>CM077915.1:5000000-10000000 GCA_039766575.1 Serrognathus titanus
AATCCTTCTTTAAAAAAGCTTCCACCAGTGCACTTTTCTGATTTAAATGTTAAGGTTTTATCTGGTAAAGCATGGAAGAAGAGTCCACATTGAAAACATCCTCTGGTTTGTAGCCAATTAACAGAGAAGGAAGTTTTTTCATAAACTGTTCTACATCTACTTGATTAACATCTGCCGCTTTGTCCAAGAGGCACTTAAAACTGATCGAAAACAAAGGAAAATTTTTGCGAAACATGGACAGTTAAAGGTCAGATCCTTCTACAGAGGTTAATATTATAACCGATAGGTGTCGCTTTTGAATTGAAAACTCGTTCGGCATGTTACAAAATGCCTCACGAAAATTCGTCGATGCTTTTCTGTGTTACCTAACTTAGAGTATTTCTTCTGCGATTCAAATTCAACGTTTCGACGGATCCTTCAAGATCATTTCAATCATCAGTTCACGATTGTCAAGTGTGAAACTGTAAATTACTTATTAGTTTTTAATTTAAAAACGACATCTATCGACCTACTTGGTCACGTTTTTGATCGCAAGATTGTTTTCGAGGCGAATCCGACTCGTTCTCAATCAATTTTTGTCCAAATCAAGACGGCGCTGGCGATTCTTTAAAACGTCTATGACGTTAAAACCTAGATGTCGCGCCTTAACATAAGAAATGACGCAGTTCAATTGTTACATTCTTAAAGAAAAAATAACATATTATAAACAAAAGAAATGCACCGATGGTAGCAAATGGTTAATTTCACAATCAATGGAGCTCGCTTTCATTTGTAAAATGAGCGCCATCTATCGATTTTTGTATTAACCGTTAAAAAATGAAGGCCTTGGATTTTTCATTCGATTTGTCAAGGTCACTATGAACATTCTCATAATGACCTTGACAAATCTTTAAACCTTTCATTAATTTTTTACTTCTGCTTTTGTTTTTATATTTAAAAGCGACATGTAACGACCTGCTTGGAGTCTTTGTGAACACAAAGTCGTTTAGGGAGCGCAACAGACTCATTTTAAGTCAATTTCTATCCAAATCAAGATGGCACTGGCGTGCCTTTCTTTCGTTAAAATGTCTACAACGCCAATAGATGTCGTGCCCTAGCTTAAGAAATTACGCAATTCTATTATTTTTTTTAAACACAGATTGTAAACAAAAGAAATGCACTGAGTGTTTATTATTGTCTCTCGATTCTAAGACGTTTTGTGGAAACTTCAAAAATGTCGATTTTTGTAATGGTTAATTACACATTTAACGGATCGTAAAATAAGTGCCATCTATCGAATTTTGAATTAATTGTTAAAAAAATGAAGGTCCTGAGTTGCTTCTACGTGAATTCTTGAGTAAGAGAGACATCTATTGATTCGTTTCAAACTTTTCAAGAACTAAATCATCTTGAGGCGAGTGTATTTCGTTTGTTTTTTTGTTCATAACCGGTTTGTTTGTTCTGTTTTGTTCAGGAACTCGCCTAGGCTTCGATTTTTATTAATGATCCAATTCCATATTCAATAGATGTCGCTTACGATTATAAAATGCGCGCCATCTATCGAATTTTGAATTAATTGTCGTTTTCTCCACTTTTGCAACCACCCGTCGGACGTACTGTAGTTTTCATAGCCCAATTTTTCTGCAATATCCTTAGCTTTCGCTTTTACCAGTGGTCCTGATATGGGTAATGTTGTGATTACAAGCTTTTGCGAGCCACTCAGAGCACCTTTTGTCTAAATCGAAACCCTAAGTTTTTAAAAAGCTTTTGTTTTGCTCAACATTGACACCAGACCGCCACTTGTTCCTTTTGTCTAAATCGAAACCCTAAGTTTTTAAAAAGCTTTTGTTTTGCTCAACATTGACACCAGACCGCCACTTGTTCCTTATATCCTCTTTGTGTCTTGCAATTTCTGCCTACGGCCTGCGTTTTGCCAATCCTAAATCTTTTTTCTAACTCCCGAACTGACACCTTTTCTCGGTTTTCGATTTCCATCCTCTCTCTAGGGGTAAACGTTACATTTTTTGACATCAGCTTATGCATCCTTCCCTCATACAAGAATCTCAATAACTAACAGTCAATAAACGAAGGAAAATCAAGTGAAATGACTAGAACAGGAACTCCTCGAATATTGACTTCTTTTTTTTATTATAGATGTTTGGAGAAATCTTCAATGGAAATCCAAGTCGATGGCATGTTGGATTCACCCGGTCGTAGCCTTCCTTAAGGTCTCCAACCAGGCACCTACCAACTAAGGCTTCTTATTCCTCTCTCGCGGCTGCTAATTTCTGGAATCCGCCGTTAGAAACTTCGCACTGTCAGGTGATAATTTTTAGTCTTAGTTTTGTGTTAGTTCTTTTTTTTTTTAATTGTTGTGGTAGTGATCCCATCGAACATCCGCTAGTCTCCGGAACGTATCAGAAGTCTTGCAAACTTCTTGGCATCGGAGACTTCGCTTGCGCCCTCACGATTATCTACTCCATTGTTCATTTCCGGGTGTGGTCGCTCTCTCTTCTTTTTTTCTTTTATTATGTCCTTGCCTGTTTTTGTTTTTCGTCTTTGGTCTTACTTTCCATTATAGTTCTTAGCATAGTTATTATATGCTGCCAATGATCTTCATCCTTGATGTTATCTGTGGAAATTCTTTCCCCGCACTTCCTATGTGCTGCGTCTCTTATCTCTTTCCATCTTGCACAGTCAAAAACCGTATGGTCTGGCGTGCCTTTTTGGTTACAGTACCAGCAATTATCATTTTCTAGCTTATCCATGGCGAATACCCCATGACCTGTCATTGCTTGCGTAATCCACTTCTCCAAATTTCCTACTACACCATCTACTTAGGTCTTTAATGAATGTTTTTGTCCATCCATGGTAAGAATCCCATGCATTCTGCCATTTCTCCATTAGGGTTTCCTGGCCCTCAGCGTTTGCTGTTCTGTCCGCTTCGTATGTCTGCTTCCGTTCCTCCATTTTCAGCTGCGATCGCCAAAATTGCCTGCGTGGCGACCGTTTTGTATGCGGAGGTGATCCGGATAGTCATGGAATCCAGGAGCCCTTCGTAGTGTTTGTATTTCATGGCTGGTGACAATATAGGCGCCGCGTACGACTCCAGCTAGGAGTTTCCTATTCTTTAGTCTTGGTCCACCTGCATTAGGCATAAGTCCTGCCAGCGCCGTTAAAGATTTCGACACTTCTTCTTCTTAACGTGGGTTGTCATCCTCAGGTCTCTATCTAGGTAACGGCCAAGCACTATATTTCGTTCTTCGTGCTAATTACTGTTCCTTCTTGATTTAGTGTTATGGTCCAGAAAATGTTCTTTGGTCTTGGTCCGCCTGCATTAGGCATAAGTCTAGCCAGCGCCATTAAAGATTTCGACGCTTTTTCGCAAGTCTTCTTATCGTGGGTCGTCTTCCTCAGGTCTCTATCTAGGTAGACGCCCAGGTATTTTATTTCGTTCTTCGTGCTAATTACTGTTCCTTCTTGGTCTAGCGTTGTGGTCCAGAAAAGGTTCTTTGGTCTTGGTCCGCCTGCATTAGGCATAAGTCTAGCCAACGCCATTAAGGATTTCGACGCATTTTCGCAAGTCTTGACCCACGTTAGGTCGTCATCCTCAGGTCTCTATCTAGGTAGACGCCCAGGTACTTTATTTCATTCTTCGTGCTAATTACCTTCCTTCTTGGTTTAGCGTTATGGTCTTTAGTTTCCTGGGTCCTGCCAGAATTATCATTTCGGATTTTGCCATCATGTTGTTCCAACCACGCTTTTGTTTTTAGGATCGCGTATTACGCATTTTCCTCAAGCTGGGTGCTTGTTTTTGCAGTTACTAATACTGCTAAGTCATCCGCGTAGGCCATAGTTGTTATGCTTTGGCCCATTTGCATGCGCAAAATTTCATCATATAAGACGTTCGACAGCGTTGGTCCTAGGACCGAGCCCTGTGGAACGCCACACGTGATTGCCATCTCTTCCTCGGTTGGTGTTATGATGGCTCTATTTTGCAGGTAAGGCTGCACCGTTCTGATGATGTAACCACTGACCTTTGTTTTCTTGAGGGCATTTATCGTTTGTAGCCACGAGGCTAAGATAAAGGCGTTTTCGATTCAAAAGCCAACATAAGCCTATGTCTGTGTTGATAGGCAGCTTCTTTAGTCTTGTGGACGATGTTACTTATCTTGGGGAGTGCGTCAGTTGTAGACCTTCCCGGCCTGAAACCGTATTGGTGATCATATAAGACGTTATGATCATCAAGTTCCTCCACCAGGCGGTCTTTGACGAGCGATTCTAATAGTTTATCCGCTACGTCCAGGAGGTCTGTAGCCTTATTTTTTGGTTTTTCCACAAGCACAAGCCTCGCCCGTTTTTAGATGTCCGGGAGTTTGCCCGCACCTAGGCACCAGCACTCTCAGAAACGTGTCGTTGTTTGCCAGAACGATCGCTTTCACGGCCTACGGAGGGATGTTGTCGGGACCTGGTGATTTCCTATTCCTGATTTTTCGAATAGCTTTATCCATTTCTGCTTTCGTGAATAGTCTGATCTCATTGTTGTTAACCTCAATACTTGGCCACTCTATTCTTGACTTCGTGGGGAATAATTTCCCCACCTGTGTTTTTACTTTGGGGTCTCCCATTCTCAGGCCTCAGTCTAAGTTTTTTGGTTACGATCTGGAAGCCCTTCCCCCAGGGGTCGTTATCCAGATTGTTGCATAACTCTGTCCACTTTAGCGCTTTCTCTTTTTTAATACCGAATATTGACTTGGGATTGCCCAAATGTAACGCAACTCGTCGTCCACTCCTTAGAGCTTTGCGTTCGATTACAGGAGACTTTTATCCGTTTATGGGAAATAAAATAGTGCCGCGTCTGGTTATTAGAATTTATTCGAAACTATACAACCAAATTTGGTGCCAAGCAAAGTGTTCGCCTAAAAGAGATGTCCGCTAATTAGAGGCGTCCATAGCGAACTGTTTTAACAAACACTTTTCCGAATTACACAATTTTCCTAACATCAGTGAAAATCGTTTTAATCTCAAAGACGGATGTGATAATACAATGTTTCTTTCTCCAGTTACTGAATTTGAAATTTTCTCAATAATAAACAGCCTTAAGCCTAGTAACTCTTGCGGACTTGACGAAGTACCAGTAAATATTTTAAAAGACTGTGCTTTACATTTAGTGAAACCAATAACACATTTGATAAATGTATCCTTTAGTCAAGGTGTTTTTCCATGTGCTTTTAAAAGAGCAAAAATCTGCCCTCTGTTCAAAAAAGGCGATAAATTTGATATCGTCCTGTATCAATATTGCCATCCTTGTCCAAAGTATTTGAAAAAACATTTTTAATAAGGTTAGTCAAATTTTTAGACGACAAACAGATACTCTCAAAACACCAGCATGGGTTCCGTAAGGGAAAGTCTACCGAATCTGCAGCACTAGAATTAATAGAAAGCATTCTAGCCAACATAGACGCCTGTAATAAGACAGTAGCTACTTTCTGTGATCTAAGTAAGGCTTTTGATCTCGTCGAACACAAGCGATTATTGGACAAAATCTATTATTGTGGCATCCGTGGAGTTAGTAATAAATGGTTGTCATCATATTTACAAGGCAGATCACAGATAGTAGAAATTAGATGCTTGGGTAAATGTAGTAGATCTTGAGACTCACAAAGGTGTCCCGCAGGGGTCCATACTGGGACCAGTATTATTTAACCTTTATATAAACGATCTACCTTTGAACCTAAATGCTGTTAATAAATGCGTAATGTATGCAGATGACATTGTCTTGGTTAATTACGGAAAAGATGTTGAGATACTTTCAATTATAACTAATAATGCGATTGAGGACATAAAAAAAAGTGGCTTCAAGAAAATCAATTATTGCTAAATGAAACTAAATCACAGTTTGTACAGTTTTGCACTAAAAATGCAAATGAATGTAGTAATGCAAAAGTTGATTCTCTTGAACGCGTATCCACAGTTAGATATTTGGGGTTCGATTACACGAGAACTGACTGAACATATAACCAATTTATCTAAAAAAGTTAGTAAAAATATATTTGCCTTAAGAAAACTTTCTTATCTATGTGACACAGAAACTTGCAGGACCTTTTATTTTAGCAAAATATATTCTTTGTTAAAGTATGGATTACTACTGTGGGGGAGAAGTTCGCATTCTAATACACTTTTCATATTGCAGAAATCATGTATTCGCATTATTCATAAGCTACCTTTTAGATCATCATGTAGAACTTGCTTCATAGAAAATAATTATTTAACTCTATCAAGCATGTACATTTATTTCGCAGCTGTTTATATTCGTAAAAATTTACATAGTTTTGAGTCCAGCGCTGCAAGCGAAAACTATAGCATACGTCAACCAACTTTGCTTTTGCCAAGATGCAGATTAGAAATGCGCAAAAAGGTCCTCTTTGCTCAGCTATTAGAGTTTACAATAAACTTCCCACTAGAATTAAAGAGGCATCCTCCCTCGTTTCGTTTAAGAAAAATTTAAAATGTTGGCTTATCCGGAAATGCTATTATTCTTTGAAAGATTTCTTTTAATAAATTAATGTTTGTATTTGTTTGTGATGACTGTGTAGGGTACAATGTTTCTTTACAATTGTTTATTTAATTTTTTTCTGACGATGTCTATGTCATTCGAAGATTTAATGACAATAAATGCATTATTATTATTATTATTATTATTATTATTATTATTATTATTATTATTATTATTATTATTATTATTATTATTATTATTATTATTAAAAGAGCTTTCATTGTACATTACTTACAGTTACTCAAGGAGAGGGAAAGGATAACTAAGACAGACTGAAATAGAAAGGCATAAATTAATGAGGATTACTACAAAAACCAAATCAAATATTGAAGGAATAAATAAAGAAGGTGGGAGAAGGTGCACTGGATCGCATTACTACAGGTCTTAAATTACTCCAAAACGAACACACGCTCAAGTTGCCATATTCCAGTGTAAAAAAAACCTAAACTCATATCAGGTAACAACACGGCATTAAATTATACACATAAGACAGGTAATGGATCGTATTATGTAATTTAGCCGGGGATTAAGATACACTCCCGATAAGCATTCGTGATCATCCGGCTTTATGGCGAAATACGAAACCGAATTTCAGAAATGCTATAACTTCTTTCTTTTTCAGAGTAACAACCCTCGTGCGCGAGCACATAAATCACGACGAGAAAAATCGGCGTGTAACGCAAAATCCGCCGAATTGGGGAAAGGGTGGAGAGTAATAACACAGAGCGAATTCCACAGAGATACGCTTTTATTTCGCAAAGAAGGGTTGATCATATGACATTAGCGTGCTTAATATCCACACAATTGTAATCTACGCCTGGAACGGATTTTTATTAAGATATGTCCTTGCGCGATAACCGTTATGTTAGAAACGACCGAAAGTAATTTGGGCGAACGTAGAATGCCACGCGTTTTCAATTGAAACAGATCAAAAATTTTGTTTTGTATATATACAGAATGTGATAAGCGAACTCTTTCTACTAGTTGTGGTGCCCGTGGTTCATGTCATTCTTCTTTCTCCCCTACAAAGAAAAACTGTTTCAGTTACAGACAAACGAAAAGAGAAAAAGGGCTTGGTTCATTCGCATAACATCTACTTTATAAGCAGCATCTCAAGTAGAAAGCGTACAGTCGCAATCATAATTCATGTCATGAACATTTTATTTGTGGGATGGGTATAAGCATCATGAATTATGATGACGACTGTACTATAAAGTAAATTATTCACCAAGCAAATTAAATCAATTAATGTAACTGGGGGCGAGGAAATGTTTTGGTTTATACATGTATGAAATACTTTATAAACATACAGGGTGTGGACTTCCTTACGTCCTTGTATAGGTTTAGTAATCATGTTTCTTCTGGGCAGTTATTTTGAGTATGAAATAACAAACTTCTGGTGTTAGTTACAAAGTCAGAACCACCTTCCTTGTTTGCTTCGATCGCAAACAAACAAGCGAATCTACGTATTTCAAGTGTCAATTTATGTTTGTGTTCGCTCCATTTCCGATTGTTCCTTTGTCGGCGAAGGTATTCGCTTCCAAATGCGCGTCATTCAAGAATTTAGACATCTCCAAACATATCGGTTTCAACGACGCTGCGGACCAACTGAATCTCCTCCTTGTATGCTCGTTTGAATCAACCGAGGTATCGTCGAGTGCGATTGTAGGGTCTCGTAAAAAAAGTGCCATTCTGCATTGTGAACGTGTCAGTACTTAGCGATGTAACAGTAGCGAAGGGAGTCGTTTTCGTAAAGGACACTGGTGATTCTACCTGGGCCTTTGTTAACAAGGGGTAAATGTGACCCTATGTATATAGTGTACGTCGTGGCAATTGTATGTGAGATTTCTCGAGTCTGTATGTGATACGACGGCTCGGATTTATTAAAACATCAAACTGACATACGTTAGATTATAAACTGCCTCTTTTATTACCCAGTTACACACTCGTCTTATACTGATACTAGAAAGTAATGTTTCAAAATTAAAATTTCGGAATGAAACTCAATGTTTTTGTTTGGAAGAAAACTATCGTTGTTATGTTCTCATACTGATTCCGTTTATGGTTAATTCAAAAGTATATTAAGTAACTTGAAATGTAAAGTTGTTTGAGCGTTGCTTCATATGGAAAACCCTATATACTGTATCTGCACATTATTTTTGGTTGAGAGTGTACTTTCGATTCAAAGAAGGAATAAAAAAAATGATATTACAGGAAAAGGAAAAACAAACAATAAAACAAAACATATAAAAAACACAATATATTTGATCGATAACATAATATTACATACACAGAACTTGGTAATTACAAACACATAAGAACGAACTTAATAGAAACATAAATTAACAAACGCAAGAGAAACTTATGGTACAAAAGGAAAACAAAAACTAACCTACCAATGTCTCAGAAGAGAATCTCTTTATGTACAGGATACTGACGGTGGTAAATCAAGTTCACCCTAAATTGGGGGGAGGGGGGGAGGAATTTAAACCCAAAAAAGTGATTTGCATAGACTCCGTGTGCGTGTTAGTTGCGCTTTTCAGCAAGACAAAAAGGTCCGGGGTCGCTTCGACACATTTATTAACTTGTAAACAGATGTCACGAATTAGAGAGACGCGTTTTACGATGCAAATTGATTTGTTAATATTAGAAAGCATAAATCATGATGATTATTTCACAGTCTATCAGCATGACTAATGACAAATTATGGATTTAAACACCTTTGTTCATCAGTGGAAAGTGATTTTTTCTCCCAATAATAGAAAGCAATGACAATAATAATAAGACATAATCGCCGGTTGAATGTGTTTGCAAATATTTGCGAATGAGTATCAGAGGGTGTGAACGCAGGGGTGTGAAACTGGCACGTGCTTTAAACTATATTTGGAGGATTCGCCGGACACTTGCTGAAGAGCTGAAGAGAGCGAGATCAGATGATTCCGGGCCTAAGCAAATTTTGTACAACGACACTTGTACACATACGTAAACTGGCACATTGCACTAGTATACTTAATTAATCCACAAACGCATAAAAACGGGGGTGAAGTTATGCTAAGGTGGGGTTAGAGGGAGTCCTACTTGCAGGGGAAGGCCGTGCCTTGGTGGTCCGTGACAACGTCCAACGGGGGCTCCGTGGTGACCGTGATGACCATGGAGGTTATTTCCCATTCTCAACTGAAACAACAACAAAAATATAATTATTTATAATATAAAGTCGAAGATGGGGATGATTTCTTTATGTCAATACACGTGCACTCGAACAATATTAAACGCCTGCTAACGTTTATCCTTTCTGACGTGTATTTGATCGCACAGATGAAGGATAATCCTAATCCGGACAGTAACATGCTCAGAATCAATCTAGATCCTGGGCGGCTTAACGCGACCCCTCCGAAATCTCCTAATTTTGGATTCATGAACCCTATAAATTACGCTCGGGTAAAAAGCTAGTTTTAATTGATTTGTAATGGCAGCGCCTGAACGTTATCTCCTTGTACGTGCATTCATTAAATTAATTAACTGGGACATCCTGTATAAAAGGGCTATTAACATAGTGCCAGCTTTCCGGAAGTAATAATAAAAACGACAGGCTCATAAAACTCTACTGTTTTCTTTGACCCGACGACTTGATCCCTTCTTATTTTGTTAACAGGGCAAACCAAGCAATCGCGAAACCGGGATACAAAAAAAAAAAAGCATGTGCTCGTTAAAAAGATACACACGGAACAAAACTGCCTCTGCCCTTATTTATTTACTTAACTCTGCGACAATCCCTCTAATCCCACAAAAACGCCGACGACAAAAAACCGTGTACTCAAACCCCATATTAAATGCGCCCCGAATATATCTCTCCGAAGATATCCAAAGGAAGATCGGGATGAGAAAAAAAAAACATTAGAAAGTGCCGACAGTCACATGTTTACGTGTCAATAGGATTATAGAGAATCGACGCTGTGACAACACCAACACAAAATCTGATCCGTGCAAGAAAAAGAAACTATTAGAACGATGCCGAATTATATGAAGCATGTAACGCAGTAATTACAGGGGGGCCTTCGAAAACTACCTGTACGAGTATTATACGCACTTGATTTCTAATGTATACTTTAAATTTGTGTACGCTTTAAATTCCATCTCGGTACTAAACGATCTTTTATGAAAGGCTGGCTCACTTAAGGACCAGGTCATGGATCTTATCGGAGGAAGCAACCCTGCCAAGTGATGATCGTATGTAGTACACGAAACGTTTAAAGTAATGGTGCTTTTAGAACGTGTTCGGAAATTTTACGCCGGGCAATTTTAACGGCTCGCTGACTTTATTATTACCAGTCAAACAAAACTGTTTTCATTTGGGCTCCCTTTGAAGTTCGGTGACTTTAATTGCCGCTCTGTGTATAATTTAACTGCTGTTTATTCCAAATTTGAATTCACGCTGGTACGGGGCGGGGGAGGGTTGCATACGAGGTGAAAACAAAGAAACACAAAAAAGAAGAGTGCCTTTTATATTATACAATTTTGTAGAATCCAAAAAATTTAGGGGAAATAATCTCCTTTGGTTTATTTTTTATACGTGGCTTACTTAAAAGTTATGGTCCTCCAGGAACTTTCTTTATAAACGGACAGAATACAACGTGAACAAAAATGACTGACCTATGGGAAGTTGCAGCGCAGTTATTCAAGAATTGTCAAAGTCAATGTTGGCAAATAGCACGAGTCTTATGTACATATTTTCGTTTTATTAATTGTTAGAATTTCATTTATTTGTTACTGCTTACAAATTAAAACATAGTCTTTCGTAAGGCTCGAATTGAATCCCGAATAAAAGTAGTAACCTTTCGTTTTGCAGGATGCCAATGAAGTTAGCAATATTAAGTATAAATACTACGCGGTCCAATTTATATGAAGCGGCACTTATCGATCATAATTACTCAGCCTATATAAAGTAGACTTCGTAAAACTCATTTTTAAATAACAATCAAACAACGATGTTGCCAATAGACGTCGACAAAAACTAATTTTAGCTTAAATAATCATCACCAGAAGAAGAAAATAATTCACCAAAATATTCCACTAAAAACAAATGCCGAGAAAATCAAATTGCATTTTTCTTTAATGACATTATTACGTATTCAATCGTATTCTACTTAAATACTTTGGGTTTGGCAACACTGACCTCACCAAGGCCATTAAAATCACAAAAGAAAATGAGAGTTGACAGCTTTTTTAAAAAATCGAAACAAAAGACGATCGATCGTTTAACGATGATGATTTGGACACAAGAAAATCTTTAGTTTTCACTTTAGCACGAAAAAAAAATTAAAAGCGATAACGAAAGACATCCGAATTCCATTGTCGAAAACAGAAACAAAAGACGATCGATCGTTTAACGAATGCGAGAAACAAAAGAAAACGATCGACGACTTGGACGATTTCGTTTTCACTTTCGCGTAAAAAAAATATTAGAAGCGATTTTACTAACAAAAACATAAACAAACGACGTTGGAATTCCACTGTCGAAAACAGAAACAAAAGACGATTGATCATTTAACAAATGCGAGAAACAAGAAAAAACGATCGACGACTTGGACGACTTCGTTTTCATTTTCGCGTCAAAAAAAATTTATTAAAAGCGATAATAAAAGAATTTTATTAACAAAAACATAAACAAAAGACGTTCGAATTCCACTGTCGAAAACAGAAACAACAGACGATCGATCATTTAACAAATGCGAGAAACAAAAAAAAACGATCGACGACTTGGACGACTTCGTTTTCACTTTCGCGTCAAAAAGAAAATTATTAGAAGCGATAACAAAAGAATTTTATTAACAAAAACATAAACAAAAGACGTTCGAATTCCATCGTCGAGAACAGAAAGAAAAGACGATCGATCATTTAACATTTAACAAATGCGAGAAACAAAAAAAAGATCGACGAGCTGGACATAAGAAAAGCTTTCGCTAGCACTTCTGCGTCAAAACACAAACTAATTAAAGGCGATAACAAAAAGAATTTTATTAACAAAAACGTAAACAAAAGAAGATCGATCTTTAACAAGTGCAAAACACAAAAAAATTGTCGACGATTTGGACATAAGAAAATTTTTCGTGTTCACTTTCACCTAAAAAATAATATATTAGAAGCGATAACAAAGGACGCCCAAATTCCATTGTCAAAAACATAAACAAAAGACGTTTGAATTCCACTAACAAAAACATGAACAAAAGAGGATCGTTCTTTAACAAATAAATAAAAAAAAGAACTAAAAAAAAATGGTTCATGATTTGGACATAAGAAAATCTTTAGTTTTCACTTTGGCATAGAAAAAATTAAAAGCGATAACAAAAGATGTTTGAATTCGATTGTCGAAAACAAAAACAAAGGACTATCGATCGCTTTAACAAATGCGAGAAACAAAAAACATTATCGACGGCTTGGACATAAGAAAATCTTTCGTTTTCACTTTTGCATTAATAAAATAATTAAAAGCGATAACGAAAGACGCTCGAATTCCACTGTCAAAAAACATAAACAAAAGACGATCGATCGTTTCCAAAATGCGAGAAGCAGAAAAAAATGGTTCGCAATTTAGACATAAGAAAATCTTTCGTTTTTGCTTTCGTGTCAAAAAAAAATTAATCGAGAGCATTAATAAAAGACGTTCGACATCTATTAACAAAAGCAAAAACAAAAGACGATCGGCCTTCAACAAATGCAAGAAACAAAAAAATTGTCGACGATGAAATGAATGAATCAAAAGCGATAACAAAAGACGTACGGATTTCAGTTTGTCCTTTGTTAAAAAAAGAACAATTGCCTTCTTTCCCTCGAATGAGGGAAATTCAGAAACAAACAAAATACGACCGATGATGGGAAAAGAAGCTTCCGAATACTGTTCTCTTTTGTTCAAGAAAAGAGCAGGAATCGATTGTCATTCATTTTTTTCCTTCTGCACTGGAAAAATGGAACTTGGTTTTTATGAATGGCGAACAGTGTTATCGACCCCCCCCCCCACCTCCCCTTCTCTAAATTTAGGGATAAATTTCAATTTACTTAAAAATAAGCCGTTAAATTCGAATTGTGTTTGCTTTCATCGATTATACAGGTGTCTCTTTCGTACCCACTCCAAATTCCAAGGAACATAAGAGAAAAAGAAAATAAATTTCCCAACTATCTTGTCTTCATTTCTTTAATTTTTTTTTTCATTTATCCTTGTTCTCTACTTTCTTCTGTATTGTAGTTTTTTGTTTATTTATTCCTGGTTTTTATATTCCGATACTTCTACATATTTTATGTCTTTATTTCTGGAGTTGGAATTAGGAAACATTGGAGCAGCTCCGGAGTTGCTCCAAGTAGGCATAGTTAGGTGTCCTAAGGCGCTTTCCATTTGCAAATACTCGGAGTTACTCCGAAACTCCTCTGAGCTGTTCCACGTACAATTGAAAAACATTTGAGTAGCTCCGGAGTAGCTCCGCGTAGGTACAGTTAGAAGTCCTATGCGCTTTCCATTTGCAAGTACTCGGAACTGCTCCGGAGCTTCTCCGAGTTGTTCCACGTACAATTGGAAAACAATTGAACATCTCCAAAGTGGCTCCGAGTAGGCGTAGTTAGGAGTCCTAAGACGCTTTCCATTGTAAATACTCGGAGCTACTCCGATCTGTTCCACGTACGATTGGAAAACATTGGAATAGCTCCAGAGTAGTTCTGAATAGGCGCAGTTACGTGTCCTAAGGCGCTTTTCAGTAGCACGTATGAACTACTTGGAGATATTCTGGAACTGCTCTGAATTATGCCAAGTGTAACTGAAAAACATTGGAATAGCTCCGGAGTAGTTCCGCGTAGGCGTAGTTAGGAGTCCTAAGGCGCTTTCCAATTGCAAGTACTCGGAGCTACTGCGGAGTTTCTCCGAAATATTCCAGGTAGAATTGGAAAACATTGGAGCAGCTCCGGGGTAGCTCCGAATAGGCCTAGTTAGGAGTCCTAAGGCGTTTTCCAATAGCACGTATGAGCTATTCAGGAACAGTTTTGAATTCTTCCAAGTGCAACTAGAACATTGGAGTAGTTCCGCGTATTTAGGAGTCCTAAGGTGCTGTCCATTTGCAAGTAATCGGAGCTACTCCGAACTATTTCACGTACAACTGGAAAACATTGAATGAGTAGCTCTGCGGAGGCATAGTTAGGAATCTTAGGGCGTTTTCCAATTGCAAGTATGAGGTAGTTGGAGATACACCGGACTACTTCGAGCTATTCCAAGTTGTAATTTGAAAACATTGGAGTTAAGTCTCGATTAGCTCGGAGTAATTCATACGTGAAATTGGAAAGGGCCTTAGGACTCCTAACTACGGGTTTTTTTCATCGCCTTTTTCCCGAATTGCGAAGCAATCTTTGGAAGAAGTAAGCAGTCTCTCGCCTTCTCCTCAAATAATTACCAATTTTATTATTTTTATTGAGGATTCACTTTGGAATAAGGACCGAAAGTGTTTTAAACAACTTCGTGTTGGTTAGTAATAACCATTGTTTTGTTCAATCTTCATTTTCACCCTTTTCTATTAAATTCTCCAGTTCGAGAATTCGTCCATAAGAGCTTTTAGGTTTTCTTATTAAGTATTTTGTTTCCTATAATTTTATTTCTTTTCAAATCAAATGAATTGATGAATTCTTTACTTTTCGAGTTATCAGTTTTTAGTTATTTAATTTTTTGTGTGCCTTTGATTGTCCACGAACCAATAGACGTACAATTTTAATTGCTCTCGAACACAAATCAGGAATGCAAAGAATCTTTAATAACTGATAATGATAATAGACCCCTTTTGTAGACGATCCGAACAAAACACTCCTGACAGTTTTTTTGTTGTAGGACACGGGGTAGCGAGCGATCACTAACGAGCGCCGAGGGTGGCACGGAAGGGCGCGACCCTCGCAAATTAAAGGGCAACTTCGCAATATTAGACGCTCCTCCGCGTTTTCTCTCTTCTAAAACATTTCCTCCGCCGGCGCGCAACTCAATCACACCCTCCTCCTCCTCCACTCGCTCTAGATTCCGGATAATTAATATCAGCCAAGACTTGAAGGAGAAAAAAGAAACGAAAGCAGATTTGGCGGCTCAAAATAAACCCAAAGATGCGCTCCCTAAAATAATAGGATTAATGGCATGACAATCAGAGAGAGGATTTGAGTGTGTGCCATCGCATTAATCTATTACTGGTGTTTGTTAAATGCGAAGCGAGAAAAAATTTGGCCGCCCCCCTCAAGCAACATCAATAACAACAAAAAAAAACGAACAAAAACATGCACGCTTTTGTTATCGAGTTGATTGATATGATATATCCAATCACATCAGAGCGAATGACTTGTACTTAACTTCCTATGCATTGTGTGCAGACATTAGAGTACCTATCGAGTATTGTGAGGCCCGAACTGACCGGTGCAGGGTTCCCTGCCATTGTGTGCCCGTTTGGCCGGGCAGGATGCAGAATTACTGCAAATAACAGCAATAATGCCGGCGGGGCCCCGGATGATGATTTATCGAGGGGCAGTCTTGATTGAATTGTTGAAAACTCCGCCATTCAAGCTGGAGAGGCATGCACTGTTTGATACAATATTTAGACACTCGGGGAAATTTGAATTTATGATTTCTGGAAGCGATGATGCGTGCAACATCCCCTATGAAAGCTCCAAGAAATATGACATCAAGCTCTAAGCACATAGACTGTGACTGATGAAGTATCTTGTACGGTAATTTTGCAATGTAAGGAGAAGTGTGTCCTGAACGCCATCCAAATATGAAATAAACAAAATGAAATTACATACTCCGTTCATCTTTTGTTTTTAAATATGACCAGCTTTTTAAATTTTTTTAAAAATCGGTTACTTTTTACCTTTCATAGCTCTAATAAGTCGACTCACTACACTACGCAGTTCCAATCTTTCAATATTTTTTCACGTTTCAACAATTTTTTAAATATTTTCGTTGGTCTGACGTTTTTTTATTAAAAAGTTAACTGTCTATTTTGTTTCGAACTTTGTCAAGTCAATGAAAATTGCATAAGTTTAATTTTTGGGCATTTAGAAATCAGTAGGCCGACAGGTCGATCGTGTTTTGTTTTATTTCGTCCACAGTCTTTTGTTTCCTTTTCTCCGTTCTTTTGTTTTCAAAACAATGCCTCAGATTATGAAAAAAAAAAAAACTGACATTCGCCAATCGATTTCTATTTTTCTAAACATTTTAATTTTCTTAAATATGCATATGTCGACTCGAATGTCTTTATTTTAACGATTAAAATTCTTTCTTTTTTTTTAAATCTAAGTATTTTATGGACAATAAAAATAGTGGGAGCATTTTGTTTTCAAACTTTTCAAAAAGGCGATAGCATTTCATTTCCAGATTTTTCTTTGGATTTCTCCTTTTATCTTTTTAATATTTTCAATAAATCGATAGTGTTTTGTTTCTCAAAAGGGCGATTTTATTTTTATTTCACTGGAACTTCTTTTTGTGTTTTCAGATTGTTAAAAATGATAGCATTTTGTTTTTGAAGTTTTCAGAATGGTGATTATAAATTTATTTTTTTTTTAATTCGGTACGACGGCGACTATAGGTAGCCCCAAGTTCATTTTTTTTTTAAACAAATCGATAGTCTTTTGTTTTTCAAAAGTCCAATCACTTCTTGTTTATTATTTTTCGTGTATTCAGGTTAATGAAAATTCGTACGACGACGGTTGCCTTCCCGTCAACATTTTTCCTATATGTTCAATAAATCGATACTCTTTTGTTTTTCAAAAGGCCAATCAAATCCTATTTTTTAAGTTTTTTATTTTATTTTCAGGTTAAAAAAATGGCGATTGCATTTATAAAATGGTGGTTGTAGCATTTCATTTGTCGACTTTTTTTTAGACTCGGTACAATGAAGCCAATGGCGCCAAGTTCATTATTTTTGGAAACTTCGTTTTACGTTTGCAGATTAAAGAAAATGGTGATAGTATTTTGTTTTTGGACTTTTTAAAATGGTGGTGGTAATAGCATTTGACTTGTGGACTTTTTTTATACTCGGTTCATTCAAGTTCATTTTTTCAAATTCGGTACCGACAATGGCTCCCCGTTCACTTTTTTCTCCAAATGTTTTTAGTCTTTTGTTTTTCAAGAGACCAATCAATTCCTATTAGTTTTTTTTTTTGGGAAACTTCGTTTTGTGTTTTCAGGTCGATAAAAATGATGAAAACATTATGTGTTTGAAAATTTTAAAATGGTGGTAGCATTTCACTCTTGAATTATTTTAGATACGGTACGACGACAGATGGCTCCCCGTTCACTTGTTTTTCCAATTTTTTTCAGTAAATAAATCGATTGTTTTTCAAGTGGACGATTTTCTTTTGCATTTTCAAGTTAACAAAAATGGGTTTGTTTTTGAACTTTTTAAAGAGGCGGTAGCCGATTTGTTTTAAATTCGGTAGAACGACCAATTGGCTCCCTTTCACTTTCTTTTGCAAATATTTTCAATAAATCGATAGTGTTATGTTTTTTAAGGGACCAATCAATTCCTATTTGTTTTTTATTTTTTTTTGGGAAACTTCGTTCTGTGTTTTCAGGTTAATAAGAATGATGATAGCATTTTGTTCTTGAACTTTTGAAAATGGTGGCAGTAGTTCTCTTCTGAATTATTTTAAATACGGTACGACGACAGATGTCTCCCTGTTCACTTGTTTTTCCATTTTTTTTTAATAAATCGATTGTCTTTTGTTTTTCAAGAGGACAATCAATTCCATTTTCTTTCTTTGTGTGTTCAAGTTAACACTAATGTTGATCGCATTTTGTTTTTGAAGTTTTTTAAAATGGCGGTAGTCGATTTGTTTCAGGTTCGGTATCACAACAATTGGGTCTCCGTTCACTTTTTTTTTTCAAATATTTTTCATAAATCGACAGTCTTTTGTTTTTTAAGAGGCCAATCAGTCCCTGTTTCTCTTTTCGAAACTTCGTTTTGTGTTTTCAGGTTAATTAAAATGGTGATAGTATTTTGTTTTTGAACTTTTTAAATGGTGGTGGTAGCATTTCACTTTTTCAATTTTTTTTTTAGATTCGGTACGACGACAAGTTCATTTTTTCAAATATTTTCAATAAATCGGTAGTTTTTTTGTTTTTCAAAAGGCTAATCCATTCCCATTAAAACTTCTTTTTGTGTTTTCAAGATAATAAAAATGCTGACAGCATTTTGTTTTTGAGATTCGGTGCGACAACAGATTCTAGTTTCTCCAAATATTTTCAATAAATCGATTGTCTTTTGTTTTTCAAGGGGACAAACAATCTCCCTTATTTTGTATTTTCAACTTAACAAAATGGCGATAGCGTTTTGTTTTTGATCTTCTTAAAGTGGCGGTGGTCGATTTACTTTCGATTCGGTACGACGGCAATTGGTTCCTCCTTCGCACTTTTTTCCAAATATTTTCAATAAATCAATAGTGTTTTGTTTTCCAAAAGGCCAATCAATTCGTATTTCTTTTTTGAAAATTCCTTTTTTTTTGTGTTTTCAGGTTAGTAAAAATGGTGATAGCGTTTCGTTTTTGAACTTTTTAAATGGTGGTAGCATTTCACTTGTGAATTATTTTAGATTCGGTACGACGACAGATGGCTCCACGTTCGCTCGTTTCTCTAAATATTTTCAATAAATCGTTTGTCTTTTGTTTTTCAAGAGGGCAATCGATTTCTTTTTCTTTTTTTTGCGTTTTCAAGTTAACGGTAATGTTGATAGCATTTTGTTTTTGAAGTTTTTAAAATGGCGGTGGTCGATTTGTTTAGGATTCGGTACGACAACAATTGGTTCCCCATTCGTTTTTTTCAAACGTTTTCAATAAATCGATAGTCTTTTGTTTTTCAAGAAGCCAATCAATTCCCGTTTCTCTTTTTTAAACTTCGTTTTGTGCTTTCGGGTAATTAAAATGGTGATAGCATTTTGTTTTCGAAGTTTTTAAAATGGTGGTGGTGGTAGCATTTCGCTTTTTTATTATTTTTTTTTTTTTAGATTCGACATGACGGCAGGTGCTTCCGAGTACATTTTTTTCAAATATTTTCAGTATGTCGATAATCTTTTGTTTTTCAAAAGGCCAATCAATTCTTATTTGTTTGAAACTCTTTTTTTGTGTATTCAGGTTAATAAAAATTCGGTACGATGACGTCAGTTAACTTTTTTCATTTAATACTTTCAATAAGTCGATAGTCTTTTGTTTTGCAATTATTTTTTTTTGAAAGTTCGCTTTGTGTTTTCAGTTTAATAAAAATGGTGATAGCATATTGTTTTTGAACTTTTTAAAATGAAGGCTCCACGTTCACCCTTTTACCTTTTTTTTTTCTAATATTTTCAATAAATCGATAGTCTTTTGTTTTTCAAAAGACGAATCAATTCCTATTTTTTTTTAAACTTCTTTTTGTGTTTGCAAGTTGATAAAAATGGTGACAGCCTTTTGTTTTTGAACTTTAAAAAATGATTTTTTTAAGATTCGATGTGGTCACGATTCTCTCTAAATTCACTTTTTTTCCAAATATTTCCAATAAATCGAAAGTCTCTTGTTTTTCAAGAGGAGAATCCATGCCTATGTTTTTTTTTTTGGAACTTCTTTTTGTAATTTCATGTTAATAAAAACGGGGACAGCATTTTGTATTTGAAGTTTTCAAAGAACTAGCTTAAAGAAAACGTCTTCAAGCTACGCCAGTAAATTTCTCATGAATCATGAGCAACCAAATAAATTAGTTAAGGAAACATTTTGCAAATAATAAAAAAAAAATAAATTAGAAGCCTGTACAGTAGTTATTGATTTAGCCAATTTAAATGGGGGGCCCATCTTGCCACAGGAAAGTCATTTATTTGCGAATTCTTTCTTATTTTTTATGCAAAAGTCCATGAAATTTAGACGCCTATTTCTGGAACAGCCTATACATCAAATTTTCAATATAATTAACAATTTTGCATTTTATGTGCATTTGTTTAAGTTGACTCGGTATATTCTTGAAATGCGAAATGCGGTATATTCTTGAAACGCGCAAAGAAACGTGGATAGTTTTTTTTTAATGTTGTTTGAAGACTAAATTATTTCAAGTTGTCTATCACAGAAAATTGCGTTAATTATTATAGTTTCTCTAAACAAAGTAGGAGTAATTTGTTTACTTATCTAATTTGTATAAATTTGGATTGAAATTTTGTTCTAGACAAAGTAACACGAAATTTATTTATTTTTTATTTTTTAGACGTTAGGGTAATTGCGAAAGCGTATCCTGAAAACTACTTCCTGTAACCTGAACACTAAAGTTTAACAGCTTTAAGTAATTTACGCTAACACAATTGAAGGGCCCAATAAGTCACTTTTTTATTTAAAAAAAACAACTATAGGCAGTAAGTTCTCAACTTATTTACTTAAAATTACTCGTTGTCTAAAAAGAAGAAAAAAATAAAGCTTTCTACTTTAAATATCTTGGAAATAGCTTCTGTGACTTGCATTGGACCCTTCGATTGGGTCTATGATTTTCGTGTAGAATATCTACCATACTTTCTTATTGTGAATGAACCTCCTAATATAATATACTTTTTTATTATTACTTTTTTCCGGAAGTTCATATTCTAACCTTGCATTGAAATCTCCACCCAAAACATTGATTTTCAATAATAATTCGTATAACAATTAACATTATTTAATTGCATGATCATTTTTTAAATGTATTGACTAACCTACGTTAAAATTCCATAATATAAAAAATAATTCTCCATTTTATCACCAGCTGTTAATCTCTAATGTCCGCAAATAAAAATCGAACAACGATTTTTTTAACTAAAACCTTTAATTCTCGAGTTTCTAATATTATTTATTTATCCTTCGCACTGTGACACTTTTCACAGACGTACTGGGTGTTGCATATTCAACTCGCTTTACGCTAAGCCGTCGGTGTTTTCAGTCTATTTACTTTAAGAACGAAACAGGTGCACGCCATGAATAGACTTTCCGGCAGAATTCAATTACTGCACGACCCCCCCAACAAAAGGCCAACATTTTAAGAAGTTTAAATGCTGAAACTAGCGGGGACGTTTTATTGCATTCGCGCAGATATATTTATATATATATATTTGATTTCAATTAAACTATTTTTTATTGGGCCGGACCCCTCGGAATGCTATTATCAACCCTTGGATTTAGACGTATTTACAAGGGTTGTCGCCCTTCTCTTTGCTGATAACGCACGAACTCTATCTGATACTTACTTCTGAAAATACGGCGAACGTATTATGTAATAAATCGCGTGTCCGTTTTAGTTTTGGTTGGTGTTTCATTTACGAACCAGCATCGCAAAGAAATTTTCAGAAAAAGCAAATCAAAAATATGGATTGCATTCGCTTGTTACGTTATTAATAAATAACTTGTGAAAGAGCTTTATTCAATCGTGCACCCTTATTAGGTACATCGAGGGGGGCTCCTGTCAGGGGGTAGGTCCCCCCGCGTGTTCTGCTCCCGCTTCCGCCGACAATATAGCGCCCAGCGGGGTCGCATATTGACGTTTGAAAAGGTGCCGAAGTGAAAAATCAAAGAGGGGCTTCATATTTGTGTTTATGATGACCCCCGCGGGGTTTCAAGTTTGGCCACGTTTTGTTACAATATTTTATGCTTTAAGCATATGTCTGGGACCTCGATCAAGAGAATAATCGGATTTAACGTTCCAGTTTTTCTTGCGTTTTAAATTTTAAGTTACCAACTCTGAAGATGACTTACAAATTACGAATACGTGCCATTAATTTAATTAAAGGTTTTGATTTTGGTTGAAGTAGACTTAAAAAAATGATAAAAAGAAGTCTCTCTTCCTATTTCGGTTTCCCTCTTAAATGAATTACGATTAAACAGGTGCATTACAAATCGGATTATCGACGATAAAGGTCAAATATTCGTCTCCAACATACGGAAAATTGATCCGGGGGTGAAGTAGTAAATCTGCGTGGGAGAGGGCACGGTGTATAAACAGATTTCGTTACAATAAAGCGCAACGCTCCGGGGCCAGATCTCGTCAAGCGAAGGAGGGTAAATCGTTAAATCTGGAACAATGCGATGGATGTTTGCTCAGCCTCCGGTCATTTCCATGCTCCGACGCTCTCAGACTTTACTCGACCGAAAGAAATCACGAATCACGGCCTGTTCTGCTTCCGTAATCATGCTCGTTTTGCTTTTAGTTGGGAAAGAAATAGTTTCTTACCTCCAGGTCTTGATCTGCCCTGTCCTGCTGGCTCCTGTAACCTCGCTGTTTGTCTTCGAATTCACGAAGTCTTTGGTTGTAGCGTTCGATTTGTTCCCGGAGCAAAGCATCTTCTGCGGCCGCCCTTTCCTCGCAGTATTCTAAACATCCCACACCGTCGAGACGCTCCAGGTCGATCCAACCCCGCCATCTCACGCAGACACCGTTCATTATAAACGCCGATTTTATATGAACCTGAAAAGATCAATTTTTTTCAATCCCCGTGAATTTCACAAAGAAAACCCTCCCCTTCCCCAATAGCCCGACGTTCTCAATCAATCAGGAAGAATCGAATTCCATTTTGATTTTGAAGAAAAATCTGCGTACTTGAAATAACTGGCTGGTAATTACGATCGCGATCGAACAAAAAAAACTGAAATTCTCTTTCCTTCTTTCTGCCCGATGCAGTCAACTATGTGATTAGACCCAGTGGAGTGATTCAACAAGTTTCACTCACGTTCTCGGATCTATTTACCGTTGAAATTAAATTCGAAAAAAAAAGAGCCTCAACGTGAGAGTACTGCTTAGTAAATTCGAGAAATCCTTCCAGGAACAAATCATTACTTAGCTCCTTTTCAACGGGCTTAATGATGCGTTAAAAATGTCAATGATACGAAATCCGAAATAATAATAATAAACTAGTAATAAGAAAGTGCCTTGCGATTGCGACAGGTTGTTGTGATTCGGAGAAACACAAGCGCGGATTGCGAAACGTTTTCTCATGGCTCACGAATTTTTACCAGAAAATCGACGGTTTTGTCGAGTTTTGGTGCAAAGCGTGCCCCGTCGGACGTCGGACAGGTAGCCGTTGAAATGTCAGAGGAAATGTGTCAATAGGAACGACCGTCCGTCTGAAAGGCACTGGCGTGAAAAGGTCACTCCAATAAAGAGCAGTAAATTTTATTTGGGTGAAGATTTTTGGCCTGTATAAAATTCCTTAACAAGAATTAGAGACCCTTTTGTGCGCTTCGTGGAAACTTTCACTTCAAAAGCAGGGCCGAAATTAGTCAAATATTTTTATTATTTGAGCCAAAGTGGTCAACATTAAAAAAACAAACCACGAAAGTGCCCAGATCATTTTGTTCACGTGAATTAAAAGACATTGTTTATGTTGAAAACCGAAAAACCTTGAATTTTTTTTAATTCTAGTAGGATTGGCCATGTGACCTTAGTACTTGGAAGAGCATTTCGCAACTCGATACCTTGCCCATTAAAATAAAAAAAAAAACATGAACACAATATACATTTTAAAAACAATTGTTTTCTTTAATATTTCGTAGATAACAAACAGTTGGGAAAAAGTTTTTTGTCACTTTCCATTATCCTATACATATCTCTGGCGATGATGACGTCTAGAAGTTAACAAAATCGAAAAAATTCTTGTTAAAATGCCCAACATTAATGTTCAAGTTGAAATACGGTTTCGACGAAAATAAATCAACGTGGGACGCATTCGTCTTCCATTTTGAACGAATGCGCATGGTAAAACGGTTAGATTGGTAACTGGCGCTCCCCAACACCTTCGTTTAGTTTATATTCGATCAGAAACTGAAGAACAAAAGAAAATACGAATCTCTTTTTGCGCTTCTTCTACCGCCAATTTTATTCCTTTTTAATCTCCTTGTTAGTCCTGCATACTTGTTTTTATGTATTTTTTCGCAACTTTTAATAATTCAATTTCTATTTTGTTATGTTCAATGAACCGTGGATTACCTTTCCGGACTTTAGTTAAACCTCTCCAATTTTATTCCATTTTTCTTCCTGTTCCAATTCGTTCCTATATTTTTAAATTTTCTTTTAATATGCTTTGAAGTTTCTTGGACTTAATTATTTCTCTGTTACCCTTTTTCTTCGTCAGTCTGACTTTAGTGAAACCTTTCCAATTTTATTCCATTTTTCCTCCAGTTCCAGTTCTTTCCTATATTTTTAAATTTTCTTTTGAAATACTCTGAAGTTTCTGGGACTTCCTTATTCCTCTTTGCCCTTTTTCTTCGTCAGTCTGATTTTAGTGAAACCTCTCCAATTTTATTCCATTTTTCTTCCAGTTCCAGTTCGTTCCTATATTTTCAAATTTTCTTTTGATATACTCTGAAGTTTCTTGGACTTCCTTATATCTGGTTACCTGGTTTTTGACATACTACCTTCACTTTTAAAAGCAAATAATATCTGCTCCTTCCAGCATCTTTTAAATCTCCATTCTTTTTTCTTTTGTTTCTTGTAATTACTTACAAGTTTATCAAACAGTTTACAATTTTTAGGCAAATGATTGAGGAGACTCCCGGGAGTCCTAAGCTACGACTTTTTTTCTTCGTATCCACTCCAAATTCCAAGGAAACTAAGAAAACGAAAGTAGAAGATTTCTTTCTAATTTGTTTTACTTTTTTCCCTTTTTTTTATTTCCAACCCTGCATGTAACTATTTTTTCTATGTTGCAGTTCTTTTCGTTTTTATACCCTGACACTTCTACATATTTTATGTTGTTTCCATTCCTATTTGTTCATTGAAAATTTCTTTCGGCTGTTTTGTTCTAACCTGAAGCAATTTTTTCGCTGTGCTGATCAACTTACACATTTTTAAGGAACCTAATTAGAGGCGGTTTCCAATTGCATGTATGAGCTACTCGGAGCTACTCTGAAGCTGCTCCGAACTGTTCCAAGTGCAGTGGATAAACATTGGAACAGCTCCGAGTAGGATGGCGTCAGCGTACAGGACGGTCTCAACTGAAGCCGAGATCTCCCCATTAAACTTCAAATAGCCGAGAAAACGAGGCTTTTGCCAGGGCAGAACTCAACGTGGCGTAGCAGGCCCGTTGGGACAGATACTAGGGCTGGCCCAAAGTCTTCATCAAAAACGTCAAGGCCTGGTGCAATCGCCCCGAGGGGGATGTTGACTACCATGTGACGCAGGCGCTGACCGAACATGGCTCCTTCGGAAGTTATCTGAGGGAAATAAGGAGGAAGGACTCGGCGGACTGCCGATACTGTAGCGCCTAAATCGAGGACGCCCCAGAGCACACCATCTTCGAGTGCCCCAGATGGGATGCAGTCCGCTTCGCGGCGGAAGATGATGCCGGCTGCGAAATCAGAAAGGAAAATGTGGCCGAAGTAATGCAAATAAGCAGCAGAACGTGGACGATCGTTATTGACATGTTGAGGTCAAACATGGTCCATAAATGCAGGGGAGAGAGGAAAACAAGGAGCACCAGAGGTGAGGATTAAATTAGAGGGGCAAAGAGGACTACGAAGAGGATGAAGAGGAGGAGGCAGAAGAGGGTGAAGAGGAGGCGGATGAAGAGGAAGAAGAGAATAATGAGGAAATAGATAGCAGGTGCATGGGAAGAAATGCCTTTGAAAGAGGAAAGGAGTTTAGTTGCTAGGCGCCCCATGCAGAAATGCAGGGGTGAATCCAACACGCCTACGGGGTTGATGTATCCGGAGGTGTCTTTCAAAGATTCTCTAAACCTCTTAAAAAAAAGCTCCGAGAAACTCACGCGTGCAATTGCAATGCGACTTAGAACTCCTAACTACGCCTTTTTTGCCAAATTCCGAGGTATTTGTTGGAAGAAGTAAACAGAAAAGAATCCAACTCCAATCTTCCCAACTATTTCGTCTTCATTTCTTTTATTCTTTACCCATTTTTCTTCTTCTGTATTGCTTTGTTTTCCCTGGCCCTTCTACGCATTTTACATTTCCTTTCCATTTGTTCCTTGAAAAAATATCCATTATTAATTTCTCTGTTACTTTTGTGCTGATCGACCTACTTAGGATTCGTCTTTTTCCCAAATTCCGAGGATATTTTTGGAGAAGGGAAACAGAAAGGTATCTAAGTCTCTCGACATCCTTCTCCTCAAGAAATTACCAGTTTCATTACTTTCACTTTCATCGAGGATTTACTTCGGAGGGGGGAACATAAATGCTTTGAACAACTTTGTGTATCACCCTTTTCCATTAACTTCTTTAGTTCGAGAATAAAGCAATGTATTCCTTGGTGCAGCAGATGCGGGCCAAGCTCGATTATAGGGTCAGTTTGTACTCTGGGGAAACTGTTCAGCAACTTCTCTTTGGGGGAGGTGTAAATGGGGAGGTGTAGAAGGCAGAGGTGAGATTGGATCAGGCAGTCGAGCTCAACAGAAGGAAGTCTTTAGGCTGTCTCTCTGGGTGGCGTCTTTCCTTGGTTCTTCTACCCAGAAATGAAATGACCTGACATCGACGAAGTAGGTGCATTTGGTAGAAGGTGTATGCCGGACTATAACAGCGCTAGCGGATGAGTACCAAGAGACTAAGCACCACTAGCGAATACTGGCTTGCATTGATAAGCGTTCTGCCTTTTATAGCCTTTTTTTGTGGAGGGGATTAGGTAACTCTGCACCATTGGTCTGTTTGCTGGCCCAAATCAGTGATGAACAAAGAGTTGTATCGAATTAGTCAAGGAGGAGTCTTTAGTGTTTGGTTCGATGGTTGTCTTAGCGACCAAAATGAGGTCTACGATCCTATTTTTTGGTCAATCAAAAACGAATGCAGTTGCGGTTTAATTTTATTTACTTTGACAGTCGTCATCGTGACCCTGTTACTTGGGCGATGGCCAACCGTTACCTACCCCAAGTGACCTTCGTTAAGCTTACATCTAATCAGAACCTGAAGAACAAAACAAAACTTCATGCTAGCCGAACCAATCGAAGATTAGAGGGCATGTCTGAGCCATTGTGCTATGGATGGATAGAACTGCCATTCTCAAATCCTTACAACAAGAAATTCTCCAAGTCTTACATCAGGAACAGTCAACAATGAGGTTGTGGGCGTGTTCGTAGAGGTTATTTACGAGAATATAAAAACTTTATTAAATAAACATAACACGACAACAAGCAAAGAAATTAATATGGAATCAGCAATACGTTTTCCTCGCTGAGAAGACTCTAAGATCCTATAGATGTACTGAAAAAGGGTCCAACTGTTGCAGGATGATCTCGACGAGGATCTCTGGTTTTCTGGACACTCCTTGGAGTGTAGAGGTAAAGTGGCAGCAGGCAACTGGAGTCGATAAAAGAGAGTCTTGTTGATAACTCGTGTGACTTGCCGGACCATAGTGCACCAGTGGTGGAGTTGTGTGTGGTTTGCCGGACTATACAGCACCAGCGGTTGAATATTGCTCAACTATGCAAGCTCTGCCTATTATACCGTTATTTTGTGGCGGGGATTAGGTAACTCTACATCATTGGTCTGTTTGCAGCTCTTAAATCAATGATGAGCAGAGTTACGTCCAATTAGACACATGGCAGCCCTCTACTGATTGTTTTAGCGACTAAATTGAGGTTGGCTAAGCAGAAACGAATGCGGTTGTCAAAATATTCAATTAGGAAATTAATCAAAGTAGACGTTTCGTCCGTAATTATTAACGTGACATTGCTTGACGCTTCCCAACGTTTCCCAACGTCTGCCATTTTGACGTTTATCATTGTGACGTTTCTTGTCGTCTGTCATCGCGACGCAATTGATCGCTAAGTAACGTGTGAGCCCCCTTGCTAATGATATAGTCCCGTTGATACTACGATGGCTGCTTTTGCAAGGTGGATTACATTTTCTTGCGTCGCTGCCGAATTTAAAATAGTACCAACACGTTTCGAAAGTTTTTTTTCTTGGCCAGTCTTCATTTTGGCGATGCTGCTGGCATTCTTCACTTTAAGAATTTTATCGCAACTTGGTTACCTCAAGCATCTTCTATACAGCTGTTTCGGCCCTATTTGGGGCTTCGTCAGCTCGAGACTTCCACTGTAAACTAAACCGATCTGTCCCAGGTTATTCGCATTTGCGTTGTAATAGTACTAAATGCTTCAAACGCAATGTTATATCAAAAGGTGATCGCAAGATGTCGCGATTCAAGCTATTCTTTACTTTAAGGTTAATAAAGGCCCACACACCACTTGCAAGTGATGATGGGCCTTCTATAATCTACTGACGATGCCGAATAGGTGAAATCAGTCTGGAGGGAAAAAAAATAAAAACTTTTGTAGTGAAAAACATTTCATTTATCAAGTTTGACGTTTCCTGACGTCTGTCATTTCGACGTTTGTCATTGTGACGTTTCACAAGATCAATTGCTCTATATTATTTGTAGTAACGACAAAGATGAGGCACACTGTACACTATTATTATTAGTAATTATAAATTTCCTGACTATTTTTATTATTAATTTTAAAGTTTCCGCTGTGTTGCACTTCCTATTATTTTTTTTTTCGGCAGAATTCACTTTATTAATGTAAAGAAAAAATTCTTAATGCAGCTTTCTCCACGCTCATTTTCTTTGCTTCAGATCAATGATTACAGTAGTTTCTTAGCTTTGCTGAATAAGTTTTCTTTCATTGTAACAGGTTCTCTCTTTATTGTGTATCGTATACTTCTTTGTCTACTTTAAAATTCGCGGATAAAAATTTACAAAAGTTAGAATGTTAATTCAATCTTGTGTTGAGTAATGTCACAATTCAGTTTAGTTTGCGGTAGGAAAACGCTGTGCAAATTACTGATTCATTCGCGTGTAGGTGTCATAAACTACCAAGTCACAATCACCCAACTCAATTTAAAAATAATTCAAGGTTCGACGTGATTAACATACATAATATTAAAATAAAACGACGGGTTTTCCCTGGCTCGCTTTTCTCGGGAGGCACGTCGCCATGGGATTTCACTTTAACACGAACGGCGTTTTCACGCGCGCTTATTTTATTTTATTCATGGGATCGACGACGTAGATGTGTTTGGCAAGGTGACTTTGCGCGGATTGTAAAAAAAAAAAATCGTTGGGTAATAACGTTAATTATTACCAGTAGTTGAGACATTAATGGAAATAAATTGCCACGTTGTTCGGCGTCAATGCTTATGATCGTTAACTTAAATAGAAGCAAATCGGATTAAATCTTTTGAAATTGCTTGTGTCATGTGTTCTACTGTTTTTCTTTATAACAGAATGACCTGTAATTTTAACCCTTTTTTTTGTTAAGGGAAGGGGCCTCCTCTCGTTATTGATGAATGATGACGAAAATAATTTGGTGAAACTTATTTTACATACGGAGAGGTCTTGTGCATCCTGGGATTAATGAACTTTTGAGTTGGAAGAGAGAAAGAATTCTGTAGCAATACAAAACCCTTGTTAGCTGTGACGTAAAAAATTGGTCACAGTCGTTAAGCAAATAAATAAATAGAGAGGTTCCGTAAATCATGTTGACAAAGTCGGATCAGGTGATTGCACAATAAACGAGAGCCTTCTTTTACGAAATGCACAATATCGCGTGAAAAATTTCCGCACCGGATAATTAAATGCTTTTGAAAGTCGTCACAATAATGGGGGGGGGGGTTTGGAGCAAGACGAAATTTTACGTGTAATTTAATTGTTGGGACGGCGACAAAAGTTTCCTGGGCATTCCGCGAAGCAGAGAAAGATTGAATTCGATCGAGCGGCAATTTGCTTTTTAATCATCGCATCAGTTGCAATTGCTCCATATGCAAAGTTATATTATAAAGCGATTCTAGGAGCGGGCCTTCTACGAACGCAACAAAACAAACAGAGTAAAGAGCGTGGCTATTTTCGAACAATAGATGACAAATGGACAACACGTTGTTGCATAAAAGAACGTAATAGTAGTCATTTATTACCGACGTCAAAAAATGACCCTTGTTAATGAGGGTAAGATACCCTTTAATGGTTGTATTTAGGGGTAGACAATGGCGAGGTCCTAATTGTGCGCGTTAATACGTAGGCTTGCTAACACATGTTAATGTAAACTGGTTCGTGACATTTTTTCTTATTTTTTTCGGCCCGTCGCTTTAATTTATTGCCACAACTGAAATCCTTTATACCCGGATGGGACCGAAAATAATTAAAAAATTTCTCCGAAGCTGCATTTGCTTCCAGCGATGTAGCTACACGTACCTACATAATAAATAATAAAACTTTCGAAGGTGATGCACGTATTATAGTTGTTGATGCAAATAAGCCAAGGTTGAATAGAAGTCATTATACTGACAACAATTTGGCTTCAATACTAAAGGTAGTCTGGGTATGTACGTGACGGTATTCTTTAATTCTATTATGGCGGTCTGTGCTTTGTACAGGACGCAATTTCGAACTAATATTACTACGAGAATGGGAACGTAATTTTAGAGGCGCTTTCAAGATTCTCAAATCGAATTCAAAAACTTCTCCAGCCGACCGCTATTTATTATTATTTTGTATCAATGAAACTCGTCAGCTGTGAACACAAAAATACTCTTTCGATTTCATTTCGCAAAACTGTACGAAACGTTTCAAAGCTATACCCGCCAATTACGTAATGTAAACATTTTAATGCCCTTCAGGAAAATGGTTCTTTATTTGTGACATTCCAAGGCAGGGAACGATAAAAAAATGAATTCAAAGTTTAATGATCATTATCAGAAACGATCTGGTTTGGAACACCACATTTTGCAAAGCATTAACGAAGATCTTTAATAAAAACGCTAGGTTGGTCATCATTTCGTCCTCAATCCATTTGGAAGATGCATCAACTCCAATTCCAACCACACGTGATCTTCAAATGGTTCAGCAAAATCAATATGAAACTGTGGGGGCTCGGTACGTTGCCCAGCGACAACAAAACGTCAAGAAACGTAAAAATGACAGACATTGGAAAAAGTTAGATTGACAACATCAGAAAGACTAGCAATGATGATGATCAACGTAAATAGACAACCCCGCCCCTTGACTAATTAGACAACCTCTGGAATAAACACAAAACGACTATCCCCCCCGAGGAATGAAATATGGCTCTGATCATCGGTGATTCGTTTGCACCCTTAGACCAATAAAGCAGAGTCATATCATCCCCGTTTAGAACCAGTTGCATTAAATTGTCGGGAAACACTCACCAGCACGAGTTGTTTCTCGAGCATTAAATTGCTAGGAACACTCACCAGCACGAGTTGCTTCGCGAGCATTAAATTGCTAGGAACACTCGCCAGCACGAGTTGATCCCGAGCATTCAAAAACTCACCAAGGCATCACCCGTGTATTGCCAGGATCCCCACACGTAACCTTTCCTTGCACTCACGTGTCCAAAAGACTACTCCGAAGTCTTCCGAGCATTAAATTGCCAGAAGCACAACCACTAGACGAGTTTGCCCTCCGCGTAGCTCACACGAAAGCTTCCGTGCATTAAATTGCCAGGAGAATTAACTACTACACAAGTTGCTCCCGTGCAGCTCATCCAAAGTCTTCCGTGCATTAAATTGCTATTAGAATCAACTACAACACAAGTTGCCTTCGTTCAGCTAGCTTATCCAAAGACTTCCGTGTATTAAATTGCCGGAAGCATGTACCTCCTTCAAGGGCACCCCAAAAATACAACCAACTTTGAAGCCAGGTGTAGTAGCAAGAGAGAAGAGGTACACAAGAACCTACGACGCTCCCATACACTCTACCCACGTCTTGCATCCTCAGGGAACGTCGTTGGGAGTAGACGAAAAGATGCCCCGAAAAGGTAACAAGGGCAAAAACGAGCTCTGTCAAAAATACCGGAGTTATGAAGCCGAAGGACAAAGAGCGTCGCAATGAACGCCACGTACTAAGACAATTCTTCCGGCAATCACCCTGTCCTTCACCAGTGTTACCTTTACCGCCCACCGGCTCCAATCAAGAGGACCTTGACTTCCGAAATAGAGACAGACCCCTTACCGACTAACAACCATAAATCTGGACCCCGTGACAATATAAAAGGCATCAATCCTTTCACCAATTGATAACGAACCCCAGGTATTTCTCCCTGGCTGTTATAATTGTCGTTAAAAATGTTGCAGTTCATGTTGTATTACAATAAATGATCTATCTAATACGCTAGAAAAACCTTCTGGCATGTTCTAATGCATCAATTTCAAACTAGCCACATTTGGTCTTCAAATGGTCATGCAAGGTCAATATGAATCCATCTGGTATATTCCAGTGCATCAGTATGGCTTTCAATTGGACCTGGAATGTCAATATGAATCCTTCTGGTATGTAGTACCTAACGAACCACATTTAGTCTTCAAATGCTCACGGAAAATCAGTATGAATCCATCTGGTATGTTCCAATGTATCAACTCCAATGGATCAATATGGCTTTCAACTTTAACCCTTTTCCAGTAACTTATTTAGTCCGCTAATAAAGGAATTTATTCCTTGGTACTTGCGGGCCACGCTCGATTAGTTTTATTTAAAAATCTGGCGAAGCTTTTCGGCACCTTTTCTTTGGGGAATGTACAGGTGGCAGAGATGAGATCAGATCAGTCAGCTGGGCTCTTCTAGATGTAGCGTAGGTCCTCAATCCATTTGGAATATGTAACAACACCAATTCCAACCACATGATTTTCAAATGGTTCCGCAAAATCAATATGAAACCTTCTGGCATCAAATCCTAACGAACCACATTTGGTCTTTACGCAAAGTCTGTGAAATCTTTCTGGTGTGTTCCAATGCATCGACTTCAACAAACCAATATGGTTTTCAACTGGCACTGCAAAATTAATATGAATCCTTTTGGTATTTATCGGTACATCAACTCCAATGAACCACATTTAGGCCCGGTTTTTTCACCTCTAGTTATCTTTATTCCCATAGTAAGAATTGTGATCACAACAACAACAAATTAATCGCCAGAAAAAGTTAATTAGACTTTAGAATTAAAACCGGGCCTTAGCCTTCAAATGGTCAAAAATCAACATGAATTCTTTTGGTACGTTCTAGTGCATCAACTCCAAACTACTCACAATTGTCCCTTGTAAAACGTCATCTTTTTTATTGCAATAATAAGTGTTGTTGAAGTTTATAACTGCACAACCCGCTCTCTCCTCACCACCTTCTCTCTTTCCTCCCACCTCGCCTCTTCCATCGCCTTCTCTTCCTCCTGCACTACTTCCTCTGCCTCTTCCTCAACTTACTCCTACTTTTCCACCCCTTCTTCTTTTTTTTATGGTATGTTTCAATGCATCGATTCTAATGACCTAATACAGCTTTCAATTGGTCCTCCAAAATCAAATTCTGCTCGTGTACCAGTCCATAAACCCAAATGAACTACATTTAACCTTCAAGTGGTCTCGAAAAATCAGTACGAATTCTTCCGGCATCAACTCCAAACTATCCACATTTGGTCTTCGAATGAACATGTAAAATCGATTTGAATCATTCCAATGCATCAACTCCATTGAACCAATGTGGTTTTCAATTGGTTCTGCAAAATCCTTCGGGCACGTACCAAAACAACAACTCCAGCGACCACATTCGACTTCTGCGTTCATATTTGTTACTCTTGCGCGTACGCGTGGTATATACATACATATATTTTTATTCAATACAACTTGGAACTTCAATAATAAATAGAAATAAACGGATGAACAATATAAAATCAATAAATAACGATATATGCGAAGCTTCGCTCTCCTGACCGGTTATCGTTTGGGCTACTAGAAGACGAAGTCTGGTAACGTAGTAGCGGATGTTGAACACAAAGATGACGTAAGAACTATCTCAGGGTACCTTGCTCCTGCTTGAATTCCGCTTTTTCTCTTGTTCAACAGTTGACTTTGATGAGTTCGATGGATTTATGGAATTTAAGTGTTGTTCTCGATAAGATATGTGTGAAGTGGATGTTTCCGACAATAAGCTGCACGAAAGGGTTGTGTGTACTTCCGACAATAAGCTGCATAGAATGCTTTGGATATGCTTCCGACGATAAGCTGCACAGAAGGGTTGTGTTTGTGCTTCTTTCAATAAGAGTGGGTATGTTGCACAGAGGGGTTGTATGAGCTTCCGACATTAAGTTATACGGAGGGGTTGTGCGTGTGGTTCCGACAATAAGCTACACGGAAGAACGCAGAAGAATTCATACTGATTTTGTGAGACCACTTGAAGGTTAAATGTAGTTCATTTGGGTTGATGTACAGGTTCACAGCAGAAGGATTCACTTCAAAATTTGATTTTGCAGGACCAATTGAAAGCCGTATTGGTTCATTAGAATCGATGCATTGGAACATAGCAACCAGAAAAATTAGAAGAAAAGAAGAAGGGATGGAAAAGTAGGAGTAAATTGAGGAAGAGTTAGAGGAAGTGGTGCAGGAGGGAGAGAAGGTAATGGAAGAGACGAGGTAGGAGGAAAGAAAGAAGGTGGTGAGAAGGGAGCGGATTGTGTAGTAATAAACTTCAACAACAGTTATTATTATAATAAAAATGATGACGTTTGACAAGGGACATATCGATCAGAAACGACACTTGTGTGTCATTGTGTGATGAAGTTGTACCCATACTAATTTTCCATAACCATTTGAAGACCAAATGCGAGTAGTTTGGATTTGATGCATTAGGAGATACCAAAAGAATTCATGTTGACTTTGTGAGACCATTTGAAGGCTAAATGTGGTTCATTGGAGTTGATGCACCGATAAATACCAAAAGGATTCATATTGATATTGCAGGACGAATTGAAAACCATATGGGTTTGTTGAAGTCGATGCATTGGAACACACCAGAAGGATTCATACGGACTTTGCGTGAAGACCAAATGTGGCTCGTTAGGATTTGATGCCAGAAGGTTTCATATTGATTTTGCGGGACCATTTGAAGATCATGTGGTTGGAATTGGATTGAGGTCCTACATTCCTGCCAATTGGCTGAGTGTTCTCGATAATAGGCTTGACAGAACGCACTGAAACTAAAGTAGTCAGCATTCTCACTGTTGTCACTGCTTCATTGGTTCAAATGCGTAATCGAATCATCGATGATCAGAGCTGTAGCTCATTCGTTAGGGGCAATCTTTTTGTGTTAACTCCGGAGGTTGTCTTGGCGACCAAATTTGATAATACGACCTTATTTGCGGGGCCAATCATGATTGAATGCAGTTGCACTTTAAGTCGTCAAGGGGCGGACTAAATTTTGTTTATTTATGACGATCGTCGTCGTAGCTTTGTTCCACAAATGTCACGTGATGCTTCCTACGTGTTTGTCTCTCTGACATTGTCTGACGTTGTCAATCTGATGTTTCTCGATGTCTGTCAATTTGACGTTTCTGACAACTGTCATTTTGACGTTTTGTGGTCATCTGTCATTACAATTGTCATTCTGACGTGTTCTATCGGTCGATGGGTAACGTGCTTGACATATTAGTAAATTTTCTTCAATTAAAAAATGTAAATGTGGATGCAACTTTAAACAACAACAACAACAGTAGACTTTCGCTTACACTTTGCGCGAAGCGATTCTCAAACGAACTGTGAACAACGTGCGCTGAAAACTTTATTAATTCTGACAGATCGAACAATAACAAACATAAAGTCACAAGTCAAACATTGCGCTGCCTCCCGCGGGGTTACAATACGAATGCGTCCCGAGCGGGCCGACAACCCTTACGTAACCAGATGTTCACCGGAGAGCACAGAAAAAAAAGAACTCGATAATGACATAATTTTTCGCACGCCTATTCTATATAAATGTTACAGTGACAAAGGAAAGGGTTCCAAAAAGACCAAGTCAAGTTGAAAAGTGCCCCATGCTGCGACGGACATGCCCATTTCGGGCTTTGTTTTCGGACGCTAATTCCCCCCTGTTATTCCACTAATACACTCACGACAATTGCATCGAAACATCAGTTCACTTTTAATATTACACAAAATTACTTTTTTTTTAATCAAATGTTTTAATTATATGCATATACGAGGAGTATCGCAAAAATGCTTTACAAGACGAAACAACATCAACAAACCAATTGAATTTCTAAAACAAACAATTGACAAGATAAACCACCGATTATTTACACAGGGCTAACTGTAATGATGCTGTCTAACAGCCTAAATTAAGGCGCCTGAACGCCATAAAACGTTTTACAGTTATTTATAAAGACAGGCAATGGCAGAGTTACAATAAACACAGGTTTATGATACACAAGTTTACTTTGAAGAGCCGCACTTTATTGACGCCGTAATGTGGACCATCATTCGTCCAGACAAAGACGCTTCCACCCGCAGGGTGCATATGTAACAACTGCCAGGCAAAGATCATCATATTTCAAATATTCGGAAGTATTCATTCGGGCTCGGGACGTTTTTTTTTCCTGCACCGAGAAAATTACAGGCTGCGAGTTCCTTCTAAAAATAAATTAAACGGCCCTGCATACACACGACTAAATATAGGTTAATCTTTTGCAGACACACACGAAACGTTTTATTTCTTCTAAATACTAGTAACCAGTTTTCGAGACTGTAGTTCCTAATCAATCAAAATATCGCCGAAGAATTTACAACCCCCCTCATAAAAGTCGACAACAATGACAATAAATTTCATCCACAGAAGAAAATTTTTACTTTTTACGATCGCTTAAAGCTCGTAAAGCATTAAAATGCTGATATAAAGCATTTGGAAGGACAGTTATGATGGGCGCATCCTTTTGAAACCCTGACCCGATGGGTTCGACTTAATTGCACTGTTTCTATTTTCGGTAAATATAGTTTTGCCGCCTACACAGGCGCTTACCTGCTACGTGCTGTGATTTGACCCGAAAACGACTTAATTGCTACTGAATGCCGCCACTACGAAAGCGCAGCAGCTTTCGGGGCAGACAAAGAACTAACCGGTGGCCAGTAAAGCTCCTACACAATAGAAAGGGCCGTCCAGAATAAATCGCAGGCTTATTATGTAATGGCAAAATGTAAGCTCGACGTTTGCATAATTTAAGGCGTGGTCTTTACACAGCGTGTACGTACGACCGGTCATGACCAATGGACATCTGCAAACAAAACAAAACACGAACGGAAAGAAGAAGATATACGATGGTGCGCAAAAACAAAACATTATACTGACGTGTAAACAACAACGGAACACAGACTTTGACGAATGTCGATTACTCTCTAAATGAAAGAATTAACAATAATTATTCTATTTCGCTTAGATTCCTCATTTTTATTATTGGCGTTCGTTCAAGATTTCTTTGTTTTTGTTTGGTGGATAACAAAAAGAAAAGACGAACAGAAAACTGAAGATAAACGACGAAACGACAAACAAAACATCGACGATTTCACTCAGCTAAAAAATAAAGAAAATAGCAAAAGAAACTGTAATTTGTTAGAAGAAAAACAAAAGAAAATGGCAAAAAGCATCGAATTTATAAAATAAAATGAATGAGAAACAAATGAATGTCGACGAAACAAAAGATTGATGATTTCGTTCGGTGAAAAATGAATGAAAATTAAAGAAAAAAAACGAATATCAGCAAGAATAATTTGTTGGAAGAAAAACAACAAAAGAAAACTGAAAGAACCTAAGAATAAAACGAACAAGAAAACAAACAAGTGATTGTCGACAAATTCTAGAAGAAATAAAAACGTTAGCAACTATTCTGTTTCGATTAGGCCTATCTGGACATTTTTATTACTGAAGTTTGTTCAAGATTGCTTTTAATTTTCAAAAAGTTTTCGCTGTTTATCACCGCATAATTTATTTGAATTTTCTTTTGTTTTTATTTGAGCGACAACAAAAACAAGAGACGAACAGAAAGCAATAGATATACGAAGAGGCAACAAACAAAAGATCGTTGATTTCATTCGGTGACAATGACAGAAAATTAAAAAGAAAGAAATCATCGGAAAGATTAGAAGAGAAACAAAAGAAAATTGAAGAAACAACATCGAAAACTAAGAATAAAATGAACGAGAAACAAATCAATATCGATTATTCTCCGGAGGAGTTTCCTTTGATTTCAATTCAGAAACTAATGAACGTCGACTATTCTAACCTTAACCTTTTTTGAATCTTCTTTTCTTTTTACTTCATCGAATAACTTTTGTTTTTAACTTGATCGAATAATTTTTGTTTTTAACTTGTGCGAATAATTTTTGCTTTTACTTGATCGAATTATTTCTTAGAACGAAACCCACATTATTTGCAAATTTCAGACAATTTTAGTTCAAAATGTAAAGAATTAAACAACAAAAACAAAAGACGAATAGCAAACAAAAGATATACAATGACGCAGCAAACAAAAGATCGATGTTCCCATTCGACGAAAGTGACTGAAAATAAAGAAAAGGGAAATATCAGAAAAAATAATAATTTGTTAGAAGAAAAACAAAAGAAAATCGAAAATAGCAACATGGAAAAATAAGAATAAAATGAACAAGAAACAAATGAATGACGACTATTCTCCAGTTTTCTTTCTTTTCATTCCAGAAACAAATGAATGTCGTCTATTCTAACCTTAGCCTTTCTAATCCTTCATTATTATTATTTTCATTGAATCTTCTTTTGTTTTTACTTGATCGAATAATTTTTGTTTATACTTGATCGAATAATTTTTACTTTTACTTGATCGAATTATTTCTTAGAACGACACCAACATTATTTGCAAGTTTCAGACAAAATGTAAATAATTAAATAACAAAAACAAAAGACGAATAGGAAACAGAAGATGTACAATGATACGACAAACAAAAGATCGATGGCTCCATTCAGCGAAAGTGACTAAAAATTAAGAAAAGAGAAATTATCAGAAAGAATAATAATTTATTAGAAGAAATTAAGAAATTAAGATTAAAACGAACGAAAAACAAATGAATGCCGACTATTTGCCGGAGGAGTTTTCTTTCTTTTCATTCCAGAAACAAATGAATGTCGACTATTCTAACCTTAACCTTTCTAACCTTACATTATTATTATTTTCTTTGAATCTTCTTTTGGTTTTACTTGATCGAATTATTTCTTAGAACGATACCAACATTATTTGCAAGTTTCAGACATTTTTAGATGAAAATGTAAAGAATTAAACAACAAAAACAAAAGACGAATAGGAAACAGAAGATATACAATGACGCAGCAAACAAAAGATCGATATTCCCGTTCGACGAAAGTGACTGACAATAAAGAAAAGACAAATTATCAGAGAGAATAATAATTTGTTAGAAGAAAAAACAAAAGAAAATCGAAAATAGCAACATCGAAAAATAAGAATGAATTGAACGAGAAACAAATGAATGACGACTATTCGCCGGAGGAGTTTTCTTTCTGTTCATTTCAGAAACAAATGAATGTCGACTATTCTAACCTTACATTATTATTATTTTCTTTGAATCTTCTTTTGTTTTTACTTGATCGAATTATTTTTGTTTATACTTGATCGAATAACTTTTGTTTTTAATTTGATCGAATAATTTTTGCTTTTACTTGATTGAATTATTTCTTAAAACGACACCAATATTATTTGCAAGTTTCAGACATTTTCAGATCAAAATATAAAGAATTAAATAAACATAAACAAAAGACGAATAGGAAACAAAAGATCGATGTTTCCATTCGGCGAAAGTAACCGAAAATAAAGAAAAGAGAAATTATCAGAAAGAATAATAATCTGTTAGAAGAAAAACAAAAGAAAATCGAAAATAACAACAAGGAAAATTAAGAATAGAAGGAACGAGAAATAAATGAATGTCGACTAATCTCCGGAAGAATTGAAACTTTCTTTTCATTTTTTTCATTCGAAAAACAACAGAATGTCAATTATTCTCCAAAGGAGTTACCGCCGCGCCGAAAAATGAATGGAAATAACAAAAGAAAATTAAAATAAAAAACAACATCGAAAATCAAGAATAAAATGATTGAGAAACAAATGACTATCGACTAGAAGTTACAGCCGTTTCTAACCTTTCATTATAACTTTTTTGAATTTTCTTTTGTTTATACTTGATCGAATTTTTTTTTTTTTTGTTTTTAGTTGATCGAATTATTTCAGTAGTTTCCTGTTTTGAGTTTATTACCAACATTATTTGCGACAATTTCGAAAAATATTTTATATACATTAAGTGAGAACAAAGTTTGATTTTTTCTACATTTGTCTTTTTAGTGAGTTTTAGGCTAATTGTAAGTTTCAGAAATTTTTCGATCAAAATATAAAGAATTGAATAACAAAAACAAAAGACGAACAGGAAACAAAATCCAAACGACGAAACAATAAATAAAAGATCGACGATTTCATTTGGCGAAAAATTAATGAAAATAACAAAAGAAAATTGTCAGAAAGAATAATTTGTTAGAAGAAAAACAAAAGAAAATCGAAAATAGCAGCATCGAAAGATAAGAATAAAATGAACGAGAAACAAATGAATATCGACTAGGAGTTACCGCCGTTTCTAACCTCTCATTATAATTTTTTTGAATCTTCTTTTGTTTATACTTGATCGATTTTTTTGTTTTTAGTTGATCGAATTATTTTTCAGAATGACACCGGCCTTCAGTATAGTTACCTGTTTTGAGTTTGTCACCATTATTTGCGACAATTTCGAAAAATATTTTTTATGCACAATAAAGCGAGAACAAAATTTGATTTTTTCTGCATTTGTTTTTAGTGAATTATTTATTGCTTTTTCGCGGGTTTTATAAGTTGCAGACGTTTTTAGATCAAAATATAAAGAATTGAATAACAAAAACAAAAGCCGAACAGGAAACAGAAAGTATACGATGAAACGCCAAACAAAAGAGCGACGATTTCATTCGGCGGAAAAATAAAGAAAATAATCCGAAAGAATAATTTGTTAGAAGGGAAACAAAAGAAATTGGAAAAAAACAACATCGCATTTAAAAAATAAAATGAACGAGAAACAAATGAATGTCGACTATTCTCCAAAGAAGTTACCGCAGTCTCTAACCTTTAATTAATTTTTTTTTGGATCTTCTTTTGTTTTTACTTTTCATCGAATTATTTTTCAGAGTGGCATCGATCTTTAGTACAGTTTCCGGTTTGGACATTATCATAATTATTTATGTTAATTTTGAAAAATAGTTTATACATTCATCAAAGTGAAAACAGAAACTGTTTTCTAAATAACAAAAACAAAAGACGAACGGGAAACAGAAGATATACGATGAAAAGAACAAACAAAAGATCGACGATTTCATTCGGTGAAAAATGAATGAAAATAACAAAAGAAAATTGTCCGAAAGAATAATTTGTTAGAAGAAAAACAAAAGAAAATTGAAAAAACAACATCGAAAACTAAGAATAAAATGAAGGAGAAACAAATGAATGTCGGCTAGGCGTTACCGCCGTTTCTAACCTCTCATTATAATTATTTTGAATCTTCTTTTGTTTATACTTGATCGAATTTTTTTTTGTTTTTAGTTGATCGAATTACTTTTCAGTACAGTTTCCTGTTTTGAGTTTATTACAATTATTTCATTATTTGCGTTAATTTGGGAAAATATTTTATACATTCTTTAAAGTTAGAATGAAATTTGTTTTTTTTTATTACAAAACAAATGACGAACAGGAAACAGAAGGTATACGATGAAACAACAACCAAAAGATCGAAGATCGAAAAAGGAATGAAAACAACAAAAGAAAATTGTCAGAAAGAATAATTTGTTAGAAGAAAAACAAAAGAAAATTGAAAAGAAAAACAAAATCGAAAACTAAGAATAAAATCAACGAGAAACAAATGAATGTCAACTATACTCGATGAATTCAAAATTTTCTCTAATTTTTTTCATTTGTAAAAAAAAAACATCCCGCCTTTGATTGTAATTTATTTTAATTTTCTTTTGTTTTTATCTAGTCGAATTAATTTTTTTTTTATTTCTCACATTAGCATTCGAAAGCACGTTGTGACCTTGAAACTTGTTTTATAGCAACACATTCTTCTATTAATTACTTGCAAATTGTAAGATTCAAGAAATTGTATCTGAAGACCTGGATGACTTATTTCTTTTGTCAAAGTCATCCAGTTTATCTAACTGATGATTTATTTACTTTTAACTTCCACAACTTTTTAATTTTTAATTTTTGTTTCTTTTTCCATTTCCTTCAATACTGCTATTACATCTTCTCTATTTTCCCTTTTCTTCTTAGTCATCCTCTTTGCTTTTTTTTGTTTAATTAATAAATACAAAAGAAAATATTTGAATGTTTTGTTTAAAAGTTTTTAAATATGCGCAAACTAATGATTCGTGATTCACGGTCTGGGAAAACGCCAGGATATGCGGTTTTCCGTCAGCAAAACTCTTGACTCGTCCTTCAATGCAATACGAAAAACAAGAGACGTTTTTTTCTATATAGATTTTTATGGACAGAGTCGTTTAATCGATGTTATGGTATCACCTGGTAACATCATTAATCTGCCACAAAGAAGGGATGCTCTGTTAATATCACTACAATTTGTCTTCTGATTCCCGCCGCCACTTGCGTCCGTAGGAAAAGAGCGACAGGACAGCAGGCGCACATTTAACTAACACCCGTGTCATCCTTACCCCTTACGCGTTCAACATGTGATGTTTAACCCTACGTTTAATAAAAACTCTCTTTATGGCCGAGGCATTTATCACAAGTAAATTAGGGCCTCGTCGAATTTAATCGCTCAGAACACGAACGCAACTTCTAATATGTTTCTTGACTCAAAACAAATGTTCAGTTTACGGTTGTTCAGTTTAACCCTTGAAAAACTTGATGCATTGTGATTATATTGTTTTTTGATTACTTGATTGTATTTGATTTAGTACATCGGACCGTATTCTCATCCTATGATTAACTTAATAACCGTGTTTTATTTCCATGGGAACTCTCGTCTGTCACTCTCTTACACATTAAACTGACATATGGCTGTGTCGTTTCTTGCTTATTTTAATCACGACTTCAGTTAAACACGACTTTAATCATTAGATTAGAATACGGGCCAATGTCATTAACATCAAGAACTCTATCAGGATGTATTATGTGAAGTAGAACATTGTTGAGTTTTGAGTCTTTTTTTTTTCAAGCGCTCTAAATTTTTTTGTGATATGTTTAGTTGCGTGCTGTGTTGTCAGATTTTTTATGGGTAATGTGTCGCCAACTTGTTCACCACAAAAACGAAATGAAAATAAAAAACATGATGAAATGAGAAAATGAATATTGAAAATGAAGTAAACAAAAAATCAGGCTCGGACGCGGGGAGGAGGGGGGGGCGATTGCTTTGGTCGCCCCCACAAGTCAAGCGTAACTTATATCAATTTTTTTTTATTGTTGCAGATCGATTTTCGAAAGGGTGTTTTCACGATTGCATTTGTTTACAATTTTTTAACCCTAACATGATCAAATTCCCTTCTCCTACTCCTCCCCCAAGGAACACATCTAGGACCGCGCCTGCTAAAGATGAAAGTAAATTGAAAGGAAAAATAAAATTGAAGAAAATAAATCAAAAAGTAAAAAGAAAACAAATGAAGAATGAAAACAAGGCAAGGAAAAAATGGAACGGAATAAAATCTAATGGAAGACCAAAGAGAAATGAAAATCTGAAAGTAAAGAAGAAATTAACAAAAAAAAGAAACAAGTGAAAACAAAAAGCAAATATTAAATGAAACGGGACGCAAGTGGAAAACAAGGAGAAAAGTAAAATGAAAAAATCAAATGAAAGGCTAAAGGCAAATGAAAAACTCAATGATAGAAGAAATTTTGAAAATAATAACAAAAGAAAAATAAAAACCAAAAATGAATCAAATTGAAGAAAATAAATCACAAACAGAAAGCAAATAAAAAATGAAGCCAGACAAGTGAATAACAAGGAAATAAGCAAAAGAAAATTAAAATTAAAAGTAAAGGAAAAATTATAAAAAAAATGAAAGGTAAAAGGCAAACATTAAATGAAACGAGTGATATGTGAAAAATAACGAGAAAAATAAAATGAAAAAATCAAATGAAAGACTCGAGGCAAATAGAAAACTTAATGAAAAGGAAAAATTTGAAAGCAAAAGGAAAATAAAAACAAAAAATGAATTGAAAGATGAAAAATAAAAGGCAAACAAAATTTGAAATAGAAACTAAAATAAATGAAAAATGAAAGTAAATATGTAATGAGTGAAAAAGTAATTAATCATAAAGAAGAACAAAGAAACAAATGAAGAATGAAAGGAGTCAAGAATGAAACAAAGAAAAATTAAAATGAAAAAATCTAAAGAAAGAACAAAGGGATGTGAAAACTAAAAATATAGGAAAAATTACAAGAAAAAAGAAACAAATGAAAAACAAAAGCAAATATTAAAAAAATGAAAAAAATAAAAACCAAAAATTAATCAAAAAATCAAAAACAAAAAACAAACAAAGAATAAAAATAAAGTAACTAAAAATAAAAGTAAATTGAAGAAAATAAATCAAAAACTAAATCAGAAAGCAAATAAGAAATGAAACGAGACAAGTGAAAACAAGAAACAAATTAAAATGAAAAAAGAAACAAATGAAACACCAAATGGAAAAGAAGAACTAAAAGCAAAGGACAAAAGTCAAATGAAATGAAAAATAAAAAGCAAATGTTAAATGAAACAAGAGAAAAACAAGGAGATAATTAAAATGAAAGAATGAAACGAAAGACTGGAAAGGAAAAATTAAAAAAAAAAAACAAAAGATAAATAAAATCCAAAAATTAATTGAAAAAAAATGAAAAACAAAAGGTAAACTGAATTTAAATTAGAAAGTAAAAAAGTAATAAATCAAAAAAAGAACAAAAAACAAATGAAGAACGAAACAAAGAAAAAATCTAATGAAAGACTAAAGGGAAATGAAAAACTAATAATAAAGTAAAACTAGAAAGAAAAAAGACACAAATGAAGAACGAAACCAAATATTAAATGCAAAGAATAATAATAACAATAATGAATAAAAAAGAAATAAATCAAAAAGAAGAGCAAGAAACAAATGAAGAATGAAACGAGACAAGAAAGAAACAAGGAAAAAATTAGAATGAAAAAAAAACAGAAAATAAATAAAGAATGAAATGAGACAAGTGAAAAGCAAGGAAAAACTAAAATAAAATAAAAATCAAATGCAAAACCAAAGGAAAAATTAAAAAAAAACAAATGTAATAAAAAATAAAAAGCAAATATTAAATGAAACGAGAGACAAGAGAAAAACAAGGAGAAAATTAAAAAGAAAAAATGAAACGAAAGACTAGACGTAATGGACACAATGGAAGGAAAAAATTTGAAAAAAAATTAAAAAACAAAAATGAATTGAAAAAATGAAAAATAAAAGCAAATAAAATTTAAAATAGAAAATAAAACAAATGAAAAATCAAAGCAAATATGTAATGAGTGAAAAAGTAATTAATCAAAAAGAAGAACAAAAAAACAAAAGAAGAATGAAACGAGACAGGAATGAAACAAGGAAAAATTAAAATGAAAAAATTCGAATGAAATACTAAAGGGAAATGAAAAATTAAAAATAAAGGAAAACTAGAAAGAAAAAAGAAACAAATGAAGAACGAAAGCAAATATTAAATACAAAGTGAAAAACAATGAGAAAATTAAAATGAAAAAATGAAACGAAAGACTGGAAGCAAATAGAAAACACAATAGAAAAAAAAGAAACAAATGAAAAGCAAAAGCAAATATTAAACAAAAATGAAAAAACAAAACCAAAAAATAATCAAAAAATCAAGACAAACAAAAAATGAAAATGAAGTAAATAGAAATGAAAAAGTAAATTGAAGAAAAGAAATCAAAAACTAAAACAAAACACAAATCAAGAATGAAACGAAACAAGTGAAAAACAAGGGACGAATTAAAATAAAAAAGAACAAATGAAAAACCAGAGGCAAAATAAAAACTAAAAGTAAAGGAAAAATTAGAAGAAAAAACAAATGAAATGAAAAATAAAAAGCCAATGAAGCGACAGACAAGTGAAAAACAGGGTGAAAATCAAATCGAAGACTAAAGTCGAATAGAAAACTCAACGGGAAGCAAAAATTTGAACAGAAAAACTGAAAATGAATTGAAAAATGAAAAACAAAAGGCAAACAAAATAGAAAATAAAACAAATAAAAAAATGAAAGTAAAAATAAGTAAAAAAAAACAATTGAAAAAGAGACAAATCAGAAACTAAAAAGGAGAAGCAAATAAAAGCACGAAAAAGAGACAATTGGAAAGGAAGTTTTTCATTGAAAATAAATATTACTACTATTTTTATAACGAAGAGAAAATTAAGCAAATGAAAGACGAAAAGAAAAAGGAAAATTAGGGGAAAAAATTAACAAATGAAAGCAAGCAATGAATTGAAAAGCGTGATTCGAAATTTTAGGTCCATATTGTACTTTTGTTCCCATGGATGACCAGAGATAGAATTTTATTGAATGTTCATTATGTGAAGACCACGACCTACTAGATTTCACGAGACAGGGCCTGAGCAATATTTCATTTAACGCAAATTTTCCCCGCTTTGGCGCTAGTTACCTAAATAACAAACACCATAAGTAACCAAAGAAAAAACCACAAGAAAACTATATTGAGTAAGAAAATACAACCCTACTTGAAAAAAATGCGTGAGATAATTGAAAATGTCTTTCCGGATTTAATTCGCTTTCGACTTTTTGGGTAAGTGGCGCCAGCAAAGAAACAGTTGAACTAATAAGTTGTGCAGGCCGCATAAAGGCACGTTGTCTCGTGAAATCTAGTAGGTCGCGGTGAAAACAATCTGGTAACTCTGGTTGCGCGTTGCAATCACATCCAATCATTCACCTATCGTTGTTGACATCGTTATTCCAAGTAATTCCAAACGTAATTTATATTTTACGATTGCAAAAGTTTATTGTGTACGAATCGATTATCGGTCGTTGCGTGTTATTGTTTGTCATATCCGTTGCCAGTGAAATTTGTGGGAATTTTTAAAAACTGATATCAGATATCAATACTGCGGTCGGTAGAACGGCGACACCAGTGCGGATCCGTTTTCAGTGGTTTTCCGCTTCCCTCCTATGTTTTCGTGTTTATAATTAAATTAATTCCGCATCAAATTCCTGTCGCGAACACGCAAACACGAATGACACAAAATAGGAAATTCGGACGATATGTAGCCGAGGCCTTAACAGTATCGGCGTGCGTGAATTGTGAGGCTGTCAATTCAGGGTGGTCGGATAGTTAGTTGCAACGGGTGTAACAGGCAAAAGCGCCGCGTCAGTTCGTATTACTTCCGGTTCGTTGGACGCGCAACATTATACCACTCAGGACATATCTGTTTACAAACATGTAACAGAGCTGATTTGAATAATAAATAAGTTTCGCTTTTATTTAATTTTTTTTTTTTATATTAACAGACGTGATTAGATTTGAAAACTATTATTCTGCTGCTAACTCAACACGACGTCTCCAATTATGCGTGCAGAAAACAAAACACCTATTATGTTATTACGTTGTGCGATGACAGGTCACTTTTATTTCTTATTCGCACAATAACACACAGCGCGTGCTAGTTAACGCGACTGAGATGCTTTTTCATGTCAATTAACGCAAGCTTTTGTTCGCGAAACTCCCTTTATTTTCGCGTGCCTGACTGCACGCGTTGCTTCACGTGTGGTGGTGCCTTTGTTTTAAAATTAATCGCGCGTGGGATATGGGATAGATATTCTTTTGGTATAACCGCCGTAGATTTAAAGAAAAGTTCAACCGAAACCACTCGGCGGATAATCCTGAACAAGATCATCCCAGTTCGGACAATGAGCTCGAAGCTCTTTGTCCGAACTTATTCCTTGCAACGACGCAAATTAATTTACTAAAGTATGCCGAATACATCAACGGTGCATGAAATGCTTTTAAAGTGAATCACGCGAAGTGATTGCCGAAAAAATTTGTGTTCGCATTTACGCTCCACCGCGTTCGGTTTCTTTTTGCGTCAGCGTTGCAGATGCATTTCGAATTCGAAAAGTATTCTGTAAAAATTAGTGGTGGCTAAAAATTCGATTGTACCTCAAATTTTGAGAGGGATGTAACGAATTCAACACATTCGTAATCTATTTGGCTTGATAATTATAATAATTTCGTTTTGTGTGCGACGTTCAACGAGAAACAAATTCTATTATTATAAAAGACGAATTATTAAAACGAATTTGTACAAAACAAATGTCATCGAATACTGTTGTTATATAAACAAAATAAAGCAACATGTAAAGTCAATATTGATTTTAACAGTAAGAAAATCTCGTTCGGTGAACGTGCAACGTATTAATCATCTGGCTTTTAAAATTGGGCGAAGTGTAAGCGAGCGGAGAGAACACCCAAAACTTAAACGAGGGAGTTTCTTAGAGAATTTGTTTGGAAGGCGCATCGGTCACGCCAAATTAGCCGGAATGTTTAAATGTTTCAACATGCCATGCCATGCCTTTTGCTCGCTTGACTCGTGCTGCCCGCCTATTATGTCTTCAGATGGATGTCTAACAGCTGTTGCGCCACTCGAAAACGCTCTCCTTCTCCTTCACGTTTCGCAAACTCCAGACGAATTTCAAATGCAAATGTTTTAATCACTTCAAATTTTAAATTCGACATAGTTCAACATCTGTGGGACAAACGTAGGTGCGTTTACGTGCGTGCCCTTGGGCGCGGTGGCCGGCCAGTTGTAAAGCGGGTTCTAGTCCAATTTATTTTTAAAGCGGCTGTAAATCTTCCCGCCGCATTGTTCTAAGACAGGGTTCGAACCCTAGGCCCGTGCTTACAAAGAAATCTCAAAGATTAGCACTTACAGACAAGTTTATCATGACCATAGAAATACATATTCGTTTCAAAGGAACTTTCAAGGAGCGATAGCAGTGAAATATGTTATTCTGTCAGATAATTTATAGAAAGGCATAAACTAAAAAAAAATTTCTTCAAATTTATTTAAAACGTTTAGTTTTCAGTCGTTCAGTCGTAAAAGTAGATCGTTAAACTAATAACACCGTTGCACAGCTGATGATGAATACGTCGTAGATACAAAAATGTATTAACCATTATGAGATTAATTAACATCAATTAGATTTTCAAAGGCGTAGGAAAGTTAAATACTTAAATCGAAACGACAGGTAATTCCGTCGCTTTAAAAAATAACACACCGAACGTACGTACTGAATTTTGTCGGACCTTGTACAAATTTGTGTTAATAATCCGTCTTTTATAATAATATCATTTGTTTCTCATTGAACGACGCACACAAAACGAAATTATAATAATTAACAAACCGAATAGATCACCGAATGTGTTTGCTGAATTAAAATCTGGTTATCATCACGGTTTCTTCGTTATTATTATCATCACAATTTCTTTGTTATTGTCAAAGTCTATTATTTTGTTTCAAGTAGGGGAACTTCGACTCTTAGCCAAGAGATGGCGCTAATTCAATTTATTCCCAAAGTTGATTTGTAATTTGTAAAATCTGGAAAACAAAAATTCAGTGGATGTCAAGGCCAAGAGATGTCGTTTATTAATTTGATTTGCAAAGTTGATTTGTAATTTTTATAAAATCACAAAGTTTAAACTAAAGAAAGTTGAACTCTAGGCGAAGAGATGGCGCTCCCTTATTTAAATGCAATTGCAAAGTTGATTCGTAATTAGTAAAATCAAAGTATCTAGGAGTGTTTTTTTTTTTAATTTTCAAGCAAGTCCAAATGGGGGGCGGGAAGGGGGAGGGTGTTAAGATTAGTAATTGGTTTAGCTGGCTAAGATAGTGGCCGAAATGAATACGAAGTAATTAATAGGAAACCAAAATGGACCTGATTAAAATCATGTTTAAAATCACGGATTTTCATTTTCAAAAATTACGATTTCTCAAAATTTGTACAAAGTCGTTAATGAAATACAAAATTTTAATGAAATTTGACATTTTTATTTCTCGACGCTCATATATCTGTTTGATTTTTTATTATTTTACTTAAAAATAAATACGATAAGCCAAGAAATACTTATAAATAAAATAAATAAAATGAGTTTTTTTTTATTTAAGAATATTTTTCTTATTTGGAACAGTGATTTTTGAATGTTTTTTTTAATCGTGATTTTTAACAACACTGATTATAAGACGTTTGACAATTTTCGGTGTAAAATAGAACAGAAGACGATTGACAGATAAAGGAAATTTATAAAATTCAAAAAATTTCGAAAACAGAACGAAATCTCTTCAAATTAACAAAACAGGTTCGACCTTCTACAATTAAGATATAAAAAAATAAACAATCGACAAATGTAGAAAATTTATAAAATTTTAAAGAAACAACAAAAAATAAAAAAGAAATCTCATTAAATAAACAATTTCTAAAATTAAGGTACACTTTAACACGTTTGTGCAATTTTTCACGTAAAATAAAACAAAAGACGATCGACGAATAAATCAAGAAAATTTATAAAATCAAAAATTGTCTTAAACAAAAAAGAAACTGATTCGACTTTCTAAAATTGAGATATACATATTTTAACACACTTGTCAACTGTACAATTTTTTATGCAAAATAAAACAAACGACTACCGACAAATAAAGAAAATATATAAAATTAAAAAAATAAAACAAAATAGAAAAATTCTCGTTAAATAAACAAAACCGAGTCGACTTTCTAAAATTAAGATATATTTTAATACATTAGACAATTGTACAATTTTTGACATAAAATAAAACAAAAGACGATCAATATATAAAGAAAATTGACAAAATTTTTAAAAAATTCTCGTTAAACAAACAAAACTGGTTCGACTTTCTAAAATTGTGCAATCTTTGACGTAAAATAAAACAAAACACAAATTAAGAAAATTTATAAAATTTAAAAAAAAAATGAAATAGAAAAATTCTCATTAAATAAACAAAACCGAGTCGACTTTCTAAAATTAAGATATATTTTAATACATTTGACAATTGTGCAATTTTTTGGCAGAAAATAGAACAAAAGACGATCGACAAATAAATCGAGAAAATTTATACAAAAAAATTAAATTAAACAAACTGGTTCGACTTTTTAAAATCGAGATTTATTATAAGATATTTGACAATAGTGGAGTTTTTGACCTAAAATAAAACAAAAGACTATCGACAAATAAAAACAATTTTAAAAATAAAAATAAAAAAATTCTCTTCAAATAAACAAAACCGAGTCGATTTTGTAAAATTAAGATATACATATTTTAACAATTTGACAGTTGTGGAATTTTTGACATAAAATAAAACAAAAGACGAGCGATGTATAAAGAAAATTGACAAATTAAAAAAAAAAATTCTCGTTAAACAAACAAAACTGGTTTGATATTTTAAGATATTTCAAAATTGTGCAGTTTTTGACGTAAAAGAGAACAAAAGACGATTGGTAAATAATAAAAAAAAAAAGAAATTACAAAATAGAAAAATTAAATATAAATAAAAAAAGTCGCGTTAAATAAACAGAACTGGTTCGACATTCTAAAATTAACATATATTTGCTTTAGTTTCATTAAAATCATGTTTAAAATCACTGATTTTAATTAAGTCATTTTTATTTTTAAGAATCACGATTTTTTTAAACTTATTCAAAGTTAATAACCAATTGCAAAACTTTATTGAAATTTGATATTTTTATTTGTCGACGCTCACATTTTTGCTCACATTTCTGTTTGATTTTTTATTGTTTATTTCGAAAAGAAAAAGAAAAGGAAAACTTAAAATGAGATTTGCTTAATATTTTTTTTTTATTTAGGTCGGTGATTTCTTACTTTTATTTTTAATCGTGATTTTTATCAACGCTGATTATAAGACATTTGTGCAATTTTTGACGTGAAATAAAACAAAAGACGATCGACAAATAAAGAAAATTTATGAAATTAAAAGAAAAAAACTCTTCAAATAAACAAAACTGTTTCGACTTTCTAAAATTAAGACACACAATACAAACAAAAGACGATCGGCAAAAATTTATAAAATCAGAGAAAAATAACATAAAAGTAAAAACATTCTCATGAAATAAACAAAATTGAGTCCACTTTCTAAAATTAAGACACACTTTAACACATTTGACAATTGTGCAAGAATATTCGACGCAAAGTAAAACAAAAGACGATCGACAAATAAATCAAGAAAATTAAACAAATAAACAAAATTAAGCTATATTTCTTTTAGTTTGAGTAAAATCATGTTAAAAATCACCGATTTTAATGAAGCAATTTTTAACTTTCAATCATGATTTTTTAAACTTGTTCAAACTTACTAACGAAATACGAAATTTTGTTTTTATTTAAAAATATCGAAAAAACCAAGCTTTTTTTATTTAAACGAGCGATTCTTGATTCTCTTTCATCGTGATTTTTATCGACACTGAGCGCCATCTACTGGAAACGAAATAAATGAATTTGAATGGTTTCATACGGAATTTTCTAGCAAATACAATCAAATTTGCTTTTTACCAAAAGAAAAAATAATAATAAGAAAAAAGTCCATCCAGAAAAGTGTTTTAGACATATTCTTGTCTATTTTTTGGAAAATGCAAAAACAAATTGAATTACTTTTTTATTATCTGCGTTGAGAAAGTCAAAATAGTTAGTTCACAAGTACGGGTGCCATCTAACGCGTAGCGAACAAATTAACTTGAACGACAATCCACCTATCAAATAAACGAGATGTGAGGGATTTTTCTTTCAAATAAAATCAACCTTACAAAAATACTTGATAAGTAAAAACAGAAAATTGGTATCTCACAAAAATATTTGTCTCCATAGTTATTAGGGCACTATCTATCGAGAAGCTAATTGATTAATTTAGAGCGCCATCTATGGGGACCAATAATGAAATTTTAAATTTAATCACATCGTTACGTTTCTTTGTTTATTTTTTTCTGCGCACAGGAAGTTGCTCGGTTTTATAGAAAGTCAGAAATAATGCTAACAAATTAATTTGTTTAAAAAACATAGAGCGCCATCTGTCGGAAGCCAATCGAATAATTTATAAAAAAATTTATAGTTACTCAATTACAATTATAAACGAAATCGCTCGTTCATGTATTTAACCGCCATCTATGGGTAAAAACTGGGTATTTATTTCGTTCATCTGCTACACTTTCTTAACCAGAGACGTTAATTTTCCATTACCTATTTCTGGAAAACAAAATACATAAGAAAATTGAATATTTTTTCGATGTTCTGTGATATCTATTCTCTCACCATTTTTTTTTTTTTTAGGTCTATTCAAGAATCACCCTGTATATGTTTACATCTGCCTTTAAAAAATACTACGCTCTACTCCTTATGATAAAGTTTGCTTTTAAAGAATGGAATAGGCATAAATGAATTAAAAAAATTAAATAAACACGCTAAAAATGTCCTTTGATTTACAACAGTGAGTCACCCATTTGCAATCACAATTTAATTAAAATTCATGTCACGTCAGATATGGTTTAGTTTGTGTTCCGTTCTGATGAACGTGACCTTTGAGGGTCCAACAGTGGCTTAACGGATTAATATTTAATGTTTCAATAACGCACATAATCTTGGGGGTCTACTTACTTCAAACAATTTAATACTTTTAAATAAGAAATAAATTTATTGTTTGAATTCAGGACATGCAACGTTTTCAACTTTTCCTGTACAATGACATTTTGTCATCTACATTTTTGGTCCTTCTTCAAGTTTCAGGAAAAATTTTAAACACATTTTATAAAAGGACAAAATTAAAGGACCACCAAATAAACTTTTCCAATTTAGAAGTTATTTTTAATAGACTTTTCACATGTCATAAATTGACGTTTATTAAACACAATTCAAATAGTGTGCCATGAAACAATTGACAGTAGCAAGGCATTCTCTGCTAGGAAACGAAAAGTCAACAAAAAGGCCTAGTTGTTGACACCTTTTTAAGTCATTTAATTAGTAAAGCGTGGTGCTTTTTGTTTCGAAAATTAGTGAATTTGTTTGCATTGGTTTAATTAAATATGACTAGACGGCATTGTAGACCAGAAGAAGTATCCCTAATGATTATTCTTCTTCGCGAAGGATATTCACAGAGAAAAGTTGCTGGAATTCTAAATACTAACAAATTTGTGGTACAGAGGGCCGTGGCATGGTTCAGAAACACTGGTAGTTTCAAAAGAAGACGCGGACAAGTGCTAGAAGAAATACAACACGCAGAGAAGATCGCTTTATCGAATTTCAAAGTTTAAGAAAGCGGTTTGTAACATCTCGTGAATTAAAAAGTGATCTTCGATTAGCCACTGGAAAAGAAATTTCTACCAAAACAGTAAGAAGAAGACTAAAAGAAGTCAATTTGCCTTCTAGAAAACCAGCAACCGGTCCAACTCTCACAGCTACGCACAAAAGAAATCGCTAAACTTTTGTCAAAATCATCAAAGTTGGGACGAGGGGCAGTGGAACTCCGTTTTGTTTTCGGACGAGTCCAGATTCCTTCTAAGCAGGAATGATCGCCATGATCTTGTCATACGAAGACCAGGCGAGCGTTTGTACCATTCGAAAATTTGACAAATTTGGTGGGGGGTCTGTAATGGTTTGGGGTGGCATACAATTTAATGGTCGTACAGAATTGGTTTTGATACGAAATGGGTCGCTAACAGCAAGGAGGTATAGAGACGAGATTATTGTACCCCATGTTCAACCATTTGCCGAAAATTTTGGCAATGGATTTATTTTTGTGCAAGACAATGCATTTTGAATTTTATTGGCGGTCCCTTAATTTTGTCCAGAGGTGTATAATAACACGAAAATTGGACATTTATTAATAACGACGGAAAAAGTAAACCACAAACACCCCTTCAATTTCAAAATCCGTTTCGAATATTTATTTCAACGAAAAGAAAAGAGGCCCTGCGGTTCTCTGTCCATTCTATAAAATGAACGCCCCTTTTGGCGTGATTAGATAACCGTCCTAAATTGAAAATACGCATCCATAGTGTTCGCCAAATCTACGTTAGACAAAAAGAAGAAACCCTGCGATCTCATCGATAAAGTCGAGGCACAAAACGAACATCGATCGCGTGCAGCTAACAACGGAGCCCGAGCACCATCTGGAGCCTCAATTTCTTCTCCTCTGTCTTTCCTTTCTTTGGACAGCACGCGTCTTTTATAATCGTTTAATTACCCCTAACGAACCGCCCGAGAGTTTAAGCGGGCCTTCCTCGGCAAACCCATCAAAAAATTCAGTTAATGGCAAGCAGGGGCAGCAAAAATATGCTTTTCCCCTTAGTAGTAGCAGTAGTAAGTCATCAAAAGGTGCAAATGACACGGCTGTTGGTGACAATGTTATATAACGGCAGGGGTAGGTATTGTGCAGAATTGCCCATTAAAGAACTAATGGACAACTGGACATTTCGTTCTCTAAATAGCAGAACCGCCCATTAAAATTGTTAAAATTGTATTCAGGACGTTCATTGATTTAAAATTTAGGTGGATTCTTCGATAATTTCGAGCAAATTATGTTTAGCTCTTGTTGTTTGAATTTGTTGCACGTTTTGCAACATTTTCTTCACGCTTCAGTTGAAACGTGTTAACAACTATGTAACATAATTCCGCAGGTCTATACTTTTGTTGAGACTGTAGCCGCCTAACAGAATGCAGAATGGCGTCGTTGCGATCAATACAGACGCCGGAATACCATTGGCTTACAGAGGCGTCGTTCTGCGCCATTTTGGTTTCATCACGGCCGGTTACGTCGGAAATATACAGCGCCTGGTTCTTTTATTTTCTTGCAATTTAAGATTATGAACCAAAATTTGCCACAATTTTCGCAATAGTATTCGGAACAAGAAAACTTTCGGCTGCAGATGTTATTTACTTTTCCAGACGATTTTGATTTTAATCTGATTGAAATTTGAAATCTATCCTACCTTTCCTGGTTCCTTGTCGAAGTCGCATTCCCTATCCGGCATGTAACCGGATGTCGTCGGAGGTGTAAACATCAATTGCAGGTTTGTTCCTGTGGCCGCGAAGGCGATTTCCGTGTGTCCTTCTCGACAGGCGTTTTGAAACCTCACTTGTCGTTCCTCCTGAGGCCTGTCTCTGTATCCTGTATATCTAACCTGTAATATAAAGAAATCTGCTTCGTACAAATTTTGAAATTCTAAATTATTACCAAAAAAATAAAAATAAAAGAATTATTCTATCGTTAAAAACGGAATCGTAAACGTAAGACGTAAATTCCGCAGGGGGATGTCTTTGGTCCGGTTTTATTCTTGTATTTGGGTTCATGATGCCATAGATGATTTCTAAACATGTCGACAAACCCAAATGGAAATAAATTTTGATGGTTTAAATAGCGTATTTCTTGGAGATCGCCTTATTAAGAATTTAAATTGGAACAAATTTAAATTTAATTACACTTGACCTTCAATTATATTTTTTTATTTAACGACTGAATGAATTAGCAGAGAAATTCAAAATGCGTGTTAAACCACAGAACAAAATTCTTGATATTTTCTCTGAAAATCCAAAGCCCAATTGAAACAATAGATCGGGTCGCGGCTTTTCTCGCTTTGCGTCTACACGACTCGCGTTATTAACGTGAACATGTTAATGAGTTTCACGGGAAACGATTTGCAACTTCTGATTTCCCTGAATTTCGGGGCGTGCGTGAAAATCCGAATGCGTCAAGCCGTCTCTTTCGTAATAACAACATCACGCGATATTTGAACTTGTCAATTCCACTTAAATTAGTTTGGGATTTACCTTTCAGTCTTTTGGCCTTCTCGACCTCTCATTTGCAGAAGCAGAAGAACTAATTTCTTTTTACCCACTAATACATTTACGTTAAATTTTTTTATGTATAACATCGGAAATGGCGAAAAGATAGTGCAGATATAACGGGTGAACCCCCTGTTACGTCAGCGTCAGCATCTCGATCGTCGGATTACGTAAAACAACCGGTAAATAATTAACATGTGTTCGTCGGAAGGACTTTTCCGAGATCCGCGATGCGTCATCGTTTACTCGCCGGCGTAACAGCTGTACCAACTGAAAGTACTCGTTTAATCGAATTCATCACTCATCATCATCATCTACTTGCTGCTTCGGAATGAAACAGTGGGCAGGAATGTGTTAAATGTCCGGTGTTAGTCAGCCAGTGAGCGCCCCGGGCGTGATTTCGTGGAATACCGGTTACCTAATTGTGTACGATGCTCTTTATTGTCCTCGACGAGTTAAATATTATGTCAACGGATTTTTGCCTTTTAATAGCTTTGGAATTAGGCATCGGAAGTTTTGCCTTTGATCGTAAAGGTTGCGGTTAATGGGTCGGAAATCCATCAAGTCCATATTGACACTGACCATTGTCAGAAAGTGTTAGGCCAAAGATACTTGAAGAAATATGAAGTCCAGATGTATCTCTTAGTCTAAAGCAACCAAGTTCATTTAGGACAAGTCCAAATTAGCCAAACAGGTTGAGAAGTAGAGGCAGCAATACACAATTGTATAACAAATTGACCCTAAAGGCCTTGTTACACTACCCTATTTCCTAAACAATTTAATTTGTACAGTAAAATTTAAATTGAATCTGGAAAAGAGAACTTATTCTATTTGCAAATCGCTTCTCCGGCCAAAAAATTCCTTATTCTACATTTTTACTGTAGAAATTGAATCGAATCTTGTACATACAAGAAGTAAGGCAGTCTAAGAAGTATCAATTTTTTTTTTGCTCAGGCTTTAGACATCATGATAGAGTGAAGACAGTTGGTAAACAAAACATCGAAAGAAATGACCAAACGGAGAAAACAGACTTACATACTTAGTATTAAAAAAAAAATAAGAGATAATAACAAAGAGATAAAAAAATGTATCGAAAAGGCGTAATAGCAACGGATTAAAAGAAAAAGAGATAAAAGCCGAATGAAGAAAAAGTACGTCAAATTATATGAGGTACAAAGAAAGAGAGAAAGCAGGGGAAGAGAGCGAATTAAAAGAAATTTTAATGAAAACAGTAATAAAGGTAAGAATTTTTGTTAAATTAAAACCCAACCTAACTTGAAACAAAGGACCACAAAAAAGAAAATATTAGGGACGAAGTCACCACAAGTACGATACTCTGGACAAAATTTCTAAAAGAAAAAAGAATACTTAAAATTGTGCTTGCAAAAGTAAAGAAATAGAGATAAAATAAAATTATGTAAAAGCCCGCAATATTTGAATCGAATTAGGGCAACCGCAATGATCACAGTATTTGAAAAAAATTCTGAAAAAAAGACCTATTGTCAAAAGACCAACGACAAAAAAGAAAACAAAACGCGATTACCCACTGAAAAAAACAAAGATAAAAATTTAAAAAAAAGACAAATGACGACTAACCAAAAAAAAAGAGCAATCGGTCGATGGCAATATTAAAATGTAAATAAAACAAACGCAATCGAAAGTTGCAATTTTTCTTTGAAGTGATCGTCGTCAAGAAATTAGGAGAAGCAAAAACAAAAAATAAATCAAACACAAAACACATCCGATAAAAAAGCAATGAAAAAAAACAAAAGACGATCATTTTCCACGATAGTACAGAAAAGGAAAACTAGGAAAAACAAAATAAACAATTGCTGCATCTATTTTTTGTTTTTTCTAGTTTTCTTTTTCTGTGCTGTCGTGGATAATATTCCATAATTCAAACATTGTTTTATGAATTCAAACATCTTTTGTTTCACGAATTCAATCATCTTTTGTTTCTTCTTTTCAGTGGGTAGGTAATTGCTTTTCGTTTTCTTTTTCGTCGTTTTTTTTTATTGGATGCGTTTTGTGTTTAATTAATCAGTTGTTTCTGCTCTTTCATATTTCTTGACTTGAAAGAAAAATTGCAACAAAAGGCGACTGACCAAAAAAAAAAAATAGAAATTGATTAATAAAAAAAAAAACAAATGAAAAGCGGAGTTGATGAAAAATACAAAGACGACAGCAACCGGTCGAGGAAAAAGAAGAAGTTTGACGATTGACAACAATAGGCTGTGAAGACAATCGAGTTGCTACAAAAACGAAACAATACGCAATCCAAAAATCCAAAAATTAACAAATGATTCGTAAAAGGGGATTGAAAGAAGAAATATAGATAAAGTAAAATTATGTAATCGTGCATAATTGCAACGATTAAAATATTTAAAGAAAATTTTGAGTATTTGAATAAAATTCTGAGTATTTGAAGAAAATTCAGAATATTTGAAGAAAATTTTAAGTATTTGAAGAAAATTTCTGAGTTTTGAAGAAAATTCTGAGTTTTGAAGAAAAGTCTGAGGATTTGAAGAAAATTCTTAGTATTTGAAGAAAACATACAAATTCAAATAAGAAGTAAGGAAGAAATTTCTGAGTATTTGAAAAAAGATGAGTATTTGAGAGTTTTGAAGAAAATTCTGAGTATGTGAAGAAAATTCTTAGTATTTGAAGAAAACATACAAGTTGGAAATAAGAAATAAGGAAGAAATTTCTGAGTATTTGAAGAAAATTCTTAATATTAAAAAAACATACAAGTAGAAAATAAGAAGCAAGGAAGAAATTTATGAGTATTTTGAGTATGTGAAGAAATATTTGAATATTTGAAGAAAATAATGAGTATTTGAAGATAACATATAAGTAGAAAATAAAAAGCACAGAAGAAATTTGAAGAAATTTCTGAATATTTGAAGAACATTTCTGAGTTTTGAAAAAATTCTGTGTATTTGAAGAAAATTCAGAATATTTGAAGAAAGTTTTGACTATTTGAAGAAAACCTACTTCGTCACGTGTTCTACTAATACTATTAGTTTAAAGTAGAATTAAGTTAATTGTAAGTTGTCAGTGTTCAAATTGAGAAAGTCTTTTTCTTATCTTAATCATTCTTCCACTCACATCTTCTCTATTATAATTTTCGTCCCAATACATTATTTTTGGATTTTCTACCCCTTTCGCTTTAGGCCACTTCTAAAACACCTATTCAATTGCGTTTACGCACAATTTCAAAACTTCTCCAGAAAAACTGGAACCGGTCCGTATCAATTCCATCGAGCACGCGCTCGTTTTGCATTTTCGCTGCCCATGTACAGCATCCTTGAGCTAATAATTAATCTCGTAGTTTAAAAAAAAATAAAAATTTAAGCAATTTTCTTTTCAATTTTATTCTCTAATCCCTTTACATTTCGAGAGTTTCTACAGAACCAAGATATTTTATAAAAGGACAGACCTTTTTAAAAGGCCATTTAATTTATCGTGAATAGCCGTGGCGACCTTGAAACCACCACGTATTTCATCGACGAAGAATTTACTTTTTTGGACCGCCTCGTGCTCCTCTTGAATCCTTGGTCAAGGGTGACTGAAGTTGGTTCCTCATTTCTTCAAGAGTTTTCTTCTTTAGCCAAGCCACAAGACCTTTAAAAGGCCATTTCATTCATTATGAATAGCCGTGGAGATCTTGAAACCCCTACGTTTTCATCAACGAAGAATTTACTTTTTTGGACCACCTCATACTCCTCTTGAATCCTTGGTCAAGAGTGACTGAAGTTGGTTCCTCATTTCTTCAAGAGTTTTCTTCTTTCGCAAGCCAAGCCACAAGTAACCACCTGGGAGCCAAAGGACACGGCAGTGTGCCTACTTTTTTATTTCTTCGTCAGTCATAATCAGTCCTCCTTTCTGAACACTTAATTTTAGTTAGCTGAGATAGAATTTAGCTCGTAAGCAAATCATCTCATCCATCACTAGATTAATTTAGTTAAAAAAAATAGTAAAGTGAATCATATTTCTCTTGGCCTAGCTCATCGACGCATCGAGTATTGTTCATGTGTTTTCTCTTCAAAAAAAAAAGAAAGAAAGAAGCAATTAGTACGTGACAAGTAGAAGTTAAGAAGTAAGGAAGAAATTTCTGAGTATTTGAAGAAAATTTTGAGTATTTGAAGATTTCTGAGTTTTAAAGAAAATTGATTGCACTTCATTTACTTTGACTTAAAACACTAAAACGCCCGAGTCATTCCTACCACATTTTAAAATTAAGAACAATTTCTGGCCTAATTTTAAGATACCACAACGCAGAAGGACTTTTGACCTAACAAACCAAGTGAGTATTTTTGGAATTGAAAGAGAGGGCCCATTGTGGATTCATTTTCCAAATAGCTTCCAACTTCTTGAAGGTAGTTACCTATTCAACTAAATTCAAAATGGAACTTATTTAGCCTAAATATTCTATTTTTTTGATATAATTTCAAAACACTTTGATCATAATTTTTCACATAATCCCAATGGGTTTAAAATCAAATCTTTACCTCACTTTCCCTGCTTAACCTTCTAAATAACTCGTCAGATTCAAACTTTGCTTTCTGATCGGGAACCACCCTTGGCATTTTAAAGATGAACCTAGGTTTCGGCTGCTCGTACAATCCGATGGATTCAAAAGGTAACATTCCCGTCAACGCAGAAGTGGGATCATTCATCGAGTGCATCTTCTTTTTTTTTATTCGAAGCACAGAACGCCTTTTTAGAAAGTTATCCGCGCACAGTCACCACGTAACAGTTAAATTCACTTCACGTATCAACCAGCCATTTACTCCGGGTTCCAGAGTATTACTGAGCAGTCCCAGTCCGTTCTGTTTAGATGCAGTCCGCAGGATGTTCTCGAGGTTCTGGCCCCCAACTCGGGCGTGGTTTGGCTCCGGTTTCAGCCAATGGGCCGCAGGGTGGCCGCCAGCTTAAGCCCCTAACTGCTCGTCGTCCTGTAATAGCATTACCCGAAGCCGTGCCTGTGTTTATTGCAAGGGGCGGCAAAGTGCGCCTATGAAAGTAAAGTAGGCTGCTTTATGAGATTTATCAAACTAATCTTTTTGTTTGAGTACATCTGCTTTGAACCTCTTTTTTTTACGGCTTGAATTATACGGATTATCTCAAGTATCTATTTCTGTAAATATACGAGATCACATGTCTCGGAGGCTCTTGACGCGGGGGGGAAAAATTTGATAAAAGAAGTTTCCGGTCGTAAATTTCCGGTTTTTATGATGGTAAGTATGTTAAAAACAGTTTGGAAACGAACGCATAGTGAAAGAATATTAATGCCCGAAGAGCTTTTTTTTTAAACTAAACACAAGAAGTCGCTTTTCAGAAAAATGTTTTTAACAGTATTAATAATAGCGTGCCGAGGAAGATTTTAGAGAAACCCGAAACCGATAACCAAATTAAAATAAAATAAAAGAAAGTATAAATTGATACGTACTAAGTAGGTATGTTTGCGTAGAAATATAAAAAACCTTTTAAACAATCAAACATTTTCCTGATATAATTCTAAAAGAAAAACGACATATGAAAAGCAGCAATCGGCCAAAGGTAATAAAATTTAAAAAATTAGAGCCCGAGAAATTAAAAACTACAATGGACAGTTGCAATTGTTTCAGTGATATCAGAAAGCAAGAGAGGATTGGTCGCTTTCCACGACAGCACAGAAAAACAAAAAAAAAACAAAGAAAACATATGACAATTACTAACCCAAATGACAAATGACAAATAAAAAACAATACGCTTGGCAAATTAAAAAACATTTAAATGAAACAATCGAAAGTTGGATCTTTTTGTTTATTTGTTTGGTAGTGTTTCATATTTTCTTTTGATTACCGCTTCTCCTTAATTCATTGCCCTTAATTAAGGTTATGAACTTATGAAAACAAAAAACGATCGAGTTGCCATAAAAAGAAAACAATAGACGATCGAGTAATTAATAAATAATGAATAAGGGGGGATTTAAAATAAAAAGGACACAGCACCAATAAATGGAGAAAAAAATAAAAATAAGACGCAATCGATTACAGCAGAAAGGCAGAAACGAAGGCAAACAAAAAACGGTCAATTATATTTTATTTGAATCGTGGTGTATTTATTCATAATTTTTTTCCTCTTTCATTAGACATAAAACACATCCATCCATTAAAAAAAAACAATATATAATTACATAGTGGAAAAACAAAGATAACTGGTCTTAGAAAACAAAAGAGAATCGCTTTCCACGGCAGCACGGAAAAAGAAAACAAAGAAAAACAAACAAAAAAACAAATGACGACTAACCAAAAAAAGCAATCGGTCCTTGGCAATTAAAAAATATTAAGCTTCAGAAATTAAAAAATTTAAATAAAACGCAATCGAAAGTTAGGTATTTTTAGTTCATTTGTTTTGCATTGTTTCATATTCTCTTTTGATTATCGTTTCTCATCTCCTTGTCCATAATTCGTTGCCCTTAATTAAGGTTATGGGGTTTCGAAAACAAAAAACGATCGAGTTGCCATAAAAAACAAAAAGGAAAACAATAGACGATCGAGCAATTAATAAATAATGAAGGATTTCAAAATAAAATAACACACCATCAATAAATGAAGAAAAAAATTAAAATAAGACACAATCGATTATAACAGAAAGGCAGACACAAAGGCAAACAAAAAACGGTGAATTATATTTTATTAGAATCGTCCTGTATTTGTTCATAATTTCTTGCTTTTTTATTAAACACAAAACATACACGTCCATTAAAAAAAAATAACAGAAAACGGAACGCAAAAAAAAACAATAACAGGAAACGGAAGGCCAAAAAAAACGAAGATAACTGATCTTAGAAAACAAAAGATGATTGAAGTGCTTTCCAGGACAGCACAGAAAAAGAAAACAAGGAAAAACAAAAAAAAACAAATGACGATTAACAAAAAAAAAGAGCAATTGGTCGATGGGCAAATAAAAAAAATTAAGCCTGAGAAATTAAAAAAAAAATATATAAAACACAATCGAAAGTTGCAATATTCTCTTAAGCGATCGTTGTAAAGAAATGTGAAAGAGCAAAAACAAAAGATAAATTGAACATAAAACACATCCGTCCATTACAAAAAAAATCAATAAAAGAAAACGAAACGCGATTATTATTCGCCGTGATAACCAAATACTTATAATTGATCTCAGAAAAAAAAGACAATTGAATCGCATTCCATGACCGCACAGAACAAGAAAACAAGAAAAAATCAAAAAAGACAAATGACGACTAACCAAAAAAAAAGAGTCATCGGTCGATGGCAAAAAAATGAAGTCTGAAAAATTAAAAAATGTAAATAAAACACAATCGAAAGTTGAAATTTCTTTTAAGTGATCGCTGTCTGAGAAAGAGCAAGAAAAAGATAAATTAAACACAATGCACATCCATCCAATTAAAAAAAGAAAACATTAAAAAGAAAACAAAAGGCGAATACCCAATGAAAAACAAACAAAAGATGACCGAATTCGTAAAACAAAAGATGATTGAATTATGGAATATTTTCCACGACGGCGTGAAAAAGAAAACTAGAAGAAACAAAAAATTAAAAACAAAAGGCGATTGACCAAATTGAAAAAATAGAAATTGATTAATTTAAAAAAAAACCGAACCCAAAACGAAGTCGTTGAAAAACACAAACGCGGAAATTAACAATTGACAATTAAACAACGGCTGTAAAGACAAAAGACGATCGACTTTCTACAAAAAACAAAAAAGAAAACAATACGTAATCGAGAAATTAATAAATAATTACTGAAAGAGAAAACAAACAACAAATAAAAAATAAAACACGATTGACTCTTATAGAAAGGCAGAAATAGTTGAGAACGACAAAGGCAAACAAAATACGGATGATAATTATTACTTTTCATTTCAATTGTTTTATTTTTTTTATATTGCTTTTGATTTGTTTTTAAATCTCTTTCTTATTAACAAATAATTGTCCTTAATTGTGAGAGCAGAAGATGATCTAGTAACTACAAAAATCAAAAAACAGCACCCAAAAAACAAATTTAAAATTAAGGACGACTGTTATGAAAACAAAAGACGATCGAGTTGCCACAAAAAAAAAACAAACAAAAAAGAAATTAATAAACAATTAATAAAAGGGGATTTCAAAGTAGAGTGAAACAACACATAAATGAAAAAAAAAAGAAACACAATCAATATTTTTTATTTTATTTATTTTGTTTGTTTTATTTTTTCTTTCAATTTTTCTTTCTCATCTCTTATGTATGTATTTTTTATTTCAATTGTTTTGTATTATTTTAATTTTTCCCTTCTAACTGTTTTTTATGAATTTATTATCCTCAATCAAGGGCAAGACAAAAGACGATCGGCAGCTCGATCGTTAATACGCCAAAGACAAACAAAAGACGATTGATTAATTAATTAAGTAGGTATTTTTCAGTCAATTGTTTTGTATTGTTTCGAATACCCTTAATTAATTTTATGGAAACAAAAGACGATCGAGTTGCCAGGAAACAAAACACAGAAAAGCTATTTCTTTTCTGTTATCCTCAATTAAAGGCAAGACAAAAGACGATCGGCAACTCGATCGTTAATACGTCAAAGGCAAGTAAAACAAGATTGATTAATGAATTAATTAATTAGGTAATTTTTATTCAATTGTTTTGCATTGTTTCGGTTGCCCTTAATTAAGGTTACGAAAACAAAAGACGATCGAGTTGCCACAAAAAACAGAAAAGAAACAATACGCAATCGAGAAATTAATAAATAATTAATAACAGGGGATTTCAAATAAAAATGAAACAACAACTAACAAATGGAAAAAAATAAATAAAACACGATCGATCGTTATATAAAAGCAGATATTGTTAAGACGACTTTTTCTTATGAATTTATTACCCTCAATTAAGAGCGAGACAAAACACGATCGGCAACTCGATCGTTAAGACAACTAAGACAAACAAAAGACAATTGATTAATTAATTAATTAGGTATTTTTATTCAATTGCTATGGATTGTTTTGATTGCTCTTAATTAAGGTTATGGAAACAAAAGACGATCGAGTTGCCAGAAAAGAAAAACAGAAAAGTAACAATACGCGATCGAGGAATTAATAAATAATTAATAACAGGGAATTTTAAATAAAAATGAAACAACAACTAATAAACGAGAATAAAATAAATAAAACACGATCGATCGTTATAGAAAAGCAGATATTGTTAAGTCGACAAAGCTAAACAAAAGACGATTGATTAACGTTATTCTTTATTCAAATGTTTTGTATTGTTTCATATTTTCTTTTGATTATCGTTTCTCATCTCCTTCTTATTAGTTCGGTGCCTTTAATTCAAGTTATGAAAACAAAAGACGATCGAGTTGCCACAAAAAACAAAAAAGAACAATAGACAAACAAAGCTAAATAAAAGACGATATATTAAAGTTAGGTATTTTTTATTCAAATGTTTTGTATTGTTTCATATTATCGTTTCTCATCTCCTTCTTATTAATTCATTGCCCCTTAATTCAAGTTATGAAAACAAAAGACGATCGAGTTGCCACAAAAAACAAAAAGGAACAATAGACGAAATTCATAAATAATAATAAATAGGGGGGATTTCAAATTAAAATGGAGCAACACCAAGAAATGGAGGGAAAATAAATAAAAACAGTGCACTATCGATTATTTTAAAAGGCACATAAATAATCAAGAACGACGATGAAGGCAAACAAAAGAAGGTCGGTTAAATTTTATTTGAATCGTCCTGTATTTATCTACAATTTTTTGCTTTTTTATTTCTTTTCCTTCCGTGTTTTTTTATTTATTTTCGACATCTATTTTCCATCGTTGTTCATATTATTTTTTTATTTTCTCCAACGGTCATGTCTTCTTCGTTTTTTTTTTTTTTTTGTTGTAATAAGTAGTAGTGGTTTATTTTTTAAATTGAATTCCTAGCTTCTTTTTTTATTTTCTAATCGATCGTCTTTTGTTTTCATTGAAAATAATCATCTACGATGGTTGTTCTTTTTTTTTCTTGTAATTGCGATCGTATTTTACTTTTCTTAATTGCTTTCCTGACTTCATTTTTTTTTAAATTTTAATCGACCGTTTTTCGTTTCCTTTGATCGCGTATTTCCTCAATTACTCTCAACGACTGGCGATTGTATAAATTCTTCGTTTTTGTTGGCATCGCTGTTTTTATTTTCGCTCTTTTGCTTTTTACTTTTTGGGAAGCAATTAATTAATTTGTCGGCTACAATTTGTCAATCCTACTGCAATGTTAGCTCAAAAAGCGATCGCAAGATGTCGCGATTTAAACTTTCCGCAAAAATTAAAAATGACATAAAAGTTACGTCTGTCAGTAGAGATTAGTTAGTAGCATGTGCGTCGCGAAAAAATTCAATGCCTTCGATCTTGCTCAATCAAGTTCTCATCTGGACCTACCGCACGTTTTAACAAATAAATCTACATATGGAAATAAGTACGTTAATTTCTTACGCTACCTTGGCTGGGGTAGGAATATACTGCGTGTACGTTTACAAATTCAATAGGATGTTGAGCAATTTAGCCGGCGGTACGTTCGGAGTTATAGTAGTACATTCCGCACTTGGAGTTCTGAGGTGGGGTACGTAAAAGACGCACCAAAGCTTCACCAAGAATAACCCCAAATTTTCCGCCAGGTATTCCTCGATACGGACAAGACTTCGATACGCCTTATCGAGGAACCCGGATCCTCGTCACCTTGTTCTCCTTACCGTGCTTCACCGGGCAAATTTGGTTGAACGCCGGCATGGACAGGATGTTGGGAAATATACATCCTGGATTATCCGTGGTGGCTCTGACCAGTTACCTCGGCCACAAGTACAACAAGGATGTGATCGACGCGTTGATCTTCCTCAACAGCCTCTCTTGCATTTTCCTATCGTACGAAAGCGAAAATCAGTATGGCATCGTGGCCGCCATCATTTTCGCCGTGAACCACTTCTGGATGAGCGAAAATTTTGACGATCTGGAAAATAGCGATCCGGATCAAGAAAACTTTAATTACATGCTTGCTATCTTCACGTATTTTGCGGTGAAGGCTTTAGGTGGTAGGCGCACTAAATTGCAATTGAACATAGATGATTGAGTGCGGAATAAAATGTTTCTACTTTCGTTTTTTGCGTTTCTTTATCCATTGCATGTGTCACACTTCGCATGGGAAAAAAAGAGTTAAATAATAGTTATATGTTATACAAGACGGTAAAATTGATTTTTATCGATGAGTGAAAACTCCTTCGTCGCTTGTGAATTAATTTTCACGAGTCGATAATTAAATTTTACCGTCGTGTGTAACATTCTATTTTTTTTATAGCGAACGTTAAAGACAAAATTTGAACAAATTCGCAGAAAAACAAAAAGAGCAATCACGTGTCAAAATCGCGTTGTATGATCATGATCCCAGAAACTAGTGTGGGTTGTTGCTACGGTGAAGTTGTAATAATATTTATTAATTCAAATAACAAAATTAAAGTACTAACCTTGCTGTTAAAATTTCGTGTTATCAACTGTTTTGAGTCGGACAAAGTACACTTTAACGTTCGCTGTAAAAAAAAACAAATTAATTAATTGCTTCCTAAAAAGTAAAAAGTAAAACATCACAAAAAACAGCGAACCCAACAAAAACAAAAGAAGAATTTATACAATCGCCAGTCGTTGAGAATAATTGAGGAAATATGCGATCAAAAAAACAAAAATCGGTCGAATAAAATTAAAAAAAAAAAATTAAGTCAGAAATGCAATTAAAAAAGTAAAACACGATCGCAACTACAAGAAAAAAAAAGAACAACCATTGTAGATGATTGTTATCAATGGAAACAAAAGACGATCGATTAGAAAATAAACCACAAAAAAAAAGAACAAAAAAGAAATGACCGTTGGAGAAAATAAAAAATAATATGAAAAATGATGGAAGAAAATTAAAGACTATGAAAAATAGATGTCAAAAATAAATTTAAAAAAAAAACACGGAAAGAAAAGAAATAAAACAGCAAAAAATTATAGATAAATACAGGACGATTCAAATAAAATATAATCGACCTTCTTTTGTTTGCCTTTATCGTCGTTCTTCATTATTTCTGTGCCTTTCTAAAATAATCGAGAGTGTACTGTTTTTATTTATTTTTCCTCCATTTCTTGGTGTTGCTTCATTTTAATTTGAAATCCCCCTATTTATTGTTTATTAATTTCGCGATTACCTATAGCTCTTTTTTGTTTCTTGTGGCAGCACGATCGTCTTTTGTTTTCATAACTTGAATTAAGGGGCAACGAATTAATAAGAAGGAGATGAGAAACGATAATCAAAAGAAAATATGAAACAATACAAAACATTTGAATAAAAACAAATAACTAACGTTAATCAATCGTCTTTTGTTTAGCTTTGTTTGCCTATTGTTCTTTTTTGTTTTTTGTTGCAACTCGATCGTCTTTTGTTTTCATAACTTGAATTAAAGGCACCGAACTAATAAGAAGGAGATGAGAAACGATAATCAAAAGAAAATATGAAACAATACAAAACATTTGAATAAAGAATACCTAACGTTAATCAATCGTCTTTTGTTTAGCTTTGTCGACTTAACAATATCTGCTTTTCTATAACGATCGATCGTGTTTTATTTATTTTATTCTCGTTTATTAGTTGTTGTTTCATTTTTATTTAAAATTCCCTGTTATTAATTATTTATTAATTCCTCGATCGCGTATTCTTACTTTTCTGTTTTTCTTTTCTGGCAACTCGATCGTCTTTTGTTTCCATAACCTTAATTAAGAGCAATCAAAACAATCCATAGCAATTGAATAAAAATACCTAACTAATTAATTAATCAATTGTCTTTTGTTTATCTTAGTTGTCTTAACGATCGAGTTGCCGATCGTGTTTTGTCTCGCTCTTAATTGAGGTAAAACAATACAAAACAATTGAATAAAAATTACCTAATTAATCAATTAATCAATCGTCTTTTGTTTACCTTTGTCGTCTTAGCAATATCTGCTTTTCTATAACTATCGACCGTGATTTATTTTTTTCCCCATTTGTTAGTTGTTTCATTTTAATTTGAAATCACTTGTTATTAATTATTTATTAATATCTCGATTGCGTATCATTTCTTTTCAGTTTTTTGTGCCGATTCGATCGCCTTTTGTTTCCATAACCTGAGTTAAGGGCATTTGAAACAAAACAAAACAAATGAATAAAAATACGTAATTAATTAATTAATTAATTGATCGTCTTTTGTTTGCCCTCGCCGTATTAATGATCGAGTTGCCGATCGTCTTTTGTCTTACCCATAATTGAGGATAATAAATTAATAAGAAAGAGATTAGGAAGGAAAATTAAATAAAAATAAAACAATACAAAATAATTGCAATAAAAAATATCTAATATTAAAAAGTCATCCCATACAAGGCGGTTTTTCATTTGTTATTCTTTTCATTTGTCATTTTAGTTTGCCCTTTGTTCTTCATTCCGTTTTTTTTTAATAGTTTTCGTCTTTTCTGTTCTATTTTATTAAAGTTTCATTTGTTTTCTTTTCTATTTTAATTTACTTTTTCTATTTGCCAAGAGCGTCAGAAGTTCTTGCAAAGAAAAATAAAACTTCCATTGCGAACCAAACCGACTTGTCCCAGGTTATTCGCAATTGCTGAAATGAATGAATAGTCTCGAGCTGCGCTTCTGCTGACGAGGTCCCAAATACGGCCGAAACAGCTGTACAGAAGATGCTTGAAGTATCCACTGCAATCAAAATCGATTTGCGATAAAATTTTTAAAAGTTTCAACATGTTTTGACAGGACGCTTGCTCGCCTTGCATGGGATGACTTATTAAGTAGCAAACTAGCTGCAATTTGTCATTTCCAATCAATATTGTGTCAAAAAGTGATCGCAGGATGTCGTAATTCAAGCTATTCAAAACGTTTATCGTATCTGTATCATATTATAAACTATTAGGCTTGAAGGAAGATGAATAAATAGTGAAATAACTAAATAATCCAAAAATAGTGATACCAACTTGGGTCTTTTAGATTTAGCTCTTCTAATTGTAAAATAGTTTCGCCCTCAAAAAAATTTTTGGATTATTTAGTTACTTCTTTTCCCTCCATGCGTAATTCAGTACGCCTATGACCGATAACCTTGAAAAATATAATCCTTCCGCACATTAGTAATAACAGGCCAGTGGAGTAGTAAGAAGTGAAAGAGCCCATGTGTAGTACGTCCGTATTCATAGTACTTGCTTGAGGCTTCCTTCGATGAGGAGCCCCTTAGAATGGATTGTACTGGAGCAGTTGCATTTTAAAATACCCATTTTAAGGGGCCCGTTATTGAAGAAAGCCTTAAGGAAGTTCTATGAATACGGACATTAGAGTCTTTAGGTAAGTGCAAACATGTCTTACAAGCAAAACAAAATCGTCCACCCCTCTCAATTTTCAATGTGCCAAGAGTGTTAGAAAGTATTGCAAAGAAAAATAAATAAGAAGTTTTAGAAACGTGAATACAATAACATGAAAAAATTTTTTGAAATGTTGAACAAATTTAAACTCGCATTTCTTTCTTTTTCCATTTTTACCACGGTTTTCTGTTTTATTGTATTTTTCAACTGGAATAGCAAATTCTTTCCGTTTTTATTATTTTCTCCCCCTTTTTCTCACTTTCTTTACAAGCTTCCGGAAAAAGTATCATTTTGCAACTTCATTTCTATTTACGTTGAGTTATTTCCAGATTTTTTTTAATTTCTTTTTTATATCTTTATATCTTGCTCAATCTCATCTCTTTTTGCTGCTTTTCTTAACTTCTTAACTTCGTTCCGTTCAACTTAAAATTTTTTTCTTAATTTAACCTTTCTTTATCTGTTTTTTCTTCACCCGTTTGATTTTCATTTTATTTCCACTTCTCGCAACGTTATTGCTTTATCTTCATCTGGCTTCATTTTGCGTGGCATAAGTGTGACATTCTTGACAGAAGGAAACATCATTTTTTTTTTCGATATGTATCCTATAATCCAATAATTTCTTGTAGACATTAAAAAGTGGCAGTATAAAACAGTCGAATGCAAAGAGAATGAGATACCACGTGACTTTCAATCATTATAGCTCGCCCTGTATATACCAAAAGAAAATAATAATTATTTACTGACTTCTTCAAGTTTACAGGCAATTCAGTTGAAACAATTTGATCTGTTTAAGTTGAAAATTGAAATATTGTATCTGTGCGGCTCCTTTGATGATTTGAAAGCGATGACGTCCCATCTGGGCTCGTACATACATACACACAAAATCGAATTTACCTGAAAAGGATCGCCCCCCTCTCCCCCCTGCTTCGGCAATACGTCGCACGGTTCTCATAATACAAGTTTGCACGCATTGTCATGCAAATCCGTTTCACTAGTAACTTTATTATGACATCAGCACAATGATATACCAGACATGAGTCCGTATTATTTATTTAGATTATCCCCTCGTGAAATCCGCCGTTTCATTGGTCGGTCATTATTCGGCGAAGCCAATAGCCGAAAACGAAAGGGAGTCCCCATAACACAACGACTAAAGCATACAGAATTGGCAGAGTAATTTTTCATTTTCATATTACACTCGCACTTGAAAAAAATAAATAAAATAAAAAATAGAAAGCACTGTTTTTTTTTCTTCTAAATTTTAAGCAATTATAGATAGCACAGTAAAGGCTGCCGTCAGCAAATTGAAGCACGTCTCAGGAGATCTGTTCAAGATGTGTTTGTTGCTACGTTGTATAGAGTAGCCTATGAAAAAGCAAATTGTCGCAGCAAATCTATATCCGTCGGAATGTTGGAAGCAAACCACGCAGGAGGAAATGGTGCAGATGTAAACCACGGCCTGAATCCACTTCCTTTCTAGCCTGTTGTCGAAGATGAAAATGACAGCAGGAATCATCCCCAAAATCACGTGAAGCCACGCCGCATATATCTGAATTATTTGGTACTTCAACCAGAGATGCGTTACGAAGCAAGGAAAAGCGACGTTGGTTGTTAACACCTCAAATTTTTCAAGCCACTCATACGAAGTCCATCCGGAATTATCTCTAACTAGAAGAGAGGAATTTTGATTTTAAATAATAGGGGAAAAACCACCAATGAGTGCACGTACCGTTGTTCAAGACGCCTAAAACTGCGTATAAAGTAATGATCACGTAAGTTCCATACAAGAAATGTAACTCCTTTTGCTGCTGGTATAGCTTCGATAGCGCAATAGAACTGCAAATTAGGACTACGATGAAAGTTATGAGGCTCTCCTTTCTTCCCATCTTTAAATAATATTGGCTACGTCATTTTGATAATGACACTTTACTGCCAGCTAAAATTTTAAAATGTTTATTTATAATAATTAGTCACGACCTGCTAGATTTCACGCGACAGGCCCAATATATCATTCAGGGTTAAGTGTAAGCTTCGTTTTATTCCCATAGTAATAATTGTCGAGACAATTGTTTCCGTAGAAATAAAACGAAGCTTAAAGTTAAACTCTAACAGCCACTTTCACTAAGGCTGCGTTGTATAAAAGGTGTAAACCAGGATTAAACTTAAGCCTAAGTTAGAAAGTGACATACAAAATGCCGTACGTCATAATGTTTGTAACTTAGGATTAAATTCAATCCTGGCTTAAATCTTTTATACAACGCAGCCTAAACCCTTAAGCTGAGCTTAAATTTAAGCAGTGCTTATATTGTGACATTTGACGTTATACAACATTATGTAAATCATATTCTGAGTAACGCTTAAAGTTAAGTAGGGCTTAAGTGGTTGGTGCAACTGGCAATACTGGGCCTAAGAACTTTGTCTCATCAAATCTAGTAAGTCGTGTAATTTCCTTTAGCTAATGCGCCAAAGAGGTTATATTTTAAAAATTAATTGGCAGTTTTGGGTGACGTTTAAACAATTCAATTGTTATATAAACAATTTAGGAATGTGTTGCAAGTCGGTCTTGACTGCATCGAGCATCCTCTGGACACCTGTTTCGGTCCTATTTGGAGCCTAGTCAGCTGAGAAGTAGCTCGAGAACTTCGTTGAAAATCTCACACGATTTTAGGAGTGGCTCGAGAATTTCAAGTCAATAGTCGGCCGCAAGATGTCGCGACCTAAACTCTCGTACACAATTGTAAACTGCAACCATCAAAAATCTCGAACATAAGTATAAAAATAGACTAGAGTAGATTGTTAATAAAAAAAGAAAAAAAAAACAAGCAAATCGAATTGTTAGGAAGCCGACGAAAAGGTGAATGTAAATAAAAATAAAGAAAAGCAGCAGGTAAGGAGAAAAATACTAAAAGAAACAAAAACGTAACATAATACAAAAACAAACAATCGAGAAATTAAGAAGTGAATGAACAATTGAAAGTTAAAATGAAATTGGCAAGTTCGAATATGACAGGAAAATAAGAGGAATATGAAGATAAGGTAAGTCATAAACAGAGGAGAAAGGAAGAAAGAAAAAAGAAAAGTTGTTTTGCTCTTCCTTTTTTGTTCACTTTTCATTGCTTTTTGTTTTTTATTTGTTATCAATTTGAGTTTTCTTTTAAACGTTGTCTTGTCTTTCACTTAATTAATTTCCTTTGCTTTTCACTTGTTTTTCATTTCATTTAGCAATGGAAGGAAGAAATGAAATAGACAGAGCAAATAGAACAGACAAAAGAGCCAGAGACAGAACAGAATGGATGAAAAAAAAAGAAAAAAATTGATGTTTTTGCATTTTTTTTTCGTTATTAATTTGTTTTGATCAATTTTTATTGTTTTTTTGTTTTTTATGTCATTTGTTATAATTTTCACTTTTCTTTTGCATTTTGACTCGTCTTTCACTCGACATTCTTTTTTTTTAATTTTACTTTACTCGTTGCTTTTCACTTGTTTTTCATTTCTTTCAACATAGAAAAGAGAAAATGAAATCGACTTTAGCGAATATAACAAAAAAAATAAGAGAAAGTTCATGAAGACAAGGTAAGCTAGAGACAGAAGATAAAAATGAAAGAAAAAGAAAAGTAATTATTTTTTATTGATTTTTCTTTTTCTTTTGTTATTATCTTCGATTTTCTTTTGCATTTTGTCTTGTCTTTTACTTGACTTTCTTTCTTTATTTTATTTTTACTCCACTCGTTGCTTTTCACTTGTTTTTCATTTCGTTCAACAAAGAAAAGAGAAAATGAAATCGACGTAGCGAATATGACAGAAAAATAAGAGAAAGTTAACAAGACAAGGTAAGATAGAGACAGAAAATAAAAATGGAAGAAAAAGAAAAGTAATTATTTTTTTATTGATTTTTGTTTTTTTTTTGTTATCATTTTCGCTTTTCTTTTGCTTTTTGTCTTGTCTTTTACTTGACTTTCTTTTTTTATTTTACTTCACTCGTTGCTTTTCACTTGTTTCTCATTTCATTCGACAAGGAAAAGAGAAAATGAAATCGACGTAGCGAATATAACAGAAAAATAAGAGAAAGTTGATGAAGACAAGGTAAGCTAGAGACAGAAGATAAAAATGAAAGAAAAAGAAAAGTAATTATTTTTTATTGTTTTTTGTTTTTCTTTTGTTATCATTTCCAGTTTTCTTTTGCATTTTGTCTTGGATTTCTTTTTTTAAATTTTTTATCGATTTCCTTTTGTTTTTCACTTTAATTAATAATGGAAAGAGGAAATAAAATATACGGAGCAAGTATAAGAGGAATATGAAGGTAGTAAAGTAAGCCAGAAACAGAAAACAAAGGAATAAAAAGAAGAGAAGTTATTTTTCATTTGTTTCCGCCTTTTCTTTCATTTGCTCTTCATTTTTTGTTTGTTTTTGCATTTTGTTTTTTTTTTACTTGATTTTCTTTCTTTTTTTTGTGTTATTGTAACTTACTCGTTGCTTTTCATTTGTCTTTCACTCAATCTTTTATTTGATTATTGTTTTCACTTGTCTTTTTGCCAGCGTTTTCGTTTCTCCTTTCAATTTTTTATTTGTTTGCTTCTATTTTAATTTGCGTTTTCGTTTCCTCGATTTTTATTACTTCTTTATTTTTAATTATCCTTTCCGCTTTTATTTGATTTTGTTTTTAAAATCGTTATTACTTCCTATTTTTTACTTTCTTTCCTGTTTTCGGTTCCATCATTTTTTTAAATTATTAATCATACTATTTATTTGTCTTTTGTTTTTCACTTTTTTATTTCATTTTCAGTAATCATTTTTCATTTGTTTTGTTATTTTATTTTTTTTTTCTCTTTGGATTTTGGTCTCTCATTTAATTTGCTTTTCTTTTCAATTTTGTTTATGCTTTTTGTTTTTATTTTGGACATTTTTCAATTGTTTTTTTTTCCCTTCCAATTTTTTCAATTGTTTTCATTTCCATTTACTTTCGTTTTGTGTGTTATTTGTTTTTTTTTCTTTTTTATTTCATTTTCAGTAATCATTTTTTGTTTGTTTTGTTTTTTATTTTTCTTTTCTCCTTGGATTTTGGTCTCCCGTTTAATTTGCTTTTCTTTTCAATTTAGTGTTTGCTTTTTGTTTTTATTTTGCACATTTTTCAATTGTTTTTTCTTTTCCGTTTAAATTTTTTCATTTGTTTTCATTTCCATTTACTTTCGTTTTGTGTCTCATTTGTTTTTTCTTGTCTTTTTTACTTCCTTTACGGCTTTTGATTTGTTTTTCATTGGTTTCTTGTTTTTCATTTGTTTTTTTTCTTTTATTTTTCCTGTCATTTTAAATTTTTATTTGCTTTTATATTCGCGTTTCATTTGGTTTCTTGGTTTCATTGGTTATTTGTTTTTTGTTAGTTTTCACATTTCACATCATTCTTCATTACATTTCGTTGGTTTTATTTCATTTCTGTTTTATCACTTTTCATTCATTTCTGGTAATTTGTCGATTGTTTTTATTTGGTTGTTTGACGTTTTCTGTTGCCTTTTTTTGTTTTATAGTTCAATTACGTTTCTAAACAAATTATATTTTTTCTTATTTGCTTTAACAGCCTACAATTTTTATTCTTCCTTTTCACTTTTCTCGTTTTAAATTTTTTTAGTCTTTTTCGTGGTGTGATCAAGCTTTCTACCGCGACTGTCAGTTTTACAATTTCAAATACGATGTGATCAGTAAAGAAAAACTACTTTCCAATTACCTTTTTAGATCCGACTTACGTCAACTTTATAACCTGAAGTTAGAACTTGGGGAATTCTGGGGAAATTTAGTGAATTTTGTTTACCTCAATTCACTTTCTGATCTAATGCAGTCCTCCATTATTAGGAGGTGGCATATTATAAAGCAGCGGCCATTATTGATCACATCGTAGTTTCTTATTAAAAGTAAAGTACAAGATTTAAGTGTGTAGGTACTTATTTGTTTCCATAAAGTTGCACAGACTTTTGCGTCCTTAAGGGTTGGGTTGGGTTCTTACTAAAATTTAAATTAAAATACAAGATTTATGTGTGTGCTTATTTATTTCCATAAAGTTGCACAAGCTTTTGCGTCCTTTGGGCTTGATGTTGGGGTTGATGTTGGGGTTGGGGTTTTAAGTGACGCAATTGCACAGACGATGAAAGCAGTGACAAATAAATTAAACGCAGTGTCTGGATTTTCGTCCTTAAATAAATACTGCCCTCTCCGATGAAGGTGATACCCAATCACGAAACAAGTCGGACCCAAAACCCCAAAAAAATCGCCGTTTTGACAAGAAACCGCGGAAATACTCGTACAGTACCCATACACCAATCCATCCACGAAGAAAGGGTCGAAGTCCTCACCTAAAATGCACATCAAAGCGGGGATGCACCCCAATGTCGTGTAGAACCAAGCGACTACTTGCTCCTGGAGGATTCCGTGCTTCAACCATACATCAGTGGTGTAACAAGGAATCGCCAAACTAGTAATGAGCGTTTTTAATTGATCGTGCCATCTTGTTAGCTGGGCACTTGGTGATTGTTTCCCTAAAATGAAAATACCTAATCTCTTTGGTGCTTGTTTTTGGTTTGCTTCTTACCACGCACTAACATTCCTAAAAAGCCATAAAAGGTAATGACTGCGAAGGTGCTGTAGGAGTATTTTCCGAAGAAGACCTGCGCTTTTAAGAACTGGAGTAAAGCGATGATTCCGGCAACGCATACCGCAGCAAAACTCCAGAATTCTCCCGGTTTTGACATTTTACTAAAAATTTTGAAATTTCCTTGAAAACTCGTCATTCACGTCAAACTTGACTTCTGTCTTGGCTAGGAGCATTTTATGAAACGTTGCGGAAGGGAATATACCGTGTGCTTTATTTTAATTTGGAAACGTGGGCGAGCCGTAAATCTTCCTTACATTGAGATAGCAGCAGACACTGACGAGGCCCCAATAGGACCGAAACAGCTGTGCAGAGGATGCTCAAGGGATTCACTGCAATCAAAACCGACTTGCAACAATTTTTTTTAAATCTTTCAATATGTTTTGACAGCACGATTGGCCGCCTTGTATAGGAGGACTTATTAAGTGGCAAATTAGCTGCAATTTGTCATTTCCTGTACAAAGTTGTGTCAAAAAGTGATCGCAGGATGTCGCGATTCAAACTCAAAAAAAAAAATACTTAATGACCGAGGATGATTTGAATTTACCGCCATATTAAATTATTATTACGTTGGCAACACCCAGTTTTATCATTTTTCTTCTGATATGAGAATAGTAATAGTAAAATAAAAAGAAGTAAAACATCAAAAACGAGCCTGCGAAAACCGAAAAACAAAATAACTCTAGAAATTTTACATTGAATCATCGATATTCCGTCGTTGCCACATTTAAAATATGAAATGCACCCGTGGCGCCAAATTCAAAGTGTCCTCAATCGTTAAAAACACACTATACTTTTTCATAATGTACTCCTTTCATCTATTAATTTTTATTAATTGCAGAAATATGTCAGGATTCAGGACCTAAACTGTTGGTTAGTAATATGCTAGATTCTCAAATAACTAAGACAGGTTCTCGAGGTACTCTTCTGCTGATAAGGCCCCAAATAAGGCCGAAACTGTCCAGAGGATGTTCGAGAACCACTGCAAACAAACCAATTTGCGATAAATATGACTCCTAAAATGAGCTTAGGATTCATAAACGAAAGTATTAATTAGCAGAAATTATAGAAATGTATGTTTTAATTATTAAATCAAAAACTACAAAAAAATGAAGCAAACACATTGAGCAGACAGGATTTGGTTACAAACAATTTTCTTGTCTTTCAGCCTCAGGCTCTAATAGTGAATCACTTTTAGGTTTCCATTAATGTTATTTATGATTAAATTTAAAAAGAATGTATAAATTTAAATTTATTGAGAAATTTATAAATAGTGGCGCCATCTCTGACAAGAAAGATGAACTAAGCCCACAATATACAGTCCTCTTTTTGGGCAAATAAATGAAAGTGAATTGAAAGCATACGAAAAGAAGACAATTACTTCTTGAAACGAAAGAGGAACAAACATGGTCGTGATTCATACTTAGGCGTATTATCCAAATTTCAAGAGAGGTCAGCCATATAGGGAACTTTTATGACCTACGAGGAAAGAATAAACAGGAGGGAGTCATAAAGTGTGTCCAATATGCATTCGACTCAGATCGGTAATTATTATCATAAGTGACAAGAGATTCACTGAATTAAACCATCAATTATGAAGGTTACTGAATGACGTTTAGTAACTCTGAGTTATGAAGTGAAGAGAACACGCCTTTATTAACAGTACTTTTGTGTCCAAAGTGGTGACTGTAGTAAGCTATAGGCGCACACAGAAATTTTAAAAGATTCTGAAACGACCACAAAACACACACAGCTTATATTACACTTACTACATTCAATTTAACAAAATAGGATTCTAGAAATGTCAACTGTATTCTGGGAAACTCGAATTCCATCATAAAAGTACTTGGAAGGAAGTTACTTACATTACACTTGCTGCGCCACTGTTCATGAAAAAAATCGAAAAGTAACCTAAAGGAAATTCACTTATCAATGTATCGTTTTATGTGCTGGGCGATTCAGTTTGGTATTCGCGCCCCAGTAACTTCCTTATTTATTTATTTAGGAAAATGATATTTGGTGGTAGTATTTGACAACATGAAACAATATACCTCTTTCTGTTCAAGCGGAAATTTGAGCAGGACACTGTATATTTTTGCAATTTTGAATTGTAGAGTTAATTCTAGAATGAAATGACGTAAAGATACCTTATACTAAGTGACATAAATTCGAGGAAAAACAAAAACGAATCGCTCCAGAAATGAAGTAAGTTCGGCATTCAATCAAGCGGGAAAAGGTGATTCTGAATTGTTTCTACAAACTTGAAAAAAGTCATAAATAAAGAAATTATATTCAAAGTTGGAATTTTTAGCTTTTCTCCAATTACGAGAAAACCGTTCGAAATTTTTTAACAGCAGGAAATTTGGCAACTCTGTCTTCCCTATCTCTTATAATAAGTAAGAACCCCATGCTAGTCCTCAAATTTCAATCGTCCTGTATAGGGGACATTTTACATCAAAATTACCTCAACAATCCAAAATTGCAAAAAATTAGACAATTTGGTAGACCTATAATTATTAATCATTAATTTAACTTGGAGGATTCCGCGGCCATTGTCCATAGTTGAATTGACTTCCGGTTGGAACCGCATCACGACTGCTTCTACTGTCGACGTTTCATTCTTCATTGCAGAAGAACTTCCTCAGGACTGCTACTCATCGACTAACGAGAAGTAGCAGCAACACCACCAGCGGTTCTTCTACAATGGAGAACGAAACGTTGGCAGTAGAAGCAGTCGTGATGCGGTTCTAATTGGAAGCCAATTCAATTACTAAGTATCATTTCTCTAAAAATATAAATAGGAAACGTACAGGGGTGCGAATACCAAACCAGAGTTTACCAGTCAACAAGCCCCCACATTCCAGAAAGTGACCTACCGCAAAGTGGTAACCGCATTCTTCCACTGTTGTAGGTTCCCTCCTGTTCATTATTTCCTCGTTGATTTTGACAAGAACATTGGAAATAAACCTTTACTATCGATTTTAAATAAAATGAAAATTACATTTTAAAAATTTTACCTTTTTACAATTGCAAAACCAGTTTATAATGAGCACATTTCAGAATTAACCGGTTACTCCACCGGTAGACATTTTAAAATTTTAATATCCACCGTAAAGCTATAATAACTTACTATATGTGCAATAAGTATGTAATAATAATATAGTTATAATAAGTTAATAACTTATTATAGCTAAAATAGCTTACCGGTGGTAAAACCGGTTAATTGTGAAGTGCCTCACATTTATATATTGTGCTGCCATCTATTCTAAGAATGATGAACTAAACAGAAACAAGCTACAGTTTTCTGTAATAGTTGCAAATAGAAATTGCTTAAATTATTTCAAGAGATCAAGAAATCTAATAGGTCGTGGTTTTCATAACAAAAAATATAAAACTTTAATCAGTTTCTTAGTTTAGTGGTTACTTATAGACAAGGCCAATAGATTGCTTCAATTTAATCAAAATTTAATGTATGTCTTATGCAGTGTTGCCAAATCTTGTGATTTTGCACCAGATCTGGTGATAATTATACTCTTCTGGTACTTAGATTTTGTTTTTAGATAAATCTGGTGTCTTTTATTTGATTAATAATTCCTTGATCGAAGCAGCCTTAACAGGGCTTTTACAAGTGCTACAAAGTGGTCGAGATACATTGTTTGAGTTGGCAGTGCTGAATATTAGTTTTAAATGGTACAACTAGAGTAACTTCCGGTTGTCAGTGTCAAGCTGTCACTTTACAAGCGTCAGTTGACATTTCAAATCCAAATTAAAGCACAATCAACTTACAATCTGTCGCTGTTCAGGTTACGTCAAAGAAACCAACAAAACATATATCCGGTTGCGGTGCTGGAAATAACCGAATAAGAAAATGCTCTTAATTGTATTGCCAACTGAAACAGTACTTCTTGACTACTTCGTATAAAACAAAAACAAAAACACGTACAAATCACTTTTTATTACTTATATTTATGTCGATCGATCGTTTGGTAAGTTTAGGAACTTGCAGGTGGTCGGCATTTAATAAAAAAATAAACAGTACATGTTTTAGTTTTGTATTTTTAAGTAAAACAACTAAATATTGCTTTGAATTTGTTAATATTAAAATCATTCTGGTAATTTTTAATCCTTGATCTGGTAATTTTTGAACTGGTGAAGAAAAGTTCTTAGGCCTGGCAACACTGGTCTTACGTTCGTATTCATAGACTTAAGCTTAAGGCTTCCTCATAAATAAATGTAACTTCAATGAGGGATCCCTTAGAATGGGTGTTATGTGTTATTGAAGGAAACCTCAAGGAAGTCCTATTCTCGTTGAAACAATTTTTTCAATCAATCACCTGAAAAGCATTTCTTAATTAGGCAATCAATTACTTCAATTGATTTAGCATCCAATTTTACTTATTAGCAAACAGAAACGCCTATTGTTGCACTCTATTAAATAAGATTTGAGTTTTTAATAATTATTAAGGACGTTTCGTTATATATTGACAATTTTATTGATATATCATCAAAGTATTATAAGAGAGTTTCAGGGAATACTACTTTTGTACTTTTCAAACATTTTCAACAGACAAATTGAATTCATCACCATACAAATCCAAAAAGAATTTTATTTTAAAATTAGTATAAAAACAATATAGTCTCGAATATAAATATTTATAAAAAATAGATGATACGACTAATAAGATATGCGCGTTTCAAAGCCAAAGTAAAACTTGGTCGGACACTTCAATTTAATTTCAATTCTGCCAAAGGTTTCGTCACCTGCGCTTTATATGCGAAGTACGTGAAGAAGCAAAATGCGTAGTTGTAAAAATCCTGGGCGGGGACATCGAATACTGCAATCTCATCAGCAATCCAATACCTGTTAATGGCAAACGCTATTGCAGTCGCCGTGCCATAGTAATTTTCTTCGTAATACGAAATGACGGCACAGGAAATCACATTAACGGCAAGTAACAAGTCGATTAAGTCATCTCTTAATTTGTCGGAGAAATATGCTGCCAGCGGAATCAAGGAGAGACCGGGATGTAAGTAAGCTATCTCCACGTGATTTCCAGAACTTAACCACAGATGGCCAGTGATGCAAGGCAATGTGAACAAAGTCTGCAATATCTGTGTAAAACGATACGGAAATTCTGCTTTATAACCATGTCGAGGATTGCCTGTCAAAAAGAAAGTCCCCAATTATTTTAACAACACAATACAAATAACAATTTGTTACATTACCCCACCGCCATACTCCAATTGCCGAATGTGATACTATTATTGAGAAAGTGACTACTGGAAGATTTATCCAACGTGATTCCGATCCTCCGAAACAGCGGGTCAAGCAGAAAAATCCCGTTCCAGCCAACACCGCATGAGACAATGCTGTGGCATAATTGTACATTTTACATGAACATGTGGCCTAACTCGTCAATTTTCCTTTTAAAAACTCATAGTTGTCGGTGCTCCCAAAAATAACCTCTAATGGATTCACAACGCTTTAGCTTGGCACATCCTGTAGCTTCGAGGAGAAAGTAAATCACAGCCCACACGTTACTTTCGATTTTATTATTAGAACGCCCAGGAGAGAAGACATTTGCTTAAACGACAATATTTATTTATATTATATTGCTGTGAATGTAGGTGCGTCAATAAACAGTGCAGCCAACTGATGCTCGAGAGAATGGGAGAGTTCGTTTTCAAATTTAAACTCAAAAGAAAATTTTTACGGAATTAATAAATAACTTTATTTTTTAAATATAAAAATTAGTATTAAAAATTATCATTAATTCCTGTTCTTGTGTTTTGGGATTTTAGAAATTCAAAAAAGGGGTAAGTTTTTCAAAATTTTTCAATAAACCAAAATTTTCTTAAGGTACAGAGTTCTGATGAAGCCCAATAAGGCCGAAATACATGTATAAACTCTTTCCTAACATTTTCTATACTGCCAGTTACACAATTTTAATTAATTTTCATAAAAATTAGTATTTGGAATTGATAATTTTAAGTTATTACTTAACACGAAATTTCCAATATTACAGTTACCTGTAATATTTGAAAGTTACCTGTATTGCCAACATAATGAAAAGACTTAAGTTTTCGTTAAGGATCTGTTTGAATACCGAAACTGTCCCACGTAAGAGTAAGAACGAATTTACGTTTTGTGGCAATAGTTAGCGAGTTATATATTTAAATAATGACACTAATGTGTTAATGAAGAATTAGACATTAGTGCTACAGAGCCATATTAATTAATAGTAATTGTCAAATAAAAAAATTATGGGCAATTAAAAATTGAAAAAATGATTAACTTTCCAGCATAATTTATACCATAAAGAAATAAATAATTTAAAAAAACTTCTTGTAGCACCAATCTATATACTTTCATTGGTAGATCTGACAAATAAAAAGAACAAATTTCCAAGTAGAAAAAAAGTAATTAGAAAAGTAAACAGTGCTGTTTTGAGTATAATTTACATTAAAGAGGTACCGCCACCTACGGCTTGAGCAAGAACTTCAATGGCTCCGTTTTACATTGACAATTTATTCATGAATCAGAAACAGACCGTTACCTCATTTGTCATTTTAAATTTCTAGGATTCTAGAAAGTTTTTAATCCAAGTGATTATGAACACAGGTAGTTATTAGCAGACTTAGGGCATTTCGGACCGTTGCCATGGTTACGCAATGAATGGACATTTTTCATAGGCCCACATATTATGTAACTATGGCAACGGTTTGAAATGTCCGAAGTTTGGTCACTATCCTGTTAATTGCCTAATAGTCGCATCTCAAATTACGATTGCCCTGACCAATCAACCGCAGACAACAACTCTTACAAATGAATTTCAGAAGGTTGACTTTTAGTAAAGTGTTTTCATCACTAGATGTCACCTAGTACCGTATAATAGACAAAATTCTATACAACAAATATTTTCAATTTCGTACCGAAAATGGCTATTTTTAAAAAAGTAATACGTACCTACCCAAAATCATCATTTGGTACCAAATTAGGTACAATTGTACCTAAACGGCAGCACTGTAATGGCCGTTGATAGGAGTTACCAACTTACCTAAGGAATTTGCAAGTGATTTATACTGCCACGCACAAAGAAATATCATAACCTTAGTTTTCCACTGTTGGTGCGCCTGAAATTTACCCAAAATTGACGAAAAATACCGTATCTTCAAATGTATTCCACATTAAAGTAAGCTGTGATTTTTTTTATAAAGTTGGCAACGCTCAATACAAGAATATGGGCAGTTGTCAACAACTGTCAGTGTCATGTTATCTAATCATGACATCACATAAGAAAAATGTGTAAACTCAAAATTCAAAGAAACACTTAATTATTTCAATTCAAAACAACATTAACGCTTAAAATAGACACTGAAAATGTTGTCCGTCATCTTGAATGCACAAACGAATTTGCCAAGTGTTGGGAGGTTATGTTAGCAATTAATTTGACAGCTGTCAGTGTTACTAACCTTTACAAGCGTCATTTGACATTTTAAATTAAAACGCAATCACATAACCTACAATCTGTTGCTGTCATGTCAAACAAACTAACAAAATATATTTGTTTGCAGGGTTGCAAATAGCCGAATAAGAAAATGCTCTAAATTGTATTGCCAACCCAAACAGTTCTTCTAGACTACTTTATATAAACACACAAAAACAATCGATCTTGCAACGTAATTTAACAGATAAAATCAATTTAAAAAAAACAATTAAAAAAAAATGGTCACAATACAAAGAAAACGAAATAATAAAAATTCAAAAATAATCAGATTTAAAAGAAAATAATAAAAGCAAAAGATTTTACGTCACAATTTTAATAGATTAATATATTTAATAAAAGAGAAAGACAATTTGAAAAGAATGGTGACAAAACAAAGAAAATAAAATATGTAATGAAAACTAAAAAATAATCAAATAAAAAAAAATAATAATGAAAACAAAAGCCAATCGATTTTTCGACGCAATTTAATAGTTTAAATAAAAAACGGAGCCTTGGCAAAATATTTTTGTTTTTCCTTTTTATTAAAAATAAAAATATGTATGTACAGGGAGATCAAAATTGATTGTCCTGATCCCATACTACTTTCCGTGAACTTGAGATCAATATTTACATCTATCATTTGAAAGTTAGAACGAAAAGCACTAACTTCATTTTAATAATTGGAAGTAAATATCGATATATTGGATGTAAATATCGTGGCAAACTGTAGGATCTGGACAATCAATTTCGATCTCCCTGTATATTATGTCAAGATGCCGTTTTTCATTTACATTAAATAATGATAACAAGGCGAATGGGGGATTATATCAAGTTTACAATTTAATAGATCAATTAATTAAAAAATAAAGAAAATAATGGTAACAAAACAAAGAAAATAAAATAATAAAAATTGAAAATAATCATAAAAACAAAAGACAATCGATTTTACAACACGTTTAATGGATAAAAAAAAACAATTTGAAAAGAATGGCGACAAAACAAAGAAAATAAGATAATAAAAATTAAAAAATAATAAAAACAAAATAATAAAAACAAATTTTACAACACAATTTAATAAATGAAAAGAAGTGGTGACAAAACAAAGAAAATGCTATAGTAAAATTGAAAAATAATCAAAATTTAAAAAATAGAAACAAAAGGCAATCGATTTTACATTTTACAACACAATTTAAAAGTATAAATGAAAAGCGGCGTCTTGGCATATTTTTATTTTTAATTTTTTTTTATTAAAACAATATGTTTCGTGACAGGATGGCGCTTTTCAATTATGTTAAATAATAGTAACAAACCTAATGGAGGATTACAATTTAATAGATCAATAATTTAAAAAAAAATTAAATAATCATAAAAACAAAAGACAATCGATTTTACAACACGATTTAATACAGGGAGATCGAAATTGATTGTCCTGAACCTACAGTAGTTTCCATGAGCTTGATATCGAGATTTGCATCCAATTATTAAAACGAAGTTAGCAACACAACGAGAAAGCAGTAGAAAAATAATCATCAGGTAATAAATAAACAACAAAAATCACTAGATCTGGTGATAAATCGCATCTCTGGCAACACTGACTGTGATCAACAATGACTAAAGATTTACATCTTGAATATTTCCGAAATATTATCAATCTTTCATTCCGCAACAATTATTTACTATTTATAAGAACATCAATAATCATTTCTACACAACGCCGTGAGAGCAAATTCAATCATTGTTGAAGAATGAAGGAAAGCGAAAGTTGAAAACCTTCGAACCGTACTGTCAATATTCGCATAACGCTGTTACCAACTGTCGGTAATAAAAAAAAACAGATTCCTCGTAAGCTACAGTATTTCTGGTTCACCTGGTACTTTTTAATAAGCGTTAATAAGAGCAAGGCTGATTTTATTTTTTTCCCTTCGTTTTATTGTTTACTGAAAAATTTATTTATTTATTTTTTCATATTAATTTCTGTCACATTTACATTTACAGAAATGTAATAAATACGATCTCCTGACGCTATCGGTGCTATCACTTAATGACACGAAAAAATTAGATCAGGTTGACCAACCGTCCTTGAAACAAGTCAGCCAACGCACTTACAATCACTCGAACTTTTCCTGGTTCAGCGCCAGTTTCAAATTTCGTTTCGAGCACGACGCGCGCGACACTCTCAAGATAAGGCCGCGTTTCGAAAATGTACCGAGCGTTTTAAAGAAGCGCCCGGTGAGAATTTAAGAGGCTTGTTTATCTCCGTTTGAGATAACGAAGTACTACCTATAAATTGGAATGCATTGTCGGCTGAACTTTTAGTATAAATTCGTAGTTCCGGAGGTGTTTAACGTTACTCTCTAGAAAAGATGAGGAAAGTAAGTTTTACGCACACGTTTTTTTTTTAACTCGTATAAACAAAACTCTTTTTTCTAAATTAAATTTCAGATTTTATTTTTCGGGTTTTTAATTGCACTAGTGCTTCGATTTTCAAAATGCCATTTGTTGGAACCGTTCGAATTGGATGAATTTTTGAACGGAGTTTTCGTGAATAGGGGATTCAATGGAAATTGGATTTCAGGTACGTCCTCGCTCAATTTTTTTTTTTTTTATAATTCGCCTTGTGAATCAACGCCAACTTTCAGTAGTAATCATTCCGGATGTAAAACCAGCAATAAGAATCTTTTTTTTTTTCTTGTCGTGCGTGTTTTTACTTATGTATAAACCTACTCGTATGTTCTTGACATTTAAATTTCAACTCTTTATGGGTGCAACACGAAACTTTAAATTATGATAATCAGTGGTACTTTTCGGGTGTTTAAAGCCCGACAAATGTAGTGTGTGAATTAATCAGTGAAATCCCGAAATTTTGAATTTGCATACATTGATTTACGTTTAAGTTGATGACCTTTCGTTAAACAATTAATTTCTTCGGACGATACAAATGACTGACAATCAAAAGAATGAGGATGCGTTGATGTAAACTTCAGAAGAATTATGCAAATTTGGAAACATAAAAAAAGGCAAGGCGAGAAAGTAATAAACAATGAAATTTTAAAAAGAGACTAAGAAAAAAATTTAAATAATTATGGAGTTCTTGCTTATTTAATGAGCAGCATTAAAAGATGACTTAAAAATTTGAATTTAAATAAACAATTGTTCAAGAGAAATTAACAGATAGTCGAAAAGTACGCATTTAAAAAGCACTGACGTTTTTTTTTTAATTAAACAAACATTTTCGAGAAAACGGAAAAAGGCTTCTTATAAGTCAACAATGAATTAAATTAAATTAAATTGAAGTTTCTTTCAATGTTCAAAATTAACACTTTCTAGTCGAAAATACTTGCAAATTTCAATCCGTCGTCCTGTTCATGCAATTTAAAATTGTAACTAGGAAATCGGTAGATTTTTCCTTTCACCAAAAATGACAATAAAAGCGTTTATTATCCACATAAGTAGTCAAATCTTTTCACTCGAGTATAAAACTTATGTTCGTGATAAATTTAATTCTTATTGCCGTTATCTCATAATCTGTCGTCGATTTATTGATTGAGATAAATGAAATAGAACATTCTTTTCGAATGTTCTAAAAAAGCACGTAATCATTAAATTATTTTTTTAATCTGGAAACTCAGGCGCATGTATGTACAGTCATGCGCACCTAAAATGCACCTCCTGCAAGCAAACCTCGCCCTTAAACCTTGTGATACGAGGTTCACAGAATTGTCAAGTTGTAGCACTTAAGTTGCGCACGGCTGTACTTCCTATGAAATAAAAATAATTCCTCTTCTTGCTTTCAGTCTTAACGCGTTGTAATTCTTCTTTCTTGTCGTGTGTCGTTTAGTTCTCTCGTACAAAAAAATTCCTCAAGAATTCTGTTGCTGTTCTTTTCGTCGTTGCTATTGAAGCCATTGCTCAATGAGAACTGATTGAAACATCGGCACGAAAATTAAAAAAAAAAACAGAAGAATAAAGCCCGTAGAAGCTCTCAAATTAATCCAAAAAATAATTTTTAATTTCTTTGTTGCTTTAATCAATTGATTTTAGTTTCTAAATCTTTTAAGTGTCTTATACGTATAGGGGAGTAGCCATTTTCAATCATGACCCCTGAAGGTTTTTAGAATAGGCAACCCATCGATCAAATCAGAAATAATTCGTGGTTCTAATGTGTTATTAGAACGGAAGTAGAATGTGTTGCCTATTTTCTAAATTTAAGGGGTCACGTGGGAGCACCCTCGTGGAATCTTGTGCCAACGTGGCTGTAAGCTATTTGATTATTTGTTTGCTTAGATAGTTTTTATTCTTCCAAAATATCCTTGGAAAGATGTCCAGGATGAAACTCCAAAAAAATATTTAGAAGATTAGATTTTTTTGAAAGAGAATATCAAAGTAACAATACATTTCGAAGAGATGATAAGAGATTGAACATTTACAACGAAAGAAAAGAAACGCAGATAATGCCCAATAAAATTTTTAGTCGTCAACTACATATAGAGTATTGCGAAAAAAAAAATAAAATCGTTACTTTCATTTTAGAGATTGTATTAACTTTATATTAAAAAAAACATATATTAGATCCTTTTTATATCGAAATATGACGCGCTCCCTTTTTTTAGGTGTCCATTAAATTGCGACATGATTGTACAGGGTGTTTAAAAACTGGAGAAAAAGCGCCTTCCTGCACTATTCAGGAATCCTTCTGAGCACGGGAAAAATCTCGTGATTCTTTCTTATTATTTACAAATTCGGAATATTTCTACAATTCTTGTAGTGAAAGACATTTAAAATGATAAATAATTTTTATTTAAAATCAATAAATAGTACCGTTTTTGTGATGCTCAGAGGGTGTCCCTGAATAATGCAGAATGACGCTCCTTCGGCATTTAGCAGCCTGTGTACAATTGGTGAAATAAAAATAAATACGAGTAAATTATATAAAAAATTAATTAAAAGAAAATTTCGTGCTATCGTTTCGAAAAAATAACATAATTAATTATTTTAAAATTGGCACTAACGCTCTACGTTTCGCATCGTTTTATAGCTTCATAAGGAGTGAAAGTAAATGAAAAAAATAAAAGTTATGAATTTCAAGGGTTCTCAACCCAGCTTTTAGTTTTATTTACTGCCGACAGATGGTGCTACTTCTTTATTTCAAATAAATATCGATAGAACCGCGATTTTTGTTTGAGACATTGTAATTTTGACAAGAAGTCGTTCTCTGAAAATGTACTGAAAAAATAATTTTGAATATTAATTCTTTTGTATGCTGACAGATTGTACCCTTTTTTGCGATGTCCATTAAATTGCGAGACAATTATACAATTAACAAATAAAAATAAAAATAAAAAAATTTAATTAAAGAAAATTTGGTATTATTTCGAAAAAGAAAAGTTATAAAATTCAACGGTTCTCGACACAGCTTTTAATTTAATTTACTGCCGACAGATGGTGCTGCTTAGATTCAACGATTCTCAACTCAGCTTTTAGTTTAATTTGCTGCAGACAGATGGTATTGCTTCCTTACTTAAAATAAGTATCGATTAAATGGTGATTTTCGCTTTAGAAATTGTAAATTTATGGAAAATTACTTAAAAAGTAATTTTGTATGCTAGTTCTTTATTATGTCGATAGAAGATGCACTTTTTTTTAACTTGCGAGATGTTTATACAATTAATAAAATATTGTAGCCCGGCACATCAGATCAAACGGGAGTATATTGGTACAAGTTCTGCAAAATTCAATGGTTCTCAACCCTGCTTTTAGTTTCATTTACAGCCGACAGATGGTGCTTCTGTATTTAAAATAAATGTCGATTAAATCATAATTTTGGCTTTAGAGATTTTAATCTTGGAAAGGAGTTGTTTTATGAAAAAAGTAATTTCGAATGTTAATTCTTTTTTATGCAGATAGATGGCGAATTTTTTTTTGAGACGTTTCATTTAGTTTCATTTGCTACCGACAGATGGTGCTGCTTGTTTATTTAAAATAGATATCGAAGAAGTCGTGACTTTCGTTTTATAAATTATAAATTTTGAAGAGGAGTTACTTTATTAAAAAAATTCTGGAAAAGTAATTCTGAAAATTACTTCTTCTTTATAGTACACTTTCGTTTGAGAAGTCCGTTGAATTGCGAGACGTTTGTACAATTAATAAAAATACCCGGAAACTAAATTAAACGGAAATTTGTTGGTACTGGTTCAACGGTCCTCAGTTCAACTTTTAGAGTTTAAGTTATTGCCAACAGATGGTGCTGCTTACTTACTTAAATTAAATATCGATTAAAGCGTGACTTTCGCTTTAGAAATTGTAACCTTGAAAACGAGTTGCTTTGCGAAAAAATACTGCATCATTTACTTCTTTTTTTAGGTTGATAGATGTCCTTTACATTGAGACACGTTCACTTGATTGAATTTATTGACCAAAATCCATAAAATACCTACGCTAGTCCAGAAACAAAATGAAATCGAAGTTAGTTTCAATAAAATTCAACGGTTCTCAACCCAGCATTAGTTCAATTTACTTCTGACAGATGGTGCAGTTTTTTATTTAAAATAAACGTCGATTAAACCGTGATTTTCGCTTTATAAATTCTAACTTCGAAAGCGAGTAATTTTGAATGTTTAGTTTCTTTTTAGGACGATTACATTAAGGCACGTTCACTTGATTTACTTACTCGATTGAATTTATTGACGAAAATCCATAAAATGGCTACGCTAGTCCAGAATCAAAATGAAATCGAAGTTAGTAGACACTGTTTCAATAAAATTCAATGGTTCTCAACTCAGCTTTAGTTTCATTTACTTCCGACAGATGGTGCTGCTTTTTTATTTAAAATAAACCGTGATTTCTGCTTTAAGAACTGTAACCTTGAAGAAGAGTTACTATATAAAAAAAATACTGACAAAGTAATTTTGAATGTTTTAGTTCTTTTTTAGGTCGCTAGATGTCCATTACATTGAGACACGTTTACTTGATTTATTTACTTGATTTAATTTATTGACCAAAATCCATAAAATACCTACGCTAGCCCAGAAACAAAATGAAACGGAAGTTAGTTGGTATTGTTTCAATAAAATTCAGTGGTTCTCAACCCAGCTTTAGTTGAAATTACTTCCGACAGATGGTGCTGCTTTTTTATTTAAAATAAACCGTCGATTAAACCGTGATTTCTGCTTTAGAAATTGTAACCTTGAAGAGGAGTTACTTTATGAAAAAATACTGAAAAAGTAATTTTGAATGTTTTAGTTCTTTCTTAGGTTCATAGATAACCTTCACATTGAGACAAGTTCACTTGATTTACTTACTTCATTGAATTTATTGACAAAAGTCCATAAAATACTTACGCTAGCCCAGAAACAAAATTAAATGGTAGTTAATTGGTACTGTTTCAATAAAATTCAATGGTTCTCAACCCAGTTTTAGTTCAAATTACTTCCGACAGGTGGTGCTGCTTTTTTATTCAAGATAAACCGTCGATTAAACCGTGATTTTCCCTTTAGAACGTTACTTCTTTTTTATGTCAATAGATGATGAGATGTACAACAAAAAATATTGTTTCGAAAAAAGATGTGTTAAGAAATTCAACGGTTCTCAACCCAGCTTTTAGTTTCATTTACTGTCGACGGATGGTGCTAGTTATTGCCGTTGCGTCGCGACGTTGCCGTAATTTTTTCTTGCTTAGACAGTTTTTATTCTTTCAAAATAGTTTTGGAAAGACGTCCAGGAAAAAACTCAAAAAAAGATTTAGAAATTTTTTTTGTATATTAGTTCTTTTTATGTTGATACACACTGCGCCAATTTTTGAGATTTTCATTAAAATGCGACACAATTATACAATTAACAAAACAAAAATAAATAAATGATACAAAAACATATTGTTTCGAAAAAAAATTCAACGGTTCTCAACTTGGCTTTTAGTTTCACTTTCTGCCGATAGATGGAGCTGCTTTTTTAATTTAAAATGAACATCAATTACACCGTGTTTTGGCTTTAGAAATGGCAACCTTGAAAGGAATAAGGTAACTCGATGAAAAAATACTGAAAAATGTTCTCGTTTTATGTCGATAGATGTCGAGCTGTTCAATGAAAAATTATTGTTTCGAAAAAAGAGAGGTTATATGATTGAACGGTTCTCAACTCAGCCTTTCATTTACTGCCCATAGATGGTGCTGCCTGTTTATTTAAAAGAACGCCAAGTAAAATTAGCGTTGTAAGGAAAAGTCAAGAATAAAAATAAGCAAATAAGAGACAGAGAATGTGCAACGTAAGAAATTCACGACAGAAATAGTGAGAATAATAAATACATTAGAAAAACGATTGGTCAAAGAAATCTGGGGATGCTAAAAGGCAAAGTGGAATGTCCAAAGAGTTGAGAGACATGAAATTACAACATTTAGGCGGACGTAGAAGAATATTTAATCAAAATTTGTTTGGCCAAAGTTATCCAACTAATTATTATATTATCCAACTAATTTGTTTTATATAAATATAATGTTAGACAATGTAAACAAAATATGAAAATTTGAAAAGCAAAGCAAGACAGTTAAAAGATGATAAGAAACTGTGTCTAATTCGACTTTTTCTCTCTATAATGCGCTGGTGGCAAGACATTTTTCTTTTAACTGACCACGACTGTACTTACATAGTTACACCGTCGGTGATAAAATTTATAAAAGGCAAATGAGTCTTGCACAATAAATCTTACTCCTATTTATTTATTTATTCATCGGCCTGTGAATCAGGATTTTACGGCCGGGTCAAAGAGAGAGAGAAAGGCCTTCGTCCTTTGGCCCACGCACAAACCTGTTAAATAATTCGAATCTCCTTGATTGCAGCAGACCTTCCAGACGACAGAGTCGGTCATTGCTGTATTCTTTAGAAGTCAATGTTAACAACACCTATTTCAAGGAGCCAACGATTTTGGAAATTATTTTTCTTCCTGAAAAGAGTTAAGAGTTTTTCGCTAAGACTATGAAAGACTAGACAATCATGTCTTCGAAACTTGTTCATGAAGCAATATATGCAGATACTTTTTTTTATAGTAGGTCTCCTAGTTACATGATCTGACTTATTTCAAGTTTCAAGTAAGTATCCAATTCATACATTTCACTTACTTATACATTCACATCGATAAGCGTTGGTGCAACAGCGATTTGTTATGCAAACGCTGCTTGTGTCTACTACAAAACACGGCCGTAAAAATAGGAAGCGTTTTCAGTTGGAACTTTCAAGTCGTCGTTCGAAATTCACGAAATCGAAATTTTCCTAACACCTGGCGTGCAACATCCCATAAATGTCGACATCACTTTCTGTGGGTTTCTCCTCTAAATTTCTGGCTGCGTTACGTAAATCTCTGGGTTAATTCATCTCGTCGTTTTACGACCGATTATCTCGAATTATGGACGTTCTTTTGGGCTTTGCTTTGGTGCTATTTGATTCGAGTTGCTTGCAAATGTCAAGTTTAACGTTGAAAGTTGGAGAAGCAACTGAGTTTACGTCATGCTGAGAGTGCGTAGGATTTCGCACAGTCGTTTAGATGATAGCCCATCAAATAATTTATATTAATTATTATGTGGGGTTAACCAAATTTTTGAATTTCAGCATGAAAAGTACATAAAATTTGCATATACAGGGTTTGCCAAAAACAAGTAATATGGGCCAATAGCTTTAGATTGTCTCTAACGAAAATGACACTCAGCGATAAGAAAATTTTATTATTTTTATTAATTACTAAAGTTTCTGTTATCAGAGTGTATTTACAGACACGTAATAATTTTTACTGTGCAGTCGTTATGTAAGTTGTAAGTTTACTAATATAAATGAAGCAAAGGTGCTAAGTACGTGTTATAATCAGCAAACATCTTAATAGCATTTTCTTATTAAATAAATCCCGATTCACACATGTGTAACGTTTTATTTGTAAATATTATCTAAACACTTTTGACGAAGCAGTTAATTTACAACTCGCTTTCGTTTAATTTGTTTCCAAAGTGGTTTCATTCTTTTATTTTAAACAACCAGGAATAATTTCGAAGGACGTTCCTTCAACAACAAATTATAATTTTACTACGTCTCCTCTTTACGGTCGCAGTATTATTGTAAAGCTGTTTGTTATTAATTAATTTAAATACTCGAATGAACTTTATGAGAAAATTTCTTTATTTGCATACGGATGTTGATGAGAGGTCATGATTTTCAATGTTAAAAGTCAGCATTTTTTTTTCGATACAACGATGTTGTTGTAACATTAAAACTTGCCACACATGTGCGTAGAAGTCTGCGGACTTCATCTTCAATTCTTGTTGTAATTTGGATGCACGCTTGTCTTATCCAAGGACCCATTCTTCTTCTTTCGCGTACATCCAATGAATAGTTTCACTTACACGCTTATACATATATTAATAGAAACCCTCCATCTATTCCTGTCTTTTTTCTCCTTTTTTTTGTTGGCCTCCGCAAACCCTAATGTGTATGGTTCTTGAAATTCTTGTCTATCTTATGTGTTTTGCAGCTTCCAATACATATTGCCCCCTTTCTTTATTTATAATACATCTAACTCCTTTCTTTGCTCAATTGGTCACATTCACAACTCTCCCTTGCGCTATTTCCATTTCTCCTTCTCGTTTTTTTTTTTGGGGCATCCTTAGTTCCTATTATGTTAATCTTTGCTTCTCTAAATTCTTCTCTACTTTCTTCTTGCTTTCCAGCTTTCCAGTATGGCCACCATTGGGTCAGGAATTAACAACACATCCAACTTCTTCCTTCTCTGGATTGGTCGCATTTACACTTTTACTTTAATAAGTACCTTCTCCTCTTCTCCTTTCTTGTCGTCTCTGCAATTCGTAATACTTCTTCAAAGTCTTTCACTAAATCCTGTTCCTTCCTTGTTAAACCTTAAAGGTTCCAAGTTACTGCTTCCATTTCTTCCAATCAGTGTCTTCTCGCTCGCTTTTAAGTGAAAAATCTTGGTACTGTTTCATCTAGCCATCTTCACTTCGTCTTCATTGCCATTGCAATTCTCTTTTCCGATTCTTTTAGGTTTTCAACTTATTTTGATGGTATTTGGAAGGTCAAATGGGCTTCCCACATTTCCCAGTCTTTAATCTTCGCAAAAGTACCAACTTTGTTAAGACTTTGTAAGAGCCTGGAAATGCTCTAAGAAAAATTCTATTTTTTTATTATTATTAGAAACTATAACAATTAAGTTTCCACGTAATGAACTGAAACGCAGGAGACTATACCTTAGCAATTTTTTATATTTAAACCGAAACGGAAATCCAAAATATTGAAGATATTTTATTTCTATCACAGGCTGTCTCCATAGGAATTCTGATTCAATAAATTCAATAAATTCGAACCTTACCTGGTGAGTCGACAAGTGGAACTAAAGATATAGAATTTCGCGTACGTTGCACGTCAGAATTGGTACGAACGAGACTTCTCCGCCATCTAGTGGTGGCTATCTTTTGTTTAGGTGCTCCGCATGGGCAGAGAAATTCGAATTTGGTTGACTCAAGTGACTTCGCTCTCCCTCTAAATTGTTTGATAAGAAAGTTTTAAAAACCGCCGCCACGGGAAGGAAAACGATAGTTCCTTTTGTCTTCTCATTCTCGTTTTCCATTCCCAACTCCTTTCAGCGAGTTCTTTTCAGTTGTTTTTAATAAAATTTATAAATGGACCGCAATCGAAATCGTTTTCGTAATTTTAAAGTCTAGTGTCCATTAATATTTGATTACGGGAAGAATATTTAGACTGAACTTTGGTATGCCTAAAAATCACTTGTTGGTTTCGGTCCTTTAATTAACCAGCATTTCCGGTTTTGACAATTACGTCCTTCATTTTCTCATCTCATTAAATTTTGTTTATAATAATAATAATATTCATCACTATTGAATTTGGCACTTTATATGATATTTTGTTTTCATTTTATTTGATAGCCTTTTTGGGTATCGTTCACTGATGTAATTTTTTTGAGATTACTAAATTTGTCAATGTAATTTTCTTTGGTTCTTTAATTTGAATACGAGGTGTGTGCGACTGATTTTTTTTATCTACCAAAGTTTTTATTTTTTTCAAATAACTATATTGTCCCCTTCGAAGTAGTTTCCTTCTGCAGCTATATACCGGCGGAGTCGTTGTTCCCAGTTTTGGTAGCAGCGCTGAAAGGCACATGTTTCAACAAACTCTACGACTGACTCTTCTGTGGATTTACCATGTCGGAAACCATATTGATTGTCACAGATTAATTTGTTATTCTCTAGAAAGGAAGTAAGTTGGGTGGTTAGGATTGATTCCAGAATTTTGGAGACGATAGGCAAAAGAGAAATCGGTCTATAGTTGTTGATATCTTCTGTGTCACCTTTTTTATGGACGGGTACAACAATTGCCGTTTTCAGTACATCTGGAAAAATCGAAGCACGTATACATTGATTGAACAGTTTAGTTAATGGCGGCACTAGAATGTTTTTAACGGATTTTACTAGTTCTGTGGTTATACCGTACTTATCACTGCATTTACTTGGTTTCAGTTTGTTTATTATTTCTTTAACAGGTTTGAGTTATAAAGTCCCAATTGCAGGTTTCTAATGTTTGGCTTTAGGGGTTTCCAAGTTCTTCGTATTTTTTAATTGTCTACTCTTTGATCTTTTGACGCATGAAGTTGCAAAGTAAATATTCTGTTAACGTTCCGAAGTTATTTTTTGAGAAAAGCTTTCCTTTGAGAAAACGTTTTTGGGGATATCTTTATCGCGTATATTATTTTCAGTCCCCAGTTATCTGTTATCTTTTTGATAATACTTTGAAGGCTACATCTGCCTTTAAGTTATTTGTACTTTCCATTTTTTAAACTTAGCCAAGACCTTTAGATTGAGGTATCAGTTCATTGTAAGCGTCATTTGAAAAAATCAACTTCATCTGGCAACCCTATTCATATAATCTTGTCTGCCCCAAAAATAGTTCTTCTGAATCAAAGAGGATTTGAAAATTTGAGTCAGGAAATTTCTTAATCAAGGAAGAGGGAGGGGTGTCTAAAATCACGTGATGTAATAAAGGTAACGTAATGATAATGATAGGTTGCGATATCTTGCGACTGATTTTTGACCTAACATTGAAATGAAGTGGAGTTCTCGAGCTACTCTTCTTCTTCTAATCTATAATCAGTGGAGTTCTCGAGCTACTCTTCTTCTTCTAATCTATAATCAAAATCGACTTGCAACAAATTTCTAAAAGGTAACTAATGATAGTAACACTAATAAACATTTTGAAATTGCTTTTTAAATATACGATGTTTTTGCGCAAAAGTATTCGACCGAAAATAAATGGCAATGACTCAGTTTTTTTTTTTTTAAAGTCAACTAAGAAAACCTGTCTCGTAATTTACATTGTAGAAATGTTTGTTGGATTTTTTCTCCCAGCTTCGCGAGGGATTTTCTAACGTTTACGTAAACCACCCGGAAATTATTCGGCGGTTAACGTTGCCGGAGAAAAACCTCCGAATTTTATCGGCGAAAGTGGTCTCGCTTTAGTTCGAAGTAGCGCACGCATAAATTAGTTTAAATTTGAATCGATAATTCGGTCCTCTTAATGTCAGTTACTAACCTGGGCGAGATTAAAAAAAAAAATCTGTGTTTTTTCAAGATGCGATCGAACACGTCGGTGTTAAAAAAAATGAGTTTCTTCCTCTCCTTAATTACGTTGGAATATTAACATAAAGCGTGAGTGTAATTAGAATAATATAACGACATTCGAAAGCGTGGCCGAAAATATTTATTAACACCTTTTAGTTTAGTAATAATTATCACAGATCTTCTGTGTTGTTAAATTTTAATTATTTACGAATTTTCTTATGTAACGTCACATAATGGACGTTTCACTGAGCTTTCTCAAGATTCCCTGCTTCATATATTAAAAGCCGGATTATAATATTTCTGTAATAAATTAAAAATTCCAGGAAACCTTGCGTAACTGTATTTACTCTGTTTTCATCACGTTTAATTAGTTTCAGTTTTAAAACGAAGTAAACAACTTCTGCTGTACTGGCTTTTGTTTAGGTGTTATGTGAAATGCCCTTGCGCAGGTATTTTTAGCTTAAAAACGCAACAATAATTAATTTTTTTGTTGACAAAAAACAAAAATGCAGACTTAATTTACGTTCGTTCCTTTTTTTTATCAAACGGTACCGGTTCGTTCGTTTTCTTCCGGATACGTTTGGGCGAGTTTGTTGCCGCTCCGAACGATAAATCTTTCTTGTTAATTGGTTCAGTTTCGTTAAATGTCGCGAGGTAGGTGAACTTTGCCAAGCGATTAAAAAAAAAATTGATTATCATATTCTGTTCACATGACTTTCAGAGAGATCACTTTCGAAAATTTTGTATTAATCACACGACGCCGTCTATTTACGCATTCATTAAGACTGCGCATCTGGATACTCCGGATATTTGTTTAATGTTTGGCAATTTTTGTTTACACAAGGTGCTACTGAAACCGAGTTATTTCTTGAGACAATTTCTTGAGATTTTTGAAATGCATGTAATTAACGTTTATGGTGGTGTTATGCAGAGCCTCAGGGTCGTAAAGTTGTAAAACTTGACCTTGAACTAATCACACACAGTTGCACAACTGATGATGAATGCATCGTACGAGTGTATTATGAGATTAATTAAAACCAATTTCGTTTTCAAAGGTTTACAAAAGTGATATACTTACATTAACATTAATTTACTACTGGTAATTCCGTCGCTTTAAAAAATAACACACCGAACGCATGTATTGATTTTCGTTACACTTTGTATAAATTTGTGTTAACAATTCGTCTTTTATAACAACAGAATTTGTTTCACATTGAACGTCGCACACAGAACGAAATTATAATAATTAACAAACCATTACGAACGTGTTTACTGATTATGATGTTTTAAATTTCACCATTTCTTTGTTATTAGCAAAGTCTATTATCATTTAAACATCAGCGATGAACCGAATAAGCGACATAAATAAAACTGACTGATTCAAATGCAAGAGAAGTTACCCTTCTGCGTGGTATTGGGTTATAAAACTATTCCGAAATGTTTATGACGGACACGTTGCTTGTAGAAATAAACTTTGTTTACGATACAATTTAAGTTAAAATTAAAATTGTACTAAGAGGGTAGCTTGAAATATTTTTATGAAAGTATAATCGTAAAACGTGGGTTATTAAGCTTTCATGTCGGCGGTGTATCAAAATGAAATACTGATGAAAGAAGCTACTTTCCAGAACATCGAAAAATTGTTCAAAAAATTCTATATATATACAGCAATTTATACCTAATTAATTAAAAAGTGCACGTTACGCCCACGCATAAAATGAGAAGCAAAAGGTTACAGCTTCAAAAGCGTGCAATAAACGTTTATGGTGTTACGCAGAGAATCAGAATTGTTTTCGTGTGGTAGTGATTTATTTGTTTACCTGTCAAAGCTGGTGTTCAAAGTGGCTCCTTATTTTATACAATTTGCTGGAAATAATTTACTTCAGGTGATTTGTATGGATTTGTCAACTAAATATTTACAATTAAAAAAAATACTAGGAATTCTTAACATGGAGATTTGAATTGTTTTCATATTGTAGTGATTTATTTGATTACCTATCAAAGCAGGAGTTCAAAACGGCTCCTTATTTTATACAATTTTTATGGAATAATTCCAATAATAATAATAATTCCAATAGTTCCAATGAGCTTGGCCAATTACAATAAATGCTGCGCAAAGCGAAGAAGAAAGACAAGAAGACGAAGAAGAAGAAGACGAAGATGAAAAAGAACAAAAAGAAGACAAAGAAGAAGGAGAAGAACAAGAAGAAGTAGTAGAAGAAAAAACTTGTCGTGTTTTTGAAGGTGAGCAAAAAAATGAAGATGAAGATTGGGAGTAGAAATATAAATGAACGATGAACAACAGATGGCGCTAAATGAGGAATAAGGTTCGAAATGTCTGAAGACAATCAACGAACGTTGCCAGAAATAAAGCAGCAATTCATTGCCTGTCATTTGAGACTTCGCGTCTTTTTGAAAATGGGCGAGAAGTATTTTGTGAGAGAAATAAAAATGAACGCTCCTTTTCTATCAACAGATGGCGTTGGTTAAAACCCTCGATTTTTTTGTGCAGCTTTATTTTATAGCTTTCTCGATTCTCTGCTCTAGAGTACCCTTAGAATGTTCTCACTTAACTTTAACTTAATGTAATAATAGAAGATGGAGATATTGTGAGAGTGCTTTAGAGCAATGAATCGAAAGCGCTAATAAATTGAAGAGCTCGGAAGACGCTACTTCCGATGCCACTCAATAGATGGCGCCAATTTTAAAATTTCAACGCGGCGAGCTTAATCAAATATTGTAACGAACTTGACGTATTCAAACAAAACGGCATTCCATTGCCTGTCATTTGAAACGTCTCATCCTTTTGAAGACGAGCACAAATTGTCATTTCCGCGGTTTGCGTCTCCCAAATTGATGATGAAACCATAGATGAAACGCTAAGAAGAAAACCTCAATTTAGAGAGCCTTGCTAGGGAGTTTATGAATGAATTTACCCCAAATAAAAAGAGGTAGAAGAGAGTGAGATAGAAAGTTGGCCTTACCTTCAAAATACAGTAAGGCATGATCAAACATTACTTGTCATTGGGACGAATAAATGTTTTATGAATGGAAATAAAGCGAACATTTTTTTATTCCATCCACAGATGGCGCTAGTTAACACCCCTGATTTTTTTTCTCCGTACAACTTTATTTTAAATTAAAGAACTTAGTGAACGTTACTTCCTACACCACTCAATAGATGGCGCCAGTTTTAAAATTTCAACGTGGCGGGCTTAAGTAACATTGTCATGAATTCGACGCATTAAAATAAAACGGCAATTGATTGCTTGTCATTTAAGACTTCAAGTCTTTTTAAAGATGAGCAAAAAGTGTTTCGCGAGCGGAAAAATGAACGCTCTTTTCATCAACAGATGGCGCTAGTTAACACCCTTGATTTGTTTCTGGACAGCTATGTTTGAAATTGAAAAGCTTGGAAGACGTTAGCTCCGATACAGTCCAACAGATGGCGCCAGTTTTAAAATTTCAACGGAGCGTAGCGGCGGGCTTAATAAAATATTGTAACGAATTGGTGCTTTGAAATAGAACGGCAATCAATTGTTTGTGATATGGGACTTCTCATCCTTTCCAAGACGAGCACAAATTGTTTTGCGAGTGGAAGTAAGAATGAACGCTTTTTTCCATCAATAGATGGCGCTAAATGAGGAACAAACTCAAAATATCTAAACCACATGAGTTTATATAGAAAAAGAACGAAACGGAACGGCCATAATAAAGATAGCTTGGTCATGAATTTCAAATAATCGACAATCGATTGAATGTTGCCAGTTGGTTTAATAATGCGAATCAATACTAGATGGCGCTAGTAAACATGAGTAGATTTATTAAAAATACGTTTCATTTTAAATTGTGTTTGACATTTTACTCTTTACTTCAAGTGATTTGCTTGCAAGTGAATATTTTGGAGTTTGCATTTCAGCTGGTCACGTCAATTCCGCTTCAAGGTCAAGTTAATGCATGACGCCGCGCCGTAACAATCACAAAACTATAAGACGCTTTTACGAGTGTATTTATTTCGTTTATCTGCTGCTCATTTTAACCAGGGACGTATCGTCATTTTCAGGATAATTTTTAATTAATTATTTATGCAAAATTGAAATACGTACAACTTTGTCTAAGTTCTGTGATGTCACCATCTTTTTTGTATCGGTCTAATAAAAAATCACACTCTATGAGAATAGAAATACTCGTCACGAAAACCAGAAATGAGTCTTACTTTTAAAATTCCTGAAAGGAAATCCGTAAACGTTTTTATTCTATGACGTTTACAAAAGACTTAAGTTTAGTAAAGCCCTGTACATAACTACGATATTATAAATATGTTTGCGATTTACGATATATTTTTTTTAATCTTTATTGTAGGAAACACGTTCCTCTATACAAACACAACTTCCAGAGACGTTTACGAGTTTAACGCCGAAACACTGACCAGCAAAGTTTTCTTTTCATCTGACGTCCTGGTGAGTACATAGCTAAACTTCAGCACGCAACTTGCATAAAAATAATGAATTTTCAGAGCGACTATCCATCATCCGGCTACACTTTATCCGGGGACCAGAACTTCATCTTGATACGTTACAATCCGAAGGCTGTGAGTACACGTACCATTTTTTTTTGGGCTAAAACTTGCGACTTCAAAATTTTGCAGGTTTTCAGACATTCGACGATTGCCCAATTCGCAATATACGACCTAAATAATCTGTAAGTAGTACCTACTGATAAAAGTAATCCCATAACAGAGAGTGGGAACAATAATAATTATCTCGGCCTAATTAAAATATCGAGCACCTTCAGACGAGATCCGTTGTGGGAAAAAATTATGATAAGCGATGATAAGATCAGGGAATGATAAAGCGAAAATGCCAGTTGGTTTTATTTATTTCTTTTAAAGACATTTCGGCTTTGAGTTGTCGGTAGTAACCTTGAAGTTGATTAACAGCTCGTTTGTAACCAAATTACGGTAGCTAAGAAGTAGCCAAACAATCCCAGACCGCACAAGGACAACAAACCAATATCGTACATACACACAATGGGTTTTCCACACTTCAATGAACCACGTCGATTAAATGAAATTACCGAGTAAAGGCTATCAACAATTTAAAAAAAATCTCCCAAGCAATTTCTAAATTATTATATAGGGTGTCCCGTGATTAACTTTAAAGACTCAACGTAAATCTTCCTGATTTAAATTCAAGATTGTTTACAATTGAAAGCAACAAATCAATTTGTTATTTGTATTGTTAATACAACCGAGAATCAAACTGTCACTTCTTCTTCTTCTTGTTTTTATGACAATTTTAATGGCGTTGTGAATTAAATTTGAAACTTTGACGAGCTGAAAACTACTTTGTGAATTACAACTCAGGGAATACTACGACGTGGCCGATAAGAACCACATACAATACGCCCAATGGGATCCAGTCGGAAGCTCTCTCGTTTACGTTTTTGACAACAACGTCTATTACGTCTCATCGCCATCCGAGGCAGCCAATCCAATAAAGATAACGCAGGATGGCGAACCTGAAGTTGTGTACAACGGCGTACCAGACTGGGTTTACGAGGGTGAGTATTTTACTTAGGAAAAAATGCTTACGATAATAATTTCTTTTCTGTATGTCCTATATACAGGGTGTATCAATTCTGTATCTTATTTTTAGCTATGATTCATGAGTGTTGTCTTAATTTAATTCCTTAAGTTAATTAATAAAGGAAATGAATTAATATTTTGTATAACAATTATTTTGTGAAGAATCTTCATTTCCACGTGTTAATTCAATGTTAATACAAAATTAGAGTTGCGTGTCACTGATTAATTGTAGGTATTACATCTGCGGGGTTACTGATTTATCATTGATTGCACGTAATAGTGAACTTCGCCCTCACGGAGGCGTTTAAATCACATCCAGTGATTTTCAAACGATTTTTGTAAGAGGTAAACCTAGAGTTATTATTAATCTTTGCCTCATACGTATAACTACGCTTCATTTCTTGTGTATTGTTGGTGGTAAGTGTAACTTATTCGATTACACACTGTATAAGTGCAATGCAGTAAGCGAAACTTATTCGATTACACGCTGTATAAGCACAACTATTTTCAAATACATTAAATGACGACAATTTCATTAACACTCTAAAAGAACAATTAATCGATTTTAGGCATTAACGAATTCATTCTGAAACGCATCTTGTGCTTGAGATTGCATGATAACGAATAAAATGTTATTTGTCTATAAAGGGTGTTTCAGAAAAACTTGTACAAACTTGAAATAAACAAATAACTACTTGCAGTTGATGTAATGAATTTTTGTTTCTATTTACTGGTCAGAACGACTTGACATCTACACACATAAGTATCTTCGGTCGAGTTGCAAATGAATTAGCTATTTGTAGAAAGAGTGGTTCTATACAGGGTGCTGATTTTAAATCGTGACCCCTTCGCTGCAAAATTGGAAAGCTCCTGGTACAATGTTTCTTGTTGCAGAGGAGGTACTCAGTTCGGGATCGGCCCTGTGGTTTTCCCCGAATGGCAAGAAGTTAGCGTTTGGTCATTTCAATGATGCTCAAGTGCCAGAATTCAATTACTTCATTTATGGTGATACAGACCCAGTCGTTAATCAATACCCCGATGTCATTCACCTTCGTTATCCCAAGGTAAACTAAAAGATGATTTTGTATTGTGTCATATTTCGACAAATAAAAATAAAACAATGTTGACTTAAGTCCTTCACGAAACGTTCCAGAATTAAAATGAGCTTTCATTAGGTTTGGATGCATTTTGTATCGTGCACATCCTCGAAAAGACAGCAGTAAATACGCTCACAACTTGAAATTAAGAATGAAGAATCCATTAACATAAAACATCATTTCTCTTCTTCATTTCGATGCAAATCATTGCGAACGCTGCAAGGAGTCCTCGGCACAAAGAGGCAGCTGTTTTTCCTCGAGACGTTCGCTGGCACTGTGCCAGCTGGGGAAAAGGGAGCGTATAACGTGACGCTGGAAATCTAAGGGGAGATATTTGCCCGCCGTTTTTATATCGGCATTCTTAAATCTTTTTGTTAGTCTGCTGAATTCGTCGTGATATCTGGATTGTTCGATAATGTTCGCAGAATCCCACATCGCGAAGGTTAATGCACCCATAAGATTTGGATCTTTAATTCTTAATCCAATTTTATATTTGTGGGTGCTTTAAGCGTGAGTGTTTTAGGTAAACGCTACAAACCCAGATTTCGAGCTCAGGGTCGTCGATTTGGAGGCACCCACTAGTTACGCCACCTTGGATATTCTACCTTCAGGCGCCGCTTCTAGAGACTACGTCCTTTTCGACGTCACGTGGGCTACGAACGATGAAGTCGTCGCCGTCGTCGAAAACCGCGTGCAAAACATCGCCGTCGTTCGGAGGTGTCCTTCTGGCAACACTGCTTGCACCATCGTAAGTCGACTGATGGGGCCATAAAGCCCTTTAATAAATCGAAGCTTCCAGGAAAAAACTTTCGAAGAACCAAACGGCTGGCTGGAATTTCAGGCCCCCAAATACAGCACCGATGGGCAAACGGCCTTGATAATTCTGTCTCAACCCGAAGGGGATGATAGTTACGCCCATTTGGTGGAGTACAACGTCGCGTCGGGGGAGTTCAGAAGGTTAACGTTTGGACAGAGAGTGGTGACGAGCATTTCGGGTTGGGACCAAGCAAACGACGTCGTGTAATTAAAACAAAGTAAGCTTGAAGCAAATGCGTTTAAAGGTGTCTTGCAGGTATTACTCTGGTTCTCGAGAAAACGTACCTTCCCAGCAACACGTCTACAGGATTTATAGGGGCAATCTGACAGATGAATGCATCACATGTGCATTCCTCACTCCGGAGGGATTTTGCAAATATGGAGCTGCGACCTTCAGCAAGGATTTCTCATACTTTGCGGAGGTGTGCCAAGGACTTGCACCAAATTACGTTGTGATCAACAAGCCTTCTGATTTGGTAAAGTATTATTATTATTATTTCCTTTTCCATTTCCATGGATCTACTTAGCAACACTTTCATTGATAGTTCCTCTTTAGCCACCTTTAAAGTCTGAAGTTTCTTAGTGGACCGCTTCTTGTCTCCTAGTGTGTTTCCTCTAGATCTTCTTCCACCTCTTTTTGTTTGCCTCTCGATTTGAGTCTTCCTTGCCTCGCCTCAAACAATACTTTCTTTGATGGGCTCTCCTCTGTCATCCCCAAGGTTTTGAATTTGACCTCTAAGTGGTTTATGACTATTTCTCTCCGCTTCTTCTCGTCTCTAGCTTTTCCCTTCCGTTGTGTAACGACTATTATCACCTCACTTGTTTTTCCCCTTACAAATGGTCTTCCTCATCGCTTTTTCCATCCTAAATATCTTCACCTCCTATATTCCTGTTGACCAATGACTATTTCTTTGCACTTCTTTTTGTCTCTTCCGCTAAGTCATGAGTATTTCCTCAAAATCTTCCTCCACTTTTTTCTTCCTTTCGATTTGAGTCTTCCTCGTTGACTATCGACTTTATTTAATTGTCGCCCCCTCTCCCATCCTCAAAGTTTCAAATCTCCTCTTTAGATCTCTAATACCATTTTTCGCTCAAAATACAGACCTATTCTCACATTTATGAAGACAACGCGCAATTAAGGACTCAACTATCAAGCAAAGCGGGGCCCACAATTGAGGACTACGTGATATCAGTTGCCGGTGGGTTCCAGGCGAGAGCACGGCTCTTGCTTCCGCCAGGTCTAGACCAAAACGATCCAACCGTTAAGTATCCAATGGTGGTGAACGTGTCAGTAAGACGCCCGTAAACCCAAGCAAACGCACCTGACTCGATTCATTGCAGCTACGGCGGGCCAAATTCCAACCAAATCTCCGACAGGTTCTCGACGGGTTTCCAAAACTACATCGTCACGAACCGCCGGTACATTTATGCGTACATCGACGGGAGGGGTAGCGGAAGGAAGGGCAATAACATGCTGTACCAGATCAACAGGAGGATGGCGACGGTCGAAATCGAAGACCAAATCGCAGTTACCAAGTAAAATCAGGAAGTCTCCTCAAGCTCGATTTATAAAGACATTTTGTAGGTGTTTGAGGGATGACTTGCCTTTCATAGATCCGGATCGGATAGGGATTTGGGGGTGGAGTTATGGGGGTTTCGCTACGGCCTGGGTGTTAGCTACGGACGTCGAGAATGTCTTCAGATTTGGTTTATCGGTTGCACCGGTCACCGATTTTAAATTATATGGTAGGTATGCGCTTTTGAAGGTGAGGAAGCAAGCTAAAAACACGCAATTGTTTGTTTAGATACCATTTATACTGAGAGGTACATGGGTTTACTCACGGAAGACGATAATTTAGTTGGGTACAATAACACTGACGTGACTTGGCAAGTCGAAGGTTTCAGAAATAAATTGTTTTACCTCGTCCATGGTAACGCAGATGATAACGTGCATTACCAGCAATCCATGCTGTTGGCGAAGGCGTTGGAGCACGCAGACATTTTGTTCCAGCAAATGGTAAGTTTCTTTTTGGTTAAACTCGAAAGCTTCTTGGTGATACTTCCAGAGTTATCCTGATGAGAACCACTCACTGGGCGGGGTTTCCCCGCATCTGTACCACACCATCGATAGGTTTTGGGCTCGAAGTTTTGGTTTACCTGATCCCCAATACAGGAACGTTACTTTACAGAAACCCGAAGAGAATCATTAAACTGCCTTTGTAATATTATATTCGATTGTATGTGCAAATGGAGTAATTTAGTTTCATCACAAACTCTAGTCAGTTAAGATAGTTAGATTAATAGAAAAAAATATCATTTTCAATGAATATGAGTAAAAGTAAATGACCACTCAAGCACTATCTTCATATCTTTCAGAACAATGGTCCTTCTTTCAGTTTGCAGTTGTTATTAATTTAAGTTATTCTTAACTAACGAGCTAGAGATTATAATTTTCTGTGAAACCATGACTAAAACTGATCCTCTTCTACTCTTAAATAAACACATACGCTATAGCATAAATAAATTATCTAGTAAATACATGTAGCAGTTAACATTTATTTATTTGATAGATCTGTTATTGCATAATCTTAAATAAATCATTAATGAGAAACTTTTTCGAAAGTTCAAGCTAAATTACTTCATGTACTTGTAAATAAATGTACAGAGTCATCAGAAATTGACTTAATGTTTGACACATGTCATCACACTTAAGAAAATAAAAATAATACATAAAATAAAACGTGTTACTGATTTATTATAATTTTTGGAAGTTGTACGAGGATTGAAGGATTGTGGTCCTTCAAGACCTGTTAAAGGAAACCTAATATTATTCATGAGATTAGAAATTCGTCGCAATCATATTAATAAACCTAAAAGCGAAATTGCCATAACAATGCGTCGTATAAAAAGTGAAGCCACGATGAACATTTGTAGATAAAAGTAATAAACCACCTCGTTCAGGGTGGTACGTTTAGCTGTAATAAATAAAGCCGTAGGTACTCGTATTATTATTAAGTGATTTGTTGTAGTGATGTTTATGAATTAAAACCCAGGGGTTTCGTGACTTATTAGCGCGAAGTTAACAATAAATTCTAATCGTCCTCGTTAATCTTGACTACGCAACTGCGTGCGTTTAATTCGTTTCCTTTATTTTTCTTAACACGTAACTCTCTCTTCAGAACGAAAGCATTTCCTAGAATGTTTTTCAAAACTTTGGCACTGAAATTATATTGTCTTCGGAATATAATAATACACTTTCAACGTCGTCGTTAAATTAATAATGAGACGGGTCAATACATGACGCTTTTATACGCTCCACAAATTTGAATGCTTCGCAGTTATACTATTAAATAGATTTTTGAAGGAAATTTAGGAACCAGTTAAATTAATACAACGTACAAACTCTAGATGGTACTGTTCCATCTACTGATGAATGAATTTCTATGTAAGTTTGATGATACTCAATAGATGGCAATATTTCACAAACGTGCGAAATTCCAAACTTTTCTTGCAGCACAGTTAAGAAAAGATTCAAATAAATGTGGCAGATCAACGATTAACAGTTACCCATTAAGACGACCAGTCAACAGATGGCGCTAGTGAAGACTGAACGCTTTCTAGACTTTATAATTTCACTTCATTAAATAAAATTTCTGCAAATTTTCGATACCAGTTAGATTAATGCAACGCGCACACATTTTCTTTTATTTCTTCTTTCTAAATTTGAATTATACTCAAATTAAATTAAATTGTGTGGCGCCATCTATGTAAATCTCCTTGGATTATTTTTTATGCGCGAAATTTGAACGTCTACAAATTACTAAGATGCTAAAGAAGTTCGTAGTCATCTTTTTTTAAAATTTTTCTATTTTAAAACTAAGTCTAGGTCTAAATTCTGTTACAAAAAATATTTACTACATTATGTTACACCAACGCCATCTACATAAACTTTGTTGAATTACGTCTTTTGGTACGAAATTTGAAATTATTACTTCGTTTCGATTTCAGTCGTCTTCACCTTTGGATGTAAACTGTGGTTTAATTCTGCGTTTCGTTGATGTTTAGCGCCGTCTATGAAAATTTTGTCGTACTATATTGTATTTGACGCCATCTATCTAAAGTTTATCGGAGTAAATTTTCTTGGTGCGAAATTTAAAATTATATTTTTATGTTCACCTGACTTCCTCCGCCGGATCAGGATTCATCGATCGTTTCTAGTTTCTTGTTCGGTTAATTCTGTATTTATTGTTTTCAGTGCCATCTGTGAAAGTTTTGTATGACTACAATTTTTTTGGTACAAAATTTTATTCATTTATACTTCGGTCATCCTCCATTGAATAGCTGATTTTTCCTTGTTCCAGTTAATTCCGTATTATTTCTATTGTTCGGCGCCATCTAGAAAAATTTTATTTATTTTCTAAATTTGAATTATACTGAAATTAAATTAAATTGTGTGGCGCCATCTATGTAAATCTCCTTGGATTATTTCTTTTTTGCGCGAAATTTGAAATTAACTTTTCATAATTACTTGAATGAAATGAAAACCGTCGATCTTCTCTTGTATTCTGTTCGTTTAATTTTGTATTTCGCTGTTGTTTGGCGCCATCTATGGTGATATCAATTATCAATGAAGACATGAATTATTATTTTTTGTTTGACGATACTCAATAGATGGCGACATTTCAAATGAAGATAAAGAAATATAAAGTTTCTTGCGAAGTCATTTACGTTCAAGCCAATCTGTTCGTGTCAGGGTCAATAGATGGTGCCAATAGAAACTCTGCAAATCTGAACGTTTGGTTTCTTACTTAGATGAAATATGACATTTCAAATAAAACAGCAGCACCTTACACTTTTACGAAAATTCAATAGATGGCGCTAGTTAACACCTTTTAGTTTTTCTGGATAGTTTACTCTAAATAGAAGAACTTCGAAGACGTTACTTGCGATGTCACTCAATAGATGGCGCCAGTTTTAGAATTTCAACATGGCGAGTTTGAGACTTTTCAACTTTTTGAAGACAAGCCAAAATTGTTTCGTGAGTGGAAATAAAAGCGAACGCTTTTTTTCCATAAACAGATGGCGCTAGTTAACACCATTGATATTTTCTGGGCGACTTTATTTGAAATTGAAGTGATCTCAAGACATTATGTCAGACGGCTCCAAATAGGTGGCGTTAATTCTAAAGTTTCGACACGGCGAACTCAACCAAATACTGATGCATCGAAATAAAGCGGCGTTCCATTGCCTGTCACTTGAGACTTCTCGCTTTTTAAAAATGGCCAAGAAGTATTTTGCGAAAGGAAATAAAAATGAACGCGTCCTTTTCTATCAACAGATGGCGCTGGTTAAAACTCTCGATTTTTTGTGCAGCTTTACTTTAACTTAATGTAATAATAGAAGATAGAGATATTATGAGAGTGCTTTAGAGCAATGACTCGAAAGCGCTAATAAATTGAAGAGCTCGGAAGACGTTACTTCCGATGCCACTCCTTAGGTGGCGCCAATTTTAAAATTTCAACACGCACGGCGAGCTTAATCAAATATTGTAACGAATTTGACGCATTAAAATAGAACGGCATTCCATTGCCTGTCGTTTGAATCTTCTCATACTTCTGAAGACGAGCACAAATTGTTTCGTGAGTGGAAATAAAAATCAATGCTCTTTTCGTCAACAGATGGCGCTGATGAACACCCTTGATTTTTTTCGGGACGATTTCATTTTAAATTGAAGATGTCGGAAGATATTACTTCCCATGCCACTTAATAGATGGTGCTACACGGTGAGCTTGATTAAAGTTACTGTATTTAGAAGGTACCGCCATTCATTTCCAGTTTGCATCTCCCAAATTAAAGAGGACGTGAAGAAATCATAGATGAAACGTCAAGAAGAAAAAGGATAGATACCTAACAAGTTACGTTCGCCAGGGAGTTTATGAATGAATTTAACCCCAAATTAAAAGAAATAGATGAAAGTGAGATAGAAAATCGGCGTTACCTTCAATGTACAATAAGGCATGATCAAATATTACTTGTCATTGGGGCGAATAAATGTTTTGTGAATGGAAATAAAGCGAACATTTTTTATTCCATCAAGAGATGGCGTTAGTTAACATCCCTGATTCTTTTCTCCGTACAATTTTATTTTAAATTGAAGAACTTAGTAAACGTTACTTCCTACGCCACTCAATAGATGGCGCCAGTTTTGAATTTTCCATGTGGCGGGCTTAATCTAACATTGTCATGAATTCGACGCATTAAAATAAAACGAAAATTCATTGCTTGTCATTTAAGACTTATAGTCTTTTTGAAGATGAGTAAAAAGTTTTCCGTGAGCGGAAAAATGAACGCTCTTGTCATTAACAGATGGCGCTAGTTAACACCCTTGATTTGTTTCTGGACAGCTTTGTTTGAAATTGAAGAGCTTGGAAGACGTTAGCTCCGATACCATCCAATAGATGGCGCTAGTTTTAAGATTTCAACGGAGCGTAGCGGCGGGCTTAATAAAATATTGTAACGAATTGGTGCTTTGAAATAGAACGGCAATCAATTGTTTGTGATATGGGACTTCTCATCCTTTCCAAGATGAGCGTAAATTGTTTTGCGAGTGGAAGTAAGAATGAACGCTTTTTTCCATCAATAGATGGCGCTAAATGAGGAACAAACTCAAAATATCCAAACCACATGAGTTTATATAGAAACAAAACGAAACGGGACGGCCATAATAAAGATAGCTTGGTCATGAATTTTCAATAATCGACAATCGATTGAACGTTGCCAGTTGGTTTAATAATGCGAATCAATACTAGATGGCGCTAGTAAACATGAGTAGATTTATCAAAAATACGTTTCATTTTAAATCGTGTTTGACATTTTACTCTTTACTTCAGGTGATTTGCTTGCAAGTGAATATTTTGGAGTTTGCATTTCAGCTGATCACGTCAATTCCGCTTCAAGGTTAAGTTAACGCCCGACGCCGCGCCGTAACAATCACAAAACTATAAGACGCTTTTACGAGTGTATTTATTTCGTTTATCTGCTGCTCATTTTAACCAGGGACGTATTGTCATTTTCAGGATAATTTTTCATTAATTATTTCTGCAAAATTGAAACACATACAATTTATTTCAAGTTGTGTGATGTCACCATCTTTTCTGTATCGGTCTATTCAAAAGTCACACTGTATAAGAATAGAAATACTCGTCACGAAAACCAGAAATGAGTCATACTTTTAAAATTCCTGAAAGGAAATCCGTAAACGTTTTTATCCTGTGACGTTTACAAAAGATTTAAGTTTAGTAAAACCCTGTAGATAACTACGATATAAATATGTTTGTGATTTACGATATTTTTTTTTAAATCGAGGTTTCTGTTTTTTATTGTAGGAAATACATTCCTCTACACAAACACAACTTCCACAGACGTTTACGAGTTTAACGCCGAAACACTGACCAGTAAAGTTCTCTTCTCATCTGACGTCCTGATGAGTAGCTAAACTTCAGCACGCATGTGATTTGTATGCATTTGTCCAGTATATATGAAGTTTGTTTTTCAGCTGATCACGTCAGTTCTGTTTAAATATCAAGTTCACGCCCGACGATCACTTTTACGACTGTATTCATTTCGTTCATCTGCTGTTTTTTCTAGTGTTTTCTGGTAGCTATTGCTTCATCGCTTTTTCTTTGTCGGTCTATTCTAGAATCACCCTGTAAGTATGATCGAAGCTGTACTATTACATTATCCAAAATTTTAAAACGCATGTGTTTGTTTGATCTTGAATTTAATTTTAAAATCACTTTTGTTACTCAGTTGCCTCTGCTTGTTTACTTAGGGATTTCTAATATTTAAAAAATTTGCCGGTCGTATGATATTGATTAATCCTTTGTTTGATCTGCCTCGTTGAATTCCACCTATACACACGCGACTGTACCTGGGTATTTTTGGGTTCGGATCGAAAATGTGCGGACTCACATAAACGAATTTATTTATTTCTGATACCGCCGGCTCTCGCTGCAGAAGTAATAAAAGAGAGTCCGCCTGAAAAATGTATCATATCGCGGTCTCGCAACAATTCCCATTCAGAAGTTCTAAATAATTTCAGAACAGCGCACACCAGAGCGATAATAGCGCCAACAATGCGATATGAACAAAAAGTTCTTCTCTGTTGCTACCGTTACCGGTAGCTACAGTTTTATCTGCGTTCCCTCTATGAAATGCATTGTTCGACTAAACTATTTTAAGTATCGTCCGGTTTTAGTAGCTATCGCTGCATCCTATCAAGGTGTATATTAAAGCAAAAAAAAAATCTAGCAATGGAGTTGTAGAGGAAAATGTTTTATTTAATATTCATTTCCCGGACGATTTCGCGAGCTAGTGTTTCCGGGCGCGTTTTGAGGAAGAACGCGCGCTCGTCTTAAAAGCGCAGGCAATCAAACTATTTACTAGACCCCATCGATAATAAATCACGTCACACGGCGGACATTTCTGCAATCAAGAAATGTTTAAACGAAGAATGATCGCCTAATGCAGATGCAGTGCATAAGCGAGCGTTCGGAAATAATTAAAGTGCATTAAAAAATGAATGCACCATCACGAAAGCACGCAAAATGCAAATGTGCCGGAATAATCTAATACGAAAATAGACGCGTTGCGATTTAATCACTCGGAACAGGCATATGAGGAAATTAGCGTGGTATTGAATCTGATATGGGGTGATTGAGGGAGGGGGGGGAGTCGTATTCGCTCGTATTCGCCTATCTGTGAGCGAATATTTATCGAATTGTCTATAAATCGGGTTTTAATACATGAATGGTTCACTCTGGTAGATTCCAAATAGATTCAAATCCGGTGATTCCCCTACCGCCGCCAAATTCAATCTAAAGGCATTCACTTCAGATGTCTTAACATTCCCGTTGAATTCCCAAGCACTTTAACCGCTGTTTATTGTTATTTTACAGCTTTTTTCCCGATCCCTGATGATAGATGCGCAGAAGACTTGCGCCTTGGTTGAAACTGTGCAAATTGTCAACTTGGCGCAGCTATTACTGCGCTTTCATTGACTCTTTGATCAGATCAGCCTGCATTATAAAACCAATTTCTGTATTTTTTTTCTATTCTTTCTATCGATAGTTCATTTCAGAATCGAAATCAGTTGCTTTCCATTTGAGTTGCGACAACAAAATGGCGAAAGTATTATTCTTTTAATAACTCGTAATTTTTGGTCTATTATCGCCGTACACCTTCGTGAAGTGCAGTCTACACTAGCCACATCACAATTCAAAAGAAAGCCAACATCGTTAAACGAAAACAATGATCATGAGAAGAAAAGAGAAAGACACAAACAGGAAGAGAAAGTACTTGGAGGTGGTGGCAACGAAGAATGGAAGGCTGGACGAAGAAAGAAGAACAAAACGGGATCATGGACCTTGACCAAGAAAAGCAGAAAAAAAAAAGAAGCAATGAATTAAGACATCTAAGATAAAACAAAATAGAAAATAGTAAGTTTCGGAAGGAATTGGATATAGGTCCAGCAAGTGGTCAAATTGTGGTGGAAAGTCAATTGATTCCGTCATGTCGAAAGAATGAAAGAGGAGAGGGTAACAAGAAGAATATAAGAGGCAAGACCTCTAAAAGGGAAGTATAGAAGCAGACCGAGAAGGACCTGTTAGGAAGAGGTGGAGGGTCCAGCGAGAAGACGAGAAAAGAACGAAAAGAAGCGATCGTCCTTAATAGGAAAAGATGGAAGGACTTTTGCAAGAAAAGAGAACGACGAACTCGAAGTCAATTGATTCCGATATGTACAAAGAATGAAGGAGAAGAGGGCAACAAAAAGAATATGAGAGGCAAGACCCCTAAAAGAGAAGTATAGAAGCAGACCGAGAATGACCTGGTAGGAGGGGGTGGAGAGCGCAGCGAGAAAACGGGAAAAGAATGAAAAGAAGCGATCATCCTTAATAGGAAAAGATGGAAAGACTTTTCCAAGAAAAGAGAACGACGGACTCGAAGTCAATTGATTCCAACATGTAGAAAGAATGAAGGAGGAAAGGGTAACAAGAAGAATATAAGAGGCAAGACCGCTAAAAGGGAAGTATAGAAGCAGACCAAGAAGGACCTGGTAGGACGAGGTGGAGAATCCAGCGAGAAGACGAGAAAAGAACGAAAAGAAGCGATCGTCCTTAATAGGAAAAGATTGAAGGACTTTTCCAAGAAAAGAGACGACGGATTCGAAGTGAATTGATTCCGACATGTACAAAGAATGAAAGAGGAGAGGGTAACAAAAAGAATATGAGAGTCAAGACCCCTAAAAGGGAAGTATAGAGGCAGATCGAGAAGGACCTGCTAGAACGAGGTGGAGGATCCAGCGAGAAGACGAGAAAAGAACGAAAAGAAGCGTTCGTCCTTAATTAGAAAAGATGGAAGGACTTTTGGAAGAAAAGAGAATGACGGATTCGAAACCAGGGTAAGGGTAGAAGAGGAAAAAGGGGTTAAGCGATGGATTAAGACATCTTAGATAAGACTTGGATAAAACAAAATAGAAAATAGTAAGTTTTGGAAGGAATTGGATACAGATTCAGCAAGTGGTGAAGTTGTGGTGGAAAGTCAATTGATTCTCACACGTAGAAAGAATGAAGGAGGAGAGGGTAACAAGAAGAATATAAGAGGCAAGACCGCTAAAAGGAACGTGTAGAAGCAGACAGAGAAGGACCTGGTAGAAGGAGGTGGAGAGTGCAGCGAGAAAACGAGAAAAGAACGAAAAAAAGCGATCGTCCTTAATAGGAAAATATAGAAGGACTTTTGCAAGGAAAGAGAACGACGGATTCGAAGTCAATTGATTCCGACATGTAGAAAGAATGAAGGAGGAGAGGGTAACAAGAAGAATATAAGAGGCAAGACCGCTAAAAGGAACGTGTAGAAGCAGACCAAGAAGGATCTGATAGGAGAAGGTGGAGAGTGCAGCGAGAAGACGAGAAAAGGACGAAAAGAAACGATCGTTTTTAATAGGAAAAGATGGAAGGACTTTGGAAGAAAAGAGAACGACGGACTTGAAGCCAGGGTAAGGATAGAAGAGGCAAAAGGCGTTAAGCGATGAATTAAGACATCTAAGACAAAACTTGGATAAAACAAAATAGAAAGTAATAAGTTTCGGAAGGAATTGGATACAGGTCCAGCAAGTGGTGAAGTTGTGGAGAAAGATTGAAGGAGGAGAGGGTAACAAGAAGAATATAAGAGGCAAGAAGTATAGAAGCAGACCGAGAAGGACCTGGTAGGAAAAGGTGGAGGGTCCAGGGAGAAGACAAGAAAAGAAGCGATCGTCCTTAATAGGAAAAGATGGAAGGACTTTTAGAAGAAAAGAGAACGACGGACTCGAAGCCAGGATAAGGATAGAAGAGGCAAAAGGGGTTAAGCGATGGATTGAGACATCTAAGATAAGACTTAGATAGAAAATAGTAAGTTTTGGAAGGAATTGGATACAGGTCTAGCAAGTGGTGAACTTGTGGAGAAAGAATGAAGGAGGAGAGGGTAACAAGAAGAATATAAGAGGCAAGACCGCTAATAGGGAAGTATAGAAGCAGACCGAGAAGGACCTGGTAGGAGGAGGTGGAGGGTCCAGTGAGAAGACGAGAAAAGAACGAAAAGAAGCGATCGTCCTTAATAGGAAAAGACGGAAGGACTTTTGAAAGAAAAGAGAACGACAGACTCGAAGCCAGGGTAAGGGTAGAGGAGGCAAAAAGGGTTAAGTAAGTGAAATATTTTTGAATAACTTATCGCAAATCTGAATTGCTGGTTGTGCTGAGCCTATCCTGTTGTATTATTGCTGTCAAACGAAATTAAACTGAACATTAAAAGTGTGGGTCCTAATACTCTACCCTGTGGAACCCCCCCATATTAATGTTGTTGCTAATTAATGATTAATCCAAGGTTTTCTATCGACTCGACTGAAAAAAAAGAAGGCATACAGATTATATCTTTTCGAAAAATTTTTGAAAACTGAAAGCTCGAGCCAGTTTAGATGTTGAATTACAACAGGAGTCTTTTTTTTTTTCGTTTATAAAAGAATTCAAACTTGCATATGCAGATAAAATCAATTGATTTAAAAACACGTTCGTGCAATATTTTGGCAGGCGTCTTCGTCGTCGTCCCCAAAAACTTTCGGTATCGGGAACGCACGTTCGGAAAAAGCACAAGTCATTATCCTTTCGGTGAATACGTCTTATCTTCATCCTTTGGTACGGAGAGGGTGCAGTTGCCGAAATATCCGCAAGGAGCGCTGCCATCCTAGCGTCCCGGCGAACCCTGATGCAGTAGACGGCCTGAAACCGTACAACATGCATCCCGTCGCGACGACGTGCGTCGATGAGACAGTTACAGTGGAAGTGCATTTACTAGTTAGTTATGCTTAAGGGTGCTTGTTTTATCCTCCATGTACAGTGTTTCATGCTCCTGTTATCCTGCGCTGCTACGCTTCTCTGCTTCGCGTTGGATAGAGGCGAAGGTAATTTTGGGAAAACCCGAAAACTTGGTTGATTTAAACAAAATCGCAGGGGTGTTTCAAAACGAAGCCCCCCCCCCCTTCTTAATCGAAGCTAATTATTATACAATTGTATACTACAAGAGTTTAGAGTCTACACAAAATTAATTTTTGCTTAAAACTATTTTCTTCTGTCATCAATAAAAAAATAGTAGCGCAAAATGCAAGGGTGAAACTCGATTTGAAATTTGTGTTACGCCTACCTACCTTCGCGAAAGCGAAACGTTTTCGAATCGGGCCTTAATAAAATGGTGGACGTACCCCAAACTTTGACCTAAAATTCAAAATTGGCTTTCTTAGTTTGAGTATTGCGAATCTCTGCGTTTGTTCGCGAGTTTCGTGGCGTGGTGGTGGCGGTTATGTAAGAAATGTCCTTTAATTTCTGTGTTTGTTTTCGTGCTGGTCTCTAAAGAACGAAAGGTGGTGAATAAAAAACGAAATAGTTATTGCGTCATTTGAAAGAACCCCAGCTACGCCTACAAGGGTGCTCTCGTGTTCATTCAAACTTTCACTCACCGTCGTACACAACCCCTAAATGAATGGATACTCTTGCCGTAAAAACAAATACTTACTTGCGTGATCTCTGTATTTTCGATGTAGTTTCACGAAAACTGTGAGGTGTAGTAATTACAATAACAGTGCGAAATAGTTACAAACAAAAGAATTTATTTTCACATTTACTTAAGTTTTTTTTTTAATATTATTTTATTCTCGTTGAAACGGAATAGTTATTACCTTTTTGATCCGTTTCAGTAAATAACATTCTTTTCTATGAAATGAACTGTAATTAAAATAAAAGTCACAAGTTACAGTTCAAATCAAATAACATAAACGTACGCTCCCCACTGACTTTATAATAATAGCGGGTGTTCCATTTTAATTGACATATGAATTATTAAAGTATTTCAAAGTACCTATAAATATATACATTAACCTGAAGTTAGTTAAATTAGCTAGAGTCTCACCGTTGAGATTTTTACAATCCCTATCACGTTTCGGAAAATAAGATTCGGGGTTCTCCCAAAAAAGGCATATATTTGCGTATTCATTCATTATTGGTGTAGAAGTTAATTGATCTTCATCTCTTTTCTTGATTTTATTGCTTTGGTGGTGGTCGAACCTTGGATATCTTATTTATTAGTTCTGGGGACAATAACCACTCGCCTTCGAGGTCATTGTCTTCAGAATTTTACGAATTTATTCACGGTCATTTCAGAAGTTAGTTGATCTTCAAATGCCCTTATGGGAATCGAAAGTTGGATCTATAGCATTAACCATTCGGCTGAAATAATTCGAAAAAGAAATGATTTTTTCTTATAACTTCCAAAGTAACAACTTTAATGTCCGTATTCAAAGTGCTTCCTTGAGGTTCCCTTCAATGTGGGAACCCTTAGAATGGGTTGTAGTAAGGCAGGTGCATGATGACAGTACCCATTCTAAGGGGTCCCATATTGAAGGAAGCATTATGAATACGGACATAAGAGCTTCTACTGGTTTTCGAAGCTTCTACGTCTTTTATTTTCGCATGAAGTTAATTTCTTGGGCCATCTTCCACCCTTTTTACGCGAACCAACTCGGCAAGTAGTAAACCTTCTGTTTTCTATGTGCTTTTTCTTTCAGACTCTGATTCTTGGCGTTTTTTCTTCTTCTTTCCAAACTTCATTTCCCTAAGCTCCTTCTCTAGTAGGTCAATTCCAAGGGAGTTCTTTTTTAGGAAGTTACACATCTTCAATTATTTTTATCTCATTATCCTCATTCCTTTTGGGTGGATTTTAGAATTTTTTTATCATCGTTGGCACGGCCAAAACCAAATAAGCTTCTTTTTTGATGATTTTCTTTTACTTTCCATGTATGCCAAATGTGTTTTCTTTTCATTCTCCTTACATGTTCCTTGACTTTCCATTTCCTCTTTGTTATCTCTCTCCAACTCCGCCGGTCTTTTCTTCTTTGCAATTGTGACGTACTGGATTGATTTAGTAAGCTAACGGGGGTTGTGTTGAAAAGTTCATTAAGTTAGGGATGACCAACTGGCGTTTAATGGATGGGGCAGTTGTCAAACAGTTCCCCCAAACTTTGACCTTAGTGCGCACTCAGTGTATCTTCATTAATGTACGAAGTAAAAACCAGTGCACATTTGCGCAGAAAGCGAAGGTGCTGAACATAAAATTAAATTTTGTGTTGATCTAATTCATGACTGCATCACAAAGATGTGCAAAATTCAAAGGCTACTCGAATAAATCCACTTTTTATTTATATTACATACTTTCGTCCTCTTCAATTTCATTGACCCAACGCATTTTGGATCTGCCCCCAAATTGAACTGGTTGTTCATTCAAACCATTTTACTTGCGTCACCAAATCAAACAAATTGCAAGTTTCGTCTTCCTCGACAGCTCTATTTACTCTTGCATGTGTCAGACTATTTTAGTTTCTTTTTCCTTCTTGCCAGTCGTTTAGATGTGAGGTCTTTTACATATTTGAATAAACCTGGTATATTTGGGACTCTTTTCCAATGAAATTCCTATTAGAATTGCAATTTCTTTGCTTGTCTCTACCATACAAGCCCTTGCTTTCCTTTTCCTCCTTGTTATCTCTTTTCAACTTCGTCCGTCTTATCTTCTTCCCAACTGTGACTTCCTGTTCTTTCTTAGTGAGTTACTTCCACGAATAAATCTCCTCGTAATTTATATTCCACACCCCCAACCACTTCTATCTCATTGGTCTGACGCATTTTGGGTCTGCAGTATTTCGTACATCCAAATGGAAATCGTTGTCGTTGTTTGCGCCCCCAAATCAATCGTGTTCTTTTTTACTTCTGTATGTTCCAGACTGTTTTAGGTTTTTGTCCTTCTTGCCAATGGTTTAGATGTGAAGTCTTTTACACACATATATTTGGAACTCTTTTCCTATAAGAATTTCTTAGGCCATCTTTCAATCTCCTTGCATGGTTCCACCATACAAGTCCCCATGTTTTCGATTTCCATTTTGTTATCGCTTTTCAACTTGGCCCGTCTTTCCTTCAAAAGGTAAATCGTTGTCGCTAACCATTTTGCTTGCGTCACCATCGTTAGCCTTGTTTTACTTCTGCGTATTCCAGACAGGTTTTAGGTTTTTGTCCTTTTTGCCAGTCGTTTAGATCTAAAGTATTTTACACTTTTGAATACATCTGGTATATTTGGAACTCTTTTCCTATAAGAATTTCTTAGGCCATCTTTCAATTTCCTTGCATAGTTCCGCCATACAAGTCCCCTATTTTCGATTTCCCTTTTGTTATCGCTTTTCAACTTGGTTCGTCTTTTCTTCTTTCCAATTGTGACCTCCTGGTCTGCTTCAGTAAGTTACTTCCACGGATAAATCCCCTCTTTATTTATAGTCCTTGCCTCCGACCACTTCTATCTCATTGGTCGAACGCAGTATTTTATACATCCAAAGGGAAATCGTTGTCGCCAACCATTTTGTTTGCGTCATCAAATCAATCATGTTCTGTGATAGCCTTTTTTACTTCTGCATGTTTCAGACTGTTTTAGATATCTTTTCCTTCTCCCCAGTGGTTTAGTACATTCGGAACTCTTTTCCTATAAGATTTTTTAGGCCATCTTTCAATCTCCTTGCATGGTTCCACCATGCAAGTCCCCTATTTTCGATTTCCCTATTGTTATCACTTTTCAACTTGGCCCGTCTTTCCTTCTTTCCAATTGTGACCTCCTGGTCTCTTTCAGTAAGTTACTTCCATGGATAAATTCTCTTTTATTTATAATTCATAGCTCTGACTATTTCTATCTCATTGGCCCAACGCATTGTGGGTCTGCAGTATTTTATACTTCCAAAGGGAAATAGTTGTGGCCAACCATTTTGTTTGCGTCATCAAATCGTGTTCTGTGATAGCCTTTTTTATTTCTGTATGTTCCAGATTATTTTAGGTACTTTTTCCTTCTTGCCAGTGGTTTAGATGTGAAGTCTTTTACACGTCTGGTATATTTGGAACTCTTTCCCATAAGAATTTCTTAGACCATCTTTCAATCTCCTTGCATGGTTCCACCATACAAGTCCCCTATTTTCGAGTTCCCTTTTGTTATCGCTTTACAACTTGGCCCGTCTTTCCTTCTTTCTAATAGTGACCTCCTGGTCTCCTTCAGTAATTTACTTCCACGGATAAATCCTCTCTTTCTTTATAATCCATACCTCCGACCACTTATCTATCTGATTGGCCCAACGCATGGTGGGTCATAAATATAAATCCAAATGGAAATCGTTGTCACCAATCATTTTGTTTGCGTTACCAAATCAATCGGGTTCCCTTTTTACTTCTTTATGTTCCTGACTGTTTTTGTTTTTTCTTCTTAATACCAGTCGCAGTCGTTTAGATGTGAGGTGATGCACAAATTTAAAAACGCCTGGTATATTTCAGACTCTTATCCGATGAAGATCCTTGGGCTATCTGTCATACATGGACTCACCAGAACAGTTATAGACTTCCTTTATGATATCCAAATCAACTTCGTTTGTCTTTTAAAAGATATATCGATCAACTTCATCTGTTCTTTGTTCTTTTTTTCCCTTCTTTCCAATCGTCTCTTTCATTTTGTTTGCCTTGTCAAACCAAACAAACTTCACCTCTCTTCTTTTCAATCTTTTACATGCGATGTCTTCTATTTTGTTTACCAGGCCTTACTCAGGAAGGTCACTTAAGAATTTCTTGGGTCATCCCTCCCTTTATGTTCCTTTTACATGAACTAGCCAGTCCAGTTGCCGACTTTTTAATTTTCTTTTGGTATTTCTTTTTTGGTTTGACTCTTAATGTCTTTGTTTTCATATTTTTTCCTAAATTCTACCCATCACGTGACTTCTGTGACATCTTTTTTCTCACGTATGTTCTTTATATCGTGGTTTTCTATTTATATGCGTACCTACCACTGCTTCATGTCCTTTTTCTTCCAATCGTGGCTTACTCCTCCATGGTCTTTACTCCTCCATCGTTCTTATATGTCTTTCATGGCTGTGATCATTTGAAACTCGCTTCTAATTTCATTAACTCAGCTATAATTGCACTCGCCATATTTTTATCTTTTATCCACCATCATCTTCTATTATTTTAACTAAACCAAATATTCTTCTGCGACATTTCTTTTTACTTCCGTGTACCTCTAATTGTGAAGGAAAATAGAAAATAGATGGATGCGCACCAATTTACTACAATATTTCATTATCAAGAATAAACTGATTCTGTACAAATCATCAAGCTAATTCGATTCAATTCCAATTAGAAATTTTTGATCAAGCCTTCATATTTAATCGAAACGGTTAAACGAAATAAATTAATCAAAACCCTCGAGCCTTCCCGTTGTCTTAGATCGTCCGTTCAGTTTTCTTTCAATTAATTCACGTTAGTTCGCACACCCTGAAGGTTTAATTTCCATTCTACCTTCACCGTTTTAAAACACGCTGCCGCAGCAAAATATCCTAATCAAGCCTCCCCCCCCCTCCCAATTAATTCGCCTCAATTACGCCCGGCCGACCCAAAGGCATCCACCGGCTTAATTTTATTCGGAAAACAAACGACCGTCGAGTGCGTATCGGAAGCCTTGGAGGAGCTTACAGGACCTTGGCGCGTTGCAGGGAAAAAGGGACGAAAGGATTCATTATCTGTCGCCACACTCGCCCCAGTTTCCGTTCGTTCGGCCGTTCACTTTGCGGCGGCATATTTCTCGGTCGCACTTAATTATGGCAGTCCTTCTCGTCGGAGGACAACGATAGTGACCTTTCGCTTCACTTCAGGAAGAATAAATTTCGCCGCCGATAAAAACCTGAATATATTACATGCGACGGGGAAGGGATTTTATGTAGCTTTCAAGGAAATGTTGCCTTTTCACTTGAAATAAAATGGAGACCTGTTTTAATTTACGGTGTTTACCGTCGCCTGCAAAAGAAAGATCTCCTCCAACTATCCATTATCCTCCTTAATTGCAAGCGATGAAATGAAGCAAGGTTCGCAGAATTTCGTGATTGTGATTTTATTACCCGACGATATCCGTGAGGTTCCGGATTCAATTTGCGCCGGATGAAGTGCGAACGCGTTGCATTTTCAGTTGCCGGCCTAAATTGAATTGCCTTTGAAGAGAGAGTTACACGTTCAGGATCCTGTCGGGCCTGGACAGTATGTAAATGTGATTTGTTTGGTGCCTTTGTTCGGGAGCATCTGCAGGTCATAATAAAACTTGTCTTCCATGTTCCGGACTAAATTTCGTTTGTGTTACAAATTAACTAATCCTAAATTTGCATTGAGTAAACGTGTAATCAAAAAAAAGGCGCTTCTGAATTTATATTTACATTAAATTAAAGAAAATTCTACTTTCATTTTTTCCAAATTTTTGAAATTGAGAGCCATGTAGCAGTCGCCTTCGTTTGAGAGCGCTGCCTTTTTTGTTTTCTGAAAAAACATGAGAGTGGTCGTCCTTCTATGGAATTTTTGTTGCTTCGTTCTATTTTCCTCTAAGTATCTTTGTTTCGTCTTCTCTCCAGTTATTGAACCTCAAAGTTCTAGTTAATGGCCATTTGGGGCTTCTGTTATACCTGTTTCGACTTCCTTTGCCTTCTACTATCTTCGTTCATTCTTCTTTCCAACCATATACCCGAATGTCCAGTTCTACTATTCATTTTTTAATGCATTCTGCAATATTTCTTTCCATTTACATTTGTCTCCCAAGCTGTGTTTTATACCCCATATTTCAGTTATATTTGGGACTCCCATGTCTTCTCTCTTCCGATGGAATTCATGCTTTTACTTTGCACAGATGTCTTATATCACAAAATCCCCGTTCCATTTGGGGTTCTCATGCCTTTTCCTATTTCAAAATATATTTTGCAATAATAATTTATTCCATTTCCAATTATCTCCTAATAACTTCATATCTTCCTTTCGCAGTTGCTCACAGGACTTGTCTGTTACGTTTCATTTCAATTACATTTGGGACTCCCATGTCTTCTCTTCCGGTGGAGATCTTCATTCTTGAATGTTCTCCTCTCCTATTTTATTTTTCCAGATCCATAACGACCATTTGGGGCTTCCAAGTCTTCCTTCTTCGAATGGAATAATTTCAGAATTCCTGTATGTCTGCTATGATCTTTTCTGCTTCTTCTTCTTCACTCCAACCAATTATATTGATGTCTTATTTTGCAATATTCCAATTATTTTAGTGGTGTTCCCTCCCATCCCCAAATGGAAGTGGACAGAAATAGTTTGAAAAATATCGAATGAGAGTCAGAATATCTTCCATTTGCTTCCTAATAGCTTTCTTCCATCTTTTTTTCCAATCGCACATAGGACAGGTCATTTGGAACTTTCAGAATACATCCTCCAATAACTTTATCTCTTCCTTTCGCAGTTGCTCACAGGAATCGCCTGTTACGTTTCAATTCAATTAGATTTGGGATTTCCACATCCTCTCTCTTCTGGAGATCATTCATGAATGTCATGGGAACATGTTCTCCGTACCTCCGGGCATTTCCATGAATTCCTTCACCATTTTCGGCTCGATCATGATATTGTGAAACTCTCTCAGCGCCTGCGCCGCCCCAAAAACCTCGTAGTACTCATAACTCCTCGCAAAATCATCCCTAGGCAAGATCCCCTCGATTTTCACGTCATGGTCCTTCAAAATTTTCCTCAATTCCTCGTAGTCCAGGTGCTTCCCCCGAAAATCCTTGCCCATCGTGAAGTAGATCAAGGCCATGACGTCTTCTGCGGGAGGCCAATAGCGATAACCTTGGAAATCAATCAGAACGCAATGGATGGGATCCCCTTCCTCGAATTTGAACATTAGATTGTTCGACCACAGGTCACCGTGTTGTGAAACATCTGCAACGCCTTGACTAGTTCCTCGAAGCCATCCAGCTGTCTCAATTCAAATTTCCAGATCCTATAATCACCAGCTGGAGCCTCCAAGTCTTCTTTCTTCCTATGCAATAATTTCAGAATTCTCTTCGTCTGCTAAAATCTTTTCTGCTTCTTCTTCTTCTTCACTCCAACCATTTACACGGAAGTCTTATTTTGCAATATTCCAATTATTCTAGTGGCTCTCCCATCCCCAAATGGAAGTGGACGGAAATAGTTTGAAAAATATCGAATGAGAGTCAGAATATCTTCCAAACTGTTTCTGTCCACTTCCATTTGCTTTCTAATAGCTTTATTCCATTTTTCTTCAATCGCACACAGGACAAGTCTTCTACCTCATCACTTCAGTTACATTTGGAACTTTCAGAATATATTCTCCAAGTATTTCCTAATAACTTTATCTCTTCCTTTCGTAGTTTCTCACAGGACTTGCCTGTTACGTTTCAATTCAATTAGATTTGGGATTCCCACATCTTCTCTATTCTGAAGATCATTCATGAATGTCATGGGTAAATTGTCCTCTCCCATTTTATCTTTCCAGATCCTATAATGACCATTTGGGGCTTCGAAGTCTTCCTTCTTCGATTGGAATAATTTCAGAATTCCTGTATGTAGATCTTTGTCTGCTAAGATCTTTTCTGCTTCTTCTTCTTCACTCCAACCAATTACACTGATATCTTATTTTACAATATTCCAATTATTCTAGGGGCTCTCCCGTCCCCAAGTGGAAGTGGCCAGAAATAGTTTGGAAAATATCGAATGAGAGTCAGAATATCTTCGAAACTATTTCTGTCCACTTCCATTTGCTTCCTAATAGCTTTATTCCATCTTTTTTCCAATCGCACACAGGACAGGTCTTCTACGTTATCCTTTCAGTTACATTTGGAACTTCTAGAACATTTTAGAAGAACTTCTGTGTATTCTGGTATATCTGTTTCGACTTCCTTTGGCTTCTACTATCTTTGTTCCTTCTTCTTTCCAACCATTTTACATCATAATGTTCCAGCTCTATTTGTATCTTCTATCGAATTCATTTTTTAATATATTCTGCAATATTTTTTCCACTTACGAGCTTTATACCACATTATTTGGAAGTCCCATGTCTTCTCTCTTACGATGGAATTCATCTCTTCTTCTTCTTTATTATTATTTGGAAATCCCCTGTCTTCTCTCTTACGATGGAATTCATCTCTTCTTCTTCTTCTTTCGTTTGCAGGAATGTTTATATCACAACGTTCCAACTCCATTTGGATCTTCCACGTCTTCTCTCTTCCGATGGAATTCATGTTATATGTATTTCTTTTTACTTTCTTTGTATTCTCTGCTACCTTTATTTCTTCTTCCTAACCATTTGCACGGATGTCTTAGATCACAATACTGTTACACAATAATTTACATAACTATACATTACACGAGGAGGAACTTTCCTCTGACTAGAATGACATTCTAATGCTCCACAAAAATGAGTTTCCTAGGGTTCCTTTTAGAAAGTTTTTCTAGGAAAGCCTTATGCAATCCTGTCGTGACATGTGAGTCACGTGCTTCTTGCCTTGAATCTTCTTTCTCATTATTCCAGATATTCCAGCTTGGTATTTTGGTTTGGGCCAAATCTCGTGTTTCCTTCCACTTCTATTTCTTAGTATCTTCGTCTTCTTCTTCTTTTCGTTCCCATACTTTTTCGATAAACGGTGTCCACAGGCAACAACAACAACAATTTATTATTTCAAGTTCTGGAAGACTTTTGCCTTGTTTCTTGTTCGATCTTGCTTTGCTTGTGTACGTACAGTTAATTAACAAAAACTTTCTGGATCAACTAAAATTAAGCAGACAAATACCGAGTGTATCAAAAAAGTTCCGCACTTGCAAACTCAATAAGAACTTCCCAAGTCATTTTAAATTTGTTGAGCAAGACAAAGGAGTGCAGTACTAAATTCCATTAGTGCTATAGTATGCACCGTACAAAGATGTAAAATGAGCTTCAGATATTCCGCACACAAAGCAATTTACGTGTCAAGCACACACCGGGCAAACCGGATCTCTTCCTACAGTATCGTTATACATGATTTCCTTCGACCTACATGCTCATTCTTTAATGAGATGTTACGGTTGGTACTACTTGCAAGGCATTTGCATAATATCTGTAAGCACTTACAACATAGTTTCTTGTCCAATAAAACCTTATTTATTAACTAAACTACGTACATGTATATCGTAACTTTTGGCTTATGTGTAGATAGGTGAGAACTGGGCCGGCCAGCGTAGATCCGACGATGTATTTTTTATTAAAAGGTGAATTTTTCATGGGCAGAGTTCTCCAGCTGATCAATATTTAATTTTAAAGCAGCTGTCGATTTAAATTTCTCATGCCCGAGTTTCACTTTAACTCCTCATTTTCTCTAAAAGATTTAGCCGTTAACTTGTTTTCACTGAACTTCGAAGCTCTGAGCCAGGCTTTTGATACAGGCTTCAGGATTTTCTTTCTTCTATACAAGATTATATTTTATACGAGTACGTATTTATACTCGCAAATCATTACACTTAAGTCCCGTAACTTTACGTGTAACCCCCGTTTATAACATAATTGAAATATCAACTTTTGAATGAAAATTAACAAATTACAACAAACTAACTCGGCGTTTTATTTTAAAAACAACAAAAAATTAGCGATAAAATCGTTAAAGCAATCAAGATAGTTAATTATAGCCTGATTTATTGCGCAATAATGGCAACCTATAGAAAAAAAAACATGGACATTATGAAGATTAAGCGACTCGGTAATTTTAAAAACATGAACTTGCGTGTGCAGTTTAAATATTCGTGCAGGAACATTTCCGGCATAAAAACGCCGGATAATTATCTAATGCCCGATCTAAAAATAAGCGGACGTTTCGTTTCTTGCACGAGCACTGGATTAGATTGCTGGAATTTATGGCTGCACCGACCTGTGCATGATCTTATCATCACAAGTGTCTCTTACACTGAATTATTTTATTATTTAAGATAACAAGATACTTGGACAATCAGTGCCGGACGTGGAATTTATAGGAGGGTGAAGGAAACCAGAATTTAGTTTAAAAAAAAATTATGTTTGCAAAGCAAATCCAAAATAAACAAAAATATATAATAGTTTTAAAAAAAGCAAAACAAAAAAAAATATGTTTTCAAGTCTTCCTTATAACACCTCTCAAATTGAGCAAGGAATATAATAGCAGTTCATATTCGGATATTCGTCTGTGTACTTCTGTCCTTTCCTATTTTGTTTAATGCCTCACCCCCCTCTAGGGTATACATATAATGCAAACCAACAAACCTACTACAATTTTAGGTTTACGTTTGAAAATAATTAAACACGACCGCCTAGATTAATAAAGGACCTTTATCCGGTCGGTTGCGTTTGAAGAAAGTCAGCCCCGCGAATACACTCATTAGTGTGTGCCTCCCTCTGCACAGTTTTGCATTGAATTTTCGCTATAATGCTATGCTATACTTTAACAAATTATGCACTATGTGGAGCTAGTTTATAACAATCACTTCTCTGAATATACTAACAGGTTACGCTCCAATATAGACAATTCGTGAGAATTTTTCCGATTTGAGGTAATGTGAGGGACGGGTGGTTAAAAGTGATAATTAGAGAGGGAATGACTTATTTATCCCTTACTTTCTGATTTATCAAATTTGACAAGGTCTCGTCGAGACACTATGCTAGAGAGAAGCTCTATTATTACCCTAAAACTCTATGTCTTAAATTACTTCTTTTTCTACTTGTTTCTTGCAAACGAATTTGCCGGAACTCCTAGAGGATGTAAATTTAAATATTAGAAAATATTAGGCCTTAATCCATTATATTTTTATCTGTGGGGACATTTTCCTGCTCACTTTTTAACTAAAGTTTTAACCAAACCATAAAGTAGCAGTCTCTTTGGTTGTACGTGTCTCGTTTGAGCTTTATTTTAGCCAGAAATTGCTCTCGATGGAATGGAACGAGATTTTTGGTCTTTGCATATCACCATCTTTTTTTTCGGGATTGACGAACTCTTCTTAAATGAGATTTAGTTAAAAATAAAGAGAAAAAATATATACTGCGTGTCGCAAAACCTATGTCTTTAATTGAAACCACAGATAGTAGTCAAAAAAAGAAGCAAATTTCGTCATAAAACAATAAGGAAAAAGTAAATAACAACTCCGGTAGAAATCAGTTTTCGTTTTCTAAGAAATTCTTTTAGTAACGTTGGTTGGCGACTTAAATGGATTTAAATGTCTCAGCTGTGCAGAATTCGTGTTTTTTTCGGCCATAAACAAATAAACGTCGAGATGTGCCGCCTGTTGGGACAAGCCAAGTTTGTCTTTCGCAAAAAATTTTTGCCAAGATTTTAAATAAAAACGTCTTCACGCGCGCTGCCGGGAGGTTTCCTACGACAACTACGATTACTTCTTACTGCTTTATTTACGCTTATTTATTCAAAGTAAAATTTAATGCATTTTTATCGCATGTGTTTTCCTAGGATCGACTGCTCTCTTTGATTTAAATTAAGCAAATCTTTTATATAAGAGCGGCATTCCCTACGAGTCACCTCAGCGACTATTTCACTATGCAATGCGCGGCTGCTGTTCTCAGAATGCATTTTTATTGCATGTGGGCTTTTAGTTTCACAATTGCCTTATGGGTTATCCCAGAATCGACTGCTCTCTTTGATTTAAGTTAAGCAAATCTTTTATATAAGAGCGGCATTCCCTACGAGTCACCTCAGCGACTATTTCACTATGCAATGCGCGGCTGCTGTTCTCAGAATGCATTTTTATTGCATGTGGGCTTTTAGTTTCACAATTGCCTTATGGGTTATCCCAGAATCGACTGCTCTCTTTGATTTAAGTTAAGCAAATCTTTTATATAAGAGCGGCATTCCCTACGAGTCACCTCAGCGACTATTTCACTATGCAATGCGCGGCTGCTGTTCTCAGAATGCATTTTTATTGCATGTGGGCTTTTAGTTTCACAATTGCCTTATGAGTTTTCCTAGGATCGACTGCTCTCTTTGATTTAAATTAAGCAAATCTTTTATATAAGAGCGGCATTCCCTACGAGTCACCTCAGCGACTATTTCACTATGCAATGCGCGGCTGCTGTTCTCAGAATGCATTTTTATTGCATGTGGGCTTTTAGTTTCACAATTGCCTTATGAGTTTTCCTAGGATCGACTGCTCTCTTTGATTTAAATTAAGCAAATCTTTTATATAAGAGCGGCATTCCCTACGAGTCACCTCAGCGACTATTTCACTATGCAATGCGCAGATGCTGTTCTCAGAATACATTTTTATTGCATGTGGGCTTTTAGTTTCACAATTGCTTTATCAGTTTCCTTAGGATCGACTGCTCTCTTTGATTTAAATTAAGCAAATCTTTTATATAAGAGCGGCATTCCCTACGAGTCACCTCAGCGACTATTTCACTATGCAATGCGCGGCTGCTGTTCTCAGAATGCATTTTTATTGCATGTGGGCGTCTAGTTTCACAATTGCCTTATGAGTTTTCCTAGGATCGACTGCTCTCTTTGATTTAAATTAAGCAAATCTTTTATATAAGAGCGGCATTCCCTACGAGTCACCTCAGCGACTATTTCACTATGCAATGCGCAGCTGCTGTTCTCAGAATGCATTTTTATTGCATGAGGGCTTTTAGTTTCACAATTGCCTTATGAGTTTCCCTAGGATCGACTGCTCTCTTTGATTTAAAATAAGCAAATCTTTTATATAAGAGCGGCATTCCGTACGAGTCACCTCAGCGACTATTTCACTATGCAATGCGCGGCTGCTGTTCTCAGAATGCAATTTTATTGTATGTGGGCGTCTAGTTTCACAATTGCCTTATGAGTTTTCCTAGGATCGACTGCTCTCTTTGATTTAAATTAAGCAAATCTTTTATATAAGAGCGGCATTCCCTACGAGTCACCTCAGCGACTATTTCACTATGCAATGCGCGGCTGCTGTTCTCAGAATGCAATTTTATTGTATGTGGGCGTCTAGTTTCACAATTGCCTTATGAGTTTTCTTAGGATCGACTGCCCTCTTTGATTTAAATTAAGCAAATCTTTTATATAAGAGCTGTATTCCCTACGAGTCACCTCAGCGACTACATTTCACTATTCAATGAGTTGCTATTCTCAGAATGCAAATGTCAGTCATGACTCATGACGGCAAAGCCTTTGATAAAGTTAGTCGTTTGTTTACATAATTTTTTGTTGGGCATTTTTTCGTACAGGCGATGTATTAACTTAACTTACGCAATGCTCTTAATTATTTGCAAAAATACCGGTTTCTTACAGTATTTTTATGCCTTAAAATTGCAAAAAGAGAATTTTTTGAGAAAAAGAAATTTTTTGAAGAGAAAATCACTTAAATTTTAAAGCAAATAATCCTTACTTTTAATCTGAGGGAGAAACAAGCATAACAGGGAATTTTTGTACCAAGGTGAAGAAAAAACGAATGTCAATAGTTGGCAACTGCGAGGCTTCCTCTTCGGCATTTGTTACAATTTTCTTTTGTTTTTTCATCGACACATTCTATTCGGTAGTTTTCATTTATTCGTTCTCTGTCGGATGAAATCGTCGATATTTTTTGTTTTCCATTTCGTGAAATTCTGTAGAATTTTCTTTTCCTATTTTTAATATATATATATATATATTTTTAGGTTTTTCCTTTGTGATAGTTTTGTTTTTCATTGTTTTTATTCTGCGCGTATGAAATCGTCAATCTTTTGTTTTCTGTTCGTATAATTCTGAAAAACAGTCGATAATCACTTGTTTTTCCTTCGTTCTGTTTTTAGTTTTTCGGCGGTAGTTGTTTCGATTTTCTCTTGTTTCTTTTTTTCTTTCAAATTATTCATTCTGGTGTTTATATATTTTTTCTTAGTTTTATATTTATAATTTTGGATAACAGTCTACATTCACTTGTTTTTCGTTCCTCTTATTCTTAGTTCAATGTCGTTTGTTTCAATTTTCTTTTGTTTTTCTTTTTCTGTTTGGTTTTTTAGAAGAATTTTTTTTCTAATTATTTTAATTTATTCTTCACGGATGAAATCGTCAATCTTTTGTTTTCTGTGCGTAGAATTCTGAAGAACAGAGACGACATTCATTTGTTTTTCATTCATTCTGTTCTTAGTATTTCGGCAATAGTTGTTCCGATTTTCTTTTGTTTTTGTTTTTTCTATCGAATTATTCATTCTGGTTCTAAACTAAGAACGCGACCAGTCCGATAGAGAACTAATAGTTTGGCTACTCTTTTGATAGATGGCGCTTTCTGTACTCTAACATTTGTCACAATCAAAATGTAAAGAAAAACAACCACGACACCAGCGCCTTTAACGGAAGTCTGGCTATTAAGGATGCCTGTCAGTTAAATGCGATTCTTGTCGGCATTTTACACTGGCTTTATATTTAGTAAATAACAGCGTTAACTTGCCTTGGGTTAACCTTAATTTTTATGAAAATGTATCAAGTATGGCAATACACAATTTTTGAAACCTAGCCAAAACATGGCGCTTACGTCTTGTGGCACAAACAGACTTGTGATTTGCATTGAAGAAATAAAAACAAATTTGTCTATGGAGTTGCTGTACTTTATACTATCTAGGGACTTTAGCATAACAATTTTTGCTAGCGACATCTGACGAGAAACTCTATAAATCACATTTGATTCAATTTTAATACTGCCACCTGACGACTCCTCGTTGTCAGAAAGTAACTGCAACTTCTATGAGGCCATCATCAGATGGTGCCACTACAATTCGAATTTTTACTTTCCATTTAACTATCCAGGCCCTGACTCAGAGCCATCTCCTTAACGTCGGATTTTTACTTTCCATTTAACCGTCCAGGCCCTGACTCAAAGCCATCTCCTTAACGTTACATTTGCTACAACGATTACAATTTACAATAAAAAATGCAGGTTTTGCTTAAGACAGTCTCGGTGAAGGAGCTGAGATTTCAATAACGAAGGCGATTAATACTTAAATTGTTGAAGAGATGGCTCTGAGTGAATCTAATTTAAGAGGCATTGTAAACATACCTACTATCAGATAATAAAGTATCCTGGCCATGGTTAAGTAATTTATAAGCGTTAGCTTTTTGATAAGCTAGTATTCTGTCCATGCAAGAAGTGAATCGCGAACGTCAAAGTGTTTGCTTCAAAATTTCGGACAATCCAGTCACCCGATTATTTATTATTTGGAATTGAGTTTAATTCTTTTGCAATTCGAAAAGTCGCATTATCAAAGGAGCTAACACGTCTTTGATGTGTCTATTAAAGCATTGTAATTCCCCGGAAATTTACAATAATACTGCCAGCTGGTGCAGGTGATTTGTATTGTGTGAATCTAACGCCTTAATGAAATATCGACTGCCTAATGAAATAATTCAGGCACTAATGGATTCGTGTTAAGGGCGTCACGTTGTGACTCTATTAAAATCGCAAGGTAGTTTCGGGGCTGAATACCATCGTCGTCGTCGTCGTCTTTCTACTAAAATAACGCGAGATAGTTTCGCCGCCTCTTTATTACATTAGGGATACACCCCGGCGGTCTTTACTTCAACCCCATCACGTCCGAAATCAAACGTCGATTAATTTGTGAATTGACAATGAACGCAACAGCCAATAATTACAAAAAAATTAAAAAAATGTTGGAGTGACTTGGCTCGTCCCCTCTTCCCCCAATTGTTAGTTTGGATCTTGCATTTAAAATTCTCAACTGAATTAAAAAGAAACTTTCCCGAATCGAGCTTTTAGTTCACATAAGTCCCATTGTGAGAAACTTATAATTCCCGTCAGCGTTCGCCCAAAAAAAAAAATGAAGTGACCGAATCCGAGCGAGCGGAAATTGCGTTTTCAATTTGGAACTCCCGTCACGCGGTGGCGGGGGGGGGGGTTGTTCCTGCGGGGGAAAAAAGATTTGAATTTCATCCCGGGCGCAGCTAATGCGTCGCTCCGGGGGCCTCGAAACCGTTAACGGTAATGCATGTTGACGAGCTTCCTCCACGTCAATTAAAATCATTATCATCGAGTGTAATGCAATTAGTTATTCGAAGGCAACTGTTTGCGTCGGCGGTCTTTCTGGGTCATGCAAAATGGTGATTATACCATGCTGATATTATCAATAGACATGCACTTCGCCCGCTTAGATAAAACAATTCGCCCCGATTTGCATATTGTGGAATCATTTTCAGTGTGATTTACTCGCACACTTGTGCGGTTGTGGAGATAAGCTTGAAAGAAATATCGTTGCGTTCTACGGGAGAACGGTTTCAAATTTACACCTTTCAAGGTTTGCGCCAGACAATCACAAAATTAAATTAAGGATCTACCCTTAATATAAGGGAAGGGAAGTCTGAAATAGATAGAATATCATTTGATGAAATCAAGTTGGGGAATATTTAATGTTTATGAAATGTCTACTAAATTAAATAAATACCTTTACCCTTTCTTCTTCTTTTTATGCTTCTTTTTCTTCATTTTATACTTCTTCTTATTTTTGTGCTTCTTCTTCTCCTTTCGTATTACATTGCAGCCTTTGCGGACAGAATTGCAGAAAATACTAGTAAATTGTAGAATATTATTAAATAAAACTGAAGCATTCCACTTTATCCAGGGACAATGTTAATCAAGTCATGAATAAGGACATCAAGATATATATATCGGCCTTGCAACTGCAAGACTTCATTGCAGGCGAATAATTCCAAGCTCTACCAACGAATTAAAGTAAACAGTCGGAAATCGACGCCAGTCTGAAGGATAAAATTAATGAGCAACATAATTTACTGCGCAAACACAATAGTCGAGGGGCATACATCTTCATGAACGGCCACGGATGTTGTCGGTGCATTAACGTAAGTTTACCTTTCTATTGGCTCAAGAAGCAAGGCAGTTTATAATGGAAACCAAACGTACCTACATGTATATCTACATAAATTAACGCGTCTTGAAATGGGTCCTCCAGGACGACGCGACGTGACTTGACGTGACGTTATTAGGTCACGGTTGTGCTTGAGCGGCGAAAATTTCCGGCGGCGTTTCCGTTGAGGACCCAGGGACAAATAAATATTTACTTATGGTAATTTTTTGAAAGCACACATAAAATGCAAATAAATACACTTTTTGAGACATTATTTTTAATTCCGACTGTATATAAGCTACAAGAAAGAATAATAAATTGTCTACATAAAAGAAAGTTGATTTTATATTTTAGATAAACTACTTGCAATGTAAATACAGTAAAGCGTTAGCCCCCCTCCCCCATAAAAAAAAAAACGTGTCCGTATTCGTTAATAATTCCTTACGAAAACGGACGAAGCTCCTTTTGTTATCTGCATGTATTTACAAAAAGTTCGACTTCGTACCCATAAATCTTTCTTTATGTGTCTTCCGTCCTCCGTTCCGTTCGGCAATACATTACAGAGAAAGCTTTATTGTTTCTGTGTGGGAACAAGTTTTTATTTATTTTTTTTTTCCGGGGCGCGTTCCGGAAATTTCGAAGATGCGTTTCAATCGTTTCCATTAAGTGCAACTCAATTATATTTATACAGTTTCAATCTCCTTCATTTCAAATTATTTTTGATAATTATTGTACGTGTACAGGAAATTTAATTTGTTTAATGTTTAGTTATATGCGTTCTCAGGAAACTCGTACGTATTTCATCCGAAGGACAAATCTAATCTCGAATATCATGAAATTCGTTTGTTACCAACTTTTTGGGTATTTATAAATTCATTTAATCTCATTGTATGTATATACAGAGTGTCAGGAATTTAAGTGCAATAATTTCACATGGTGATCAAAAATCAAAACAATCAATCAGAAAATGTTATAATAAATTTGATATCCTAATTGTAACCGCTTTCGACTTATGAAAAAAAAATATTTTCTGGGAACTTATCAACAACGCCACCTTGTCTTATATACAGAGTATTCCAAACATCTGAAATAGTCCAAAAAAGCCTGTATGTATCAAAAATAATGAAAGTCGTGTAGGATTCCATTTCGCATAATTGAAAATTATTTTCAACTATACAGGATGGTTCATTTGGAAGTTATAGAGTTAACTTATGATTTTTTTATTTTATTGCAGTTTCGGTTAGTCGTTAAAGAGCCAATGAAAACGATATAACGTTATATTTACTTATTTTGAGTATTTAACCAGTTACTTTTTGGTTGTACGCGAAAATTGGATCATATTCGATCGGTTTCCAAATTGTCATTTTCAGGCCAAACTATTTCTACCTACTTTTAAAATATTCAGCACTGAAAATCGAGCGACTATTAGTTCACATATTTATTTCAAACGGAACGTCCTGTACATTATAACATGTGCGAACAGTCTTCTATACTATATGGGTCACACATACTTCCAGTTGACCGTGAAAGATAACTACATCGCCATATCCTTTTGTTATTAATTTTTTTTATCATAAATTTCTATTAATTCACATTTTCGTGAAAAAGGGCCACGATGGTTGGCCTGAGACACTCGGTATATATATTTTTAAATTGAATTAGGTCGACTGCACACGATGAAAGAGGCCTTTCGCTTCTTCCTCCGCTAAAGTTTAAATGTCCTTCCTTAAACTTGATTGTCTTTATTTAATTGTTTAATTTATTAATTATACAGGGTGCCTAAAACCTGTTATATTTCAAGGGAATACAGTGAGCGCAAATGGTTTTTTTTCAAGCTAAATTCAACAGTGGTACTCAAAACACGTCGTTTTTCTTTTGTTTTCGATTTATATACGAAAGTCCGCATTAGGTGCGGTGATTGAAGCAGAAACAATCGAAATAGAAAATCTAGGTTATGTTGTAGGCACTGACGATTTATTTTAATGCATTCTTTCAAAAAAAAAAAAAAAATGACTAGCAAGTGCCAATGTAAGTAACATCAAAAATTAATCTTCTTAAGCAAGAAAAGAAAACGGAAGCAGAAGCATTAGATAGTCGAACGAAAAGAAAAACGATAATTCAACCAGAAACAAAAGAGGCTGAAATAACCAACAATTGCAGTATGAATGTTTAGAAAACAAAAGACTTATTGAAAACTGTAAAAAAAATTGACAATAAACTAACAGAAAACAACAGGCTGCTGTAATGAAAAATAATAATTCGATAGGAAAACAAAAGAAAACCGTTATGTATAAAGGTGTACTAAAAACAAAATGAACAAAAAATAAAAGATTGATGATTCGAAAATCTGGTGGAAACAATGGAACACTGATAATTCGACGGAGAAAACAAATGAGAATTGAAGTATAGGCTAAAACAAAACACTTAAAGCAAAATGAACGAAAAAGAAACAAAAACAAAAGATCGACGATTACAAAATATAAGACGGCAAGAAAACAAAAGTCGAAAACAGAAGAAAACTGCAAGTATAAAAATAATTCTCTCCCAACAACAAAAAAAAAAAGAAAATAATTAGTACAAAAAACCATTCGACAAAGAAAAAACAAAAGAAAAATCAATAAACAAGTATTAACAACAAAATGAACAAAAAAACAAAAGAAGATCGATGATTTCACCCCCGAGGGAGTATAGAAAACAAAAGACTAACGGAATAGAACACGAAACCGTGAATACAAAATTAACAATTTGACAAAAAACATATTTTTTGTATTCGTGGTTTCAATTTCTTTTGTTTCCTATAACTTCCAACGAAAAAAAAAACAAAAGAAAACTGAAATGTAATTTAACGAGGAAATACTAAGAGTAAAATGAACAAGAAACAAAAGACGACCGATCATTCATCTCCGACGGAAAACAGAAAACAAAAGACAACGGAAAACAGAACTATAGGAATAAAAAAAATAATAATTCGAAGAAAAAACAAAAGACTATGTGTTATTTATATGTATACTCCATGCTGTAATAGAACATAACAAAAAAAAAATTGTAAATGCGTTGTCAGTGATAAAGTTTTATGCACGATGAAATTATTTTAACAATTAACTAAGCTGGTCGGTGCCCGTTGTGCAGATTATCCAACGCACAAGGGCGATTGATTTGAGGAGCGCCAAATTATACGTAATTATGTAAATGGATGTAACTAACAAAATCACTTTGTAAACCTTATTTCAGTAGAATTATTTTTTTATCCAAGCACTGTAGATAAATCAGTATATATAGGGTGACTGACAATTGTTTCGCCAAAAAAGAAACCACGAAGAGAAACGATGTCCCAGAGTATGAGAAAAATGTTAAAAAAATAATTATTCCAAAATTATACCCAAAAAGCCCCTGGTTGACCTTTAAACGTGTCAGCCGAATCAGCTAAAATACGACAATATTAACGAAATTACAGGTAATCCTCCTATAATACGGTAGATAGGTTCGTAGAAAGTGCCGCGTTGTGTGAAACTCTTTTGTCTTATATGAGACTAGGAATCAGCAAATTCTTATTGAACTTTATTAACTTATTAAAACCAAGTATAGTTTGTAATTTTAAATGACAAAAAAGTGCGAATCACTTGAAGTAAAATATTCCGTACAAATTTTATATATAAAATAAGAATAAGAACTTTGCACACCTTTTTTTTTTCATTTACTCCACACACACTGACGTAACATACTTTTTAGGGAAATTTCTAATTGATTATTATAAACTAGCCCATAGAATTTTTCCCATAATCTGTGGTATTCATTCAGTTAAGCGTTTGTTTTGTCAATCATCCTGTATGTACACTGTCTTGATTCGTTTCTTAGACAGGAAATAGTATGCACATTTAAGTGTTTGCAAATATTGGCTCTCCCGTTCATTTTGAGCAAAAAGGCAAAGGAATAATTTGTTCAGAATTTTAAAAGGGCACCAAAATAGGTTTTGTGCAAGGGCGCTCGACACCCTCTAGCAGCGTTGGGTCCTTACAATTACAATTTCAGCAAATTAATTGTTTGGCTCTTACAATTACGATTTTTTAATCGATAATTGTAAGTTTCTGCAATTAACAATTAAAAATTAACAATTAACAATTAATTCTTAAATCTGTTTGACTACGTACTACATATTATCTAAATTACCTAAATAAGTAAATTGCAAAAAATAAAACAGTTTCTGATATAACATTGAGATGAAGCAATGATGACGATATTAGACAGGAATAGTCATAATAAAAAAATAATTGCGATCAGCAATTAAATTAGTTGCAATTAAATTTGATTGCCACTAAATTTTATTGAGATGTGCAATTAAACTATTTAATTGCGATTAAATTCAATTGTAAAATGCAATTGCGTTTAAATTTAATTGGAATTGATTAATTGAATTTTTGAATTGCCTGGACTTTATGTAATGTAAAAACTTACAGATTGAAATCAGTTTCCTAAAGGAGCCCACAACTAAACATTAAACAAATTAAATGACGTGTGAACTGTCTTCAATGATAGTACCACTTCGATAGCTCTCGATAGAACTCGAGTTCCTGAGACCCTGTATAAGTTTTGTGAATGAAATGCATCAATCCTTTTACTGTAGAAGAACCGTTTCCTCGAAAACGATTACATCCGGGAACCACATTATAAAACATCTTTTAATTGTTTTATCCAAGCTACCACCCTGTGATATTACTGCTTCGAATCCCTAACACCCTGTACATGGTTAGTGAATGAAATGCATCAATCCTTTTACGGTAGAAGAATTGTCCGCAAATTCGAAATGACATTTGATCGAATGCACGTGAAACCTCTGGAAATTGGACACGCGTTGCATTTTAAAAAAAGGTTCCGATGGGAAATGACTGCGAACAAATGCGTTTTTCGTTCGCGGTTAAATGCATTCCGATTTTGTTAACTGTTAGCTCGCGGGGCTATTTAAAATCAGAGCAAATGTGTTTCGGTGTTTGCTGCACGGTTTCGAACTCTGAAAATAAATCGTAAAATCGTTTTATTTATGAAATCAATTAAAGATATTTAAAGCTTTGTTTACTATTCATGCCTTGCCTTAATTTTTCAATGACTTGATTGATATATGGGAATGAGAAGTTTAATTACCGGAGTTTCTTAAGCATCCAACCCCTTACAGGGAAGAAATTACCATAAATCTAAAATAATTCTGTAATCATCGCGTTTGTTGATAATTTTTTTTTGCTGCGAATTTTGTTAGCAAGAGATGAGGTGCTTGTTTGATTTGATTAACAAAAACCATCCCCTAAATTCTGAAATTATTTCCCGAACACGTTTTGGTGCGTACAGTTGGAAATCCCTTAGAATCCATCCGATGTGCGATCAAAATGCTCACGCTCACTGGAGCGTTAGATTATTTTCCCAATACGCAGGGGGGTAGGTCATAAATCACCGGCGAGTTTAATTTTCACACGTTACTTTACTTACAGCGGCTCGGGCACACGGAAAAATATGCAGATACGCGCACGATTTGTCATTTTGGTGATGGGTCGCTTCATAAAATTAATTCTCGTCACCACGTCGAGGAAAAAAGAAAAAGCGGGGGGGTTATTGAAATTAATTGTGCGCAGGGAAGAAAGAAAGTTCATATATCAATTATTTAAGAAGGGATGAGGCAGAAGGCATCGGGAGTTAAGAGTTGCAACTATTAATTCTTGTACGAGATAGTTTTACATTAAAAATGAGGTTTAAAATATTTTTGGGGGCTGTAGTCGTAAAGTTAAAGTAAAAAACAAACTAAAGCACAAGTTTCCCTTAGTTGTAGTCAATAAGGCCATATCCACATTTGTTTTTCCTTCTGATTTTAAAGAGAAACTTAGATTCGAAAACAACGCGTTCTACATGCGCAGAAAATTCTCGTATTGCGTAACCATGGCAACGCTCCGATATATCCGAAGTCTAGTTATAATTGACTGCTCTGCTCTGCTCTGCTTAATTCTTACAGTAAGCACTTTTGATATCCAAAGTTCTCATCATCAATATTCTCGAAACTTATAGAGATGACAATAAACTAAATCGTTTGTTAAAAATTTGTTGGAAGTTCTATTAGGTGAAAGCTTTGTCATATCTTAGGATAAATAGTTATGCAAGCAACATCATGAGGAAGACTTTGAAAAGAGCAATTTACATGCGGGCGTAATCTCCACAATTTGGAAAGAAGATGAAGCTGCCCTCCCTTATCCTTGTATATGCAGCGGCACGTAATCTTCCTAATCCGAGAGAAGAGAGAGGGTAAGAAACTTTTGCTCGGGGAAACTATATTTGAATAACAAATGCATAATTACCCTCGTCTGAGCCCCCCCGTCCTTGTTTCGGTGTCGATGATGCGTGGACTTTCTTGATGGCTCATTTTCAAGCAGTCACGAAAACGTGTTGAGTCGGAAATCAAAGAAACTTTCTCGGCGATTGCAATTTGATTCTATTTTTGTGCAGAACGATCGGAGATATGTTTATTGGATTTGACAGTTGCTATTTTGTTGGGAATCGTATTTTTTTCTCATTATTTTTCGCACGCTAGGCACGCAAATCTTTTTCAGGTTCTTATTTTAGGAGCGGTGTGTTATTTTGGGGTTTACAGTCTAACGTTCTTAATTAAAAAGAATGGCAAACGGGAAATGGGATAATTAATTTTCGAGTCGAGATATTTAAACTCACTCACTCAAAGTGAGGCAATAAATTATAAATTGCTGATGATATTTCCCAGGATGGAAAATTATTTTGATAACAGAAGCCAATAAACTTTTGATTAGATTTTCTTCTGATATTCTTCTGATGCTAATAAAAAGAGAGCATAAATGACTAATAAAGAACAATGTAAAAGAGAAAGCGAAGAACGAAATGGAAAAAACACGTTTCAGAATAAGATCCCTCAAGCAACAACGGAAACATGTGGCGCTGCTTCTACAGGAAAACAGGAAATAAAAAAAATTCACAGACGAAAGAGATTAAATCACACTGCACTTAGAAATATATGGCGAGGACAGTTAAGGGTAACATAAATTTTGTTAATAACATAAAAGATAAAGGAAGGGGGAAAAGAAATTATAAACTGTAGTGTTAGAGGGTTGCTTGGTGAAATGCTAACGGAAGTAAAACGAAATGGAATTCATTACAGATTTCACTGAAAACAAGAAAAGACGAAGATACTTTGAAATGAGGGAAGAAAAAGCAATAATTTAAATTAAATTGCTTAATATTAAAAACACGTGCTTACGTGAATACCAATTGACAATTGAAATTTTAGAGCAAAGATGGCGCCCAACAAAACAACAATACAACTTGAAGAGAGCAGAAGTCGTTCACACCGTTGCCAATTTTATGGCGATCGCTCCCCCCCACCCGTGTAACCAGAATGAATTGACTTCCGGTTGGATTCGCGTCACGTTGGTATCTTCTACTAACGACCGACGTTTCGTTCTCCATTGCAGAAGAACTTCCTCAGGGCTGCTGCTTCTCAGTCTTAACGAGTAAAGAGAAGCAGCAGCAGCCCTGTAGAAGAGGAAGTCGTTAGTGACATTAACGTGACGCTATTCCAACCGGAAGCCAATTCAATCTTGGACGAGTTCAAGTTAAATCATATCTGATCATATGCGATCGAAAATGATTGAGCGTCCTTGAGAAAATAAATAAATAAATAAGGTGATCAAAACTAACTTCCGCTTTTTTTTTTGAATACTCAAGATCAGCTGACAAATTGTTGAGTATTCAAAAACGCGAAAATCGCCTTTGGGTGTTTATTTTCTCAAGGACGCTCAATCATTTCGATCGCATTGTATATATATAAAAGCAAATCGTCTCCTCTTTCCAAGAATCACTTCTAGGATCGTGCTTGCGTTGAGGTCCTTAAAAGGGAGTAATATTTTAAGGATAAAGTTCACCAAGAAATTAAAAAAGACAAAAAATTGGAAAAGGAAGATTACGATTTTGAACGAGGATAGGAAATTCAAAAGTCTTTTACTTTAAAACTAGTTATCCAAAAATTAAGTTTAATAAAAAAAGGAGTTTCTAAAATTAATTTGTTTTTAATTAGGAACTATTCTTTTTACGTCATTTTTTATTTTCTGTTGCTTAATTTCGGTTTTTATGTTTTCTTAAATTTATGTTAAAATTTATTCTTTTCTGGCTTCTTCATTGTTTCTTTTTCAATTGTTTTTTTTATTTTCTTTTTCACGTATCATTTGTTATTAATTTCCAAGTTTTGTATTTTTATTTCATCTGTTTCTGGTTTTGTTTATTAATTTTTCGTTTTTCATTTGTTTTATGCAATTTTAAATCGTTTTTTATTTTTATTTGTTCTTTTTTTTAATTTAAATTCCGTTTTAAATTGTCTCTCTTTTTTGAACTCATTTCCTTTCTCATTTGTTTTTTTCGTGTTTCATTTGTTATTAATTTTCAATTTTTCAGTTTCCAAGTCTTTGTTTCATCTGTTTCTTGTTTTGTTTTTAATTTGAAATACTTTTTTATTTTTATTTCGTTTTTCTTCCGTTTTTATTGAACTTGTTAAAATTTTTCACTTTAAATCGTTTTCCACTTTCACTCGTTCTTTTTTTTTAATTTGAATTCTGTTTTAAATTGCTCTTTTGTTATCGCTTAGCCTTTTTTTTAAATTTGTCGGTTTGAAAATAATTTTCTTTCTCTTTTACATTTCATTTCAAAATTGGAAACTAATAACAAATGAAAAACGAAAAAATTTAAAAAAAAAATGAAAAAGAAACAGAAACTGATAAATTAGAAAATAATAACAAATGACAAACGAAGAGAAAGAAATTCTCGGTTTTAAAATCACTTTGTGTTTGTTCTTCATTTGTTATTAATTTCCAATTTTTGAGCCTTTTTTGAAGCAAACAAAACAAATGAAAAGAAATTGAACATGATTTTAAAACCGGAAATTTCTTTTTCATTTGTTTTTCGATTGTTTCCGCATTTCGTTTGTTATTAATTTCTAAGTTTTCTTTTCTGTTTCTTTTTCACTTTTTTTTAAAATTTGTTTCGTTTTTCATTTGTTATTAGTTTCCGATTTTGAAACGAAATAAAAAAGAAACAGAAAATGATTTTGAAGCCGAAAATTTTAAAAGACGCTAAGCAATAAAAGAAACAATTTAAAACAGTTTAAAAAAAGTAATTTTTCATCTGTTTCTTGTTTTGTTCTTAATATTTAATATTTTTTGTTTTGATTTAGTTTTTCATTTGTTTTTATGTAACTTAACATTTTTCATTTTAAATCTTTTTCCACTTTCATTCTCTCTTTTTTTTTAAATTTGAACTCTGTTTTAAACTATTTGCGTAAATAAACATTATTATTATTATTTCGTTTCATTTGTTTCTTATAAAGTCGTTTTCCTGTTTTTAAAAACTTTGTTTTCGTTTTTGTTTTATCATAATTTTGGAACTTTTCTGTTTACTTATATATATTGACTTCGTCGTAATATTTAAATATTTTTTTTACATTTTGTCTATTTATTTATGTTTTCTTTTTTGGTATTGTTCCTTTTTCATTTGTTTTTAATTTAGGTTTTTAAATTGTTTTCATGGTTTTCGTTCGTCTTCAGTTTCCACTTTTCCACTTTCTAAGCTTTTACATATTTCATCTTTTTTCGATAAAAAATTTAATTATTTTCTCGTTTTTTGTTTGTTTTCCACTTTTCAGTCTTGATTTTCTTTGTTTTTTTTTAAGTTAGTACGTTTTTATTTCATTTTTCGTTTGTTTTCATGTATACATCTTTGAATGTTTCTGTTTTAAATCATCTTTCGTCCTCATTTGTTTTTATTTTTTAATTTTAATTCTGCTGGCTTTGAATGATTTCTTTCGTTTTCTTTTTGTACCGAATTTATGACCACAGTTTGACATTTATATCCTGAAAAAAAATGTATTTACATTCGTTTTATGCCTTTTATTTACTTTCCATCTAAAATAATTAAAAATTCATAATAGCTAGGAATCTGCCATGCATTTTTAAGCAGAGACCAAAACCATGTTATTTCTGAGGGTCATCGTAAGATGGCACGCTTGCTCTTGATCAAAGTGTCCTCCTTATTTTCTTTCTCTCTCACTCTCATTTCCGAATTTCGCGCATGTGCAACGTGCTTAATAGATCGGAGTTGCCAACTAAAGTTACATTCAATGAGATCAGCAAAACTCAGCGCTTACTTATAGTTTCGTTAGCAACAGACAACAGTTGATTTAAACATTGTTGAACGGCACATCTTGAAATTGCTTGACAGTTTCCTAACCTCTCTTCTGAGATAGAGAAAGCGTTCAATGAGATCAGCAAAACTCAGCGCTTGCTTATAGTTTCGTTAGCAACAGACAACAGCTGATTTAAGCGACATATCTTGAAATCGCTTGACAGTTTCCTAACCTCTCTTCTGAGATAGAGAAAGACAAACAAAATTTTAGTTTTTGTTTTTAATTTTAATTAATTTTAACAAAGAGTGTTAGTCTCAAGACTCGTCAAAATACCAAGGTATGTACATTATGTTTGCTAGGGCAGCAAAGCGAAAAAAAAAAAAACAAGTTGAAATTTGTTGCGACCATTTGCAGCGTTCAGCATCTTCAATGTCATTCGCTGAGTTTCGCTGTACGCACACTTTTTGCTCTAGTTCTCTGTACTCACTTAAAAGTGCTGGGAACAACATTCCTGACACTGCATTTCAAAATGGCGGGTCACTACGTATCCTTCTAAATTAAAAAGTGCGCTTATCAGAGAATATTAATTTTTATTTAACTCTTAAATTTACATTTTCTTTAAAAATGTGTAGCATTTGCTACTAGTGCACTGGGCCTAACTGAGTGTATTCTTATCTCTTATCGCTTCATGTATCAATACGTGATAAAGGTACTATTGAGTGCATATCAGTGAAGCAAAGGAAAGTACTATCAAACAGAGAGTTGTTGGCGGGAAATTTAAATTGAAAACGAATTTTTTAGCAACACTGTGCATGGCTGTAATCAACTGTCAAGTTTATGGGTTTATGTTTCTATAACGATCGTAGAATTTTTTTTTTATTACTTCCAGCTCAGTCTTAGTACAAATTCAACTTTGTATAACTCTTTTCGGGGTAAATCGTAAAATATTACAACTTAGAAAAAACTGCATACATAAGCACACGCGAACACGTTTAGACCCTTCGATTACGCACCGTTTGTATAAAATTCGTATAAATCCCGCGCATCTGTTTAGACTCTCAAACTTGGGTCCATAGTAAACAGTAGTACGATGCGTAGGAGGAGTTTTTTCGCTGACTCCCGTTTTCTGGGATGAGGGCGCTATCGATCCGACGGCGGCGTATCCGGGCAACTCCACCCGCACCTTAAACCACCCTCTACACAGAGAAACCCGACGAATACACCTCGGGGCGCTACAGGTTAACATTCACCCCCCCCCCTTACAGGTACACGCAGCGCCTCGGCCTTTTCTCTTGAAAAAAAAAAGCAAAACGGAGGCCAAGAAACACTGAATGGCGTCGGCGACGCGACGACGACGCGGTGGTGAATGCTTAATAATGGACGGGACACGCACTTTTATGGACGAAATAAGGAAATAAACGAGATGATTGCTCGGCGTAAAACGTTTTATGGGGCAGTCATTTTTCATGGTAAAATAAGAACACGAAAAACTATGGGCCTGGGGTGATACGCTGAATGTAAATTGTTCAATAAAAGAAAGGCTCGGCTAACGACGCGGACGGGACGGGAATAAAAATGCCCCATCATATACTTCGCTAAAATGAGTGAAAATATTTTGATAAGCGACAGCGGGATAATAAATGTATTTAGAATTTAAAATTCTTAGACCAAGGACGCCGAGCTTCGGCGCGCCACGCTTCACCTAAGTGTGCGACTAGTATTATTATTAATTAAAAATTAAACGCTCTCTCTATTCTCAAATTAAACAAGCAATTAAATTAAATTTTCCAAAAAAAAGGGGAATTTAACGGGAATGAAATAAATGAATTGAAAACCGTCGACAGAACAGTTACATTCCGTTTAGCGGAATTATTTTAGGCATCGCCGTAATTACTAACTTGTCGCATCTCCGCTCTTCCATTTATCTATTAGTTCCACAATTTGTCTTCCCTTTACGCTTTGTGTTCGCGATAATTTCCCCCGAAACAATGCCGTATACATCACAACCTAATCCGAACAAATGATTATTAATGTGCGTTTGATATTTCGCGCATGTTGAACACAACCGGCCGGACGAAACACTCCGGAATATTTCGGTTCTTTATTTGTCGGTGGTAATTGCAGGGCCCTGCGGAATTTTCTTTCATTTTGACAAACGGAGGAGGAGGCGTGGGTGGCTCCCCTCATAAATTATCCCCGTGAAAAGTTCGCAGCTGAATTCGTGACGACGTAGTGGCATTTTTGTTCTGAAAATTAAGTTTGGACTTAGCTCGGGAGTTAAAGTCGGATTATTAACACTTGCCGAAACTTTGAAGGATTCATTTATTAATGAATTGAAAATGCTGGTGAAGTTTGGCCGGGAAACTTATGTTTTATGGTCAAATGGAGTTTTTAATTCGTTTAATTCTTTTACCCTGGTTGAGGTCATTTTTTTAGGCGTTTTGCCAATCTCTACTTGTTTTCTTCGGTTTGCAGCTTTTTGTTCACTTCTGAATCCATTGATTTTCGTTGCCAAATCTTTTGCCCTCGTTGATTACATTTTTTGGGCTGATTCCTTCCGAATCTTGCCCACTGTTCAAACCCATTCTGGTTAGGCCTAATACCATAATTGAATTGGCTTTCGGTTGGAACCGCGTACAACTGCTTCTACTGCCGATGTTTCGCTCACCATTGCAGAAGAACTTCCTCAGGGCTGCTGCTGCTGCTGGTGGTGTTGCTGTCTCATCGACTAACAAGAGGTAGCAGCCACACCACCAGCAGTAGTAACACCGCCAGCAGGAGCAGCAGTCCGAGGGAGTTCTTCTGCAATGGAAAACGAAACGTCGGCAGTAGAAGCAGCTGTGACGCGCTTCCAACCGGAAGCCAATTCAATTATGGACAATGGTCGCAGTAGCTTCCAAGTTAAATACCATTCCAATAACCCTCGCTCTGGTATTGATTTCAATTTTCCCAATTCGTTCATCTCTAACTTTACCTCTTAGAGGGCCGGTCTTGCCATCTTCCCATTAAAGTTATCCGGCGAATAACTTGTTTCCATGGTAGTTATTCCATGGTCAGTTGAATTATCAAGAGATGCTTTATTTCTTGTGGTTATTGCAGTAGCAAATTTCACTCGCGTTTGGTACCGTAGCAATCTTTATCTTTTCGTCAATTTCTTTCTTTCTAACATTGCCTTAGAGTGCATACATATTTTCCCTGCTGTCTTTTGCTATGGTCCTCCATCATTTGCTAAGAAGCTTCCTAGGTATTGGAAGGTAGTTTCTTCCTCGAATACCAGTCCATTGCCTTACTGTTATTCATTGCTTTTGTGTTGGTAGCTCTCTTTCCCTCTTGTTAATTACAAATCAGTTACAATTTGATGAAACCCTTTGTTGAGGTGGTCAGTTGGGTCCACATCGATAAACTCTTCGAGGGCTGTCCACATAGTAATTTCTATTTTCCTATTGTTAATAAAAATCCCATGAAAAACACCGAAACTAATCCACTCCCTACATTGTAGAATGATTTTTTGTCGAATATATACAAGGTTTGATCAAGAAATCCTCTGAATATCTGAATTTCGTCACGATTTTTGGTTTATTGTGTTGATGCGCTTGCCCCTGACGTGCTTCGACTTTGGTGACAATACTGGATGCTTACTTTACTGTTGGTTGTCGAAAAAATATTTTTTTACTTGAGGGAAAAATGGTACCACGAATTTGTATTAAATTTTGCTTTAAAAATGGAATAAACTCCAGCACCGTATTGGAAATATCGAATGTTGCTTTTGGCGAGTTTTCCATTAATGAAACAAAGCATTTACAAGTGGTGCCAACGTATCCAAGAGGGCTGTGAAGACTTTGGGCGCCCCAGCACACAACAATCGATGACTACGCCGAAAAAAATGAAGAAAATGATTTATGGACAATCGAGGAATTACTAGCAGGGAGGTTGCTGATGAAGTTGGCATATCATTTGGGTTATGTCTAGCAATTTTTGGGGATGTCTTGGGCAGGAGACGTGAGCTGCTCCCAAACCGTTAAGTTCTGAGGCTCCGTGTACACTGGACATGGCCTCTGTGATTTATTCTTCATCCCAAAGGTTAAAAAAAATCACCAAAGGACGACACTTTGTCAATATTGAGGAGATAAAGACCGTATCGCTGAAGAACCTAAATGCCATACCGAAAATTGCGTTTCAAAAGTGCTTCGCAGATTGGAAAAATCTGATGGGGAGATGAAAACGAGCTGCTCCCAAATTGTTAAGTTACGACCAAAAGCTGTGCCAGGGATTGCTGAATGAACTCAACAATGATCCATAACAGATGATGAAACATGGGTATGTGGATATGACATGGAAACTAAAGCCCAATCATCCCTAGGGAAGCTGCCTGGATAGCTCGATCGATGCGGCGAAGGCTCTGCTCACTGTCTTCTTCGATTGCAATGGCGTGATATACCATGAATACCATGAACAAACCGAAGAACCTCTGTCGAAATTCCACTGCTGGTTTTTGGCCAAATACAATGCCATTATATCTGACACTTCGTGTTCCCTCTGCAACTTATTCTTCACCCCAAAGATTAAAAAAAAGCAACACCAAAGGATGATATTTTGCCAACATTGAGGAGAACCTGAATGCCATACCAAAAATTGCGTTCCAAAATTGCTTTGCAGATTGGAAAAATCTGATCGGGAGGTGAAAACGAAAATGTTGATAGTTTGTGATCAAACCTCGTATACTTAATTAATTGAGATAGATTGCGTTTGAAATATTTATTATCTTTGAAGTGTTTGATTACTTAGAACGTTGTATTATAATTAATTATGTAAGTTAGCTCATCGTGCCAGAAAGATAAAAGTTCGTTGTACACACGGAAGTGATTAATACATGGCGAAATCTAGGAACTCGGGAATGTACAACCGCCAAACTTAGGTGATTTATCAAAACGTACGAAGAAGTTAGGAAGCTAGGAATTTAAAATATTTTATCGCAAGTTGTTATTAGCCCACGTCGGTCGAAGGTAGAGCCAAAAGTGCTTCGGTTAATTAATTTGTTCTATTTTGATTAGTTTTTGCTTTTGCAGGTAATAAATAAACGGCGAATGTATCAGCCAAAATCATTACCTTTCCTAGCACCTTAACTATTGATCTATGTATTTTGTTTTAAATCAAATTCTTTTTTTATTTGCTTCTCTGAACTTCGCTGTATCTTGCAAATATTTCGTGCAGTCCTAATGGATTTATTTAGCGTTGTTGCAACAAATTGATGCAATTAAAATCTACAAGCATTATAGATATAATGATCAAGAAACTTTGTTGTAATTTCTTTTATGGTTTAGTCACTGCATTTACTCTTTAAATTTATTTTCAGATGCGGTTCCTTATATCTGAATATGTTTCCTACTACCTGCAGAAATTGGGTAAGATTCTCAAGTTTATATTGTACAGGGAGAGCCAAAATGAATGAAACGGTTGGCAGCACTTTTTAGTATTTTTTAAATTAATTATTTGTGTCTTGAGTGTCATTCAAGGTTTTGCCACTCAAATCATTTGTTACCGATAATTTTTGAATGTCTTCCTTATTGGCAACATAACGAAAAAGCTCTAAGTTTTCGTTTAGATTGTTTTTGACCATTTTAGCATTGCTACGGAAAAGAAGCAAGAAAAGCTGGAAATTGCAAAAAAGTTCAAACAATATCCTTCCTAAATAAAAAAAAAAACCAAATGAAAGAACACACTGATATAAAACATTTCTGGAAATAAAAACAAAAGGTGGTAAGCCAATTGAAATAAAATCAGAGAAGGAAAAACATGGAGAAAATTTGAATACAAAAAAGTAAAAAAAAGGAAATATCAAAATTTCATTATAAAAGTAATAAAACACGATCGGCAAATTCAAAATATAATTGAGAATGAAATGGAAAAAGCAAGCGAAAGTTGTAAAGCAAGAAAAATAAGTTAGTGCAGTGCTAGTTATTTGGCGCTATAAAGTTTTTCAAAAATGGAAAATGATGATGAATTATTATTGTCCTCTTCTGCAGTGTGCATAATTTTGAAAGAAAAAACTACAAATAAAACAAAGAGAAATGCAGAGTCACGTTAATTACTCTCAATGAACGTGAAAATCGTCTGGCGTAAATGGCCTTATCTCAATCACCTTCACATTGTCCCAACCTTAGTTAATTTTCAGGATGAAACAGATTTCTTACAAGTCATATTTTCGAACTGTAGACTAACCTTAAGACAAGGACATTTCTGCTGATGACTTTACGACTAAGCATCTTCTGGCTGTCTGATGTCTAATCATAATGATTTTCCTAGATTCGTCCACTCTTCACGACACGTTTACATTTCAAATCTATTTGCACAAGCCAATTTATGCAAATTATCCGAGAGTGTAGACCCACCCTAAGACAAGGACTTTTCTGCTGATGACTTTACGACCAAACATCTTCTGGCTGACTGGCTGATGTCTAATCATAAAGATTTTCCTAGATTCGTCTACTCTTCACGACACGTTTACATTTCAAACCTATTTGCATAAGCCAATTTATCCAAATTATCAGAGAGTGTAGATCCACCTTAAGACAAGGACATTTCTGCTGATGACTTTACGACCAAACATCTTCTGGCTGGCTGTCTGATGTCTAATCATAATGATTTTCCTAGATTCGTCCACTCTTCATGACACGTTTACATTTCAAACCTATTTGCACAAGCCTATTTATGCAAATTATCCGTGAGTGTAGACCCACCTTCAGACAAGGACTTTTCTGCTAATGACTTTACGACTAAGCATCTTCTGGCTGTCTGATGTCTAATCATAATGATTTTCCTAGATTCGTCCACTCTTCACGACACGTTTACATTTCAAACCTATTTGCACAAGCCAATTTATGCAAATTATCCGAGAGTGTAGACCCACCCTAAGACAAGGACTTTTCTGCTGATGACTTTACGACCAAACATCTTCTGGCTGACTGGCTGATGTCTAATCATAAAGATTTTCCTAGATTCGTCTACTCTTCACGACACGTTTACATTTCAAACCTATTTGCATAAGCCAATTTATCCAAATTATCAGAGAGTGTAGATCCACCTTAAGACAAGGACATTTCTGCTGATGACTTTACGACCAAACATCTTCTGGCTGGCTGTCTGATGTCTAATCATAATGATTTTCCTAGATTCGTCCACTCTTCACGACACGTTTACATTTCAAACCTATTTGCACAAGCCTATTTATGCAAATTATCCGTGAGTGTAGATCCACCTTCAGATAAGGACATTTCTGCTGATGACTTTCGACTAAACATCTTCTGGATGTCTGATGCCTAATCATAATGATTTTCCTAGATTCGTCCACTCTTCACGTTAAAGTTATTCGAATTGATCGCGACGATATTAAAAATTACGAAAATCAGTATCAAAATCAAAGTGATTAGGGATGAAACGAAATCAGAGCGACCGGAGGAGATTCAAGATGATTAATGTCAGTGTCAAATTGATCCAAATCAGAATCAAAATGATCAGGGAAGAACAATGTCGAGTTGATCCGAATCATCATCAAATCGATTAGGATCAGAATCAAAATGACAGGATTAAATTGAATTAAATTAAATTCACGACAAAGTCAAGTCGATCAGGATTGAAATTGAAAAGTCAGGATCAACAATCGAGTTTTAAAGCAATCGCCATGAGATTCAAAATTATGAAAATTACTATCATAATTAAAATGATCAGGTCAACGTCAAATTGAACCGATTCAGGATCAAATCGATCAGAATTAGAATCAAAACGACAGAATGATTAGAAACATAACAAAACGAACAGATCAAGACCTAAATCGAAGTATTAGGAACAGCATTAGAATTAAAGTGATTGCGATGAGATAAAAAAATTAAGAAAATCGGAATCGAAGCGATCACGATTGAAACAAAATCAAAACGACGGGACGATATTCACGATGATTAATAAATAGCGTTTTTGACTGACTGCTCTAGAGCACTCTGAAAGTATCTCTATCCTATGTTGTTACATGAGATTAAAACAAGATGGAAATAATTTGAGATTGCTCTAGAGCAATCAGTGGGAAACGCTATAAGATCAACGCCAAATTGATCCGAATCACTATCGGAATGACCAGGATGAACAAGAACAAAAATTAGAATAAAATCAAAACGATCAGAATAATATTCATAACGATTAATCCAAATGTCAGCATCGGCAATCGAATTGAAGTGATCGCGTATTAAATTAATTAATCCTTTGTTTAAATAGAGCCTACGTCTCCCTAATCGCTCATAGGAAATATTAGCCAAGCAAAAAAGTCCAGATGAACATAACCCAAACTACGAATCAAAATGATCAGGAAAGGTCAACAACGAATTGATCCGAATCAGCATCAAAATGGCCATATTCGTAGCGAAAAGTTTAAAGCGCGACATCTTGCGACCTCTTTCTGACCTGACATTGCATTATGATTGACAAATTACAGCCAGTTTGCTACTCATAATAAGTCATACCATACAAGGCGGCCAAACGTGCTGTCAAAGCATATCGAAATGTTTGTTACAAGTCGGTTTTGATTGCATGGATTCCTCGAGCATTCTCTGTACAGCTATTTCGGCCCTATTGAGGGTCTCGTCAGCAGTGAAATTCTCGAGCTACGCTTCTACTTATAAGGTCCCAAATAGGACCGAATCAAGTGTACAGACAATGCAATCAAAATCGACTTGCAACAAATGTTTTGACAGCATTCTCTGTATCGCTGTTTCGGCCCAATTTGAGATCTCGTCGGCAGTGAAATTCTCGAGCTACGCTTCTGCTTACGAGGCCCTAAATAAGACCGAAATAGCTGTACAGAGGATGCTGGAGGATTCCACTGCAATCAAAACTGACTAGCAACAAGAAAATTCTAAAAACAAATTCATAACGAATAAGATCAATGTCAAACCGAGCAGGATCAGAATCAGATGGCCATAAAACATTAGAATCGAAATCATAACAACACTAGAGTCAAAGCGATCAATATTAATCAATATCAAAGTTGTAGTTATCGAATTCAAGAACAGCGTAGCTCGTTAATTAAAGTTAAAAAAATTCTCAGCGATGGATTGCAAGTAAAACAAAGCGTTTTACATTCCTTGGAAACGTGGCGATTTCCAAATATCCCCAGGAGTTTAAACGCCATAATTTCACATGTTCAATTGAAAAGCTCAGCAAATAGCTTTCGAATTTATCATAAGACTGTGAAGCAGGTCTTGAATTAGATCAACGTGAATCATTTGCGCTCTACCTTCTTTCATTAAAAAATCAAAACAAGCTTCAATTGAGCACTCGTTATAATTATTATTTTATTTTAATTTTTTGCTTCCAAATTAGTAGTACGTATAAAAAATCGTGTAAAATTTAAGTTTGCCGCTAAAATAACAAACGCAAAATAATTAATCGCACTTAAGGCAATTTTCTGTTTTATCGTCGCGTTGAATTTCCCAAGCATTGGATTTGTAACATCGATTCACTTATTCGTTCGTCCTGTCACTCTGTATATGAAAAATATTTAAAAAAATAACAGATTCCTATTCTTTTTATGTTTGTTTGTATTTACATAATGTCGGCTTCTTTGATGAGTCACTTCGGCGACTGTTCGATGATGCAACATGCAGCTGCTTCGAATGCGTTATACCGAGTGTTTGTGTAACTTATTTAATGCTCTTAATGATTTGTAAAATGCGAAATCACTTTTTAAAATTTATTCTCGGTTCTTTTTCGGTTTTGTTCTCAAACCGAGCATTGTCTTATGTACCGTTCTTTCTTTTTGTTCCAATTGGTCTTATATTTTCTTAACTCGGGTTTATACGATCGGCATATCAATAAAAAATGAACTTTACATATAATTTATTACACAAATTGAAAAACATGATGTAGTACAAAACATTCCTCGCCAGATACTTATAAAAACACTTACGCATGATTATCAGATAGCGGAACTTTTATGGGATGACGTAGTCGGCCTGCTGTAGCGAGTGCATTCGTTACACCGGACACATGATGAACCGTACGATAGTAATTCGTCGACTCATCAGGCCGACTGTGCGTGCTTCGTCATGCCCTAAAAATTCCTCTCTTTGATTATTATCTCTTTTACAAATAATAAATCGTAGAATGTGTGTAAAAAAGGAAGCTACTCTTTTTTTTAATTAGCATCATCAAGGTAATGTTCGCACGATGACGTTCGAGGAATTTGTCCCGAAAGTCGGAAGTTTTAAAAAAACTTTACGAATGAAAGCGGATTTCGCAGCGCGTTTAATTAAAGTGTCGTTTATGAATATTTATCTTTCGTAATTTATTCAAAGTTGCCCGAACTTATCTCTTGAAATTTTATTCCCATTTCAAGCGACACCTGCGGGGATTAACAGAAGTTCTCCACTTTTCGCATTCATCACTTCACAAACGTTGTGTTCATTCGAAAATAAAATTGTCGCAAAAGTTGTGATTTTTTTTAATAAAGCTGGCAACACGCAGTACTAGAGTGAGAGTGTCATTTTGTCATTATTTGATCATGATATTATAATACAAAAAAAAATTGTGGAAAGTAAAATTCAGAATAACGCTAAGGCATGTTGAAAATGGCATGCTTCAACTTGAATGCACAAACATACCCTGCGCTTCATGTTTTCAAACACGTTTGCCAAGGATTGGGGGCTATGTCAGTGCTACAAACCTAAAAAAAATTGAAATCACAGCCTACTTTAATTAGGAGTTTAATTTGAGCGTTGAACTACATACCTACATCGTGAGATTAAAAAGGTGTAAAGTTAAGTAATTTACAATAGCAAAACCAGTTGGCAACGTGTACAAAATATGAGTATACAGTCAAAGACTGAGTTCTTGGAAAGAGACATTTCACTGGTCCGACCAACTTCTAACAAATTGCCCGAACACTCGCCGGATAACATTTTTAATTTGGCCAGGGTTCGAGGGCGTAAATCAAAGCGCCCGGCTTTAAATTCCTGCGAATGTAAAATGCAATTTTAAGTAAAATATGGCGGCAGTAGATTTCGACCTGACATTCGCCCCTGTGAATTACCGGTGAGTGGTTTCCGGCTCGAAAGCTGCGAGAAATCATAAACCGGGAAGGGATGTTTTCACGGCAGGGAAAACTGTTTTCTTTTCCCGTTGCTTTCGCGAACGGAAGTGTTTTGATGCCTTCATAAAGCTGTTGACTTAACTTGTACGCAAAGGATTCCCAAAAAAAAGAAAATAAAAATTAAAAAAAATAAGGCGTATCAGTACAAGGAGTTTTGGAACTCCCTACGTGCTTCCCATACTTTCCAAAGCCCATTGTGTTCGAAACAAAGCGAAGCCAAGATAAATCTGGCGTATCCTGAAAATCGCAGGACTAATTACTCGACGAGTACTAACTCCTTTAGAACTGATTATATTTCGCGTCAGTCGGATTTGCATACGACGAAGCAGTCGTCGGGTTGCCCCTTTGACTCAATTTAACGTTCCTTTCTCCATCTCTCCCAACAGGACGTTAAATTCACTGCATTCAATTGCAAGGGTGTTTCTGTGTGTGATGGTCTCTGCATCGTCAGTTTCGTCCCGATTCGGTTCACGTGATCATATCAATCGAAATCTCATTTTCCTTCTGGCATGTGGCATTCTCTGCGCGCGGCAGTATCGCTTTAATATTCCTCCCCTATTTCTTCGGTGAACCATGACCTACTGAGATTACGCCCGCTGCGTTTCAAAGGAAACGTCCTTTATACTGAGATCTCCGCAATTGGAAGTATCGATTGCCAAAAAAAAAAAAAGAAAAAGGCCGAAGCTATTGAGGGGAGCGAGTGTTGCGAAAAACGAGACGGCCGGAATTAATTAGAACGAACGGGTTCGGGAAATAATAAATGATGAAGACCTATGCAGTTTCTGTACCCCCCCCCCCCCAGGTCACCGTCGATTATTTTGAGAGAGAGTCGCAGATTTGCATTCCGACGTTGACAGAAATATTTATTGCTTAGTTTCGTGGAAGATCTTTAAAAATTCATTTCAGTGTCAAAAATTTACATAATTCTTAATCCTGTATGTCGTATTAATAGATTTCCCATATTTTTATTTGTTATTTAGCAATAAATAGTAATAATAACACTTCATTACTATTATTATCATGAGGTATTAAAGTCTTTATTGTAGTTGCATACGTATAAACTTAACGAAAATTAATTAAAATTGTGTAACTGGCAGTATAGAAAGTGCTAGGAAAGAGTTTATACATGTATTTCGGCCTTATTGGGCTTCATCAGAACTCTGTACCTTAAAAAATTTTAGTTTATTGAAAAATTTAGAAAAACTTACCCCTTTTTTGAATTTCTAAAATCCCAAAAACACAAGAACAGGAATTAATGATAAAAATATGAAATTCTTTTGCAAATTATACAAGGAAGCGATTGCATTCTCTAGTAAAACCACAAAAGTGACATTTTTAAAATATTTGTTTGATGTTACTAAGACAACAAATTTGATTTTATAAACTTAACAATATTTGCTGCGAATAAAATTAAAGGAAATTGCAACTGATCCATCATATACATTGGTTTATATACAGGGTGACTCTTGAATAGACCTACAAAGAAGAAATAATGAAAGAATAAACATCACAGAATATGGAAAAAAATAATTTTTGAATTATCCATGATGATGCCAAAACATCTCACGTCTCCTTATTCTAAACGAAATAGTTTCGAAAAAATTGGTAGTGATCGTCTTTTGTTTTGTCTTTTTTTCTTTTTATGCAGCATTGCAGTAAGGTTCTCTTAGTACGGAATTTTTTCTTGTATTTTTATGGAAATTTCGAATAGCTTTCCCAATCAGGATTTTGACGACCCCTTTTCAAAATAAAATCGCCTCAAAAAAAATTGAGCGATCGTCCTTTGTTTTCGTATGTCTTTAATTCCCTTTTCCATACAGCACTTTCATAGGTTTTTTTTTTTAATTTTCGAATAACTTTTCAAACACGAGTAGCTTGCAGCTCTTTTTTCTAAATGAAATCGATTCGAAAACATTGATAATCAAGCGATCGTCTTTTGTTTTTTATTTATTTATTTTTTTCTTTTTAGACAGCAGTAAGATTCTCTTAGCAGTCAACTTCTCGCAGTTCGCGGGTTTTTCTTTTTTAATTTTCGAGTAACTCTTCAAAATAGGTCCCGTACATCTTTCTTCTAATTGAAATCGATTTGGAAAAATTGATGATCAAGCGATTGTCTTTTGTTTTTTATTTATTTATTTTTTTCTTTTTAGACAGCAGTAAGATTCTCTTAGTGTGAGTTTTTTTTTCTTGTATTTTGTTTAAAATTTCGAATAGCTTCCAAAACAAGTTTTTCGCGACCCCATTTTCAAAATAAAATCGCCTTAAAGACAATTGATAATACGGTGATCGTCTATTGTTTTGCTTTTTAAATATCTTTTCCCATACAGCACAGTAGTGAAGTTTTCTCAGTTTAAACGTCTTTTTTTTTAAATTATTTTCGAATAGCTCTTCAAATCAGGTTCGTTCTCTTTTTTCTACATTAAGTCGTCTCAAAAAAAAAAAAAAACTGGCAATCTAGCCATCGCCTTTTGATTTTGATTTTTTTCCATTTTTATGCAGCAGTTTGGTTTTTTTTTAATGTGGGATTTTTTATTTGTGTTTTTATTTGAAATTACGAATAGCTTTCCAAAACAAGTTTTTCACGACCCCATTTTCAAAATAAAATCACCTTAAAACAATTGATAATACGGTGATCGTCTATTGTTTTGTTTTTTTTTAATATATTTTCCCACACAGCGTAGCAGTAAAGTTTTCTCAGTTCAAACGTTTTTTTAAAATTATTTTCGAATAGCTCTTCAAATCAGCTTCGTTCTGTGTTTTTTTACATTAAGTCGTCTCTGAAAAAAAAAACTGACAATCTAGCGATCGTCTTTTGATTTTGATTTTTTTTTCCTTTTTATGCAGCAGTTAAGTTTCTTTTTTATTTGAAATTTCGAATATCTTTCCAAAACAAGTTTTTTGAGACCCCCTTTTCAAAATAAAATCGTCTAAAAAAAGATTGATAACAGTGTGATCGTCTTTTGTTTTGTTTTTTAAAGCCTTTTTCCCTACAGCATAGCAGCGAAGTTCTCTTCGTTCACAATTTTTTTTATTTTCGAGTTTTGTTTTTTCTAAGTGAAATCGATTCGAAAAAATTGATAATCTAGCGATCGTCTTTTGTTTTTGTTCTTTTTTTTCCCTTTTTTATACAGCAGCAAGTTTCTTTTAATGTGCGACATTTTTTCTGTATTTTTATTTGGAATTTCCAAAACAAGTATTTCGCGACCTCTTCTTCAAAATAAAATCCCTAAAAAAATTGACAATAGAGTGATCGTCTTTTGCTTTTTTTTTTAATTTCTTTTTCGTACCGTAAAATTTCCAGTGAAATTTCTCAATTTGCGCGTTTTTTTTTTTAAATTTTTGAATAACTTCAAAACATGTTCCTTGCATCTCTTTTTTTGTTTAAAGAAATTGACAATCGAGTGATCGTCTTTTGTTTTTTTATTTTTATTTATTTATTTTTTTAATATAGCAGTAAAATTCTCTTGGTGTGGAACGTTTCCCAACTACCTCGGGTTTCCCTTTTCAAATAAAATCGTCCCAAGAAAAATTGATAACATAGTAGGTAATCGTTTTTTGTTTTTTTTTTATAATTTTTCTCTATATATTTTAATTCAGCGGTTATTTTATATGTAAAAATTTGTGTTCGTCAGAAATTTTTGATGATTTTTAATTTTTTTGATAATTTTTACCGTTCAAAATTAGTGAAATATTTAAATTACATCCGTTTCACATAGTTTTTGGTATCGTTGATATCGACTCGTGCTCAAAAGAAAAATATAAGAAACAAAAAAGCGATCGCCTTTTGTTTTGGCTAAATATTTCTTTATTTGGTTCTTTCAAAACGGATATTCAATAAGAGAATGTGATTCCCTACTTACATTTTCTTTATATTTATTTATAATTATCTTTTATTTTTTATTTTATTTTTCCTGTGATTATATTTTGTGTTTTTTAAATTTATTTTCTTTTATTTTTGTGAGACTTTTTTTTTATTTGTATTTACCGTGTGTTTATCTTTTGTTTCTTTATTTTAACTCTTGAAGAAGCCAATTTTCTATTTACATTTCGATTCAGCCATAATTATCTTGTTTTTGTTTTTTAATTTTATTTTTCGTGGCATTATCGTTTTGTTATTTTATTTTGTGTGTAATAGTTTTGTTTTTAATTTTTTATGTGATTATATTCAGTTTTTAATTTTTTGTACGTTTATCTTTTGTTTTCTTAATTTTTTTGTGATTATCTACAGTTTTTTCATTTTATTTTTTTGGGTAATCCAAGTTTCTATTTCCATTTTAATTCAGTTGTGATTATGTTTCGTTTTTTTTTTTTCATTTTATTTTTGGTGTGATTATCTTTTATTCTTTTATTATTAATAATAGAAAGATGTTTGTAAGATCTAAACATTGACGACTTTAAAAAGATAATAAATTACAATATGTACCTGGTTAAGAAAGAGCAGCAGATGACGAAATAAATACAGTCATAAAAGTGTTTTATAGTTTGTGATTGTTACCGTGTAGTATCGGGCGTGAATTTGACTTTTAAACCGAATTGATGTTAGCTGAAATGTGAACTCCAAAATTTTTATATGACAAGTTACCTGAAATCATGTATTCCCTACAAATTGTATAAAATAAGGATCACAACGTCTCCACTTTGAAAACATGCTTTGACAAATAAACAAATAAATCACTACAACACGAAAACAATTCTGATTCTCTGCGTAACACCATAAACGTTTATTGCACGCTTTTGAAGCTGTAACCTTTTGCTTCTCATTTTATGCGTGGGCGTAACGTGCACTTTTTAATTAATTAGGTATAAATTGCTGTATATATATAGAATTTTTTGAACAATTTTTCGATGTTCTGGAAAGTAGCTTCTTTCATCAGTATTTCATTTTGATACACCGCCGACATGAAAGCTTAATAACCCACGTTTTACGATTATACTTTCATAAAAATATTTCAAGCTACCCTCTTAGTACAACGGTACTCTCTCTGAGTATTTCTATTTTAGTTTCAGTTTTAATTAATAACAACAGACCTTTTACAGCGAAATGTATCCAAGTCCTTATTATTCGGGAGTGTAATACTTACTGCCTGCCACAGGTCTATCAGGCCGATCGAATCCCGGGGATTTACTCGACGGCAAATGGGAAGCCGAACATGTATCAAGATATTATATGGCAGGTGCATTACCTGATTTCAATTTTGCCGTGTGCGGTTATAAATGGTGTACCTACTCTAAAAGCTCACGTATTCCCTACGGTAACGTCACTATTTCGCCATATAAAATTATGGCCGCATTTCTTTCATAAAACCTTCAAAATATACAGCGTCAGGAATCTTGGTGTTTGCTGATTTTATTGTGAAATACATAAAATTACAAGCCGCCAAATACATACGTATAACACGATGTAATTATTGAAAAACTCTAGCTTTTAAAAACCAATCCTCCTATAAGCTGCACATGAACCCCATTCGGTTAATACGTTTCGCATGAAATAATCTCCGTTTATGAGGGCATCGTAAAGAACTGTTATTATATGTAGTACGTAGTATAGCCACGGGTAATGAGATTTTGACCGTAAATTTCGTTCGAGATTAAAAATACCGATAATTTATGTACTTGCGGACCAGCCCGGTAATGAAATTATCGATTCCCGGCACTGCAACGCATACATACACTCACACGCGTTCAATTAAGATCCTGAGATTAGGAGAGGAATTAATTATACCTAGGCCATTTCGGCTGAATTGCTTGGTTTCACGATCGAAATTACGAAATTACGCAAATATTTGATGACCGTTTAAGAATTGCGTGTGAAGCACTAATATGGTGTAATCGATTTTGTTTGAAAACCTCTGCTCGTTCGTTGGATATACGGTTTTTATAAAGACAACGTAAAACAATAAAGCTCAAGCAAAATTCACGGTCACTCGGTCAATGCCGCCCATTGCTCATGGGCAATTCGATAACGGAAGAAGTTTCTAGATATTCACTCGCTTTGCTTATTTAATTAACCAATTTTTACGTGTTGTTAGGGCTTATCTAATCATGTTCAAGACAAGTCAATGATCTTGTTTTTAGCATCTTCTAATTTCTGCAGATGCGTTGAGAGCGATGATTGGGGCCTAGGCTAGTACAACCATCATCCTCTGGTAAAATGATGTTTGCTTCTTTATACACATACAAGAACCAAAAAAATTAATGACCTTGAAGGACACGTACATCCCAGCTTAAGACATTAACGATATTGTCGCTATTTTTTGTGATATACAAGAAACAACCCCTCTAGAAGGGGGTTGCCCTTGAACGAAGCCAAAGCCAAAGTGTCACAGTTTTCCTCTTGCTTTACTGCAAAGGATACTATACAATGCTCGCCAAAAAGTCGGCATCAAATGGAAAACAAGACAAGTCAATGACCTTGTTTTTAGCATCTTCTAATTTCTGCAGATGCGTTGAGAGCGATGATTGGGGCCTAGGCTAATGCAATCATCATCCTGATGATGTTTGTTTCTTTATACACATACAAGAACCAAAAAAATTAATGACCTTGAAGGACATATACATCCCAGCTTAAGACATTAACGTTATTGTCGATACTTCTTATGATACACAAGAAACAATCCCTCTAGAAGGGGGTTGCCCTTGAGCGAAGCCAAGGCCAAAGTGTCACAGGTTTTTCGCTTGCTCTACAACAAAGGATACTATACAGTGCTCGCCAAAAAGTCGGCATCAAATGGGAAACATTTTTATTTCTGATTTTTCTCAAAAACTTTTTAGTACCTATCAGATATACGGAGTGATTTTTATTAAGTTAGAAAGGACTCGTGTCGATTACTGATTTAATTAATAATGAGCCAGTTCTTACGTATTGTCTAATCATGTTCAAAAAAAGGTTTTAGCACCTCCTGATTGCAAATTTATTAAGAACAATTGGCTGGGACCTAATCCATATACAACAAAAGAGCAACCAACCATCATCCTCTGGTATCAACCATCATTTTACTTCTTCATACACATGCAAGAACTAAAAAAAATCCGTCAACGACCACCCTCTGGTAAGATGACGCCACTGTCGACACTTCTTCAAATGCAAAAATTAAAGGGTTACTTCTTTGACACTAGAAACAACCCCTCTAAAAGGGGGTTGATGTTGAGCGAAGCAATTTTTCTCAAGGCCAAGTGTCACAGTATCCCGCTTGGTATAGTACTAGGGATAACCATATTACAAAAAAAATGTTTTGCATAGATTAAAAAAAAAACTAGTTTGGCAAAGTAATTTAATTCTCTTAAAAAAAAAAACAAGGGCATTAAGTTTTTGCTTTAAGAGATTTGATGAATAATAATTGATAAACCTGAATGTTGCGCGGTGTTCGATGCCAACCTAATGTGATTGTTGCCTATGAGTAATTCGATAACCAAAGAAGCTTCTAAATGTCCACTCGCGTTCATTGCTGAATTAATTAGTTACGTATTGTTAAGACTTGTCCAATCATGTTTGAAGAAAAGCCAATGACCTCGGTTTCAGCATCTCCTAATTTCTGCAGATACGTTAAGAACGATGATTGGGGCCTAGTCTGAGCAACCAACCATCACCCTCTGTTGTTATCGACGATACTGCCTTCTACATACACAAACAAGAACGAAACAATTGCGTCAACGACTACCCTCTGGTAAGATGACGTCATTGTCGACACTTCTTCAGATGCAAGAACAAAAATGAATGACCTTAAACGACACATACGCCCCTGCTTAAAACCAACGAAATTGTCGACACTTTATATAATACACAATCCCTCTAGAAGGGGTTCACCTTGAACGAAGCGATTTTTTCAAGGCCATAGTGTCATAGTATCCCGCTTGTTCTATACTACAAAGGATAACCTTATTATAAAAAAAAGCCGAACATATATCAAGATATTACATTAAGAACGTTGGCTGGTAAGGTGACGTCATCTCGTCGACACTTCTTCAGATGCAAAAACTAAAGGAGATGACCTTGAACAATACACAGACACCTACTTAAGACCGACGACATTGTCGACACATCTTAAGATGCAAGAAGTAAAGGGTTACTTCTTCGACACAAAAAATAACTCCTCTAGAAAAGGGTCTACCTTGAACAAAGCGATTTTTTCAAGGTCAAAGTGCCATAGTTTCCCGCTTACTCTATACTATAAAGAATAACCTTATTACAAAAAAATTAAAAATAACTACGACGACAAAGTAATTTAATTCTCTTTTTAAAAGAACATAAGGCATTAAAGCATTGATTTAACAGATTTGATGAATAACAATAAACCTGAATGTGACGTTTTTTGATACCAATCTATTATGGTTGTAACCTAATTAATTTCATGTCACACGGTCAATGACGCCCAATTTTTACTTATCCTGAGAACTTGTCTAATCGTGTTCGAAAAAAATCAACGATCTCATTTTAGCATCTTCTACAGATGCGTTAAGAACGAGGTCATCGTCGACACTTCTTCAGATGTAAGAACTAAGGGAGATGACCTTGAACGACACACAGACCCCTACTTAAGACCGACGATATTGTCTACATTTGTTAGGATACAAGGACAAAAGAGTTACTTCTTCAGCACTAGAAACGATCCCTCTAGAAAGAGCCGTTCACAAAATCAAATGAAGATTCAATTATTTTTCAGTATAAATACCGGTGGAAGGAACGTCCGCGATATTTTTTCTAAAGTCGACGAACCGTTCACAAAATCAAACGGAGTTTCAATCGTTTTTCAATATAAATACCGGTGAAAAGGACGTCCTCTACATTTTTCCTAGACTCGACAAGCTGTGCGCAAAATCAAATGAAGATTCAATAGTTTTTTAGTGTAAATACCGGTGGAAAGAACGTTTGCGACATTTTTTCTAAAGTCGACTCGCAGTTCACAAAATCAAATGGAGATTCAAATGTTTTTCAGTATAAATACTGGTGCAAAGAGCGTCTGCGACATATTTCCTAGGGTCGAGGAGCTTTGCACAAAATAAAATGGAGATTCAATGGTTTTTCAGTGTAAATACCGGTGCAAAGAACGTCTGCGACATTTTTCCTAGAGTCAACGAGCCGTTCATAAAATTAAATGGAGATTCAATTATGTCAATCTCGTTGTTGCTGCTTCTTGTTAGTTTCATCGACTAACGAAAAGTAGCAGTAGCAGTCCTGCAATGGAGAACGAAACGTCGGCATTAGAAGCAGTCGTGACGCGATTCCATCGAAAGCCAATTCAATCATGGACAACGCGGCGGAAGCCTCCAAGTTAAAAAAAAACCTTTTTAAATATCGGCGGCATTCCCTATGACTCACCTCGGCGATTCTTTGATAATACAATATGCAGCTCGACCTTGAACGAAGCAATTTTTTCAAGACTAAAGTGTCACAGTATCCCGCTTGTTATAGTACTACTAAGGATAACCGTATAAATAAAAAAAATATTTTTTAATAAACGTAATTAACTTTTGACGAGATTACTGAAGTAAGCCACTTTTTACGTATTGTTCGAATTTTTCTAATCATGTTCGAAAAAAAAAGTCAACGACTGCGCTCACGGACCTCGTTTTCTAGTACCTTTCAATCTCTGCAATGCGTTAAGAACGATGGCTGACGAAGTCTAACCCAATAAAAGAGCAATCAACCGTCATCCTCTAGTAAGATGAAGTCATTGATAACATTCTACTTCTTCTTACATATGCAAGAACTAAAAGAGATGACCTTGAATGACATATACATCTCTACCTAAGACCGACGACATTGTCGACATTATTTAAGATGCAAGAACTAAAGGGTTAGTTCTTCGGCACAAAAAATGACCCCTCTAAATAAGGGTTAGCATTTTTTTTCAAAGCCCTAGCAAAAACCTCATCCTCTAGTAAGACGAAGTCATTGACGACATTCTACTTCTTCATGCATACGCAAGAACTAAAGGAGATGACCTTGAACAACACATACATCCCTGCTTATCGACAGTTCTTAAGATCCAAAAACTAACTAAAAGAAAGGGTTAATCTTGAACGAAGAATTTTTCTCAGAGCTCTAGTGTCACAGTATCCCGCTTGCTATACTATTAAGGATAACCGTATTACCAGAATGACATTTCTTATTTTCTTTTTCTTTTTAAAAGTTCTTCAACACAAGAAACAACCCCTCCAGGAGGAGGTTGACCTTGAACGAGGCTACCAAAGTGTCACACTTGCTATGCTACAAAGGATAACCGTATTACAAAAAAAATTTAATAAACGTAATTAACTTCTTGTCGAGATTACTAAAGTAAGCCACTTTTCATGTATTGTTCAGACTTTTCTAATCATGTTCGAAGAAAGTCCATTTTCTAGTATCTTTTAACTTCTGCAGATGCGACGAGATCGATGGCGTATACTAATACCAATAAAATAGCAACCAACCATCATCCTCTAGTAAGATGAAGTCACTGTCGATATTTCTACTTCTTCACGCATATGCAAGAACTAAAGGAGATGACCTTGAACGACACATACATCTATGCTTAATCGACAGTTCTTAAGATCAAGAAACCAAAGGGCTTCTTCAGCCCAAGAAATAACGCCTCTAGGAAAGGATTAATCTTAAACGAAGCAATTTTTCTCAAGGCTCTAGTGTCACAGTATCCCGCTTGCTATGCTATTAAGGATAACCGTATTACGTCATTGACATTTATTATTTTCTTTTTGTTTTTAAAAGTTCTTCAATACAAGAAACAATCCCTCTAGAAGGATGTTGACCTTGAACCAGGCAATTCTTTTCACTGCCAAAGTGTCACAGTATCCCGCTTGCTATACTACAAAGGGTAACCGCATCACAAAAACGTTTTTTTTAATTTACGTAATTAACTTCATGTTGAGCAAAGGATTTCGTTTTGCAAATGAAATCCTAGAATGAACATTTTTGTTGCCATCAATCATATTATCTTGGTAGCTTCAAACAAAACACAAAGATAACAAACTTGGTTGAATTTGCTCGATCGTTTTAACAAGTGAAATTTTATAGCTTCCTTTTAAAAACCTGTCAGTGCATTATTCAAAGTAATGCTGCGCCGAAATCGGAGTGCGGAGTGCTGCTGGGAAATTTCGGTCCTACGGGATCGTCGTTTTCCCGCAGAGAAGGACCTGTTAAGGACCCCGGAGTCGAATGCCTTGCCAAGAGACTGACTTATAGGTTGAACGGCTCCAGCCGGCTCCAACAACAGATCTATAGCCCTCTGATGGCTTACTACGTTATAAAATCACACACAATAGTCGAGTATTCTATGCGCCATACAGTTTTGATGATTTATTTTGTGCGCGGCTATCGACTTTCGACCCTCCCCGACCCCCTGCCGCCCGGCGCGCGTTGAGAAAATTAATTCATCACCGAGTTACGTCGTGTTTTGACAGGAGCAGGAGCAGGACAAAGTTACAGTTTAACATGCGCGTGTTTTGACGCAAGTGCATCGTACTTTACGACCAAACGCTTTAATGAAAACGTCGCGCGAATTTATTAACACAGTTTTCTAATTTCCTTGAGATACGATCCGCTTTTCAATTTCCTCGTGTTTTCATGTGAATGTGGCGAAAATTTACGTGATTTCGGTGAATTCGTTACAATGTCTTCCGGTTTAAAAATATGTTGTCCAGAAAATGTCTCAAACTTTAGACGTTAGAAAGTTATTTATTATTTGAGCAATAAATAGAACGTCGGGTCGGGTCGTAACATGTCCTGCTAATTAAGAAAAGAAAAACTTTTGATGTTTCTTGCTTTAGGATAATTTTAAAAAAGCTGCAACAATGTAACGTTTGTTGAAAGCTCTAGAGTTTTCAGAGTTTCATTATAAAATAATTCCTTTTTTAGACTTTGTCGGTTTACTATCTACTAATACGAAAAGAGAATAAATTTTTTTTCTGTATGTTGTACTATGCTCGACAAAAAAATCTAGGACATGTGATATGTTCTATTGTAAATACGACGGATTAAATATTGTCAAAGAGATTCGTTCGTTTGCACATTTCTGCTTTTTTCTTTTCGTTACCATAGAATCAGATCTAAATTGTTTAAAGCTTCATTCAAACTAATAAAATAACTTAAAAATGCACGTGTAAAGTTGTCTCAATTTTTTTCGGCGTGCATAGTATATGAGAGAGAATGAAAAGGTCATTATACTCTGTTTTGTTTCTCATTCTCATATCATCTTACTATGGATGCTTCTCCTTTCCGATATACTTTGCGTAGATTTTTCCGGCTTTCCGCAATAAAACCCAAAAATAGAATCGCAGATCCCCCCCCCCCCTTATAGAAAGCAGCGCGTAACGTCACGCGCCTTATCGATCCTGTCGCCCTCTTGAAGATCATCGCGGTGAACGTATCTCCGAACCGTGTTGTCTAGTGATAAAGCTTTTACACCTTGTATGTACTTCCCCGCAATTTTTCACTCGTTCAATGAGCTTATGGATGACGAAAGTCGTTTTAAAAATTTATTTCCGTACTTAGTTGTTTTTTTACTAAAAAGGAGAGAGGAAGAAGAAATCAAAATTCGTGATAAACGGACAGTCTTTTTTTTGTTGAAAAAAACATCGCATGTTAAGTTTGAAGTGACTAGAAACAAAGACGAAGAAGAAGAAATCAAAATTCGTCGTGAATCGATAGTCTTCTGTTTTTCTTTTTTTTTTGTGAAAAGGAAAACCAAAAGTCAATAGGACATTGTGTCTTGTTTCGTTTTTGCTTTTTGTTTTTAAAAGTTCTAAACGAACAAGAAATAAAGAAGAAGAAGAAAAAGTAGAAATCGATAGTTTTTTGTTTGTTCTTGTATCTGGTATCTTGTTTGATCCTTTCTTGTTTTTAAAAGGCAGCGGCGACCAAAAACAGAGAGAAGGAAGAAATTGAAATTGGTTGTGAATCGAAATTAAATAATTTCTTTTATTAAAAAGTTCATCGCGATCTTGACATTTCTTGTTTCTTTTCGTTTCTAAAAATTCCAAAAGAATAAGCGACTAAGGAAAAGAAGAAATCTCGAGTCTTTTGTTTGTTTACTTTTGTATCTTCCATCTTGGTTGTTTTTTCTTATTTTTAAAAATTCGAAGCAACTCAAAGCAATCGAAATTTGTTGTGATTCGATAGTTTTTTCCTTTTACTCTTTCTGATGAGAAGGAAAGCCAAAATTCATTAGGACATTTTTAAAAGTTCTTAATGAACAACAGGAAAAGAAGAAGAAGAAGCAGAAATCGATAGTCTTTTGTTTATTTGCTCTTGCATACGGTATTTTCTTTGTTCTTTTCTTGTTAAAAGATGTCGACCACCAAAAACCGAGAGAAAGAAGGAATTGAAATCGATTGTGAATCGAAATTAACTAATTTTTTTATGAAAAGAAAAGTCAAAATTCATCACGACCTTGACATTTCTTGCTTAGTTTCGTTCTTAAAAATTCTAAATGAATAAGCGGCTAAGAAGAAGTAGAACAAGAAGAAATCTCGAGTCTTTTGTTTGTTTGCTTTTGTATCTCCCATTTTGGTTGTTTTTTTTTTTGTTTTTAAAAAGTCAAAGCAAACAAAAAACAGAGAAAATGAAAAAGATGAAGTTGAAATTTGTTGTGAATCGATAGTTTTTTTATTTTTATTTTATTTTTTTTGATGAAAAGAAAAGCCAAATTCATCACGACATTGTTTCTGGTTTTCTTCTTGTTTTTAAAACTTAAACGAACAAAAGACTAAGAGAAGAAGAAGAAGTTTGAGATGACCAAAAACAGAGAGGAGGAAGAAATCAAAATTCTTTGTGAATCGATAGTTACTCAATTTATTTACTTTTTTTTTTGAGAAAGGTCAAAATTTATCACGACATTGACGTTTCTTGTTTCCTTTTTGCTTGTGAAAGTTTTAAATGAACAAGCGGCAGAGAACAAGAAAAAGTCGATAGTCTTCTGTTTGTTTGCATCTACATCTCGTATTTTATTTGTTTTCTTTTTATTTGAAAAGATTGAAGCAACCAAAAAAAAAGAAGAAGAAATCGATATTCGTTCTCAATCGATGGTTATCGATTCGTTTTTTCTTTTGATGAAAAGAAAAGTCAAAATTCACCACGACCTTGACATTTCTTGTTTCTTTTCGTTTTTAAAAATTCTAAATGAATAAGCGGCTAAGAAGAAAAAGAAATCTAGAGTTTTTGTTTGTTTGCTCTTGTATCTCTCATCTTGGTTAGATAAGAAGAAATCGAAATTCGTTTTTTCTTTTGATGAAAAGAAAAGTCAAAAAGAAGAAGAAATCGACAGTCTTTTGTTTATTTGCTTTTGTATCCCGTATCTTGCTTGTTTCTTTTTTGTTATTAAAATTTGAAACGACCAAAAGCAGGGGGAAAGAAGTCGAAATTTGTTGTATTCTTCTGTTTTTTCTCTTTTCTAATGAAAAGGAAAGTCAAAATTCATCAGGACATATTAAGTTAACGACTAAAAACAGAGAGGAAAAAGAAGAAATCGAAATTTGTTGAGAATGATAGTCTTCTGTGATTTCTTTTTTTTTGTACTTTCTGATCAAAATTCATAATTCATTACAACATTGTGACTTGTTTTGTTTTTGCTTTTTATTTTTAAAAGTTCTAAACGAAGAGACGCAGAGAAGAAGAAGTAGAAATCGATAATCTTTTGTTTGTTTGCTTTTGTAATTCATAATTTGTTTTTTTTTTCATTTTTGAGAGTTCTAAACGAACAAGCGGCTAAAAAGAAAAAGAAATTCATAATCTTTTGTTCGTTTGTCTTTTTTTTTTTAGCTCGTGTCTTTTGAAACCACCAAAAACAGAGTTTTTGATAAAATTCATCACGTTCATCATTGCTTTTTGCTTTTTTTTGTTCTTAAAAGTTCTGAATGAACAAGCAGCAGAAGAAAACGTCGATAGTCTTTTGTTTGTTTGCTTTTATATCTCGAATCTTGTTTTTTTTTGTTGGTTTCTTTGTTTGAAAGTTTGAAACGACTATAAACAGAAAGAAAGATGAAGTCGAAATTTGTTGTAAATCGATCTTCTTCTAATTCTTTATTTTTTCTACGTCGAAATACGTTGTAAATTGATAGTCTTTTATTCTTCGTCTTCTTTTTATGAAAAGAGAAGTCAAAATTCATTACGGCATTGAAATTTCTTTTTCTTTTTGTTTTTAAAAGTTCTAAAAAGAGTTCAAGCGGCAGAAAAGAAAAAAAAATCGATAGTCTTTTGTATTTCGTATCTTGTTTGTTTTTTTTTGTTTTTAGCAGATTGAAACGATCAAAAACAAACAGGAAGAAGAAGAATACGAGACAGAGAAGAAGTTTGAGACGACGAAACACAGTCGATTTTTCGTTTATTAAAAGAAATGTCAAAATCCATCACGACATTGTTTCTTATTGTTGTTGTGAACAAGCGGCAAAGAAAAAGAAGAAATCGATAGTCTTTTGTTTGTTCGTTTATCTTGTTTGTCTTCTTTTTTGTTTTTTAATGTTTAAGACGACCAAAAACGGAGAGGAAGAAGAAGACAGTTCGTTGTGAATCGAAAAGATAAAATTCATCACGTCATTAAAAATTTGAAACGACCAAAAAGAGGAAGAAGAAATCGAAATACGTTGTAAGTCGATACTTAGCCTTCTAGTTTTCTTTTTGTTTTTGAAAGTTCTAAGCGAACAACAGGCAGAGGAGAAGAAGAAAATCTATGATCTTTTGTTTGTTTGCTTTTCATAATAATAATGAGCTTTATTAGGTGTACAAAAAAAAGAGAGGGGAAGAAGAAGAAATCAAAATTCGTTGTGAATAGATAGTCTCTCATTTTCACTTTTTTTGAAAAAGAAAAATCAAAACTCATCCAGACATCGTTTCTTGTTTTGCTTTATTTTTGTTTATGAACAAAAGGCGGAGAACAAGAAGAAATCGATAGTCTTTTGTTTGTTTATCTTTTAAACGCCTGCATTTGAATTTGAATTTTTTTTTTCATTGCAAGCTCAATTAAAGTAAGAAAAGTGTGAAAGTTAAGAGGACCCTAGATATGGACGACAGAACTCTGAACGCCTCTAACGTCCTTGCATTCACGTGTAAGACCCCCTTAGTGTTAGGCCAATTTTTAGAATCCTTTCTAATTGACGTTTCGCTTATTAGTTTTTTCAAACTTAAGAAGATGTTAGTTTAGTTCGTTCTAAAAGTCTAAAGCTGAGTTGCATGTCACACACAATATGCTAACGTCATCATTAATGTCATGTTCTAACTTTTAAGTTAGAATGTGACACTCATGACGTCTTGAACAGTGTCATCTTCTAACTTCTACGTTAGAGCGTGACACTCATCATGACATCGGCATATTGTGTGTCACATCTAAAGGGGCTTGATGGAACCCAGCTTTAGACTTTTAGAACTTCCTAAGTTTGAAAAAACTAATAAGCGAAATGTTGATTAGAAAGGATTCTAAAAATTGTCCCAATTTAAGTCTACTTAAATTTAATCCTAACTTAATAACAAAACATTAAATTTTAATGAATGACATAAAGTTGCTTACTAAAGACGTTGGAATTATTTTAATTAGTTGCCTGCATTTGAATTTCAAATGAAAATAATTTTTCTTCATTACAAGCGCACTTAAAGTAAAAAAGGCGTGAAATTACATCCGTTCACGGCGGAGGGTTAATTTCAAACTTAAGTGTGTGTGTATTTGAATGAAATGCAAGATCCAGATTTTTTTTTTCACCATTGCAAACTCGTACTTCGAATTGGACTTTCAAACTACCCTTCCTTACGTTTCGTACGCTCATAAGACTAATGTATTGGGTCACGGGAGTGTTGTGTGTGTTTTTTACTATCGGGAAAGTTCACAGCCAGCAATAAAAACAGCCCCCATAAAACATGAATGGTGCTACTCTGATTAAACAAATTTATTTCCGCGATAAACAAGAAAAAAGAAAATTTTGGTTCCTACAATTTCTCTAGCACTGCGAGCAACTTCAGAATGTAATTCAGGCAAATTTCTCATGACTTCACGCCACTTAATGCTTGGACTAGTTTACAAGCGTGGAAGCTTCGCAACCAACTCCAGAAAACAGGCGTAAACTCATCAAGACATCAAGAAAAAAAAATTTTGGTTCCTACAATTTCTCTAGCAATACGAATAAGTTCAGAATGTAGTTCAGGCAAATTTCTCATGCCTTCACGCCATTTAAAGCTTTGACTAGTTTACAACCAAGGAAGCTTCGCAACCAACTCCAGAAAACAGGCGTAAAACACGAAAAGTGTTGCACCCCTTGATTAATGCGGTTTATCTACGTAACAACTTCGAAGTGCGGCTCGCACGAACAAGTCAAATTACCTACCGTTTACTAATTCTCTTCTCTAATTAATTCTCGCTCGCTTCGGCAAAAAAGAAATCAACCAACCCCCGCGGCTCGTGCTCGCGCTCAATATTCCGGTGCTCGAATCCGGGAATTACAACGTGATTTCAATTTCGTACGAGGCGATGCGTATTATTGCCATTGATTAGCATACACATAACTGCAGTCGGAGTTAATAATGAAATTCTGAGGGGGCATTCGACCCTAATTTTGACTCGGCGATTAACGCCGCAAAGGCTAAACTCATTCGGTTTTGGATTATCTCGTTTGGATGTGTATGTGTTCATTAAATACCTGGAACTTTCTCTCTTGTTAAAATCGTTTGAAACTACGATCTATCTTATCTTATTTGATAGATCAAGTGGTGCCACGTACCTAAAAAAATCAGAAACAGATTTATATTTGGAACACCATTTTCAATTAATATCAAGCTCGTGCGGTTTACAGCAAGTAAAGTTGTATTTCTTGTTTAATTATAGTTTGGCGTAGCCATGGGGGTAGTAGCTAGCATGTATGGTTGCCTATCGTTACTTTTGCTAGGCGGTGGCAGTATGTTAAAACAGGAAGCAATTTTCAAATAACAGGTACCAGTTTATTGATAATAGATAGCAATTTTTCTACCTGCTATCTGTTTTTTATCATGATCGTCTAGCAAAAGTCACACGACAGGCAACCACACATGCGAGTTCGAAGTAAGCCAGAACCTCCATAGTGTATCTACTTACGTGTAAAAGAAAATGCCCAGGCTGGGTAAGAGCTCTATTTCGTAAAACAAAATCAAAATGTAGATTTTTCTACCAATTGGAGAACCTACTGCTTAGAAGTTGGGTGATTTCTTAAAATCTGCATTAAAAAATTATCCAAGTGGCAAGCAATAGATTCCTCAATTGATGGAATGGAGTTCTTTACGACGTTTATTTTTTAATTTGGCAGTCTGACAACAACAACAAGATTTAAGCATGATTCAATCCAAACGAATTCTGCTCTAAGAGTTTTTAATCAATCAATCAAGTGAATCGGGAGAAAGACAAAGAGACCCATCTCCACTTTTCGTAGACCCCTTATAAGTTGTTGTTTAGGGCCTAACTAATTCCATGTAAGTAATAGAAATATTCTATTCGTTGATATAACAGTCTGCTAATTTTGATTTCATCCCAAATGCCAAACGTTCATCACTTATTTGTTTTTACTAAAAGATTCTGGTAGCTCCGGAATTACTGAATCGAAACGTATACATTTTCCAATCACTTCAAGTATCTACTAACTTGAATGAATTTTTTTAATTCCACATAAAAAATTGCTTTGGTCCTAACACTCATCTTTGATTTTATTTTTAGAGAGTCCATCAGCTGGTAGTTCTAGGCTTTCTTGAAATTGAATCAAAATCATCCGCTTGTCACGTGGAACGTCTTTTAGTCAAGTCAAGTGAATTGTGATAAGGCAAAGCCACGTTCAATGTGATAAATGAATCCACTGGATGGTTCTTGTATTTTCCCCCTTGACATGTTTCTGTAACTGTTCTTCCTTAACTTTCTGCTTCTTCCTTCTAGTTCATCGATGTTGGTGCCCCAAGTTTGTTCCTTTTCTCTTTCTTTTTGATTTTCATACCAACTCATCTATCTAGTTATATCTGTTTCAAGAAGTTTCTATGCAATCAAGTGGTAAGTGTGCCATCGATGTATTATTTGTCATACATGTCATTGCTTCTATGAATAAGTTGATTATTATTGATGAATCACTTTGTCTTTGAGTAGAATCTTCCACCCTGTAATAAACGTGTGACTGACGGCTGACAAATGTACACTCATGAAATAAAGACAGTCTTCCCCATAAAATGTAAATTTAGTTTAAAACGCAATATCGAGTAAGCGGACATTGGAACGAAAAAAGCGGGCCATCTGCGGAGTGCTCACTGACTGCACTTACAGCATCGCCTGTGGAGGTACGCGACGCGCACGCTAACCCACTCCTTCGGTCATTGTTATTAGAACGTTCAAAACTATTATAATATTTCCTTCGATTAAAAGAAAGAGAAAACGGAGAGCAAAAAAAGAAAAACAAGTGACGATCAGACAAGAAAAAGTGACGATTTAAAAAAATAAAGGTCTCCTAAAAATTTGATTGTACAAATGGGGCGCAGGCGATCAGATTAAAGGGAAAAGGAAAGAAAACAAAAAAAAAAAAACGAAAAACAAGTGACGACCAGACAAAAAGCAATGAATTAGAAAAATAAAAATCTCAAAAATATTTAATTCTTCATATGTGGGGGATGAGGGCTGGCGCTGGCCATTAGCCAGGAAATAAAGAGTAAAAAGCAAGCGACGATTAAACCCAAAAAAAGCAATAAAAATCTTGAAAAAATTCAATTGTTCAAATAGGAGAGTCAGTCAGATTATAGAAAAATAAAAAAACAAACGACGATCGAAAAATACGACAGCGAACTATAATTTGAAGCAAAAATCTACTTCACTTGGAAATTCAACTCTGAGAGAAATAAAAAATAAAAATCGTAACAGATTTCTAAAAGGAAACGAAAAACAAAACAAAAGACGATCGCAAAGTTTTCGGCATTGAAAGAAAATCGAAAGTGGCGGATTTTGTTAAATAAAAAAAAAATCTCCGGGAATTCTGCGTTCGGTTTGTCAAAGAAAATGAAAAAAAACTAAAAAAAAAAAAAGAAAATCTGAAAAATTAAAGAGCTACCGCAAAACTTGATCAAATGAAGAAAAATCTTCAAGAACAAAGAGATAGACTTGTAACAAAAGACGATCGCAAATTCCCAGACGTCTTTGAAAAGATTCGATTTTCGAAGGAAAGGACGCTACGTAGAGTAATAGAACGTTCTATTCAGGAACGTATCCAGTGGAGGTGCGGAAGGGGGGCAGCAACGCTGCCGCTATGAGCTTCTTACGTAAGATGTCATCATCAATTAAAAACAAAAAGAGCCAAGTGACGATCGGACAAAGAAAAACAAAAAAAACCCTGAAAAAGGCGGGGAAGGCGGTTTAGACTATGTATATATTTTTTTTTGAACTGGGAAAACAAAAGACGGTCGAAAAATACTGCGGCAAACTATAATAATTCGAAGTGAAAATCCATTTCACTTGACGATTCCAACTCTGCAAGAAATAAAAAATAAAAATCGTAACAGAAGGCGACAAAAAAAACAAAGGAAAAGACGATCGCGAAGTTTTCGGCAGTGAAAATCGAAGACGGTGGTTTTGTAAAATAAAAAAAATATATAAACAAAATAAATTTTCCGTAAACTCGACATGAAAAGGAATGCGTTTGGTTTTTTAGAGAAAAAAAAGGAATACTAAAAAGAAAATTAAAAAAGCCATTGCAAAACTTGAACAAATGAAGAAAAAACTCGAAAAGAGAGAAAAACAAGAGAACATCGCAAAAAAGATTGGTTTCTCGAAGGAAAGGAATACATTCAAATCAGGAGCTTTCCAGGGGAAGGGGAGCACTCTTAGTATTACGAGTCATCATCAAATTCGAAAGATATTTGGAAAAGCTGTGGTTCGCTTGCAAGAGGTTGCTCACGATGGTCTTCCATGTAAATTCTTGGTGGTCCACTTCGTTTGATTCATTGCATACATTGGGATTTACTAAGTTATAGATCTTTTCTTTTTTAATGACTGTGAGGGACGGGTGGTTAAAAACGATTAAAAGAAAGGGGATGATGCATGCTTTACTTTCAGATTTATCAATTTTTACAAGGCCGCGTCGCGACGCTATGCTCTGCCAAGACGAGAGTGTCCTACATAAACCTCACTAGTACTCACCTTCGTTTCTTTTATTATATCGTCCATGACCACATTAAATAAAACTAGACTTAAAACTCCTACTTGTTTGCCTTTCTCTACTTTCTTCTAATTCTTCTCTAATTCTTCTGATTGTAAATGATAGTTCCTGATGTTTGTATACAAGTTTATTATTCCCTTTCTTAGTTTGATACTTATTTTTCTTTCAGGTAGACTCTTGTTAACTGTTTCTCTCTGTATTCTGTCAAAAGCTTTTTCCAGGTCTATAAAGGGCGTGAATAAGTTCTGCCCCGTTCTTTCAATTAAGTGCTTTGTTGTAAATATGTGGTCATGAACACCTCTTTCTTTCCTGAATCCACATTGGGATTTTCTTCTTTTAACTTCCTTTCTAGGATTCGTTCGTACCATATTCAATAGCGCGATGCCTCTGTAGTTTTTACAATCCGACTTACCTCCTTTTTTGTACACTGGCATAATAATACTAATTTCTCAGTCCTTCGGTACCATTTCTTGGTCCCATACTATATGGTACATTTCTGTGAGCAGATTCTGGCCCTTATCTCCCATATTCTTTTTTCATTTCTGCTGTTTTTAGTCATGTCCAGGTGTTTTCCCTTCCTTTAACCTTCTTATTGTGTCTAGCACTTCTTCTGATTCTATTTTCTGATCTTGTACCAAGTTTTGTATCGTCTCGTCAACTGGATGTGAATAGTCACCATTTCCTGTCTACAGGCATAACATATGTTGAAAGTACTGTTTCCAGTTTTCCATGATTTTGTGGCCATCTGCCAGTATCACTCCATTTTTATCTTTCATTCGTTGTACTCTTTGTAATTTCCTTTCGGTTCGTACATTTTTTAGAATTCTGTAAAATAATTTCTGGTTCGTGTGATAGTCTTCCTCCATTTTCTTTCCAAAGTCTTTTCCTCTGTTTCTCTGCTCTTTATATTCGTTATAACTGTTATCCGTATCGCTGTTAATAACGTTTCCATTTCAATTTCTTCAGCTTAACTTTTTAATTTCTGCTGTTTTAAAGTACTGCCACAATTCTTCTAGGCTCGTCTCGTTTATACATCTTTCACCAATCATTGCTTCCATTCTTTCTTACATCTACATGCAATGCCATTGTGATTTTGATTTTCCGAGAATCGACTGCTACATTATGTTTGTTTAGGCTTGCGTAATGCTGGTTTCTTTGATGGTCGACCATATTCGGTATACGCAATGTTATTCCAAATGTCAGTCATGACTCATGACGGAAGCAAGTCGCTTGTTTATATAATATTTTAGATGAGCGAGTTTTTCCGGACGTCTTAACTAACTTTGGGATCACAACAAAAACAGATCAAATCTTGAGGGGAAAAAGAAAAACTGAAAAGTCATGACGCCAACTGATAAATATACTCAAGAATTTTGGAGCCAAAAGTTCAAAAATAACTCAAACATTGCAGAATTTCCATGAACTGGACTAAGCTTGCGCCAAAAATAAGATAAACAATGACGCATGTCAAACTTCCCATGTCTAAGACCCCCATTTTTGCTTATGAATAATGCAATGTAAAATTATTTAATCGTCTTCCTCGTACACTTCCAGTTCCAGAACGATAGTGATTAATGACGACTGAAGAAACACATATAGCATTGACTTGCAAATGATAAAAAGTTTTCCGAGAGCGCGGGCAGAATGATAAACAACGCATTTGTATAAATATGTTATCTGATGAAAATGAATCAGCAGACCCAAATCATCCCTCTCGGCTTCGGGGGCATTCACCTTCGTTGCGTAGTAGACAGACAGTTCAATAAAAATGCCATGGCGGATTGTTTTTGTATTTGCACACGTATAAGTTATGGCCATCGTTCCTGGTTTAATAAAGCCAGTGTCCTGAAAGGCAGCACATAAAAGATTCGACGAAAAAGTCTTAAGTGAATTGCGAAAGTAAAGGGGATTTACCGATGACGTACCTACCAGGATGATGAATGGTAAAGTTTGAAATTAACGTTGCAAAAAAAAATCCATGTCCTGTATAGAAGAAGCCATCGTGGGAATGTTACCCTTTGCTATTTCTAAATTTATTTTGTTTTTGAAAAGAAAGAATATTTTCCTTAAATTTGGTCTAATGTTGTTTTTCAAATTGAAAATAGATTGGCATCGACCGGGCGAAATTTAAAAACGATTTCGATATCCCAAGTTGAATAAATAAACTCCAGAAATAAATAAGACTAAAAACGGGAAAACCTAGACCGCTTTGGCGTACCAATTCGGCGATTTGGCACGGGTCTTGAGCGTCTTGGCCGCGCTCGGTATTTTTTCCTCGTGACAAAAATAAGCGCGAGAAACTCGTAGGACGCGCCGCCGCGTAATTCGGAGGTTCTCCTTCGACGGAAAATCTCAAGAAAATTTACATCCGGAAGAAATAAACTCGGAAGACTTAAACTAATTGCTGGCCGGCCGGGTGTTTAGCCTTGCGATTAGTCTTTGGGTGAAATCGGCGATTTATTTACAGGCTATGAACTTTGTGTTAACTCGAAAGTGCGAAGTTATTTTCGTTTTGTCATTCATAATACTGTCGGTGGATTCCATCTAGGTTGGAAACTCACGTGTGGACGTAATCGTGGATATGCTCGTAGATTTACTGAAGTTCTAAGTATAATAAGTTTTTTTCCCCACAGTTTGTACACCCAGCTAAACAAAAAAGTTTTTAACCGTTCGTTCTTTGTAGGTCAAGATATAAGTGGCAATGCCGAAATTTTTATAGAGAATTTTCAAAACAATTAAAACTTCTATTGCCTTAGGAAGCTATTAGAACAAGTAACAGTTTGCCAAACGCCTTTCAAAAGATTTGCAAATTGTTTTGGAAAGGTCTGCCCACTTGGGTATTAATGAAGTTATCTTCAAAGAGCTCAGGGATAAAAGGAAATTTTAACTTTAGCTTTAAGCTGAGCTTCCTAGCATGGGTTTAAAGAGCCACTCAGATATGCCAAGATTGATTAACGAAGGCAAGCACTTTATCTGTTGGATTGTGAAGATGCCACCTTTTCTAAATCCTGCTTTTTTCTCTGTCTTATTGTTTTTGGAGCTAATAGGCTATTGAGACCCTATTTTCTTCGTCGTTTTGCTTCTTAGTTTTGCACTTTAAATTCCCCTTTGCTTTTTGCAGTCATCTTATCTATGATGGACCTGCACTTGACCACTAATAGTACGTCGACCCCAGAAACACACCTCAGATTCATCAATCCTGTCTTTTATCAGTTTGTCGTTTTTTGGCTACTTCCATGTTCATTTTTCCTTGGGTTTCTTTGGTCCACATCATTCTTCTACTTTCTAGAATTTCCCTTACTTCTAGTGTCTCCGCGCTTGGTCTCTTTTATGCCCAAATTTGTTTGCTCTTTTAGCTTCCTGCTACCAATTCCTCCAAATTTCTTATCATTTTAGCAGCCATCTTGCCCATGGCTGGTCCTACCTTCTTGTTACCATCAGCTTTAACCCTTTACTACCTTGTCTATGGCTGGCACTATCTCACGAAGTGTAAACTGTGCACATATTTTATCTCCACGTAATTTCGTACGTAGCGATGGCGCCGGGCATTAAGGGTGAAATATGGGACGGGGGGAGGAATACTTATAAGCAACAAAAGTAAATACCAGGGTCGAAACAAAATTCGGCCCCCTGCTCGTAACGGATGTCCGTTCGCGAAAATGCGAGTCAAAATCGCGCAACAACACCCTGTATATCATTTAATTATAAGGCAGCTGCTTGCTTAGTCCACAAGTAGTCAAAATTCCAAAACACCTTGTATGTTGAGACGTTTCGATTCGATTGGCTTCTGAGGTTAGAATTTTTTTTTGCTCAGAAATCAGTAATAACTGGTTTTTGAACTGCAAGTAAAATTGCTTTGCCAGCTGAGATGTTATTGTCCAGGACCTTGACAGTTAAATTGCAAATAAAAATCCGTGTCGTAGTTTCGCTATCTGACGGCCACTCCATAGTACTTACAGTTACTTTGTGACAATGAGTGACCGTTAGATGGCGGCATTAATTGATGCAAATATTTGAGAAAATTGTGCGCAAGCAGTGTTGTTGGTTGCTCAACAAAATGCTGCGCAACTAGTATGTTGTTGTATGATTGCCCGACAAAATGCTGCGCAAGCAGTATTGTGTGTCGTTGCTCGACAAAATGCTGCAAATATTTGACCAGTTTACAAATTACACTCCACGTCAACTAAATGGTGTAAAAGCAATTGTTTCCGTCATACGATAGCGCGCTTGAGCTTGATTAAAGTGAAATGTCCGTTCGTGTTTTCCTTGTCTCTAGTATTTTACAGAGTTGACGTCGACTGCACTTACATTATTTAAAAAAAAAAGTAGAGATCTGGCAACCTCTGAGGAACCAGTCACGTGACCTGTGCTACGTAAGCACTCCACGCAGATAAGCTCCGCCCACAGGTTCCTCTCGTACTGCAAGATCTCTACCACATCTTCCTTCACAATGACATTTTTCGATTCAAAAAATCTAAGGCTGAGTTTCAATTCCTTCGCATGCTTGAAGGACAACAAATCAATTATTTCTTTCACGTCAGAAATTATGCAAAGAGTTATCCCAAATTTGTTTCCTTTGGTTTGGAAGAGTCTATTTTCCATTCCTTGCTTCTCCAAATATTTCGACGCCCTTTGAAGATATGAAAGTTTCTGCGGTTGACGTTCGTTTCAAATAACCTCCTCATTAGTTGATTCGTTCATTTTATCACTTTACCTTATTTTAATGTGGTCCAACCATCTCATTCTTTACGTCTGTGTGAACTCTGGTAATATTTTGTTGTTTCTTTTTCAATTTATTTTCAATTGCCCTCATTTTCTTCTTCTTATTCTTAGAATTTCCCTGAGTGTCTTCTTCCTTCATCGACCCCTTTCAAGTTTTCATCAACGCTGCCTTTTGGTTGCCATTTACTAATTTGTTGTTTTCCCTGCTTCCAGTGTGTGCAAACCATCTCATTTTTTGTGTCTGTTTCCACATTTATTTTTCTTTACAAAGGGCCCTCTTCATCTTCTTCTTCTAGTCTCGAATTTGCTTAAATATTTTCTTTTCCCATACCTCCATACTGTTCTCTTTATTGCTCAAGTTTCACATCCATAAGTTTCAGCTTCTTCTAGTCTTCTCTGCTTTTCCTTACTCTCTTAGTTTCCTGCTACAAATTCCTTCCAATCTCTCATCACTTTTGCAATCATCTTGCCCGTAGCTGGTCCTGCCTTCTTGTTACCATCAGCTTTACCCTTTACTATCTTGCCTATGGCTGGCACTATCTCTATAGCTTTAGTGTGGTCCAACTATCTTATTCTTTACGTCTGTATGACCATAGTGCCCTCATTTTCTTCTTCTTCTTAGAATTTCGCTGAGTGACTGCCTCCATTTACTAATTTGTCGTTTTCCCTGCTTCCAGTGTGGACCAACTATCTCACTTTTTGTGTCCGTTTCCACGTTCATTTTTTTCTTTACAAAAGGTTCTCTTAATCTTCTTCTTTGTAGTCTAGAATTTGTCTTCCTTTCCCATACTTCCATACTGTTCTCTTTATTGTTCAAGTTTGACATCCATAAGTTACAACTTCTTCTAGTCTTCTCTGTTTTTCGCTTTCTCTCTTAGTTTCCTGCTACAAGTTCCTCCCAATCTCGCATCACTTTAGCAGTCATCTTGCCCATGGCTGGTCCTGACTTCTTATTACCATTAACTTTAATCCTTTACCATTTTGTCATTTTATTTTCTTTTAGTGTGGTCAAACCATCTCAATCTCTATGTCCGTATGATCATAGTTGTTTCGTTGTTCGTTCTTCAATATAATGCCCTCACTTCTTCTTATTACAACTTCCCTCCTTTCATCGAACTCTTTCAAGTTATCCTCAACCCTGCCATGTACTAATTTGTCGTTTTTCCTGCTATGGACCAACCATCTCATTTTTGTGTTTGTTTCCATGTTTATTTTTGAATAGTAAGCCTCGGAAAACTCTATTGAGATGGGAGAGGATAATGCTAAGACGAATATTTGGGGAAGAAGAACAGATGATAGATATATAAGAACAAATGCAGAAATGTAAAACTTATATAACGAATAGAATATTGTGACAACAAGGAGGCTTCAAAGGAAAGGATGGCAGTCAAGCAAGTACTATGGAAAAAACCCGTCAGTATGAAGAAAAAGGAAGACCACAGAAAAAATAGAAAAAGGAAGCGATGTAAGGAATTAAAAGAGCATAGCTGGGAACAAGAATCTCAAGAAGCTCATGGCGTAAAAGGCCTACTGCAAAGCTATTCCAAAGCTTTCTTCCAGTCTGTTCTGCTCTTTTTCTTTTCAGTTTGCTGCTCCTAATTCCTCTAAATCTCTTTTTCGCGCCCATTTTGCTCTTAACTTTGCCTTCTCAATACATTTATTCATTCAATCGTCTGATGCCTTTTACGAAATCTGAGAGCGTTCCCTTTCTTTTTTTTTATATTGTGTCCTCACTTCTACTTTCCAGAGTTTTTCTAAGTGTCTTCCTTTCCTTTCCGTACTCTCACTTTCTTCGTGTTTGCTTTCTTCATTATCCAACCTCACATCTTTGATTAACAACTTCTTCTGGCATATGCCATCATTCGCCGTGGGTTTTTAGTTTTCTATTCACAATTTCTCCAAATCTTCTCCCATTCTTTTTGCCTTTAGCTTGTTTCCATTGGCTTTTTACGATTTTACTAACGATTCTTCATTCAATGTGAGCCGACCACCTCAATATTTATGTCTTTATAAAGTCTGAGTTTATTTTCTATTTTCATTTTATCCTTCCAGTTTCTTCGTGGTTGCTCTCTTCGTTACACAAGTTAAATTCCAATTTCTTCCAGTCACTTTTCGTTGCTTTTTGTTTTTTGCTCTCAACTCACTTCTTGCCTTCTCTTCACTACCATCGGTTTTACCTGTAACTCTTTTTTAAATCATTATATCTCGTGCCCTTATGAATTCTGTGATTCTTTTTAAATAGAACTCCCACTTCTTCTTCCCTCTGGAATTTTTCTTCTACCTAAGTCTTACTTCTTTAAGTTCTTCTTGCCTTCTACTTGGTCGTCTTTCCGTCTTTCAATGTGGCTCAATCTTCTATGTCATTGCGAACGCCTTTCTGCTTCTTTTGCCCAAATATTTTTCTTCTCCATATCTACAGCTTCTCTGCATCCGTCGGCTACATTCCTCAAGAGTAACATCCATAAGTTCTGTTTGGTCGAGCAGACCTCAGTAGCTTCCTTAGTGGCCCCATGCGCACGAACCTTCTCTATTCTCATTCGTTTTCCATCTTCCAGATTGATCTCTAATTCCTCCAGCGAGATGCTTCCTTTAAAGAGAAAAGAACTGGAAGTTAGGAAACAATCTCTTGTAACTCTTCCAAATTTTGGGCAATATTGATGACTATCCCAATAATTTCGATAGGACTGGTCACCACTCATATCATGATAAGCAAGCATGACCACGAGCATGTTTTCAAGCCAGTACAAACTTTAACCGCACCGAACGGATTATACGAGCGTGTCTGTTTTTCAGTCACAGATTTCAGCGCGTGAACAAAAGTAACGCTTCAGGTTTCGTTTCGGGCCTGCAACGAGAGCGACATTCACGCGTCGTAAATCTCATCGATCGCGCGCGTTTTCTTTTTTTTTTTTCTCTCTCTTTATTTTAAAGTGAAGCGGAGCCGGATTATGATTAATGACCACGCGCGTAAATATAAATCGGGTAGTTCTTTCCACCGCGTTCCCCGGAGCGTTCAGCAGCCGCTTAAGAGACGGAAAAGCTAACTGCTAACAGCCAAAGGTGGGGCGGTCGTTTGCGGATGATTTATGTCGCCAAGGTAGGAGGAATTTCGGGTTTTTGCTCAGAAATGCTTTTTTTTAGTGCTTCGGGGTGAGGGAATTTATTTTAAAAGTTGTCTTTCTGATTTAGGTAATGGTCGTTGTTCTGAGTGAAGGTGTGTTTAACCAAAAAAAAAAAAATGTAGAACCTTGAATCATAGCTTCATGAATTACGTATTCAAGTCAATCAAATTTCTTTCTTAATCCGTTCTTCATTGACCTCTTCTGTTAAGGCGCCCGTTTCTTTCTTCTTCTAATTTGTTCTGGTCTGCATTTCCTTACTTGTTCCAGTCTTTCATTCTTTAGCTTTTCTTGCCAATCTGCTTGCTTCCATACTTATAACCCTTTATCAGTTGTTTCGTTCTTATTTCTTTTTCCACTTTGGTCGTTCTTATTCTACTTTGATTTTCCTACTATTTTCTCCATTAAGGAAAAAAAAACGTTAAAAGTTTCTTCACCATGCAAGCTTGTTTGTTTTTCAATCTTGAAGAAACTCTCAATCGATACAACGAAACGTTGATACGCGAGAGCGACTTGAAAGCTGTCTAAACCAAATTTATTTCAGGTGGAGTATATTTAATGTCTTCATAAGGCCCTCCTGTTGAAATTAAAATTGCTCGATCTTTCCGTCTTTCAATTTAATCGTCCCCCCATTTAAAATGCAAAACGTCAGAGACTATGAACCTCCGAATCGATAAATTATTAATATTCAATCGATGGGGGGTGGGCCACTCTTCTTCGCAAAATCCACCTTAAAAGGCGTCGAGCCATTTGAATTTCAAATGGGCGGCATAATGAGAACTGTTTTCGGTCACAATTACGCGCCGCAGCAATTTCAAAGTAAATGCCCAAATACGAATTCGAAAAGTTTTCGTTTTTTTTTTTCGGGCAGCTTTCGGAATAAATTTGCGTCATTGCGCGGCTTATTTATAAAACGAGGAAATGAAGCGCGTGTTTACGTCGACTGAAAAAAGCTTTCAGCGGCAGGTTTTCTTGTGTTTACGCGGCGCTTAATAATCTGTCCGCAAGTGTGTTTAGCCAAAGATTATAATGACACTCTGATTAACAATGAGCGAGCGAATACTACGGCCGTCGTGCCCTGTGCCAAAAACTAGAAATAGTAAACACATTTAAGGCTGAATAAACAAATAAAATGTGTGTGCTTGGCCTCAATGTTGAAAACTATTCAATCCGTCATAATATTATTATTTCTACTAACACACAATAAAACTTCTTAGTAAGTTTAATATATTCACAGCATTTCAAAAATAATTTGAGGCTACATTCCCCCCAAAACCAACAGTAATTCTAAGAAATGTAGTTGATTTGATCACGTGAGACTTAGGAATTGTTGTAAACACAGTACAATTTAACTTTATTCTAGAAAACTGATTAATAGTTATTATTAAGCTCAGCGGTTCTCAACAGGTGAATAGATTTATTATAAAAAAAAATATTATTGTTACTTTACTCCATCTATGGAGCAAGCCAAAGATTCTAGTACTTTCCAGACTCGCCCTAGATGGCGATAGAATTTGCTGGTACGTTCGCTACTTGTTCCACGCTATTCTCGAAAGAGTGGCGGCGATGCGTGATATAAATTCATTGTCATTCTGTGAGCAATAAATGCGAATCTAGTAATCAGTAGAACGGTTAAGTTATAGAAGCGTTATTTGATAGACAAGTGTTGCTTGATCGTAAGCATTAAAGTGTTTTTAACATAAACAACGATTCTAACTGTGAACCCCAAAGTCATAATATTATTAAATTTGAGTAAAAATGACTCCTTATAGTGTTTGCAGCATAACTTTTCAGTTACGTAAGTAAGTTATCGTCCACTCTGTATACCTTTCGTTACGCCCTTATTTTCTTTCAAGCGCTAAGTATTTTTTAATATTTTTTTATTCAATCTTTTATTTCTTTTTACCTTTCATTGTTTTGTTTAGTTTTTTTGCGTTTGCTTCATAACGCTTAGAATTTTATTTTTCTCTGCGATTATTTCGATTTAGAAGTTTCAATAAAGCAATTAATAATAAAACTAGAGACAATCGATTTAGTAACGAATTACTTTGATTTTGTAATGAACGTCAAGTTTCTACGTTGAAAAAAGAAAACAAATAACAAAAGACAATCGACTGGCAAAAATGTCAATTAAAGAAAGAGAAAGAAAGAGAAAAGACACATAAAACAAAACATAGTCAATTTTTTTTTGTTTTTCTTTATTGTTCATATTTTTTGGCACTTCTTTTGATCAAACGCTCGTTCGGTGCAAATAATTCAATTCCTTCAATAAAGCAATTAATAATAAAACAAGAGACAATCGATTTAGTAACGAATTACTTTGATTTTGTAATGTACGTCAAGTTTCTACGTTGAAAAAAGAAAACAAATAGCAAAAGACAATCGACTGGCAAAAGTGTCAATTAAAAAAAGAGAAAGAGAGAGAAAAGACACATAGAACAAAACATAGTCAATTTTTTTCTTGTTTTTCTTTATTGTTTGTATTTTTTGGCGCTTCTTTTGATCAAACGTTCGTTCGGTGCAAATGATTCAATTCCTCCAATAAGGCAACAAGAAACAAGAAACAATCGATTTAGTAAGGAATTACTTTCATGTTATTCTTTTTTTTATTTTCAGAGAAAAACTAAAAATAGCAATTTTTTTTTCTTTGTCAGAAGCAGAAAAGAGAAAATAAAAGACGATCGACTGTGCGGCAAATGTTTATGAAAGAAAAAACTTTCTCCGTCGAGAGACAAAAATATATAAAAAAAAAAAAAAACAACACACAGTCAATGATAAATAAGAAAGCTTATGAGCTTATCACTTTCCTTTATTGTTTTGTTTTTTTTTAATTGTTTTTATCGAGAAAAGAGAAAGAATACAAGCAAAAGTGCATCATCGTTCTTTTCTTCGCGCTTATTTTTTGACAAACGCAAAAAAACCTTTTGCGTAAATATATTTTTTTCGTTAATATTATCACCTGAAGCCAAAGAAATTATTTAATTGTTTAACGTAATAAAAAACAATTGCTTCATGAAGGCAAATAATAATAAAACAAGAAACAATCGATTTAGTAACGAATCACTTTCGCGTTGTTCTTTTTTCATTTTCCAAAGAAAGCATAAAGAAAGTAAATTTCGTGTTTTTTTCTCTCTTTATCGGAAGCAGAAAAAGAGAAAAACAAATGACGATCGACTGTGTGTCAAATGTTTATAAAAAAAAAAAAACTTTCTCCGTCGTCGAACAAAAAATAATCCAATGACACTTCAGGAAGCTTATGATTTTCTCTTACATTTTTTGTTTTTCTCTATTGCTTATATTGAAAATAGAAAAAGAATACAAGGAAGAGTGCGTCGTTTCTCTTTTTTTTCGCGCTTCTTTTTATCAAGCGCAGAAATTCCTTTGCGTAAATATTTTCTTTCCTTTTTGTTAACGTTATCACTGATATGATGTGAAATCACTAATTTACTTTAAACAATATCGACAGAACACTCGAAAGCCAAAAGGTTCTTCCATTGTTCAATGGAAAAAAATTCAATTGTTTCAATAAGGCAGATAATAATTAAACAAGAAACAATCAATTTAGTAACGAATTACTTTCGCATAATTGAATTGACTTCTCGTTGGAACCGCTTCTACTGATGACGTTTCATTCTCCACTGCAGAAGAACTTCCTCAGGCCTGCTACTGCTGCTGGCGGTGTTGCTGCTATTTCTCGTTAGTCGACGAGACAGTCTGCTGCTGCTACTTCTCGTTAATCGATGAGACTGTCTCATCGACTAACAAGAACTAGCGACAGCAACACCGCCAGTAGCAGCAGCAGCAGACCTGAGGAAGTTCTTCTGGTATGGAGACCGAAACGTCGGAAGCAGAAGTAGTCATGACGCAGTTCCAACCGGAAGCCAATTAAGGACAACGGCTGCGGAAGCCTTCCAGTTGAATTACTTTCGCGTTGTCCTTTTTTTTATTTTCCGAGAAAAACTAAAGAAAGCAAATTTCATGTCTTTTTCTCATTGTCATAAGCAGAAAAAGAGAAAACAAAAGACGATCGACTATAAGACAAATGTTAATTAAAAAAAATATATGCGTTGAAAGCGAAAAAAATAAATTAAAAAAAGAAAAAACAAGGCACGAGTAATCATACATAAGGAAACTTATGACTTTAGTTTATTTTTTTTTTTAGTTAATTGCTTTACCGAAAAGAAAGAAAAATATAAGTAACAGTTCGTCGTTTCTTTTCTTCCGCGTTCTTTTTTTTTAACAAATGCGAAAAATCTTTCCTGAAAATATTATTGTGTCAATGTTATCACTCGAAAGCCAAAAAAAAAATGCTAAAAACTCTTCAGCAGTTGCAAAAATGTAAAGAATTCTCGGTTGTTTAAAACAAAGTAACGAAGAAAAGTCGATAACAAAACAACAACGAACGTCGTCTCTCTACACTAAAAAAGAAGAAGACAAATAACAAAAGACGATCGACTGGCACAAACGTTAATTAAAAAAAAATTGTTTAAAGTGTCGTCATGGAAAGAAAAAAAAATAAAACACAATCAGTGACTTATTAATTATGTGCTTATGTTTTTCCTTTATTTTTTCGTTTTTCTTTATTATTTATAAAGAAAAAAAGTTAATCGTAAATATTTTCTTTTTTTTTTGTTAATATTACTTGAAGGTCAAAACAAACTTACTCTATTAAATGGGACCCAGAGATTGTTGGCATCTCTTGTAGTATCATGAGTATCTAAGTGACCTTGACTTGGGAAATGCATTATGTTTTTCTTTGTTGTTACGAGTTGCTCATATATGAATACACCTGGTAGGGTCAATATTTGGTATTTCCGAAATATTGGCATGTTGTAAGACTTGGTCCCGTAGAGCTTTCTTTTGTAGTGTGAATATCTCTGAGTTTCCAGCTGATTTTCCTCAAATTAAGATGACATAGATCATTTTAGAGTAAAATAGGACGTAGTATGCGGTTGTATTCTCAACCTGAGTTATCCTTCTGATGGCTTAGGTGCTTCGCGCTAATTCCTTGCCAAGCTTTTCGACGTGTTACCTCCAGATAAAGCGCGAGTCCAGATGTACTCCGAGATATTTTACAGATTTTAAATTCGTGAGCTGTATTCTTGTGGAGGAGGTGAACAGAACTTTTTCTGTTTCTTCATCACTCAGGTACTATTCATGTGCTGTAAACCAGGTAGTCAGTTTCGACATCGCTGCCTCCGATAGCTCCTTAAGCGAATTCAGGTTATTGCTTCTATTCAGTACGGTTGTGTCGTCAGCAAAGAGAATCATCCTGCTTTTCATATATGAAGGGAGATCGTTTGTATACAGAATGAAAAGCAGAGGTCCCAATATGGATCCCTGCGCAATACTTTGTGTAGTTGTTCTTGTTGTACTTTCGTCTCCATTTTGTTCGACGAATTGTTGACAGTTTTCCAGGAGGTAGGATTGTAACAAACTTGAGACAACCCCTTTGAAACCGTAATCTTTCAGCTTGGTAATCGGTAGATGGTAGATGGCTTTTGCGTTATTCTTTTTCCGCTTTCCGAGAAAATAAAGGAAGCAAATTTCATTTGTTTCTCATTATCAGAAGTTTGTTTCTTACTGTCTCAAAATATAGTTTCTGTTTTTATTTTATTTTGTGCCACTGTTAGAAAGGCTAACAAAAATATATACATAGACCATTAAATTTTAAATCTATATATACTTAAAATGGAAACACTGTTATTACAATAATTAATAAAGTTTTACATGCATTTAAAATAATTTAATTTAACTACTATCATGAAAAGTTCATAAAAAGAAAACATCAGAGCTTTTTGATTGCGACTATTAGTTTCTGATTTAATTATCTCTGCATTTAGGTGCACGATTCAAAATTACCCCCAATCACGAAACAATACCATCAAATCTAATTTAATATTAAATTTGTACAGCGATTAAATTAAGCCGTTAGACCCGAGCTTTTCCTTCACATTCGCACACTCGAGAACTTTTCGTTAAAACTTTCACGCACACTTCCTTAAAGCGTCGTCGGAAAGTTTTTTTGACATAAATCTCATTGGCTGTCTCATAATTTCAATTGGACGTCATAAATTTCAACCCCAGACGAAAGGACTTCGAATTTATATTGACAACTCCGTATGTATCATCGCAGACCATTGAGTCGTGATCCACGCAGATGTAATTTCCGGCCTCCCCAATGTACTTGCAATCTGCCCCAGGTTGGGGGGTAGTTCTGTTCATTGGCCGCCGTCGTTGATGGAGTTATGCTCCCCCGTGGTTTTCTGCAATTTACCGTTGATTTAAGGGCGCGTTCGGAGTGTTTCAATTAACCACCAGCATCGTAATGTTGTTTTTTTTTTTTTTCGAAGGTGCGCCAAGTCTTTTTTTCCATCTCATTATTGCGGTTGCAATTTAATCAAGCCCCGGGCTGGTAATTATTTCTATCAATGACGGTAAACAGTTTCTAAATTAAATTCTTCATACCTCGCGAAGAAGCTAAACGATCGGAAAGCGCTTTCTGTTTACTCGAGGAGCGCAGAACAAATAACGCGATCGTGTTGATAAGTTTCCCCAGGGGAGGAAGGTTTCAGCTCTGCCTAATGTGCAAACGTAATTAGGGCGGGCCTGACACGAACGAGCTCTACATAGTTCGAAGCTGTCGTCGAAAATACATAATTTTGGGTAGCGATGGATGATCGTAATTGGAAAGCAAACTGGAGTCCTCGAAATTCAGCACGGCCAGGATAATATAATTTGAATTGCAATGGAAGGAAAACGCGCACGTTCCGAATGAGTTCGTTTCTAATTACGCTACGAGTTTCAATTTATTTATAAATATATATATCCTAAGACATTAATTAAGACTGCAGCTGTACACTTACATTATAGTTGAAGTTTTATTATTGTTTTTTTTTTATTTCCTAGGTAGATTTTTTTGAGTGTTATTTTTGAAAAATCAACAAGTTTAAAGATACAAGTGGGGTGAAAACCCTCGCCCCCACTTAAATTACTGAAAAAACATTCCGCTACGTTGCAAGATAAAATTTGCCGGCCCTCATCACAATTAAAAAGCAACGAAGGCAACATTATTTTCTCTGTTTTCACAACGACGAGCAAACATATTTCGACGTCCCCGCGCTCGTCCACCCTCGCTCACGCTCCGAACCACCCTTAATTGAACAGCGAGATGGGAGCCGTGGATTTCACGCGGATACCTCGTCGTATTTAAACAACTTTTGAAAAGGTCGCGGTTTTTGGCCGTGTTTACTTTTTCGAAATATGACTCCATGTGTTAATTACGTTTTTTTTTTTAATTTCGCATTGCGTTTGCCCATCTACTACACTTAGGCACTTCGAGAAGGAAAGGGGAAATTTTTTAATGGTATTTAAATGAATACACAGTTAATGCATGCAGTATGTTGTTAAGTTAAAATATTTTTTTTAATTTCTAACGGACAGATAAAATAAAAGCTAAATAAAAACTTTTAATCAAATAATCCTCAACAAGTGGATTTATTTATTAGTATATAAAAAGAATATTATTATTCCTTCAGTTACTGAGTTTTCAAAAAAGACTCATCCCACGTTTTTTGGTTGTTTTTAAAAGTTTTAAAAGTGGCTGTCACGTTTTCCTTAATCTAAGAAGAACTCAATGGTGGTTTTGATGTATTCATCTTTTTTCTGACGTTGAAGTTTTGACTATGCAGCCAACCCTCTGATGAATTGTTCTTCATCAGATTCGATCTTAAGGTCTTAATCTAAGAAAAACTTAATAATAGGATGAAAGAGCGTCAGGTTTCATTTGAGGACATTTCTCCGTTGCCAACTCCATCCAATAAATAAACAAATTCCACAGTGTTAACGTCCACTCCTATGAAAAGCATTTTTAAAACTAATAACGATAGACAAAAAAATAATTAAACTTGAAGAGACAGAAAAAGGACAAAAGACAGAAAAGAAAATTAAACTTGGAGGTAAAGAAAAAGGACAAAAAACAGAAAAGAAAATTAAACTTGGAGGTACAGAAGAAGGATAAAAGACACAAAAGAAAATTAAACTTGGAGGAACAGAAGAAGGACAAAACGTTGCACAATTACAGAAGAGAAAGAAGCAGGTGAGGAGAATTGTCTTTGAATCGTCATCCTCTGATTCAGACATCAACGACCAAAATCTTTGCGATGATGAGGGCTTGTTAGATCAAGAAAGCATCGATGGCAATAATAATTGTAAACTCTGCGGAGAGTTTGGGCAAAACAATGAGTTATGGTTCAGATGTGTAAATTGCTCCAGCTGGATTCATAAAAAATGCAGCGGTCAGGACACAGCTTAAGCTACATCTGCGATCTTTTCTTTGGGATGTCAACTTTTTAACCTTGTAGCCAACCTCCTGATGAATTTTTTTCCACCAGATTCGATCCCTAGGTCTTTCAATCCAAGAAGAACTTAATAGTGGTTCTGAGTCTTCATTTTTTTGTGATCTTGATTTTTTAACCTCCCGATGAACTGTTTTGTATCAGATCTCGTCCCACGTTTTTTGGTTGTTTTAAAATATCTTTTGCTGTCAGGTTTTCTTAATCTAACAAGAACTTAATGGTAGTTTAGATGTATTCATCTTCTTTCTGACGTAGAATTTTGACTTTGCAGCCAACCCTTTGGTGAATTCCCTACCACCAGATTCGATCTTAAGGTCTTAATCTAAGAAGAACTTTGAAATCTTCATTTTCTTTAGGACGTCGACTTTTTAACCTTGCAGCCAACCTCATTACGGATTGTTCTGTAGGTCTTCTTTAAAACAAAAGTACTTAATAGTGGTTTTGATGTCTTCATCATCTTTCTGCCGTCGAATTCTTAATATAGCAGCCACCAGATTCGATGTCAGGTCCTCTTTAATCTAAAAACTTAACAGCGGTTCATCTTCTTTCTGACGACGACTTTTTATCTTTGCACCCAACCCCTTGATGGACTATTTTCCACCACCTCTTTCATTTCGGTTGTTTGAATAACATTGATGGTACCAGATATATGTCGCTGCTTCCAAAAACGTCGATAGGTACTAGATCTTCAAAGATAGGTAGCATCCCAACCATTGGCTATGCCAAAATCCTCTCGTATGAAATTTATGGTGTTAGTTGAAGATGGATTAAATCTGAGACGAAAAGAACATGCAGCGTCCTGTGGGCTAGCGTTGTGGATGTATTTTTTTGTTCTTTCTGCTTTAACTGTCAATCTTCCTTGCCATTTGAACGACAACTCATCCAGAAATCTTGCCACACTACTGCTTTTTCTTTTTTTTGAATACGTTGGCCTTGTGTTCTTCATAGTAGAGTCTTATTCTGGATCCTATTGAGACGTTCTGGATTGCAACGTCTTCGTATAACTCGCTGAACAAATGTGTCTGTAGCTGCAGGTGGACAGGGTTTGTTGCTTGTTTCTTTTTCTTTTACGAACGAAGAAAAAAATGCGAAACCGACTAATCGGCTGTCGCTCTTTCTTTTTATTTATTTTTTAATAATATTTATTACAGAATCGATCGTATTTTGTTTCTTTTGTTTTACGAACGTAAAAAACAAAGAAAGGGAGACAATCATCGTTCGTTTCGCTTTCGTTAATCCCAGCAAGACTTTTCAGAACAATCAGCGGTACTTTGTTTCCATTTTCTTTGCGAAAAATATGATATTCGTTGCACAATCCGATCGTCTTTTGTTTTCATTTTTATGATTTTAACGAAAAAGACAACCGCTTTTTCGTTAAAAGCAAAACGAAAGACGATCGATTACAGTCGCTTATAATCGATCGTCTTTTCTAAATTATAATTATAACCGATTGTCTTTTCGTTAAAATCAAAAAAAGAAAACAAAAAACGAATGATTACCGTCGATCGTCTTTTCGTTAAAAGCAAGAGATAAAAAATAAAACAAAATACGATCGATTCTGACTTTTCACAATATCGGTGGTGCGAAGAAAATAATATTCGTTACATAATCGATCGTCTTTTGTTTTCGTTTTTGTGATTTTAACGAAAAAACAAAAGACGATTTAACGAAAAAGTAACCGTTTTTTTCGTTTTAAGCAAAACAAAAAACAATGCAAAACAAAAGCCGATCAATTATAATCGATTATAATCAAACGTCTTTTCTAAATTATAATTGTAATCGATTATAATCGATTGTGTTTTCGTTAAAATTAGAAAAAAAAAACACAAGAAACGAATGATTACCGTCGATCGTCTTTTCGTTAAAAGCCAAAAATAAAAAATAAAACAAAATACGATCGATTCTGACTTTTAACAATATCGGTGGTACTTTGTTTCAATTTTCTTTGCGAAGAAAATAATATGCGTTACATAACCGATCGTCTTTTGTTTTTGTTTTTGTGATTTTAACGAAAAAATAAAAGACGATCAATTATAATCGATTATAATCAACCGTCTTTTCTAAATTATAATTGTAATCGATTATAATCGATTGTCTTTTCGTTAAAATTAGGAAAAAAAAGACAAAAAACGAATGATTACTGTCGATCGTCTTTTCGTTAAAAGCAAAAAATAAAACAAAATACGATTGATTCTAACTTTTCATAATATCGGTGGTACTTTGATTATATTTTCTTTGTGAAAAAGATGGTATTCCTTACATAATCGATCGTCTTTTGTTTTTGTTTTTTAAGATTTTAACGAAAAAACAAAAGACGATTTAACGAAAAAAACAACCGTTTCTTCGTTAAAAGCAGAACAAAAGACGATCGATTATAATCGACCGCCTTTTCGTTAATAGCAAAAAGAAAATAACAAAAGACGATTGATTATGGTCGATCGTCTTTTCGTTGAAAGCAAGAAATAAAAAAGTAAAACAAAATAGGATCGATTCCTACTTTTCATAATAGCGGTGGTACTACTATGTTTATATTTTCTTTGTGAAAAAGAAGATATTCGTCACATAATCGATCGTCTTTTGTTTTTGTTTGTATGATTTTAACGAAAAAAAACAGAAGACGATTTAAAGAAATAAACAGCCGCTTTCTCGTTGAAAGCAAAACAAAGACGATCGATTATAATCGATTGTAATCGATCGTCTTTTTGTTACAAGCAAACAAACAAAAGACGATTGATTATAGTCGGTCGTCTTTTCGTTAAAGGCAAAAAATAAAACAAAATACGATCGATTCTGACTTTTCATAAAATCGGTGATACTTTGTTTATATTTTCTTCGTGAAAAAGATGATATTCGTTACATAATCGATCGTCTTTTGTTTTTGTTTGTATGATTTTAACGAAAAAAAAACAAAAGACGATTTAAAGAAATAAACAACCGCTTTTTCGTTGAAAGCAAAACAAAGACGATCGATTATAATCGATTGTAATCGGTCGTCTTTTCGTTACAAGCAAACAAACAAAAGACGATTGATTATAGTCGATCGTCTTTTCGTTAAAAACAAAAAACAAACAAGAGACGATTGTCTATAGTCGATCGTCTTTTCGTTAAAGGCAAAAAATAAAACAAAACACGATCGATTCTGACTTTTCATAAAATCGGTGATACTTTGTTTATATTTTCTTCGTGAAAAAGATGATATTCGTTACCTAATCGATCGTCTTTTGTTTTTGTTTCTTGATTTTAACGAGAAAACAAAAGACGATTTAGCGAAAAAAAAAAACAACCGCTTTTTCGTTAATTGGCTAAAGAAACTGGGGCATCTATTAGTAGCAAGCCTGTGAAGTACAAGACCACTATATAGTGGGGCAAGACTAATCCCTGAATATCATCATAATTAATAGGCTCGTGTAGAAATAATTTTATAATGAGAAGAAACAGCATTTTGCACATCAAATAAAGGCAATTGTCAGTTTCTAGTGACAAATAAATTAAATGTTCGCTCACCAAACCATGAAACTAGATCCGGGGAGACAGACATAACTTCAGACTATCACTTCAAACTAAGGCATGGATGGAAGACCGAAGACTTTACGACTAAACGTCTTCTGACTTTAATATCTAATCGCGGTACCAGCAACTCTTTATGTGGTTCATACCAGAAGTTACGATTACGAACAAGACGCTGTGTGTAGGATTAAGGCGTACACTTACCCTATGAGCCATCGCGGTTGTTTTCCTAGATACGTCCACCCTTAGTCGTAGTTGCTTATGCTTATATTATGGCGGCTTCTTTGATGATAAGTCACTTCGATGACTCTTTGAGGATACATGTGATGTTTTTTAAGTGCAGTTTTATTGCAGAGGTCATTATCATGACAAGTCTTTGAAAAAGCAAGTAAGGATTCAATTTAAGCCTTACTTGTAACAGCATATTGTGTATCACGTTCTAACTAAGGCTTAAATTTAATCCTCGCTTAAATGCTTTGTGCAACCCAGCCCTAATGATTCGCAAAATGTGTCAAGCTCGCCCTGGCTCGCAATTAGCAAACTCGTTCCACTTTGCTGCCTTGGTACATAAATATTACTCTTATTATTGTTTTGATAGTTCGAAAAAACTCTTGACTTTATTATTACGTAATACATTTATATAAGGATAATGGCAGTTGGCTATAAACTGTATAATGATTTACCCTTGATTTACTAAGCCACCCTCTTATTTATAGGTAAGTACAAACATACATAATTATGACATTAAAGCGAATGTGTTTTCTCTCACTACATTCGGCGAGCCCCAGCTAAGTGCGTGGCAAGGAATTATTAATGTGTTTACACCGCCTGTCATTTGCGTAAATTTCAGCGCGCACCTGAGGATTTCAGCCAGCACGAAACATCCTGCAATAATATTGACGAATGGTAACAATGTCGAGGTAGCACTCCACTAATTAAAAGCAAACCAACGGGAATCGATTGGTTTCACGCGAAAGTAAGTAAATGGAAAGGATGGGGAAAAAGATTCCCTTTTTGAAAAATTTCCTAGAGATACGTCGGCGCTATCCCGATAACGAAAACACATTGCAACCCACATACGTCAGAACATAAATAACGTACTTAGATTACGCTAAGGACGACGACCGTTTAATATAAACACTTTACGTTTCCAGCGACTGTCGATAATTCCGCGATACGCGGACAAATGAAATTATGGTTCGGTATCGCTCGCGAAACTTAACCCCACCGTATTCACGTCCAATTTCCGAAATTGTCGAAGCGATCCAAATCGAATAAGGGGACGCGCGCCGGAGGCTTCGAAAAAGTTTCCGAATTAAATCGGTTTATATTACACCGGCGAGGCAATAAAAGATCGCTTGTACAAGCAACGCGGTGAATTTAAAAGTTCCTGGAAGGAAAGTTTTATTTCGATAGGAACAGGAGTCGCTAAATGTAAATTACCGCTCCGATTACTTTTGACTTCACCTGTTAAGGGTAACTTGTTTGTCAATTTTTTTTTCCTTTGAGTATCTCCAGTCTACCTCATTTTGGATTTTAAAATATTAGTGAGAAAGGTATCATTGTCTTCCATCCAGTTTTGTACCTACTTTTTTCTCGAATGCTCGAGAACAGCCCCCATCCATCTCTTTCTAGGTGTTCCTTCAGTTTAAATAAGTTATAACTTTCTTCTCACATAAAAAAAGTAGCTCAAATCCTACTAGAGGTGTTAAACTTCATGTTTCAAGGTCACCTTGTTCCTTGGCTCCTCCTCTTCTTGCCTCCTATTTACTTCCATCCATTAATGTGCAAGAGTAAATATGGGCGAGTAGCTCTCGAGATGCTGTTAATAGACGTGTTCGTTGTTAATGGGCATAGCTCTGAGAGTACTATCGATAGCATCTCGAGAGCTCCTCGCAAATATTTACCCTCAAATGGACTTGTACCTTCTTCCTTCTGACAAATTTCATACATAATCCAGACTCTTCGTTACATCTTTCCATCTACTTCTTGGTCGTCGTCTTGTTCTGATCTTCTGCGCCCTCCTTCTAGTAACTCTATCCAATGATCTTTTGGGCTTTTTTTCTGGAAAGTTCCGTACATCTTCATTACCACGCCTTTTCACTTGTCTCTTCATCATCCTCTTGTTCATCCTCTTGTTGATCTTCTGCAACTCCCTCCTATTCACTTCTATCCATAGGCTATTGTATTTCTTTCTTTTGGAAACTTCCATGGATGTCCTGGTATTCCATTACCACGTCTTTGTCTTGTATCTCCAGTCCACCTCACGATTCTAATTTTGGACAGTAAAATATAAATTTCCTTACATCCGTTCCTATCTTTTGGCCTTCCAGTTTTGTACAGACTTTTCCTTAAATACTCGAGAACAGCCCCCTTCCCTCTCTCTCTAGGTCTTCCTTTCTGCGATCCTGTACTCTCCTTTACGGTCCTGTCACTTCAATCACAAATGAAAAGCTTAACCATAGGAATGGGGCAAAGAATCAGAGTTGTTACTAATTGTCTTCTCCTGTAAAGATGTAGAGGGATAGACCAAGGAAGAAGATTTTGATTTTTTTGTGGGGTGTAGTTAAAATTCGACTTTCTATTCAAGTGTCCTAGCCATTAGCATTATTTCATGTACTTTTGGTATGGTACTTTCGTTATCCTTCAGGATATATGCTTGCTTTCCTACAAGTATTCTTCTGATTGTCTTTTTTTCCCTTTCCTCAAAACTTCTTTCGACTTTTTCTTCAGAACCCAAGCCTCACAGTCTTACAAACAGTTGGTCTTAACAATATTCTTATTTATTATCAATTAGACACCTGTTCGCTTCATTACCCTCTTATCGATCCTTTCCCTCTTGTTCTAATCTGACCAAACTTAAAACCAATAATAATTATTGTACTAAGTCGGGAGAAGAATTGTTGGAAACTTAATTTTTTTCAAAATATTCGTGATTTTTCAATAATTTTCTTCCCGTCCCGTTTCCTTCGTGCCTTCCTCCTTAATTAATCTAGGCTATTGAAATCGTAGCTTACATCTTCTGGGGTGTGCGTGTGGATTCGTCAGTTTTTTTTCCCGATGGCAATAAAAAATATATCTTCTCTCTCGTTCTCCGTATTGTCTGGTGAAAACGGGCATCGCGATACGCAGAAAAAGTGTATTTGTAAACTCGTTAATATTCATAAATTCATAATGTCCGCATTTCCGCTCACATGGCACCCGCTAATAAAATTCGCAGGGTTCGGCTGAATAATTCAATCGAAACCGCGCGTTTCGCCGGGCTCGTTGCGTTGATTAATATTTATGGTGGTGCATTTTGCCGAAAAACGGCGACGTCAAAGTCGGTCAAATCGTCAAAAATATAAATTACCAGGCGGCGTCCAGAGCTCAGAGGTAAGCGGCTTTATTGGTTGGAAAGCTTTTTGTGTTAATAATTTGATGGATAACGCGCACTACCTGTGGGCTAACTTAAAAAAAAATAGCCCAACGGTTTCAAAAAAGATAGGAGCTGGATAAGACATATCTACACTAGAACTAAAAACCACGATGGTGATCTGAGCTCATAATTTTAAGTCTATGAGAAATATAGAAGGGGAAGAAAAAAGCTTAAAAGTCAAGGAAGAAAAACAGAAGCCCTGGCCGGAATTTGGAGAGAAGATGAAAAATGCGCATGAAGAGAAACAAAGACTTTTCGGGCCATGCAGCAACCACACATGAACAGGATTATTTTTGTTCTGAAATTTGTGGTGTAGCAAATCATAGATTTGATGATGATGAAGAAGAGATACTTACAGATGAAGAAAACATCATGGAAAGGTGGAAGCGATCCTTCAAGACTCTGCTACAAGGAACGGACTCAGTATCAATAGAAGAAACTGACGAAAGTAATACGGTAATCCACTCTCAAGAAAGCGACGTAACTATAGAAGAAATGCATTAATAAAGTGAAAGGAGATAAGGGATAAGGATCGTTCAAATTATTTCAAAATTGATAAAACCTGGAAAAAACCCAAGGTAGACTGGAAAATAGGGATAATACCCCAAAATATTCAATAGGACATGTAATAGCTACAGAGTAAACACCTTATCAGGTATATCTTGCAAATTATATGCAAAATGTCGGAAAATATAGTAAGAGAAAACTTGAAGACTTTAGGGCAAGCAGACGAGTGATAAATGCAAGTTTCATAATACAGTATGTAATAGAAGAAGTAAGTAGAGAAAGCGGAGAGAAACACGTTTGTTTTATTGACTTAGAGAAAGCCTTCGATAAAGGAAAAAGAAATGGTAGTTGAAGAATTTTGGAGAACGAGGAATAAAGGAAAACTGGTACAAGGAGTAAAAGCAATGGACAAACAAAATAAGATTATGGTCGTCTTCTGGTATATATTGTTATTTAACACAACTTGTAACTTTAATAACAAAATAGAAAATAACGGATGAACAATATGAAATCAATAAACAACAATGTGTGCGTCGCTCTATCCTTCTGGCCTGCCATCGTCTGGGCTACTGGAAGGTGAAGTCTCTGGTAACGTTCCATAGGATTTTGAACACGGGATTGACGTAGGAACTATCTGAGGGTATATTGCTTCTGCTTGAGTTCCATCTCTTATTCAACGACTGGCTTCGGAGTTGACAATGGATGTGTGGAGTAAGAATGTTGTTTGCCCTCGATAAGACGTATGCGTGGTTGATGCATCCGACAATAGGTTGCACGGAAGAGCGTATGTGTTACTCCTGACAATTGGTTACACGAAAGCCTTCCGACAATAAGTTGCACGGAAAGCTTAGCATGAGTTGCTTCTGGATGGGAGACTTTGGTGAGTGTTCCTGCCAGTTGACTGCACAGGACGTACTGAAGTTAAAGCGGTCAAAGCTCTCGCTTTTGTAGGGCTTTTTCTTAGCGGCGAAGACTTAGCTCCGAATCACCGATGATCAGAGCCGTATCTCATTCGTCAGGTGCTGGTCTTTTTGTGTTTACTTCGGGGATTGCCTTAGCGACGAAATTTCATTGGTCCACAAATAAGATCGCGTCTGTCTCACGCTGTCTGACGTTATCAATCTGTCAATTCTCAATAACTGTCAATTTGACGTTTCTGACCACTTTCATTTTGACGTTTTGTTGGCACCTGTCTTCACAAAATCTTCGTTAGAGAAAAACATGAGAAATAGCAGATGTTCTACAAAAGGACTGCACATGAGTCTTCTACTTTTCCTTTTTCATTAGTTTTAGAAGACGGAATTAAAAAAGGAAAAAGGCAAGTCATTGGAAAATGGAGTTCGTAAAAATTTCAGAAATACTACATGCAAATGATAATGATAGTGATAATGGAAAAAGAAGAAAAAGCGAAGAAGAAGACGATGATAGTAGACAGGAGGGCCTGAGTGGGTGTTTCACTCATACTTAGCTGGCATGGGCGTTTCGTGTATCCTATCCTTGAGTGGGTGTCTCACTCATACTTCCCTGACGCGGGTGTTTCGTGTACCTCATCACTGAGTCTGTCTCTCACTCACTACCACCCAGCATATCCGATTCCTGGAACCCAAAGCATAACGTTTGCACAGTGTTGCCCTCAGTCAAACCGTCCGTTAGATAAACTTTCAAATTTACCGTTAATCAAACCGTCCAAGATATATGTAACTTGTAACTATGTAAATATGAACTATTTTTGTGAAGAAAGTGATCGGCGTGTTTGTTTCCTTTGAACCTAGACACCGTCGAGCTAACCCGGAACCCAGACCGACGTCGAGCTGAGCAACGAAAACAACAACACTCAGCGAGAGAAAGACGACCCATTACAACGTAAAGACAAGAAAAGGAAATTCAAAGTGCTGAAATGGGATTTCTTACAAAAATAGAGAGAATAACAAGAAAGGAAGACAAAACGACAACATATAATCGAGGAAGGACAACTAAGAGGGTTCGATTACGTATTGTGGATGGGAGAAGAAGGATGTATAGAAAGAAGACAGAAGAAATTATAATAGCAGTTCAGAAGCGGATGGTCGTAGTTACAGTAAAAAATTAGTGGCACCCTCTATTGAAAGGCAACGAACTTTGATACTTGACGTTTGAGAATTTGTCCAAAAAAAATTGAAATTTGCATTAAGAGTGCCGCCTGTTGCAGATTAGTGAAACGATTTCATAGTATTTTGATTTTTCTTTTCGAATTTTCGTACTAGCAATCGCAACTTAGTGGCTCCATCTGTTGGAAAGCAACGAAATTGCTTATTCCTTTCTTTTCTTCGCCTTTCTCATTCATTCATTTGCTTTTCCCCCATTGTAGTGAAGATTTAGCAGCGCCATCTGTTGTAGATGAGAGAAACTATTTCATTATATTTTTGATTCTTTAATTGTTCCTTTCTTTTTCTTCTCCTTTTTGACTCGAGAATTTATCCGAGAAGTTTAACGTTTACGTGCGCGTTTTGCATTACACCAAATGTTTAAACAGCGCCATCTATAGCAGATTAAAGAAACGACTTTTTTCATAATATTAATTTTTGTGTCACATTCAGTCGCTTTCGATGATCTTTGCGCTCGATCTTATCCTCGATTGAATTTCCTTATTTTTTCCGGGTTGTCGTTGTCATCGGAAATTAGTGGCGCCATCTGTTGAAAAAAAACGGAATTGTTGCTTGACAATCAATTGTTCCTTATTTCTTCGTCTCTTTCGCTTAAAGTTTACCCGAAAAGTTAAAAGCTTGCGGGTGCTTTCTTCATTAACTCAAAGACGAAGCAGCGCCACCTATTATAAACAATTGTTCCTTTCTTTCCTTCACCTTTTTTGGCTCAAGGATTTAGATATCTGAAAAACTCAAAGTTTGCAAGTGCTTCTTCCACTGCAGCAGAGATTTAGCAGCGCCTTCTGTTGTAGATTAGATAAACTATTTCGTTATAATAATTCATTTTCTTTCGCTTTCGATTTTTGCATCTACTCTTGCGCTCCATTTTATCCTCGATTGAATTTCCATTCTTTTTTTCCAGATTTTCGTCTTCATCGGAAATTAGTGGCGCCATCGGAAATTCGTGGCGCCATCAGTTGAAAGAAAACAATCGTCGCTTGATAGTTAATTTGTTCACTTGCAGGAAAATTCGTGGCGCCATCTATTGAAAGAAAACGGAATCGTTGCTTGATAGTTCATTTGTTCCCCTGCAGGGAACTTGCAGGTGCTCCCTCCATTACCTCAAAGGAGAGGAAGTGCCACCCACCTCTTTTATTAATTAGTTGCGCCATCTGTTTGAGAATACACTTGACTTTACTTCAACATTTATCTTTTATGTCGCTATAGAATGAATTTCTGCTTGTCAATTTCAGAACCATAGATGATAATTAGATTTTTTCTAAAAAGTGCAAAGTTTTCCGGCGCTGACGGGTGACAGTGCAAACTAAGCAGCGCCATCTGTTGTGGAATAGAGGAATGACTTTATTCTTGAATGTTTTCCGACCCGTTTGAATTTTGCATGTATTTTTAGCCTCGACCTTACCCTCCATTTGAGTGTAACCTTTTTTTTTGATTTCTCGTATATCAGAAATTAGTGACAATGGCAGAAAATTAAACAAAGGACGCAACAGGAGTACAAAAAAGTAAACTTAACAATAGCTGAGCTCCAATAGACCTTACACCCAAAAGGGTGACAAATAAGTAATAATTTCAACTGATTCCTTTTCCTGATATTCCTCGACGCGAAATATAAATCAACTTTGGCCAGATGGCGTGATTTAGAGAAGTGGAAAGGATGCGTGGCGTGCTTGGAAACCGCTTATCTCAAGCGAAACGTTTCATTAGAAATGCCCCCTCATTAAAGACCTAATGTAAATATGATTACATGAATTAATACGAGGTTTCGCCGGACTTAGATTTTCCGGTTAATTCTATGCTGCGCTTTCCGTTTCGACAAACGCAAAAGCCGCATTATTTCTTGTATCAAATTGCAATCTATACATGTTTCTTTTTTCAAATTTTTTCTCTGGCTTCTCAACTAAAAAAAAGTATTGAAACTTGTTCAGGGGAAATTAAAAAATTCAGAGTAGTGCGCGTTTCCCCTAAAAAGAAACTGCCATTTCTTTTGCTTGATTTTTTTGCAGCGGGGAAATAAAAATGCGGCGTAATAAGAAAATTATTTTCTCTTTCCATCACACGACGATCGTTGTTTTCCACTAACATTGGATTACGTTACGTTAATGTCCCTTTCCGGCTTTATTATCTAACACAACACTGCAATAAATGTCGTACAAATTGGGCTCGTATACCAGAGATCCTTTAATACGTTCGTTTGATAGGCGGAGGGAAAACACATCGTAATTTTTGTTAAAAAATAAAGGGGGCTTTGTTATGTCACAACAGGATATAATCTGCGAGTTTGTACTAAATTAATGAAAAAGCTAAGGCCGGATTCACATTGAATCAAATCAAACCGGACGGTGTAGATCCGGCCTTAGTAAATACTTTTATTTTAAAATATAATCTCTTTATTCCTTTGTCCCGTCCCCCTGGTAAGCTTGGGAAAATATACAAAATTTACATAAGGAAATTAAAACAGATTTGAAAACAAACAATAACCTTCACTGAACTAAACTTTGACGAAAAGGACCGCCTGGAAGTGTAATAATTCACAGGCAAAATTGGGTCCTTGCAAGCTTATGACAACAACATGAATACCACGGAATCGTTAGAGGCGATCGCAGCGGCGCGGCGCTTTAAAGCCCCGAAATTTATGTCGCAGTTATTACATAATTTATTACGCAATTCCTGAATAATGCAGGACGCAATAAAATCCCCTGCTTTCGGCGGCATTCCACGAACGGAAAACAGAGCGCCGGATAAATAATTTCGGGCGAATTTAGCGTTGCACGCGTGGGCCCCATCGGCAGGTAACGAAAATTAACTTGGGGCTCCAATGCGATGATTAATGATGGGGAAAAAGTTCAACACCAAAAAAGTAAAACAACACTTACGTATTAATCAGTAATATACGATGGTGAAATTATAGAGACGAAACGTTGTGTACAGTGTTGCCAGGTTGCTTCATAAAAATTGCGCAGAGTTTCCCAATTTCAACCCACGATTTCCCTCGTCACCAGTTTTTATAAGTTATAGCTTTCTTCTCACATAAAAAATTAGCTCAGAGCCATCTAGAGGTGTTAAGCTTCGTGTATCAAGGTCCCTTGGTTCCTCTTCTTCTTCCCTTCTATTTACTTCCATCCATTAATGTGCAAGTTCCTTTGAGAGTAAATATTGGGGAGTAGCTCTCGAAATGCTCTTAGATGTGCTCATCATTAATGGACATACCTCTGAGAGTACTATCGATAGCATCTCGAGAGCTCCTCGCCAATATTTACCCTCAAATGGACTTGTACCTTCTTCCTTCTGACAAATTTCATACATAATCCAGACTCTTCATTATATCTTTCCATCTACTTCTTGGCCATCGTCTTGTTCTGATCTTCTACACCCTCCTCTAGTAACTCGATTCAAAGATCTTTTGGGCTTTTTTTTCTGGAAAGTTCCGTACATCTCCATTACCACTTGTCTCTTCATCATCCTCTTGTTGATCTTCTGCAACTCCCTCCTATTCACTTCTCCATAGGCTATTGTATTTTTTTCTTTTGGAAACTTCCATGGATGTCCTGGTATTTCATTACCACGTCTTTCGACATTCTCCTGTATCTTAAGTCCACCTCATGATTCTAATTTTGGACAGTAAAATATAAATTTCCTTCCATCCGTTCCTATCTTGGGACCTTCCAGTTTTGCACAGACTTTTCCTCAAATACTCGAGAACATCCCCCTTCCATCTCCTTCTAGGTCTTCCTTTCTGCGATCCTGTACTCTCCTTTACGGTCCTGTCAGTTCAATCACAAATTAAAAGCTTAACCGTGGAAATGAGGCAAAGAATCAGAGTAGTTACTAATAGCCTTCTTCCTGTAAAGACGTAGAGGGATAGACTAAGGAAGAAGATTTTAATTTTTTTTGTGGAGTGAAGTTAAAATTCGACTTTCTATCCAAGTGTCCTGGCCATTAGCATTATTTCATGTACTTTTGGTATGGCACTTTCGTTATCTTTCAGGATATATGCTTGCTTTCCTACATGTATTCTTCTAATTGTCTTTTTTTCCCTTTCCTCAAAACTTCTTTTGACTTTTTCTTCAGAACCCAAGCCTCACAGCCTTACAAACAGTTGGTCTTAACAATATTCTTATTTATTATCAATTACGCACCTGTTCGCTTCCATTATCCTCTTACCGATCCTTTTCCTCTACTTTTTACTTTTACTTTTAGTATGGTACTTTCGTTATCCTTCAGGATATTTGGATCTTCCGATTGCTTCCCTACTAGTTTTCTTCTGATTATCTTTTTTTCCATTTCCTCAAATCTTCTTTTAACTTTTTCTTTAGAATCCAAGTACCTCGTCCTCGAGTGGGTGTCTCACTCATACTTACCTGACACCTGGTATTTCGTGTATACAGGCCTTGAGTGGGTGTCTGGATCATACCGACCTGACACAGGCGTTTCATGCTTGACATACTTACTGACACAGGGAGTTTCGTGTACCTCGTCCCTGAGTGAGTCTCTCACTCACTGCCACCCAGCATATCCGATTTCTGGAACCCGATTGCTTCCCTACTAGTATCCTTCTGATTGTCTTTTTTTATATTTCCTCAAATCTTCCTTTGACTTTCTCTTCAGAACCCAAGTTTCACAGCCTTATAAACCGTTGCCCTTAACACTATTCTTATTTATTGTCAATTACGCACCTGTTCGCTTCCATTATCCTCTTACCGATCCTTTCCTTCTTGTTCTGATCTCATGTACCCTCCTTCTAGTCACTCTATCCAATGGTTTTAGGGGTTATTTTGTCTGGAAAGTTCCGTACATCTGCATTACCACGTCTCTTCATCATCCTCTTGGTTTGATTTTCTGCAATTCACTTCTATCCATAAGCCATTGTATTTCTTTCTTTCGGAAACTTTCATGGATATCCTTGTCCTTCTTTACCACGTCTTACTCACCTTCTCTTTATCATGTTTTCGTCTTCTGCACCCTCCTTTTATTCATTTCTCGTCAATCGTCAATAAGTTTTTGGACTTCTCTTCTTTGAAAGTGCCGTACCTGACTTACTTCTTTATTATCACGTCTTTTCACCTTCTCTTGTTTTGACCCTCTGCACCCTCCTTCTTTTCATCTCTATGTAATACGTTTTTGGGTCCTTTGCTTCTGGAAACTGTCGCAGATGACATTACCAAATCTTTTCATCTTCTCTGGAAAGTTCCGTACATCTTCAGTACCACGTTTCTTCATCATCCTCTTGTTTTGATCTTTTGCAATTCACTTATATCTATGAGCTATTGTATTTCTTCCTTTTGGAAACTTTCATGGATATCCTTATCCTTCATTACCACATCTTTCCCACCTTCCTTTATCATGTTTTCATCTTCTGCATTCTCCTTCTATTCATTTCTCATCAACCGTCAATGAGTTCTTGGACCACTTGCTTCTGGAAGGTGCCATACCCGACTTAGTTCTTTATTTTCACGTCTTTTCACCTTCTCTTCATCATTCTCTTGTTTTGATCTTCTGCACCCTCCTTCTTTTCATATCTATTCAATACGTTTTTGGATCATTTGCTTCTGGAAACCGTCGCACGTGACATTACCAAGTCTTTTCATCTTCTCTTCATCATCCTCTGGGTCTGATCTTCTGCGCCCTCTTTCTATTTACTTCTATCCATAGGTTTTTATATTTTTTTCTTCTGAAAACTTTAACACACCTTGGCCCTTTACTACCACCCCTTTTCACCGGCCCGTTGATAATCTCTGATAACGTTGGACGTTGAATCCTTGGTCGTTTTGGTTGTAGAATCGAAGAGGGACGTCGTTGAGGGTCTTACCTGACTTCTGACCCCGTCAATTATGACATATGACATTGTTAAAACCAACTGTTTGTAAGGCTGTGAGGCTTGAGTTCTGAAGAAAAAGTCAAAAGAAGTTTTGAGGAAAGGGAATAAAAAAGACAAAGAATACGTGTAGGAAAGCAAGCATATATCCTGAAAGATAACGAAAGTACCATACCAAAAGTACATGAAATAATGCTAATGACTAGGACACTTGGATAGAAAGTCAAATTTTAACTACACTCCACAAAAAAATCAAAATATTCTTCCTTGGTCATCTCTGTTGATGTTGGTCGTCAAATCCTTGATAGTTTTGCTATCGATGAGGGACGTCGTTAGGGTTCTTACCCCGTCAATTACGACGTACTCGACTATGTCATCTCTGATGACGTTGGTCCTTGAGTCCTTGATGATTGTTGAATCCCTGATGGAGGTCGTGGGGTGTTTTACGGGGGTCCTAACACCATTGATGATGACGTACTCGGTTTTGGCGACGTTATCTTTAATCTTGGAATCTTTGATGGTCGTTGTATCCCTGGTGGAGGTCGTGGGGTGTTTGGGACTATCTCTTACGGGGGTCCTAACACCGTCGATGATGACGTACTCAGTTTTGGTGACGTCATCCTTAATGGTCGTTGCATCCTTGGTGGAGAACGTATGGTGTTTGGGTCCAATCTGTTATTGGGGTCCTAACACCATCAATGATGGCATACTCAACCGTGCTTTCGTTATCGATGAACGTTTTGCTGGCGGAATCCTTGGTGGCCTTGGATTTTGAATCGCGTTGGGGCTGTTTCTTCCCCCCTTTGGGGATTTGGTAAACGAACTTTCCGTTCCAGCCGGTTTTGCCGTAGTTGCGGTCGTTGGAGTAAACCACGTCGGTGAAATCGACCAAGTTGTCCTTGACCACCCTCCCATCTGCGTTTTTCAGTTTGAAGTATTTCTTCCTGCTGTACATATGCCAAAAGTCTTTCTTTATCTCTTCTTCTTGTCTTCTATTTAATTCCTGTGACTCCTCCTTCTGCCAAGTTTCATACACGGCCCATGCCATTTATTTCCACGTGTCTTTTGGTCCTCTGTCTTGTACTTTCTTTTTCTAGCACATTGCATTCTAGTACATTACACCATATTTCCACCTATTCCTTTAGCCGTCCTCTTTTCTGACCTTCGTGCTTCATTCTTCTGCTAAATTCCATACGTGACCCAGCTTTGTCAGACTCTTGGCTTTCTTGATATCTACGTACCCATTTCTAATTCGTTTTCTTGGGCATTCGCGTTAGCGTTTCTCTTTTCCATTTGAATTTCCTGCACGTCTCTTAATAAATAATAATTACATGAATGGTACAGGCAACGATTTGGTGGCTTTTGGTTTTGATTGTTGCATTACCTTTCTAAAATTTAACCGAATAATGTAGCCATGGATTCTTTTTATTTGCAACTTATTTACGACCCAGATTGTAGCAGTTAATGAGGTGTAGCTGATGGTGGGTGTTGCCAGGTACACTATCACGACGAGTTTGGGCAAAATCTTATTGCAACACCCCAATGGCCACCAGAGAGGGTGTATAATTCTCATCGTCCCGAATTAGAGGCTCGAGTTCCCTTTTTCGTGTCCAATTCGAATTCTGGAAGAGAGAACGCTTCTTTGTCTTAATCCTCTTTGCGTTTTAAAGTTTCTTGGCAGTTATCCAAATTTATCCAAACTTTTGTTGATATATACTGACAAATTCCTTATAGTCATAGACAATTTAAAACCAATAATTAATTCATGACCATCTGCGTACATACATCCAAGCAAAACTTAAACTTGATGGACGCAAATATGCAAGTAATTTTATTACCTGCTTCCCTTACTTTTACGTCAGAGTAAGCATCCCTTGAACCATGTTTACTGCACTTTGTTCCGGCAAGTTCGCCGAATATTACGCGCATAAAATTTTCAATAACGTCTCATTTTATTCAATATTTTAAAGACGGCCTCGTAAAATCTGCTCGGCGAGTTGGAATTTTCAAGGTGAGTGAAATCCACGCTCGCTCTATCGAACGTCGCCAAGTTGAAAATGAAAAACTTCAGATTTCTTGCACCTGTATCCAGAAAGAAAAAGAAAAAAAAATTTAATCTTTACTTTGACCAGATTAATAGACCCATCAAAATTAACTTGGAATTTTATCTTCTTTAAAGCTCGACATCTTGTAGGCGGCGTTTAAGTAAAATATGGGACGTATTTATCTTCTCTCGGCCGGTTTATTTACAACCTGGCAAAATCAAATATTTGTCAAGGAAGCGAGGCGAGCTCCTCAATTTCATAAATTCAAATAAAACGGCGGCGGCAAGTCGAAATAAAAAAATACGAGCGAAAGCTACGCGTTCTGACACGACGCTGGCTGCAGCAAACAGAGATTAAGCTTCCACCTGAAAGCTGCTCACCTTCAAGACTACGAGGGCGGGCGGGCGCGTGACCTTCTCTGCTCGGAGTTATTAGTTTTTCCGGCTTCTACCGGGAAATGAGCTCGCAGGATAAATTTCCCGCCACAGGAGTAGTAAATTGCGATGTAGTTTTCTTCGAATGCTTGAATTTGTTTCATGCATTTCTCGGAAAGCTTACTGGAATCTACCATTAATAAGCTTGATTAAATCGTGCTTAATTAATTTGAATACCTCTCGTTTTAGAACTTTAATGAAGTAGATTTTCTTACAAAACTATAGTTTTAATTAAATTTATTTATTCAAAAATAAGATAAATTTTTAATGGGTAGAGATTAAATTAGTGATCTCACTTACAGTTTGCGCAATAATCTCGTCATAAACGAGGTTATTTCGCCTGGATTGTGCACCAGTGAGAATCTGGAAATTCCACTCAGGAAACGGTTTGCATTTCAATTTACTCTGGCTGCCGCGTAGCAAACTAATTGAGCTTAATACCTCCCGAAGTTCTCTCTGCAACAAGTCAACAGCAACTCGATATCTTGACCATTAAACAACGAACTTTCTCGGATCGAGATCAACCGGATATCCATCATCATCGTGGGGCAAAATTCATAAAAGGGGGGGTTCTCGTACGTGTGCACGTTTCCCCCGTACTTGGATGAGGTCTGTTCGCAAAGGAAACATGTCTCGCCGCAATCAAATGGAAAGAGCGACTCTTAAGAGTGTCGTAAAGTCCAGAAAATAAAATCTGGGGCGGAACTTTTTATGAAATTGTAAAAATTAGAATCAAAATATAAATTAAACGAGAGACATCATTTGATTTCGGTCATCAAATGGTCATGCCAATAAAATTCAAAATTAAATCATAGTCAGAGCAAAACATCATTAATTAACAAAGAGAACACAAAAGGAATTACCGTTTTCCTTCCCGCGGCGGCGGCTTTTTAAAACTTCCTTATCAAAGAATTTAGAGAGGGGCGACGTACTTGAGTGAGCCAAATTCGAATTTCTCTGCCCGTGCGGAGCTTCTAAACAAACTAGACAACTCTCGCCTTTTACTAAAGTCCCTAGATAACATAAAGGTTGCGAACGGCTGCTAAGGTCAGTAAGTGATTATCCGACCGTAAACGAACGATCCGTAAAAAAACGAACATTAAGTGCTTCTTATTAAAAGTAAAGAATAACGGTTTTAAGTCAAAACTCATCCGTGCGATGGCGCGATTAAGCGGTATGTTTGTAACTCTGGACCGTAAACAGCATTGGCAATAAGCTTTCCCAGCGTTGCCAACTTATTTATCACAATGTCCCTAAGGCGTTGAAGAAAATTCCTTATCCACTTTCCCTTGTGTTTGTTGTTATTATTTTTATTCGTTACACTCAATTCTAATCAGATCTGTTTCTATCCTCGATTTATGCCGGGAAATATATAACTAAATTTCGATTCAAGATTTTAACCCCCCCCCTTCACCTTCCCTCTTTGAATATCGTATAATTGACCCTAAATATAGACAACAACCTTGCAGCAACAGATTTGTACATTAGTAGTACTTTCTCTGGTAGATGGCACTGTTATTTATTTTCGCTATTTTCGACCTTTAGTATAATAGTTAATAGTATAAAACTCTTTGTTTAACACAATAGTACTCATAAGTATTCTCCTAACCTTTAGAGTTGGCAACACTGAGCTTTCGCAAAAAGTCTGAGCACTTAGCTTGGACCGTTAACGTTACAAAGAGAAACGAAAAGTTGGTGGTTTTTACCAGGAACATAAACAAAAGACGATCGATTATTTAATAAATGCAAGAAACAAAATATTCTCGACGATTCAGATGTAGGGAAACCTTTCGTTTTCACTTTTAACATTAAAAAAAAAAAGTGAAAGCGGTAACAAGAGGCGTTCGATTCCAATCAAATTTCGACGTCTTTCTGCATAAAAAAATTACAAAACACGAATCAACTGTGAAACAAAACAAGAACCAAAATACTTTTATTTTTTTTTTCCAAACGAAGAACCGCAAAACAAAACAAAAAACGATGAAATTTTAGTTCAACAAAAAACGAGAGATCGATTAGAAAGTGAACAGTGATCAAAATAAAAATGAATTAGAGTTGGCGTTTGAATTTGAATGTGTGATTTGGTTGCCAACTCTAAGGAGATGATTTACGGGAAACTGACAACTCATGTACAACTCTTACGTGTGCCAGGATGTCGATGAGCAATTTACATCGCCATCTCTTAACAGTATTTTCAAACAATGTCTTTGTAACAAAAAATTCAAAATGAACAGTGATCAAAATAAAAGGGAATTAGAGTTGGCGTTGAAATTTGAGTGTGTGTTTTGGGTAGGGTTGCCAACTCTAAGGCGATAATTGAGGGGAAACTCACAACTCGCATCAAATCTTACACGTGTCAGAATTTCGATGAACAATTCGCATCGCCATCTCTTGACAGCATTTTCAAACAATGTCTTCGTAATCAAAAATACAAAATGAACAGTGATCAAAATAAAAGGGAATTAGAGTTGGCGTTGAAATTTGAGTGTGTGTTTTGGGTAGGGTTGCCAACTCTAAGGCGATAATTGAGGGGAAACTCACAACTCGCATCAAATCTTACACGTGTCAGAATTTCGATGAACAATTCGCATCGCCATCTCTTGACAGCATTTTCAAACAATGTCTTCGTAATCAAAAATACAAAATGAACAGTGATCAAAATAAAAACGAATTAGAGTTGGCGCTGGAATTTGAGTGTGTGTTTTGGGTAGGGTTGCTAACTCGAGGCGATAATTGAAGGGAAACTCACAACTCGTGTTCAAATCTTACATGTGTCAGGATTTCGATGAACAATTCGCAACGCCATCTCTTGACAGCATTTTCAAACAATGTCTTTGTAATAAAAAAATACAAAATGAACAGTGATCAAAATAAAAACGTATTAGAGTTGGCGTTGGAATTCATTTTTATGATTGGCGAACATCACTAATATTACAGCACATGTCATCACATTCGAAATATGTTGCTATTTATTTTTTACGGACTTTGAGTAAAAAAAAATTAAATGAAAAGCGATAAACAAAAGACGTTCGATTCCAATTGAATTTCGACTTTTTCCTACATAAAAAATATTAAAACACTTTTGTTCAATTTTTTTTTATCTCAGGCCGTTTTCTAATGACGATTTTCATTTGTTTTCTTTTTTAGTTCAAATTTTGTAGATGTAGCATTTGTTTCCTTTTCGAATACTTAATTATTTGTTTCAAAATCGCACACAATAAAACAATAACAAATTATTATTTTGTTTTCTTTTTTAATTTTTTAGACAATTCCTTTAATTTCTAATTTGCGCATAACCTGTTGTCTTTTATTTTCAAAACCACGAATAATCAACATCGCAAGATAAAAGTAGAAAATTTTATTTATTTGGATTTTTAACGAATTCTGTTTTCACATAGGAAACACAAATAGCATTTGTTATTTTTTAGTTCACATTTAATTTCACCAATATCTGTTCACTGTGAAGTGAAGGAACACAGTGGCGCCACCTACGTTAGCCTGCGTGTACTATGAAATTCGATTTTTTTTTGTTTCGGTTGAATTATGCACGGGAATTTCAAAATGTAAATTTTAGATGATTCTCATGACATTAAAAAATACATATATGTACTCACTGAATGATCACTCTTTGACTTACGTCCCAATAAAGTGCATTCTCAGAGGAAGGTAATAAATTTAATTCCCGCGTGCCCCCCCCCCCGCCGGTAAACCAAGCACCTTATATAGTTTTACATGTATTTAGGCAAGGGTGAGTGGTTGCATTGCACAGGAAGAAACCTTTGCGAAACAGAACCGGCGATAATAAACTTGGGGCGTGCAAGATAAGCGGGTGATAATTCTTAATAAGAATGTCCCGAGGATGTTTCAGGTCGGGGGGGTAAGCGAGCCGGAAGAAAATGTAAAATTTTTAGGGCGACGTAATTTAAAGGGGTGGTATTATTTATAGTGAGCAAGGCCTAGTGGGGTATTAATGTCTGGAGCATAACTCTCGCGTTCTCTTGCTATTAAATTTCGCCTGGAACGGTTTGTGTGGTTAAGTAATTGGCAATAAACGAATTTAAAATTCTCGAGGGCGAGATATAAACGGCGTTTAATTATTTCGCGGATTACCTTTAACTGTTTGCATAATGAGAATTATGTCTTGGAATATAATCCTGAGAATATTTTTCATAATTCTTAAATTCTGCGATTAATTTCTTATTGTCTTTGGGTGCATGCGAAATCCTCCAAATATTATCAAAACTATTTCCATCCTGTTTGCAAAAGAAATTAGAGTTTGGGAGTTTGGAAGAATGTAAAAAGAAATCAGTTTGCCAAATAAGTACCGGTTTCGTAATAAGTACAATCAGAGATAGCCAGAAAAAAAAAGAAAAAAGAAATAAGAAAATGATTTTATTTTTCAATTGCTTCTTCATTTTTTAGTTGCATTCGTTATTCAATTGTTTTTCAGCTGCTTTCATTTTTCAATTACTGTTTTTTTATTATATATAACCGCTTTCGTTTTCCAATTATTTTTTGAACTGCGGTTGGTTCTTAATCGCCTTCGTTTTTCAGTTGTCTCTTAACCATCTGCATTTTTCAATTATATTTAACGAAATTTGATTTTCAATTGTTTTTTTAACCGCATTCATTTTCAATTGTTCGTTAAGTGCCTTCAATTTTTTGGCGTTCGGTTACTATTGTTATAATCGCTTTCGTTTTTCTATTATTTTTAGAACAGCATTCAGTTTTTAACAATTAAAATTATTGCCTTTTCTTTTAAATTGTCTTTTAACGGTTTTATTTATTATTCAACAGTTTTAGGTCGAAACATCTTGTGGCCGATTTTAGACCTAAAAAGTTGCATCAAATTTCTTCAATTTTCTATTATTTTTTATTCGTCTAAATTTTTTAATTGGTCTCTTTAATTGCTTTTGTTTTTCAATTGTTTTTCGATAGCTGTTATAATCACTTAAATTTTTCAATTGATCTGTGAACAGCATTCGCTTTTTAACTGTTTCCGATTCTCAGTTATTTTTCAACCGCATTCGAGTTTCAATTGTTTTGGTGTCCGTTTTTCAACTATTTTTGAACGACATTAATTTTTTAAGCGCCTCCGATTTTCAGTTGATTTTCAACAGCATTTCAATTTTCAATTGTTTTGACGTTCGCTTTTCAATTGTTCTTTTTTGTACAGCTTTCGTTTTTTAATTCATATCGATTTTCAATTGATTTTCAAACGAATTTTGCTTTTCAATTGCTTTGATGTCCGCTTTTCAATTGTTTTTTGATCAGCATTCGTTTTTTTAACTGTCTCCGATTTTCAGTTGTTTTTCAACCGCATTCGATTTTCAATTGTTTTGGTGTTCTTTTTTCAATTATTTTTGAACGGCATCAGTTTGTTAATTGTCACCGATCTTCATTTGATTTTAATTTCACTTTTCAATTGTTTTGCTTTGTTCGCTTTTCGATTGTTTTTTTGCATAGCTTTGGTTTTTTAATTCATACCGATTTTCAATTGATCTCCAACCGAATTTTGCTTTTCAATTACTTTAATGTTCGCCTTTCAATTGTTTCTGAAGAGCATTCGTTTTTAACTGCCTCCGATTCTCAGATGTTTTTCAATCGTATTCGATTTTCAATTGTTTCATATTCGTTTTTCAATTATTTTTCAATGACATCGGTTTTATAACTGTCTCCGATTTTCATTTGTTTTCAACGGCATTTCACTTTTCAATTGTTTTACTTGGTTCACTTTTCAATTGTTTTTTTTTTTTGATTGATTGATTTTCAAACGAATTTTGCTTTCCAATTATTTTTGAACGAATCAGTTTTTTAAGTACCTTCGATTTTCAGTTGTTTTGGTATTCGTTTTTCAATTATTTTTGAATCACATCATAAGCGCCTCCGATTTTCAGTTGATTTCATTTCACTTTTCAATTGTTTTGACGTTCGCTTTTCAATTGTTTTTTTGCACAGCTTTCGTTTTTTAATTCATACCGATTTTCAATTGATTTTCAACCGAATTTTGCTTTTCAATTGCTTTGGTGTCTGCTTTTAAATTGTTTCTTGATCAGCATTCGTTTTTTAATCGCCTCCGATTTTCAGTTGTTTTTTAACCGCATTCGATTTTCAGTTGTTTTTTGCGTTTGTTTTTCAATTATTTTCATTCATCTTGCATTCGTTTTTAAAGTGTCTCCAATTTTCAGTTGATTTTCCAAAGCATTTCGCTTTATCAATTGCTTTGACGTTTTTCAATTGTTTCTTGATCATTTTCATTTTTCAATTGCTTCTTTTAATTACATCCTTCTTTTAATTACATACATTTAATTACATTTTTCAAACGCTTAAGTTTTGCAATTATTTTCTTTATAACTCCTTTCGATAGTTTTTTAAATCGTTTGAACATTTTCCAATTGTTTTTAACAAAATTCGGTTTTCGGTTGTTTTTCAACCGCGTTCGTTATTCAAGTGTTTTTTTTTTCGTTTTTCGACCGCCTTGATTTTAGAGTTATTTCTTTTGTAACCGCTTTCACTTTTCAATTTTTTTAACCTCCTTCATTTTTCGACTCTTCAAAAATTCCCCTTTCGTTTGTTTTTTCTGATCGGCTTAGATTTTTAATTGTTTTTCAACCACATTCGCTTTTCACTTGTTTTCGCGTTTGTTTTTTTAAACGTCTTCACTTTCTAATTGGCTTCTTTTAATAGCCTTCGTTTCTCAATTATTTTTCAAACGCTTTAATTCTTAAATTACTTTTCTTATCGTTTTCGTTTTTCGTTTGTTTTTAAATTGTTTAAACATTTTTCAATTGTTTTTAAAACAATTCGATTTTCAATTGTTTTTTTAAATGCTTTTAAGTTTTTTTTCAATCGCATTCGTTTTTCAATTGGTCTTTTAACTTTCTTTATTTTTAACACAATGTTCTGATTTCAGTGCAGTTTTAATCGCCTTCGATTTTCAGTTACTTTTCAGCTGAGTTCGTTTTTAAATTATTATAGCATATTCATTTTTCAATTGTTTTTCGACCGCTTTCGATTTTCACTTATTTCTTTTGTAACCGCTCTCATTTTTCAATTTTTTTAAACTTCCTTATCTTTCGATTGTTTTCAACCTACTTTCTTCAAAACTCCTATCGATGATTTTTTAAGCGTTTCAACGTTTTTACTTGTTTTTAATGAAATTCAGTTTTCAATTGTTTCTTCTAATCGGCTTAATTATTTTTAACGCTTCAATTTTTTATCGCTTCCGGTTTTCGATTATTTTTAATTGTTTAAACATTTTTCAATCGTTTTTAACACAGTTCGATTTTCAATTGTCTTTCAATTGCATTTGCTTTTCAAGGCCGTTCGCTTTTTTTCAATTGTTTTCGCAATGGTTTTTTTCGCAGGTTCGTTCGTTCGTTCGTTTCTCGACGGCTTTCATTTTCAGTTGATTTTTAAATGCCTTTACTTTTCATTTGTTTCGGTTTTCAGTTGCTTTTTTAATCCCCTCGACTTGCATTGTTCAACGGCATTCTCTTCTCAACTATTTTCGCACATTTGTTTTTCAATTGTTTTTTAATCGCCTTAATTTTTTAAATGGCTTCGTTTTTCAAATGTTTTTCAGTTGCGAATTGTATTTACTTAATAACTCCTTCCGTTGTTCAATTGTTTTTCTTAATCGCCTTCGACTTGTATTGTTCAAAGGCATTCGCTTTTTTTATTTTATTTTTTATTTTCGCACATTTGTTTTCCAATTGTTTCTTAATCGCCTTAATTTTTTTAATGGCTTCGTTTTTCAAATGTTTTTCAGTTGCCAATTGTATTTACTTAATAACTCCTTCCGTTGTTCAATTGTTTTTCTTAATCGCCTTCGACTTGTATTGTTCAAAGGCATTCGCTTTTCAATTATTTTCACATATTTGTTTTTCAATTGTTTTTTAATCGCCTTCATTTTTGAAATGGCTTCGTTATTCAAATGTTTTTCAGTTGCCAATTGTGTTTACTTAATAACTCCTTCCGTTGTTCAATTGTTTTTTATACTGTTCGTATTTTTGTATTTCTTTCTTTGTCTCAAATCGATAAAGTCACGCAAATCGATTTCCGATCCGTATATGTTTTAATAATCACTAGAAAATTGAATCTTCAGATTTTAACACCCAATTAGTTACAATTGGAATTTAATAACCCATCACTCTTTTGGGGCTACTCCGCCCCTGTTTATCGTCCTTGCTAAAAATTGCCTCGCGCAAATTGAATTTTGATTTATTAATGCTGACATGTTGCAGTATTCATATTATTATTAGGAATTTGTTTTGTTCGTGTACATTTTAGGAACACGCGAGTTTCCGAACCCTTAATTAATACACATGATTTTTAACGAAAGCAAATTTTCAGCAGACCCGAAGGGGTTCGATAGTCATGGTTGATTACTTCGCTTATTAGAATCACGTCAGGTACTTTTTTTTTCGTTATTAAGTCATAATTATTTAAAAACATTTCGTATTGACTCCATTTTTGATGATGCACTCTAAATGCAAACTCTTTCCGTTACGAGTAGGTACTATAGCAAAGAGTCAAATTTGTAAAATGCAAACGCTAACACGTACACACACACACAACAATTTGTGTATTTGCATATCGACGTATCGATTCTAGATTTGCATTTATAAATATTTCATTTCCACTGGCGTGTGCAAATTTTTACGAGTTCTTTTCTTATTATACATGCAGAAAGATGCACGTTTTAATAACTGCTTTATTGTTATTTGCTATGAAAATCAAAATATGCGCCCAATATTAAAGCGAGTTTTATTCTTTATGTGCATATACAGGACGTGTCGATCAGAAGTTGTCATCTTAAATAATAATTATTTGTTCGTAAAATGTTATGATTTGTTGCAGGTTAGGACTTCATTCTTCATCTTCCATTTCTTCGTGTGACTTCAAGTATCGTCAGTGACACGACAGTGGCGGCGGAAGCTGGAAGTAGAGAGGGGCAGATAGCGGAATGCACGCAAATGTGCATCACGCGGACCGTAACGAGTGGCGTCTGCCCCCGGACGAAACCCTGCAAGTTGCTGATCCCAAGGCCAAAAAGGCCGAGGTAGGTGACGAAGAGGTCAGTACTCCGAGGCGACAAACCACTGCACTCTACGTACTAAAACGAACGGGTGTTTCACCACCTTTAAGCGTTATTAACACGAAAAGCTCTGTTCGCTCATAAATAATTCAAAAGCTCCAAGTGATGAGTACATGTGCTCGTCACGAGAAACTCCATGTCCGACCCTGATTTAGGGAGAGCTTCAGAGCTTTTTCCGTGTTAATACTTCTTAAAATAAATTACATAGTGCATCCGGAATGGAATTGTGGTATGTAAATATGTGGAATGGGTACTGACTGACTTAGTTTTAGTATAGAAATAATTTATCTCGTAGTTTTACTCACTCTAAAACCTTAACATCCGCTTACGACCAGTTTGCATTTTAAATTCCATGCAATATGTTCGGAATGTGACATCGTTAAAACTTCTGAAAATTCCCGAATTTATGGCCCGTAATTTCGAACTTCGCGAACTGTGTATTTTTGGAAACAAACATGTTTATAATTTGGCTTGGCACTCGCCGCCGCCCGTGGAAATTTATTAATCTCGAACTGCGCTGATTAACTTTCAAGTGAAGAAGAGAGAGAGCTATCGCAAATCCTCGGGGCGGTTATCCTGTTTGCTTTAATTTTCCAGGTTGAATTTAATCAAAGACGTTGTTGCACCGGAGTTTTAAATTAAAGCGCTCAAAGTAGGCGAGTTAATTTATGATGAAATGCAACGTTATTAGTGTTTCACGTTGGAAAACAGCTGTGCACAATATAATTTTAATAAACCTCAAAGCACAAAGAAACTAGAATGTTGTTGTTGTTGTTGTTGGTGTTGTATTTTGCCTCGTGCATCGCTGTATAATGGCGTTTCGAAATTGAGAAATAACTTTCTTGCATCAACTAAAAACCTCTTCCAAATCCGTTTACAACTAACTTTACCAATTCAACAGTTTAATTCGACTAATTAATTAATTGGTGTTGGTAAAATTATTAAATAAATTGAAGAAAGCCCCTAATTAAAATTTCTTATCAAATTTGAAATTATCAAGAGCTTTAATTTATTGCTTTTTGGAATTTTCTATTATTTTAAATCGCATAATTTCGGCACCTAAATCGGAATTAACTAATCACAATTAATTCGCCTTATACAGGTTGTCTCATAACTCATAACATGTGGAGGAGATTAAAAGGTTAACTAGGGGAGATCTTTCTCATTTTGCTTTCATCCAAAAATCAAGTACGAACCCAACTCAACCCAACCCAAGAAAGAATTATTGGCAAACGCAGCGTGTAGAAGTCTTAAAATTTTAGGCATCTTTCTCAAAAAAAGACGGCCATTTTAATATCGAACGTCTTTTGTTTTCCGGTTAAAAATAGTTCAGTTTTCATGTTTTTAAAAAATAAAATAAAAAAATAAGCTTGTCTATTAAAAAAAAAAAAAAAACGAATACTTTTTTTATTTAAAGAAAAAGTACTTAAATATCGTCTTTTGTCTTCCGGCTGGTTACATGACACAAATTATCGATCGTCTTTTGTTTCCCGATCGGTTAAAATTCTTAGTTTTCATTTTGCTCAAAAAAAAAGACTTAAAAATAATTGAAAAACGAATGCGAACACAATTGAAAAGCGAATGCGATTAAAAAATAATCGATCTTCTTCCGATTAGTTACATCAACAAATATCGATCATCTTTTGTTTTTCGAATCGATTAGAAATTATTAGTATTATTATTATTATTTCTTTCAGTTTTCATTTTTTTCAAAAGAGTCTTGCCTTCCGACTAACAATAAGTATTTTTTCAGTTTGTTTTTGTTTTTTCAATCGCATTCAGTTGTTTTTCAAACACATTCACTTGTCAATTGTGCTCGCATTCTTTTTTCAATTGTTTTTTCGGTTGTTTTTCGATTGTTCTTTAACCGTCTTTATTTTTAACAAAGTTCGGTTTTCAATGCTTTTTTTAATCGCCCTCGATTTTCAGTTACTTTTCAGTTGCGTTTGTTTTTCAATTATTTTTGCATATTCGTTTTTCAATTGTTTTTTTTTAAATACTTCATTTTTTAAGTGGCTTCGTTCTTCAAATATTTCTCGACTGTCGCGTCAGTTGCTTTAAATACAGTTCGATTTTCAATTGTTTTTTTCTAATCGCCTCGAGTTTCAGTTGTTTTTTAATCGCATTCGCTTTTCAATTGTGTTCGCATTCGTTTTTCAATTGTTTTTTTTTAAATACTTCATTTTTTAAGTGGCTTCGTTCTTCAAATATTTCTCGACTGTCGGGTCAGTTGCTTTAAATACAGTTCGATTTTCAATTGTTTTTTTCTAATCGCCTCGAGTTTCAGTTGTTTTTTAATCGCATTCGCTTTTCAATTGTGTTCGCATTCGTTTTTCAATAGTTTTTTTAAATACTTCATTTTTTAAATGGCTTCGTTTTTCAAATATTTCTCGACTGTCGCGTCAGTTGCCTTTAATACAGTTAGATTTTCAATTGTTTTTTTTTAATCGCCTCGAGATTCAGTTGTTTTTTAATCGCATTCGCTTTTCAATTGTGTTCGCATTCGTTTTTCAATTGTTTTTTTTTGAAATACTTCATTTTTTAAATGGCTTCGTTTTTCAAATGTTTCTCGACTGTCGCGTCAGTTGCTTTAAATACAGTTCGATTTTCAATTGTTTTTTTCTAATCGCCTCGAGTTTCAGTTGTTTTTTTAATCGCATTCGCTTTTCAATTGTGTTCGCATTCGTTTTTCAATTGTTTTTTTTTAAATACTTCATTTTTTAAATGGCTTCGTTTTTCAAATGTTTCTCGACTGTCGCGTCAGTTGCTTTAAATACAGTTCGATTTTCAATTGTTTTTTTCTAATCGCCTCGAGTTTCAGTTGTTTTTTAATCGCATTCGCTTTTCAATTGTGTTCGCATTCGTTTTTCAATTGTTTTTTTTTGAAATACTTCATTTTTTAAATGGCTTCGTTTTTCAAATATTTCTCGACTGTCGCGTCAGTTGCTTTAAATACAGTTCGATTTTCAATTGTTTTTTTTTAATCGCCTCGAGTTTCAGTTGTTTTTTAATCGCATTCGCTTTTCAATTGTGTTCGCATTCGTTTTTCAATTGTTTTTTTAAATACTTCATTTTTTAAATGGCTTCGTTTTTCAAATGTTTCTCGACTGTCGCGTCAGTGGTCTTTAATACAGTTCGATTTTCAATTGTTTTTTTCTAATCGTCTCGAGTTTCAGTTGTTTTTTATCGCATTCGCTTTTCAATTGTGCTCGCATTCGTTTTTCAATTGTTTTTTTGAAATACTTCATTTTTTAAATGGCTTCGTTTTTCAAATGTTTCTCGACTGTCGTGTCAGTTATCTTTAATACAGTTCGATTTTCAATTGTTTTTTTTAATCGCCTCGAGTTTCAGTTGTTTTTTAATCGCATTCGCTTTTCAATTGTGTTGCACTGGTTACATGACAGAAATTATTGATCGTATTTTGTTTCCCGATCGGTTAAAATTCTTAGTTTTCTTTTTACTCAAAAAAAAAAGACTTAAAAATCGATCTTCTTCCGATTAGTTACATCAACAAATATCGATCATCTTTTGTTTTCCGAATCGATTAAAAATTATTATTATTTTTTCTTTCAGTTTTCATTTTTTTCAAAAGAGTTCCGACTAAGTATTTTTTCAGTTTTCATATTTTACAAAAAAAAGAAGAAATGTTATGAAAAACGGAGTTATCAATAAAAATATCGATCGTCTTTTGTTTTCCGATCGGTTACATTAACAGCTGAATAGCTCTTAGCTAATAAAGATATTATTATCAAGTTAGTATCGATCATCTTTTGTTTCCTGATCGGTTAGAAACTATTTTTGGTTTGTCATTTTTTCACAAAAAATGGCCGCTTGAATGTCGATCGTTTTTTGTTTTCCGATTTATTACATCATTAAATGTTGACCATCTTTTGTTTCCGAAATCGGTTAGAAATATCTTTTCAGTTTTCATTTTTTTTTTGTTTTCAATAAAAGGGATTTCATGTAAACATCGATTGCTTTTTGTTTTCCAAAATACGACAGAAATTATCGATCGTCTTTTGTTTCCCGATCGGCTAAAATTTTTAGTTTTCATTTTGCTCAGAAAAAAGGTTTAAAAATCGATCTTCTTTTGGCCTCTTCCGATTAGTTACATCGCCAAATACCGATCATCTTTTGTTTTTCGAATCGATTAGAAACATTTCTTTCAGTTTTCGTTTTTTCAAAAGAGTTTTGCCTTCCAACTAAGCGTTTCTTTCAGTTTTTACAAAAAAAAAGAAGAAGATATGTTATGAAAAGCTGAGTTGTCAATAAAAATATCGATCGTCTTTTGTTTCCCGATCGGTTAGTAACTATTTTTAGTCTTCATTTTTTCACAAAAGAAAATGGCCGCCTGAATGTCGATCGTCTTTTGTTTTCCGATTTATTACATCATTGAACGTTGATCATCTTTTGTTTCCGAAATCGGTTAGAAATAGTTTTTCTGTTTTAATTTTTTTTTTGTTTTCAATAGAAATGATTTCATTTAAACATCGATTGCTTTTTGTTTCCCAAAATACGAGAAATTGGAATGTCGCTACAAAAAGCTTCATTTCATTCATTTCGTTGTTTCATTATTAAAAAAAAAACTACTTAAATATCGATTGTCTTTTGTCTTCCAATTAGTTACATAATTACATCATCACATTATCGATTACCTTTTGTTTTCCGTGTAAGAAGAATTTGTATTTAAAGATAGGGATGAACGATAAACAAAAGCAGATCGTCGTTTCTCCTCCCGTGGGGAGAGTGCTTGAAAACAAAAACAAAAACAAAGAAGATAAGTTATGAAAGATTGAATTATCAATAAAAATAATTAAATTAAATAAATTGATCGTCTTTTGTTTTCTGATTGGTTAGAATTTTCAGTTTTCTTTTTGCCTAAAACAAAATTTCACTCACATCGGTTTTCTTCTCTCTTCTTTCGATTGTCAACATGGTCAAATATCGATCGTCTTTTGTTTTCCGAATCGGTTAGGAACATTTTTTTTTTAATTTTCTTAACAGAGTCTACTTACTCTTCCAGTATTTTTTAGTCTTCATATTTTACAACAAAAAAAAGAAGATAAGTTATTTTTAAAGATGGCGGAATTATAAGAGTTCAAAGTCGCGTTTTGTGACGATAATTTCGGAGCAATTTGACGTCATTTCTCCCATTCGGCAAAATATCAGTTCGACCCTTAACAAATCCTGCCTCCATTTTAATGCAAATACACAGATAATAAACAAAAAGCAATGTGAAACACGTGTCAAATTCAAAATGAATGTTAACTTCACGTAGCTGTGTAACGGAGTAGCCGCTTTCAGCTATGCGAAGAAGTGACGTCCTGCTTAAAACATGAAAACTTTAAAAGCTTATTTCTCCGTTTTTCCCGATTTCACGAGTCAGATATTTTTGATCTATTTTTTAGTATTACTTAAGAAAAAATTCTACTTCGAAGATGAACTTCTGCAACTAACTCATTGTTCCCAAGAAGTTAGAAAATTTACAATCTAAACGGAAGTCGTTTGATTTATTTTAAGTATTATTGGGAACACCTGTATATGCGTCATCTTTAAATGCTTCGCAAAAAATATTATACAGGATGTTTTATAATATACGGAGGAGACTAAAAGGGTTGCTAGTAAAACACTTTTCTTAATAAACTTTTGATGAAAGCTCAATAACTAGAAAGACGTTTTCGATTCACTCTCCAGAGCACTCTCAGAGTATCTCCATCTCATATGGTTAAAAGAAGATGAAGATACTCTCCGCGCACTTTAGTGCATACCATAGCTTTCATGAACTGCTTTAAACTTGAGCTGAATTTAAAATGCAAACGAAAAAATCTCATATATTTTTTTTTGATACTTAGATTTAATAGTTTTCGCAGCACCATGCACAAATAACAAACACCAGCAGTAGCCTCACACCTACTTACAATTAGTTTAGAAAATCGCACGGAAACTAATTTCAGAACGATTTTTATTGCATTTCGCAGTTCTATGGCAACGCACCCCTTCGCAGATCGAGTCACATCGCTTTTGGATTCATGTGGCGCGATGCGCGTCGACATTTGAATATCGAAGGGTGAAATACACGCGCGATCAAAGGGCAACTAATTTCGTACACAACGCCGCGCCGGCATTAATTGTAATAAAGCGAGTTTCCGTTGTGACGACCCCCGCGTTAAATCGATCGCAGGACTACGTGATCGTAATATCTCGACAGGATGTTTACTCCTTAGGAATTAATTCTCGAGGAGTGCGCAAAGTTGGGACACAAAGGGGAAAGTAATGGACGATTGCTGCCTTGCATTTGTGGAATGAAATTTTTACCTTTCTTGTCATGTTCTACGTATATGAATTCAATGGTATTGTGACATGCCCCTTTGGGGATTCAGTACCTGGTATTTGGGATAAAATGGGAGGAATGGGTTAGGAGCAGAATAAAAATCTAAGATACTCTTTATTAGTCTCAGCATTATCAACAATCTTTTGAGTCATTAAACCTAACTAATGACTTTCCCTTCTGCTTATCCGATTTTGGAATCGGCGGCGGAGATCGTGATTTGGTTAAAAAGTCCCAGACATCTACATATATCCAGCGATTACACCGGCGTGTTAGTGCGAAGCTTCTTCCTCGAACGGGAACGTTGTTTTGTTCGTTGGCGAGGATTCCAACGATGGGGCGTCCTTTCTCCCTAATAAATCAGTGAGATTTCTAAGGGGCCGACAACTCACGAACATGACGTGGGTAAATCTCTGCCTTTTAGATAATTAATAGAGTCCGATAGTTCTGGTGACGTAATGGCTTTCGTAAAAGCCGAGAAATTAATTCGCGAATTTTTAGAAGAAAGATGGCCAGCTGGTTACGTTCATTCTCTCCAGTTTTGCGTAGATCTTAGAAAAGAATAAAAAACAATCTAGTACGAGTACGGACCACTTAAGATTTTATTTATGAAAAGTAATGCAGTGAACCAAAAATAACGTAGAACATTATGCTGGGAGCTTAAAAAAATGGCGAACCAGCGCCATTTTGTACTATTCAAGGACGACTTCTGAGCATAGGAAAAATGTTTTGTAATTTTATTTTGCCAATTCGTAATATTTCCTCAATTTTTGTAGTGAAAGACCTTTTTAAAATGATGTTCAACAATAGGTTTTATTTAAAATCGATAAGTAGTAACTTTATATGATTTTTCCACGCTCAAGGAGTATCCCTGTTCGCCATTTTTTAAGCATACAGCATTTTAGAAAATTTTCGCGGAGAAGGGGCTCTCCCACCCCCAATTATATGCGCCACTGCTAGGCCAAATAATACCAATTAAGAATTAAATGTCATAAACGGCAATCCAAAATCACTGATTTACACTTAAAATTAGGACTATTGTTCTACGTTTCACTATCGACAGCTTCGTCAGGAGTGAAATTAAATTAATTAAATTAATTTCGCTCCTGACGAAGGTATCAATCGATAGTGAAACGTGGAGCCAATTTTAAATGTCCGTAAAAATACAAGAATCTACTTTAATTAATTAATAACGTTGAACAAATTAAAAAAAATAGTTTTTAAAGTAAAATAAAAATCGCTCGATTAAAATCAATGATTTCAAATCAACTCGATCCTGTTTAAAATAATTATATTTTAATTTTAGAAAGTCGAACCAGTTTTGTTTATTTGAAGAGAATAAGTTATTGTTTTTTTTTTCTAATTTTATACATTTTCTTTAAGTAAATCGATATTGTTTAAAATAAATCAGTGATTTCACATCACGTCATTATTTGTTTGTCGATCGTCTTACGTAAACAATTGTCAAATGTGTTAAAATATTTCTTAATTTTTAGAAAGTTGACTGAGTTTTGTTAATTTAATGACAACTTTTCTAATTTCTAAGTATTTTTTTTATTATGTTATAAATTTATTTGATTTAATTGACGATCGTCTTTTGTTTATTTTACGTCAAAAATTATACAATTGTCAAATGTCCTAAAATATATCTTAATCTTGCAAAGTCGATCCAGTCTTATTTATTTGAAGAGAACTTTTTGTTTTTGTTATTTTTTTTTTTAATTTTATAAATTTTCTTTACTTGTCGATCGCCTCTTGTTTTATTTTACGTCAAAAATTGCATAATTGTTAAATGTCTTAAAATCAGTGTTGATGAAAATCAGGATTTTTTTTGTTTTTACTTTTTTTATATTTTATAGAGTTTCTTGATTATTTGTCGATTGTATTTTGTTTTATTTTGCTTAAACAATTGCAACTATTGTCAAATATGTACATCTTAGTTTTAGAAAATCGTCTCAGTTTTGTTTATTCAATGAGATTCTTTTGTTTTTATGTTATTTTTTTTTAATTTAATAAATTTTCTATATTTGTCGATCGTATTTTGTTTATTTTACATCAAAAAGTGTACAAATAATGTCAGATGTTCTAAAATAAACCTTAATTTTATAAAGTCGTACCAGTTTTGTTTATTTTTTTATTTTTGTTATTCTTTTAGTTTTATAAATTGTCTTTACTCGTCGATCGTCTTTTGTTTATAATTACACAATTAGTGTCAAGTATCCTAAAATGTACCTTAATTTTATAAAATCGACCCAGTTTTGTTTATGTTTTATTTTTTTATTTTTCTTCACGTTTATAAATTTTCTTTTGTTTTCGTTTACGTTAAAAATTGCACAATTGTCAAATATGTACACCTTAGTTTTAGAAAATCGTCTAAGTTTCGTTTATTCAATGAGATTTTTTTGTTTCAATGTTATTTTCTTTTTAATTTTATAGATTTTCTATATTTGTCGATCGTATTTTGTTTATTCTACGTCAACAATTATACAATTACTGTCAATTATCCTAAAATAAACCTTAATTTTATAAAATCGAACCAGTTTTGTTTATTTTTCTTAATTTTTGTTATTTTGTCCACTTTCATAAATTTTCTTGATTTATTTGTCGATCGTCATTTGTTTTATTTTACGTCAAAAGGTGCACAATTGTAAGATCTGTTAAAATATATCATAATTTTAGAAAATTAGCGTAAAAAAGTTTTGTTTATTCAAAAATTTTACAATCGTCATCCTAAAATAAAACTTAATTTTATAAAGTCCAACCAGTTTTGTTTATTTTTTTTATTTTTGTTATTCTTTTAATTTTATAAATTGTCTTTACATGTCGATCGTCTTTTGTTTATATTACGTTCAAAATTACGCGCACAATTATTGTCAAATATCCTAAAATATGCCTTAATTTTATAAAATCGAACCAGTTTCGTTCATTTTTTTAAATTTTTGTTATTTTTCTTCACTTTTATAAATTTTCTTGATTTATTTGTCGATCGTCTTTTGTTTTCTTTTACGTCAAAAATTGCGCAATTGTCAAATGTTTTAAAATCAGTGTTGATAAAAATCAGGAAATTTTTTTTAATCGAAAAACTGATTTAAATAAAAAAGATATTGTTTTTTTTTCATATTCGTAAATAAAAACAAAATTTTTAATTTTAATTTTATTAAAGACCGATGATTTTTTATTTTTACCTTTTTTTTCAATTTTATAAAGTTTCTTGATTATTTGTCGATCGTCTTTTGTTTTATTTTACTTAAAAAAATTACACAATTGTCAAATATGTGCACCTTAGTTTTAAAAAATCGACTCAGTTTTGTTTATTCAATGAGATTTTTTTGTTTTTAAGTTATTCTTTTTCTAATTTTATTTCTTTATTCGTCGATCGTCTTTTGTTTATATTACGTCCAAAATTACACAATTATTGTCAAATATCCTTAATTTTATAAAATCGCACCAGTTTTGTTCAGTTTTTATTTCTGTTATTTCTCTTCATTTTTATAAATTTTCTTGATTTATTTGTCGATCGTCTTTTGTTTTCTTTTACATCAAAAATTGCGCAATTGTCAAATGTTTTAAAATCAGTGTTGATAAAAATCAGGAAATTTTTTTTAATCAAAAAACTGATTTAAATAAAAAAGATATTGTTTTTTTTTCATATTCGTAAATAAAAACAAAATTTTTAATTTTAATTTTATTAAAGACCGATGATTTTTTATTTTTACCTTTTTTTTCAATTTTATAAAGTTTCTTGATTATTTGTCGATCGTTTTTTGTTTTATTTTACTTAAAAAAAATTGCACAATTGTCAAATATGTATACCTTAGTTTTAGAAAATCGACTCAGTTTTGTTTATTCAATGAGATTTTTTTGTTTTTAAGTTATTCTTTTTCTAATTTTATTTCTTTATTTGTCGATCGTCTTTTGTTTATATTACGTCCAAAATTATACAATTATTGTCAAATATCCTTAATTTTATAAAATCGCACCAGTTTTGTTCAGTTTTTATTTCTGTTATTTCTCTTCATTTTTATAAATTTTCTTGATTTATTTGTCGATCGTCTTTTGTTTTATTTTACATCAAAAACTGCACAATTGTCAATTTTTTTTTTAATTTTGTAAATTTTCTTTATTTGTCGATAGTATTTTGTTTATTTTACGTCAAAAATTATACATGTTTCGTCAAATGTCCTAAAATAAACCTTAATTTAAAAAAGTCGAACCAGTTTTGTTTATTTTTTTAAATTTTTGTTATTTTTCTTCACTTTTATAAATTTCCTTGATTTATTTGTCGATCGTCTTTTGTTTTATTTTACGTCAAAAACTGCACAATTGTCAAATGTGTTAAAATATGTCATAATTTTAGAAAATCGACTCAGTTTTGTTTATTCAATGAGATTTTTTTTGTTTTTATGTTATTTTTTTCTAATCTTGTAAATTTCTTTATTTGTCGATCGTATTTTGTTTATTTTACGTGAAAAATTGTACAATTTTTTATTTCTTAAAATTTTAGTTATTTTGGTTCACTTTTATGTTTTCTTGATTTATTTGTCGATCGTCTTTTGTTTATATTACGTCCAAAAATTACACAATTACTGTCAAATATCTTTAATTTTATAAAATCGCACCAGTTTTGTTCATTTTTTATTTTTGTTATATTTCTTCATTTTTATAAATTTTCTTGATTTATTTGTCGATCGTCTTTTGTTTTATTTTATGTCAAAAACTGTACAATTGTCAATTTTTTTTTTAATTTTGTAAATTTTCTTTATTTATCGATAGTATTTTGTTTATTTTACGTCAAAAATTATACATGTTTCGTCAAATGTCCTAAAATAAACCTTAATTTAAAAAAGTCGAACCAGTTTTGTTTATTTTTTTAAATTTTTGTTATTTTTCTTCACTTTTATAAATTTCCTTGATTTATTTGTCGATCGTCTTTTGTTTTATTTTACGTCAAAAACTGCACAATTGTCAAATGTGTTAAAATATGTCATAATTTTAGAAAATCGACTCAGTTTTGTTTATTCAATGAGATTTTTTTTGTTTTTATGTTATTTTTTTCTAATCTTGTAAATTTCTTTATTTGTCGATCGTATTTTGTTTATTTTACGTGAAAAATTGTACAATTTTTTATTTCTTAAAATTTTAGTTATTTTGGTTCACTTTTATGTTTTCTTGATTTATTTGTCGATCATCTTTTGTTTTATTTTACGTCAAAAAGTGCACAATTGTCAAATACGTTAAAATATACCTTAATTTTAGAAAATCGACCAACTTTTGTTCTTTCAAAGAGAATTTTTTATTTTGATATTAATTTTTAAATTTTATAAATTTTTTTGATTTATTTATCAATCACCTTCTTAATTTTAAAAAAGTCGGACCGGTATTGTTCATTTGAAGAGATTTATTTTTATTATTTATTATTATTATTTATTATTGTTATTTATTATTATTTGTTATCTTTTTTAAATTTTTTAAATTTTCTTTATTTGTCGATCGTCTTTTGTCTATTTTACGTCAAAAATTACACAATTGTCAAATGTCTTAAAATATACCTTAAGTCCATCCAGTTTTGTTTATTTTTTATTTTTGTTATATTTTGTTTAATTTTGCAAATTTCCTTTACTTGACGATCATCTTTTGTTTTATTTCACGTCAAAAATAGCACAACTATAAAATGTCTTATAATCAGTGTTGATAAAAATCACTTTTTCCAAAGCAAAAATCAACGATTCATTTAAAAAATCTTTTGATTTTGATTTTTTTGATACTCTTAAATGAAAACCTCATTTTAAGAAAATAGCTTTTGACTCAAGTATGACTCCCTATTTGATACGTGGCTACCAAAAAAAAAAGAAACAGTGCTAAAATAAATAAGTACATCAAAAGAAAATGGAAATGATTCTGATGTGATAAGCGATAAAAAGTATAACATTAAAAAATCAGAGAAACGCCAAAGGTACCTAATTAACTGCCAAGAGATTAAATTGCAAACAGCAATGCTTATAATGGGTGAACAATAATTAATCGGAGCGCAAATATATCATAAAGCAGAAAGAGAAGAAAAAGATAAAGTAAGATTAGTAAGTTAGAGACGTTCTGGCTTACTTTCTTAAGGAGAGTTAATGTTATGTATCAAATATGTATGTATGGTTGCCTATCATGACCTTTTACTAGGCGCTGGTAGCAATTTATAAATATTGTATAGTATGGTAACAGGTAGCAGTTTTGGAACGTTTCTCGAGTAACAATTTATTTATTCAAAATATGAAAGAACAAAATGGTCGAGAAGAGTTGAATCGGGTAAAAGAATTAGAACTTGAACTACTTTGAATCTAAAGCACTTCTGAACATTGCCTTTCTTGAAGAACCCTCTCAGTAGTTCATCGCCGTGAAGTTAATGAAAAAGAGGTGTGTTGTGAAAGAAAATTCTTGTACAAGGAACTCCCAAAAAGAAGGTGGCATAATCAAATTGGTGCAGAGGTGGTGAAAGATGGGAGAAGGTAAAATGAAATTAGCTAAAGCAACTGGGAGATAGAAGCAACCGTTATTCATAAAGAAAAATTGAAACTATCGTCACCATTCGTTGAAAATCTGACGGATTGAATGTCTCCTTTTAGATGAAGTTCCATAAGTTTGTTATTTATTGCCGCTACGATTTTTTTGTGTGGGCGATTATTTCCTTTTCTCCTTTAATTTTTTCTTCGTTTCGTTTTCCTTCTCTTTGACACCCAAACCTTGCCACTTTCTTCTATTATCTTCTTGGTTAGACCCAACCCCTTTGTAGCTGCTACAATTTTTTAATGCCCTTCCCTTTGGTAAATTTTCCTTCATTTTCCCTTTTGAGTTTCCCTTTTTATCTTTTTGAAATCCATGTATTCTCCTCCATTATCTTCCCGTTTGGTCTCAATTCTTTTAAGATATTTCATTTTTCTTTTTTTTCCATAAAACTATTTTACGTAAAAGCTATTTGCCCTTCTATGACGGATTTTCTTTCGATTCTAAAGTTTCTCTCGACGGTTGACTCTATACTAGAGATAACAGTAAGGAATATAAGGATGACGAGATGAAATTTAAAAAAGCAATTGGTGATCCATGTTAGAGGAGATACATTAATGGATCTAACCCATTGAGATGGGATACTAGGAGATGCTATCAGCGACTTCAGGTGTTCCATACTGGTAGTTCACTTCCATCAGGAATTGACTTTTTTTATTGAATGGTCAACTTTCTATTGCTTTTATTTTGCAAGGGGGAAAGTTATAGGGAATTTTGGGAAGATCAATGCAAATAACCTGATCAAATAAATTAAAAGTGCGAAATTAGTTGCTCTACTACTAACCGTAGTCACAGTAGAAAGCACGTTGTTTTTGTATGATGCAGAAACCTTAGTACATGAACCCCCTAAGAGGCAAACCCATCGGAAGAGGCAAACAAACAAAAATAATTCGAATTTATTTTTCTCTAGCTAATGCATCACCTAGCCAACGAATGTTTACAATTACGCATACGTTTATCATAATTTGGCAAAGTTACCTAAATTTCGTTTGATGTATCCATCACGGCGCATGTTCTGTTATGATTTTTAAACAATAAAAAAAAGCCATTAAAACCTCACATGCGTAACAACGAGCCGACGAACAACGCGACGGATCCACGCACGTTTCGCTCAGTATCAGAATGTTGCGCAAAAATATTTTATTTCCGAAGAAAGTGAGTTGCCTCTTATGGGGTTGTGCCGTCCAAACATTTTTTTTGTTTTGCAATTAGAATTAACGGTGAGTTTTTCTTGCGGGGGGATCTAACGTGAACTTTCGTGTTTAGGAGCTAGCATATCATAGTGATGAAGGTCATAACTGGTGGTCTATTATATTCTCTCTTCTCGTCATCGGCCTGGTAATCACTGGAATTGTCATTGCCATCTACCTCTTAGGCTACGTAGACGAATTATTATATTGGCACGGCAAACGAATGGAACTTAACGAATACATGCAGGTATTTTTTTTCTTTAAAAAGCTTCCTTTAATTCACTTGGTCTTGACCAAAAATTTATTGATTAATTGACTGAAAGAAAACAAAAGACATCTCGTTCTTTTCTTTTGGAATTTCAGGGACACCTGAGTCCTCGAAGACTGCCCTCTTCATGGATATCAAACACCCAGTTCGTTTTTCAAGATGACAACGCGGGCCTGGCCGTGCTCGACACTAGCACTAGTAATTTTACCGTTACACTCCTAGTTACTAATCACACTTTGGTAAGTAGTAACGCTCGAGCATAATGCGCGAAAAACGCTGACTTGCCTTGGCACGTCCCCGCCTTTTGTCACGACCACGCTCCGGAACAGTAATTATTCTCCGCGAAGATTTAGGTCAGGAGAGACACAAGTGGAAGCGCCGGGAAGTTTAATTAGAAACATTTTTCCGAAGGGTTTATTGCTTGCCAAAAATTCGACGTCGGGGGAACTTACTTCAGCGCAATCACAACAAAAAGTTGAGTTACTGAGGTGGAAGCGAATAAATAAACAAAATTCCGTGACTCTTAACTATGGAATAAAGTTTTAACTACTAGCAAAAAGAAATAATAAATTAAATCGGCGGGACATACCTAACTAAAGCGCCCAAAATAGCTTAATGCAGACCAACACGCAAGAAGGCGTCAGTTTTATCAGCTCGCGCTTAAACCTAACACGTGTCCAAATTAATTCGCCCCCTTTTTTTTATTTTCTAGAGACAACTGGATGTCAGAGGATACCAGTGTTCGAAGGACCTTAAATTTGTGCTCTTCCAACATAATATTAAATCGGTAAGTCGATTCAAAAAAACTTCAATTTTTTATGTCCTATTTTAATGCGTTAATTAGAGGGATACTAATGAGAGGTCTATTTAATACATGTCACACTCGCTAATGGTGCTCAAGCTAACGCAGCCTTTCATTAATAATTGAGTGTACTTGCCTGTGTTAAAATTAGAATCAAAGCAACTCATCAGTAGTTATTTCTTTTTTAATGGAAAATAAAATCTGCCCTCTGTGGGATTTGCCTGGTTTATCGCCCTTATACATATGCATTTTATTCGGGTTAACATAATTCGGACGTGTTTATTATCAGCGGCGAACGTTTAGCGGTCGGCCAAGAACTTTCTGGCCATCTTTTCGCCGTTAAATTTACATTCGCGTTGCATCACGTAAAATATGCGCAATTAAAAAATAATCAGATGCACGCTCACGATCACCCCTATCAAGATGTGTCCGTTACAGTTAATTGCCACCACGGCTTGAAACAAGAGGCGTAAAGTACGGTCCAGTATTTTGGATGTTAATAATAACGCTGAACTCGATTTGTGAAAGGGAGAATGATGACTATAGACACACAATCCACTGATTATATTAAATCAAGAAGAAACGGGCAACTATGTACGGAAAGGTAAAAGCAGAACTGGCGTGCGGGTCTTAACGAGTGCGAGTAAAATGCACTACGATTTTCTAGATGTAGAACAGAGATGGCATTGTTAAAAGTCCATGCATCGCCTTGGAAGGGGAAGAGTAGCGCAGAAATTACGCCAATATTGCTGTTATATCCATCTCTGTTCTACATCTAGAAAACTCGCACTCGTTAAAAACCACACGCCAGCTCTGCTTTTACCTTTTCTGTATACTATAAGATACTGAGGCAGAAAATTGCTAAAGACCCTTACAGGCACTCCGGTTTTGTAAAAAGTCCTTTTACATGAAGGATGTCAAAAAAAATATTTTGAATTTAATGGAAACTATTTCAAAATTTATTATTTGACTCCAGATCGTTTGGAAGCGGAATGTAGTAAAGAATTTGCTTGGTTGTCGTTGGATGTGTGGAGTAAGTGAGGAAGTGAGTGCGGTGGATGTTTCCGACACGGAAAAGTTGTGTGCACTTCCGACAATAAGCTGCACAGAATGCTTTGGATTGCTACCAACGATAAGCTACACGCAAGGATTGTGTTTGTGCTTCCTTCAATAAGAGTAATTGATGCACGGGATGCTCTGGATGAGCTTCCAACAATAATTGAATGGCTTCTGGGCGGAACCGCGCCACGACTGCTTCTACAGCCGACGTTTTGTTCTTCAGGAAAACCAACAGCAGCAGCAGCAGCCCTGAGGAAGTTCTTCTGCAATGGAGAACGAAACGTCGGCAGTAGAAACAGTGTGACGCGGTTCCAATCGGAACTCAATTCAATTATGGATAACGGCCGCGGAAGCCTCCAAGTTATACATCCAACAATAAATTGTGCGGAAGAGTGTTTGTATTGAACTTGACAATTAATGCACGGGAGGCTTTGAATGAGTGATCAGGATGCTAAAGGGGTCAGTACTTTCGCTTTTATAGGAAACTGTTGGTTGTTAATGGATATGTAGAGTAAAAGTGTTGCTTGGCCTCGATAGGTGGATGTTTCCGACAATAAGTCGCACGGAAGAGTGATGATTGATGCACGGAAGGCTTTGGATGAGTGTTCCCGACACTTGAGATGTGAGGATTTGCTGATGCGGTCACTACTTTCGCTTTTATAATTTTTTCCATTCCTAATCGAATCACTGAATATCAGAGCAGTATCTCATTCGTTAGGGGCAGCCTTTTTGTGTTTCCTCCGGGGGTTGTCTTAGCTACCAAATTTGAAAGTGTAATCTTATTTGTGGACACTTAAGTGCTCATTATTTGCTGATGCTAAAGCGGTCAGTACTTTCGCTTTTATAATTTTTTCCATTCGTAATTGAATCACTGAATATCAGAGCAGTATCTCATTCGTTAGGGGCGGCCTTTTTGTGTTTACTCCGGGGGTTATTTTAGGTACCAAATTTGAAAATGCGATCTTATTTGCAGTTTCACTTTAATTCGTCAAGTAATTTGAATATTTTCACGTGTGTCACGCCCCCTAATGGTTGCAATGTACCAATTATGTAAGAAATTAAGGCACTTGAAGAAGAAGAGCCAAGAAGAGCCTACTAGAATTTGTATATGACCTGTCAGTATTTACAGGTTGAACTTACACATAAGAGAGAAGGGCTGGGAACCCCGCGGAGCTCTGAGGTCAATCTTATCAATCCAATCCTGGTTTAAGGACAACCCAAAGGAAGGATTACGTATTACGTAAATACTGAAAGAAATTAATCGAAGTAAAATCAATTAAATAACTTTGGCTTTTCGTGAAACAAAATACAATAAACAGAAGTGCTCGGGGCGATTGTTTTCTTCTCCGCGCCGCGCCGAGGGAAAAACTGCTTTTTGATGTTGCGAAGTACTTTTTTGCGCGCAACTCTTGTTGTGAAGTAACCTGGACAGTGTAAAGAGAAAATAAACGGTCTATAAGGATTTAATATCGTATGATTTGGTTTTGTACAGAAAAAAATTCAAACAAATGCAGGATTAATGGCTTTAATATGAAAATGTCAATGCAGCAATTGTTTTTAATATTAATTATAATCAAGTGCGTTTGATACATTTTCTTCACAGCGTGACCTCTTTTGTTTCTGTTGTTTTCATTTGTTTTTGATCGCTCATACCGTTAGGCCCAGCCTTCTTTCTGTAAGTTTCCAATCATCTCAATGCACGATTAGTCATAGTCCACGTCTCCTACTAAATTTTGAGAATCATCCTTTCAGTTTTTGTTGCAATCATTAAGTTACACCCTGTATTCTTTTTTCTTTGTAACAAAATAAATATAAGAAACAAGAAATGGTTGCAGTGTAGTTTTCCCCATTTGTTTTAGATATAAAATCAAATAAAAGACGAGCGTTTATGTGAACAAATATAGGAAACAAGGAATGGTGGAAATGTGGTCTTCAGCATTTATTTTGCGAAAAACAAACAAAAGACGATCGATTATGTAACAAATATGGGAAAAAAAGGAATGGTCGAAATGTGGATTGCGAACAACAAACCAAAAGACGGTCGATTATGGTTTTGTAATGAACATAAAAAAAAGGAAATGGTCGAAATGTGGATTTTGCGAAAAACAAACAAAAGACGATTGATTATGTAACGACCGTAGAAAAAAAATGATCGAAATGTGGATTTTAGCATTTGTTTAGCGGAAAATAAACAAAAGACGGTCGATTAAGTAACGACTGTTGGGAAAAAAATGATCGGCGTTTGCTTTGCGAAAAACAAACAAAAGACGATCGATTATGTAACAAATATTAAAAAGAAAGAAATGGCCGAAATGTGGGTTTCAGCATTTGTTTTACGAAAAACGAACAAAAAACGATCGATTATGTAACAAATATGAGAAAAAAGGAATGGTCGACCTGTAGATTGCGAAAAACAAACAAAAGACGGTCGATTATGGTTTTGTAATGAATATAAAAAAAAGGAAATGGTTGAAATGTGGGTTTTGCGAAAAACAAACAAAAGACATTCGATTATGTAACGATTGTAGGGAAAAAAATGATCGAACCGTGGGTTTCAGCATTTGTTTTGCGAAAAACAAATAAAAGACGATCGATTATGTAACAAATATGGGAAAAAAAGGAATGGTCGACATGTGGATTGCGAAAAACAAACAAAAGACGGTAGATTGTATAACAAAAATATAGAAACCAAAAAATGATGATGACGACAAAAAAAAACAATTTTTGCATTCTCCAAGAAATTAATAAATTCCATAACAAAAGAAGTTCGAATACGTCTCGAATTTCGACACTTTTCTTCACAAAAAAAAAAAAAAACACAATCAACTGTGTGAATCTAATTTACCGAGTATTCGCAAAAATAGTCGCGTTTTTTTTGTTTTTTTTTGTAATTCTGACAACCACCAGTGTTGCCGATTCTAAATTTAGTACGTGATAGCTAAGAAGTGTTTAGTTTTGAGGTAAATGTTCAAATTTTTTGTGAAAACCTTTTAATAACCTGAACATCACAATGTGCTGATTGTACAGGGCCTTCAAATAGAAGTAAGAACCAAAAAGGTTGATTTTTGTTTAAAAACTATTTTTATTTATTTATCTTTTGACAAATATAGATTTCACATATAACATATAAGGAAAGAGCAAAAAAATATTTTTTTATGATTGATTTTTGCACATAACAGAATGAATTATGAACGATCTTTCATGGTTGTAAATAAAAATAGCAATGTTGCCAATAAAATTCCACCGCCGCGCCGGTCGCCGTAAATTCCCATTTTGAAATCGTCGATCGTTCCTCACCAAAAAAGAAAAAAAAAACAAAAATCCCAAATAGCGAAGCGTCAGCGCGCGTAATCAATCGTGTGTGCTCCCGTCCTCCTGCATATTTTGCAGGACCTCCTCGATCAGGCAACGTGCCAAGCTCCGGGATGAGAGGACCGACCGGCGTAAGCGATTATTGTTCGCGGAATATTTATCGGCCGAAGAGGGATTAGAGATAGATTTGGCGATCGGATTCCGCACAATTAATCCTCTACAGTCGATAAATTACGAAGGGGGAACATCGAATAATAAAATGAATCTCGGGCAGGTATAGGTACCTAAGTAAGTGACTTCCTTGTTTTTGGTGGAGTGATTACTTCGGAACTATCCAAAGACTTTAAATTGGGCACAAAAGTAAGCCGAGATGTCTTTAGTTTTCGTTTGTTTTTTTTTTTTTTTTTTAATATTCTTGCATCAAATTCGTTTTTGACGAAAACAAAACACGATAGACGAGATCGGCATTTGTTCGTTTTTTGTTTTCGCGAAAAAAAAAAATTAAAGTCAAAAGTTCTTTTACAAGAAACCGACTGTCTCTTCTTTCCCTCGTGTTTGGATTTCGTAAGTCGTTTTGATTTAATATCGAACGTTACTTTCTTTTTTTGTGATCGAAATTCGTTATACAATTGATCGTCTTTTGTTTTCTTTCGGACAAAAGCCAAAAGAGAACGCCAAGAATGAGCTTTCCGTAAAACAAAAACTTGCGAGTGAAATTTGTTGTAATTTCGAAGATTACTTTTTTTGGTTCCGCTTTAATAAAAATGTCAAAATCCGACACGAAGGCGGGCGCTTTTTGTTTTTTCAGTTAGTTTTTAACAGATTTCATTCTTTTGTTTTCTGCTATTTCTCCTTCTTTTGACGAAGTGCAAAAAGCAGTCGTTTTTCCGTAATTGCTACGTAATTTTGTTTCGTTTTTTCTCCCACTCTGTTTTTTTATGTTATTTTTTTTTTATTTTTGACATCTCTGGCATCGCACTTTTTAAAAACATCTGAAAGTATAAAACCTTATCTCCAGGTGTTTTAAAAAGTACTTTGTAAGAAAAGAAGAGAAAAACAAGAGACGAGACAGCTTTTCCTTTCGCCTTTTTTTTTTTTTGAAGAAAAAAATGAAAGTCGAAATTTCTTTTACGAAAAGCCGATCGTCTTTTGTTTTCCTCGTGCTTGGGTTTCGTAAGTCTGGAAAAGTTGTTATTTTCTTTTTTTATGTAGGAGATGGAAATTCGTTATACAGTCAGTCGATTGTATTTTGTTTTTTCTTTCTGACAAGAATACAAAAGAAAACGCTGGAAATGAACTTTTCTCAAAGGAAACTGCGAATACAATTTTTTGTTTTGTTTTTAATAAACGTCATTTTTAACACTTCTAGTTGCCTGACGATCGACTTTTGTTTCCTTCTTTCTTTTGTTTTCTGCCTTTTTTTCTTCTTTCGACGAAGAGCAAAATGCAATCGTTTTTACGTAATCGATCGTCTTTTGTTTTTTTTTTTTTTCTCTATTTTTGATCTTGATATATTTTTTTAATGAACGTCACTTTCGAGTAGGACTTTTTAAAAATAACTGGTGATAAGAACTTTCCGTACAAAGTAACTTACTTTGTACGGAAAGAAAAGAAAAACAAAAAACGAGATTGTTTTTGTTTTGTTGGTTTCTCTTTTTTTTTCAAGGAAAAAAACAAAATCCAAAATTCTCTTACAAAAAGCCGATTGTCTTTTGTTTAGTTCGTGTTTGGGTTTCGTAAGTCTGGAAAAGTTATTGATTATTAAATATTTTCTTTTTTTCTTTTTTGTGGTGAAGTAGACCGAAATTCATTATTCAATCGATCATTTTTTGTTTTTTTTTGACAAAAACAAAAGAAATCGCTAGAAAAGAGCTTTTCTTAAAAACAAAATTGCGAATGAAAGTTGTCGTAAAATCTAAGATCCTTTTGGTTCTGTTTCGATAAAGAAATCAGCCAAACTCTGTCACAAAAACGATCGTTTTTTGTTTTTCGTTTTATTTTTAATTAACGTTATTTCCGTCACTTCGAACCGCCCGACGATCGTCACTTGTTTTCTGTTTTTTTTTTTTCTTCTTTCGACGAAATTGCGATCGTTTTTCCGTAATCCTTGCGGAATCGATCGTCTTTGTTTTTTTGTTTTTTGACACCTTTCGAGTCTCACTTTTTAAAAATATCTTGAGATGAGATTTTAGTTAGTTTAAAAGCCGATTGTCTTTTGTTTTCCTCGTGTTTGGATTCCGTATGCCTGGAAAAATCGTTTTGGTTTGTTATTAAATATTATTTTCTTTTTTGTGCTGAAGGAGACCGACCTTCGTCATTCAATCGATCGTCTTTTGTTTCTTATTTCGGATAAAAAAAAAACAAGAGAAAACTTTAGAAATGAGTTTTCCTTTTCAAAAATAAAAACTTGCGAATGAAATTTATCGTAATTTCGAAGATTTTTTTTTGGTTGGTATTTTAACAAAGCAAACAGTGGAAATTCGTCGCGAAAGTGATCGCTTTTTGTTTATCGCTTAGTTTTTAATGAACGTCATTTTCGACATTTCGAGTCGTCCGACGATCGTGTTTTATTTTCTGCTTTTCTTTTCCTTCTTTCGACGAAGCGCAAAAAGCAATCGTTTTTCCGTAATCGGTCGCTTTTTCTTTTTTTTACACTTTTTTAATAACACCTGACGAGATAAGATTTAGTTACTTTGCAGAAAAAGAAAATGTAAAGAAAAAGACGAAATCGGCTTTTGTTTCTTTCTTTCTTTTCTTTTTCCAAGGAAAAATGGAATTGAAAGCCGATTGTCTTTTGTTTTCCTTATGCTTGGGTTTTGTAAGTCAGCAAAAGTCGTTCGAGGTATCCGATGATCGTCTTTTGTTTTCTGCTTTTTTTTTTCTTTTTTTCGATGAAGCGATCGTTCTTCCTTAGTCGTTACGTCATCTTTTCCTGTTTTTTCCTCTCTATTTTTAAAGCTCCTTTTTTTAATTAACATCATTTTTGACACCTTTGGAATCGTATTAAAAACACCGGGAGATTTAGTACAAAAAGAAAAGAAAAACAAAAGACGAGATCGGTTTTTATTCGCTTCTTTTTATTTTCAAGGAAGAAATCAAAATCGAAAGTTTTCACAGCGACGATCATCATTTGTTTTCTGTTTCTTTTTCCTCGTCTTTCGACGAAGTGCAAAGTCGATCGTTCTTCTTTTCTATAACAGATATAGATCTATCGTCTTTTGTTTTCTTTTCAACGTTCGGTGATGTTTTAAATTTTTTGTAAAAAATGGTTCGTTTACTTATGTTAACCAAAAGATGGCATTCGTTTCTCTTATAACCGTCACGCAAACATCTTTTGTTTCCCGCTTTTTTTCTTTTTTTCGATAAAGCAATTGTTCTTCCTTAGTTGTTCCGTAACCAGTCATCTTCTGTTGTTTCTTTCAAGGAAGAAATCAAAATCGAAAGTTTTCATACACAGCGACGATCATCATTTGTTTCCTATTTCTTTTTCCTCATCTTTCGACGAAGTGCAAAAGCGATCGTTCTTCTCTTCTACAATAGACCGTCTTTTGTTTTCTCTTCAACGTTCGGTGATGTTTTAAATTTGTCGTAAAAAAATTGTTCGTTTTCTTGTGTTAGCCAAAAGATGGCATTAGTTTTTCTTATAACCGTCAGGCAAACAATCGCCTTTATTTGTTTTTGGTTTTCTTTCTGTTTTCGACGTTGTAACTTTGTTGTAAAAGAATTGCTTGTTTTCTGTTAGTCAAAAGATGACTTCCGCCAGTTTTCTATGACCGTTACGCAATCGATCGTCTTTTGTTTTTGTTTTCACTTTCGTGACGTTTTAAATTGGTTGCGAAAAATATTCGTTTTCTTTCTCTCAGGCGTTTCTCTTCTATGGCATGATCTTCAATTCATAAAATCATCGGTGGACGCTAGTGTCAAAATAAGTAACTAAATTCAGTGCTATCGCAGTTCTGCCAACCGTTTGTTGCCTACCTATCAAACAAACAATTCGATTACGTGGAATAACATCAACTAAGAAGTCCTTGTATTATACAGGGTTTTTCTGAACTTCAGTCTTTTATTTACTGTTAACTAATTAAGTCTCTTTCTTCCAAATGTATTTGCTCCATCTTCTTTCATCTCTGAAAATTATGATTATTGTTATTAGCCCTTAAACGTCTTTTTTTAATGTATTGTAACAAAAGTATGTCCAAAACTTATTGAAATAATCAATTCTTTGAGCTCCACCTTGACTTGTTAACCTACTTATCACGCAAACGTTCCTTTAACGAAAAGAAAACGATTAAATCTGACTCGTGTAACTATATGACGAGAATCTTGTGTTGTTGAAATGATTAAATCAGTGGGTGACCTTTAAGCAATTTCCTCGAGTCATCAGATTTGATCAAGGCGCGTAACCTTCGGCTTCGCCCCTAAATAAAACTTAACTTTGCGAGGCAAATTAATCTTCCCGGTACTCTTTTGTACCCTTTATCGTGTAGCCTAGCACGAAACTGATGAAGCCACCGATATTTCTCAGTCAGCGCGCACAACAATAACTGTTGCTCGGCATATCCATCGCCGTAATAAATTCCGGGCTCTGGAAAAAGCGAAAACTGAGCGCCCCGTCAGGTTGGCACGTCGTCATCGTCGTGGTGTGCGTGTGCAGAACGTAGGGGGTTCACGAATTACGGCGTACGTAATTCCGTATTTATATGCGAGATTGTTGCATGACGGATCGGGGTCTTTCATGATTGGAGGTAATAAAAAACGGAGCCGCTTTGAATTGCTGTTAAGCTTTCATGTTTCGGAAATATCGAGTGTGATTAATTTGTATTATAATAAAATTATTTAAATATGTGTCGTAAATTTGCTCAACAAATATTCATATGTACATGCACTCTTTTTAACGAAAAGAGAAAGAAATAAAATCTGAAAGTTTAAATAGATCGGAACAACACATTCCGGAAGTGTTGGACAATCAACTGATGAAGAGGCAGGCCTAATCAATGTTTTAGAGAGAGAGCTCATGGTCTTATTTGGAAGAAACAAGTAATGATGAACACGGAAAACAAGAGAAATGACTGAAATAAATCGAGAAAAGTGGAAAAGTCGAATAGTCATAAGACCAGAATGGTCAAAAAAGAGAAGAAGAAATTAAAAGCTTGGAAAAGGAAAATACTGAGAAGAATTTGCGAAAAAAAAAACAGCGCAAGACATCTTGGAAAAAGAGACAAATGAAGAACTGATGGATTTGTACAACAGCCCTTCCCTAGCAGCAGCGTTGGATCACAAAAGACAAACAGCTGAGTTACAAAGCTGCGAGAAAAGTATTAACAGGGATAAAGAGGAAAGCCAGACCAAAGAAATGCTGGCGGATTTAAAAAGATTAAACATAAATTATTCAAACGTGGACCATTTTCTCCTCTGTCATTCCCATTTTCTATGCAAGAACTCTCCAGGTCTAATTGGTCCAAATTCTTATTTAAGTCCCAATTCACTTCACCTCCCTTCCAATTATCTTCCCCACACATATTCAAAAATTAACCAAAAGCAAGCTATGAATCCGGCATTCACTCAATTTGACATTGCAGATGGGAAGATGTGAAAGCCTTCTAACTTTCACCGTGGTGTTAGTTGCGAGCTCCTTTGCTTTGAGTAAATTGCACCCCCGAAGAGATTTATTATTTCTACGCGGAACCTACGTAATTATCACACTATACTCTGTCCTGGGCATTTTGAGCAATGGTAGGTACCCCCATACGGATTTTTGACCCCAACCTAAAGCAGGATTGAATTATTATAGTTAATGGGAGCTCTGGAAGATTGAACGTATGGCTCGAAAAAAACATGGTGCTGGTTGAAACCGTTGCGTTTCCCTGCTTCGTCACCGAAATGTGGTTGATGTACGGGGTAATCCAGAAAGAGGCCGCGTGGATTCACGTGATAATAGGCGCGGTTCCGGCTATCGCCGTCGTCTTCGATGATAGGCAAGAGAGAAAATGGATTGACCTAGTGGTGTACACGTGTTGTATTTCTTTGTTTATGGTGTGCCTACAATTTGATAACGTGACTGGAATTGAGTGCGCGGTGTGCTTTTTCGTTGGTTATAACATCGAAAGCAACAATGTGGTAGTTTTGGACAGACCGGTCGAAACGTGTTTCAATTTGTTTACCGCGGGGTTCACCTGGTTATCCGTAACTGCGATCAATGGGAAACTAAAATAAAAAAAAAGTTTTTGACCAAATTTTTCACATCATTATCTTTTCTGTTCTTTGTCTATTACTCACTCCTCTTAGTTCTATTTGGTTCCCTCCATTTTTTATTGATCTTGTAGCATGTAGACTCTAAATAATTTAATCATGTCTGAAACAGTTCTAAGCTTTACTAGGTCGTTTCGTTGTTTTCTTTAGTTCTTTGTCTGTTTATCCTCGTCATCTAATTTGATTACTTTTCTCCATAATTCTTTTATCTTTCTTGAAAGTTCTCCAAGATCTTCTCACATTTTAACTTTCCTCACCTCTTCCATCCACGCCAATTATCTTTATGGGTTTCTTGCATAAATTATAGTTGTTTGATAACTGTGTACAATAATGAATTGTCCTTTAAAAAAAGTTTTAATTTTATAAAAATTAAGGCCGCCTTATGTGGGGTGTCTTATTAAGTAGCAAACCGGCTGCAATTTGTCATTCCTAATGCAATATTAGGTCGCCGGATGTCGCCATCTAAACTTTTTAGAAAATTTCGGTTCATACGAAAAGCATACAAGGATGCTACACTTTGATTCAAGAAAGCTTCAATTTTATATACAGAAAATTACAAGAAAGTTAATGCTTTATACAAGGAAGCTACTGATTGATTCAAAGGACGCTACTGTTTGATATAAGGAAGCTTCTAATAGGAGAAAGCTCCTATTGATACACAAAAAAACTTCGATTGATACAAGAAAGCTTCTATTGATACAAGAAAGTCTCTATTATTTATAAGAAAGCTTGTACAGATACAAGATAGCTTCTGTTGTTACAAGAAAACTTCTGTTGATGCAAGAAAGCTTCATTTGATGCAAGAAAGCTTCTGTTGATACAAGAAAGCCTCTATTAATACAAGAAAGCTTCTATTAATACAACAAAACCTCTTTTAATACAAGAAAGCTTTTATTGATACAAGAAAGCTTCTAATGATACAAGAAAGCTTCTACTGATACATGGAAGCTTCTATTTATACAAAAAAAAAATCAAGAAAACCAATATATACTGTTTCATACAAGAAAAGGCTTATTCTATACAATTAATCTTCTGTTTTATTCAAAAAGTTATAAAAGCTTCTATTTTTATACAAGAAAGCTACTGTTTGATTAAAAAAGCTTTTATTTCACGAAAGTGAGCTTCCACTTTATGCGAAGAAGCTATTGCCTGATTCAAGAAAGTCAGTGCTTGATTATATTTCATACAAGAAAGAATCTATTCATATAAAATAACTTGTTTATGCGAGAAAGCTACAGTTAGAATAAAAAAAGATTCTACTTTGCATAATAACTTATGCAAGGAAGCTGCAGTTTGATTAAAAAGTTTTTATTTTAGCTTATAAGTTATAAAAGCTTCCAATTTACGTAACAAGTTATAAAAGCTTCTGATTTATGTATGTAAGGATTTATAAGCTTCTAATTCGTGTAAGAATTTATAAAAGCTTCTATTTTATTTAAGAAAACTTCGAGTTATACAAAAAGAAGGCTTTTATTTTATATACAGGAAATTATAAAAAAAGTTTCTGCTTTATACAAGGAAACTATTGTTCTATTACAAGAAAGCTACTGTTTCATACAAGGAAGCTACTGTTTCATACAAGGAAGCTTCTGTTTAAATAAAAAGAACTTCTATTGATACAAGAAAGCTTCTGTTGATACTAGAAAGTTTCTGTTGATACAAGAAAGCTACTATTGAGACGAGAAAGCTTCCATTGATACAAGAAAGCTTCTGTTGATACAGGAAAGCTTCTATTGATATAAAAAAATATACAAGAAACCAAAGTACTTCTGCTTCATATACAATTAATCTCCTGTTTGGTAGAAAAAGTTTCTGTTTCATACAAGAAAGCTTCTATTCATACAAAAAATCTTTAAAGAAACCAAAACACTTCCGATCCATACAGAAAAAGCTTGTTTTAAATAATTAATCTTCTGTTTGATTCAAAACATACAAGAAAGCTTCTATTCATACAAAAAAGCGTTTATTTCATATAAGAAAGATTTTATTTGAAAAAGCTTCCGTGCTTCGGTTCATACAAAAAGCATACAAGAATGCTACTCTTTGATTCCGCAAAGCTTATATACAGGACATTGCAAAATAGTTTCTCTTTTATACAAGAAAGCTACTATTTGATTCAAAGAACTTCTATTTCAAGGAAGCTACTATTTAATACAAGGAAGCTTTTATTCATGCAAAGAATCTTCAAGGAAACCAAAACACTTCTAATTCATACAGAAAAAGCTTGTTTTAAACAATTAATCTTCTGTTTTATTCAAAACATACAAGAAAGCTTCTATTCATATAAGAAAGCTTTTATTTCACATAAGAAATCATAGAAGCTTCTATTTTATACAAAAAAGCGACTGTTTGATTACAGAAGCTTTTATTTTACGCGATTCAAGAAAGTCAGTGTTTGATTTTATTTCATACAAGATTCTGTTCAAATGAAACAGCTTCTATTTATGCGAGAAAGCTACAGTTTGATTAAAAAACATTCTATTTTACATAAGAACTTATAAATACTTCTATTTTATGTAAGAATTTGTAAAAGCTTCGATTTTATTTGAAAAAGCTTCGGTTCCTACAAAAAGCATACAAGAATGCTACTCTTTGACTCCGGAAAGCTTCTGTTTTATATGCAGGAGATTACAAAATAGTTTCTGCTTTATACAAGAAAGCTACTATTTGATTCAAAGAACTTCTATTTCAAGGGAGCTACTGTTTGATACAAGAAAGCTACTATTTGATGCTATGAAGCTTCTAATCATACAAGAAATCTTCAAGAAAACCAAAACACTTGTGATTCATACAGACAAAGCTAGTTTTATACGATTAATCTTCTGTTTGATTCAAAACATACAAGAAAGCTTTTGTTCATACAAAAAAACTTTATTTCATAGAAGAAATTACAGAAGCTTCTTTCTTATACAAAAAAGTTTGATTACGAAAACTTCTATTTCGCGTCAAGTCTGTGTTTGATTTTATTTCGTACAAGATTATGTTCAAATGAAGCAGCTTCTATTTATGCGAGAAAGCTACAGTTTAAGTAAAAAAGATTTTAGTTTAGATAATAACTTATAGATACTTCTATTTTAAGTAAGAATTTGTAAAAGTTTCGATTTTATTTGAAAAAGCTTCGGTTCATACAAGAAGCATTCAAGAATGCCACTCTTTGATTCCAGAAAGCTTCTATTTTATATGTATACAGGACATTACTAAATAGTTTCTGTTTTATACAAGAAAGCTACTTGATTCAAAGAAATTCTATTTCAAGGAAGCTACTGTTTCATACAAGGAAGCTTCTATTTAAATAAAAAACTTCTATTGATACAAGAAAGTTTCTGTTGATACAAGAAAGCTTCTATAGATACAAGAAAGCGTCTATTGATACAAGAAAGCTTTTATATAAAGAAATCTACAAGAAAACCAAAGTACTTCTGTTTCATATACAATCAATTTCCTGTTTGGTAGAAAAAGTTTCTGTTTCATACAAAAAATCTTCAAGAAAACCAAAACACTTCTGATTCATACAGAGAACGCTAGTTGTATACGATTAATCTTCTGTTTGATTCTAAACATACAAGATGAGCTTCTATTTTATGCAATAAAGCACAGTTTGATTGCAACAGCTTTTATTTTACGTAAGAAAGCTTCTATTTTCTGCAAGGACGATATCGTCTGAATCAAGAAAGTCAATGTTTGATTGTATTTCATACAAGAAAGATTCTGTTCATATGAAACAGCTTCTATTTATGCGAGGAAGCTACAGATTGATTAAAAAAGATTCTATTTTATGTAAGTACTCTTATTTTATGTAAGAATTTATAAGAGCTTCTATTTTATTTGAAAAAGCTTCGGCTCAGGAAAGCTTATATTTTATATAAGAAATTACGAAGGCTTCTATTTTATACGAGAATGCTATCATCATTTTTACTAACCTGAAAACAAAAAAGAATTTTCGAAAAAAATACGAGTTGATTGATCTTTTAGAAAACAAAACGCTATCGATTTATTGAAAAAAAGTGAAGGGAGATCCAACTTTAAGAAGTTCAAAAACAAAACGCTACCGCCATTTTGTTAACTTGAAAATACAAAGGAAAAGAGAAACTGATTGTTCTCTTCAAAAACAAAAGACAAACGATTTATTGAAAATACTTGCAAAAACGAGTGAACGAGGAGCTGTCAATGTACTCGTACCGAATCTTAAAAAAAAAGTGAAATGCTACCACCACCATTTTAAAAAGTATCACCATTTTAATTAACCTGAAAACACGAAACGTAGTTTCAAAAAGAGAAACAGGAATTGATTGGCTTCTTGAAAAGCAAAAGACAATCGATATATTGAAAACATTTGAAAAAAAAAGTGAATGGGGAACCAATTGTTGTCGTACCTTTCCTAAACAAATCGACTACCACCCTTTTAAAAGATTCAAAAACAAAATGCTTTCAACATTACTGTTAACTTGAAAATACAAAAAAAAAGAAAAGAAATTGATTGTTCTCTTGAACAACAAAAGACAATCGATTTATTAAAAAAAAAATGGAAAAACAAGTGAACAAAGAGACATTTGTCATCGTACCGTATCCAAAATAATTCTGAAGTGAAATGCTACCACCATTTTAAAAAGTTCAAGGACAAAATGTAAAGACTAAACCTATGAACCATTGATCGATTGAAAAAAAAAATCGGAATTGATTGGCCTCTTGCAAAACAAAAGATTATCGATTTATTAAAAAGAAATGGAGAAGAAAGTTAACTGGCGACAACAACAAATTTTTATTAACATGAATATACACGAAACAACGTGGTTTAAATAAATGAAGATTGATTAGCCTTTTGAAAAACAAAAGAGTGTCGATTTATTGAAAATATTTGAAAAAAAATGAACTCGGTGGCATCTGTCGTCGTACCGAGTCTAAAAAAGAAATCGACAAATGAAATGCTAACACCACCGTTTCAATGAAGTTCAAGAACAAAATGCTATCGCCATTTTTATTAACTTGAAATTAAAAACAAAAGAAAAAACTTAAAAAAAAATAGGAATTGATTGGCCTTTTGAAAAACAAAACACTAACGATTTATTGAAAATATTAAAAAGATGAAAGGCGTCGTCTAAAAAAAATCTGGAAATCAAATGCTAGCGCCTTTTTGAAAAGTTTGCAAACAAAATGCTCCCACCATTTTTAATTGACCATAATACACAAAGAGATTAAAAAAAAAGAATGAGTTTTAATTAGTCTTTTGAAAAAACAAAAGACTATCGGTAGATTTAAAATATTTGAAGCCTTGTTAAATGTGAATCGATATGTGAATATTTAAGAAAATTAAAATATTTAGAAAAATACAAAATCGATTGGCGAATGTTTTTTTTTCATAATCGGTCGCGTTTCTTGAAAACAAAAGAATGGACAAAAGATGAATAAACGAAATAAAACAAAACACGATCGACCTGTCGGCCTACTGATTTCTAAATGCCCAAAAGTTAAACTTATGCAATTTTCATTGATTTGACAAAGTTTGAAACAAAATAGACAGTTAAGTTTTTAATGAAAAACGTCAGGCCAACGAAAATATTCAAAAAATTGTTGAAACACGAAAAAAATTGAAAGATTGGAACCGTTTAACGTAGTGAGTCAACTCGTTCGAGCTATGAAAGGCAAAAGTTAATCGATTAAAAAAAAAATAAAAAGCTGGTCATATTGAAAAACAAAAGATGAACGGAGTATGTAATTTCATTTTGTTTATTTCATATTTGGATGGCATTCGGGACACACTTCTCCTTACATTGCAAAATTACATTACAAGATGCTTCATCAGTCAGAGTCCATACGCTTAGGACTTGATGTCATATTTCTTGGAGCTCTCATAGGGGATGTTGCACGCGTCATCGCTTCCAGAAATCATAAATTCAAATTTCCCCGAGTGTCTAAATATTGTATCAAACAGTGCATGCCTCTCCAGCTTGAATGGCGGAGTTTTCACTATTTCATACAGGGACACTACTGTTTAATACAAAATGCTTCAGTTCATACAAGAAAACTTCGGAAGGTCACGGCAAGATGCTCGAAACGTCAAGTTCTACAAACTTTATAGACGGCAGAGCACCAGAGAACCGAAGAGAGGCCATCAACAACAGCCGTGAAAGCCTGAAGACTACATTAAAAAAGCTTCTGTTTTATGTAGAGAAGCTACAGAAGCTCCATATTTTTTATCTTTCTTGGAGCGTGTAGGCTCCCTTCTTGGATTTTAACTGTCCTTGCCTCTTACATCCACACCAGTTATCCTTATGGGTTCCTCGCATAAGTCATAGCTTTTTGATAACTGTATACAATAATAAATTGTCCTTAAAGAAGCCTAGTAGCAATTATTTTCATTTAAGACTTCATAAGTTATTTTGCAATAACTCTTGGAACCATAACAACACACACATACTTTATATATTTTATTTACTGCAATTTTCTCGTCGGTTTGTTTCTTTCTAAATAAATAAGCATTAAACGAATCGGATGGCAGGGAAAGCAAAGATTAAATCGCTTGACAATTTCTCTGGTCAGCGGTGTTTACAGTTGAGGAGCAAAAAGGGTATAACATCGCCACAATGGATACACGTTCAAAGTTGTTTATCCACTACCGGAAGATATCAATGTTGGCGTCGTCGGAGGATGGCGTTTTTGTACGGTCCTAGAAGCACGCCAAGACGTGTATTTGCCCCGATTATTTGACGAAAGTGGCGACTCGCAGTTTCTGAAATTGAAAAAAGTAGTTTCGCATTCTTTCAGAGAGTTAGGAATTTTTAAATTATGTTTGCCTGAAACTACACTGAAGTTTCAGTTGTTTATTAGCAAATACTTGAAACAACCGAGCAAACGATTCGGTTTTTAAAAGAATTTTATTAAATACATAATAACTTTATTGATTGATAAGTACAAACTTTATATGTTTGTGCAATACCAAGGTTGCTTTAGCAAGATAATGCAGACATGTTATTAGTAAACAACATCAAGGTTGCACACCTGCAAGAAATGAGCATATAAAACATAATATTAGCGCTCCTGCACTATATACATAAAAGGATTCTTTGTTGTCGTTGATATAACGAGTTAAATTTTATTTGTTTCAGATATTCAGACAATCTTTCACCGCGTACTACACCATTTATGAAATCAGCAACGAGTAAGTAATTTCCCCCTTCCTTTGATATATTTGATGATTCTTCAAAATTTTTGGGCCGGCCACTTTCATTAAATAAGCAGATAAGCCAAGTCTTGCATTTTGCTGCAGTAGGTGGGCAGGGCGCAAATTAATGCAAGTAAAAAGAAAGTGCAGCGTAAAAGGTTACCGTGTATACTCTATTCTGAATTATTAGGTGGATTACGCTGGGGGTTGACCTATCGCGATTTTATGGGCCTCACTCTTAGTAGTAAAAATTATCCGTTGTTTTATGGCGTTGGCAAGGGCTTTACGACTACTAGTCGAAGAGCAGTCGATAAGTAAAGCAATATTTTACACTTAAACAAACCTAAGTTCTCGGTGGCTAAAAACTACTTCCTGTTACTTAATGGCCCTTGTTTGCGAGATCATGCAAATCAGTTTTAAATTTAGATTTTATACTTAGCAAACTTTTTTTAAGACCAGGGGAACACCCGGCGCTTCCACCAAATTTAAAATTCAAATAAGAAAAGATTTAATAACGGTTAAATAAGTTAAAGCGACTCGTTTGCATATTTTTTTAATGCTGTCATTCATCCTATGTATTGGCTTGCCTCGTTATTTCACTTCCTGTTGCCCATGACTGCATAACCAACTGTTATGACTGTTAGGCTTCGGGGCTTTGTGGTTGTCCTGTTTCAAATAACATGAATGAAAGCTGCTGAAAAAATAATTTTGTTGTCGTTGCAGTCATCAAATTCCTCTACGACTAGCCTCAGCACCGCAGTCTCAGTTTCAAATGCTTCAACACGCTGCCTTCCTGGGCGAGACGACGTCTCTTCTAATCGTCTACGAAAACGACATCTACTTCCGCAACTCTCCCACGGATCTGGAGGACACGCGGCTTACGTTCACCGGAAAACCTAACGTCGTCTACAACGGAATCCCCGACTGGCTGTATCAAGGTAACCGAATTTAAGACGACCGGAAGTTACCCATTCATACCGAACAAGCTTTGGTTTATACAATTAATCTTTGCTTTAATTCAAAAAGCTTCTCGTTCATTTAAGAAATTGTAAAATTATTTTATGCAAGGCAGTCTGATTCAAGAAGCTTGTATTTTATGTAAGAAATTAAAAGCTTCTATTTTATTTAAGAAGATTTCGGTTTATACAAGTAACATACAAGGAAGCCGCTCTTTGATTTAAGAAAGCGTCCAATTCATACAAGAATGCTTTTACTGATACAAAAAAGCTTTTATTGATACAAGAAAGTTTTTATTGACACAAGAAAGCTTTTATTAATACAAGAAAGCTTCTAACGATACAAGAAAGCTTCTATCGATACAAGGAAGTTTTTATTTATACAAGAAAGCTTCTATTTTAATTAAATAAGAAATTATAAAAGCTTTTGTTTTATACAAAAGGGTAACTGTTTGATTAAAAAAGAACTTATAAAAGCTACTCTTTGATTCAATAAAGCTTCTATTTTATGTAAGAATTTACAAAGCCTTCTATTTCATACAAGAAAGTTACTGTTTGATACAAAAAGCTTCTGCTTTATACAAGGAGGTTTCTATTTGATTCAGAAAACTCCTGTTTCATACAAGAAAGCTTCTGTTGACACAAGAAAGTTTCTATTTCAAATAAGAAATTATAAAAGCTTTCATTTTATACAAAAAGAGTTACTATTTTATTAAAAAACTTATATTTCATATGCAAGAAAGCTAATACTGTCTGATTTAAGAAAGCTATTACTCTCTGATTCAAGAGTGCTACTACTTGAATACATTTCATACAAGAAAATTCTCTTCATATGAAAAAGCTTCTATTTTATGCAAGGACGCTACAATTTGAGTTTCTATTTTATGTAATAAATTATAAAAGCTTCTATTTTATGTAAGAATTTATAAAAGTTTCTATTTTATTTAAGAAAGCTTCGGTTCATACAAAGGAGCTGCTCTTGGTTTCAAGAAAGCTTCTAATTTATATACAGGAAATTACAAAAGTTTCTGCTTTATACAAAGAAGATTCAAGGAAACGTCTGTTTAAATCAGAAACCTTCGATTTCGGACATGAGAACTTTTCATACAAGGAGCTTCTTTTTATACAAGAATTTTCTACTTCGTATAAGAAATTATAAAAGCTTATACAAGAAAAGTACTGTTTAATTAAAAAAAGCTTTTGTTTCACTTAAGAAAGCTTCTATTTTATATGTAAAAGTTACTAAGTTTTCAAGAAAGCTAGTGTTTGATTCTATTTCATTCAAGAAAGATTCTGTTTATGTAAAGGAGCTTCTATTTATGTGAGAAAGCTACAGTTTGATTAAAAAAGATTTAATTTTATGTGAGAACTTATAAGTACTTCTATTTTATGTAAGAATTTAAAAAAGCTTCTATTTTATTTGAAAAGCTTCGGATCATACAAAAAGCATTCAAAAAAAGCATTTATTTTATATAAGAAATTACAAAAGCTTCTATTTTATACAAGAAACTACTGATTCATTCAAAGAACTTCTATTTCGTGCAAGAAAGCTTCTGTTCATGTAAGAAAACTTCTATTTTATTTAAGAAAGTTTTGGTTCTTACAAACAAGAATCTATTTTTTGCAAGGAAATTACTCTTTGGTACAAGAAAGCTTCTATTTCATCTAGGAAAGTATGAAAGCTTCTATTTTATACGAGGAAGCTACTCAATGTTTCTTCTTCTTCTATTTGATGCAAGGAGGCCACAGTTTGATTCAAAAATCTTCTATTTTGTGTAAGAATTTATAAAAGCTTCTATTTTATTTAAGAGAGCTTTGGTTCACGCAAGAAGCATTTCTTTTACACCGGAAAGCTACTCCTTGATTCAAAAGAGCTTCTATTTTACATAAGAAATTACAAAAGCTTTGGTTCTATACGAGGAAGCTAATATAAGACATGAAAAGTTTCTGTTTCATATAAGAAAGTGTCTGTTCATACAAGAAAGCTTCTGTTTTATGCAGGGCGACTCCAGTTTGAATCAAGAAAGCTTCAAATAAAATTATTTAAAAAAGCTGCTCTTTGATTCAGAAAGCTCCTGTTGCATACAGGAAAGCTTCTATTATACAAAAAAGGTTCTATTTCATATAAAACATGATAAAAGTTCCTGCTTTAAGCAAGAAATCGATTATTTTGTTATAAAAGCTTCTATTTTATTTGAAAAGCTTCGGATCGTACAAAGAGCATACAAAATTATTTAAGAAAGTTTCGGTTCATACAAGAAAGCTTCTGTTTTATACAAGAAAGCTTCTATTTTATACAAGAAAGCTTCTATTTGATGCAGAAAACTCCTATTTTATGCAGAAAACTCCTATTTTATACAAGAAAGCTTTAATTATACAAAAAAGCTCATACAAAAAGCTTCTATTTTATTTATTCTATTTATTTACAAGGAGGCTTCTGTTTTATGCAGGAAGGTTAGAGTTTGAATCATAGAAGCTTCAATTTTATTTAAGAAAGTTTCGGTTGATACAAGACAGCTTCGGTTCATACAAGAAATCTTCTGTTTTATACAAGAAAGCTTCTGTTTTATACAAGAAAGCTTCTATTTGATGCAGAAAACTGCTATTTTATACAAGAAAGCTTGCATTATACAAAAAAACTAATACAAAACATTATAAAAGCTTCTATTTTATGCAAGGAATTAATTATTTTATTATAAAAGCTTCTATTTTGTTTGAGAGAACTTCGGTTCATACAAACAACATTTTTGTATACAGGGAAGCTACTCCTTGATTCAAGACAGCTTTTGTTTTATATGTAAGTATAAAGCTACAAACGTTTCTGTTTTATACAAGGAAGCTAGTATTTGATAAAAAAAAGCTACTGTTGTGTATAAGAAAGTTTCTTTTAATACAAGAAAGTTTCAGTTAATACATGAAAATTTTTGTTAATACAAGAAAATTTCTGTTAATACAAGAAAATTTCTGTTAATACAAGAAAATTTCTGTTAATATAAGAAAATTTCTGTTTTATACAAATTTCTGTTTTATTCAGAAAGTTCATTTTATATAAGAAAGCTTATATTATTCAAAAAAGCTTCTATCTCATACAAAATATCGTAAAAGCCTCTGTTTTATGCAAGGAATAAATTAATTAATCATAAAAGCTTCTATTTTATGCAAGGAAACAAACAGAAATATTCTGTTTAGTATAAAATTAAAAATATCCATAAATAACCAAAGATTGTTTCTCTTCTCTTTTATGAATTAAAAATCACTTTAAAAAACGACGTCATTATAAAGTTGCGGAACTCTTATCAAATAAAGCGGCGTCGCTAAAACCCTCGTCTGTTCTTATTGAGTTACACAGCTCGTCATTTTGGTGCAACAGCCTTTAAGAAGAGATAGATCTTCTAAATGAGGTTGCACAACAGGTGCGCCTGTCAATTCTCCCAGGGCATCGTTAAGTTCGAGCGGAAAATAAAAAGAAAAGGAAAAAGGTGATACTAGAACGCATTATCTAGCTAAAGAGCGTTTCATTATTTACGTTGTACCTGCAGCATTGCAATTTAATTTTCAAAGCGTATGCTAAATATCCATTTGCTCTAACTGAAAAATCTCACAATCGAAGTTCAGTAAAAGTTCTGAAATAAACTTTCAGAGGATGTGTTAAGTAGTCCACAGGCGATGTGGAGTTCCCCGGATGGAACCCATCTGATCTACGCGACATTCAACGACAGCAACGTCGGAAGCCTGACGTATCCGTGGTTTCCGATGGCCACCGGACTGGGGGACAGCGTAGGCGCTCAAAGAATCTCCAACTTTCCCGGCTCCAAGACCGTTCGATATCCCCGGGTAAGTGAACCGACCGACACTTTTGAAAAGTTGGACGTGATTAGTTAGTTCCTCCAACTCTTTTGCTTTTCAAGCCCGGCACTCCCAATCCGCTCGTTCAAGTTTGGGTCTTAGACATCACCAACCTGACTGATCTCAAGCGATACGAAGTGTTTCCTCCTAAAGCATCATTAGGAGAGTAAGTACTTAATCTCTTTCCTCTTGCTGAACACATAAGTTATCATCAATTATTTCACTAAAACCCTGCGATTTTCCGTGAACGTAGATAGAAGACTAACAGAATTAATAGAGTTGATGGGAATCTCACACAGACGAGAAATTAAAAGTTTAAATCCTTTTAGCTTCGAAACTAAACGCAACAAAACCTCTAAATTGATTCTGTGGCAATCCAGCGAAGTTTGTTTGTTACACAAATAGCCAATCAACCCTTATGTTGTGTGCAGGTTGCTTAAACTAACGCTGGAGTAAAGTTCAGTAAATTAAAGCTATCATAAGATATTTGAGGGCAAAAGCTAAACTTTATTTTTCATTGGATTTTAAGCCAGTGTAAAATATCGATCGTCGTGTGGTTAAAGTGACGAACGATGTTCTGTTTCGCAGAGAGTACTACTTGACTTCAGCTGGATGGATAGGTCAGAACAACACGCAAGTGTCCGTCGTGTGGATGAACAGGGCTCAGAACCTCAGTATAGTGTCGGCGTGCCTTTCACCAAACTGGACGTGTGTAGAGGTCAGTACGGTATCATTTATCACGGCCGGGGAGAAATGCGCCCGACCCGCAATTTTCACTCAACTTCATAAATAAAAACATTGTTTTTTTTTTTACTGGATTTGAATAAGATCTATTAATCTTGCCCGGAATCGATGAGTATGAAAGATGGATTTCTCTCAGGAAGAAAAATATATTTCCTTTCAATTCCGATTCCATCTATGTCATTACGGAACAAATACCTACAAAATAGTTACGAAATAAAAATACGTCATCCTCTCACAATCAGTTAGAAACAAATTAGGCAATTTAAGTAATTAAATTTAGAAAATCTAACAATCAAACCGAAAGAAATCAAATCTAAAACGATTTCTTTTAGAATGCGTTCTACTGGGGGGGAACAAAGTGCCAATTTCTGCTCCAGTAAGTCAAGTAGAGCGAAGCAGACAGCAAAATGCAAGTCCGACGTGAAATTATCAATTGAAACGTGGAGGTCTTAAAAGGAACTGAACGTAATGCAATTTCGAACAAAAATTGGGGTCGACGAAGACAGTATTTGCCGTCTCGCTGGAGTAATCTCGGATACTAATATCTGAGGATAGCTTCGCTTACACTGTTTACACGTAAGCAAAAAGCGAATGGAGTAGCTGAATAAATCTCTGGGCGACGCGACGACGTGAAATTCTAATGCGTCACGTCATTTAGTTCTAAACGAGGATATCATTGAAGCACTTGAGATACAAAAAGAACTCGAATTATAAAATAACTAAAACTATGCAATGCCCTTTGAAAACCTCCACATTTTCTTAACGTCTCCGAAACTCATCCAAAAATGTATGATTTAGGTCATGAGTCGTCGTTTTAACCAGTCATACGCTGTAGAATGAAATAAAATACTCTAATGAACATCAAAGCACGGATTTAGGTTCATTTTTAGGTCAGAGTCATCTCTGGAGTGATGATCTAAACAAGCACGTAAATTCGTACAAGAAAGTTTCTGTTTTATACAAAAAAGCTTCTGTTTTATATAAAAAGCTTCTATTTGATTCAGAAAGCTCCTACTTTATACAAGAAAACTTGCATTATACAAAAAAGCTCATACAAAAGATTATGAAAGCTATTTTATGCAATTATTTTATTATAAAAGCTTCTATTTTCTTTGAGAAAAATTCGGTTCATACCAAAAGCTTCCTTGTATAAAATAATATGCAAGGAAGCTACAATTTGAATGAAGCAAGAAAGTTTATGTTAATACAAGAAAATTTCTGTTTTATACAAGAAAGCTTCTCTTTCAGCTTCGAAACTAAACGTAACCTCTAAATTGATTCTGTGACAATCCAATACACAAATACCCAATCAACCCTTATGTTCTGTGCAGGTTACTTAAACTAACGCTGGAGTAAAGTTCAGTAAATTAAAGCTATCACAAGAAATTTGATACTTCAAAAGTTGATCTTATTAAGAAAGTATTTTGAGTGCAAAAGTCAAACTTTATTTTTCATTGGGTTTCAAACCAGTGTAAAATATCGATCGTCGTATGGTTTAATGATTTAGGTTCATTTTTAGGTCAGAGTCATCTCTGGAGTGATAATCTAAATAAGCACCTAAATCCGTGCTTTAATCATCAATTTTTTTCATTTATTGAAATAGTCAAAACTCTTGCTGTGCGATGATGAGGTGTCCAACTTGGCTGCTTCATGGCTTTCTTCTACATTTGCTCTCCAGACTTCTAAATGTATTTTCGCCTAGTATGTGCCAGTTTTCCTTTTTCTTCTTCTTTTCTTCTTTATCTACATTAGATCATGCGTTTTGCCATAATAATCAAAATTCTTGGTTGTGTAATAATATGATGGATAGCTTAGTATGTGCCGTTTTTCCTTTTCCTTTTTCTTCCGCTTTTCTTTTTCCTTTTTCTTCTGTTTTTCTTTTTCCTTTTTCTTCCATTTTTCTTTTTCCTTTTTCTTCCGTTTTTCTTTTTCCTTTTTCTTCTCTTCTTCATCTAGATTAAATCATGAATTATGCCATGACAGTCAAAATTCTTAGTTGTGCAATAATATGTTGCATAGCTCAGTATGTGCCGTTTTTCCTTTTCCTTTTTCTTCTTCTCTTCTTCATCTAGATTAGATCATGAACTTTGCCATAATAGTCGAAATTCTTGGTAGTACAATAATGTGTTGCATAACTCAGTACGTGCTATTTTTCCTTCTTCTTCTCTTCTTCATCTAGATTAGATCATGAATTTTACCATAATAGGCAAAATTTTTGGTTGTGCAATAATGTGTTGCATAGCTTAGATTAGAACATGATTTTACCATAATAGTCCATAATAGTTGTGTAATAATGTATTGTATAGCTCTGTATGTGCCGTCTTTCGTTCTTCTTCTTCTTCTTCTTCTTCTCTTCTTCATCTAGATTAGATCATGAATTTTACCATAATAGTTAAAATTCTTGGTTGTGCAACAATCATTGCATAGCTCAGTATGTGCCGTTTTTTCTTCTTATTTTTCTTCTTCTCTTCTTCTTCTTCTAGATTGAAACATGATTTTTACCATAATAGTCAAAACACTTGGTAGTGCAGTAATGCGTTGCTTCTTCGTTTTCTACTTCATTTGCTCCTCAGACTTCTAAACATATTTTCGCCTAAGATATGTCCTTTTTTCTTCTTCTTCTTCTTCTTCTTCTTCTTCAACTAGATTAGGAATTTTACTACAACACTTCTTCTTTATTTACTCCTCAGACTTCTAACCATTATTTGCATGCCTTCTTCCCCGTGTTCTTTTATTAAATTAGACCAGGAATATTATCAGAATAGTCAATTCCCTTTGTTGTTTCTTCTTCTTTTTCTTCATCCTATTCGATTAAATGATACTTTTTGACTTCCTTCTTTTTTTCTCCCCATATTTTCCCTTAGTGTACCTACATCTCCTTTTCTTCTTTTCCTTCGTGGAGAAATTTCCTCATCTTCTTAAGTAATTTTTCTTTCTTTCTTTAATAATAGCAAAATATAAACCAAAAGAATCTGACTGATGAAAATTTTCAAATTATTAATAAATTTAAAAAATAATTGGAAAAGACTAGCGACAAAACAATGAGAATAAATAATAAAAATTCAAAAATATAACAAAAATGTGGATTAACACTTTTCTTTATAAAAAGGACCATAAAAACCCAAGAAATTTATTTTTCTAAATACGAAGTACTTTAAAAAGCATTTAAAAACCAATAAAAACAAAAGACAATCGGTTTTACACCACAATCCAATAGTTTAATAGATTAAAAAGAAACCGGAAAGAAAGGAAATGTGATAAAATAAAGAAAACAAATGAATACAACTTTTAAAAAATAATAACAATACTATCAAGAAAAATTGAAAACAAAAGACGTGTTTCAACAGATGACGCTGTCGCCTTATAACAACGAAATCAGTTTTGTAGCTGCCCTGAAATTAAAATAAAATCATAGATTAAAAAAAACGAGACAATAAAATTTAAAAAGCAATAAAAACAAAAAAACAATGGATTTTGGAGCACGCTTCAGCAGATTAATAAATTTAAGAAACTGATTTTTCAATATAATCCGTTAATAACACCCTCATAGAAACAAATGAAAATAACACTATCGGCAAGTTTCAACAGATGCCGGTGTTGAATGTCTTACAATAACGCAATAAATATTTTGAAAAGCATATACAAGGGTCATTTTAATGAAGGTAGAATGAGTTGCCTATTTTCAATTTCAATAAAAAAATCTATGTATTACTGAATTTTATTCAATATTAAATACGTTAAATATTTAGCCACAAATATACTTACACATACATACTATTTGTGAAATTATATTGTTTAAATAGCGACAACCTAGCGACTTTTTCATATTTTGGTACCGAAATCAGCGACTTTTGTTTGTGATTGTAACGATATTTCACTCCAAGTGGTTGGCAACACTGCGTTGAGTGTATTAAATTTGAATATTTCTGTCCCGCGCGAAGCTTCTAATTGGAAAATAGCTATCGACAGAACGTGACTGCCATTTTCACTGTTTTTTCAGTGCGCTTTATTTACTTACGTCATTCAAGTATTTACGACTTCAAAAACTTGTTAAATATATTTTTGAAACGTCTAAATAAATATATTCGCCCGTCGAATTAATCGTCGCTTTCAAGAGCAGCGTTAAATGTGAAACTTTGATCGTCGTATGCTTCTGACAGTTTCGGACTAGTCAGAAGCTATTGTTGGAACAGGCCTATTATAATGAGTAGACTAACATGTCTTCCATTTCTTTTTCTTCTTTTTTTTTGTTTTTCTTTAATTAAATTAGGTCACGAATTTAGTGAAATGGCCAAAACTCTTCTTGCTTGCGAGGATGAGATGCATACTTCAGCCATCTCCTTGCCTTCCTTCTTTTTTGCTCCTCAGACCTCTAACCATATTCACCCTTTTTTCTTTCTTCTTATTCTTCTTGAATTAGATTAGGCATATTACATCAAAAATTCTGGTGATTCAATCAACTTCTTGGCTTCCTTCTCCATTTGGTCTTCAGGCTTTTAAACCTATTTCCGTTGGCGTATGCCTTTCTTCTTCTTGCTTTTTGTTCCAAATAAGCAAACTTCAATCATCTCCTTGGCTACCTTCTTCATTTGCTCCTCTCCTTAGATTTGTAATCATTATTACCTTTCTTTTCTTCTACCAGATTCGTACGTGTTCATGGAATACGTAAATACCTAATTTTTACTGTAAATTACTATAAAATACTCTCGACCCCCTAAAACACCTAAGCACTACCCTAATCAAACCAATTAAATTTAACCAAAATGAATATAGAAGAGTATGTGAAAAGGAGGGATAAATAAAAGTGGCTGAAAAAACTTTCAAGGGAAAAAAATAAAGACGAACTTTATCGCCCAGATATCATCAAAAACGAAGGATTTTAGACCACATGTTTTAGAAACTTTTTTTTAACTTAAAATCAACCGAGGAAACGCCCCTTCAATTATTCTGCAATCATTAAGTTAACCCTGTTTTTGTTAAAGCGTTCAAACGGTTACAACGGGGAATTTTTTAAATGATTAAACAATGTGGTTTCACTGCATCGTAAGCACTGGCACGTGCTGGTCTATTTAAACAAATTTCAAATCAAAAACAGTAATTACGGAAATCGCATTCTGCATTGCGTCCAATTATTTTCACGCCACGATTAGATTAATCATAAAAAAAAAACCACTGTATGTACTACACACAAAACGCATTAATCGCTCGAAATATCAAACGGAGCCCGCAGTAATAATTAATTACGAACAAACTCCCTGGGATAATCAGTTAAATCATTTCAGCTCAACACTAACTATTATAACGAGTTAATTAAAAATTAGCAAAATCAGTTCTTAACGTTTTATTATATGAGGGATGGGTGGTTAAAAATGATGAATGTGGAATCTTTTTTCAAGTTCTTAATTGTAGACATTTCCTTATTATAGTCCCTTTTGGGATATACTCAATTAAGACAATCCTCTCCGTGTCCCAGAAAACTGTGGCCATCACTTTTCCCGCAGAAAATTGCGTCTTTGCCTTCTTGGGTGGAAGAGAGTCCTTACGAACCCATTGCATGGACTCTTGTTTCGTGGGAAGATCTCAGTGGTGTACCCAGATCTCATCTCCAGTTACAATTCTATAGAAGAAGTCTTCATCTTGGGATGAAGCAGTAAAATTCTCCTCGCAAATTTGTCATCTGCAAAGTTTTTACTCAAGGTTGAGCAGCTTGGGAATTCATCGTGCCAACACTTTGCTCATTCCCAAATCTTTTTGTAGAATTTTAAAAACAATCGTTGCTGATATTTCTATTTCTTTAGCAATAGCTGAAATCTTTACTCAGCGGTCAGTCAACACCAAATCTTCAACTTTGTTGATGATTTGTTTAGTTCATGCTTCCAAAGGTCTTCCACGCTTTCGATCATCATGAATGTCCCATTTGAGATCCTGCATTAATATTTGACTTGAATATAGAACGGACTATTTTCCCCATATACAGCCACCATATTCTCATGAATATTCTTCGGGCCACTATCTTCTTTCGATAGAAATTTTGTGACGCCTCTGTGTTCAAGTTTCAAATCACTGACGTTCACTTCTTTAAATTGACATAAAAGTGGCAGTTGGTAAGCGATTGGAACCAAACTTCAAGATGACACTATAAAATGTCACAGAAACTTGACATAAGGAAATTATCCCGATAGCATATTGTTTTCATAGCAAGGTTGATAACATAAAAAAGTCCCCTCGTATATTCAGGACTACACAGCAAAATAGACGTAAATTTACTGTAGTACGAGGAAGAGAGATTATCATTGTTGTAAATCAATTTGTGACTAAAACTTTGCTTATAATTTACACCCTGTATATTTCGATTAATAATAAAATCGCTATAATTTTTTCGACAGTACAGAAAAGGGTTTCCAATTTTCACAAAATAAATTACAGTTGATTGATGGGCGATATAAATTTCGACGTTTCGCTATACGTCAAACAGCTTCTTCGGAATAAATAATTTGAATTTCATTTTCCGTCGCCCCTTCCTTTTACTTTGCCATAATCGAGAAGGTGCAATTACTGTGCAGACTCACGCGGAGAGAGCGACGGAAGACTCTTGGCTCGACATCCAAGAGCATCCGTTATTCTCGCCGGATGGAAACAGCTTCCTGTTACTCGCCCCAGTTCAGGAGGGCAGCACCGAGACCTTCACCCACATCAAGAACGTCACCCTCACGCAACAGCGTACTTCGGTCCTCAGCCACGGTAGATACGAGGTCACCAAAATTCTGGCGTGGAACACCACCAGGCAACTCACGTAAGCCATAAAAAGGAAAATCATTTTAGAATCCCCTTCTATTATTAACCTTAAACTCCATTTGATATTAAATCGAGTTAGTCAAAGGCAACAGCAACCACGCATAATAGAAACTGGTTGTTTTATCCAATAACTTCGAGTTAGCTTGTTTTTATTTCTTTAGGACCTGGACGCAAAAGTTTCCAACAGTTAATACTCTAACGATCGGTTTTTGTTCCTTTTAGAAAATCATTCCAATGTCTTTCTTCTTCACAGCTATTATCTTGCTAGCGAAGAAAACAAGCCCGGTCAGAGGCACTTGTACGTAATAAACGGCACCGAACCCCAGTGCATAACATGCGACCTAAGCAAGCACCTCTGGAGTAGTAGAATCTACTATGGTAACTGCACGCACTTCAATGCACAAGTAAGTCCAAGGAAGAATTTAATTGACGGGGCTGGGGATGAAACCAATTGCTTTTAGATCAGTCCCTCAACTGATACGTACGTCCTTCAATGTGAAGGGCCAGGTCTTCCATTGGCAGCCTTGCACTCATCCGAGAGCCACAAGCTGCTGAAACTCCTGTACGACACGAGGACACAACAGGGTCCCCTACTCCAAAAATTCGCTTTGCCCCTGCAGAAATCTTTCGAGGTGCCTTTGGCCCAAGGTAGTAGGGCTCAAGTACAACTACTGCTTCCTCCGAGTTGGAGGGAGGAATTAAGGGACGCCGCCTACCCCGTCATAGTTGAAGTGTAAGGCGGAGAGGAGGTCGAAACGTCCTAATCAGATTTGTTTCGTGTCCGCAGGAACGGCAGGCCCGGCAGCAAGGCGGTCACCGAAGAATTCAAGATAGACTGGGGAACGTACCTGTCGAGCCACAGTGACATAGTCTACGTTCGTTTGGACGTTCGAGGATCACGTGGACAAAGCAATCGCGCCCTGTACAGACATCTAGGTGGTGTGGAAGTTCAAGATCAAATAGCCGTTTTAAAAGAACTTTTAAAAAGACATTCTTACCTCGATGAAAGCAGGGTGGCCCTTTGGGGTTGGGGATATGGTGGTTACGTAACCGCGATGGTTTTAGGTTCGCAGCAGAAGGTGTTTAAGTGCGGAGTTTCCGTCAGTCCGATCACCGACTGGTTGTACTATAGTAAGTCCGCAAGCTTCACTTCCATAGGAACTTTCGCTTAACCCTGCCCTTGACTTGTTCGCAGACTCGGCGTTCACTGAAAGGATACTGGGTCTACCTTCGGAGAATTATAAGGCGTACGTCGAAGCGGACGCCACGCAGAGAGCCAAAAATATTCCTCAGAAGTCACTTTTTATTATTCATGGTTTAGCTGATATTACCGCTCCTTATCAACATGGAGTTGCCTTAACACGTGCTTTGACCGAATCGGGAATACTTTTTAGATATCAGGTAATAACTTCCTCGAACCTAATTAATTCCAAAATTACTCCATTTTCTTCCTGTTCGGTTTATTTCGACTGCTTACTGCCTTGTCTTTCATAATTCCTCTTACCACGTTCTTCGTCTCCTTTCGTCATACCTTTTGTAATGATCTTCAGATCCTTTCGTTTATTTTTTTCTTTGCCAGTTACGTTTAAATTCTTTTCATTAAATACAGTAACATTCGGATTTCTTTTTGTTGTTCGTCTTGATTGGTTTTCTCAATTGATCGTCTTTTGTTTTGTTTTCGACGGAAAAATTTATGCCAATTAATTTCATCAAACTTCAATTGAAGTTTGAAGAAAGTTTCTTGTAATCAATTAATTTTTGTTTTCCTTTGCGGTAGATTTACTTCAAAAATTGATTTTTCAAACGTCAATTGTTCAGGATCGATTGCTTTTGTTTAGTTGCTTATTGTCTCATATGTTTCATGTTTTGCTTCGTCGGCAGAGAAATTTCAATTTAATTTTTCTTTCAACCGCTCAGTTGTTTTATACTGTTTCACATTTTGCCTTCATTTTAATACTTCATTTGTTTGTTTCTTATTTGCTTTTTCAAATGTCAATTGCTTCTGTCCACGATCAGCTGTTTCTGTTTCTCTTTCTCGTTTTGCACCACTTTACGTTTTCACTTCTTTAGAGATTTATTTGTAACGCTTCATTTGTTTTTATCCATTTGTCAATTGCTTTGTTCATATTTGACTGTTTCTGTTTTTATTGTTTCATACGTTGTTTTTCGTTATTAATTAGTTTTTCTTTTTCTTCAACAGAAGAGTTATTTCAATTTAGACTGATTTCAAATTTCAAGTGTCAATTGTTCTCATTCACGACTGCTTGCATCTCTTTGTTTTTTTTTTCAGCTGAAGATTTATTTTAAGCGTCAATTAGTCAGTGATCGTCAATTGTTTTCAATCATGATCGGCTACTTTCATATCTTCTTCTTTTTTTTCATCTGAGGATTTATTTTAAGCGTCAATTAGTCAGTGATCGTCAATTGTTTTCATTCAAGGTCAGCTACTTTTATATCTCTTTTTTTCTTTTTTTTTCACAGAAAGATTTATTTCAAGCGTCAGTGATCGCTCATCGCTTTAACTTTTATTTCTCTTCATCAATTGATCAATTGACTATTTTATATTTTGCCTCGTTTAATTTTTTTTTCTCGATCAATTGCATTCAAATCCTCGTCAATAAATATAATTGTTCTTCACTTGGTTTTCTTCTGTCGTTCGCCTAGATTATTCATGCTCGCTATCGATCGTCTTTTGTTTTTATCTGCCTTTGTTTCTCTTCAGTAATTAATTAATCGAGTCTCTCTCTTTATTTTTCTTGGTTGATACTGATCGATTGTTTTACAGAAACATTTTTTATTTATCTTCGATTGCGTCTCTTGTTTTTTTTTCTTGTCAAATGTCTTGTCATTGAAAGAGATTTAATTCTCTTCGTTAAATATAATTGTATATTGTTGCATTCCCCCAGTCGATTTTCTCTTGATCTTTGCTATTGATTGCCTTTTGTTTTTCTTCTAATTAATACTGATCGGATGTTTTATTCGCTTTTGTTTCATAATAAGCTCTACTTTGTTTTCTTTTTCCTTTTACTGCCGATTTTCTTCGTGAAAATTTTTATTTTTTAAGATTTATTTCAAAAATTTACTTTTTCAAACGCCAATTGTTCGGTTGTTTTTGTTTCTCTTTCTTGCTTCATATTATTTTGCTTTCTTTTACTTTCGTACTTATTTCCATATTTCTTTTAATCAAGCGTCAGTTGTTCTCGCTCATAATTAACTGCTTTGCTTTCCTTTCGTTGACCAATCGACTATTTTACATTTTACGTTCATTTTAATACTTCGTTTATTTTGTTTATTTGCCAATTGCCTTTAGATCATCTTCATTAACTACAATTGTTCTTCATTATGTTCGGATTTGTTCTTGTTGTTCTTCTTGATTGATTTTCCCCATCGATTGTCTTTTGTTTTGTTTTCGACGGAAAAAATTATCTATTGTTTCCCTTTTTTACAATCAATTAATTTTTGTTTTTCTTGGTGGAAGATTTACTTCAAAAAATCATCAATTGTCTACGATCGATTGCTTTTGTTACTCTTTATTATTTGTTTATTATTCGCTATCGCTTAGTTTTTCTGTTTCTTCTTTGTTTTCGCGAACCTCAATTGTTTCTGTTCTGTTTCTCTTTCTTGTTGGATACAACTTTAAGTTTTCACTTCTTGGTTGTTTTCACTATGAATTAGTTTTTGTTTTCTTCGCCGAGAGATCTATTTCAAAAGCTTCAATTGTTTCCATCCATTTGTCAATTGTTTTGTTCATAATCATCGTCGGGAAAAAATTTTAATCGTTCAGTTTTTCGACTGTTTATACTGTTTCACATTTTGTCTTCATACTTCATTTGTTATTTGTTGTCACTTAGTTTTTGTGTTTCTTTGTTTTTTTCGAACGTCAATTGTTTCTGTTCTAGATGAAGTGTTTCTGTTTCTCTTTCTTGTTTTGTACAACTTTATGTTTTCACTTCTTGGTTGTTTTCACTATTAATTAGTTTTTGATTTTTTTTTTTTCGTCGAGAGATCCATTTAAAACGCTTCAATTGCTTTTATCCATTTGTCAATTGTTTTGTTCATATTCAGTTGTTTTTCATCGTCGGGAAAAAAATTTCAATCGTTCAGTAATTCGACTGTTTTATACTGTTTTACATTTTGCCTTCATACCTCATTTGTTATTCGCTATCACTTAGCTTTTGTGTTTCTTCTTTGTTTTCTCAAACGTCAATTGTTTCTATTCTGTTTCTCTTTCTGGTTTTATATAATTTTAAGTTCTCACTTCTTGGTTGTTTTCATTATTAATTAGCTTTTGTTTTTCTTCACCGAGAGATCTACTTGAAACGCTTTAATTGTTTCCATCCATTTGTCAATTGTTTTGTTCATAATCAATTGTTTTTCATCATTGGGAGAAAAAAAAATCGTTCAGTTGTTCGACTGTTTTATCCTATTTCACATTTTACTTTCATCTTAATACTTCATTTGTTATTCGCTATCACTTAGTCTTTGTGTTTCTTTGTCTTTTCAAACGTCAATTGTTTCTGTTCGTGATCAGCTGTTTCTGCGTCTCTTTCTTGTTTTACATAACCTTAAGTTTTTGCTATTAATTAGTTTTTTTTGTTTTTCTTCACCGAGAGATTTGCTTCACACGCTTCAATTGTTTTTATCCGTTTGTCAATTGTTTTGTTCACAATTGACCGTTTCTGTATTTATTGTTTCATACTGTTTTACGTTGGTTTTCGCTGTCACTTACTTTTTATTTTTTAATTATTCAGTTGCTTTCGTCCACGGTCGGCTACTTTTGTATCTCTTTGTTTTGTTTTGCTTTTTTTTTTCATCGGAAGGTTTATTTCAAGCGTCAATTGTTCTCGTCAGCGATCGATTGCCTTTTTTCTCTTTATTACTCGAATTACTCATTTTCGTTTTATATTTTGCCTTCATTTATTTTTTTCTCTTGATCTATTGCCTTTAAATCCTCGTCAATAAATATAATAAATTGTACTTCATTTGGTTTTCTTTCGTCGTTCGCCTCCTTGATTAATTTTCGCTATCGATTGTCTTTTGTTTTCATCTGTCTTTGTTTCTCTTCGGCAATTATTTAATCGACCGTCTTTTCTTTTGACTCATCGATTGTTTTATACAGAAACAATTTTTTTTTTGTAAAAGAAAGCAATTGTTCTTCATTCCTCGGTCGATATTCTTTTATCGTTTCTCTTGTTTTTTCTTTTTCGTTAACAATTGTTTTTTAACTTATCTTCATTGAAAGAGATTTAATTTCTTTTTAAATACAATTTAGTCAACTTCGTTGCATTCCCCCAGTCAGTTTTTTCTTGATTGATCGTTGCCACCGATTGTCTTCTGTTTTATTTTTGTCTTTCTCGTAACTAATTAATTGTTCAGTTGTTTTATTCGCCTCTTTGAACGAAAAAGTCGCCGCGCAGCGGAATTATACGGAACCCGAAATCTGATTTTGATGCAATTTCGGTTTCGAAAAAATCGCCGTTCCTTTTTTTTTATAGGACGAGAAGGACGAAAGTAGGCTGCCCCTGAAACGTGGGGTCCTCGTGAAGGACGAAGTCTCTCGCTTCCAATAGAAAGGAGAAACCCTCCTTGCGGCCGCACGTTTCCGGGAAAAAAATATTTTCCGGCGAGTCCGGTAAACGCATCGACCTTAAAAAATCGCAGCTCCTTCGTTTGAAGGCGAGCCGGACGGGACGGGATGGCCGCCGTCGTGAAGGAGAAGGACGGGGGTTCCTCTGATTCAACCATTCCGACAATATAGCTTCCGGTTTGAGAGAGAGAATTTTTTTCCGTCAACTACCGTCCAAGAGCCCCAATTTTGAGGCCCTCCCGAGTAGGTTCTGTACACCCAATTGGTGCACAGAAAACCTGTCTTCTTCTCCATTCCAATTTGAAATACATTTTCGTAATATTTTTCGGCGTTTGTTGTTCTTGTTGACCAATATTATGTAAAATAAAATTAGGAACGATCATTCAATAATATTCGCAACACAGCAGAACGTGCTGTTCCGGAATTTGTAGTGCGAGAATTAAATCTGTGCACAGAACATGTCAATTGTGGATTATTTAGGTCCCCGCCGGATTTCCCGGCCCTTCCGCAATCAAGTTTAATCTCCGGCCCCACAAATTGATCTCGATACACTCAGATACCGCTTAAATCGATGAATTAATTCAAACGCATTTTCCCGGATTCCTTAACGCACCGCCATCGATGAAATGATGATTTGATTTATTATTTTTTCTTTGTTTTTAGACCTATGCAAATGAGGGCCACGAATTGCAGGGTGTTTTAGAGCATGTCTACCGCTCGATGGAAGACTTTTTCCAGGAGTGCCTTAGTCTAGATACGGACGATCCGAAAGCTCCGCCGGATACCTGAGATTCGATTTTCCGCTTGATGGCGCATCACCACCACCACCACCATCACCACGTTCATCCCCCTCAACAGACGGCGTTCGAGAGGCTACACAATCACACTCACTCTCAGCAGCACCACCGTCAACCGGGCGCTTCTAGGCGACCTACTACTAGATAGTGAAGCAGCAGCAGCAGTAGTTGTAGTGACCTAGAGTGAAGTGATTTACTATCAATCAGCAGGGATCGGTTCAGTAATAGTAGTTCAATCAATCGACTCGATTATATCACGTTTAGTGAATTTACAGTGCAAAGGATACTGTATTCTTTTTTTTTTTTTCGATTACTCACTCGAAATCGAAAGTGAGCTGTATTTTTTAGTAAGACCTAAAAATTCAGTCCCCCAACTGGATCTTCTTTTGGGGGGGAAGCACTGTTATCGTAACTTCGAATGTTTTAAATTTGAATAAACCCAATAGCTCGTTTTTAATTATTAACCAGATTAGTTGAAAAGATAGTGCAATAAACTCCGCAGAAATTAATTTTGAATATTTATTTGAAGGTCTCTTGTTAATGTTACTTCAAGGAAAAGAGACTTTCGAAAAAGTCAAAGCACTAGATGTGATATTTACATTAAAAAGAAACAAATGGGGGCATTTACTGTCCGCTTACTATATTTCTTGCGAAAAATTTAAAGTCTGTGGCTCTATGGTATAGCTGAATGCAGGGTGTTTCATTTAAGACTGTTTATATAAAATATAACGTAATCGGAACTTCATGACGAAAGGAAAGCTGTTTTTGAACCGAAACAACGAAATTATTTGTTCTTTAAAAAATAAATGTAAATCATAGAAAGGCCTATTGGTGTTACCTAATTAGAGGGAGCTCGCTGAACAGTTGCTTTTGTAATCGTTTGTTGAAGTTCGATTCAAATTTGAACGTTTCGAAGTTAACGATCGGTGTGTAACGCAAGCAAAATTACGAAATCAAAATTTCTATTGAAAAAAAAAGATCTGTAAACAAAATCGTTCGCCTTTTCACTTTTAACTAAAACTCCTTCGTAAACCTTGTGAAGACGTTCGCTATGTTTTTCCTTGGAATATAATCGTGAAGTCAATTACAAATTTATAAAAGTTCACTTCAAAAATGTTATTATAGAAGAAGTTTGAAATAAAAATCAAAATAAATAATTAAATGGCTTAAATTGATGTAAATCGAAGCTTTTAATAACAACTTAATCAATAAAAAAGGTTGTGAGAAGTGACTAAAAAAGAACGAAGCAAATAAATCTAGTGTAAATTTCGCTTAGTTCTTAGTAGATGCTGTGCAAAACGGCGAAGCAGAGACAATCTTCGTTGTTTAAAATCCATAAAAGAAAAACTCATGTGGATGAATGCGACTCGTACAAAAAAAAATAAATCGTTTTTTCATTTTGTAGAAACGTAGGAAAACAAACACAAAAAATTTTATGGATTTTAAACATGCTTAAAATAGCTACTCTATTGGTACAATTTCTTTTGAATATGTTTATAATAAAAATCAAGTTGTTACTAGATGTTCATAAAATTTATTTTTCAAACTTCTGTTATCGTACTGTCGATTGTTAAATTTTAAAATATATTTGTACCTTTCTCATTAGAAATCGTCTAATTTCCATACTGCAAAATGTTGCCTAAAAGAAAAAAATAATTGTTGTACACATCTGTGTTTGTAAGGAATAATGTGCAGAACACCAATTAAATTATTATTATTCATTTATAATATTAGACGGCAATGTTAGATATTGCAAATAATGTTAAATGTTTTCGTTTTTGTATTATATTTAAATGATAATAAAAAAGCAAAACAATGTTTACAATAAACCGTTATTAAATTTATTCTTGAGATTTCATTTTTTTGTCTACAGTTTTTTAACAATTAGAAATGTTTGTGTCCGTGAAACACAGTCAAATTATACTAGAGTTTTCGACTCACCGCGATGTAGCTAATAAATGTAACTTATAACCAGACTTCAGACATTTCGGATCGTTTCCATGGTTATTATTACGCGCAAACTCAATGTCTTAATTTACTTTACAGAACAGTCAACAATTAATTAAAAAATAATTAATTGATCTCATTCTTAATTAAAAACCTTATATGTACAGGATGGGCCAAATTTTGCACTATACGCCTGTTTTTGGAAGAGTCAAACACGGCTCCTGGAGCTCGATTTTCAAGACGAAATGAAATGGGTATCAAAAGAAAAATCAATATACAAAAGAAATTGAATGACGATTGATTCGGAATAATATTGAACTATCATCAAAATCAAATCAAATAAAAAAAAACAAGTGACGATAGATTACTAATTGTTACCAAAAGAAAAACAGGTAAAGAGAAAACAAATGACGATCGATTTTGAATGATTTTTGAACTGTTATCGAAAGAATATCAAATATGTTTAAAAAACATAAATAAAAAAAACAAATGATGATCAATTCCGTCAATTGTTTTCTATTTTCTTTTGATAACAGTTCAAAAATCATTTTTTTTAGTTTGATTTTCATTTGATTACAAGTTCAAAAATCATTTGTTTTCTATTTTTTTAATTTTATTTTCTTTTGATTACAGTAGAAAAATGATTCAAAATCGATCGTCTTTTGTTTTCTATTTACTTTTCTTTTGATAACAATTAAAAGTCGATCGTCAGTTGTTTTCTAGTTTCTTCTTTAATTGATTTTCTTTTGATGACAGTTGAAAAATCATTCGAAATCGATCGTCTTTTGTTTTCGATTTACTTTTCTTTTGATAACACTAAAAAGTCGATCGTCAATTGTTTTCTATTTTCTTCTTTATTCGATTTTCTTTTGATGACAGTTGAAAAATCATTCGAAATCGATCGTCTGTTGTTTTCGATTTACTTTTCTTTTGATAACACTAAAAAGTCGATCGTCAATTGTTTTCTATTTTCTACTTTATTTGATTTTCTTTCGATGACAGTTGAAAAATCATTCGAAATCGATCGTCTTTTGTTTTCGATTTACTTTTCTTTTGATAACACTAAAAAGTCGATCGTCAATTGTGTTCTATTTTCTTCTTTATTTGATTTTCTTTTGATGACGGTTGAAAAATCATTCGAAATCGATCGTCTTTTGTTTTCGATTCACTTTTCTTTTGATAACACTAAAAAGTCGATCGTCAATTGTTTTCTATTTTCTTCTTTATTTGATTTTCTTTTGATGACGGTTGAAAAATCATTCGAAATCGATCGTCTTTTGTTTTCGATTTACTTTTCTTTTGATAACACTAAAAAGTCGATCGTCAATTGTTTTCTATTTTCTTCTTTATTTGATTTTTTTTGATGATGGTTGAAAAATCATTCGAAATCGATCGTCTTTTGTTTTCGATTTACTTTTCTTTTGATAACACTAAAAAGTCGATCGTCAATTATTTTCTATTTTCTACTTTATTTGATTTTCTTTTGATGACGGTTGCAAAATCATTCGAAATCGATCGTCTTTTGTTTTCGATTTACTTTTCTTTTGATAACACTAAAAAGTCGATCGTCAATTGTTTTCTATTTTCTTCTTTATTTGATTTTCTTTTGATGGCGGTTGAAAAATCATTCGAAATCAATCGTCTTTTGTTTTCGATTTACTTTTCTTTTGATAACACTAAAAAGTCGAACGTCAATTGTTTTCTATTTTCTTCTTTATTTGATTTTCTTTCTTGATGACGGTTGAAAAATCATTCGAAATCGATCGTCTTTTGTTTTCGATTTACTTTTCTTTTGATAACACTAAAAAGTCGATCGTCAATTGTTTTCTATTTTTTTTTTAATTTAGTTTTCTTTTGATAACAATTAAGAATCGATCGCCAATTGTTTTTCTATTCTCTTATTTATTTGACCACTTCTTATCCTCACCCTTTTACCAAGTACCAATGTCTTTGTTTGTACATGTTTGGTTTAAGCTTTAATATAACCAGAAATTGCTCTGGAAACGATGAAGAAGGAAAGAGATGGAGGACTTACTCAAATAAAGAATACAAAGACATAGAAAGAAGAAAATTAGTGAGAGTCTCCAAGACACGAATAAAATAAAAAAGAAGAGGGCAACAATTTTCAGAGAAAGAAAAAGATCAAAGTGAAAGAAAATGATTAGAACTTTTAAACAAAAAATAAAACGAGAAAAAAAAGATTTTCCAGTAAACAAATTTAAAAAGTTTAATTGCTTGAAACTCTTCTAAATACTGAAAAAATATTCATAAAAAAAGAAATTAAAAAGAAGCTTAATACTCAAAGAGAAGAGGAGAAAATCACTGTGGTTTCTCAAGCGAAGAATACAAGGAAGGAGAAGAGAAAGGAGTGAGAGTTTTCAGATGAAAAATAAAAGAAAGGGAACGAGAGCTTTTAAGCAAAAGATAAATGAAAAAAAATTAAACATTTAACATTAAAGAAAGCTTTCTCAATGCCATCTCAATTTCGTTTTAAATAATGATAGCATTTGTTATTGTAAAACTTGTAAATTAATTTAAAAAAAAAAACTTGAGTTCAATGAAGGATATGTAATGTGAGTGCTCGACAATTCTGCGCAAGTGGTGGCGAATGTTCGCTCGACAATTCTGCACAAGCGGTGTTGCTGGACAATTCTGCACAAGTTATACTAGCTGGCACGATTCGCGTTCTTCCTTGTCTAACATATTTTCGCGACGGGGTTCGCTAACTCTGCTTCATTGGTCTTTTTGGATGCCCGAGTGAACAATGAGCAGAGAACAGTCCTCCTGTGTTTGCTCCTGTGGTTGTCTTAACCACCAAAGTGAGGTTGAGGTCCTACTTGTTGACCAACCAGAAACGAATGCGCTTTAATTCGTTAAGAGGCGGCCTCAATTTTGTTTATTTTGATGATCGTCATCGTTGGTCTGATACGTAGATGTCAACGTGACGTTTCGCTCTTACATCTGTCATTTTGACGTTCCTTGACGTTTGTTGTCATCTGTCATTGCGACATAATTTGTTGGTCACTAAACAACGTGTGTGTCCACACCAATGGCCCACACTTGAAATACGCAACAATCTAGTCATCTCCTTACGATTACGTCTACGATTTTGTTTAATGAAGTTTGAGTGAAGTTTACGTCATGAAAAAATTATTGTATTAGGAAAATTGTTTTTTTTTGGCAGGAAAATGAATAGAACTGTAAGTACCTACCTCAAATTCAGTACGCCCTCAAAATTGCAGCCTCGTAATTCCAGAAATTACGTCGACGAGCTGCGCCGCAGCCTAAAAATAAGCCTCAAACCAGGCAAACTCAAGCGAGTAGATCAGAATTGAACCAGAACAAGAGGAAGTTTCGCGTGACAAAACCGAGGCTGACCGTTTCGAAATTAAATCAGCAGAATATACTGGGTGTAATCAAGTGCATGTCCGGGCCTACGAATGCGAACGCCCCAGAAGAGAAGTTATCCGACGAATCGATCGTTTACGTTGGGACGACGTACTTAAATTTCTTGGATGTTCCTAGGAACGTGCCGGTCATCGACTTGACCAGAAGCGAAGGTTCTTGGGATAACGCCGAGTTTAAAGTACGCCCGACGACCAGTTCCTGCTCCATTTGCACGATTTTTCCCCCGAAGGCATCCTATTTATTTGATAGTCCTTCTGATGAAATGTGCACTTGCTGGAAACGATTGAACCAAGAGAGGAACTTCAGTTTAACAGACATGAAACCAAACCAGAGCAGAAGCAGAAACGTTCGCGAAGAAATCGATGGGGAAAGCACCGAATTCATATGGAAACTGAAGAAGAGTTATCCCTTATCTAATGGGTTGTGTTTAAATGATAGTAATAGCGAAATCATGAACGCTGAAGATGTACAAATGAAAGACTTAAGCTGATCGAAATTGATTTATGTTATGATTACGAGTGAGTGACGTTTGAATAAATTCAATTTTGTGTGTGCCTATTTCTTTTTAAGCTGTTGGTGAAATAAAAAAGTGATTTACTAAAAATTTGCATACATTAAACAAGACATTTCAAATTATACACCACCGACACCACCAGAATCTCCATTGGTCGTCATGGTCTGAAGATGTTCCCTCAAGTCTTCAACTAAAGCTCCATGTTCAGATCCAGATATGTTAAGTTCCCCATCGACGATTTCAAACAAATCAATGTCTGACGTAGAGTTCAGGCCAACAGCGATCCTTCTACTCGTCTCCTCCGTATTTAGCAGACACAATCCATTGGAAAGAGGATAACTCTTCTTGAGCTTCCACACAAAATCCGTGCTATCTCTGTCTATAGTATCAAGTCTACACCGATTTATCGCCCTTCTTTTAACGCGCGAGTTATTCTCCGTATAACATGTTATATCAGTGAGGCTTAGAGTTCTTTTCTGGGTGGATTTCGCCGTGGTTTCCATCACCCGAAACACGCACATCTCTTCCGAGTGCGTCGCAAAAAGACACGAGGGTTTCGGAGGGAAGATCGTGAAAACCGACGCTGAACTCGACGCTCGGTCTTTAAGGCGAATTTCATCGACGATGTTATCTCCAGAGATGTCGTAGTTGTCGACGTTGTACGTGCAATCCCAAGAAGACGTCAGAGTCGTGTCGCTTTTCGTCAAGTCGACGAAGGTCTCGTTTCCAGGCATGTCCGAGCAGCTCAAGAAAGTCGTGCCCACGTAGACGACGGATTCTTCCGAGGATTTTCTTTCCAGTGATTGGGCGGAGGTACTCGGAGCTGATTCGATGACGTCGGTGGCTTGGCAGGGCTCGAATTCTGCAGGATTGGTTTTGGGTTTGCTTTGAGCTGTGATCCTCCTACGTCGTTTCTAAAAGAGGGAAAGTTGTCGAAAATAATTATTTCGGAACCAGAGCTTACTGTTCTGTTCATAGCTCCAGTGGCTTCTGGTTTGGAGGTTTGTTTCACACTTGCAATTTAGGTGATCGTTCGATGTGATGTTATTGAGCTCATAAGTCAATATGTTGACAACTGATTACTTGATTTATTGTCCAATGAATCTATCTTCTCTAGAAATCATTATCTGAGGTCTTGAAAAATTGTTCACTATAATAATATTTTCTTCTTGTTTTAATCTCATGCTACTCTGAAGCACCCTCAGAGTATCTCCGTCTTCACTATTACATGAGGTTTGAAGAAGATAAAAATACTCTGAGAATGCTCTAAAGTAACGAATCGTAATAGTTTGTGATATTTTAACATAACAATATATTTATTTTTTTTATTATAATATCATAAGGTTGCTGGTTATTAGTTACATCAAAGCGTGATCTTTTATTAGCTACATTGCTTTGTTATTTCATTTCAAGGGCCTTTAAAAATTTTACTATACAGAAATATGAAAGAAAATTCTTTTATTATTTTCTAAAATCCACCAATTTTTACGTAATTATGCATAATAAATTAAATAGTTCATATTTTTTGCGAAGAGACGACCGAATTAAACAAGTATTTATTGATTTTTGACTCCTCATTCATCGAATTCGGCAATTTCCTTGCCCTCATATTTTTTTTTCTCCATAATGCGTATACAAAATTTCAACCCTTTACTCCCATCAAAATTTATTAAAAATCGCCCTTTAATCAATTTACTACGAAAGGTGAATCTGTGATGACGTCACAGCTCCAGAATACTATAATCCATTCAATATTAACGTCAGTTCTCGGAACTAATGTAGACAAGCCAATCAGGGAAGTCTTTCGAGGTTATGAATTAAACAGCGAGCGCCCGATTGGAACTTTTCCTGATACTAGGTTGGCAGCTTTAAGGATGCCAGATTTAAATATTCAGTGCCAAAAAATCTTGAGCAACTTTTAATTAAGAAACTACTTGTCAAAATACAATTAAAAAACAAAATAACAACAAGCTAATCATTCAGGGACGCGACCTTTAAAGTCATTGAGGTTATGAAATAAACAACGAGCGCCAGGTTGGAACTTTTCCTGATACTAGGTTGGCAGATCTAAGGATGCCAGATTTAAATATTCAGTGCCAAAAAATCTTGAGCAACTTTTAATTAAAAAACTACCTGTCAAAATACAATTAAAAAACAAAATAACAACAAACACCAGAATAACGAAAAATGTAGAAACAAACAGGGCAAGTTATTAATTACTTACTAATAAAAATAATTTAAAAAATTGGATTGCAAGACAGGGATAGGTATCACCAGTTTTAACAATGAAGAACCAAAATACCAAGGCAGTTACGAAAGTACCAAATTTGGTGCCAAAGAACCAATTTGAACGACACTGCCGAGCACTTCTCTCTTCCAGCAATTTTTTTAGGAACTTTCTGATCAGCGGTTGGTAGCATGCAAAGAAATTTTAGCTCGGTTGGTAAACTAGTTTAGAACCGTTGGAAATATGCACCAATGAACGTTTTACATCCAACGCAAGAGACGAAGCTGATCATTACTTTGAAGGGCGACTGGTTTCGATGGTTCCAAACTAGTTACAAACTGCTCTACGAACAAACCAATTGACAACTCATAAACAGTGTTGCCAACTTAAGCGATTAAGAGATTTTTTTTTTCCGTGAAATGAATGTTCAAGTTGCTCTTTTATGTATTAGGAAACCCAGCATGTAATAATTCGTTTATGTTGTAGAGTAAAAAATGAGGTTATGTACGAATATTAAAACAGAAAGCTCCGAATCAGTGATGCCAACTACTGATGGTAGTTTTTTCCTCACATTGGGACATACTTGTTTTCCTCCGAATTGTTATTTTAAGCTGTTTTTTTAATCAAAATTTTTCTTTAAATAAATTTTCTATTTCTCAAAAAATTTCCCTTCTTGCAATTTTGAGGAATAAACATCCCACGTATCGGCAACACTGCTATGATAACTTATTTTCAGAATAATTTGACTTGGTGTCCACTTTAAATCGTGACGCCTTCAAAACTGAAAATAGGCAACCCATTCTACTTCTGATTTGATTGATGCGTTGCCTTTTCTAAAACCTTCAGGGGTCATGATTTTAATTGGATACCCCGTATAATGCGAACACGCTCCCCAAAGTGTCTCGGGATGTTTATTGAAATGGCCCTAATTTTTGCATTATTGTAAGACATTCAGCAACGCCATCTGTTGAAACTGTTGAAAATGTCGATAGTCTTTCTTTCATTCAGTCTCTATGAGGGTGATCCACTAGTTTATAGACGGTTTATACTGAAGAACCCATCCATTGAACGTTGAGTTTCAATTGACAGTCATTTCTGGACGGTCATAAAAGAATTAAAAAGGTATTCAACGGCGCCATCTGTTGAAACAAGACGAAAGTGTTTTTTTTTCATTTGTTTTTATTTTATTTTTTTAAATACCATTGTCATAGATGTATTTTGCTTCATTTGTTTCCTTTGTTTTATCGCCTTTCTTTCAAGTTTCCTTTTTTTCATTTATTAATCTACTGAATTGTGCTATGAAGTCGATTGTCTTTTGTTTTTGTTTAAAATGTTTCGTATTTTTTAAAAATTCTATTATTTCATTTACCTTGGTTTCTCATTTTATTAAAAAAAAATTAACAATTAAATCGTAGTTTAAAATCGATTTTTATAATTTTTTTTTTAATTTGGTTACTATGGAATTATTATTATTTTGTTTTCTTATTACCATTATTTTGAAATATTTTTTTTTATTTTATAAATTAAAAGAATATTCAACAGTGCCATCTGTTGAAAGACGCCGAAAGTATTTTCTTCGTTTGTTTTAATTTATGAATCTACTGAATTCTGCTTCGTTGTGCCTTTCACTTTTATTTTATTTTTTGAATGTTGGCTATTATATATTATTTAAATTTTCTTCAATTGTTTTGTCACCTTTTTTTCTAGTTTTTTTTTAAATTTATTAATCTATTGAATTGTGCCATAAAATCGATTGCCTTTTGTTCTTGTTTTATTTTTTAAATTTTACTGAATTGTGCTATAAAATCGATTGTCTTTTGTTTTTGTTTAAAAAAAATATTTCATATTTTTTAAAAATTCTTTCTTGATCGTTCTCATTGATCGTTTTATTAAAAAAAATTAAATTATAGTGTAAAATCGATTGTCTTTTATTTTTATATTTTTTAAAAATTTAATTATTATGGAATTTTTATTATTTTGCTTTCTTGTTGCTTTTCGTTTCAAATTCTTTTTTTTTTTTTTTAATTTTATAAATTAAGAAAATATTTAACAGCGCCATCTGTTGAAACACGCCGAAAGTATTTTCTTCGTTTGTTTTAATTTATGAATCTACTGAATTCTGCTTCGTTGTGCCTTTCACTTTTATTTTATTTTTTGAATGTTGTCTATTATATGTTATATAAATTTTCTTCATTTGTTTTGTCACCTTTTTTTCTAGTTTTTTTTTTTAATTTATTAATCTATTGAATTGTGCTATACAATCGATTGCCTTTTGTTCTTGTTTTATTTTTTAAATTTTACTGAATTGTGCTATAAAATCGATTGTCTTTTGTTTTTGTTTAAAAAAAATATTTCATATTTTTTAAAAATTCTTTCTTGATCGTTCTCATTGATCGTTTTATTAAAAAAAATTAAATTATAGTGTAAAATCGATTGTCTTTTATTTTTATATTTTTTAAAAATTTGATTATTGTGGAATTTTTATTATTTTGCTTTCTTGTTGCTTTTCGTTTCAAATTCTTATTTTTTTTTTTTTTAATTTTATAAATTAAGAAAATATTCAACAACGCCATCTGTTGAAACACGCCGAAAGTGCCTTTTTTCCGTTTGTTTTAATTTACGAATCTACTGAATTCTGCTTCGTTGTGTCTTTCACTTTTATTTAATTTTTTTAATATTATTGTTACATTTTTTAATTTTCTTCATTTATTTTGTCACCTTTCTTTCTAGTTCTTTTTATTTATTTATTTCTATTGAACTGTGTTATAAAATCGATGGTCTTTTGTTTTCGTTGTATATTTTTAAAATTCTATTAATTCATTTTTCTTGGTTCCTCATTGGTCGCTTTATTTAAAAAAAAATAACAATTAAATTGTACTTTAAAATCAATTGTCTTCTATTTTTATTTGTTTTTTATTTGTTACTATGGAATTTTTATTCGTTTGTTTTCTTGTTACCATTCTTTTCAAATTGTTACTTTCTTAAATTTTATAAATTAAAAAAATATTCAACAGCGCCATCTGTTGAAACACGCCGAAAGTGTCTTTTTTCGTTTGTTTTAATTTATGAATCTACTGAATTCTGCCTTGTTGTATTATTTGTTTCTACTTTATTTTTTAAATATTATTGTTATATCTATATTTTATTGAATTTTCTTCATTTGTTTTCTCATCTTTCTTTCTACTTTTTTTTTTTTAATTTATGAATCCATTGAATTGTGCTGTAAAATCGATTGCCTCTTGTTTTTGTTTGCTTTTCTTTGCTTTCTTTGCTTCTCTTTGCTTTCTCATAGGTCTTCATATTAAAAAAATATTTAATAAAATCAGTTGTCTTTTGTTTTCATTATTTCTTTTTAAGTTGATTGTTTTTTAATTTCTATTATTTTGTGTTCTTAACATTCTTTTCAAATTGTTACTTTTTTTATTAATTACTTCTTATTACGAGTTATTACATACAGGGAGATCGAAATTGATTGTCCTGATCCTACACTACTTTCCGTGTGCTTCATATCAATATTTACATCTATTATATGAAGGTTAGAACGAAATGCAGTGACGTCCATGGGACATCCACGAAACTTATTTCTAAACCTAACCTAATTAAAAAAGAACATAATTATTGTTCAATTAGATTGCTACTGCAGTAAAATAAACCATTTTTAATAAATGAACGGCAATGAACTGTCAATAAAACCTCGGAAGATCCAGTAACTTCCCCTATATTGCTAACTTCATTTTAATAATTAGATGTAAATATCGATTTCAAGCTCGTGGAAAACAGTATAGAGTCAGGACGTACAATTTCGATCACGCTATATTAGTTCTTATTATATTAATTCAATGTCAAATGAAATAATTGAATCATAAAAGGAATTTGTTTTGTTTTGTTTTGTAGAAAATTCCTTTTTTATTTTATACTATATTTAATGCTTCTTTCAATAAATAATTCGTTTTTTCACTGCATTTTTTTTATTCAATGTGGAAAGGAATTTTCGTCACAAGGAATGGGATTTGTCAATGTTATAGGTTGGCAACACTGCAGTACAGTACGTCAGAGATTCAGACGCGCTCAACATTTCATGTAAATCTAGCTTTAATCTGAATTGTGCTGAATTGCGTTTTTTTCTGTTTTTGTTCTTAACTTTATGTATTTCTATTGAGTTTCTTAAGGTTTATTCAATTTATCCCTAATTTAGTAACAAATTCTAGGGATTTATTTGTGCTTTTTACACGTTGGTTACGCCGCGTGCAATCCCAGTTGAAAACCGATGTTATTTAAATCATGATAAGTGCGAAATGACTTTGGATAGCACATTAATTAAGTAATTCCTATCGTCATTTTCTTGTTTCGTAAATTAAATTCAGGAAATTAGGTGTAGGTAAGTTAGCTTCCTGCATTACCATTCGAGAAATCCATCGAAATAACCAATCAACACGTTCGGAAATGTGTCGAATTGACTCAAAATTGACTGACGTGTTTAAAACCTGATGGTTATCAGAAAATTCGCCGAAACATGAACTAAGTAACACGTGTGCAAGCAAAATGACGAAAACCAAGAAGTTTCTATTATGCGCGAGCGGCATTTTCGTCTCGTACTTTTACTACGGGATCCTCCAGGAGAAAGTGACCAGGGGCAAGTACCCTAACGAGAGGGAGGACGAGGATGGGGCGAAGACCGTCGTGAACGAAACGTTCTCGTACGCTCTATCCTTAGTTTTTTTCCAATGTCTTGTAAATTATTTCTTTGCCAAAGGCATGGTGCTTGCGAAGCCGCAGGGTGAAGATAAAACACCGAGGAAGTACTTCGCAAGTGCTTCTCTTACGTATTTGTTGGCCATGGTATGCTCGAATATGGCTCTACAGTGGGTACCATATCCAACTCAGGTAATCTCGCTTTCGAATGTTAATTTACATTTACAAAGGTGTTCTTTTCTACTTGTAGGTTGTTGGTAAATCAGCCAAGCCTATACCAGTGATGATTTTAGGAGTTCTAGTTGGAAGGAAGACGTACGTTTTAAGAAAATATTTATTTGTCTTACTTATAGTTCTGGGGGTAGTTTTATTTATGTACAAAGATAAGACGGAGCAATCTCAAGCGAGTAGTTCAATTGGAATAGGCGAGTTATTGCTCTTGTTGTCCTTAACCATGGATGGATTGACAGGGGCTGTGCAGGTATAATTTTTGTAATCATTTGTGAATAGGGGAATCAACTTTTGATGTTTCTAGGAGAGAATGCGAGCTGAATCTCAACCAACGGCTCAGCAAATGATGCTCAGCATGAACGCGTGGTCCTGTGTTTGCCTCTCAGTTGGCCTCCTCGTCTCGGGAGAACTATTTTCTTTCGTCCACTTCGTTCAGAGACACCCAACGGTTTTAATTGACATGAGCCTCTTGGCTCTAGCCGGGGCTCTGGGGCAGTTATTTATTTTTTTAACGGTATGTGCTCTTGCAGTACGAATGAATTGGATGGGTTTTAACACTTCACTTTGGCAGGTATCCGAATTTGGACCGCTGCCTTGCTCGATTGTAACAACGACCAGGAAATTCTTTACAGTTCTTGCATCGGTGCTTATATTCGGGAACACGCTGATACCCCGACAGTGGTTTGGTGCAGTTCTAGTTTTTACGGGTCTGTTTTTGGATGCGTATTACTCGAAAGCAACACCTAAGAAGAAGTGAAATTCATGGTTTTTTTATATGTGATACTGTGTTTCAAAGTATTCATCATTTTTTTAAAGAAATGTTCAAGTTTCTTTGTGTATGTTACCGAGAAACGAGTCAAATACTTCCTTTGCTGGAGCTTTTTGTAAATTAAATTATTATAGTGGCAAGTAATTATACGGGTTGTCCCAACAATGTGTTCTCGGACAATATCTCGATAACTACTGAAGGTCTACAACAAATTTATTAATACACTTTACGTCACATTCAGTTTAAAATTATGCATTTTTGTCAAAATTTTATCTTTAAAAATTTCCTTTCTCTAAAAAAATTTGCTTTTAGCAATCTTAAAGCATTAAAATCCACTGGTATGAAGTTAGCGTGTGCGGAACTAAAGTTTGAGATTTAATTGTGGCCAAACAAAAAATATGTCCCCTTTTGTTTTTACACCATCAAAAGCCCGTAATTAATAGATTATTTTCGTCTAAAAATATTTGATTTAAAAATAAGACAGCGCTGTCATTTTTGAGAAAATCGAAGCGCGCGTCCTAGAGCGTGCGGAACTAAAGTTTGAGATTTAATTGTGGCAAAACAAAAAATATGTCCCCTTTTGTTTTTACACCATCAAAAGCCCGTAATTAATAGATTATTTTCGTCTAAAAATATTTGATTTAAAAATAAGACAACGCTGTCATTTTTGAGAAAAACGAAGCGCGCGTCCTGGAGCGTGCGGAACTAAAGTTTGAGATTTAATTGTGGCCAAACAAAAAATATGTCCCCTTTTGTTTTTACACCATCAAAAGCCCGTAATTAATAGATTATTTTCGTCTAAAAATATTTGATTTAAATATAAGACAACGCTGTCGTTTTTGAGAAAAACGAAGCGCGCGTCTTAGAGCGTGCGGAACTAAAGTTTGAGATTTAATTGTGGCCAAACCAAAAATATGTCCCCTTTTGTTTTTACACCATCAAAAGCCCGTAATTAATAGATTATTTTCGTCTAAAAATATTTCATTTAAAAATAAGACAACGCTGTCATTTTTGAGAAAAACGAAGCGCGCGTCCTAGAGCGTGCGGAACTAAAGTTTGAGATTTAATTGTGGCCAAACCAAAAATATGTCCCCTTTTGTTTTTACACCATCAAAAGCCCGTAATTAATAGATTATTTTCGTCTAAAAATATTTGATTTAAAAATAAGACAACGCTGTCATTTTTGAGAAAAACGAAGCGCGCGTCCTAGAGCGTGCGGAACTAAAGTTTGAGATTTAATTGTGGCCAAACCAAAAATATGTCCCCTTTTGTTTTTACACCATCAAAAGCCCGTAATTAATAGATTATTTTCGTCTAAAAATATTTGATTTGAAAATAAGACAACGCTGTCATTTTTGAGAAAAACGAAGCGCGCGTCCTGGAGCGTGCGGAACTAAAGTTTGAGATTTAATTGTGGCCAAACAAAAAATATGTCCCCTTTTGTTTTTACACCATCAAAAGCCCGTAATTAATAGATTATTTTCGTCTAAAAATATTTGATTTAAAAATAAGACAACGCTGTCATTTTTGAGAAAAACGAAGCGCGCGTCCTGGAGCGTGCGGAACTAAAGTTTGAGATTTAATTGTGGCCAAACAAAAAAATATGTCCCCTTTTGTTTTTACACCATCAAAAGCCCGTAATTAATAGATTATTTTCGTCTAAAAATATTTGATTTAAAAATAAGACAACGCTGTCATTTTTGAGAAAAACGAAGCGCGCGTCCTGGAGCGTGCGGAACTAAAGTTTGAGATTTAATTGTGGCCAAACAAAAAAAAATATGTCCCCTTTTGTTTTTACACCATCAAAAGCCCGTAATTAATAGATTATTTTCGTCTAAAAATATTTGATTTAAAAATAAGACAACGCTGTCATTTTTGAGAAAAACGAAGCGCGCGTCCTGGAGCGTGCGGAACTAAAGTTTGAGATTTAATTGTGGCCAAACAAAAAATATGTCCCCTTTTGTTTTTACACCATCAAAAGCCCGTAATTAATAGATTATTTTCGTCTAAAAATATTTGATTTAAAAATAAGACAACGCTGTTATTTTTGAAGAAGTTGAGAACGCCTTGCGCAACATTATTTAATAGGTCAATTCCTAATCAATTTCCAAAAATATGCGTTTTAAATTATTGACTATTACTTAATTATTAGATTGTTACACTAACATATAAATACGGAAACTGTTTTGGTATTATTTTAGATTTTTTTATTGCTGAAAGTTATTGCTAACTTCATACTGGTTTAAAATCCCACGAGTTGGCAACACTGCTATGACAACTTATTTTCAGAATAATTTGACTTGGTGTCCACTTTAAATCGTGACGCCTTAAAAACTGAAAATAGGCAACACATTCTACTTCTGATTTGATTGATGCGTTGCCGTTTCTAAAACCTTCAGGGGTCATGATTTTAATTGGATACCCCGTATAATGCGAATACGCTCTCCAAAGTGTCTCGGGATGTCTATTGAAATGGCCCTAATTATTGCATTATTGTAAGACATTCAGCAACGCCATCTGTTGAAACTGTTGAAAATGTCGATAGTCTTTCTTTCATTCAGTCTCTATGAGGGTGATCCACTAGTTTATAGACGGTTTATACTAAAAAACCCATCCATTGAACGTTGAGTTTCAATTGACAGTCATTTGTGGACGGTCATAAAAGAATTAAAAAAAGGTATTTAATAGCGCCATCTGTTGAAACACGCCGAAAGTGTTTTTTTTTCATTTATTCCAATTATGTGACCAGTTCTCACTGGTCAAATAATTTCAAGTATCTACCATTCTCTCCTCACTATGAAAAATATTACCGTGCTCCTTGTAATATATTACCAAACGATCTCTTACCACAATTAGTTAAAGGGTGACTCCACCTATTTTAAACCACCAGTTGGTCATCCACTTAGATAAACAATATTTTAAAAAAGCCAATCAATAAACTCTTTATTTAAATCTGCTTCCATTTGAACCACTGGCACTGGTGCAATCCAAAACTTAATTCCTGCTATTCTTGGTTTATGCTCCTTGTATGCTGCAAAATTGAAAACAACATCAGAAATGTTCTTCTCAGGACAATTAAAGTACATGTGTGAATCTTTGGACTAGAAAAATATTTATTTTAAGTACCTTCATCATCACTAGAGACCAAATCTCAGGTAAAATACCTTCCTTAAGTTTCTAAGGGCCAGTTTCATAACCGAATTTAAAGGTGACTTTAAAATTAAAGTCACATTCAGTGTGTGAACAAATGTATTTTCACAGTTGCTGAAAGTGACTTTAAATTTAGTTAAATTCGATTATGAAACTGCCCCTAAGACTGTGAAGTTTTTCTAAATATATATTTTCATTTCTAATATAAAACGAAGAGATAACGCGAGATCAATATCTTTTCTAATTACCTAAGCGACCTATGGAAATAAAATCATGTGTCTTTGATTAGTTCATTATTTCAAGTGCCATTTGCATTATTTTTATTTCATTCCTGTACTAAATCTAGCTGGCGTTTTTATGTCTTATATGTATAGTTATTTATAAATTTGGATATCAAATCCCAAGTTCATATTTCCTATTTAAAATATGCAGCCGCAGCTCGTAGCAACGACAGTTTTTAAACAGTTCGTTTCAAGTTGTGTTCATTGCAATGGATTCCTCGAGCATCCTCAGTAGAGCTGTTCCTGCCCTATTTGGGGCCACGTCAGCAGAAGCGTAGTTTTTTAGATGCGTACGAGTTTTGTTATGATGATTCAGTTAAATTGCTATAAAATATTTATGTTCAAACTTATAGCGTTTTCCACTGGCTGCACTAGTGCGCCTCTCTTATTATTACATGAGGTTAAAATGAGATGAGTGTGCACTAGTGCAACCAGTGAAAAACTCTATTAGTTAAACATAACAACATCAAATGAATACAACCAGAAACTGGTTCATAGAAAGTGCGTAAAATGTCCGACATTCTCTGGTAAACACAAGCGGAATTATGCGTTTTAAATTGTTAATAACGTAGGCTAGGATTACTGGATTGTTGTTTAACTGTTCGCAATGCAACAATAAACTCTTATGAACAAAGATTTCTGTAATGAATTACACTTGCTGTCAGTCATAAATAATCGAAATGACATTTGAAAAAATGAATTAATCAAAGACATACAATTTTCTTTCCATAGGTCACTTGATTAGAAAAGATATTGAACACTCGTTATGTTAAAAAAATATTTACAACTGAAGTGCGTGAAAACATCATTAAACCCGTGACGTCAGAAGCAGAACTCAGCCATACGTTCCAGGAACGCTGGGTAATTAAGGACCTATATAAAACATGCTAGATTGGCACTGAACCAGAGCTCGTGCAACGCTATTGCCGAAGGGTCAGAATGGACGAAAGCTGAACTAGTACTGCTGCCGAAAGGTCAGGGTAGTTCCGGTCGCTCTAGCATCGCCATTGGGAGACCAGCCAGGGAAGATATGGACACCGCACGCCATAAACCCAGTCGTTCCGCCAGAAGCGAATTCCACCATCGGCATCACGGAGCCAACACGACGGAAATTAAGTCGTCGCCGCCGGACATTATACCGGGAGGCATTCAACGAGATCAGGTCGGCGTACGACATTCCAAGAGCATTGTTACCATTGCCACTGTCACCTCCGCGGGCATCTACGGTACCGGGATTGGACCAGACCAGCCCGTTGCAAAATCGGAAACGACGCCCAGAACCCAAACGATTCGTCCTAGCCGAGTCAACTAATACCACCTCGGAAGGGTCGCATCGACCAACTTACCAGCTGGATATCCTCGCAGCAGAATATCACGGAGACCCATGGCTTTGCTTAGTCCGCCAGGCGAGGAAATCGCATTTCGTGACATCGAATTATAATTATTCTCCCAACATGTATGTATATTGTAAAGAAAGCATTTGTTGGTAGACCCATCTTTTGAGCACAAAGTTGAATTGCCCCCACCGCACATCCGCCACACAATCTTAAAAACTAAAGAAGTATTTTACCTACTCATCACTCTCGTGATTCGCACAGCGCAGATAATCAATATTAGCAAACCAATCATCCCTAAGGTCATTAATGCACACTTTCCTTCAAGAAGGGACCCCTTAGAATGGATATTATTGTAAGGCACCTTTACGACAACAATACCCATTCCAAAGGGTCCCTTACTAAAGGAAGCCTCAAGGAAGTGACCTGTAATCAATATAAAAACGTATTAGAGTCGGCGTTGGAGTTCAAATGTATGTCTTGGATAACGTCATATTAATTGTCAATCAATTGTGACATAAATAACACGCCGGAAATGTTTAATGTTAGTCACACAGTTGTTCATAGAGTTAAAAAGTATCTTTTTGAAAATAAAACGTTTTCCTTGCTTTGTAGAAACGTCAAAGTGACTGAAAGAACGTTCGTTGAACTAAATGCAGATGTGCGTGTTTAGTTGCATCGCCCAACTCTAATTCATTTTTCATTTGATCACTTCTCACTTTAAAAACGAGCATAATTCATGTAAGCGTTGCAATGCGAAGTGTCAACGTCAAATAAAATTAGTTTTTACCACGCGAATATCTAAGTACTGGCTTGAAACTCACGGGTTTGGATATCGGGATGTATCTAGTACAAATCAATGCACAATTAAATTCTACATACAATAGAGGAAAAACATACAGGGTGTTCCATTTAAAAAGAAAACAAAGTTTTGATGACTTGAAGTTAACTTAAACAAGCGCCATCTGTCGAGCACACTGTAAGTCTTTAGGATGCATTACTTAAAGTTTTCACTTTGAAATGACATAGATTAGATCTTCCATATTTTTGTGAAGTAAAAGAATTTGAGTTTAAAAAGGAGAGAGTGCTAGAGCATAGAAATTTACAAAATTCAAAAACGGTTGCATTTAGGTATGGGGCTACCTTATAATTTTCTATTCAAAATTACCTGTATATCCTGAATTCGTAAGAAAAAGTATATGATTCCGTTTAAAATAATGAAATTGGGAGAGTACAAACTTTCGGTGTAAAATAATGAAGGTAAGTGACTAACTTCTAATGACAGATCCCGTGAATCACCCTGTATATGATGTGCTATTGAAATGAAAACTTGTGTCTGGTACCATTGCTTTCATTCACTCTGTATAGATGAAAATATTTTTGTTGTGGACCTCTAAAATTAAAAAAAAATTGCGTTGAATCTTTTTTTTTGTATCTTCATTAAATATCGCCCCTAGAACACACAGTTGAGACACCCTGTATATTGGATCAAATATTCAATTTAATTTTTATTTGTAATAAAGCATCTGATTGTACATACAATACTTCATTAAACCGTTGAACGTTGTAACAAAATAAGATCTGTAACGAAACGAAAATTTTCTTTTTACGCGTTTATTAAATATATTTAAACAAATACTATAAAATGACATTGTTTAATACTAACAGCACTTTAAAAAAAATATATAAGGTCAGATTATTAAAGCGGATCAAATCCAGAGTCACATAATTCAAAAGGTGTCTTCCTCACTTCATGATGATTAGAAATGCATAGGTTCTGGAATGTTAAAAAAAATTTAGAAGTTAATACCCTTCACCTCTGCATTCCATCATGAGTCAGTCGTTGACTATGCAACTGATCCGCTCAATAAGGTAACATAAAAACTACAGCTAAAAAAAAAAAAAAAACAAAGACGGGAATTACTACTAGAATCATTCTTCCATAGCGTACTTCCGAGTCCACTCTTTGGCTTTGAGTATTGCTTCAGTCTCGTTGCTTTTCCACATTTTCGCTACGTCATTTGCTAAGGGGTCATCCGGATTGGGGGTTCCTAACAGAGCTTGTATAGATAATAGAACGGTGCGTATTTGAAGTGCAGGGCTCCACTGATCCTTCAGTATATCTAAACAAATTCGCCCTAATTTATCAATATTTGGATGATAAATCTTCGTTAGGAAGCGAACGCTAGGTGGATACAGCGGGTAATTCTCCGGTAAAAACAACTCTAATTTAAATAATCCCCCTTCGTAAGGTGAGCCGGTGGGGCCTGCCATTATAACGTGAAAATACCTACAGTTGTTATCGTCGGGGGTTGCGCTTATACCCGGGGGTGGGTCTTTTGAGAGATTTTTCGTTTCTACCAAGATTCTTCTTGATGTGTTAGCCATAACCTTTAAACAAAGAGTTTCTTAAAAAAGACTGCGATTCAACGCGTTCGTTCTAGGACTTACGTGTACTTATCTCAGCACTTATCAGAATTATCATACAAGCGTAATTACATGCATAAAAATCACTTACAAAATCGTTCCGGTAAAATACATTCCTGTCAATTTGAGGTTAGAAAGTGTTACCAATATGAAATTTGTTAAGTTGGCAACGTAGCTATGTTTTTCTTAATATAATCTGCAGAGCGACATTCGATTCACCGATTTGAATCGTTCTAAATATAGAAACGAATTGATTTCGACTACGAATCGAATGTGGTTAGAAGAAATCAAAACTTCGTGACGCTTAGGGGGGCACAGTATAGAAATTATGGGTGTGGGGTTGAATGAACGTTGGCAATGCGTCAAACTTTTTCAAAATTAATTTAATTTGTATTAGTTAGTCTTTGTAGTTAAATGTTAATTTTTATAACGACAGTTTTAATAATATTATTTAATGACAAACTGTTTTGTTAATGCCTACTTTTAATTAGACGCAACGAAAATCGGTTGGCAATACTGTAGTTATGTTTACGTAGCTGTCAAAGTAAACGTCAATTAATCATCAAATACAATAATGATTTGACTGAGTTTTTATACTAAATTACCATGGATTTTAACGTGAGAAAAATCGTTAAAGATGCAGGTGCGGCTATAAGCCGAGTCGTCCAGGTATTCAACAGATTTTATTCTTAACAAGAATCAACTTTGAAACATTCCAGTTGACCGAAGAGAAACTGGGCACGTCTGAAAAGACCGAGTTAGACGCGCATTTCGAAAACCTATGGGACCGGGCGGACACCACGAAGACATGGACGGAGAAAATCGTGCGAAACGCAGAGGCCGTCCTCATTCCAAACCCGGGGAACCGCGTGGAAGACTTCATTTACGACAAGATGGAAAAGAAGCGGCCCACTCGTTTGAGCAACCTGGAGTACCTGGGCCTGGACATGATAGAAGCCGGAAACGAGTTCGGTCCGGGCACGGCTTACGGAACCACTCTGATTAAAGTCGGGCAGAGCCAACAAAAACTGGGTCAGACGGAAAGGGATTTTATTGCCTCAACTGGGATCTGCTTTACTCAGCCGTTAAGGAAGTTCTTAGACGGGGAAATGAAAACCATCATGAAGGAAAAGAATCTGTTGGAGATGAAGAGGTCGAATAACTCTTATTGGTTTGAGCCGTATATTTCATTGCTCTGTTCGTTTCTAGGCTAGACTTGGATTCTTGCAAGAACAGAGTGCGAAAAGCTCGCAGCTTATTGGGAACACCCACTGCAGTAAGTAATTTTTTTTCTGTAAATAAAAAATGTGTGTTTATGGCGAATTGCATTGAGTGAAGTGAGAACGGATTAATAATTAGAATTTTTATGCTGCTTAGAAGGACGGCTTGCCACCAGAAGTTGTTTTAGAACAGGTATTATTATAATCAACATTTATGGCCGAAAGTTATTTCTTTAATCTCTCAAGTAAGAGAAAGATATGCTCTACACAAAGCTGAATTAGATCAGACATGACAAGATTGCACACCTTTTATATAATGCATGCATTTCAGGCTGAAAGAGATTTAAGGATTGCCCAGTCTGAGTTTGATCGGCAAGCCGAAATAACGAAGCTCTTGCTTGAAGGCATTAGCAGTTCACATTCCGCTCACCTGCGATGTTTGGCAGAACTGGTGGAAGCTCAGGCGAGATATTACGCCCAGTGTACAACGATTATGACTGACCTTCAGAGAGAATTAGCGAAGTAAGGAAACCTTGGTTTGAAATCAATACTTTACTTGACCTACTTACTTTTGTAGCAGCCTCGCTTCCTCATACGATAATATTCCCGCAATAACAATCACCAATAGATCAACCCCCAATAACGAAGAAGAGAACTTCCAGAAGGCCCGAGTTTTATACGGGTACATTTCTAAAGATGAGACGGAGTTGAGCCTCACTGCAAACGAGGTAAACCAAATTACGGGTGAGTTTTGTTTTACTCGAGTGTGTATTTCTTTTACTTCTTCAGGTTATATTAGTGTCCGAAATTCCTAGGGATGACGATTATCTGTGGGGCAAAAGGGGGCAAGAGGTGGGGAGAGTCCCCAAGGCATATCTAGAATTGATTTCTTGAATTTAAGTCGTTTCGTTTTTTGATTCTTTACACTTTGATATTGTTTAATATTTTAATCCTAATTTAATCTTGCCTGCTAAGGTGCGAACAATTGTTTCCTGTCAATGTGGTCCCAATTCTTCCAAATAATTTCCATGACAGTTCATTTTTATTCCACTATGATTTATAGACAAACATTTTGAATTGAATTTACTTTTAAGATTGTGATATTTCATTGAATTTGTTACGTTAATTTATTTTGGTTTAGATCAGTCTCATGATGTCTCTCACTTTGTTATAGAATCGTTAGATTATCAAATTTATTTTTAGTCGATGAAGTTCCAAAAAAAAAAAATTAGTCTTAGTAGTTAACTTTAACGTTTAATTTTTTAAGTAGTACTTTATTTTTTTACCACAAATAAACCAGTTGTGTGTTGCATGACCTTCCATTAAATCAAAGTAATTATTATTGGTTTGCAATAATATTTATGCAAAGTTAAACTTGAAATTAAATAATTGAAACACAACTCCCAATAACTTGACACTCCAATAATTTCAAGACAATTAAAAATATTTGCTTAAGACTATTTCAAAATAATCTCTAAATCAAAACTTGTATCCACATTAAGTAAGCAAATAAGACATGTATTTAATAACAAATTCCAACACCCTAAAAATAAATGCTTTGTAGAGACACGGATACAAGATCCAACTTGTCAATTGTTGTTTTCAATTTGTGTTGTACATATACATAGTATATTAGAATGTTAGTAAGAGCGCAGTTGCAAACTTCAACACTTACAGTGAATGCACTAAAATAACTTGACACCTTTAATATAATCATGTTTTTCGAATTATCAACGTATAACTGCCTTATTTTATATGTACCTTAAATAATATGTGATGCATGGATTTAAATCACTTAGATTCCATAAGTCGTAGTCAATTCACATGTTCAATAAGGCTGTAATCTGTAGGCAATAAATTATTATCAGCATGACATTAATCGATTTCACATCAATATCGAGGAGCAGGTTTGTTTCTACAATTACATCGAATACTGCAGTACAATTTAAAATATGTTTAAGAAAGTATTTTGGCAACGTCAACCGTGTATCGACTCCATGTGCAAACCGATCCACACAAATATCGAAACACATTTTAAATTTTACTTGTCGATGTTTTCATTGTATGTTTTAAGTGTTATTGTTATGAATTTGGAGTTCTACCAAATATAAATAAATAAATAAATGCTTTCAGAATTACTCGTTTTTCGTTTTATTGTGAAACTGAACAACACGAGTAAAACTTAATTTTAAATCATGGCATTTTCAATAAATAATTCTAAATAATAAGCCACAACTTAAAGATAAAATAAACTCCTTTTCTGTATAATTAATTGATAATTAAATCTGGGGGTACCATTTCTACGATCTGACGACTCGATTTGCATTTCCAAGAATTCTTTTTCCTCCACATTCCTCAACTTTCCCGGTCGACTGCCCCCAATTTAATTTTGTTTACAAATTTTTTTGCGCAATTAAAAAAGAATTCTGCATTCCTGCTTTGACGACTTTAATTTTTTGGGCGCGTGCCACGTTTTACGACCGAGATAAGCGCCTGGACGTTTCGATCTGCAATTCCAAGAATAATTTTTTGCTCGCGTTCCGACCAGTTGCACCGATTCAATCAGATTATAAATATACTTATATTTTTTTTGCTTTGTTAAAGTGCAACACCCTCTCATGCATAAAAATTAATTACGATATTTCTTTGGTCCGCATTCTTCGCGTTTACTGACATTTTACGTTCAATGCCGTTTTCCTTTGCTTTTTATTATCATCACTTTAATAGATTTCCTTGATTTAATAAATATTCAAAACCAATAATGATATTTAGGTGCACTTTTAAGTCATGAATGATTAAAAAGACTAATACTGGGTTTCACAAAAGTCAATTAAACTTAATCATTGCTTAAGAATGATCATTCCTATACCTTAAGCACATGTAACCATAGCAACGTTTACTTTTAACCCATGATTAAATTTAAGTAATGTTTGTGAAATCCACCACAAGACTAGAAAGTCATGACCAGACTTCGGACATTTCGGAGCGTTGTCATGGTTACGCAATATGAGGGCCAATGAAAGGTGCCCATTGATTGCGTAGTTGTGGCAACGCTTCAAAATGTCTGAAGTCTAGTCATAAAAATAATAATAATAGTAATAAAGCACCTAAATCCGCGCTTTACTGATGATGTAGGTGTTGTAACTTTTGGTTTTTATCTGAGATAACTAGACAAAAAATAAACGTCAAATTTTAAGAAGTGACAAGAAAACTAAGTTACGGCTACGAACTTTCAACTGCTGAAATAAAAATTATAACTTTACAAACAAAAATTTAGAGAAAAACAGAAGATGACTTCAAAAAAACACGAAAAAAAAAACATGAACTGAAATTAAAGAAATTTTTTATGAAAGAAATCAGCTGTTTTAGTTCTTTAGAAATAAAAAAATAGGTAATGAAATGAAAACAACCCAGGATAAGTAAAAAATAGACAATTTTATGATGCGAGGCTTATGAAAATCAAAGCAAACTGTCATTTGTTTCTTTGTACATATTGAATTCTTTCTCTTTTTTCGCATTAACAAAAAGAAAGCTGCACGAACAAATGAAAAATCGACGAAGCTTTTAAAAATCAAACTCATTTGTGTTTCCTTACTTTTTTTCATTTTTTTACGTAGGCGTGAAAAAACTATCGATATCTGACGCGAAACTTTTGAAAATCAAATCAAAGTGACATCTTCTTTTTCCTTGTAAACAGAGAAGAAACTGAAAACAAGTGAAAAATCGACGATTTTCGGGGCGAAGCTTTTGAAAATCCAACCAGGCTGTCATTTGTTTCTTTGCGTTCTATTCTTTTTTCCTCGCGAGGATAAAAAAAACAGAAAACAAATGAAAATCGACAATTTTTGATGCGAAACTTTAAAAATCAAGTTTGCATTAGTTTCTTTGTATACTTCATTATTTTTATGTTTCTTCTTTGTAGGCAAAAAATTACGATTTTGTATTTTTGTCTTTGTATATTATACTTTTTCTTTTTCTTTTTCAAAACAAAAAGAATCGAGAAGCTCTTGAAAATCAAATAAATCAAGCTTTCATTTGTTTCTTTGTATTTTATTTCTTTCTCCTCGTGAAAATTAATGATTTTTGACGTTACAATTAATTACTTGTTGTTTTTTTTTTGTAGACAAAATTATTAAGTAATTTTTTCTTTGTGTTTCATTATTTTGTTTTTCTAATCCGACGATTCCGTCGGAATGCGCTTGAAAATAAAATGTCATTTATTGCTCTGTTTTATTTATTTTTTGTTGGCAAGACAAAACAATTGAAAGATCGGCGATATCCAACGCAAAGCTTTTGAAAATCACATAGAACTTTCATTTGTTTCTTTATATTTCATTGTTTTTTTTCTTTCTGCTTGTAAGCAAAAAAGAGAAGCCGATAATAAAAGAATCGATAATTTCCGGGGCGTAACTTTTTAAAAATCAAGCAGTCTTTTGTTTTTTTTTTAAATTTCATTACCTTTTTTTTCTTTTAGAAAGCTGACGATTTCCGACGGAAAGCTTTTGAAAATCAAAACGAGCGGCAATTTTTTCTTCATGTAAGCAAAAAACAAAACAATAGGTAATTGTGAGCAAAAAATTGACGATTTTCGATATGCCAAGCTTTGAAAAGCGAATGTCGTTGAAAACAATTGAAGAACGAAAAATAATTGAATATTGAATTTTGTTGAATACAGTTGACGAACGGAGAATATTACAAGAGAATTGAAAAACGGAGGCAATTAATTAAAGAAAAAAATACAATGTTATTCAAAAAACGAAAACGATTATAAAAAGAAATTGCCGAAAAATGAAAACCGCTAAGAAACAATTGAAAAGCGAAAAACAATTGAATGAAAACTATATTTTGTTGAATACAATTGAAAAATAAAGAAGGTTAAAAGACAATTATTGAAAAATGGAAGTAATTAAAAGGTGAATGTTGTTCTAAAAAGAATTGAAAAACGAAAGGATTATAAAAAAAATTACGATTTTCGATATTCATTCTTTTTCTTCTCTTCGTAGCCGAAAGAGAACAAACGAAAAATCGCCTTCTTTTATTTTTTCGCGACAATTTGATTTTCTTACATTCCCTTCCAGAAACATCGTTCTTCATTTGTTTTTTTGTAAAAAGAGAACAAATGAAAAATCGACGATTTCCGTTGCTAAGATTTTGGAAATTAAATCAAGCTTTTGTTTCTTTCGATTTCATTGGCTTTTACCTTTTGTCGCATTAACTTTTCGTGTCACAATTAACACTTCATGCAGTTTCTTCTTTTGTTTTCTAGTGGCAATTTGTTTTTGTTTTTGTTTTTCGCACTACACTCCACAATCGTCGATCTTCTTTAATTTTTTCGCTACAATTTGATTTTCTTCCACTCCCTTCCAGAAACATCGTTCTTCATTTGTTTTTTTTTAATCACTATTAGTGATTAGTAAATAAACAAAAACAATAGAAGATCGATTGTTCTGGGAGCAAGTTCTTTTATTTCTTTTTATCCACAGTATTATTCTTATTTCCATACTGTTTGCTTCAGTTCGAGAAAGGTAAACATGAAGAATATAGGAAATAACAGGAATATAGGAAATATGGAGAATATAGGAAATGTGAAGAATATAGTGATTCACTACACTCTTCACATTTCCCAAACAACGTGGAAATACGAAGAGTACTGTGAATAAAACAAAAACAAAAGAACTACCTTCTAGAAAAATCGATCTACTTTTGTTTCTGTTTTTATTCACTACCTCTTTGTTTTTCCTTTGTTTTTTGAACTGAAGGTAACAACGTGGAAATACGAAGAATACAGTGAATAGAAAAACAAAAGAAGATCGACTTTTCAGAAAGGGAGTGTAAGAAAATCAAACTGCCCCGAGAAAATAAAAGAAGATCGACGCTTTCGGAACGAAGAAGTGCTGTCGAATTATTATGGTTTCTTCTTATTAGTCTTGATTTTCGAATAATCCGCCTTTTTCATCTCTTCGTACTTCTTCGACGTTCATTAAGTAATCGAGTCTTCTTTGGCTTCTTCTAATCCAATACAGATTATTCTTTTGTTTTTTTTTTGTGTTATCGATTTGGTTACGTCACACTTGGTCAGAGAATTGTTTTGTCTCAGAAAGTAAAATCAGCGATTCGCCGATAATTAGATTCTGCACAGTGCTCTGAACGTTTCAGCCGCTCATGTCTAAATGTAAATACTTTCTTTTCCGTTCATTTCATTGTCAACTGTCAAAAAATAAACGAAACAACATTCAGCGGACGATTTAATTACAAACGAGCAACTGGAATTAACTTTTAATACGTCTGCTTGGCCGCTTCCTCGTGATAGTAGTCCACATTTTCTCGGGTAGACATAACTTTAATATCTGAGTGTACACACAGACCTCGCGCTTTAATAGTCTATGTGTATTTAGGTACTTATATTTATGTTATCATGTTTTTAGATGTATAATAATAAAAGGAAACGCGCGACTTTATACTCCACGGATTGAATTAAAAAATAAAAATGGTTAAAATAAGTAGGATATTGACTTTACAAAGTTGGCAACACTGCGTTCACATTCAATGACATGTCGGCGGTGTCATGCAGGACGTCCAGTGTTTATTTTGTTGCTTTTCCTGTATCATCAAGCGCACAACAATGTAGAAGAATGTTCTTGTCTCATCATCGATAGTTTATAAAGTCCGTCGTGTAGAAAGTGAATTGCAAACACTTGCATTTAATACGTGTGCGCAGTGTCTTCACAAAATTGAAAAAAGAAAAATGAGTTTCTAAATCGGAAAAAAATTGTTCGGATCCTAAATATACAAGTAAACGACTGGGTTTTTCCTTAAAAAAGAAAATTGATAATGATCGTGTGTTTTCACACGATGCGTCATCAGTGAGGATGTTAAACTCCCAGTGCAGTAGCGCTTAATGTTTAAAGATCGCTAACGACAATCAATACTCACACCGCACAATGAAACGTGAACCGTGTGGATGGAACGGAAGGTAAGCGTTTTGAGTTTAGTTGATGATTTTTTTCCCCAACGATTTCAATGAATGCTTTTTGCAGTTCCAAGTGCACGTTCAATTAATTTAAATGAATGGCGTTTTGTTTGTTTCGTTTCGCGTTTGTTTTGTGGTGCGTTTGCAATTAACACCGCGGTTTCTCCTCTCTGCTGTTATTATCATTAGCAAAGAGAACAGTTAATTTAACTAAATTACACGAATGTAAATGGGAATTACGTTACATAACCGATTCAGTTTCGGTAAGCGAAGTTTTTCGGCACTTTCGATAAGCGTTTGTTGATTGGTTTAGTCAATTGTTTTTCTTTCTTGTTAGTTAACTGAAAAGATTGGAGAAACAAAAAAATTCGGTTGGCATAACGGAAAAAAAAACAATTGAATTGGAAAGTGAAACTGTACAGTGTTATATACAGGATCGTCCAATTGTGTGAGTGTATGTGCGTCTGTGTGGAAAAATACAAAGTGACACCTTTATTATTATTAATGAAATTAACAGCGCAGCTTCCGCTGTTATTACCATTAATTAACTCAGTTAATTTAGCTAAATTACACGAATGTGAAATGGAAATTACGCAGACAGAGGTAATTTTTAATCATCTCTTTCAATAAGCGTAGTTTTCCGTCGCTCTCCATTGTTTGTTGATTAATTTAGTCAATTGTTTTTTTTTGCCTGCCAACCAAAAAAAATTGGAAAAATACAAAAAGCACTAAGTAAATTTGGGTTGACGTGACGGCAATAGCAATTTACAATTTAATTGGGAAGCGAAATTATACATACAGGGTGGTCCAATTGAGTGTGTGCCTTTTTGTAAAAATCTAAGGTATTCAGTTAAAAAAGAAAAAGAAGAGATAGAGGGAGAGGGATGATTTTACAGACGCTTGAATGAATGACAACTGTCAAATGGTTGTTAGGTTTTGCTTATAACCTAACCCCCCAACGTAAACATAACCTAAAATAAGATTTCGCATTTTAATTCATCACTCGTTTCACAATGTGACTGAGAAATTCAAAGGCTGCTTGATGAACTTATCAATTGAACAACTTGAAGGCAAAAGAGATGCAGAGAACAAATGAAAACTCTTTAAAAATCAGGCTGTCATTTGTTTTTTTTTTTTTTTTAAATTTGATTACTTTTAGTTTCTTTTCGAAAGCAGGCGATTACTGACGGAGGGCCTTTGAAAATCAAAAGAAAGTGCAATTTTTTCTTCGTATTTCATTAAGCATTTGTTTTTTGTTTGTGTAAGCACAAAACAAAACAATAATTGTGAGCAAAAAATATGACGATTTTCGATCCTACCAAGCATTCATTTGTTTCTTTGTATACGAAAAAGAACAAATGAAAATTCGACGATTTCCTGCGTTAAGCTTTTGAAAATGAAATGAAGTTTTTGTTTCTCTCTATTTCATTACTTTTCCTTCTGTCTCTTTTTGTCGCATTAACTTTTCGTGTCACAATTGACACTTCATGTAGTTCCTTCTTTTGTTTCGTGGTCATCATTTGTTTTTTTTTACATTCCACTCCAAAATCGCTGACCTTTAATTTTCTCGCTGCAATTTGATTTTCTCACACTTCCTTTTAGAAACATCGCATTTCTTTTGTTTTTTTTTTTATTAGAAACATCGCTCTTCTATTATTTTTTTATTGACTATATTTCTTCGTATTTCCCTCTCTTGAACTAAAGTAAACAACGTGGGAATACGAAGAACATAGCTAATATAAAAAACAACAAAAAAAGATCCATTTTCTGGAAGGAAGTGTAAGAAAAACAAATTGCAGCGAGAAAATTAAGGAAGATCGACTTTTCTGTGGCAGAAAATTATTATGGTTTCTTGTTTTGTTTGTCAACTGGAAAAATTGGAAAATTTCATAAATTCCGAGAACGTGCGCGTTAAGTAAATTTCGGTTGACGTGACGGAAAAAGCAATTTGCAATCTAATTGGAATGTAAAATTTTACATGCAGTGTTGTATACAGGGTGGTACAAAGTCATGCAAGTGCTCAGTTGAAAAATTTTAATGAAAGAAGATTGAGGGATGTTTTAACCGACCAATTGGCGTTTGAATGAATGGCAGTTGGAAACAATTAAAAAACAATTCAAAGGCGAATGCGGTTGAAAAGCAGCAGAAATTGAAAATTGTATTTTGTCGAGTGCAATTGAAAAATATAGAAGGACAATAGAAAAACGGAAGCAATTAAAAAACGAATCTTGTTCAAACAACAATTGAAAAACGAAAACCCTTATAACAAAATAATTGAAAAATGGAAGCCATTAAAAAATGAAAAATAATTAATTTTATTGAATGCAATTGAAAAACGAAGAAGGTTAAGAGACAATTGAAAAACGAAAGTAATAAAAAAAACAATTGAAAAATGAAGAAGGCTAAGAGACAATTGAAAACAATGTTGTTCAAAAAACAATTGAAAAACGAAAGTGGTTACAAAAAAAATAATTCAAAAATGGAAACCATTGAAAAAACAATCGAAAAACGAAAAATTATTAAAAATTGAATTTTGTTAAATGCAATTGAAAAATGAAGAAGGTTAAAAGACAATTGAAAAACGAAAGTAATAAAAAAACAATTGAAAAATGAAGAAGGCTAAGAGACAATTGAAAACAATGTTGTTCAAAAAACAATTGAAAAACGAAAGTGGTTACAAAAAAAATAATTCAAAAATGGAAACCATTGAAAAAACAATCGAAAAACGAAAAATTATTAAAAATTGAATTTTGTTAAATGCAATTGAAAAATGAAGAAGGTTAAGAGACAATTGAAAAACGGAAGTAATAAAAAAAATTGAAAATTGAAGGTTAAAAGACAACTGAAAAAGGAAAGTCGTAAGAACACCGGTGTTGTTCAAAAAAACAATTGAAAAACGAAAGCGGTTAGAAAAAAATAATTGAAAAATGGAAGCCATTGAAAAACAATCGAAAAACGAAAAATAATTAAAAATTAAATTTTGTTAAATGCAATTTAAAAATGAAGGAGGTTAAGAGACAATTGAAAAACAGTTGAAAAATGAAGAAGGTTAAAAGACAATTGAAAAACGGAAGTCATAAAAAAACAATGTTGTTCAAAAAAACAATTGAGAAATGGAAACCATTGAAAAACAATTGAAAAACGAAAAATAATTAAAAATTGAATTTTGTTGAATATAATAATTAAAAAATAAAGAAGGTTAAGAGACAACTGAAAAGCGGAAGTAATAAAAACTAACAATTGAAAATTGAAGATTAAAAGACAATTGAAAACCGGAAGTCATAAAAACACAAATGTTGTTCAGAAAAACAATTGAAAAACGAAAGCGATTACAAAAAAAATAATTTTAAGAGAGACAACTGAAAAACAAGTAAAAAAGCAATTGAACAATGAAAAATAATTAATAACTGCATTTTGTTAAATGCATTGAAAAATGAAGAAGGTTAAGAGGTAATTGAAAAACGGAAGTAATAAAAAACCCAATGTTGTTCAAAAAAGCAATTGAGAAATAGAAGCCATTGAAAAACGAAAAATAATTAAAAATTGATTTTTGTTGAATATAATAATAAAAAAATAAAGAAAGTTAAAAGACAATTGAGAAACGAAAGCGATTATAAAAGAAATAATTGAAAATTGAAAACCGTTGAAAAACAATTGAAATACGAAGACATTTAAAGAAATCAATTACTTAGGCCGTAGATGATTAGAAGATGAGAAACGAATGCGAATACAATAGAGAGGACTTACTAAATTATTTAAATTAAATTAATTATATACATGTGCTTTTATGTTACTATTGTAAGAATGAAAAACAAATGAAAATTAAAACTTTAGAAATTTGTTTAGAGCAAAAAGCGACCGCTAGATGTCGTAACCTAAACTGTTGAAAAATAAAACGGTTAAAGACATTAAAAAAAGGAATCATAAAGCGAATGCTGTTCTAAAAATAATAGGAAAATGAAGGCGGTTATAAAAAAAGTAATGAAAAATGAAAGCGGTTAGAACACAGTTGAAAAATGAAGACAATCAAAGCAGGAAGGTAATTAAAAAACAACTGAACAACGCTGCCCATCCACTGATAAGACATTTTTTGTTGAGGAAAAACGCCAAGTATATAATTGAAGTAAAAATGAAATTCCTTTTGACATGACGAGGAAAACAGTTTACAATTGCAGTGAAAAATAATGATTATTTTTTTTAAGTTACACTTAATGTACAGAGTAGTGCAATAGTTTATGTAAAAGTGCAAAACGTACTATTTACTATTGTAAAGTGTCAACATGGTTGAAGTTACTTCTTAAATCTGCACTTTAAAAGGTGGTTTACTTTATGAAGCCGCATTATTCATTTTTTTTTAAATATACTGAGTATTTTATTTACGATTTTAAATCAAATTTGAAATAATAATTTTAGAAGTTCTTTTTTATATCTATTTTAATTATTGTAATGTTAACTTTATTCAGTTCTGCAAACACACTCGATAAACAAATCTAAAGTGTTCCAAAAAACGTGGGAACTGTTATAAACTGATTACATACTTCGAAAACTCTCAAGTTAAAGAGTGCACATATAAATAGTAGACTATACAGGATGTTGCAGATTTTTTCTAGAGGAAATACTCTTGGTCTACATTTTTCGGACCCTTTTTTTTAATTAAAACTTCTAATTACTTCGTATTTTCGAGAGAAAATGCTGGGTTTATAACTTTTGAAATGCCCCGTATATTTTGAATGCACTGAAAAGTAGGCGTTTCGGTGAAATATTCGAGTGCAATGATAAAGAGGTTTCCGATAAAGATTAACTAGAGTTATTAATTTTCGCATTCAATAACAAACCAAGATTAGCTGACAGAATTTTGATTAACCTGTCAGTTTCGAGTATATGATTTTTAATAAGCTTTTATGACATCATCTAAATACAATAGGGAGTTCACTAGCTTATTTATTATAAATGAAATACGAAAGCTAAAATTCGCAGCTAATTATTGAGATAAAATAAAATAAGAAGTGAGCAGATGATAAAATGATAATAGATAACTTATCTTTACTTTATTTTGCATTTTTATATCATAGCGTTAATTCTAGAATTTTTTTTCTTCTAATCACACACAGTTTGTTTGGTTACTTATAAATTTTTATTAAATGTTTCATAATAATGTTAAATTATCTTATTCAATAAGTATGAAGAAGAAATCTGCTTTTACAAGTTCTTAGTGGAAATCCAGTAGGAATTTTAGAAAGGGTTGTAAAACGCACATTTTCTAAATGCGTTTTCTAGTTTCAAGGAAAGTAAAATCTACACTAATTGCAAGCGTGAAAGTGAAAACGATTTTTTCATGTGTGAAGCATTGATTTATACTTGTTTCAGATACACATTTTTTATGTAGTTAGAATTCAGGCTTTCAGTAAGTCATAAATCAGTTACATTTTAAATAAAAATGAAAGTTGTGGGTGAAATACCTAAACAATAATAACAAAATAGCTAGAATAATGTTTATTATATTATAAAATACACCATTTAAACATAGAACAAATAGATTTGCTAAAAGGACCGGGTAATTATTTATTCTTTATATTTTGGGAAGGACGGTTTATCGAGAGCATCATCGAATACGATCACTATACAATATAAACTGTAATATTACAGTCATTAGATTACAATAAAAGAATCATAATGCAATATTCTTCGCTCACAATTTATAAACATATGATGAACCTTTTTTGAAATAGTGTACGTGTAGACGTATTTAAAACTTTGAACTTTTGAAAATGTATTAATAATGATTATAAATTACAAATACATACTTATTTTTGGCTTTAGAAAATGTCGCAAATATCTTTAACATAACATTTAACTCAGATCTATAAATAAGTATTTATCAATCTAATCGGAGGGACACACGCTTTTAATGAACTTGCCTGCGTCGCAAGTCCTGAAAGTTCACTTTCTCGTCTGTAACTAGTGAGTCGTGTTTTTTTTTTGTTTGTTTTTGTAGAGAAAAATTCACCTTCGAGTAAGTAAAGCAGAAGTTTTGTTCTCCACAAACCTATTAGTAAGTTTTTGCAAGCAGTAACTAACCAGTTTTTAAAAACCACTTTTTAGTTTCTTCGGTCGCGTTTATTTCCTGAGTCAATCCAACACTTATTTATATATTAATTATTTATTTGATTTAGAAGCGAATTAAAAAGTTTTGTTGTTCGGTTAAGTGCGGGAATTCGCAAGAAGAGATAACCTGTGCACATACTTCTGAATCCTTAGTTATTTGGAAGTGACGTGATTCAGACACTGATGTGTGTGCCTAAAGTGAATCACAGTGTTTACTCATTTGCAAGCTATAATTCTTAAGGCAAATTTTAGTAACCTACGAGAGAGAGCACATGCAACAATAATAATTATACACATTCAAGGATTTATTTTAAAAAAAATCATCTCTCACAAGAGGTATTTATTTTTCATTTCAAACTTGGATTTAATGGAATTTTTTTGATTTACCCCCAATTACTTTTTAATTCGATTTCTGTGATTGCAAATTAATTTCGTCATTTTGTGTTGTTTTTTTTAATTAAGTTTCGAAAACATTATTTTTCCCCAAGGTGCTTTATTCAAGGCACTTCTTATCTAGTTCTCCTCAGAAATAATTTTGCGACATAATCCACGTTTCTTTTTAATTTAATTTAATTTCAAGGCTGATTAATTTCGCAAAACTATCCTAATGCTCTTGAGCTGCTGTGGCTTCATTTTTAATAACCGCCTTTTTTATTATTATTACAGCCATTAATGAAGCTTCTTCCGGCATGAAGAAATCACTGGAAACATTGCAAATGAAGTCTGCGGTTTTTACAAAGTCAACGATTCGAAACTACCCATTTCGCTCGGAGGTTATGTAAGAAGGTAAGAAACTAAAGTGTGTCTGAATTAATTTATTTACGGTTTCTCAATACGTACTTTAAATTCTTGCGAGTTCTTTTACACTTACCAAATCTGGAAATGGTATTTACAAGTTGATTTTAATTGTAAAGTATTTGGGTTTTTGGGGAAATTGAAAACCAAATTCTATTTGCATTCTATTTTTTAAAGAGATGCTATCTCAATTTTATCACAAGGTTTTTGTTTCATATTGAACATATCACTTTACTTATTCTTTTTTAATTTCATAGCGATCCTCTATATCTATTTTTTTATCAATCGACCATGAAGTAAGTTTTATATAAACATCGTCTGGATAAAACAAATTGTGTCTCACGTTAAAAGCGCCGAACGTGATCTCATTTGTGTAACAAAAGAATGAGATAGTTCACGTAGAGTGAAGGTCAAGTTTAATTGTAATTATTATGATCTTCAAATAAAAATTGTTCTCGCTGAAATTATGGGAAAGCTAAAAAAATTATGACGTAAGACGACAAAGTTCCGATTGTTAAATTTTTTAGCTTCGAAAAGTCGTTTTGAAAATTGTGGTTTCAGTTTTAATTTTAATTGCGATTGTTAACTTTTTATTGTTTAACAAAAAAAAATATTCTGAGATAAACAATTAAAATAAATTTTAAATTTTGATGTTAATTGTGATCAACAATTAATTATTGTTTAAAAAAAAAAAACTCTTGAAAATCGCGGTCTAAGCTTCATTTGTTATTTCATTGTTAATCGTTAAAAAATAAAATTTAAATTTAAATTTCAATTGTGATCAGCAAATAATTATTGTTAAAAAAAACAATTGAAAATCGCAGATTCAAAATTTACTCCTAAGAAAACAATTGAAAGTTACAAACTGAGTTTTTAATTCAAGCTCTCTATCTGGAAAAAAAACAATTGAAATCACAATTTAAATTTTAATTGACGTTATTCTGGGATATAATTGAAAATCTTGATTTCAATTTTAATTTTAATTGTGATTGTTAACTTCTCATTGTTTAACCAAAAAAAAAAAACAAAATTTAATTTCAAATAAACAATTAATCGTAATTTAAGCTCTATCGCGAAAGAACTCAAAAACAACAACAAAAAAACAATTTTAAGTTTTAATCGACGTTAGTGTAAAACAGAAAAAACTGAACATCGCAATTCGAGCTTATCATTAAAAAAAATGCGAACAAATAACATTTAAATTTTAATTTTAACTGTGATTAATAATTAATTATAGTTAAAAAAAAAAATGCAATTGAAAATCGCAGTCTGAGCTTCAATCAAAACTTACTCATAGAAAAACAATTGAAAGTTGCAAACTGAGTTTTTAATTCAAGCTTTCTACTGTAAAAAAAAATAATTGAAAATCGCAATTATGATTTAATCAAAATTTACTTTAAAATAAATTAATAATCGGAGCTTTACTATTTTTTTTTTTTACTTAAAACCAAAACAATTGAGCATCGAGCTTATTACGAAAAAAAAATGTTCTAATTGTTCACCGTTTAAAGAAAACAATTAAAAATCGCGACCATTGAAAATTTGGTCATAAAAATCGTGTTTTTTTTTTTTAAATCATGATTTTTATCAACCCTACAATTAATTGCAATTTAAGCTATATCAGGAATGTACTCAAAAACAAAAACGATTGAAAATCACAATTTTAAGTTTTAAATTATGTTAGACTAAAAGATCATTTAAAAAATTGTTAAAAAATAAATTTTTAATTTTGACAATTAATTATTGTTAAAAAAACAATTGAAAATCGCAGCCTAAGTTTCATTCAAAATTTACTCATAAAAAACAATTGAAAATCGTAGTTTCTGTTTCATTCAAAATTTACTCATAAAAAACAATTGAAAGTTACAAACTGAGTTTTTAATTCAAGCTTTCTGATTTGGAAAACAAAACAATTAAAATCGCAATTTAAATTTTAATTGACGTTATTCTGGGAAAAAAATCGAAAATTGTCATTTCAATTTTAATTTTAATTGTGATTGTTAACTTCTCATTGTTTAACAAAAAGAAAACAAAATTTATTTTCAAATAAAAAATTAAGCGTAATTTAAGCTTTTATCGCGAAAGAACTCAAAAAACAACAACAAGAAACAATTTTAAGTTTTTAATCGATGTTAATGTAAAACAGAAACAATTGAACATCGCCATCGTGATTAATAAAAGTAAAAAAAGCACTTCAAAATCGCAATTATGATTTAATCAAAATTTGCTTTAAAATAAATTAATAATCGCAGCTTTAGTCAACAAACGATTGAAAGTCGCATTTCAAGTTCCTGATGACGTATTTTGGATGCCAAAACAATTGAACATCGTAATTTAAGTTTATTATTAAAAAAAAATGAAAATTAAAATTAATTTCAATCAATTAATCAACTAAATATCCTTAAAAACAATTGAGAATCAAATAAAATTTTATTCGAAATTGAAATTAAAAATCGTAATTTAATTTTTAACCAGAATTTAACCAAATGTCAATGTCCTTTGATCGTTTTGAATACCTAAACAATTGAACATCGCAATTTGAGTTTATTATTCTTAAAAAAACAATTGAGAATCAAATAAAATTTTTACTTATTTAATTCTTTTGTTTGTTTTTAAAAGTATATACATTTATGTCCACGTGGTATTTCGAAAATTGTTGATTTGCTACTAAAATGTTTTTACAATTAACTACGGTGTCATTCATAAAGTTCGTAAAATATGAACACATTTTTTTATTTCTGCGAAGTTAAAAAATTGCAATTAATTTTCAAGAAAACAAAAATTTCTCAAGTTCTAAGAAAAAGGATCAAAACTATCTGTCACATAAACGTTCAACAAATTAATTTTTAAATTGCGTCCTACAATCTTTTCAAATAATACAAAAGAAACTCTAAAATTAAAAGCAGTCGTTTCTACAAGAAGTATACAGTACGTCCATTTTAAATTGTGATACCCTGAAGATTTCGGAATGGGCAATCAAATCACAAACGAAAGGAGAGTTTAAACGACAGAGGATATATGAAATTAAAAGACTTTCAGCAGTAAAAAAAAACTTTATATATGAAAAATTTAGTAGAAACAAAAAAAACACACGACAACTGAAACAAATCACTTCGAAATGAACGAAAAACAAAAGAATATCGATTGTCGAAAATCAGTCCCTTAAAAAGAGGCTACTACGTAGGGTGCATGGGACTAGATTCACCAAATCACTTCAACAAAAAAAAAGAACTGAAATAAACAAAAACGAAATACAGAATTACGTGAACAGAAAACAAAAGAAAATCGACGATTTCATTCGACAAAGAATGCAAAGGTAATTGAAAATCGAAAAGTAAAAAATAAAAATAATTTGGATGTGAAAAAGTAATTCGATAAAAAACGCCAGAAACCTGAAACAAACGACACCAAAATGCCTAGAACAAAACGAACTAACAATATCAAATGCGATGAAAAAAATGAACGAAAAACAAAAGAATGTCGACTCTTCTTCGCGACAGAACGTAAAAAAATCAAGAGATTATTAAAAAAAAACGATTTGATTAAAAGAAAATTAGAAAACTGAAGTCACAAACAACATCAAAATGCATGGAACAAAATGAACGAAAAACAAAAGAATATTGACCATTCTCTGACGAAGAATAAAATGAAAGAAGACAAAGAAAATGTCGAAACTTCTCCTCAGCGGAATGTTAAAAGTCAAACGATTATGAGAAAATAAAAACAAGAAAGTCAGAAAACTGAACTAAACAATATCAAATGCGACGAACAAGATGAACGAAAAACAAAAGAACATCGACTATTATCTGACGAAGAATAAAATGAAGGATAAACGAAAAAATATTGAAACTTCTTCGCAGCGGAATGTTAAAAAGTCAAACGATTATGAGAAAATAAACACAAGAAAGTCGGAAAACTGAAATAAACAGTATCAAATACAACGAACAAGATGAACGAAAAACAAAAGAACATCGACCATTCTCTGACGAAGAATAAAATGAAGGAAAAACAAAAAAAATATCGAAACTTCTTCACAGCGGAATGTTAAAAAGTCAAACGATTATGAGAAACTAAAAACAAGAAAGTCAGAAAACTGAAATAAACAGTATCAAAGGCGACGACCAAAATGATTGAAAAACAAAAGACCATCGACCATTATCTGCCGAAAAACGGAACGTTAAAAAATTAAAAGGTTATCAAAAAATAATTCGATCAAAAAAGAAATAACCGAAGAAACTTGTATAAGCCAAGATAAAAATAATGAAAGTTATTAAAATTTTCTTATTATGTGTTTAGGTTTTGCAAAGAAGCTTTAGAAAATTTCGATTGTTTTAAATACAAAATCGCCAAGTAAAAATTCAGCAACACTGTTTTAACCTTCAGTTTATTGCCATAGGAACAATAATTGTTATCATAATTGTTACTGTGGGATTTAGAGTATTGAGTATTTTAGAGTATTGAATTGAGTAAAAATGAATATCTTTTTACATAATAATAACGTGAGTTGCTTTACAAACATCTTTATTTATTTTTTTAATCCTCCTCTAGAATTCTTTCATATTTATTTAATTAATACTTCATTTTATTTATATTTATTGCAAAAAAAATGTATTCATTTTAATTGTTGGGTTTTCCAAATAAACGTTCTGCGAGGTTCTTTAAAAAGACCATATCGATCCACATTTAACATGATGACCAGGATGAGACTAAATTGTACATTATTAAGTTTTAAAGGTTTCGTGGAAATGGGGAGACTGCATTTTCCTTTTTTCTATGTTTTTCCGAGACGCTCTATTCCTATTTATTCACAATGTTAAGAGCGTTTTTTTAAAACTTAAATGACGTGAGTTCGAGTTTGTTGATTGATTGATTTTTTAATTTACGCTTTTATTTTCGTTTTAAATTTTGTATCATATACCGACTGTCTCAACTGCATATTCACTAAAGCCTAATGGTCTCTAATGGTCTTCCTTTCTACGTTTCCATTTTCTAAAGACACATTTGTTTTTTTTTAACACCAAAGTTTATGATTAAAAACTAAAACGTGAGCCATTATATTTTGCTTCTACTTTTTAAAATAGAAAGTAGCTTTCCTTTGGTGATGTAACACGTTAGGAGTAAATTTCTTAATTTGTTTTTCATTAATATAACTGTTATTTCCAGTAATATTATGGCAAGTGGAGCTCAACCGGGCCCCCTCGTGCCTCCACGCCCCAATTCCACCGTCTTGGGTGCCATACCAGGCCTGCGAAATCCCGATGATCCAAAAGTGGAGCAGTGCACCCATGTGGACACTCACTATAACTTGACCATCGCACTGGTTTGCTCCTTGTACATAATGTTCGGTCTGCTGTACACTTTTTTCGGTAAGCATTATGTAAAACCCCAGCGATGACTTTCGATTATTCTGAAAGTCTTTGAACCTCTGAATCTGAAACGACGCTGATTTACGCTCGTTATATACTTAAGGCCTTCGTTATTATCATAAGTGTTTAATATTCTAAATCGTAATTCGTCCTCGTTACATTCAATTTAACGAATTGAATTTCGCGTGAGCGTTGGGTGCATAAAACAAAGGATCTGTGCACACGGTGGTATTATGATTATTATTAGAGTGGGTTCAGTATGCAGAGTTTTCAGGAAACATGTTTGGCAAACATGATTTTTAAAATCTAAAAAGTAGACTAAGTGGGTGGGAATTTATTATAAAATAATTTTGTTTTCATTTGGAAGTGAATTCCTGGAATTCGAATTTGCCTTGCAAAAATATGTAATCCACGGGTGTGGTCGTGGAGCATCAATGTCGCACAAAGACCGAACGCCAATCGATTTACTGCCGCCCCTATTACCACCGGAAGGTTCGAGCCACTGCAAAAATAAAATCCAAACACGTGCTGCTGCTGCGTTCAGGGGGGGGGGGCTTTAATTAAAGCGCTTTTTTTTCGCGATCAATTAGATACTTTCTTTCGCGTCGGTGCGTTCGCTTAAAGCACGAAATAAATTAAGACGGTGGGTGAAAACCTGTTGAAAGTTAAATTACAAAGTGGGTAAAAATAAAAAATAAAACTGGGATCGCCGCTGCCGTGCGCGCAAAAATAAACTCGATTATTTATGCTTCGCTGCGTTTGAATTTGTATTCAAGTAACAAGGACGATTTTTAAATCAATAAGGCCTGAGCGTTTTTGCAATGTAATATGTAGATGCATGCACGCATGAGATTGTATGTATGTGCCTACAAATAATTATTTTTTTTCTGATGTTTTTTTTAAATTATTTAAATTGCAGTTTCATGAATTATTAAAATTATGTTTACATCCTGTTACGTTGTCATCTTCAACGTTTATAAATAGTCATCAAGATAAGTTTTTTTTAACACATAATTTACAACATTACAGAAAACTTGTAACTGCTTGAAAAATATTGTTTGTATGCCCTGGTTTATGATTTTCTTTCATTACTTCACATACTTTGTTTTGTCCCTCCCTCTAGTGACATTTATCTTTTTCAAATGTTTCACCTTTTCCATCACTCTTTGATTCTTCTCTTATCCCTTTTCTTTTTTCGTTCTATTCCATCAGTTTTGTCTGTGTTCTTTCTTCTTTCTAAAAATCATTTTAGACCATCCTATTTTTTGAACAAGATTTGATTTCATTTCTACGATAGTATTTGGTACAAAGAATGTTTGGGACGCAGATATGGTTTTGATTCAATATAATTTTCGATGCAATTTACAGCCAATTTCCCTAACGGAAACTATTTGAAAGTCTAAAGATTAAATGAACAAAATTCAGAGACAATAAGACACGAAGAATAAAGTAGTTGTGCAAGAACTAAACGAAGATCGATGCCTTCCCAGATAGAGATTGTTCGAAAACCAAAGGGTTAACAGAAAGCAAAGAAAACTATAAAAAAAGCGTCAGTGTGCAAGAAAAACAAGAAGAAACAAAAGCCAACTAAAATAAACGACGACAAAATACCGGAAGAAATAAACAGCAAACAATAAAAAAGATCGACGATTTTCATTTGGTGGAAAATGACTAAAATATGATTGAAAAGTCGAAAGGAAAAATTCGATTCAAGTTTCGCGCCGGACACAGAAATTGTAGTCCGTCAAAATTTACTTAGGTGGCGCTGATACAAAACAATTTCATCTTTTTAATACCTAATCACGAGTGATGATTAGCTAATAAAATAAATAAGAAGAACAAAAGAAAAATGAGACAAGCAGCGTCGAAATGTGACGAATAAAATGAAAAAATTACGTCGAATTATGAGGTATCAAGAAACAAAACAAAAGACGAATGGAAAACAAAAAATATTTGTAAGGCGAATGCCGAAAGAGAAATTATAACATCAAGTCGGCCGCAGTCGCCAACTGCCCCCCTCGCCGACAAGCTCTGCGAGCTTGGGGAATTTATGCGAAGAAAAAAAATTCTACTTGAAAGAGAAAAGACACGGTAATTAACATGACATGTTAGTTCTACGAAAATCACATAAAGGAGGATTGAAACGAACAACAGTAAAATTAAACAAAAAGTTAAATGAAAACAAAAGAAGATCAACGATTCTTTCCTTTAGCGGAGAGTGCTTGAAACTAAAGACCAACAGGAAACAAAAGATTGCCAGAATACAATAAAACAAAGAAATTGAATGACAATATGCAAACTATGCAGACCCTGAAATACGAAGAATTGGTAAAAAAAGTCGATACAAAAAGAAAACAAAAGACAATGGATGAACAATATTGAAATGCAAGGAGAATAAAATGAACGAAAACCTAAGGAAATTGTTGGTTTAAAAATCAAAAGACTAACAACTATGTTATTGTTTCTCTATTTCTTTGTTTGGCGCTCATTAAATCAAGTTTTCTTGTTTTCTGGAAAAATCGTTGGCTTTTCTTTTTTGTTTTGTTTCTTGATTTCTAAGTCCTCCAATTTTCTTTTTTGCTTTTGATGTCTGTTAAGTTTACTTTCTTCGTGATCTTTCCTGTGTTCGGTTTTTTGTAGTCTTTGATTTCATATGCATTTTTTACTGATTTAAAGCTTAGCTCTTTTGTTTCAGACATTTGTTACGGTTTTCTTTCGTCTTTGATTTTCAAAACTTTTTCACTTGTTGTCCATCCCATATCGGAGTTTTTTTTTTGTTTCTTTTAATCCTCTTCTTTAGTTCTTCTGTTCGTAACTTTTGTGAGAGTTGTCTTTTCTTATTACTCTTTGATTTTTAAAGCTCGTCGATTTTTCATTTGTTTTTCATCCGAATGTGACAAAACCTCACGACCAGAAAAAAGGTCAATTTTGCCTGAAAGCTGTGAAAGTTTTGCTACTTTTTCATCAAGCTTAAATGTTAAAATGTTGCCACGTGATTGATGTTCAGCATATTGTCAGCCAATTAGGAGTTGTTCAATGAATATCTTCATGGATTAGCATGTCCCCAACTTCATCATCATTTGTTCTTCTTCATAATGTTCAGGTTTTCTATCACTTCTTGGGTTCTTCTTTCAAAAACTACATTCCATATCGTATGTTCCATGAGTATTCTCGGTATTTTTCCTTCTTTTTCATCTTGGTATTCTTGCTTTCTTCTTTGTAGTCTTGCCATTTTTCCCCTTCAACTCTTGAACCCCAGAACTTGTGCCACAATTTCCTTCCACACTTTTTATCTTTTGCTTTGTTAGTTCAAGTGCCTTTAACAGACTGAATTTGGCGAAATCTCTGAGCCTGTTACGATCAATTTGAAAAGAGATTGATGTTGGAAGAGAACTTGGTGATAACGTGATACCTGGAAAGCTGTTATTAATCTCTTAATTTTTACAGATTTTCCATCAAATATCAGTATGGAGAGGCCACCACACCATTGGTCTTCATCACCATATTCTCTGTCCTCAAGTTCAGTATCTCTTGCTTTGTCCATCCGCCTGTGCATTAACATTTATTTTTTTCAGGTTTTTAACCTTTACCATCATTTATTGGGTCCTTCTCTTTTCATTTATTCATTCTATACATTCTTTTCCCAACAATAATTTCGTTATTCTTTCCTTTACTATTATTTTGCTTTCAAGAGCCCCATGGTTGCAATTTTTTTTTCCTAATCATACGTTAGTAAGCCGAAGGCGGTAAAACCTCCCTACCTGTCATGTTTGATTTAAAAAGAGATCAATATTTGGGGGGAAAAACCTAGTATGTCGAATTCTTTTTATCAAAATATTAATTTTTGGAAATTCCGTGAAGATTGCCACTTAGTTGATGTTCGTCGCGTACTGAGCCAGTTAGGAGTTACCTAGCAAGTGGGTATCTTGAAGGATCAGCAATGTGAGCAATTAGCTTCTCGGAAAACAAAGCTAAAATTGACAAACGAAAAAAACCGTTGGATTTTTTCTTATGTACAGAGTGCCCTTTGAAGTTTTTCGATACGGGCAACCCATCAATCATATCAGAAACAATAACTTATTCAATAAATAACTGAATTCGTAGGAGTAGAATGGGTTGCCTATCTTCCAATTTTAAAGTGAAGAAAATGGAGCACCAAGTAATTTCCGTTATTCTTCTAAATCTTTCTCTCTCTTTGCTCGTACTGTTTTTATGTCCCAAGGTTTTCTTTTTGTACGCCTTCTTTTCTCAAAGGTTTCCCCTCGATTTCCAACAACTTATTATTTGGTTATAATCGATTAATTGTAATTGTATTACGATTGTATTAAATTGTAATCGTCAGGATCTAACAATTATAATTAATGCCCAAATAATTTAATCCTGCCCTGGCAGTTTCTTTTGAACCTGTTTTCGTTTTTAAGAATCTAGATGAAACTAAAAAAAAAATGAAATATGAAACTTATTTATACAAAGCAACAACAAGGATAACCTTTTGCAAAGTTAAATTAAAAATGAGGTTTGTGTGATACACTAAGGTAGTAAACTGAATCAGGAAGCAGGAGAGATTCATAAATACTAAATAAGGGTGGCGTAATGTCCCCGACATATCAGTACGAAGTATTCTGCACGATTAAATAAAGATGTAAAAGTTAAAACTCTTTTTCAGGCTACCGTTGCTTCAAAGTAGTCATGTTTCTGACCGGATTCATTTTTGCGTCATGTATAGTATACTTGATATGCCTTCAAGGAGAATTAATGCCTCTCTATGGAAATGCAGGTAAATATACCATTAATTTTTTTTTTCAATGTGAAAAAAATTAAATTTGTTTCATTCAGGTGTAGCTCTTTTTGCTGGGCTGCTCTTCGGACTAATTACAATGTTGGTGCAGTACGTGGGTCTTTTCATGAGCGGTCTTCATACAGGCATTCTAATTGGGATCGCCGCCCTTTTTGCCGCCGATCATTTCGTCGAGACCAAACCAGTCGGGTCGGTTTGGTTGTGCGTCGGTGTGCTGCTGGTGTCCGCCTTAATTTTTGCAATTTCGAATCTATACTTCAGAAAAGGTAGTTAGTGCCTTTTTAATTTTAGACCACCCCTGGAATACAAAATTGGATTTTTTTTAAAGGTCTTACCATATTGGGAACTAGTGCTTACGGCGGGGCGATAATCGCAGCCTCAGTGGACTACTTCGTCGAGAGGCTCTCCATGTTGTGCTGGGTGCGAGATCGAGTCACTCTAAAACCAGTGGTGCCACCACCTTGTTGGTTCTCGTGGTTCGTATTTGCTGCCTGGCCGTCGTTCGTGGTCGCAGGGCTCCTGGTGCAGTGCGCCATAACCGGAAAAGGCATACATCACGCAGATGGTACTACAAACCAAATCATTTTTGCACAATCCTAACAGTAGTTCTCAAAATGACGATCTTTTTTTTTGCTGCGTTTTCTATTGTTGATTTGATTTAGTTGCAGGTGGTCGCAAGAAACCGAGGGGATCGAACGTGCATAACGGACGCACTCGAATTGATCGAGCAGAACTTAGGCAGAAGAAGTACAGGTATCTTTATCAAGTCAGAACGGCACATGGTGATGTTATTAGCCAGGTATGATCTTTTTACTCTACTTATTGATTTCTCTTGCATTTAATTTTTCTTTTTTAATTGTATTATACCTTTTGCTTGTTGAAGAACTTCGTCCAAGCGTTACAGAAAAAAGAGCCAGAAATAGGCACCGGTGAATGCAGCACGCTGCAATCTGATGCAACCCACCTCACCATCTTACCGGACGCGCATCTGGCCGCACTGACTGAAAGTGAAGATGACAGCCAAGCCGAAATTCCGACCCAACGATGAAAACACCAAGGAATCCTCCGAAAAAATAAAAGCATCGATGAAATTTCCGCCGACAATAATCGTAAAACAAAGTTTATTATTGTGTTCTCCTGCCCGCACGTGAGCGAGACGGACTGTATTTATGTAAGTGCAATCGGTGCCACTGGAACGAACCAGGAAGGAAGAACGAAAAAAAGGAAAGGTTTTTCTCAATTTTTTAAATACTTTCATGACCAAGAATATGTGTGTTTATTATCATTATTTTATTAAACTAAGAACGTGTACATATATGACAAGTGGAGAACTAAATTTTTTTTGCTCCTTATAAAGGATCTGCTCAAAATATTCATACGAGTTTTGACTTGCAAAGATTTAATTTGCACGAAAGTAATTGGGCAGTCTTATGAATCGAAATGCAAACGCAAAAAACTTTTTTTATTTGAGAAATATTTACGTAAATGAGAAGTTTTAATCAACAACGACAGGTACGATCAGAATCTAAAGTAATGTCTTCGAAGTACGAAGTTAAATTGAAATCATCATTGCTCTCAATGTCCTCTTTATATAAAATGAGATTTTAGCTCTTGTTTACCACCATACACTAGTGAAGACATAGAGTACCCAAGTAGTACGCGTGTAATTGTTACCCGGCTGTCATTTATTATTCGGATACCCGTTATTACCCGTGTAATTTATCAGCGCAGAATCTCAGAAAAACATCTACTTGTTATTACGCGATAAAAATTTGATTATTTTTAACATTCGGACACTCATGTAAAATTTGTGTGGTCCTTTAAGTTTAAAAACTTGTGCGGGTACCGAATTTATACGGGTATCCGACCTCATATGGGTACCCGTGTTAGATCCTGACTCTAGTTTTGTACGGGTACCCGGGTAGCTCAAACATAAGGGTATGTCATCCCTACTATATACATATATTTTTCGGAATTGTCGAAAAAACAAACAATTACAAATCAAATTAAGATATTGAAACAGTAACTCAAAGTCACGTATTATCAAATAACGATTAAGAAAATAAGTACTATTAATAATTTAGCCAAATTTAGACATGTGTTAAATTTAAATGTAATTAAACGATATTAAACGAGAAAATGCGAAAACAAAAATTCAAAATAATTCTACAAAAAGAAGAAATTGCATTCTGCAAATCAATCAAGGCGTATGGCAGTCTCTAATGACTCAACTAATTACCAAATAAATTCATATTTGCTCACCAAACTATGGTCCTGGTGGAAACAGATGGAAATTCTGACTGGTCTCGTCGATGACACTTACGGACTTGTCACTTCTGCCGTTGACGTTCTTCCTTAGACCAAGGATGGCGAACCTTTTCTTACCAACGGGTTAAATTTAAGTTAAAAATTTTGTAGTAATGGACCGTGGGCCAGGTATTTTAAGGCATTAAAAAATACATTTTTTTGCTCAAATTCTGACGTATACAGGACAATCACATTTACAAGAAATCACTTAAACATATCGATTTCTTCCGAAAGTGTGAAACGCTTCATTTTACCTGCAATCCATCGCTGAGACTTTTTTTACTTTAATTATTTTATTTATTATTTGTTAGATGCAGCTGTAACGCAACCGCCAGTGCCGTACCGTTCATTTGTATTTTTTCACTAGAGTGCGAAATTTGTTGTTGCTTCTCTTGATTAATAATTTGTGTATCGGAAGTCATTTGTTGATCTTCGCGTGTCATCAAAGGTTTCGTGAAGTGCATAGAATAAGATGGACAAAAAAAAAACGAAAGAAAAATCTACGGTCCCCGGCGAAAAAATTTCGGAACAAAAGAAATCTGCAAAAAAGTCAACGAAATGCAAAGGTACACATATGATAAAAAGGAACAAATGAGAAATGAAATAAACAACACAAAAAGAATGAATTAATGAAAAACCAAAGATGAAGTAATTGAAAATCACAAAACTAATAAAACCTTTAACATTGAAAATTTAATAAAATTGATAATTTGATTAAAAAATGAATTCTTAGTCATGTTTGTTTATCATTGCTTAATGCTTTGATGAGTCACCTTTGCTGAACTTTCGTCTTTTGTATGGTTAATACCTGAAATGCCCATTACGAACAAAACTTTGCACGTGGGATAAGTTGCATGATTTTCCGTGAGTCATAAAGGCATTACCTGAATTGACCGTTCTTAGTTATGTTTGTTTATCATTTTATAATTCTTTGATGAGTCACCTCAGCTATTCTTTCGTGAAAGTAGACGCCTTTTATATGATTAATATCAGAAGTTGCCATTACGAACAAGACCTTGCATGTGGGATAGGTTGCACAATTTTCCGTGAGTCATCAAGGCATTACCTGAATTGACCGTTCTTAGTCGTGTTTGTTTATCATTGCATGATGCTTTGACGAGTCATCTTGGCTGATCTTTCGTGAAAGTAGACGCCTTTTATGTCGCTATTATCGGAAATTCCCATTACGAACAAGACCTTGCACGTGGGAGAGGCTGCACAATTCTCCGTGAACCATCAAGGCATTACCTGAATTGACCGTTCTTAGACATGCTTGTTTATCATTGCATAATGCTTTGATGAGTCACCTCGGCTGATCATTCGTGAAAATAAACGTCTTTTATAGGGTTAATATCAGCAATTCTCACCACGAACAAGACCTTTCACGTGGGATAGGTTGCACAATTTTCCGTGACTCATCAAATTCTTAGTCATTTTTGTTTATCATTGCATAATGTTTTGATGAGTCATTTCGGCTGATCTTTCGTGAAAGTAGGCGTTTTTTATATGGTTAATATCAGAAATTCTCATTAGGAACAAGATCTTGCACAATTTTCCGTGAGTCATCAAGTTCTTAGTCATTTATGTTCATCATTGCATAATGTTTTGATGAGTCACGTAGGCTGATCTTTCGTGAAAGTAGACGCCTTTTATATGATTAATATCAGAAGTTGCCATTACGAACAAGACCTTGCATGTGGGATAGGTTGCACAATTTTCCGTGAGTCATCAAGGCATTACCTGAATTGACCGTTTGTAGTCATGTTTGTTTATCATTGCACGATGCTTTGGTGAGTCACCTCAGCTGATCTTTCATGAAAATAGATGCCCTTTATATGGTTAATATCGGAAATTGCCATTACGAACAAGACCTTGCATGTGGGATAGGTTGCACAATTTGCCGTGAGTCATTAAGTCATGTTTGTATTATAGCATAATGCTGACCTCTGCTGATCTTTCGTGAAAGCAAACATCTTTTACATAGTTTATATCTTAAATTCCCATTACGAACAAGACCTTGCACGTGGGATAGGTTTCACAATTTTCCGTGACTCATCAAGGCATTAATATCGGAAATTCCCATTACGAACAAGACTACGCGCGTAGGATAGGTTGCACAATTTTCCAGCACTACCTGAATTGACCGTTTTTAGTCATGTTTGCTTATCATTGCATAATGTTTGCTTATCATTGCATAATGAGTCACTTCGGCTGATCTTTCGCGAAAGCAGACGTTTTTATATGGTTGATATTGAAAATTCCCATTACGAACAAAACCTTGCACTTGGGATAGGTGGGGTACAATAAACCGTGAGCCATCAAGGCATTACCTAAATTGACCATTCTTAGTCATGTTTGTTTGTCATTGCTTAATGCTTTGATGAGTCACTTCGGCGCTTGTTTGATGATGCAATATGCAGATGGTGTGTTTTGAATGCAGTTTTATTGCAAACGTCAGTTTCATTATCATGACGACAACGGCTTTGATTAAGCAAGCGGCTGTAAACATTTGCTTGGATTATCATCATAATATGAGGACACAAATAATAATGATTTGCAAAATGCCGATTTCTTACGAAATTTGCATCATCAGTCTGGGAAGTGTTAAAAAAATATTTACATTGTCCCCATAATAAAACTTATTTGTTATAGTAATCAGTAATTTTATGTAGGAGACATTACTTTAAATTCAGACTATACATCACAATTTATTTTTCACAGTTAAACTATCAATGTTGTATTATTAATTTCGTCGTAACGTGTACATTATATCTTTAGAAAATGGAGTAAGTAGATAGAAACGTCTCCTCTCCTTTCCTGTGTATAAGCGACGCAAGTCCATGACTTGAGAGATCTCAATTTGAAAACGACACTTTTTTTTTTAATCCTTTAACGCACATTATCATGAATGTATCGATTTAATAATGTTGTGGTTTATCAAAGCAAAATGCTTCAATTAGTTTTATGTATGAGTTCTTGCCCGTGTACACTAGAATTTGTATTGAGTGTAGACAAGTAAAATTATTTTGAACCTTCCCCTGTATAAATTTTCGAAATTTACAAAGCTTGCCAAATTTTTCCTAAATAATTTATAATTGGTAAATTAAGAAGGAAAGCAACTACGTCAAATAATAGTTTTACAATGACTTTTACAGCAGGGCCTAATAAGTTGAGTTTATATATTACATGAAGAGAAAGAAAAGTTATATGTCATGTGTTGCATTTTTTTTTCTTTGTTAGATAACACTGCCTTTGTTTTTCTTGTTCTTAAATCTCCCTCTATTTTAGCTTTTTGTATAGAACAGACTATGTAATTGAACATAATACGTATGTTAATTAAAATATTGCTAATGCTTTGTATTGTATAAAGTAATTGTCCGTACTTTAATTTAGCTGAATGTCCATATTCCCTTTTAGTAAGTGACGAGTTGAAATCACACGGATGATGAATTTGTTGGGGGTTTTGAATTTGAAGTTGATTTTAAGTGAGTACGATTAAAAACATGAATTTCAACTCATCACTGCTTTTAGTCCAAGAAGTGTGATAATTTATATCAGACATAATCACCTGCCAGTGTATATACATAATAAAAGTAAGCCATAAGCCATTTACTGTAAGGACGACATTGTTTTCTGTTCCATTAAGTTATAGCATAGTTTCCACAAATGATATTTTTTTATATTTTAAACGATTATTTATTACGAAATTTTACGCATTGTTAAGTAGTTTTTAGTGTGTGCCGAGACGAAGTCTATCATTATTAGGGTTCATTTGATGAAGTGCCTTTGGCAAAATTCGTTTTTCGTTTAAAATCGTACAATACGTATCAATTGGATTTACTCTAAAAAGAAAATGTACTAAAAAGAATCAAAACGTTTAATGTAGTCCGAGAGTTGTGATTTTATTTATTACGTGGAGTTGTTTTAAGCGTTTACAAAAGAAAAAAAAGGAATGTGATATGTAAACATGTACATAGGTAGCATGTATAAGAATGTGTTTGCAGATTTTGATTGTGCACTGTGATTTCGGTTTGCGCGTCGCATCTGCCGACTCTGAAATTAAATCAAAATCTACAAGAGCATCATTGTACTGATGACAAAGATATTTGTAGTAATTTAATTTGTGTAAATAAATTTGTCAAGTAATTTGCTTGTTATTAAAAACACCTTATCACTTTTCCTTTGTTGTGAAGGCTAACTACTTTTCAATCACTTCTGCGATCAAATTTAATTTAATTAGAAACAAGTTCGCCTTGCGGTTTTTAATAATCAAACATTTCATCTGAGCATCTCTAAACAAACAAGGCAAAAACTTTTGCTTTATTATGCAAGACGAGTATCAAATTGCTGATAAGTTAATTATCATATCACATGAGATTGGAATGAGTGAACCGTGAATCCAAGGTCTCTTCTGGCTAAACACGATCTTGGGTAAGCCAAACATTTCTTGTAAATTTATTGCTAAAGCCTAACCCAATTATTGTTAATTCGTTTACGTAATTCCTTTAAGTATCACACTGGTTGCATACACGTTAGACGTTAGCTTACAGCAATCTTACTAAATTAGAGTCATTTTCTTTTGCTTTCAGAATTCCACAATGGAGTTACACTTAACAAACATCGCCTGTATAATTTTAACCCTGATCCTCTTAGCTACCCTCTTCGTAAAACGAAAATTCTCCTATTGGAGACGAAAGGGCATCCCCTACGTCGAACCCTCATTTCCTTGGGGAAACGCCGGCGAGCTCATGTCCCAGACCAAATCATTTGGGCACCTGTTCAAAGACATCTACGCCCAAATGAAATCAAAAACGAGGAAGCACGCCGGGTGTTACTTCCTCTTCTTCCCCCAGTACATCCCCATCGACCCCGACCTCATCAAGTGCATCGTCCAGAAGGACTTCAACCATTTCGTCGATCGGGGGGTTTACTGCAACGAACGCGACGAGCCCCTCATGGCGAACCTTTTCACGATGGAGGGGGCCAAGTGGAGGAGGTTCAGGTCGAAACTGTCGCCGACTTTCAGTTCGGGCAAAATGAAAATGATGTTCCCGCACATAATAAACGCCTGCAACGAACTCGTCGAGGTCCTAGACAGCTCCCCCAGTATTGAAATAAAAGAGCTACTGGCCCGGCTGACCACGGATATTATTGGGGCGTGCGCCTTTGGAATTGAATGTAACAGTCTGAGGGACCCGGACTCGGAATTTAGGAAGTATGGCCGTTTGATCTTCGACCAAACCGTGCGGATGCAAATCACTGGATTCTTCACGTTTGTCTTGCCCACGCTCATGAAGGCCTTGGGGGTAACTCTGATGCGCAAGGACGTCCATGAGTTCTTCATGAACGCCATCGAGGAGACCGTGACTTACAGGGAAACCCAAAACGTGCACAGGAATGACTTCATGCATTTACTCTTGCAGATCAAGAATAAGGGAAAAATCGAAGAAGATGGGCCGCCCGCAGATGATATTACGCCCATGGCACTCGAAGAAATTGCCGGGCAAGCGTTTGTTTTTTTCTTGGCAGGATTCGAAACGTCTTCTACTGCAATGTCGTTTTGTCTGTACGAGTTGGCGTGTAACGAAGACATTCAGGAGAAACTAAGGCGGGAAGTCCTTGACGTTTTAGGCAAACACGGGGGAGCTTTGACTTACGACGTTTTAAACGAAATGACTTATTTAGACATGGTTGTTAACGGTAAGTAACCCATGGATATTTTTAATTTTAATTAGTATTGTTTGCCTTTAGAGACCTTGAGGAAGTATCCTCCCGTGCCCGTCTTGAATCGGATTTGCACGAAGGACTATGAAATTCCTGGAACGAACATAATATTGGATAAGGGCGTTCAAGTTTTGGTATCGGTGGAAGGCTTGCACCACGACCCTGAATATTATCCTAATCCAGAAGTTTTCAATCCCGAACGGTTTACCGACGAAAACAAGGGCAAGCGCCATCCATACACGTTCCTGCCGTTCGGGGAGGGGCCGAGGATATGCGTGGGTGGGTAGTCCTCTCCCAGGAAGAAGTACTTCAAGTATTGCCAAATTTTGCTTTAGGTTTAAGGTTTGGTTTGCTGCAGACTAAAGTGGGACTCGCCTTGCTTTTGAAAAACTATAAATTCGGTATTAATCCAAGGACTCCCCGGCCGCTTAAAATAAATCCCGTTACGTTTTTGACTTCTGCGATTGGTGGAATATGGATGGATGTGACGAAAGTGGATACTTGACTATAAAATAAAAAAATATTTAACACAGGCCAAAGTACCTAGTATTCCTTAAAAGCAATTAAAGCGTAAGCCAATAGTTGAATGTACAACATAAATCCGATGTTAACTGTTTTTGTGTTGTCCCTTTTCATTCGGTTAATAAATCAAGTTATTAGCTGAATTGAACGTGGGACCTAATTATCGTAAATAATTTTCAAAGATAACTTACGTCCGCGTGCGCATTGTTTCCTTTTCATAATGGACAGCGATAGTCATAAAGATTGCATCAGTAATATATTTGCGGAACATGACCGTGATTTGTAACAGCGTGGAATACGTAAATTATGCCCCGTGATATATACAGGGCCACGTAAAAATCGTTTTCCGTGGCTCGCCAAATCGATTGGCTCTTTATCGGGCGCGTTATGCAATGCTCCACTTCAAAGGCTTGTTAATATTAATTTTGGTTGCCTCCAATAATGTAATATATTTTTAAAAAGAAACTAATATACATGCAAGACATTTGGTCCACTATATATTGCTTGTAGGTTTCATTTCTTATTCTAAGCCTTTTGTTTTGTCTTCCATTTTCCTTAAGAACCGTACTTTCAGTGTATTTATCGGTATTTTATGTTTTTCCGATAGGTACCATTTTTTTTCTCTGCTGTTGGTATACATTAATGTTGATCTAACTATTTTCTTAACTACTTCTGTTTTTTCTGCTCTTCCGAGAGCCGGTTTCCTTATTCCCAATTGTCTTTACAATTGTAAGCATGGGAATAAACCAAAGGTTAAAGTTAATCAGTGACCTAAAGTGCCAGTCCCCCCAATCATTCGTTTATTTCTTTTTATGTCTTGGTCAGTTCTTCCATTACTACTGTCATTTATTGATGCAAAGTATTTATAATTTCCTTTGCTTTATGAATTTCGTCGTCGTTCGTTAAAATTCGTCTCACCAACGTAGTGTGGAGGCTCACACATTGCTTAGCGACCAGCAAAATCACGTTACGATGACTGACGACACAATGACAAACAATGTCACGATGACAAATACGAGCGAAACGTCACGTTGACATCTACGTAACAGGGTCACGATGATGTAGGATCGCAGTCATTTTATATGCCGCCCCAATCTGGGAGGGGCCACGAAATACAGGCATCATGAGATGATGCTTGAGAGAGTTGCCAGACTGGCCGCCATAAGGATGGCGTCTGCTTACTGTCATAGCTGAGATCACACCTATCAAACTCCTGATAGTCGAAAGGATGAGGCTCCACAGAGAGGGGCACCAGGCGAAGGCTTTGGCTAGGGCAGAACTGTACGAAGCGTGGCAGGCCCGTTGGGAAAGGTCAAAGTCTTCATCAAAAACGTCGAGGTCTGGTGCAATCGGGCCGAGGGGAGGTAGACTATCATGTGACACAGGCGCTAACCGGACATGGCTCCTTCGGGAAATATCTGAAGGAGATTAGGAGGAGGGAAACAGCAGACTGCCGGTATTGCGGAGAAGTTGAAGACACCCCGGAACACACGATTTTCGAGTGTCCTAGGTGGGATTCCGTCCGCTTCGCGGCAGAAATGGACGCAGGCTGCGAAACCACTAAAGGAAATGCGTCAGCACTGTTAATAAGGGACGCTAGAACGTGGAGGACCGTTATCAGTATGCTACGATCAATAATGGTTCAAAATAGCAAGGTAGAGAGAGGCGGAGAATAGCAGAGGAAAGGAAGAAGGAAGAAGAAGAAGAAGAAGAGGAGGAAGAGGATGAAGAGGTGAAGAGGAAGAAGAGGAAGGCGAGGTGAAGAGGAAGAAGAGGAAGGCGAGAAGGAGAACGTGAAGAGAGGACAGAGGGGAGACAACATGCGCAGGGGAAGAAATGCCGAAAGAAATGTGGGGCTTCTTTTTTTAAACTACAGTTTTATGGTATGGAATACGAAGGTCAGGCCGTAATTAGAAGATGGTAAAGGTGGCACTTGCCATAGCCACAAGCGAAACAGGGGCGCCTAGTGAATTTCAGTTATTTTCATTTTGATTTGTTTCGGCTTCCTGATTCGAATCCTTTAAGCACACTGCACAGGCGTTTCTTTTGAGACACCCTGTACATTCGTTTATTTTATTCCCGTTTTCTTTACATACCGTAAAGTTTTTTTATTGATACAGCGTGTTTAAAAACGTGTTTGGAAGTCACATAAACACAAGCACGAAAGCCTGGATGAACGTAGGTCAGGAAATCAACCGTTTCCCAGATTTTTTTGAGTTCTTGAAATGAAACTTATTTACACACCCAGTGGGCATTTATTTTTAGAATAATAAGGACATTAGAACAATCAATTTTTTTTACCACTGCCAACGACTATTCATTTGAAAAGTTCATCAATTCGGTTTTGGTTCCTTGATCGACACGTTCACTTAAAATAACAAATTTATGGGATTTATGCATATTTTGCGTATGATATTTTACAATTTTGAAATAAACTTGTCAATGTTAAATTTACTTGTTTTTGTTTAACTCGAAAAACCATTATTACAAAGTATAAAAACAGGTGTTTTCATTTTTTCGGTCGCAATAGTAGATTTTAAAATAGCCGCGGCTGAACCTCAGTTTTTGTTAAAAGCAAAAACGCACCTATACTTGTTGATTTAAAAAAAAAATTATAATTATTTATGTACTACTCCCGCAAAAGAATCTCAAGTAATTATATTAGTGGCGAACATAGAATTTTAGTTACGTAAACTAATAGCGTTTTCGATTCTACTCTCAGTGTATTTGCATCTTCTTTTAACCTCGTGTAATAACACGAGATGGAGATACTCTCGGCGTGCAATAGTGCGGATCAATCGAGAACGCTTTAAATAAATATAAATTGATTTTGTTCAAAAATCACAATCCCGTCATTTAAATTCCACAGTATTCGAAACTTTGATGATTTCCGCATGAAAATTTGATATACAGGGGGTGATTTAGGTTTGATTAACCCTCTCAACAATTATGTGAAACTTTTTTAGATAACACATCCATAAAAGGTTTGTTTCTGAGAAAAATATCGTCAAATTTTATTAATTTTTTCGAAATCTTACCCTTTATAGGGTAAATGACAATTATACCGCCAAAGAAAAACGACAATAGACAGACGATGTCTGAGAGTATGGAAAAAATAAAAACAAAATTCTATGTACTGTATTTAAAACAATTAAAATCAGTAAATACCTTCGTATTCTGTTAATTATTATAATTTCGTTGTGTGTGTGACGAATTGACACAAAATTAAAGGTTTAATAAATTCAAGACGCATTTGCAACGAAAAATTCCGCATGAGGAAGTGTTTGCCGTTGATCAAGCTGTTCGAAGTTGTCCGCAAACAAATACGGATATAAAATATTACGTCCAGGCTGAGAACCCATAGCGTTCGGAACGAGCCGTGGCACTACTTTTGTGAGTACGCAGCTTAACATGTCTATTAAGTAAGTTTTACAGCCTCCTCTGAGTAAATATCATAAAACGTTCATGACGCTATGAATTTGGCATATAATCTAAATCACGACTTACTAGATTTCAGGAGGCAGCGTGTCTTTATCCGGCTTGGGCAATTTAATAGTTCAGTTACATAAAAACTCGGACGCAAATTATATCTGGAACGTCATTTTCAGTTAATGTCAAGCTCACGCAGTTTATGGCAAGTACAGCTGTATTTTCTTGCTTTAAAATAGTTTCCTTGTGGTTTTCCTTTCGTTATTTATGGTATTTCTTATTTAGGTAACTAGCCCCTGAACGAGGAAAATATACGCAGGCAGGTTAAGAGCTCTATCTTGTGAAATCTAGTGGGTCGTGATCTAAACATACCTACTTTCTCGAGGATATTTGTAATTAATTAATTAATTACGAGCTTTTGAATACATTTTTTCGTAATCTATGACATTCATTCGCGTACGCGACTTGATCAAAAAATTGAATGCGTGACACTTACGTTTAAAACAGCTGTGCGAATGCTTTTATAATCAGCAACCCGATTGTCAATTTTGCTAAATACTAATTATACCGGAATTATTTACACAATTGTTTGCGAATTCGTTACTTTTTAGCCCTTATTTCATTCGAATTTCTAGTTATTTTAGAAATTGCTAATACTTACATCGCGTAAAAGAAACATGACTCAGACTTTTTCATTTCTTTTTAATATATCCCATCACACAACATTTATCAACGTTTAACTGTAATTTGTTTACCAGACACCATTGTTCGACCGTATTTATTTTTGATTGCAGATGGAGCGCATCGTTAACGTCGTTCATCTGGAAACAGAGCTTCAATGCTGAACACGTAAATCTGTCAAGTAGGTCATTTATAAATAACAAGAATAACAGTGGTCCCAGGTGTGATCCTTGAGGAATACCAGATACAGTTGATCTGAAACCGTTGTGTTGAACATAGTTGTTTCTCATAAATAAATAAGATTTCATAAGTTGTAACAAATTATGATTTAATCCGAAGGTCATAAGCTTGTTTATTAAAATACAGTAATCGATCTTATCAAAAGCCTTCGAGAAATCTGTATATTGACATCCAATTGTGTAGAGGAATCCAATGCGAAACTAATATCCTGCGTGATACATGCTGAATTTGTAACAGTTGACCTCCTTTTATAAACCCATGCTGCATTGGTGACAATTTTGAAGATACGCCATTATATATTACACTTCTGGACAAAATTAAGGGACCACCAAATAAACTTGAAATGACTTTTCCAATTTACAAGTTATTTTTAATTGACTTTTCACATGTCATAAATTGACGTTTATTAAACACAATTCAAAAAGTGTGATAAGAACCAATTAACAATAGCAAGGCATTCTCTGCTAGGAAACGAAAATGCCTAATTGTTGACACCTTTTTAAGTCATTTAATTAATAAAGCGAGCTTTTTGTTTCGAAAATTTGTGAATTTATTTGCTTTAAGTTAATTAAATATGTCTAGACGCCAATGTAGACCAGATGAAGTATTCCAAATGATTATTCTTCATCGTAAAGGATATTCACAGAGAAAAGTTGCTGGAATTCTAAATAGTAACAAATCTGTGGTACAGAGGGCCGCAGCACAGTTTAGAAACACTGGTAGTTTCGAAAGAAGACGCGGTCAAGATGCCAAAAGAAAAACAACACGCAAAGAAGATTGCTTTATCGAGCTTCAGTTTAAGAAAGCGGTTTGTAACATCTCGTGAATTAAAAAATGATCTTCGATTAGCCACTGGGAAAGAAATTTCTACCAAACCAGTAAGAAGACTAAAAGAAGAAAACCAGCAACCGGTTCAACTATCACAGCTACGCACAAAAGAAATCGCTTAAACTTTTGTGAAAATCATCAAGGTTGGAACGAAGGGCAGTGTTTTTTTCTCGGACGAGTTCAGATTCCTTCTAAGCAGGAATGATCGCCTTGCTCTTGTCAAACAAAGACCAGGCGAGCGATTTGCACCATGTACCATTCGAGAATTTGACAAATTTGGTGGGGGATCTGTAATGGTTTGGGGTTGCATACAATTTAATGGTCGTACAGAATTGGTTTTGAGACGAAATGGGTCGCTAACAGCAAGAAGATATAGAGACGAGATTATTGTACCCCATGTTCAACCATTTGCCGAAAATTTCGGCAATGGATTCATTTTTATGCAAGACAATGCCAAACCTCATACTGCTAACATTGTCAGAGCTACGTTGAGAGATGCAAATATCCAAAGTTTGGAGTGACCTGCCAAAAGTCCTGATCTCAATCCTATTGAGCCTCTCTGGGATCAATTGGGCAACAAAATTAAAAACGCACCGAGACCACCAGTGACACTTGATGAGCTCTTTAACTTGCTTGTTCAAGAATGGGAACAAATACCTCAAGAAAGTATATTCAAGCATGCCAATAAGATTAGCAGCGTGTATTGCTGCAAGAGGAGGGCATTAATAATTTTTGTTAACTTGTTACAAATTAGGATATAAGTTCATGAGAAGACCAAAGGTATTTAAAGTATTTTAAAGTTTATTAAATTTAATAGCTCTTATTAAATCAACTAAACTGTAAAGAAACACTTAGATTTATATATTTATTCGTTTCATTAAATTTCGTTATCTTGTCTTAAATTTATTTTGAATTTTACTGGTGGTCCCTTAATTTTGTCTAGAAGTTATATCATAAATAATTTCTTCAAATAATTTTGAAAAGTTGCATAAGACGGAAGTAGGCTTGTAGTTGCGAATATCAGAGACGTACCCTTTCTTGAAGACAGGAATGATGGAAGCTGTTTTCGAGATGAATAATAAATTAAGAAAAGGCACAATTTGAAAAGAATGATGACAGAACGAAGGAAACAAAATAATAGAAACGAAAAACAAAAATTATAAAAACACAATCTAATAGATTAATATGTTTTTAATGAATAGAACTATGAGAAAGAAAACAAGTATGTAATAGAATTTAAAAAAAAACAAAATAAAATTTAAATATTCATAAAAACAAAACACAATCGATTTTACAACACAATTTAATAGATTAATATTTTTTTAACGACGCGGAAAGCAAAATAAATAAAAGAATTTAAAAAAAAAACGAAATAATAAAATTTAAATAATAATAAAACAAAAGACAATCGATTTTACAGCACTATTCAGTAGATTCATAAATAAAGAAAGAAATTTATTTTAATAGACCTGCAAACATTGAGGGGTTAAAGCAGAGAATTCGCTCAATCACCCCCAAAATGGTAGACAATATTCAACAAGCGTTTGCCTCTAGGATAGAATAGTGCCTTTCCATTAACGGACAGCAAGTTGAGCATTTCATTTAATTTTAATATTTTATTTTACAAAAAATATTTTTTTTTCTACAATTGCTCAAAAAATGGATGTTTACGCATTAATTTCTGCGTGCAAAACACGCATTTTTTTGCCGTTAAAAACAAATTTGTTGCACTGTGAAAAAAAAAAGAATTTCTGATATTTCTAAAATTATTTACATTAGTAACTATGGAAACCTGTGCAACGATAACTTAAAAAAATAAGTTTTTTTAGGAATTCAATACTTCTTAATAATAAACTTGCTGTTTAAAGCTGTGCAATTGTAGAAAAAAAGTTGTTTATATTACGTACGCAAAGCCAGTTTTTTGAGCTTTCAAATGTATTTTTTGTCTCGACAAAAAACCTAACATTCTTAAGCTCAAAAAAACTTTGCTTTGCGCACTTAATATAAAAATAACTATTTTAAGTTTGATGTTTTGCTTCGTTTGAATATATTTTTGTTGAACATCTCATTTGTTTATCAACCGATTTTGAAAAAGTTAAATTTTTTATTATATTCAGCATAAAAATTGCTATTAAATAAATGAGGTATATAAACAATTAATAAATATACGCACACTACGAGGGTCAAGCTGAATTTATTGAGAATAAAAAACGCGGTTAATATTTTCTAGGATTTTATTTTAAATATACTCGAAGTAATTCCCTTCAATAATGATACACTTGATCATTCTGTCTTTCCACTGTGCAAGAGCTCCCAACCAATCATCTTTCATAATACCTTCAAAATAAGCGTGAACTGCGGCATCAATTTCTTCTTCTGACGAAAACCTTCTACCCCGCAAATTCCTTTTAAGCCCAAAAAATAGCCAAAAGTCGCACATAGCTAAATTAGGTGAATACGGCGGATGTTCTATTACTTCTACATTTTTTTCGGCCAAAAACTGGAGAGTTAAAGCTGCCGTATGGGATGATGCATTATCATGGCGCAGCATAGTTCCTTTGTCTGGAACTCTACTGAACACTTCAGGCAAATATTTTTCAGTGTACCATTTAGCTATAAATGTCTTTTGTCCATCTAGCTTAATTGTCTTTACTAGGCCCGTACTTGTGAAGAATACCGCATACGTAACATTTTTCATAGCTCGCTGCTTCTTGGTCATTGTTGGAGTTTCCTCATCTTCGTGAATCCATGCACGACTCTCTTGGCGGGTAGGTACGTCGAAAAAGAGAATGTAAGTTTCGTCACCTGTCACTATTTTTGAAAAAAATTGGTGTGCGCCATTATTTAAGAAATTTAAAGTTTCATGGCAAATTCTTACATCCTCTACTTTTAGGAAGTCAGGTAGGTGATGCAACCCAACCCAAGCAACAACCAGATTACATATTAAGATCTTTAAATAAGGCATATAAAAACGGAATATTTCCAGAGGCGTGGAAGAAAACAAAACTGGTGCTGCTAGAGAAACCCAAGAGAGATCCCAAACAATTGACCACATATAGACCAATCTGCCTTCTTGACACGATGGGAAAACTTTATGAGCATCTAATTGTCGCAAGACTAAAAGAGGATTTAGAAAAAAAAGAAGACTTATCGCCAAACCAATTCGGGTTTAGGGAAGGCAAGTCAACTATTATGGCAATGACAAGAGTCCTTCAAATAGCAGAGGACGAGAGGAAAAAATCCTTGGAATCTAGGAAGCTCTGTCTGGTCGTGACACTAGATGTGAGAAATGCATTTAACAGGGCAGTTCCTCAAGGAACAGAAAAGGCAAATAGATTTCTCAATTCGGAAAGTAATCGCTAACTATCTGAGCGATAGAAAACTCGAACTAGAACCCGGCAATGAGTTGATTATTTATTGTGGAGTACCGCAAGGATCTGTCCTCGGCCTGCAACGCACTGTTAGCCTTTGCGGATGATTTGGCTTTAATTGCACTGCACGGAAAGAGGAAGACTTTGAGTATAATGTCAATTATAGGCTTCAACAAATCGCTGACTGGATGGAAAACCAGAAATTGGAACTGGCAGAGGAGAAAAACGAGGCCGTGATGCTCTTTGGGAAAAAAGGACACCGTGAAATCCACATTGAACTAAAAGGAACCAGAATCATTCTCAAAATACCTAGGGGTGATCTTTGATTCAAACATCTGCTTTGGGGAACACATCAACCAGGTAACCAAATGGGCGCAGTTGACTGTTACGACACTGATGCGGTTAAGCCCTCGCATGTACGGAGCCTTGGAAGCCAAGAGGAGAGTATTAGGAACGGTGGCGAATTCTATCATACTATATGCGGCACCAGTCTGGAAAAGAAGCCTGTCTAGTGGACAAATACAAAAGCCAACTATTGAAGAGCCAGAGAGGCATAGCAATTAGAATAGCTAGAGCCTATAGGACCATTTCAACGGATGCTGTATTGGTGTTGGCGAGAACGATTCCCCTTGATTGGCTGGTTGCCGAAAGGTCAAGCACATGTGACACAGGCTCCGAGGCAAAGATTACGAGGCAAGACACAATTAGTAGATGACAGGCAAGATGGGAAAGCACAAACAATGCCACTTGGACGAGGATATTAATACTGGACATCTGGGCCTAGTACTGGAGGAAGCACGGAGAGATGTCCTACTATCTAGCTCAACTTCTTACCGGCCACGGAAGTTTTGAAGCTTTTAGGAACCGATTAAAAAGTCCAGTTCAGCAGAATGGACATATTGTCATACAGAGGCGGACACAGCCGAAGAACACACATTCTTTAAATGTGGAAGATGGAACAAAGAAAGAAAACTCTTGGAGAGAATAACAGGACAACTAATAACACCGAATAACCTAGTAGGAATCATGTTAAGTGGGGAAGAGATGTGGAAAAATATTGCCGAAATAAAGGAAAAAATCCTCAAGGCCAAGAAGGGAGATGAAGTGAACTAAGAGATAAAGATAGAAGATAAAGACCTAACGCAAAGAAGACACGCCCGCTCCTGCGACGGCAGGTCTCCAAGGGGCCAAAAGAGAGGGAAGGGTTTTGGTGCTTGGGTGACCACCGTCCCAGGCGAATATCCGACCCCCCCTCCCCAGCATATATCCAGCTGGGGGGCAGTCTTTGAAGATTTCCTAATCCTCTCTATAAAAAAAAAAACAAAATTGCCGATTTCGTAGAAAAACAAATAGAAAACAATCAAATCTTTTTGCAATTATTTTTCGAATGGAAATATGATAAGATTCGACAGTATTTTTTAAGTTAAAGAAATCATTTTCTGTAAAAGAAAATTAAGCGATCACTTGTGCTATTGTTCTCTTGAAAAGAGCAAGTGGGGTAGGATTTTTAAAAGCGCCCTGTGGACAGTGAAGCCGAGGCCAGTAATTCGTAGTCGTAACAAAAAGGACGCTGAGAAATAGGTCCAAAAAAAAGAAAACAGACAAAAGATTATCGTTTTTTCAAAGAATCTCGTCCAACTTTCAGTGGACAAAAATAAATAATAAGATAAAGAGTTGCTCTAAATTACGCTGTATGTTTTGTTTTTCACGGTCTACTAGATTTTCTTATTCTCAATAAATTCAGCTTTACCCTCGTATAAATATATTAAGTCAAATATAGACATCATTAAAGTCAGCTCAAAATTTTTTTTTTCCTTTGACCGCATTCGAGACGAGTGAGTGCAAGTTAAATTGTCGTTTAAAGACTGAATAATTGAATCAATTAAATGATTAATTGGGTAAATTAAGTTTGTCGTTAATTAGAAAAACGCATGCGCCCGGAGTTAAACATCGCGGCATTATTCTTCAGTATGTGTGTGTTCAGTGCGCCGACAACAATTCGACGGTGAAGTGTTGTGAGCCGGTTCCTTGTGCCGTTACCACGCTTTTGCGATTGTGTATGTTCCTTCTGCGTTAGCCTCGGTGACAGTGCGCTTCTTTTCTTCAAATTTTACGAACTATATCGGGCGGACTGTTTAAAAAAAAAAAATCGCCGCGGACGGTTTCGTTTTAAAATTTAATTGTGTGCGTGCTTACCGCAATTTTGGATATTTTCTTCGAGAGGAATTTCACTTCCAAAAGGTAAACAAGACAACTCTTACAATTCTAAACCAAAAAGAATTATTATTTCAACAAATTCTTATTGGATGTCCAGTCCAATTCGATTTCGTTTGGTTTGCTTTTTAATTAACGTCATTCATATTCAACTATAACATCGATATTTATTATTTTTGACATTCTCTATTGTTTCCATATGTAAACCTCATCAGAACTGATTTATTTATTTATCTCTATATTTGCGTTTCATTTTAATTTTATTGTTATTTTTTGAATGAAATTTGTTGATATTAACAAACCGCTTGTAGGTACTAAGAAAAAATTCCAAAAATAAAATAGAAAAAAGAAAAATTGCTAATTGAAAAAATACTGTAAAATATATACAGGGGCGCTCAACTAAAAGAAAACTGGGGTTTGGATTATTAAATACACATGGTGAGCTTTGACATATTATCCTGAACACCCTGTGAATTAACTAATTAATTAATATACAATTAGAAAGCGTAGTTTCACTTTAAATCTTGCAGTTGAACGATGACTTAAATAATCCCACCGGTTACATTTACGACCGCAAAAAACGTAAGGAATGTAACATTACGTTTAAAGTAATTTCCGGTGTGACGAGAAGTGAATTGCTAAATATTTTATTAACAAAGTTCGACGATTTATGGCTGTATTAGTTCTTTTTGGTTCGAGGAAAAAGTTACGCGGGCGTTTTGTTTCGTTGGAAGTAGTCGGGCGTTCTCTCTCTGCCTATAAAATGCCTTCGGAATTTCCGCAATGGTTTTTGCGCTGCTTTTTCTGTTACGTCGTTAAAATCATCTCTGAACGTGAGGTGGCCAGCGAAATGCAACCGATGGCGGGCATTCGGTCGGTCGGCACACAAAGAGAGAACGCCTATCTTGTTTTGATGAAACAAAGCGCAACGAAAAAAAATACATTGCGGAGATTCCGAATGCGTTTTATTGGCAGAGAGAAAAAAGAAAAAACGCAGCGCTCGTGTAACTTCTCCCTAAAGCCGGATTTACATGGTGCGTTGAATATTTCTTTCTGAAAAAGTTAAGACTAGGTCCTTTCGTACCAAAAATATATAATTTTCTAAACCGGTTTAAACTCGTGCGTCAAAAAGTTGCGTGTACTGTAATCCCATTGATTGGCGCTCGTTACATAAAGAGCAGCAACCAACGAGAATACATTACGTGCCCAATGCTCCGTGTAAATCCGGCTTTAGGGAAGAACTTCAACGTTTCGCTGCCTTTTCACAACTTCTTCAGGAGTGACAGCTGGCAACGTTTTTTATCAGATGGGAATCCAAGAGAATGTTCGGAAAGTTTCTTCTCAAATCGATGTCTTTACTTGTATTTTAATGAGCCACCTTCATTCTGAATCCTGAATCATTTCTCTTTAATTATTTTGGATCTGCCAAGTCGCTTTTGCTGCGTCAAAAAATAAAAAGCATTTTCGTCAGTCACATTTTTCTTATTATCAGTGCAAAGCAAGGAAGAAATTGCCTGCCCTGTATGGGGAGAACCACTTGGCTGATTGCCAATGTCAGACTTGGTTCTGGTTTTGGTAATTTCGATGCCCACGTGTTTTGGAAGATCAGTCGAAGCTGATGAAGACCGAATAAAGGCATTGGTGGACGAAAACCGTTACATAACAACACAAGAGGGATTGAATTTATCACACCCGACTGGTGATAAGTTTTTCAAAGAGACTTGGAAGATCAGCTGAAGCTGACGAAGACTAAATAAAGACATTGGTGGAAGGAAACCGTTACATAACAACATAAGAGGGATTGAATTTGTCGAATTCGACTTGGATTCGATATTTGGGCTTCACACGTTTTGAAAGATTCATGGCATTGCCATCTACGATGCGCTATTGCAGGTGATCAATTTCTGAAGTCAACCATAATTGACAATAAAAAATGAATTGTGAGCAACACCGGCGATTAAGGAGCCGACACGACAAACCAGCTTAAAACACATCGAAAGCTAATCTCCATCAAAAGAAGTGATGCCCCCTTGTTTGTTGAGATTGGAGAGGAATGAGGTACTGTCAAATGACGAAATCATTAATTCAAATGTGCACAGCCTCCAATTCGACAATTTGGAAGATTCAGTTACGCAGAGTGGGCTCGTACTGGTGAAGGAGAAAGTTTCATCATCTCACCAGTTTGGTAACTCGCCAGAAGTTGTTGGAGCTTGTATGATATGTCCTACAGCATCTACCATATTCTGGAACCATTCAATTATCAAGCTTGTTTGTATCTCTGCAAAATTCTTTGGATGGTCAACTTTTTGGTTAAAGTGAAGATGTCAAACACTACTTAAATGAGCTTTGGTTTCTGCAAAATGGTATGCAGGTATGGATGGTAAAGCTGCCAAAAACAACTTCATTATTTGGATTTGTCTAAAATTCTGCCTTTGCCTGATTGTCAAACTTTGAATCCGATGAAGTTGTCAAAAACGACTTAATTGTTGTTTTCTCTGCAAAAGTCTTTGGATTTTCAAACTCTGATGATTCAAATGAAGGTCCAAAATTAAGTGTTCGGATTTCTGCAAAATTCTTAGGATGATCAAACTTCTGATTCGAATGAAGGTGTCAAAAACCACTCAAATTAGTAGATTTCTGCAAAATTCTTTGGACGGTAAAACTAATGATTAAAATGAAGGTGTTAAAATCGACTCAATTGTTTCTTCAAAATTCCCTGGATGGTCACACTTTTGATTCGAATGAAGGTGTCAAGAAGCACTTAGATAATTCAATTTAATGATTCAAATGAAGTTCAAAATACACTTAAATGTTTCGATTTCTGCAAAACTTTTTGGACGATCAAACTTTTGATTTGAACGATTGATTTTTCTGCAAAACCTTTGGTTCCGATGGAGTTGCCAAAAACCATTTACCCAATTCAGTTTCTTGTCAACAAGGACAAAATATTCTGCGAGTCTAGAATCATGTTGTTATCTAAAAGATGGCAAGAGGTGTTGGAACAAAATGGTGAATACATAAGTGAATAAAACTATTTCGTTCTATAAAAAAATTCGTATAAAAAAACAAAATTACTTTCTGAACAACCCAATTAAAAAAAAATAAAATAAAATAACCTTCAACTCCTCAGTTTTTGTCTTTTCCTTCTCGCAAATTATTTTTTTTATTTTTCAATTGAAACTTTTCGGTTATTCAATTATAAACATCTTCTATTATCTCTACCTAACTACAATTGAGTCAAAAAGTATTTCATTGCGATTGATCACGATCAGAAATAGCTTCAACCCACTTTCCACCGATCTTCGAAGTGCTTAACTCGACGTTGAAGTTTGAAGTGATTGACTCACAATCAGATAATTTAGGGAAGAGGGTCCAAGCACTCTTCATTTAATCCTAAATCATTAAAGTCATCCAAGCTGACCTCAAAATACATAGTTGGTGTGGTGAACGTAATTAAGGAACTGCTCATGGAATTTGGTATGTGGATATCGTGTTTAGTTACTAAAGAAAAGATTCAAGTTATTTTAAAAATTTTTATACAGAGTTAAAAAGTTGAGGTAAGCCTTACAACTTTCAACTCTCGTCTGCGACAGCGAGAAGTTTGAAGCAACAAATGAAAGAATCGTTTTTTCTTTAATAATTGATAATGTAGTTGTTAGTGGAATTTAAAATGTTTGAAGTAGTTTGTGGTTGGTTACAAGAACACTACTCGAACACTTGATTAAACCACCGCCTGTATACAGAGTATAAGCTGATTGCTCATGTTTATTTGGTCATTACATCTTACCCTATCCCTCTCCAAGGGTGAGTTCCAACAACTAATTGCTTTTGGAGTGTTGCAGCTTTCTTGTATCATGTAACTCTGTTGCATCGATTCATAATTTTATTGTTTTGACGATTGTGATGTGCATTTCAGAATTTTTAAATTTTTTTAATTTATATTTTTGCAATCCGCAGCAAGATACTATTGCTGCGGCCCTTCTGGGGATTGGTTGCCATTCAAAACTTAAAGAACGCTGATTCTTTTCAGTGAAAAACAAATCCAAATGACTTTATAAATATTTCTCGTATTTACTATTATTATATCCTCGAATGGAAAACAGATTAACTGGAATAGATTAGTATCGGTTCTACAACGAGTAATTGCTGAATGCATTAAACGCACAAGTTGCAACATGTTTCGTTACTTTGCTTTTCTAATTTTATTAAATTTTTTAAAATTTGTTCTTTGTATTGCTATGACATTCTTCTTTGGCTTAGCATTTTATTATTTTGTCTGAGTATAATGATATAGTAATTTATTTTAAATAAAATCACAATTTGTTTTCCTTTCAATTTTTATTAATTTTTTTTTTAATTTGCCCTTTATATTGTTTTGTTTTGTATTTTATAAAATATCCTCCAGTATCAGAATGCATTTGAAATGCAATCGCAAAGCTTTTGCTTTTGTCACAAGGAGGCGTCAAATAAAAAAAATTTTTGCTTGCTTGTTTTCTTCGGTTTCGCAATTCGGACCGGTTGTATACTTATGTTGGATCACCCTGTATATTGTTAATTGAAATTATTAAAACGAGAAACGTTTATAAATAGAATTATAGATCATGTGACAGTCATTAACCTCTCAGACCGTACTTGTTTTCGTTTCCGAATATTTTATTCCTCTTTCGGAATTCAGGGAAGTTTGTAATTATTTTGGATCACCCAGTACATTATTAATGCAACACTAAACGGTTGTGAATAGGCTATGGAGATTGTATAAGAAGCTATGTATAAACTAATCAGATCGCATTTTTCCGAACATTTTCTCACAGTTTTGTAACTCGGATAAATTGTATACTTATGTTGGATCACCCTATATATTGTTAATTGATACTATTAAAACGAAAAACGTTTTTAAATATACTTGCAGATCATATAACAACCATTAACCTCAGATCGCATTGGTTTTCGTTTCCCAATATTTTATTCCTCTTTCGAAATTCAGAGAATTTTGTAATTATTTTGGATCACCCTGTACAGTATTAATTGGAGTACTTAAAACACTAAATGGTTGTGAATAGACTATGGAGATTATGTAAGAAGCTATTAACCAATCACATCGCATGAATTTTTATTTCCGAACACTTTCTCGCGATTTTGGAACTCGGACATATTATATACATATCTTGGAGCACTTTGTATATTGTTGATTGAAATTATTAAAACGAGAAACGTTTTTAAATAGAATAACAGATCATGAGACAGCTATTAACCATTCAGACCGTACTTGTTTTCGTTTCCCAACATTTTCTCCCGGTTTTGGAATTCAGGCAAATTGTATACTTATGTTGGATCACTCTGTATATTGTTAATTGGAATTATTAAAACAATAAACGTTTTTAAATAGAATGATAGATCATGTAACAACCATTAGCCATTCGTTTACGAACATTTTATTCCTCTTTCGGAATTCAAGGAAGTTTGTAATTATTTTGAATCACCCGGTACATTATTAATTGAAGTTCCTAAAGCACTAAACGGTTGTGAATAGACTATGGAGATTACGTAACCAAGTACTAACCAATCAGATCGCATGTGTTTTTCTTTCCGAACATTTTCTTTCTGTTTCGGAACTCAGAGAATTTTGTAATTATTTTGGATCACCCTGTACATTATCAATTGAAGTTCCTAAAACACTAAACGGCTGTGAATAGACTATGGAGATTATGTAAGAAGCTATTAACTAATCAGATCGCATGAGTTTTTCTTTCTGGACATTTTCTCACGGTTTTGGAATTTTATTCTACATTGAATCACCCTGTATATTGTTAACGACAAACGTTTTTAAATAGAGCTGCCGATCATGTAACAGCCATTAACCACTCACACCGCACTTATTCTCGTTTCCGAACATTTTCTTCCTGTTTCAGAACTCAGAAAATTTTGTAATTGTTTTGGATCACCCTGTACATTATTAATTGAAGTTCCTAAAACACTAAACGGTTCGGAATAGACTGTGGAGATTATGTGAGAAACTATTAACCAATCAGATCGCAAGCGTTTTTCTTTCCGAACATTTTCTCCCGGTTTTGGAATTCGGAAGTATTTAGTACTTACATTCGGTATATATATATATATATATATATATATATATATATATATATATATATATATTATTAATTAAAATTATTAAAACGAAAAACTGTTTTAAATATAATTGCAGATCATGTAACAGTCATTAACCACTCAAACCGCATTTGTTTTCATTTGCGAACATTTTCTCCCGGTTTTAGAACTTGGACAAATTGTATACTTATCTTGGATCACCCTGTATATTGTTAATTGAAATTATTAAAACGAAAAACGTTTTTAAATAGACTTGCCGATCATGTAACAGCCATAAACCGCTCAGAATGGACTTGTTTTCGTTTCCGCACATTTTCTTCCCGTTTCGGAATCCAGAGAATTTTGTAATTATTTTGGATCACCCAGTACATTATTAATTGAAGTTCATAAAACAGTAAACGGTTGCGAATAGACTGTGGAGATTATGTAAGAAGCTATTAACCAATCAGATCGCATGAGTTTTTCTTTTCTCCAGATTATGGAACTCGGAGGAATTTTGTACTTACGTTGGGTCACCCTGTATATTTTAAATTGAAACTATTAAAACGAAAAACGTTTTTGAATAGCAAATCATGTTACACTCATTAACCACTCAAACCGCATTTGTTTTCATTTGCGAACATTTTCTCCCGGTTTTGGAACTCGGACAAATTGTATACTTACATTGGATCACCCTGTATATGGTTAATTGAAATTATTAAATCGAAAAGCGTTTTCAAATATAATTGCGGATCATGTAACAGCCATTAACCACTCAGACGGAACTTGTTTTCGTTTCTGAGCATTTATTTCCGTTTCGGAATTATGGGAATTTTGTGATATTTTGAATCACCCAGTACATTATTAATTGAAGTTTTTAAAACACTAAACGGTTCGGAATAGACTGTGAAGATCATGTTAACGATCAGATCGCATGCGTTTTTCTTTCCGAACATTTTCTCGCTGTTTTGGAACTCGAAGGAATTTTATACTTACGTTGGATCACTCTGTACATCATTAATTGATATTATTAAAACGAAAAACGGTTTTAAATATAATTCTAACAGCCATTAACCACTCGTATAGCATTTGTTTTCATTTCCGAACATTTTCGCACGGTTCTGGAACTCAGGAAAATTGTATACTTATCTTGGATCACCCTGTACATTGTTAATTGGAATTATTAAAACGAAAAACGTTTTAAATAGAATGGAAGATCATATAAAAGCCATTAACCCCTCAGACCAGGCTTGTTTTCGTTTCCGAATACTTTTTCCCTTTTTTGGAATTCAAAGAATTTTATAATTATTTTGGATCACCCTGTACAATTTTGATTGAAGTTCTTAAAACACTAAACGGTTCGGAATAGACTGTGGAGACATGTTAACTATCAGATCGTATGCGTTTTGCTTTGCGAACATTTTCTCGCGGTTTTGGAAATTTATACTTACGTTGGATCACCCTGTACATTATTAATAGAAATTATTAAAACGAAGAACGGTTTTAAATATAATTCTAACACCCACTCAGACAGCATTTGTTTTCATTTCCGAACATTTTCTCGCGGTTTTGGAACTCAGGCAAATTGTATACGTATCTTGGATCACCCTGTACATTGTTAATTGAAATTATTAAAATGAGAAACGGTTTTAAATACAATGGCAGATCATGTAACAGCCATTAACTATTCAGATCGTACGCGTTTTCCTCTCCGAACACGTTCCGCCGGTTTCGGAGATTTCATAGTTATGTTGGATCACCCTGTACATTACTAATTGAGGTTTCAAAACGATGAACGGTTTTAAGTAGACGATACAGATTATGCAAAAGCCATTAATCAATCAGATCGCACGCGTTTTCGTTTTCGAACATTTTCCTTCGGAAGTTTCACACTTATGTTGAGTCACCCTGTACATTATTAAGTGAAATTATTGAAACGAAACGAGAAACGCTTTTAAATCGACTTGCAGAGCATGTAATAGTCATTAGTCATTCAGATCGCACCTGTTTTCCGTTTCGCACATTTTCATCAGAGGAATTTCATGATTAAATTGGGTCACCCTGTATATTGTTAACTGAAGTTCTTAAAACGATAAACGGTTTTGAATATATTTGCTGATTATGTAAAGCAGCCATTTCCTTTCTGAACATTTTCCTTCGCTTTGGGAACTCGAAGAAATCTTCTTATACTTATATTGGATCACCTTGTATATTGTTAATTGAAGTAATTAAAACGAAAAAGTTTTTAAATAGACTTGCGTATTACGTATTTCTGTTCATTTCCTTTGTTAGTAACTATGTTGGATAACCACGCAGGTTCCTTTCTGGGCGCATCTTTCTTCCGTTTCAGAAATTTTGTGTTTATGCTGGATCACCCTGTACATTGTTAATAGAAATTTTCAAATGTTTTTAAATAGACTTGCAGATTATGTAACAGCGACCGTTAACCGGTCAGATCGCACTTGTTTTTGTTTCGAAACACTTTCACGCGGTTTCGGAATTTTTTAATTATGTTGAATCACCCTGTACATTTGTAATTATGTGGCACAAGCACCTCGTGCATTGTTAATTAAAGTTTTTAAATACGATAGGCCTTTTAAATAGGCGTTGCAGATTATTTAAGCTTCCTTTCCAAATGTTTTCCTTGGGTTTTGAAATTCAGAGAATTTTTGTAGTATATTTGTCCTAAAATTAGATCACCCTGTATATTGCTAATTGAAGCTCTGAGAACGATAAATGGTTTTGAATAAACGACACACATTACGTAAGGAAAGCGTTTTCCTTTCTGAATATTTCTCTTGGATTTTGGAACTGAGGAATTAAGTTGTATATTTGTCGTCATAAAATTGGATCATCCTGTATATTCAGATCTATCAACTCATAAATATCTTCTCCTTCCTGTAAGCGATAAAAATTAAGTCCTAATTAAATAATTTCAGATTATAAGTATATGTAAGAAACGCGTTTTTCTTTCCGAATTTTTCCCTTCGGTTTTGGAACTAAGGGAAAGTTTGTTGTAATTATGTTGTGTATTTGTCGTCATAAAATTGGATCACCCTGTATATTGTTAATTGAGGTTCTCAAACAATTTTGAATGGACTTTGTAGATTAACGTGCGAAGCCCCGTTAACTAACTGAGCGTTTTCCTTCCCGAATATTTTCCTCCGGTTTGGGAACTGCCGCGTCCCAATATTACTCATTCCCGGGGATAAGCGAAATGGCGTATGTCCACGTCGGGCATTAAATCTGAGCCGTTACATTTCAGTGCACGTTGCTTGGAAATGATTTTTATCCATGACAACGTTTCGACAATACGAGCCTCATTCTTGCGCCATTCTGTGTCAATAGACGTAGGGCCGATGCGACTTCTGTAATGGTTCATATGACAATAGACGTTAACAAAGAGACCGCTGGACCATTTTCATAAGCTATTGTAGTAAGGTCGCGGCCACTGACTGCCTTATCAATATATTATGTTATCTCCCTTCTCTTGATGGCCACGTTTGAACAACTTAAAATGGTGAAATCTCTGTTATTCGAATTTATTTTCGTGTTGATGGTATGTTTGCTGGAGAAATTATTGAAAACCCTCTGATACTTAAAGTCAAATTAATTTTGTGATTGTGTTTTAAAATTATGATGAAAGCAATTCAATAGAAAATAATGACTTTAACTTCCCATTGACCACTTCTCGTTTGTGTTAACAAAACGCACTTCGGTCATCCGACACTTGTTTGTGTTATATCGTTTGGGGTGTGCTTGTGTTAACAGCTCGTCGAAAGTCTTGCAGCTGCTGTTGTCCGACAGTTCAGAATCGAACACTCACTCATTAAAACAGAACATCCTAAATGAGTGAGTACCGTTAATCGGAATGACTTTGAAATTTTGGCTGTTTTATTATTGTATCGTCACGGAACAAAGCGTTCGCGTTCGCATTCGCAATAATTTGAATAGTCACGCTGCAACTGAAAACTGAAGCAAGGAGCACGGGAGGACCTTGTGATGGATGCGGCAAGTGAGGACATTACGTTGAAAGCATATCCTCATCTCATAACCGCAGGATCGCCCTAATGGAACAGACGCCTTTTTATTTCGCAGTTCTTTATATTCAAAGTAAGACACTAAGATTTATAGGTCACATAACTCTCGCGGTTCATGCCGATTGTAGTAGTAACTACTGGGTACGAAGATTAAAAAAAAAAAATCGCCTCCTGCAAAAATTCGATGCGCCTTCCTGAAACGTCGTTTGTTTATTTCCTTGGCGTCGAGTAAATCGCAATAGAAACAATGCATAATCAGAACCTGTTGAAACACGAATTTGCATACGTCACCCTTTCATATTACAGTGTAGGTAGAGTGAAATACACTTTTTGATATTTCCCTTACAGTCTATTCGAAATTAACGCTATATTCAAGGGGATTTTCAAAGACGCCATTGTGGCTACAATTTAGTCTTATTCATAACATTTTCTAAAGAAGCCAGTTTGTCGAGAGAAGTCGAAATATTTTGAGAGCATGCATAAAGCTTTTATACATAGTATACACGTACGGGATACAATGTACTGAATGGACTTTTTTAAATTACTGCCGTTTGTTTTGATGACGGTGTTTATTTTTGGTTCGGTGTTACGCTCAAATTTGCACCTGCAATTATCGACAGAAATAGATTCCTTATTTAGACGTACAAACTAGAAACGAATTAACTACAGGGCGTCTAGATAATACTGACATCATGCACTTGACCTCTTCTTAATTCATAATTTAAGAAAATAAATCATAAATAATATAAAAACGAAGTGTTTTGATTGGGTGCAAAAGAGTTGCGGGTAGTACATGTGTACACAAAATGGATTACACATCGATCCAATGTCCAAGACGAACTGTGACGTCAGTTATCAGACAAAAGGCCTCTTGATTCTCATTGTATGTTTGTTCCAGCAGCTTTTATCATTCTCAAATACACAGCCAACTCTCCTTTATGATTCCATGGCTTACTCTTTTATTTTGCAAGGAGCTGAATAGTGACAATTGAAACCGCGCTCTTTGTTGAATGTTTTTTGTTTCCGCTAGGTGGGAGTAGAATGGCCATTGTTTAAACGTCTTACGACGTCGATTGTTATGTAATGCAAGAAAATGTCAAATGCTCGTGGCCTTGCTTAACATTGTTACTCTTTAGCTCCGCACAAAAAGAGTTGTTTAATTATTTTCGCGCGATTACTCGCGGGAGACTCGGGCGAAGTTTCGCCCGAGAAGGAGGACGCCTTTGAATACAGAACGAAAAGGTAACGTTATTTCATTTCCTTTTGATGATTCTATACTTCTTAATATATATAGTTTAGATTTCTTAAACGAAATTAATAATCAATCATTTTAGGAAACTTTACTCGCTAGGTTTAAGTATCCTTCTTCTTTTAAAATTTTATCTACATAGGTTTATTTAAAAATGTAAATAAAGCTTCCAGCGCTAAACCGCTTTGATTTTCTTCCTTTTGCTGACGTTCTATGCTCGATCGCAAACTTCGAAACATAAACACCATGCGATTAAAGACGAAACGTCTACAAAAAAAAAAAAAAAACAAATCTGCTTCGTTTTGCTAGCGTTTTGTGCTCAATTGCAATCTCGATGACGATAAAAATGAAACTTCCTGCTCACAGATGGCGCTTTTCTATTTTCAGGTTAGATCTATTATCTTTTCTTTTCTTTTAGCAGATGGCGTTTTTATATTTTGATGTTAGGTCGATAGCCTTTGTTTTTCTCTCCCTTTTTTTTTTTTCTAAAACAGCTGACAAGTACGTTTACGCAAAACAATCAGTTTTTCGAAGGTTCTGGTAATTAATGATTGTTTTCTTTTTTCATTTGGCCAGGAGATTCTCTGTAAAACGATCGTCTTTTTTTATTTTCTTTTTTTTTTAATTCATAGAAGTATTAATTTCTTTTGAATGGTATAATTAACACTATTATTATTATTATTATTAATTTAATTTTCTTTGCGTATTTCGACTTTTTTATTTATTTTTTGGCGACGAAATTGTTGAGTCGATTGTCTTTTGTTTTTTTGTTTCATTTCTTAGAACAATAGAAAGGTGTAGAGAGATGCATTTGTTTCTGTCTCTTCGTCTTTGTTTTTCCACGAAAATGACATTTTTTGTTATCTTTGGAATAAATAGGAAAAAAAATCGAAAAACGATCACTTTTTGTTAATTTTAACAGCTGAAAGTCGCCATACTTTCGATTGTTTTCTTTATTTGGCAAAGAGAAATCAATCGTCTTTTATTTTTTTCTTTATTAAAAAATTATTTATTTTGGTGACGAAATTCATTATTGACTCGATTGTCTTTTGTTTTTTTTGTTTCATTTCTTAGAACAATAGAAAGGTGTAGAGAGATGCATTCGTTTCTGTCTCTTTTTCTTTGTTTTTCCATGAATTTGACAATTTTTGTTATCTTTGGAATAAATAGGAAAAAAAAATCAAAAAACGATCACTTTTTGTTAATTTTAACAGCTGAAAGTCGCCATAGTTTCGATTGTTTTCTTTTCTTTATTTGGCGAAGAGAAATCAATCGTCTTTTGTTCTTTTTTTTAACTCGGTGATCGTTTAATTTAATTTTTTACAGAAAATTTCGACTTTTTAAAATTTATTTTGGCGACGAAATACGTCGTCTTTTTTTTTTATTAAAAAATCAATCGTCTTTTGTTTTTTTTCGTACTCAGTGATCGTTTAATTTTTTTTTTTTTTTCGCAAAAATTGGTATTTTCGCTTTTTTTTATTTATTTTGTTGACAAAATTTGTTGTGAATTCGAATCTTTTGTTTTTTTTTTTTTATTAAGAAAAATTGTTTATTTAATTTGGTGACGAAATTCAATGTTGACTCGATTCTCTTTTGTTTTTTCTTTTTCATTTTTTAGAAATATAGAAAAGTATTTTCATTGCTAAAAGATGCATTCGTTTCGTTTTTTGTTGTCGCCATAGATTCGGTTGTTTTCTTTTGTTTATTTAGCGAAAAGAGATCATTCGTCTTTTGTTTTATTTTTAACTCGGTGATAGTTTAAAATTTTTTTTGCAAAATATGATATTTCGACTTTTTTTTATTTATTTTGGTGATGAATTCGATTGTCTTTTGTTTTTGTTTTATTAAAAAAATTATTTATTTTGGTGACAAAATTCATTGTTGACCCGATTGTCTTTTGTTTTGTATTTTTTTTTTCATTTTTCAGAACAACAGAAAAGTATTTTCGTCGATATTCGTTTCTGTTTCTTTGTTTTTCCACGAATTTGGTATTCTTTTGTTGTCTTTGAAATAAAAAAAAAAAAATCGAAAAACGAAAAATCTTTTGTTTATTTGGGGAAAAGAAATCAGTCGTCTTTTGTTTTTTTTTTTGAACTCGGTGATCGTTTAATTATTATTTTTTTGCGAAAAGTGATATTTCCGCTTTTTTATTTATTTTGTTGGCGAAATTTGTTGTGAATTGGAATCTTTTGTTTTTTTTTTCATTAAAAAAAATATGGAAAAGTATTTTCATTGCTAAAAGATGCATTCGTTCCTGTTTCTTTGTTTTTCCACGAATTTGGCACTTTTTTTTTGTCGTCGCTATAGTTTCGATTGTTTTCTTTTATTTTTTTTTTTGGCGAAAAAAGAATTATTCGTCTTTCGTTTTATTTTTAACTCGGTGATTGTTTAATTAATTTTCTTTTGCAAAAAATGATATTTCGCCTTTTTTTTTTAATTTATTTTTGTGACGAAATTCGTTGTGAATTCGATCGTCTTTTGTCTTTTTAAAACAGTTTAAAAGTATTTAAATTTTCTCGAGCTATAATTCGAAAAACAATTACAAAATTTGCCTTGGAACAAGCAGAAAAATAATTCCAAAAATGATCATTTTTCTTTAATTTTAAGAACTGAGTGTTTTCTTTTCTTTATTTGGTGAGAAAATTCTTTGTGAAATCAATCGTCTTTTGTTTTCTTTTTTTTTTGGAATTCATTGATCGTTTAATTCGATTTTTTTTGCATAAAATGATATTTTCTTGTTTCGATTTGCTTTGTTATTTTGACGACGTAATTCATTGTGAACCAGATTGTCTTTTGTTTTTTTTTTTAGAACAACTGAGGAGTATTTTCATCTAGAACTCGAAAAATAATTGTAAAAAGATGCGTTTGTTTGGTTTTCTGCGAATTTGGCAATATTTTTTGTTATATCGTCTTTAGAACAGAAAATCTAAAAAGAAATTATTTTTAGTTAATTCTATCAACTGAAAGTTGTCATAGATTCGATTGTTTTTTGTCCACTGAAAGTTGTCAGAGATTTTCTTCATTGGGTGACGAGATTCTTTGAGAAAACGATCGTCTTTTGTCCGTTTTCTTTTTGTGAACCTTTCAGCGCCCTTTTTGTTACGACTGCTACTTACTGGCCTCGGCCTCACTGTCCATGGGGCGCTTTTAAAAATCCTACCCCACTTGCTCTTTTCAATTGATCGTTTAATTTTCTTATACAGAAAATTATTTCTCTAAATTAAGAAATACTATCGAACCTTATCATATTTCCACTCGAAAAATAATTGCAAAAAGACTTGATTGTTTTCTGTTTGTTTTTCCACGAAATCAGCAAGTTTTTTTTTTGTTATATTATTATCTTTGGAATTAAGAATTTTTCGTTAATTTTATCAAATTTGTTGCAAGACCACTGGAACGCTGTCTCGGGCCTATTTAGGTCTCTTCAGCGGAATCAAACCGATCTGTTCTAGTTAGCTCGAAATCGAGGACTTTAGTAGTCAATAGATTAGGTCGCGACATCCTGTGGCCAATTTTTGACTATTGCTAAATTTATTTATTTATTGAGAATAAGAAAATCTATTTAGAGCAACTCTTTATCTGTCATTTGAAGTTTAGTTGTTGTAGTTACGTTCGTTAGAACCCAAGTTACTAATTTAGCAATGTGCGACTTTTGTCTATTTTTGGGCTTAAAAGGAATGTTGTTATAATTTCGATTCTTTTCTTTTCTTTATTGGGTCACGAGATTCCTTGTGAAAACGATAGTCTTTTATATGTTTGCTTCTTTTCTTTCATCGTTCTTGTTATGACTTACTGGTCGCTGCCTCATTGTCCATAAAGCGCTTTTAAAATATGTCTTTGGCGCCCCTTAGCCTAATTGCACTCCCTAATTATCATATTCATGGTATAAATTGTCCTCCAATATTTAATTTCTTCTTTATTTTGAAACCGGCCGTTCTTAGAAAATAATTTTAATAAAAGCCCATGTATCGAAGAGAATCAATTGTAACTTCAGCACAGAAATTGATGTTTCACTTAGGGCTGCGGAGTCGGTACATAAAACCTTCGACTCCAACTCCGACTGCGACTCCGACCAAAACCTAACTCCGACTCCGATTCCACAGACAGTCGTGATTTCGCTTGCTATAGTCCATTGACTGACTTTAGTAGTTGTGACGAGTTTCACGTTGATTCTAGAAATTTCGACACGAGCGCCAGAAGTGTACGTGTATGTCCGCGAAAGAAGCGACCTCTGTAAAAACAGAACCGGACGCGAGATTCAATCAATTTCTGTTTCAAGAGTAAAGTACACCTATTGGTTAAATTGCAGTTTGTTATTAAACATTTTTAATATCTCTTCGAGTCCCGAATTCTTAACAATACAGGGTGACTGTTAATTAACCCGACATAATGGAACCACTAATTAAAAAATTACTCTAAAATCAAGCTCCGGCACTGCGTACGAAATACAACGCCACGTTCTACAAATGCGCCAGTACATCTCAATTCGTTTAATTACATGTTTAACTGTTGGGAACGGAAGTCTGAATTGTTTCTTTTCCGCGACGTATTATTAATTTATAAAGTAACTGAAATTGCATGTGAAGTAAGGATAACAAATTCGCAAGTAATGGTTTTATAATTCTTGCAGATTATTTACTAGGGCGTAATGTAAAGGTCAAGTTCACGATACTACGCTGCGTCGCCGTATCAAAAAACTATAAAAAATACTTTATTTCGTTCATCTGCTCCTCTATTTTTTAACCAGGGACGCATCGTCGTTTTGGGCTGGTTTTTGATTAATTATTTCTCGAAAACTAAAGTAAAAAGGATTCTTCCCATGCTCTCGGACATTTCGACTCCATTTTGTCGGGTTATTTAACAGTCACCCTGTATGTTTCCTGCATGGAAGTATTTCTTTTCTCTTCGAATTTGACAGGTACTTCTGAAAGTGAACTAATTTGATTTGATGGTTTGAATTAACATTCAGATATCCTGCATAGTGGTGACGAATAAATTTATTATTTGAATATTTTTTATGTCACTTACGTGAATTCCAACAGAACGGAATGCTTGCTCATTCAAGCGTCTATGTATAGCGGGCGTGTTCGTTCGTCTTGAATAAAACGAGCCTAATAAAACTTATAATTAATATAAGCAACAATAGAGAGTAACTTTTTTCCATTGTGCGCAAATAACAAACCACATTTAAAGCAACAATACGAGCGCGAGGAGAATGGGAGCGTAATCCAGCCTGCAAAGACCTCAATATCCTGTTTTCTGTATTCCAATTTCTAATTAGCTGGAATATGAAATTAGCCAGACAAAAGGCACAACTATGTAGTGACGGTATATTGCTTAATAATGGAAGCCGAACCGGTTGTTTCCGTTCTTCATTTGTTTCTATACGATGAGCACAAACAATCGCATGACACTAGCTCATTGTAATGGCAACAATGGTTCGGCGAAGATGGCTACGATGTTTGTGTGGTCAGTATTGTATGGCCATTGTGACAAGACAAAACAACGTTACAATGAACTAAAGATACGAGCGAGTTCGCTGCTTGTTCTCAAATTACACTCTCTTACAATTACGTGAGCTTTTCGTTTATTTGGACTCCCGTACACATCGGATAAAGCGCGCGTCCCGTTCTTTTTCCACTGCTGCACACTATTGTTCTTGCCAATGTAAATGGGCATGCGAATAATATCGCCAAAGATCAAATACTAAAATGTATTTCGGCGAACTACTTCAGACCGCGAATTAATAAGACGCAGTTGCACAGCTGATGGTGAATGCGTCGTGTGAGTGTATTAATTGCTAACCTATTAGTTACGTTTTGAAAAGTGCACAAGTAATTCTGTTGCTTTAAAAAATAACACACCGAACGCCGCAACTTTCTGAAATCAAGCTTCTCTTTATCTGCGCCTACTGAGCCTCCACCCAATTTAAATGCTCTAGCAAATTCGGGACGTGCAACTCTATGCTGCCTTAGGCGCAATGCACATAGGAGAGGACGTCGTTTCCAAACTTCTGCTCGACCTTTAGCTCCCCGAATGCTAAATCTGGAGTCAACGTTGAAGAGCATCTGCGCCTACTGAGCCTCCACCCAATTTAAATGCTCTTTAGCAAATTCAAGACGTGCAACTCGATCCTGCCTTAGGCGCGATGCACACAGAAGAGTACGTCGTCTCTAAACTTGTGCTTGACCTTCAGCTTCCCGAATACTAAATCTGGAGTCATCGCTGAAGAGCATCTGCGCCTACTGAGCCTCCATCCAATTTAAATGCTCTCTTGTAAATTCAAGACGTGCAACTCTACGCTCTCTTAGGCGTGATGGGAGAGGACAAGAGAGACTGAGAATCTTCAAACTTGGGGTCGACCTTCAGCTCCCCCTATACTAAATCTGGAACCATCGCTGAAGAGCATCTACGCCCACCGAGCCTCCACCCAATTTAGATGCTCTCTAACAAATTCAAGACGTGCAACAACTCTATGCTGCCTTGGCGCAATGCACGTCGTCTCCTAACTTGTGCTCGACCTTCAGCTTCCCGAATACTAAATCTGGAGTCATCGCTGAAGAGCATCTGCGCCTACTGAGCCTCCACCCAATTTAAATGCTCTTTAGCAAATTCAAGACGTGCAACTCGATCCTGCCTTCGGCGCGATGCACACAGAAGAGGACGTCGTCTCTAAACTTGTGCTTGACCTTCAGCTTCCCGAATACTAAATCTGGAGTCATCGCTGAAGAGCATCTGCGCCTACTGAGCCTCCATCCAATTTAAATGCTCTCTTGTAAATTCAAGACGTGCAACTCTACGCTCTCTTAGGCGTGATGGGAGAGGACAAGAGAGACTGAGAATCTTCAAACTTGGGGTCGACCTTCAGCTCCCCCTATACTAAATCTGGAACCATCGCTGAAGAGCATCTACGCCCACCGAGCCTCCACCCAATTTAGATGCTCTCTAACAAATTCAAGACGTGCAACAACTCTATGCTGCCTTGGCGCAATGCACGTCGTCTCCTAACTTGTGCTCGACCTTCAGCTGCCCCTATACTAAATCTGGAGTTATCGCTGAAGAGCATCTACGCCCACCGAGCCTTCACCCAATTTAAATGCTCTCTTGCAAATTCAAGACGTGCAACTCTATGTTCTCTTAGGCGTGAAGGGAGAGGACAGGAGAGGACGTCGTCTCCAAACTTGTGCTCGACCTTCAGCTCCCCCTATACTAAATCTGGAGCTATCGATCAAGAGCATCTACGCCCACCGAGTCTCCACCCAATTTAAATACATGCTCTCTGGCAAATTCAAGACGTGCAACAACTCTGCTGCTTTAGGCGCAATGCACACAGAAGAGGACGTCGTCTTCAAACTTGTGCTGACCTTCAGCTTCCCGAACACTAAATCTAGAGTCATCGCTGAAGAGCATCTGCGCCTACTGAGCCTTCTCTAGCAAATTGAAGACGTGCAACTCTATTCTGTCTTAGGTGTGATGCATACAGGAAAGGATGTCGTCTCTAAACTTGTGCTCGACTTTCAGCTCCCCGAAAATCTAAACCAGAAGTCATCACTGAAGATCATCTGCGCCTACTAAGCCTCCACCCAATTTAAATGCTCTCTAGCAAATTCAAGACGTGTAATTAACTCTATGCTGCCTTAGGCGCAACGCACACAGGAGAGGACGTCGTCTCCAAACTTGTGCACCACTTTCAGCTTCCCAAATGCTAAATCTGGAGTCATCGCTGAAGAGCATCTGTACCTACTGAGCCTTCTCTAGCAAATTCAAGACGTGCAACTCTATGCTCTCTTAGGCGTGATGAGAAAGGACAGGAGAGTCTTTAAACTTGTGCTCGACCTTCAGCTCCCCTTATACTAAATCTGGAGCCATCACTGAAGAGCATCTACGTCCACCACGCCTCCATCCAATTTAAATGTTCTCTAGCAAATTCAAGACGTGCAATAACTCTATGCTGTGTTAGACGCAATGCACACAGGAGAGGACGCCGTCTCCAAACTTGTGCGCATCCTTCAACTTCCCGAATACTAAATCTGGAGTCATCGCTGAAGAGCATCTGCGCCCATTGAACCTCCATCCAATTTAAATGCTGTCTTGCAAGTTCAAGACGTGCAACTCTATGCTCTCTTAGGCATGATGTGAGAGGACAGGAGAGGACGTCGTCTTCAAACTTGTGCTCGACCTTCAGCTCCCCTATACTAAACCTGGAGCCATCGCTGAAGAGCATCTACGCCCACCGAACCTCCACCCAATTTAAATGCTCTCTAACAAATTCAAGACTTGCAACAAGTCTATGCTGCCTTAGGCGCAATGCATACAGGGGTGGACATCGTCTCCAAACTTATGCTCGACCTTCAGCTCCCCGAATACTAAATCTGGAGCCATCGATGAAGAGCATCTACGCCCACCGAGCCTCCACCTAATTGAAACGCTCTCTAGCAAATTGAAGACGTGGAAGTCCATGCTCTCTTAGGCATAATCGAAGAGGACAGGAGAGGACATCGTCTCCAGACTTGTGCTCGACCTTCAGCTCCCCCTATACTAAACCTGGAGCCATCGCTGAAGAGCATCTACGCCTACTGAGCCTTCAAGAGCAAATTCAAGACGTACAAGTCTCTTCTGTCTTAGGCGTGACGCATACAGGCAAGGATGTCGTCTCCAACCTTGTGCTCGACCTTCAGCTTCCCGAAAATCTAAATCAGAAGTCATCACTGAAGATCATCTGCGCCTACTGAGCCTCCACCCAATTTAAATGCTCTCTAGCAAATTCCAGACGTGCGACTAACTCTATGCTGCCTTAGGCGCGATACACACTGGAGAAGACGTGGCGCGGACGTCGGACGAAGACGTGGCGCGAACATGAGGTGGTTAAAGCAAATAGAAGAGGCATAAAGTAATGCGACAACATGTTCTGGGAGACATATGAAGAAGATAATTTTTAACATCTGGCAACATAATAAAGTAGTCATCAGCCTTCGTGTAAGTTGACTCGTCTCCTGATAGTGTTCCAGTACCATTTGGACTGTCGAAAGACTCACAGTTAAAGTAGCAGCTACATCAAAAGTGTACATCTTACTGCACAAAATGTCGGGTAGTAGATTTTTTTTCTTCTACTTGCTTATATTGAGACTAATCGTAAAGAAACAAGAAAGACCTCTGCCAAACTTCCTGTGGCAGTTTTTTTTGCTTCTTTCCGTATATCTCGGCACTGTTAGTTTGTAGACCTTTAGAAGTTATTATCAACCTTAAAGAGGACAACATTTTGAACAACTTTGATTAGGGTAACTTTTTTCTGAGCCCAACAGCAAGCGTGCCACTACGCTCGGAAAATGAGAAATGCTTTTTGGCCGTTTCGATGATCGAGGGTGGACATCATCTTCATGTTTGGTGGAGATCTGGTGTCATGACCATCGTTTTATCTTCTTCATTCTTTAAATCATGTGACAGTTCAGTCACATATTCATATGTAAGACCATTGCAGTACTGATAATTGTACGAAAACATCAACTCTGCTTTTCGATAGGAACATGCACCAGTGCAATCCTTCTTGGAACAACAAAAAAGAACGTTGCTCATTACAACAGGCTCCAGGCCCCATGAGCCCGGCGTACCCAACCCCATTTTTATGTGCTTTTCACATTTCCTAACCAAGTTTGGACTTGGTGGTAGGAATGTTGGCGAGCATCACCTCGTGTTGGTGGTAGCTTGGAGAGATTTAATTTGCTCTTTGTTGTAGACTTTGTAAACAGCTGGTACCTCAGTAAAATATTTAATCATTCCTATGCTAAAATGAGAAAACTTATGGCTGTACTTATTTCGTTCATCTTCTGCCTTTTTTTAATCAGGGACGTATCGTCGTTTTGGGGACAATTTTTCATGAATCATTTCTGGAACATGTGGATTAAGTAATAAATAAACAAATTAATTTTAAAGTTCGATTTCATGCAAATACGAACGTCGTCAACTAGGAGGGGTGGTAGTTCTTAGAAAATGTCAAAATCTGTAAATATTTTTGAATCATTTAAGAAGTAACTTAGAATAAGAAAAGAATAAATTTTTTTGTAGTAAGTTGCATCAAATCAGAGTCCATAAAAGACGAAATAACTTGTACACGAGCGTCGCTTCCGAGGTAGGGGTTGCAGATTTACAGCTTCCCGTCGTGGAGACATTGCAATTAGCTGCGACTCCCGCCACATGTGGCGCTAGCAACGCGGCTGCTGATAACAGCATGTTTGAAATGGCATTAAGCTTGCTTCTATAGTTCTATTATATGTATACAATACTGAATACAACACTATTGTATTGTATTCATTGTATGTTGTAGAATCTTTGTCCCTTTATAATATTCATCTGCGCACAAAAGCGCCACATCGCGAGTTATCTGGCGCGCTATTGATATTTTTAACAAGTGAAATAATATTATTTACGTCTTTCCGTTGTCCTCCTAAATAAGGACCACTTAACTTTTGTGAGTTTCCTATGTATTATAAATAAGCTGCGAGCACGAGAATTTATCGAAGCCTTTCAAATACCCCTAATTCAATGAACCTATTATGTTTAGTCGGGCAGATTTATCGTGTACAGTTGAATAAAATGTAGGACCACCCAAAATATTACATTCAACGTTTTTCATTGACGACGCGCGAGTCACATTCAAGAACTTTATTATACAAAGTTTCAAAAAAAAAAAATTAATCGATGTTGCTTATAATTAAAAAAAAGCATTAATCTCCAGAATCGGTTGTAAAACTGCTCGAAAATTCAACTATCAATACTGGTCGCGTTTCTATCGCAATTAAGACGGACTACTTCTAATTTGTTGTCGTTGGAAGTTCTAAAGACGTTGCACAACTTTGATATCGAAGCAATTACGTTTTAGTTAAGTATCAATAACTCAAAAGGAAATCCGAGGGAAAAAAATATAATTTAAGGACGTAAAAGTGCACGGGAGCTTTTTAGGGGCGAGATAAAAAATCTGCAACGAAAAAAGGAATACTTACAGACCGAGAGGTGGTGGTTCAAATAATTTTCTTGTTTCGTGCTTTATGGCAAAGTAAACAAAAGATGGCGATGCGAACAACACTCACTCTAATTGGGTATCATCTCCTCAATGAAACGTCTAATTTCATAGTTCTTTTAACACCCATCTAATTAATTTGTAAAACCTGTGAATAGGCAGATGGTTTAATTACAAAATCAACAACGAATTTGTTGCGCCCAGTTTTATTATAAAGGCGAAATCAACAATACGTGTTGATAATACAATTTATGTAAATACCATGTACTCGTCATTATGTGTATTTTTGCTGATTACGTTCTCACAACACGTAACGCAATAAGAGAATTTAAATTATTCGTTACAGTATGGTCTTTAAGTGACCAACACTACATTCCATTCTCAATTAGTAGCTGGCCACCTGCCGTTTCGATCTTGTTCGTTTCGCCGCACTTCCTATTGTTGAAAGTGCGACATGACGCTCGCGCTCTGCCCTCGTATTTTTATTTTACGAGTGTGTGTTTATTCAGCAGTTATATTTTACGACTTAATTCGTTTGGGCGCAACGAGGCGTGCATTAATTTGATTAAATGTATTTGCAGGGAGCATATTGCTGTACGTAATCATTAGTTATGTGGCGCGGTATTTATTAGTTACCACCGGTAAATAAAATCTGAAAATCTTGACGAGGGAAAAAATATACAGTGGAATGGAAATTTCTTTTTTTTAAACTGGGGGTACCTACATGCAAGGTCAAAGTTACTATTAAAACGAATAAGAAGTACCTGTTTTGCTTGCTAACGCTTTGCTTGGAGTACAAAGCGAGAGCCATCAGCTGGAGGTGACCTGAGCACTCGTCGAGGATAGTATTATGCTGCGGTGAACTGAATACCGTCCTCGACGAGTCCCCAAATCACCATCACCCGTATACATTTTCAAATAATAAACATTTCTAGAGAGAGGTAGAGAACTAATTGTTTAGTATTCAGTGTTCAGAAAATTTGGAAATGTGGCACAAATTGCTTGTACGTTTTCCTTAGGTTTTATTATTATTATTGAAAATCAATGTAGATGTCTCTGTGTAAATGGGAGAAACGAAATTGCACCATAAAAACACGGGAATGCGCCATATTATCGGTAGATTATTATTACTCGTAGGGAAATTTAGTGGAAGCCTCGTCCAGGCGAGACCAGCACGTATTGTCTTGGATATTTCAGAATAGTCGTTCAATGCAGGTTAATTGACAGGGACACAATGCGGCCGAATAACAAAGCGCTCTCGCCGCGGCCATTGTGTATTAATTTGAGTGCGCGATGACATATAGAGGCTCCCAGTAAACAATACATACCACAACAAATGAATGTCGATAATGATTTTTTTATTTTATGCCGGCTTTCCAAAGTAAGTTCCCATTTTCATTATCTCTTTCGCCGAAAAACAATATCAATGGCGTTGCGAAAATATTTTGTTTTTTTTTCCTCTGCACAACAGAATTGCGAAGCAACGTATTGATTCGATTTCCTCGTTTGTGGATACAATCATCTTTTTCCGAATCCAATTTTATATACCCTAAACAAACACCAATCAAATCAAATTTGAGGCAGGCAATTTGTTCTGAGGCCATAAAAAAATTGTTAATTATTAACAAAATTCTCCTTCCTCTTAATCGTCATGGTGATGGCTGTTACTACTATTAGGTCCAAGTATTTTCTTTTCACCATCTCCACATTTAATATTTATTTGGTCATTTGGTTGAGTGTTCACGTCTTCTTCTTCTCCCTGTTCACATCTACTTCTTCTCCCTTCCCTGCGTTTCTTTTTCGTTCCATTGACTCTATGCGGTTTCTTTTTTACCACACCCTTCATTTCTTTTTCTTTTTCACGAGGTCTTTCGACTTCTTCAATTTCGTCGTGCTTTGATGTGTTTTGATGTCTTTTACCATAACCACTAAGTGACCTGTTTCCATCCCGATCTCTACCTCTACCATCATGTTTGATTTCTACAGGTACATATCCCCCATTCGCTTTCAAGGTCATCTCAGAGTGTCGAAGTAACTTATCCCAGTTCTCTTTCACACAAGGGCTTTCAACTTCCTTCAATTTCTTGGTCTTTGATGCGTTCTCGGCTGGTCTACGCTTTTCCTTTTCGCTTCCTTTTGTCTTTGGAGCGAGAAAGTCTTCTACCATAACCATTGAATTTCATGTTTCCATCCCGTTCTCTGCCTCTACCACTATGGTTTTCGCCTTCACGTTCTCATTTATATCGTACGTGCACTTGTTCATTCTTTTCTCTACCAGAAGAAAGTTTGGTTCTTGTAGATACAAATTCCCAATCACTTTCAAGGTCATCTCAGAGCGTCGAAGAAATTGCGACTTGTAATTACGTTGATCCCAGTTCTTTTTCTCATTTCGTCAATTTCTTGGTCGTTCTCGATTGGTCTATGCTTTTTTTTAGAGTGATGATAAACGTCTTCTCTTTATTTTTCTTTGAAGCCAGAATGTCTTCTATCATAACCACTTTCCAATTCGTTCTCTACCTCAACACCATGGTTTTCCCTCTCACGTTCTCATATCGTTCGTGCACTTGTTCATTCTCTTCTCTACGAGATCTTTCGACTTCCTTCAATTTCTTGGTCTTTGATGCGTTCACGGCTGGTCTACGCTTTTTCTTTTCGCTTCCTTTTGTTTTTGGAGCGAGAAAGTCTCTACCATAAGCATTGAATTTCTTCTTTCCATCCCGTTCTCTGCCTCTACCACTATGGTCTTCCCCTTCACATTCTCATTTATATCGTACGTGCACTTGTTCATTCTCTTCTCTATCAGAAGAAAGTTTGATTTCTACAAATGTTTGATTTGATTTCTACAGATATAGATCCCCATTCACTTTCAAGGCCATCTCAGAGTGTTGAAGAAACTGCGACTTGTTATTCCATTCTCTTTCGCACGAAGTCTTTGGATTTCGTCAATTTCTTGGTCTTTGATACGTTCTCGACTGATCTACGCTTTTCCTTATAGTGATGATAGACGTCTTCTCTTTATTTTTCTTTGAAGTGAGAATTTCTTCTACCATAACCACTAGATTCCGTTTCCAACCCGTTCTCTATCTCAACACCATGGTCTTCCGTCTCACGTTCTCATATCGTTCGTGCACTCGTTCATTCTTTACTCTACGAGAACTTTCGACTTAGTTCAATTTCTTGGTCTTTGAAGCGTTGTCGACTGGTCTACGTTTTCCTTATCGCTTCTTTTTGTCTTTGGAGCGAGAAAGTCTTCTACTATACTAATTGAATTTCTTGTTTTGATCCCATTCTCTCTCTCTCTCTTTACCCTTCACGTTCTCATTTATACCATACGTGCACTTGTTCCTTCTTTTATATATCAGAAGAAAGTTTGATTTCTACAGATATAGATCCCCCATTCACTTTTAAGTCTTTGAACTTCGTCAATTTGTTAGTCTTTGATACGTTCTCGGTTGGTCTACGCTTTTTGTTTTCAGTGTCGGTGAACCTCTTCTCTTTCTTTTTCTTTGGAGCGAGACTGTCTTCTATCATAACCACTGGATTCCAGTTTCCATCCCCTTCTCCATCTTTACCACCTGGGTCTTCATTTTCACTTCTCATTTATATCATTCGTGCACTCGCTCATTTTCATCTCTATGAGATCTTTCAACTTCTTTCAATTTCTTTTACCAAACCACTAAGGTGCCTGTCTCCATTCTCTTCTCTACCTGAATGTTTGATTTCTACGGATACATATCTTCCATTCGCTTTCAAAGTCACCTCAGAATTCGAAGTAACTGCGACTTATAATTCCGCTCATCCCAGTTCTCTTTCTCACAATGGCTTTCGATTTCCTTCAATTTCTTAGTCTTTGATGCATTTTCGGCTGGTCTACGCTTTTTCTTTTCGCTTTCTTTTTCTTTGGAACGAGATTGTCTTCTACCATAACTACTGGATTCCAATTTTCATTCCGTTCTCTATCTCCACCACCATGGTTTTCCTTTTCACATTCTCATTTATATCGTTCGTGCACTCGTTCATTCTCTTCTCTACGAGGTCTTTCGACTTCTTTCAATTTCTTCTACCATAACCACTAAGTTGCCTGTCTCCATTCTCTTGTCTACCTGAATGTTTGATTTCTACAGATACATATCCCCCATTCACTTTCAAGGTCATCTCAGAATGTCGAAGTAACTGCAATTTATAATTCCGCTCGTCCCAGTTCTCTTTTTCACAAGGGCTTACAATTTCCTTCAATTTCTTGGAGTTTGATGCATTCTCGGCTGGTCTTTTACCGTAACCACTGAATTAAACCAAAATAGCAATGGTTTTCATCAGTTTTGGAAAATGAAACTTCTTAGTTTTCTCCGCACTTTTACCGAAGTTCTTCATTCTTCAACTCGCCTGAAACACTCATAACTTTGGATTTTAAAATTTTATACGTTTCTGACGTTTTCTTTCTGCTTTCTTTTTTCTTAAGATTGCAAACGGAGATATGTCACATTGTTTGTAGTATGTGTTTTCAATTAGCATAATTTCTATCTCTTATTTATAATAAATGTTGACGTTCTCATTTCAATCACCCTGTATATATATATCGAATAAAAAATACAATATATAATTATTAGCGAACAATGACGTTGAATAATTAAATTGTTACAAAATATTCTGAAATTTTTCTGAAACCACCTAGTGTTGTAATAAATGACGCGTGCGCGTCTAGGCCATTGTCTAGATGAACCTCGTGTTCTTTTGTTGCCATTATCTGCATAAATCCTGTAGGCTTTCATAAAACTATTACGACAATCCGCATACATTACCCCATTATATCCGTATGCAACAATGAACAATATGGGGGGAATTTTTACAATATATTTTACGCACAATAAAGAACACAATAAAATCATCGATTTTTTTTTAATGCCGGGAACTTATGATTTATTAACTTTGCGCATTAATTTGTAATTTACATTCGTTCGCGTATCGAAAATTTAATATAGAAGTTTCGCCGGACCGCTAAGCGAGAATAATAAAATTTAATAAATGTGGGCGCGTGCAAACAAAAATTGGAACGTTGGACAATGGCCCCGATTTTGTTATTTCCATTCACCTAGTTGTAATGTATAATAATAATCGTAAATTTCTTTGCTGCTGTTTTTAAAAAGGCACAACAGTATTCTATAACATGAAAAACATGATGTGTTTAATGAGAATATTCATTATTTAGGAAGTCATTTTGAAATTTGTAAAATTTTTTGAAAATGCTAATGTATGAATGTAACCTTGCGGAGGCACGTGCAATATCTCAAGAGTTCCACTGCAAAATTATCACCGAGCAAGTTCGTTAAATACAATGATTTTGTTTGTACGAGAGAACGTACATTGTAAATTACTGAAAAGTAGAATGATTTTGAATAAGTTCGCGTTGGAGTTTCATTATGAAAATAATAAATCGCCCCCTCATAGAATTTTACCTGTTTCTGTAACTCGAAACACTTAAAGAATCTAAGCAGCGTGAGACAATAGTCTTCACGTATATAAAGAATAATGGAATGAACACAAAAAATTTCTCTCATCGTCCATAGTAAAGGAAGCTGGGTAACAATACGCAGTGCTCGTGTGGTGGCTCACAATGGGGACTGAAAGAATAGCCCGAATGCAGCGGCCGTGAATGCCGGGCATAAAAGAAGTCACTTCTGTATAATTGTGTAAATAAAGGACACGCTTTTCAAGCGCTATGCAAAAGAGAGGAATTTTTAAGCGTGCCGTTGCCCGCTAACGTTGCATGTCCATTTCGTTACGACTCGCTCGGCGAATTTTAATGGATTAGGGCTGAATTGTTTTAAACATTTATACAATACGGTTTTCATTATGATTCTGGTATTAAATCAAATTTATTTCATCATGTAACATTAATAGTAAAATAAGTCAAAAGAATTCCACACTTAATAATTTAATGTTTAACGTAAATATTTCCCTGGTAATAACAGGCATAAGGAAACAACCCAGACGAAATACTGTCTCTCCTTCATTACGATACGATAAAGTAAATAGTCATATGGATAAAGAACCCTTAACGACACCCTGCGAAAGTGAGAAGTTATCTTAAATAATCTCCAAACCTATTTGGACAGGCAGATCTTTCCGCTTCGTTTGGTGGTAAGCGCGTCATAACTCGTTCATCAGTGGCGATGCCTACGTCATGTGTTATAGGTCGTGGAGTTACATCCGTGAAATAACTATTTCCGCCTTTGGTGATTATTCAACCCTTGAATATCAGTTACGAGGACCGACCAACAGGAGGCTCTGCTGCAGTTTCGACAACTTCGCCCCAGTCGTTGTTTGACACTTCGAAGAGAAAAAAAGAGAACTGGGATGAACGCTGTCACTTCGGCATTTTGAGATAACATTGAATGTCAATGGGAATGTGTATCTGTAGAAATCAAATCTGGTAGAGAAGAGAATGAACGCTATAAACGAGACGTGAGACGTGGTAGAGATAGAAAAGGGGATGAAAGACAGTCTTGCTCCAAAGAAAAAAGAAAAGGAAGCCGTTCAGTTCCATCGAAAAGAAAAAGCGTAGACCAGCCGAGAACCCATCCAAGCCTAAGAAATTGAAGGAAGTCGAAAGAGCTCGTGAGAAAGAGAACTGGAATAAATGGAATCACAAGTCGCAGTTACTTCGGCACTTTAAGGTGACCTTGAAAGTGAATGGAGATCTGTATATGTAGAAATCAAACGTGATATAGACGAGAACTTGAAAGAGAAGACAATGGTGGTAAAGTTAGGAAACGGGATAGAAACAGGAAATTCAATGGTTACACTAGGAGACTCGCTCCAAAGAAAAAGTGAAAGAAGAACTTGTAAGAGAAGACAATGGTGGTAAAGATAGGGAACAGGAAATTCAGTGGTTACAGTAGAAAACTTGCCGTTCATATTCACTGAAATGGAAAAGCATAGACCAGCCAAGAACGCATCAAAAACCAAGAAATTAGAGGAAGTTGCAAGACCTCGTGAGAAAGACAACTGAGATAAGCGGAATTACAAGTCGCAGTTACTTTGAGATGATTTTGAAAGTTAATGGGGATCTGTATCTATAGAAATCAAACGTACTGGTAGAGAAGAGAATGAACGTACGATGTAAATGAGACCGTGAAAGTGAAGACCGTGGTGGTAGAAATAGAGAACAGGATGGAAACAGGAAATTCAATGGTTATAGTAGAAGACACTAGCGGGATATAGGCGGACGCTCTTTCCCGCCCGATTAGCATTAAGGATAGTCTCTCATAATTAAGACGTGGCATTTTTGGTTTAGTTCACAAATGACTTACGTCCTCCGTACCAAGGCGCTAGGAAATGATTGCTCGTTAGTGGACAGTCCCTTCGTCTTTCCTCAAAACGTACTAACATAAAACCTAACCAACACTATTTCCTTCGAGTTTGGATCGTCTTATTCCAAACGTGACGGAAAGAACGTACGTCTATGGCCACCTATTCTCGTCCCAAAGAGAAAGTGAAAGAAAAGCTATTTCCTTCGAGTTTGGATCGTCCTGTTCCAAACGCGACGGAAAGAACGTACCATCGCTATCAGAAAAAACTAGGACATGACATTTTAATCTGAGTAAAACTGCTACCGATCATAAATTTAAAATTGTTTGAAAATGTCACTGTTAGTCATATCTAGAGTAAATGTTTTAAAAGCTAGGATAATAGTTTGCATAGAAGAGGGCATCACTATTAAAAAAATTACTGAATTTAAAAGTTGTCCTAGTGTTTTATGATAGCGATAGTACGTCTATGGCCACTTATTCTCGCCCAAAGACAAAGTGAAAGAGAAGCTGTTCACCTTCACTGGAAAGGCCAATAACGTATCAAAGATCAAAAAATTGGAAGATGTCGAAAGACCTCGTGAGAAAGAGGACTGGGATCAATGAAATGACGAGTCGCAATTTCTTCGACGCTCTGAGATGACTTCATTACAATCAGATCTCCGTTCACTCTCGAGGTTGCCTCAAAATACAAAAAAAAATTCGTTTATCCAACTCTTCACTAAAGTCACGGAAGCAAAATCATCTGAAAATGCTTTAAGGACCGCGACATGTAATTTCGTTCCTCCCAATTTTTCCAAGTCTCTAGCTATTAAAAAATTCCATAACATTTAGACGTGTTGGTCTAGCGACCTTCAAGGTCATTTGAAAATGCTGAAGCAGTTGCAACTTGTAATTCCATTCATCCCAGTTTTTTCAAGTCTTCACTAAATGCGCAGAAGCAAGTGAAAACCCCTGTAGTATTAAGACCTATTGGTCTATAGTGCGTAATGCAAATCCCTATTCGCTTTCAAGGCCATAGCGAAGTGATGAAACAACCGCATTCATCCCAGTTTTTCCAAGTCTTCACTAGATTCGCTGAGGCAAGTAGAAGACGCTGTAATATTAAGAATCTAGTGTGTGTAATGAAGATTCCCAAGATTCACATTCAAGGTCATCATAGAGTGTTGCAACAATCGCGACTTGTAATTTCGTTCATCCCAATTTTTTCAAGTCTCCACAAAATTCGCTGAAGCAAGTAAGAATGCTGTAATTTTAAGACGTGCTTGTCTAGAATGCGTAATACAAATCCCCATTCACTTTTAAGGCCATACCGAAGTGATGAAATAACCGCGATTTGTAATTCTGTGCATCGCAGTCTTCACTGAATTCGAGGAAGCAAGAAAAATGATGTAATATTAACAAGGGTTAATCTAGCGTGTGTAATACAGATTGTCATTCACTTTCAAGGTCATAGCAAAGTGAGGACTGGTAATCCCATTAATCCCAGTTTTTATTAAATTTGCTGAGACAAGTAATACGACGGTGGAATATTAAGAAGTGTTGGTCTTGCGTGTTTAAAGCAGATTTCCATTCAATTTCAAGGTCATCATAGAGTGCCGAAACAATCGCGACTTGTAATTCCGTTCATCCCAGTTTTTCCAAGTCTTCACAAAATTCGCTGAAGCAAGTAAAAAAATGCTGTAATTTTAAGACGTGTTGATCTAGTGTGAGTAATACAAAGCCGTCTTTAAGTCAAGGTCATCGCGAAGCATCGAAACAATTGTAGCTTGTAATTCCATTCATTCCAGTTCTTGCAAGTTTTCACAAAATTCGCTGAGGCAAGTAAAAAACGCTATAATAGTAAGAAGTGATGGTCTACCGTTTACCCCAAGGTCATTTCAAAGTGCTGTAACAACTGCGACTTGTAATTCTGTTCATTGCGTCACGGACTTCCAGGATTTTACTTGGGGTTGCAGTTAATTTACAGTTGTACTATTGTTATTGTAATTACAATGTTGTACAGAGAATTATGGTTTCGATTAATGGTATAGTTATGGGGTATTGAGTTGCAAATAAGCTATTCTCAAAAGTTTTTGATTGCAAGTCGGCTAGATTGCATCTCTGTATAGCTATTTCCTAATTGGGGCTTCATCAGTGGAAGAGTAGCTCGAGAATCCCATCGCAATTCCAATGACCAAACAAGACTTACGCAAAGATAGCGCATAAGTGTAAATATTGTTACGTGGTCCTCGGAAGGTTTCGTAGATGGGGGTCGTATCCCTCCCGGAAGAGAACTCGCTAGGTCGAGGTACCTTGTGGAGTTGCGAAAGGGTTAGGCTTACCTTCTCGTTCAGTTCGCTGGGGGGATAGTTGAGAGGTTGTACTAATGAAAACGGCACTTTCACTTAAATCCCTTTATTCGCCCAGCTCGGTTCAGAGGTCTGCCAGGCCGCCCAGTCTACACACGACCCCCCCCCCCCTTATCACTTATTAACCTACCTGGTAGACCTACTGCCTACGTACCACCGACCACCAACAGGTGGCACAGAAGCTGCGTTCATGGCAATGTCGCGCGATACAGAGCGACTATTTTCTGATCTCGAATCTGTTTTCTGATCTCTAATCTATTTTCTGATTTCTAATTGTGCTGTGGATAAGTAAATCGTAACAATATCGTTGCCTCTTAAGGTACCACACACGAGATAGCCAGCAGCGTGTCATCGCAAATGCAAAATTTTGTTCTCGAGTTACTCTTCTGTTGATGAGTCCCTAATTAAGACGAAATAGCAATATTTCTATGGAAGTTACATTTCTTTGTTGAACTTTTATTCTTTATTCTCTAAATTTCTCCCACTTTTCCTTTGCTTTTTTTTTAATTTGAACTTATCGTTCGGTATTTGTCCTCTCGTTTTGGAAACCTCCTTCCCTAGATTCTTAACTTTCGTCTTCGCTGGTACTCAAGCATTTGTTTTTATTATTGATTATTATTTGTTATTTAGCACAAATGATTTATTTTACTCTGTGTTCTCTAAATGTCTTTTATTTTTTCTTCTTTTTTTGTCCAAGGTTAAATATTTGTCATTCTTACTTCGAAAACCTTCTTTCACTCTTCCTGTATCACAACAAAACAAAACAAAACAAAAACGAAGCGAGTTCATTCAATTGTTTTTAGAACAACGTTCTGTTTTGAAAATAATTTTGGTATGTATGATCGACAGAAAAAAAGTTAAGATTAATCTGAAAATTAACTATTAACTATAAAACTATAATTATAAAAAAGTGACTCATTAGTTCATTCGTTTATTTTCTAAAAATGGTACAGGAAACAAAATTAAATAAAAAAGAAAACTAAACAAAAACAAATGAAATCATTCATTTATTCGTGGGTTGATGTTTTATTTAAAAAAAAAATGTGTCTTATGTCATTCACATGAAAAAGGTAAAAAGTATTTTGTGCATGACGTAAAAACAAATGAAAAATTATTGTTTAAAAGGAAACTATTGTCTGAGACATCATTCAAACAATTGACTTCTATTTGATACACATGTGTAACCGTTTGGTTTCTATTTTCTGGAAGAAAATCCCTAAAAAGAGACATCAAAAATATTAAATTCTATTAAAAAGTATAAATATTATACAAAAAAAGTAAAGACAAAAAAACAATTGACGTCATTCAATTGTTTTTTTTTTTAATTTGATGTTTTATTTTCTGAATATTTTATTTAAACTATTGCCTATTAGGTATTATATTACATTGCCTCTAAGTTTGTTATTTCTTGATTCTGAAATATCTTTAAAAAATTGACGCGGTAAACAAGAGAAAAAATCTATTATAAATAATAATAAATAAAAGTTACAGCAATAATTTTTTGTAAAATATTAAACATTAACAACATAAATTAACAAATTCATTACGAATGCACTTGGGACAAGAAAAAAAAATATTTTATGCAACGTTTCAAAAATCAAAACATGAGAAAAATATACAGGATATTCAATTTGAGCGGCTCGCCAATGCTACACTTAAGATTAAAATTTAGCGCGCATTTTGCGTGTTTTTTTTTGCTGGGGATCGTTGTTTATTATTAAATTTCTTTCGCCGTTTATTTGGTTTCATTTTCAAACATCTTCTTTTGATTTTGGTTCGAAGACCTTTCCAAATCCTTGCCTCCGATTTAAACGTGTATCAATCCCCTTCGTTATTTGCTAAATTTCTTCCTTTTTTCGTTCAATCTTCTATTTTTGTTTTGAAATTTAATTTAAACTGTACATTTTGGCTTTCCGCTTCTTACTCTTCTTTTACGTTAATTTATCCTTCAGGTAGGTTGTGATTATTAATTTATTTAGAAAATTTGTTGCACGTCTTCTGCTGAAGAGACCCCAAATAGGGCGGAAACGGCTGTTCAGAGGACGCTCGAGGAATTCTTTGCAATCGAAATCGACTTGCAACAAATTTTCTAAACTTTCTAATCTGTTTCGACAACAAGCTTGGTCATCTTAAGCGGGCAGCTAGCGGGTCGCTATTTGTCAATTCAAAAATGAGCCAAAGGAAGTCGCAACGTATACTATTGATTATTATTTTCTTATTCAAAATTTCTACTATTATTAAAACTTCACCAAGAATCCTTTTTCAACAAAGAATTTCTCGCCGCATAAAAAATTGAAATTTTCTCTCACAACTATGAGCTTTCAGAATTTGAAGAGGTATTGATGGTAGTTATAAAACTATTGTTTTGAATTTAGAATACTTTTTATTAATAAAGAATTTAGTGAAAAATCGGAACGAGCCACAGAAAAATGTAATCCGTTCGTTAAAGCATGTGTCCGATCGTCCATTAAAATAATTAAACGCCAACAGAACGCCGAAAGCTCAATAAAGACCAGGGCGACTGCTCCTAAAGTTGATACGGATGGGTTTTCATTTGATTATGAACAATGGTCGTGGAACAATAGCACCGCCGAGATGCACTGCAGTCGAAGATGACGAGATTGAATAGACTTTTCATTTATCACTACCATTTGCATTTTATTTCAGCATTTCAATGCGTTATGCCTTGTACAAAGGATAACGCGCGGAACAATTCGAGTTTATTGCAACAGATAAGGTTTTTAATTGTTTCGCTTCTTTTATGCCGGGAATTAATTAGATCGGGCGGTAGATAATAATACTTCGGCAACTTGTGTAATTCTTTTCAACGCGCGCCGGCCTGAATCAATGGGAAAAAGCAATTTAAATAAGAATAAATTTAAATAAGAATTCTTGATCGATCTGTTTTAAGAATTTTATTCCTTGCTGGTGGTCATAAGCAGCTATACGCCTACACTTTTCGAATATGTACCTTTGGAAAATTCTTATCTTAAATCTAAATCTAATAAGTAACATCATCGAGTACCTTCACGTGTTAATGCAGATTTATTAAGCGAGAACAAAGAAGTTAAGAACACTCAAAGGAACTGATTTATAACCATCATAGTTTATGCAGTTCTCAGCAAACTTAAACTACCTATTATGCATCGAAATAATCAAGCCAATACCTTATAAATGGGCGAAGGGATGATGAACGTTCTATCTAATATGCACAGTGAATAGGCTGGGACCGGTTAACTCATGAAAGCCTTATTGTCAGCAACATCGCACAATGAACACTGCCCGGCGTCTGGACGCCATTCACACCAGCGTCCTGGATATTTCTGAATCATCCCTGTTTGGGCAAGAACACGACCTTACCTGTTAGCACATGCAATTGGACTTTTTTTTTTGCTTCAGGAAAATACTTTTGCCTTCTTTCTTCTTATATTTTTCGCAAGTTTTGTTAGACTACAAAAGACAGGTGATTGCACACATCAAGTCAATAAAAAAAAATGGTCTGCCATTGTTGAGACTAAGATAATAATAATTAACAATAATTATTCCTTCACCATTTTACTCAAAATGTACTACAGGACAGCTAGTATTTAACATTTAATTGTACATGCTATTTCCCTGTCTAAAAAACGAATCAATGCAGTGTACATACAGGGTGACTGACAATTGTTTCGTAAGAAACAGAATGAATGCCACAAGTTACGGGAAAAATGTTTAAAGACTTGCTTATAATCACTCTTGTGATTTCGGCCCACGGTTCGCTGAAATAGTTCGAAAATTTACTGCTTCGACTGTACAGGGTGGGCCAATTTCGACACTTTTAATAGGAAACACCTATTTTTAGAAGAGTTAGACAAAAACTGACCTCGGTCCCTGGAGCTCGATTTTTAAGACAAAATTAATGGTGAAAACCGCATTTCGATATCTTGTACCGCTTAGGAGCTACAGGGCGTTTCTCAAAATTCTACGATTTCTAAAAACCTTCATAACTTTTTTGTTTATGAAAATTTTTGATTTCTGTAAAAACTTCTTTAAGGCACTTTTTCATGCAGAATTCATTGCTCTAAATTATTTTTTTCTAAACTGCTCAATATTTGAGATATTAGCAAGAACTTTGTTTTTTTATATGGAACACCCCATATATTTTTAAGTTTTTGAAAGGAGTATAAAATTTCATTCATATAAATATAAAACACTTGATATTTTATTCAAACAGTTTGTGAAATATAGAGCTTCAAAGTTTTAATCAAAAACTTAATTGTTTTTACAGCAGTGAAGTAGGCTATGGATGACGATAACTAAGCGATTTAAGTTTTTGTAACTTCCTGGTAGCCCGCTGTCAAAATCTGACACAATCTCTTACAGTACTTGCATTTTTCTTGAATTTTACTGTCTCTATAAAATAGACTTAGGGAGATAATTAAACTTGTACGAAAACTACGAGAAATACGACATGTTATAATATTTACACCAACTCAAGACTTCATGAAGTGCCTTTAACTTGTAAGTGTATGTGTGTACTGAAGACGACAGCGTAACTGCCGAAATACGTGTCTATGGATACAATCTATTTTGATTTATATTTAAGGATATAAACTTTTTTGATTTATATTTATTTTTTTGATTTGTTATTTCTAAACCACCGTCTTCTTTACTAATATTAAATGTTAAAGCGTTTTATAGAAATTGGCGAAAATTCAGAAGCAGCGATTAATCTTTACCATGAGCGGTATCCTGAAAGATGACAATCCTTCAGAGATATATTTTTGAGATTTAAAAACAATTTAATAAATTTTTCGTCATTTAAACTGATAAAAACTAAAAATTATGAATCTCAAAACAGAAATAAAGAATTAGAGGAGGTCATAATTTTGGGAGAAATTGAAAATGACCGACGCCAGTTGGAGCAAACATCTTAGCAAGAATTTCTGCAATACGAATTTTAAAGAAACAAAGATTCTGGCCTTATTGAATAAGAAAAATGCATCACTACCAGTCCTTGAATTGGTGATGTCTGCTCAAACCATAACAAAACGGAATCGTTTATGTTTAGTACAAAATGGCCGACAATTTAATACTTTATGTAATTTTTGCCCAATTTCGATTACATTAGTATTTATTCGTTATAACTTTGTTATATTTATTAAAAATAAAGTAACATTTATTATGGCTCATTGCATCTTCAAAAAATATTTAGTTATCATCATCCACAGCCTACTTGAATGCTCAATAACCATCAAAATTTTAATTAAAACACGAAAGCTCTACAGCTCAAAGATCTTTTGAATAAAATATCAAGTATTTTATATTTTTGTAAATAGAATTTTATGCTCTCTTCAGAAATGTAAAAATATATAGGGTGTTCCATATAAAAAATCAAAGTTCTAGCTAATATCTCAAATATTGAGCACTTTGGAAAAAAATAACTTAGAGCAATGAATTCTACATGAAAAAGTGCCTTAAAGAAGTCTTTACAGAAATCAAAAATTTCCATAAACAAAAAAGTTATGAAGAATAATATAAACACCCTGTAGCTCCTAAACGGTACAAGATATCGAAACGGGGTCTTCACCGTTAATTTTGTCTTAAAAATCGACCGAGGTCAGTTTTTGTCTAATTCGTCTAAAAATAGGAGTTTCCTATTAAAAGTGTCGAATTTGGCCCACCCTGTACAGGCTACGCCGTCGGAGTATAGGAAGGGTTCGGCCTGCGAATGACTACCTAATGAAACGTATTCAGTCATGGTCATGAGCGTTTTGATATTTGTAAATGTTCGCGTTGGGATGTGCGAAAGTAGCGAGTGTACAATCCGGTACAATATCATAACATTCGAAGTGTCCCGAAGTCATAAGTCTGCTTATATTTAATTTAAAATTTATCCAGTGTGTTACTCACGTGTATGTAGTAATTTATTATTAACACGGAGATTTGCATTATTTTTATGTTGTAGTGCTTTATTTCTTTGCCTGTCAGAGCAGGTGATTCGCATGCATTTGTCAGCAATTTCGTAAATATTTTGGAGCTCGGACTTCAGCCACAAACACAGGTCAATTAACGTTAAGCGCCGTAACAATCATAAAACTACAAAACACTTATAACCGTACATATTTATTTCGTTTATTTGCTGTACTTTTTTAACCAGAGATGTATCGCCATTTTGAGTATAATTTTGGGTTAAATATTTTTCCAAAGACTAAACGCCCCACCAAAAAAATCTGGGACAACTCTATACATGCACTTTTGAGTTATTTTATTAGTTTGAATTTAGCAGTTAACAAGTCATAATGCTTATTCTATGGAAACGTAAAAGAAGACAATAAACAACACTCAATTCGTCGTACTTACAATATTGTTCCCATACTCTGGGATATCGCTTCTCCTTCGTGGCTTCCTTTAGACGAAACACTTGTCAGTCGCCCTGTATATACTACTGTATCTATCTGGGTGTCAAAGTACAGGACATACTACCGCCTTTTTAACTTTCGGAAGGCAACTGAAAACATTTGATGATGTTAATCACGATCTCACTGCTATAGTGAATAATAAAAACTTTATGCCTGAAATAACCCCTGAAAATGTCTAGGATAATGGCTACACAATTTCCAATTACGTCCATATAAGTTTTCCTAATGTTTATCGGCAAAAACTATGATAACACAAACACACGTTATACACTACAGCAAGGACAAACGAAAAGTGATGCGGTGAAACCAAGCGGGGCGAAAGGGAAGGCGGAAACATGATCGCGTGATGGTCAATCATCGATCAGAAGCCCAAGAAGTAAAGGGAAATTTCGGTGTCAGGGTTGCCACTCGAAAGCCTAATTTGGCTTAAAATTTGAAGTAACATTACCTGGATTCTAATAAAATTCAAATTCGTTAACGGTGCCGTTACACAATTTCCATCCACGTCGATATAAGTTTTCTTAATGTTTATCAGCAAAAACTATGATAACACAAACACACGATATACACAACAGCAAGGGCAAACGAAAAGTGACGCGCTGAAGTCAAGCGGGGCGAGGAGAGAAGCGGAAACATGATCAGCAGTAACTATGATAACGCAAACACACGATTTACACAACAGCAAGGGCAAGCGAAAAGTGACGCTCTCAAGCCAAGCAGGCTAAGAAGAAGAACGGAAACATGATCGCGTTATGGTCAAACACCAATTAGAAATCGAAGAAACTTTATAAACCCATAAAAAAAAACTTCGATGCACCCGGTTTCGGTGTCAGGGTTGCCACTCGAAAGCCTAAATTGGCTAAAAATTTGGAGTGACATTACCTGGATTCTAATAAAATTCAAGCCTTGGACAGGTTGAATTCTTCCCTAGATGTTAGCTGCGCTGTTATTCAATTTTCAACCACGTCGATATAAGTTTTCCTAATGTTTATCAGTAGAAACTATGATGACATAAACACATGATATACACAGCAGCACCGGCAAACGAAAAGTGATGCGCTGAAGCCAAGCGGGATGAGAAGGAAAGCGGATACATGATCGCGTGATGTCATTTACGGTTACGGTTTTCCTAATGTTTATTAGCAGAAACTATGATAACACAAACACACGATTTACACAACAGCAAGGGCAAGCGAAAAATGACGCGCTCAAGTCAAGTGGGCTGAGAAGGAAAACGGAAACATGATCGGGTCATGGTCAAACACCAATTAGAAACCGAAAAAGTTTTACATACCCATAAAAGGAAACTTCGATGCATCCGATTTCGGAGTCAGAGTTGCCATTCGAAAGCCTAAATTGGCTAAAAATTTGGAGTGACATTACTTGGATTCTAATAAAATTCAAGCCTTGGACAGGACGAAAGAATTCTTCCCTTGACGTTAGCGGTGCTGTTACACAATTTCCAACCACGTCGACATAAGTTTTCCTAATGTTTATCAGCAAAACTATGATAACACTATATACATGATTGTACGGGCAAACGAAAAGTGACGCGCTGAAACCAAGCGGGGCGAGAAGAAATGTGGCATAGTGGTCAAACACCAATCGGAAGCCGAAGAAGCTTTACATGCGTATAAAAGGAGACTTTGATGCACCCGACTTCGGTGTCAGGGTTGCCACTCGAAAGCCTAAATTGGCTAAAAATTTGTAGTGACATTACCTGGATTCTAATAAAATTCAAGCCTTGAACAGGATGAAAGAATTCTTCCCTAGATGTTAGCGATGCTGATACACAATTTCCAACCACGTCGATATAAGTTTTCCTAATGTTTATCAGCAAAAACTATGATGAAACAAACACACGTTATGTATAAAACAAGGGCAAGGGCAAACGAAAAGCGACGCGCTGAAACCAAGCGGAGCGACAAGGAAAGTGGAAACATGATCGCGTGATGGTTAAACACCAATCAAAAACCGAAGAAGTTTTACATGGCCATGAAAGGAAACTTCGATGCACCCGGCTTCGGCGTCAGGGTTGCCACTCGAAAGCCTAAATTGGCTAAAAATTTGGAATGACTTTACCTTGATTCTAATCAAGTTCAAGCCTTAGGCAGGATGAAAGAATTCTTCCCTAGGCGTTAGCGGTGCCCATAAAAGGAAACTTCGATGTCTGGGTTGCCACTCGAAAGCCTAAATTGCCTAAAAATTTGGAGTGACATTAACTGGATTCTAATAAAATTGAAGCCCTGGGACAGGATGGGAGAATTCTTCCCTAGACGTTAGCGGTGCCGCTAACTACGTCGATTCGTTTCCTTAATGTTTATCAGCAAAAACTATGATAATACAAACACGCGATATACACAACAAGCTCGGGCAAACGAAACGTGACGCGCTGAAACCAAGCGGGGCAAGAAGGAAAGCGAAAACTTGATTGCGTGATGGTCACTTACTGAAAACGGTTAGTTACTGAAAATGTCTAAAAGTAAAACTTATCGGATCTTCTTCGGTGGTAAATTTGAAGTTCATTTTTGTATCTTCCAATCATTCTTCGTGGGATGAAAATCATCGTCATCGTTTCTTTATTGTTGCGCAAAAAGAAATCAAATTCGAACTACGTTTTTTTACTTAAATAAAAATTATCGAAGTTGGTTAAAGGGCGTCAATCTTTTTTCAATCAATGGATTACAGTTTCTAGTTACTATCGCAACGATAACACCCTGTATGCTTCCAAAAACCTGGTCATTACAACTTTTTGAATTAATTTTGTTGTTCCTTTACACCTGCGTAAGTAGGCATGGTTTTGGATGTTTTTTTTTTTTTAACATGCGTGTTTGATTAATTAATTTTCGGTCCTACGTTCTACATTAACTGCAATTTTTCGATACAAAAGTAACCTTGTTGGAGCTTCGGGATTATCTGCATCTAATTCAGATAAATACCACGCGAGACAAAAGCGGAAAATAATTTGAAAAAAAAATCCGGAACGCGCGCGTTTTCCTTTTAATCGTTGTTTATAAAGATAGCGCACGAAAAAGATATAATCGAAAGCGCGTGACATTCAGTGATCGCGAATCCATGCAACGGATTCTCTCTATCCTCTATGTACACACGATAAAAATGTCACCGCATTTCCCATTGTTATGTTCTGAATGCCGCATCGAGCTATACATAAAGAGACTGCGATAATGGCAAGGATGGAGAGACATCGGCGGGCGAGTCGAGCGACAGAGACGCCGTCTTTTCATCACCAAGGAGATATGATGGCATTGTTTAGCTAAACAATAGACAACTTTTGTTGTCAATGGTGACATGCAAAGAAGTCATTTTAGCCTCCTTTCAACACTGGACAATGTTTGACACAAGTTTCAATCAGCGTTTTTGCTAACGTCTTTATACAACTTTCCTCATTGGAATAAATTCCGGTGTCTTCTTATTGCAGCCGCATTGTATTCGATCAAGGCGCCTCCTTTTATTTACGCCTTCCGGATGTAACATCCGAGTGTATTAGATTACATCTATACATTAATTAATTAACTAATTATTATTTTTTCTTTGTGTGCTACAATGAATGGAACAACAGAATACTGTATTAACAAGAAGGACAAAATAATAACTAATGCCTTATTTATTTAAATATAATTTAATATATTAGTATAATTATTTATTTAATAGTGGTACAGTGCCGGACACATTAAATAGCACTTAATGTAGTGGTAAACATACAGATTGACACAATTCCTGTTGTTTTAGGAAGAATCTTTTTCTAAATAAATTCCTTTCAGATAATTAAAATCTAATTATTATATTATAAATGAGTTTGGTGCAGCTCTTACTCATGATTTGATTATAACATCGGCCTACCAACAAGTATTATACCAACAATTGATTGAGATGTTCTCGACCTCAGTCTATCCTGCGTGATCATCCTTTCTTGTACGTTGGATTTCAGGAAGCTTTTTGGCCTCTTTCTTGGTTCAGACAGATTCAAACTATACAGAGATGAATGCATCTGAAGAAGAAACTGAAAAAGGAAAGCTCAAAAGAAGACGTCAGAATAGCGGGAAAAAATCAAGGGACTTTCTAAATCGACTATCTATGGTATCACACGTCAAAAACGATAGTTGCTTATGAGTAGACAAGCTATGGGCGTTCGAGATTAATTTCCCATTGAATTTTACATAAGGATTCACTTTTCAAATGTGTAGATATGGTTGCCTAACTAACGAGCATGAGAGGGGTGAACGAATGGCGTCTTCAGTTGAAGGCGGCAGTTTTAAACGAACAGGTAGAAATCAGGCGGCAGTTTTCAAAACAACAGATAAAGACCAAATAGCTTTTGAGTTATGTCCACGCAATTTAGAGACAGACACTGTAGAAAAACGTCGACCTTCTTTTGTTTTGTTTTTATTCACTTTTTTCTTCGTATTCTCTTTTGTTTTTTCGTTTGTCTTAATTTTCGAACAACCCGTCTATTAATCGACAAACTTCTTCTATTTGTCGTTCCTTCATATTTGTTTTCATTTGTTGCCTTGCATTCTTCATTTGTTTCGTTGCATTCAATTGTCTCTTTTAGTCGCATTAACTTTTCATGTTACGATTAACACTTATTCACAGTTTCTTCTTTCGTTTCTTACTGGCGATTTGATTTTCTTACGTTTACGTTTTTTAATTAAACTTTTTCTTTGTATTTTCTTTTGTTTAGTAAGCTGTCTTGACTCGCCTATTAATCAATAATCTTCTTTTGTTTGTAGTTCTTTTTTTTCATCTTTGCTTTCGTTTGTTTCTTTGCATTGTTTGCTTTTGTTTTTGTTTTTCTGTCGCATTAACTTTTCATGTTACAATTTCTTTTGTTTCTTGCTGGCGTTTCGATTTTCTAACATTCGCTGTGAATTTTAATTAATTAATTAATTAATTAATTAATGATATTCTTTTATTTGTTGTTTCCTTCGTATTTGTTTTCATTTGTTTCTTTGCATTCAAATGCTTCTTTTAGTCGCATTAACTTTTCATACACTTATTCACAGTTTCTTTTGTTTTCTGTTTGTGAGTGGATTTTCGATTTTTTTAACCTCCAAATTGAGATTCCTTGCGTTCGTTTGTTTTTCTTTCTGTCGCGTTAATTTTTCGTATTACTTCTTCGCAGTTTCTTCTTTCGTTTCTTATTGGCGATTTGATTTTCTTACATTTATTATTGAAAAACGTCGATCTTCTTTTGTTTTTTTTATTCACCTTTTTCTATGTATTCTCTTTTGTTTTCTTACCTGTCTTAACCCACCCGCCTGTTAATCAACGGTCTTATTATGTTTGTTGTTCTTTTTCTTCGTCTTTGTTTTCGTTTGTTTCTTCGCATTCAATTGTTTCTTTTTGTCGCATTAACTTTTCAATTTATTCTCAGTTTCTTTCGTTTCTTGTCGGCGATTTGATTTTCTTACATTTACTATTGGAAAACGTCGATCTTCTTTTGTTTTGTTTTTTAAATTCCCCTTTTTCTTTGTATTCTCTTTTGTTTTTCTTATCTGTCTTAACTCGCCCGTTAATCAACGATCTTATTTTGTGTGTTGTTCTTTTTCTTCGTGTTTGTTTTCGTTTGTTTCTTTGCATTCAATTGTTTCTTTTTGTCGCATTAACTTTTCAATTTATTCTCAGTTTCTTTCGTTTCTTGTTGGCGATTTGATTTTCTTACATTTACTATTGAAAAACGTCGATCTTCGTTTGTTTTTTTTTTAATTCGCCTTTTTCTTTGTGTTCTCTTTTGTTTTCTTATCTGTCTTAACCCGTCCGTTAATCATCGATTTTATTTTGTTTGTTGTTGTTTTTTCATCTTTGTTTTCGTTTGTTTCTTTGCATTCAGTTGTTTCTTTTTGTCGCATTAACTTTTCATTTTATTCTCAGTTTCTTTCGTTTCTTGTTGGCGATTCGATTTTCTAACGTTCACTGTCGATCTTCTCTTGTTTTTCTTTTATTCGCCCTATTTTTCGAACATCCACGCTTTTCTCTGTTACAGTTATTTTTCTTTGTCAAGTCATTATGGTTTTTTCTCTTTTTAACTTGTCCGCCTAATAATTAATCAACGACCTTATTCTGTTTGTTGTTACTTTTCTTCGTATTTGTTTTCACTTGTTTCTTTACATTCGCTTGTTTTTCATCTTGTTTCTTTCTGTTGCACTAACTTTTCGTGTTACAATTAACACATTTTCATAGTTTCTTTTGGAGATACGATTTTCTTACATTCATCATGGAAACGTCGAACCTTATTTGTTTTCTTTTATATGTATTATTTCTGGAACATTCATGTTGCTTGTTACGAATTCATTTTTTTTTGTCGAGTATTACGGTTTTCTCTTTTGTTTTTTGATTTCTCGATAAGAACCTAATAATAAATTCACTTCATCTGTTTCTCTGCGTTCCAATATTTTTTTTTTGTTTTTGATGCATTAACTTTTCATGTTGTAAATAACACTTCTTCACAATCTCTTCTTTCGTTTTTGCTGGCGATTCAATTTTCTTACAAAATTTAAGCTCAGCTTTTAAGTGCATGGTGCAAATGGTCATTGTTATTGTAATCGACGAATTGTGAGTAATACCACGAATACGAGTTTTGCAATGTTGTCAGGTGCATTTTCCCTATTCCCCCCAAATCGTAATTAATGTTAACCAATTAGAAAATGTTGCCTTCTTGCTGTAAATGCTATTTCTGCGTTGGGGTCTTTACAGATACAGGTACCGCCTGAGCTAGACGGAAACCTGTACGTTGGATGCGAAGGGTAGATTACCTACATTACCGACTTTGTGTTATTGATCGCAGTCGGTTGACGAACCTCTGCAGTTCCAGCATTCGCCCGCCAGTGGGCAACACAAACCGGCTGCCTATATTAGTTTCAAACGACACTAGACAATAGATGTTTTTGAATTTTAATTTTTTATTTTTGGCAAGAAACCCCTCTATTTTTTTCATCTGTACAATTGTGCAAAACAACAGACGCAATTAAAAGCTGCACTCATTTGTTTCGCCTTCGCCCGCCGCACAATTGAAACAATGGCCTTTTTCACCTCGCTCATCTTTTGTTTGTCTCAAAAGTCGCCTGCGTGTGTTATTTTACTGACGCGTTTGATATTAATGATTTTCGCGTTCGCGCATCTTTTGTTTGCACAAACACGAGCTGGTACGTTCATTTGCAAAATGTAAATAAAATAATGTAAATAAAATATGCCCCGGGGAAATCACAGATTTAATTTAATTAATTTATTGTTTAAACGATCACCTCTTTCTTGTGATTGGGGTTTATGATGAATTGAAATTGAATTTTTGCGGTTTATACAGGGTATTACCGAACTGGAATCATTTATCACAACTTCAAGAAATTAACTTGTACGTATAAGTACAGTATCTCTCTTGTATTGCATGGCGCCAACTTTATAAAAAAAAAATCACAGGAATTTATTTCAAGGAACGGTATAGAAGCTCCTCCTACCGTAATAATGGTATCATTAGCTGCTTTTATGTATTGTTAACGCAAGCAAAATAAAAAAAATAATTTATTAATCGGTAAAGGGAGATCATTTGAGTTGTTCTAAAAGAATCAAAATCAAGATAAGATAGGCGATTTTAAGCTATAAAATATTAAGCGTTTATTATTAATAAAGGTCGTAAGGCAACTGAGCGGTGGTATTTTGAGACAAACACAATAGAATCAGACTCCACAAAGACGCAGTGAATTTATTATTTCACAAATTAGGTATTGCTTCTGCTGAAGCCTTATGTTATAGCGTCTATGGAGTAAAGCTAGAACCTTCAAATTTCAACGATAATTTCATATATTCACATACTTCGTGCTACATCTCGAGATGGTTTGATCCATAGAGTAAGCTATGGCTTGAACTTTTTATCAAAGTTGTTTACTTCATTTCATGTTACGTCGCCAGGACGGTTGGACGTACTTTGTCTTCACTCTTAACTTCGCCTTGCCGAGATCTATAGAGTGAAACTATGGGTTAGCCTTGCCTAGATCTACAGAGTGAAGCTGTGGGTTAGCCTTGTCTAGATCTATAGATTGAAGCTAGGACCTTTAAGCGTCAACGATAATTTCATATACTCTCATACCTTGTGCTATAAAAGAAAATTTATATCTCGAGATGGTTCCTCGTCTTGATGCTTGATCTATAGAGTAAGCTATAGCTTAAACTTTTTATCAAAGTCGTTTACTTCTTTTCATGTTACATCGCCAGGACGGTTGGACGCACTTTGTCTTCACTCTTAACTTCGCCTTGCCGAGATCTATAGAGTGAAACTATGGGTGAGCCTTGCCTAGAACTATAGAGTGAAGCTATGGGTTAGCCTTACCCAGATCTATAGATTGAAGCTAGGACCTTTAGGCGTCAACGATAATTTTATATACTCTCATACCTTGTGCTGTAAAAGAAAATCTATATCTCTTGATTGTTCCTCGCCTTGATGCTTGATCTATAGAGTAAACTATAGCTTGAACTTTTTATCAAAGTCGTTAACTTAATTTCATGTTACATCGCCAGGAGGTTAGACATACTTTGTCTTCACTCTTAATTTCGCCTTGCCGAGATCTATAGAGTGAAGTTATACCTTGTGCTCTAAAAGAATATCTATATCCCGAGATGTTTCCTCATCTTGATACTTGATCTATAGAGTAGGCTATCGCCAGGACGGTTGGACGTACTTTGTCTTCACTGTTAACTTCGCCTTGCCGGAATCTATAGAGCGAAGCTATGGGTTAGCCTTGCCTAGATCTATAGAGTGAAGCTAGGACCTTCAAGCGCCAACGATAATTTCATATACTCTCATATCGTCTGCTATATCTCGAGATGGTTCCTCGTCTTGATGCTTGATCTATATTGTAAGCTATGGCTTGAACTTTTTATCAAAGTCGTTTACTTCATTTCATGTTACATCGCCAGGACGGTTGGAGGTACTTTGTAGAGATCTTAACTCTTAACGTCGCCTTGCCGAGATCTATAGAGTGAAGCTATGGGTTAGTCTTGCCAAGATCTACAGAGTGGGTAATTTCGTATACTTTCAAACCTCGTGCTATAAAACAAAATCTATATCCCGAGATGGTTGATCTATAGAGGAAGCTATGACTTTGAAGTTTTTGTTTACTTAATTTCATGTTACAAAAGGAATCTGCATCGCTAGGACGGTTGGAGGTACTTTGTTGAGGTCTTCACTCTTAACGTCGTCTTTCCGAAATCTATAGAGTGAAGCTATGGGTTAGCCTTGTTTAGAACTATAGAGTGATAAGGGTAATTTCATATACTCTCATATCCTGTGCTATAAAAGAAAATCTTGAGATGGTCTTGATGCTTGAACTATAGAGGAAACTAAAGCATCAACTTTTTGTAAAACTCGTTGACTTAATTTCATGTTACAAAACAATGTACATGTCTAAGACGGCCGGAGGCTCTTTATAGAGGTCTTCACGGGGTACATAGAGTGAAGCTCAAGTTTCGTGTTTAATGCACAAGAAATCTATACATCTCCAGAGGATTACAATATTAATTTGTGTGTTAGCTTCAAATATTTATATATAGATTTAAGGAAACTTGGAAACAATCGAAAAGAAATAGTAAAGAACTCGAAGTCGTTTAATGATTGAACATTTCTCTCTTCAGTTACACACCCATTGAGTTTATGTAGACACCATGAGTTAACAGGTAAGGGAAAGGCAATAAGCTTGCTTATTAAATAATAATTTACGTAATTCATGAATGAAAATCTACAGTAATAATAACAACTGATATTTACTAACACCCTATATAATAATTTTTTTCTTATAAATTCCACAGATGGTTGATTTGATTGATTGACTTATCCGAATCAGTTTGATTCATTTCTTTAGTTGATACAAAAAAAAACACAAGTCCAGTATTTTTTTTATTAACAATAAATTGTCAAAGTCATAGGTACAGAGAATTTATTTATTTTAAATTATTTTGCATTGCAGAATTTAGTACTACACAATTTTAAACACAAAGTACAAGTATTTTTATTTATTGCACTAATTATTATTATTATTTGGTCTTTAATTAATTGTTATTAACACTAATTATTTACAAATTGCGCTACGTACCCTGTGTATTTATTATTAACTTAAAACCGGACTTATTACTATTACGTGGTTAACTTACACAGCATCGGATGGATTTGGTTTTATCACAATTTAATTCTAAGCTGAATTATCGCTTTTAGTAAAAACAAAAAAATTAAAAACTATTCTCATTAGAAACTTTAACTCACAATTAGATTAGGTACATTTCATGAATACCATAGTTATCACTAACGCACGGATTTAAGTGAATTTTTAGGTCACGCTCATCACCCAAAAATGCACTTAAATCCGTGCTTTAGTTATCACAATTACTTTATCACTAGGAACGTTGTACATCAGATATGCATACGATATCATTCGTCAAAAAATGGAAGCAATTTCGTACAGCAATTTTATGTAGACATACATATCCATAACATTATCTAATGCTATTTAATATCACATGTTCTCGAAGGAAAAAAAATCACAGATAGATCGGTTGCTTGAATTTGCAGCTCTTTGTTTTGCACGTCACCATAACATGACTGGGGGGTCTACCGCCTTTCAACCAAGAAACCTGAGATCTATTTTGGAAGTACGTGGCTATATCGTCGAGCAACACCGCCGGCGTCAAATCCCAGCTTCCGGTTATGTTCGATCGCAGATCGAGCAGGTTTCGGCCACCGTACATAATCGCTTGGTCGTCATCAGGTTTCGAAACGCAAACGTCCTTCTTCCGCATCTGTGTATTTAATAAGAAAACGCGCGTCTGAAAAATTTTAGCTTTAAAATCTGCCCTCACCTTATTTGCTTGCGCCTGCTTGAACGTCTGCAGGATGAACTCTTTGATTTGCGATTCGGTGGAGCTTCTGGCGTTCGATTTGTGCTGGTCGAAAAGGCTGAAGAATTTCACGCACTCGGGGGAGAGCTCTGTTCTTGATTTCTTTTCTAGTGTGAACATGAAAGTCTTCGTTATGTTGGTGCCGCAGATGTGGTCGAATTGGCTGGGCCATTGTTCTGGTTCGAGATCTGATAGGGCCAAGGCGACTAGCAGAGACATGTTTAAGGAAAATCTATAACAGAGCAAAGAAATAATTAAACAAATACAGAGAATTGTAATAAAATAAAGTGGTAGAAGTAATTTGGCAAATTGCAAGGCAACTTATTATCAGGCTTCGGACCTTGCGGAGCGTTGGGGTGGCTACGCTTTTCATTGGTCCTCATCTTGCGTAACCATGGCAACGATCCGAAATGTCCGAAGTCTGCTTATTAAAAAAATATTGGCTTTTAATTTCTCGGCTGTATACCGCCTGTTTCAAAGTAAGTCGGCGCCCTTGCTAGCTTACCTATTTCTGGAGCTACGAAATCGATTAAATTAGCAAATTTGTAAAGTAAAGTATTTATTGCATTGCACAGTGATGAGGTCACGCAGTTGTAAATACAATCAGTATAATTAGAAATAGTAATTTGGTAAAACCAAAAAATTGTTAAGTAGTAATTGTGAACGACGAAAAGAAATAAAAGCCGATCGATGTGATCGTAAGAGCTGCAACAGAGCTGCAGTGGAATTCTCAAGCTACGCTTCTGCTGACGAGGCTCCAAATAGGACCGAAGCAGCTGTATAGAGGACGCTCGGGGAATCCACTGCAATCAAAACCGACTAGCAACAAAATTTTTAAATTTAATGTTCATAATGCACAGAAAATAATATGATGACGTCTTAAAGTTATCGTTTCTAAATTTTAAAACATTTAGAAATTGAAAAAAGTACGACGAAATTGTAAAGATGGCGTTCGCGTTAGCTAAAGTTATATCTGCCAAGGCCGGGCCGCTCCATCCTATGATTTTTCATATAAAGTTTTTTTCTTGACATTTTGACTCTTGATCCCAATTTATCGTCACCTACTGATGACTAGGTAAAATATGATTAAGAATGTGGATGGCGCCACCTATCAAACATCTTTGTAATTGATTATTTTTTAATGAAGCGCCAAAAACAAATGCATTCTTGGATAATTTTTTCCGAATTATGATGTCCAACTATTCAAGTGAAAAAACAACATTAAATGAAATATACACTCGATGGCGTCAGTTAAAGAAAACATTTTTAAATTTCTTTAAAAGACATTTTAAAATAAAAAACTACTTTCACATTCGGAAAGAGAATTTCTTCAAAAAAGGAAACTAAGTAAGGATAAGGTGTCGCCATCTGTCATACGTCAATTGAATTGAAAAGTGAATTCATTAAGCTTTTTATATTTGCTGAAATTTATTATATTTTGTCTTCTCAATAATTTCAGAATCTTAAAAATCGGTGGCGCCATCTATCAAATGTCATTCGAATTAAAGAAAAAATGGAAGGGACAAAAGTAAAAAAGTAAGTTTTTATTCTGGCTGAAATTTATTATACTTATTTTAGCCTCCTTCAGTAATTTCATATTCTAAAGATCGGTGGCGCCCTCTATAAGATGTCATTTGAATGAGAAAAAAATTGAAGCGCCAAATTTAAACGTAACTTTAAGATGGCGAAAATTGTGTAAATTTTAAACTATTTTATGCTACCGTGCATTCAATTAAATTGCGAATTAAAGTAGGCTAAGATTTCAATGCTTTTTCTCCTAAAGGTTTGTAGCACTGACAGCTGCTCAATTATTTTTTTTTGTGTCAACTCTTGTTTTTTTTTTGACATTTTTAGTCTTGATCCCAATTTATCTATGACTAGGTAAAACATGTTTAAAAATGTGGATGGCGCCACCTATCAAATATCTTTGTAATTAATTATTTTTTAATGAAGCGCCAAAAACAAATGCATTCTTGGATAATTTTTTAAGTTTACTGATTCCGCATTATGAAGATGTCACGTGATGATATTATACAAATTGAAAAAACAACATTAAATGACATATACAATCGATGCGTTAATTAAAAAAAAACAATTTTCAATTTTTCCTAAGAGACATTTTAAACTGCAAAACTACTTTCATATTCGGAAAGAGAATTTCTTCAAAACAAAACTAATTAAGCATATACATAGGTGACGCCATCTATCATACGTCATTTGAATTAAAAAGTGAATTCATATAAGGTTTTGATATTTGCTGAAATTTATTATATTTTGTCTTCTCAGTAAATTCATATTCTTAAAAATAGGTGGCGCCATCTATCAAATGTCATTTGAATTAAAAAAAAAATTGAAGCGCCAAAAGTAAAACAGTAAGTTTTTATTCTGACTGAAATTTATTATACTTATTTTAGCCTTTTCAGTAATTTCATATTCCAAAGATTGGTGGCGCCCTCTATAAGATGTCATTTGAATGAGGAAAAATTTTGAAGCGCCAAATTTAAACGCAACTTTAAGATGGCGAAAATTGTGTAAATTTTAAACTATTTTATACTACCGTGCATTCAAGTAAATTGCGAATTAAAGTAGGCCATGATTTCAATGCTTTTTCTCCTAAAGGTTTGTAGCATTGACAGCTGCTCAATTATTTTTCTTTTGTGTCAACTCTTGGTTTTTTTTGACATTTTTAGTCTTGATCCCAATTTATCGCCATCTATGACTAGGCAAAACATGATTAAAAATGTGGATGGCGCCACCTATCAAACATCTTTGTAATTAATTATTTTTTAATGAAGCGCCAAAAAGAAATGCATTCTTGGATAATTTTTTAAGTTTACTGATTCCATATTAGGAAGATGTCACGTGATGAGATTATACAAAGTGAAAAAATAACATTAAATGACATATACAATCGATGGCGTCAGTTAAAGAAAACAATTTTTAATTTTTTCTAAGAGATATTTTAAAATACAAAACTAATTTCACATTCGGAAAGAAAATCTCTTCAAAACAAATCTAATTAAGGATATACATAGGTGCCGCCATCTATCGTACGTCATTTGAATTAAAAAGTGAATTCGTATAAGGTTTTGATATTTGCTGAAATTCATTACATTTTGTCTTCTTAGTAATTTCATAATCTTAAAAATCGGTGGCGCCATCTATCGAATGTCATTTGAATGAAAGAAAAAATTGAAGCGACTAAAGTAAAAAAGTAACTTTTTTGGCTGAAATTTATTATACTTATTTTAGCCTCCTTCAGTAATTTCATATTCTAAAGCTTGGTGGCGCCCTCTGTAAGATGTCATTTGAATGAAAAAAAAAAATGGAAGCGCCAAATTTAAACGTAACTTAAAGATGGCGAAAATTGTGTAATTTTTTAAAGACAAATTTTAAACTATTTCATACTACCGTGCATTCAATTAAATTCCAAATTAAAATAGGCCATGATTTCAATGCTTTTTCTCCTAAAGGTTTGTAGCACTAACAGCTGCCCAATTTGTTTTGTACCAACACTTGGCAAACTTGTTCGATTGAAAACATGAAGCTTTAGTTTTGTTTTGAAGTAAAAACTGTTTCTCTGAATTTTGCGTTCCTTCTATATATTTTTTTTGTAATGTCATTATGAGTAGACATGACACTGACAGGAAAGTTATTGACAATGACAGCTGCCTTCTCATTTTTGTATTGCATGCCGCCAACTTTATAAAAAAATCGCAGCTTATTTTAATCAGGAATTCAGCTGAAGGCCCGACACTTTCACATTCCGGACGTGAATATTCTCAAAACAGTATTACCAAATTAAAAACGCAGGTAGCGACGTAGGTAATTCCAAAAAAAAAAGAAACAAATGATCGTTTTTTTTTTAGAAAAATAAATAGAACTAGGAAGTCCAATAATTGTCATTTCGGAGCGTTGGTTGGTATGGCTACGTAATGAATGGGCATTTTTCATTGGTCCTCGCATTGCGTAACCATGGCAACGCTCCGAAACGTCCGAAGCCTGGTAATTATTTTCTAAATATTTTCGTTAAACATTAAGCGCAAAACACGAATAATTTTTTCTTATTTTTTTTTTTAATTTTAACGTATTTGTGTTGTTGTTAAGAGATAAGGAAGAAGGAAAAGGAGCTGCATGTGGAAGTAACAACTCACTTTAGAACTAGGCCCCTCATTTTTCTTTTTTTCTAACTTATCGAGAGAAATTCAATTCACTCAAGAAGTATTCGTTATAACAACTGAGGGAAAAATGGAAAAACCGAGTTAGCAAGGCGAAACAAGGCCCAATAAACACAAAAAATAACGCATTTATTTTTTAAATAAATAATAAATCAAAGATTAATAATTTCTGTATCTCCTTTTTTGCCTGTTTCTAAATTTGCACCATCTTAAGAATACTTGAACAGCAAAAATAGTTATTTCCTTTCTGGCTTTTAAATTAATTTTCAATTTATACAAACCTACAAAAGACACATCCTGTGGATTGCACAGTAAATAATTCAATTGTTAAGAGCTTTCAGATGAAAATACCATAAAACACCCTGTAATTTTTTTACAATGTTTAAATTAAAGTTGAACGTTAGGTCATTTCAAAATAAATTTTAAATATCCAAAAACTTTGTATTTTGTAGTAAGATTTAAATGGCCAGCCTTTCCATGAATAATAAAAAAAATCTAATTAGGTACCGCGATCAAATATATATAAACAAGTCTCACCTAATTGGGTTACAGTTCACTTCACAAAAAAAATCGTATTTAATTTTCTTACACTTGAATAAATAAATAATTTCTAAATACAAGACCGACATACACACACACACACACACACTCACACAAAATTAAAAAGAGCGAAGTCACACGTGGTTTTAAGTTGGCAAGGATGTAGTAGATGGCGGTAGGAACCGAACTGTAATTCCACCGGTAATGCAGATTTCAGTCGGTAATACACCACGCCCACCTCACTCTAACGCAGCGTGGTGCGGCCGGTGGTGTCTAGGTGGCGCACGATATTCCGTTGGTGTTTCAATGTTTTAAAGTTGAATTTCCTCTAACGCTTATTTATTCAAATTAAAACAAAATTAAAAGCGACGTTTAAAGAAAAAATGAATCGGAAAAGTGATTAGGCCATCGAAATATCCAACAGATCGATTCTTATGGTGATCCTAAGACTGACTTGTTTCTCATTGGAGAATTTCGACGGGGCGTGTTCGGTCAACAGTCGTGCGCTGATTAATGGATCCAGGCGATCCTGCTTTGTTTAGACAAATGAACGTGATACAGCCAGCGTCCTCTAGTTTGCTTCGTCTAATGGCTAATCACGCTGATTTACGGTGTAGGTAGGATCGTCCATGTGAATTCTCTGTATTTGTTATAGTTTAAAAACGTTGTTGTCGTTATTTTAATACAAACCTTAATGTTTTATTTAGTTTTTTCAATGATTTAAATAAACATAAGCCTTTCAAATTATTATTTTTAATATAAATTAAAGAATGGACTTAAATATCGTATTTATTTATTTATTTCTTGTATATTGAATATTTGATCAACAATACTGTTTACTGCTTAAATACGAGGCGATTTTTTTTTCTTTTATACTTTTCAATATTTTGACAATTTTATGTTTGCCAAAACAATGTTGGCAGCACGGCAGCACTATTATTGATTACCGTTTTCTGTTTTACCGACGTTTTATGTTCTACAATTAAGCGACTTTTAACCATCTTTATTCAAATTGTGAAAAGCTTTTAAACGTAGAACATAAAACGTTTATTATTGAACAAGTTACTTTCAAAATAGAGAAATTGTATTAACCATAACCTTAAATCGGGAAATGTCAAATTCTGATTCAAAAGAATACGATTTGCCAGTGCTGCCAACACAATTCTTTTAGTCAGTTTCGTCACAATCCAAACAACTTTTTTTCGATCATATTGTATAAGTAGGCCTTTTTTTTATACAGGATGTTTATTTTCATGTAATTAAATTGTTCACTTCAAAGAAACTCGTCTTCTTCCTACAATTTATTATTCAGTGATATTTTTGCAAGAGAGTTTAGCAAAACGGCGCGGCGGTTCAAATCCACTTAAACATTAAATTTACGAGCGCGTATGTAAAAAAAAGAAAAGAAACGGCAATAGATCGCGTGCGCGTCGTCATTAACTCAGCGAAGTGTGTTTATTCGATTATTTATTTCATCATCATAGGCACCCTCGGATCCATACTTCACGCGTTACTAATGGCCATTTGACATGCCACGTCTATTTTAATGCGGGACAGGGTTTAATTTTGTGCGAATATTTTCACTTAACTCAAAATTCGATACGTCATATTTGATCTGGTCGCTCCCTCCTCCCTTGGGGTAATGAAATTCATGTCGACATTACCGCGCGATTATTCATGTTTTGTCACTTCATTCATTAAAGAAAAAATTTTTTTTTTAATCTATTACATTTTGAAGTACGCAAAAGTTTGTTTTTAGTTTTGATCTGCTTATTGTAGTGTATCATGAGATTAATTGAATGAAATATTGTTGGCAACACTGACTGACACATATAAATATTTGAATATCTGTCAAAGTAAATTTTTGAAATGATTTTAAAACAAGACAACAAAGCGTCAGCGTCAGGTGAATACATTTCCTAACGCGCATGCAAACAGAACTCTAACCTCGATCGTGACGTAACTGTCAAATTTGTTATTAGTGCTTCAGTACTACCAACTGTGTCCATTTCCGTCCCCTTAATCATCGACATTCGATTTCTAGACGCTTAAAGCAAATTCGTTGAACTTCGAATATAGAAAAGAACAATTGATTACATTCAGGTTTTTTTTTAAACAATTGCACCAAAATAAGGTGAATGGATTCTTGATTATTGTTTCCTATTTAAGTTGTTTTTAAATGTATTACTTAAAAATGGGCACCACTTATAGCGTTCCACACAAAATGTTGAGTTTGAATTTACTGCTGCGGCCATCTTGGAGTACTGCCAACTATGAAAGTAATCAGTGAATTGCCGCCAAAATTTGAATTTTTTTTTGAGTCACTGATGGTTTATGTAAATTTGCATTTACTACGTGATTTCTTTTATCTTAAGTACCCTAGCTAATGAAATTTCTTGTTTTTCTCTACCATTAATTAAAACTTGCCATATTTATTAACTTTTTTAAATAAATTAAATTTCCTTTGATTGTGTAGAATGTCGACATTTTGTAAATAAAGCCCGTTTTGTTTTCAGTTTGTTCATTACACTGTAGACGTAGTAGCGGAACTTTCTGCAATGTAAACCTGACTTTAATATTTTTGACGTTTAGTACTTATACGAGGGTCACTAGAAATTCTAATCTTAATACAAATTTTACTGTTTACAGGTAATTTTTGGTTTATTTTGTATTTTGAGAAAATGTTCCGTTGGAAAAAGTAACAGTATTGACTTTGTCTGGACAGGTTTGGCAAGAAAGAAGTTTATTAAGCTTGACATTTCAAATCTTTTGTTACATTTTGACAGGAACATAACCTCAATTTATCAAATTTGTGTAAACACGTATGATATCTCAAATTTTTGTCCGCTACTGTATATAAGACGACATAGCACATAATATTAGCTTATTTCTCTTTCTTATTGCTTCTTCTTCTTCTTTCGTAATGGTTCTTCTTCTTCTCACCTGTGTTGCCAGGTTATTAGAGAGAAAAATTTCCCACCACAATTCTTCAAATTTCCCACATCAACAAATACCAGAAAGCTTAAGTGCGTTTTTTCCCTCAACTTACAATTACAAATCATTCTGCATGTATCTTGAAATTTCCCGCCAGAACGGGAATTAACCGCATGTCTGGCAACACTGCATTCTCATCAATCTCCAGTATTGCCAATATAAATTTGTAACTTATCTTCCTTACCAATATAATTTTAACAACATTCTTACCGACATGAATGAATAAGAAAGGTATTTTTATTGTTCGTGTAAAAAATGCATGTTTTTATGCATGGATAATTTATTTGGCAAAATTATTTCTACAATTGTAAGTTTCGTTTAATCTTCCTCAATATTATTTTTCTTATTTGGACCATATCCTGTTCGTAAATTCGGAGGATTGAACCCCTAAGACGGAAATGCATATACTGGGATGCGTTCAGAAACTATTTTCCTTTAGTAGGTATGTCGGTCTCTCTTGTATATCATTTTGCATATTTATTTTTTCATCGCGGAATTATGCAAAAATAATTTAGACATGGCTTCTAAAGCAAACAAACACATTTCCGCCACCAGACTTTTGTCACAGAATACGAGAAGCGACACTTGTGTCGAAACCTTTATTTTTGGGTCCCGATTTTGTGTCCTTGACGACGTTGTTTTGGTGAATTAAACGTCAAAAGAATGCGCGAATCTTGGAGCAGTTAGAGCAGTACGAATCAGCAAAGCTTTAAACTTCACAAATCTTACATAAATTGCAACAAGCAATGACATTAAATGACATTTGAGGTTGACAGAAGCTCCACCAAAACCTGCACATGCGCAAAGAAAATCGGTTCCGCGCGGGAAACCGAGTGTCGCTTTTGGTATTCTGTGCTTTTATGCGAAGCACTGTTGCCAACTAGAAGGAAGTTGTCCTTGTTTAGGGAATTTTTATGCCTAAAAACTGCAAAAGGAGATTTTTGGAAGAGAAAATGCATTTTTGAAGGAACAATTACTTAGAACTTAAGGCAAAAATGCATAAAAGCAGCTTAAAATTACAATTTTTGCCTCAATCAATCAAAATTATTGATAGTTGGCTACAGTAATGCGAAGTGAAATAGGTAAGTGTGCTATTACAAATAACAAATGAATTTGACTTTTTAGTGAGTGAGAGAGATGCTAATACCATACCATGCTTTCAACAATTAACTACGTTTCATAGAAAATTTGTTTCCCGTACATTGGCTACACTATAACAAATTTGTGTGTCACTAAAAAGTGGCAAGTGAAGGAAACACGACAAAACACAACAAACAAAAGACGGTCGATTGTTTAACAAATGCTGGAAACAAGAAATGGTCGACGATTTAGGCATGAGAAAATCGTTTGTTTCGTTTTCACTTTTGTATGTTGTACACTAGAGGACAATAAAATCCGCGCAAGAATTTAAGGTGATAAATGAATAAAACAAAAGAAGTTGAATTCGCACCGAATTTCGATTGTTTTCCTCATAAAAGAAACAAAAAAACACAATCTATTGACAAATTTGTAAGATTAATTGCGTTTTCTTCTTCGAAAGACGAAAATTCTAAATAAACAAGCGAAATACGTCGATGATAGAAAAAAAAATTTCCGATAATTGTTTCGTTGTCTAAAAAATCATTTTTGTCCTTATCAAGAAAAAAGTTATTTTTTTCTGCATTTTATTGGTAAAAAATCGATTTTTTTGCTTGCAATGATTAAACCGGACATAAAATCACTAAATTTTCGACTCGGTAAAAGTTATCTGAAATTTCAACAGAAAGTCACCAATCCAGTGTCAAAATCACAATATCGGCAATATTTGAAGATGTAATTTCCGAACGCACCTTTTGAACCATTCCTGAAGCATTAAGACGGACCAATGATGACGTCATTAGCTAATTTTTGTAAGTAGTTAATAATTTTTAGAAATATTAAAAATACTTAATTGCAGTTGACAATTAAAGTAAAACTTAATTAATTAATTAAAGTAAAACTTAATTGTAACTAAATTTAAATTTAAATGCCACACAGTCGCGACACCGCACGACTATTTTCCGACCTATAATATCGTTACCTCATAAGCCACCACGCATGAGATGGTCATTGCGGACAATTAGCGTGTTTCGCAAACTAAGTTTAATTGTAACTCAGCTTGAATTTAATTGTAATTAAATTAAAATTTAATTGTAACCAAATTTAAATTTGATTGTAACTAACTCTGAATTGAACCGTAACTAAATTTAACAGTGACCAAATTTAACAGTAACTAAAATTAAATTTAATTTTAACTGACAAAAATCGTAGGCATTCACGGCCGCAGCTGCTGTGAACTTGTAGTTCGACGTTTCAGTATTCATACTTGACAATCTCTTCGTGGACATTCTGTTCACTTGGAACTAAATCTAAATTTAAATGTAACTAAATTTAAATGGAATTGTAACTAAATTTAAGTTTAATTGTAATTGCATTTAAATATAATTGTAACTAAATTGAAGTATAATTGTAATTAAATTTAAGTTTAATTGTAACTACATTTAAATATAATTCTAACGAAATTTAAGTATAATTGTAATTGAATTAAAATTTAATTGCAATTGATTAAAATCGTAGGCTAAATTTAAATTTAATTTAACTAAATTTAAATTCAATTTTAACTAAATTTAAATTCAATTGTAACTAAATTTAAATTTAATTGTAACTGAATTTAAATTTAATTGTAACTATATTTAAATATGATTGTAACTAAATTTAGGTGTCATTGTAATTAAATTAAAATTTAATTGTAATTTATAGAAATCGAAGGCTTTCATGGCCGTGGCCGGTGTCCAGTGTTTCGATGTCTTCCGGGTTCTGATGTGTGTAAACTTGTCGCAGTTCGACGAATTGTAACTAAATCTAAATTTAATTTTTAATTGTAACTAAATTTAAATTTAATTATAACTAAATTTATTTGGAACTATCTTCAATTTAGCATTAAAATAGAATAATGATGACGTCATAATTCAACTAAAGTATGTTGTTGCAATTAAATTTAATTGTAACTAAATTTAATTGTTGCTACATTTAATAGTAACTATATTACATTGTGCCTAAATCTAATTGTAATTAAATTTAATTCTTACTATATTTAATTGTAACTAAATCTAATAGTAACTAAATTTAATTGCAACTAATTTACGGTAACTAAATTCACTTGTAACTAAATTTAATTATAACTAAATTTAAATTTAATTGTAACTAAATTTAAACTAAATTGTAATCTGTAAGTAAATATTAATATGGAACAATGAAGACGTCATTAGATATCTTTTTTAAATTGTCGCCATTGAAAATATTTAATTACAATTAACAATTAAATTTAGTTGCAATTAAATTTAATTGTAACTAATTAGTGATCTGCAACTAGACTACTTAATTGCAATTAAATTAAATTCGTAATTAAATTCAATCTCTATTGGGCGGTTGGCAGCAAATTTAAATTTTGCTGTTATTTAGCTTTTCTTTTTTGTTAAACTGATTTTAATTTTAATTTTAAAACTGTCATTTTAAAAGTGACATCTGTTAGCTGTTATATATGTAAACAACACGGCTCTAAATTTGACAGGCGTCTCGCAAGTAGCCAATCGGCGAGCGATTTTTTTAAGCGAGAATTTTCCCATCTACAAACAAGTATGTACGAGGGATGTTCAATTTTCAAATAGACTTTAAATTTATTTAAAAAAATTGTAATGTTTGTTAAGTTTCGTCAATGACGTTTTTCTTTTCACAATGAGATCATTTTTGACAGTTTTGCACTTTTGACTTTGGCGGACTCATTTTATTAAAAATTTGCAGCAAGTCTAGTTAAAAAATTCTATAACACTTTGGACAATAGAACTATGTATTTTATTGAATAAATTAATCAAATGAACATGTCAATTGAGGATTATGTTCTAAGAGGAACTGAGTGCTGTTATTTTTCAAGAAATAGGATTAACATTGCAAGTTTAATTTCTCCCAGAGTTAACTATCACAAAAAAATACTTTTTGTTTTGAAGTAATTGTCTTTTGGGAGTTGTATAACTGAATTAGGAAAAAAAACTGATCCCTTAAGGAATTCTAAAAGTGAAATTTTTCCCTTTGTTTTTGAATAAAAATGCAATTGTTTTGAGAGGCTATTGTGTCTTGATATTGGCCAATAAAAAGTAAGTAGTACATTTGTCCTCTGATTATACCATTCTGCGACGTAATGTTGAATGTAAAGCAGTGTCAACGAAACGATCAATAAAATTGTAGGTGTGAATAGCGCCGCATCGAGTCGCGATTTCCTTATATCGGTTCATTTCCGTATTGTCCGCATTCTTTTGAACGGATCCGCTTTCCCTTATAGTAGTGTAGGTCATGAACTTAACAATCAATGATATGTTAACAATAGTCGTTACGTCATGACATCGTAAACATATTTGCATACATGAGGAGAGCGGCGGTACTCCAGGTGGAGGCGCGCATGTCCGGCCGGTTTCACACCGGCGCGATTTGATCCAATCGGAGCGGCTTAATGGCTGAAATTCCCCTCTGCCTCTATCATGTAGGCAACTAGTGTTGCTCCTGTGCTGTGTGATTTTGTATAACTCGCGGTAGCTAATCGTTATCAACTCGCTTGTTTATTTATTCGATTTTTATTTTAGATAAATCAGTCAAAGATAAATTTCACTCTTTTATTATTTTTATTGCGCTTGTTTTCTTTTCGAAAATAGTTCGCTCCATTTTGTTGTTTCAATAGAAAAAAAAGAGCATTTACGTTTTTAGTAAATAACCAAACACGTATGCCATTCATTTTTTTAACCTTGCATTTTGCATGTGTAAAATATACGTGACACAACATAAGTAATAGATCCTTGGTAGAGAAAATTTAAAAACGTAGGAGCTTAACTTGAAATATTTACAAAACGTCGATTTGTTTCTTTGTAATTTTCATATTTTTGCGTTTTAAGTAAAAAACATTTGCGTATTTAGACTTTACAACGTTGGAATGTGGGCGTTATTATTTGCAAAATTCGACTTAAAACATGTACAGTGTAATTTTTAATGACTCACGATGCTAAATTGTTATTATGTTGGCAACTCCTGGTTCTCCCACTCACCTTTTTCTCTTGATATAAGAATAGTACGCAATAGGAAAATAAAAGGAAGTAAAACGTGAAAACCAAACAAACAAAATAACGCATCAACTTTGAAAAATACTGAAACACTGAATAATTAAATTATTAAAACATTAAAAATCGCACTGTGTTTTTTGCATTATAAAATATTAAAATATTTGGTTGCTTATTTTATTGAAAAACAAAAAAAAAATAGTTTCTGAACGCACCCTAGTCTATTTCTGCTTTAGGCTTTCAATCCTCCTCCCATTTTACAAACAGGATACAGCCCAAATAAAAAAGAATATTGCTGAATATATTAAATTTAGTCGAAATTTGCAATTGTAGAAATAATTTTGATAAATAAATAACGCCCCTTCTTATTCTTCTTTTTCGGCGTTCATGACAGCAAGTATATATTCTTGGAGAAGATTTTGTACATTTTTTAATACGAAAAATGAAAATATCTTTGTCTTTCCTTACTATTAATAATTATTATCTGCCATTCAAAAATATTGAAATTAAAACTTCTCACCACAATGATTATATTAGATATTTTGAATAAACTGCCAAAATTATGGTGGTAAAGAAGTTTAGTTAGAAATTTAAGTTGTCAACACTGGAAAGTGATGCGAGTGCATTGTAGTCAGACATGCGGGAAATTCCCTTTTAAGCGAAAAATTGTCTGCAAACTTCTCAGCAGAATAACAGTATTAGATGTTTTGAATAAACCGCTAAAATTATGTCGATAAGAAAATTTAGTTATAAATTTATGTTGGCAACACTGGGGATGATGAGAGTGCAGTATTGTCAGACACGCGGGAAATTTTTAATCAACTTCTCAGAACTGTGATTGTATTAGAATCTTGAATAAACCGCCAAAGTTATGGTGATAAGGAAGTTTAGTTACGAATTTAAGTTGGTAACACTGGAAATTGATGAGAAAATTTTCAATAAACTTCTCAGATTGTAGATTGTATTACATGTTTTTAATGAATCGCCAAAATTATGTCGGTGAGAAAGTTTAGTAATAAATTTATGTTGGCAACACTGGGAATTGATGAGAATGCAGTGTTGTCAGACATACGGGAATTACCCGTTTCGGCGGGAAGTTATTTCTAAGTTGAGGGAAAAATCGCGCTTAAGTTTTAGGTATCGAACTGATGATCAATTTCTAAAAATTGAGGCGAGCAGCGAGAAATTTGAAGAATTCTGATGGGAAATGCTTAATGACCTGGCAACACCGGTGAGAAGTCAATTGCGTTAAGATAGAGAGAGAAGTTAGCTAATGTTATGTGTTACGTTGTCTTATGTAGAGTGGCGGACAATATTATCGCAACTCTTACGTTAAAATACCGTAAACGTAAAAAGCACGTGATCCATATACTTTTACATTGGATCACGTGATTTTAACGTTTACGGTATTTTAACGTAAGAGTTGCGATAACTCTCTAATATTCGTGTCAGTATATGACATATCGGTTTTACACATATTTGGTAACTCAGGCTTTTATTGAAGTTGTATTAATCAATATTTGTTCATTGTAGCCACATTTAAAATGTGAAATGCACTGAAAACTATGGCGCCAAATTCATTGAGTCATTAAAACTGTACTTTGTTGTACAATAAAGTAATAATAAAATATTCTTTTAATTATTATTTCGTGTTTACTTGTAAACAAGGCTTTTATGACTTCTCTCGCAGTTCTGAGTGCTTAAAAAATGACATACATCAACATGTACAATTTTTTTAACATTTTTCCCATGTTCAGAGGTGTCCCTGAATAATGCAAAAAGGCGCTGTTTCGCCATTTTTAAGCACCCTATATATTACCTAAATATCAGTAGAATTTAAATATTTAATTCTGGATGACCCCTTTACTCTTTTTTACCGTCTCATTTGGTAATACTGGCAATGGGAAAAAATGTCAAATGTTGAAAAAATGCAGGCAAATTGTTTTTTTTTTTTAATAAAATGAATGCGTTGAAGACATGTTGGAAACTGTTTTACCGGAAATCCCAGACTTTCTCTTTTCCAAAAAAGTAAAATAACGTAGATAGATCTCATGATTGTCTCGTTGGCAGTACAAGAAAAAAATACAAGGCTTCAAAACCGCCGAAAATAATCGTTTTTAATAAAAAAAATTCCTTTGTGCCCTTTGGGTATAAAAAAGGGATAAATCCCCCAAATTGGTGACTCTGCTGCTTACGCCATCTACCTTCTCGATTATTTCAGCGTATTTCAAGACGAATGCTAGATGGTTCCAGACGTTCGCTGGAAAATTCTAGAAGGATCTCTACTATAAATGTTAGTTATGTCAGTTAGTATTTCCAGCAAGCCTTCAAATTGTCAAATTTCTTATCCTTTGAGGGGATCAAAAGGAAGGAATACCGCTTGATCCAAAGTCCCGGGAATTTCCACTTATTTTTGGCGACTAGTGTAAGAAGCATGGGGTGAGAAGCAACCTTCTTCTATTGGCCAGTTCTGGACGTTTTCCGACAATTTCTTTCTTCATTTTCAGTAATTGTGAATAGTCCTTATTTGGCTCATTTTCTGGTAACAACTCATAGTATAAAAGACGTCCTTTCGAATCCCTCCAAACGCGAAATATGACCTTCTCGAGAGAAGACCTGCTTTGGGCTGGTTAATGATGGTCGGTTTTGCTCCACAACAAGCGTTTTCATCCTCTGTTAAAATGAATGGTTTTCTTTGCGTCCAATAAGAAGAAGAAGGAAAAAAAAACTGTCCTTTATTTGCTTTTACGTTTAAATTATTTGTGGCAGACTAACAAGTGTAACTATTTTTGTATTTTTTTGGTAATTGCATATGGGGGGCACAAAAAACAAATTGATAATGGTTTTCTGGAAGAAAAGTTGTGAAAATAAAAGAAACTGGCAATACAAGAAAGTCAATAAAATTCGAAATTAAATCGACAAAAAAATTAAATAAAAGCGAGAAGACGAAAAATAAAATGAACAAGAAACAGAACAAAACTGCAAAAGCACTTAATATCAATTAAAATTACTTCAATAAAAATATTGAAATAAATAACAATAATGACAAATTTAATCGAAGGAAAGAAACAAAATTAAAATAAAATTTAAATAAACAACAAATGAATAAAAAGAATAAGGTGAATAAAAAACAAAAGAAGGTCAAAGATTCTCCAACAAAATGCAAGGAAATTAATGTAATAAGAAAAATTAATTCAACAGAGAAGAAACAAAAGAATAAGAACAAAAAAAAAACAAATGAATTTTTTAAAATAAAAATTAAACAAATAAGTAAGAGTATTCTAAATTCACGAGATTAACAAACAAAAGAAAACTTACACAACAGTCAGTTGTCAATCAGATTTTCTAACAATTCTTTTGTTTTTGTTTTCTATTTACATTTGTAAGTCTTTGCATTTTTTTCTTTTGTTTTCCGTTCATCTCATTTGTATTTCGTTGTTGTTATTTGTTTCAGTTTTTTTTTTGATTTTTCGTATCGAATATCAAATAAAAAATCATCCTCAGAGAAGAATTTTTTTTATTGTTTATTATTCAATTGTTTTGATTTTATTCAAGTCGATGCATTTACAGTTTTCGTTTGTTTTTGTTTTGCTGTTCTTTTGCTTGTTCTTCGGTATTCAATTGTTTTTAATTGTATTTAAACCGAATAATTTTCTTGTGTGTTTACCGTTTTCTTTTGTTTTCTGCTGTTCTTCTTTTGCTCAAGAGTTGAAAGAGAGGCAAAATCGTTCTTCGTCGTCTTTTGTCTTTTTGTTTCTTCTTATTGATTTTTTTTTGATTTTTCATATCGAATGAAAAATAAAAAATCGTCCTCAGAGAAGGATTTCTTTAATTTTTTTTTAATAATCCTATTGTTTATTATTCAATTGTTTTGATTTTATTCAAGTCGATGCATTTACAGTTTTCTTTTGTTTCCGTTTTGCTGTTCTTTTGCTTATTCTTCGGTATTCAATTGTTTTTGATTGTATTTAAGCCGAATTATCTTCTCGTGTTTACCGTTTTCTTTTGTTTTCTTTCTTTTTTTTTTGCTTAAGAGTTGAAAGAGAGACGAAATCGTTCTTCGTCGTTTTTTGTCTTTTTGTTCCTTTCTATTGATTTTTTTTTGATTTTTCGTATCGTATGAAAAATAAAAAATCGTCCTCAGAGAAGAATTTTTAAAATTCTTTTTTAGTAATCCTATTGTTTATTATTCAATTGTTTTAATTTTGTTCAAGTCGATGCATTTACAGTTTTCTTTTGTTTTCGTTTTACTGTTTTTTTTTTTGCTTATTTTTCGGTATTCAATTGTTTTTGATTGTATTTAAACCGAATTATTTCCTTGTGTGCTTACCGTTTTCTTTTGTTTTCTGCTGTTCTTCTTTTGCTTAAGAGTTGAAACAGAGACAAATCGTTCTTCGTCGTCTCTTGTCTTTTTGTTTCTTCTTATCGAATTGATTAAAAATTCACGACCTTGAAAATGCGTTGATCTTTTGTTTTAATTTCATTCAAGTCGATACATTTACAGTTTTCTTTTGTTTTTGTTTTGCTGTTCTTTTGCTTATTCTTTGGCATTCAATTGTTTTTGATTGTATTTCAGCCGAATTATTTTCTTGTGTTTACAGTTTCCTTTTGTTCTCCGCTGTTCTTCTTTTGCTTAAGAGTTGAAAGAGAGGCAAAATCGTTCTTCGTCGTTTTTTTGTCTTTTTGTTCCTTTTTATTGAATTAATTAAAAATGCACGGCCTTGAAAATGCATCGATCTTTTATTTATTTTTATTTTATTAATCTTCGTCATGTGAATGAGGTGAGAAATAAAGCAAAAGATGAAAGATCTTTCTTGTAAAATACTTTTTTAAAATATCTCTTTGTAGTTAGTCGTGAATTGTTAATTGTGAACCAGCCTCGCTTGAAACTTACAATCACTGCACTGGTGTACACCCAATGTACCTTCATCTCTTATTATTATATGAGGTTAGAACGAGATGAGAATATACTGAGTGTGCACTAGTGGAATTCGCTATTTAGTAAATTGACGTATATCATAACCTCACTTTTCTTGGGGGTTACGCTATTTTGTACATCAGAACGATTGAGGCTGGTTCACAACTAGCAATTCACGGCAACTACAGGGAGAAATTGAAACAAAGGCACGTTATTTGAAGATTCAAACCGAAAAGACTACTAGAAATAAAAAAGCTTGGCAAAGGATCAAACGTCACTTACACTTTCTTTAAGGATAGAATAGCTAACGACGACCATGATTGGCACTTACCCAAAATGACTGGGAAAGTGCAATCACCTACCGACTTTAAAAAAATAAAGTAAAAGCTATACTGATTTTGTAACAAATATATCTAAAATAGCGGCAAGTTGTTTTCTATTCTAAAAATTGTAGTTTAATTGACTTTTCAAAATAAATTTACGACAGCAGCAGTAGTGATGGCCATTACATCTTCTTCCGTGGCCAAACCCTATGTAAGTTATAAACTGTATTAACAATACGTAAAAATTGGCTTATAATTGATTAATTTAATAGCTTCTCATGGGCGACATTGACCGAGTGACCGTGAATTTTGCTGGATCTTCATTGTTTTACGACGTGTTTATAAAATTCATTTGCTTAATGACTTGAGGACAGCAATCGCATGTAACTAATTACGTATTAGCGCGGTGCTTTGCTCTGTAAGCTTTTAGTTCTGTTTTTCTGCAGGTTTTCTTCCACAGGTAGCCATAAACTGCTTCGCCGGCGGCATTATTTTCCAGTAAGTTTTGAGTTGTGCATTGTTGAACAATGGCTCCACCAGCTGGTCGGCTTTATGGTGAAGGCATGTGGCAAAATCAATATGAAAGCGGTGGCGCGAACTGGCGGAGCTGCCCGGAACCGCTATTGTTAACGTCTCCGGTACGGCTACTGCGATATTACATCACCATATTACATTTTAATATCGAGTAGGGGTTGACTGTGCGGTACACTTTAAACCCACTCGGAAGGCGACGTCATTTCGAATATTTATGAGATATCCGCGGATTTACGTTTCGCGATCAATTAACAGTATCCACGAAATACAATTTAAATAGCACTCACATATTCTATAGTACTTGAGCTTTTGCAGAGAAATTTTTCGTAAATAAGGAAGAGCTTCGATTCCTCATTCGATTGACTTTCGTTTCACCATCGCGCTCGCATCGTAAATTTAGATATCCAAAATGTCTGGATTGATTAATTAAAAGATTGACATTTTGAAGACCTTTAGGTTCACGAGACGCGGTCAGCACTGTCGAAGAAGCCACAAATATCACCGGCTTGTTTTCGTCAATCGACTCATCAGTTATTACCAGGAGCCTGCACACTGAAATTCTAAAGTCTCGTTGGTGTGAAGATAACGATAAAGATAAAATTCTACATCTTATGTAAAAAATTACTAGAACAGGCTGTGAAGATTCTATTTTCACATTTTGTTGTATACAGTTCCGCACATTGTGTAAAACTATATAAGAATCGCAATGACAAGTTTTCTACAATTTGAAAACGTTAGAAGTAATTACCATTGGATATGTTAACATCTTACACAAATTGTTTAATAGTCTTATTGGTCGTTTAATGCAAATGGCGTTTAGGTGACTCTGCGAACAAACAGGAACAGGCTTGCCTGTGTCTCCTTCCGTTGTTTTCCTCGTTATATTCTGGTGGTGTCAAAAAATCGACACGTAAAATACTGTTAAATTATTATTATTCGTCTTCGATAAATCTCGAGAGAAACTAAATCCAAAATCAACAACACAATGGCAAAAGCATAAAACAAATGACGCTTAAAAATGAGAGTCGGAGTCGTTCAAAGGCGAGAAATGTGGAGCGATATTTCACGGCGGTTGTGAATTCGTGGAAGTCGTCGCATTCTCCAGGTGTCAGCGTGACTGATGGCCCCCCGCGTCACTTCCTCTCTCGGTGCCCTGTGCGACACTTGGCAAAAAATAAAATATAGGCACCATCGGCTCAATGAAAAGGTCCATTCATGTCATCTCTCACCTGAGGAATGTCGAAGCGGACGGGGGGAAGAAGTATTTACCACCCACGGCCACCCTCCATCTCCTTCTCTTCGTTGCGCCATCGGAAAACTTACCCAAGGGACTAATTTTTTTTTTAATATTAACCATGCCTTGAAGTTTCATGCAGAAACTAATGCGCTTCAATTTTTTCCAGATGTAACATAAGTCCTGAAGTCCTGCAAATCCTCAAGGTAAGTCTAATTTCTGTGTCGCACAAAAAAGAATCTCCCGCCACTTCATTAAAACATATTTAAGCTGAAATAAGAAGGTCTCGGTGGTATAATTGAAAGATGAGATTAGGTATTGTGAGCAACAACAATAGAGTATTTTAGAGCAGGGAAGCGGAAGAAGGAGCTGAGTGGCGCAGCTTGGACAATGCGGGGATTAGCTGACTCGAGATGGACTCCTGTTATTATTATAAATATAGCGGGGGCATCAAGGAAATGGACTTACGCGTTTTTTTTTGAACTGTTACTATCATTGACTCGCGACGTTGAAATTAGAAAAAATGTTACTTTTCATTCGATTAAACAAATTTACTTTAGGGTCACCTTAGGGCGCCCCTTGCTCCAGTGGGGGAGCTTTAGGAAAAGAAGAGAAAAAAAATGTACCTTTAGTCGTTTGTTTGATAGTGATTGGGCCCCCTTCCAAGCTTTCTATCTCCCAAAATAAGTTTTCGTAAGCTTCTCCCTAATCAGCAAACTTGGAATAACAAGGAAACTTTCTTAGTAAAATCGAAGATCAAAGCGAAAAACATAAACATAAAATGAAATTCCAAATTAGAAAAATACAAAAAATATTCTGCTCTCTTCCCCTGTTTACATATTATCAGTTCGCATGGCAAATGCATTTATGTAAATGAGACGAAATAATAAATGTAGCGAAGGTAAACACGTTAGTGAGCATGCAATCTGTGCGCGAATGAAAGGACCCTCTCTCATCAACATTCCTGCAGATGAGTCTGTTTCCATGTGTGCATGCAAATTGCCAAGCACTCGGTGAATACAGGAGCACTCAGAGGTGTGGCACCAGCAAGATTTAATTTAATTTGTCGCCTTGCCGTTGCTGCCAACGCTCGAGGGTCCAATTAGTGCACTAAACCTAAGGTAGAGGCGCCTCGGTAAGCAGATCGAGACTTCTTTTTGCGCTTTATTTTCGGACTCTAACGAAGCACGTGTATAAATGAAGTGTGCTTTTTGTGATGCAGGCGAAGAATTTCATTAAACTAAAATTATGTGTGCATAAGCTCTTTTTCCCCGCAATAAAACGCTTCACAATCCCTGTACCTAATAAATTCATAACGTATTACGTAAATCCATATACCCTATCTTATACAAAGATAGGACAAAGATAGTTAAATTCATGCTAAATGCATGCATGTGTTGGGCAAAACATGAAACGTTTCAGAAAAGTGGAACGTAAGACCAAATCGTATCAAATCAGAAATAAACAAATCCCAAAATCGATACCAATTTCTTAAAAACCAAAACAACTTAAATGACTGACATATCCGAACGGTGGGAGATGAAGAGGCCTGAGTGTAAAAGATGCGTTGATTGAGGAAGCAGGAGACCCACGAGGGACAGTTTAGAACAAATGAAAACACGTCCCCCACTTATTCTGCAGGCTATGGATTATAATCAGAGAGTTTCATGATGATACGAAGCCAAAATCCTGAGCTTTAGACGATGAAGCTCTCATATAACAAACAGGAGGGAGGCCCAGGTGTGTTTTCGTTTAATTCAAAGTCCCCAGTTATTCCTCGAGGTTTTGACAATTACCAGAAGGTTAAAGATTGGAAACCCAGAGGCGTTATATTTTATTCGAAGCAGAAAGACTTCTTGCATTTGTTTCTATGACTCCGGTTATCTTTAGGTGACTTCTCATGGTGAAGGATCAAAATTTAATTGTTATCTAATAGGTTTCTCGTAATAAAAGCACGTGAATGTCCTCAATTATTCGATAGGGCATGAACAGTCACCAGAAGGTCGTACCCACATATTCATTTCGATTGTTTCAATGTTCAGGTGAATTCACAGGTTGTTGAGATGACTCCTTATGGTCCAGGGCCAAAGCTCTAAGCGCTAAGGTCTCTAGAAACTGAAAGAAGACACGTTTGTTCGTTTGCTTCAATGTTTCCAATTATTCATTAGAGTATGAACAGTCACCAGAAGGTCGCACTTACATTTATTTCCATGTTTCAATCTCCAGGTGAATTCACAGGTTGTTGAGGTGACTTTTTATGGTATAGAATTAAAGCTCTAAGCGTTAGGGTCTCTAAAAATGGAAAGAAGACACGTTTGCTCGTTTGCTTCAATGTCCCCAGTTATTCGGTAGGGTTTGAACAGTCACCAGAAGGTCACACCTACATTTATTTTGATGTTTCAATCTCCAGGCGAATCCACAAGTTGTTGAGGTGACTTCTTATGGTATAGAATTAAAGCTCTAAGGGTTAGGGTCGCTAAAGATGGAAAGAAGACACGTTTACTCGTTTGCTTCAATGTCCCCAGTTATTCGGTAGGGTATGAAGAGTCACCAGAAGGTCATACCTACATTCATTGCGATGTTTCAACCTCTAGGTGGCTTCACAGGTTGTTGAAATGACTTCTTATGGTACAAGATCAAAGCTTTGAGAGTTAGGGTCTCTAAAAACAGAAAGAAGACGCGTTTGCTCGGTTGCTTCAAAGTCTCCAATTATTCGGTAAGGTATAAACAGTCACCATTTATTTCGATGTTTCAATCTTCAAGTGAATTCACAGGTTATTGAGATGACTTCTTATGGGTGGAGGATTAAAACTCTAAGCGTTAGGGTCTGTAGAAACAGAAAGAAGGCAGTTTTGCTCGTTCGCTTCATTGTTTCCAATTATTCGGTAGGATGTGAAAATGACCAGAAGGTAACTCCTTTAGTTACATGTCGAAAATAACAAAGAAGCTTTAAGATGGCAAAGCACACTTGAAAACACTTGAACATCATTTAGTTTTTGCCCACAATATACTCAGCACGTTCACTTTAATCGGTTTCTCCGATTGGCGTGTCCCATCCTTACGAAATGAAACAAAATACGTAATTAAAGTCACTGATTTGCAGAATGAAATAAACAAGTGACGAGAGCATCCCTATTTGGATCATTAATGTGTAACTTAAGACGGGTCATAACCAAAGGATGGGATAGGTCTTTCTATTTTGGTTGATAACTTTTGAAAATAAACTAAATAGGGCCAGCGGTAAAGTCTAGAGCTCCCTTATTTTGCCTAAAACAACATATAATTAATTTAAAGCTGAATAGGGCAAGAAACCTTTCCCTTTGTCTCGTGATAATGTTTCATTTGCAATCCCACTTTTCCTTTGATTTTTTTTAAATTTTAAACCAAGTTGATCCTCGTTGAGATCTCACTTAGAATGATGGCGTTTCGGAAATGAAGAGGAAAGAAATTCAAGGTGGAAGGCTGAGGTATCCCCTTCATCTTTTATTTGATGCTCAGCCAAGATCGTACACCAAGGTTGGATTGGGCAGAATCAAGGACGACTTTTGAAGGCAAACTTGAAGACTAAAGCTGGAGCATTGGGATCCCCATATGACCCAATTTAAGGTTGGATAAGGTAGGACAATGAAGAAAGTTGCGGCCCTTGGGTGTCCCGTTTCTACTTGCTAATTTTTTTATGTGAAAAATGATATTGGAGGACAATTTTAGCAACAGGTAAACTAGGATCCTTGGGGCAGGTCTAATACGACCGTTTACCCCATTTAGAGGTAGATAAGGTAGAACGATGAGAATTAAATTGGAGTAGGATTTAAGTTGACGCCTTTAGGTATCCAATTTCCCATTTGCTAATTGTTTTCATAGAAGTTGAAAGATCAAGAATGACTTCTGATGACATTCTTGAACATAAATGAACCAGGAACCTTGGGGCAGGTCTATTACGATAGTTTATCCAATTTAAGCACAGAAAAGGTAGAAAGATAAGAATCGGTTTACGATGAGGTTTAAAAATGGGGCCTTTAGGAGTCCCATTTTCCATTTGTAAAATTGTTTGCGTATAATTTGAAAGATCAAGAATGATTTCTGATGATATTTTTGAAAATAAATGAATTAGGATCCGTGGGAATGTCTATTAAGATCGTTTGGTCAATTTAAAGGTACGTAATGTAGAAGGATGGGATTTAAGTTGGAAGCTTAAGGCATCTCCTCTTTATTTGAAATTTTTTTATGTAGAAGTCGAAGGACCAAGAACAACTACCGAGGACAGTTTTGGAAATTAATAAACCAGGAGCCTTAGGGCAGGTCTATTATGACCATTTTTACCCTATTTAAAGGTGGATCAGTTAGAACAGAGGTTCGCAAACCCATTTTGTCCATGGACTTCTTCTCATAGCAAAAACCTGATCATGAACCCCCAAGTGAAATAACTCTACACAACTCGTGCATAATAGCAAAATTCCAAATTTAACTTTGATGTCTTAAAAGGCGAATGGTAATAAATAAAAAAATATACAGACCTCTGGGGGTCATTAGGAACCATTGAGTTAGAAAGATGAGAATCAGAATGAAGTAGGGTCCTTTAAGTGTCCCCCTTTCCTTTTGCAATGTTTTTTTATGTTGAAAGATCCAGAAATAGGAGTCTAGGGGCAGGTCTATTACGATAGTGTACCCAATCTAAGTACAGATAAGTTAAGGGGATGAGAATCAGATCTAGATAGAGGTTAACTCGGGGCTTTTAAGTATCCTCTCTCTATTTACTGATTTTTGTATGTGGAACTTGAAGGACCAAGAATAACATCTGAGGATAATTTCGAAAACAAATGAACTGGGAGACCTAGGGGCAGGTCTATTACGACCTTTTACCCAATTTAAAGGTGGATAAGGTAGAGGAATGAAAATCAGATTAGGGTAGGGTTTAATTTGGGGCCTTTAAGTATCCTCTCTCTATTTACTGATTTTTTTTATGTGAAACTTGAAGGACCAAGTATGACGTCTGATGACAATTTGGAAAACAAATGAACTGGGAGACCTAGGGGCAGGTCTATTACGACCTTTTAATCAATTTATAGATAGATAAAGTAAAGGAATGAAAATCAGATTGAGGTAGAGTTTAAGTTGGGGCCTTTAAGTGTCCTCTCTGCATTTACAAATTTTTTCACGTAGAACTTGAAGGACCAAGAACAACTCCTGAGGACTGTTTTGAAAACAAATGAACCAGAAGCTTTGGAGCAGGTCTATTATGACCGTTTACTCAATTTAAAGGTAGATAAGTTATGAAGATGAGAATGAGGAGGGTTCAAGTTGGGACCTTTAGGTTTCTCACTTTGTATTTGCTAAATTTTTCATGTTGAAAGATTAAGAATTATTTTTAATCGAATTAATAGCCTTCGGGGCAGTTCTATTACGATCTATTACAGTTTAAGGACAGATAAGGTGGGAGGATGAGAATCTGATCGAGGTAGGGTTTAAGTTGGAGTCTTTAAGCTTCCTCTCTATTTTTTGTGTGGAACTTGAAAGACCAATAATGACTTCTGAGCACAATTTTGAAAACAAATGAACGAGCCTTGGGGCAGGTCTATTTCGACCTCTCCCCAAGGAAGTTGAGATAGAAGAATGAAAATTATATTGAGGCAGGGTTTAATTTCGTGAGCGTCTCTTTTCTATTTGCTAAATTTTGTTACATTGAAGTTGAAGGATGAAGTATGAGTTCTGAGGACAATTTTGAAAATCAATGAACTAGAAACCTTGCTACCTAAACCTAAATTTAAAGGTAGAGGAATGAAAACCAGATTGGGATAGGGTTTTAGTTGGGGCCTTTAGGTATCCCCTTTCTATTTGCTAATCTTTTATTAGGAAGTCGAAGGACTAAGAATAACTTCTGAGGACAACTTTGAAAGTAAACGAAGTAACAGCCTTGGGGCAGGTCTATTACGACTGTTTGCCCAATTTAGGGACAAATAAGAAATGGGGCTTTCAGGTGTCCCACTTTCCATTTCCTAAATTGTTCATGTAGAAGTTGAAAGGTCAAAGATTGATTTCTGAGAACAATTTAGAAAATAATTGAATTAGGGTATTTGGGGCAGGCCTCTTTGAGGCCGAGGACCAAAAGAAAAGTGTCCTTTTCGTTTGCCATTTGTTTTCCTTTGGGCAAGAGATTTGTTTTGGAATTTTGTGGTTTCGAGTCGTCCAACTCTACGGTATTAAATGTGAAGGAATAAAAGGATTTGCAAAATGAAATCAAATGACGAAAAAGCTCTCATAATTACTATTATTATTTTTAAAAGAGTTTTATAATTTATGTTCTGCAATGCATAATTTGAACAAAAATATAACGTCGTTAATTGATGGAGAAATGGAAGGTTGAGTTTGACGTCGAAAAGCGCACATAAATTTAAATTGTAAGGGACTATAAATATCAGGCAAATCCTGCAGTTTCGTAATACAAACATATCGCTGCCTCTTTAGTACCAGCAAATCTAGTTCGGAAGGCATTTGTAGTAAAGAGCTAGGAGAGAGGAAGCATCTTCTGCAGGGAGATGAATTGGCAAAGTTCCTCGCAGGAAGCGGGAACGCTAAGACAAAGTGGAGCTCTCTCCCTTATTCCAGACTTGTACGTCGCAGACGGATTTATATGCTTGCCAAGGAACGCTGATGTTTTACTTGGATAAGCAAGTATTCCACTTACTCTAAACTTCTTTACAATAAAACCCAGTAGGCGTTTTAATACCGTTATATTGCACTTTTTGCCGCCGTCTCTTTTCCCTTATTAAAGCCCGAGTACGTGCATAGGTGTAACCTGAGAATAAATTAATTAAAAAAAAAAAATCTATTTTCCAGGCGAACCTAACTTAGACGCGAAGTTTAAAGCTGTCGTCAGTAATTATTCAAGTGGGTGTAGTGCTGAACTTGTAAAGCTCTTAAGTTCTGTTGGCAGCTCCGAAACCCGCTCCATGCTTGCCAACTTTAATCATTAATTACACCCGGCGACCCCACGTATTTCAAAACAACTATTCAATTTTTTTACGCCTGTTAAAAATTCGTCCGCAATAAACTCTGGGTATAAATTACTGAAATTAAACGTCTTTTTCTTTTTTGGAACCCCCCCCAGAAAAAAAATCTCCCTGCAGATATAAACAATTTATTAAAATCGCAGTGATATCTGTGAGAGCCCCGACAGATGACATCCATTAGGATTCGCTTGGTTTTTAAATCCCCTTTTGATGGGCCCGTTAGTTTAACTTCGTGGAGGACAAACATTTTAAAGTTGCATTCCTCTGGCTCAAGAATAACATTTTCAAAGCAAACAACGCACGCTTAGATAAAACCAAATTTCCATGGGGTGATGTAACAGTCGCCATAACTTGCAAGAAAATTCGTTTCAATATACAAAGTTGGATTATTTTAAAATGATGAAGTGACGTCATGGGGTGGTTTCTTAATGAGAAAATTCCATTTTTCACAGAAAACTTTGAATGTTTTGCATTTCTGCTCTTACGTGTGGTATTGGGTTGTGACTTAAAATTGTGAAGCAGTGAAACATTAACCGCAGTTATAAACGAGGGGGCGTAAGGTTAGGCGTTGTGACGTCACGTCTCTATTATTGACGGGGTCTGCATGTCAACATATTCATGAGGTGTCAGGAGCAGACCAATATCTCTGCATCTAATAATATACGCCGCCTTGCCCCGGGTGTGACTCGACTGCTAATATTTTTCAATTTCGTATACAAAACGTAACCAGTTTTAAATAATTTAAAGGCCCCTGCGCATGTGTCACACGTAAAAGTCCATTAATTGGACCTTTTCTTTTTTTTCTAACACATGAAAAACCTCCTTGAAGTATATCATCAACCTCAGTTGCATTAGTTTGGTTTTTAAAAAGAAAATAAATAAGGTATAGTCTGTGTAAGTTAAGTTTTTATGACGTAATCGTTTTGCGACGTTGCCAAATTGTAAGGCGTCGATTTTACACATGAACGTTAACTTTCGCTTATATCTGCAACAATGGTTATGAGGAGGATTGTGCTTACAGCAATAAATTGAGTGTTAAAGTTCACGTTACCCATGTGTCAAATAATGCCATGACGTTAAGGGTTTAATGCTTTCTACCATGAATTTTACTTTGCTAGCAAATGAATCATTTCTGTAAACAAAATCTACGACAATTAAGTAATTTAATAAAAGGTCAAACTTAAAAGTAAGGTTAGAAATGAGGTCGGCAAGTGTTGCCAATAGAATTTTGTAAAGAAATCCAGTTTAAATAATCACCGAAATGTCACTGGAAGCGGGCAATAATTCACTAAAAACAAATGCCGAAAAATCAAACTGTGTCGAATACGTTAAATATTCTACTAAATCGTGTTGGGTTTGGCAACACTGCTCTCAGTATAATATTAAAATGTCGCTAAAATTACGAAAAGAATCATAGAGGACGGTTCTTGTCAAAAACGTGAACAAAAGACGATCAAATCCTTAACAAATGCAAGGCAACACAAAAATAGATCGACCTTTTGTTTTGACAAGCACACAATAATTCACTAAAAACAAGTGACAACTGTGTCGATTACATTAAACATTTCATGATTCTTCTTAAGCGTGTTAGATTTGGCAACACAGGTTTCAGTAAATTAAAAGACCGCTAAAATTTCGAAAAAAAATTCAGAGTTGATGGTTCTTGTCAAAAACATAAACAAAAGACGATCGATTGTTTAACAAATGCAAGAAATAAGGAAAAAAAACGGTCGACGATTTGAATACAAAAGAGAACCTTTCGTTTTTCACTTTGACGTTAAAAATAAATAAATAAAGCGATAACAGACGACGTTCGAAAACAGAAACAAAAAACTATCGGTTGTTTAACAGATACCGAGAAACAAAAAAAAAATGGTCGACGGTTTGAATATACGAGAACACTTTGGCGTTAAAAATAAATTGAAAACGATAACAAAGGCCGTTCGAATTCGTAGATCAGATGTCAAACAAAATCACATTTTTTTTTTTTAAACAAATTGAAGAAACAAAAGAATTTAATGCAAGAGGACCTTTCGTTTTCGTCTTTGTTCAAAATAACTTAAAAGTGATAACAAAAGACGTTCGAAAACATAAACAAAAGACGATGGCGTACAATTTTGCAATCAAAACAAAATGAAACCGATAACAAAACACGTGCGAATCCCGATCGAATTTCGACTTCACGAAAAACAAAACACGATCAACTGTCAAACAAAATCACGAAAAAAAAGCAGTCGATTGTTTAACAAATTCAAGAAACAAAAAAAAAATGATCGTCAATTTTAATGTACGAGGACCTTTCGCTTACATTTTTGCGTTCAAAATAAAAAAAAAGAGCTTCACAAAAGACATAACAGAGAGCAAGAAAAAAATTTCGACGATCTTCAAAACAAAATGAAACCGATAACAAAAGACGTGCGAACCCAATCGAATTTCGATTTCATGAAAAACAAAATACGATCGACAGAGGCCGTTCGAATTCGCAAAAAAAAAAATACGATCAGATGTTAAACAAAATCACATTTTTTTTAAACAAATTGAAGAAACAAAACAGAATTTAACGTAAAAGGATCTTTCGTTATCGTTTTTGTTCAAAATAAATTAAAAGTGGTAACAAGAGACGTTCGAAAACGCAAACAAAAGACAATCGTTTGTTTAGCAGACAGCAAGAGAAAAACCGAACAAAAGACGTGCGAATCCCAATGCAATTTCGACTTCATGAAAAACAAAGTACGATCAACCGTTAAACAAAATCACAAAAAAGCAGTCGATTGTTTAACAAATTCAAGAAACAAGAAAAAATGGTCTATGGTTTTAATGTAAGAGAACCTTTCGCTTACACTTTTGTGTTCAAAATAGAAAAAAGAGCTAAACTAAAGACGTTCGGAAACACAAACAAAAGACGATCGACTGTTAACAGAAAACAAGAAAAAAGAAAAGGTCGATGATCTTGACGTACAATTTTGCGTCATAAACAAAATGAAATCAATAACAAAAGACGTGCGAATCTCAATCGAATTTCGACTTAATAAAAAACAAAATACGATCAACTGTCGAACAAAATTACAAAGAAAAACAGTCGATTGTTTAACAAATTCAAGAAACAAGAAAAATATGGTTGACAATTCTAATGTAAGAGAAGCTTTCGCTTAGACTTTTCTGTTCAAAATAAAAAAAAGAGCTAAACAAAAGACGTTCGGAAACAGAAATAAAAGACGATCAACTGTTTAACGGAGAGTAAGTAAAAAAAAAGGTTCATGATCTTGACGTACAATTTTGCGTTCGAGACAAAATGAAACTGATAACAAAAGACGTGCGAATCCCTATCGAATTTCAAAACAAAATACGGTCAGATGTCAAACAAAATCACAATTTTCTTTTAAAACAAATTGAAGAAACAAAAGAATTTCACGCAAAAGAATCTTTCGTTTTCGTTTTTGTTCAAAATAAATTAAAAGTGATAACAAAAGACGCTCGAAAATGCAAAGAAAAGGCGTTCGCTTGTTTAGCAGACAGTAAGAGAAAAACCGATAACAAAAGACGTGCGAATCCCAATGCAATTTCGACTTCATGAAAAACAAAATACGATCAACCGTTAAACAAAATCACAAAAAAAGCAGTCGATTGTTTAACAAATTCAAGAAACAAGAAAAAAATGGTCGATAATTTTAATGTAAGAGAACGTTTTGTTTACACTTTTGTGTTCAAAATAGAAAAAGAGCTAAACAAAAGACGTTCGGAAAAACACAAACAAAAGATGATCGATTGTTTAACAGAGAGCAAGAAAAAAACAGGTGGATGATGTTGACGTGCAATTTTGCGTTCGAAACAAAATGACACCGATAACAAAAGATGTGCGAATCCCTTTCGAATTTCGACTTCATGAAAAACAAAATACGATCAACTGTCAGACAAAATCACAAAAAAGCAATCGATTGTTTAACAAATTCAAGAAACAAGAAAAAAAATGGTCGACAATTTTGATATAAGAGAACCTTTCGCTTACACTTTTGTGTTCAAAATAAGAAAAAAAAGAGCTCAACAAAAGACGTTCGGAAACACAAACAAAAGACGATCGATTGTTTAACCGATAGCAAGAAACAATGGCCGATGATTTTAATGTAAGAGAACCTTTCGCTTACACTTTTGCGTTAAAAATAAATTAAAAGCGATAACAAGAGGCGTTCAAATTCCAATCGAATTTCGAGTTCATAAAAAACAAAATCACACAAAACTGTTCATTGTTTAACAAATTCAGAAAACAAAGAGAAATGGTTGACGATTTGAATATAAGAGAACTTCTCGTCTTTAGTATTTTATTTATTATTTTTATTGGGGATTAAAAATAAATTAAAAGTGATAACAGGTGATATTCAAAAACATAAACAAAAGACGATGGATCGTGTAACTAATAGCAAGAAACAAAAAAAAAAAGACAATGGTAGACGATTTTAATGTAACAGAACCTTTTGTTTGGGCTTTTGCGTTAAAAATAAATTAAAAGCGATAACAAAAGACGTTTGAATTCCAATCGAGTTTCTCCTCCTTCATAAAAAAACAAAATACGATCAGCTGTCAAACAAATTTATAAATGTTTATATCGTGTTTTCTTCTTCGAAAGCCACAAAAAAGAGAATCGATCGTCATTCATTTTTTTCTTCGTTGTCTTTTTACTGCTTCTGCAAGTTGCAAAGACAGTGTTTTTTCAAAAATTTAAAAAAATCTTTGCACGTATTGTTGGTAAAGAAGAACGCGATTCTTATGCTTGGCGAACGTGGCTAATCATTTTATGACATAGGCCACCATTAAAAAAGTAACTAAATTAGTTATTATTAAACGAAAAAGTCACTAAATTTCAGACTTGCCCGAATTTACTAAAATTTGTCTGAAATTTCAACAGAAAGTCACCAGATCTAGAAACAACATTACTAAATTGGCACTACATTTAGATTGATGATCAAAAGTAAAAAATGAAATCCTAAAAAATAAATAAAATTAAGACGTGTTAGGAAAACGAAAAAAGATTAAATAAAATGAAGTCCACAAAAAAAAAAATTGAAGGCAAAACGTTCGTGTCATATATAGAAGAAAATCAACTGAAATGGTGTGGACAAAAAATGAAAATGTACAACAAGATTGAGAAAAAATGAAAAATAGGAGGAGAGAGAGAGAGGCGAAAGACATTACAAGAAAATCAACGCTTATTACAAGAATACCAACTGAGAAATATGATTAACAACAAAATAAAAAAGAATAAAAAAAAAACTACAAGAAAGAAAAAGTTTCAAAGGGTTCTACAAGAAATAATAATCATAAGTTATTTGAACTGATTTTTATAAAGAATTAGACCAATTATTGATGAAATAAAACAATTTTTGATTTTCATTTTCTTCGATTTTCCGCTACGTCGTCTGCCAACTGGTAACCTTTGCAACATTACCTTCGTCATAACTACCTTTCATACAGGTTGCGATCTCTCTATTTAACTTATCCGTCTTATTGTGTTTTGACTGGACATGATTATCCATTAGGTGACTTTTTTTGTTTAAAGAATGACACAGCAAATATGGCTTCGACATTCAAATGACCTTGGCAGTATTCTCTAAATGAAACATAAATAATGCAGTTTTCTTCCCGCTTAAAGTCAATCATTCAAGTTCTATTTGAAACATTTCTTCCTGCAATGCCTTTCTGAGGTATTTTGGATTGTCAAGTTAAATGCCCTCTCCCCCCCCTCCTTCTCCGGTATGTGGTGGATATTTTTGTTTCCGTCTTTTTTTTTTCGTAAATCTTCCTTAGTATTTCTCGCTCTCGCTTTTCCATGCTCTTTTCGCCTACTTTTCTCAAAGCTCTCACAAATATGTTCAACCTTTGAACTGACCCATCGTGTCTTTCGTCATTTAGGTCTCTGAATCCCTAGGCATGTAAATGGTTCTTGCCTTTGCTCTGTTCTTACATGGTGTTATTTGTAATCTCTCTCTCTCTCTCTCTACATTTCCTCCACTTCTTTTTTCCTTGGTATTCCTCGTCGCCAATAATTCCTTTGGTAGCATCCTTATCCTTCCGCATTGTAATTTTTGGCTTATCTTAAATCTTTCTGAGCTGATTCGCCAGTTATTTGCTCCTTCACTTCCGAAAGATGTAACATTTATTTTGTTTTCTCTTTTCCTTTTATTTATTTTTTTGTACAGGGCACTGCTTTCCATCTCAATTTGGTTTTCCTGGAAAGTAGAAGTGAAGAAGTTACTTTCCACTGTTCCTTGGGTTTAGCTTCGTTCTTACAGGATGTAGTGTGGACTTCTTTCTTTTTTTTTGCACGTGGTCTCCTTTTCCCATCAACAATTTCTGTGGCAGTTTTTTCTTGGGCAACTTCACAATTTCTTTTGCTCTTCTTCATTCTTTATTCCTGCAATTTTAAATCTCTTGGAAATGTTCCTACCTTTTTGCTTTTCTCTTTTCTTCTCCTTCAATTGGAAATGTCTCTAATTTCTGTGTTTTTCTCTTTCCTTCTCCTGGTTCATTGGTTATCCTTGACTTCCGAAAATTTTCTGTGGTTCTCTTTCGTGTTTGTAAAGAGCGTAGCCCTTCTTCCTTTCATCTCAATTTGGTTTTCCTAAGAATTAGAAAGTGAAGAAATTTTTTATACTGCTTGTTGCCTTTAGCTTTGTTCTTAGATGATGTACTATATATTTCTTCTACATTTCGTATCAATTTTGATTTTTTTTGTCTATTAACAGTTTCTTTGGTGATTTCCTCTGGCATTGTTATAATTTGTTTTGCCCATCTTAACCCTTCGACTCTATTTACTCCTTGCAATTCTTGGTCTATCCTGAACTCCTGGTGCGTCAGTTATTTACTCCTTGGCTTAGGGAATTGTCCATGGAATTTCGTTTTTGATAATTTTGCTTTCCACCCCAATTTGGTTTTCCCATTTAAGCCAGTGTTTACTCCTCGTGGCCTTATAACCAGCATACTTATAATAATATGGCCAAATGCCAATTTTGTTTTTAAATTAGGAAGTGTGAACTTTCTTCCCACTGTTTTTTTGCTTTTAGCTTTGTTTTTAAATGAGGTAATGAGGATTTCCTCTACATTTCGTATTAGTTTTGATTTTCTTCGTGACTATTTACAGTTTCTTTGGTTCTTTCCTCTGGTATTCTTTTGCCAATATTAATCTTTCGACTTTATTTACTCCTTGTAATTCTTAGCTCTTTCCTGAACTCCTGGACATCAGTTATTTACTCCTTGGCTTACGGAATTGTCCCCAATTTCCTCTATCGTTTTTGTTACTTTTGTTTTCCACCCCAATTTGGTTTCTCTAAAAATATTAACAGTGTTTTTGGTTCTTTCTTCTGGTATTCTTATAATTTCTTTTGCCAATCTTAATCTCCTTGTAATTCTTAGCTTTTTCTTGAACTTCTGGTTCATCAGTTATCATCGTTGGCTTACGGAATTGTCCCCTATTTTCTCTTCTGTTCTTGTTACTTCTGATATCCATGTCAATTTGGTTTTCCTAAAAACTGGAAAGTTAAGACTATGACTTAAAATTAACTAATTTGTACGACTTTCGAAATTACTAAGCAATTTATTTATTTTTTCGAAGAAATGAGGAAAATTTGCTTTAGGAAACCAACAATTATGTACTGTTTGAGCTATTTTAATTTAATTTGATAGTTTAGGATGGTATTATTAGAAGTTGTTGGGCCATCATCTGGCATTGAATTGAAGCCGTAACTCACTTATTCTGAACATACATATTACATCAGTAGAAAGAAGAGATTTATAGACTTATAATTAAGTGTGATTTTACAAGCGGGAAAGCAAATACATAACTAAAATATTATTAGTCGCGCGTTTCAATTAACTTTATGTGTGTACAATACGAGGAAGCGCCTTTTTTCCACATTAGAGGCGGCGGCAGCACACTTCTCGTTCGAATCTAATGGAAGTGATCGTTATTCCAGTCAGAGGAAAGCGGCATTCTAAATTCTAAAATGCACACCTCAATCTTCATTCTTCAGCCGTCACTCGAGTCCCCACATCTTGAAAAAAACTCAATACCCCTTATCTGGAGCTGCACCCCAGTTAAAATTCCTCGCGCGCCATAATTGAATCGAAAAACACATTGAGTATCTCGGGGTGGCGAGGTTTAATCCAATTGTTCGCCCAGCCAACACAATTCATTAGTAGCTAATCAAGTTCCACAACATTGCGTCGACGTTGCCATCTGTTATCTGTTTGCTGCAATTGTAATTGTTCGCAGGATTCGATTTATAGACTTCATTATCGGATTCGAACTTTGATTTACGAATTCAAGTTTTTTTTTTTTGTTCCAATTTTTTTTGTCCGCGGGATCTATTCCCATCCAGTGGATCGTCCGCGAGCGCCCACTGCATACATGAGTGCCTTTTTTAATCAGGACTAATTTGATAGATAACATTAATAGAGAAAAAAAATTGCATCGACGAGAAGACAAAAGTAAACACCATAATAGTGCGCGGAGATTATAGGACGATAACTCTCTGCAATTTTTTTTTTACAAAACGATATTTGCACGAACGGATTTGTGTGTATTTTAAAAACAAACTGTGTTTTGACGTTATTTATATAAAATACACAAAATGTTATTGACCATACCAAAGCAAAAATGGAATTGGTCTTAGAACAAGCCCTTGGGGCACACCATCTGAAGGACGACCATCAATTTAGTATTAACAGAAATTAGTTGCAGTTGTTTCTTGAAAATATATAGATTATATAGAATGCTTTTACACTACCTAAAAAGAAACGAGCTTACGAACTTGAAATTTATCACCCGATATAAAAGTCACGCCCTCTCGTTACAATATAAAATAAATAACTTACTTAATTCTATAAAGGGGGTCATGTGACAGTACGGACATTGAGAGCGGACGTTACACACCTCATAATAGCCAATAGATATGAGAGATTACAATGCCCGGCAGCATTCTGAATTATCTAAGGTATATAAACAGTCCTGTTGACTTTCCGTCTGTCTCTGATTCGATGGTCACACATAATTTGCAATCTAAATCCATTCATGCGCCCCGCGCATTTACCGGCGGTATCCCTTTCGACATGCGTGGTTAGGAAGCTTAACAGTTATTAAAGTGGTACTCTTATTTACCACAAATGCAGAGAAATATTGCCCATTGTTGCGCTCGGCCTGAACTTACGATTATTCGAATTTATTGGATGGACGTATGCGTCAAATCAAATTCCGAATCGGTAATTGCTTAATTTTGCCTACGCCTTTTTGAACCATCCCCATCATCTTATAGTAGTTTATTAGCTTTATTTTTTTAATCAAAGCTTCCTCCCGCTTGATTAAAAACTCTTCCAGTTCTAAATCTTAAGGTTTCACTATTACAAAGTGACTAGAAAGACTAAAATAATACTATAGTATTCCCTGACCTCACACTTCACACTTGCACGTGTTTAAATTATAAAGTACTTGAAACTCCAACAAAATTAATTAAAATTCGTTGGTTGAATTATTTTAGTACTTTTAGTTCTCTTCCTTCGAGTTTCTTTATTTTTTTTCGTTACATGTCCAAACCATTTGAGTCAAGTTTCTTGTAACTTTTCTTCTTGTAATTCAGTCTGTGTGCATTCCCATCCATGCATGTTTTCTTTTATTTCCTGTCTCTTTTCGTAGTTATATTTCTCCTTACGCTCTCTATTTAATCATTAATTTCATTTCATTTTGGAAATCTTTCTTTCACTTCATTTGCTTGTGGCCCCGTTCTTGATGATCTTCTTGTAATTCTCTACAAATTTCGATATAAAATTAATCCTTCAATAATGAACCAAAGATTTTCAAAGAACAAAACTATAAAATACGATGAAAATGACGACAAACAAAAACAAAATACGTCTGAAGATAGAAAAACCCGTCGAAGAAGAAAAGAACGAAACATTCGAAACGATGATCGATTAAAAAGAGACATGTCACACGATGCTAGGATGATTAGAAATCAAAAATAGAAACTCTAGAAAAAGAAGAAAGAAACAACGAAACAACAACAACGACGATGAACAAAAACAAAACACGTCAGATGATGCAAGGCTGTCGTTGAAGCAAGAAACATCAAAAATATTCGAAAACGAAGATCAATCAAAAACAAAAGACATACATTAGAAAGCAAAAGTAAAAAAGTTACTGAAGAGAGAAACGAGGAAAAAACGACGAAAACGACGTCGAATAAAAAACAAAACACGTCAGACGACAGGGCAATGAAACACGATGAAAACGTCGATCAACAAAAAACAAAATACGTCAGATCATACAAGGCTGACTAGAAGAAGTAGAAGACACCGGAAAAAGTCGTCGAAAAAAAAAAACAAAACAACGAAACACGACGAAAACGACGAAGAATAAAAAACAAAACACGTCAGAGATAGGGCAATGAAACACGATGAAAACGACGACTAACAAAAAACAAAATACGTCAGATAAGGCTGATTAGAAAGCAAAAAGTAGAAGCTGTAGAAGAAGTCGTTGAAGAGAAAAAGACAACGAAACACGGATAACAACGACGGCGAACAAAAACAAAACACGTTAGATGATGCAAGACTGTCGTTGATGAAAAAAACAACAGAAACATTCGAAAACGAAGATCAATTAAAAAAAAGACATGTGAGGCGATACTAGAATGATTAGAAAGCAAAAGTAGAAGTTCTGGAAAAAATCATTGAAGAAATAAACGAAGAAATACGACGAAAACGTCGTCGAATAAAAAACAAAATACGTCAGACAATAGGGCAATGAATCACGATGACAAAAAACAAAACACGTCAGATTATACAAGGCTGACTAGAAAGCAAAAGTAGAAGACACAGGAAAAAGTCGTTGAAAAAAAAAAACAACGAAACACGACGAAAACGACGAAGAATAAAAAACAAAACTCGTCAGACGATATAAGGCTGATAAGAAAGCAAACGTTATGAAAAGAGTGTCGTTGAAATACGAAAATAATTCGACGAAAGAAGTAAAAGAAACCGAAACAAATAACATGAAAGTATGGAGATTAAAATGACGCAAAAAAACAAAAGAAGATCGACGGTTTTCCTGCGAAGTGCACGAAAGTTATAGAAAAGAAACAAATGAAAGTAAAATAACAAATCGCACGAAACTCCCGTTTTTCAAAAAAAAAAAAAACAAGAAACAAAAGAAAAATCACGTCAGAGAGGAGTTGACTAGAAAGCAAGTCGTTGAAGAATGAAAATAATTTTAATTAATAATAATAATAACAATAATAACTTTATAAATAAATAATTATTAAAAATCAATATTTTTGAAAAACGAAAGAAGATATCGACGATCCTCCGGCGAAGTGCAAGAAAACTCTTAAAAAAAACACGAAAAAATAAAAATAAAAGAAAAATCACGTCAGATGATACAAGGCTGACTAGAAACCAAGAGTAGAAGCTGTAGAAAAAGTGATTCGACAAACAAAAGAAGATCGGCGAACCCCCGGCGAAGAGCAGAACGGTAGTTAATCTATTGTTTTGTTTGTGCAATAAAATTCAAAGAAGAAAAACAACGGAAGGTAGAAGAAAGAAATCTCGCCAAATGCCTGTGTTATTCCAGAAAGTTATTTGATATAATAAAAACAAAAGAAACAAAAGACTTGAACAAGCATCAATAATTAAAAAAAGAACAAAAGAATAATAACTCTTTTGTTTCTTCCGAGAATAGTTGACATTCATTTGTTTTTTCGTTCATTTTATTTTTAAGTATTTCGATGTTGTTTATTTCAATTTTCTTTTAAAATTATTTTTTTAATTTATTTTAATTCATTTTTCCCCTCAAATGAAATCCTCGTTGTTTTGTTTTCTGCTCGTGTAATTCCGTTTTCCGTCGTTCGTCAGTTTTTTGTTGTTGTAGAATTAAAAGAAGTAAAAACAAAGCGAAACAAATCAGGTGAAAGTAGATTAAAGTGATTCAATAAACAAAAGAAGATCGACAATCCCTCGGCGAAGTGCAGGAAAATTAGAACGAGAAAAACAAAGGAGAGTAAAAGAAGAAATCGCGCGAAGTACCAGTGTCGTGCCAAAAACTGATTTGACAAAATAAAAACAAAAGACTTAATAAGAAATGACCAGAGGTGCTTAAATGAAACAGAAGAGTCGTTAATCTTTTGTTTTTATTTAACAATTCTTGGGAGAATATTCGACGTATGTTTCTTTTTCATTTGTTTTATTCTTAGGTAGATATTTCGATGTCTCTTTTGAAATTGTCTTTTATTTATTTTCAGACATTTCTTCTCCACAAATGAAATCGTCGTTCTTTTGTTTTCTGTTCATGTAATTCCGCCTTCCGTCGTTCGGTTTTTATTTTGTTAACATTCATTTGTTTACCATTCATTTTATTCTTAAGTATTGCGATGTTGTTTGTTTCAAGTTTCTTTTGAAATCGTTTTTTGCTTTTTTTGTTTTCTGTTCGTGTAATTCCGCCTTTCGTTGCTCTTCGTTTCATTCTCTTTTGTTTTTTTTTGTCCAATTCATATCTGTTTCATATACTTAGCTTTTTTTTTGGTTCGCTCTTAATCGCTCTAATTTTGAAACTTGACACTTACTTTAACTTACTGTTATTTTATTTTGTACGACCTTTGTTTCTTTTTTTTTCGTTTGTTACTTACCGGCATTTTTGCTTTTCGTTCTTTTTTGTATTTAAACACGTGTTGATTTTTTTAATTCAGAACTTAATTAATTAATTAGCCAACTTCCAGTGTTTATGCGCTTCACTTTGCTTTTTTTTGTGTCATGTTTTCATGTTTTATTTAATAAATTTATAGCTGCATCATTTTCTCTTTGTTTCTAATCTACTTTTCACTTTTCTTCATCTTTCTTATTTATCGATTTTTTTTTAATTATTGCTTATTTTTACGAACGTAGAATATGGATCCCTTTGAACTTGATCTTTACATTTAAATTTCATTTTTCAATCTTAATATTTTGCTTGGATTGATCAGAGTTAGATTAAGTTGACTTGACCTTGAAGTTTTATTTAACCTTGACATAGAAAGTTTTAAATTCATTTTTGAAAACTTTTGTTTTTGTTTTTTTAAATTTATTTCTTGATTTTTTGTTATTTTTAAAGACTTCTTCCTGTTTTCTTGCCTTGAGTTAGATTGACCTTGGATCTTTTCGAAATGTAATGGTTTATTTCTCTTCATTTTTTAAATTATTATTTAAATTAACTTCCTGCTTTTTCTTATTTCCTTGATTTTATTATTTTTTAATTTAAAACTTCATTTGTCTTCTTTTCTTTTTCCTTTTAATTTTAGTGGATCATATTTTTTACTTTTCCTTCGTTTTCTTATTTAGAAATGTATTGATTTTTTATAGTTTCTTTAATTTTGAAACGTACACCTTTTTTCTGTTGGTAACTGCTGACCTTTTTGCTTTTCCGTCGCTTTTTTGCAATCGTTTTCATTATCATTACTTTTTTAAAATTTTGTTGAACGTCGGTTTTGATTGCAGTGAATTCCTCGAGCATACTCTGTACAGCTGTTTCGGTCCCATTTGGGGTCTTGTCAGCAGAAGCACTGCTCGAGAACTCCACTGCAAACGCTTCTGCTGACGAGGCCCCAAATAGCTGTACAGAGGATGACTTATTAAGTAGCAAACTGGCAGGAATTTGTCAATAATCTTAATGCAATATTAGGTCAAAAAGCGATCGCAAGATGTCGCGATTTAAACTTCATTATTTTTATAATTTAAAACTTTATTTATTTATTTTCATTTTGCGATTAAATCAACTTTCCATTTTTTATTTACTTAGTCCTACAATTTTTTTGAAACCTGTAGCACTCGCACCTTTTTCACTTTCCTTTCTAAATGGTAGACATTTATTTAGCCTTTATTTAAAAAATTGTCGCCTTTTTTGTTTGAAATTACTTTTTAATTATGGGCCATCGTCGATCGTCATTTGTTTTCCTTGTTTCGTAACTTGGCAATTATTACTTGTTTATTTAGTATTTTCGTTTTTTTTTCTCTTTGCATACCATCCTTTAATTAGGCAATTATTTTTATGAACATGGTTTTATTATAAACAAATTATTTGATAGGTGGTAAAAAGTTAGGTAACGTTTTGGTTAAACGTTCCATCGAATTGTATTTGATTTTTCTTGCAACTTTATTATGATTTGCTTGCAGTGGTAAAACCAAATTGCTACCTGTATCTTATGGGCTCCTTGACACATGGGACCTTGTTGATTGCAACCACTGCACATCCCCATTGCTATACCACTAAAAATTGAAGTCACTAACACAATACAAAATCAGACAACAGACAATGACCAGTCTAGAATGGTCTAGATATTTCTAGAAGTCTCGTGAGTCTTCTAGCCGATCCTAAAACGAAACAATTCTATTGTAAAAGAAAGAATGAGCGCGAACTTCAAATACCTTCAGTAAGTGCGTTGCAATTTAGTTAAATATAAATGCGAGTTGAATTTGGTGGTGACTCTTTTAACGACGTTACCAACTCACCCGGAGACCTTTAACTTTTTCTGAAACGTGAATGCACGGCCCACGATAAGCGCGTAATCGCTTTCTCCGCCGAGTCGCGCGATATTTTCTAGTTTAACCTAACATAATGGGTTTACCTAAGTTAAAATTATCGGACATCTTTGGCCTACGCTCGGGACTCTGTATCTCATGCATACATTACGTCGCGGCCGCTTATCCTGATTTACAGCCCATACAAGCAAAGCGGCGCTGTAACGATAATTGTATGTGTGCCATACGGTTCCGCTTCAATTATGACCACCTGATTTTTGATGGAATTCGTTAATTATTGTTTTATTATAGTTGGCCCCACGTTGGGCGCCAATCGGGCGTTGAGAAATTATTGATTTTGTTAATTATCGTATGAAAAGCACTTGCGGCTTGCAATTTCATTTTCGGATAATTATACGAGGAGTTATTAGCGTGTCGGACATATGGGGTTGCGGTATAATCTGTCCGCAAGTGTATATCCTGAGGGATGGGAGTCCAGTTGCCCGCAGCATGTATGAAGTAGCGAGTTGAGCCGCTTAGAACGGATCAAGGACTGTCATAATCGGATCGGCGATATCATCGTCCATTCTGATCCTCCACTAATCAACACACGCTAACTCAAACACCCCATATGTGCAAATCTGTTTCAATATTACCGATTTCCATCGTTTCATTCACAATGACGTAAGAGTAATTTAAGTTTAATAAACTTAAGGCAGATGTCCCTTACATGAAATTAAATGAATAAAAGTATGTGTGCTCGTTAAAAGTTTCCTCAACTTCGACAAACGAAATACTTTTGCTTTGTAAAAAGGAAAGAAACAAACCAAAAAGTTTTTGCGCGTTTTTAAACTGCCGTAAACGAAGCTCCATTTGCGTTCGCCGTTTATTTGCGAGCACTTAACTCCAGATAGAATTTAAACTAACATTAAGATATTTTTAACAGCTGTTATAAAGGGAACTCACGATGTTATGAAATGGCAGTAATCTTGGGTCATTTACACTTTTTATGTTTATCTCTCCGCTTCGACTTCTTCTTTTTCCCCCCTTTCGAAACGACTTGCCTTCTATTTAATTATGTTTTTACACGCAAATGCCACCGTCCTCTCACAACAATTAATCATTTAGTTCAAGTTGGATGTATGCTTCTCATTAATCAACATTTTACCTATACACGATTCATAAAAAAAAGAAAATCAGGAGTTCGGACAATTAAAGAAAAGAACCGGGGAGAAACAATTTAACGAAACGAAATGAGAGAAATTTAAAACAACGACATTGTTATTGTTATCTCGAAGCTTTTTTTTAGAAACAATTCCCTCTGCGTATAGATTACGTGCATAAATATCAATTTTCCGTGCGCAATTCATCACCGGAAGTGATTTATATTTTTACGATTCTCTCTCTTTCTCTCTGCGTTCAATTTTCTCGTACAACCAACTTGGATCACGTTTTGCGAAGCGGAATGAGATGTGCGATAAATTTATGGCTCGGGGTCGAAAAAGGCGGTGTTTTACAAACTCGCCGGTTTCAACTTTCCCGGAAAAAAATGGGACAAGGGCATCAGGCGAGACAGGAAAATTAATTCTCCCAACGACAAATGAAATACCACCCTGGCTAATCAACGCTTCAGAATTTATAATGTACCACCCCTAAATTGAAATTAGTACGTTTTTGTTTATTATTAGAGTCGGTTTTGGTTGAGCCCTTATTGATTTTTCAAAATCTCACTTTGGCCTTCTTGGGTTTAAAATCAGAAATTCGCGAGGGCAACATCAAATCAAAGCCCAACGTAGTAAAGCGAAGTAAGTATAGTAATTCGGCACAGTCGCTGTAAAATCTCACTTTAATAGCTATAATCGTGCGTGAGTGCCACCGCGGTCTCGCAGAGTTGCCGGGGTGACCACCCCTCCGCGTCCCGTACCGTATTTGCCAACACGCGGATCGTCACCCCAACCCCCCATCATCGTTCAGATTCAATCTCGAGGGAAGCATGCACGGGACTGGAAATTGATGTTTGATATTTCGTGACGAATATTTTTGTTTAAAATGTTTTCAATTTGAGCAATTTTATTAGTGGGATGCAGGAGCTAATTTTACGTCGTCGGTGTATTTCCATTCACGGCGGGGGGGGGGGGGTGAATGAAGGGTTTCCGATGGAGAGACGCTTTGCTTCGATCCACGAAGTTATTAACAGAAGGTCTTACTGCGTTTGTTTTATTGGAGGAGACGCATTAGGCTAAAATACAAAGTGGAACAAAATGATTCTTATCTAGTTACGTTTCGATATTTTCCACATGTAATTTTTCCTACTGGACTTTTTAAGTTTCTCAACAGGAAAATATTTTTAGAAATTTTCAATGCTAAAATGTGGATGTGAGCAGACCAATTTAGATGGGGGTCTAAGTCCAGTCCTACCAATTTAGCCCTTTAGCATGTAGTGGTTAATTCATTCTACGTTTATAAGTTGAGACCCTCTCGTAACATGGCTGTAGATGAAAGCATGGTAGGTTTCAAAGGAAGAAGTTCGCTGAAGCAATATATGCCCATGAAACCAACTAAACGAGGATCCAAGATTTGGGTAATGGCTTGTTCAAAAACCGGGTTTATGCTAAATTTCCAACTTTATGAAGGAAAGTCAAAAGATATCCAAATGGGAACTCTAGGCGAGAGAACTGTTCTTTGTTTAGCGGAAAGATATTTTCATAAGGGTTACTGCATCTATTTTGATAACTTTTTTTCGACCTTTGATTTGTTATCAACTTTGGAGAGAAAGAAAGACTTTCGCTTGTGGAACTCTACGAAAAAAACCGAAGAATTATCCTGAATTCCTGTTGAGAAAAGATAAAAGCATGAAGATCGGTGAATGCGATTTTGCATGTAGCAAAGATTTATCTGTGTCTAAATGGAAAGATCGAGGTACAAAATATGTCTTAGTTGTAAGTTCGTTACATAATCCTGCGATAACTAAAGCTGTATCTAGAATAACTAAAACAGGAGAAAAGGAAAACCTAGACTGCCCTGAACCTATTTTCGAATATAATCAAAACATGGGTGGAGTTGATCATTTCGACCAACTAATGAGTTATTATAACATTTCTTGGAAAAGTCGACGTTGGTGGCTGAAGCTATTTTACTTTAAGATTGATTCGGTAGTGGTAAATGCATATATAAGTTACAAAACAGTTTGCACATCATCTAGAACTAAATCAATGTCACACCTTCAGTTTCGTAGCGTAATAGCTGATGAACTCATGAAAAACTATTGTTCACGAAAAAGACCCGTAATTATTAATAACAAACAATAAGCTCAGGAAGCCTAGTGGGCGCTCAGTTGGTTTGGACAATTCAATAAGGCGCCTAAATGTTGGAAAATATTTGCCAGTGGTGGGTACAATTAGAAGATGTGCTCACTGTAGCATCCGCGCTAAAGGCGTTCGGTCTACAACTCTTTGTAAAGAATGCGACGTGGCTCTATGTATCAAATGTTTTCCCCTTTAATTATAGAAATGTAAGTACTTCTTTGTAACTAGTTATGTCTAATAAATTTGTTTTGTATGAAATGTGATCACATTACTAACCACTGCCCGCACTGAAAATTTATATCTCTAAATGGACAGTGGTTTATACAGTAACAGTTTGGAAAATTCGAAACATTTTTTTGATATTCCCTTAACCATTTTTATACAAAATAAAACAGTATTAATGCAACATATGAAAAAAATTAAGTAAAAATAATTCTGCCCTATAAAGGGTTAGCCGATTGAGGATTGTCAAAGTTTACGAGTGTCAAGTTGAATTTATTGAGAATAAAAAACAGGTTACTATTTTCTAGGATTCAATTTTAAAAGTGCTCGAAGTAATTTCCTTCAGCAATGATACACTTGACCATTCTTTCTTTCCACTGTTCAAAACCTCCTAACCAATCATCTTTCAGAATACCTTCAAAATAAGCGTGATCTGAGGCACCGATCTCTTCTTCTGACGAAAACCTTCTACCTCGCAAATTCCTTTTAAGCCCAAAAAGTAGCCAAAAGTCGTGCTAGATCAAGTGAATACGGCGGATATTCTATTACTTTTATATTTTTTTCAGCCAAAAACCGGACAGTTAAAGTTGCCGATGCATTATCATGGCACAGCATAGTTCCCTTGTCTGGAACTCTACTGAACACTTCAGGCAAACATGTTTCAGCTGTAACTGTCTTTTGTCCATTTAGCTTAACAGCCTTTACTAGGCCCGTACTTCTGAAGAATACCGCGTACATAACTTTTCCATAGCTCGCTGCTTCTTGGTCATTGTTGGAGTTTCCTCGTTTTCATGAATCCATACACGACTCTCTTGGCGGGTAGGTACGTCGAAAAGGGGAATGTGAGTGTCGTCACCTGTCCCTATTTTGGAAAAAAAATTGGAGTCCGGCATTATTTAAGAAATTTAAAGTTTCATGGCAAATTCTTACACGCTCTGCTTATTGGAAGTCAGAAAGGGATAGGGCACGAAACGGCTAACCACTTTTTTAAATGCAGGTGATCGTGTATGATTGTTCTAACAGCCGAGGATCCAATCTTGAGTTGGTGCTTTATTACTGCATAAGTGGCTTTATTGTCCTCTTCGATTAATTTTTTAACAGCAGCAACGTTTTTGTCGGTAACAGCCGTAGGAGGACGCCCTGCTCCTTTTTGATGCTGAACAGAATTCCTTTCGCTTTTAAATCTCTTATACCATCGCTAAATTGTGTAACCAAGGAAGGTGCTTGTTCCCTAAAAGCACTCATAAGCACTTAAACCTTTTTAAAAATCTTAATAAATTGTGATTCGAAAAAGCTCTCTGGTTAATTCCATTTTTTTTACTTCTAATATCACTTCAGAAAATTAGTAACTTGGGTTCTGACAAACGTAACTTCCACAACTAAACTTCAAAAGATAAAAAGTTGCTCTAAATAACTCTGTATGTTTTGTTTTTACTGCCTACTAGGTTATCTTATTCTCAATAAATTCAGCCTTTACCCTCGTATAATGTAAATAACATTTTAATGATTTTGCTTTGATTTAGTGTTAATTCGTTCTTGTGAAATCAGCCCTCAATTTCTTTAACGTTATCCTCCATTTGTGTCAATATAATAATAATAATAATAATAAAGTTTATTCCATAACAACTGTATGTGCAAATTTACAGGTTTGAAAATACGTCAGTATTGAAAGATAGTATACAAAAAGCCAAGTGACAGAAAATTCATATTTCTTTACCTAAAAATACTGTTTTGAGACATAAAAATGTTAATCTGTAAGGCAATGAACATTTTCACGCCAAAGTAGCAGCTAAATAATATAAATTATCTAAGAGTTATAATAGTCCGATAAACTATAAGGTTCAAGCTCCACTAGAAATCTGAAGACTTTTTGTTTGAAAGTATTTACATTTTCCAGCATTTTAATATTAACCGGCAATTTGTTATAAAACTTCATGCTGGCGTAGAAACCACCATTTTCGAATTTACTTAATCTATGTATAGGAGTAAATACGATACTAGAAATAACTTTTCCTTTGTATATAGGATATACAAAGAAAAAGCAAATAAAGAAATAACTTTTCCTTTGTATATAGGATATACAAAGAAAAGGTTATTTCTAGTATCGTATTTACTCACTAACTTATTTTCATAATTTTTGAATATTTGTTTGTTTGCAATAAGGTATGATAAATATTCATAGATGTAAATAGGTAAACGGTTAGAAGACTATGAGTTCTGAAGACACCTCAACAGGATTCGCGACACGACATTCTAAAAAGGATACTCACAGCTTTTTTTGCACAGCAAAGACATGCTTAACATTAGAACTTCCACCCCAAAGAATAATCCCGAACTGGATGTAAGAGTAAAAATTTGCGAAGTACACAATTTTTAATGTTTCGAAACTTGTATATGAACTTAGAGTTCGCAAACCAAAGCAAACTGTACTTAATTTTTTACATAGTCCACCTACGTGCACCTTCCAGTACAATGATTTATCAAGCCATATTCCAAGATGTTGAACACACTCATTTATTACAATTTTTTTATTATTTAAGATTATGGAAGTGGGTGTTTCAATAAGATTTAAATGCGTAAAGAAAACACACCTAGTTTTTGCTTCATTTAGAATTAAATTATTCTTAGAAAACCAATCATGAATGTCTTGTACGCAACGGTCACCATATTCTCTCATCGTTATGAAATTGTCACTATTTATCAAAACGCAAGTGTCGTCAGCATAATTTGAAGTCTTGGAAAAGATATTCTCAGGAGCTTGAGGTAGATGATTCATAAAAAGAATAAATAATAACGGTCCGAGAATACTTCCCTGAGGTATCCCAGAGTAAATCTCCATCAAACTGGATTCTACTGTTCCTTTTTCATCGTTGAGAACTACCTTTTGAACCTCCGAGAAAGATAAGACTTTATTCAGTTTTTATATCAGGTAGGTTGCAATGAACTGAACTAATTATTGTCATCAAAATCACCCTGTACATCTTTGTACATTTTATGGTTTGTTTATAATCAAAATGTTTGATATTGTAATGTTTTTAGATTTATTTTGATTTGTTTTTAAATGAAACACTTGATGAAACTAATAACTAATTTATTTACACAAGACTTAACACTAATTTATTTATAACGGACTAAGACTAATTTATTTTTACAAGCCGAGCGTTTAAACAGTAAGTAACTCTACGTTGAACTGACTAAGACTCATCGTGTTCGTGTATTTATACTAGAGAGGCGGCTTCTCCAGCAACCCCCAGCGTATTCTCGAATGCGACGGACTTCTCCCGTAGTCTGCAGAATCTTCGGGAGTCGGCCAGACTTCAAGGCGCTTGTCACGTGCATGACTCACTCACAGGCGCATGACTCACTCTTAGTTCGTCACAATATTATCATCTGCAAATAAAATAAGATCATCCCTAGGGATTGCTATTTTGAGATCATTTTTATAAATCAAAAATAGGATTGAGCCCAAAACGGAGCCCTATGGGATACCGACACTAAGCAAAGATACATTTGACCTAGTATTGTTAATGACGGAGAACTGTTTCCTATTTTCAAAGTAAGAAGGCACTAATGATGGACTGAAAGTAAGAAAATTTAAGTTTTTCTAATAATTTTGAATGTGAAATCCTTATTAGGTGGGTTACAGCATCAATTGTGGACTTATTGGGTCTAAATCCAAATTGTTTTCATAAAATATGTTACGATTTTCAAAATAATTTAATATCTGAGCCTTTAAGGCTAATTCAAGGACTCTGGCCTTTGATTATATATATAATATATATAATCAAAGACTCTAGCTAATATTAGTAAGAAAGAGAAGAGCATATAGTTATTCAGTTCTGTTTTGTTACCACTCTTGTGAATTGGAACGAGTTTGGCTATTTTTAGTATATCAGGAAAATTACGCATATCTTACGTATATCTTGCAAGAAAACACTTTCATTATCATTGAAGTTTGTTTCCAATATGGGCGTGTAGTAAATGAGAAATGGCAATATCCCATTCTTGAATGCAAAGCACAGTTTAGACAAAATTGTTGAAGAAAGTGCCTTGCACCAACACATTCGCCAAATTGTCGAGAGATTCCACAAAACGGGAAGCCTGATGAAGAGGAAACCCACTGAAAGGTCGCAGACTGACCAAAATGTCGTAGAACAAGTGGAAGAGCTCGTTGCAGAAAATATGCATTCCTTCTTCTGCTCAAACGAATGTGTTCCACACTACCATTAGAAGAATTCTGAGGAGTCGATTACACTTGCACCCAAACAAAGTGTTTGAAGTCCCGAGAGGTCACAACAGTCGAATACAGACAGTATTGCAACTTTTTCCAAGAAAACTTAAGCAATGACGACGTTCCCGAACTAAGTTTCTCCACAGGTGAAGATTGGTTCCGTTTAAGTGCTTTTTTTTGGTTTCAAGTGCTTTTGTAAACAAACAAAGTTACGAACATAGTCTGTTTTTAATCCCCACAATTTCCTTAAGGCTCTTTTACATTCTGTTAAGACAGGAATATGGTTAACCGCCTTAGAATCACAGGGCCAATATTTTTCGACGATACAATCAAAGGTCAACGTTATAGGGAGCAATTTTTGACCCTATTTTTAGAGCAGGTGCATTCCGATGAATGTGAAAATGGTTACTTTCTGCAATATGGAACAAGATCACCGGACCTCACCTTGTTAGACTTGGCTTTCTTAAAAATAAGGTCTGCAAAGAAAGAAGGAATAATTCGCAAGAACTGATGGCAAGGATTACATTAAAATGCAATGAGATAATCCCAGGAATATAGCAGCACGTTTTTAAAAATATGAAACGTCGTGTTGTTATGTGCATGCAGCAAAGAGTGGTGGTCACTTTCAACAGTAGCTGTGACTTACTTTCATTGGCTTTCTTTTCAGTTTCAAACTCAATTTTGCATTAATTGATTCACTTCGGAAGCAATAAATCACACTTTAAATTTTGACATTAGCATCCAGCCTTCTTTATTTTCGTAGATTGGCACCTGGTATTCCTTCTTTATTTTCGTAGAGTGGCACCTGGTATTTCTACATGGATAATGCAAAGGTAACAAGATTTTGTTTCACTCTGTATCTTCAATATATAGTTGGTACCTAAAGACCCTCCCCCCTTCCATTTTAATAGCTTAAACAACATTCACAAGCAAAAATTTCTTTCACTGATTCCTTTAGTTCAAAAGGTTTCAAACGAGTACCAAAGAAGAATTGGAGGTAAAGCACTCTTGGCACTTATCTCTTCTTCCTTGTTCTTCCATTATTTGCATTGTAAGTACGAATCTTCCGTCGGTGGAGTGAGACTGTATCAAATTCTCCAGTAGCGTCATCGTCTCCTCCTTTACGTCGCCCAACGCTTGCAAATGAATTAAACTTTAAAAAGGAAATAAACTGAAAGTGTTCGATTAATTGTTCTAGAGCACTCTCAGAGTATATTCTGAAAGTGCAGCAGAGCGTAAACCCAGCAATGGAATCTTCTTACTGGCCAATAGGTGCTTTAAAGACCTGAGGGAGAATCCACGTGTTTTTCCTTCCATTTCTTCTTCACTTCCTCTTGTTCACAAGAAATTTGAGGTTAAGCTGCTGATAAAGCTTCCTCACACACTAAAACTAAAAATGCTTTCCTGATTTGCCTTTCCGAAGTTTCAAGGTCGCTCAACCTGCATGCCTTCTCTGCATTGCTAAAATTATACCGCCCACGTGGCACTCAGTTTCATTACTTAAAAATCGAATCTTCTCAAAGAAAGAGGTTCATGGATAATAAATGATCATGGATAATAAATGATAAGATACAAAAAATAATTTCTAAAACAATGCTAGATAAAAAGAGGAGGTACTTAACAAGAGGGGAATAGCTGAACAAAATCACTTTCCTGTTTGCATGTGACCAAGTCAGAGAAAAGGTAGAAGAAATAGAAACAATGATGGAACGGGGCCTATAAGAAAAAGAATGAACAAACAACGTTTGGTCAAAAAGTTTAGGAAGTCAAAGAAAGAAGAAGAAAACTGCCGAAGAAGGAGAAGTCGAAAAAGATTAGTAAGAAGGTTGACCTATAGACGTTGCTTGAAAGAAATATTCAAGGAGGGACCGTAACGTATGTAAGTTCACCACCAAAAGGTTCTGGAATAGTTTGCAATTGTTTATTGTGTCAAAAAGAATGCTATTAGATAATAACATTTGAACATACGAACTGGAATACTGTACTGAAACCTTTTCAATTTGCATGTTCTGTCACCTTCTCCCTGCTTGAAACAGTTGTCATACCATCGAATATGTGGGAAAGAATTATGACATGTTTAAAAATCGCAAGTGGGAGTGCGATTTAGAGTGCGCACGTGTCCGTCACGTGACCTTGTTCTAAGCCCCTTATTAAAACTCCACCGAAAGTTTCAAGTAGCAACTTACATTTACGCTTTAAGGTTTTCATTTGCACATTAATTATACGTTTAAATGTTAAAAAAAAAATAAATTTGCCAAGCACATGTGTAGTTGTTAAAACAACTGTGAAAATAAATTTAGCAGAAGACAAGGAGAGTTTTCCTTTCAGTCTTGTGATATAAATAAATAAAAGTAAATTGGTTGTACATATGTATATAGATGTCAAACAACAGAAGAGAAATAATGTCGTCCTACTTTACTGATTGGCCCCGATTTCATCGACATCATAAATGTCAGAGCGTTGACAGATGTGTAGGAAACACAAGCTAACGAAGCATTGAACGACCGCCGATATCCACAATTAACGATAATCTTGGAGAAATCCCTTACGGAAACTCTAATACGTAATGATGCGTAGAGCATGGCGCGCCACCGTCAACTTTTCTAATCCTGCGAACGGTAGAATGGTCCTATATATCGTATTAGTGCGATTATCACGCGTGGTTCTCACACACGACGTGCGTCGGGACGCCGCGTGCCGAACGCCGCCCCATCCATAAAGAATGTTGGCCCAACAGCAACCTAAATTCTATTAGAACAACGCAACCCTATACGATTCAATTAATAGAAAAAAAAGCTAGAGTTACATAATAACAAAATTCATTGGAGATTCTTCAAAGTTGAATTTGCAGAGTGAGGAATTTCGTTTATAACTGCACACAGGATTTTGGCCAAAAACCAAGTCAACTATCGAAAAAGAAAAAAATGTTTTAAACACACAATGGTGTGGCTTGGAAAGTATTTTGGATTCTTAAATGTTTGCCAAATTTGGTGATCCTCGGCAGAATGACGAAATAATATTTTGGCCCGAGCTTGCTTCATCTCATTGCTTATGCGATAATAACTAAAAATAAGGACCTCTAAGAAGACAAACCCTCAAATGTTCATCAGAAGCGACCTCTGTACTGTAGAATTTTGGACATGCGACGTTAGAAAAATGTATAATAATGGTTGAAAGCACAAAACAACCAACACGAAAGGAGATGACTCATTCGCAAGTAGATGTCAGCTTTCCCCAAAAAAAAAATGGAAAAATTCTAAAAAAATTGAGCACAATTGAAGACTTTACTCCTCAATCAGTTTTATGAAATAAAGATCTTATAGTTTTAGAATGAAGGACCAAACCCCCAAAAGCTTCTGTTCGCTTAGCAACTTTCATTTTTCCCATCCATTGTAAGTTGTTTTTTTCAAATTTGGTTGGCATCCCTTCTAAATATTAACTCAACCCATATTTCTTATTTTGAAAATAAGGTAGTTAGGTGGTACCAAGTATTTCGGGGGAAACTGCACATTTCGCATACAGTAGGTAAGTAAACCTGAACTACTTCGAGGGGTGAGTTTTTGATTTCGCTTGGACACGAACGAAATTATTCTAAATTTTAGAATTTCGGAAACTTTGAGGGGCGAGAACGACAGTCATTTGTTTCAGAGGGCACTCACCCTACCTAGGCGCACACCAAGCAAACCTGAAATGAGGACGTGACTTTTCTCATTTCCCTCGTTCTAAATTGAGGCAACTTTGTTATGTTTTTGGGGAAGCCAAACGAAATTTTACGCAGCAAGTAAACCTGAAATGCCCCGAGAGCTTGACTTCTTAAATTCGGTTGGGCGTAGACGAAATTATTCTAAATCGAGGCGACTTTTCAATTTTTTTTGGAAGCCGAATATTTTGGGAATGATAACGACAGTCATTTGTTTTGGGGGAAGCTAAATGAAATTTCACACGCCAAGCAAACCTGAAATGCCCCGAGAGCTTGACTTCTTAAATTCGGTTGGACGTAGACGAAATTATTCTAAATTGCGATGACTTTTTAATTTTTTTTGGAAGTTGAATATTTTGGGAATGATAACGACAGTCATTTGTTTTGGGGGAAGCTAAATGAAATTTCACACGCCAAGCAAACCTGAAATGCCCCGAGGGCGCGACTTCTTCTTAACTTCGGTTGGACGTAGACGAAATTATTCTAAATCGAGGCGACTTTTCAATTTTTTTTAGGATGTCCAATATTTTGGGAACGACAACGACAGTCACTTGTTTTGGGGAAGCTAAATGAAATTTCACACGCCAAGCAAACTTCAAATGCCCCGAGGGCGTGACTTCTTCTTAAATTCGGTTCGACGTAGACGAAATTATTCTAAATCGAGGCGACTTTTCAATTTTTTTTAGGATGTCCAATATTTTGGGAACGACAACGACAGTCACTTGTTTTGGGGGAAGCTAAACGAAATTTCACAGGCCAAGCAAACCTGAAATGTCTCGAGGGCGCGACTTCTTCTTAACTTCGGTTGGACGTAGACGAAATTATTCTAAATCGAGGCGACTTTTCAATTTTTTTTAGGATGTCGAATATTTTGGGAATGACAGCGACAGTCACTTGTTTTGGAGGAAGCTAAACGCAATTTCACACGCCAAGCAAACTTGAAATGCCCCGAGGGCGTGAGTTCTTAAATTCGGTTGGACGTAGACGAAATTATTCTAAATCGAGGCGACTTTTCAATTTTTTTAGAATGTCCAATGTTTTGAAAATGACAGCGACAGTCACTTGTTTTGGGGGAAACTAAAGAAAATTTCACACGCCAAGCAAACCTGAAATGCCCCGGTTGGACGTAGACGAAATTATTCTAAATCGAGGCGACTTTTCAATTTTTTTAGAACGTCTAATGTTTTGGGAACGACAACGACAGTCACTTGTTTTGGGGGAAGTTGCACGAAATTTCACAGCCTACCGCACACACCAAGCAGACCTGAAATGCCTCAAGGGCGTGACTTTTTGATTTCGCTTGGACGTGGGCGAAATTAATCTAAATTGAGGCGATCCGACGTTTTAATTTCTTTCCGACGTGAAAAATTTTGGAGACCCCAGTGACAGTCGTTTGTTTTAGGGGAAGCTCTACGAAACTTTACAGCACACACCAGGCAAACCTGAAGTGCCTTGGGCGAGTGACTTTTTGATTTCGCGTGGACGTGGACGAAGTTATTGAGGCGATTCTTTTATGTTTTTAAGGGACGAAGTCGACAGTCACTTTTTCGGGGGAAACTGCACGAAATTTCATAGCCTACTAAAGTATATTAAGTAATCCTGAAATAGTTCGAGAGGGTGACTTGACTTGATTTCGATTGGACGCGGACGAAATTATTCTAAATTTTAGGAAATTTCGGAAATTTTTGGGGCGAAACTTTGGGGAAAGAGTAGGAGGGGGGAGGACAGTAATTTGTATCAGGCAGTAACTGTCACGAAATAAGAAAGATATTACAAATTAAAATTGAGCATTATCGAACGCGGATAGAAATCTTAAATCCAATACGTTGCGTGGTTACACATGGTTACTCCTCATTTGCTCCAGTCCAAGCCTGTCCTTTTCGTTTCTTATTTTTTTTTTTTTGCTTCTCAGTGTTTCTACCTTTAGGAATATCATTTGATGAAATTGTTAATTTGATTCCTCGTTGTAGCCAAATTATTTCTGTATCACTTTGAGTTGCATCTTCTTTCTCTTGCCTGCTTATTTCTGTCTCTATTTTGTCTTGTCTCCTGCTAAATACTTTGTTTCATTCCGAAAACTTCGCACACTTTCTTCTTCACGTCATCTCTGGCTTTTCGTTCCTTTTGTTGTTTCTGTACGCCCTTTTTGTTTCCTTTTTTTTTAAATAGTTTGTTTCGTTGCTTCATTTGTCTGGTGTTACTGATTTCTGTTTAGGTTTTTAATAATGAATGACACTTACCACTGAGTTTCCTTCTTTCGTTCCAAGAATTTACCAGTTTAAAGAAAGAAATTAATTTCTTTGAAAGGTATCAAGAGCATACGCTCAAATTAAAATCGTAAGATACACAAAGAAGAAGGGGAAGAGATTCTAAAAAAAAATAGAAGGGTTTACTGAAGAAACAAAACAAACAAAAGAGTTTGCTGGAGTATCCTCCTCGACATGATTTGTTTTCAAGGACACTTACTGATTTCAAAACATCGTCGCCCGAAGAAAAAAGAAATAATTTATTCTTTGAGGAATGAATATCGTATTGCTGAGTGGCGTTCGAAAACTGTTCTAGCCGCGATTTGCCACACGAATCGGTTACGCGTTTAAAGTAATTCCAATAAATCATATTTTCTGCACACCCTGGAATATAAAACCGTTTGAAAACCTGTTACAAATTAAACATTTTTTTCCGAGTCAACCGTATGGGAATACGTGCATGCGTCGCGCACAAAACGAGTTTCGTCCAGACGTTGTTGGAGCTTGGAGCCGCATCCGCATCAACTTGATTTGCAAGTTCCAAGTACACGTTTAAGTAAACAAACATTTACAAAAAGCAAGATTGTCTGAATTATAGTGAAGTTCCTCGTTGAAATTAATTTCGCTTCGTGCCTTCGCGTTGTAGGAGGAAAAAAAGCTCTTGTACACGTTCGAGCAATTACGCCGTCCAAATTTGCGATTATAAAAAAAAACAACTCGGTTTTGATATTCTGAAAGCTCTTGCGAATGCATTCGTCCGTTGCATACACCTCAATACCTGCACAAGTCTGTGTTTCTCTCCAGCAGCGCCTTTGATCAATTTCAGCCTTGCGTTTTTTGCTATTTTCAGCGCGCTCGGTTTCGGCCTTACGCGAGCGTGAATTTCGGAAACTCTTTCAAAGGCCCCCGGCGAACTTTTGATATTTTGCCGAAGACGACTTAGCGCGGGCCGGGCTAACCCCTTCTGATCGATGTTGTTTACGAGCTTTGTTTCGCCTCCGTTGACAGCTAACTAAGTGCGTGTCTGTCAGATACAGGCCCGGCTCAGCAGCTATCGTGGGGTTCCGGACCATTACACCGCCGCCATTGTCTCTGCTGACGGACATATCCATGTCTCCGACGTGCCGTGATAACCACTCAATAATATATATCAGCACACCCGACTGTCGGGAACAACCAAAATAATTAATTAACATTTTATCTACTATGGCGACGATGTTGAATAAGTTAACAAAGTATGCGCTACATTCTACAGGACTCTCTAAATTAAAGCATTTGGGTCTATGTAGTCAAGAAAAATTAAAGCGCGGTGTCATGTGTAATTGAATCAATCCCCCGTAAAGCTCTAAGCTGTCATCAAAACTCCTCAAGAGTAACGAGCTTATTATTCAATTGCATTTGTCTTAATGTGTGCATCACACGAGCTTAACAAGGCCTGACAATTATTCCGGGTAATTAAGTAGACGGAACTTTTCCCGGAGTCGCTTTCAGCGCCCTGGTAATTAAGAAAGTCGGTCCGGGTGGGCACGTCGGGCGATGTGCCCGGAATGTGCCCGGATTTGATTACTCCCCTTTTGTCTCAAGATTATCACGCATGCCTGGCCAATCAAACTGGGTCATCATCAGGATCGCGTATGCATCACAAAAGGCCTTCTTCAAATATCGAATTCTTTTCGAACACAATGCCCGCCCCCCCAGGATCAAAATTTTTTGTCGGAATCATTATTAGGATAAATTAACCGAGCAATGAGTCATGTAACAAAAGAGAGCGCGAGCCTTGGAGATCCTGCGATCGTCATTAGCACGCACGCGCTCGCTTCCGCTTCCGGTTCCGTTCGTCTCGGCCCCACGGCTACGATCTTAAACCCAAAGTCGGTGGTGGTTCTTGTAAATGCAGTTTGAATTTTTAAGTTGATTTATGCCGTCTGTTTATTTCTTAATTGAGTATACTTGCTCTCGCATTTATATTTTGCTCACTCTGTGTTTTATTCAATTAATTTATTTTGATTTGCGTGTGCATTAAATTCGCATCCAGAAATAATCCTTTTAAGTGTTGTTTTTTTTTTTTTTCCGGGAATGTCACATGTCTCATAACTCAATGACGTCAAATTGACGACGGTAGCTGCGCACCCGGTGGCTGATCACTACGCTGCGGGGTTTAGAAACGAACCCCACCCCTGACCTGCACACCTGGGATGCAGCATTTGCATCACAATGGGGCCGATCCACCTGGACCGTGCCTGTTTGTGAGATACTCTCTTCATTCACTTCAGCGGTCACCAAAATTCATAATATTTTGAACCGGGACGGTCCTTGTAGATTCCTATCGCGTTAATTATATTAAATACACAATAACCCGTTTCAAGAAATTAATTCCTTAATATCCATCCCATCAATAGAAGTAATTACAATTCAAAAATGAAATTTACGTATTCAAAACAAACAATTCTAAATAAAAATAAATTAACAACGAATTTGTGATGATGTAAAAAGTGCGGTGATTTATTTGCGCGACTTGGTGGCTTGTGTTTGCCATGGGGTCGTTGTTTGGGAACCTCTGTAAATCAAACGCGAACACACGCATATCTAAAAAGTTCTGCGATGTCACCCTAAGGATTATATTTGGTTTCAGTCTAGATTAGGGCCAGGATGCATAAGGTCACGTTATCGCGACACTACATCGGGGTAGTCAGATATGTGATACCGTTTTGGGATTTATTTTTATGGTTTGAGGACTGCGTTGGCGAAGCGTTTTCGATTTAAAATAAATTCAATTCACAAGAAGTTCTTGCCAAAAAAAAATATTTTGCTCCGTTTAATCCAAAGCTCTAAAGTCACCAAAAGCATTTTGTATATCGACAAACAAAATGGTGATATTTTTGTCAGGGTTCGGAGACCATGACATTATCTAATGTAATAATCTCAAAAAAATTTATATTTTGAAATTGTTTATTGAAAACAGGATATCAGTAAAATTGGGTTTACAAGAAAAAATAGAAATGGTCCTGATAGTAGGAGATAGTAATGAGGAGCAGGCAGTGATATTCAATGAAAGGCACCACTTGATACTATTAGTAATTAGTAGGGATCGGAATAACACATTTTGACGTCATCATGTCAGAGGTTCACGCAAGTATTTGCGGAGTACTCATCTGGTATTCGCGTAAATACAATTTTTTTTTTAATCTGTATCTCTGTGATGTTACGTCGCACTGACATACTAAATCTAGAAGCAATAGTCAAAGTGAAGCATAAAATATAAAATTCCAGTCTATAGTTATTAGTCAATTCAAACTCGTACGATTTGTCGATAATTCTCGAGCTTCTGCTGACGATGTCCCAAATAGGGACGAAACAACTGTACAAAGGAACTTAAGGTTAACACTGAAAAAAGACTACTATTAATTAATCAGACTTATTTAGAACAGCCTAAAGCATTTTTAGGAAATAAGAAAGTCGTCTTAAACAAAAACAAAAGAAAACTGACTAGTCGGAATTGCAGAAATTTTGTGAGCAATTGTAAAACGAAGAATGAGAAGCTGACGTTGAAATAAAAACAGAAGAAAATGTTTAGAAAGTAAATCATATGCAATAAGATTTTATTAAACAAAACCTAAAATAAAAAAAAAAACAACTGACAATCGTTTGTGAAGAAAATAAAATACTTGAAATGCAAAAAAGAAGCAAGTCGCGTCAAAGAAAAACAAAAGAAATTTGACAGGTAGGAATTGTGGAGATTTCGTGAGCAATTGTTAAGCGCTCGTGCAGAAAAAAAAATGAGAAACGTAAAATTAGAAGCTGACGTTAAAAAGAAATCATCTTGGATAAGATTTTATTAAATGAAACAAAAAAGAAACAATTGACAATCATTTATGAAGAAAATAAAATATTTGAAATGCAAAAAAGTAGAAAGTCGTGTACAAGAAAAAACAAAAGAAAATTAACAAGTCGGAACTGTGGAGATATTGTAAGCAAAAAAACAAACTGACAATCGTTCGTGAAGAAAAGACAATATTTGAAATGCAAAAGAGAAGAAAGTCGCGTCAAAGCAAAACAAAAGAAATTTGACAGGAAGGAATTGTGGAGATTTCGTGAGAAATTGTTAAGCGCTCGTGCAGAAAAAAAAATGAGAAACGTAAAATTAGAAGCTGACGTTAAAAACAAATCATCTTGGATAAGATTTTATTAAATGAAACAAAAAAAACAATTGGCAATCATTTATGAAGAAAATAAAATATTTGAAATGCAAAAAAGTAGAAAGTCGTGTAAAAGAAAAAAAAAATGGACAAGTCGTGTGAAAGAAAAAACAAAAGAAAATTGACAAGTCGGAACTGTGGAGATATTGTAAGCAAAAAAACAACTGACAATCGTTCGTGAAGAAAATACAATATTTGAAATGCAAAAGAGAAGAAAGTCGTGTCAAAGAAAAACAAAGGAAAATTGACAAGTGGAGATATTTGGAGCAATTGTCAAACGTCCGTGCAGAAAAGAAATTAAAAAACGCAGAATGAGAAGATGACGTTAAAAAGCAGAAAAAAAAATATTTCAAAACAAATCATCTGTAATAACATTTTATTAAATGAAACCAAAAATAAAAAAAAATCAACTGACAATCGTTTTTAAAGAAAATAAAATATTTAAAATGCAAAAAAAAGAAGTCGTGTCAAGAAAAAAAACAAAAGAGAATTGGTAAGTCAGAATTGTGGAGACATTGTGAGCAATTGTTAAACGTCCGTGCAGAAAAAAATTGAAAAACGAAGAATGAGAAGCAGACGTTGAAATAAAAACAGAAGAAAATTTATTAAAAACAGATCATCTGCGTTACGATAAAATAAAATACTTGAAATTCAAAAAAAAAGAAAGCCGTGTCAGAGAAAAACAAAAGAAAATTGACAAGTCGGAATTGTGAAGATATTGTAAGTAATTGTTACCGAAAATTGTACACAAAAGAAAACGTAAAATGACAATCTGACGTTGAAATAAAAACTGAAGAAAAAAATGTATTAAAAGCAGATCGTAAGTAATGAGATTTTATTAAGCGAAACAAAAGATTATGAAAAAGGCAAAAACAACTGACAATCGTTTGTGAAGAAAATAAAATACTTTAAATGCAAAAAAAAGAAAGTCGTGTCAAAGGAAAATTGACAAGTCGGAATTGTGGAGATATTGCAAGCAATTGTTAAACGTCCATGCAGATAAGAAATTGAAAAACAAACAATGAGAAGCTGACGTTGAAATAAAAACAGAAGAAAATTTGTTAAAAACAAATCATCTGCGTTACGATTTTGTTAAACGAAACAAGAATAAATTAAAAAAAAAACAATTGACAATCGTTTGTGAAGGAAATAAAATACTTGAAATGCAAAAAAAAGATAGTCGTCTCAAAGAGAAACAAAAGAAAATTGGCATGACTGAATTGTGGAGATTTTGTGAGCAATTGTTAAACGTCCGTGCAGAAAAAAAAATGAGAAACGTAGAATTAGAAGCTGGCGCTAAAAAAATAAATAAAAAAGAATTATTACAAATAAATCATCTGCGATAAGATTTGATTAAACGAAACAAAAAGGGCTAAAAAAACCAACAGCCGTTTGCGAAGAGAACAAAATATTAAAAATTAAATTAAAAATCAGAAAGTGGTCTTAGAGTAAAACAAAAGAAAATTGACAATTGTTGAACATTCGTGCGCAAACGAAGTATCAAAAGCTGACACCTAAGCAAAACAGCAGACAATTTATTAAAATCAAATAATACAGTTTATATTAAGATTTTATTAAATGAAGCAAAACATCAAATAAAAGGAAGCAAAAGGCGAATGATGATTTCTTGAGAAAATAAGAACGGAGAATCAGAAACTGATGTGGAAAAAATAGAAAAAAAAATATCGAAAACAAATCGTCGATAATAAAATTTGATTGAACAAATAAAACAAAAAGCAACTGATAATCGCTTGTGAAGAAAAAATAATAATAAAGTGTGTGAAAAGAGAAATGAGAAAGTTGCTTTGAAGAAAAATTGGCAAGAACAAAAAAAAAACACAATAGTTAGACGTTTTATTTTACTTTCTTCTTCACGCGTTCACAGTTATTCAACTGTTTTATACCGTTTCACACTTCATTTGTTATTCGCTATCACTTAGTTTTTTTTTTTTGTTTTCTCAAACGTCGATTGCTTCTGTTCGTGATCAACTGTTTCTGTTTCTCTTTCTTGTTTTATACAATTTTTAGTTTTCATTTCCTGGTTGTTTTTGTTTAATTTAATTAGTTTTTGTTTTTCTTCACCAAGTGATCTGTTTCAAACGCTTCAATTGTTTCTATCCAATTGTCAATTGTTTTGTTCATAATCAGTTGTTTTTCAACGTCGGGAGAAAAATTTCAATCGTTTAGTTGTTCAACTGTCTTATATAATTTCACATTTTGCCTTCATTTTAATACCTCATTTGTTATTCGCTGTCACTTAGTTTTTGTGTTTCTTTTCTGTTTTTTCAATCGTCAATTGTTTTCGTCCACGATCAACTTATTCTGTTTCTCTTTCTTGTTTTACACAATCTTACGTTTTTACTATTAATTAGTTTTTTTTTTGTTCTTCTTCGCTGAGAGATCTACTTCAAACGCTTCAATTGTTTTTATCTAATTGTCAATTGTTTTGTTCACATTTGCTGCTTCTGTATTTATTGATTGATCTGTTTTACATTTGTTTTCGTTGTCAATTAGTTTTTATTTTTCAATTATTCAATTGTTCTCGTCCACGGTCGGCTATTTGTTTTGTTTTTTTTTTTTTTCGCCGGAAGATTTATTTCAAGCGTCAATTGTTCTCTTCATCGATCACTCGACTATTTTATATTTTGCCTTCATTTATTTTTTCTCTTGATGAATTGCATTTAAGTCCTCGTATTCTTCAGTTGGTTTTCTTTTGTCGTTCGCCTCGTTGATTGATTTTCGTTCTCGATTGTCTTTTGTTTTCATGTCTTTATTTCTCTTCAGTAATTAATGACTCGACCGTCTTTTCTTTTGACCGATCGATTGTTTTATAGAACCAATTTTTTTGGTGAAATAAAGCAATTGTTTTTCATTCCTCGGTCGATATTCTTTTATCGTTTTTCTTGTTTTTTTTTTTTCATTAACAATTGTCTTTTAATTTGTCTTCATTGAGAGAGATTCAATTCTCTCCTCTTCGCTTTCTTGTATTCCCCCTTCGGTTTTCTCTTGATTGATCTTTGCCGTCGATTGTCTTCTGTTTTGTTTTTGTTTTTCTTCTAACTAATTCATTGTTCAGTTGTTTTATTAGCTTCTTTGTACGAACCGAGCAGCGGAATTATATGGAATTGCAATTTTGATGCAATACTCAGTACAAAAATGAACGGAATTTATAATAAGATTAACAAGTAAAACGAAAAACGTCTGACAATCGCTTGTGAAAAAAAGATGCAGAACGTTTGCTGATGAGGAAGTTGTCCATATTTCATATCCCACGGGGTTGTGTTGTGTGTACACAAGAGACTCCTGGATGAAGCCCTGAGAAATCCTAAATTTACAATCAAATTCCGTGATCAGTGTTCATCCAGGGCCAATCTGAGTTGGTATGATCTAGTAATTGGACCTTGTTTTCTCAAAATGATTTCACTTTTGAAGTACTACACCAGATACCCTCCAATATTCGAAATGACTTATGGTGCTCCTTGTCATAGTTCTAAGTTTAACCATCAATCATCCCGTGTAAATATTTCAATGATGAAATTCGAAGTTTATTGAATATTGCTCTTTTGGGCAGAAAATGAGTTTGAACGTGTATCTGGGATTGAACTAAAAGAAATTTGCCTTTCCTGCCTCACGACTAACACTGACCCAGTTTTTTGTCACTTTTCCAAAAGATACTAACAATTGTCTTGGGCTTCTCAAATAACCGATTTAATTTCGATCCATTTTTTTCCTTCTTTTGGTTTCTTGTCTACTCGCCAGTATATAAGAGGACCATTGGTGATCGAGTGGATTCCAAATTAAGTAGATCTTTTCCCAAGAATTTTGAGAATTGTTTTACTGGTTCCATGTATGTATTATGTGAAAAGTTACGGTTAATGGTGTAATTCTGTGTAACTCTAAGGAAGAAGATCTCAGCCGAGTTGTTCGGAGCCGAATTTTGACTCTTAATTAGGCAATTAAAGATGGGGGTTCGACCTTGTCTTGATACGTGCAGATCTTGTGAAGCAATTCACAGGCTGGCATACGGCAGAATTCATTCTGGCACTTGCTCGACAAGTTCCAGCTTTTCACGATTAACCGTGACAAAACTCTTAATATCCATATGTATCTTTTGACTCCCAAGTTGACGTCATCTTTACTGATTCTGCCAAAGCTTTTGACCACATCGATCATAAACTATTCATTTATAAATTAATTACCTATGGTCTTAACGATTTACTTAAGCTTCTGCTGCGATCTTATCTTGTGAATAGGCGTCAACGTTTTCTCTTCCCATATTTATACTGCTTCTTCTGGTATTCCTCAAGGTGCAAGCTTAGGACCTCTTCTTTTTATACTTTTCGTAAATGATCTTCCTTTGTCTTTCACCAATCATAGCTGCATACTAATTTATGTCGATGACGCAAAATGGTTTCGTGTTGTTGAGAGCGTGAGAGGATGCCTTGCTTTTTCAAAAGGACTTGAACTAGGCTTTCTGAATGGTGTACCTCCAATGCACTTGTTTTAAATGTTGATAAATGTAAAACTATTTCTTTCACTATCAAATAAATGGTCAATATACTCCTTGACGATCGCTTTCTGTTTATTCAGCACGTCAGTGATACTGTCATTAGGTCTTTATCACTTTTGGGTTTTCCCATTAGGAACACATAAATCTGAAACATTATTTGAAAATTTATGTGGACATCAATACAAGTTTAAAGAAGAAATCTTCGAAAGAAATCCATTAGAGTTGTTGTTAATATTTTATTTGAATTACATTGCGAACAGTTCTTCAAGTGTGCAACGTCTTCGAATTATAGATATTTTAAAGTTCGCAGATAAAACTTTAATTAATTAATTAAATTTCAGCATGGCGTATGAAAGGAATTAAAAGTCGAGCCGCCGAATATAGAAAAGCAATTAGGATGATTACGCGACTACTAGAATACTCAACATTCTTCTAATTACCGATAATTACCTCTGGAAGTATTTAGCGAAATTCTAAGCGAGAGAGAGCCCTCTTCGAATCTATTAGGGAATTGTCTAAGGCCTTTCGCCTCTTATTTTTCTTATTTGCAGCTATATTTTCTTTATGACTGCACTTCCCTTTTCAGTTAATGAACGGAGAACGGCGCTTCTGTTTTAAATGTTTTCACTTGGATGAGGTATTCGGAAAGAAAAAAGCAATCGCTCAAATCTAAAACATTTGTAATATGAAGTCATGAAGACACATCTACTGATTTACCAATTTGTTGATCCTCTAAATATATGAAACCGAATTGATTTGAAAGAAAATCCGGTTCTGTTCGTGCCTTTGCAGGTCTTCTCTCTCTCTCTAATCGTGCGGCGACTAATAATAAAACAGGTTAAGTGATTCCTCACAATTTATTAAAACGGATTTTAACATAAAACGCACATATTTCCTGGCCGTAAACGGATCGTTAATAAATCTGAGATAAGCGCGCTAACCAAACACGTCCCCGATAAAGGGGAGATTAGAAGAACAATAGCGCCGTCTAAATCAAACAAACTATCAACAGACATGTTTATTAATATTTAAGGAGACATTAATCCGTACATAAGAATGCAGACGAACACATGTCTACGCTCACGGGTGGTTATCAAGGAGCGCAGGCCATGAATGGAATAATGCGGCGATTAGGCGAGACGGCACGGTGCGATTCTTCCGCGAAGCCAACCCGCGAACCGACGATACACATGTGAACACCTGGTCATACATCATCCCATTTTGAAAACTTAGAACAAAGATCTCGTCCCGTGCTAAGATTTTTTTCCCTCGCGAAAATCAACCATAACTCGAATCCAGTTCTTTAACATTTTAGTTCTGTGTCCCTTCTAGTAGGTTGCTATAAATCTCCTTGGCGGTCGTGAAAACGTTGGGTTTCGCTTAATAATAATAAATCGTCAAATTAGACGCGAAAGATACAAGGCGACAAGTCGTCTAAAACAGAACCGGTTTAGATGTCAACTTCCCATCAGGTTTACACTTCCGGTTCTTCTACTTTCAAAAATCCATACCCTCCTCGTCTTATCCACACAAATTATTTGACTTCACATGCCAGTTGTTTTTCTCTTTTATATCTCTGTGTGGCATTTGTTACATTCTCCATGACCTTTTTCTTCTTCCTCTGAGGGTATAATTTAGAAAAGTAGATGATTTTTAGAAGTGACCTTAAATGCATTTTGAAAGAAGTGGTTACTTGATGCACAGAATTTCAGAACGTGTTTGGATTTGGTGTGATAATCCAGAAAAAAGAACGAGCTGATGCAAGACAGAGGACAGAGCACGGGTGATCAAAAATACACACGAAAATGGCGCACACTGAAAAATGCCCACATATAAAATTGCCTTATACTTATCACACCTTGTACGGTATTTGAAATGCAGTGTGAATAATTTTCCGTGTGCGCAATTTTCTATGTGAACATTTTTCGTTGTGCGTTTTTCCTTGTACGCGCTTATTTTTGTACGCAATTTTGTGCGAGGGCTTTTTTCATGAAATCAAAAGTTACATTGCCTCAACCAGTAACAACAATTAAAGCAGAAACTTCAAGAACAAGAAAGTGACGTAACTTTCTACATTTTTGTAGAAACAAGAACAAGCTTTCCTTTTACTTCGTATTTCTTTTCTTCATCTTTCGATAAGTTGCGTTTTCTATGAGTTGCTTATGTTCTTATTTGTTATATTTTTTTTTTTTTACTGATACTTGTTTCCAGCATTTTATTACTTGCTTTGTTTATGCTTTCTGTCTTCTCTTTATTTCTCTTCCTTCGTTTACTTTTATCGTTGCTCTACTTTTTTAAATGGCTTCGTTTTTCAAATGTCTTCAGTTGTTTTTAACACAATTCGATTTCAGTTGTTTCTTTTTTATATCGCCTTCGAGTTTCAGTTGTTTTTTTAATCGCATTCGCTTTTCAATTGTGTTCGCATTCGTCTTTCAATTGTTTATTTTACCGTCTTTGTTTTTAAGATTTTATTTTATTTATTTTTAAAGTTTTCAATGTTTTTTAACCGTTCTCTCAATTAATTCATTTTCACTTTTTCTTTTGTAACCGCTTTCGTTTTTTAATTGTTTTCTAAAGATCTTCATTTTTCATTTGTTTCTGTTTTCAATTGCTTTTTTAATAATCGCTTATATTTTTTAAATCGCTTGGTTTTTCGAGTACCTTCAGTTGTCAATTATATTTAATTATTAATTAATTTACAATTATTTCTTTTGTAACCGCCCCACATTTTTCATTTTTTTAAACTTTCTTCATTTTTTATTTTTCACAAAATTCTGTCTTCAGTTGCTTTTTCTAATTGGCTTGGATTTTCAGTTGCTTTAAAACCACATTCGCTTTTCATTTGTTTTTTTTTTAATTTTAACACCTTTTTATTGACTTCTTTTAATTGTCTAATTGAGAAACTAGTCAATTGCTTTTAGCGCTTCGATTCCTTCAATTCCTTTTTTATAATCGATATTCGATTGTTTTTAATTGTTTATACATTTTTCAATTGTTTAAACACAGTTCGATTTTCAATTGTTTTTCAATTGCATTCTTTTCAATTGTTCTGTTTTCAATTGCTTTCTCTAATCGGTTTAGATTTTCAGTTGTTTGGAAACCACATTCAATTTTCATTTGTTTTGGCGTTCGTTTTTGTTTTATTTTAACATCATTTTTATTGGCTTCTTTTAATTGCCTAACTGAGAAACTAGTCAATTGTTTTTAGCACTTCGATTTCTTCAATTCCTTTTTTATAATCACTTTCGATATTCGATTGTTTCTAATTGTTTAAACATTTTTCAGTTGTTTAAACACAGTTCGATTTTCAATTTTTTTTCAATTGCATTCGCTTGTCAAGCCTGTTCGCATTTCTTTTCTATTGTTCTGTTTTTAATTGCTTTCTCTAATCGGTTTAGATTTTCAGTTGTTTTGAAACTACATTCACTTTTCATTTGTTTTGGCGTTCGTTTTTTTTATTTTAACATTTTTATTGGCTTCTTTTAATTGCCTAACTGAGAAACTACTCAATTGTTTTTAGCACTTCGATTCCTTCAATTCCCTTTTTATAATCGCTTTCGATATTCGATTGTTTCTAATTGTTTAAACGTTTTTCAATTGTTTAAACACAGTTCGATTTTCAATTGTTTTTCAATTGCATTCGCTTGTCAAGGCTGTTCGCATTTCTTTTCAATTGTTTTGTTTTCAATTGCTTTCTCTAATCGGTTTAGATTTTCAGTTGTTTCGAAACCACATTCGCTTTTCATTTGTTTTGGCGTTCGTTTTTTTTTATTTTAACATCATTTTTATTGTTTTTTTTAATTGCCTAATTGAGAAACTACACAATTGTTTTTAGCGCTTCGATTCCTTCAATTCCTATTTTATAATCGCTTTCGATATTCGATTGTTTCTAATTGTTTAAACATTTTTCAATTGTTTAAACACATTTCTATTTTCAATTGTTTTGCAATTGCATTCGCTCGTCAAGGCCGTTCGCATTTCTTTTCAATTGTTCTGTTTTCAATTGCTTTCTCTAATCGGTTTAGATTTTCAGTTGTTTCGAAATCACATTCACTTTTCATTTGTTTTGGCGTCCGTTTTTTTTTTATTTTAACATCATTTTTATTATTTTTTTTTAATTGCCTAATTGAGAAACTATACAATTATTTTTAGCACTTCGATTTCTTCCATTCCTTTTTTATAATCGCTTTGGATATTCGATTTTTTCTAATTGTTTAGACATTTTGCAATTGTTTAAACACAGTTCGATTTTCAATTGTTTAAACATAGTTCGATTTTCAATTGTTTTTCAATTGCATTCGCTTGTCAAGGCTGTTCGCATTTCTTTTCAATTGTTCTGTTTTCAATTGCTTTCTCTAGTCGGTTTAGATTTTCAGTTGTTTCGAAACCACATTCGCTTTTCATTTGTTTTTTTTTTATTTTTCGTTCGTTTTTTTTTTATTTTAACATCATTTTTATTGGCTTCTTTTAATTGCCTAACTGAGAAACTAGTCAATTGTTTGATTTCTTCCATTCCTTTTTTATAATCGCTTTGGATATTCGATTGTTTCTAATTGTTTAAACATTTTTCAATTGTTTAAACACAGTTCGATTTTCAATTGTTTAAACACAGTTCGATTTTCAATTGTTTAAACACAGTTCGATTTTCAATTGTTTTTCAATTGGATTCGCCTGTCAAGGCTGTTCGCATTTCTTTTCAATTACGATTTTTAATTGCTTTTGCTAATGGGCTTAGATTCTTAGTTGTTTTGTAACCACATTCGCTTTTCATTTGTTTTGGCGTTTGTTTTTGTTTTATTTTAACATCATTTTTTTATTGACTTCTTTTAATTTCCTAATTGAGAAACTACTCAATTATCCTTCGTTTACTTTTATAGTTGCTCTACTTTTCCTAGCTTAGTCTGTTCATGCTTTCTGTATTTTCCTCATTTCGACCCTTTCCTAGACTTTTTTCTCCTATTCTTTGGATAATTTAAACTTCCTGATCCTCCTCGATGACGTTTTAAATTTATGTCCAGGTTGCTTGATGTTTTTATCTTACTCTTGTTCTTCATTTTATTTTTTTATTGTTTTTTTTTTCGTATTTCTTAGACGTTGTTGCCACTCATACTTGTTTTTCTTTTCTGCTTTTTCGTTCGCTCTTGTTTCGTGCAGTTTTCTTGCTCTTCTTCATTTTCTTATTCATTGGATAATTTCATACTATATCGCTTCTGTAGTGTTTTTATGATGACTTCTCTTTTGCTGTTTAGCTTTTCTGTCGGCGTTTCTTCTTCTTTCCAGTATTTTTTTTTGTTTTCTTGCTCTTTCATTTGTAATTTTTTCTCGCCGTTTTTTCTTCTCTCGTTCTTTTGTTAAGACTGATCCTCCTTTGAGTTGCGTTGTGTTCTTGTTTATTACCTCGTCTTTCCCTACGAATACTTCTTCTTTCCGTTCATACTTTCTGGTTTTTGTTTATTTTTCTTCCTTCGTATACTTTTCGCGTCGTGTTTTTCCACTCGTTCGTTTGACAAGTCCAAATTATCTTAACCAATCCTCTTTTGTAATGTTTTTTGGTTAGTGGTTTTTCCTGGTTCTTCTAAGCTTTTGTTTTGATCAAAATCTTCATTTCTGTTTTTTCTTTTTTTTATAGCTCTCTAAATATCTCCAGGTTTTCGTTCATGATCTCTTCCTATCAATACCTATCATATGTGCAATGTAGCTTTGGCCCTGTAGTTTCTTTGTTCCACTTTCTTACTTATTTTGTTGGTTTGACTTTTGCCAACAGAAAAGGACTCAGTATTCACCCTTGTCGTACTCCTTTCGTGATTTTAAACATTTGAATCCTAGTTCTTGTATTATTATTGTTTTAAATGTATATAGTTTTAAGTTTCTTTCCTCTTTTCCTCGTATCACATCATGTCTCTCTCTTTCCTCACTTATCTATCGTAGTTTGAGTATTACAGCCTGAGTTTCTCTGTCTGCTCAGTGACTTTATTCGCATTATTAAGAAAAATAATAATATTTTCTGTAAGTTTTGAACAGTAGATCAAATTCATGTATTACCCCCACCCCCCCTTTAATTATACTCCACCGGACGGTCCTTAATCTTGCAAGTTCGGAAAGACGAGGGCCAGAATCTACCTGAGGTGTAATCCGAGAGCTCCCTGCGAAAAGAAGTTACACAATCGCCGAGTTTGCAGAATCCGAGGAGCGGCCAAATCTGCAGATTAAAACACAGGACTCGCAGGACCCTCGGGATTAAAACGTGGACGGGGCAGATATTTGGGCGCTTCGGTCTCTTTGAGGCACCGGCCGGTCAGTATTCGCTTGACCATACGTAAATAGTTCATTCATTGTTTCGACAGGTTTTTGATTTCGTTCTCGTTGCATGTTAAAGTTTGTTTCACTTTTTGACTGACTCACGGAAATATTTTTTTTTAATTTTCGTTGCTTATTTGAATGTTCTCTTCCTCGGGCGTGGAGCACTATCACATGTGTGAAGATTGATAAGACTGCTGGCAATCGTAGTCCACGAGACCCGTGCGACTTCCGGTTAAGCTGGAGTGCTAACAATGGCCGCTGGCAACAATGGGCCGCACTCACTGCTGCCATCGATTACCAATACCTCCAACTTCAAGCTGAACACTCTAACTAAGCGGTCTCATGTCGCAGTGGTAAACTTGAGGGTTATTTCGCGAAAGTTATTGCTTTATAAGGGACGCAAAATTAAACGCCTCCTTTTCGAATGAATCCCGCACAGTTTCTTTCACTTCCTCCGAGATCATTTTTAATTTATTTATAAAGCAATTTCGTCGTTACTTTTTTTTTAGAAAACGATGACAAATTGGTTCTTAAAATCGCGACGTCTTATTATTAATTAAATGCGTTCAAAATGCCTTTTTTTTAACTAACGTTTTGATGCAAATCGCGTGTGAGGTTCAATTTCCAAAATCATACCAAATTGCAAGTGTTAAAAAACCTGTAAGAGTAGGAAAAAAAATTTGTGGTTATACACCTGTGAGGTTGGCAGCACTGATATTGATGTTAGGTTAGAATTAATTACCACCAGAGCAAAAATAGGTTATGTTGTAGCTGTGATATTCAAGCTGAGGGTCACTTTTGAATACTTATTTATTTATTTCTTTATTGATTTTAATTTCTAGTGAAAGTGTAACTGTCAAGCTGTACTTTGACTTAACCTAATTTTTGAGCTGTCATTAATGACACCGTAATATCAGTGCTATCAATCAGGGTTGCCAAAAGGATTTCACAGAAAATCCAAACTTAAACAATCACTAAGTGCAGACAATAATTCATTAAAAACAAATGCCGATTGGCGCATGTTTTTTGAACAGAAAATACAATTCGAGATTTTTAATCGAAAAAAACAGTTGACGATCAATTCCTCCTTGCTTTTTGTCGAACGCAAAGAAAAGAATTATGTAAATATTTTACGAAACTTGTCAAAATGACGTTTTTTGCAAAAGTATAAAAAATTCTAATAAGACCTCGATTTTAATAATTTGCTAACTTCGCCAAAATGACATAATCATGGCCGACTTATATTTGGCGCCGTCTATTATTGATTGCGTAAACGAGATGTGTCACATTAAGCTAAAAATGTCAGAAAGTTGAAAAAGAAAGTATTTTTTATGTTTTAAGACATTTGTGATGGAAAGTTTATTTTACAATGTTTTCTTTCTTTTTTTAAATAAATCTTGGTTTCTAAATAAATGTTGTCCAGCGATTCTAAAAGTCAACATTGAATGACGAGATGAAATCATGGCCTACTGCATTCAGTTTTGTTCCTTTCCTCATTTGGCGCCCCCTATTGATGATTACGTGAACGAGAAACGTCAAAACCCCACATTTGCAGGTTGAAAACGTCAAAAAGTTTCTAGAGTTACTAAAACTGTTGACAAAAATGCATAAAAATAGCTTCAAATTGCAATTTAAGGGCAAAAAAAAGTTTGAAAGCGAATTTTTGTCTCAATACGAGGGAGAAACGACTGTCAACAGTTGGCAACACTGCACTAATGACATCGTAATGTCAGTGCTGCTAATCAGTGTTGCCAATAGAAAGTTTAAACATTTAACGTGAGCAATTAAACTAATTAATTAAATTAAAACTAAAAGCAAAAACTGATTCATGCATGTTTTTGAACAAATAGGTAAATACAATCAATTTATCAATTCCTCCTTACTCTTCGTCAAAGGCAAAAGGAAAAATTCTGCAAATATTTTGCAAAAGTAGTCGAAAAAGATTACACAAAAAATTCTAAGTTACTGGTAAAGGAGAGCTCGATTTTAATATTTTGCTAACTTCGCCAAAATGGCCGACTTACGTTTGGCGCCATCTATTGATGATTACGTGAACGAAATGTGTCAAAAACTCACATTGAATTAAAAATATCAGAAAGTTGAAAAAGAAAAGATTTTTTTATGATTTTAACAAATTTGTTATGGAAAGGTTTATTTTGCAATGTTTGCTTTCTTTTTTTAATAAATCTTGGTTTCCAAATAAATGTTGTCGAGCGATGCTAAATGTCAACATTGAATGATGAGACGATATCATGGCCTACTGCATTCAATGGTTAAGTTGTGTTCTTTTCACATTTTCTTCCTCATTTGGCGCCCCCTGTTGATGATTACGTAAACGAGATACGTCAAAACTTCACGTTTGCAAGTTGAAAACGTCAAGTAGTTTCTAAAGTTACTAAAAATTTTAACAAAAATGTACAAAAATAGCTTCAAATCGCAATTTAAGGGAAAAGAAAGCGAATTTTTGTCTTAATGTCAGGGAAAAACGACTGTCAATAGTTGGCAACACTGCACTATTGACATTGTAATGACAGTGCCGCCAATCAGGGTTGCCAATATGACCTCACAAAAAGTTTAAACACTTAATGTGAGCAATTAAAGTAATTAATTAAATTAAAACCAAAAGCAAAAACTGATTCGTGCTTGTTTTTTTGAACAAATAAATGCAATTCGAGATTTTATATCAATTCCTTCTTACTTTTCGTCAAAGGCAGAAGGAAAAATTGTGCAAGTATTTTACAAAAATTGCCAAAAAAATAGTTTTTTTTTCAAAAACACAAAAAATTCAAAGTTGCTGGTAAAGAAGAGTTCGATTTTAATATTTTACAAACTTCGCCAAAATGACATAATCATGGCCGACTTAAGTTTGGCGCCATCTATTAATGATTGCGTAAACGAGGTGTCAAAAACTCAAATTAAGTTAAAAATATCAGAAAATTGAAAAAAAAATTTTTAAGTAAAGCAAGGACTTTTTATGATTTTAACACATTTGTGAAGGAAAGGTTTATTTTGCAACGTTTCCTTTCTTTTTTTAATAAATCTTGGTTTCTAAATAAATGTTGTCCAGCGAATCTAAATGTCAACATTGAATGACGAAATTAAATCATGGCTTACTGCATTCAATAGCTAAGTTTTGTTCTTTTCCTCATTTGGCGCCCCCTATTGATGATTACGTGAACGAGATACGTCAAAACATCATATTTGCGGGCTGAAAACGTCAAAAGTTTCTAAAGTTACTAAAAATTTTGACAAAAATACATAAAAATAGCTTCAAATTGAAATTTAAGGACAAAGAAAAGCTTGAAAGCGAATTTTTGTCTCAATGTGAGAGAAAACGACTGTGAATAGTTGGCAGCACTGCACTAATGACATTATAATGTCACTGCTGCAAATCAGGGTTGCCAATAGGACCTCACAAAAAGTTTAAACACTTAACGTGAGCAATTAAACTAATTAATTAAATCAAAACTAAAAGCAAAAGCCGATTCGAGCTTGTTTTTTGAACAAATAAATACAATCCCAAATTTTTTATCAATTCCTTCTTACTCTTCGTCAAACGCAAAAGGAAAAATTCTGCAAATATTTTGCAAAAGTAGTCGAAAAAGATTACACAAAAAATTCTAAGTTATTGGTAAAGGAGAGCTCGATTTTAATATTTGCAAACTTCGCCAAAATGACATAATCACGGCTGACTTACGTTTGGCGCCATCTATTAATGATTACGTAAACCAGATGTGTCAAAAACTCAGAAAGTTGAAGAAAAATTATTTTCAGTAAAGCAAGAATTTGTTATGATTTTAACACATTTGCGATGGAAAGGTTTATTTTGCAATGTTTGCTTTCTTTTTTTAATAAATCGTGGTTTCTAAATAAATGTTGTCCAGCGATTCTAAATGTCAACACTGAATGGCGAGATAAAATCATGGTCTACTGCATTCAATAGTTAAGTTTTGTTCTTTTCACATTTTCTTCCTCATTTGGCGCCACCTATTGATGATTACGTAAACGAGATACGTCAAAACCTCACATTTGCAGGTTGAAAATGTCAAAAAGTTCCTAGAGTTTCTAAAAATTTTGACAAAAATGCATAAAAATAGCTTCAAATTGCAATTTAAGGGCGAAGACAAGCAAAAAAGTGAATTTTTGTGTCTCAATGTGAGGGAAAAACGACTGCCAATAGTTGGCAACCCTGCACTAATGACATTGTAATGTCAGTGTTGCCAATCAGGGTTGCCAATAGGATCTCACAGAAAGTTTGAACATTTGACATGCACAATTAAACTATTTAAATAAATTAAAACTAAACGCAAAAATCGATTCATGCTTGTTTTTTGAACTAATAAATATAATTCGAGATTTTCCATCAATTCCTCCATACTTTTCGTCAAACGCAAAAGGAAAAATTCTGCAAATATTTTGAAAAACTAGTAGAAGAAGATAGTTTTTTTGCAAAAACACAAAAGATTCTAAGTTGCTGGTAAAGGAGAACTCGATTTTAATATTTTGTGAACGGCTCCAATCATATTATGTGATAAATGTCATCATTGAACTACAAAATCATGGCCTACTGCATCCAATATTTTTTCTAGTTTTGTTCTTTTGACGTTTTGTTTCTCATTTGGCGCCCTCTATTGGTGATTACGTAAACGAGATGTATCAAAACCTCACTTAAATAAAATTATAAAGAATAATGTTGATACATTTTACTGGAATAGTATATTACGCAACAAGTTTAGAAAAGTGACGTTTGACTAAACGAGTTTTGGCTTGTTTGAGTACGAGCGCGCGTAGCTAGCGAGTAAGTTTAAAAGTCATACGAGTTTAGACAAAGCTTTTCTGACGAGTTTGCGTAAAATGGATTTAATGAGTGTTTAACAGAAATGACATTAATCCCTGTCACATTAAAAACTGTCATAATGGACATTGAAAATAAAAACAAATAGTAGTTAATGCGTTGCTATGCAGTAATGGTTGCTATGCTGTAAAGTAACCCATTACTATATAATTTTGAAGATATTGATATGATACGTTGCTGTATGAAATGCGAGAAAAGTTTATTTTGTTTGTTTTTTTTTTTTTTAATAAACGTTGTCCAGAGATTCTAATCCTTTTTGGTTTATTCTCAAATCACTTTGAATTTGGAAAATTATTTTTATTAGTTGCACGGAATCAATTAAAATGTTTTATTTCAGAAGGACTTAAATTACTTCAATTTATTTTCAAGTGAGATCACCAGGTTTGTCACTAAACAGACTGAAAATTGTCTGAAATTTCAACAGAAAGTCACCAGATCACTGAATTAGCAAAACCTCCTTGAGAACTTATTCATAAAAGGTTTTTCGCAGTTCATTTCGACACTTACTTCATTTGTTTTAAACCATATCTTCAAAGGTGTTTCAGAATCCTACTGGCCTTTAGCATCATCATCATCATTGGTGGCGCCCCGATCAAATATTTATCTCGCAAACAGAACTTCTTCATTTCTGAACCAATGCGGCGGCCACTGCCTCCTTGCCTAACCATCGACATAATTTCACGACCTGAAATTTTAAAACCGAATTTACCCTTGGAACGCACGTGAACCGACGTAAGGGTCCTACATGAACAATGGCATCCACATCCAGTCGGTCTTCTGCCGATTCGGTTCCTCGCCAGGCGCGTTCAGAGCGGCGTCCCCGAAAGCCATTGCTTTGGCCGACTGTGCAGTACAGATTTTCGCACACCTGGGCTGTGATTCGAGACGGGGTAACTTAGAAAGTGGTTGAACTACTATGTACAGCACTGAACATGATTATAAAATAAAGTTAGCATGCACGCGTTAATAAAAAAAAAGCACCACAATTTACACGATTTAAATTAGTTTCAGCTAATGAGAAAGACTTTCATTTTGGTTTTCACTTAATTATACAAAATGGAACAAAATGATTCTCCTGTGCCCCTCTAATCTTTTTGAAATTGACAATTATTACAATTTGTGTAGTAAATGGAGATTTGCAATAATCCACTTTTGAATTTAAAGCACAGTCTACGACTTAGGTTTCCGAACGAAATTGTTGAAGAAACTGCGTTGCACCAATACGTTCGCCAAATTGTCGAGAGACTCCACAGAACGGAACTCACTGGAAGGCCACAAACTGACCAAAATGTCATCGTACGAGTAGAAGATTTCGTTCCAAAAAATCTGCATTCCTCAACATGCATTTCTGCTCAAACGAATGCGTCCAGGATTTATCTTATTTAAGCGAATCAACGATGTTTGCTGACAATTACGATACCCTTTATATTTTGAAATTTGTATTTGTATATCATCTTTTGAAAATAACTGTAATCTTTCTCGAAATCCTCAGTAGGATCCAGTTAATAGATCAAATAAATCAATTCTTCTTCCTTCTGCCTTTAACTTCTTCCTCTTTTTATTCGTGGAAGCTTTCACATGCATTCATTTCTGTTTTTAGCGATTATTACCCATTGTTTTGTTTTTGACTCTATTCACATTTTCTTCTTTTTTCTTGGTTGGCCAAACTTGAGAATTCCATTCCCATTCTAAAACTTATCTAGATACTTCATTCCTTTTTTTCCAATCCATTTACCTACTTATATCTGTGCTTCCTCATCTCAGTTATTACTTTTTCCAATTTGATTTTATTTCGCTGAGCTTCATTAGGAAAATAATCCTCTCTCCCATCTTATACTGATTATGGTTCTTCTAGCTATACAGCCCTTACAGCCAAAGTTCTCAACATCAACCCTAACTTTCTAAGATCTACAAATAACAATGTTATAAAAATTTATAAATTGTATAAATTTCAACTATTTTTTCTTCCATTCTTCCACGCACCGTTTCCTTCCTTTTTCGAACCATCTTGCTTTTCACAATTTATCTTAATGTCGATTTAACGATAAAATGAGTGATAAAGAAAGTGAGCTTTAAAGAGAATTAAAAATCGGCGTTGCCAAATTAAATAATCAATTTTGGAATTAAATGTTGTAATAAATATATTCGAATTCATCTATTTCGTTCGTTAGCAACCGTTTTTGGTTACACCAAGTTACATCCTGCTTGGTCCTTCATTGGTCCTTCATCAAAAGAATTCTTTTATCATGTATTTTACTTTAATATTACATATTCCTCTTTGCTTCTCGTTTATGAAATCTCTTTCTGATCCTTTACTTGATCCTTGGGTGATCTTCAATTCGAAGTCCACAATTTCTTCTTTTAAGAAAGAAAATAAAGTTAAAGCAAGACTGTAAAAGAATTATTAAAATATGTTTAAAAGTGATCGAATTATAACAGTTCAAAGTTGCGTTTTCTGAGAATAGTTTCCGAGCGACGTGACGTCATTTCTCCTATTCAGGAAAACATCACTCTGACGCTTAACAAATCGCTCTTTCATTTTAATGCAAATGCACAGGTAGTAAACAACAAACAATTTAAAACATGTGTCAAATTGAGTGAATGTTAACTTTCCTAGTAGCTGCCTTCAGCCATGCGAAGAAATGACGTCGGTTCTGCTTAAAGCATGACAACTTTAAATCTATTTCTCCGTTATTTCTCGATGAATTAAAAAAAAATTCAACAATCAGATGCTTTTGGTCTATCGAGTACGAAATCGCAAAGAAAATGCAGAGCAAAGCCAAGGAAGCCAGATCCTAAGCACCTTGAAAGGAAAAAAAACGTAAACCGAGCTAATTTTTTTAGGTTTGCGGTTTTTAATGTCAATAAGTTTCGTAAAGCCAAGGATCATCATCAAATTAGAAAGAACTGATGTTTTACTAAGACAACGCAGAAAGGAAGAAGAGCACATTACGTTTGATATGGCTGAGTATATGGAAAACAAATGAAAAAGAAGTATAAATATAAAAATGGGAGAGAAATTATAATGATTATATAAAATAAAACCAGAATGTGATGGTGGATGAATTTTATAAACAAACAGAAATGACATAATTGCTAATAAAGAAGATTGTTTTCCTTTTTTTTGACAATCTCAAAATATTCTGCTCCAGCATGAGTGGCAACCCTGATTATTACTTTATTGGTAAGCTTGGTAAGTTGGCTAGTCGATTGTCTAATTTTTCCGTCCAGTATATATCTACAGTTACTTCAAAAATTTGTGAGTTTTCACAATCATCAAATTGGTATTTCTTTTCTCTGGCATTTCGCTTTCGAGCCCCCTTGGAAATATTTTATTGGACCATTCCCGATTTCACTTTTTAATATTGCCGGAACAGAGCCTGCTCTCTCTAATAGCTCCGACGGTTTTATAACTCGGCGGTCGGGTCGGTAAATTCGACAGCAGCCAGTCGGTAACCCAGTGACATGCACCAGTTTGTTATTTTCGGAAGCAGTGTACGCCGTGAAATGAGGAGAGCGGTTGGCGAACGGTTCTGGCAGAGAGGGGTGAACAAGCCACTCCTAGTTCAAAGGGCGGTCTGTGGCATCGCAACGCCTCGCTACTGTAGCGCGGCGACGGTCAACGCCACTACTACCGCGGCTTCAGTTCGGCGGCGCTTCAGCACGTCGAAGGATAGGGACACAAATTCGTTTTGTTTTTACGTTGGTAGCAACAAATAAATCCATTTTTGATCCTCGAAATTGATTGATTCGAGTGTAATTCTCCCCTGCATAATAACAATCATTCGATGTTTAAAGTTTTTTGTAAGATGTTTCGAGGTCCAATTTCAAAATCCAAACTTAATTTAAATTGTAAAAGCAAAGGGGGAGGTGAAGCAAAGAGAAAATGACTTTTTTTAAACTAGATCAATTACAACCTCAAACTAGGAATATTAAATCATGGAGAACAAAAAACGAAGCTCCTTTTGTTATAATCAGGAGCAAACGCAGCTGCTTTCAGTATCCTTTGGCCCTTGGTAAGATTAGCGTTGAGTTAAAAACAACACATATCTTGTTGAGGGCATAATTCGAAAATTAGGGCACGATTTCAGAGAACGAAACGAAACTTCGTTTCCGATTTTCGTGAGTTATCGTCAGGATCGTTTTAATTTACCAAAGCAAAAAGAAAAAAACTGGAGATTTGTTACTAGAAACAAAATAAAATTCCTTTCGAATACCTACAGCCACTCTTGCCTCAGGAATGGTGCAATAAAAAAATTAATTCTCTAAAACAGATAGCCAAAAAAAATGAATTAATTAATTAAGGCTGAAAGGAATGGGACAAGAAACTATAGAACGGGGAATAAATCCACAAACGAAAGGGAAGAAATGGAGAGGTACGAAGAAAGTTGAAGGAGAGATTAAGAAAGAAGAACTAAAAAACAGTGACAGCTTGGGAGGAAATTATTAACTAATGAAATAATCTTGAAGGGGAAAGGGACAGGAAAGGATAGAACAAGGAATAAGTACGCAAATGAGAAAGAAGGAAGGAGAGGCCAACATGAGAGAAGAACTGAAGGAAGCCATAAATAAAATGCAGTTAGGAAATGTGGGTGTGAAGACCCTTCACGATTTGAGAGAAAACGATTAATTAATTAAGTAATATTGAAGAGGATGGGACAAGAGAGAACAGAAAACGGAATAAATACACAAAAAGAAAAGAACAAATAGAAAAGTGCAAGGAAGATGGAAGGAGAGATCAAGAAAAAAGAACTAAAAGAAGCCATAAAGTGACAGCTTCAGAGAAAGTTATTAGCTAATGAAATAATCTTGAAGGGGAAAGGAGCAGGAAAGGATAGAACAAGGAATAAGTACGCAAATGAGAAAGAAGGAAGGAGGGACCAACATGAGAGAAGAACTGAAGGAAGCCATAAATAAAATGCTGTTAGGAAATGTGGGTGTGAAGACCCTTCACGATTTGAGAGAAAACGATTAATTAATTAATTAAATAATGTTGAAGGGAATGGGGCAAGAGAGAACAGAATATGGAATAAAAACACAAAAGGAAAAGAGCAAGTAGAAAAGTGCAAGGAAGATGGAAGGAGAGATCAAGAAAGAAGAACTGAAAGAAGCCATAAATAAAATAGTTAGGGAAAGAGGGTGTAAAGACCCAGAGATGCGGATAGACGAAAAAGTACCCGCAGTTTGGAAAAGGATTTTTTTAAAGGTGGAAAAGATAGAAATAGTGAAACTAAAGAAATATTTATTTGTCGACATAGCTTTTAAGATTTACACGAAACAATACAAGAAAGAATTGCAAGTACAGATGTATTAAGCCAATTAGAAATAAAAGGAAACAAGATTATCTACAGGAATAACAATATGGCGTACCAGAAGATTAGATGTGGAAATATGCAGTAGAGAGAAGGAAAAATAATATATTTTGCAATCATTAATACGGCACGATAAAAGGATAACGCAATTTTATCCACAAACATGTAAAGAAGCGAAGCAAATTAGTGGCCAACACAAAAGAAGCAAGAGAAAATCAGCTGAGACGGTTACTTTGCTACGGAAATATCATTAGACGCGTTTCATGCAAGAGAGAAATGGCAAAAGAAGCGAGGGAAAATATGAAAGAATAAAAACGGAAAGGATCAAAGAAGAAATGGCAGTAAATTGCAAAAAATGGAAGAGGTGGTTAAGAAGGAAGAAAAGGGCAGCGAATCAATAAACCTAATGCCATTTATGGATCAGAGAAAAACGGCATTAGGATCAGAGAAGAAGAAGAAGAAGAAAGAAGTAATGTTAAGAAAAGGAATACACCCAAGAAAAGAAATTCCAAAGGTATAAATCAGATGCAAAATTAAAAGAAGATATTTCCGAACCCTCCCTAGCAGCAGAAAAAAGAAGTATTAAAAGAGAAGAAATATCAAGGAAGGCATAAGAAGAAAGAGGCACGGAGAATATCTGGATCGTTCGAAGAGCACGAAAAGGAGATATCTGAGAAGGGTCCAAGAGGGGGATGAGCTAAATAGGGAAAAGCTGAACCTAATGAGCATCTTCGTGCCCGTCAATTTATTAGCTAGTCATATTAGTAAAATATTTAAGAGAAACCAATGTAAAAATAGAAGAGGATATTCCCAAACCCTCCCCAAGATTCAATACGTCCCATAAAGGGAATATAGGGAGGGTGTGTTCCTAGCCTGGCTTTGTTTTACATCTTACTTAGCATCTTAGTTATAAAACGGAGCTCACTGAGATGGATGGGATACATAAAAGGATTGGATTCAATAAGGGAGAAGAAAGGAAAAAGATCTAAGGTAACATGGAAAGAGCAAGTGAGAGTAACAGCAGAGAAAAGAAGTATTAAAAGGGAAGAAATGGCAAGGAAGGCATGAGTACCAAAAAATTGGAAAGAAGCACGAAGAATATCTGGATTAGGGTATATGAGGAGGGTGTGTTCCTAGCCTGACTTTCTTTTAGATCTTACTTAGCATCTTAGTTATAAAACGGAGCTCACTGAGATGGATGGGATACATAAAAGGATTGGATTCAATAAGGGAGAAGAAAGGAGAAAGATCTAAGGTAACATGGAAAGAGCAAGTGAGAGTAGCAGCAGAGAAAAGAAGTATTAAAAGGGAAGAAATGCCAAGGAAGGCATGAGCACCAAAAAATTGGAAAGAAGCACGAAGAATATCTGGATTAGTTATAATATGGGGTTCACTAAGATGGATGGGTTACGTGCAAAGAATGGAAGAAGAAAAGAGAAAGATCTAAGGGAACATGGAAAGAGCAAGTGAGTAGTAAAAAAGAAGTATTGAAAGGGAAGTAACATCAAGGAAAGCATGATAAGAAAGAGGCACGAGGGATATCTGGATCGTTCGAAGAGTACGAAAAAGAGATATCTGAGAAGGGTCCAGAGGAGGATGAAATAAATAGGGACAAGCTGAACATAATGGGCATCTTCGTGCTCGTCAGTTTATTAGCTCGTCATCTTAATGAAATATTTAAGAGAAACCAATGTCAAAATAAAGGTAGATATTTCCGAACCCTCCACTTCACTACGAACTATAAAGGATATAAGGAGAGGGAGGAGTCCCTAGCCTAACCCTGCTTTACATCTTACTTAGAATCTTAGTTACAAAAAAAAATGGATGGGTTACATACAAAGAATGGATTCGGTAAGGGAGAAGGAAAGACAAAGATCTGAGGAAACATGGAAAGAGCAAGTGAGAGTAGCAACAGAAAAAGGCAGTATTAAAAAGGAAGGCATGAGAAGAAAGAGATACGAAGAATACCTGGATCGTTCGATGAGCACGAAAAAGAGATACCTAAGAAGAGTCCAAGAGGAGAAATGAAATAAATAGGGAAAAACTGAACATAATGAACATCTTCGTGCTCGTCAGTTTTGGTTCGTCATCTTAGTAAAATATTTAAGAGAAACCAAAGTCAAAATAAAGGCAGATATTCCCGAACCCTCCCTTCACTACGAACTATAAAGGGTATAAGGAGAGGGAGGAGTCCCTAGCCTAACCCTGCTTTTTCATCTTACTTAGCATCTTAGTTATAAAACGAGGCTCACTTAGATGGATGGCATACATATAAAGAATGGATTCGATAAGGAAGAACGAAAGAGAAAGATCTAAGGAAACGTGGAAAGAGTAAACGAGAGTAACAGCAGAAGAAAGAAGTAATAAATTCAATAAGGAAGAAGAAAGAAGAAAGATCTCAGGAAATATGGAAAGAGTAAGTGAGCAGCAGAAAAAAGAAGTATTAAATGAGAAGAAATATCAAGAAGGGCATAAGATGAATGATGCGACAGTCAAACACAAACAAGTCTGTTCTTGTTTATTCGCAGAGTCACATACGCCACCTATCGTCATCCGCGTTAAGACGACGCAAATAATCACGTGATTACACCCCACTTCAATACTATTCAACAATTTGTGTAAGATGTTAACATATCCAACGGTAATTTTTTTCTAACGAATCAATAATCAATTATTTTCAAATCGTAAAAAAAAAATCATTGCGACTCTATTATGGTTCTGCCTACAACAAAATATGAAAATAAAATCTTCACAGCCTGTTTTAGTAAATTTTTACATAAGATGTAGAAAAGTGTTGGAACTTTATTTTCACACTTGGTAAAACAAATATCATTTCAGGCTCACAACCCTTAATTTTTTTATAACTCATGTGGCAACATGATTGTGTCCATGAATAAATTACTACGTTTGCGTGCCTCTACATAATTACTAACATAGAATCCGGCAACTTTCTAATCGACCTAGTTATCACATAGAAAAATATTTATTTTAACTTCACGCATTAATTGCACCGATGATAATTAATGAAAAATATAACTTTAAATATACGCCATCCCTTTGAAAGGTACACTCCGATAATTACTACTTAGTTCACAAAACGCGCCTTAATTATTTCTGCGAGGGCGTCCGTCTTCTTATATTCCTCCCACAGTTTCGCAATTCCGACGCGTTTTTTTTTCCTCTTCTTCCTCTTCCTTTTTTCTGGAATAATAAACTTTCTTGTTCTATTTCTCTCCCGGCCAGCATCTGAGCGACGGGGTTTAATAAAGTCTGCCAGCTGAGTCACGCTCTCACAATGCACGTGTCGAAACATCGACTAATCAACGCCTCATATAATTATCGGAAAATAATTAACGTCGCATTTTTGTAATTTCTCGAAAGCGGAATGCAGCAGCTCGAAATCTCGCATTCTAACTTTCGTAATTAAACGTCGATGTGTGAAGGGGTTGCGGGTTAAAAAACTTGCGGTATTTATTAATTACCTCCTAAGTTATTATTTGTGGTGCAATGCAATATCGTTTACCAAATTAAGTAGCTTAGAGCTTCTTCAACTTGTTTTAATAGAAAAAACAACCACAAAAGTAGTATGTCTAAGCTATGGACGCCCTGCCTCATTTTCTTATGGAGAATTAACGTTATGTATCAAATATGTACGTATGGTTGCCTATCATGGCTTTTGCTAAGCACTAGCGGCAATTTATTAATAACAGGTAACAGTTTTCGAATAACAGATGTTATTTAGAAACTGCTAGCAGCTCCTAGCAGGTGATAGGCAACCATACGTACACATTTGATATATAATGTTAATTCTCCAGGAGAAAATGAACCAGAACGCTCATAGCTATACTGTTACTCACAAAATCATTATCATAGGGTTTGCAATGTATCAATTACATGGTTTGGAGCATTTTTCAAGTGACAGTTTGTTAAAAACCGTGTTTTTCCTAACATGGTATAACAAAATGGTCGAGAAAAGTTGAGCTACTCTGATTCTAAAGTACTCTTTTTTAACGAAGCTTCCCTGTAGTTCCTTGCCTTGAAGTTAATGAAGAAAGGGATATGTTGTAACACAAAAGAAAGAAGGGCCAACAATTCTTTTACAAGAAACGCCCAAAAATAAGGTGATTCCCTGAACTCGTTCCAAATTGCCCTATTTTGGTTTGTGGCATAATAAAATTAATTGCTGCAGAGATGGTGAATGATGGGAGAAGATAAAATGAAATTAGCTAAAGCTGTGAAAGATGGAACCAAGCTATTCATAAAACGAAAACGTCACCATTCGTCGAAAATCCGACGGTCGAATGTAGGAGATGTCGAAGGTCTTCTTTTAGATGAAGTTCCATCGCACTTTATTTTTATTGCTGCCATGATTTTTGTTTGTGAGCAACTATTTCCTTTTGTAAAACCTTCCTTCCTTTTCTCCTTTAGTTTTTCCTTCGTTTTCTTTTTCTTCTCTTTGAGACCCAAATGAACCATGTTGCTCGTAATCTACTTTCCTCCATTGTCTTCCTGATGGGACTCGACCCCTTTATTCCTTTTTTAATTTTTTTTTTAAATAAAACCCTCTTTCTTCAAGAGGTTATGCTGTGAAAGAAAATTGGTCCAACAACTCTTTTACAAGAAACGCCCAAGGAGAAGGTGCATGTGATAGTGAATCCCTAAAGTCGTTCCAAATTGCCCTAATTTGGTTTGTGGCATAATAAAATTGCTGCAGAGATGGTTAAGGATGGGACAAGATAAAATGAAATTAGCAAAAGCATGTGGAAGATGGAACCAAGCTTTATTCATGAAAAGAAATTTGAAACTTTCGTCACCATTCGTCGAAAATCCGACGGACAAAGGTAGGATTTGTCGAAGGTCTTCCTTTAGATGCTGTTCCATCGCCCTTTATTATTATTGTTGCCATGAATTTTTTTGTGAGCGACGTAAAACCTTCCTTCATTTTCTCCTTTAGTTTCTCCTTCGTTTTCTCCTTTAGTTTTTCCTTCGTTTTCTTTTTCTTCTCTTTGAGACCCAAATGAACCATGTTACTCGAAATCTACTTTCCTCCATTGTCTTCCTCAAGGGACTTGACCCCTTTATTGCTTTAAATTTTTTTTTTAATAAAACCTTCTTTCTTCAAGAGGTTATGTTGTGAAAGAAAATTGGTCAAACAACTCTTTTACAAGAAACGCCCAAGAAGGTGCATGTGATGGTGAATCCCTAAAGTCGTTCCAAATTGCCCTAATTTGGTTTGTGGCATAATAAAATTGCTGTAGAGATGGTGAACGGTGGGAGAAGGTAAAATGAAATTAGCTAAAGCGTGTGAAATAGGCAACCAAGCTTTATTCATAAAAAGAAATTTGAAACTTTCGTCACCATTCGTCGAAAATCCGACGGTCAAAGGCTGGATTTGTCGAAGGTCTTCCTTTAGATGAAGTTCCATCGCCCTTTATTATTATTGCTGCTATGAATTCTTTTTACTATTTCCTTTTGTAAAACTTTCCTTCCTTTTCCCCTTTAGTTTTTCCTTCGTTTTCTTTTTCTTCTCTTTAAAACCCAAATGAACCATGTCGCTCGTAATCTACTTTCCTCCATTGTCTTCCTGATTGGACTCGACTCCTCTATTGCTTCTATAATTTTTTTAATAGAACTATCTTTCCTCATTGTTCCTCTTTAAGTTTTCGTTCGTTTTCTCTTTGAATTCCAATTGAACCATGCTGCTTGTTACCTACTTTGTTCCGTTATCTTCCTGATTGGGCTAAATCCCTTTTTCTTTCTTCTCCGTGAAGCTTTTTACGTCGAAACTAAATCCCAATTCTTATTCTTCTTTTCTTTGGAATCCAACAGTTTTGCTGGCACTGTACTTTCCTCCATTCTCTTTGCTTTCTTCTTCGTTTTATTTTTTAATTTCTTTACAGTTTTTAGGCAATTCTTCCCTTCTTTACATGAAACCATTTCACACTAACATTCTGCTAGTATTTTATTTTATTTTCCGAGATCTTCTCTACTAGCCGCCTTCTATCTTGCCTTCTTCGTGAAGCTCTTTTAAGTGTAAACTAAATCCCATTTGACTTTCAAAGATTTTCTTTTGATTGTAAGTATTTTTCTCTGGACTCATAGAGGAGGCGAATCTTTTCCGGCCGTTTTCACCTCCTTCTTGTTCTATTCTTCTTTACTTTGGATTCAAATTAAACGATTTTTCTGGTACTCTACTTCTCCCATTCTCTTCTTGGGACCTCCACGATTTTTCCTTTTTCGTCTTCTTTTTTCTTTTTGGGATTCTGTACGAGTTCTTTTTCTTTTTCCGAGATCTTCTCTACTAGCCGCCTTCGATCTTGCCTTCTTCGTGAAGCTCTTTTAAGTGTAAACTAAATCCCATTTGACCTTCAATGATTTTCTTTTGATTGTAAGTATTTTTCTCCGGACATTCGATTCATAGAGGAAGCGAATCTTTTCCGGTCGTTTTCTCCTCCTTCTTGTTCTATTCTTCTTTACTTTGGATTCTAATTAAACAATTTTTCTGGTCTCTATTTCTCCCAATCTCTTCTTAGGACCTCCATAATTTTTCCTTTTTCGTCTTCTTTTTTTTTTGAATTCTGTGCCAGTTCTTTTTGGCAATCCCTCCGTTCTTTGCATGAAACCAACGTTTCACATTGGCATTTACCAAAGTATTTTATTTTATTTTGCAGTTATGATACAAGGTCTTCTGTGATAGCTGCCTTCTTTGTAAAAGAACCCATTTGCCCTTTAAAGTCTTTTGATTCTAATAATTTCTGCTAGTTAGCTGACTCAGAGAGGAAGTAATTTTGTGAATTCTTTGCTTCCTCCTTCTCAATTTTGCTGGCATTCTACTTTGCTTCATTCTCTTCTGTTTCGCACGTTTTCCTTTGAGGAGAGTATCTTTTAACTCGATTTTGAAGCCTAACGCCTTTCGGAAATTGGATCTGGTGATTCACTAATCTTTATAGAATTAATTTGAATTTATTATCCTCTTTGTTTTCATTGTTTTTAAGATTATTGATTGAATACAAGGAAAATAGGGTTTATGGGTGTAGAAAAGACTTGCTATAGTTTTGACTTATGTTGTGAAGTTCTCGCATGGTGTATTATTGAAGATCCTTTTTCTAGGAGAAGCTCCATAAGATAATTGGGTTTGCTGGTATGGAACTATAACAGACTTCAGAGGAGGTGACTCAAGTCATTCTACCTTTGGTAATTTTGTACATTAACGAAAATAGAAAAGAAATATGTTCTGTTCAAAGTAAACTGTAATAAATTAGATCAAATTACGTTTTAAATTCTATAACCAATAAAGATTTAAACCATTTGTGTATTTAGTATTTAATTATAATTTTTCTCAAAGACCTAATTGACATCGATTATTTAATTTCTCTTTACAAAGCGACAAATTCATAAATTAAATTTATCGTTCGTTTTTGATGAGGAGGAAGTAAGCAAGAAAGAAAGAAAGAAAGAAAGAAAGAAAGAGAGAAGCGTTTTCATTATAAAGAATGACGTTGATCGATCGAATAAATACAGAAACAATTTTCAGTGAATTGTGACGGGCGGATCTTTATTGCGTTATCGCCTTTGCACCGGAATTTGTATCGGGTTCATTGATGGCCACTTAGGTGGTTGCAAGTTTCCCTTTCATTCGGTGATGAAGTAAATATTTAAGTTCACAAAGTTGCGTAAAAGATTCGGAAGTAAGCGCCGGAATCCGACGGCTGGCGGCGAACGGCGAGAGAAATTTAAAAGTGTGCCAAACCCTACTTCCCAAAGTAGAATACTTCTTTGTGCAATTGAATTGACATGAATCGCATTGTTAAGCTCAATACGTCACCAAAATAACCCTTACGTCTGGGCTCTTTACAGTACAACCCTGGCTCTTTTTTTTCCTATGGTAAATATAAGAATGACAATATTATTATGGTAATTCTATTAAGGACTGTCGACAATAGTACAACCTGTTGGTCTGAATTGAGAACATTTCACGGACAACAAAATTATTTGATAACAAATGTCGACACGACAACAAAAGACGCCAGCAAATGTGTCGGATGCAAGCTTTTTGTTTTCCAGCGACCTGCGGTTTCAGCTTTGTTTATGTCTTCCCATTGTGTCAATGTATTTTTAATGTAGCTAATTGTGAATGAACTTCAACTCCTTTATTTCGTAATTTTCTATTATCTTTGTAATTATCAATTTATGTAAACTAATTTACTTTCGTTAATGTCACTCTTTTTTTTTTCTAAATCTTCAAAACGCAAAGATTCTTTCGTTTTTCTTCCAAAATGAGTTAGCTATTTTTAATCAAACTGCTTATTGTTATTATTATTATTTTATTTTTACGACTCACATGAACGAAACCTTGTTGGCTATGACCTATGTGGAAAAGGCTATTAAAATGGCTGGTCCGAAGGAAAATGAGGATTTTACTCCAATATGCAATAAACGGGAAATAAACCTTAAAGATAAAGCATCAAAGCGCCAATTTAAGAGTACATCAACCGTAGAAAAAGTTGTCACTGGTTTATTGTCCAAAAATTCCGGACCATTTGCTGCGGTTGAGAAAAAGGTTTGGCTGCTGCATACTGGGAAAGTAAACAGCAAAACAACTACTGAGCACACTTTGGAATTTATAAAAGAAACAGTTGCCCAAATATTATTAAGGTGCAGATAGAAAAAATGCGTACAGTAGGTGTGGACCAATCGTTCAAAATCGGAATAAGGTTACGCACTTCAGGAAAAAGTAATGGAAGCAACCTTTTGGCCACTAGGTTTAACTGTACGGAGATTTCGCTTCTCAAATTTTCGCAGAACTTGATCAAGCATGGTAACAACAGAATGCAAAATGGTGAAATAACAGAATTATGTAAAACTTCACCCTTGACTTCAAGACCACTGTAGAAAGTGTTAGCTGCCTCACTCTTCGGATTGCGTAAATAGCTTTTGCTAAGGTTTTGCCGAGATATTCAATGTGAACATTCCATCTTAACGTGTAGTCTAAATGAAAACCCAGCAAAAGTACATTTTCTTGATCATTATCATGAGTACGGGACGGCTTCCGGCTATAGAAAGTAATATTTTGATTTTTTGTTTCATTCGTTTTCAAGTCATTTGCATTAAACCATTCTTCAGCTTTTTTTTATTACCTCTTGTTGTAGGTCATAATCTGCGTTTTTAGTAGGAATGTAGGGTCATCAGGGTCTTTACAGGTATATTTAACGGTATTCATTCATGTATATCAAGAACAATAAGGGCCCTAAAATACTGCCCTGTGGTACTCCTGTAGGGATCAGCTGTAGATTAGATTCCGTCGTCAGTACACAAGTCTTTTGTCTTCTATTGTCTAAGTAAATTTCAAAAAGTTTTAGAGGAATCCCCCTAATGCCATAGTGAGATAACTTATTTAAGAGAATTCCATGGTTGACGCTGTAGAAAGCCTTTGACATATCACACAATATAGCATGAGGTGTACTCCTTAGATCTAAATTCTCTAATAGGAAATTTACCATGTCAATGACAGCAGATGAAGTCGAGCATTTACTTTTGAAACCGTGCTGATTTTTTTAATAATATATTCCTTTCTTCTAAAAAATTTATGTCGTTCTTTCATAAGCCGTTTGTAGATTTTTAAAAAAATAGGCAAAATTGATATTAGTCTGTAGTTATTCGGATCTTCCTCGTTGCCCTTTTTAAAAACAGGTATAACTTGGCAACTTTTAACTTATCTGGATATTCTACTTCTAAAAATGATGTTCATACAAATCATAACAGAAATAAAACAAATTTAATTTAAAGGAGACATACTACTTGTGCACAAGCCCTTTAAGTACACCGAATTGTCTTTCACCGAATTGTCGTAGGCCCCAGAAAAAAAAATGTGCGTGATGCTATGTGAAATCAAAATTTCTTTTGCAAGAGATTTTTTTTCCACTTTTTAGATGTCCTTAAGCACTCAAATAAAAAAAAAGTATATCTAATCCAAACTGATCAATTAAAAAATAATAATCCACTGAATTATGCTGTAAAATTGATTTTCTTTTGTTTTTATTACTATTATTTACATTTTATAATTTCGTATTTTTTTCATTCTGTTATTTCTTTTGTTTTTTCATCATCGTTTTATTTTTTTTTAATATTGAGCTATTAGAATGTGTCGTAAAATCGATCGTCTTTTGTTTTTTTTATTTATTTTCAAAAATTGTTTTGTTTTCTTTGTTTTGTCGCATTTCATCACCGACACTTCCTTTTTTTAATTTACTAATCTACTGTATGCTGTAAAATCGATTGTCTTTTGTTTTTTGTTCAGTAATCCACTGAATTATGTTGTAAAATCGATTGTTTCTTGTTTTTCCGTATTTCTTTTTAATTTCTATTATTTCTTTTGATTTCTAATCCTTCTATTTTTTTGTAATATTGATCTATTAAATTGTGTCGTAAAAGCGATCGTCTTTTGTTTTTTTTATTATTAGTTATGTATTTTCAAAAATTTTGTTCGTTTGTTTTTCTTTGTTTTGTCACATTTCCTCACTAAAAGGATTTTTTTTAAATTTGTTAATCTACTTAATTATGTTGTAAAATCGATTGTCCTTTGTTTTTATTATTACTATTATTTACATTTTATTATTTCGTATTGTTTTCATTCTGTTATTTCTTTTGTTTCTTCAACATTGCTTTAATTTCTTTTTTAATATTGAGCTATTAAAGTGTGTTTTGAAAGCGATCGTCTTTTTTTTTTATTATTTTTAATTATGTATTTTCAAAAATTTCGTTCGTTTGTTTTCTTCGTTTTGTCACATTTCATCACCGACACTTTCCTTTTTGATTTACTAATCTACCGTACGCTGTAAAATCGATTGTCTTTTGTTTTTTGTTCTTTATTTTTTCGTATTTCTTTTTAATTTCTATTATTTCTTTTGATTTCTAATCGTTCTGTTATTTTCTTTTTAATATTGATTTCTATTAAATTGTGTCGTAAAATTGATTGTCTTTTGTTTTTTTTTTATTATTATTAGTCATGTATTTTCAAAAATGTTGTTCGTTTGTTTTCTTTGTTTTGTCACATTTCCTCACTAATAATTTTTTTCCAAATTTATTAATCTACTTAATTATGCTGTAAAATCGATTGTCTTTTGTTTTTCGTTCAGTAATCCACTGAATTATGCTGAAATCGATTGTCTTTTGTTTTTATTATTATTATTTACATTTTAATATTTCATATTTTTTTTTCATTCTGTTATTTCTTTTGTTTCTTCATCTTTGTTTTAATTTCTTTTTTTAATATTGAGCTGTTAAATTTTGTGGTAAAAGCGATCGTCTTTTGCTTTTTTTTTTATTAATAGTTATGTATTTTCAAAAATTTCGTTCGTTTGTTTTCTTTGTTTTGTCACATTTCATCACTGACACTTCCTTTTTTAATTTACTAATCTCTTATACGCTGTAAAATCGATTGTCTTTTGTTTTTTGTTCAGTAATCCACTGAATTATGCTGTAAAATCGATTGTCTTTTGTTTTTTTTTTATTATGTATCTACATTTTATTTTTTCGTATTTCTTTTTAATTTCCATTATTTCTTTTCATTTCTATTTTTTTTTTGTAATATTGATCTGTTAAATTGTATCGTAAAAGCGATCGTCTTTTGTTTTTTTTATTATTAGTTATGTATTTTCAAAAATTTTGTTCGTTTATTTTTTTTTGTTTTGTCACATTTCCTTACTAATAGTTTTTTTTAAATTTATTAATCTACTTAATTATGCTGTAAAATCGATTGTCTTTTGTTTTTATTATTATTTACATTTTATTATTTCCTATTTTTTTTCATTCTGTTATTTGTTTTGTTTTTTCATCATTGTTTTAATTTTTTTAAATATTGATCTATTAAATTGTGTCGTAAAATCGATTGTCTTTTGTTTTTGGTTCAGAAATCCACTGAATTATGCTGTAAAATCGATTGTTTTTTTTAATTTTATTTCTACATTTTATTTTTTCGTGTTTCGTTTTAATTTCTATTATTTCTTTTGATTTCTAATCCTTCTATTTTTTTGTAATATTGATCTATTAAATTGTGTCGTAAAAGCGATCGTCTTTATAAAAATCTACAGATCTCTAACTAAAAATAATTTTTATAACATAACTTATTTCGGTAATTCATAACTAACTTCACTACATTACCTGCGGACCAGTGTTGCCAACTTAGGGATTTCTCCTTAAATTTAGAGGGAAATTTATTTAGGGTTATTTTTAAGGAGAAAGGAAAATAGAAATTAAAAATTAATATAATCCTGCAATGATACATTTTTATTGACGACGCAAAGAAACTGTACTGTTTTAATATGCAAACAACGATTGAATGATTGATTGATATGCGTGCGCTGCTACATATTGAGAAATGACAAAATGAGATTTTACAAAGTGTTGTGTAAAATGGAGGTGGAGAAATTAGTAACACAATTGTTGAAAATGTTTAAAAAAATTCGTTTATAAATCCACCTTAGAAAAGCTTTTGAAGCTCGAATATTCTGTCTTTATCTGTACAGTTCCCCCAAAATATCACACCATACCTTAGTCTAGAATTCAAATAAGCGTGATAAGCACAAACAAGCACAAACAGCAGCTTTTTCACTTACAAAGTTGGACAACATGGGAAGAGTGCATAAGAGTTTGTGGATAGCTCTTTAATAGTGATAGCGAGAGAGGGAATGTTTAAGAGAAATAAATTTTTTTGTGTAGTACTATTAAAAAAAAAGGATGGCTTTATTATACAAATCCGATTTGTTTAGTTTGACTAATTTACAAAAGCTTTATAACATTGCAATATGTATACTCTGATGGTGATGATTTATTTCGTTGCGATTTACATGCGACTTCACCTCAATTTTCCCCCGGAACAGACTACTCATAAATCCAATCTCGTATTCCACATAGCGAACCAATAACCAGGACATCTGTCTGCGAAAAAAATCTCATAAAACCCCCAAACACAGGGCTAAGACGTATAAAACACGACGCGGTCTGGATATTGGTGCGGGGACGTGAGCGCATTTCCAATCCGCCGCTTTCCTTGCTTTTCCTCTCCCGTATTACTTCTGTTTTCGGCTTTACGACGCTGAAATATTAAATATTTGCCCTGCTCAATCAACGTGCGTCGCCGAATGCATTTCCCTTCTTCTTCATCTAATTTCCATCTGCGCGATTCCGATTTATTCCTCGCCGGCGGTATAAATTTGCGGAAACGTCCGAACTATCTGAAATAATAAATCTTTCTAAATGCCCATATTAATAAAACACGTGGCTTCCGGTAATCCGGGCGAGGTTCCGGCGAGCAGACGAGTTATGCGGCTCCGGGTCTGGAGACTTCGCTTGATGCATGCCCGGAAACGATTAGTCCGAATAACATTGGCCTGACCCATCGGTATCTACGATCTCCCATAAAAATATTAGCCGTTCGGATTTCGGGGGTGTTTATCGCTGTTGTTACCATGTCCTGTCGCAAGGGGGATGGTTTAGGTCACGAATAATCAACATAAATTATAACAAATAATTTGGGGTAAAAGTTTCTTCGTAATGAACATTCCAACGCCGCCCAGTAGAATCCCGACAGAATTTCTCTTATTGCCGTGTGTACCTGAAAGCGGACCACAAACGCAAGTCATCAAGTGATCATCACAATCATTATAACGACTTAGCTCAACCTCAATCGTGCAATTATATCTGTGCCGGACCAGAGCGATGGTGGACGGTCGGGTCCGGTCGAAAAAGCCAAGACGGCTCTGGCCGGATGCTCGAAATGCACAAGTTCACACCGAAATTAAATGTTAGTTGCTTAATAATGATTGATCGTTACGACTAACGACCGAGTTAGGTAATGACATGGTTTCTGACGGCCAGGAGTGTCATCCCTGGCATTACCTTGTTACAGATGACCGTGGTTACCTGCTTATGCTCCGGCCCCTAATCACTGTCATTACTTGTATCGACTTCGGATGCACTGCACACAGAATTCCTAAGCTGTTATACAGGGTGATTCTTGAACAGTTCGACAAAAAATACTGACAAAGAACATGGGGAAAATTAATTAATTCAATTACTCGGAAAGCACTAACGGCGCTTTAAAAACAATTAATTAATTCATTGTCACTTCTTTTTCAAATGATAATCACCACATTTACAGAAAAACAGAAACAAAGAAAAAAAAATGAAAACAATGAAGAATTTCTGATCATCGAGAAACACAATCGAAATGGAGAAAACAATTACTAGAGGCGCTTTTAAAAAAATAATTCATTGTCAGTTGTTCTTAAATTCGCATTAAGTGGAAGGTTTTTTTTAAAAATCACAAATGAGCAAAAAAAAAATGAATATGAAAAACAAATGACAATCGCAAATGTTTACGGAAGTCAGAAACAAAGAAAAGAACTGGAGAATTTTTGACCATCGAGAAACGCAATCGAATTGGAGAAAAAAAAGTCCTAAACAAAGTAAGAACAAAAGAAAAAATTAAAACTCAAGAAAATAATTAACAATAAACATTCGAAACGTAATGGTAATTCGAAATTCACAAAGAAAAAAAGTGAAAGGAAAACAAATCACAGTCGCGACATTTACGGAAAAAAAACGCAAAAAATTGAAATAAATTTTTGATTATTTAATCTCGGAACAATGAGAAATCGAGAAACCTAATCCAATTTGGAAAAAAATATAAATTTCTGAAGTAAATAAAAAAAAACAAATGACGATCGTATAAAAAACAAATGAAAACTCTAAACGAATTGTAGATATAAAAAAATTGAAAAAAAAAACAAATGCCTAAAGTAAGTAAGAAAAACAAATGACGATCGTAATAAAAAATAAATGAAAACTCCAATCGAATTGTAGTTTTAAAAAATTGAATAAAAAACAAATTCCCATAGTATCTAAGAAAAACAAATGACGATCGTAATAAAAAATAAACGAAAACTCTAAACAAACGAATTGTAGATTGAAAAAAATTGAAAAAAAAAAAAAAACAGATTCCTGAAGTTAGTAAGAAAAACAAATGACGATCCAATAAAAAAATGAAAACTCGAAACGAATTGTAGATTTAAAAAATTTAAAAAGAAACAAATTCCTGAAGTAAGGAAAACAAATGACGATCGTAATAAAAATTAATGAAAACTCAAAACGAATTGTAGATTTAAAACATCGTTAAAAAATAAACAATAAACATTCGAGACACGATAATAATTCGAAATTCACAAAGAAACAAAAGAAAAAAGAGATAAATGACAATCATAATATTTTACGAAAATTAATTAAAATTGATTTTATAATATTTTACGTTGTCATTGTCATTTTGTTTTTAAATCACAAATAAAGAAACAGAAAATGAAAACAACTGACAATCGCAACATTTGCGGAAAGACAACAAAAATGGAAACAAAAACGAAACGCATTTTTGACCGTCGAAAGACACAATCGAAAAGGAAAGAAAGAACCCTAGATAAAATAAGAAAAACAATTGACAATCGTAATAAAAAATTACAACAAACGTTCAAAACTTAAAAGTAATACGAAATTCTCAAAAAAAAAAAACGAAAACAAATCACCCAACCTTTTTCTCAATTTCTAAAAAATAGTAAACAATTAAAAACGAGAAAAAATGAAGAAAGCTCAATCGGAATGAAGAGAAAAAGAAAATTCCTGAAGAAAATAAGAAAAACAAATGACAACCGCAATGTTCGCGAAAGAACGAGGAGCGCAAAAAATTTTCGATCATTCAATTACGTAGATAACAAATAAAAACAAAAGAGAAAAATATTTTTGACTCTTGGAAAATGTGATTAGAATAGAAAAAGAAGAAAAAGAAAAACAAATGACGACGAGCGTAAATTTTACGAAAGAAAAAAAAAAACAAATGGCGATCGTAAATTTTACGAAATAAAAAGAAAGAGACATAAAAACAAAGGACGAACGTAATGTTTACAAAAGAAAATGAAATAGTTAATATTACGATCGTTTTTTGTTTTTCTGAAAATTATTTCATTTTCTTTCGCGTAAACATTACGATCGTCATTTGTTTTTAATGTCTTTTTTTTTCGCAAAATTTACGAACGTCATTTGTTTCTCTTTTTGTATTCACATTTTTCCAAGATTCAGAAATGCTTTTTTTCCTGTGAGACATTCTTTCGAACAAAAAAAAGAAGAAAATTTGTTAATTACGGCAAATGAAAACAAAAAAGAAAAATATTTTTGACTCTTCAAAAAATGTAGTCGGAATAGAAAAGAAACAAAACGACAACTTCCAAAGGAAAAAAAAACAAATGACGATCGTAGTGTTTACGAAAAAAAGTGAAATAATTAACATTACGGTCGTCTTTTGTTTTTCTGAAAATTATTTCGTTTTCTTTCGTGTTAACATTACGATCGTCATTTGTTTTTGCTTTTTTCGTAAAATTTACGATCGTCATTTGTTTTTTAGTTTTGTATTCCGACCACATTTTTCCTATATTCAGGAACATTTTATTTTCGGCGAGACGAACTTTCGAACAAAAATAAAAAGAAAATGTGTTAAGTGTAACAAATAAAAACAAAAAGAAGAACGTTTTGACTCTTCGAGAAATGTAATCGAAATATATTTAAAAAAAAAAAAACAAAAGGAAAAGAGAAAAAGAAGAAGATAAACAAACGGCGATCGTAAATTTTACGAAAGAAAAAGAAAGAGACGTAAAAACAAAGGACGATCGCAATGTTTACGAAAGGAAACGAACATTACGACAGGCATTTGTTTTCTGAAAATTTTTTTTCAAAAATAAAACATACAAAAAACCACAAAACGATAATTTCAAACTGAAAAAATAATGAAAACAAATGACGATCTGAATTTGAATTTGAATTTTAATTTTAATTTTAATTTTAATTTTAATTTTAATTTTAATTTTAATTTATTTGCAAGAAAAGATCGTAAATTTAACAAAAGAGAAAGAAAAGAACAAAAAAAAAACAAATGACGATCGTAATGTAAACGCAAGAAAATGGATTCACATCACAAAATATATACAAAATAAATCAAAAAGAAAAAAAAATTGGTTAATTTTGAACCACTTTGGGACATTTTTTCAAACAAAGACGGCAATAAGCAGAAAAGAAAAGAAAATTTCAAAAAATTGTCCGGAATATTTGAAGATGAATTTCAAACTCAGAAATTTCAAACTTAAAATGGTACACGATCAAATTCATTAATAAACGTCGAATCGGAATTTTTTCTTTAAGTTTGAAAATGTATGAGTTGGCAACATTGACTAAAACGTCTTTAAGCATGTTTTTTTCTGTAATAATTTTATTCATTCTTTAATATTTAAATAATTTACAGTTCTTTGTCGGTTTATTCAAGAATGGCCCTGTATGACACCATACAAGGCCATTCAATCATCGTAGTATACAGAAAACGATTTTAATGTAGTTGAGAGGCTGCTAAAGACAAAAATTAGGCGGGGGGGGGGGGAGCTCTATTAAAATGAATTTGGTTCATTCAAATTCAATTCCAATCAAAAAGCATTTTATACAAGAGATAGTCAGTAAGTAAGGGATAAGAACCAATTGGAAGTTACTACAAAAAAGAAAAATTGAAAAAATCAAAGTGAAGCAGTGATGTTTAAGTTTGAAACGAAGAAAGGAATACGATTAACCTTAGAGATACGATTTTGGATTAATTAAATAAATAAAGTATTCAGAAACCGTTGATTCATAAACACACTGATAATAACAATAAAATAATCGAACAAAAAAACGACATAATTATTAATATGCTATAAGAAGTCGTAAAGTGAAAAGTAAAGGTACCTCAATAAAAAAGAAAAAAACGCGTATTAGATTTTAACGAACAATAGGCCGAGCACAAAGCGAAACTTTCTCCACTTGTATAAATAAAAACACGTAAACCACACTCGTTTATTTCGAGAAAAACCGTGGGAAGCCCCCGCGAACATCGGATTTATTTCATTGAAAAGCTCAGGCTCCTCGCCCAATTAAACAACGCAGTTACCCTTAAACGCCGCTTAGTCCGCGTCCCGATCGTTAGTTGATCATGTTTCTAAAAAAAATAAAAATAAATAAATAACAAACAAGAATCGTGTGTGCATTAAAATTCCGAGCGGTGAAGTTTCTTCGCACCGCCATCATTTAGGGATATTAATTTATCTTTTGGAACTACTGAAATTAATTTCCAGAACCACATCCATTACTCGCTGACATCAATACAGAGCTAATAAATTATGCAGCCGGAGGAGTCGCGACCGCGTCTGGACAGGATCAATCATCAAGGATCATGAAAGCTGCAGGATGAAACATTGCCTCACGTTTTCGAGTCACATAGTTAAAGAGGTGTGTGATTCGTCACACGAATATCCTCGATATATTTTAAACTTAGCCATTTTCTTATGGAAACTTAACATTAAGTGTATGTGTATGCATGGTTGCCTATCGTTGCTGTGACAGGCGCTTGGTGCACAGGTCAAGGCTGCTAGCTTCTGGCTTCTTCATCCTCTAAGCTCTTTTAGAAATAATTCTCCAACAATTAATAACGTATTTTTTTTTGTTACTTGTGTCATTAAAACGCTTATTATTATTTAAGACAATCAAAGTCGCCTGCCTCTTATTCCAACAATGTCAGGAGTGATGTCAGAGCCCTGAAGCCCATCAAAGTGAAACTTTTAATATGTTTGAGGACATGTAGCTAATTGACAGTGGCGCTGTTTATTTTAAGGGTCGCGCATGTACTTCCAATCTCGTCGAGTGTGTTTACATTCACGAGTGTCTTGTAACGATTACCTCGGCCGTTTCCTAGATGCTTATCTGCATTTTTGCTTTGTAAACATTAAAAAAAATCGCAAATTCTCGTAATCGCCGATGTTTAAGGAGGTCGATGGGCGATATTTAAATTCCGTAAGATAATTCCCCGCTCTTACGGCGTTGCACGATCATTCTTCACCCTGGACGTGTCATTAGTTACACCAAGTGGTTGCTAAAGAAGCTGCCCTCGACCGGTGTCACACCGCCTTTTCTTTCAGCTGCCATCATGATTGATACATTGCTTTTTTTCTCTCTTGCAGGATTAAACTTCATCCTTTCGGGCGCTGAAAGTGGACATTACATGTAAGTACTTGAATGCATTACTTACGTACTTTCCTGCTTCTTCACGTCGCGCAGTTACAAGATAAGTAAATACCCTTAATGGTGTAAGGTTTTTAAACCAAATATCATTGATCGCCGACCTCGTTGCATGCATTTTATTGAATTAGGTTATTCAAGACTGGCTGCTCTAAATCCCCAAAAGAAGAAAACTGCATAAAACTCTAGACTGGATGCAGTTCTTGGAAAAGCAATTAATTTCTCGTTCCCAAAAAAAAAAACCCTAAAATCAATCAGTAAAATCTGCAATTCGCGACTAATGCCATTGGCCGCGTGAACCGAGGCCTGTCTAATGCCCTAGCAGTGCGCCAGAAACAAGCACCCGCCCCGGCCTAATCCCTCTTATCCCGAAAGTAATTTTGAGTCTTTTGAATTGGTCCCCCAGCTTTCAGCGAAATCCGCCGCGGAGTCGTATCTCGCGCTGGCAGGAAATTTCTAATGCTCTCCACTATTTGTAGAAAGTGGAACGAGAGGAGCGCGACCGTACGGCCAAAAAACGAAAAGGGCTCGCACTATTAATACACGGGATTTTCTATGACTGACATTTTTTAAACCACTATCAACCCTTCTCCTTAATTAAGATTCGGTTTATTAAAAAGCAGCCTGCGAAATTTGGCTTAAATCATTCAGTAAAATAAATCTCTCATCAAAAAGAATGCGGTTTATAATGAAAGTTTTTACAAATAAAGAAAGAGCGAAAATATCAACGAGAAGAGAGCAATATAACCCCTGAAGAAGTCCTTTTGGAACCAGGAACGAAACTTTTACAGTAGAAGAGTTCTGATGCGTACCCCTAAAACCCCCATTTAAGATAAGTAAGCAATAGTCAAATTATCAATCTACTTATTTACTTTGATGATAGCGCAACGACTTTTCTAAATAAAAAAAAAATTGAAATGTGTAGTAAGATCTTGTCAGACAAGAAAAAATTGGTGAACTCCAGGCGTGTTTCTGCCAAAATTTAAAAAGAATTGTACTGCGTCTTTCCAAAATCTTGAATTAATTGGACATTTCTGGAAAAGCCGACCCTGCACTTGAAGTTGACGTTGAGAGGAGGAGAAGAAATCTTCGTAAAGACTTTGATAGGAAGTTGAGTCTTCCGATACCATCAAGGTCATAGTCCAGGACAAAGAAGGAATACTACCAGACCATTCCAGAGGCATTAGAGGATTCGCCCTTCACTTGAATCGTAGTTTGTGAAGCGACCTGCAAAGGCCCTGATTGGAAAGACCAACATCTTGGGGTTGAACCTTTAGTCAAAATACAAAAAGTTGAAGCAAGAATCGAGGACAAAGAAAAAATCTCCGAATTATCATTAATTTCTTAATATTTAAAGGAGAAGCTGCCCTATTACTCTCCAATAATAAAAAAAAACACCATTAAGCAAACCATCTTCTTGGAGGTTGAACCTTAAGATAAGCTCTTCCAGAAATCCAGGCGTATTTCTGCCAAAATTTAAAACGAATTGAATTGCATCTTTCCAAAATCTTGAATTAATTGGACATTTCTGGAAAAGGCGACCTTGCACTTGATGTTGAAGTTGAGAGGAGGAGAGCTGGTCTTCGAAATGACTCTGATAGGAAGTTGAGTCTTCCGACACTATCAAGAATGTCAAGGCCATAGTCCAGGACAAAGAAGGAATACCACCGGACCATTCCAGAGGCATTAGAGGATTCGCTCTTCACTTGAATTATCGTTTGTGATGTGACCTGCAAATATTGATAAAGGCCCTGATTGGAAAGACCAAGAAAGAAATTCTCCAAATTATCATTGACTCTTAATATTAAAGAAGAGGCTGCCCTACTACTCTCCAATAATAAGAAAAAAATCGATCAACACACCATAAAGCAAACCATCATCTTGGAGGTTGAAGTTTAAGGTATGCTCTTCCAGAAATCCAAGCGTATTTCTGCCAAAATTTAATCGCACATTTCTGGAAAAGCCGACCTTGCACTTGATGTTGAAGTTGAGAGGAGGAGAGCAGATCTTCGTCTTGACTTTGCTAGGAAGTTGAGTCTTCCGATACCATCAAGAACGTCAAGGTTACAGTCCAGGACAAAGAAGGAATACCACCGGACTATTTCAAAGACATTAGAGGATTCGCCTTTCACTTGAATCGTCGTTTGTGAAGTGACTTGAAGCAAGAATCATGGACAAAGAAAGAATTTCTCCGAGTTATCATACTTCTTAATATTCAAAGGAGATGCTGCCCTATTACTCTCCAATAATCAGAAAAAATCAGTCAACGCACCGTAAAACAAACCATCACCTTGGTAAGGTAAGCTCTTCCAGAAATCCAGGCGTGTTTCTGCCAAAATTGAGAAAGGATTGAATAGCGTCTTTCCAAAATATTGATTTAATTGGACATTTCTGGAAAAGCCGACCTTGCACTTGATGTTGAAGTTGAGAGGAGGAGAGCAGATCTTCGTCTTGACTTTGCTAGGAAGTTGAGTCTTCCGATACCATCAAGAACGTCAAGGTTACAGTCCAGGACAAAGAAGGAATACCACCGGACTATTTCAAAGACATTAGAGGATTCGCCTTTCACTTGAATCGTCGTTTGTGAAGTGACTTGAAGCAAGAATCATGGACAAAGAAAGAATTTCTCCGAGTTATCATACTTCTTAATATTCAAAGGAGATGCTGCCCTATTACTCTCCAATAATCAGAAAAAATCAGTCAACGCACCGTAAAACAAACCATCACCTTGGTAAGGTAAGCTCTTCCAGAAATCCAGGCGTGTTTCTGCCAAAATTGAGAAAGGATTGAATAGCGTCTTTCCAAAATATTGATTTAATTGGACATTTCTGGAAAAGCCGACCTTACACTTGATGTTGAAGTTGAAAGGAGGAGGCAGGTCTTCGTCTTGACTTTGATAGGAAGTTGAGTCTTCCAACACCATCAAGAACGTCAAGGTCATAGTCCAGGACAAAGAAGGAATACCACTGGACTATTTCAGAAACATTAGAGGATTCGCCCTTCACTTCGATCGTCGTTTGTGAAGTGACCTGGAAATCTTGGAAAGACCAACATCTTAGGGTTGAATCTTTAGTTAAAATAAAAAAAGTTGAAGCAATAATCAAGGCCAAAGAAACAATTTCTCCTAATTATCATTAATATTTTAATGTTTAAACGAGAGACTGCCCTATTACTCTCCAATAATAAGAAAAAATCAATCAACGCACCATAAAGTAAGCCATCATCTTGGTGGTTGAACCTTAAGGCTCAATACAAAATGTTCAAGCAAAAACCAAAAACAAAGAAAGTCTGATTTTTACAGGAAAATGATTGAAGTAGAGGCAACCCTCTCAGTTCCCAAAATTCAAAGGGAAGTAACACTTCATTTTGTCCTTGATGTACGAAGAGACGTGACAAATATGACAGATGAAACCATAAGTTGAAGTTTCAGATCAACACAAAACGTTAAAATTAAATATCGAGGAAAAAGAAATCAGAAAATTCATGTATTAAGTCATCACTTTGTCTTGTGTCTCATCTGCAAGGTGACTTGCAACACCATAGAAATAGAAAATACAATAGAAATGTCAAAATAAAAGTCCAGGACAAGGAAGGAAGTTCTCCTGGTCAGTAACCTCTCATCTTCGTAGAAAAACAGTTGGAAGATGGACGTATCCTCTCAAATTAGAACAATCAGAAGAAATCCATACTTCGCCTGATGCTTCATTTGGCAAATCGCTGTGGTAATTCTAACCAGAAAAGCTTGAAGCTTGGAAGTCGAATCTACAATCAGAATTAAGTACAATCTTCCAGTTCAGCAAACAGCTGGAAGAAGGTCGAACTCTTTCAAACCACCACATCTACAAGGAATTAATTCTACGCTTGTTGTTGCTTCTAAACCATGAAATTTTCGGGCTAGAGAAGCATGAGGTTTCATAGACGAAGGACCAAATGTTTTAGTCTGAGAGTTTTAAAAGCTTTCCTGGAAAAATGACGAGATTCTTTTCTTGGCCTTTATTTTCGCCTTGCCGCCTTGGATGGTACTCTATTTCGGGTGTAATGCTCTTATCTGTCATCAACCTACCTTCTCTTGGCCTCAACACCTTAAGGCCAATTCCTTTTGGAAAGCTTTTTTTTAATCTTCCCAAACACGCCTGGATTTCTGAAAGAGTTTATCTTTTTCCTTCTTCGTGTTCTTCCAAACCTGTTGAAACCCTGACGAGAAACTGCATTCCTCCTCTTAACCTCAAGACCTCAAGGTCAATTCTTTCTGGACCTATTAATTTAAGATATCTGAAAATCGCAGATCGGTACTGCTTTAAATATGTATTTTTAAGGCTTCCCAAGATTGTGTAGGATTTCTGGAAGACTTTCTTTTAACTAATCAAGGGTTCTTCCTCCATAGTCTCCTTTACTTGTCAGAAACCTGACGAATCCTTCTACTTCGAGTTTATCTTATGTAATCAGAGGTTCTTCCTCCATGCCTTACCTTACCAAACTCTCTCAAGAAGTATTTGGGCGTAATTTGTTTTCCACTTGCTTCGCCTTTTCTCTCGATTTGTTTTCCATTGATCCATTGAGAGTGTTTTGTTTTCACGTTGTTTCCCTTCTGTTTTTAATCCGGCTCGAAGTACCAATTACCAACCAACCCCAAGAGGTAATGGGTTACTGCTTAATCGCTTCAAAAATATAATACAATTGAGAATTTTTTAAATAAACTGTAAATGTTTTTAATCCGGCTTAAATGACCAAGTTTTATGCACGAACTATAATATTCTGCATTTATTTAAACGACCAAAAACTTAATTTTAGATGAGTCGATGGTCTTTTGATCCATTGAGAGTGTTTTGTTTTCACGTTGTTTCCCTTCTGTTTTTAATCCGGCTCGAAGTACCAATTACCAACCAACCCCAAGAGGTAATGGGTTACCGTTTAATCGCTTCAAAAATATAATACAATTGAGAATTTTTCAAAGAAACTGTAAATGTTTTTAATCCGGCTTAAAGGACCAAGTTTTATACACGAACTATAATATTCTGCATTTATTTAAACGACCAAAAACTTAATTTTAGATGAGTCGACGGTCTTTTGATCCATTGAGAGTGTTTTGTTTTCACGTTGTTTGGATTCGTTCGACACTTTGGCGTTGTTCTGACCAATAAATCGTCGGTCTTTGTTTTTCACATTTGTACTTCTTCTTTGTTTTTTTTTTTGAGCATAAATTGTTTTTTATTTTCTTCGTTTCTTCTTTCGATTTTTCATTGATCTGCAGCGTTTTGTTTTTCACGTTCTTCGATTTGTTTATCGTTTTAACCTTACGTTGATCGATTAATTTAATCTAATTCTTTGGATTTATTTCTTCTTACTCTTTAAGTTTCTTTTTTGGACTTGGTTTTCGCTTTTTTTTCCTTTTTTTTTTATTGGACGATAGTGTTTTGTTTCTCCCGTCGACCGATTCGTTCGCTACTTTGGTTTGTGTTTTTCGCATGTGGAATTGTTTGAGATTATTTGTTCTCCTTTTTCTCTTTTTGTTTTGGAACGTAACTTGTTTTCCATTTTCTTCTTTTTTCTTTCGATTTATTTTTTCATAGCTACAATGTTTTATTTTTCACGTTGGTCGATTTTTTGGTCGAAGGTCATTTGTTTTCTCCTGCGATTTTCTTTAGATTTATATATTTCTCTTTTTTTTAACATAATTTGTTTTTGTTTTCTTTGCTTAATAATGTCTTTCCTCGGTTGATTGTGTTTTGCTTCAATTCGTCCTGGCTTTATTTGATTTGTTTTTCTTTTTTCTTCTTCCCCAGGTTTTCTTTTGATAATTTTACGATTTTTTCTTCTAAACATAATTTATTTTCTTTGTTCAAAACAATTTTCTTCCTTAATCGATTGCATCTTGTTTCGATTCCTCTTGGTTTTATTTGTTGTACTTTTTACCTTTTTCCTCATTTTGTTAGGACTCGTTGGTCGCTTATTGATCCTTATTTCGGTCAAGGAATAAACAGTCTTTTGTTATTCGCCTTTCTCTTTACGTTTTTCCATTTGTTTTCCATTGTCTTTCGATTTTTTTCACTGCCCGATAGTGTTTGGTTTTTTACGTTTTTTATTCATCTGTCACTTTGGCCTTACTTCGATCGATGAATCGATAGTCTTTTGTTTTTCACGAAGAACCTCAACACCTCAAGGTCAAGTATTTCTAGTGCGATTAGTTGAAGGTCTTTGAAAGCCGCAGGTCGTATCATTCTAAACAGGAATGACTTTATATTTTTTTTCTTTAAGTAATCAAAGGCTCTTCCTCCATATCTTATCTTACCAAATTCTGTCGACACTCTGACGAAGAACTGCACTCCTCTTCTTAACCTCAACATCTCAAGGTCAAGTCTTTCTGGCGCAGTTAATTTAAGGTCTTTGAGAGTAGTTCAGTATTGTTTTATTTGTTATCGTCGTAATAGTTGACGTTTATTTTTTCTTTAACAGTTCTTGTTTTGTTTTTCTTTTAAATTTACCTTCACTCTTCTTTTCTGTTTTGTTTCTCTGTTTACTGCTTCCGTTGAATTTACTTTTGTGGTAAAATATTGGTCACGTGTTTTCTTTTCCTTTTGCGTTTTCGTCGATTTGTAATTTGTTTGTCTTTTCGACCCATAAAAATATTTTTAATTTCCTTTTTTTCCTTTTCTTCTTCCTCCTTGGTTATTACGATTTGTCTCTTCGTTTATCTATTTGTTTCTTCTTTCTGGTTTCTTGGTTTCTTCTGCATTTGCTCTTCCGTCAATAAAACTTGCGAAGATTTAATTTGTTTCTTTGGTTTTTTGTCTTTTAATTTTTGATCTCCAATCAAACGTTCCGTTTCTCTTATTTTATCGAATCGTTTTTGTTTTATTTGTTTTGTTTTTTTCACATATCGACTGTCATTTGTTTTCTGCGGCACAATTTTCTTTCGCAACGTGATTCAGTTTTCTTAGCGATAAATGTATTTTTAGTTTTTCCTATTTTTTTTTTAAAGTAAATTCTGTTTTATATCCTTGTTCTATTTTTTTGGCGATTGTTACTTGTTTCCAGTTTTTGTACTTTTTTGATTTTTTTCATTGAACGATAGTGTTTTGTTTTTCACGTTGACCAATGACTGAAGCGTTACTTCGATCAAGGAATCTTTTGTTTTTTCGATTTTCTTGATGCATTTTTTATTGTTTATTGGTATTTTTGTTTGTTTTTTTTTAATTAATCGAATTAAGTACATAATTTGGTTTTCATTTTCTTTCTCTTCAATTATTTCTTCTGCTCTGCTTTGCTCTATTTGTTTTTTGTTTTCTTCCCTCCTCCCATTACTGATTTCTTTCAATTTGTTTGTGCCGTTAAGCGTTAGTCACTTGTTTTTTTTTTGTTTTTACGACTTACAATTTGTTTTTTTATTTCATTCAATGGGTCTTTTCTTCTTTCTTTCCTTCGGCCAAATGGTTATTTTCGTTTTCTTCGAGTCTCTTCCTGTTAACCCAAGATCTCTTGATTTTCTTCTTCTTTTTTGCACTTTCTTTTCCATCAATGATTCTTGAACGTGGCCAGTTCTTTTATTTAATTTATCTCTAGTCTCCAATTAAATGTTCAGTTTTTGTTATTTTTTTTTCTTCGTCGGTCTAACGGTTATTTTAATATTTTTCATTTATTATTGAACTCCAATTGATGCTTTGCTTTTGTTTCACTTCTCTTGTTTTAGTTAACCGCTTTTGTTTTGATTGTTTCTCTCGTAAACTGACCATCACTTGTTTTCGTTCAAACAATTTCATTTTGCATCCTATTTCAGTTTTCAGACTTTTTTTCATTTCATTAATTATTTTTTAATTCTTTCCAAACACGCCTGGATTTCTGGAAGAGATTATCTTCTTTTTTTCTTTATGTATTCAAAGGTCCTTTCTCGTTACCCTACCTTACTTGACAAAACACTGCATTCCTCCTCTCAACCTCGAGACTTTAAGGTCAATGCTTATTCTCATTTTTCTTTTTTTTATCGAATTCTTTCACAGTTTTTTCTTTTGTTTTTTTTTGTTTGGATTCCCACAAACGATCTTCACCTGCATACGAATCATCAATAGATTTTTTATTTTCTCTTTTTATCGAATTCATTTCTAGTTTCTTCTTTTGCGCTTCCACTTGTGATTTTCAGATGACTCCTTGACTCCCAGTTGTATCAGAAATGTCGATATTCTTTTGTTTTCTTCATTCAATTATTGCATTCCAACGATTTCTTCTTTCTTTTCATTTTTCTTGTTGAAATTCAAATTCATTTATAGTTTCTTCTTTTGAATTTTTGCTTTCGATTTTCAGTCGCTCTCCACTTGCATGAGAATCGTCGGATATTCTTTTGTTTTCTTCACTTAACTTATTAGATTTCTTTCTTCTTTCTGTTCATTTTCTTTTTTTTTGTCGAATTCTTTCATAGTTTCTTCTTTTGTTTTTTCAGTCGGTTTCCACTTGCATGGGAATCATCGATATTCTATCATTTTCTTTATTTAACTTATTACATTCCAATGTTTTCTTCTTTCTGTTCTTTTTCACAGTTTCTTCTTTTGTCTTCTTTTGGCTTTTGATATCCAAACGATGTTCACTTGCTTACGAATCGTCGACATTCTTTTGTTTTCTTCATTTAAAATATATTTCATTGTTCTTTCTTTCTGTTCATTTTGTCTTTTTTTATCGAATTCTTTCACAGTTTCTTTTGATTTTCTTGCTTTTGATTTCCAAACGATATTTACTTGCATGCGAATCGTCGACATTCTTTTTTTTTCATTTAAAATAATATATTTCATTGTTTTTTTTCTTTCTGTTAATTTGTCTTTTTTATCGAATTCATTTCTAGTTTCTTCTTCGATTTTTGATTTTCAGACGACTGACTCCTCGACTCCCAATTGTAACAGAATTGTCGATATTCTTTTATTTTCTTCATTCAACTTATTGCATTTCAATGATTTCTTCTTTCTGTTCATTTTTTTTTGTTGTAATTCAAGTTCATTCGTAGTTTCTTTTTTGAATTTTTGCTTTCGATTTTCAGTCGTTCTCCACTTGCACGATAATCGTCGATATTCTTTTGTTTTCTTCATTTAACTTATCAGATTTCTTTCTTCTTTCAGTTCATTTTTCGTTTTTTATCGAATTCTCTCAGTTTCTTCTTTTGTTTTTTTTTTTTTTGCTTTTGATTTCCAAACGATCTTCACTTGCATACGAATCATCAACATTCTTTTGTTTTTTTCATTTAAAATATTGTATTGCAATGTTTTTTTTCTTTCTATTCATTTTTCATTTTCTTTTTTTATCGAATTCATTTCTAGTTTCTTCTTTTGCTCTTCCACTCGTGATTTTCAGATGACTCCTTGACTCCCAGTTGCATCAGAAAAGTTTTTAATACTTCTCAAACATGCCTGGAATTTTATCTTTATGTATTCAAAGGTTCTTCTTCGATACCCTACCTTATTTGAGGAAGCATTGCATTCCTCCTCTCAACCTCAAGACCTCAAGGTCAATGCTTGTTCTATGTTTTTAATACTTCTCAAACATACCTGGAATTTTGGAAGTATTTGTCTTTTTTGTCTTTATGTAATCAAAGGCTTTTCCTCCACATTTCGATACTTTTTTATTTTCCTCTGTAATCTCTTCTAAGGGTAGAAGTGAACATTTCCATTCTGAACATTTCCATTCTTTCTCAGTACATGGAGAATTGGAGATGGAAATTGGATTTATAAGGATCAGCAGAGCGTAAAATTCCAGCGGTTCTAATTAAAACAAATTATTAAATAAGAAAGTAGAAAGTTTCAAAAAAGTTTCAACGAATTAAAAAGTTGGACGCCTTAAGTGTTGATTGCGATTACCTGTGCAGACGATTCCGAAGTTTACTACAAACGTAATCATTCCGGAAGGAGTACAATTACATGTGTCGTAAATGCCTGGGCCCGAAAGTTCCCGGGGTACAATCGCGATCAAAGCGAATTAATATTCGTTACTTGTACATTTAGTACAAACGAAAACAGAATGCCTAAGTGAGCGAGGGATTAAAGTTTACAAATCAAGGCAGCGAGTTCGAGACAAGTTTTCCTTTTGAAGCACGTGATCGGGAGAGCTGCTTGAGGGGGCCTCGTCAAGAGGCAGGGCTGCCAACCCCGCGACCGAACCTCACCGACCAATCACTGCCTAGAACAAAAGAATACACTCAGCGGCAAAAGTTTGCGGCCCAACTTTCGAACTGCGTCCGCAAAACTTGCTCTCTCCCAACTTGCCAGACTTCTGGCATGTTTTTAACTTATAAATTGCGCGCCAAGTTATAACTCGCCGGTTTTCTAACGCTGTGAACCCCCCCTATCCCTCACCACCCCCCCGGAGTTGACGCAAGAAGTTATTTTATGTTGACAGAATTTAATTTCGATATTCATTTAAATTAGCGAATTGCTGAAGACGCTTCGCCTCTTTTTGGTTCAATTTAGGAATTTCAAGTCACAAAAAGTACAGTTTTGTTAATTATGGAATTACCCGATGATTCTTTTCATCATTTTTATTGAAATTGGGCAAGCCCGAAAAAGAATTGTAATCGAATCAATCTGGTTTAGAAAACAAATCTCCTCGTCTTCCAAATCCATTGATTATTTTTATTTTCAACTTAGAATTAAAAAAGGAATCTTAATGTTTTGTATACTCAAAAAATGAACTAAAAAGGAAAACCAAAATATGTTTTATTTCTGAAGCAAAAAAGAAAATAAACAAATCAACTTCGATGCTCCCATCCTCCGTTGATTTCGCTCGCGCCAATAAAAGGAAGTGCACTCAAACTCCGGGAATAAAACACCGAAAAGGGGCATAAATCAATTTCGGGCGTAATTTACAGCGAACGCGGCGTCGATGTGTAATAAATAATAATATTGTTTAACGCGACCGGCCACGTATCGCGGGCGTAAGCGGAAAAATCAATAGTGCGTTTCTTTTTTTTTTTTTTTCTGGTGAAAGGAAACGTCGCAGAGCGGGGCGAATCAATTTCGTACGGTTAAGGGAGTCGACGAAAATGCGTTATGTTTTATTAAAAGGGTTGGCGACAATTACTTTGTGACCATGACGATGGAAATATGAACGTATTAATTAACCCTTTTTGGCCACCCCTGGTTAAGGTTATTAAAAGTTGCACGCAAATGAATGTGATTCATTGAACTAGTTTTACAAGTGGAATGGGGGAGGAGGGTGGAATTATAAAGGAGAGATTCTGTGTACTTCGCTGCAATTACCACTTATTTCGGTTTATTTAAAACAGTTGAAAGCTTTCTTAATTTTCCGAACGTCAAAGTAATATAAGATTTTTTTTTAATTATTATAAGCAACTTCTACTTTCTTAAACATTACTCATCTGCTGACGTCTTGCAATAAATTCAAAAAACAACAAATTCTAATTTGTAATCAAAAATAAAAAACAGTTTTTTAAAGGAATTTATTAGTAAATGTTCTTAGATGAAAGCCCTTTCGATTGTTTCAGAAAAAAAAAACTCATCGGTTCGACTGGTGATTACAAACTTTCTGAAAAATATTTTCGACTTGGTTTGTATTTCCAGCTACTATTCTAAAAAGAATTTTAATCCGGCTCGAAGGACCAACTCCATGCAGCTTACGTGAACTACTTGTAATAATTCTGCATATGATTAATAAATAAGTCGTTAAACAGAAAAAAAAATCAGAAATTTAAGTGAGTCGATCGTCATTTGTTTTTTTTTTAAAGACGTCTACCTTTTTTTTAATTTACTATTCAATAAATATCGACTAAAATAGTGTTCGAAAGTCCGTCGTCTTTCATCATCAGGGTGTCGATCGCTTTCTTGTTTGTTTGTTTGTCAATCATTGTTTTTTTTTTGTTTTTTGTCTTAACGTTTTACTTCCTTATTACCTTTATAGTGTTACTTTTTGCTTGTATTTAAAAAAAAAACGCTTGCAACAATTACATAGCTACAAATTTTGAGCAAACTACGTGCTTACTGTTCGTACATAGTACTTAAAAATATACATACCTCAAATTTAGTTCAGTTCTCAATTCGCCTCGAAGGACCAATTACTAACCAAATGACAATTTTTTAAAGAAACTGTAAATCTTTTTTAATCCGATTTAAAGGGCCAAGTTTTGTGTGCGAACTATAATATGCCATGCATTTATTTAAACGACCAAAAACTATTGTTTTAGTACATAAAAAAAATTAATCCGGTTTGAAGGACCAACTTTCGTGCAGCGCTTACATGAACTACGTATAATGATTGTGTGTGTGATTTATTTTACGGGTAATTTAGTTACGCGTACCTAATAAATCGTCAACAGAAAAAATTAGAAATTTAGATGAGTCGATCGCCATTTGTTTTCTTAAAGTCGTCTGCCTTTTATTTCCTATTCAATAAATATCGACGTGTTCGAAAATCGGTCGTCTTTCATCACCGTTATTTTTTGTTTGTATTAAAAAAAAAAACGCATACAAAAATTACGTAGTTACAAATTTTAAGCAAACGTTACTTGCTTTTTGTTCGTACATATTGTTCAGCCTACTTAAAAATGTACTTGTGCCTAAAATTTCGCTTCTGTTCTTAATCCGGCTCGAAGTACCAATCACCAACCACCCCAAAGGATATTCGCTTCAAAAATATAATATAAATGACAATTTAAAAAGAAAACCGTAAATCTTTTTTTAATCCGGTTTAAAGAACCAAATTTTGTATTCTATGCATTTATTTAAACAGAAAACGTAATTTTGAACGAGTCGATCGTCTTTTGTTTGTTTGTTTGTCGCCTGCCTTTTATTTACTTTCCGGAAGCCGGTCGTTTTTTATTTTGGGATTTGTCGGTCGATTTTTGTTCCTCAACAAGCAATCAATCTTTTTTTCAGTCTTTTTCGCCTTATATTCTATTCCTTTACGTCTTATATTCTTATTAATTTCATGTTTGTTTTTTATTTATATTCGAAAGGAAAATATATACGAATTACATAGCTGCAAAATTTTATCTGTTCAAATTCTTCAGCGTACTTTAAAAATACATGTGGCTCAAATTTCGTTTCTGTTCTTAATCCGACTGGAAGGACCAATTACCAGCAATAATGGGCTACAGTTTAGTAATTGTAATACAAACTTAATAGTAAATGTTTTTAAATCTTCTTTTGATCCGGCTCGAAGGACCAAATTTTCAGCAGCTTGTATGATCCATAATATTTTATGTATGATGTATTCTACGCCTAATTAAAACGTAAAAGTAAAACGCAAAATACTTTTACATTGGATCACGAATGTACCTAACAAGTCTTTATTTAAACAGCCAAATTCTAAAATTGAAATGAGTCGATCGTCTTTTTTTTTTTAATACGTCTGCCTTTTATTTACTTTTCTTAAGCCGGTCGTTTTCTGTCTTGAAGGTGTTGATCGATTTTTGTTCTTCAAGAAGCGATAAATCTTTGTTTTTTTTTCAGATTTTTTCGTGTTTATTTACGTTTTATTTTCTTATTACCTTCGTTATTTCTTATTTTTTATCCAAATAGGACACACAGTTACAAACTTTTACCTCGAATTTCTCTTCTGTTTTTAATTCGGCTCGAAGGACCAATTACCAAGCGATCTCTAGGGATAATGAGGTACAGTTTAATCTATTTAAAATTGTAATGTTGTACTTTGTAATCAAATTCAAGTAGAGAAGACAATCTTTTAGTGGAATTTAATAATAAACGTCTTTAAATCATTTTTAATCCGGCCCGTAGGACCAGGTTTTGTGCAGGTTACAATTTTTTGCTCGTAATCTATTCTACATCTAACTGAAGCTAAATAAAACGCAGAATATTTTAACACTGAATCACGAACGTATCTACAAAGTCTTTATTTAAACGGCCAAAATCATTAATTTAAATTAATCGACCGTCTTTTGTTTCAAAAGTTCTTTTGATTTAAAAAATGTGAATATGGGAGGTTGGGGTGTCGATCGATCTTTGTTTTTTTTCAGCATTTTTCAGATTATGGTCTTCCCCTTTACGTGTAATTTTTATTTATATTTGTATAAAATTTTATCTGTTCAAATTGTTCAGCCTATCACGAATTTCGCTGCTATTCTTAGTTCGACGCGAAGGACCAGTTACCAAGCAATTCGCCAGGGATTGTAATTTGTAATCGAATTCAAATACAAAAGATATGTTTTTAGGAAACTTAACAGGTATTAAATGTCTTTAGATCTTCTTTTAATCCGGCTTGAAGGACCAAGTTTTATGCAACTTACAAGAACTATGATATTCTCTGTATGACTTATTCTACACCTAACTAAAACTAAATAAAACCTCAAATTCTGTAACCTTGAATCACTACCGTACCTTGTGAGTGTTTCTTTAAACAGCCAAAAACGTAAATTAAAATGAGTCGATTGTCTTTTGTTTTCTTAAAAAGTCGTCTGCCTTTTATTTATTTTTCAAAAAAAATAACGACTTTTGGAAATCGGTCGTCTTTTATTTTCGGAGTGTCGATCGATTTTTGTTTTTCTTTTCACTGTTTTTAGCCTTTTGTCCTTCCCTTTATTATTTTTTATTATCTTTATAGATTTTTTTATCTGTACTTAGAAAAACATGCAGCATTTTAATTTGTAATCATATTCAAGCACAGCAGATATTTTTTAAAAGTAACTTAATAGCAAATGTCTTTAAAATCTTTTTTAATCCGGCTCGAAGTACCAAATTTTGTGCAGCTCACATGAACTACGAACTATAAAATTTGTGTTGCAATTTATTCTATACGTAACTAAAACTAAATAAAACACAGAATTAGAATATTTTAGCATCGAATCACGATTTAACCTAATTATTTAATTTTAATTCATTTAAGCAGCCAAAAATCATAAACTTAAATGAGTCGATCGTCTTTTGTTTTCTTGAAGCCGTCTGCCTTTTATATACGGAAATCGGTCGTCTTTCTTCGGGGTGTCGATCGATTATTGTTTTTTTTTTTTTTCACTTTTTTTCGTCTTAGTTCGTTCCCTTCACGTTTTATTTAATTACTACCTTTACAGTATTATTGTTTTTATTTGTGTTTAAAAAAACATACAAAAATGACGTAGTTACAAAGCTTAAACCACTTTAAAAATGTATATACTCACCTGGAATTTCGATTCTATCCTTAATCCTGTTCGAAGGACCAATCATTAACAAACCCCCAGAGATGATGAGCTACTGATTAATCGGTTCGAAATTGTAATGCTGTAATTTTTATTCAAATATAAATACCGAAGATAATTTTTTAGAGAAACTTAATAGTAAACGTCTTTAAAACGTTCTTAATCCCTCCCGAAGGACCAAGTTTTATGCAGCTTAGCTTATATGAAATATGTATAGGTTTATTCTACACGTAACTAGAAGTAAATAAAACGCATTCAACGTACAGTAGCGGACAATAAAATCCTGGCACGTCGGTTGTACAATGTAAATCTCACTTTAATATTTTTGGCGTCTAAGGCGTACACAAAATATCACTAGTAATTTTGACGTTTAATATAACCTCAAAAAAGCCTGATTTACTAAATTCGTTGAAATACGCACGACATGTCAAATTCCTGCACGGATTTTATTGTCCACTGCTGTACTGACTTTGGAAAGTCGCTCGTCTTTTATTTTAGGAGTGTCGATCGTTTTTTGTTTTAAGCGATCAATCTTTGTTTGTTTTTTTGGTCTTTCTCTTAACTTTTTATTTCCTTATTACTTTTATAGAGTTCTTTTTCGTTTGTATTTAAAAAAAGCATACAAAAGTCACACATTTACAAATTACAAAGCATGTAATGATTGCTGCCCACTTTAAAAATACACAAACCACAAATTTTCGCTTCTATTCTTAATCCGGCTCGAAGAACCAATTACCAACCAATCCTCATAGATAATGGGGCACTGTTTAGTTCTTTTTTTTCGCTTTATGCTCTCTCTCTTCACGTTTTGTTTTCTTATTACCCTTGTAGTGTTACTTTTTTATTTATGTTAAAAAAAAAGTTTCATAGATAAACGTATTTTTTTGTAATGCATTCCTAAACCATTCGGTACGTTTTGTGGGATTTAATAGAAAAATATATTTTCTGTGACGTACAGTTTAGGTCGGTGACATCTTGCGACCGATTTTTGATCTAAAATTTTGTGAGAAATGACAAATGGCGACCAGTTACTTGCCTAATACCCAAGTCATCCCACACAAAGCGACAAATAATTGCATAGTTATAAATGTTTACCATCTATACGACCTCCGAATTTCACTTCTGTGCTTAATCCGGTTCGAAGAACCAATAACCTACTGGCAGGGGTAATAATAGACACATTTTTTTGTTAAATTTGGACATGCATTTCAGTTACTTATGAGACATGCTGTGGGTCTATGCAGGCAAATAAAGACGTTGGGTTGCCGTGGTCAACGTGTTGCCTGCATTGATTATGCAAAGTAGAACACGACGAGCAAAATTATTATGAACTTGGACCATTAGCGCTGCAGTCTCATTAATCTTCGTGCAAGCGTCAAAGATGGGTTGCTTCAGATGATCGATGTCTGTACGCTTCAGTGTGTTTTCCTTGCCTTTACCTAACGTATACTCAGACTTTATGGCCACCTGTACCAAAGGATTGAAACAAATTTCTTTCTCTAAAAAAAAATATTAGTTTAGATCATGAACACGAATGAATGTGAATATCTTTCCTGTTCGATTAGAATGAATACTATAATTTTTAATGTTTGTTTATATGTTCTTTCTCTGTTCCTGTGCTTTCTTGGGGGCTTTCAGTTTTCCCCGTCGAGCTTGTCGAATGCATCAACCTCAAGCGCGCCTATTGAAAATCAATTGTACAAATTGTGTTTGCTTAGCATAACGTATGTAAACGACAGCGTTTGTTCCTGATCAAATTTGCGTTTCAAATTACTCGCAAGATTACCCTCCCAAATATTAGTTTTAATTCAATCAATATCCATATTCTAGGTGGTGTCCCGATTCCCCAGCGATCGTTCCCGTAAATGCAGAGCATATTGCTACGCTCATCAACTGGCGAGTTATAAATATTCAATGCGATTGTAAACAGCGTCGCGTATTGCCCCAGACTCGCTCCCTCGCGTTCCTCCGGGGCAGAAGGGGTGCGCACCCTCTAGTCGGCGGCACGGATTTGAGGTCACCACTGTCGAATCTCATCAACAAGTCACATTCTGATTTCGAATTTGATTTACTCTATTAAATTTACATTTATTTTCGTAAACAGCTACGGAGTATGTTACGACATACATAAAATGCTTCAGAATCAAAATTATACATGTACTGATCAACCCTTACAAAAACAATACTAGCCATTTGCTTTGTGACTTACAACATAGTTGCATTTAACTTTAATTACACCAACCCCTTTATGAAAACTACCTTAACAGTTGGTGGAGGTGCCTGGCATTTTTTTTCCCCCCTATGAGTAGAAGCCTTCGTAAGAAAGTTATCTTTCTTTTGTAAAGTAACAAATTAATACTGCACAATAAAAAAAAGAAACAGTTGTAACTAAGGAAGCAAGATAGAGCAAATATGGCAACGAATTTCAGCGGAACGTAACAGTGCAGAAGTTCTTTAGGTATGCTGGCAATGCGAGCAAGGAATGCGAGTTTCATTTTCAGCCCTATAAATCAGAGCCGGAATCGCTTTAATAAAACAGAACTCCACCTTACATTGCAGATTTGTCCCCGAAACACCAGCCATTTCCAAGCTCAAATATTTTTATACGTGCACTTTGTCTAAAGGGATGTGTTGATATTTTTCATTACGTTTTTCAGGGGGGTAAAAAATACAAGTCAGGAGGAGGATATGATATAAGACATTCGAGCGAGGGGTTGCGGCCGTATTTTTATGCTTCGCCTCTTAACTTCTTCTCCTGTCCGTCCATCCTTTTTCTTGTATTATGAAGGACTCTTGAATTCCCATTAACGCTACGTAATAGATCCTGCTGATGATACGTTATATATTTTTTTAAATGTAAATAATTAGTAGTTTCTAGAGATTGCAATCGCTTTCCTTGTATATTTTGCAAAAGAATAATAATATAATAAAAAAGAATAAAGAATATAATAATAAAACAATTTTTTTTAAGGTACAGAGTTCTGATGAGGCCCAATAAGGCCGAAATACATGTGTAAACTCTTTCCTAACACTTTCTATAATGCGAGTTACACAATTTTAGTTAATTTTCGTAAATAATTGGTATTCACAATTCGAACGGTAGCTGCAAATTCCTTTAACAAAGGTCGCATAAATCAATACTAATTTCGTTGAAAATAAACCGATTTCAAAGTACCCAATTCTCAGCTGGGGCATAATTCGGCGAGCTATTTTATTGACTGCTATCGCGGATCTTTATGCAAAGCGGTTTCCTATAATGACGCCAATGTCGTGACTTTTATATTATTTACGCGTTCCGTTACACTCCGTTCAACTAAGCGGTAATTTTACGATTCATTACTTTCAACGGAATTGATAAGTTGCTTGGGCTGTTCGTACGCCTTTCTTTATCAATGTTTTCGTCAAAACTCTCGGATAATCAAGAAACGATACAATTATTTTTCCTCTACACTGTTTTCTTGATGTAGCTACAAGATTTGGTTCTGCAACAATGGTATTTGTTAACACAATTGTATTCGGTGTTTTAGTGTTTAAATTTGAGAATATATTATTTAAATTATTTACAGATTTGATAACTAAAATTAAGTCATGTTTTTTTGCAATTGTGTCCGATTTGTATTTTTTGTTTTACATTGTTGTAGATCAGTGGTCGCCAACCCGTCAATCGCGAGCTACCGATAGCTCGCAAAGGCAATTCTGGTAGCTCACAACATATTTTATATTTTAAAAATACAAACTTAGAGGCAAAAATAGTTATTAAAGACGCTTATGTGGTTTCGTAACGATTAGCTTCTATTGCACATTATATTCACTAAGGTCAATAGAAAAAGAATAAAGAGATGACATTCGAGACGTGCCCTTTGAGAAATTTGGTTTTGGCAACAGCAAAATAACATCTTCGAAATCTACGCTTGCCTTATCTTCTACACTGGGAAAGACAAACATACAAGATCCTGGCTTTCTCCTGAGATATGACACTTGATAATCGGTCAAGTTGTATTTGGAAATTACTTTGGCGACGTAGTGAACGACGGACTTTTTCTTTTCAAATTTAATGAGCAAGAAATCTCCAAGATTTATATTTTCAGGATTGAGCACATCAAGATCTAAATCCTCATCTTCTGGATCAGATGCAATTTCAAAATCTTCAGCATCATTGTCACTTAATTTTACAGACTCGTTCTCGCTGCTATCGGAGCCAGATTGTGGACGACTACGTTTTCTATTCTTGATCTTTTTAGTTTCTGATAAACCCAATAATTTTTTCGCCGTTTTTAACTCTTTCGCTTTCTGTTTCATCATTTTGACTTGTTGTTTTCTTTGCTTCTCTTCGTGCAATCCCTGTAATCTATCTTTTTCAGGCGTATCAGTAAAAACTCTCGATTTTCCTTTCTCTCTTCCTTTCTGCGACGAGGAAGCATTTTTATCAATACCTTTTTTTGGATATGGTCTAACTACTTCGGGGGACATTATTGACAGATAACTTTGCGGACCAATATTCAGAGATGATGTAACATCCTCTTCCATTCGATTCCCCAAAGGGCTACAGAGGTTACAGCAGCTGATATGTCATATGCTTCACAATTTTCGGCCACTTCATCATCTTTTTCATTTATATTTATATCCACAAAATCTGTGTCTTATTTATTTTAATTGCTAACGGAAATTACTTACCTTTGGTATCTTTAGGTCTCAAGTAAACGATGTAAAACGGCGTTAGAAAACTTTTGAATGCCACGTAATTTTTTAGTTGGCTGCGCAAAAAATACACTTGCTCTCGTCAAACACTAATGGCTGACTAGCGGGCGGCGCGGCCGCAACTGCTTTTTTCAAACATGTACAGACACGTTTTCGTGATGTGGTTCGCCTAACGTTTTTCAATAATCAAATATTGGTGGTGTATCTTTGTACCCCCTACATCAATGTGCCCCACTTCCCCCTACAGTAATGAGGCGACTAGAAGTTATGAGCAATGATATTTTTGTACAGTTAAGAACTGACTTAGATAACTGTGTTTATTTTTCACTGCAACTGGATGAATCAACAGATGTGATTGACACTTCCCAGTTGAGGGTGAGGATGGTTTTTAGTGATTTTACGATAAAAGAAGATCTTTTGAAATTTATTCCACTGAAAGGAGTTGTTTTCTCATTTCAAAAATTTTATTTCATCTGAGAAAATTTCCATATCAAAAATGGTAGGCTTGACTACCGATGGCGCTCCAGTTATGGTGGGTTGTGATAAGGGTCTGGTGGCGTTATGTCGTAAAGATGAAAGTTTTCCACAATTTCTCTGTCACCACTGCATTATCCATCAGCAAGTCTTACGTGAAAACTTTCTAAAACTAAACAACGTTATGAAACTAGTTGTAAAAATTGTAAACGAGATTAGAGCTCAAGCGTTACAAAGAAGATTATTCAAAACCTTGGCCGATGAAATTGACTGTCAGTACGGGGAGCTACTTCTTCATTCTGAAGTCCGACGGTTAAGTAGAGGACGAGTGCTGAAACGTTTCAACGATGTCCTATCTGCCACAGTTCAATTTTTCAAACAGCGAGATGAACCGATTCCTGAACTGGAAAATTCAATCTGGTTTAGAGATTTTGGTTTTCTTGTGGACATTACCGAAAAATTAAATGAACTTAATTTACAGCTCCAGAGGAGGAACAAAGAACTAGCGGATATAAAAGCTTGAATTTTAGGAACAAAACCTAATCAACCGCGAAACCAAGTATTTTCCTATTCCTACAGAAAAGATATCTCAAAATCCATTGGAACCCTATGACAGTAAATATCATGTAGAAATAGTTTCTAAGTTGAAGGAAAACTTCAAAAATCGTCTTAAAGGTTTCAATGAAATGGCTTTAGTGGCGCAATTTGTTGTTTCACTTTTCATGGAAATTGATATCCAACAGTTTGCAACTTGTGTTAAGCAAAACTTTGGCGAAGACATCTCTGCAACAGAAATGGAAGTGTTTGCGTTTCAAAATGATTTAGCCTTAAAACCATTAGTCTGAAATACAACATTTATCTGGCCTATAGTAAGTAAAGAAGAATATTCAGTTCTATGTCGTGTTGCGTTGAGGGTAAAAGCGTTAATCAGTTCAACCTATTTGTGTGAATCTGCTTTCTCCAATATGAAGTTTATTGAGAATAAATACCGCAATCGACTTACAGATGAACATTTGGATAATTGTATTCGAATGGCTGCATCAAATTATACTGCAAACTTTAAAAGACTTATCGATGAGTCTGAGTGTCAGCCTTCTCATTAAACCTGAATTTTATATCAGCACATGTTTTTGTTTAAAATAGTGCGTTATACTTTTTGTTATTTTTATTCACTTTTATTAAATCGCAAGTAACATGCCATTGTGACTGCATAAAAAATCTTGTTTATTTTTCAAATACCTACGATTGGTAGGTATACATTTATTCTGTTTAGTTTTAGTTTATTATTAGTACGTATTAGTTCGTAAAATAAATAATGTGCATTATTTCATTTAGGTGTGCTTACGTCAGTTAGGACTAGGTAGCTTACAGTTTATTCCAAAATTATCAAAGTTGCTCAACACATTGAAAAGGTTGGCGACCATTGTTGTAGATATTTGAATTTTGTAGATATTTAACGCGATTCTTAATTACAGATTCAATGAAATCTTTTAGAAATTAGAAATAATACCTAAAAGTAAATCTCAGTTTAAATTGACACAACTAGATAAAACTAAAACTAATTAATTCCATGAGAGTTGCTAATTCCTGCAACGTCAACACTTAAATAAATTAAAGTATACTTGCGCACACAATTAATAATGAAATGAAAATAAACAAGATATTTTTTGATAGATAATAACGCAAATAATAATAATTTTAATTTCCTAAGTTTGACCAAAAAACAATTTAACATGCAAATATTTTTTAAACGAGGTTCATGGATGATAATGGGAATTTGTTGATAACATGAGATATTTGGTATGTGAAAGAACGCTCAAATAATGCAGTTCTGTGAACAGGAGGAGTATGTGTACCCTTATATCTAATATTCAGATTATGTGTGTCTGTACGAAATCTTATTTTTCTGTATAATTAACTAGGAGTTTGATTAACAATAATTTTGTGATAAAGACAGGTCGAAAGTAACTCTCTTCTATTAGCCATATTAAGCCATCCAGCTTCAGCCGATTTATATGAGATGCGATCATATTTACGTATACCAAAGACCAATCTTAAACAAGAGTTTTGAACTCGCTGAATTTGTCTACTGGTGTCCTGAGTTAGACATGGGCCATAAATTGTCGAACAATAGGAAAATTGAGACCAAAATCAGGAAGTCACAAAGCAATATTTTAATTTTGGTATCCAAAATATGACGATGTGGGTAAATAAGCTTTAGATTACAATAGGCTTTTTTAACATAATTCTGAATTTGTGTTCTGTATCTGAAGGAGTTGTCCATAATAAGACCTAAATTTCTGGATTGTTCCTGTAAGGGAATGTTAACGCCATTAACACCCAAGTTTACATAATGACGTAAACTATTGCAATCATTCGATTTTCCAAATAATAAAGTAGTAGATTTTGCTGCATTGATAGCTAGACAATGTTGCTTAGATATATGAGCAATAGCTTCCAGATCGGCTTTTAGATTACACAATGAACGCTGATGTTCAGATGAAGGAAAGGAATAATATAATTGAGTGTCATCAGCGTACATATGAACATTACAGTATTTGACAACTTTGTAAAAGGTAGATGTGTAAATTATGTATAACAGTGGTCCAAGAATCGATCCCTGCGGTACACCTTTGCTTATAGATCTTTGGTTAGAAGTACCGAACGGAAGGACAACGCGTTGTACTCTATCACCCAAATAAGATTTGAATAACCGAATAGAATTTTCAGAAAAACCAATGTATTTAAGAATAGAAAGTAGTAGCGAAGGGTTCAGAGTGTCAAAGGCCTTACTGTAATCAAACAGTACCAGCACTGACACCAGATCTTTGTCTGTAGCTGAAAGCAAATCATCAGTTATATTCATTAGTGCTGTGGTACAACTATAACTAGGACGAAAACCTGATTGTCATTCTGGTAGAATCGATAGTGAAACGTATTAATAATAATAATAAAGAAAGATCATACATCAATGTTAGAAATTGAAAATGTCAAAAGAGATAAACTTAACTTAAACAAAATTAAATGAAATAAGTGTAAAACAAATACAGAGTGAAAGAAAATTCCGCAACAGAGTAGGATTCTATTGCTAACTGTAGGTTAATCACTTCTCTTCGAAAGGTTCTGGAGTTGATTGTGGATTTGATACTTGAAGCTAACTTGTTATAGAATGACCTGGCACTGTAAAGCGGCATTTTTTCATTGATTGATTGATAGCCGATGTATTGGTAAACTACAATTGTCGTGTCTAGTTGTATAGCAGGAAACGTCGAGGTAACTTCCGAACTTTTCGTGGTGTTTTAGAAGAAAAAGCAAACAGGACTTTCCATATATGGTTGGCACTGTGAGTAACTGAAGTTCGCGAAATTTTCCTCTGCAGGATTGTTGGTAAGACATATTACACATTACCCCCGCACAACTCTTTCTTGCACGATGAAAATTTTATTAGCGTATTATTATCACCTCCCCAGAATGTGATACCGTACGACATTATAGATTTCACATAAGCAACTTAACTTAACGTTCCAGGATGTGAAACAGATTTCAATATTCGTAGTGTGAAGCACTGAATCAATTGAGATACGTATTAACTCTGCGTCAAGAATTAACCCTGAGACTTGCAGATTTACTTATTGTCACAAACTCGTTGTTACCAAAACGCACCTGTTCAGGAGGAACGTAGCCTGGATGATTAGTTCAGTTCTAAAGACAACGCACGCAGTCTTCGCTTGGTTTAAGACAAGATTGTTATTCTTGAACCATTCCTGGATCCTTGGAATTAGTTGCCGTAGAAGTTCATTTAAATCTTTGAAGTCGTGTGCCCACATTAGAAGATTTGTGTCATCAGCCTAGTTGACTATTTTTGAATTAACGTTGGAAATTGAGGTGAATAAATCATTTGTGAAGATAACGAAAAGGATTGGCCCGAGTATAGTGCCTTGAGGTACTCCGCTGGTTATATTTGTGTTCCTTGAAGCCTTCGACGGATACGTAGGTTCTCTGGCGCCGATTTGCCAGATAAGTCTGGAACCACTCTAAAGCTTTTCCCCTAAAAGCGTAATGCTTCATTTTATCCAGAAGTAGAGGGTGCTGTACGCAGTCAAACGCTTCAGACAGATCCAAGAATAATCCACATTTTCTAGAGCTAGTACTATTGTCTCCACGAAGTTAAAAATTGCGGTATCAGTCGATCCTCCACTGATGAACTCATGTTGAGAATGATTTCTAGCATTACAAGGTTGAAGAAATTCTTTTATTCTCTTACACAGTAAGGACTCAGTTATTTCGGCGAACGTGCTGAGTAAGTTGGGTCTATAATTTACAATGTTACAACTATCACCTTTTTTGTGAACACGTTCTATTTGTGAATATTTGACACGTCAGGTCGATCACTTACAAGCAAGATGTAGTACACAGAGAATATATGCGAATTTAAATATTTGAGCGTGTCCTGTTGAATGAACGGGCATTGTTGACCACTTAACAACCACAAATATCAGCCATTCAAGTGTACTTTGTCGGAAGGACATTCATACTTACTCTGATTCAATTGTGCTTACTCGTAAACGTTGATACCATTGTGTGCCTGAGCGACGTAATTATAAAAATTATACCGCCGCTATAAATAACAGGGCCTCAACAAGACGACCGCCATTGTGTCTGTTTTAAACGATTTTCTCATTCATTAATATGCCGGACGGTGGTAACACGTTGTATATGCATGAAAATTAATTATGGGGGTGAGATACTTGAAGCTGGGATGTCACATTCGTAAGTTATAAATGAGTATTTGCAATTCTCTTTAGTTTCTTACTTAGAAATTTCTTCTATGCCAAACGCTACCGGTATCAAGTACCTTTCATATAATTCAGATAAACACAAGTACAAGTATCAATTTCTACTAAGAATATGTTTGGGATGCAAATACAGTTTGAAGATAGTTATGGTATCTTGTATGTATAAGAAATAGTGTAAAAGGATCTTAAGTAATGAATGAATTGCTCCTTTCGCTTTCAGAGTTCGTTTTGATTCTGATCGTTTTAACGGTTTCTAATAGAATTATTTTTAGTTTCTGTTTAAAATTCGTAAGTGTTATTAACAGTTTAATGTTAAGGCAAGAAGTTAAATGAAAATAAATCAAGTTAACGAACGTCTCCCAACAACAGAAGTATAATTGAATCGAAATTCAAATGCCTAAGAATTACGATTTCTTTTGTGGTCCGATAACGCTAAATATCTGTCAATTGGATCGATAAATATTTCGTCGGGGGCATTTCCTTTTTACGATTTATTATGTTTTAATTGTGACTGATACGGACCACAATACAATAAACTCGCAACAAAGGCGGCGTACAAATCTTTTCACATTCGACGGTGTATCGTTGATTAACGATGTCAGATGTATGGAGTGCCCTCGTAAATCGCGTACGGATCCCGCATTACTTGTTTTTCTCACAAAAACTCGCATCCGGGCAGCGCATTCAATAGCCCGTGATTTTACTATTATTGGCGATTTTTTTTTTTTTCCAGGGGGGGCAGAAATGTATACACAGTTGATATTGTAGGATTCGATGGGACGTGTTTTATCGGCATTTTTATTTAAATGAGCGCATTGCACAACGTGTAAGTTTTAATGAATTTATATGTTTTCGATAAATACCGCGCCGCTGTACTTCTATGGAGATGATTTTTTTTTTTCTGCCATTCAGTTTGTACTCTATAATTTATCTGTATCAAATATTGAATAAAAACTGCGCGTTTTGTTTCGCTTCGATGGGGTTCTATTAGAAGTCGCTGCGCGAGTCCAGATAGTCGAAAAGCTTTGTTTCGATGCGAAATTTATTTCCAAATGCTGTTTTTTAAAATTATTCGCGACGCAACAATTTTGGGGTTGAGTAACATCGAAATTTTAAGCTGAGGCTGCGCTTTATTTTTTTTTTCTTAATGCGGTTCACGCTGTAGCTTAATAAATACGAATTTGACAAATTGCGTCGTCGTATTAATAACAATTTGCCATCGCAAATGATAAATTCTACGTCCTGGGTTATCTGCGTGATTTACTGGGACACCGGAAGAGCGCTAATAATTAGTTCCCGCTCTCGTTCTGGATTTATCTGATAGGCGCCTTATTGGTTTCCGTATCTTTCTGAGCGAAAATGGAACTGCGAACAGCTGCGCGAAATATTCATAATTATAATGTGCATCTGATATTATTATTTTTTGTTAAATATTTTGGACTATCAAGTCTCTTTCAAAAGGTATTTGATTTTGATTCTGTACTTTACATAACCATACGATCCAGGATTAAAAAAACACTTCACTATTTACCAAAAAAGTTGGTAATTCCCCAAGGCCTAAGAGATATAGTATGAAGAAACACCTGTGACAAAGGAGAATGAAGCGACAACTTTTTATAACAGCACAGCTTTCTTGTCTTCTGTAATCATTCGTGATTGAGGATCCCTCAAAATATCGTGGTTCCTTCACTGGTTCTGTCTTTTAAGGCATGTGACGTTGATAATTTTTGGCCGATTCCTTCTACTTTTCAATTCATTTCCTTTCATAACTCTCTACACTTCGCAAAATGTCTGTCTTTCAAACCCTTTCACTGGTGATGATTGAGAAAAGAACCAGATGGAATTGATATTTGAATCGAACTTCTCTACTTTTGTTTTTTAAGTGGACTTCGACTGCAGTGGTCATTAGCCCTACCTTACGTAAAGTGAAACCTGGAGATATCTCAGTTAAAGGACGTAACTAATAATGAATATCTCAGATGGTAAGTATCCACTAAAATGTATAAAAAGTAAAAGGTTAAGAATGACTAGATCAGTTGGAAAAGGGCTGTTCGTCTTGCTTGCAAAATATAATATTGATTCAATCTTATCTTAACACTTATGCGAGAGTCCTCCTCATTCGGTGAAGACAACGGGTTTCTATCAGGTAATGACAGGGATCGTAAGAGGAAATTGGCTATGAACTCAAAGAGGTTGGTCTTCACCAGTTAGCATGTTTGAGTGACCAATTCTAAGCCGCTTAAGTGCTGTCGATTTTCTTCTTTTCAAGAGACTTGGAAGTTACTAACTAATGGCTGAATTTCCCTGAGAAAGTCCTTCACGTGTGTCCCATTGGATCTGCCACCTTTGCGTAGTCTTGCTTTTTGATGATTCTATTTTGGTCTTCACATTTCGCAGCTATTTGAGCCGAGTTGCTGCGTCTCCCATTTCATTCCCTTGAATAGCCTGATGACTAGGGACCCAGATGATAGGGTAAACTCTGATAATTTGGAGAATTCTTTCCGAATTAGGGCGTCAGAAGTAAATGGGTTGGAAAGCGCTTGGATCGAACTTAATGAGTCGGAGCAGATGATTAAATCGCGATAGTGTCTGGTAGCCAAGTGTCTAATACCTGGAAAATGGGTACTGTTGATCCTACGCCTTCGTCGGGTTTAGACCCATCTGGAAAATACACTTCAGCATTAGGGGTACCATTGAACATAGCACACAGGTGCCGACGTAATATATCCACAGTTCTAAGTTCTTCCGGAATGGTATGTAGTTCTTGATGAGCCTTGGTATTCGGGAGAAAGTCGAGGAAGTGGACCATTGAAACTTATTTGGAGAACCTGGGGGAAATTGTATTGTGTCGTCCGAAGTGGACTCCAACTAGTGGTATCTATCTAAACGTGGGTCAAAAAAAATGTGGAAAATTTAATGAGATTGAAAAGCAGCGTATAATAATAGAGAACAACCTCTGCGGTAAGAGAGTGGAGGAATCCCTGCCGCACTACAAAGACTTAGCACTGGACGGGTAGGAAAGGCTCAGCACTATTTTGGATGACCTGGAGGCGTCGCAGTCTGATTCTCGTTGCACTGCTTTTAGGCAGCACCAGTGTCCTATGTAGATGGTCTGCACTCCAATGTGTCCCCGCCAGGACCTTTACTAGATTTAGGGATTTTCGGGTCTGCAGTGGTAATCCATCTATATGAGGCCTCCAAGTTAACTTTTGGTCAAATTTAAGCCCCAAGAAGTTAATCTCCGCTATGCGGTTTATCGGACCGCCTTGAATTGATAAAATAGGAAAACGATGAGGTCTGCACAGATCGTTTTGGTGGAGAAAAGCTGAAAACCTGTGACCACATTAATGGCATTTTGTAGGAGCCTATAGTACGACTGACGTGGATTAGCTGATAAAAGTATGAACAAGTCATCCACGTAAAGACATTTCTGAATTGGCGCCTGTAAGCCTATAAACTGCAATTAGAAACAGTGAAACACTGAGATCCGAACCTTGTAGCACGTCGTTCTCTAGCATTACATTGGTCGCCGCTCTAAGAGCGATCCAATCTTCATTCAGTCGTCACATAGAAAAGGCTTATGGCGATTCAATCGTCTTAAGTCTTTTGTAGATCAAAGAATACTGCCGTATGTTGGTTCTGGAAGAAATCATCTTTTCAAGGTAAACTAGGTGGTCTGCTTGATGGTCTACAAGTAAGTTGTTGCGTTCCAGATAATGGATCTTTCCTTTTCTTTAGGATAGGACAGATAATGGCTTCCCGCCATAACTCTAGATAGGTCCCAGACGACCAAATTTTATTGAAAAAAATTCGTTGATCCCAAAAGACATGTGCTGGAAGGTGTAGAATGAAGGAATACAGAAGGTCATCAATGCCTACGAACGAGTCGCGGCGACAACTCAAAGCATATGGAGTTCCGGACGAGTGGTTCATTGAAAACCGAAGGGGTTCCAGGGGCGAAATCCAACAGATTTGGGTTCTTTGTGAGCAGAGCTACTGAGTCTGTGATCTAAAAGTTCAGATACTCGAAAGGGGTCATTCAAATTGATGTCCCGGAAAGAAACCCTCTTCCAGCAACACCTTTGACCTTCGCCATATATCGGCTGGCTGAGCAGAAGGGTTCAAGGTAGATACAAAGCATGCCCAAGAGTTTCTCTTGGCTTCTTGGGTAACACGTTGGGCACGCGCCCATAATCTCTTAAAAGTAATCAAAGTATCGATTGTGGGATTGCGTCGGAAGACATTAAAGGCGTGCTTTTTTGTGACGTATGGCATTATTGACTTCTTCGTTCCATTAGGGTACTATAGCTAGTAGCACGGTGTTTACTGGTGGTTCGTGGGACTGCTGTAGCAGCTGCAGTGAAAATTGCGCTACTGAACGCATTTAAGTATTGATCAACATCATCGACTGGTTGAGTGGAGATGGAGGATCGTCTAAATTTATCCCAATTTGCTGGTTGCAGGATCCATTTAGAGGTAGTTCTTTGCCGGACTATGGGTATGTGTGGCGATACAGTAATCGCTCGCAAATCATCCCCTACATCCCACAGAAATCGCGCTGCAAGATGTGGAAAGCATAGAGTAAGATCTGTCGTCGCAATAGTATAGTTTCCAGAGTCTCTACTTTTACATTTACGTAAGCCCTCGATCATTACTGAATTGAAACACTCCCACGCGTAATATTTGCCAAATAGAAGGTTGATGCCTCCTCAAGGCCTAAGAGACATAAAATGAAGGAACACATGCCTCAATGGAGAATGAAGCCAGAACTTTTCATACGTTATGGCATCATCCCGAATATCGTTGGCTATTTGTCTCCCACTTTTCAATCAATTTCCTTCCATACTTTACAAAATGTCTGTCTTTATTGGTCATGATTGGAAGGAACCAGATGGAATTGGGAAAGCAGGAGGTTCACGTTAAAGCAAAAACAAAACAAAATGACAGTGGCTCTGTGTAATCGAGTTAGGCCAACAAAAAAAAATTGTACATGTACTTAAGGAAAATAGCAAATAGGAGCATGAAAGACAAAGTGAGACAGATGGGAAGGACACTAGATGGCCCAAAAGAAGATTATAGTAAAAGGAGAATTACCATGGAAGAAATATACGGAAAGAGCTATGGAAGACATGGGATTGGCAGATGAAGATTGGAACTACACAGAGCTGTAGACAGAAAGTACGGAAAACTCTAATTAGGGATAAAACTGAAGGAGAAGAAGCTTAGATAATGAAAGCATAACGAAAGTATTTGGGCAAGAAGAAGAAAAAAACTTAAAGAGGGATGGGAAAGAAGAAGAAATCGTGAAGAATTTGAAGAAAGTCAAGAGATTGAAACAAGAAAATGCAATACCTCAAATCGAAGAAGACCGCCCAGAAAAAACGAATGGCAGAAGACAAGAGAAAGAAAAGAAATGGAATAAGACCTGACATTTTGGGACAAGCACTGAAGAGACTTTAAAGGAAGCAGGAAAGTAAGCAGAGTTAGAGAAACAAAAAGTAGGTTTTCATAAATATCAAACACAATCAATGCAGACAGAGAGTTGATGAAAAATAGTGAGTTAGGTAGGGCAGTGGAATGAAAAGTAAAACAAATGTTTTTAGGGTTAAAAGAAAATTAACAAAACAACAAAGAGATTACAAGATTCATCGTCGGTAATGATACTGTAAGGAGGTATACAAATTTTTTTTTGAGAATTCAGCATCATCAGATCGGCAATCACGAAGACGAAGTTTTTTTTCTTCTTTTTTTGAAAGAAGCGGCGAATACAAGATTATAAATTGGGCTGTCAATGTTCGCTCATAGGTCCGCCGTATTCGGGGGGGCCGCCGTAATGAATCAGCAACTCATTTGCAACTTGGTTCCTTTCTTTCAGGGCAAGTCATCAACTAATTTCTCTGAAACTCGGAGCTTTCGCAGGATTATTACTTCAGTCTCGCCTGGCCCGGTCGCCTGGCAACGCGCCTCTCCCGTTTCCACGGCAACAGCCGCCGTTCAAATGTGTGACTTGCAAGTCAACTTATTCGAGCATTTCAACCGTGTTGAGTAGCGCTGTTTGTTATACTCCTTCGCTAATGTGGGTTATTTTCCGCCGGAGCCTTATTGAGATTTTGCACTTAGAGGGACCCCGGAGTTTTTCAACGCGGAACGATCGCACTTTCTGGCGTTTTAAAATCTGCCTTGTTTTCCCTCTTCATTGTTTTCTTATACTTTTTTCAACTGTTCTTGATAATTTCATAAAAAACTATCTTTATTGCCGTTAGTTCTTTATTGCATTTGGTGAAATGGCTTTCGAATTGTAAATAATAAGTAATATTTGAATATTAATGTGAAAATTGGAACGTAGAAACAATTTACTAAGGGAGACCCAGTCGTATTATATTAAGAGCGTGGCAGCAATGAATCGTTAATCTGTCCCCGAATGTGGATGCTTGATGATCTAAATTATGCAATTTTCAATATTGCCACCCACTTGGCCACGTGCCCGCCCCTGCACGTGTGTTTGACTCATTGCGGACCACAAATTCACTGCACCACCAGATTCATGTCGAGGGGACGCGTCTTGGTTTTCGCTCTTCGCTTCCTTGTCTAAAATCTAACCAGACTGCGAAACCACCGCCAATTTCAATTTAACTACCCCCCAACAAGGTGTATATACGTACCTTTTTTTACTGCACTTTTATGGAATTCCTTGATTTGCAATTCAGAATTGCTTTTATTGCGCTCTCATATCACTAAATAAAAATCCCTAATTGCGTACGCAGTGGATACACATCCTAGTAAATACGTTTAAGAGTCGATGTAATGGCGGATGTGCAATCATGCCAAGAGCTTGGTCCCGGACTCGTACATGGCCCATTAGTTGATGACGACCTGCCTACGGTTACTTCCGCTCATGTTCAACCGGAAGCGGAACATTCCATGTCATATTTAAGCATTTATCGAGAAAAATATATTAGGATCCTCGAAGCTGACTTTCGTACTTCTGGCACTCGTTTATGTCCATCACAACTAAAAGAAATCTTCGTGGAAGTGTCAGTCTATTTCTTTATTTTTTATCGTTATAAATAAGCTTATAAATAATTCTCCAATTGCCCCAAATCGTTTACTAAATACAAATAGGTCGCTACAAACAGGGAGTTTTTGTTCCGCTTCGCTCAACAAATGCCCTATACTAAACGGCTAATAGAAAAGGCTCAATACGCCGTACTCTTGTTACCCTAACGCTCTACATCCCATTGTAGATACATTACTTCGTATAACAAGGCATTTGTGGTCGGGAGTATACCGAATTAAAATTCGTCGAGTATCATCCTTGTATGATCGCAATTTTGTCTAAATTAACAAATTCAAGTGCCCTCGACGAATATAAATTAAAAAAAAAATACTGACATGTAAAAATCAGGGTACAGGTCTCTCTTTATCTCTCTGTCTTGTATGAAACGTCCACCTAAAAACAATTGTTATAGCTGCTTGCTTTATCAAGAGTTTTATCGTCATGATAATAAAACTGGTCTTTGCAATAAACTGCGGGAGAATGCGTTTTGCATCATCAAGAGTCGCCGAGGTGACTCATCAAGGAAGCCAGCATTATAAACAAACATGACTAAGTCGGACGAATCTAGGAAAATCACTGCGACTCACAGAGTAAGCGTGCAGCTTGATCGGAATTTTGGGTATGAACCTTAAAATATAAAAGACGGTTGATATCGGAATTAGATATCATTCATAGTCCCATCTCAAGTTATACCTACGTCAAGTGTCGCTTAAGTTTAAAGTATAACTTACTGCTGAGTTCTGTTTCATAAACAACTTGCCAATGACTCGATTAATCAAAATTGCAAAAAGAAAAATCATTACTGCGGGTTTAGGACAAAATAGTACCACTTGTTAAGTTTAATTTAAAAAAATGATAAACCTGCTTAAGATAAACTACAGCTTAATTGGTCAACTATGAAACAGGATTCTTACATTAAGTGAGACTTGAACTTAGACTTGTCTATTAAAATATTAATTTATTTGCCAATTAATTATGTCTTTAGAGACTAACGTCTGTTTGATGTGCAGAATGCCATTTCTTCTTGTTCTATTTTGAGTTTAATTTAACTTGAAGGCTTCCGCGGCCGTTGCCCATAATTGAATTGGCTTCCGGTTGGAACCGCGTCACGACTGCTTTTACTGCCGACATTTCGTTCCTATTGTAGAATGTTTTACATTATCTCGTGTGATATCGTTCTGAAGTAATCTTCAATTTCTGGCTAATTTCGTCTCAAACCAGAAATGTAGAAACAAGGAAATTGCCACTTGGACCTTTTATGGTTTGATTAAAATTTTGGTAAATCAGTGAGAAGTAGACCATCTTCAATGGTTCGTATGGCATATGTCCATCGAAGTGTCCTAGAATCCTGCCAGCTATGCTACTCCTAAATATAGAATCTTTATCTCTTGCTCTCTTCGTGGTATCTAAAGAAGCAAAGTGTCTCGTATGATATCGTTGTGAAGGAATCTTCCATTTCTGGCTAATTTAAATTCAAACCAGAAATGTGCAAACAAAGAAATTGCCACATGGGTCTTTTATGGTTTGCTTAAAATTTTGGTAAATCAGTGAGGAGAAGTAGAAATAGAAACCACCCCCGAAAATAGGGGATCACCTTCAACGGTGGACACTTCGGATGGCCATCGAAGTGTCCTAGGATCCCGCCAGCTATACTACTCCTCCTAAATATAGAATCTTTATCTCTCGCTCTCCTCGTGGTATCTAGAGAAGCAAAGTATCTTGACGAAGCTTTCTTCGTTCCTCTACCATCCAATCATCTCCTTGTAATCATGAACGATTTCAATACAGATTTTTGACATTTTCTTTTCTGTCATACGATGTCGTGTAGGGGTAGTTTATGGGTTAAAGGATCATGGCGGCCTCTCCTCCTCAAATTACCCCACTGGGAGTCACCTTCATTCACCTCCAACTTCAAAAACTTCTCTTGCTTCTTGGCTTTCTTCCACGTTTGCAATTATTTACGCTTTCCGTATACCTTTGAGCATTTCGTTTCCGTAAAACCAGTTTCTAAATCGATGACGTCATTAAATTCTACGTTCTATGCTCTATTTTGTTGATACGAGCATCTGCTAGATGCTTAGATCAATTTTTGGACATACCATTAGTCAAAATCGAGATTGATTACTCCTTAGATGCTTCAAGTTATGGGGAATAGTAATTGAAGCATATTTCTTTGGGGCCTGAAGCGATGGGAAAATTTCTCTTCTTCGTCCTTTACCTTTTGGGTGTCGTTTATCTTTCCACCTATCTTTTGAAGCTTCTATTTGGGGGGGTCTCCTGCATTGCAACTTTTGAATTTCCGTGCCCAATTGATTATTGTATTTTCCATTACAATTTTTCTATTTTTCTGCTCTCAATTGTAGATACCTGTGGTTGTCTTAGTCAATTTACAAGGCCTCATCACGACACTATGTTCCTCTAAATACATGTAATTGAATATTACTTCGGAATGATATACGAGGCAATGCAAAACAAATTCAAAATAATTTTACAAAAAGAAGAAATGGCATTCTGCACGTCAAACAAAGCAGACGTTAGTGTTTAACAACATAACTCATTGGCAGATAAATTAATATTCGCTCATCAAACCATGATAGCTGGATGTAGAAGGAACTTCGGCCACACTTGGGACTTGCCACTTGTGCCAGGCTACGCCAGTGAAGTGGGAAAATTTGGAAGCTTGGTCATTCATTTGATGTTTGGGCATGTGCCTTGAATTTGATGCTGCATTGTCAGTCATTTAATGCCATTTAGGTAAACTTGGAACAGTGCGCAGCTGTACATCTGTGTTAAATTGTTTTATAAAAATGGTGATGGTTATTTCGCAATCGGTTCAAATTTCTACGTCAAAAACTTTGAGGAGACTGGGCCCAGAGAACTCTTCCCGAATCACATCTTATCCAAAAATGGGGACATTGTTTGACCCGCTAGATCTCCTGATTGTCCCTGAGCGACTTTTTCCTTAGAATTTTACTCAAGTGTAAGGTGTATGTCGAGTGCATGGTTAGCGAAACCAAAATTAAAAAAGTTACAAGTTACGATGCCACGCATTACTCCTGCCATATTACAGTGAGTCATGGAAAATTTTCGTTGAAGACCACGACGGTGTGTAGATCATAATGGTGTTTACTTGTCAAACGTCATTTAAAAAAAAAATTAAATAAAATGGCATGTCTTATTTAACAGAAAACGGTAGAAACATTCATGTTAAAATAAAAAGTTATTTAATTACAGGAAGTGTAAATTTTCCCATTTCACTGACGTACCCTGCATATAGTATACTTATACACATATGTCGTTTATTCGAGGCCTCGTGGGTTGAATAGGATATATAACAGAAATACATTTATAAACAAAAACAAGAAACATAGAAATACAATAAAAGTATCACAGTGATTGCATTTAGGGAAATAAATCGATGACAAAAAACTCTCTTACAATTCTAATTACTAATTATGTGTTGTGACATTAAGAAGCTAACTCAGGACTAGGATGTCTTGAATCCATCTAAGGTGTGGTAGACATTGCTGGTAAGTTAAGTCTTAAAGTTGATTGTAGATTCTAAAGTTTCTAATTCTGTTGGTAACTTGGTGAAGATAAGATTGATGAAATATACACTTTCTGACTGATGAAAGTAGCTCTCTTTTGTATGATTCATACTGGAAATCCCGATTATGAACGAAACGATGTGTGTAGGATCAAGGTGCATACTTGCCCTATGAGTCATCGCGGTTTTCCTAGATTCGTCCACTCTTAGTCATTTTTGTTTATGCTTACATAATGTTGGCTTCTTTGATGAGTCACCTCGGTGATTGTTTGATGATGCAATATGCAGCTGGTGTATTTTTCAGCATTATTTGAAATGGGGACATTGTTTGACCCGCTAGATCTCCTGATTTGTCCCTATGCGACTTTTTTCTTAGGACTTTGCTCAAGAGTAAAGTGTACGTCGAGCGACCACAAACGTTAGCGAAACCAAAATTTAAAAAGTTGCAAGTTACGATGCACGCATTACACCTGTCATGTTACAGTGAGTCATGGAAAATTTTCGATTAAGAGCACAACAGTGTGTAGATCATGATGGTGGTTACTTATCAAGCGTCATTTAAAACAATAAAATGACATGTCTTATTTAACAGAAAACGGTAGAAACATTCGTATTAAAATAAAAAGTTATTTAATTACAGGAGGAGTAAATTTTCCCACTTCGCTGACGTGCCCTGTACATACATGCATGTCAGTGTGGTAGACATTGCTGATAAGTTAAGTCTTAAAGTTGATTGTAGATTCTAAAGTTTCTAATTCTGTTGGTAACTTGGTAAAGATAAGATATATATACACTTTCTGACTGATGAAAGTAGCTCTCTTTTGTATGATTCATGCTGGAAATCCCGATTATGAACGAAACGATGTGTGTAGGATCAAGGTGCATGCATGCCCTACGAGTCATCGCGGTTTTCCTAGATTCGTCCACTCTTAGTCATTTTTGTTTATGCTTGCATAATGTCGGTTTCTTTGATGAGTCACCTCGGTGACTGTTTGATGATGCAGTTGGTGTGTTTTTCAGCATTCTTTGAATGCAGTTTCATTATTAGGTTCAAATTCGCGCTGGCGACGGTTATTTAACTAACCTAATGTACTTAAGGGTTTAACTTACGTAATGCACTTAATGAATCGAAAAATGCCGGTTTCTTACATATTTTTAATTAACTCCAGTTTGTTTTACCACTAGTATTTTATTGAATTTCTTCCTTTCGTTTCAGTTTCAGTTTGTTTTTAAACAGCTGAAATTGTTGGTTTCCATATCAACTAAGCCTTGATAGGATAAAAAACCAAAAAGCAATTTTCAATTTTAAATATTACTTAGGGACACAAGGAGCTGACATACGGACAATGAGCTAGATGTAGTTGCATATGGGGAGATCACCGATAACGCCCGTGCCATGCAAGGGGAAACTGCGTTTGCTCTTCGGATTTACAACCTTCATCTCTCGGTACTTGCGGATTTGTCCGCCCTCTGTGTTTGTTTCAGCTTTTATATTTTGCATACGTCGACCTCTTGTCTTAACTCGAGCACCATGAATAAAAAATTAAATAAATGATGTTAGAATAGAATCAATTCGGAATGTGTTAGAAGCAATCGATGAACGTTCGGTGTGTATAATAATATTCGCTAGTCTATGGTGGTGTGTATAAGTCATCATAGTGTGACAGGCATATCGACGTCCCCATAATCCCCTCTTCCACTCGGATGCTCGTCCCTATCACACATGACATCACATCCGGAAGTCAGCGTATGTATATGCATGAGTGCTGCATTGCCACTGTTACAGTCGATCGGGCTCCCGCTTTCGTGCCGGAAGTCCGTCTAATGCATCCGTTAGCCGTCAAGAAAATCATGCTTAGCACTTGGTGTGTATTGCGGAATGGAAACTTAGCTTTTTAAAAGCTACGAAAAGCTATGAAAATCATTTTAATTTCAGGCCAACCTTTAAAAGCATCTACTATTTTTCAATGGAGATGATTTGGAGATGCTATGGAAAAAAAGAGGCACTTTTGATTTCTCATTAATTCATTTTTCCGACGTTCTGCTTGCCCCTAAGGAAGTATCGCATCTCCCCAAGCAATAAAAAAGGCTTTGCACAAGATTGGCGGCGGCCAGTGGTCGTGTAATTCTACTTCCGGATGCAGTAATGTCCGCCATTATTTTTATCGCAGACTTATCAATCCCGTTGGCACTTTCTGAGCTGCCTACGTAAGCAAACTTAAAATATCGAATGGTACTTTGTACGTGGGACGATGATGATGAGTAATCCATCTCGAAATCATCAGAGGCAAGTAATCGGGCTGAGTGACTAAAACCGGGGAGAGTCCTGGCCCGGAATCAAGTAATGACAGTCCGGACTTGCACAAAGGCTTTAATTAAGACAGTGCGAGATAAGGCACGCGCATAAAAAAATACGGCAGCCAATCGTACATATGTAGGGGGAGGATTTGCACAGTGATTGCACTGATTTGGCTTCGATGTGAATAGGCCTGAAAAATTCTTGCCCTTTCAGCATCGCTGCTCCTGCTAATATACAGGGTGTATAAAACAAAAATAGAAAAACAAAACAATCTTGGGGTTTGGAGTACTGATAGCGCCAATAAACGATTGATCCGATTTCACAACTTACGTCATAGTTAACATTAACATTTCCAACAAAAAAAAAAAACTGAGAAAACGAAGGAATGTTGGAATACTAAGAGCACCCTGTATGCTCAACGTTAAACAATAAACAGTTGTTCCAAGAGCAACAACACAAAATACATACGTCCTAATGATTTATTATTAAGCATTATTCTTAGTTGGACACTCTGTAGACTGTTAGCTTCAGTTAATATTACAAATCAATTATTTTTATATTCTTTATGTATTTTCTCTTAGAATAATTAAAATCTGTGTAAGACAATTGTCCAGTAAACACATTTCGTTTTGTTGATCAAAGGAGACTGTCGCCCTCCCCATTTAGAATTAGGACGCTACAAAATATCGACATTTCTTGTTTGCGATAATAAACGCTTGCATAATGACATCCTGGGCATGAGAAGAAGCCGTGGAAACGTCGTCGGCGTCTTTGAGGAAGTCCGAGCCCCACGTTTCCATGACGACGCCTGCCACTCACAGCCCGCTATCTTTTTAACAATCCCGAACAGAAGTCCTTGCACTGACATTACGATGCGTTCGCCACGTTCCCTTCTCTGTGGAAAAGATTTTTATTTCTACTTGTAGCCGCTCTGAAAGAACATGCTCATGCTATTTTACACAGGCGAGGCGGCGGCGGCGGCGGCGGTGGCGGATGTTTTTTGGATTTAATGATCGTTCAAAAGAAGGGACGCTTTCTTCATCAACTAACCACAGTCAGCGATTATTACGTATACAGTGGGTTCACGGCTTACTCGATATATTTATTCATGGATCATAACATGCGGACATACATCATAGCTGTCGGATCGAGTTCATTTATTATGGTCAGCGGTTCACAAAATGTTTTCCGTCGTAGGTAATTAAACAACACAAAATATTTATAACAGTTTACAAAAAAGTGTTTCGATTTTTATATTTGAATATTCTAAGCTCAAAAATTCGAGCTATCAATTAAAATTCTAAGCGATTCAAATCGGTACTTTAAAAGTGTCGCCCGCGTACAAATAAAGAGCATTCTCATCAATTAACGCGCGCGCTTCTTTTCTCCTTTGTCCGCCGGTAAAAGTGGCCATTATCGCCGTCAAATCTACTGAAAATAATGCTAATTATGTAAAACTAATTCCGTATTTTGTCCGGTGAATAGGTGCTCCAGGGCTTTTGTGGGCCGGTCATTGTGCGCGGTCGCCGGTTTTTAAATAGATTTGTCAATGCTAAATTATAAATAATTAACGGCCGGTCGAAGTAAGTAATAAGCCGGGTAATGGGCGAATTAGAAACGAATTTGTCCGGTGCAATTAAAAGCCGACGGTTTCATTGACACTCTCGAGTGTATTTACCTTTTGTATTAAGGTCAAGGTTGCGGGATAAATTTAGAAAATTGTTACCGTTCATGTTTTGTTACACGTACACTTATATTCCATTTACGATCTTTTTAGACTTTAGAGAGCTATGCTTTCTTTTCGTTAAGTTACGTGCATGTATTTTGATGGAAGTCTCAAAGTCTGACATGAAAAAAATAATGACAGTGTCACGTCAGCTGTGTTGCCAATTCGTAAATAACGTGGGCTACGGTAGTATGATTAAAGTAAAAAGTAACTTAAGACAAATACATCTTTCATTTATAATCCTGTCAAAATGCCAAAAATCATAAGCGGAGGAACTAAGCGCTCAATAGGCAAGGCGTTTACTTATTACAAAAAGGATCGCCCAGATTTAAGAAATAAACTTGAAATAACTTTTCCAATTTACAAGTTATTTTTAATGGACTTTTCACATGTCATATATTGACGTTTATTAAACACAATTCAAATAGTGTGCAATGAAACAATTAACAATGGCGAGGCATTCTCTGCTAGGAAACGAAAAGTCAACAAGAAGGCCTAATTGTCGACACCTTCTTAAGTCATTCAATTAATAAAGCGTGTTTTTTGTTTCGAAAATTAGTGAATTTGTTTGCATTAAGTTAATTAAATATGTCTAGACGCCATTGTAGATCAGAAGAAGTATCCCAAATGATTATTCTTCATCGTGGAGGATATTCACAGAGACAAGTTGCTGGAATCTAAATACCAACAAATCTGTGGTACAGAGGGCCGCAGCACAGTTCAGAAACACTGGTAGTTTCAAAAGAAGACGCGGACAAGGTGCTAAAAGATATTATGTTATACAAATAAGTACACAACAGAGGTGTGCTACTTATAAATACAACAGGAAATATAGTTACACAACGAGTACAGGTACCTATCAAATAATTCAGATAAATACAAGTCCATGGATGGCACTTAATTATAAATACAAGTACAGTTTGCATTCAATTATCATTAAGTACAGTAAGTACAAGTACTTTATAAGTATAAGTAATGAAATAATAGTAATAGTAGTAATTTGAATTGGATAAGTGCGCCAGTTAGGCGACCGTCACCTATTCTCAGCCACTTTAACGTTTAAATCACCTAAGTAGTATTAATTAGTCAACATATATGTAATATAAAGCTAGCTTAAAAAGATTTATGACAGAATATTCTAAATTTTTGCATAACAACAAAAACACCTAAATTTCAATTACCAAATGTAGTTTATCAGGTAAATTGTCAAAATTGTAACTCAGATTGAATTACCCAAACAGAAAAAGGGTTTCAATTAAAATACTCTTGAGTTAGATCAACATAAATATTAAATCCATAAACAAAATAAAAACCATTCAATGTTGAACATCCTCATACTTTCTATTTTGAAAATGCCGAAGTTCTTTTTTGTGAATCTAACACTTTTAAACGTGTATAACATTCTATTTTTTTTATAGCGAACGCTAAAGACAAAATGTAAACAATTTCGCAGAAAAATAAAAAGAGCAATCGTGTGTCAAAATCGCGTTGTATGATCATGGTCCCAGTAACTAGTGTGGGTTGTTGCTATGGTTAAGTTGTAATATTTATTAATTCAAATAACAAAATTAAAGTACCATTGCTGTTAAAGTGTTACTTTATCTACCCTTGCTGTTAAAATTCCGTTTTATTGACTGTTTTGAGCTGGATAAAGCACACTTTAACGATCATTATAAAAAAAAATTAGTAGGCTAATGTTATAATGTTATTCACTTTGAAAAAATAAACAAGCTGTTTGCGAAACGTCGGTGGTGATTAAATATACTTTTTATTAATAAATTATTTTAAAACGGACACTAAAATTGGCACTAACGCTCTACGTTTCACTATCGTTTGATAGCTTCGTCAGGAATTTTCACTGGACAATAGTATTAAAGTAGATTCTTGTCCAGAATCTACTTTAATACTATTTATTCTTCTAATAATCTGTTTCTTTTTCACATAATATAAATTAAACGTAAAAATTATTTATCGGAATTTCCATTGATTATTGTTGGAACCAATCTCAGTTTTCTCATGTTTAGAATTGGGAGTCCAAATATGCATCATTTGTTAATCTGCTCTCCATGACAACGATATAGATATATTATAGAATATTTTTGAAACATAATTAAACGAGCTCAACTATTTTTTCAGGACTTGTTCGGGATTTCGGGATCCCGAATTTAATCCCGGGATTTCAGATTGCGGGATTCCGGGATTGGATTCCCTAGTTGTCTCGTTATTATTTCCTTTTTTTTATTACGTGGCAAAATATTGTCGTCAAATCAACCGTCTTTTGTTTTTCGTCTTGCTTTTGTTCGTCGTCCTGCTATGGAATTCGTCATGAAGCGATCCTCTTTTGTTTTTCTTTGTATTTGTTTTGAAGAACCAGTCGAAATTATCGTCTTTTTTATTTTTTTTTAAAGACGATAATTTCGACTGGTTCTTCAAAACAAATATAAAGAAAAACTAAATAAAAATAAAAGAGGAATGCTTCATGACGAATTCCATAGCGAGACGACGAACAAAAACAAGACGAAAAACAAAAGATGGTTGGTTTGACGACAATATTTGCAACTTTTTGCTTCATAATAAAAAAAAAACAATAACAAGACAACTAAGGAATCCAATCCCGGGATCCCACAACCTGAAATCCCGGGATTTCAATTCGGGATCCCGAAATCCCGAACAAATAGTTGTGCTCGTTTAATTATGTTTCAAAAATATTTTTTTCGTTGTTATGGAAAGCAAAATTCACAAATGATTCGGACTCCAATGATCAGTAGATTCTAAACATAAGAAAGTTGATTGATTCCAATAATCAATGGAAATTTATCATTTATCATTTCATGATTTCATAATTGCTCGTTAGTGATTTGTTTTTCTTCAGAATGTTCATCAGTAGGTCACAAAACCTACGCAATTCCTAATTTTTTATTTGTTTTCAAAACGATTTTCTGATTTTTCGTTATTGTCTTTACAAGCGACCGATTATTTATTAGTGTTCCACTAATTCTTTTTATTTTGTTCTTCGTTCTTTAATTTTTTGTACTTCCAGCAAGAACGTTAATCACAAAGTCTCCGCAGTTCCTACTTGCCGATTCTCTTTTGTTTTTTCTTCAAGACGACTTTCAGATTTCTGATTGTCCTTCGTTTTTCAATTTTTCTTCCTGCGAGAACGTTAATCAGTGACTCGCGAAACCTCCGCAATTCCTACTTGTCAATCTTCCTTTGTTTTTTCAACTTTTGGTTTTTTTCTTTACAAACAATTGATTATCAGCGTTTTTGCTCCATTTTATTTTTTTTTGTTTCGTTCTCCAATTGCTCTTGTCATTAGTAGTTCAAGAAATCTCCATAATTCCTACTTATCAATTTTCTTTTGTTTTCTTCAAGACGACTTTCTGATCTTTCGTTTTTTTTCTTTACAAACGATTGATTATGATTATCAGTGTTTTTACTCCACTTTCGTACTTCAATTTTTTTTCAGCAAGAACGACAAAGAGTGATTCACAAAATTTCCGCAATTCCTACTTGTCAATTTTCTTTTGTTTTTTCTTCAAGACGACTTTCTACTTTTGGTTTTTTTTTACAAACAATTAATTGTCAGCGTACTTACTTCATTTGAATTTTTTGTTTCGTGCTTCAATTTTTTTTTCCAGCGAGAACGTTCATCAGTCTTTTTTGTTTTTTTTTTTAAAGACGATAATTTCGACTGGTTCTTCAAAACAAATATAAAGAAAAACTAAATAAAAACAAAAGAGGAATGCTTCATGACGAGTTCCATAGCGAGACGACGAACAAAAACAAGACGAAAAACAAAAGACGGTTTGTTTGACAAGATTATTTGCAACTTTTTGGCTCATAATAAAAAAAAAACAATAACAAGACAACTAGGGAATCCAATCCCGGGATCCCACAATCTGAAATCCCGGGATTTCAATTCGGGATCCCGAAACCCCGAACAAATCCCGAAAAAATAGTTGTGCTCGTTTAATTATGTTTCGAAAATATTTTTTTCGTTGTTGTGGAAAGCAAAATTAACAAATGATTCGGACTCCCAATGATCAGTAGATTCTAAACATAAGAAAGTTGAGATTGATCCTATAATCAATGGAAATTTATCATTTATCATTTCATGAAGGAACTTGAACTGTGAGGCGCCTTATCTTTTTTTTTTTCTTGTTTTTCGTCTTCTTACGCGGAAAGTCGTCCTTGTTTTTTTCTCCTCTCCTTTTTTAACACTTCCTTGAATAAGCACGTATCCGCAGACATAAGTATAATACAAATTTAATTCCTTTTAAGCTAAAAATATTTTAGGAGTACATATTTTAATACAGTTCAGTTACGCACAGTTCTATTGCTTTTTGGACGAATACATTTGGATGGCATTGTACATGTGATTTTTAGAGTATTCTAAACGACAAACTCGAAAAAAAAATAGAACATAGCAGCACTTGCATTACAAGAATTGATCTTCTAAAGGACAATAAAGATAAAAATATATTTTTTAATATACAGTGTTTTCCGAAAGTACTTAACGAATAAATGCTATAAAATCTCAATTATTTATCAACCGATTTTGAAAGAGTTTTGTTTATTGTATTCGCATAAAGAATGGTAGTAAATGAGGGGTACTTGCTATTTGAATTTTTAAAGTTGGAGTTGTGAACGCAAATGAAGAAAATTTGTGTCGTATGCTTTGCTGAAGGAGGATCGCTACCACTCCACTTGGTTGATCATTATTTTCTTTAGTTTTTCCTTTCTGATCTATCAGTTTGAATCACTACTAGCCCCTCAATTATAACTTCGTTATTTTCGTGTAAGAAAAAAAAAATCATCGGATCTAGACTTTTCCGCCACGGTTTGATGTCGAACAACAACAATGACGATTAGCGTTAACGCGCCAGAACAAACATTTTAAACCGAAAATATCAATATTAGCACGGAGCGCCGTGAAAGGTCACATACAAACGCGTGTACCCTTAATTACTCATTATGCGGGGGGCTCGGAGGCGGACGGGGGGGTAGTGATTGATGATTCGGTCGCGGCGAGCTTTTTACGGCCGCGGGAACCCGGGTCTGCTGCGATGAGACGCGGAATTAACATCGCGGGCGGCGCGGCGGTGTCCTCCTGTTCGCCTCGCATGACATGCTCCATTCGATATGGCGGATGCATATTAAAGCGTGAACTAATAGTCAGCGGTTCTCAATAGTTACCCGGGTTTCTCATTGCGGAAAGCTTTTACAGTTGGTTTTGTTCTGAAACTAATATTTTCAAAAAAATTGACTTTGTAAATTTGTCTCTGAGATTAATTACATACGTTATCAAAAGTGTACTTAGTATATCGCAGCAAACAATAATTTACGACAGGTAATAAATAAATTATTAACGCGGAGATTTGAATTGTTCTCGTGTTGTAGTGATTTATTTGTCTACCTGTCAAAGTGGGTTTTCAAACCGATTTTACACAATTTGTATGAAATGCTTTTATGTCTTGACTTACATAAATAAAAAAAAAAGTCGCAATGATTAAATCCTAAAGACGTCCGTGAATTAACAAAAGGGATCCGCTGCAGAAAAAAAAAAGGGGAACTCATGATATTTTAATTTTCATAAATCATTGTGCTTGATCCGCGGGTGATGCGCCGCGATGTATAAATCAAAATTCCTTGCTTTTTTTCACGTGGCCGAAAAGTGTATTGGCGTGTGTGTGTATAGAATGGACGCAAATAGAACCTTCGCCGTGGGGGTTGTTCTTTGAAAACACAATCAGTTGGACACGTGCTCATAAATGCGATCTAATCACCTGTCTCAAAGATGCTAATCAGAAGCTCCGCGTGTGAGTCGCTTTGTTATTATTCAGATTCCGTTAATCAATTCAGCTACGATTTAATGGATGGGTTTCGAAATTGCAGGAGTGTAATAATGACGTCCGCTTGCTTGTTTTAATTATCAACGTGTTTGTTCTAGACTTAGGAAATTTCTTTCATTGTTATTATTATTACTATTATTAGTATAGTCAATGTCGTTAGCTATTAGTTATAAAGTCAAGGGAATGTTAATCTTTCGTCGTAGCTGTTCGAAAAAGAAGTTTTCGTCACGTGCGTGGCCGTGGATGCGGCAGAGAGAGTGTGATTGATGAGGGGATTATTGAATTACGCGCCTCTGAGCGGAAGTAGCCGCCTTTGTCTTGGGAGTGTCGACGAGCCGGCTTCTTTCCCATTCGCTGCGGCTCCCACCAAGATGAGGGCCCTACGTGCATCCAACATGTAGCAGCAGCTACCTACCTATCTTGCTTTACACAGTGCTCTACGAGATTCGCTTCACGCTCACCTGAAGTTCAACACTTTATTGGCTTAGGTAATTTGAAACAAAATCACGTCGATCAAGGTTAAACATCCAAGAAAACTTCTTTTCTCTAATAAAAACCCGCTCCCCTCTAGTTTCATAATTCTATTGTTTACGTATTCTTTTGTTTTAATTTTTTCCCCGCGACGTTCGATTATTTCATATTTTCAAGCAACCGACTGACGGTTTGGATCACCCGGTATATTTAAATTTACTTTATTTTATTTTTTCTTGTTTTCTTGGACTAATACTAGATAATAAAACTTAGAGTTTTATGACGAAATAATAAAGTGAAGGCAATAAGAAAAAGAATTAAAATAATTCACACTATTTTGCATTTTTTTGAAAAGTGCTTCCGCAATAGTTTTCAAAACCGTTTGCTTATCGTCTATAATAAGATTTTTTAAAAGAAAAAGAAAATCGTAAACAATTGGCAACAACAATTTGTGCAGAAAAATAATGTGTGATACAAGAATCAGAAAGTCATCTTGAGGAAAAACAAAGGAATATTGACAATTAGGAAGTGCGGCGATTTTGTGAACTACCGATGAACGTTGAAGAAAAAAAAGAGGAAATTTATTATTAAAACGTATCACCAATAGTGAACTTACCAAACAAAACAAAGAATTAACTGAAACAAAAAAAAAACTGATAATAATCGTTTGTAAAAAACGAGAAATCAAAAAGTCATCTTGAAGAAAAAACAAAAGAAAATTGACAATTGAAATTGCGAAGATTTTCTGTAACCTGATGAACCTTTTTGCAAGAAAAAAATTGAAGAACGAGGAAGAACATGAAACAAGAAAAAATGAAAATGGAAGAAGAAATCGATCGTCTGTAAAGAAAAAAGCGAAAGATTTGAAAGTTGTCTTGAAAAAAAAAACAAAAGAGAATTAAGTTGGAATTGCGTGGACTTGGCTGATTAACGCATTTTCGAGAAAAAAAATTAAGAACGAAGACAAACGAAACAAAACAATTGAAGTGGAACAAAAACACTGATCAATCAATCGCTTGTAAAAAAACAAAAAATCAAAAAATCGTCTTGAAGAAAAACAAAAGAAAATCGACAACTAGGAATTGTGGAAATTTTCTGAACTAGTGATGAAGGTTCTTGCAAGACAAAAATGGAGAGCGAAAAAGAATGAAATAAAAAAATTAAACCGGATTAAAAGCACTGATAATTAATTATTTGTAAAGAAAAAAACCAAAACAAGAAAGTCGTCTTGAAGAAAAAACAAAAGAAAATTGACAGCTAAAATTGTGGCGATTTTCTGAACTACTGATGAAGGTTCTTGCAAGACAAAAATGGAGAGCGAAAAAGAATGAAACAAAAAAATTAAAACGGAGTAAAAGCACTGATAATTAATTATTTGTAAAGAAAAAAATCAAAAGTAGAAAGTCGCCTTGAAGAAAAGACAAAGAAAATTGACAATTGGAATTGTTAAGATTTTCTGTAACCTGAAGAATCTTCTTGCAAGAAAAAAATTGAAGAACAAAGAAGAACACGAAACAAGAAAAAAAGAAAGTGGAACAAGAAATCGATCGTTTCTAAAAAAAAGCGAAATATTTGAAAGTCGTCTTAAAAAAAAAAAAACCAAAACAAAAGAGAATTGACAAGTAGGAATTGCGGAGATTTTGCGAACCACTAATTAACGCTTTTTCGAGAAAAAAGTTAAGAACGAAGAAGAACGAAACAAAACAATCAAAGTGGAACAAAAACACTGATGGTAATCAATCGCTTGTAAAAAGAAAACAAAAAATCAAAAAGTCGTCTTGAAGAAAAACAAAAGAAAATCGACAACTAGAAATTGTGGAGATTTATGAACTAGTGATGAAGGTTCTTGCAGAACAAAAATGGAGAGTGAAAAATAATGAAACAAAAAATTAAAGTGTAAAGATAAAAACACCGATAATTAATTGTTTGTAAAGAAAAAATCAAAAGTTGAAAGTCATCTTGAAAAAAAAAAAAAACAAAAGAAAATTGATAAGTACGAATTGTGGAGATTTTCTGAACTATTGATGAGCGTTCTTTAAAAAAAAAAATGAGAATTAGAAGAACGGAACAAAAAGAAATTAAAGCGGAGATTAAAGAAAAAAACGAAAGATTGAAGAAAAACAAAAGAAAATTGGCTAGTAGGAATTGCGAAGACTTTGTGAACCACTGATTAACGTTCTTGCCGGAAAAAAATTGAAGTACGAATCAAAAAATTCAAGTGGAGAAAAAACGCTGATAATTAATTGTTTGTAAAGACGAAAAAACAAAAGAAAATTGACATATAGGAATTGCGGAGATATTTTCTGAGAAAGAGAAACAATTGACAATCGCAATTCACGAGCAACATTTACGAAAACCGTAAAAATTAAAACAAGAAAAACAACTGACAATCGCAATGTTTACGGAAAGACAAAACAAAAGAAAGAAAACAATGGAAATGGAAAGAGATATTGCCAAAGTAAGAAAAACAATTGAAAAATAAAAAATGGAAAAAACAATGGGGAGGGACATTGGCTAAAGAAAGTAAGGAAAACGATTGAAGAATGGAAAACGTTTTTGATCATCGCGGAAACACAATCGAAATAGAGAAAAATCCTAAAGAAAGTAAGAAAAACAATTGGCAATTACAAATCGCAACTCGCGAGTAACAATTACAAAAGAAAAACCCGAAAAATTGAAAATAATCAAGAAAAACAACTAAAAATGGCTAAGACAAAATCAGAGAAAGAAATTGTGGAAACAATCCAAAACAAAAAGGAGTCACGTTCGAGAAACAATCGAAATGGAAAAAGATAATAAGAAAAACAATTGACAATCGCAATTCACAAGCAACATTTACAAAAAAGTACCGTAAAAATTGAAACAAGAAAACCAACTGACAATCGGAAAGACAAAACCAAAAAAAAAAAAACAATCGAAATGGAAAGAGAAATTCCCAAAGAAAGTAAGAAAAACAATTGACAATCGTAATAAAAGAATTAAAACTTCAAAAAACGATTGAGAAACAATCAAAATGGAAAAAGAAAATAAGAAAAACAATTGACGATCGCAATTCACAAGCAACATTTACGAAAAAAAAACCGTAAAAATTGAAACAACAAAAACAACTGACAATTGGAAAGACAAAACCAAAGAGAAAACTGGAAAAAAAACAATCGAAATGGAAAGAAAAATTTCCAAAGAAACTAAAAAAAAAACAATTGACAATCGTAATAAAAAAATTAAAACTCAAAGAAATTGGTTTACATTCTCATGCTTTCCTCATTTTCCACTTTTCATTCGTTTCTTCATTTTGTTGTCTTCAGTACTTTCAGTACTTTTCTGTTTGTTTCTGATTTTTATGCAACAATCGCAGAAACTGCAATAGTCAATACGTTTTAAGACAGCAATAGTTGGTTCGAAAATGAATTAGTTGAGAAATAAAAAAGTAAAATAAAAATAGGGGATGAAAGATTTCGGAGACATAAACCGAGTTAATACGATAAGTAACTACCTACAGGGTGATTACTGTATAGTTTATGAGTTGGCAGAAGCAATGTCCGGTAGGTAGATCGAGGCGAGCGCAATTTATCATCAGCTCTCCGCTTTTCACATCAGCGAGAGTCCATCATTTGTCTTCTCTCACCTGTCAGCCCGACCGGCGCTTTGTATCGGTTACACTTCTCGTGCTTTTGGAAAGTAACGCTTATGATTTATTGTAATTTTTAACCCTTTGGATATTTCGCCGTGTAAAATTAATGTTCCGCGCGCCGGACTAATTCAACTCCGGGTCTCTCTTTAAGACTTCTCGCGCGACTCGCGCGCCGTAATGAGGGGGAGGGCCGCCCCTCCGGGTTTCGCAAACAAAATGTGCAAATTCATTCGGCGCTAATAATATGCACGGTTCATTTATAATGTGGATTCGGTTTGACGGCGGCGTAAATTGTGGGCCCATTTAATATTCATTTTCTAGGAAAATAATCGGAATAATCTATACACAGCGCGAGGCGTGTTTTGTGTCATAACGCCTCATGATTTATTCATCTCGAGGTTAATAAAATTTCGAAACAATCTCGGCTCTATAGTAAATATTTTGCAACAAATCGTTTCAAGGAAACTCTAAAATATTTTCTTTTATTAAACTTCAATTTTACAACAAATCATTACAAAGTGAAAGTATTCTATTATAATTCTAAATATCTACCTACTGACAAAATTCTTTCACATTTTAGATCAAGATATCAACTTGTAGAACGATTTTTTTAATTTATTTCTTGCATTTACCTTCAACTTATAATAACAACAATAATTATGCTGGGTGTGGTCAAAAATTTTGCAAAATATTTCAAATCAGTAAGAAAATTACGGAATACATGAAGCTCAGTGAACACCCTTTTATGTATGAATATTGTTAGAACCACATCAAAGAGTAACGTACCAAATAGATCCCCCCAAATCTCTTCTTTAATTTTTTCTTGACAATTACTTGAGGATCACAAGGTCGCTCAGTTAACATAAAAAGAAATAAGAGGCCACGTGATTTTCAATGATTCTATTTTCATTTAACTTTTATTAAGAAAACAAGAATTAATTGCCGGTAGTTGACTGAAACTAAAATCAAAGCGCAGGTAATTGAAGATTGTCATAATTTCTTCTTTATTTTTTTATGACAATTACTTGAGCGTCACAAGGTCACTACTCACATGTTACTTAACATCAACAGCAGTGAGAAGTCACTGATTCTATTTTGTTCGAATTTTATGAAGAAAACAGAAATTATATACCGTGTGTTGACCGAAGCTGAGAACATAGAAATTCAATGAGAGAAAATAACGCAGATAATTGAAAATTGAAATGTATGTAGTGCGAAAAGCATAGCTTAGGTTCTGAGCCTAAACGTATAAAGGCCTACTCCATCTCTTTTACGTACTTACTGTTCGATATATTAACGCACCTAATAGACCTCCCCCCCTCCAAATTTCATTGCCTTGTCAGAATCTCTTCTTCACTCGGCTGTTACTTAACATGAACAAAAATGAGAGGTTACGTGATCTTCAAGGATTCTATTTTCTCCGATGAAGAAAACAAAAATTATATACCGGGAGTTGATTGAAACTGAGATCATAGAAGCGCAAATTGTTGAAGATTGGCATTTATGAATTGCGAAAGGGGGACAGCTTAGGTTCCAAGTAGAGAAAACCCCACGCCTCTGAAAAAAGCTAATATGTATAAAGGCTTCTTTCATTTCTTTTACATGTTCATTACCTGTTACATTGACACACCAAATAGACCCCACTAATTCTTGTCGCTTTGTTAAAGTCTTTTCTTTAACTTTTTTCTTGGCAATTACTTAAGAGTCACAAGGTCGAAGCCACTTGATCTTCAATGATTCTATTTTTATTTGATTTTTTATGAAGAAAACAACAATTATATACCGGGCGTTGACTGAAACTGAGACCAAAGAAATTCAAAGAGATAATTGAAGACTGAAAAGGATAGCTATGTTATGTTTTGTTATGATCGCGTCTAATTTGTTTTAAAAAAAATTTTTTCATCAAACTTTTGTAAATTTTTCAAATTTTTCATGCGTAATATATTTTTAATCTTAATTTTTTCTAGTCTTTGTGTCATTTCTGTCACTTTCTGTCATTTCCTACTTTTTTTTTTAATTTTTAATTTTTGTTGTTAATTTTTTTATTTTTTCATCATTACGATTCATTTTATGTTATATTTCTCGTCAGAACAACATTTTCTTTGATGGTCTTTTGTTTGTTTTAGACAAAATTTTCATTATCCTTGTGAAACTCGCTTTTTTGTTTTTTTTTTTTATACAAATAGAATTTGGATCTTTATTTTTTCTATCCCTATTAATTTGTCTTTTTTAATTCTTTCTTGAATTAAGATTCGTTTATTGTTGTTTTGTTTCTCGTCTGAACAACGAAATTCAATTGTTTTAAACAAACGTTCCATTTTTTTTTTAATTGTTTTTCGCCAGAACAACAAAATTTTCTTCGATCGTCTTTTGTTTGTTTTATTTGTTTTAAACAAAAAATTCATTAAACTTCTGTGAAATTTTCAAATCTTTTGTTTTTTTTATACAAAAACGAATTATCATCTTAATTTTTTTTCTGGCCTCTTTGTTATTACTTTCATTTCCCACTTTTTTAATTTTTAATTTTTCTTGTAATTCTTTCTTGTTAATTTTTAATTTTTATTAATTAATTGTGATTCATTTTTGATGTTTCTTACCAGAACAACAAAATTTTCTTCGATCGTCTGTTGTCTATTTTAAACAAAATTTTCATTAAACTTTTGTGAAATTTTCAAATCTTGCCGTTAGTTTCATTTCATTTTTTATTTTTTCTTTATATTTTTTTTTGTTGTTAATTCTTGTTCATTTTTAATTTTTTCTTCACTACGGTTCATTTTATGTTGCGTTTCTTGCCAGAACAACAAAATTTTCTTTGATCGCCGTTTGTTTGTTTTAAACAAAATATTCATTAAACTTTTGTTTTTTTTTTACACAAAAAGGAATTTTCATTTTCATTTTTTCTGGCCTTTCTGTTACTTTTATATCACACTTTTTTTAATTAAAAATTTTTCTTATGAACTCTTCTTAATTTTTAATTTTTTCGTAATTGTGGTCCATTTTTGCTGTTTCTCGCCAGAACAACAAAATTTTCATTAAACTTTTGTGAAATTTTCAAATCTTTCGATTACTTTCATTTTCCCTTTTTAATTTAATTTAATTTTTGTTAATTCTTGTTAATTTTTAGTTTTTTCTTAATTACGATTTATTTTTTGCTATGTTTCTCGCCAGAACAACATTTTCTTTGATCGTCTTTTGTTTTTTTTTACACAAAATCTTCTGTGAAACTTTTTTTTTTGTTTTTTATGCAAAACATAATTTTGATCTTTATTTTCTCCATCACATTAATTTGTCTTTTTTAATAATTCCCTCTTGAATTCTTTTCCATTTTTAATGTTTTTTTTTTAGATTAGCTTATTGCTTTGTTTTTCGTCTGAACAGCAAAATTCAAAAATGATTCGATCGTCTTTTGTTCGGTTTTAAACAAACTTTTCATTTTTTATTGTTTTTCAACGGAACAACAAAATTTTCTTCGATCGTCTCTTGTTTGTTTTAAACAAAATGTTCATTAAACTCTTGTGAAATTTTCAAATCTTTTGTTGCTTTTTTTTTATACATAAATGAATTTTCATTTTCATTTTTTCTGGCCTTTCATGTCGTTTTTTCTTGACAATTACTTGAGAGTCACAACGTCGAAGCCACTTGATCCTCAATGATTCTATATTTATTTAATTTTTATTAAGAAAATAACAATTACATACCGGGTGTTGACTGAAACTGAGACCATAGAAAGTCTATGAGATAATTGAGATTAAAAAATGTCTGCAAGAAGCTAAAACGTACAAAGGCATCCTCCATCTCTTTTACGTGCTTACTGTCCGTTACTTTCCCATTTTGAAACGAAGTGCGATCGACAATGACGATGCAATGATCGAAGGAAGGTCACGTGGTCACTGTTGAGTGCCTGCATTTTCGATGTAAATTAAGACGACACGTGACCTTTAATCACTGTTAGTCGATTGCAAAGATAAAATGCATTTAATATTTATGTAGAGATGTCATTGATGACTTCCAGTACAGTGTTGCCACATACGCGAAAAATTCCCGTTTTACGAGGAGGAAATGTAAAGTAGTATGAAAATGAAATGAAAAGTAATGGAAACGACGAAAAAGGGATGGCTACTCCAAATTGGGACAAGAACAAAGAAGAAATGTGGCAAATAGCGAGAGATGAAGCACGTGATATGCGCCAGAATCCATGTAATGAATGCTCTTAAGGATAAAAGGATTAGCAAATCAATCCATGATTGAAAGCGTCTTGCATAACAAATTACACGAACATGCAAAGCAAACCAATTAATTTCTCTAACTGTAATTTATTTATACGCCAATCAATAGCGTACAATAATTAATTAGCACGACTTCGAGGTATTACCTTTTTTTTTTCTTCTGCGGCACAAAGATTTGCTTACACACGAGCGACTGCCACCCAAAAAAAAAGAAAATTTAAATAATGACATTTAAATTTCGAAATGTTTAATAATGACGTTGTCGGTGGCGGCGTAATTTACTGCGGCGCGAATAAAAATCCATCATAAGGTTGGTGGTGTTCTATGGTTGGGAAGCTTAGGGACGAGAATGCCGTGGTGTGGTTTGATCTTGTCTGCGCGTCGTGACTCGATGTATCTAGCTAATTAGGTAAACGCTATTTTCCCACCTTCCGGACGCTTTGAACCGCCGCCCGACATATATTACACTGTTAAATTCCCCTGAAAAAGCTCGGGGGTTTTCGCAGCGTGATTGATGCACAACTGCATTAGAATCGTTTGTTGCCCTGGAAGAAGAGTGCGATTTTTAACCGACTGAAAAATGGAGTGTTGAGGTTTTGCGTCTTTACAGAAACATTTTAAAGGTGGGTAACAGGAAGTTTGGAACTAAAATTGTCAATCGTCTACCCATCTTGATCGATTCTTGTTTTGTTGTTTGCAAATTTAATTTACGTGTTACGCTTAAGGGACGTTGAGTTTATAAATTTCTTGCTAACAGTGTAGCTGCAGAGGTAGGTGAGACGGCCATGTTGTGTCAGGTACTGGACACTGATTGATGAACAGCAAGTGACGAGCTGAATGCCCATCAGAAGCGGAGCTGCCGTACCAGGCGCTACACCACGAATACCTCCGTCGTACACTCCAGGAGGAAACCATTTGAGTGATATTAAGTTTATTATTTCACCGTGACACGTTACTCCGACTCTCTCAGGCCAATACTATTATGTAACAATAACTATTTACCACCGCCAGAGTTCACAGTTCCATTAGGTTTTGAATAACTTAAAGAAGACTGCCTCATTATAGAATCGATTCGATTTTATCATAACTTTTATTTCATGCAATCGGTATATAAGGAGAAAGTCAAGAAAAAAAATATTAAACAAAAGATGAATAGAATCGATTCGATTTTATAGTATTAGCTTAAGTAGAGCAGCCTTTCGCAACTGTCCACTTTTTTATAAGTTACATAAAAAAATTAATAACTCTCATAAACTGCTCTTAATAATTAAGGCCTTGTAATTACTCGTTTAAGAATTAAATCATGTTCTAGTTATTTTTTTTTATCCAATTAGTTCAGCTTGTTAAATTCAAAATTATTATTTTCGTTGAGGATTTTCTTGATCTATGATAAATTAAAATTAATTGAATGATGGTTATTCACTCTATCTGATAGTGTAGAATTTATTTAACGTGTACGCAGCACCCCCCCTAAATACACCACGCACGTCTCATTATGATCCAGGTTAGGTGGTTATTATTACAATGGTCCCTCGTAAATAATCAAGATAATGAATTGGACGGATCCAAGCAAATGATTAACTGCTGAATATGCGATCTCATATCTCATCATACAAATGAGCTTCACATGCTCTCTCTCATATTAATCGAAATGCTATCGAATGCAGGCACGTTGCGTGAGCTCCGTTCGATTTGATCCAGGGGTGGATTCGTGGAAAAGATTCTTCTGATTTTTCATCGCCGAGATAAATGAATCGCCGCCGGGTTCGATGTAGTACAACAAGGAGGCGCGCAATTAATCATCATGATCCGGGGCCGAAACGCGCGGGTTCCTCGGAAAAATATTTTAAGTGCCGAGAATTAAAACGTAATTGACATGTTTTGTTTGGTGATAAGCAAGCCAACTAGTTCCTGGAAATGATTTTTACGGCACCCAGTGCTGCCACAAAATGAGCTAATGAGCTATTTACGTTGTGTTTCGAAAGCCTACAGTACATCCTAACAACGAAAAAAATGTTGTTTTTGTTGTTTTCCTTTCTCTTTTTAGGTCAACGCACTTTATAAAAAAAATACTATTTTTAGACCAATTAAATAAATTTAAAAAAAAAATCAAGAAACTGTGTGGAATAGTAAAAAATTACTTGATTAGTCAATTATTAGAACAATTAAAATATATTTCTTGAGATTATTTTAATTATTTTCTTTAATTTATTTTAGTTTCTTTCATTTATTTTAGTTTCAATCTCATTGATATTGTTACTACCACCAGGCTCTCAACGTTTTAATTCTGTCGTCGAAGTTGGCCATGAAAATTTAATTGTGAACCATCATCGCCATGACAGTTCTCAATTTGTCATTCCTAACCTTGCTTTCGAGGTTTCAAACTTAACAGTATGATAAGACGACACAAGAATTTATGTTCTATCGTAATAAACGAAAAAAGACAATAAAAATGAGACCTGTTGTAACAAACGAGAAAAGATAATAAGAAAATAAGATTTACAACAAATAATCAAAATTGTGGTGTATTCACAATAAACACCTTGTCACGGCCAACTTCGATGCCAAATTAAAAAAAGAACACCCGCTATCATTTTTCATAGTTTCAAGTGTTACTTAATGAATGGTGGCTCTGTAATTAATAATTTTTCAGTGAAACTCTGAGGTATTGTACATTCTTAATACAGCATTAGTCCACCTTTTAGGTGACTTTATTCTTTATACAATACGAACGAAAAAAGGTTATCTGTCAAGCAATTTACGTAAAAAAAATTGTGTTGGTAGCACATTTATCGATTATCGTTTTCTGTTTTATCGACATTTTGTGTCATAGAGTTGAGGTTAGGTTTTTTTTAACCACAGCATTTAATCAGCGTTGCCAACTAAAAGGGTAAACCTCTTTTTAAGGCTTTTTTTAAATCCCCGTTTTTAATATTTCGTGGTTTGATTGCCTTTTCTAAAATCTTCAAGGATCGCGAATTAAAATGGACTGGACACCTGTATAATACGAGTACGGTCTGCAAAGTTCCTCAACACGACCCCAGTCAGTGTATTGTTTTATAATTTATTTATTTCGTTATTGTGAGACATTCAACGACGCCATCTGTTGAAACATGCAGATGTTTTTTTTTCTCGTTTGTTTCTATGGGGGTTGTTCAATAGCTATTCCCTGCGATACGGCGGAAAATGTCACTTGTCGCCAGTAAAGAAAGAAATAAATCATATTTGCAGTTTTTTTTTAATAATCTGTTGACCTGATGGAAGGCAAATAAGTCTTTGTTTGGTGAGTCTTTGTTTAATTTTTTTTTCAACTTTTGAATCTACTGAATTCTGCTCTATAATCGATGGTCTTTTGCTTTTATTATTATTTTTTTTTTAAATTATTGTTATACTCTTATATTTTTTTTTATTTGGTTCATTTGGCCCCTTTTTGTCAAATTTATTAATCTACTGAATTATGCTGTAAAATCAATTGTTTTTTTGTTTTTGAAATTTTATTATTTCGTGCTTTTTTTATAATTCATTTTCTTTACCCTCTCATCGTTCGTTTCATTTAATTATTAATCTATTAATTTGTGCACTAAAATCGAATGTCTTTTGTTTTTATTTTCATTCTTTTTTAAATATTGTTGTTAATATTTTTTAAATTGTGTTTTCTTTGTTTTGTTAGCTTTCCCATCACACAGTTTTATAATTTATTTATTGAATTGTGGTCTAAAGTCAATCGTCTTTGGTTTTTACTATTTTTTTAAATATTACTTCGTATTTTTTAAAAATTCTAGTAATTCGTTTGCCTTGCTCCGTCATCGTTGTTATTAGTCTGTTAAATTGTGCTCTAAAATAAATTGTCTTTTGTTGATTTGTTTTTTTTTAATATCGTTAAATGTGTATTTTTTAAATTTTGTTTTCTTTGTTTTTTCACCTTTCCTTGCAAACAATTTTTTTTTAAATTTATTAAACCACAGGATTGCACTGTCTTTTGTTTTTATTATTTTTTAATTTTTATTATTTTATATATTTTTTTTAAATCTGTGAATTCGTTTCCTTTGCCGTCTCATTGTTCTTTTCATTCTTTAAAACTATTAATCTGTTGAATTGTGTTACTTTTCCTCAAAATCAGTTTTTTTTTCTTATTTATTAATCCACTGAATTATGCTATAAAATCGATTGTCTTTTGTTTTTATTTTTTTTTAATATTATGTTTTTTAAAATTTCCTCTCGGTTTTTTTTATTGATTAATCTTCTGAATCGTCCTATACAATCGATTGTCTTTTGTTTCTACTATTTTTTAAATGTTATTATTTCGTATTTTTTAAAAATTCTATCAATTTTGCCCCCACATCGTATTTTTAACATTTTTTTAAAATTATTTTATTTATTTTTTTACCTTTAGTCTATTAAAATGTGCACTTAAATCAATTGTCTTTTGTTTTGATTTTGTTAAATATTATCGTTATATACTTTTTAAAATTTGTTTTGTTTATTTTGCTTGAGCTTTCCTTTAAAACAGTTTTTTTTTTAATTTATGAATCTACGGAATTATATAAAATCGATTGTCTTTTGTTTTTATTATTTTTAGTTTTGCTATTTCGTTTCTTTTGTCCTCTCAATTTAATTATTAATCTGTTAAATTGTGCTCCAAGATTGATTGTCTTTTGTTTTTGTTTTTTTTTTAATATTATTGTTACATATTTTTTTAAATTTGTTTTCTTTGTTTGTTCACCTTTCTTCTCAGTTTTTTTTTTTAATTGATTAATCTACTGAACCGTGCTCTACAATCGATTGTCTTCTGTTTTTTAAAATGTAATCATTTCGTATTTTCAAAAAAAATCCATTAACTGTTTTTTTTTTGCTCTCATTTTATTTTATTATTAATCTGCTAAATTGTGCTGTAAAATTGATTGCCTTTTATTTTTATTTATTTTTTTTAAATATTATTGTTACATATGTTTTCAAGTTTGTTTTCTTTGTTTTGTTACCTTTCCTCTCGGTTTCTTTAAAGTGATTAACCTGTGTATTTGTGTATTTATTTTGCCACCTTTGCTTTCAAACATTTTTTAAAATTATTTATTAACCTACTGAATTAAGTAAAATCGATTGTCTTTTGTTTTTATTATTTTGAAGTTTTATTATTTCGTATTTTTAAAAAATTCTATTTTCTATTTCGTTTTTTCGCCTTCTCATTTTTTAAAATTATTAATCTATTAAATTGTGCTCTAATACTGATTGTCTTTTGTTTTAATTTTTTTTAAGTATTATTTGTTTTGTTACCTTGCCTTTCAATTTCTTTTAATACGTCAATCTTCTGAATTGTGCTTCTTTTGTGTTTATCATTTTTTAAATTTTATTTTTTCGTATATTTTTTTAAAATTTTATCAATTCGTTCTCTTTACCATCACATCATCTTTTCAATTTTTTTTTTAAATTTTCCGTCTATTAAATTGTGCTCTAAAATCAATTGTCTTTTGTTTGGCTTTGTTAAATATTATTGTTATATACTTTTTTAAATTTGTTTTCTTTATTTCGTCAGCTTTCCTTTGAAGCATTTTTTTTATTTATAAATCTGCGGAATTATGTAAAATCGATTGTCTTTTGTTTTTATTATTTTTAGTTTGATTATTTCGTACTTTTTTAAAATTTTGTTATTTCGTTTCTTTTATTCTCTCAATTTTTTTTAATTATTAAACTGTTAAAATGTGATCTAAGATTGATTGCCTTTCGTTTTTTTTTTATATATATTATTGTTACATATTTTTTTAAATTTGTTTTCTTTGTTTGGTCACCTTTCCTCCCTTTTTTTTAATTGATTACTTGTGTTATACAATCGATTGTCTTTTGTTTTTATTATTTTTTAAATTTAATTATTTCGTATTTTTAAAAATTCTATTAATTGTTTTTCTTCCTCTCATTTCTTTTTAATTATTAATCTGTTAAATTGTGCTGTAAAATTGATTATCATTTTTTTTATGTATTTTTTTAATGTTATTGTTAGATATGTATTTTCTAAAATTTATTTTCTTTGTTTGGTCACCTTTCCTCTCATTTTTTTTTTTTTAATTGATGAATCTACTGAATCGTGCTGTATTTAATTATTTCGTATTTAAAAAAAATTCTATTAATTATCCTTTTCCTCTAATTTTTTTATTATTAATCTGTTAAATTGTACTGTAAAATTGATTCTCTTTTATTTTTATTATTATTATTTTTTTAATATTATTGTTACATATTTTTTCAAATTTGTTTTCTTTAATTTATTTACCTTTCCTCTCAGTTTCTTTTAAGTGATTAATCTACTGAATCGTGCTGTACAATCGATTGTCTTTTGTTTTTACTATTTTCTAAATTTGATTACATATTTCCTATTTTTTTTTTTTTAATTCTATTAATTCCTTTTGACCTCTCTCGTTGTTCTTGTGTTTTTTTATCATAAAATCGATTATTTTTTCCATTATTTTATTATTTTATTTTTTGACTTTATTATTTTGTTGTCATTGTTTCGTCATCGTTTTTTTTTTAATTGTTTCTTTTACATACTTTAATAATCAAAATTCACCGTCTGTCGTTCGTTTTCTTAACTTTATGTATTTTTAATGAATTTTTACGTTTTCTGAAAATGTATTCCTGAATCTAGTAACAAATTTGGGGACTTTTTAGATTGAAAATGGATTTGTTGGTAACTCTTGAGGATTCATGCTTCTTTACGTTGGTAACACAGCATCTAACCTGTGATTGCAGCAAACAATGTATCTCCTTTCAAATAGTGAGAAAACGTAAAATATTCAAATATCAGAAGTTACTTTCGAAACGGGGGAAAGTTAAAAAAATGTATTAAACATAACCTTAAATCGCCAAACGTCAAATAATTCTAAATAAAGATAAGAGATGGCGGTGTTGCCAACATATTTCTTAGGTCGGTTTCATGACTTTTCTTAATCGTACTGTATTTCAAAATATGTTTAAACTTCTTTGTTTTTACTTTTGTTTTTATTGTTAGAATCAGAAAAGAAAGTTAAAATATCACAGAACGAAATCATTTCGATAATTGCGCTCAAAACACTCCTCCAATGTTAAATGCGGCGGTGGTGGCGATTGCGTGAGTTGCAACATTGCATTCAGATTGCAGCAGCCGGGCTTAATACGATTTGATTTGACACTAATCCTGTTATCGAATTTGCCACCCCACGCATCATCGTGAATTGAATTATATTAAATAGCATATGCCCGTGATCTATTTGGAATTCGTTTACGCCGTCCTGGGGGCGCCGCTCTAATGAATTTATAAATTATTTAAATTAATTCTCGATTAAGTTGATAGAAAAGAAGTGGTACGCCCTCGTTCAGATCAAATTCGGGGATTTACACAGCATATCAAATAGTCACAAAAATGACATTTCACTCTTGAAATTGAAATTATGATTAATTGATTAATTAAGCTTTGTGTCTATGTTTTAACTATAATAATTAAACTAGTTTGATTAAAGGGGTTCCTCTTTGTATTGGGATTATTTTTTTTTTTATTATTTAAACGTGGAGCTAACGGAGAGTCGTTCCTAAGTAAAACGTAATAAAGTCAGGTGTCACAGTTCGGGGACAAAGCTCGTCGCACAGGTGAATAAATTTACAAGGAATATACGATGACACACATGATCGGAGCTCATTGACGGCGATCAGCGGGAGGATCCAATAATGGAGGATATTAAACATCCCGACGGGGTGAAGATTAAATACCAGCAGCTCAAGGTGTTGCTGCCGTTTGAGGGGTGTGCAGATTTATTAATAGCTACCTGCACCGAATTAATATCAAATCTAATTTCTGGGGGGGAGTCTACGTTTAATAATTGCATATATTTTTAAATTTCATGCAAAGTTCACGCAGACAATTAAATTGCGTAAAGCGAGGCAATCCAATTATAAATTATTGACTATAATAATAATGATGTGTATAATCATAGGAAATAAACAAACCATTTAGTAAATGAAGTGCTCCCGGGGGTAAGGTTATACATAACTAAGGTAGGGGTAGATTTTACGGTGCCCATATTTATGTTGTACGCACATCGCGCAATTGGATACAGAATAGCGAGTAGAGGTGCAAGCTCCGTTAAACTTCGGGGGCGGAAGGACGACTGGAGGTGTAGGGAAGTGTTATCTAATATTGCGTACGTAATCAATGTGAGATTAGCGAGGGTGTTCAGTCGGGTTCATCACTATGTTATCTCAGTACATCTCCCAGGAGACGGCCTCCATACTAAGCCGCTTCGATGTGAGAACTTCTCCTTCAACACCCTATTACCACTCCTGTCACAGGATATTGATATTGCTGGAGATTAGGTTTAGGATGCTGTGAAAACTTTTTGCCAAAAATAAGGAAATTGATAAAAGTTGCGGATTTTTTTCTTGTCAGTGAAATATAATCTACGGGTGGATTTTTAAATAGCCCCCAAACCTAATAAATATACACCGTGATCAACAATGATTGAAGGTTTGCTTCTGATATATTTCCGAAATATTATCAATCTTTCATTTCGCAACAGCTGTGTAAGGACATCAATGATACTTGTGCGAACAATAAAAAAAATAATGCAGAGCGGCACGTTCAATCATCGTTGTTGCTCACAGTGTACAAGTTGCCTGTAAACAAATGAATAGTGGCGTAACATAAATGTATTTGAAATGTCAAACTTAATTAATATTTAATACTTAACTTATTATTAAAGAATAACGTGCCTGTATTTTAATTTATTTTTAATGGAAAAGTGAAAACAAAAGGTTTTCTTACAGATACTCAAATCGTCCACCATTTTTTTTTCTTGCATTTGTTAAACACTCGATCGTCTTTTGTTTATGATTTTAATGTAAACCATCAATTAAAATTTTCCTTTGTAAGTAATTTTAGGAGCCTTTTAATACTGAGACCAGCGTTGCCAAACCTAACGCGCTCAAGTAAAATATTTAATGTATTCGATACAGTACGATTTTTCGGCATTTGTTTTTAGTGAATTCTTATCTGCTACTAGTGACATTTTAGTGAGATTTGTCGTTGTTAGATGGCGCAAAAACTTGTGTTGGGAACTTCGGGACAATCCCGAATCTCGGCAGGTAATCACATTTTGGGATAATCCTGGCGATTCCGGATGGGTGGCAACCCTAGTCCAACACTTTATGATTTTTTTTTTTGATTTTTTTTGAAAAGTGTTTCGTTTCACTTTGCGCAGTTTTAGTGGTGGCTCACAATCAGACACAAACTTTGATGGAGACGCCTCTCCAATACGATGAGTATTTTGGTCATCCTGATCCTTAAAGTACAGAAGAATCGAGTATAGGACGAAAGTACAATTTACGCTAATAAATATAAAGTGTTGCTAGCGGAAAAAGTCCCACTTTTCTTCACGATTTGTGATTAAACATTGCGCCACTTTTCTGTCAACTACACGAAAAACGAAATAAAGTTCCTTACAACTTGAAAGCTATTTGCAATTTATTTTCTAGAAAATATCGCTGTAAAAAATTGACATTTTGTAAATCATTAAGAGCATTACATACGTTAAACTAAATACTATAATAGAATGCCGTCTTATGATCATGTAAACAAACGTTACAGCGGCTCGCTTTATCAAAGGCTTTAGCGTTATGATAATGAAACTGACCTTTGCAATAAAACAAACAGTCAAAGAATGCTGGAAAACACACCAACTGCAAACAGCGACACATCGACGAAGTCCTGCATTATGCAAGCATAAACAAATATGACTAAGAGAGGACGAATCTAGGAAAATCCTGATGACTCATGGATCAAGTGTGCAGTTTGATCCCACACACAGCGTTTTGCTCTATAAACTATAAATTATTAGAATTAGATAAAATACAGTTAGAAAGCCTATGGTCGTAATGTCGCCGACAGAAGTGACAAGTCCTTAGTTTTATCCGTTTGTCTCTCTGTATCCAGTAGCATAGTTTTATGGGCGAACATTAATTTATTTGCGAATTGCTAACTTATCCAATGGATCTTTACCATCACGTTATCAATGCGTGTTGGAATAAAATGCATACGTTCTTCAACCCATCTCATGTAATTTTAATTTAATTTAATTTGTTTGTTGATCCGGACGTATAAAATTCATGACGTAATGGTAAAGATCCATTGGATAAATAGTAGCAGACTAGCATCTGCTTGCTTGATGTGCAGAATGTCATTTCTTCTTTTTGTAAAATTATTTTGAATTTGTTGGGCATCATTCTGAAGAAATCTTCAATTGCATTTAAATTTTACCCATGTTTAAATTACGCTGTTTAATAATTCAATTAAATTATTATTTTTGTTTCTTTCTTAAACTTATTTTAATTGTTGCTTTATGCCAAATTCCTTAACTAAAATTCATACAAAAGAAAGAAAATGTAAAAGAAGAAGAAGAAGAGGTGTTATTTCCACAATCCCAAAAAATATAAGTAATGACGGGCAAGGACTGAAATCTCATTCAGAGCAATATCTGGCAAATGGAAACTCAAACCGGAAACGTCCAAACAAAGAAATTGATACTTGGGAGTCTTATAGCTTGATTAAAATTTCGGTAAAAAAGTGAGAAAGAGGCGAGGAAATTATTTATTTATTACTACCCTCTCCCACTCTCACCGTAGTATCTAGAACAGAAAAGTAACTCGATGACACCTTGTAAAATTCGTAAATTAGAAAGTAAAAAATAAATCATCCCCTTTCTTTTATCTTTTATAACCATTCATCCCTCACATTACAAAGAAACTGTAAGGGTTACGAAGAGATGGCGCTGCGTTTCGGTTACTACAACTGTAAACCCAAAAAGTAACGAATAAAACATTGGTTCTTAAATTTTTCTGTTAGATATAAGCTATATCTATCTATCTATATCTATCTAGATATAAGAGGAGTTGCTTACTTTATATTGTTTCTTGCAACTGCTGAGCGATTTGTAATTCATTTTCGAGAAATGTCGCAAGGAAATTGTAAGGGTTACGGTAAGATGGCGCTGGATTTCATTTATTTATTTATTGTAAATGTAAATCTATAAAGATAATGAATGAAATTGTCGTTTTTAAACATAGAAATGTTTACTAGTCGGCGTTTCGCTACCTAGGATGAGAGATTTGTCAAGATTAAATGATAAACAAATTTGGTAATTGAAACAAATCAAATTACAATTTGTTTTTTTTTTTTTGAGGTATATTAAGATTTAAGCTGGGTTTATTAATTATACGAGTATAACTCATATTAATTTTTGATAAAAGTTTTTACTTCTGACTAAAAGATGGCGTTTCTAACTACTGATTACATATAGCAATTGTAATAATTCTGAAATTTGTTGTACGTGTTTAAACAAGGAGGTGACTCTTTATTAAAAAAAAACAAAACATTTTCGGGGGGGGGGCTTCTTTATCTTGCACTCTTCAATTTTTAATGAGCGGGGGCGGGGGTGCACTATCATGAAGACATCCGTCCAATAGGCTCATTTAATATTAGAAGATGAAGAAGAGTCACCATGAAAAGTACTCAAAGATTTTGTTTTGCGAAACTGCACCTCATTTTGATATTACGTGACCTTGAAATGTTTTGGGCAGTTTTTCGTTTTGAAAAAAAAAAGAAAAGCTCCTGCGTAATTGTAATCCAATGGTTGGTGAGCTAAGAGGCAGGCAGTCGAATGAAGAGATGGCGTCGAGAGGCGATACACCATAAATTAATTTTTTTTTTGGAAAACATGGGCCAATGAAGACAAGCGACTTCAGCCTTACGATTTCGTTTCAAGAAATGAGCAGCTTATCTTGAGATGTGACCAACAGATGTCGCCACTTCCCAAAACACTAATTAAGTTCCATTTGGACCTACAACATGATAATTAACCAACGAATTACTCTGCTTGATTCGCGATGTCGTCGCACACTTACGCGAACGCTAGTTCATTATTAAAAGTTGAAGGACATATCGGTGGTGACTCTTGTTCGAACCTCAATCTTTACTTGCAACTCATCGATCAAATTTAATCAATAGATTCGAGATGTAATCGTTAGATGGAGACACTTGCGCAAACGCTAGTTTCATTTCTTTCTTTGTGTTTCACTATGTTTTTTGTTTGTCTCTATGTTCAAGGAAGCCCTTGAAAATCAAGGAAATCGATCTTTTCATTTGTTTTTCTTTTTTTTTAAGCAAGAAATTAACAAACGAGAAACGACGATTTCCGGCGTGAACCGGAAAATCCTTGTCTTTTGTTTCTTTCATGGGCATCTCTTCTTACTACGTCGTCTGTTTCAGTTCGTTTATGGTTTCTCCTTTTGTTTTCTTGTCACTCTTGATCATCGAGCATTATCCGTCTTTTGTTTATTGTTCTTCGTCATCTTTGAATTCATAATCCGAGGATGAATTTGAAAATGACGAAGAACAAGATTCCGAAGGTGAATCCAAGAACGATGAACATCTACGAAATATAAGTGAACAAGAAACAAAAGACGGATTGTTCAAAAATCAAGACCGACAACTATCCTTCTTTCGTTTGTTGTGCCCCTATTTCTTCGTAATTCTTTTGGATTCGTAATCCAAAGATGAATCATCTTTGGACTACGAATCCAAAAATGACGGAATACGAAGAAATAGGCGAACAAGAAACAAAAGATGGCCCTCATTGGGCCCTCGTCACACAATTTTAGGTCAAAAATAGGACGCAAGATGTCGCGACTTAAACTAGTGATTAATGATTAATGTTTCTGATTGATTCGGCCTTTATTTCATGAAAACTCATATTCACAGGTGAGTAATAAATATTAAAATTTTTTTAATCATTTATAAACAACTGTCATGTTGAAAACTTGCTAAACTACGTACAAATACAAGTACAAGTATAATGTACAATAAACCAAAAGCAGTTCCTTATAACTTCAGAGCTAATTGTAATTTATTTTCTAGAAAATGTCGCTATAAGAAATCGGCATTTTTCAAATCATTAAGAGCATTACACAAGTTAAACCAAACATTCGATAATAGAACGCGACCTCGGGAAATTACGCCAACTTATGATCATGTAAACAAATGTTACAGCGACTTGCTTCATCAAAGGTTTTTGCCGTCATGATAATGAAACTGACCTTTGCAAAAAAGCTGCAGTCAAAAAGTGCAGGAAAACACAAGCTGCATATTGCATCATCAAACAATGACTCCTCAAAGAAGCCCTGCATTATGCAAGCATAAACAAACATAGCTAAGAGCGGACGAATCTAAGGAAACCCCGATGACCTTGATCCCCCATACAACGTTTTGTTCGTAATCGGATTTTCCTGTATAAACCACCAAATAAAAATCGGCTGGAACTACAATTAGATACAAATAATACAGATAGAAAGCTTATGGTCGTAATGTTGCCGACAGTCCTTAGTTTATTTGCCAATTACTATTGATTCAATGGATCTTTAAAAAGCATCACATGTACTTCAACTAATCTCATGTAATTTTGAGAATGAAAACGTTTGTCGATTCGGACGTATTGTCACGAAGGTTGTTATTAAGGGGACAACTGTATATAATTTATTGTAAGGCATCGCTGCTACCTTCAGGAGCGAGCGTTACAGTATAATGGTAAAGATCCATTGGATAAATGATAGTTATGTTATTACAGATTAACATCTGCTTGTTTGACATGCAGAATGCCATTCCTTCTTTTTGTTGGGTATTGTTCTGAAGAAATCTTCAATTACATTTGAAGTTTACGCATGTCTAAATTATGCTGTTTAATAATTAGACTAAATTATTATTTCTGTTTCTTTCTTAAACTTGTTTTAATTGTTACTTGATAATACCCGAGTTTAAGTTGTTGTTTTAATACTATTTAGAATTTGCTTTATGCCAAATTCCTTGACTAAAAGAGAGAAAATATAAAAGAAGAAAAATATATGTAGTGGCGGGCAAGGGCTGAAATCTCGTTCTATATAAATGGGGCATTGAGAGCAATATCTGGTAACTGGAAACTCAAATCAGAAACGTCCAAACAAAGAAATTGATACTTGGGTGTTTTATGGTTTGATTAAATTTTTGGTAAAATAGTGAGCAGGAGGGGAGGAAATTATTTATTTATTTATTACTACTCTCTCTCACTCTCCTCGTGGTATCTAGAACACAAAAGTATCTCGAGGAGGCCTTGTACAATTGGTAAATTCGAAAGTAAAGGATAAATCATCCCCTTTCTTCTTTCATTTATAACCATCCGTCACTCACATTACAAAGAAACTGTAAGGGTTACAAAGAGATGGCGCTGCGTTTCGTTTATTACAACTGCAAACCCAAAAAGTAACGAATAAAACTTTCGTTCTTAAATTTTTCTGTTAGATATAAGTTAAGAGGAGTTGCTTACTTTATATTGTTTGTTGCAACTGCTGAGCGATTTGGAAACTGTAAGGGTTACAGCGAGATGGCGCTGAATTTAATTTATTTATTAATAGCAAATGTAAATCTATAAAGATGATGAATAAAATTATCGTTTCTAAACTTTTCTGCTTCAAACCAAAATGATTTGCTTACTTTACTATTTTTTCTTGCAAGTGCTGGATGGGAGATGCAAATTTACAAGAATGATCAAAAAATTGTAGTTTTTAAATTTTTCTACCACAAGCCAAAATAAGTAGCTTACTTTATATGTATTTTCCTCATAACTTCAGAGCTATTTGTAATTTATTTTCATCGGAAATCTCGCAAAGAAATTGCAAGGATTACTGAGAGATGGCGCTGCATTTCATGTATTACAAATCTAAGAAGGTGCTGAATAAAATTGTCGTTTTGAAACTTTTCTGTTTCAAACTGAAAGGCTTTGCTTCCTTTGTATCATTTGTATCTGCGTTATATATCATTTATTTTCAAGAAATGTAGCAAAGTAATTGTCAGAGTCAATGAGAGGTGGCGCTGAATGTCATTTATTTCAATCGACATAAGCTGAGTTCGTTTTTTCAACTCCGTTCATTCTATTTACTCTTTTCGCACTTTCTTGGAGAAGATCTTAAATGACATAAAAGAAGAACCAAGAAGGAAGATAAGGAAATCCAAGGAAGAAATAAAAAAGACGAAAGAATATATTTAATTAGGAAATAATAGAAAAGAAAATGCCATAAACTTACCCTAGGTACACCAAAAAGTCTGGAGTTAAGGCAAGAGAAAGGAGAAGAAAGGTAGAATTAATAAAACGTAGAAAACTCAAGAGGAAGTAGAAAGAGCAGTAGAAAGCAAAATAATTACGTGGAAATGAAGTAAAAGATGTATGTATGTATGACGATACTGACAGGTCGTTCAGGTCTATAGCTTTATTACTTCTTTTCAAAGCTACTTATTTCTGGTTTCCTCTTCCCAACTCAAGACCCTCTTCTTTTGCAGATCCGCCAGCATCATTTTTCCATTTCTTCCGTTAACTATTCTGTTTGCTTTCATCGACTGTAGGTGCAATCTCTTCGCTCTGATCACCTCTGTAACCATCGCCTCCCAACATATTCCCTATATTTTTTTCATTAGTTCTTTCTTCATGTTCATTCTGTATCTATTTCCCTTCCCATCGTAAAAGTCTTTTTTGATCCACGTTTCGCACCATGAGTTTTGATCTATAAAAGTTATTCATTACACTAGCATATATATATATACCCCTTCATCAATCTCATGTCGTTTTCTTCCATACACATACTCCATTTTCTTCCCACTAGCTCCATATTGTTCTAACACAGTCCCACTTATCTTTTCCCCAATTTTAGTAGCTCTTCGTATGAGAGCCACGTAGTCCGCTTAAGCTAGAATCAATTGCTTTTATATATCAAGTTTCCTTCTGTATTAACTTTGCTATGTCTCATGATTTTTTCCAGAACTAGATTAAATAAAGGAGTTGACGAATTGAGTTGAGATTTCTTGTTCTAATCTAAGACTTGTTAAAGGTTCCTCTGGAATTATTGCACACTGCAACATCACCCTTTTTATATAACAGTGTGACAATCGCTTCTCCTCAACTTCTCACTAAAATATTCTCTCCCTTACTTTTGTTCCCCTCCTATTACACCTTCATCTTTGTCTTTGACGTACATCTTTCCTATTTTTAAAGTCCATATAAAAATAATGTTCATATTACGTCTTTCTTTTTCTTCCCTTTCCATTCTTCCACACGCCGTTTTCATATTTTATTTATTTCATATTATTCCTATTTTCCATTGCTCCTTCCGCCACCAACTCCTATTTTAAACGAACTTTCTGTTTGAAATCTATACCAAATAGCAGAAGTAGCTAGACAAAAAGAAAACTATTTGGAGTTCTCTGGAAATAGATACCAAAAAAACAGCTAAATCGAATAAAAGGATTTGGGAGCAACCCGAAACCCCCAAAAAATTAATCGAATTTACCTTTTGGACAGGTACAGCTTTTAAAAGAATTAGCTTCAAGAAATAAATATGAATGTGCATCAGAGATGGCAAAATCAATATTGTAATTTGATTGATCAAAATTTCACAATCATGGGGAAATCAGAGAATGCCAGAGCACAGTGGATGAAGAGAAGCAGCAAAGACGCGCCGGGGTGCCAGTACATGGTACGCAGCGAGGGTGATGTTTAATTACTGTGCAACCGTGGAATTCCAATATCAAAGCCCTCCCCCGTAAGCCAAATGAAGAGGCGTCACTCTTACCTGCTGGTGCTGCTGGTGAGCTTCGACATCACCTGTCAACAATGACTTCCCCATACATTCTTTTGCATTTACATGCGGGGAATTTAAATTTGTATTATATTTAAAATATAATTTCAAACGCACAAAATGAAAAATTTTTTTATACAGGGTGCACACAAAAAATATTATTGAAAGCCAGCTGAAAGGTTTAACATCAGTTTGAGTAAGTTATTAAAAGATACAGGGTGTTAAATTTTAAAGACATTCAACTTGAAGCTTGCCTAACGACATCTCACTCAGAAGTTGCATGAATATCTTTATTAACGGCGAAAGTATTATCGACTGGCGGTGGTTGAATGATGCAAAATACGTATGTTATTAAAACGTTTGCATTTATTGCAGACTCATCAGAGCCATGTTCGTATCTGTACTAATAAGAAGCTGCAATTTTCTCGTAATGAAATTTGTAAAAAAAAAGAAAAGATTGGACGCATAAAGGAAACGTTACATTTAAGCTCGTAATGGAAACCGTAAATGAACGCAAAACACGAATACACGGGCCGTCTTTAAAATCCTGCTGCAATATACGTCATGCTGTCGAACAGCATGCCCGAGTAATTAATTATTAGGTTTCAATCCGCCGCCATGACTGGACAGTTTTGCTGGTTGCCTTGGAAACCGTGACAGCGGCTACACCTACCGGTTACCTGCCGTACCAGCTCCGTTATTAATGCGTCGCATTCTCAGATTGACACATATGACGAATGGACGTCGCCATCGACATCGCGACCTTCGGGCTCGATCCAATTAACTTTCGTTCGTTCGAAGCGCCAGATCGAGATAGTATTCACGCAAATTAATGGTTTCCAACTCGTAATGCGTGTGATATTTACAATAATGATGTATTAATAACGGGCAGCGAGCGGTAAATGTTGTAACGGTCGTGGCCTGCTTGACGCTGAATTATGTACTAATATGACGGGATAATTATCGAGCATTGTGGAAAATGTACCGCTGCCAATCGGTATGCTACGCGATTAATGATTCTGATTAGCAATTTATACCTTAGGCTCAAAACTTCTTATCCACACCCTGTATATAGAAAAAAAAAATTAATCAAAAAAGTAAGCGTACGGGAAGAATACTTTTAATTTTATTCACAATTTATGGCATTTCTTGTTTCAATCAGAAATCATACTGAAATGTGATCATAAAGTCTCATGACGTCATGACCCTAGCGAGTCTTGGTTCGAAGAATTTAAGAACAAATAATTTCTTAAAGCGTTTGTTTTATCAAAACGACACATATCCAAAGAGCAGATTAATGAAATCGTGTATCCAAGAAAGATCCACTTTCTTTTATTTCTTTGCAAATGATCAGGGCTCAGTGCAACAGCACGTTCTTGATCTCTTCTTTCTTCGCCTTTTTGCTTCCATTTTACTTGCCTCAACGTTTATTGGATAGCGTTGACTTCAACAAGTGTCAACAACGCGTCTTTCCACTTTATAACACACGACCTAGCACCGCCGCAGATGAACGAGTTATGACGCGCTTCCTACACAACGAAGTGTAGGAAGCGCATCATAACTCGTTCATCTGCGGCGGTGCTAGGTCGTGAGTTATAATTTGTGGAATTCTTGCTAGAAAATTAGAAGAACTCATCTTCGACTTTGTCGGAATCTTTTCAAACACCGCCAGGCGAATTTTATCCTACGAAGCTTGGAATGTCATAACATTCAGGTATAAAACCAGTAACGGCTTGATAATTCATTTCTCATTTCTCCTTCAATTCAGGTTTCTTTTGACGTGTACGTTATTCGTGCATACTTCGAGCACATTTCTCCTCTCCGTTTTGGTATTACATCTGTGAAATACCCATTTCCGTCTTTGGTGATTATTTAACCCTTGAATAGCAGTTACGAGGACCGGCAAACACGAGAAGGGGTAGTGGGGTGGAAGAAATTTGCTGGAGATGGATTGATGGATGGTCTACACATCACTACTGGACGACATTCTGATGGCTGGAGTGGCGGGGGGCTGTCCGCAGGGGGGTGTACTGTCCCCCCTGTTGTGGAACCTCGTCATGGACGGGCTTCTGAGACGACTTAGCGGTGAAGGCTTTGATCCCTTAGGGTATGCCAATGATTTAGTCCTACCCGTACAAGGGAAATTCAATAACACTGTCAGGGACCGAATGCAGGTTGCCCTGAATGTAGTAACAAGGTGGACCGAGGAGGAAAGTAGGATCAATCTTCAAAAAATCACCACTGTGCCATTCACTCAGAGGCGAAACCTAGAGGGTTTAAGTCCTCTACGTCTTCAGTGTAAAACCTGTACCACCTGATGCCTTACTGAATGGTTGCGGTAAGAAAACCAGGGCGAACACAATAGCCTAAATAGCTGTAGTGCCTCCGGTGCATCCTTTGCAGACGGGTTCTAGTCAAAAAGAAAAGGGAGGCACTGCTTTAGATTCTCTAACTTTGCTTCAGTCGACGCTTGATAGCTCTGACACGAGTGCGTAGAGTAATATTGGGAAATTTATTTTGCATCTTCAGCTGGTTAGATTCACCCTGGCGCCTTACTTTTAACAACTTTGTGCCGCGCCCATCTCCATTTAGAGCTATCTTGGGCAACAGCGGATGAAAAGCAGCGCAAATTTGTTACCGTTCGTGATAATAAACAGGAGTAGTTCATTATTATGTTTCGGTGTAAAATTGTTTGGAATGATCGCATTTTCTTTCTTTGTCCCGCTTTTAAATTTGCCTTCCGTATTTCATCTGTCAGTTCTGGTCTCCCTTTTTCCATTACTTTCTGTATTTTCCTCCTTCAGGTTTCCAAGGTTCTACCGTTTTCTCTTTTTTCTCGTTTTCTTTGCTTCAAGCCTAGATTTTCGATGTAATGTTGTTTGGGATAAGACTAATCCGTAGTATGCCGTAGCATTCTTCCAAGTTTCATGGTTTTGAATCATTTTTTTGCCTTCCTTAAATCCGTGATCAAATTTTTTCTCCCTTTTCCGCTAATTTCCGCACTCTCTCTTTCAAATTTGTATTTTTGAATTTGAGGAAACGTCACCTCTGCCCCATACATGTAAAGGGATTCATAGGGTTACTTCTTTAAAAAAACGGAAATATAAAAATTGTATATGTATCAAAAAGGGATTAGTCAGGAGGGTGCTTGGAGCAAGATCCCAAAAGATAAACCAAGAAGTATATAAGACATACAGGCAAATACATGAGCTACACATTAGAAGAGAAAGTGTGGCGTAGAATGTGGAAAATGCCTTTGGCGATTGTCTTTACGAAGAACTTTTTGGAAACAGATCATCAACTAGTTCCTCCAGTCTTTCCTGGCCCACATCTTCTTTCGTTCGGCTTATCCCTAAGGGATAGCAGTGCTTCTTTTACTTCTTAAGGCTTCCTCTGCTGTTTTCTCCGTGCAGTAACACCTTCCGGGTTTGATTAACTTTAAGCCCCCCTATACTTCCATTTCAAACCACGTCACCATTTTCATTTTCTTTAAAAAAAGGGGGAAATAGTCCAGGCTGAAAGCTCTGATAATGATCCTCCTGGTTGCGTGTCTTTTGACGTCTTGTAGAGACGCCCCAGTTTACAATTTTCCTGTGAATTTTTCCCCTGTTCAGGCCAAAACATTTCATTTCTAATTTTGTTTTTTTTTTAGGTATTCCATCCATTTCATTGTAAACATATCTCCATTGCGTATGAAGGACTTTTGTTTCTTTCTGTAAGTGACTATGAACTTCTACCTTTGTGGCATACTCTTTTCCCATAGGAATTTAGTCTATATCATACGGTCAAAACAAGTGTCTAATCAATCTAGTCGTCCGTTTATTCATAACATTTCCAGTTTTCTTATTTTCTTACCATTCGGATTTATTCTTTCCTAGTCTATGGTATGAAGATATCATAGGCCAGTTCTCTTTCCTGTCCCCCTTTTTGTAGCCTGCTCCTCCTCTTACATCTTCTAGCCGCATTTTCATAGTCTTTCCCTCTTGTTTGTCCCATGGAGGAACTAGGAAATAGGATTTCCGTTTTGAACCTTGTCACTATTTCATACTTTCTTGACGAAAAGAGGAGAATAGTAACGCAATCCAAATCGATAGTTTGGAGAAACAACCCATCTTTCCTTCTTTTACAATTTTCTGTGGATTACATCCCTCATTAGACCCGGATCAATTCATTTCTAATTTTGCCTTTTCTGGTTTTTCCATCTACTTCCTCCATCTCGTTTGGACATGCTTTGTTTCTTTCTCTTTCGCTCTTTTTTTATCAAATGTTTCAATTCCACTCCACCCCCTTCAGCTATTTTCCGTATTTTCTTTAACTCACCCCAGACTTTAATGTTGTTTGAGGTAAGTTCATAGCATTTTTTCAAAGTTTTTAGGTTTTGGGCCTACTTTTGAAATTTTTTGTAGTTCCACCATCTTTCTTTTCTCTTTTTCGCTTTGCTTCAACCTCAGACAGGTCGATGTAAAGTTGTTTGGGGTAAGTCTACTAAATTTTTCACCAAGTATTCCATTTTTGGCCCGCAATTAAATTTTTTTCTCTTCGTCCATGAGCTCTTCCTTTATCAAATTCTCTCAGTTCTGCTCTTTCTCTTTCTGTTGTTTTTTTTTTGTATTTTCTCCTTTCAAGTTAATCAAGTTCTATCATACTTTTATTTCTCATTTTCTTGCCTCGAACCCGGGCTTTTCGATGTAAGGAAATTTCAGGCAAGTCTATGATATTTCTTTTTATGTTTTCTTCTTTTCTTGTGAATTTTTTGTCTTTCATTGGCTCTTCGTACTTCGTTCGTCAAATGTTCTCATTTCTGCTCTTTCTCTTTCCGTTGTTTCTCATACTTTATCCTTTGAGGTTTTTGAAGTTGTAGGATTTTTCTTGTTTTTCGTTTCCCTTGCCTCAACCCTAAGACTTTTCGATATAAGGCAAGTGTATTGGTATCTCTTTTTGGTGAATTCTTTTGTGTTTCATTGTGCCCTCTCTTTTCAGATTTCTTTTGCTTCGTTTCTTTCCAAAATTTCGTCGTCTTTCATTCGCAATACTTTTCCCATTCATCTTCATTTATATTGTAATTTTATTGGTTCTTCTCTACACCCTCATTTCTTCTTTGGTCTTTTCTTCTCCATAGGGAAATTCTTGATTACAAACTTGTAAGATGGCATTTCTGTGTATTTGGCGAGAAAGATGATACCTAATTGCTTTAGTATATTTTTCTCTTCTTGTTTTTCTTTCCACTAATGTCTCTGCCCAAGCTCCTCTCTATGAGCTTGTCGGGGAGATGTTAGGCTGGTTATTTTTTTATTGCCTGCTGCGGCTGTGACTGACTTAGAAGGTGTTTCTCTCCTTCGGCATTCGTCTTAGGTAAACGTAGAAGACCTAGTTCTAAGGGGCCGATCAGAATCTGAAACACATTCCAACACTTGTATCAGGAGAGGATTCGAAGTCATCCCTATAATTGCCCGACTCATTGCCAGTGCACCCAACCAACTCGGCTATGTAATCAAGTTAATCCCGCAATATTTCCATTGTTTTTCCGTTCCTCTTGCTGTCGAAGTCGATTTCCTTATTAGGGTTTTCTAGTTTTCATTGATATCCCATTTTTCTGGGAGAGTTTTTCCAGCCTTATTGCTTTCATCTTCTTTCTTCAATTTTTTGCTTATTTCCAGCTCTCGCATATAATTTATTTGTCCTTCCACTGTGCTACACTTTCTTCAATCCCTTCCATTCCATCATGACATTTTCCTAATTAATCGTCATCTATCTTTAGTTTTGATGTTTTGAGAATGTTTTGCTTTGATTTCCTCATGTCACCTGAACCAAGAGATGTTGTAATTGATACAATCGCCTTCAACTGAATCGATACTCTTCTTTGATAATGGTGATGCTGACTTAATTAAGTAAAAAAAAAACATGACTATTAGTGGAGTTTTTTTTTTAATAATGTATGTTTAGTTCTGGATTTAAAATGTTTTGTTCTTAATGTTAAAATGAAAAGTATTCTTAGTAATGCTTAACAATTAATGAGAGAGCTTCATGCATGTTTCATAAAATAAAAACGTTTTCCGGCATTATCCGCCGCCGCCGCGATCGATGAAGATTGATCATAATTTCATGCAGATCCCATAAAAATGCACGGATCGGATGAAAAATGTTTGCATGGGATCAAGGTATCAGCACAGTAGTGGACAGAGGAATGGTTTATTCATGCTCGAAGCGGTCAGGGTCATCCACTCCGAATCCTCGCGAGTCTAATGGGTTTCTGATTGCCAAGCAGCAGGGAGCTCTGTTAATGTTCCAATAATGCTAGTAAATGCCCTCTATGGAGTCCCGGCGTTGCAGAAGCCGCAAGTCCTGTCGGAGCAATCTTTCGCCAGCAATGACATTCAGATTCCTCTTCGTAATTAACGGCGCGCACAATAATGGAAAATAATGAAAATCTATCGGTGATGGAACTTCGTTAATTAGAGTGCAATGATTGAAGCATTTCATTTGAAACGTCAAATAACTAAATAAAAATTGTTTGTTTCCAGAAAGAATTCCTTTAGAAAACAAATGGGATTACATTCAGCCAAATATTTTGATCTTCCTTTACTCGTGAAGACCTTAACATCAATTCAATCCAAAAATTCGTCAAGGAAATATAAGATATGTTCAGAGAGATATTAATAGCCCCCCCATAAGAGGAAATTTAAGAACGTTCGTCAAGCAAAGAGTCATGCTCGCGAGGAAAGAAAAGTGACACATACGTTGAGGGAACCCACCGGTCACTTACCGCTGATGGACCATGTTACAGGGCTCTCTTCGGGTCACTTCTCACCCCAAAACGATGCCGACACACGCGTCTTTGGTTTCATGTTACTGCGTCAATATGAGACATTTGTCTTAGCACCTATTAGCCACTTGACAGGCTTCCTTGTTTGTTTGGGTGTAAGTGTCAGCCGAAACTCCGGGCATGCTTTTACGGTCATTGGACTTGCCCTTAAATTATGAACTGGTGGTGAGTTGTTTTGTTTTATTTAATACATACATGAGGCCGTTTGTGGTCATTTCAAACCAGAGCACTTAAGTCTCATTTTAAATTTGAATGTCTTCTTGGTTAATAAATAATAACGTTCGTTAACATAATCGGTGAGGTGATACTCTTGTCTTCTGGACCTATTGAATCAGCTGGACGCTGGACGAGTAGGTAAATTAGTCGTGGAGGAAGGAAGAGTGGTATCATCTGTGAATTTGTGACCGCCACAGTCGATTAAACAAATCCAGTGGTCGCGCTGGCCAATATAGTGAATTAGATAATTTGATTTGGGGTCGAGCGTCTTTTGTCCGCCTGGGAACGCGCAGCTGCCGCCGGAAACACTTCACTGACAATCCACAAAGACAAAGTGCAGCTTCGTCTTATCACTTGCCGAGGACGAGGACGTTTTATTCTTCTCCGACGAAACTGATCCTCATATAATTATGACTCTCGTTGTTAAGAACATGCTTTAACATTTATTTAATTTTTCTTTCTAGTAAAATACGATTCAGTCTAAAATTTCGGAAAAAGAAAAGTAAAAAAAGCAAGGATTAAAATTCTTAAGGAAGTTCCTACCATTCCGGACCATCTTCCTATAATGCGGAGCAAAAGAAAAAAAAATCACAAAGGAAACTTCAAATAGATACTAAGAAGTCTCTCCCTGTTGTTGAGGGGATACTAGTGATTTAAAATGATGAATCATGAATGAAACGGATGACGGTGATCTAAAGAAAATAGAGATCAACCTAGTGTGAGGTGGTAAGCAAAACAATTGGAACCATAGAGCATTGTTTAAAGGAGTCCGAACTCAACTGGAAACCATAGCGGCTGAAAGGTAGAAATGGGATCGGAAAGGTAATTAAGTTTAGGAAAAGAGTTGGAAGATATGAGGATGAAAACCAGTAAAGATAAAAAATATAAAATGAAAACGGAATAAGACCTTGTCAGAGATAAACAAAAAGAAAGAAAGAAACCAACTTAAAAATGTTCTCAATTGAGATTAAGCAAAGAAACATAGAAGATGAGGATCTTGCCACTGAACATCTTGACATTAAATACCTTGCCATAAAAGAAATGGAACATATAGGGATGGAAACTAATGAAAAAAAAACCAAAGAAGACCTTGAAAGAGACAATAAGTAACAGATTACTAACACCAAAGGCTTTGCGCATCACCTGCTTTAATGGAAAAAGATTTAAGTATTGAAAATAAAAGACAATTGAAGTGCTTCAAATTACCCCTGAAAATGATAGTGAATAAGAAAACGAAAGAGAATAAGTAAGCTAACAATAACCCCATTTGAGCTCAAGCGAAGAAGGTCGCAAATAATAGAAGAAGATCTCGACACCAAAGATGGTGACCGAAGGAGAATCCGTATTTCCTCTGGAGGCTTTCCCCTCGACCCGCTATCATACGAGAATGTTTACGTTATAATGAAAGTTTGAAATTATTATTTTGATACGTCAACAGTGGTCTCAGTTGAGCTTAAACGAAGAGAGAAGGAACGACCAGAATAAAAAGACGCATTAAGAATGTGATTCATTTAATTCTCTAAAGGAAAGTCCTAGAGGCTTTCCACTTGAGCTTGTTATCATATGGGAATGTTTATGTTACGATGAAAATTTGAAATTCTTTTGTGGACACGTCAACGTCTTAGTTGCACCATGAACGTTCTACACATAACCTGCATTAATAAATAAGAATCAAATAACGAGAATAAAAGTTGGCGACCAGAATAGGTACAAAGCAATTAAGGTGCTTCAAAATACGCCTGAAAATTGAAGTGGATAAGAAAAAAAAAGGAGAGAAGTGTCCTCAAAAAAATCAAAGGATAGAAGACACCTTGACACCAAAAAAACGGAACATATGGGGATGAAAAAGATAAAAGAAAGAAGTATGAAACGATTTCAAAACTCATATAAATGTAAGAAACCGGAACTTTGTATAAGAAAATTCTTCTTTTCTTTTCAGATTAGAAAAATTCCGACGCCAAGATTTGAAACGAATCGAAAACTCATCGAAAACAACTCAACAGTCAATAACTTCATAATGAGGGGGTTAGGTCGAAAATGTTATTAAACTTTAAACAAAACAAAACAAAATCTAAAACAAAACAAAAGAGAAATCGACGATTTTCCGTCGGAAAAATTTTCAAAATCGAAACAAAAACGAATGCAAAAGCGGAAACTGTAAAAAATTACTAAGAGAAATTACAAAAAAATAAAATTAAATAAAATAACAATCGATAAATTAAATTAGATTAATTAATTTGACAAAAAAAACAAAAGAAAACTCAAATAAAGAACACAAACAATAAAACAATCTAAAACAAAATAAGGACAAGAAGGAAACAAATGAAAAATCAACGATTTTTTTGCGGAAAGGTTTTAGAAACAAAACAAAAACAGAATCTAAAACAAAATAAAACAGAATCTAAAACAAAACAAAAGAAAAATCGACGATGTTTCGACGGAAAACTTTTGAAATTCGAAACAAAAACAACTGCAATATCGGCGTACTTCCAGCGGAAACTGTAAAAAAGAAAAGCATCAAAAACAAAAGAAGATCGAGGAAGCACCTCCGACGAAGACTTGAAAATCGCGAACCTAACAAAAACAAAAGAAATCTGCAGTGTACTAAGAGAAATTACTTCATCAAAAAAAGAAGAAAAAAAATGAATGAATAAAACAAAACAAAACAAATTCATTCGGTAATAAGAAACAAAAGAAAACTCAAACAAAGAACAACAGAATCTAAAACAAAAAAAGAAGAAAAGAGAACAAAAGAAAAATCGACGCTTATCCGTCGGAAAATTTTTGAAAATCGGAACAAAAACAAATGCAAAAACGGAAACTGTAAAGAAAGCGTCAAAAACAAAAGAAGATCGAGGACACTCCTCCAGCGAAATACTTGAAGAACGCGAACCTAACGAAAACAAACGAAACCTGCAGCGTACTAAGAGGAATTACTTCGTCGAAAAAAAAAAGAAATGAAATTGAATAAATAAAATGAGAATCGATAAATTAAAAGAACAAAAGAAAACTCAAATAAAGAATAAAATAATCGAAAAAAAATTAAGGACAAGAAGAAAACAAATGAAAAATCGACGATTTTTCAGCGGAAAGGTTTTGAAAACTAAACAGAATCTAAAACAAAGCAAGAAAAAAAACGACGATTTTCCGGCGGAAAGCTTTTGAAATTCGAAACAAAAACAAATTAAATACCGGCGAATTTCCAGCGCAAACAGAAAAAGCAAAAGAAAAGCATCAAAAACAAAAGAAGATCGAAACGCGAACCTAACAATTCTAGGAGAAATTACTTCTTAAAAAAAGACAAAAAAATTTAAATGAATAAAACAAGAAGCGACAATTACGTTAAATTAATTAAACAAATTCATTCGATAAAAAGAAACAAAAGAAAATTCAGATAAAGAATAACATAATCTAAAACAAAACAAAAAAGAACAAAAGAAAAATCGACGATTTTCCATCGGAAAAATTTTCAAAATCGAAACAATCTAGAATCGTGTGATGTGAATATTTCTCGAAGATTGTAAAACACTCTGTATAAGGCGAAGGCCACGTAGGCCGTGATTAATCATGATACAGGATTATACAATCGATTTTTATTAGCTTTACCCTGTTATCTGTTCTCTGTTAATTTGTTTTATTTATTTTTGCTCTGTCAGGATCTCTTCTTCTTGTATCGTCTACCGTTCAAGGAGTTCTCGTTTCCTTCTTTACCTTCCTTTCAACTACTTTCATTAGTTGCAATGGGCCGTATTCTCATCGCACGATTAATTTGATAACGTGTTTAATTCCCATGGCAACGCTCGTCCGTCACTCTCTCACACATTAAATCGACATAAAGCTATATCGTTTCTTGTTTGTTTTAAACACGACTTAATCACAAAATGAGAATACGTCACATTGGCCCGAATTTTCATCTCACGATTGAGATAGTGTTCAACAAAAGTCGCGATTAAAATAAACAAAAAAGCGATACAGCTTAATGTCGATTTATCGTGTAAGAGAGTGGTGGACGATTATTGCCATGGGAAATAAACACACGATTAAATTAGTCATGAGATGAGAATACGGGCCAATGTGTTTATAATATTTCTGAGTCGAGCTGGCTATGAAATTCAATTTTAATGAGCCGCCTTATTCGTATTGTTTAAACGGTTAGTAGGTAATATGGGTTCTCATCATCTTCCAATTGTAAAAGACTTTGACTTGATGAAATATGTTGTGTTTTTGCATGTTCTCGTTTTTTCTGTGTTTTTCAAATCTAAAGTTGTTCTTGTTTCGTGTTTGTGTAATACCAAGTAATACTCTTGCACCGTCCTTTGTATAGGAATTAAACTCGTCTTTAAATTAATTCTAGTATGATAATACGGGCCATTGTCTATAAAGTAATGTTCAACTGTAAGAAAACGGAATTCTGTATGAGAAACTTCATTTTCTTTTTCGAATTAGGATAAATTAAAGTCCCCACGCGAAGAATTGAACGAAAATTTAAAAAATTTTCGCGTACTGATCGAATGGAGGCGAATTTAGTTTCAGCTCGCGTCGGAGTACTCGAACTACAAATTTTTCGCCTTAGAAGTTTCGCGCGGGACAGAAATATTCAAATTTAATTGGCTCATGTGACAATAACCAGCCACTTCAAAAAACTGATAAAAGTGTTTACAAACACTGCCGCTGAGGGAAGAAAACTCAGTTCCAGTCCGGTAAAAAGGTTTTCCGACTTCCCTCTGCGTGATCTCGTCGCGAATCTTCTCCAAATTCGATTATTCGAGAAGAGAATCGATTAAATCCCGCAACAGTTTGCTTTCGGTAGTAAAGAATAGAATTCTTTTGGGTGAATGTTTTCAGTTGTTTTAATAAATTTATAGTAAATCGTAAGCTAAGGCGTTAACGTATTTTTTTAAACTCAAGTGCCCCTTACATTTTAGATTACGGGAAGATTAATTTGACTCAACGCTAGTAAGCCTAAAAATAACTCGTTGCTTCGAACTCAGTAATTAACAAAAGGATTATTCGTATACAGCAGTCCGTCCTTCTCTTTTCGAATAAATTCTTGATTATATTGTTTGTATTTTCCTTTTTTTGTGATATTTACTACTATAATTTTGTGAATTTTATTTAACTTATATTGAAATACAAAAAATTAAGTAAGGGAGAGAAGAATTCAGGGCGCACAATTGCATCCAAGTGCCATCTGCCGGTAGCTACATCCCGCTTAGAAGCTTCACGCGGGACAGAAATATTCAAACTTAATTGACTCAAGCGGCAATAGCCACCACTTACAAGACTGAATCGATTAATTCAAAAACAAACAAACGAACACTAAAACAAAAGGATTTGTCAAAACGATTTGGTAAACGTGTGAGGAATTTAGAAAAGGCAGTTGTCATCAGAAGTTCGTTCGAAATCAGAAATTTACAATTTCTAGTTCTTGTATCCTTCCTGAACTTTCTCCTTCATTACCAAACGGACCTTTACATAAATGATAAGTAGGTGAATGAAATTACGTACAGTTGACCCCCTATGCGTTTGTGTATCGGAACATGCTGTGTATTAGCATACAGTGAATGTCGAAAGTTATAAGTCGATGTGAAAAAATCACAGATAACAACGTCAGGCCCGAAAATAAATTATCAAAATCCAAAGTCGGCTAACGACTATGGGCCCGCAACAAAGGGCGGCGGGATAGTAACAAACGACAGTTTGATGTGCTAAATGACGCAAGGGTGAGACAATGACGCTATCTGGCAAGAGTGATGACAACTGTAGCCGTGTAGTGGGTGGACGGCGTCTAAGATAATTGAATTCTGCGCTCATTGCTCCGCATTGTGCATCCAAGAATACATTCTGATGATGTGGGATTTAATGATGTCTGCACTCGAATATAATTTTTCCCGGTTATGAAAACTCTCTCAGTCAAACACTTAAAACGGCGGAGGTGATCGTTTGTAGGGATCGCAAGCAGCGACGACTAGGGGGTTGAATAGAAAGTAACGATGATAATTTTCCTGAATTTTACACCTGGAACCAAGTCATTGATAAATTAAACTTAACTTACAACAGCGACGTCTTTAAGAAGCACCATCAAAATAATCTTGAAGACCCAACCCCAACCCCCTTGACCTGCATCTTGTAAAACGAATCCAAACTAAAAAAGAAGATTCATACGTGTACGTAAGTAATGGGGAATAATTTGAGAGTAGTTACGACACGGTGAATGATATATCTATTAAGTGTGGGCATAGCAGTTAACACATACATAATCTAGACTGCGTGTATAACAAGAGGTTGTCAACAGCAGTCGGGAACGCCTGGTGTCGAGCGAGGTGAATATTAAATCAGACAGTTGATTGCCGGACCCGCCCCCCTGATTACGTCATGTGTCATGCGTGCCCGTGACAGGGCTAGAACAATGGTGCTGATTGAGGCGCGATTGCACCCGGGAAGGAACCGCAGATATGGGTTAGTCTGACAGCAAGAAGCTTTATTTCCGTCTGTTGTGAGGATGCTGACGAGATGTCTCAGATAGGTACGCAATTAGATGAATAAATTTTGCGCGGGCCTCGTATAACACGGGGGACACGCATTTCGCATTTTAATAAATGAAACGCGGAACATTCATCAAAATGTGAGACGGAATACACGAGAGTCCTCGAAATTATACGTTTGCATTCGCCAGGTTAAAATGATTATGTAAGAATCGAGTCGTCTGCGGTATATACAGGGGTAAGTTACAAAATAACCAAACTGAATTCGTTTCTTCTTTCAATTTCATTATTCAAAATTAAGTTTGGCGTTTGAGATTATGTCAATCAAGTCAATCAAATGGTATACATATTAGGTTCAAAAAGTGAGGACGCGAAAAAACCAATCGCAGCGCGTTCTGGCTTTTCAGATTCAGCCAAAATGAAAAACTCATGTCATGGTACTTCCAGGAGCGCTCAAGAGGCCACAAAACGAAATTCGTGTTGAAGTTCCTTTGATAATTGATCAAAACGTGTTCTGGCAAGGTCGATTAAAATTCATGGGATTTTGATCATGACGTCAGGTACTAGACTCTGTACAAGACGTCAGGTACAAGACTCTGTGAGGCTTGTTCATGAGTGCATGAGATGCATTTTAGTTGCGCTTATATGGATTATCAGTTACTCTGGTCGTCTTTGAGCAACTGAACAGACTTCAAATGACAAACGTGGCATTTCGTAACCGCCTGTTTATGACATAGTGGAGACACCAAATTCCCAGATGAACCAAAGTTAAGAGTCACCATAGCAGTCAACCACACCATCGGCGTCCAGAAATCGTCGAGAAAAACCTGGAGGAACCTGAAGATGGCACGCTCGTCCACCTGCAGCTGCTGCCACATTGGTCAGCGAGTTATACGAAGACGTTATAATCCAGGACGTCTTCATAAGATCCAGTATAAGACTCTACTATGAAGAAGAACACAAGACCAACATATTAACAAAAAAAGAAAAAACAGGACTACAGCAAGATTCTGGATGAGTTGTCGCTTAAACGGCAAGGAAGATTGACAGTTGAAGCAAAAAGAACAAAAAAAAAACATTTCCCACAAGGCTAGCCCATAGGACGCTGCAAGTTCATCTCACCTCAGATTTAATCCATCTTCAACTAATATCATAAATTTCCTGCGAAAGGACTCTGGATTAGCCAATGGTTGGAATGCTACTGGTACCTATCGACGTTTTTGGAGACGACAGACATCTCATACCATCGTTATTATTCAAACAGCCAAAATGAATGAGGGATAAGATCTGGTCCATCAGGGGGTTGGCTGCAAAGATAAAATGTCGTCGTCAGAAAGAAGATAAAAACATCAAAACCGCTGTTAAGTTCTTAGATTAAAGAGGACCTGTACATCGAATCTGGTGGAGGACGTTGGCTGCTGGGTTAAAAATTCAACGGCAGAAAGAAGATGAGGACATCAAAACCACTATTAAGGTCTTCTTGGATTAAAGAAGACCTATATAGATCGTTAAAAAGTCGACGTCCCAAAGAAAATGAAGACTTCAAAACCACCATTAAGTTCTTCTTAGATTAAGGAAAACCTGACAGCCACAGAGATTTTTAAAACAACCAAAAAACGTGGGACGAGATCTAGTTTAAAACAGTTCATCAAGAGGTCGCTGCAAGGTTAAAAAGTCAAAATCAGAAAAGAATGAAAACATCAAGACAACTATTAAGTGTTTCTTGGATTGAAGAAGACCTACAGATCGAATCTGGTAGAGAACAATCCATTAGGAGGTTGGCTCCAAGGTTAAAAAGTCGACGTCAGAAAGGAGATGAAAACTACTTCAAAACCACGACTAAGTTCTTCATAGACTTTAAGATCGAATGTGATGGTGAACAATTCATCAAAGGGTTGGTTGCAAAGTCAAAAATTCGACGTCAGAGAGAAGATGAATACATCAAAACCAGTTAATTAATTAAGTTCTTCTTAGATTAAGAAAAACCTGACAGCCACAGATATTTTAAAACAACCAAGAAACGTGGGACGAGATCATCAGTTCATCAGGAGGTTGCTGCAAGGTTAAAAAGTCAAGATCAGAAAAAACAAAATAAAGACGTCAAGACCACTATTAAGTTCTTTTGTTTTAAAGAAGACCTAGAAATCGAATCTGGTGAACAATCCACCAGGAGGTTGGCTGCGAGGTTAAAAAATCGACATCACAAAGAAAATGAAGATTTCAAAGTTCTTCTTAGATTAAGACGTTACGATCGAATCTGGTGGAAAACAATTCGTCAAAAGGTTGCCTGCAAAGTCAAAACTTCGACGTTAGAAAGAAGATGAATACATCAAAACCACCATTAAATTCTTCTTAGATTAAGGAAAACCTGCCAGCCACAGATACTTTTAAAGCAACGAAAAAATGTGGGACGAGATCTGGTAAACAGTTTATCAGGACTTTGCTGCAAGGTTAAAAAGTCAAGATCGGAAAAGAATGAAGACATCAAAACCACTATTAAATTCTTCGTAGATTGAAGAAGACCTATAGATCGAATCTGGTGGAGAACAATCTATGATGAGGTTTGCTGCAAGGTTAAAAATTCGGCATCAGAAAGAAGATGAAGACTTCAAAACCACTATTAAGTTCTTCTTAGATTAAGGAAGATCTGAAGATCTAATCCGGTGGAGAAAGTTGACCACAGGATAAAAAAAGTCGACATCAGAGAGGAGATGAAGGCATCACTATTAAGTTCTTTTTGGATTAAAAAAGACCTGTAGATGGAATCTGATGGAGAGCAATCCATTAGGAGGTTGGCCGTCATCAGGAAGAAGACAAGGACTTCAAAATCTACTATAACGATTTGCTTATCTTAGCCTACGAAGTCACACCCGAGCTCGTATTTGAAGCTGCTTGAAGTCTTTTCCCAAAGTACCTAACTATTTCTTCCAGTTCTTTCTGTCACCCTCTGGTCATTTTTATCTCATCGCTTTCTTGGCTCTTCGGTGCCCAATTCCTTTTTGAAGGGCACTACCTACATGTATAAATAGCATATGAAGTCACACCCGAAATTTCGATCAACAGCTCTTATTTGAAGCTACAGAGTTTACCTTTCCCAAGGCGAGTATTTCTTGCAGTTCTTTCTGGCACCTTCTAGACATCTTTGTTTGTCTCTTCAGTGCTCAATTTCTTTTCGAAGGGACGTAAGGGAATAAGTGGGACCCAATTCTCCAGGTGATTAAGGCCTTAAAGGGCGTACTCTACACCAAAGACATTAAAGGATTATTAAATTTATTCCTTATGGAGTTTTTGCATGTTTATACCAAACTTGCATCATGGTTGCCTGTCTAGGCGTGACTTTTGCTAGGCGTTGGGGGTGGCTTGTTGCAGGAGAGCACAATTTTTCTTTTTTTTTTTGTATCAAAACCGCGCGCGAAATTCAAAACATGTTGCAGTTTTCAATAAGAGATAGAAGCTGCTACCAGCTGTACCTATTTTCATCTGCATTTAGGTTTAAACCGAAAAACGTGAGAAGAAGCCTGTCCTCAACAACCATGCGTTTGATTCAATCATGATCAAAACCTGGAACTTTTGTTTTGATTTTGTTTGAAGTTCACTTCTTTGATCATTTCTGTTTCTCCTTGCACCTCTGAAGGTTTATGAAGGTAATCTATTTCTTTTAGTTCTTTCCGTTTTCTCTGGGCTTCATCTTTCTGGTTGTCAATAATTTTTTTTTGAAGCGGGAACGAGGGGGTTATTTGGTTAAGTAAGACCCAATTTTGAATATGAAATGGAGCAAGGCTCCTTCAAATCATCAAACGAAAATAATTTGAAAATTAACTTGCCATATTCTGGTTCGATTTTTTAAAGGCTTATGTTTTCCTTTTTATGTTTTTAGTAATTTCTTCTTTAGTGTTAGCAAATGTAACTGTTTCTGGCTTTTCTGACTTACTTCATTTGCCCCAAAATCCCTGTTATTTCTTTCATCATTTGTTAATCCTTTGCTTTTATATTAAATTTGGTTTTGTTTGTTGTACGTTTCCACTCGCTGCCATTTCCGTTTTTTGGCCTTACTTTTCGTTTACCTTAAGAAGTCCTTCAAGGTAATGTAGTTTCACTTTTGTGTTTATTATTTTGTTATTGACGTTTCTTTAGAGTTTGGGCCTTGTAGTAAATGTTTAAATTTTCCCCTCGCTTGAACGGCGTTGAGCCTGCATGTAATATTTCATTAAAATACATGATTTATATAGGAAATTTTAAGCCCAAACAATTACCCTAAGTGAGGAAATTATTATTCACAGGCCGTGTTTAGCATAGACGGTGAAACAGGGGGCGCCTATTAATATGGCAATTAGTTACCCCTGCGCCAAGGTGAGCGCCTCTAAGACGACGACGCATAACAATAATAAAGGATGTGAACTTTACCCATGTTAAAATTTGCGTGTGCCGCCAACTTTCCCGCTCCTCGACATCACCACGCACGCCTTCTGCAAATAGAGGAGTTTCCTCTTTTTATTTGGGTTGACGGAAAATCGGCGCGCTATAAAACACATCCAGCACGGCAAAGAGAAAACGCAACTGTCACATGCACAAATCGCGGTAATTTACAACTCCGGGGTCCGAACATCATCTCCCCCCTAGACCTTTTGATATTTACGAGCGCCGCAGTAAAACTTAAAATGAACACAATATTTAAAACCGAGCGTCTGACTACAAAATATTTTAGAGAGGGGCTAATAAAACGAACGCTAACCAAATCAAATGATCATTGCAAACCAAAAGAATTTAAATTCCAGAAGTCGTCAGTCATTGAAGGTGATGGTAATACATCACCAGCACCACCGCCGCCGCCTCGCCGCCGATTCGAAGACAAAACAGTTGATGCAGACACAAAAACGAAACGTAATTACGAGAGGGATGATTAAATACTTTGTTTTGTGTGAAGTTAAATTACTAAAGGCCACCCAACGCCGGTGGCATTTCCGAGACGACGAACGATCGATCCTAAAACTACATCGCCCCGTAAAAAAAAAATATCATTAGTAAAGTACACCTAGACGTGTTACGTGAATATACAACGTGCGAGTTATGTACCTCCGACGGTGAATAGGAGCTAATGAAGTACGGTCCTTTTGGAAGCGCGCGTAAATTGGTCAGACGCACGATGAAAAAATGAACTGCTGTCAATCATTCTAATGTGAGATGGATGCCAGGACTTGCTTGCATTAGCACATCTGCTTGTGGTGTTAAGAATTTTAAATCTAGATTGCATTGAACTTGATCTGCATTAGTATAAACAAAAAAGAAAAAGAAAAGTGTAGCCATTCTAATTTTGTTCTAAGGTAACATGCCTTTCTGTCTTACATTCCACGTACTTGAAGAAATTAATCGCGTATTCTAAAGGAATGTCGTTCACAACAAGAATTCCAGCCAGATTTTCACACCCCCTCTGAGAAACGAAGTTCGTCTCATGTTTCTTTTTTTTTGCATTCTTCCACCGAGCGCGCACTTGATTGGGCCGCATTCCTAGTTGACATACGCCATGACTCGGCATCTGCTCTGATAGAGATGCTTTGTGTAAAAGGGTGTAAACGCCTATTAAACACTTCTTCTTCTTCTTCTCCTCCGGTGACGCGCACCGTGACTCGATCGAAACGCGGCACGCATTTTCCTTTCCCCAAAAAAAAAAAAAGTCCGGATGAGGCGGATAATCGTTTAACCCTGCACGAGCATGATTAGTCGGATCCCGAAACCAATTTTATGCGTCTTAGCGATTTAGCTGCTGCTAAATGAGGAGAGGCTCTCATTTGAGGCGGTTTTCAGAGGAATGTGTCACGCCGTACATGCACGAGAAAGAACCTGCTTTATTAAGTAAAGATCGGCGTCGGCGATGTGTGGAACCAATTGGTAATGTATTAAATTGATTGAAAAAACATTGTGTTACCGTCAGGTCCAGTTTTAATTAATACTCGATCACCATGGCCTAACCAAAACGCAATTATTTTTACATTTTCTTGTAGTTGGGTTTGTGTTTACACACTCGGAGTCCCCAATTCAATATACAGTTTCTAGTGTACTTCTGACTCATATAAAATCCAAGAAAAAATCAGAAAGCATCTCATTTGGGGGTTGCTATATTGCTTTTCAACAACAACAAGCCCAAAGAGCTTGGAATGAACTATAATTAAATATTTCCACTACACGAGCGCTTCATTTTAATAACATATATGACATAACTACCATTATGTTTTGGTTTGGATGAGAGCCCCAGCGACTGACTTGCACCGATGTTAAATGAACCCAAGGTACGCCACTGTTTTCGTGACAGGGCAAATGCAAAGATTAGTAAGAGACCAAGAAGATCTATGAAGACCTATGAGGCTTCTGAAAGGACATTGAGGTATCAAAAGAAGATATACAGAGAATGCTTCGTTGTATAAGATGTAGATGTAAACACCATTGCCATTTTGGGATTGTCGTCAATCACTATCACTGCAAATCAAGAGAACAATTGAAAATTCTATCGAAACAGACCTACGCATGGAAGCTGATGATTTGGCAGAAGAAATAAAACAGAAGTAGAAGCTGGAGATCCTCAACCAGCGGCACCACTTAGATGGTAAGCATCTTATTGCTTGAAAATTGCACCGAAGCGGATCTACAATTGAAATCCGATGATTTGGCAAAGAAAAGAATTAAGTAGATGTAGAAAACCTATCAAGTAAAATCGTGTTTCAAAATTTCTGGTAATCACTAAAGTAAATTGGTCAAAACCAGTTTGCGACGCTTCTGAAAGGACTCTAAAATTTTGAGATCTCGAAATATAGGTCTAGGAAGACGTATGAGGTTTCTGAAAGGGTACGGAGACATTAAAAGGAGATATTGAAGGAATATCTCATTTTATGAAAAGGAAGAAGTTAGAGAACCTCAAGCACCTTACCAATAGATGGTAAGCGCATCTTATTACTTGGAAATTGTACCGAAATGAATCCACATTTGAAAACCGATGATTTGGCAAAGAAAAGAATTAGGCAGACATAGAAAGACTATCAAGTAAAATCGTGTTTCAAAATTTCTGGTAATCGTTAAAGTAAATTGGTCAAAACCAGTTTGCGACGCTTCTGAAAGGACTCTAAGGTTTTAAGATCGCGAGGTACAGGTGTAGGAAGACCTATGAGGATTCTGAAACGGCATGGAGACATTGAAGGAATGTCTCATTTTATGAAAAGGAAGAAATTAGAGAACCTCAACCACCTGCACCTGCAATAAATCATGAAGACTGTCCAGTAAAACTCGTCCCTCAAAGATTTTGTAATCGTTCAAGTAATTCGTACAAAACTAAAAGAATACTTAAGTGTCTGAAGACCTACGAGAGGCTTCTAAAAGGGTTCTGAGATGTTTATATTCCAATATGTAGAAAATTCATACATATCTTTGTTTTATTGTCCAAGAAACTGGAGACCATTGACAAGCAAGGCTCACTCATCGTAAGGAACTAAGCAGAGTGCCTAGGGCCTATGAAAAAATATTGAATTTAGGAAAGAAAAATATAAGTCTATGCAAAACACATGCCGAAAGGCGTGTTGGAGGTCTGATGCCTAAGGCCTATGGGAAACTTGTCAACAAGAGCTGTATGTAGAGTTTAAAAAAACTGATAGTTTGGCGGCAAAATTTAAAGTAGACATAGAAGGACCATCAAGGGACTATAATTTCCAAAAGTTTCATTGGGTGCTGTTTTATTCGAACCTGTTATCTTTTTTAACCTTTCCATTATTCAGGTTCTCCCCTTACGTTTCGATGATTTTTTCGTTTTTCGTACATTGTTGCGACTCATTGGGTGCTGTTTTTAGGACTCATTGGGTGCTGTTTTAACTTCTAATATTTTGTCTTTTTTAACCTTTTCATTATTCAGGTTCTCCCCCTTACGTTTCGATGAAGTTGCCGTTTTTGTCGCTGACTCCTTTCCATTGGTATCTTTATCTTGTTATCATGGAATTTTCTTTAGGTCCAAATTATATAGGTCTTATCCCCATGGTCCTTAGAGGATTCCTGATGAAATTCTGGAATGTTATTATATAATTTGAGATTTATATATTGCTGGTTCCATCCTCCTTGCTACGGGCCTTTTCAGCCTTCCTCGCCCTTTCTTCAGTCTTCAGTCTGTCTAACTCTCTTTAGTAGTTAATCGAATTACTTAAGTAATTCGATCAGTGCGCTAAGTTTCCAAAGATTGATTCTAGGAAATTTGGTAGCGACGCCAAAAACTGATTGCCCTCTTGAAATTAATTTAAATTAATTAATGAAGATGATCGATTAGGAAGAGAAATCCCTAAATGTTTTGTTTAAGAACTGAATTCAATCAATTGACCTTGCTGGATTATGGAAAGTCCCCTCAAAGACTTTCGGATTGAATTCCGAAGTTTCATTGTTGCTTAATTTAGGACTTATTGGATGCTGTTTTAGCTTCGAACCTCTTGCCTTTTTTAACCTTTTTATTATTCAGGTTCTCCCCTTACGTTTCGATGTCGCCGGCCCCTTTCCATTGGTATCTTTATCTTGTTATCTTGGAATTTTCTTTAGGACCAAATTATATATGTATGTCTTATCCCCCTGGTCCCTAGAGGGCCCCTGATGGAATTCTGGAATGTTATTATATAATTTGTGATTTATATATTGCTGGTTCCATCCTCCATCCATCCGCTACGGGCCTTTTCAGCCTTCCTCACCCTGTTTTCAGTCTTCACTGTCTGTCTCACTCTCTTCAGTCCTTAACCTTTCCATTAACAGTTCCTCTCACTTGCTGTTGGAATTTTCGTTTCTGTCTGTACACAAGAAGATCCTTGAGTTAAACCCCTTTGCACTGGTACTTGCTCTTGTTATCATAGTACTTCCTTAGCGTATTTTGGATTAGGATGAATCCTGATAATGATCCTTTACTTTAGGTCCAAATTGAATAGATCTTGCTACACCGGGTTGCCTTAAATTCTAGTCAAAGAAGCTCGTAATTAGCTTATCCTTATAGTCGCTAGATAATTCCAAATGGAGTTTTATTGTCGTTTAATTTGTAAATCTATTAATTACAGGTTCTATCTTCCTTTTTGTGGTCCTCTCTAATCAATCGTAATTATCACAGAAATTCCTTGGCTTACCTTTGGTTACAATAAATCCTAATATTGATATTTCTCTTTGGATTCAAATGAAATTGATTTTGCCAAATTTTGCAAGCTCGTGCAGAGCTTATTCTCATAGTCCCTAGAGAATTCCGGATGGAATTCTGGATTTTCTTGTCGTTTAACTTGTGATTTTTTGATTGTTGGTGCTAGCCTTCTCTCTGAGGCCCTCTCTAGCTCTCCTCTCCCTTATTCAGACTTCAATCACAATTGCGGTTCTCCCCCTTATTAGTTGATCGTTGTCCCTGCACAAAAAGATCCTTGAATTAAATTCCTTTCCACTGGTACTTCGTCTTGTTATTGTTCCTTTTGGGTTAGGATTATTGTTTTCCTTTAAGTCCAAATTGACTGTTTTAGGTTATGGAAACAAGCACCTACCCCATGGTCCCTAGAAAATTTCCAATGAAATCCCGGAGATTAATTTATAATTTATTAATCTTCTCTATTGTACTTCTATCTACTTCTATCTACTTCTCTTTGGCTCTGTGCATCCTTCTTCTCCCTTTCGTCAGTTTTTGTTTACATTCCATACACCATAATATCCTCTTGCTTGCTTATAGAGTTTCCATCTTTGTCTCTGAACAAAAAAAAATGGGATTTTTGTCTTATTATAAAATTCACTCGCCCTAGTTTGGCTTTATTTGTCTTCATTTCGAGATATCTGTTATTTTCCCTTTTTTCTCCTTGAAGACTGACTAGTCGTCTCCAAAATTAGGAGAAAGAAATTCTTAAATATAATAATTACGCTGTCACCACTGGGGTTTTAAGGAACATTTGAGTATGATTTTCATTTTCGGAGCCCTTGGTCTCAAAAGCTGTAGAAAGAAATGAACTCACATACCCAAAATAAAAGAACCATAGTAAGGACAATAATCGAGTAATTAATTAATAAATATCAAAGGACCGTGTGAAGGGGGTACAAATTATTCCTACCTTTAGAGAAGATGGAACGCGATGGCGGAGGACGAGGACCTCTTGGTTGTAGTTTGCGCCGGGGTTTTCTACTTTCCTTCAAGCTCTCGTTGAATTTTCAGGAAGTTTAAGGGGAATGTGAACAGCATTTTTTCCAGGATTCGCCCCAGGAAACGAAGGCACCAAACTGTTCGTGCCAAAATCGCGATGAACATTTCAGGACACACCGCCGCGGAACCTTATCTTTCATATTAAAAATGTCGTCCTTTTAAATAATAATTATTTCTGAGAGGTGCTGTCCTCTAGTTGGGTCCCCTTTCGGTCCCATCCAATTAGGTTACAGGTTACAGAATGACTTAAGTTAATTAAAGTTTTATTTACTTTAATGCTCATTTACCTGAAGGAGAGTCCGTATACTGGCTGGGGACTTTCCCCCTTAACATATGGGAATGTTTACGCTCCAACTAAAGTTTCAAATACTTTTAGTTGAAAAGTTTAAATTTTCGGCTGTTTACATCTTCTTTTCTTAATCATTTGTTGATCCTGTGCTTCTGCGATATAGCGATCCTGTTTTTTGTACTTTCGTTAACTAATTGCTTCCACCTTTTGATCTCAACGTTAACAACACGCTTTCCTTAGTTCTTACTGACTTCTCAACCTTCGCCCAACTGTGTCTTTCTCGCACTTTAATTCTTCAATATTCTTGGTCTTCTTTTCGTTTCAATCATAAACAAATAAATCAAAGAACTAAGGAATGAGTATGTTTCTACTTTGTGTTGGAAAATTGACGTCCTCTCCTTCTCTTTCCAAAGTTTCTTGGCGATGTGATACAAAATAAATAGTTTTCACACTGCAAACAGGTAAAATAACTTCGTACATACTCCTACGTATTGCCTGGGTACTGCCACCTTTGCATGTTTTCTTTCCTACCTGAAGCAGCTCAACGTACACTATTATAACGATAATCAAGCAGTCCGGCACAAACAACTCTCACGAGCCCCGGTTGATTCCACCAAGGTCTATCCTTTCGGACAAGTTCCCTTCTCTCATGGAAACGTTAATAAATGACTTTGTAATACGAAATCAATGGTTTTTTTTTTGGCAGATCAAACCCAAAAAAGAATGTAATAACTATTCGCAATTTGGCAAGGGTTTGCTCTGATATATGAAAATTTCTGAATCGCCAAAATAAAAACAACAAAAGGAAACATGAAAATTAAATGTTTTTTTTTCTTTTTAATATTTCTTGAGCGTTGAGAGTCCAAGTGTAGGTGTAATTGTGGATTCCCCGGGTCATGTACTACTAGTTCTTGCCGGGGGTAGAGGAACAAGTCCGTGTGAACCCGACCACCGGAAAACGCCCCTCAGGTGAGACCGCCTCTTTCCCTTGTGGGAAGCTTAAGAGTACCCTTCGTGCACGGATTATTAGCCGAGCTTGAATTTCACACAACAAAAAATAAGCGGAATGATTACGGTGAGTGTTCGGATGCTGTACCTAAGTGAAGCTCTCTTTATGAGGGGTTGTTCGGGGGCTAATTCACATGCATGACGTGTTTTTATTTGGAGCGCGGCGGCCGCAATCTTTTTATTAAATCGCATCGAAATTACGCCAGAACCGCCGATAAGTGTAGGTAATTCCTGCATTTGCGCAATTTTCGAGACCGTTGTGTGTTACGTCGACGAGGTATTAGCCATTGTCTTGCCCTAATAACCCTTCTACAAGGGAATGTATTCAAGGGGCCATTGCAACACATTCCGAAGGCCCCATTCATTAACATAACTGACATATTAGCTAATAAATGGCCCGGTTGGTGTTAGTGAATGTTCCACATTACGTATGTTATGCACAAGTATTTACTTTAGTATTAAAGTTGTTACAAATACAAAGAAAATCTTTGTTTTTTATTTTGAACAAGTGCAAAGGAATGATTATTGTTGTTATTTTTTTTTAATTGGATGTATACGAAAATTCGTCTCTCTATCTATAGTTGGCCTCTGGGTAGGTACGTGGCGTCCATTCTTCGGGATTTAGTGTCCGGTTATTGTCCGCGGTGTCGTGTTGACGTACTCCTCGTGCTAATCCTCTCCCAACAATGTTTAAGAAGACCGATAACGAAGCACTGATTTGTTTGTATTCTTCACTTTACGCCGGAGAATTTTTATTGTAGAACGCGGCACGGTAATTTCTTATTCTGCTTCTTCTTCTTCTTCCTTCTAAACTGGTTTAGTAATAATGAGCGCCTAGTTTTATTGGTGCATCTCTTCGGCGAACACACGTTTTTTACCATCCGTAAATTGTATGTTTATTTTTAGAATTGCCTCCTTGCATCAGCGACTATTACCGTACATGTTCCTTTTTTGTTCTTTTTGAGTCATACGAAAGCCAAGCTTAAAATTACATAAAAAATTTAAATCCTCGCTCGTCCTAATAACCGGTATGCACAGGGGTTTCTCTGCCTTTTATACTTTGATTAGGGGAACCCCTGTATATTTTGAATTCTCAGAGGTAAACTCAAATTGCTCCGAATTTAATTTATTCCCAGTGATCTTTTTAATTGCCTCACGTGAGCAATGAAATTATAAACCAACACATTCGTGACATAACCGTCATACTTTATGATTGCAACAACAACAACAACTTGCATATTCACTGACAAATTAAAGCTGCAATTGGCGTGGCATTTTCTCGAGACTTCTGCTGCCCATTCCGAGAAGAGAAAGTCTCGCCCTGTAATGACACACGATTTAATTAAATCATTCGCATGTGATCGCGGTTTACTCAAGCGATCTTACCGTTAAGATCCGAACGCGCGGTATTCATTAGCGTTGCACGTAAAACAAGAAAAAAATCGAAATTATTATTATGATGATTGCGGCCGCAATTTTCGCCATAATCCCGAGTTAACGACGCCGTAATTGCGATGCGAACGTTTAATGTGAACAGCGCTATTTATTATAGCGGTTATTTTCGAACTTCAATTCCACCCCTGTTCTCATTAACCGTTCGACCGGTAACAGAAAGCTGGTCCGTCAAAGCTCGCCGCAATCCGTAAGCTGTCAATCACTCGGTTCCCTGCTGTCTCCGGTCCGTACCTGCATGTCAGAACACACCTGGGCATATTTAAATCCAACCTTGAAGGGATGCTGCTGCTTGCTGCTGCTGCTCTTGCTGCAAATCTAAACGCTAATGACCGGGCAGTAAGTATTTTAACGGATTTTTGCCAATTCTTATTTCTTTTGTTCAATACACATTGATTTTAAGCTCGCCAAATGTTGGATTGGTTTAAAATTTTCCTGCAATCCGAAATTTGAGAACAATTCAAGTTTTGTTTACGACTTACTTAAATTTTTATAGCTAAAGCTAAAACGCTTACTACCGAATGCAAACTGTGGGGAGAATTAAATGATTCAGTCTTGTAAGTGGTGGCTATCGCCGCTTGAGTCAATGAAATTTGAATATTTCTGTCCCGAGTGAAGCTTCTAAGCGGGATGTAGCTACCGGAGATGGCACGGGGATGCAATTGTGCGCCCTGAATTCTTCTCTCCCTTACTTAAGGTGTACTAATTTTTTTGTATTTCAACATAAGTTAAATAAAATTCACAAAATTATAGTAGTAAATATGCAAAAAACGGAAAATACAAACAATATAATCAAGAATTTATTCAAAGAGAGAAGGACGGATTGCTGTATACGGATAATGGCTTTTGTTAATTACTGAGTTCGAAGCAAACGAGTTATGTTTAGGCTTACCAACGTCGAGTCAAATTAATCTTCCCGTAATCCAAAATGTAAGGGGCACTTGAGTTTAAAAAAATACGTTAACGCCTTAACTTACGATTTACTATAAATTTATTAAAACAACTGAAAACATTCACCCAAAAGAATTCTATTCTTTACTACCGAAAGCAAACTGTTGCGGGATTTAATCGATTCTCTTCTCGAATAATCGAATTTGGAGAAGATTCGCGACGAAATCACTCAGAGAGAAGTCGGAAAACCTTTTTACCGGACTGGAACTGAGTTTTTTTCCCTCAGCGACAGTGTTTGTAAACACTTTTGTCAGGTTTTTGAAGTGGCTGGTCATTGTCACATGAGCCAATTAAATTTGAATATTTCTGTCCCGCGCGAGGCTTCTAAAAACGGGAAATTGCTACTCCCAATGCGCCCACGCGAGCTGAAACTAAATTCGCCTCCATTCGTTGACTACACGAAAATTTTCAAAATTGTTGAAATAAGCGGTTCCTAGCGGCGCCGACCATGAGAAGAACAGAAATTTTCTGCGGAATACTATGCTTTAAACAGGGCTTCACACGGTCTCAAGTCACGTTTTGAATTTGTCTAAGTAACGTAATCCGTTTTGTTCTAAATGGAAAAACTGGCCTTTTGGTTTTCGCTACAGTTTTCCATGCGTTTCAATTCTTCGGCTCGGAACTTTTCTATAAGTGGAAAAAAAATGAATCACGTTTTCTTCTTCTACTCCTTCGCTTAAGCTCAACTGAGATCATTGTTGACGTATCCACATAAAAATTCCAACTTTCATTATAACGTAAACGTTCTCGTATGATAACGAGCTCGAGGGCAAAAGCTTCTAGAGGAAATACGGATTCTCTTTCAGATAAGTGGCCACCTGGCCACCATTCTTTGGGGTCGAGATGTGCTTGAGTCATATTCTATTCTTTGCGTCTCTTTCTCGTTTTCTTATTTTCTATCATTTTCAATATCATTTCTTAATTGTCTTGCATCTATCCTCGTTTCCGTCTTTTACTTTCAATACTTAAGTACTTCTTTTTTATTAAAGCAGGTGATGCGCAAAGCCCTTGGTGTTACTAATTTGTCTCTTTCTTCTTTGGTTTATCTTTTTCTTTATTAGTAATCATTCCTATAAGTTCCATTTCTTTGGTGTCAAGGTTTTTGGTACCAAGGTCCTCATCTTCTATTATTTGATTATTTCTTTGCTTAAGGTCAATTGAGGACATTTTTAGATTGGTTTCTCTCTTTCTTTTTTTTACCTCATTCCTTCTTCATTTCATATTTTTTTTTACCGGTTTTCATCCGCATATCTTCCAATTCTTTCCTTAAACTTATTTGCCTTTCCGATCCCTTTTTTACCTTTCAGTCACTAGGGTTTCTAATTGAGTTCGGATTTTACCACCAAACCAGGTTGATCTCTATTTTCTTCAGATCACCTTTATCCGTTTTCATTCATGATTCGTCGTTTTGAATCATTAGCAGACCCTCAACAATAGGGAGAGATTTTTTGATATCTATTTGAAGTTTCCCTTTGTGATTTTTTTGCTTCGCCTTAACTTCATTCTTGCTTCTTGAAGGTCATTAAATAAATGATTAATTATATGAGGATTTTACTTTACTCAAAAATATTTATAAATACGTTGGCCCGTATTCTCATCTTATTTATTTAATTTAATTTTTCGTTATATATTTGCATTTACAGTTTCACAGTTACGTTCGTCTATTATGATGCATACGATCTTTTGGATCCTCAAAACAGTTGCATACTGGTGACAAGGACCATAGTTATGACTAATTTAATCTTTATTTTCCCATGGCAATAATTGCACGTCACTCTCTTACACGCTAAATCGACATCAAGCTGTATCGCTTTTTTGTTTATTTTAATCGCGATTTTTGTTGAACACTATCTCAATCGTGAGATGAAAATTCGGGCCAATGTGACGTATTCTCATTTTGTGATTAAAGTCGTGTTTAAAACAAACAAGAAACTATATAGCTTTATGTCGATTTAATGTGTGAGAGAGAGACGGACGGGCGTTGCCATGGAAATTAAACACGTTATTAAATTAATCGTAGGATGAGAATACGGGCCATAGCAACTAATGAAAGTAGTTGAAAGAAAGGTAAAGAAGAAAACGAGCACTCCTTGAACGGTAGACGATACAAGAAGAGGAGATCCTGACAGAGCAAAAATAAATAAAACAAATAACAGAGAACAGATAACAGGGTAAAGCTAATAAAAATCGATTGTATAATCCTGTATCATGATTAATCACGGCCTACGTGGCCCTCGCCTTATACAGAGTGTTTTACAATCTTCGAGAAATATCCACATCACACGATTCTAGATTGTTTCGATTTTGAAAATTTTTCCGATGGAAAATCGTCGATTTTTCTTTTGTTCTTTTCTGTTTTGTTTTAGATTATGTTATTCTTTATCTGAATTTTCTTTTGTTTCTTTTTATCGAATGAATTTGTTCAATTAATTTAATGTAATTGTCGATTCTTGTTTTATTTATTCAAATTTTTTGTCTTTTTTTAAGAAGTAATTTCTCCTAGAATTGTTAGGTTCGCGTTTCGATCTTCTTTTGTTTTTGTTGCTTTTATTTTGCTTTTTCTGTTTGCGCTGGAAATTCGCCGGTATTTAATTTGTTTTTGTTTCGAATTTCAAAAGCTTTCCGCCAGAAAATCGTCGTTTTTTTTCTTGCTTTGTTTTAGATTCTGCTTTGTTTTCAAAACCTTTCCGCTGAAAAATCGTCGATTTTTCATTTGTTTTCTTCTTGCCCTTATTTTTCTCGATTCTTTTATTCTTTTTATTCTTTATTTGAGTTTTCTTTTGTTCTTTTAATTTATCGATTCTCATTTTATTTATTCAATTTCATTTCTTTTTTTTTTCGATGAAGTAATTCCTCTTAGTACACTGCAGGTTTCGTTTGTTTTCGTTGGGTTCGCGTTCTTCAAGTATTTCGTTGGAGGAGTGTCCTCGATCTTCTTTTGTTTTTGACGTTTTCTTTACAGTTTCCGTTTTTGTATTTGTTTTTGTTCCGATTTTCAAAAATTTTCCGACGGATAAGCGTCGATTTTTCTTTTGTTTTCTTTTCTTCTTTTTTTGTTTTAGATTCTGTTGTTCTTAGTTTGAGTTTTCTTTTGTTTCTTATTACCGAATGAATTTGTTTCGTTTTGTTTTATTCATTCATTTTCTTTTCTTCTTTTTTTTGATGAAGTAATTTCTCTTAGTACACTGCAGATTTCTTTTGTTTTTGTTAGGTTCGCGATTTTCAAGTCTTCGTCGGAGGTGTTTGCTCGATCTTCTTTTGTTTTTGATGCTTTTCTTTTTTACAGTTTCCGCTGGAAGTACGCCGATGTTGCAGTTGTTTTTGTTTCGAATTTCAAAAGCTTTCCGCCGAAACATCGTCGATTTTTCTTTTGTTTTGTTTTAGATTCTGTTTTATTTTGTTTTAGATTCTGCTTTGTTTTGTTTTTAAAACGTTTCCGCCAAAAAATCGTTGATTTTTCATTTGTTTCCTTCTTGTCCTTATTTTGTTTTAGATTGTTTTATTGTTTGTGTTCTTTATTTGAGTTTTCTTTTGTTTTTTTTTTTGGTCAAATTAATTAATCTAATTTAATTTATCGATTGTTATTTTATTCAATCAATTTCTTCTCTTTTTTTTAGTAATTTCTCTCAGTACGCTGCAGATTTCTTTTGTTTTTCACACTTTTTTTACAGTTTCCGCTTTTGCATTCGTTTCGATTTTAAAAATTTTTCCGATGGAAAATCGTCGATTTCTCTTTTGTTTTGTTTTAGATTTTGTTTTGTTTTGTTTAAAATTTAATAACATTTTCGACCTAACCCCCTCAATATGAAGTTATTGACTGTTGACGGTTTACTTACTTATACGTTGCATTTTATTAAAGCAATTTTATAATTTCAGATGACATTACAATTGTGTAAATCTGTAGCCAGGTAACCGGTAGTTACAATACACCCCGTATTAAGACCAGATAATGAAAACCTCTCGTATCTCAATTAATTTATGAAAGTGGTCGACACCCAAAAGTGACTAATGAGAGTTAGGGAAATCACTTAAATCTCATTTAAACATGTTTCTGACGATTCTTTCTCCCTCATAAGCAAAAGTACACGATGGGATTATTTTGTATGAGGAATCCAAGCCCCATCCCTCTTTAGAGGAACAACAACACACAAGGCGCGTTTCTAAGAAAATCGCCGCTTAAAGTAAAACATACCTGAATACCTAAAACCTGCGAAGGGAAACATTAAATCGAAATACTCATTTCACGTTTAAGGACGTCCGTACCAGAATTTAAAATTTGCGAGCCCGGGCTACGCAAGGACGACACGCACGCAAGGGTAACGCACACATCTCGCCCTGATAAACTCCAAATCCGAGAGTGCGCTTCGAAATTCTGCACACACAATGCAGCCACGGGGGGCGCAAGCTTCTAGTTTTTACACACGGTCGGATGAATGGACGAGGTCTAACCTATTTTTTGGGGCCATTGTGGTCTCGGAACAAGATATTTTTGCCCCAGAGTTATATTTCACCGTGTACAACCACGCCCTGCATTTTATTCTGTCATTCATTGCGATTTACGTGTTTTATGTTTCATTGACGTTTTTCTTGGGATTTTTCGTAAGTTAACGATGGCGATCCCATTCGGGTTTGTTACCTTTAAATGATGAAGTGATCCAGTGTTGGTTTCTAGGGGGGGGGGGGCACAGAGCGACGACTTTTATTGTGGCAATTGTTATAGTTTAGGGAGAAGGTTCTGACGAAACCATTACTTTATTGAATCGCATCGTACAATCATCGTTCGCTTAAAATTCGATGATTAATAAAATCTTTGTGTCTTATACTTAAATTGTTTATACTTATTAAAGACGACTTAAGATTTGAGGCGCCCTGTATAAGCTATACACAATTATACAGGGTTTTTTTTTAATTTTATGCAAACCTTGAGGCACGCGTATATACAGGGTGCATGCGAATTAACAAACGGATTATTTTTATATTAAAATAAATTGTTGCATTTGATTGAAGTGGAAGTGATCATCAACTCCAAAGAGTTTTCAACATATACATATTTATTAATTAAAAAAAAAATCAACCATTGTGTTAATAATTTCTCAACCTCGTTTTACACAATATTGTGTAGAATCTCTTTGTCATTTCTCTCTATGTGGGTAAACTTAAATGACCTAATCGAATATTTTAAAAACCCCAAACGATAACAAAAGTAATTTGAATAGTAGTGAAACGTAAGAAGACTCTCACACACACACACACGTACGGATGGATATTCTCTAATATACAAAGCGTCCTGATTGATAGGTGAACATTTAATCCAATTTAGGCCGACAATGTGGCGTTCTATCTTCCGAACGGGCCTCGTTACCCAAATAATAACATAATAAAAAAAAGAGTCGATACGAATTCTAAGCACGGCCGCATAAAAAAATCATTGAAAAGTCACAATCACAAAGGTGTGAATTTCACACTAACATATAAACCGTGGTGAATGGCGTTCGCTTCAATTGAATCTGAATGCCACCTTGCTTTATATTAGGACAATGTGATAATGGCCTACCTGTTTAACTTTATTATTCATGTCTTTACAGAGACTCAGATCAAGTGCACAATCCACGGACAATACTACCAACATTATCCGCACAATAATGAAATGTTGGGGTCCTATTATTACGTCTATAAAGAATGTATACATTGATTTTACAGCGAGCTCCGTTCATTCACTTAGAATTTTAAATACGTTGCAGGTAGGCTAGATTCGCGATCAACACAATCTTGTGTTGTCGTTGTTGTTGTAATAAGGGTGCGGATTCTATGATACGATGCGTCTCATACATAATTCATGTGATCGTGACAATATAACTTGAAGTATACCTTGAAGAAAGGTACGCAGAGATATTTCATAACTTCCTAATTTATTTTGTTTATACAAAATGTAGAATTTGATGAATTTGAAGGATCAAACCTAAGGGAAGAAAAAAAAATCCGAACTCAGTGATGCGTGAAAGTTTCGCAATTACGTAACAAGGGACACTATTATTTTTACTGGAACGCTGCGAAGCTTGCGTTTATTGCAGTTTATCTTATCCGTCCTTTGTGCGTCCTAATCTCGAACGTCGGATCAAAGCCCGTTCCCAGGGCCTTCATTCACAAGATAAACAACGCAATTACGCCCGTGTGTAGGAAGGATATCGCGTAACTTACCTGACAGTCGTCGATGTTGTTTGTTCATTCACATGGAAAATATTCCTTACGCAATTGTACACCGTCTAACCCATGGACCTCTAATACTTTGCTAAAGGGTCGTCAAAAAAAAATAACGAAAATCGTGTTTGGTTCTTACTGGAATCCTTTTTAATAAGAAAATGAATATAAATGAAAGATTCAAGCAAAAAGAAAAAAAATGTATAAACATACATCTTAAAGATACGCTGTAAACTATAAAATATAGTTCACAACCTTGTAAAATTCCATTGTTTGCGTTGATCGTACAGAACGATAACCGATCGGGGATGTGCGGTACATAAAGCTTCGGTTAAAAATCATCGCGATACGATTGACGTCACATATAGATTTTAAAGTTGCCAGCGCCTCTGGCGGACAGTTTGAGCTTCCGGAGTCTGAATACGTTTATCGGACTCGCGGACACCGGAACTGGCGCCCGGGGCTGTCGGAAGACGGCGACACACGTCATTTCCGGAAATGTCAGATGTAGGACACAGACTCGCCGGACCGCCCGATATCTAGTTTAAATAAATTGCTTTCTAATATTAAACTAAATTAAATCTTGCGCGATAACGTCACGCGTAAACGGGGCGCGAGCGCCCGGCGAATAATGAACGCCTTCGCGATGGAAAAATTCGCTTTGAATTTCCCACGCTTTTGTCATGGAAAATTCGCTAACGTACCGTCCGACGAATGCGAAGCGCTTGTTTGTTTGTGCTGGCTCAATTAAATTTGTTTAAAGAACGAATTTTAAACAAACAATGACTTCCTTAAAACTAAATAAGATAAGGAAGAAGAAAATAAACTATAGAGATTGGAAAGTTAAAAAAAAGTATTAACAACTTTGTGTGTAATTCTCTGAACATGTCAGCAATGGTATTGAAATATTTGAAAACGTACTTCCATTCATCAATAGTATAGAAATTTGTTCCGGATTTACAAATAACCAGTGGCAAAATATTTCTTTTTTGCGCTAAGACTTAATAATATATTAATTTTCAAAAAGAACAAAACTCATACATTAATGCTGGAAATTGAAAATGTCAAGAAAACTAACTTAACTTAAACAAAATTAAATAAAATAAGTGTAAAACAAGTACAGGGTGAAAGAAACTTAATTTATTGCATAAATTCCGCAACAAAGTAAGATTCTATTGCCAACAGAAGGTTAATCACTTCGCTTCGAAAGGTCCTGGAGTTGATTGTAGATTTGATACTTGAAGCTAACTTGTTATAGAATGACATGGCACTGCAAAGCGGCATTTTTTCAGTGATTAAATAACAAAAAAAAAACAGATTCAAAGAAAATGAAAGACTTAAATCGATTTAAGAAGAAACAGAGTCAAGCAAAGCAAAGGCAATGAAATTAGATTTTGAAAATCGAGAGATGCAAAAGAGAGCCGTTAGCTGGCGAAGTAAAACAAAAGTAAAGCAACAACGACAGATAACTACTAAGCAAAACAAAAGACGATCGATTAAAAAAGAACAAATTCAAGCAAAACAAAAAAAAACAATCGATTCAGGCAGAAACAGATCCAAGCGAAACAAAGATATTCGGTTTGAAAAGATGTTAGGTTTTTGAAGTAATGTTTCATGTATTAATGTATTTTTGAATTCCTGAGTCAATTTTATCCCGAAATCGTGTGTCGCATTATGGGTCTACTGTGATTGGTTCGGGAGTTTTAATATATCAACCGATTTCTAACTTATCAACCAATCACATCAGACTTGCAGTCGAAATCAGTCGCGAAAGCGATCGCTTTTTGTTTTTAATAAGCGTCACTTTCGACACTTCAAGTCTCCCGACGATCGCCTTTTGTCTTTTCTTCCTTCTTGCGACGAAACGCAAAACGCAATTGTTTTTCCGTTATCGTTACATAATCGGTGCCTTTTGTTTTTGTTTTTTTTTTTCTATTTCTGATGTTCGCTTTTTTAAGGAATGTCATTTTTGACATACTTCGAGTAGTACTTTTTAAAAACACCTCGGAAAGAAAAGAAAAACAAAAGACGAGATCGGTTTTTGTTCGTTTCTTTTTTTTAAGGAAAAAATGAAAATCGAAAGTTTTATTACACAGCGACGATCACCATTTGTTTTCTGTTTTTCCCTCGACTTTCGACAAAAACGTGCAAAAACGACCGTTCTTCTGCATCCGATATAAATCGATCGCTTTTTGTTTTTAATAAACGTCACTTTCGACACTTCAAGTCTCCCGACGATCGTCTTTTGTCTTCTGTTTTTTTCCTTCTTTCGACGAAACACAAAACGCAATTGTTACATAATCGGCGTCTTTTGTTTTTTGTTTCTTTTTTTTTCTCTCTATTTTTGAAGTTCGCTTCTTTAAAGAATGTCATTTTTGACATACTTCGAGTAGTACTTTTTAAAAGCACCTCGAAAACAAAAGAATCGAAAGACGAGATCAGTTTTTGCCCGCTTCTTTTTTTTAAGGAAGAAGTGAAAATCTTACACAGCGACGATTATCATTTGTTTTCTGTTTTTCCCTCGACTTTCGACAAAAACGTGCAAAAGCGATCGTTCTTCTGCAGCCGATATAAATCGATCGCTTCTTGTTTTTAATAAACGTCACTTTCGACACTTCAAGTCTCCCGACGATCGTCGTTTGTATTCTGTTTTTTTTTCTTTTTAAAAGCACATCGAAAAGAAAAGAAAAACAAAAGACGACATCGGTTTTTGTTCGCTTATTTTTTTTAAAGAAGAAATGAAAATCGAAAGTTTTGTTACACAGCGACGATCATCATTTGTTTTCTGTTTTTCCCTCGACTTTCGACGAAGTGCAAAAGCATCCGATATAAATCGATTGTCTTTTGTTTCTTTTTTAACTTTCAGTGTTGTCTTAAATTTATCGTAAAAAAAATTGCGCATCTTTTTTCTGTTAGTCAAAAAAAGATGGAATCCATTTTTTCCATAACCGTCACGCAATCGATCGTCTTTTGTTTTTGTTCTTTTTTTTTCTATTTTCTTGTTGTCGTCAGTCGTTAAAATCGTCATAAAACAATACTCATGTTATTAAAAAAAAACTTAAGAAGGCTTGATAATCGTCATCGTCTCTCTGATATGTGACGTTTGGCCGTATCTGTTAACATGACGTTTCATTGTATCTGTCAACGTGACAATGCTTGACGTTTATTAATCCGACATTTGTTGACGTCTGACAATTTGACGTTTGTCATTCTTACATTTTGCGATGTCTGTCATTTTGACATTTCTTGATTTTTGTTGCGTCAGTCATTAAAATTAAAATTTCCTAACACTTTCTATACTGCCAGTTACACAATTTTAATTAATTTTCATTAAAATTGTCATAAAACAATACTCATGCTATTAAAAAAAAGCTTAATGATCGTCACCGTTACTTTGATACCTGAGTTTCGCCGTATCTGTCAACTTGACATTTCGTCGGATCTGTCAATGTGACATGGCTTGGCGTTTATTAACGTCTGACAATTTGACGTTTGTCTTTCTTACATTTCTTTCTTACATGTCTGTCATTTTGACGTTTCTTGACATTTTGTCATCATGACATGATTTATTGATTGCCAAGCAACGTGTGGATCCAAGCAGGGATTATTGCAACTTTTCTTAAAGACTTTTTGCTTCATCTTCCAATAGAAGAAATTTATTTTAAAATTACAGGGATCGTGAATCACCCTGTATAAATAGTTCGAAAGAAATGTAAGTGAGTAAGCAGAGCTTTAAGTAAATATGGGAACTTGTGCTTGGTAACTTTTGGAAGAGCTTTTTAAAAATGTATGGCATACTATTAATATAGTTTTTAAAACATAAGTTAGTGATAATATGAAGTATCTGTGGGTGAATTTATTTACTTACGAAAGTGAAAAGTAAGGAAGTTATCATTCCGTTTATTTAAGAATAATTGTCCTTGGTGATGTTGATGAAGAGAGAGTGAGAGAGAAAAGGGGCATCTGATGATGGATGTGGGATTACGAGACGAGGGAGACAGGCCTCACTAGATCTGCCTGTCAGGCGATGATGTATGGCCAGAGTTTACATCTCAAATGTTTCAGTGCATCTTTATTTTAAGCCAATCGCCATTACTCCGCCGCCGCCGCCTCTAATGGAATACGCCCGATTAATTTCATTCAGCGCGAAATTACATTTCCCTAATTATTCCGAAACGACTTTCCTGCGTCTCGTCTGGCCCCGGGGCCGGGGGACGGGGGGGCCACAATTCCGGCGTATTCAAAACGCGCGAATCATAAAAAATGTAAAATATTTCCGCCGTAGTCGACAAAAGACGGACAGTGTCGAACGGTAAATCTTTTCGAATCTGAAGTACAAGGCATTGTGAACTTGAGAACACACATTGTATTTTTTATCACGCTTCTAAAATGTTCCGAGCCCGGACTATTTCCGGAGTTTGACAACTCGACCTCCGGATATGACGTTATCTAGACGCGGACTTTTGTGCCCTGGTCGTGACCTCACGCTGTCAACACGGTGAAAATCTTTTCATTTTAAAAAGAAAACTCTCTCTCATATCGGTTACCTTCTCGAAGAGGAGAGAAAAAAAAAACGAACACATTTTGTTTCTTCAATGTGTATTTTGTACTACCTACTCAGATTCATGTGATACGAAAATTTTAATAAACGTTAACTTCTTTATCAACAATTTATTATTTCTTGATATGAGTAAATGGATTTACATTGTACCAACAACCAATAGTTAGATGGACATCGTCTTTATAAAAAGTAGTTCGTTTTGACAACTGTCAAATTAATTATTGATTCTATTTTATTCGCTATCACGACACTTTCTGATCATATTGTATTTCTGATGGCATTCTTGGTATGTTAATGTTAATCGATTAATTACTGTTTAGTTGTCCGGTCATCTTGTAATTATAAACGAAGAACCCCATCTCTATTATTTGATTTAAGAAGCAAGGAATGACTAATTACGACCATCGTAAATCACCGGAAAGCGTTGAAATGCAACGATTTTTCATCGAACCCTAATTAATACCCGAAAACACCAGCCGCAAAATAATCGTTATTTATTAGTTGGAAGGCAAAAAAACGGGGCCGTAACGAATCGAAGGCGTTGAAATTCCTCTCTCTAGAATCGAGCCCCCGACGCGCACACACACATGTTCGTCGAACCTCCTTGGTTCGGGTTCGTTCCATGAAGCACGCAGACAGTTTGGCGACGAAACCGAGCAAAATTTACGGCAAAACTTTATCGGAAAGGTCACCGGCCTGTGATTTTACAGCGCGTCCCTCGTAAAATAAAATAAGTAAAGAGGTGCGTCGTAAACCCACGGTCATAACCAAATGTAAAATTAAAATGTGCAGAGTCAAGTACCTCCGGATTATATGGTCCGTTGTTAAATTTACAACTCGGAGTCACCGGGGCTTTGTTGAATTTGAGTTATATATTCTATCTGCTTTACATAAGTGTACTTTGGAGATTACTTAAGAAGATCGATAATTAGTAGGGGGCAGGAGATCCGGTAGGTTGTATAAAAGAATGTTATTATTGATATTCTTATAAAGAATTTTTTTATCAATATTAATATTTGATACTAATGTTGGATGGTGAATCATGGATCTGCTGATTCAATCCCTTATTGTCCTTAAAACTTAATTTTTCTTAATATGTCTCCAGCAAAGTATGGACCTTCTAAATCCAATCCATTCTAAGAACAAAGTTTCCAAAATTTTTCTAAGACAACACTTTTCCGAAAACGGATTAAGCAAATTTCGGATTAACTTGAAGGACCACAGTGGATCAATCCAAGAGTGACAGGTAGCCCGAGAGCCAGGCAAGCATCAAAACTTGGAAATCAAAATGTGTTTTCAAAAAATGACACAGAAAAAAACAATGGTACTTGTTAACACAATTGTAGAATTTATTCCTACAAATTGTTACTAAAAGACATCTACAATAAATCATTTAATTGTAGAATAATGTTAATGTGTTTCCATTAATTTTATTAAAAAAATAATATTTTATATAGAAGATTTTTTTTTGTTTATACTGATGATACTCAGCTAATTACATTGAATTCCGTTGAAGGTCAAGTTCGCCCGATTTCTCGCCGCAACAGCCATAAAACGATAAAGCATTTATGACTGTATTTATTTTCATTCCTTTAACTGCTGGTTCTTAACCAGTGAAGTATCATGTATTTGGGTAAATTAATTATTTTTCGAGAACTAAAGAACGCAATATTTTTACCAGTTTAACTATAATCTGTGATTTCTATTTTTATACGGATTATTATTTGGTGTCTACTGAAGAATCACCCTGTATATCTGTATACTGCGTAGAATCTCACTTTGCCATTCCTCTCTGTGTATCGGACCGACTAAGTTTCATTTCAACGAACATTTTTCCATGTTCAGTTCGAATTGAAATTAAATAAAATTCTTCTAGAAGTAAAAATGTTTTTTTCAGTCGGTGAGCTCGTGATGTACGAGGGACAGATGAGAAAGCAGTATAATTTAATGCCATGTTCACGTGTACAGACGTAAAGGCGCTGTTGCGTGCCAATAACCGCAGGATTTGGTGACAAGTGGCATGCTGATGACGATATAATAACACAAGAGTGGATTTATGCAACGACAAATTTAACTAAGTAATTGTTCTTTATTTGAGTTACTTACGTTCCAGTTGTTGTGATGATATTGGTAACTTCAACGAGTACAATCAATGGAAAAAGAAATCACTTAACATCGTTTAGGAAACAATAGCAGTGCAAGTTTCTCAAGAGAGAAAACACTTTTTTTGATTTATTTTTTGTTATGTTCGTTGTTACTAGAGCGACGAACTCTCAAGTAAATGATACTAACAAAAATAAAAGAAAACTAAACACAAAGTTACTAAAGAATGAGATAAAAGATTGTTCAAGGCCGAATTTTTCATTAATTCAATAAGAAGGTACGAAAAGACAAAAGAAGACGAAGAACGATTTGTCTTTTTTCAATTCTCTAGCGAAAGAGGAAATCGTTTGTCATTTGTTTCTCAAAAGCGAGATTGTTTCAAAGCGCAACAGAGAAGATCGTTTTTCCTTTGTTTTCTGAACACTTTTGTTCGCGGATATTTTTAAAACAAAAGCAAATTCTTCTTTGTTGATGTTTTACGATGTTTTCGTATTCAATTTGGACTTCATTTCAGTTATTATAAGTTGCGTGTCGATTTTCTGTTGACATGACAAGCGAGATCGTTTTAAAGTTCAACAGTGAAAATCGTTTGTCATTTGTTTTTCAAAAGCGAAATTGTTTCACAGCATAACAGAGAAGATCGTTTTTCCTTTGTTTACCGAACACTTTTCTACGTGAATGTTTTTAAAACAAAAGCCAATTCTTCCTTTTCTCTTATTTTTTTTTAAGTGGTCGCCATTTTGCGTCAATGTTTTCGTATTCAGTTTGAACTTCACTTCGATTTTCATAAGTCGGGCGATCGCCTTTTGTTTTTGCTGCGTGTCGATTTTCTGTTGACATCTCAAACGAGATCGTTTTAAAGTGCGACAGTGAAAATCCTTTGTCATTTGTTTTTCAAAAGCGAGATTGTTTCAAAGTGCAACAGAGAAGATCGTTTTTTTTTTGTTTTCCGGTCACTTTCGTTCATGGATATTTTTTAAAACAAAAGTCAATTCTTCTTTTTCTCTTAATTTTTTTAAGTGGTCGCCATTTTGCGTCGATGTTTTCATATTCAATTTGAACTTCACTTCGGTTTTCATAAGTCGGGCGATCGCCTTTTGTTTTCGCTGCGTGTCGATTTCCTGTTGACATCACAAGCGAGATCACTTTAAAACGTAACAGTGAAAATCGTTTGTCATTTGTTTTTCAAAAACGAGATTGTTTCACAGCGCAACGTTTGTCCTTTGTTTACCGAACGCTTTTCTACGCGAATGTTTTTAAAACAAAAGCCAATTCTTCCTTTTCTCTTATTTTTTTTAAGTGGTCGCCATTTTGCGTCGATGTTTTCATATTCAGTTTGAACTTCACTTCAATTTTCATAAGTCGGGCGATCGCCTTTTTTTTGGCTGCGTGTCGATTTTCTGTTGACATCTCAAACGAGATTGTTTTAAAGTGCAACAGTAAACATCGTTTGTCATTTGTTTTTCAAAAGCGAGATTGTTTCAAAGTACAACAGAGAAGATCGTTTTTCTTTTGTTTTCCGGATACTTTTGTTCATGGATATTTTCTAAAACAAAAGCCACCAATTCTTCTTTTTCTTTTATTTTTTTTAAGCGGTCGCCTTGTTTCCATATTCAACTTGAACGTCGGTCCCTTCAGTTTTCATAATTTGAGCATTCGTCTTTTGTTTTCACCGTGTGTCACTTTTCAATAAACATCAGAGAAGATCGTTTTTCCTTTGTTTCCCGGACACTTTTGTCCGTGGATGTTTTTAAAACAAAAGCCAGTTCTTCTTTTTCTCTTATTTTTCTTAAGTGGTTGCCGTTTTGCGTCGATGCTTTCGTTCAAATTGAACTTCACTTTTTTTTTCTAAAGAGGTCGCTGCCATTTTACACCGACGTTTTCATGTTCAACTTGAACGTCGGTCGTTCAGTTTTCATTAATTCGTGCGATCGTCTTTTGTTTTCACCTTGTGTCGCTTTTCAATAAACATCAGAAGTGAGGTTGTGTTTCAAAGTGCCAATTGTTTTTTCTTTCACTTTTTTTCTTAGAAGAGGTTTGCATTTTACGCTGACAGTTTCGTTTTCGTTTTCGTTTTGAACTTCACGTCAGTTTTCATCATCATTCGGGCGATCGTTTTTTTGTTTTCTCACCACGTATCGATTTTCAGTTTTCACTTGACGTCAGAAACGAGGTCGTTTCAAAGTGCGACAGAGAAGGTCATCGTTTTTCATTTGTTTTTAAGATGACTTTGGAGATTTTTGAAACAAAAGTCAATTGTTTTTTTTCCTTAAAACAAGTCGCCATTTTGCAATGACGATTTCATTCGAAATTTGGACATTTCGTCGGTTTTCATGATTTTGGTAATAGTTTTCTTTTTCTCCAGTCGATTGTCTATTGTTTTTTTTTTAATCTTTAGCGAATTTTTTGGGATAATCTTTAGATATTTTAAAACAAAAACCAATTGTTTTTTTTTTCTTTTTCTAAAAAGGTCGCCATTTTGCACCGACATTTTCACATTGAACTTGGACGTCGGTCGTTCGGTTTACAAAATTTGGGCGATCGTCTTTTGTTTTCATAATCCGGGCGATCGTCTTTTGTTTTCATAATTCGGGCGATCGTCTTTTGTTTTCAGCGTATATGTCGGTTTTCAATTAGCATCAGAACATCAGAAATGAGATTGTGTTTCAAAGCGCCAATTGTTTTTCTTTCATTCTTTTTCTTAGAAGAGGTTTGCATTCTACGATGACAATTTCATTTTCGTTTTGAGTTTTCATCATTCGAGCGATCGTTTTTTGTTTTCGCCGCGCGTCAATTTTTTATTGAGATTGGAAGTGGAGATTGATTTTCAAATGCAACAGAATAAAGATCGTTTTTCATTTGTTTTTTGTCTTATTTTTAGAGAGTTTGAAACAAAACCCAATTGTTTTTTCTTTTCTTATTTTGTTTCCGCTTTTCAGTTTTCAGTTGGCGTCAGAAACGGGATCACTTCAAAGTGCGACAGAGAAGATCATCGTTTTTCGTGTGTTTTTAAAATGACTACAGCTTTGGAGATTATTGGTTATTATTCGTCTTTTGTTTTCACCGTGTGTCGCTTTCAATAAACATCAGAAGTGGGATTGTGTTTCAAAATGTCAATTGCTTTTCTCTCATTGTTTTTCTTGTTTTTATACTGACAATTTCATTTCTGATTTGAACTTCACGTCATTTTTCACCATTCGGACGATCGCTTTTGTTTTCGTCGCGTGTTGATTTTCAGTTTTCAGTTGACATTAGAAACGAGATAGTTTCAAAGTGCCGATCACAGTTTTTCGTTTGGTTTTGGAAAAGTTTTGTTTTTTTAGTTTTTTTTAAACAAAAGAGAATTGGTTCTTTTTCTTATTCAAAGAGGTCACTGGTGTTTTCAATTTCAATTTAGCGAAGTTTTTTAACTGTACGAGAAAGTATCTGTCGAGACAACCTTGGAAACAAAAGTACGTATTGAACTGTACAGGTGTAGGACACATACAGTTAAGTGCTGGTTCCCAGTTGTTATTTTTTTTTAAATCCGAATCCGAAAACCATTACTGACGTTTTAAATAATGTGTACGAAGAAGGTGAGGCCCGTAATTTCGAGCCGCGGCTCTCTGCGAGATGCAAGTGTATATTAAACATTCTTTCACGTGTTCATTGAAAATGTATTAAAACCAAACAGCGCCGCGGCGCGCAGCTCGAGGGGCGCAATCTCGCCAGCACAGAGCGCTTCCGAGCGCGCCTCATGCATCTTTGATGGCCATCCTAACAATGAGTGTATGCACAATTTGCCGTGTTGACATAGTTTTAAACCCGTACGGTCCTGTGTTTGAACGAGACCCCGGCTACGCTGATTACAGAATACAAATTTGCGTGGCCTCGGCCGATGAGCGCTCGCCCCCTACGCCCTCCCGCCCCGAAAGAGCGATTTTAGAAATTCATACGTTCGCTATCGCCTCCAACAAAATCCGAAATTCCTGCGCTCTGAATTTAATTCTTAATTAAAATAATCGCCTCCAACAAAATCGAAAATTCCTGCGCTCTAAATTTAATTCTTAATTAAAATAATTATAGCCGAAATTTCTCGAAAATTAAAAAAAAAAATTCCATTAACCCCCTATTTTATTACAGAGTTTAATATTATTATTTATTATAGAGTTTCAAAATTAGTTCGGAGGCAAAATGGCGCACCTACTTGTGACAGTTGATGTAATATCATTTGACTTCCAAGATCACGTGATGTCAACGATTTGACTATAGTTGATTGTAATTGTAAATATTTGATCATCCAGACATTAGTGTATTTTATTTTTTTATGCAATTTTTTCTGTAAATTGTTTGTTCCATATAGGTTTTAAAATAAAATTTCTAATCAAAAATTTATATAAATTTGTCTCTATTTAAGGTTTTGATCTTTCAATATTTTCTCCTAATTTGTCATATCAGCTGACATGCACGTGTTACCAACATAATGAGTAAATGTCATTTGCTATCGTCGCCATTGTTAGGCGTACGGAATAAAGTATTTTGAAAATATTTTTATGTTAAGTTCTCAAATCTGTTACTGGCTCTGCTAATTAAAAAATACATTTCCTTCTTTTACGTTTGTCGTTTATTTATTTTTTTCCAGTTAATTACTTCTTGGTTTTCATTATTCGTTCCTTTTTTTTGTTTTGCAATCGTTCGCGTTTGCTTTGTTTTTGGCTTCGTTCACGATTGTCTATTGTTTTTCTTCATAGGCGATTGTCATTTGTTTTTTTTTTAATCGTAACACACGTTCTTTGTTAATGATTTTTCAATTTATTCTTTTTTCATTTTTGTTCATATACTTCCTGTTTTCATTGTTTGTTGCTTTTTTGTTTTGCAATTGTTGGCTTTGTTTTTTTCTTCATTGACGATTGTCATTTGTTTTTCTTCATCGACGATTGTCATTTGTTTTTTTTTAATAGATTTACAATTTTTTTAATCGTAACTCGCCTTCTGTATTGCTGATTATTTAATTTCTATTCTTTTATTCTTATTTTCATTATTTGTTCTTTCTTGTTTTGCAATCGTTAGCGTTTGCTTTATTTTTGGCTTTAGTCACGATTGTCTTTTGTTTTTCTTCATCGACGATTGTCATTTGTCTTTTTTTTATCTTAACTCGGGTTCTGCGTTAATTTTCTTTTTGTTCTTGATCAAACACTTCCTGTTTTCGTTATTTGTTGCTTTTTTGTTTTGCATTCGGTTGCTTTTTGCTTTTTTTTTGGTTTCATTCGTGATTGTCTTTTGTTTTTCTTCGTCGGCGATTGTCATTTTTTTTAATAACACCCATTCTATGTTAACATAATTTTTGTTCAAACACTTCCCGTTTTCGTAATTTATTGCAGTTTTGTTTTGCATTCGTTTTTGACTTCGTTCGTGATTGTCTTTTGTTTTTCTTCGTCGGCGATTGTCGTTTGTTTTTTTTTATCGCAACACGTGTTCTGTGTTAACATCATTTTTGTTCAACAAATACTTCCTGTTTTCGTCGTTTGTTGCTGCTTTATTTTGCATTCGTTCGCTTTTGCTTTTTGGCTTGATTCGAATTTGTCCTTTGTTTTTCTTCATCGATGATTGTTATTTGTTTCTTTATGGTAACTCGCGTTCTGTGTTAACGATTATTAATTCCTTTTCTTTTCATTTTTGTTCAAATACCTCTTGTTTTCGTTCTTTGTTGCGTTCTTGTTTTGCAACCGTTCACGTTTGCTTTATGTTTGGCTTTATTCACGATTGTCTATTGTTTTTCTTCATCGACGATTGTCATTTGTCTTTCTTTCTTTCTTAAACTCGGAGTCTGTGCTAATTTAAGTTCTTTTCTTTTCGTTCTTGTTCAAATGCTTCCTGTTTTCGTTATTTGTTGCTTGTTTTGTATTGCATTCGTTTGCTTTTACTTTGTTTTTGGCTTCGTTCGTGTTTGTCATTTGTTTTTCTTCGTTGACGATTGTCATTTGTCTTTTTTTTATCGTAACACGCGTTCTGTGTTAACATCATTTTTATTCAAATACTTCCTGTTTTCGTCGTTTGTTGCTTTTTTGTTTTGAAATCGTTCGCGTTCGTTTTATTCTTGGCTTCGTTAACGATCGTCGTTTGTTTTTCTTCATCGGGAATTGTCATTTGTTATTTTTTATTCGTAACACGCGTTGTGTGTTAATAATTTTTTTAATTTCTTCTCTTTTCATTTTTATTCATACACTTCCCATTTTCATTGTTTGTTGCTTTTTTGTTTTGCTATCGTTTGCGTTTGCTTTGTTCTTGGCTTCATTAACGATAGTCTTTTGTTTTTCTTTTTTTTTTACCTTAACTCGTATTCTGTGCTAATTTAATTTCTTTTCTTTTCGATTTTGTTCAGATCCTGTTTTCCTTATTTGTTGCTTTCTTGTTTTGCATTCGTTTGCTTGTGCTTTTTTTTAGTTTCATTCGTGATTGCCTTTTGTTTTTCTTCGTCGACGATTATCGTTTGTTTTTTTTTTATCGTAACACGCGTTTTGTGCTAATGATTTTTTAAATTTCTCCTCTTTTCATTTTTGTTCATATACTTCCTGTTTTCATTGTTTGTTGCTTGTTTGTTTTGCATTCGTTCGCGTTTGCTTTATTTTTTTTTTTTCTTCATCGACGATTGCCATTTGTTGTTTTTTAATCGATTTTCGATTTTTTTTATCGTAACTCGCCTTCTGTATTGATGATCATTTAATTTCATTTATTTTCATTTTTGTTCAAATGTTTTAGTTATTTGTTGCTTTCTTGTTTTATAGTCGTTCGCGTTTGCTTTATTTTTAGCTTCCTTCGGGATCTTCTTTTGTTTTTCTTTATCGGCGATCGTCATTTGCTTCTTTTTTAATCGTAACACGAGTTCTGTGTTAATGATTTTTTTTTAATTTCTTCTCTTTTCATTTTTGTTTATATGCTTCCTCTTATCATAATTTGTTGCTTTTTTGTTTTGTAATCGGTTGCGTTTGATTTGTTTTTTGTTCATTCACGATTGTCATTTGATTTTCTTCATCGACGATTGTCACTTGTTTTTTAATCGATTTTCGTTTTCGACTTCATTCGTGATTGTCTTTTGCTTTTCTTCGTTGACGATTGTCATTTGTTTTTCTTCGTTGACGATTGTCATTTGTTATTTTTTTTCTATCGTAACTCGCGTTCCGTGCTAATGTTGTGATGTAAAGACATTATTGTTGTTGTTTTTTCGTTATTTGTTGTTTTTGCTTCGTGCAATCGGTTGTTGATTGTTGATTTTTTTTTTGGTCATAAAGTATCTTACTTTATTTAAGATGACAACAAAAAACGAGCGAATTTTTTTTCAATTCATTTTGTTCTCGCTTTTTTGTTTACATTAAGTATTTTTTTATACAGACGTTCGTCAGCCGTTTTTTTTCACTTCTTTTATTTTGTATTCGATTGCCTCTGCTTTCCTTTTTTAACGATTGTCATTTGTTATTATTATTATTATTTTTATTAAAAATCAATTGTTTCTTCATTGTCATTATTTGTTGTTTTTTGTTTTGCAATCGTTTGCTCTTGCCTTGCTTTTCACTTCATTCACGATTGTCTTTTGTTTCTTTTCATCCGCGATTGTTATTAGTTTTTTTTTTTTTGCTTTTTGAATCGTCGTAAATCGCGTACTGTTTTAATGATTATTTAATTTTTATTATAATTTAATTTCTTTTAATTTTTGTCCAAATACTTCTCGTTTCGTCGTCGTTTGTTGATTTTGTTTTCTGCAGCAGTAACCCTTAAGGTGGTAATAAAAAACAAAAGAAATTTTTTGCCATTTTCACATTTTTTTACAGTAAAAATCTGTGTTAGGGTTGTACAAATAAAAGACAGGAGAAACGTACGCAAAATAAAACAAAAGACGATAGATTTTTTTTTTTTTAGAGAGAAAGAAAAAACCAAATCACGTTCCAGAGTTGAAATTGAAATAAAAAATACTAGAAGTGGCGCAAAATAAAAACAAAGGACGCTCGAATTTTTGAGAAAATGTGGAAAACTCAGAATCACGTTGAGTTAAACAAGGCGAAAACAAATGCAAAATTTACTGATTGACGAATTAAAGTACACGAGAAACAAAAACAAAGTTTGTATAATATTTTCTTACTACGCTTTGTTTCTTTTGTGTCGATTATTTTTATCATTCTATTTATTTTTAGGCATCATAGTTATCTTATTCTTTTTTTTATTGTTATTTTAGACTTGAAAACTTGTTAATTCGTTTTTATTATTTTTAACTTAATTTAATTTCACTTATGGCGTTTACCTTTATTTCTGCGTAGATTAGAAATCCTCTTGTTCTCTGCATACTTTTTTTCGAAGATTTTTCCTCTTGGCCTCATTTTATCCTACAGTCTTTTTTAATTCATTCACATATTTTCTGATTTTTAAATATTTTGTTGCGCTGGTTTTCGGTGTAAACTTGTGGGTTAACTTTTTACGAAATTTCATTTATCTATTTTGAAAAACCTTTAATGTTTGATTGAGCCAAGAAAAATTCGAACTGATTTCTTTTTTACACCAAACTATAGATAATACCAACCAAGCCATACCACATATTTACAGCTTAATTATTTAGTTGTCACTTCAAGAGTGAAACCAAATAAGTCGAAGTATTTAGAAAACAGCTTCAAATTAGAACCGCAAATATTTTTGCTTCGGTTTCGCTGGCCAAACACAGACGTCAAAGCAAACTAAAACCGTTCGTACATACGGCAGGGGTGCTAAAATCACACAGCCTAGCTCAGACAGAAGGGTTCAAGCCAATTACAGGAACAATTACTTGAGATATTATCTACAGATACATAAATATGGGAGACAAAGCGGTTTTCGCCGTCCCTCCCCCGTCGAGCGAACTTGGCTTCAGGTAGCACGACTTTTCCAGAAGCCACGTAATATGCTGTTTGTTTTTAGCTTTTAAAGCCGTTTCTACCTTACTCATTATTTACCGATTACTGTAGTAGATTATACAGGTATTCGGTTTGTAATTTATGGTTTCATCGCATTTAGTACGAATGTGAAGTTACTATTCGCTTTAGAGATTTGGTGTATTTTGTGTTGTTACGCCCTGTATGTACACGAGAAGCACTCAACTTCTCCAAGTTTTAGACGTTTAGAAACTTATTTTTCTTTACTAAATTCTAGGTCTGCACCTAATTAACATTTAATTTATGGTTTCAATTTGTTAAGAGTCAAAATGTAAATGTGCTATTTTTAGAAAATGAGATTTTACTTTCCAAATTCGTTTGAAGCAGTAAAGCCATAGGTTTCTTGTCTTAGGATTTGACGTAGCAGTTTTGAAATATCTAATTTAAATTATCTAATATAATCCTTTTATAATACGTGTTTAAGTAGTTATTACAGGAATTGAATCTCTCCTTTCTGAATCCTTCAATAAATTCATTTGACCACTTTGGCACTTCTTGGATGTGCTTCGGGCTCATTTAGAAAGGGGTAACTTAATTTATGCAATTTATGCGTTTTTCTTTCGGATTGATATAATAATAATAATAGTATATTTATTTCAATAAAGTACAGAGCACAGAATAAAAGAACGGCATGCACATTATACAAGAAAAACGTCAAAGAAAATATGTACTTAATTGAGTTATTTTTTTTTACAATATTCGCAAAATTCTGAATTGGAGTAGCAATTCAATGTTAAGAGAATATTCCTTATTTGGTAACAACTAAAAGGCAAATTAAAAAAGTTGGTTACAAGATCTATAAGGTATTTTTGTAATTAGTTTAATTGAAACTTGCTAATATTTTTCTAAATAGGCTAAAGAAAAACCTTTACTAACTAAATTGCAAACAAAAAACCGGTTGAAATGGGCAAGAAACAATAGATTTTCGACTCAAGACCTATGGTGTTCAATTATCTGGAGCGATGAAGCGAAATTTGATGTTTGTGTAGGTGATATCCGGAAACGTGTTTTGCGAACATCAAAAGAGGCATACCACGATGACTGTTTAGTTAAGAAAGTTCAATTCCCCAAGTCAGTTATGGTATGGGGATGTATGTCGGGAAGAGGAATGGGAAAGTTACATTTCGTGGATGGAATCATAAATGCGGCCCAATATAAAGAGATTTTGCAAGATAGTAAATCTGCTGAAAGTGACTTTATCTTTCAACAGGACGGAGCTCCCTGTCCGCAAAAACAGTAAAAGTCTGGCTTGAAGATCACCACATACCAACAAAACCTTGGCCCTCCAGCAGTCCAGATTTTTCGCCCATCGAGACTATATGGAATAAAATGAAGAAACAGTTGTGTAAAGATCAACCGCGGACAGTACAGGAGCTTAAGGTCAAACTGCAGAATATTTCGGACTCTATACAACCAGAATATTGTAAAGAACTTGTTGGTACAATACCTAATCGTATAGGCGCTGTAATTAAAAATAAAGGTGGCTTTACACAATATTAGGTAAAATTAGGCGATACCCAGAGCGATACCTGTGTTAAGCGTTATATGTTATTTAGATGTAATTTTAAATTGTTTTATAAGTTAAATGCTGTTATAAATATTACTTAAAAAAATTTAAGCAAGTGTTATAATCATCAACTTTTATTTAATTTATTTATTTTAAAGATTTAAAGTTTGTTAAATTTAATAGCCCTTAAAATCAACTAAACTGCAAGGAAACACTTAGATTTCTATATTTATTCGTTTCATTAAATTTCGTTATCTTGTTTTAAGTTTATTTTGAATTTTACTGGTCGTCCTTTAATTTTGTCCACAAAGAAACGCCTTAGATAAGTCGATAAGAATATCTAATTATACTTTGCCACTGCTTAAGTCATCATAAATGTACTTCAAGAATTCGAATGGTATCCACTGATTTGTTTTGTGTAAAACCATGTTGATTAGATGAAAACAATGAAAATGTTTTAAAATATAGAGAATGAGTTTTTTATTCATCATTATAAATTTGACCAAAAGTTCACAAAATACTTATTGGTCGATAATTATCAAAAATATCTCTACTGCCTCGTTTAAGTAAGGGCTTTATGATGGCTACCTTTAGTTTAGAAGGAAAAACGCCTTGCTGGAAGGATAAATTAATAAGTTAGGATAATACTTCGCCTATGAATGACAAGGATTTTTTTTATAATAAAAGACAACCTGTATAAGATCTTCATTTCATCAATTTATTTATAATCCAGCAATTCGATTATCATAATATTTAAATTGTTTCTCTCTCATTTTGTTATGACTTCCACTTTTTATATGTCTTGCGCTTTTATATCCCTTTGCCGCAATACCAATTAATGAAACACAATCTTCCCTTCGAAGAATTTGACATACGAGGTATGATCAAAAAGTAACTGCTTAAAATCCTGTTTAATACTTGCATACAAAAAAATATTTGAGAAAAATCGTTATCCTCCTAATCGGGATTACAATATGGATAAAGTTTTACTTGAAAATTTGTAGTGGTTTAATGTTTATCTTTTAGTGATCAAAATGCGCCTAGAGTTGAAGCAAAAGCTGAAATAATTTTACTCCAACAAGGATAAGCTCAACTCGTGTTTATCACCGTACAGCCATCATCGCATTTAATCCAAAAAAGTATGTTATCCTAAAGGTGTTCGTTCACACTTATTTATTTCTCGTTTGTTGGTTAATTCTGATATATGAGGGAAGGAATTGAATGACGTTTTCATTACAAGTTATGACTAGTATATGCCTACCAACTCCAGTGAATGCTTGGTTTAAAATAGAACCGTCATTTATTTGCACAATAAATATAATACGAACACAAAGCGGGTAAAAAGTAGTCATATAATAACAAATAGAGTAATGATGTACCTAAATCATAATTTATACGTGCAGTCAAGATAAAATTCGCGGTTTTCTTTTCTACCTGCACCGTGTGGTACAAAAGTGAACGCTAAATTCTATACGGGGCCTATTTTGTAAGCTAAAAGAAAAACAACGGGTGTACGTAAAGTTTAGCGCCACTTGACTCTTGAATGTGTCGTCCGAAATTAAAATTACGAATCAATATCTGGCACCTAAAATTAAGAGATGGCAGAATGGCAATTCATAAAGATTGTAGCGTGTGGAAATTTACAATATTTCTAAAAAAACCAAAAGTAATACGCTACAAAGATTATTTTTGCAGATCTTCTTTCTTTTGTGCAAAAAAGATGAACGGAAACGAATTACGTTTACTTAACAACAGCAAATATAACAAGGTTGTGTTTTTTTGAATTTCAGCTTTTCAAAAAAAGATTATATCTAAGGCAATACTTTGATGTTAATGGTCGATAATTTCAAAATCAAGGAATGAAGAGATATTTATTTTTTATGGACTTATACATCTTAATTTTAAAACTACATAAATTCAAATCACGGTTGTATTTTTTGGTAAAACTGACACAAAAGTTTGTTGTTTACAATTAGTTTTGTCTAGATGTGATTACATCATAGTTGATTTATTTTTAATTTGGCTGGAAGCTTCAACCCCTCAACAACCAAATACTGCAGCTCGAAAATTATTAATTTTTTTTCTTAGAAAATCAACACAATCGTGTTATTATTTTGATTCATGTAATAATAATAATTATTTATTGTCCACTGATCATTGAGACATGGACATCGTCAACTCATAAAACACGCTAAAAACAAATGAAAGTGTAGAACAAACTGACCTGAATAAAATCTTTTTCCAAAAAAACAATAATAAAAAATGTTCCCATTAGTTAGGTATATTATTAGACTTTATAAATGGCAATATACCTTTGAATTTTTTTTTAAATCAATATAACTTTATGGTCACACTTCGTATGTACCTCGCCCATTTTTTTAAACAACAACCAAACTCTTCTTAAAATAAATTAATTTAACTATCAGTGGCTCAGTAAAAAAATTATACTTGTTACACGTTTAACCGTTTATTCGTTATAGCGGGTGATTTTTTATGATTTTTTATGATTTTTTCTATGAAATCTGGACGGCGTGTCTTAGCTTAAGTGAAAAGCACGCCATTGCATCCCTTGATGCTGTCTTACAGAGAAGCTAAGACATGCCGTCCAAATTCCATGGCAAGAATTGATAAGAAATTTTTAAACGTCACTCAGTAAATATATACGTACCTACTTACATATTTCGATAGTTATGCTGCCTTCTTCAGTCCAAGAATTTGGTTAGGAGAGCATTCTCCGAGATTTCATCAAGTGTTTTTAACTTGTGAGTGTGCGCGCGTATACCAAAGATGGCAGCGTAGTTGCAGAAATTCATATCAACCGATATAAAATTATTGCGGGAAAATATTACTTCTAAAACCACAGTCTCCTTCACTATTCTTACTAATACTTTTAGTTGGACGAATATAAAACGATCTAATACCTACTAAACTGCTAAAATAAACATATTGTATGAGAGAAGAGAATTGGTAAACACAACAAGTAACGTGTGTTCAAATACATCCACGTTTGCAGTTGGCCATGACTTGAGATAGCAACACACACAGTATGTCTTTACTTATTAATTGCATGTGTGATACGAACAAAAATAAACAGTAAAATTGAGAAAATTAATTAAAATTGTGTAACTGACAATATAGAAAGTGTTAGGAAAAAGTTTATACATGTATTTTCGGGTAAGTTTTTCAATAAACCAAATTTTTTTAAGGTACAGAGTCCTGATGAGGCCCAATAAGGCCAAAATACATGTATAAACTCTTTCCTAACCCTTTCTATATTGCCAGTTACACAATTTTAATTAATTTTCATAATTTTCATCTGGCAAGAAAACTTGATTTTAGTAAAATTGAGGTTATAAAAAACTTTATGGATTAATGACAAACAGAAGGAAGAGAGAATTAATTCCACAACAAAATTGTAACCTTAAAACTGGTTATGGTTGTGTTTACAGCTGCGACATACGTTTACCGAACCAATCCAAACGCGGGAGTTTTTGAACGCACCTTACATTTACACACACACGCCTCTGGCAGAAAAGAAACCATTATTGAATTAATTTTATTCAATTAAATTACTCAATTTTAGAAGGTGATAACTTATAAGTAGAGATCGGAATCACATATTTCGACAACGTCATTGAACAGCGCACTCGTATCTACTATGTTGACATTTGACATTGACAATTGCCCCAGTAAAACGTACGAAAAATAATTTTCTCTTCTTTTCATAAACTAATCATTTGTAGGCAGGTACTCTTATTGATGACGTCAAAATATATCATTCCGATCTCTACTTATAATGTGAAAATACGATGTGATCATGGCCCGTATAATCAACTACAATTACACAACCTTGATTACATCGTATATTCATGAAACACAGATTTTTTTTTTTTGTGACCAATCGAGAAAAAAGTTAATTTCTTTTTCTAATTGTTGTGAAACGACATATCCTGATATTGTTACGCCTCGCCCTTTACAAAGCATCATTAGTTTTTTCTTTCCTCTTTCAAATCAATGAATAGTACAAACTGATGCTTGTTTCTTGTTGATCTGTAAGCAATTCTTTGAAACAAAATGGGATTTCCCCTTCTATTTATACGTAATTTTTTCTTCGTCTTTCGTTTACATAACTTTGTGTAATTATTGATTTAGGTTTGTAATTAAAGTATACACGAAGAGTTATTGGCGTGCAAGTGCGTCGAGTAGTAGGTACAGGAAAGAAAAGCAGACTTTTTCGATCCCAATTTACGTGTGCACGAAGAAGCCCCATTAATTAGAGATTTTAAGCACGAAATGATGCGCTTACATTAATTAATTATAGCTTCGTACGTTGTGTCGTAAAAATCCCCGCGAGGTATAATTAGCAATCGCCGGAGCAATTAGTGCGCGAGCCGGCCGCTGCTCCGCAGCGCCGCCACTGAAGGGGGGCCGTCCCCGCCTCCGGTGGCGAGCCTGCGCCTCATTGGTCGTTCCGAATCATGGCAGGCGTTGCTGTCAATCACGCCGCAGTAGTGGGGGCACCGCGGAAGAATAGAATCCGGCGGTGTTTGTCCGGACTCACAACACAGAGTCACGCAGGCGAGTGTAGAGGTGATCGGATCGTTCCCAGTGTGTCGTGTGATAGTGTGTTAGTGAAAGCCAGCAAGCTGTTCGCGCCGACGGAAGACATGTTGACCATGGAGACGGACCTCAAAGGAGGTAGCCTGCACGCCACGATGCCTCCGCATCACGGCCTGCAGTCCTACGGATCGTTAAGCGCCTTGGGACAACCCCCGATGCAACACCACCTTCAGCATCCTCATCAGTTGCACCAGCCCCAACCACCGCCTCAAATGCAACAGCACCATCACCAGCCCCAAAACCACCACCAGCAACATCAGACTTCCCAACATAATTCAGGCGCGCCGAACAATAATAACTCGAGTAACAAAAACCAGAACTTAGAGCGGGTGAAGCGCCCCATGAATGCGTTCATGGTATGGTCGCGAGGGCAGCGGAGGAAAATGGCGCAGGAAAACCCGAAGATGCACAACTCGGAGATTTCGAAACGCCTCGGGGCCGAGTGGAAGCTCCTGAGCGAGACGGAGAAAAGGCCGTTCATAGATGAGGCGAAGAGGTTGAGGGCGGTGCACATGAAAGAACACCCGGATTATAAATATAGGCCGAGGCGTAAAACAAAGACGCTCTTGAAAAAAGACAAGTACCCACTGGGCACGTCTAGTTTGTTACAATCGACGGATCCGTCGAGATCAGCTGCCTCGGCTGTTCAGCAAGTCACCACCAGGGATATGTATCAAATGCCCAACGGTTACATGCCTAATGGTTACATGATGCATGATCCCAGTGCGTACCAACAACAGTACGGCGGTGCGAATTATGGTAGATATGACATGAGCCAAATGCAGCACAGCGCGTACATGAATGGTGGCTATGGTGGTTATGGAAATACAGTGCCCAACAGCGCTGGCTCACCTTATAGTATGCAACAGGCCGGTTCTTCTCATAGTCCTTCCGGTTCTAGTATAAAATCAGAGCCGGTTTCGCCGAGTTCGGGGTTACACACGCCGACGCCCGGAGGTGTGAAACGAGAGTACGGACAGAACCCCCAGCAAGGTGACCTCCGCCAGATGATCTCCATGTACCTGCCCACGGACGGGACGCAACACATGCAACAGTACAGTGCATCCCCGGATTTGGGTCCCGGACCTCTGGCACCGCTGGCGCATATGTGAGAGCCGCTGTTTGCGGCGCCGGACATGGACGTGCCGCCCCTGTGAACGTGATGTAAATATATTTTGTAATCATTAACTGTATTTCTTCGCGCCTCTTTGGTTCCTCAAACCAAGCACAGTATTCGATTGTTATGTATTCGTAGGACTTCGCGGAATTTCATTTTGTCTTGAACCTTCCAACCGACCGCACAGTGCGATGACGCACAAAAATCGAAAATTTGATTCATCGGGGGCAGGGGGGTTGTTTTATTAAAAGAATTTTATTTTGAAAACATCTCTTAACAAACTAAATTTGAACACACAAAAATTATTCTATTTTTCCGAAATTGTGTTGGCATTGAAAAGGACTTAATGAAGACGAGGAATTCTGGAGCTTTTAGACTATGTTGCACAGAATTGTTGTTTATCCATTTATTCATTCGTTTACAAAAAGAGAATGATGGTTGTTGTTTTCGCATCGAAATAGTAATGATGCATAAGCCTGTGAATTCTCATTATGCGTTACAATCCTTTTGTAAACATAGCTTTATAGCTTTTAACGTGTGTAGGGGATGTTCATAAAAACAGATATCTTCATAAAAATTAATATTATCTCGTAAATGCAACTAAGATTAGTTAACGCATTAACGACTAATAGAATTATTTATTTTTCATACGCACTGATTAATTTAATTATTTACATTTTTATTTCATTACAAACGCGTTTTGTTTATTTTTTGTTTGTTGTCTTGTTATTTTTTGTTTATTATTTTGTTTTGGTAATAAAAATCGATTAACTAAAATATACTCTCCGGGAAATAATTTAGGCCTACGAATTCCTAAACGAAAATGATCAAGTTTAATTTTGAAAAAATTATTGTTATTATTGAAGCGTGATTAACGTCTAGTGAATCTCAAATATAAAGTAATAATAACAACATAAAAGTTGTTTGTAAATAAAGTAAACAATAAAAACTGCGGATGAATAAAGCGTGACAATCGGTGCTCATAAAATATGAACCTAAAAAGTTTTTAATTTAGCAAGAAAGTAAAACGCGTATCCTGTGAAGTAAACAATTAATTAAACCGTCGAAGCGGATTATTTTAATAAAAATAGATTAATTAATAATTTATTCGCAATATTAAGCTGCAAATCAAAACGTTTTGAATTTAAACTATTTGTTTTACTATAAACGAAGCTTTTGGCGTTTGTATCTGAATTGATTTAATAATTTCTTTGTTTTCAAATTACCTACAATTTGCCAAATCTATCACCAATCAGGGTTTTTTAATTCGTTCCTCTTTGCACATTCGTACTAAAAATTCGTACTATGTATAATAGATCAGAAGTAAATTGTTATAAATTAATTTGAAAAAGTTTTTCGTGTATTCAAAATCGAAAAAAAAATATTATCCAGAGGGATAATGTAGGTGGAAATTTGTTTATATTTATGTAAATATATGTACAATCTTATAACAAAGTTTTTGAGCCTACCCCCCTGATAAGTCCAATACAAACAAATAAACAGAGCAAACAAAAATTAAATACATTTAATTGTCATGAGATAATAAAAAACAAAGCGTTTGTCGATTCATTTAATCAACTAGGTGTATTTTATTTAAAAAAAATGTAAGATAATTAAATATCTACTTTACTGTACGAATATATTAATTTAAGTTCAAATTAATAAGTGGAACAAATAAAAATCGCGTAATAAAAATGTCTCGTTCTCATGAGACAACAAAAAAAAAAACATTCAACACATGAAGATCGCTTCAAGTATTTAATTATTTAATTGTTAATTACTTTCGGGTGGTTTTACTCATAAATTACATCACGTTTTGTTTTAATCAAAATCTTAATAAAACATAAAATAATAACAAGACAATGAAAACAACAAAGAAAAAATAACGGTGCGCAGCAACCATTTAATAATTGTTATTTATTTTATTTTAATGGAAGTCTTTAATCAAATGAAATTGGCAACAAACACACAATAGAAATGTCGAGAGAAAATTTCATTATTAAGAGATAAAAGTAAAAAATAAGAACTATGTTAAAAGCGTTTAATTATTATTTAATTTCGTTCATAATTTAATCACTTAATCAAAGTGTTAATCAAATAAAATTCGTTCGTTGAAAGTGCCATGACGCCCGTCGCTATACTCGGGGGAATCACAAAAACAAATGTGACGTAGTGAAAAAAAAAACGAAAGAGACAAAAGGAACAAATAACAGATAGGTACAGAGACGTATCAAAACTAAAATGGCTTAAAAGTCGATGGTTTCATTTTTTTAATTTAATTTTTTTAATGTAGGGTGAGAGAGTTTTCCTAGTTTTAATATCAGTTTAGCGCTGAAGATGGTAACGTTGTTACTGAAATACGTAATCGCACTCAGTGTATCTCATTGAATAATTTAGATTACAGCCACAGGTTGAGTGTTGCTTTGTGATCTTAATTAAATAAAAATAGTTCAGGAAAATTTGAAGTAAAAATGAAGAAAACATCTTCAAAGGGTCGCAAAAGTAAAATCTGATTAAAAAAAAATATCTACATGTGCTCCGCGCGCACCAAAACTACCATGTTTGGGTTACTTTGCTCAATTGTTTGATTATGTTTAGAAATAAATAATTTTTGGGGGGTGTAGAAATTCTTTAACGCTCGCACTATGTCGTTTTATTTATTTATTTTTTCATTTTAGTTGAGCCAGGCTATTAAATAATAAATGGCGTTCCGACGGATCCCTACATGCATTTTAAACTGTGGCTATACTCGGGCGATAGTTATAAACAATTGTATTGGAACTTGAGTAACAAATAGAAAATTTTGCGTTTCTTCAGTGATCTATGTTCTATAGTTTTTTTTTTTTGTTTTAATATTGGGGCTGTTTCAATTTTTCAATCCAATTCAATTCATTTTCTCTTTTCTTTAAATATCGCAGGGCCGGAGAGATTAAATAAATAAAAAATTGAGTTAAGGGCCCAACTTGACGCAAGAACAATTTTTGTATTACGTTATAGGTTTATTCAATATTGACGGTATTTCAAACTAGCTTTATACTTACTGCATTTCTTAATTCAGTTTTTATTTCTTTCAACTTTCGCAGAAGAGATTAAATAAAATTTAATTTAATTAATTAACGCTTGCACGCGAAAAGCTGGAAACCGAAGAATTAAATGCAATTTTAATTACTATAATGTGGCTGAAGAATAAAAATAAAATAAAAATAAAGGAATTGTAACGTTATTCTCTTTATTCGACATTGAAGCCAATTTAATTATTTTCAAACTAAATTAATTGTAATCACATTAATGAAGCAAATGGCAATTTTTTTGTTGGTTTATTTTAAGCACCATTACAAGCCACAGGTTTGCAAATTTGTCATGAAGACTGATTATTATTTATTGTCCGTTGCGGCTGCGACTGACTTACAAGTCGGTTTTTCTCTTTCACATTACAAACTAGACCAAGCCAGGCCGAAACAGCCTCGTCTTGGGACGTGAAAATTCAATCTCCCATTTAAATTTACACGCCCCAGCGTACCGCCCTTTTAATTTTAGTATTTTCTATTTTTTTATTAATTATTTTAGCCTGGTTTGCATAAAATTAATAATTTTGCAATAATTACTTTATTATTAGATCACGCAATTAAAATCCTCGTTATAAATGAAGACCTGGCCTGTCACGTCATTAATAACCTTTGCGTTTCTTACTTATTTTTAGATTTACGTACCCGAAGCAAAAAAAAACACAGAGAAAAACTATTACTAAAATGGAGACACCTAAAATAAGTAGGAAATGTTTTCATTTGATTGTCGAATAATGTTTGCAGTAAATTATTAAGCATTTTTAAAAAAATCGTGTAACATACTGTAAACCTGTTACATAAATTGTTGAATTAAATATTACATCATTTTATTTGGTAAAAATTAACAAATATATAATAATAATGGGTTATCCATGACGTTAGTGACTAGTAATCAAATTTTTTGAACAAGATTTGCCAGAAGGTCACTATTAGAAAAACGTTGTACAAATTTCTGTTATATTTAGCTCATCAATACAGAAAACGTTGGTTTTTAAACCGAAACATGTCATCCAACCAACGTTTTCTGTATTGATGAGCTAAATATAACAGAAATTTGTACAACGTTTTTCTATAGTGACCTTCTGGCAAATCTTGTTCAAAAAAAATATATAGTACTGTTTACCACAGTGTTTGGAAACTAATACAGTAAAGCATAGTAAAATTTTACCTAATTGTAGTATATTGCGTGAAAAGTTTACAGTTGTAATTCTGTACAGATCAGGAATAAGATTACAGCCGAGTGCTCGGAGCCGCTGAAAACCAATTTTAGCTTTTAATCGGGCAACTAAAGATGTGGTTTCGATCTTGTCTTGATACGTGCAGACCTTGTGAAGAAATTCACAGGCTGGAATACGGCAAAATTCATTCTGACATTTGCTCGACAAGTTCGAGCTCAGGTCATTTATAGACGTTAAAAAATAAGATGAGGGAACATTTAATTTAGAAGCATTCGTCTTTACCTTCAAATAATTTCTGCAGCACTTCACTGTATTCACGTTCAGACAATTCATTTTTCAGAAATTCATTCGTTATAAATAAAACAGGCGACAGTCAGACACAGACAAGTATGTTCTTGTTTATTCGTAGAGTCATACGCCACCTAATCGTCTTCGGCATTAAATGGCCAATAAGAAGTCGCAATAATTACGTGATTACACCCCACTTCAATACTATTCAACATTTTGTGTAAGATGTTAACGTATCCAAGGGTAATTTTTTGCTAACTAGTTAATAATTTAATAATTTTCAAATTGTAAAAAACTTTTCATTACGATTCGACTTTAGTTTTACACAATGTGCAGAACTTTATACAACAAAATGTGAAAATAAAATCTTCACGGTCTGTTGTAATAAATTTTTACATAAGATGTAGAATTTTATGTAACTTCACACTTACGCGAATTTATTGTAGTACAAGAATCAAATTAGTATGGAACTTGTATTTTGCTACAAACAAAGCTAAACTCTTTTAAGCTAGAGGCGGAAATACATCCGATTTTTTGTAAAACTTTTCAACAATTGTGTTAACAATTTCTCCACCTTCATTTTAAACAATATCGCCTAAAATCCCGCTTTGCCATTTTTCTCTGTGTAATCGGAACACTTTCGAACAAAGTTCCTCGTAACAGCGTTTGTTAAGAGATGTGCAATTTTATCATTAAACCTCGTTTTGTATCCATGATGCTGAGAGAAATCTTCGTTTTTATTTAGGGGGCACGTTCGGAATGTTTCATGAAACGAAACTCATTTCGCAGGACGATTTGAAACGAACGAAACATTTCGACCTCTTTTTTTTGGGATTTGACAAATCAAAATTTTTGGCGGCCACACTGTGCGACGTTTGTGATTTCGACGACCTCGCGCGCACTCTAAATAATAAATCTTTTTGATACCGAGCCGAGAACCTTTTTCGAACACAAAAGACCAGCCTTTGAAGACCGTCGGCCAGCTCGTCGAATCGCAAACGCATCAGAGAAAACACCGCGAGAAAAACAAAAAAAATATATAAAAAAAAATAAAAAAAAAAACAAGGGGGGAGAAGGAAAACGACAGAATGAAATTTGCGGCGGCGAAGTCACGTTCGTTTTAGATTTCTTTTCCGATTTGCGTGTAAATAGTAAATTTTTTAAACTCGCGTTTACACTGAAATGGCGTTCGTATAATCGGAAGGTTTTAGATAAAATTTAAATACTTTGTTTATTCATTCGAGTTTGGTTTATTTAAAATTGCTTCCGATCATACAAACGACCCGTTATTATAAGATTTTTTGTTTGTTTGATGATATTTTATTGTTTTGATTAAGTGCGGTGTTAATTTTGGGCAATTAAAATTGACAAGTCGAAAATCAGCACCCCACCATCATCAAGATGATACCTGACGTAAAAATAAGTACCAAATAATTGTGTAAATAATTTATAAATTTTATCGGTTTTTCTGACCTGAAGTGACAAACATCCCAGTGTTAAGTATTTCTGTATAGTTTTTAATAACGCGCGCCTTTAATTTAATTCTTTCTTTGCGTATACATTCCGAGAGGGCCGTCGAAATTTTTGTGTACAGTACGAATTGTTTAGGACACACGTAAACCGTTTTGGGCATAGGATTTATCTGTTTTCTTTTTTAAGTACACTCACGGTGAACATTGCGGTCACGTTGCGGGGCGAGTCTGAATTTGACCGGACTGTTTGTTAAACTGTTGTTGACTGTCCGATGAGGTCCGGACGCGCTTCGAAGGACCAAACTCGAAACAAACGGGATGATATCACAGCTTTGTACATATTATATATTTAAGTTTTCCTTTGTACAGTGTGTTTACATTAGTCAATGGAACGAAAATGTGAATATATGAGAATGAAGTTATAACATCTTGGTTTTATTTCAAAAGACCTCCCCACCTAAATATATATCGCAAGTAAAAAAGAAAAAACTAAACTAAATCATTTGTATTGAGGGTTTTTAATTTCATGAGTTCAAAATTGATGTCGCTTTTAAACATAAAAAATGTGAATTAAATCGTTGAACAATTCGATTGCCTGAAAAAAAATGAATCCCCATCTTTGTATAAAACTAAAATTGTAACGTTTGCTTTAATTTTGTTTAACGAATAGCATAATTATAATAATTCATCAATCAAGAGCTCACAGCCTCTCTTGGATTAAATTTCAAATTAAAGACCAACAGTTTGTAAAACATCAAACAATTAAGAATTTTCCAAATTTGTGATTGTAAATCCTTAGGTGGTTTGTTTTAAATGTTTTAAAGACCAAACAATTGTATTAAAAAATATTATTTATACGAGGTTTCTCATAACGTGGGGAGGAGACTAAAAGGATAGCTAGGGGAGATCGAAGTGGAACTTAAGTGCTGCTTTTGCCCTTTCATTTTTTGCTTAGAATTAAAACAACCCCAAACTATCAACTAATTGAAATTATTTCCAATTCTTTCTAATTAATTTCAGCGGTAGTCAATAAGTGATCGTAAATTTACAATAAATTTAAACTACTATAACTCTCTGATATTGTTTTTTGGGCAAAGCTTTATATTAATCTCCCCTCGCTACCATTTCAATGTCTTCCACACGTCATGAGACAGCCTGTATAAGTATTTAAGATTTTTAATAATCGATACCACTCTGACGTTGTCCCAACATCACTCCTCCATCGACATCAAGCAATAAAATGTAATGGAATACACCATAGACAATCAGTAGAGAGAAGATCAGCAACAGTGGCCCACCCTAAAGGTGTCCTTCTGCGACGAAGGACGAAACGTCGATAAAGAAAGAATTGGTGGCACAGTATCAACTGCAAAACACTGAAAGTAGAAACCGCCTTTAAGTTGCACTATCACACCACTTTTTATGAAAAAGAAAATGAAGATTGTCACCTGGACTGCCGACTTTGGGCATCAAAACCTAGCCATCCAGGAGAAAATGCAACCGCACAATTTGGTATATCTAGCTGAGCCAATTGCAACTGAAATCAAATCGATGATGAAGATCTTTTCGAAATAATCGAGAGAACATAATATGAGGGGCAGTCAAAAGAAAACGGGTCATCACGCATACGACTCAAGATGCGCAAAAGCTCCGACTTCGTCTTTACTGATGATATTGCCATCTGTGAGCGGGGAAAAGAAACGCAGTGACAACTCGCACGTATACACTCGTTGTTTGCTTTTTGCTTTGAAAATGAGGGTAACGAAGCATTTCAAAAGAAAACGAGTCATCACGCATACAACTCAAGATGCGTGACAATTCCGACTTCGTCTTTACTGATGATATTGCCATCTGTGAGCGGGAGAAGCAAACGCAGTGACAACTCCCAGGTACACACTCGTTATTTGCTTCTTGCTTTGAAACTGAGGGTAATGATACGTGTATTCGTCCACTATGACAAAAGGAGGCAAGTATAGAAGAACAGGGAAATGTGGTTCGATTTTAACTGCTAATGATCCAGAAGGACGTCGTTGCATGTCGAACGACATCATCCTTCTGCACCTTGATAACGCCCGCCCCCATTCCTTCGGGGATTTAGTTGACAAACTCCTTAACCCAGATCTTTCTTCGTGTGGCTTCCACCGCCTAATATCAGAAAAGGAAGCGAGTATAGAAGAACAGGGAAATGTGGTTCGAGTTTAATTGCTGATGATCCAGAACGACATCATCCTTCTGCGTCTTGATAACGTTCGCCCCCATGCCTTTGGGGATTTAGTTGACAAACTCCTGAGCCCAAATCTTTCTTCGTGTGGCTTCCACCGCCTAGTACCAGAAAAGGAAGCGAGATAGAAGAACAGGGAAATGTGGTTCGTTTTTAACCGCTGAGGATCCAGAAGGACGTCATCGCATATCGACATCGCACATCGACATCATCCTTCTGCTTCATGATAACGCCCACTCCCATCCCTTCAGGGATTTGGTTGACAAACTCCTCAGCCCAGATCTTTCTCCGTGTGGCTTCCACCTGAACAGAGACATTCGAGATATCAGAGAGAGGATAAAATTCAGCAGCTTCTACAGGGTCTATCAATAAGAACTTTGTTTTTAAATTTCAAAAGAAACACACATTTTGTAGGAAAATTCTGTAATTCTTTATCGAAATATGTTGTAGAGACTTTACCATTTATGAATGAAAAACAATATCAGGCAAATGTCCACCACGACTACGTTTGCAGACGTCGATCCTCTTAACAAAATTTTCGAGCATATTTCTGCATAATTGTGGTTCTATTTCATGGATGACGTCTTCGATATTGGTTTTGAGCTCTTGAATTGTTTGCGGATTATTCTCGTAAACATTATCTTTCACATAGCCCCACAAGAAGAAGTCCAGTGGCGTTAAATCACAGCTTCGTGTGGCCAGTTGACATCACCTCTTCGCGAAATTAGACGTCCATTAAATTTGGTTTTCAATAAATCGATTGTTACTTGGGCTGTGTGACACGTAGCTCCGTCCTGTTGAAACCACAAGTCTTCCACGTCCATATCATCCAAAATAGGCCATAAAAAATTGGTTAACATGTCTCTATAGCGCACTCCATTAACAGTAACGGTAGTACCAGCCTCATTTCGAAAAAATATGGACCAATGATGCCTTCTACCCATGACACGAGATGAATGTAATGGTTGTTCAATAGCTGTTCTTGGATTTTCAGAAGCCCAAATCCGACAATTTTGCTTGTTGACATACCCATTTAAGTGAAAATGAGCTTCGTCCGAAAAGATTATTTTTTCAGAAAAACCAGCACCATGTTCAATGATCCAATCAGCAAATGCACGACGTTGAAAATGATCTGCTGGCTTTAATTCTTGCACCAGTTGGACCTTATAAGGCTTTAGAGCCAAATCTTTTCTCAAAATTCGCCATGTGGTCATTGTGGATAGGCCCAATTGTTGACTGCGTCGTGAAACTGATAAATTTGGGTCCTCTGCAACACTGTCACTTACTGCAGCAATATTTTCGGTTGAGCGGCCTGCACGAGCTCGTGTTGATGTAGTTACGTTTGCTACTGAACCGGTGGACTCAAATTTTCGCACTAAATTCGCAATTGCAATCTCAGAAGGACGATCAGTACGACCAAAAATATCGCGAATTTTACGAAATATGGTTTTTATAATAGATTTGAATTATTTTAATGCGATTTTCGAGCGAAATTGAAGCTATTATAACAAATGGTAAATCTTCTGCTGTACATATGTCAAAAAACTGAATGACAGAACTCTCAACATAACCTATTTCAAACCTATTAGAAAACAAAGTTCTTATTGGTAGACCCGTTACAAGAAAGAAGCTGTCGTTTTTATTTGACTACCCCTCGTAGGTATGTCTACGTCGAAAAAATAAATTGTTCAAATCATATCACCGACAAAAATAAAGACATCTGGTTGTTCTATGGCAGTGAAACGTACACCAGAAAGAAGATCTTAAAATAGATGAAGGAAAGATTAATTATCATCTTCTCGCCTGACGTGGTAAAGCGGAACTGAAATTTGCGTTCCTCATAAAACAAATCCATCGAAGAAAAGAACAGACACAAGGTAGAACAAACCGATGATGTTTTGCGCAAGATGTGTAAGAATGGCACCATTCAAAAGGAGGTAGGAAAGGATTAGTACAGACATGAATGGATTATACAACACCAGGCAGCAATAAATTTTGTCAAAAATATACCATGTGTTTCATTTCGAGGTGAAAAAAAACGTACGCACACATTTCGCGTGCTCTTGTCTCAAACCTTCTGATTTCTATATGTATATGTAAGCCTTGTGCTCAAAATATAAAGCGAAATAAACATGGTATAGTGTCATCAAGTTTCGCTTTATACCTGTCTTCGTCGTTTACCAAATCTTCAATGAAACATTCAGTATGTTTACCTGTCTATGAAGTGAGTTTACCAAATATCTTAGTTGATTCTTTTACAGTTGCAATAAATTTTGTCCCTTTACTTCTGAAACCACCCTCCTATATCGTGGTAATTAAAAAAATAAAACTTGCTATGAAATGATGTAACAATACTGGATTGTTCAACTTTATTGTTGACTTTATTACATAAATACAAAGTAGTTGGAGCTGTGTGCGTCGTGCATTGACCAAGCGCGCCATCTCGTGGCGATCTTGTTTCTGTAAAAGTTTGTTTCAAACAACTAACCCCTGTGTTCTGTAACTCGTGTCGACAATGGTTAAGTGATTTATTCTATTTTGACCAATCGGTACGTAGAAATGCGTTGTATCAAGCCACTTAACGATCGTTATTATTTAACGATGTCGTTATGAGTTACAGAATAAAGGGGTAAGTAAGAAAAAAGAGAATTTTGTTGATCATTGTTGCAGGAAGACAACAGTTAACATCATAGCAGATAAAAGTCGCTTATTCGATTTTGAAAACGTCGCTATTTTGTGAAACTTGGAATTTCATTTTTAATATTAAAACCCCGTCGATATTTAGTTTTTCGAAAGTTTAATGTAGGTACATACTTACAATAAATTCTAAAATCCACCACAGAAAAGTTAACAACCCTTTTTACAAAATGGCCGAAGGTCAAAGAAATCAGATTCCATATCACCAAAGGTGACGACAGACAGTCTTGTATCTGCTGAAGTATTAATCGGAGGTGGCACACACCTTAATATGTACTCACCTTTAGAAAATCGTTACCTTCGTTTTTTATTGAAACTTAAATATCAGAGTGCGACGACAAATAATAAACAGATCAATAATACCAATCAACGATCAATTTTTATTATTTTTTTTGCCTGACGTAATTAGCATTAAAATTCTGCTGCAAGTCACGTTATCAATATTATTATCTATCGAATGGTTGTTTGTGTTCAAGCAAATAATTAATTATCTACATTTCAATGTTCAGTTTCGTCGGAAACTCTTACTACGAACAGAGGACCTTCCAGGTTCTACTCGAAAGGCCTTGATTTTCTTTCGTTAGGGCCTAAACTAATTCAAAACGACCGTCGAACATTGTTTTGGCTTCCAAGACAAGAAATCAGATTGTTAATAATATATTATTTCAACGTTATATAAATTACCAAACAATTTACGGCGTGGCATCTCTTTTGACCTACTCTTCTGCTGACGAGACCCCAAACAGGCCCAAAACAGCTGTCCAGTGAATGATTGAGGAATTAATTGCAATCATAACCGACTTGCAACAAATTTTGAAAATTATTTAAAAAAAAGGAAGTATAAATGATCGGAGAGGTTGTAGAAATCAATTCAAAAATTGACGTTTCACTATACAGATTCAGGATAAACAATGAATGAATAAATGTCCACGTAAATGCTTCACCTTCTCGCTGTTGTAAATTGAATCTCCCAATCTTTTTTCTAAAGAATACAAACATTTCTTCATTATTTTTATTGAATATGAGGGTGCAACTGTATAAAACGCATCAGCCTAAAGGCAGTGTTGCCAACTTGGTTATTTTTGGTCACATACTTTTGGCGACTATCTGTTGAACTTTCAGTGAGCTCAGACATGTCGAAAATATAGTGATTTCTTGACCGGTTTAGTGATAAATCTAGTGAATTCCTTTGAAAATAATTTGAACTAAACCGTACAAGGTTTAATAATTATAACAAACAATTAGGGTCAGTCGACCAGTAAGTAAACACAACCCCGTGAACGAAGAGAGAAAACAAGGAAAGGTCATACAAAGGATTGGTCTGTTTTTTTTAGCACTTTTTGAAAAAACTGTTAAAAGTAAGAAAAGTTACAGTTAGATGATTCCTCCTCGCTCAATACAATTTTTAATGTCAAAACTTTCTCATTTTATATTTTCTAACTATTGCATTGTTCCTACGATGTCTCGCAGCGGCTGGAAAATAAAAAATTGCCTTCTTTGACCATTCACTGGCTATTTGACCCTATTTCAGTTGATTCTGTCATTAACAAAACATTAATTTTTGACAATTTGTGGAAAAGGAAGAACAAATGAATGATGTGCCTCTTTTTTTGAACAAAAAGATGACAATAATCGAAGCTTCTCTCTTTTTTATCTATTCATATTTTTTCGTGTCTTTCCGAGGAAGAAAACGTGATTATTCTAAATTACTTTCGTAGTTGATTGTTTTCTTATTTTTTTATGAAGAAGTCGATATTCGATTATAATTCGAACGTCTTTTGTAACATTTTTGTATTATCTAAATCGTCGACCAAAACTTTTGTTTCTATCGATCGCCTTTTGTTTTGTTATTTTTTATTGGAGAAACAAATCGATATTCGATTGGAATTCGAACGTTATTTGTTATCGCTCTTAATTTATTTTCTGTTGCAAAACTAAAAACGAAAGTTTATTTTTACATTCAAATCGTTGACCGAAGCTTTTGTTTCTTGCATTTGTTGAACCATCGATCGTCTTTTGTTTTGTTATTTTCTTATGAAGAAAAAGAACGAAATTCGATTGAAATTCGAATGTCTCTTACCACCGCCCTTAATTTATTTTCTGTTGCAAAAGTAAAGACAAAAGTTTTTTTTATATTTATTTCTTGCATTTGTTAAACTATTGATCGTCTTTTGTTTTGTTATTATTTATTGGAGAAGAAAATCTATATTCGATTAGAATTCGAACATCTTTTGTCGCCGCCCTTAATTTATTTTTTGTTGCAAAAGTGAAAACGAAAGTTCCTTTTTTAAATTTGTTTCTTGCATTTGTTAAACTATCGATCGTTATTTGTTTTGTTATTATTTACTGAAGAAGAAAATCGATATTCGATTGAAATTCGAACGCCTTTTGTCATCACTCTTAATTTATTATTTTCTGACGCAATCGTGAAAACGAAAGTTTTGTTTTACATTTGTTTCTTGCATTTGTTAAACCTATCGATCGTCTTTTGTTTTGTTATTTTCTTATGAAGGAAAAAGAACGAAATTCGTTTGGAATTCGAGCGTCTTGTCATCGTCCTTAATTTGTTTTCTGGCGCATTTTTTTTTTCTGGCGCAAAAGTGAAAACGAAAATTTTATTCAAACCGTCCATCCTAACTTCTTTCCTTGCATTTATTAAACTATCGATCGTCTTTTGTTTTGTTATTTTTTATTGAAGAAAAAAATCGATATTCGATTGGAAATCGAATGTCTTTTAATTTATTTTCTGTCGCCAAAGTGAAAACGAAAGTTTCTTTTTATTATTCAAATCGTCGACCAAAGCTTCTGTTTCTTGCATTTGTTAAACTATCGATCGTCTTTTGTTTTGTTATTTTTTATTGGAGAAAAAAGTCGATATTCGATTGGAATTCGAACGTCTTTTGTCATCGTCCTCGATTGATTTTTTGATTCTGACTCGAAAGTAAAAATCCAAATCCTCGACCAAAACTTTTGTTTCTTGTATTTGTTATTATTAAACTATCGATCGTCTTTTGTTTTCTTATTATTTGTATGAAGATAAAAATTGAAATTCGAATGTCTTTTGTCATCGACCTAATTCCGAATGTCTTTTGTCATCGTCCTTAATTTATTTCCTGACGCAAAAGTCAAAAGAAAAGTTTTTTTGTACATTCAAACCGTCGGCCGAGACTTTTATTTCTTGCATTTGTTAAACTATCGATCGTGTTTTGTTTTCATATTATTTTTTATGAAGGAAAAATTTTAATTCGATTGGAATTCGATCGCCTTTTGTCGTCGCTCTTAATTAATGATTTTCTGAGGCAGTAGTAAAAACGAAAGGTTTTTCTTCTTATATCTAAATCGTCGCCTATTTTCTTTTGTTCCTTGCATTTGTTAAATAATCGATCGTCTTTTGTTTGTTTTCCAAATTTATGCTTAGGCCAGTGTTGCCAATTCTAGTACGCTTAAGTAGAATATATTTAACGTAGGTATTAAAAAAGAAGAAGTGAAAACATGTTTCAATTTTCTTGGTTTTTGTTTCTAGTGAAATTTTTAGTGAATTGTTTTCTGCTTCTAGTGACTTTTAAACTAAATATTCAGCCCTTTTGCGGATGCCTATTGGCATCGCTTGCTAAAAAGCTCTGATAGTTTTCTAAGTGAAAGGCTCCGATCAGTAAATAATTCCAAAGAAAGGCTCTGGAACGGGACACCTTCAAAGTCAACATAAAGCAATTTAATGGTGGACGGGGCATATTCTGAAAATTCGATAATGAACGGACGAAAGTGCCTGTCAAAAAGAAAGTAAAATTGTAAAAACAATTGACGCATCAAAAAAGAAAACAATTTCGGTCCTCTACGTGTATTAATTTTTTATTTTAGAAATGTGCGGGTAATTACAAGTCCGAGAAACCCTTATTAGAAATGAACGAGGGTAAAATCAGCATGGAAGCGCTATACAGGGTGTTGAATCTGAAAATTTATAGCAAAGATCAAATTGAAAGTGATCTACAGAATGTTTGATATTTTGTTTCTTACCCAAAGTATCCACCCTATATACATTTAGAAATCGGGAAAGTCTGCACCCTTACAGACTCCAAGAATTTAAAAAATTTCCAAAACCACTTCATAATCATCAGTCCCATCAATTTGAGAAATTCCTTTTTTTCCCTTAGGCTGCTTCTCCTGATTTGGAGATTTGGAGAATTGGCAATTAAAGAAGGGGTACGAGAAATGTATGTTAGAAGTTAACCTTAAAAACAACAACACGTACAGAAGCAGCTGATTGAGCTAATAAGAAACGCATCTTCAAATTGCCCAAGAAGAGTTGAAGGCACTTTTTGGAGATTTTGCAATTGCCTCCCACGCCAATAGGGGAAGTGATCATATGATCCACGAAAACCAATGTCAGTGATCCCCAAATACCCAATTCACCAAAGCAGAAAAAACAGCTTAAGTATTCTCTTTCATTTTGGATGTCACCTTTCCAATTGATTTTGGCTTTACCATTATGATGAAAGAGCAATTCCTTTGAATATTAAGTCACCTGTTCATTTCAACCAAACTGATAAAATTTAAGGTTGAAAAAACCTTAAAGAAGCCCCATTGAAAATAGTTTGACAGAAATAAAAACTGAAATGTTCGTCTATTCAACAACTTACCTAATTCCTAATCCCCCGAGTTGGTGATAATAATTTTACATACGTTGCTGATGTAAACAGTATCATCCCTTATTATTCACTGTGCGCTTTCAACATGCTACACCCCCAACGAATTTATTATCAGGAACACATCGAGTCCTAGTAGCACGCTAATTTTACGCGCGCAGCGATAATTTATCCCTTCGCCTCGATAATGTTGTCATGAATCAAGGTAGATAAGGAGGATGCGTTCTGCTGGTGCACATTTGATAATTTCCTGCGATTACGTCCATAATTGGGGAAGGGCTGACCGGAAATTGAGGGCGCGCATGTAGCTACTTCCATACGGAAATGACGCTTGTCAATTAGGTGTCGTCACCTACATATCAAACAGATTCGCAACACGGTTCGACATGATTTATTAGGCTTAACCCTTTGGCCGGTCGGGGGCGTTTTGCTACGGGCGGTGGGATAAGGGAGGGGGAGGTGACATGACGTTTAGGTCAGTTTTAATCGGCCCCCAAAAAAAAAAAAAAAATTGTCATGCACGCGCGATATTAATGAACGAACGGCTCCAATGCTAATGAAATTCTTCATGTGAATTAAAGTGGGGGGTGGGTGGCTCCAAGCGTTTTTTAAAAATTGGAAAATACAACAGTCAATTTGTTGATATGTAGAAAGGCTTGTGTAAATAATTTTAAGTACATGAAAAGGTTAGTTATTCATTATGAGTGATTGATTGACGATTGGCTTCAGCAAATTCAGGCCGATTTTGTTGGAGGAATGGTAGTTTGACCTTTCCGCGGAATAAACCGAGCTTGTAAATTCTGTTACTCGCAGAATTTAATTAGCGAAATCAATTATTTTCGGAAAAAGTTTTGAGCCGGTCGAGTGTACTCAGTAATTACTTTACTGTTTAAATAATTAACGTCGTTAAAGTCAGACGGTATAATTTTAGATGCGTATAATATTTGTGAACGCCTGTAAACTGTAGTTGAGTGAATATATCAGTTATGAAAGTCTTGAAAGTCCTACGCAGAGAAAAAACATGATGATGATTTCTTAACACAACTGTAGAATTTATATCTACAGATTGTTACTAAAATAAAGATACGACAATAAATAGAACATGTTTACATTTGATTGTAGTAGAATAATGTATGTAGTCTTTGGAAACTAATACAGTAAAGGATGGTAAATTTTTACCCAATCGCAGTACATTTTCATTACTGGTTCCATATATTGAAATTTTTTTCCGAGCTACTATTTATTATTTGTGCGAACGATTTTGATTTTGTAATGAAAGAAGAGGAGGAGCAAAAAAAGGGATGATTTGGACCCAAATCGATTAACGTTTGAATAAATTTATAACGTAAAATGACATTTCACGTTGATCACGTGTCAGAAAAAGAATTTATATCTCGAGAGCTACTTAGTTGAGATCATCCTTAGCTTCGCTTTGTCAAGATCCAGAGAGATAAGCTATGAGCCAGATTTTCAAGCTTCAATACTCCTACGTTTCGTGCCACAGAACAAAATCTATATCTTGATATAATAGCTTCGTTTCTAGTTTCGTTATACACGTGATCTACAGAGTAAAGCTATGGCTTCATATCACAAAAAGAGTCTACACATATCTTGACAACTGTTGGCGATAGTTGAGATTGTCAGCCTTTAGAGTGAAGCTATGTGTTAGATTTTTAAGCTCCAATGAAAAGTGTTGGAGATAGTTGAGATTTTCAGCCTGTAGAGTGAAGCTACGGCTTAAACTTTTAAGCTCCAATGAAAAGTTTCATGTCTTACGGTTAGAGGTGGTAAGATACGGTCTTCAACTTCGCCTTGCTTGAAGCTACGACTTGAACCTCTCATCATTCTTATACATTCGATTTCATGGCAAGAAAAGAATTTATACCTCGAGGATGCTTAGAGTTTCTTAGTTGAGATCTTCAGCCTTAGCTTCGCTTTGTCAAGATCCATAGAGTTAAGCTATGATCATCTAGGTTTTCAGGTTTCCATACCCTCACGTTTCGTGCTACAATTCAAAATCTATATCTTGAGATAGTCGCTTTGTTTTCAGCTTCGCCATGCGCCTGATCTATAGAGTGAAATAATCTAGATCTTGAAGACTATTAAAGGCAGTTGAGGTTTTCGGTTTTAGCTTCGTTTCGCCAAGATCTATAGAGTGAAGCTAGGGACCTTCAAGCGTCAACGATAATTTCATATACTCTCATACCTCGTGCTATAAAACAAAATCTATATCTCGTCTTGCTGCTTGATTTATAGAGGAAGCTACGGCTTGAACTTTTTATCAAAGTCGTTTATTTCATTTCATGTTACATCGCCAGGACGGTTGGACGTAGTTTGTAGAGGTCTTCATTCTTAGCATCGCCTTGCCGGGATCTATAGAGTGGAGCTATGGGTTAGCCTTGCCAGGATCTATAGAGGACCTTCAGTCTTCAATGATAAGTTCATATACTCTCATACCTCTATCTATATCTCGTGATGGTTCTACGTCTTGGAAAGCTTGATCCGTAGAGTAAGCTCTGGCTTGAACTTTTAAGCTCCAATGAAAAGTTTCATGTCTTATGGTTAGAGGTAGCAAGATACGGTCTTCAACTTCGCCGTACTTGAAGCTATGACTTGAACTTCTCACCAATCTTATTCACTCGATTTCATGGCAAGAAAAGTATTTATACCTCGAGGATGCTTAGAGCTTCTTAGTTGAGATCTTCAGCCTTAGCTTCGCTTTGTCAAGATCCATAGAGTTAAGCTATGATCATCTAGGTTTTCAGGTTTCCATACCCTCACGTTTCGTGCTACAATTCAAAATCTATATCTTGAGATAGTCGCTTTGTTTCCAGCTTCGCCATGCGCCTGATCTATAGAGTGAAATAATCTAGATCTCGAAGACTATTAAAGGCAGTCGAGGTTTTCGGTTTTAGCTTTGTCTTGCCAAGATCTGTAGATAGTCGCTTTGTTTTCAGCTTCGCCATGCACCTGATTTATAGAGTGAAATAATCTAGATCTCGAAGACTATGAAAGACAGTTGAGGTTTTCGGTTTTAGCTTCGTCTTCCCAAGATCTGTAGAGTGAAACTAGGACCTTCAAGCGTCAACCATAATTCCATATACTCTCATACCTCGTGCTATAAAAAAAAATCTATATCTCGAGATGGTTCCTCGTCTTGCTGCTTGATTTATAGAGGAAGCTATGGCTTGAATTTTTTATCAAAGTCGTTTACTTAATTTTATGTTACATGCCAGGACGGTTGGACGTACTTTGTAGAGGTCTTCATTCTTAGCATCGCCTTGCCGGGATCTATAGAGTGGAGTTATGGGTTAGCCTTGCCGGAATCTATAGAGTGGAGTTATGGGTTAGCCTTGCCGGGATCTATAGAGTGGAGCTATGGGTTAGCCTTGCCAGGATCTATAGAGTGAAGCTAGGACCTTCAATGATAAGTTCATATACTCTCATACCTCATGCTGTAAAACAAATCTATATCTCGTGATGGTTCTACGTCTTGTGATGCTTGAGCCGTAGAGTAAGTTATGGCTTGAACTTTTTATCAAAATCATTTACTTAATTTCATATTACAAAAGGAATCTACCGCCAGGACGATTGGAGGTGCTTTGTAGAAGTCGTCACTCTTAACCAAGAGATCTATAGAGTGAAGCTATGGTTAGCCTTACCAAGATGTATAGAGTGAGCTAGGATCTTCAAGCTTCAACTTATATATACTCATATACCTCGTGCCATATCTCTAGATGGTTCCTCGTTAAATTGCTTGATCCATAGAGTAAGCTATGGCTTGAATTTTTTTATCAAAGTCGTTTACTTCATTTCATATTACATCACTCTTAACTTCGCCTTACCGAGATTTATAGAGTGAAGCTATGGGTTGAGTAGATAACTTGTCCTGCATAGCACCGCTTCGCTGCATTGGATTTGAAATACCGGAATCGTGACTAGAAGATGATGTTGAAGATGTTTCTAGTTGCAAGGAACCGTGACTAGAAGACGTTGTTGAAGATGTTTCTAGTTGCAAGGAAGCAGCATCAGGAATAGATTCAGCTGGCTGAGTCCCTCGTAATTCGAATTCCAATGTTTTGCAGTTTTCCGTGCAACTCAACATCTTCAGGTACTCTCCGTCGAAGTTGACGCTTCACAATATTTCCATTTGACTTTTGGACTTCATATGAGACTTGTCCTGTGCAATCTTGATCTGTCCCTTTAACCATTTAGGTCCTAACGGATTACAGTCTCCAAATTTCCAAGCTCGAAAGTGCGTCTTGACTCTTCTGTTATTTTCTTATTAATTTTTAGTGCATTTTATCCAACACCGTTCTGAATTTCCTTCCCATCAACAATTCTGCTAGTGTCTTCTTAGTACCTGCTTGTATGGTCGCGTGCTGAACTTGGAATTCGATACTTCCTTGATATAATTTAGACAGAATTTTCTTCGTGGTCTTCACCATACGTTCAGCTTGCCCGTTACTGAATGGTTGGTACGGTGATTTCGTACTAAATTCCTAGAATTCATGAAGCTCTTCCGAATCCGTTATCCAAGACGATAAGATCTGGAATTCCCAATCTCGAAAATATTTTCCTGAAGCTCTTAATGACTTCACTTGATGCCATGTCTACTTCAACCCATTTGGACATTGCGTGGAAAACAATTAAGTACGTTTTGTCTTTATAAGGGCCTGCGAAGGTACATGTAAGGTAGATCATGGATTTAATGGACTTTCCAGGCCCTAGATTATTTGCATGGAGTGACACCTTGCAACACAGTCTTCGATAGCCTTATCTATATTCGGCCACCATGTATAGCTTCTAGCACACGCTTTCATAGCCACAATTCCTGAATGATTTGCATGTAATAATTACAAGAATCCTTTTCGTGTGGCATCAGGTGCTTTTATAATAGAATTCCCCAAAGTAAGCACTGAAATTTAATTTTTCTACAATGGAATGATTTGAATTCTTCTGAAATTTCTGTATTCGGCCATTGATGCCAAGAACTTTCTTCAAAGTTTCGCCTTTCAAAGTATACTTCTGAATCTCCTTGATTGGTGTAGGTTTATTTTGAGAATTCAACAGTAGTATGTCTCCTGGGGGCACCCTTTCGCCATCACCTGTAATTTGTCACAATTTGCTCAGGCAATCAGCGTTAGCATTTTCTTTCCCTTTTCTATTTTGAAGAATGTAATTATAAGCGCTTGACGTCCAGCACCATCTTAATCCTTGGTGACAAATATAATAAAATTTATTTATTTGTTTTTTCGCCATGATAGCTGAAGGCCTAATTAGTTATGTTTAAACTATAAACATTTTTAACTTTGTTGAATTGTCGAAAACATTTGGATTCGTTTAATTCAACGCTGTGACAAGAAAATTCGGGCTTCCGAGCGTACGCCCTAAAAACCAGAAGCCGGATAAAAATTGATAGGCAACACGTAGACGGGCGAAATCATGAATAATTCACGCCGCATGTTTAGTGGAGAGATTCAATTTTTTGTTAGGGACCAGAGGGGCCCAAAGTAGAAATGAAGCCGTCTTCGTCGTCGCCGTCGTCGTCTCAAGGTTCATGTTTCACCTGACATGCAAATATAACATCGCTTATTGTGTCGAAGGAACTGTGATGAAAAGTGGGCGTCTCATTTATTATATTCGAATTATATTCAGAAATTGATATGCAAATTCTTTTTTTTTTTTTTTGTTAATAATAATAATCGTAATAGAAGAACAACAAAACCTGCGGGCCACATGTTTACGATGATTCAGTTTCCAGAAAATCATTTTTTTTATTATTATTATTATTATTATTTTCGAGCCGCGATCACTGCCATCAGGTGGTTTGTCCTCGAACATAATTACAATAATTTTGAGATATGTACTGTGACAAATTTCATTTGGAAAACATAAAATTAATACAACATATCCGTCTGTTGTCGTCTCGCTGCGTGTGTAGCGAAATTACACGTACTCCTTTCACATTACAACAACCATTTACAGAAATCAAGAAAAAAATACGTAATTTATAATTAATTTCTTTTTTTCTTCTTCGTTTGGTGAGCGTAATAATATACGTAGGTATGTATACAATAAGCGAACGAATTTTTATCTAGATTCAAACTACCGCGTACTATTAATGAGCTCCTGCGCGTCTACTTTGTGCCCGAAATTAATTTCAGTCCATCTACGCCACTCGGTTTATTTAATCTCGCGATTCGAGATAAGATGAAACAAGAGGAGTGGTCCCTACGGTGGCCCCCGGCCTGGGCCGACCCGTTTTACACGGGTAAGACCGGGAGCGGATTTTGTTACACGTCACAGGAAACAAGCCGGCTTGCATTCTCTTGTCACATTCGTGAACCGCTGTGCAGGTTTGACGAGTCAGGTCGAGGAAAACTGGAAAGTATCGCTATCAGTCACAAAAAATAGTTCTGGTTTTATTCTTTTTATTTGTTTGATTTCACTTGCCCCGCACACGTTTTTCTTCCACGTCCTCCATAATAGAGATTCAAGATACCTGACAGTACCGTAGGTTCAAAAATACATGAGAGAAATGAAAGCAAGACGAAGGAAGACTCAGAAGAATCTGATAGGACGAGGTAAGGAAGGCAACGTCTGAGATGAGATAAGAATAGAAGAAAGTGGGAAGACCAAGAAGAAAAATGTATGAAGAGGAAAGTCTTTGAAACGCAGGGAATAAAAAGAAGAAAGCCTAAATAGCATCTGTTAAGGGGGAAAATAAATGAAGACTAGAAAAACATTAATACAAATCCAACGAAGATCGAGAGGGACCTGTCAGGAAACAGAAAAGTTCGCGAAGATGAAATGCTTATGAAGAAAGTCATCATCATCCAAATATGTCGAAGTTTAAAGCCAATCAGAAGCTAGGGCTCTCTTAGTGGAATGTGGTTTAATGTTAACCATCCATTTTAGTTCCATTAGTTCATTAATTAATATCTCAGAACCTTCACTATTTCAATCCGAAACTATTCAATAACAATTTCAGCAAATGGGGCATCCAAAGAAATATTTTTCTGTAAATTAAACCCAATTCCAACTCGCCAGAACTCTAACACCCCTCAACGTTTCACTGCCCATGCAGTCAGCTTCTTCAGGATCTATTAATAGAGTGTATTAATAACATGTTTACAAATTCGGAAGAAATTGAGTAGCGAAACGCCAAAGAGTACAAAAACGAATTCATTGTTATACACAGAACGCCCAAAGCTTCAAAAATATTGGTTACTCTTCGCCTCTCTCCTTCATGGATCTTTCCCTTCAAAATTTTATTTCTTTTTAACCTTCATCTAGTTCCTTCCATCGTGGGCCTTTCTCTATATACACACCTTCGTTTTCTCTCAACCGACTCCTGCTATTGCTTCCCTGCGTTCTTTTTCCTCTTCTATTGGTTCCCTGCTTTTAAAGTCCGTCGTACATTTCTCCATCTTCGTTTCTTCCTCCTTGCCACCTTCTGCTCAGTCTTCCTTTTCTATTAAATCTCTTTCCTCTTGTATTATTTGCTGTCCATCGTACTCTCTCTTTCGATATCTTCGCTTCTTCTCCCAGTCGGCTTCTGCTTTCTATAACATCCTTGCGTTCTTTTTTCTTCGTCTATTACTTCCCTGCATATCGTCAACGGCCTTTAATGCCTAATGCGAAGCTTTAAACACAAGTATGTTCTAGAATACCAGTAGAATTAGAAAGTAGCATTGAAAACTTTAAGCCAAAGCTTAAGTTGTTATGGGCTTCAAATTTAAACTGGCTTCGTACAACTGGACCTAAGTTTCGTTCTTAATTCCAAAAAGAAATTTGATAATTTTCATATTTTCAACGTAGGGTTAAAGAGTTAGATTTTCTTCATGGTTTTTCAATTTCTCTATCGTAAATCTTTCCAACCAGGTTCTTTCCTCGATTGATTCTCTTCTTTCTGTCATGGCGTATCCTATATCATCCTTTCTTCTTTCGACCAGGTTCTGTTCAGTTTAACCAGCATTTTCTGTTACTTTCTTGCGTTGTTTTTCAGTGATTCTTCGTCAATCTTTTCTCTTATCAATTTCGTTTTTACTGCGTTTATTCGGCTTTTATTGCTGTCTCCCAGTATCTACGTCTCATCTCTTTGTTTTCTTTAATTTCCTTATATTTTTTACTTTGCTTTTGTTTACTTATGGAAACATTTGTTAATGCTTTTTTTTATTTGCTCATAAAAACTCCCAACCTGTTGTCTGATTGGACTCATTTTTGGCAATCTTTCTATCCTTTCTTTCCTTAACAGTAAATGAAGTGCATTGTTTTTTTTTTTTTATAAAATAACTTATGAACACCTTAAATCGTCTAATGTAAGCAAGAGTGCTAAATACTTTTATTTTTATGAAAATTATGGCGTATTTACATGTTTTTTTTTTTACTACTTAACTAGATTTATGTTTAATTTAATCGAGGTTGGTTTTTAAATTAAGCGCAAGTAATTGCGTGATTTGCTTTAATGTTCATCTAAATGATGTAGTTCTTTAAACACGCCCGCATACCTCAACGGTTTTGTTCGTCCTTTCAGGATTCCTCCTCTGCAATTTTCTGTTTGTGTGTTTTTGTAGCAACCTCCAGTCGTTACTTTAAGGCTTCTTCGATAAATTCTAATCAGATATCGTTAGTAATCAAAATCATCATAATTTCATCATGTCATAAGAAAACTGGCGCTAACATTCTATGCTGAATAAAAAAAATGAGACATGTAATTAAAGTTTAAATTTAATTGTAATGTAATTTTTTTCTTCCTCATCTACCTCCTTCATTTATTATTATTAAAAAAAAAGAGAAGAGAATTAAAAAATAAATAAATAAAACGATACACTGCAGGGGGCAAAAATGTTTCGAGCATATTATCACCTGCGTTACTAAACGTATTTAAATTATAACTCATATAATTTACTTATCACGTATGTTTTCTTTGAAAACAATTTTAAAATAAGAGAAATAAACACCTCAAGAAACTGTACGTTATTTTTTGCCTTCGCCCTCAATCGATGAAGATATAGATTTCACGGTTAGTAATTACGTGCACGTACATATATGGAATTAACTGAGTTCATTAAAACTTAAAGATCTAATTATTCTTCTGAAAATAGTCGCAGATGTATTTACCAAAAAAAGTGAGGAATGCAAATTAGTTTAATGCATGCAATTAATTATTGAATATTGCTTGCAAAAATTTGGCTAGGCACGTCGCTTTTATCAATTTTGGACTGCCAAGAGACATAACGCCTTTTTGCATCAATACTCGACAGCTGTCAAACTAGGAAATTAATAGCGGATATTTCGATAAGGATTAGATGCGATGATTTTAATAAAAAAATCAGTTTGGAATTACCCAGAGCCAAAAAAGACTTCTGAAAAGTACAAAAAATTTGAGAGCTGTCAAATTGACAATTTATTTAATTAATGGTTATGCACTTCTCTTTAATTTGAAACATCAACTTTGAACTTCCAAAGGTTCTAACACCTTTCAACAATTGCGTTTTGGTCAATACTTTGACAGGTGTCAAATTGACGATTTATTTAAGGACTTTTTGGTAGTGTTCGAGCGCTTTTCTCGTATTTGAAACATCAGTTTGGAGTTGGCCGGAGTCTTTACGATTTCCGAAAACCACTTTTGGATCAATAGTTGACAGCTGTCAGACTGACAATTTATTTGATAGTTTTTTTTTTGTTAGCGATTGGACGTTTTCTTTTATTTGAAAGATCAGTTTGAAGCCGGCCGGTTTCATAACGCCTTCCAAAAATTCTAAAAAATATTTTTGAAATTAAACTTGACAGCTGTCCAATTGACAGTTTGTTTAACAACATTCCAGTAAAGATTAGGTGCATTGCTTTTGTCTGGAAGATCAGTTTAGAGTTGCCCAGAGTCACCAGGTCTTCTGAAAACTATTACCACGACGAAATAGAAATAGTGAAAATAATAAATAGAAAAAAAAATAATAATACCGACGATTCTCTTAAGTGAACAAAAGAAGAGAGACCATACAAGTGAAATAGTGAAAAAATGATTTTAAAAAAAGAACATCGGCGATTCTCCTAAGTAAACAAAAGAAGAGATACTATACATTTATATGAAACACAGTGGTCGATCTTCTTTTGTTTTCTACTTATTATTTACGCTAGTTTCACGATCTCCATCGCTTTCTAACAACGCTTCGTTATTCTTTTGTTTTTCACTCATATCTTTATTCCTATTTCGTTTTTATTTTCCCGGAATAATTTTTTTGTAGCTTCTTCTTTTGTTCACCGACGGTTTCTAGATCTCACTGACACTCTATTAGATGAGAATCGTCCATCTTCTTTTGTTTTCTGTTTGTTATTGTCACTAGTTTCACTATTTCTATCGCTTTCTAACAACGCTTCGATATTCTTTTGTTTTTCACTCATTACATTATTCATATTTTGTTTCTGTCTTCCCTGATTATTTTTTTTGTAGCTTCTTCTTTTGTTTACCGACGGTTTCTTGATCTCAGTGACACACTGTCTTAGATGATAATCTTCTTTTGTTTTCTGTTTATTATTATCACGAGTGCTAGATGAGAATTGTCGATCTTCTTTTGTTTTCTGTTTGTGATTTTCACCAGTTTCACTATTTCCATTTCGTCACAGTTTATTTCAGTTCCTTTTTTCTTTTTTCTCATCGAACTGGTTTCCATCGCTTTCTAATAGCGCTTTGATATTCTTTTGTTTCTCGCGTGTTTTTGTTTTTATTTTCGAATTTTTTCTTTTGTTTACCGACGGTTTTTTGATTTGAGTGACGCACTGTCCTAGATGAGAATTGTCAATTTTCTTTTGTTTTCTGCTTATTATTATCACTGGCGCTAGATGAGAATTGTCACTAATTTTCTTTTGTTTTCTATTTATGATTTTCATGTTTCACTATTTCCATCGCTTTCTAATAGTGCTTAGGTGCTGTTTTGTTTTTCGCGAGTGTTTGTGTTTTTTTTTTCGAATTAATTTTTTTATAGCTTCTTTTGTTTACCGATGGTTTCTTGATCTCAGTGACATTGTGCTAGATGAGAATCGTCGATCTTCTTTTGTTTTCTGTTTATTATTGTCGCTAGACGAGAATCGTCGATTTTCTTTTGTTTTCTATTTACGATGTTCACTAGTTTCCCTATTTTTATTCTTTTCTTTTTGTTTTTTTTTTTCGAATTAATTTTTTCTAGCTTCTACTTTTTGAGAATTGTCGCTCTTCTCTTGTTTTCTATTAATTATTTTCACCCGTGCTAAATGAGAATTGTCGATCTTCTTTTGTTATCATTTGTAGCTCCTTTTGTTTTACTGATAACTTCTTGATTTAAGTGAACTTTGCTCGATCTTCTTTTGTTTTCTATTTATGATTTTCACTGGTTTCACTATTTCTATTTCGTCGTAGTTTGTTCGAGTTTCCTTTTTGTTTGTTCTTCTCGAACCGATCTCCATCGCCTTCTAATAATAGCGCTTTGATATTTTGTTTTTATTTTTCTTTTCGAATTAATTTTTTATAGCTTCCTTTGTTTACCGACGGTTTCTTGATTTGAATGACACACTGTCCTAAATGAGAATTGTCGATTTTCTTTTGTTTTCTGCTTGTTATTATCACTCGCGCTAGATGAAAATTGTCGATTTTCTTTTGTTTTCTATTTATGATTTTCACCATCGCTTTCTAATAGTGCTTAGATGCTGTTTTGTTTTTCGCACGTGTTTGTTTTTTTTTCGAATTAATTTTTTTGTAGCCTCTTCTTTTGTTTACCGTCGGTTTCTTTATTTCAGTGACACACTGGCTTAGATGATAATCGACTATTTTCTTTTGTTTTTTATTTATTATTATCGGCGGTGCCAGATAAGAATTGTCGATTTTCTTTTGTTCTTTATTTACGATTTTCACTATTTTCAGTATTTCTATTCTTTTATGTTTGTTTTTCTTTTTCGAATTAATTTTTTCCAGCTTCTTATTTTTGAGAATTGTCGCTCTTCTTTTGTTTTCTATTGATTATTGTCACCACTGCCAAATGGGAATCGTCGATCTTCTTTTGTTATCATCATTTGTAGCTCCCTTTGTTTTGCTGATGAGTACTTGATTTAAGTAACACTTTGCTTGATTTTCTTTTGTTTTCTATTTATGATTTTCATTGGTTTCACTATTTCCGTTTCGTCGTAGTTTGTTCGAGTTCCTTTTTTTTTTCTTATCGAAATAGTTTCAGTAATGCTTTGATACTCTTTTGTTTTGAGTGATACACTGTCAAAACAAAACGAACGAAATTATGTAATATTAATAAGAAATTAATATTAATCTATCAAACTCTTTCCTCGATAATCAAAAACAAGAAATTTAAATAAATAGAATTAGAGAATTTTTTTAAAAATAATTTTAACATTACATTTTCGCGTTTTGTTTGTTATTTTACATTGTTTTGCCAATAAACTACTATTATTATTATTTTCAGACGCGCAACTGCATATATGTTAATCCTATTCCATTAAATCAAGCTTCTCGCGAGTCATATTCCTTTTATTCCGAGTAAATCAGAATTCGTGGAGTGCGATAAAGGCGGGTATAACAAATGCCGCCGTGTGTTTTACAAAAGGCGGCCGTGAATTAATAGGTGTAGTGTAATTACACAATCAGATGGCGGAGCTCGCGTGTTCCGGGACCCGGACTCTTAACTCCGGGGTGCCTATCTGATTACGCCGAACGGGTCACCGAATTGCCGAGTCATTCCCGCGCTTATTTCTTCGCCTTACGTCTTTACTTCGCCGCGTTTGATATTCGAAACCGTAACGGCAACGTTGGGAACTTTGAAATTAAAAGTTCACTTCCCCCTTCGTATTGAAGGATTCTTAAAAATTAAGGGCACGTTTCGATTCGAATTTATTTATATTTATCCAAGCGGCTTATTGTTTCTAATTAGTCGATTAGAAAATAATTAAACGGAACAAAACCCATTACAAAAATGAAACTCCACTTCATTAATTATGCACGGGCAAATAATTCGTCGTCAATTCGAATGTTATCACGCCACGAAATTTAACGTAATGTCATTTCGGTGTAGATTGATGTGATACCGATAAGCGTTTAGTGCGCGTAATGGTTTAGAAAAACAGAGCAATAATGACTCGACTTACGTTTTGTGGGTGCACAAAAACTGTTTGAATTGTTGTTGCGTGTTTCGTAGTTAATAACTTGGGCAATTAAGTATATCTGCTGCAGTTCACATGTCTGCGCATTGCCATTAATGAGAAGGAGCCTACCGTATAGTCCGTGAATTATTCACTATTTTGCTGAAAGTTATAAAATGATTTTGTTGCATCCATATTTCGTATCAAATTGAATAATAAGTATATGTATTAGAATAAAAACGTATTTCAGTGTGCGTTTCAAAATAATTTATTACTAATCTTTTTTTTTGTTTGTTTTAGTTTTATTTTCTGCCAAAAATCCTACTTTTTTCTATTGCATTTTATTATTTTTTTTTAATTTTCTTTCGTGTCTTTTTTTCGAATTAATGTTAATTACTTTATTACTGGACAAGAAGCTACTTTAATAAAAAAAAAGAGTTAATGAAACTCGAGAAATTAAAACGAGAAATTGCGAAGAACAAAATCAGGAAGAAATAAAAGAGATTTGACTATACTTCTTACCAAGAGTGTTTGCGACAAAACAAAAGAAAAATATCGAAAAACAAGATATCTCCGGCAGTGTCTTAAAAAAATCAAAAGAATAACGGAAAATAAAGGCTGCAAAAAGTGCAAATGAAATTCAACAAATAAATTCGGTAGGTAAATAATAAGAAATCGAATAACAACGAAATACAGAAAACAAACAAAAAATCATCTATGAGGAACAATTTTTGGCAAAAAACAAAAATATGAAACATAAACAAAAAAGTCGACGAAACTCGAAAAATTAAATCGACGAGGAAAAAACAAAAAGTTAAATAAACGACAAAATACGAAAAATAAAATCAAGAAAAATAAACAGAAGAAATTCGACAGTTTTCCTCTCCACGAGTGCTTGAAAAATTGTTACTAACAAGCAAAAGAAAACTGCAAACGTGCCAACGCAACGTTTAAAAATTAAAAAAAAAAATAAAATCAAACAGAAATAAAAGAAAATTGATGCAAACAACATAAAAATAAAAGAATAAAATAAAAGAAAAAGACAGAAGAAGGTTGAAGGTTCTCCAGCATAATATAAGAAAAATTAATTCAACAAAAAAGAAACGAAAGAAATATGAGGGACAAAAAACAAATGAATAATGATTTTCTGGCAGAAAATTTGTGAAAATAAAAAACTGACAAAACAAAAAAGTCAACAAAATTCAAAATTAAATCAACAAAGAAAAAATGAAATAAAAGCAAAAAGACGAAAAGAAAAGTAAACAAGAAACAAAAGAAAACTGCAAAACCATATAATATTAATTAAAATTAATTCAATGAAAACATTGAAATAAATTAACAACAAATGGTAAATTAGATCGAAAGAAAGAAACAAAAAAAATTAGACAGACAACAAATAAATAAAAAGAATAAGATGAATGAAAAACAAAAGAAAGTCGAAGATTCTCCAACGAACTGCAAGGAAATTAATGTATTAAGAAAAAATAATTCAATAGAAAAGCAACAAAAGAATAAGAACAAAAAAAAAATGAATTTTTGAAAATCAAAATGAAACAAATAACAAAATACGAAGAATGAAATGGACGAGAACCGAAAGAACGATGGACGGTCCTTACTCCTTACTTCTCCTGTAAGAAGAGTATTCGAAATTCACAAGACTAACAAACAAAAGAAAACTATAAAAAGCACTAGTGCAATACAAGAAATTAATTCAATAGAGAAATGCTGAAATAAATAAGAACGATATGAGATCGAAAGAATAAAACGAAAGATCGACAATCTCAAGTTTCCAAAAAAAAAGAAAATCAAAAAAGGGAATTAAATGAGACAGCAGAACAGTCATTTGTCAGTCAGATTTTTTAACAATTCTTTTGTTTTTGTTTTCTATTTACATTTGTAAGTCTTTTTTCAATTATATTCCAATCATTCGAATGCAAATCGTCGATCTTCTTTTGTTTTCTGTTCATCTCATTTGTGTTTCGTTGTTGTTATTTGTCGAATTATTTTCTCGCGTTTACAGTTTTCTTTTGTTTTTGTTTTGCTTTTCTTTTCTTTTGCTTATTGTTTGGTATTCAATTGTTTTGATTGCACTTAAGCCGAATTATTTTCTTGTGTTTACTGCTGTTCTTCTTTTGCTTAAGAGTTGAAATAAAAGCAAATCGTTCTTCGTCGTCTTTTGTCTTTTTGTTTTTTCTTATTCAATTGATTAAAAATTCGGCCTCGAAAATGCGTTGATCTTTCATTTATTTTTATTTTACTAATCTTCGTCATATGAATGAGGCAGAAAATAAAACAAAAGATAAAAGATCTTCCTTACAAAATGCTTTTTTTTAACTTCTCCTTGTAAGTTGGCCGTAAATTGTTAATTGTGAACCAGCCTTGCTTGAAACTTACAACGTATTCCAATCACTGCACTGTTGTACCACTCAGTGTATCTTCATCTCTTATTATTATATGAGGTTAAAGTGAGATGTGAATATACGTATATCATAACCTCACTTTTCTTGAGGTTATACTGGATCTGTCCGACCTGGCGCTCGGGGCACGCTCTGACCAAAAGTGTGAGGGAGAGCGAATGCTTTTCAGTGCATGTAAAAGTGAGAAAACGGATACACTCGAATACACCCGCTATTTCATACGTCAGATCGATTGAGGCTGGTTCACAACTAACAATTCAGCAGCCTTACCTAAAACTTACGCTGCGCTGGTGTAACCTGAGTGTTTCTTCAACTCTTATTATTATATGAAGTTAAAGTGAAATGAGAATACAGCGACTGGAATTCGCTGTTTAATAAATCGACGACGTATATCATAACCTCACTTTTCTTGAGGTTATACTGGGCTTTTTCGACATAACACTCTGACCAGAAGTGTGAGGGAGAGCGAATGCGTTTCAGTGCATGTAAGAGTGAGAGAAAGGACCATTCCCAACGTCAAACTCGAATTCATCCTCTATTTCACACGCCAGGTCAATTGAGGCCGGTTCACAACTAACAATCCACGGCCAACTACGAGGAAAAATTAAAAAAAGCACATTATTGAAAGTTCAATCAGAAAAGGCTACTAGAAATGAGAAAAGCTTATGAAAGGGTTGCGGTTTAAAAAAAAATTGAAAAAGGAAACTAAGTGAAATAACAGAATAGTTGTCAGTCTTCAGATTTTTTAACAATTCGCTGATGTTCTTTCGTTTTTCGTTCACGTTTATTCATCGTGTTTCGGTGTTGCATTTCAGTTTTATTTTTTGCGGCAATTTTTCGAGTGAGAATCACCGATCTTCTTCTGTTTTCTGTTCGTCTGATCTTGTATTTCCTCATTTTTTGTTTCAGGTCTTTTTGTTTTTATTCAATTGTTTTGAGTGCATTTTCGTCGAATTACTTACTTGTATTTACAGTTTTCTTTTGTTTTCTGTTAGTCTCTTAGTTGAGAGTTGAAAGGAAGACGAATCGTTCTTTGTGTCTTTCGTTTTTTTTGTTTCTATTTATCGAATTAATGAAACATTCGGTCTTGAAAAAAATCTTTTGTTTATTTTCGTCGAACTATTTTTTTGTATTTACTACAGTTTTCTTTCGTCTTTTATATTCTCTATTATTTCAGAGTTGAAAAAAAAATATGAACCGTCCTTAAGTCGTCCTCGGGCTTTTTATTTTGTTTTCTTTGGATTGATTTTAAGTGCGTTGGGTTGGGTTGGGTTGTAGCCGCCCTTTCAATTCAAAATCAGATGATTCCATTTTTTCTTCCATTTTATTTTAAGGTTCTCCATAAAGTACTCGTTTTATTTTCACTTTAATCAATTTTTTTGCTACTATCCTTTTGTTATCCATAATACGTATTTTACAATATTTTTTTAACAAATGTTTCCAAATTACTGTGACGTAGCAGACAAATGAAAGAGCTTTCGCGCAAGAAAAGCTAATGGGCTCTTCGGATAAAGTTTACTTTTTGAGCAGATGCAAGTAGAAATTTAAATTAAAATGTAATTTTTGTAAATAAAAACAAGCGTGCCATATTTTTTTTTAAAGTAATTATTAAATCAATGGTAAATCAAAAAAAAATTGTGTCGTTTAAACTGTTGCATTGTGCAATCCGACAATAAAAGTGCCTTTCGTTCCTTACAGCGTTTTGCCTCATGCAAATTGGCAATTTGTACGTCGACAACTGTAAAAAGAACCGGCAGGCACCAATCTAACGAACTTAATCTACACTTATCTACCTAATCTGCCTGACAGAAAGAAGTCTTAGAAACTGGAAAGTTTGCCTAACAAGGTTACTAATGACGGCGACTTTAATTCGGACTTCCACGTAAAATGGATTCTTTAATCATGTAATTATGTCATTCCGTGCCTGGCTGAATGTCTGCTCGTAATCGGTGTAGATGTGCCGATAGGACATGATGAATAATTCCACGTGTGAAAACACATGTTGGCGCGCTAATACATTAGGTGCGTGACAGATGTCGCCGGCGATAACATGGCGCGCGTACCTGAGCTTTGGATAATATTCGAAACTATCGATTGTGCTTTCGGCTTTTTGTTTTTCTTCTTCTCCCTTTTTTTTTTTCGGGTTCGTTATCTGCGACGTTTTTCATAGCCATCTATGAGTGAATTATGAAAGATTTATTTTTTTATCGCGGTAATTTGTCAGCGGCTTTAATGATGCATCGCGAATATTTATAAATTATGTAGTCGGAAATCGCTGATGGCTGATAGCTACAAAATGAAACCCATACGAGGATAACAAACTTAACTAACCGGTCTTATTATTATTATTATTAATGCCCTTAAATAATTCAATTTTTTCGTCATTGTGTGCCAAATTAGACACGCGATTGTTAAGAAAGAAACTAAACCACGTAAAATGGCGAGTAAAACGTAAGAGCTTGACTTAGAATTAACATGATTTACTGGCGAAAACTATTAATGTAAATACCTGTCTCACTATAATTATTGTAATGTCTCGGAGCGAGTTTCGCCGCAAAGAGAATTAATACTTTTAAGACAATTTTTAAAAGGCCACATGTAGGTCAGAGTAATTACAGAGTCATTTTTGTCGTTATTAAAATTGATATACTTACTTGTGTGTACTTGGAACGACGTTGTAAGCAGGTCAGTGGAATTGGACGGACGTCTTGTTATATCTGACTTACGGTTTTATTTTTAAAACGAATTTAACATGACGCTAAATAAGAGTCGTAAAATCTACAATCGAATTAATAATTTCGGTGCGATCTTCTTTTTAAGGTCGGCTTGACACGTGTGCCCGAAGGACATGGAATCATTTCAAGCACTTAAGCTCTCTCGCTCTGCTTTGTTTGGAGATTTCAAAAAATAATCACAATCACGCCTGTACGTCTAGAACTAAGCAAGCCAATAAAAGCAAGCGCTTTTTGTATTCATAAATGCACAAAAAACAATAATTTATATAAAATGAAAACATGAAGCAGTTTTCCTAGGATCAGTATACACGGATCACTTTTAACAAGCGAGACATATCCCAAGAACCCCTCGACGGTGATCGGTTTATGTTTTATTTATGTATATGCGCAATTTCTTTTACATTTTATATTTCTTAAATGCACAAGAATCTAAAATTTATGTAAAACGTAACATGAAACTATTTTCGTAGGATCGGTATACACGGATCACTTTCAACAAACAAGGTACATGTCAAGAAGCGTTCCAGTAGGGATCGATTTAACGTTGCAGCCAATCCAATGTTCGGTAATCAATGTATCGAACGTCAAAATACCGAACACATAGAAAAACAAAAGAAAATCACCGGCGGAGTCTTAAAAAACCAAAAGAATAACGTAAAACGAAGGTTGTAAGAAATCAAAAAGAACAAAAGTACAATACAATACGAAGACGCCGATGAAGAAAAAAAAAACAAAGGAAAAAACTGTAAAAAAACGTCAGTGAGAAACAAAAGAATAAATCAACAAACGAGAATAAAAAACTGAAATAAACACCAGCGTGTAAATGAAAAAAAACAAGGCGGATTTTAAAGAAAAAAGAAAGCCGAAAGCTGTTCTTCAGAGAAGTGAGAAAATCAACGTAATAAAAAAATTTATTCGAAAAAGCAGGCACGAAAAAAAAAGAATATATTGCACATAGAAAAACAAATGAAAAGTCGATGATTTTGGACGAAAAACAAAAACTAACACGAAACAAGAAAAGAGTCAATGAAACTCGAGAAATTAAATAGACAAGAGAAAAACAAAAACAAGAAAATAGTAAAAATAAAATTAACAAAAAACAAAAGATGTTTGACGATACTTCTTCCCATCTGCGACAAAACGAAAGAAACAGTTGCAAGAAATATCGAAAAACAAAAGATCTCCGGCGCAGTCTTAAAAAGAAACAAAAGAATAAAGGAAAACGAAGGCTACACAAAAAGTACAAAAGAAATTCGATAAATAAATTCGATAATAAGAAACCAAAGAGGACAAAAAAGAACAAAAAATACGAAGATATATGGAAAACAAAACAAAGGAAGATACTACAAAAGAAGTGTCAATGAAAAAGAAAAGAATAAATCAGCAAACGAGAATATGTAAAAGAAAACTGAAACAAAAAAAAAGAGAAACGAAAGAAAATTTAAAAAATTAATGAAAAATTGAACTTTTTAGCAGAAAACGAAAGCTAGCAGAAAACAAAAGAAGAGCTATTGAAACTTGTAACATTAAATCGACAAACAGAAACAAAAAAAATAAAAATAAATGCGAAAATACCAAGAATAAAATAAACAAGAAACAAAAGAAGTTTCCAAGTTTGACATTTCGACCAACAAACAAACAAAACAAAACTGCAAGAACATTGAAGTAATGTTAATTAAAGTTAATTTAATCAAAATATTGAAATAAATAACAACGATATACGACGAATTAGACCCAAAAAAAAAGAAATAAAAAATAACTCGACGAACAAGACTAAAAAGAAACAGAAACAAACAACATGAAAATCAAAAGAATAGGATGAATGGAAAACAAAAGAAGAATGTAACAAAATTAATATAAAAAAAACGCATATTGGAGTTCGGTAAGCACGGACATGCGTTGAAGAGCTCCGGTAATTAAATCTAAAAACAGATCATACCGAGCTTATATTTTACAAAGTGTTGGTGATATTATTGGCATAAGAGTTGGGTGAATATATCAACAGTAAAAATACCTAGGTAAGCAATATATATAAGAAAAATTCAGTGAATTTATCTCAACAAACGTTTGTGCATATTATGGTCATTTGGCCGACGATATACAAAGCAAGTACAAAGTCCAAGTAACCAGCGAAGCGAGCGATATCAGTAAAGAGCAAGACAGGTTTTCACTTCTTCTGGGCGGATAACAGTGCAATCTCCGAGAAGTCGATTCGGATTGCGCTGTTTACGCGGGTCGGAAAAACGCAAACGCAAATTTATTTTGGAAGGCCAAAATCAAAAGCAAAATTAGAATGGAGGCGGATGACTACTCGACTGACGACAGCACAAAAAAAAGAGGAAGAGAAACAGAAGAAATTTTCAGGAAAAGTAAAAGAACCCCAAGATCGCCGACAAAGGGGGAAAAAGAAACTACGGATGAGAAGTTGGATAAACTAATGAATATGTATAAACAAAACATGAACCTGATGGAAAGTTTGATAACTGAGGTGAAAGAAATGAGAAAGGAACAGAAACAGAACAGAGTGGAGATGGAAGAAGTCAAAAAAGAAAATAATAAACTGAAAGAAGAAAACGCTGTGATGAAAAGGGAATTAAAAGAAATAGAAGAGAGAATAGAGGAGGTGGATAAGAAACAACGCAAAAATAAAATTATTGTAACCGGGTTATCCATTGGTACCAATGCTGGAGAAACACTGAAAATGACTATGGCTAATTTCTTAGAGAAACACTTAGACGTCGAGGCAAAAATAAAGAGTATAGATAAAATAGGAGAAAAAAGATGTTTAGTAGAGATCGAAAATTTTGAAAATAAAGTAGCGATCATGAAAAATAAAAGCAAATTAGGAAATATCAAAGACATGAAGGTATACATCAATAATGATAACACTAGAAATGAACGAGAAATTGAGAAGATGATAAGAAAAAGGGCCAAAGAAGAAAGAAGTAAAGGAAAGAAAGTACAGACAGGATACAAGAAGATGTACATAGAAGAAGTGGAATGGATTTGGGACGGACAACAAAAATCTCTTAAGCAAAAAAACTAGCCTACGACTCAACACGAACGGAAATGGAAACAGACCTGGCAAAGAAAAGGAAAGACTCTAACCCCACCAAAATGCGGAGAAAAACGTTACCAATAATAAAGAATAAAACGAAAACACAATGCACAATAGAAACTAACAGGAAAAACACTTTTATCGAGCAAGGAAAAAGAAAAAGACAAATATGGAAACTAGCAACCTGGAATATAAGAAGTATAAACGGGAAGGAATGGGAACTAATCCAAGAATTTGAAAAAGCAAATATAGATATACTATCTGTTACTGAGACAAAGAAGAAAGGACAAGGAGAAATGTTAAAAGATGGGCACTTAATAATACATAGTGGAGTTCCTCAAAATGAAAGAGCAACGGCAGGAGTGGCTTTTATAATAAACAAGAAATGGGTACATAACGTTCAAAAGTGGAAAGGATGGTCAGAAAGAATTTTAACAGTGGAAATCAAAAATAAAACAGGAGGTTTAGTAACAGTAATCTCAGCATATGGACCCAGTGAAAACGATACAACAGAAAACAAAGAGAAATTTTGGGAAGATCTGAACGTAGTAACGGAAAACAGCAAAGGAATAGTGTATGTAGCAGGCGATTTTAATGCAAGAGTCGGAAAGAGAAACATAAAAGATAACAATAGAAAAGTCATAGGAAATTATGGCGAAGATACAATCAACAACAACGGAATTAGAATAATGGATTACTGTACACTAAACAACTTCATGATAATGAATACTTTCTACAAACATAAAGACATACATAAATACACGAGATATAACCATAATGGTAAAGAAAAATCTATAATTGATTATATATTGACAGAAAAAAATAACAGAAACTTAATAAGAGATGTCAGAGTATACAGACAGCCAGAAATTTATAGTGATCATCATATAGTTGTAGCAAAAATATTTGTGGAAAATAACACAGACATACAAAACCCCAAAGTAAACACAAAAACGGAAAACCATATTAACATAAAAGCGTACAAGCTAAAAGAAGTAAGCACAAGAATAAACTACAAAGAAACAATAAATAAACACATAAATAACACAGAAACACATAACCTGCGGGAGAAAAACATAGAGCAAGTATGGAAAACTTTTAAGGAGACAATTCTAAATGCAGCGAAAGAAACATGTGGGGAGAGCAGGAAAAACAATAAGAAAAAACAAACAGAGTGGTGGAGCCAAGACATCAAATGTGAGATACAGAATAAAAAAAAAATATGGTTAGAATATTTAAATAATAGGACAGAAGACAAGTACAAGAAATATAAAGAACAGAGGAAGATAGTGCGAGATATGGTGCGAGATGCTAAACAGAAGAGTTGGGAAAGATTTGGAACACAAATGGAAGAAAATAGCAAAGATAATCAAAAATTGTTCTATAAAGTGTTGAAAACAATGAGAAAAGGCAAAAATAAACAAGGAACAACAATTAAAGATAAAAGAGGTGAGATCATAACAGAAGATCGTGAGGTAATGGAAAGATGGAAGGAACATTTCCAGGAATTACTAAGAGCAAACGAAGAAGAGGAAAAAACAGATGTTGACGAAGGACAAATATTAGAAAAAGTGGAAACTGACGGACAAATTACAAAAGAAGAATTAAAAGCTGCACTGAAAGCAGTAAAGAACGGTAAAACTCCGGGACATGATAAAATAACAGGAGAAATGTTGAAATACATGGGAGAAAAAGGGGAATATTTACTACTAGAAGTCTACAGAAAGACGTGGAGCGAAGGAAAGATTCCAGAAGATTGGGAAACAGGAGTAATTGTGCCTATATACAAAACAGGAGATAGACGCGAATGTAACAACTATCGAGGCATCACTCTACTGTGTACCGCCCTCAAGGTATATGAAAGAATATTGGAAAACAGACTAAGAAGCATCATCGAACCGACATTGTCAGAAGCGCAGAGTGCCTTTAGGAAAAACAGAAGCATACAAGACCATATCTTCACTTTAAAGCAAATAGCCCAAAAAACACTACAACGCAATACTAAAACATATTTCGCATTTATCGATTTGGAAAAAGCGTTTGACAGAGTGAGAAGAGAGATTGTCTGGGAAAGTTTAAATAATAGGAAAGTGGATCGTAACCTTGTCAAAGCAATTAAAAGTTTATACAGCAGAAATGCGAACTACGTAATTAGTAGAAATAGGAAATCAGAAGTATTTGAAACAAAGGAAGGCCTCAGACAAGGCGGAGTGATGAGCCCAATATTATTTACCATACTTATGGATGACGTAATAAAGGAATGCGGATATAAGGTAAAAAAATTGCACGTGGGTTATAGAAATCTGCAACCCGTAGAGGTATCAGAATGTGCATTCGCAGACGACGTAGTCCTAATGGCAGGAAGCGAAGCAGCAATACAAAATAACCTGAACATATGGAACGAAACGTTGGAAAAGTTTGGTATGAAAATAAATGTGGAAAAGACGAAAATCATGGTAATATCAAGGCAGCACCAACCAGCCAAAATACATTTAGGAGGGCAGGAAATCGAACAAGTCAAACAATTTCAATATCTGGGAGTGACAATAGAAGAAAACGGTGCACAAGACAAGGATACGGACGAGAGATTAGAAAAGACATTAAAAGTTTACCATGCAATGAAAAATAACTTTATAAACAAGAAAGAAATATCAAGAAAAACAAAAATAACTGTGTTTAAAACTATATTTAGGCCAATTTTCACATTTGGATGCGAAACATGGACCCTAACGAGGAAGACTAAAAGTAAAGTCCAAGCACTAGAGATGAAATATCTTCGCAAAACTGCAGGGATTTTCATGAGAGACCGAATACGAAATGAAAATATAAGGAAAGAACTAGGGGTTGAACCGATTCTAAAATACATCGAAAGGAAGCAACTTAGCTGGTGGGGACATCTGATAAGAATGGATAGAAATAGAAATGTCAAAAGAGTTTGGGAAGCAAGAAATCAGAATAAAAGAAGTAGAGGGCGACCTAAAGCAAACTGGAACGACATAATAGGAAAAATACTGAAAGAGAAAGGGAGAACAATTAAAGAAGCAAGAACATTAGCAGAAGAACGAAAAGGATGGGCAAAATTCGTGCGAGGTGATACATGAGTATATAAACAAACCCTACACCGAAAGGTAATCGGGATATGGACTATATATATATATATATATAATATAAAAAAAAATTTAATTCAACAAAAAAGAAATAAAAGAAAATACAACAAAAGAATAAGAGGCTCAAAAAAGACTAATGAATAATGATTCCTGGCAGAAATGTTTTAAAGATAAAAAACTTAAAAATAGAAAACAAAAAAGTCAGTAAAATTAAAAAAATTAATTCGACAAAGAATTAAAAAATGAAATTAAAAAAAAACGAAAAATAAATAAACAAAAAATGAAAGGCGTTTGACGTTTTCCTGTCCGACTAACGAACGCATTAAAGTTATGATAATGACAGGCACAAAAAAAAACAAATGAATGACGATTTTCCGAGAGAAAACTTTAGAAAATCAATAACTGATAGAAAACAAAAGAAGTCAACTTTTAAAAATAGAAAACCAAAAAGTCAATAAAATTAAAAAAATTAAAATCGACAAAAAGTTAAAAATGAAATTGAAAAAACGAAAAATAAAATAAACAAAAAACAAAAGGCGTTTGACGTCATTCCTCTCCGACAAGAGAATACATTAAAGTTATAATAATGACAGACACAAAAAAAACAAATGAATGACGATTTTCTGACAGAAAACTTTTGAAAATCAATAACTGATAGAAAACAAAAGAAGTCAATGGACTTCGAAAAATTAAATCGACGAAAAAAAAACAAAAAATGAAATAATAATAATCAAATAAAAGAGAAACAAATAAGGTTTGTAATAATAATAGCAGTGATAATAATTTATTCGTTGGATTTCGATATTTGTTTTTTGATTTAATTTGAATGAGTATCATCGTTTTTCTTTTGTTTTCTGTACATCTAATCTCGTACTTCGTTGTTGTTGTTTGTTTCAAGTCTTTTTAAGCTTTTCCGTACGTATTGAAAAATGAAAAAAAAATTTAAGCTGTTTGTAGCAGTTTCTTTTTTAATCATCTTATTCTTTCGCATTCAATTGTTTTGAGTGTTTGATTTTCTCGAAGTATTTTCTTGTATTTACAATTCTCTTTTGTTTTCTGTTAGTCTTTTATTTTTGGTCTTTTGCTTGAGAGTTGAAAGAAAGACAAATTCATTCTTCGTCGCCTTTTGTCTATTTGTTTCTTCTTATCGAATTGATGAAGAAATTCGACGTTGAAAAAGCGTTGCTTTTTTTATCTTTTTTTAGTAATCTTCTAAGTTCTCCTTTGTGTATTTTTATCCTAATATCTTTTGTATTTTGTTTTCTGTGGTCTTTTATTTTCTCTGCTTTTGACTTTTTATTTCTTCTTATTGAATTTATGAAAAAGTTGATATTTTTTACTAGTTTTCCTTTTTGTCCGAATTGTTTTTCGCATTTAGTTTACTTTTGTTTTCTGTAGTCGTCATCTGTCATTTCGTTTCTTCTTCTTAATGAAAAATTCGGCCTTGAAAAAGTGTTGATCTTTCGTCTCGTTTTTTCTTTCGTTCAATTATCTTTTACATTTAGTTTTCTTTTGTTTGCTGTAGTCTTTGGTTTTCACTTGTGCTTGACATTTCAAAAGAAGTCGTCTTTTGTCGTTTTGTATTTTCTTATCGAATTAATGAAGAATGGGCCCTGAAAAAGCGTCGATTTTTTATCTTTGGTTTTTAGTAATCTTCTTGCTTTTCCTTTGTATGTGTACGTGTTTAGTTTTCTCTTGTTTTGCCTAAACTCTTTCGCTTGAGTCTTTCAAGAAAGACAAGCAAAACCACAAGCACGCCTGCACGTGTGGGTGGAACTTAGCTTAATACAAATTCGAAAGTCAATTTCAGCAATGACTTCTTCATCCTTGCAACGCCCTCCTGATAAGATTTAAATACTTCGGCGCCAGGTTTTATTAGGGGGTGGGCTAGATTTTGTACAAACTTAAATTTTACAACGCAGCAAGTAGCCTTCTTAAGGCCGGAGGATTTCAAATTCCAGAAAAGATAACAGCAGAATTTTAGCAAAATTTTGAGAAATCGTGAATTATCAATTAAGAAGTGTACATTTCTAAGCCAACTGTAAATGTATGCATCAAGTTATAATGGATTTAATTGAATACCAATTATAGATTTGTGTTCTTTCGTTGGTAGAGTACGTCTAATAGCGTTAATCTATCGATATGAATGTTCTACGTGAAAAAATCTGTTTCACAATCGTTAAGCATTAAGTACAGAATCGTTTCGTAATATTCTCTCGCGCAGATTTGTTTTCTTCTTTTTAATACGAAATCATAGTAAGGATAGATTGTATTGTGGAAATGCGCTCAGGATAATTAACCTAAATTATAATCGCAGACTGTGTAAATGTTCCAAAGGCGAAAATTAAAACATCACTCGCACCTATTCACCTTAAAACAAGGCTCCCATAATTATAATTTCCTTTCCCTCTAGTTCGTGATTAAAACCAATCAAGCACGGCTAATTTATAATTAACAATGTGGCCCGAGTGTGTTTGTGTGTGCGCGTATTGTAGAGAGAGGAACGCGTACGTGAACAACGCAACAACAAAATTCGAGCTGGGAATATTTCTCTCTGCAAATAGCGCACAATGTCGGTAATTAACATGTGAAATATTACAAAAACAAGTGGAATTATTAATCTTCGGGCAGAGTTCGGGAGCGAGATTGGCCTGTCACAAGGTTCGGATATAAATAGCAGGGCCGTTCGGACCATCGCTGGCGGTAAATCATCCAATGAAAGCGTTAATGCTGCTTTTCCACGCTGGTTCTATAATTTTTTTTTTTGTATTTTGGTAACAACCGTCGATGTTTGTCACTCGCCGCTTATGAAAAACACAAGCGATTTTCAAAAAGAATTCTTTTTTCATTTTAATTTGAACGAGTAAAATCAACGTTTCCCCGAAGAAAATCGTTTAGGCAAAGTAACCCCTAACCCCCCCCACACACACACACACACACACACTGGTTTCATATATTGTGTGACAATTTTACTGTTAATAGTGTAATTCTATCTTACAACCGACAGCCCGGAGCCGCTATAACAAATTTTGACTCTTAATAAGATGTGGTTTCGATCTGGTCTTGATATGCGCAGACCTTGTGAAGAAATTCACAGGCTGGAATACGGCAGAATTCATTCTGACACTTGCTCAACAAGCTCAGGCTTGGGTCACCTATAGACGTTAAAAAATGAGATAAAGGAATATGTAATTTAGAAACGTTTGTGTTACATCTTTTAACAACTGCCCATTACGCAATAACTTCTATTAATAACAGTTTCACGTATAAAATAATATGTATCATAAAAAATACAAGAACCTTGTCAATAATATTGCCAAATATCTTAGCGTGCCTACTACTTAATAATCTTAGGCCTTGTTTATTCATTTTCAAGTAACTTTAATCATTTAATCATAATTATTTGTACAATTGTTACTATGACAATAAATCAGAAGATAAAGTTAATTGAAAGTGCATAAACCGGCCCTTAATAATAAAAACATACACGCATACGAGGTGTGTGAGAATATTAATGAGACTGACAACACTGCGAGCGATCTGGCAACGCTGTGTTGTTCTGCTTATCTAGACAATTGTGTTCATCCCTTCCAGATGCTCAGTCCGAGATTCACGTGATTTTTGAGAGCGTCATCAGTTAAGTTGTTTTTTGTTGTGTTACGAAAATGGAAGAATAGCGGAATTTAGAGCAACGTTATGCCATCAAGTTTTGTGTTAAACTTGGGGAATCCACGAGTGTAACTTTTGAAAAGTTGAAGCAGGCCTATGGGCAACATTCCTTATCAAGAACACAGGTTTTTCCCTGGCACAAATAATTTCTGGAAGGCCGAGAACGCGTTGAAGATGAATATCGCCCAGAGAGACCTTCAACTTCAAAAACCGACGAAAACGTCGAACGTGTAAGGGATCAGACCGTCGTTTAACAATAAGGACGATGGGTGACCAGTTAAACTTAAAGAGATTTGTGCCAAAATGGTACCGAAAACTTCACAACTGGGCAGAAGGAGAATCGAAGAAACGTGTGCGTTAATCCTCTTGAGAAGATTGCCAATGACCACGAATTGTTCAATCGTGTGATCACAGGTGGATTTTCGAGTACGATCCTGAGACACAGCGACAAAGTGAGGAGTGGCACACTCAGACTCGACCGAAAAAAGCTCGAAGGAGCAAATCCAAGATAAAAAAATGCTGATTTGCTTTTTTGATAGTAGGAGTGTCGTGCTTAAGAATTTGTTCCTCCAGGCAAACTGTCAACCAAGTGTTTTACAAAGATGTCCTTGAAAGGCTCAGGAAAATGGTGATTCGTGTGAGACCGGACATTACAGACAAGTGACAACGAAGGGCCACTTCCATCACAGAATTTTTGACCTCAAAGGGCATTCCCCGGGCCCCCTGTTCACCTAATCTGTGTCCTTGTGACTTTTTTCTTCTCCCGAAATTGAAAAATGTCATTTTGGGACTCTAGAGTACATTCAAAAGAATGTGACCGACATGTTAAAGGCCCTACCAGTCGAAGCCTTTCAGCGCTGCTACCAAGACTGGGAACAACGAGCGCTCTTTTTCGGTGATTTTTCTCAAATGTTTTCTCTTCGTTAACCTTTTCTCTTCCATATCATAAATCCTTCCAGCCACGTTCTTCTCGGAATCCTTTCCCTTGCGTTCTTTTACTTCCCTGCCTTTCGTCAATGGCCTTTAATGCCTAATGCGAAGCTTTAAACGCAAGTATGTTCTAGAATACCAGTAGAATAAGAAAGTGACGTTGAAAACTTGAAGCCAAAGCTTAAGTTGTTATGGGTTTAAGCTTAATGAGTTTCGTAGAACTGGTTCACAAAAAAAAATCAGAAACACAGGGAAGTAATAAAATATTGGGACAAAATAAGAAACTGGCAGAAGGAGATAAAGAAGTCAACTGAACTGCAAAATCGAAATCGAGAGGGTAGGAAGAGGGAAAATATACGAAAAACATTGAATGAAGAACACAAGGAAGTAATAGAAAAGGATAGACTACATTAAGCTGAACAAAACCTGGCAGAAGCAAGAATGGAATAGGAATAGGATGTGCGATGGAAGGACAAGAAAATCAGAAATAGATAAGAGACTAAGAAAAACCCGAAGAGGAAAAATTTGGGAATAATCAATGAATGAAGAACGTCAGGAAGTAATAAATAGGAAAGGTAGACTAGATTGAACATAACCTGGCAGAAGAAAGAAAGGATGGAAGGACATAAAGGGAAAGAAGAGAATCGATCGAAAGAATTCCTAGATCCTGGCTGGAAGGAATTATGATATGGAAGAGAAAAGGTTAATGAAGAGAATAGATTTACGAAAAATCATTGAAAAAGAGCGCAAGGGAGTAACAGAAAAGGCTGATTAAACTGAAAAGAACTTGGTAGAAGGAAGAAAGGATGCGCGATGACAGAAAGAAGAGAATCAATAATAAAAATAATAGTTTAAAAAAATCTCTTTCTTTGAAGGAATAAGACTGGTTCGACTTTCTAAAATTAAGATATATTTTAAGACTCCTGACAATTTGTGCAATTTTTGACGTAAAGCAAAACAAAAGATATCGAGAAATAAAGAGAATTTATAGAATTAAAAAAAATAACCTTAGTCAAGCCATTTTTATGTTTAAAAAACATGTTTTTTAATGTTCGTGCAAAATTACTAGTAATGAAATACATTTTCTATTTAAAAAATTCAAAAAAGTCAGCTATTTTTTATTATTATTTTTTTTAATTTGTGCAATACTAATCGAATGTGAACATTTTTATCAATTTTTTTGTTAGTTTATTTCTATCCAAAATAATTACTAGTAATTTAACTTGAAGGCTTCCGCGGCCGTCGTCCATTGTTGAATTCTTGGCTTCCGGTTGGAACCGCGTGTCTCGGATTTCTCTACTCTCTGATTTCTCTACTGCCTCTACTGCAGTAGAGAAATCCGAGACACGCGGTTCCAACCGGAAGCCAAGAATTCATAATTACTAGTATTTTCGAAACTGAATTTTAATAAACGATCTTGTTCTAGTTTCCAATTTAACAACACCTGTATTCGAGTATTTTTTGTCTGCATTAAGCGCGTTAGTTTCACTGACAACACGTTCCTGTTTATTTAAACAATCAATCAACGTGTGCTTTTGAAAACCGCAGTTTGTCGAGAGTTCTTTTGATAAAACCATTAATTAAGCGCGCAGCAAAACACTTTCATTTCGCATTTAAAGTAACGCCCTGGCATTCAGTGTTTGTTTAACATGTCATTAATACTTTATCAGCAGATAATTTCAACGCTGTGATTTGTGCGCGGCGTTCACTTATGAACTGGAAATGAAACGAATTTAACGTTGGTCAATGTTTAATTGCCGCAATAAATAATAAAATCATGCCAACGATTCCCGCACGGTGGTTATTGTTCGATGCAATAATTTCTGTTGTCTTTTTTGATGGGGTCCTCCAGGATTCATTCAATCCTCGCCGTCAGATTAGAATCAAAAAATAATTCCTTTTTAAAATTCACGTTAACGAACAAATAAGTTTGAATGGATATATCCACCTAACAACTACGGTGAAAGGTATGGGAGGTGCTCTGACATCGCTTCGGTGCCGGCATACGAGCGTGAGAAGTTAGTGTGCGAGTGAGATAGGTAATTCGGGGGATCAATTTCAGCCAAAAAGCGCAGTTTCCACATGCTCCCTCAAATTGGTAAATTTCTCCTTGGTCATACCTGACTGATTATTGCGCATCCGTTTCCAGTGTTTCTGTGGTTTGGTACAAGAAGTGGTTAAGTCAATTTTTCGACTTCTTGAGATATGTATTCCTTAGATAATAATAAAATGCAAATTTTTCGTGGACAAAGTGTTTATGTCTTCCTGAGTTTCTTAAATCTATTTTCCAAAATTACAATTTATACTCACTAGAGCCTTCAAAATAAAAAGAAAATATCCCAGATCCATGCAGTAATAAAATAATGGAACAAAATAAGATATTGGCAGAAGGGTCAGCTGAACTGGAGAAGAAATGGAAGAAGAACAGAAATTGAGAGAAAAATACTTGACACGAAGAGGATGTAACAAGGCAGCTCGGAAAATAGATGAATTGGTGCAAAATAGAAAGTATAAGAGAATAGAAATCGGAAGGAGAATTTGACCGGAAAGACTTATGAAGAGTAAAGTATAATAGAGCCGGATTACAGTGGGTTTAGCAGAAACGGTTCACAAAGAAAACCTGAATCACAGGAAAGTAATAAAATAGTGGAACAAGATAAGAAACTGGCAGAAGGAGGTAAGAAAGTCAGCTGAACTGGAGAAGAAATGGAACAAAAACCGAAATCGAGAGGATAGGAAGAGGAAAAATATACGAAAAATCTTTGAATGAAGAACAGAAGAAAGTAATAGAAAAGGATAGACCAAATTAAGCTGAACAGAAACTAGGAGAAGCAAGAAAGGAATGGGAACGTCAGGAAGTAATAAATAGAAAAGGCAGACTAGACTGAACACAACCTGGCAGAATAAAGAAAGGATGGAAGGACGTAGATGAAGATTAGAGGCAAAGAAGAGAATTGATCGAAAGAATTCCTGGCTGGAAGGAATTATGATATGGAAGAGAAAGGGTTTACGAAGAGATTTGCGAAAAATCATTGAAAAAGACCCAAGAAAGTTACGAAAAGGCTGAAGAGAACCTGGAAGGAAGGAAGAAAGGATGGTATAGGATGCGCGATGACAGAAAGAAGAAAATCAATCGAGAAAAGAACGGTTGGAAAGATTTACGATAGAGAAATTGAAAAACCATGAAGAAAATCAAACTCTTTAGCCCTACGTCGAAAATATCAAAATTATCAAATTTCTTTTTGGAATTAAGAACGACACTTAGGTCCAGTTGTACGAAGCCAGTTTAAATTTGAAGCTTCCATTATTCTTTACTCTTCATAAGTCTTTCGGGCCAGGTTCTTCTCCCGATTTCTATTCTCTTTTACTTTTTATTTTTCAGTAATTCATCTATTTTCCGAGCTGCCTTCCTTATATCTTCCTCCTGCCAAGTACTTCCTTACAGCCAGGTTCCTTTTACTCGATTAGTTCTCTTCTATTTCTCTCTGATCTTCAACTATGTCCTTCCATCGCACACCCTAATCTCATTCCTTTCTTGCTTCTGCCAGATTCTGTTCAGCTTAATTCAATCTATCCTTTTCTATTACTTCCTTCCGTTCTTTACTCAATGATTTTTCCTACCAAGCTCTTCTCGATTTCCTTTCTCCCTTCTCTTCGCAAGCCATGCCTAGTATGTTTTTCTTGGTCTCCTCTCGATTTTTTCCGCCTGCCTATTCTTCGCCAACGCTGATGCTTTTTTCCATTTTTTGCTCCTTCCGAATTTATCTGTATTCTTGTTTAATTTCTTTTTTGGTTTTATTTTTCTTTGTTCTTGCTCCCTATTTTTTATCAATTTCATTTTTACTGCGTTTATTCGGCTTTTATTGCTTTCTGCCAGTATCTACGTCTCACTTCTTTTAATTTCATTTATTTTCTTTTTCATTTGTTGATCATCTTTTGTTTTATTTTAAATCAAAAAATGTTGCTAACCTTATTTCCCCATTCGTCATGTATTTTGATTATTTCTCGTATTCCACTGACGTTCTTTACAATTTCTTTCTCTTCTTGCTCATCTCCTCCTTCTTCTTCTTCCTATGATCTTTTTAATTTTTATTACTTTATTTAATTCTATTAAATTTCTTATTATCGAATTTCTTTGCACTTTTTAAAACCTCCATTAGTTTTTTTATTTTTAACGCCACTGAATCTTCTTTTGCTTTTCGGTGCTTGAAAACAATGGAACATAGAAATTCGTTAATTGAATTCGGCTTCTACTGCCGACGTTTCGTTCTCCATTGCAGAAGTACTTCCTCTGAGCTGCTGCTGCTGCTACTGGCGGTGTTGCCGCTACAGGTGGTATTGCTGTTACTTCTCTTAGTCGATGAGAAATTCGTTCGTAAATGACATCTCTACTGTCACAAGTGTTCCTTACATTTTGAGAAACGTCGATTTTCTTTTGCTTACAGTTTAACTTTTATTGATTATTAAAGTTACAATTATTTTTCGATTTTTACACTTTCTACTGAAGTCTTGATTGAAATTTGAACGAAAAATTTCAATTTCACCATTGATATTGAAAGCACCTTTCCACGCGTCCAATTTCTATTAATTTTTGTTCCGTATAACGCATTTTTAACATCGATATTCTCTTTCTTTTCATAGTGTTCGTACTCTATAGTGAGACACAGTATCGGTAGTATCGAATTATCAACATTTTTTTGCATTTTCTATACCGTTATCTTTGACTGCTAAAAGTGGTCCGTGTATTTAGGTCCTTAACCAACAAAAAAAAATGTGTAAAATAAGTTTACATTGTATTAAATAAATACATTCACGTACATGCGTGAACAAATACATATTTATGATTGCGCACGCATGTCTGCGAACATATATCTTCATTTACGAATGACATTTAACACAATTTTAAATTCTAATTAAGAAAAGAATTATTTAAATTAAAGTAATAAGCGAAATGAATAAAATTAATGTGCTGCATAAATCAAGCTTGTTATGCAAATAACTATCATAAAATAAACAATCACTGCCCATGAATGAATGGTGAAGCAACTAGGAAGGAAAAATTTCGCACTATTCAATCCATTCAGCACACTTACGTATAAAAGCGTTTGTTGTCGCCTCAAAGAAAAAAAAAATTCAATTTCATTGGCAATTAATTCTCTCCTCCGCAATTCCATTAAGTAATAAGTTAATCGGTTGTATCTTAATCATATCAGTATTACCTACAAAAACGTTGTAGCAACAATACGCTTTTATTCTTTTGTTTGTGAATAAACGCGCTACTGTTGAGTATAAATGAATTTGTACAATGGCTATTAACCTGTTGTGCCCTTTTTAATTTAATTGTAGAGGAGCTCGTTCGCTTTGAACTAACTAGACGGCGAATTTTTTATTTATTTATTCTTTTTTTTTTGTTTTGGTGCTGTTGCGTCAAAGCGGTTTGTTTTTAAAACGCGTTAACTTTTCTCTGATGGAAGTTGTGAGTGAAGCAGCAAAAGTTGCAACACGCTTTAAATCAAAATTCTCAGAAAACCTCCTAGGAATTTTTCATTTCCACTAGACTCGCCGGCGACTTCATTTACCTCTCGGGTGGTACACGCCACAGTGACCTTAAGGGCCGAGGGTTTTAAGGGCCGACATGGCGTGAGTCCGTTAATAGCCGCACGGTATAAACTTAAATCCCCTGTCCATCGTAAAGTACTTAAAGAAAGGGTCGTTTTCGCTTGCCGTGGGTGCGTAGGCTAGATGATTTTTTTTTCTCTAACGGAAACATTGTCAATTTCAATTTGGCATCATGCTTGTTCGACTGTATTTCTTTTTACCTGACTTAACAGGTAAATTCCAAAATTTTTGGATTTTTTTTTCCTGTGAATGTTAGTTTTCGATCATATTTGGAATGCTACATGCCTAGGCAGCATTTATTTAAAAACAAAAACTCAACAAACATCGAATAAAATATTATTCAAAGAAGGGCCGTAGTTATGTGTACTGTTTTAGACTTGGCAACATTGACATTGCATTGACAAACGCAGGCTACGTTAAAGTCTAACTTCAATGTTGCCCCGGCTAGATGGAGATATCCACTTTGGCGGAATTTAAAGTGGCCAGAGCAAAGAATGCTCGAAATGGGAAATTGTGCTCTTGCTGTGTGTGCTATACAGCGTGTCCCAAAAAATTCCCACAATGAGATCTTGAAATAATGGGACGAAACGTCCCGGAACCAACCCGGAAACCATGGTCATTGGGGACTACAGCCATAGAACTCGATTAATTAAGAAAACGTTCAAAAAATTGTATTTTACAAAAGTTTTTCGTGAATAATAATTAAATTTCCCTTTGATTGATTGGCAACACTGTGAAGCTTCACGGTGACAAGCAATTTGAGTACACCATAAAATCAACGGTAATTTTTGTAAAAATGGAAAGCAGAATTCAGTTTTAAAATATGCAGCAATTCAGTCCGCGTAGGTGACATAACCTAGTCGTTAATGACACTCTAGTATCAGTTTTGCCAACTCTGAAGCCTCTATGCATAACTTCCAATCATTTTCTTTTTAAATCAAATATCCAAAAGTGTGACGCTCGAGATTGTATAGAGTAAGTTAAGTAGACAAGCGTTAAGTTGCACTGTAACTTAACCTAGTTTCTTTTCCTGTCACTAAGTCATTCTAATTACAATGCTACTAACTCTGAATCTGTTTCTACAGCTTGCCCTCAGTATTTCTTTTGTCATTCGCGCGGTATAAATTCTTTATAATTTTAAAATAAATATCCGAATGAGATTGGATGCAGTGTTGCCAATTTAAGTCATAAATCCCTTTTTAAGGAATTTTTTAAAGCAAGGGGATTTTTAAATTTTATTTTGTAAAGGAAACTGAAAACTGACAAGTCGAAGACAGTTCAGAGTTCTTTTATGTAGAAAGAAACCCACTCATATAGAAAAACCGCCATCTATTGAGCAAAGTTTCAACTCACGAGTCATTTTTGGATGGTAACTTGCTTTGTTGTAAGACACTTTGTTAAAACGCGTTTCGTTTTCGTTTGTTTTTATCCAGGTAGTTCCCGCCACGCTGCGAAAGGCCAATAAGAAAATGTCATTTGTCAGTAAAGGATGAAATTAATTATATTTATGTAAGATATTTAACAGCGCCATCTATTGCAGGTTCTTTTTTAATAATCTGTTGACCTTGTTGAAGGCAGTTAATTATTTGTTTTGTGTTTGTTTCGAATTGTTGCTGTCGTTTCTTTTTTTTTATTTATGAATCTACTGAATTGTGTTCTGAAAATCGATTGCCTTTTGTTTTCATTTTTTTAAATATTGTTATTTTTTTCATTTGTTTTCTTTGTTTCGTCATCTTTCCTGCCAAACATTTTTTTTTAATTTTTAATCTACTGAATAGTACAGTCTTTTGTTTTATCGTTATTTAAATTTTATTACTTCGTTTTTTTTTAATTCTATTGTTTCTTTCGCTTTTTTATCGTTCTTTTTGGTAAAAAAATATTAATCTGTTAAATTGTGCCGTAAAATTGATTGTCTTTTGTTTTTATTATTATTTAATTGTTATTTTTTCGTTTTTTTCCAATTTTGTTACTTCTTTTGCTTTTGCTAGTCTTTTTTTAATTTTTTTTATTAATTGCATTGTAAACTCGACAGTCTTTTGTTTTTTTTTTGTATTTTTAATGATTTTTTACGTTCTTTTAAGTTTTTTTAATTTTTTTAATTTATTCCTGAATCTAGTTACAGATTGGGCGATTTTCTATGTTGAAAAGGGGCTTCTTCTTTTGAGGGATTTCTGCTTTTTGCGCGTTGATAACATTGATTAGATGAAGTAGTTACGTCTGCGTGAGGTTGCGTTGTAAATAACCTAGTTTTGTTCTGTCACTAATGTCATTCTAATAACACTGCTACCAACTCGGAATCTGTTTCTACAGCTTACCCTCAATTTCTTCTATCATTCGCGCGGTATGAATTCTTTATAATTTTAAAATAAATATCCAAATGAGATTGGATGCAGCGTTGCCAACTTAAGTTATAAATCCTTTTTAAGGGACTTTTTCAAATTATTAGTCATTAAGGGACTTTTTTAAAACAATGGGTTTTTAAATTTTATTTTTTAAAAGAAACGGGAAACTGACAGCTCGAAGACAGTTCTTTTATACAGAAGGAAACCAACTCATATTATTGAAAAGCCGCCATCTATTGAGCAAAGTTTTAACTGACGAGTGATTTTTGGATGGTAACTTGCTTTGTTGTAAGTCACTTCGTTAAAACGCGTTTCGATTTCGTTTGTTTTTATGGAGGTAGTTCCCGCCGCGCTGCGAAGGCCAATAAGAAATTGTCATTTGTCAGTAAAGGACGAAATTAATCATATTTATGTGAGATATTTAACAGCGCCATCTATAGGAGGTTATTTTTTAACAATCTGTTGATCTGTGGAAGGCAAACAATTGTTTGTTCTGTCACTATTTGTTTCAAATTGTTGTTTCTTTTTTTATTCATGAATCTACTGAATTGTGCTCTGAAATCGATTGCCTTTTGTTTTCATTTTTTTTTAATATTGTTATTTTTTTTGTTCATTTGTTTTCTTTATTTCGTCATCTTTCGTACCAAACATTTAAAAAAATTTTTAATCTACTGGATAGTGCAGGCTTTTGTTTTATCAATATTTAAATTTTATTACTTCGTTTTTTTTAATTCTATTGTTTCTTTCGCTTTTTCATCGTTCTTTTCGTTAAAAAAATATTAATCTGTTAAATTGTGCCGTAAAATCGATTGTCTTTTGTTTTTATTATTATTTAAATGTTATTGTTTCGTTTTTTTTCCAATTCTGTTACTTTTTTTGTTTTTGCTAGTTTTATTTTTTTTTAATTTTTGTTATTTTATTTTCTTTGTTTTGTGATCATTCTGTTCAAATCGTTTCTTTTTTTTATTTATTATTAATCAACCGAATTGCGTTGTAAAATCGACAATCTTTTGTTTGTTTTCTTTAGCTCTGTGCATTTTAAATGATTTTTACGTTGTTTTAAGTTTTTTAAAATGTTTTTAATTTATTCCCGAATTTAGTTACAAATTGGGCGCTTTCTATATTGAAAGGGGGTTTGCTTCTTTTGAGAGATTTCTGCTTTTTGCGTGTTGGTAACACTGATTAGGTGTAGAAGTTACGTCTGCATGAGGTTGCGTTGTAAATAACCTAGTTTTGTTCTGTCACTAATGTCATTCTAATAACAGTGCTGCCAACTGTGAAACTGTATCGCAATTAATTATTACTCATACGATGTAAATTGTTTACAATTTTGAACTAAATATTAAAAAGTGTGACGCTTGAGATTGCTTGGAGCGGTTAAGTCGGCGTTAGGTTGCACTATAACATAACCTAGTTTCTGTTGTTTCACTAATGTCGTTCTAAGAACAGTGCTGCCATCTCTGAAGCTGCATCCACAAATACTCTCCTTTTTTATGTTGCAAAATAAATATTCAAAATTTATTCCTGAATTTAGTAACAAATTGAGAGGTTTTTTTAAATTAAAAGGGGATTCCTTCTTTTGAAGACCTTCTGCTTTTGCGCGTTGACGTTGCGTTGTCGGTATGGGACTGCGTTGTAAATAACCTAGTTTTTGTTCTGTCACCACTGTTCCCAACTGCTAGGGACCTGTTATCCCTAAAAATTACTTCAAGACCCCCAAAACCCCTTAAAATAGATTGGAAAACTCCCTAAAATCAATTTTACTTGCAAGAACGAATTTTATTTGAGGAAAGGCTTTGTCTTAACTAAATAATCATAGAATTAGAAAAGAAATTATAAGAAATTAAACTAAATTCGTCGAGAATTTAAAAGGCTGATTTGTTGTTTATTTTGACTTTCTTCTTAAAAAAAAAACATGAAGGTAATGTATCCCTAAATTTCTCCTAATGAAGAAATCCCTAAATTTATGGGGGGAAATTCCGAATTGGCAACACTGCCTCTCACTAATGACTTTCTAATAACAGTACTGCCAACTATAAAGCTATCCCCACAGCTGCTCCTGTATAATTTGTTTAAAATTTTGAAATACATTTTCAAAAGTGTAACGCTTGAGATTAGATGTAGAAGTTAAGGTTGCATTAGATTGCATTGTAACATAACCTAGTTTTTATTATGTCACTGATGTCGTTCTAAGAACAGTGCTGCCATCTTTGATGCTGCATCCATAACAAACTCTCATTGTTTTTTGTTTTCTTTTTAATGAAACGCACAGTATTCTTTTTTATATTCCAAAACAAATATTCAAAAGGGTGACGCTTGAAATTGGACCAGTAGTTAAGACCGCATTAGGTTGGATTGTAACATAACCTAGTTTCTATTCTGACACTAACGTCGTTCTAAAAACAGTGCTTCCATCTCTGAAGCAGTATCGACAGTTTATTCTCAATCTCTCAATCAAGCGCACAAAATAAATATTCAAAAGTTTGACGCTTGAGATTAGAACAATAACTAAGCATAACCTAGTTTCTGTCACTAATGTTGTTCTAAAACAGTGCTGCCATCTCTGAAACTCTCTAAAGCTTACCCTCAATATATATATTTTTTATTTTACGACATAAATTCTTTATGATTTTAAAATGAATACTCCAGAATGTAACCCAAGTCGGCATTAGGTTCCATTCCATTCACTATTTGTCATCGCAGTATATCGTGAAAATGAGTGAGTATGTCGTAGGTAACTAAATTTTGGCAATAAATGTCGATTTGGATTTCATGTAACTCCAAATCAGACAATGTTACAACGTTTTCTTTTCATTCACGGCATAAAGTGGAAAATTGACAACAGTCTATCTGATTTGAATTGTCACAATTTGACGTATGTTATAATGACGTCATTTTAACATGATAGCCAACCTAATAACTTAAAATCACAGCCTGCTGCGATGACAAGTAGTGAATGAATAGATTATAGTTTCTGTTCTGTCATACGAATAACAATACTGCCAGCTCTAATCGCACGGTATATTTTGTGTATCCGTATCTTTGATTTCTTTCTTTTTTCAAATCAATCATTACTTGAAAAGGAACAAATGAATGACTGAGCAGTAATCCACAAGATATATTGATTTCATTATTTCATAAGAGGTTGTCAGTTTAGTTGTATATGAAACAAATTTTTTCGCCTAGAATTTATATGCTAATTACATATATATATCTTAGTGATTAATACGAATACGTAGTGTGCAAAGCACAATCTTGGAAGTCATGCCCTTGAAGAAATGCGCAGACATTTTCGTGCACGTATGAACATTGGCATCATACCAATACTTTTTTCCGCTCATTGTCCTTACATTTAGGGTGTAAAGGGAGCACACACCTGGGCACACAGCTGCACGGATGCTGCCATTAGGTAAACTGGTCCTTAAGGAGCGCGTCCTTAGAGGCGGGACCATAAATCACGCGAGAAGTGGATTTTTTTTCGGGATCGCTTTTTACCGAACTCTCTGTGCAGCAGCATCGAGGAATGAGTATGACGCATGTTCCTGTTGCTTCGACGATGCTCGTGTCACGGCATTAACGACTCGAAAATGTGAGATTCAACAGTTGTTAGGCTAAAAATCTCCAACCAGTTCATAAATCACTCAAGGTTTTCTGTCTGTGCATGTAAAACAATCTATTTCCTGAAAGTGATTCAAAAAGATTCTGGACGGGAGGGGAAAGAGGGAAGGTCGTGCATCATTTTTAATGGAATTGTCTCACCTGGATCCAAAACAGTTACAATTTTTTCCAAATTATTTATTTAATACGTTCTCCTTGTTTATTGTAATTTTCCATTTAGTTACGATTATCTAAGATTGAGAGTACCTCAAGGTAATATTCTAGGGCCACGGTTGTTGTAAATAAATTTCTACGTATTTAATTCTTATTATTATTTTTTTTTTAATTTCAAACTTACGGGACATTATTTATTTTAAAATAACGAGTCTCTTATCCATCGCATATGAGCACTAAGGGTGCAGAGACGCATTTAACTATGAAAAGGATGAACTGGGTTACGTAGCTCAAAAATTCAAATTCAAATTTAGGAAATTCCAGAAAGAATTGATTATGTACTCTAATGTACTCTAAAAAATGAGTATGTGTGTTACGAATGTACTTCAATAACTAAATTTAGGAAAGTTAGAACTCTGTTAAAATTTCCAAAATTAATTGCACCCAACCGCAAGTAATAAATGCACGGTTTAAAAGTGACATTATTAGAGGACGTTAATTAACGAATCAATAATCAATAAAACATTTGTGCAGAATGAACTCGGCGTTGTTTATGCCCCCTCACCCCCTGCATTAGTGAAGTTGCGTGTTGTTTGTAATCAGTGATGACTGTGCATCGACAGGAGCTTTTACCGAATCGTATAACTCGTTTAAAAAAAAAAAAAGCTCGTGCTGCTCGTTTCGGGGCACATTTGATGCATCTCATTTTCGTTTTGTTTCCAGTAAGCTTTTGGAAGCTTTTAAAACAAAATCTAACAATTTAATAAGTTCTTTGAGAAAACAAAAAAATAACATATGTTCTATATCAGTGGTCGCCAACCCGTCGATCGTGAGTTACCGGTAGGCAATTCTGGCAGCTCACAACATATTTTATATTTTAAAAATACAATACGCGTTGAGCGGCGACATTGCACTCAGTTTAAAACCGAACATCACGTAATCTACGTCCAGCAGTTGGGTTCGTAACAAAATAGAGAGCAGTAAAAAATATTATGGCAAGCCGTGGTAAGAAGGTGAAAACATACCATTTCCATTCGGAATGGAAAGAAAAATATTTCTTCACAGAAGTTAAAGGCAAAAATGTTTGTTTGTTTGTTGTCTAATAGTCTCCGTTGCCAAAAAAGGGAACACTGAGAGGCATCATAAAACTGTACTTTCGAATTTTGAAAAATCATTTCCATTACGTTCTGCCACCAGAAAGGAAAAATTGAAACAATTAAAAAACCAATTAATTGGACAATAGTCAATATTTTTAAAAACAGTCGACAAAAATAAGGCTGCAACTGAAGCATCAAATCGTGTGTCCCAGATAATTGCACAAAAGAAGAAACCTTATGAAGACTGGGAAATGATAAAACAGGCATTTTTAGAAGCTGCAGATTCGTTATTTGCCAACTTTAGAAATGAAGACGAGATAGTTTCAGCTATAAAATCTATGCAACTTTCAGCTAATACAGTAATGAGGCAAGTAGAAGTTATGAGCAATGACATTTTTGTACAGTTAAGAACTGACTTTATTTTTCACTGCAACTGGATGAATCAACAGATGTGATTGACACTTCCCAGATGGCCGTGTTTGTAAGGATAGTTTTCAGTGATTTTACGATAAAAGAAGATCTTTTGAAGCTTATTCCATTGAAAGGACATACTACTGGTCAGGAGTTGTTTTCTCATTTCAAAAATATTATTTCATCTGAGAAAATTCTCATATCAAAAATGGTAGGCTTGACTAACGATGGCGCTCCAGCTATGGTGGGTTGTGATAAGGGTCTAGTAGCGTTATGTCGTAAAGATGAAAGTTCTCCACAATTTCTCTGTCATCACCGCATTATCCATCAGCAAGCCTTATGTGGAAACCTTCTAAAACTAAACAACGTTATGAAACTAGTTGTAAAAATTGTGAACAAGATTAGGGCTTAAGCGTTACAAATAAGATTATTCAAAACCTTGGCCGATGAAATTGACTGTCAGTACGGGGAGCTACTTCTTCACTCTGAAGTCCGATGGTTAAGTAGAGGACGAGTGCTGAAACGTTTCAATGAAGTCCCATCTGTCACAGTTCAATTTTTCAAACAACGCGATGAATCGATTCCTGAACTGGAAAATTAGAGATTTTGGTTTTCTTGTGGACATTACCGAAAAAGTAAGTGAACTTAACTTACAGCTTCAGGGGAGGGACAAAGAACTAGCGGAAATGACTTCTGATATAAAATCATTTATCAAAAAGCTTGAGTTTTGGGAACAAAACCTAATCAACCGCGATACCAGGCATTTTCCAAATCTTTCAGAAAAGATATCTCAAAATCCATTGGAATCCTATGACAGTAAATATGTAGAAATAGTTTCTAAGTTGAAGGAAAATTTCAAAAATCGTATTAGAGACATTAGACGCACTTCCAGTTCCATTGGACATTTGGTGAGAAGAACTTTCTCTAAGATTGCTTTTAATTTGTAAGTATGTACTGAAGATGCCAGCTTTGTCCCCGAAATACGTGTCCACAGATATAAAGTGTTTGTGGGAAGAGATCAATTTTTAATTATTTCTAAAACCACGGTCTCCTTCACTATTCTTAACTTACTTTTTTCACCTTTTCGATGGAAAAGTTTATTTCTTTAAGTGTTTCAATAGCGATTCTGATTCTCATCTAATTATAATAAGAAAACTGTTGTTCTTCTCACGAGGAAGACAAAAGATCAATTTACGACGAAGAAAACCAAATAATATTCCAAATGGCTGTAAAAAAAATTAGAATATGATGGATGCTGAAGAAAAATAAAAAAAACATTAATACCTGCTGGAGATGACGTTACTTTGTACAAATTTGCATTAAAACAAAAGAAGACGGTTTAGAATGAAGAAAACAATTGACAATCGTCTTCACTGCTAAACTTCATTCGCTAAGCGTTTCAGGTAAATAAAGAAGAAAAAAGAAACGTCATCTTTTGTTCGCAGCAATTTGGAATGAAGAGTCTTACTAAGAAAAACAAAAGAATCTTTTACTGAAAACTACCCAACACAGTGGGAGAAACTCGCCATATTTTCTTAGGAGCCACGTATGATTTTAAAAAAAATTATTGCAGTTGAAGTGTAAAGCAAGCGAGTTAAATTGTGCTGAGGGAAAGCAAGAAAGTATAATAATAATCAAGCGTTTCGTGAAATCTTTCGTTAAAGAAAACAAAAAGCCAATTTTCAAAAAGAGAGAAAACAATTGAAAAAAGTCGACGGTGACAAAAGAAAATACAATAATAAATCGATTGTCGTTCTCAGAAGAAGAACCGACGGGCCATTGTAAAGTAATTAGCGAGTCCTTGGTTCTACAGTAACAATAACTAAACTAAACGAAAAACAATTGACATCTATTAAAAAAAAAACGACTAAAGAAGAATGAAGAAAACAATCGACAAAGTAGAAAATTTCGTTCACCAAACGTTTCAGGAAAATAAAGAAATAATGGTCGACATCTTTTGTTCGCAGCAATTTGGAATGAAGAATCTTCACTAAGAAAAACAAAAGAACAATATGAAATAAAGAAAAACATATGCAAGGAAAAAAGAAACAGTTGAAGTATAAAGCAAACGAGGTAAATTATGCTGAGGGAAAACAAGAAAGGAATTCCACAATTGCTGTTTGCAACCGTCTTTCGCTAAAGAAAACAAAAAGCCAAGTTTCAAAAAAGAAAGAAAATAAATGAAAGCAGTCCATGAAGATAAAGAATATGCAAAGACAAATCAATAGTTGTCGCAGTCAAACGAGAAACCGACGAGTCGTAAACAACCAAACAAAATGGAAAACAATTAACGTCTATGGAGAAAACGACAAAAGAAGGCAGTTTAGAACGAAGAAAACAATTGACAGTCGTCTTCACCACAGAATTTCGTTCATCGAACGAAATAAGGAAGTAATGATCGACATCTTTTGTTCACAGCAATTTGGAGAGAAGGAAACTTCACCAACAAAATAAACAAAACAATAATATGGAATGAAGCAAAACAGTTGAAGTGAAGCAAAGGAGAAAATGCTAACTCACTCGAACTAAACAAAATGAAAAACAATATAGAAAAGCGTTCAGAAATCATAAAAAAACAAAAGAATAAAAAATGTTAATTGAAATGAAAAAAAAACAAAACAAAAGAACAGCTGAGAATAAAGCGCAAAACAATTGACCATGGTCCACCTTTTGTATTTCTTGCAGTTTTTCCATGATTTTCTTCTTTTTAAAAGAAAAACATAGAGAAGCTGTAAGACTAACAAAAAAATAAATAATTGATAATCGACTATGAAAAACAACAAAACAGTTGAAAGAATAACAAAGACTAAAGAAAAACAACTGACGTCCGTTCATAAAAAAAACAAAATATAAAAAACGAAATCAAACTTGGAAGAAAATCGTCGAGTTACAGTGTTCATTAAAAGCCTAAACAGTTGAAAATCGTTCTCGATGAAACAACGAAAAGTCACCTGACATTGTCGAAAGAAGAAAGAGTTGTGCAGCAATTAGCGCGATTTTATAAAAATTTTCGGTTCCGCATTGAAGAAAACAAAAACAAATGAAAATGAAAAAATAGGACAGCCGAGAATAAAGCGCAAAACAATTGACCATCGTCCACTTTTTGTTTTTATTCCGACTTCTGTATGTTTTTATTACGGTTTTTCCATGTTTTATTGTTGTCTTTTTTTGTATTCCCATTTCTGTCACGACGAGTAAAACCAAGCAGAGAAACGTTGATAATCAACAAATTATTATTTTCTTATTTTTCGTTTATTTACTCTATTATTTCTTTATAAAGGGCGATTCTTAAATAGACCGACAGAGAAAATATGTTGAAAGTATTGACGGCACGGAACATGGGAAAAATTTTTAGAATTTTTCCTCCTATGTTCTCGAAAATCTTTTCTCTCGCTAGTATTTTCTTGTTAGTGTATTCAAGGATCGCCCTATAAGTAATTCGTTCAAATTTATTTAATTTATTAAATAATGTAGCTTGTTCCAAAAACGCCAGCCAAAGGAAAACTTCAAAAATCATTTTAAAGATTTCAACGAAATGGCTTTAGAGGCGCAATTTGTTGTTTCACCATTCATGGAAATTGATATCTAAGAGTTTACAACTTGTATTATGCAGAACTTTGGCGAAGACATCTCTACAACAGAAATGGAAGTGATTGCGTTTCAAAATGATTTAACCTTAAAACCATTAGTCTCAGGTACAACATTTATCTGCCCTATAGTAAGTAAAGAAAAATATTCAGTTCTACGTCGTGTTGCGTTGAAATAAAAAGCGTTATTTAGTTCAACCTATTTGTGTGAATTTTAGTTCATAAAATAAATAATGTCGAATAAAACTTTACACTATTTCATTTAGGTGTGCTTACGTCGCTTAGGACTAGGTAGGTAAGTAGTTTTGATCTATATTTTACTATTATTTAAGAAAACATTCCATTTCGAAGATGAGTGTACGGAGTGTTTCCATTTTGTCTTTGGATGTACAGTCAGAATTGAAAGTAATGTCTCCATCTTCAATGCAGTCGGCCTCAATTTCTACTCTTGACGATTTCCTTTTTCAAAACAGCCAGGAATTACTCGTTATAATTTAGAAAAGCTTCTTTTGCTTCTGGCTTTAGTAAACCTGGGCTAAATGCGCAACAAAACATTGAAATATACGAGGGTCATTCTCGTAAAGATGCAATAAATTGATGTTCATTCTTCATCTTCTTTACGAACTTGAAAAATGTTGAAACTCTAATTGTACGGGGTCAGCACGCAACGCCATCCCTAAATCGATTGTCAACGGATACATAACAGAAAACATTTGCTGTTATTCTCTCGCATATTAAAAAAAAAAGCTCAAGGTTTAAGAAGCATACCCCAGCGTGAATCGTACACATAAATCATGACGACCAGTATCCAGCAAACTCTCTCGTGTATGTGTGTGTGTGTGTAAGTGACAAATTTACTTGAGCATATCACCGGTGTGCGCTCAGTTTTACTTTACCTGTAACCAGAGCCGGTCTCGCCATCTAGAGTTTCACCGCCCGTATGTGGGCCTTCAACGTCGAGCCATGTCATTTTTGTTCATGGTGGATATGATCTTTTGAAAGCGTCGGACGGAGTAGGCGCATTCACCGGCTCGTTCTCCTCTCTGTCGTAATTTATCTACTTCATTTCTATTACACGACGCAGTTTAATATATATGTATTAATACGCAGGATGTTATTACACAGATGCAGATATTAATATTAAACAGAAAGTATGAAATTAATTGCCTTCACGTTATCGAGAGGTTCGATACATATATTTTTTTTTTTGGCGAATGGTTACCTATTTATTGCATGCTGCGTCTGCGACCGTCTTACCAGTAGTTATTTAAATAAAATTTGTTTTTCATAAAAGTCCCACCAACTTCTTTCTATTACGTAGTTTAGTACATGCGTATAACTATTGGCCGTATCACCGTTCTGTAACTCCGTAATTTTGTCTTCCTGGAATTCATTTTGCTTTTTAATAATCTATTAAATGCGGGGTCCTCACATCTGCTTCCTGTCATTATTATCGCTTGAGTTTCTTCTGATTTCTTCGTCAATTCCTAGATATTTAAGCTTACCCCCCCTCGTCTGTTCTAATTTTTTTTCCTCGTTTATAATACGCAGGAACAGATCCACCCTTTTATTCGAGTAGAATATTTTTTGTGACATTTCAGGCAATTGGTTGATTAGGGAAAAAGAAGAACGATTTCGAAAATCGTTCTTCTTGAAGGAAAGGAAGTAATGTATTGTTTTTCAAAACAATTGCCATGGAAATGCAATCGTTTGGGATGTGCACGAGAGAGTCTGTGCAACATCAAACCGGGGGGGTATTTAATATCGAGGAATTCTAGCAGGCGTGGGTGTCTATCCGCTCCACTAAGCATAGTTCCCCAGCTAGCCGCCGCCGTGCTGCACTGTGGTCACCTGCCCGGAACCGGAAGCCGGGCCTGGCATTCCGTAACATGGGAATCTCTGCAGCTCCAATCTGATCGTTATCAGTCCATGTTTCACATGCAAAAAAAAGCGACGCCATAAAGTGTTCGAAAAATTAACGTCGAACTCCACAACACTCTAAATAACGCTTTTAAAGTTGTCATGTTTTAAGCAGGAGCGACTTGTTTGTGACGTCACTTCTTCGCATGCTTTAAAGTTAACATTCATTCAATTTTACAGGTGTTTTACATTGTTTGTTGCTTATTACCCGTGTATTTGTATTAAAAAGGAATGGGATTGCAGAACGTCAAAGTGATATTTTACCGAATAGGAGAAATTGTCATAAAACGCAACTTCGAACTCTTATAATTCGGCCACTTTTCAAGATATTTTATTTTACTTTAGTTAATAGCAAATTGCTAAAAACTCGACCTATTATTATTCTTATTACTTTAATAATTCTTTCACAGTCAAATCCATTCTTCACCCAATCTTCACCGCAAACTATTTTATCTCAGTGCACAAAGGATATAGAACAGTTTTGACCTTAAATCAATCGTTCCAGAAAGACTTGACCTTGAGGTGTTGGGGTTAAGAAGAGAACTGCAGTTCTTCGCGGAAAACAAAAGACTGTCGATTCATGGATCGAAGTAAGGCTAAGGCGACAAATTCAGAAATCCATTCCTGTCTGAGAAGATTTAAAAAAAGAGGTTTAGAACAAAGGCCTTAAATCAATCGCTCCAGAAAGACTTGGCTTGAGGTGTTGGGGTTAAGAAGAGAAAACAAAACGTGGAAAACAAAAGACTGTCGATTCATGGATCGAAGTAAGGCTAAGGCGACAAATTCAGAAATCCGTTCCTGTCTGAGAAGATTAAAAAAAAGAGGTTTAGAACAAAGGCCTTAAATCAATCGCTCCGGAAAGACTTGACTTGAGGTGCTGGGGTTAAGAAGAGAACTGCAGTTCTTCGCGGAAAACAAAAGACTGTCGATTCATGGATCGAAGTAAGGCTAAGGCGACAAATTCAGAAATCCATTCCTGTTTGAGAAGATTTAAAAGAAAAGGTTTAGAACAAAGGCCTTAAATCAATCGCTCCAGAAAGACTTGGCTTGAGGTGTTGGGGTTAAGAAGAGAACTGCAGTTCTTCGCGGAAAACAAAAGACTGTCGATTCATGGATCGAAGTAAGGCTAAGGCGACAAATTCAGAAATCCATTCCTGTCTGAGAAGATTTAAAAAAAGAGGTTTAGAACAAAGGCCTTAAATCAATCGCTCCAGAAAGACTTGGCTTGAGGTGTTGGGGTTAAGAAGAGAAAACAAAACGTGGAAAACAAAAGACTGTCGATTCATGGATCGAAGTAAGGCTAAGGCGACAAATTCAGAAATCCGTTCCTGTCTGAGAAGATTAAAAAAAAGAGGTTTAGAACAAAGGCCTTAAATCAATCGCTCCGGAAAGACTTGACTTGAGGTGCTGGGGTTAAGAAGAGAACTGCAGTTCTTCGCGGAAAACAAAAGACTGTCGATTCATGGATCGAAGTAAGGCTAAGGCGACAAATTCAGAAATCCATTCCTGTTTGAGAAGATTTAAAAGAAAAGGTTTAGAACAAAGGCCTTAAATCAATCGCTCCAGAAAGACTTGGCTTGAGGTGTTGGGGTTAAGAAGAGAACTGCAGTTCTTCGTGGAAAACAAAAGACTGTCGATTCATGGATCGAAGTAAGGCTAAGGCGACAAATTCAGAAATCCATTCCTGTCTGAGAAGATTTAAAAAAAGAGGTTTAGAACAAAGGCCTTAAATCAATCGCTCCGGAAAGACTTGGCTTGAGGTGTTGGGGTTAAGAAGAGAACTGCAGTTCTTCGTGGAAAACAAAAGACTGTTGATTCATGGATCGAAGTAAGGCTAAGGCGACAAATTCAGAAATCCATTCCTGTTTGAGAAGATTTAAGAAAAGAGGTTTACAACAAAGGCCTTAAATTAATCGCTCCAGAAAGACTTGACTTGAGGTGTTAGGGGTAAAGAAGAGAACTGCAGTTCTTCGTGGAAAACAAAAGACTGTCGACTCATGGATCGAAGTAAGGCCAAAGCGACAAGCGAATCGATCAACGTAGAAAACCATATCGATCATCGATCAATGAAAACAATCGAAAGGCAAATGAAGACAATAGAAAACAAATTATGTTTGAAAAAAACGTAAAGAGAAAGGCGAATCACAAAAGACTGTTTATTCGACGACCGAAATATGGACAGATCGAGTTGAAACAAAACGTGAAGAAAATCGAAAAGAAGAAGGTAAAAATTAATCTAAGAATAACCAGACAAAACCCAGACGAATTGAAACAACAATCGCAAACGCAATCGATTAAGGAAGAATTTATTTTAGAAAAAAGAAAAAACGTGAAATTGTCAGAAAAAAACCTAGAGAAGAAAAAGGAAAAAATAAGTATAAAAACTACCAAATAAAACCAAGACGAATTGAATCTGAACCTAAAAAAAATCACAGGCGAAAAACAAATGACCTTCGAAGTAAGGCCAAACAATTGATCAACGTGAAAAATAAAATATTGCAGATATGGAAAAATTTATGTTCAAAATAAGTAAAGAAGAAGAAGAAGAACAAATGAGCTCAAAGGTGAAAAACGCAGGCAGTCGATTTATTGGTCGAAGTAAGGTCAAAATGGCGAATGAATCGCTCGACGTAATAAACAAAACACTATCGGCCAGTAAAAAAAAAATATCGCCAGAGAAGGTGAAGCAAATAGAAAACCAATTACGTCCAAAAAGAAACCTAAAGTGCAAGAAGAAATAAATCACAGGTGAAAAACAGAGGTCTAACGATTTATCGATCGATATACAGTGAGATCAAATCGAACAACTCGAAAAACAAAACACTGTAGATCAACGAAAATAATCGAAAGAAAAACGAAGAAAACAGAAAACAGTTGAGGATACTTTGAATTTGGCGCCAGCGTTAGGTTTCAGGTTCAAGTGTAATACTGTTCTTATGTCAGAAGAGAAATGACAATGGTGGGTGACCGAACCGGGTGTTGTCAACGTAATAATATTTATTTAAATATTAAATTTTTATTTTATTATTGTGTTATTGAAGAAACTAACAATTCAGTATAAAAAACTACTAATTTTAATAATTCGTTATATTTATCAGTGGCGGATTGAGGCCTCGTTCAATCAAGGGACTCCCTTCACGGTCAAAAAATAATTTAAGTGACAAATTAAACAGTGAATAAATCGCCACAACTAACCCAAACTTGGGTTAACCCAAACAGTGTTAGTCCAGGGCCGCCACATTTAACCCCTGATATTTACATTTTATTAATTAAATAAACTAATATTTCGTTATATTTATGTTATATTATTATTTTCTGAAAATTTATATAAAAATCTTCTTCCTCTTTATTAACTTTCTTTCTAAATTTGTAAGTTTGTAAAAAGCGCTTTAACTGACAATTTTTGTAGCTGAACGTATCTTCTTCTTCTACTTCTTCTTCTTCTTCCTTGCTACTTAGGCTAGCAGTTTTTCTTTTGTTAGAGAATCATTTGTAAACGTTTCTTCCATCTCCTTCTGGGATGTCCTACTCCTCGGTTTCCCATTGATCTATTATTGTCCCTTGCTTGCTTCAACCACTCTGTCTATATGGTATGGCAGTTTCCTTCTTTCCAACTCATGGCGATTCTTTCCTTTTTGTTGTTTATTTTACATCTTTCTCTTAGTTTTATTTTGCTACTCTGTCCTTTCTGGTAGGTATTTCTTGCTATTTTTTTATTTCAGTTACTTCTGCCCTCTGTCTACTCTTATTTTGTCTAGTTTCCGCTGCATAAGTGTCATGCTCTTAAAAGCTCCCACGTTTGGAGTTGCCCATGACTTGAGATAGCAAGAAAACTATTGTTTGAACGATGTTAACTAACGGTTTTACAACAAACGTCTCTTCGTTATTACTAATATCCATTCACGATCTTTTTGCATTCTAGTGGGCCATGTTTTTTTTTTCGTTATGTCACGTGCACGTATTTTGAAGGTAGACAAAATTTGACGTGAAAAAAATAATGACATTGTCACGTTGCCAATACTTAAATAAACTTGAATTACAACGCCATGATCAAAGTAACTTAAAACAAATAACTAGTTATTTAATTACATTTTTTAATCCTGTCAAAATGCCGAAAATTATAAGCGGGCAAAGCAAACAAGCCATAAAAAAGCCTACAATTATTATAAAAAGGATCGTCCACTACTTTGATAATTTTGGAATAAACCTAGCATATTTAAATCAAAAATCCCAGCTAATGTTAATGGGAGAACTGGCGAATAATGGGAGGGAATAAAAATTCTCTCATGTTAAACAAAATTATAAACCAGCAGCTGAATATTACATTAACGGTAACAACACGACATCCATCGAGACCACGAAATCACCGTACGTACGCTACTCCGTAATTACGCATTCGTTCCCCTTCGACATCCCGGGTCGAATTCCATGTAAAACAATTCCGTAATTTTCACACACGCGGACAAATGAAAAATCTGTAACATATGAAGTACTTCCTGCAGTGATACGGACAGGTGTATGATCGCGTTTCCCACGGTACAAATCAGTTCAACCCTCGAAGAGGGGCTCCGACTGCCCCGCGCCCTCAACTGCAATTACGTACAGCCAGCGTCCTGTCGTTTGTACTCATTTGCTTGATTAGCGAGAGTTTACGACAAATTGTCTTTGAAGACCAGTTTTGTTAATGCACGCCGATTTGCTTATGCCTATGCAAATTAAATAGATTGTTATCTTATTATTCTTCGACCGTACCTAGATTCGTACGTAAAACGTTGGCTTATGAATATTCAAGAGTGCCTGGTATGAATTTTAATTAACATTATTCATACATAGATACATAACGTACAGTTTATCTGCGTGGTTTATGAGCCTGCGTAATATTCTTCCTAGTGAAAGTCGGTGGGCAGCGAATAAGATTCCTTTCTCCGAAGGATTACAAAGATCAAAAAAAAATGACTGAATTTATAATTAATTTGGTCTTTTGGTTTAAATATGAATGTCGTTCTTTTGAAATGAATTTATTAGTAACTTAATTATAAACACATTATGTTATCGTTTGATGTGCATCGTTACTTTTTGATGCTGCTGGGACACCGTCGACGACCATGGCGTGAAACGCTAATTAATTTTTTTTTTTTTCAATTTAGTTGCGAAATCGGCTTCAAAATATTATAAACTCGGTTAACATTTCCATATTTGTGAAGCGTAACAAATTATGACATCCGGGTTCCGGTATGACGCGCGGTGATCATTGAATAAGGGCAAGGACGACAATTGTGTTTTATAAATTATAATTTTTTTTTCTCTAATTTTCGCGTTGTTCGCAGAAACAACAAATTTACACGTTCCGCGATAACGTCAGCAACAACATACTCGAGAGGTGGATAAAATTACGGAATTATTTATGTAATGTAATTAACGAAATTAATTTATTTAAATTTGTGGATGGATAAGTCTGATAAAATTCTGACTACTCGGGTATCATTTATTAAATGTCAGGGGGGGTTCGGAAATTAAGTGGCACGTCTTCGTCCGTCGTAATTACGCGGCGAAAAGGAATTTAGTTTTTTTTTCCTTTTTTAATTTCTGCCCTTCCTTAATTAAGCTTGTAGTTTATTTATTAGCGTCTATTAAACACATGATAATTAGTAAATTGGATAATTTATTACTCTTGCTTTAAATTCTTCAATTTTTAATTAGATAATCGGGCTCAATCTACATAAATTAACAATGCAATAATGAGAGAATTATTTGGATTACCACATCATAAAACAGAATGAAAAGATTATTCTGTTTACTTTAGTTTTCGAGAAATAATTAATTGAAAATTATTCCAAAAATTATAATACTTCCCTGGCTAAGAATGAGCATCAGATGAACGAAATAACTACAGGCATAAAAATGTAATTTTGTGATTGTTACGGTGCGGCGTCGGGCGTATACTTGACCTTGAAACGGAATTGACGTGGTCACCTGAAATACGAAGTCCAAAATATTTACTTGACAGATGCATGCAAATCACCTAAAGTAAATTATTCTGGAGAAACCTAACGGATGTTGAAGGCTTCCAAATTAAAAAAATTTTAAAAGAAAATTATTGAATATGACGTATAAGCCACATCTCACCATCTAATAATATGAATAATTTCTATTCTTGACAATATTTCAAGAGATTTTTACCGAAAATGAAAGTCCTTTTTCCTCTGCGTTCTCTAATATCAACAACAAATGTTGAAAAGAAATATTTTTCAAAATAAAAAGGGTGTATGGAAATGCTTATTTTTATTGTGCTTTTTCCTCATAGCAGTAAGGTAATTGGGGGGAGGGGGAAGATGCTGAATTGGGGAAAACGCCAAAGCATCTTAATTCAGAGTTTGTTAATTGCAAAAGAATTTGGAATTTGCGAACTCTTCTTAGGAGAGTGTGCAAGAATCATTTAGATAAAGGGAATTTAGGTCCCTATGGTTGCCTTGGAAAAGTAAACGAAGTAAAACTAGTGACGTATATTTAGAAATTGGGAAAAGTTGGGTATTCTCCAACCTGCAACGATATTATGAAAAAATCAGATAAAACACATATTCAATAAAGAAAACGAGCTGGCAGGATATGACTGATTTCGTCTTTTCCTAATTTGCGAATACGCGCCGCTCAAGGTCGATCTATAGCTCGTTCATTGGGAACGTGTCATGATAAGGTGGATCCATATTTTAAGACATCTAGAGACACATGATTTAATGGACAAACCCAGGAAGATTTTCAATATGGATGAAACTGGATTGCAACTGTGTAATAAGCCCGAAAAAGTAATCGCATTGAAAGGGTCCAAAGGTGTTCAAAGTCTCACCAATGCAGAAAAAGGTGAAGCTATTAGTATTGACGTTTGCTGCAACGCAGGAGGCAATTTTCTTCCACCATACGTGATCTTCCGTGGTAAAAACAAAAATAAAGAGTTTGAGGATACATGTCTCCAGGATCTCTTGTTGAGATGTCTCCTGATTCAGCCCATGTCAAAAGCAGTATTTTCTTATCATGGACAAAAGATCATTTTCTTCTCTGAACCTGATCTGCTTGTTTTGATCCTTGACGGCCATGCCTCACATTGCAACGACGCGGATATTTTAGATTTCTTAGCGGAAAACGTCATTCACGTTATCTGTTTACCCAGCCATACTACACATTGGTTGCAATCCCTCGACAGGTCTTTCTTTAAACCACTCAAAACTTATTGGAATGAAGCTTGTAGGCATTGGATTAGGTCTCATCCTGGACGCAGAATTACCCGATACCAATTTGGAGGAATCTTAAACCAAGCCTGGAAACAAGCTGCAACCAACCAGTATGGAGTGTCATGGTTTGAAGCTTGTGGGATGTTCCCCTACAATCCGGCGAAGATTCCAGGCTATGCCTATTTTGTAGCTAAATACATTGCAGGAGCTAATGATAACGACGCCAGTACCGCTGCTGAAAATGTTCCCAGTATTACCGCTAAAAATGAACATTCTGATGTTGAACAAACTTCAGTGTCGTTCGAGGAACTTTCACCTGTCCCTGTCGTATCAGGACCTAGTAAGCCGAATCCACGCTAACAGCATGCAGAACGAAAACGTCAAAAGCTACAAGAAGAAGGAAAAAAAAATGAAATAAGAAAAAGCAAGAAGAATGATAGCGCTTAGCTATAGCGTTATTGATTTGAACGACAAATTATTTGACATTTAATTCAATTCGACGATAATGCAGGCAACTCTTTGTACAAATTAGATAATTAGATGAAAGGAATTAAAAATATGTAATTACTAATTGTTTGAACATATAAAGATTTCAGCAGCTTTATTGGAAAATAATCAAATATGAAACAATTCATTGATCACTATTTATAGACAAATAATAATATCAATCAGAATTGATTAATGTCACTTCAGAATAGCTCTAAGTAGGCTTCCTCGCTTTGAGATAAAATAATACCTGCCTAGGCAGGTAAAGCATCGCTTTCTTTCCTTGAATGGGTATAATAAAACAGTATTTTCGACGGTGGTAGTCGAAAAATAACTGAATCACAGTTATCTGTAAAGAGCTGAGATATTGATAGTTTTTTAAATGATTACATTATTTAATTACAATAACACAAATATACTGTAACCGGAAAATGATTAAATGTGGCTGTAACATAATTGTGAAAAAAAATTAATTGTAGGACAAAGCATTCTTCTGTCCTCACCCAAAGCGGAAAAATAAATCACAGAAATCAGCATAATTTACGTCGTACGTTACATATATTTTTTTCAAGTACAGCTCCAACAAAATTTGGTCACCGGACACGGAAGCACGCTGATTGAACCCGCGGTAATTATTGTGGCGTTGTCACGTGTTCGCTTATAATAAATACGCGCAGTGATTGACGTGCGTTAAAAGTAAACAGTTATTTTAATCAAGCGGTCCTTTGTTTTTGACGTGTTAAAAACAAGCCATTTTTTTTTTAATATCGATGTCGAAAATGTTACAAAATACTCCAAGCTCGAAATTTGCTTTTGATTTGAGTTGCCCCAAGACTATAAATAATCCTGTACACACAGAGTTGTTAATTTAATATAAATTTAGAATTGAGTAGGGTGGTTCTTTTGAGAAATCAAAATCCTCGTGTACCTTCACACACTGAAAGGGTCCTGTGCTTAATTTTAGGGAATAATCTTGGCTCGCGTTGAGAAACATAATTAGGCATCGATTTTTTCGTGTTCACGAGCGAATTGGGAGCGAAGTTGGAGGCGAACAAGAGAGCAAATATTTAAAACATAATTTACAACACACGTAACCGTATTAATTAACGGCGCGCGAAGGGAGAAAGCGTTCACGCGAAAGCGGCATTAGAGGTAATGCGCGATGGTGGCGCGATTAGCGGGTCTTACATGCCGTGAGCCAGCCAGGAAGGAATTAGTAATAGCCTTTTATTCCTGCGTCGCATTAGTAAAACAATATATTGGCTTGGGGTCACGGTATTTTACCCGATATCTATCGTCACTTATCACTGCATGTTAATGGAAACACCATCTGGACGAACGCGAAAGATCCTTTTTTTTTGGGCACTCTCTACTACTACAAGAGTAAAGTGAATCGGTGCTAATTAAACAGAAGTAGGTAAAGTGCTTCGAATAATGGTCCACCAGTTGAGCTCCACCTCACTTAGTTTCCAATCGTCTCCATCTCTTTCACCAAAACGTATTAATTCCCTTCCTGTTTTTGGATCACAGCAAATCAGAAATCACCTGTCAGAATCAATCAATTAAAAAAAAAAAAACATAAGTCTCACTATTTTTATGCTTGTCAAAGGTGTTGCTGAATGGATTTCATTTCGTTGCACTCCGTCAGCACGTACACATGATTTTTCACCCTTTGGTGTCAACTTGCGAGCCGTAAAATTAACAAGTCATTGGCAACCTTCTTTTTGCACAAAGCTAAGAACCAATTACCTCGCCGTTACTATCCCGTTCGACGAAAGAAAGCAACAAGAACGAATTACTTACACGTACAAAAACAAAGTGTAGATCTGATGATGATGATGATGAAATTTCCATGGGCCGCTGATAGGCATCTTCGTTTCCTCACCGCAAAAGAAAACACGAGAAAAAGGCGCATGCATTATGCGCGTAAATTATACCGAATTGACTTGATTCGAGGGCCGAAGTGAAGGTGACAGCTTGGAAATTAAACCGAACACACAGGTGGCGTCGATACCTTCGGTGTACAACATTAATCGTCAAGTCATTATGCCAGAATGAGAATACCTTCTGCCTTCATCATCGCAGGCCTCGTTTCGAAACAAAGCTATGGGTGCCGCTTTGTTGAAATTGTTTCGAATACCTTCGGCGAGATACCACCACTAATGATCCATATTATTACAACTTTTATTATTCGCAAAAGCGTGCTTCGATCTGTTTGTTAGAGAACTCTAATGAAAGTGAATGCTGTACACGTGCAGTTCTGATAGTAACTGTTTGTAGAAAAATTCTATACACGTTACGTTTATGAATAAAACGAGAACCAAAAGATTACATCTCGAAAAGCGTGTTGGTATTACGCAGACTTGCTCGGACGTAAAACCCCACCATGAACAAAAACACACAGTTGCACAACTGATGATGAATGCATCGTATTTACTTAAATCGACATTAATGTCCAAGAACTGTTGCAGGAAAATGAAGCATAGACGGATATATTTTTAGAATTTGATACCTACAGGTTATCTTTCCAACCTTCTCTTATGTACAATATGTTGTTGATCTAATCACTTCAATTCTCGAAGGACAACTTCAGGATACTCTAAATATTTTTAACATAGTCACCCCTCACCATCATTTGTAATATATACGCTTCCTTCTGACACGATGAACGCAAGGATGGAGAATGCCTCTCGCACACAAAACGTATAGAGTATTTAATCTTATACTGGTTTTTACGAGATATCCTAGAAATGTCATAACTCAAAAAAAAATTGTTACAGGCACCTTTTTGAAAGTAAATTATCCAATGAATCTTACACTCTCATTATCCTTCCAAGATAAATCCTGCATAATTTTCCAATTACAAATTAAGTAATTTAAATACTTTACGTTTAATAAATTTTCGCATTCATAATTAGTACTTACTTAGTTAAAAGCCTTCCAACTCTCGACTGGATCTAAGCGAAAAGCGATTACGTCTCTCAGCACGTACGCTTAATTTTCCTTATTGAATATTTAGTCACGCAAGCGATTTTAATTGTCACGTTTACATAAATTCATTATACAATGCATGACATAGCTTACTTGGTTAGGCATCGTCAGTAACTACATAAAATTTGATGCATGAAAGAAGCGCCTGCTTCCATCCTAATAGCCCATTAATTATACAATTCGCGTTATTGATAAAAAGAAATAATTAAGAAATCACTTCCACTCTCTGGAAAATTCCTGGTCAAGGTCACTTTGGGTGCCTATGCAAATGCGGATTTAATTGAAGAAGAATGAGTAGTCGAAATGTAAATTTCAATGTAACTGTTATTAGATTATATTACAATGCGATCCCAGTCGTAGAAATTATGAAACCTGTGCGAGATGATAATTCGATTTTTATATCTACACTCCTTTGGCTTCGTTAAATGTTATGCATCGGTATTTTCGTATAAAAACTACTCTGCAAGTTATGAATACCGCGTGTTATACGGATCGTTTCGAGAAAAAAAATTGTGGAAAGGTAGCGGCAAGGTAGAAATGCTACGTTTTACAATACAAAAGGTGTAAGACGTAGGTTTCGTTAAGCCTCGTGTGGTACTTATGGAAAAAACTATGCATTTTAGTTTTCCAAAAACAATTGATGGAAATTTCTCCCCGAAGCAACGACACCTCCCTGGTTAAGAAAAAATAACAGATGCACGAAATAATTAGTTACGAAAGTATTTTATTTATAGTTTTATGATTGTTCCGGCGTGGCGTGGCGTGGCGTCGTACTTGAGCTTGACCTTTAAACGGAATTGATGTGATCAGCTGAAATACAGACTACAAAATATGTACTTAACAAATGCATGTGTGGGGGCCGACACGTTGCTTAGCGACCAACGGATTATGTCACTAAAGAACGTCAAAATGACAGTCGCCAGATTGACAAATGACATCACATTGATATCTATCTAAGAAAGCAACGAAGGCGATCGTCAAAAATAAACAAAATTATGGTCACCCCTCGACGAATTAAAGCGAAACAAAAAGACAAATGATTCGAGTGTGCATTCAGATCAATGAAGAGAAGAGTTACCCCTGCAACGAAAAGGCCGCTCCAACTCAGTATTTTCTTGTGCAGCATCTTGACGACAACATTTAATTGCCTTGGCGCTAACCGGCCCTCGTGCAACACTACACTTCCTAGGTGCTGACCAGCCCTTGCGCGACTAAAGATGGAAAATGTCCAAGGAACCGAATTCACGTTAGGTGCGACACACAACTGGCTTAGCGTTGACCGACCCTCGAGCAGCGCACGATTTTGTCGAGCAATCACACACAACACTGCTTGCACAGCATACTGTCGGGCAACCACCACAACACTGCTAGTGCAGCATATTGTCGAGCAAATCCCCAATACCAGTGCTTGCGCAGCATTTTATCGAGCAATCACCTATACTTCACACAATCCACGAACGACGTCGATGCCAGTTGTTGGAGAAAAGAAGTAAGGAACGTAACACCAGTATGCTTTTGAAGATACTCGTCTTATGCATGTGAATTCACGTTACGTGCGACACACACCTGCCCTGGCGTTGACCGACCCTCGAGCAGCACTCATACCACTGCTTGCGCACGATTTTGTCGAGCAACCACACATAACACTGCTTGCGCAGCATATTGTCGAGCAACTCCACAATACTGGGCTGTGTTCATACCTCCGAAAGCGACTTGGGCATGTAATCTCATCTTTCTCATTCACAATTTTAATATATTTTGCGTCTCGCTCGGTTACGTGAAAAACATCTTGTGTTTACATAATTTCCATGACAACGGACGTATTTTTCACACTCTACTTTGTCGAACTACCACACACAACACTGCTTGCGCAGCATATTGTCGAGCAAACCTCTACACCAGTGCTTGCGCAGCATATTGTCGAGCAAACCCCCAATTCTAGTACTTGCGCAGTATTTTGTCGAGCAATCACCCATGAACGACGTCGAAGCCAGCTTTGGAGAGAAGAAGTAAGGAACGTAAGACCAATACGCTTTTGAAGATGTAAACTTTCGATACTCGTCTTATGCATGTGTGAAGGCGCATTTAAATCAAGCGAGCCAATGCTCATTCTATCCCCACTTATCAAATAGCGCTCCGTCGGATTTCTTTCTGTTTCCAAATCTTAAGAAATGGTTGGCTGGAAAGACATTCTCATCGAATACTGAAATGCTTTGGAAGATGTAAACTTTTGATACTCGTCTTATACATGTGTGTAAAGGCGCGTTTAGATCAAGCGAGCGAATGCTCACTCTACCTCCACTTATCCAATAGCGCTAATAGGATGATCGATTCAAGTAAAATTCAACAAAACGGGCGTAGAAGAGCATTCGCTCGCATCCTCAAATTGGTCGCTAAGACAACCTCAAGAGCAAACACAAAAAGATGAATGAGATACAACTCTGCTCGTTGTTGATTCGAGTATGCATTCAGACCAATGAAGCAGACTTGGAGGCTGATACATTGCTTGGAGGCTGACACATTACTTAGCGACCAACAAATTATCTCACTAAGGAATGTCAAAATGACTGACTACAAAAACAGTCAGATTAACAAATGTCAAGCAATGTCATAGAGACAGTCACGGTCGAAACATCACATTTATCTTTCAAAGCAACGAAGGCGATCGTCAAAAATAAATAAATTTACAGTCGCCCCTCTATGAATTAAAGCGAAACCGCATTTGTTCCTAATTGACCAACAAATAGGATCGCATCCTCAAATTGGTCCCTAAAACAACCTCACTAAGAGAGAAATGATTCGAACATGCATTCAAACCAATAAAGCAGAGTTACTCCCGCCTTGAGAAGGCCCTAAAAACCGAGGACGCCAACCGCTACAGTTCAGTGTCTTCTTGTGCAGCATCTTGACGAAAACATTCAACTACCTTGACGCCGACCGGCCCTCGTATAGTTCCTTGGCGCTGACCAGCCCTAGCGGGACTAGAAACGGAAAGTGTCCAAGGAAACGAGTTCACGTTACGTGCGACACACAACTACCATGGCGTTGACCAACACTCGAGCAGCACTCATACCACTGCCTTGCGCACTATTTTATCGAGTATCCACCACAACACTGCTTGCGCAGCATATTGTCGAGCAACCACCACAACACTGCTAGCGCATCATATTGTCGAGCAAACCACTACAACACTGCTAGCGCAGCATTTTGTCGAGCAATCACTCATACTTTACACACTCCATGAACGACGTCGAAGCCAGTTTTAGAAAGAAGAAGCAAGGAACGTAACACCAGTACGCTTTTGAAGATGTAAACTTTTGATACTCGTCTTATGCATGTGTGTAAAGGCGCAAAGCGGGGCTAGAATGAGCATTCGCTCGCATCCTCAAATTTGTCGCAGAAGCAAACACAAAAAGATGAATGAGACATAACTCTGCTTTGAGTGTGCATTCAGATCAATGAAGCAGAGCTACCCCCGCTACGGAAAAGCTCAAAAAAAGCGAGGACGCCAACCGCTCTAGCTCAATTGTGCGGTATTTTGTTGAAAACACTCAACTGCCTTGGCGCTGACCGATTCTCGAGCAGCCACAGTCAACACTGCTTGAGCAGCATTTGTCAAGCAACCACACACAACACTGCTTGCGCAGCATATTGTCGAGCAGCCAACACAATACTGCTAGCGCAGAATATTGTCGAACAACTACAACTCTGCTAACGCAGCATTTTGTCGAGCAATCACGCATACTTCACACACTCCGTCAACGACGTCGAAGCCAGTTGTTGGAGAAAAGAAGTAAAGAATGTGACGCCACTATGCTTTTGAAGATGTAAACTTTTGATACTCATCTTATGCATGTGTGTAAAAGCCCATTTATTCAAACGAGCGAATGAGCATTCGCTAGCTTGGTCTAAATGCGCCTTGACGTGCATTTTGTTAGCGTTTGATAATTTGTGTAAGGAATTTTTAAAAATATCTGATTTACGTCATAAATTCCGGGTAATATGATTATGCTACGATAAAAATTACAACGTCTATGATATAAATAAATACTAATTATATCACGCAGTTATTATTAATATGGTCAATTATTTATTTTTTTCGTGTTTGTGCTGCATGAAAACTCGTCGAAGGTTGAAGCGAATTAATTCAACAAAGTTGCATAATTTTTTACAGCATTTTTGAAAGACGTGATCCCATTTATTAAATTAGGAGATACAAAGTACGTAGCAACAACACACTTGAGATCGCAGGGACGATACGTAACGTAACATAAATAAAATCCAGAACCACCGCGATATAAATTACGGCAGCCGAAAAGTCAAATAAAATATAAAAATCTCACACTTTTTAAAACACCGACCGTTAATAAATAATTCCCGGGGCCCCCTAACATAATGCGATCTTTTAAAATGTGTGTCCGCACTAATGACAGTTTATAATGTCCTCCTAACACCTCCTAACTCCCGAGCTAAAACAGCACCTAAATAGCTCGTAAGTTAGTTAGTTAGGTCCGTGTACCACCTTCGTGGTAGGATTTCGCCGGTGTCGGAGGACGACGCTACCAGGACCCAGGACCGTTCTGTCAAATTTATGTTTTATAATCCGTATTTATTGCCTCACCCCACGGTGGTTTTCGCTTTGTCACAGACGACCTTCAGATTTTATTTCGTTGTAGGCTAAATTTAGATTTGGTGGAATTTGTTTATGGACCTGTTCGGTTTTATGGCCAATAACTCAAAAATTTTTAAAACTTTTATCCCTGTTTCTCCGTAACGTTTGAGATCCTACTACTATAGGAACAGCAAACGCCGAGGCGCTGAGATTAACATAAATTTCTAATCTGGTTTACACGATCGTAATTTTTAATTAGTGCACAGTGTGTACAGAAGTAATTGAATTTATTTATTGCCATGTAAGAAGTTAATTTATGACGAGAATTTAAAATTTTAACACGAACATGTGAAAGTAACTGTAGCAAAAATTCAAGCTTTTTTTATTATTCATTATTCACATTTTTCAAAATATAAGAAAGTAACGTCACTCTGCGTAACTTGAGGTAAGTGAAAAATGTAAGTTTTATATAAATACGTTTCAATAGGTATTTAGTAATAGCTCTAGTGTTTAATGAGTTTAATTTAGAAGAAAAAAAGCAAGAATAATCATAAATTTAAGAACGACGACGGCGTAAAGAAACTCCTGAAAGAATGAAACCGCAAAATAGCACGGATGAATTATCAAAGGCGATTAATTTCTTTAAACGTTCGATATTTTTAGGCAAGAGCTAACTGGACGTTCGCTGTGAGAAGAAAAAATCGAGCCGGGCGCACTTCGATGTATTTCACTTAATTACATCCTTGAGACTTTTAATAATATATTTTTTTACGTATTCATCTGTGTGTATCGGGCGCTCGATTGTGGCTCGCATATTGTAACGCCAAGTGAAATTACAAACAGCGAGGGGTCTGTGTGTCCACGGAGATCCGAGATTAGATTTCTTACCGGTATAATGCCGAGGTATCCTTGTGCCGCCTGTTTTCAAAGTGTAGAATGCGCCGTTGCAAAACTAATCTCCGATTTTTCTTCGATTCGACCGGGCGGCGAGAGTTTCGAAACTTGTTCGCACGACGCGACGCATTCAAGAAAGTCTTCTAGAAACCGTCCGATACCGTGAAAGATTTAAACGAATTATTAGATTAGCCTTGGATAATCAACCAATGACCGGAAAAAAAACTCCGTTTAAACATAAAGAAATTTTAATTCCAGAAATAATCAATGAAAAATTAGCCCCAAAACGACGATGCGTTCCTGGTTGAACTTGACCTCTCAACGGAAGTGACGTGATTAGCTGAAGTACGAACTCCAAAATATTTACTTGACAAATGCATGCAAATCATTAGAGTCACTTTGCTTGCCTGTCAAAGCAGGCAAACAAATAAATCACTACAACACGAAAACAATTCAAATCTTCGTGTTAAGAACGAAATTGTGATCACAACCAGAATTTAAATCTTTATAACCAGTAAACTTATTCGTAATCTGTTTCCTCTTTAGTTTGTTAATTATTGTAATTTCGTTTTGTGTGTGCCGTTCAATGACAAACAAATTCTACAGGGTGGAACAAAGTGATTCTCATCTAGTTACCATTGCATTACCCTTGTAAAAATACCAAGTGCCACTCTACGAAAATAAGGAAGGCAGTACCCTAATATCAAAATATGCAAAAAAGTCCAAAAAAGGGATTTATTGCGAAGGAATTATACGAGGGTAAAGCTTAGAGCAACTTTTTATCTGTCATTTGAAGTTTAGTTGTTGAAGTTACGTTCGTTAGAACCCAAGTTACTAATTTTTTAAAGTGATATTATAAGTAAAGAAATGGAATTAACCAGAGAGCATTTTCGAATCATGATTTATTATGATTTTAAAAAAGGCTTAAGCGCTTTTGAATGCAAAAAGAGTTTAAATTCAGTGAACAAGTGAACAAGCACCTTCCTTGGCTACAATTTACCGATGACATAAGGAATTTGAACGCGAAAGGAATTCTGTTCAGCATCAAAAAGGAGCAGGGCGTCCTCCTACGGCTGTTACCAACAAAAACATTACTGCTGTTAAAAAAATAATTGAAGACGACAATGAAGCCACTTATGCAGTAATGGAGCAGCAACTCAAGATTGGATCCTCAGCTGTTAGAACAATCATACACGATCACCTGCATTTAAAAAAGGTGGTTAGTCGTTTTGTGCCGCATCCAAAAAGCAGAGCGTGTAAGAATTTGCCTTGAAACTTCTTAAATAATGGCGGACACCAAATTTTTTCCAAAATAGTGACTGGTAGCGAAACTTTCATTCCCTTTCTCGACGTACCTACCCGCCAAGAGAGACGTGTATGGATTCACGAAGATGAAAAAACTCCAGCAATGACCAAGAAGCAGCGAGCTAGGAAAAAAAGTTATGTATGAGGTATTCTTCAGAAATACGGGCCTAGTAAAGGCAATTAAGCTAGATGGACAAAAGGCAGTTACAGTTAAATGATACACCGAAAAATGTTTGTCTGAAGTATTCAGTAGAGTTCCAGACATGCTGCACCATGATAACGCATCGTCCAAATGGCAGCTTTAACTCTCCAGTTTTTGGATGAAAGAAATAGAACATCCGCCATATTCACCGGATTTAGCAATGTGCAACTTTTGGCTATTTTTTGGGCTTAAAAGAAATTTGCGGGGTAGAAGGTTTTCGTCAGAAGAAGAAATTGATGCCGCAGTTCACGCTATTTTGAAGGTATTCTGAAAGATGATTGGTTGGGAGCTTTTGAACACTAGAAAAAAAGAATGGTCAAGTGTATCACTGTTAAAGGAAATTACTTCGAGCATATTTAAAATAAAATCCTAGAAAATGTTAACTTTGTTTTTTATTCTCAATAAATTCAGCTTGACCCTCGTATGAATGTAAAGTTGAGATTGAAATTGAAAAGAAAGCTAACGAAAGTAAGTCGTAGCAAGTGTTGAAAGTGACCACCATTTTCCTGCGTGCATTCATATTATTAAAAATGTGCTGCAATACATTCGGTGTTATCTCGTTGCATTTTACTATGATCCTTGCCATCGGCTCTGGCGAATTATTAATACTTTCAAAACTAAAGGATTATCCATGAGATTAGTGATTAAAAGAATTTGAAAAATTCCTCCAAAAGAAGTCTCGTGTCACTATAAATTTATAGACTTCTTTTCGACGAATTTTTCAAAATATTAATACTTCCTTTGTAGACCTCATTTGTAAGAAAGCCAAATAAGGAGAAATCTAATGGGGTTGACCTTGCTGGTCAAGTTCCCCTGTTTACAACTCGGCCAGGAAAAAGCTCTTCATGAAATTTCAAATTTTCTCAAGCCGTTGCTCCATCGGGGCTGAAAGTAACCATTTTCAAATTCACCGAGATCTCCACCTGCACTAAAGATGGGTCAATAATTAGCTCCCATTGATTGCATCGTGGAGAAATATTGACAGTATGATTCTAGGGCAGTCACTATACAGCTACAAACAAATGCGATCAAGAGTCTAACGTGCCTAATAATGAAGAAATCGATGAAAAAATCAATTAAGAAAGAGAAATGAAGATGAAGAAGAAAGTGAGAACGTTGAAGTTTTCTTGGAAAAAGTTGCAATACTACATTCGACTGTTGGCAAGATTTCCTTGGACTACAGACGCTTTGTATGGATTCATGTGTAAACGACCTTCAGGATTCTTGTAACGGGTGTGGTGTAGGACACATTCGTTTGAGCAGAAATGGCACTTGTTGAGGAATGCGAATTTTCTGCATTTTGGTCAGTTAGGAACTTTCCCGTGGTTTTCCCCTTCATCACACTTCCCGTTCTGTAGCATCTCTCGACAATTTGCCGAAACGTGTCGGTGCAAGGCAGTTTCTTCAGCAATTTTATTCGGAAACCTAGGTCGAAACTGTGCTTTCCATTCAACAATGTAATATTTGTCATTCCCCATTTACTACTACACGTCTATATCGGATATAAACTTCAATAACAAAGTATATATTTAAATCGCTTGTTAATTCAATTCAATAAATTGTAATAATTATCAATTTGATTGATTTATGAAATTTATTGACAGAACTAGGGTCATGGCACCAGTAAAGGAACAAATAAGGCAAGGACCCAGGCCAATCATTAGATACATTGGATTCACGTAGCTTTCCTTGTTTATCACACAAAAAAATAGATATATATCTCTCTCTGTGTTCAATCACTGGTTGTGTTCACTTAATGGTTCACTTGCTCTAGCTAATTCAAAAAGATGTACCTAACTATATGAGATTCACTTTGTTCCGCTTTGTCTTTTTCTCGTGTAGTTTTGTATTACAATTTGTTCAAATATAATTCATAATAAGCATACGTTACGAATACTAGCACTAGCTAGGGAAATGGCGAATAGACAAATGTTTTGGATTATGGGTTAGTTTTATTATAGATAAATCACATAGTTATGCTGACTTCAACTCATTTGATTCCGATAAAGATCTTTATGTGCCTTCAAGTTCGGAAGACGTAGATTATTCAAATTCTTCTGATGGCGAAGAATGACAATAAGCAAATTTAGGGAAATAATTGTTCAAGGTCTGTTGATTGAAAACAGATTTGTTGTCGCGAACGAAGAACCTGCAACACCAACAGTTACAAGAAACACTGAAAAATCATACTTATTTGAAAAAAGAGGGAGCAGCTGCCACTGTAAGAAAATACTGCAGAGGTTGTTACGGAAAGAAATTAGGGGTGAAATACATAAAAATAAAGTAAAGAAAGTTTCCACATATTAATTTAACTTGAAAGCTTCCGCGGCCGTCGTCCATTGTTGAATTCTTGGCTTCCGGTTGGAACCGCGTGTCTCGCATTTCTTCACTGGCCATCGTTAAATTTAAAAAAAAAAAGATGTTCTGTTTAACCCTGAAAATAGTTAAATTGTAATAACCTCATTTCATTCAAGAAATGAAGTTACACGATACACCAAACACGTTAGGCAACTGTCATCTACGAAACGTCAGTCTCTTTAGGAAGTCATCCCTTTCTCGCTCTATCTTCTTTCATCAAAAAATCAAAACTAACTTGGTGAACTTTCAAATTGAACAAGCGTTATTTTTTTTATTAAAAGTTTGATTAAGAAAAGTTGTCAAAGAGAAATGTTGCATGGTCAATAAAATTTTTAAGAAGAGTAAAACCAGTCGATTAGTTCTTGTTTTGTTTTTAGATTTTTTATAAAGTCTTCGTAAGTTCGATCGTCTTTTGTTTTGGTCTCTCGCCTTTTTTCAGGGAAACGAAACGTTACAAAGTTAGGTTATGTCGAGTAAACAGAATAATTCATTCGTTTTTGATCTTTTGCCATCTCGTGTAAATGTCGTTATATTTTTCTTTATTTTTTTTTCTTTCTGCCAGGTAAGTAGTTGAAAATATTATCGTAAAAACGACCGTCTTTTGTTTTTCATCTTTTCTTGGGAATAAAGTCGAAATTTCCTTGCGATTTTGTTTCTGAAAAATGAAATCGAAGTTCGACGTAATATCGATCGCCTCTTGTTTTATTTGTAGACTTTTTATGAAATTGTCATCAGTTTCGTCGCCTTTTATTTTGGTCTTTCATCTCTTTTTATGAAATACGTTCTTAAATCGGATTCATTCTTGTTTTTTTTGCCATCTCATAGAAAAAGTCGTCTTGTTTTTGTTTTTGTTTTGTTGAAAATATCGTTGTGAAACCGGCCGTCTTTTGTTTTTCGTATAGCCTTCATAAGCTCGATCGCCTTTTGTTTTGGTTTGTCGTCATTTTTTAGGAAATAAGAAGTCACAAAGTTGGGTTATGGAAATAAACAGATTAATTCGTTCGCTTTTGTTTTTTGCCATCTCACGTAAAAGTCGTCTTGCTTTTGTTTTATTTCTTTTATTATGCTGAAGATATCGTCTTTTGTTTTTCGTTTTGTCTTGCGGAAAAAGTCGAAATTGCCTATTCATTTTTGTTTCTAAAGAGAAATCAAAATTAGACGTATTATCGATCCCCTTTTGTTTTGTTTTTGGACTTTTCGATTGTTTTCATCTTTCGTCTTTTCTTAGGAAGTTCGTCATGAAGCGACCGTCTTTTGTTTTTCATTTTTTCTTCTTGCGGGAAAACTCGAATTGCCTTTCGTTTTTGATTTACTATTTTGAAGATAACGTCGTGAAACCGACCATCTTTTGTGTTTCGTCTTTTCTGTGCTTTGCATTCAAGAATGGAATACTGGCATTCCCCATTTACTACTACAAGTCCAGATCGAAAAAAAGCTTCAATAACGTTTTAATTCTCATTTGATGCATGTTCTGGGAAGTCAGTATTTTTTAGTCGGACTATTCAAAAATCGCCCTGTATAAAATTAAAAACAAGTTAAGCAAGCGTGAGAACGAGAAATCGTTGATGAAATAAATCAAACTTCCCTTTTTTTATCTTTTAAATCTGAGCCGATAAACGTGGAAGCTTTTCCGGCAATAAATATCTAAAATAAGGGATGATTACGGCGGTAATCAGAAGGCAATGCGGTATCGCTTAGGAGGAGGTGGATTTAGGCAATCTGCGGCACAGTCCATTACCCTCATCAGTGCGCCAGCCTGAAAATTTAATGTTTTCCCGCTACACGCAATTGCACTAATGTGTTTGTGTATTTTCCTGATTTCGTTTTAAAATCGCGCTTTGGGGAGAACTTCCGCCAAGATTTATTCGTTCTTTGCTTTTAGTTGGCGCGCGAGCCATCTTCATTGACTTTGTTCATAATTTATTTCACACTCCAATTTTGTTTATCACTTAGCCCGCGACTTTAAACGACAATAAACTAAAAGAAAAAAAATAACAATTAAATTAAACAAGAAAAGAATTCAATTTGGATTTGTATTATGATTGTAATAATAGTAATAATAATAATGATAATAAATATTAGAAATGTTTTCCAGGCTTTAAATAGTGAAATAAACATAGATGAATTGTTTGTAAGATTTATAAATGTACTATTAATGACCATATGTTAAAATTTATGGCCGATAGTGTGCATCGGAATAGTCAGAGTTCAAAATATTAAAGACTTTATGGCCACGTTAACATCGCAGTAAATCAAATCGCGCATGCCATTTTTATTAGGAATATTAATCTTTATTTATTAAATGTCTGCGAAATCGTACAGCCGAAACGTGTTTGGAGTTCTTTTTTTCTGCTTCTTTCTGGGTGGTTGTAGTTTCCACCTAACGAACTACGAAAAAGGTCACTTTGCTTCTGCGAGTTTATTTTAAAAACATAAGTATCTAGTTTTTTTTTTATTGTTTTAACTGATAATTTAAAATTATTATAACAGACAACGTGGATATACGAAGAATGAGGACAGTTAAAAAAAAACAAGAGAAGATCGACGTTTCCACAGTGAAACCAAAAAAAAAACCATTGGAATGCAGAGCAACAGATGAAGTCGATTTATTATTTGGTTATTATCGAAAATAAAGACTGATAAGAAATCAAAAGACAAAACCATAATATTCGACAAATAAACAACATAGATGTTCGAGAAATAAGGTATACATATAAAAAAACAAAACAAAAGAAGTTCGACGTTTCCATAATGAATGTAAGAAAATCGTATCGCCAACAAGAAACTATGAAAAGGTGTTAATTGTAACACGAAAAGTTAGTGCGACAGAGAGAAACGAAAAGAAAAACAAGCGAATGCAAAGAAACAAGTGAAAACAAATATGAAGAAAAATAACAACAAACAGAAGAAGGTTGTAGATTAATTATTAGGCGGATAAGGTAACAAGAGAAAAAACCCCAATGATTTTATAAAGAAAAAAGAACTGCAACAAAGAAAAGCGTGGATATTCGAAAAATAAAGCGAATAAAAGAAAAACAAAAGAACATCCATAGTGAGTGTTAGAAAATCGAGATGCCAACAAGAAACAAAAGAAGAAACTGTGAATAAGTATTAACTGTAACATGAAAAGTTAATGCGACAGAAAAAAAAACAAGAAAAAATGGAAAGCAAAGAAACAAACGAAAACAAAGATGAAGGAAAAGCAATACAAACAAAAGAAGATCATTGATTAACAGGCGGGTCAAGACAGCTTAGAAAACAAAAGAAAAAGGTGAATTAAAAAAAATTAACAAAAGAAGATCGACGTTTTTCTACCAACGAGAAACGAAAGAAGAAACTGTGAAGAAGTAACACGAAAAATTAACGCGAAAGAGAAAAAATCAAGCGAATGCAAAGAATCTCAATTTAGAGGTTAAATAAATCGAAAATCGAATAGCCAACAGAAACAAAAGAAAATACGAAGAATAAAATTAACTTAAAAAAAAAACAAAAGAACATCTACGAATCTCAATTTGGAGGTTAAAAAAAATGTAAGAAAATCAAATCGCCAACAAGAAACGAAAGAAGAAGTAACACGAAAAATTAGCGTAACAGAAAGAAAAACAAGTGAACGCAAAGAACCTCAATTTGGAGGTTAAAAAAATCGAAAATCGAATCACTAACAAAGAACAAAAAATAAATTATACTAAGTGTTAATCGTAACATGAAACAAACAAAGAAAGAAACGAAAACAAAGATGAAGAAAAAGAACAACAAGCAAAAGATGATGAAAAAGAACAACAAACAAAAGATGATCGTCGACTAACAGGCGGGTGAATTAAAAAAAACAAAAGAAGATCGACGTTTTTTCTACAGTAAATGTAAGAAAATCAAATCACCAACAACAAACGAAAGAAGAAACTGTGAACAAGTAACACGAAAAATTAACACGAGAAAAAAAACAAGTGAATGCAAAGAATCTCAATTGGGAGGTTTAAAAAAATCGAAAATCGAATCACCAACAAAGAACAAAAGAACTGTGAATAAGTGTTAATCGTTACGTGAACCAAACAAAGAAAGAAACGAAAACCAAGATGGAGCAAAAGAACAACAAACAAAAGATGATCGTTGACTAATAGGCGGGTGAATTAAAAACAAAAACAAAAGATGATCGACGTTCTTCTACAGTAAATGTAAGAAAATAAAATCGCGAACAACAAACGAAAAAAGAAACAACAAATGAAACAATATCTTTAATTAATTAATTAAAATCCACAGCGAATGTTAGAAAATCGAAATGCCAACAAGAAACAAAAGAAACTGTGAATAAGTGTTAATTGTAACATGAAAAGTTAATGCGACAGAAAAACAAAAACAAAGAGAAACAATGCAAAGAAACAAACGAAAACAAAGATGAAGAAAAAGAACAAACAAAAGAAGATCATTGATTAACGGGCGAGTCAAGACAGCTTAGTAAACAAGAGTACACAAAGAAAAAGTTTAATTTAAAAAAAAAACAAAAGAAGATATACGCATATTTACAGTAAATGTAAGAAGCGAAAGAAGAAACTGTCAAGAAGTAACACGAAAAATTGACGCGACAGAAACAAAAGACAAGCGAATGCAAAGAATCTCAATTTAAAGGTTAAAAAAATCGAAAACGGAAGAAAAACAAAAGAAAATGTGAAGAATAAGATGAATTCAAAAAACAAAACAAAAGAAGATCTACGTTTCTTCAGTAAATGTAAGAAAATCAAATCCCCAACAAGAAACGAAAGAAGAAACTGTGAACAAGTGAGACGAAAAATTAACACGAGAGAAAAAAAACAAGTGAATGCAAAGAATCTCAATTGGGAGCTTAAAAAAAATCGAAAATCGAATCATCACTAACAAAGAACAAAAGAACTGTGAATAAGTGTTAATCGTTACATGAAACAAACAAAGAAAGAAACGAAAACAAAGATGAAGCAAAAGAACAACAAATAAAAGATGATCGTTGACTAATAGGCGGGTGAATTAAAAACAAAAACAAAAGATGATCGACGTTTTTCTACAGTAAAGGTAAGAATATAAAATCGCCGACAACAAACGAAAGAAGAAACTGTGAAGAAGTAAAACGAAATATTAACGCGGCAGAGAAAAAAAATGAATGGAAAGAATCTCAATTGGGAGGTTAAAAAATCGAAAATCGAATAGCCACCAGAAACAAAAGAAAATGCAAAGAATAAAATTAATTAAAAAGAAACAAAAGAAGATCTACGTTTTTTCAAATAAATATAAGAAAATCAAATCGTCAGTAAGAAACGAAAGAAGAAGCTGTAACACGAAAAATTAACGCGACAGAAAGAAAAACAAGTGATCGCGAAGAATCCTAATTTGGAGATTTAAAAAAATCGAAAATCGAATCACCAACAGAAAACAAAAGAAACTGTGAATAAGTGTTAAAAGTTAATGTGACAAAAAGAAACAATTGAATGCAAAGAAACAAATGCAAAGATAAAAAAAAACAACAAACAAAAGAAGATCATTGATTAACAGGCGAGTAAAGACAGCTTAGTAAACAAAAGAGTATACAAAGAAAAATTGAATTAAAAAAACAAGAGAAGATGGACGTTTTTCTACTGTAAATGTAAGAAAATCAAATCACAAGTAAGAAACGAAAAAAAAAAGTAACACGAAAAAGTAACGCGACAGAAAGAAAAACAATTGAACGCAAAGAATCTCAATTTGGAGGTTACAAAAATTCGAAAATCTAATCACCAACAAAAGAAACTGTGAATAAGTGTTAATCGTAACATCAAAAGATAATGCGACTAAATGAAACAATTGAATGCAAAGACACAAATGAAAACAAATAAAAGAAGTTCGCCGATTAATAGGCGGGTTGTTCGAAAATCAAGGCAAACAAGAAAACAAAGGAGAATACGAAGAAAAAGGTGAATAAACAACAAAACAAAAGAAGATCGACGCATATTTACAGTAAATGTAAGAAGCGAAAGAAGAAACTGTGAAGAAGTAACACGAAAAATTAACGCGACAGAAACAAAAGACAAGCGAATGCAAAGAATCTCAATTTAGAGGTTAAAAAAAGCCGAAAATCGAATCACCAACAGAAAACAAAAGAAACTGTGAACAAGTGCTAATCGTAACATGAAAAGTTAATGCGACTAAAAAAAAAAACAATTGAATGCAAAGAAACAAATGAAAACAAATATGAAGAAAAAAAACAACAAATAAAAGAAGTTCGTTGATTAATAGACGGGTTGTTCGAAAACTAAGGCAAACAAACAACAAAAGAAAATACGAAGAAAAAGGTGAACGGAAGAAACAAAAGAAGGTGGACGTTTTTCTACGGTGGATGTTCAGGCTGTCTCTAAACTGCGTGAACATAGCTTAAAAGCTATTTGTTCTTTACCTGTTGTTTTGAAAATTACTACCTGTTCTTGTCTTCAACTGAAGACGCCATTCGTTCCCCCCTCCTGCTTGTTAATTAGACAATAAGATAAAACGCAACATCTTAAAGTCACCACACACATTCCATTGATGGCGGTCATAATTTAGAGAAACAAACAACGTTTTTACATTTTCATAATTTTCTTTTAAGTGAGCCGAATGACCGATAGGAATTAATGGAAGGTTTTTGCCAATATGGAACAAAACAGCCTTTTGACTGAGCTGTCCATTCTTCTGTACGATGGATTAATCAGATTTCCTCAAAAAGACCATCAACATTATGGTAAAAGCAGCTTTCTCCTTCCACAGAAAAATATGAAGATATGCCTTTTTCTATAAAAAGAAACTCAACAGGGTGGGTCTAATAAATTCCATTGACTAAGTCGTGATCTAAGTGGCTCGGCTAAGATTTAAATCTCTAACTAAATCAATTAAATCAGCCTGTTTAATTAAATATCGTTATCCTCGCTATCGGATTCCATTATTTCGGCAAAGCTCTCGTCTTCATTAGAATTAAATGATAAACACGGTGGAATTGGAACAGTATAGTGTTCGTTAGGATAAATCGGGAGACTTGCACAATTCAAGTTCGGAATATATGGTTTTTTTCGATCTTATGGCTTTTTGTAAATAGATAAATTGACAATACAAAAATAGCAATCTGTGGCGTGGTTTTTAGGCTCTCTCTTGGAAGTTGATCTGCAAGTTCCACAAGTTAAATGGGGCGCCCATGTTTCTAAATTAAATATTCCATTATCATATTTTTTAACGTCTATAGATGACCCAAGCTGGAACTTGTCGAGCAAGTGTCAGAATGAATTCTACTATATTCCAGCCTGTGAATTTCTAAGTCACCTGTAAACTTAATTTACAAAATTTATGGTAACACATTTACCAACACGATTTTCTTAAAAATGTGTAATATTTTGCAACAAACGTTATTCTACAATCAAACGTAAACACTTTCTATTTGTCTTCGATTTGTAGATATAAATTCTGCACTTGTTCTAACAAATACCATGTTTTCGTTAGGAAGATGAAATTACCTACTCACTTGGACAATTTCATATCTTAGGAAGTTATGGCTGAATTGTTCAAGAGATTTTCAGATATGATTCTGTTTTAAATTTAGTTGAAGGACAGTGTTGGTATTACCCACATAAGTGAAGACAGCTCAATTTTGGAAGTCGTTAAACCTCCGCGGCGGCGTAGATGATTACCGATGGCCGAAGTGGTCATTAACACCTCAGACTGACCTCCGACTTGACACATACAAATCACACACGCCGGTACCTGCACCTCATCTGCAGATGAATTTATCTCTACCGTCAAGCTCTAAAGTATCACCCATTATCATCAGTGATGATAAGCGAGGCGTTCCACATTTCAGGCCGGAATACAGTTGCTGCCTGATTAATAGGGCGAGATATTTTATTCTAGCGTTAATTAGAAAACGAGCGCGGTTTTCATCCGGGGGAATTAAAGAAGACATTATCGAAAGTTAAAAATTTTGAAAGGCGTCGGGACCTTCCTTTCGGTCGTTTATTTATGTTACGTGCGTGTTCGGAAAGGAATATGAATGGTTTCCTCGGTGTGTGTTAATTAGTTCACTTATGAGGTGAGGCGAAAAAAGAAAATTAAAACAGAGGAACAAAATTAAAATAATTCCGGGAAAGATTACAAAACATCAACAGGCAGAATTAATTATTGCAAACGAATCTACTGGCAGCAAGGGGCAGCATTATTTAAAATCGAATTATTCCGCGCAGTAATAATCCCGACATTTGGAATTTAGCGCTGTCAATGCACAATGCGTGCTGGTATGTAATACAGGTGGCGTTGTTGAACGTTTGTTCTTAATTTGAATTTTAGCGTCACGCTGAAATGCATGTGTATGTGTATGTGAGCAAGAGGAATTCAATTACTCACGCCCAGGCACATTGTTGCAACAACGTTGGGCGGGTAATAACGGTGGTGCACTTTTCAAACGAATTTCGTGATTATTATCATGTATGGACAGATGCGTCCCTTTTCGTTACGAAATATTATTTTGCAACACGTATTATATTAGTAATTACATTAAAGATATACAGCCCATGAAATAAGTACCTTCTTCATGCTGTCTTTGTTTTACCATGTTTTCGACAGTTATTCACATAATTTTGTTTCCCATTTGTATTTTTTAAATTCTAAATAAAAATACAAAATAAAAATAATATTTTGCTGCTTATAGTCTCAGGTGTTGAATATTTTTCCGTACGTAGGTATAAGGGGCGTTCCGTAATTTGTAAACGCCGTAGAGTGTGGAGAAGAGAAAACGTCCGACGAACATCAATCCTCGGAAATCGTAAAAGTCAATAGCAGGCAGTTGACATCTCGACCCGTCAATGCAGAATTATATGTGGCTTGACTAATTGTTGTTATGGGCCCCGGGTCCCCCGGAGCGCGGTTCCACGAAGTCTATCGTAAAGCCGGAGCCCAGAGGTGCGCGTTTCGATGCCCACCTTGGATGACCCTCGCTCAAAATTGCCCGCCATAATTTATAGGCGAATCGTAACTTGAACGAGTGCACGCATTGACTAATTTACAGGCAGGACGTGTTTTACTGTGGTGGAGATTTTTATTTACTGCTGTCGATAAATTAACTTTTTTTTCCCAAGATACGCAAAGCTAGATTAGGAAACACACTCAAAGGAGGAGCGACGTGATTAGTCAACGAACAAATCTACAAATAAGTCAAGTAGAACCCTTATTACAAAAAAAATGTGCGTTTTCATAAAATTAAAAGCTCATTTCCGTACTGGACGACAAGGATAATAACAGAAGAAGAAGAAAAATAATACGTTCCAATGAGCAAATCCTAGAATCAATATTTATTACCGTCCACCACCATCACCCGACAGCTGTTTGCGAAACAAACAACCGTGATTTGAACTCTGCCACTCGCTCTACCACTGGGTGATAAAATAAAGAAGCACGCAGCCGTCACAGGGGCGTCCATCTCGCTCGTCCCGGCGCACAGGAATGAACGGGACGGCATTGTTTGGAGCAGCAAACTGCGGGCGGTCTTCCTATATGGGGATGATTCGTAGGGCCCAAACGAGTAATAACTGTGCATTCCATGCGGCCGACGCAAGAACGCACGCTGGCTAACTGGAACACCTCTTCATTTATCCAAATCCGCAATTTAGATCAACCCCAAGCGTAATCGACTTGCCATATGGCACATTTTTGAGCGGGCATGACTTTCGGCATTGTTTAGGAGGTAACGTGATACGGATTGTCGAGTAATTGAACTTATGTGAGCGATTATGTTATTAAATAAACGGGCGATTACAACGCGTTAATAACATCATACAACAATCCCAACTTATCTTCCTCGATTATCAACCTCAAGGACCAGACCTCTTGCATAAAGTAATATTTGGTATCAATCAAAATAAATAGCTAATTAATATATACTTCTCTGTTAATGAGAGCGTTGCATTGGTTAAAGCTCGACCGGAGTTCAAAAACTGTTTTGCTACACAAAAAACCCTAGATCTAAAATTACACCTTAAATTCGCTGCCAAGAAGTGAAAATAGGAGAAATCCCTCGGGTTTTCGTCAAGAACATAGAAGAAGGTAAAAAGCTATTATACCAACAATTGGTTGAGATGTACTCGAGCTTAGTCTATCCTGCTTGATCACTCTTTCTTGTATGTCAGCTGTATGTTGAATTTGAGTGAGTTGTATTGCTATTTAGCCTTCTTCGCGATTCAGATGAATGCACGACTGAAGAAGAAACTGAAAAAGAAAAGCTGAAAAGAAGACATCAATGATAAAAACAGTGGGAAAAAATCAAAGGATCGACTATCTTTAGTATCATACGTCAAAAGAGATAGTTGCTCATGAGTATCATTGGTATTGGTCCTGAATCCAACATCTGAAGAGACCGTCAGTATCAGTCACAAAAGTGGCCCTCAAATAAAAAAGATCCTTCAACCTGTCGAACTATAGGAAAAATTTAACCAGCAAGAAAAAATGGCTTGGCACTGTACTGTTGTGCATGAATTCTTGGGTAAAAAAAGTCTTCCAATTCGTGGAAATCATAGACAACCTTCTACAACGTTATAAAATTAGGGGATGCTGCATGTCATTAAAAGTGCATGGTGAACGTGTTCACCAAGACATTAAAACGATGGAAAAACGTTATCATTTTACACAATGTTATGTAAAATCTCACTTTGTCATTTCTCTCTGTATCTAGAGACCAATTTTGGGCAAAGTTCACTTATAATTGCTTTATTCCCAAATCAAAAACTTCTAATTCTCGTTTCAGAAAAAAGGGCAAGGAAGTTCAAATCAAATAGGAATAGCATAGTGTACATGCTAAACAATCGCGTTGCCCGATTAAGAATCATTTGGAAGCTAAAATATGATTGCAAAAAATATGTCAGATAATTTGGTATGGAAATAATTTTATCTTACATGGTGTTTTTACTGTAATTTCTTGTTAAGTAGTGTGTAAGCATAGGTATACTTATCAGGACACCTGCTTGTCACACCTGCCAAATTAGAGTTGTAAAATTCAAGCAAATTTGCATTCGTGTATCACTTCCTTGAGGATGTGGCCAAATGAGGGCCTTCCCCTTCAAACGTGGCGGTTCCTTGATGACATACTGAGACGCTAGGGCGTAACAAGTAGAAAAGTTTTAAAACATGTAATTCGTAATAATTACATTTGATAACTGTAAACGACAAAAATTCAGAATTACCAAAGCATAATTTTCATATCAAATAATTAAATAAGGTGGAAAACAACAAGTGTATGTATGTTTCCATGAAATCAAAGACAGCGGAAAAGTATAAGATCTGAAATTTTCCTCTTCTTCTTCTCCTTTCAGCCATGGTGCCAACACACTTTGACACATCCAAAAACTCCTGAACATAAAGAACACAAATATTGCCAGTGCATGCCTCTTTTAAAAGTAAAAGCCCAATTGGCTCGGAATCTGGGAACCTTCAATAAGAAAGCTCTTCTCGTGAAACCACGTTTTAAAAAGGGATATATCATAAAAGACGTAAAACAGCTGTTTTCTCTTCAGCAGAAGAGTAGCTCGAGAACCCCACTGCAATCTCATCGATCTATCCTAGGTCAAACATCAGCCGCAAGATGTCGCTACTTAAGCTGTTGAGTATTTAAGCAAATAGTTATGTGATGCGAAGAAGGAATTTGTCAAAATTAAACCTTTTTGAAATGAAAGGGAATGTTTTTAATTTTAATCAATATCTCGAAAATACAAATTAGTCTCTGGTTTTCTTTTGCGTTTTATAAATTCACTCATTTTGCCTTTATTCAATAAATTACGAGTTTATTAAATAGATTCTCCAATTTTACTTCAACATCAAATCTCTTTTTCTGGAAAGTTTCAAGTGTATAACAGAGTCTTCAAGTTCTTCTCTATTTTTTAACTTATTTCCACTTAGCTCTAAAATATTTTATATAGTTTTTGTTTTTCTCTTCTGATCTGCTTCCTTCCCAATTTCATTTTCATTGGAACTAAATATGTTTTCTGTTACGCCTGTACAATCAACCTTGATTTCTTCCTGTACTAAAGACCCTTAGAGGGTCAAGGCCAAAATATCTCTTTTACTTGGAGGCATCGAGTGTGCAAGAGCGTCTAAAAAAGAGAAGTGAAGGGCAAATTTTAACAACAGCCAAAAGATGGCGCTGGAAAACCAAACATGGTGTCCACTGGTCGTCAGAAGGTGGCGCTTCTGAAAAAAATGTATATAAAATAATTTTATGACATAATTGATTATATGGTTATATGAAGAGGAGATGCGAATTTATTTTTGGGAAGGAGGAACAATTTTGCTTTGGGGGTAAGAGGGGAAAAGCCATGTAAAATCGTTCGACGACAATGAAAAACATCTTTGATTTTATTAATTTACTCGAAAACATGTGTCAAAGTCTCCAGTTTTCTTTTACGTTGATTCAGAATTTCCTCTTTTGTCTTGAATGGGATTCCTTGAACGAATACAGTTTTTTTGCAAAAATCAGAAGAGATTTTGGCTTTAGCCAACTTCTCGAAAACGCAAATCAAAATCTAGTTTTTCTTTATGTTGATCCAAAATTTCTGTTTTTGCCGTTGATTAGGTTGAGTTTTTTTTTAACTTTTTAACCGTAATGAAAAATAATAAACCGTAAGTAGGAACACGACAATTCCTCCAGAGCCTAAGATTTATTTTTTATTATGTTTTAATTGCAAGAAAAGATTAAACTGCATTATCAGTAAAGCAAAAATAATGTTCTAGCAAAAACTGAAATATTATAAATGGAGCTTTCCATTGCCAGATAGACAGATAGAGATGGATATCTATTAGTTCAGGATTTTAACAATCACAGGACAAGTCAAGAACGATACATTATAAATAAAACAAAATAAAACACTGCAATACATTACCAGTGATGCATTGGTAACAGTTTTCAATGCGAGTTCTTTTCTGTAACCATTGAATCAAAACTATAACCATTGAATCAAAAAATTTCTTTTTTCTATTTTGGTGCAAATGTTTTAATTAGGTTGGCAACAACGTATGTGGACGCCTTAAATTACAAACATAACCTCCAAACTGACATCTGTTTGACATCGCAAAATTCTCAAATTATAAACGTAACCTACAAATTGATATTTATTCGAAATTCGTTTAAGGGTCAAAGACATATTTCCTTAAAAGTTAAATTAATTCGCCTTTTAATTTAATATTAATTTTAAATAAAAAGATCGGCGCTTAAATAATGAATAACCTATAACCTATAATCTGTGAGATCACCTGGTGGCAATTTTTGTAATTTAGCACTTCTTGTCTGCGACATCTAGCGTCACGTTCAGTATCACCAACGGATAAAAAGCAGAAATCTCTCGAGAATTGCCAAAAAGATAAATAAATTTAGTTAAAGAAACAGAAACGGTAACCAAAACAAAATACACAATAAAATCCAAAAAGAAAAAATTTAAGAAAAGTATTAAAAACAAAAGACAATCGATTTTACAACACAATTTAATAGATTAATTAATTTAAAAAAAAAGAACGATAAAAGAACAGAAAATGAAATAATAAGAGTTTTTAAATACGAAATAATTTTAAAAATAATGAAATCCACAGATAACCGATTTTACAGCACAATTCTGTAGGTTAAATAAATTTTTCGAAAAAGAAAACTGTTTGAGAGGAAAGAAAACAAATGAATACAATTTAAAACAAATATAACAATAATATTTAAAACAAAAGACGATGGATTTTAGAGCATAATTCAGTAGTCTCGTAAGTTCAAAGCAAAGAAACAATTGGAAATAAACACTGACAAAACAAGAAGTTGTTTGCCGTCCGCTTATTCAAGAAATTATTAAAAAAACTTCTAATACATTTCATTTCTTCTTTTACTGTTGACAAGTGACATTTTCTTATTGATCTTTCGCATCGCGGGGAATAACTAGTGAACCACCCCTGTAAAAGCAAGCGAAAGCAAAACTTTCGACGTGCTTTAACAGATGGCGTTGTTGAATGTCTTACAACAACGCAAGTCAATCTTTGTGACCGTCCAGAAATGCTCATTGGATAGTGTTTTTCAACCTAACCCGGCAATCACATTCGTAAAAACAAATGAAAAGAAGACTATCGACGAGTTTCAAACAGTGATAATGCAATAAATAAGTACATGCACGAGAAAATCCCTCTTTTAGAAAAAGAATCATCAAAATAATAATAGATCTATTGTGAAAGTAGTAGTATTGGCAACACTGCTTTAGTTAAATATCTGAAGGAAGAAATTCGCGCACGGGCTGATTGTCATTCTCAAGGGTAGATGGCGCCATGCTAACCAAGTTTATTGATATGAAAGCAAGAATTAGCAATTTCCTAATAACGCACTATAATTCAATAAAATAAAAACAAATCTATTACGAAACTAATAGCACTGGTAACACTGCAACAAAAACAAAAGATTCGAAATACGCACGTGCTCAATTGTTTCTCATTTTGAATAATAGATGGCGCTATTTTAGCCCAGTTTTGTTGATACGAAATTAAGAATTAAACATTTTGTGATTTAAATACTCTTTTAGAAAAAGAATCACCCTTAATTAGTTGCAACCCTGTATAGTGTACATTGTCGTCGTATAAAAGGAGCGCCAAAATCTGTATTTTTTTTTTACTTTTGGAATAGTTAGCATGATTATTATTTTGCACACGGCTTTTTTTTGTTTTATTAAAAAAAAAACTTAAAAAGCGGTTTATTGCTTAAGTTGACAACATTGGTCACGTTATTCCGATGCGCTGGCAACACTGTGTCAAATTATAAACATAACCTAAATATTGACATTTGTTTGAAATTCTTTTAAGCGTCGATCGATGTCCATTAGAACAAACCTAAGCTTATATCTTATGAAACTTCTTTTTTAATATTCCATCACGGAATCTTGTATACTTATGTTATACTTACTTAGAGACAGTTACAAGAAAGAAAAAACAGTTGACAGTCGTATCTTCGAGACTGTCAATCTCAATCTCAACGACTAACGCGAAGCAGCAGCAAGACCAACAGCAGCAGCAGTAGCAGCATCACCACCAGCAGCAGCCCTGAGGAAGTTCTTCTGCAACGAAAAACGAAACGTCGGCAGTGAAGAAATCGCGGTTCCAACCGGAAGCCAAGAATTCAACAATGGACGACAGCCGCGAAAGCCTTCAAGTTAAATCTCAATCTATTTTTTCTGACTGTATTCGATTGTTAAGCGAAGCAAAAGGAAAAGGAAATATTAGAGTCCTTAAAAAAAACGTATACAGTTACATGTAACCCTGTATGTATATACAGCATGTCCCAAACCTCTGAAATAGATCAAAAAGTCGCTTTTCTTTACATTTAATCTAAAACATTTCTTAATAAAAGTTGTGCAGCTTTTCATTCTGCATAATTTAAAATTTATATTTCGAACTATACAGGGTGGTTCATTTAAAAGTTCCAGACCTAACTTATGATTTTTAAAACAGAACACTATATATTCTATTGCAGTTTTGGTTATTTTTAGTTTTATGCAAAAATTGGATCATATTCAATCGGTTGCCGAAATGACATTTTTGATGATACAACGCAGAATTTTGAACCAAACTATTTCTACATATATCTGTACTTTTAAAATATTCAACATTTTTGAAAATCAAGCGACCATCAACTACAGAACTTTTCAATCAACTACAGTACGTTTCATTTCGTCATTTTTTTTCGAACGGAACACCCCTCCTTTCTACGAGCTTTCCATTAAACCACACAGTTGAAGTATTATTTGATCTTCTTTTTTGATGTTTGGCATTGGGCAAGTACAGTCGTGGACAGTTAAAAGAGAACAAATTCAACTTTATCTCTATTATGCATTCGATTTTAAATGTCCATGATTTGCTTCTGCTATCAAATCCATCTCAGTATCAAAAGACCGAACCCATTCTGGCAAATCAATTTCGTGCTTCACGTGCCTTATGAAATTCGTTACTTTGTTTTTGCAGACGTGCTGATTTTTCGAATGGCCAACTTAAGTAGGCGAGCAAAATCAAGCCGAAGTGTAAAACATTTCCTCGCGGGAATAGTTTCACGTTCGACGGTAGGCAGGCAGGCAGGCAGGCAAACAGGCACAGGCACTTTTGCGATTTATGCCTCGCCGCGAACGCGACAAATGAAAGTCGTTCATCTGTGAACGGTCGTTAGAGAGGAGAGAGAGAGAGAGGCCCGTCAAACCCGAAATACCCGCGAAGTTTTGGTCCTTGAACTCCTGCAGCATCACACACCCACGTCCTGCATTACCATTCAATCATTTGCTCACATAAATTCACGTCAGCAAACACATTTACAGATCGCTATCTCCGAAATGCCGTTCGGCTCCGCCTGAATGCAATTTTTTCCGATTATTTTCGAGTTCGGACATTTGTTATTATGAGAAAACACGACATCAGAATGTGAATGGAAGTTAAACCAATACGGATTGCTTTAATGAGTCGCTTAATAATGTTATGTTATGGTCTTTCCCAACGAGACCAACATTCTACTCCTTGTAATATAATATCCTACAAATTTCACGTTGCTTATTATTTGCTGAACTAAAAAAGCCTACATTATACTCCTTGTATTTAATTTGCACGTTTTAAATGAAGATTAAAAAATGAAATTAATTTCTGATTTAGTAATCGGTTTGGTCGGTAAAAATTACTGTACGTAATCGACACGTGTTACATAATGAGTACTGCGATAGGAAGAAGAAAAAAAAAAATTCCCGATAACGCTTCAACTTGTCCCTTTCTAGAGAGGCGAACGTGATTCTCGCGTCATATAAGGACCGATACAATGGCTATCACGTTTAATGATATCTCTATCAGATGGCAGGTGGCAATGGCGGTCAAAGGTTACGAAGATCTTCTATGCGGCACCTTGATCCACCGCGACCCGTCGGAATCTGTGGTCCCATTGTATTTCGTGTTATTGTGGTTGTGCCATATCGTCACGACAATCACATTCACATGCACACAGAAAGACGCGCGCGCTCTCGGCTTTAATAAAGCTCCGGGCTTAATTCGGTGCTAATTGTCTTCTACCGCGCCTTAGGACAGGAAAAATCGTTTGCCTCATGCAAAGTCGATTTTACGGACACAATTGAATAACATTTTAATTGTCGTGAGTTGAACTTTTTATGCACTAATTCGTTTTTGTCTCTGTGGTCATTGAATCACTCACATTCAATCAAAATCGTTATTATTCGTTGAATAACTTATGCCAGTACAAAGCTGACGGCACATAATATTCAGATATTTTTTTTTAAAAACAAGACCAATCTTAAAAAAAATCTAACGAACATAAATATATTAACATACAAAATAAAGGAAATTGATTAGAGCCTCGATTAGTCTTAAGCCGGCCACAGACCTAACGGATCGGCCGGTGAACTATTGAAAAGTTCATCAAGTAGCTTCTGAATTTGTTCAACATTTTGAATTAGACTAGATCAACGAAAAATGTCACTTCAGATTATATTAGGTTAGGTTGTGATCAAAACAGTTTGATAGTTTTCATCAGTCAAACGTCAAACAGTTGTTTTTAAACAAAAAACAACACCAACTTGATGTTCATCAAATAGCCTCTGAATTTTTTTGTGACATTATGCAGCAGGTGTTGTACAGAAAAATGTCACTTTAGGTTATGACTTATCATGGGTTAGGTTATAAGCAAAACACTACAATTGTGTAACAGTTGTCATCTGTCATACGTCAATCGGTTTAGGAAGGTATTCCTACTTTTTTCAACGAAAATGTCACTTTAGGTTATGTTATGACTAATGACGCGTTAGGTTGTAAGCAATTGTTTGACGTTTGTCATGTATCAAACATCAATCGATGTAAGAAGGCATTCTCCCTTATTTCTTCTTTAATCAAAGAAACAAAGCAATTTGACGATCGCCAAGCAGCCTCTGCATTTTTTATGACATTGTGAAGCAGGTCTTGTGCTGGTTAATCGAAAAATATCACTTCAGATTATGACACATTAGGTTATAAGCAAAATACTATAAGTGTGTGACAGTTGTCACCTGTCAAACGTCAATCGGTTTAAATATTTCCCTTTCGTTTAATCAAAGATACCACACCAACTTGATGTTCATCAAATAGCTCTAAATTTTTTTATAGCATTGTGCAGTAAGTCTTGTACGGGCCCAACGAAAAATATCACTTTTGGTTATGATTTATGACGCGTTAAGGTTATAAACAAAACACCACATTGTTTAACATTTGTCACGTATCAAACGTCATTCGGTTTAGGAAGGCGTTATCACTTATTTCTTCTTTAGTCAAAGAAACAAAACCAATTTGACGATCACCAAATAGCCTCTACATTTTTATTACATTGTGAAGCAGGTCTGGTACTGACTAATCGAAAAATGTCACTTTAGGTTATGACACATTAGGTTATAAACAAAATACTACAAGTGTTTGACAGTTATCAGCTGTCAAACCAACTTGATGTTCATCAAATAGCTCTAAATTTGTTTTATAACATTTTACAGCGGGTCTTGTGCAGATCCAACGAAAAACGTCACTTTAGATCATGACTTACGACGCGTTAGGTTTTAAGCAAAACACTACAATTGTTTAACAGTTGTAAGTGTCAAACGTCAATCTCATTTATTTCTTCTTTAACCAAAGAAACAAAACCAATTTGACGATCGCCAAGTAGCCTCTGCATTTTTTATAATATTGTGAAGCTGGTCTTGTACTGGTTAATCGAAAAATGTCACTTTAGGTCATGACACGTTAGCTTATAAGCAAAATACTACATGTGTTTGACAGTTGTCACCTCACCTGCCAAACCAACTTGATGTTCATCAAATAGCTCTGAATTTGGTTTATAACATTTTACAGCGGGTCTTGTGCATATCCAACGAAAAATGTCACTTTAGGTAATGATTTACGATGCGTTAGATTATAAGCAAAACACTACAATTGTTTAACAGTTGTCACGTATCAAACGTCAATCGGTTTAGGAAGGCATTCTCACTTATTTCTTCTTTACTCAAAGAAACCAAACCAATTTGATGATCATCAGGTAATCTCTAAATTTTTATGACATTGTGAAGCAGGTCTGGTATTCGTTCATCGAAAAATGTCAATTTAGGTTATGACACGTTAAGTTATAAGCAAAAGACTACAAGTGTTTAACAGTTGCCAACTATCAAACGGCAATCGTTTAGATATGCAGCGCAGGATCAGAACAATCAATTTCGATCTCTCTGTATTAGCACCGCCAACTATCAATTAAATATCTGAAAGAATATTGTCATGCAGGCCTTCTTTTGGATCAACGGAAAATGTCACTCAGGTTAGATCACGTTAGTTTATAGGCAAAACTTCACAATTGTTTGACAGCTGTCATCTGTCAAATGTATATATACGATTTAGGAAGTTATTTCCCTTTTTTTTTAATCAAAAAAAAACAAAACCCATTTTATGAAGCTTTTAACCAAACACTTGCAGCGAAGCCAAAAAAAAAACAAGCTTTATTAGATGTCTCTTCAATTACGTAACAGATGGCGCTATCTTAATTGTTGCTTCAGTGTATTATTTGAAACTAGTACATTTAACATTTACTTACAACAGTGTCGGCATAATATTTACAATTTGTTTGACATTTTAAACAATAGATGGCGCTAAATTAACGGGATTTGATGTAATTAAACATTAACAATAAAAGAAATGAAAAAAAAATGAAAGTGTAATAGATTTTAGCAGTTTCGTAATGACATACTAGGATTCACTAAGTAATTATAGATCTATTATGAAAATAACAGCACTGGCAACACTGCTTCAGTTAAATATCTAAAAGAAGAAACTGACTGTCATTCTGAAGGGTAGATGGCGCCACGCTAACCAAGTTTATTGATATGAAATGAAAAATTAATCAGTAACATTTGAAGAATTTAGAAGAATTGAAAATTTACTAGAATTTAGCAATTTCCTGTAATCCAATAAAAAAATAAATAAATCTAATACGAAACTAATAGCACTGGTAACACTGCAACAGATAAAAATCTTAAACAAAAGATTCGGAATGCGCACGCCCTCAATTGTTTGTCATTTTGAATAATAGATGGCGCCACATTAACCAGGTTTGTTGACGTGAAATTAATATTTTTCCGATTTAAGTATTTGAAGGAATTCAAAAAAAAAAACTGAAAACGCAATAAATTATAGCAAGTTCCTAATTGCATAGTAGAATTCAGTAAAAGTAACAGATCTGTTACGAAAGTAATAACACTGACAACACTGAATTAAAAAATTCGAAATGCGCTTTAATATTATTTGTCATTTTGGATAATAGATGGCGCTATATTAACCAAGTTTGTTGATTCCGCTTAAAAATTGCCCATATTCTGACTAAGTAAGGGCCGGTCCTTTAACTTTAACCATAGAAACAATTGTGTGCATGGGAATAAATCAAAGGTTAAAGTTAATCGGTGTTATAAGTACCAGCTCTTAAACATTCGAAAAAATGTTTAAAAAATTGAAAATGTAAAAGATTTTTTACCAATTTTTAAGAACACTGGCAGCACCGCACGCGTGCTTTCATTGTTTGTCATTTTGAATAATAGATGGCGCTATTTTAATCAAGTTTTGTTGATACGAAGTCAAAAATTAAACATTTTCCGACTTAAATGCTCGCAAAAATTAAAAAAGTTAAATTAAAATGTAAAAGAATTTAGCAAATTTCCTAATAGGTAACATACCATATACATATAGTTTAGTAAATAATAAAACAAAACACTACAATTGTTTAATTTGTTATGTGTCAAACGTCAATCGATTTAGGAAGGCATTCTCACTTATTTCTTCTTTAATCAAAGAAACAAAACCAAGTTGATGATCATCAAGTAGCATCTACATTTTTTATGACATTGTGAAGGAGGTCTTTTATTGATTAATCGAAAAATGTCACTTTAGGTTATGACACGTTAGGTTATAAGCAAAACACTACAAACGTTTGACAGTTGACATCTGTCAAACGGCAATCGATTTAGATATGTAGTGTAGGATCAGGACAAACAATTTCGATAGTTTAGTAAATAATAAAAGATCTATTACTAAAGTCCATAGTAGTACTGGCAACGCTGCTCCAGATAAAATTGTCCTTTCTAATAATAGATGGCGCCTTATTAATCAAGTTGGTTGATATGAAATTAAGAATTGACCATTTTTTTACTTAATTACTTAAGGAAATTTAAAGAGAAATTGACGGTATAATAGTAATTTCGTAATAACCTATTAGGAAAACCATACCGGTACGTTTGAGCTACCCGGATACCCATATCATACTCGGGTACCTGAATTTATACGAGTACCCGAAACATATATTTTCCCGACCACTAAACGGGTATCCGGGTACAAAACTAAAGTCTGGATCTGACATGGTACCCGAATTTATAGGGGCACTCGTATAACTTCGGCTATATAAATATATGGTACCCGTATAAGTTCGAGTATCCCAGTTTGGGTATTTCAAGTTAAACAGGTAGATATATGTTTTTTCTGCGTTGATAAATTACACGGGTAATAACGGGTACCCGAATAAAAAAATGATACTCGGGTAATAATTGCACGGGCTATACTCGGATACCCGGGTATCCGATGTAATACTCGGATACCCGATGTCTTCCTTAGTTTCTTACTTCTACCCGGGTAATAATAGGTACCCGTGTAACAATTACGCGGGTAGTACTCGGGTACCCGATGTCTTCCCTATGACCTATTAGGAATCAGTTAAAGTAACAAATCTGACATTGGCAGCGTCACTGATCTGAATCAAAAAAGTTCGAAATGCCCACGCGCTTTAAGTAATTGTCACTTTGAAAAATAGATGGCGCTCATTTAACCAAGTTTAGCTTAAAAATCAACAAGGAAACATTTTGAAGAAATTTAGAAAAGAATTGACTATGAAATGAAGTTTAACGATTTCGTAATAACGTACTTAACTAGGATTCAGTAAATACGACGAAGGTAATAGTAAAAATAATTGTCACCGGTGTTGCCAACTCTTCAATGAACTATCCCCCTCCCTAGACGTTAGAGTTGAAAACATCCTAAATTGATTACTAAATGCCCCTACATTTTTTTTTCAAAAACAACTTTAAAAAATAAGTCATAATGAATCTTTTATGTCAAACTACCTTCGGCATGATTCAAGGGAGGCCCTTATTATTTATTATTCGTACAAATGATCTAAGTAAAAATAGAATGAATACAGAAACTGTTTAGGATATTACGAACTATGCTGATGATACCAATGTTCAACTCAATGTACTTCTGAGAGAAACTGATAATGAATTTTTTAGTTTTAAACTAACCGTGGGCGTGTATCAAGGGAGCATATTGAGGCCCTTATTATTTATAATTTGTAAAAGTGATCTAAGTATGATGAATACGGAAAATGTTTGTGAGATTACGAGCTATGCTAATGATACCAAACGCCGATTTCTTCACCGCCTTATCTGAAGATTAAATTTATATGTCACTTAGAATGTGACATACTTTGTACAAATTACGAGTCACATTCTAACTGACAGATAAATTTAACTTTCAGAAGAAATCGGCCATTAGAGAAAAAGTAAACTTTACTCTACGAATTTTATTATTTTGAATCTTCGGCAAGATGGGGATTATTAAGATGGGGCATAAAAGGTAAAATAAAAGAAAACAAAAATTATAAAAGGATTAAGTAGATCCACTGGATGGACTTGACATTGTTCTTTATAAATAAATTCTCTATTCATCAACTTTTCTACTTTTGTACAGATAATTTTGCTCGGTAAACAAAAGACATTGTTATTAAAAATTTGAGGCAAACGTTAAATTATTATTATTATAGATATAGACCTCATTCAGGGGGATTAGAGTGTGTTTGGAGATAGCTGTAAGCAACACAATTCTAATTTTTATAACTAAAGACTCTCACCCCTACGAAATTATTGACGTGCAGATTAATTTCTTAGACTAAAAAGTGTGGTCGTTGAATATTTTCATTCGAAGTGTCCGAAACGGGCACGTAACGCCGCCACTGGCCCTCAGAGCACGGTTCGACTAGTTTGTTGCACCTTGTTAATAACGCTGACTTTGCATATTGCTAGGCTTTTTGTAGCTCGGTTCTTGCAGCACGTTTTTAGGAACTCCATTAATGCCGTGCATATGGCATGTACGAGACCGTGCGTTTAATTTTCATATTATCCTTTTTTTACTCCTACCAGCAGCCAATATCATTTAGTAGATTCTTACGATGAATTTAGAAGGTGGTAATTAATTGCATTCCACGTTATTAATTTTTTTTTTTTTCGTTTGGGACGTGTCCTCTCGAGGAGACCCTCGTACGATTGTGCTTACGCCTGTTATTGATAGGTGCACATGTGTCTTTAAAATTACAAAAAGTCGACGTTTCACATTCTCATTTGTTGTTGTTATCTTTTTGTTAAGTTATATTTTCACTTGAAAAAAAAATCCCAGCAAATTTGGTTCAAATAAATCAAATTCATTGTAACATTTCACTTCTTTTATAACTGATAATAATAATAAAGCGATGATATAAAAATCAAAAACAAAACACCCAAATATCTTCTTGAGGTTCCTTCTTTCGAAATTTTCGTTATGATACAATCGGGAATAATTTGCGATTTCTTCTTCTTTCCTGCGAACGTCGTTTATGAGTTGGCTCGCCTTTTTTTTCTCAGAAATATTAAATTTTAACTCCTCGTTTTCATTTCTTCCTTCATCCTCTTTCCTGTGACTTTGCGCTACTTTCCTAACTTCTTCTAAACGAGGGTCTTTCTCTTTCTGTTGATTCAATTCATTGCTTGTCCGAGCGAGTTCGGTATAAAGCGCTTCAACTTTATCATTAATTTCTGATAGTTTCGTCGAGATTAACTTAATTTCACCTTCTTTTTCTTTCATTTTGACCCGCGTCTTCCTTTCAGTTTTCTAATTGCGCATTAAGTGTTACTATCAAATTTTTCTGTTCTGTTTGTCTCTTTAATCGCTGGAAGCCTCCGCCGAAACCTCCCTTTGTTTTTGGACTTCGTCCATTAAGCTTTGCACATTTTCTTTCAACTCCCTTATTTCCCCTTCTTTCACTGCGGTCTTTTGTTTTTGATCTTTGATAACGTCTTGAGTTTCCTCCCAATCACTCAACAACTTCTTGTACATTTTCTTCCAAATTGTTCCGTACAATTATTTTTTTAATCAAGTTTTCATCCATTTATTTATCACTTAATTTGTTTTCTAGACTTTCTTTAATACTATTCATAAGATTGCAAATAATTCGCTGACCTTGAGAGAATCAAGATCAAAAGTTGGGTAAAGATATTTTGAAAAAGAAGAGAGACAATGACATCATCATAGTGCACCCTAAAAAATGTAGAAACCATTAAAGAATATATAAAGAACACAATAGACCCCTGTGAACTGAAAATAGGAGTAAAAATTGGAAAATCAACAAAAATTAGTGGAATTTTACGTCAGTCAAAGCTGCAAATACGGCTAAAGTATTTGCAGATGTCTTCTTCAATGGTTTCTACACTTTTTTTTCTTTATCTTATCTCTACGCAACTTCTGAACTTGATTCTCGCGTCTCAAGGGCATACTGCAGCGAATTAATTGTATTCTTATGATTCTTCGCTAATTCCAAACATTCATTCAGTGTTGCAGTTCCACTAATCAAGTAATTAATCATTTTCTTGTCATTGTCACAACAATTTACTTTACCATTACTGGTATATGCCGATCCTTGAATTGTTGTACAGCAACTTGAATGACATACCTATTTTCCCACATGTTACACATAGTAGGTATTTTTTCGAATCTGAATTACATACATTGGCATCACTAGTACTTGCGTTATTTTCCGATATAACATACTGCTCTCCATAGAAAATGCATCACAGAAGGAATGAAACTTGGTTAATATACTGAATAAAGCATTGAATGATTACGTTCCCAAACAAATTGATTAGCTGCATCAAGTTATCTAGGTGTATTGTTCTTCAAATTTTTGTTACAATCATGAAAAATACTTTCGATTTCGTAATCTAATCTAAGCTCGTACCGTGGGAGTAATGGTATGGGTTAGTATCAGTGTAGGAAGTAGGTCTCCTTTAGTATTTATTCACGGTACTATGACAGCGGATCACTATATTGGGGATGTTCTATAAGAAATTAGAGGCCCTTTTCCAGCAGGATAACGCTCGACCTCATGTTGCCCATAGGACTTCCTGGGCATCCTTCCGTGGCCCCCAAGAAGTCCTGATCTTCCTCTCATTAAACATGTATGGAATACGATGGGAAGAAGAACTAACAATTTGCCTCGCCCTCCTCTAACTTTGGATGGGAGCTTTGCGTCATGAAGTACAAATGGATTGAGATTCCTTGCCTCAAGAAGAAATTGGTCACTTTTGCCCAGGCAATTTCAAAAATGCTTAAGACAAGGTGATGGTTCTACGCATTATTAGTTTTTAATCGTGTCGTTTTGCAAAGTATCCACCAAGTTCCGTTCAGTGCTTCCGTTCATTCTATATAGGTGATGCATTTTCTATGGAAAGCAGTATAATAAAAAAATATATATAGTATAATTCAGTAAATGCCATTAACACCTGTTACATAAGTTTTGGAAAAAATATAGAAGGGTATTATTTTAAATTTAAGAGAACTTTATTAAGTAAACATAACATAACAATCACCCATAAATCTTAGACTTTAGACACTTGATTGCTATATTGCTGCTAGGGGGCCTCTACCTTCAATAAGACGTAATTTTTGCCTTATATGTCGCATCAGGGTTTGGACGCTTTCTCTAATTTTTTGAAGAATTCTTTGTCGCAATTGGACTTCTCAACCATTTTCTTGCCAATAGAGCCCAAAAATTTTCAATTGGCCTTGCCTGAGGGTTATCATTTCTGGGTACACTTGGCATATGGTGAGCTTATAATCAGTTCAGCGTATCTCTAGCATAATGCGATGATGCAAGGTCAAGCCAAAACATGTAATCATCATTAGCATGATGCCGATTAATAAAAAAAATCAATTTTGGTAGGCAATTTCGGACGTATACTTCAGCAGTCACTGCCTGGCCTCTTACATGGCCTACATAGGGCCTAGATATGCCCGCCTCAGAAAATTTTGCTTTATTTTTGTATCTTACATTAATGGGAGTGTCTTTAATATTATCCGTATAGAAGCCTGCATTTCCAGGAAGTTCTGCATGGTCCATGATTAGATCCGATTATGGGCAAAATGACGACGTCTCAAAGCTCGGCAACAACCAGGGATTCTGGCCAATTGGCGGAAATATACTTGAAGCATTTCTTGCGTTTTCTGTATTTTAGGCCTGTTCTTGCATTATAGCATTTGAAAGGCGGAAACGACGGGAAAGCTTCCGGGAAGACACTCCAATGGTGTTTCTGGAACGGTTGACTAGACTGTTGACTTGAACTTCAGTTAACGCACGTGGACGGCCTGTTTTTGGTAGGTTTAAACATGGAATTCCCTCTTCGCATTCCCGAATTGTCCGATCTATGGTACTTTTTGAATATATTTTGTCCGCGAAACAAGTCTCGTCTAGGCAACTGTCCAACCAGGTTGCAGATGGACTTTCGTAAATCTAGCTTATACGCCACTTCGCAAGTGACAAACGAAAATGTGACATGTTAAAGAAATTGACATAACCCCTAGCAACATGTTTCGCCATAGTTGGCTAGATGTATTGGTTTTACTATGTCACAGAGAGCATTTAAAATTTTTCCCAAAACTTATGTAACTTTCTGACTAAACATTTTACAACAAAAGGAAACATGTTAAAAGCGATCACAATTTTTTGTTTTGTTATTGCCAGTTATTGTTTTGTTTTTTTTTTTTCTTAATTATTCAACGCAGAAAGTGTTTGTTTAATCGAAACATAAATATTGTTACGTGATCGAACATATCCATAATAAAATACGAAACGTACCGAGCAACAACACGGACAGTTTCCGCATACAGTTGCTAGATTAGTGTAAAATACTCGGTGCAGAGCGGCGGGACACACTCGGACCGTGCCCCCCGCGGACTGTAAAGTTATGGGCTACACGGGGGGCTCCGACACTCCTCTCTCTGCCCTTCGCAGTGTAGAGCGGCACTCGAAGCTTAAAAGCCGGAGTGTTTTGGTAACGTTCCTTAACATTCCAGTTTTATTTTTATATGTTTTTCCGAATTCTGATTCTGAACTGATCTATGCATGAACTGAGATATCTTATATCAAGCTTATAAAATTAACAAAAAAAAAAAGAGGAATGATATGATTGTTGGTTTCAAAAAAACGAGCGTTTATAAAGCAATTATTAATGAAAACGTGCAAAAAAATTAATGATCCAATGAATAACTAACTAAAGTATCCGCTTAATTAGCTATTATCCCGCACAAAACACACGCTGAATTATTTACTTACCTAATAACATTCAGGACGATTATTAAAACACAATCACAAGGAAGTTCGCCGTTTCAATCGTTTTCTTCCTTGACTGACGGACACCACAATCTTTTCCTTCTTTTTTTTTCAAAAATCAATTTAATTCCTCCTGAACTAGGTCGTGCCAAAAGGAAAAAAATCTCCGCACAAAAACTATTTTATGGTCGTCATCGCGATTGATTCTTATTTGTTGTATCCTTGAAACGTTCGAGTTTTTTCTTCTTCTACCGGAGAGATCTAGTTTATATAAACGGAAACATTTTTAGTTGAGAGTGCGTTGTGTAAGCACGACGGACCACGAAAATAGTGGCCCGGCATAAATTTGGGTGTTTCTTGGGAGCGAAGCTCGAAAATCCGTCGTGAGATTTATTGCGAGAAAAACATAAAAATCGGATGTTTACAGAGAGGAATGCGTAATTTATTCATAATGACTGCATTAAAAATACCACTACACCTACAACTTATGTTTTAAAGGTGGTGGTCATTAATAACGGACGCCACACATGCACACGACGTTAGACATAATATAATAACTTCTGGTTTTTAGGTGGTCATCTGCAATATTCGAGATTTATAGAAGGACCTACGCGTACAGGGTTGGTTTTAGTTTATAACACCGTATTCATAGTGAGGAACAATCAGTCAAATCGATCTTACAAATATACGTGTACATAATTAAGTTTCCTCTGAATAGCTATTTCGACCCTAATTACTCCTCATCAGGAGAAGAGGTTCCAGGAATAAATGTTTAACTTTGTTTATGCTACGATACATTCCAACAGACCTTTCCTTTTCATTTATACCTTATGGGGTAACAATAGTGAATAAAATTGCAAATAAAAAAAAACACACTTACTTGAAAATTAATTTAATTTAATTTAATTTAAATTAAAAATAAATAAATAATATAAGAAAGGATATCACAATATCTGAGTGCGATTCAAATTGTGATCAGTCTGTTCATGGAAATGAAGTTGTGACGTGTAACAATGTGCCCCACAAATATTTTAAATTATTCTTAACTTATTCCTAAGTTATAATTCCAAAAATTCTATAAAAATACGAAATTATGGTTAATAAATTGAATTAATTAAATAGTTAAAGTATATGTAGTAATACCTCAAACCTGGACGTTTCTTTTTTAATAAAGACACTTCCCTATTATAACATCCTTTCACGTTTCTACAGGCTGCTCATTTTAAATCCTAACTCCTGAAGACTTTAGGACAGAAAACCCATCAATCAAATCAGAAATAATTGCATGTTTTCATGGTATACTGAAAGCACAGAAATAGAAGGGGTTGCCTATTTTCAATTGTTAAGGCGTCTCGATTTAAAAAGGGCACCCTGTATCTGCATTAAAATAAAACTTTTTAATAATATGGTCACCTCTTATGGCGGAGAGCTCACTGTTTGGCCCTTGAGTATCCACTATGGAAAGACATCACTGATATGATTTGAAAACCACATTTTTAGATAGTACGATGAGAAAACTGGACAAAACAAAAAACGAACAAAATGAAACAAATAACGACTCATTAAAAACACAAAACCAAAAGAAATTCTTTTTTCTCTTAATTGTTTGCTTTATTTATTTTTTTTATATATATAAAATGAAGTGGACAAGAAGGTGAATAAAAATAGCAAATTCAACAAGGTTTAAAGCAGAAAGGAAAAGCTATACCGTAGAAAACTATTTAGAAAGAATTTTTTTTCTATTTGTTTTTACTATTATTTCTTTTTTTTTATTGATGGCTGCAATAAATCGATACTTTTTGTTTTTTTATTATTATCATTATTATTATTTTTGCGGTATATTCGAAAATTTGTTAGAACTTTTATTTATTTAAATAATATTTCGCGTTTTTATTTTACTATCTTATATTTTCATGTTCACAAATCTATAACTTTCGTTTTGTTCTCCTCGATAAGATATTCGTACGTTTTTGTAACTTTAATAAATATTTAAAAAAAAAAACGTTTTAGAACGATGATAAAAGTGAGGAAGACAAAAGACGATCGGCAAACAAACAAATGACGATTCGCATAAAATAAAAGAATCGAAAGGAAATCATCTTTGCCTGAATTAGTTTCGTTTCGTTAAATAAAATAAAGAATGATGACAGAACACGAAACAAAAACGAAAAGCGAAATAAAAACAAAAGGCGACTCAGTAAATAATTGATAGTTAATTAAATATATTTGTATATGATTTAACGAGAAGCATGCAAATCGTCCCTGCTTCAATTGGCTTATTTCCTTTAAGTAAAATTTAAAAAAACGAAATAAAAAAAACGAAAAATTAAATAAAAACACGCACGAACTAGAAACAAAAAAAATTAAATACAAAGAAAAGACAATCGCACTAAATAAATGAGAGTTAATAAAAAAAAAGTGATCGTGATTTAGCGAGATCATGAAAATCGTTTATTTAAAAAAATCCTTTGGTTGGTTTCTTTTCATTCAAAAAAAATTGGAAATTATGAAATAAAAACAGAATACGAAACAAACACAAAAAATGAATAAAAACAAAAGACGACCGCAGTAAATAAATGAAAAAAAAAATGATTTAACGAGAAGCAAGAAAATCGTTTCTTTTAAATAAAATAAAAATTAATTACAATAAAAATTTAAATAAAAACACAAAAAAATTAAATACAAATAAAAGAACGATCGCTTTAAATTAATTAAAAATCAAGAAATAAAAATAGCACACGAAACAAAAACAAAAATGAAATAAAAACAGAAAAAAGTAAATGAAGACAAAAGACGGTCACGGTAAATAAATAAATGTCAGGTTATTAAAAAACCAAAAAACAATAAACGATCGCAGTAAATAAATGTTTATTAAAAAGACGTTAATGATTTAATCAAATGCACGAAAATCGTCTGTGCTTAAATCGGTTTCTTTTCTTTAAACAAAATAAAAAAAGAATCAAATAAATACAGAACACGAAACGTAAACAGAAGAAAGAAACAAAGACAAAAAATGAAATACAACCAAAAGACGACCGCAGTAAATAAATGACAGTTAATGAAAAAAATGTACACGACTTATCAAGGTCACCAAAATCATCTTCGCTTATATCAGTTCATTTCTTTTAAGTAATATAAAAAAATAATGAAATAAAAACAGGACATGAAACAAAAACGAAAATTTAAATGAAAATTTAAAAAAAAAATGAAATACAAACAAAAGACGATCGCTGTAAATAAATGACAGTTTATTTTAAAAAAATTGCTTAGATTGGGTTGCTTTCTTTAAATAAATTAAAAATTATAAAATGAAGACAGTGCACGAAAAAAAAACAAAAATGAAATAAAAACAGAGAAAATTAAATGTAGACAAAAGACGATCGCGGTGAATAAATGACAGGTTATTTAAAAAAATCATAATTTAAGCAGAGGCATGAAAATCGTCTTTCCTCAAATTAGTTTTTTTCCTTTAAATAAAATTTTAAAATACTTAAATAGAAACAGGACACGAAACAAAAACAGAAATGAAATAAAAACTGAAAAATTAACGGAAAACAAAAGTCGGCCGCGATAAATAAATGAGACTTTATTTAAAACAATTGCTTAGATTGACTTCTTTTCTTTAAATAAAATTAAAAATAATCAAATAAAAGTAGAACACGAAATAAAAACAAAAGTAAAACAAAAATAGAAAAAAAAGGAAGGAAAAACAAAAGACGATCGCAGTAAATAAATGACAGTTAATGAAAAAAATGCACACATAATTTACCAAGGTCATGAAAATCGTCTTCGCTTATATCGGTTCATTTCTTTCAAGTAAAATAAAAAATAATGAAGTAAAACACGAAACAAAAACGAAAAATTAAATAAAATTAAAAAAAGAATTAAATACAAACAAAAGACGATCGCTGTAAATAAATGACAGTTTATTTAAAAAAAAATGCTTAGATTGGTTTACTTTCTTAAATAAATAAAAAATAAATAAAAAATAAATAAAAATATGAAATTAAAACAGTGCACGAAGAAAAAACAAAAATGAAACAAAAGCAGGAAAAATTTAATGAAGGCAAAAGACGATCGCGGTAAATAAATGACAGGTTATTTAAAAAATCATGATTTAAGCATGAAAATCGTCTTTGCTTAAATTAGTTTCTTTTATTTAAATAAAATTTTAAAATACTTAAATAGGAACAGGACATGAAACAAAAACAGAAATAAAATAAAAACTGAGGAATGAAATGAAAACAAAAGACTGCCGCGATAAATAAATGAGACTTTATTTAAAACAATTGCCTAGATTAACTTCTTTTCTTTAATTCAATCAACTATTGTTGTATTTTAGGACCAACCCAATACATGTATAACCATGTCTTAAGAATTCAATAAATTATTATTATTATTATTAAAATTAAAAATAATTAAATAAAAGCAGAACACGAAACAAAAACAAAAATAAAAAAAATAAAATAAAAATAGAAAAAAATTAAGTAAAAACAAAAGGTGATCGTAGTAATTAAATGACAGTTTATTAGAAAAAAGCATTAATGATTTAAAGAGAAGCATGAAAAACGTCTTTGTTTAAATTAGTTTATTTTATTTGAATAAAAAGGAACAGAACAATAACAAAACTGAAATAAAAACAGAAAAAATTAAATAAAAACAAAGGACGATCGCAATAAATAAATGCTAGTTTATTAAAAAAAAAGACATTAATGATTTAACCAATGATTAATGCTTAAATTGATTTATTTTCTTTAAATAAAGTGTAGTAAAAATGAAATCAAAATAGAACACGAAACAAAAACAAAACATTAAATAAAAACAAAAGACGACCGCAGTAAATAAATGATAGTTATTGAAAAAATATTCACGATTTACCGAGGTCATCATAATCGTTCTTTAAAAAAGATTGAAAATAATGAAATAAAAAAGGAAAAGGAAATAAAAACAAAAAAAAATTAAATAAAAGAAAAGACGATATTAAGAAAAAAAATCATGGTTTAACCATAAACATGAATTGATTGGTTTCTTTTCAATAAATAAAATGAAATAAAAACAGAACAAGTAATAAAATCAAAAGAAAATTAATAACAACAAAACACAAAGAATTTAAACTTATTAAAGTAAAAAAATATTATTTTTCCTTATTGATAATATTATTTATGAACGTCATTAATCTTTACGAAAAACAGGCAGCAGTAATGGGTCGAATACAGCAGACTGCCTAGAAGTGTCATTTGCAATGATAGCCTTATTTCCAAGTTAGCATACAGAGGTAATGATCTTAATGGCCACGAGAGTACATACGTGGGTAAAGAAATAAGTATTTACACATGCTCTGAGGTGGTACGAGAAGACTTTTCAGAGAACTCGGGAAAGTAAAGCTCAGAGCTCTGATTAAAGAGGTTCCACTGTGTTTTTGCTTTCAAATGACTTTAAACATTTCAAATTTCCAAATCCTCTCCTCAACGTATTATTTTTGAAAATTGTGTAGTTCGAACTTCCTTTCAATTTTGGCAAGAAAAGCTGCACGTGGCTTAATTACGTATACATAATTATTTGCCATTCCTGTGTACAAGGAAAAAAAAAGAAACCAGGCAAGAAAAATTCTAAAGCACACACATGAATTATTAGGGAAACGTTAACGCGTACGCTGAATATACCGTTCATACCGAGCGTTAATGAACACTTAGCGTTAAGGTGAAGCAGAAAAACCCATTTAATTAGACGTTCGGCAATAAAAGGCCGGCCGGCCGGCGCGGCGGCATAAATCTTGCGCAACAGTTGAAAATATCTGAAATATGAAAATTAAATACGGCCAGACGCGAGATTTATCATGAATATTTCTTGTTGTACAAGTGTAAATCACGAACATCCGAGATCGGACTCCCAAATATTTATGCGGCCTTATAAAATAAAGTGCTCTGTCCGGTGTTTTACGTGTTAATATTAATAAAAACTGGCACGGCTACCTGGCATTTCACTGCCACATAAAACTGCTACTAGTTATATTTAACTAATGAGTAGTGCGTGCGGTTATCTCTCAAAAGCGGCACAATTTTATGTTCGGTTGTTTTTCTCTTCCTTCATCTTGTTTTGGGATCAGTTTTGTTTAAACAACAAAAGCTTTACTCAAATCAGATACACTGTATATAAAAACATTTGGTGTTTTTAATATATACATACATTGAGTGTTATTGACACTATTTTTACGGTATTTTTATTAAAGCTGGGGATTTTTAAACAAGTTACGAACAGCTAAATGACTCAGTATATTTTTTTGGTCGAAAATTGCCTCGTTTGTTAACAGAACCGTTTAGGTTAGTTACTTTTGGTCAAGATGACTTTTTCGTAGATAAAATTGAAAATTAGAGGTGAATTAAATCCGCGTAAAACTTCAATGGTCCCCTCCCCAAAAAAAAAAGAAACAACAACAACAACAAAAAAATAGACAAAACGAACGAAATGAGATTTTAATGAGCACCTAAACGCTTCTATCTTCGGACTTAATAAGTACTACAGTAGGTAAGTTCCTTCGCCTGCCTGCCTGCCTGCCTACATTAACAGTTTTTCCATGTAATTAAATAATAGTGGGCTCAAGTTGATTCCGAAAACAAATTATTAGATATCCCAGAAAATGAACGAGTCACGTCGGACTCAGGTCGTCATTAGAGCGGATTCGGGACGCATGTTTTGGTACCGCCGAGTCATCGCCGTCTTGATTAACTTGTCAGTGTTTTTACTCGAAAAGCGGCATTTTTTAATTTCCTCAAAACGCCACGGATTCGAACGTTTTTGTAATTATCGGGTATTATCCACGCCTCGGGACGCTTAATTAATATTTTTGGAAACGATTCGACGCGGTCGCTCTCGCGCCTGTGTTTCGCCTGAGAATGCAAATTCAATTAAGGGAAGCCGTCGACGAAAAACACGGGCATTAGAACATGTACGGTCTTTCTTTTTTGTTACGTCCTCGAATCCAATCAAATCAAATCAAATCAAATAACGCATTAATAACTTCTGGGAGCAGCAACGTATAAGAAGTTAAAAACTTCATCAAATCCATCACCGATTCAAAAAAGAAAAAGAAAAACGACGGCGGAGAGTTAAAATAATAACAAAATTATTTGGTGTTTTAAATTGAGATGGAAGTAGAAAAAGAAAGTCACTTAATTAGGTTGGTTTCAACTTAGATCTTCAATTTATTTACTGTGGCGACTTCAAAGTTACGTTTTTTAAATTAAATTCTTCACCGAGGCCCAAAAGCACAGGACGTTCGAACACAACAATAAATTGCATATATTTTCTCGCTGTAAAAGCCAATCAAGAAAGATGTTCGGTTAAACCATCGATCATTTTCAACTTCAAAAAGGAGGCAAGACAGAAAAAAAGATCAGAGAGTTTGAAATTATAAAACAACCCTCGTTTTAATAAAATTTTGATAAAAAAGAAACTTTACAGTGTCTATGTTTTAGCTAAAGTGCCATCTATTGACCAATGGACGATTTAAACCGCGTTTTGAAATATTTAAGGAACGATATGAAAGATAAAGGAACACATTGCGAAAAAAGGAAAACGAAGCAGATTTGGTGAAGAAAATTTAGAAAATTTTGAATTCTAAAAACTACATTTTATGCGCCATCTGTTGTTCACTCTTGATACCAAATTTTTTTACGAAAAGTTTCTATAAGTATAGTTAATCAAAGCATTATCTGTTAACAGATGAATGAAACTGCGTTTCGAAATATTAAGGATTCAAGGACGTTATGACGCATTGTTGCCACATCTTCTCGTGAAAGCGAGTTCAAAAAAAAAACTCCAAACGATGAAATTGAAGAGATCCTGTATATTAGTTAAAGCGCCATCTATTGACCAAACGGACGATTTAAATCGCGTTTTGAAATATTCAAGGAACGAATATAAAAGATGAAGGAAAGCATTGCCAAAAAAGGCAAACGAAGCAGATTTAGTGAAGAAAATTTAGAGAATTTTGATTCTAAAAATTTCATTTTATGCGCCATCTGTTGTTCAATAGCTGAATTAAACTACACTTCCTGAAAAATGCCAGAAAATCTACACACACTCTTGTTACCATTTTTTTTTTCGTAAAAAAAACAAGTCAAAGCATTATCTGTTAACAGATGAATGAAACTGTATTTCAAAATACTAAAGATCCAAGGACGTTATGACGCATTGTTGCCACATCTTCTCGTGAAAGCGAGTTCAAAAAAAAAACTCAACGAAGATATTTCAACTTTCAATAGTAAACAAAAACAGAGGAAATAACGTGAGAAAAAAAGGATTTTAAATTTGACCAAACAATGAAACTGAAGAGATCCTGTATATTAGTTAAAGCGCCATCTATTGACCAGACAGACGATTTAAATCGCGTTTTGAAATATTCAAGGAACGAATATGAAAGATAGAGGAAAACATTACCAAAAAGGGAAAACGAAGCAGATTTGGTGAAGAAAATTTAGAGAATTTTGAATTCTAAAAGGTTCATTTTATGCGCGTGCCATCTGTTGTTCTATAGCTGAATTAAACTGCACTTCCTGAAAAATGCCAGAAAATCTATACACACTCTTGTTACCATTTTTTTTTTCGTAAAAAAAACTATAAGTTAAAGCTTTATCTGTTAACAGCTGAATGAAACTGTATTTCGAAATATTAAAGATTCAAGGACGTTATGACGCATTGTTGTCACATCTTCTCGTGAAGACGAATTAAAAAAAAAAACTCAATGAAGACATTTCAACTTTCAATAGCAAACAAAGACAGAGAAATAACGTGAAAAAAAGAGAATTTTAAATTTGACCAAACGATGAAACTGAAGAGATCCTGTATATTAGTTAAAGCGCCATCTATTGACCAAGTGGACAATTTAAACTGCGTTCTGAAATAGTCATTATGAAGAATAAAGGAAAATATTTTGAAAAAACACAGAAAAAAACGAAACATTAAACGTTAAAAAGATGGCGAAGAAAAATTGGAGACCTTTGAATTCTAAAAACTTATGCTCCTCCTGTTGTTCAATAGTTGAATTAAATTACAATTTCTGGAAAAATCTGAGAAAATCTTCACGAACTATTGTCAAATTCTCTTGTGAAAAGAGAATTTTAAATTTGACCAAATGATGTCACATAAGATATCTTGTGTATTAGTTAAAGCTCCATCTGTTGACCAACGAATGAATTAAATACACGAAAATTGCTTTATGACATTTATGGTTATGAAAATTAAATAAATGCGTCGGAAAAAAACGGAGAGAAAACAAATGATGGCAAGAAAAACAGATTTTTGAATTTTAAGACTCACACAACTCATACGCCATCTGTTATTCAATAGTTGAAATAGACTACGTTTCCACAATAAAGATTTGAGAAAACGAGGTGAAAATAGTTTCAGTTTGTAACTTAAGGAAAATATGCATTGAAAAGGCGAAAAAGAAAACGAAACATTGAAATTGCGGCTAAGAAATGTCAGAAGGACTGCGGCTAAGTGCACCCTCTATCGACCGACAGCAGAATTGATTTGAGTTCCCAACATAAAGAAAATAACAGAAATCCATTAAAATGTTACAAGGTTATTTATTAAGAGACTCTGTGTTATTAGTTAAAGCGCCATTTGACATTATTATAACATTTTCGACTGCCAGGAATAAAAAAATAATTTAATTAAAAAAAAATGCCACTTATGTGCCATTTGCTGTTCTATAGCTCAAGTAGATTTTGACAAAACGATGTTAAAGCATTTTTTGTTTACATTAAAAAAAGCCAAATAAAACGACATATCAAATGCAGAAGGAGTACAACTAATCCGCCACCTATTGACCAACAATTGAACAAAGACAGAGAGAAAACAGCAAAGAAAAATCCTAAAGAAAGACAGAATGATGTTAAAGAAACTTAAGAGTTCCAGTGTATTCGTTAAAGCGCCATCTGTTGACCAATGAATGAACTCAACGCAAGAAAGGCATTTCCAATTATGAAGTTTCTTCGTGATCAGAATCTTTTTATTAAAAAGAGAAAAATAAAGCTAAGGAAAATCATTTTTTTTTAATTCCAAGAAACTACAACTCATGCGCCATCTATTGACCAACAATTGAACAAAAACGGAGAGAAAACAGACAGAGAATTGATCAACAATGAAACAAGGACGGAGAGAGAACAGCAAAGAAAAATCAGAGAATTTTCAAATCTTAAAGAAAGTTGCCTCGTAGATAGAAAGATGTTAAAGAAACTTAAGAGTTCCAGTGCATTAGATAAAGCGCCATCTATTGACCAATTAATGAATTCAACGCAAGAAAGGCATTTCTTTCTATTAAAAAGAAATAAAAATAAAGCGAAACATTAAAAAGATGCCGAGGGATAAGAAATTTTTTTTTAATTCCAAGAAACTACAACTCATGCGCTATCTATTGACCAACAATTGAACAAAGACGGAGAGAAAACAGCAAAGAAAAATTTGCAAAATTTTCAAATCCTAAAGAAAGCTGCCCCGTAGACCGGATGATGTTAAAGAAACTTAGAGTTCCAGTGTATTAGTTAAAGCGCCATCTGTTGACTAATGAATAAACTTAACGCAAGAAATGCAGTTCCGATTATGAAGTGTCCTTCGTGATCGGATTTTTTTTATTAAAAAGTTATAAAATAAAAGGAAACATTAAAGAGATACCGAAGGAATTTTTTTTTTTGTATTCCAAGAAGCAACAACTCATGCGCCATCTATTGGCCAACAATTGAACAAAGAAGGAGAGAAAACAGCAAAGAAAAATTAGCAAAATTTTCAAATCCTAAAGAAAACTGCCCCGCAGATCGGATGATGTTAAAGAAACTTAAGAGTTCCAGTGTATTAGTTAAAGCGCCATCTGTTGACGAATGAATGAAATCAACGCAAGAAATGCATTCCCGATTATGAAATATTCTTCATTCTTTTTATCAAAAGAGATAAAAATGAAGCGAAACATTAAAGAGATGCCGAAGGGAAAAAAAATTTAATTCCAAGAAACTATAATTCATGCGCCATCTATTGACCAAAATTGAACAAGGACGGAGACAAAACAGCGAAGAGAAATCAGAGAATTCTCAAATCCGAAAGAAAGCTGCCCCATAGACCGAATGGTGTTAGAGAAACTTAAGAGTTCCAATGTATTAGTTAAATCGCCATCTGTTGACCAAAGAAAGAATTCAACGCAAGAAAGACATTTCCGATTATGAAATATTCTTCATTCTTTTTATCAAGAAGAGATAAAAATGAAGCAAAAGATTAAAGAAATACCGAAGAAAAAAACATTTTTTTAATTCCAAGAAACTACAACTCATGCGCCATCTATTGACCAAAATTGAACAAAACAGCGAAGAAAAATCAACGAAATTTTCAAATCCTAAGGAAGCTGCCCCGTAGATAGAATGATGTTAAAGAAACTTAAGAATTCCAGCGTATTAGTTATAGCGCCATCTATTGACCAATGAAAGAACTCAACGCAAGAAAGGCACGTCCGATTATGAAATATTCTTCATAATCAGAATCTTTCTATTAAAAAGAAATAAGAATAAAGCGAAACGTTAAAGAAATGCCGAAAGAATTTTTTTTTGAATTCCAAGAAACCACAACTCATGCGCCATCTGTTGCTTAATAGCTGAATTGAACGTCACTTTTTGACAGCGAAGATTCAATTCGATTTTATAAATAAGAAAAAAATACATTGAATAAGACAAAGAAAATGAAACAATTAAAACATAAACAAATGAAAGAATACTTTAAGAAGCTAAAAGATGATCACGGGAAGATGGAGAGCAATAAGGAAATAAATAAAAGTAATTACTAAAGCAATAACCAATAAAGTTGATTTAAACTTCGATTTTTAATTTATTTAGTGGAGACTTGAACGATCGATGAAGCTAGCTACATCCGGTTTAGCATTTTTCACGCTGCGCCGTTTGCAAATAATTTTACTTCACTGCTCGTATTACCTACAAGAATGATGTTAGCACATCAAAATCAGATACGAAGTGATATCACGCTAATAACATGAAGGCGTGCATACGTTACTAGGCACTTAATTATAGCGCGTATCCACGGATGAAGGGTGGCCGTTCTTGGGGGCCCCCATGTTGCCTGAAGCGATGATTTAAAGTGTATAACCACCGATTGTAAGCCACCACAGCGTCAAATCGGATGCTGCGTGGAATATTCCTAATTAGAGGAAGTCAGGATTCATCCGCGGCGTCGCCTGGCAACAAAATCTTTTTAAATGCGGCCGCCGCCTATCTTCGAACGCAGCTTTTGGCTTTAAGGCGCCCACGCGGCAAATTCGCACGGGGCTTCGGGCAAATATGGTCCCTATTAATGTCAGACTAAATTGGTGATTACCGGAGAAACAAGTGGAGACTGCGGAATTAATCGATTGGAAAATTTGGTGTGGCGAACGAGTCACAAGCGTGAGATTCGCAAAGGATTCTTTGAGAATCGCATCGTAGAGCAGCAGCAAGGAATTTCATTTTTAGAAATGCGCCTTGAAAATCTGAACTTTGTCGACCTCAGAATTTTGTGCATAATGTCATGCAATTTTTAAATCGGAAAAAGAAAGAAAATTCAAAAGAAAAAATGAGTATGAAGGGGAAGAACTCGGAAACAATATAAAAAGGAACATCTAAAATGGTTAGACTAAAAATATTAACGATCAACAAATGAAAAAATTTAGAAACAGCTAAGCAGAGAGCTTCGATAACCACATAATTGTTTGTTTTAAAAGAGAAATTGAAATTTTTACTTATACTTTTTTTACGTTTTCAATCTAAATGAGTTTATTTCGAAATTTGGTTTTAACATTTAAGAATCACTATGTTTACGTAAACAATGCAAAAGCGGTCCACGTATAGAATCCTGAGGGGCTCCAGATTTGATATCCAAAGAAATCTGAAAATGACGTTATTCGAATAAGTGACAGTTTGCTTTTCTATATTTTTTTATTTGTAAAACGATTTAATTTTTGTTGTAGAATTATTTGAAAGAATGTCCTTTATGCTTTATAATTGTCAATGGAACAAATTACTTTTGTTTCTTCCATTTTCCTGTCTATTTCTGCGCTTTTTTAATTTCTTTCGGTTTCTATTTTTTTTTCTTTTTAATTTTTACTTTAGTTTATTTTATTTTTTGCTGTTAATTATTCAGTAAGAAAACAATTTTCAATGAAAAACCTTCTTCTGTTTCTACATTTTTTTAAAAACTGCTTCTGCTTTTGTTTTTTTTTTCAAATTAAAGCGGAAATTAATAAAAATGACTTCCCTCGTTTCATCACTTTTTCTCAAATTTTTAATTTAAATCGATTTATTTTGTGTTATTGCTCAGTATCATAAGAAAACAATTTATAGTTCATAGTTTTATCAATGAATAGGTCGTGTTTTGTTCTTTCATTTGTTTCTGTTTTTTTTTTTTGTCTAATTTAAGCGCAATTTAATAAAAATGTTTCCCTCGTCGTTTTCTATTATTTCTTTATTTTCACTTTAATTCAATTTATTTTTTGTCATTAATCGTTTCACAATTTATTTATTGTTCATTATGGTTCGATCGTCTTTTGTTTTGTTTTTTTTTTTTTCATTTTTTTCTATTTTTTTCTACTTTTTTCTTTCTCTAATTCTAATTAGAGGTTTCTATTATTTCTTTATTTTTACTTTAATTCAATTTATTTTTTGTTATTAATTGTTTCACAATTTATATATATTGTTCATTATAGTTCGATCGTCTTTTGTTTTTTTTTTCTTTCTCTAATTTAAAGAATTTAATAAAAAGGTTTCCCTCACTTTCTTTCATTTTTTTATTTATATATTAATCCAATTTTTAATATTTTTTTTTGTATTAATTGTACAACGATGATGCAATTCAGAATTCATTATTGTTAATCAAATGATCGTCTTTTGTTTCGTCTTTTTTTTTTTTTAGGAAACAAGAAGTTGGGTAATGTCAAATAAACAGAGTAATTCATTCGTTTTTATTTTTTTTTGCCAACTCATGTAAAAGTCGTCTTGTTTTTCTTTATTTTTTTTTTCTTACTATGGTAAGTAGTTGAAAATATTGTCGTGAAACCGACCGCCTTTTGTTTTTCATCTTTTCTTCGGAAAAAGTCGAAATTTGCTTGCGTTTTTGTTTTTGAAAAATTAAATTGAAATTCGACGTAATATTGATCGCCTCTTGTTTTGTTTTTAGACTTTTCCTAAAGTTCCGTGAGTTTCATTGCCTTTCGTTTTGGTCTTTCATCTCTTTTTATGAAAAACAAGTTTGGTGCTAAATCGGATTCGCTTTTGTTTTTTTTTTTTGCCATCTCTTGGAAAAAATTGTCTTGTTTTTGTTTTATTATGTTGAAGATATCGGTTGAGAAACTGACCGTCTTTTGTTTTTCATTTTTTCTTGCGGAAATTCCCTATTCGTTTTTGTTTCTGAAGAATGAAATCGAAATTGTTTTGTTTTTGGACTTTCCATAAAGTCATCTCGTAAACTCGATCGTCTGTTGTTTTGATCTTTCTTCTTTTTTTAGGAAATTTGTTGTGAGACCGATTCATTTTTATTTTTTTGCCCATCTAACGGAAAAAGTCGTCTTGTTTTTGTTTTTTTTTTTTATTTTACTAGTTTGAACATATCGTCGTGAAACCGACCGTCTTTTATGTTTCGTCTTTTCGTGCGGAAAACGTCGAAATTGCCTTTCGTTTTTGTTTCTGAAAAATGAAATCGAAATTCGACGTAATATCGATCGCCTTTTGTTTTGTTTTTAGACTTTTCCTAATGTTGTCATAAGTTTCATCGCCTTTTGTTTTGGTCTTTCATCTCTTTTTATGAAAAACAAGTTTGCTACTAAATCGGATTCGTTTTTGTTTTTTTTTTGCCATCTCATGGAAAAAGTCGTCTTGTTTTTGTTTTATTTGTTTCATTATGCTGAAGATATCGTCTTTTGTTTTTCATTTTGTCTTGCGGAAAAAATCGAAATTGCCTATTCATTTTTGTTCCTAAAGAGAAATCGAAATTAGACGTATTATCGATCCCCTTTTGTTTTGTTTTTGGACTTTTCATAAAGTCATTGTAAACTCGATCGCCCGTTGTTTTCATCTTTCGTCTTTTCTTAGGAAGTTCGTCGTGAAGCGACCGTCTTTTGTTTTTCATTTTTTTTTCTTGCGGGAAAACTAGAATTGCCTTTCGTTTTTGTTCTTGAAAAATGAAATCGAAATTCGACGTAAAATCGATCGCCTTTTCTTTTATTTTTGGACTTTCCATGAAGACTTGATCGCCTTTCGCTTTGGTCTTTCGTTTTTTTTTAAGGAAAAAGATATCGATGGTCGCACTCGTTTCTGTTTTTGCCGTGTTATGGAAAAAGTAGTTTTGTTTTACTATATGAGGTAAAAAGTTGAAAATATCGTCGTGAAACCGACAGTCTATTGTTTTTCTTTCTTCTTTTACGCAGGAACCAGTCGATAGGGTACCTGTTTTTGTTTGTCGTCGTTTGCCGAATGAATGAAATCGAAATTCGACGCAATATCGATTGTCTCTTGTTTTGTTTTTAGACTTCTCCTTAAGTTTCGTCGCCTTTTGTTTTGATCTTTCATCTCTTTTTATGAAAAGCAAGTTTATTGCTAAATCGGATTCGTTTTTGTTTTTGTTTGCCATATCATGGAAACAGTCGTCTTGTTTTTGTTTTATTTGTTTTATTATGTTGAAGATATCGTTGTGAGACCGACCGTCTTTTGTTTTTTGTTTTGTCTTGCGGAAAAAGACGAAATTTTTGTTTCTAAAAAGAAATCGAAATTAGACGTATTGTTTTGTTTTTGGACTTTTCACAAAGTCGTCTGTTACTTTCATCTTTCGTCTTTTTTCAGGAAGTTCGTCATGAAGCGACTGTCTTTTGTTTTTCCTTTTAGTCGTCTTGTTTTTCTTTTTCTTTATATGTAGGTATCATCGTCAAACTGACCGTCTTTTGTTTTTCCTCTTTTCGTTGCACAAAAAGTCGAAATTGCCTTTCGCTTTTGTTCTCGTCTTCTTGTAAAGAAAATCGCCTAGCTTTTGTTTGTCGTATAAGTTCGTCATGAAGTGATCGTCTTTTGTTTTTTCTTTCTTCTTTCTTGATTTTTCCATAGAAACGATCTATTGTTTCCCTTTCCCTCAACACCATTTTGGAATCAAAGGTGACCCAATGTAATCGAAGACTTTCGATAGGTCATGTGACCTATCAAGTGAAAGGTATTAAAGAGACGAATGCAAATGTCATAGTGACACCATCTTAGAGTCAAACATGGCCGATTTATGGACAAACATTAATTGAGAGAAAACATCTCGAGGGTCTTACCAACACCATCAAAAGTGTCTGAATATAATTATGAATGCAAATGTCATAATGACACCATCTTAGAATCAAACACGGCCGATTTAAGGTCAAACATTAATTAGGAGAAAACGTCTCGAGGGTCATACCAACGCCATTTTGGAACCAAAGATGTCTGAGTATAATCGAGGACATTCGATAGGTCAAGCGAAGTGAACGGTCTTAAAGTAACGAATTCAAATGTCACACCGACACCCGTCAAATGAAACGTCTCGAAGTTGAAGAAGCAAATTCGACCGCCATTTTAGAACCAAAGATGGCCGAGTATAATCGATGACGTTCGATAGGTCATGTGACCTATCAAATGAAAGGTCTTGAAGAGATAAGTGCAATTGTCATTGCGACACAATCTTAGAGTCAAATGTGGTCAAAATTAATTAGAAGAAAACGTCTTGCAACAAATCAAATGAAAGTTAATACCAAATATCACACTTTAGTTGAGGTACTAGTCCTCCATTCATCGAGCGACCCTTATAGTCGGAAGCGCTTCCTTCAATTCTTCACAGTTCCTAAAAAGAGAGCATCAAAACAAAAGAATTGCCTGTTGACCACTATGAATGCAGCCATTCTGTAATTACTCTGCGGAAGAGCACAAAATCGCCAAAGGGCCTCCTGTCATGATCAGTTTTACGCGAGTATTCCTGGACAACTAATTAGAGCCCTGCTAAATCCCTTGTACATCAAAAGCTTTGCCGGACATGAAGCTCGTTAAATCGCAGATTTGATATGACTAATGCGAACGCAAACAACAAAGCTCACATTTAGGCAATTGGATGGCAGGTAAGCGCACTAGCTGCTGATCACATTATGTAGCAATCCACATGTGATAATAGGCGAGCTGTGTTTGGTCTGATGGACACGCGGTTGCCTCCGGCGGCATGCGCATGGCCACTGTTGGTCGCAACTAATTTGCAACAAGATACCCGCCATGTATGTATATTACATGTGTATGTATGTGTGTGTGTGATTCCCGTAGCAAGAACATTTACGGAATTAAGCGGCAAATCGAAAAGTTTAATGAGATTTTACTGAGCTTTCAGAGCTTTTAATTATTATAGAATACCTTACATGTACAGTCGCCGGCACTAAAAGCGAAGCACAAACTCGTTTGAAAATGAACCTTGTTTACTACTCGCTTACGACGGTGGCCTTGGTAAAGCGTTTCGTTTTTAGTGCCGGGGATTGTACCTACTACTAAGATCTATGCAAGTTATAAAAAGTCTCATTCACCACTAAATCGAATGTATTAACCCCTTCTATGATGACATACAGTAGATTAAAGCGTCATTTGTCCCCCCTCGTGTTTAGGATCGCCTTCATATCCCCTTGTGGTTTGTGTCAGTATTTATTGATTAGGATAGATGTGATGGTTGAATTCTTTTTTTTTTGTTGTAGAAACTGCTTCGGTGATTAGGTTTGAAATTCACGCCTACGTAAATCAAGTGCCTAAAAATTCATGTTAAAAAAAAAAACACAACCCGGAGAACGGAAACAGGAAGTTAATCTGCAACTGCACGTAGATATATCGACCGGTAGCCGAGCGGAACTTCCGGTGGACCGGAAACATAAAAAGAGACCGCAATTGCTCTCTCTGGCCGGGCGAGCCCGCTTTGATAAATAGGTGCATGAGCGTGATTGCAGCTAAGAATCCAGTACGGTCTTGAAATGATATTTAAAAAGCCCCCACCTTGCAAAAAAAAAATTTTTACAATTTAAGAGTCTTCATTTTGAAAAATTTATGTTGGTACGCCACCCACTCCTGTATGGATGTATTGATGATCGAATCAAATGATGTAATAATGTAATAAAACCAAAACCAAATTATTACCTTCAAAAACTTCATTTTTTTAATGTCATACAATTAAGAAAAAGGAGACATGAAAATCCATTTGAATTTAATCGGCCATTATTTTTTATAATTTTATATACGAGATATACATACCGTAAGTTTCATTTTGACCTAAAAACGTGCGCACTTGTTACAATGGATTAACGACCGATATCACCAACAATTTAAATCGTGTTTAGCATGTGACATTTCAGCATGTTCTGTATGAAATCAAACACATTCTGATTGACACACTCGAATTGACGATTGAAATGTCAACTGACTTTTTGTTGAGCCTACATACAATGTCATATCTACACACAACTTCGGTTTAAAGTCTCCTTAAAATGTTGGTAATACCGGTAGTAAGCAAATCAAAAATAATGTCTCTGATTAGTTACATAGTCACAATTAGTTTGACAGCTGTCAAAGCTATTTGTGTTGCTGCTTCTGCATAAGAATTGTTTCTAAAACAACCTCTTCTTTTCGAAAGGAATGAATACATTTATTTTGATTAATCATATGTGGGAGAATCTCCAAAAAATCTCCAAAAAAAAAACAAATAGTTCGCATTGACACCTGTCAAATTACTTACGATTTAATGAATTAATTAAAGATGTACATTCTGTTTTGCATTATCTGAAAGCTTCACTATAGTAAAATGAAAGAATTTATATTGCACTGGTAGTATGTAGAAAATCCTAAGCAAAAAATATATTGGTATTGACAGATGTCAAATTAATTACGATTTTATGAATTAATAAAAGATATACTTACCGTTTTCCTCTGTCTGACAATTTTACTATTGTAACGTGAAGGAATTTACTAGCATATGGGGAAACCCATTGGCATCGACAGCTGTCAAACCAATTATAATTTTATGATTAACTCAACGATATATTTTCTGATTTCTTTCATCTGAAACCTTTGTGACCTTAATGTGAAAGAATTAACGTTTCGCAATCATGTATGAGGGAATCCCAAGAAACAAATTCAAGTTTTTACACATTGACAGCTGTCAAATTAATCATTTTCTTCAGAAAACTTTATGATCATAGTGTGAAAGAGTTTGCATTACACAATCGCATAGAGGAGAAATCCTAATGAAAATATTCATGTTCGCGTTGACAGATGTCAAATCAATTACGACTTTATGAATTAATCATAGTACGCTTTCTGCGCTTTTTTTGCCTGAAAAGTTTATGATTTTGGTGTAAAACGATCACGTACAAAGAATCCCAAGTCAAATAAATGACTATAATGAGAAGGAATCTACAATGTACAGTCATGTACAAGCTGAAAATATCCATGCTTGCAACTGATAGCATAGACAGCTGTCAAATCAATTGTAGTGTGTAAGAATTTACACTGCAAAAACATGTATGGATAGATCCGAAGATAAGTATCCATCTTGACGATAGTTCACGTTGACAGCTGTCAAATCAATTACGATTTTATGAATTAAGCATAGTTACGCTTTCTGTGTTTTTATCTGAAAAGTTTATGATCTTGGTGTGAAACGATCACGTGCAGAGAATCCCAAGCAAGTTCACATTGACAGCTGTCAAATTAATTACGATTTTATGAATTAATCATTGATATAGTTTCTGTTTTCCTTCTTCTGAAAACTTCATGGTCATAGTGTGAAGGAATTCACATCACACAATCGTACATGGGGGAATTCTAATGAAAATATTCGCGATCGCGTTGACAGATGTCAAATTAATTACAACTTTATGAATTAATCATAGATACACTTTCTGCGTCTTTTATTTTTTGAAAAGTTTCATGATGGTGTGAAACGATCGCCTACAGAGAAACCTAAACAAGTTCACATTGACGGCTGTCAAATTAACAGGATTTTATGAATTATTCAAATACACTCTGAAAACTTTATGATCGTAATGTGTACAGTCATGTATGGGGGAATCCCAAACAAAAAGTATCCAATTCGAAGATAAATATTCATGTTTACGATAGTTTGCATTGACAGCTGTCAAATTGATTACGATTTTATGATTCAATCATTGATATAGTTTCTGTTTTACTTTTTCTGAAAACTTCATGGTCATAGTGTGAAGGAATTCGCATTGCATAATCGTATATGGGGGAATCCTAATAAAAATATTCGCGATCGCGTTGACAGATGTCAAATCAATTACGACTTTATGAATTAATCCTAGATGCAGTTTCTGCCTTTTTGTTTTCTGAAAAGTTTATGATCTTGCTGTGAAACGATCACGCACAGAGAATCCCATTAACAGCTGTCAAATTAATAGGATTTTATGAATTAGTCAAATAAACTTTGTGAGCGTAATATACAATATAATAGACAAGTGTCAAATTAATTGTAGTGTGTAAGAATTTAAACTACAAAATCATGTATGGACAAATTGGGAAATAAATATCAATATTTAAGATAGTTCACGTTGACAGCTGTCAAATTAACCACGATTTTATGACTTAATCGTTGATGTAGCTTCTGTTTTCCTTTTACTGAAAACTTTATGATCAGAGTGTGAAGAAATTAGCATTACGCAATCGTATATGCGGGAATCCTAATGAAAATATTCGCGTTCACTTTGACAGGTATCAAATGAAATACTTTATGAATTAATCATGAATACTCTTTCTGCTTTCTTTTATCCGAAAACTATGATTGTAATGTAAAAGAACCTACACTGTACAATCACGTACGGGGGAATCCCAAGCGAGAAATATTCATGTTTGCATCTGTTCGCATAGACAGCTGTCAAATTAATTAGGATTTTATGAATATATACTTTCTGTTTTCCTTTATTTGATCATTGTGAGAAAGGACTTACTTTGCAAAATCTTGTATACATAGGGGAATCCCATGCTTACAATAGTTCGCATCGATAGCTGTCAAATTGGGGTTTAATGAAGTAATCAAAGGTATATTTTCCTTGATCTGAAAACTTTACGTGCAAGAATCTGGGGGAAGTTCAAATAAAAAAAGTCAATATTTGCAATAATTCGCATCGACAGCTGTCAAATTAATTGCAATTTTATGAATTATATTTTCTGTTCTCTTTTAACTGAAAACTTTATGATCTCGGTTGTGAGAGAATTTACATTACACGATAATGTAAGCAAAAAAAGAACATGTTTACCAGAACTCGTGCCTATTGACAGCTGTCAAATTAATTACGGTTTTATGGATTAGTCAAAGGTATTTTCCTTTATCTGAAAACTTTACGATCGTAGTGTGAGAGGATTTGCATAACATATCATGAACGGGGGAATCTTAATGATAATATTCATATTTATAATAGCTCACGTTGACAGCTGTCAAAGTAATTACGGTTTTGTGAACCAATCAAAGTTGTAGCTTTGATGATCGCAGCATGAAAAAATTTCTTGGGGAATCCAAAGCAAAAAATCTGTGGATACAATAGCTCGTACTGACAGCTGTCAAATTAATTACAATTTTATGAATTAATCAAAGATATAATTTCTGTTTTTCTACATCCCCCTTTATCTGGAAACTTTCTAATGATGGTGAGAAAGAATTTACATTGCACAGTCGTGTAAAGGGGAATCCCAAGAAAGACATCCATAGTTCGAGTTGACAGCTGTCAAATTAATTACGATTTTATGAATTAATCAAATTAATCCTTTTTCTGATCATAGTGTTAAGGAGGAACTTACGTGTATGGGGGAATTCCAAGCAAACAAAAATTCGTGTTGACAATAGTCGGCATTGACACCTGTCAAATTAATTATGATTTTTATGAATTGGTCATACTTTACGATCATGGCGTACCACCAAATAAAATAGATGAGCCCAATTAGCGAAGAATAGAATTGAAAATTGTTAAAAACAATTTTGACATAGAAGCGTTTTGTTGTGAATAGATGTTTTGTTATTGTTATTAATGCGTTCTGAATCGACTGGAAATAAAAATACGTCGTGGGTGCCGGGGGGTACTATTACTAAACAAAATTTCACCCGTCCGTCCGTCTATCCGTTCGAATAGAATTTTTTCTCGTTCGGATCGTCCGGTCGAGGGTGTTGATTCACGTCGACGGCGGCCGAGGGCCATCGTCAATCACTCCGTCGATAATTACGCCGCGGCGCAGCAGGGGGCGCTCGCATCTCGCCGCGTGAAAATCGAAAACTACTTGATACAGCTTTTATGCCACTTCAAACACGTCCGCGACAAGGCCATTCCACGGAAAAAATCCAATACGGACGGCCGGCATCTTGATTGGGGTATCTTACCTGCCGATCAGAAAATTAACGACAAACGAACGCGAACGGTTCTACAACTCGTACCTATATCAAAGTGGGCGAAAAAGGTTGCCCCAATTTTTTTCTCTTGTTTCATTTTTAATACCACTACATGTTAATTAATGGGGGAGCTTCTCCTTCTTTTAATTGAATCGTTCGTTTCAATAAAAATACGAGCTTTCGGATTTTGGCCCAAATTGAAACGACAGGAACTAACGCGCCTAGAAACAAAACGCAAGAGAGCCCCATCAACACCTCCTTGGCGTTTATTAATTAAAGAATTAAAGACAAAAGGGAGCGTATCAACAGGCGTATGGGCGGATGACATGTGTGAGACGTCACCTGTGACGAGCCAGCAGCTGGCGGCTCACTTTTAATTGATGGTCCGCCAAACAGCTTCGTCACGGCCAGAAGGTTGGAGCTTCACACCTACCTGTGCCCCGCAACGTAACGAGAACGACTTGCGATACATTGTTTTAATTATGGGTATCGAAGCTATCAGTTTTCGTCCATGACGATGATAATCATCAACATTCCAAGTACATACGAACGTATGTATGTAGGTACAACAACCGGGTCATTAAAGAAAGAAAAAAAAAAGAACGTACACAATGATAATAGTTTCTGACTTAAGTAACACCGAATCGAATGTGCCTCAGATAATAATTCACTTTAAGCCACTTATTTATATCTATGCATTTGATTTTGCCAACTTTAAGTTTTGATTTATTTAAGTGAAACTCAACATTAATGTAGCTGTTACAAATGTATCGTTATATAAATGGCATACCTGGTCAATAAAGGTTTATTTTAACTGTTTAGTTTAAATTGGAATGAAATGTAAGTACATAGAAAAAAAAACAATGGTATTTGATAACACAATTGTAGAATTTATATCTATGTACTAGTGATGAAATTCACAAAACTATTATAATAAAAAAAAATCATCAGCAACTGATTATTACGACATCAGTAGCGAAATGTTACAAAAAAACTGCGGGAACAATACCATTTCCGTTATCGTGGTTGTTAAAGGCCAAGTAGCGATGTTGTAGTGATGTTTTCCAAAATATTTGAAATCTTATTAAAAAATAGATTAACAAATTATTTCAACAAATATTCTTTCCGTAATTCATCACAATTTGATTTCAAGAATAATAAGTCCACGATTAAGGCAATTGTGGAGGACATAGTGGAGGGCCATGAGTCTGGAACTCATCAGTACTCACGCTCTGTGCTCTAACCAAGGCCTTTGACTGTGTCTCTCCCATAATTTGCTTGTGGACAAACTTTCCTATTATGGCATAAGTTAAAATTATTTAAATCATATCTAAGTACCAGATCACAATGCGTCAATAATAATACGTCTTCTTGCAGACTAGTTGAACATGGAATACCTCAAGGATCAGTGTTGGGGCCTATTCTCTGTATTATATATATAAATGATTTATGTCGTTACATGCAAGAATCCAAATTCACTCTCTTTCGTTCATTATAATAGGAAATTCGAAGATTTAAACGCTACTGCTGAGTATAACTTAGCCAAAGCCGAAATTTGGTTTCAGGCAAACCATCTTTGCTTAAATCACACAAAAAGACACAACATCTGTATTTATCTGGCGATAGAAAATTCACTAGGTGATGAGCACTGTAAACTTCTAGGTGTCATAATTGACGATTCAATAAACTGGTGTGATCACATCACTGGTCTATGACTACACGACAACTAAAACCTTTTCTCAGAGTTCACATCTCAAAATCAGTTTATTTTGCCATATTTCATAAGTCATCTATCCTATGGAACGATATTGTGGGGTAGCTCACGTAATTCAATAAAAATGTTTAAAGTTCAACATCGTACGATCAGGATTATTACACTTTTTCGCATGTACGGTATAATGCCATTACCATCAGTATTTATAACATGTTTACAAAAAGTTTTCCCATCTAATGTGTTGCTCTCATTTTCTCGCATGTTAACGTGCATTCCTTACTTGATCCGTACCCTAAATAGACAAATAAACAAACATAACTTTATTGATTTGATTTTACAATGGTTTTCACATTGGAAGAAAAATCTTTTATGGTTGAATCCTACTTTCGAAACGCCCAAAAAATCAATGGCGAATGGACCTATCCTATTCCTGATTGTATTGCAGAACTTCAGGAAAAATTTCCAGAAACTGTATTTCTGTACCACAAATTTGTTAATCAACTTCAGTACTCTGTAGAACTATTCAAGGAAACTGGCAGTATGGCTAGAAAACAGATATCAGTTAGGCCTAAAGTAAGAACTAATAAGGTAGTTGAAAATGTGGGACAAATTATGACTGATGCTCCTCGCATTTCCATCCAACACCTGTCACAACAAGTTGGTCTTTCTGCCAGGACCTGCTTTCTGCCAGGACCTGCAGGACTATTCTAAGAAAGGACTTGCAAATGTTCCCTTATCGTGCATGAATTGCTTCCAGTAGATTTTGAACCAAGGCGAAGATACTGTCATTGGTTTTTAAACAATATTGACAATGACGATTTGTTGGACAAAACTTTCTTTTCCGATGAGGCCTGGTTCCATTTAACAGGGTACATTGTTTCCCAAAATTTGAGGATCTGGAGTACAGAAAACCCTCATATTTTCATTGAAGCCCCACTCCATCCACAATTTTTTTTTAAGATTCGTGAATTCTCTACAATTGCATATTATGAATCCAAGAATTTACAAGCCTCCATTAAAAGTGTGTCTAACATGCACTTTGAAACTAAATTTATTATCAAAAGGTCAAAAGCCTTTTCAAAATCGGTGTAAATGACATCAACCTGTCTGGTATTGTCCAAGTGATTGGCTACAAGCTGTAAGAAACTACTTACGTTGGTGACTGTAGATTTGCTCACTGTAAATCCATGTTGATCAAGACTGATAAAGTTCTTAACAGACGCATACATATTATTATAAATCACTATTTCGAAAACTTTAGAAAACTTGTTTAGGTTTGCTAAGGGGATGCCTCTACTATTACTAATTACCGTTTAGTAACTTGTTTAGGTTTCTGACTGGAACGGTAATTAGTAAGATTAGAAGCATCCCCTTTTTTGTAAACGGGAATAGTTTTAGATTGTTTCCATATGTTTGGGAACGTGACAGACTTCGTTCTTTTCTAGAATCATACGAATCGCTTAAAAACGACGTTTCGAATCGTCGAACTATTTTGCCCACAGACATCGTTCCTTTTCATTTGTTCGAATCGTCGAACCACAGACCGCGGATTGTTTAGCAGTTACTATGAACAGAAAACAGTTGTTAGCAGTGGCGGCGGCGATTACTGTCTTAAATAAAAGAAATATAAAAAAGAAACGCTTAATATGGGCAAAAGATTGGCTACTAAAACGTAAGGAATCTATCTTATTTTTTATTGATGCGTTGCAATCTATTTCTTTAAATTCTTTTAAAAGGGTTTCATACGCTTGATTTTCTTGTTTCTATCTCTATGTCTGAATATTTTATGCGCCATAGACAAGGAAATTGCTTATATATATCAATAAATGGTGAGCTTTTTGGTTAAGGTTATTTGTTTCATTTTCAATGAAAAATGCACAACTAATGAGATCAACTTGTTTATGTTATTTATTGATACATTCGCTACGTCCTCCGCTAATGTAAAAAAATCGACGATTTTAAACGAAAACCCCACAAAGTGCCAGTTTAAACAGCAATCGATGAACCGTCGTTCTAAAAATCAAGCGCCAGCAGATATTTTAACCGACAGTTCGACACGACGGTTTTCCACCAAACACTTCGGTTTTACAGTTTTTGACACGTCGTTTTGAATCGCGGCGATTCGAACGGATAAAAAAAAACGAAATCTGTGGGGGCCTTAAGGTATAGATTAAAGATGATGGCACCACGTAATGGTTTTGTGAATACTGATGCACAACTTCATACTAAGAAACAAGGAAGGAGTATTGCCACAACCTACAGTAAAACTGTTTTCTTATTCTTTTACATGCCTTATACACTTATTCATTTTAAAGGTTCTAAAGATTCGATTATGTTGGTAAACTTAATGAAGCAATACAATATGCATCTGAGAACATTTCAAGCAACGAGAATTGACAGAACCACAAGGATTGATAACATTTTCGCCGACTTTGATGGTTGTATTCAGATCGAAGACACTAATTTATCTGATCTTACATATCAGTCGGTGAATATTGCCGAATATTCAAAAGTAGCACCTGCCTCGTATATATACAAACGCTTTTTTACGCATGAGAATATTCAGTTCTTCCGTGACAGTTTGTCAGCTGAAGATTGGACAGACGTAATTTTCGCTGAAAATATTAATAACAAATTTACTGCTTTTAATAATGTATTCGCTTATTATTTTGATTCTGCTTTCCTCGTCGTTAAAACCAAATGTATGGGAAAACGCAAACATCCTTGGATGACACACGACATCAAAGAAATGTCGAAAATGTATGCATCTCCTAGATAAACGGTTAAACAATATTTGGGGCCATGAATGTTTTCTTGAATTTAAAAAGCTTTACAATTCCAGATTAGCTCTTGCTAAGGGCACTTATAATTCATGTAGAATCAACGAATCAAATGTTGCGGCTGAATGCTGGAAAATCGTTAATGAAGATCGTGTTGGATCGAACCAAAAGACTGTTCTGATAATACTGTGCACAATGAACAGTTAATTTCTGATATTTTTAATCGTCATTTTGTAAACTTAGTTGAAAATCAGGACTTCGTACATACATCTAATTTAATTACGAAAATTGATAAGTCAATGTTTTTAATTCCAACAGATCCTAACGAAATTAGAAACGCAATCAATGAAAAGTGTAGTAAGAAAAGTACGGGGATTGATAACGTTCCTGGTAATATACTGAAATCTGTTTCTGATTTGATTTCATATCCTTTAAGTATGCCAATTAATGAATGCTTTCAAAGTGGTCAGTATCCCGATGCACTTAAAATTATTTATTTGTATTTAAAAATAAAGGCAGTCGCCTAAACGAGGCAAACTACAGACCTATAGCACTACAATGTCAGTTTGCCTAGATATTTGAAGAAATATTTTATAAGAGGTTGGTCTCCTTCATTAACAACCACCACATATTATCTGACGCACAGATTGGTTTCAGAAAGGGTAAGCCAGCAATTACAGACGCTTATAATTATATACTGGTTGTATTAAATAATAAAAACAAACTATATGCATTATTTTGTGATCTAAACCGTGCGTTCGACAGCGTTAACCACAGTATTTTACGCTATAAATTTGTAACTTTCGGAGTGCGAGGAAAGGCTAATGACTGGATAAAATCTTATCTAATCGAAAGATCACAGCGAGTGGCAATTAATAATCACTTGTCTACTCAGTGGATACAATAGTTGGAGTTCCACAAGGATCTATGTTGGGACCGCTGCTGTTCGTTCTTTTTATGAATGACCTTGCTGAGTACTGTTCATCACCATCCAGAACTATTATCTATGCAGATGATACTAGTTTCATAATGTCTGCGAACGAAACTCAAGAATCGATTCGTAAAACTAATAATACATTGCGTGAAATTAAACAGAGGTGCTCTTCCAATGGTTTAGTGCTAAATGCCCCCAAGAGTCATGTAATGCCTTTGGTAACGAAAAATGCAACAGTGGATACTTCACCACTCATTAAATGTGATGCAGCTTCCATAGCGTGTTTCCTCTTTTAAGCTTCTCGGAGTGTTAGTGGATAATAAGTTAACTTGGAAGCAACATATTGAAACCTGAAACAAAAGCTTAGTGGTCACGTCTTTCAAATATAGAGACCAATTTGGAAGTACTAAAGTCAAAGTATTACGGCTTGTCCACTCCAACCTTTCTTATGGCATTATGTTTTAGGGGTTGCAGTGCTGCTGCTAGGAACATTTTCAGACTACAAAAAAAGTTTGTTCGTTTAATGGCTGGTGTGCGCCCCACTGATAAGTTGTAAGATCCTTTTTATGCGCTACAATATCTTGACTGTTCCATCACTCTACATTTATGTAACTACCTTGTATGGTTTATCAACAGAACAAAATGCTATCATGATTACGAGAGAGGAAACCATGAAAACATTCGCTCATCTTTTAACCGCCTGCCCATTGGGCAAAGTGGACCAATATTTATGGGATATTCGTTTTTAAACAAAATCAAAATGGTGTGGAATGGAAACATACCACTTCGACATAATAGTTTTAAGCCGAAATTGAGACAGTTTTTAAGTTTTAAGTTTAAAAAAATATGTAAAATCTCACCTTGTTATTACTTCTCTCTATGTAAATACAATGGTTGATCATTAAATCATTATTAAGTGAATATGATTAGATGTAACGTTTAGTTGTTTATTAATTTTTAAATTATTATTATGTGACGTTTTTATAGTACCTACAGATAAAAATCGCCCGACATCTTATTATTCCCAAGTTAAACAAGGAAACTTCCGAAACCGATTCGAAATGACGTAAATTACACGGCACTCAATTACGCACGTAACAGATTTAAAAAGTGAACGTCAATTACAAAAACAAGCGAACAATGACGCGCGCGGAAAGGAAGCTTCAACAGGTCCTTTCTCGCGTCCTCCCCCCCCCCGTCCCCGCGAAAAAAATTCCCAATAGAAGATAACAATTCCGAATTCGATGCGAATTTACATTAGGAGAGGAGCGTTTTGTTTCCGCACGGCGTAACCGATGTCAGTCGACGGAATCGATACTCGCGAGTACGCGACAAAAGACGATCACAATGGCCCGTGTCATTCTCAGGCCGAAACGAGCGCATTGTTGCGCGTATCGTAGAAAATGTTCGCGGATGTGTTGTTGTTGTTCTTTTACCGGGCGCCTGCTGATGAACGTGCGCGGACGAAACGCGGACGGCGCGCGGCGCGCCCGCTTTCTTCCCTCCGCAGAAACGTAACTTTATCTGTCACGAACACGCGGATGCGATGGTAATTTTTTTTTTCTTTCTTTTCAGGTGGTATTTATCACGTGGCAATTCGGTCAGGTTCCCGGGCGATAACATGCGAAAAGAAGTGACGTAGTGCGGGATGTGCAAGCCAATCGAAGCGATTCAAAGATAAAATCGTTCTGGTCCATTGGGTAAGTGAAACAAATATTTTAATTTTAAGCACAGAATGATGGGAGAAGATTAATTATGTAAATCAGAACTAATAACAGCGCAAGCCCAACCTAACTTTAAAATTTTGCACAAAATTCAACTGCTCGGCACTAGCCACTATTTTAATGCAACGGCTCACTCTAATTTTAAATTTATTTGATCATATGGTGTGATCGCTTTATTATGTACGTTTTTTTTTTTAGCGAAGAAAGCTTCTTATTCAGGGTGTTTCTTATTTAATCAGTCTTTTGCTTTTTTCTTCTTGTATATTTAACAAAAAAAATGAAAAAGCTTTGACTTTTGTCAAAGTAATGTGCCTATCGACATTTTTTTATCGTTGACTTTGAAACTTGCTACAGTTTTGGCAAGAACGAATAATGAAGAATGAGGAAATTGATAAGAAGAAGGAAACTTTCGTTTTATCTCTTTCTCGTTTCAACAAGAAAAACGATTAGTTTCTTCGTTTTTTCAATGAAGAATTTGAAACTCGTTGCGAAATTATTCATCATTTGTTTTTGTTTTTTTTTGCGTAAGTGTGTATGTACAAAAGTGACAAGAAAAATAAAATAAAAAATTAGGAGTTTTTCATTTGTTTTTTATTGTTGCATTCGTAATTTGTTATAGTTTTGGGTCGGTGCTTTTCTTTCTCTCCTTTTTCTTTCAACAAGAATTTTTTTTCATGTCGTTTTCTTTGTTTTGTCACCATTCTTTTCGAATTGTTCTTTTTTTGTTGAATTTTTATTAATCTACTGAATTGCGCTATAAAATCAATTGTCTTTTATTTTTATTATTATTCTTGTTTTTAATTTGATTCTCAGTTTTAATTGTTTTGTTTTCTTTGTTTCGACTCACTTTTTTCAAATCGTTTATTTTTGATTCATTAATACATGTGTTAGATTGTGTTGTGCAATCGATTGTCTTTTGTTTTTATTTATTTTTTGTTTATTTGATTATTTTTTGAATTTTTATGATTTTGTTTTCTTCGTTTTGTCACCATTCTCTTAAAATGGTTTTTTTTTTAGTTTATTATTATCTACTAACTTGCGCTAGGAAATCGTTTGCCTTTTGTTCTTATGCTTATTTTTTAATTTGATTCATCGCAGCAAAATCGACCGTCTTTTGTTTTTATTTTATTTTATTTTTTTTTTAATTTAATTACTTTTGAAATTTTATTATTTTGTTTTCTTTGTTCGGGCTCACTTTTTGAAATTGTTTATTTTTAATTTATTGATGTGCACATTAAATTGTGTTGTACTATCAATTGTCTTTTGTTTTTGTTATTTGTTTAATTCGATTGTTTTTGAATTTTTATGCTTTTGTTTTTTTGTTTTGTGACCTTGTGTTCCAAATTGTTTTTTTAATTTATTCGTCCATTAAGTTGTGTGGTAAAACTGATAGTCTTTTGTTTTTATTTCTTTTAATTTGCTTATTTTTGAATTTTTATTACTTTTTTCCTTTGTTTGTCACAATTTTTCACATTTTTTGCGCTGTAAAAAGATTCTTTTGTTTTTTATAATTATTTTCGAATTTAATTGTCAATTATTATTATTTTGTTTGGGTTGTTTTGTTATTATTTTTTTTTTTAAATTTATTATAATCGACTAAAATGCACTATAAAATCAACCGCCTTTTGTTTTTAATTTGAAGAGTTTTTATGATTTTGTTTTCTTTGCTTTTGTCTTTAAATTGCGCTTTAAATTAAAATTCTCTCTCTCTCCCTCTCTCTCCTTTTCTCCGTTCCTCTCTCTCCTTTTCTCCCTTCTTTCCTCTCTCTCTCCTTATCTCTTTTCCTCCCTTCCTTCCTCTCTCTCTTTTTCTACCTACCTCCCTCTCTCCCTCTCTCTTTCGCCACCCTCCTCTCTCTTTCTCTCGCTCTGACTGTATGTATCTCTCTCTTTCTCTTTAATACTTTCTCTCTCTCTTTCTCTCTAGTACATTCTCTCTCTTTTTTTGTCTAATACTTTCTCTCTCTCTCTTGCTCCCTAATACCTCTCACCTGTGAAAATTTTTGTAGGAAATGATTTTTTTTCTTTGACGAAGATGAAGAAAAACAATCGCTTTTTATTCATTTTTTTCTCGAGAAATAATTAGCGATTTTTAACGTGTACCTGGCGTCGATAGTCTTTTGTTTTTTTTTAATTTCCTTTCCTTGTTGCATATTAGATGGGAATATGTTTCCAAAGAAAAACATGAACATGAAATTATCGACTTTCATTTGCTTTTTTATTGTTGCATTTAAAAGTTTATTTTTTTTTTTTTCTTTTTAGAACGAAAGAAATCATCGAATTCTCTTGTTTCTTGCGTTCTCGATGCGCTTTTTTGCTACTCTTTAAAAATAGAATCTGTGCGCGCTAATGAGTTTGGGGTTTTTTCTCTCTTTCTTTCTTCATGTCTCTCTCTCTTACGCACATACACACACTTTCCTCTTTTATTAAAAAAAGACGAAATTCGTTGGGAAATTGATCGTCTTTTATTCTCATTTTTTACGTTGTGTTGATCATCTTTTGTTCTGTATTTATAAATACACACCCTCTCTCCCTTTCTCTCTAATACTTTCTCTCTCTCTCTCTTTTCTCTAATACTCTCTCTCTCTCTTTCTTTCTAATATGTTTTCTCTCTCTTTCTCTCTAATACCTTTTATATCTTTTTCTCTCTAACACCCTCTACCTCTCTTTCTAATACCTTTTCTCTCTTATACCTTTTCTCTCTCTTTCTCTCTAATACCTTCTATCTCTCTTTCTCCCTAATACCTTCAATCTCTCTTTTTCTCCCGTGAAAATTTTTGTATAAAATAATTATTTGTCTTTGACGAAGAAAGAGAAAAAGTATTCGCCTTTTCTTTGTTTCTTTTTGTTGACAAAGAAATAAAAATTTTATTGCACACCTACCATCGATTGTCTTTTGTTTTTTTTTACTTTTTTTTCCTATTACTTATTAAATGGCAATATGTTGTACAAAGAAAAACAGAAACGTGAAATTATCGACTTTCATCTATGCGCGCTAATGACTTTGGTATTTTCCCTCTCTTTCTCTCTTCCTATCTCACTGACACACACCCACACGCTTTCCTCTTTTGTTAAAAAAAAGATGAATCCCGTAGCGAAATTTGAACGTCTTTTGTTCTCGCTTGAAAAACGATCGCATTTCATTTGTTTATTTTTTTTCTGTCGACAAAGAAATAAAAAGTTTAACCAAGTACCGTCGATCGTCTTTTATTCTTTACTTCTTTCTCTTATTAATTCATTGGGAGCACTCTTTTACTTTAATTTTTTTTAATAATCACACTATTTTAAATTGCTTCCATTTTTTTTTTTCAAATCAGTCATCTGTATATAAGTAGGCAATGTTCTGTAAATAATGACGGTTTAATATCAGTGTTGCCAACTCTGAAGCCTGCATTCAAAGTCTGTTGTAAATCACTTTTTGTTTGAAGATTATTTCATAAATAGTTCAATCACGTGACCACTCATTTTTAAAAATAACACAAATGTTAGGTGTGGATATTATAAATTGTTTTACTTTCACGAATCACCCTATCTGATATGATTCGACAAACACCCAGTATACACTATTAGTGTGATACATTATTATTCATGAGGACCTCAACCGAAAAGTTTTTTGTGTACACTCAGGTAATAAAGACACATCTCCCCCATAAAATGTAAATTTAGTTTAGAATACCATATTGAGTAAGCGGACATTGGGAAACGATAAAAGTAGGCCAGTACGTGCTTTCTTTACATCCGCCTACTTGGCATAATGATAAGACGACCAACTTTTTTCAAATTTGACTTTATTTTTCGCTACCCGATTTTAAATTACCGGTAATTTTACATTACTATGTATACCGAACGTTATAAGTAATATCTCCCCAACCAAATCAACCTACTTATGATGTGGTCAGAAGGGATTAGGTCGCAATTTAACATTTATATAGGAGACATTACTTTTGATTCTGACTGTACAATAGATCTTTACGCTTAGGAAAATTTCTTTTAAAGTAAACAACTGCCGTGATTATAACATTTTTGTTCCAAAATTAGGTATTAATGGTGTTTTTGTTGTTCCATCGATCCTCGTGTGCGTCAAAAGAAATTTGGAAACCTTAATGGGCGAAGTCAAAACGAAGCGAACCCAACTCGTTCCTCTCTCATTGACGTGCACGTTATAAACACGCGCGCACGCAGACACATGCCGAAGCCCCTAATTGAGTTAACGACTATTAATAATTCAAATCTGACACGACGCGACTCCCACGGGCGAAATCCCGTGCCCAAAAATTAACGACACATGTTTACGCCGGACTTATTCAAACATCCAGTCGAATAAAAGTTAAACACACGTGGAGAAAAACAAAACGATCGCTCCTCCATTGTTCTCGCAAAGACAAAAGAAGGCAGGCTTGTAGTGGAGCGGGATTGGTCGGGGTTTCGTATCGATTGTAGCGTTGGCCGGGCATCCGGTCGGCGCCCAATGAGCTAAAACAAGAGCCCAGCGTCGCGGCGCATATATATTACTCTTATAGCTTCGAACGGTCGAAATTTAGACGAGATTTTTCACTCGTTGCCCAGACTTCCTTCGGTAGAACCAGACGAATTCATGTTAGTTCCACTAATTTTTTTAAATAAATACTTAAAAAAGAATAGAAAAAAAAAGAAACTGCAGCACAAAGAAAAATGTGTCAAACAGCTTTCTTTGTTTCATTCATTCTTAGATATTCAGTTCCCTGAAAGGTTCATTTTTAATTTATCAAACCCAAGAACTGTGATGTGAAAAAAAATTAAAATAAATAAATTTCTTGAGAACACAGATATTACGAAACAAATGATTGAGGTGATGGTGTTCCGATGCTCTTTTGAGAACCCCAAATAAGTGTCGGTGCTTATTTTTCTTATTTTTTTAATAGAAAGATATGTTTACTAGAAAACTTATTATTATCTTTTTGTGGAGCAAATCGTATGAAATAAAAAACATCTTAGCTTACGAGGACGTATTTTTATGTTACCTAATCAATGTCAAATGTCAAATTAATTATTAAAAACTACAAAGAGAAAGAGCAGTGATATTTGCTAACTAAATAATATTTCATGGAGACAATTGTGTCAATAATTTCTCCACCATAAGCATGTAATTAATAAAAAACTTATCAAATTATCTCACATCTTCTTCAAGAATGGTAATAGAAACTAACTGCCAAAAGGCAAAATATTTGAAAGATACTAAAAACGTGTCCATAAAAGAAAGAAACCCGAAACTGGAGCGAAGCAGTATGGAATTCCCTTCTGCAAAAAAGGAATGGACAAAAAATGATTAATAGTAAAACGAACGCTGATTAATACCTGTCTAAGGCCCAGTTTTACAATCGTGGAATAAGGACAGAATTCGCCGAATATCCTTTAACTTTCCCCTTCCATATCTACGTCACATTATTCCAAGAAGGGTGTTAGGTATACTCAGTTTATCCAACTATGGTAAAATCGAACCTAAGACAGTATAAAAATGAGACACGTGAAAAAATAATTATTTCATATTTGGCTTCAAATTAAGATGATATTTAGAAAATGAAAAGTTTGAAAAAGAAGAAGAATTTTGAGATAATAATTACTGTTTTAATTGAATCGCCTTACACAACAAAGGAGGATACTAAACAGTATTACTTAAAGAGGAAGGAAAAGAAAGAAGTCATGAATATGTTTGTTTAATTCAATTTATTCGACGACTTGCTTGACGAAATGATCCGTAAATTCTTTCGTATATCTCATGGATCATTTGACGTCTTATTCAGTAACGTATTTATCGATTTGTAATGAGAATGAGGATTTAATAGTAATAATAATAGACTTTATTCCAAAATTTTGCATTTAAGCAACAATATAATTGGAGCGGTCATAATATAAATATCTGAAGAAAGGCGAAGCTCAGAGTAGCTGGATAATCAGCTCTTAACCTTTTGCAACTAAACATAAACTATAAACGAATAAAATTAACTGTTATTCGCGAATGGCAAAGGGAAAAAAATGACGGGCAATCTGTCAAACGTCTTCACTCGATTCTTAATCACAAAAAGGTAAACGGCAAGTTGTGCAGATTTTTCTGACGTCCTGTATATGTGCATTTTCGAATTCTGCGTCGAATACAAAAAAAAAATACAAAACAAAAGGCGATGACGCTTATAACAACAATCGTCGTCTCGTCGAAAAAAAAAAAAAGGAGAAATCAAAAGACGACTGAGATTTTCCAATTTGATTTCATCGTCAAAAGCACGTCAAAAATTAACAAAACACGATCGCCCTTGACATTTTTCTTTTTCTTCATCGAAAGCTGAAGACAGTCTCTCCTGCAAGTATTTCTGAAAATTCTCGCAAGTACTTCAAGAACAACGTTATTAAAAAACGCAAAAAAAATGTCAGTTTTCCAATACAGCTCAAAAAACAAAAAAGGAAACAAAAGACGATCGATTTCGCAAAGAAAAGAAACAAAAGAGCATCGACATTACAAATTGCGTTTGTTCGTTAAATTTTTTTTTATTTCAAAGCTTACTAAAGTATTTTACAACAAACAAAAGACATTTCTCACTTTCTTCATCGAAAATCTTCATGAAAACTCAAAAAAAGTTCTGTTTTTCAACATTATTCAAAAAACAAAAGACGATCGACCTCACAAAGTAAAAAAAAAAACAGAAGCTCATCGATATTACAAGTTGCGTTTGTGCGTTAGTTTTTTTTTTTATTGTAAAACTTACTAAAGTATTTTACAATAAACAGAAGACGTTTCTCTCTTTCTTCGTCGAAAGTCTTCAAGAAAACTCAAATAAAGATCCGGTTTTCAATATTGTTCAAAAAAACAAAAAAGAAAGGAAACAAAAGAAGACGATCGACTTCACAAAGAATAGAAACAAGAGATAATAATCGATATTACGAGAAGTTTTTTTTTTCTCCATTAAATATTTGTTTTAAAAGGAAAACTTACTAAAGTATTTTATTTTTTCGTTGATCAGCAAAAATAAAAGACGATCGCCGTTCATATTTTTTCTTTTTCTTCATCGGAAGTTTTCATTTAAAAAAAGTCTGTTAAATCAGTTAACGAGGAATCGTGTAAGCTCGAACTGAAGAGATGGTACGAAAACGTCTCTGTTATTGCACCAATGAAGTTTGTATAACCAGACAAGTGTCCTCAGCATGACGATTTTGGCATAAAGAACGTGTCTGCATGGAGATTTCCAGAGTAAAAACACCTGAGCAAAAACTGGTCAAAAAAAAGAGTTTGGCCACCTTGGAAAGGGATAGAAATTTTCTTTCTCGAATTATCATCAGCGATGAACTTAGGGTTATTCCAAAAACAGAAATCTAAGTGGATTCATGAAGGCTCTCCACCACCAATAGAACCCATAGCACAATTTTCTAGAAGAGAAACTGATGGCAACGCAACAGTTTTCTGGGACGCTGAAGGATTCGAGCATAAACCGAGAGGGCTCTGACATAAATGGAAGGGCCTTTGAAAACACAATGCAAAATTTCGAAGCTGCTCTGAAAGAAAAACGCCCACGTTCTTGTTCACCAAAAAATCTGTTGCTGCACGACAATTGTTGGGTTCCTAAAGCAAACAAAACCCACCAAATAATCGATGACTGTGGGTTCATATACTGAGTGGCTGTTAATGTTCGAACGCGGTTTATGTTGGCAGCCTGCAGTTTTATCAACTTGTAGTGGCAACCATGTCGATTGTCAATTTTGACAGTGCACATTGGCGTATCGTTATTTGGGTGTCTCGTTGGTGTTATAAAGGTTCTTTGGTGTGGTTTTTTTGATATTTATTGCTTTATTTTCAGTCAGTTCTTATTAGAGCTCATTAATTAACGTTGTGAGTTGCATGTAAGTAATAATTTAATGTGAATTTCAAATTACATTCCAATATATTCTTATTCTTTTCAGTATTCACAGTGTTTATCAAAAATGTTTACAGCTGAACAGGATGCGTACATTCTTATGGCACACTTTCGAAGTGCAAGTCGAAATCTCGATGGAACATGGGCAAATAATTTGCGCTCTTGCTTTGAACAGTTCGTGGAAGCATTTCCTGATGAAAATGTAAACTACGAAGTTCTTAGTCATCACAAACGTGAAGTTGTGAAGAGATTTGAGAGAAAAAATTGTATTTGCAAAGGTAAATCAACTGGGCGACCTACAGTTTTAACTGAACCTGTTGTCAACGATCTTCAAGGTCGAATGGATCAAAGCCCGAATAAATCACTAAGAAAGTTATGAGCACAGTCAGGTATGTGAACCGCAGCAATGAAAATAATGCAAGTCCTTAATTACGTACTTTTTGCAGGCATTAGTAGGGCTAGTTGTTCAAAAGCTCTGCATAAGAATCTGCATATGCATCCGTACCGTGTCTTTGTTGTTCAGCAGCTGTACCCACATGATTTTCAAAATAGAGTGATGTACTGTCAATGGTTTAATGAGCAATTAAACAACGATGATTTGCTTGATTTAACTTTTTTTACTGACGAAACATGGTTTCATTTATCTGGTTACGTAAATAGCCAGAATTACAGAACATGGGCAACAGAAAACCCTCATAATTTTGTTGAAACAAATTTACATCCAATAAAAGTTGGAATTTGGGTAGCAATATCAAGACGAAGAATAATAGGACCAATATTCTTTAACGAAACAATCAATGCAGAAAGATACCAAACTATCATTTTGACAGAATTTATTAATCAGCTGCATGATGATGAATTAACAAGGGGCTATTTCCAGCAAGACGGAGCTACTGCTCATACTGCACGTGCCACCATAAATTATTTACAACAGTTTTATGGAAATCGAATTATAAGCCGAGGTTTGTGGCCACCAAGAAGTCCAGATTTGACACCACCAGATTATTTCCTCTTTGGACGCATGAAGAATAATGTGTACAAAAACCGCTTGCATGACTTAGATGAACTTCAACAAGCAATTACGCATGAAATTCAAAATATAACACAGGAAGAACTCTGCCGTGTATTCGAAAATATGAAACGACGAGTGAACTTGTGCTTACAGAATAATGGGGAACATTTTCAACAATTATTATAAAAATAAAAGTTATTTTTTAGTCATCAATGTTTTATTATGCCAAGTAGCAAACATTTGTTACACGTTCAATGGACATGTAACAAATGCCTTGCTACCTGGCATGTAGCCTTGCTAATTTGACAATGTTCAATACACATAACCTTGCTGTTTGTCATTTTTCCTATTTTCACATCAAAACTTCATACCACGCCACTGTACCACACCAACAGTAGAAAAATAAATTCAATAGTGCCAACATAAATGGCGTTCGGACATTAACCGACACTCTGTAGAAAACATGGAGGATAAAGAAGCAAAGTAGGAGGTAGAGAGAGGAGCTTTAAAGTATAATACAGCTAAATATGGTAAATGTAAAGCTAACATTACCAATAAACGATAGGCATTGAACTTGTATTAAATGTTTTTGTCAAGATATCTTAACTACTGTTAGTTCCATTTGGATATGCGTCTAAATCATAAAACCCTTGTGTTGAGAAGACACAAGATTCATATTACCGATCTTTTTCTGTATCACACAATTTCTATGCCGGGCAGCCTTGCGTACCGCCTTAAACTGTGTCGCAGTAGGGATTTGCGAATTTACATTTTAGGACTTAGACGCATATCGAAATGGAACGAAGTATATGCTGTATCAATTTTATTTTGAAACTTTACAAATAAAGTTTAAAATTTTATTCAGAACAAAACGACTTGTCTAGCAAAATAGTTTGGGTTGTGTAATAAACACTTTTATTTTGAAAAATAGGAAAGCTAGTGAGGGTGTGATAATTCTCTTTTCTTTTCAAACCCTTTCCTTTAATACCCATCAAATTAGCTCTTAGTTAAAGGCAACAGTTGACATTTAACTAGAGCAACCATAACAGCTGGTAGCCAGAATGAACAAAAATGTGCACGCTTTTAATTATAGTAACCAAGAATATGAGGGAAATAACATTAATCAATTGTCACATTACTAAAAAATACTTAAGTATTTAAATTATACAGTTAAATATTGCAAATTTGCGTGACATGTCTTCTGTTTTTTTTAATAATATTTCTGTGGCTGCTACTAGAATTACAATAAAAAGTTTCTACAAATCAATGTTATAAAGTTATTTCATTGTTTATAAGAGCTATGAGCTATATTTTTTTTAATCTTTAATTAAACCTACTGAGACATCGCCATTTTTTATCGATTTTTAAAAACAAATTTTATTGCGAATCAATGCAGCCGCGTACAGAAGTTCTTTCTTCTCTCTGACATTCTTTAAAACTGATTGCAACTCTACACCGAAATAATTTTAATGGCCATACAGGACTTTCAGATAGATTATAGCAATAAAATCCTAATAATTTGTTATTAATACAAACCACCTCAACAAACAAACAAAAAACTGGTTAAAAACGATCAACAAATAGTAATCGCCCACCTAGAAATTTCTTTTAACAACAAAGGAATTTATTTAACCATGGAAAGTAGGCCATATTTACACTAAGGGAAAAAAAAGTGTGTTCCGAACGTATTTCATTTTCACCACAAAGTAGACCAAATATCTTTGTTTAACGATTGCACAGTGAGACCCTTCCGTCGGAACGCTTCGTAACAAGGTCCAGGATCAGGTTTTACTTTACATACACGAACCGCCATCTGTATAACGGCCTGCGCACTAAAAGGACCTCGGGCGCTATTTAATAAGCTACAAATTGAAACAGCGACGACGTCGTGTTTACATCCAACATCTGACGTCGCATGCACGTCTTTCCGAAGTATTTTTTTTTTATTGTTCGAGAATCCTTCGATTTGCGCTTTTGTTCCTTGCCCCCGTGTAAAAGACGTCGCGTCGTTGCCCTAATCAGCGTCAGGCCGTTATTGATCACACGTGTGTGTGTGGAGATGACGGACGTATGTGGTTATCTGTTAAGGTATTTCGCTGCGGTTGTTAATTAGACTTTTAATTAATCTCGCCATTAGGCGTGTACGTGTGCCAGCCGATGGTGGAGCTGGGGGAAAGCGGAAATATCGCGTTGTCCATCTGTCGCAGTTTTGTTGGACGCAAAAATTCGTCTAGTATTACTATACTCTTTGGGTTTTAGTAAATAAGCAAGCATATGTGAAATTATCATCATTAAAATGAGTAAAAATATTTGCCTGAAACGAAACCTGTGTTCTTGATGTCGCATCGCCTCGCAGAGAAAAGCAATGGTATTTGTTGGCACAATTGTAGGATTTACTAAAATGAAGAGACCAACAATAAATAGAAAATGTTTACATTTGATTGTAGAATAATATTTATAGTCCCTTTTGGCATATACTCAATTAAGAGAATCCCCTCCGCGTCCCAGAAAACTGTGTTCATCACTTTTGCCGCAGAAAATCGCGTCTCTGCCTTCTTGGGTGGAGGAGAGGCCTTATGGATCTCCATTGCATGGAATCTTGTTTCGTAGTTCTCTTCTCCAGTTACGACTCTATAGAAGAAGTCTTCATCTTGGGATAAAGCAATTCCCCTCGCAAATTTGTCGTCTGCAAAGTTTTTGTTCATGACTGAGCAGCTTGGGAATCCACCGTGCCGACACTTTGCTCATTGCCAAATCTTCGTGTAGAATTTTAAAAACACTCGTTTCTGATGTTCCTATTTCTCTAGCAATAACTGAAAGCTTTACTCGGCGGCCAATCAACACCAACTCTTCAACTTTGTTGATGGTTTCTTCAGTTCGTGCTTCCAAAGATCATCCACACTTTGGGTCATAATGAATGGATTCCTTGCCCAATTTGAACTGCTTGCACCAATATTTGAATTGAAGATAGGCCGGGCTATTTTTTCCATACACGGCCATCATTCTCTCGTGAATCTTCTTCGGGCCTCTGCCTTCTTTCGATAACGCTTCTGCCATCAAGTTTCAAATCACTCATGTTCGCTTCTTCCAATTGACATAAAAGTTGCAATTGATAAGCGATTAGACCAAAGTTCAAGATGACACTGTAATAATAATAATAATAATAATAATAATATACGTTTATTTATCAATAAGGGAGAAGATACGTGGAAATAGAAAAAGGAACTGTGGAACTGACAATGAATTCTGGGAAAAGGAAAACAAGGTGAGAGAACATTTTTTAGGAAGATTGGCAAGTTCAAATGGATAAAAAAGGAAGCGTCATAGTATTTGAAGACCTGGATGGAAATGACCGTAAGAGCAGCGAAGGTATGATAGGAAGAAATGAAGAAATTACCAGAACAGCAGCAAATGATTTAGTAGTGGCTAACGTTTCCTTTCAACATAAAGTATACTAAAGTTCATTTTCGATTTAATTCCAATCAGAAAGTCAATTTTAAAAAAAGTAAAAACCTCAGAGTAAAAAGGGAAGCAGATAAAACTTTCTTGTAAAAATGAGACTGAAGGAAAATGGATCAATCAAAACATTAAAAAAAAATAAATTCGAAAATATTAGACGATATGAACTGCGATTAAAAAAGATCAGAGGACTTTACGAAAGTGCACAAGGGAGTATTGATATCTAGTTGGCCAGGAATGTTTCTAGTAGACAAAATTGATTATGGTTGCTATGGTTAGAGATTTGATGTTTTAGAAGTAATTTGACATCCATCAGTTCTTCGTCTTTTTCTTCGATTTCTTTGGCTTTTGGCTTAAACCATACCAACCACGCACTAAGGTCTAAGGAACTACGCTTTTCTTTAAATTAGATATTCGTACTGACGTATCTTCATGAGATTTAAGTATGCCTCTTGTCTAAGTATAGAGAAATAAAAATGATAGCAGATAGGATTAGACTCTTCAAGCTACAACGTAGCGTACATAGAAATGAGTCACGGAAGCACAATGTAGTAAAGAGAAAAGAGAAGATCTCCATACAGATGTATCTACACTGGGTTTAAGTATTTCTCTTGCCTGAGTAATAGAGAGATAATCGAGATATAGGAGGATTAGACTCCTCAAGATACACGGCTCATTGTAGCGTACATAGAAACGAGCCACGGAAAGGCAACACAATGTAGTAAAGAGAGAAAAGAAAATATTCATACTGATGTGCCTTCAAGGGATTTAAGTATGTCTCTTGCTTGAGTAATAGAGAGATGAAAGAGATAGAAGATGGGATTAGCAAAAGGTCTCATTGTAGCGTACATAGAAACGAACCACAGAAAGGCAACACAATGCAGTAAAGAAAGAAGAGAAGATATTCATAGTGATGTATCTTCATGGGATTTAAGTACGTCTCTTGCCTGAGTAATAGAGAGATAAAAGAGATGGTAGATAGGATTAGACTCTTCAAGCTACAGGACTCATTGTAGCGTATATAGAAACGAGCCACAAAAAGGCAACCCAATGGAGTAAAGAGAAAAGAAAAGATATTCATACTGATGTATCTACATGGGATTTAAGTGTGTCTCTTGCCTGAGTAATAGAGAGATAAACGAGATAGAATATAGGATTAGACTCTTCAAGCTTCACAGCTCATTGTAGCGTACATAGAAACGAGTCACAGAAAGGCAACCCAACGCAGTAAAGAGAGAAGAAAAGGTATTCATACTGAAGTATCTACATGAGATTTGAGTACGTCTCTTGCCTGAGTAATAAAGAGATAAACGAGATAGAAGTTAGGATTAGACTTCAAGCTACACGACTCATTGTAGCTTACGTAGAAACGAGCCACAGAAAGGCAACACAACGCAGTAAAGAAAGAAGAGAAGATATTCATAGTGATGTAACTTCATGGGATTTAAGTGTGTCTCTTCCCTGAGTAATAAAAGAGATAGTATATAGGATTAGACTCTTCAAGCTACACGGCTCATTGTAGCCTATGAATAAATGAGCCATAGAAAGGCAAAACAACGCAGTAATGGAATTTAAGTATGTCTCTTGCCGGAGTAATATAGAGATAAAAGAAATAGAAGTTAGGATTAGACTCTTCAAGCCACGGAAAGACAACACAATGTAGTAAAGAAAAAAGAAGCGAATGAGTAAGTTAGGCCTAAAGTAATCTACAGTTTAATTCCAAGTTTATACAAAAAATCGTCCATAAGTTGAACAGTGAGAAAACTATGGATTTGAGAAAACTGCAAGTGTTTATTTTTACAAAGGTTGTCGGGCAAAGAAATTTATGCCTTCACACGTCACTATCAAGAACGAGATTTCGGAATTTGAAAGGGCAAGATTAGATGTCAAAGGTGAGCAGCGCTCTGGAAGATCAGTTTCTGTGACCATCCCTGAAACCATTGATTCTGTCCATGACATGATTTTAGAAGATCGACGAATTGGGCTCAAACGTGTAGCAGAAGCATTGCACATTTCCTATGAACGTGTGTTTCACATCATCCATCACGACTTGGGTATGAGAAAGCTTTCGGCCAAACGAATTCCGAGATGGACTCAAACATGTAGCAGAAGCGTTGTACACGTCTATTACGTCTTGGGTAAGAGAAACGAATTGCGAGATGGGCTCAAACGTGTAGCAGTCCGAATTGGGCTCAAACCTGTAGCAGAAGCATTGTACATTTTCTATGAACGTGTGTTTCACGTCATCCATCACGACTTGGGTATGAAAAAGCTTTCTGCCAAACGAATTCCGAGATGGACTCAAACGTGTAGCAGAAGCGTTGCACACGTCTATTACGTCTTGGGTATGAGAAACGAATTGGAGAAGGGCTCAAACGTGTAGCAGTCCGAATTGGGCTCAAACCTGTAGCAGAAGCATTGTACATTTTCTATGAACGTGTGTTTCACATCATCCATCACGACTTGGGTATGAAAAAGCTTTCTGCCAAACGAATTCCGAGATGGACTCAAATGTGTAGCAGTCCGAATTGGGCTCAAACGTGTAGCAGAAGTATTGCACACATCCATCACGACTTGGGTATGAGAAAGCTTTCGCCCAAATGAATTCTGAGATGGGCTCAAGCGCGTAAGAGTCCGAATTGGACTTAAACGTGCAGCAAAAGCATTGCACATTTCCTATGGACGTGTGTTTCACATCATCCATCACGACTTGGATATGAGAAAGCTTTTGGCCAAATGAATTCCAAGATGCCTGAATGCTGCTCAGAAGCACGTTCGATTGACAATCTGCCGCCGTTTTGAAGAAGATTCCTCAATTCTTTTGAAGGGATTGTTACTGTGGACGAAACGTGGATCTATTACTATGACCCAGAGGGTAAAGAGCAATCCAAAGACTGAAAGCATTCTGGTTTTCCACGAATCCAAAAAATTCGTGTACAAAAATCGGGTGGCAAGATTCTTGCTTCAGTTTTCTGGGATAAAGGTGGGATAATTTTGATAGATTATTTGGAACAGGCCAGAAGTATTATGGGACCATATATACCGGGTTGTTAACTGTGCTTTTTTTGCAAGGAAACGCTCCTGTTCACAAGTCATTGATTGCACTGCATAAAATTGACGAAATTGGTTTTAAATTGGTTGACCGCCCGCCCTAGTCTCCGGATTTAGCCTCAAAACTCAGAAAACTTTTGAAGAACAAAAGATTTTCGACGAATTTTTTCAAAGGGCTTTGAATTTAAGAATATTGTACGAAATGTGTAAGTTTTAAATGAAATTATGTGGCGTTTTATATGGTAGGCCAAGTACTTATCAATATTCCTTCGTACGTATGGTTTTGTTAAACAAAAAAAAATCCGAATTGGATCGCGGTTTAATTGCGACAAGCGAAGAAGAAGGCTCCTGGCTTCATTATAGTCCGTCAACAACAACAACAATAACAACAGCAACGAGAAATTCCTACCCACACGATATTCCTTTCGGACTTCTAATAAAGAAGCGTTAATTTAAAACCACCATTTCAAATTCCCAGCCTAGTTCTCCCGTTGAGACCCCAAAAGCGCTGAGTCAAGAAGAGAGTCAGTCGAGAGAGGAGAAACAACTAATATCGTAAAAACATTAATCTATCTGGCATCAAACATTTCGATGGTTTGACAAGTCCGAAACACCGCCGTGCCTTGCTGACTCATAGTCTAATGACGGGCCGGAGAGCCGACAAAGAATTTAACACCACATCGCACCGTCCGCCGAAGATCACGCGCAAGAAATTTACCGAGAGGAAAAAAAATATGTGCGCCGCTTGCTGTTGCTTATCTTGTATAACAGGTGAGACGTCCGCCGTTCCTCTTTTTTTTTTCCACTTCGGAAACGAACGGTTCCTTCTTGCTTGCGACTTCTTACGCATGTTAACGTCAAAGTTACAATGCCGGATCGTGTCTGGAAAGTATGGTGTATAGAGGCATATCGAAATCTCGACCAGGTGTGTTTATCGCATAATTGGATCCAATAACTGTTGATGGATACTCTTTTAAATTTGACCTTGATTTTCATAAGTTAAAGCTTTTAATAAAGAAGTTTTCAGTTGTGTAATGAACCGAACGGGGCACGACCAGTTCCTCGCGAAGCGCACGAATATTCACCTGGTCCGATGTTTACATATCATGTATATTTAATGCATGTACCGCACACGTTTTATTATTTTTATGAATTTATGTGGTATCTTAAGTATGTAAGAGCCCGCGGCCGTAGATACATAAGTCCTAAGTCACACACACACACGACGAAAAATTTAAGTAGCAAAAACGATAATAAACTGCACCAATTAAATTTTATTTCACGGGACATAACTAATGTGCAGGAATCGCGGAAAAATTTATGGACCGCTTATTGTGGCTCATATCTTTTAAATACGACTTGCGTTTCATCTTTGAGAAAAGAAAAAAGTCAAGCAGAAAATTCGACAAATCACAAAGTAGCAATTATAGGCAATTCTTCCACGTACTTGGAAAGATAGAAAACATGTAGTGAAAGGCACGAACTAGAATAGAATGGGAAAAAATGATGAACGCCCTTTTTCAAACAGACTCAGTGTTTGAGTGAGGAAACACAGAGTCTTCGATAATTAACGATTTATTCGCAACAAGGCAAATTTGAAACCCGTCCGAATCGCATGGCCCGGAGATAGTAAAGCATTTTCGTGCCCGGTGCTCGCCGGTATTGTCCCGTTGCGGCACATCTAGATGCTAATCAGTTTTAATAAATTAAATTAATTAACTGAGGCATGAAGCCCTTTGTTCCGCGAGTTTTATTACTTTCGACGTTGTGCAATACCTGCGTTATAATGTATTTCACCATCGTTTTCGGGCTCTCGTACAAAAGCGCGCCTTCGTCTGCTCGACTGTACCTCCTGCGGCGACGAGTGTAAAACGGTGGCAGATACTCGTACTAACATATATAAAACACACGAGCAGGACTGTGACAAATATTTAATGCGGCGATCATAAATTAACAACAGATACCTTGCTTAGATAAGGTCGCCTTGTCAAAAACGAGCGGGAATTTGTTGTACTTAAGTTTAAGATTGTATGTGTGAGTGTGTGTAGGTATGTATACTTCATTCATAAATATGATACAGAATTTGATAGATAGCACAAGCCTTTATGGATTAAAGCCATGTCAAGTACCAATTATAAATAGAACGAGTGCAAGTATGTAAGAGATGGGGCGTAAAAAGAAAGTATTCAAAGAGACTTGAGCCAAAACTCTTATGACTAAATTACCCACTCTTTTTTACCCAAAATTTTGACAAACCAAAAGAGATGTAAATCGCAATTACCTTGTTTGAGCATGTTTGTAGATAGCCAGGAATAGTACTCGGTAGATAGCCAGGAATAGAACTCGGTGCCCTTCATAGATGGTATCAATTTTAGGCTTACCAAAGTTGAGTCTAAAATTATTCTTAACTTAATTTGATTTTACAATAGTTTTCACATTGGAGGAAAAATATATCAATCTGTGATGAATTGAATAATTATTTTAAAAACGTTGCGAACCAAATTACAAGTCAATTGCCTACACCAAAGCATATATCAAAAAATTACTTACAAAAAGTACAGGTATATGAAAAGAGTATGTTTATCAATCCTACGTCGGCTGAGGGGGTTCAAAATATCATAAACAGTGTAAGGACCAACGGTACTATTGATTCTCTGGGTATCAACATAAAATTTCTTATCCATTATAGCGAAACCATTATCCAAAATCATAAATTCAATGTTTGAAACGGGAGAGTATCCTCTGATTGCCTGAAAACCGCAAAAATCATACAAAATCAACAAAAAAAATGATTCTACAAACTGCAATAATTATCGTCCTGTTGCAATCCTGCCATTGTTCTCAAAAATATTTGGAAAAATTATAGCAAAACGTATTGCGAATTTTTTTGAATGTAACAACTGTTTTGCTGTTTTAAACAAAAACGTAATACTACTCAAACAATTATATCACTTGTAAATTACATTATAACAAACATGGAAGATAGCAAAATTACTAAAGTAACTTTTTGTGATGTTAGTAAAACATTTGATTGCGTATGCCACTCTTTGTTAATGGAAAAGTTGGTTTACTATGGAATTAGAGGTGCAGTCCATCGATTGATTGCATCTTCCCTAGAGAACAGAAAACAATTTGTTCAACATGACAATAGGAACAGTAAAGTAGTTTTGATAAACAAAGGAATACCACAAGGCTCGATTTTGGGGCCAATATTATTTGCTATTTTCATAAATGACTTGAAGCAATTTTTATGTCAGATAGGCAGATGGAAACAAAATTTCTTGGAACCTATACGGATACACATGACAAAATAATATTGAGAATTTATGTGCTGCTCTTTCAAAAACTATTTCTGCAATAAAAAGAATGAAAACATTAACTGACAAAACAACAGCTCGCTTTCTTTTATTCCAAATTATCTTATGGAATTGAAGCTTGGAGTCACTCTAAACATATATGCAAAATAATGACTTTACAAAAAAGGGCGTTAAGAGTTTTAGAATCAGTTCCTTAGGATAAAGAATAATATCATTGCTGCACCTGAATTTATATACAGGGTGATATATTACCTCACCCAGTGCCGGCTCAACATGGTAAGCAAAGGATGCGTCGCATCGGGGCACCTCGCGTGAAGGGCGCCCAAAATCAAAATGAAATAACAGGTACTTATTATAATTTAAAAAAATGCAAGTAACAAATACTTCCTATTATAATATTTTGTTGGCGGATTTTAGATTTCAGAATAGAATTTTAATACAGAACTTTTGTTGGTACGTTTGCCTTATGTGGTAGATATTTATTTGCGGGCTAGGCAGAGAAGCCGGACCATTCTAGAAATTCTCTCTTTAGTGCCAATTTTGGGTATACTGAAAGTACCGCGGAAACTATATTGAAATAAAATATTATTTTTCTCGACGAAAGTTTTGTAAAGCTGTTCTCACTGCTTTTAGGCGTGATTATAGAAATTCTTATTAAATTTCATATTGCTACCCTATAAATAACATCCTTTTCTTACTGTGAGAAATGCATTAGCAAACCCAAACAAGTCGCCCCTCTACAGTTCACAATTTCAAAATTTTGAATTTTTAGAATTGTTAATGTCAGTTAACATAAACTTTCTTCCTACACAGTTCTAAATCAGTTTGGAACTCATGCGCCCTCCAATTTAGAGAAATTTATGACGCGCTAGTTGAAATGTTTGAAAATGAAGAAAACGACAAAAATACTAAAATGAGAAGCAGTCTTTGGCTTTAAAAATTAAAGATTATGAATTTCTTTGTTCTGTAATTATTTGGTTTGATGTGTTGAGCAGAGTAAATGTTATAAGCAAAATGCTTCAGAATGCCAGTAAAAATATTCATAATTCTACAGATGCTATACACAATTTAATTATTCATTTCAAACAACAACATTGATGATAATTTTAATGCTGTTATGGAATCTGCAAAAGAATTAGCAGCAGAATTGGAAATTCCTGATACGTTTAAGGATACTACTTTACGTAAAAGAAGAAACAAAAAAACATATTTGGTTAGGAATGTGATGACGAAACACCAAGTGATCCAGAGTTTAAAAACAAAATTGAATTTTATTTATCCATTATAGACGTTGTTATTAACTCATTAACTGAGAGATTCAACCTACTCTCACACCATGCGCAAAAATTTCAATTCTTGTCTAATTTTAAGGAAATAATTTATGATATAAATGACGATATGTTAAGAAAATATTGATGGTAAAGAAAAAGATATCTGTGCAACACAATTGTTTAATGAAATTAAAATATTCAAAGATATTCAAACTAAAAGTGACAATTTAGAGCCTTTGAATATGCTTCAATACATATATAGTAATAATCTAGAAACTGTATTTGTTAATTTAACTATATCATTAAGATTTCTTCTCACCATTCCGGTATCTATAGCATCTGGCGAACGATGATTTTCTAAATTAAAATTGATAAAAAGTTATCTGAGATCTACCATTGCTCAAGAAAGATTGATTGGACTTTAGGTAATAGCTATAAAAAACGAAATTTGTGAAAAAAACGATGTAAATGTGATTTTAGAGAAATTTGCTTCCAAAAAAGCAAGACGAAATACCTAAATTTGTTATATGTAAGTTTAAAGTACCCCAAAATATCATATAGGTATTATATGTATTTACTATTTTTTTGTAATAATAAAACACTTCAATGACTCGGGAAAAAATTAAATTAAACATTCTCTGGGGCGCTGAAACATTCCTTGCATCGGGGCGCCAAAACCTCTAGAGCCGGTGCTGAGCTCACCGACAAGCTTTGCCATATGAAAGCTCATGTAATTTTAAGAAAAAAAGAGTCATTTGGACATATATCCGATTTCATTTATTTAAGGAAATAAAAGACTTCAAAGTCTTGATTCTAGTTATTTTAATGTTTCAAAATCACTTAAATATTTAAATATTTCCCAAGCTCATAGAGTTTGTCAGGAGAGGAAGGGGTTGCGACTGCGACCGACTTTGATTATTTTCTGTTTTGGCATTCGCCTTACAAACTACCTATAAATAATTATAATAATTTATTCTACCCCAGACATTGATATTGAACATTTGTTGAAATACGTTGTCTAATTGCATGTGGATTTTGTATTGCCCCAATATGATCATTATGGTAATTGTTAATACCATCTCGTGTAAAGCGCGCTTCATCGGACCACAGAACATGTGAAATGAAGTTATTATTTTGGGCATGTTCCTGCAGTAACCAATTACAAAATTGTAACCGTCGCTGAGCATCTCCAATCTGTAGACCTTGAACATTTGTCGATGGTAAGGATGAAGGACTTCGCGGTTCAAAGTACGCCATGCAAAATTTTGACTTACATGTAGATTTTGTGCTATTCTCCTAGTACTAATTGAGGGACTGTCAATGACAACATTAATTACAGCTTCCTCCTGCTCTACATTAACTACATGTGGTCGAATATTGATAAATGACAGAAATTAATGGAACTTATTATTATTAAATTCGCTATTATTTTGAAACATTCAAATAATTAGAATCAAAACTTTGAAGTCTTCTATTTCCTTAAATAAATGAAATTTTTGCTTAAAATTACATGAGTTTTCATATGGCGAAGCTTGTCGGTGATCTAATAGATCACTCTGTATAACATGTGTACAAAAAGTTTACCCATCTAATGTGTTGCTCTCATTTTCTCGCATGTTCACGTATGTTCCTTACTTGATCCGTACCCTGAACAGAGAAGTAAACAAACAACTTTATTGATCTGATTTTCACATTGGAAAAAAATCTTTTATGTTGAGTCCTACTTTCGAAACGCCCAAAAAATCAATGGCGAATGGACCTATTCTATTTCTGATTGTATTGCAGAATTTCAGGAAAAATTGCCAGAAACTGTGTTTCTTGTACTACAAATTTGTTGATCAAATTCTCCCCACATTTTGCAAAATGTTATTAAGGGACATCGCAGAAGAGTTAGAAAATGCCTCGAAGAAGACGGAGGCCATTTTCCGTAGTGATTTCACGTTCAAAGTTATTTTCAATGTTTTATTTCATTTGGTTTCAAATACGTAATAAATCGTAATTATTGGTTATGATTTACGTTACGTCAAGGTTAAATGTCAATTTGGCGATTACTGATCAAGTAAGGAACATACGTGAACATGCGAAAAAATGAGAGCAACTAGGTGGGAAAAGTTTTTGTATACATGTTATGTTACCTTGTTATGGCTATCATGTGTGGCACTTCTCAGTAAAATTGATTTAGTCATGTGTACGCCACTTCGCAAAAAATATGATTTTATGCATGACATGTAGCGGAAGTGTCAATTTACTGTTTAACGAAAAACAAACCGGACTTAAAAAAAATCAGCAACGAGAACAACGCTTACAGCCAAACTAGGGTTTCTATCGGCATTGGAAAACTTTATGAGAACTCAAAAAGAACTGCCGTTTTCCTCCCCGCGTGGTCTTATCAAAAGACTGTTAAGAGTGGGCGACGTTACTTAAGTCAGCAAAATTCGAATTTCTCCGCCCGCGCGGAGCTTCTAAGCAAAAAATAGCCACCACGAGAGTCTCGTCTTTACCAATTTTTTCATGCTACGCAAATTTTACCTCCATCTGCTGACTCAAAGAGGAGTCAGTAATTCCTCAATTTCGTGGTTTTCTCATGGTCCCGATGTAATAGGAACGAAAATTTTATCCCTGCAATATAAGAATTCCGTTTCGTTTTAAATATAGGCACCTTGATTCTCTTCGTGGGAACTTAATTCTTTTTACTTTAAAACAAAATAATTTTCTTTACAGCATTTCCGTGTAACCCCCACGAGCTCGTGGCATACTCCGAACCAGGTTTGCAATCGTTTCTTGGTTAATTTGTGGAAACTCTGCTTCTAGTGCTTCCTGGAATTCTTGAACTTGAGCTTCTGGGACTGCTAAACCGTGCCGAAGGCGACGGCCTAGAATATCCCGGAGGTGGTCTATGGGTTAAGGTCTGGGCTTCGAGCAGGCCAGTCTGATATAACAATTGCAGCATTTTCTAGATACTTCCTAACTCTAACTGCTACATGAGGCCTCGCGTTATCATGCATTAATATGAATTGATTGCCGACAACTTGAACATAAGAGATTACATGGCTTCAAAGCAAACCTATCAGCGTTAATTGCACCATTTTCTGTGGTTAGCAGTGCTGTACGATCATTTAATGAAATGCCCACCCAAAACTTCTATGATCGTCTGCTAAACGGGGTCCTTGGGGATATGACACACTCAGCTTATTTCTCTCCTTGTCTACGCCAAACACATTCACGTCCTTCTGATGAATTTAAGCTGAAACGGGACACGTCTGTAAACAAAACGGTGCACCAATCGCCCACCGTCCAGTTGATATGTTCTTGGGCAAATTGTAACCTTGTACTTCGATGGCCTGCAGTTAATCCAGATCCAGTAGCGAGTGTAAATTACTTTCATGAAATCTTCTACTGACTGTACTTCTAAAAACCATCACTCCTCTAGCTTCAGCTAAACGACCAGCAATGTTTCTTGCAGTAAAACGCCGATTTCGCCGATTCCTAGCAGTAAAACGCCGATTTCACCGATTCCTTGCAGTAAAACGCCGATTTCATACTATAAAACGATCATCCCGTCTGGTTGTTGCTCGTCTTCGACCTGATCCAGCTCTTCTAGTATAAAGTCCAGTTTGATTATACCAATTTATAGCATGGGCATCAGTGCTTCGAGCCATATTTAATGTTTGGGTTAAATAACGAATGCTTCGTCCATCTTCACCTGATGCAACCACTTTGATGACTTCTTCAGACCACATTCTCGGATTAATTAAGGAAACAATATTTTTACAACATAATATGACATTAAATGTGATAGAAAGCAAGACACAAATGAATAATCATATTCATAGATTGTTTTATTTTGGATAAAAGAATAATTGAAAGAAAACAATGTTTCATACTTGATGTAGTAAGCTGTATTATATTTAAAAACATTTGCAAGCTGGATTATATTTGAAAACGTTTAAAAAATATTTAATTTTAATGACGAATAAAAATTAAACTCAGCTTGCATCATATAAATCCATAAAATAATAAAATGTAACTACAATTTGTGGCACGTTCTCACAGAAAGCTCAATCTGTTGTGATCATTGACGTTAGAGATATGAGAAGGGTTTTTCATGGTGTCTTGCAGTTTCGATACCCTCGGCAGTATATTTTCAAGATTGACCTGTTGCTTTTTTTTGGAAAAAACCCTTAGTTTTACGAAATAACTGTACACACCAATGCAGGTTGTCTTCGAGCGTTTTATGGTCAATAATATCATCGGGAAGTTCAACTTTAAACTCTTCCAAGCTGTTTCGTATTGAGTACTCCCATGCCCTATCAATTTTTGAACTGTTATGAAAGTAACTTCCAATCACAGGTGTTTTCTGCTCTAATGCAAACGCCATTTTGTATTTACTACAAAATATAGAACGTAAATGAGACTAGAAGTGTTTTTGTATAAAACCAACAAACACGACAGCACTACTCGACAATTGACAGAGTAGCAGTAATACAAACAAGCACTACTACTACTACTTCACCGTTCCTTTTCATTTCTCCCAACATTATGGCTAACATGTTTTCTTTGTCTTGTTTTGTTTCGGTTCCTCCTACTTCGTTCCTCCTACTTCCTCTGATATTTTTTCTAATTCTTCTCCCCCGCTTCTTATTGATCTCGTCTTTCTTTCTTCCATCTGTTTGTTTCTTTTCTAATTTTTATTTGGCTGATTATAATAATATCTTTATTCATCATTTGTGCCACTAATAGTGGATATGACATGTCAAAATGGTCTTTAATATTTCAAATTGCCATGAATTTGGGTGCACCAATTTATGTAATGTTGTGGTTCTTGCCCCACGTTGGTTTATAACCTCAGATGATTATTAAAGTTGTGTTTTTGGGAGACGATGTTTGTTTTCGAAGAAATCCTGAAAGTGTATTCTTTTGCTTTCTTTTACTGAAAAGGATTTACAATCCTCCTCGTTTGCTATTTTTTTGCTGCTTATTAAAAGATACTTATTTCAGAGTAATACTTCTTACTATGAGAATTTGAATTTAATTATTTAGAGATGAATCGAGGTGGCTGGCCGGCTTTGTCGGAACAGAATCAAAGTAGTTTCTAATTCGGACGAAAAGTACCGGGGCCATAATCAATTACTGGTAGGATCGGAAGGGTCTCGAGGGAATCGTTTCATTTTGTGGCTCGTGAAATGACATCCTCTTTTTAGCCGGCTGATCCGCGGTTCCAATTAAAGCGCTGCCCGGCCGAACAATGGCCCCCAGCTACCCCTAGTGAATTATTAGCGACATGCAGCTCCGTAATATGGGCACGCGGTGATTGACATCCCACTTGAGGCTGCTGCAGCGGTTACTCTGTGGCAACCTCAATCACACACAGATTTGCTCGTTATTTTATACACGAGCTTTTATGTGAGCTTCGAGTGCTCGTTGTGTTGTTTAATAATATGTGTTTCATACATACGGACCACCCCTTCTTCTTCCACGGATTAACACGGGTCGTACATATTCATTTTAAATTATGTTTTTTTTCGAAACATTAATAAACATTCAATATTTATTATATAGGGTCTTCATTTAATCTTGTAACCCACGTGACCTGAGACATACGTAACCAACTACCTGACATAGTTCTGGAAATGCGGCATGTATGAATTTAAATGCAATAGTAACTAAACTAAGCGCAGTCACAGTTCTGCCAACCGTTTGTGTTGTTATTGTGCAAATAACAGGCACAACTTGATCATGGGATGCATTCAATCGTGAAGACCCTGTACAACAATCTAATGATACTGTTAATATGTTATTAAGAATAAAAACCTATTTTTTTTTAATATGAATCAATGAGAGATACATTTTTTACAGTCAACGTTCCCTCCCGCTTTTGCTGAGGTTGAGAAAAAGACTCCCTCGGAATTAATAATTCTATCACAATTTCAGGATGATTTTCAATTTCATAACGAGAATGGAGCGGCAGCTTACGGCTAGGAAGGAAGTCTTACATTGTCAGTTATTACGCCTCCCGCTGCTTCGTGAATGACGCGCCGCACATGTCCATAATTCATAAAACGAATGCGAATTTAAATTTGGACTGGTGTAGGCTTCTTTTAAATTCGAATCAATTTACGCAAAAATCGTGGGAAAGAGATGAAAATCGCCTTTATAATTTCTCATACATTTTTTTTTATTAATCTCGTAAAATATGTATTTTCGGCCTAGTCTGCTAAAGTAAACCGAAACTGCACAGTTACATAACATACATACAACATACATCTATTTCTATTTCGGTGTTTTAATGACCACATTATGAAACTCATTTAGGTTTCATAAAGTAGCTCATTAAACCATCAAGAATTTTATTTTATTAGGTTGGCGATAGACGCTTCAAATTAACCTCCAATTTGACATTTGTTTGACATTATTGGCATCTCGAACTTAACCTCCAAATTGACCAATGTTACCAATCGCTATACAAACAAAACAAAATTACAAAACGACGAATATTCTTTTTTACTATTTGACTTCACGAAGATACGAAAATGTGTCTTTATACGAAAAGTGGAAATTAAAAAAAAAATTGATTAAAGTTCAAAAAAATCCGTATTTTCCCTTCAAATATTTCCATCAGTTTTAAATTAAAATTCACCACCAAGGGAAGCGGCGTATAAAACGTTGAAACGGGTCTTCTCCCCCCTTTCGCTCTAAGAAAGTCGAACCCCATTATACGTCCGACGGGGTCGCCATTTTAAATTCACCAACAAACTTTCCGACTGCGGCAAGTTTTCTGATTAATCACAGTAATTAATTAGTTCCCAGAGTGCAGTTAGAGGGCGTGGACGGACGTGCTGAAACCTGCTGACGCGGCGGCGATATCGCGGCCATCACTGCGTTAACGCAATGCCATAAATTGATCAGAAGGAGCGACATGTCTGGGACATCATCGGTTTCATCGCGATGCGAGGCGCGGTGATGATGAGGAGCGATTTAGTCATCTGGAGGGCGATGGACCGAAACGTGCGCCAACAACACGTCGTCGTCTAGTCTTGCGACGAACTCAGAAAAAATCGGGTTTTTCCCCCGAGCGTCTTATGCATGAATGAGCTTCGAAACTTGTTTTACGAAACAATTTGTTAGCTTAAATTAGCTTTGTTTTCAGGATTTCACGCTTGGAACTGAAGAGAATTGAGATTAGTGGCGTTTGGCCCGCCAAACTACATGACTTGCTCGTAGGCATGTTAGTAAACTTGTTTGACATATCTATTTTAAGTAAAAAAACTTTCCTCACTTTCCTCAACCAATAAGTACCGAATGTTCAATTGAAGAGTTAGGTCAATCAAGTTGGCTTTGGTTCTTCAATGAAAGAAGATAAATCTAAGAGACGTTTGACAGATGACAATTGCCGAATAGTTGTAGTGTAACGTAATATAACCTAAATGGCATTTCGAGATTAAGTTGATTCGCAATCTGCTTCACAATGTTATGAAACTTTTCCTTTGAACGCCTGACATATTTCACATGAAACATAGCAGGTGTTCACTTGAAAACTTTATGCAAAATTCTGAAAATTTGAATTATATCTTTCCTCCCTCTTTCATTTTCTAATTTTCACAGAAAAGAAGAACCCTCGTGCAGCGTCTAGTTCAAGAGGGTGGATTTTGCAAACGCTCTTTTTAGGGCTTCTGAATTTATCGACCAGGAATTCGCATCTTTTACAGACACGATCGTTCGATTTCAAAAAAGTTTTTGATCAACGTAAAAACGCCCCCCTAACGGAAATGAACTATGTTTACTGTAAATGCATACAAAATTGAGAGCAAAAACTGAAGATCCTTAAATTTTGGCGGGAAAAACGTTTTCTGATGAGTAACACTTCAAATTTTGGCGGGAGTGAAACGCCCCCTGATAAGCTAAATCAATAACTAAATTCATTTATGAATAGAGCAATTCGCTTTTGGAAGGTCATTATTCTTCCAAAATATTGCTTATTTACTTTAGTTATAAAAGCAGGGTTCCAACAGAAACCCTAAAATTTTGACACTGACACTGACAGGTCTCATAAAAAAAAAGAACTATATTGAGCGGGTCGCTTTTGAACAAAATCTCTTCCGTCGCCAATACTATAGCTCCCTCTGTATAATTTTCAATTAATTCATATATATATTGTGTTCTTCTTACCATAAAGCTAAATGCCAAAGAGTTCCACAATTAATTGCAATCAAAACGCGATAGTAACTTTATTTTGGTTCTAGCAAGAACGGTTCTAGAACCATCCTAGATGTATCTGGAGTTTGCGCGTTACAAAAAAGGTTCGATTCTTTTATTTTGCGCATGATCCTGACGGCTCCGGAGCCGTACTTGCGAGAACCAAAACAAAGCTAACGTTTCTTGTTGCTGTTTGCCTACAGTTTTTGATTTTAATTTAAAATGGAAAAAAGTTTTGGTAAATCACAAATGACTGAATGCATCTTGGCCCGCCCCCTCTTAGACTAGAAAAGGTTACCTGAACTAAGAACGCGATCAAGCGAAGCCGAAGAGAAAAAGAGATGGACAGAGAGAGAATAGAAATTTTGAAAAAAGCAAAAAAATTTAAAAAGTGATTTCGTGACGTTTACTGTCAATCACAAACAAATGGAAATGGAGTGAGTTCCTAAATTAATCCCCATTCATAAAGATGCGTTCCTTTTCAGATTGACGGACGTCAAAATAACTGACGTAAGAAACGTCAGAATTACAGATGACAAGAAGCGTGAAGGCTTACACGTTGCTTGATGACCAACAAAACATGTCAGGATGACAAATAACAGCAAACGTCAAGGTGGCAGACGTCAAAAAAACAGACGTAAGAAACGTCAGAATCTCAGACGTCGAGAAACGTCAAAATAACAGATGTAAGAAACGTCAGAATCACAGACAACGAGAAACGTGAGGGTTTCCACATTGCTTAGTGACCAACGAAACATGTCTGGACGACAAATAACAGCAAACGTCAAAGTGACAGACGTCAAGAAATGTCAAAATGACAGACGTCAAAATAAGAAACGTAAGAAACATCAGAAACGTCAAATTGACAAACGTCAAATTAACAAGCGTCATACTAAGAAGAAAGGTCAAAATGACAGACGACGAGAAACGTGGGGGCTCATACGTTGCATAGTAACCAACAAATCATGTCACAATCACAAGTAACAGCAAGCGTCAAGGTGACAGAGGTCAAGAAATGTCGAAATGACGTCAAAAAAAATAAGAAACGTAAGAAACATCAGAACGACAGACATCGAGAAACGTCAAATTGAGAAACATCAAAATAACAAACGTCATATTAAGAAGAAACGTCAGAATGATAGACGACGAGAAACGTGGGGCCTTACACGTTGCTTAGTGATCAACAAATCATGTCACGATCACAAATAACAGCAAACGTCAAAGTGACCGAAGTCAAGCTGACAGACATCAAGAAACGTCATAATGAGAGACGTCAAAATAACAGAATTAAGAAACATCAGAATGACGGATGAAGAGAAACGTGAGGACTCACACTTTGCTTAGTGACCAACAAATCAAGTCTCGATCACAAATAACAACAAATGTCAATGTGACAGAAGTCAAGGTGAGAGACGACAAAAAACGTCAAAATGATAGACGTCAAAATAACGTTAGAAACGTCAGAATGACAGAAATCGAGAAACGACAAATTGACAAACGTCAAATTAATAATCGTCATAATAAGAAGAAATGTCAGAATGACAGACGACGAGAAATGTGGGGACTCATACGTTGCTTAGTGATCAACAAGTCATGTCACGATCACAAATAACAGAAAACGTCAGTAGACAGAAGTCAAGGTGACAGATGTCAAGGAACGTCAAAATCACAGACATAACAAACATCAGAATGACAGACGTGGAGGAACGTTAAAATGACAGATGTCAAATTAACAGACGAAAGAAACGTCAGAATTACAAACGACGAGAAGCGTGGGGTCTCAAACGTTGCTTACTGACCAACAAATCATGTCACGATGACAAATAACAGCAAACGTCAGTGTGACAGAAGTCAAGGTGACAGACGTCAAGAAATGACAGACGTCAAGAAACGGCAAAATGATAGACATCAAAATAACAGACGTAAGAAACGTCACAATAACAGACGTCAAGAAACGTCGACTTGTCAAACGTCAAAATGACAGACCTAAGAAACATCGGAATGACAGACGACTAGAAATGTTAAAATGACAGACGTCAAAATAATAGACGTAAGAAACGTCAGAATGACAGACGACGAGAAACGTAAGGGCTTACACGTTGTTTACTGACCAACAAATCATGTCACGATGACAAATAACAGTAAACGTCAGTATGACAGAAGTTAAAGTGACAGATGTCAAGAAATGTCAAAATGACAGACGTCAAGAAACGGCAAAATGATATACGTCAAAATAACAAAATAACATAGAATATCAGTAACGTAAAAAATCTCTCAGTTTGAAACTAGATTGAAAATAAATTTTAAAAAGAAAGTAAAAACTTATTAAAATACATAAAGTTAAAGAAAACGAACAAAAGACGGTAGATTTTAAAGCACAATTCAGTTGATTAAATAATAAACTTAAAAAAGGAAACAATCTGAAAATGACATGAATGATGACGAAACAAAGAAAACAAAATAGTACAAATTCAGAATGACAGACGTCGAGAAACGTCAACTTGACAAACGTCAAAATAATAGACGAAAGAAACGTCAGAATGACAGACGACGAGAAACGGCAGGGCTCACACGTTGCTTATTGTCCACAAATCATGTCACGATGACAAATAACAGCAAAGTGTGACAGAAGTCAAAGTGACAAACGTCAAAATGACAGACGTCAAGAAACGGCAAAACGACAGACGTCAAAATAACAGACGTAAGAAACGTCGTAATGACAAACGTCAAGAAACGGTAAAATGACAGACGTCAAAATAACATTGAACGTCAGCAATGTAGAAAATCTCTCAATTTGAAACTAGATTGAAGAATAAATTAAAAAAAAAAAAGTAAAAACTTATTAAAAATACATAAAGTTAAAGAAAACAAACAAAAGACGGTCGATTTTACAGCACAATTCAGTTGATTAAGTAATAAACTTAAAAAAAGAAACAATTTGAAAATGACGTGAATGATGACAAAACAAAGTAGACAAAATAGCATAAATTCAATAAATAAAAACAAAAGACACTCGATTTACGATTACGAAACAATTTAATAGAGTAATAATTTTAGGAATAAAAAAAAATTAAGAAAGAAACGACGAGAATGCGAGAGAAGAAATGGAATTAAAAAAAAATACGAAATAATAAAATTTAAGTAATAGTAAAAAACAAAAGAGAACCGATTTTATAGCAAAAACCAATAATAGTAGTATGACATGTTTATTTAGTCTAATCATCGTATTACTTACCCAGAAATAAAACTACACATACAGTGTGTTCAGAAATGATTGAAAGGCGTTAGAATTTCCCGCCCGTTAGATTATTTTTAAAAGTTGGTACTAAATGCTGTACTGTTTTACCATGGGCGGCACGTGGGTTAATTTATTTATTATTTTCAACCAATTCTACCAATGAAAAATATACTGCGCTAAATATGTTAATACGAAAAACCTTTCTTGATAAGTATACCTAACAGTAAAAGAAAGAAATCAAAATGTAAACAACAACAACACGCTACTGACGAAGTTTAGGTCGAATTCATCATACTCAGCCAGAACACCAACGTTAAAAGGCGAAAATTACTAATACGTCTATGAGGACTTCGATCATTCCTGAACTTACCGTATAATACAAAAATCTAGATGCAATGACAATAAATTTAAAAAAAAAACTATTTGGACCAAAGGCGACAAAACAAAAAACAACCAGTAGATTCATGAATTAAAAAAGAAATCATTTGAAATAAACAGCGACAAAACAAACACGTAGTCAACAGATGGCGCTGTTCAATATTTCACGAAAATAATATTCATTTCGTCCTCTACTGACGGCAAGTAACATTTTCTTAATGATCTTCTGCATCGCAGGAAAAAACAAGTGAACCCAAATTAGTAAAAACAAACGAACAAAAACCATTTGGCAAATCTCAACAGATGGCGTTGTTGAATCTCACTTTTTTGTTACCATCAGTTGAAGCTTTGCTCAACAGATGGTGGTGGTTGTTTAATATAAGAACAACTTTTTCAAAAATGAAAGCGACGCTGTTTTTCTGTGCTAAGGAAATTAGTATTTTAAGTAGTGAAAATCTTCTTTTTCGGAACACCCGTGTATGACGTTGCATGAATATTAAAATTGAAGCTTTGCCATAAAAAGCTTTCAAATGCGCATCCTCAACTCGAGAGAATTAATCGAAACTGAACGTTTTCCCCGGCGTTGCGCGAAGTTATGGCGTTCACTATTTTTTTTTTTCCCTCCTAATAATTACCGGGGCATAAAAGACGACAGCGACGGCAGACGACTCCCCTATTCACGGACCAAACTTCGTCAAAGCTTCCTTCACCTTAATTAATGAGTTTACAGGGCACAGTGAACGTGCACTCTCATTTGCACTAAGCGGACAAGTAATTAAACTATAATTATTAATTCAGTGTTCGCTGTTGACAAATATTTATCAATCATTTTCGTTAACAATGGGTTGATTTACGATGGCCAAGCACCGTTACCTACAAAGTTAAATCGCCTTCACGATTCGAAATGCAATTATTACATTTACAACAGAGTTTTACGTTTGCTCTCATTTGCGTCGGGCAGACGTGTAATTAAAGTGCATACCTACGTGTACGTAATATAAATTATGAATAGTTTACTGTAAACAGCATTTATCATCGTCGTTTTCTATCGTTAACAGTACCGGATTTATTCGTAAGGCGACTAATCGCTGCTGCAAGCTGTCATCTTAAATAAAACTAACGGACATGCCATTAACAATTATTTTGAGTTATTAATAACAGAAGCAAGACTTTATAAAAGCAAACACTTCCTTAAATACGTTGGATTTTCCAAAGTTTTTAAGTGAAATTTCTCTTCGTGATGAATAGTCTTCTTATACAGGGTGATTCAAATTAAGAATTGCAGGAGCACATTCGGAGAAGAGATTATTATTTGATTGCGGACCATTTCTGTATAAAAAAATGGAACTTATGGGACTGTTTTAAGTTGACAAAGTTGGTCAGAGAAAAAAACAACGGTATTTGATTATCAATTGTAGAATTTGTATCTACAAATTGTTACTAAATACTATTTCGTATAGAAGAGTATTCCATCTCGGTTTGTACTCGACGCCTTCAACGTCCCAGAAAACTGTTGCGTTGCCATCAGTTTTTTTCTAGAAAATTTACTAGAGCGGAATGTACCAGCTGCTCATCCACAAAAAAAATCGCTAGGATTTAAATCTGGTGATCGCGGGGTCAAAGCACGATCCTTGAACGTCGGGAAGAACACAACATGTGTTTGTGTGTGTTAGACAAAGTTAACGCTCAGCGAGTATCTTCAGCTCCGTCTAATTTCACTTGTATTGATTGTCGCCGTCGGAGACAATACAATTTTTGATCAAATCGAGTACGTGAATGCGTGTCACGTGTCACAGATACGAGAAAATGTAAATTGCGGAGGTTGTTTGGAAAATATGACGTCACATAATATGATCAGAACATGATACGGACGTGTGTAAAGATCGTGTTGTACCAACGTGCACAAATACTACTGCAACCGCTCCGAATGAACGCTTTCTTCATATATCAAGAATTGTCGATGTCAGACGAATGTGTTGCAAAGTGTTTATCGCAAACCAAAACATATCAACTGACGTCACGTATAATTTTTATTCCCTATGCATTTTGATTAATCCCAACACGATCATATTCCCTATGAAATAACATTGCGTTTCATATTTACGTCCCGATTGTTGCTTATTGAAAAGAGATAACAAATTTATATGAAATAAAATTTCACCAATAAGTTTCCAGCACAGCTGGGAACGGAAGTCGGAGTTGTTTCTTTTATGTGAAGTAATTACTAGTAGTTTCTGAAATAACGGGAATTAAGTTTGAAGTAAGGGTAACAAATTTTTGCGGGTTATTTACCAGAGCGGAATGTACCAGCTGCTCATCCACAAAAAAATCGCAAGGATTTAAATCCGGTGATCGCGGAGTCAGCGCATGACCCGGAACGTTGGGAAGCGCACATCGTGTGCTGTGTAACGTTTCTTCTCTGTTTATGTGTTAGACAAAGCTAACACTCAACTCCGCCCAATTTCACTTGCACCAATTGTCGCCGTCAGAGATAATACAATTTTTGATCAAATCGCGTACGTGAATGCATGTCACATGTCAGAAATACGAGAAAATGTAAATTGTGGGGGTTGTTTGGAGAAGATGAAATGACTGACCTGAGATTCATCTCCGACGAGTTTCTTTTTTGTTTATTGAGTTACGACAACTTTATTATGAGCAAATGAGAAAATCAGAAAAAAAAAATGGAAGCGGATAGAAAATATTGGAAGGCTTGATTGGAGACTACTCCAATCCTGTAACCAACTTTCGGAGATAGGAGAACGAAGAAGAGAAGGAAGAGGAAGAAGGCGAAAAGATGAAGCAAGAAGAAAAAGAGAAGAAGGAGGAGGAAGAGAAAGAAGAATATTCTCCATGCGTGAAAGATCCCTGGATCCCACTGGATCTTGGATACTACGAAAATTCATCTCTGGGCAATTTATTTCTCAGATCTGATCTGGAACGAGGTTTCCATTCTGGATTCATAGAAGGAAATTGGAGGGGTTGCTATTTGGAAGGTGGAAATTTGGATTTGAAGGAAAATTTAACCCAAAGACAATTCAGGTTTCATCACTCATCCAGAATACATACTTATAGGAACACTTACTTACACCTGGTTAACGTTGGCTCAAGAACTAATACAGAAGTGACAACATGGACGTCGTCTTCTGCTGCTTCCTCCCCTCTTTCCTTCGAAACGCTTTCAAGGAATCAGAATTCTAATTCTAATTCTCTGTCTGTTGCCACTGATTTCAGCTTCAGTTGGTTGGTACCACCAAAATAAATTTGGAAAAGATGAAACCATTCCAAATTAAGTAGTTTCAAATTAATTCCAAAAAAGGCAGACACGAAAATAAGTTGCAGGAGAGGACCTCTTCGTACAAGGTTTGCAAAATTTAAAATCTTCTGATCTCAGTTGCAGAAGAACTTCCTCTGGGGTGCAGCTGCTGCTGGTGGTGTTGCTGCTGCTTCTCGTTAGTCGTTGAGACTGAGGTTTTTCTGAAATTTTCAAAAGAGAACTGAGTTTTTATTTCCTCTCTTGTTACTTCCACATGCCTGAAAGACCACTGGATCCCACTGGACCTCGGATACTACGAAAATTCATCTCTGGGCAATTTATTTCTTCAGATCTGATCTGGAACGAGGTTCTCATTGTTGATTCGTAGAAGAGAATTAGAGGGATTGCTGTTTGGAAGGTGGAAATTTGGATTTGATGGAAACATTAACCCAAAGACAATTCGGGTTTCATCGTCAATGGTCTTATTTTCTCTCCGTTAGCATTTATTTCAGCTTCAGTTGGTTGGTGCCACCAAAATAAATTTGGAAAAGATGAAAACATTCGAAATTAAGTAGTTTCAAATTAATTCCAAAAAAGGCAGACACGAAAATAAGTTGCAGGAGAGGATTTCTTCGTACAAGGTTTGCAACTTTATTATGTGCAGCTATTTAAACTTCGGTGGTGATATGCGTAGTTTTTAATCAAATCGCGTACGTGAATGAATAAACAAAAGGCAAAAGAATTCTATGGAACAATTTATAATTAATTAAGAATTTAATTGAAATTATTCGAAGTGAAAAGAATGCTTGCTGTGGAACGAGGAACAATTTACAACCAATGCGCCAAAAACACAGGATAGAGAGGTGCAAATACGTCTCGAATTTGTTAAACTTTTAATAGATTTGTATTAATAATAATGCGTCACACACAAAACGAAATTATAACAATTAGCAAATTACTAAGGTATTTGTTGATTATATTGTTTTAAATTCTGGTTGTTTATGTATTGAATAATCTGCTTCGGGTGATTTGCATGCATTCGTCAAATGAATATTTTGTGGTTTGTATCTCACGGCGTCGGTCATTGACCTAAAAACGGAGTTGACTTGAGATTCCATTTAAAGTCGAGTTCACGATCGATACCACACCGCCGTTCCTACCATAAGACTTTTATGAGGGCATTTATTTCGTTTATCCACTCCAGAGGCGTTTTGGGGCTAATTTTTGGTTAATTATTTTTCGAAAACTAAAATAGAAAGATTTTGTAACCTTTTTCCCATACTCTCAGGTATCGATTCTTATCGTGTCAGTCACTCTGTATATGAAAGATTGTTTTTTCCTTATAATCTTATGAAACTATTATTATTGTTGACGTTTATCATTTTAAATTCAAAATTTTAAATAATTTGACTGTTTTCATCAAGGACTTCTCACCCTTGGCATGTCCTGCTCCTAAAGCGCTGTAGAGTAATGCAATGAATAAAATCAGCTGGTTCATAATCTAGGGGAGGCGACCACATGTCACCGTCGACAAGCAGCCAGCAAGTTCTTTAATTTGAAAATACACTGCGAATTTTCCACCCCCCAATTCCGAACGGGTCGGGTCGGAGAAGGTTTGCGCCAAACAAAATTGCAACAGCGTACTTTTACACTACGAGGGTGGCTGCAGGAGTAATCTCCATGATTACGTATTACATTGTGTCGCCGCGATCAAGGAGGCCCTGTTTTTTACGCGAGGGAGTAGCAATTGTTTCCGCCATGGGTTCAGTAATCGTCCCATCCAGTCGAATCGTCTCTCGGTGATACGTTCCGATTTAATTGTGGCTCGTTTATCCTAAGAGGTTCCTAAATGGTTCGTTCAATTCTATACTCTACTATACAGGGTGTATCATTCAATTTACCCAGATATGAATTTGAAAGATTCTGTTGTTAACTGAAAATGTGGTCTGACGCATCATTGAAATCTCTCGTTGTTTTAATCGCTAAAAACTTCTCACCTGAGATAATACTTTGTAACGTTGGGTCGTAAGTCTCGGTTAATTCAATTTATGTATTTTCGATGAGCGGTTTCGTCCACGTCGATCCATTACCAAGACGACTCGACGAGGGTCAGAGTGTTGGGGTCACAGCTTGAATTACTGCGTGCGCTATGACCACCATAAAGTACGCGTTTTACGTACCGAACTTGTCCAATATATTCACGTTGGCAATAATTGGCGGATCCGTTAAGGCACTGGCAGCTCCTTATTACCGACTCAACAGCACGCATGTTATTATTTATACTGCCGGTTGTAAAAGCGGCGTTTACGAATTTTCATAGATAGATAAGGCGTCGAGTGCGGCTCGCAGCTGAAATTTATTATTTGCATTTCGTACTGTTTACGACTTGTACGGCATAGGTAAGCGATGCGATTAAAAACTATAAAACGTCGCGTTTTATTATGCGCTGCCTGTACACACATACATAAGTTTAATGTGTTATCTTTCGTTTTTTTATGCGATTCAATCTATTTTTTAATTTTAATTAAATTATTTAATGTCGTTTTAACACAAGAGCGTAGTGAAAAGAGACGCGGTTTCCGCCCTCTTTATTTAACAAATATGAACCAGACGAGTACTATAATTAAACGCATCAGCATTTAACTAAACGTGGCATGGAAATAACAGCTTGAAGATGGTGTCACCGCCGCCGTCCGTCTGTTTTAAGGCCGGCGATTTCGCCCAAGGCGTCCGAAGCTCGGCGGCAACAGGAACAGGACGCGTGTCGTCGGTCTTAACCGCAAGGATCTTCCACAATTGCGATGTAATGCAGAAGTAAATAAATTGAGTTTTAATTAGAGTCTCGTTGATCAGCAGACGGTTGGGTTGGTTGAAACAAGGTGGAACCGTCGTCGGCTGGAAAATTGGTAAAAATTCCGCAACCGCAGGAGCATCGTTACCTTAGCGAAATTATCGTTCGTGACGGGCCTTATTTTACGTGCGGCTTTTAATTTATTGGGTTGTAGTTAAGTGTAATTTGCGGTGGCAATTTTTGAATGCGCCGTGAGTTTAGATGGCGCTTAACTCGTGCATGTGTAATGCATCACTTTTTTTCTCTCTAAAAGCTAAGCTAAAATTCTCTATGTCAGCTTCACCGTTACTGTTCTGGTTTTGATGACAGTCAATCGGTAAACACACAATATTTCTGTATTTTTTGTGAAACCATAACATAAACGCACTCTGTTGAATGTTTGTGCGAAGTTGTCGCTTGTATTGTGAGACTAAATAATGTTAAATACCAAAATCGTTATCTACGGACCCTCTGATGGTAATTTCGAAAAATTCTTTCAACATCTTAATTTACTATTAGGCAATCTTTACAGTCGTTCTAATCGCTTTTAATCTGCGGAGATTTTAATATCAACACCATGGGATCACCTAAAGCAGTGTTTTTCAACCTGTGGGTCGCGACCCCCTGGGAGGTCGCGAAGCCTCTGTAGGGGGGTCGCGAGAGGTCGAGAGAACTCAGTAAAAAAATCAATAAATTTAAAAAAGGTAGATATATTAAAAAAAAGTTAACAAAATGATACTCGTTATGTTATTTATACAAACACATTAACAAAAAATAAAATCTTCGAGTACGCGTTCATTTTAACGTGAAGGTTGCGCTTGAGTTTGTTCAATCAATTTCTCCCATCGTGGATCCGTTTTTGCAACTTTAAGTATTAAATCGTTTTCCAAATTTAAGCGATTTCTTAGTTTACTTTTTATTTGGGTCATTGATGAAAATGCCAACTCGCACAAGTACGAGGCAGAAAATGGAATCAAACACTTCAAAGCCTCGGTTGTTAATTCCGGGTATTCTGTTTTTCTTTTTAACCAAAAGGTATCCAAATTTTCAGACTTGAATTCCACGTGTAACATCCCATCGGCAGATAATTCCAGCAGATTCTCTTTGAGCTTAGTTGCTAAATTTGCCTCATTTATAGCTGCATTTAAAAACGGATTTAAGATCCATCTTTGCCCAGTGTTATCCGATATCTCTTGCACTGAGAAGTAATGACACAATTCTTCAAATTATCTAACACCATTTTCATACCAGATATATATTTTAATTTTAATTTTTTTTATATATAAAGGATGTAAAGAGAACAAACGTTTCTTCAAGTGGCTTATAAAGTTTGTTATTATTGAATGCGACTTGATACAGGTCGTCCACTTACCACTTTACAGAACTAACTTGTATTTATTTATTTTTATTTGCGAATTTTTAATAATTTCTCTCAATCAAGTCCAACCGAAAAAAATCGACTAAATTCAGCGAAACGCATAAAAATAAAGCAACAGTTTGGAAAAGTAAAACAAATGCTGATAAAAGAGATAACAACGTGAGATCGACATATGAAAAATCAAACAAAAGCTAAACGGAGAGCGAAAACAAAACTTGACCAAAAATTAATTCAGCACAAAAGAGAACCAGAAGCAGCTCAACATGAAAAAGAAACGATGTTAATACACAATACGACACGTTACACCGACCAAAAGAAGAAAGGAATAAACTACAACAACAACAATTGAAGAGAAGGGTAAATAAAAAATAAAAAAGAAGAAGAAGGTAAATGAAAAACAAAAGAAACTACGAGGACTCAAATTCAAACTCACTTCATTTCCATTAGACATGTATTACATGTATAGAAACGTCAAAAAACTTAATCCAAAACTAATGACAAAAAAAACAAAAGTTGAAACAAAAACACGGAAACACGAAGAAGTCTCTAACAAGAGAATAAAAGACGACGAGACTGTAGAAAGCTCCAATGAAATACAAAAAAAAAAATATGAGAAAAAATGTAGGTAGACGATTCTTCCTATTTAGAAATCATCAGTCTAACAAAAATAAATAAAAGACGACGGGACTCTCGAAGACTCCAATGAAATACAAAAGAATATTCGAAACAAAAACGACAAAAAAATAATTATCGTGCAATTAGTAAAAATAAAGTGAATGAAAAACAAGAAATCTGTGGAGACTTTGAAAGCCAAAAGGGACAATGAAAAATAAAAAAGGAGAAGGAAGTTAGGTAAGTAGCTGGTAGCCGAGTGGCAACGGAACTTGGCGCTTGGCGGGGCAATTATAAAGTATAGGTTCTAATCCCCTCGTAATACGTGTGGGTTCTATATGACAGATAGAATCCTCATGGCTCGAACCGCCTCTTTCGAACTAGGTTTTCTACGTTTCTCCAGTTTTTAAGGCGAATGCCGAAGGAGAAATAATAACATCAAGACGGTCACAGCCGCCAAAAACACACCTCTCCGACAAGTTTCATAAGCTTGGGGAAGTTCGTGAGAAAAAAAGTTAAAAACAAAAGAAGATCGAAGATTCTCGTTTGGCGGAGAGTGTTTGAAAATCAAGAGTCTAATTGTACAAGAAGACAAAAAAGAAATTGCGAAAAGCTCCAATAAAATACGAGAAAATAACACTCTTCATCTTCAAATATTCCCCGCCGAAGGAGAATTTATTTATTTCAATTTTTCTTTCGTTTCTTTTGTTTGTTATTTTCTCGTATTCCAATTGGAGCTTCTTGCAGTTTTTTCTTTTGTTTCCTTGGTGAATTGGTCTTTTGATTTTCAAACACTCTTCGCCGAAGAGTAATCATCGATCTTCTTTTGTTTTTCATTTACCTTCTTCTTCTTTCTTTTTCATTTATCTTATTCTTCAAATGTTGTTCATGTTGTTCATTCCTGTTCTTAATTTAACTTGAAGGCTTCCGCGGCTTCTTTCGGTTGTTGTGACGTGGCCTTTGCATTATCTTTCCTTTTGGTTTTGACTTTCAAACTCTCCGCCGGTTTTATGTTTTCCGTTCACTTTATTTTTAGTAATTGTTAATGTTAATTGTTTCAGTTTTTTTTTTGTTTCCACCTATCGAATTGTTTTTTTTTTTTTTAATTTAATTGGGGCCTTCTACAATCTAGTCGTCTTTTATTTTCTCGTTAAGCTCTTGATTTTCAAGGAACGAGAGTTTCATTTACCTTATTCTTCAAATGTTGTTCATGTTGTTTATTCCTGTTCTTAATTTAACTTGAAGGCTTCCGCGGCTTCCTGTTCTTCTTTCGATTGTTGTGACGTGGCCTTTGCATTATCTTTCCTTTTGGTTTTGATTTTCAAACTCTCCGCCGGTTTTATGTTTCCGTTCACTTTATTTTTACTAATTGTTAATGTTAATTGTTTTTTTTTGTTTCCACCTATCGAATTGTTTTTTTGAATTTAATTGGGGCCTTCTACAATCTAGTCGTCTTTTAATTTAACTTGAAGGCTTCCGCGGCCGTCGTCCATTGTTGAATTCTTGGCTTCCGGTTGGAACCGCGTGTCTCACATTTCTTCACTGCCGACGTTTCGTTCTTCGTTGCAGAAGAACTTCCTCAGGGCTGCTGCTGGTGGTGATGCTGCTACTGCTGCTGCTGTTGGTCTTGTTGCTGCTTCGCGTCTCAGCGACTAACTAACTAACTAACTAACGCGTTAGTCACGGCAGCAGCAGCAGCCCTGAGGAAGTTCTTCTGCAACGAAGAATGAAACGTCGGCAGTGAAGAAATCCGAGACACGCGGTTCCAACCGGAAGCCAAGAATTCAACACTAGTCGTCTTTTATTTTCTCGTTAAACTCTTGATTTTCGAGAGTTCAGTTTATTCGTCGTATTTTTCACTTTCTCTGAAGACTGAAATGAAATACAGATAAAAAATTATTGGGCGGAAACAAAAAGCAAACAACAAACAATAAACACGGAATTTAGTGGGAACAGATTGAACGAAAATCAAAAGAAAGTCGACAATAATTTGAAAATCAAAAGCCCAATGGGAAAACAAAAGGAAAAAGCATAGAAGAGCTCCAATGAAATAAAAAATAATAATAACTCAATATGCAAAATGAGGAGATAAAAAAAAAACAAAAGAAAATCGACGATCGTCTAATAGACTACGAAAAAATCAAGTCAAAGACACCCTTAGAATTTGTAGAACCCCTGGATGTAAGCTACTTATTGAGTCACTTACGGATCCCTCTTGCTTACCCAAATTCTTTCAGTTGTTTGGGGAATCGCCTAAAAATCAACATTTCAGAAACAATGCCACGACGAAAAATATTTTACATTATCTAACTCCGAAATAAAAGGAAACGAAGGCTTTTATACTGACAACATCAAGGACGTTCCTAATGATGTAAAATATAAGAAAAAAGCGAAATTCGAGGACAAGATATTAGTGTGGTGCAGCATTTCGAAAGCTTATGTTAGGCGAATTAGGGGGTGAAGCTGTAATGAAGACGTTCATATTGGAAGATCCTTCCCTAAATTGGTAAATTTTATTCAAACATATCACGTTCGTGATAATATTATGTTTGACCGGATCTGGCATCGTGCCATTGTGCAAGAATAACCCAAGATTAATTAAGGCAACAAAATATCCCATGTGTACCTAGAGAGGGAACCCCCCCGAATGCTCCCCAGCCCCGTCCTTTAGAAGACTTTTGGGCTTTATTCGGTAGAAAAGTTTACGACGGTGGGCGGGAAGCCCAAAATGAAGTTTAACCCACTTATAGACCAAAGGCTAATGAGAGGCATTCGCATTAAATTGCGAACCATTGAAACCCATGGCACTTTAGCTGCTATGTAATACATTATAATTTTTGTTAAATCTTCATTGAATAGTCTTCTTAAGTATAAATTTAAATAAAACAATTATAGTTTGTATTATTAGATTTGGAAAAATTTCCCAAAACTTTTGTTACACACGTTATTTCACATATCTTTTTATGTGACTATGGTGTCACCCCTCTTTGAAAACTGCTTATTTAATAGTATTAAAATGGTATGCTAGAAATGTTTCGACCTACATACATACATGTATCTGTTCTTGTCGAGTCCTCAAGGCTGATGGCCCGAACACACACAGCAGTTGATATCGCGTGCAAGTGATCCCGGGCTCGGCGAAAAAGCCCGGAGAAAACTTCCCGCCTATTACATTTAATATTATTATTAAGCAGCACTGGGCCACTCTAATTCCAATATTCGGTTAGTAATTTCCGACTATTGAACTCTCCCGGTTTCTATCATTATTATTATTTGGCCAACGTGAGCCGTGCGTTTTCTCTTCGCGAGTTTCGAGAAATGCCAAATTGAGGAGTCGACTTTCAGAAATGCCACCGCCGCACACATATAATATTCGGGTACCAACGACGGCGAGCACATGTGCCGTTCTTAGTCTTAAGTAAGTCCGCGCCGTAATCACTGTGTTTCCGATGATTGCTTTCCGAATTTCGGGCTGCGCCTAAGAAAATGTTTCGCGAATCGTGATGGCCCATTGGCGTTCTTGCAATTGTCTTTTTTAGAGCAAATACAAAGTCTTTGCGCTTAAATGCCGACACCACACATTAGTGTGGAGTTTGTTCGAGGGCAACCCATTAACTGAAGATCTTTCGACTTTCTTCTACAGAATTCTCAAATTACGAGGAGACACTAATAAGTAGTTATTTTTAAAAATGCTTAAAAGGACGCACATTAACTATTACACATTTGTTACTTCCATTACCCATGTAAAAATACGAACTGTCACTCTACGAAAATAAGGAATAATATACATAAAATTCACAATCTGATTTATTGCGACGAGATATGAATGCAAAGTTGAGATTGAAATTGAAGAAAAAGCCAACGAAAGTAAGTCACAGCAAGTGTTGAAAGTGGCGACCATTTTACTGCATGCATATAACTATTTTCCTATCCGTAAACATCACGATCTTCACTTGTTTTTTTTTTCTTCATTTTTTTCTTCTTTTCCATTTGTTATCCAGAAATTTAATAATCAGAAATTTATTTTCAATTTTTTTTGCGTCTCCTTTCCTTTCGTACGTGTTGCGTTTGTCATTTGTTTTGCTTTCTCTTCTTTTTTCTTTTCTTTTGTCAATTTGCAATTGCCTTTAGGATGCGTTTCGTGTGTTTACTGGTTCATTTTTTTATCGCGACCGTCATTTGTTCTCTTTACGATCGTCTTTTGTTTTTCTGATTGTTTAGGATTTTCTTTTTCATTTCGATAGGGTTTCTCGATCGTCATTTTTTCTTGTTTTTAATTGTTTGCCATTTTTTTCAGGAACTAAATGAATCAGAAATTTGTTTTCAATTTTTTTTTCTTTCGTAAATGTTGCGATTGTGATTTGTTTTCTTTTCTCTTCTTTTTTGGTTCTTCTCTTTCTGAATTTCGAATTGCCAAAAAATTACGTTTCGAATGTTTATTGTTAATTATTTTTTTTAATTTTATTTTTTATTGTTTTCTTACACCGGAAATTTTACTTTTTCTTTTCGTAAACATCACGATCGTCACTTGTTTTTTTTTTCTCTTTTTTTTTCCAGAAATTTATTTTCAATTTTTTGCGTTTCCTTTTCTTTCGCAAATGTTGCGTTTGGCATTTGTTTTCCTTTCTCTTTTCTTTTTGTGAATTTCGAATTACTCTTACGTTTCCTGCGTTCATTGTTTTATTGCGACCATCATTTGTTTTCTTAAACTGGAAATTTTACCTTTCCTTTCCGTAAACATCACGATCGTCACTTTTTTCACTTTTTCTTCTTTTCCTTTTGTTATCCAGAATTTTAATAATCAGAAATTTATTATCAATTTTTCTTGCGTCTCCTTTCTTTTCGTACGTGTTGCGTTTGTCATTTGTTTTGCTTTCTCTTTTTTTTTCTTTTTTTTTGTCAATTTGCAATTGCCTTTATGTTTACTGGTTTCTTTTTTTATCGCGACCGTCATTTGTTCTCTTACGATCGTCTTTTGTTTTTCTGATTGTTTAGGAATTTTTTTTTCATTTCGATAGGTTTTCTCGATCGTCAAAAGCGTTCTCATTTTTTCTTGTTTTTAATTGTTTGCCATTTTTTCGGAAACCAAATGAATCAGAAATTTATTTTCAATTTTTTTTCTTTCGTAAATGTTGCGGTTTTCTTTTCTCTTCTCTTTTTTTTCTTCTCTTTCTGAATTTCGAATTGCCAAAAAATTGCGTTTCGAATGTTTATTTTTTTTTAATTTGTTTTTTTATTGCGATCGTCATTTGTTTTCTTACATCACCGGAAATTTTACTTTTTCTTTCCGTAAACATCACGATCGTCACTTGTTTTTTCTTTCTCTTTTTTTTCTTTTCCTTTCCTTTCCAGAAATTTATTTTCAATTTCCTTTTCTTTCGTAGATGTTGCGCGTGTCTTTTGTTTTCCTTTCTCTCTTTTTTTTGTGAATTTCGAATTACCATTACGTTTCGCGCCTGCGTTTATTGTTTTATTTTTTTTTTATTGCGATCGTCATTTGTTTTTCTGACTTTAATTTGGGAATTATTTTTCTATTTCGATTGGGTTCGGTAAAAACGTTGCTCATTTTCTCTTTTGTTTTTGACTGCTTATCATTTTCCAGAAATTAAAACAATCGAATATTTATTTTCAATTTTCTGCGATTTTGTTTCCAAGCGTGCTGTCGAAGCTACGCTTCTGCTGACGAGGCACCAAATAGGGCCGAAACAGCTCTATAGAAGATGCTTGAGGTATTCACAATCAAAGCCGATTTGCAATAAAATTTTTAAAACTTTCAATATGCCATGGCCGACGAAAATTATTAAGTAATGAGAATTCGAAATAAAATTAATATTTCAGACATAGAGTAACTCTTATAATTCGGCCATTTTTAAAGATATTTCAATAATTCTTTCACAGTCTTGCTTTAACTTGCTTTAACAGAGTCTTCACAGCAGCAGCAGCGACTACATCAGCAGCTACAGCCTCCAACGAAGCCTTGAAGAAGTCCACAGCGAGATGGACGAAACGTCGGCAAGACGAAGAATTGACGCGGTTCCCAACCCGGAAACCAAGATTGTGATGCTTTAACTTTGTTTTCTTTCTTACAAAAAAATTACAAACTTCTCCATTGTGAATTTGAATGAATATAGAGGAAACGTTTGCTCTTGGAGAAAGTTTCACGTTCAACAGTAACTTATATGATTAAATTATAGTGAACGTTTAGCTTACATACATTAAACATGTCGATTTCTTTCTGCACAAACATAGAAAACCCCGTAAGCATCATTAACTTCACACCGCAATAATCTGATAAAATAAATTAATAACATACACAATACTAATTTGTGTAGGTCTTAAGAAAAGTACGAGGTGAAAGGTCATCCTTGTATTTAGTCCCGTCTGACATCTCGGTATTTTTACTGTGTAGGCTGCAAATTAAAGGTTGTGCGCACCACTCCTACTTGTTAAGCATTTTAATTACTTGCTTTATTAATTTAGTATTTCAATTTTGTTTATAGCCGACAGCCCTATAATTTTTAATTTAAGCGCTGGGCATAATTTACGCGCGCCGGCCAACGTGCGAACGCACTTGAAATGCTATTATGTCAGTATAAATATTGTTGCATGCGGTGTTACAATTATAACGTTTCTATTATAGTAGTATTCCCAATGAATACAGATAATGCCGTAATGCACGCAACTCGATAAAACACGCTTACACCAGTGAACATCTGTTCATCTGTAAGGCTTACCAGGAAAAAAAATCGGGATTTGCGAACGGAAATCTGAGTTGATTTGTTGCCTTGCTCTCAAATCTGAACGTTCACTAATTTTGTTTTAATTGTAAATAGGTTTACAACAGGTGTCAAATTTTCTCGTGAAATAGCTTAAATTCGAAGCTGCTTACTTTAAGACCGGGCATTTCTTTTTTTTTTTTGGTCCGTAACGGAGGTAGATAGATCCTGCGGCGGCAGAGTACGCGGAATATTCGAGAAATTGGGGCGTAAATTCTCACACGGGCTCCGACGTTCGCAACGGGTCATTATCCGCGGGGATCCTGTGTTTATTGTGGCACAGAAATTCGGGTGCATATGTCGAGCATTGTCTTGCCCGTCACGAGCTTCCCAGAGTCTGTCGTTCCCGGTCATGCGATTGACGGAAATCTCGGCTAACTGGATTCACAAAGCATGAAATGGTCGACTTTTGAAAGCACAAAGAGAGACGGAAGAGGGGGGGGAGGGGCAAGGGCACATGCATATCAATAAAATTTAAAAATAAATCTTGAACTTAACGGTAACAAAATTACTGCCAATTTTTTTAAGGCGACTTTAATCATCGATTCAAAAAAAGTCATCTACGAGGATGTACTTTTATGTTATCTACCGAAGCTACGAAACAAAAAAAAAACAATTACTAAAAACTACCTGCGCCATTTAAAAGTGCATGTGCTAAGTTGTGTATAATTTGAGAGATTTGGAACAGAAACGGAATGACTGCTTTGCTTATTATAATATCACTGTTTCTATAGACTTCGTGTTCTGTGATGCGTTATCTTCCGTTCCGTTAACTATGTCCATTTCGCTCCGTTGATCTCAAATTCAGTGCGCTAAGATCATTGGAATAAAACGGTTGTGATTCAATAACGCATCACACAACATAACCACTGTAGAAACAGCAACCGTTACCAAAAGACCTGAGAGCGAAACATCAAACACGCACGATGGTTCTAAAAGAATTACATCAATAATAAAGAAGATAGTGGTTTCCTTCCTTTCAGTATGTCCATTTCGCTCCATTGTTCCCGAATTCAATGCCCCCAAGGTCAACCTCCTAAACGGCTTCAATGAAGCATCACAGAACACAACCACTATACAAATAGCGACAAGGTTATTCACTTCCCAAAGGTTCTATTTAAAAAGAAATACCTACATCTAAAAGGAGAGCTGTAGTGTTCAATAAATATGTCTTCCATTCCATTAACTACATCCATTGTGCTCCATTGGTCTCGAATTCAATGCCCCCAAGATCAACCTCCTAAACGGAAATGAAGCAAGACTTCAATGGAGCATCACAGAACACAACCACTATACAAATAGCGACAAGGTTATTCATTTTCTAAAGGTTCTGTCTAAAAATAAATACATATATCAATAAAGGAGAGCTGTAGTATTAATAAGTGTTCAATAATATGTCTTCCATTCCATTAATTACTTCCATTGTGCTTTATTGGTCCTGAATTCAATGCCCCAAGATCAACCTCCTTTTATTTATAGAGGTTTAGAGAATCTTTTAAAGAAACCACCGGATATATCTGACCCGATGGCCTCACGGATTCATCCCGACATCCCTACCACCTAAACTCCTTTCCTCTCTCAACACTCCACGCAGGGGGTACCGCCGCTCGGCATTTCTTGCTCTCCGCATGTTGTCTCTTCATTATTCTATCCTCTTCTCTTCCTACTCCTCTTCATCCTCATCTTCCTCTTCCGCCTTCTCTTCAACCTCTTCTTCCTCTTCCTCCTTCTCTTCATCCTCTTCTTCCTCTTCATCCTCTTTCTACTCCTCTTCATTCCTCGTCTCTCTCCTCTGTTCGCCCTTGATGCCTGTACTTCTCATCCTTGCACTTTTTCGTCATTATAGATCGTAGCATATTTGTGACGGCCTTCCACGTACGACCGTCCCTCTCCATGAGTTCGGCGGAGTTTCCCACATTTATCTCGCATCCGACCTCTATTTCTACCATAGTGCGGTCCGCGTCCCACCTGGGGCATACAAAGATAGTATGTTCCGGAATGTTCTCCTCGTTCCCGCAGTACCAGCAATCTGCGGTCTCCGTCTTCCTGATTCCCTTCAGGTACCTCCCAAAGCAGCCGTGTCCCGTCAGTGCCTGCGTTATGTGATAATCGACCTCCTCCTCGGGTCGATTGCACCAGGTACTACGTTCTTAATAAAGACTTTGGCCCAGCCCTCGTAGCTATTCCAACGGCCCAGTAGAGCTGTCTTTTGACCGAGTCTCTTACCTGGCGCCCCACCTTGTACAACTTGGTACGTTCTGCGATCTGTAGCTTAATGGGGAGGATCTCCGCTATCACCAGGACGTCCTCGTTCGGCGCCGTTCTGTACACAGACGCCATTCTTATGGCGGCCAGTCTGGTTACCCTTTCTAACATCTGCTCGTGATATTTAAACCTCATCGCTCCTACCCAGATCGGAGCGGCGTAGAGTATTATCGAAGAGACCACCGTCGCCAGTAGCTTCCTCTTCTTCGCACTGGGTCCTCCGACGTTTGGCATAAGCCTCGCTAACGCCATGTAGGCTTTCTGGGCCTTTGCGACTACTTCCCTAACGTGGGTGGTCATTTCTAGCTCTCTGTCGAGGTGGAAGCCCAAGTACTTGTCTCTCTACTTCCACCTCTCCTACCTTCAAGACCACCCTTGTCAGGTTTCGCTTCCCCGTTGGTACAGCCGTCTCTGTTTTCTGCCCTGCCAGAGCTAGTCCCATGTTCTCCAGGGTCCATCCGATTTTCTCGATGACGTAAGCGGCTCTCTCCTGCAGTAGCCCTGCAGTTTTGGCCTCCAGGGTCCGTCCGATTTTCTCGATGACGCAAGCGGCTCTCTCCTGCAGTAGCCCTGCAGTTTTGGCTCTGACTATCACCGCCAAATCGTCGGCATAGGCGATGATGGTTGACCCGGTTCAACGCCGAGTTCCGCTTCTTTGTTATATAAAGCGTCGGTCCTAGGACAGATCCTTGCGGGACGCCGCGTGTCATGTCAGTCCGAGTGCCGTCTGAGGCTATAATTTCTCTATCTGACAGGTACGAGGCTACCATTCTGATAATTCCAGTCTCCAACCTCCTTAACAGAGCAAAGCGGTTTTGATAAGATGGAGTACGACGTAACGCATCACAGAACACAACCACTATGCAACTATAGCGTGTTCGTAGATGTTTATAACACAACTTGAACTTTAACAAATGTAAAATACAAATTTGAAATAAACAATTAACAATGTGCTAGGCTGTCTGCTCTCCTTGTCGGCTATCGTCCAGGATCTTGTAAGGCAGTGATAGTAACAGTCGAGCAGCTGATGCCGGAAGACGAATCTGGCGTAGAACGTCTCAATCTCTGCGATGTTCCTTATTTATTCTCTCCAACAACGGGTTTCAACAACGGCATCGTTAAAGAGTGGGTGTTTGCTCGACAAAATCCTGCACAAGCAGTAGTATGTGGATGTTTGCTCGACAAAAAGCTGCGCAAGCAATGTTGTGTGTGGTTGCTCGATAAAATGCTGCGCAAGCAGTGGTATGAGTGCTGCGCGAGGGTCGGTCAAAAGTCAAGGCAGAAATGTATCGCACAAGGGCTGGCCAGCGCCAGGACGGAGTAGGGCTGCATAAGAAGACACTGAGCTGGAGCAGCTTGCGATCCCGCTTTTATAGGGCATTTTCGTAGAGGAGGTCAAGTAACTCTACTTCATTAGTCTGAATGCATATCAGAACCAACGAGGAGTGGATCTGTCCTCATTCGTCAAAGGGCGGCCTTTTTGTGTTTGCTCCCGAAGTTGCCTTAGCTACTTTATTGGCCAATCAAGAACGAATTGGGGTTTCATCTTAATTTGTCGAGGGGCGGCCGTCTATTTTTGACGATCATCCTCGTTGCTTTGTTGCTTACTGTCTGTAGCAGTCCTCCATTTACAACCTCGATTCAAATTCACGTAAAAATCATTCATTGCCTCCCATTTACAGTTATACGATTGATAATCGGTGATGAGGAAGTGATTTAGTTTCCCCTCCCGCACTGATCAAGTTGATTTCATTTTCATGTGATTTCATACGTTTTTTGAGGTTATGTTGATACTTTAAGTATCTCTCTGATCGCTTTAAAATCAGTTCGGTTCAAAATCAAATCGATTTGATTTTGGGTGAAGTAAATGTAAATGGGGGACGGCTTATGTGACATTGCTTGACGTCTGTCATTCTGAGCTTTCTTACATCTGACACTTTGACGTCTGTCATCTTGACGTTTGTTATCATCTGCCATCATGACAAGATTTGTTGGTCACTAGACAACTCGTGAACTCCCACACAACCTTACGCAAAAAGGATTTACATTTCCCGAAGGATCTACTCCTGAAAAAGGCTTTTATTTATTTTTCTTTCTTTTCCCTTCTTTCTATCTATTATTAATTACACGTCCCATCATTTTTATAGATAGGGTTGAGGAAATTACCGGAAATTACCACCGGAAATTCCGGAATTCCGGAGATTTACTGAAAGGCAATCATCCTCATTTAATTAAGCATGCTTCTCATTGTCGGAGGCCTCAGGTTCTTAGATTCTGAAACTATGTAGGTGACTTAGGGCCGGTACTTTAAGCACCGATTAACTTTAGCTTTTGATTTGTTCCCTTAGAAACAATTGTCTCTACAATTGTAGGCATGGTGATAAAGCGAAGGTTAAAGTTAATCGGTATTCAAAATACCGGCCCTTAAAATGCAGAATTATACCCAACTATAAATTGAAGACACAGATAAACATATTATGAAAGAAACCAAATTGCAAGGGTCAGAAAAAAATTGGAAAGGGACAGTAATTAGAAGTTTCAAAATGAAATATAATAAAGACTTGTAGCGTTTTAAATTTGAGCTTTCGTTTCGTTTGCTCGCTCGAAACTTGAACGTTGACCTGCAGGTCGCAGTTGGTATTAACACGTGTTTGTTATATGAGAGAGCATCTACATGCAGTAGCAGCACCCTGCTGCTCTGACAAATGTGCTCACCGATATCGCAGGAGATGCACACCTTGCTACCAAATTCAGTTACACTCGGTTTCATGTAACGCCCAGAAAGTTGGCGTTTGGGGGCTTTAGATTTATGACACTCACAAATACCTCTTGACTTACCACCTAAGATCTCACAAAAAAAAATTATAAAAACACAAAATATACTAAATTCGATACAAATTCGAAATATTTCATTTTAATTTTATATTACATAAATACGTAGTCAACGAACCTCGAGGTACTTACGAAGATGGATATAAGGAGACAATTGAATCTACAAAGTGATCAAGAAGAACTGCTTGAGTTGGCAATACAATTAAGAACATTTTTTATTCGGGTATTTGCAACACTGCAACCGGTGGTTTATTTGATGTAACATCAACAACGACAAGATTGTAGGTTATGTGAATAAAAACTAACCAATGACGGCTGTCAGTTTCGGATGATACCCACTTGTACCGTTTAAATATAAATTTCAACACTGCCAACTCAAACAGTTATTTTCATATTTAAAATTTCGGAAGGCGGACCACTATCTGGGCCATTTCGCCATTGCCATAGTCTCGGCTAAAATTCAGATAGTAAGGAGCTAGCCAGTCTCTCAAAACAAACGTCGGATAAGAAGTTTTCTGGGGCCTTGTTCCTACTATCGGCGGTATGTTCCAAGATTTGTGAATTTGGCCAAACCGCCAACGAAACTAACAGAAGAAGGATGGCCTGTTGGATGAGACCAAGAACCACTGAATTGCTTTGTAGCCATTGAAACAATACCTTTAAGTGCTCCGATTTTGAGCTACCCCCTTTGACAAAGAAAATTTATCCTAGATACGAATGCTACCAGTGTTGGTATTGGCTGAGTCCTCTGTCAAATCATGGGCAAGAAAAGGTGACTGGTTATTTCAGTAAGGTTTCACCCTAAGAGAACTCTTGGCCATGGTAAAGACGATCGAGCACTTTTATAAATACTTGTACGGGAGACATTTCTTGTAAAGAACGGACCAGGAGTCGTTGAAGTGGCTCCTTCGATTCAAAAATCCCAAAGAACAAGTGGCACATTGGATCGAGCGACTCCGGGAAATCCAACAACGAGCAGGTGTGAGCCACCGAAATGCTGATGCCTTGTCAAGAAGACCCTTGCTCAGAAGACTGTAAGTACTGTAGTCGTTTGGAAGGAAGACTGGCTCAGATTGCAAGGAGGTAGTAGACGAGTGATGGCAATCAGAAAGACTACGTCAAAATCAGGAAAATGACCCGAATTTGAAAATACTACTGGAATGGAAAAGGAAAGAATCACGGCCTACTTGAGAAGACGCGCGGAAGATAAAGTCCTATTGGGACTCTCTTGTAGTAGACAACGGCCACCTGAAACGGACACTAAAGAAGCACGAGGGCACGGAACAGAAAATGCAGAATTCCCGAAGTTTTGGGAGAACTTGGGGCTTGGGGAAAACATGAGCGTGAAGAAAAGGTACGCGAGCGATTCTACTGAGTGAATTGCAGAGAAGATGTAAGGGATTGGTATAGAAAATGTTGCTGCGAGTAATGGATCCCATAAAAAGGCGAAAGGCAAAGCACAGATGAAGCAGTCAAGGTCGGAAGTCCTTTCGAAAGAATCGGATCATTCCCAGAAACGAAAGACGGGAATAAGTACCTCGTGACAGTGATGAATTACTTTAGCAAATGCGTTGAAGCAAATGCCCTACCGAACCAAGAGGTTGCGACTGTTGTAGAAAGAGTGGTTGAGGATTGGATAAGTCGATTTGGTGGACCCCTCAAATTACATACGGATTTTGAGTCTGCTTTATTCCAAGAGATGTATAACTTACTCGGCCTTAGGAAAATCAGAACTACAGCGCCTCATCCGCAGTCGGATGGAATGATGGAAAGGATGAACACGACCATTAATCGAAATCTGTCCAAAATTGTCTCCGACCACCAGAGGGATTGGGGCAGTTATTTATATCTCTTGTTTTTGGCTTATTGATCATCCGTCCATGAAACTAAGGGAGAAATACCCGCAATTGTTATATTTTGGCGCGAATTGTGTTAACGTGCGACTTGAAATTTGGTTTAAACCTGGTGAACGTCTCGCAGATGAAAACTACGTCGGTGACCTCCATAAGGATGTAACGGGTCGTCTTTCTCTCTGGTTGCTGAATGTGTTGTTGCTCTCGCTGCTCTACTCGACGTCGGTCTCGGTTCCGGGTTTGCTCGTCGGTGTCCAGGTTCAAAAATAAACACGTCGATTGCTTAACAACACAAACTTTATTCACAGACTAGAGTATATGTGTATTTACAAATTTACAAATTATATATCTCGGACGGTTCAACGGTAAACTTGAAAGTTTTATCTTACGGACGCTTTGACATCGTTCTAATGTCACGGTTCGGGCTCCAGCAGTCGGATGTGTCGGTCGGGTAGTAGTGAGTGAGACACCCACTCCTGGACGAGATACACGAAACACCCGTGTCAGGTAAAAGTGAGTGAGACGCCCACTCCTAGACGAGTACACGAAACACCCGTGTCAAGTAAAAGTGGGTGAGACACCCACTCCTGGACGAGATACACGAAACACCCGTGTCAGGTAAATGTGAGTGAGACACCCACTCTCAGGCGAATACACGAAACACCCGTGTCAAGTAAAAGTAAGTGAGACACCCACTTACAGGCGGACACACGAAACACCCGTGTCAGGTAAAAGTAAGTGAGACACCCACTTACAGGCGGATACACGAAACACCCGTGTCAGGTAAAAGTAAGTGAGACACCCACTTAGAGGCGAATACACGAAACACCCGTGTCAGGTAAAAGTGAGTGAGACACCCACTTACAGGCGGACACACGAAACACCCGTGTCAGGTAAAAGTAAGTGAGACACCCACTTACAGGCGGATACACGAAACACCCGTGTCAGGTAAAAGTAAGTGAGACACCCACTTAGAGGCGAATACACGAAACACCCGTGTCAGGTAAATGTGAGTGAGACGCCCACTCCAGGTTGGGTACACGAAACACCCGTGTCAGGCAAAAGTAAGTGAGACACCCACTTAAAGGCGAGTACACGAGACACCCGTGTCAGGTAAACGTGAGTGAGACGCCCACTCTCAGGCGAATACACGAAACACCCGTGACAGGTAAAAGTAAGTGAGACACCCACTTACAGGCGGATACACGAAACACCCGTGTCAGGTAAAAGTAAGTGAGACACCCACTTAAAGGCGAATACACGAAACACCCGTGTCAGGTAAAAGTAAGTGAGATACCCACTTACAGGCGGATACACGAAACACCCGTGTCAGGTCAAAGTAAGTGAGACACCCACTTACAGGCGGATATACGAGAGAGGAGCGGTAGGGTTAACACAAACTGGAGCACTGGTCGCGAAACGCGTTCGAGTCATGCACCGGCGGATGGATGACTGACTCTTCGCTGCGCTTGCAGCGTTTATATAGGCCTGGGAGCGGTGGGGAGCCCCACTCTACAGGGATTCCCACCCAAAATAACTTTAATTCAAACGCAAATTAAAATGAATAAATTCCAAAACAAAACTGAATACCCTAAAAATTACATCTCTAAATCAAATAAATTCTAATATTTACAAAAATAAAAATCTTATGTTAAATATGTACAAGTAACAAATATTACTTTGTTACATCCCCTCCTTTGTTCGGGCTCGTCAAATCCCGTGTGGACCGCAGCCTCCCGTTAGCGTCGAATCGGAGCAGCCATCTTTCGTTGTTGAAACGAACCTTATACTTTCGGTATTTGACGGCTGCTACCTCGGGGACCTCTACTAGCCGCTTTGTTGGGAGCTGCACCCATACGGTGGATTCTCCGGGTCGGGCGGACGCTAATGGAATGGGTTGTAGTCCGGTCGCTTGGTTGGCAGAAGTGGGACCGGCTGGTGCCTGTGGTATTTCTGTCGGCGGTGCTGCACTGGTTTCGAGAGCTAGCAGCTCTTCGAATTCCGTTTCCCATTCCTCCATCGGGAACCACGACCTTTTAGCTGTATCTTCCCCTGAAGTGTGATTATGGCTGGGTTTGGCACTGGGGGGTTGAGGCTTTGTGGTATACCCGATGTTATTCGTCGAAGGAGGGCCTGGCGGTCGGGTGGAGGCAATTTGAGGCAATGTCTTCCTCTGCTGTCTGGTGGCTGGTGTCGTGCTGGAACTGGGCGGCCTGGCTTCTGGAGAGTACGTGGCGTACCCGACGTTGTTGTTTGCCGGAGGTTCGCCTGGCGGTGGGGCTGGAGTTCCGTTCCCAAATGTTCTTATCTGCTGGCGGACGGCAGCTGTGGCACTAGCACTGGGCGTGGAAGGATGCTCTTGCGGTCGGGCCGGTGGTGTGTTCCTAAATACCTTCTTGCGTTGGATGGCCTCCCTCTTTGCCGATTTTAGCAGCTGGGGTTCACTCCTCCTCTTGGGGCAGGGGGGCTCGTCTATTAGGATTACCTGCCGCTTCCCGGTGGTGACGTGCTGTGGTCGGGTAGGCTTTCTTTCGCAGGCGGTGCGGATGAGTGAGCACTCCGATGAAGATTCTGGTTGACTCATCTTCGCTGGACTGCCTTTCTGACTTTGCGTCCGGGCTTTTATAGGTAAAATCAGGGCTTGGCGTGGAGGGGTTTTGAGGTGCGTGCGCAACACTGTGGAGGGGGACGGCTTAAGGTGTTGTATATGGACGTGACGGAACCATCGGCCATTTTCGTCTCTCAAGTCGAAAATTACGGGCGAGACGATCTTCCTCACGATGTATGGGCCGGTAAATTTCGGAGCCAGCTTGGCATTCACTTGGGCATTTTTATTTGACAAGATATGCTCTCGTTTCCACACGCGTTCGCCTATTTTTGGCTTCCAGTTGCGGTGACGTAAGTTGTAATGTATTTCCTGGCGTTGAAACGCCTTAGCAAGGTTAACGCGTACCAGCTCACAGGCGTCGTCCAAGTCTTGTTGTCTCCTTTCAGGGTTACGGGTATCTCTGTTTCGTACATTACGATGCGGTGTTGGTAATTCACGTCCGTTATTTAGGTAAGCAGGAGTGTAACCGATTGCTTCGTGGTGGGCGGTGTTATAAGCGAAACGTATTTCGTATATGTGTTCGTCCCAGGTGCGCTGGTTTCTTTGTGTAAACTGGGCGATCATGGTCTTTATCACCCTGTTAACTCTTTCAACTGGATTGCACTGAGGGGAATACGGTGGGGTGCGACGGTGCCTAATGCCGTAGGCGGTTAACATTTTGGTGAACTGTTGGCTGACGAATTGTTTGCCATTGTCGGAGATGATCGAGGCTGGACATCCGTGTCTCAAAACAATTTCCTCTCTTACGATTCTAGTGACTGCTGGTCCGGTGGCCTTACGTAGAGGTTTTAGTTCAATCCATTTAGTGAACAGGTCCTGCATGACGAGAAGCCAGATGTGACCCTTGCGGGAACGAGGTAGTGGGCCAACTAAATCTACTGACACCGTATGCCAGGGGTCGTTTGAAGCATTAGGATGTAGGAATCCTCCGGTTCGTTGTTGGGAAACTTTATAGCGGTTACAAACATCACAGTTTCGGACATAGGTAGCGGCTTCCTTGAACATCCCTGGCCAGTAGAATTGCTGTGCTAAACGGACTATTGTCTTCGCAATTCCGAGATGGCCTGCGGTAGGGTGATCATGGTATTGAAGGAGTATGTTCGTACGCTCGTTGGTGGGTACACATTGTTTCCATTCATCTCCTGGTACGTTTTCATTGTAGTTTAGAGCGCTTATAACGTGCCGGTATAACTTGCCGTTGCGAATACAGTAGTCCGGGTGCTCGATAGGGTTAGTTCTCACTTTTTCAAAAGTTCTGGAATACCAGGAGCATCTCGGCCGTCGCTGGATAATGCAAATATCTTTGTCGTTTTCGGTCGGTAACGGCTGTCTGGAGAGAGCGTCGGGTACAGTGTTTAGAGTCCCCCGACGGTACTGTACGTTGAAATCGAATTGCTGGAGTTCAAGAGCCCATCGTGCAAGTCTTCCGGTCGGGTTGTCAATCGTTTGTAGCCATTTCAAAGACTGGTGGTCGGTAATTACGGTGAAGGAATATCCTTCTAGATAGGGTTTCATCTTGCGTATCCCCCATAAAACGGCAAGACACTCTTTTTCGGTGGCGCTATAGTTACGCTCCGTTTTACTAAACGTGTGACTAGCATACGCGATTACGCGTTCTTTTTGTTCCAGGTTCTGTGATAGGACAACACCTATTCCAATATCACTGGCGTCTGTTTGTAGGAAGAATCTCTGTGAAAAATCTGGACAGGCTAATATTGGTGATTCGGTTAATTTTCCTTTAATAGTTTGGAAAGCGTTCTCTTCTTCTAGTCCCCAAATCCACTTAGCATGTTTTCGAGTTAGCTGTGTTAAAGGCTTTACGACAGTAGCAAAATCAGGAATGAAACGACGGTACCAGGAGGCCATGCCATGGAAGCGACGGATCTCTCTAACATTCTTCGGAGCGGACATAGCGGTTATGGCGGTTACTTTTTCTGGATCGGTTCGTATTCCGTCTCTGTCGACAATGTGGCCAAGGTAGCGAAGGCTGTCAACACAAAATTTGCACTTCTCCGGGTTAATTTTCAATTTAGCGTCTCGAAGGCGACGAAAAACTTCTTTTAAATGCTGGACGTGTTCGTTCAGCGTTCTGCTAACTATGATGATATCGTCCAGATAAACAAAAGCATGTGGTTCGAGTTCCGGTCCTATGACGTGGTCAAGCAATCTTTGGAAGGTAGCGGCTGCGGAGTGTAATCCAAATGGCATCACCTTAAATTGCATAAGACCCTTTCCTGGTACAGTAAAGGCTGTGATCGGTTTGCTTTCTGGTGAAAGCGGAACTTGCCAATAGCCATTTTTTAAATCCAGCGTGGAAAGAAATTTGGCGCCTCTTAATTTGTCTAAAGTAGCTTGAACTTGTGGTAGCGGGTACGCATCTTTTTCTGTTTTCGCGTTGACTTTTCTGAAGTCCACGCAGAAACGAGGTTTGCCGTCTTTTTTAGGGACGATGACGATTGGTGAACTCCACGGACCGTGTGCTACCTCTATTATACCTTCTTTTTCCATTTTTTCAATTTCGGTGTTTATAATGGTTTGCATCGCTGGATTACGAGGTCGATATCGTTGTTTTATCGGAGTTGGATCGGTAAGTTTTATGTGGTGTTCTATGTAATGTGTCGGTCCGGTAATGTTATCAAATTTCTTCAGTTCTTCTTTAAGGAAATTTTTAAATGTTTGTTTCTGTCTCGGATTATTGGAATGTGCCTGGTCGGATATCATATGACAAGTACTATTTCTGGGTAGTTCCGGAGGTGGCGGCGGTATTGTAAGTTGTAGTTTGCTAATTAAGTCCATGCCGAACAGCAACGGTACTTGTAAACGGTTCATTATGGAGAAGCTGTGTTGACATGTTTTATTGGCTATTTTGAATTCTACTTGCATTGATCCCTGTATCGGAATTTTCCTCCCGTCCGCCAAACGTGCTAATGATTCCGTAGCCTGCTGGTGTTGACCATTGTTTCTGCACAGCTCTATTACCTCACCACTCATATATGATATTTCAGATCCGGTATCTATCAAAGCGGAAAACATTTTGTCGGCTATTTTGATTCTGATGTACGGGCGGGGTTTGTAGAAAATTGTTATTCTCGGGGCCGGTCCTGGTTTTGTTATTGTCCGGCCCCGTTGGCGTTTTCCGAACGTCTTCGACAACTGCAATCTTTCGTGAGTGTACCATCGTGACCACAGAAGGAGCAGAATTTCTTAAACGGTCGCTTGCAGTTTATGCGTAGATGGCCTCTTTGTTTGCATCTCCAACAATGCGTATTGCGGTCGTACGTTGAAACCACCGATGACACGTTTGTGTTTTTGTTTCTTCGTTCGGTTGTTACGGTAGAACTGGTTTCTTGCGTCATCTTAAAAATATCCTCGTATTCGCTGGCACGATCGATCAACTCATTTGTCGAAGTTATTTCTCGTCGGTGTATATACAGCATGTATTTCGGGAGCATATTTTTATAAGTCCGGTTGAGTTGTTCTTCGGTCGTAAAGCTTCCGGATCTCCGCATCAGTGTAAGGATATCTGTTGCATATCTTAAAAATGGTTCGTTTTCTCTTTGTACTCGGTCACGTATTTGTTGCTCAAGCTGTTCCTGCTGGAGTCGGGGTACATAGTATCGTTTCAGACACTTAACAAAATCTTGCCAATTGGACCAAGAAGTTTTGTTATTTCGGTACCACAACAGTGGTTCGCCACGAAGAAGTTCAGGTAGTCCTCGTAAGACATGATTTTCGGTAAGTTGGTAGCTTTCCCTTAGCTCTTCAACTCTTTCTAGGAAAGACAGCGGATCCTTGCCATCAAAGTGACAACCCCACTTCCGGATCTGGTTGATCGCTTTTAAATAATCGGTATTTTCCTGGTTATGCCTAGCCATAGTCGGTGTCGGTTCTTCGGCTTCTCTCGTATCCATTTCTATTTGAGGATTAGCGTAGAGTTCTGGGTTACTTTGCATCGCTTTTCCTAGTCTCCGTCTGAGTTCCTCTACAGGTCCGGTGGTGTCCAAATTATTAGATTTTAGCTCTTCCACCAATTGTTCTCTCTTTAAACTGTGTATCCACCGTTTCATGCTAGATTAGTCACTTTCTTTTAACAACTCGTTTTTTGTTAAATTCACCCACGTTCACTATTATAGACACTTTTTCGCGAACTGGTCACTGGAGTCGATGTGTCAACTGTCACTGGAGTCGGCTTTACTGGTCACTAGTGTACAATCAGGTCCCTGCTCGGGCGCCATGTAACGGGTCGTCTTTCTCTCTGGTTGCTGAATGTGTTGTTGCTCTCGCTGCTCTACTCGACGTCGGTCTCGGTTCCGGGTTTGCTCGTCGGTGTCCAGGTTCAAAAATAAACACGTCGATTGCTTAACAACACAAACTTTATTCACAGACTAGAGTATATGTGTATTTACAAATTTACAAATTATATATCTCGGACGGTTCAACGGTAAACTTGAAAGTTTTATCTTACGGACGCTTTGACATCGTTCTAATGTCACGGTTCGGGCTCCAGCAGTCGGATGTGTCGGTCGGGTAGTAGTGAGTGAGACACCCACTCCTGGACGAGATACACGAAACACCCGTGTCAGGTAAAAGTGAGTGAGACGCCCACTCCTAGACGAGTACACGAAACACCCGTGTCAAGTAAAAGTGGGTGAGACACCCACTCCTGGACGAGATACACGAAACACCCGTGTCAGGTAAATGTGAGTGAGACACCCACTCTCAGGCGAATACACGAAACACCCGTGTCAAGTAAAAGTAAGTGAGACACCCACTTACAGGCGGACACACGAAACACCCGTGTCAGGTAAAAGTAAGTGAGACACCCACTTACAGGCGGATACACGAAACACCCGTGTCAGGTAAAAGTAAGTGAGACACCCACTTAGAGGCGAATACACGAAACACCCGTGTCAGGTAAAAGTGAGTGAGACACCCACTTACAGGCGGACACACGAAACACCCGTGTCAGGTAAAAGTAAGTGAGACACCCACTTACAGGCGGATACACGAAACACCCGTGTCAGGTAAAAGTAAGTGAGACACCCACTTAGAGGCGAATACACGAAACACCCGTGTCAGGTAAATGTGAGTGAGACGCCCACTCCAGGTTGGGTACACGAAACACCCGTGTCAGGCAAAAGTAAGTGAGACACCCACTTAAAGGCGAGTACACGAGACACCCGTGTCAGGTAAACGTGAGTGAGACGCCCACTCTCAGGCGAATACACGAAACACCCGTGACAGGTAAAAGTAAGTGAGACACCCACTTACAGGCGGATACACGAAACACCCGTGTCAGGTAAAAGTAAGTGAGACACCCACTTAAAGGCGAATACACGAAACACCCGTGTCAGGTAAAAGTAAGTGAGATACCCACTTACAGGCGGATACACGAAACACCCGTGTCAGGTCAAAGTAAGTGAGACACCCACTTACAGGCGGATATACGAGAGAGGAGCGGTAGGGTTAACACAAACTGGAGCACTGGTCGCGAAACGCGTTCGAGTCATGCACCGGCGGATGGATGACTGACTCTTCGCTGCGCTTGCAGCGTTTATATAGGCCTGGGAGCGGTGGGGAGCCCCACTCTACAGGGATTCCCACCCAAAATAACTTTAATTCAAACGCAAATTAAAATGAATAAATTCCAAAACAAAACTGAATACCCTAAAAATTACATCTCTAAATCAAATAAATTCTAATATTTACAAAAATAAAAATCTTATGTTAAATATGTACAAGTAACAAATATTACTTTGTTACATCGAGATGGACGACATCCACGATAGACCAGAATAGATAGCCCAGAATAGAGGATACCAACTAGGAGAGCTTGTTTAGTTACATATGCCCCAGCGACAACAAGATCTGTCTCCAAAGCTGCAGACCTCCTACAAAGTTGTCAAGCGAATCAATGATGTCGACTATCGGATTAAGAAAATCCCAAAGTGGTTCATTTCAACCCGTTGGCTCCCGTATCTAGCGAAAACAAACGAAGAGACAGTTCGTTCAGTTCAGAAGTCCGAAGCAAGTTTTGAGAACTTCGTGTCCCATTAGGCCACGGGACACAAGGCACTTAAATGCCCCAAGACGTTTTCAAAACATCATTACACTATAGGCGTTAGCAGCCGACTTAAGAATGTCCAGAGGGATAGCTTAAGTATTCAGGGTAAAATATGGCTATGCAGCAGCCACTGGTAGAGAAGGTTCTGAAGATGAAGGAGACCCAGGGAAAACGAAAAATAAATCTATTGGTAACTAGGCAAATGTTCCAAGGAAAGCCCTCCATGTGGAAAACCTTATGTAACCTGAGAAGTCATCTGCTAGCGGACAAGGTGAACAAGCTAGCCATCCCAAAATGGGTTGCGGTTTGGATGGGCTAAGTTAGAGAAGTTCTAGTCTGCAGCTACACCTCAAGAACCTTTGCCAAAAACGACAAGACTGTGGATTGCTACTTCTTCATGACCACAGGTTGCCAAATGGGTTCAGCATGTTGCTTCCGTCACGACCTCGGAATACGTTCCAACACGAAACGTCTTTGAAGAAGGGCAGTGTAACGGATTCGCGGGACCGGCAAGATGAAATGACGTCACCGCCCAGACAACGCTAGACCACATCATAGATTCTTCTCCGAAGAATCCTCAGGATCGAGTTGCTTCCAGAAGCTCTGCGGTAAACAGAGGGTCAGTCACAACTTACCGCGACCGAAGTGTAAATAAATTGCCCGCGATTTAAATTATTTAAGCAAAGAAAAACTTTTGCCAAAAACGACAAGGCAATGGACTGCTACTTCTTCATGACCACAGGTTGCAAATTGGGTTCAGCTTCCGTCACGACCCATCAGCATTGACTCGGAATGCGTTCCGAAACGAAACGCTCTTTGAAGAGGGGGTAGTGTGACGAAATCGCGGGACCGACGGAACGAAATGACGGTACCGCCCAGACGACGCTAGACCACATCATAGATCCTCAGGATCGAGTTGCTTCCAGAAGGTCTGCGCTAAACAGAGAGTCAGCCACAATTTACCGCCACCGACGTGTAAATAAATTGCCCGCGATTTAAATTATTTAAACAAAGAAGAACTTTTGCCAAAAACGACAAGGCTACTTCTTCATGACCACAGATTGCAAAATGGGTTCAGCTTGTTGCATCCGTCACGACCTATCAGCAACGACTAGGAACATGTTCCGAGACGAAACGTCTTTGAAGAAAAGGCAGTGTGACGTAATCGCAGACCAGCGAGACGAAATGACGTCACCGCCCAGATGATGCTAGGCCACATCATAGATTCATCTCCGAAGAATTCGTCAGGAAAGAGTTGCTTCAGAGTTGATCTGCGGTGAACAGAGAGTCAGTCACAATTTACCGCGACCGACGTATAAATTAATTACCCGCGATTTAAATTATTTAAGCAAAGAAGAACCTTTGCCAAAAACGACAAGACCTCTCCCTGATCACAGGTTGCCAAATGGGTTCAGCTTGTTACTTCCGTCACGACCTATCAGCAATGACGCGGAATACGTTCCAAGACGAAACGTCTTTGAAGAGGGAGTAGTGTGACGGAATCGCTGGATCGGCGAGACGAAATGACGTCACCGCCCAGACGACGCTAGACCACATCACAGATCCTTCTCCGAAGAATCCGTCAGGATTGAGTTGATTCCAGAAGATCTGCGGTGAACAGAGAGTCAGTCACAATTTACCGCGACCGACGTGTAAATAAATTGTCAGCGATTTAAATTATTTAAGCCACATAGTTTTAAATTTAAATGTCACACCATGTATATAAAATGAAAAAATCAAAAGCAACAAATAAAGATTTGTTTAAAATTGAACTAGAAATCAAAAATGACAAATCAAAGGAAGATCGCGAATTTTCAAGGAATTCAGGAAATACTTTGTGTCTTAGTGATTGATTGATTGTGAATGTGTTTGCCTATTTAGATGTAATTTCAGTTTTGCTTTCAAATCACTCAATTTAAGAGTCACTAAGAAGAACAAATCAATCATGTAGATAATTACTGTGCGCAAGAGACAAACCAACTTATACTAATTTGGTACTTTGATCATGAAAAGTATTGAAAAATGTTTGCCCCCGTAATATGTAATTATTCTCGATTGTTTCTTTCGTTTCTCATTCGTCCAAGATTTACTGCGAGGCGACGTCAATTTGTTTTCAGAAAAACCAAGCGGGGAAAATTGATGGCCTGAATTTAAAAGAGGATTGGTAGTGTATTATTAATGCTCTTCCGTTCAATCATGCATTATTAAACAGATAATAAAACGAAAGATATAAGGGACATGTTTAAAAAATAAACGCTAAAAATCGCAGACGCCTTTTCGGTGTATGACACACGAGCGTTCTTGCGAAATATTGTGCGCTAAATCATCGGCGTTAATGCCGCGCGCTGGATGAAAGTTTCGAGGACCTCCGGCCGAGGAGAACGCCCGAAGAGGTAACCCGCTCCTATCGAAACCTTCTTTCCCTAATGCAGGTTGTTAGGTCATAAATTGAGTCCTAATTTAATGGACACGTCGTCATAAGTAATTTATGGATGTTTTTCATCGGTTGTAAAACATAAGTAGCTATTAGCTGCGAGCTATCATATAATATATTAAGGGACTTCGCCCCGTACGTTTTAACGCCGCCGTGTCAAAGGTGATGTGATGAACCGATGACTGATGAGATACACAATACCTAGTTGTTAAAATAAAACCATCGATTTTTTCTGATTTCCAACTCGAAATTAAAATCGCGTTGTTGATGATGGAAAGCCCCACGTTGGGCGCCAATTTTTATGATGTAATTTAAGTAACATCTAGTTTTGTTTATTAACAATCTACATAATTTTAATTTGTTTGAAATTCGAGGTGGTGTCGTACTACGCCCCCTGAAATTCCCATTGTGATTGTTACCACCAAGACGCGCAGGAAATTCATGAAACACAACGATCACGATCATCTTGCGCCAGAAGCTGGCCCTCACAATAGGTGAGATACGAATATGGTAATGTGTAACCTGAGCTTATCTCGGTAGCATCGCACCGGAGGAACCTACGCGGCACACCTGTGACATCCCACCCTCGCGCGACAATTACTCACCCTTCCAGTCTAGACATCGACGGTGGCGGTCAACGGCGAAGAGCGCCCCGGAAACCGAACGTTACAAGAGACGCGTCCAATAGACACACCGCCGTTCATTCACTTGCTCGCTTATTTGATCACACAAAAGAGTTGTGAATGAAACGAGTCGGTTTTGTTGTCGCGTTGACAATTTAAGGGTGTTTCTTTAGTCTACAAATTTCCATTCATGCCCGCCACTGGTTAATCTTGTTCTTCACAAACACGATGCTTACCACGTAAAATTATTTTTGCTTTTTGGAAGGTTTTTAAAAAGATACCGATTGTTCTTAAGAAACTTGAAAAAAGGCGGAGACAAAACAGAAGGACAGGTGCGCGTACGTTTCTAACTCAAAATGAAATGTATGAATAGATATAGTAAGGGGTTTCGAATCCACTTTTAAATGTAGAATTTACAATGATGCATCAAACTCGCATGTATGGTTGCAGAAGCTGCTATGTGCAAGGCGCGGGAACAACGTGACTTGGCTACGTACAAGGAACAGGAATTTAAAATAATTTTTACTGAGGTTCGGAATTCGGGACCAATCGTTTACTAATATAATTAAGCCTTTTAGAATAGACGAAACAACAAAACGATATGCGACTGACGTAATTTTGAAGAAGCACACGGTTATGAAGTTCTTAGATTGCCCTCCATACCATTGTCAATACAAACCACCAAATGGTGGAGATTGCATGGGGGCAGTGCTGTTCGATCCAACTTCTTTTAAACTGTCGACTCTCCCTTAATAAATTGGCAAAGGCTTCTTCCACGCTTCCATCTTCGTCTCAAATTGATCCTCTGGTTCCTTCTGTAAGGACTCGCCTACTTTAAGATCAAAACGGTCTACGATAGCAATTTTCTTTTGATATGAGCTTCGGAAACCACCGCATTTGTGGTTTCAAGGTCAGAGACCCTAACTACTAGGTCAACGAAACTCCCGTCGACCTAGAGGATCCCCTTTTAAAATGAGGTGATGGTTGTGTTCCACCCAACTTCTTTTAAACTGGCAAAGACTTCTTCTACGCTTGCCATCTTTGTAAAATTGGTTCTCTGGGTCCTTCTGCAAGGACTCGCCTACTTTAAGATCAAAACCAGGAAACGGACAAAATTGGATATGGCCATTCCCAGGTTCAAAGTCGATACGAATTACGTGAGGAGCCACCTCCTGCCCTCACAACGGTCAGGACTCCAGCCACCCCTAAGTTATAGGCGTTATTGGAAAATTACTTTCGATACAAGGTCAACAATAAATATTATCAAGAATGCTCTTGTGACTACACCGATTACACCAACCAGGAAAGGAGAAAGAAGCAAAAAATTACCCTTTCAGTGGTATGGTTGATTTACTATAATTAGGAAGATCAACGATGTAAATTACGTAAGTAGAGATGGGCACCAAGAAGAAGACTGTTCCGTATAATGGTCCGTGGACCAATTCTTCTTCTTCGAGATAACGTAAGTTTTGCGTCGTTCACAGTACCATAAAGGCAACAATTCTTTATGGATTAATCTTGTGCCACGCCAGCCAAGAGAAAGTAGAAGTCAATGCAGGGGTCTACTGGAAACCGTTGTCCGAGGTAACCATTTCCACCATCTACCAAGTAGGATGGAAACCATCCAAACATAAGGCAGAATAGTGAAAGTACCCCGCATGCAGAATAAAACAAAACTCCGGAGTATAGAAGAGTACAACCTATAGAAGAAATGGGTTAGGAGTATAGAAGAGTGCAACCTATAGAGGAAATGGGTTAGGTCTTAGAAGAAGTTCTACAAAAGGAATGTGGAACAAAGGGAGTTTGAAATAGGGAACTCAAAGATACAGGACTAGGTCATCCTTTGAAGAAAATAAGGAGACGCATTAGAAATGGATAAAACCATTCACCGCTGGATCTGCACTGCCCGATAGTTGTTGAAATCTCCCGCCGAGTAACTCCATCTTCGCCCATCGCATCAACCCTGTCTGCGCCGCGTCATTCTTCAGCCGACATCTCGACGCCCAGCTTCCCAGACTAGCACTTTTCCCGCATTAATATTGAATACCGTGACATGCTGGAGGCGCTAAAGATTCCAAATTAAGGCGATGCCAACTCCAAAGGAAACAAAATCGTGCCGTATAATGGTTGGTAGACCAATTCTTCTTCTTCGAGACAACATTATAATTTTCTTGTATACAAATCTGAGTCGGAAGTTTTGCGTTACTCACAGTACCATAAAGGCACCAATTCTTATGGATTAATCTTGTGCCACGCCACCCAAGGGAAAATAGAAGTCAATGCAGAGGTCTACTGGAAACCGTTGCCCGATAAATTAGTCTACGAGGCAACCGTTTCCACCATCTACCAGGTGGGATGGAAACCATCCAAATATAAGGCAGAATAATGGAAGCACCCGCATACAGAAGAAAACGAAACTCCAGAGTATAGAAGAGTACAACCCATAGAAGAAATGGGTTAGGAATATAGAGGAAATGGGATAGGTATTAGAAGAAGTTCTACAAGAGGAATGTAGAACAAAAAGAGTTTGAAATAGGGAACTCAAAGATACAGGACTAGGCCATCCTTTGAAGAAAATAGGGAGACGCATTAGAAATGGATAAAACCCAACCAATCACCTCATCAAGGGAAAGACCCTCTGGATCTTGCCATGTCACCCTTGAGGAGCCAGGTTAGAAGACTTCATTCGAGAATGAAGCGTCCAAGGAAAAAAGATATAGAAGAAAGTATGCCCTTCGCAAAGTTCAGGATCACCCACAATGGTTGAAGTCAACTCAGAAGTGGTCCTCGAGAAATAACCCATTCTACGTTACAAATTCTGGCTGAAAAACGAAATCGTTGAGAAATAAAGTATCCTTAAATGACAAATGTTTACAAAGACTCATTACATGGAAACAATCGAATGTTTTTAATTCCAGCACCTTGCGCATAGGGAGTTTCTGCAGATGTCGCGCCAACACGAAACGTCTAGGAAAGTAACTACACATGCGAGTTTGATACATTGCATTTCAAAGTAGCTTCGAACCCTCCACCTTATATCTACTCATATGGTATACATCCATCCAAAAGTCTCTCTGACTTTCAAAAAGAAGTTCAACCTTTTAAAAACGTGTTTACGGAAACGTATAATTAAAAAAAATGAGCTGTGCTAATTTCCCCCTGTACACCCTGTAAAAAAATAACATCACGTAATTAATAATAACCGTGTCGTTCTCCAGCAACGTTGTTTATTAATGTACTTAATTAATAAGAAGTATTTAATAGCTATTTTCTTCTTCCAATTAGAAAGTATGCCTCTGCGCCGCGGCTTTAATTAAGAGCCCCGCGACCAATCGAAAAAAAGCAGCCGCATTAACATAACGTTTGTTAACCAAATACGAATTACGTTCACGCACAATTAATTAACAACTTAAAATACGAGCGGCGCGTTTGTCAAAAATAATTTATTTAATAAAAAGGTCGCAACTGGTTTCGTGCGGGACTTTCTCCCGCGGGTAAGTAATTGGTCGAGGCTTGAGGAATATTGCATACGTTTTTCTGCGTGCACGCGAAGGTAACATCTGAAAAAATATTTACAAAAAATAACCGGGAAGTAATTAGCAATAAAAATAACAAACAATGGCCCGTATTCTGATCTTATGATTAAAGATCTGTTTAACTAAAGCCACGGTTAAAATAAACAAGAAACGACATAGCTTTACGTCGATTTAATGAGTAAGAGAGTGACGGACGAGCGTTGCCATGAGTATTAAACACGTCATGCGATGAGAATACGGGCCGATATCTTATATTAGCATGAAGAAGAAGCAAAAGATTATTAAAATCAAACAAAGCAACAAAACGACGTAAAAACAAGAATCAACATTAACAAGGAACAATAAACCATGTATTTTGCTATAATATAATGAGGCTATAGCCTTAGGTGAATTAACAAGATAATAAGATATCAATAAAGAAACAACAAGCGCTTATTTATTAAAAAATTAAAAATAGAGATCGTACAAAAACACCGGTGACTTCATGTTTGTACATTTACACACGTAAGAGTGTTTGTTGCTTTATTTTACAAAAATAATCCACTTCATCACTTGACACACTCTCTGGACAAGTGTTTCGCCTTAAGAAGAAACAAGTTGCAACACTCGACTTCTATTGAACGGACATCTTGTAATAAATAAAACCGTTTCAGTAATAAATTAATTTACGAAGTCAAGGTTTTTTTATTTTTGTCTTATTCTAGGTTATCCCATGGAACGATTAGAAGATGAAGAATATTACATACAATGATAATTTATGTAAGTATGCAAGGATGCCCATTATAAATTGCGACTCCAGAAGATTTTATATAGGCAACCCATCTATCAAATCGGAAATAATTCACATCTTCATGAGACACAAAAGCACGGAAGTGAAATGTGTTGCCTAATTTTAAGGGGTCACGTACATAGTACATAGAACGGTCAGTTTTTTCAAGTTCCTTTGATTTTGGGGCATTTTTCTACTTTGCGTCATTTATTTTTAAAAACACAACAATTAGTTTAAAAAAATCAATTCCTTAATATCTAGGGAGTTTTGGTTGTAAAATGCGAAAGCCCTGGCAAACTGATTGATAAACAAACTCGAGTGCTACTGTCACATTTGCCATTTTGTTTGATACCTACTATCTACCTACAACATAACTGATTTGCAAATTACAATACATTTGCACATAGGTATCAAACAGTATGGCGGTCGAATTTGATACTACTGACGTTTAAGTGTCATTATTAGCTAATTACTTATACTCTTATAGCCATATGAATCGAACAAATGAACTCAATTTAAATTTTTAATTGACGTTTATGATATGACATATGAACTATGTCTGAAATACTGGGCGTGACGCTTAAAAAAATGTTGCCAACTACTGACAGTCGCTTTTCCTTTGCATCAAGATAAAAATTCCTTTGTTTTTTTTTCCTAAAATGCAATTTGAAGTAATCCAGTCAAGGTTTGTCTTAAAATGTAAGTAATTTTGACTTCGAAAACTCAAAAGAAATTTCTTTTTCCATTTTTAAGGCATAAAAATTCCCACGAGTCGGAAAAATTCCCACGAATTGGCAACACTGGTTTAAACTGAGTGAATTTCAACTTTCAGTGTTACTAACGTGTAAAAAGCAGAAATCCCTCAGGATTTGCCGAATGATCTCCATTTCAAGATAGAGAGTCCCTCAACAGCTATGTTACAAGATTCAGGAATAAATTTTTAAAAAATCTTAAATTCGTTAAAAACACATAAGTTAAAGAAAGCAAACAAAAGACGGTCGGTACATAAATTTAAAAAGAAACAATTGAAAAAGAATGATGATAAAACAAAGAAAACAAAATAATAAATATAAAGATAGCAATTAATTAAAAACAAAAACAAAAGGCAAAAAGGCAATTTTTTAAAACAAATCAATAGATTAATATTTTTGTAATGAAAAGAACGAGGAGAAAGGAAAGAAAACGACAAAATCGTTGATGAAACAAAAAAGAAGACAAAATAATAAAAATTCAAGAATTAAATATTGAAATTTAATTTAAAAAGAAGCATGAAGACAAAAGGCAATCTATTTTACAATACGATTTATCAGATTAATATTTTTTTGAAATGAAAAAAAACGATGAGAAAGCAAGGAAAACGCAATAATACAATTTTTATTTTTTTATTATTTTGATGTTGATAAAACAGAAAAATAAAAATTCAAAAATTAAATAATAAAATTAAGAAAATAATAAAAACAAAAGACAATAGATTAATCATTTTTTTTAAACGAAATATAATAGAATTTGCATTTTATTATTATTTTTTATTTTAATGATGATAAAACAAAGAAAACAAAAGAAAAAGTTCAAAAAAAAATAAAATTGTAAAAAATAAAACAAAAGACAAGAGATTTTACAACATAATTTAATAGATTAATCTTCGTTTTAATGAAAAGAACGACGATAAAACAAAAAAGACAAACAATAGAATTTTCAAAAATAATAAAAACAAAAGACATTCGATTTCACGGCATATTTCGGCAGACGAATCCATTTTATTATTGTTTGGGAGCAAAGATGGCATAACGAAGAAAACAAATGAAAAAAAATGAATAACGATAATTTTAAAAAAATAAATAAAAACAAAAGACAATCGATTATAGATCATTAATGTTTTTTTTTAATGTTTAGGAACAAAGGTGACATAAAAAGGAAAATATATGAGAAAAATGTATAACAATAATAATTAAAAAAAAATAAAAACAAAAGCCAATCGATTTTACAACGCAATTTAACAGATTAATTTTTTTTTTTTTTAGAAAATGAAAAAAACGATGAAAAAGCAAAAGAAACGAAACATGAAATAGAACTTTTTATTTTAATGAAAAGAAAGAAAACAAAAAAAAAGTTCAAAACAGAAATGAAATTTTTTAAAACAAAACAAAAGACAAGCTTTTTACAACACAATTTACAAAAAAACAAATTTCGTTAATTAATTAATTTAATACATTTTGTTAAAAATGTTTGGGAGCAAAGGTGACATAACAAGACAATCGATTTTACAACAAAGAAAACAAAAGAAAAAAGTTCAAAAAAATTTATTATTTTAAAATAAAACAAAAGAAGCGATTTTTACACAAATTAATCTCTTTTTAGAAAATGAAAGGCACGATGAGAAAGCAAACAAAAAATATAAAATAAAATTTAAACAATAATAAAACAAACAAAAGACAATCGATTTTACAACACAATTTAATAGATTAATCTTTTTTTTAATGAAAAGAAACGAGAAAGCAAAAAAGACAAACTATAGAATTTTCAAAAATATTAAAACAAAAGACAATCGATTTCACAGCATATTTCGGTAGATGTATCCATTTTGTTAATGTTTAGGAACAAAGGTGGCATAACAAAGAAAACAAATGAAAAAAAATGAATAACAATAATATTTTTAAAAATTAATAAAAACAAAAGACGATCGATTATAGAGCATTAGTGTTTTTTTTAATGTTTAGGAGCAAAGGTGACATTAAAATGGAAATAAATGAGAAAAATAATTAATAAATTAATAGATTCACCTTTTTTTAAAAAAATGAAAAGAACGTGACAAAACAAGGAAAAAAACAAATAATAGAATTAAGAAACATTGATAAAAACAAAAGACAATAGATTAATCATTTTTTTAATGAAAAGAACGATAAGAAAGCAAACGAAATATCATAGAAGTTATATTTTATTTTTTTTTAATTTTAATGATGATATAAAACAAAGAAAACAAAAAAAACAAAAAATAATAAAATTTTTAAAAATAAAGTAAAGACGGGATTTTACAACACAATTTAATCTCTTTTTAGAAAAGAAAGGAACGATGAGAAAGCAAAAACAAAAAATAAAATTTAAGCAATAATAAAAACAAAAAACAATCGATTTTACAACACAATTTAATAGATTAATAATTTTCTTAGAAAATTAAAAGAACTATAAGAAAGCAAACGAAATAATAGAATTGTTATTATTATTCTTTTTTTTATTTTAATGATGATGAAACAAAGAAAACAAAAGAAAAAAGTTCGAAAATGAAATAAAATTTTTAAAAACAAAAGACTAACGATTTTACTGCACAATTTAATAGATTAATCTCTTTTTAGAAAATGAAAGGAAAAACGAGAAAGCAAAAAGAAAAACTAGAATTTAAACAATAATAAAAACAAAAGACAATCGATTTTACACCACATTTCGGTAGGATTAATACATTTTTTTTAAATGTTTGCGAGCAAAAGTGACGTAACATAGAAAACAAATGAAAACAATAACAATATTAAAAAATAAATAAATAAAAACAAAAGGCAATCGAGAGCAGTCATAAATTTAAAAAAGAAACAATTGGAAACAAACAGTGAAAGAACATAGCTTTATTTGAATTCCGCAGTGCTGACGACAAGTGACGTTTTCTTATTAATCTTCCGGCTAGCGGAAAATAACTAGCGAATCACCCCCGTAAAACAAACGAAAAGAAAACTTTCGTAATGTTTTAACAGATGGCGTTATCGAAAGTGTTATAACAACATTTTTGTTATCGTCCAGAAATCACTGCTCCTCAGTGCATGATGATTTTTCAATATAACTCGTCAATAACTACTGAATCACCCTCGTAGAAACAAATGGAAAGAACACTATCGGTTTCATCAGACGGCATTATTGAATGTCTTACAAATAAGTTATAATTAACATATATAAGGATCGTTTAATAGAAAATATATGAAGCGTATTCGTATTATACAGGTTGTCCATTCTAAGTTATGACCGCTGAAGGTTTTAGAAAAGGCAACCCATCAATCAGAAATTGTGCTGTCGCATAGTAGTTTTTAATTGATTGCAACCCCGTTCTAGCTTAAATTATTTAAGCTGTTTGCTACTACTTTAAGGAATTTCATATTCAAGAAGGTTAACATATATTATCAAGTCGATCGATGAGACTTCCTTCGAAGCAGTTGCCGCAAAGTCCCTCCACATCTACAACTTAAGATCGTGAATAAGTGCTCGGTTATGCCGTGACATTAAAACAAAACCCGGAGAGATGGATTCCGCGTTCCTGAAATGCAAATGAGCTGTAAAAGATCGAGCGGCTTAGAAAAGTGGAGGCCCAGATGAATATCGCGCCGTCGTCAATTAATCCCCCTTAATTGCACGCCTGGTCCACTCGGCCACCTAGCAGAGAGATAGATAATTATGAGGGCGCTGCTAATAGCTAATGTAATTAGTGGCGCTCTTTATTAATTGACGAAAAATTCGTCAGGTGGCTTCTGTGTTTTCAGGATATATTGTGGAATTATGCGCGCCCCGAGGGGAAAATTGTCGCAGCTGTGAAAAGAACTGAAAAAGGAAATAAACTTGACCAGCAAGTTCATTAAATTGTGTCCACCCATGGTATTTAGTACCAACTTTTCTAAAGTTAACAACTGCGCGGGAAATTCAAAATTCCTGTCAATCATTTATGAAGGATAGGTAGCGAAAAGTAAGGAACAGATGTTAGAAATTAAATTATAATAATAGGACAAACAAATAGAGTATATGAGCCAGAATATCTTTGAAGCGTTGATGCAAGAAAAGAGACGGAACGCAATAACTCAAGCAAATTGAAATTCCGGGCGGCAATTCTCCGGCGCTCGCAATTACGTCCGATTATCGAGGCATTTATTTAACAGCAATTTCAAAACGAGCGCAAAACGGTGTTTGCATTAGAAATAGTCGGGCGTGAAGTTTTTGCGCAAAGGATCAGAACGCCCGAGGGCCGCCGCCTAATAACAGGGCCGGGCCCTTAATTGAATATTACGGAAAGCGGACACCTTTACGCCGGTCCACGTCCGCTAACCGCTCCTAATTGACGGAGACAATCGACCCAAAATGCGTGTGCCAGGACTTTGCGTGTCCTTATTAGCCTTGCGGTTGGGAAAAGGCATCGCAAAATTGAATACGAGCGCGTGAGTTTGATTACCCTCCCATTTAATAGTTCCTTATTAAAAAAAAAAAAAAGCAAAATTAAATATATTGCAAAAGAGCTAAGATTATACGTTCATACGATTCTAAGTTAGGGCACAATACTACGTTACATTTACCCAACCCAAAATTATTTCTTCATAACGAAAATAGATTGCTATTTTTTGCTGTATAGGAACTCTTTCTTGTGTTATAGCAGCCACGTAAAAGAAGAGAATTTCCTAAGACAAAACCCCCCGGACCAACTCCTCCAATGAGACGACACTATTTTTAATTACAAAATCCCCGGGACGCGAAGTCCCGCGGAGCGTTTGAACCGCGGCCGCCTTGATCTGTCGAACCGCAAGCACTCTATCTACACTCGTTATTTATTGCTTTGGCATCTCTTCGTTTAAAACGATGGTCAATCAATCAACGCGATTCGTCGGCCGCCGCCGCTGCAGTAACTTGAAGAAGGAAAACGATCGATTGCCACCTGACCGAATTCCCAAGTGGCGAAATGATTTATGCGAAAAAATTTAATCTAATAAATGCAGTTCACTAAACTACTAAATTATATAAAAAAATTATGTAATTCAAAAATAACTCTTTTTCAAAATACCAACTCCATGGCCAGGGCCGTAGTTAGGGGTGCGTCAAGGGAGGCTAAGCCTGCCCTGGAAAATTTGAAGCCAATCCTGACCTAAGATGAAATTATTATTTTTCTTCATTGAGTTCGTTCGATGGTCACTTTATTGCTGTTTTTCTTCCCCCATAATTTAACTTTTCTTCGCCGACAACTGTCACTTGTTTTTCTTCAGCAACAACCGTCAATTATTTTCCTTCGATTATTAATTGTTTTCCTTTAAGAATGGCTATCAATTGTTTTTCTTCACCAATGACTGTCAATTGTTTTTTTTTTTTCATAAACGCATATTAATAATTATTTTGCTTCACGAACGAGTATCAGTTTTCTTCACAAACGATTGTCAGTTGCTTTTCTTCATCAACAACTGTCGATTATTTTCCTTCGATTAATGATTGTTTTCGTTTACGAATGACTATCAATTGTTTTTGTTCACGAACGATTGTCAATTGTTTTTTATTACCAACAAACGTCAGTTATTTTCCTTCGATTATTGATTGTTTTCCTTTACGAACGGCTATCAATTGTTTTTCTTCACCAACGACTGTCAATTGTTTTTTTTTTTTTCAAGAACGGGCATTAATAATTGTTTTTCTTCGCGAACGATTATCAATTACTATTCTTCACGAACGATTGTCAATGGTTTTTCTTCATCAACAAACGTCAATTATTTCCTTCGATTATTAATTGCTTTCCTTTACGAACAGCCACGATATCAATTGTTTTTCTTCACGAGTAATTGCCAATTGTTTTTCTTTACTAACGACTGTCAATTGTTTTTTTTTTTTCAAGAACCGGCATTAATAATTGTTTTTCTTCGCGAACGATTATCAATTACTATTCTTCACGAACGATTGTCAATGGTTTTTCTTCATCAACAAACGTCAATTATTTCCTTCGATTATTAATTGCTTTCCTTTACGAACAGCCATGATATCAATTATTTTTCTTCACGAGTAATTGCCAATTGTTTTTCTTTACTAACGTCTGTCAATTGTTTTTTTTTTTCATGAACGGGTATTAATACTTGTTTTCGTTCACAAACGACTGTCAAATAGTTTTCTTCACGAACGATTGTCAATTGTTTTTCTTCACCAACAACCGTCAATTATTTCCTTCGATTAATCGATTATTAATTGTTTTTCTTAATGAACGACTTTCAATTAGTTTTCTTCACGAGTGATTGTAAATTGTTTTCCTTCAACAAAAATTTCCTTTACGAATGACGATCAATTAGTTTTCTTCACGAACGATTGTCAATTGTTTTTCTTCACCAACAAGCATCAATTATTTTTCTTCGATTATTGATTGTTTTCCTTTACGAATGGCTATCAATTGTTTTTTTTCGCGAGCAATTGCCAATTATTTTTCTTCACCAACGACTGTCAATTGTCAATTGTTTTTTTTTTCATGAAAGATTGTTAATTGATTTCCTTTCCCAACAACCGTCAATTATTTTCTTTCGATTATTAATGTTTTCCTATACAAACGATTGTAAATTGTTTTTCTTCATCAACAACCGTCGATTATTGATAGTTTTCGTTTGTGAATGACTATCAATTGCCAATTGTTTTTCTTCACCAACGACAGTCAATTGTTTTTTTTTTTCATGAACGGGTATAAATTATTAATTTTCCTTCACGAACACAATTACCAACGATTGTCAATTGTTTTTCTTTATCAACAAACGTCAGTTATTTTCCTTCGATTATTAATTGTTTTCCTTTACGAACAGCTATCAATTGTTTTTCTTCACGAGCAATTGCCAATTGTTTTTCTTCATCAATGATTGACAATTGTTTTTTTTTATGAACGAATATTTAATAATTGTTTTCCTTCACGAACGACTATCAATAAATTTTCCTCAGGAACAATTGTCAATTGTTTTTATTTACCTACAACCGTCGATTATTTTTTTTTCCGATTATTGATTGTTTTCCTTTACGAATGCCTATCAATTGATTTGATGGGTTTTCATAATTGTTTTTACTTCACGAACGGCTATCAGTTTTCTTCACGAACGATTGTCAATTGTTTTTCCTTCATCAACAACCGACGATACAATTATTTTTCTTCGATTATTGATTATTTTCCTTTACGAGTGGCTATCGATTGCTTTTCTTCGCGAGCAGTTGCCAATTGTTTTTCTTTACCAACGACTGTCAATTGTTTTTTTTTTCATGAACGGTTTTTAATAATTGTTTTCCTTCACGAGCTACTATCAATTAGTTTCGTCACGAACGATTGCCAATTGTTTTTCTTTACCAACAAACGTCAGTTATTTTCCTTCGATTATTAATTGTTTTCCTTTACGAATGACTATCAATTGTTTTTCTCCGCGAGCAATTGCCAATTGTTTTTCTTCACTAACGACTGTCAATTTTTTTCTTTTTCATGAACGGTTATTAATAATTGTTTTCCTTTACGAACGACCATCAATTAGTTTTCATCACGAACAATTGTCAACTGATTTCCTTCAAGCAACAACCGTTAATTATTTTCCTTCGATTATTGATTGTTTTCCATTACGAATGGCTAGCAATTGTTTTTCTTCGCGAGCAGTTGCCAATTTTTTTTTCGTCACCAACGACTGTCAATTGTTTTTCTTTTTCATGAACGGTTATTAATAATTGTTTTCTTTCACGAACGACTATCAATAAATTTTCCTCAGGAATGATTGTCAATTGTTTTTATTTACCTACAACCGTCGATTATTTTCTTTTCCGATGATTGATTGTTTTCCTTTACGAATGCCTATCAATTGTTTTTCTTCACCAACGTCTGTCAATTGTCTTTTTTTTATGAATGGGTTTTAATAATTGTTTTACTTCACGAAAGGCTATCAGTTTTCTTCACGTACGATTGTCAATTGTTTTTCCTTCATCAACAACCGACGATTATTTTTCTTCGATTATTGATTGTTTTCCTTTACGATTGCTTTTCTTCGCGAGCAGTTGCCAATTGTTTTTCTTTACCAACGACTGTCAGTTGTTTTTTTTTTCATGAACGATTTTTAATAATTGCTTTCCTTCACGAGCGACTATCAATTAGTTTTCTTCACGAACGATTGTCAATTGTTTTTCTTTACCAACAAACGTCAGTTATTTTCCTTCGATTATTGATTGTGTTCCTTCACAAACGACTATCAATAAATTTTCCCCACGAACGATTGTCAATTGTTTTTCCTCATCAACAACCGTCGATTATTTCCCTTCGATTATTGATAGTTTTCGTTTACGAATGACTATCAATTGTTTTTGTTCACAAGCAAATGCCAATTGTTTTTCTTCACCAACGTCTGTCAATTGTTTTTTTTTTTTCATGAACGGGTATTAATACTTGTTTTCGTTCACAACGACTATCGATTAGTTTTCTTCATGAACGATTGTCAATTGATTTCCTTCGCTAACGACTGTCAATTGTTTTTTTTCGGAATTATTAATTGTTTTCCTTTACGAAAGACTATCAATTGTTTTTCTTCACAAACGCTTGTCAAATTTTCTCCTGTCATTTTTTTTTACTCTTTTCCTTCAATTTTATTTCACGACAATCTTTGTTCTGTAGACTTCTTTCACAGGCGATTCTCTATTGTTTCTTTTTCCTGATTGTAAGTTGTCCTTTCATTATTGCCTGTTCTCCTTCAACATTATGTCTTGACTTTGTTTTGTTTTATTTATTTGATTAACAATTGTTTTTCTTTATAACGATTTGCTTCATGAGTGGTCGTCAATTGTTTCTCTTCCTTGTAAATCGTTCTTTAGTCAGTTTTATTTCACAACTTTTTTCGTTCTATTTTTGAGAACGATTTTCAATTGTTTCGCGAATGATTGTCAATTGTTTTCTTTCATCAATAATTTTCAATTAATTGTCTTCATGAGTGATTGATTGTCAATTGTTTTTAATCAGTTTTCTTAGCTGTCGTAACATCAACTTTCCAGTAATAAAAAAGCTGCGCTACAATGACCGCATTAGCGAACGATGATTGTCAATTGTTTCTCTTCATTGCCAGTTGTATTTTCGTCAATTTTTTACTATTACATTTATTTATATTATACAGGCTGTTCCGCTTAAGACGGTTTCTTTCACACCTCTCTAATTACTCACTTTATAAAGAAATGTTTCAAATGTTTCTATTTTTATGAACGATTTTCAATTTTTTTCTTTTCGCGAATGATTGTCAATTGTTTTCCTTCATCAATAATTTTCAATTAATTTTCTTTATGAACGATTGTCGATTGTCTTTCTTCTTTATGAGCTGTTTTTAGTCAATTTTTTACTATTTTATTTATTTATATTATACAGGATGTTTCACTTAAGACGATTTCTGTCATACCTCTCCAATTACTAATTTTATTTTTAAAAAAATTCAAATGAAAGTTTCACTACATCACTTGGAACACGTTTTTAAATTAGTTAGTTGGTCACACACTGTTGGGACAGCCCGTATATGGACCCGATGAATTGTTAAAATAATAAATAGTATCCCAACATCATTAATACATGCTGTCTTTAATAAACTGAATTTTATATTAACTGCAATATTACCAACAAAAATATATTTTCATATCATGTTCCTAAATGACCTGCTAGTATAGCACTACCACCCTGTGGAAACATAATATTCTATATCTGTTTGTTTAAATCAAATTCCATTCACATTACAAAATTACCTTTTATTTAAACAATAACAGAATACAGAAAATCATTCATGTGAAAAAAAATTTGATCTTAAAACTACAATATCTATAATAACTCGGATTTAAATCCACAGCTCGAGAATCATTGTTCATCACATGTATAAACAAAAAATTCATGATGATATTTCAGTCAGCAAAAAACGACGGACTACAAAACGAGCTGTGCATTTAAAACAAGATCGCGCACTTCATTGAAAAGAACACTAATTAGGCATTGTTGGTACGTTAAGCAATAAATTCTGCCCCGACGGAAGATATGATACCTGCCTTGACCTTGATAACTGATAAGCAATGTCCTCGGCTGCTTCGATACGTCTCAACTCAACCAAACCTTCACCGGCATCTCCGAATGCCTTAGCAAGTAAGATGGCGGCTTGAGCATCACCCTCAGCAGAAATAACAGTTGCCTTTTTCGTTTGCTCTGCTTTCTCCACCAAAAACCTCGCCTTCTCGGCTTCTTGTTGTGCCACTTGCTTTAACTCAATAGCCTGAGAGAATTCCTTGCCAAACGTTAAATGAGTAATGGAGATGTCGTCTAAAATAACTCCGAATTGGCCAGCTCTCTCGGTAAGATCGTTGCTTACTCTCTGCGAGACCAGCTCTCGCTGCGTTATAAGTTCGCCAGCGTCAAACTGGGCTACCACTCCTTTTAATACTTCCGTAGTAATCGATGGTAAAACTCTTTCTTCATAATCTTGCCCCAATATAGTGTATATTTTAGGAAGCTGATCGGGTACTGGTCTGAATAAAATACGCAAAGTTATGTTTACGTTCTGTAAATCTACAATGAAACGCAATTAAGTTTGATGGGGTATGGTTATTGGTGCATGCGTACCTTTGCTGCCTGTAACAACGGGGATATTTCTGGGTCTGGATCGGACATCGAATATAATAGGTCGTTGCACCCAAGGTATAAAAAAATGTGTGCCTTCACCTTCTACTTGGTTTTTGACGCCGGTAAATCTGTCGAATATTACTGCTCTGTGGCCTCCATCAACTACAACGAAATTAATGAACACCTGAGCTTGTTACGCAGGGAAAAGTTTTACCGTTGAACAGAGCTGAATTGACAACGCCTCCAACAAGAGCCACTCCGAGTCCAATTTGGCCAATTCTGTTGAATAACTGAGCGGTAGACATATTCTTGAACTCTGAAACAGCAAATATTATTGCGCAACAACAAAATGAGGTTATATTTTGTATGGAGCAAATTCTATGTATTTAAAAACGTTACGATATTGCTAGTAAGCATATATTTACTTACATGTTGTTATAAATGCTTTACTTTTTGTGTATCTACCGGTATAAAGCCACGAGGACCCAAATAGGAAGATGGCCCCCTCGATCTGTCAAACGTGCTACCAACTTTAAGCAAACCAATGCTGCCATTAATTTCAATGTCAAGCATCAGTAACCAATTATTTTTAATTTAATCATTTTCCTATTGCCTGAACTTTATATTCATTCACATCAATTATGCAATTTTAATCTAAAAATTAAGATATGACTGTTAATTATTTTAATATTCTTCCGTCCTTATCAGCGATGAATTAATCGATGCTGTCACAAATATTATTTGAAATTATTTTTACTTTTTAAAATTGTTCCATGTTAACAAATTCCGATTAGATTGATTTCACAGAGATTAGAATTATCGACATATGTATATAACACTCAGTTAAAACCAAAACAAACTTAAATTTAATAACGATTAGCTCATCGGTGAGAATAAAAACGTTCGGCTATATAATATTAAAATTATTACTTCTTTTTTCCTTATTATTGAAATACTACACAGTTTTTAACTTAAAACGAAATGCATAGTACGTAAAAAATTTATTATTCTTCAAACACCGTTTATATAACAAAATTTCAGGTACAAAAATGATCACATATTTTAATCAGTTTTCTTAGCTGTCGTAACATCAACTTTCCAGTAATAAAGAAGCTGTGCTACAATGACCGCATTAGCGAACGATGAAGCTACGTATGTAATAATAACCATTGTGTCGCCAGTTTCTTGTATGGAAGTAAAAATCCTCGCTAGTGATCCAAAGAACAACATGAACAGAGTTAACGCAGACAGCTGTCCGGTGTGGCCATTCTTATAGTTCGTGTAGGCCTGCGCTAACTTCCCAGTTAAAAGGATCGGTATATTCAAGCCTTGTAAAGTCCACAGGACATCAACAGACGTCGCACTACACAAAATAAAACATACACCGCCATACGTTAATAAATAACCTAAAGCCTGCACTTCTCTTTGAGAATACAACAAAACTAATGCAGCAATCGCCACTGTTTGCACAGCTAGAAATGAACTGTCACCCCAAGCACTAAACGGAAAAGCCTTCACAAAGCTATAAGATGCGTAAATAGTGATTGCGGTCAAGTCCAGGGTTACACTGAACAAATTAATCCCGGCCCCACTTTTGTTCTTATATATTTTCACTATCTGGGGAACTTTGACCATCAACGAGCCGAGTATTATGCCGAAGCCGAGGCATTTGCTTAAAGTCGACTTAAAACACGACCCTACAAACACATCATGATTATCAAACACAAAACTAAATGTACAAAAAGTGCTTACCATTGAAGAAATTAAATTTAATAAAATATTCATCATAGCACTGATGTGTTACCAACAAAAGTATTGCTTGCTTCAGTATCTCCATCGTAGCATAACCAATTGATGTGACTGAATTAAAATAGAAGGGTAAGTAAGGTCAAATTGCTGGCATTGATTAAAATTAAATCAATTTAACTGTGCCACTGCACCATAGGACACGTATTATGATGTAATTCGTGCATTCAATGCAGTAACAATAGAGTAACAGGAAGAACAAACTGTATGCTAACTCCAACTTATTATAAGCTGCTGAAACATTGCTTAATATTAACAAATAGAACCATATAATAAGTCCAACGATGAAACGCACCTTTAATTATTCAATAATTAAATAATTTTCTGAAGTTAGGTTGACAATTACTTATCGCCAAACAATGACGTATTACGAGTAGACTCGTCGTAGACAAAGAGGATTTGATGTCAACGTAAGAGTGAGAGAGTATACACGCATGTATGACTGCCATTTTCGTCTAACCATAAATCACGTGATCTAGGCTTTGATATCCTTATCACATACATAAACTAAAGTTACTCAAAACGTTCGCCATTTCACTTACATCCTGATATCAATCGAGAACGCAGGAAGCAAAGTGGGTCAACTCTTATTAAGTCATTGTTGCCAAATATTTGCAGTGTTGCCACTTATTTAAATCAGTATCACCAATCTGCAGAGAGCAGAAATTGCCCAAAAAGTCCCTTTTCAACATATGACCCTGTTCCTACAACAACGATCAAATTTTCACATTCACCAGCTCTTGAAAGCGGTGATTAATCCGACGAGCGATTATATTTGACAGTTCCGAAAATTCGTCAATTTGTTGGTTACTACGAAGTGGTGAAGAGTTGTTACTGTCTGAGTTGGCAGTACTGAGTGTTATTTTCAAACGGTGCAACTGAAGTAACTTTGATGGTTGGTTGTTGATGGTTTGATACTCTCAGCTGTCACTTTACAAGCGTCATTTGACATTTCAAGTTCAAACTAAAACACTAATTTTCATTCACATAACCTGCAACCTTGTCAACTAAACCAACGAAACATATTTCTGGTTGCAGTGTTGCAAATAGCCGAAGAAAAAAATATTCTTAATTGTATTGCCAACTCCAAACAATTATTCGCAACCACTCTGTAGAGATTCAAGAATAAATTTAAAAGAGAAAATGTAAAACAATTCTTTTAAAATACATAAGTTAAAGAAGACAAGCAAGGTTGATTTTACAACGCAATTCTGTTGCATAATAATAAATTAATAAAAAAAATTAATTCGGAAAAGTGATGACACAGCAAAGAAAACAAAATTATAAAAACAATAAAAAATGAAACAGTAAATTTAAAAAGTAATAATGAAAACAAAAGACAATCGATTTTACGACACAATTTTACACGTACATATATCAGTATTTTAAAAAAATAAAACAAAAGAATGACGGGAAAGTAAAAGAAATAATAAAATTTAAAAAAAATACGAAGTAATAAAATTTCAATAATAATGACATCAAGAGACAATCGAATTTTATTAATAAACAAAAACAATAGACAATCGATTTTACAGCACAATTCAGTAGATTAAAACACAAAAACAAAAGACAATCGATTTTACAACATAATCTAGTAGATTAATAAACAAAAACAAAAGACAATCGATCTTACAACATAGTTCAGTATGTAGATTAATAGATTTAATAAAAGTTCTTAATGAAGAAATGTCAAAAAACAAAGAAAACAAATGAATGATAAAATTAAAAATAAATAAATAACAGTAACATATACAAAACAAAAATAAAAACAAAAGACAATCGATTTTACAGCAAAATTCCGTAGATTAATAAACAAAAACAAAAGACAATCGATTTTACAGCACAATTCCGTAGATTAACAAACAAAAACAAAAGACAATCGATTTTACAGTACAACACAGTAGATTAATAAATACTAAAAGAAACTGTTAAGGGAGAAATGTGATGAAACAAAGAAACCAAAAAAACAAAATTAAGAAAAAAGGTAAATAGCAGCAACATTTAAAAAATGGAAACAAAAGACAATCGATTTTAAGCACCATTCAGTAGATTCATAAATAAAAAAAAAGAAACAATTGTAAACAAACAATGACAGAACACCGTATTAATTGGTCAACAGATTATTGAAAAAGAACTGCAATAGATGGCGCTGTTCAATATCTCACACAAATAAAATTCATTTCGTTCTATATTGACAAGTGACGTTTTTTATTGATCTCTCGCATCGCGGTAATTGCAGTGAAAGAAAATCCCCTAATCACTAACGATTTGAAAGAATCCCTTAAAGAAGAATGCATCTCTTAAGTTGGCAACACTGTTTGAAAGACGCTTATTTAAATTCAGAAAAATTTGTTATTATATTTCGATTGTATTTTAAAATTCAAACAAAATAGTATTTCTTAATTAATTAATGGTTTTTCGAAAGCATCTCTCCAGCATTGCTACCAACCTATTCTTTCAAAATGCACCTGTAAACTTTGATATTTTGAGGTTATAACATAACCAATCTTCAACAATCGATTTTAAGTAATTATTTGACGATAATCATAGTTAATAGCGATTAAACAATTTTGGTAATGGTTTTATTATTTCAGACAACATAAATCGGGCGCCTCAACCCCAATAAAGTCAAAGTTAACTAAGATGGTTGTAGCCATAGGATTAGAAGGCAGCGCCAACAAATTAGGTATTGGAGTAATTAAGGATGGTAAAGTTCTATCAAATTGTCGTCGCACGTACGTGACACCACCAGGCGAAGGATTTTTGCCAAACGAAACAGCCCAGCATCATAGAGCTAAGGTTCTGATTGTGTTGAAGGAAGCCCTCGATAAAGCGGGGGTTAAACCTGAAGACATTGACGTAGTTTGTTATACTAAGGGACCTGGAATGGGAGCACCCCTGGCCACTGTCGCAACAGTTGCAAGAACATTAGCGCAACTATGGAATAAGCCCCTGTTAGGTGTTAACCATTGTATAGGACGTATCCTTCACGTTCAAGTATTTATTTTAATGAAATTGTTTGTTGGATGAATTTATTTAGTCTTACACATAACACAATGTATGTATATAGTGGTAGGCTTAAAAGCTTCCATAGTTTTTGTCTGTATTCTCTATGGCTTACTCTGGAACTAGATACTATGTCGTTTTTTTTACCAATCGTTATAAATTGCTGCTGATTTTGCTGCTACCGCTTCATAGAAACTAGTATTGGTTATTTGGTTCGATTGACTTCAATTTTCTTTAACTCTAGTTAGATATTGAAATGGGGATATTAATAACAGGAGCGAAGAACCCCATCGTCCTCTACGTAAGTGGTGGAAACACCCAAGTTATTGCGTATTCAAGAAAGCGCTACCGAATATTCGGAGAGACCATTGATATTGCCATCGGGAATTGCCTGGATCGATTTGCCAGAGTCATTAAACTATCAAACGATCCGAGTCCAGGCTACAACATCGAGCAAATGGCAAAGAAAGGCAAGAAATTCATCCCTCTTCCTTACTGCGTGAAAGGAATGGACGTCAGCTTCTCAGGCATTTTAACTTACATGGAAGATAAATTTGATAAACTCATTAGTGAAGGCCACACACCAGAAGATATGTGTTTTTCGTTGCAGGAAGTCGCTTTTGCTATGCTCGTAGAGACAACGGAGAGAGCGCTAGCTCATTGCAATGCGGATGAAGTCCTGATTGTAGGAGGTGTTGGTTGTAATGAAAGGCTCCAAGAGATGATGCAGCAGATGTGTTTAGAAAGAGGCGCACAGTTATTTGCTACAGACGAACGGTACTGTATAGATAACGGTGTTATGATAGCTCAAGCCGGTGCAGAAATGTTTCGCAGTGGGACAAAGATGGACTGGGAAGATTGTTATATCACTCAAAGGTTCAGGACTGATGAAGTTGAAACCACGTGGAGAAATGATTAATTAACATTTGTAGTATTAAGATAAAATAAAATATTACGGCATATGATTATTTTAAGAAAATAAATATGTTACTACTTTTGAATTTCAAATTTCCTTAACCCTTTTTGATTTCGACAACACAGAGAAAATAATACTTGGAGCATTTAATATTGTTTTAATTAATAGGTGTGAAGCACAAGAATTTAAATTTCCCGCTAATTTTGAAATCGCGCATGTTTTTAAAACCGACCAATAGCGAGGCGAAACGAAATCTGTCAAAGATACGGAGTTTGTGTACCTTTTGCGAGTCTACCGTTCAAATATCGATTATTCAGTTTTGTGTGCACGGTTTGTAACGAGACGCAGTTTAGTGAATAAAATATCGCGTGGAATACGTTCCGGTATTCGCATTTCGTCTTATACGTTTCCACACGTCGACATACAGCCGTACTGTTTACTTCAGATAAGACTTCTCCTCAGTATCTATCTGACATTTTGTGGACACTATTACCGAATTATTTAAATATTTGCTCGTTTCGCAATTGATTATTCCATTACGATTGAACTTTTCACATGTGAATTAGTTTGTTATGGCAGTTGCCAACAGCAAGAATCTACAATAATGTAAGTCGAAATTCAAATTTTATCTATCGTTTATCGAAACGCAATTCGAATTCTTTTGCATCGGCATTGATTAATGCTTTTGCTAAGAACGTTTCGTCAGTCATGATTTATTAATTACGATATGTTTTATTGATATTCAGCTGTTCAGGTCAAGGTCACGGGGATGGGCCACATTGTGTGAAATGTCTGGGGTGGTTGCTGTGTTGTTTTAGTTGCTAATATCAATAAACGTTTGCCCTTTTGTGGAAGGGAAGTAGATAATGACAATCTTGTTTTTTGTTTAATTTGCATAGGTCTGTATCGCTTCTATTTATCTTTTGAACATTCAACGAAATTTTAGTGGAAATTTCCTCAACAACCCCCATATAAGACTTCAACTTTTTTTTTATTTAAGAAATCCTAGAGCAACAAATGCCTACTTATACATCAGTGTTATTTACTGGAAATTTAGTTTTAATGTTACCGTAACAATATTTTTTTAAATAAAAATTCTAATTAATTTGATATCAAAAACACGTAAGTTTTTCTTTTGTTAATAAAATGGGGTTTTCAATTTTTTTTTATTATCTTCATCCATTATTTGAAGAATTTACAGATTATTTGTTTTTATTTCTTCCTTGTAACTGGAAATCTTCCGTTTTAAAGGAATTTAATTTACCGATTGTCTTTTGTTTTTATCTCTTTCTTTTGTTAATAAAATGAGGTTTTCAATTTTTTTTATTATCTCCGTCCCTTCATATCATTGGAAGTTTAATTTATCGATTGTCTTTTGTTTTTATCTCTTTCTTGTAATTGTAAATGTTCCATTTTACATTTTTTGTTTTTCTCCAGGAATTTATAATTTTACCGTAAATTTATCTTCAGTTAATTTTCTTTTTTGTAACATTTTTTTAATAATTTTTTTTTTAATTTGATATCAAATACACATAATTTTTTCTTTTGTTAATAAAATGGGGGGTTTCAATTTTTTTAATTTTTATATCCACCCCTTCATTATCATTGGAAGTTTAGTTTATCGATCGTCTTTTGTTTTACTCTCTTCTAATTGTAAATCTTCCCTTTTGATGAAATTTAACTCACCGATTGTCTTTTGTTTTTATACCTTTCTTGTAATCGTAAATCTTCTCTTTTACATTTTTTTTTTGTTTTTCTCCACAAATTTATAATTTTACCGTAAATTTATGTTTAGTTAATTTTCTTTTTTTTAAACATTTTTTTAAATAAAAATTTTCTTTTGTTAATAAAATGGGATTTTCAATTTTTTTTTAATCTCCGTCCCTTCATTATCATTGGAAGTTTAATTTATCGATTGTCTTTTGTTTTCATCCCTTTCTTGTAATTGTAAATCTTTCCTTTTAATGAAATTTAATTCACCGATTGTCTTTTGTTTTTATGTCTTTCTTGTAATTGTAATTCTTCCCTTTTAATGAAGTTTAATGTACCGATTGTCTTTTGTTTTTATCTCTTTGTCATAATTGTAAATCTTCTCTTTTTTTTGTTTTTCTCCAAAAATTTATAATTAAACGCGAATTATCTTCAGTTAATTTTCTTTTTCTTTTTTAATTTAAACGCTTTTGTTTCATTTTCGTTGTTCTCGCTTATTTTTCATCGGAAATCTTCCCTTTTTTTCTCTCTCAATTTTATTTTGAAATTGCCGATCGTCTTTTGTTTTCTTAACCGAAATGTCCTTTGTTCCCCCTTTCTTCAGTGGAAGTTCAATATACCGTTTGTCTATTGTTTGTTGTCTATTATTTATTGAAAATCTTCCCTTTTACATTTTTTTTTGTTTTTCTCCAGAAATTTATAATTTACCGTAAATTTATCTTCAATTTTCTTTTTTGTAAAATTTTTTTAATAAAAATTTTCTAACAAAATATAATTTTTTCTTTTGTTATCTCTTTTTTTTATCTCCGCCCGTCCAATATCCTTGGAAGTTCAATTTATTGATTGTCTTTTGCTTTTATCTCTTTCTTGTAATTGTATATCTTCCCTTTTAATGAAGTGTAATTTACGGATTGTCTTTTGTTTTTATCTCTTTCTTATAATTGAAAATCTTCCCTTTTAATGAAGTTTAATTTACCGATTGTCTTTTGTTTTACTCTTTCTTGTAATTGAAAATCTTCCCTTTACATTTTTTTTGTTTTTTCCAGAAATTTATAATTTACCGTAAATTTATCTTCAATTTTCTTTCTTGTAAATTCTTTTTAATAAAAATTTTCTAACGAAATATAATTTTTTCTATTGTTACCTCTTTTTTTTTATCTCCGCCCCTCCAATATCCTTGGAAGTTCAAATTATTGATTGTCTTTTGCTTTTATCTCTTTCTTGTAATTGTAAATATTCCCTCTTAATGAAATTTAATTTACCAATTGTCTTTTGTTTTTATCTCTTTCTTGTAATCGTAAATCTTCAGTTTTACTTTTTTTGTTTTTCTCATCAGAAATTTATAATTTATCGCGAATTTATCTTCATTTAATTTTCTTTTTCTTTTTTAATTTAAACGCTTTTGTTTCGTTTTCGTCGTTCTCGCTTATTTTTCATTGGAAATCTTCCCTTTTTTTCCCCTCTCAATTTTATTATTTTGAAATTGGCGATCGTCTTTTGTTTTCTTAACCGAAATGTCCTTTGTCCCCCTATTCTTCAGTGGAAGTTCAATATACCGTTTAATTTTTACCTCTTTATTTTGTAATCTTCCTTTTATCTTCACAAATAATAATAAATTATCATTGTTGTTAGTACTAATTTTGATTAAGACGTTTTTTTGCTTCTTACTTGGTTTTTTCTTAGCGAACTTTCGCTTGATCTTTCCTCAAAAAATGCCCCTCTCAATTCTATCTTGAATTTGACGATCGTCTTTTATTGTTTTTTTAAAGAATTTTAATTTTTTCAAATTTCTGCTCGTTTGTCCTTTTCTCAATTTTTCACCGAATCGCGTTTTGTTTTTATTTCCAGAAATGTTTTATATTGTATCATCATATCAATGTAGTTTTCCATTAATTTTTTTTTCAATTCAGAAGGGATATTTTCTGCAATTTTCTTTCTTTTTTACAAATTTTTCATTTAATTTGGCGATCGCTTTTGCTTTCATTATTAAAACGTCTTTCTTTATCATCAATTTCGTCTTTTCGCTCAGGTCACTTGCTAATCGTCTTTTGTCCTTTTTGTTTAATTACAAAATTATGTTTTTAATTTGGAAATTTCTTTACAATTTTTTTATTTACCTCCTTTATGAGTTCTTCCTCATTTTTTCCATTTCATTTGTCGCCCATCTGTAAAAAGTGTGCTTTTTTAATTTAAAATTAAAACAAATAAAATTTATCACAGATTGCAAACATTTTTGCTTGTTTCTATTTTATGAATTTGGAGAAATTACAACATTTTCCATTATGTTGGTAACACAGGTAACATTAAAAAATTACCGGTAACATTGGAAATTTATTGTAAGGTAATATTACCTGCTAGTATTCCCTGGCATAAATTGAACAAATAACTAATAGCATTATTCTAATAGTAAATAGAGTAACAAGTTATGCACAGGGTGTTGCAAATTCAATCTGACTCGCTTATTACAAAAAAATATGAAGTTGATTAAATTAAGGTACCTAATTTTTTGGACAACAAAAGCCGAAAAACCGCTTCGCCTTCAAATAAAAAATGAATTTTCTAAGAAAAATCGTATATACAGGGTGTTTATTATATTAATCAAATACCCATCACTGGTTTATTCTGGGATACTAGGACGCAAGATACTGTGCGATCTAAAATTGTTTAGATAAGAGGAGAACATGAAAAAAAAAAAAATAAATAAAACCAGTGTCCTATCTTGATCACAGATAAATATAATAGATCTCTTCAGATAGCGAACGAGATAGGAACGAATGGACGCTCTAGGAATAGTTTGTTAAATACTCAATAGATGTCACTTGTATGCACAAATTCAAAAATTGAAGGTTTGTCACAAACTATTAGTTAATTCCGAAGCTCAATTGGTTTATTTACAGTCATCATATACTGTAAATTATCCTTTCGAACTTTGCATCAAATGTTACTTATGTGAATTTACAGGTTTCTATTTTCCATTCTGCTATTGTAACAGTAGCGCCACCACATATCTGGTGAGCTCTCTCCACACTAACTAACGACTTTATCTAAGGCACTGTAGTAACTTGTAGTTTATCTCCAAATTGTGGCGTCAGATTTGAAACATTTGATAAGCCGTCTGTCTGCCAGTGGCTTGATTCGACACTTTTAGTTTGACATTTGCTTTCTGACTTCTGTCAACTCTGTCGAACACTGTTAATTATTAACATTGGTTAGAAAGCAATCCTGTAGCACTTGAAAAATTGGTCGTTACCATATTAAAGAGTTTTACAAACCCTTGTGTATTCAATTAGGAGATATTTTTCTACTGTGAACAAATGCATCTTGACGTTTCAGTTTTAACAAATGGTTACTAGATTAATTGTATCAATTACAAGCAGGACCTAAACGGAAAGTAAAAATCCGAGTTGTACTGGCGCCATCTGACGGCCAACCTGTAGTTGCTTCCTGACAAAGGGAGGCCGTTAGATGGCAGCATTAAAATTGTGGGAATAAAATAAAGATTTAAGTTTAAATCATGACTGAAATACGAGGTTGGTCGTTGGTCGTCAGTTCTCGCTAGCGAAACTGGTTGCGCGACAAAAATGAAATTTGAAATTTCAAGTTTCAAGTAGTGCGATACTTTTTCCGATAAGAAATTGATCCGAAACAAGCTTGTGTTGTAGATGATGTAAGAAATGTCTGTTGAATATCATTCTGGAATTTAAAGGTGCTGAAAGTAGTTTCATAACGTGGTAGGCATTTGAAGGAATGTGAGAAACACCTTTTTTGTTCGTAGCAATGTTTTAAACAAAAAAAAATATTTGAAGTTGACATATGTTTTCATTTCCATGGCCTACCTTTAACAAAGATTTATTTGAACAGTCGGTATGTAACCTTCTGGACTGTATCTTGTAAATATGAGATATTTAGCTAAAATTAGAGAAAAAAAAATGACGTATCTAAGTCAGTTAATTTTCTGTGCCTAAAAAGAATTCGATGATATATCGAGTCTTCACCAAAAATGTACCTCGTGTTAGCTTTGTAAATGAAAGTACGTATCATGGATTGAACTGTGATTATCGTAGAAACTGTCAAAATATAAAATTTAGATTATACGATAGAATTGAATACACAAAATTTATTTAAATATATGAAGTAATCAAAAATAACTGTTTGAGAGTGTTTTTTTTTTAAATCTGGCGTCGAAGTTCGCCATGGAAATTTAATTGTGAACCATCATCATTATGACAGTTGTCAATTTGACGTTTGAACTTGCCATTCCTAACCTTGCTTTCGAGGTTTCGAACTCAACAGTACTATAGGACGGCACAAGAATGTGATCTATTGCAATAAACGAAAAAAGACACTAAGAATGAGATCTTTTGTAAAAAACGGAAAAAGGCAATAAGAGAATAAGATTTACGACAAATAATCAAAGTTGTGGTAGGTTCACAGTAAGCACCTTGTCACAGCCAACTTCGACGACAAATTTAAAATACTATTGTGGGCGAAAAAATGGAAACACTGTGATGGCTTACTCCAATAGTACCATTTAAAAGTAAAACTCAAACAGTGATTCTTGACCACTTTGTATATCCTTTTAAGAGTGAAGATATTATTTTATTTTTGCCTCGGCCACTTCCACCAACGAATAAGTGTTATCCAACAACTGAAATTAACGAATAAAAGCTAAATCTGTCCACATGTGAATATTTTGAGGTTAATCTAGTGGTGATTGACACATGCATTATTGATTATGCAAGCTGAGACGTACGATTTTCTTCCAAGGCTAACTCGAGGTACTTTTTTTGTTGGAAGACCCGATACACAAACTTCATCAGAATATTACTAACCACCAAGATTATTCATTTTTGATCGACCGTATATGCAAAGGCGATGATTCGGCTCGTTCAGAAATGCATTCTTTAGTATGTTTGGTTCTGCCACGTCGAGGTTATTCACTTTTCTCATTGTTTAAATATGTGTAGACAGTGATTCATCTAAGTCTTAATCTTCGGGGCACTTTAAACTCTCTCTGAACCCGTTGACGCTTTATAATATTTGCTTTAAATTAAAAAAGGAAATCACGTTTGCGGTTAAAAGCAAATTTATTTAATAGTATTACAAAAACAATCGCGGTTAGAAAAAAAAAATATCGTAGTTGCACAATTTACAGCACAGGACAACGCTGTTTGAATAATAAATTGTCATTTAAAGTTATTTTTAGTGAGGGTATATTTTTTAATGTGACGTGCTGTAGATAATTTTATACAATTTGGTTTGTTTTAATATTAATGATATTGCTATTTAATTTTAACGTGGAAACGTATTTCAATAGCTAAGTTGTCATCCTCAGTGCACAACCAAGAATGCAACCAGTCAAAGATTATTTGTGTAACTATGTGTATCAAGGATTACAGCTTGGCTGAGTTAAAAACCATATTACAGCACAGTCTCTTGTATTACATCTTTGTAAATCATTAATCTTTTAACAATAACCAGGTGACCTTTTACTTATTACAAAAGTAAAAATTACAAACTGCCTTTAGAATGTATCTGATCATTTTTAAATCATGTATCCTGTATTTTAAATGAAAATGTTAAAGATGCTATCTTTCATCCAGCTTGTTTAATTAAACTTGCCCTACTTGTTATAAGACTAAACCATAATTAAAATAAAGTAAGGTCGAAGTCAGCAACCTAATATTTTTTAATATATATTTAATCCACACTCAGCTGAAATGATTCATTAGATGAATTAACTGATACATTATCTGACCCTAACCTCTCTCTGATAGTTTCTCTGGCAGCCTAATACTTGTATTTTACAATTTTGTTTTTAAATCGTCGTGACCTCTTTCTGCCACTGATAAGAAGCACCAGGAATTTCTTGATGATATGCAGAGCCTGTAATATTTTTTTGACCCGATTGTTTTCTATTTGGAGAAATGAGATCACGGTTTATGCGTTGCAGAGAGAATTTTTTATCTGGTTTTATCCTGTCACCACTCTGTCTTTAACTCCATACAATAATCTGGTAGTGGATGATAATTCAATTTCAATCGAACAATAAGTCATCAAGTATGATGTGATTTTTTCAATTTTTTATCAATGAAATTTGGACGGCGTGTCTTAGCTTCAATGGTACTGCTTTTTGGATTACATGACATCACCCAGTATAAGACAACTGACATGTGTATGTATAGGAAAAAGATTTACGAATTGTGGCATCTAATAGGACATTTACAAAATACTTTACAGGAAAGTGGGTCAACCTAAACAAAGAAACGGTACGTTAATACGAAATTGCTTTTATAAGTAAGAATTATGGCTTATAAGTTTAGTATCAGACAAAGAAATTATTTTCGGAACAAGTAAATACAGAACACTGATAAGGAGTGAGCTAGTTTATTTTTAAAATTACTGAGGAATAGAGTACTTGAAATTTGTACGACGCATTTCATTAATTTTATTTCTGTGTGATTAATAATCTAAGATATTTTATTTTTACAATTAAAAAAAAAAACTAAACTAGAAAAGCAGGGCACAAATGATGTGTCCTACCCACCCATTCGTCGAATATTTCTTCTGTTGCACATTCGATTCCAAATTGATTTTATGTAAATAGTTTGTTTCTGTTGTAACGCAATTTTATTTAAAAAAAATCATGGTTACTCAACTTTAACGTCACGATTTCGGCGGATTAAACCAAACTTATTTCATACAATCGAATAGAACAAAATCTTTTGAATTTCCGATAAGATAAGCCCGTACGTAAAATGATAATTTTTAATTTAAATTGATGCTTTAGTTTAACGTTATAATGCTTTTTGTTTGTGTGTGTGCGAAGGAATTTGATTTAAAAGTGCCAGTGTTGTTAAAAATTCTAATCTAAAGAACAGTGGAAATTTACTGTTGAGAAATATCGTAGTTTAAATTTTAACCTTTTCACTTATGATGTTGATAACAGGAACGTTAAATTGATTAGGCCGTGTGCAAACCTGCAAAACGTAAACAGAATTTATTGAAAAATATTATAACTACTATTAGCGATGTGTGTGTACAGTGGTGGCCACTAAATTGAAACCCCTACATGCTAAACTAGCCCTTATTATTATATTACCGATAAGAGCAACGATTTACTTAGCCATCAGTGAACATTGGAAAGATATTAGCCTTTAAGCCCAGAAGATTAAAATACAGTCAAAAATGGAAATGTTTTTTACTCATTTACGATAGAATTCGACGTCATAATTCTGAGTTTGAAAATGATCGATCAGATTTGTTTTTAGTGCTAGTGTGGCTTCATAGAACTGATGATTCACTCATTGTTTTCTTTTTTAAGCTGCTTATGATTAACTGAACGTCTGTATACTATATGTTTCATTTCAACTTGAAAACGTACGCGCATATTTTGCTCGCTCTTGTTTTAAATCCTTTCGTTTTCAAGCGAACCTTGTTTCTAGAATATATCGCGAAGTAGACGTGACATAATGATCAAGCTTTATATATCTTTTACTTCTGCCGTTTTTCAAGTCTCAACGAAACAGGCAGTATATATATATATATATACAACCTTGGCCAAAAGTATTAGGCACCTTACATTAACTCCTATATCATGAAAATCTGTTGGAGTGAAGTAACATAAAATTTCCTATTTAGGTACAAAATAATAACAATTTATTAAAGTAATTAGTATTTTGTTGGGCCACCTCTAGCCTTAATCACTGCAGCTATTCTTTTCGGCAGAGTACTTTATAAGTTTATGATATTCCTCTGCGATAATATTGCATTCTTTCAATAACATGTTCTTTAAAATTGCTTTAGATGTAATTGGATGCTTTCTAATGTTACGCTTTAGAATCCCCCACACATGTTCTATGGGATTTAGGTCTGGGGATTGTGCAGGCCAATCCAGGAGGTTAATCTTGTTTTCTTGAAACCACTTCATGGTAACTGCAAATTTGTGGCAGGGTGCATTATCTTGTTGATACAGCATTCCTTCCATATTTGTATCACCAAACGTCTTGGAAAATGATTGCCGCAATGTCGTTTCCAATACGTTTATGTAAGTGTGGGAGTTCATTCGACCTTCACAAACAAACATTGCGCCTACACTGTCGGCTGTCGTACAACCCCAGATCATTACACTGCCTCCCCCTGTTTCACTGTTGGTACTACGCATTCCGGAAGGTATTCTTCACCAATTCTCCGTCTCACGTAAGCCACACCAGGAGTTCCAAATACCTTACAATTAATTAAAAAAACGTAGATTTTAAACACGCCGTATAACTTTTTACTTGCGAAGTATAGAAGATACAAACGAATTCAAAATTACAAGTGATATAAAGCAAATATTACCTCAAAATTTGATTCGTCGGACCACACAACATTTGCCCAATCCTTCTCTGTAAAGTGTTGGTACTTTATAGCCCATTCCAAACGAGACTTTTTATTTTTTTCTGAAAGCCAAGGCTTCTTTCTTGCTTTACAGCCTTTCAAACCAGCTTCATTAAGTCTTCCTCTGATCGTTCTGGCACTGATCGGTCTCCCGATTTCCTTGGATAAATTGGCAGCGAGCTCGGAGGAAGTTTTCTTTCGATTTTTAAGTGACTCTCGAATTAAATTTCGATCCTCACGGTCCGAAGTTATCCGTTTTCTACCTGATCTTGTTCGATTCGCATGTGATCCAGTATCCGCGTAACGTTTCAAGGCAGATTGCACCGCACAACGCGAACGTTTAATACTTTTGGGTACTTCTGTCTGTGTGTTGCCTTGTTCGTGCAAGAACTGAATTCGTAAACGTAAATGCTCACTAAGTTCGTTCTTTTTAGGTATTAGGCAAAAATGACGATATTCAAAATTATAACGAAATAAACATACTGGAAAGATCGTTCTTACTACAAGCGCTTATACAAGACTGACTACCTATTCACGGAACCACAATTGCGAACTATCATCTGCCACATGTTTTACAACCGCTGTAAAGTACTGTGCATTATTTAAATTATCGTTCATTGTTGCCGAGTGTATGATAATAAAATTCTAAAGGTTTCTGAGTAATATTTTCGGAGATAAATAGAAAATTAAGGGTGTCTAATACTTTTGGCCAAGGCTGTAGGTGTTTCCATATGAATGAAAATAACACAGTAACATGTTTTAAAGTGCTTTGTTTGTTAGTCAAATTGATTTTTTCGAGAAATATTTTTTGTTAGATACAATGTCATAGTTAAGTAAAACCTCATCATGAAAACTAAAGAAAGTGTAGACAAGGACTTAGACAAATAAAGTTATCGTAGACTTGGTATCCTATGTTAATGTATATAAGTGTATGTGTTTAATAAAAAAGATGTCTTTATTTTTCTACGAATTGATAAGCACTTTGAGGTCACTAGACATCACGACTTTATTATTCCATATATCTGATTGTTAAACACGCATTTTTAACAAACTAAAGTTTTCTGTTTTTTATAAATATTTTGATTATTTCGTTTTATACGTTCACAACAGTCAGATTCCATCCAGACATCCGTCTCACAATCAGACAATATCAAATTGTAAATGTAACCTTTGTGTACCTATTAATAGCGTTGATGTTATTAGCATGAACTTGTTAATTTTTTAACAATGCGTTACGAGAAGTACACAAGATTACGATCAGAAAATCAAACACTGCTCGTCTTCAAATTTGTTTATAGAAATTTAGATTGATAAAACGAAGTTGTTGGGAAAAGGATTTCCTGTTGTAAAATCAATTTTTACTAAGCACACCAATTTCGGATTTAAACACGAAAGTGTTTCACTTAATTTCTTAAAATTACAGGATTAAGTGGTTTCAAAATTTTCTCGCTTATTTAATGGACAGCCTATACATAGGCGTCTAAGTGGAGTTTCTGATTTGCCGTGGCCTTTCCACAAACATATCGGGTGTCCAATTTGAGACGTTCACCATTGCAAACCACCCCAAGAAAACAACATCCCTCTTATTTTCTCTTTTAAGTAGCATTCTCCATCATATTTTTGATGGTAGCAAGCAGTGTTGCAATATTATACAACGTGATCGAAAAAAATATCTACTTTGACAGGACTTGGCTTCAAAAAAAAATTGTGTTGGCAGCACTTATTCTTTTCGTTCAGAATTTGACATTTAACGACTTAAGGTTATATTTATTATATTTCGATAATAAATATTTATGTTTGGTGCCAAACGCCTGTCATAGTTTGGATAAAAACCCAACAACTGTTGCAACGGCTGGTTAGATGTTGTTTTTAAAAGAGAAACTTAACCTCAATTTCGACAATAAGACACAAGAGTCAATAAAACAGTAAACGATGATTCATTCAATCCGCCATAAACGTAGTCTTTTCATTTGAAGGTGTACCTAATTTTTAATCTCCATAATTTTCTTTAATAAAATTGTTCAGTTTAATTAACACAAATAATTTGAAATGAAAATTGCTAACGACATTGCATTTTTTTGTTAATTTGTTGTTTACGTGCATAGGTAGATATCATTTGTCAATTACGTGGACTTTAGACAACTTGGTTATATATGTGAACATGGCCTACTCATGTGGAAAAGATTTTTTAATTATGTTATTGCTTTGTAAACAAATTCAAGAAATTTTGGTATAAGATGCGGAAAATCATTCATTTTATTTAATATAAATTCAACGAAAATAAATAACGATGATGACGTCTTTCATTTATTTGTTGTTTACGTGCAGATTAGCTAGATGTCATTAGTCAATTATTTAGGTAACTTGATTTTATACGTGAACATGGCCTACTTACTCCAAATTGATTTTCTTGAATTATCTCCTTATTTTGTAACCAGATTTAAGAAATGTTTCTATCCCCGTGAAGACAAAGAATTACGAAATTGTTCATTTTAATTAATATAAATAAATACACATACTTTTTGATATTATTTACGTTACAACAACTATCAGGTGTCATTTACAAAGCCAGTCGACTTCGAAAAAGTAACATGAAAATTTAATCATGCATGTTGTTAAGAAACATGACACTTGCGAAGTTAATATGTATTCAATTTGACCATCGTTATTTTGTGTACCGTGACGCAAATATAAATAATGGTACTTCGATGAAAATATTTGCACAACAAATAGTGCCGTCTTAATTAGTTTTGTTAGTGCCATTATTTTTTATCGCCGATTTCTAACATAGTTAGAATTCCAGTTATTGTTCTGGAGTTAAAACGTTTTGTAAATATTTTCGGTTCATTTGAATGTGCAGAAATGCGCGCAAAAAATTTTACCTTTAAAATTGCACAAAGGTATTTCACATGATTCAACCATTTTAGTTTCTAACATATTATTAAAAATTATTTAATTTTCGTTGAGGTTTGCAACAGTGCTAAGATATCGGGTCTTCAATAAAAAGGTACCTCACGTTCAGCTTCGAAAAAATTCTAGTCGTAGCATTTTGCATATGTCAAAAATGAATAAACATTTGATTGACCTCAAAATATTCATATGTGGACATGATTTGGCTTTTAATAATTAATTTCAGTTGCTGAACTGAAATATTCATCAGTCGTAATGACCAACGCTAGAAGATAATTGGTGCCTTTTATTGTGGACCACCGTGTACAATTATGGACAACGGCCGCGGAAGTCTCCAAGTTAAAGTAATATTTTCGTTCTTAAAAGAATATATTAAAATAAATTTCCAATTTTGACAATTCTTGCGATAAGCACAGCACCTGTACGTACGTACGTACTTTTGTTTCCAGGGCTGACTTTTTTTTGTTGAAGACCCGATATATAGCTGGTGTCCCAAATTTTTTTATTTTTATTTTTTTTTGATAGACTTTTCTGATTGAAAAAGATAACCGAAATAAAACATGTTTTGAATCTTAAATACAAAGATGTGTCATATTATTATTCGAATATTTATTATCACTGATATCAGGGAAAAAAACAAAGTCGTCATTTCTATTTATCAATGTCGCACGTAGTACGTTTTGAATATTTTATTAGAAGGAACACAAAATATTCTACTTCAAATGTCAACAGTAAAGAGCGAATTTCGATAAGAAATGATAACTTTAAATAAATTATATAATTTGGTCGAGACAATTTGACTTTAAGAAAAGTTGTATTGGTAGCACGATAATTATCGATTACCGTTTACTGTTTTATCGACTTTCTTGAGTTTCACCATTGAGGTTATGTTTTTCTTTTAAGAACAACAACATGTAACCAACCGTTGAGACTAAAATATTGAATTTTTATTCAAACTATGAAAAATATTTGGCACCAAACATAAGTATCCATTATCGGAATGTAACCTTAAATCGTTAAGTGTCAAATTCTGAAAGAAAAGAATAAATGTTGCCAACACAATTTTTTAAATCCAAGTCATGTCATAGCTTTTCCGATCATATTGTATAACATTGTAACAAATTATTTATGTAACACTGAAAAAGGCTTCGTACCATTGAAACGGTCGCGAATTTGATTTTGAAAACAAATCGCGTTTGTTTGTTTTAATTGTTTGATAACAAAGAAGAGAAATTTTGCAAATTTACGGTCTTTTAGAACACCGAGTTCGAAAAGAGCACTTGAAGCGTTGTTGCTGTCATTACAAATAAGGGCCGTTTTCAAATGCTGTCTTTGTACGCTTTGGAATTTTTGAAAGCATTTATCACGCAAAGTGTTTAAGATATTGTAAAATTTAAAAAAAGCTTCATGTTACATCGCAGTAGACAAGAATTTGGCTTTTATTTTGAAATTGTCGAACGAAGCTCGGGAAATAATAAATATGTCAATCGACACTTGTACAGCGTGAGTCATTTTAAAGAATTTGGAAAGTTTCAAACATGTGCAAGACCACCGGAGAACCAAGTGTCTGTCAGACAGTTCGAAAATTTATTGTAAGTACAAGTACTGAACTAAAACAGCGGTTATTGGTCAAGAGTTTTTTTTTTAAGTTTGCTTCGGTGGCACAGGGAGGAGTTTAATTTATTACTCGCGAAGGGAAAATCAAAAACGGAGGGCAGAAAGATTTTAACCGTTCGAACGAACACTTGAATTTCAATTTAACTCGAGAAATTTTTTTCTGAATGTTTTGCAATTGGTTTCATCTATTTTTCATAATTAGAATTAAATCATGTTATTTCGGGACGGTAAAAATACACTGTTAAGAAAAGGGAAATTAAAACAAACCAAAGACTCGAACCGCGCCGCGATCTACGCCACGAAGGGATTATATAAAAACAAGTGCGTGAGTGAGTGAAGCGCGCATCGCGGACCGCGCGTAGGTAAAATTGCATGAATGTATATTTTTTTCACATACTCGGTGATATAAATTTGTTTAAAATTTATTTTAATTGGCTCATCAATCTGTGACTCGAAAAATCTGTAAGGTTCAATTTTTCCATTGCTTCGGCAATTTTTCTTAGTTTATTTTTAGTACTGGCGTTTGCTTGGAATCAAAGTTAAAACTCGATAAATTCAGTAGTTTGCGCGATGGGTGATTTAATCAATAAGAGTAAATTAACTACACTTAAAATTTATTGGTCGATTTCAAATACAGTGTATTTTTTTTTTTGTAATCAAGGCAAATTTAATACTTGTTACAAATTCCGTAGAATTACGAAACCAAACAATTTGAACTACCTATAAGCAGACATCTTTTTAACAGAACTTCTCTCACACCCTGTGTGTGGACTGAAACGTTGTCTTTGCTGAAAGATTTGCAGGTTAATTGAAAGCAATTTGTCGAGAGACTGAAAGTGCCATAACCGCAAAAGCGGAATGCCAATAAAATAGTCATTTGGGTCCTTTGCGCAAACAAATTAGTTCGGTCATAGGTTTAGCCGACGAAAAGCGACGTAGAGGGATCTGAAAAAGGGCGTACATTGTACCACCCTCTAAAAAGCACGAGAACGTAGTAGACAAAGATCCTACTCCGTGACCTGATTAATTAGGTTAATGAGCTAGAGTTAGGGTTATTCCATCACCTCTGAAAAGATCGTTCTCGAATACTAGAGGTTCTAGCCGATTCTAGCATGGTGACGTTGGCGGTAGATCGCTCACCGCAGTGTTGCCACTGCTTGTGTTTATTATGAGAATTTGCGAAATTTACGGAGGCTTCTATGATTTTTAACCGTTTCTATTTTTAAAACATAAAGTTTGTTGTGAGCTACCAGAATTGCCTTTGCGAGCTACCGGGTTGGCGACCACTGCTCTACATTTTCACTGCTCCAAATAACTTCGCCCAATAAACATATTTTTAAAGTGTGACGATTTAAAAAGCTCATTAACTTTAAGTAGCTTTTAAGTAAACCGTCATAGATAACTTTTCACTCTACGTCATGTACCACTCCAGTCATTAAATGTAAAGCACTCGATACAGATAATTTACGTGAAACTAACTGATTAAAGGGGGCTTACTTTATTGGACAAGTGATGAAATTCGTAGATAAAAATTTGCACAATTAATTATTGATGTAAGCCGTATTTTGATAGCCAAACTGACATTATGAAGCACTAACCAAATATTGATTTATCCGAACTGGTCTCAATTAACTTAATTTCAGGTGACTGCGATTCTACTATATTTACGATAAATTATTATCTTGTTGACTGCAGCATTTATTTAATTAAACTATTAAGCGTTGGCTGATTGCAAAATTTTGACGCCTTTTTTTTCGTTAATAACGCTTAATTATAGTTTCATTAATCGTAATAACTCAAATTATTGTTGTTTTTTTTATTTATCTAATACCATTAATTACCACATTGCTCGATGAGTAAACATCAGTGCGAATTGTTGGCATTAAAATTGCAGTGTTGTTAAATCTGTTTAGTATTACAGTTCGTGTAGCAAAAGCGAGGTATTTAATTTTTTGATTAAATTCATAAATTAGGGGGTGAACTCGTATGAATCAACGTCAGTGGAATAATACCAAACTTCTGCTGACGCAAAGCGCAAACGCATTCTTTAAAACTTTGCGCTTGATTCGCTGATTTATCGAACCATAATAAATTCCGTTTATTATCATCAAAGAAGAGCCCAAGCACACGTATCTGATGTGTTTATTGCTTGCAGACGAAGCACTTTATTCTCATATTTTTGTTTTGTTGCTGTTGCTAGTTATTACTTACACCACGAGTTTTAGTTTTCGTTTTATCATCACCTAGTTTTTTTTTTGTTGTTTTATTTTGAGTTCAGTTTTTAGCTTTTTGTTTTTGTTTCAGATTTATTTTACTTAGTTTACGCGTACCCTACCTAAACGACCTATTTGTGTCTTTCGGAACATGTCACGCGTTTGAAGTGCTAGTTTATATGTTACTGCAAGTATGTCGACCCATTCTGGTGGCGAGGGAAGGCAGCAGCGTTCGAATTCTTTAGGGACGCGGATCACCTTCAAGGGCTTGTTGAAAGATGGACTTCTCCGACATGCGATGTAAGTATTTTCAACGTTTGTTGGAAGTTATTCAACATTTTTTAACGTGAGAAGAAATGGCGAAACCTTGGGGAAGATCTCCGAACCCGAAATCTCCAGAAAACATGAAATTTTGTGGGTGAGAGTATGCCCTAGGGTGGATTATTCGCCTACAAAGTTTAATTTTTTTGTGAAATTTCGATTTCGGAACCTTTCCTTGTTAGTCAAATGTACAGGGTGACTGATAATTTTTCCGCATAAGAGAATGGATGTCATAGATTACAGGAAAAATGTGAAAAAAAAACAGTTTATGACGTCGTTTTTCTTTGGCGGAACAATTGTCAGTCACCCTGTATATTTTAAAAGTAAGATAAGGAATGAATTCGTTAATAAGTACGTGGATTTCTTCAAAATTTAGTTAACATTGTCATAGACGAAAAAGGTTCCTTTTACTTGAATATTGTTTATTTATTTACTTTTACGAGAAAATAACAGTGAAAGTTCGCCATAATTTTGCTTTATTAAATTTCGAGTAATTTTTAATCATGTTTTATAATAAGACCTTATAGTTATACAGGGCTGTTTGTCGACTATGTTTACTTATTTAGCTGCCTTTTATAATTTGAAGGTCTTTAGTTATTTATCGTTTGTCGAGTTTATTTTTCGTCGACACGCAAGGTCATTGATAAAAATCGGGCGTTTGGTAAGTATTTTACTTTAAAATATGTGTATGCATGGAGCACCTATCTTTAATGAAATTATCACCCTTGATACAGCTCAATTCCTATTAATATTCATAATGCTCTTGGAAGTGTTTCATCTTGAATTACGGCATAAATCATTCACGAGAAACAACCCCTTCTATGTGTTATTGTTGTTTAATAATTAATACATTAATTAAGCAGAATTAACAGAGTTACATATATGGTAGTGTCTTCCCTAATCCTATTTACTGTAAACAACATTGGATACAGAATTTAATTGGGGGATTAAATATACTCCTATATGTTTAATGATTATTATCGATACCGGAAATTAGTGAAATGAATAATGCATATATTTTAATGCTATCTACTCAGGAAATAAAATAACAAATCGATGCATTTTTCATGTTTACGCTTTATCATTCCCTCGAATTGTCAAAACAAGTTTTTACTCTCTTGTTATTCTCATGCGCTGTTTATTGTAAATCTTTTCGATAAGGATAAAAATTAAAAAATCATGAGTACATTCTATTAATAAAAAGGGAGCCTAATTTTAATTGGAGTGAACAGAATACGAGGGTCAAGCTGAGTTTATCGAGAATAAAAAACACGGTTAATATTTTCCAGGATTTTATTTTAAATATGCTCGAAGTAATTCCCTTCAGCAATGATACTCTTGACCATTCTTTCTTTCCACTGTTCAAAAGCTCCCAACCAATCATCTTTCGGAATTCCTTCAAATAAGCGTCAATCTCTTCTTCTGACGAAAACATTCTACCCCGCAAATTCCTTTTAAGCTCAAAAAATAGCCAAAAGTCGCACATTGCTAAAACAGGGGAATACGGAGGATGTTCTATTACTTTTATGTTTTTTTCACCCAAAAACTGGAGAGTTAAAGCTGCCGTATGGGACGATGCATTATCATGGTGCTGTCTTGTCGGGAACTCTACTGAACACTTCAGGGAAACATTTTTCAGTGTACCATTTAGCTGTAACTGTCTTTTGTCCATCTAGCTTAATTGCCTTTACTAGACTCGTACTTCTGAAGAATACCGAATACATAACTTTTTTCATAACTCGCTGCTTCTTGGTCATAGTTAGGGTAGGTACGTCGAAAAAGGGAATGTAAGTTTCGTCACCTGTCGCTGTTTTGGAAAAAAAATAGTGTCCGCCATTATTTAAGAAATTTAATTTAAGAAATTTAATTTAAGAAATCACACAACATTTGCCCAATTCTTCTCTGTAAAGTGTTGGTACATTCCAAACGAGACTTTTTATTTTTTTCTGAAAGCCAAGGCTTCTTTCTTGCTTTACAGCCTTTTAAGCCAGCTTCATTAAGTCTTCCTCTGGTCGTTCTGACACTTGATCGGTCTCCCGATTTCCTTGGATAAACTTGCAGCGAGCTCGGAGGAAGTTTTCTTTCGATTTTTAAGTGACTCTCGAATTAAATTTCGATCCTCACGGTCCGAAGTTATCCGTTTCCTACCTGTTCTTGTTCGGTTCGCATGTGATCCAGTATCCGCGTAACGTTTCAAGGCAGATTGCACCGCACAACGCGAACGTTTATTACTTTTGGCTATTTCTGTCTGTAAGTTGCCTTGTTAGTGCAAGAACTGAATTCACAAACGTAAATGTTCGCTGAGTTCGTTCTTTTTAGGCATTTTTTACAGCAAAAATGACGATATTCAAAATTATAATGAAATAAACATTATACTGGAAAGATCGTTCTTACTACAAGCGCTTATACAAGACTGACTACCTATTGACAGAACCACAATTGCGAACTATCATCTGCCACATGTTTTACAACCGCTGTAAAGTACTGTGCATTATTTAAATTATCGTTTATTGTCGCCGGCTATATGATAATAAAATTCTAAAGATTTCTGAGTAATATTTTTGGAAATAAATTAGAAACTTAAGGGTATGTTTTGTTTTTCATGATTTTCTTATTCTCAATAATTTACCCTCGTATAATAAATAACCAGATTCTCCATTTCTTTGTATTCCACCGCATCCTTCTTTTCAATTAAAAAAGTGACTATCACGAAAACCTTATATTACGAAGATGCCGTAAAAAGGTTATAGTTGCAAGGAGCAAATAAATTTGTTGTTCCTCTCGGCGGTCCTATTTTCAATTTAAAGAAGTTTTATTAGAGATGTGACGTGACAACTTGAGCGTGTGAAGTAAGCTTTGGCGTCGCAATTGTAAAATTATTTATAGAGGAATGAACTTCCAAGTCTGGATGTCGCAATCTTTTCCTGTGAAATGCCGTCTCGCAAACAGTAAGATAAAGTTGTATTTTTTTAAATGGGACATCCTGTATTTCTTTGCACTATTTTGTTGCTCTTTTAATTCTCTTTAAGAATATATGATAGTATAGCATTATATTTAACACAAATAGAATAAAGGAGTAATTTTGAAAATTTATATTTTATTTTAACAAATTATGAACTAAAATAAGTAATTATGATTCCACAAAAACTACTGCAATAAGTGTTCGAATTGCTAACCATTATTATTAACACAAAGTCGACACCGTCTTGGCACACCGCGAGTGACTGCATTGCATATATGGACATTTGTTATACTTTGCATAGCTGCTTCGAAATTCTCTCGCAATTCGTCTACATTATTTGCTCGATTTAAGTAAAGCTTATCTTTTAATAGCCCCCAATAAAGAAAGTCCAATGGAGTCATATCAGGTGATCTAGCTGGCCACCTGATAGGTCCATTATTTCCAATCCACTTTGCTCCAAAATTGGCATTTAAACATTCCACAATTATGGCCGCACTGTGAGCCGGCGCTCCATCATGTTGGAAGTAGAGTTCTCGATTTTTCCTTAACGGAAGATTGTCCATAAAAGGAATAATATGGGTTTCCAAAATATTTAAGTAACTGCGAGAATTTAAATTGTGATCAAAAATTTCATAAGCAAGAACCCTTTTTCCTAGTAAGGGCACCCAAACATTAAAGCCAAATCGGGCTTGGTACACTCTATTTATCTGCTAGTGAGGATTTTCTTGGACCCATTGATGATTATTGCGCCTATTAAATATGCCGTCACTCGTAATTCGCGACTCATCAGTCCATATTATTTTACTGCAAAAATTTTCATCTGCACGCAATCTTTCAAGGTACCAGTCACAAAATTGTAGCCTTCCTTCTGCATCGCCTGGAACTAGAAGTTGAGTCTTCCGTGATTTGTAACACCGAAACTTATTTTCCTTTAAGATGCGACAGGAAGTTGCACGGGAGACTCCAACATATCTTTCGATGATTCTACTTGAAGTCGTTGGGTCCGCAGCAACACACGCTATAACATTAATGCTATCTGTTTCTTTATTTTCCTTGTTATAGCTTTTTGACCTTTTCTATTTAAAAGAACCAAAATTAATTAAATTTTGTTCAAGCCTCTTGAAAATTGTTCGGTAAGGCTGCTGGCGTTCAGGATATCGTTCGTAGAATAAATCAGATGCTGTTTGGATATGTTTATTAGACTCAATATAACATTCCAACATGTTATATTTTTCAAAGTGTTCAAACTTCTCCATTTTTAACTTGAAAAACACACGATACTTTCAAATTAACAAATAACGAAAGGATTGACACTACAAAATGGCAACTCTTTCGAATATTGTTTTAGGCATGGCCTACCTACAATCAACAGTACCATTTCCAATAAAAGTTATTTTTTTAACACACTTGTAATACACTTGTAATACATTTACCTATACTATGTAATACATTTACCTATACTATGTCATATATTCTTAAAGGGAATTAAAAGAGCAACAAAATAGTGCAAAGAAATACAGTCCCATTTAAAAAAATACAACTTTATACTATATCTTAATAACAAGAATGCATAACAAAAATCTGACTACTCCAATGGATTCTGCAGAAAAAAGTGCCTGAAGAATGTTATTTCGCTTTTTCGATAACTTTTATATTAAACAAACTACAGGCAATTTTTAAAAAGGTCGAAATTTAAAAATCACCCTGTAGCTCCGAAACTAATCTAGATAGCCATGATTTGTTTTCCCTATTAATATTTTCTCCAAAAAAGAGCTCATGAGTGCTAGATCAGATTTTCGATACCTATCATATTTTCCGAAATAGCCTATAGTACCAACGAAAATGAGACACCCTGTACGTGTTTCTTTTTTGTTTGACTCTTTCATGAAAGTTTTATTGAATCACAGGTTATGTCGGATGTTCAAAAAATGAAAGATAAATAAATTCAGCTTTACCCTCGTATAAAAATGTTTCCTATTTAACATCAATCGGCAGTATTGAAACGGTTATTTATGTAACTAGTGTTTGAGCAGCAAGCTCGATGTTTTCATTTCAGTATCGGTATTTATGAAACGTCGAAATGACAGTGAAGGCTTACGTTATGACATAAATGGATGAAGTTACTTTTTAATACTAGTACAAGAATAATAACTTTTCAAAAGTAAAATGAGCTTGTAAGACTTGCTTTTCGAAACAATAACAGAAAATATTTGAAGTATTGGAAGGAACACAACAGATTTCTCGTTCAATTGCTGTTTTTTTTTAATCAAATTTCAGGTTTTTAAATTTTTTTAAAGCATTAGGAGCTTACTCGACAAACAGGCGAGTATAATGTGTTGCCTAATCTATGCACTTTTTAAATTTTAATAGCGGACGTAAATTTTCTCAAATTACTTAAATTGACGCATGAATTTTATTATTGGAACCTGGAAGCTTAATCTTTAATAAATTTAATAAATTGTGTGCACAGAAATGATTGATTAAAAAATCTGTTTCTTATATTTTTTTGATTTATTAATTATTATCGAACGACATGACACTCGTCGTCCGCAAATTGAAGTGGAAAATAAGGCGATAAAAGATAAACAGAAATGTTTGTATTCTTTTGATTAAATAGATTTGCATGACTTTATTTACAATTAGTTTAAAATTCTAGGGACCATCCATCTCTTAATAAACTGGTTAACAGTTATTAGACTAATGGAAACAATTCATAAAAAATCAGAAAAATCAAGTTATTCGTCGAATATCTTTAATAGGAGGTGGATATCTCGATCCTAAGTTTCATTAAAAAAGAAAAAGTAAAGAACCAACAACACATTACACTCACAAGAAAGGACATTAATAAATTCAAACGAAACACTCTTAAGTAACCTTCGATTATAACTTGAAGATGATACGATGCTACCGAAACACCCGTATGTAATTTTTTACTCTGTGAGCTTCCCGAATTGGCTTACATTCTGTTTACGAAAATTGTTTCTATTTTTAGTATTCTGCATGATTTTAAATTAGTAAGAGCGTACGCACGTTTTAATGTGCTTTATCAAAATAAGTTTCCGAATCGCGACCTTCACATTTTGATTATGCCGCCACACTGCTCATACCCAGGCTTAATGTATTCCGAATGTTCAAGTGCAAAGTGGTTTGAAGTGCTTCCAACATGAACTATGTATGTATGTAATACCAAAATAAATCAGAAACATTTAAAGAAATTTGATTATTTAGCCGACAAGATAAAGTCACAGAGCTTTCTTTTATCTAGATTTATTCGAGGGGGGTGAGTTTGCATTTTCGTACCAAAAATTTACGGAAAACGATTGATGTTTTTTTTTTTTTTTAATATAAGCGGATCTCTAGAGAACGTAATTGAAATTCTAAGCCCGTCAATTCTCTTCTAATGTGTTTCACGGTCATAAATATAAATTTAGATTCCGATTCTGAGTGACACCTCCTTCCACACTACCAAATATTTATGTTTCAGGAAGGATATATTTAACTGGAAAATCAAACACGTTAAGCCAAGATAATTCTGCCTTGCTACTTCTACTGTTATTTTGCAATGAAATGATGCAATATTTAGTAGACATTTCAGTAATCTTTCCAAGAGATTGTATATGTACGTTGTAGTACATATATGCATTCAATTTTTAAAGTTGAGGCATACATATTTATTTTGATCGTGAGTTTCTCTTAAATAGGTAACGAATTTTTATTACATTGGTAATGGATTGACTATACGTCAAGTCACACCATCAGGAAGTATTACTTTTATGCGTAGTAAAGATCATAGAATGCATTCAAAACATGTTGATGACAAACGGAGCTCCTTTACAGTATCTTTAGTAGTCTTGTAGAATGCAAGATTCTTTCATTTTTTACATGTAGTGAAATATTTACACGTTGTTTATTATTCATGCGTTAGTTTTTAGCATTCACGTAGAACTCTTTAGAATTCATTTGCGTTCCCGTAAAACCTTAAGCAAGCGTTTTCGATTCGTTTCACATCCAATGACTGTTGTAACCGTTTTAATTAGTCAACGATATTTTTTTAATACGCAGTTCCGTATTTGTTGATACGTTTCCTTCCGGGTCGCTATGCATACTGATTTGATTATCAAACAAATAACAAAGAGAAGACAAATCAAGATCTAAGTACAAAGAAATTATCCTATTTTCTTTTTACCAAAATAATCAATGATTTCATGATGAATCAATAGAAATTGTATTTCCATCGAAGATTGTTTATTTCTGATTCTATTTTGGTCCTTAATGTGTTTTGGATTTTACTGATTAATCTATGGAATTGAATATTCACCGCCAAAATAAATCATCATCAAACGAGCAGGTTTAAATATAACCCAAAGCCTCTGCCTATTTACTATATTTTTCTTACTCAAATAAATTACTTCACATTTGATAAATGTTAACGCAATTTGTCTGCGCTGCAGTAACTTACATAACATTTAATTATGCAGGTAACACCTTTACTGCGTATTTAAAAGTAGTTTGAGACCATCAATCACCATACACAATAAATACTCTTGGAGGCGTACGAAGGTTAGCAATGTCGAGCTCCACGATGACTTTTAGCGACCTTGTCCCAGATACTACCGAGTGTTCCGCTGGGCGGTCGACCTCACCCCGGTTTATTCAGTTACAGGATAGCCTCTGAGTCACATTGAGTTTGAGGAAACGGGCAGCCACAACGTCAGTACGATTTTATTTCTTGTTATTGCTGAATGGCGTTTTCACATGCAACGCGTATTCTCCTTTTTTTAGGATGACAAATTCATGGGGGGGAAAACGGGACATGTATTCTCGAAGCAATGCGGTATATGGACGAGGAAGTAAAGATATAGCTTCCTCGTCCCGCCCTCACGTAGCGTGCATATTAATAAACTCGATCTCGTTTAGCATATTGCTTTGCAAGTGAAATTTTAATGGTCTGCGGAATCGTAAACACCCAAGTTTGTACGTACACGGATTTTATGACGACAGGTTGTCTCAAGTTAAAGGAAATAAGCTAAGTTTTATGAATTAACCTAACAACTTGACAATATACCGATTGTTTCATTGAAGCTTGAAAAAAGGCGGAGGCGACGCGCGTACGTTTTCAACTATAAACGAAACATACGGTATGAAAGATCCACAGTTTTTTAAGAGATACGCGACAGCTAACATAACAGAAAAGTAATGTATGCAGGATCAAGAATTTGTTTGTAATTTATGCAGACTATTAAAGTCAAACAAATTTTACAAAATATTATGAAATATGTGTGAACGAACAGCTATGTGCGCATACATACGTGCAAACATCCACATATTAAACATGATTCAGTGGAGAGAACTAACAGGAATCATGATGCAACAAATCGATGATTATATAAAATATCTGTTGCGACAAACCAACGATAAACCATTATGCCCGACTGTAACAACAGAATTTTAATGTAATAATTAGTTCATAAGCGATTAATATTCTTATCTGGTTGTTAACACCGGGCACGACAAACTATATAAATGCAAATGGGAACATACATAGCGAGCGAAAATTGCTGCGCAATCAAACCCGCAAAGTAAATACCCCGTTTTGTTGTTAATTAACAAATTCGTACACGCGCATCATCAAACAGAAAACTTGCACATATTGTAGACTGGAGGTCTTTCTTATTTACGACGACAGTTAATTATTAGTAAACGTAAAGGAGTAATAAAGTCGTTTATTAAGCAGGGTCAAAAAAGTCTAGTCTACTAATAATTAAAAGCATCAATTAAAGTAAGGCTTGCATTAAAATTTACATAAAAACGATGGTGAGTCGCTAGTAACAGTAGCAGCGCTCCAATTTTAAAAACGAAACAGAAAAACTGATCTGAAATGACAAGGTGTCGTCCAAGTGCCTTCTGAATTCGTTTGGAAAAACGCGAAAGGTTGATTTTTGATTTTTTGTTGAAGCGAATAAGGGATTACTTCCTAAACCGATTGACGTTTAACGGATGGCAGTTGTTAAACATTATCAAACATGTTTGTGTGACTTCATTTCTTAAATTAGGTTCACCTTTCAGTGAGGTCATTTTCAGGATAAGACGCAACAACTTTTTGTTGTTGAACGATGGCTTTCGCTTTCTCAATCGAACATTATCTAATTTAAGACCTGCTTCACAATGTTACCAACATGAGGGTGGCCCTCCTGTAGCGACAAACCAAAATATTTAAAAAATGCATACAAGATCAATGAATACGCATCAGACAAATTGTTGAAGGTACTGGCTTATCATCATATCGTCTGGTGCAGCACATACTACAGAGTTGGACAGGAAAACGACCAGTGCAAGATGGGTTCCCCGAATGTTGAGCATGAATCAGAAAAGAAACCAAATTGCAAACACTTTTTGAATATGTACCTAAGAAACTGGGTGCAATACTATGGTCCCAAGATTAACACCAAAATGGAAACGTAGCAATTTTCCTCCCCTGCGCAAGTTCAAAGTGGTACCATCAGTCGGAAAGGTTTTGCCCTTTACACGTGCTACGGTTTTGCGTGCACGACAGAACGGGACACTCTAAAACATGAAGTAAGCGTCAAACGAGAGTTTGAAGACGATGCAGTGGTTGGTAATTTCGCAATTTGGAGTATCGCGTTCTATCGTGCATGCAAAACCGTATGTGTAAAGGGTCCTGATGTTCTGAAATGCTCAAGGAATCATCCAGACGGATTATTTGCAAAAGGGAGGGGCCTATTATGCAAACTTAGCTTCAAAATAGCGAGTTGCTCTTAAAGAGAAACGTCGGGGAAAGTTAAGGAGTGACGTACTGTTCCACCAGCACGATGCTTCCAGCCATACCTCCTACATTACTAAGGCTGCCATATACCAAGCAGGCTTCAAATTGGTGGAGCACCCACCATTTCACCAAACTTAGCTCCCAGCAATTACAGGCTGTTTCCAAAATTAAAGGAAAGTTTATGTGGGAGTAGTATAGCTGGCGGGATCCTAGGACTTCATCCATCCAAAGTGACCACCGTTGAGGGTTGTCCCCGTGTTTGGGGATAGTTTTGGTTGCTGGTTGGTAGTTTTTTCGTGCAAACGAAGTAACCCTTTGGTTCTTGTATGCGAAGAGTTGTCGACAATAACGTAATTTGTCCAGAAGAGGTCATTGTCAACAACTCTTCGCATACAAGAACAAAAATTCTTCAGCAACCTCTTCTGGACAAATTACGTCATTGTCGACAACTCTTCTTCGGATACACGAACAAAAAAATTCTTCAGCAACCTCTTCTGGACAAATTACGTCATTGTCGACAACTCTTCGGCTATAAGAACCAAAGGGTTACTTCGTCTGCACGAAAAAACTACCCCTAATTACTTCTTCAGCAACCAAAACTATGCCCAAATATCACCACATAAAGTTAGAGCAGGCAGGGGGTAATAATATAAAACCTAAACAGCAAAAGAGAAGCAGTCTGAATCACGCAAAGAGCACTTGCCGTAAATACCTGATTGATGTCGTCGAGATCAGGTTTCGAAAAGCATAATTAATACTTAAAGATGTATGGAGTGACACTTTGAAAATCCGGTATCTTAATTACTGCTCAGTCAATTTCGTCTTGAAGAAATCACAAGATTGAAAAACAAATAGACAATGTGCACCCCGTGCTTTCAGTCAAAGTACTAGCGGCCACCACAAAATTCCATTGCGCTTCGAGATCGACGGGAGTAGTAATACTAGCGGAACACTGCGATGGCATGTCCATCCGAAGTGACCACCGTTGAAGGTCATCCTCATGTTTAGGGGTTGTCTTTGTTGCTGAAGAAGTAATTTAGGGGTGGTTTTTCATGCAGACGAAGTAATCCCTTTGGTTTTTGTATCTGAAGAGTTGTTGACAATGACGTAATTTGACTAGAGGAGATTGCAGAAGAATTTTTAAGTACAGATGAAGTAACCCCTTTGGTTCTTATATCCGAAGAATTGTCAACAATGACGTAATTTGGTGGCCACCCTTGGACTACGCTCAACCGAGGTAAAAAAAATGTTTATCTGTTTAAACGGGCGAATTGAATTGTGAACGGTAACAGGGAAACAGTCGAATTACGTCATTGTTAACAACTCTTTAGATACAAGAACCGAAGGGGTTACTTCATCTGCATGAAAAACCACCCCTAAATTACTTCTTCAGCAATAAAGACAACCCCTAAACATGAGGATGACCTTCAACGGTGGTTACTTCGGATGGACATGCCATCGAAGTGTCCCAGGATCCCGCTAGTATTACTACTGACGGGCAAACAAAAGAAGGGTGTTACTAAAAGAAGACAGTCGAATTACGCTGGGAAATTAGTGATGGTGGTGCAATATATTGAAACCTGAGAAAATACACGTACGCACGTAACGACCTTTAGAATTTCCACGCCAATCAGGGTGACCCGAAATACTAGAAACAAATTGACAAGATTTTAACATTGTAACAACAAGGATCACATTAAAATGCAACACCGGATTATTGCAGCACATTTTTAATAACATGGAACGTGTAGTTATATGCATGCAGTTACTTACTTTCGTTGGGTTTCTTTTCAATTTCAATCTCAACTTTACATTCATGTCAATCATGCGATAAATCAGATGTTCAATTTTGATGTGTATTTTGATATCAGGGATAACAGCAGGGTTTCTTCTTCCCATACATTTCCCCAAGCTCACGGAGCTTGTCTGGCTGGAGTGTTTTGTCCGACTTTGATGTTATTATTAATTCTTCTCCTTCGGCATTCGCCTTACAAACTGAAGAAAACCCAGTTTGAAGGAGCTGGTGTGAATTCGAAAGCGATCTGAGCCATGAAAATTCTATCTCTCACGTAGAACTTACACGCACTAGGCGAGGATTCAAACTCACACCTAATAGTTGCCCCGCCAAGCGTCAACGACGATATCGGCAGACTCAAACAACTCGGCTATGCAACTACTTTGGGTTCCAAGAGAAACCCTAGAAATTTGACACTGTCAGGTATTACAGAGAAAAAAAAACAAAAATTGAAATGCCATACCAATCGTTACTGTAAAACAACATAGACACAAAAGAGTCACAATTGGTTACTCAGGTTACAAAAATGAACCGAGTTTATATTTCGTTAGGAAACTTTTTTTCATGTTATACACTACATACATACATAATGATTTGTTTCTTGTGCACAAATTGAGTATGATTTCAAATATCTGTCATAGTGGAATTTATTTAATTAGCTTTAATTTAGAACTTTTCTAATTACATACATTAGAAATGTTAAAATTGCTCTCATTTTTATTATACACATTCTAGGCGTTGGTTGTATTTAATGAAGGAAATCCGGCAATTTATCTGGAGGTTTTATTACGTAGCCGGGCAGTTAGAAGGTTTTCCATCACGGTTTATTTACAAAGAATTTTGTTTATTTCTCATCATCGCGTTGAAAGTCGTAAATTTCGAGGTACTAAATTAATACCGCGATGGAAAACCTTCAACGCTCGTTAATAACCAAATTCAAGTAAATTTCTGCACTTTCTTTCTTTCGTTTAAATGTTATACAATTTCCTTTATTAAATACTAGCAGTAATGCTAAAACGAAACGAGCTCGTAAACAAAAGTTCGCGAAAATTTTTTTTAATAACTATTAAGTCATAATGCATGTGAATTAGAATATACCACGTGATAGTCATTTGAGAAAAGAATAAAAAGAAATAGAATATTTTTAATTAAAAAAAAAATAAACAAATCATAATTCGTCAAAACAAATTGCTTTTTAGAACTCGCCCATTCTAAATTTCACTTCGAAATCACAAGAGCTTGTGCGCTTTCGCTTGACAGCTGTCAAATTAATTGCAACTGTGTGATTCAATCAAAGACATTCTTTCTGTTTTCTGTTCTACAAGCTGACTAAACAAGTTGAGTTAGGTATAATTTATTTACTACTAAAAGTAAATTTCTTAATGGCGTGCATTACAAGGTAATTTGATCATTTGAGTTAACAACTTGAAAACCAAACAACAACAAATGGTATTTACTATTTTACTCTTTCCTGGACACTTCTGTTCGTTGCAAAAAAGTAAAAATGACATTAGTAAGAAGTAGCGTTACTTTATTTTAAAAAAATTGTTGCTTGTCAGTTTTGATTGCAGTGGATTCCTCGAGCATCCTCTGTACAGGTGTTTTGGCCCTATTCGGGGCCTCGTTGACAAAAGCGTAGCTCGAGAATTCCACACCAAACCAAGCTGACCTGTCCCAATTATTCGCAATTGCGATGTAATAATAATGAAAAGTCTTAGGCGCGACATCTTGCGATGGCTTTTTGATCTAACATTGCATTAGGATTGATAAATTACAACCAGTTTGCTAGTTAATGAATCATCCCATACAAGGCGGCCAAGCGTGCTGTCAAAACATTGAAAGTTTTAAAAATGTTGTTGCTGGTCGGTTTTGTTTGCAGTGGATTCCTCTTCTGCTGACGAGGCCCCAAAAAGGGCCGAAACAGCTGTAGAGAGGATGCCCGAGGAATCCACTGCAATCAAAACCGACTAGCAACAAAAATTTTCAAGATGTTTTGACAGCACGTTTGGCCAGGCCATAAGAAACCATTTTTTTATTAAAGTAGCATAAATGTCATCGTCAATTTACTTAAGGGCAGAAAGGACACGATTGATTAGATTACTGAAGGTTGCGTAGTGCGCAGGTCAGTCACATGACCTTCGATCATTATCGATCACTTTTTATTTAGCTGAATTCAATTCAAATTTTTCACCTTCACTTGTTTCATTAGTTAAATACTGTTGGCGCAGGTGCCATAACCTGTGAAGATCTGTAGACTAGTCATCAGAAGAACATCACGTGACCTTCAATCATTATCGTTTGGTGTTTATTCACTCGCCTTCACTTGTTTTATTGTTTATAACCTGTATAACCTGTAGATTAGTATCCAAAAGACATCACATGACCTTCAATTATCAACAATTTACTTAAGGGCAGAAAAGGACACGATTGATTAGATTGCGGAAGGTCGCGTAGTGCGCAGGTCACTCACATGAACTTCGATCATTATCCATCACTTTTTATTTACCTGAAGTTCTTCAATTCAAATTTCTCACCCTCACTTGTTTCATTGTTTCATTAGTTAAATACTGTTGGGGCAGATGCATAGCCTGTGAAGGTCTATAGCCTAGTCATCAAAATAACATCACGTGACCTTCAACCATTAATGTTTGGTGTTTATTCACTCGCCTTCACTTGTTTTATTGTTTATAATCTATATAATTTATGAAGGTCCATAGATTAGTCAACAAAGAATATCACATGATCTTCAATCATTAATGATATCTCTCTATACACTTGAATTAATATTCAAATTTCGCGCCCTCATTTGTTTCATTGATTAATTAGTTAAATACTGTTGGGGCAAATGCGTAGCCTGTGAAGGGCTGTAGACTAGTCATCAAAAGAACATTATATGACCTTCGATCATTAACGTTTGGTGTTTATTCACCCGCCTTCACTTGTTTTATTGTTTATAACCTCTATAATTTGTGAAGGTCCGTGGATTAGTCAACAAAAAACATCACATGACCTTCAATCTTTTTATCTTTTTATTTACTTGAATTAATATTCGAATTTCGCACCTTCATTTGTTTCATTGTTCAATTAGTTAGGGCAGATGTATAGCCTGTGAAGGTCTGAACACTAGTCATCAAAAGAACATCACATGACCTTCAATCATTTAGTTTGGTGTTTATTTACTCGCCTTCACTTGTTTTATTGTATATACAACGTATGTACAGTTGAAAAAAGACTCTAGCATGCTTTGAAATGACAATGAAGGTATGTCTTAGTACTCTTATTTTATTTACAACTGTCAGAAGATAACCTCAATTTTATATCATTGAAAAAATGCAATGTTACTAATTAAAATTTTATTTTTAATTTATAAAAAGAGTTGAAAATGCCCTCCACCCTATTCAATACATTTTAAAACTCTACGTTTTAAACCATTCATGACGTTCTGTAACATGACTGGGTTTGCATTTATTTCATTACATTTATCTAACAATCAAGTTAAGACACACGTTAATTTTCCATGGATTGCTGCGAGTACATACGTTATATAATGATCAACAATTTGAATATGTTGCTGCAATAGAATTTTCTCACAAAATGTCAAAAAAAAGTTGTCAAAGTGCAAGAGTTGTTAAATAAAAAATGAATAATCTTATAGTCGATTTATAAAAATTAATTCATCGGACAGATTTTAAAACGGTTTGAAATATTGACATTTCGATATGCGATGATTTTTTTCGCATTTCGAACATCGGGAAAAAATATAGGGTGTTCCACATTTCAAACGATAAAGGTGTCCCAACTTTGAGAAATTATAACGTTATTGCCAGTATTATAGAAAGTTTATTTCACAATTACCTACTGTTATTTAACTAAAAAAAATTGTATTAATAATTGTATAATGCAAAAGTCCGAAACTGTGCCAAACGTCGCAGCAATTTGTGTACCAAAAATAAAATTGCATGTAAACGATTCTAATTATACACTAGACACGAAACGTTTTAAATTAAAAATTGCAATTTCATTTTCAATACGCATGTAAGATAGAGTCCTTCCATTTTGGCTTGTTTTATTCCGACATATTTCTCTGATTACTCATCCACGACTTAAAAAAGAAAAAATAATTGCCTGTATTACACGTATTATAAGCTGAATATAAATAGATTATTAAACGCGCACATGAAATTGAACTTGCGACTTCTCCAATCTCTTTTAATAAAATTTTCTTTAATCTGCACGCGTTGTTTATAATTTTTCTTTTTTTGTTTTGTCCTATTTCGTATTGTTTTAACCGGTAGCCTGACACGTTAGCCTCGAAAACAATCTGATAGAGACTGTACGTCAGATATACAACTTGAGCCGTTTAATAAGTAAGCAAACAGCTATAAATGAGCAGAGCATAACTACGGTTTACATCGAGCAAGCAAACATTCTATTTTAAGCTTGTAATTGCTTCACCACGTGTATGGTGCAGTGGTAAAGAATGTAATGCAGAATGAAAAAATGCGGTTTTAAAATATGCACCAACTGTTTATCAATATCAACAGTTTTTATTATTTTTCATAGGTAGGTAGATAACATAAAAAACTTCCCTCGTAATTAAAGTGTTTACTTTTGGCCAGGGTACTGTTTTCTGTAAACAATTGTTCCTTAATTAAAACATGCCCAAAGCATTTAACACATTATCACCCATATACATACATATGTACAAAAATGTATTTATGAGTAAACCTAAGTTAACATTTTAGTGAGATGATGAAATTTATTTTGTAGCTTTGCCAATGTGAATGTGGTGAATTCACCACGGTTTATTTCCCTGTGATTCACCTTTTCTGAACTGCAAAAAAATAAACTGTTGTTAACTCTATTTATCTAGTAATTCAGAAAAAATTTCTGTAATTAACATCAGTAATTTTTATTGTGCGGTTTATCCAGCGCTGTGATTATTATTTTTCGCGAGCGACTGCGTATGTAAATTACCAGGTTTTCGTTGACTTCATATTCATGAATAAATAAATTTGTTGTTCCTCTCGGCGGTCCTAGTTTCAATTTAAAGATGTTTTATTAGAGGTGTGACGTGACGACTTGAGTGTGTGAAGTAAGCTTTGGCGTCGCAATTGTAAAATTATTTATAGAGGAATGAACTTCCAAGTCTGGATGTCGCAATCTTTTCCTGTGAAATGCCGTCTCCCAAACAACAAAATTGGATAAAATTTACTGTGTTTCAGCGAATTTTCTTTGGGTGAATGAAATTAGGAAATTCTGAGAGTAAAACATAAATAAATTCAGAATTGAACTTTTCCCAATATTTTGAAACCATGTTGACAAGTAGTTAATACTTACTATAGTTTGTTTTTAAGCTAGGAGGAGTAACAGTTGATCTGTTTTAGATAGATTGACACTGTAATAGTGAAATAGAAATTAATTTATGTTGCTTAGGAGGTTTACAAATTAATCAAAAAAACCAGTTACAATAATAACCAGTTACATAAACTTACAAGTTTAAAACTGTCTCAAATTGTCACATGAATTATGTTTGTTAGATGTATTGTAACCTGTGATTCAAAAAGCCTTTCATCGAAGGGTACCATGATAAATAAAGATAGATACAAGGTGCACGTCTGAGATACCACAGTCGGTGACATTTCAAAATTACATTTGTCAGATCTTTCAGAACTAAGTTTTAATTATTCTCTGAGATTTCAACGTTATGGCTTTCACTGATCACCAAAGATGCTGTTTGTCAGAAATATATTTTAGAAACAGTGAAATAATTGATGTTTTGTGAATTTATTTAACATGTAACGCATAGATTTGGTATAGTTACCCGGGTACCCTTTATAGATACAGTTACCCGATAATGTATCCAGGTACCTGATATATACCCGATACCCGATAACTGCCAGGATACTTGATACGTTTGAAAATCTCTCATAGAAGTATCCGAAGTAACTGATACTGCAAAACAAGACTAACGCTCCAAACATTTATTTTATGATACCTACCTAATTTAAATTTTAAAAAAGTCACTTGGTTATCGGATATTTACAGAGTGTCGGGTAATTATCAAGTACCCGGCTACTTATCGGGGGTAACGGGTATTTATAAAAAGGAACTGGTACCCTTTCAATAAATGGATCGCCGTCACCCCTAATTCAAACATACGTGTTCCTTTTTTGTTTCATGAAAGTTGTATTGAATCACAGGTTATATCGGGTGTTCAAAAAATAAAAGATAATTTGATGAACATGTGGATTGTAGAATTTATCAGGAATGTATTCGTTAATTTTAAAATGTCGATTAAATTGTAGGTTTATATGTATATATTTTTTTAAATTACATTTTCTCTTCTATTTCTATGCATTTCTTTTAGTTTACAACAAATTTCAATTTGAAACGTGCACCCTTGCTAACTTTTTAATTTTTGAAGATAGAAATTCGGTTAAATGGGCAGGGATTGTCTAATTTTCATGCTGGTTATGAATTTCTAATAAAAAGAACAAGTACACTGCCAGTTGTCAAGATATTCCTACGACCGTACTTTTTTTAAACAGCAATATTGTAGTTTCTGTGGTTGATTCGGTAGAGATTTTCTTTCCCTTTAGAACTATACCAAAATTTCTTAAATCTGCTTGCAAAATAACGAAGTAATTCAAGAAAATCATTTTCGAATGAGTAGGCCATGTTTACGTATAAAATCAAGTTGCCGAGATAACTAACAAATGAAATCTATCAAATGTGCTTGTAAACAACAAATAAATAAAAGAAAACATCACCGTTAGGGATTTCCTTTGAATTTATGTTAATTAGAATGAACAATATTCCATTTTTTGGCTTGTGCTGTACATGCTATTTTCATTGAAAGCTCCCAAATCATATTCCACCAAATAAATAATATTAGGAAACTAGTTTAATTGGCTAGATTCAATCCGCCATAAACGTAGACTTCATTTGAAGGTGTACCTAATTTCTAATTTCCATAATCGTCTTTAATAAAATTGTTCATTTTAATTAACACAAATAATTTGAAATGAAAATTGCTAACGACACTGAATTTTTTTGTTTATTTGTTGTTTACGTGCATAGGTAGATATCATTTGTCAATTACGTGGAGTTTAGACAACTTGATTATATACGGTACATGGCCTACTCATGTAGAAATGATTTTTTTAATTATGTTATTGCTTTGTAAACAAATTCAAGAAATTTTGGTATAAGATGAGGAAAATTATTCATTTTATTTAATATAAATTCAAAGAAAATAAATAACGACGATGATGTCTTTCATTTATTTGTTGCTTACGTGTACATTAGCTAGATGTCATTAGTCAATTATTTAGGCAACTTGATTTTATACGTGAACATGGTCTACTTATTCGAAACTGATTTTCTTAATTTATCTCCTTATTTTGTAAACAGATTTAAAAAATGTTGGTATTCCCGTAAAGAGAAAGAAAATCTCGTTTCAAACGAATTACAAAAATTACTACATTGCTGTTCAAAAAAAAAATATGGTTGCACAAATATTTTGACAACTAACAGTGCAATTGTTTTCTTGATTAGAAATTCAGAATTTACATGAAAATTAGAGAATCTTTGCTAATTTAACCGAATTTCAATTTTTTTAAATAAAAATAGCACTGGAACGGCCTGTATGTTTTAATTATTGCCAAATTTTCAAGAAATCGCTTATTTTTTTATTTTAACTAACAGTAATAACTGCATTGCATCGTTTAAAAAAAATCATGAAGCAATGACCTGATACATACCAGATCACAATTAAATAATTCGGTTAGATTACAGATATCATCTATGAAGGTTACATGTATGTAAGTATAGATTGATGCCGGGTTCTTAACCTTTCAATCGCCCGCAAAATTCTAATGTTTATTGTTTTGTTTCTTTTGACTTTTATTTTTGAAATTGCATTCTTTAAATAAAAATGTATAAAAAAGACTGTTGCATAGAGATGCATCATTTAATCACAAGAAAAAAAGAATAATAATAATAACTTGTTTTTGAATTTGTAATAATCTAAGTGTTCAATAAACAATTTTGTTTATTCTTCAAAGCGAATGTATTAGAATTGAAAAAAAAACCGTTACAGATTAATAATTTATAAGTGCGTGGATAAATGTTTATTTAAGAAAAGAAAATATTGTTGCTCAATAACGATGTGATTCCAATAATAATGTATAACAGTTACGCTTATTAAGTAGAACGAAACATACTATAAATCAATCAAATTTTGTGTTTATCAATCAAAAGTTACTTTTTGATACAAAACGTATAATTAGTATAATAATAATTACAAAAACAATAAAGTAAACAATGCTTTTACAAGTGAGCAAAAGTTGCAGATATTTCAATTTGTAATTTTTTTTCGCATATCACAGGAAATTATTATTATGTTTTAATTAGTTTATTTTTCATTTACTACCAGACAGCGGATGACCCACCTATAACATTGAATCGAAATAATTTTTAAGATTTTGTAATACACGGTGATTCAGAATTGTCTCCCGATATCTTCAGGATTTTTTTGACAATATCTTCTAAATCACACAGCGTTGTTTAGAGCAACTCTTTATCTGTCATTTGAAGTTTAGTTGTTGAAGTTACGTTCGTTAGAACTCAAGTTACTAATTTTTTAAAGTGATATTACAAGAAAAAAAAAATTGAATTAACCAGAGAGCATTTTCGAATCATTATTTATTATAATTTTAAAAAAGGCTTAGGCGCTTTTGAGTGCAAAAAGAGTTTAGATTCGGCTTTTAGTGAACAAGCACCTTCCTTGGCTATAATTTACCGATGGCATAAGGAATTTGAACGCGAAAGGAATTCTGTTCAGCATCAAAAAGGAGCAGGGCGTCCTCCTACGGCTGTTACCAACAAACACAATGCTGATGTTAAAAGATTAATTGAAGAGGACAATTAAGCCACTTATGCAGTAATAGAGCATCAACTCAAGATTGGATCATCAGATGTTAGAACAATCATACACGATCACCTGCATTAAAAAAAAGTGGTTAGCCGTTTTGTGCCGCATCACCTTTCTGACTTTCAAAAAGCAGAGCGTGTAAGAATTTGCCACGAAACTTTAAATTTCTTAAATAATAGCGGACGCCAATTTTTTTGCAAAATAGTGACAGGTGACGAAACTTACATTCCTTTTTTCGACGTAGCTACCCACCAAGAGAGTCGTGTATGGATTCACGAAGATGAGGAAACTCCAGCAATGACCAAGAAGCTGCGAGCTATGAAAAAAGTTAAAATTTTTCCACAGCCTACTCGACCAGTTTTTTTTTTTTAATTTAGACACTCGTTATAATGTTTTCTGTTAAATTATAATTAAAGCACTGACTTGTTATCACAAAATTCGTAAATACACAATGACTGAAGGTTGCGCCTGAAATATTTCAAATATGTTAACAATTGTTTTTTAGCCTGCAACGGGTGTTCACTAGTAGGACGTCAATAATAACTTCTACACAGCACCGTACGTTAATTTACTTGTTTCTTGGGATTGTTTAATGTGTTTTATTACTTCTTATATCAACTTATATTACTTCTTATATCAAGTTATATTACGTATATTCCAAACGCAAACTTTCAGTCATTGTTGATCGCTTTGTATAATGTGACGGATACTTGTAAAGTCAATTTGAAAATTGAGCTTCAGGAAAAAGCTATCAGAGTATAACGAAAGCTAAATTAATCCTATATTTTTTACTCTATTTTGTTCACTCCTACTTACATTAGACCATGTAAGTATGTATTCTTTGACTGTAATAAACAGAGAACGGCCAGTTTTAGGTTTCTGATATCAGAAGTAGTAGGCATTTTGCTTTACAAGATGTTTAATGAATGCAAATAAGTAAATATAAAATAAATACGCGGTGAATAGAACATCAAAAAGTTAGGTCACCTTGTAATATAAATGTTTTCCCGTAAGTCAAAATAAGGGGTGAAACGTGTTGTTCTTTTGGTAATATATTCTGAATCCTTTAAGTTATCAGGCTAATACGAGGGCCAAGCTGAATTTATTGAAAATAAAAAATACGTAAATATTTTCTGGGTTTTATTTTAAATATGCTCGAAGTAATTCCCTTCAGCAATGATACACTTGACCATTCTTTCTTTTCACTGTTCAAAAGCTCCCAGCCAATCGTCTTTTAGAATAGCTTTGAACTGCGGCATCAGTTTCAGACGAACACCTTCTACCCCGCAAATTCCTTTTAAGCCCAAAAAATTGCCAAAAGTCGCACATTGCTAAATCAGGGGAATACGGCGGATGTTCTATTACTTTTATGTTTTTTTCAGCCAAAAACTGGAAAGTTAAAGCTGCCGTATGGGACGATGGATTATCATGGTGCAGCGAAATTCCCTTGTCTGAAACTCTACTGAACACTTCAGGCAAACATTTTTCAGTATACCATTTAGCTGTAACTGTCTTTTGTCCATCTAGCTTTACTAGGCCCGTACTTCTGAAGAATACCGCATGCATAACTTTTTTCATAGCTCGCTGCTTCTTGGTCATTGTTGGAGTTTCCTCATCTTCGTGAATCCATACACGATTCTTTTGGCGGGTAGATACCTCAAAAAAGGGGAATGTAAGTCTCGTCACCTGTCACCATTTTGGAAAAAATTTGGTGTCCGCCATTATTTAAAAAATGTCAAGTTTCATGGCAAATTCTTACACGTTCTGCTTTTTGAAAGTCAGAAAGGTGATGCGGCCCAAAACGACTAACCACTTTTTCTTAAAGCAGGTGATCGTGTATGATTGTTCTAACAGCTGAGGATCCAATTACTGCATAAGTGGCTTTATTGTCCTCTTCAATTAATCTTTTAACAGCAGCAATGTTTTTGTCGGTAACAGCTGTAGGAGGACGCCCTACTCCTTTTTGAAGCTGAACAGAATTCCTTTCGCATTCAAATTCCTTACACCATCGGTAAATTGTAGCCAATGAAGGTGTTTGTTCACTAAAAGCCAAATCTAAACTCTTTTTGCACTCATAAGCGCTTAAACCTTTTTCAAAATCATAATAAATCATGATTCGAAAATGCTCTCTGGTTAATTCCATTTTTTTACTTGTAATACTTGTAAAATTAGTAATGTGGGGTCTAAGGTACGTAACTTCAACAATTAAACTTCAAATGACAGATCAAGAGTTGCTCTAGATAACACTGTATGTTTTGTTTTTCACGGCCTACTAGATTTTCTTATTCTCAATGAATTCAGCTTTAACCGCGTAATTATCGAGAACACACTGTAGGGACACCTGTACGTACTCCACATTTATTTCCATAATTATTGCTAAAAGGTCCTATATTAAGAGAGGAAGCGTTTTTATTACAAAGCAAATGTAGAACGTCAGTCGAAAACACTATATGTATACAGGCTGTCCGTTTTTCGAGTGCCACTATGGCGATCTCACTTATCTTAAGAGATACGAAGTTAGTTAAATTAGGGCAAAGTTGCGCATTTTCGTGCTGAATAATAATCTGAAAAGAAATTTAAAATATCTTCAGTAGTTTTGAAAATATCGCAAAAAAACGAAAATTTCTGATTTTGGTTTTTAATTTTTTCACGATAAAGTAATCGTACTAGACATTTCTAACCCAGACATTATTCAGACACTTTTTTATGGAAAATTCGAATATGGCATCCACTTTTCAATAATTTTCAAGATGACGGAAAAACACCTGGCAACTTCTGGACGCCATTTTGGATTTTAACATTTTGAGATTACGTTTTTTTTCTCTACAACGATGTATCACATATGATGGTCTAATATCACATTTTTTCCAAAAATCCAAATTTTAATTTTTTGCGAAGAATGTTTTGGAAAAACAAAACATTCTTTTGTTGTGAAGAAAAGTTTGACAGTTTGATTCTATTTCAAGTATTGTCTTCGCAAAAAATAAAAAATTGGATTTTTAGCAAAAATGTGATATTGGACTATCATGTGTGATACATCGTTGTAAAGAGAAAAAAAGCGTAATCTCAAAATTTTAAAATCTAAAATGCCGTCCATAAGAAAAAATGAAGTTGCCAGGTGTTTCTCCGTCATCTTGAAAATTATTGAAAGGGAGTTGCCATATTGGAATTCTCTATAAAAAAGTGTCTAAATAATGTCTGGGTTAGAAATGTCTAGTACGATTAGTTTATCGTGAAAAAATTAAAAACGAAAATCAAAAATTTTCGTTTTTTTTGCGATATTTTCAAAATTATTGAAGATATTTCAAATTTCTTTTCAGATTATTATTCAGCACGAAAATGCGCAACTTTAGCCTAATTTAACCAACTTCGTATCTCTTAAAATATCCCCATAGTGGCACTCGAAAAATGGACAGCCTGTATAGCACCGGCATAGCTTTACCGAACCAACGCCAACTCCAAACGTGGGAGTTTTTGAATGCATTACATTTAATTTCAATTGATTCTGTAAGTTTGTAATTATGTATTTAGATTGCTTTTCTCACTATAGTTTTTTTTTAATTTGGATTTGCATTGGTTATATTAATATTTATATTCGATTTGCAAATATATGTATCTATAAAATTGCCCATTTTTGTTGTTCTACATTTGCATAATCCTTTGTTTCTTACATTTTTTTAACAATTGAATACGCACATTAAAATTACGTAATTTATTTTTCGCTGTGGTGGCACTTGTTTTCTCCTCATCATTCTTTTTTGTCATTTTTTTTTAAATTTTATTTAATTCTAAGTGCAAGATAACTTATTGTTGTAAATATTCCCACTTGTACATTGGTTTTCGAAACTTGCATTTTTTCAACGCGGATCTCGAAATTAACGATCTAATCTATAGATAAATTATAGATAATGCGTAAAATGCAATAAAATAAATATATTTTGGCTTTAATGTCAGCTAATGCAGTAATAGTTTATAATATTCATGTTAGTTGTTGAAAGTCGTGGTAACCGTGAAAGTCGGTGTTTACGCCGTGATCCCCCCATAACAGCCGAGCCACACACACTAGGTTAGTGCACCGCGGTTTTCGGCCGAAGCAGGATACCGTTGCGTCTATTGAATCCATCATCAGTTCGCGTTACTTCTGCATTTTCAACCTGCGGCCATCAAGTTCGGGAGTGCCAACAGACCTCGCCCAAACAATTATACAGTGCGTCCGTTCAAATTTCGAGTCGCGCATTTTTGTTCGTTCGCAGAGAGAGAGTTTCCGAGACAGTTATTTAAGTCAAATTAAATATATAAACAGCGTTCCGCGTCGTCACGATTTATGTGAAAGTCGCGCCGCAGTGTTGTTACAATTATTGCAAAATTGTGAAGTGTTATTCTAGTACTACGCCTCTGTATTCACGATTTTTGCTCTCACGAGCGCGTATTTTATTCTTGGTTCGATGTAATCGATTGCCAGTGAGTTTACTCATCGCTTAAAAATGTATTTCTTGAAAGTAATTTCTAAAATTTCACCCAAAAAAAAAAAAAAAAGGCGAACGTGGGCTATTTTTTAGTAGTGACCTATTTCACAGACAAATTGGGCAATATACTTCTTCTGTTGCTGTTGCTCGAAAAAACAATTAGAATTAATTTTGGTTTTAAAAAATTCGAAATTTTCCTTTAGAGCGCAAGCTCATTAAGTGAAATGCATCATTAATCTGACAGTCTGTATAAAGGTCATAGACGTGTATTAAAAGTAAAAGAGGGCCAAGGACTGGTCCTTAACTGCGAAATTGATTTATATCTGCGGCGATTTGGAATATATGGCGCCGATTTCACGTGCGCAAAAAACTGACATTCGTACAGGCAAATGCGAAATAATTTTCCCCAGTTAGCCCAGCAATTACAGAGAATCATTTCTAATTGAGGTTGCCTTCCTAGGTTAACAATTGCTGAAGCATTTACTGATGATATGAATTGTACTGACGTCATTTGATTTCAGTACAACGCACTTGAAAAAAATCATTTGCATTTAGCTTAATTCAATAATTAATTAATGATGTTAAATCTTTAATTATTATTATTGTTTATGGCAGGAATCAAATAAATTAAGCTTTGAATTATAAAAACAAACTAATAAATTATCTGAATGTAAAAGCAATAATATTTTGTAGTCTTTCCAGTTTGACGAGTTAAAAAATGAGAACTGGAAGTAATTTTCGCTGCAGCGATTCCTCTGCATCTTATATTTTGTTTTATATAGCGTGTTTACGTAATTTTGTTATCAACATTCTATTTTTTTTTTTTGCTCTTCAAGTAAGACTGAAGACGTCACTCCCTCGGTGCTATGGACAAAAAATTTCATATTACAAGAAATCCATTTAATTCATATTTTTTGATGCCCCACAAACCCCACAAAATTTCAAATGTACAAAATTGCAAAATCCAAAAACTCTGGTGGCCAAAAAAGCCCCCTAATTTTTCCGCCATACTTTTATTTTTTTGGCCAACAGAACCAAGGAAAAAATACTAATTATTAAGGCTTGTTATTTCATAAAATGGTTCGTCGATCAAGGTAAAGCCGGAAAGTAAATCGAGTGAATCGGCTCTTTCCTTAATTTAAAAAATAGGAAATGTCATCCACATTTTCCCATGTAAAGTTCCTCCAGTTCTTTTGTGCCTTCTGCTATGCCCCACAAAACCCCACAAAATATAAAATCAACAAAACTACAAGATTCAAAAATCTGGTAACCAAAAAGGCAAGAGAACCACACCCCCGATTTTCCAACATATTTTTATTTTTTGGTCAACTGAGCCAAGGGAAAAAATATTAACCGGTTGAGACTTGTTAATTAAAAAGAACTGTTTATCCATCAGATAAAGGCAGAAAGTAAATCAATCATGAAATGTGAAAAACTTTCCTTCATTTAAAAAAAAGGAAATGTTACATCCGAATTTCTCCATGGTAAAGTTCATCCAGTTCTTTTGTGCCTTCTGGTTGCAGTTTTTTCTGCCGATATTTCGTCTTTTCGTACAAAAGGACTTCTTTAGAGCTACTGTTGATGCTCTCGTTCTGCGGAACTCCTGAAGACGACCTTTTGTAAGAAAGGACGAAATACGCAGTAGATACAACCAAAAGCCACAAAGGTGATGGACGATGACCATGGAGGCCTTCTAGTTAGTTTCTTAAGCAGATATTTGTTAATTAATATTTTCTGTTGCGTAATTTTTTTGTTACATCTTGCTATGCCCCACAAAATCCCGCAAAAAGATTCAAAAATCTGGTAACCAAAAAGGCAAGAAAACCACACCCCCGATTTTCCACCATACTTTTATTTTTTGGTCAACTGATCCAAGGGAAAAAATATTAACCGGTTGAGACTTGTTATTTAAAAATATGGTTCATCCATCAGATAAAGACAGAAGGTAAATCAAGTAGATTAGGTTTATTTAAAAATGTCAAAAACTTTCCTTAATTTTAAAAATAGGAAGAGTCACATCCAAATTTTTCCAATGTGAAGCTCCTCCAGTTCTTTTGTGCCTTCTAGTTGCAGTTCTTTCTGCCGACGTTTCGTCTTTTCTTACAAAAGGACTTCTTTAGAGCTACTGTTGATGCTCTCGCCCTGCGGAACTCCTGAAGACGACCTTTTGTAAGAAAGGACGAAATACGCAGTAGATACAACCAAAAGCCACAAAGGTGATGGACGATGACCATGGAGGCCTTCTAGTTAGTTTCTTAAGCAGATATTTGTTAATTAATATTTTCTGTTGCGTATTTTTTTTATTACACTCTTGCTATGCCCCACAAAACCCATAAATATCAAATCTACAAAACTGCGAGGTTCAAGTCTGGTGATCAGAAAAGCAGGGGAACTATATTCCTGATTTTTCCAAAATCCTCCTGTACTTTTGTGCCTTCCAGTTGCAGTACTTTCTGCTGACATTTCATCTTTTCTTACAAAAGGATTTCTTTAGAGCTGCTGCGGAACTCCTGAAGACGACCTTTTGTAAGACAGGACGAAATGCAACCAAAAGCCACAAAAGAATTGGCCAATGACTATTGAAGTCTTCTAATTAGTTTCTTAAGCAGATATTTCTTAATTAATATTTTTAGCGTCTATTTTTTTTATTACACTCTTGCTATGTCTCACAAACCCCAGAAATTAAAAATCTACAAAACTACAAGGTTCAAGCCTGGTGATCGGAAAGGCAGGGGAACCACAGTCCTGATTTTTCCAAAATTCCTCCAGTTTTTTTATGCCTTCCAATTGCTGTACTTTCTGCCAACATTTCAGCTTTTCTTACAAAAAGACTTCTTTAGAGCTGCTGATGATGCTCTCGCTCTGCGGAACTCCTGAAGAGGACCTTTTGTAAGAAAGGACGAAATACGCAGTAATTACAACCAAAAGCCACAAAGGAGTTAGACAATGATCATGGAAGTCTTCTGGTTAGTTTCTTAAGCAGATATTTCTTAATTAATATTTTCTGTTGCGTATTTTTTTTATTACACTCTTATTATGCCCCACAAAACCCATAAATATCAGATCTACAAAACTACAAGGTTCAAATCTGGTAATCAGAAAGGCAGGAGAACCATGTTCCTGATTTTTCCAAAATTCCTCCAGTTCTTTTGCGCCTTCCAGTTGCAGTACTTTCTGCCGACATTACGTCTTTTCTTACAAAAGGACTTCTTCAGAGCTGCTGTTGCGGAACTCCTGAAGACGACCTTTGGTAAGAAAGGACGAAATACGCAGTAGGTACAACCAAAAGCCACAAAGGAGTTGGACGATGACCAAGGAAGCCTTTTGTTCTTTTGTGCCTTCTAGTTGCAGTACTTTCTGCCAACATTTTGTCTTTTCTTCCAAAAGGACTTCTTCAGAGCTGCTGTTGATGCTCTCGCTCTGCGGAACTCCTGAAGACGACCTTTTGTAAGAAAGGACGAAATACGCAGTAGCTACAATCAAAAGCCAACGACCATGAAAGCCTTCTACTCAGTTTCTTTACTAGAAGTTTCTTCTAAATTCATCTACATTTTGCATGGTATTCATTTACATATGGGCCTTGAAGAATCTTTGTTAAAACAAAAGAACATCGATGATTATTCGGGAAACCTGAAAATCACAAAAACAAAAGGAGAAACCACAATGCAACTTCACTTTCTTCTGATAGTTTATCACGGCGTTTTCTGTCTGTTACAATCGACTTTCTATTTGACCCATTTCATAGTATAAAAGTTTTCACTGAAGCCCACATGAAAAGCGAAGATAAATTAGAATGTTGATTTTTTTTTACAATTTATGTTGTTTTGAATACCTCAATTTCAATACCTAACGGATGCCAGAGGAATATTTTTGAGGCCATTCTATTCATTGGCTTTTAACACAAAAAAGGTGGAGCTGGCCATTTTTGGCTTAGAAAGTTAGAAATAAAGAAAATAATTCTTCCAGTAATTAACCAGGTGGGCGTGTTACCAACTGCCGTTAACTGTTATTGTGCGGCAGCACTTCAGCCTTACGTTCGTAGTAGTTAGTATATCTAGGTCATAAAATTGCCGTAAAGTAAGTACTTCAAACTGATAAAGCTAAGCGGCCGAACAATACGCAATTAATCTATTTTTAAATAAATAAGAACGAACGTCAACACTATAAGCGCACAATAATAAAAATCTAATGTTAAATTGGCCATTCTTTTGTTACACGTTTGCGTTTTATAGGCACTTCATTTAATTTAAATTGTAAAAATAAAAAACTAAAAAAATAAAATGTTTTCTGCATTATATACAGGTTGTTTAAAAAAATCGATTAAACTAACAGACATATGAGGAGCTTCAGTAATATCCTTTCAGTTATATCCTTTCTGTTCTTTCTGCTTATGGTTGTGACAACAAATGTTTGTTTTGATTACGGCTGTACAATTAACTTTCACTTTCAAGTGTATCTGTGCATTTTGTGTCTGTCTAAAACGTGCACACGATTTACATTGCCAAAATGCGCTGGTGAAAGTGAAATTTTTCGGTTGAGCGCTTTTCGTGTTTGAGATAAAAATTGTTTAAGACGTTGCAGAATTTAGCACGTATCAACTAATTGACACATTAAAATTACTGAGTATGTGATGATTATCATCTTCTCTGTAACGTATTAAAAGATCGAGAATTTTAAACGGGCGTAAAAGTGTCGACGTGCAAATAATCACGTTAATAAAACGCGAAAAAAATGGTAGGTTTCAGTTTATGAATGAGCATTGTGTAACATGCCCACACAGCCAGTGTTACTGGATTAAGTACTTTCGCAATATCCACCTGTCTTATGTACTAAGGTTAAGAACGTTCTTAAATTGCTTTAATGTTATAATAAATTTCCAAAATAAAAAGATTGCGACAGTACAGTTTTATTGCCTTACGAAATCTCAGCGCTGGTAACTTCAAAACTTGCCTAATGGAATCAAAACTGTAAGAACTAAGATAGAGGAAGTTTTGATACTTTTGGCAATTTTTTTTCAATGAGATTTCGTAGGTCCAATTTTTTCTGAATGAAGTCTTTACAATACTCAAAAGAATGCAATACAAAATAACTTCTTTTTTATGGAATTCCTCGAATTCACATCATCTACATTTTACCAGTATGACTCAAAAAGTTGTTTATAACAAGAACACGTTTTATGACAGATTTTACAACTTTATTTTTCTTAAGCTATACCAGCAAATTGTTTAGCAAATTCTCCCTGACTTTAAAAGTTTCGTGTGGGGGACATTTTCGCATTTCCTAAACCATATCCTCGATCGGGTTAAGAAACAGCCATGAACATCGCATGCGTCACTGCACATCGAAAGATCGTGGGTACAAAAGTAATTAATAAATTTCGTGAACTCCTTCCACATTAACCTTCACAGTCTCTGACGCAAACTCCTCGTTGTTTCAGAGAACGTTTTCTTCTTAATTGCGTTTCTATGGCCACACCATCATCAACGAAATGTCATCACCATCATCAACCCTGTCGCAGTCCCCTTTTTTCCTCGAGGTCACTGACTGCATTCAAGTTTTATCATTGCCTTCTTGATCCGGCTTACCACTTATGATTATCCTTCGTACAGCAAAAATTTAGCGTGACGTTAAACCTAAGTTGTTTTCCGTTCTACACTTAAGACTTCGGTTCACACTTAAATGTTGATTTATTTCGACGCTTTGACGTCAAATTTTGGGTGAATGCAATAGGTCTGATGATAACACTGACCCAAAATGCAAAGCGCGTTTAAATTTAAGTTTAGTTAGTTTAACAGCGCGTGGAAGTTATGCCCGTCAGGTGATGCTCTAGAATGTGTACGACCTTAAACCAGTCGTTGAGCCGTAGCATTTCGATAGAACTATCGGATAGGAGTAACGCAAAAGTTTACCCGAGCGTGAAAACCTGGCACAAGTAAATTTCTTGCCAGAAAGGAAGTGGAATTTGCTGATGACTGTGATTTTCAAAAAATGGGATTGCAGACGAATTTGCTGAATTAATTAAAAATGTAAATTTAAAACAGACTAGCTGTTCATGCGATCTTTCCAAACTGATGACCGTTTCTTTATCTTTCTCTTCTTATAATCCTTCCTTCGTTTTCTTCTTTATTTAACTTTGACTGACGACCGTTTCTTTAGCTTTCTCTCCTCATAACCCTTCGAGTTCATTGAAGATTTGCACGTTTTCTTCTTCTTATGGGGGTAGCCAATCCCCATAAGTATCCAATTTTTAACTAGGCAAAGAAACATTGTCGAATTTAAACAAATATAAAATAATGAAGAGTGTCAGAAATGCAACTGCACACCAGTTTGCAAATTGATGTTCTTTTCGCAATAGAAATCTCAAGTCTTCTTATATGATTGTTGTTAAAAAAATAAAAGGCAAAAAAGGCAAAAGGACAGTGGTTTTCGTGATAGCCAATCCAACATCCAATTAATTTCTAACTAGGCAAAGAAACGTTGTCGAATTCAAACAAATATAAAATGAAGTAAGAGTTTCAGAAATGGAACTGCACACCAGTTTGCAAATGGATGTTCTTTTCGCGAAGGAAGTCTCAAGTCTTCTTATCTGACTGTTGTTAAAAAAATAATAGGCAAAAGGACAGTGGTTTTCGTGCTTTCCATGGAACGGTTCACATCTACAGGCCTCTACCAAAACCTTCTACCCTGCCCAGTTTAATAATTTAAAAAAGACTAGCGTTTCATGCGTTCTCTCTCAAAACTTAAAGTAGGCTTTCTATTGCATCAGGGTTTAAGTTGGAGTGATGACCGTTTCTTTAGCTTTCTTTCGTCATAACCCTTCGAGTTCATTGAAGATTTGCACGTTTTCTTCTTTTTATGGTGATAGCCAGTCCAGTATCCAATTAATTTCTAACTAGGCAAAGAAACTTTGTCGAATTTCAATGTTCTTTTCGCAATGGAAGTCTCTTACTCTTCTTGTATGACTGTTGTTATAAAAATAATAGACAAAAGGAGAGAGGTTTTCGTGCTTTCCATGGAACAGACCACATCTCCACGCCTCTCTCAAAACTTAAGGCTGTAGACCTTCAGTCCTACCCAATTTCAACCATTTTCCTTTGAAGCTTTGACTTCCAAGAGTCTCCTTCTTTATATTTCTATCGTTGTAGCTATTGAGGACGTGAGACTTCAATTTCTTGAAGATTTGCCACGTTTTCAACTTATGGTGATGACTAAGCTTCTTACGGTGATGACCAATCTTCTTAGGGTGATGACCAATCTTCTTAGGGTGATGACCAATCTGCTTGTGGTGATGACCAATCTGCTTATGGTGATGACCCATCTTCTTATGGTGATGACCAATCTTCTTATGGTGATGAAAAATCTTCTTATGATGTCAATCACTCCAGTTAAGTTTCTTGTTGGACAAATGTCGAAATGAAACCTGAAACAGTATCCCCATCTGCATCTCTCTCAAGTATTAAAGTAGATCTTCTGTTCCATCCACCACATAGGAAGCCTGTTGCCTAATTTACGCCATTTTCCTTAGCAGTGTTAGCTTCCAAAGTTAACGATCTCTCCAGTCTCTTTGTTTAGATTTCTGACGTTATAAAGAACCCTGGGGACGTTTTCTTTCGATTACTTTGAGAATTTGCCTTGTTTTCTTTGTCATGTTGGTGTATCTTTTTTGGGCCATCTATGGTGTACGTACCAATTGGTTTTCTGATATTGATAACTTAGTTTCTATTCCATAACTAGTTTTATAATTTGACCTAACAGCCCCTAATTCAATAATAGTAATTTTACTTTAGTTTTTCGATTAGTATTTACATTTTTAATTTTTTTACAATGTCAGGAACATTTCTTAGGTCTCCATTCCAGGTTATTCCTTGCAGAGGTGTTTGCCTGAGGTCATTTTCTTTTTGCTTTCAATTCCTTTGATTATTTTCTGAAGGCTTTGTATATTTTATATGATAATTGTGCTCCTATTCACGTGTAACTGAAGTTTCTTGAAGTCCCCATTTATTTTGAATTCGTACAAGAAATAAATAAATCCTACAAACACGTTGCATAAACCACTCCTTCTCCTTCTTCCATTTACAGACATTTCACTGCTTGCAATATTTTATTTTGGAGTTTTTAATAACGTAGTTTACCTACAATAAATTAGTTTTTCAATGAAAAAAAATAGGTTTTTAAAATAAGTCCCATCGTAGCTACAACATAAAAAATTCGAATTACTTTAATTGGCTTTGTTTAATTTAATGTTCTAGTTCAACGCTTGCTTTAATCGTTTTATTATTTTTTTCCCGGAATCTCTTTTTATTGTTTTTACTTTTGTAAGGTTCAATGAACAACGAAGCCTTGAGAGATTAACAATGCCCAGCCGAACACCAGAATAGTAAAGTGTTAGGATATATTGCACAATAAAATTCCTGCATTCTCGGTTGTGGAATGCTTCCGAATCTATCTTGAACATAAATAAACGAACAAATCGAGTCGGTGACCTGAAGAGACGACCTTCGAAGTCGTTGAATTTTTTGCTCTAGTGAACAGTGGTGGTTTTAGTATTAGTAACTCCGTGTCGCACCCAGTTCGCGAAGGGTCTACAATGAAAAATGAATTCGCAAGTGCTGCAGGTCGTCCAGGAGAAAGACCCATGGATAGTCGAGGAAGATGTTGAGAAGCACTGGTTTGAGCCTACGACGCAAGTCGTCGATAAGAAATCGCGCCGAAAATCGTGGCACGCGATTAAATTCGACAGGAAGCGGAAGAAGGGCGTTGTAGAAACCGCCATTCTTCCGGATATTAGGCAAAAGAAACCGTCCTGGTGGAATTTATTCGCCAGCCAGCAATGGCCTAGGTACGTTCTGATTTATTTATGAGGTTGGGGTTTTCTTTTTTACTAACGCAATTATTTCAACAACAAAAATAACAGCTTCTTATGAGATTTAGTGAACAATGTAATTGTCCTATTCCGAAAAAAGTTGTTGCACATGTAAGTGTGGAAATACCATAATCATAAACTTCCGTTTTCTCAGAAAAGGTCGAAATTCAATGAGTCGTTTTGAGTAAACAGAACAGTTTGCGCTTAAATTTTTCCGCAAACATAAAGTGCGAATTTGTTTCGCAATTTCGCAATTATCACGTGCAAAAGTAATACCGCATTTAGTATTGTTTAGAAATTAAACATAGGCATTGATTGTTTGCTTAACGCGTAAAAACTAATTACCAAAACAATAGGAAAAAAATGAAAGCTCTGAACTAATATTTAAACAATTAAAAGCCGGAATTTTCATTCAGTTGTATTACTGAGAAATGTGTCCGTGATTGTTTTACGATTATTTATACTTGCACAATATTACAAATTGTTCCTTTCTACTCTCCTTCTCAAATCAGACACTTCTCTCCACACGTTTGTATGCAAACAAAGCACGATCTGCATACAAACGTGTGGAGATGGGTTTTTCTACTCTCGATGTCAAATCAAACACCCCTCTCAACATGTTTGTGTGCAAATTGTATTTTGTTTGCATACCAACGTGTGGAGAGGGGTGTTTCTACTTTCCATGTCACATCAAACACTCCTCTCCACACTTTTGTATGCAAACAAAGTACAGTCTACACACGAACATGTGAAGAGGGGTGTTTGATTTGACACATGTTCCTCTCCACATGCTCGTATACAGATTGTACTTTCTTTGCCTACAAACTTATGGAGAGGGGTGTTTGATTCGACATAGAAAGTAGGTACACCCCTCGCCACACGTTTGTATGCAGACAAAGTACAATTTGCACACGAACATGTGGAGAGGGGTGTTTGATTTGCCGACATAGAGAGTAGGAACACCCTTTTCCACATGTTCGTGTACAGATTATACTTTGTTTGCATACAAACGTGTGGAGAGGGGTGTTTGATTCGACATAGAAAGTAGATACACCCCTCTCCACACGTTTGTGTGCAAAGAAAATACAATTTGCACACGAACATACGGAGAGGGATGTTTGATTTGACATTGAGAGTAGAAACATCCTTCTCCACATGTTCGTGTACAGATTGTACTTTCTTTGCCTACAAACTTAGGGAGAGGGGCGTTTGATTCGACATAGAAAGTAGGAACAACCCTCTCCACACGTTGTTATGCAAATAAAGTACAAATTGCACACGAACATGTGGAGAGGGGTGTTCGATTTGACGACATAGAGAGTAGGAACACCCTTTTCCACATGTTCGTGTACAGATTATACTTTGTTTGCATACAAACGCGTGGAGAGGGTGTTTGATTCGACATAGAAAGTAGATACACCCCTCTCCGCACGTTTGTGTGCAGACAAAGTACAATTTGCACACGAACATGTGGAGAGGGGTATTTGATTTTACGACATAGAGAGTACAGATTGTACTTTGTTTGCATACAAACGTGTGGAGAGGGGTGTTTGATTCGACATAGAAAGTAGAAACATCTCTCTCCACATATTCATACACAGATTAGATTGCACTTTATTTGCATACAAACACGAGGAGAGAGGTGTTTAACATAACCAATCTGATTTTTTATATAATTTCTTTTTAAATCTGTTTCATGAAACTTGCCGATTACTTTACGAATTCTTGGTTCCTTTGAAGACATCGACGGGATATCTAGAAGAAGTGTAAACCGTTTTCATGTGTAAACCAAAGAGAAAATTTTAATGGAACTTATATTTAACTATGTTTATGTGGCCGACTTAATGCCAAAATTTCGTCGTGGAATTTGCCCTTGCGAGTTATTAATACTTTTTGTAGCGGATGTTACTTAAAACTTAAAAACCGTGAACAGTGTTTAAGTTGTAAATGTGCCATCAATTTTACGCTTTTGCTCTTTTTTTCGGTTTACTTTTAAATGTTTTCCGTTTTTATTTCTCTCGAGCTTTCAGCTGTCCCAGTTTTTCACTTTGAATTGAAAGAGTAAAGAAAACATTTGAGTTATAAATTTTCAATTTTGAATAGTTTACGTTTGTTTTGGATCGCACCCAAAAATTGCCTTTTATTATTATTTTCATTTCGATATTTTCTAATTTCTTTGGAAACTTTATCGAATTAGAATCAACTGAAAACTGAAGCAAGTTCGTATTATTTAACATTTTTTTAAGCAAATTGTAAGCCTACAGCATGAGAAACACTTATTATTATAAATGATTCATGTAAACAATAAAAGCCTAGTCGACAACAATACAACCCATTGTTTAAATTTAATTCTCCTTACAATCAAAACACTGATACCTATTTGTTTTTGATTGTAACTGTTTTGTCTATTATTTTCTGATTCATTCTCACATGGAAGCAAATTCCGCGCTCGTTACCATTAAGGATTAATGACTGTGTAATTGATGCCTTTTTGGCATGCCATACGAAACATGAGGGACGTGCATGCGAATGCGATAGAAGGTCTAGGTGTGTACTAATGAAACATTCTGAACATTCTGGATTGTGTACGAACGAACGTCGTCCTTGATCATTGATCTTAATTGTTATGTTTACTGATAGGAGCAGTACGCCAATTGTGCGTTTAAAGCGCTAAATTGTAATGCACCACGAGTAAATTAATTGAAACTGCAGAGCACGTGAAGTGGCTGTGTAATTATGCAGCTATTTCAGGACGAATTCCCATAGGAAAAGACTTCCTTATGGCCAGACAGGCGGTTGCAAAGGAAAACAAAGACATTTAAACTAAGCACACGAACGTTATTCTTGTTGCGTGTCAAAACACTCGTTCCACGCTTATTTTCTTACAAGCCAGAACAGTTTATTTATTAATCATACCTAATTGCAATAGATCGATCTGCTACGAGTTGGATGATTTATTTATAATCAAGATCGAGTTAACAATAGATGAATCATTAATATGATAAATCAAATTTTTAAACTCGGTAGCAGAGCTGTCAATAGGCTTTCAAGAAGTCTGAATGTTTAATTTAAATAATCGCTGGTAGACTAATGCCTAAGCTACCAAACTCTGTTTTCATTATACGTCATGCGATGAATAAATTAGAAGATGAAAAGCACATTACGTCAAAATTGAGAAATTCGTAAAATTATGTCCATTTGATTGGACAATTTATCTTAGGTGCAACCACGTATTCAATTTTGTCTACTAGAAACGTTCCAGGTTAAATACTTATCAATACTCCCTCGTATATTTATTTTGTTAAAAGAAGAAGGTACTAAAATGCGTTTTTCATTGCTTTGTCAATATTCCTTTATTATTAGCGCGAATATTTATGAGCAGTTCGTAGTAATTTTTTTTTATTTATCATTAATTGAGATTTGTTTATTTATTTTATTTTTTTCAAAACAAAACGTACTTATTTGTTGCCAGCGATACTAGTTACTTTCACAACATAACTATTAGTATCCCATTCAGATTTTGATTAATTACTGTTAATATCATTTTCTTCCTTTCTTGCAAAACCATCCCTAATTTGCCTTACTTATTCGTTTTTAGCTTCGCAAAACACTCTCATTTAAACGCATACGTTTCCGAATTTTCAACAAAGATTTATTTATTGCAACAAGAGCGCAGAGTTGTGTACTCAAAAGTGATTTATTAAAAGCCGACGTGCAGTGTTTTATGCAGGTAAACAAAGTTAGTTGATGGTTCCTGTTGTTTGTGTTCAAACTTCGAAGCCTTAACGATAATCAAATCGGATCGATTTATTTCGCCGTAAAATTTAAACATTTTTAGGAAGTGTCGTGACGTACGTAAACATGTAATTCAAAAATCCGAGCCGCGCGTGGTTTCCAAAAATATGCTTGTGTGTTTCGTGTTTTCAAAAAAATATAAGTAATTACATGAAGAAATTCGTTAACGTACAGTACTCAATGAAATTGATTAAAATATACAGAGTGTTCAGCTTAAAGAAACTATTGCATTAATATTTGTAAAAGATATGCAATTGTTACATCTTTCTCTGCATTAATTCTTTTCTATAAGGAAGATGGACTTATCAATCAATGTTAATGTAATCGAAAGAAAACAACTACTATTTACATTTTAAAGTGAAACTCTAAAATAAATAGTAAGACGTTTTGCTTAGGAGAATGTTGCGTAATCAAAGAGGTGCGCAAATAAGAAAACTTTTTAGCGTATTTTGTGCAATAAGTTTTCGTGTTGTATGAAGTTTTGCGTTCGAATTAACGTGTGACATCCTGCACTTAGCAGTTCTCATTTCGTTAAGCTCATAAATTTTCTGCTGCGTACGATGATGTGATACTGTGGTTAGATTACTTCCTAATTTTAGAGCCTCCTTTGATAGAGCTACGGTTTTAAGGAATAATTTTCTGTAATATTGTTCAATAGATACCTGAAGTCAGTTCTTTGTATTATACTTACTACAGAGAAGAAAATGCATCTTTTACGAAATTAATAGATATATTATTTTATTTTTCTTGAATGAGTTTTTCCCGCTTTAAATTTTAATTTTAATTCATAATACTGCAATAAAATATTAAATATATGAATAGTATGAGTATGATAAAACAAAAACAAAACTGAACTTTCATTCTTAAATAATCAAAAATCGTAGCAGCAAATTTGTTAATCTGTCTTCGACACCCTGTACAATTGAAAATAAATGTATATGACGGTGGTCGCCAAACTTTTCAATGTGTTGAGCTACTTTGATAATTTTGGAATAAACAGTGAGCTACCTAGTCCTAAGCGATGTAAGCACACCTAAACGAAATAAACGAGATCATTTATTTTACGAACTAAAACATACTAATAATAAACTAAAACTAAACAGAATAAATCTATACCTACTAATCGTAGGTGCTTGAAAAATAAACAAGATTTTTATGCAGTCACAATGGCATGTTACATGCGATTTAATAAAAGTGAATAAAATTAACAAAAAGTATAACACACTATTTTAAACAAAAACATGTGCTGATATGAACTTCATGTTCAATGAGAAGGCTGACACTCAGACTCATCGATAAGTCTTTTAATGTTTGCAGTATAGTTTGATACAGCCATTCGTATACAATTATCCAAATGTTCATCTGTAAGTTGATTGCGTTATTTATTCTTAATAAACTTCATATTGGAGAAAGCAGATTCACACAAATAGGTTGAATTAAATAACGCTTTTACTCTCAACGCAACACAACATAGAACTGAATATTTTTCTTTACTTACTATAGGGCAGATAAATGTTGTACCTGAGATTAATGGTTTTAAGGCTAAATCATTTTGTTCCAGAGATGTCTTCGCCAAAGTTCTGCGTAACACAAACTGCAAACTGTTGGATATCAATTTCCATGAAAGGTGAAACAACAAATTGTGATTTCATTGAAATTGATTTTTGAAGAGTTCCTTCAACTTAGAAACTATTTCTACATGATATTTACTGTCATAGGGTTCCAATGGATTTTGCGATTTCTTTTCTTAAAGAATATGAAAATGCCTGGTATCGCGGATGATTAGGTTTTGTTTCCAAGAATCAAGCTTTTTGAGCTTTTATATCGGAAATCATTTCCGCTGGTCCTTTGTCTTTCCCCTGAAGCTGTAAATTAAGTTCATTTAATTTTTTGGTAATGTCTACAAGAAAACAAAAATCTCTAAGCCAGATTGAATTTTCCAGTTCAGCAATCGGTTCATCGCTTAAAAATTAAACTATGGCAGATAGGACATCGTTGAAACGTTTCAGCTCTCGTCCTCTACTTAACCATCGGACTTCAGAGTGAAGAAGTAGCTCCCCGTACTGACAGTCAATTTCATCGGCCAAGGTTTTGAATAATCTTCTTTGTAACGCTTGAGCTCTAATCTTGTTCACAATTTTTACAACTAGTTTCATAACGTTTTTTAGTTTGAGAAAGTTTCCACGTAAGGCTTGCTGATGGATAATGCAGTGGTGACAGAGGAATTGTGGAAAACTTTCATCTTTACGACATAACACCACCAGACCTTTATCACAACCCACCATAGCTGGAGCGCCATGGGTCATCAAGCCTATCATTTTTGATATGGGAATTTTCTCAGATGAAATAATATTTTTGAAATGAGAAAACAACTCCTGACCAGTAGTATGTCCTTTCAGTGGAATAAACTTCAAAAGATCTTCTTTTATCGTAAAATCAATCAAAACCATCCTTACAAACACGGCCATCTGGGAAGTGTCAATCACATCTGTTGATTCATCCAGTTGCAGTGAAAAATAAACAGTCATTTAAGTCAGTTCTTAACTGTACAAAAATATCATTGCTCATAACTTCTACTCGCCTCGTTACTGTATTAGGAGAAAGTTGCATAGATTTTGTAGCTGAAACTATCTCGTCTTTCTTTCTAAAATTGGCAAATAACGAATCTGCAGCTTCTAAAAATGCCTGTTTTATCATTTCCCCGTCTTCATAAGGTTTCTTCTTTTGTGCAATTACCTGGGACACACGGTATGATGCTTCAGTTGCAGCCTCATTTTTGTCGACTGTTTTTAAAAATATTGACTGTTGTCCAATTAATTGGTTTTTTTAAATGTTTCAATTTTGCCTTTCTGGTGGCAGAATGTAATGGAAATGATTTTTCAAAATTCGAATGCACAGTTTTATGATGCCTCTCAATATTCCTTTTTTTTGGCAACGGAAATAAAGTACTACACAACCAACAAACATTTTTGCCTTTAACTTCTGTGAAGAAATATTGTTCTTCCCATTCCGAATGGAAATGGTACGTTTTCACCTTCTTACTACTGCTTGCATCATTTTCTATTTCAAGTCCCATGTTTTACCAAAGTGCTTTTGACATATCCAAAAAGGCACCGTTGCTTTTGAATATGTCTTAATGACATGTGCTTTCCAATTGAACTTCGTATCCAGGATTACTTCTAGATATTTTGTGTCCCCACATAGTTCTCTTTGGAGAAATATGTAGTGAGTCCGTTTAAACGGGGAGCGATTAAATCCAGCTTCCTACGTCTCGTAAATGGTACTACGATGCCTTTTTTAGGGTTTACATTAGGTTGCTCCTCATGGCACCATCTATCGATGATGTTCAAAGTAGTCTGCATTACGTTGGAGATTACGCCTTCACGTTTTCCTCTGATAAGTATGACTGTGTCATCCGCATAACCAAGAACATGATGACCTTTGTCTCTCAGTAGATGGTTGACGACAACAATGCACAATAGCGTTGTGCACCTTTGCTGTGGACATTGTTGTTTCTACCCCTGTTAATAAAACCGTCACCGTCCGACTATCTAGCATTGATTTGATCTATCGAATTGTCAGTGGATTAATGCCACGTTTTATGGTAGCTTTTTCTATAGATTTAAATGAGGTGTTATCAAAGGCACCCTTTATGTCTATAAAGGTGCCAAGAGCAACTTCTTTTGTTTTTCCACGCCATCACAGAACGAGTTACTATATTTTCTAGGTCTATTTTTAGTATAATTCTAAACCATTCCAGATGTCCCAGGGATCAATTTTTTTGGAAATATTCTTGAAGCTTGGATACAGTCGCCGACACTAAAAACGAAACGAAAATCCACAAACTTGTTCGAAAATGAACCTTTTTTTACTACTCGCTTATGGTAGGGGTCTTGGCATAGAGTTTCGTTTTTAGTGCTGGTGATTGTACCTTTCTTTCAGTGTCTGTCTTTAACCTTCCTTTTTTTCTGGCCTATCTACATTTTAGTATAACAAAATGACTTCTTTATAAATTTTGCTTTGCGTAAAATGTCTAACTTTGTGTGAGAGAAAGAATCCTCTGACTTTTACATCAAATAAAAAAAATCCATTAAAAAGTAAAATCATTCCAAAATACTCAGTTTTTGAGAAATATCAATTTGAAAAACTTGAATGGGGCGTCATAAGGGGGCACTATATCCTTACCAACTGATAATTAAGATAATTAAGTCATTTTAATTTATATGGAAGACGTTTTGTTTTACACAAATTGCAAATAGGGCTTTAAAAAAAAGATTATTTGCATTAAAGACATATACCGGGTGTCCACTTTGATTTCGCACCCTAGGAACTAGTTTCATAACGTTGTTTAGTTTTAGAAAGTTTTCACATAAGGCTTGCTGATGGATAATGCAGTGGTGACAGAGAAATTGTGGAAAACTTTCATCTTTACGTCATAACGCCACCAGACCCTTATCACAACCCATCATAGCTGGAGCACCATCAGTACTCAAGCCTACCATTTTTGATAAGGGAATTTTCTCAGATGAAATAATATTTTTGAAATGAGAAAACAACTCCTGACTAGTAGTATGTCCTTTCAGTGGAATAAACTTCTAAAGATTTTTTATCATAAAATCACTGAAAACCATCGTCACAAACACGGCCATCTGGGAAGTGTCAATCACATCTGCTGATTCATCCAGTTGTAGTGAAAAATAAACAATAAAGTTGGAAAATAACGAATCTGCAGCTTCTAAAAATGCCTGTTTTATCATTTCCCCGTCTTCATAAGGTTTCTTCTTTTGTGCAATTATCTGGGACACACGGTATGATGCTTCAGTTGCAGCCTTATTCTTGTCGACTGTTTTTAAAAATATTGACTGTTGTTGTTAATTGGTTTTTTAATTATTTCAATTTTTCCTTTCTGGTGGCAGAATGTAATGGAAATGATTTTTCAAAATTCGAATGCACAGTTTTATGATGCCTCTCAATACTCCCTTTTTTGGCAACGGAGACAGACGTATTACAAAAACAAACAAAAATTTTGCCTTTAAACTTCTGTGAAGAAATATTGTTTTTCCCATTCCGAATGGAAATGGTATGTTTTCACCTTCTTACTACTGCTTGCCATAATATTTTTTACTGCTCTCTACTTCGCTACGGGCCCAACTGCTGGTCGCATTCGAAATAAATCCTTTCATTACGTTCAAACTTATTGTAAAATAAAATAAATTTCACACTAATAATTAAAAGTTACTATTTTTGTGACGAAAAACATCTTAAGCTCTCTTTTTAGGTCAAGAATGCATCTGCAAGAAGATATTTTGATCGCGTCGCTTTCTCTGGCGCTTTTCCCAAGTTGGTTTTGCTCTTGTTTTCACAATCAAGCCCTTGAATAAACAGAAATATGTAGATTTCCCATGAATTTTTGAATCGGTTCTAAAATGCGAAAAATATGGTTCACGATGTAATTAGAACGTCCACATTAAATGGGTCCAGAAATATATTTCCTGTTGTTTCGACATCCTGTATAAGTCTCCTTTAATATCAACAAAGCTTAAAATTATTTTGAGATGTACAGCTCATCCAGTATCTCGGTATCTCGTTTCTTTTCTTTGTTTTGGATATAATTCATTTGATTGCTTTTTGTGTTTGGCAAAGAACATTATACGTTATAAAAAAATTATGTCAACAGTTTTTCACTGGCACAGCAGCTATTTAATATTAAATATTTGACGTTTATAAACTTTAAATATTGAAATAGTCCGAGCGATTTTATGAGAGCTTAAAAAAATTCGTAACATTTTTTTTTAATTTAAATCATTAAATGCTTTCTACTTTTAAATATTTAATTAGTACCTACATGCAACTAACATAAAAAAAATCGCAATTTGCTTACAGATAAAAATATTTCGTCTTATTTTGTTTAATAATTGCGAAACAATTGACATGGATAAGTGAGCTGACAACAACAAAACAATTTATTGACATTATCAGTGGAATGTGTCACCAAGACATCTCTCGTTAATCTATTTTGTAAACGTTTAATTTCATTCTGTATATTGCGTTTGCTGTTCTTTAATTCATTCTGTAATCTAAAATAGAAACTGTTTGAATAAGATTTTGGGCCGTACGCATGGATTAAAACAAATTGATTGCTTAAAGTTAAACTAATGAAGTTGTTATTTCAAAAAAATATATTATACTATAAATTACGTGCTGCATACACGTGTTTTAAAGAGTTTATTTTCACTGTTATTTTTCTTTTTTGTTTTGCACGCTGTTTGATTTTTCTTTTTTCTTTTTTTTTATTGCACCAGGTCTCGTAGAGCATCCCAAGATGTCGGGAAGGTTACCAGTAGGAATAATGAACATATCCCTTTCAGGTAGGTACCGCTTTTTATTTTCGTTTTGTTTTCGTGAAAAAATTGCGTTTGCGGTAATAATTAATGGTGTGCATGCTTCATAAAAATGATGTGAGGTGAAAGCTTGACGGGAAGCGCAAATTGAAGTTCTTCCTTTAAAGTATTTTGAAAAACGTTACCGTTAGAAAGTTATAGTTAGCAAAATGTGTGATGAATTGGCGTGTCAATTTGCTGACGACCTTTTACCCTCAGTCTCACGTAATTCTACTACTATTTAATAACAGAATAACTTTTCTTCTTACAGATAATTAAAAAATATTTAATTTAAAAATTTGTAATGGCCAAAAGCAAATACTTTTAAACTAGAATAAAATTAAGAAACTAATGCCAATTTAAAATATGAAGTGGGCATGTTCAAAAATGTAAATAATTATAACTTGTTAAAAAGAATCATTCCGTTATTAACATAATTGCCAGACTTCAGACATTTCGTTGCCATAGCCTACGCAATAAATGGGAACTATTCGTTGATCCTCGTATTTGCGTAACCATGGCAACGCAACGCTCCGAAATGTCCGAAGTCTGATCATTGATTGCACTCTTTTTGATTCAATTTATTATTTTATTTATCTTTTCTGCAAGCCGCCAAGGAGCACGTTTTTTTTTAACTGCACAATTTGATTTAATTTTAACTCAGTTGCGTAACTCATTTATCATAAATTCATGTTAATGTTTAGTTGAATTACGATAAAAGAAAAGTTCTATTTTCATTTTAATTAAAATGATAATAAATATTCAAAGAAATAAAACAAAAGAAAAGCGCAGTCGATAAAGTTATAAATTATAATTAAAATTAATAACCTAAATTGTAATGTACTTTTGGCTATTTAATTCTGAGAGGATTTTCCTGTTGGCGCAAATTACCAGTATTACCATAATAATTATTTGGAAAAATGATAATTAATGTAGACGTTTGGTTAACGCGACTTGTTTTTATTGATTATTTATTAATTAAATTCTTCAATCAGGCGTGAATATGCCACACACAAGAAGTATGATCATTATCATAGACGTGGGATAAAAAGAGTAAATCGTTAATTGTTTACGTGCAAGGATTACGGAATTTAACAATAGTAATCAAATTATTTATTTAATTTTTTTAATTTCAGGAGTAAAAGTAGAAGTGTGGACCACGGGATTTCAGCTCCCTTTGATCTGGATGTCCTTCGTGCTAAAGTTGATGGTCAATTAGAAAAGAATATAGATAGAGGTTAGTATTCAACTTGGTTTAATTTCTCTCAAGAAGCTGAACATTAGAAATCTAAAAATACAAATAATTTGAGACGTTCGCCATTGCTAACTTATTTATTTTTGAAGATAGAAATTCGGTTAAATGGACAAAGATTTTCTAATTTTCATGCTGATTATGAATTTCTAATTAAAAAAAAAAACAAGTTATCAAAATACATCTTAAATCCGCTTACAAAATAACGAAATAATTCAAGAAAATCATTTTCGAATGAGTAGGCCATGTTTACGTATAAAAAAGGACAAGTACAGGGTGTCTCATTTTGGTTGCTACTATAGGCTATTTCGGAAAATTTGATAGGTATCGAAAATCTGACCTAGAACTCATGAGCTCTTTTTTGGAGAAAATATTAATAGGGAAAACAAATCATGGCTATCTAGATTAGTTTCGGAGCTACAGGGTGATTTTCAAATTTCGACCTTTTTAAAAATTGCCTGTAGTTTGTTTAATATAAAAGTTATCAAAAAAGCGAAATGACATTCTTCAGGCACTTTTTTCCGCAGAATCCATTGGCGTAGTCAGATTTTTATTATGTATTCTTGTTATTAAGATATAGTATAAAGTTGTATTTTTTTAAATGGGACACCCTGTATTTCTTTGCACTATTTTGTTGCTCTTTTAATTCCCTTTAAGAATATATGATAGTATAGCATTATATTTAACACAAATAGAATAAAGGGGCAATTTTAAAAATTTATATTTTATTTTAACAAATTATGAACTAAAATAAGTAATTATGATTCCACAAAAACTACTGCAATAAGTGTTCGAATTGCTGACCATTATTATTAACACAAAGTAGACACCGTCTTGGCACACCGCGAGTGACTGCATTGTGTATATGGACATTTGTTATACTTTGCATAGCTGCTTCGAAATTCTCTCGCAATTCGTCTATATTATTTGCTCGATTTAAGAAAAGCTTATCTTTTAATAGCCCCAATAAAAAAAGTCCAATGGAGTCATATCAGGTGACCTAGCTGGCCACCTGATAGGTCCAATATTTCCAATCCACTTTACTCCAAAATTGGCATTTAAACATTCCACAATTATGGCCGCACTGTGAGCCGGCGCTCCATCATGTTGGAAGTAGAGTTCTCGATTTTCCCTTAACGGAAGATTGTCCATAAAAGGAATAATATGGGTTTCCAAAATATTTAAGTAACTGCGAGAATTTAAATTGTGATCAAAAATTTCATAAGCAAGAACCCTATTTCCTAGTAAGGCCACCCAAACATTGAAGCCAAATCGGCCTTGGTACACTCTATTTATCTGCTGGTGAGGATTTTCTTGGGCCCATTGATGATTATTGCGCCTATTAAATATGCCGTCACTCGTAATTCGCGACTCATCAGTCCATATCATTTTACTGGAAAAATGTTCATCTGCACGCAATCTTTCAAGGTACCAGTCACAAAATTGTAGCCTTCCTTCTGCATCGCCTGGAACTAGAAGTTGAGTCTTCCGTGATTTGTAACACCGAAACTTATTTTCCTTTAAGATGCGACAGGAAGTTGCACGGAAGACACTAACATATCTTTTGATGATTCTACTTGAAGTCGTCGGGTCCGCAGCAACACACGCTATAACATTAATGCTGTCTGTTTCTTTATTTTCCTTGTTATAGCTTTTTGACCTTTGCTTTTTAAAAGAACCAAAATTAATTAAATTTTGTTCAAGCCTCTTGAAAATTGTCCGGTAAGGCTGCTGGCGTTCAGGATATCGTTCGTAGTATAAATCAGATGCTGTTTGGATATGTTTATTAGACTCAATATAACATTCCAACTTGTTATATTTTTCAAAATGTTCAAACTTCTCCATTTTTAACTTGAAAAACAGACGATACTTTCAAATTAACAAATAACGAAAGGATTGACACTACAAAATGGCAACTCTTTCGAATATTGTTTTAGGCATGACCTACTACCTACAATCAACAGTACCATTTCCAATAAAAGTTATTTTTTTAACACACTTGTAATACATTTACCTATACTATGTCATATATTCTTAAAGGGAATTAAAAGAGCAACAAAATATTGCAAAGAAATAGAGTATATCCCATTTAAAAAAATACAACTTTATACTTTATCTTAATAACAAGAATACATAATACAAATCTGACTACGCCAATGGATTTTGCGTAAAAAAGTGCCTAAAGAATGTCATTTCGCTTTTTCGATAACTTTTATATTAAACAAACTACAGGCAATTTTTAAAAAGGTCGAAATTTGAAAATCACCCTGTAGCTCCGAAACTAATCTAGATAGCCATGATTTGTTTTACCTATTAAAATTTTCTCCAAAAAAGAGCTCATGAGTGCTGGATCAGATTTTCGATACCTATCATATTTTCCGAAATAGCCTATAGTACCAACGAAAATGAGACACCCTGTACACTGCCAGTTGTCAAAATATTTATACGACCGTACTTTTTTTAAGTAGCAATGTTGTAATTCCTGTAGTTCATTCGGTAGAGACCTTCTTTCTCTTTAGGACGATACCAAAATTTCTTAAATCTGCTTGCAAAATAACGAAGTAATTCAAGAGTCATTTTCGAATGAGAGGCCATGTTTACGTATAAAATCAAGTTGCCTAGAAAACTAACAAATGAAATCTATCAAATTTGCTTGTAAACAACAAATAAATAAAAGAAAACATCACCGTTAGGAATTTCCTTTGAATTTATTTAATTAGAATGAACAATATTCCATCTCGGCTTGTGCTGTACCTGCTATTTTGATTGGAAGATCCCAAATCGTATTCCACCAAATAAATAGTATTAGGAATCTAGTTTAATTGGTTAGAATCAATCCGCTATAAACTTAGTCTTTTCATATGAAGGTGTACCTAATTTTTAACTCCATAATATTTAATAAAATTGTTCATTTTAATTAACACAAATAATTTAAAATGAGAATTGCTAACGGCATTGCATTTTTTTGTTTATTTGTTGCCGGCGCGCATAGGTAGATATCATTTGTCAATTATGTCGACTTTAGACTACTTGATTATATGCGAGAACATGGTCTACTCATGTGGAAATGATTTTTTAATTATATTATTGCTTTGTAAACAAATTCAAGAAATTTTGGTATAAGATGCGGAAAATTATTTATTTTAATTAATATAAATTCAAGGAAAATTAATAACGATGATGTTGTCTGTCATTCATTTGTTGTTTACGTACAGATTAGCTAGATGTCATTAGTCAATTATTTAGGCAACTTGATTTTATACGTGAACATGGCCTACTTATTCGAAACTGATTTTCTCGAATTATCTCGGGAATTTTATTAGGAGGTGGAAAGATCGGGCCTTAGAATTAAACAAGACATCGAAATTGATTCATCCTGTACAACAGACAGTTTCACACAACCTTTCACTTTGAATTTTTAAATTTTTCATAGTCCGTGTGATAGTTTTAAAATTGTAAGCCAACCTGTTGGTAGAACTGAGTATTCGAAAAATTTATAGACATCATGACAAGCCAAATTAATTTTTGAAGGAAGCATGATTTAATTTTATAGTGTAATTCTGCCTACGACAAGGCAACAACTGTTACTTCTAGAGTTTTTTTTTTTAATATGGCGTCGAAGTTAGCCATGAAAATTTAATTGTGAACGATCATCATCATGACAGTTGTCAATTTGACGTTTGAACGTATCATTCCTAACCTTGCTTTCGAGGTTTCGAACTCAACAATACGATAGGACGACACAAAAATGTGATCTATTGTAATAAACGAAAAAAGACGATAAAAATGAGAGCTGTTGCAACAACAAACGAAGAAAGAAGTAAGATTTACAACAAATAATCAAAATTGTGGTGTGTTTACAATAAGCACCTTGTCGCGGCCTACTTCGACGCCAAGTTAAAAAAAAAACACACGCTGAAGAAATGGCGTCACCAACAGATGTTCCATATGAAAATTAAAACGTGAAAAGTAATAATAGAGGTAAATAGTACTTTGGCGTTAAGTTAAAATTTAAAAATTACTTACTTTTCCTATTTATATTCACCAAAGCGTCACCTCCTTTTTATCTTGATGCGTTTGCTTCCCGCGTCGCTTGTGCTCCGCCTATCGCCGAAACTGACGGCAAAAAGGTAAATTGATTTTATAAAACCTCACATTCCGCATAAAACTTAAGATCTGAATTATTAACAATATCTATTTAGGTATAGTTACTTTCGTAATATGTACTATTAAAAGAAAAAAGCGAGACATTTCACTCACAAGAAAATTCAAACAAATAATAGGAATCTACTTTATCGACGCGCGCCTGTGTTTTCAAAATTTTACTTTCGGCGCGAATTTTAAACATGTTTTGAAACAGGAACGCCTTCAAAACAGATGTATTATTTAATATGCATTATTTCCTTAATATGTTGTGTAATTAATTATACTTTCATGCGTGTAATGTTTACATAAACAATTTCATCGTACGAACACTTAATTTTGATAAAATTCTTGAATTACTGCGAAGCAATTTCAATTTAAATGTGACTAATCTGGGAATTTTCCATCCTCTGGTAGCACTGCGTGGTAATCTTGCTAATAAGCGTAATAAATAACGCGAAATGAGGTTATGTTTGCACTCTTTGTTGTCGACATGTCGTGAAATTGCAGTGATTAATTACCCGTTCTAATTAGTGTTTAAGCGGCTTCCACCTCGCTGCCAAAACACCTTTTAAAGAAATGAATTTCGTCGACGATTATTTCGATGATAAAGCCACATCTATCGGTAGGAACGATCTGAATGATTTTGTAGTTGTTTACTTGCCCTCGAATTTAGGTTAGAATTATGTTTTTGATTGCGCTGGAGTTATCTGAGATGTGATTCATTGCAGATTTAACTGGATCGACCAACAGCTTGTCCGAAAGGAAAAGGACAGGTCCTCCAGAAAACACAACCACATATATAGTAAGTAATCAAGTAACACGTACAAAAAAATTACTCAGTATTACCTTCAAGATAAAACCACAAATATGTTGATTAAATAACAATAAAATGGTCAGGAATTCAGCTTACATGTAAACACATTGTTCTATGTATAATTTTGTAGAAGAAACATTAATTCATATTGATTACAATTTGACAAATTTCCCGTGTTTTTATACAGGTTGCAGATCGAGACACCTTAACTTCTGTAGCTGCTAGATTCGACACTACTCCATCCGAGTTAACCAAATTGAACCGCTTGGCAACACCATTCATATTTCCCGGACAACAGTTATATGTGCCATTAAGAGAAGTGTTCGAAAATGATTCTGATGAATCTACGCCGGTAGAAGATACTCATGATGATTTACCACCGGAAGAGAAAGGTATGTAAAATGTGTCCTTTAAACTAAAACCAACTTTTAGCTTTAAGGAACACTTTTTGAAGATGATAATAAAATCTTCATAAGCTATGTTTTTGTACCTGTTACCTTGTTTGTTATATAAGAAAATTGAAATCGTTAGTCTTTCGTTTCAGAACTATTGGACAACCTGAGGCCCGTAAGCCCGAAACCCGGTCATGCAGAGCGCATTCGCACGCCCCTGGGACCCCAGTGTTCCGCCACTCCCGAGGAGGAATCGGCTGTGTATAAACGGTTTCTTAAAATCAATGTTAAACACATAACGGATGGACAAGGTGTGGTTAGTGGGGTGCTGTTGGTAACGCCGAATGCTGTTATGTTCGACCCGAACGTGTCGGATCCGCTCGTGATAGAACACGGGCCTGAAGCATATGGGGTCATCGCACCCATGGAGTTCGTGGTCAACGCTGCCATCTACAGTGATATTGCTCATATGAGAGTCGGACATTTAGATAACAGGAATGCCGAGAAGCCGGAGATATATTATCCGAAATCGGAGAAGTTGGATCAGAATGATTCGTTGTTGGTTAAAGATGAAACGTTTCCCGAACTTGGTAAGCAAGGCTACATATTAATTAAAGAATAAACTCATATATTATCTTTTCTTTACAGTTACTGGAGATGATGCTGAATCAGTATGTTCCTGCACCGAGCGAGAAGGTGACGCATTTCCGAAGGCTTTCGAACGTGATTTAGTTACGCCTACAAATTTAGAAGCGGAACATCATCAACAGAGGTCACTGGAAGAAAGGCGGAAATCACTTTTGGACCACCACTGGGCTATCCCATCAAAAGACAGGCAGTGAGTGCTCATTTTACAATTTTTCCTATTGGAAAAGTACATTGTGATATTATTTTTAGATCATTGGATATGGAAGAGTTACCAGCACCATCGCCAGTGCCTTTGCAAGAGGAACACATCGAAGAGGAAGAAGACAGTCTTTCTAAGCCAAGTTGTCATGACTCTGGCATTGATATTAGAGAAGGAACCGCACCAGTTGTACCTGTAACTAACAAAAAAGTAAGTTACGAAGTGAGGAACAGATTCTGTAATAAGGCCACAAATCCATTATTGCAGTTATATAGTGATGCAGACATAGTTTTATCGAAAGAGTGGGTGCCACCAATCACCATAGCACCGACTCACATTTCAAGCAGTGAAACGGAAAGCCCGGCACGCAAGAAGACTTCATCAGTATCGTTCAGTCTTGACTCAAACTCAGAAATGGAACCTGTTATCTCTTCGTACGTCGCAAGTGTAATTGATAATAAAGAGGAGGCTGATAAAAATGAAAGTCGGAAAAATAAAGTAAGTTTTTGACAAATTCTGATTAGCCAGTAATTTTTTTTTCTTGCCAGCAGATGTTGAAACGATTGTCTTATCCTCTGTCATGGATGGAAACCTTGGCCGGTGAGAAAGAAGATGAGAAACCTAGTCAGCAACCACATTCTGCGGATGTCCACCACTCGTCGGTCTTTTCCAAAGTATTCTCGAGGTATGTTTGTTGTAATTTGTGGATGTCATGCTAGCACCTTCTTGAACTGGCTGAACTAACAAACTAAAATATTAACTAGTTCCCCAATCAACCTGGTGGATTTTGGAACGGGTTTGTTCCTGAGCAAAACGCCCTCTGAGGAGAGTGGTGGTTCAGGTGGGCCGCACTCTGGTGGCAGTGGTGGCGCCCCCATGACTCCGGCTACTGGAACGACTGACTCTGAGAGTTCCAGCTTCTTTCCTACTAACATTATTAGCTCTGTGGGCGCAATGAGTGCTTCTGTAGGTGCATCCGTTGGTGCGATGGGAGCCAGTGTGGGTGCATCTGTGGGAGCAACGGTGGGTGCCGTTGGGGAGGCAGTGGGAGCTTCGGTCAATGCTGTGGGTGGTGCTGTAAATGCAGTTGGGGCTACTGTGGGGGCAGTGGGGTATGTTGTAGAACCCGGTATATTTGTTTGTATTCCTCAAAACTAAATGTACCAACAATAACAATTTTTAATATTCCTACTAATCCTTTCGTATTCATGTTTTCATCATCTTAGAAACAAAAATTCTTTCATTTGAGATTTCTGGTGGTTCTAGATGGTTTTAATTAGCGAGAAACGATGGTACATTTTGTTTTAAATGTTGTATAATGCACACAAAAACACCAACAAGCTATTTCACATAAAAAAGAATCTGCAATTGATTTCGATCTTGTATTAAAAAATGCGGAAGATTTTTGCAATTTTTTTCAAAATAAAGTAGCCCCTTTAAAAATGAAAGGAGCCAGAGAAATTAGAAGCCCAGAAAATTACGTTTTTGATCTGTACTTGCAAGCAGGTCTTTTTTCTTTGTTTAAATATTGCCGATATCGAATGTATTAACAACACATTGAATTTTGTAGATGTCTGTCGTTTCGCTTGTAAAATCTTCCTTTGTTAATCAATTTTTTTCTTTGTAGGCGATCATCTGTCGGAACTATTATGAAACAAACGTCAGATGGTCCGAAAGGGTCCAAAGTATCAGCCCCGAAACTTGACTACAGATCTATGGTTTCCGTGGATGATATGCCGGAACTCTTTGTTTCGTTCGATAGTGAGTTACTCTTTTTGTTAATTCCAATAAAATCACTCATCCCGTGCGATTACAGAATTAATACCAAGGCCTGCACGCTCTTGCGAAGACCCACCTCTGTATTTAAGACTGCGCATGGGAAAACCTATCAACAAACCCATCCCTCGATCAACTCCTTTGATGTCGTACGGCAAGAAGAAAATGCGACCGGAGTACTGGTTTAGCATACCTCGGAGTAAAGTAGATGAAGTTTACACCTTCATTAATTATTGGGTGCCGCATTTGTATGGTGAATTGAGTGAAGAACAGGTATGCCAAGACTTCTAAAATTTAGACGTGCAAATTTGCGATTTTTTTAAATCTTTTTAAGGTTCAAGAAAGAGGGTACAGCCTTGTTGAACTGGATACAGAATTGTGGAGCGATGATCCGACACCTTCGGCAAGTCGACATGGAAGTCAGGATAGTGAAATGGGAGAGCTTACTACAGGAAGTTGGGAGGTAAGTTTGAACCTATATGTATCATTTGCAATAGTGTCATTTAAAAGAGGATTTAATAATGTAAAAATGTTTTATGTACAAAATGCATATAACAGATTTTAATGAAAGGCACAAAAACCGACTAAAAAAGAAACTTGCGTTATTAGTGAACTTCGGACATTTCGGGGAGTTACCATGGTTGCGCAATATGGGGATCCATTCCTGGCATAGCCAAGGCAACCTCCGAAATATCCGAAGTCTAGTTATTAGTACTGAAAAAGTTTATTGTTTACCTAATTAGGAGATTAGGTTTATTCATCATACAGAAGTGTGTGTGTGGTTAACATCAGCGTCAATCAAAACGAGTAGTTTATTTTTGCCTTTAATTTTTCACTATTTTACAAAATGAATCTTTAAGGTGGTCGTTTGAGTTGAAAGCATTATTAAATTCTCTGTTCCAAAAATGAGTACACTGTTGAAGAAGTGTGTTTTCTGATCGGCTCGATGAACTTGTAAATAATGGGCAATTTATTGCCTGCAGCTGGTCAAGGCCCCTTATGTTAAGATCTACAGCATCATCAAGACGCAAACCATGTCAGCTGATGGCAGCGAAGAGGTGAACACATTGCATGTTACACCTTACACCACCTCACAATACCTCTTGAAATTGTTATTTCTTTCACACATCAGTCTGATTTGAACTTGCAGATTAAAATAAAGAAAAGAAAATGTTTTGTGAAAACTACGTACTGTGAGAAGTGAGCAGCAAGAGGATGTTCAATCATAGATAAATCATTAAAGAGTTTTTTTTTTAATGTTGCAATATTATATAACATATTTTAAAGTGAATTTTTTTTTCAGTACTGATGTGTGAAATGATTCATACTGGATTTCATAAAGTGCCTTGATTTCGCGGTCACTTATAAATATGGTAAAAATGAATCAGATTATGTATCAGGTTATTCAAAAGTGGGAAGTATGAAAATTCTTACTCATAGGAATATTCTCTTAGACCTAAGCGAATGAAACTTGCCTTTTCTGTGTAATGCCAATAATTAATTCAGAGCATTAGAATTACATGTTCTATTGCCTTTTATGATTTTTAACATTTATTTGTTTACTTAACTACAGAATCAGATTTACATAATTAAAAAAAAAAAAGTAGATGTGACCCCTAAATATGAGACAAATCCCGAAAAACCTGTAAAATGATATTAAAACCTATCACGTCTTAATTTTTTTTTATAAACAATTTGCGTACGTATTGCGTATAACAAAATTTACTGTGTCAAGAAAAAAAGCTTAAGTTCTTTAAGAATTACCGACTTTTGAATAATCCTACGTACAAATAAATACAAACAGAAATACATACACTCTCTGTAAGTAGTGGCTTCGTAGAATGTGTACGCAAATTGGTGTCTTTCTTTAAAGTTAGATTAGCGCTAACCACCTTTCACATTTGGCATAGATGTATGTGTTTTATAAATAGCACATTGTTATGATGTTTATGTCAGTTATTTTATGTTGTAAGACTCGGAACATACCTCAGCGTTATTTACCAAAAAATAAAGAGCATCAAATCCATCGATTATTAAATCTTAATTCAATAATTTGAAGTAAAGACGTGTATATTTAACTGAAAAATTATCTGAAACCACTTCGTGTTGCGGTTTTCACAGCGATTATTCCGAAACAATTTCCTTTTAGGAGCCATTTCCGGTTGTAAAAAAAATGCACATTATAGCAGCAACATATTCCGTGATAATACACTGCATACAAAGCGGTAGAAGTTAAAACCATCATTCCAGATGAGTGTGCATCTGCATTCCAGATGATCTGTTCCTAGAGGAAAGTTTCGCTTGTGTGACCATAGTTCATCATAGTTTGAATTAATTTACAATTAAAAACGTATAACGTATACATCGTTAGCAATTTTAATTACGTGAATATTATGGTAGTGCCCCCATAACATGTGCGTGACGTCAATCAAAACGTGCAGCGTTTGAAAATATCAATTATAACTTAGAATCCCCCACATAAATAAAATGTGAATTGTTTTCGTAAATGTTGAGCTTTTTCTTGAACATTCGTCGTTTCGCAGGTAATTTTTTTTTGTTTTGTAAAAATTGTTACATCTTTGAGTTGAGTTTCTAAATCACATATTGTGATATTGGCTTTCTGTTTGTGTTAAAGTCACTTTTAGTTAAGTAATCAATCTAACAATACTTTTTATTTTTTAAACAAAATTGAATTTAAAGAATTGAAATACTTATTTGCGAAAGTCAACAAATCCGCTTTTGACAGTTTATGAATTAGTTATGGTATCAGATAGTAAGTATTTGCTGGTTACTACAAGCTAAAGTAACTAGTTTTTAATAAAAGTCCATAAAAACCTATTTTATAGGGTGATGAAATCCATGTTGTTTGTTTGTTTTTTTTTTTTTTTCAAAATTGAACAATTCCTTAATGTGGAAAAAGGACTTTTGTGGAACAAAACTTAACAAATCCCGTTCAGTGCATGGCAGAATATCTTTGAAAATGCAACAAATCCATATGGAAAGATTCAATCTAACGAGCTCTAATATAATCTGGTGTTTTCTGTAAAATGTAAGAATGTGTATTTGTTGATTTTGAAATAACGCTCCTTCATTTAAAGTATTGAAGTCAAAATATTTAATCTATTTTCTAATAGAAATTATTTAAATCGATTCATTCTCAATTATACAATGCGATTGAAAAAGTTTATCTAGTTTACCACGTGTTGGTAACATAATTATCGATTGACATTTTCTGTTATATCGACTTTTGTGTTTTAAAGTTGAGGTTATGTTTAGAAAAGGATGCTTCTAACCTGTCATTGCGATAAGACTTCGGAGTATTTATTCAAATCGTGCGAAATGTTTGACTTAAACATAAAATGTAATAAATGGAACGAACTATAATTGTAAAACGGCGAATACGTTCCAGAACAGCGCCCTCAACTGTGATTTAACGTATTAGCGTTTGCCATGACAGTTGAGGTGAAACTGACCAGTTAAATGATGACAATTACTTATGTTTAACGTTATTTGCTGATAAGTACATAGTTTAATCCACAGACTGAGTTGTAAATGAATTGTTTGTTGAGTAATTTCTACAAACAGAAAATTTCCAACTATAAATTACAGCAATATGAGAAGAAAAGGCGCGAATATATCGTATTATAAATAAGGATTATACTGGTTTAGGTTAAAACAGAAATTAAGAAAAAAGACAATAAGTGTGCTTCATTTTTGTTTACTGTATAATAAATTGGAATTTGACAAGTAAATGAAATAATAAGTAAATAAACATTCGGTGCATTGTTAATTATTGTTAATAAGTTTAATCAAATTCGTTTGTTTATAATAGAAACCTACCTTTGCACTGCGAGTTTGACCCCAACTGTCATGGCGCCCACTTGTCACAGTTTTGAAGCATCTCACAGCCGTTCTATGGTTTACTATTACAGTTCGTTGAGTAAATGTATTATTTTCCGTTTGTTTGTTTGTTCAGGTTTTATTTTTATTCAGTTCCTAATTACTGTGTATCAGATTAATTAATGAAAACAATTTTCTATTTATTTATTGATACTTTTAAGGAGTGGCAATGAATTTGTAATAACAATTCTCTGGGCAACATTTAAAATTCTTGAAATAATAAAACAAATGTCATCTTGCGAAAGCTCTCGACGTACAGTATTTTTTTTTTAATTTCACGAGTTTCAAACGTTGCCACAACAATAACTATTGGTACAAACTTATTTGCTATTTAGTTGACACTAAAAAAATATTTTAAGTTGGTAGAAGTGAATTGTATGCCACAGTATAAATAATTACCCAGTAGCGACATTTAAACGTCAGTGTTAAATTCGACCGGCCCACTATTTGATATAGTACAGGCAAGATTCATATTTACAGAACAGTTTAAATAATGCGTACTTTCAGTTTCCTGAGAATTTAAAAATGATACTGGAGATTGTACACTTTGGAGCTAGCCCAGTTCCCCCTCAAATGCATGTAGATATCGAACAATATGGCGGTCGAATTTGACACTGACGTTTAAGTGTCGCAACTACTGGGTAATTATGTTTACTGTGTCTGTGCTCGATGTTGCAAGTTTTGCTACAAGTATACCAAACATAGCATTTTTTAACTTGTAAAACAGTAATAATATAATACGTTTGAAAAAAAATTGAAACTGACTTAAGAAATCTGGGTTTTTAGCACAATTTTAGGTTATCGTTTTCTGTTTTATCGACGTTATTACAATTTTAGAATATCATTTTCTGTTTTATCGACGTTAATTGTGTCTTATGGTTGAGATTATGTTTTTTTTTTAAATAAACCTACCTTTACAGACCTCTGTTCAAAATGTGAAGGATGTTTAACACTGAACATAAAGTTTTCATTCGTCGCCAAAAATTGCTTTTCGAAAAGTGGAGAAGTAAATATAACCTTAAATCGTTCAATATTAAATTGTAAACAAAAACTGGTCAACAATCCAAACTATTTAACAAAGCTAATGAATTATGGTTCTAAAAGATAGTCAAATAAATTTTCGGCGCTATTATTCGAAATGAGTGAAAGTAGGGAAACATACCTAAACAGCGATGGTGGGTTTCATAAAAGTCAATGAAATTCCCACGAAATGGCAACAGTGGTATAAGCTTTTTAATAGGTTTCGTATTTTAGTAATAGATGGCGCTTTATAATAAAGTACATAATGTTGGTAATGCTCCTCCGTCAACAAAGCATCGCAATGATCGCACTTTGCGCAGTGTTTTATCCTTTATTTTAAGCTACTACTAATTTAAATTCATTTCAAGTCGGTTTTGATTGCAATGTCAATTCTCACACAATTTCAAGTGAGAAACCGGCCGCAAGATGTCGCGACCTAAAATGTTCAAAATTTTACATACGTTTAAAAGGTGCACCTCTATAAATAATTCTCACTACTAATTCTTAACGTATTTTTGCTTTTTCTTTTGCAAGATTGCACTATTTGCGAAACCAAACAAACTAAGCGATCTCTGATGATCATCATTAATACCATCAAAAGGGTGAACAACAGCATTTCGCTAATTCGTGAAGCTTGGTCAAAAAGTCCGGGCACAAGTCTCGTATTTTCTTTTCAAATTATTCTTATTAATTAAAATCAACATTTTTTTATTAAAGAAAATGAAACAGGTTAAGAATTAGGTATATTTTCTAATGAACAGACTACGTTTATGGCGAATTGAATATTACTAAATTAAATTAATTTCATAATATTATTTACTTGGTGAACTATGATTTGGGAGCTTTCATGAAAACAGCGCCAGTAGCATAAGCCATGAGATGCATTATTATTCATTCTAATTAATATACATAAATTCAAAAGAATGGTGCTTTCTTTTATTTATTTGTTTTTTACATGCACATTTGATAGACGTGATTTGTCAGTTATCTATCTCTTCACGATCTTTTTATAACTCTAGGGGGCCATGCTTTTTTTTCGTTAAGTTGCACGCATGCATTTTGATAGCACCTAAAATGTGACAAATGTAAACTTCTGATACTTCAAACGTCAGGCCTATCGGTTGCATTGCTTTTTATGCTCTACGATAGCATGAAGGAAGTAAAGGCGCAACATCTTGCAATCGCTTTTTGATCTAACATTGCTTGTGACGATTGACAAACTGCAGCCAGTTTGCTACTTACAAGCCGGCCCCATACGTGCCGTCAAAGCATGATGAAAGTTTTAAAAAATTTATTGGAAGTTGGTTTTGACTACAGTGGATCCCTCTGTACGGCTGTTTCGGTCCTACTTGGGACCTCGTCAGCAGAAGCGTAACTCAAGAACATAATTTTTAAAACAATAGCATTAAAACAAACGATTATCCTTCGTGGAGATTTTAATATCGATGCTTATAACTACAATAATGATTTTAATAATTTAAGTAATATTGTGTTATCCTATAATCTTAGGGAAACAGTGAAATGGCCAACTCGAGTTTCTTGTACGACTCAAACTGCAATTGACGATGTGTTTTGCAATGTTAACTTGCATGCTTGTGTTATCGATAACATTATATCTGATCAGAGGTCAATTCCTTTCGAAATTCCTTCTTTCGGTTGTCATACTTTTCATAAAAGATGCTTTACTGAAGAACATAAAATCTTTGACTTTTAAAATGATCTTGCACATTTTAATTGGTCACATTGAAGTTTACAATCGAAATACATAAAAGAAATTATGCCTTCAAAGCAAATTTCCTTGGTGGAAAGATGGAACGTTTGCAGATTTCCTTTTGAGTATTGATTCTCTGTTGGTGCTTCGACAGAGCTCTGCGGAGGGCACGTGTCTTCTTGGGTCTGAGATCTAACTTCTTATTTTTGTACAGTTTCCTCAAATTCTCCTTTTGTTTCTGCTGCATTACAATGTAGACTCGAGCAAAAACTCGTATTTTTGAAAGTTTTGATGAAGCCTTTCCAGTGACATTTATACAATATCCAAAATTTACACGATGCTTTCGTTATTTTTCACTCGGTTTTTACACATGTTTTCTTAATTTTTCTACATTTTCCTAAAATCAAATGTACGCAAACGCGTGAAGCTGTTTCAAATAAGTGGATATCTAAGGAAATTAAAATCTCAAGTCAGAAACTAAGATATCTTCACCTTCTTAAGTGCAGTTTTTCTGACCTTGAAAATACATATAAATCTGTTAAGCGCAAACATCTAAAAGAAATTTTTATCAAGGAATTATCTTTGGTAGCCTCGTGGCAGGTAATTTCACATCTTTCTGATAAGGTTGGGGTAGATAATAACATAAATATTCAATTTGACAATCAGTATTTTGAAGATCCAATAGTTGTTAGTGAATCCTTCAATGACTATTTCATCCAAGCGCCTATTAATATAACAAACAATATTATAAAACCTAATGCACCAGTAATGATCGATTTTAAAGACTTTTAGGCTTATCGTCAATGTTTTGGAGTTATTGTTCTATTGAAGAGGTTGTACATACTATCAGATCTAAAATTAAAACTAAGAAGTCTTATGGTTTTGATGAAGTTCCTGCTAATCTTATAAAGAGCGTTGTCGAATACATATGTAGCCCCCCTTGCAATATATAATTAATTTGTCTTTCTTAACTGGCGAATTCCCTAATTGTCTAAATACTATTAGGATTATACCTCTTTTCAAAAAGGGCAAATCCCCAGAAACTAGAGAACTACAGACCAATTGCGTTAACGTCAATATTTTCGAAAATTATGCTTTTCTAAAACGTCTATGGAGTTTTATTAATCGTTATAATCTAATACCCCACGTTTTCTAACGAACAAATCTACTGCTTCTGTTATTCAATCTTTACAAGAGACCATTATGGAATACATTGGTGCAGGGGAGATCCCTGTTAGGATTTTTTGAGATCTCAGTATCGACCACGATATTTTAATCAACAAACTATCTATCCTCCATGGCAATTAGAGGTGTCACTCCAAGATTGGGTAGCTTGTTATCTTTGTGATCGCTCTCAGTATGACAGTCTGCGACATACCAAGAGGTCTTTCCATTCTAAAACGAAATCTGAGTTAAGAACTGTTTCTTTAGGAGTTCCTCAAGGCTCGATCCTTAGCCCTGTACTTTTCTTATTATACATAAGCGATTTATCTAATATTAGTAATTTTGTGCATTTTACGAAGTATGCTGACGATGATAGTTCAGTGATTATATCTGAAGGAGGAAGTCTCTCCCAGACAACTTCTAAGTACATAATTTCTTAGCTGACTTATGTTCATGATTTTCTAGTAATAATTTCTTCCTTAACTCTAATAAGACTGATTTTATTGTTTTTCATATGTTGTGCTAACCCTGCTTTTCGCAGTAGCTGTTCACTTCAAATTACTAAAACCATCTGGAAGGGTGATCTGTCTTCCTGTGACTCCTTATTCCAAATATCATCCAAGTTTCTTCAAGCCTTCTTTTGTTATTAGAAAAATTACTTTTTTTTTTCGAGAATTTTAAAGCAGAACACTGGCTTAACGAAGCGCTTTTGGATATAGATATGTTGGGTTCAATCGTCTTATTTTGAGCCCAGGAATCCGTGGTTAAACCACGTCCACGGAATTTAGCGACATCCTGTATGTAATATTAAAATATGGTAGAAATTTGTAATAAACAAAAAGAAACGTATAGAAAAAACAAAGAAATGTAATTATATAAAGTAAAAATCCACAATTTAATCGATATTAAAATTAATCGAATTATCGTATTTACATTTCCGATAAATTGCACAATCCGCACATCCATCAAATCATCTTTTATTTTTTGTTTCCGGAAAAGATTTGATTTCACGTTTGCCTTGTGGCTTACGCGATTTTAATAAAACGCCGAACTGTATGCACAGAGTAAACCAAAGTATGCGTGTCCTTTGCCTGTTGCAAAACAAAATACCTTTTAATTTCCGGTTTCTATTTTTCATTCATGCACACCGATACTGGTGTTTATAAACGTTAATTCTTACGTCTGCGTTTCACAAAGTAAAATCGAGTGAGTATTAAATTATTAAAATTATTTTTCCTATTTAAAGAAAATTACTATTCGTTTGCATAAATGTTAATGCGATGTTAATTGTGCCTTTCACTGAAGGCGTTACGGTTTGTGTGTACGTTTAGGAGGTAGATAATTTTATTTTTTTGTTGTTTAATGTTTATTTTATTAAAAAAAATGCCTGCCTCCCCATTATTAAGCTAAGTAAATTTATTAATTCATTCATGACGAGTAAAGCTTCTCAATTTCTCACTAATTGTAGATAATTAAACTTGCAATATTGAGGCGTTTAAAGAAATGTTAAATTATTTCACCTTGCCCCCTACACTCACTCTCCTTACTACTTTATACAAATATCACTCACGCTAATTTTTTCGCGTTACGTTAATTGGCAGTGTTTATGAATTAAGACATTTTTGAAACGTTCGAATGAAAATAACGAAGCATAAATTAGCATTGCAGTTGTGTTGTTTAATGCAAGAACCACACAAAAACGCATCGTTGAGTGTGTTGACTGTGTTGTTTACTGCATGGAACCTCCTGTGTGTTCGTTTTTTTGGTGCGCCCGAAAATAATTATTAATTGGATCCGGTCCAATACATCGCACGCTGACTTTATATACGTAGGTATCGTACATTTTTTTTTTATTTGACTTCTTTTTGATCGCGTTAACCATTCTGGACGGACAGTCGTCGGCATTAAATTAATTAATTCTTGCTAGCCTCAATACGACGGTTTATTTATGTAGTAGTCATCATTACATCATTGCATTAATTTCAGACTCGTCTTTTGAAACTTAATGTCGCATTAATTTTCTTAGTGAGTACAGTATTAGTTTTGTAATCGGTATTTTGTAATCCATATTTGATTTGTGTAATGGAAGGTAAATTAGGCAGAAAGGTGAAAAAGAAATATTTTACTTTGTTTTTTCCAAACTATGTAATTGGAAGTTGACTTGTTAAGTGGGTCAAAGCGAACCATTTTTTTTTATTGCTTGCATTTCAGAAACAGTCATACTGTTTGTTACATAAAAGGCAACGTATGTGTAATTATCGAAAATTTAAAAAAAAAATCCACAAATTTTGTTAATTTTTTATTTAATTATGTATGTACGTATTTAGTTTTGGTTTATGTTTTTTTATGTTGTGAGTAGAATTGTAATTAGTATTTTGATGCATTGTATAATGGCAGGTAAATTTGGCAAAATGGTGAAAAATAATAGGAAAGTACAGCCTTTTGGCCAAAATATTAGGCTCCTATATCATGAAAATCTATTGAAGTGAAGTAAAATAAAGTTTCCTAGGTACACAAAATAATAACAATTTATTAAAGTAATTAGTATTTTGTTGGGCCACCTCTAGCCTTAGTCATTCCAGCTATTCTTTTGGGCAGAGTACTTATGAGTTTATGACATTCCTCTGCGATAATATTATTCCATTCTTTCAATAACACGTTTTTTTAACTTGCTTTAGATGTAATTGAATGCTTTCTAATGTTACGCTTTAGAATCCTCCACAAATGTTCTATGGGATTTACGTCTGGGGATTGTGCAGGGCAATCCAGGAGGTTAATATTGTTTTCTTGCAACCACTTCATGGTAACTGCAGATTTGTGGCAGGGTGCATTATCTTGTTGATACAGCATTTCTTCCATATCCATATCCAAAAATCTTGGAAAATATTTGTATCACCAAACATCATGGAAAATGATTGCCGCAATGTCGTTTCCAATACGTTTATGTAAGTGTGGAAGTTTATTCGACCTTCACAAACAAACATTTCGCCTACACTGTCGGCTATCATACAACACCAGATCATTACACTGCCTCCCCGGTGTTTCACTGTTGGTACCACGCATTCCGGAAGGTATTCTTCACCGATTCTCCGCCTCACGTCAGCTACACCAGGAGTTCCAAATACCTTACAATTAATTAAAAAAAACGTAGATTTTCAACACACCATATACCTTTTTACTGGCGAAGTATAGAAGATGCAAACGAATTCAAAATTACAAGTAATATAAAGCAAATATTACTTCAAAATTTGATTCGTCAGACCACACAACATTTGCCCCCCAATCCTTCTCTGTAAAGTGTTGGTACTTTATAGCCCATTCCAAACGAGACTTTTTATTTTTTTCTGAAAGCCAAGGCTTCTTTCTTGCTTTACAGCCTTTCAAGCCAGCTTCATTAAGACTTCTTCTGGTCGTTCTGGCACTGATCGGTCTCCCGATTTCCTCGGATAAACTGGCAACGAACTCGGAGGAAGTTTTCTTTCGATTTTTAAGTGACTCTCGAATTAAATTTCGATCCTCACGGTCCGAAGTTATCCGTTTTCTACCTGATCTTGTTCGGTTCGCATGTGACCCAGTATCCGCGTAATGTTTCGAGGCAGATTACACCGCACAACGCGAACGTTTAATATTTTTGGCTATTTCTGTCTGTGTGTTGCCTTGTTCGTGCAAGAACGAAATTCATAAACGTAAATGCTCACTAAGTTCGTTCATTTTAGGCATTTTTACAGCAAAAATGACGATATTCAAAATTATAATGAAATAAACGTTATACTGGAAATATCGTTCTTACTACAAGCGCTTATAAAAGACTGACGACCTATTCACGCACCACAATTGCGAACTATCATCTGCCACATGTTTTACAACCGCTGTAAAGTACTGTGCATTATTTAAATTATCGTTTATTGTTGCCGACTATATCATAATAAAATTCTAAAGATTTCTGAGTGATATTTTTGGAGATAAATTAGAAAATTAAGGGTGCCTAATACTTTTGGCCAAGGCTGTATGTAGGTCAAAGAGAACCGTTTTTTATTGCTTGCATTTCAATAATACTCATATTGTTTGTTACATAAAGGCAACCAATCATTTATATCAATTATAATTAAAAACAAAATTTTATTAATTTTTCATTCAACTTAATTGTCTTACTTTCCAAAACATATTATACGTTTTAATTTCCAATATATTTTTATTATATTTTTGGTGTTATAAAAATAACGCAAGTGAAACAATTAAATGTTTTTTAAAAGGTACAAATTTTAAATAAATTCGCTTGTATCATGTAGTAAATAAATAATAGCAGCGTTTAGTGTGGTCAAGTTGCGCAATTTTGTGCAATCATCATTAAAAAAAAATAAACAAATCTTACCGGTGTAAGTTAATCGTAAATAAATGATTATATTATGTCTTATTCATGCAATGCAAATATGTTTTTTTTTTAATTGGATAAGTACAGTAGTTAATATAGCATTTTTTTAACCATCGTAAATGTCTAAAAGTGTAATTAGTCGTACTATAATCATTAGTACTTTGTAAATTACGTTATTTTTTAATTATATATAATTTAGCAAAGTGCATATTAGTCATCAGTCATCAAGGATCATTAAAGATGCACGCAAATTGCAGAAATGCATTAATTCTGTACAAGGGTGGGTCAAACTCGACGCTTTTAATAGGAAACACCTATTTTTAGAAGAGTTTGACGAAAACTGAGCTCGATTTTTAAGACCCAATCGAAGGTGAAGACCCCATTTCGATACCTCGTATCGCTTAGAAGCTACAAGGGTTTTTCAAATTGCTACGATTTCTAAAGGCCTTTATAACTTTTTTGTTTATGAACATTTTTGATTCGTGTAAAAACTTCTTTAAGGCACTTCTCATGCAGACTCATTGCTCCTAATTATTTTTTCTAGAATGCCCAACACTTGAGATACAAGCAAGAACTTTGATGTTTTATATGGAACACCCTATATATTTTTGCATTTTTGTAAAGAGCATAAAATTCTATTTACAAAAATATAGAACACTTGATATTTTACTCAAAAGATTTTTGAGTTATAGAGCTTTCATGTTTTAATTAAAATTCTGATGGTTATTAATGGTTATTCAAGTAGGCTGTGGATGGTGATAGCTAAGTATTTTTAAAGATTCAATGAGCCATGAAAAAATATTACTTTATTTTTAATAAACAAAACGAAGTTATAACGAATAAAAGCTAATACAATCGAAATGGCACAAAAATTACATAAAGTATTCAAATTGTCGACCATTTTGTACTAAACATAAACGATTTCGTTTTGTTATGGTTTGAGCTGACATCACCAATTCAAGAACTGGTAGTGGTGCATTTTTTTATTCAATTTTTAGGTTGGAATCTTTGTTCCTTTAAAATTCGTATTGCAGAAGTTCTTGCTAAGACAGGCGTTTGCTTCAACTGGCGTCGGTTGATTTCTCCCAAAACTATTACGTCCTCTAATTCTTTATTTCTGTTTTGAGATTCATAATTTTTAGGTTTTGGCAGTTTAAATGACTAAAAATTTGTTAAATTGTTTTTAAATCTCTGAATCTGAAGGATTGTCTTCTTTCGGGATACCACTCAAGGTAAAGATTAATCGGTGCTTCTGAATTTTCGCCAATTTCTATAAAACACTTTAACATTTAATATTGGTAAAGGAGACAGTGGTTTAGAAATAATAAATCAAAAAAGTTTATATCCGTGAATAGAAATCAAAATAGATTATATCCATAGATACGTATTTCGGCAAGTGCACTGCCATCTTCAGTACACACACACACTTACAAGTTAAAGGCACTTCATGAAAGTCTTGGGTTGGTATAAATATTCTAACATGTCGTATTTCTCGTAGTTTTCATACATGTTGAATTATCTCCCTGACCCTACTTTATGCAGGCACTAAAATCCAAGAGAAATGCAAATACTGTAAAGTAAAGGATTGTGTCAAATTTTGACAGCGGCCTACTAGGATGTTGCAAAAACTTCAATTGTTTAGTTATCGTCATCCATATCCTACTTCAGTGCTGTGAAAACAATTAAATTTTTGATTAAAACTTTGAAGCTCTATATTTCAAAAACTGTTTGAATAAAATATCAATTGTTTTATATTTATATGAATGGAATTTTATGCTCGTTTCAAAAACTTAAAAATATATATAGGGCGTTCCATATAAAAATCGAAGTTCTTGCTTATTTCTCAAATATTGAGAAAAAAATAATTTGGAGCAATGAATTCTGCATGAAAAAGTGCTTTAAAGAAGTGCTTACAGAAATCAAAAATTTTCATAAACAAAAAAGTTATAAAGACTTTTAGAAGTTGTAGAATTTTGAAAAACACCCTGTAACTCCTAAGCGGTGCAACATATCGAAATGCGGTCTTCACCATTAATTTTATCTTAAAAATCGAGCTCCAGGAGCCAAGGTCAGTTTTTGTCTAATTCTTCTAAAAATAGGTGTTTCCTATTAGAAGTGTCGAATTTGGCCCACTCTGTACTTAATAGGTAAAAACAAAAAAGTATTTTTTTGCATTTAAATATTCATACATTACCCTATTATTATTTTAAATACTTCTTTATACTTTCGTAACTGGCATCTTGCTTTGGTATTGTTAAGAACTGTCAGATTTTCGAAATTTTGTTTGCGACAACATTTATTGACGCTTCAAATTACAAAAGTAACCTCCAAATTAACATTTGTTCAGTATCGCCAAGCTAAGGCTAAATTTAGGGTTAAATTTTTATGAAAGAAATCTTTTGGGAGATCGAAATTGATTGTCCTGATCCTACACTGCTTTCCACGAGCTTGATATCGATATTTAAATCCAATTATTAAAATGAAGTTAGCACCACAACGAGATCTAGATATCCTAAGATTAAGATTGCCGTTCATTCACGAAAAATAGTTTATTTCATTGTCATAGCAATCATTAAACAATAATTAAGTTCTTTATTAATTAGGTTAGGTTTGGATGTAAGTTTCATGAATGTTCTACGCACATCACTGCTTCTCGTTCTAACCTTTATGTGATAGATGTAAATATTGATATCAAGCTCATGGAAAGTACTGCAGGATCAGGACAATCAATTTCGATCTCCCTGTAGAAGGGGAAAGGGGTAATTTTTCGAATTGGTACTTTCATTAGTTACAATTTCGGAGGGGTCCTTCGAAATTTTCATTCAAATCGAAATTAATAATATTAATGAGATGTCAACAGATATAAGTAACGTCAAACAAATGTCAGTTTGGAGGTTATTTTTGTTGAAGTTGAAGTGTCAACACAATATTGTCGCCAACCTAATAAAATAAAATTGTAGATGCTTTAATGAGTTACATTATGAAACCCAAATGGAAGTCATAATGTAGTTGTTAAAGCACCAAAATAGAAAACAATATTTTTTAATCGTTTTAAAATGCGTAGTTGGTTACCTGTCTGCTGGCATGACAGCTGATGAGTTAACCAACTAACTTCAGCGTTGCCAACCTGATCGTAAATGTATCGCTACAGCTCCCTCCAAGGGGGTCGCCGAGTGTCTTAGCCGACTTTGGAAGTCGTGTCGCTTGGCGACGTAGGTTCGAATTCTACCTTAGCCATGGATATTTATGCTGTACCATGACTTAGGCCCAGCTAAACATAGGTACATCATAACTGTCTGAAATGGCTAACGATCGAAAGACAAAATTGCAGCATTGCTGTGCAAACAAACAAATTTCCCTCCAATCTAAGCTGAGTTGACGCTAGCGCGTTGCGTATACCGACATTTGCCGCTATTTCAATTTCAGTCGAATAGAGGTGTAGCGAACAACGTTGGCATCACTGACTGACTTTAATAAAAATTTATTTACATTTTTGCAGAATCATTTCTTTGTGTTTTAACAATTTTTTTTCTTTTTTGGTTGAAATTAATTAATTTCAGTTTTAAGTTTGATTTCTAAAGTAGGTTTTGGAAAAGAAAACTAGGGGTATTTAGTAACAATTTAAGGGGTTTTCAACTAAAGCCTCCTAGGGTCAAAGTTCATAGATGAGTTGGCAACACTTGATGTGTTTGACATTATCTGTATTTGTTGGCATCTCAAATTATAAACATAACCTGCAAATTGACATTTGTTTGAAATTATTTTAAACGTGAGCTTATTTCTTAATATACTAAAGTGCATTCAATAAAAACCGTTATCAAGCAAGCTTATGTCAAATGCAAATTTTGCAAAGTCACGTAACTATACGATTATTATAAACATAACCTCACTTTTTATATACATTTAATTACAATTTTCTACAAAATGGATAATAAAGCAATTAATCAAATAAAACATTTATTTTATTACAAATACGTCGAAGATGTAAACAAAAAAATCTTTGACAGTTGAGGCTGTTGATAGCACGCAGTTATTCAAGGTTTCAACACACAGGGAGATCGAAATTGATTGTCCTGATTCTACACTCTTTTCCATGAGCTTAATATCGATATTTACATCTAATTATTAAAATGAAGTTAGCGACATAGGGAGATCTGGGGAAGTTACTAGATATACCGAGATTTTGTTGACAGTTCATTGCCGTTTATTCATTAAAAATGGTTTATTTCATTGCAATAGCAATCTGATTGAACAATAATTATGTTATTTATTAATTAGTTAGGTTTAAATGCAAGTTTCGTGAATGTTCTATGGACGTCACTGCTTTTCGTTCTAACCTTCATGTAATAGATGTAAATATTGATACGAAGCTCACGGAAAATAGTGTAGGATCAGGACAATCAATTTCGATCTCTCTGTATGTACTAAGCTAAGCTAGTTCAGAGCCTTCTTGATAACGGATTTTTTTGAACGCACCTTATAATTCATCTACAATCATTTGAATTGAAATAAAACGCACAGGGTGTTACACAATAAAATACATGTTCGAAATATATACAGGGTGCTACGTGATTCTATGCTATACTATACTATCACTATATCAAAGTGACATTCCACTTAACCTATTGCGTATAAAGAGACGAGATAGTACTCGAATTTTCGAAGAAAAAATTGCATTTCTTTTGAAATGGGTAGAAAAAGAGTTACACACACTTATAGGTTATGTCATGAGAATTGTCAAAATACAACTAGGCAGATCAAATCAGGTACCTTACGGAAGTGACGTATACTGAACAAAATATTCTGACTCTTCTGTTTGTCTATCTTTTGTTTATGTTGTAGGTTTTCTTATTTTGTTTCACAGTATCTTTTTATTGGAAGCTGTATAAATACTAGTAATTTCTCTATCTTAGTCACTTATACAAAGGAAACTAATTTAGATCATTTCGGTGACCAATGATGCAGGCTGACGTTTGAGATTTTGACTTTATAGCAACAGACGTCTGTGAAAAATTGCGTTAAAGACAAGGACAAAACTTTGCTAACATGTGACGTCGATATTCAATTGTCTTTTTTTTGTAGCAAGTGGTTTCCTGTGTCTAATTGGAATTAGCACAACTTATTCTAAAACACAGCCTGTATTGTACTATGTCGTAAAAAATGAAGAGACCACGACAGTTTCTTAACCCATTGAAAAGATTTGTTTTAATTTCCTGTGATAAAGTGTAGAGCCACGTAGCACCCTGTACATACAATTTTGCTATGAATTTACGTTACTCTTTTTATTTAATCATAACAAATTGCTAAAAAATAATAAGAAATATAAAAAAATTATTTAATTAGAATATATGAATATGATTACTTGCTAACTCATTCAGCCATAAGTTAAAGTTGGCTGAAACTCTTGTTTCTTTTAACTCATCTACCAATATTCCTGATTACATCTGATTTAAATACAAAATTATTGTTTTCACTTTGAAAAGAAGTAAATACTCTTTCGGTTACTGCGTATGACATCCAGAAGACACTCGAACCTAATACATTGTTATTAATCTTCATTGTCTAACTATTTTTTTTTCTATGTGTCATTACTAGTAATAACTATTTACACACAGTTCCATTGTTTGGCCAGTCCGTATAATTATCACGTAAAATTCAAGCTTGTCATTAACAGACATTTAACGTAATATTCGAAATGGTAGGTTGTGCCGATGTCTGAAGAGTTTCGCAGAGCCCTTTACACTTCTGCACCTTCCCTGGATGTGGATTTGACTCCCCCGGACCTCATCGGAACTACAGAGATTTTAACCGACTTTCATCGCGAAGCTCTATGTCGACATCTTCCTGCTCGAGCTGAGGGGTACGTGTGGACCTTGGTGTTCAGCACGAGCCAGCATGGCTTCAGTTTGAACTCGATGTATCGCAAAATGTACAAACTTGAGTCGCCTATTTTGCTTGTGATCGAAGATACCGACAATAACGTGAGTAAAATATTTTCTCGAGAGAATTTTTTATTAGTAACTTTATGTTTGCAGGTATTTGGTGCTCTTACGTCTTGTGCTCTTCATGTATCTGACCATTTTTATGGCACGGGTGAGTCACTATTGTTTCGATTCAGTCCAGAATTGCAAGTGTTCAACTGGACCGGAGAGAATTTGTATTTCATCAAGGGCAACAACGAAAGCTTAAGTATCGGTGCTGGAGATGGTAAATTCGGATTGTGGTTGGATGGCGACTTGTATCAGGGCCGTTCGGAGTCGTGTAAGACATACGGAAATGAACCGCTGACACCGAGCATTGATTTCGTAGTGAAAACGTTAGAATGCTGGGCTTTCATATAATAAACCCGTGGATGGATGAGTGCTGTTATTTTTTTATGCATATTTTTTGAATGTAGAACTTTTTTATTTATAAGGATGAATCGTCGTGACTTTTTTGACGCCTTGATGGCTCATATTTAAAAGCATTTTTATCACTGGAGGATACTCGTCTTAAGAATGCTTTGGCATATGAAACTCTTCCGCACAGCTGCTACAAGCTTATCATAGTTGGTATTTGCTGCCATTCACAATTCCATTCTGTTTCGTTGTCATTTCTTTTTTTTTAACGTGTAAGACTTGATTGTATGATTTTAAGTTCACTTAAAAGAAATATGTGATTTACATTTAATAAATAAAGTGTAACTTGTATGCGTAGATTGTTGAATTATATATTAGCTAGATGATTTACTGAAAAATAGAATTATATATTTATTGATCACTTTACTAACAAGTTATTCATAAATTTGTATTTAAATATGGCATGTTTGATATTGAATTTGGGCCATGTTTTTCATGCTTTACAGATACAGTTAATTATAGGCAAAGCAGACTCCATAATTGTGCAATCATTGTTAATCACTCTGTATATACATATATACTTCCAGTTGAATAATGTAATATCCACCTCCTCACTCCTTAGCATTCACTTCAATAACAAATGTAACTTGTTCAGCTTTTGTTTAAAACAGAAAAATTGTGGTAAACATTTTTTTTAATCGTCACTATCTTTTGCAAATTTTTTAACAAAATTGTTACTTATTGAAAGCGAGATAAACCTAAAATTTATTAAGAAATTTACGTTATAGTTTATTTTTAATGAAAATTAATCTGTACCAAGTTCATTGTCTCGTTCTGTTCCTTTTTTATATATAATAAATAAAATTTACAAGCAAAATTTTTCATTATTACTCGAAGCAGTTTCTTATACATATTCTCTGAAGGAAGCTATATGTTCTTGCCACTAAATATGATATTGAAATAAAAGCTGTTGGCCTAAAAAACAAAAAGCAAGATTACTGCAAACAAAATAAGGCCTAGAAATGAATGTGTGCTAACCAGTAGTAACAAGAGTGAATGGCAGTAAACGTTGTTATGTAGTTAAGTGATTCTGTGTTGCTTAGCTTACAACGAAAACTTTTGTAGCCATCGTACTTTAATCGTGGCCGAATTCTGATTGTGTTGTAACAATTAAACGGGGATCATAAGAAGGCCGTAGTGTCTGTCAATTAGATGCGTAGTATAACGCATATCAGTTGTCAATTTAATACTTTATACATGTTAGAGGCTGTTATGTGAATTGCATTGCTCCTACTTGTTTCAAATTCGGCTTTAGCCCGGGGAGAGTGCTGCGGTTTATTTTTTCTTTTCGTAATCATCGTTTTGAAGAAGTACGAAATGCAATTCATAACTATTTAATTAGGTCTAGTTTGATGTCATAAGTTGTGTATTATAACATTTACCTGGATGATATTTATCTGTATTATATTGTATATAACATAACTGTATGGCGTGTTATATCTCACACACCCCCACCAAGGAACGCTCCCTTTTGAGCTCTCTGACCACAAAGGACTTTTAAGAGAACGCGAGAATTTTTTCTCAAACTTAATTACTATTCTGGCTTTAACATTTGCAACAAATCGTTCATTATTAAAGTTAATTTATAAAAAAATATATATATAATATCTGGTAAACTCTTGACTTTGACTGAATGCGAAACGTCATAAGCAATGTTGCCAAATGAAAAGGTTAATCCCTCTTTGCAGGGAATTTGAGCATCCGGCGAGATTGAAAGGATTTTTAAAACTTTTTTGATGTATTGCAATAGTATGAAAACTATTTAAGATAGCATTACTATTGTGTAAAAAGACTTAAAGGAGATAGATAAATAATAATAATTAAAAATGTACAACGTATGCCGGAGGTTTGAAAACCCACCATCATGCTCGCTCTCACTCACAAGAGTTACTTATATTGTGACAACACACAATTATACTGTGAGAACACACAATTATACTGTGGCAACACACAATTATACTGTGGCAACACAGTAATTATACTGTGACAACACAGTATAAGTAATTGCCCAGTACTGACACTTAAACGTCAGCGTCAAAAAGAAAAGACGCCATACTGTTTGATACCTATATGCAAGTATATTGTAATTTGCAAATCAGTAGGTATCAAAGAAAATGGCAAATGTGACACTTATACTCGAGTGTCGCTACTGGGTGAATTCTTATACTGCGCACTTGTATTGCGTGCCGCCAACTTTATAAAAAGAATCACAGATTACTTTAATAAGTATTATAATGTTATGGAAAAAGACTTAAAGGAAATAGATAAATAATAATAATTAACTACATGAAAAACGAAACGGTAGATGGCACCACTGGAACATAACATAACGTATAATAAGCGCGAAATTTAAATTATTTTTTTACTTTTTAATGACGCATAAAGTATGGCTTAAAAACATAATCTTGGAGGGTTCTATTAAACAAAGCTGTTGGAAGACTCTAATAAACACAAGAAACTGGTATCTTAACGATGCACCAACTGCACTTTTGTCAGTTTTGAAAAATTAAATCATTCAAAACGTCACAGGTGAACGTGAATATTTAAATTACAAAAATGGAGAAAAATAAGGAACCTTGTGCATGTAAGGTAAGTGAGATTGCATATCCGAAATACTTGCTGGATTATGATTTGAAAATAACGACAGAAATCCTCTTTTCTCGTTAATAATTTGAAATGAATTGAGTCTAGCAAACACAGAGGACGCTAATTTATAAATCGCGTTCGCTTGAACTGAGCCGAGCATATTAATTGTAGTTTAAAGTTTGCTAAACTATTTTCTTCATAAAAAAATTATTTAATTGATTAGCAAAAAGTATGATTATTTGAATATATTAACAAGAATTTTTGACTTTGACGGAATGTGAAACGTCATAAGCAATGTTGCCAAATGAAAAGGTTAATCCCTCCTTGCAGGGAATTTGAGCATTTTTAAAACTTTTTTTGATGTATTGCAATAGTTAACTAGTTTTGAAAATAACGATATTTAAAGAAAATGTCTTAAAACCATTCACATGTCACACAAAGATACACATAATAGATAGCAGGAATCGTGCCACTTGCCACTTGCGAGGACAGCGCCACTAATGGCCATATTGTGCATTAATATTACAAAAATACGAGTTGTTTCAAATGATTAGTGTACATTTTAACTTGAATGTTGTAATTAATTTTGATTTTATGTGAAAATTAACGAGAAATAATCAACGGTAATTTGGATTTAGCGGTTGAAATTTTTAGTTTAAGAAAATCTACACAGATGGCGCAGATAAACGTGAACAAACGCGAGATTTCAATTATTCGTCAATTATAGGATATTTCGATTTTGAATAAATCTGTATAGATGGCGTCACTATTAAAAAAATTCTGAATTATTACAGACCATTTGACATCTAGTATATCTAGACGGAATATATTTAAGTTTAGAAGTGCTTCTATATGTTTCCATTTATTTTTCTTTTTTTTTTTTTGTTAAAAATCCTTTGTCATGTTCGTTTATTTTTCATCCGAAACTCGATTTTGTTTGGAAATTGCCGATCGTGTTTTGTTTTCTTAACTGAAATGTTCCGCTCTACTTCATTGGAAGTTCTCCATCTCTTTCTTTGTAATTGTAATTTTTTTACAAATAAAAAATTATTATTTGTTGTTTATACTTTGTGAGTGCAATAAAGATAATTTATTATTATTATTATTATTATTATTCTTGCTATTAATATTGTTTTTTTGATTAAAACGTTTTTGTTTTTGTTTTGTTTGTTATTTTACCGATTGTCTTTTGTTTTGTTTGTTACTTCACCAATTTTCTTTTGTTTTTATCTCTTTGTTTATAGTTGTAAATCTTCGTTTTTCCTTCTTTTTTTGTGAATTTCTCCAAAAATTTTATAATTTTGTTTGTTGTTTGTTTCGGTTTATTTTTCTTTTTTTTTTTTTTAATTACATTGTCATGTTTCGTTTATTTTTCGTCAAAAATTTGATCCTTTTTCCCTTTCAATTTTGTTTTGAAATTGCTGATCGTTTTTTGTTTTCTTAACTGAAATGTTCCGCTATTCTTCGTTGGAAGTTTTCCATCTCTTTCTTTGTAATTGTAATTTGTTTTACAAATAATAAATCATTATTGTTCTTGCTATTAATATTGTTTTTTTGATTAAAAGGTTTTTGTTTTTGTTTTGTTTGTTGCTTTACCGATTGTCTTTTGTTTTGTTTCTTACTTTACCGATTGTCTTTTGTTTTTATCTCTTTGTTTGTAATTGTAAATCTTCCTTTTTCTTTCATGTTTTTTTTTGTTTTTCTCTAGAAACTTTATAATTTGTCATGTTTCGTTTACTTTTCGTCAGAAATTTTCTCTTTTTTCTCTTTAGATTTTATTTTGAAATTGCCGATCGTCTTTTGTTTTCTTAACTGAAATGTTCCGCTATTCTTCGTTGGAAGTTTTCCATCCCTTTCTTTGTAGTTGTATTTTTTTTTTTACAAATAATAAATTATTAATGTTGTTTTTTGATTAAAACGTTCTTGTTTTGTTTGTTATTTTACCGATTGTCTTTTGTTTTTATCTCTTTGTTTGTATTTGTAAATCTTCCTTTTTCCTTCACGTTTTTTTTTGTTAAAAATATTTTGTCATGTTTCGTTTATTTTTCGTCAGAAATATTTCTTGCCGACCGTCCTTTGTTTTCTTAACTGAAAGGTCTTTTGTTTTGTTTGTTACTTTACCGATTGTCTTTCGTTTTTATCTTTTCGTTTGTAGTTGTAAATCTTCGTTTTTCCTCACGTCTTTCTTTTTGTTTTTCTCCAGAAATTTTATAATTTTACCATAAATTTGTTTCGGTTTATTTTTTTTTGTTAAAAATTACTTGTCACGTTTCGTTTATTTTTCGTCAGAAATTTTCCTTTTTTTCCCTCTCAATTTTGTTTTGAAATTGCCGATCGTCTTTTGTTTTCTTAACTGAAATGTTCCGCTATTCTTCGTTGGAAATTTTCCATCTCTTTCTTTGTAATTGTAATTTTTTTACAAATAATAAATCATTATTGTTCTTGCTGTTAATATTGTTTTTTGATTAAAACGTTTTTGTTTTTGTTTTGTTTGTTATTTTACCGATCGTCTTTTGTTTTATTTGTCACTTTACCGATTGTCTTTTGTTTGTAATTGTAAATCTTCGTTTTTCCTTCACGTCTTTTTTTTGTTTTTCTCCAGAAATTTTGTAATTTTACCATAAATTTGTTTCCGTTTATTTTCTTTTTTGTTGGAAATACTTTGTCATGTTTCGTTTATTTTTCGTCAGAAAATTTCCCTTTTTTCTCCCTCAATTTTATTTTGAATTTACCGATCGTCTTTTGTTTTCTCTTAACTGAAATATTCCTTTATTCTGCGTTAGAAGTTTTCCATCTCTTTCTTTGTAATCGTAATTTTTTGATTAATACGTTTTTGTTTTCTCTTACATTTTTCCTTTTCTCAATTTTTTACTCAGTTGTCTAATGTCTTTTGTTTTTATTTCCAGAAATGTTTTATGTACCAAGTGATTTAAATTCATTTTATCAACTCTTGCCATGAAATCTTGACGGCATGTCTTAGCTTAAGTGAAAAGCACATCATTGCGCACCTTGATGATGTTTTACAGTAAAGCTAAGACGTCCAAATTCCAAGGCAAGAGTTGATAAAAAAAATTAAAAATCACTCGGTATATTATATCAACATACCAGTATGGTTTTTCATTTGTTTTTTTTTTTTATTTAGAAAGGGTATTGTTCGTACTTTTCTGCAATTTTCTTTTTGTTTTTGCATATTTCCGACAACAACTACTAAAATAGTTAGTAATAATCAAACGTCTAAACGAACGAAAATTTGATTTTTTTTAATTCTGAACTATAGCAAGTGATTTTTGAAATGTTTTGTCAACTCTTGCCATGGAATTTGGACGACATGTCTTAGCTTTACTGTAAAGCAGTATCAAGGAGTGCAATGACGCATTTTTCACTTAAGCTAAGACTTGCCGTCCAAATTTCATGGCCAGTATTGATAAAACATTTTAAAAGTCGCTCGGTATATGAATCAAATTCAATATTTTAAACAAAAATTTTAAGTTTTAAAAAAATTTGTTGCGAATCGGTTTTGATTTAAAACTTTTTCCATTTCGTTGACAACACAGAGAATGTTAAAAAATTACCGATAACAACGAATGTTACTTTACCGGCAACATGGGAAATTTACCGTAAGGTAACGTGATAAAATTATCGACTCACAAGATCTCAATTATTATTTATTAATTTATTTACTTAATCTAGGGTTTTAGTTGGAACCCTGCTTTTATCACTAGATGTAGGGCAGAAATTTTTTAATTTTTTTAACATTCAGATAAAGGTATCAACTTCAAAACAATTTGACAGGTATTATAGATAGAAAAAAGAACGGAGTTCGCAATTTTATTTCACCGCCCAGTATATTATTTCTGAATGTGTATGCAACCAATCGTACAGGTGTGATTATTATGCCTATTATGGCCATGATCCTGTGACTGTTTGGGGAATCAGCGGAGGCTTTAAAGAATTAAAAACCCTCACGAGCGAGCAGATTAAAGCAAAATGATATCAAAAAATAATCCCGATGTCAAACCTCAGTATCCAATTTTATTTTCGACAGTCAAGACGTCGTATGTCACAGTAGCACACGTTGCGTTCGAGACCTGTCTAATAACTACAATCTCTTAAAATATTTTAACGAGTTCAGGGACGCTTGAGCGGATCACACGATGGCATTATCTCAGCTCACCGGGCACCACTTGAGCAGACGTGTTAACAGTCTGTGGATCGTTTACAAACGGTCTCTGAGCACGACTTCTTCGCTAATGGTGAGTGGTTATGTCATCGTTTTTCTGCGGCAGAGATTTTGAAATGTCCGTGCGACGCTGATTGTTTTCCGCGGGTTTGTTTGCAGGAGGAGTTCAGAATCGAGAAGGATACTTTTGGGGAATTGAAAGTGCCCAGTAGTAAGTATTATGGAGCCCAGACACTTAGATCCGTTATGAATTTTCCTATTGGGGATCATTTCGAACGAATGCCTGTAAGTACATGTTTAATCGTCTCTAATTAGTAAACATACAAAGGCCGTGAGGTATATTTGTACAGGGTGTCCCAAAACTCTAATCTGATAATTCAACAATGCCATTTTATCAAAAAAATTTCTTAATAAAAGTTGTGTGGGCTTCTATTGCGCATAATTTAAAATTATTTCCAATTATACAGGCTGGTTTATTTAAAAGTTACAGACATAACTTATGATTTTTTAAATGGAACGCTATGTATTTTATTGCAGCTTTGGTTAGCCCTTGAAGAGCCAATGAAAACGATATAGCATTATATTTAGTTATTTTCAGTATTTACCGAGTTTTTTTTTAGCTTTATGCAAAAAGTGACAGCATATCACTAGTGTTTTTCTTTTCAAAAAATTCCTGTCAAATTCAATTGAAAATATATTATAAACAATTTTGTATGGTTGTGTTATGCTGCCTCATCATAAATAAAAACAAAACTTCTTAACTTCTCATTTCCTAGTTGATGTAAGGAAATCTAACCTCAAATTTCCTCTGTGAAATGTAACTCCGAAGAAAATGCATTTATCACAGGCGACAGTTGCAGGAGATACCTTGCCTGTTCAGGATTAACTGCCTTTGAAATTAATAGTAAAGCAGATACAAGAATTGCAAAGTCGTTAAGAAAAACATCTTCCCCAGACTACAAACCGTGAACTTATCTCAGTTTTAATAAGGAATTGCATTACGGGAACTATATGGTGTACGTTCTACCTACCGCCAAGGTCTCCAGTTGAGAAACATGACTCTCTAAGTGACAGTGTTAGTGAACTTAGTGAAGTATACCCTAATACGAACTTATGTGTATTAGGAGACTTTAACCTTCCTCAGGCTCAGTGGGCACAGATTGACCTAAGTTCAACCGCATCACCCATCACTCCAGTCCATCAAGTCATAATTAATTGTATTGAGATCTTGTCTGAGACAACGAGACGAATTGTTACGAAAAAAAAAAAAAAACTAGGTTAGATTAAATAAAACAAAAGAGAATTATCGATATTATTTTGCTTTTCGTTCTTCTTACTTGGATGTCATTTGTTTTAGTAATTCCTTTTGTTTTTGTTAATCACTCTCTGGTCGATCTTCTTTTGTTTTTTGTCTATTTAATTCTGTTTTTCCTTGTCGTTTGTTTCGGTCTTCTTTTGTTTGTTCTAGTAGGTTCTTTGCTTTTCTTCTTCTTCCTCTTTTTCTTTTTCATCATCATCAACCTTCGCCGGACGAGATCGGTTGATCTTCTCTAGTTTTCTGGATTAAATTAAAAAAAAGACAATGAACTGGAACAAAAGACAACGAGACGAATTGTTATATAAAAAAAGACTAGGTTAGATTAAATAAAACAAAAGAGAATTATCGATATTATTTTGCTTTTCGTTCTTCTTCTTACTTGCATGTCATTTGTTTTAGTAATTCCTTTTGTTTTTGTTAATCACTCTCCGGTCGATCTTCTTTTGTTTTTTGTCTATTTAATTCTGTTTTTCCTTGTTGTTTGTTTCGGCCTTCTCTTGTTTGTTCTAGAAAGTTCTTTACTTTTCTCCTTCTTCTTCTTCTTCTTGATCATCATTCTCCGCCGGAAGAGAATGGTCGATTCCCTCTTGTTTTCTGGATTAAATAGAATAAAAGACAATCGATATTATTTTGCTTTTCGTTCTTCTTCTTAGCTGGATGTCATTTGTTTTACTAATTTCTTTTGTTTTTGTTATTCACTCTCCGATTGTTCTTCTTTTGTTTTTTGTTTATTTAATTCTATTTTTCTTAATTGTTTGTTTCGGTCTTCTTTTGTTTGTTCCAGTAGGTTCTTTGCTTGTCTTCTTCTTCTTCTTCTTCTTCTTCTTTTTCTTTCTCATCATCATCATTCTCCGCCGGATGAGAACGGTCGATCCTCTCTTGTTTTCTGAAATAAATTAAAAAAAAAAAAACAATGAACAGAAACAAAAGACAACGAGACGATTTGTTATATAAAAAAAAGACTAGGTTAGATTAAATAAAAGAAATTTTGTTTTTCGTTCTTCTTACTTGGATGTTGTTTGTTTTGGTAATTCCTTTTGTTTTTCTTTAATCACTCCGGTCGATCTTCTTTCGTTTTTTGTCTATTCAATTCTGTTTTTCGGTGTTGTTTGTTTTAGTCTTCTTTTGTTTGTTCGTTCTTTGTTTTTTTAAATCATTCTCCGCCGGACGAGATCGGTCGATCTTCTCTTGTTTTCTGGATTACATAGAAAAAAAAGACAATCGATATTATTTGTTTTTCCTTCTTCTTCTTCTTACTTGGACATCGTTTGTTTTAGTAATTCCTTTTGTTTTTTTTTTTAATAACTCCGGTCGATCTTCTTTTGTTTTTTGCCCATTCAGTTCTATTTTTCGTTGTTGTTTGTTTTAGTCCTCTTTTGATTGTTTGTTCTTTCTATTTTTTTATAATCATTCTCTGCCGGACGAGATCGATCGATCTTCTCTTGTTTTCTGGATTAAAAAACCAATAAACCGAAACGAAAAACAACATGACGTTTTGTTAAAAAAAAAACTAAAGAAAACTAAATAAAAAAAGAAGAATCATCGATAGGCTTTTGTTTTCGTTCTTGTTTTTCTTATTTCGGTGTTGTTTGGTTTAGTGATTCCTTTCGTTTGTTTGTTTTTTAATCGCTCTCCGGCCGATCTTCTTTTGTTTTTTGTCTATTTAATTCTGTTTTTCGTTGTTGTTTGTTACAAATAAATTCAAATTTCGCGCCGAGAAATTTATAGTCCGACGAAATTTAGATACATGGCGCCGATTGTTTCGTTTTTTTTTAAAATTATTTCTTAAGGACGTAATTCGTTAAGACGAAACAAAAGACGACTTTAAAGAAATACGTATGAGGAGTTAAGTGAAAATGTGATTTTATAGAAAAAAACGAAAGAAAAACAAAAAAGAATCGATTGTTCTTCTATTTTAGAAATATGAACGTACAATTAAATTCAAATATCGCGCTGAGAACATATACAGTCCGACAAGATTTGGAAAGATGTCGCCACATAACTTTTGTTTTGTAATTCGTTTTTTGATCGAAATGCAAAAATCAACGCGAACTAAAAATAAAAGAGGAAGGCCAAGTCTTATTTTACTTTTTGAATAATAAACGCAACAAAAACGACAAATTAATTTCAAATTTCAAACCGAAAAATTATAGTCCGACGAAATTTTCATAGATGACACCACTTATTTCGTTTTTTTTTTATTATTTTTTAACGACGTAATTCTTTAAGGAAAAACAAAAGACAACTTCAATGAAATACGTACGAAGAATAGAGTGAGATAAAATTTCGCACCGAAAACTTTATAGTCCGACGAAATTTACGCAGAAAAATGGCGCCACTTAGTTTAATTTTTTTTTAATTGCATTTTAATGACGTAATTCGTTAAGAAGAAACAAAAGACAACTTTAAAGAAATACATATAAAAGAAGCAAACTGAAAAATTTGATAAAAAAGTAAAAAACAAAAGCGCATCGATTGTTTTTCAGTTGCAGTTTATTTTATTTTTCTTTTGTTTCTTTCTGACAAGACATTTTTCTTTGCACTTCGTTGTCACTTATTTGAGTTTATCTTATGTTTTTCTTTTTGTTTTTTATTGTGTCGGACGCGTTTCGTTAAGTTTCTTTTTTTTTATCTTCTATCTGTCGTTTGTTTTTATCTTTCTTCCTCTTCATTTAACTTCAGTTCGCAGATTAAAGGAAAAGAAAAACAAACAAAAGAAAATTGACTAGACTAGTCTAATCAATATTCTGAACACTGCCTGTAATTACAACATGATCTTAACGTCCTTTTTCATTGATGCACTGAAATATAAATAAACATAACAAAGTGTAAGTCATAGGCACAGAATTCCAATCGACCATGTCTACTCTATAAATGAATTACCGCTTGAAATGGTCTCCTCTATAAACGTCTTGGGGATACTCCTCATAAGTTAGGTCTGCAACTGTCAAATGAACCACCCTGTATGAATTATGCGAAATGGAAACCTACAAAACTTTCATTAAGAAATTCTTTTTGAAAGGTCATTTTTGGACTATAGCGGAGGTTCGAGGCACCCTGTATTTGCAAGATCCGCATTAAGGCGTGAATTAAATCACCTTGAAGCAATTGCAAATCATTGTTTTTTTATTTGCACTTTTTGGTAAATAATCATTGTTTATCCATCAGCTATAAATATAATTAATTATAGAACCAAGAAATCCTACATAACAAGTTTTTTCTTCCTTTACAACATCTTAGGATTGACTTTCGGACCCTCTACTGTTTCCTGTAGATCACATTACATAACTTATTATTTTATATTTAAAATCTGCATATTAAAGAGAAAAACTTTCCAATTCCAGTACGGAGTAATCGTCGCCATGGGTATTTTGAAAAAAGCAGCTGCCCTTGTAAACAAAGAATTCGGATTAGACCCGAAAATAGCAGACACCATAGCCGAAGTCTGCGATGAAATTATATCTGGTAAATTATACGAGGAACATTTCCCCTTGGTGATCTGGCAAACGGGGTCGGGCACTCAGACCAACATGAACACCAACGAGGTGATAAGCAACAGGGCCATAGAAAAGCTGGGTGGAAAATTGGGCTCGAAAATCCCTGTCCATCCCAACGATCACGTAAACAAGAGCCAGAGTAGCAATGACACGTTCCCCACGGCCATGCACATTGCAGTGGCCCAAGAAATACACTGCGTGCTTTTACCTGGCTTGACCACTCTGCGCGATTCCCTAGACAAGAAAGCCAAAGAATTTGCCAACATAATCAAGATTGGGCGAACGCACACGCAAGATGCCGTACCTCTAAGTCTAGGGCAGGAATTTAGTGGATACGTGCAGCAACTAACATTCGGGATTGATCGTGTTAAGGCAACACTTCCTAGACTATACATGCTCGCTCTAGGTGGGACGGCTGTGGGCACTGGGCTAAATACAAGGAAGGGTTTCGCTGAGAAGAGTGCCGCCAAGATCGCAGAATTAACCGGCTTGCCTTTCGTAACTGCACCAAACAAATTCGAAGGACTTGCATCTCACGATACCATGGTTGAGGTATCGGGAGCCATCAACACGATTGCATGTTCCTTAATGAAGATAGCTAACGATATAAGGTAATTTCTTTTAACTATTAAAATCCGAAACGTATTGATGTGAATGTGATTATTTTAGATTTCTGGCATCGGGGCCACGTTGTGGCTTAGGCGAACTCAGCCTTCCTGAAAACGAACCCGGCAGCTCAATCATGCCTGGAAAAGTCAATCCAACACAATGTGAATCTCTTACGATGGTGGCCGCCCAGATTATGGGAAATCACGTCGCATGCACCGTAGGCGCATCAAACGGACACTTCGAGCTCAACGTATTCAAACCGATGATAGTGGCGAACGTTTTAAGATCAGTCAGATTAGTGGGAGACGGTTGCGCAGTGTTCGCTAAGAACTGCGTGGATGGAATCGTAGCAAACAAGGAGCACATAGAACATCTCATGAATAACAGTCTCATGCTGGTGACGGCCCTTAATCCGCACATTGGCTACGATAAGGCAGCTGCGATTGCAAAGAAGGCACACAAAGAGAAGAGCTCGCTTAAAGAGGCTGCTCTTAAATTGGGGTATTTGACAGAGCAACAGTTTACCGATTGGGTTAAACCACAAGATATGTTAGGCCCCAAGTAAGGCAGTATTAATATGCAATGTCTAGAACACATGTGAAATTAAATTAAATCAGGTTTGAAATTTCATCAATTTGTAAAAAAATCATCACGTCAAAATAAAATTGAATTTTCAGATGTTTGTTTTTTAATTTTTCTTCAATTATGAACTGCACAAAAGCTGTAGGTAATACAATCTACAGATACGACATGAGCTATGGATTTCCGATAGTTTAAGCCAATATTTAACATGCATCTTCCTAGAGTTGAATTTCTAGACCGTCCACAGTAACTTGTAACTAAAACAGAGAAAAAAAAATATACCAGTGAACAATAGGCTCATTTATTCTTCTATAATAAAATTCTACAATATAATGTAAGGTGTAAACTAAATAAATTAATCCCAGGAATACAAGTTTCCGGGTGTGGGAGGCTTCTTAGAAGCCTTAGGGGTTTCCGTCGCAGCTATTTGCAATTGTTTGCTTGCTATCACACTCGGCGGCTTAACTTCTCTTCTGCCGTCTCGCTTAAAATAATAGTTTGCAGCTAACTGATGTGCAGGTCCTTCCGGTAAGATGGGAGGGGGCGGTGAACGAGTGGCAACTTCCATTGAAAACCGAAGAGAGGCATTGTGCTCGCGACCCAGCATAAAGTCCCTTAGCATAACGAGCAGCGGTGAAATGGACCTTTTTGGCACATTTGGCTTCGCCATTTCAAATAAGTTACTGAATGATTTTGTGGGACAATTTTTTTAAAGGTTAGAATTTGACATTTCGTTGCATAACAAAATCCGAAATCTGAACCAGGGGATTATTAATTACCAACTGCTGAACATGTAACTAAAGTATTTGGAAAATAGGTTTTACAATGTTTTTTTGTCTACGCTTTATTATTACATGAGGTTAAAACAAGATGCAAACACTCTAAGTGCAAGCAGTGCGGGTGAATCGAAAACGCAATTATTATTCTTGAGGAAATATATCGGGTGTTCTTATAAATTTGCCATCGAAGTTGGCCGTGACAAGGTGCTTACTGTGAACATACCACAATTTGATTGTTGTAAATCTTATTTTCTTATTATCTTCTTTCGTTTATTACAATAGATTTCATTCTTGTGTCGTCTTATTGTACCGTTGAGTTCGAAACGTCGAAAGCAAGGTTACGAATGGCAAGTTCAAATGTCAAATTGACAACTGTCATGATGATGATGGTTCACAATTAAATTTTCATGGCCAACTTCGACCTCAGATCCAGAAAGGCACTCTTTATTTCACAACTTCTTAATAAAACTTGGAAGAAATTTAATTCTTGAAAATGTTTGCCCTTGTAACCTTATTTAAATGTTATAGTTACTCGTCCTTCTTTAACGTTGGCCATATCCATTGCAACAGAGTTATCAAAGTGAAAAGAGTTACTAAAAAAAATTCATTTTCAAGATGGAAAATCCCCAGAATCTGTTACCAGATTCAAGAATAAAAATAAATAAATTGAAAAAAAATACATAAAATTAAATGTGAATAGGAACAAAAGACGGTCGATTTGACAACGCAATTCAGTAGGTTGAAACAAAAAAATCGGAAACAAAATAATGGAAATCCAAAAATAATCAAATTAAAATTAGAAATAATAAAAACAAAAGACAATCGACTTTACAACAAAATTTAATAGATTTAAAAAAAATTGAGATAAATAAAAAAGGCGTTGAGAAAGCGAACAATCAAAAAATATGAACGAACAAACAAAAGAAAGCCGAAGAAAAAAATGAAACCTATTAAAAAAAAATAACAGATTCCAAATACAAGCCAAAAGCTACTGTGTAATAAAAAAGCGAAAATAAAAATCAGAGTAAATTATGGATTTAGTAAAGAATGGAAAAAGGAAAATAAACAAGAAGCAATCAGGAGAAAAGAAAACAAAACACAATCAACTTAAAACATATCACGCACTATGACAAAATTTAAAAAAAAGATAGAGAAACAATAAAAAAAAACAAAAGAAAGCGAGAGGAAAAGCAAAACAAAATGAAACCTGTTTGGAAAAATAAAAAAAAGACGATCGATTTTAAGGGATTTATTCCTTAGGTTGGCAACTAGGGATGGCAAATATGGATCAAGACGACGATATAAAAAAAAACAACGAAACATCGACGTATCGATCGCCTGCCATCGATGTCCTCGATATATCGATGAATAAACGTCGATGTTTTGATTTAATAGAATCAAAACATGTTATTTCTATGTTAAGAATTTGTGAAAATTCCACGTATTGGCATCAGCAAAATAGAACACTTAGATAAATTGCTTTTACAAGAGAACAACATATAAAAGTATTTTTAATTTTAGAATTTTTTATAATTTTGTAAAAATTTCTATAAAACTTAATTTAATTAAAAATTGCGATACATCGAAAATTAACCGATGCGAAGTATCGATGCATCTGAAGACATCGATGTTTTGACATGTTGTCATCACTATTGGCAACACTGGATGGCAGAAATGTCAACTTAAAATAGGTTATGTAGTCATTTACAAAGTACACTGGGATTAAAAAATTGTTAAAAAATTTCCTAAAGTTATGAAATTAGAAAAATTTAGACACGTCGAGTGACACGAAACTTATTTTTAATTTTTACCATGGCTTTCTCGAGCCTGCTAAAATTAACGGACATTAGGTAACCTTATTCATGCCAATAACTTGCAGGTATTTTACGCGAAGTTTATTTTAGCATTGGTCGTAGTTCGGTGGCTTTCCAGCACCCCATCGTAGTGAACAGACTCCCTAGAAATGTCCGAACTTTTAGACGATTGCGATCGGACGGCTCGAAGCCTGCTTTCGAAAGTATAGCGACTCCGTTTACAAATGTCAACCTCAATCCGAGGGACATAACTTTTGGTGTCCTAATGAAACCCTTCGGGTTTACACTGTGTGTAAGAAAATTAATTTCCATGAAAAATCACCAATATAATTGATACTTTTTTTAGTTCAGTACTTTTTGTTTTGGTAGTGCGGTTATTTGGCAATATGAAAACATGAGAGCTCATGCAATAAATATGTTGCATAGACCGATGGGTTTCATGCAGAAACAGGTAGATAAAAATTTGGTATGTGGCACCTCTATTGTTTTAAAAGCATAAAGTAAACAATTTAATTATATTACCTTGAAGACCCCTGACCACTCTCTTCTGGCTTCTGATTTTACTGTATCACAGTTCTTTCTTGCTGAGATTTCGTCGTTTCTTACAGCTTGCAGCAAGAAAGAAGAATTATGAAACACTACAACTAGAAACTAGAAGAAAATTAGCAATTGTGACAGAAATATTGTATTCTTTTTTTTTTTAGGGATATTTACGTAAAGAAGTGAACAACTGGTGGAATAAATTAACGCCCGGTGAGAAGGTTTTTGTCCCGATATGTTTTCTAAACGTGTTGGTATTCCTGGCATGGCGAGTGCCAAGGTTTCAGCCGACAATGTTGAAATACTTTTGCTCAAATCCTGGAAGTTCCAGCGTTTGTTGGCCTATGCTTTTGTCAACGTTTAGCCATTATTCTTTCTTCCATTTATTAGCAAATATGTACGTGCTACACAGCTTCAGCACAGGTATGGCACCTATAATATAAGTATACACTGATACCAACTGCAAAAGGCAGAAATTCTTTGAGAGTTGTCAAAAAAAATCCCTTTTTAATATACCAAATGATTTTTTTTAATTTTTTAACAACGCGTGCCATCGAATTTAGATGGCACGTCTTCGCTTTACTGTAAAACAGCATCAAGGAGTAGTATGACGTACTTTTTACTTAAGCTAAGACTTGCCATCCATGACATGGCAAGAGTTAATAAAAAAATTTTGAAAATCATTTGGTAGAAAATCCCTTCATTTTATACTAGATTCAGGAATGAATTTAAAAAAGTTTAAAAAAATGTATTAAAAGTACATAAAGTTAAAGAAAACGAACAATTTGGATCAAATGATCACAAAATAAAGACAACCAATGAAATATAAAAATTCAAAAATTAAATAGTGACATTAGAAGGAAATTATAATAATAAAAACGAAAAGCAATGGATTTTATGACGCAATTTAATAGATTAATAATTAAAAAAAAAAAACGAAAATAACGATGAGAAAAAATTTTAGAGAAAATGTAACAATAATAACTTATGTACACTTGAAAAAAAAACTCTAGCATGCTTTGAAATGACAATGAAGGTATGTCTTAGTACTCTTATTTTATTTACAAGTGTCAGAAGATAACCTCAATTTTATATCATTGAAAAAATGCAATGTTACTAATTAAAATTTTATTTTTAATTTATAAAAAGGGTTGAAAATGCCCTCTACCCTGTTCAATACATTTTAAAACTCTACGTTTTAAACCATTTATGACGTTCTGTAACATGACTGGGTTGCATTTATTTCATTACATTTATCTAACAATCAAGTTAAGACACACGTTAATTTTCCATGGATTGCTGTGAGTTTTTTTTTCAACTGTACATACGTTATTTAAGACAATAAAAACAAAAGACGAACGTTTTTACGAAACAAAATTAAAGGATCAATTTAATTAAAAGAATGATAAGAAAGCAAAAGAAGTAAGAAAATTTAAAAAAAACGAAATAATAAATTTTAAATATGTAACAATAGAAAAAAGGCAATCGATTTTCCAGCACAATTCAGTGGATTAATAAACAAAAACAAAAGACAATCGATTTTATAACATAATTCGGTAGATTAATAAATTTCAAGAAAAACAGTTGGTGAGGAAATGTGACAAAACAAAGAAAACAAATGAACAAAATTTTAGAAAACTTGTAACGATAATATTTAAGAAAATAAAAACAAAAGACAATCGATTTTACGAAACAGTTTAATAGATCGGTTTAATTAAAAGAATGATAAGAAAGCAAAAGAAATAAGAAAATCAAAAAAATGCGAAATAATAAAATTTAAACAATAATAAAAGCAAAAGACAATCGATTTTACATGACAATTCAGTAGACTAATAAACAAAAACAAAAGACAATCGATTTTATTTTAAGAAAAACAGTTAGTGAGGAAATGCGATAAAACAAAGAAAACAAATGAACAAAATTTTAGAAAATACGTAACAATAATATTAAGAAAATAAAAACAAAAGGCAATCGATTTTAGAAACAATTTAATAGATCAATATTTTTTTTTATTAAAAGAATTATAAGAAAGCAAAATAATAGATTTTTTTTTAATACAAAATAATAAAATTTAAAAAATAAATAATTTATTAAAAGAATGATGGGAAACCAAAATAAATAATAGAAATTTTTTTTTAATGTGAAATGATTAAATTAAAACAATAATAAAAACAAAAGTCAATCAATTTTACAACATAATTCAGTAAATTAATAAATAAAAGCAAAAGGCAATTGATTTTATGACACAATTTAATAGATTAATAAAAAAAATTAAAATAACGATGAAAAAGCAAAAGAATGGAATTCAAAAAAAAACGGAAATAATAAAATTTAGACAATCATAAAAACAAAAGACAATCAATTTTAGAGCACAACTCAGTAAATTAATAAATAAAAACAAAAGACAATCGATTTTACAGCAAAATTCAGTAAATTATAAATAAAAACAAAAGACAATCGATTTTATAGCATAATTCAGTAGAATAAATAAAAGAAACTATTATTGAGGAAATGTGACAGAACAAAAAAGAACAAATGAACAAAATTTTAGAAAATATAACAATTTAATTAAAAGAATGTGAAGAAAGCGAAAGAAATAATAAAATTGAAATTTGTAATAATAAAAAAAAAGACTATCGATTTTACAGTACGATTCAGTAGATTAATAATTAAAAAAAAAAACAGTTAGTGAAGACTTATGACAAAATAGAGAAAACAAGAAATGAACAAATTTTTAGAAAATTTGTAACAATAATATTTAAGAAAATAAAAACAAAAGACAAATCGATTTTACGACACAATTTAATAGATCAATAATTTTTTTATTAAAAGAATGATAAGAGAACAAAATAAATAATAGAATTTTTTTTAAATACAAAATAATAAAATTTAAACAATAATAAAAACAAAGGACAATGGATTTTACGTGACAATTCAATAGATTAATGAACAAGAAAAAAAAGGCAATCGATTTTATACCATAATTCTACGTATATGTAACAATAAAAAATAATATTTAAGAAAATAAAAACAAAAGATAATCGATTTTACGTCACAATTTAATAGATCAATATTTTTTTTATTAAAAGAATAAGAAAGCAAAAGAAATATGTATGTAAAAGAATTTAAAAAAATAGGAAATAATAAAATTTAAAAATTAATAGCAAATGGGCTGCAATTTGCCAATTCTAATGCAATGTTAGGCCAAAAAGCGATTGCAGGATGTCGTGACTTAAACTCTTCAATAAAATTTAGATAATAATAAAACCAAAGACAATCGATTTTACGATAATAAAATTTACATAATAATGAAAACAAAAGACAATCAAATTTAAAGCATAATTCAGAAGGTTAAGAAACAAAAGACGATCTATTTTACTGCACAACTGCACAATGCAGTAGATTAATAAATAAATTTAAAAAAAAATGTTTAGGAGGAAACAAACGAACGAAATTTTTAAAAATATATAGCAATAATATTTTTAAAAAAATAAATAAAAACAAAAGACAATCGATTTTAGAGCACATTCAGTAGATTCATAAATTAAAAAAAGACAATTTGAAACAAACAGTTACAAAACAAAGTACTATTCAACCTTCAAAATGCTCAACAGATTATTTTTAAAAAAATGCAATAGATGGCGCTATTCAATATCTCATACAAATATAATACAACAATTATTGTTGAATATCTGACAGCAACGTAAGTAATTTTTTTGTTACCATCGATTTTTGAAACGTTGCTCAATAAATGGTGTTTTTTCAATATGTGCCAAATGATTTTAAAAAAAAATTAAAAGGATTTATCTTTAAAGTTGGCAACACTGTAAGTTTGTATTTATGAGTGGAATAAAAATGTACCAGCACATCAAGGTATACTATGCCATGCAATCTGTTAGAAATTTCTTTAATTTGATAATAAGCAAGACAAAGGAGAAAATATATATCCTCCCTTGTATTGATCAACATGTAAAGACTACGTCACATATATCTGTTTACATGTGGTACATTACACTGAGAACAACAATATTGCAATATTTATTGAATATACTGTCAGGCTTTCACAATTTATGTCGGTTATTTTATTGTCTCTTAAAAGACAAAGGATTCTAAATATATTATGTTTTGGTTTTAGGTGCAGTTGCAAGTCTAGGAAAAGAACAGTTTTTAGGTTTATATTTAAGTGCAGGTGTAGTATCTAGCTTTACTAGTTACATTTATAAAGCGCTGACGAAAAAGCCGGGCCTATCATTAGGAGCTGTAAGTATTATTTCGTTTACAATTCTGTCTGCTTTTAATATCATACTAAAAATCCACTTCAATTTTGTAATAAGAATTACTTCCAGAATTCGTAATGAGCGTCACCAAAATAATGTTAACAATATTTTTATTCTAGTCGGGAGCAATAATGGCAATTTTGGGCTACGTGTGTTGTCAGTACCCCGACACAAAATTAGGAATAATATTATTACCCTTTCTAACGTTTTCAGCCGGTTCAGTAAGTCAGCCTTTACTTACAATTCGGAATTGGGGCGTAAATTTTTTTTTTCTAGGCTATTAAGGTGATTGTTGCACTTGATACGGCCGGTGTGGTTATGGGCTGGAAAATATTTGATCACGCAGCTCACCTCGGAGGAGCTGCCTGTGGGATCGTGTGGGCATACTGGGGCAACGAACAGTTGTGGCAAAAGAGAGACCCCATTCTGCAGTACTGGCACGAAATTAGAGGAGCTATTAAATAATATATCACACGTACTTATATATTTTGTAAATTGTATATACAAAATTAACTTCTTTAAGACTATTTTTTTACTTACAGAAAAGCGAGAAAATATACAATATAAAAAACCATTTGGTGTTAGAGACGCATTCTAAAGTAGAACAATGAACTTGAAAAACTATCCTTGTATTTCAAATTTCAATAGAAAAATCTGATATTACTAAATAAAAATGGAAAAGTATACTGAACCAATTTTCTTTGGTACTCCACGTTTAAGCTTGGTCAAATCAAATAGCCCCTAACACTCTGTATAAATGCATAAAGTTATTAAAAATTCAATTGTGTGACATGATACTCGATGTGTTCACCAATAAATGATGCGATATAAAAGTAGCTATGATCGTAACCCTCTCGGAGTTTTAGAATGGCTGGAACGTTAGCTTCTTTGCAGGCTTCGATTAAATTCTCTGGTAAGAGCTGTTCTTCATCATAGAATTTGTCACTTAAACCCTAATATATTTTATTATAAACATCTTAAACGAATAAAAACAATGAGTACCTACCTGATCTACTAGTATTATTAGTGGTGGTCCATTATATTTTTTTACCAATTCTGTTGCATCCCACTCGGCCCAATTTCCTGATTCTTGTGGTCCCAGGTAACCTGTGAATGCTTTGATACCCCACGGACACTTACTTGGATTGGAAATCGGTGCGAATGCAGAAACGGTCCTAAATAATCCGGGGTTCTTCAAGGCACATATTAAAGCTCCATGTCCACCCATGCTAAAAAAAAAATGAGTAAGACCCCAGTTATATAATGCCTGTTTAAGTTTAAGCTGAAGTCCATAACATGGATTATTATTTCAACAATTGTTAGGGGTGTAAGCTTTGCTTTAAACTGGAATTCTACAATTGGGCCTTAATGATATAAAAACTAATTAGCGTAACTTTTTTTTATTACATGTATTGCAAAACAATCAGAAAAAATGTGTACCATCAAAGAAAATAAATTTTTCACTTTATATTTCTCCTGTTAAAATTAACACATGAATATTTATGTTTCAAAAATGAAAACAGGTGGACTCTCTTTAAATAACTCGAGTCTAATCTGCATAAGCAAGGCCATTGTGCTATTTTTAGATCTATTCTTTTGATTTGGCACTTTGAAATTTATTGTCCGACTAAAATATCTTACGGGTCTCGTTGCAAAGAAACTTATACGTAATTTATTTTTAAACGGGAGAAAATTAAAATAAAAGAGCAAAAACAAAAGAAAAACTGAATGGAAACGAAAAATTAGAGAGGAAAAGAGAAAAACAAGCACCAAAAATGTAACGAAAAAATTAAAACAAAATTTAATATAGAAAATAAAACAAATGAAAATCTGTTGTTATAAACAATGCGATCCTCACTTGTTTTTCTGGCTTTTTTCCAGAAACAAAAAATCAAAAACAAATAATTAAATGACAAGAGATACCTACTTACAAAAGAAAAACGAGAAGAAAATTAAAATGAAAGACCAGAGACAAATGAAAAACTGAATGGAAAGGAAAATTTTGAAAAAAAAAACAACAAAAACCAAAATGAAGTTAAAAAATGAAAAACAAATGACAAACACAATTTAAAACAGAAACTAAAACAAAATGAAAAATGAAAGTTGTTTTGATAAAAAAAAACTCTGACGTTATCAGTAAAATTATTATTATTATTATAAACCAAATGATAGTCATTTGTTTTTCTGTCTTTTTTTTTTCGAAACAAAACATGGAACGAAGAACAAAATGAAAAGAGATACATACATACAATTGAAAAATAAGGAGAAAATTAAAATAAAAAACTGAATGGAAAGGAAAAATTAAAAAAAAAAATGAAAAACAAAAGGCAAACAAAATAGAAAATAAAACAAATGACAAAGAAAGTTGTTAAAAACAATACGATCGTCTTTTGTTTTTCTGTCTTTTTTCAGATACAAAAAAATTAAATGAAAATCAAAAAGCAATTATTAAGTGACAAGAGGAGCCATACAGGGATAGAAAATAAAACAAATTGAAAAATGAAAATTGTCTTTTTTTTCAGAAACAAAATGCGAAACGAAAAACAAAAAATAAATATTAAATGAAAAGAGATGCATACAATTGAAAAATAAGGAGAAAATTAAAATGAAAAACTGAACGCAAAGGAAAATTCTGAAGAAAAAAATAAAGAAAACCAAAGACCAAAAACGAAATGAAGGACAAAAGACAAACAAAATTCAAGATAGAAAATAAAACAAATGAAAAAGAAATTCGTCTTTTGTTTTTCTGTCTTTTTTACAGATACAAAAAATGAAATGAAAAACGAAAAGCAAATATTAAGCGAGAAGAGGGGCACACAGAGATAGAAAATAAAACAAATGAAAGTTGTTGTTATAAACATTACGATCGTCATTTGTTTTTCTGTCTTTTTTTCAGAAACGAAAAATGAAATGAAAAACAAGAAGAAAATTAAAATTAAAGACCAAAGACAAATGAAAAACTGAATGGAAATGAAGATTTTGAAAAAAAGAAAAACAAGAACCAAGGAAAAACAAAAGACAAATAAATTTAAAATGGAAAATAAAACAAAGGAAAAATGAAATATTAAACAACACGATCGTCATTTGTTTTCTCTTTTTTTTTTTAGAAAGAAAAAACGAAATTAAAAACAAAAAGCAAAGCAAATTAAATTACAAGGTCATGTAAATCGAGGCCCCCGAAATGACAATCGTAGCAGGTCACGAAATTCCCGATAGGTCTCGTTTTACATGAACGCGACTGTACTACATACATACAAATGAAAAACAAGGAAAAAGGCCAAAGACAAATGAAAAACCGAATGGAAAGGAAAATTTTGAAAAAAAATCTCTCGTAAAATTTACGATCGTCATTTGTTTTTTCTTTTGAAGTTATCGTTTTCTTTCTTTCCTATGCCAATAACATTTTTTCCAATAATCAAGTGTTTCTTGTTTTCATTTGTTACCTATAATCAATTCACCACATTTTTTTTAATTGAAAAAGAAACAAATGGGAAATAAAGGGGAAACAAATAAAAAATTAAAAGGGAGACAAGTGAAAAACAAGTGACTGTGATTACAATTTCTGATGTTTGTCATTGTTTTTATTGAAAGTAAATATTATTAACCAAGAGAAAATTAAAATGAAAAAAAAATCATACTTTTGTTTCCTTGGATAACTAGGGATTGAATTTTGTTCGTTGTTCATTATGTGAACTGAGTAGCCCAAATTAGGCGCCATGTCTAAAATGTAGCCCAATTGGCAGATTTTTTTACAGGACTTGTCGCAAAGTAACTTTATTTATAAACACGGTCTTAGTTTTTTTAGTTAATATCAGGAAGAGTTTCGCATTCTGCTTGCAAAATCTATTGACCTATTTAAATGTGTTACGTGCACCATTTCAGCATGACTTTGCATTATTTTACTAAACAGCTGCATCTACTAAATTTATCCAATTTACATAGTGCTGACAATAGGTCAACAATAAATTACTTTGTCAGCCCATGCAAACACTCTTTCATTGCCAAATCGTTTCATTTTAACTGTAATAGTAAAATGCTTAAAAAAGATTAAAAAATTAAATATGGATTAAATGTTGGTAGATAAGCAATGACTTAAGGCGGCTTACTTTCTGTTATCAGTATACCGAAATAAATCCAAATTTAATGACTTGCTTTATACAATGCTTGCAAATTTATTTAAAACTATTCATAAAATTGTTTAACTTTGATGAAGCTTTATTTTGAATAAGTTAATAAAAAGGACATTTTCTCTTAATATGTGTCAATCAAAAGTAGCAAAATTCATTTATAGCTAAAAGGATAATATTTTCTATTTTCTTTCTTATGTAACGCTGATTTGATAGCATTTTCAATTCACATTCTCAGAGTATCTCCATCTCCTATTATTAAATGAGGTTGAAAGGAAAAGAAAATACTCTTAAAGCAGTAAATCGAAAATATTATTAAACCAGCACAACTGCAATCATTTTTTTTCTGAAGTTATTCGCTTTAAAGATCAATTATTACATACCTATGCCCCATTATAGATTGTTTTCCTTCTGAAACCGGAAAGTTCTCATTTACAACATTCAACAACTCACTGGTAATATAACTGTACATTTTATAATTGTCACTCCAAGGCTTCTGCGTGGCATCAACATAAAAGCCAGCCCCTACGCCAAAATCCCAAGAATTCGAATCCCCGGGGATGTTTAAACCCCTCGGTGAAGTATCCGGCGCAACCAATATTACCCCCTTATCAGCCGCATATCTACAAATAGAAACCGTCTGCAAAGACGACACAACAAAGACAAATTTTCACGTACTGCTGCGCCCCGGCTTTCTGTATGAAATTCGCTTCCGAACACGTCAACCCGGAAAGCCAGTAAATTACGGGCACGTCTTGTTCTTCGCTCTGCGGGGGCAGGTAAACCCCGAAGTTCATTCGACAGCCCAAAACTTTCGAGTCGTGCGAGTAAACCTTCTGGTAACCTCCGAACATTTTGTTGCTGGAGACTTCGGTCAGGACACTCGAAGATGCCATCTAAATTTCAACACAAAACTGAAATATGTAAATAAAACGCAAAGAAACTAACTCACTTTGTTAGCAACTCCTTTACAGTTCAAATTCAAACACCTATGAAAGCCTCGTGAGTACCGGCGATTGAGGAATGGAAGGCAGGACCTCGCCAAAGGCCAAGATCGATTTATAATTTGATCTAACAGGTGTCTCTGTAAAAATAAATGTGTGTCAGTGTGTTTATTGCAGTAGGCTGGAGATAAACGAACAGCTGCACGTAACGTGATATACACATCTGCATGTATGTGTGTGTGTTTGTTGTTTACATTAGTATTGTGACGTATTTAGAAAACCTTTACGTCAGTATGATTTCGATTCAAATAAATAAACTTGTAATTTAAAGAAATCTAAATTCAAAAGTTTAGTTTAAGGGAGTAATTTAAAAATATATGAAAAAAGAACGAGGGCTTAGCAGTGTTGCCAAAATATTTTACCCAGAATGGTTATTTTAATAATGTCATTTCAGTGAATAAATTTTTACTTTGGATATTATATAGAGATGCAAAATTGATGAAAAATCTACTAATTTTATCACACTTAACTTTTATAACTAAATATAAGGTGCGTTCAAAGAAATCAGTTATCAAAAAGGCTCTGAACTTACTTTTACTTTATGACGGCACGTCGTAGCTTAGTACGTATGTTGAAACCTTGAATTTATGCGTGCTACCAACAGCCTTAACTGTCAAAGATTTTATTTACATCTTCGAGGTATTTGTAATAAAATAAATGTTTTATTTGTTTAATTGTGTTTTATTATCCATATTATCCATTAAATGGATATAAAAAGTTAGGTTATGTTTATAGTAATCGTATAATTACGACGTGACTTTGCAAAATTTGCATTTGACATAAACCTACTCGATAACGGTTTTTATTGAACGCACTTTATCAAAGTACAGCAGATAGTAAATTCTGGACTCGCCATTAAAAAAAAGTTCGCTATTTTCTTAAGTTCAAATGTCTGTTAAACTTAACATATGAAATATTTCTTACGTGCGGGGATTTTTGGATTAAAACGTTATAATGTCCTTTGAATAAAACTCGTTATGAGAAAACTATGAGCTCTGAACTAACTAAGCACCTGTATCCCTAAAAGTTATTTTAAAATCCCCCAGAAACCCCTAAAAATCCCTATCCACACGTATACTTAAAAGAAATACTAAATTCGTTAAAAATTTAAAAGGTTCGATTTGATGCTTATTTTGACTTTCTCTCTAAACACAATCTACTCTTAAATTTCTCTCCAACTCACTAATAAAGATAAAAATCCCTAAATTTACAGAGAAAACTCCTGTATTGGCAACACTGGAACTAGTTCTTATTTTATGATGGCTCGAGTTGTCCAAGGCAGCGTTGCCACAAGCGTTGATTTATCATCAGATCTAGTGACTTTTGTTGTTCATTTATAACCTGTTAATTATTTTTTAAAAAATCGGGATTTTCTGGTGATTTTTCGCAAAATTTAATTTTTTTTTATCTGTTAAATTGTGTTGTAAAATCGATCGTCTTTTGTTTTTATTATTTGCTTATTTTTCAGTTATTATTATTATTTTGTTTTCTTTGTTTTGTCAACATTATTTTCAAATTGTTTTTTTTAATTCATTTCATTAAAATCCTGTTGGAAAATCGACTGTCTTATTTTTATTATTTTTTTAAATTGATTTTTTCGAATTTTTATTATTTTGTTTTCTTCTTTTTGTCATCAAACTTTTAAAATTGTTTTCTTTTTTGAATTTGTTAATTTGTGTACTAAAATCGATTGTCTTTTGTTTTTATTTGATTATTTTTCAATTTTTATTATTTCATTTTCTATCTTTAGTCAAAATTGTTTTTTTTTTTTAATTTATTATTAATTTACTGAAGTGTTGCCACTGGTGGTGGTTTATCACCAGATCTAGTGATTTTTGTTGTTTAATTATTTTTTTAAAAAAATGGGATTTTCTGGTGCCTTTTCGCAAAATATAAATAACACGGAAAATTTTATAACATTTCGTAAATTGCTCTTTTTTAAAATTTATTAATTTGTTAAATTGTGTTGTAAAATCGATCGTCATTTGTTTTCTATTATTTGCTTATTTTTCAATTATTCTTATTTTGTTTTCTTTGTTTTGTCCGCATTATTTTCAAATTGTTTTGTTTTTTTTTTTAAATTTATTAATCTATTAAATTGTGTTGGAAAATTGACTGTCTTTTGTTTTTATTTTTTTAATTGTTTTTTTTTTTTAACTTTTATTATTTTGTTTTCCTTGGCTTGTCACCATTATTTTGAAATTTTTAAAAAATTTATTAATCTGTTAAATTTTGTGGTAAAATCGTTTGTCGTTTGTTTTTTTTTTTTTTATTTTGTTTTATTGATTATTTTTCAGTTATTATTATTTTGTTTTCTTTCGTCATCATTCTTTTAAAATTGTTTTCTTTTTTGAATATATTAATCTGTTAATTTGTGTACTAAAATCGATTATTTGGGGGTAATTTTTTAATTAATTTAGAAGAATTTTTTAAACATTTTTCCCGTAATCTGTGACATTCCTTCTCTTACGCATTTTTTTTGCGCAACAATTGTCAGTCACCCTGTATAAAAGAAAAATTACTAGCAAAACGTAAGGAACGTCATGCCATGAAGCGCTTCATGGCGATGACCCTGGTTGAACGCATTTCTGTTAATTAACAAGAACCTTAAATTAATTGCGAACTTTTAGCTATTTACTCAATTTAGTTCTTCCTTATAAATTCCAGTTAAAAAAAAAAATACCTTAGAAAAAGATTTCTAGGTACATATTTACATAATTAATACTGAATTAATTAAACTATGATGAGTCTTTGGGCATTTCTTTGTTACAGATTTGAAATAAAGTGCACTTCCTTCGTTGAATATTTAAAAACTAAGACATACAATTTTGTTAAAAAAAAATTGCAATCTTTCCAAGCTGTTCAGTGTGACGGTTAATTAAATTCCCAAACCTAAATATAAACCAATTTATTTTACAGAAGTGCCCCGAAGTTAAAAATATTTTTTTTCATCCTGACAGCTATTTACCAATGTCTATTTTCATCTCTTTGATTAACTAGTGCGTTTGAAGCTTGAGGGGGCGTATTTTTAGCGAAATCTTGGCGTATCCCAACAAAACAAAATTTAAAAAAACATTGTCTCATCCCTAGAATTTTCAAACAAACATATTTTTTCATCGTTTCGTAATCACGAACTCGCACGCTTTTTAATTTTTATTACACGCCAAAACATAAATATACATATATCAGAGTGGATTAAGCAAAATTAGAATTCACCCACATGGTTCCTAAATTAAAATGTTTTGATGCCTGCCACTAATATATGAGGATTTATTATGTTGACTATCGTGTTTATAAAATCAGATTTATCCAACTATATCCACTTACTCATATAAAAATGAAGAAAAGTATGAATAAAATAAATAAATACCAGAAAGATATATGAGGTATATATTTCAATTAACTTTTTTCTTTATAGATTATTTGCTGTTTCGACATTTTTTTACATAGTTTAGCAAAAAATAAATTCTAAATTTAATTACACTCAGCTTGCCTATCTTAGATGTGATATATAATTTTATGTGCACCAAAAGCAATATCGTTGTGTTAATATCAAACTTTGTATCTGGAATAATTAATTTAAAAAAAAAAAACAATACAAGAAAGGTTTCTGTGAATGACACTTCGATTCTAAGAACCCTATACTATGGCAAGTAATTTTACTGTTTGGCTTTAATAGAAATGTTACACAAAGAAAATGAAATCATATTCATTAATTATTAATTTTCTCAGAAATATGTTTAATTAGTTATAATTGAAAATAATTATCTAATGGCATTTTATCTGTCAATTGTTTACTTAGTTGCTATTCAAGGTTAATCTCAAACAGCAGTTTGTTCTTGACAAACAAAAATAGAACACATCAAATTGTTTATACAATATAAATAGACTCTGTACATTTAATTCTATCAAAAACAAATGATAATAGCAAGTATTAGATAACGAAATTTTTGTCAACTATATGCAATGAGACAAAAACCTGAAGAATTAACTCAGAATTATTTTTAGATTTAATCTCTGCGTATCTGAACCATTTTTTTATCATAGTTTCCAGTGACAATGACTTACCTTCAATAAATTTTATTTCTACGCATGCATACATACTATATTAAAAATAAATAATAATTTAAGTCTATGAGACTTGATGAGGACCATTTTCTTTGTACTATTATGGTTCACACAAAAAAAAATCTCACTGATTGATTAGCACACTGAGAGATAACTTTAAAATAATCCTCTTTACTTCACCAATAAAATCCAATTTGGGCAGCTACAGCGCATTAAAAAAAAAAAAAAAGTATTACACAATTTTCCTAAACAATCACAATTTGTTGCACTAAATTCCACAATAAATAAACTACGACAATATAAAATTCTCTTACTAAATTAATTAACTATACAATATTCTTTTTATATTTTCATAAGCTGCGTTCATAACGCCCCAGCTTAGAAATGACCTCGTACAATTCACATGCACCCCCCGATACACGTATCTTAATTTACTCCCACGTTCTCGATACACCCTCGGCAAAACTTTAAGGATATTCTCGAACTTCCCACCTACGTGACTTTGGACTGCGACTTTGGTAACATTCAGCGGATAAAACAGGCACGACACGGACGCCCCGATGGTAGCACCGCAGATAAACTGCATAAAAGTTCTGGTCATATCCGAATCGGTTTTCGGTATGAACACCTGCAGCTCGTCCTTCAAAATAAAAAAGCACGCATTCGCAGGGCCATTCCTCAAGAGTATCGTGTGGACGCCTCTGTAATACTCTCTGAAACCGTACTCCAAGCCGATTACCCTAAATGCATGGAACGTGTTTCTGAAATTTTGGTGGTGGGTGGAATCGATGAGGAGCGTTTGGATTCTCTCGAATGGGGTTAAGACTGCTTCTGCCGTGCCTGCCACTATGCCGCTTATTATTCTTGACGTGTAGCTGTTTATTTGGGCGTTGATCAGTGGACGTTTCACTTCATCATATACTCCGAACATGATGGATAAGGTAAGGGATTTTTGTAGTAGCGGAGGTAGAATTCCACGATATAGAAAATATAGTCCTTCATCGCGTAGCTGTCTAAATGCACTGTCTGCTTTCACACCAGTTAACATCTGGAAAAGATAATTACATTTACAATGTCATAAAGCGTTGTACGTCTTAAAAGTATTTTTTAATAAATTCTAGAAAATTATTTATTCAGAAATTCCATCGAATTAGGAGTGTATGACTCAAAATTGGGTAAAATTAATTTAATTTTTAATTTTATTTATTTATTTTTATTGAAAAGATTGAGATTGCATTTTTGGAGTGTCCGACAGAATCGATCGTCTTTTGTTTTTTTGTTTTGTTTTTTTTTTTTTGTGAAACTGTGAAAACAGAAGGAACAGATTCTGTTTATTTCAGTGTGTTTTTTTTTAAATCTCTTTCTTTCTGCCTCATTTCTAATTTTCTTTATATTCATTTATTTATTTTTATTGAAAAAGATGCTCACGTTTCTGAACTGTCCGGCGAAATCGATCGTCTTTTGTTTTGTTTTTGTTTTATGAGAGTGTAGAAAGGGATTCCGTTTATTTCAGCGTGATTTCTTTTCTAATTTCAAGTCTCATTTGAAACCGTTCGGCAAATAATCAGGGTTTCTCGTTTTTCCTTTTACGTCTCGGCACTTCGATTTTTTTTTTAATTTAGTTAAATTTTTTATTGAAAAGCCATTGTCTTTTGTTTTTCTATGGGACTGTAGAAACAGAAAAAAAAATCGATCGTCTTTTGTTTTCTTTTATGATAGATTTTATTGGTCCAGAATTATAAAGAAACAGAAGTTTTCTATTATTTTTATTTCTGTAGAAAGAGAAAAAATCGATCGCCTTTTGTTTCTTTTTTATGAGTGTTGAAAGAAAAGCTTTCTATTCTTTTTATTTCAGTGATTTTTAAAATGTTTTTAATCATTTCAAATCCGTTTGCCAAATAATTTAAAGTTTTTTGTTTTTTCTTTTGCTTCTCAGTTCCACTTTTTTTTTTGTTTATTTGGTATTGAAAAATTTGATTTGTTTTTGATCTGTCCGCCAAAGTCCGTTGTCTTTTGTTTTTTAATGGGACTGCAGTAACAAAAAGAATAATCGTTTCTTGTTTTTACTTTTTTAAGAAATTGTAGAAACAATAAATTTTTATTCGTATTCTTATTGTTTTTTTTTTTTTTTTAGTTTCTAAATCATTTCGAACCCGTTCGCCAAATTATTTTTTTATTGAAAAAGTTGATTACGTTTCTGAACTGTCCGGCGAAAACGATCGTCTTTTGTTTTTTTTTTTTTTTATGGAGCTGTAGAAACAGAAAAAATCGATCGTGTTTTGTTTTGTCTTTTGTGAGTGTCGAAAGAAAAACTTTTTATTCTTTTTATTTCAGTGATTTTTAAAATGTTTTTAATCATTTCAAATCCGTTTGCCATTTTAAATAGTTTGTTTGTACTGTAATTATTATTTTTATTTTCTTAATTGATATCGATTTTTGTATTATTGGTAGTCATTTGTTTTTCCTTTGTTTCTAGGTTTATTTTTATTAATTTTAATTCCGCTTTCTTTTTAAATAGACGCCGAAACTTTCAAAAAAACAGCAATAAATAGAGAAAAAAATGTTTCAATTAAAGCTGGAAGAAGTTAAATTAATGGTAAACATGTTTATCAGAGAAGTCTAATAAAGGATTAAAAAAAAGCAGTGCATAACTAAGAATTAACAATTTGATAAAATAATCTTATCATATGTGCTTCAACTTCCTGTTTTTTTTTTTTTTTGAATAATAAATACATTTTTGCGAATTTAATTGAAGATTGAAGATTTTTTTCTCAAGTTTAGCATTTTCTGTTTTTATTAAAAAAAAAATTTAATACATTCACACCTTAAAAGTATTAGGTATACATATTTCAGGACAGAATTTAACGAATGTTTGCATTAGATCTTAATACGGTCCTGGCTTATTGATTGGTTAACTTGAGACATTTATCTTAGTTTAGTTTAAGCTTCTTTAAGATTCCTGCCATTGTTGAAGTTAATTGATAGATGGCAGCACATCCTGCACCCAGTAGTGATTATAATTGTCACATTTGCCATTTTGTTTGATACCTACTGATTTGCAAATTACATTACGTTAGCATGTAGGTATCAAACAATATGGCGGTCGAATTTGACACTGACGTTTAAGTGTCGCTACTGGGTAGGTATGAAGTTTTCCAAAAACTGTCAAAATAAATATATTTTTGAATAAAATTATATGAATTATTTTAATAAACTATCGTTACTCAGTTTAAAGTTTAAAAATATTAAAAAAAACTGTGTGTAACAGTTAGAAAATCAATTGTACTATAGTACCTTACCTGTCTAAATATAATTTTATTTATTGGAAATGTTATGCATATATTAACCACGGCTGCACCACAGCCGCACACATACTCCTTCCAATCCGGATTTAAAATATTTATCCTCCTTCGAGTTTCCTGAGTATTCATAACAGTTCCTGAAACAATTTTCTCCTACTCTTCATGTTTGGAGGTTATGCAATTGTCACCCACCTTGCTTGTTAAATTTCTGCTCCTCATGGTCCAACATAACTTTATTTTTGTACACGTTTACCATTCTTCGCACGAATAATAAAACTAAGACCCGTAAAAGTACAACTTCTTCCTCCTTGGTTTTTCATTTAAACTCTTGTTATCTGCCAACTTCTCAGTGATTGCCAGAAATATTTCGTACTATGGACCGCACTGTAGGTACGCTTTATTTGAACCAGCTATTTTTAATTATATGAAATAAGTATAACAATACTTTCGCATACCGTCATAATATGCTACTGCTTCCTAAAGATTATTTGACATTTTTGGGCAGATTTGGCAACGTCGCACTTGTTCTTGTTTAATCAGTGGCGTATCAACGACAAGGATAACGCAATTAAGACACGGGTGGGATGATTAGATAGCTTTTGTTTTCCTTTTAGCTTAATTAAAAGATTGCATAACTCAGCTGGATGTTTTTCTACGCATTTAATTTAGATAGTAAGCGTAAGGTTTTGTTGTTTAGAACAAAATTTATAAAATAAAGACACAACAAAGTGGAATTTAGTAGATTCATGAATTAAGATAAAACGAAAAGAAACTTTCAGCGCGTTCAACAGATGGTGCTGTTGAATGTCTTACAATAACTTACAATAATTTTTTGTGATTGTTCAGAAATGGCTGTCAGTTGAAACTCAATAAATAAATGGTGGTTTTTCAATATAATCTGTCAATAACCAGTGAATCACCCTCACACAAACAAATGAAAATTACCAGTACTGGTAAACAAATAAAAACAAAAGACACAACAAAGCAGAATACAGTAGATTCATAAAATAAAATAAACGAAAAAAGCTTCAGACATGTTTCACCAGATGGCGCTGTTGAATATGTTATAACAACGCAATCAATTTCTTATGATTGTCAACAAATGATAAAATAATTACATTTTTTAACAAATGCGAAACAATAAATGTATGGTCTTACACACATTCAATATAAAAAAAATGAAAAAATTGATGCACCAATAAATTTGATGGCTAATTTGTTAGATGGCACTACATTCCTGTCTTTTAACTAAATTTTGGGCAAATTCAGACGTACAGCTAGACTTAGTTAGTCAAGATATTTTAATAAAGTAGTGAAAATGAAACTCACAGAACTCATATTATGAATAACTTTAATCTTTTGGAACTTAAGAAACTAACACAACTTAATCAAAACTCAACCTAAACCGTGTGCTTTATTTATGCCTTCCCTCAATTCTCTATTTTGCTTCTCTAATTCCTTGTAAGCCTGCAATGCCAACTCCAATGAAGCTTTTTTCACTGCACACTCTTTCACATACTTCTCCACATTCTCTATCTCCCCCATTTCAAATTTCACCCCATGCATCTTATCGTAGAGTTGTAACAAAACATTTGCTTCATCGATAACGGAAGTTTCAATCAATTCCAATAATAAATTATCAATCATGTTAAACCATGACAGAAAAAATGTGAGAGATCCAAAGTGCCTTGTAGAACGTAGGCTATCAAACTGATTATTTTCGTTAACGTGCTGATAGGTGGTGCTCGTTATTTGCTGGTATTGCGGGTCATCCGGCTCGAATTGCACGCAGGCCCTGTCTAAAATAAATTCGTATTCCTTCCTAGATAACAGATTTAAGAAATATTGATCTTTGAACATTAAGGGAACTCTAAATTTTCGGCCGGGGCTAGGAAAGTACGCTTGATTCACACGTTCTCGTAAATCCCAGTCGGCTGCACGTAATGTTCCATCAAGTTCACGAACTACGATAAGGCGATCACTGTTTCTAACATTGAAAGTTATATCTGTGAAGACGTATTTAGAAGTGTCTAAGCCTTCCAAAGCCGGGTCTTTACTTAAGACCTTGTCTATTTGCGTACGCACTTTTACGACCGGAGGTATTTGCAAAAGTTCGTCAGATTTTTCCTTGGCTTCTTTCATTAAATGCTGTAGTTCATCGTCGGTTATGAATTTCACTTGAGGTAGCTCTAATTTCCCTTTGCCTAATTTTTGTCTCTTGTATATTTTCTGCATGTTTACTCGCGTCAGGGATTTTAACAGGGATTGGACCTCGTCATTGAAAAATAACGGAGCTGGATCTTTTTCGTCTAAAACGTAATAGGATTTGAATAATATTAACTATTTTTATTACCCGTAACTTACTGTATTCTTTGGTGACATAACTAAGGCGCCGATTAAAAAATACGTAACTGCAAGCGGAATTTACTTCTGCGGTTAATTTTCGTATTTGTCTTGGAAAACTCCGAAACATTGCTGCTTTCCTAAGGACTTTTTTGTAATGTCGTGTTTAGAGGTTAACATAACCTAACCGCAATTGCCAAAGTCGGTCAGACAGGACTACCAACTTTAATTAGTTTTTACCAGCATTTTAGAGTTTCAATACTTTAAGAATGGTTGAAATTATATTTTTATTTTATTATTGTTGCACTAGCTCTAGAATAGAACACGAGAACCGAGAAATACAATTTAAATTTCATTTGATTTTGGGGTTTGCACGTTAATGGCGCTTTCGATTGACTTATAGTCAATGTTGCCAGAGGTTGTGATTTATCACTAGATTTAGTGATTTCTGTTGTAGGTTACAGACATAGGTTATAGATCATTATCTGGTGATTATTTTTATTTTTTTTAATAAAATTTCTTTTTTAAAAATTTATTAATTTATTAAATTATGTTGTAAAATCGATTGTCTTTTGTTTTCATTACTCTTTTTAATTTGATTATTTTCGATTTTTATTATTTTCTTTATTTAATATAAATGAAAAGCAGCATCTTGGCACAATTTTATTTATTTTTTATTAAAAAGAAAACGCCGGTTCAGTCCGCTAGTAACAGACTTGATGTTTGGCGAGGCAATTATTAGGTGTAGGTTCAAGTCCCCTCCTAGTGCGTGTGACTTCTATGTGAGAGATAGAATTCTCATGGATCGTGTTCGGATTTTTGTTTGTAAGGCGAATGCCAAAGGAGAAATAATAATATCAAAGGCGGTCATAGTCGCCGAAACATCTCCCCGACAAAATCCATGAGCTTGGAAATTTCATGGGAAAAAATGGGTTGTAAAATCGATTTTTTTTGTTTTTATAATTATTTTCTAATTTGACTATTTTTCAATTTTTATTGTTGCATTTTCTTTTGTTTTGTCACCTTTCTTTTTTTCATTTATTAATATACGTATTGAAAAATCGACTGTCTTTTTTGTTTTTGTTATTTTTCTTTAATTTGAATGTTTTTCAATTTGCATTATTTTGTTTTTTCTTTTTAGTCACCATTTTTTTTAATTGTTTTTTTTTTATTTATCATTCTTTTGCTGAAGCTTCAAAAATTTAAATAAATCACAATTGAACATGAAAATTTAAAATTTAGTGCTTATTGGTTGGTAACTAGTGATTTCTTGTCGGCTAATTTGGTGACTTAAATTTTGATTGTTTGGCAACACTGTTCAGAATATCTTCGTCTCGTGTTGTTGCATAAGATTAAAACAAGACGCAAGTACACTTAGTACAACCGGTTAAGGTGAATCGAAAACGCCATAAGTAAATATACCAGGTGATCCATGTTTTGTTTCGTGGTGTCACCTGCTAAGAGCTGCGACAAACTCATTAATAAGTGTCGCAGCCGCCTAAATCAATAAAAAACTTTTATCCGGCAGGTCGCGTTTGAAGAAGTCTGTTCCACAAAAGCTTGCGTTCATGTGAGTGGCGCCCTCTGCGGAGTTTTGGTTTAATTTCCGCTGGTGCCATAGTTACCATGGTAAGTGTTACATTTAAATTAGAATTTTGTACATTTTATGTGATTTTGAAAAATAAATCATATCACTTCAAAATGCTTCTATTTATCAGATTATGCGTTAGTTTGTAGCAAACACTTCTCTGAAGATAGTAACAGATCACTCTAATGTGGCTCCCTCTTCGCCACAGAAAAATTACTCTGGATTGAGAATGTAATAAAGGACTTGTCCTTGAATAATCTAGAAAGTAAGTGTGCTATGATTTTTTTTTTATTTAAATTTTGCATGTTATAGAAATGTGTACTCTCTAAAAAGCAACATTTACATTATAAAAATCTGGTTTTATTACAGTGCCATCTCTGCGTTAATATAGAAATTATTTTTTATGGCGGCGTATTTAAAAAAAAATCGATTAACTTAAAAATTTTTAAGATATTTTGTTAGAAAGTGGTTTTGAGTTCAATCAACTTTGGAAGTTACAATCTACAATAAAATGTACTTTTTATGTCAAAAATATAAAAAGAAACATAAATCTTGAAATTTTCCAAAATTCTATTTTTTGAAACGTTCTTTGTCGTCTTAAGGAACTTGTATTTTACTAATTTTCTAAATTTTCATTAATTCCTGTGTCAATTTTAATTGTGACTAAATAAACATTACAATTTTTTTTAATAGGTTTATTTAAATATAAAATCCTCGAATGAAAGTGATAACTTCTAATGCCTTTGTACACCTAAATCTGTGACAAAAAAAAAATTATAAAAATAACAAAACACTCAGTCTTTGCACATGAAAAATTAAATTAATCAACTAACTGCAAATTATCGAACTTTTCTGTATCATAAAAGCTAGCTTTAACTTGTCTACCCCCGAAAAAGCGTCCGTTCAAGTCAACAACCGCTTTGATGGCACTCTCAATTCTCCTGAATTCCACAAATATACGCACTGCTTCGTCCGGGGCTCTCTCCGGCAATTCATGGATAATTACACTTCCAACTTCTCCATACTTTGTGTTGCATTCATCTTTTACTTCGGGTTCTAAATCATCGTCCACTTCACCTAATCCCACCATATTGCGCAGCAATACCACCTAATAATTAAAGCCATGAAAATTCCAAAAAAAATATTAACAATGGAAATACCTTGCTGGGTGCTTTCATCATTTCGGTTATGCTTGGTTCTGACTTGGGAGAACTATCCAGAGCAGGTGGGGGCATAATTTCTTTTTCGTGTATAATTCGCCCACCTCTTTTGGATGTCTTTTCGACTTGCAACGCCATCGACATACCTTGCTCTTGTTTACCCAAACCTTGCCCTTCCTTAAATCCGTATTTAGCCATAATTTTCGCAGCAACTGAACTGCCTCCGTATGTATTTGTCGTTGATTTAGTAGGAATAACAACTGTAGCCTCTTGAGGTTCTTGGAGACTCGGTGGAGGTGCTATAGCAACGCCCCCTACCGAACGTGATGCTTTCGGAGGAGGCTCTCTTTCTTCTTCTTCTTCTTCCCATCGTCCTAGAAGAATTTCATAATCAAAAAAAGAAAAGTATCAAATGATTAATGCCTTTTACCTGCAAATCCACTACCAACTGGTGGTAAAGTAGCCTGAGGCGTAGGAACTTCTTCTTCTGGATCGTTAAACCTGGTCTTTTTCCTGCGTTCCCTGCGCTTCTCCTCCTTTTCGTTATCACGATCTCGATTCTCCCGCAACTCTTTAACTATTTTCTCGTATTCATTCGGCCACAAAGGGTCGTACTCATCGACTACGTTCCAGTCGAATTCAGTTTTGAAATTACTTGCCGGCGGCACCAGTAATACGGGCTCGGGTTTGATTTTACTGAAGCTGTTCAAGTTCGGGTATATATCGTCTTCATCCCTCTTGCTTTTCAAGTCTATAACGGGGGGCAGGCTGACTTTCCTGTGTTGTTCTCGCTTAGGTTGGGTTACCGCAGCTTTTTTTAACTGGAGCTGGGACTGTAAAAGTTTAATGCCGGATGACCAACCTTGGACGTTTTCGGTTGCCCTTCCCGTTTTCACATCAAAATCATCATACAGAGACATTTTTTATTACATTCTGTGTTATTTAAAATAAATAATAATTTACAGGTGTTTGACAACGACGACAGCGGCGTTCACAGCCAACTTCGTTTGAAAATTGCGGGTGCGTTCAGAAAACTGATTTTTTTTCATATTTTAGTTGGTTTTATATTGAGAAGAAAATATTTATTCTAATACGGAGATAAACAATTCATGAATGTTTATATCAATTTCAATTTGGAAAATGAAATTGATTCGTTAATACTTTTCTTCTTCTTCATCCAACTTCATGTGAGTGATGCTAAAGATCGTTTTTTATTGACAATTTATTCATGAATTAATTCATGAAGTTATTCACGACCACATATCATATTATCATTAGTGAAGAAATTGATGAATTTCTTTGCTCCTAATGGCCGTTTAGAGGAATCACCAACACAACGAAGGAATTTGCAGGTGATTTATACTGCTACACTCAAACATATACCATAACCTTAGTTTTCTACTATTGGTACGCCTGAAATTCACGCACATGATGAAAAATAGAACTTGCTGCAATGCGTGAATAAGTTGATGAAGAAATTCGTGAATTTATTTCTCGTCAAAGTCTTCATGAAGCAACTTCACGAATGAATTCATGAATAAATTGTTAATGTAAAACGGCCTTAAAGATGTTGGTTATCCTGAATTTAGGGATTTAATTTAGTGAGACATTCTCTGTGGGTGTTGTTATTGTAGTGATAAATGTAAGAATTCTCTGCGTTAATCGAGTTAAAATGGGGCGAAAATGTGGTATTTCCGTGTGCCAATCAGATTCCGGAAGAGAAGAAGACAGAGGAGTCACATTTCACAAAATACCAATGCACCCCGACATACGCCCCAAATGGATGTCGCTATGTCGCATACCGGACGACAAGAAGACGATGAAAGTCATATACGTTTGTTCGAGGCATTTTCTAAAGGCGGATTTTTGCCATTTCAAGGGGAAAAAGTACATGTTAAAGCAGGGCGTGCTTCCGAGCGTGTTTCCGTGGAACAAGCAGAAAACTGAAATGAAAGCGTCAAGGTCCGTTTATGATTACGACGAGAATCAGGCGAACGTCGAAATCAAACAAGAGCTAGAGGAAGAGGAGGAGGATGAAGATGTGAAACCAGAGATCAAAATCGAAGTGCAAGAAAGTGATTTTAACACCAGCACTTCTTCAATGGTGATTAAAACCGAGCTGGGTTTAGACAGCATCAAGGAGGAAGTGTTACTTCCCATACAGTCGACTACAATCGAGCAGAAAGTTAAGACGATTGACACACCGACGGGGCCCTTAACGTTTGCCCCCAATATAAGAATCGAAGCGCTGGATTTTAATCAGGCTTGGTGTCCTGCGAAAATAGTGGAGGTCGATTATCAGGAGAACGAAGTGCTGGTTCATTTCGAGAAGTATTCAAGTAAATACGATGAGTGGATTAGTATGAACAGTTCCACTTTACGGGCATATCGTGCGAATGTTAAAAAGGCCAGCAGCAATGATGTGTATGCAGTTGGGGAACGATGTCTAGCCTCGTGGAGCGATGCCAGGAAGTTCCCTGCTACAGTCGCAAAAATAATCGATAAAGGTGAGTTGCACATCAAGACTTTTGAAGTGACAAGCGAGTGTCACGGTTTTTTTTGACTTGACCCGAAAAGAAACTACAATGACATTCTGTCACAACGCAATAAGCCCCCCAACTTTAGAGTTTTCAAGGAAGGCAAACTGTAAATAGACAGAAAAAAATAATCATAGTCAATAAGATTGCTTGATTTTGTGCGTAAAACAAAAAGCTAATTTTATCTATAAATATCTTTTTTAATCTTGTTTACACAAACAGCACATTTTAAAAAGAATTTGTTTGTGACAGAAATGAGCAGTGAGTATTTTTAATGCTCCCTGACACCCTAGACGCTCACGTAGATCAAACCCAATGAAACAGAGTTGGTTTTTATTTCAGCGAAGCTTCCTACATTCAATCACCCACACGAGAATATTTCTGTGTATTTGCTTCGCTACGTGTAGCTTAATTTGCTTTTACATGTAATTAACTTTTAGTACTGAAAACTCCACCTCTCGTCTCGCATATAAGAATGTATTATTTTTATTTCTGTTGTTGGTTAGCCACTTTATTATTTAATGCTTTATGTTTATTTTGTGCGCAGATACATATGAAGTTCATTTTGATGATGGATTTGTTAAAATATTAAAAAGTCATCGCATGGCTAAAGCTACACTAGGTAGACCTCATTACACACCTCTTTTTGAACCACCCACAGGTACAAAGCAGGAGAGGCGGGATCGGAAAAGGAAAATTAATGTCGCCGCTTTGTTTGGAAAGAAACTGAAGACCGGCGGGGTGGAGGATAAAACAGTAAGTCAGTTTGCGGAAAGTGCCGCAAACACTCTTCCAGAAGAACCTGAACGTTGGACTCCCAGGTGAATACTTCATTTATTGCATAGATATTCGCTTTCAGGCTATAATTAAAATCGTGTGAAAAGCAAACATTATTATCACATATCTATGATTATTGTTACTTATCAATAAACGAATCAGCCAGTCATTTGACATTTAAATAGTGAACCTCGTGCTTCAATTATGTAATGTGATCGATATATGAATGACATTAAATGTCAGTATCTAAAATCCACTGTGGATATAATTGGTTAAAGACTCGTAATTTGTAGATGGGAAAATGGACGTCCAATTGGTGAAGAATCTGTTATTGAAACCTCTGATGGACCTCGTAAGTCTGTTATCGTAGACGATCCACGGTTGCCACCGCATTGGGTGAAACACCTAATGCAAAGAAACCATGGCGTTTCAGCTGGTAAATGGGATTCGGTGATAGTCAAGTATGTGCCCATTATAGATGGCGTTTCTTTTAATGATTATAGTGACGTTTTAGTCCGGAAGGTCGACGATTCAGAATGAGAAACGAAATAAAGAACTACGTAGAAGAACACCCAGAACTAAACCTAAACGAAAACATGTTTGATTTCTCGATTTACAGAAAATCTAGAAGAAGCGCACCGGACGCTAACAGAAAACAAGCGACGGAAACATATCCTCAAGAGACACCGACGAATGAAAGTGTTGTGGAAGAGGAAGGTAACTAACAATACATTTGACTCTTGGTTAATCATTATTAGTGAACTTTATTTAGTGCAACCAGAAAACCCCAACAGCTTAAAAATTCCTATCGTGGACAATTCTTATAAGTGTCCCATCGAGGGTTGCGGCAAGAATTTTCGGCGTGAAAACCTTGCACAGATGCACGTGAAACACTACCATCCGGAGTACACGAAATTTTTGGATTCGACTCCTAACGTGGCTGATTTGGCTTACGCACGTACCGTCGGTGAATCATTAGATCGATCGCCTGGAACCGACAAGTCGACAAAAGTGGGGTTGCTCAGGCAAGTGCAGAGAAGCTTGACCCCGAAATTACAGGCTATCAAATCGCCTACACTCACCCTAGCTGAGGCAGCAGAACAAAAGCAAGCCCAGTCCATAACGAAAGCGAAAGATTCTGAAATAATAAAACTGCTAAGTACCAAACCGCTGGACGGAAGCAAAGAGAAGGTCAGGGGATCGTCACCCGTTTTACCTTCCGGATTACCATCGAATATGTATCCGGATATTAAGCTTAAAGACTTATTGATTAAGTCCGAAGCAATACCAAAGAGAGATGATCTTAATTTGAAGACGCTAAGCGCGAGCACTCAAAGACCCACCGGAATTAAAACTTTGTTACCAGTTTTCAGGCAGCAGGAGCCGAAAGTCGAAGATTACGAACAGGAAAGCCAACTGAAAACGGCTCTAGTCCACAAGTTAGCGTCGAATAAACAACAACTGAAACGCAAGCGTTGCATTTCAGACAACGCCGCAGACCAAACTGACAAGCCACTTAATTTCTCTGCAAGCACCGAAAGCCCGGTGCCAGCAGAAAATCACGGCAATGTAATCATCGAGGGTGGGGAAGTCATCAAAATAGTGCAGATGAAACGCGAGGAGATAATCAATTGCACCTGTGGGATAACAGAGGAAGACGGCTTGATGATACAGTGTGAATTGTGTTTGTGTTGGCAGCACGCGTACTGTAACAACATCGAACGTGAAAGTCAGGTGCCCGAGAAATATATTTGTTACATTTGCCAGAATCCGACCAGGCAAAGGTCTTCGAAGAAATACTTTCACGATCAGGATTGGCTGAAGCAAGGCACTTTACCAGTCGGCAATTACCACTGCAAGGACGAACAAGCCCTCAAGGAAAAATTTGAGAAGTTACAGAAATCGCACGACCTAACTGGAGGGTTATTAGAATTGAAGGATTACATTCATACGCTCAAAGTTAAAATCAACATTGCTGAGTAAGTGCTGCGGTTTAGAAGTATCTCTTATTTGTTGTTTTGAATTTTTGCAGAGCCAAGAATCATCCTAAGTTGTACTTGTGGTCGAAGCCTTGGGCTAAACTGCCTCTGCCGGAAAAGTTTGATGAAGAAAACGACACCGAAACCGAAAGTGTGAAGTACGATAGTGATCATCCGTATGGCAAATGCGATGAGCCATCGGAATCAATGCTGTTATCTCTGTTAAAAACGGGAAAAGAAGAGCAGAAATCAAAGGATGAGTTACCCGAATTCCCCAAGCTCGATTTGAACACGCTTATAGGAAACAATCTCGATAACCTATCTGCAGGGGCAACGACCCCCATAGTACCGCAACCAGAAGCAGCGATAGACTCGGCTGATTGCAGATTGAATTTGTTGAAGCACATCCACCACAGCCAGTCGCTAGTGGAGGAAAGGTTGAATCAGTTCGAAGAACAAATCAACAAGATCGATAATTTGTTGGAGACGGAGGAGAACGTCGAGAACTTCCCAAAGCTGAGACAAACTGCCCAAATGCTGATGCGGGATTTAAATGTTCTGAAGGAATTTTCACAGAGGAATAGTTTTTAGAGGTTTTATCTTTGTTGTTATGATTTTTATATATTTAATTCTAGTTATGATGAAACGTTTTCAATTTATTTGAGAATGTACGTAGTTTACACAATGGGCATTTAACACTAGAGCTTTATTTAATTTCTTTTTTCAGTTTTACGTGTCGAGGTACTTTCGATTTGTAAAGTTAACAACACGCATTTGCACCGATTATAATTTTATGTCGCTTGACATTTGTTTATTGCTGAATTCATTCAGATTGAAGTCTTTTTATGTTCATCATAACTGGTACTCACTTCGCAAAGTTATTTTTATTAATATATAATTTCTTTTGTTGTGTACGTTTGTCGTCATAATCTCTGTAGCGTGCTAGTATTTTTTTAATCTTGATAAAAATGTGATTATCTGTGATAAAATAGATAATTTTTTGGCCTTTTTGTATAATGACCGTACTTCATGGTGTCTACACTAACTTTAAAAAGATCTGTTGGCGTATTTGTATTTAAAAGGTATGCAGGAAAGACGTGGATTTCCCAAAATGTAGTTAAATTTTGAAATCGCATTGACAGAGGATTATAAAAATAAATAGTAATTAATTAATTCTATTTTTTGTGTCAAAAATAAGCATTACTTTGTTCATAAACATAAATCACACACTTACAGAATTAAAAAGAAATAAATAAAGGAAAAAATCTAGCCATTAGAAGATGGAGACGTACACAAACAGATCATTCATTATTCAGGTCGTCCGTATAAAAGATTTTTGAATGACTCTTCATTGATGGTTTCCAACGTATTGTTGGCTGCTTCATTCGAGGAGGGATTTGACAAAGAAAGCAGCTCGACCTCGGGCAAAACAGGAGACAATACAAGGGAAAAGAAGTCGGTGTTCTCCGGCATGCTCAAGGACTTTTCTTGGTCGGTTCCTAAAAGCAAGCAATTATTTTTCTTTTTATTACACCTCTAACCTGCACGCACCTAATCTTTCATCGATTTTGACGCTGTTACTTTTCTGATCGCTGGCATAAAAGTACTTTTGCATTTGAGCGTTTAAATGTAGCGGCGACACAAAAGCCTTCTCTGCAATGGAAACGTCAAAACCATTCTCATTCAGAGGTTTTTGCTCGTTTAGTTTTTGTTGCTCCTGTTTTATTCGAACGATGGGGCATCCATTTTGGAACATAGCTTCTGGACTGTTGTTGAAATCGGCTTGATGTTTTAAACCGACTTCTTGGACGCTGCTGTTTTCTGGAGTTTGCGACGAGAGTTTATTGACGGTCTTTTGTATCAGTTTTTCTAGCAAATTGGACTCTCGAATGACTAGTCCCGGAGGATTCGCCGAGCACTTGTGTGATTTTTGACTGACTTTGTATCTGAAGCTTTTGTTGCAGGCTGTGCACTTATACGGCATGACTCCCGTGTGAATTCGTCGGTGTACAAGGAGAGAGACGCGCTGTCGAAAACATTTCCCTGTAATGGCAGGCGTAGAACTTGTCAAATTGTTAAATGGTGGCTTACCACAAGTTTCGCAAGCAAACGGACGTTCTCCTGAGTGAATACGTTCGTGGTTGTGCAGCGTCGACAGTTCTTTAAATGACCTACCGCACTCATTGCACAAGTGGGGCTTCTCTGATGAATGATATAACATGTGTTTGTGGTATGACTGCTGGAAAGTGAAGAACTTGTTGCACTGGGAGCAATAGTAAGGCATTTCCCCTGAAATTACAAAAATAGCACACTTTGTTATAATTAATTAATTAACAACTTTTTTCTTTTCAAGGAAACTAATAATAAGAGTCTTTTACTGCAGCTATCTAAACATCAATGGAAGAAATACGTAGAACAAGAAGAATAACATGAAATCTAGTCTTAACGATTGCTTAATACTTTAAATTAATCCAACTGCTTTAGAAAGGATCGAAAAGCACTCACCTGTATGCAGTCGTTTGTGTTTCTTAAGAAAATACTTGGTCGTAAACAGCTTCATACAAACATCACATTCCCAGTGTTTATTTTCACGAGTTTTCGACACTGCAAATTGCTCACTCGTATTTTGAAGAACCGCCCCCCCAGAGTCTTGATGGTTATCAACCGCGCCGAAGCTAAGACTGCCACCCTCATTTTGAAGGCGGCGCCCAAATCCGAAATGTGCAACCCTAAGATGCACCATCAAACTACCCTTCAGCTTAAACTTCTTGCTGCACAAGTGACAGTGGTAATTATAAACGCCCGTCTTTTTGTCCGCTTTCGTCTGGTGAAGCAGATTCTGATGGATGTCCAGGATGTGCTCGTCCGAGAAACTAAAGTTGCAAATGTCACAGCGAATGTCTTTCACCGCTTCCGGTTGTTTACTTCCGCACGTCACTTCTGGGCTTGTTTCTTTTTTGTCGACTTCGTTCGTGGCATTTTGGAGCGGACTTTCCGGCGATAAATTGTTTAATTTCAACATGCTTTTCTGCACTATGTCTTTGGTGATGTGGCTGAAGAGGTGTATGGTTAGTTTGTCTAGGCCCAGAAGAATCTCGTTGCATACCGGACAGGAAATTTGGGATGTTGCGACGGTGATGAGGCTCGATCGAAGGGCGTCCACTCCTTCAAAGTGGGGCTTCATACACAGGGGGCACGATAAAAGCTTGATCTCCATGATGTATGCTTCAAATCCTGAAACGTGAAGGATTCTCAGCATGGATGTATTTTCTAAGGGAAGGATGAGACTTATCTGGCGCTGTATATAATTAAAAAAATTAAAAAAAGTTTTAGTGAAAAAAGAAAACACTACAATTCGTTTTTTTTTTTGGAGTGGAGGAGGGGGACATAAGGCACATCCTTCTTTAATTTGAACTTGGCAATTGTTTCCACGAAATTAAAAACTAAAGCCTAATATATGTGAAATTTCGAAACTTCCTTACAAGTTTGAAACAAAAGAAGACGGCGATAAAGTTTCTTTTGTTTTGTTTTCCTAGATAACTAATTTTCTCTTCGTTTCCGAATCTTTTGCAATAACTAGAATTATGAGCGAACTGGGGAGGGAGGGGGGTTAGTTTTCACTATTTTCTTTTTAAGAGAAAATAATTTTTCGTTGACCTCTGGCAATTAAAAAAATTGTGAAAGGAAGAGGGCCCTCGATTTCCGTTAAATCTAAAACAAAAGAAAACCATAAAATGCGACTTTCATTTTTTTTATGTGACGGAAAATTTTGAAAAACTGGAAAAACATATGAAGGTGAAAGTGCGCAAGGAATTTATAATTTTGGGGAAAAACGGCTCTTTCCGAAATTAAAAAAAAAAATCGCATGGGAAAAGAAACTCAACTTTACTAGTTTAAAACAAAAGATAATCATAAACCTCTAGTTTGCGTTTTTCTTTTGTTTTTTTTTACCTACAAAGATTAAGTAAAAAAATTCTGAATTAAATAACATTAAAAAAAAAACAATTGCATAGAAAGAGAGATCAACTTTACAATGTTTAGCGTTTTTCTTTTGTTTTTTTAACAAAATTGAGGAAAAAAACATTTTCTCTGGTAAACAATAAAATTAAAAAAAAAAACAAATACATAGAATGAAAAAGTTTGACTTTACTATGTTTAAAACAAAAGATAATCATTAAACCCAAGCGTTTTTTCTTTTGTTTTTTTTTAACAAAATGAAGGAAAGAAAAAATATTTCTGAACTAAACAATAAAATTAAAAAAAAAACAATTGCAAAGCAAGAGAAGTTCGAGTTTACTAAGTTTAAAACAAAAGACAATCATAAAACTATAGTTTAATGTTTTTCTTTTGTTTTTGAACTACAAAGATTAAGAAAAGAAAATTCAGAATTAAATAACATTAAAAAAAAAACAATTGCATAGAAAGAGAAACTCCACTTTACTAGGTTTAAAACAAAAGATAGTCATGAAACACACGTTTAGTGTGTCTCTTTTATTTTTTAACAAAACATGGAAAAAAATTTTCTTTACTAAACAATAAAATTAAAAAAAAAAAACAATAAACATAAACAGAAAAGCTCGATTTTACGAAGTTTAAAACAAAAGATACTGATGGAATTCAAGTTTGTTTTTTTTTTTGTTTTTTAACAAGATTGAAGAAAACATTCATATTTCAGAACTAAACAATAAAACTAAAAAACAAAAGCTCAGCTTTACTATGTTTAAAACAAAAAATAATTGTAAAACCCAAGCTTAGTGCTTTTTCTGTTTTTTTTTACAAAATGAAGGAAAAATTTCTCAACAAAACAATAACATTAAAAAAAACAATTGCAAAGCAAAAGAAATTCGACTTTAGTAAGTTTAAAACAAAAGATAATCACAAAACTGTAGTTTAGTGTTTTTCTTTTGTTTTTTAACTACAAAGATTTTAAAAAATTCTGAATGAAATAATATTTAAAAAAGTGCATAGAAAGAGAAGCTCAACTTTACTATGTTTAAAACAAAAGACAATCATGAAACACACGTTTAGTGTTTTTCTTTTGTTATTTAACAAAACAGAAAAAAAAACATTTATTTTTCTTTACTAAAGAATAAAATTTAAAAAAAAAACAATTACATAGAAAGAGAAGTGTTCGACTTTACTAAGTTTCAAACAAAAGATAATCATGAAATTATGAAACTCAAATTTAATGTTTTTTTTTGTGTTTTTTAACAAGATTGACGAAAACATATTTCTGAACTAAACAATATAATTTAAAAAAAAAACAATTTCTTAGAAAGAGCTCAACTTTACTACGTTTAAAACAAAAGATAATCATAAAACGAAAGCTTAGTGTTTTTTCTTTTGTTTTTTTTTTAACAATATGAAGGAAAAAAAATATTTCTGAACAACAAAATTTAAAGAAACTAACAATTGCAAAGCAAAAATTCGAGTTTACTAAGTTTAAAACAAAAGATAATCACGAAACACACGTTTAAAGTTTTTCCTTTGTTTTTTAACAAACTTAGGAAAAACAAATTTGAAATATACAGGGTGTAAAATTTAACGAATGCAAAAAAGTGAAGGGGTGGACTAACTCTTCACACACTAGATGGCGCTGTACATCTATGTAAGTGACTTTGGGTCCTAAAATCATTTTAATTCACAAAATATGAACCGTGATCCAAACTTTTTTTACTAGCACAGCCATCTGTTGTAGAATTCAGGTATGATTTCATCATAAATTATTTTTCTATTCATTTCACGTCGTTGCCAAGTTTCTTCATCGGACTTTGAACGTAGTACGTACGCCTGAGTGAATTTCAAAAGTTTTTGTTTCATAAGTCGCAATCAAAACTTATTTTCATTTTCCATCATTTTTTATATATAATTCAAAGCGATTTGTTTACAAATAAAGTGGTAACCAGGAATAAGTGGCGCCATCTATGAAGAATAATGACATTCAGTTTGTTTTTTTTTTTTTCATTTTTTGGTGTTTCCATATTTTAAATTGATTTATTTATGTTGGAATTTATTTTCCATTAAATTTCAAAAGATTCTTACGTCACGACTACTTCTACTGGCGACGTTTCGTTCTCCATTACAAAAGAACTTCCTAAGGGTTGCTGCTACTGCTGAACTGTCAGTCTCATTGACTAAGGAGAAGTAGTAGCAACATCACCACCAGCAGCAGCAGCAGCCCTGAGGAAGTTCTTCCACAATGGAGAACGAAACGTTGGCAGTAGAAACAGTCGTGACGCGGATCCAACCAGAAGCCAATTCAATTATGAACATTACTTTAATACATACCTGGAGTTGTGAAAATATAAAAAGAAAAGAAACTTAAAGCCAATTCAATTATGGACAACGACCGCGGAAGCCTCCAAGTTAAATTTTTATGATTAGTAAAAAATTAGTAGCGCCATCTATTCAAGAGTAATGAAATTTCCTCGCCACAATTTTTTTTTTCTGTTACTACTTTCTTCTGCACTGTGATCGGAGTTGTCGTTTCGAAATTTCTGATATTTTGTTTATTACTATGACCATGCTGTACCAATAGAAGTAATGACTCGTAATAAGCTTATGTACCAACTACATCAGTAAATCTTTTTCTTCCATGACCACCCTGTAGCGATAAAAGTAATGACTTATAATAAGCTTATGTACAATTTTTTTTAATTTTAAAAAAACACCGCAGTTATATGTATCAGCACACATTATTTATTTTTGTGTGGTATTTTGCTTTGAACGATTGTGTCATAGAAAAATGTGTAACGTAAATATTTTAGTGTGATTCTAACAAGTGATACACCAGCCAAAGCAAAAGCAGAATTTTAGTTTCAGATCAGCAGCCCGTTTACTTGAAGGCACATGGAGCAGGCAAGTATAATTCTTCAGATGGATCAGCCAAATCTTTTGAGGTTTCTAGCAAAAACACGTTCTTACTTACCAACATACCTAGCCACGAAAAGTGAAATCTATTTTTAAATTTAAGCTTCCGACGTTATAGACCATGCCAGCAGGACTATAAATACTCTGTTTCAAGTATACACCCAAGTATAGTTAAGAAACGTGCTAGTACCTCGTGTATTTTTTAAATTATTAATTTTTTATTACGTTTTTAAAGACGAAACGAAATTGTCCATTTCAAATTTCTTTGAAAGATTGGATGTCGTGTAAAAAAAATATTTTCAAGTAGTCTTATGTTTTCAAAGGAATTTATGAACAGCACAAGGCTAAGAACTGTTAATATGGGAAGCAACTTCTCATAATAAAAACAAAATTGTCATTTTTTTTTTTAAGATACAATATAAAGATTTTTTTATTAGTTATTACATATATACATGTCTTACAACTAAATCAGACTACAAGTGTTTAAAATTCAAGCCTCGAATAATTATTAGATGTGCCAGTCCCAAATTCAATCACTGACGCCCAGATAACGTTTGTTTAAACGAAGAAAACTTTTGTATAAAATTGTCTCAATCACTTTCCTCGTTATTATCATTATTATGTGTAAAAATCTATTCAGTAACAATGAGTTGACGACGCATCAACAGATTAATGTTTTTTATTTCTTACTAATTTATAATCCTCATCGAAAACTATATTTACCTATGTACAGGAGTATAATTTATTTCAAACAATATTTACAATGCTATAATGGTAGTGCATATAATGTTGGGCCTAAGCCACAATTCAGAACTGTAATTACGACGACTACAATTTGCTTAATTAACTTTACAATTAAAAAAAATATAACATAATACAATCGTTTTAAACATACAAAAGAAATCAGCTAATATTATTAGCAGGGATTACAAAATTAATGTTAATTGAGTAAACTGAAAACATCATAATTACAATATTGGCATGCGTTGAGACCAACATTACAATATACAATACTTATAACCTCAATATTATAAAAAAATAATTAACAACTCTATTACAATTACTGACTTACAAATTGAAATTCATTCATTTCGATTCACCGAAGCTGAATTATATATATAGAGGTGTATTTATGAAGGTATGCAAGTGACAGTCATCAGTCCAGTTATGGAATGTAGGTACCATTTAAAAATTATTATTAAAATATATAAATAAGTGTATGTAATATACTAAAAAATATACAGTAAAATTACACAATACAGTATGTACATATATGAAATCTGTATAATGGGTAATCTCATATCATATGACTATAGGCCAAGGGATACGTAGCGTATATCACAAAAAAGCAAATATTAAAATTGCACTATACAATACTGGTGTCGATCTTATCAAATACAAATAAGTACAAGACAAAGAATAGGCCTGATGCTAGTGAAAACTAATTTAGGTCAGGTACGGTCCTTATTATTCTTGCCCGAAACCATCGGTTTCCTCAATCGCATAATTTAATTTCTCCACTAATTGATCGTAGCTTTTATACGGGGGCAAATCAAGCCTGTTGAAGCACGTGTGGGAACGTGGCAGCCAAGTTTCTTTCCCCACCTTCTCTATACAGAAACGCTGAGGACCATTCGAACCCATCAATTCCCCAAATCCCCCAACAGGCACCCTACATGTTCCAGTTACAAATTGAAGAAGTCTCGTACGCTTTTCATTGTCGGCTTGCCTAACAAACTGAAATTCACACCCATAAGCACAAATTAAAAAAAAAAAAAAAACTTCAATCAATCTTACCTGCCAAAACCACATGACCTGTTTGCTACTTCTCGTATAATGTCGATAAATAGTATGCCTTTGCCAATCATCAACATCAATCTCTTGCATACCACACAACAACAACTCTAACTCACGCTCGTCAAAATACTTCAACCATTCCAAAGGGACGACCTCATTAAAACCATCCAAGAATGCTTTCGTTTGCTGTTCTATACCGCGAGTCATCCGCCACTCGGTCATCAAGGTTATGTATTCCTCCTTGTTCTCCTCGGTGACCCTTTCTTTATCGCCGTTCTTCTTCAGCTCGTGATGAACCACCTGCCCGAGTACTTCGAAGTCGACGCTGTAGAACAACTCCAACCCGCACTCGTCTATGTTATTGTCTTTAATCCAAACCAGAGAGTTGTAGAATTCTGGATCGATGCTCTCGATGTCCTTCATCAAGAGCTTCTTGTTCAGCATACGCTTGTAGAAAGGCATCGTGAAACCCGAGTAGATAAATCTGCCGTGGTATAAAGCCATGGCGATGAAACGTCCGATGAACTTGAAGTAGAGTAAGTGGTCGGGGTTGACGTAAGACGCCGGGTTTATCTGCAGGCTGTAGTTGTTTTTGTTGGCGTACTCAAACAAGCAGTACATCGGGTTTAAGACCTCGTGTGAAAGCAAGAAGAACCACTCGCGACTCACACCACCATAATCCAAGCCTTCTTCGCCCTTGAATATGATGTAAAGGCGTCTTCTTAATTCGTACGCTGGTAATCGCATTATGGTGTGATATGAGTCTTCAAATAGGGTTTGCCGAGTCACAGAAATTTTTATGTGGCTTGGTAAAGCGTTGCTTTGGCACAAATACCTACGAAAGTAACCATTTTTTTTAAATTATATTCGAACACTTACATTAACTTACCTAAATTGACCAATCTTCCATCTGAAAGATCTTTCGTAGGTCCTTGGGACACCGTAAACACCTTTAGGGCCTTTAGGTGCACCTGGTCTGGGGTCATCGAACGTGGTCGTTTTGGTATTATGATCTACGAAGTAGGGTTTATTATCTTCGGTGTATCGGATTTCCCAGCCAGGAGGAAGTGGCACGTTGTCTATGTCCCCGTTCACTTCCTGTCCTTGAGTTCGGGGGTCTTCCCACTGTGTGGTGCGATTCTTATGGTTTACATAATAAACACGCCCTGCAATACATAGGTTAAAAATGGTATGGGTGAATGTACGTGGCTCAGTTCACCTTCAGGCTGCACCCTTCGTTCCCAACCTGAAGGTAGAGGTCCCAAATGGTCATCTTCTTCAACCACGGTACTTGGCCCGGCCACCGGAACTGGTTGTTGTTGTGAATACAAGAATCTTTGATTTCCTGAAAGTGAAAAGGGGAATCCATTGAGTTTAATGTATTAAAAAATGACCTTCAATTATAAATAAAACATATTAATTAACAACAATTGAGAGTTTGATAATAATTAAGTAATTAGTCACAGTAATTACTTGTGAAGGAGATCAAATATTTTATCTACCAAAGTTCTAAGTGAAAGTGAGAATTACTGATTCATTATTTACTGTTTATTTAATCCATTAATTCATTCTTCATGATAAAACGTCAAACGGTAAGGACATGAATCATCAATCAATAATGTAGTACGTTTGTCGAATAAATTTTCACAAATCATGCCAAGTATTTTATCAAATTTAGTTAAATCTATTAACCATTAAAAACTAAAAATAAATTATTAATTACCTTGTTGCACAATATGTTGACGCTGTCCTTGCCATTGCTGATAGTGTTGCAGCCTCTCAGAATTCGGTCTTTGCCAAGTGGTTGTTCGTGTGTTATGATCAACATAATAAATGCGGCCCCTAGAATCCCTCCTCATTTCCCATCCGGTAGGCAGAGGCTGAGGTCGTTCCCAGGATGTGGATCTACGAATATTAAAAACTAGTACCCGCTCAAACCAAAACAGACCCATGAAACACACCTGGTGTTATGATCAACGTAATACCGTCGGCCATAAGAATCTAAACGCATTTCCCATCCGGGGGGAAGCGCTTCGTCTGCACCGTTAGTTTGAGACACGTCGGCATTCATTTGCACGGTATTTCCATTTGGTACAGTAACAGGTGGCCCAATTGTACCTACAAGTACATTAATAAAAAAATAATAATAGTTTATGAATGAAAATCCTACCATATGGAATATTTATACTGCTTTGAGACAATGGCATAGACACGGACCTATCGAGCACAGGAACAGCATTAGGTCGTCGTTGCGGGGGAACCGGCGGAACCACATTCTCAGAACCTTGCACTCGCACCCTCGCCCTAACCCCATTAAGAACACTCCTAACCGGTGTCGATTCATTATCCGATTCCGTCAGCGGTAATGAATTCGTACTGCGACTCCCGTGATTGGACATTTCTATTCTTAAGCCGCTCAACAAGCATATCAATTCGCCGGCCTTCACGGGGGAATCGTTGTGTTTATTCTCCGTAGTCAAGTCCATGGTGAGTTCCAAGTTCTCCAATCGTCCGTTGTAGTGCGACAGCATCTGCTGCAGCTCGAGTTTTTTTTCACCGATTGCCGTGTCCCTCCGAAAATTGTGGTGGTCCAGGACGCTGAAATGCAAGACCGACTGGGGGGTCACCAGCACGGTGAAAACCTCGTTCCATTTCGGCTGGGAGGTGTTCTTCACGATTTCCGTTCTGCGAGGACTGTGCCCGTCTATTGTTAGTTCGACGTACGCGCTCGGTTTTATAAATCCGGTGGTTCTCAAGTGTGCACATTCAACTGCAAGAATTAGGAATGACCAGGTGCTTTCTTTTTATGGTTGGTTTAAACTTACTTGCGATTTTAAGTTGGTGGAATCCGGGGGGATCAACTGATACTGCTTCAGCCATGATAAATTAATTCAGCTGGCGCTCATTGAAATTCTGAATAAACGAAGAATGTTAATCTGCATTGAAGTGAGGCTAGTAGTAAGACATGCTGATGGTTCAATAGAAAAGAAAAATTGAGACAGAAATGCGGGAGTGTAAGGGTAGAATAATTTTGTTTGGAAAAGAAGAGTGAGGGGGCACTTCAACAGAGCACTGGCTTTGAAAGAAGGAGGGAAACATAATAAAGCATATCAAGACATGAATGGTAATTGTGAAGAAAAACTATACGTATGAATTTTAAGGACTGGGAGGTAAAGGAACGATGGATGAAAGCAATTTCAACGCATGAGTCTACAGCATTATTGGTTATTGCTCATCAAATATTCTTTTGAGATGTTAACAAAAGACTAAGAAGCTATCTAATGCAGGTATCACAAATACAAACATTTGTAAACCTTTGAACTTTTGTCCATGTTGGCTTTACACATATGTAATAGAGAATGAGATAATAAAAGCACAGAAGTCATCAACATCACATCCTGTCCCTAACCCTTTTTATCTTGAGATAGAAAGCAAAACCAGCTTCAGTAAATAAATCCTGTGGAGTTGGAACTCACAATGAAAATAAATAAAATCTTAGTGCAAGGGAAAGTCCAAAACCACCGTGAATGTAATCTTAATGCAGGAAGACACACGAAATAAAAAATGTAATGGTGGTAGAATCGAATTAAAATTTTGGTACAATGTTGCTGTACATAATTATAAATAATCCAGTTTCCAATCCAATTCAATTGCAAACCACGTTCTACTTACACTATTATTTCATAAACAATCCTCCTTCTTGTAATGTAAAAAATCACCGCACATTCAAAACAAAGCTATTTTTATTTTACAGAGGTTCAAACACATCATTGACGTTGATTGAAATGATAAGAATCAAATTCTATAATACCGTACATTAACGTAACATTCCTCAAAAATTAATCGCTTTCCTGAACATAAATTATGCAATGTTTTTCTTCCACACAAGGGGGGATTCTTAAAAACACTTCGTTTTTCGTCACCCCTCGACGAGATAACGCAAAAATGAGACTGATTATTAAACAATTGGAGAACAGATTATGCTTTTCGTGACACAATTAGATTTTATCTGGTTTTATCACAAATTATACAAATTTTTCACTGACGTCAATAAGTGGTCACCAACACAACACCTGCTATTTTTCACGTTCTGCGCTCATTCCGTACTCACCTAATCCGCATTTATTGTTATTTACTGACGCTAGGAACGACTGATGGACTCCATAAACCACAGCTCATATTTTGGATATTTCTTAAAAATGTAGCTTGACAGAACACTTTGAAGGAGTCATTTAGTGACAATTACAGTGCCAACCTCATAACATCTAATTCCCAGAATCCTCCACTGCGATCGCTAGTTTCCGATGTTGCCAAACTTAAATTAGAGTCGATTTTAATTATCCAAAACAGTGTTGCCAATTTAAGAGATAAATCACTCTTATGGCCTTCTTTCTGCACCAAACAATTTAAGTTTAATTTAACTTAAGCGTCATTTACATAATGCAGTGTAACCTAAAAATGTCACATATAAACACCTCCTAAGTTTAAGTTCAGCTTACATAAGTGTTTAGTGCAAATGACCATTAAAGTTTTATTTTAATCATTAGGGAATAATGAATTATTTGTACGAAATTCCTTAATTACGCAAGTCAACATTTCTCGTATTCGAAAACATTTCAAAATAATTTTGGCGCCTGAGAGTAGACAACCCATTCTACGCCCATGATTTTAGTACATTATGAAAACGCGAAGTTATTTCTAATTTGATTGGTTGCTTTTCTAAAACCTTCATAAGTTATGTTTTGAAATGGACACTTGTATAATACAAAAATGCTCCGCAAGGTTTCTCAGAGTGACAATTAAAGTAGGTTGTGCGTTTTTAAAACTATTTATTGTAAGACGTTTGACAACGCCATCTGTTGGGTGATTCGCTGATTATTGAAGGATTATATTTAAAAACAACGACCCAACGGGCGAGTTCAGCGGACACAACTGTTGAATATGTTGACTTGTTTGGTACGTTGACCGATTGATAGTTATTTGTGTTGATTGCCAACAGTTATCGACTTTACCTACTCACCAGAAATAATTTTAATTTTAAGTAATACTGTAATTAGTTTTTTTACTACATAATCTAGAATAATTATTTATAATCATAATGTATGAAAACCTAACCTCACTCCAGATGTCAAATATTGACTGATAAATAACAGTAAGTTGTTATTGCGTTCAACTGCTCCAACTTGTTTAAACGCCAACCTAAATGAAATATGTTTCTGGTTTTAGTCAATGTTGAGTCCGCTGAACGCGCTCATTAAGTATTGAGTTTCGAGTGACAGTTATTTCTGATTGCTTATAAGACACTCAGCAGCGCCATCTGTTGAAACATGCCGAAAGTATTTTCGTTTGTTTTTTATTTTATGAATTTACTGAATTCTGCTTTGTTGTGGCACTCGTGTTAATTTATTATTTTTTTACATTATTGTTATATGTATAATTTTTTTTCATTTGTTTTCATTGTTTATTCACTTTTCCTTGCAATTTAAAAAAAATCTATTAATCTATAAATTTGTGCTGCAAAATCGATTGTCTTTTGTTTTTATTCTTTTAAATATTATTATTACACATATTTTTTTTAATAGTTGTTGATTTATTTTCTTTGTTTTGTCACATTTCCTTCCAAATATTTTTTTTTCGTGAATAATTGTCAATTGTCTTTTGAATATTTCTTATTAAAAAACAAAAGACGATCGATTGTGCGACAATTTTTTTTTTCATTTTCCTACTAGCTTTCTTTTGTTTATTTTTTAATTATGTTAGGCTGATTTTGTTACAGTGATTGTCTTTTGTTTTCCTCCATCCTTGAACTTGACTTTCATTTGCTTTTTTTGTGAATTTTTTAAAAATTCGATTAGGTCACGATTGTCTTTTATTTTTTTTCATTCTTGATCTGGTTTTCTTTTGTTTTTTCTTTTAGATTTTTTAAGATATTTTACAATTTTATTAGTAGTCCACGCCGTTTTTCTTCGTTATTGAATTGGTTGTCTTTTATTTTCCTACGTTCTTGAACTCGTTTTCTTTTTTTTTTTCATTCTTTGTTTTCTAATTTTTAAAATATTAGCACATTAGCCCGCGATGATTGTCTTTTGTTTTCCTTCATCCTTGAACTTGGCTCTGCTTCGCTTCTTCTTTGAACTTTTTAAAAATTTGATTACGTCTTTTATTTGGATTCTTTCTTGATCTGGTTTTCTTTTGTTTTTTTTTCTAGATTTTTTAAGATATTTAAAAATTTTATTAGTCCACGCTGTTTTTCTTCACGTCACGATTATCTTTTATTTTTCTTCATTCTTGAATTGGATTTCTTTTCACTTTTCTTTGACTTTTTTAAAATTTGATTAAGCCACGATTTCCTTTTCGTTTCCTGCATTTCTGAACTGTTTTTTTTTTTTTCGTTTTTGAATTGAGTTTTCTTTGCCTTTGTCTTTTTTCAATTTATTCCTTATTAATCTATCGTCTCGTAAAATCGATTGTCTTTTGTTTTTATTACTTACTTTTTAAAATTTTATTAATTTTTTGAATTTTTATATTTTGTTTTATTTCTTTGTTTTCTTTTACAATTTTTCTTAATGTTTTTTCTTAAAATTTATTAAATTGCGCTGTAAAATCGACCGTCTTTTGTTTGTTTTTTAACTTTACGTATATTTAATGAATTTTTTTTAAATTTAGAATTAAGGTATTTTCTATGGGCGCGTTTTAAAGTGTGCGAACAACCTGTTTGTATACTCAAAACATGTAAATTGGCCAATGGAAGAACGTCATTTGAATATTCGAGCACACTTTAAAAACGCACCCCATGTTGAAAAGGGATTTTTTGGAAATTTTTGAGGAATTTCTACTCTGCACGTTGGTAACACTGTTGGAAATACGTGGGAATTTTTATCCTTTCAAATAGCAAAAAGGGAATTTTCTTGAGAGAGGGAAATTTGGAAGACAAAACTACTTAAATTTTAAAGCAAACCTTGAGAAAAATAGCTTCAAATTGCAATTTGAACGAACAAACAAGCATAAAAGACAATTTTTGTCCTAATATGGGGGAAAACGACTGTATGTATGTTGGCAACACTGAGATCGGTACATGCCATGCAACGTCAATTTAAAGTTAAAGCAAAACGTGTTCACATAATTTTTTCATTCTACTAATCTTATGTAATTATGGAAAAACCAATAGAATACCTCGTCGTTGATACTACAGCATTTATAGAAAACGCGCCATTACAGGTACAAATTAATTCACGTCCATGCATTTTAAGGTTATAATCACTGCTTTGCAGAACGTGGCCGAAAAAATTGTAACCGTTCCAGAGGTAATCAATGAAATCACCAGCAAAAGACAGTTGAGGAGACTCGTAGTCCTGCCTTACAATTTAATCGTCAAGGAAGCGTTCCCCGAAAGTATTAAAGCCATTTCGGACTTTGCGAAAGCAACAGGCGATTTCCCATGCCTCTCCGTAACAGACATAAGAGTTATGGCATTAACTTACCAGCTAGAGAAAGAACACGTAGGGACGAGCCACATTCACACCGAACCTGCTGTTCAGAGAAGTGTAAACGTTATTTCAAAACCATCGCGCGTTGACGATTTAAAACAAGAGGGGTTTTACGTCTCCAAGAAAAAAAATAAGAAATCTGAAGGAAAATTGATTGATGATGAAGTAAAAGCAGATAATAGTGAACCTCCAGAGTCAGAAGATGAAATAAAAGCAGATAATAACGAACCTGCAGAGTCAGAAGATGAAGAAGAAGAAAATTTACTTGATGAAGTTTTAGTAAAAGTCGATGAAGAAACCAGTTCAAACGAAGAAACCAGTTCAAACGAAGAAACTGAAAACGTCAGTGATGATGAGGGTTGGATAACTCCTTCCAACATCAAAGAAATGAAAACTCAACTTAATTCAGCGTTCAGCGAAGAAAAGAAAGTGAAAGTCGCATGCGTCACAACCGATTTTGCCATGCAGAACGTCCTGAAACAAATGAACCTCAACGTATCGGCTTTGAACGGACGCATCATAAAACAACTGCGCACTTTCGTCTTACGTTGTTACACGTGTTTTGGTATTACGAGTTTCGTAACGAAAACTTTCTGCCCTAAATGCGGTAATAACACAATGAAACGAGTTGCCGTCTCGGTAGATGAAAGTGGCCAGCAAGTGATACACATTAACGCGAGGCGTCCCCTGACAGCCAGGGGGAAGAAATTCAGTTTGCCCTCCCCTCAGGGCGGGAAACATCCTAATAATCCGATTTTAGCCGCCGATCAACCCGTGCCTCACGAACAGTCTTCGCGATTGGCAAGAACCAAAAATAATCCATTAAGCAGCGATTACATTGCGGGTTATTCGCCTTTTATTATGCGGGATGTTTATTCGAAATCGGCACAGCTTTCTATAAGGCCGGGGAACACGGTGAAGCATTGGATGAGAAGGAATCCCAATGAAGCTCACCGCAAAAGGAAGTAACTTTTATTTTTTTCACATTGTTTTAAGGGAACAGTTTTGAGTTAACAAAATATAGTTCTTTGAATTCATTATAATTGTAAAAGATGCATCAGCATTGACTAAGTAACGGTGCTGTTGTTCTGGTAAATAAAAGGGGCACCCAGAAAAGCCTTGGACGTACAATGACGCCCAGGGTTTCTCTTCTGCAGTTATTAATTTTCTGAAATCCAACAATTCTATCACAGTTATTAACTATGATTTAACGAAGAAACATTTTTATAAAAAATTATAACCTGTACAATATTAATTATAGTTTATACAATGAAAAGTAATTTTGTATTTCCTTTAACTTGCTAGTAGTATCAAGCTTAGAATTCACAATTAATAACACTTACCTTAATTCTTGAAATAACAGCTGTATTTGGGGTGGTGTAAAAAATCCTTTCCATTCTAAATACTTCACTTGGCCTAACTTCTGGCTTGGTGCAGGTGTCTCATAAGTTGTGACAAAATTTTCTGGCGATCCACCTTCTAGGTCTGCACTCAAAGAAAACATACCCAACCACTCTACCAAGTCAAGACAGCAATCGAAATCTACTTTTTGAAAATCGATTATGGGAGCTTGCACCGAATAATCAGTTCGAGAATTGTGCTTTGGTTTGCATAGCGTCACGTGATAGTTTAAATCGTTCAGATACTTTGCTACAGAAGATGGACAGATGCCTTCATCAGGGGGATCCCAGCTCATAATAACATCGAACCTTTTTAAATTCTTAAGGCGAGTTTTTATTCTCTCGTAATTTTTTCCACCCGGCTTAAATACATCCAGGATATTTAATTTTACAACTGAAAAAAAAACAATTTGATGAAATTTCTACGCAAGTTAATAAAATTAAAGTTTCCTCTTGTAACAGCAAAAATAAATTCAAGGTAAATAATAAGCAGAAAATATTGGTGTTCCTACTTTTATTATCAATTATGGTATATAATTACAACACATACTAATCTATTTCGCTACAGCTAGGATATAAAATATATATCCATATATTTAAAAAATATAAATCCTTACAATGTGTATAAGGTAAAAAATATTTCTAATAATAAGATAAAGTGGGTCTCACATCCAGATCGAAATTACTTGAGAATACGTGACTCCTAAAAGTTGCAAGCTCTTCAGAAGAGATGCCCTGCCAACTCTCGAGCTCGGATAATACCCGTAAATTTGGACAACTAGCGAGTAGCATATCAACAGTGCGAATGCACATATCACTGCTATAGAGGATTCTAAGCTCCTCCAATCGTTTCATCGGATTCACAGCCAATATTCTCACAAAAGACGAATGAGTTATACCGGTTGAAGAGCCTAAATGAATATTTCGAATGTTGATGGCGTAAGTTAAAAGAAACTCCAAGTGAGTGATTGCACAATCGACCACCCAAAACAACCGTTCCAAATATTCAAGTTGCTTCATCTTATAATTACTCGGCTGAAGTATAAGCTGATCCATAAAATCACAGTTGTACAAGACTAGATTTTTTAACCGCGGACAAAACTCGCTTATATTTACAAGAGCGTTCAAGTCGATTTCTTCGACGTGTTCCAAATGCAGGCTGGTTAGGTTATACCCTCGAATTTCCAAAAACTGCTTCAAGAAATCCGTGTAGAAATTACAAGACAGCAGCTTTATGTCCTTCAAATTATCAAGCGTCGTTAAAACGGACAAATCTAAAAACAGCTCGTCATGAAATAAGCTGATGCACTCAATCTTAGGACACATGTCAACCAGAAAACGCAGGTTATCCGTTGTTAAATCACGAGTTTGAAATTTTTTTAAAACAAAAGGCCCGCTGTTGGGGTAATTATGGTGAATGTACTTCACAACCCTTCCGAAATCATCACATCGACCTAAATCCTGTAGTTTTTCCAAGCCTACCAATAGTTGAGCGTATCCTACGACGGTGACGGAAGTTCGATGTAACTGCAACTGTCGCAGTTGATGACATTTAAGTAGAGACGCGATGCTGCGGTCTGTTACGGAACCGGACGAAGTGACATCTAAGTTTTGCAAAAGTGGACAATTGTCGCTAACGATTTGTATGATGGCGTCGGTGCAATCAAAGCACAAACACAACGTACGCAAATTTTTCATTCTTAAAATACCATCCGATATGTACTTGTCATATTCACTTGTCCTCCATCCTCCCGTACAAGATCCCAAATTAAGAACTTCTAAACCTCTTAGATTAACTAGATTTTTATACAAAACGTATCGCATGATTTTCGGCCATACTGAGAAGTCTATGTGCTTTAAATGCTGGCTGAGAACCACCTCCGTCAGACTCACAACGACATTCATCTCGGTTAGGAAAGCGGTTATGGACGTCGACGGGAAGTAATTCTTTTTTGTCCTTTCGATAAGGTTCTTTACTGCGTTGAGAACTTGGACGGCCATTGAATCGTACAGGTACAGAGGAACATGAGAGGCAAGAAGTTGTTTCAGCTGTTCCAGGTTTTTTTGAAGGGTGTCTTGTGGTTCACGATAAATGTTAATGGATGCTAAGATTGACGGGGATAGAGCAACCACCAGAGAGCCCACAGCCTCGATACTTAATTTCTCTAAAGCCGGTACTTTTCGGTGGGTTGGCATTGCCTGGAACAAATCACGGTGATAACTCATTCGATTTACCACCACATTTTTATTGTGAAAATAGGTCTATTGTTGTATGAAAATATAAAAAGCAAATGAATCTCGTATTGTTAATAATGAAGAATGAGTAATTTGTAAAAAATAATCAATCAATCACAGCTCTAGCCAGTCAGGAATTTTTTTCTGCTTATTATCCTCCTTGGAATTAGTATGCATTTCTATGTTTCAAATATATTCTTACTATGAGGAGCTTGTCTTTGGATGAAAGATTATAAAGTCTCATGGATAGCAAGAATTTAGAATGAAATATAATGAAAAATGTATTTTTTTTTCCTCATTTATCATCAATTTACTTTCACCTCGGTTCATGTAACCAATTCATTAATATTTTTGCTGTTACTATTAAATGTTACAAACTCTTTCTTAAAATTTAAATTTTAACACAAAAGATTTGTTGTTAATAGGACATAAATAATAAATGAAAAAAGTAAGAACCCAGATTATAACACTCAGGTAGGTCATAGCATCTATATTCATAATATCAAACTTTTTGAACCCCCCCTGGTACATTTGTAGCAATTAATTTTGAATTAAATCAGTAGAGGACTTGCATTAGCAAAGTTTTATAATCTGCAACTTTTTTCAGGATATGAAATTATCTATAAAATAATTACTTACTGTATCGATGATCGCTTTTCCGACTAAACTGAGAGAGTTTCCCTTCAAGGCCTAACTTCTGATAAGTTTCCTTTGTCAGGCAAAGTATTAAAACTTTGCTTGGTGTAAGAGTTATAAAATCTTCACAGTCAACTCTTGTAGGCACGCTGAGCATTCGCAAGTTTCCTAAAAGAAAAATAATGGAAAAATTACCAGGTCTTGCAAACTTTCAACAATTATTTACTTACCCTTTCTAATAAAACTGTCGTAGAACTTCACGTCAAGTATTTCACTAACGTTTAAATCTGAAACTTTGTAATACTCACAATCATCGAGGAGAGAATCGCTCAGGGAATTTGGTACGCTTAAAGTATCTGGTAATACGACAGTAACCTAAAACGTTTGTTTCAGAGGAGATTTATTATTTTAGGATAATGGTCTTACCAGGTGACTGTAAAAGAAGCTGTTGATTTTCTTCAAACAATCGTTTTGTTCAAAGTTGCCCTTTTCACATTGAAAACTCGTTTCTGGTGCCTTGAAATTTGAAACTTCAGGACACAACATATTTTTAAGATAAACGCGTCACTATTACCCCTTTCTATTACATAAACGTAAACACCTACGTAGTACTTTGCCTTACCATTTTGCGTTTAACATTTTAGCCATTTTCTTAGCTTGTCAATGAAGAGAAGTTATACTATAATGCGTCAGTGCTACCACTTCAACATGAAAAACACTTGAAAACTATTTGAAATCATTAAATTGGAAGTCGTTTTGTAATTAATGAATGTAGGATTGACGTTGGAAAAGAGTGGCATTAAAATAGATAAAAAATACACATACGATGACTTCGAAAATAAAGTTTGGATTATGGCAACGCTGCCTTCTAGAATAGTGTGAAGTTGAAACGTCAAATTTTTGTGAATTACAAAACGTTGCGTATGGATTTCTGGAATTTTTTCAAAGGATTTTTGGGGCTTCCTAAACATAATGGGGCCCCAAATAATTTCCAAGACGACAGGTAATAAAATAAATAGTTAATTTTCCTAAAAAATGAAAGAAATTAATGTTTTTACAGATCTACCTACTTGAAAGATGATAACAGTATTGTAAGGTAAGACCTATTATGATTTATAATTGGGCAAAAATGAGTTTATTTGGTGTAAATTAGGTCACATCCTAGTGAGCAGGAAGAAGCATTCGGCTTTAACGTCTTTTCTAATCCGCTAGACATGCATCGATACTTTGAGAAGCAAATGAATGATGTATTCAAGGCATTCGGGTTTCAAGGTGAAAATTTCACTTTCTCACGACCTGGAGAAGATTCATTTTTTGGTAAGTAGGTATATTTAGAAATATTTTATAAATTTCCTGAGGATAATTACTTTTAAAATAACAGTAACATACAGTTTAATGCACCAGGCTCTGTAGGCCCACAAGTATCTCCACTTTTTCCCATATTTTGCAATCACCTCCCAATTTTGAATCTGCAATGTCCCTGTCTCAGTTCATAGTATGCATAATGAACCAGTAATTATGCCTTATTGAACTTATCTTATATTTTTTAATATTAAAAAAAAATAAATACCACCTATGGTACATAAATATTAACGTAATTACTTAAGATGTCTTAATGATACGTTAAATTAATTTGAAACAGTGTTGAAACATCTTTAAAAAAAAAATTGCTTTCGCTTAAATTAATTAATATTTACATTTCCGTTTAATAATGAGGTAACCTACTGGCCACTTGCGAAGGTGATGCCAGAGCGCAAGTCAAAAGTGAAATCAAGGGATTCCTTCTTGGCACGCACAGAACCACTATGCGTACCTCGCACCTTTCCATTAAGTATTTCCACTTCAAACGGCACTTCTCTGTCCCGGACATTTGATGAAATTGATGCACCTGAAATTTTAGTTGGTTTAAAACGTCCGAAACATTCAAAAAAGCAATTAAAAATACACTGCAGTTAAGCACATTCTCGGCAACTTCCGATTTTAGCCTGCAGTTAGTGAGGGTGCCGGTGTGATCGGATAAATTAATTCGTATATCGAAGTTTGACGCCAAATCTGCGGGTTCTGCACCTACAGTCGTAGGACAATCTTGATTTTCGCAAATGTTTGAGGACTGCTTTAAAAATTGTCTGCAAATATTGCTGAAATTCAACAAATAGTTATTGGGGAAAATCAATTATCGAATAACTAACCATCTAGTACTGACAATTCTTGACAGGCCATCCAAATCTAATTGTGTTACAAGCACGTACAACAAAGCTGTAAAGCTTCGATCTTCCGTCCTTGTTGAAATATTATTCGAAATGTCGTACATTTTATCTAAAACTTGTTGAACACTCATGACGTTTTGGATGTTGTAAGCTGTAAGTCAGAAGTAATTAAAACCTGTAAAGCTTAAAGCGTCTTTAGGAGTTACGGTTTAAGACAGCATCATCCACTAGTTTGTCCAACAATTCAGTGGCTTCTAACGCCGCAGTTTGCGCGTAGCTTCGTATGGCTTGGACTTCCGGACCTTCAGGATCTTCGGTGATGATGGTGCGTGAAGTTATGACCGCCACAAGCGAGTTATGAAATTGGTTGAACTCAATTCTCATGTCGGTCATGAACAAGATTGTGGAACGGGGTTTCCAAAAGCCTATCCTGCATTAAACGTTATTAATATTAGATTATATATAAATGTGAAATAATACTTGATCATAAATTCTTGGTCCCAGGTTGAGATTCTCATTCCCGGTGAGGTGTGATCGAATATAGTGAAGTCACGTACTTGATGTTCAATGCCTTCTTTTGTTTTTACTGTCCTTATTGATCCTATTGCTGCCACTGCTACCAATAAGTCAACGAATTGGCCTACTAGAAAATCAATAATTTTTTTAAAACACTGCATAAAAATGTTTTTTTTTTTGCTCTGTTATCTTAGAGACTAACAAGAAATCGTATCGTACTGAGAACTTCAGAATTCCACTTTTTACCACAATAGACCTCGGCTACAGCGAACCTCAAGGGATCATCAAAGTCAGTTTGTTACATTCGAAGTCTGTAATAAGTGATAATGACACAAGAATGCAACATTATACAACGTATCCCAACAAGAAGTGCTCAAACGAAAATGATAGAAAGTGCATTAAAAGTTACTTCTATTTTTGAATTTTTCCAAAATTGTTGCATTTTCAGTTAAAACAAAAATCAATAGATGGCGCCACTTACTTTTATTGTCGCCTCCGCTTTGAATGTCGGACAACGTAACAAATCCCGCCAGTGGTTTCGTTGGCAAATGCAACAATTTATTTAAATAAGCGCAGCTTCCGTTGTGCCGATTAATCTCGGATACATCTTGTAAGATTAGCGTGTACGGAGAGGTGACCATAGGCCGAAATTGGTCCCCGTAATCGCCGACCTGACGCACCAGAATTCTCGGCTTGATAATTTCGACTAAATCGGAAATGAATTTCGTTATTTTATTTCGAAAAAATAAAAAACATGTTATACCGATGTCTCCAACTTGGAATGTGTCGTTCAATTTGAAGACGTCGTCGGCGACGCCCCAGCAGGTAACGTTGACGTAATCCTGCGGTGTGTCTCTGACGGTGAAATTCCACACGCCTCGATCTTTTTCTTGGTTCGGCCTGGCATTTGCGAACCTCCGGGGCCGTTGCTTGGCGATTATAATCGCGACGATTATCGCGTTGCTTAAATCCGGTTCTAATTGTTTGAGGGCGACTTTTTTCAAACCGACGCTCTTGGAATCCATTTCTGCACTGAATTTCGTTTGTTTCGTGAGATGCGTAAATTTAAAAACAAATGCCTGCTAGGCCAACTTTGAGGGAACAACAAAGGATCGGGAAAGCATTCTTTTTGAATTACAGTTGATTATGCAATTTATATGTAATTTACATTAACATAAAATGTTGTAAAAAATTCGATTTCAAATCAAATCCCAAATGCAACGTTTACGCCAAACGTGGTAACTATGGCAACGGTGGAAGATTCATTCAAAATTGGATAGAGGGAGCCACACTAGCGAGAACTGTCATGGGACAGATTTTTTTTTTTTTCAAATCTGACCGGTTTTATCAAATAAATAATAAATTTTAATCTTTTAGGCGTGTTTAACAATTATGCGTTTTTAAAGTTACGCTTTGTTTTCAGATTTTGGTGGTTTTCAAGAACGAGATCTTCACGATGGCGCTTCTGGCTCAAGTCAAGTGCCAAATGGTAATCTGCGAGATCAGTATTTAAAGCCTGGTTATGATCATCAGCAGTACAATGATTCAAATAGAGCTGATAGCGACGTCGATGGAAAGTATGGTCCCCCAAAGCCATTCTGTGTATTTTTTTTTAATTAAATTTTTTGCAGAGTTGACATGAATGATGTGGATACTGTATTCAGCAATAAAAGCTCGCAAATATCTCCACGACAAGGACAACCACGGTTCCACTTGTTCGGGCAAAGTATCACAAGCAGAACCATAAGGAATGCAGATGGTGTAAGTGTAGCTGATTATAAAAAATTTGGCATAAGCACATATTTGTGTTGTAGAGCATCGAAACCCATCGCACCGTTAGAGATCATGAGGGTAATGAAGAAACCACAATCACTCGAAAGGTCGGTGATAAGGAACACACCATTATCACGAAAACCACCAAAGATGGAAAGAAAGAAACGGTGGAAAACTTCATAAACTGTGATGAGGGGATTTCTTTGGAAGGACCCGATGGAAGAAGTCATCCAAACTGGTTTCCATTTGACAAGTATTTTAAATAGAGAATTTATAATATAGTGGTAGTAAGAGCTTATATTTATTAATAAAAGAAGCAATGTTAAAGAAGCATAGGGTAACATCACTTTCAGGTATGACAATATTAAAAAAAAAAAATATAATATACAATAAGGATTTAATTTTTCAATAAAATACTTCCATTAGTGAGGATATCGTTTATTATAAATATCATTCATTATGATTAAATAAACATGATGAATACATTTAAATATTTAGCTTAGTAATTAGGTGCAACAGAGATCACAAAGTAGACTAGAAATTCATGGAACTTTAATCGATAGCTGTTATGTAGCTTGGTACTCAAAAATCCTTCAATAAATACTAAAGCTGTCTGCATAATACTGCTTATTAAAAGGTAAATGCTTCAAGCTGTTTGATTATCAAAATAGTCATAATCTAACTCTTTATTTGATATTATATCTTGAACAGCCAACTCTGAAAAATAAAGAAATGAATGCGAGGGGAATTACAATTTGCCTTACGTACCTTCAAGAGGTGGAACAACGGCGGTGCTAAGATATTCAGTATTTAAGTAGGGTGGAAGTTCGTTATCTTCTTCATCTTCCTCAGGTTCGAGTTCGTGAGAATCCACCATTTGCAGCCACTGGGCATTGTGATTTCTAAACCTCTCGATTCGAATTCGATCGCTCCATGTGGAGTTACTATCCGCTATCATATTTAAGCAGACGTTACAAATTTTTCTAATCGCCTTATTATTGTCTTGCAACAAGTCTATAAGGTAAGCCGGTGCTTCTGTTGGCCAAAAAAAAAAAAAGTTAAATACTGTAAACTCTTACTAAAAGAAATGCAATTTTAATTACCTGTTTTAGATACTATGTAATCGATGGTGTTATGAGATAAAATTATCATGAATATGTATACTATCTGCAAGACGATTTCATCATCTTCTTGATGAGCTTTGAGCAAATCAATCAGAACCACAGGCAAATCGGACTCGCATAAAAGTGATGCGCATGCTTCATCATGAACAGCTGTTCCTAATAGTACGATCACCTAAAATTACAATAAGCAAGTTTATTCTTGAATATTTTGGATTGTTTTAAAGCTTAAAAAGTCTGTACCTGCAAAACTAGGTCAGCCTGATTATTATTTGATGTCAACATATTTTTAACCCAAGTCACCATCTTGAAGTGTTTAAATATTTCTTCCCAGTCTAAAGCGGCCATGTGTAAATTAGATAGAACTCCGATACACTCCAGAACGAAATCCTCTTTCCTCGACTCTGTTGCAGCTTTTGCTAAGTCACCAACGAATTCCTGCAAATATTTACTGTTGATTAAAATTTATAAATTTTGCATTTACTTACGACGAAATTCCCTTTGATCAAATCATGTTCAGAAATATTGTGTATCATTTTCATTAAGAGCGCATCCTGATATGAGAGTGCCCTGTACATAAGCGACTGTAATCTGCTACTATCAGCCATTTGCTGCGCGTTGCTGGAATTAGTGGCTAAATTTATGCACAAGGCAACCATCACTTGATCGACTTCATCTGCGGCACTTAAAAGCAACATATCCGTTATCTACAATTGAGTATGTTGAAGAAAATTACTTTTAAATAGAACTATGATGCATTGCTTACTAAAGAAACGCATTCTGTGTAGGTAAATTGTGATTTCACATCTTCATCATAGCTTAAGTGGTACAGAAGTTTGATGACGATGTTCTGATGCCTGTCATCAGCTAAAATATTCATTAGTGATTTGGAATTACTATAAAAACTTACTTACTTACTTAATAGGCTAACGAGTTTAGGAAGTAATCCTATCTTAACCATTTTTGATCGTATATCACCATCGAAAGATAAGTTAAAAAGTAATTTTAATGTTAAATGCACAAGATCAGCGTTATTCGATAATAGCAACCTTGGCAGCTTCTCTATGACATTCATTTCGGCCATGTCATCCTTATTGCTCTGCATAATCGATAATTTCTTCAAAAACGAAACCACTATAATCAGCAATTCCTCATGCTCTCGATCGAGGGCCTTCACGAGTAACCCCACTATATTTTTCTTGGCCATTTTTTCCTCGACGTTTTCATCCTCCGCAATATTTAACAGTAAATAAAATGCAACTCTGAGCAACTGCTCTTGTTTCCTGATCAAGGTGCGATAACGTTTCTCTTTTTCTGCCTCGGTCAGCTGCTTTTTATCGCTGATGCTTTCAGTGGAATTGGATAGGTCATCGTAGACACTTCCGTCCATCACGGATTTCAAGCTGACATCAGAAAAATTGCCCGATTTAGGTCTGACTGGCTCGGGAATGCGACTCCTCGGTATTTCCGATAGGCTGGCGCTGTTCGGACAGGTTCTTTTGATTATTGGAGGTTCAGATTGGATTTTTACACCTTCCAGTTCACCCTTCCATTCATCATAGCGACGTAACTCAAAATCTATTATGTCCATACATAATGATCCGATCTAAAAGAATTTAATTTATTTTTCTGTGTAACTTCATATGTCTAGAAAACTGTGTTAAATGGAAATCAGCTATCAAATCACAAACTGCCTTCTCACTTAAGGCATTTTAAGTTCATAAATGAATAAAAGATTACCTTATAATGTAAAACGACATGGTGAAAGCAGGAGTATGTAGAAAAACAGAAAAATATAAATATTAAGTTTGTGCTTAAAACTATGCTCTTCTTCCAATCCTCACGGAGAACCCGGGCTAGAGCGCTTAAAAAAGTTTCTGAAACGAATACAAAAATTACATCAGAACATACAGAGTAATCAAAGTATTTACCATTCTTAGAAAGCGTCTCCAAATTTTCAGATTCCCTTGCAAGGACCAATATTAAATGTGAAGCTTTAACTTTGTCTGCAATGCCTTCATAAAGCAACTCCACGTATTCGTTCAAACAATTAATATTTGCGTTTTCGTCGCTTCCAGCAACATTCTTCGCATAACCATCTACATCTTAAGAATATGAGAACTGCATTAAACATATAGAACAAACACAATAAGTACCTTTCGAGTTATTCTGAGACATTTTGCGTTTCTTAAGATAGTAAATCGTCTGCTCAACTTCCACTAATCTAGAAGGGTGGATCAAATCGCATTGCGACAGGACTTCCCTAGCTAAAGCATTGCAGTCAGTGCGAGTATTCAACATCGGCAGTTCTATAACTTTCTTCAAATTCTAAAAGCAAGGTCGATTAAACCTGAGCGAACTCACACCGAAACGTACAGTTTTCTCGCCGTATAAAACGTTCTCATTTTCTCCTAATATCTGTACTTCCAGCTCGTAGTTTAACACGAGCGCGTTTAAAGTTGGGTGGACATCGAGAGTACCTGGTCGACGATCGCTGAAATAATCCGTGAGAAGCTCAAGTTTATTTATATTGATTTTTAAGTTTGCTCACGTTCTTAGAAATTTTGCTTCTTCTGGATCCATGTTATATATTAACTTATAGCTAATGTATATCAGATATGCTACGACCAATGCAATACTCAATAATACTGTGAAGACATTAACAAATGTAATTAACATGCAACAATTAAGTTGAGAATAATCATACTTGCAGTCACTTCGGTTTAATTTGCTATGTGAAACGTCAATCTGACTTTTGAACAGGGTTACCAACGTATAAAAAGCAGAAATCTTCAAGAGTTGGTAAAAAGGGATTCCTTTTCAACAAAGAAAATTCCTCAATTTGTTACTAGATTCAGGAAAATTAATTAATAATACACACTGTTACAGAAAACAGTTGATTAATAATAACTTTACATCAAAAAAACATTTGAAAAGAATGATGACAAAATAATAAAAACAAAAGGCAATCGATTTTACGACACAATTTAATAATTTTTTTTTAATTAAAGGAACCATGAGAAAACAAATGAAATAACAGAATTTTTAAAATTGCGAAATACATATGTAATAGAATTTAAATAATATTCTAATAAAAACAAAAGACGATCGATTTTAATACTTAATAAATCAAAAAAATGAAAAACAGTGTTCGGGTGGTTAAGGTGATAAAACAAAGAAAACAAATCACGAACAAACAAAAGCAAATAATAAAATAATTAAAAAAATTAAAAGAACAATAATGAAAACAAGAGACAATCGATTTTACGACACAGTTTAATAAATTAATAATTAAAAAAAAAAATTGAAAACAACCATGAGAAGCAAAAGAAATATCGAAATATGTGATAAAGTTTTTAAAAAAATATGAAATAATAGAATTTAAATAGTAATAAAAACAAAAGACAATCGATTTTATAGCTCAATTCAGTAAAATGAATTTAAAAAAAACTGGGAGGAAAAGTGACAAAACAGAAAACAAACGACAAAACAAAGAAAACAAAATAATAAAAAGTCAAATAATAAGTAGTAAAATTGATAACAAAAACAAAAAACAATCGATTTTACGATACAATTTAACAAATTAATAATTTAATACTTAATAAGAAAATGAAAGGAATCCTGAGAAAACAAAAGATATAATAATAAATAATTAATAAATTTAAAGAAATGTTTGCAAGGGAAATTAACAAAACAAAGAAAATAAATGACAACACAGAGAAAAGGAAATAATAAAAATTCAAAAAATAATTAATAACATTTTAAAAAGTGATGAAAACAAAAGACAATCATCGATCTTACGACATAATTTAATAAATTAATCATCTTTTAAAAAATCAAAAGGGACCATGAGAAATCAAAAGAAATAATAGAATTTTTAAAAAGTGCGAAACATAATAGAATTTAAATAATAATAAAAACAAAAGACAATCGATTTTACAGCACAATTCAGTAGAACAGAAAACAAATGACAAAATAAAATAATAAAAAATTAAGAAATAAGTAATAAAACTAAAAATAATAAAATAAAAACAAAAGATAAACGATTTTACGACACAATTTAATAGATTAAGGAATCATAAGAAAGCAAAAGAAATAATAGAATTTAAATCTGAGAAAACAAAAGATACAACGGATTTAAAAAAAATACAAAATGTCAAATAATAGAATTTAAATAATGATAACAACAGACAATCGATTTTAATAATAATTAATAAATTTAAAGAAATGTTTGCAGGAGAAGGTAACAAAACGAAGAAAACAAATGACAACACAAAGAAAAGAAAATAATAAAAATCCAAAAAAATAATTGATGAAATTTAATTTAATTTTAATTAATGAAATTTTAAAAAGTAATAAAAACAAAAGACAATCATCGATTTTAGAAACAATTTAATAAATTAATAATTTTCAGAGAATTGAAAGGAACCATGAGAAAACAAAGGAAATAATAGAATTTTTAAAAAGTAAGAAATAATTTAAATAATAATAAAAACAAAAGACAATCGATTTTACAGCACAATTCAGTAGGATAAATTTGAAAAAAAATGAGGAAAGGTGACAAAGCAGAGAAAACAAATGACAAAACAAAAACAAAAGCAAAAAAAATAGTAATAAAACTAAAAATAATAATAATAATGAAAACAAAAGACAATCGATTTTACCACACAATTTAATAGATTAATAATTTAGTAATAAAAAAAATGAAAGGAAAGCAAAACAAATAATAGAATTAAAAAAAAAATACGAAATAATATAATTTAAAAAAATACGAAATAATTGAATTTAAATAAAATTTAAAAAAAGACAGTCGATTTTACGGTACAATTTAAAATAAAACTGTTTGGGAGGAAAGTTGACAAAACAAAAAAAAAACACAAAAAATATAAAAAACCAACAAATAAACAATAAAATTTAAAAAAATAATAAAAACAAAAAAATCTGTTTTACGCTACAGTTAATAAATTAATAATTTAATAATAAAAAAATTGAAGTAACGAAAGTAATACGAAAGAGGTAATAGAATTTAAAAAAAATACGAAATTTAAAAATTAGATTTCAAGTAATAATAAAAACAAAAGACAATCGATTTTAGCAGATTACGAATGATTATATAATTTCTTTTTTTGTTTTTAATAATAATAATAATAACAATTTATTGTGATCTTCTGCATCGTAAAAACAAATGAAAATAAAACTTTCGGCATATTTCAACAAATCGCATTGTTGAATGTCATTTTTCTGTTATCACCCAGAAATGAGTGCCAGTTTTCTTCTGCATAAAAGAACAATTTTGAGCTATCTAGGAGCGGTCAGCTTCCAGCTTCTTTTACGAAATAAAAAAATCCTTTTCTAGAAAAAAAAGAATCTCTTAAACCCTAATGATTTGAAAAAAATCAAAAAGGGATTTATCCTTTAAGTTGGCAACACTGCTTCTGAATTGATTACTCTTACATACTTTTATTTTAAACATCCCTAAAAACTAAACACTTATTTTAGTCGTAAATAGTACTTTCATACATTTTCTTTAAAGAGGTTTGTGATAAAAGACATCAGAATGTCAATTTTAATATTTCAACTATTTTAGGGGAACAACAGCTTAGGTCGCGACATCTTGTGGCCGATTTTTAACCTAAAATTTTAGTAATTTTTAATTTTTCTCACCCAATGTTGCCAGATTTACAAAAAAATCTGATTTTGGCAGGACATTTCAGGTTATGTGCGAAGAAAATATTTCTAAATGACTCAGTGCTTAAGTTTTTATGTTTCTTTAAATTTTTGAATTGGTGTTGTGGAAAATTGGATGTAGAAACTAAAGATTTAAAGAGTTGTGATGGCGGTGGGAACTTCTTGTGTAATGTAATGACTTGGCAACACTGCTGTCACCTGTCAGGTGTACTGCAGATACAAAAATCATATGACCAAATGATTCGCTAATTATTTACTTAAATAAAGTACAACGATGGGAGAAAACTCGGTTCCACCACAAGAAAATATGCAAAACGGTTACGTGGACGACGAGGAAGACCATAACGAGGAAGACTCGGATGAAAGCGAAATGGAATTCGAAGACATCACTTCCGAAGGCAAGTGTTTGCAAGTAACATGTTAACAAGCGTCATGTAAATACAGTCGTTTTAGAATTCCACGCAATCAACAATCAACTGGACGCTTTAAATTCCGCGTTGGACGATATAGAGCAAAAGAACGATGACATCCACGCACAGCTTTTACAGTTGTTGCAGTCGAATAGGGAGATACGAAGGCAGATGCAAGAGTCCCAAAACGGAGATACAAATGAGGTGCAGTCATAAAAATATAATTTATTAATTAATGATTACATTTACGTGAGATAGTCGATTCCATAGTAGCGTTATGTTTCTATCTATGGCGAAATCTTTTTGAAAACTTAAGTAATTTCGTCCATGTAAATGTAATTGGTTAAAACTATAGTTTAGAGGAGTATAATTGAATTTATTTGTGTTGTTTGTTAGACTCGTGATTATCATGAGATAAATTGATCCAGAGAATTAATTACCTACATAGTTTATCAAGTTGTAAATAAGCAAAGCAAAGTACTTATGAAAATGCTGTATATATTTGGTATTTTAAGAAGCTTTTGGTGAAATAAAAATTTGGATGTAATTGTTTGTAAGTAGTCTTTCACTTTTTTTTTTATTATATTACAATAAAATCTTGGTGTTGTGATAACTATTAAAAGTATAAGAAGCATTTTTTAGACTAAGTTAGGTAGTAACTGGTATGTGTATTTACATGTTTTAAAAAAATTTAAAAATATACATGTTAATGTAACTTCTCTCAAATTTTTGTTTCAATATTAATCCTTTAATGTATCATTTATTGAAGCCTTTTTTTTCTTCAATGCGATAGTAATAGTATTCCTTTAAAAAAGGGGCCAAGTAGTGAATGATTCCTTTGGTTCTTAAATAAAAAAAAGAAGTGAAAGTGCACATGAATTATTTCAAAATTTAAACTATTTTAAAACTGCTATGTTTTAAAGAAAGTATGCAAATCTTTTTATTGATTCTACCTATTAATTTCATAGCTAATTCGTTGAATTATTTATGAAATAAAAATTTATACTTTTTTATTGTTTTAAAACATTTCTGCAAAAAGAAAAATAACAATTACATATATGTATACATTCAAAAGAATTTGTAAATAGAGCATCCATTAGGTAGGCACATTTTTAATTGAAATTGCATTTGTACTGTTGCATATAACGTTAGTTATCACAATAAGGTATTTTTCAATGCTTGTATTTTAAAGACAACAAAGTTACATATATATATAAGCCCTCTACATTGGCTCTGATGACTCTCATATGTACCAAATTATACACATACATATTTATATAGATACAAAAGTTTATTACCTCCACAAACTTTGCATTATTTTATTGTATATGTATCCTGAATAGTTTAAGAGTCGATTTCGTCAATTTGAATACAAAATGGAAATGTTAAACTATATTTTTTTTTGCAAACTTACATCGGTAGTAGAACAAGTTTAACAAACAAGTACCAAATCGAAACATATATTTAAATTAACATTTAATCAAAAAATAGTATACTCATAAAAGTATTTAAATATGAAATATGACGATACACACTATCATTTAAGGTAAGTGAACAGTAATACTAAAACCTAACTGAGAAACAACATATTAAAAAAAAAAAGAAGGGTACAATAACTTATTTCCTAGGTTTCTTAGATTTATGTTTGTCGGAGCTCGCATCGCGACTTCGTTTCTTATCATTACGGGAACTCCTATGTTTGTCCCTAGAAGACGAATCCTTCTTAGAACTCGAATGCCTCTCCCGGCTGCTGTTATGCTTAGAACTCGATGAACTGGAATTGTGTTTAGAAGATGAAGAATGTTTGTTTGAAGCTGAGCGTTTGCTTGACGTGTGCCTGTCGTTGCTTTTACTATGTTTGTCGTTAGATTTGTGTTTCTCATTGGACTTGTGTTTATCGTGAGGCTTACGCTTCTGTCGATCAAATCTAATTTCATCGTAGGTACCCCCTCTTTCTCTATCTTCTTCCGCAGCTTCTCTTTCAAGATCCGACCAATCTTTACCTGACTCCTCGTCCGAACCTACACATTCACCAATATAATCAACAGCGAACTAATTTTGCAATTACACTCACCTAAAGTCTCTTCAGATGCGCTGTCGCTTTCAAACTCTGAGTATTCAGAATCTTCTTCGCTTTCCTCTGAGAAACTCTCAAGATCTGATGGCTCGTAGACACCGTCTTCATCTTCGGATTCCTCATCCACTACCTGCTCCTCTTCATCCGACTCTGGGTCCAAGAAAGTCCAACCTCCACTCTCGAAGAAACCATCGGGATCGTCTGTGATGGTCTTCATAATTTTAACCCAGTTCAACGACTGCACCCCCTCCGAATAACGTATGTCGCATGAATTCAACCACTCCTTCACGTGATCCAACATGTTCATGGGAATGGCGTTCACCATGGCCGTTTTGCGATGGTAATCTTTGAAGACGAACACCATGTCGAAGTTCTTCAAGTGGAACTGGACACGTTCAAAGTGAACGAGCTCGACGTCTTCCAGGGTGATGACAAACGGAGGCCATTCTGTGAGATTCACTAAACAGCCAGACGTGGGCTGAAGTAATACTGTTGATCTGAACGGGGCGCCAGGGAAACCTAATTCACGGAAAGGTGTGTCGAATTCTATTTCTTGTTTGGTCATACCTTCAACCTGTAATTTTTTTTTATAATTAATGGGCGGGTGATTTTAATTAAGTAAAAGAACTTCTTGATTTACAGTGAATCATAATTAATAATTAATAATAAAAAAATGATTACCTTTTCGCAGAAACTTTTGAAAGCAGTTTTGAGTTTATGTCTAAGTTCTCTTTCAGATTGTTCAGCAGCTAAATCGTCTCTATCGTGCATATGCTGGTGTTTGCCAAGGTCGGTCGTTATTTCACCGACTTCCGTGTAGAATTGTACGTCAACGTGTTTTTTCTTGCCAAACATGATGGCGTGCTTGAGGTGAAAGTGCAAGAGGATGATCATTTCCCCATCGCAAGGTTGAAAGAAGGCATTTTTTATGTTATTGTACAAAATATCTACTTTATCACCACGGACTGATGTGTATCTAAAACCGTTCGTGTGTGCTTCGAGAGAGCCCGTCATCCTTTTGGTAACAATGTTGGGACGTATGTACAAATCTTTGAGTTTAGGATTGCCCTTGTTCTGAGATAATATCAGCGTGTCTTGCTTGACCAAATCTTCTTTTTCTCTTTCTTCGGCCTCCCGGGTTTTAAATTTTCTTTGGACCTAAACAGAAATTTGTTGTTGCTTTTTAAATAGAAAATTAGTTATTAAAAATGTGCGTACCTCTTTAATAAGACGGAATGCAGTGTTTAAATTAGAAGAAGGTGGAGAAATTTCACCAGGTTCCTTCGTATTTGTGCTTCTGTACGTGACTTCCTTCAAAAAAGTTGCGTCTGGCTGTTGGTAAGTTCCGCTCTCATTTTTACCCATCGTGGAACCCGGATGGAAAAAGTTGATACGTAAATACGTGTAATCTCCTTCGACGGATTGTGAAATGTTCTTAATCGTTGAAATATGGAAAGGGACTGGTACACCGTAAATCGGTAGAATCACGGTTTCGTATTTCTGATCCACGTACAGTTTTAATTCCTTTACTTCAGGTTCTCTGGGCATCTGATTAACGTTCTTGTACGAGACGGTGTTCTTACGAACTTTCTCGACGTCTTTACCACCAGACTGTTTCGCAAGGCGCTCTTTAGCCTTCTCGTTCAATTGTTGCGCCAGTTCTTTTTGATGTTCCTTCCGTTTTTCCTCCGACGTATGCTCGGATCTCAGCTTAGTCTCCATGACAACTTTTCTTTTACCTCGGCCTAAAATTTCCGGCTGTTTCGGTTCGTTCTCTTTTTCTTCGTCGTTTTCTTCTTCATCAGAATCATCTTTCAAAAAGATTCCTATATTTTTAATCTTCTTTTTCGATATCGTCAGCAAGCTAGCAGGTTGACCTTCGTTCACCAAAACAGTGTCGCCAATAAAAAGCGCGTACACTTTACCTTCCTTGTCGGAAGCCTCAGCGTTTTGCAAATTACTCAGGCCGATATTGATGTTAAAAACCATCCCCTTTTTCACTTCCAGGGTGGTTTTCTGGTTGATCGTGAGCGAGGTTTCTTTGAACTCGATGCCCATCGCAAAGCCGAAGCTTTTCGTGAAGTTATCTAACAGGTTCGGTTTTTCCTTTTTAATGTATGCGATGCCAGTTTCGTATACCACACTTAACTTCGTGCCCGCCGTCAGCTTCTTCAAAATCTCCTCCTCCAAGTTAAGCAAGAAATTGTAATTATTTTGGATTTGCTCGGAGGGATTCACCAATAACGTACGCACTACATTGGAACAGTAAGACTTGTACCTCGCGCCCAAAGAACAGACGATTGCCCCGAAGTGCAAAGTATTCTTGTCACTAACGACACTAAATTTAAGATTGTAATTCCCACCTGATTGGATGATCGCAGGGTAACACATATCTACTTGGGATACGTCGACGCCGGTCACGTATTTTTTATCTGTGATAGCAGATTCAACTCCTTCTGCTAATTTACTGTGCCTGACTTTTTTATCGGAATCAATGATTTCCATGATTTGGTCTTTGAGGTATTTCGTAAACAAATCAACGGTTACCATGCAGGCTTTCTTTATCGTTAGAATCTCTGAGTCTTCCTTGGGGCACATGATGTACGCGATGGCAGAACTTACATCAACCGAAGCAAGCTCTTCCTTTTTAATAACAGCTCGCCACGAATCCATGAATTCTCCGGGGTAGTTCTCTTTGGCAAATACCCCCAGCGTCTTGCCCTTCCTGCTGCCTTTAATCGCTGCAACGAGGGTCTTGAAATTCGCTTCGTCTTTATCAGAACGGTCCCTCGTTAACAGTTTCAGTGCGATCCCATTCTCTTCCTTGTTTTCAGCCTGCCGCAGGAAGTCTATTTTCTTCTTGCTGGCCAGAAAATAGACGGCGTTCTCCGTTAGTACCATAATCGTATCCGTGAGTTCGTACGACAAGAGCCATATCTGCAGTGCCCCCGACTTGCTGTAAACGATTTCCTCGTCCACGCCAGCGGCCAAAACGAAACAATCCATTTTCGAGAGGCCACTGTCCGACTCCGATTTTTGCCATGCCGAATGTATTTTTTTGAGGCGCCGGTAGAAGGTGTCCTTATCTAGATTTATGTTTGCCATTTTTGAAAAATATGGCAAAATATACCCTTCGAACTGTGACTTATAACCATTAACGCGGTTACCACAAAGGCGCCAGACCACTATTCTTTCGCACAAGCGTCCATCAAAAACTAACCAAAAACCCTAGAAACGAATTGAATGTCAACATTACCAACATTGCAGCTCGTGTTCGGTAATTGCGCGCAATAATTACGTCTTACTTAAAAGTCTTCAAATATTCATAATTTTAATGTCGATCATTTCTGCACCTGTTAATATTATTCCAAGAACCTACAGAGCCAGATATGCGCTTCTCAGAAGGTCATTATTTGCATAAAAATGTTACTGCCAATTTGACAACTAAAAAATGTACTTGTTGTTGATATTCTTTAAAATATTAATAAATTGAATTGAGATAAGTAAGTACATATTTTTAGAAGAATTTTATTAACTAATTTTACTATCAACGTGAGATCAAGAAAATAAATTTAAATTGCCCTTGTTTTTTTGATGACGCCATCTACATGACAATTAGGGTAATACAAACGTCTAGATTTCTGTATCTTCTTTTGATGATTTTTATCCTGCATTTTCCAAATGTTTTTAACGAGTGCACTATAGTATGAAATTATTTCGAAACGTACGTTGTTAGTTTTTTTAGAAATTCGTTGAGTTGCCAGATTTCTTATGGGCAATGTCGCCAACTTGTTCACAAAATGTCGTCAAAAGGAGCCATTTTTTCTAACAATAAATGTGAAATAAAAATTTACTCTTTTCTAAATTAATTCGGCTAATTCGCAATAAAATAAAGGACGAAAATGAATCCTCTCTTGAGAACATTGCTTTATTTTAACTTGGAGGCTTCCGTGGTCGTTGTTCATAATTGCATTGGCTTCCGGTTGGAATCGCGTTACGACTGCGTCTACTATCGACGTTTCGTTCTCCATTGCTGTAGAAGTAGCAGCAACACCGCCAGCAATAGTAGGAACAGCCCTGAGGAAATTCTTTTGCAATGGAGAACGAAACGTCGGCAGTAGAAGCAGCTATGACGCCGTTCCAACCGGAAGCCGTCAATTCAATTATGAACGTTGGTTTAATACATACCGGGAGTTGTGAAAATATAAAAAGAAAAGAAGCTCAAAGTTGCAGTTTTCAAAAATAAAAAGTATTTTTTTTATGTATTTTAAGAGAGATACACAAAAATTAGAATAAAAAATAAAACAAATGAAAAACAAACCAAAAATGAAATGAAAAACAAAAAACAAATGAAAAGCAAACCAAAAATGAAATGGAAAACAAAAACCAAATAAAAAATGAAGTAACTAAAAATGAAAGCAACTTAAAAGGAAAGAAATCAAAAACCAAGGCAGAAAGCAAATAAAAAATGAAACGAGACAAGTGAAAAACAAGGAAAAATTAAAATGAAAAACAAAATGAAACAAAAACAAATGTTAAATGAAAAGAGAGACGAATAAAAACAAGGAGAAAATTAAAATGAAAACATAGAATAGAAAATAAGACAAATGAAAAACGAAAATTAATAATGAGCAGAAAAGGAAAATGAAAAGTAATCGAAAAAGAAAGAAAGATGAAGCAAATAAAAAGTGACAAGAGAAAAAACAAGTGACTTTCAATTTCTAACGCTAAGGTATGTCATTGTTGTTACAACTTAACAAAAACAAATAAACTTTTCTTTTCTATTAAAAAAAAAAAAAAACAAATGAAGAAACAAAAAATGGATTGCTAAATAGAAAAGAAATTGAAAGTTAAACTAAAAAATAAAAGCAAATAAAAAAGTGAGTAGAAACGAATATTAACGACATTAAAAAAATTAAACAAATGATGATCATCTCCTTTTTAAATATCAACGAAGTGAAATCAAATAAAAGATCAAAGACAAATGAAAAACTGAATGGAAAGGAAAACATTTTTAAAAAACTAAAGAAAAAGAAATACAAGAAATAAAATGAAAAATAAAAAGCAAAAGGCAAACAAAAATTAAAATATAAAATGAAACAAATGAAAAATGAAAGTAAAAGGAAAACAAAAAGTAATTGAAAAAGAAACAAAGCCGAAGCAAATAGAAAATGAAAAAAGGAGGAAAACAAGTGACTTGTAATAACAATTACATTGATATTGCAGAAAATAAATATTATTGTTATTATTATAACAAGGAAAAAAATTGGAATGAAAAAATCACAAGTAAATGAAAAACTAAAAGAAAAAGGAAAAAAGAGGAAAACTTAAGTGTTGCACATTGTTGAATTTAGAATAACAAGCTCTACTAGTTACAATAATAAAAAAATATACACAGAGTTACAACTAATTAAAGGAAGAATAAACAATAAAAAAAAATAAAATTAGAAAACCTGCGGGACAAGGAATTTTCGTTGCATGTTGTTGGCGACAGTGCCTGAGATTAAAATTGAAAGACACGTCAGTAAATTATTATTGCTCATTTTTACAATTAATAACAAAATGTTCAAACCCAGTTTCAATAATATAATTCCTGATTTAAACACAAAATGAAATTGTAACCATCACGCGTTCAAGAACTTCCACGTTTGGAGTTGGCGTTGGCATGCCGTGTTTGTGACTATCGCAAGTCTTGGCGAACTCCAAACGTGGGGGTTTCTCAAAAAACAATTAATTATTAATTAATTGAAGAATTCTTTTAAAAACAATGGAAAAACAATAAGTCAATGTCATTTAAATTGAAGTGCTCTGACAGGTTGCTGAACTCAAACACATTTTAAATAAAACTATCTATATTATTTAAACCTCATCACAATAACTTCACAATAATTCACTTAGATGTGTTGCCTTTATAAAAAAAAATATATAAACTAGTTTTATGTTTGAAATCTCATGAAACGTTAAAAGTACCAAATAGACTATACATCAAATGCAGACGAAATTTGCATTTCTTTTATGTGAAATTAAAAATACACTAATTAACATTTGAGCAAATAATTTTCTAACATTTGGCTGGTTATCACATTTCCCTCTAGATCTTCCACATTGATTCTTAGATCGAATTTTAACACTACCTGCTTTCGGTTTCATTGACAAATTTTTTATCTAAAATATATACAACGACATTCCCCTGCTCTAAGGGTTCTACTATGGTTCCATTATCCAAAATGAAGGCATTTTCACCTGAAATATAATTAAGTAATTATTAGAAACAAATAGTTATTCCAGGAAAACTAAAAATCTGACACGTTTACCTAGTGTTATATCCTGCTCAACATCGTTTAAATCTGGCATAGATAAACACACTTCCTGGTTACTGATCTGTAATTCTTGTTGCATATTAGGCACAGAATCCAAATCTAAATCAAGGCTATTAAAGTCCAATAAAGTCCCATTTTTTTCACCGAAACTAACAGGCACATTCCTAACATCTTTATTAAAAACAGTACTGGACTGACCGAAATGTATGGAGTTAACAATATTTTCGAAACCATCAGCTAAATTATCCAAAGCTTCACTAGCATTATCATTTTTATCTTTCAAAAAGAGATAAGATTCAATTTGGACGTCTGAATTCTTCCTTTCAGTGGACTGGTGGTATTTGCCTTCGTCATTGTTTATAAACTCTGTAATATTTTTAGTAACTTCATCCTTCTGTGCGGTCCTCACTTTCTCATTCCCTGACTTACTTATTTTTGTAAAGTCGATTGCAGAATTTGGATGAACTTTCTTAATGTGCCTCGTCATTGAGCTTCGTAATTTAACCACCTTCTTACATAGTCCGCACTCATAGTAAGAATCCACGTCAGAAAACTTATAAACGTGGACACATTGGTCTTCTTTACAGATGTCACACGTTTTCTTGTGTTTCTTGTTATAGTGCTTCATCATATTAGCCTTTAGCAAGAACTGTTGATCGCACTCGCTGCATTTAAACCTTTTTACTTCAGAATGAGTTTTCATATGTATTTTCAGGTATCTCCTCGATTTGCACTTACGGTCACAGATTTTACAAGGGAACTAAAACAAATCTGGTTTAATTTTAGAAAATTATTTCACAAAAGCACTTACGGTCTCCGAGGAATGACAAGATTCGATGTGAATGCTTAAGATATCCGCGCGAGCAAAGCTTTTATTACACATTTTACAGTTATGAGAATTCGGCAAGTGAGTCTTTTTGTGTTGTATCAGGTTTCTAAGTGAATGAAAAGTTTTTGCGCAAATTTCGCAAATTACGCTCTGGTTATTTTTTTTTACAGGTCTGGACATGTGCAGGTTCATGTGCCTTCTTAAGTTGCTCTTGTAATAAAATATTTTGCCGCACTCCGAGCACGGATGCTTTTCTTTGTCGGAGTCAGGAATGCAAGCGCAGTTGTGTTTCCTGAATTCTCTATCACAGTAGTAACTTTTTTTACATTTCAGGCACTGGTATTTTTTTTCATGCACGGACTGCATATGTCGAACGACACATTTCTTTTGACTGAACGACTTCAGGCATAAATCACATTTGTGCTGGGGCTTCTTGAAGTTGCATTTGTGCGCTTTTAAATTCTCATTACGACAGAATATCTGCAAATAATCATTCATTAATTCAGGTACCCTAAGGAATTTAATATAAACTAAAAGGTAACTAACTTTTAAGCATTCACTGCAGGTGAACTTTCCAGTGTGTTTCCGTAGGTGTTGCACTAGGAACTTTAGCTTGGAAAATTGTTTCAAACATATATCACACACATACTGCTCTTCGTCATTGATATCGAAATTAAAACTGTCATTCTCATTTAAGAGATTCTCAATGTTCAAATTTAGGTTTTCATTCTCCAACAATATATTCTGGTTTTCGATGTTGCTAATATCAAACTCTGTCTGCGGTAGAAACAGATTTGTATTGTCCAGGCTGTCTGTTAGGACATCATTTAGTAATGGGCCACCCAGCAATGAATCTTTGGTAACATTCTTCTCCTTTTTACCTGAATCTTTGGTAACATTCTTCTCCTTTTTACCCTTATTTCCTATGTGCTCCTTCACCACTGCAATTTTCTTTATATTTACCTCATTATGTACTATGTGCATGTGCTTCTTTAAACCCTGCAAAATAAAAAAAAATTGTTTCATTCTTAAAGCTGCTGTGCTTATTTACTTTATGTGTTGCAAAAGTTGATTTGCACACGGAGCAAACTTTTCGGATTTGCATCGCATAATGATCCATGATGTGCTGAGCGAATTTTATGACGCTCTTCTCTTGAAAGCTACAGAACTTGCATGTCCACGTGTCACGTTCTGTTAGTTTTTGTTGCTTCTTCAGAAGAGAATTTAAATCTGCGAATGTTGCAGATAAGTCAAACAATAAAAAAAAAGGAAATATTTGCTAGGTACCTATGGGGTGATTCTCTTTACAGGGTAGTTGGGATGCGAGGGTATTCGCATTCATTTTCTTTGCGTAGAATGGTGCGTACCAAACTTTCAGAAATTCGCCGGCACTGATGTCTCGTGTTGATGCAAAATAAATTTTGTCGCCTTCCTGAAATATATAAAAGTAAATATACAACATGATCGAAAAAAATTGTTTTGGCACCGCCTATTCTTTACCATGACCACTTCACGCCTATACACGGTAAAAGTGACATTTAAGTCAATTTAAAACTTTTGATAATGAATGGCTTTGCTCAACTTGAATCAAAATCTGTTGCAATAGTTAGTTTTAAAAAACCTCAACCCTAAACACAAAATATCGATAAAACAGAAAACTAGATAACTTTTCTCGATCGCAGGGTTGCCAGATTGGAGGAAATTCCACCATTTGGGCTACGTTTTAGACACACTTGATGCTTACAAATTTTATTTGGCGGCTGGCACCTAATTTGAGTTACTCCCTTTACATATTAAACATCTCTAGTCATCCATGGAAACAAAAGTGCACTACCGGTCAAAAATTTAAAACCACGCCTTTCAATTGTTTTCAAAAAAAAAGTATCTGAAGTCAACCTTGGTAACAAAAGTATATACCGTAGAGGCAGTGTTGCCAATTCGTGGGAATTTTTCCGATTCGTGGTAATTTCTATGCTTTAAAATTGCAAAAAATGAGATTTTTTTGAGAAAAAGGGGATTTTTGTACGCAAAATTATTATATATTATAATTTTAAGGCAAATCTTGACAGAAATAATTTAAAATTGTAATTTGAGGGGGGAAAAGGGAATTGTTGTCCCAATACGGGGGAAAGCGACTGTAAATAGTTGGCAACACTGTGTATAGGTGCTGTGCTTATCGCAAGAAGTGTCAAAATTGGAAATTTAGGTTATGTGAAGAAACTGTCAGACAATTTATTTTAATATATTCTCTTAAGAACGAAGACAATACTTTCAAAATATCTTTTTGGTTGGCCACTTCCACCAAGAACTGAAAGTAACGATTAAAAGCTAAATCTTGTCCACATACATTTTGAGGTTAATCAAATGTTTCATCTATTTTTGACATGTAAGAAATTAATTATGCAAGTTACGGTGCGCGACTTTTTTCCAAAGTCAACTCGAGGTACTTTTTTGCTGAAGACTCGATACATTAGTGTTAGAAATTAAAAGTCACTTGCTTTTCACTTATCTTTCGTTTCTTTTTTTACTTGCTTCCTGTTTGTTTCGTTTTTAATTGCCTTTCATTTGTTTTAATTCTATTTAAATTTTGATTTTCAATTCACTTTTTGTTTTTCTTTTGTTTTTTTTTTCCATATTTTTCCTTCTCATTGGTTTTTCATTTGGCTTTTAAGCATTAGTCTTTTATTTATTTAGATTTTCTCCTCGTGTTTCATTTGTTTCTCTCTTTTCATTTAACATTTGTTTTTTATTTTTCATTTCACGTGTGGCTTTAGTTTTTCATTTACTTTTGATCTTTCATTTCATTTTCCTTGTTTTCCTAGTGGAAAACAGTGTCCTAGTTCCTAGTGTTCCTAGTGTCGTTACATTTTTTGTTTTGGTTTTTGATTTATTTTCTTCAATTTGTTTTTTTTTTCAATTTGCTTTCATTTTTGGTTACTTCCTTTTTATTTTTTATTTGCCTTTTGCTTTCAAATGAAAGACATTTAAGGTTTCTCCTTGTTTTTCACTTGTCATTTCAATTTATTTCTGGTTTTTGTTTTCCATTTGTTTTTTTTTTCAAATTTTCCTTTATTTTAAATTGTTCGTTTCCCTTTGGCGTTTCATTAAATTTTTTCCTTGTTTCTCACTAGTCTCGTTTCATTCTTTATTTGCTTTTTGGTTTGGTTTTTGATTTATTTTCTTCAATTCTGTTTTCCTTTCAATTTCTTTCTTAATTACTTACATTTTTTCAATTCAGTTTTGGTTTTTGGTTTTCATTTGTTTTTTTTCTTCTAATTTTTGTGTCCGTCTTAAAATACAAAGTGGTCAAGAATCACTGTTTGAGTTGGCAGTACTGAATTTTATTTCTTATCGGTACAATTGGAGTAACTTACGGTTGTTGACCGCTTGACACTAACAGCCGTCACTTTACAAGCATCATTTGACATTTGAAATTCGAATGCTAATTTTTATTCACATAGCCGATAATCTTATCGCTGTTCAAGTTATGTCAAATAAACCAACAAAACATATATACGGTTGCAGTGTTGCAAATAGCCGAATAAAGAAACGCTCTTAATTGTATTTCTAACTCAAACAGTTATTCTTGACCACTTTGTACAGAGCAAAATTTAGTTTTTTCTTTAATTTTTGAAAATTGCGCAACTTTAAAAGCTTAAAGCTCTTCTTTGTTTTCACAATTTACGATATTGTAAGTACACTCCATTTTAAATGTAATAAAGCGCCAGGAGTATAATAAAGCAGCGCTCTTAAGAAATATTTTAATAAGATTCATTTCCGTCCTGTTTTATTGAAAATCGTCACAAAAAAAGTTGGCGCCTCTCGGCGACATTTTGTGAACAAGTTGGCAACAGTGCCTGTAAAAAGTTTGGTAACCCTATTCGATCGTATTGTCGTTATTTGTTACATGTATTGCACGTATTTTTAACAGTTTTGTTGATTTTTAAACTAGGAGGAGTATTTTGAATTTTCCCCGCCAAAAACTCGCAAAGTTATTGGCTGCTTGGCAGCCGGTTTTACACAGGCCTTCAATTCCAGCCCAAAAATGGACATCTTTCATAATTCATTTGAAAATTTCAATCAATTTTAAACTTATAAGCAAATCTGTTGCTAAAACTAATTATTTTAAGAATTTGTGCACTTCTTAAGCAAGCTAAATTAATTTCTGATTTAGTATTAGTATTACGGTGTCAATCTACCTACAACAGGCTGACAACTGCTACTCCTCCTAATTTAAAAACAAACTATAGTAAGATGAAGCAACTAAAGAAAAAACATATTTTCACGATTTTATAATTAATAGCATTTCATTAATTAATGTCAAAAAACCACTTAGAAATTAATTTAATGCTTGTTAAATTAGAACCAACTCTATTATCAACAGCGCCATCTATTGACTTGAAGTAAAAAAAAAAACTTTTCTCTGCATACAGTGAGAGACATAAGCATTGTGCCTAACAATTTAATGTATGATTTATAAATATAACTTCCATATGTTGTAGGCATGTAACCAAACTAATTTAAATGTTTTTAATTTATGGATTCGTTACTTAATATGTTTACTGGTACACGTGGCTGTGCTAGGGGACTTCATTGTATCTCACGCTGCGGTGCACTCAACTAAATCAACTTGACATAGTTAATTTAATATAAATTTCTTTATATTCAATATCTACCTTCATTAATTAGAAAATAAAATCAAGCATATGAAGAATAAAATAAAACAACGTTCGTTAAAATTATCCCCAACCTTCTTAAATAACTGATTCGAGTTTGCTTACTTGAAACGAAATCAAATTTTGCTCTTCTGCATTCGCAGCAGGTTTCACAAACATCATCCAGTTGCAATCATCCTCGTTATTCGTGTCCAAATAATACTCAGAGAAATATTCGTTGGGTGAAAAGATTTTCAGGGGAAACACGATTTCTGGGTTTAAAGTGAAGACCTGCTTCGCCTGGAACGGTCCAAACTGAGTGCCCCTTTCGAACGAACGAGCGCATTTAATTGAAAGCGATTCATCCGACATTTTTTCCAGTTGCAAGGTAGTCGGTAATGTTAGCTTTGCTTTCGTGGGCAAGATATTATCAGGAACCTAAAATTTTTTTATTTTATGTTTTTGTATGTTTTGTGTGTTTTTACTTGCATGGTGTATTATGTGAACAAGGGAGCACTCGGTGAATTTGTGAGGTTCTCCACAAATGCTGCAGGTTTGGGCTAAAATTAAAGAAAAGCACAAGGGGGTGAAGGCGTCGTGAATAATAGTAAGTGTCTTATATAAAAACCTTCATTCTTGCTGGTGATCATATTTTCTGTAGGACAAATTATGGATGTAAATAGAAGTTCCGTTTAAGTTAGGTTATGTTTTGACGTTCGATTGTTGTGTTTAGGAATTGTTAGTGTTGTTAGGATTATTCATGGGTTTTTGTGTATTGGCAACAATTATTTTGCAAAATCACGACGTGCCTGCAAGAAATAGTTCCGTACGTCAACAATCGAGAATTTTTGTCGTGTTCATTGTTGCATTTTCTTAGTGGTTTATTGTATTATAGTTAAGAACGTAAATAAATTGGAGGAGTGCGTGAATATTGTGCACAGGATATTTATAGCAAATTTTTAATCGTTAATTTTGGGCGCCATTTTGTAAGTGCCGGTGGATTTAGTTGGTCTTAATAGAAACAAGCCTTACATTATTTATTTTTACGAAATATATATACGTTCGAGCCGTTTTAAATATTTTTATACCATCTACTAGGATTTTTTTTGTAAGGTAAGCAGTAGGGTTGTTACTTTGCAACAAATTTGTCACTTTATGTCACTCCCTTCTATTTTCACTCGAATTTTGACATTTATCACATTTTATTTTGATGCCTACCTACATGTAATGTGTAAATTGGATTCGTGAAAATGTGAAGAAATTCCCAATCTCTTCTAAATTACACACAATCACTAAAATTCATAAAGTACCTTTCCATCACCTCACCTCTTATGTTATCGTTGTAGATATTTAAATTGAATATGTACGAAATTGTTTAACCACCAAAAATGACTATCGCAACTAGAGGTCAAGGAGTACCAGCGGAACCATCTGAAACACAGGTACGCCTCGCTTATTTACATGTACTTGAAAAAATCACTCACGATTTTCTTACCTAGAATATTACAACTTTAACACCGGAAACATGTGAAGACATAGCGGAAGATTACAGCGAACCCGAATTCCCTCACGATAAATTAGCCACCCTAGATGAAAAAATATCAAACCTAAGATGGGTAGTCCCGGTACTTCCAGATCAAGAACTAGAGTGCCTCCTGAAAGCCTCCATTGACCTATCGAAGAAAGGCTTAGACACACGTTCCGAGGCTTGCCAGAGGTTCTTTAGGGAGGGCTTAACTATATCCTTTACGAAGATATTAACAGATGAGGCCGTGTCCAGTTGGAAACCAAATATTCACGCTTGCATAAACCAGAATTGCATCCGCTTAGTCGAATTGTGCGTTATCAAATTACCTCACGACTGGTTCCCGCTCTTAGATTTATTAGCCATGGTGTTTAACCCGAACAATAAGTTCCATACGTTCAATGCGTCGAGGCAAAGTGAAACGGCGGGGCCCACGTTGAATTTATCCGAGGAGGAGTTGTTTGCTCGGCCCGCCAGTGACCTGAGAAATTCCAGAGGTTGGTTGGTGGACTTGATCAATCGGTTCGGTGAGATGGGCGGGTTTCAGTTGTTACTGGAACGGTTTCAATCTGGGGGAAATTTGACTGTCGCTGTTGTGTACTCTTTGCTGAGGCCGTTTGGTTTGTGTTATGAGTATTTGACACCGCATACCATTAACAAGTACATTATTCCTATTCTGGTGAGTCTATAAATGCATTTTATAATCCTGAATTCGGGCAAATTGATAAACATGTTCAATTTTAATTTAAAAATGTATCAAAGCTTCCAGAAGTAGCATAGTTTGTTTGGTGAAATCAAACGTGTTCTTTTCTTTTTAAGAATTAATTAAGAACAGGGTGAGTTACTAAGGTCCCCTTTTTCCATAGCTCATTTAAAGAATAAGAAGAAGAAGAAGATTCCACCTATTGAGCACTGCAGCCTAAAATTATTGTGACATACAGAGTATTTCATAAAATAGTGACAACTTGCAGCTGGATTTTTTTTAATGGAACATCCTGTGTATTTTCTTATAGAAAGACATGACACTTACAGCAAAATATTTATTTACTCTTAATTCATTAAATAAATATAAATATTTTATGTTCTACTGTTTAGAGGATCAAGTATTATGTCTTTCTATAAGAAAATACACAGGGTGTTCCATTAAAAAAACCCAGCAGCAAGTAGGTAGCCATTATTTCACTCTGTATGCGTCAAAATAATTTTAGGTTGTAGTGCTCAATAGGTAGAATCTACTTGTGAAAAAAAATTTCTCTCTCGTTCTACAAATAAATGAGCAATGGAAGAAGGGACGCTTAGTAACTCACTCTGTGTATGCCTCAAGGGCACGGGAACATTAACAGAAAAGTTTGTTTCTTACACAATTAAAATTTTAACTTATAGTTGTCTTCTGTACAATGTAAATAATGATTTATAAGAATTAAACTTGTTTAAAATTTATTGTAAACTTTAAACTGAAAGACTGTACATCAAATATTATTGTAGGAAATGATACCAGAAATTTTGGACAAATTAACCGATGACGAATTGAAACGTGAGGCAAAGAACGAATCCAAGAGCGACATTGTTTCCGCAATTATAAAATCTTCCAAGAACTTGGCATCGAGAGTTGCAAACCAAGAAGAACTAATTCGTACCCTAGAGGGCTTTCGTCTCAAGATGATATTAAGACAACTGCAGATCTCCAGTTTTAATGGAAAAATGAATGCTTTAAACGAAATTAACAAAGTTATATCCAGCGTTACCTACTACCCCAACAGGCATCATGGAATTGAAGAAGAAGAATATCTTACACCTGAAAGAATGGCAGTACGTATAATATTTCAGTTTAAAAATAATTGTACACTTTGATCCAAGCATTATCAAACAGAATCATCTTTTTTTTTTTTACAGAAATGGATAAATGAAAACAACGTTCTAGAAATAGTACTAAGAGATTCACTACATCAACCACAATACGTGGAAAAACTAGAAAAAATTCTTAGGTTTGTTATAAAAGAACGCGCTTTAAGTCTGTCTGATTTGGATGCGGTGTGGTCGGCACAAGTTGGTAAACACGAGGCGATAGTAAAAAACGTGCACGACTTGTTGGCGAAGTTAGCTTGGGACTTCAGTCCCGAACAGTTAGATCATTTATTTGAGTGCTTTCAAAGTAGTTGGACCTCCGCATCTCGGCGCCAGCGAGAACGCCTGCTGGAATTAATCAGAAGACTTGCCGAAGACGACAAAGACGGTGTGATGGCCCATAAAGTGTTGACGTTGTTTTGGAATTTGGCCCAGGCCGAGGACGTCCCCACTGAGATCATGGATCAGGCATTGGCGGCGCACGTCAAAATTTTGGATTACAGTTGTTCTCAAGAGAGAGACGCCCAAAAGACGATTTGGTTAGATAAATGCGTTGACGAATTAAAAGCGGGGGAAAAATGGGCGCTGCCTGCCTTGAAACAAATCAGAGAAATTTGTTGTTTGTATGAACCTTCAGCTAACGGGGTCCATCCACAGCGAGGACATCACATGTTCTACAGACAGGAGGTCATCGATCGATTACAAAACCAACATTCGCTTGTTATACTAGTAACGAATAGTCTTACTAACTACATGGATAGATTGAGGATATTAATTAAAGACAACCCGGACCTTACTTGTGAGACCTACGTGCCTGATGGACGGTACTGTCATGTGTTGCAAGTACAAGAAAGACTAAATTTTTTAAGGTAAAAATACAGATTTTTAAAATTGGACCTGTTAAAGTCTTGCAATTTTTACAGGTTTTTATTAAAAGATGGTCAACTCTGGCTGTGTGCTGAACAGGCCAAGCAAATTTGGCAATGCCTAGCGGAGAACGCAGTTTTTGCATCGGACCGTGAATCCTGCTTCAAGTGGTTCTCGAAACTCATGGGCGAAGAACCGGATCTAGACCCTGGCATCAACAAAGACTTTTTTGAAAACAACATCCTCCAACTGGAACCGACGCTATTAACTGAGAGCGGCATTAAGTGCTTCGAAAGGTTCTTCAAGGCGGTCAACACAAAAGAAGGAAAACTGAAGGTTAAGAGACGTTCATTACTAACCGAAGACCCAGATCTGATCGGGCTGGATTACCTCTGGAAAGTCGTTACTTTATGTTCTGATGATATAGCATCACGTGCTATTGAGTTGCTTCGAGAGGTTAGCACTAATTTAGGACCGCGGTTATTAGCCACGCAGCTTGAATTTCACGAAACGTATTTCACCGAGTGTTACGATCGCTTGAGGGCTCACTACGATACGGTTACAGTCCTGCAAAAATCGGATCACGATAAGGAATTCGATTCTGAACAAATTGCAAACCGTATCAAGGCGGAAGCTGTGAAGATGTGTAGAGTGATGCGAGTACTCCACGAGTACTTAAACGAATGTGATAACGCTTTTATGGGCGAACGTAAAATCCTGCCCATGTACAGAGCTTGCAGGGGTAAACACATGGTTCTCATTGTTAGATTTTCTAGTCCTAACAGGCAAGTTGATGACATGGAACTTTTCACACACTCCAATGATACTCTTGCGTCGTTAAGACGGCATATACTAAGAAGATTAAAACCCGGAGTGCATTGTAAGCTAGAATTGTTTGTTAATGGCGAACCTTTGGATAATGCTAATGATCGAAAACTGTTGTCGCAAATTCCCTTGCGTGATAAAATGGTGAGAGTCCAATTTGTTTTGCGTTTGTGGATGTTGAATGTGCTTGTTTTTCAGCTGGTTTCTGCTAAAATAACCCAAATTAATTCTAATATGGCCTCGTCTCAAGATAGTAGTTCAGATAGCTCGACTTCATCGCCACAGCATCCCTATGATGGACCTAACGTTGAAGCTGAGAATTTATTGCCCGGCGTGCTGATGTCCATGCAGCATATTTATGCTCACTTTTTTTGTCAGCTGGCGGATTTGGGGAGTACTTTGGAGTTTCCTGCTCTGAGAGATGGTGCTCGTGCACTCTTGCTATTGATGCCATGTGATGCTACTACTATAGAACGACTGCGTCTATTATTTTCTAACAGTTATGAGCCAGAGATCAGCGTTGAGAACATGTTTTTCAGTGCTAGTCCTGCTGAGGTGAGTATTTAATGTAAATATTTCTATATTATTTCTAATTTTTGATATAAATTGCATAAATGCATTCAAGCAACTTATAAACTAGTTATTAGTAGGAATATATTGCAATAAAAAGCCTCAATTAACAAAGTACTGGGAAAAATTAGGTTCAGTAGATGTTATATTATTTATTTTTTGTTATTTTGTTGAAGCCGCTTCTTATAAGCAACAAAATTTTTAAGATGACACAATCCACTAAACTTGCCCACAGTATAAGATCTACACAGTAGTGACATCTCAGTGTGACTGTTACATTTACCTTTTGTTTGATTTGCAAATTATGGCTGAGTTCGTTTATTCAACTCAACACTTTTATCTCACTTTTAAAAAACAGCTTCACTTTCACTCTAATTTTAATCCTTCTCTGCACCGCGTGGAAAAACGAACTCAGTCTACATTATAAATGCATAGAGGCATCAAACAGTATGGCGGCCGAATTTGACAATGACGTTTATGTGTCACCACTGGGTAATTACTTCTCTAATTACTTACAATTCGCTGCTTCGGCAAAACATATCGGTAACAGTTCCGGTTCCAACAGTTAAATCTGCTGAATGAGGTTCATTCGTTATAACATATTTCGATTAGGTAGTGAAGTTACGCTACAAAAGATGGCGACCGCTCCAACTCATCAGTTGAGTAACCACTCGTGAGAGGTCGCATTCAGCAGAAATTTATACATTTTCGATTGACTACTATAGATCACTCTCAGTGTATTCTCATCTTATTTTAACCTCGTGTAATAATGAGAGATGGGATATTCTGAGAGTGCTCTAGAGCAGTCAATCGAAAACGTTATTAGTCAACAGTTGCACAACTTTTGCTGAATGCGTCCAATGTGACAAGGTTGTCAGATTTTTTATAGGCAATGTTGCTAACTTGTTCAAAAAAAGGCAAACAAAATTTAAAATAGAAAATAAAACAGATAAAATGAAAGTAAATAATGAGTGGAAAAGGAAAACGAAAAGTAAATAGGAGGTAAGCAAATAACAATGAAAGAGAATTGAGAGGAAAAACAAAATTAAAGGAAACAAATCAAAAATCAAAACAGAAAGCAAATACAGAAAGAAATGAGAGAAGTGAAAAATGTGGGAGAAAATTAAAATGAAAGCAAAAAGAAAAAATCAAAGACAAATTAAAAATTAAAAAGTAAATTCCCTTTGTTTTAGTTTTTCATTTACCTTTGGTTGTTCATTTGATTAAAAAAAAAAACAAATGAAAAGCAAAAAATTAAATGAAAACCTAAAAGCAAGTATGAAATGAAAAGAGTGACAAGTGACTCTTTCTAAAACAAAATTAAAGAAAATAAAACAAAAATGAAAACAGAAAACAAACAAAGAATGAAACAACGAGGTGAATGAAAAACTAGTAAGGAAATTAAATTGAAAGAAAATATCAAATGAAAAACGAAAGGCAAAAGAAAAACTAAAACCAAGAAAAAAAAAACAAATTAAAAACAAAAAAGGAAGGTAACTATGAAATTGAATGAGAGGCAAGTAAAAAACAAATGACTTTCTATCTTTCTATTTCTTTCATATAAAAATGAAAGCAAATCGAAAGGAAAAACAAAATTGCTGAAATGAAATCAAAACCCAAAACAGGAAGCAAATTACGAATGAAACGAGACAAGTGAAAAATAAGAACAAAAAAGAAAAAAAAAAGATCAGATGAAAGGTCAAAGGGAAGCAAGAAATCAAAAGTGAAAAATTATGAGAGAGAAAAAAACAATTGAAAAACAAGAATCAAAAATGAAAGGAAAAGCAAGAAGCAAATATTAAATAAAAAGAGGGGCAAGTGTAAGACAAGAAAAAATTAAATTAAATAAATTAAATGAAATACAATGGAAAGAAAAAAATTGAAAAAAACAAAAGAAAACAAAAACAAAAAATGAAATAAAAAATGAAAAAGCAAAAGGCAAACAAATTTGAAATAGAAAATAAAACAAATGAAAAATGAAAGCAAATAATGAGTAGAAAACAAAGGATGAGCAAATAAAAAATGAAATAATTAAAAAATGTAAGAAAATTGGAAGGAAAAACGAAATTAAAGGAAACAAATGAAAAATCAAAACAGGAAGCAAATAAAGAATGAAATGAGAGAAGTGAAAAATATGGGAGAAAATTAAAATGAAAGAAAAAATCAAATGAAAAACCAAAGACAAATTAAAAACTGAAAAGTAAATTCCCTTTGCTTTAGTTTTCCATTTGCTTTTGGTTCATTTGATTAAAAAAAATGAAAATCAAAAGGCAAGCATGAAATGAAAAGAGAGACAAGTGACTCTTTCTGAAACAAAATTAAGAAATGAATCAAAAATCACAACAGAAAACAAACAAAGAGTGAAACGACGATGCTAATGAAAAACAAATTAAAGAAACAAATTAAATTCAAAGAAAAAATCAAATGAAAAACGAAAGTCAAAAGAAAAAGTAAGTAAAAAAGAACAAATGACAAACAAAAACAAAAAATTAAACGTAAAACAAAAGGTAATTATGAAATGGAAAGACAGGTAAGTAAAAAACAAGTGACTTTCTATCTTTCTATTTTAAAATAAAAATGAAAGCAAATCGAAAGGACAAACAAAATGAAATTAAAACCTAAAATAGAAAGCAAGTAAGGAATGAAAACAAGTGAAAAACAAGGACAAATATGAAAATTAAAAAAAAAGATCAGATGAAAGACCAAAGGGAAGCGAGAAACTAAAAGTAAAAAGTTATGAGAAAAAAAAACAACTGAAAAACAAAAATCAAACATGAAATCAGATCACACACTGTGGAAAGAAAAAAATTTGAAAAAACAAAAGAAAAGCAAAAACCAAAATGAAATTTAAAAAAATTGCAAAAGGCAAACAAAATTGAAAATTGAAAATAAAACAAATGAAAAGTGAAAATAAACAATAAGTAGAAAAAAAAAAACGAAAAACAATTGTAAAAAGAAGGAAATAAAAATTAAAAATGAAAAGCAAATGATTCTTTCAATTTCTAACACTGATATATGTCACTGCTTTTTATTAAAAATAAATATTATTATTATCATTAGGTATTATAACAAAAAAGAAATTAGAATAAAAAAAAAAACTCGACAGAAATGAAAAACTAAAAGAAAAAGGGAAGTCAGGGAAAAATCAAAAATTGAAGTACAAAAAACTTCCAACCAATGTTAAATACGTAATACACAGTTAACAAAAATATTTAAAATATCAAAAACAAATAAATAAAAGCAAATGATAAACTGACAGGTGTGATTTGAAATTTTTGGTCGGGTGTACTTTTGTTTCCATGGTTAACTAGAGATAGACTTTTGTTGAATGTTCATTATGTGAAGGGAATAGCCTAAATTAGGCGCCAATCCCAAATAATATTTTTAAGCACCAAGTGTATCTAAAATGTAGCCCAAATAACGAAATTTCACCCAATCTGGCAACCCTGTTGCTAATAATATGCCTGCCGGTCATCAACGAAGTGCTGACATCTGTTGGTAACAATTGTAGTGCTTATAAAGGAGTAACACCACGCCATCTGTTGGATCAATTTATACCTAAGTCTTATTTAAGAGTTTTATTTTCTTAATTTAAAAATTATATTAGACAGAAATATATTAAATAAATTGTAATGTATGTAAGACAAAACCTACCTTACATGCACGTTATATGTTTATAGTAATCTATATTACTTTCAGGTTCTCTATAATTTAGAAATATTGTACGCTCTCTTGATGCCTGCCTTGGAACCTCTGTCCGAGAAATCCTACGACATCCAGTACAGATTCATGGTGTCAGGAGAAGCTCACACTTTCCTAGAAATGTTAACGAAAAATAACTTCATGTCCAGTGCAGACACTGCGACGAAACGCTCTGCGTATCTCACCGTTTTAAAAATCTGTAAGCTCATCCTTACAACGGTGGCTCACGTATTGGTGAGGCTCAGTGAGGACCACACACCTCCGGAGAATGAAGGCAACAACGAAACAAATCCGGGAATGTTTTTGAAGCAGGCTTTGAGATCGGTACCAGGACATTCAGATCAGGTAAAATTTGTAATTATAAATTCAATTCAGTTTTGAAAGTGAAAACTTTGATGATTTTTTTATATTATAGGTGCAAATCTCTTTTTGTGCATTTTTTCGTTTTTAGATTTTGCGTCAAGTCTCGGTGAAATTGTCGCAGGGATTAGCCGAATTAATGGTAGAAACGGGCAACAGCGGACAACTTCAAGCCCTATTCAGTCAGGCTTTGAACTGGGAGTTACCGAACACCAGAACTGTACTGGCGCTAGTTAGCCTCGTGTGGTCTGCGAGTAGTGCTAATCTACAATCGCTGAATGCCTCCTCAGAAACACTGCATTCATTGTGCGATCCATTAAAGCGAAATGCACCTCTTGAACTACACAACGATGATATACTATTGTGTAAAGAAACTCTAGAGTTATTAAGCGTAGCCATAGTTTTAAATCCGAGTAGCTTAGAACATTTGTGTCAGTATAACCAGTGGCCTTTGTTTTTAACGGACCTCGTTCTACTCAACCCTAGTCGAGCAGTTCGTATCGCAGCTGCCGAACAGTTTATTATTATTTGCACCTATGGCGCAGCTAGCCGGCTAGCTCTGCAGCTTATAACTCCGCTACTCTTTTCGCTATTGGACACACTCGTGCTGGAAAACGCGAAAACATCGCACGAATTCTTCCAGTTACTCTGCAGACTAGTGAACGTCGCTTACTTAACAAACTGCCCTTTACCAACGGCCGAAGGACTCTTGGCAAGCGAAGTGGCATGGTTGAGGAAAGCTCGTGGCCAACATGAGATACTCATAGAGGGACATCTCAGTTTAGCACGGGAGTTGTTGTGTTTCATGACCACCGAACAGAAGTGTGAGTTAGGCAGTGCCGAATCGGGGAGTTTAATCAAGGAACTTTTGGAGGACTTTTTGTTTCCCGCAAGCAAGTTGATGCTGCATTTAACAAAGACGGGGCAGTTGAGTGAAGATCCGGCCACACCGATCTGCGACACGCCCCAAACTCAGGCGGCAGCTTTCGAACTGCTCATTTCATTGTGCACTTCTTGTGTCCCAAACTGCAGGCAGCTGGTAATGATGCTCAATGACATGTTTTATTCGGGTAAGTTAACTTCACGCAATCAGTAACATCTAACGATAATAGATGATGACTTTACAGATTTAGATTCGGCTGTAATCGAATGGGATTATTTACCGGTGGTTGGACCAAGACCCATACAGGGTTTTGTTGGTTTAAAAAATGCGGGTGCCACGTGCTACATGAATTCCGTGTTGCAACAGCTGTACATGGTGCAGAGTATTCGGGAAGGAATTCTGTCATGCGATGGAGCCGCTACTGACTTAAACGAGGACTTCAGTGGCGAAGAAAGAATCGATTTAGATACGGATTCAACGGATGACCGAAACAGCCTGGATGAAAGCAGAAAGGATTATAACGTCGGGATTTTGAAGCAGGTTCAAGCAATTTTCGGCCATTTGGCTTGCTCTCGGCTTCAATACTACATACCCAGGGGCCTGTGGAGACATTTCAAATTGCAGGGTACGTTCATCGATTGTTTTGGCTATTATTAGATTGCAATCGTTTTGTTTTAGGCGAACCTGTGAATTTAAGGGAGCAGCAAGACGCAGTAGAATTTTTTATGTCGCTGATAGAAAGTTTAGATGAAGCTTTGAAGACGTTAGGGCACGAACAAATTATGTCAAAGATTTTAGGTGGCTCTTATTCCGATCAAAAGATTTGTAAGGGTTGCCCTCATCGGTATTCCAAAGAAGAACCATTTAGTGTTATTAGTGTCGACATTAGGAACCACAGCAGTCTACAAGATTCTATGGAGCAGTATGTAAAAGGTATTGATTGAAATTGTTTTGAAAAAGTTAATTCATTTGCTGGCGATTTACTTGCAGGGGAATTACTCGAAGGAGCCGATGCTTATTATTGCGAGAAATGTTGTAAAAAGGTGGTGACGGTTAAGAGGCTCTGCGTAAAGAAATTGCCTCCGATTCTAGGTATACAGTTGAAACGGTTTGAGTATGATTTCGAGAGGGTTTGTGCCATAAAATTTAATGACTACTTCGAATTCCCACGTGATTTGGACATGGAACCGTATACCGTGTCAGGCTTGGCTAAACTGGAGGGAGAAATTATAGACTGTGATTTGAACCCCAGTAACGCAGACGTTTGTACAAAGTACCACTTATCTGGAATCGTCGTACATTCAGGACAGGCTTCTGGTAGTTATGTTCTCTTTAGGAATTATTTAGTCTAATTTAATTGAACGTATTTTTAGGTGGCCACTACTATTCTTATATTAAAAGCCGAAATCCATCGGGTGATGTGAGATGGTACAAATTTGATGACGGTGAAGTGACTGAGTGTAGAATGGATGAAGACGAAGAAATGAAAGTGCAATGTTTCGGTGGTGATTACATGGGCGAAGTCTTCGATCCCATGCTGAAGAGGACCACGTACAGGCGTCAAAAAAGGTGGTGGAATGCTTATATGCTTTTTTTTACTAGAGAAGATGTCGAGAAGAACAATATTTTAAAAACTTTAGAGTACTTATCTATATGTGAGTATACGTTTCTGTGATCACAGTTTATTTATTGCATGTTTATTTTTTAGCTAATAAAAAAGAAAACCGTTTGAAAATGCCATTAGCTATTGAAAGCAGCATTCGAAAACAAAACATTAAATTTCTCCATCATCGAAGCCAGTTTTCTGTAGAGTATTTCAATTTCGTTAGAAAGTTGGTCACCGGTAATGCTCCAGCGGGTTCAAGAACAAATCAGAGTGTCAACAGCGATGCAGAACAATTGTCGATGCTTAGTGTACAGTTAGCTAGTAAATTCTTGTTTCACACAGGGTGGCATACGAAAAAGAACCTACGAGGTCTTGCTATGGAGTGGTATGTATACATTTCTGATTCGGTGTATTTTGTTTAAAAAAAAAAAATTTCCAGGTGTGATGTTATATGTTTACATCTTCGTGCGGCACCTTCGGTTCGTTCCTGGTTTGCTCATCAGATGTTGTTTGCTTATCCGCAGCGATTTTGTGAATATTTGCTTAGTTGTCCAAGCAATGAAGTTCGTTCTGCTTTCATGAAAATAGTAGTCCTGTTGGCACACTTTTCAATAAACGATGGTCCATGTCCTTGTCCACCAGGCTTGAACAACCCAGACCCGACTGCAACTTTAAGTGATCACATACTCTGGGCTCTCTTAAGTCTTTTACATCGTGATATTAGTGAACATGGAAGACATTTACCTCACTACTGTAACGTATTTCATATGTACGCTAGTCAAGGTACGCATTTCCATCCTTGCTTGCATCAAGTAAGTGTTACTGTGTTTGCAGGACTACAAGAGAAAGCTCAACTGTTAAAAATGAATGTACATGCAACATTTATGCTAGTGGCGTTGGATGAAGGCCCCGGACCTGCAATAAAGTACCAATATACAGAATTAGGAAAACTTAACCAAGTAGTTTCATGTTTGATACGTTGCTGTGATATCAGTTCGAAATGTCAGTCTAGTACGGGAGCTCCAGTTCTACCAAATCCCTACGGAGATCCATCTTGTCCTGATTATCTAATGCCATTATCACCACAGGCTTCGGAAATACTTTTTGGAAGAACAAGGTAAATACTATTTTAGTGAGCACTCCAAAATTAATTCGCGTTTTATTTTGCCAGTTACATTAAGAAAGTAATAGAAGATTCGAATTTAACCGACGAATCTGTAAAACTCCTGCAATATTGTTCATGGGAGAATCCGAATTTTTCAAGAATCGTCCTCTCGGAGTTACTGTGGCAAATAGCTTTCGCCTACTGTCAAGAGCTGAGACATCACATGGAATTACTTCTTTACGTCTTGCTCATTGAAGATACCTGGCAGTCACATCGAATCCACAATGCACTCAAAGGAGTGCCAGATGAAAGAGAAGGCCTCCTCGAAACAATCGCACGCTCTAAAAATCATTACCAGAAGCGGGCTTACCAATGTATAAAATGTATGGTGGCACTGTTTAGTAAGTGCAGGACAGCGTTGGCGATGCTTCACGGTCATGCAGATTTAAGAAATCAGTGGTGTCAGGCGGTTTCCTGGTTGCAGGAAGAACTGGTTAAAAGATACCAGGCGCCTTCGCAATACTCGTATAACACCTGGTCACCTCCGGCTCAGAGCAACGAAAGCTCCAATGGGTACTTCTTAGAACGATCCAACAGTGCTAGAAATACGCTGGAGAGAGCAATGGAATTAATGCCTGAGGCCGAGCGAGATGAGGACGACGTAAGTGAGGAACAAGAATCGCAGGAGGAAGTAACAGAGAACGTTCAAGAGGATCAAAATCGAACTGATTTACCTGACGTTACGCAAAGTTGTGAAAATACCTCTAACACTTAGTGGGTAAATATTTACAGGACATTTGCTGGATTCACTTTAAGTATATCGCACGTATATTTAATTTCATCAGTACTTTCTTGAACACAAACGTTTAGTTAATGTTTTTTTTTTTAAAACTTCATATGCTTAAAGTATCTGTAAGATGTGCCTATATGTAAAGATAATTTTATTTATTTTCAACGGATTTGTGATATGTATATAATGTAAAATATTATTATTTTTAGATTATTAAAAAATGCATGTTAGAAAAATTATTCATTATGGAGAAGCCGGTTGTTTGCAAGAGTAGGGGAATTGAGACAGACTATAATTTATTAATTTTTTATTAATATCCAGAGAATCAAAGGTCAACGCGAGAGTATGTGCGAAGAGCATGCTTCTCCATTCTGCTTAAATTTCGTCATACAGTTTTTTTGGATAAATCTAATAATAATGATGTTGCATGCCTGAAAAGTCCAAGTAGCGAGTGTAAGATGTCTCGGCTAAGACTTTCAAAATTCAAGTAATTCATTGATGAAACATCGTTTTGCTTTGTTCGGTTGAATGACAAACACGTACAACAAAAAAAAAATTGACAATATATGTAATGAAAGTAATATTTCTGTGGTGTGCTTATAGATTTTTAGCTGAGGCATTTCAATTAAGAAAAAAAAAATTAGGAATGCAGTATAATTAAATTTCAAGCACACATTTTCTCCGTTTATGTAAACACATTGCTATGGAATTCACATGATTTACGTAGACTACGAAAGACAGAGACTTTTTGAATAATATTTAATATTTTATGATTTCGTTAGTTGGAATTTCTATATTAGAAATATTAAATATTTTGTTAATTAATTAATTTTTACACAGACTTTATACTATGTAATTATATTAATTAATTAGTGTCTCATTCTTTACTAAACAAAAGAAAAGTATAATGAATATTTGTGTTTCAAAAAATGCTTCCTCGGAAACTTGTGTATAAAATAGAAAATTGGTCAGCAGTTACTAAATTATTTTTTTCTTTAAATTTACTTGTTTTGTTTATAATATTTACGTTTATAAGTGAGTGTTTAATAAGGGATGGCTATATAAATCAAGTTTACAATTCTGATAATCAATTTTCCATTTTGAATCGTTTGCAGTTACCTCTTAGTAAACTTTACTTTTTTTTTCATGAAATTAAAGTGTAAAGGCGATAATTCTATATTTGTTAGTTCTGTGTTTAATGAGAAAATAATACTTTTTGTTTCAATTAATATTTTAATTAATTTTATTTAAATATTGTAAATATATGTGTTAATTATAAAATATAATTGTAATAATAAAAGTTTCGTGTTTATTTTGAATTACGTTTTGGTTTTCCTTTTGTTAAAAAATCACATTTTCTTCTTAATAATGCTGCACTGAACTAACAAATATCTCTAGTATTTTCTTGATTTTATAAAGTATAAAATTCGCAAAGTATTTTTATAAACGTGTGGATTAAATCCTTTGACATTTTCACTTATCAATTGTGAACACAAAAATATGGCCATCCTGTAATCAACTTGCTAGACAATAAAAAAGAAAGGAAGTCATTTCATTAAGCTGCATTTTGGAGGATTACATGCACCCCAGACAATTCGTTCTAAAATAAGAAATCGAAGTGAAATTAATTTTTTTTTTCTTTCAATGATTAAATAACGGAAATTCTTCTAGGTCCAACTCAATAGATTTTCTACCTAGTTATATATTAATTGTGTTTACTGATTTTTATTAAGAAAATTAAATTATACATATTCCGACTGCTAGTGATATGATAACAAATGAAAATATGAAGAAAGCAAGACGTCTTTTAGTTTCTGTTCGCTTTTCCATCGCATATAAATTTGAAATGTAAGAAATGCTATGCTGCATCGAAGCACTGTACTGTAAATACCATTTTTAAAATAATGGCCCTAACACTCGACGTACCCAAACTTGAATACTGTAAAAAGTCTGACTTATTGTGAAGCATTTCATGTCGTTATGTTCACCCAGATAGATGAATTCGCATTAGCTAGCTTCTATGATCCGAAAAGAAATATGCTATCTGTGTTATTTCCAATCGTAAGGCATCAAATCAGAGGCGTACACGCCGCACCCATTAGTTAGTTGTTATTTTTTTTTTGTGACTGGATGTGCATTCCACTGTCGTGTCCGAAATTTCGATTTTGAGATCAATCGCTCTGATTTTATGCCCCCCTTTCGAAAAATAACTGTTTGTTTCTCAATTTTTTTGACGTGCAGGCAATAGTCAACTTATTACTACAACCGTAAGCGAAATAATTGTGAGAATGTAATTTTAAAAGATCTGCTTGGCAATACACTTAGATTAATCGTGCTGCTAAGACATCAAAAAATTTTCTAAAATCAAATCGTGTTTTGTTTGTATTTATGCTTAACGTCAACGAAACGCAAAGAATAAAAAAAAAAAAACAAGAAACTAGTCTCATGTATATAGTATTTAATTTTACGTTTAAATTACATGATACGTGTGATGAATCATCAGTTTATTTATATCCTAGAGGAAGACTTTAGTGAACACTTTTCAATTACATACATATATAATAAAAATTGCAATATTCACAGATCTGCTGTAAGTCATTGTTTCGTGCTTACATATCGGTTCCATTATTATTGCTTGTCTTTAGCTTACGAAAAATTGAGAAACTGGATCCAAGAGTTGATTCTGGTATATATAATTGCTGTATAATTAAAAATAAATTAAATGTAATTGTTATTTATTTTAAAATATAGAAAGTGTTTCTTGTTTCATTTTGTTTATAATTACTTTGTATTTACATGTAAAATTACCGCCACCTTATTATTATTATTATTATTTTTCTCGGTATAAATTTATATTTTATTCTTACTCATATTTTTATATTTAAATAATATTCCTACATGCATATTTGTTTTATGTATGTGGTAACAACTCTGCTCTTGTTGTCAAATATATCTTTTAGTAGCTAGTATACAGTTCTGTCTAATATAATGTATGTATATACTTTGACTAATAAAGTTTTCTGCTCTTTATCCGTGAATTTAATTAAATTTTAAATCAACAATAACAGATCGGATCTATTGTGAAACTTAACTCTTATCATGTTTGATGTTAACATTATCAAAAATTGTAGTGAGGTCAGAGTTCAGGCTACTTTTGATAAAGTCCTTAAAATTTCGAACTTAATTTAAGAATAATAATAGGCAGCGAGACAACATGTTGTTGAAAAGTGTTATGAGAACCATCACAAGACACACACATAACGATGCTGTTACAAGGATAGGTGTTTTAGGAGTACCCTTCGATAAGGGGCAAACCAAATTAGGGGTTGCAGATGGACCAAAATACATAAGACAAGGAGGACTTGTAGATAAACTGAGGAGCATAAGTAAGAAACACCTTGTCGTTAATCTACAGCATTTTAAAATAATCTACTTTCAGGTAATCTAATTGATGTTAAGGATTACGGAGATGTTAATTACGACACCGACCTACAACTATCCGAAAGAATTCCCAACATGCACCAGTACGAACACTTTGTAAGTTGCACGCAAACAGTTTCACAACACGTACAAAACATTATCAACGATGGTAGGATATGCGTTACATTAGGAGGCGATCACTCTATAAGTATGAGCCCGTTTAAATGAGGATTCTTTTAATTCGATGTCGTTTAAGGTTTAGGTACGGTTGATGGCCACTTAAAAGCAAAATCTGAAAACACAGCCATACTATGGATAGATGCCCACGCAGACATAAACACGAATAAAACCTCGGATAGTGGCAACATCCACGGAATGCCACTTGCTATCTTAGCAAAGGAATTAGCCGATTACTGGCCGTATTTGCCGGGGATGGATTGGCAAAAACCTATCATTTCTTTGCGCAATCTTGCATATATCGGTTTGAGATCGGTTGATCCCTACGAGCACTTGATAATCCAAAAATTGGGAATCACCGCCTTTGATATGTTCGATGTTCAAAAGTATGGAATTGATGCAACTGTGCACATGGCACTAGACAAAATTGATCCGTACAATAATAAATCTTTGCACGTGAGCTTCGACATTGATTCGCTTGATACGTTGGAAGCACCTAGTACTGGAACATCAGGTACAAATGTTACATATTAGGTATAATTATTTTATAAACAGAAATTCACACTAATTATTAGAGCCGATAATTGAATGTTAATTTCAAAAAAAGCGCGCTGAAGACATAAGCGCCCTCTGTTGCGATAAAATGTCTTTAATTCTTAAACCGGGGCGTTTTAAACATTTCTAATTATTTAGCGAAGTGTAATCAATCGCAAATCAAAAACAATGTAAGATGCAAGTAGTCCAATTCGCGTTGAAGAAAAATAAAGTAATAATTAATTCGAGTTTTTCTTGATTGTGAGTTGGCATGCCTGAAATACAAAAAGAAAAGTGAAGTGTGTTTGTGCGGCACGGGCATTTTTATTGTTTCTTTCGCACTTGGTAATTATAATTATATTTTTAATCATTTTTTCAATTGTGTCTCCCACATTAAGAGTTGCTTTCAAATAAATAGACTTTTGAACTTAAATGCGATAGGCGCCATCGCCATTAATCTCGTTGTTTATACCGTAGGTACACAACCATTTGTATTGCTTTGCGGACTTGTAAATATAAACAATTCACGAAATACTTAAATTCTTTATGAAAAGTAAATATAAAAGTCGCTGTTCCAAGATTATTTAACAATTAAGAGTTGTTAAATATGTCGATGACGTCATCGTTTGGATCACGTGACTCTATAACCATGAAGAGTTGTTAAACATGTCGATGACGTCATCGTTCGGATCACGTGACTCTGTAAGCATGAAGATAAATTATTTAGTAAATTGTAATCGCAAATAAAAACAGTGTAAATTCAATGCAAAATGTAAGTACACGTAATTCGTGCTGAAAGGAACTAAATTATTCCGCGATGAGTTAGCTGTAGACAGTGTTGCCAACTTAATGTTTTCTTCCCAAATTTTTTTTTCATTTCTAGAAGTTATTCATTGCGTTATTTTAAGACCTACACCAATGCCATCTGTTGAGACTTGTATTCTTTTCATTTCTTTCTACGAGGGTGATTCACTAGTTATTTACGGGTTATATTCAGACGTCGGACATTTCGGAGCCTTGGTTACGCAATACGAATACCAATGAAAAGTGCCCATTCATCGCGTAGCCATGGCAAAGCTCCGAAATGTCCGAAGTCTGGTTTTATTGAAAAGCCACCAACCCACCGCCCATCGTTGTTGTAAGTAAGAAACGTCTTACTTTGACGTTGCTGAACGCAGCAACGTCATCTATTGAACCATTTCTACAGTGCGCTTTTACGAGGGTGATGCGAGAGATCAATAAGAAAATGTCATTTGTATTTGCAATATTTTTTAATAATGATCTGTTGATCACGTGGAAGGCAAATAATTCTTTGTTTCGTCACTGTTCGTTCCCAATAATTTCTTTTTTAGTTTATGAATCTACTGAAGAACTGAGTAATGCTCTAAAATCGATAGTCTTTTATTTTTATTTTTGTAATATTGTTTAAAAATTATGTTGCTAGTCGGTTTTGATTGCAGTGAATTCCTCGAGCGTCCTCTGTATACATAGATGTTTCGGCCTTATTTGGGGCCTCTTCAGCAGAAGCGTAGTTCGAGAATTCCACTGCAAACCAAACCGGCCCGTCTTAGGTTATACGCAATTGCGATGTAATAGTAATGTAAAAGATGTCGCGCCTTAGACTTTTCTTTTCTTGTTGTTATCCAAGTGATTTTTTAAATTTTTTATCAACTCCTGCCATGGAATTTGGACGGCATGTCTTAGCTTTACTGTAAAACAGGATCAAGAAGCGCAACGATGTACCTTTCACTTAAGCTAAGACGTGACGTCCAGATTTCATGGCAAGAGTTAACAAAAAAAATTTTAAATCACTCGGTATATTTTTTTAAAACGTTTGTCAAATTTCCTCCCAACAATTTTTTTGTTAATTTTTTTCATCAATCGTCTTTTGAAATTTTCTTCAACAAAAAAAAAAACAAACGACGGTCGATTGTGCAACAAATTTTAATTTTCTTTCATTTTTGTACTAGTATTCCTATGCTTCTTTAGATCTTTTTAAAAATTGTATTAAGCTGATTTTCTTTTCTTTTTATTATTTTTTTTAATATTATTAAAAAAAATTATTAATTTACTTTCTTTGTTTTATCATCTTTGTACTTTCGTTTCATTTGTTTCTACGAGGGTGATTCACTAGTTATTGACGAGTTATATTCAGACTTCGGACATTTTGGAGCGTTGCAATACGAGAACCAATAAAAAGTGCCCATCAATTGCGTAGCCATGGCAACGCTCCGAAATGTCCGAAGTCTGGTTATATTGAAAAGTCACTAACCCACCATCCATTGTTATAAGACATTCTACAGCGCCATCTGTTGAAATATGCTGAGTTTTTTATTGTTTGCTTTTACGGGAGTGATTCCCCGCGTTGCAAGAGATCAGTAAGAAAATGTCACTTGTATTTGCAATATTTTTTAATAATCTGTTGATCACGTGGAAGGCGAATTATTCCCAATTGTTTTCTTTTTTTTTTCTAATTCATGAGTCTACTAAATAGTGCTCTAAAAATCAATTGTCTTTTGTTTTTATTTTTTTAAATATTATTGTTACATTTTTTTTAAATGTTTTTCGTTTGTTTTCTTTGTTTTGTTACATTTCCTCTCAACACTTTTTTTGTTAATTTTTTTCATCAATCGACTTTTGAATTTTCTTTATAAAAAAAACAAACAAAAAACGATCGATTATGCGATTTTGCTTCTTTTTTTTTCGTTGTTTTTTAATTAAAATTTAAATTGTGTTTTAAAATCGATTGTCTTTTGTTTTTATTTTTTTTTAAATTTGATATTTTTGAAAATTTGAAATTGTAAAATCGATTGTCGTCTTTTGTTTTTATTTTTTTTTTAATTTTTTTTAATTCTTATTTTTTTTTTTAGTTCATGAGTTTACTAAATAGTGCTCTAAAATCGATTGTCTTTTGTTTTTATTTTTTTAATATTATTGTTATATTTTTTTAAATGTTTCATTTGTTTTCTTTGTTTTGATACATTTCCTCTCGACACTTTTTTTGTTAATTTTTTTTATCAATCGACTTTTGAATTTTCCTTATAGAAAAAACGATCGATTGCTTCTTCTTATTCATGGTTATTTTAATTAAAATTTTAAATTATATTGTAAAATCGATTGTCTTTTGTTTTTAAATTTGATATTTTTGAAAATTTGAAATCGTAAAATCGATTGTCTTTCATTTCTTTTTAATTTGATATTTTTGAAAATTTGAAATTGTTTTTTTGTTTTATTAAAATTTATTATTAACGTACTGAATCGCGCAGTAAAATCGATCGCCTTTTGTTTCCATTCGTTCTTTAAATTTGTTACTATTTTTTGACAAATCGAGGGCTGTCTAGTTTTTGCACGTTGGTAACACTGGCTGTAGAGTATAAGTTGGCACCCCTGAATGAAACTAATGAACTTTAAATATTTTTTGACACTTTGTAAATATAAAAAAATTCCTTTCTGAATTTATTATTTTTAATTGCATCCCCCATATTTATTTATTGAGAGTTGTTTTTAAGCTTAAAATGGCAACGCCATTGTTTTGTTTGCGTTGAACACTTGGACACTTTTTTATCGCTTTTGCACTTTAAATTCGTTAAAAAAACTCATTTTAAATTATTTTCTCTCAAATTTAGTTAATAATTAATAGTTCTTAAATATGTCGATGACATCATCGCTTGCGTCACGGGCCCATCACATTGCAGGAAAATATTGCATTCACAGCCTACTAGATTTCACGTGTCAGAATATCTTATTAATTAGTTCACCTGTTTTTCCGCTGGCGCCATTTACCCAAAAAAATTGACAGCAGATTTTCAATTAATATCAAGTTCGTGCGATTTATAGCAAGTTGTACTTTCTTGCTCAATTATACCTAGATCCCTTATTATTTTTTTTCTTTGGTTTTTTATGTTGTTTCCAAGTTGGGTAACTAGCGCCAAAACGGAAAAAAATTGAATTAAATAAAAAATATTGCCAGACAAGAGCTGCTGTGTCTCATCAAATCTAGAAGGACGTGGTTGCATTAAATTTTATTTTTTTGGAAATCTCAAACTTATTGCATCAGTAATGTCAGTAAACCTACATTTTTTTACCGAAGTTTCGTCTTTAATGTATGGGACGTCTTTAGAACTGGGACTAAGTCAATCAATACAGTGACAAGCAGCTTTTCTTGCCCTATTGAAGTCTTTAATTTGAGAATATTTCCTAATTGTGTGCGTTTTGTTTCAGTACGTGGTGGTTTGCTGCTGAGAGAAGGCATTCATATTATGTCTTCCATTCATAAGACGGGACGCTTGGGGGCTTTGGATCTAGTGGAAGTCAACCCGAGTATCGGTAACGAAAAAGATGTGGAAACTACGGTCAGTGCAGCCATTAGTATTATACTGTCTGCTTTTGGACACAATAAACGTGGTTTGAGGGAAGATGTGAGGGAACTGCCACTACAGACTTTCCCACCAAAGCAAGGTGTAATTTAAAAATTATTTCAAATTATTCGACTTATTCTTTAACCTTTCCTTTAATGAATTTGGGTATTAATTATGGTAAATGTCTATAAATTGAAAAACTTAATCGACATTCCCAAAAAAAAATAATTAAATTTGTCTGTACTTTACTTACTTAAAACAATGCTCCTTTGATCCTTCTACCTTTTGAACATTAAAACAATGAAATATGCGAGTTGATCGACAGTAATTTATTTTTATTAGCAAAATGCACGGGAGGCTAAGTGAAAGTTTGATTTAAATACATAAAATACGTGTTTAAAAATAGGCTTCTCTTACTTTCTAGAAATTTTCATAAAATAAAACACAAGTCAATTTAGATTTAAATTTATTAAACTTCATAAATATGTATTTGAGGCAGTTTCAAGGTCATCAATGTGCTCCTTTTAGATAATTCATTTGCCACCTCACCTACACCCAAGCACGCATGCATAAGGCAAAGATAACAACAATAAAAAAAAACTTGTCATCTGATATGATTCAATTCATGCTTAAATTTGTTAATACTTGAAGACTAGACTTGAAGTGTGAGTAAAATTTCCTTATATTAAGTAGCATGCGCATGTTTCCTGCGCAACTTCTCCAACGACTTATTAGAAAATGTGCCGGGAATGTTAAAAATGTCCTGAAATAATGAGATTTTTTTTCTAAATTGACGTTAAAGAAATTCAAAGATACTTACAGCAAGAAACTTATGACAGTCTATAACACGTGGACTATTCCCCATATTCCTAAAACACGTGATCAACTCACTGAGGTCATTCGCTTCTAGAATCTGCTGCTTATGAATCCTTATTAATGCTAAGGCCACTCGAAAAATTATCTTTGAGCCCTCGTTAAACAAACAATCCCATATTCTCAGTACTGTTTCGGTTGGTAACACTTCTGCGTAAATGCATATAAACCATTTGGTAGTCGTCACCGCCCAAGGTACCCCCACAGTCTTTATGTGACTGTAAACAACCGGCTCCTGTAGTTTGATTAACTCATCCAGCACCGCAAGATCTGTTAAAAGCCCAGACATAGTTTTAATGTAATACTGAGGTAGGATTTGTTCTACCAGGACCTTCAGTAGCCAAAAACAAGCTTCCTCGTCTTTTGTGGCCAAGAGTAAGAGCCCCGCGATGTAATTTAAACCCTGACAGTAACTAACATCGTTATTCTGATGGGCAAATGTTGCCAAAATATTGAACAGCTGTTGTGGTAATTCACTTTCCTTGGTGAAATATATGTTATCAGGGAAAGTCCTAGGTAAATCTACTTCTATCATATCTATTATCGTACGATTGTTAATCCTTTGTTTTAAGTCGGCGTAGCTTAATTTAGTTTCTTTCTTCAGGGCTTCCGCCCCTGATAGCTTCATCCAGACCATTGTGCGATGCGAGCTGGGGATTCCTTTTCTAACAAAACGTTTCAGTCTGTTGTTCTTCTTGTATCTGTTCTCATCGCCTAGTTTTTCCCATCTGTGTGAGCGTCTCGCTAGTACACGCAGATATTGCTGCATGAATTCACCGTAAAGTTTATAATCGAAGTGTTCTGGCCTTTCGAAACCATATTCGTCTATTTTACTGAAAATTTCAATTAGAAAACGTTAAAAATAACAGTATATTCAGAATTATAATCTTGGTTTGGTATGTTTCCTATTTCCTAGTTACAGTGAAACCTCTCCGCTATGGACACTAAAGTGATGGGCCACAGTGAACTGTCCACATTAGAGATGTGTCCATACAATATTAATACTTGCAGAAATAAATAAATAATAATAATAAAATGAAATGTGAAGGGATAATATAAAGTCTCCACAATAGTCATTAAAGAGGTGACCACAGTGAGAGGTTTTACTGTATAATCATTAGTCATGTTGTATCTGATTACTAGTGTACTTCCTGTTACAGCAATTAACTAATTCAATTGTGTACAAAAAATTGAATAGGCTAGCAATGATTCATTCATTTATTCACACTCATAAACATGATTCATGCAATTATCCAATTGCACTAGAGGTTATGAAACTAATTGGCTCACACCTTAAGTTATTTACTACAAGTACCTACCATTCATTAAACTCTAGTATTTTAATGCAGATAAGACTTTCTGAATTATTAAATTATGCAAACCCCAATAATAGAGTTTTGTTGATGTATTTCTGTATTACTCACCTATATTTTGTGTCGGCCATTATTTCAAAAATAAAATACTCAGCCCAAATTCATAATTACACGAGTTGACACACTTTTTTTTTAATTAAATTCGATAAGCTCGTGAATGTGTGTAGAAGAAGGAACAATGCAAGGCACTAGTTTCACTGAACCCCACCAGCCAGATTCCATATTAATCTGTAAATTACTGATTTGGGAATTACTAAATTATTGAATTACCATAAGCACGAACCTATTCTAAGAAATGCAAAGCAAAACAACCGCAAAATCGCCTATTTGCATTAAGCAGCCATCATGATATGTCCTCCGCTCAAAAATCCCTAGAATTATGATAAGTAGGATAGATGTGGGGGTAAAGAACGAAATTTATTTTATTCTGTTATAATCTGCAGAGTAGTATAACATCGTTTAATAATGAATTCAATTTATTAAGAAAACTGCTGAAATCATTCAATAAATAAATATTTTAGGTTATAACGTATTCTGCGGTTATAGCTAATTTCTCTTCTCAGTGTTGCCAGACGATCAAAATTTAAGTCACCAGATTAGCTGAAAAGTCATCAGTTACCAACAGTAGATTAATAATCCTGAAAAATAATAATCAAATTAAAAAATATAATGAAAACAAAAGACAATTTATTTTACAACAAAATTTCATAGATTAACAAATTAAAAAGAAAACAATGTGAAAAAATGGTGACAAACAAGGAAAACGAAATTATAAAAAATTTAAAAGAAAAATACAAAAACAAAAGACAATCGTTTTTATAACACAATTTAATAGATTAGCAAGTTAAAAAAAAAAACAAAATAAAGTAAACAAAATAATAAAGTTTTAAATTTTAAAGAAAAATATAAAAACAAAAGACAATCGATTTTACAATTTAATAGGTAACAAATTTTAAAAAATAATTTGTAAAAACAGTGACAAAACAAAAAAAAAAAAAATGAAAAGCATTCGATTTAAAAGAAAAATATAAAAACAAAAGACAATCGTTTTTATAACACAATTTAATAGATTAGCAAATTTAAAAAAATAATACAAAATAAAGAAAATAAAATAATAAAAGTTTTAAATTTTAAAGAAAAATATAAAAACAAAAGACAATCGATTTTACAATTTAATAGGTAACAAATTTTAAAAAATAATTTGAAAAAATAGTGACAAAATAAACAAATAAAAGTAAAAAATGAAAAGCATTAAATTTAAAAGAAAATATAAAAACAAAAGACACTCGATTTTACAACACAATTTAATAGATTAACAAACTAAAAAAAAAAAATGAAAAAATGGTGACAAAACAAAGAAAACAAAATAATAAAAACTGAAAAATATTAAATTTAAAAGAAAAATATAAAAACAAAAGACAATCGATTTTACAACACAATTTAATAGATTAGCAAGTTAAAAAAACAAAATTTACAAAAAATGAAACAAAAAAACCATAAAAGTTGAAAAATAAACAAATTAAAAAATATAACGAAAACAAAGACAAACACAATTTAATAGATTAAGATACACATTTAAAAAAACGTCAATTTAAAAAGAATAATCAAATTTAAAAAAATAATGAAAACAAAAGACAATCAATTTTACAACAATCAATAAATAAAAGAAAACAACTTGAAAAGAATTTGACAAAATAATAAAAATTGAAAAATAATCAAATTTAAAAAAAGTAAAAGCAAAAGACAATACAGTTTAATAAGTTAGGACTAATATATTTTTTTTAATGAAATGAACTTTGAGAAAATCGAAAGAAATAATAGAATTTTTAAAAAATACTAAATACATCATAAAATTTAAATAATAAATACAAAAGACAATCGACTTTATTAATTAAATTGATTAAAAAAATTGTTTGGGAGGAAAGAAGCGAAATGACAAACCAAAGAAAAGAAAATAATAAAAATTAAAAAATAATTAATAAAATTTCAAAAAAATAAAAAATAAAAACAAAGACAATCGATTTTAAGACACACACATTAGGCGCTTTGCAGATTAGCGTCACTAAATCTGGTGATAAATCGCCACTTCTTGCACTGTACCCGTGAATTAAACGTTGCATGTGAATGAGAATGTAAACAAACAAGGCATTAAAGACGCATTTTGTTTTGTAATGGCCGCTGATAATCCATTTTGGAGCAGAATTATTTTTCCTCAGTGTTGCCACCAGATGTTTAAGAATTGTACTAAATAAAACTGTACTAGGATTGGGTCAATTGTGCCAACTGTACCAAATAACGAAGATGCTCGTAATTAGGGCTGCAATTGGATAATTAACCCGCGAGATTCAAATGCGTGTGCAATACAAAATTTTTATTTAACGGAAAGAAGTGCACACATATTTTTATCTAAATATTTGGATATTTGGAATTTATTGTACTAAATTCGTGAATGAAATACTGCTATATTAAAAAGATCCTATTGTATTGAACCTAGTACAATTCTACTAAAAACGCAACACTGTTTATCCTGGGTTTTCAAACGTGTTTAACTCCCACGTGACCAAATTAACGATCTTTCTAGTTTCTAGGGAAATTTATTTTCTGCACGTTGGTACCACTGTAAGACTTTTTTTTTGTCACTAAAAAAGAGGATAAAATTAGGCCAAGCGTACTTGTGTCTTGACTTGAGTGGTTTGTTTGTATCTAATTACGACGTCCCAGTGCTATAAATTTTATTTGCTGTTTTAATAAATTTGGAACGTAAGTTTATAACATTATTTAAGGTTATGTTTATTGCTTTTATGTTTAATTTGTAAGTAGGGTTAAGTCAAGACAAAGTTATAATTGTGTTACGCCCTGATTATTACCACTAGTGTAAGTTGGTTGCCTAATTTGCGTTATTAGCTTTGATAATCAAAGGTTATTGGTGATGCTACCTTATTTTTATATTTAAGATTGAATGAATGTGATAAAATATTGAAATCAGTTTAAAAGGCCATGGTTAGAAGATGTACGTGACAGTGAAAATGAAAAAGAATTATGTGATGTCTTGAACAAGGATGACGAGCTGCATCTAAGTGGCAATGACTCCAAGGAGGAAGAAGAGGATTTGCTTCAGAAAATCAAATACCGTGATGGTCACCAATAGGTGAGTTGAGAGATATGAAAATCACTAAATACTAGAGTTTTCACCACAAGGTAACACCTGATCCCATGAATTATTTTCTATACTTTGTCAATGAAGGTTTCCAGACTATGGTATCTCTATCCTGAACGAGTTCTTTGCTCTGAAGGAGCGACACCTCAATCATGTATAACTGCATGAAAGGCTCTTCCTGTTGCTGAGCTAAAGACTTTCTTAGGTCTTTTGCTACTCATTGGCATTGGCAGTCTAAGTTGCAAGACTATTGGAAAACAGCTTTTTATTTCAAATTCAAGTATTCTGAGAATATATGAGTAGAAATTGATTCTTTTTGATATTTGGGTGCTCGAATTTTACTTCAGAGACCACCAAAAGTGATTCTCCAATCCAGATGTTGCTGCCGGAGGTGTGGAAACCCACCATGACAAAGGATATCTGGTAAAAACCAGCACAGCTATATGGTTTGTATCCTCAGGATCATGTCAGAAGAAAGCGTGTGTTGTAAACTATGTTTGGTTTATTTCGTAATAGAACTGGTTTTTATTAGATATCTTAGGAATCGCCAGGTTTTAATTATCACCAAGCTAATAAACTAAAATTTTGAGTTGGTAACGCTGAATTTTATTTTTAAATGTAGCAACTTCTGGTTGTTGACTGCTTGATACTGACACCCGTTACTTTACAATCTTGTTACTGTCCCAGGTTACTTCAAATAAACCAACAAAACAGTTACAGTGTTGCAAATAGCTGAATAAAAAATTGCTCTTAATTGTATTGCCAACTTAAATAGTTATTGACCTCTTAAATTGTTTTTAAATTTTTAATTTTAGTGAATGGGTGTGTAAGTAATTAAGCATAAACTCCATTCTCTTTTGTAATGAGTAACTAATTGTAATTTTCTTGTTCTTACGTTGTCATACAAAGGCGATTGGTATTGCATTTAAAGTTTTGTTAATCAAATTATCGTGTCACAATTTAGTTGTCAATTGCAATTTTCAAAAATTACCCACAAATCCATTACAAAACAAACAAGGAACCACATTTAGGTATAATGCATTGAATAGAATGTTGTAAAAACAAGGAAAAGGTAGCCAAAGATCCAAAATATCAACAAAAAATTAAAGCCAACATAACCTAAAAATAAAAGTCCCACTTACAAGATACGGGAACTAAAGGTTACTAAATCGTGTTACTCTAAAGTCCATTCACTTTAAGAATACAGTAGACAGGTTGTGAACCACGTACTTTTTACACAGGACAAATTCTTTTAGAGCGGGAAATTTAAAATGATAACTATGCATGGTAATTGTGTTGCTCCAAAATTATGTTGGTAACAAATAGGTTATGTAACCAGCTGTCGAAATGGATTCGTATTGATAAATAATAAAGTTCAAGTTGTTTCTTAATATTGTGCAATTACTGGTGCTTGATCATCACATGTGTTATGGTCATATACATATGTAAAACAGTCGGGTTAGAATGGGAATACATCGAGGAAGAAACACATTTTGTTTATTGAAAAATTTTAATAGATCTTTCAACACATTAGCAGAGAGAATAACACAAATGAGTAATTTTCAATTTCATGAATTTGTTCTACAATCACTTTTTTCATATCGCAAGAACTAATTACAAAATATCTGTTTGTTGTTCACCCACCACTTCAAGGACTAATTCGACTGGTCCCTGTTAGAGAATAACGTTTCCGAGGAAATTCGTTTACTTTATCATTACAATACTTGTGACTGATAATCTGTCACGAACGATCTTTATGTTAACGATATTTTCCAGGATAAGCCTCTTAAAACCCACGCACATTTATTTAAAACAAAGGCGCACAATCAGAATATGAATCAGTCGTTGATGAATCAGATGACAACCCTGTATTCACATTAAATCTCAAATTCTCAGTCATATCCTCCACTATATTGACCAGATCATACATTTTCTGCTCTTCTGCAATTGCATGTTTAACACAATTACCCCGAGCATCTGCATTTATTTTCTCCACTCCTTCAAGCAACAACGTCTTTACATCAGCTAGCTTATATGTTTTATTGTTTGCGGCAACATGATGTTTAACTTGAGCCCACACCAGTTCGATTGGATTGAGATTGTAGTGATGCGGGGGTAATCATAATATTGTTCAACCAGTCTTGGAAACCATTTCATCAATTTCGTAATTGATAAGGTGTGTACTTGTATACTGCTTGGCAAGATCCAGAATTTCAATTTTCAAAGGTTTTCCGTCAACTTGAATACCTTTCGTCATAAGCCACTCAGTCAATGCACTCTTTGCCCATGAAGCAGTAGGGCACTTTTCAGTTTTAACCGAATGATATGGTGCATTGTCCATGACAATTACGCTATCAGGTGCAAGATGCGGTAGTATATTTTGCATCCAATTGGAGAAGTTGGTAACTCGTTTCTCAAGAAAAAAGAATGTACATGGTGTCTTATGGACTTTTTCTGTGTTTCATCTAATTTGTCACATCTTGTTTGGCGTTTACGTTTCTTCGGAGGTGATTTCGATATTCCACCAGGCTCGATGTCTTTAACGATGGTCCAGACAGTCTTCTCACTCATGCTTACTTGTTGTGAAGTCAACTTGACAGCAGCCGTTTTACAATTTGGCTCTATAAGTTTTAAGTACAAATTGTACACCAAAAGCCTTTACCCACTTTGAATATGCTTCCCGGGGGGATTCTTTGAAGTGCCAGGCGCCTCTTGTTCAGCCATACTAAAAATATATCATAATGAAGGGAAGTAATTAAACAACAAGTAAATCTGGACATATGTAATGTGAAGCACATAAATATCAACATAAAATATTTACTTACATAAAATAAGAACTATATAAATAATCAGTCCCGAAAGGAACTATTTTTCTTGTGATAAAAAAACTCGAAATCGTAAAAAAAACAATTTAAACACAACCGACCACAAAGCACACTAAATGACAGATGAAAGTTACTGCCAACCTTTTAAACTAAAAATAACAACCCCCCCTGAGTAAACCGACAGATTTGTTTCTATGTAAACGTGACTCAGATTTCCAGCCTTGTAATTGGTTGAAAAGTTCGACGGACCTTCACCGGGCTGTATTCTTAATGTGAATAGAGTATAGTTACTCATTACAAAAGTGAATGTACTTTATATAAGTAGAATTACTATAAAAATAAAAGTCACTACGTTTCATTATTTTTCAATAAATTATGTAATGCAGTTTTACTTTATGTACCTAACTTCAGAGTGTTGCCAACGTCAAACGACCGCATACTACCAACTTTAGCATTGCGTTAACTAATCTCAAGCTACGATATCACAATTTATACATTTATTTGGTAAAATTAATTTTGAAATTGCTGTAACATAAACTTTGTAAAGTTTTTGTTTTTTTCGTAGATGGATTGATAGTGTTTAAAATGCGAATAAAGAAGATAGCCATTATCTGTTTCCATTACATCGTTTAGAAAGCAGTTGGGGATGCAGTGGAATTGCCGCCCCAAGACTTCGTCACTGCAGAGACGTTTCGGGTCCCAAATTATGGTTTAAAGCCACCGATGAAGAGTGGAAAAATGTAGCTTCCAAATGTGAATGGTTTTTATTTATTTGAAATGTAATTTATACGAAAAATATAATTTCAGATTTATTGATTTTGTTTGTGTTATAGACGAGTGTCAAAAACGTAAAAATCGCCGCAAAGAAAAAAAAAATAGTAGTCGACGGACGTGTTAAACACTAACAATTAGTGAACGCGCAGAATTTGGATAAGAAATTATGAATTGAAATTAAAACAAAAATTATAAACCGGAAATTGATTTGAGTTTCAAAATCCTCAAGAGATGGTGCTGACCGGATGTGACGTCATACCTCTCATTAACATTTTGACTTGGAAAGGCTATATAAGTACGAGTGAAAGTCGGGGTGGTGGGTGGGACACAAAATAATAAACATCGTTATCGTTACTTAACATAATGAGATTGTTTTTATTTTGTATAAAATTCTCATTTTAGTACGTTTACAGAAACCTGTAAAGTGTAGGTTTAGCTATTGCCCAACAGATGGCGCTGCAATCAAAATTTTTACGACAAGTAATTTCTTGAAATTTTAACGGTTTACATTTTAGCAATTTTTCGATTTTTAGATACGAGTTCAGTATTGTACTATGGGACTTTTTGAAAATGTATTATTTTTGAAGCGAACTTCTGTATAACATGACACAAAAAAAATTATAATTTGTATTTAATATCCAGTATACACTATTGTAAAACGTAACACTCGTAAAGTTGGCTTATAAGTGTAAAGAGGGCAATTATTAATTTAAAAGTTTACACAACTGTAGACTATTTTTCTTTGTTGAGTGCTTGTATAAATTCCTCCAGTTTTTCTTGAATATGTCGAACACGTTCTAAAAGAAATAAAGAAATTGGAAACGAACACTAACAACTAAACAAAACCTCTCTAAGGCGAACACCCACTAATAAAGATGTTAAATTAGATAAATGAGGAATTATAATCTGTCCATCTAAGAGAGGTTTCACTGTATTTACAATTAAAACTGAGTAAATTATAATTAAAATAAATAATTTTAAGCAACTCACTTAATTCTTCTGCTAAAGTCACTCTTCTGCCAACCAGTAATTTTTCTTTTTTTGCAGAATCCTGACTATAATCTTCTAGAACGTCTTTAATTTCTTTATCTAATCTCCTCGCTTCTCTATTCATGATTTGCTGCCTTAAAGCATTAGATGTGACTTTCATCATCTGTTGAATGCGATGAAACAGCACCACATCACCACAATCAACATCCATCTGTTGGTGGTACAAATAGAACGCCTTTCGGCAATCGTGTGCTTTAGTAATTGACTGCTTCAGAAAATTATGCCTGTACACCGCATGCCAAACGTCTCGGATGAATTCATTATCTACATCAATATTGCTTCGTTGCAGATTCTTTCGAATAGTTGTCAGTTCATCATAGGTTAAAGTAGGTGGATGCTTCTACAAGAAGGAAATTGGGCGTTTAGAGTTGCTGGAGGATTTTTTTAAACTTACCTCATCTGAACCAATTATCTTTTCTAGTTCGGACTTAACGGAACTTCGTCTCTGTTGATCTTCCGTTAGATATTTCCAATACAACCAACGTTCCTTCACCGAGGGACCGATCATTTCTTTCAGCTGACCCTCAGTTTGCTTCAGTTTCTCTTTCAAGCTCGAGTCTAAAAATCGAATTGCCGAATCCCAATCTCTTTTGTCGGTGATGGAGCGATCTTCCAACGTGTTTAATTGAATGACGCGCAGCATTTCTGATGCTTTATCTTCCCACGAATGTCTGTGCATTGCTTCGTTTACAACCGAGGTTTTCAACATGTCGAAGATGTCATCGTGATCTTGAGCTTGCGCAGCTTTCTGCAGGAATTTCTCGAATTCATCTTGCAGTGTTTCCCAACCTGATTCAACTGCTTTGGCAGGCAAAGCTTGTTCTGTCCATTGTCGCAGTTTTATATCCACTGTGGTATGGAAGGTTGCTAAAAAGTGGGAAATTTAAGTACGTTATTAAATCAAAGGAGTAAATTATGTTTACCTTGCGAGTAACTCTGCGCAGCAGGTAAATAAATGTTTTCAAAAACGTGATTGGAGACTTTCTCCCAGAGTTTATTAAGAAGGCATTCCTCCCACTGTTTCGGGCTTACTTGCGATAGGTTGACGACTTCATCTAGTATTTCAGTTCTCGCTCGTTCGAATAATTCATCGCGGTCTTGCTCACGAAGGCGAGGAAAACTGTTCTTCCACTCGGTTTCCAGATTGAAACGAGTCGCTTTAAATGCATCTGCCTGTTGCTCCACGGTCTCGCGTACCATTTTCCAAAAGCAATCGGCCACGGCCAAGCTCAGATTACGTGTGGTTACTTGAGTTGAGCGTATTAAGCCTTCTCTAAAAAGCATTTACGTTAAAAGCAGGACTTAATACGAATGGGAAAATCGTACTTGAATAGTTTTGAATTGCGGAAGAAATTTTCCTCATAGTCTCGGATGGTCTGGATCGAATCGTCCTTTCTTCCTTTACCGGTGACCACCGCGAAATATCCTAAAGCTTTCATTGGGAATAATTTACCCGAGAGGATCTTGCGAATCTGAAAAATACAATTCCAATGAAATACAGAGAAAATTATTATTATTACTGGTATCAAATGCATACCCTATCAGGATTTGTTAAGTTATCTTCAGCCATGTCGACTTTCGTAAGCACAAATATGGTCCTTTTCCCTTGAGGGTCACAGCTGGCAACCAAATCTGTTACATTACTTCTTTCTGCATCAACAGAGCCATCCTAAAAATATTACACTCAAGGAAAAACTGATATAAAATGTAAGAAGTACAAAAGCAAGTACCTGTATGCATAAAATAATTGCATTTGGATTATTCATGTATCCCTGCGTCATGTTTTTAATGCTTTCACGAGTGTCAGCTGCCATGTCGGTGGTTTGTGTCTGCAGAAATTACAAAATAAAAAAAATACTACCCCATCCTCCCAAACTTACTGATATAATGCCGGGCAAGTCGACCAATACCATCCTTTGAATTCCAGGACCTATTCAAATTGGTTTTTATTAAATAAAGTAAAACACATTAATGGATGTATAACAACCTTTCACAGTCATCGAAATCACATCACTGGAAACAGTTTTGCCACCACGGACACTATTTCTCATCCGCAATTCAACTTCCTTCCTTAATTCTGCTAGATCAGTCTCTTTTGTGAGGTCGAACTCTCGGGTGGAATCTCTGAACTGCGCGATGTGATAAGGACCTTCTGATAAAGTAACTTTTACTGGCGCCCTAAAAATTCGTTTTACTCATTTACAGAACTTTTCGACTGTATTCACCTTGTCATCATTTCCCCTGCACCCCTAGGAAAGATCCGAGCCTGCGCAATCATTTCCAGAACTGACGTTTTCCCACTACTTTGATCACCCACCACAACAACCCTCGGTAATTGATCAGACGTATTGTAACCGCTGTCATAATCAGCCAATTCATCTAGGACCTCACTGTACATATCGATGAGACTTTTCTTGACCTGTCGCTGCGTTGGCTTGCGGCCCTGCCTCAAAAGCAAGTTCTGCTTCCTCAGTTCTTTGTTCTCTTTCTCCAGCCTTTCCAGTTCCCTTTGATATTTGATCTGCGTCTGCATCATTTCATCTTGCAGGGCGTCAAGTCTCTGCTGTGCTCGCTTCCTCAAAGTCTCCTCATGTTCTGTTTGCGAAAAGGGACGAGTGTATACTGTGTTCTTCTCTTTGATGCCATCGGACGCTTCTGGTAACACAAAAGAAATCGAAACTATTCATTTTGAAGAGGCAGAGATTGGAGAAGCAAAAAAAAATTGCAAAATAAAAAGCTTACGCCAGTTTACGATTTTTTATGTTCTCTACACTACAATTTATTTAATTAACTTCTTAATATTTCTAATTTTCATACTTTTCGAAGCATAAAGTAGGATATTTCCACACATTTCGCAAATAAAAATTAAGTAATTTCTCTATTACTCACGCTACATAAGGCACAATAATTAAAGCTCTACACTAATACCTATCCAGTGCATCGTACCTGAGTACAGTCTCGCTACAATTTCAGAAATGCTGGAATATGTACCTAAACAAAAACGCAACTTTAGAAAGAATGTACCCAAACGATGCACTCGTTATACATACCTTGAATCGCCACTTCGATATCATTACTGGGCTTTTCAGCAGCGGCAATTGCATCATCCAGGCGCTGATCGAACCAGTTTCTAAATTGAAGGTATTTAGCTTCTGTCAATGCCTTGATTCGAGGGTCTTAACACAAACACTTCATATAATAGAATTTACTAATAAGATCCACATAAATATACAAGCAAGCGCTTTGCAGTACTTAGCAGCACTAATTAAAATTTCTACAAAAAAGATCTCACCTATTTCGATATTGTCTTTTATGTTGTCCTTAAAGTCAATGAGAGATCCTCTCCATTGATGCCACTTGTCATTGTCAGGCATGACGTCTTCCAACCACTTTAAGTCGGGCAATCCTTCCTTCCAATCTTGATACTTCTGCGATTACACAAAGCATAAAAAATTATAATCGCTTATTGTGATGCTATCACCTTTTGTAACGTAACACCACCTCCTACGGCTCCTCCTAATATCAAGTACCTCACTTTCAACAGTCCACGAACCGCTCTCATTACCAACATTCCGTACTGACGATGTTGATGGAACTGGGAGTGTCGCAACAAAAGTGTGCTCCTACTTGAAGCTTTACCGGTCCACAAGGTACGCACTCCACGTTTGTAATGCACATAGTTGCGGAATTTTAGGGAAGAATTCGAGTTGATTATAATCCGCCTGCAAAATAGCGATGTCTGAACAAACGTCTTCATTTTGAAGTCACGAGAACGTAGAAATAATGGAGTTTTGAATTTACTTATATAAAAACCTAACCTCAAAAATATTCTCTGTGAATGAAGCGCTTACCCAAATTTTCCGGACAATAACTGCTCCATTAGGTTTAAAAGAAACGCTTTTACATATTATACGTTAAAAATGCATAAATATCGTGTCTTAAAGTCCACAATTTCACGGCTGTCAAATATTCAAATCCGCCGGTAAGAAAGAGAGTTTCCCATCGCAGCGCCTGAAATTAGCAACTATTAACTACCAACTGTCAAAGTATAATTACGGAATTTAACACAAATTAGAAGTATATTTGGATAAAAGCTTCTCATTTGTTCATTTGAAACTAATTTAAATATTTGTAATAGGCGAGAGTTAGAATTTTTACATAACGTTATTTAAAACTGCTTTTTCACTTATATGCTTGAAATGATGGCATTGTATTTAAAAAAGACACATCTTGAAAATTCGTTTAATTTATTAATTTCGGCAATAAATAAAGTTTACAATAAAAATACGAGTCACATTAATCGCCTTTACACCGTAGTATCAGTTCTACGAGAAGAAAATTAACAGGAGGGAGTCATAAGTTATTTCTTGTCCAAAGTGGTAACTGCATATGGTCGCTGTTACCAATTACAAAAAAGGGAAATATGTTGAGAAAACTTGACAAAATTACTTCAATTTTAAGGCAAGAATGCATAGAAGTAGCTTAAAATTGCAATTTGTGGAAAAAGCAAGCAAAAAAAAAAAGGAAATTTTTATCCCAATGTGAGGGAAAGGCGACTGTCAATCGCAGGGCTGGGGAGTCAGAAACGGATGAAATTATTGAGTTAGTGAAGTCGGAGTCGTCAAAACTGTATCCACTTCGACTCATGTAATTGTTATGTACCTTTCGATACAGAAGGAAAAATTACGGTTTTGATTCGAGTTTAAAATTTGAGATTTTTTTCTTTAAGAAAAGCTACATTCTTTAACAGATTTATAAATATGTTGCATGCTTTGAATAAATAATTAGCATATTTAGTATTGATTTGTAAAAAAAAAAAGGGTCGGAGTCAGAGTGGGAGTGAGCATCAGGTTTTGGTCTGAGTTGGAATTGAAGGTTTTATGTACCGGGCCGCGATCAATAGATGGCAACACTCATAGGCGTTTTATAAAATTCTGGAACGACCTCAAACCACACATTTCACAATTGCTTCTAATATGTACACTAATCACATTAAATTTAACAAAATAAGATCCTAGAAATGTCAATCGTATTTATTGGCACTGAAATTTCATCATAAAAGTACTTGAAGGAATTTACTTACCCAACGTTTGCTGCGTCACTGATCATCAAAAAATTCCAAAAGTAATCTAGAAGTCATTCACTTCTTAACTCAAGTTAAATCAATGCATCGTTTGTAAACAGTGAGCGCAACAAAAAATCTGATTAGAGTAAGTGGTGCAAAAAAAAGAAAATGTATGCCTGTGATTAACTGAATTAATTAATCTAATACATTCGTGAACTGTCAGATCGGAGCTAATCACCACCTACTCTAACCTTTCTTTGTTGTTCACAAGTTATGTACTATACAAATCATAGTTGCTAAATAAACACCCAGATACAAACACAATATCTGGCAATTGTTTTTCAATAAAGGAAGTCAACAAATCATCATATTGCAGAAACTGATCTACAGCAAAGTGGTAACCTCTGATTGCATTCTCCCGCTGTTGTAGGTTCCCTCCTGTTAATTTTTTTCTCATTGCATCAGCCAAAATAAAATTGCTATCCATTGTTGCCAATCTACAAAATTGAATTGTCCTAGTTAGAGTTTACTTTACAATAAAATCTAATTCAAAGTGTAAACATATGATAAACTATAAATCACCAGATTTGTAGCAAAATATTCTAAGATAAAAAATAGAAAACAATTGACGTGTTTGTAATTCGAAGAGAATTGTCATCGGTTGACTTATTTTGTCAATTTGTACTTGTATTTTGTTATTTTCTTCTTATTATTAATATGTAAATTAGTATGAATGAAATAAGTATAAGAAACTTATAGCATTTTCGATGCTCCTGCACCGTTTGCATTCGGTGTACTTGCATCTTTTTTTAACCTCATGTAACCACACTCTGTGTGGAGTCAATCGAAAACGCTATGACAGCGTTTTCGAGTCACCTGCATTGGTTACCTTTTACATCTTATTTTAACCTATGTAATAAAACGAGATGAAGTTACTATGAGTGCAGTCAATAGAAATTCTAATAAGAATTAACTATACTATCTAGAATCGACTTTCAGTGTCCCCAACTTAAAATTCTAGGGTGATCTTGCACCTGATCTATTTGCACTTGTACATGCATCTTCTTTTAACCTCATGTAATAACACGAGATAAAGATACTCTGAGTGGGGTCATTCGAAAAAGGCTATTATATGTTTTCGACTCACCTGCATTGGTTGCATTTTGTCTCTTATTCTAATGTAGTAAAAGGAGATGGAGTTACTCTGGAAGATGTCATTATAATTAACGATACTCTTTAAAATCAACCTTCAGTGTCTCCAACTTAAAATTCTAGAGTGATTTTCATTTAAATTTGTTCAACCTATATTTAAATTGTTTAAACGGAACGAGATTGCAATTATTTAAATTAATTTTTCTTCGCTTTTCCTTTTGTTGCTATAATGAGCTGACCTTGCCTTAAAGTCGAAAGTGATGACCGCCCGTGTCTGATGGCCATTATTTCATTCAAAACGTACGCACACAGCACAGCATACTAATTAATATTAAATGGAACTCGCTTATAATTCTGCGCCAATGAAACGCTGTAAATGGCCACATATTTCTCGACACTTTTGGCCGCACGTTCGTCGCGATAAAGCCGGCGGAACACCGGAAAACATTTTTGTAAATGCTGCAAGACGACCTTCACGTAGATCAAGTGCGTAGCCGGCCCAATTTATAAATATTTAAATGCACAATCGCATAAATTAACCATTAATATGTTATGAAAATTATATTGTCCAGTGTCAAATTACTTTAATTAACGTAATGAAGGGACAGTGAAATTAAAATTAAAGTGCGATTCCTAAAGTAAATCACACAAAGATTGTAGGTAAGAAAATTTTCAGGTGTTACATTGATTGATTTCAATTGTTAATTTTATTGTTTATATTTTGTTGAACTCTATTAAGTGCAAAATAAGTTCAAGTTAAGTTTACTTATTAAAAAAAAGGAGTCTTAACTGGTTTTCCTTTTTAATAATACCCACTTTGTGTATTATTTTTATTTTATAATTATGATTATTCATAAAACTATAACTAAAATTGGAAATTCAACCACAAAATATCAAAGAAAAAATTGAGCTTTATAAACAAAAATTCTACCGCAATTACGAATTGAAAACGATAACGAAAAATGAGATATATTAAGAGAGAGGCGCGTTTATTAATCCATCCAATTTACGGAGCCGCACAATTTGGCTGTTTTACGCAAAGAGGAAGTGTGGCAGAACTAATTCCATTTAAAATTCCACAAATTAGTAAGCACTTTGTCGCTTGCGCCTCATTTTACAGGACAGTAACTAAAGTTTAAAGTGGATGTTTAGAGGAGACATGCACTAAAGCGTGATAAGATAACAAATTTCCTCTGTTTGATTTAATAGTTTACCTCAACGCAGTGTCACGAAGTAGATTGTATTAATGAAATTTTCGTGCCCAGGACACAGTGCTAAAAGCTTTTAGGTGAGTACGGGCTTTTAAATATTTATTAAGCGCAATTTTCATCGCACATTAGCCGCTCGCACGCTATTACACGCCTGAAAATTATAGGAAACGCCCTGGAATTACATGTGTAGGCAATGTGGAATGACAGAAATTAATTACGTACTCGGTAAATTAATCCACATTTACTCTATTAAAACGTGATTAATTTCTATCTCGAGTTTTCTAAGGAAAACGAATCCCTAAATGAAATAGGCTCTTGTAATATTTTGATTGCAGTGAGTCATCTTCGCAATGATAAATAATAGAATTAAAAAATAGCATTACTTGGGTGTCACTAATTTACAAAATAAATTGTTTGTTTAAAAAAAAATTCCGAATAAGCGTTAGCTTATTTAAAGTTAAGCTTAAACGTAAAATTCGAAATATATTTATTAATTGCATTCTAAAAACAATGATGTTATTATTAGGTTTAAAGCTGTAAATTTTATATTAATTAAAACATCTTTTGAAGCGTGCAGGTTTAGGTTTTAAAGTACAAGTCTCGTGAATTGTGTAATTTTTACTATTTTGGTTCTTAGCAGTACAAAGCTCAAGAATCTGCGTCATTTTGTAATTCAAATATGGGGACATTATGTTTTGATTGAGTGACGGTTGGTGACATTGGTTGGCGCTTAAAATAACTTCAAATAAATATCAATTTCTAGGTTATCTTTATAATTTAAAATGTCAACAACTAGTGCATTTACAGGGTGAGTAAAAATGACTGATATGTGTGAAGTTGCAGCTCAGTTCCCTTATATCCGAAAATATGATCCACTTCCAAGAATTGTCAAAGTCCACGCTATTGATTTTGACAATTCTTGCAAGTAGATGAAAGGTCTATTCGTAGAGCAAGTTTAGGCGACTGATTCTGACAGTACCAAACCAGTTGCAAACTGCTCTACGAACAAACTTACTTGGGTATAAGTTAACTGAGCTGCAACTTCACACATATCAATCATTTTTGCTCGAGAATTTAGTGACCCTTGATGACAGCGTCAATAATAGCACGATTGTTTCGATTTACATGATTGTAGCTGTATATAAATTTTTACACAAAATTTAAGGCTCGCGACTGTACAAAGTGATCGAGAATAACTGTTCGGGTTGGCAATAGAATTTTTTTATTTGGCTGTTTGCAACACTGCAACCGGTTTATTTGACGTAACCTGGAACAGTTACAAGAGTGTAAAGTAGTCAAAAACCGGAAGTTACTTCAGTTGTACCTTTTAAAAAATAAAATTCAGCACTGCCAACTCAGACAGTGATTCTTGACTCCTTAATGTCAGTAGAAGTGAGAAAAATAGAGTAAAAGAGTTATAAGTGTAGAACAAACCTGTAACGTCAAACAAATGTCACTTTGGAGGTTATTTTTGTAATTTAATGTGCCTATATACATTATCGCCAACCTAATAGAAAAAAAGTGATGTCTTAATGAGTTACTTTATAAAATCCTAATGAGTTTCATAATTAAAATAGATTTTTTTTTGTCCACGACTACTCAATAATTTATCAATTATTCCTAGGTATAGTGAAGGATAAAATTAACCATAATTCAGTACCAGCAGTGCATAGTCACGGTGTCGTGGTAACCCACATTGACGACAATTGCCCTCCCAATAAAAAAAAAACAAAAATCGATCACGTTAACGACTTCCTCCACCAAATCTCCTACCAGGCATCGCCTGAAGACAAAAGAGCGAGAACGCCCTTTTACCCCCCATGAAATCGGAATTAGAACAGATAAAAGTGTCTCCTTTAGTCAAAAAACTCATAGATTTAAGGTTCGGCAAAGAAGAAACCGTAAATTTCAATAATTCTTCTTGTATAAACGATTTGTCCTTGGTGAAATTAGTGGACGCTATTTTCGACAATTCAACCAAGCTATTCTCAACCCATTCGAAAAGAATTGATGTCAAAATGACGTAGACTCTTGTACAAAACTATACAAATCGTTCGAATTTGTTTTGCCCACTCGCAAATGCTTATAGTTCTACCACTTCTTGTAACAGTCTTACCACATGATTTTAGTAGCGTTGTTATTTTAATTGTAATTAAAAGTTAGTATTTGTAGTCGAGGATAATGTATAGTATACGACTCGCTATTATTATTATTATTTTGAGCACGATTCGTAATGGAAACAACTTACGGTCTGGGGCTCCCGTCCTTTTTCTGAGTAATTTCAAAGTTACCAGGAATTATTTAAGGAGACCCTTCGTCTCTCCGTCGTTAAAAAGGTGGGGGAGGTAGGATCGACAGTGGCATGGACATCTCTGAAAAAAAAATCTTTGAAAGTGATTTCTAAATTAATTTCATACTCAATTACCAGGACCACTTACAGGGGCCCTGAAGCCCTGAAGAAGTCCACGACGAAATGGACGAAACGTTGGCAAGACGAAGTTCCCAACTCGGAAACCAAGATTGTGATAGACAACGGCCGCGGAAGCCTTCAAGCCAAGCTATTATTATTATTATTTTGATGCACGATTCGTTATGGAAACAACTTACGGTTCGGGGCCTCCACTTTTTTTCGGAGTAACTTCTAAATTAATTTCACACACATTTCGTCAGTCACCACGACCACTTACGGGGGCCCTTCGTCTCTCCATCGATGAGGAGGTGAGGGGGGTAGGTTCGACAGTGGCATGACTGTCCCTGAAAAAATTCAAAAATTATTTTGATGTATGATTCGTCATGAATCCGGGGTCCCCACCTTTTTTCAGAGCGATTCCAAAATTAATTTCACACACAATTCGTCACGAGGAGGTGGGAGAGAGGGGATTGGTAGAAAAAAATTAGAAATACCCTAATTCACCATTATTGTTTTAAAGTATTGTAACTTTTAATTTAATTCCATTTTTCTATATTTCATAGCTTTCATAACCAAATATTGATTTGCAGTGTAAAATCCTGTTTCTTTTTTATGTTCTGTGATGTACACAGTACAAATTTTAAAAGCAGTATAAAAATAACTTTAATAACGGAAGCGAAAATCAAAAAATCAGGCCCGTATTTATCTAAAAATATCGCAGAAAAATATTAGATAAAGAACAGGAAATTATTCAATTTTACTAAGTTAAACAAATTACGCAAATCGCAAATGAAATGCCTAAAATTATCAGTCCAATGAACAAACAATAAATTAACTTCTAAATAGTTATTAATTTTTGTTTCGTCTTTATTTTTGCCAGAGTGATTTAACGTTTCATAAAAGGGTTTCCATTTTTATTTTCAAATTGACATTAAGGATTACGAAGATATCTTGCTCATAAAATTATTTAAATATAACGAAAAGCATCAATCACAGGTTTTTTATAAACACCTGTATATTTTCCTGTCCATTTGATAGTCTATAATTGTAACTGCGAGATATGACGAACGTTTTTTCCAAGTGGAACATTCGTAACTCACCATCCTGTATAGATAAATGCGATTTGATAATGACGTTGGTTTTACGTTTATCTAAGAACGATTACAACCTTGACAACGATGCTTACATTTATATCATCGGGGCATTTTCATAACTAATTTAAAATATGTAAAAAAAAGTCAAGTTGCCTCCAATGTAACAGAAAGAATAAGTCATTATTTTTTATTAAATTAAAAAAAGTCTAATGCGTGCATGTTTTTTTTTTCTTTACAGGGAAGAGTTGATATGCCTGAAATCGTCAAGAAAGTGAAAATCACAGTCGTTGGAGATGGTTTCGTAGGCAAAACATGTTTGCTGCTAGGCTACACCAAAGGAGAATTCCCTAAAGAATATATTCCGACTGTGTAAGACGGCGTTTAATTTCAATTTCAACAAATTTTAGAATTCTATTTTGCAGGTTTGAAAATCATTCAGAAGATAAGGAAGTCGATGGCGAAATGTACAATCTCGCCCTTTGGGACACAGCCGGGCAAGAAGATTACGAAAGGCTTAGGCCTTTATCATATCCAAACGTATGTGCCTTTTTTTTAAATTTACTCCTGGAGAGTGTTTAAAATATTAAAAAAAAACATTTAGAATTAATTTAAAAAAGTGAAAAGTAAATGTTGGGGGCCTTCATTGAACGAATGATATAATATTCAGTGTCTCCAACTACATTTGATGTTACAAACAGATAAAATGTGGATACAAAATTAGTTTATCTTATGTTACTTTATCTCTGATAAATGTATATATTGCACGTAGCTAAGCAAGTAAATAATAAACGGCCAAATAAGATAATGACAAGTAAATAAAAACGCCTTGTTAAGTAGGCAACACAATTTCCTCTTTACGGATAGTTCTCACATTTTTAACAACATAGAAAAATAAGTTTTAATTTAAAAAAAATAATCAATTGAATACATAAATTAAAAAAAAAACAATATACAGGGTGACTGACAATTGTTCCGCCGAAGAAGCGATTTTCAAGAGTGTGTGAAAAAATCAAGATTAATAAATTAATTTTTTTATTTCTTTTCTTTACAGACGACCTGCTTTCTACTTTGTTATTCAATAGCCGCCAGGGCGTCTTATGAAAACATAAGAACGAAATGGGCACCAGAAGTAAGGCATCACATGCCACACACACCAATCATATTAGTAGGTAAATAACTTGTTTATACTAATTTCATTAAAAAAATTAAAAATAACATCGATTTTTTAAATCCATATTGCATATACCGTGTGATTCGAAGGAATCACTTCAAAGTTGGCAACGTTGCCATCAGTTATAGAACAAAAATTAGGTTAGACATTAACTTATTAGCTTCATTTTGAATATATACTTTACAATTTTCTGTATTTTATTTTATATTTCGATTAAAGGTACAAAACTTTTCATGTCGTCTTAACTTACTTCTTTATAAACATAACCTAGTTTTTGTTCTGCGACTGTGATGAATAAACGTCAGTGCTGCCACCTCTGTACACATTTTTTATTCGATTGCACGGTAGATGCGTAACTGTTGGTGTATGTATAGCAATTTAATTTATTTCAGGAACCAAAGCTGATTTAAGACATGCGGACAACCCAAACTTGGATCTAGTATCACCTAAAGAAGGCGAGAAACTAAGAAGACGGATAAAAGCGGAGCACTATTTCGAGTGTTCGGCACAAACTCTGACGGGCTTGGATGATATAATCGTGGCGGCGGTCAGATGCAGCGTCAAGAAGAAACGTAATGTACAACACGGAAGCAACTGCAGAATACTTTAAATTAATATTTATACCGTATTTATATGCTTTATTTTTTTATACAAAAACTCAGTCGATCGACAACAAGCAAATAATAAATGTGTAGGGCAAGATTATAAGTGGTACTCTTTTTTTTAAATTGCGTCTTGAAATTCCATTGTCCTATAGTCAGACTTCGGACATTTCAGAGCGTTGCCATGGTTACGCACTACAAGGATCAATGAAAAACGCCCGTTCTTGGGTAGCCACAGGAACGCTCGGAAATGTCCGAAGTCTGCTTATATTCGTATAACGTTCTGCGATAACTAAACATATTAATAACTTGCTTATGATCAACCTGTGTATACCTAAATCGACGTTTTTTAATAAATCGATCTACAATAAAATCTTGTGTGTAAAGTGGTAGACATGTTAATTGCGACTAGCGCCACCTATTGGTCCGTAGTCAAATTTTCCTTTTTAAAATTCAAATTAAAATAATTCAATTTTTATTTATTTTTTTTTAAAGCCGATTTGGATTAGGTATATTACCTTTAACTGTTCGAAATAAATTAAAAAAAAAAAGATCGTTTACAATGATGTAAACTTCATTTGTAAGTTCCTTTTTGTTTTAAATTTATTTAGCTTTCAAAATGCAATTTCAATTTAATGAAAGTAAGTGTCCTCCATACAATTTTAATTTTGGAATCTATAAATATAAACCTAAACCGGTTCCTAATCATAAGAGAGGTGTGTTGTAAGACGAACAATTCATAAAGAATTAATCTAGAATGAAACTTAATCGTTTTGCGGGAAGGTGACGAAGTGCTTTTGCAAACCGATGGATGTGATAACGCAAAACGTGCATGTGTTTGATTTATCGTAAAAAAAACGCAATTGATTGATTAGATTATTACGATATTACACACATTAAAGCACGGTTAAAATAATAATAATCACTGTGCATCCAGTCACCGGCTGACCTTCCAGAATTCAATGTGACTTTGTTGCTGCGTTATTGAAGGAAATAGAACACAGAACGCTCACTTTGCGCGAGTCATTCCGTTTAACACACATACATTAAAACCGTTGTAATCAAGTGTAAGTGAAGAAAAAAAACCATGTCACAAAAGTAAGTCTAATTCTATTGCTTTTTTTTTAATTCGCTGCAATATAAAGGAATACCGAAACTCAAACGATAATTTTAGGTTATGTCACTGCACTGCAATATTTAAATTTAAAACATTCGCTTGGTAAATTAACTTTAAAATTGTGAATCGAACATAAATTTTCGTGGGTTTAATGTTGGTTTACCTGATGAATATATAGGTGTCCTATGGAAAATTGACGATTCTAAAAATATGACGTGTATCTAAAAAAACAATTGAATGCTGACTTTTCTGTTCATTTACTGTCCTGTAAAATAGTAAAATGGGTGCTTCATACTTTTTTAAACATTTCTTTTTAATATTTTATTATACACACACATAATTAAAACTGTATTGTGTATGTGTATTTAGTTACAAAATAAAAAATAAATACCTAAAGGTTTTAAATATCCAAGGAATTAAATTTATAAATTATTAAGAATAAAATTGAGAAAATTGAAAAAAGTTGCCCTCGGGAATTAACAGTATTCCGTCAAACAGTGTTACCAACGTAAAAAGCAGAAATGCCTCCAGAGCAGTGTTGCCAACTGCTGATAATCGTGTTTCCCTCACATTGCCCTTTCCCTGAAACTACAATTTTAAGCTATTTAAGATTTGCCTGTTTGAGAGGAAAGGTATAAAAACACAAAGAACACAAATCGACGAGCACATTCCAGTAGATTCATAAATTAAGAAAAAAAAATTAAACAATTGGAAACAAACAGTGACGAAACAAAGAATTATTTGCCCTCCACTTGTGTTCCAACAGATTACTAAAAAAAACTGCAAATAAATTTCTTTCTTTACTGATAACAAGTGACATTTTCTTATTGATTTTCTGCATAGCTAGTGAATCCCCCCTTCCCCCTCGTAAAGCAAATGAACAAGAAATTTTCGGCACGACCTTGTTGAATGTCTTACAATAACGCAATGAATAGGTTTTAAAGTCAAACATAAGAAAATCCTTTTTTTTTTAGAAAACAAATCGCTTAATTCCTATTCTTTTGAAAAAAAACTTCAAAAATGGATTTATCCTTTAAGTTGGCAGCGCTGACTGTAAAGGATGACGTGGACATGATTGCCAAACTTCGAAAAGTAAAAAGACTAAAATAATTGACAGCACTTGTAGGTTAGAACGACGTGCAACAAGCATTAGCCACTCGGAGTAGCTCATATGTGTCAATGGAAGTCGGCCATTGGCAATTAATTAGGGCAGTTAGCATAGCCGGGTTTATAGTCGTATCGTTTGGTAGTGTGGGTTTGAATCCCACCAGGGTCATGGGTGTTTGCGCCTAGACCCAGGTCCAGCTATCTGTCTGGATGGCTAATGCTGAAAGACAATCATGCAGCATTGCTGCGCAAACCAAAGGAAAAAAGGAAGAAAAATACAATTAATTATTTACAAGTTATCAGTGACGTTTCTTTAATAATTGTTGTCTTCCATCACGGATAATAGATCTCTCCAGATAGCCAACGAGATATGGACGCTCTAAAAATAGTTTGTTAAATGCACGATAGATGTCACTTGTATGCACAAATTCGAAAATCGAACATTTGTTAATTCCAATTCTCAATTGGCTCACCTATCACTAGATGTCTCTTTGAAGTAACAGAGAAATACTTTTAAAATGGGACCAAGACACGATAATGTGGCGTACGATTATAATATGCTGCTAATTCTCCTTTTAAACTTTGCATCACACCTCTTAGTTATAGATTTTGTTTAAATATTACTTATATTTACAGGTTTCGGTTTTCCACTATGCTATTGTAATAGTAGCGCTACCACATATTTGGTGCGCTGTCTCCAAACTAACATCGAGTTTGTCTCCAAATTGGAGCGTCAAATTTAAAGCATTTGATGAGCCATCTGTCTAGTTCTATTATCTGTGCTTCCATGTTACGTAAGGCCTTACCTCTAAAATCAGTGCTACCAACTATTTCATTAATTTTGGCTCTCACAGTATTTAAACCGCGTAAATTAAGTCCAGTTTACAAGGTCAATTTTATCAGCATTCTCTATGTAAACTGCTTAAATCTGTAGAATTGAATTATTAAGTAACTTTTATGAATGACCTTCACATAAAGTCGCCGGTGCAAATTTAGTTTGTTTCTGAATCTTAAATTGTTTGTCTTAAAATAACTTTCAATGTAAATTGTTGTGCATTTTTTAACGCACCCAACAATAAAAACGTTACATCAATCGTGCAATGTTGCCAGATCTACCGCTAAACCGGCATTCTGCCGTTTTCAAATTCTTTTATTTTTAATAGAAATAACCACTTTTATTACTTTGAAGATTTTAATAATTCTAATTCACTAGCGTAGATTTTCTGTAACCAAAATGTCATAAGTTCTTAATTGCATGTGCTGCCATCTCTCAGCGTATCGCTACAGTACTTATTAAAGAAGATCTGTAACGAAGTTAAATGCTTACTTTTTTAAGGCCGGTATTTTAGTCACTGGTTAACTTTAATCTTTGGTTTACAATTGTCCCTATAATCGTAGGCATGGGAATAAACCAAGGATTAAAGTTAATCGGTGATTAAATTACCAGCTCTTAATATTTTAATCGGATATAGGGTTTTTATTTACTCGTTAAGTATTTATTGATGTATTTCTTTGTTAAAATAATTAATAATTTAATATACAGGATACAATACTTTTCGTTCTTCTTTAAGATAGCACTCAGATAAGCTGAAAGCGTTTTGTGGCTCACGTGTAGTTGGTCAAAGTGCAAAAGGTATATCCTAAAAGCTGCATTTTTCAGAAGAGCAAAAGAAACTAATTTGACTTTATTATCATAATTATAATAAAATAATATAATTATAATAGAATCCCTAGATTACCAAAGTAACGTGAACTTCCACCATTGTGACTCCAAAAAATTTGGCGCCAAATTTTAAAATAAGTAAAAAGTAAAAAAAAATGATTCATACATATATGCACCCTGGTGAATGCACCTACATACATAGGTGCTTTCACATGCACCGGGTTCATTGCTTGGCACAAACTAATATTCACCTCACAAATAACTGATTGAGGCATAGATCCTTTCTATTTATAAACTCACACCAAATTTCTCTTCGCTTCTCTTCTTTTGGAATTCGGTATAATTAAAATCCCTTTTCAGATCTATTTTTACATAACACCACACAACAGCCCGGCATATTTTGTAATAGAGCTGTGAAAATACGATTGTCACTTTGAAATGGTGGGCGACAGCTATCTGAACGACGTCGCCATTGTTGCTCCATTGGCTTTACTTATCGCGTTGCATTGGTAATCTAGGGACTTTAATAGAATCAAATCATCAGCGCCATCTAGCGCTATTTTACGTAAAGTTCTACCGCCACGACAAATTTTCGCTGGCGGGGTCGACAGCCGGTCTGAACGCGACAGTCAAATACTACATCCAACGCTGGCCGTTGGCCTTTCAACGAAACCGTTTGCATTGCTGACGCATGCTGCAATCAAACGCTCTCAGCGAAACTGTACCTTTAGCTGAACGCACTCGTCAATGACAAGTACCGACTTGTAGTAAAACACCTGAATATACTTGAAGAGAAATCGAGGCCTAACGTTCAAGTTTCTAATAAAAAAAATCCTTACCTCGTGATCCACTCAATAAAATCGAAGTTTTCTAGCAAATTCCTCTTCTCAAAACCATGGCAAAAAACACCACGCCAAAGTTCGCTTGGATGTCTTGAACAGTGTTACGTGAATGTAATCTATTTACATACATAACACTTTAAGAAGTTTTTATAGGCACTAGTAGGTTTTCTTCGTTGCATTTCTATTTCATTAAAACACATTAAACAAGCAGTGTGAAAACCAACGCTTTGAAAACGCCATTTCGAATTTCAGTTACAAATATTGCCGTCGACGGCGCTGCTAGAAAAACGCGCGAAATTTAAATTTTTTGGTTAAATTTAAACTTTGTGTTTCTTAATTTTGTTAAAATATTAATTTTTTTTACAGACTGGGAGATCTAGGCCTAATTGGCCTAGCCGTCATGGGCCAGAACCTGATTTTAAACATGGCCGATCATGGATTCACAGTAGTCGCTTACAACAGATCTGTTGAGAAAGTGCACGCCTTCTTAGCAAACGAAGCCAAAGGAAAAAGCATAATTGGAGCAGAGTCAATTAAAGATTTGGCTTCGAAACTGAAGTCGCCTCGAAGGATCATGTTGCTGGTCAAAGCCGGCAGTGCCGTTGATAGTTTCATCGAACAACTCTTGCCTTACCTAGACAAAGGAGATATAATCATAGACGGAGGCAACTCAGAGTACACAGATACTCAAAACCGCTGCCTGGATTTAGAGAAAAAAGGAATCCGATACGTTGGTTCAGGAGTGTCAGGTGGTGAGGAGGGTGCAAGGTTTGGTCCCAGCTTAATGCCCGGAGGACATCAAGATGCCTGGCCTTATATTAAGGATATTTTTCAAAGCATCGCCGCCAAGACTGATGGGCAGCCTTGTTGTGATTGGGTGGGAGCTGACGGAGCTGGTCATTTCGTTAAAATGGTGCATAACGGGATTGAGTACGGAGACATGCAACTCATTGGTGAAATATATCACTTGATGCTCGCCATGGGACTTGATCAATCCGAAATGGCAGATACTTTTGATGAATGGAATAAAGGAGAGTTGGACAGTTTCCTTATAGAAATAACAAGAGATATTCTTAGATACAAGGACACCGATGGTAATTATAATATTTCGCAATGTTGATACGATATTTTGGTTTTTTAGGAAAATACCTTCTGCCCAAAATAAGGGATGCCGCAGGCCAAAAAGGAACAGGCAAATGGACAGCCATCGCTGCCCTCCACTACGCTGTTCCTGTTACTTTAATTGGTGAGGCGGTTTTCAGCCGTTGTCTGTCTGCGCTTAAAAATGAAAGAGAACGTGCTAGTAAAGTTTTGCCTGGACCTGCCACGACGTTCAAAGAGAATAAGTCAAGTTTCCTGAACGATTTAAAATTGGTAATTTACGGTTCACCATCGCAGAAATCTTCCAATAAAAAAATTATTTCTAGGCTCTTTATGCAAGTAAGATTGTATCGTATGCGCAAGGATTTATGTTGCTGCGTGAAGCGGCCTCTCAACACAAGTGGGACTTAGATTATGGCTCAATAGCGTTAATGTGGAGAGGTGGTTGCATCATACGATCAGTATTTTTGGGGGACATCAAAAAGGCGTTTGAAAAAAATCCTACCCTCGAATGTCTTCTGCTTGATCCATTTTTCTTGAAGGCCATCAAAAACGCGCAAGACAGCTGGAGGAAGGTTGCTGCAACCGCCGTAAATTTAGGTGAAAATTTGTTTGTATTATTAACCATCTCTGTTATAACTTTTTTTTAAATTCCAGGCATCCCAACTCCTGCTTTAAGTGCAGCCCTGGCGTTTTACGACGGTTATCGTTCTAATCGACTGCCTGCAAATCTCCTGCAGGCCCAAAGAGACTACTTCGGAGCACACACTTACGAATTGCTGGGGAAAGAAGGCCAGTTTGTACATACCAATTGGACCGGGCATGGAGGCAACGTTTCAGCAAGCACATACACTGCTTAAAGTTGGCATTTTACAGTTTATAGATTTTTGTTTTTAAATGTCTTAAATTATTGCACGGGACCAGAATGTTCTTGAAAGGAAAATGAAGCTTCTACAGTTTTTAATTTTGAATACAAAGTAGGAAATAGACATTTTTGATTTAGCAGTTCAAGTATTTACATGAAAATAATTGTAGGTCGTAACTTTATCTGATCATTCCATGTATCTGGTATTCTCAATATTGCATTTATTATTATTATTATTAAATAAGTTTAAGTGATTTGCTTCATTCTTCCTTAAAATTTTAACATTTATGTTTACACTTGTAAGTTAGAAATATTTTTTACACTGTAATGAAAATTTGTTGTATAATTGAAAATAAAACTGACTTACATTGATTTCCACACACCTGCCTGTTCATAATTTTACAGTTTCCATTTTAGCTTCTTTCTTGGTCAACTGAGTTCATCCTTAGCATCAATGAATGGGATTTAAAGCAAATTCCATGCGAGATCCTAGTTTGTAATCTTCAAAATAGCAAATTCAATTTCAGCTCTCCATTCTAAAAATTACATTGCATGAAGTATTTAACTAAAATTTACTTTAATTAATGTCCAGTGTTGCCTTTATGTTAAATACAATTTCTGTTTACATTTGGAGCTTTTTTTTATAAATGGTAATTTGCATGGATGAAATTAACGTTCACAAGGCTGCAGAGGGCATAGAATAAGGTTAAAAAAAATAAATTTCCACCTTTATTAAACTTTTTGAATATAAAAATATAACAAATACCATACAAAACAAGCAATATAACACCATCTGACGCATTAAGAAATTCATGATCCTTGATTTCAACTAAATTAACAGTTTATTTAACTAAACCATTTTTAATGCAAAGAAATAAGTGATCCTCAACTAAAGAAATTTAGAACTTGCGCTACGTAAACATCCAATCATCTACAAGATGATTCTTAACCAGATTTTATTAAAAACTTAGGTTTTAAGCTTATTAGTAAATCATGTTTGTGATGTTTAGAGAAAGATTTGGAGGAAAGAGACTTGAATTAATTAACATTTACAACACAACAGAAATCTATGTATAGTGAGCGTGAACTAAAAATAAATTTAAATTCCGGAAAAGTTCCATTTCTAACATAAAAGTTAAGCTAAGCTAACTCTTAGGCATTTAATAATTTTCCCATCAAATTGTTCCTTAAGTGTAAAATGAAACAAATACATCAAAGCATGTAGAATTAAGTCTTCTTCACATTAAGCAATCTAAAATCCTCATGCACCTAACCCAATATTTTCCTAATCATGTAATTAAGGATACCACTGTGCCTGTAATAGAGCAGATCAACTTCTGTGTCAAATCTCAGCAGAACTTCGAACGATTTTCCGTCATCCGTGGTGACTTTTATGTGTTGGCCAGGTTTTAAATCGTCTGGAAGTTGGATGTCATATAATTCTTTGCCTGACAGGCCAAGACTTTCGGCGTTTTCTCCTGGTAAGAACTGGAGAGGGACGATGCCCATTCCAACTAAATTCGACCTATGGATTCTTTCAAAGGTTTCCGCTATCACTGCACGTATTCCCTAAAAGAGGAAATTAAATTTATAACACAACAAACACACCAGACTTCAAGCTTAATAGAAACACCTACCAATAAAAATGGTCCCTTAGCAGCCCAATCTCTACTAGATCCTGATCCATAGTCTTTACCACAAATGAGAATAAGAGGCACATTATCCTTATTATATCTTTCCGCACAGCTGAATACATCCATCTACACACAGGATTTAAGATGAAGAAATAATAGAAACGACTTAAAATAAAATATTACCTCCTCGTTAGTTGGTATGTATATGGTTCTTGGTCCCGGTTTGCTCAAAAACTTATTAACCAACCTAATATTAGCAAAGGTCCCTCGTGCCATAACAGCATCATTACCTCTTCTAGATCCATACGAATTAAACTCCTTCGGAGTCAAATTTCTTTGAGCTAAGTACCTCGCCGCTGGACTTGTACGTCCAATAGAGCCCGCAGGACTTATGTGATCGGTTGTCACAGAATCACCTAACAATAGCAAAACCTGAGCTTTAGTAATAGGCTTTGGCTTGGGTAAGTCGCGAGTCATCCCATCGAAAAAGGGCGGCTTCTTAATGTAAGTGGAAGTGTTATCCCAGGGATACAGTTTTCCAGCGGGTGCGTTCAAGGCCTGCCAACTTGAAGAGCCGGATTCAATCTTTGCGTAAACCTCCTTGAACATGGAAGGTATAACGAACTTCTGCTCCATCGCATGAATTTCAGCACGAGTGGGCCAGATGTCTCTTAAGTAAACCGGAGTGCCATCGGGTTTCTTTCCCAACGGTTCAGCTTCGAAATCTATATCGACAGTTCCAGCTATCGCATAGGCAATGACGAGCAGAGGACTAGCCAAATAATTGGCTCTTGTATTTGGGTGAATGCGCCCCTCGAAATTACGATTTCCTGACAGCACACCACAACAGACTAAATCGTTTTGCTCTATGGCATTTACTATATTCTCATCGAGGCTTCCACTGTTTCCAATACACGTCATGCATCCGTAGCCTACGATATCGAAGCCCAATCTTTCCAGGGGTGGAATCACACCTGATTCCCTTAAATAGTAAGTTACGACGCCCGAGCCAGGTGATAAACTCGTTTTAATGTAGGGGGCGACTGATAGTCCAGCTTTTATAGCGTTTTTGGCGAGCAGTCCTGCTCCTAACATCACACTTGGATTGCTGGTGTTGGTGCAGGAAGTTATTGCAGCAATGATGACGCTTCCATGGCGAATAGTATATTGGGTGCCATTGAACATGAATTTGGATGTTGTACTTAATTTGTCTTCTGGTATTCCAAACCCTTTGAATCCAACCTGCCCAAATAGATAAAAATGATAACTTTATAACTGTATAACCTAATAAATTTTCTTTTTTAATATAAAGTAGTTTCCTTTTTTACGTAGAATCGCGTGAATATTTGTTGGAGTTTGTAATACGCCCTGTATAAGCCTGCTCTTAAATAGCATTTAATGAGTAAGCAGAAGAAATATTTAAGTACTTAATGCAGCTTACACTGGAAGATTTAATGACCCTAAACCAAAGTTCACCTACCCCGCTTGTAATTAAGATAATATTGAATTCGTTGAGAAAAATATGAGATTAAAGATTAACATAATGATTGTCCCTTAATACGCACACTACCTGGAACAATAAACTTTAATAGATGTTTACTGATAGGATTTGATGTAGAGAGGCCAACCCTCCCAGGCTTTTGAAATTAAACTATTTTCTATTAGAATTTCTTTTAAAAGTCGATGTTCAATTGCAACTAAAGATGAAAATAATCGTGATCATATTTATTTACACAAGTTTTCATGCTTTAGCGCTTTTTATTGATATACATGTTTCATTGCTGGACGTTTTCTAATGCCTAAGTTTTGTTTGTAATTATTTTCGACATACAGTGCGATTCAAAAAGGGTAACTTAATTAATTATTGAAAGTAAAGAAAATTTAAAAAAAAGGAATTCAAATGAACTTAATATTTTGTTTTTGTTTTAAAATGTTTAGTTTCGTTTCTAGTAAATATGCGCAGCAACTTATGGGTAATAAGTAAACAAGAGATATAATAACATTTTAATTACCAGAGCTTCCACAAAGAAGCTTAAGCAGGTAAATTACAAAGGCCTTTGCCCATCGTTTGAGAAAGCCGCCGGATAATGTGCAATAAATTACCTATCGTTAAATTGAAATTTCGACAAATTACTTAAATGTCATTCACTTTAAATTTCGAATACCAGGGAAGTGATTAGTTAACAATTTTGATTTTGTTAAAACACTCGATGTTACCCTTGATTTTTTATGAAGGATTTATTCATTGCTAGGATTACAGTCAAATCAAGCTGGTAATGAATTATGTATCTTCACAAAAATCCTGTAAAATTTCTTTTACAATTACCCAAATGAGGACATTTTTCATATTCTGGCTACTTAGTTGACTTGCACATGTAAACTAAACAAAGACAAATCTTCCCACTTCGATAACTATAAAAGAACTTTTACAGGATTTTTGTTAAAGTAATTCACTAGCAAAGATAGATTAGAGTTTTTAGAAGCCATTTATATACTACATACGAACTATCATTGAAAAATATTGCTCATGAAAAGCACCGCAATAGAAACGTAGAAATATTACTTCAGTAAATAACATTTCTAATAATTAATCTTTTGTATTATTTTTTCTCATATAAATCTTCGAAGTTTTCACCAGAAACAAATTGAATTTTGAAACTGGTATGTCAAATTAGGAAAAAAAATTAAATAGGCTGCCAGAGCCGGCCTAATTATCACAGAACTATATTTTTACAGCATTGTAAAGATCATGAACTGTAGTTTGTCCCTGATGAATTATGATTGAGAGAAAAAAAAACGAAATCCAAATTATTGGCAGCAATTAATGCCCAGCACCTAATTATATAAATAACTTTTTAAAGTATTTGTAATCAATACTTTCAGATAATCGAATAGCAAGAAATGGTCAAATATATCGAAAGATACCACCAGTAAGTGTTGCACCGTTGATTTTATTGATTACTGATCGATTGAAAACAGTTAAAGTCATGGACATAAAAAACGCCAAATACAAAAGCAGATAGCTTTTTGTACAAATGTTGCAGAAATTAAATTCTGACAAAATATAAAAGAACACATAGATTTTTGCTATTTCTCAGTTTTGACCCATCGATTTTAATAGTTATCGATTGTAATAAGCCGTTCTCGGGGATCAAAACTTAGAAACATAAATAAAACCGATCGGCGAAAATTCAGAGAGTCGAGGGAAAGTCCTTTTTCAATCGATAATTAATTAATAAAATCGATCGACCAAACCTCAAAAATAGTATAAATCGATAGATTTGAATGTGCTCTTTCAAATTTTGCAAGAAATTCGTTTGTGCAAGATTTGCATAAAAAGTTATGTGCGTTTTAAGTTCACCGCTGTCTTGAATACTTAAAGCCGTGCGAACGCCTAATTAGAATCGATAATCAATCAATAAAACCGATCGGCCAAAACCCAAAAATAGCATAAATCGATAGATTTGTGTGTGCTCTTTCATATTTTGCAAAAAACTCGCTTGTGCAACATTTTCATAAAAAAGTTATGTGCGTTTAAAGTTGTCGTTGTCTTGAATATCTGAAGTCGTGGGAAAGCTCGTTTTCAATCGATAATTAATCAATGAAATCGATTAGCCAAACCTCAGATATAGCATAAATCGATAGACTTGTGTGTGCCCTTTCATATTTTGCAAGGAACTCGTTTATGCAACATTTGCATAAAAAGTTATGTGCGTTTAAAGCTGACGCTGTCTTGAACATCTGAAGTCGTAGGAACGCACGTTTTCAATTGATAATTATTCAATAAAATCGATCGACCAAACCTCAAAAATAGTATAAATCGATAGATTTGAATGTGTTCTTTCAAATTCTGCAAGAAATTTGTGCATGCAACATTTGCATAAAAAAATTATGTGCGTTTAAAGTTGTCGCTGTCTTGAATATCTGAAGTCGTGGGAACGCCCATTTTCAATCGATAATTAATCAATAAAATCAATCGACCAAACCTCAAAAATAGCATAAACCGATAAATTTTAATGTGCTCTTTTATATTTTGCAAGAAATTAGTTTGTGCAACATTTACATAAAAAATTATGTGCGTTTATATTTGACGCTGTCTTGAATATCTGAAGTCGTGGGAACGCCCGTTTTCAATCGATAATTAATCAATAAAATCGATCGACCAAACCTCAAAAATAGTATAAATCGATAGATTTGAATGTGTTCTTTCAAATTCTGCAAGAAATTAGTGTGTGTGACATACTATACATAAAAAGTTATGTGCGTTTATATTTGACGCTAGATTAAATACCTGAAGCCATTGAAACGCGTAATTAGAATCGATAATCAATCAATAAAATCGATCAGCCTAAACTCAGATATAGCATAAATCGATAGATTTTAATGTGCTCTTTTATATTTTGCAAGAAATTAGTTTGTGCAACATTTACATAAAAAAATATGTGCATTTATATTTGACGCTGTCTTGAATATCTGAAGTCGTGGGAACGCCCGTTTTCAATCGATAATTAATCAATAAAATCGATCGACCAAAACTCAAAAATAGCATAAACCGATAAATTTTAATGTACACTATTATATTTTGCACGACATTAGTTTGTGCAACATTTACATAAAAAGTTATGTGCGTTTAAAGTTGAAGCTGTCTTGAATACATAAAGCCGTGTGAACGTCTAATTAGAATCGATAATTAATCAATAAAACCGATCGGCAAAGACTTAAAAATAGTACAAATCGATAGATTTGTGTGTGCTCTTTCATATTTTCCAAAAAACTCGTTTGTGCAACATTTGCATAAAAAGTTATGTGCGTTTAAAGTTGACGCTGTCTTGAATATCTGAGGTCGCGGGAACGCACGTTTTCAATCGATAATTAATCAATAAAATCAACCGGCCAAAACTCAAAAAATAGTATAGACCGGTAAATTTGAATGTGTTCTTTCATATTTTGCCAGAATTTCATTTGTGCAACATTTGTACAAGAACTTACGTGTCTTTGTAATTGGCGTCTTTTAAGTGCGTGACATTAACTACTTTCAATCGATCAGGAATTAATAAAATCGATGGAGCAACACTCACTGGTGGTATCTTTCGATATATTTGATCTTTTGCATTTCGATTACATGAAAGTTTTGATTGATTTTGATTTTTTTAAAAAGTTATATATACATATAATTACTTATTGGATATTAATTGCTGCCAATAATTAGGATTTGGTGTTTCTTTTTTCAATTGTGATGCACCAGGGGAAAACTACAGTTAATTACCTTTACAATGCTGTTAAAATTATAGCTCTGTGATAATTAGGACGGAATTAGCAGCCAATTTAAATTTTGAAACTTTCTTGCTGGAGGCTTGTTGCTAAGTTCTCACCAGTGCAAAAATTTTAAAAAATTAAAAAGTTAAAGCCGAAGTTAAAGAAAAAAAGCAATTTTTCGTTCTTGGTTTTGTTCACTAAGTTAAAAGTAACAAACGAGTTAAAAATCTTTCGAAAAGTAACAATTTTACTATTCTGGCAATTTCGAAAAACGCAATTTTTTAACTAAATCACTCGGTATATCTGACAAGGGCTAAACAGATTTTCAGACAAGCAAATATTATTGTCATAAAGAGTTTTTTGAAAAATGAAAACTGAAAAATAAACGGTTTTCCTATTGCCGATTTTTTGGCGGTCACTGTATAACGAAACAAAATTTTATTTAAATGAAAGTATAGCTTCAAATAACGCTAAATTACATATTCTTTTAAGTGTATTCAACGTTTCAAAAAATGAATGAACGTTGTCGACAGTAATGAAAACAAAATATGTACTGAAAAAAAATCCAAATTTTATTTCTAATAATTTAACTTAATTTCAATTGCTTTACAGCTTTCAAACAAGTCAAAATTAGAACCAAAATATCATCTGTTAATGACAGTCAACTTACTAACAGCAAACTTTTTTAAATCACGTTTGTTTTTATTTGGTTTTAAATAATTTTATTTTCGAATAACTTCAGATGACACATCTTGTTCATAAAAATAGCAAAATTTGCCTTTTGCCTTAAACAATTTCCAAGAAAAGGGACTTAAAGTTGCCATTATCCTTTCGGCAAATTTTACCACCAGGTATTAGCGAATGGTGGGAGGAGTCATCCCTTGCTTTGGTTTAAAAGGGCGAGCGGCATTCGCAAAATTTAGTTCCGTGAAGGCATCGAACCAGTGGTTTGTGAAAGTGACCATCCCAAGGTGAATAATTTTATTGTTTTATTTTTTCTGTGAACTCCTATACCGTCTGGTAATACTCTTCTTTGGTGATCTTGCTATATGAGTGTTTAAGTTTCATAAAGCTAGATTCAGCAAAGGAGATTGTACTAGACAAGTCATCGTCTCCGAGGGAGAATCGACTACGAAGTGATCGTCGAATTTAAACGTCAGCGCGTAAGGAACTATTGGTGTGATTTGTGGATATGACGACATATCACAGCCATAGTGCCTGATTGCTGGTGTTCAAAGACTACTGCGGAGGAATGAAAATATTCGGTCGCCTCTGCAGGGCTGGCTAGCTCAGGAGATGTAATGTTTGAGCATCACTGGGTTTAGTTTGTCCTACAAAGGTGACCTTTCTCTTCGTGGAATTCCACAACGAAATTCAACACAACACAAGAGAAAAACGCACGATGATTTCTTCTGCGGTTGTGTTACATACGATTCATCACCGGGTAGAAATCATCCTGTGTAATCTCGATGACAACAGTTGGTCTACAGTCCAAATTCCAGCAGAATACCCATTACTCAGATAGTAAACACAAATGTTTGCGATTTATTTGTTTATTTTTAATATGTCAACAGAAACCAACCAAAAAGATTAATTCTATAGAATTTTAACTTTGGAAATAATAAGTTTCAGTATTTAGTTGTTGATTTTCATAATAAAACGTAATCATACCTTATTCGTAAGGCAGTTGGCGAAATCTTCTTTCATATTTGTAACGGAAACTCTGTCGTTGGGCCTCTTCGGTCCACTAACAGAGGACACGACAGTAGATAGATCCAAACCGACGGTCTGACTAAATATAGGTTCACTTTCTTCATTTAAATAATCTTTTAATTGCCCGGTGGATTGCATGTATGCTTCGATTAACTTTACTTGTGCTTCGGGGCGATCTAAAACCAACAAAGTATTAATTTGATTGTCAAAAAAGAATCGTTGCATTATTTTTCTAAATTCAGGTGATGTTTTTGAAACATTCCCAATTTTTACCGAAGGCCTTAGGCTAAGCAACTTTCCACATAATTATTAGCTTTAGTTAAATGGAGAAATAATTGTTTTAAAATTAATGCATGCCTTGTATGTATGAAGTAGTGATAAGTCTGCATTCCTGAAATTATGTAATTATTTGATAAGTTTAATAATAATTATTATATCAAATATATGTATGTTGCAATTGTGAATATTACTGTTTGATTTACTATGACTATCAGTGGAAGTATGTACTTCAAAACAGATATACAGAAGTGGTCCTTAAGTCTTATTAAAAAATGTCTACATTGTATAATTAAAAAAAAAATCTCAAGTTATAATTTATTGCATTAATGAAACGTTGTGAATGTATAGCAAAATATTAAAGTTTTATTCAAAAATACAAAAATAAATTAAATGACTGACTTACTAGTTTGCCTTAAGTAAGACAGAGAGATGTTATCAACAGGGAAGAAGCCAACAGTGGCACCGTATTCGGGACACATATTGGCAATGGTAGCTCTGTCAGCGATTGAAAGTAAGTGGACACCAGGTCCGTAAAACTCAACGAACTTTCCAACAACACCGAGTTGTCGAAGGTGCTAAAAAAAATACTTAATTTTACCCATTTTTGTAAATAATCTTATATCGTGCAAAAATAAATATTTTATTTGACATATTTTTAATTTATTTTAATTTTAATACCTTTGTGATGGTAAGCACAAGATCAGTGGAGGTAACATACGGTCCCAATTTTCCATAAAGACGATAACCGACAACTTGAGGCAACAACATGCTTATTGCCTGACCCAACATCACCGCCTCGGCTTCTATACCACCAACACCCCAACCCAAAACTCCTAAGCCATTTATCATTGTTGTGTGTGAATCTGTACCAACCTTGAAGAAAAATAATTTATAAAATTTTATGAAAATAAATTCTAGACTCAGTTTTTAATTTTTCCTTTTTTGAGTTGGAAAAGGAGAAAATATTTATTTGATAATTAAAACGCAAATTAAACCGTAATTGTGATCCACTCCTAATCTTTACTTGATAACAGTGTTTATCATTAATCAGTCATCGTGCTTAATTAACCATACACCCGATTAAGTAATATATACTATCATATACTTCTTAAAATTTAATTAAAACTTACCACAGTATCAGGATAAACAAGAGAACCTTCTTCACCATGGAAAACCACCCTAGCAAGATACTCTAAATTAACTTGATGCACAATACCACTTCCAGGTGGCACAATCAGCATGTTGTTAAAAGCCTTCGCCCCCCACTGAAAACAAAGCAAAAGAATACACTTTGTTTTATACAGTTGTACACAATCTACCTTGAGAAACATGAATCTTTCTTTATTTCTTTCGAATTCGAGCTCTTGATTTTTCTGTAAGGCATCGGCCCTGAAAATAGCAAGCAAAAAATAGTACTCCTGTACGAGAGGTTGTTTGAAAGTACTTACGATCGAACGAAATCAACCTGCACGGAATGGTCGATGACGAGATCAGCTGGGCATATCGGATTGATCTTCTCCGGATCACCTCCCAAGGCTTTGACGGCATCTCGCATTGCAGCGAAGTCGACCACAGCAGGTACTCCAGTAAAGTCCTACAAAAATTTATTTGTAAATATCCAATAATAAATAAATAAGGCCATGGATTTAAAAACCGTGTTGATTTTGAGGGCCTAGGCATAATGAATTTAGCTGAAAATGATTTTTAATTCGTTGGCCTTTTGAGGATGACATTAAATTGAATCACTCGATGTTGTCATTAAACAAGTAAAGATTCTGTTTAATAATTTATATTTTTTAATGCAGTAAGTGGGAGACAACAGGAGGAGACTGAATTTTGGTAATAAATATTCAATTTATGACTCTCAGATAACTTTTGTATTCTAAGAGACAATATGAAATTATGAAACTTTGATTTTTGAAAATGCATATTAACTTTTATTTTACTTAATCTTTTTTAATGTCTGATTATCTCTGATTTCATAATAATATTCGATATCAATTTCAAATAGAAATTGAAGTACCACTTGAAAGGTTTTTGTTTGTTTGTAAATTCAAGCACGTTTGGTTAAAAATTTGGAATCACAGTTAATCACAGATAAGAAGTTTTGATTATTGTGTGAAATTCCGAGACAGTCATTTGTCAAATTACAATGAGGTTGAAGATAGACTTAAGTCTTCACTGACTGTTTTATTTTTTTTTCGTCCTGTTCCAAAGCTCCTATAATTTTGAGATGAAAAGCAAAATATAATTTCTAAATATATCGCAGGATGAAGTTCTGTTTCATGATCTAATGTTATACATCATTACATTACATAACAGTATTTACTATTGTGGGCCGAATATTTATTGAATGATCACGGTTGATCAGTTAAGGAAAATTGACTGCAGCCCATTTATAGAATTTTCCTGAACATGTAGAATATAGAATAGATGCTACAGCATATTCAACAGCTCTGATTTAAATAATCAATAAATTAAAAGATGATTTTCTTTTAAAGGGATGCAAACAATGTTTAATACTCCTATATTATGTGTGGCTCAAAATTATTTAGTTAAAGGGAGACTATGAAAAATAAAATCAGAGTCTTAGCTTAGATTGACATTTGCTTTCCGACTCCTCTCAAATCTGTTATCTGTTTAAACACTCTTTAACACGGCAGTCATTGGTCAGTAAGCGGTGTTTGAAGTTGGTCCTTATCATATTAAAGAGTTTTAACAAACCCCTATGTATTCAATTAGAAGATTTTGATCTTTTTTTTACTGTTTTCAAATACCTTTCAGTTTTGAGAGATGGTTAATAGGTTCGTTGTATCAATTAAGTTAAGACTCTGACTCTCTCTGACTCTCACCTTATTTAAATAATTTTGGATCACACAGTATTTATAACGTGCGTTCAAAAAATCCGTTATCAAGAAGGCTCTGAACTTGCTTTTATTTTATGACGGCACGTCGTAGCTTAGACGTATGTTGAAACCTTGACTTACTGTGTGCCATCAACAGCCTCAACTGTCAAATATTTTGTTTATATCTTCGAAGTATTTGTAATAAAATAATTTTCAATAATTAAGTTTTATTATCCATTTCGTAATTAAATGGATATAAAAAGTTAGGTTATGTTTATAATAATCGTATAGTTACGATGTGACTGCAAAATTTGCTTTTGATATAAGCCTACTTAATAACCGTTTTTATTGAACACACTTTACATTGCCTTCAAATGATTTCCTGTGATTTTTTTATAAAGGGATTTATCCTTTAAGTTGGCAATACTGATTGCATGTCGCCAACTTAAAGGATAAATTCCTTTGACCATTCGGTATTAAGGGATTCTTTTTTCTAAAAGAAAAAGGGACTTTTAAATTTCATTTCGTAAAAGACGTTGAAAGACAGCCCCTAAACTGTTCAAAGTTATTTTTTATGTAGAAGAAAAATTTCAACTAACAGTCATTTGTGGTAATAAAGTTCCTAGATTGATAAAGTACCGCAATTACCGCCATTTTGAGTCAAACTAAACGTGCAAATTTAAAAACTGCGTTCGTTTATTTCACTCCTTTCACTCTTGGAGCGTATGGTTGCATCTTTCTCACTCACGATTTTTAACGTATTTTGTATCTCGCTCGTTCATTTGAAAAATCTTCTGTTTATATTATTTACATGACAACAGGCGATATTCCACGACCCACATTTAAGTAGGCCGTGAATAGATCAAGAATAGATCGCCTATTGTCATGGAAATAATATAAACACAAGATTTTTCAAACGAATGAGCGAGATACAAAATATGTTAAAAATCGTGCGTGAGAAAGATGTGATTGTACGCTCCAAGAGTGAATACAACTAAAATTGAATGCACTAGGTAATCTGATTTCAAATTTGCCGCACTTATTTGGACTTAAAATGGCGGTAATTGCGGTACTTTAGATGGTAATGATCTAATGATGGTAACAAGAAACAGCGTCATCTATTGCAGTTTTTTTTTTAATCTGTGGAAGGTAAATGAATAAAAAAATATTCTTTGTTTTGTCACTATTCGTTTCAAATGGTTTCTTTTTCAAATTTATGAATCGACTGAATTGCGCTCCAAAATCGATTGTCTTTTGTTTTTAATTTTTTTAAATATTATTGTTATATATTTTTAAAATAAAATTGTTTATTAACCTACTGAATTATCCATTAAAATCTTGGAAGCTAACGGCCACTAGACAGCTCAAAGTTATTTTTTATTATATATTGAAAAATCTTCATCTATTGAGCAACATTTCAACTAACAGTCATTTCTGGATGGTAACAAAATCCCTAGATTGATAAAGTACCGCATTTTTAAACGTGCAAATTTAAAATTGAACGTACTAGGTAATCCGATTTCAAATTTGGCGCGCTTATTTTGACTCAAAATGGCGGTAATTGCAGGACTTTAGATGGTAATTATGGTAACAAGAAACAGCGCCATCTATTGCAGTTATTTTTAATCCGTTGACCCTATGGAAGGCAAATAAATAAATAATTCTTTGTTTTGCCTCAATTCGTTTCAAATGGTTTCTTTTTTTTGTTTTTATTTTTTTAAATATTATTGTTACGTATTTTTAAAATAAAATCGATTGACTTTTGTTTATTAATCTACTGGAATCAGCCTTTAAAATCGATTGTCTTTTGTTTTTATTTTCTTAAATTTACACATTTTTTAAAATTTGTTTTCTTTGCTTTGTCATCTTCTTTCCCAGAGTTTCTTTCTTTAAATTTGTTTATCTACCGAATCGTGCTGTAAAATCGATTGTCTTTTGTTTTTATTTTCTTAAATTTACACATTTTTTAAAAGTTTCTTCATTTGTTTTCTTTGTTTTGACATCTTCTCCCTCAGAGTTTCTTTCTTTAAATTTGTTTATCTACCGAATCGTGATGTAAAATTGATTGTCTTTTGTTTTTATTTCCTTAAATTTACACATTTTTTAAAAGTTTCTTCATTTGTTTTCTTTGTTTTGACATCTTCTCTCCCAGAGTTTCTTTTTTTAAATTTGTTTGTCTACTGAATCGTGCTGTAAAATCGATTGTCCTTTGTTTTTATTATTATTATTTATTCCAAATTTGTATTACCTTTTTTGGAGTTTTTTGAAAATTCCATTTTGATTTCTGAAGGTTCCTTTAATTTTGTACGTGCATATTTTCAAAATTTTAAAGCCTCAGTTGCTAACCATATTTGAAAAATAAAAAAAAGTGGCAGTGATAGATCTACTGTTACAACTTTTGTCCTTGAATCAAATTAATTTTTTTAAATCAAACATTTCTATTAAACAATAACAATAACTAACCATTAATTACACTACATTAATCATTTAATACTTCATAATTTTTAAGTTTTTTGAGTTAAATTCGTTGGATGTCAAAAATGATGTGGCAGTTGTGAATCAAGTGATCAATGACATGAATTACATTTTTCATAGCCCATCCCTTGTAGTATTAAAAAAAACACATTGTATAAATTGTGTTGTAAAAAATCGATTGCATTTTGTTTTTATAACTTTTTTAAAATTTGATTAATTTTGAATTTTTATTATTTTGTTTCAAATTGTTCTGTTTTAAAATTTATTATTAATTTACTGAATTATACAAGAGTGAGAGGACAGTTGTCAATTCTTAATCAATAACTGTCAGTGTTATATTATCTGATCATGACAACACAAAAAAAATGAGTGAAGTGAATTATGTAATTTTAACATTTTATAAATTGAAAATACAAAGTGTGGCAATTTTAAATTAGTTTCATTATAATTGGACAGCTGTCAGTGCTACCAACCTTTAGAAGAGAAAAAAAAAACATTAAAATAATAGTCTACTTTAATTAGGAATTTAATTGAATGCATGGTATTTAGGTTACTTATTTATATTTAAGAAAATGCCTAAAAATGCAGGGGGTTACAACTACATTGTTTTGATGACGCCCGTATACTTAACTATTAAATGAAAACGATGGTCAGTTCAGGCCTCCTAATTTTAAAATGCAAATGCTAGCCATTGTATTACAACAATGTCTTTTACAAAAACACATTTTACTATTCAAATTATTCAATCTGATGCGAAAGTAGCTGAAACAATTTTTTCATTTACAAATTATTTTTTATGCAATTACGAGTTTAAATAAACATTCAAATCAAATCATCAACAAATTTTGAACTTTGAATGCAAAAGTTGACAACCAAGATAAATCCATCAAGGTTACACACAAGCAAGACTTTTTTTATCAAAAAAAATTTTTTTTTTTAAATCAGGCCATATCAGGTGATAGACCAGCACGACAATAATCAGTTTAAATTTTACATATGTCAATCTAAAGGTCAACAGATTCGAATTGAAGTAATTTTTATCAAGTGTAACAAGGTCACTTCGTCTTGTCACATAATAAATTTAATCGACTTTAAAAAGAAAAAAATTCTCACCTGTAGAATAACACGTGCCGGTTTAAATGCCACTTCGATTCCATTCTCATCGGCCTGATTTTCCTTCCAGTTCAAAATATTCTGAACATCTTGTTCGGTGACTTGGAAGTTGTCACAGTTTCTTACTGCGGATTCCAATAAGACCCTAATCGAATAGGGCAACTTTTCTACAAAAAAAACCCGTCTCAGTTAAATCACGACCCCATATCATACATAACAAGTACTTACTATATTTTTCGCCGAAGGCAAACAAATTAAAATACTTGTATTCTTTGCCATCGATGCTAAGCGTTTTTACTAGGTTGGCATACGGATTATTTCCTGCAGGAAAAAAAACAAGGAATTACTATTGCGTTATTCAATTGTTTACGACGTAGGTCGTTTTAATTTCCAACTTACCGGCCATTATTCCAGACTACCGCAGTCACGTAGCCCAACAGCGATACTAACAAACTGAAATTAATTAAAATTTTACAAAGTCATTACATTACTATCTGATGATGGTGGTGTCGCAAGCGCTACAGTTTCTATTAAACGTGTTGAGTAATTTGAATGAGATTTTCGTGTAACATACATACCGCCGTTGGCACGACTGTTACTCCAAAAAAATATTTGCACAGTGTCACTTAACCGCAACGAGAGAAGAAAAAAAAAAGTATAATGCAATTTTTCTATTCGTTTAAATGCGTTGTTTTGTTATGACGGAAGCAGGTGTCTGTATTGCAAAATTGTTGTGCATTTTATCGGTAAATTAGTACGAATAATGCGCAGTTAAAAAAGACAAATGACACGCAAGTTTAACGTACAGTGATAGCCAAGCGGCATGCAACTTTTGTACTAACGATAAATTACGGTCTTATTGGAAATATTAGTACATTACGCCTTGTGTTGCTTGCATATAAATATGTTTGCGCCATGAAAGACTGATATCACTAATTGCATCGATCTTAAAAGTTCGTGTTGCATGCTTTTTGTTTATTGCTATGTATTGAAATTGCTATGAGTGGGAAAAGAACAGAAAATATAAACACGATGTTACGAAGTGAGATAGCTTCTTCCCCACTTTATTGTGCTCTGTTCATCTTTATACAGGGAGATCGAAATTGATTGTCCTAATCCTACACTAATTTCTGTGAGCTTGATATCAATAATTATATCTATCACATGAAGGTTAGAACGAAAAACAGAGCATAGAAAACTCATGAAAGTTAATAAATTAATAAAGAACATAATTTTTGTTCAATCAGATTGCTATGACAATGAAATAAACCATTTTTCGTGAATGAATGGCAATGAACTATCAACAAAATCTTAGGATATTTAATAACTTCCCTAGATCTCGTTGTGTTGCTAACTTCATTTTAATAATTGGATGTAAATATTGATACCAAGCTCATGGAAAGCAGTGTAGGGCCAGGACAGTCAATTTTGATCTCCCTATACATTTTTTACTCATTACCCTATTGATGAAAATCAGCAACCAAGAGATAACATGGAAAACAAAGAGCTGTCATTAATGTCTTGCTTTCGTTCAATATTATTATTAAGTTAGATGAAGTCTTTGCTCGTCAGGAACAAAAATTGAACAATTAAATCTAAAACCCATTTTTGGAATAAAAAAACAAACTAAATACTAAGGCTGCTGAAAATATCAAACATTATTTTCAAAACATAACTAACTGTACACCACACTTCAAATTTAAAAGTAACACGGATAAGCATTTTGCATACGTCAGTTTGACATTTGTTAAGTAATGTTAAAACAGTGTTACCAATGTGTAGAAAGCAGATATCCCTCAAGAGGTATATCTCAAAATGTAAAATCCCTATTAATTAACTACATACTATATTCGGGAATACACTTAAAAAGAAAAAAGGTAAAAAATCCTTAAACATAAAGTTAAAGAAAACAGAAACAAAAGATGGTCTTCGATTTTAAAGCGCGATTCAGTGGATCAATAATAAATTTAATTAATAAAACCAATTTGAAAGGAATGGTGACAAAAGAAAGAAAACGAAATAATAAAAATTCAAAAACAATAAAATTCAACAAATAATAAAAATAAAAGAATATCGATTTTACAAGAAATTTTAAAAAAAGAACGGTGAGAAAGCAAAGAAGATGAAATCGAAATTTAAAAAAAATACGAAATAAAATTTGAAAAACAATAAAAACAAAAGACAATTGATTTTACAACACAATGTAATAGAATAAATTTTAAAAATCAATAAAAAAAAGAACGATGAGATGAAATACGAAATAATAAAATTTAAAAAACAATATAAACAAAAGACAATCGAGTCTACTGCATAATTCAGTGGATTAATAATAAACTCAAAAAATTTTTTTTTTCAAAAGAAGGATAAAAAAACAAAATAATAAAAATTAAAAAATTAAAAATTAAATTAAAAAAAAATAAATAAAAACAAAAGACAATCGATTTTACAACACAATTTAATAGACTAATATTTTTTTAAAAAATAATCTATTTTACAGCGTATTTCAGTCGATTAACAATAATGCATTAAAAAGAAAAAAAAATTGAAAAAATGGTGACAAAATAAGAAAAAAATTCAGAATAGCCAAATTAAAAAAATTAATACATGATGAAAACAAAAGACAATTAATCTTACAACACAATTTAGTAGAATAATTGAAAAAATAAAAAGAACGATGAGAAAGCAAAGAAAATGAAATACATAATAGATTTAACAAATACGAAATAATAAAATTTAGTAAAGCAATATAAACAAAATACAATCGAGTTTACTGCATAATTCAGTAGATTAATAATATTCTCAAAAAAAAAAATTCAAAAGAAAGATAAGAAGATAAAATAATAAAAATTAAAAAATAAATAATGAAATTAAAAAAAAATAATAATAAAAACAAAAGACAATCGATTTTTCTAACACAAGTTAATAGACTAATATTTTTTTAAGAAATAAAAAGAGCGATGAGAAAACAAAGAAAATGAAATCGAAATTTTAAAAACAAAATACAAAATAATAAAATTTGGAAAACAATAAAAACAAAAGAAACTCTCATTTACCACGCAATTCAGTAGATTAACAAAAGATTAATAAAGAACAATGGCGACAAAAGAATGGTGGCAAAGCAGAGAGAAGAAAAAAATTCAAAAATATGAAATCAAATTAATGAAATTAATAATAAAAACAAAAGACAGTCGATTTCACAATAGAATTTAATAGATTAATAAATTTAAAAAACAAATAAATGTAAAAGAACGACGAGAAAGCAAAGAAAATGAAACAATAGAATTTCAAAAAAAGAAAAAAAATACGAAATAATAAAATTTGGGAAAGCAATATAAACAAAAGACAATCGTTTTTACTGTACAATTCAGTAGAGTAATAAACTAAAAAAAAGACAATTTCAAAAGAATGGCGACAAAACAAAATAATAAAAATTCAAAAATAAAAAACGAAATTAAAGAAATATAAAATAAAAACAAAAGACAGTCGATTTTACAATGCAATTTCATCGATTAATATATCTTTTAAAAAAATAAATAAATAAAAAGCACGATGACAAAGTAAAGTAAATGAAATAAGAGAATTTTTTAAAAATTCGAAATAAATTTTGAAAAAACAATAAAAATAGGAGAAAATCTATTTTACAGCGCAATTCACTAGATAAATAATACACTTAAAAAAACAATTTGAAAGGAAAACAAAATAACAAAAATTCAAAAATAAATAATCAAATTAAAAAATAATAAAAAGAAAAGATAATCGATTTTCGGACACGAAAAATTTTGATTTGCGGGATTAAGGAGCTTTGTACTTCAAAGTTCGAACGTTACCTAATTGTTTACTCTACAACATATGCAAATTATTACTTAAACGACTTTTGTAAATACATATCTAGGGACTTTCAGTTTCTTTTGACGAAATGAAACTTGAAAATCCCTTTTTTAGAAAAAAAATCCCTTAATCCCTAATGTTTTGACAATAAACCTTAAGTTGGCAACATTGGTCGAGAAGAGTCGTGCAGATTTAGATTTGGATTCATGGCAAATTTGACTAATTTCTTATTTGATCGCATTATAGTGCGGAAACGAATTGATTCGATATTAACTCAATGCACAAAACGAAAAATACCGAATAAAAACCTTTGAAAGCAGTGTCAACATTGATAAGAGCTAACGCAGTTGCCAACTGTCATTAATAAAAAGCACCAGACTACCGTGCATCGAGTACAGACAATATTTCTGGCTCACTAGGTGTATTATAAAAATATTTTAAAATAATATCTACAACGGAAATTAAAAACCACAAGCACACCTCCACAACAAGAGATAGATTTAATCATAATTATAATAAAGTAATAAGAAGAAAGAAGAAATATTAAATAGTAACTGTTACAATCTGAAGAATCTCATTGAATGTTCACTTTGGATTTAAATATCAATAATTATTTTTCTTTTAATAAAACAATGTTTGCTAACTGCTTGGAGCTTTAAATCAATTTTCAAAAATAAATTGCGTATTTAAAATAGTTTGTAATAAGAAAAAAAAATGTATATTTCTGAATAGGAAAAAGATTATAAATAAACATAAATATTATTCGGATAAAGGATTGATCGGTTCGAAAGTAAAAGTGTCTTTCTCCTGCAACACTTCGTTTAGATGTCTGCGACCACTCAAATACATCATAATTTCATAGTAAGTGTTTGGAAATACTTCAGGTATTTGTCGTGACACCGTGTAAGTAAAATTAAAGGCATTGGTTGTGATATGATTACCAGTCAAAGCATCCCATACATCTATGTACACTACAATCTGCATGTAAGGAAGTTGTGTAAAGACGACATATGCATGCATTCTAATTAGATCACGCATGGTAACGGGTTTGAAAAATCGCAAGTCGCTAATGCTTTTTAACGCCGGAGATTGCTTGGAAAAAATTCTGACCATGATGTTGCTCAGTTCCAAGGCGTTTCGCATTAGAAACCCACCAAACACGGTGTTGTGGAGGTTCCTATTTTCAGGATGAGGATGGATTAAGTTCGAGATGGAAAACGATTCCATCCAGACGCAACCAGCTGGTAGGATCCTGTTTTTAAAATCCGAATCTTTGCTTTTTGTGGTTCTGGTGAAGAGATCGTGCGTGATTTTTTGCTCTTCGGTGCTGGGGATGAGTAAGTCAGTTTGTTGGCGATTTTGACGTTGCTGCTTCCTGTTCTCTCCTTGTTCGAAAATCTTTTTCTCTTCGTCGGTTTTGGGCACAAGTGGGTTGCCAATTGCACTTTTTACGTTTAGGGCATCGCGAAGGGCCAGTACGAAAACTGCTTTGGTGATCCTTTGCCATGTTTGGCCAACTTGCTGGTCCAGCCAGCATATTACTTCGACCGAACTCTTTCCAACCCAACTGACGTGACCGCAAATTCTTATATCTTTATATGGCTGAAATTATAACAACAAAAATATTAATGTGGTCTACCTATGCATGTTTTGTTTCAATTAAAATAATTCTATGTTTTTTTTTTAATTAATGTTACTGTTAATGTTAAAGAGAAGAATTGACATTGTTAAAGAAAAATGATTAGGATAAGATCTGTTCTATTTGTTAATATTTTTATTTATTAGCTGACATTGAAGGTGAATGTCTGTTTCATAAAAACTAACTGGCAATGACCCAGATTATAGAAACTAGTACAAATATGACTCCATCAAGTGAAATTAGAAATTACCTGCATGTTTAAAATTTGTTCACATACAAGCAAATAAAAAAATGAAAAAATAAAATATGTAGGTATTTACCTGCGGAATAAAATCAGTAAAATCTATTCTGTCAACTAACAGAGTCACTATCGTATAAGGCGAATGTTCCCCGGGTTTCAATCTGGGATTTAAAAGGTGCTTTTGGACGACGATCACTAAAAACACGAGAATAACTTTACGAAAATCACAGGCGAGTGACTTGCCTGCGAAATTATCCAACTCCTCTAATAATTTCCCTATTCTAACGAAACCTAAGTACGACAAGTATTTCTCATGTATGGTTTCATCGAATGATAGTGGGATTAGTCCAATAGTAAAACTATCCATCATAGTACGTGGAGGTAATTCCTCTTGGCTAGTAGGTAATAATTTCTGTAGGTGCTGGCGACTCTTGGGAATTGGTTTGTAGCCCTTTTCAACTCCCATGATCTCACTGAGTTCGTCTTTTACTGCAATAAAGAAACAAAGCTCTTCTCCTTTACATTAAACGTTTCGTTTTACTCACACTCTGTAACCGTTTTATATTTTGACGAGTTTTGGGATGCATAGTTTTTTCTAAAATCAAGTTAAGTTAAGGACTGTCGCGGGCTTGAATGTATTACTCACAGGATGAAAGCTTTCTTGCAACATGCGCCGAATTTCGTCGTTTGCCTAAGTTTTATGAAAAACATGATTTTGAAACATTAGACAGTTTGTTGACATTTATTCCATCACATTTCTGATCATTTGGCCACTATAAAATTAAGTTGATCGTCTTCAAAAGTCGCAGTTATTTTTTAAAAGACCTTTTAATGCTGTTTTAAATACTGCGGCTTTTTAAATAAATTCGCGCTTATTACTATCAGCGCCATCTGTATGCGATTAATAATAATATCTCAAAGCGCCACAATGGCCGCGTTCAGATAAGCGCAGCGTTGTAACATTGCGCCAAAGATAGCGACTACATTTCGCTAGTGCTACGTAGCGAAGCGCTAATTTGTAGCGTATGTAGCTAATTTAGACCTGGCTGAACGGGTTCTTTAATCTCCTGCTTATTCCCCTAGTAACAATTATAAAAACAATTGTTCCTAGAGCTATAAACTGAAGATTAAAGTTAAACTACGGCTGAAAAATCGGGTCTTGGGGTTTTAATTTATATTAAAAGAATTCATGTTGTTTTTATCTTGTACAAATTAGAAACCTAGTACAAATAACTGTGTTATTACAAAGACGATTTGTTAATAGGAAAATTTATTTCAATACTTACTGCAGAGGGTTGCGTTCATAAACTATTCCCCCGAGAGCGACTTGGGTGTGTCATCGCATCTTTCTCACTCACGATTTTTAACATATTTTGCGTCTCGCTCAGTATGTGTCGAGACGTCTCGTGTTTACATCATTTCCATGACAACGGGCGTACTCTTCACAACCCACTTTTAAGTAGAGCGCAAAAAAATACGCCCGTTGTCATGGAAATTATGTAAACACAAGACGTCACCACATAATCGAGCGAGACGCAAAATATATTAAAAATCGTGAGTGAGAAAGATGCGATTACACGCGGAAGTCGCTTTCGGAGGTATACTTTATGAACGCAGCCCAGCAGCATCAACCGGTATTCTCATACTCAGACATAACCTAAAACAACAACGCTACAACTAGCGCTAGCGACGTAGCTTTTTTGAAAAGCGATTAAAAATATGGCGGCCGCTAGGTTTATCGCTCTCTTTTAGCAGCAGTTTAGCGTCTGGCTTGAACACATATATGACGTCACGCTACGTAACGCACATAAAGCGCTGCGTAGCTTTCTGCCAGGTTGAACGCACCCGTTGTCATAAGCTTTATACAGCGACATGTGTCATGTGTGTTCTATTTGTCAAATTGATTAAAAGCTAACGCACTTGCCAAGAAGATATTTTTAATTTGCGACGATTCCATCATTTCCTTGAATGACATTAACGATCAATTTCTTTTTGCTCGGATAATTGCTAAATTCGCATGCTACGCTCGCTCATGTAGCAAATTAAAAATAGCATTCATATAGCATCGTGTATAAGATACTATTAAATACTTTTGTTGATAAAAATGGCACGTTTTCTGCAATTTATTTAAGTCAACGAGTTAAGAATTAACAGGAGAGAACCTAAACCAATGGGAGTGTGGCGGATGCGCTGTCGGGAGTAATTTTACTTTGCGCTCAAAAGATGGGTCTACCAGAGATATCTCAGGGTCTACCAATAAATGCTTTATTTAGTGCGATCTCCTCGCCTAGGCGGGCGTACACCTGGCGCACCAAGCAAAGCTGTGGGTCCTGGGATGAATGGCGCTCCGTGGAATGTGGCAATATTCCGCTGCGGGGATGTCCAGCGGAATCAACCGGTGTGACGTTCCCGGAGTGGTATTAGTTGACTCGGCTAGGATGAATCGCTTTGGTCTTGGACGCCGTGACGAAGTAGGCGGGCGTCGTTTTCGATTTGGTACTTACCCGGCTGGGTTTCACTTCTGACGTCACGATTTTTCACGCGCTTCTCGTGTGACCTCAGAAAAATGCAATTACGTTGGGTGCGTTCGGCGGATAACTGTTGAGTATGTTGACTTGTTTGGTATGCTGAATGGTTAATGGTTACTTGCATTGACTGCCAACAGTTGTCGAATTTACTCACCAGAAATATTCTACAGTGAGTGCAGTGCCAGTCATTTGTTTTTTACTTCTTTCGAAGGCACGGCTGTATTCCGTTTCTGACGTCACGATTTTTCACGCGCTTCTCGCGTGACCTCAGGACTATGCAATTACTTTCAGGGTTGCCAACTTAATGCTTTTAGCACTAGATATAGTGCTTTCTAATACAGTTTAGTGTCGAATTATCCAGTTTTAGTGCGCAGTGCTTTTTTTAGTGCTTTTCCAATATGTTTTTAGTGGATTTACAAAAGTATACTTTGCTTTATGTTTTTAGCAAACTTACTAGTTTGAGCTGAGTTTGGAGTTTTTAATTTATTTATTCGTAGCTGTCAGCAGTGCTAGGTTTGCCACTTAAAAAATTACTTAAAAAAATTGGTACAAATGAAGCATATGTACAAACTCTCTTAAAAAATATGATTGAGACAGACGAAGAAGACCTAGTGGAAGATGATTTATAAGTTTATTGTCGGTTAATTAGTGAATAAGCACATGCATTTTTATCAATATTTAAAAACACATTATTTATTTTTCTATTGAGTCGAAATAAATGTTTTATTGACCTTGTAAGAGTTTAAAATTATTTTTTTGTGATAAATTTGTTCAGAATAAAGCGTTTTATATTTTTCTACAAATGTTTCTTTATTTATTTTTAGTTCATTTTCATTAATATTAGTACTAGTGTTTTCTAGTGCTTTTGGAAGAAAGCGCTAGTACAATTCATTATAATAGAGTTGGCAACCCTCATTACATTGGGCGCGTTCAGCGGACACAACTGTTTGTTGACTTGTTTGGTACGCTGAACGGTTAATGGTTACTTGTATTGACTGCCAATAATTGTCAAATTTACTCACCAGAAATATTTTACGGTAAGTGCGATGCCAGTGAGTCATTTGTTTTTTTACTTCTTTCGAATTCCCGACATTTTAGTTTTTTATTATAATATAATTAGTAATACTACAAAGTAAGAAGTATAACCTACAATTATTTTTTTACTATACGTATAATCTAGAATAATTATTTAAAATCATAATGTATGAAAACCTACCCTCACTCCAGATGTCAAATATTGATTGATAAATAACATTAAGTTGTTATAGCGTTCAACTGTTCCACCTTGTTTAAACGCAAGCTAAATGAAATATATTTCTGGTTTTAATCACTTGTTGCGTCCACTGAATGCGCCTATTTAATGGAAGTTACCACTTTGTGGTAGATCAGTTTCTGCAATATGGTGGCCACTTTATTCCTAGCATGCGTACCTAATCTTTTTTGCACAGATAATAGATCTCTCCAGATAGCCAACGAGATAGGAACGAATGGACGCTCTAAAAATAGTTTGTTAAATGCACGATAGATGTCACTTGTGTGCACAAATTCGAAAATCGAACATTTGTCACAAACCATTTGCTAATTCCAATTCTCAATTGGCTCACCTATCGCTAGATGTCTCTTTGAAGTAACACTTTTACTTTTAAAATGGGACCAAAACACGATAATGTGACGTACGATTATAATATGCTGCTAATTCTCCTTTTAAACTTTGCATCACACCTCTTAGTTATAGAGTTTGTTTAAATATTACTTATATTTACAGGTTTCGGTTTTCCACTCTGCTATTGTAATAGTAGCGCCACCACATATTTGGTGCGCTGTCTCCAAACTAACATCGAGTTTGTCTCCAAATTGGAGCGTCAAATTTAAAGCATTTGATGAGCCATCTGTCTAGTTCTATTATCTGTGCTTTTTTGTTGCAAATAAGTTTAAAAACAAATCGGTTTATTCAGGTGTATTTTTACGATTGCATTTGTTTGCAGTTTTCTAACCCTAACCCCTCCCCCGACGAAGCACTTCTAAGACCGCGCCTGTAAGGTGATTTGGTGAATTAAAAATAATTGTTGAATTTTATGTTTGTACAGAGAGATCATTATACATTGTCCAGAAAAAACTGCTTTCCATGGACGTGATATCAAAAACTTTACCTACATCTTTGCATAAAATTTACTTACGAAAACACCCGACAGATTTTGAAATAATAACAATATGCTACGCAGTCTTGAAAAAGACTATTTTCAGAAAATTACTACTGAAAATTCGTAAACTAACAAAAGTAGGACTATCAAACACAAGTGTCAAATAATGTGGCTAACATCAGAGAGGAACTGAGGTTTGATGTACGCAAGAAAAGTAGTTTTTTCTGGACAATGTATAATGATCAGTCTGTATTTGAGTGCATTTACTACAGACTTCAGTTAAAAAGTGAGGTTCCAATGTCTAAAATATAATTATCATTTCTAGGAACTTATTTTGTTAAATTTAGGGCCGCGATATCCATCTTTTGTCAAAATTATTAGACGAATAATTTGATTTTCCTGAATCATTGCTTGATTTTTTATTAATTGTTTCCATGGTAGTTATTCATCTCATAACTAGTAGCTAGCTTATTAAGAGATTGGATAGTTTGTGGTCGTGTCAGAATTTTGTAAAATACTAGTGCACTCGTGTGACATACAACAGCCACATTTAGTTACCACTTTGGACAAGAAACTGCCGTCAGTAGAACTCCCTCCTGTTTCTTCTATACTCGTAGTTATGTTTTAGAAACGGTCTTAGTCCCAATTTAAAATTAACGCACGTGGCTTATAACAACTTTTAAATGCTTTTGTTGATAAAAATGATACATTTTCTGCCCCTTGTTTAAATAATGGTAAATACATAGTGTTGTAAAAATATCGTATTTTAAAACTTTTTGTACATTCCTACGTGTATTATACCGTTCTAAACCGTATTTTATCATAAAAATACACGCAGGGCTGTACGAAATATTTTAAAATGCCGTATTTTTACAACACTTTTTTACTAGCGCCCTCTATACCTGCTCGCTTATGGCGGTTGGAACTATAAATAAATTAAAAGAAATCATGATCCATATGAAATATCGGTGTTTCAGAGAAAAGTAAGTTTAATTAAAATGATCGATCTTCATTAATACTCACGTATGTGTTTTTAATGTAATTTTCACTCAGTTTCAATATTGTCGATAAAACAGATTCCGCTAACGTTCTTATGTGTAGTAAAAATTAAAATGTCAAAATGGCCACGTATGCTAGCGACGAAAATTACTTTTGCAAAACAAACGAGGGACATGACAGAACCGAGTGGGTACCTTTATCTCTTACGCTAGTTGAATATCCAAAAGGTGTGTATAAAAAAACGCCGGCCCTTTATTCCCGATACAGTATTAAATAGCCACTTTATTTACTGTCATTCGAAGTGTGTGTGTTGGCTGGCTTCGCACGAAACGTATATTTGTATACAAGCAGGGGACTAAACTCTTTGTTTTTCAGGAGATTTAATTGGAAAGTTTTTCGCACTCATTAGTCTAACACCTTTTGGAATTGGCTCAGGATTTTTGACTTTGGTTTTATTTAGAAGAGATTTACATACTGTAAGTGGCTCGCTTATCTTACAAAGTCATTCCATCCCTAGACCACCAGTCATTATTATGCAGATTAATAGTTTTTCTGAAGTGTCGTTTGCCAACCTATGAAATCAGAAATTATTATGTAACACTTCTGTTGTAGGCTTTAAAGCGAAGCATTGTTTTAATTTATATGTACAGGGTGGTTTAATTCTTTTGTTAAAGTAGAAATCTCACTATATATGAGCATTTTTAAGCTCGGTATCAATAACTCAAATTGTTATAGATTCATAACTTATTTATTTATAAATTAAAAAAGGAAAACCAAGGAGGATGTCACGCATTTATTTTCACTGCTAACTTGAAAAGAAGGCATCCAGATGGCGCCGTGCTTATTTGTTTAACTCTATTGTTTACTGTGTTGACAAAGGAAATGAACTTTTTTGGACTATTTTAGAGGTTTGGGACTCTGGCCTCTGACCATCCTGTATTGGAAGTCATTGAAAAATAAATCATCATAAAGCTGGATTTTTAAATATATATAATGATTTGCTTAATATTTATTATTTGAGTTGTCTGAATAACAAAGGGATTACTTTAATGAGTAATTGCTTTGGGAGTCTATAACAAACTTATTTGTCTTCTTCCTTTTCAGATAACGTTTTTCTTAGGAACACTAATATGTGAAACGCTAAATTATTTTTTAAAGCACGCCATTCAAGAATCAAGACCCATGATCAGAAATTTTATTTACAATGAGTTTGGAATGCCATCATCCCATGCGCAATTCATGTGGTTTTTCGCCACATACGTTATTTACTTTGTATTCATTAGGTAAGTGTATCTTCCTCGAAACGCTTAGCCCGCAGTAAATTATTTGGTTTCAGATTACATCACCTGAATAACAATACAATAATGGAAAACGTTTCCAAGATACTGATAATCTCATCTTCGGTATTAATGGCTTTGCTGGTATGTATAAGCAGAATTTACCTGCAGTACCATACCATAACACAAGTCGTTTGCGGAGCGTTCATAGGAATTTTGTTTGCGACGTTCTGGTTCGCCATGACCTACCTTGTGTTCACACCATTATTTCCAAAAATAGTTTCTTGGTGAGTTCAAGAGTTTCCTTATTTTTTGAGCTGTTTTCTCAACGTGTTCGTTTCAGGAAAATCTCCGAGTTTCTTCTTTTACGAGACACCACCGTCATACCAAATGTGTTGTTCTTCGAGTACACGCTCACCAGACAGGAAGTACGGGCCCGAAGTCGTAAACTGATAAGTATGAAGTCGCAATGACATTTACTGGACAATCACTTTGATTTTTCATTGCCCGCTGGCTTTCTGCGATGTTTTCGGACTTTACTCTGTTGGCCGAGGAAACGGTAAAAATGAACTTACTTCCAAAGTACTGTATGTACAATGTATAAAATTTTGATATGTATTTTGTACGACTTATTCGAACTGTGCGTGTGAATTTGAGATTTGCAATGAAAATAACTAGGTTTAAGTTTTTATGTACGTCTTAAGGTAATTAATTATTGATTACAATCAATCAAAATATCAATTTTGCTTTAAACAATGAGAAACCTAATATGGTAAATTTAATTTTTAGTTACATTTAACAAGCTTAATTAAACAATCATGCAATTCAACTCATTTACAAAGTCTATACCAATTAATTATTTTAATACCGATCATAGTTTAATCTGTGACTAAAGTTTAGAGCAGCTTTAAAAACTAGTGATAATTGATGTAAGTAATTACTTAATTAATTAATTGGTAAACTTGATAGACTTTTTTTATTAACATAAAATCACTGCTGAAGTGGAGAGAGAAACAGACATAAGATAATTTAGATATAGTCCAAACCATGACAATTTTTAGATATAAAAAAATAAAATGTAGTGCAGTTTACAAGACAAAATTGATATTTTGATGATAAACCTTTATCGTGTGTCCTAACATTCTCGTACAGATATTTTTTCACATGTTAACGTTACATGTTTAAATATTTTATCGGTTTTGATATTTGCTTAGACAATGCAAATGATGTTGTTGATTATTTTAAATTGTTTTATATGAATGGGGGATGGGGGTGATTACTTTGTGCAAGGTGAAATTTCTATGGCAGCTAATTACTTGCGTGTAGTGTTCGGGGGTTGATTTTAAAGCTGCTTTGTCCAAACAAAGAAGAAGAAGAAGTCTCTCTATGTTTGTTATCTTATTTTTAACACTGAAGTGTAAATACTTTTGGAGTAGCTATCGCCCTTTTGTGACGAATGTTCCTTTCGTAACTGCACACCACACACAAGCTCCCATTTTTTTTTTCTTTGTGTGAATTTGTAGGAATCTTTTGTGTCTTGCGTAGTTATCGAAATAGGGCAGCGTCCCCTCTATCTTTGTACATTCTCTGTTGATCGTGATATGTAATGATATTGTTTACTATACATTATTGTTATTCAACATGCAATTCTTAGTCAAAATGTGTACTTACTACTGATGACTGATCGATACGTGTGCGACACTTTTCTTGCGCGTTCATTTTTAGCATTTAGAGCGAAAGAAGAAAGTGTCGTGCATCAAGCATTAGCTTCTTAAGATATATTTGTATAAAAAGAAAATGAAGTTAGAGTGGAATGAAACTTGAAATTTAAATATACAGATAAAATGTAGAGTTAATGTTATGATTTTTAAAAGAATTTGCAGTATTCTGCGCAGCCTTATAATTTCATTGAGCATACTCTCTAACTACTGAAGATTATAGTAATAATTTAATAACAGTAATAATAATAAAAGTGGAAGTTTTGTGTTAATTTTCTTTTGGTTTTATTTGGTGGAACCTCAGCCTACTTTATTTAAGCATGCCCAAAACATTAATATTTGTTTTACTTTGCAAAAGTTGTGACTTAAATCGATGTACAATAATAATTTACTGACAATAATGACTTTATTATAAGTAAGCCTAAATTGTGAACAATCTTAAAATTCGTTGCAGATCTTAAGGATTATCCTCATTATTTTGTCTTGGCTCCTCAGAGGTTTGTGATTCTGTTGGTTCAAATGCGTGTTCTTCTGTTTCTGTTGGTTCAACTGCATGTTCTTCTGATTCTGTTGGTTCAACTGCATGTTCTTCTGATTCTGTTGGTTCAATTGCATGTCCTGATTCTGGTGGTTCGACTGCATGTTCTTCTGATTCTTCAGAAACATGTGTTTGCATAGGTCCTTGACCTTCTTCACTGTCAACACTTTCCTTTGATTGTTCTTCTATATTTTCGATAGTTAAACGCCGAAACTTATTGCTATCATAATCATCGAATGAATCTTGTTTCATCTCCGCCTACTCAAAACAGAAATCTTATAATAAATATTTGGTGTTGCCAAAATAAGTTTTTGATTTTGAAATGTTAATTATAAAGTTGTTACTACAGGCGCTTTCCATTTACACAAATGGGCAGCTCCAAGCAGCATAAATGGAAAGCAGCTTTTAGGGCATTGATGGCGAACTCATGGCCCACTGGAATATTTATAGTGTTTAAATTGTGCCCCGAATGCGCACTCAGAGTATCTCTATCTCATTATTTCATTACATGAGGGTTAAACAAGGTGAGAATATTCTGAGCTCACAATTTAGTCCCAGTGAAAAACGTTGTTGTAGTGACCCTTGAATAGAAATTTCGATTTTATAGAAATTATTTTCACCATGGACTTCTTTTCACCTCAATAGTGGGTGTTACATTTTTTTTTGTTATGGCAATAGCCTACTAGATTTCACGAGATAGTGTGTCTTATCCCGTCTGTGCAATTTATTACTTCAAGAGTTCTCCGCTGGCGCCACCTACCCAAGAAAAAAATTAGAACCGAATAATAATAATAATAATAATATAGCTTATTTCTTTCTTATTCTTTTGTTATTGCGTTTATTATTGTTAAAATGAAAAGGAGGAATTCGTTTCTTTTTGTATTGTTTTGGTCAGTTTTGACCTTCAAAAGTCGGAAAATCGTCGATTTTTTTGTTTTTTTTTGTTTTACCGTCGCTTTTCTTGTTTTTCATTCATCTTATTCCTCGTTATTTCGTTGTTGATTGTTTTATTTTCGCTTTTGTTTATTTTTCTATAATGAACTTTTTCGTATTATATTCCGTTTCTCTTTTGTTTTTTGTCTGTTTGGTCAATCTTTGACTTTCAAAAGTCGGAGAGTTGTCGACTTTTCTGGTGCTTTTGTTTCACCGTCGATTTTTTCTTTTGTTTCTCATTCATCTTATTCATCGTTAATTCGTTTTGATTGTTTTTTTCGCTTTTGTTTATTTTTCTATAATGAACTTTTTCGTATTTTATTGCATTTTTCTTTTGTTTTTGACCTTCAAAAGTCGGAGTGTGGTCGATTTTCCTGGTTCTTTTGTTTTACTGTCGATTTTCTTTTGTTTTTCATTAATATCATTCCTCGTTACTTCATTGTTGATCGCTTTATTTCGCTTTTCTTTATTTTTCTATAATTAATTTTTTCGTGTTGCGTTTTTCTTTTGTTCAGTTTTTGACTTTCAAAAGTCGGAGAGTCGTCAATTTTTTTGGTTTTTTGTTTTACCGTCGATTTTCTTTTGTTTTTCATTAATCTTATTCCTCTTTATGTCGTTGTTAATTGTTTTATTTAGCTTTTGTTTATTTCTCTACAAAGAATTTTTCGTATTTTATTGCGTTTTTCTTTTTTTTTTGTTTTTTGTTTTTTTGGTCATCTTTGACCTTCAAAAGTCGAAGAATAGTCGATTTTCTTGGTTCTTTTGTTGTACCGTCGATTTCTTTTGTTTTTCATTCGTTTATTCCTCGTTACTTCGTTGTTGATCGTTTTATTTCGTTTTTCTTTTGTTTATTTATTTATAATGATTTTTTTCTTGCATTTTATTGCGTTTTTATTTTTTTTTTGGGTTAATCTTTGATCTTCAAATGTCGGAGAGTTGTTGAGTTTCCTGGTTCCGTCGATTTTCTTTTGTTTCTCACTCATCTTATTTCTCGTTATTTCATGGATTGTTTTATTTAGCTTTTGTTAATTTTTTTACAAATAATTTTTTCGTATTTTATTGCGGTTTTTTTTGTTTTTTATTTTTTGGTCAGTGTTTGACCTTCAAAAGTTCGAAAATCGTTGATTTTCCTGGTTCTTTGTTTAACCGTCGATTTATTTTTGTTTTTCATTCATATTATTTCTCGTTACTTCGTTGTTCGTTTTATTGCATTTTTCTTTTGTTTATTTATCTATAATGATTTTTTTCGTATTTTATTGTGTTTTTCTTTTTTTATTTATTTTTTTTGTCAGTTTTTGATCTTCAAAAGTAGGAGAGTTGTCGACTTTTCTGATTCTTTTGTTTCACCGTCGATTTTCTTTTGATTCTCACTCACCTTATTCCTCGTTAATTCGTTGTTGATTGTTTTTTTTTTCGCTTTTGTTTATTTTTCTATAATAATAATAATAATATGGTTTATTGGATGTAAATCAACAAAAAATTCTAGTAGCAAAAACAAGACTTTTTCTTTCGTATTTTATTGCGTTTTTCTTGTTTTTTTTAGGTCAGTTTTTGACCTTCAAACGTCGGAGAGTCGTCGATTTTCCTAGTTCTTTTGTTTTACCATCGATTTACTTTTGTTTCTCGCTCATTTTATTTCTCGTTATTTCGTTGTTGTTTTATTTAGCTCTTGTTTATTTTTCTACAAAGAATTTTTTCGTTTTTTGCGTTTTTCTTTTGTTTTTTTGGGTCAGTTTTTGACCTTCAAAAGTCGGAATGTCGTCGTTTTTTCTGGTTCTTTTGTTTTATTGTCGATTCTCTTTTATTTTTCATTCATCTTATTTCTCTTTCTCATTCTTCGTTACTTAGTTCTTTGTTTTGTTTCGTTTTTGTTTCTTTTGATTTAATGAATTGTAGATTTTTTTTGCGCTTTCTTTTTGTTCTCTTGTCAGTTTTTGACCTTCAGGAAGCCTCCCGTCGGAGAATTGTTCAGTTGTTTTAATTTTATGATTCGTTATTTAAGTGCGCTTTCGTTTGTTTGTTTTTCGCGGAGAGCGACTGAAAACAAAAAAAAGGAATATCGTCAATCGTCTTTTGTTTTTCTTTCTACGTTATTCGTTGTAATTGGTTTTATTTAGCTTTTGTTTTGTTTTTCTTTTATTGAATGAATCTCTTGTATTTTATTGATTTCTTTGCGCTTTTCTTTTGTTTTTGTTTTTTCTTTAAACGCCATCTGTCGAATTTTTTATTAATTATTATTTTTTGATCCATAGGAAAGAAGAAATAAAAATGAACGAGAAATGGAACAAACATAAATAAAATCAAGAAAAACAGGAACAAAATGTTTTTACTTATGTTGTTGTTATGTATTTGAATTTTTCTTTTGTTTTTTTAATCAACTTGTCAAATTTATTCAAGTTTAAGATTTCCTTTGTTAGTCTCGTGATTTTCAATTATTTCATTTCTTGGTTCTTCATTATTTCATTCTTCTTAATTGAAGTTTATTTAATTTCTCATTTGTTTCTTTTTATGAAATACTTTGTATTTCGTTGACATTCTTGTCAGGTTTCTTTTGCTTTCTACCAGACTTTGCGTTTCAAACTATTTTCGCTGGAGATCATCGATTTTTCACTTGTTTCTTTATCCATCTTATTACTTTCTTGGTATACAAAAATTATCATCACAAAAACAACAACAAATTTCGCACTCTAGTGAAAAATGCAAATGAACTGATTCACGGTGTATCCAATAAACAAAATAAATAAATAAAATAGTAGCCCTTTAATCAAAATTTAAAAAATTCTCAGCGATGGATTACAGGTAAAATTAAGTGTTTCACTCTTACGGAAAAAATCGATATGTTTAAGCGATTCCTTGTAAATGTAATCGTCGCGTCCTGTGTATAACATGTCAGAATCAGAAATAGAAAAACGACGCATTCTTTAATAACTTAAATCCCCGACCCATGGTCCATTAGTACAAAATTTTTAACTTAAATTTGAATCATTGGTGAAAAAAGTTCGCCATCTCTGCTACAGGATTTATATATTTTATATATGTCTATTTTTTTTAAACAATACTAAAAGTCATCTTACCCCTTGAGGAATAATGCGTCTGGTATATTTAATGAGCATTTCTCTTGAGCGCATTAGGAATATCAGCTTTGCGAATAGGAACTCTTCTAAGTGATACAGGTGCAGTGTTCTTGCTAAATAGATGTTGTCTATCAGGTGCATTATGCGGTCGACATTTGGGGAGTCTAGGTACCATATTCGTGTCATCAGATTTGCTGATAAATTCGACCTTATCATTCGAAATAATACGAAGAAATACAGAAGATATAAACCAAGAATTCTAGAAAACAGTAAATAATTTCCTTCAACTTCTGTAGCACACATGTTGTTCCCTTTTTTTTCTGTAAAAATTATTTTTTTAGGCAAAGTAATATTACGAGTGAGCACCAAGTACTTTGGTTGTTTGTTAGTATTTTGTTATAAACAGAATTTTGGAAACTTTAAATCTGTACACATTTATTTATTTAATATTAGAAATATCTGGGCAATTTAGATGTGTAGGTATTATTGAAGGAAATTCAATGAATCATTGACTTTTGTGCAATAAATTATTTAATATAAAACCATTTATAAATGTAAAACTTACATTAAATATACAGCGATAGAAAGTGATAACCGATAAAAAAAAAGTTGCACCAATCATGTTACCACATAAAAAATATAATAAACTATATAAATTACTAGGATGATAACAATTACGCGATAAAACTATAACAAGCTGATTAATCATCAGTAAAATTCTTACAGTGCTGTTGCTATCAGCGCAAATTCAATTTAGCACATTATACAAATAGGTAAAAATATGTTTTACTTACAATAGAGATTCTAGACTTAGGGAATAAATAAATAACGAGGCAGTTCAACCCTGCATGACCTATATTTAAAGCTTTATTTAATTAATTCCTTTTCAAGACATTTAAAAATTTACCCGAGTTCGGTCACAGTGATGTTTTAAATAGCCAATTATTGCAGATTATTCAATCACTTGTAATTGTACAATTAAAAAAAGAAATAAATTTCAATCATCTTCCCCTCATTCATTGTGTTAGTTCAATGTGAATGACATTATTTTAAATTATTATTAATTAATTAATAATTAAAAGAAACAGCCTTGGCTCTTTGATTTTGTTTCTTGTCGAATAAAATTCAGCCTTCCGCTGGTAAACTATAAAATTAAAAAATTCATTCCGGATCGCCCTCTGGATCTTCATCATCCCCGATCTCTTCTTTGGGGCGGGTCCATTTAATGAGAGTCTCGGGTGAACGGAACAAGAACACCACCTTGGCGAAGAGGTCCTCCTCAAGACTGAACTCTCTCGCTTCACGTACCAAGTATATGTCTAGGCATAGCTGAAGAACCCGATCTACATTAGGCATGTCGTCAAACATGATTTTGAAGCAGATTTCGGCGAAGAAGCCACGGAGGACCCGCGATGCTACGAATACTAAAGTTGTATAGAGACCGATTATACTGCAATACAGTCAAGACTTAGAAGAACTCCTCGACACAAAAACTATTTTTGTGAACCCCTGTTATTTACAGTGTGATTTATATTTACTTACCCTCCTGCTGTTATGATGCTTAGGGTAGCCGGGAAGACACGATCATTAAATGAATACATCAATATAGATTCGCAATCGGCCTGTGGTAATTTCTGAAGGAAAGTTATGTAGTTGTGATCAGTGCAGTTCTCTTGTACTTGCCACCATTCCTGATCTGATTTGGTGGCTGCAGTCGAAAGGATGAGTACGAGGGCACGTAGAGAGGACGCTTTCGGATCTATCGATGAGTTTGCTTTTAAACCCAATGCTTAAAATATTTCTTTAATTACCTGGGTCTGGATCCATTAACTGATCGACGGGTTTAGCAGTGCCCCTGCTCGTCACTTTCAGAAACTTCGGTAATAGATACCCCAAGAGTACGGGGGAAATATCAGTCTCATTAGAACCCTCCAACATTTTCAGCAAGTTGTCACGTGGAACACTCGGCTTACCATTCACTACTGCCTCTAGGGTGACTGCAACTTCCTCTCGAATCACACCGCTGTCTTCTTTACTGTTGGTTTGATGCGTGATGGCATAGGATAAACGCACGGACAGTGGCTTTGCTGTTTAATAAACTTGTTATTATTTCGTTGGGGGGGTGGGAAGAGTGTTTGCTTACGTGATTTGACTTCTTCAATCATTCTCTCCCGGTCAGGAGGAGAAATGCTCCAAACACTTGCGGAGTCTCTGCTGAGTTTAATCGCTGCTATATCATCGTGTTCATAATTCGAGATGAATGCTGCGGCGGCTCTATTTTTATTGTACAACCTCTGCAGGTCCTTTATATCTTGAGTCCCAAATCTACAAAAGTTCAAATCATTTTGAGCCGTAAAACAAATTCTTTGTGCCTACGGGAAAATGGAGTTTGCCTGAGCAGATAATTGGTATACAGGTTCGTACGGCCCTATTCTTATATCCATCGTTACATCAGATGGAACGTTTACGATTCCAACTGCGTTACCCAAAGAGAAGAAGATGAGCGGGAACCATATTATGATACAAATGATTAATAGTAATCCACCGCCCATGAGGTACTTGACGATGGGTTTCTTGCGTTCCCCCCTCGGTTGTGGGTATTCGTCTTCTACATATCTCGAGCACTGGAGATTAGATTTTTATTATGTGAGTATGAGAAATTATGTTTGAAATTGAACTGACCTTCAGTTGGAAAATGTGAGCAAAAATGTCTTCCATTTTAATCCAGTCGAACACGGTCATGGAAGTGTCCGTCCACATCCAATCCATCACAGTGCGTAATTCAAACAGGAAGGGTATCAACATGAAGCCCTTGAACAAGAACATGTTTACATAGCCGTATCCCTTGCACAGGAAATTCCCCAAAATCCTTGACGGGTAGCCACATCGGATTTGATAAGCCGACAGAAGCAAGTAGAAGCATTTCACCATGTAATACATCTGAGGCGCCAGCACTGCGTTGAATTGCCTAAAAATCCAAGTCAAATAAACCACCAAACAACTACTAACAATCACTTACCTCTCAGTTACTATAGGATAAATAATAAACAGCCACACGTGCAGTATTACCACTTGCGAGAATTGGAAAACTATCTTGGCTAGTATATTTTTTCTTAGGAAAATTGCCCTATCAATTACTATTAGCAAAAACTGTGTTATTAGCATTAACAAGAATAACGTGGGCACCCTGTTATCCTCTAGGTACGATGAAACACTGCTATCCGCACCTTGTTGCGGCTAAAATTGAAATGCTTGATTAAGTTCGTGCGAATTTAACTTGAAACTTACACCAAACGATGAATACCCTATCAACAAAACAAAGAAATTGAAGAAATCGCACAAGAACATGTAAGAGTAGACGTCAGCAGCAACCCGAGAATTAGGATCCAATAGCTGCTGGAAGAAAATCTTCATCGACTCAAAGTACTTCGAAGACCTGCAATAAAATACGAATAAAATTACTGCGGTCAGTAAATCACAAAATGACTCTACGTTAATTGGAGGGTATCCGGTAAATGTCTGTAAACAGAATCTTCCGTTGTGGTGACCTTCACTAGTTGCCCCTTGCTGTCGTATCTTTTACTGTCTTCCTCCGTCGTGTCTTCTGATTCTTCCACGAGCCTCTGCAAGTCGCTGCTTCTCCTGCTGTTGGGAGAACTTCTTCCATTTTTCGATGGTTCATCCACTTGTAGCCTGCACGAATCAAATTATTTTAACTTCGCCTTTCTTTCGAATGGTGAAAGGGAAAAGGAAGGAAAACGGGGTACCTCAGAAGGATGGGTTTTTTCTTTTTTTTCAGGAAGACTCGATTGGGGGCTTTGTAATAATATACGCCAGGACGGTGGCGCTTTCGTATTTGTATGAGACGTGATGATCGTCTGAAGATATTATAAGAGTTCAATGAAATGAGTTATGTACATGTGAATGTCAAACTCATCAAAATTTAACGTTCAGAGAAAGAAAAGCTTTTAATACCTTTGCTCGGTTTGCTTCCGTTTCTCTTCCACAACTGCATACTCCCCGTCTGGGATTACGTAACTTGGAATAAACGTACTCCTCCACAGCCCTAAAGATTTGAGTATGTACCTAAAATAGTTATAAAATATAAAGTATTATTTTTTAATAAATATTATTTTTATATATTATTTTTTATTTATTTATATATATTATTTTTTACATTTTTTTTAATGGAATTACCTATGGAAGAAAACTATCAGAAGCAAGAGTAAGTCCCACAGAGCGTAGTTCTTTTTCCTTTCAATGCCGATGATCCTCGGAGGATAAAACGGAGACAGCGAGGTTGGATTTACATTCCATTCAAAAATTTCAAATTGAAACAGGCATTTAATGACAACGATGGTCTGCAAAATCATCCCTGTATAAAACACATTACATAAGTTTAGTCTCACCTGTGTGTAAGCAATAATCGTGACCCAAAACGTTTTCGAGGGCCTCGGTATAGTCAAGGTGCCCCACAAGAAAACGAACAGCACCAGGGGCAGGCCGATGAACGTAGCTGATTTAATTTCGTTCAGGAATATCACGAAGTAACACAGGATGTCCGAGTGGCTCACGATTATGTACCAAACGGCGAGGACAAGCCTGAAGATTGTCGGTTGGTCATACGAGGAGAGCTCGCCGGGGTCAAAATCATCAATCTGTTCTGCCAGATACTCTTGTGCGCTAAAAAGGCAAAGCATTTTCTTTTAAATTATTTAAACGTGGCAAATCCTATTTGGTTAGTCAACCCGTGCAATACAACATCGAAGACTCAAAAGTGGCGTACATGAGCTGCGGAACCAATAAAATGTAGATTTGTATGTACAAGAGGATTGCTAGAAAATGTAAGAAAAAATGAGAAGTTTGTCTTTCATTATTACAACAATAACTGAGATGTTCATAACAACAATAAAAGCATTCTAAAATTTTTTTGTAAGCAGAGAGGAGCATTAACAAGACTTAATTAAAAAAAAAAAGAAAAAAATAGATTTTGGTGTTGGTATTATGACGTGATAATCACATGTGATTTTAGGTTTCCTTTTTATGTACTTTTTTGTCCTGCGTTGAAATTTATTTTATTGTAATAAAATACTTATAGAATTTTAAATAAAAATGATAAAATTAAAAATATTTTCGATATTTCTGAGGAAATTATAAAAAAATTAAATTTAAAGCTTCGGAAGAAATGATTGAAACGTTTGAATTTCCCGCGCACTAGAGCTGGATAATTTTTTTTTAAGTTGGTACTGTTTTAACATGGGCGGCGCTTGGGGCAATATATGAATAATTTTAATAAAACAGTTCCTGGTAATTGCGTATCGAGATCGAAAATACGTCTCAACAATAAATTCATTGTGCAGCCAAGGTTGCCACCGTTGCCAGATTTTTGTACAGGCAATGTTGACAATTTGTTCACAAGATGTCGCCGAAAGGCGCCAATTTTCTTTTTACGTTAAACGTGAAACGTCAAATTAATTCATCTGATTTACTATAAAACAGAGCGAAAATGAATCTAAAAGTAAAGGAAAAATAAAAAAAAAAAACAAATGAAAATCAACAAGCAAATATTAAATGAAAAGAAAATTTAAATGAAAGAATTAAATGATAGAAAAACCGAATGGGAAAAAGAAAAACAAGAGCCAAAAATGAAACGAAAAACAAAAGGCAAACAAAATTTAAAATAGGAAGTCAAACAAATGAAAACTAAAAGCAAATAATTAGGAATACGAAAAACAGAGGCAGCGAATAAAAAATGAAGAGAGAGACAAGTGAAAACCTAGTGATTTTGATGTATGTCGTTGTTTTTATTGAAAGTATGTCATTCCCAAATGGCGGAATTTCGCCCAATTTGGCAACCCTGCGTGCAGCTACGTCGCTAACCTAAAAATACTTCCACACAGTGTTGCCAGATCTACCGCTAAAGCGGTATTTCTCCCGTTATGGAATGCTCGAGGAATCCATTGTACCGACTTGCAATAAAATTTCAAAATATTGCAGGTTCCTAATTCTACTATGTGCTGCTTTTCCTTAGCGCACTGTTATAGTACCGTGCATTCAATTAAATTCCTAATTAAAGTAGGCCATGACTTCAGTGTTTTTTCTCCTAAAGGTTAGTAACACTGATAGTTGTCCAATGAATTGTTTGTTGCAAACATAACCTCCCAACACTTGGCAAACGCGTTTTTGCATTCAAAATGAAGGATAACATGTTCAGCGTCTGTTTTAAGCGTTAATGTTGTTTTGAATTGAAGTAATTAAGCGTTTCTTTGAATTTTGAGTTTACACGTTCTTTTATGTGATGTCATGATTAGATAATATGACACTGACAGTTATTGACAACTGTCCCTCATTCTTGTATTGAGCGTCGCCAACTTTATAAAAAAAAATCACAGCTTACTTTGATGAGGAATTCATTTAAAGGCACGGTAATTACTAAGGACGATCTGTAATTAAATTAAATGCTCACTGCTGGTAAGTTTCAGTCGGTATTTTTTTTTAAATGTGCGATTGATTTTTAATGTTTAATTCGGATTACTTATTGAGCATTTAGTGGTATATTTCTTTTGTTTTAATAAATAATAACGAGTACCTATGTAGTATAATTTTCGAATTTTCAACTTTCGGTACACCATTTGACCTTGAAACATTAAAAAAAATTCCTCTCTTAAAAAACCCTTTGCAAAAGCGTATCTGAAGAATAATTTTGAAAAATGACTGAATTTACCGCCATCTACCGACATTTTAAGTAAAGTTCTACCGCCGCAACAAATTTTCATCTGGCAACACTAGTTGTATACATTTCTGCGTATTCAGGTGGCACTATTTCACGTAGCAAGCAGCAATAGCACGCCACCGATGAAATTTAAAACCAACTCATTCAACAGCTGACATACCAACAAATTCAAACGCGCTTCAATCATTTCTGAACACACTGTAGAGAAAAACATAAACCTTCAAACAAACAAAAAAAAAAACTACGAAACAATTGCAATTTTTTTAACGAAGAAGAAAAACAAATATTTTTGAAACTTTGAATAATAAATTAAATATTAGTAGATTAAATGTGACACGTTTGAATAAAAGGACAAAGTAAAATTGGGTGAATGTGCTGGAGCCGGTCACGAGAGACGGAAACGTGACTCCAAAAGTGGCGCCATCTATTGTTGCACATGTAACTATTTACTCTGTCTTGTACTGCGTGTAGTCTATTTGAGGTGTTGAATATTTTTGTATATCTGACGACCACTTTGTTCTTTTTCTGTATCATTATTTCTGAATACATATTAGTAATCCTTGTGAAACATCGGTGTTAATTAATTAATTAATGTTCACAACTTTTTATTTTAAATATGATTGGTTTCCACGTTTACAATTTTAAAATTCCCGCCGAGAATCAGAAATATATACATAGCAGAGATCCGAACCAAACACAAGTAATGCATCGTGATGGCAATGACTGAACGTACCAATATTTTTTTATTGCCTGCACGGTGTCGTGTATAAATTATTATTCGTGTCCCTTTTACAATTTTTAAATCCTGCCGAGAATCAGAAACATATACATAGCAGAGATCCGAACCAAACACAAGAAGTAATGCATCGTGAGATCAACAATGACCGAACGTACCAATAATTTTTTATTGCCTGCACGACGTCGTGTATAAATTATTATTCGTGTCTTTATAGGCAGCTGACAATATTTCGGAAATATTCTAGACGCAAAACTTCAATCATTGTTGGTCATAGTGTATTCCTAAACATTCAGGAATCATCGTTCTTTCAACAAAAGATAAAACAGTCCTAGTCCTTTTTCCGGCTAGTCTTAGCTCAGAGCCGTTTTTCTATGCCGAAGAGGGAGTCACACTAGAGTGGTTTGTTCCTATCTTCAGAAAATTGATGGCTATAAACTAGCGTATATTATGATAAAGCATTTTGAGTTGATAGAATGCAATATATTTATGATTCATTATTCAAATTGGCATAAAATGCACAAAATTCGATTTCAATTACAACGTTTAACACAGTAACCATGCCAACGCCGGAAGTTTACTTCAAAACTGTGTAGAGGGAGCCACACCAACGAGAGTTTTTGCGGAATAGACTTTTTCCAAACGCGAACTGGTCTCTTATTAACCTAAGTGACCGTGAATACATATTATAGATAAGTTACGTACATACCAAGAGATCAATTTAGTATTTCAATTCAATGGTAACATTTAACGCGGTAACCATGGCATCGCCGGAAATTCGTTTCAAAACTGTGTAGAGGGAGCCAAACCAACGAGAGCGTTCGTGGAATAGACTTTTTCCAAACGCGAACGAACGGATAAAGGACTGGGCCTTCATTAAACTAAGTGGCTGTGATGTGAATGCAAATTATAGGTATGTTATGTATATACCAAGAGATCAAATTAATTTAGTATTTACAGTAATTGTTATATATTTAGTTGGTGACACTGAATGACATCAAATTTGAATACCTATCAAACTAATACAAGTTTAAAATTTTGACTTTGAATTCGCTTTTTAACTGGGAGCAGTTTGGTTCCATTTTATTGTAGGCACTGCGAGTTACCAACTTTGTCTGCAGAAAAACCATGGCCTACTCCAATTATAAATTTAATAAATTTCATGGTATTATTTCATGAATGTTTGATAAAGAGCAGGCGACGGTTGCTCAAATTCATGAAACCAAGACAACTACATATATACAGATATAATATGAAGAGGAACTACGAAACACACAGGAATGAAATCAAGCGACTGCCATGCAAGAGCGCACAACATTTAGCTGTGCAGTTACCTGCCGGGAAAAGGTGAGTCAAGTCCACGTTCCAGACTGGGGGCCAGGATACGAATCTCTGGCACGGTGAGAACACTCGCCTTGCGCCTACAGCCAACATACAGCCACACTACACTACTGCATTCCCATCTCTTTTCCCTGTTTCATTTATTCAATTTAACGAAAGCAAAACAATCTTTTTGAACCTCCAGTTCGAACTTCGACAATAATGAAACAGGTTTATGTTAATCATAAATAAATTAATTGGTTTGGTTGTGTGAGTAAGAAAGAAATTAATACTTCTTTTTTTTTTAATAGATATTTCAACTAATGTGTTTGTATTTAAATTGTAATTTAATAGGGTAGATTTATATCGATCCTTTCATTGAAACTTGGAAAAAGGGGGAGACAGGACAATTCGCTAAGCCACGCCCGGTTGACTATTTAAAACAATTTCCAATTCAAAATGAAACATACGGTATGTTGTTCAAATACAATCACATCAATTCGAATATCTAAAAAAAAATCTGTTTTCATGTACAGAGCCGAGAGAGAGAGAGAGAGACCTTTCATGAAAACTAATCAGCATTGTCGCGGACAAAGACAAGTACGAAGGATTTCAGAAATTGGGTCAAAAAACTACGTGCGGCAGTGTAGGCTGAATGCCATCATAAGTATACCTGTCCTTTTCAGGTGAACAGGGCACAGCGGGGCTCATTAGTGCCTTGTTCTCGGAGCTGTCGCTTAGAGGTGGCTTCTCGTCACTCTCACTATTTAAACTGTTGTGCGCCTCGGCAGCCCTAAATCACACACACATAATACACAACCAAGGTGAGGGGCAACTTTCAAATAAAACAATTCATAAATTATGGGATCACATTATGTACAAATAAAAGAAAGTAAATAGATGTGAGAGAATGAATTTGATAAACACATCTCGGAGAGTATGTCACCTTCTATACATCAGTAAGTGAAGTTGAGGTTCTATCATGTCAATTTTTTTTTGTTTGATGAGATAAACACATACATATTTAAATAATAATATGATGCGAGTAAAAAAGTTGCGAAAAACAATGTGTCGTGCATTTAAATAATTTGACACACCTTCCTACAAGGATACCAGCACGATAAGAATCAGACGGGCTACAAGTTCCTACCGTGGGTGTCAACTCCAGCACTGAAGCTGCTCTAAATTCAAATAGTTACAAAATATCAACTACAATAACTACTACTACAGCACAATTTCTTTTTAAATGCACCAAAAATTCCAAACTACTCAATATTTAAATCGTAATTAGTGCCTACCTGGCTTTATGTAACAAAGTATGATACGATCCGGTCGGTTGCCACATCTGAAGCTGGCCGACACGCATTCCAGATGTATAATCCGTGGTTTCCTGCAATGAAGTAATTAATTAAGGGCACACTGCGATTTTAAAGATTCAGAATTACCTTCAGCAATTTCTTTTCTTTCTTGAGTACCCTAACTACGTATCTATAATCTTTGGAATATTTGTTTAAGAATTTAATACAGGATACCATCGTGCTGTCGATTATCGCCCATATGAACAGGAAGACGTTAACAACTTTCTGACATTTTGATTCCCCTGCGAAAAGATGATTGAAATAAACGCAGTAATGTCAACGCAGGTTTACTTACTAGGTTCACTTAATTCACTGATTTCTTGGTCTTCCTTGCTAGGCCCAGGCTTTGGTTCGGCATCAACAAACTCGACGTGTTCTCGCCTTCGCCCTTCTTCTATCTACACAGAAAAAAATAACCATCAAGAAGGGGGGAATCATTAGTTTGTTTTTCTAGGCATTGTACATACACTGCTCTGTATAGGAAAAGATTTACATATTTTAGTGTGTAAATTTAAAGAATAAGATAACCGAAGACTCGGTTTCTTAAATTATTAAAGAAATTTGGAAAGTTATGACCCACTTGAAAGAATGTGCATGTCAAATTAACTCTTAAGATTAACGGCGAATTTTTTCTTCAGTTAATGAGATGCTGGGGGATGTAATTCAGGGAAAGATGATACAAGGTTGATTGATGAAAAAGCATGAGCCTTTTGTATTTGTAGACAAAAATTCGCCACAGCTTAAAATTATCATAATTTTCCCCCTTTGATTGAAGAGGTTAAATAATTGTTGGAATTCAAAGTATTCAAAAAAGTGGGCATATAAGTATTAACTATTAGTTACGTACCTGAAAACGAACAGTACTTTAATGTGTGATTAATAAAATTAATAGAGTCCCCTTAGAAAGCACAGAAATGGTATACGTATGCAGAAAGATGAAGCACATAGAAACAGTAGGCATACTCAATAATTAGTGGCTGACGTATGGTGTTAGTAACTCACAATGGGAGGAGCAGAAAGGGGCACAGACATTTGCGACCTAGCAGACACCGAAGAACGCTGACGTGCTAGTGGCATACTCGCCCTCCTTTTTACCTCGTCTTCACTGCCCCTCAGGGTCGTGGTCAGGTCTGTCTTCATTGCTGTGCTAAGCAACTATAATCCCAATAAAAAGCATGTTCAAACAAATACCTCTACACTATTTTTAAAAAAAGGTAGTGCACCGTATCAAATTTTTTTATTTACTTCAAACCCTTTAATTAACTTCAACTTGGTGAGAATATTAAAAAAAAAAAAAAAACGTTACTTTTTTATTTTCTTGATACGATCATTGCAACAAACAACTTTAAGTTTAGTGCACGCATGCAAAACCTCTCGGTCAGAAACAAAGTAACCATGTCAAAACATCGTGTGCATAAAGAAACGAAACCGCTTTCTTATGGTTACATACCTCTCCGATTGTTCTTTTTCTTGAGGAAGAGGTCCGCCTTAATCTGTGCTCGTCATCGTCTTCATCATCTACTTGTGATGTGGACCTTACATGTTTGTCGAAGAAATCCAAGTCTTCGTCATCCAGTTCATCAAACATGTAGTAATCACCAGATCTAATCGCTGTAAGAATTTGGTAATATTAAAGCCAGTCAGTCAGTATGATAGCAAAATAAAGAGTAAGTTTAAGCCTTCAACTTGATGGAAGTTATTAGATTAGGCACGAACACATACATATATACAATAATTACAATTTTTTTTTATAACAGAAAACAATATGCTCTTAAAATAAAAGCACTTTGAAGAATATAAAAAAGAGGACATTATTATGTTATCTAAAATTGCAAGACACTTTAGCAATGTAACAGTACAAAACATAAACGAATAAAATATGACATTAATAAAAAAAAAATTATAGAAGTTTAAGTACATTTCCCTTCCCCCAAATTTTAATTGTGTGCCTTTCTGCAGAATGTAAGAATTTACAAAGCAGAAAGGAAATGAAAAAGTAAAAGCAATTGTTTCATTGAAATGTTAAAAAGTTCCTCTTAATTGAATGTGTAGAAATTAATGCGTCTCATTTTTCGATTCTAAATTTAATTAAATAATTCGCTGCAGTGTCACTAAATTAACATTATAAATTGTAGCGCCATCTATTGACATTTTAGTGAACTAGGTATTGTTTAATATTGGAAGTTTTATCTCTCACAATTTTTTTAATATTACATTAATAGTGCGCACTCAGTATCTTCATCTCTCTGTTATTACATGCGCTGCAAAGAAGATGTAAATACACTGAGTGCAATCGGTGCAGCTGAAACGCTATTACTTAAATTAAAGCTTGACTTTATAAAACTTCAAAATGTAACGTCCTCTATTGATTGTTCAGTACATAAGGTGAGGACATCTAATGTTTAACATCGGAAGTTTATTTTCGTAATTTCTCCTCAATTTTTCAAATTAAATTTTACAAATGCTTTCGCTAATTTAGAAAATTGAATTCTTAGTTGGTAATTTAATTTAATTAAAAATTGCAAAGCGCAGTCATTAAATTCAAAGCTTGTAGATATGATAGGGTCCGACATGAAACAACGAAGATAGAACTGTAAAATGGAACGCCATCTATCGGTGTTTCATTAAATAAGTTAAGGACATCTATTGTTTAACACTGGAATTTTTTTTCATGATTTTCTATTTCATCACTTGGAGGTTTCGAGAAAATGCACAAGTCATTAATACAGTTACTTGTTTGTTGTAGAACTCGTTTTAGAAACGTTTTCTGTTAAATAATTTTTTATCTTTTGTTTGAAATGAGACAGGTAATGATCTTCGGGTAAGTTAGTAAATAATTTCTTAAATTATTCCTGTTACACATTGTTCCAACAATTTAAAAATTGAGTTCGTAATTCACAATTTAATTAAATTAAAAATTGTGCAGCGCTGCAGCGTCCTTAAATTAAATTATCAAATGCAGCGCCATCTATTGGAATTTTAATGAACAAGGCGAAGATATCTAAGATTTAATAATTTCTCGCTATTTTTTCTTCAGGATTTTTTACTTCGTTACATTAAGGGTCGAGATATCCATCCCCTATTAAAATTATTAGACGAATAGTTGAATTCTTGGCTTCCGGTTGGAACCGCGTGTCTCGGATTTCTTCACTGCCGACGTTTCGTTCTTCGTTGCAGAAGAACTTCCTCAGGGCTGCTGCTGGTGGTGATGCTGCTACTGCTGCTGCTGTTGGTCTTGTCGTTGAGTCTCAACGACTAACGCGAAGCAGCAGCAAGACCAACAGCAGCAGCAGTAGCAGCATCACCACCAGCAGCAGCCCTGAGGAAGTTCTTCTGCAATGAAGAACGAAACGTCGGCAGTGAAGAAATCCGAGACACGCGGTTCCAACCGGAAGAATTCAACAATGGTCGACGGCCGCGGAAGCCTTCAAGTTAAATTATTAGACGAATAATTAGATTTTCTTGAATTGCTGATTGATTTTTTATGATTGTTTCCATGGTAGTTATTATTATTATTACTATTAGTTGCAAACAAATAAGCTCAGCTTAAATTTAAGCGCCACTTAGGCCCAGTATTTCAGTTACAGTTTAATTTTAATCTTCAGCTTATTATTGTTACTATGGCCCGGTATTTAATGACAGATCCACTTTAAGTTAAAAATAATAAAAACAATTGTTGCTATGGCAACAAACTTTAGATTAAAGTTAATCTATGACTGAAATACCGGACCTATGAGAATAAACCAAAGATTAAAGTTAAACTGTGACTGAAATATTGATCCTTAGAACGTGAGTTGTAACCTGAAATGTCACATTATAAACACCGCTTAAATTTAAGCTCAGTTTAAGTGGTTGGAGCAAGCGACCATTATTAGCCAGTTTATTAAGAGATGAATATCTCCGCCCTAACTTAAATTAAAATTGCAAAACGCAATGCCATCTATTGATGTTTCAAAAATAAGCTGACATCTATTCTTTAACGTTGGAAGCATGACCTCTGATAATTTTCTTTTCGTGATTTTCTACTTCATTACTTCATTTTCTCTTCGATTTTTTATATTAGATTTTATGTAATCCAATTTTTTTTTACAAATCTTTTCAGCAATTAAAAAATTGTGCAGCGCCGCAGTGCCATCTATTAAGATTTTAGTGAACAAAGTAAAGACATCTATTACTTAATATTGGAAGTTTTATTTGTGATCATTTCTTACTTAAATACATTAGCCAATAGCTTTTTCGACTGACTGCTCTAGAACACTTTGGGAGTATCTCCATACCCTGTTATCACGTGAGGTTAAAACACGTTGCAGATACTCTGAGAGTGCTCTAAGTCTAGACTAGAGCGGTCAGTTGAAAGTGCAAAATGTAACCCCATCTATTGATATTTTGAAGTTTTTCCTCTGACAATTTTTTTATGATTTCTACTTGTTTTCCTCAATGTCTTATGTTAGATTTTATGTATTATTTATTTTACAAATTCTTTCACCAATTTAGAAAATTGAATTATTCGTTATTAAATTAAAAATTGTAAAGTGCTGCGCTACACCGTCACTAAATTAAATAAATAAATTGCAGCGCCACCTGTTGAGGTTTCAGTGAACAAGGTAAAGACATCTATTACTTAATATTTGAAGTTTCATCTTTCACTATTTTTTTTTAAATTCATTATTAAATTAAAACTGCAAAATGCAACGCCACCTATTGGTGTTTCAGAAAAGCTAGTCCTTGACAATGGAAATTTCACTTCTGAGAATTTTCTTCTCATGATTTTTTACTTCGACGCTTTCTTTTGTCCTCGATTTCTTATATTAGATTTCATGTATTATTTCTTTTACAAATCCTTTCAACAATTTGAATTCCTAGTTCGCAATTTAATTTAATTAGAAATCGCAAAGCGCTGCGTTTCAGTGTCAATAAATTGAAATCACACAACTGTAGCGTCATCTAATGATATTTTAGTGAACAAAGTAGACATCTATTATGCAATATTGGAAGCTTTGTTTCTATTTTTTAGTTAAAGAATAAAAAATTGCAAAGTGGAGCGCTGCCGCATCATTTAAATAAAAATTATTATAAAACGCAGCGTCTTCTATTGAGATTTCAGTGAACAAAGTAAAGACATTCATTATTTAATATTGTAAGTTTTATTTGTCGATCATTTTTTACTTAATTACATTAGCCATTAGCGTTTTCGAGTGACTGCTCTAGAACACTTTGGGAGTACATCCATACCCTGTTATCATGTGAGGTTAAAACAAGATGCAGATACTCTGAGAGTGCTCTAGGTCTAGACTAGAGTAGTCAGTCGAAAACGCAAAATGTAACGCCATCTATTGATTTTTTGAAGTTTCTCCTCTGATAATTTCTTTTTCATGATTTCTACTTCATTATTTCCTTTTCTCATCGATGTTTTATGTTAGATTTTATGTATTATTTATTTTACAAATTCTTTCACCATTAGAAAATTGAATTATTCGTTGGAAATTTTATTCAATTAAAAATTGCAAAGTGCTGCGCTACACCGTCACTAAATTAACATTATAAATTGCAGCGCCATCTGTTGAGGTTTTAGTGAACAAGGTAAAGACATCTATTATTTGACATTGGAAGTTTCATCTTTCGCTATTTTTTTTTTCAATTCATTACATCAATTTAAATTAAAACTGCAAAATGTAGCGCCACCTATTGGCGTTTCAGTAAATCTATTCTTTCACATTGGAAGTTTCATTATTTTCTACTTCGATGCTTTCTTTTGTCCTCGATTTCATGTATTATTTTTTTTACAAATCCTTTCAACGATTTAAAGAATTGAATTCCTAGTTCGCAATTTAATTCAATTTAATTAAAAATTGCAAATTGCATCGCTGTGGTGTCAATAAATTGAAATCATAAAACTGGAGCGCCATCTAATGATATTTTAGTGAACACGGTAGACATCTATTACGTATTACGTTGGAAGCTTTATGTTACACTTTTTTTTTTAATTCAATAATAAAAAATTGCAAAGTGGAGCGCTGCGGCGTTATTTAAATAAAAATTATTATAAAATGCAGCGTCATCTGTTGAGATTTTGGTGAACAAGGTAAAGACATCTATTATTAGTATTGGAAGTTTTGTTTTTCACTATCTTTTTTTTCTCACGAGCAACGTAGTAAATTATTACAGAGCAATCTGTTACATATTTTTTTTAAGCATGGCATCTCTATTTGACCATTACAATTCTGTTTAGTTTCATTGATTTTATTAGTATCTGTAGCTTTAATAATAACGATGGTTTCTGTAGCACCCTGTATTAGAAAGAATTGCAATAATAAAACCACACATAAAGGATTCGATACGAATGCAACGAACAAAAAAAGACTTTGTACATCAACAATGCACGAAAACAATCTAGAACAGTTTGTACATCCACTACATTTTTTTTTAAATTAATTATAATAAATGTAAGGTGGCAATTGACTAGATTTCTAATTTGAAATCAGAACCATTATGGGTGGTAAAATCAAGCTGCAACAGTAATAGATTAATTGAAGCCTTTAAGCACCATGTCACCTCATAAAAATCACTAATGAAAAAATTACCCTCTTTATACCCCTCCGGGAGTGATCGTCGATACAACGGTCTAGATTTGGGATATAAATGATCTATAATAAAAAAAATCAGAACACTAATATATACAAAACATAAAATAAGCGATAAAAATAAAATTTCAATAACCGTGAATTTAATTCTTCTTTACAGGTGCACACATCATCGATCAGAAATGTAAAACGAACGAAAAAAAAAGGAAAGTAATAATAACTCTGTACATTTGGGACAACCATTTTGTACAACCATCTAAAGGAAACTCAAGCCAAGAGACTTTTAAACAATTACATGTGTGATGACTCAGAGGTGAGCGGGGTGAGCCTGAAATAATGCTCTGTCGGGGAGTGATTAGAGACCCCTGCATCCAAGGTGGCCCAATATTGATTTGTCGATGGGGGGCACTCACAGGTGCTCGATTAACAACCTCCGCATACGGTGGAGCAGCATCGTAAGGAGGAGGTGAAAACACAGGGAAACTATCATCGGGGGAAGGTTGTCGAGGATTCAGCTCGGAATTAGGAGGGGAGCTAATTGATATTCGTTGCGGTTCTAAATAACCCTCCAACGAAACAGTCATAAGAGCCGAGGAAGGAGAGGGGGCTTGAGTTTGGAGAAGGGAACCGACAGCAGGTGTTAAGGGGGGAAGCTCATCATCCTCGTCTATGGGTGTGTGATAACCACCCTCAGGTGTTTGTTCAGACCTCGCTGATGAACAAGATGATGCCGATGAAGATCTAGCTAAAGGCGGTTGGTCTGTAGTGGAGAAATTTGGGCAAAAACGTTCGTTAAGAAATTGCCACTCACATTTTAATCAAATTAATTTTAACAAAACTTACCAACAAAGTGGTTTGTGCTTGCGACGTAGTTCGGTCCTTGCATTTTCTGTTGCGTAGCCTTGATCCTATCCATTTTAGCCTTGATTTTCTCTAGTACCTTGCGCTCTACCTCATCCTGTTCATGCATGCGCTTATGTCTTAACTGTTCAATTAACTCAGCACCTGTAAAAAAAAGAAAAACGAGGTGGTTTGTTGAGGAGGAAGTTTAAATTAACATACCTCTTGATGCAAGAATGGTAGACGCTTTCGTCTCATCGATGATATGGAAGAAATTGTAACTGTTGAATATCCTTCTTTGTAAAAGTAAAAATCCAAAACAAGCTCCGTCCCAGGCCAATCCGATGTACTCTCGTGGCACGGTGCAATCAGACTTGAAGCTCTGAAGTTCGGTTGCATCAGCAAATTTCCTTACACATCCAATTGCAAGTAATTGCACAATCCAACAGGCATATCTCTCAACTTCATGTATAAAAACACAACCCACTAGTTGCAAGCATGCTTTAATCATGATTACCAACACGTTGTATCCCAGGAGCCAATTCCATCTGTTACAAAAATCGTGTATTATCCACGGATGTATTAAAGAGGGGATGAGACTTACGCCTTCAAAATTTTTGGGATCGGTCTTAGGTAGAAGTCACCCCCTTGCCACAAGAACATAAACGAACCTATTAGGTAACCCAATGAGAATAAGTTAACTCGGTTTGCCCCAGCTAGAAACACTATTGCCAGAGTCACCCACATGAAACCTAATAGTACCACACGTTTCACAATATCCAAATAAGTTCTGTAAATAAAATCACATCATAGTTCCCAGCCAAATTAAAAAATAACTTCTGACCTTGTAAACGTAATAAAATCAGGCATTGGATTGGGGAAGTTCTTTTCCTCTGCGTGATGTATGATGCTATCGTTTGAACCGCCGGGGTAGTCTGTCCCCTTGTATCTTGTCTCGATCCTAAAAGCCACGGCCTGTCTTGAGACAAACAGCAAGAGGAAGACGTCGCAGATGAGTTTCTTTGCGGAGAGTGGGTATTTGTTACTCATGAGGTAGGCCCAATTTTGTAGTCTGTGCATCATATCAGTTGATGTATCATCCCAAGGGAAGTCTGCGGAAGATTTGTTGTAAACGCAGAGAACTTTGCGTTCAAAAATTAGCTTACGCAGACACAATCCGGGTGGTAAACCGACCAGCATCGTGTATTGCACGATCAGTAAAAATGCAATGAAGATTAAGTATAGATTCCAAATTCTAGCAAGAGCGTTACGGCTCATACTAAATAAAATACACAACCACACAGCATATAAAATTGCGTAGGCGTCCATGCGAAACCCAATTAAAGTCACGGTCATTATGAGAGATATCTACAAAAAAAATTAGAAATATCAGTCTGTGGAATGAATTCAGTTACACCCACTTACTTCCAGACCAAATCTGTAATAACCGTAATTTGTGAGGTACATCAGGCAATTTTTTAAATCTTTATTGGCATGCGTGTAGTCTATTTGTGGGAACATAAAGAATACTCTGCCTGGGGGTCGCCCCAGAGATGCTCTGGAGAGATCTTGCCAGACTCGTAGGATGCAAAACAAGGTAACTATTAAAATATAAGAGATGTTCCATCTCACTAGATAGGGCAAGTCTCTTCCGTCTGCTGTTTTATTAAAGCCGAGCCATTCGGCACTGTTACCCGTTAGATTAGTGGCATTGTCTACCTGAAAAAGAAAAAAACAATGCCTCGTCTTATTCACTAGATAATTCTAATAAATTTACCTCGCAGCTAACATTCCACATGCCATGTTGAATATACTGTATTTGATACACCATTTTAGCAAGCAAGAGTATAGATATATACACCGAGCTTGCCAGAATAGCGAACATCTGCACTTTCCTCCCCGATGTGACCCCCAAAATGACAAACACAACTATAACTAGGTGAAGGGCACACGCATCATAAATGCACAGCAACATCGCGAAAAACAGCACAAACTTCTGCATGTGTATTTCGAGGAACAGGAACATCAAATCAATGGCCTTACGTATCTTATTCGCAATGCTGGTGAGTTTATTTTTCCAATCATGACTAGATATATCTGGAAAAGCGTTCGAAATTAAAGAAGGGCAATCTGTAAGTACGTAAAACCTTACTGGCCAGGTCGGTTAAATCGAGTTTAAGGTCCGAGACGTTGTCTGTTTTATCCGAGTTTATGTCTTTGTCTTTATCCAGGACACGGCCTTGCACCGAGCTGTCTTCTTCTGATGTGGGGTTCACGCTGGTTTCTCTGGGTGTGGTAATCTCCATGAAATCTTTGTGGAAGTAATGCAGTTGGACGACTATAATGATGACAAAGAAGGTCGGAGTGACCAGGCGAACAAACAATTGGGGCGTTTCGAATTTTTCTAAGCCTATATCCTCTTGCCTGAAAGAATAATCGCAATAATGTTTTATTTATAACAAATATTTATTAAATATTTTCAGTCTACATCAGTTTCCACTAAAATTTACAATTATTTGTTAAAAGTAAACTTGATTCAACATAAAGTTTAATCTCAAGGAGCAATTTTGATTTTAAACGTGGGTTTTAAAAAAATTGCGAAATTTGAATTTTCGTTGCTCAAACGCTTTCAGCAATTGTGACAAATGTATTCTTGGTTTTCAATGAAACTAAAACTGCAGCAAAATTAAATGAATACTGGAATACTGTGCCATCTATGGAGACTTTATTAAACAAAGTATGGACATCTGTTGTTTAATATTGGAATTCTTTTTTCATAATTTTTAATCCATTATTTAAATCTTAGTCTATACACTGCTTCTGTCTTTCCAGAGTTTTTCTGTATTAGATTTTAGTGCTAGTATTTTTTTTTATTATTTCGCTTTGTTTATTGACTTTTTTTTGTTTTTCTTGCCTTGGAATTGTTGTCGACCGTATTACTCTTATGTGGCTCCCACACATTTGCACAAAGTTGTGAACACCACAAGACTGACTCGTTTTGGCAAATTGCAAAAGAACTCAAAGGTACGCAAGTGCCCCCGTACGCTTGTGAGTTTGCAGATTTGAGCACATGTCTGGGAGTTGCATTAGAATGCTCAATCCAAATAGTAAATAAAAAAGAGAGAGAGTTGGGGGGGGGGCTTCATATTTTGGAAGTTATTCAGGATTGAACCTTCACGAGGTCATTTCCATGAACAAATTAAATTATGCGACACGTCTACGCTCTCTTTTAATTTAAGGTTGATATTGTGACTAGGGTTGCCACCCACCTGTTCCGGATTACCCCCGAAACTGATAACCCTGTCCGGTCCAGAAAATACATAAGCAATCCGGGACTGTCCCAATACCAAATAACGACAAATGTGTCAATGCGCTAACCCCCATTTTTACATATGAAGCAATTCATTACTCGTAAACCAATTTTATTTTTTTATGAGAATCGGCCACATCGTAGCGCAATGGAATTCTTTTTGCCATAGAACTATGCTCAGAGTTGTGATTGAAAGAACTATAAAATATTTTGATTGCAGTGGATTTCTCTGTACAGCTGTTTCGGCCCTATTTGGGGCCTCGTCAGCAGAAGCGTAGCTCGTGACTTCCACCGACCTGTCCAAGGTTATTCGCAATTGCGATGTAATAGTAACGAATCATTTCACTCGCGACATTTCACCTAACGTTGCATTAGAAATGACAAATTTGCTACTTAATAAGTCATCCTCGAGCTACGCTTCTGCTGACGAGGCCCCAAATAGGGTCGAAACAGCCGTACACTCCGATCAAAACCGATTTATAACAAATCTTTCAGACAGAACGCTTGGCCGCCTTGCATAGAATGATTTACTAAGTAGTAGACTGGCTGCAATTTGTCATTTCTAATGCAACGTTAGGTCAAAAATTGATTGCAGGATGTCGCTATTATAATTCTAGCAAATTTCAAATCAAATTCTACCAAAATCGTACTTTGGCTCACATATGACTATGGCCTAGCAGCGAACAGTTTGAAATTAAAAAAAAAATTAATAATGTTACCAACGGACGTTCGCAAAAGTCTGAATTTTTAGCTTAAAAAGAAAATCACTCGATAATTAACTTGAAACGAATGCCGAGAATTAATCGCCTTTTGTCAATCTGGTGTGGCATTTCCGTTTCATTTGTAAAGTGCAGATGGCACCATGTGCGTGTGTCACGATGACATTGACACTTACAATGACGGTGACGTTCAGTTTGTTTGACGGTTCATTTTTTTTTTTCGAAACACCCCGTATACTTTTGTGTCGAAAAATGGATTTAACGCGATGAAAAACAACAAACGAATTCAAGAAACAAAATTTTTGATCGACGATTTGGATGCAAAGAAGAAGAAGAAGAAAGACAATGGAATTAAGAGCGATGACGAAAGACGCTCGAATTCCGGTCGAATTTCGACTTTTCTTTTCATTAAAAAAATTAACGAAACAAAAGACGATCGATTGTTCAACAAATGCGAGGAAACGTATAATTTGGTCGACGATTTGGATGTTAAAAACAAATAAATAAAAACTTGCTTTCACTCTTGCGTCAGAAAACAAATTAAGAACGCTGATAAAAGACGTTCGAATGTCGACTTTTCTCTTCATTAAGAAAAAATAACAAAACAAAAGACGATCGATTGTTTAACAAATGCAAGAAACAAATAATTTGGTCGACAATTTGGATATTAAAATTAGGAGCGACGACAAAAGACGTTCGAATTCCAATCGAATTTCGACTTTTCTCTTCATTAAGAAAAAATAACAAAACAAAAGACGATCGATTGTTTAACAAATGCAAGAAATAAACAATTTGATCGACGATTGGATTTTAAAAAAAAAGCTTTCACTCTTGCGTCAGAAAATAAATTAAGAGCGGCGACAAAAGACTTTCGAATTCCAATCGAATTTCGACTTTTCTCTTCATAAAAAAAACAAAGAAACAAAAAACGATCGATTGTTTAACAAATGCAAGGAAACAAACAATTTGGTCGACGATTTGTATGTTAGGCGAAATTTGAATTTTCGTTGCTTAAACGCTTTCAGCAATTGTGACAAATGTATTCTTGGTTTTCAATGAAACTAAAACTGCAGCAAAATTAAATGAATACTGGAATACTGTGCCATCTATGGAGACTTTATTAAATAAAGTATGGACATCTGTTGTTTAATTTTGGAATTCTTTTTTCATAATTTTTAATCCATTATTTAAATCTTAGTCTATACACTGCTTCTGTCTTTCCAGAGTTTTTTTGTATTAGATTTTATGTGCTAGTATTTTTTTTTTTTATAAAATACGATTCAACTGGAACTGAATTCTTGGTTTGTAATTTAATTAAAATAAAATTGCAAGTGTGATGATAATAAATTCAAAGCCAGTAGATTAATAAAGTACCGACACGAATGAATAAGACACTACAACGACCAAAGAGGCGCTGTCGGCGTTGATTTAACCATGCAATATATTTTTTGTAGATAAATATCATTATCAATTTGGTTTTCGAAGACTTTCTACTTGAAATATAAAAAAAATAACTTATTTTTGTTGTCATTCACACTATGTTTAAAACAAAAAACACGTACGCCCTCTACCGGATTAAAATTCATTCATGCTGCCTTTATCGCTTTATTTCGGTACTTTACCATATCTATTGGTTTTGAAGAAATAAAAACTGCAGCGCCCTCTACTGTCGTTTTAGTAAACAATGTGAGGATATCAATTGCTTAATAATGGAAATCTTTCTAGAAATTACTTTTCATAATTTTCTTGCATCAAATTTTGCTTCCTGACCTTTTTCTATTGAATTTTGCGCCTTCCTATAAATCTCATCAAGTTAGAAAATTGAATTCTTAGTTCGCAATTGAATTAAATTAAAGACTGCAAAGCGCAGAACCATTAAAACTGTAAAATGCAGCGCCATCTATAGATTTTAGTATACAACTTAAGGACACCTGTTGTTTAAATTAAATTATCTCTCACTATCTCTTTCATAACTTTTTACTTCATTACTGTTTTTTTGCATTAAATGTTGCTTTATATTCTGCTTCGTTATTTTTCAATTTTTTATATTCGATTTTATGTACTTAATCCTTTACTTAAAAAAAATTAAAACTTCGGAGTGTTCTCCAATTAAAACTACGAGGTGTAGCGCCCTCTATTGACGTTTTAGTAAACAATGTGAGGACATCTATTGTTTAATAAAGGACATACTTAAATTCTGCGCCTTTTTATAAATCCTATGAAGTCAGAAAATTGAATTCTCGATTCGCAATTCAATTAAATTAAAAACTGCAAAGCGCAGATCCATTAAAACTACAAAATGCAGCGACATCTATTGATTTTAGTATACAATTTAAGGACACTTGTTTAATATTGGAAATTATCTCTCATTATTTCTTTCGTAATTGTTGAATTCTTGGCTTCCGGTTGGAACCGCGTGTCTCGGATTTTTTCACTGCCGACGTTTTGTTCTCCGTTGCAGAAGAACTTCTTCAGGGCTGCTGTTGGTGGTGATGAGACTGAGTCTCAACGACAAACGCGAAGCAGCAGCAAGACCAACAGCAGCAGCAGTAGCAGCATCACCACCAACAGCAGCCCTGAAGAAGTTCTTCTGCAACGGAGAACGAAACGTCGGCAGTGAAGAAATCCGAGACACGCGGTTCCAACCGGAAGCCAAGAATTCAACAATGGACGACGGCCGCGGAAGCCTTCAAGTTAAATTCTTTCATAATTGTTTCCTTCATTACAGTTTTCTGCATTAAATCTTGTTGTATGTATATTCTGCTTCATTATTCTTCATTTTTTTGTGTTTGATTTTATGAGCTTTTCTTACACTAAATCCTTTACTTTGAACAATTCAGAAAATTGAATTCTTGGGTAGCAATTTAATTAAATTAAAACCGCAGAATGTACTCCAATTAAAACTGCGAAGTGCCCTCTATTGAGGTTTTAGTAAACAATGTGAGGACATCTAATGTATAATAAAGGAAATCTTCCATTAAATTATTTTTCATAATTTTTCAATTTCTTGCATCAAATTTTGTTTCTTTTTTACCCCGATCCCTTTTTCTATTAAATTTTGCGCCTTTTTATGAATCCTACAATGTCAGAAAATTGAATTCTTGGTTCGCAATTCAATTAAATTAAAAAGTGCAAAGCACAGAATCATTAAAACTGCAAACTGCAACGCCATCTATAGATTTTAATATACAACTTAAGGACACCTGTTGTTTAATATTGGAAATTATCTCTCACTATTTCTTTCATAACTTTTTACTTCATTACTGTTTTTTGTTTTCTGTTTCGTTATTCTTAAATTTTTTTGTATTCGATTTTATGGGCTTTTCTTATACTAAATCCTTTACTTAAACAATTCAGAAAATTGAATTCTTGGTTCGCAATTAAATTAAATTAAGAACTGCAAAGCGCAGTACCATTAAAACTGCGAAGTGCAGCGCCACCTATTGACGTTTTGGTAAACAACGTAGGGACATCTATTGTTTAATATAGGAAATTGTATCTCTCAGTATTTTTTACTTCATTATCAGTTTTTGCATTAAATCTTGCTCTATATATTCTGCTTCGGCGGTTTTTTCCTATTTTCTATACATATTAGAGTTACTCTTTTTTATAAATCCTTTTAACAATTTTTACAAAATTGATTATCTCTGGTTGGTACTTTGATCAAATTAAAAATAGCAAAGTGTAGTGCCTTAAAATCTGTAAAATGGAACGTCATCTATTGACTTTTAATAAACAAGGAAAACATTTATTCCTTAACATTGGAAGTTTTACAATTTCCTTTTCACGATTTTCTATTCTACTTCATTACTTCTCTTTCTCCTCGATTTTCTACATGTATATTAGATTTTAGGTATTAATTCCTTTACAAATCCTTTTAACAATTTACAAAATTGAATTCTCAGTTTGCAGTTTAATTTAATTAAAAATGGCAAAGTGGAGCGCTGCAGTGTCATTAGATTGAAATAATAAAATGCAGCGCCATCTATTGGGAATTTAGTGAACAAGGTAAAGACATCTGTTATTTAATATTGGAAGTTTTATCTTTCACTGTTTTTTTTCTCCAGGATTTTTGCTTCGTTGCGTTGATTTAAATTAAAACTGCAAAGTGTAACGCCATCTGTTCATTATGTTTCAGTAAATCAGTAAAGGGCGTCTAACTGACTATTTTCACTTCATGATTTTCTACTTAAATACTTTCTTTTCTCCTCATTTTTTTATAATTAAGGTAGATTCTTGTCCGGTGAAATTGTGTAGTGAACGGACACTGAAAATGGCACTAACGCTCAACGTTTCACCGTCGCTTCAGGAGTGAAACGTTGAGCGTTAGTGCCATTTTCAGTATCCGTTTGAAACAATTGATTACTCAATTTTTATATTAGATTTTACGTACTATTTATTTTACAAATCTTTTCAACAATTTAGAAAATTCAATTCTTAATTTGCAAATTTATTAAATTAAAAATTGTGCTGCAGCAACATAAGTTAAAATTATAAAATGCAGTGCCATCTATTGACATTTTAGTGAACAAGGTTAAGTATTGGAAGTTTTATTATTTTATTTTCTCTAATAGCCTTTTCAAATGATTGCTCTAGAGCAAGGGTGGGCAACCTCTTGTAAATAAGGAGCCAGAATGTTTCATTTGCTGGCCACGTCAGTTAATTGTCACTTTCTTGTACTTAAAACTGTAAAATGCAACGCCATCTATTGATGTTTCTCTAAATAAGATAAGGACATCTAACTTTAACAGTGGAAGTTATCTATTTGTTTTCCGACGATTTGTTACTTCATTAAATCTTGCTGTATGTTTTTTTCTTTTTATAGATTTTTTATATACGAATTTATGTGCAATTTTTTTTCTTTCAAAAATGGAATTCTTAATTCGCAATTTCATTAAATCAAAATTGTAAAGAGTAATGCCTTCAGCGCCGTTTATTGACGTTTCAATAAACATCCTAACTAAGGTCATCTATTGTTTAATCATTTTTTTCATCATTACCATTTTGTTACAATAAAGAAATCTTGTTTTGTACTTTGCTCCTATTTTCCGTTTCCTTTTTTTTTGTGTTTTCTTGATGCAAAAAAAAATCAATACTTACTGTTTCCAGGGTACATGTAAATAAGTGTTCCAATAGTCTTTGAAATTATCAAATTGGTACGTGTACACCAAGATTAATACAAGCATCGAATAAATAATAACGACCAGCCAAAATACGAACATAATTCTTCTCCAAACTCTGAAAGAGATCTGCAATGCGAATCGGTAAAATGCGCGAAACTTCGAATAACACAAGAAATACCTGGAAAGTGAGGATAAAAATCAGGAAGAGCGCCATGTACAAGATTCTGAAACCAGTCATTCGCTCTCCGGTTATGGCCACCGTGAACAAGGTGATGGCCACAATCCAAATCCAAAATTTGGTTAAAAATTTCTGGATGAACTGCCCCAATTTTTTAAGCGTTTTATTCTCAGCTTTTTCCTCCTTATTTACACCTAATAAAAAAAAAGAATCAAAGAACGCTTTAAAAATAAAAGCAAGTGATTGTACCTGCTGCGGTACCAACTGTAACTTGCAGAGGGGCAATCATGTCTGCCAATGCGCTGTTCTGTTTCGCTTCCTTTCGCTCTTTCATGTATTGCCTTAGCGTTATCCAAAACATCATGGTGAACAAGCACTTAACAAGCAGGGGATTGCAAGGCAAGTCCTTGTACTTAACAAAACCTATCTGGGCCAGATTTACATTTTTAATTTCCGAAGGTAATTCGGCTTCGGTTAAATTCATCGAGTAAATGTAAGCGGATATGAGCAGGAACCAGGCGTAGAAGACCAGGAACGGACTCGATTTTAACATAGCTCTGCGCTGATTTGGAATCATCCATAAAATGTTGGCCCACAGTAATAAGACGAAAGTCAACCAACTGTGATACGTGATGCTCCAGGTCTGCAAACAAATAAAATGGCTACTCATTTACAACACGAATACAACGGAGGATAATTACCATCATGATAATGTTCGTAGCTATATATGATGTTCGTATGATAAATAGTAGAATAGATTCCATGGCATATAATAAATTATCACAGCAAGTAGGACCGATGTCTTCGTCTTCCTCTGAAACACCTTCTTAGCTTAGTTAATACAGGTTCAGATTTGAAAAGGGATGAAAATTTGATTAGTCTTTTATATTAGCTACTGCTTATGGAAGTTAATTATTTTGTTTTAGTAGAAAAAAATCTCTTACCCAATTGTCTCATTGGTATATCATCGGAAGCTGTAACAGTAACACTTCCGGTCGAGTCTTGAAAAATAGTGGCAGTCTTTTTCGAGCTGGCCCCGTACTTTCTCGAAGGACTAACTCCTCGAATTAACTGCACGAAAACAGGCTCGTTATTTCAAAGGGCAAGCTGCACGTTGATGTGAAAGCGTTAAAAGCATTGCACAGCGAAAATTGTTGCAAAAAGATAAAATAAAGGTACGTACTGGTGTATTTTCATTCAAAGTGTCTCGATCAGCGTTTACATGAACCTAAAATGTCAAATGCAAAGCCAGCAAATAAGTTAGTAGTAGAGTTACAGAAAAAAATAAATAAATAAACAAAACAGAGACTTAAACACAACATTTATACATGCAGAGTAACCGCCAAAATAAATGAATATAAAAATTAAACCCAAATGCTCTAACGAAGCTGAATTTTCTAAATAATTTTCATGTCCATCTTTTAGAAGCAATTTGATTGCTCTAATTTTTGTGTCTCACACAATCAGATGAATCAACAAATTGGATCAATGAGAAGGAAAGTGAATTTAAAGGAACTTATGATTGGGGGGAACCACAACAATAATAAAAACGAAAATAAATTAGTAGTTAAAAGAAAAAACCCCACCAGAAGAACGTATGAACTGGAAATTGTCGAAGAGGGCCCTCGAAAGATGAAAAAAAAAATGTAAGTGCTGATGGTGACATGACATGAAATCATTTAGATCTGTACACATTGTATAAAATGAGAGAGACATTCAGAGGATGGTGTAAGAAGCAAATTCTTACACGAACTTTACGTGTAGCAGACTGCCAGCGATGTCTGGTCGTGCCGGATCTCATGATCCGCCTGTCAGACAACCGCTGTGACATTTGTCGATTGAGTGGCCCATTAAAGCTACCCTCTAAGCGCGAGAACGCACCCTGTTTCTTCTGCAACTGCAACGGTTACTTGCACTGTTAGTCTTCGAATGAGTTAATTCAATGCGCAGTTACCAAAAAAAAATAAGCGAAGAACTTCGAAGCTTGAACGCTTACCTTCGGCTTCAGCAAGTGTTTCGAAACTAGAATTAACATAAAGAACAACCAGAGAAGGGCCAGGGGATTCACGTAAGTCGCCCACTCGTGTTGGTTAAAGTGAAACTGTCTTGGATCGGTTTCATTAGTGGATACAATCGGTGTCAAAGCAAAATATCTATAATTAACAAGTTATTTATTTTAAATAATAAACAAAAAAAATAAGTACCTTGCGTAAGTACTGTTTTGCCCTAAAATTTGCTGGAAGTAATCAAATTGGTACGTGTATAAAACGATGATGTGTGCAAACACAACGAATGCTACGACTCTCAAGACGATGGCAAATCCTTTTTGCAATTCCTTGTAGCACGCCCACCATGTTGCACAAGTTAAAAAAATTAAAAAATAGAAGCCGCCCTGCACTGACGGCCTTAAAACCGCCGCGAAGCACAAGGAGGCCAACGCTAAATACTTTCCTGAAATAACCATTCTGTTAAATTTTTAATAAAATCAGTTTGTTGATCTTACCAAGGGAAATAAAAAAACTGAACTTCTTTTTGGTGTCATCCTTCTCTATCCTCACCTCACCTTCTTCCGTCGCAATGGGCGTTACAATGCGCCCAGTTAATTTACTACAGCACACGTAGATTGCGATGGAGGAGAGAAGCATGATGATCTCCGGGGAAACCCATGTGGTTACGGTCACAGCATCAGCAGAGTTCAGCCTTACGAAGCCCAAGTACCTCAGGAGTCTCTCCCAAAATTCTGAATTCTAGAAGATAGCCTTTTAACGACGATCCAAATAAAAACTTGTAACCTTACCTCCAGTAGTTCTCTGTAAGTGGGCACCGCAAGTAATATAGAATGAAATGCCACTTGCAGCAAAGTGGTGAGTACAGAAACTGCTATTAGTAGTTTGAGGTAGATGCCGGTGTGCCCTGCCATTGACTTTTCTGTAGGTATCGGTACCATCGATGAATACAGAAGGAATAAGAGGTATACCCCTGAGAGAAGAGACGGTCGAAAAGCTATACCTGGAAAAATGATACAATAAGGTTCGGGGGAAGCCCATAATATTAATATCATTTATGTGGGGGGGGGTGCAGATTTCCTTGGTAAATTAATTCTGAAAGTAAAGTTCAATTAACGACGCGAAAACCGATAATTGCCCGGATTATCTCGGAGGGGACTTGTCGCCAATACCATCGGCTGCACCTTTTCCGATAAAAGGTTATTGGCAGGCCTTACTATGGCTTGAGGTGTAGCCCCGGCATGAATGGAACGTTCTCTCATTGATTAATCTGCGTTTCAATGACAATGCGCTATATCTTCATAAAGTGAGATCACCCTCCCCCTAATCAATTTTCCTTTCATGCAGAGGGTCCCCTTTGTTCATAAACACAAAGCATTACGAAGTGTCTGTCTACTTGTATGTATTCTCAGCCATTCTATTTATATTTTTATTTTTGAGTCACAGTTACTTATGGAAGTTTAAAAATTAAATGCTTGTGGTCGTGTTCTGGATATTCAAAATTTTAATTGTTCATTCTACATATTTCAATTAACAATGAAATGTTTACAACCAGTGTGTCTTTATAATTGTATTGAGGCTATAAACAAGACTTAAATGTATTTATAAATAAATTTTATCAAAAGAATAAAAATGGCAGAGTATAAATTATGCCAAAACATAAAAGATAATAAAATCTCCATTTTCGTCTTTCAAGTTACGTTGATACACAAATTTATGTCTGGCTCCTGCATGAGATTGTTGCCAAATCAATAGCGCTATCGTATTTAATACGCATGTACCGCATTGTTCAGTATTTATTTTTATGATCATCATATACGTTTCTGCTCAATTTTACCAGGAAAAATATTCCTTGTTCGATTTGATCGAGCTTAAAATTGTTACAAGATTATAAAAAATCTCTTTGATTAGTTAGGGTGAGTAACTGTTGACTGAAACAACTCGTATAGTAGATAAGATTTTAAGGTTTTCCCCTGTTTTGGGTCGTTTTTGTTAATCAATTGTTGTTCACCATATATTACACCAACTCAAAAAAAAAAAAAAAGAAAATAGACATCAAGTAAGTCGGTCGTAGTCGTAATAAGCAGCTAAAACTACTTTACTGACGAGCAGTAGCTTGAACTTTACCGTTTTGGGTTGCAGGGATACAGAGCTGAACGTGGAAATATGAAAAGTCGAACAAAATTTGAACAAAAAAACGAACGAATACTACTAGTACTAGTGACTAAGGTAACGTCTCATTAAAAATTCTCGTTTACAAGAAATGTTGAAAGTAAAACGAGACGTCCCATGCAATAAATACATAGAAGGAGAAGACATAAAAGGGGTGAAACACCACAAGCGATATTATATATCAAGGCAGAAGAGCAGTGTTCATTTTTTTTTTGAAGTTAATAACGTCCAACATAATCTTGTTCTTTTTAAAATTGAAAGTAAAAGGATATGACGTGAACATGTCATCATTAACTGCGTAATAGCATTTTATCATTCCTCTTTTAGGAAAGGCATGAATAATATTTAATTATTCATTCTTCAAGTGCTCTTTTTTTCTCTTCAAATAAAGAAATCTACAGTGCCATTAAAAAAATTCACATGTTAGGTAAATCTAAGCACTTACATCAATTTCAATGGAATTTTTTTAAATAGTAAATTCCTGCTTTCCTATCGAACATGTTATGATGATACGTGTTATGCATTAGCTAAGGCTACCTTTGGTATGTGTTTTTCAAATAAATGGGGTACCAACATTTAAAAAATAATAATAACAATACTCGTAGTATTACATCATAAATGCTGAAATAATTCGTCGTTTAAGTTTAGAAATTTCTACGAGCATTACTTAACGTTCGGAGTGATTGTTTATTTGACAACATGAAACAGTATGTACCACTTCCGGTTTAAGAGGAAATGGTTTTAAGTTAAAAAAATTAAATAGGGCACCCTGTACATTTTAGCAATTTTGGATTGTAGAGGTAATTCTAGATCGAGATTCGAGATGGTGTAAAATATTCCATATACAAAGTGATAGAAATTCGAGAAAAAACAAAAACGAATCGCTCCAGAAATAAAGTGCGTTCGGCATTCAATCAAGCGGAAAAAGGTGACTGAGGAACGTTTTCGCATATTTTTTTAAAAAGTTTTAAATAAAGAAGTTTTTGTTACGTTCCGTGATGCACGTTTTGTTTTTAGATTGATCACGCCATCTATGGAGTCAGTCAAAGGTTCTAGTGCTTTCCATTTGACAAGTATGCAATTTTTGACGTAAAATAAACAAAAGACGATCGAAAAATCAAGAAAATTTATAAAATAAATAAAAAAAACACAAAAATTTTCGATTTTCTACAAGATATTTAAGATACATTTTATCACATTTGACAATTCTGCAACTTTTGACGTAAAATAAAACAAAAGACGATCGACAAATGAAGAAAATTTATAAAATTAAAAAAAAAACCTTTTCTGGTTCGACTTTTTAATTATCCTATATATTCGAGACATTTGACAAGCATACAATTTCTGACGTAAAATAAACAAAAGACGATCGAAAAGTAAAAAAATATTCTAAAATAAAAAAAAAACTAACAAAAATCAAAAGTTCTAATTAAATAAACGCACAGAGTCGATTTTCTACAATTAAGACACATTTTAACACGTTTGACAGTTCTGCATAAAATAAAACAAAAGACGATTGACAAATGGAGAAAATTTATAAAATAAAAAAAAAAATCTTCAATCTTTTTTAAATTAACATAAATATTTAAGACTAACATATACATATGTATATTTAAGACATTGGACAAGCATGCAATTTTTGACGTAAAATAAACAAAAGAAGATCGACAGGTAAAAAAAATTCTAAAATAAAAAAGACACTAACAAAAATCAAAAGTTCTCATTAAATAAACATAGTCGATTTTCTACAATTAAGATGCATTTTATCACGTTTGACGGTTCTGCAACTTTTGACACAAAATAAAACAAAAGACGATCGATAAATGAAGAAAATTTATAAAATTAAAAAAAAAATCTTTTCTGGTTCGACTTTTTAATTAACCTATATATTTGAGACACTTGACAAGCATGGATTTTTTGACGTAAAACAAACAAAAGACGACCGACAAGTTAAAAAAATTCTAAAATAAAAAAAATATTAACAAAAATCAAAGTTCTCATTAAATAAACAGAGTCGATTTTCTACAAGATATTTAAGATACACTTTATCACGTTTGACAATTCTGCAACTTTTGACATAAAATAAAACAAAAGACGATCGACAAACGAAGATTTATAAAATAAAAAAAAACTAACGGAAATAAAAGAAATTCTCATTAAATAAACACACACAGTCGATTTTCTATAATTAAACATTTTATCACGCTTGACAGTTCTGCAACTTTTGACATAAAATAAAACAAAAGACGATCGACAAATAAAGAAAATAAAATTAAAAAAAACTAGCGGAAATAAAAGAAATTCTCATTAAATAAACCAACAGAATCGATTTTCTACAATTAAGATACATTTTATCACGTTTGACAGTTCTGCAACTTTTGACATAAAATAAAACAAAAGACGATCGACAAATGAAGAAAATAAAATAAAAAAAAACTAACGGAAGTAAAAGAAATTCTCATTAAATAAACAAACAGAATCGATTTTCTACAATTAAGATACATTTGATCACGCTTGACAGTTCTGCAACTTTTGACACAAAATAAAACAAAAGACGATCGACAAATGAAGAAAAGTTATAAAATAAAAAAAAAACTAACGGAAATAAAAAAAATTCTCATTAAATAAACAAGCAGAGTGGATTTTCTACAATTAAGATACATTTTATCACGTTTGACAGTTTTTGCAACTTTTGACACAAAATAAAACAAAAGACGATCGCGACAAACGAAGAAAATTTATAAAATACAAGAAAAAAAAATTTCAAATGAACATGACTGGTTGGTTTTTTAAAATTAACTTACATATTGAAGGCGTTTGACAAGTATGCAATTTTTGACGTAAAATAAAACAAAAGACGATCGACAAATAGATCAAGACTATTTAATTTGTTCTAGAAAAACAAAAAAAAAAACGCGAACGGATTTGAAATGATCGAAAAAAAATCTCCCTGAAATAACAACAATCGAAAGCTTCTCTGTTTTACACTCCCATAAAAAAAAAAAACAAAAGACGATAGATTTCGCCGGACAGTTCACAAACACAATCAATTTTAAAATGAAATAAATAAATAAATAATAGAACTAAGGAGCAAAGGGAAAAACAAAAGGCAGTTAATTGTTTCGCGAACGAATTTGAAATATTAAAAAATTTTTAAAAAATCACTGAAATAACAAGAATAGAAAGCTTCTCTGTTTCTACAGTCTCATAAAAAAAAAAAAACACAAAAACAAAAGACAAAATATGACTGATTACAAGTACAAAATGTAGTTTTCGTTTTCTTCTCTATCTCTGTTTCTACAGTCTCATAAAAAAAACAAAACAAAACAAAAACAAAAGACGACTGATTTTGACGAACAAAGTACAAACTGTAGTTTTCGTTTTCTTCTCTATCTTGTTTCTTTTTGTCCTTTCTTTGATTATTCAGAAACGTGATCAACTTTTTCAATACAAAAATTATAATTAATTTAAAAAAATCGAAGCAAAAGGAAAACACAAAAGTTTGAAATAATAAATTTTAAAAATTACACTTCTGTAAAGATTGGAGATTATTTTAAAAGCCTGAATTTTCGAATTTTGAACAATTCTAGGAATAATTGAATTGGTTTCCGGTTGGAACCGTGTCACGACTGCTTCTACTGCCGACGTTTCATTCTCCATTGAAGAAAAACTTCCTCAGGGATGCTGCTGCTACTTCTCATTCGTCGATAAGACTGATAGTCCAGCAGCAGCAGCCCTGAGGAAGTTCTTCTGCAATGGAGAACGAACGTCGACAGTAGAAGCAGTCGTGACGCGGTTCCAACCGGAAGCCAATTCAATTATGGACAATGGCCGCGGAAGCCTCCAAGTTAAATTCTAGGAATATTTGCGATTTTGGGCGATTATTTTTGTTCAGTTCAAATGCGACATCTAATTTCCAACATCTGGCAACCCTGGCTAGTCGCGTTCTTAGTTCAGAGTCATTTTTCTGTGGTGTCGAAGAGGGAGCCACACTAGAGGCTAGAGTGATCTGTTTTAGGGCCAGTTGTCCAATTCCAGCTTGACTTTAAGCTAAAGCTTAAACCCTTAGCGACTATGATTTCATCAATGGTTGCTAAGGGTTTAAGCTGGAATTGTACAACTGGGCCTTAGAGAAGTGATGGCTATGAACTAATGCCTAGTCTGGTATTTAAGTGAAGCATTTTCGGGCGATAAATTTATTTATAATTTTTTATTGAAATTGACATAAAATATGCAAAATTCGAATTCAGAAGTTCACGTCAAAACTGTGCAGAGGGAGCCACACTAACAGACTTTTTTCCAAACGTGACCGGCCGGTTAAAGGATTGGTCGTACGGACGTATGGCGCAGATTAAGCGTTCGCTACATTCTTGACAGTTTCAATATGACATTGCTTTTGCCGATTATCGCCCCGCCGTTCTTTTCACTTTCAAGACAAAAATTACGTTTGTGATTTAATCAATTTAATTTCCTGAGAGGGCGCTTTAACTCGAATATAAACAACTGCACTAAGTTACGCCCTACGCTGCGTTTGAATTTTTCTTGTTGAAAAACAAGGCCGATTAGATCACTCGGTATAATATTAACTGTAAGTGAGGGTCCAAGTAAATTTTTGATGAAACAAGATTAAACAAATCCATCGTCTTCGACTTTCTGTTTAGGTGATTATATTTTGATTTGTTCCAAACGGCAATTAATTAATCAATTAATTAATTAATTTGAAATGTTTGCTCTGCCTCATCAAGTTTCCTCTGTTCCGACACACCCCTTAAAATGAGTAAGCGGCACAAGGCAACAGCACGAATTTGACATTTTCGATGCAATGCGTGCGTTAGCTGCCCTAGATTTAGGTAATCTCGGAGTGACACGGCCCTTGCCTTCAGGAAATGCCAACCCCGAACTCGGTTACGGGAACACCACCCCACCGCAAACCGGAAGTTTACTATGTGATCCGGTCAAGTAGCAAAAGAAAAAAACAAATGTTGAAATCGATTAAAAAAAAACCCTGGTGAAGGTTTCGAGGACGAAAATGAATAATCGAAAACGAAAATGAAAAAGGGAGAGTTTCGTCGGAAACTTTTAATGGATGGGATGTGACATCACAGTTTCCGTTAATAAACAAATGTGGTAAGGGAGGCGCGGAATTTTATTGACAAGAATAGATACATTTTTTTCCCTCTTCGTTTTCTTACTTATTTTTAATCGAATACTTTGTTCTTTTGTAGATGAAATGAAAGATGATGGTATGTTAAATAATATCGTTTCAAGTCCACCCCCTTTTTCTTTGAGGAGATCAAAATTTCGGACAAAATTTTGCATTACATTCAAGCAAATAAACAGTAAAAAACTTATTAATGATAATTATCATTTAATATGGGATTAGTTTTACTATCAAGCTTTGTTTCAGTGTTTAATTGAATTTTCTATTGTTGAAACTCTCATCAGGAGGCGGAATATTACACAATTATCTTATCGCGCCCCTTAATTAGCGATTATACTTGACCTGCAAAAGGAATTTAAATCACAGAGTGATTCACGGTTATAAATAAATTTAATAACTCTAAGTGGATGAGGAAGAGAAGTTGAATAGAGTGAATGCAATGTCGAAATACAAGGACACTTACATGGGATTCCGCGTATTACAATCGGCGATTTCACACGCACATCATTACTATGTTTAATGTGTGAATTATCAAAGAAAGTATTTTTTTTCAATTTTAACTCGGCAGGGGACACTGTGAATGTTTTTGAATCTTCAAAGTTGAGAGTTTCAATTTTGAAAATTAACTAAAAAAATCAATTAGAGCAAATACAGGGTGTTTCTTAATAAAATGAATCCAATATAGCGTTTTCGAATATCTTCATCTCGTGTTATTACATGAAGTTAAAAGAAGATGCAAATACATCGAGTGCAACCGGTGCAGGTGAATCGAAAACGCTGTTAGTTTTCGAGATTTAATTAATCATAAATTCGATCCACAACCATCATTCTCCTCTGGCCACATGACCAAAGCTAATGCATGTAGCAGATGTGTTGAAGTATTATTTTTTTATGATTGCGATTAAGTCTCAGGACATCAAAATGGAAGTTCATAGAATCCACTATACTTTTGAAAAGTTACAGTTCAACTAATTATACGCAGTCAAAATTTGTCAGAATTAGACTGACGTACTTAATCCTGTATTAAAATGAAGCGTGTTACGTTTTCGAAACAAACCGATGTGACTTTTGTTTACGGAGAATCGTTAAAATGATCTTCAAGTGGAAATAATTCTTTGATGACTCCCAACTGGCCTAGTGAAATTTGTTTGCACCAAAGACATTCTGCTAACCACCGATATACGTACTAATATGTATTTAAGCAATAATAAAACGAAACATTCAAAAAATCGTGAAAGAAACAAAACAATCAGTCGTGTTTAAGGATGTCCCAAACCTCTGAAATAGTCAAAAAATCCCTTTTCATATACATTTCATCAAAAAAAATTCTTAATAAAAGTCGTGCAGATTTCCATTCAGCATAATTTAAAATTATTTTCAACTATACAGGCTGGTACATTTAACTTATGATTTTTTAAATGGAACACTACATATTTTATTGCACTTTTGGTTAGCCTTTGAAGAGTGTTTGAATTTCCTGAATTACATACATTAATAAACTTAAAATTGAAAAGTATAAACTATACCAAATTAACGGAAATTAGCTTCGCTCCTTACTACAACGTTAATAAGAACGGACTAAATGTACTTCATCATATCATCTGAGGCGCGACATTTTATGGGGCAATAAAGCAATAAACCGATTCTTTAAACGAGGATTAAGGTAGGTGAAGAATTATGTTCGTCCTCATCTATTGTACGTTTTAAAAATACACGATTCTCCTCTCTTCGAGGGCAAGCTCTTACCTGCAACTCAGAAAAACTTTGCTGGTAAGGGTCGTCAGGTTTTGAAGAAAAATCGTCCGCTATAGATTTATGTGGAAACATAGAAACGTTTGTCGCCAAATTAAAAGTAAGAAGTCGCCAACTAATTTTGCGTGGGAAAACAAATATTTTCGGTCGCCAAGTTTTGGTTAAAAATCGCCTACTTGCCGATAAATTGCCCAAGCTGGCAACCCTGCAATATCTAAAGCAGGGTTCACACTGATGCAATTTTTCTGTCGCCAAGTTTTCGTTAATAATCACCTAGATGGCGATAAATCACTCAAGCAGGCAACCCTGCAAATTCTAAAGCACGGTTCACACTGATGCAATTTTTCCTAAACAATTGTCAAGAATCTCTTGCGATTTTTTTTAATATCAACAGCATTCACGCTATTATTTATTAGGGGTCCTTAACTAAATTAAATCCTTCCTTGAAAAACTCGAAGATTCACGTTTGTTAAGTCGGCGAAGTGGCCCCCCAACAGTTATTTAAATCTAAACCATCTTTTGGCGGCTGTAATTGCCAATCGTTTTTGTTACTTTCTTTAGAATTTTTTCTCCATTTCGATTGTTTCCGCGATGATCAAATATGTTTTTCATTCTTCAATTGTTTTTCTTACTTTCTTTAGTAATATCTCTTTCCATTTCGATTGTTTTTTCCATTTTTTTCATTCTTCAATTGTTTTTCTTACTCTCTTTAGGAATTTCTCTTTCCATTTCGGTTGTTTTTTCCATTTTTTTTTGTTTGTCTCTCCGTAAACGTTGCGATTGTCAGATGTTTTTCTTGTTTAAATTTTTACGTTTTTTTTTTCTTCGTAAATGTTGCTTGTGAATTGCGATTGTCAATTGTTTTTCTTACTTTCTTTAAGAATTTCTATTTCGATTGTTTTTTTTTCCTTTTTTCTTTGGTTTTGTTTTTAGTCTTTGCGATTGTCAGTTGTTTTTTTTTGTTTATTTTCTATTTTTTAGGTTTTTTTTCGTAATTGTTACTTGCGAGTTGCGATTTGTAATTGCCAATTGTTTTTCTTACTTTTTCTCCATTTCGATTGTGTTTCCGCGATGGTCAAAAATGCTTTTCATTCTTCAATTGTTTTTCTTACTTTCTTTGTGAATGTATCTTTCCATTTCGATTGTTTTTTCCATTTTTTTCATTCTTCAATTGTTTTTCTTATTCTCTTTCCATTTCGATTGTTTTTTTATTTCATTTTTTTTTGTTTTGTCTTTCCGTAAACGTTGCGGTTGTCAGTTGTTTTTCTTATTTTCTTTAGTAATTTATTTTTCCATTTCTATTGTGTTTCCGCGATGATCAAATATGTTTTTCATTCTTCAATTGTTTTTCTTACTTTCTTTAGGAATTTCTATTTCCATTTCGGTTGTTTCTTCCATTTTTTTTTTATTTGTCTTTCCGTAAACGTTGCGATTGTCAGATGTTTTTCTTGTTTCAATTTTTACGTTTTTTTTTTTTCGTAAATGTTGCTTGTGAATTGCGATTTTTCTCAAAATTTATTCGATTAAAAAAATATTATTAGGAAACTTTTATTTCTTTTCACGATATCTACCGTCATACCGAGTTTGGTGCATCCTCATTGAAACGGGCTGTATATACTTTATTTTTAATTTTTTTCTATTTTAGTTGGTTTCTAAAACTAAAATGAAATCAAATTGTAAAGAAATAAAAAGAATCACAGGACGAATATAAACAAATAAAAATAATGAGAAAATAATTATCGGGAAGCAATCGAGTTATTAAAACTGAAAAAATTAACCGCCAAAAAATTCTGAGCGATTCCAATTATTTTTGAAAGGATTCATCGAGTTTCTTTCTTTCAGTTATTTCGTAGCTGATTAAATTAGTATAGTGTGCTCAGAAATGATTGAAAGGCGTTTGAGTTTCCCGCCCGCTACATTGTTTTTCAAAGTCGGTACTAATAGCGTTTACGATTCACCTGCACTAAGGTTACTGTACATTTAAGGTAGCGCCAACTTTCTATCTCACTCTCTCTCTTTTTTAATTTGGGGGTAAATTCATTCATAAACTCTGTAGCAACAGTAACTTGTTGTGAATCTATCTTTTTTTCTTCTTACCGTTTCCTCTATGGTTTCATCGTGTCCTCTTTAATTTGGGGGGCGCAAGCCGCGGAAATGAATGGCGGTACCTTCTAAATACAGTAACCTTAACCTGCACTGGTTGCACTCAGAGTATTTGCATCTTCTTTCAATCTCATGTTATAAAACGAGATAAAGATACTCTGAGTGTACACTAGTGCAGTCAATCGAAAACGTTACAAATTATGTACGGTAGCGAACAATAAAATCCGTGCATGTCACTTGTACAATACAAACTTCGCTTTAATACTTTTGACGTTTAATACATAAACAAAATGTCACTAGTAATTGTGACGTTTAAAGCTGGATTTACATGGAGCGTTTGAGCGCGTCAAAACATCGGGCGTACTGTGCTCTCATTGGTCGCTGCTCTTTGCGAAACGAGCACCAACCAATGCAAGTACCGTACGCCCGACGTGTCGACGCGCTCAACGCTCCATGTAAATCCAGCTTAATACAAATTTTATTTATTTATTTTGACAGAAACATAACCTCAATAAAAGCCGTCTAAATATGCGCGACATGTCAAATTCATGCCCGAATTTTATTGTCCGCTACTGTACAGCGTCCCAAATATCTGAAACAATCCAAAACGCCCCTTTATATACGTTGTATAGAAAAAATTTATTAATAAAAATTGTGTAGGTTTCCACTCCGCGTAATTTAAAATTATTTTCAACTATACAGGGTGGTTCATTTAAAAGTTACAGACCTAACTTATGATTTTTTAAATGGAACACTACATATTTGATTGCAGTTTTGGTTAGTCCTTGAAGAGCCAATGAAAACGATATGGCATTATATTTACTTATTTTGAGTATTTAGCGAGTTATTTCTAGTTGAATGCAAAAATTGGGTCAAATTCGATCGATTGCCAAATTGTCGTTTTTAATGATACGACGCTCAATTTTGGACCAAACTATTTCTACTATTTCATTTTTGAAAATCGAGCGACGGTTTAGTTCGCATATTGCATAATTAGTAAATTTTTTCTGTATGCTTTCCATTGAATGATAATAATTTACAAGTTGGCAATATAAATCGTGTAAATTAAATTTTTTTAGACCATTTAATAACTTGATGATTGCATGCTCTTAACGTGATTAATTTGTGGTACTTTCTCCCGAAATCGTAGCCATAAAGATCACAGTTATTTATGCTTATGATGATATCATCTGAGCAAACTTATCTGTATTTACATTATCAGCGTAATTTATACGCTGCAGCGAAGTGACACTCGTAAATATGTGTACTTACATGTTGTTACTAGTAATGGTAAAGCTATCCTGAAAATGCAGACGCAAAATATGAAGTACGCCATCGTTGCTGGTTATCTGAAAGAAAAAAAAACAAACAAACATTAAATATAATCCTCACGAGCAGGAAGGAGCAAGTTATTAACATAACAAATAGTTCTATGTATGTGTTTGGAACTTACAATAATATAAATAACAATCACATGTATAAATAGCACAATGTTATGTTTAACAACTATCTTAAATTAACAGGGGAAGAGGTGAATAAAAGAATTTAATTTATAATAACAAGGAGACTTAATTAATAAATTATTTATTAAAAAAAAAATGAGTAAACGAAACTGTTTGATTTTGAGCTGAAAGCTGTGTGGTAAAGCCATGTCCGAAGATTGTTATTAAATTTTAATTCGAAGAGTTCATTACTGCCCTCCTGTCTAAATGAAGGAAATAAAATAAATTCATATAACTTGTTCATGTCCAAAATATTTAATATTTTATTAATATATATTTTTTGAAATTTTATTTTGGGTGTTGTAATAACTTTTTAGTTATTTTTACTCCTCTGGGAGTAAAAAAAATGAATGGAACAGCTACTGCTCTCTCAAACATTTTTTTTTAATCACAGTGTTTTCAACAAATATAATCTTACATTAATTTATATTATTAAATATTTCTGGCCTCCAATATTTCCTATGAAATACTAATCTCTGCGAATCTAAGTCATGATGTCACCTTTCGCCGAGATAAATTTAGTTTTTACACTTGGAGGCAGACACAGAATAATTTATTATCTTTTAGTTCTTTAGATCTTCGTAATTTAGTGTACGTGTCTGTTTTCCAAAAATTTAAAAAAATACATGAAAATCACGTCTATTTTTTATATCGTTTAAAATAAAAGAACGAAAAGGTAGATGCACTTGCAAATTCATTAATAATAACATAGAGTTACAATTAATCTATTATACATGTACGTATACATTATTGTACATACAGTACGTTCAGAGATGATTGAGAGGTGTTTGAATTTAGCGCGCTGTCATATTAGTAATTTTCACCTTACAACGTTGGTGTTCCTGCTGAGTATGATAAGTTCAGTGGCGTGCTGTTGTTATTTACATTTTGATTTCAATATTCTACTGTATATTATTATTATTATTATCAAAAAAAAAGGTGTGTTGTATTACTAGACTCACATATTTTTCATTGGTAAACGAAAAAAAGTCACATAATCATGTAGAAATTATAAAATAATAAATATATTATCCTATGTGATGCCCACGGTAGTTTAGTATTTAGAATTTGGTATCAGCCAACGAACTATGATAGTAAACCATAGAAAGGCCGTGAGATGCTTCAAAACTGTGACAAGTGGGTGCCATGACAGTTGAGGTCAACATACTAATTTTATTAAACTTTTTATCAATAATTTACAATACACAGAATGTTTATTTAATTATTACTCCATTTACTTGTTAAATTGCAGTTCATTATTCAGTAAACAAAAATGAAACACTCTTATCGCCCTTTTTCTTAATTTCTGTTTTATTACTGAACCAGATATATTTGCGTCTTTTTTTCTCCTATTGCTGCAATGTATAGCTGAACAAGCAGCGGACATTTTCTATTTGTAGAAATTACTCAACAAACAATTCTTTTACAATTCAGTCAGTGGATTAAATTATGTACAATCGCCGGCATTAAAAACGAAACGCTGTACCAAGACCACCGCCGTAAGCTAGTGGTAAACAAACATCTTTTTCGAACGAGTTTATAGCTTTTTTTTTCGTTTTTAGTGCCGACGACTGTACTTATCAGAAAATAATGTTAAACATGAGCAATTAGCTTCATTTAACCGGTCCCTTTGACTTCAACTGTCATGGCAAATGCCAATACTAATGCTGTTGCCGAACATTTTCACCGTTCTATGGTATCAACTTTTAAAAATGATCTAAAAACCGAGAAATTTCCACGCCTTTCAATCATTTCTGAACACACTATATATGTACACATCCATGTACAAAGAATTAGGATCATAAAACGCTTTATTTCGTTCATTAATTAATCCAATTTGCTCTATGTGTTGGCTCCTTAAAAAAAAAAGAAAACCCACTGTACAGATAATAAAATATCGCTGACATAATGTGAATTACAGAATTCAATTCGCCTTAATCAAGTAATCAATTGCCGCATCAAAGTATAATGTAATTTAATACACAATACTAAACTAAAATAAATTTTATCACCGATCTACGGTATCAACTTTTAAAAATAATCTAAAGAGCGAGAAATTCGAACGCCTTTCAATCATTTCTGAACACACTATATATGTACACCCTCCATGTAAAAAGAATTAGGATCATAAAACGCTTTATTTCGTCCATTAATTAATCCAATTGTTCTAAGTGTTTGCTCCTTAAAAAAAAAAGAAAACCCATTGCACATATAATAAAATATCGCTGACATAACGTGAATTACAGAATTCAATTCGCCTTAACCAAGTAATCAACCGCCGCATCAAAGTATAATGTAATTTAATACACACTACTAAACTAAAATAAATTTATCGCATTTAGGTCAAGAGGGTACTTTGAGTTAGCCATTAAACTTGGTTCATGAATAGAATAGGATTAATTAGCTTCAAGCGAATACAAATGAAGATTTTTATATTATTCAAAACAGATTCGGAAATTTGTTATCTACAAAGGTCGCCGTTTTTATTTTATTAGTACAAATTATATTGTCAACGATAAAATTAAATGGGACAAGTTTCTCTACGTAGTTATGATAACCAGTCGCCAGTGATGAACTTGCGTAATATAAATAAATTTTATTAATCACTTATTAATAACTATCGTTTCTGTTCGTACGAGGGTTGATCAAGAAAAAGATAGGCATACAAGAGTCTAAACTTACTTAGAAGGAAGTGGTTTATTTTAATCGTTTTCTTATTGTCAGACAAGATCTCTTCCTGTATCCTCTGGTGTGCCCCAAGTAAAATAAATGCCTATATTTCTCTATCTAAATTTAATGCTTGTTTAGATTCAATCGTCGTAATATTTGAAAAAACACATGTTCTACTGAACTGTCGAAGGAATCACGAATAGATCAATAAACATTAGCACAACATGCAGATGTTGTTAGCGGCTTTGATCCAACGATTGGCGGCGATGTAAATATATACTCTAAGCTCTGAGTTAAAGAATAAAAATTACGTGTGGGTTTTATTTATTGAGTATTCTGTATAGTCGACTGTCATTTGTTTTCATGTCTTCACCATTTTAAAGAACTTCCGGATATCAATTGTCGTTTGTTCTTTCTTATTTTCATTGTTTTTAGGGATTTCCGGAATTCAGTTGTCATTTTTGTTTTTTTGTTTTTATTATATTCAAATATTTCCGGAAGTCAGTTGTCATTTCTCTTTTTGTTCGTGTTGATCAATTTTTTTCTTCAAACATTTATAGTCTATTGTTGATTTTATAACTCCTTTTTTTATGGCCGATTATCATTTGTTTTTATGTTTTCGTCGTTTTAAAGGATCTCCGGAAATCGGATGTCGTTTGTTCTCTTTCATTTTCATCGTTTTTGGGGATGATTTCCGGAACTCAGTTGTCATTTGCTTTTTCATTTTCATTGTGTTTAAGGATTTCCGGAGGTCACTTCTCTGTCATTTGTTTTTTGTTCATACTGATTATTGTTTTTCTTCGAATATTCACTACAGGGATTTCCGGAACTCAGTTGTCATTTTTGTTTTTATTATATTCAAATGTTTCCGGAAGTCAGTTGTCATTTCTTTTTTTGTTCAGTTGATCAATTTGTTTCTTCAAATATTTATAGTCTATTGTTGATTTTATAACAACTTTTTTTATGGTCGATTATCATTTGTTTTTACGTTTTCGTCGCTTTAAAGGATCTCCGGAAATCGGATGTCGTTTGTTCTCTTTCATTTTGATCGTTTTTAGGAATGATTTCCGTCATTTGTTTTTCTATATTCATTGTCTTGTAGGATTTCCGGAGGTCAGTTGTCAGTCATTTGTTTTTTGCTCATACTGATTATTGTTTTTCTTCGAATATTCACTACAGGGATTTCCGGAACTCAGTTGTCATTTTTGTTTTTATTATATTCAAATGTTTCCGGAAGTCAGTTGTCATTTCTTTTTTTGTTCAGTTGATCAATTTGTTTCTTCAAATATTTATAGTCTATTGTTGATTTTATAACAACTTTTTTTATGGTCGATTATCATTTGTTTTTACGTTTTCGTCGCTTTAAAGGATCTCCGGAAATCGGATGTCGTTTGTTCTCTTTCATTTTGATCGTTTTTAGGAATGATTTCCGTCATTTGTTTTTCTATATTCATTGTCTTGTAGGATTTCCGGAGGTCAGTTGTCAGTCATTTGTTTTTTGCTCATACTGATTATTGTTTTTCTTCAAATCAAGTTCTTGATATTATACCTACTTTCTATACAATCGATTGCACGAAACGTCATGTTGACATGTCAAATCAAAACGCAGTTTTTGGTACTGTTTTTAAAGTTTTTAATAAAGAGTCAAGGTGACAGACGTCAAGAAACGTCAAACGTCAAAATAACAGACGTAAGAAACGTCAAATAACAGACGCAAGAAACGTCTAAATAACAGACGTAAGAAACGTCAAAATGACAGACGCGGAGAAACGTCAAACCGACAAACGGCAAGCAATGTCACATAGACAGGTACGCATAAAACGTCATGTTGACGCAGTTTCTGGTATTGTTTTTAAGATATTTAATAAAGTGTCAAGGTGACAGACGTCAAGAAACGTTAAAATGACAAAAGTCAAAATAACAGACGTCAAGAAGCGTCAAAATAACAGATGTCAAGAAGCATCAAAATAAGACGTAAGAAACATCAGAATGACAGACATCGGGAAACGTCAAATTGACGAATGGCAAGCAATGTCATATAGAGAGATACGCACGAAGCGTCACGTTGACATATGAGGAGCTCCAAATCAAAACGCAGTTCTTGGTATTGTTTTTAAGGTATTTAATAAAGTATCAAGGTGACCAACGTCAAGAAACGTCAAAATAACAGACGTAAGAAACGTCAGAATGACAAACGTCGAGAAACTTTAAATTGACAAGCGTTAAGTAATGTTATATAGATAGATATGCACGAAACGTCACGTTTACATATGAGGAGCTCTAATTCAAAACGCAGCTCTTGGTATTGTTTTTAAAGTATTTAATAAAGTGTCAAGGTAATAGCCGTCAACAAACGTCAAAATGACAAACGTAAAAATAACAGATGTAAGAAACGTCAGGATGACAGACGTCGAGAAACGTCAAATTGTAAGAAACATTAAAATGACAGACGTCGAGAAACGTCAAATTGACAAATGGCAAGCAATGTCATACAGACAGATACGCACGAAACGTCACGAGCTCCAAATAAAAACGCAGTTTTTGGTATTGTTTTTAACATATTTAGTAAAGTGTCAAGGTGATAGACGTCAAGAAACGTCAGAATGACAAATGTCAAAATCACAGACGTAAGAAACGTCACAATTACAGACGTGGAGAAACGTCAAATTGACAAACGGCAAGCAATGTCATTTAGGCAGACACGCACGAAACGTCACGTTAACGTAAGAGGAGCTCCAAATCAAAACATAGTTTTTTGGTATTGTTTTAAAGTAATTCCGGAAATAAAATGTCGTCTGTTCTTTCTTTTATTTTCATCGCTTCTAAGGATTTCCGGACCTCAGTTTTGTCGTTTTTCTTTTGTTTCGGTCGTTATTAAGGATTTCTGAAACTCAGTTGTCGTGTGTTTGTTGTTCACGTTGATTGTGCTTTTTCCAAATATTCGTAGAATTTCTTTTGATTGGATCTAAATTTGTTTCATTTTTCATTATTTGAAAGAACTCCCAGTTTTGGTGTTTATTGCCAACGTCCTTTCTAATCTTGATTCTCATTTGTTTCATTTTTTATTTACGTAGAAGTGTCAAAAACTTGGGAAAAATCTTCTTCTACAGCAAATTAGTTCTCTTTTTGATATTTTGCGAAAACAGCCTTTTGGTTTCTTTACTTATTTCAACGCAATTTCTTTCTGGTAATTTTATCCTTTTTAAAAATTTCCGGAAATCTGTCAATTGTTTTTTGTGCTCCATTTGTTTGCAATGATTTGTTTTTAGGTATTTCAAAAATTCTTGGTTTTCTGTTTCGATGGGATTCGCTTGTTTCGATTACGATTCAATAAAATCAGCCCTCCATTCAAATTTATTTTTTTATCGTTTATCGTTATTTTATTTTTATTGTCTTTTGATTGAATTTAAATTTGGACGAATCCCACTTACCAACATAGACTTTCTTTTATAGTCTCGATTGTCATCTGTTTTTTATTTTACGTTGAATAACGTCGATTAGGTAAAATTTCGATTGTCATCTGTTTTTTTTTTACCTTGAATACTAACGATGTCAAAAATTTGGGAAAATTCTTTGGTATTGCAGTAATTTTTTTTCAACTTGTAAAAACTGCCTCTTATTTACTTATTTATTTCAACGTAGTCGACTTTTTATTTTTTTATATTTAATTGTTGCAGTGAAAACAGACTAGAAAGACGAATGCAAATGAGGGGTATTTAATATTTAATGCAGAAGGTGCAATAGTGCAAGTGAAACAGAACTAATGTTTACTATTACATGTAATAATGTGTGATGTGCTTTGCATTGTAAGAACACGTTCTTTTGCAGTGACCTAGAGATTTTGTAAACAAAAAAATAGAATAAAAGTAGAAAATTGCAACGAAATTATAATAATCTCTAATTATAAAAGAAACAATGCCTAACAATAAAAAAATATTATTAATAAAAATTCTATATTTTAGGAAACTTTTTGTTACACTGAGTGGGTGTGTGCCTGAATACAGAAGTGTGGTGCAGGTTTGTAAACTTTTCAGCACCCTGTATAGGCAGACTAATAAAAATATTTCTTTAAATTAAAATCGATTCGTTTACATGGAAAAATGTGTTGGTTTAAAAACAAGAAACCTTATTATCATTTTTTATTTGCATTGCTAAAAACTGATAAGATATGTAAAGCACGTTTCAAGACTTTAATACACAACCTGGTTTCTGAAACGAAAAATTCTAGAAATAACAGAAAAATTACTCGTGTACTTAAATGAAATATTGTTTAACGTCGCTATCTTCATCTCTAAAAGTGTGACTTTGCAGACAATTTACAAGCAGAGTAAACTTCTATACACATGAAATTAACGAGTTGAAAACTAATTCAATTAGGTATGAAAACTCAATCACATCAGATATGCAAATGTGTATGTGTGTATACCTATGTATAACATATTGCGTGATGCCACCAAGTCACGAATTATTTATTGTACTACAGCAAAGAAAATCCTAATTAACATAGCGCGAGATATGGCAATTTTACAAATTAAAAATTAACTTTATTACACAAATGATTGTACTTACATGAAATTAAAAACGCTGCTTAAAATTAGGTTCTTCTTAATGACTTAACTAAAAAAAAATATATCGCACGTCACTTTGACATTAAAATTTGACAAAATTTATATTGTTATAGTGCACTGGTGTGCAGCTTTCTCGCAAAATGCGCTTAATGCAACCTGAATTGTTTGTATGGTATGTCAGCACGAATATGACACATTATTAAAGAATTTAGGCTACATTAAAGCATATTTTATTAAAAAACAAATTACCAATTACATAACAAACAGACCTATTTGTTATACGTATTTCGGCAACTAAGCGGTCATTCTCAGCCAATTCGTACTAACTTTTATGCCTTAAAATTGCACCAAGGGATTTTTTTTTAAGAATAAGAGCCTTTTGAGGACAAAATTAGTTAAATTTTAAGGCAAATCTTGACAAAAATGCATAAAAGCAGCAATTTGAAGGAAATTGCAGGCATAAAAGGAAATTTTGGCAAAAACAACTGTCAATTGTGTGTTGACAGTTAATAACAGTGTCATGACAGTTAACAGCAGTCGACTTATTAAAGCGTCATTGGTGAATTGCTGCAGTTGCTATGGTTACGTTTCTTCAATTATTGTTAGATATCAATTGACACGAGTTGATGTTTATAGAATATACGTGAATATCTAATAAAAACAGATATTAAAAATAATATTGTTGATTGAAATATTTTAATTTAAGCGTTTCATTAAAAAAAAAAAAAAAAAGAAAAGCAAAGAGGCTACGAAGAAAAAGTAAATGAGAAAATCTGATCCACCAGATGGCGTGGTTTCTTCTTCAATGAATAATATAAATCACGACGCTAGATATCAGATACTCCGCTTACAATCTCAACTGACAATCGTTATTTACATTTAAATGTATGTTAAATTATTAGTTATTTTTTATTATGGTTGTTTTCCATTCAAAAACTAAGACGTCCTGGAGTTTAATATCTGGAGCAGCTCAAAGCAGTGCTGCCAATATGTGGAAATTTTTCCGATTCGTAGGTAGTGATTTTCATGCCTTAAAGTTGCAAAAAGTAATTTTTTTTTGGGAAAAGGATAGACAAAATTGCTTAAATTTTATGGAAATCTTCAGAAAAATAGCTTAAAACTGCAATTTGAGAGAAAAAAACAAGCACAAAAGAGAAATCTTGTCCCAATGTGAGGGAAAAGCGACTATCTATAGTTGACAACACTGTTTGAGATACTTTTATTTGTTCAACCTTTAATGTTTTTGGATCCCGACTTTTTGTCCTTGACGCCATTGTTTTGGTGGATTAAACGTCAAAAGAATGCGCGAAATATGAATTTGTAAACATTGAACGAAAGAATCTTGGAGCAGTTAGAACAATACAAACGAACAAAGCTTTAAATTTTACATACTGTACACAAGTTGCATCAAGCAACAACATACATCTAAACCTGCATGTGTGAAAAGAAAATCGGTTACGAGTGTCGTTTCTGATGGTAACGCATGGTAAGCGTTGACATTTGACAACTGTCATAATTGTGAAATGAACAGCTTGTTCGACTCAATGCAATCTCTCGATTTAGAAGAAGATTAATTTAAATAAATGATAAAAAGAAGTTAAAAACAAAAAACGATAATGACATGATTGTAATTATAACCTCACAATATCGATGACCAGTGTTACCAACTTTTCAATGAATTTTCCACCTAAACGTTAGTTGAAAACCCCCTCAGTTGATACTCAATTCCCTTAATTATTTTCTCCAAAAATTACATTAGAAAGCAAACTTAAAACTCACGGTTATTTGTAATGATAAAAAGAGGAACAAAATAAAGTTCATTGTTATTAAAAAAAAAATGTAAATACACTTTTATAATTACATTAATTAGTTATTTAGTTCATAAGTGGGTAATGGTAGTACTTTGTAAATAGTTTTCTTAGTATTCATTTATGTTATGCTTTGTAAAGGAAACAAACTTTTTGAAATTACAGTCAGTTGACGTTAACTGTCATGACACTGCTGACACAGTGTTGCCAACTGCTGACTGTTGTTTTTCCCACGATTTCTTTTTATGCCTGCCTTTTCTTTCAAATTTCAATTTTAAGCAGCTTTTATGCATTTTTGTCAAGATTTGCTTTAAAATTTAAGTGATTTGTCCTCAAAAAGGTTCCTAATCCCTTTTTTACAATTTTAAGACATAAAAGTGACTACAAATTCGCGAGGCTGTGTCAAACTAGGTAATTAGCTGTCAAATAGTCAGGTAAGGCCGGTAAAGCAACGAACAGCGCATTTAAAAATGATTAAAGATGAATTTTAATATTACAAAAAAATACAGGGTTATTTTTAATTTCAATTTCCCCTAAGAATAACCTTCAAAGAAATTTCCCCCTAAAAAAACCCTCTTGTAAAAATTTACCCTAAATTTAGGCAGAAAACCCCTAAGTTGGCAACAGTGGGTCTGGTGCTTTTGTTTATGGGTGGGTTGGGTTGGGTTCAAATTGCAATTTTAAGCACTTTTTACACGTTTCTCTCAAGGTTTGCTTTAAAATTTAAGTAATTTTGTCCTCAAAAAGAGCCTTATTCTTAAAAGATTTCCCTTTTTGCAATTTTAAGGCATAAAAATTACTACGAATTGGTAACACTGTGTCAAAGCTAGCTATTAGCTGTCAAAAAATCCGGTAAGGGCGGTAAAGCAACGAACTGCGAACCCTAAAAGAAATTTCCCCCTAAAAAAACCCTCTCGTAAAAATTTAACCCTAACTTTAGGCAGGAAACCCCTAAGTTGGCAACAGTGGGTCTGACGCTTTTGTTTATGCGTGGGTTTTCGTAGGGTGAAGGGAGAGAGTGACCTTGACGTGTGAAAAAGAAGTAAGGATTATTAGTAAAATAATTGACATCTGAAGGCGTCTATAAAGAGAAAAGTCGTGCCATCTATTGACTTTTATTATCTATGGTCGCTTAAATTCTCGAAATTGTTATTCTAAGTGGAAATGTATGTGAAATTTTTTTAAATAAAAATTAACTTAAATTTTTATTCACCCTCCTAATTAAGAATAGTTAATTTTAAATCAGCCTGTATACCATTGATGAAAACTGAAATGAATCTCTTTCAGTGTTGCCAACCGGGTTGTAAAAATTCGGCTGCATCTCCCTCCAATCAAAGCTGCGTTGACGCTGGCGCGTTGCGTAGAGCGTCAATTGCCGCTATTCGAATTTCAGTCGAACGGAGAGGTAGCGTGCATGTTGGCAACACTGATCTCTTTTACGAATTTTGCTTCACTTGAATATCTGTGCCGTGAGTAATGCTAGTTTCGAAGAACCCTGTATATCATTTTCAAATAAATTAAAATAACAAGTGACCCCCCTCCCTAAGCAGTATTTTTATTTATTTATGTTGAAATTCATAAAAGGTTGTAATAATTTGAAGAAATATACGATCGTGCAAAGTTCGAAATACATCTAAAGAAAAAAAAAGATAAATCAAAAATAAATGAACTACACCGTAATTAATTTTTTTTTAGTTAAGTATTATTTGACTTTGCGTGTAGCTTTTTGATTATAGTCAAAATACGTGACACTAATTAAAGCGTTTTACAGTTGAAGTTTTAAAGTTGTAATTATAAAAATTAAATTTATGACCAGACTTAGGGAAATTCCGGTCATTCTTAAAAAGTACATGATTTTTAGGTAAGATGCGGCAATTGAGTGCACTCGTTTGCGGTTGTATTTTTGCCAACTTTTCCGAATACTGGCATCAACTAGTAGATAAGGCTTGCCAGAAAAAAAAAATGATTAATGCAGACCAGTGGAAGAGAGGCTCCCAATTAAATGAAATATACGTGACATATTGCTGTGCGATTGCTTTAATCCGGTCGTAAATATGAAAAAAAAAAAATTAAATTCAGTTCACGACAGATTTCATGAACGGTAATATTAAATCGGTTTATACATTTAATACACTTTAGGATAAATAAATTTATTGGTTATTGTTGCATCCTCAGATATTCAAATTTATAATAAAAGAGAGCTATTATGGGAAAGCAATAACATTAATGCTGTGTATGCCTTAAATAGAAAATAATACTGGTACAAGCCAGGTGCCCGACTGGAATTTCCCGAGCTCTGATTATACTTTTTCCATAAACCGCATAAAAAAATGCTAGAGGTACCAAAAAAAAAAAATAAATGAATTCTACATTTAATATTTTGATTACAAAAAAAAGTCTTACATAATACTGGGGGTTTGCAAATTCTAAACACATCCCTGATTATAATAATATTTAATTAATTATTAACGCGAAAATGACGTCCCACTCATTTAAATCATTAACTAATTAAAACGCATGATTAACACTTGCTACGTTAATATTAAAATAACGGAAATAATTTCACTGATAACCGAGGATATCGCTTTTATTATTGCTACGATAAACCAAACTTAACCGGCAGATTATCAAATACGAGTATTATTTTTGCCGAATAAAACCAGATGGTATAATAATTTTTTTAAGGCAAAATTTAATTGGTCACAGGTGGTTAACAAGTAGGAATATAATTACAACGTTTCGCGAACACATTTATATGTGTACAGGCGTGAGTCAGGGCTAAAAAAAGAATTTGACGAGCGGCATTTGTTTACTCGATTGACAGATTGAGAATCCCTAAACATCAGCTTTACCTGTGAGTAGTGAATGACCCTATATATTCGATTTGTTAATCACAATGAGGCCCAGAAACACTCGGTGAATGTGCATCTTAGTAGGTTAACCGTTGCCGATGACGAGATGTGCATGGTATTTATAACTTGCACAACACACCGGCCGAACTTTACTGGCCGAAACCGTAATTTTCGTCGAGCTAAATTCATTCAAGCCACGACGCGAACATGCTCCCTTTTGATATCTCCGACGAAGATCGTTCGAGCGAAATCGGTTCACACGAAGAAGTTTGCTCTTTGCTTGTCCTCGTTTTCCTTGGACAGTGTTGACACTTCGAGCATTTTTGCGCAGACTTTTGTTTCAAAGTTGTTAAATCATTTTTCAATGAAACTCCGACGTTTGTGTTTTTAATGAAAAAATTAAAGAGAAGACAAAAAACGACAATAATTTATTGTTTCTGTGATTTAATGGTAATTTCTGGCAGGGTAATCACCAGTATGTGATAAGTTGACAAAAAGCATTTAGCTTATATCATCGATGACAATCCGACTGATAACAACCTGCCATATCAGTTCCATGTTAATCTCCACCGACAAATAAAAATCTTTAAATACGTCCGATTAAATATTTCAGCAAATTAATCCATCCTTCAAATTATGTTAATTTATATTTATATCATTCAAAGCGGTATATTTAAATGATTATGACCAAACAGATAACGAAATTAGGCAACATGCAGATATATCCCGCCCAGAACGAGCACGTGCAATTCGACGTCCAATGTCGGTCGTCCAGCAACATAGCGCCAAAAATGCTGCGTTGAGAAAGTATGATTTCATTGGCGCCCTCCAACACTCTCATTCTGTGCGGCCTAGAACAATCTCCTCTCTGATTATAACAAAAAAAAAATAGCATTTTAAATATAATACCTAATTTTTTCTAATATTTTTTGCAGCTCTTTAATTATTCCGCTTTACGTTAATATTTATTTATTTTAGTTTATTCCGAGATTTTAAATCAAAATATTTTTTTTTATTTTAAAGTTGGGACCACACAAAATAAAAGACCATAGCTGGTGTTGTATTGTAAAAAACAATGTCTAGTTAGAGATTCGTCAATAATAAATAACAAGTATGTCAAATCGACGACTAGGTTATGGGCTTTGGATTTTTTATGGTTATGATAGATTAATGGCTTTTAACTTCCAAAACAATTTTATAAATAACAAACGTTAAGAACGTGTAAATACAAATATAAATAATATAATAAGTAATAAAATTAAATTGACAAATACTGTGACACAGTGTTGCCAGACAATCGAAGCCAAAGTCACCAGATTAGCTGACCAAAAGTCACCAGTTACCAACCAAAAATCACCAGTTACATTTTTATGATCGCTGTTATTTATTTAAATTTTTGACATTATTATTAAAACTTTAAAAATTATGAGTAGTTTGAATCGCGACATCCTGCGATCACTTTTTGACACAACTTTGTATAGTGATCACACGATGCCACGATTTAAACTATTCATTACTACTACATCGCATTTGTGAATAACCTTGGACAGGTCGGTTTGGTTTGCAGTGGAAGTCTCGAGCTACGCTTCTGCTGACGAGGCCCCCCCAAATAGGGTCGAAACACTTGTACAGAGGATGCTCGAGGGGTCCCAACGCAACCAAAACCGATTTGCAACAAAATTTTTAAAAATTACGTTTAAAATAGTTGGTGACTAAAGAGTGAAAAGAAAATAATAAAAATTGAAAAAGTATTCAATTTAAAATAATAATAAAAACAAAAGACGATCGATTTTACAACACAATTTTATAGATTCAGAAATTTAACAAAAAAATAAACAATTTGGAAAAATGGTGACAAGAAAACGAAAACGAAATAATAAAAATTGAAAAATAATAATAATGTTAAAAACAAAAGACAATAAATTGAATTCAATTTATTTTGGACGTCAAAATCGATTTTACAAACACAATTTAATAGGTCAATAAGTAAAACAAAATGAAAAAATGATGACGAAAAAAGAAAGAAAACAAGGCAATAAAAATTGAAAAATAATTAAATTAAAACAAAAGACAGTCTATTTTATAACAATTTACTATGGTGGTTAATAAATAAAAAAAGAAACAATTTTAAAAGAATGATGACAAAATAAAAGATCACAAACTGAAAAATAAACAAATTAAAAATACTATTAAAAACAAAAGACAATCAATTCGTTTCAGTTTAATTTATTTTAGACGTCAAAATCGATTTTACAGACACAATTTACTAGATTAAAATTAAATTAAAAAAGAACAATTAAAAAAAAAAGAAATGGTGACAAAAGAAGAAAACAAAATAATAAAAATGGAAAAATAATCGAAATTTAAAAATCAAAAACAAAAGACAATCGATTTTATAACAATGTAATATGTAGATTAATAATCAAACTAAAAAAAAAATAATAATAATAATAATAAAAAAAACAAAAGACGACGATTTTACAACACAGTTTACTAGATTGATACATAAAATTTTTTTTTTGCGACAAAACAAGGAAAGCAAAATATGTATGTAATACAAATTGGGAAATAATCAAATTATAAAAATAAAATAAAAAAAAACTATTTTAAAAGAATGACGACAAAACAAAGAAAATAAAATAATACAAAAACTGAAAAATAAATAAATTAAAAATAATATTAAAAACAAAAGACAATCAATTCAATTTATTTTAGACAATTTTAGACGAAAGAACAATTTGAAAAAAAGCGGTGACAAAAAAAAGAAAACAAAACAATAAAAATTTAAAAATTAACGAATTTAAAAGAATAAAAACAAAAGACAATCGATTTTATAACAATGTAATATGTGGATTAATAAATTTAAAAAAAGACAATTTTAGAAGAATAATAACGAAACAAAGAAAATAAATTAATACAAATTGAAAAATTACCAAACAAAAAAAAATACAAAAGACAACGATTTTACAACACAAATACATTAAAAAAAAGAACAATTTGAAGAAATGGTGGAAAAAAAATAAAATAAAAATTGAAAAATAATCAAATTAAAAATAATATTAAAAACAAAAGACAATAAATTGAATTCATTTTACTTTAGACGACAAAATCGATTTTATAACACAATTTAATGATTAATAAATTAAAAAAGAACAATTGAGACCAAAAAAAGGCAACAGAAGAAAAAAAAATAAAAATAATCGAATTTAAAATAAGGCAATCGATTTTATAACAATTTAATATGTACAAAAAACCAATTTTAAAAGAACGATCATAAAACAAAGAAAATAAAATAAAATTAAAAATTATACTAAAAACAAAAGACAATCAATTCATTTCAATTCAATTTATTTTAGACATCAAAATCGATTTTACAAACACAATTTAATAGATAATAAATTTAAAAAGAACAATTTCAAAAAAATGGCAACAAAAAGTAGTAAACAAGATCATACAAATTGAAACAAAAATCGAGTTAAAAAAAATAAAAACAAAAGACAATCGATTTTACAACAATGCAATACGTAAATGAATAAATTAGAAAAGACAATTTTAAAAGAATTATGACAAAACAAAGAAAATAAAATAATACAAACTCAAAAAAAAACAAATAGTTTGAATCGGGAAAAAGAAATAAATAAATAAATAAAAACAAAAGACAACGATTTTGCAACACAGTTTAATAGATTAATAAATAAAAAAAAAACATTTGAAAAGAGTGGTGACAAAACAAAGAAAACAAAGTAATAAAAGTTGAGAAATAATAATAAAAAATAAAGTAAAAACAAAAATCAAACGAGTTTACAAAAAAACGACAAGAAAGAACGATCACACGAAATGTTAAAAAAAAATTCTTATTATTTAGATTTTGTGTAAAAGCACCAGAAAATCCCGTTTTTTAAAATAATCACCAGGTAATAATTCAACAACAAAAATTACTAGATCTAGTGATAAATCACCACCTCTGGTCGCACTGCTTCGACACGAAATTTCAAATATCTTGTCAACAGTACTTTAATAATTTATTAGATACTTACGCGTAATACGAACATAATGCAACAGGTGGCAGTCTTTTGATTTATGAACAAGATGAGTACAGTAGCGTCCATAAAATTCGGACACGTCATTTCTACAACGTCAACCTCGCCTTGACATTTTTGACGTTTAGTACATAAGCAAAATGTCACTAGCAATTCTGACAGGTTTTATTTTGTAACTTGACTAAATGCCTCATTGTAGTTTCACTCAAAAAGTAAAGCTACCTACTCAGTTAAGCGGCTCTCGTGCAGCATTTGTGATTGGATGTAATTTTGAATGAGCCAATCAGAAATGCTGCACGAGGTCCACAAAACGATATCCTCTGAGCTGAGTAAGTAGCTTACGACAAGCGCCTTTGCCAGGTGAAATTTGAACAGAAAGTAGAGTTGCTAGGAAAATTCAACTTATTAAGTTTGACATTTCGAATCTTTTTTTACGTTTTGACAGAAACATAACCTCAATAAAAGACTGATTTACCAAATACGGCTAAATACATATGCATGACGTGCCCGGATTTTATTGTCCCCTACTGTACATACATTGACTCAACAAGAATAAATTTGTGTTAATATTTTCTTTAATGCAATGAACGAAATCCAATTTTTTTTATAATGAGTTGACTTTTCAAACCGGTTTGAAAGTTCCAACCAAATATTTAAAAAAAGAACGCTTCTTTTAATAGCGGCAGAACCGAACTTTTATTTAAAAAAATATAGCTTGGGTAATGTAAAATTTTTGAACTACTTGATTAGAACGTTGAAAAAGCTATAAAAAATGTCTTTAACATTTTTTGGTAACTTCAAAAACGAAAGTTTTATTTCGTAACACGAAAACGGTAACGGAGAACTAATTTTTGGTTGGACCATTGAAACCATCTTGAAAAGTTGACATAATAATGCTTGTTTAGTTTTCATTGTTAGCTGAGATATCTATAGAATACCATCCAATTTGGGACACCTTGTACAGTGCGATTCTTAATGACTGACGATGATTTGAATTTACCGCCATACTCGTTGTTATTAGGTTGGCAACATCCGGTTCTGTCACTCACCTTTGTTATTTGTCTTCTGATATAAGAATACTTAGTAACAGTAAAATAAATACAAAAATGCGCCAACGAAAAACCAAACAAACAAATAAATTTAACACTGAATAATCAATATTTGTTCATCGTAGCCACGATTAAAACGTGAAATGCACTAAAAAGTATGGCGCCAAATTCAAAGTATGCTTGATCATTGAAAACCACACTGTACGATTGCGTCCAACTAAATCGACATCCCTACACCCTTATCAATGCTACAGTTTGTTTTTAAACTAGGAGGAGTAACAGTTGTCGGCCTGTGACAGGTGGATTGATACTAAATCACAAAGCAATTTGGCTTACTTTGAAGATCACAAATTCTTCAAATAATCAGTTTTAGGAACAGGCTTGCTTACCAGTTTAAATTGAAATTGTCACGTGAATTTCGATGTTAATTTTTAGGTTTAAATTGAAGGCTTGTGTAAAACCGGCTGCCAGACAACCAATGCCATTGCGAGTTTTTGGCGGGCAAAATTCAAATTTTCTTATTCCTGCTAGTTGCTAGTTTAAATAAATTATTTAAAAAAATGAATGGAGAGTATATTAAAGATTTTGATTTTAAAATATCTTAAATAATCGAAAATAAATAAACGTTTGGGTACAATTAGCAAAATTTGTGAATAGAAATAATTGTGAATCTTAAATACTTAAATACATTTACAAAAATAAAAATGAAAATATATTTATAGAGTTGTGTTAATGAAAATGAGTTTAAAGGTCAGTAATCAATTATGAAAATGAGGGGCAGTGTATTTTACGTCACGTTTTCACAATTAAATTAATTTTCACTACATTTTTTTTTTAAATCACTATCACCACTTTATTTATTTCCACCCTCACTTTTTGTAAGGAGTTACTGTAATCTTCCCACTATTTCCTACGTACTTAATATTAGCGTGCGCCACTTTAGGCCCCACTTTAACATCACCATAATTTCCTATGTACGATATTTTTCCACCACCGTTCGCCACTGACACTTTACAATAATCCCCAATCACTTTCAGCGCCCCTTCGTTCCTATTGATTTTAATCGCACACTCGTTTCCTATCACGTTTATTTTGGAAAAATTTTCTGCTATGTCTATGGTTTGACCGTTTCCTAAGTATTTCTTGTTCTTCTTGGTTGCAGCAGGCGATTCAGTTGGAGCGACCATGTTAATTTTTTTTTTAATTCAAATTCGATACGCACGCCAGAATTTGCACCGAGTGTTCTCCTCTAGGTGCGTGACGGGTTGGAACGGTTAAATTTAAGTGGTTATTTACCGCGGTTCGTGCACACTCGTGGTATAAAATATCAGTTGTTGTTATTACGAAGAGCGCCGATAACGAGGGGAAGTACTGTGCTGTTCGAGTTCGGTGCATTTTTGTTAGTGGAAAAGTGTGACTAAATTAATTAACATTAGAAAAGGTTTAGTGTTTGAGCTATTGCTCAACACATCTGTTTCAATAACAATCTACTTATCATAAATAAATCAAGCGAATGCCACCGATTTTTTTAAATCTGATGAAATAGTACATAAAAGTTTCATACATAAAATAGTCAAGGAGAACAGAAAATCTCTCTTTATTTTTTTTTAAATATAATTATTTTCTATTTCTTTTATTATGTGTAGTTTATTTATTAATGGAGTTGCTTAAAGTCTAATTTAAAACAATAAACTTATTTCGTAGCTGATTAAATTAGTATAGTGTGTTCAGAAATGATTGAAAGGCGTTTGAATTTCCCGCCCGTTACGTTGTTTTTAAAAGTTGGTACTAATAGCGTTTACGATTCACCTGCACTAAGGTTACTGTACATTTATGGTAGCGCCAACTTTCTATCTCACTCTCTCTCTCTTTTAATTTGGGGGTAAATTCATTCATAAACTCTGTAGCAACAGTAACTTGTTGTGAATCTATCTTTTTTCTTCTTAGCGTTTCATCTACGGTTTCATCGTGTCCTCTTTAATTTGGGGGCGCAAGTCGCGGAAATGAATGGCGGTACCTTCTAAATACAGTAACCTTAACCTGCACTGGTTGCATTCAGAGTATTTGCATCTTCTTTCAATCTCATGTTATAAAACGAGATAAAGGTACTCTGAGTGTACACTAGTGCAGTCAATCGAAAACGCTACAAATTATGTACGGTAGCGAACAATAAAATCCGTGCATGTCACTTGTACAATACAAACTTCACTTTAATATTTTTGACGTTTAATACATAAACAAAATGTCACTAGTAATTGTGACGTTTAAAGCTGGATTTACATGGAGCGCTTGAGCGCGTCAAAACGTCGGGCGTACTGTGCTCTCATTGGTCGCTGCTCTTTGCGAAACAAGCACCAACCAACGCAAGTACCGTACGCCTGACGTATCGACGCGTTCAACGCTTCATGTAAATCCAGCTTAATACAAATTTTATTTATTTATTTTGACAGAAACATAACCTCAATAAAATCCGTCTAAATATGCACGACATGCCAAATTCATGCCCGAATTTTATTGTCCGCTACTGTACAGCGTCCCAAATATCTGAAACAATCCAAAAACGCCCCTTTATATACATTGTATAGAAAAAATTTATTAATAAAAATTGTGTAGGTTTCCACTCCGCATAATTTAAAATTATTTCCAACTATACAGGCTGGTTCATTTAAAAGTTACAGACCTAACTTATGATTTTTTTAAATGAAACACTACATATTTGATTGCAGTTTTGATTAGTCCTTGAAGAGCCAATGAAAACGATATGGCATTATATTTACTTATTTTGAGTATTCAGCGAGTTATTTTTAGTCATATGCAAAATTGGGTCAAATTCGATTGATCGCCAAATTGTCGTTTTTAAGGATACGACACTGAATTTTGGACGAAACTATTTCCACATCTTCGTACTTTTAAAATATTCTAAAAATTAATTAAAATTGTGTAACTGGCAATATAGAAAGTGTTAGGAAAGAGTTTATACATGTATTTCGGCCTTATTGGGCCTCATCAGAACATTTTTTTAAAATTTAACGATTGAAGTCGTATTACTTTGTATTTGTTAAAAATTCAATTATTCCAATATGCATTCACAATATATATTCTATTCTATTGGTGGCACTGCTCCTCCAGTTATTTTTTCTCAGGTGCAGGGTTGCCAGATTAGGCGAAATTCCGCCATTTTAGACACATTTGGCGCCTGGCGCCTAATTTGAGCTACTCCCTTCACATTCAACAAAATTCTACAGTATGAGCATAAATGATTGAGGACAAGTTGAATTTCCCGCGTCTCTATCTAGTGATTTTTACTCCTTGTGTTTGGCCATCCTGAAAATAAATTAATTTTTGTTCAGTGTCAGATCTTTTCAGAGCCAACGTTTGCATACGTATTGCAATTAGGTATTTGAAATAACCAAATTAATTCATAATTAATTACCAGACTATGTTATTGAGTAATAATCTCGTTATGTACATTGCATCCCAGTGCAGGCCTATACATTTGACCAACTTAAGAAAAATATTGAAAGGCGGGAAATTCAACTTGTCCTCAATCATTTATGCTTATAGTGTATTTCTAGCCATTCATAGAAACAAAAGTACACTACCGACCAGAAATTTTAAACCACACGTTTCAATTTATTATTTGCGTTCGTTTATTTGTTTTTGATATTTCTAATTTCTCATTAATTGTTAATTACTTTCGAAATTTAAAAATTGGTTGGAAGTTTTTAATTTTTTTGTCTTTGCTCTTTCACTCGATTTTTTGCTTTCTAATTTTCTCCTTGTTATACATATTAATGGTAATAATAATATTTATTTTCAATAAAAAACAACGACCCTACATCAGTGTTAGAAATTGAAATAGTCACTTGCTTTTCACGTGTTTTCCTTTTCATTTTTTATTTTCCCTCCTCTTCATTTCTTTTTCAATTGCTTTTCGTTTTCCTCTTATACTCATTATTTACCTTCATTTTTCATTTGTTTTATTTTTGTTTCTATAAAAAAAAATAAAATTCCCAACAAAAATAAGAGAAATAAATGACGATTGTAGACGGGCCTTAATTTCTTTTTATAATTTATCAATTTTATGTAATTTGATAAAAATTTAGAAATTGAGAAAAAGATTGAAATCGAATAATCACCATTTTGTGGGAAGGGTCTGTTAATGAGTCCTTCTTACTGTGTAGAGTCGGCCTTACTTGAAATAAATGGGAGTTTTTAAATGTCGTTAAAATTTGGTAAACTATCAAATTCTAATTATTTACGCTGCCACCACCGGAGTTTTAAGGGACACCGGGCCCTAAAGCTAAGCCTCATTCATTAATTAAAAAATTTCATTTTTCCTGGAGGCGTGTGGGTACTTAGACTCAGAAGTTGTTTAAAGTAAATTCAAAATGCAAACTATACTCAAAATAAAAGATTGATGTTATGGACAATATTTGAGTATATTGATTAAGAGAACAACTTTACAACAATAAAAATAATTCAATAATCACCTACCCAGCATGGTAGTTTGACGCGAGAATTCAGCGGCATAGAACCTGGCTACAGCCTTCTTGGGGTTTCGCCTGCTTTCCTGGGGTCTTCTACACACTCTCACCGGGTAATTTTAAAAATACACCCGCGGAACAAGTTTACAAGAATAAAAAAAACAAAGGGCGCAATTTAAATTTTGAAACATGCATGGAGCCAGTAGAAAAAAATACGACATTTTTAGCTAATGACGTTCGTTTCAAACGAGGGTTAAACGAATAATTTCGAAGACTTGATTACTTAATTTTTTTAAGAGAACTTCTTTCGGAAACGACCCGAAGAATATTAATTATTTTCGAAATCCCCCTCTTCCGCGGGATTGTCTATGTAAACAAATCCCTTCCAAGAGGTGTCTTGAGTTGTCCACATCGAGATGCAAATTGGTCCAATTTCGACCGTTCTTTTTGTTTTTGCACGCGTGGGCGTCAACTCCGTTTTCACGTGTGAGATTTGCTGACGAAAGATTTATTTATTTTAGCATATCTAAATTATCTTCAGATAACTCTTAAGGAGTATGTTTGGGTTAACTGTCCTGGGAACCTGTTTAAGTTAGGATCAAGTTGAAAATTCTTTAGATATAATTGAAGGCAATACAGTCGTGACTTTAGTTTAGCATATCTAAATTAGCTTCAGATAACTCTTAAGGAGTATGTTTGGGTTAACTGGCCTGGGAACCTGTTTACGTTAGGATCAAGTTGAAAATTCTTTGGATATAATTGAAGGCAATACAGTCGTGAGTTCACTTTAATTAATTTTTAGTTTTAAAATTTTCGGGTGCTTACACGATCATAACAAAAAATTAATGTGCAAAATATAAAATTAATAAACGTAAAGGTAATTCAAATACGTAAAGAAAGAAATAAATAAAATGACGTTAAATTTTTAACTGATTTCCACTTTATTTTTTAACACATGACAATTGTTTCGGTACACTGTACGTAGTAAGTACTCAATATCTGAAGAAGGTACAGTGTACCGAAACAATTGTCATGTGTTAAAAAATAAAGTGGAAATCAGTTAAAAATTTAACGTCATTTTATTTATTTAAATGGATTTTCACCAAGTAATAGTCAACTCAATTAATTATTTAAAGAAAGAAAACCAATCACAATCGAAACATTTACAAACGAAAAAAGAAACGCAAATAAGAAACAAAGAAAATCGAGAACTTCCTTTGACGATTCAAAAATCCAGTCTAAATGGAAAAAAAAATTCTGAACAAAGAAAAATAAATGACGATTGTAATGTTTATAACAGCAAACTTTCATGCTTCGTTTTATTTTCTATTTTAAATTTTTATTTTTGTTCTTTGCAAATTTTTCCTTGCCATTCAGTTTTTCATTTTTATCTTTGGTCCTTCATTTTAACTTTCTCCTCTCTTTTCATTTAATATTTGCTTTTAGTTTTCAATTAATTTTTTGCCTTTTTTTTCCCCTAATATTTCATAAATTTTCGTCTTTCATTTGTTTTTTTTCTTTTTATTTTCTTTCACGTATTTCATTTTTTATTTGCTTCTGTTTTGGAAAGAAAACAAAAAAAAATAGGTACCGAGAATTCTAATACCAATAGCTGTAGAACTCGATTCTAGACCTCATGATGTAAAAATATACAGGGATGCTCCATTTACGAAAATAGATAATTAAACATCACCAAGGCCACCAATACAATTTTTCAAATAAATTTGAAGAAGTGTTAGTATTCTTTATTTAGAATAATGTGTAGAATCAAAATTCTATTTAAAATGAGAGAGTCAACGGCGACTTCCGGTTTAACCGGAAGTGATATAAAAGTGAAAATAACGTGCATTCAAGAAAGTCCGTTATCAGAAGGCTCTGAGCCTGCTTTTATTTTATGACGGCACGTCGTAGCTTAGTACGTATGTTGAAACTGTTGGCAGCGCGAATATTAAAACAAGAAAGACTAAGTTGCTAGACCTGAAACGTATGCGGTGACAATCGAGAAGTTGGCGTTTAGGGTGCGTGTGTCAAGAAAATCCCCGAGACTTTAGTTATAACAAATTATCATATAATCCTGTTTATTATTGTAAATCCTGACAAAATAAAGTAATTAACAAAACCTTGAATTACTGCGTGTTATCAACAGCCTCAGCTGTCAAATATTTTGTTTATATCTTCGAAGTATTTTATTTTATTAATTGGGTTTTCTTATTATCCATTTTGTAGAAAATCGTAATTAAATGGATACAAAAAAGTTAGGTTATGTTTATAATAATCGTATAGTTACGACGTGACTTTGCAAAATTTGTATCTGACATAAAGTTTTTATTGAACGCACTTTATTTTAGTATGAAAGATCACTTTCCCCTAGGGCAGTGTATTAATTTTTTGAATTTTTGTATATTCTCTTCCACGAGAACTACTAATAAGCCATTCAACTTAGATTAACATCCTGTATATTATTATATTATTACAATTTCATATTTATCGTTAGAAAAAAACTAGTGACATTTTATGAACAAGTTGGCAATGAAAAAGGAAAAGATCTGGTAACCCTGGTTTAGTGTTGCCAATCCGTGGGAATTCTCACACTTTAAAATTGCAAAGAAGGAAATTGCTTGAGAAAAGGAGAATTTTTGAACATAAAATTAATTAAATTTTATAACAAATCTTTACAAAAATTCTTAAAAATAATCTATAAAATGCAAATTGAAGGAAGAAGCAAACATACAAGCAAGTTGTGAGGGAACACTTCTTTGGTTCCTCCTTCTAAAGTTGGTAGTCTGTAGTAGTGGGAGGCAGACATTTTTATACAAAACCAAGAACCAAAAAGAAAACATTTTAGGCGTAATTATTTGAATAAACCTTCAAGACGATGTTCCACATCACCCCCCAAACAGAGCGGGTTTCTTGTAATATCTCAAACTTCGTAGGTAAGTCAATTTGCGCACTTCAAAAAAATCATTGTCAAATTTTGTTGGGCACAATTCTGCATCAAAACGCAACTTTTCCACAGTTGACGAAGACCATGAATATACCACACCGACGAAGTGCGTCAAGGTACCCCAGGATATGCAATTATGGGAGAAATCGGAAGCTTACTTTGTAAGTCAATTTTGCTGATCGCAGCCCTTGTTCTATGTCAAACGGTTTCAGGAATACATGGGGTTTATTCTGGCTATGAACGAGGCCATTATAAGTAAATCGCTGAGTGCAGCAGCTGCAAACCAATCCGCTAGAGTTACGAAGGTCATTGATTTATTAGAAGCGATAAATTTGTTGATTAATGAAACACCGCCCATCCATCAACCTCAAAGATTTGGAAATGCTGCCTTTAGGTCATTTTATCAAAAGCTTAAAGATGTAATGGACCATAACCCCAATTTTTTTACGTGCGCTCTCATTTACCTTTTCACTTTCAGCAATTATTTGACTTATTAAAGAACGTCCTTCCCCTTCACCTATACAGGGCGATTCCAGAAATAATGATATACCTGAATGAAGGCTTTGGAAACTCGACGCGAATTGATTATGGGACGGGACATGAAATATCATTCCTCATGTTCTTGTGTTGCCTCTTCAAAATAGGTGTTTTAACCGAGGAAGACAAAGGCGCTGTCGTCAGTAGAATATTCAGTAAATACTTGGACGTCGTGCGACGATTACAGCAAGTATACCGAATGGAACCGGCTGGAAGCCACGGCGTATGGAGCTTAGATGATTACCAGTTTGTGCCATTTATCTGGGGGAGTGCTCAGCTTATTGCGCATCCACGTATTGAACCCTCGTCATTTTTAAATGAAGATATTATCTCAAATTACGCGCACGATTTCATGTTCCTGGGATGCATCAAGTATATAAACTCCGTTAAGGTTGGGCCATTCGCCGAGCACTCAAACCAATTGTGGGGGATCAGCGGTGTTTCAAACTGGTCCAAAATCAACGGGGGGCTTATAAAAATGTATAAAGTCGAAGTAATGTATTTATAACATTACTTTTTTGTTAAGTTTATTTTGAATTTCTTTTAGGTGCTAGGGAAATTTCCGGTGGTACAACATATAGTCTTCGGCTCGCTTTTATCCATTAAACCGGCGGAACCAAATTCTAGCTTGCGAAAAACACGAATCAATTTCACTCCACCTTTGAGTACTTATGAATCTGCTGCGTCGATAACGAAGCAGTCTAGTAGCACAAGCACTTTAGGATCATTTTCAGAGAATATTGAACCTGGTAGTGGTGTTAGTGTTGTTTCCAGCCGTTCAAATGAGGAATATAAGGGTGAACTTGAAAATGGCTCGGAAGCTGAAGCACAGGTGCCTCAATAACTGATTTGTTATTGTATGGTAAAGTGTACATATTTATATTTATAATATATGTTGATTGTATTTAAATGTGTTTAGTTGTAGTAATTAATGGTATTATTATTATTATGCAATAAATTTATTTCATTTTTAATTTAATAATGCCGAAATAAGTTGTTTTTAATAAACTTCATAGTAAATTTAAAGAAATCCAAAAAGAGTGCCTCAAAAAATTATTTCCTTTTGTGTCCTTAGATTATGTTTACAAAATTTTTGTACCATGTAGCTTTCATATAAGAAAAGATAAATGTGCCTAAATGTCGTTTTGGAAAAAAACAAATTCTCGAAAAAGCTCTGAAAGTTTGCCCCTAATTCTTTTTGCATTGACCAAAAGAACGTAAAAAAAATCTTCAAAGAAAGAGTACCTTTTCTTCTATTTTTCTTTTGTTTCTTAATTTTTCTTGAATAGTTATGAAAAAAATGGTTTTATAAAATTTACCATAAATTTAAAAAGAGATTTCTTATTAGACAATAAAGGTCGCTTCAATTGAAAAGTAGGTTTCCACAGAAATTCGGAAGGAGGAAAGGTACTTTTCTTCCTTCTTGGAAGAAAGAATATCGTGCCATCTATCGAAACTGTTCAATAATCACTAACAAAAATAGATGTTGGTTTGATTTTGACAGAATAGGTGACAGTAGTTGAAACATTCTCGTACAGAGGGCACTAGTTTCCAGTTCGGTCAAAAATTCCTTAGAATTTTATTTTTCAAGCACCAATAAATAAATAAGCAGGGTTGCCAGACAGAGGGATTTTTTAGTGGGATATTGTGAGGAAGTGCACGCAGAAACTAAACCTAATTTTCAAATTTTTATAATTTTTTACCCTTAATCTTTGTAATCGAAACCAAGCAGAAATTCTTTAATAAAATACATAATGAAAGGAAGAAATGATAACAGCATCCGTAAATCAATGTGCTTTCCAAGAACGTCCCTTTCCTAAGTACGTGCGCTTAAATATTTTGTAATATTTCTTGTTTTAAGTTTAATTAGAACAAAATTAATTTTAGTTAGGTAATAAAATATATTATTGATTTAAGGGATTTTATTTTGGGTAAGTTGAACAAGAGACCTGACACCCTGTAAATAACCAAAGACGTCAAGCTCTTCTGTGAATTGCAAGGTTATGGTTATTTATGATCATTTCATTGCCATAACGTCTAATTAAAAAAAAAAAGCGAAATTCTAATTAACTAATTATTTAAAAATTTAATTTCTGAATTATGACAGTTATTAGATGTCATTTTAGGCGGCGTTGCCAACCATCAAGGGTCGTTTTTCCCTCACATTGGCGTAAAAATTCCCTTTTTTCCTTCAAATTACAATTTTAAGCTACTTTTAAGCATTTTTGTCTCAAAATGTATTGTTTTTCTTCAACAAATCCCTTTTTGTATTTTTAAGGCAATTTCCCCAAAAGTGGAAATTATCTCTTCCATTGGCAACACTAATTTCTGGGCTCCTTCGGGCACTGTTGCCAATCAACCAAAACGAAAATTTCCTTCGTGTCAGTTCTTTTTAGAAAAAGAATTCCTTTCTCGCATCAATCCCGTTTTTAAATCCCTTAAAGAAGTTACTACACTGATCTGCTCTGAAAGATTCTATGTGAACATTAGCGCTGTGAATCGAAAGCGTAACTTTTAAAGTTTTTCAAGGAATACATTATACCAAGTGATCATATAAATTCATTATCAACTCTTGCAATGAAATTTGGAAGGCAAGTATTTAGTTTTATTATAAAATAACGTTAAGGAATGCAATGATTTGTTTTTCAGTTAAGTTAATACATGCGTGCAAATATCTGATAAGTCTCTATTAGGGCTGAAATATGTATACGGAGGACGCTCGGGGGGGCAATTTAGCCGACTGACTTACAGCCAAAAAATTTTACGATTGTCTTTTGTTTTTATTATCATACGTCTGTTATCTTTACGTCTGTCATTTTGACGTTTCTCGATGTCTGTCATTCTGACGTTTCTTACGTCTGCTATTTTGACGTTTCTCGACGTCTGTCATTCTGGCGTTTCTTACGTCTGTTATTTTGATGTTTCTTGACATCTGTCATTTTGATGTTTCTTGTCATCTGTCACCTTGACGTTTACTATTATTTGTCATCATGATATAATTTATTGGCCACTAAGTAACGTGTGAGCCCCTACATTTCTCGACCTCTGTCATTCTGAGTTTCTTATTTCTGTTATTTTGACATATCTCGACGACTCTCATTCTAACGTTAGTTATGTCTGTTATTTTGGCGTCTGTCATTTTGACGGTTCTTGACGACTGTCGTCTTGATTTCTGTAACCTTAACGTTTGCTATTATTTACCATCATGACATGATTTGTTGGTCACTAGGCAACGTGCGAGCCCTCACGTTCTCGATGTCTATCATTCTGACTTTCCTTAAATTTATTAAAAAATCAAGTTTTCTTGCCAGATGAAAATTATGAAAATTAATTAAAATTGTGTAACTGGCAGTATAGAAAGTGATAGGAAAGAGTTTCAAAAAAGGGGTAAGTTTTTCTAAATTTTTCAATAAACCAAAATTTTTTAAGGTACAGAGTTCTGATGAAGCCCAATAAGGCCGAAATACATGTTAAACTCTTTCCTATCACTTTCTATACTGCCAGTTACACAATTTTAATTCATTCTTAAATTTATTATTTTGACGTCTGTCATTTTGACGTTTCTTGATATCTGTCGTTTTGACATTTCTTGAAGTTTGTCATTCTGACGTTTCTTAACTCTGTAATTTAGACGTCTGTCATTTTTACGTTTTTACGTTTCTTGACGACATTTTATTATCTTTCAATTTGATTATTTTTGAATGTGTGTTATTTTGTTTTCTTTGTTTTGTAACCATTATTTTCAAATTGTTTTTTTTTCAAATTTGTGTTTTCAAATTTTATGTCTTTTTTTATCATTGTTTACTTGTATTCTTTGTTTCGTCACCTTTCCTTCCAAATTTATTCTTACTTGAAATTTATTAATCTATTGAAGCGTGCTGTAAAATTGATTGTCTTTTGTTTTTTTAAACTTTGATTTAGGATTTTTTAAAAATTCCACTGTTTCATTTTTTTTGCTTTTTCATCGATCTCTGTATTTATTTATTTTTTAAATTATTGATCAATTCAATTGTCTTGCGAAATCGATTGTCATTTGCTTTTATTGTTGCTTATTTTACATATTATTTCGTATTTTTTTTAAGTACTACTATTTAATTTTCTTCGTTTTTCATCGTTTCTTTTTTTTCATTTTCTGGAGTAAAATCGCTTGTCTTTTATCACCAGTTAGTCGTGCCAACACACGGCTAAATTTGACGGTTGGGAGGGGGGGGGGCAATGCAATCTAGCCAACTGATCTACAGCCAAAAATTTTGCGATCGTCTCTTGTTTTTATTGTTCTTTTTCTTTTAATTTGATTATTTTTGAATTTGTGTTATTTGTTGTCTTGTTTCGTCGCATTTGTTTTCAAATTGTTGTGTGTTTCAAATTTATTATTAATCGCGCTGAATTGCGCCATAAGATCGACCGTCTTTTGTTTCTGTTTCTTCAACTTTACGTATTTTTAATGATTTTTTACGTCCTTCGTTAAATGTCTTTTTTTTTCTTTTGTTTTAATTTATGAACTGCGCCTTGTTGTGTATTTCGTTTTTATTCTTTGTTAATATTATTTTTGATTTTTTTTTAAATTTTGTTTACTTGTATGCTTTGTTTCGACACCTTTCCTTCAAAACGGTCTTTATTTTAAATTTATTAATCTACTGAAGCGTGCTGTAAAATTGATCGTCTTTTGTTTTTTTTTTTAATTTCTAGTTCGTATTTTTTAAAAATTCCACTATTTTATGCTTTTTTTTGGTTTTTCATCGTTCTTTTTATTTATTTATTTTTTAAATTATTGATCAATTCAATTGTGTTGTGAGATCGATTGTCTTTTGTTTTGATTGTTGCTTTCTTCACATATTATTTCGTATTCCACTGTTTCATTTTCTTCGTTTTTATGTTTTCTTTTTAAATTAAAAAAAAATTTAATTTATTCAATTGTGTTGTTAAACCATTTATCTTTTGTTTTTATTGCTTCTTAAATTTTATCTTTTCGTGTTTTTTTAAACTATATTGTGTATTTCATTTTTTGTGTAAAATCGCTTTGTCTTTTATCACTGCCATCGCATGCTGAGTTTTGACCTTAAACTTTTTACTATTTTCGAGCTACTCATTTACTGATGAAGCCTCAATTAGGGCCGAAATATCTATGCAGAGGACGCTCGGGGAGACCCCATCGCAATCCAGCCGACTAATTTACAGCCAAACATTTTGCGATTGTCTTTTGTTTTTATTTTATTTTTCTTTTAATTTGATTATTTTTGAATTTGTGTTGTTTTGTTTTCTTTGTTTTGTAAGCGTTCTTTTCAAATTGTTTTGTTTTCAAATTTCTGTTTTCAAATTTTATGTTTTTTTTTTAACATTGTTTACTTGTATTCTTCATTTCGTCACCTTTCCTTCCAAATTTATTTTTATTTGAAATTTATTAATCTGTTGAAGCGTGCTGTAAAATTGATTGTCTTTTTTTTTTTTTAATTTTAATTTAGAATTTTTTAAAAATTCCAGTTTCATTTTTTTTGCTTTTTCATTGTTTTCTTTATTTATTTATTTTTTAAATTATTGATCAATTCAATTGTCTTGCGAAATGGATTGTCATTTGTTTTTATTGTTGCTTATTTTAAATATTATTTCGTATTTTTTTAAAGTTCCACTATTTAATTTTCTTCGTTTTTCATCGTTTTTTTTTTTATTTTCTGGTGTAAAATCGCTTGTCTTTTATCACCAGTTAGTCGCGCCATCACACGGCTGAGTTTGACGCTTGGAGGGCCCAATGCAATCCAGCCGACTGAGTTACAGCCCAAAATTTTGCGATTGTCTTTTGCTTTTATTGTTATTTTTCTTTTAATTTGATTATTTTTGAATTTGTGTTATTTTGTTTTCTTTGCTTCGTCGCATTTCTTTTCAAATTGTTTTGTTTTCAAAATTATTATTAATCAGGCTGAATTGCGTTATAAAATCGACCGTCTTTTGTTTCTGTTTCCTTCAACTTTACGTATTTTTAATGATTTTTTACGTTCTTTTTTAAATTTCTTCCCGAATCTTTCTTTTTCGTTTGTTTCAATTTATGAATTGCGCTTTGTTGTGTCTTTCGTTTTCATTTTTTTAAATATTATTTTTATATGTTTTTTTTTTGTTATATTGTTTATTCTTTGTTTCGTCACCTTTCCTTCCAAATAATTTTTATTTTAAATTTATTAATCTGCTGAAACATGTTGTAAAATTGATTGTCTTTTGTTTTTCTTTAAATTTCTATTTCTTGTTTTTTTAAAATTCCACTATTTCATGTTTTTTTTTTTGCTTTTTCATCGTTCTATTTCTTTATTTATTTTTTAAATTATTGATCAATTCAGTTGTGTTGTGAAGTCGATTGTCTTTTGTTTTCATTGTTGCTTTCTTTTACATATTATTTCGTATTTTTAAAAAATCACACTATTTCATTTTCTTTGTTTTTCATCGTTTTATTTTTAAACAAAAATTTTGTCTTTTGTTTTATTGTTCCTTAAATTTTATCTTTTCATGTTTATGAAATTATACTGTGTGTTTCACTTTTTGCGTAAAATCGCTTGTCCTTTATCACCGGTTAGTCTCGCCATCGCACGGCTGAGTTTTGACCTTAAACTATGTACTGTTTTCGAGCTACTTTTTTACTGATGAAGTCTCAATTAAGGTCGAAATATCTATGCAGAGGACGCTCGGGGGTCTCCATTGCAATCCAGTGGACTGTCTTACAGACGATTGTCTTTTGTTTTTATTTTATTTTTCTTTTAATTTGATTATTTTTGAGTTTGAGTTATTTTGTTTTCCTGGTTTCGTCACCATTCTTTTCAAATTGTTTTGTTTTAAAATTTATTATTAATCGCGCTGAATCCCGTTATAAAATCGGTCGTCTTTTGTTTTTGTTTTCTTCAACTTTACCCATTTTTAATGCTGTTTTATCTTCTTTTTTAAATTTCTTCCCGAACCTTTTTTTTTTCGTTTGTTTTAATTTATGGATTGTGCTTTGTTGTATTTATTTTAAATTTATTAATTTATTGAAGCGTGCTGTAAAACTGATTGTCTTTTGTTTTTTTAATTTTTATTTTGTATTTTTTTTAATTCTACTATTTCATGTTTTTTTTTTGGTTTTTCATCGTTCTTTTTGTTTATTTATTTTTGAAATTATTTATCTATTCAATTGTGTTGTGAAATCGATTGTCTTTTGTTTTCGTTGTTTTTTCACACGTTTAATACTTTTTAAAAAATCAGTTTTTCATCGTTTTCTTAATAATAAAAAAACTAATTTAATCGATTGTGTTGTTAAACCAATTGTCTTTTGTTTTTATTGTTTCTTAAATTTTATCTTTTAAATATTTTTTAAAATTATACTGTCTATTTCGTTTTCTTGTGTAAAATCGCTTGTCTTTCATCATCGGTTAGTCGCACCATCGCACGGCTGAGTTTTGACCTCTTTTACTGATGAAGACCCAATTAGGGCCGAAATATCTATACAGAGGACGCTCGGGGTGGGAGGGCATCGCAATCCAACCTACTGACTTTCAGCCAAAAATTTTGCGATTGTCTTTTGTTTTTATTATCATTTTTCTTTTAGTTTGATTATTTTTGAATTTGTGTTATTTTGTTTTCTTTGTTTTGTCAACATTTTTTTAAATTCCATTTGAGACAAATCGATGCGATTATAAGAGCAAGTAATTCAGGAGTGGGATCCAAGCAGCTTTCTAATTTCAAATTGATTATTTTTGAGTTCGAAATCAATGTTTTATTTCTTAATCAAGTAATCAATTTTCCTGCAAATCGTAAAGAAACTTCATCAAACTAAGGGGGCGCTACTGCTGCTGCAAGGAGCACGGATTAAAACGCAACCTCGTAACTTTTAATAGTGTTCATTCGAGCAGGTCTCGGCAGAGAAATCTCCGGCTATTAGAAAATCATAAAATCCTTCTTCCTCTGTCAGGCGTTAATTGCGCCGAAAAGGTCAACCTTTTTCCTCACGGAACACAAAACACCCTCCTTCCCCCCTTTTATTTTAGAATTCGACGGCATATTTCGGATTAAACTTCGAAGGGCGTTATCCAATTTTCTCGGAAAATTCCTTTATGGTGAGGATGGGGGGGGGGGGCGCATAAACAACGGGACCTCGTCTTAAATAGCTAATTATCCACTTCTTCTGCAGATAATTAAGTTTTCGTTTTATACGGAGAGCGAGATTTAATTAAGCTTTAGTAAAAAAGAATACCTTTCAAAGACAGTAACGTAATCATAATTACTTTGTGCTTCTTGTAGTATACAGGTAGCGAGTACCTTAAGTAGGTAATCAGTTGAAAAGATAATAAGAACGTGGCATTTTATTAGGCAATTAAGATTAAAAAAAAAAATTCTGTAGCGTCCCTTTGAATTAAATTTGAATGGCTAACAGACGCCGTTTAAAATTCTGATAGTTACAGTGAAACACATTAGTTTAGGGAGCACGTTTAGTGGCGGGGTGTGTTTTGCAAAACCGGGGGTGGATGGATATAAGCGTATGCAAACTGCCTACCATAACACTTAACAAAATTACATTGTTTTACAAGATTACTATTGATAGCACTCGATTAAATAAATTGACTTTCCGGACAGACTTGATTACTTACTGCTTCGGGGATCGAACTACGATTTTGACCAGGAATTAACGCAGGTTGCCACGATTTAAATCAAATCGTGTAAAAAAACTGATAATCTAAATAAATCGAACTTAAGAAAATTCAAATAAAAAGAACAATTTATTTAATGTTAGATTATCTACATATCTAAAACTACCTGCTTAAAAAGAATATGTAGGTAAACTAAAACTTAAAAAGAAAATACTTAAAAAGAGATATTTTAAGTTAACTTTTTAATTATAGTTTTTATAAAGAAAAACAAATTTAGCAGCTTTTTCAGTCCCTTTCAAAATTTCATTTCATTTCGCGAACATAGGTGGCGTACCTGTCAAATATTTTGCAGTTTCTTTGACAGATGAACGCACCCTCGCTTTACAAAGAACGGAAACGAGACGATTTTAATTTCTGTCAACATTTGGTTCGTTGCCATCGAAAACCAGTCGATTTCTTATTGTATTCAGAGATGGCGCTTTGTTCCCGTCAGAATTGCAAGAGTTGGTTGACAGATGGAAATTCGACAATTTTTAGGACATCAGTTTGTTGTTGCAGTCGAGAATGACGTTGCCTTCGATAATTAATCGATTCCTTATTTTATTCACAGTTGCCGCTGATCGAAACGTCAGGGTTGCGGGAGTTAGTCGAAAGTTGACAGAAACGACGTCAAATTATTATTTCTAAATCAAAAATGACGTTGCCGACAATGATCGAGCGATTCCTTATTCTGTTCATAGGTGACGCTGTTGTCGGAGTTGGTTGGTACCGTCGGAATTGCAAGAGTTAGTTGGCAAATGAAGCAAATTTGATCATTTTTAAGGCATCAAATTGTCGCGAGTGACGATTAACCGATTGCTTATTTTATTCATAGATAGCGTTGATTGAAACGTCAAAGTTGCCGGAGTTAGTCGAAAGTTGACGGAAATGCAACAATTTCTACGACGTCAAATTGTTATTTTTGAATCGAAAATGACGTTGCCGACAACGATCGATCGTTTCCTTATTCTATTCATAGGTGGCGCTATTGTCGGAGTTCCAGGAGTTGGTTGGTCCGCGTCGGAATTGCAAAAGTTGGTTGATATACAAAAGAAATTCGACAATCAATTTGTCGTTGCAGTCGAGAATAACGTCGATTAATCAATTCCTTATTTTATTCATAGATGGCGCTGATCGAAACGTCGGAGTTGCGGGAGTTAGTCGAGAGTTGTCGGAAATGTGACCATTTTTAGGACGTCAAATTATTATCTATAGGTCGAAAATGACGTTGACAGCGAGGTTACTCGATTCCATATTCCAGTTATAGATGGCGGAGTGACTAGATCGGAGTTGCAAGAGTTAGTTGGAAAGGTGATCATCTGTAGACCTCATTTGTAAATGGAAAATGACGTTTCCAACTACGATTAATCGATTCTCTAACCTATTCGTAAACGGCGACGAGTTTGGGGCGGAGTTGTAAGAGTTAGTTGGCAGAAGATGGAAGTACGATCGTTTTTAGACATCTAATTGATATTTGTACATCGAAAATGACGTTGCCAACGACAATTAATCGTTTCCTTATTCTATACATATTTATTCATAGATGGCGCTGATTGAAACGTCAAAGTTGCCGGAGTTAGTCGAGAGTTGACGGAAATTCAACAATTTTTACGACGTTAAATTGTTATTTTTGAATCGAAAATGACGTTGCCGACAACGATTGATCGATTCCTTATTCTATTCATAGGTGGTGGTATTGTCGGAGTACCAGGAGTTGGTTGGTCCGCGTCGGAATTGCAAAAGTTGGTTGACAAACAAAAGAAATTCGACAATCAATTTGTCGTTGCAGTCGAGAATGACGTCGATTAATCAATTCCTTATTTTATTCATAGATGGCGCTGATCGAAACGTCGGAGTTGCGGGAGTTAGTCGAGAGTTGTCGGAAATGCGACCATTTTTAGGACGCCAAATTATTATCTATAGGTCGAAAATGACGTTGCCAGCGAGGTTACTCGATTCCTTATTCCAGTTATAGATGGCGGAGTGAATAGATCGGAGTTGCAAGAGTTAGTTGGAAAGGTGATCATCTGTAGACCTCATTTGCAAATGGAACATGACGTTTCCAACTATGATTAATCGATTCTTTAACCTATTCGTAAATGGCGACGAGTTTGGGGCGGAGTTGTAAGAGTTAGTTGGCAGAAGGTGGAAGTACGATTGTCTTTAGACATCAAATTGATATTTGTACATAAAAAATGACGTTGCCAACGACAATTAATCGTTTTCTTATTTTATACATGGATGGCGTGGTGTTTGCGACGGAGTTCCAAGAGTTGGTTAGCAGATGATGGAAATGCATCATCACATTGTTTTCTGTAAATCGAAAATGACGGTTTCTACTGCGATTAATCGATTTTTGAATCCATTCATAGATGGGGTGGTGTTTGACTCGGAGTTGTAAGAGTTAGTTGGCGGATGAGGTTAATACGACGATATTTAGGATGGCAGATTGTTAGTTATGGTTAAAAAACGACGTTGTCAACGACGATTAATCGATTCTTTATACCATTCATAGATGGCGGGGTGATTGGAACGGATTTGCAAGAGTTAGTTGGCAGAAATTGGAAATGTGACCATTTGTAAACGTCATTTGTGGATGGAAAACGACGTTTCCAACTACGATTAAGCGATTTTCTAAGCTATTCGTAAACGGCGACGAGTTTGGGGCGGAGTTGTAAGAGTTAGTTGGCAGAAGATGGACGCACGATCGTTTTTAGACATCAAATTGATATTTGTACATCGAAAATGACGTTGCCAACGACAATTAATCGTTTCCTTATTCTATACATAGATGGCGGGGTATAAATCACATCTAGAGGGCGGTATATATCCAGGCCGTAAAAGCGCAATAGCTTTTTTACTTCCGGTTGCCCAATACATGTGAAGTTCCTATTTGTTGCATAAATTGCTCTCCTCATCATTAGACTTTGTTGTACGTCTTTCTTTTTTTAATTGATGAAGTAGAAGCTATGAGCAATGGGGCACTATCCAAACTGTCCTCTTCCAATGTGTTCCATTGTACATTTGCCACTATTCCTACAAAGGCATTTCCACCATCTGTTTTTGTTTTTTTTTCTATATTACTTGAAGCACATTAAAAAAAAAACATGATTTTTATCAACCCTGAATTAACGTAACATAACACGATAAAAAAAAAACAAAAAATCTTTTTTGTTACTCAATTATATATTAATAATATTTGAATGTAGAGGGTGTTACTATACTTGGGCTATTTATGTAAAATTTATTCACTAAAATCAAAGGTTTGAGGTTTTATGTGCCAGGGCTATTATAATTCATAGTCTTCCCCAATAATAAAAATTAATCTAACTCTTTGCTAGGTGACTAGTTTTAAAAACCTTGCGTTTGAAAGACTTAAGCTCAATATCACCCTGTGTTTGTTTAATTTAATAAATATAATAACGTCGTTGGGGTTTCTGAAAATGAAAACTTATTTGATTAAAGTAAAGTTTTCTTGTTATCTACCCTCTCGCCTGGGGTTTGTTTCTTCAAGCATGTATGTCTTTTATCATCTGAAATCTAGGTCAATCTCTCGGAAAAATGAGTGCATTAATGGGAATGTTTCCTCGCGAAGATTAAGCATCATCCTGACACAACGCTAACTCGAATTGCACCATCTATTATCTCGGTCGGACTTCGATATCCATCCAGGGGGTTAACAGAAATTTATGGTCCGCTCCTTTTTCTTGCGCCAGCAAAACATATTTTGCAATAATAATATTTAATACCTGTTGCCCGGGCTCGCGCGTCATTTTTAAGGCGGGTAAATATTAAAATCATGAATTTTCTTGTATGTAAATTCCGCCAGACACACGTTATTTATTTTGCCGCAGCTGCTGTTGCTTCCTGCAAGCTCAGGATCAACATCTGGAGCAGTATCGCACGGTGGAGGATAAATATTATTATTCATATCAGTGAAGTCATAACATTAGCCTTAGGGTTTTCTTTAAACTTCACCTCTTGGCATTTAATTTGCAAAGTAAATATTCAACGGGGGGATCAGGGTTTAAGTTGGCAATAACACGTGCACCTTCTCCGCACATTTTCATTTTGCGTGAATTTATTATTTTCATTTCGTAGTTTTCATGCTGATTACAATAATGTAGTCAAAAAAAGCAATTGAACCTCACGTTTATGAGATGAAGGCAAAAAGACACTTTCTTAAAATGGAACACCTGTATATTATTTTACCAATCGAAAGGGAATAAAATTTTTCAATTTTTTGTAAATTAATAAATGAAGAAGACACTTTCATTTTTATAAATTCATAAAAGTGCCTGTGCTTTAGAAACAAAACATTTGTGAACCTTAGCAGTCAAATTATTCTGTTGCATAATTAAATTGGTTTCCGGTTTGAACCGCGTCACGACTGCTTCTACTTTCGACGTTTCGTACTTCTTTGTAGAAGAACTTTCTCAGGGCTGTTGCTGCTGCTGGCGGTGTTGCTGTTACTTCTCAGTAGGGATGTGTCGTTATTTAACAATCTGTTATTTTATAACCGTTATTCAACCGCAACAGTTACAACCTGTTATCTGCTTTCAAAAATAACAGGTTAAAAATAACGTCTTGCAACGACTTTTTATATAAAAAATCAGTGAATTGCTGCAAATAAAAATTAATTTCCGTAATTAACGGAGCTGTGTTTGTGTTACTCCCCGAAAGAGAGCACTCTCATGTTAAGATGTTGCCTTTATGCAGCCAGAAATATGATTTCTCAAACCGTTATTTATAACCTGTTAAAAATAACTGTTATTTGCAAATAACAATAACGGATTATATCTGTTATTTGAGAATAACTAGTTCGCCCATCCCTACTTCTCAGTCTAACTAGAAGTAGCAGCTACACCACCAACACCAGCAACACCGCCAGCAGCAGCCCTGAGGAAGTTTTTCTGCAATGGAGAACGAAACGTTGGCAGTTGAAGTTCAATTATTCTGTTGACAGTTGCACTATTTTAGAAGTTTGTGGTTATTTGTTGTTAAAGTGGCAAATTCACTTAAAATTTTAATTAATTGAAATACCTTCTATGAAGGTTGTCCTAAATTTTTGGATGTACAGTCGTGGCCAACAGAATAACTTGATTATGGCTGTTTGCAAATGTTTTGTTTCTAAAACACAGGCACCTTGAAGAATTTGTAAAAAATCTCCTTTATTTATTAATTTACGAAAAGATGACGAAGGACAATTTTAATTAAGAATTTTAGTTAGTTAAATAATGTACAGGTGTTCCATTTAAAACTGTCTGTATCTTATAAACGCGAGATTCAATTGTTTCTTTAGACATCATTGTAGTCAAGGTTAGCAACAGACTCAAACTCAAGAACAGATTGTATAACATATAGAAGAAGGGACGATCACTTCTCTAGATATTATTTTTAATTAAAGTAAATTTATAACAAACAAAAAAAAGTATGTGAAGAATGAGAATTGTCTGGGCAGGGCAAATACTATTTGTCATCAAGGAAAAGGTAAACATTTTAAAAATTTGGGCGGATTCACAGACATTAGTTTTATTTGTCATGGATACTGTCCGTGACATAAAACATAAATAATTTGTTTACCTTTTACTACCAATTCTACAAAGTGGTCAAGAATAACTGTTTGAGTTGGCAATACAATGAAGAGTATTTTTTTATTCGGCTATTTGCAACACTGCAACCAGATATATGTTTTGTTGGTTTTTTTGACGTAATCTGAACAGTGATAGATTTAAAAATGAAATTCAGTACTGCCAACTCAAGCAATGTATCTTGACTACTTATTATATTAAAGAGTAAAATTAAGATTGTTACGCATCCGCATTTTTTTAAAAGAATTTCTGTTTTGGTTTTTCGAATTTTAATTCTGTTTGCTAAAAGTGCAATCAAGGAGCGGCACATTTTTGAAAAGTTCTTTATTTGCAGAGAAGTATTCGAAGTTTTTGATAACAAATGCACTACACAGTTGCAATCATTTGTTTCTCATTGTGAAATTTTAAGTGTCAAAAGTGCCAGGACAGTATTTGGCATTTAAATTCGTGCCCAGTTCAAAAAATAAATGTCCGGACCTTTTTTCCACACTAAAATGGATTTTTTTTTAACTGTTTTGTCTCAGGTATATACCTAGTTTGAATCCAACTCTGGAAAGAAGAGATAAATCGAGTTACACAGTTTAGGATGGCAAATTAAAAAAAAAAAACTAAAAAATTAAAAATACAAGCAATAACTAATGAGCGGGTGAATTCTATTTTCCAAGGTTATCGGTTAGCGAAATGCTTGCGAAGTACAACGTTTCGCGCCGGTCAGCGGCGTGGGATTGAAAAGCAACTAATTTGTAGGTAATAGAAACAGTAATGCCAACTCTACATTCCGTTGAGAGCTGACGCTAACCAAAATGGAGCAGAATTTGTATATGATTAACTTTACATTTAACGAAAAGTTACATCTTTTTGGCTTAAGATTGCATTAGAAATGAAGAAATGATAAATGGCAGCCAGTTTGCTACTTAATGAATCGTCCCATGCAAAGCATGTTGAAAGTTTTAGAAATTTTGTTGCAATTCGGTTTTGATTGCAGTGAATCCTTCGAGCATTTTCCGTGCAGCTGCTGACGAGGCCCCAAATACGACCAAAACAGCTGTACAGAAGATGCTCGAGGAATCCACTGCAATCAAAATCGATTTGCAACAAATTTTTTATAATTAATTATCGTATCATATTGTAAACTATTAGGCCTGAAGAGAGATGAATAAATAGAAAAGTCACTAAATAATCCAAAAATTTACTTTGAGGGCTAAACTAGACCTTGAGCGCTACTTTACAATTAGAAGAGCTAAATCTAAAAAAGCCAAGTTGGCATTACTGAATGGAAATGGTAAGCGTTTCTCTCACTGCGCGCAATTCAGCACGTCTCTGACCGATGACCTTGAAAGATATAATCCTTCCGTCCATTAGTAATAACAATAAGGTCAGTGGCGTAGCAAGAAGTGAACAGGCCTGTCTGTATTGTATTAGAGTCTTTGCGTAAATGCAAAATGTATTTTGGTTTTTCTTTTTTAATGAGTGAAATGAAAATTTTAAAATTTTGCACAAATTGGGGAATCACCGCCAGAATCTGCAAAAATAAACTACGGTTCCTAGCTTTCTTTGGGCATTGACCTCTTAAAAGCAAATCAAAATTATTATTATTATTCAAAGGGGAGTCAAATTAAGATCGCTCCGTTATCCACTACTCTTGGAAACGGGTCGAGGTCATACGTAACCTCAAGATAAAAGACTTTGTTAAAATAAAACACGCACAGAGTCCACGTCGTATTAATAGATAGTTAAATAAATGAGAAGTATTAACAATTAAAATTTTAATAATCCGAAGCACGGATCCGTCTTTCGTTTACAAAGACGAAAATAGATCTCAAAATTCAGTCTGGCGTAAAACGGGCAGCAAAAGATTGCTTAATTTAAATTCAACTTGAACATAACATTAAAAATAAACAAAAAAGACAAAACAAAGCCGACTTTCATAGTTCACTCTGACTTCAACTCAGCTGTCAAGTCTTGAAGTTATCCAACGAATATCGAAGTCCGGCGGAGGGGTGTGAAGAGAAATATGTTAGTATATAGATCGGAATGTCTTTGGAAAATAACTGAGCAAAGTGCAGTAGCGCCACCTTGCGACTGGTGTAATGAATCAACGCAGTAAATTACTTCTGCATATTTTCTTCAATTTTATTTATTTATTATTATAATATAAAAGTGTTTAATTAAAAGTAAATATAGTGCCACAAAAAAATAGTTAAATAAGTGCAAACAACATGATATAAAATAAGTTAATATTAACTGTGAAAAAGGGAAATTTTTTATGCTTACAATGAAGTTACTTCTTTACTGTTTCTGAAAAATTGCCGCTGGATTATTGCCCTCAGTATCATTCTTTTATTTTGGGTATATCTGTGCATTTTATTTCACTTTCAACAGCTTTTGCGTCCAAGGACAACGCTCTCCGACAATGAAATTGTAAATAAACAAATGAGGTTAAGGAAAAGGAGACCCTTGCCTAGAATCCCAAAGGTCGATCGGAAAGCCCTAAGGATACACTTAGACAAGAGATCCTCTGCTGGTACGTCTCATCCTTCTTAAAGGTAGGGAACAATTTGTGTCTCCATTTTCTCTAGTTAATATAGTCGGCCTCAATATCGGTCCTTTATTGTGGGTATATTTTTGCATTTTAATTCACTTTTAACAGCTTTGCGTCCAAGGACTACGCTCTCCGACAATGCACTTATAAATAAATATTATCGATTATTGTTTTCAATGTCGTTCCTTCATTTTAGGTATTTAGTGAATTTTTAAAGCGAACACCAACGACGACTCAAACAAAACATTGATCATTCAAGAAGAGAGTGTTGATTAATTCATTCGGTCAACAGAGTTGCCAAATTGGACGATTAATCGCCATTTAGGGGATTTCTGATCAAAACTTTTGCTTTTTCAAACGATATTTTTTAATTTTTATGTCCCCCATATAAAATATAGACTGGCGACTTTTTTTCAAAAACCACAGAGTAATGATGTCATTAACAGCAATCGTTGTAAACCATTTTTATTTTCATTAAAAAAATCTAACGCCTACATTTGATTGACATGGTAACATCTATATGTACAACATACACATCACTGATTGACATTTTCACTTGAGCAAATTAATTTCCGAATATATACAAAACCTATTGATATGTCTCACTTTATTTACATATACATATAAAGGTTTTAAAACAGTAAGTATAATAGTAAACAAATTATTAAATGGTGTTGAATATCAAAAGGTCATAAGATCGATTAATTAAATAACATATTTTATCTGTGTACAATTTTAATGATGATAGGGGGGGGCTAATAGAAAATTTTCTTAATTACATCACTTGCGCCTTGTAGGTAGGTAAGTTACATTTAGCCTTTTTTTCATACATCATACAATCTACATACAACAGTGAATCGTTATACAAAATGTTGTTATTTTCGATTGTTAATCAAAGAAACAACTGGAGGAATCTCGCTTTTATTATTTCTTTATCAATAAAAAAAAGTAAAAATAACAACGGGACAGTCAGTGGCGTATCAGGTAGAAAACTGTATAACATAGAAGAATAGAGATCACAGAAGTTTTGTTCGAACTAGGGGCCGTGCTAAGGGCACTCGCGTGACAACTCATGTCTTCCGGCCACAGTTGCACTATTGGTATCCTGGCACCGGAAGACACGTCCGTGCAAGTTGCTTCCCTTACGGCGTCGTTCATGCGCAACACCGTTTCAACGGGGGCGTTATGCGATTGCAAACTTTCCCTCATCCATCTCCTTAACCAGTGGCTCAACCACGCAAGATGACACCCACATTTGAAAGAGTTTTCCGATATCGTTAAACCACCTGGAAGTAACTTTCTTAATCCGAAATATTAAAAAACGCCGTACTCACCCGAAATCAAAGTAGTTCCAACATTCTTCCACGTCGTAACATTTCCGTAAAAAATCTCAGGGCTGAGGTAAGACAACATGTTATTCCTCAAATCAATCGTTAGGTAAGCAATCCTGTACATGTTCGAAAATAACCCCTCGGGCAACTCCTCAATTTGGGTTCCCGTAATAATCAGCATTAAATCCGGATTTTTGGTGAACCTTGCAAAAGCGTCCCTATCCACGTACTTCAGATTCCTCCCCGTAATCTCGAGATGGCGAATTTTTCTGTTGGCGACGCAGAGCAACTGGTCATCCAGAAGACTTTCCTGGATGCGCAGCTTTAATATCCTCAGCTGGGGTAAATTCGTGAAGAGCGTGCATAGTTCGCCGCGAAAATTATCAATTTTAGGCCACGTCTCCATCGAGAGCGACGATAGAATTTTTATTTGCGTGAGCGCCTTGCTCTCGAACTTCTCCAACTTTTTTAATCCCTGAATCCTCAGGACCTGCAGATTTCTTAGGCCTTGGAAGTCCTCGGCTACGATTTCCTAAAAATAAACTTTTATTTAATATTGAATTATCTTCCATGGAATAAAAGTTTGTTGCGCGGTTTCATATTGAAAAAAAAATATAAGGCAGGTGGGAGGGGGAGAAAGCGAGCTTGGAATATTAATGGCGAGCAATTCTATTATCCACGATCTATATCAAAGTAACTTTAATGACTACATTGTGAAACTCACTTGGATTTCATAAAGTAGCTCATTAAAGCATCCGATATTTTATTTTATTAGGTTGGCGAAGACATTGGCTGCAGTTTAAATTACAAAAATAACCTCCACACTGACATTTCTTGACATTACTGGCATCTCAAATCATAAATATCATGACCTACTAGATTTCACGAGACAGGGTCTTACGTTTGGATTTGCTTACATTCGCTGTAGAAAAACCACGATCTTCTTTTGTTTTCTTTTTAATTCACCTTATTCTGCTTCGTATTTTCTCTTGTTTTTTTATCTGCCTCAATTTTCGAGCAATCCGCCCATTAATCAACGATTTTCGTTTGTTTGTAGTGTTTCTTGTTGGGGTAACCAGCGCCAAAGCGGAGAAAATTTGTATTAAATAAAATAATGCCCATGTCGGTAAAAACTCTGTTTCATGAAATCTGGTAGGTTATGACAAACACAACCTCCAACTTGTCATTCTTTACATTCGCTTGTTTTTTTTTCTGTCGCGTTTATATTTCACAGTTTCTTCTTTTGTTTCTCATTTGCCATTTGATTTGCTTACATTCATTGTAGAAAAATGTCGATCTTCTTTTGTTTTTTTTAATTCACTTTATTCTTCTTCGTATTCTCTTTTGTTGTCTATTAATCAACTGTCTTCGTTTGCCTATGGTGCTTCTTGTTGGGGTAATTAGCACCAAAGTGGGGAAAATCTGCATTAAATAAAATAATGTTCATGCCGGTAAGAGCCCTGTCTCTTGAAATCTAGTAGGTCGTGATAAATATCACCCCCAACTTGACATTCTTTGTATTCGCCTGTTTTTCTTCTTTCGGTAGCGTTAATACTTCGCGTTACTTCTTCACAGATTCTACTTTTGTTTCGCGTTTGCGATTTCATTTGCTTGCATTCGTAGCAGAAAAACGTCATTCTTCTTTTGTTTTTTTTTTTTTTAATTCGCCGTATTTTTATTCCTATTCTCTTTTGTTTTCTTATCTGCCTTAATTTTCGAACAATCCGCCTATTAATCAACGATATTCATTTGTTTATGGTATTTATTGTTGGGGTAATTAGTGCCAAAGTGTGGAAAATTTGTATTAAATAAATAATGTCCATGGCGGTAAGAGCTTTGTCTCGTAAAATCTAGTAGGCTGTGATAAATACAACCCCCGACTTGACGTTCTTTGCATTCGCTTGTTTTTTTCTCTTTCTGTCGCGTTAATATTTCACGTCACTTCTTTTGTTTTTTGTTTGAGATTTAATTTGCTTACATTCACTATAGAAAAATGTCGATCTTCTTTTGTTTATTTTTTAATTCGCTTTATTCTGCTTCGTATTTTCTTTTGTTTTCTTATCTGTCTTTGTTTTTCGGACAATCCGCCTGTTAATCAACGATCTTCGTTTGTTTATGGTGTTTCCTGTTGGGGTAACTAGCGCCAAAGAGGGGAAAATCTACATTAAATCGCCTATGCTGGTAAGAACTCTGTCTCATGAAATCTAGTAGGTCGTGATAAATACAATCCCCAAACTGACATTGTTTGCATTCGCTTGTTTTTTCTGTCGCGTTAATATTTCATAGTTTCTTGTTTTGTTTCTAATTTGCGATTTGTTTGTTTTACATTCATTGTAGAAAAACGTCGTTTTTCTTTTGTTTTTTTTTTTTAAATTCATCTTATTTTCATTCCTATTATCTTTTGTTTCCTCATCCGCCTTAATTTTCGAACAATCCGCCTATTAATCAACGATATTCGTTTGTTTATGGTGTTTGTTGTTGGGGTAATTAGCGCCAAAGTGGGGAAAATCTGCATTAAATAAAATAATCTTCTTTTGTTTCACGTTTGCGATTTGATTTGCTTACATTCACTGTAGAAAAAGTCGATCTTCTTTTGTTTTTTTTTTAATTCACCTTATTCTGCTTCATATTCTCTTTTGTTTTCTTATCTGTCTTAATTTTCGAACAATCAACTATCTTTGTTTGTTCTTTTTCGTCATATTTGTTTTTTTTTGCATTCCATTGTTTCTTCTGTTTCTTTCTGTCGCACTTTTCACGTCACTATTAACACTCAATCAAAATTTCTTTCGTTTTTTGTTGCCGATTCGATTTTCTTAGAAAGAGAAACAAACGAAGATCGACATTCACTATGGAAATGTCGATTGTCGTTTGTTTTCTCCTTATCTTTCGAACATCCACGTTCATTTTGTTTTGTTGAATATTACGGTTTTCTCTTTTTTTCCCTCATCAGTCTTGATTTTCGAACAATCTGCCTAAAAATTAATCAACGATCTTCACTTTTTTATCATATTTGTTTTCATTTGTTTCTTTCTGTCGCATTAACTTTTCGTTTCACAATTACAAACACTTTTTCACAGTTTCTTTTGGTAATTCGATTTTCTTACATTCACTGTGGAAACGTCCATTTTCTTTTGATTTTTGTTTTTATTTTGCCCTTTTATGATCACTTTTTAATTGTTATTCCTTTTTCTTAATTTTTTTTCAATTGTTTCTCTTGTTTTTGTTTCATGCTGTAGCATTAACATTTTGCGCTACAATTCATACTTCATAATAGTTTCTTCTTTCCTTTGTTATTGGTGATTCGATTTTCTTACATTTACTGTGGAAACGTCGATCTTCTCTTGTTTCCTTTTATTCATTCATCTTATTCTTCCTACATCCATTCTATTTGTTACAATTACTTTTCTTTTTGTTGAATCATTCGATTTTGTTTGTTTTTCTTTTTCTTTGTATTTGTTTTCATTTGTTTTTTTGCATTCCCTTGTTTTTGTTTGTTTGTTTATTTCTGCCGCATTAACTTTTCGTTCTTACGTTCACTAGGGAAACGTCGATTTTCTTTTGTTTTTTTTATTCACCTCATTTTTCGAATATCCATATTGCTTGTTGCGAGTTCATTTTTTCTTGTCGAATATTGCGGCTTTCTCTCTTGTTTTCTTATTGGCCAAAGATTTTCGAACAATCCACCTAATAATAAATCAACGATCTTATTTTGTTTGCTGTTACTTTTCTTCGTATTTGTTTTAATTTGTTTCTTTGCTTTATTTTTTTCTTTGTTTCTTTCTGTCGCGCCAATTTTCGTGTTACAATCAATACTTCTCAAAACTCTCGTTTCTTGTTGACGAATTAATTTTCTTCTTTTTTTTTTAGTTCACCTCATTCTTCGTATATTCACGTTGTTCCTTATGGTTCTCTTTTGTTACGGTTTTCTTATCAGTCCTGGTTTTCGAACAATCCGCCTAATATTAATCAACGATCTTCTTTAGCTTTTTGTTCGTTTTCTTCATATTTGTTCAATTTGTTTGTTTTTTGCATTCAATTGTTTTTTCTTGTTTGTTTCTGTTGCATTTACTTTTCGTGTTACATTTAACGTTTCGCCACACTTTCTTCTTTGTTTTTTTTGTTGGCGATTTGATTTTATTACATTCACTGTAGAAACATCGATCTTCTTTTGTTTTATCTTTTTTTGTTTATTTTCCTTTTCGTAGAAACGTCGATCTTCTTTTGTTTCATTTTATTTCTCTTTGCCTTATTCCTCGTTTTACACACATTATAGTTATTTCTTTTTTTATTACTGTTTTCACTTTTGTTTTCTTATCAGTGTTAATTTAGAACGATCCGCCTAGAGAACAAAAAACAAAAGAAGAACGTTCTCGTTTTGTTTGTTGTTCCTTTTCTTCCGATTTGTTTTCATTTGTTTCATTGCATTCTTTTTATTTCTTCCTTTCTTCGCACAAACTTTTCGTGTTTCAATCAACACTTCGTCATAGTTTCTTTTCTCGTTTTTTTGTTGGCGATTTGATTTTCTTACGTTTACTTGGAAAAGTCGATCTTCTTTTGTTTTTTTTTTTTTTTAAATCACCTTATTCTTCGTATATCCACGTTGCTTGTTGTAGTTCTTTTTTTTATTGCAGTTTTACTTTTTGTTTTCTCCTTAGTCTTGATTTTTGAATAATCTGCGATATTCTTTTGTTTGTCGTTCTTACATATTTGTTTTCGTTTGTTTCTTTGCATCCCATTGTTGTTTTTTTGTTTCTTTACGTCACTTTAGCTTTTAGCGTTGCAATTAGCAGTTTATTGCAATTTCTTCTTTCGTTCCGTCGATTCGATTTTCTTACGTTAACTGTAGAAAAACGTCGATCTTCTTTTGTTTTTTCTTTTTAGTTCATCTTATTCTTCGTAAATCCACGTTGTTTGTTGCAGTTCACTTTTCGTCGAATATTTACGTTTATCTCTTTTAAGTTTTGATTTTCGAACAATCCGCCTAATAAATAATTAATCAACTTTCTTTTGTTTTCTGTCATCTTTTTCTTGACATTTAGCCATTCCATATTCGATTTTCTTTTGTTTCTTTTTTAGTAATCTATCGACATTTTATGTGAAGAGTTCTCTTGTTTCATTTTCTTTTTGTTGATGGCGATTAGATCGTCTCGCACTTCGCCAGAGATAAACGTCGATCTTCTTTTGTTTCTTTCGTCCACCGTTTAACAAGAAGCGAAACGAAAACGACGTGCAAGTTTCACGAAGAAATTAAAAGTTAATTCAAAAAAATACAAACGTTTGGAGAAATGCAAAAGTATGAATAATAAAGCTTGGCTGCGTGCTTAGATATTTGAAATAACCTCCACGCCGATATACAGTGCTTTCATAAAATCCGTAACGTATGGAAGTTTACGATTTGTCTAAAAGAGCAAGATAATATATTTATTACGTTCTAAAGCATCTTTATTGTTTTTTCTTGCTGTAAATAATATTGGTTCGTATTCACATCTCATGATTAAAGTCGTATTTAACTAAAGTCGTGATTAAAATAAACAAGAAACGACATGGCTTTATATAGTTTAAAGTGTAAGAGAGTGATGGACGTTCGTTGCCATGGGAAATCAGCACGTTATTAAATTAATCAAAGGTTGAGAATACGGTCCATTGTTTTTAAAGCAATAAATTGGTATTGTTTGTATTTTTCTCAACAATGTAATTCAAAACCTGATTAATTTTTTAATATACTTTAATTAAATCCTGGATTTTACGATTAGTTGCAAGCGTAAGCAATTCCTTCGTTTTGATTCACTGTTGCTGAAACACACACAATAAAAAGGCACACTCGGCATGTGTGTGTGTGTGCACGAAGCAATAATCCAACTTCGAACAAGTGCTTCAAGAAACGACTTACTTTATTAATTTTTTTTTCTCAAGCGAAACGTACTCGTAAGTTTCCCTGCAACACATGGAGAGTTGCAGCGCGTTTTGCGGCCCGTTCGCAAAACTTTATCAAATTTATTTACGCAAGGCTTGTCTCCACAGCTGTTGCCTTTTACGTCCTGTTTGCGTGCGCGCGAATGCGAAGATCTTTACATTATTTAAATCCATTAACCTTTGGAGGTCGCATTGTTACAAGCGCAGCGGCAATAAAGGTCAGAGGAGGGTAAAACAATTATTTTTTTTTCGCTTTTGTAATTGCCCTATAGATATAAGACAAGCCTGTGGAACGGTTGGAAAAGTGAGCAAACAATAGACAAGAAAGGAAGAAATTCAACGCAAAGAGGGCGCGTAAATCAATAAATGATTTGGGACTTACCTTGATGGGATTGTGCGATAAATCTAAAGTCTTCAGTTGTGGTAGATGGACCCAAAGATGTGTTGGTACGTAAGTGATGCGGTTGAAGCTCAAATCCAAGTATTTCAACCTCACCAGATTCTGCACCGTGTTCCTGTTGACGATTTCGATTAAATTGTGTGATAGGTTGAGGTGAATTAGGTTTGGTAAAGGAAGAGTTGGGGTCGAGGTGATTCCCGAGTTGGCCAAATTCAGCTCCTTCAAGTTTTGGGCGTAGTGGAACAGCTCCTTGAAGTTGGCACGCAGAGGATTCGAATTCAGCTTGAGTTTCTGCAGGAGGCTCAAGCTCGTAAAGACGTTGTCCGGAAGTATCGTGAGTTTGTTGTCGCCCAAATCCAAGCACTGAAGGTGGGGCATGTCGAGGAACGTCGTGCTGTCGATGTGCTCGATGTTGTTGGACTTGATAGAGAACTGCCTGAGCGTCATTCCGATTTCGGATAAGCTCAAGCTGGGGATTACAGAAAACGAATTGTAGCTCAAGTCGAGCTTTTCTAAGATGGTCTTGCTGAAGACGTCTTTTGGAAAGTAGTTGATGTTGTTGCTGCTTAGGTTTAGTATACGTAACTTTGGCATGCTTGAGAATTGATTGACGTGCAGTTGTGAGATGATGTTCCTGGATAAGTCGAGGAGTTGCAAGTTTTGCAACCCGAAAAACGATCTCCTGTTCACGTTCTCTATGTTGTTGTCTTTTAACGTGAGGATCTCCAAGGAGGTTAAACGCATTAAGGCGTTGTGCTCCAAAGTTGCAATCAAATTGTAATCTAAAAATAGTTTCTTTAGCAACGCGACGTTTTGCAAGCACTTAGGGATCGCAAGCAGTTGATTGTAGCGTAAATCGAGGACTTCGATGTTGAGGATTTTGTAGTCCGAGTTGCACGTCGATATTCGATTCCTGCTCAGATTCAAGTGCAGTGGATTCGAAACGTTCGCGAAATAACCGAACGAAAAGTCGTTTAGTAAATTGTTATGCAAATCCACTTTATGTAAATTAAGCGCGTTGGAGATTGCTTGCGCACTGATTCTTGTGATTAAATTATCAGATAAAATTAGCTGGCGCAAGTTGGGCAGGTCGTTAAACGAATTTTTGTGTACTTTACTTATTCGATTATACGCCAACATTATAGTGTCTAATCCCTTCAGAGAACTGAAAGTGTTCGCGTGCAACTCCGTTATTTTGTTGCTGGAGAACCTCGCGTCTTTCAACTTAGAATGAACGCCATTTTTAAAAAGGTAGGTCGGAATGTAATTTATTTTGTTGTAATCAAAATTTACGTACTTCAACTCAGCCAGATAATCCAGCGAGCTTTCCGTCAGGGAATAAAAATTATTGTTATCGATCGAAAGCCACTGAAGCCCGGGTATCATCTTAAAAACTTCCACCGGCACTTCTTCGCTTTCGAGGCTAAACGATAGCTCGAGGCTTTCCAAATTTTCTAATCCTTCGAAAGCCTTAACGTCAATGTATCTTAGCGGATTGAAGCTCAGGCTTAATTCTTTAAGCTGCTTTAAATCGGCGAATATATGCGCTTTGAGGATGGTGATGCGATTATTGCTTAAAATCAAGCTCTTAATATTCTGCCCCCATGTAAAATCGTCCTCCAGGATTTCATAGATTTCGTTATAGGCGATGTTAAAGTGCGATATTTTCGAACAATTCTGAAGGGCGTTCGCGGGTACCCCCGTTAAGCGATTGCCGCTAAAGCTCACAGCTTTCAAATTAACGCAGCAACCTTCGAAAGCACTCTCCGGAATTTCCGTTAAGGAATTTGATGAGAGGTATAAATATTTGAGCGCCTTCAATTGTCCCAGTGCGAAAGGCACATAAACCAGATTATTATGATCGAAATCAAGAAATTCCAAAGTATCCTCCAGCCCATCCAATCCTCTCCTATCGACGGCTTCGACTTGGTTATACGATAGTATAATTTTCCCACTCTGCAAACCAACGAAGCTCTCATCGCCGATCACTTTTATATCATTAAAAGCCAAATTCAAATCGCGTATATACACCGAGTTGTTAAACGGCCGCCGTTGCAAACTTTTTACGTAGTTTTCTCCCAAATCAATTTTCTCGAGTCGCAGTTTTCCGGGGAACGCGTGCTCCGGAAAGGCTTTGATGTGATTGCCACGCAAATACAGCCACTGCAAATGAGGCAGGCTCGAAATTATTTCGAGCGGAAAGTTTTCTATCAAATTATGCGAAACACTGACGGTTTGGAGGTTGGGGGGCAGGGAGTGCCTCTGGATTTCGGATATTCTGTTGCCGTCGAGATTCAGCCAAATAAGGGACTGCAATTGACACAGGCCGTGATGATTTTTTGAGAGGTGTTCGCTTATATCCGTCGGAATTTCCGTGATGTCGTTCTCCCCCAGGAATAAATTCGCTATCGTGTTCTTCGAGTGGGACCAATCGCCGCTTATTGAGTGGATCTGATTCCTGGAAAATATATAATACGCTTTTGTAGCAAAACGTCGTCTCTCGAACGCTGCGTTATTATGTGTAAGATATCGGGGGAAAGTATATAAATTTATATTCACGATGATATTCAAAATGTCTTTCAGCGAATACGTAACACGCAGATCATTCGAATACCGCCCCTAATATAAATGATACTAAAATAGAAGTACAACGGAAATTATAGGTTCAACATTTCAATATTTTTGATATTTTTATGGAAAAAAGATACATAAAGTATTTATTGCATCAATGAAACTCTAAATTATCAAATTAAAATAACGATCGAATCCCCTTTAAGTAGCTGTATTCACAGAAGAATTTTATTTCACACTTTCAATTGTTAACGTGATGTGATAACAGGCGCATGGAAAGAAATTAGCCAAAATACTGACTCTCCAAAGAACTCTTAACGCTTGAGAACGCCTAAATGGCGCCCACACGTGGTGAGAAACAATCGTTCAAAATTGACAAATACCATCCTATAGATTAGGCAACTTAATTCACCTCTACGACCTTTTCGGATTGACCTACATGGGAAACTGCCAGAGAGTGCACCACCTTACGGAGGAGTGAGAACAGCTAATTGGCGCCCACACGCGATGAGAGACAATCGTTCAAAGTTGTTAATTACCATTCTATAGAGTAGGCAACTTATTCACCTCTACGACCTTCCCGGACTGACGTCCAGAGGAACCGCCGGAGAGGGCACCACCGTACGGAGGAGTGAGAACAGCTAAATGGCGCCCACACGCGATGAGAGACAATCGTTCAAAGTTGATAATTACCATCCTATAGAGTAGGCAACTTAATTCACCTCTACGACCTTCCCGGACTGACGTCCAGAGGTACCGCCGGAGAGGGCACCACCTTACGGAGGAGTGAGAACAGCTAAATGGCGGCCACACGCGATGAGAAACAATCGTTCAAAGTTGATAAATACCATCCTATAGAGTAGGCAACTTAATTCACCTCTACGACCTTCCCGGACTGACGTCCAGAGGTACCGCCGGAGAGGGCACCACCTTATGGAGGAGTGAGAATAGCTAAATGGTGCCCACACGCGATAAGAAACAATCGTTCAAAGTTGATAAATACCATCCTATAGAGTAGGCAATTTAATTCACCTCTACGACCTTCTCGGACTGACGTCCAGAGGAACCGCCAGAGAGGGCACCACCTTACGGAGGAGTGAGAACAGCTAAATGGCGGCCACACGCGATGAGAAACAATCGTTCAAAGTTGATAAATACCATCCTATAGAGTAGGCAACTTAATTCACCTCTACGACCTTCCCGGACTGACGTCCAGAGGTACCGCCGGAGAGGGCACCACCTTATGGAGGAGTGAGAATAGCTAAATGGTGCCCACACGCGATAAGAAACAATCGTTCAAAGTTGATAAATACCATCCTATAGAGTAGGCAATTTAATTCACCTCTACGACCTTCTCGGACTGACGTCCAGAGGAACCGCCAGAGAGGGCACCACCTTACGGAGGAGTGAGAACAGCTAATTGGCGCTCACACGCGATGAGAGACAATTGTTCAAAGTTGATAATTACCATCATATAAAGTAGGCAACTTAATTCACCTCTACTACCTTTTCGGACTGACGTCCAGAGGAACCGCTTTACAATATTCATGTCTTCTACTATCAACTATTATATAATTTAGTTTCGTTAAAGACTGAGGTAGTACCTATTCTAGTAGGTGAACTTGAAGTGCACTTTAGGTCAAAGCTAGTAAGTATAACACAAAACAATTTTTTACCCAGTGATGTACCTAAATAATTTGTGTTATAATCTCCACATAAAATGAGATTGTCCATAATTTTTTTACAGTATTGAATTGTTTCAACAATTCTCTGAAAGAAATAGTCGAGACAACCACTAGGAGGCCTATACATGTTGACAATAATACCCTTAAATCCGTCTGATTCTATTTTTAATAAGCTAGACTCAAAGTCCATACTCATATTGGAACACCAGTGTTCGGAGACGCACACAATGTCTGGCAAAGCTTCATTTAAAAGCACTTTCGTGATTTATTTTTGTTTTTAATTAATATTCTTCAAGCTGAGTTATTTTTTCCGAACTGAACCTCTCTTTTTCAATTTGGCAAAATTTATACTTCCGGTTTTGTTTTCAATTTTTATTGTTTCAAATTCAATTTGTGCGAGGCCCGTCGACCGTCTTTTGTTTCCATCGTTTTTTTTTCTTATTTAATAATCTTCGAATGAATTAATACTTTCTTCCGAACTGAACCATTCTTTCCAATTTTCCCAATTCCAAATCTGGTGACCGTCTTTCGTGCTTGTTATATTTTTTTAATTGAAAATTTTCTTCGGGCTAAATCCCGCTTTTTAAATGGACATCTTCGATTCGTCTTTTGTTTTCGTTTTATTTTTTGTTCCGAATTGAAATTAGTTTGTTAAATTCTTAAAGGGAAAAGAAAAAGCACTCGATTATGATAATGTAAATGAAAGACTTTTCAAAAAAATCTTTTTGTATTAGTTTTTCTCAGTAATTCCTTAAATTTTTTTTATTATTTTCATCGTTTTTTCTTAACTTCTTTCTTTGGTTGAATAGAATTAGCTCAGATTGACGTTAAGGCTTCACTTGATCTTGACTCAGATTGACCTTGAAGTTTCGTTTTATCTTGATCTTTAACGTTGTAATTTTTTAAAGTTTTTAATTTTTGCTCTTTTTATTATTTTCTCTTAATTTTTTGCTTGGGCTTGACAGAGTAAGGATGACCTTGAAATAATGTTTGACTGGTAATTTCTTTAAGTTTATAATTTTCTTGTTTTCATTGTTTCTCTTCTAACTTCTTCCTTTGGTTGGGTAGACTTGGTTTGGGTTGACCTCGATCTTTTGAACGTTTTTTTCCTTATTTTTTCATTTTTTAAAACTTTATTTTAGGTTGACCTTGACTTCAGACCTTTCCGAACCATCGCTGTCGAAATTGTAATTTTTAAAAAGATTTTTCCATATTTTTTGATTTTCTTTGGGTTGAACTTGGTGACCTTTTAAAATTTTCGAATCTTGTTTTTCACTCAACGTTTAAAGGTTTTCCCTGTTTCCTAATTTTTTTTTGAGTTGACCTTGACCTATAACCTTTCCGAACCTGCACTCTCGAAATTGTAAATTTTTTAAAGGATATTTTCTACTTTTCCTATTTTTTCCAATTTTTTTGCCTTGGGTAGGGTTGAGCTTTTCGAACTTTCGCTGTAGAAATTCATTTTTTTTAATGTTCCCGTTTTTTCCAATTAAAATTTTTCAATAAGGCCGAAATACATGTATAAATTCTTTCCTAACACTTTCTATATTGCCAGTTACACAATTTTAATTAATTTTCATAATTTTCATCTGGCAAGAAAACTTGATTTTATAGTTTTATTTATTATTCAACAGTTTTAGGTCGAGACATCTAAAAAGTTGCAACAAATTTCTTAAATTTTATATTATTTTTTTATTCGTCTTAATTTTTTAATTGATCTCTTTAATTGCCTTTGTTTTTCAATTGTTTTTCGACAGCTGTTATAACCACTTACATTTTTTAATTGATTTGTAAACAGCATTCGTTTTTTAAATGTCTCCGATTTTCAGTCAACTGCATTCGATTTTCAATTGTTTTGATGTTCGTATTTTTGAACGACATCAATTTTTTAAGTGCCTCCGATTTTCAGTTGATTTTCAACAGTATTTCTCTTTTCAATTGTTTTGGCGTTCGCTTTTCAATCGTTTTTTTTTGCACAGCTTTCGTTTTTTAATTCATATCGATGTTCAGTTGATTTTCAACCAAATTTTGCTTTTCAATTGTTTTTTGAACTGCATTCGTTTTTTAACTGTCTCCGAGTTTCACAATCAGTTGTTTTTCAACCGTATTCGATTTTCAATTGTTTTGACGTTCGCTTTTCAATTATTTTTTGACAGCTTTCGTTTTTTAATTCATACCATTTTCAATTTATTTTCAACCGAATTTTGCTCTTCAATTGTTTCGATATTCGCTTTTCAACTGTTTCGTGAAGAGTATTCGTTTTTTAACTGCCTCCGCATTCGATTTTCAATTGTTTTGATGTTCGTATTTTTGAACGACATCAATTTTTTAAGTGCCTCCGATTTTCAGTTGCATTTCACTTTTCAGTTGTTTTTACGTTGGCTTTTCTATTGTTTTTTGAACAGCACTTCGAATTATTTCATTTTAAATTTGCATTAGTAAATTTTTATCAATCAAGTTTATTATTAAAATTATTATTAAAAATTAATTTAATTACTCTTATTTATTCTGATAAAGCGATGGTGCTTTACAAAAGTTCTTAAAAACCATAAGACCTCAATAAATAATTCGGTAAACATCAAACAGGGAAAATGCAGTTATTTGAATCGATTTATAATTTATGATGGCGTCCTAAAACTTTCTCGAAAATCCACGTATTTGAACGAGCAAACCGTTTTTAGTAACCCCTGTATTTGTTCAAAGAAAAAAACAAAATTGCCATAGGCTCTGCTTGTGTCCACTAAAATCGATACCCCCCCCCCTCCCGTTCCCATACATACATATATTATGAATTCACATTAAACCTCTATTAACTGGAAGCTCTGAATATGAAGGTTGCAAAGTTATTGAAGTTCCGGCGTTATTGTGTTCGCCGAACTTCCAGCTCGGATCAGAGGATTTACGTTTTATAACTTCGGCAGTTCGGTATAACTTTTTTTCATTCGGGACGAGCATCAATAACAGCGTTATTATTGCCAATTTATATCGACTTACCGAGTGAATTACTCCCGCCGAAATTCAATTCCGCTTGACTTTTATCTAATACCATGCAGCGCCCGCCTCCGCCGACTTCCCACACCCCCCTGTATAACTTTTCTTTATTGCTTATTGTTCACACGTTCATCATTCATCTTGGTGGCAACCATCGATTGAGCTTTACTGTTCTTCTTCTTTTTTTTGTGAATGAATTGAGAGGATAGTTTGAATTTCCCGCGCGTGTATCTAGTGATTTTTATGTCTTGTGAAAATAATTATAATCAGAATTTAAATAATGTATATCATTGATTGCATTTTATTATTGAGGAGAATCTCAGTGTGCGTTTCACCAACTTTACAAAAAAAAAATTAAAGGCGGGAAATTTAAATTTGTCTTCAATCGCTTTCGCTCGTTCTGTATAAATAATTTTAACACGATTAATTCGTTGCCTGTAAACGAACTGAGATGGATTGTAAAAAGTGAAAGGGGTGGTTTGCTCAGATGTATAAAATATAAAGCGTGACCCTGAAGTCGTAAAATTTTACAAGACGAGATAACTGCCGTTAGGACCTCAAGAATAATAAAACTTTTCAGGTGAGTTATTAGCAGTCATACTTTAATGCTCCTTGCCTGGGTTGAACCTCCCCGAAATTGTTATAAGGGGTGTCTCTTCTCTTAATTACAGCAGATAGCGGAAGTAAACTCAACATACGCCTTAATTAAATATTTCAGGCATAAAACTGAAGGCAAGCAAAGAGTTTGTTCGTTCGTTCTGGGTCGCAACGATTTGATGGTGATTATGATTATTCAGCGACGACAAAACCGGGGGCTTTATTTGTGCAGAAGTCGGCAAATATAGTACGTATAATGATTTGCTTTCATGTAAGAGCCTCGTTCTATTTACACTGCGGAAAAAGAAACGAGCCCCTGCATTCGTTATTTTCTTTTTTTTTTTCGCTTCATGGGAAGCCTGAAATTATCTTTCTCGCATTGCAGGAAAAAAACTGGCTTTCGACGATACATACCCATGTAAGTTAATCCACTGCAAGGTCTTGAGTTCTTTGATTGCTGTAAAAGGAACGCCATCGAGTTCATTGTAACTGAGATCCAGATATTTGAGACTCTTTGACGTCGAGCTGAAACGAGATATTAATGCGAGTAAGTCTTTGAACTAATAATAAACTAAGTTCGCGAAAACATACTTTGTTAATTGATAATTATACGCGGCGGTGTAAGAAAATTCGTTATCCTAAGCACGTAAATACGATGCTCGGTGCAAGCTTTGAAGTCGCGACCTCCAAAGCTCCGCGAAGAAACAATAAAACTGCGGCATGCAAAACGCTCCGCTCCAAATACTAATGAGTAAAACCAGCTTTAACGCGCGATGCTTCGCTTTGTGTTGGGGGGCCCTTTATGAAGATGTTTAATTTTGGCCCTGAGACGTTATGGGCTATAATGTAAATTGTAAATAAAACCGAGGGTAATCACGGTTGGTGTTAATTTGCGTATGGATGAGTGGCCGTTGTTCTTGAAAAGTCCATTAAAATTCATGAAAGCTGAAAAATTAATTCAGCTGGTGGTTTTATACCTGTTGTAACTCGTCAGTAAGAAGCAAGACAAGTGATTGCTTACATACGTCATAGGTCACGTGGGATACAAGATTAAATGAAGATCCGATAGATGTGATTTCATTAATTCAAACGCTTCAAATGAAATATAATTAACCGAAGACGTTGCGTATGAATTTCCAACAAAGTATCTGCCTTTGCTCACAGGAAATGAATCTATTATTCAAGCACTACGTAGAACAAAGGGGCGCTGTTAAAGAGACTCGGGCGGGCAAAATAATTCAACTCAGTTCGCGCGTGACCATCTCGAATGAAACTTTTGATGCCATCTGTCGCCTTTAATAGGGAAATAGATTGGAGGAAGCCAAGAATGAATTTGAAGATTTTCAAATTCGCAACTTCTATATAGGGCAGCACAGTGCCATGCTGCGCGAAAGATTGTCTCTGCGGGGGTGGTGTGAGTATTTCGCAAAAGCTCTGCGAAGCTTCCACGAGATAAAATAGCTAATTTTCAAACGGCAAAGAAAAATTACACCAAAACTGAAACCGTTTGTTTAGAACAAATAAAAAAATGCAAGTATGCAAGTGTAAAATTTAAAAACCAGGACAACGCTACTTAAAAATCCGAACGATGAGGAAATTTCAAAAAATCATTTGAAATAAAACAAATTTTAATTCGCCCGGACGTCCCCGGACTGCCGTAAAATCCGGATATGTCCGGGGAAATCCGCAACTTTAAATGCAGTTTAATATACCTACCTATACAGGGCGTTACTGAACTTGGATCATTAATTAAATAGAATAGGTACTGAATATTTCACACAATCTATTTATGAATCCCCTGTATTTTTCATGGGAATTATAATTATCTATCTTATGTGTAGCCCTTCAAATAAATATAAATAAATTGAACTGTAATTAGGAGGTGCCTCGATCAACAAGCGAAGGTTTATTTCGTTACACCACGTGACAAAACTCACTGACCACATAAATCTTGTTTACAACCACAGAGTAGATTTATTTTTTAATAAATAGAGCCATCTTTAGGAAGGAGATTAAACTCACTCTATTTACTCAAGGCCGTATTAAATTTGTCATCGACATTAGTCATCAAACCTCCTACCTTCCCACGTCATATGCTCTATATGAAATATACATTTTTTCTTCCTAATTTGAATATTTTTCGTTGATCCCAAAAGTTTTTGTAGGCCCTAGGATATGGATAAGACGGTTTTGCATTTACTTTGCCCTTATGCGTGGGGGAAAATTCGAACTACAGATTCAAATGGAAAAGAGACAACCCTGAAGGATAGAACAGCTGCTTTCCGTTTGCACATATATAGCTCCTCGGAGCTGTCACGAGCGCCTCTCCTGTGTAGGTTCTACCAACCTTGTCAAGAATAACTAGTGCTGTTAACGTCCGAGAAACTGCTAATCAAAATTGAGGATGGTCTAGAAGACATTTCTTTAAATTTAATTTTAACACGAGTTTGAATATTTATTTAATTTTAACAATTTTAGAAACTGATTTAAAAATAGGTCTAAATTTTCTACTTAAAAGATAATAAGTCATCTTTGACATCTGTAATATAAATGGGCCAAGTAACTCCGCTTCATTGGTCTAAATGAATCCTCGAATCAACGACGAGCAGACTCGAGTTTCATAGCACACTGTATCACAGTTGCCAACTTAAGAGATTTATTTCTTTTTGAAAGGAAGGAATAAAGGGATTTTTTTGTTAAAAACGATTATTTCAAGGAACTTTTGGAGAATTTGAAGCGTTGTAATTATTTCTTGTATTGCCAATGAGAGAACCAAAAGATTTATCTTTGCTATTTTACTTGAGAGAAAAGAAGTGTTTGGATTATCGGTAAAACAGTTTCCGACATGTCTTCAGCGCACGCGTTCTATTCGCTATCGCTATCCTGGATTATCGGTAAAGCAGTTTCCGTCATGTCTTCAGCGTACGCGTTCTATTCGCTATCGCCATCCCCCACCGCAATCATTGCTGTTATGGCCGTTTAAAGTAGGGAGGTCAGTATGTTTATAAACGTCGTGAAGAAATTAATTAAGTAGAATTAAAGAAGTTTAAAAAGTGTAGCGTATTTAATACAAACAAAAATATTCTCTAACAGACTTTTAAACACTACTTTGAGTAGTTCTGTTACATCACGCAGCGTGGCGATCGCTGGTGCTAGCGGACGCCAACTAAACTACTCAAAGTAGGGTTTCAAAGTTCGCTAGCGCCAGCGATTGCGTTACGTGATGTAACTGAACTACTCAAAGTAGGGTTTAAAAGTCAGTTGATAGTAGTTAAAAAGAAAAATGCAAAAATATAAGAATATTTTTGGTAGTGTTAAATACGCCATCACGTGCTATACACGTAATTCACCACGTGTGGATAATTGTCGCAATTTACCTACTTTCAGCGGCCATAATAGTAGCGATTGCAGCGCCACATGTGGGATGGCGCTAGCGGATAAAAAAATCAATTTTCACGCATTTTTCTATTTTGTGACATTTGCTTCACGTGACCAGTGTTGTCAGATGGGACGGTTTTACTCTATTTTGTTTTTCTTTTAATGATAAATAGACTTTCTTTAAAAAATATTTTTTTAGGATTACTTTACAATTAAAAAATAAAATTTTAATAATAGATAATGTCATACTTTTGTAAGAGAAAACTGGTTCATATTTCAAATAAAAAAAAATAAATTCCTAGTTAAAGTTAAAGTTTCTTTTCCCAAAGGTTTGTAGCACTGACACTGTTGCCAACTTAGCTTTCTTAGGGCTAGAGTTTCCCTTTCGTGTAAAATTTAGCTTTACAAATTGTTAAGTAGGTCTTAAGAGCTACTTTAGCCCTCAAAGCAAATTTTTGTATCATTCGATTTTTCTTTCATTATTCCATGTTTAATTGAAACTAAAAAAATCAATCACAGTGTCGTTGCTAATTGTATAGACGTCATGTAAGGCGATGCGTTGCGCTCCATTTCAGAAACGTGATTGGGTTCATTACTGAGCACCATCCGGAAAATTCCTTTTCTTTAATTAAAAGCCATGAAAATTAAGTTCCCTCGTAAAGAACTGAAAGGCAAGAGGCTACACCTTTCTATGTTTCAAAAACGAAATAGAAATCTTATACACAAATGCATAGATATGATTCAAAACGTGACTTAAGATGTGTGAAATTCCGTCGGGGCTCAAGTTTCATTCTTCTCAGAGGCAGTCGCCATAATAAACGGTGATTAAATTAAATTACAAAAAAAACAATTTGAAAAAAATGTTGTCAAAACAAAACAATAAAAATTGAAAATCAAATGAAATAAAATAATAAAATAGAAGACAATCTACTTTACAACACGATTTATTAGAGTGTTAAATTAAAAAAAAAGAACAAATGAAAAATATGAATTGAAAAATGCATTTAAAAAATAATAAAAACAAAAGACGCTCGATTTTACTGTACAATTTAATAGATTAATAAGTATCTGTTTGAAACAGTTGAAAAAAATGTTAGAAAAAAAAACAAATTAAAAAAAATGAGAAATAGTCTAATAAAAAAGAATCCTAAAACAAAGAAAATAAATTAAAGGAAATTAAAAATCAAATTAAAAAATTACTAAGAACAAATGACAATCGATTTTACAATACGATTTAATAGAGTTTTAAATAAAAAAAATAATTTGAAAAGAACGAAAGAAAAAAATTTATTTTGAAAAACGTTGGAAAAAATAATAAAGACAAAAGACAATCGATTTTACAACACAATTTAATAGAAAACAAAACAGTGAATTTTTTAAAATAATTTCAAAAAATGATGATTAAACGAAAAAAAAAAACGAAGTAATAAAACAAAAGACAATCGATTTTACAACAAATTAATAAATTAAAAAAAAAAAAATGAAAAAATGTCGGCAAAACAAAGAAAACAAAACACAACACGGTACAATAGAGTTTTAAATAAAAAAGAAACAATTTGAAAAAAACGAATGAAAAAAATTGATTTAAAAAATAATAAAGACTAAAGATAAATCGATTTTATAACACAGTTTAATAGAGTAATAAATTAAAAAAAACAATAGATTGATATTTTTTAAAACAAATTGAGAAAATGATGATGAAACGAAAGAAACAAAACAATAAAACAAAAGACAATCAATTTTACGACACGATTTGAGTAATAAATTTAAAAAAAAGACAATTTGAAAAAATGTTGGCAAAACAAAGTTTCTTTTCCCAAAGGTTTGTAGCACTGACACTGTTGCCAACTTAGCATTCTTAGGGCTAGAGTTTCCCTTTCGTGTAAAATTTAACTCTACAAATTGTTAAATCAGTCTCGAAAGCTATTTTAGCTTTCAAATCAAATTTTTGGATCTTTCCTAGTGCATAACAATTTACACATCCCACACAGTGATTTATTCTTTGTTAATTTTTAAGAAGTTATATTTTATAAAGTTAACAATGGATTTGTCAATAAAATAGTATCTTTTTAGCCCAGAACCATAAATATATAGCTCTATTTTGGTTAGTGTCTAGTTCTCAATTATACCGGAAATTCCGATTACGAAAAACCTTGCATGTGGGGACACTTGCACTTGTCCCCTAATATGAGTAGGGTGACCAGACATTTCAATCAAAAATCGGGACATGACGACCAATCATTTTTACGGCTCAGTATCAAGAATCCTGGCAAAGCAACCTATACCAAGACTCACAGTGCCCTAATATGCGTATGGTATAACCTACGACATATGGGACCGATAACTTTACATCGTAACAGACCAATGCGCTTAAGAAAGGAGACTGAATAATAAATTTAAAAAAATATATAAATTATTCAAAATTGAATAGACATATTGACCTAACGTGTACTTCCATTTAAGAAAAAAAGTTCTTTTGCATTTTTTATATTAAAGGTAATTTGTGAAATAGTACTAAAACCATTTTAACTAAAAAAATTATCACAATAGGCTGCTGTCAGAAATTATTAGAAAAGTGGTAGCAGCGTAGGAATTCCAAAAAATATTTTCGCTGCATCTTGGTTGATTTTTGTGAATAACAAGTATTGTTTTGTCTCCAAAAATGTAAAGAGTTCATTTAAGACACGAGGAAGCTGATTTGGTGATAAGAACGCACCAAAGAGGCAAGTTGAAATCGCGTAACTTTTTAACACTTCTCAAAGTGTGATCTCAAGAACAGTTACTCGCTTTAGGCAAACAGGAACAGCTGCAAGAAGACCTGGTGGTGGATCAGAACGTGTAATTACTCCAAGGGAAGATCGATTTTTGATCATTCAAGCCAGGAGTCAACCTTTCGCAATTGCTCGTCAGCAAATGCAGAGCCTTGTCAGTGCCACTGGTACTAGAGTATCAGACCAAACAGTAAGAAACAGACTGTGGGAGGCTCGATTGACCTCATACAGGCCTCAAACGGCCTCCTTGAATAAGGGATCACAAACGATTTTTGGCTGAACAAAGACTTGAAGAAGCTACTCATTGGGAGGCCATTTTGTTCACCGATGAGTCACGTTTTTGCATTCACAATGATAGTCGTCGTAAACGGGTCTATCGAGAACAGGGACATCGTTATTTATCCCAGTACATCCAACCAGTCGTGGCCTTTGGTGGAGGTGGTGTTATGGTGTGGGCAGGAATCACCTTGGGATATCGCACTAACCTTCATATCTTTGGTGGGCATGTAAATGCAAGACGATACGAAGAGGAGATTGTCATGGGTCACGTCCTACCCAGAGGAAATGAAATTTGACGTGAAAATTGAATTTTTTGGACGACAATGCAAGACCATATCGTGCTCCAAATGTGACCAGGGCCCTTAATGACAATGAAATCAATCGCTTACCGCTTACTCCATGTTCACCAGACCTCAACTCGGTAGAAAATGTTTGGGACATGTTGCAAAAGAGGATGGATAATCATAATCCTCAACCTATGACTCTTAGGGATTTAAGACATATTCTTCCTACTCCTTTGGCACGAAATTCCACAAGAGCATATTGATAATTGTATTGAGAGTATGCCTTAATTGATGCAAGGGGGCTCAAATCGCTATTAAATCTGTTTAAATGTATAAAAGAAAAAAAATGCCGACCATACACCGTACAACCTGTTAACAACCCTACACGATCGGACCCGATCATTGCTTTGGTGTTGGAATTTCGCTAGAGTACGACAAAAAATAATAAACATTTCGGAGACACCGGGATATCTAACCAAAAATAGGGACAAAACCGAAAAATCGGGTCGTCTGGTCACCCTACCTATGAGTCATCGTGGTTTTCCTAGATTGGTTACTCTGTTTGATTTCAAACAAACAAATCTTTTTACAAAATGCGGGTTTCCCTATGAGTCACTTTAGCGACTCTTTGATAATGCAATTTGTATGTTTATTGCATAGGTCAGTCATGACTAATGACGGCAAAGCCTTTGATAAAGTAAGTCACATTATTTTCAGGTGGACAAATTTTCCGAGATCGCAATGCTCTTTATGATTTGTGCAAAAAATGCCCGTTTCTTACAGAAGCATAAACAATTGAACTTTGTTCTGTTTTACTAATTTTCTAATTTAGTGTCTGTTTCAATAAATAATTATCTTTTCAACAATTTTCGGCGAGGTTTAATTAATTTTAAAATATTTAGTGACAAGTGGTAATTTTTATTATTACTTTTTTAACGTTAATTTGTTTATGGATGAAGTTTATGTTGTTAAATCCGTGATTTATCATCACACATTCACAAAACCAAATCGCAAATTTGAAAGCTTTTCCGGCTACATTTTCACGAGTCGTTGCAATGGTAATACATTGTGTGTGTAATATTCGTTATATATAGTGGCGTTGCAAGAAGTGAACTGGTGATCGCGCAATTAGAGTTAATTTTTTTGAGCTTTCTCTTTAAGTTGTCGATGATTGTACATATACTTTTATTCAGTTGTAATAATTTATTTACATAAATGCCATTAAATGACTATACAACTTTAAATTGATTTGCTCGCACTCGCAAGTAAATTTGGATGTGCCCTTTAAAGTCAGTCATTCTTTTCCGGCAAAAATAAACTTGATAACAACGAAATTACCTTGCCGATGGCACGCAATAACAACCAGCGGCATTCCCACCTCCTCCTCCTCCACCTAACAAATAGCAGCTGACGTAATTCATTTTCTCTTAATTCGGTTTAGTTCCGAAAACAGGAACGAAATTACCATAAAAATGCAAAAAGTAATTTCTTCGGAACTTCCCTTCCAGCAAAAAGCAGAGAGCTTTCACGGAGCGCGCCGGGCACAAAAAGAATGAGTTTTTTTTTTGCCTGCCTTGCAGCCCGTTCCTTTGCGACGCTTCATAGGTTTCGTGTTATCACGTTGAGCTCGAAATGAAATATTTCGAAACAAAGGACCTGCGCTAATTCGACGATAAGATATTTCTTTGAAGGAAGAATTACATTACGGCAAGTTAATCGGATGCAACAGCTTGAAAACACAATGTTGTATACAGGACTTTCTAAATTCATCCAATTTGGAGGGTTATTATCCAAGAAAAAAAAAAAACGAATCAGAATTAATATACTTTCTGCGCAACCCGCGTATATTAAAATTAATTTCCTGCTCGTACTGTTGTGTTTACTACACCTTCGTTTTGCTGCGTCGATTATTGACGTTTGGAAGCCAAACACTATAGTTCAATAAATCACATGCCTGATTGCGCTGATCAGTTTAATGGGACAGGTCTCTCATACATAAATAATTTTGACGGAGCAAAGTAACAGTCCACCAGTTATGGATGGCCCGACGTTAGTAAATTATTGACGGGGCAATTTAATTCTACGTACGCTGATATCAGAAACGCGAAGCTTTAGACGTCCGTCTAAGTCTGGTAAAATAAAAGCAGCTTTGGTTTTACACGCGAACCTTTCAGTTTCTGACGTGGAACGAGTTTTGACTGGTTTTTTTTTTCGAAACATTGGAATTAGGGAAAACCCACACATTCCGCAACTTTACATACGAGTTTAATTACGTCCATATACGTCCTGTATAAGGAAGTGAGCCATTTTATTCATTAAAGTAGTACATTCAAAACAACATTAAATTAACTCCTTTAGTGGAAACTGCATTAACATGAGTTGAAAGCATTAATACGAAGACATAGTTCAGAGCACGGATTTTGGCACAGAGCATCTTGCACGTATCCACATCTACATAGTTACTTCGGTAGTAATCTAATTTCTTTACCTCATAGCAACTATGCACTATATTACCGAAATCGAATAACCTTAGAACGTCAGAACGAGCAATAGGCCGCCATGTATTAAGTTTTCAAACGGTATTAGCATACGAAGGGGTGAGGGTTTACGCTCGCGATTTAATAATGCATAAGCAACTCGTATGCATATGAAGTGCGCAATAAAGGGATACCTGAGAGATAGAGTAATAAGTGGTATCTTTACCTGAAAGCGCGATCCGCCACGTGTTGAAGATGATTGTTGGAGAGGGTGAGAGAGTGTACTTGGCACCCGGCCAAACTTTCAGCTTCCAGGGCGGGAATCCGTGATCCCACCACCTCCAGCTGACTGATGCTGCCCTCGGGTAAGTCTGCAACAAGCAACGTCTTCACGCTTTTATGCTTTTGGCGTGCTTACGTCACGCGGATTTACATGATTTCAAATCGTTTGATGGAGTTATTTGAGAAATGTCTCATGCATAAGAGATTCGAATCCGTTTCTTCTTGAATCTGCATCTGCGGCCGACGCAGTAAAAGGTTTGTGTTTATGACTTTATCAAGCCAACTTTCGAATAGGCACATAAAAGACCAAACATCAAAGAAATGGTTAAATATCATTTATTAATTATCATCACTGCTACATGTTATTTAAAAACTGCTGCCTGTTTTATCTGCAGAGGAATATATTAAGTGTAACGACCGGAAGGGGTTGACGTTTTTAACAAACCATGAAAGTCGCAATTCCTTTGTTTTAAAGTTTCTGAATTGTTTTTAGGTAGTCAGGAAACGCTTTCAATGCCCTTTATAACATGTGTACAAAAAGTTTTCCCATCTAGATTAGTTACTCGATTAAACAGTAACTAATCTCTACGTCGAACTAAAGAAGTCTCCTCTCCAGTTCCCCGTGCGCGAGTATTTAAACCGAAGCGGCTTTCAAGGTGCTTCTCCACTAGAGTATTTCGACGGTGGAGTTATCTCGAACGGGTCCAGACACTACGGCGAGCCGCCGCCGGCTGGGCGAGTGTATGACTCATTTGTCGCCTTAGTTCATCACAATATGTAACTAAAAGGTCTGATTTTTAGAACGATTTATAATGAGATAACATTTATGTATCGATTAGAATTTGTTACAAGCGATGCATTTGTGTTTACGTATAGTTTCCGTCACATTCTATCTATATAAAGGTATTTTATTCTTTTGGTGAGTTGCTCCCTTCATAACAGTAACCAGAGGTTATATGTCAAAGTTTTAAGATGTGTCTCTTTTTGTCTTTTTCTCAGGGTTTCTTTTTGGGTCGCTCGGAATTACTCACTTCTCGTATTATGGCCCCATGGCGGACAAATACAATGACAAACACAGAAATGTGAGGGGGAAGGGAAGGGATTGTCAGTGTTAAATGTATATGCGTTCGTATATGTCAGAAAAAAAATAAAAAAAATTTATCGAAAAGGTTGTTGCCTGTCTCAAAATATACACCAGGTATCACAAGTCGGTCATGTCACCTCGCCTTTCACAAGGGTCGGTGAACCTTTTGCCCTACCTGATGTATACTTGTCAAAAGGGGGACGCTCTGTACTGCCGTTCACGCATGTGCCTCAATTCTTTCACAAGAGAGAGAGGCGCCCTTCGACAATACCTAAACGTCTCCCGTTGTCCGGTGTTTAAATAAAAATTTTGTTTGTGTTGTAACGTATGCCCTACCTGGAAGTGTCGTCCATGTCGTTGGTTGAGGAAAAAGGATACAGGTATTCAGGATCCAGTAGAATGTTCTCTTTCTTAATTAAAATATCTCGTTGTACTTAATAACCTTATTTAATAAAAATGTCTTATCTGCTTGCTTGATAGAAGCTTTACCTACGGAGGTCGAAGAAGGAATTCCCAAATCGCGGAGCGCTCTCTATTTATAGCTAAGGTAGCTTCTTACCCGGTGAAATTGTGTAATAAATTATCTCAAACGGACACTGGAAAATGGCACTCTATTTATAGCGTTTTTCGTTGTTTATTTTCCCATTGTCATGGTTACCAGAACATCCGCGTTCTGATCTAGTTACATACTAGATTTGAGTTGGTAACCAAATGTCACGTCTTGACAATTAGCGTTTTACCTTATGTATGACTACATTTCATGAAAATCAAACTAAAAATCGAACTAAAAATGGAACAAACTTAATTCTAAACAACAGGTAAGTATCAAAAATACATTATTCTTAATTATCTAACCTCTAAAGCCTTACTTATCTAAAAATAATTCACTACGTATTACTAATAAAATAACTTAACTTAAAACACTGTCCTAGTCTCTTATTGCCTATACTTTGTCTTTTTTAGCATTTCCATATACGGTAAGTGTTCGTCACACAATACTTGATAGTCAATCAAGAAGTCTGGCACTTGGTTCCAACGAAGGCGCATTCGTCGGCCGTCTTCTAAATATACTAGCCTTCTCTTGTTCTTGGCCTGCTTTCTTCCGTCCACTGGGTAATGTAGGGCTGTTAGTGGCCCCCGGAATGAGCCAAACCTCTGCTGCATCCTTGCCACGAAATCCCAGTGTTTGGTCGTCCACTCAAACTGGTCTACCACCTTCGAGCTCCCATCTGGGATGCTAATTTGATTCATTGAGCTACAATTATGCTTTCTTTAACTGCTGCGTTTACATTTGTAAGTGTCCCTTTTCGTTTTTTGTATTTGTCCTCTATCGAAAAAGTTGTTGTCTGTCCCAAAATATACACCGGCTAGCACAAGTCAGTCGTCACCTCGCCCTTCACAAGGTTCGGTGGACCTCTTGTCCTATCCGAGGTATATCTTGTTAAAAGTGGACGCCCTGTACCGCCGATCACGCCTGTGCCCCAACTCCTTCACAAGAGAGAGGCGCCCTTCGACGATACAGATCCGTACACAGGAAACACTAGGTATCACAAGTCGGCAATGTCACCACACCCTTCACAAGGCAGGTGTACCTCTTGTCCTACCTAATGTATCCTTGGTTATAAGAGGGGCGCTTTGTATTGTCGATCCTGTACCGCCGATCACGCCTGTGCCTCAATTCCTTCACAAGAGCGAGGCGCCCTTCGACAATACCTAACGTTTCCCGTTGCCCGGTGTTCAAAATGAAAATTTTGTTTGTTTGTCACGTATGCCCCTACCTTGAAGCGTCGTCCATGTCGCTTTAAAAAAAGGATATGGGTATTCGGGATCTGATAGGAAGTTTAATTCTTCTTCTCGTTCTATTTCATAACCCTTTTAATAAAAATTTCTTATCTGTTGATCGAAGAAGGAATGTTACTTTCGATGGTCGGAGCAGGAATGAATTCCTCGCTGTGCGTTCGCTATTTATAGCGTCTTTCGTTGTGTATTTTTCCCGTTGTCTTGGTTACCGGAATATCCGCGTTCTGATCTAGTTACATACTAGATTTGGGTTGGTAACTAAAACGTCACAATTAACAATTAGCGTTTTACCTTAAATATGACTACATTTCATTGAAATTTAACTTCTTTGAAATTAGTAAAGATATCACCTTGAAATCCAAAATTGACCTGTTCGAGGATTGTTAGGAAAGTGAAAAAGGTTTTTGGCTCTTTAGCCAAAAACTGCATTGGAAATTTTCGGTGGGCCACTGTGTTTAAATAACATTCAAACGTTAACACTGGGATGGCAATACCTATACAGAATCCTATAAAATAGAGAATTTGTCGTTTCCGAAATTGAATTTACTTTTTCCAAAATTAAATTTACTTTTTCCAAAATTAAAATTACCTTTTCCGAAATTCAACTTACTATTTCCGAAATTAAGTTTACTTTCTCAGAAATTCAAATTACATTTTCTGAAATTTTTCCGAAATTGAAGTTGAAGAGGTATAGAGAGAAGAGTAATAAGCAAAAATCAAAAACAAATCCAAGAACGACATAAGAAAAGGCAAAAGGAAAAACGAGGGGCCAAACAATAAAAAAATTAAATTAAAATTTTAGTACCCATGAATACATAGCAATAAAAATAGCTAACCCAATATAGGGCCACGATACACAGCAATAAAAATGGCGCCCAACAGCAATAATTTTTCAACGTGAACTCATAATACATAGCAATATGGACGCATTTATCATTAAGTATAAACCAAGTAAATGGCCTCTTCTAAACACCAAATATAACAGGGCTAGTAAAAACACAAAGAATCGAGTAGATGGGACGTGTAGCAAAATTTAGGAGGAAGAAAGAGAACTTGAAGAAAACAAAGGAAAAAGGAAATGATATAAGGAAAATAAACAATACCAATACACAAAGAAAAGACAAGGAACAAGACGGACTACTTATTATAATAAATACTTTTTTATAGTTGAGAGTTTCTTTAAGATAAATAATAAAAGTCTGAAGAAGCTGTCCACATCCATCGAAACGTCGACTTTAAATTGAATTTACAACTGTCCAACAAATTATATCTACAAATTTTGTGATATTTACAGAATATTTGATTAATTAAAAGTCAACAACGGAGTGTATACCATAAAGCTCTGACGAGAGGAAACACAAACACAGCTTCACATATGCAGATCTCTGATAAATTTCAATTTCCAACATGTTGACAACTCTGTAACACCGAGGTACTAATTACGTAAATTAACTACCAGTGGTTTTGTCGGAATTTCCAGTCTTAACAAAGGGTCGTTCGCTATTTCGAAACTATTTCTGCTTCGAATGGCGGCGCTCGTATACCGTACGTTACATATTCCTCTAGTACATACACACATACATACAATAATCTGAAGTTATGTCCCGAGTTCCACCCTCATCTTCATCCCGTACTAAAACGAGCCATTAAAACAACGGTCGGGGGGGCCACCAGCATTTACAACTCCCTCTGTCCGATCTCGCTCGTTTCCACTTGTGTTTTCGAATTAAACTCCGAATCGAAATATTCGCGGGGCTTTAAGCGATGTTTTATACGGGCGTACCCTCTTTTAAGCGGCGATTAAATGCCGGACGCGGTGCAGTTTCGTATACTATATTTAAATTTAATTTTCTCGTCCGCAATTCATTTGGGAACTTAAATAGTTCACCCGAGATAAAATTTACTCGGCGGGTGAAGGGCACCTTCATCACAGGCTAACGCGTTCCTTAATGCACCCCTGAAGTTGATTTAAGATAAATAAAATTTTATCGTTTGAGATTTATGAATGAATTAAAAAATTCTATTTCTAGTCTAAAAGAAAATAGTTTGTTTCGCGCGCGCCAAGTAAATTGTTAAATTACGTTCCGTTACGCTTACATTAATCACTTCGAGGGTTGGTGGTGGTGCAATCGATAAAATATAGTACACCCCGAAGGAAAGGGTGGCCCTCGTAAAAATAAAAATCTCCGCGTAAACAAATGTTTCCGCCCGGAAACTTTTCTTATGCATTTATAACAAAACAACAAAACAAATCCTTCAACCTTTTTTTATTTTCGGCGCTCGCCCTTCAGGCGCTTGGCTAAACGCTTAAACTTATTTCACTTCCCTCGGCGCAGCCAAAGTACCTCGAGGGTAGTGTCGGGGGCCTAAGGTCACGTCGTTCCAAATGAATTGAATAAATTTATATAGAGGCGATATATTTTATTCGTGCGTAAAATTAGGATTTATTTAGATAGATGGCGCGCTCCTTTACAAATAAAAAAATCGCATGCCGAAAAAAAAAGGTGTCCAGGAAAAAATTGATTTGAAACATCTGATATAAATCGTAATAAAACCTGATGAATAGGCAACCAACTAAACAGAAGCGAATGTCACTACTGAGACAGAAGCTGAAGCAGGCGGGAATTGTTTCAGTTTTGTTTTCTTTACCAAATTCTATTGCGTTGTTAACTTTAACAAAAAAAATCTGCCGGTAAAGTTCGAGAGGAAAGTCCTTAGCCAGATAACGGCCAGTATAAGCTCGTACATTCCCAGGGTGCGATTTAAGGTCGTCGGTTTATAAGGTGAGGATGAAATATTAGCGGTGAACGCCTTGCGAGTGTACAAATTGTGGCTTCCAGGAATCAGAATTGGCGTTTCCTTCCGGGAGTCCAACGAATTCGACAAATGAGATAGTCGACCGCGCGTAACACTGATTAAACACGGCTAATCCGCTTTTACACATTCCTCACGGGCGACATCCGAGCTCTGATAAATAGTTCCCTTGCTGATAGAGGGGTAAGACGTATTGTTAATTTTGTTTCAGGTGATGGGTACGATAAGGTACTGTGCAAACTACCGGCAATTAATTTCGATTTTTTTCTTCTTCTTCACCTTGTCTTTCTTCCGGGTGAAGTTGCTTAAAAAGAAATTTTCGTATTCCAAAAGTTGATCGCACAGGAAAGTTTTCAAACAGTTGCGTCAGACTAGCAAGGACATTCCCTAATTGGTTTACTTTCATAGAAGCCTCAGGCTGATGTAAGAGACAGGAATTCTGTGCAGAATTATTGCCCTTTTTCCCTCAAACACTCTTATCAAATCTTATAAGCGGTGGGCTATGATCACGTGAGCCAATTAAATTTGAATATGTCTGCTATATAAGCTACCAAGCGGGAAATAGCTGACATACTGCTGTGATCTTCAAGTTAAGGTGAAATAAAAATTAGGAAAACGGTTAAAAACTATCAAAACGTGCGAAGCTTCTAACTGAGAAGCAGCCTTTGCCCATGAAGCGGAGTCACAACTTGCCTCCACTTGCTGAAAAAGCAGAATTCTCTTAACTTGCGGATTTAAGAATATTCAGAATGATGCCAGCCGCAATAAGGATTAAAACCTACCACGTAATGTTTATGCTAGAACAAGACTTGTATTAATTTAGGTCGAGGTTTGAATTTTGAAAAGAATAAATCTAATTAATCTTTTGTGAAACCAAACTTGCAGAAGAATTCTCGACGAGAACTGACTTTTCTACCCCGAGCTGCAGTATTTAAAACATTGTTATCGGGTCTTGTAAGAGGGTGGCTGATATCATAATGAATCAATCAAATTTATATACTACTCTGCGTGAAGTTTCTAATTGACAAGTAGCCTTCATCCACGTAACGAAATCATAACTTGCTAGAAAAGCGAAATTTCTTAACTTGCTGATATAAGGCGAGCCCATTTATATCTTCTGTGAACCCGTTCACTATCTACTCTATTAGAGTACAGGTCCCCATTCATTTTCAAGGTCATCTCAGAGTGTCGAAGAAACTGCGACTTCTAATTCCGTTCATCCCACTTCTCTTTCTCACGAGATCTTTCGACTTCCTTAATTTCTTGGTCTTTGATACGTCCGCGACTGGTCTACGCTTTTGCCTTTCGATAAAGTTAACGGCTTCTCTTTCGTTTTTCTTTGGGGCGAGAATGACTTCCACCATGACAATTGAATTTCCTGTTTCCATTTCGTTCTCTGTCTCTACCATCGTGGTCTTCCCTCTCACGTTCTCATTTATATCTTTCGTGCACTCGTTCATTATCTACTCTATTAGAATATTTGATTTTTATAGATATAGGCCCCCATTCATTTTCAAGGTCATCTCTAATTCCGTTCATCTCAGTTCTCTTTCTCACGAGATCTTTCGACTTTCAATTTCTTGGTCTGTGATACGTCTGCGACTGGTCTACGTTTTTGCTTTTCGATGAAGGTGAACTGCTACTCTTTCTTTTTTCTTTGGAGCGAAAATGTCTTATACTTGGTTCCTGTTTCCATCTGGTTCTCTATCTCTACCACCATGGTTTTTCCTCTCAGGTTCTAATTCATATCGCCTTTTGGTGAATGTGATCGTCTGCTCTTTTTTTTTTCTTTGGAGCGAAAAATGTTTTCTATTGGGTTCCTGTTTCCATCCGATTCTCTAACTTTATCACCATGGTCTTCCCTCTGACGTTCTCATTGATATCGCTTTTTGAAGAAGGTGAACGTCTTCTCTTCTTTTTTCTTTGGAGCGAAAAATGTCTTCTATTAGGTTCCTGTTCTCTAACTCTACCACCATGGTCTTCCCTCTCACGTTCTCATTGATATCGCTTTTTGGTGAAAGTGAACGTCTTCTCTTCTTTTTTCTTTGGATCGAAAAATGTCTTCTATTGTGTTCCTGTTTCCATCCGGTTCTCTAAGTCTACCACCATGGTCTTCTCTCTCACGTTCTCATTTATATCCTTCGTGCACTCGTTCTTTCTCTTTTCTACCAGAATCCTTGACTTTTACACGTACAGACACCCATTCACCTTCACTCAGAGTGACGAAGAAACTGCAATTCCGTTCATCCAAGTTCTCTTTCTCACGTGATCTTGCGATTTCCTTCGATTTCTTGGCTTTGATTCGCTCTTGGCTGGTCTACGCTTTCTCTTTTCAGTGAAGGTGAACGTTTCTCTTTTTTCTTCGTTTGACCGAGAATATCTTCTACCGTAGCTACTTGGTTCCTGTTTCCACCCCGTTCTCTATCTCTACTCCCATGGTCTTCCCTTACATGTTGTAACCATTTGACTCTTTATGTTGTTACTATCGTTAATATATTTGATTTGAAGAAGATGTCAGATCTTTTGGGTTTGTCCTTTTTTTCGAATTTCTTTCCTCCTGGAGTCCCAGATTTTGTAGTTCTTCTTGTCTTAAATCCCTTCACTGTATTTTCAACTTTCTAGAAATTATAACCTGTGCCCTATTTATTTAATTCTCTGAGTTTTATTATCTCTATCACTTCTTCTCTTATTTTTTCCATTATCTTTCCATTTTCTTTTTAGAAATCTTTTCCTTTCTTTATCTCCTTGGTTTGTCTTTTCTAATTTTCTTCCTCCTGTATCTTTCCAAGTATATTTCCTTCCTGGGCTTTCAAACTCTCTTATTCTTTCTTTCTTAATTTTTAAGATTCACTTATAATTATCGTTACACACTCCATTTGAATCTCTTTGTCTTTACTATCCTTATTACATCTGGTTCGAAGCACTATTTGGTTTGCATTTTTTGGTCAATATCTTTTCACCTGCTTTTCTTGGAAGTCTTTCTCTTCTTTTTCAGAAGACACCATCTTTTTAGTTTGTCCTTCTTTCTCCTACTCTTCTCCAAGGACCTATACTATCTGGACTTCCAAACTATGCTGTTCTTTATTTCTTAATTTCTTCAAGTTTCTTGTACTTTTGGTTTTCCTGGAAATTGTCATTACACACGCCTTTCATTCGAGTCTCTTTGTCTTTACAATCTCTATCACATTTAGTTTGAAGAAAGGAACCTCCCTTTTTTTGGTTTGTCCTTTCCTTGCAATTTCTTTCCACTTTCTTCTCTTCAAAGACCGTTTCCATCTAGAGCTTTAGATTGTGCAGTTCTTCTTTCTTTAATTTCTTTAGTTTTACTTCACTTGTGTTTTTAGTTTTTTAGAATTGATCATATGATTCTTGGTGTGTTTGGTTTGCAGAAGAGGTCTTTTTTTCCTCAGAAACTTCCTCTTATAGACTTCCAGGCTTAACAGATTGTTTAATGCTTGATGCCAATCGCTTCCCCTCAGTTAAGTTTACATGTTCCTCTTCTTTAGTTTGAAGAAGAGGTGATACACTTCTTGTTTGTCTTGATTTTCCAATTTATTTCTATTTTCTTCTCTTCAAAGGCGTTTTCCATCTAGAGCGTCAGATTCTAGTTCTTCCTTCTTTAATTTTTTTAATTTCACTTTACCCCTGTTATATTTAGTTTGTTGAAGAGGTCACTGGATTGTCGTTTTCGAATTTCTTTCCCTCCAAAGAGCTACCTCTTCCTGATTTCCAGATTAGTCCTCAGTTTCCATGTTTCATTTTGCAGCTAAGTTTACATGTTCCCGTCCTTTTATTTCCATTATCAAGTTCTTTGCTTCTTCCATGTCGTCTTTTCTACTTTCTTCTGTTGTCAGCATCCTGTCAACTCTTCACTATCCAGGACAATTTCCAATTTCACTTCTCTTGCTGAATTCTTCAAGCTTTTCATCGTTCGCCCCAATTCACGGTACTCCAGTCTTCCTCTTTTGATTTTCGTCTTGTGAATGGCTTTTTCCTAAAGCTGTTGATGGGAGCCGAAATTTGGGCGGAAGCAAATTAATTTTTACAAACCCGAATTAAATAAATTATAATTTAAAACACCTCTAAATGAACTTGGCGAAATCGTCCTTTCTGGAGAGCCTTCGCACACCGAAAGGCTTGAAATTTAATTAAATACTTTCGCCAAAATAAATAATTAGAGAACGAAGCCCTGGTTTAATTAAAAGCCGCACTTCTTAAGTTTAGGCCGCGTTATGACTGTAACGAAACTTTTCGAAAAAATCTACTTACAATTACTAAATTCCTTTGGTTTAGTTTGAGAGAAAGCGGGAGTATAATAACAAAATGAATTTCAAATTTTCAAAGGGTACAATATACCTGTGCTTTCTTGTTTTATATAGAATGTAAGTTGTGCGACCTACAATCAAAGGAGATCAAAGTTTTGTTCTTTTCTTTAAAGTCTAATAGCCGACGGCGTTTCTGATCACATAACAAAGAATATCAATGTGTGTTTCTACGGTTTCCTTTTCTGAGAGACTGTTGTTTATTACATTTTTTACTTGAAGGATACGCTCGATGTCCTGTTGTATTTTTCCAAGCTTCTGCTCGTGAGTAACAATTCCTTTTTATCTATTTTATTACTCAGGACATATATTTAACTTTTGGTAAGTACCTAGTAAGCATCCTGATAACTTCTTAATTCTTTGAACGTTGTTTTAAATTTGAAACTGATAGGAAGTGGGATATTTATTGGCAATATTCCCGGGGAAGGATAATGAATAGAGTTTAAACCTTCCCGCAGCAAGGTAAAGAGAAAGGACGATCGATATCCCCCCCGCCCCCTTCTCATACACGATATTATATGATGAAGATATCATACGTCAGGGCTAACAAAACGTACACGTCTCCTCCAAGCGAAAATATTGCAATAAATTTCGTATATGCAATATCTGCGTCGGAGCTTCGCAGGAATCGGAAACCGCAAAATTGAAAATCGGGGCGAACCTGCTATACTCGGGCCTCGTAATCTATTTCGACGATAAAATAATGTCGGATGCCTTTCATCAAATTTCCCCCGTCCGCGTCCCCACACAGGGCAAAAAATTTCGCCCGACAAAAAAAAACTGCACCGTAAATAATGTGTTGGATGCGGATTGAATTATTCACGCGGCGATAACTCAAATGTCAGATTTTTCAGGATCCTGGTTGTACCTGACGCTGGTGATGGAATTTATTGTAAAGGAAATACCATCAATAATTTGTTTGCACCGATGTGTAGGGGGCGTTCAATTTAAAATCGAATTCTAAATTCGTCCTACTTTAACTGTTTTTGCTCTAAAGAAATGGTCGTTCAAAACAGATCAATCACAGAAGACATTGATTATTTATTAAAGGCATTTTATAAAAGAAATGCATTATCGAAGCCAAGTTGTAATCGAATTAGATCTTGCTGGTAAGATATTGAAAAAGAAATTAACGAAACCAAATTAAGGTGACTGTGCGTAACCGAATAAATTACACTTACTGTAGCCACGCTATTAATACACAAGAAAAGAAGCGAAAACTCCCGGAAAATCTCTACGTTTACTTTTTACAAGAAACGTTTAAGATGTAATTTAAAAGCCCCAATTGAGCGAAGTTCACTATTATGTAGGTGCAATAAATATTAGAGCAATAAACCCGCAAAGTTCTACACTTGATGATTTTGTTAAAACTCAAACCTACAAATTAGGAGCTTAAAAGAACAAATATTTTGATTATTTTGATAGGTCATGTCGAAACTTGTCGCCATTGTACTGGCATACCTTCGATTAAAACGCAGTTAAACTCCTTTAAAATCTCAAGGTCAATATAAACAACTGTCAGCTTTTGTACACGTGGGAATCCCCGTTTCGATCGTTTTATACGAGGGCTGCTTTCAAGACATTTGAAAACATGCTGGCAATGACTGATTGCCTCGTAACAAATAAAATAAAATTAATATTCATTTTAGCTTTGACTGCATGTACATAAAATATTTATAAAAAAAACGAATCTGAAGAGGGTCAAGGAAATTCAAAGAGACACAAAAATGTAGTCAAACAAACAAAAAAACAGACAAAACAAAAGAAAAATAAAACAATATTCAGTTTTTGTACACGTGGGAATCCCCGTTTCGATCGTTCTATACGAGGGCTGGTTTCAAGACATTGGAAAAAACGATAGCAATGACAGATTGTCTTTTAACGAATAGAATAAAATTAATATTCATTTTAGCTTTGACTGCCTTGCGTAAAATATTATATAAAAAAAACGACTTTGAGGAGGTTAAGGAAATTTAAAGAGGCACAAAAATATAGCGGAGACAAACAAAAAAAACAGACAAAACAAAAGACAAACGAAACAAAAGAAAAACAAAACAGAAGCCAAATAAAACAATTACTAAGCGTACAAATTGTATCTGCACGCTAAATAATTTCTTTAATTTTTTGTTTTATTTATTTTTTGTTTTGTTTGTCTTGTGTTTTATTTGTATTTTGTTTTGTTTGTCTTGTTTTATTTGTGTTTTGTTTTATTTGTCTTTTGCTTTGTTTGTTTCTTTGTTTCTTTCCGCTACATTTTTTGCCTCTTTAAATTTCCTGGGCCTCTTGAGGTTCGCTTGAGTTTTTATTTTTATTTATTTTATTATTTTACGTGGGACGGTCAAAGCTTATGCATTTGTGCATTTGTGCCATTTTCCAGTGTCCGTTTGAGATAATTTATCAAATTAAATTTTAAATTAAAGCTTAATTGTTGTTGTTTGTTTGGTTTGATTCTTGTTTTGTTTGGTTTTTGTTTTGTTTGGTTTTTGTTTTGTTTGGTTTTTGTATTGTTTGGTTTTTGTTTTCTTTGGTTTTTGTTTTGTTTGGTTTTTCTTTTTTCTGTTTTTTTTTGTTTGGTTCTTATTTTGTTTGGATTTTGTTTTGTTTGTCTAAATTCTTTTTTTGATTTTTTGTTTATGCTTTGTTTCGTTTGTCTTTTGTTTCATTTGTTTTTTGTTTCGTTTGCTTCTTTTTAAATTTTGGAGTTTAAAAGTAACTACCTTTAACAATTTCGCATGAGAAACGCTCTTTTCGTTGCTGAGCAAAAACAGATGAAATGAAACCAAATCGATCCTTCGAAAAATAAAATTAAATAAAACAAGAAAGGACAATAAATGAATAAATAAAAGAAAAGCAAATTATTTTCTTAATTAATTAGTTACTGCACGTACAGTAGAAGGTAAAATAAAAGTCAATCGATCTCTAAAAAAATTAAGCTAAATAAAACGACGAAGGGCAAAAAATAAATAAAATGAAAGAAAATTATTTTCTTAAGTAATTTATTTTTCATTTTTAACTACCCTTGAGAAGTAGCTACAATACTTTCACTGGTCCCTGTACAAAAGAAGGTAAAACAAATACCAATCGTTCCTTAATCACTGAACAAAAAGAAGATAAAACAGAAGACAATCGATCTCTTAAAAAATAAAAATAAATAAGACAATGAAAGGCAATAAATAAATAAAACGAAAGAAAATTATTTTCTTAAGTAAGTAATTATTTATTTATTTTTGTTTTTGAGGAATCCATGAGAATCTGTTGCAATACTGTACTGTACTGTACTGTTGGTCACTGTACAACACTATACAATAGAAGGCAAAACAAAAACCAATCGATTTCTTAAAAAATAAAATAAAACAATGAATGGCAATAAATAAATAAACAAAAAGAAAGAAAGAAATTAATTTCTTAATTATTTATTGTTGTTTTGAATTTGAAGAAATCTTGAGAAGTCGTTACAATACTTTCGTTTGCCACTGTACAAAAGCCAATCGAAAATCTTTAAAAATAAAATAAAATAACGAAGAGCAATAAATAAATAAATAAAATGAGAGAAAATTATATTTTAAATTATTTATTGTTGTTTTTGATTTTGAAGAACCCATGAGAAACAGTTACAAAACTTTCGTTTGTCACTGTACAAAAGAAAGAAAACCAAAAGCCAATCGATTTTTTAAAAAATAAAATTAAATATAACAATAAAAGGCAATGAAGGGCAATAAATAAATTAATTAAATGCAAGCCAATTTTTTTTAAATTGTTTATTGTTATTTTTGACTTTGAAGAATCCACGAGAAACAGTTCCAAAACTTTCGTCTGTCACTGTACCAAAGAATGTAAAACAGAAGCGAATCAATCTATTAAAAAATAAAACTAAATAAAACAATGAAAGGCGAAAAATAAATAAAACAAAAGCAAATTTATTTTCTTAATTAATTAATTATTTATTTTTCACTTTGAAGAATCCACGAGAAACAGTTACGATACTTTCGTTGGTCACTGTAACAAAGAAAGTAAAACAAAAGCCAATTGATCTTTTAAAAAATAAAATAAAATTTAACAATGAAGGGCAACAAATAAATTAATTAAATTATTTTCTTAATTGTTTATTGTTGTTTTTGACTTTGAAGAATCCGCGAGAAACAGTTTTGTTTGCCACTGTACAAAATCAGGCAAAATAAAGGCTCATCGATCTATTAAAAAATAAAATAAAACAAATCAATAAGAGGGCAATAAATAAATAAATAAAATGAAATAATTTTCTTAATCATTTATTGTTATTTTTGACTTTGAAGAACTCATGAGAAATAGTTACAATACTTTCGCTTGTCACTCTACAAAAATAGTAAAACAAAAGCGATCCATCTTTTGAAAAATACGGCTAAGTAATGAACGGCAATAAATAAATAAATTAAAAAAAAAATACCACTTTCTCAATTAACTATTTATTTTTATTGGCGTGTTTGATTTGTATTTGAAGGAAATAATGAAAATAAATTTATAATTTTTTATTTAATTAATAAATTCTTATAGGTTTTATATTTTTCTATAAATATATGAAGTAAGTAATGAGAATTCTTTTTGCGTCATCTTTCATCGAGTAGCGCAATTTTTTTTCTTATTTAACGGAGATACCGGGAGGCATTCAACGAGATCAGGCGTACGACATTCCAAGTGCTTTATCACCATTGCCGCCATCACCTCCGCGAGCATCTATGGTTTTTATATTTTTCTATAAATATATGAAATAAGTAACGAGAATTCTTTTTGCGTCATCTTTCACCGAGTAGCGCAATTTTTTTTCTTTTTTAACGGAGATACGGGGAGGCATTCAACGAGATCAGGCGTACGACATTCCAAGTGCTTTGTCACCATTGCCACCATTACCTCCGCGGGCATCTACGGTACCGTCTTCGTCTTTCCAAAACTTTGTGAGAGAATGTTAGAGGGCACTGGAGCCTTCTAGAAATTTTCATTTCGCTTCACATCGGGTGTGAAATCAAGGTATAATTCTGTTATTTATAGTCCGATTTGAATAAACAAAAAATTATAGTCCTATTATAATAGGCTCTAATGTTGTACTCAAGGGGGGGGGGGGGCGGCTAAGGAGCTGTAGGGTACTAGAATTTTTACAAAATTATAATTATGGAAGTAACTTTGCTAGTCAACTAATAGAAAGAAAACTTTTCGAATTTAAGTTCTCTATCCGAATTAATTTAAATGTTATTAAAAGAGGCTGATGTTTTAGTTTCACACTTTATACAGCGCTTACACAAATTTAAAAATATTTACGCAGAAACGTGAAACGAACCAAGAAGAAAAAAAAAGACAGACATGAATAAGAAGATTTATTCGGTGCTTCTGCGCTAGTGTCTCCAAATAAATAATTAGGAGTCAGCCGGGACGGGGGAAACAAGCGTAATTCCGTTTTATAAGTCACAAAAATGTAGTTTCCTCCGTGATTTATGTCATCGGTAACAGGAAACGGGAAAGTTTATGCGATTTCATTCGGGGCGAGGAAAAATGCCGGCGTGTACGAAATTCACGTCGATAAATCCGCTTTGTAGTTTCCTCATTTGTCGAAAACTCTGCGGCTCCGGTTTAATATAAAGCCGAGTGGAATGACAACTTCGATAGACGATAGACTGAATATATATGCGGTACGCATTTCGTATGCCTGTCAAATTTAATCCTAATTTAAAATAAATAAGAGGAAGTTGTCAACATGCAGGGAAAAGCACTCGAAAAATAATTTTTATAAGTTTAGTTAATTAATAAGTGGTTTGAGGGAGATGTAGTTCAAACACGTACTTGGTAGTTTGAAGAAAGGAACAGAGACGCAGCTAACTTCCCGAATGTTCCTGGCGTCGAGATCGTGTTGATCGGGCGAACAGGAGCACATGGAGTTGAAGCTACAGCTGTTGGGCTGTAAGCTGGCTTGGAGTTCGTTTATCTGAACCACGAGGACGGTCCACATTATCAGCATCATATCTGCAACAACAACAACAACCCTTATTAGGTCCCCGATACCGCATAGTAACGCTTACAATCGTATCAAACGAATCAGTGGCACGCACCACCTCGCTTACTGGCACACAGAAATGTTTCATTATTAGGATTGGTTTTGCACTAATTGTAAGAGAATTAAATAAAACCAACAAGGGTATCCGTGCCACAGATTACGGTGAAAATGAATTAATAAATTAGGATGAATTAAGAATCATCTCTGCAGTATCAGCTAGTGTGGAAGAATAACATCGATATTCTTTTACGCAATTTAATAATCCCTAGGATACTGAAGAAAAACCCTTAACTTGGAAGTTTACATATATAGTTTGGATATATCGAACGATATACTAATGGCGATTTAATTTGAGGTTTGGAGTTCGAATTACGAGCGATTAATTTAATCGTTGTCCATGCCCAAAACACTGGAACAGGTTATGTAACCAAATTACGATCCTGTCCACTCGATATTTGTCAGGGTTAATTTTCTCGGGGTTAATGTCGGGCTTGCACAAATATTTTACGTCACGCAATAAAAAAATTAGTTGGGAATTAAGCGGTGCTTTGTTACGATGTCGCACATTAACGTATCATCTGTTGTTCACGTTAAAACTAATAAACCTGTTCGTACCCAATTAATTCCTCCTTGTATTTTCTTTTTGTAGACTTTTAATAATTCTCGAAATAAAAGGTACGTAAGTGTTGCGAAATAATCCGTTTAGATTATGCCCTCGTGTTTCATGAAAACGTTAAAACGAATTTAATTAAACTCGAAAATTAATTTTAAAGCTAATATATCACGGCGCTCGATTCCGAACGGCTTTGACGAAAAACATGAAGCATGTGCTTCATTTTCGCGCTAATTTTGATTTACTACGGCCCGTATTAAAAAAAAAAAATATGCGTATGCGAGAGAATTATAATTTCCGCGAGGCCTTCGGAAACGTTAATTAATTTTTATTGATCGCTCACATGGGATTGACGGCTGGAATTTATAACTTAAAAATATTTATTATGGTAGGCAGCGATTCGCAATTTTTGGAGAAAAAGTAAAATATTTTAAAAACCAGGACAACGAACTACTAAAAGAACCAGAGTAATAGCATTAGTATAATAATAATCATAGTATACCATTGCGTGCAGCTAAAAATTTTATCGCCTGCCGAAATTGGCACGCGTGCCATTAATTTGCCATCACAACACAGAAATATGTTAATAGACACATTTCATTAAAATAAGCCGCCCATAATAAAGACGTTGGAAATAATTTAGAAACGAATTCCTTATTTTGATTACGAACGCAGAAGGCGTAGAAACTATGCATATAAATATCCAGGCGTGTTCGGTAATCATTTTTATATCGCATCAATTAATTGCGAAATTAATTTTTGGGGGGCCACAGCAATAACTATAATGGGCGCAATATCTTACAATCAGACAGAAATATGTAGCGAAGCTGAAACCGAAGGGCTCAAGTGTTTTGGGGATTGAACTCGGTCCCAGGGGTAGCATTATTTAATGGGGAGTACTTCACTCTTTCGTCTTGCAAGGGTAACTTCCTCGATCTCGATTTCGCTGAGACTCTATATATGCTCTATGTGAGCTGGTGCTCATGAATGCATTGCCTTTGTAAAATGTTCAATGCATTCATTCCGTGACAGTTTCATTATCCTGGAATATGTCTGTTTTATCTGCTTAGGAAGTCAACGAGCAGAGAGCAGAATTCATTTCATCCCTATCGTCTCATTTGTTTTTTCTTTGCTTCCTTATTTCAATTAACAATAATGAATTTGTTTATTTTCTTGACCCCAAAACACTAAAATTGATAGACAACGACATCTCTTATTTATTAAAGCAAATTGAAACTAACTTTTTTTTTTTTGGATTAAAACGTTCTTCTTTTGGTCGATTTCGTAATAAGCAAACTTCAGTACAAATCAAACGTGATTGCGTTTTCTCTGCAGGCCAAAGATTAAAAAGCCTGGAGGTCATCCGAAATGCAGATGAAACTACGAAATTAAAAACGTCCGCGCCTCGTGCAGAAAGAAACGCGAACGGATCAACTTTTCCAACTTAATCAATATGGACGTTGCAGGGTATCTGCAGAGGATTCAAATACGCCTTGCACATTTAAAATCCAACATACTGCGTTGTTTTCCTCGAAAATAAAATCGCGAAGCTCAATACCATCTGAAATGGGTTTGTTTAATTCGACGCACGTACACGCCCGAATTAGAGAAAAGTTTAATTAAAGATATACAAATATTTACGCCCAAAGCGAGGACGACGCTTTTGTTAATGGGATTTGCCGTTTTAACTTCAGAAAACAACTGTTTTACATAAAGTGGGCGTTTCAGAAATGCGGGGGTCGAAATTTAATCTATTTTAGCAGCGCAGAGGCTATTTTCGGAAAGATCATTCAGAAAGACGAAGACTGGACATGACCTCGTTAGATAATAGGCTCGGGCGAGGACAATTTCGTTTTCTTTCAAATGATGACGCTTTTGGGTTTTCTATTTGGGGGGACGAAATTTAAAACTAGGTCGAAAGAATCGATATGTTACTATTTCGTTATTAATGGCAGGTACTCACTGCCGTGAGGAATAATAGAAGAAGTCGAATGACATCCCATTTTGAATAAGTGTTCAAATAAATTTTATAATTTTGCACAATCATCTGTATCAATGCAATACAATTATAAGAACAAGAACGTTAACTCAAACACCCTTCTCCACACTGAGAGGGTTTTGTTTCGGTTAGTGGAATAGTGTGGATAAATCAATTGTGACGGACGCATGGTTAAAAAATGATAATTTCGAATTTTCCAATTTACAAGGCCCCACGTTCCTCTAGATACCATGAGGAGAGTGAGAGAAAAATTCTATTCTTACGCCCAAAATCTATTTCCACTTCTTCTCTTCGCCCTTTTGACAACATTTTTGAATTAAACTATAGAAGACCCAACTAGCAATTTCTTTGGTTGTACGTTTCACGTTTGAGTTTAAATACTGCTCTCAACGCCCCTTCTAAATGGCTCTTACCCGGATTACATATATTTTTCGGGATTGTAGAAATTACTCCTCTTCTTCCTATTATAATTTAGACAAACGTAAAATTTAAGTGTAATTGAACAAATTCAAAATAATTTTATAAGAAGAAGAAATGACAGTTTGCCATAGACATCGTCGGTGGCAATCCAATCGTCAGATGTATTGGATTCACCCTCATCGTCGTTTCATGGTTCATGAACGGGGGTGCCTACCAACTAAACTCCTTTATCCTCTTTCACAGCTGCTAGTTTCTGGAATTCGCCGTTAGACATTACATCAGAAAGTTCGCACTGTCAGGTATTAGTCATTAGTTAGAGTCGATACGGAGCAGTCGCTTGAGGTGTCGGGTGCAAGGCATGGCGTACTAGTGTATCCAAGATGAGCGTAGGGTGCCATCGTTTGAGGTGTCGGGCCCCATGTACGGAAACCTAGGATCCGAGACGAAAACCGATGCAGAGCACACGCCGCTTACCCTTAAAACTAACCTGTCTAGCTACCCTATCCCACTTATGTGGCTAACAAAAGCTGGGGTGAGAATAACATGTGTGGGAGAGACTCGCGCAAGTGATCTCGAACGGTGACTCATCTAACCTTGAAAGGGAAGCCTTTCTAACATGAGTACTAAGGGGAGGGGTGAGTCCACCAGCTGAATCGGGACCCCTCAACTGATGTTGGCTTCTTAGGGGTGGTGGTCCCTCGCTAGAACCAATCAGGTTATGGGCAGAAGTCTGGGTACCGAGGTGCGCTAAGCATACCGACCAAATTGGATGTCAGATATTAGTATAGGTCCTTAGTGTGATGTCACTGGCGACGGCGGTCAGTCGCTAGAGGTGTCTGGGAAAGGCAGGTGGTACTAGTATTCGAGATGAGTCGTAGGAGGCCACCTTTAAAGTTCGGGCCACTTCTTCGGAGGCCTAGAATCCAAGGCGAAGACCGGTGCAGACCATACGTCGACCACCCTTAAAACTAGCTTGTCTAGTATGAGATGTGTGGTAGAGGTCTGCGTAAGCGATCTCGACGGATACTCATCAAACGTTGCGTTGGAATCCTTGCTAACATGAGTCCTAGCATGGGTTGGGTCGCACCGGTCCCTCTTCATGGCGGGCTGATGCCCGGAGGCCGAGTAATCAGTAAAGCGATCCTACCTCCTCTTATCCTGCCGGGTAAACGTATATCGCCTTGTACTTACAGTTGATGTAGAGTAGTCGCTTGAGGTGTCGGGAGGAAGGCATGGGGTACTAGTATCCAAGATGAGCCTGTAGGGGCCATCGTTTGAGGTGTCGGGTTCCCATGTACGGAAGCCTAGGATCCGAGACGAGATTCTATGCAGATCCCACCCCATTTACCCTTCAAACTAACCTGTCTAGCCACCCTATCCCTCGCATGTGGGTAACCGAAGCTGGTGTTAGAATGAGGATGTGTGGTAGAGACTTGCGCAAGTGGTCTCGAACGTTGACTTATCAAACGTTGGAAGGGAAGCCTTGCTAACAAGAGTACAAGGGGGAGGGAGAGCCCACCGGCTTAGCCGGTATCCCTCAACTGGTGTTGGCCTCTTAGGGGTGGTGATGCCTCGCTAGAGCCAATTCGGGTTATGGGCGGAAGCCTGGGTACCGAGATATGCGAAAGCGCACCGACCAAATTGGATGCCAGATATTAGTATTTGGCTGCTAGCTTCTGAAAAACTTCGTCTTTACATTTTTCCCAGGTTCTTTTCGTCTTGAGCTTTCGTTTTCATTATTTCCCCCAGCATATCAGTGATGCTGTTCCACTGAGTCTCGTTTTCTAGTCGTTTGCCTTCCACGTTTTCTTTAGTGGTAGCTTTTTCGCATTTTTCCTTAGCCACGTCTCCAATTTCGGTCCACCTGTTAGATAGCAAAGATGGTGTGTTCCGGTGTGTCGGGTTATTTGCAATACCAAGAGGAATCGCTCATCATTTTACCAATTTTTTGAATATCGCTCGCGAACACTTCATGACCAGTCAATGCCTGAGTGATGAAGTGATCGACGTCCCCAAATTTCCTATCGCACCATTTTCGTATGTCTTTGGTGCAAGTTTTTGCCCACTCTCGGTTTGAGTCCCAAGACGTTTGCCACATCTCCATTAGGTCTTCTTGCGTTGTTGGGGCAGTTGTCCTTCCCGACAGATATTGACTCTTTCTTTCCTATGCCCTCGGTTTTGTTGGAGGCACTGCTGCAACAACAAGTATTGCCTCAATGGCCACCGTTCTGTAGGTAGTAGTGATTTGGATGGCGTTAGTCGTTGAGACTGGATGGCGTTAGTCGTTGAGACTGACTAACGCGTCTCAACGACTAACGCGAAGCAGCAGCAAGACCAACAGCAGCAGCAGTAGCAGCATCACCACCAGCAGCAGCCCTGAGGAAGTTCTTCTGCAACGAAGAATGAAACGTCGGCAGTGAAGAAATCCGAGACACGCGGTTCTAACCGGAAGCTAAGAATTCGTCCAATACTAGCATTAGGCACAATCTTTCTCGATGTCCTATGCTAGCACTATGCAGAAGCGTTCTCAATGTCCAAAGCTAGCATTAGGCGCACTCTTTCTCAATGTCCAATACTGGCATTAGGCAGGAGCGTTCTCAGTGTCCAATGCTAGCATTAGGCACAATTTCCTATATTAGCAGGCCGCCTTCCTGGAATCGCTCACTATCTCGGATGCCCTCTGTAGGGAGTCCACAGTGGATCTTTCCGTTTTAAATCTGAATAGCAAGTACGGCAAGGTGTTCTTTTCCTCTAGTTCACCCGGTGCTTGATGAGCGACTCCAACCACATCTAGAAAACAGAAGGGTCTATAAGTTGAGGCATCTGTAGGTGCCTTTTTGTTTTCTCCATTAGTACCAGCATCGCCTTTTTTCAGACGTTGAGGAAATTGTCTTTTTTCAGATAATCATTCATTTCCTGAAGGAATTGGAATTGGCTACGATTTTAATTACTTCGTCGGGAATCTTGTCTGGTCTACTGCCTACTCTTTTTCCTGCTAACTGCATGATACGGAATAATTCAATGACAATAACTCAAATTTATGCATTATCAAATAATAATTAAGATAATAAATACATATAATAATTTAATCAAATTATTAAATATACTAGACAATGCGAAACAAATTCATAATTCAAACATAATTTTATAAAACGAAGAAATTGTATTCTTCACATCAAAAAAAAAACCGATGTTTCTCTAAGAACATAACTAATTGGCAAATAAATTAATGCTCGCTCACTAAATCATGGTACTGGATGGAACAGATGGAACTTCGATAACACTAAGGACTTGTCAGTTCTGTTGATGACAATACAACTAAACGTCTTCTGGGTGTCTAATGAACATTTCATGAAAGCTATAGTCTTTTATATGGTTCATACCGGAAAATTCAATTACGAAGAAAACACTTTTTCTATGAGTCATTGCGGTTTTCCTACATTCGTCCGCTCTTAGTCATGTTTGTTTATGCTTGCGTAATACCGGCTTCTTTGATGAGTCACCTCGGGGACTGTTTGATGATGCAATATGCAGCTGACGTGTTTTCAGGTATTCCTTGAACGCAGTTTTATAGTAAAGGTTAGTTTTATTATTAAGACGCCAAAGCCTTTGCTAAAGCAAGCCGCTGTAACATTCGTTTATTTTATATTTAAGTGGATGTTCGTTTGTTTATCTTACATAATGTTCTTAATGATTTGCAAAATGCCGATTTCTTACACAATATTTTTTTTTGTAACGTATATGTATGTATCATAATTTTAAATTCAGTATAAAATTAAATAAATTTAGCTTAATTTTAATGAAAAGAAGGCGAAGAGATGAAATTTAAGGTCATACAATTAGTAATTAAATCATTTCAAAACATGAATCGATTGAACTTATCTGTGTAGTTTTCGTTTCTATAGAAAAATCTGCTGCATGTTTGAGTTTAGACTTTCAGCGTCGGATATTGAACAAATCATAACAACGTACCCTCAATTTAAGTATTGACAAGCCCCATAGTAGGATAAAAGTCAACGAGCGAAGGACCTCTGTTCTTTCAAAGGTCCTCCAACCATAAGTATCTCGGGCTTTATTCCTCCATGTCTCAAGTGCCTCTCCGATTCGCAGACGCCTTTCTACACGTCCCCATTGTGACAGACTTCATATTCACAGTCTTTTTAAACATCGCGAGAAATTTTTTTTACGTGCGCGGTTTGTGTATGTGTGTGTGTGTCCTGTCGCGTGAAATTTTCCAGGACGAACATTGATCGAACAAAAGGAATTTCAGCCATTTGTCGTTGTACAAAACAATTTATCAGATCGTAGTTTCGATATGTGGCATTAAAGTTGTAAATTTATGTTTCGAGATCCTCGGCTTCAACTAGCGCATAAAATTTATAATGGCAATAAATAACAACAATCACTCTTTTGTTTGGTTGAAATGGGGATGTTCAGGAGGTTTTCCTGTAGAATAATGCCTGTAGTAGGATGCGGATGGTTTTATAATATTGAAGATAGGGTTCTTGATTTAAATAATTTAAATAGAATAAGGAAAACGTCGTTATATAATTTTACGAGCTATTTATCACAGAGCGTGTTGTGTAATCAGAACGTATGTTATTTTATTTGATTTTTATTTCGTGCTCTTAAACCAGTAATTAAACACGGGAACGAACTGTGTGAAAAGTATGAGAATAAACAGAGAGAAAACTTCGGAATCCTTCTGTTTATTTTTCACTCACTCGGAGATTCAAATTAGTTTACTTTTTAACAAAACTTTCAACCTTTACAACTAAATTACAAAAGTTCCGGATCGATACTAACGAGTTACTGGTGCCGGATTCTTCCTTCTTATTGCCGTTGTTAAGATTTTGCTTTGTTTCTTTTAAATTATTGATTGAGTCTGCGATAAGTTTTAATATACATACCTTCTTTTTTGTATTTCGAGTTCTGTTATACTTAAATCGTGACCCTTGCAGGTTTTAGAATAGGCAACCCATTAATCAAATCGGAAATAACCGCGTGTGTTTTGATAATGTACTAATTAAACGCACGGACGTAGAATGTGTTGCCTACTTTCTAATTTTAAGGGGTCAGGACCCTGTATGTTAACATCCGCCATTGTGTTTTCAATTAATTTCGCGCATAAACTCTGTATAATAAGGCGGGAAATAAACGTGCAATAACAATTTATAATAATTTGCAATTCAAAGGTCCTCCTCCTCCTCCTTTAAATTCCGGCGAACGAAATGCGAAAGTAATTTAACAACGCACGTCCATTCATTCAGTATTGCGTGAATTTCTTGTTCGCCTGACATCTTGTTTGTAGGATTAAAATCTAGTCGGCACGGTTGACACTCATCAGGTACCTACCTGAAATACATAATATATCATCCGAGCTGGCTGCGTGTTTAATTTTCCACGCATTTCTCTAGCGGAAGGGCGAGATTTATCATTTTCATTATTGCCGTGATGCTTTAATTAAAATTTCGCTAATGTTCGACGTGCTAATCGTCCGTTTAATCACCTCGTCCTCGTCCTTTCCAAACATTAATTTGTGAATTTACAGCACGCACTGTATGAGTTTTCAGTTTCATGTTCGTGGCTGACTCAAACTTAAAGTGTTGAAAGGGTGGCGATTATTTTTCAACTTACACGAACAAAAAAACAGGAATTTTTCAAAATGATATACGTATCCATTTCAGCTAAATGGAACGTATTAAATCGGAGAGCTTGTTTCTATGAGATCAGTCAAATCCATTAATTCTGCTCAATTATTGCGCACATATGGTAACATTGTGTGTGAATTCCACGCTCGTAGTTAAATTTCACATGCGAGCAGCGATTAGTTTCCTTTGTGTGTTGTCGGTTCGGCTGAACGGGGTAAGTGAAAATATCTCACGTTACATGCAGTTCTGTTAAATGGTTTACGTTGTCACGCCTGTTGTACATAATAGGTGAAACTCCCCCCCGTTTCTAAATGCAACTCGAATTGAATTGATAAAAAATATGCGTTTTATTACCGCAATCATTAAAGCACGGGTTTAGCTCATGAGTAATGAGCGGGAGAAAGATATTTTCCAAGGTTTTCGGCTAGCGAAATGCTTGCAAAGTGCAATGTATCGAGTCGGTCAGCGGCTTTGTAAACGCTAGTTGTTAACATACGACTAAAAAGCAACTAATTTGTAGGTGGTAATGGAAATAGTATGCATTTCTCCTACCGGGCGCAATTAAGTACGCTTCCGACTGATAACCTTGGAAAATATAATTCTCCCGCTCATTAGTCATGAGTCACCTCTTTAGTCGGAGTGATGACTCATGACGAAAAGTGCACTTAAATCCGTTCTTTAGTCATAACTTGAAGCCTGAGTTTTGCAGAAATTTGAAAGCTTTCGTTGCCATGTCTATTTTGTACATAACTCTACATACTTTCTTTTTCTATCTACATTTTGTCATTTTTAGGATCGTGAAGAAAGACTTCAAAAACAACAATGACAGGCCCCGAATAACGAAGAATGGAACGTCAGCAGAAGAAAACGTGGATCCACCGATTCATGGAAAGAAGTTTGATGTGTCAAGTAAAGCATTGAAAATTACAAAGCTTCGAATATAGAGAAAAGAGGAAAAGGAAGAATAGTACGTCCACTTAAATGGATGGAGTAAGGAGATCACAAACATACACACACACAAAGAAAGGAAACATTTCTAAAACTTCTGGAGAATAGAAGAGACATTAAAAAGGCCAGAAACGATAAGCTGTAATATTACGAAGGGTAGAAATAATGATGTAATAATAATAAGAACGAAAAGATTGAGTGTGAGAGTGAGAATGTAAAAAAGAAGATTATGAACATACGAGAAGAAAGACAAAAGAAAAGCGTGAAATTGAATCACAAGAAAGAAAAGTGCGAGGAATCTATTGATTCAATGTTTAATTGTTCCTAATTAATCTCTTAATAATTGCCTACAACTCTTTTTATTTTTAATGATTTTTTACGTTATATAATATTTTTTTAAATTTGTTTCTGAATTTAGTAATATTTTTTGATTTTTGATAACTCTTGAGGGATTTCTGCTTTTTATAAGTTGGTAACACTGGCTACAACCTATTGTAACCTATTGTGGCTACAACCTATTGTAGCCAGTGTTACCAACTTATAACTTGGTAACACTGACTACAATACCAACTTATAACTACAACCTATTGTAGCCAGTGTTACCAACGTATAAATAGCAGAAATCCCTCAAGAGTTATCAAAAAATCTAAATTCAGAAACAAATTAAAAAAATATATAACGTAAAAAAATCATTAAAAATAAAAAGAGTTAAAGAAAGTAGAAATAAAAGACGAAGAATTTACAGTGCAATTCTAAGATCAATAATAAATTTCAAAGCAAAACAATTTGAAAAGAAAATAATAATAACAAAAGACAATCGGCTTTATAACACAATTTAATAGCTTAACAATAAAAAAATAAAATAAAAGTGACGATGCGAGAAAGCAAATAAAATACGAAACAACTCAGTAGATCAGTAGATAATAAATAATGATAATTTAAACAATTTAAAAAGAATGGTGAGTAACAAAGGAACAGAATAATACAAATTCAAAAAGAATTAATTAAAAAAAAAAAATAATAAAAACAAAAGACGATCGATTTTACAATACATTTTAATAGATTAAAGAATTTAAAAAAAATACAAAACAACGAAATTTAAATAAAAGCAATGAAAAGAAAAGACATTCGATTTTAGTAGATTAATAATTCTTTTTTTTTAATAAAAAGAACGATGAGAAAGTAAAAAAATGAAAATAAAACGATTTTTAAAAAATACGAAATAACAAAATTAAAAAAAAACTTTAAAAGCAAAAGACGTCATTTTTACGGCATTTTCAACAATAAATAAAAACAAAATTTGAAAATAATGGTGATAAAATAAGGAAAGCAAAATACAAAAATTCAAAAATATTCAAATTATAGTAATAAAAACAGACATTCGTTTTTGCAACACAATTTAATAGATTATCATCTTTTTTTTAATAAAACGAACGACGAGAAAGCAAAGAGAAGAAAATAAAACAATTTTGAAAAATTGAAACAACAAAACGAGATACATTCGATTTTATAATACGATTTGGTTGATTGATAATAAATAAAAAAAAGAACAATTTGAAAAGAATGGTGACAAAATAAAGAAAACGAAATCAAAATTAAAAAAAAAAAACAATATTAACAAAAACAAAAGACAATCGACTTTGCAGCATAATATGACACGTTAATATTTTCTTTTGAATAAAAGAAACGATGGGATAGTAAAGAAAATGAAACAAAAGAATGTTTAAATAAGCACCAAATAATAAAATAAGAAAAAATAAACAACAAAAAACAAAAGACATTCGCTGCAGAATTCAGTAACAGATTAATAATAAATAAAAGAAGAATAATTTGAAAAGAATGGTGGGAAAATAAAGAAAACAAAATATAACAATTGAAAAGCAATCAATTTAAAAATTAATAATAATAAAAACAAAAGACAATCGATTTTACAATACATTTTAATAGATTAAAGAATTAAAAAAAAATACAAAACAACGAAATTTAAATAAAAGCAATGAAAAGAAAAGACATTCGATTTTACGGTTCAATTCGGTGGATAAATAAACAAATAAAAAAAAATTGAAACTAATGGTGATAAAGCGAAATATAAAATTTCAAAAACAATCGATAAGGAAAACAAAAGACAATCGATTTACAGTACAATTCAGTAGTTATTTAAAAATAAAACAATTTGCAGAGGATAGTGACAAAATAAAGAAAACAAAATTGAAAAGCAATCAAATTAAAAAAAATAATAGTAATTCCGCGGCCGTTTTCCTTAATTGAGTTGGGTTCCGGTTGGAACCGCGTCACGACTGCTTCTACTGCCGACGTTTCGTTCTCCATTGGAGAAGAACTTCCTCATGGCTGCTGCTGCTACTACTTCTCGTTAGCCGATGAGACTGAGTAGGTATGTCCGGTGTCGTGGTGTTTATGGTTGTCGGTGGGGGCACTGGATTGAAACGGTGAGCGCCTAATAAACCAAAGCCTGCCCCAACAGACCAATCCCCGCTTACCGTAGATCGGTAGACCGGAACGGTAAGCGGGAATTGGTTTGTTGGGGCAGGCATTGGTCTGTTAGGCGGGGTTAGTAACCCCCACCGACAACTATAAATACCACAACACCGGACATACCTACTCAGTCTCATCGACTAATGAGCAGCACCGTCAGCAGCAGCAACAGCCCCGAGGAAGTTCTTCTGCAATGGAGATCGAAACGTCGGCAGTAGAAGCAGTCGTGACGCGGTTGCAACCGGAAGCCAGTTCAATTGTAGATTAAAGAATTTAAAAAAATACGAAACAGCAAAATAAAAAAAAAAAAACAAAAGACATTCGATTTTATAGTTCAATTAGGTAGATTAATAATAAATTTAAAAAAAAATGAAAAGAATGGTGATAAAACGATAAAAATTCGAAAACAATCAAATTAGAATTAATAAGACAAATAAAAGACAATCGATTTTACAGCACAATTCAGTAGATTGATAATAAATTTAAAAATAAAACAATTTGAAAAGGATGGTGACAAAATAAAGAAAAAAAAAAAATATAACAATCGTAAAACAATCAAATAAAAAAAATAATAGTAATAAAAACAAAAGCTAATCGATTTGACAACATAATTTAATAGATTAAAGAATCTTTAAAAAATACGATATACTAAATTAAAAAAAAAACAATAAAAACAAAAGACATTCGATTTGATAGTTCAATTCGGTGGATTAATAATAATTATATTTAAAAAAATTAAAGAATGGTCATAAAACGATAAAAATTCAAAAACAATCAAATTAGAAACATAATAAGAAAAACAAAAGACAATCGATTTTACAACACAATTGAATAGATTAACAAATTTTTTTTTTTTAAGAAAATAAAAAGAACGACGAGAAAGCAGAGAAAATTAAATAAAGGGATTGAAAAAATCGAAATAATAAAATTGAAAAAACAATAAAAATAAAAATATTCTACAGCGCCATTCAGTAGGCTGATAAATTGCCAAAAAATACTAAGCAATATTATTAAATAAATTAAATAAAAACGAAAGACACAATAAAGCAGAATTCAGTAGATAAGTAGAAAAGACTTTCGTCACGTTTCAAGAGATGGCGCTGTTGAATGTTTTGTGACCGTTTAGAAGTATACTAAAATCATGGAAGTAGAATGGGTTGTCGATTTTCAATGTTTAAGGCGTCGCAACATATGCGAATCGTTACATAAGTGGGTTTTCCAATACACGAAAAAATCAGGGTCTTTCATCTTTCAATTTCTCTTTAGGAAATAAAACTTTTTTTTTGAAATAATTCCCTTAATCCCTTATGCTTAAAAGGAATTTATCCTTTAAATTGGCAGGACTGATAACAACTGAAGTTAATTGCAATTGAAATCAATATTGTTATATCCGCGATGCCGATAATTGTTTTTGATTCTGTGCTAGTCGCGCCATCTATGAGTCAGTTGAAGATTCCAGAACTTTCCGGACGCGCTCTAGATGGTGCTGTTTTTAGTGTGCTAAGCGACTGCAGACTTTAAAGCGATTATTTCCTGCGAACCCCGAATTCCTAACAATGTGTTATTTGCAATTGAAAAAACCATTATATAAAAAAATGTTTAATTACGCATTGAATTAAAATTAAAAATTAGCAGAGGTAGATAAGGATGGTATCGTTTGCTCCGTCACTCTCAAACATTAGGATAATCTTCTCGTTTATTGAATCACTTGTATAAACGTCACATTTATGTATTCCAGTGCGTGCCTGGTTTTTTTTTTCACTTGCTTACTGCATTTCACTGAAAAATGTCTCTACTCATGGAGAGTTGTTGGAGGTGGATGTTACTTTTTGAACTTTTTTGAAATTATTACAAATTCGTTGTTTTGATAGTGAATCGTCTGTCTACTACAGTCGATGTTAGAGATGCGTAGAGCTACTATCACCACCATTTCTGAGATTATTACAAATCCGACGTTTCGACCCTAAATCGTCTATTCAGAAGGGGAGTGTTTTGGGGAGGAAGGCGGTTGTTTATCACTTTATCCATTGTTTGTGTGTGTATGTTATGGAAGTAATCGGTCTTTATGTGCAAGTCTCATTCTAATTTTTATTGTTTTACGTGAGAATCGAACCTGGTACCTTCCGATCATCAGACCGGGCGCTTTAACTACTGAGCTACTGTGGTGACAACTTTAAACAACTATAAATTTGTATATAAGCTGATGTTCACTGATCAGTGTGGGTCTCACTCTGATTGCTATCGTTAGATTCTTTATTGTTTTATGTGAGAATCGATCAGACATGGGATTTTAACCACTGAGCTACTGAGGCGACGCCTTTAAACAGCTATGAGTTTCTATATAAGCTGCTGTACACTGATCATTGCGGATTTCATGCTGATTTTTTTTTATTTCACTGTTTTACGTGAGAATCGAACTAGGAATCTTTAGATCATTAGACCAGGCACTTTAACCATTGAGTTACGGAGGCGACAGCTTTTAACAGTTATGAGCTTCCATATAAGCAATCGTTCACTGATCATTATGGGAGCCTTCTCGTGTTACGAGATTTCCACTATCGCTTTAGAGTTAGTATAGACGTGTTTAAAAATAAATTCTAATTTTGGAACTACTTTTCAGTTGTCAGCGGATGTTGTGCATAACAAATTCCGTTCAAATGGGTGTGCCATAATAAAAAGTAACGAACGTTCTCGATTCTATCTTGCACGTCGTGATCTTTGCCGGACTACATCGTGTAAATATTAAAAATTTACGAAACGTCTACGTGCGGATTATACAGCGCATAATATTGCAATAACCGTTCAATTGGAGGGATATTCCCCCAGTAATAATAAAGTGCCAGGTTGCCGAATCCATACTCGGGATCGGCAAATATACTAGGAAGCTATTTCTAAACGTACAGGTCCGTCGGGATTTGTCGGTGAATTATTAGTTACATCCTTACCTAGCTACAAGAAACACACCTTTGGGGCTACTCACGAATAGAATTATAGAATTCCTGCTCCGGGCGAATCCTGTGAGTGCAGCTTTTACAAAATTGTTTCAAATTTTGTTTCCCATAATCGATACTTACTACCACCTTAAGTTATTGTTGCTAAAGTATATGAATCCGAGGGTGTGGTCTTCATTTTTACATTACATTTTATAGTATGTACGATACTGTAAACTTTATGGTAATAAAAGGGTTTTACTCCTTTAGTGAAATTATTCTCTTGGCTTTCAGTTATACTTTTATTACCTACGAGATGTTAGGTGAGTTCGTCGTTCGGCTCTAGTCATGTGGTGTCGTGGAGGATCGTAAAAGCTCACACAATGGATAGGAATTATAAGAAAAAGTAGTTTAGGTGAGGTAAAGTGCACTTTTGATCTTCAGATTATTCACGGTTTTAATTTTACGGGGCCACATAAAAAGCTGCTTTACGATTTACCTTCTTCTTTTTGGAACTCTCTTTTTTACTGCTAGCCAAATTATCAAGTGTTGTGCTCATAGAATATAAATTTCCATTATCTCTCGTGTTATTCTCCATAATTATATTAAAATAAAAATACGACGTTTGTGAGAAACCATACAACAACTTTTGGCGCCCAACTATTACTATTCATAATACTTTCTGGCGCCCAACGTGGGTTCAGAAAATTAATTAATCATAAAATCACAATACGCACAAAATGAATAAACACAATTTAAATTCTGCATTTATAATTGATACTGATTGTCTAGTCATTTTCATGCATACCCATTTTAAATTATGATAATTCACTTGATTATGAAATGCTCTCATTACCGCACCGTTTATTAATTACTAAAACGTTTTCGACGCTTCGGTTATTTACGGCGCGCAACATTTCATAAAACTAGTGCTCTCCCTCCGTAAAACACCTTTAAAGTTGCAGAGAGTTTCAAGATTTCCTCGCCTCCCTCGGGAACTCGAAACCCACTTACTAACAAACTTATTTTCATTCGAATGCCGAGATAAAACACGAAATTGCCCCGCGAATTTGAATCCATTTCGGTGGGGCTTCAGGTTTCAGCAATCGCTCGCTTTTATTTGTAATGAGCTCATCTCATGACCTCGATCTCTTTATGATGAATTATGCAGGACTTCTCGTTATTCCTCGGAAGTGGAGCCTTGCATTTGAATATAAAAATTAATTTCATTATATTTGCTTAAACTTCTGCTTTCCGAGGAAATTACGTCGCCTTTTGCGAATCAAAGGAACTCCGACAGAATTCATTTTATGTTAATACTTTCATTTGCAAACTAAAATCTTTATGAAATTGCATTTTTTTTTTGCTCATTCATGAAACAGTTGGAACTCGGTCCGATAATAATAATAATAAGCTTTCTTCTTACTTAGGTGAACGCTAAAAGCGTTTACGGTCCCTAAACATATTTTACTGCTTAACTAAGACAATTATCTTATGGGGAGCGGAACAAAAGCGAGGGAAGCCGCAATGTAGGTTTAAGTAAATTTAATATTATCGTGTAATTTGTTTCATTAGATGTGAAATAGGTAGCGACGTGTGTTGGAAACCGCACAAAAGCAAAGGCAAATATTATCAGGTTTGTTAGGCAGGTACGTTCTACTTAATATGAAATAATTGGGTACCATAATCGGCAATCTGCTTCAGACGAAACATTTTCTTAATGTAATTCCTTTCCCAGATGTTATTGTTTTCCTTAAGGCCTTACAATTTACGTTTATAATAACAACGTTACTGTTTTGACTTTTTTTTCAGTAATTTAAATGTGGCGGTCAAAATAATAGTTTTGTGGCATTTAAGTAGATGTCGCTACTATAAGGTTTCATCTTTTGTTTATTATTAATATCATAACATTTCAATGTGGCCATAAAATCATAATTTCACGCATTTACATTGATATGTTTTTTTTTTCTTCTTTCCTTTAATGCTATTTCTAATTAATGTGACATTAGAAATTAAAATTTTTCCTGTATCTTAAGCGTGGTGGTTTCATGATATTTATAAAGATGTCGCTACAATATTTTTTTATCTCTTAAAACCTGTTTAGGCCCTATCAGATAATCGGAGTGATTGTTGTTTTTAGTTAGAAAATAGCGTTTCTCGAAATGGTCAAAATCATAAAATTGGTCTTTTTCGGAAATTATTCAAGATTTCAATCAACTCTACGAGCGTCAATTTCCTTTACCAGCGATCCTCGGGTCTAAGACAAGCAGATGGACGCGTTCCCCGAAATAAATACTCTCCAAAGAGTTTTTCTTCAAGTGCTCCGCCGCATTCGCTATATACTGAAGGGTAGTGACGAAATATGATTGTTATACCAGTGGTGTCGGTCATTAGGACATCTTTGGGAACTTCCACCCGAGAGACGACTGGTTGTTGCTTGATATTGTGAACCAACTTTTGGGTTTCACACAGAAGGGATTTGAGATAATTTTTTGTCTGGGGGAACTGCTCTATGAAGTCTCCATTTCGGGATTGCTGGTCGTTGTTTATTATTTCACTATCGTCGCCAAATTTCTGGAGATAATTGTAGATACAAGACACGAAGTCTTCAGTCTCTAAAGATTCTAGATGTTGTTCGGCAATTTTGCTTTCGAGATTGACGTGCAGGTCTTCCTCCCTGTTGGGAAACCAAGGATAGCTATGTTTCTGATAGTTATCGACATCAATCTGGAGGATCTGCAAATACTGCTGCGTGAATCCATCGGCGTTATTCAGATCAATGCGGGCCTGCTGGCAGATCTTTTTCAGCAACTGATCTATGAAATCTCCATATTTCGGGATTGCTGGTCGTTGATAATTATTTCAATACCGGCGCTGAATTTCTGGAGATAATTGTAGATACGAGACACGAAGTCTTCAGTTTCCAAAAATTCTAAATGTTCTTCGGCAATTTTGCCTTCGAGATTGATGCGCAGGACTTCCTTCCTGTTGGAAAACCAAGGATAGCTATGTTTCTGATAGTTATCGACATCTATCTGAGGACTCTCCAAATACTGCTGTTTGAATCCATCGCCGTTATTCAAATCAACGCGGGCCTGCTGGTAGATCTTTTTAGCAACTGATCTATGAAGTCTCCATTTCGGAATTGCTGATCGTTGATTATTATTTCAATACCGACGCCGAATTTCTGGAGATAATTGTAGATACAAGACACGAAGTCTTCAGCCTTTAAAGATTTCAGATGTTCTTTAGCAATTTTACCATTGAGTTGATGTGCAAGTCTTTCTCCCTGTTGGAAAGCCAAGGATAGCTATGTTTCTGATAGTTGTCGACATCAATCTGGAGGATCTGCAAATACTGCTGCGTGAATCCATCGGCGTTATTCAGATCAATGCGGGCCTGCTGGCAGATCTTTTTCAGCAACTGATCTATGAAATCTCCATATTTTGGGATTGCTGGTCGTTGATTATTATTTCAATACCGGCGCTGAATTTCTGGAGATAATTGTAGATACGAGACACGAAGTCTTCAGTTTCCAAAAATTCTAAATGTTCTTCGGCAATTTTGCCTTCGAGATTGATGCGCAGGACTTCCTTCCTGTTGGAAAACCAAGGATAGCTATGTTTCTGATAGTTATCGACATCTATCTGAGGACTCTCCAAATACTGCTGTTTGAATCCATCGCCGTTATTCAAATCAACGCGGGCCTGCTGGTAGATCTTTTTAGCAACTGATCTATGAAGTCTCCATTTCGGAATTGCTGATCGTTGATTATTATTTCAATACCAACACCGAATTTCTGGAGATAATTGTAGATACAAGACACGAAGTCTTCAGCCTTTAAAGATTTCAGATGTTCTTTAGCAATTTTACCATTGAGTTGATGTGCAAGTCTTTCTCCCTGTTGGAAAGCCAAGGATAGCTATGTTTCTGATAGTTATCGACATCTATCTGGAAGCTCTCCAAATACTGCTCCTTGAATCCATCGGCGTTATTCAGATCAATGCGGGCCTGCTGGCAGATCTTTTTCAGTTCGTTCTTCCCGACGGGCGTACTCTGCCGATTGTGCAGGTCTTCCTAGGGGTAGTTGCAGGGATTTATCCAGAATTCCGTCGTCTGCTCTGAGTTCATGCTGTCGATGGGCGCCGATATCAGCTTCACATTTACTCATTGAAATCTTGATTAATTTGGAGAAAGAACAATTTTAGGTTTTTGACCATTTCGAAAAACGCTATTTTCTAACTTAATAAAAGCACTCGGTACATTTGATAGTAGCGATAAAATTATAGTTTCATTGATGCAATCACAATACCTTTCATCATCTGCTTATTATTATTTTTTTTTTAATGAATATGTCCGCAGATTTAATTTTTCTGTATAATTTAAATGTGGCGGCAAAATTCATAGTTGCACGACATTTACACAAGATGTCACTAGGGTATCTTTCAACTTGTTTTTTAATAAAGGGCAATTAAAAATGATAAAAAAAATGTCGTGGTTAAGCAGCTTTGATCAAAAGCATGTCTTCAAAGAGTTGTCAAACAATTTAAATCCAATCGTTAAAATTTGTAGTTCCTGGAAATTTGTATAGATGGCACCACTAGAATTTCCTTCAACCATATTCTTGCTATGCCAAATATTTATGTAAAAGTATTCAATTCATCTTTGCAATAACAACGTTACAGATTTGATTTTTTCAGTGATTTAAAAACGGCGGTTTAATATATAGTTCCACGAATTTACACAGATGTCACCATTTTGTTTCCTTTTCTCATTACCATTATCACCATTTGTGTTTGCGGCTAAAATCTCTAGACGGCTGCGAATAATGCGCAGGCGCGAGTGTTGGCGGTTCTTTCAAATTTCAGTGTTCACTTTAAAATAAAAAAATTAAAGAAATACAGCGGGTGACCTGGCGTGTAAAAACAAAAAAACAAATTAACCGATAGCACTGTCAAATTGTGAACGTTTATCAAACATAATAACCTGTTCTTTAAAAATAAAGAAAAATATAGAAATGAAATGAAAGAAATCGCAGTTTCCTTAAAAAATTTAACGTTAACAAAAAAAGAAATATCGCACAAATGGAGATTCCAGTACAATAGAAAAATTAATTGCATAAGAAGAAACAAAAGAAAACAGAAACAAAGAACGAAAAAAGAAACAAAAGACGATCGTCAATTCTTATTCGACTAGGACCAATTGAAAATCAAAAGACAAAAAGAAACGACGATTTTCGGCACGAAGCGTTTGAAAGCTTTCATTTGGGTCTCGGTATTTATACGAAAGAAGAAAGATAGTCGAAGCAAACAAAAAACCGAACATTTTATAAAAATAAATGAACAAGTGCCGGTAAGGGAACGCCGAAATAAAAAAAACAAAAAAATTAATTACGAAGTTCAAAATTAAAAACAGATGACGATCGTGATATTTACGAAATAAAATGTAGGAATCAAAGTAACGAGAAAAAAACAACAAAAAAAATACAGAAACTGCCGGAAAAGTACTACGAAATAAAAAACTACGAAATAAAAAAAAACAATAGATCGAATTATATAATTCAAAATTAAAAATAAATGACGATTGAGATACTTATACGAGAAAGAAGAATGTACAGAAAATCGAAGCAACCAAGAAAAAAAAACGAACGACTAACCAAGCAAAAGACAACAAAAAAATATAGAAATAAGCGAAGAACACCCGAAAAGAAATTTTAAAGTTCAAAATTAAAAACAGATGACGATTGCGATAGAAAGATGAAAATACAGTCGAAAGTAACCAAAAATCCGAAAATTTTGTAAAAACAAAAGAACAACTGCCGGTGATGGGAATTTCCGAAATAAAAAAATCAAAAACAAAATATCAAATTATACAGTTCTAAATGAAAAACATATGACGATCATGTTATTTACGAGAGAAAATGCAAAAAAATCGAAACCAAAAAAATAAAACAAAAACAAACGAATGACCAACGAAAAAAAAATAGAAACAAACGAAGAACTGCCAGGAAAGTCACCTTCGAAATTTAGAAAAAAAAGACAAAAGAAGACATCGAAATATAAAGTTCAAAATGAAACACAGATGACGATCGCCATATTTCTACGAAACGAGAAAGTACAGAAAGTCAAAGTAACCAAGAAACTAAATATTTTATAGAAACCAACGAGCGACTGTTGGGTAAAGGACACTCTGAAATAATAAGAAAAAACAAAAGATAGAATTATGAAGTTCAAAATTAAAAACAGAAGACGATCGTGATATTTACGAAATAAAATGCAGGAATCGAAGTAACGAGAAAAAAAAACAACAAAAAAATATAGAAACTGCCGGAAAAGGAACTACGAAATAAAAAAAAAACAAAAGATCGAATTATAAAATTCAAAATTAAAATAAATGACGATTTAGATACTTATACGAGAAAGAAGAATGTACAGAAAATCGAAGCAACCTAAAAAAACGAACGATCAAACAAGAAAAAGAAAACAAAAAAATATGTAGAAACAAACGAAGAACACCCGGAAAAGAAAACTTCGAAATAAAAAAAAAACAAAAGATTGAATTTTAAAGTTCAAAATTAAAAACAGATGACGATCGCGATAGAAAGATGAAAAAACAGAAAGTCGAAAGTAACCAAAAATCCGAAAATTTTGTAGAAACGAGAGAACAACTGCGGTGATGGGAATTCCCGAAATAAAAAAATAAAAAATAAAATATCAAATTATAAAGTTCTAAATTAAAAACATATGACGATTTATTTACGAGAGAAAATGCAAAAAAATTCCAAGCCAAAAAAATAAAACAAAAACAAACGAACGACCAACAAAAAAAAATAGAAACAAACGAAGAACTTCGAAATTTAGAAAAAAGGCAAAAGAAGACATCGAATTATAAAGTTCAAAATTTTTCTACGAAACAAGAAAGTATAGAAAGCCAAAGCAACTAAGAAATTAAATATTTTATAGAAAGCAACGAACGACTGTTGGGTAAAGGATACTTTGAAATAATAAAAAAAAAAACAAAAGATAGAATTATAAAGTTCAAAATGAAAAGCAGATGACGATCGTGATGTTCATAAGAAAGAACAAAACGTCGAAGTAACCAAAAAATAAAAAATTTTCTAGAAACAAACGAACGACTCCCAGTAAAGGGAAATCCGAAAATTGACGAGTTCCGGGGAGTTTTCATTTGTTTTTTTTTTTTGTATTTTTATTTTTTCCTTCTTCTTCTTGTAAACAAAAATGAAGCAGATTTTCAGCGCGAAGCTTTTGAAAATGAAAAGCTATCAATTGTTTCTTTGTGTTTCATTATTATTTGAAGTAAAAAAAATCACCGTCCTTAAGAAATCAAGCTTTCATTTGTTTCTTATGCTTTTCACTGTTTTTCTGTTTCTTTTCGTAAGCAAAAGTAACAAATGAAAAATTGGTGCGAAGCTTTCGGAAATCAAATTTCAAAAGTTTTATTTTTTTTTGTATTTTTCCCTTCTTCTTGTAAGACAATGAGAAATGAGAAATCGATAATTTTCGGCGAGAAGCTTATGAAAATAAAATCAAACTTTCATTGTTTCTTTGCAGTTAGTTCATCGCTGCTTTCCAACGGAAAGTCACTGAAAATCAAATAAATCGAGTTTTCATTTGTTTGCCGTCGTTTTTCTGTTTCTTCTCGTAAGTAAAAAATAAATGAAAAATTGGCGCAAAGCTTTTCAAAATCAAATAAAACTTTTACGTCTTTCATTTAATTAGTTTCACTTTGAGCAATTTTTTTATTTGTTTTTTGTTGGCGATTTAATCTTCTTGCACTCTGCTCCTGAAAGAAAACAAAAGAAGATCGTCGATCTTCTTTTGTTTTCTTTCTTTTTCCACGTTGTTTGTTTCAGTTCTTTTTTGTCGAGCTAAGATTTCTTCTTTTGTTTTCTTGTCGATCTTGATCTTCGAACAATCCACCTTTTGTTTCTTGTTCATCTTTTTTTTCTTTGTCGTCATTCTTCGAGTTTTCTTTGGTTTCCTATAATCCAAATTATTTTTCGTTTTACATCCGTTTTTTTTATTCTTTTGTTTTCTTTCTCATTTGAATATCTCCACTTAGCGTTCGCGCAAATAAAAAAAATAAAATAAAATGACAGCTAACAAGACAAATTGAAACACAATGAATGTTTAACTTGTTTATAAGTGTAATGTTATATACACATCAAGTTCACATACTGTATATTGTAAATGTTTTTTTGTACGACATGTCCTCTGGGATGAATAAAGATGATTATGATTATGATTATGATTAAATCATAGTGATTTCTCCAGTCTAAATAAATCATGTGTAATTCTTTATTCGCTTGATAACCTTCGACTTAGTGAAAAATCTTCCTACACGTTCACGTTATCCGGCGAAGAATTCGTACCTACAACTAAACATGTCCGCCAATTATGTTAGATAATGAAAAGTCGTTCTAGGATTGCTTGATTTTTATTCGTCCAATGGAATTCTTAACAAATAATAAATTTTACGTAGACCTTCAAGTCATAGTAATTCCCGAAGGTGTCTACGAAGTTGGAGACATCGAAAATTACATAAACTCACGATTGGTTCAAATTAATTCTGTTTGGATGGCTATGGTTTGTTCATCCGCTCTCTATGATCGCATTCAAACGTGTGAAGAGGAATGTTTGGATGCAGTAAGTGAAATCATTAAGCAAATCAATTAACATTCATTTACTTGTCTAAATTCCGTGATCGTTCACGAAATTTTCAAAATTCTTTATTATTTATTTACAAACTCCAGTTTGGAAGTTTATCTACTAACAGCTTTCACGGCAAGGTTTCAACGAGCACGCGGAATCTTGCAAGAAGAATTGTAAAAGTTTCAGCAAAGCTGAAACTTCAGACGACCTCGCCTATTGTTCCTCGGGTTTGATTCCATGCGAGCAATCTCTTATTGTTTCTTTCCTTCAAAGTTCGTTACTGGGAGGGAATCGTAATAGAACACGTTCTTTACTTATTTTAAAATATTTATTACACACACAAGATTATTTTATTATGTAATTTCCTAAATGTGGAAAAAATAAAATAATAGATGAGTATCAGTTTCTTTAGATTAATGCGTTTCTTTCAACTTCCAATTCATATTGAACCAAATCTCCACTATTTGAAGTGTGGTGCATTTACGTGCTTTTTTTTCCGTCATAAAACAGTATTTCATGCTTCGGAACGATCAAGTCGTTTAGAAAATTTATGACCTGCTGTATTCAAATAAAACTCGTTCGAAATCTGGCGTTTTTCATTCCGCGCGCAAAATTCGCCCGCCATCTGATGCCGAAGTGGTAAAAAATGTGAAACTCTATCAAGCAAAACTTTAAAGAAGAAGTTTTGAGAAGTCGTCCGTCTTATTTTAATCAAGTTTGACTCTCGGATCTTTATTTGTCTTGGAGTCACACTCTCGTGTTCGTTGTGGAGGATGTTATTCTTGCAAATGAAATTTGTCATGCGATTTGTTAAACCCGCCCGCGCCGGTGGAACTTTGGAAAAATTGTTGGATACTTTATCAATTTTCTTTCGGTGTTGGATGCCGATGTGAATTATAAAATTTATGTAGACTATGAGAATTATGATTAGGTGGTGGAAAAACATGTTTTTGCGGGTATTAAATTGAGTCAGTGTCTTCAAATAAAAACATTAATTCTTCTGATTGCATACAGAGCATTATTTTTCATTACATTCTCATGAAACTTCACCATACATCATACAATAAATCCTTATGGTTGCATTTCGTTCGATATAACATGACGTCAGCCTTGTTTTTAGTGGTTGTGATCATAACAGCTGTATTTACATAACTTGACATTTGTAAGAAATCGGTATTTTGCATATCATTAATCGCCCACCTAAAAATAATGTAAACAAATGTTACAGGGGTTCGCTTTATGAGAGGCTTTGTCATCATGAAAACGAAACTAACTCTTGCAATAAAACTGCATTCCAAGATTGCCGGAAAACATGCCAGCCGCATATGACATTGTCAAACAGTTCACGAGGTGACTCATCAACGAAACCGGCATTACGCAAACATAAACAAACATGACTAAAGAATGGATGAATCTAAGGAAACCGCGTTAACTCATAGGCAAAGTGTGCACCTTGATCCCACACACAGCGTTGTGTTCTTAATCGGAATTTTCGGTATAACTAGTAAAGCCCTCTTTTCATTTTATTCATATTTATAATTCCCCGAATTGAAATTCTTGAAAATTTTTCGTTTTTTTTATTTCACTTTCATAATTCGTGATCACCTTTGTTTTTCAGTTTTTGTACGACGCTTCTTTACAATTTCTACACATTTAAAATTCGCCGAATTTAATTTCTAAAATTTTACACAGATGGCGTCGATATAAATGCATCTTTTTCGTTGTTCCTTTTCCCAAATTTAAAATCGATGTGATTCTTATTTGATCACTTGATGTTTGCAAATGTCAATTGTTGTTTTTTTTCTGTTTTTTTTTTGCTTCACTTACAAACGTCGTAATCAACTTTTGTTTTCCAGTTTCTGTAAAACCCTATAGAGCCGTAAACCCGCAAATTTAATACAATACACGTCAAGGCAGGTCATTTATGTCTCTCGTGCTGTAAGAAATCGGCGTTTTGCAAATCATTAAGAGCGTTACGAAAGTGAAACAAACATTGCCTATGCGATCTCGGATAAAAACGCCTACCAAACATGATTTATATAAATGTTACAATGGGCTTTGCCGTCGGGATAATGAAACTGACCTGTGCAATAAAACTGCATTCAATGAATGCCGGAAAACATACCAGGTGCATATTGCGTCATCAAACAGTCCCCGATGTGACTCATCTCAAGAACTGGCATTATGCAAGCATACAGCGTCTTGTTCGTAATCTGAGTTTTCGGTATGAACTATATAGAAGACTGCTGCGTTCATGAAAAGATCATCAGAGGTGACTCATCTTAGAAACTGGCATTATGCAAGCACAAACAAATATGACTATACGCACCTTGATCCTACACACAGCGTCTTGTTCGTAATCGGAGTTTCCGGTATGAACTATATAGAAGACTGCTGCGTTCATGAAAAGATCATCAGAGAGTCAGAAGACCCTTGGTCACGGTCATCTACAGAACTCCTTAATGTGATCGAAGTTCCATCTATTTCTCTGCATCCAGTAAGGTGGTAAATAAATTATTCCGGTTTCTTTTAAAGATTTAAATACGTAGGAATTTGGATTAGAATTATAAAATTAGGAAAAATTTAAAGTAGTAAGGAAACTGTATAACCGAACGAGGGCGCTGTTTCGCTATTGTGTGAACTAACCGACCACCGTGCAATAACTAGCCCACGCGCGGAGTTCAAGTGATCCCTCAGATCATCTACAGATAGAGCAATCATTTAGGCAGTTTTGTGAAATACTGACCTAATTAAATTCAACAAATTAGTTTTACGAAAAACTTAATTATTTTCATGACTCCATAAACTACTTACGCTTTCGACAACATTTTTATTTCTTCGTACACACACAAGATATTTTGAATGAAAAGGCGCGCTTTACATTCCACAACAAAAATGTTGCCTGCAAGATCCTCGCTCGAATTCGTCCAAAGAAGAACCCCGTACATCAAGTAACTTTACAAAAAATTTTTGTTGCAAATCGGTTTTGATTGCAGTGGACTCCTCTGTACAACACCCTATTTGGGGCCTCGTCAGCAGAAGCCGTGTCATAAAGTGATCGCAAGATTTTCTGGATTCTGGATTGGTGAGGGGGTGAATAAGAATTCACATGCACTTAGGCCACAATTGGACCCATTGTACACACCCCCATGTTCAGCGTTCTTCGAGCCATCCCATACTTTCGATGAAGCCAAGAACGTCCGACAGAGTGGCTCTGCGAATTCCAGCCATGTTAGGCCAGAACTCCCCTAACATTTTGACCTCTGATCGAGGCGACTGCAGGGCAATCACAGAGGATATATATGTTCAGCTGTTTTTCCCTCTAAGTTGCAACCTCTACAAATTGGGCTGTCTGCTAAACCAATGCGATGTATATGTTTGTTTAGTTTGCAATGTCCTGTAAGTATTCCTACGAGTAGACGTAGTTGCATACAGAATCGTATCAGTTTGAGCAAGGGAGTCGCTTGGTGACCCTTGTCTAGATTTACCCATCTGTCGATATGTCGGTCCTGGGTTCTTTGTTTCAATAAGGCCTTAAATAGACTTAATGACGGGGCTATGGCCGATTCGGGGCCCAAAAAGGATCACCTTGAGCCCTGTCTAGCCAGTTCGTCTGCCTGTTCGTTGCCAAATGTTCCAACGTATCCTTTAACCCAAATGAGTTGCAAGGTGTTGTACTTGGTCACTTGTTCTGGTACGATTATCGCCGTGTATAACATACAATATAACAAAATAATAGTGAAGTTTTATTTCAAGTTTTAAAATTTTTTTTTAATTAAAATTGCCGGCTCCGTGTCTAATTTAATTTCATTATCTTGTCATAATGATACTGACCAATTACTGCAATGTAATACTTTTTACAAATTCAAATAATTTTTTTAAACAAATTAAAAAAAGAAATTTTGTTTTTCACTTAAACAAAATTTTTCAGTCTTTTTATTTCCTCTTTCCACTCGCTTTTGTTTTTTTCTTTCCTCGATTTCTTTTTGTTGGTCGATTGTCTTTTGTTTTTCTGTGTTTTATTTTTTAATTTCTTTACCACTCAACTGTTTTTGTTTGTGTCAGTCAAGGTCTGAAAACGACTCTCCTCAATTTTATTTCTTTGTTGATTGCCCCCACATTTTTTTTTCTTTTGCTAATCGACTGTCATTTGTTTTTTGCCCTTACTTTCTGACGGCTTCAAGCGTTCGTTTTAATCGAATCTCAGCGATTGCAGTTTATTAATATATTCAAAATTTCAATTGTTTCCGTTTTTTCTTTTTTTCGTGTGTAACAGTTGCCCATCGTTTCAGTTTTCTTTTACTTCGTCGATTGTCATTGGAGTGTTATTCCTGAGCATATTTTGAGCCAAGAGTGCCGCCCTGTTATCGCTAGCTATCCTAACGATTTTATTCTGAACACCGCGATCCAGAATTGTTCTAGCACCTTCTATAATGACAACTAGCTCTAGTTGTCAGTTGGCCAAGTGCCATGCTCATGTGAAAGTCCAGGTCGTCGGAGAAAATTCCTGCGCCTGTTCCTTCCAAAGTCTTATCGGGTTTGGGCACATCTTCCGCGTTCAAGAGAACGTTCAAGTGCTTCTTGAATATATATGTAGGTGCGAGGGAGTCGACCACCGCTCCAAAAAGAGGAGTTTCTTGTAGATCCTTCAGGATGAGGTGGTGTCTACTTCCGAGACCTTTATTATTCCACGCCTCTTTTGCCCACAGCCTAAGGGCCGATCCCAGTGTCATCTCCTCATCATATGTGTAAGAACCTGATCAGTACGGGGAGAAAGGGGTGGTTTATATTTTGAAGTCAAAACGGTTCTCAACCAGAACACGAGATTTCTAAAATAGAAATCTTTTACAGTGAAAATTAAAAGAGATTGGAAGTCTCAATTCTGACTTCTCTGAATTCCCTTCCTAAACTTTACCACCCTTTTAACCAAAACTTTTCCAAATTAAATCAAGACGGAAGAAGCGACTGCTTTGTTAGTAGCGTTTCCAGTTTTAGCCAAAAGTTAGCCAGCAATCGTTCTTCCCGCTCTCCTTGGACTTGATTTGAATTTTGGCCCTTTTTACCCTCAGACTTACTTATTTTGGGTTTGTTGGATCTTTCTCCTCCAACTTCTTGTTCGAATTATTTTTAAAGGCTCTCTAGAAACTACTTTAAGATTTTAAATAAAATTCTATAGTTTTAACAAATTAAATATATATTAAATTAAAATTTTACAAGCATAACGAAATTTTCCATTAAAACATATGAAACTACAACAGGAACAAATATCAAGAAAATTACAGAATACAAAATATCTGAAAATATTTATGACAACAAAAAAAATATATATAATTCGACAAGAAGGAGAGAGGTATAATTCACACAGAAAAATGCTTTTAGTTAATTAACTTTTATGACAAGAATTACATTGAGCTTACCAGCGATGAATCAAAAGATTTTTTCTCGTATCCAAAATTTTGGGGATACATTCTAAAGTTAGCTTTGCGAGACTTATTTCGATTACGACGAATTTAATTTAGATAAAACACTAAAATTGCGCGGGAAAAGCTTCTGCTTTTCCTGACCGAAACCGATGACAAACTTTTGAAAAATTTATAACAAAAAATCAAAATCCGAACTTAGAAAAAAGAATTAAAATTTCGACGAGAGATTTAACGCGGACCAAACAAAAGATAACCGGGAACTTTTTTTTATCTCCCTCGTTTAAGTTACTTAAAGGCTCGTCACCTCCTGAAAAAGTGAGGAGGGAAATTCTGCGAGATCAGCAAGAATTTGAATTCAGACGGTCCCCACAGTAGCTTCTAAGCGAAACTTTTTCGATACGAGATGGCGTAAACGTCTCGTTTTTACTGATTTTTACCCACGTCGCTCATTCAAGGGCAGAGACGCTTTGTGGCGTGATTTACCTTTTGCTGAATCAAACCTGATAGGATTGATTTGAAAACGCATCCGAAGCTCATAAAAGCGATACGAGCTTCTTTCTAAGAACAAGCAGAGCTGATAATGAAATGATTAAAATAAAATGAGAGATAAATTAATTTTATAAATTCTCTAAGCATTTTTCCGGGTCCTTACATATGTCCAGTGGAGGAAGGCCAAGGATGGCCTCTAAGGCGGCGGTAGGGGTGGATTTCAGCGCATCGGTAGCACTCATGCATGCGCGAAAGCTCCGATGCTGTTGTCAATAGTCAGGTTCTGGGCCACCAGACCAACGCTTCATAGCAAAACATGGGCCTAATTACGGCATTGTACAGCCATTGGGCGGCCTTTGGTGATGGTCCCCAAATTCACCTATTGCACGGCGACACTGCCAAAAAACGACTCAGGCCTTTGCTACTTTTACATTAACATGTTTACTCCAATTCAGTTTCCGGTCAAAAATGACTCCCAAATATTTGACTTCATCTGAAAAGGTTAGTTAAGTTTGGAAAAATTTGGGGACTCTACGGATCTCAACTTTCCTCCTTTTTATGAACAGAATTATTTCCGTCTTTGAGGGAATGATTGTCAAAGAGTGTTCTGCGCACCAGTGAGTGCTGTTTGCATTAGGTTGCACAGCACTTGCAAGATGTCGCGATTTAAACTAATCAAATAACTTTACGTTTAAAAGAGAAACAAGAAAGAACAAACAATGTAAAAAAATTAAGAAACAAAATAAGAGATTAAGCATAAAATTTTGCTAACCCAACGTAAGGGGCTATTCACTGCATAAAATTGACTCAACAACGTAGGACCCAAATTGCAAATAATCTTGCGACATGCTTCGTTTGATGTGCAGAATGCCATTTCTTCTATTTTGTAAAATTATTTTGAATTCGTTTTGCATTGTCTCGTATGAAATCGTTCTGAGCTAATCTTCAGTTATATTTAAATTTTAAATTTGACTAAATTAGGCTGTTTCATAATTAGACTAAATTATTACAGGTATTTATTTTAGTTTCTTTCTTAAAATTGTTTGAATTGATATTTGACAACACATGACCTTGAGGTATTACTGTACTGTTTAGAATTTCGCTTTATGCCAAATTCCTTAAATTAACTCATCTCATTCCATATAAAGAGAGCATTGAGAGCAATATCTGGTTAATTTCAACTCAAACCAGAAACGTACAAATAAAGAAATTGCTACTTGGGTCTTCTATGGTTTCTTTCAAATTTTGATAAGAGTGAGGAGAAGAAAAAAGTAGAAATTGATCTTGGTTCGTAAAAAAGAATTTTTCTCTCACTCTCGTCGTGGTATCTAGAGGCCTTGTAAATTCGAAAGCAAAGGATAATTCATCTCGCGTTTCTTTTTATCGTTTTTAACCACCCGTCCCTCCACACATTTAAACAAAGATCATTCCTTAAGAATTTTATTTTATTTTCCAGGAAGCATGAACCAATCAGCGCAAAAAGTGTGATGGAATGTTGAAGAGAAATTATTTACATAGATACATAGGTATGTATGGGCTGAAATTTGAACTCGTTGCAAACATGAATTAGTGTTATCGCTTATCTGCGTAAACTCCGATGTTTATTGGATGTGCTTCTATGAAGTTTATGCTAATGGAAGTGTGCATTATGATAATGAAATGGTGGATGTGGAATTAACTTGCTCACATCTGTACAATCCAGCGATTAAGATAGTAAACCACAACTACATTTTAACCTGTTCGTTAAAAAACATAAAAAAAAAATATAATGTGATCAATAAAGACATGCCACCTTCTAATAATGGAGCACCGCATTAGGTCAGATTTATTTTAAATTATGTTTGATTGCTTTGTTTAGCAATGAAGTAAACAAATGAACATAAAGTAAATTAAGGAACAAAATTCAGTAAATTTCACCAGAGTTCTAACTTCAGTTGACTTAACTCGGACCTAACTATTAGTACGATCCTTTTTGGAAAGTAATTTTGTCTTTATTGACCATATTGTAGAAGCTTTTAATAAGTTCACTAAGCAAGCTTTTATAAACAAAACCTCATTGTTTGGGAGTTGTTTTTTTTTATTGAAATAAAGCTCTTAAACAAATGATTCACTAATTCACGTGTTTTCCCTTCATTTACGATTTAATCGAACTTATTTGCGGGCCTGCTGCGCCCGAATGAAATCAATCACATGACTTTCGTCTCTGTGCGCAAAATGTAAACAGTTTCGTAATAAAAAAAACGTCCTGCTGCGTTCGAAATACGGTCGTTTGAATGTGAACCCCAAAAGGGCATAACTTTGCACGAAATTATTTACACGGAAGCACCCCAATATCCCAAGCAAAAACGAAACAATACGAAAATATTTGCATTCTTTTAATTTTGACGTTAAATAAATACAGGGTGATGATAAAGTAATACTGTGAAACAACAAATCGTATCCAATTTTTATTGCTTTTAATAAAATCGAAATCGAAAAGGGAAAAGAAAATCGATTTTATTATTAAAAAGATGCGGTTGCCTTTCGGCATAAAAAAAAACGAGCAACTAAACAAACAAAATGCGATCGATTTTGACTTTCGTTCCTAGCCGTTAAACGTGTAATTAAACGAATTGAAATGTGTGTCAAGGTCCGCATTGTGTACAGGCAAATAGTTAAGTATAGTCCTTTTATACTGCTGCATTTATAAAACGTGGCGTCGTATTTCGCACGCAGTGCCACAGCTTGATTTTGGGGTAATTTCTTACAACTGTTTAGAAGGATTCTTTAAACATTTTTCCCGCAATCTGTGACATCCATTCCCTTTCGCGTTTTTTTTTTTTGGCGGAACAATTGTCAGTCATCCTGTATAAGCAGCAACTTCCATGTGGATGTAATTTTCCTATTTGATCAATTTCATGAAAACATTCATTTCGGCTGTTTATGGGAAAGGAGGATTTCGGGGATCTATTTTGGGGGAAAAACTCGAAATGGTAAAAGTAGAGAAGTTACAATTGCTAAGGCATCTACGGAGAATGTTAGAGTATACAACTATAAAGCAAATACTGTGGAAGGAACCGGAAGAAGAAGAAGATGGAAGAAAAATGGAAAACCTGCGAGAGAGGAAAATCGAAAGATTGGAAATAGATAGTAATGGAAGCCTATGAGCCTCAATGGCTCGTTAACACAGCTAAAATAACTTTCTTTCGTTAATGGGCAGGATATTCATTTGTGGAATACTCCTCGCATCTTTAGGCTCCAACTACTAAGGTCATTTGGCCAACCCTACTAGTCGAATCTAGGGGAAAATTCCACCCCCAGGATTTTTAATCTGCCAAGATACGGGATCTGCGACTTTACTTATCCAAGAAGAAGGCATGTTACGCATCCGCAATGGAAAATCCGATCGCCAGGTCGGCAATTAAACCCACGTCCTTCAGGTCCGAAGGCAAACATGCAAGCCTGTAGGCCACCAGGCGACCTAACAGCTGAACTAAATTTCTTTATAACCCTTCGAAAATTGCGACTCTTCTTTACTCTCTGGACACCACCGATGACAACATCTTTGGCGATAGATCGATGGGTGCTATAGCGTTAGACTTTCAGTTTAGTCCTTGACACTCATTTCATCAACCTCGGAGTGAAGATCAACTCGAAGCATGACTTCTTCAACCCCTTTACGTAAACGTCTTCTTTCATCGGCTTGGGTGGATCTACCCTTTCCACCATCCATGTTGCTGGAGTAGTTTTGGCAATTTGAAGCGCGACTTTTACAACATCTTCATCTTCAGCTTTCGATTTCAAATCTCCGGTGATTATGAAGGGTTATAGGATAACCATAAGACATATAACTTAAAAGGGAAGATTCCAGAAGAATTTCTAACTAGAATATTTCGAAATGATAGAAGCAAAGCATTCACAATTACTGAGGCATCTCCAGAGAATGACGGAGGATATAACTGTAGAAGGAATGCCGGGGAATGAAAGGCAAGAAAAAAATAATAAAGCAAGTAGTGGTGGATGGATATGTCCAAACTATGAGCTTTAATGGCCGCTAACAGCTGCACTAAATTTCGTTATAACTCTTCAAAAATGCGTATCTTGAGGTCTTCAAAAATTGCGCATCTTGAGGTATACAACTTTGTGTAAATCGAATGGGTACTGTAACGTTAGACAATCAGTCCTTAACACTCATGCCATCAACTTGGTTGAAGAAAATATAAATTAGAGTCTATTTTATCAATAACTACCTAAAATTAAACGAAGTCCGATTAAAAAAGCAGCATACATCTTCATTTTTGACAGGATGCCACCATCGAAAAATCCAATGATCGAGTTATGTGGAAACCACTTAGTTTTTAAGGTCTGAGGACAACTAGAAGTGTGGCTGAGAAAACTTAATCATTGCAAGAAATATTATTTCCGACGTCGTTCTTTTCAAAAACTATACCACTGACGTAGAAACTTGATCATGAGAAGAAGGAACGCCCATTTTTGAGCACGTAATTATTATTATTGTACAGGGTACTACTGAACTTGAATCATTTACACAATGCCGTACGTAATCCTCAAAGAAATGGGAAGGGAAACTAAACGAATAAATCTTATAGCATTTATTACCCTAAACGTCCGATAATCTTAAAGTCACATCATAAAATACGGTAAAATACTTTACGTATCAAATGCGTTACGTTTTCGCAATAAAATAGAGTCATCGCAGTCGCCGTAAGGTTATTGATCCCTTAATACCATCACGTAGGTCTGTTTTGGTTGTTTACGATTTAACGTATACGGTGTTTGCTCCGCTATTCTCATATAAATAACGTGTTACGTTAAATATTACCGTCACGTTAACGATAAGGATAGTCAATAGCTATTCCTATTCTTAATGTTTTTGAGATCAGCATCGGATAAATACAGGATGTTATTGAACTCGAGTCATTTATTAACGTCGTAGAAAACGAACTAATAAAATTTATTGAATTTATCACGCTGTAAATCTCCGATAAGTTTTTAAAGTTACGCAGCAAAATACGGTAAAGCACGAAAGGGCTTACTTATTGGCAATACAATCACATTTGTTGTCATAATCACCAGCTTATGGTATTTGCAGTATTAATATATACTAAATAGCGTTAACACGTAAATTTTACCGTCACGCTATCTCCTTGCGCATTTCAATTCAATTCATTTTCCTCCTAATCGAATTGATATAGAGTGTTCCTGAGCTTGAGTCGTTTATTGAAGTCGTTAGTTTGATTAAAGTTATCACGCTAAATATCCAATAAGCTTAAAGTTTCAAGACGAATTACGGTAAAGTGGTTTACGTATTGGCAATAAAACTGAGCTGTCACACTTTGCGGTAGTCACACATAAATAGCGCCTTCCCTTCAATATTTATCATCACGCTGTCATAACCACAAGATTGCGGTTTAACGTGCGGTATTTGTTCCGTTATTCACATATACATTGTGTGCTCCCTTAAGTATTTATCGTCGCGTTATTTCCTTGCGTATTTTATTGAGAACAAAAGGAAAGTCGTACAAGTCTTTCTCTTTCTAACGTTAACGTTTTGAAGTTTAGCAACGAATTTCATCGAATTTATCACACCGATAAGTTTAAAGTCAAAGAGTTATCGCAACTCTTACGTTAAAATACCGTAAACGTAAAAAACACGTAAGCCATATACTTTTAGAGTGGATCACGTGATTTTAACGTAAGAGTTGCGATAATTGAAGTCGAAGTTGCGGTATTTGCTCCGTTATTATTCACGTAAATAGCGTATCCCTTAAATATTACCGTTATGTTTCAAAGTTTTGCAACTAATAAATACAGCGTGTTACTATATTTGAGTCACTTATCGTAGATGTGTATACTACTCAAGAAATCAATCAAAACTTTGTTGCCGATTTAGTTATGGCTTAGATTAAGGTAGGCCAGGAACACATCCTTACTTGTTCAAGGTTCAGGGTGAAATTTGACAGCAATTTTTATTTTTGCGCATAAAAAATAGAATCCACTTCATATTTTTGGCCAAATAAATTTCAGGAATATAACAAAAAAAAGTTTAATAAACCTATCTTATCTTACAACGCGACATACTATATGTTTCATTTTGAGTTGGAAACGTAAAGGTTATCTCATGCACAGCTAAAATCCTCCGACCAACAAATAAAACGTTTAATCGAAAGCCCTTTTTTTTCAAGTTTCAATGAAACAAATGGTATGCACGAGAAAAACAAAAAAATGTAGTGTAAGTGGAAGCTTATTTACTGGAGTGATCGATCCTAGCTGCAATAAATTTCTTTGAACGTCAATTTATCGTAATACTTACGTAAGAACGGTAGCGTCGCGTCATCCCAGTATTTATAGATTTTTAAGACAACAATGTCGCAGTAAGTCGCGCGCGAAGTACTTCTAAAACTATTAAGTTGAACTTTGTTTTGAAGTGCTGTAACCATAAGGAGGGAGACGAGAAAATTACTCCAAATGAACCCGTTTTAAATAACCTCAGGTATTCCACAGAAATATGATTCTTTTTGATGGCTTCCAGAGAATCGCGCAATAAAGTGCTTAGGTTCTCCTGCATTTCGTTTACGTCTCTCGCTTCTCTCCATTTATTTTATGCGCGACGGTGCAGCGGGAAAAGAGAAGAGCAGCTCCGCGCTTAATGCCGCCCCGTTTTAGATTTGAATTTTATCCTTCATATCACATATATTGCCTTGCGTTTGATTTACGTGCAGACTTTATACTACACGACAGCTTATAGGAGTTTCCCGAGATTTGCGAGAAAGTAAAAGGCGATGATGACTTACGAATTGACGGGGCTTTCGTACACATTTCATATTAAGAACGAAGTTTATTTTATGAATAACTCTGAAGTAAAATCACGAAAGAAAAGCTATTTCTACTGTAGCTGTGTAACCCTGACCTTGTTTACTATAAACATATTTTAGGTGTTCATGACTTGCAGTTGCGTAAACCTTGATCTTATTTACTAATATAGCACTTCGTGTGTATTTAACTCCTATTAGTAGTTCGTTTATATTTTTTGAATCAAAGCAGTGTTGTTTTTTTATATTTCTAGATTTTGACTGGGGTTGGCATTTGTATAATCTAATTGTGATGGAGTTTACTTTCACATTAAAAACATTCATCATTCGCAGAACAACGCGTAAAGCGTGACACGATTAATACCTGCTACATAGGAGCGACAAAGTCGTAAATTTGTTTACGATAAAATACGACCGGTGAAGACGACCAGAAAGCAGAATAATGCCATAAAATATATTGATGCCCCTTGGATGTTGTGGAGTGAATTTCCACATTACCATATAAACTTTATAGTAATTCTTTGTGAACTCATTACTTGAATTTAATATTGTCCCCAGCTGCGCCGCTCCACAGCTGAACATACTAAATATGTATACGCGGTTTATAAATTTCGCGCAAACTTACTTTTATCTCAAACTGTTTTGGAAAAAAAAAAGTATTAAAATTACGGCTGTCGCGCTAAATTTTCCACTGAAGTTGTCTTTTTTTGTTTCGAGATGGAACGTTTTAATTCTCATGCATTAAACATTTCAAATTTGGACTCGCAATAAAAATAAAAACGACTCAGGTTAGTCATTGTAACTCTGGACGTAATATTAATTTGTATATGTGAAATTTTAGTTCACTAGGTTCTCTTGAGGTAGCAGAAACTAGTCATCCAAGGTGCCAACCGGTGGAACCGCAGGAGGTGAAATAAGTACTCGGTGAAGTATACTATGCGATTATAAAAGTGTCCTTAGACGGCGCATTAGACACACATAAACGATCTAAAAATGATTAGAAAAAAGTTAAAAGTCGTCGATTAAGTTAGTTTATAGTATATACATATAAAATTAAAATGTAGCATTAATAGTTAACATAAAAATAACGGTATTAATAGTTAACAAATTCAAAGAAGAGATTTTTATGATAAAATTTAATTTCATTTAGTAATATCTTACTTGTTCAAGTAATAGTGCGTTATACTTTTTGTTATTTTTAATCACTTTTATTAAATCGCATGTAACATGCCATTGTGACTGCATAAAAATCTTGTTTATTTTTCAAACACCTATGACTGGTAGGTATAGATTTATTCTGTTTAGTTTTAGTTTATTATTAGTATGTACTAGTTCGTAAAATAAATAACGTGCATTATTTCATTTAGGTGTACTTGCGTCGCTTAGGATTAGATACCTCACTGTTTATTCCAAAATTATCAAAGTAGCTCAACACATTGAAAAGTTTGGCGACCACTGTTCTAGATGTATACTGGAAAGCAGTTTCTTTTTAAAAATTTTTAACTATCGAAAGAACTAACGCTGAAATTTTTGTCCCCATTTAAAAAAGTCAATGTTCTTTTTTTTGGCATTCATGCTAAATTGATTAAAAAAAATGACGGCCGCAATTAGGTTTGCACTTACACATCGCGTTAATTACTTGAATCGATTTATCACGCAAACCGACTGACACGTGTCTTATTATTTGACTTAGGTGTAGCGTTTCGCAGTTTCGCATCAGTAATTTCGTCAATGTACTATGGCACTATGATTGCTGAACACTTCACGAAGTTGCACGCTCGGTTAACAATTAATTCTCCTTCAATGTGTTGCTGGTGAATACCTATCTGATTAACGAGCGATGAATCAACATTTCCACCTCAGACACCTCCTCTACTTTTATTTAAACACGTTTGTTTCATTTGAAGGCAATTATACAGGGTGTTTCGTAACTTCATGAAAATAAATTAAGCAATGAAAGTTTGCACGAAAATGAATAGAATGAACCATTTTTTGTTGAACAAAGTATTACTAAATTTTCGAGAAAATAAATAATTTTGTCGAACGGGTAAACCGTTTGAACGTCTCTGTTTAAGTTTATGATGTTTACGAAGAATATGAGTGATGTAATTTATTGTTAGTCATCGCCGGCCGGGCCGTGTAGTTTGAAGGTGTACGTTGAGGTTGTTGCACGGAAAAAAATGGCAGAATTTACAAATAGTGAGATTGTTGACATGATTCTAGTGTACGATGAAAGTGGGCAAAACGCATTAGCGGCAAGGCGTTTGTATATACAGCATTTTCCAAACCGACATTTGCAAACCAGTGCCACATTTCTCTCTGTTGTGCAAAGAGCGAGGGATACTGGAACTTTAAGGGCACGTCGAGGAAGAGGTGGAGGACGGCAGCGTCCACAACGCATCCTAAACAGAGAAGAAGAAATACTACAACTTATCGAGGAACATCCTTCGTTAAGTGTACGTGATATCTCAAGATAAACGCGTTTATCGTCCTCCGTTGTTTGGCGCATTCTTCGCGAACAACAATTACATACGTACCATATTCAAAGAGTTCGGGCTTTGCTACCAGCCAACTATGCTCTACGCATACGATTTTGTCGTTGGTTATTGCATAAACAACAGGCAAATGCGAATTTTGTTCATAATGTCCTGTTTACCGACGAAGCTATTTTTACCAGAGATGGGGTGTGCAATTTTTGCAACATGCATTTATGGGCTGAGGAAAACCCTCACGCAATTCGTCGCGGCCATTTCCAACAATTGTTTTCTGTTAACGTGTGGGCAGGTATTCTAAATGGCAATTTAATCGGCCTGTTCGTCTTGCCGAACCTTTAGATGGTCTGCGGTATTTATTCTTAATAAACTTCATATTGGAGAAAGCAGATTCACACAAATAGGTTGAACTAAATAACGCTTTTACTTTCAACGCAACGCGACATAGAACTGAATATTTTTCTTTACTTATCATAGGACAGATAAATGTTGTATCTGAGACTAATGGTTTTAAGGCTAAACCATTTTGAAACGCTATCACTTTTATTTCTGTTGCAGAGATGTCTTCGCCAAAGTTCTGCATAACACAAGTTGCAAACTGTTGAATGTCAATTTCCATGAAAGGTGAAACAACAAATTGCGCCACTAAAGCCATTTCATTGAAATCTTTAAAACGATTTTTGAAGTTTTTCTTCAACCTAGAAACTATTTCTACATGATATTTACTGTCGTAAGGTTCCAATGGATTTTGAGATAGTTTTTCCGAAAAAATAGGAAAATGCTTGGTATCGCGGTTGATTAGGTTTTGTTCCCAAAACTCAAGCTTTTTGATAAATGCTTTTATATCAGAAATCATTTCCGCTAGTTCTTTGTCCCTCCCCTGAAGCTGTAAATTAAGTTTATTCAATTTTTCGGTAATGTCCGCAAGAAAACTAAAATCTCTAAGCCAGATTGAATTTTTCAGTCCAGGAATCGGTTCATCGCGTTGTTTGAAAAATTGAACTGTGACAGATGGGACTTCATTGAAACGTTTCAGCACTCGTCCTCTACTTAACCATCGGACTTCAGAGTGAAGAAGTAGCTCCCCGTACTGACAGTCAATTTCATCGGCCAAGGTTTTGAATAATCTTCTTTGTAACGCTTGACCTCTAATCTTGTTCACAATTTTTACAACTAGTTTCATAACGTTGTTTAGTTTTAGAAAGTTTCCACATTAGGCTTGCTGATGGATAATATAGTGGTGACAGAGAAATTGTGGAAAACTTTCATCTTTACGACATAACGCCCCCAGACCCTTATCACAACCCACCATAGCTAGAGCGCCATCGGTAGTCAAGACTACCATTTTAGATATGGGAATTTTCTCAGATGAAATAATGTTTTTGAAATGAGAAAACAATTCCTGACCAGTAGCATGTTCTTTCAGTGAATATTCTTCAAAAGATCTTCTTTTATCGTAAAATCACTAAAAACCATCCTTACAAACACGGCCATCTGGAAAGCGTCAATCACAGCTGTTGATTCATCCAGTTACAGTCAAAAATAAACACAGTTAACTTAACTATACAAAAATATCATTGCTCATAACTTCTACTCGCCTCATGATTGTATTAGCAGAAAGTTGCATAGATTTTATAGCTGAAACTATCTCGTCTTTATTTCTAAAGTTGGTAAATAACGAATCTGCAGTTTCTAAAAGTGCCTCTTTTATCATTTCCCCGTCTTCATAAGGTTTCTCCTTTTGTGCAATTATCTGGGACACACGGTATGATACTTCAGTTGCCGCCTTATTTTTGTCGACTGTTTTTAAAAATATTTACTGTTGTCCAATTAATTGGTTTTTTAATTTTTCCTTTCTGGTAGTAGAATGTAATGGAAATGATTTTTCAAAATTCGAATGTACAGTTTTATGATGCCTCTCAATATTCCCTGTTTTGGCATCGGAGACAGAAGTATTACACAAGAAACATACATTTTTGTCTTGTAATTTCTGTGAAGAAATATTGTCCTTCCCATTCCGAATGGAAATCGAATGTTTTCACATTCTTACTACTGCTTGCTATATTTTTTACTGCTCTCTACTTCGCTACGGACCCAACTGCTGGACGTAGATTATGTGATTTTCGGGTTTAAACTGAGTGCAATGTCGCCGCTCAATGCATGTTTATCCCATTCAATGCAAACCAGATCGTTCTCGAATACTAGAGCGCTGCGGTTCTAGCCGATTCTAGCTTGGCGACGTTGGCGGCAGATCGCTCATCGCAGTGTTGCCACTGCTTATGTTTATTATGAGAATTTGCGAAATTTACGAAGGCTTCTATGATTTTTAACCGTTTGTATTTTTAAAATATAAAATATGTTGTGAGCTACCAGAATTGGCTTTACGAGCTACCGGTAGCTTGTGATCGACGGGTTGGCGGCCACTGATTTAGAATCTAAAGTAATGTCTCCCCAATAAAATGTAAATCCCTTCTGACCACTATAACAAGCAGACGGCCAAGGAATCATGGATCAAGGATTCCATGCTTAAACGCCTACTCGACATAGTACATATGAGGTAGTAATACCTTTAGTACCTAAGGTTAAACATTTACATTTTATTTGTGAGACGTTACTTTAAATTGTGGATGTTCATAAGTATTTTGCCAATATGTTTTCTAACGTAGCCAAACCTTGCCATTTTTTGACAAAATGTATTGATTGTTTCATTAAAACTGAAAAATGACGGAGACAGGAGAAACGACTAGCCTGTAAAATAAAGGATGTAAGACTTGGATTCCTTCAATGAAACCTAGCGAAAAGCCTAGCGAATCCTAAGCAGAAAGAATTAAACAAAAAAAAATAAGGGACGTAAGACGCTCTATAAATCACACCTAGTTTGCTGGGTAGACTGAACAACCATAAAATGTTCAAGAAAGCGTCTATAGAAATGAAAACTCAGTGACTCCATCTATGTACATTTGCTCCAACTTTGAATATTTACACGCCAAATTTAAATTTATATTAAAAATGACTAGACTGTAAAATAAAGGATGAAAGACTTGGATTGCTTAAATGAAATCTGAGATTTAGCGAAACCTAGACAGAAAGAATTAAACAAGAAAAAAATAAAGGACGTAAGACGCTGTTTAAATCGCACTTAGTTTGATGTAGTTTTTGGGTAGACTCAAAAATCATAAAATGTCCTAGAAAGCGTCCATAGAAATGAAAACTCAGTGACTCTATCTATGTACATATGCTCCAACTACGAACATTTACGCGCCAAATTTAAATTTATATAGAAAATACAAAAAGATTGTAATTAAATATTTTTGCCATTTGTAATGAAAATGCATCATCTTGTCACTTTTTTAATGGTTAAATTTAAGAGAAAAAAAAAATTTCGATGGTGCCATCTATAAAAACTCACAAGAACTGCGAATTTTAACCGCTGAATTTGAAACCAATTGACGACAAACTCGTCCTTCGGAGGGTGCACTGCGACAACATCATTTATCGTCAGTTGTTTTTGAGAAATAATAAATATATATATATATATATATATATGATGATGACACCTGTGTAAATTCGCGAAACTGTATTTTAAACCGCCGAATTTAAACCACTGAAATGAATCGAATCCGTAGCGTTCTTATCGTAGACGTCAGTTGGATACTTTCACATAAATGTTTGGCGAAGCAGTACAATTGTTGAGGGAGATTCCGGTAGTGCCATCTATCGAAACTTCCAAGAACTAGAATTTTAACCGCTGAACTTGAAATTAATTCGAATTTACCTTTCGATTTTTTTTTAATTTTGTGTCAAATTCAATCTTTATATTAATACATAATATAATAAATAACAATAATAATTTCTTATAGAATTAAAAGGTCTTCCTTTGATAAAATCAAAATATAATCTCATTCATTGATATACGAGGGGACACCAAAAAATAAAGTTCCTCATACAGCGAGATGTCGTTTTACTGACGTGTAGTTCAGATTTTGACGCCTAGATGGTAGTACTTAGAAGAAAAAAGATTGATTTCAAGACCTGAAAAGCTCTCAAATATCGAATGAAAATCAGATCAAAGATTATAAATAACTGCAGTCTTTGCACGCGTCAGTTGATAGATAGCTATCCCAAAAATGTTCAAGGAATTTCTTTCAATAGGTACCGCAATGCAACTCACCCTTTCATTAATATTTATGTTTAAAAATACTGTGGATGTTGCATCTCCCCCCAATTAACTTTTCTAATTTTATAAAAAATCGTTGCACTTAAAATTTTATTTTGTTAAGAATTAATTCGTCGTATAAAGTGAAGGAGGTCTTTTCCATTAAAAAACGAGTCTCCAACTTTATCTGCACCAAATTAACCCCTCATTTGCGTCCATAAAATTTTATTGGCCCCGCAGCTATCGCGTGTACGAGGTATTGATTTCGCGCTGAATATAATTGTTTAAACGTGAACAGGTCTGACATTTTCAACTGCGCTCTGCTTAATGTCACTTTGCCTTTTGTGCCTTTCAACAAGGCATTTATATGAAACCCTTGACAGAGTTTCGCTGCGACAATGTCCTGATTTGAATAGAATTTTACGTGGGCACTCAGAAGAACATGGCATTTCTCTTTTATTAATAATGCGACGACGGCACTCGCTAGATTTTACTAGAACATATCTTGATTGTTAAGTGAAGACAACTTTTTCGAAAGAAATACTATATTTATTATGTTTCTTTTTTTTGTTTCGTCAAATCTTTCTGATTATTATGTTATTAAAAGTGGATTCTCCTCCCGCCCCCTGCAATTCATATTTACACTTCCCTCTACTCGTGTCGTTTATAAACCCGACTTGTGTATAAATTAAGAAGCGCATCGCCTTTCGCGAATTTAAACATGAACGGGCCCGAACACAGTGTTAATTAAAATATTTACAGAGTCACGTCCAACTCGCGAAGCTCGCTTTAAATTCAATTTTTTTTTCGGCCAGCTGCTCCAATTACGGAATTTAAAAAGACAGTGCACGTTTAGCAAACACTCGCGAGCAGCGCACGAATTAACGTTCGTTTCACGTTTGTAATTGCGCGAAATTAAAATCTGAAAATCTTTTGGCGAACGGAAAACACGATTTCGCTGTTAAATAGGTGCATGTCACGACCATACGGTTCGTTGAGTTTGTTGAACGCACATTAAAATTCATGCGAAAGAAGCAACAGAGATGCTCATTACAAAAAAATTAATGAAATTTATTTTACTGCCTTATTTGTACTTTTTTTCTTGCTTGATCATCCGCTTTCTATTTTGCCCACCATGACTCGTTGAGTAAAAATTTGGTTCTTTTGATTTAATTGCCATAGAGAACGACCATTAGGGTCGCTCGGTATTGGAGGGGGGGGGAGGCGGGCCTGCGGCAGGTCAGTGATTTGAAGAATATAAAATTTTTGACCTGTACATTTCTTTCTCAATCTTAATTTTTTGCTCGGCTGGAACAGAGTTAGGTTTAGTTAGATAGACCTTGAAGTTTCGTAGGTCTCTGACTTTTTGTGATTTTTTTAAAAAGTTATTAATTTTTCTTGTTTTCTTCTCTTCTTTCTTTGATTGCGTAGAATTAGGTCAGCTTGACTTTGAAGTTTCGTTCGACCTTGACCTTTAACGTGGTAATTTTTTTAAGTTTTTCTCTTTTAATTTTTTTCTTAGTTTTTTTGCTTAGGTTGACCTTCACGTTGTAATTTTTTTTACTTTTTCCTGTTTTCATTGATCTTTATTTTTATTGTTTTTATTTTTATTCTGAATTTTTTCCTCTTTTTATTTTTTTGTTTCTTTCTAAATCGATTGCTATTTTTGATGTTTCCCATTTTCCTGCCTTAGGTTGACCGTGACATTGGACCTTCTCGAACCTTCGCTGTCGAAACTGTAATTTTTTTAAAGTGATTTTCCTATTATTTCCTTTTCTTGTGTTGACCTTCGACTTTTCAAAGTTTTACTTTTTTTGTCTTAACAGTTTCGCGATCGCCGCCCCATGAACCTTTACTCTTGAAATCCTAATTCTTTAAAAATTTTTCTTACGTTTGGCCTTGACCTTTGATGTAATTTTTTTTAAGTCTATAATTTTTCTTGTTTTCATTGTTTTTCTCCTTCTTCTCTTGGTTGAGTAGGCTCAGATCAGATTAACCTTGAAGTTTCGTTTGACCTTGGCCTTTAACTTTTAAAAATTTCAGAATTTTTTTCTCTTTTTTAAATTTGTTTCTTTCTAAATCGATTGCTAATGATGGTTTTTTATTTTCCTCTCTTGGGTAGACGGTGGAATTTGACCTTTTCGAACCTCCGCACTCGAATTTATAAATCTCTTAAAGATTTCTCTTTATATTACACAATTTTTTTGCCTTGGGTTGACCTTTGACCTTTCAAAATTTTCCTTTTTTGTTTTCACTGTCCTGGCGATGACCTCGCGAACGCCGCCCACCGAATCTTAAAACTTGAAATCCTAATTCTTAAAAGTTTCTCTAATATTTCAAATTTTTGTTCATGGTTTGGGTTGACCTTGACCTTTTCGAAAGATTTAAAGATTTTTTTCAATTTTTTAAAGCTTTCTTTTGTGTTAACCTTGACCTCTGACCTTTCTGAACCATCTTTCTCGAAATTGTAATTTTAAAAAAGATCATTTGCCTTTTTTGTATGGAACTTGGTGACCTTTTTCATTTCGAACTTTGCTTTTTTCCCTTAATGTTTAAAGATTGTCCCCTATTTCTTCCAATTTTCTGGGGCGACCTTGACCTTTGACCTTTCCGAACCTGCGCTTTTTTCCTACTTTTCCTGTTTTTTCCAATTTTTTTGCCTTGGGTTGGGTTGACCTTGACTTTTTCGAACTTTTGCTTACGAATTTCTAATTAAAAAAAAATTCTATTTTCTCCAATTTGTTTGCCTTAGGTTGGGTTGACCTTGACCTTTTCGAATGAACCTTTCCTTTAGAAATTCTAATTATTTTAAACACTTTTTCCAATTTTCTCCAATTTTTTTGCCTTTGTTCCCTTGACCTTTTCAGATCTTTGCTCTTGAAATTCTATTTTCTTTTTCAATTTTTTGCAATTTACTGCTTTATAGTTTTTCTTTTGCCTGGCCATCCGCTTTCTATTTTGCTCGACTATCCGCTCTCTACTTATAACTAGCTTGCCCGACCAACCGCTCTTTATTCATAACTGATTTACATGTACACCCCGTCTTTCAAAAAATATGCTACAAATGGGAGTTTTTAATTGATTTTTATAAAAATTTATTGCATCCGTTAAAGTCAAATTGGGAAACGTCAGATGAAATTTATTTTGAATGGTATACAGCGTGGATACCGAGAAATGAAGATGGTTTAAGAGTAAAGTGTGTTAGTTTACAAGATAAAAGACAATGTTCAGAATTAAAAGTTATAGCTATTTCTTACAATTTATGGTGAATCACCCTTTATACATACTACGTTAGGAAATATTGGTGGAATTAAATAATATGAAAAGAAAACACGAAATTGGTTCTTATTTCTCAAATATTCCTTTTGGTTCTTAGTGATTATTTCAATGAGTTCCGAAACATTACGCTTTTTTGTAGCACACTTTTTGTAAATGTATCTACGGTAAGTACAAATTAAAAATGAAAATTACACAACACGAAGTAGATTAAATTTCAAAATCAATACGTTCGCAGAAAATTTCAAACAAGGGCCAACAATCCCTCCTTAATTATGAGGCCTAATATTAATTTCTGTCCTATAACACAAACAAGGTGAAATCACTTACGTTATAACTATGGGAATTTAGGTCTCGGGCAAAGAGCGAACAATAGAGGGAGAGTCGCACAAAGGCCGCAGGAAAATTAACTTTTCCGACTGGTCCTGACGCATTCTAAACAGTTTATTCAAAAGTGCCGAGTTTTAATATTATTTGTCCTCCTAAGACGCGTTGAAAGCCTAATGACTAAGTTTAAATTGATTCGGAATATGCTTTTAGAGCTTCATAATATTACCCCGTCTTTGTTTTCGGAAGGCACTATTGTGGAGGAGTGAGTGAAAGTTTTGTTACAGAAATTCCACCTTTAATGAAACCTACGCTAACTTTTAATGATGTTGTTACGCCGTCTTGTTTTGCTTAATTGTTGATTGCATGCCTTTTATGTGCGACAAGAAAAAAATTGCGAAGAAACAGAACAGTTTCGATTTTCGTCTGGCAGTTTATTCGAATCGGAAATTGACAGTTTACCCCCCCGGATCATTGAATTTTTACAAATGGCTAAAAATCATCAATTTGTTACGCATTCTGGTTCTCTGAAGCTGCGTGTTTGTCTCGAAATGAAAGGTACTCAATTCTCGGTTGATATATGGCCGCGCTCGATTAGATTATAAACGTTCGGATTCACTTTTGTTTCACTCCTTTTGTGTTTGGCGGTTTTGAATGCCCCCGGTTTTTTTTTATCTTTGTTGCGTATTGTCAAATATAAATTATTTTCTTTTTTGTTGCGCGTTTTGTTTTTTAGCTTTTGGAAAGGCGAACCCGCCCGGTTATCATTATCAGTTCATTCACAGTTTAATCTTACCAATGTAATAAATGTATTAAGAGGGGAGAGAATGATTTTTTGTTGTTAAAATTTAATTACTTGTTAGAGCTAAAAGTCGTCTAAAAATCGCTACAGCGGACCAATATAGTTTCCAAGGTGATCTATCGAAGTCAGTTTCATTGTTCCACTAAGGAATTACTATTCATTAAGTCATTAAGCAATAGAAATATTTCCAATCCAAAAACCATACTCTCGAGGAGCCATCTGACATTTCCCAATTTGACTTTAAGGGATGCAGAAGCGTTCTGCGCCAATAAATTTTTATAAAAATCGATTTAAAAAATCCCATCTGTAGCGTACTTTTTGAAAGACAGGGTATATATGTAAATTAGTTATAAATATAGAGCGGATGGTCCGGCAAGCTAATCATAAGTAGGGTGAAGATAGTTGAGCAAAATAGAAAGCGGATGGTCAGGCAAAAGAAAAAGTATAAAGCAGTAAATTGCAAAAAACGGAAAAATTAAAAGAAAATAGAATTTCAAGGACAAAGATTCGAAAAGGTCAAGGTCTAGGCAACAAAGGCAAAAAAAATTGGAGGAAATTGGAAAAAGTGTTTAAAAAAATTAGAATTTCTAAAGGAAAGGTTCATTCGAAAAGGTCAAGGTCAACCCAACCTAAGGCAAACAAATTGGAGAAAATAGAATTTCTTTTTAAATTAGAATTAGCGCAAAAGTTCGAAAAAGTCAAGGTCAACCCAACCCAAGGCGTAAAAAAATTGGAAAAAACAGGGAACTTTAAAAAAATAGAATTTTCGAAAAGGTCAACCCAACTCAAGGGAAAAAAATTGGAAAAAACAGGAAAAGTAGGAAAAAAGCGCAGGTTCGGGAAGGTCAAAGGTCAAGGTCGCCCCAGAAAATTGGAAGAAATAGGGGACAATCTTTAAACATTAAGGGAAAAAAGCAAAGTTCGAAATGAAAAAGGTCACCAAGTTCCATACAAAAAAGGCAAAAAATCTTTTTTAAAATTACAATTTCGAGAAAGATGATTCAGAAACGTCAGAGGTCAAGGTTAACACAAAAGAAAGCTTTAAAAAATTGGAAAAAATTTTTAAATCTTTCGAAAAGGTCAAGGTCAACCCAAACCATGAACAAAAATTTGAAATATTAGAGAAACTTTTAAGAATTAAGATTTCAAGTGTTAAGATTCGGTGGGCGGCGTTCGCGAGGTCATCCCCAGGACAGTGAAAACAAAAAAAGGAAAATTTTGAAAGGTGAAAGGTCAACCCAATGAAAGGCAAAAAAATTGTGTAATATAAAGAGAAATCTTTAAAAGATTTATAAATTCGAGTGCGGAGGTTCGAAAAGGTCAAATTCCACCGTCTACCCAAGAGAGGAAAATAAAAAACCATCATTAGCAATCGATTTAGAAAGAAACAAATTTAAAAAAGAGAAAAAAATTCTGAAATTTTTAAAAGTTAAAGGCCAAGGTCAAACGAAACTTCAGGGTTAATCTGATCTGAGTCTACTCAACCAAGAGAAGAAGGAGAAAAACAATGAAAACAAGAAAAATTATAGACTTAAAAAATTACAACATCAAAGGTCAAGGCCAAACGTAAGAAAATTTTTTAAAGAATTAGGATTTCAAGAGTAAAAGTTCATGGGGCGGCGATCGCGAAACTGTTAAGACAAAAAAGTAAAACTTTGAAAAGTCGAAGGTCAACACAAGAAAAGGAAATAATAGGAAAATCATTTTTAAAAAATTACAATTTTGACAGCGAAGGTTCGAGAAGGTCCAATGTCACGGTCAACCTAAAGCAGGAAAATGGGAAACATCAAAAATAGCAATCGATTTAGAAAGAAACAAAAAAAATAAAAGAGGCACAAAAATGTGTGAAAATTAGAAAAAAAATGTTTAAAAAAATGAGAATTTCAAGAGGAAAGGTTCGTTCAAAAAGGTCAAGGTCAACCCAACCCAGGGCAAACAAATTGAAGAAAATAAAGAATTTTTTTAAATTAGAAATTCGAAATCCAGGGTTCGAAAAGGTCAAAGGTCAAGGTCAACCCAACCCAAGGCGTAGAAAAATTGGAAAAACCGGGAACATTGAAAAAAATAAAATTTCGAACTATAATTTGTGTGTGGTTACTTTGCTTTTCCTTTTGATTTCTTTACTTTGTACTTTTGCTTCTATGAATTTATTTGTTTTTTACTTATTCTTTGCATTTAGTCTTATCCCCAGCGAAAGTTCGAAAAGGTCAATCCAACGTAAGGCAAAAAAAATTGGAAAAAATAGGAAAAGTAGAAAAAAAAACCTTTAAAAAATGTACAATTTCGGGGGTGCAGGTTCGAAAAGGTGAATCCTAAAAAAATTTGAAGAAATAGGGAAAGCCTTTAAACGTCGAGGGAAAAAAACAAGATTCGAAAAATTTAAAAGGTCACCAAGTTCAACCCAAAAAAAAGGCAAAAAATCAAGAAAAATCTTTTTAAATTTCGATAGCGAAGATGTCGTTTTAAAGACAAGAGAAACAAGAGGGATTTTTGAAAAACAAGAGCCGTGGAATTGTTCAGGTCAAATGGCTTATCGAAAATCAAAAATGAAACCAAACACGGTCGATGAGACCCTTTTGAAAAACGAAAAACAAAAGACTCATTTTCTTAAGGACAATCGACCTGCCTGCTTAAAACAAAAAAAAAGTAAGACAGTCGAAGAAGACGTTTTAAAGAAATGAGAAATAAGATTTTTGAAAAACAGAAGACTGTGGAATTGTTTGAAGCTAAGTGAGTTATTGAAAATAAAAATTGGATCGATAAAAACGATTGACTTTTGAAAAACGAAAATCAAAATACTGTCACTTTCTTAAGGGCGATCGACATATTCAAAATTCAAAAAGAAGTAAAAGACAATCCAAGATGTCGTTTTAATGAAATGAGAAACAAGAATGGATTTTTGAGAAACAAAAGACGATCGACTTTTACTTTTTTTTAAATTTTGAATAAGTCGATCGCCCTTAAGAAATCGTCTTTTGTTTTTTGTTTTTCAAAAGCCACACACCGTCGATAAAAACGATTGACTCTTTTGAAAAACAAAAGACTCTCACTTTCTTATGAACGATCGACTGTTACTTTTTTTTATACTTTGAATAAATCGAACGTCCTTAAGAAAGTGATAGTCTTTTGTTTTTCAAAAGAGTCAATCGTTTTTATCGACTGTATTTTGCTTTTGAAAAACAAAAAAGAAAGAAGATGGATTTTTGAAAAGCAATCTTTTAAGGGCAATCGACTTATTAAAGAAAATAATAAAACACAGTTCGAAGATGTTTTAAAGACATAAGAAAGATGGATTTTGGAAAAATAAGAAAGACTGGGACTGTTTGAAGCCACACGATCGATCGATTTTTTACGCCCAACATTTAACTCAAGTCGACATCGATTTTGACAATTGAAAAACAAGAGTCACTAAAAAAAATAATATTTTCTGTTGAAATGAAAAAAATCACAATTCGCCTAAATTAAAACAAAAAGAAGTTGGCCGACTTATTAGAAAGTAAAACAAATTTGGGTGCCGGAAAGTAGCAAAGTCCATGAACCAAAAGTAGGCATTGGTTGGATGTGCGAAAAACAAAAGACGGTCGATTTTTTTGATAACAAAATCGCATCGTCTCACCGAAAAACAAAAGACGAACGGTCTGTACAAAAATAGAACAAACGTAAATTAAAAGAAAAACATTAAGGATAGACATATTTGTTTTTGAAAATAAAGAAATCGATGAAACAAAAGTTGGCATTGGTTGCACGTGCGAAAAACAAAAGACGGTCGATTTTTTTGAGAACAAAATCGCATCGTCTCACCGAAAAACAAAAGACGAACGGTCTGTACAAAAATAGAACAAACGTAAACTAAAAGAAAACCATTAAAGATTGACATATTTGTTTTTGAAAATAAACAAATCGATGAAACAAAAGTTGGCATTGGTTGGACGTGCGAAAAACAAAAGACGGTCGATTTTTTTGAGAACAAAATCGCATCGTCTCACTGAAAAACAAAAGACGAACAGTCTGTACAAAAATAGAATCAACGTAAATTAAAAGAAAAACATTAAGGATTGACATGTTTGTTTTTGAAAATAAACAAATCGATGAAACAAAAGTTGGCATTGGTTGAACGTGCGAAAAACAAAAGACGGTCGATTGTTTTGAGAACAAAATCACATCATCTCACTGAAAAACAAAAGACGAACGGTCTGTACAGGGTGGGCCAAATTCGACACTTTTAATAGGAAACTCCTATTTTTAGACGAGTTAGACAAAAACTGACCTCGGTCCCTGGAGCTCGATTTTTAAGACTAAATTAATGGTGAAGACCGCGTTTCGATATCTTGTATCGTTTAGGAGCTACAGGACTTTTTTAAAATTCTACCATTTTTAAAAACCTTCATAACTTTTTTGTTTATGAAAATTTTTGATTTCCGTAAAGACTTTTTTAAGGCACTGTTTCATGCAGAATTCATTGCTCCAAGTTATTTTTTTCCAAAGTGCTCAATATTTGAGATATTGGCAAGAACTTTGATTTTTTATATGGAACACCCTATATATTTTTACATTTCTGAAAAGAGCATAAAATTCTATTTACAAAAATATAAAACACTTGATATTTTATTCAAAAAATTTTTGAGCAGTAGAGCTTTCATGTTTTAATTAAAATTTTGATGGTTATTGCAGCATTCAAGTAAGCTGTGGATGATGATAGCTAAATATTTTTTAAAGATTTATTGAGCCATGAAAAAATATTACTTTATTTTTAATAAATATAACGAAGTTATAATGAATAAATACTAATGTAATCGAAATTGCACAAAAATTACATAAAGTATCAAATTGTCGGCCATTTTGTACTAAACATAAATGATTTCGTTTTGTTATGGTTTGAGCTGACATCACCAATTCAAGGACTGGTAGTGATGCATTTTTCTTATTCAATAAGGTCAAAATCTTTGTTTCTTTAAAATTCGTATTGCAGAAGTTCTTGCTAAGATGTTTGCTCCAACTTGCGTCGGTCATTTTCAATTTCTCCCAAAACTATGATCTCTTCTAATTCTTTATTTCCATTTTGAGATTCATAATTTTTAGTTTTTATCAGTTTAAATGACTAAAAATTTATTAAATTGTTTTTAAATCTCAAGAATATATCTCTGAAGGATCGTCATCTTTCAGGATACCACTCATGGTAAAAATTAATCGCTACTTCTGAATTTTCACCAATTTCTATAAAACACTTTAACATTTAATATTAGTAAAGAAGACAGTGGTTTAGAAATAACAAATCAAGAAAGTAAATATAAATCAAAAAAGTTTATATCCTTAAATATAAATCAAAATAGATTGTATCCGTAGATACGTATTTCGGCAGCTATGCTGTCATCGTCAGTACAAACATACACTTACAAGTTAAAGGCACTTCATGAAGTCTTGAGTTGATATAAATATTATAACGTGTCGTATTTCTCGTAGTTTTCGTACAAGTTTAATTATCTCCTTAAGTCTATTTTATAGAGATAGTAAAATTCAAGAGAAAAGCAAGTACTGTAAGAGATTGTGTCAAATTTTGATAGCGACCTACCAGGAAGTTACAAAAACTTAAATCGCTTAGTTATCGTCATCCATAGCCTACTTTAATGTTGTAAAAATAATTAAATTTTTGATTAAAACTTTGAAACTCTATATTTCACAAACTGTTTGAATAAAATATCAAGTATTTTATATTTTTATAAATAGAATTTTATGCTCTTTTCAGAAATGTAAAAATATATAGGGTGTTCCATATAAAAAATCAAAGTTCTTGCCAATATCTCAAATATTGAGCACTTTGGAAAAAAAATAACTTAGAGCAATGAATTCTGCATGAAAAAGTGCCTTAACGAAGTCTTTACAGAAATGAAAAATTTTCATAAACAAAAAAGTTATGAAGGTTTTTAGAAATCGTAGAATTTTGAAAAACGCCCTGTAGCTCCTAAACGGTACAAGATATCGAAACGCGGTCTTCACCATTAATTTTGTCTTAAAAATCGAGCTCCAGGGACCGAGGTCAGTTTTTATCTAACTCTTCTAAAAATAGGAGTTTCCTATTAAAAGTGTCGAATTTGGCCCACCCTGTACATACAAAAATAGAATAAACGTAAATTAAAAGAAAAATATTAAGGATTGACATGTTTGTTTTTAAAAACGAACGAATCGATTGTTTTAATTAATTGAAAGCCGAAAAGTTGATTGACTTCCTGTATGAAAAGCAAAAGATTTTTTGAGGAGTATCGAAAAAGTAATCAAATCGTTCAAAAACAAAAAAAAAACAAATTAGACAAAAATTTTAAATAAACAAAAGCCGAATGATTTGTTGTGGATAAATACAAGGTGATTGGCTAATTTTTGAACATGAAAAACGATTCATCGATGGAAGAACGAAAGGCAATCGACTTGTTAAAAAGAAAAAGACAAAAGAAGAAACAAATCAATGGACAATGAGAGTGAAGGGAGCTATTAAGGTAACGAAAATGAAAAAGGAAAAGAACTTGAGGCTAATATGCATTAAGAAAAATATAAAATAAAAGAAATTAAGTGAGGAAGTAACAAGAAAAGAAAGGCAAATGATTTAGGGAAAAATAGCTTCAGTAATCAAAACTTCAAAATATACAAGGTGACTGGTAATTAACCCGACAAAATGGAGCCAACAAAAGAAGTGATGTCCGAGATTGTGGGAAAAGGACGATGAGCTTCGTTTATTTACTTGATTATTGTCAGTCAATATCACCCACCAAACCAGAGACTTCATGACGACTTCCTCTTTGTTGACTTACATAGTACCTTGGTACTAAATTTTAACATCTGGAACTCTCTTCCTTCTTCACTGAGCTTAGTTGAAGGCGTCAGGAAATTAACTTCTATGACCACACTTCCATTACTGACTCAGGCAGGTAGGTTTGGGTCTTCTCTTGTAATTTCTCAAATTACAGTTGATAGCATTTGATTGTATTCTCATTTCCACATGTACCTTGATGGAACTCAACGTCAAAATTTTCTGAAATGTGATTCGTGAAAATTTCTAAGTCTTGCAAAATTTCTCGCATATTTTGGTGTGTCCAATCGAATAATGCTTCTTTCGGGTTCTCTTATATGAGTGCACATCTTTTTTTTTTATCTACGAAGACCAGATGCATTCGATCAAGTCATGTCAAGGTCCAGTCAGATTCGTCACAATGTAACAAGCTCGAAACTATAGGAACTAACTAAATTGGTTTCCCGAGCGAACATTTCCTCGCAATTTCAACACCGCTTTCCGATTCCATTGATTTTACCGCAATCAATGGAATAACAGAGCACGCATTGTGCTGTTGGCACTCAATCAATTTTTTTCTTCAAAATTTCATAGCGATTCCATATTAATTCTGGGGGCCGAATTCATTTCCTATTTCGAACCTTTAAATAAATAAAGCCGAAAGATTTAATATCGCGGGGAGTTCATTTTTCGGGATGGTCCGAAATTACCTCCTGCATAATTTAGTTCGAGCGATTAAACGGTTAATTAAGATTACATTTGCATTAATATTGAACACGCGACGCGTTTCAACGTAATGAAAGAGTTAAAACTGGTAATTTTAAAAGAGATCGATGAGTGTTATTACGCCAGGAAAAATAAAATAAAACGGGGGGGTAGAGGAAAGAGGGATCATAATGTAATGGACTAGACTGTTAGTTGAAACGTTTTAATTCAGTCTGCATTGAACCTGAAATTCCGGATTATAAAGTGACATTTATTTGATGAATTTCAGATTTAACACATTCGTAAATAAACCATCAAAAAACCTTCAACAGCTCGATCATGGATTCACATCCATTTTTTTTTAGGCAGAAAAGTTCACTTGAGCTTTTAAGCTTGCAAACAACTCCATTCATTTACGACATATTTTTTTTACATTTACACTTAGTTTAAAGTTAATTTCCTTCGCCAGTAATCCTTTTGGTCCTTTCACACATAAAATTATTAAAAGAGAAAGAGAAATCAAGTGCAGAACGAAAACTTAGACTTTGTATTTTATGTTTATGTTTAAAATCCTCGTATAAAACAAGATTCTAGAGGGAGGAATTTTGTGGGCTTTTAAACATTAAGCCCGCAATTATGCATTCAACCCCTCCCCGCCCATTTAATGATATACTTACCTGGCCAGGTCACTCAAACCACACCGTCTCCTTCTTTCCAGCTCGTGCAAAAGCTCCGGCAAGACGGATTATGTGCCAACAAATTTAAGACGCCTTATTTCGAGCTTTAATTTCAAAGTCGCACTCTCGACTCCCTGCGGGTCAGTCAAAATAAAATAAGACTTCCTGTTTGATTAGACGGGATAATAAGTCTAATGCGCTTTTTACGAGTTGCCGTTTTCATTGTTAATAAACATCACGGAGTTGCGGCTTCTGCTTTCAGTTTGGGTGGACGTTTCGCGGTGAAATTGTAGAGCGAGTGTCGCTTGCGGAATCCTGAAAAGAAACGTGCGCCGGCAACTGAAATAACAATGACAGTTTTAGCTGGACAGTGCCCATAGAAGTGGACGTGATCTAAATAAGGAAGGCGGAAGCATAAGCCACTCGTTCTCAACGTCCTAAACGCTCAGAAATTCTTAATCTTGTTTTTATTGGACGTTTCAAAGTATACAAATACTGAATGGCGGCAAAAACAAAACACCATGAAAGATGAAAGGGTTGAAAGTCACTAGAAATATTTAAGAAAAAACACAAATATTGCTGATAAAACGTTATTAGAAAGTACTTTCTTTGGTTCCATTTCCACATCTGACTGCAGTCGACTCAACACTTTTCCAATTTTCTTTTGGCCTTGCTCATCATGATGCGAAATAAACTCTTGTGTTTCACGTAGTCTCCTCCTTGCTTTAATCCTACAAAATGTGGTTGAAATACTTACAATGGCGTATTTCTACGAGCTCTTCCGGCGTACAACATAACAAAAACGACAGACGAAATTCTCAGTTTACAAGTGCGCGCGAGCAAAAGCTGCAGCGCACGGAACTTCGAGCTTTAATGCGCGTTTTTGTTTAAAGAAGGCTTAAAAATTTCGAGATAATTAAAAATTTTCGGCGGCACAAAACGCGAACGGGATGGAATCGGATTTTATACTGTGCATTGTTCGTCCGAGTTTCGTAATTAAAAGTAGTTTTAAAATGCAGGGAACTGCAATTCATTCTCTGTGGCGGTGGATAAAAAATACAGGGGACGTTTAAATGCACGAGTTAACACTGAACGAGCTTTTCAATTTCCCATTGCGCCAAAAAAGGACAGATAATTGATGCGCCTAGGGCCGAATTAAATGAATTTGTTAAAATCAGAGATGTACAAGGTGTCCCACTAACTGTACACACTAGGCTCAATTTCACAACAGCAAAACAAAAATAATTTCTTTTGCTCGACTTGATCATCACCTTGTAGATAATTGTTCAATAATTGATAAGGCTATTAAAATATTTGAGATCGTTATTCCTTGCACCTTCATTACCTGAAGCAAAAAGCACTAACCGCATTAGCCCCGTGCTCTTAACTGTAGATTTCGTGGATATTTTTCAAGTTTTAATAAGGGCATCGTCGAGGGCAATTATTTTTAATTGGCTTAGCATCTGCCGCGCTCTCTAGAAAAGATACAGCGCAAAGTTTGTAATTTTGCAGTCGTTATCACGGCGTAAATTTGCGCCAAGTCTCGGCCAGGGCAGATGTATCTAGAGGAACACATGTGGAAGATAATTTTCAGCATAAAGTTTCGGTATTAATTCCCGGACCATTTTGATTATTAAACGTTAAAACCGGTGCGGTTGCTGTAATTTGAAAAATTCTAGTTGTTCCTTGAGGTTTAAGGCCGAAGCTTAACTACGCATTGTATACAGAATAACTTTTTGACGTTTATTAAAGTTCCCTGCGCTTTGGCAAAAATTGCAACATCGCCCTGGGAGTTTTAAAATATGAAGCGACGACTCTGTTATTAAGTAGATATATTGCATGTCACCCTGAAGCCATACGTGATATTATAATATTGCTTGCAATTGCACCCGCTGTCATTTCCCAGATATCTCACCTAAATCTACACAGCTTCTGGATAAGGGGTATGAAATTTATTTCAATAGAAGAGGGTGTGTAACAAAGGTACTTTCCTATATACTAATGGAAAGTGGATCTAAATGATTCTCATCTAGTTACCCAGTTCTGTCAATAATATCATAAATCGGCCAAATTTATTGACTTGAATTAACAGGCGATTAAAATTTATATCTCGCAAGAAAACACTTTCACTATCGAAGCTTATTTCCGCTCTGGACGTGTAGTAAGTAAATGGGGAATGCCAATACTGCATTCTCGAGGGCAAAGCACGGTTTTGACTTGGGTTTCCGAACAAAATTGTTGAAAACACTGCCTTAATTGCACCAACACGTTCGCCAAATTGTCGAGAGGTACCATAGGACGGGAAGCTTCTTGAAGGGGAAATCCACTGAAGGCCGCAAAATGTCGTCGAACAAGTGGAAGAGCTCGTTGCAGAAAATCCGCATCCCTCAACACGTTGTATTTCCGTTCAAACGAATGTGTCCCACACCACCACTAGAAGAATTTTGAAGCGTCGTTTGCACATGCATCCATACAAAGTGCCTGCAGGACAGTCGAATGCAGTATTGCAACTTTTTCCAAAAAAAACTTAACAACGACGATGTTCTCGATCTAAGTTTTCCACGGATGAAGCTTGGTTCCATTCAAGTGGTTATGGAAACAAAGAAAATTCCCGAACATGGTCTGTTGTTAATCCCCACAATTTCCTTGAGACTCCTTTACATCCTGTGAAGATAGAAATGTGGATAGCTGTATCCCGTAGAAAAAACATAGGGTCATTATTCTTCCACGATACAATCAATGGTCAACGTTATAGAGAACAATTGATGACCCCAACTTTAGAGCAGGTGCGTCCCGATGAATTTGAAAATGGTTACTTTAAGCAAGGTGGAGCAAAAACTCATCCTGCTCGAGAAAATTTGAAATTCCTTGAAGAGTTTTTCCCTGGCCAAGTTGTAAGCAGCAAAACCACCAGATCTCACCCTGTTAGTCTTCTCCATATTTGTTTTTTTTTAAATGAGGTCTACAAAGAAAGAATTAATTATTTGGCAGAACTGATGGCAAGGATCATATTAAAATGCAACAAATTTGAGTTTATGAGGTTATTCTATGTAATTCTGATCAAGGTTTCCTGTACCTAATTTCTATGGTTTTTAAGATATTAGGATTTAATTATGGTTTTTGGAAAATACAGATATAACATTTATAATTATAATTTCATTATCAAAGAAAGTTAGAAAGCAGATATTGTTGTACTGCTAAATGGAACGTATCTACCCAGTACCAAAATTTGCTCTTCATCAAACAGGCGTCCAATAAAACTATTTCAATTTCGACAACAATTGCTAGCCAATGACTTTTGTTCTTTAAATGGGAACGATGTTATTTTTATGTCGTCGTTAGATGTTCCATAAAATTAACTTTCAATTGACTATTCTCTATGCCAATTATTGACGGTTGAGGAGATATTTAAAATTATTTTACTTGTTTTGAGCGAAAGGACAATTTTGATTGGTATTTTAAGTGTTTTTCTTTATTTCCTCTAGTGATCTTGGTTAATCACACAATTAGCTTGATCGTGTTGTTAACTTGGTTTTATACAATTGACTGTAAGACTTCTTGTACTTAAGTTTCATTTTTGTTTTATGTCAATAATTAAGTACACTGTATTATTTGCGAAATATTTATTAATCATATTGAATATAATAACTAACAAAATTAAATAATGATTTTCCAAAATAAATACGAAACTATACGAACAACAAAATAATTCTAAGTTTCACACCAATTGTTCAAAACGTATGTATTTTATACAACAGAAGAAAATTAGCAAATAGACAGTTTTATCAAAAGAAGTAAAATATTTTAGTAAATATTCGCTCCTGTTATTAATTAATATGTTAAAATGCAGAAATTATGAAATAATTAAATACCTCCTCGTCAATAATTGGTATAAAAACACCTCATAAACTCAAATTCGTTATAAAACTTAGGGCGTTCCCTTGAAAATAACACATCGTACAGCCAGATTGAGACTTTTGCATATTTCAAAATAATTTTAGATTATGCGAAGCTTGAAAGGATGAAATTTTTGTATAAAACGTTTTTCCATACATTCAACAAGAACAGTTTTATTGAAGAAACCCGCTTAAATGTCACACCCTGTACATATTGCTATGTTATTTTGAATTTAAATTTTACTTATTTTTTTTGTATTTCATTTCACTTTGACATTTTGTTTGAACATCAAATAATTTTCGGATATCAAGGGTAGAATTGTAATTCCAAGTTATTTCGACACAAATATGATTAATACTAAAACATAAATTTTGTTACAAGTACCAAGTACAAGACATGGGTATCAATGAAAATATTGAAAAACAGCAGACCGAAACCACAAAGTCAGTCTTGAAGCAGTTCTGCAGGACATGCTGTACATTGAGGGCATCGTCAAAGCCAAAGCAGGATGACACATCGAGGGCTAAAGTGGCCATCGTCAACAACAGGTCCACAAGCATCGGTACGAAAATTTTGCACTCATAACACAAAAACCGAATATTACTTTAAAAATTAAAGTAAAGTTAACAAACTCAGAGCAGCCAAAACAAACAATTATTCCATTTCACATTTTAGTTCACAAATCATTCCGTTAAACAAAACCAAATCATTATTGTTACAAGACAAAATTTGTTAATAAAAACCTATAGTTGAAAATAGACAATTTTATTTAAACAGAATTTCATTCATAAACAAAAGAGCACGTAGTTTTACACAATTGCAAAGAACCCCGTAATTGTTACATACAAATAAGAACCTAAGAAAAGTTTCATGTTAATATTTATATATGCGTTATTGATTAACAAGAAATGGCGCCCATAACAATTTAACAATAAATGAGAGTCACCCTGTATTTTGTTATTAGGGTACTGCCTTCCTTATTTTCATAGAGTAGCACTTCGTATTTTGACATGCGTAATGCAAAGGTAACTAGATGATAATCATTTTGTTCCACTCTGTATAAAATACATCCTTTGAGGTTTTCTTTTGTCTATTATCTTGATTTTTCTTTAGCTCTTTTAATGTAACCCCGTAATTCTTCTTTTTTTCTTTTTTACGAGGTGGTGGTGACTCGAAGAGGTTCCAGGTTATTACAAAAATAAAAGAAATTACTAGTTCCACTGCGCTCTCGAAAGATGAAACCTCTATGAAAGCACTACCGGGTGCGAAATAGATTTATTTTAATGTATTAAGGTAATTTAATGCACAATTATTTCTACATGTACAGTTTCTTTCAAAACTATGAACGTCGCGTCGAATGCATCGAAATCTTACTACTTAAAAGTGAGTTCGGGAAGTAGTAAATTATTTTTTGTTTGGAAATCACAAATGAAATATCAAATATTCTTTAAGGATTGATATATTTTACAAGTATCTTTTATTACCCAGCGAATTACTGCATAATACTTGTTGGTTCCAACATGTTCTTACAAGTCGAGACTTGTATGTGAACCCCAGTACGCAGACTCCTACCCTTTTTCTTCGATTTCCAATCGGATTTAACAAACCATCAAAGGGCTCCCTATGCTGGTGTGTAAGAAGCTGAATTAAGTAAAATAAATTATAAATTATAATACAATGTAATTAGTTACAAACCTTGTCAAAATGTCTTGAGCCTGTGTAAGTAACCCAAACAGTTTCTGTTATGTGTGTGGTGAATTTAGAATTCGTCAACACAGGAAGAAAATTATATAATTTATAGAAAAAGCACATACAGCTTATTTTGGATTCAAAATTGAACCTCAGGCCCCGCATATACAGAGTGATTCTTCAATAGACCGCCAAATAATAATCCGCATAAATAGAAATCACAGATTATAGTTAAACCGATAAAAAAATATTTCGTTCTTTAGTTCTCGAAAAATAATTAATCAAAAAAAATTACCCAAATACACGATAACTTCACTGGTTAGGAACTAGCAGTTAAAGGAATAAAAATAAATACAGTCACAAATGTTTTATCGTTTTATGGCTGTTGCGGCGAGAAATCGGGCGAACTTGACCTTCAACGGAATTCAATGTAGCCCATTAAAAGAAGAGCTTTAAAATATTTACGACAATATTGCTAAAGGCATGCAAATGCAAATCACCTGTAGTAAATTATTTAGTACAAATTTTATAAAATGAGGATAACAGAGGTTTGCAATTTGATCACCAATTTTATTCCCACTAGCACTACAAACTTTGTTTCTCGTTAAGTGTGCCCGTCCGCCTCCGAAAAAAATTATTAACGATTACGACGAACTCCATATACACTGGCGTAACGTACTTTTTGGGGTTATTTTTAATTAATTATAAATTTTTCAAAAGAATTTTTCTCACAACAGGTTTTTTTTTTTGGCGGTTTATTCAAGAATATGTTGTGCACGTTGGTAATATCTTTCATATTGAAATTTAATAAAAACCTTGATAGTTAAAAAGTATTTATTTATTCTGAACCAGATGTGTTTGCTTTGTAGTTATCAGTAATCACAGTCCATTATAAGTCAAGCTAAAATTTGTTGCACGCTGAATCTAATTAATTTGAAGGGAAATTTATGGAAGTATTTAGCGTTTGCAATTTTCAGATTAATGAGGAACAAGTTATAAATCGTCGTTCTATCTTTTAAGCATCCGAGCTTCATATAACTTTTTGCAGTATTAAACGTTTCTGAAATTAACAGCTTATAAATAATGTTCCAGTGCAACGAGCGCCCGCATATATTACAGGATGAATAACTGCGATGCATCATCATCAGCTTGGATAAGCGAGGCGGAAGAACCACGATGGTGTTTTCTAGAATACAAAAAGTTTACATACATAATAATATTACAAAAAGTATTTTACCTACACGAGAGTGTATTGCTTGACGTATTGACTACTGCTTATCTAAGTGGCTTTAACATTAGGAGAAGGAAGCAGTCATAACTGGTTTTTAGGAAAAAAACCATTAAGCAGAGGCTATAAGAATTTAAAATAGTTCTTCCTTGAATGAGTGCATAGTTTTATTTAGAAAAAAATGTTGAAAGACTAGAAATCAAGGAACATGGAAAACTTTTAATGTATTTTAATACACTCTCCCAACGTATTCATCATCAGCTGTGCGACTTTGTATTATTAGTTCATGGTCAAGTTTTATAACGTTTATTGCTCGCTTTTACAGATTGTAACTTTTGATTGTATGGTTATGCACCCTGTATATACAGAGTTAATTTAACTTTAAAATTGCAGCCGTGTTGTTTCGCATTAATTACCTGCGTTATATTACGGAACTACTACCGACGGAATGAAATGAGAAAAGTAGCGAAAAGACTGACGATGCGCTAGCGGAAGCGATCGACTTGAGTTACGAGAGGACGGGCCCAGGGGAAGGACATCTAAGGGTAGATAATTCAAAATATTACATTAAAATTCAGTTCCACGTAAAACTTTTATCTACTTTTACACATTTTACCGAAATTTATGTATTGGGTATACTACTTGATTTATAGCTGAATTACGAAGAGCTACTGATAAGTACTTTTACTAAGGCAGGAAGTGTTTCTTTATTCTGATCAATTCGCCCGCAAATAAAATTAGAGCTCCACGTATTTGCTACCAAATACACATTTTGTAATGATGTAAGACCTGTAAGCTGTTTCTTTCCTAAGGGTATTCGATGTAAATACTTTGAAACCGGACATTTTTTTTAATCTTCCTTAATGCAATCAGCCCGCCCGGAGCGATGCAAAGGAGCGTGTCGCGTCGCCTTCAGAATTTCAGAACTCTCGAAGCCATTTCATTAACAACATTTTATCATAAAATTAAGCCCTCGCGAGGACACAGCCGCTAACTTCCTCCGATAAAATTCCAACTTCAAAGGGACGCGACGCGAAAAGCAATTCGCGATGTTTTTGTGCGTTTGCTTTGTGACGACGAAACTTTCCAGATCTCTTCTCCTGCTTCGCATTGGTGTCGCCTTAAACAACCGGGCGAAGCGGTTGAACCTCTCGTCTTTGTGGATCGTCTCGTCGGGCACAAAGAAAGGAAAGTCGAATAAATTTGTTTTCGTGTTGTATAATGGTGGCACAATAAAATAAAAATGGCACGAGCGAAATTGTGACATCAGGCTCGTACTTCTTGGCCTGGCAATTTTGCGTGAAACTAGGACGACGATAACAGCTGCGACGGAAACGGCGTAACAAGGCGGAAATAATATTTGGAGCAATTTAAATTCAATGGAAGAAGTACTATATTCCGATAGCTCCGCGCCCAGAGGAGTTATTCATCAGGGGGGGCGATCGATGGGGATGGGTCAGGTCCGAGTTACACCTTGATTTTGATAGATGTGACCCGTTATATCACCGCCTCGGTAATGCCTTCATTTCATATCTCACCCATTCGTCTTATCAGGACGGATTATGTAAACCAGAGGGGCCTAACTAATTACACCAAATACCAATTTTTTTTTCGTTCAATTAAGAATTACTACATATTGCAGTGTTAATTACCTTTTTGAAAAATTTTATTAAACAATTACATTACGTGGGAAGAATTAAAACGTATACGACAGTGCTAAGATCCAGCAGGCGTTCAATAACGGCTCTCGAAACAACTTGATGAGGTAGGCGTAAGAGTGACGAGACGTTTCGACAGAACGACATGCATCTAAAACAAACAAACAGACTAAAGGACAAATACAAAACTAGAAGGGACACTTATGAATGTAAGACACAGTATTTATAGAAAGCATCATTGCAGCATGACGAATCAAATTCCTGAGGGGGGCTCGAAGGTGGTAGAACATTTTGAATGGGCGAGCAAGCATTTTGATTTCGTTGAAAAAATGCAGCGGAGGTTTGGCTTGTTCCGGGGGCCACTCACAGCCACACATTATCCAGTAGACGGAAAAAGCAGAGCAAGAATAAGAGGAGGCTGGTATATTTGGAAGACGGCCGACGAGTACGCCTTCGTAGGGGTCAGGTTCCGGACTTCTTAATAGATTATGGCGTTGTATAACGAACACTTGTATGGAAGTCTCAAAACTAAAAAAGACATTAGATCTGTTCGTTAGCTCTGCACTTTCTACACTTTCAACACCTTTACTCTATTTTGCTCACCCCTACTTACATTATATTATATACTTCTCACTCTCTCAGGAGCAGTTGGTGCAAAAAGTGTAGAAAAATGCAGAGCTAACGAACAGACCTAAAGTGTAAATAATAAGAGTGTAGGACGCTATTATAGGTTAAGTTTGATAATTAGTAATACGTAGTGAATTATTTTTAGATATGTAAGACTTTAGAGGTTAGATAGTTAAGAAATAATGTATTTAAGATACTTACCTGTTGTTTAGAGTTAAGTTTGTTCAATTTTTAGTTTGATTTCCATAAAATGTAATCATATCTAAGGTAAACGTTGGCCAACTGTTAGTAATTTTTCTGATGAACGGTTGTTTATATTGCAAACATGTTTGGTGTATGATTGCTATCAGACACCATTTTTGTAAGCGTAAAATTTTAACGCTGGATTAGCGCTGCCAGCAGCAAACGTGTTGAAAACGTCACGAAAACGTCAAACGTGAGAACGTCATCATGGAAAATACACGGTCTTATTTATATAATAATCTAATTTATAACATCACTAAAACAGAATATATGCATAAATTATTAGAAGGTAACACGTTGTGTATAGATAAGCTTTTTAAATTTGTATGTTAAGTATGTTATCTGAAATGTTTGTCGAGACATCTTGAAATGTTCCTTGAATTGTACATCTGTATAGTTTGGAACGATTAATTCATAATAATTTAGATTTCGTACTTTCCTATCACGTTGAATATTTTCATTATAAACAGGTTCTGCTAAATCTAAAGCAAGATGAATAATGCCATCTACATTTGGAACATTTTCTTCAAATAATAATATATTTTGTATTAAATCCGTATTTTATAAGAATTAATATTAATTGAACGCGGCTCAAAGGATTTATTTTTCTCTTTCGTACTCTCAACTCATGTCTCAAATGAGTGACGTTAGTTTTTACTTCCGCTTGACATTTGCGCAAGCGTAAACAAATCACAAATCGAAGTAATCGTTCACCAGACATGCAGCAGCAATCGCAAACGCATCACAAAGTGATTTGTTCTGGTGAACGCGGCCGTTAATTGTCAAAACGTGAAGTTTAGTTACCAACTCAAATCTACTACGTAACTAGATCAGAACGCGGATATTCCGGTAACCATAACAACGTGAAAATAAACAACGAAAAACGCTTTTTCGGAGCATTCCTTCTTCGACCTCGGCAAGTAAAATTTCTATAAAACAAGTAGAGAAGGAATTTTTATTAAAGGTTATTAAGTACAACGAGGTATTTTTATTAAGAAAGAGAACATTTTATTGGATCCTGAATACCTTAACCAACGACATGGACGACGCTTCCAGGTAGGCTATACGTGACAACACAAACAATTTTTTTATTTTTTAAAATTCATTTGAACATCGAACAGCGACAGACGTTTTGGTATTGTCGAAGGACGCCTCTCTCTTGTGAAAGAATTGAAGCATATGCGTGATCGGCAGTACAGAGCGTCCCCCTTTTTGACAAGTATGCAACGGGTAGGGCTGGAGATCTACCGACCCTTGTGAAAAGCGAGCTGACATGGTCGACTTGTGATACCTGGACCGTGTTTCTCAGAAAACACAAGTCTAAAAGTTAACAAGTTACAAGCTACATAAAATATTTCACAAGAACTTGTAGATTTTGTTTCTAAAAGAAAATTACATGTCTTGTAGCTTTTTACAAGTGTACAAGTAAAAGTATGCAAGTGAAATAGGCTATTCAAAAATATTGACATATCGTAACCATTAAAGCTGTCCATAATTTGTTGTTTTCTAATGTAAGACGCATAATAAACTGAGTATATTACGCCAAATACGAGATTCTAAAGACATTCTTTCGGGGCATTTTCGACTATCTAACAAAAAAAATGAAAGTTGCCGAATGGAACAAAATCTTACAAATATGTAAAGCCCTTGAATTGGCGAGTGCATAGAAAAATTATTCCTATATCCGGGATAACTTTTGGTCGAATATAAAACGTGGAACATTGGTAAGTTGATTTCTTATTTCATTCATTCATAATGGCACAAATATTTTAAATACTGACTGTGACGATCAACAAAAAGAGACTCAACAAGAAGAGAAAGTAAATGTTACTTCAAAGAAAGAGTAAATTCTGTTTTTGAAAAAAGCTATTATCAATTATTTAGTGTATTTAACGTATTTTCTAGTTTACTTCATTTTCAGATAAGAAATTTGTAACAAATGAGTCAAAAGTATTTGATGAGATAGTAAAAGAAAATGCACTCAAGAAACGAAAATTAGAGCTCCAAGTGGAACATTTAGAACTCCAAAACTATAAAATAAAACTCGAACTATTCGAACATGAACAAAAACTGAATGTTGTTCATTCTAAATATACCAGCAACATAGAAGTAAACTACTTACGGAAACTGAAAGACCGAAAAATAACAATGGGAAAAATATCTTATTAATTACATAGGATAATTTAATTCTTAACTAAGATGAAACATAAACTGTCTATTTAAATAAAGTTCAATCTCCGAAGTAGTTGAGAATTCTTTGAAACCTGTATTGTTCTCTCTCATCTGCAGGTTCCTCTCCTTCTGCCAGTCCTTGTTCATCATTTAAATTATTAATAAGATTATCTCCAGGAAGCCTTGAAAAGTTGGCTTTAATCGAAGATGGTTGAGACATGGAAACTTTTCCTTTAATTAATTTTTTTTTTTCAATTAGCCTTCTAGTAGATTCATGAGCTCTTCAGAATCGCTGATTTGCTTCATCATTATTATTATTTACAATTGGAGGAAATAGCCAGTCCTTCAGATGATATGCCGAATCACCTAGAAGAATTCCATTTGGAATAGATCTCCAACCATTTTCCATTTGATGAAATAGACCACTATTTTTCGAAACTCGAGAGTCATGTACACTTCCATGCATACGAGTAATAAAACGTTAAATCTGGCCCGCATATAACCATAAAAGTGATCGAGTGGTTCCCATGATGATCTACAAATATCGTTTACGGTGGGAGCATCTATTTTGATCAGAGTCCCATCAAGGCAGCCGAAAATCATCGGCATTCCTCCAACAGCATAAAATCGTTCAACTACCACCATAAAGATCACTTTAATTTCTCAGCTTATTGTGCACATACTACGCGACTTGTAGGTTTGAAGGGTTGCTTGACACTCGTAGAAATTTACATATAATTTAACAAGTATTAACTATTAACGACTGTTTCGAGAAACAAAATTTACTTATACTTGTAAAAAAACACTTGTATAAAAGTCACATCGATTTGTGACTTGTATCTTACAGGTGTAGTTTCTAGAAACATAAACTTGTGAAAAGTTACTTATTTACAAGTATACACACTTGTATTACAAGTCTTGTACCTTTTGAGAAACAGGCTCCTGGTGTTCGCTTTGGACGGACCTGTATCGTCGAAGGGCGTGAAAGAATTGAGGCACATGCGTGATTGGTGGTACAAAGTGTCCATTTTTTTTTAAATATACATCTGTCGGTCCACCGACCCTTGTGAAAGGCCGATTTGTGCTAACCGGTGTACAGTTTGGACAGACAACAACGTTTTTGATAAACCATTTTCTTCATTTCTTTTTCTTAGAGGCACTGACGCTTACACATTTGACACTGACACTTCCCCCTTTTATTTCTCTGTATTTGTCATTGTATGTGTCCGCCGTGGGGCCATAATACGAGAAGTGGGTAATTCCGAGCGACCCAAAGAAAACCCTGAGAGAAAGACAAAAAGAAACTAGACACGTACCCACGTATCAAAAGACAAAAATAAAAAAAAGGGCTCACGGACACATATCATCACAATATAAAAACAGAACAAAAGGAGTTATTAAGAACATTACAAATTGGCACCCCAACGTGGGGCCCATCCACAAATATAACATTACAATAATTTGACACCCCAACGTGGGTCGATCAACATTACGATATGTCTTTTAAGCCAGAGAGCATATTATACGAATTAAAAATACGAGGGCTGTAAATAAATTAATGGAAACGCAATCACAATACTTTATTTTCAACCCCCGTATTAAAAAAAACTCTGTAAATTTAAGACAATTTAAGAACTAATTAACTGCCGACTTAATTAAAACTACTTCGACGTCGATAGTAAATATACGACGACGTGGTAAATTTTAATTACGGGTGCAATTTGATATCAATGGTACCGCCGCTTTGGAATTGTTTTTATTGAAAATCGATGCTCGCGAAACACAGCGGGGCTCAAATGTTATTAACCTCCTTTCGCAATTAACGGAGAGCAAATATTTTCGACGCCGCTGAAGGAAGCCGCCAGTCACAGGGCGCGCGCTGTTTAAATATTTGGCGACGACGTAATTTTATATGTTGTTGGGGGGGGGAGGGGGGGTTACACGGAAATGTTCCCGAACTTTTTTTAACTAGGAAGAAGCCTCGTTTCCAAATCTGTGTGTTCTCTTTGACTGATTTCAATGCAATGCTTACACGGACCAAAGACAAAACACGGTGTCTCTTTAAAGCGATTGGCCAGCAATGGAAGACGTGAGGCCTTGGTGTTGGCTTGATTATCACGAACCGAATACAAAAGGAAGTAGCCTTTCGTTTCCAAATCTGTGCGTTTTCTTCAAATTTCTTTTCCTTGTTTTCAATACAATGCGTACACGGACCGAAAACAAAACGCGATTTCTCTTCAAAACGATTGGCCGGTAAAGGCAGACGTAAGACTACGAAATGAAGTTTGGAAGCCGCTTGATTTATGCCCTTTTGGCCTTTTTCGAATTTTTTCTTTTAATTAAAACAATGGCTAAAGCATTTTTTTTCTGAAAAACGTCGATTTCCGTGCCGAAGAGCAAAAGCGATTTTTCTTTTAAGACAAACAGCTAGTAACGGAAGACCTCACGGACCGAATACAAAATGAAACTTTGGAAGCCACTTGAATACATCAGTGCAAATCAAACTAATCGGTAATAAAGTGGCAAGAGACAACTCTCGTTTCCAAATCCACGCGTTTTCTTTGTTTTCAGTACACGGACCGAAGACAAGACGCGATTTCTTTTTAAAACGATTGGCCAAGAACGGAAGACTTGAATGACTTGATTATCACGGACCGAATACGAAATGACATGAAATTAAAATTAATTGGTAAGTGCGGCGCATAACACATTGATAGGAAAACAACGGCTAAAGGATTTTATTCTTTCTGAAATGAGGGGGGAGGGGGGAAAACATCGATTTGTATGCGTTTTCTTTAATGCATTGTTTGCGCGCGCCGAAGACCAAACGCGATTGGCCACTATTGGAAGACCAAGACTTGATTATTGTTTTCAATACGATGCTTACGCGAACCGAGGACAAAGCGCGATTTTTCTTTAAGGCGATTGGCCGGTAATGGAAGACCAATACTTACTTACGCGAACCGAAGACAAAACGTAAATTTTCTTTAAGGCCTTCACATTGACTTGATTTACACGGACCGAAAACAAAATGGTTTGCGGGACAAACGCAAAAAATAATTCAGAAAACAAAGAAATACATTCAAGGGGGTAGAGAAGAAGCTGAGGGTTTAATCTGGGAAGACCAAACTTTTTGATTGCACTTCGTATAATATTTTTTCTACGAACACCTTGCATTGCAATACATATTTTTTTTTCAAATCGACTAAATACAATTCCGATCGAAATAAAAAATAAAAGTAAACTTTAAGCTGTTCCTTGTTCTTCTTCGGGAAAATCTAAAAGTAAACCTAAAAAGGTTATACATTTTAATGCCGCTGGGGACCGTCTCCTTGAATCGTTATAAATTACGTGTTAATGCATTTCTCTGGGCTCTTTTAACTTGTAAAACAGGCTGAATTACGGGAATATTAATTAGTTTTATCAGGAAGATATAAATTGTACGTAATTCCAGTTGAGTACTCCACGGCAAATTTATGTTTTGTTTGTACAAGACATTTACATGCAAGGTGAAACGGGGCTCGAGGACGGGCTTTGTTTGCTTACTTGTTAGGTGGAACTTCCCACTGGAAAAACGAGGAACTTCACTGATTGAAGTTCATGGTTTTATATTAATTAGGGAAAATGTGTTAATCATGGTATAATGTGTACAAAAAGTTTCCCCACCAAGTGTGTTGCTCTCATTTTTTCGCACGTCCACGTATGTTCCTTACCAGTTCGTATTTCAGCTGATCATGTCAATTTTATTACTTAAAGGTCAAGTTAACGCCCGACGTTGCACGGTAATAATCATAAAACACTAATTATTTAGTTCTTCTGCTGTTCTTTCTCAACCAGAAACGGTATCATCGTTTTGCCTTTGAATAAATTAAATAAAATTGTTTTCTTCTTATTAAAAGATACGAAATTCTTATATGTATGTATCGTTGCTTCATCCTTCCTCATGGAACTAACTACAATCTCAACAGCGTTAGCACGTCGACGTAGACAATTCCGAAATAAATTAGAAAACGAAAAGAACGACGTGCATTCATGAATACAAATACATTTGTTATTTGATGGCGCAATGTGCACGCGTCCTTGTACTACTACCTACCTAGAAAACACGCCCAGGTGAAACAGACAACAGTATCCTTTCCGGCTTTCGACGCGTTTCCACCGAAACTTGACGCAATTAAATTAAATCGGGCCAGACGTTCTATTTTCGGATAAATTAGTTCGGAAGTTTTGAATGTAAATTAGCAGTTAGGGGACGTGGGGTGATACTGACACGGGATGAATATAAATCGGGCAAAAAATGAAATAAAATGTTTTATTCTTGCCCCGGATTTACATTTTTAACCTCTTATGAAAAAAAAAGTCCCCCCTTGACCCGGTTAGGTTTTTGTGGGGATGTTTTGGCTTTAATCTTTTTAGCTTTTCTTTCTTACCCCTCCATCCCTTTGTAAAGCATGAATGAAAAGTTCATTTTCTAAAATCAAACTTATACGATGTTTGCATGTTTAAGAAAAATGCACGGATACGTCGATTTCTATTCTTAAATCATGTAATTTTCAATCTCCCACCCCTCAACCTCTGAGCACTAGCAAGTTCAACTTTGAAAATTCAATTAGCAACGTACTCCTTGTAATACCTCATTTAAGAGCATTTTTCATGCTGAATGCAATAAATAAAAACATTTCAAAATCGGTTGATAAATAACTGAGATATTCAACAAAAATATATTGAAATGAAAGTGCCAGGCGTTGATACGACACTAATACAAACAATTGCAAGTCGTTTGTAGTCAAAAGTGACAAAAATGAGACTTAGTGAAGTCGAAAGTATCGAAATTTTAACGATGATTAGGTTTGGACGCTTGAAAAAGTTCATATTTTGTTCACCCAAACCGTCCTCCAATATCGCAATCAACGGTAAATCGAATTGAGACCAAATTTCGCGATCTTGGACATGTTTAACGATTAGATAATAAAAATGAGACTTACTGAAGCCGAAAGAATCGAAATTTTAATGATGATTGGGTTTGGAGATAGAAATTGGAGGCAAGAAAAAGAGTTTGTTTATTGTTCACCCAAACCGTCCTCCAATATCGCAAAGGATAAGTCGAATTGAGAACAAGTTTCACAATTTTCGATATGTACGAGATAAACCTAAACCTGGACCTCCATCGGCTTTAGATGATGACAGATAATTGGATGTCATGTTAAATCCACATTCAACCCTCTCGGCACAGTTGAAAATGTGAGACAAATTATGGCTGATGCTCCTCACACTTCCATGCGGCACCTGTCACAACAACAACAAGTTGAAGTAAATTATTCCGTACAAATTGTCTAAAATAAGAAGCCCCTTTGAAAACCTGCTTAAACAGGTAAACAAATACAAACTCTGTTGATGAAGCTGTTGACAAAAATAATCGTGCACAGATAGAGGCCTTGGAGTGGTTTGAAACAAACAAATTGAGTCTGAATGTCAACAAATCCGTAAATAGCATATTTACCCTGAGGAAAATCACTTATCCAGAAAATTTTAAATTATCTTGCACATTCTTGGGGCTCCACTCAGACAATAAACTAACTTGGAATGTCCATGGAGATGTCATCGCACAAAAAATTTCAAAAAACATTTTTCTTTTGAGAAATCTTCGCAATTGCGTCTCGCAGATAGTCACACGTGCAGCATACAGGGTCTTTCGTAACTTCATGATAATAAATTAAACAATGAAAGTTTGCATGAAAATAGCATTACTTTTAAGGGAAAAATAATTTAAAAAATGAACTATTAGAATTGGGGTAGTTTGGGGGTGGGTTTCAGTAAAAAGTTAGGCGAAAATTCCGGAAGTTGTAGAATCAGTCTAAATTAGTATTACTGTTAAGCAGAAAATAATTTAAAAACCAACTAATATAATTGGGGTAGTTTGAGAGATGTTTTGCATCCACAATTAGTGATAAAGCTTCGTCTGGTGAAGTTTTTGTTGATACTGATCTCATCTTCCCAAGCTTTCCTAATTTTTGAGGCCCTTGATGGCGAAGATTCTGTAGCCTCGGCTACTAATTTTGCAGCATCGTGTTTACCCTTGACCTCAATTGTGATTTCATAGCGTATGAAAGCTTTCCCGGGTTACAAGATTCACGAAGTTTCTTCGTTTTTCTTCTTTTTGAGCGTCCGCTGCTCTCTAGAAACTGTAAAGATGGCCGTCCCACTGGAAGTAGAGGGCTGGGACTCTTCCAAATCTTCTTTGTTGAACAAAGTTACATTGCCTTCATTGTTCTTCAAAAATCGCTCTTCTGTTCGGTTACGATCCCGCCTTTTTGTTGAGAGTTTATTACAAAAACGCCGTACATTTTTGCGGGTCTCCATTTCATGCTGTCGCAGAGTTTCTTCATCGAAGCAGCTAATCATTTTCAACAGCAAAGTTTGGGATTTCTCGGAAGTAGTTTGACCACAGATTTGCCAAACATTAAATAACTCAAGGCGAGTGTAAGCAGTTTTATTCTCTAAAAAAAGAGAAAGATGTAAATGCCAAAGTATTTTCAAGTTGAGATTTATTTATTCATTTATCTATTATTTTTTCCTTGAGCGAAAACAGCCCCAACAATAAGACGAAGTATTATTATTATACAGGGTGTTAGGTTATTGCTTGGACAAATTAAAACTGTAAATGAAGGGTATCGTATGGGATCAGAAAGTACTCAAACATGCCGGATTTTCGGTACATTTTGAAAAAATGCAAAAAGAGCGAACTATTGAGAACCGCTGATAGTACTTACGGAGCCAGCGCCGATTAAAGAAGATTTTCGAAATTCATGCCGTCAGCTCGAATGCATGCATCATTACGACGCTGTAAAACTGCCCGCACACGGAAAAAGAGCGCCGGCGATATCTACGCTCTGTAGCACGTGCATTGCACCTACATTCGCCATACGTCAGAATAATATCAACAAGTTCGTAATTTGTGTATGCATTCATTTTGTCCCCGACCTGCACACTCCGAAATATGTTAAGACACTGAACGTGCGTTATTTGCTTGTCATAAAATAATAAACCATCTGGGAATTTATAACAAGGGTATCACCCGCCCGGATGGCGTTCGGCACATGGGTGTAACAGTAGATAAGACAATCAGTGGTTTCGAAACAATTTTTATCGATTTTTGTTTGAATTTTTTCCGGGAAAACGAAAGCCGGAACACCCTCGAATGTAAAGGTTTTTTTACTGTACAGAGTGTTCTCCATACGTGGTTTGCAGGTGTCCAATCAATTACCTAACACCCTGTATTATTATAATTATTGACTGTTACGATTAATTTATTAAATATCACAACAAAATATATTTACTGTAGAAAGAATACTTTGCTGCAAGAAAATAGCCTTGCCGTAATGCTGCTTAACCGCACGCGTCAATTTATAATTTTTTTGTGAGACATGGGGCAGGTCGGGGCAGCCAATTTTTGCAGGAACAGTTAGAGGAAGGTCTAAGATTCAAATTAAAAAAAATCACGGCGGGATTGTGCGGGACATTTTTTAAAAGTCAAGCTGAATGTGAAATTTATACACTCTTTCAAAGTAAAGACAGCAAATTCCTTTAAATTATATATGAAAAGAAAGTACTTACTTTGAAGAATATCCGAATATCCTCCATAGTTCAAACTGCCAAAAAAAAAAAAGTAAAACTCCTCAAAAAACGTCCAAAACAATCACTTATTTTCACAGAATTATTCGCAAGAATAAGACGCGTCGGAAGTACTCACTTTGGCGACTGGCTAGCAGGTAATGAACAATAAATGGCTTAAAGCGATGATTTACCCTTAAAGTATGAACTAATCCACCGGAACTTCTCAAGAATGTGAACTTAAATCTTAGAGCAACACGATGGGGCTCCACCTCATTTTCGACGAGAAGTACGTGCTCACCTCGACGAAAATTTTCCTGGTAGATAAATTGGAAGAAACGGGCCGATCAGGTGGCCTGCACGTTCACCTGATCCAAATCCGGTAGATTATTGTCTGTGGGGACACGTAAAAGCGTTGGTATACGAAGAAGAAATCAACGCGTTCCACAGTGGGCCAGAATTCAATTTTTTCGGCCAAAATTCTAAAAGTTTATGTGTTTATGCACATTTTTGATAAGATCTGATGATTTCATAATTTGGAATTTTGGCCGCAAATTGAAGAAACTGGCCCACTGTGCGTTCCAAGAATTGAACGATCGTATTAACGCCGCATTTGCCTCTGTTGGACAACAAAACATGTTTCATAACGCTTGTGAATCATTACTTCGCCGGGCAGATTTGTGTTTACGAGCGGCCGAGGGAAGGAATTTTGAACACTTATTGTGACTCAGCCGGCAGTGAGCCAGAGATTCTAAACATTTGTCAATGCGTTACCAATTGAGGGTAAGTTTTAACTTCCGTTTTTATTTAGATGCATTTATGCATACATCTCATGTCCAACACGCCATTATTTTTTTTTTCACGAAGTTGCGGAACACCCTGTATTTTGCTTTATGTGAGTCACATATTGCGTATGGCTTATTATTTTGAGGACACTCAGCTATTCGCCATCGAATATTTAGATTACAAAGAAGGGTTATTCGGATTGTGGCTGGTGTTAGACAGGGAGGAGTATAAGAAATCTGAAAACGAAAAATTATAAAACAAAAATAAGACTTCCTGTTAAAGAAAGCTTATTTTGACATTAACGATTTCTTAACAGATAAGGACGTTTTTAATATGTGAACATTGTTTTTGTCTTATGTTATTATTAATTGCAAGCCTAAATGTGTTGTAACTTACTGTCTTAGCTTGTATTGTTAGTTACACCTGATGTGTACAAAATGTGCTAATAAACTAAACTAAAATAAATAAATCACTACAACACGAGAATATTTCAAATCTCCATGTTAAGAATTCCTTGTATTTTTGAACTTAAAATGTATTGTATTGTAAATAAAGTTTATTCCCACAAGTAACGTGTCCGTCATAAACATTTCGGCATCTTTTTGTGGCCCCATATTACGCGTTACGCTTCCTTTGCTTTTTAATCAGTCGGTTTTCGTTACGTCGTTTATTCGGTTTACCGCTGATGTTTGAATAATAATATGTTGATGTCTATTCAAGAATCACCCCATAGATTGCTTTTATACACAAACGTAATTTATTATAAACAACGAAATACATTGACATAACCGTCGCGTACATAAATTAACTCTCGCAGAAACGTACAATTATTATTACTACACATGAACGTAATTACAGGGGTAATTTGCATTCGCTCTAAACGAGCGCATATGTATATCTATTTCTAATTTGCGAAAGTCCATTATAACTCAGTTAAAAATGCATGAGACTCCAAGAGTGTTATTACGTTCATTTATTATTTGAGCCAAAATGAAAATGTAAAACTGTAGATACCCAATAAATCATCACTTCCAAGTTTCATTGAATAAAAGAGTCCAATCCAATTCAATCTAGGACAAAATGTAATTAACTAAGAACAAAATATTTGCACGGCAAACAAACTAGAAATAAAGTTCCTCTCCGTTTAACACTTTGAGCTAATATGTATCTCTCATGAGAGGGAGTGAGGTACGAAAAGGGCCCGAAGGCTTAAGGCTAATAACAAGGAATAATAGCCGAGCGAATTCGGTCCCAACTAAATATTATTCTAGCTTATCCATTGTTGAATCTTCAGCTTTTGTTTTTATTTTATTGACGAACAAACGCCTTGTGGGTATATCTATCTCTGGCAATGTATTTACTGGGGAAGGCGTCCGAAGAAATAAAAACGGAGAGCGCTCCACAGCCGAGCCGGGCTCGCCCTTAGCAATAATAATAATCGAATAATTTCCATTACATTAGACTTTCTTGAAAGTACTTTTCGTCACGCGTTTTCCGTGCGCTGTTAGTAAATTACGTAATTAGTAAATGTTGTGCAAGCGGAGGTTTCTCGATGCCCATTAACTCCTACCTAAAACAAGGCAGTGCAATTCATTTAAATGATCGCAATCACTTAACTTCGGACTTTAACGACTTGTAAAATTCCCTTTAATTTGTACTTCGTCTTGTCTTCCCTCGCTTTTTGCTCTACGTCGCCGAAGTAAGCCACGTGAAACACAACCGAAGAATAAATGATCTAGATAAATTAAGTTGAGAGCTTGCAGTACGTTTGCGTCAAAATTAAATCTATACGTTTAAAAAGAAGAATGTATGTGCTTTGTTTTTAACTTCTCCTGAGTTATTACTTTTCCTATACAGTGTGCAATCGAATAAGTTTCACTTACTGTATAACCACTATTAATGCACATACGTATGGAGCAAAGCTCAAAATCTATGTTTATTTTTTACAAAAAATGTTTGAGAAGCACTGGACGTGATTTAAATGTCCCAGCTGAACAAAGTTTACCATGTATTATGCAATAATTGACAGAGCAGTAACCCTCAGATGTAATACAATAAACGTTGAGGCAGTTCACTTATGACCTTCGTACGAAAGCATACGGAGATTAGTCATTAGTGATACGTAAGCAATAACAAAATAAGATGAAACATTTACATTATAATTTTTATTAGCATTTAAGTTGTAGTAAAAATAAAATTGTTTCATGATACTTATAGATAAAATGCGTCACATATTCTTGAACTACCCTAATTTCAAAGTTTAGTTCATTTTGCTTTTCGTATTACAATCCTCGTTTCAGCACGTGGATTCGTTTCTTCGCTTTGAATTGAGAAATATGTATGATTTCCAAAGTAAATCCAATCTGGTTATTCTTTCAAGAGCCCCGTAACAAGACTTGCACAAATGTAAAACACAAAATATACAGGTCACGAGAGAGAAACCGCGAATTTTCTATTTCACACCTTATGCTCGAGAATCTGATGTGTCACTCCTTGAATTAAATTCGAAGTAAATGAAAAAAATAATGATGATACAAATTGATATAATTGTTGTCTCGTCAGATTAAACCAGGATTGAACGACAAAACAGATAACGAAGATTATATAACAATTTTCTTGATGAGTGAAACGACTCCGGTCATTTACCAAGTAACAATATCCTGGAGGAGACAAAGGGAAAGAAATTTCCGGTAGACTAATAAATAGACACACTCTCATTCTCTCGCTCGCGTCGTTCCATCAGTTTAAATATCCTTCAGGCGATGTCTGCACATCTCACTCCTTACGTAACCAACTTAAGGGAGTGAAAGAAACACATGTTATTAAATTTATTATTCAGTATGCCGGAGCGTGCTTTAGACGTATTGTTCTAAATTGTTCTCGTTTCGGAGTTGATGTTGCGCAGCTGTTTTAAAATTGAAACAGAAGCGAGGAATTTTACAATGCTTTGCAAAATTTATTCTCTGTATAAATAAACACAATGGAGACAAGATGTATTTTATCGCAACAACTTACGGGGGGATAAAGGGCACGAACGTATATTACAATTTAAAAGTTTTATAGAACATGCTTTATTACAAATAGCACGATAGTGTCTATATGGAGGTGCATTCTTCTATAGAAACTTCCCGATCGTAAGGTATTTTTATGAGACTAGATAAAATTTATTGTTTTCGAGAAAAAAGAAACTATACAGGGTGTAATCGATTAAGTTTCACTTATTAATAGTTTAAGTTCTTCATCACGTAAGAGAATATCAATGGTCTGGCTTAATTTGTATGATCTTTCTTTTAATTGAAATTAAATGGGTAAAAACAATTACATATTACAATTAGAGCAAAATTTAAACAAATGTAAAATTTAAATGTAATTGAAGATAACGTCAGAACGATATCGTATGTGACAGCGCAAAGCAAATTCAAAGTAATTTTGCAGAAAAAGAAATGACATTCTGCACATCCAACAAAGCAGTCTCTAATAATATATCTATTTAGCAAATAAACTAATGATCCTTCACCAAACCATGGTACTGGATGCAGAGAAACAGAACTTCGAAGGGACTAAGGACTTCTGTCGATGACTTTGCGACCAAAATTCTGTTGACTGTCTGATGATATTTTCATGAAAACGCCGTTTTTTTATATGGTTCATACCGAAAATTCCGATTACGAACAAGACGCTGTGTGTGTGGGATCAAGGTGTATGTGTAAGACTACGGTTTCAATCAAACGCATGTTAATCATTATGTAACGTTTTGGCTGTCAATAACAGAAACGTGCCGGTCCAACCATTATGTAAAATTTGAACTGCAGCTAATATCGCTAATGAACTTTGCTCTTCGAATAAGTGTACACACTTAGGCTGTTTATCGTTTTACGCAGAGAATCGCCATCTCGATAATCTTTCAACAGTAATTGACAGGCTTCCACGGTGGTAACCGTGAATCAATTAGTTTACGTTTTGTCCCCGGCATTACAATAGCAAATGTCACTGGAACCCGGGATAATGACGTTCTGCAGAGCCAACTAAGAAATTAACTATCATTAGCATCATTAGCATTCTCCGGCTTCGGATAATCATAGCCCGGTGTAGGTGGTGCAATGAGAACCAAGGGATAACGCACGAGCTTCCCTCCTTACAGTCCACTAGGGGATAACCACCCAGTAGGTTTCAGAAATCTAACTACTAGATTTAATAGACTAGCATTCCCCGGCTAGGATAACCATAGCCTGCTGTAGGTGGTGCAATGATAACGCACGAGGTTTCCTCCTCACAGTCCACTAGGGGATAACCACCCAGTAGGTTTCAGGAATCTAACCACTAGATTTAATAGATTGACATTCCTCGGCTAGGATAACCATAGCCTGCTGTAGGTGGTGCAATGAGAACCAAGGGATAACGCACGAGGTTCCCTCCTCACAGTCCACTAGGGAATAACCACCCAGTATGTTTCAGGAATCTAACCACTGGATTTAATAGACCGACATTCCCCGGCTAGGATAACCATAGCCCGCTGTAGGTGGTGCAATGGTCCTATGCGGACGTTCTGGCAATTTTGGTAACCACGAAAACTGCCACCACGCTAGACGAAAGAGCGTTGCTAGCTATGTCAAGGACTAAACAGTGGCTCGACGATTGGGATCTGGAATTGGCTACGGCCAAAACCGAGATGATGATCCTCGCGGGACCAAGGAAAATCACACTAAATGCGCAGAACACAGTAGTAGCTTCGAGGGACTCTATAAAGTACCTCGGAGTACATCTGGACAGAGGTTTGAGGATGACCACCCACGTCAAAAAACATGCGAGAAAGCAGCGCGAAGACAGATGGCGTTAGCGAGACTCATGTCGAATCCTAGACCGAAAAGGCGAAGGGTTATGGCGGGAATGATCGCTTCGATCGCCTATTTGGGCGCCTGTCATGAAATTCAAGCATTATGAGGGGATGCTGGAAGCCATAAATAGAAGGATCGCAATCCGCATCACGTCAGTCTATAAAACGTTTCCTACGACGGCTGTATTAGCGATAGCAGTCGTTCCACCTATAAAGTTGGCCAAGAGAACGGGCACTCGACCGAGCACCGTTGTCCTTATTGAGAAGTGGCAAACCGTATGGAACGCTTACGATGGATGGGCGAAGACCTTTATACGAGACATGGGGAGATGGTGTAATAAGAAGCATGGCGAGGTGGACTATTACATCACCCAAGCCATGACTGGACTCGGAGTGTTCGTAAAATACTTACATAAGGTTGGGAAGGCACCGAACAACCAGTGCTGGCACTGCGGTGAAGAAGACACAGCAGAGCAAACGATCTTCCTTTGCCCGAAATGGCGGGATGTGAGGGCGGAAGCGGCTCTTCGGTGCGGGACAGATCTCACGAGGGAGAACATCTCGGAGATTCTGCTCAGCGGCCCGGAGGGCTGGGATGCTGCCGCTTTCATGATGCGTGGAATCATGGAAAGTAAGGCAAAGTACGAGAAGAGCAAATGACAGAGCACATTGGAAATGAACTAAGCACTCGGCTCCTGATGTGGATTCCAGGAGCCATGCGACCATGATAAGACAAATACCTGAACAGCGGCGAAGTTTCTGTGATTTCCAGAAACCAGCGGCTGCGAATGACGCTACAGACAGTGCGAAGCTTCTGACGTAATGCCGAAAGGCGGATTCCAGAAGTTAGCAGCTAAAATGAGGAGAAGCAGTTTTAGTTGGTAGGCGCTCGGTTGTAGACCTTCAGAAAGGCATCAATCTAGCGAATCCAATACTTCCTGAGTATGGATAACCGGCACGGGAATGTCTTTCGAAGATTTCTCCAAATCTCAATAAAAAAAAGGTGGTGCAATGAGAACCAAGGGATAATGTATGAGGTTCCCTCCTCATAGTCCACTGAGGGATAACCACCCAGTAGGTATCAGGAATCTAAGCACTAGATTTAATAGACTGGCATTCCTCGGCTAGGATAACCATACCTCGCTGTAGGTGGTGCAATGGGACCAAGTGATAACGCACGAAGTTTCCTCGTCACACTCTACTGGGGGATAACCACCCAGTAGGTTTCAGGAATCTAACCGCTAGATTTAATAGACTGGCATTCCCCGGCTAAGATAACCATAGCCCGCTGTAGGTGGTGCAATGAGAACCAAGGGATAACGCACGAGGTTCCCTCCTCACAGTCTACTGGGGGATAACCACCCAGTATGTTACAGGAATGCCACGTAACGACCCGCCCGGATAAAACGGATTATCAGATAATTAATTAATTTTAATCAAAGACTGCACTGACTTCTAACTATCAAATTGGCAAATTGTTACCGACTGTTCATTTAACGATATTATCATTACAGAACCTTATTTTTTTATTTTCCTTGTCACTTACGTAACTGAGAGTTTGAACAAGTTTGGATTAAAAATTCTTGAGTCTTGAATCATTCGAGTCAGAGACAATATCGCTCTAATTACACAACGTATGTACTAAATAGTTGTTCTTTTTATATATTCAAACAAACCCACCACCAGTAAACAGAAGGAAATAAATTTTAAGTTTGAAATTTCATTTAACTTCATACATGCTTGCTTTATGAGTCATCGCGGCATTCTTAGATTTGTCCGCCCTTAGTCAAGTTTGTTTATGTTTGCATAATGCCGGCTTCGTTGATGAGTCACCTCGGTGACTGTTTGATGATGCAATATGCAGCTGGTGTGTTTTCAGGTATTCTTTGAACGCAGTTTGATTGCAAAAAAACAATTTTATTATCATGGCGGTAAAGCCTCTGATAATCCAAGCCTCTACAACATTTGTTTACACTATTTTTGGTGGGCGCTTTTATCCGAGGTCGCGTTGGAGACGTTCTATCGAATGTTTATTTAATTTATGTAATGCTTATAGTACGAAAGTCATAAATGACCTGCCTCTTCGTTTATTGTACCTCACCTGCGGGTTTACTGCTCCATAGAGTTTTACAAAAATTGAAAAACAAAAGGTGATTACGATGTCTGAATGTGAATTTAAAAAAATTACTTTATCATTAGTATATGTGCAAGTATCGCGTGATCGATAAATTCGTTGAATTTTAAAGTAAAAAAAAAAACGAAAAAGGGATATTTATATCGCGCCATCTATGTACAAATTTAGAAACTAAATTCGGCGAATTTTAAATATGTATACAGAGTGACTGTTAATTAACCCGACATAATGAAATCACTAAGAGGAGATGCCCGACGATGGTAAAAATGAAGAAAAATTCTTCTAAACAGTTTATATTTAATTTAAAAAGTTACCCTAAAATCAAACTCCGGCGCTGCGTACGAAATACGACGCCATAAATGCGGCAGTATAATAGGATTACAAAAGTTTTTTTATTGACTATTCGCTTGACATATATCGTTTAACAACTGGGGACGGAAATTTGAGTTGTTTTTTTTACGAAACGTAATTATTAATAATTTTTAAAACAACTGGAATTTGCTTATAGGTTGTTCGTCTTTAATATCAATTATCATCGTCTTGACATTGGGCATTAAGTCCTCAACAAGTCGCTTGACATCTTCCTTCACTTCCTCTCGTCTCCAATGTTAATACACTTCAAAGGAACTACTAAATTAGTTTTTCTAATTGTGATATCATTTTTCGGCCTGATCTACTGCCTGATCTAGGTCGACAATGTCCGAGCATTTTTCTGAGACGTTTTTCTCAATCATTTTATGGAATTGATTTTTAATTTCTGGAAACACTGTATGTATAAGCACACATTCCACTCTGCCTGTTTAATTAACGAAAAACGTAAAGATTAAATATTTTTTTTAACACGCCCAAGCTAATTACAAAAGTTTTGCCGTGCGCATTGTGGGAACCAAAGGATTCACGTCGACAAAAGGTAGCAAGCAACTCTTTGTATATTTATAGCTCACGGGCGAATTATATGAAAGAACTGGAAACAAGAAAACCGGGATTGTTAATGACATCTGTTATTGTTTTTATGTTTCGAGCGGACAGCGTAATAATTAAACTTTAAAAAACAAAAGGCGTGGAAACGAGTTATTACGCCGGAGGCGAAACAAATCTTTAGTTTTCCTCTCTTATCGCAGGTTTCTAATTGTGGAGTAATTGCGCTTAAGAAAATTTAAATGAAGGACCAAATTACTAATAGTTCGAGAGAAAAATAACCAACCACATTTAATTTAATTGACTTAATAAAAATAAAATAAAATAAAATCAAACAAACAAGAGATGATCTTAAATTAAAATCTAGTTTAATTAAGATGTTTAAAATACCTAGTTAATTAATGTACGTTAGAGAAAAAAATTCGATTAACATGCCCGGTTGCACACGTGTAATTGGGGCAAACTCATTTAAAATAAATTTTTAGACAAAAAAAAACGTGCAGTTATCTTCAACGACCAATTCCAACTTTTAATTGAACCTTTACGAGCGTTGCACATATTTATCCGGAACTACTTTCCGGCATTGCAATTACGGAATCCCATTTTATGCAGCCATAAATATGCACGCGTGACAAAATTAAATTTAACCGCTCTTAATTAAAGAATTAATAGAAATATTACCCGAATGCAACTCTGGAGAAAAACCCACCCAACCAATTTACTGTATTTCACGAAAATCGGGATGAACTAGAATGCAAGATTACAGCCGCTATTAATGTCCAAAGAAAGGATGGAAGTTATAACATGCGTATGATGGGCAAAGATCTATAATAACTAAGGAGCGGAGGAATTATATTTTCAAGGTTATCCATTAGCGAAATGCTCGCAAAGTGCTATGCGAGTTGGTCAGCGGAGTCGTTAGCATGCGAGCAAAAAGCAACTAATTTGTAGATAATGAAAATGGTATACGTTTCCCCCACCACGCGTCTCTGACCGATAACCTTGAAAAATAGAATCCTTCTGCCCAATAACAATAACTCCTGAAAAATTATTTTTATAAAAAAACCTTTGAGAATCACCGGACGTGATTTAAATACCCCAACTGAGCGAAGTTTACTTTTATATGCAATAAATGATATCCGCGGCGATTGCCGACGTTTCGTTCTTCATTGCAGAAGAACTTCCTAAGGGCTGCTGCTGCTACTGTCCGTGTTGCTGCTATAGGCGGTGTTGCTGCTGCCGGTGGTGTTGCTCCTACTTCTCGTTAGTCGATGTGATTCATGAGAAAGTTCTTTTGCAATGGAGAACGAAACGTCGAAAGTGGAAGTAGTCGTGACGCGGTTCCAACCGGAAGCCAATTCAAAAATGGTAATTTTTTGTAAAAATATTTTTGTAGGTCGTTCGATTATGGATCACATTTCTAATATTCAACATGTTTGTTTCGTTTTTAAATTTAATTTCATTTGCATGGCAAACTGAAAAAAAATTGAATGGATTTACAAATTTAAAATTTGTAGAAGTTAATTCGTAAGACTAAATATAGGTGGCGTAAATGAAGTTTTCACGATTTGTTAAAATTTTACTTTTCATTTCACAATGACAACCTTTGGCATGTACCTAATTACAATTTACATATTTAAAATCCCCCAAATTTAAATTCCTAAACATTTCTCTACACATGGCACTAATAAAAATGTAAACTTTGCGGTTTCTCTGCTTCTGCTCTTTTGTTTCAAATTCAAACATCGTGATCACCTTTTTTCTTTTTCAATTCTTCTCTCCATCTTATAATTTGCATGTTTAAAATTCATCGAATTTACATAGTTACTAAAATTTTGCATAGATGGCGCTGACGAAAATGTCACCTTTTCGTTCTTTCTTCTGCCTCTTTTGTTTTAGGTTCAAACCAAACCATTTAGTTCCCAATATTTTACACAGATGACGCTGACGAAAAAATAAATGCATTTACAACTTTAAAATTTGCCGAATTCAATTCGTAAAACTAAATATAGATGGCGTGAGTGAAGATTGCACTATTTATTAAAGTTTTCTACGTTTCCTTTTATTTTTAACTTAGCTCAAACACAATGATTAACGTTTCGGTTTCGAAAGACATGTTACAATATACATATTATATTACAATTCCCCAAATAGAAATTCATTGTATAGATGGCGCTTTTCGTTCTTCCTTTTGTCAGGTTCAAACCAACACAGTGATCACCTTTTGTTTCCATTTTTGCCACGACACTTTCTTATGATTTATACAGGGTAACTATTAATTAACCCGACAAAATGAAACCAATAAAATATTAATCAAGTCCTTTCTATTTTAGTTTGCGAGAAATAATTATGTATTCAAAAAATTAGCCTTAAAACGACGATGCGCCCCTGGTTAAAAAATAGAGGAGCAGATAAACGAAATACACACCCTCTAAAGTTTTTTATAGTTTTATGATACGGCGGCGTGGCATCATGAACTTGACCTTTATGTGGTAAACAAATAAATCACTAAAACGAGAAACAATTCTAATTGCCGTGTTAAAAATTCATTCGCACGCACCGTACCGTCTTTATTAGTAACTTTTCCTACACGCATTTCTAGCAATCCTGTCTGAGCTTACTAGATTACCAAACAACCCAATCTGTAATCTGTGGCAATCACGTAAGTGATTTGATTAAAAATTGTATACGTAACAAATTAATTAACAAACAATTATTTGCGAATCTGTTACCTGTTACATAATTTGCATGTTTAAAATTCACCGAATTTACATAGTTTCTAAAATTTTGTATAGATGGCGCTGATGAAAATGTCACCTTTTCGTTCTTTCTTCTGCTTTTTTGTTTTAGGTTCAAACCAGACCATTTAGTTCCCAATATTTTGCACATATGACGCCGACGAAAAAATAAATGCATTTACAAATTTAAAATTTGCCGAATTTAATTCGTAAAATTAAATATAGATGGCGTAAGTGAAGATTTATTAAAGTTTTCTACGTTTGCTTTTGTTTTTAATTCATCTCAAACGCAATGATTTTTTTGCAACGTTTTGGTTTCGAAAGACATGTTACAATATACATATTGTATTACAATTCCACAAATAGAAATTCGTTGCATAGATGGCGCTTTTTGTTCTTCCTTTTGCCTGTTTGTTTGAGATTCAAACCAACACAGTGACCACCTCTTGTTTTCATTTTCGCCAAGACACTTTCTTACGATTTATACAGGGTGACTGTTAATTAACCCGACAACATTAAACCAGTAAAATATTAATCAAATTCTTTCTATTTTAGTTTGCGAGAAATAATTATGTATTCAAAAAATTAGTCCTTAAATGACGATGCGCGCCTGGTTAAAAATAGAAGAGCAGATAAACGAAATACACACCCTCTGAAGTTTTTTATGGTTTTATGATACGGCGGCGCGGCATCATGAACTTGACCTTTATGTGATAAACAAATAAATCACTAAAACGAGAAACAATTCAAATTGCCGTGTTAAGAATTCATACGCACGCACCGTATCGTTTTTATTAGTAATTTTACCTACGCGCACTTCTAGCAATCTTGTCTGAAATTTAGGGTAAAATCCCCCAAGTTGGCAACACTGGTAGAGAGGGCATGTACGCGCATGAGTACCTCGACGTGTGTGATAATAATAACGTTAAAGGTTCATTCCAATCGCTAGCAGCAAAAAATAAGTCTGGCCATGATTCCCTATTCCTTGCCAGAAGTAACGCAATGAAGCAGTGTGCAATCGAAAAGTGGAATTCTTGATGAGCCTTTTCGTGACAGAGTTTGTTTTTTCACTGACCTTACCATTAAGCCTGTACCTTCAAAAAGAAAATCTAGACCTGTCGGCAGCCATGGACTATGCTATGACTCTGAAAAGGAAATTGGAAGAAACTAGAAGCAACGCATGTGAATCATTTTCACCAGTATTCAAAAAGGCGCGTGAGGTGTGCGAAAAGCTCATGGTCTCTGTTGCGAAACCAAGAATGGCAGGGCAGCAGACTATAAGAAATAATGTTCCTGCTGGTTCTGTAGAAGAATACTCCTTGTTCATACCTTTTCTAGGAAACACTGTCCAATCTTTAAGGGACAAATTCGAAACGCACTCGGATATATTAAAGCCCTTCCGGTTGTTGCTGAGCCTTGACAAAATGGATCAAAATATTTTCCAGATTAGCAGAGTTTTATAAACTTGAAAGTAATGGGCTGAATGGTGAGATGCTGATGTGGCACGAGATTTTGAAAGAGAAAAAACCGAAAAGTGCTCTTGAAGCGTTACAGCTTTGCAATGCCGATCTCCTTCCTACTGTGAATTCCCTTCTCACTATTTTGGCAACATTTCCAGTCACTACCAGCACAGCTCAAAGATCTTTTTCGTCGTCAAAGTTGCTGAAGACATACTTACGAAACTGAACTTCAGAAGAGCGGCCTTGCCATATATCCATCAGAGAATCGCTATAACAGAAGATGAAGTACTTGACGAGCTCTCTTTAAAGTCACGTAGATTGAATATTTCTTTGTAATAGTTATTTGAGGTAAGCCAACACCTTAAAAATTTTATTTTTCTCATTTAATTAAAAAGCGATCTATAATACATTTCAAATCTATTTTAACAATAATAAAAAAACTTATATTTGAATCCTTTCGCCCTTTTGGAATACTGTAAATCAAGGACGCCTATGAAGGGAGCTTGAGTCCCGACACTAGACTTTGAAAAATATAGTTACAGTGAGGCCAAATGCTCCCTTCTCCACCATTATGTTAATTAATAATTAAACTGTTAATTATATTTTATGTAAACTTTCATATTAGTTAAAATATATTTTAATTTTTTAATTGAAATTTAATTATTATATCAGTTCAATTATTTAGCCATGGCCTGTCACCTCTCCCCCCGAAAGTTGCTACATGGGCGCCCATGATGGAAATTTCCCCCAAAGAAATTTCTGACTGCGCCACTGAGGTGAACAGTAAACAAATTTTTCTTGCCTCCAATTTCTATCTCCAAACCCAATCATCATAAAAATCTCGATTGTTTCGGCTTCAGTAAGTCTCATTTTTACTATCTAATCGTTAACCAAGTAACTCACACTCCACTACGTGATATCAATAAAATCTATTTCACATTTAACTATAAATAACTTACAATTGTCTTTACCACTTACTGCAAGATCCATATCAACACTTGCTCGAATATTGGCATTTTCATTTGAATATATTTTTGTTGAATATCTAATTTATTTATGAATCAATTTTGAAAAAGTTTTATTTATGGTGTTAAGCATGAAGAATGCTATTAAATGAGATATCACAAGGAGCACTTTGCTATTTGAATTTTGAAATTAGAGTTGCCAGCGCTCAGGGGTTGAGGGGTTGAAAGTTACATGTTGAAACGATGATTTAAAAATAAAAATCGACGTGTGCGAGCATTTTGCTTAAGTATTACATAGTTATCTGTTACTTTCTGGAAACTAACTGGGTTCTTTTCATTAATTTTTTCAAATCAAGAGTTATAAGAACACCAAAACAAACTAAATAAAAATCTACTTTCTTTAATAATAAAATAATCTAGTTTTCGTTAAATTTAGCCATCAGTGGCATTAATTATGAGACACTTCGAACTCTAGAATATATAATGCTCAAACGTTTGCCGGAAGTTTAATTACAGACAATTATTAGTTATCAAGGGCGTGGAATATTCATTATTTGACGTTCAACAAACCTTTGATTAGTGCTTTTCAGCTCGAACCTGTGTTTCACACGTGTCACAGTCAGAACTGGGGGAAATTCGGTGGTAAGATTTAAATGCCTCAAATTAGGAATCACTTTCAATAAACTGTTTTAATCGTGCGAAACCAACTTGAAAATTACATCAAAAAATGTTTTATTAGCAACAAGAAAAGAAAGAAGAGAAGAAGACGTGTATAAAATAGAAAAAATATGTGGTACTGTATGAAAGAGATATTTAAATTTTCAGCAATACGAATAAATCACTGCATTAAGGCGACAGGTATCAGACTCAGACAAATAACCAGGTATTATAAACCCATTCATCACTTCTTTGTGTTACAGACGGCAAAAATATGCAAATTGCTGAACGTAATTAACCCGCGGCTTAATTATTTGCGAGCAAACCGAAAGAAAAAAGAGAAAAAGAGAGTTAACGGCGGCGACGTTTTAGGAAATCTGCGGTTTATTTAAGTGAAAGTTTCCCTGCGCGCGGAAAGAAAGAAGCCAACACGCGTACGGGATTTATTCCGGAAGAGCAAGCTGGAAGAAGGAAACAACGAAAACAAACAAACAACAAAACTTCTCCCTCGGTCCGGCTTCTATCAGCAAATATTTATATTGACTAAGGTATTCATCAAATATACTTCATTCCATTAAGAATTATTTACTTTGGGAGATCACATACTCTCTTCTTTCATTTTTAATGTTTATAAATAAGAAAGTGATGGGAAAATTTTTACAAAGATGAGAGACGATCGAAACGCTAGTTACTCTTGAATTTTTGAAGAAATAAAGCCCAGCTTAAGAACTTACAATTTAATGAGTGAAACTTAATCGATTACACCCTGTATAAGATTTCTTTCAATTATTATTTTTTTTTACAAGTGGCATGTAGTTTTCAGTACGTAGTTATCGTGATCCAGCACACATTTCTACTTTGTATCTTTAACAATAATTCAAGTGTCATCTTATGTTACACGATGTGAAATACGCGCTCCTTTATTTGCTAGTTCCAGGATCTCTGCAGCTTCATAGTGGAGTCCTTAGGGTAAAACTATCTAATTTATTTTCCACTTCACTTACTTTATGCCCGGCTCTTGGATTGATTAATCTCATCTCCTAGACGTTTAATCAGGCCTTCATCCTATAGATATCGCAGATTATCAAGCGAGTACCTACATGTTAAGTTTCATTTACTACAGACGACTTTGTGTGTACGTGACTTTTTAATGATTATTAAAAAAATCGTTTGCAAAATATTAATCACAATGCGGTGGGACAGTGTAATGGTTTTGCGGTCATTATTTATTATTTACTAATTAATAATGATTTTAATTTCATGGTTAATAGTTTTGGCATGCCGACGTTGATTGAAAATTAATGGAGTTTTAGTGGTATTGCAGCAATGACGTGCATCGGACGTCATATTTTGTCATAATTTACGATTATTAATTTTTACGTGCGCATTTTAGAATTCGATAGAAAGCAACAAGGGTTTTCACTTCTTAAAATATATTCAAATTATTACTCCACATTATTAAAATTAAAAAATAATAAAAAGGGTCTTTCTTTCAGCATAGTTCTATGATTGTTACGGGCGTGAACTTGACTTTTAAATGCAATGACGTAATCAGCTGAAATATTTACTTGTCACTTGTATGCAAATCACTTGATATAAATTATTCCATACATATGAAGCCCCTTTGAAAACCTGCTTAAACAGGTAAACAAATAAATCACTACAACACGAGAACAATTCAAATCTCCGTGTTAAGAATTCCTAGTGTTTTTCTTTAATTTGAACTTAAATTGTATTGTAAATAAAGTTTATTTCCACAAGTAACGTGTCCGTCATAAACATTTCGGCCCCATCTTTTTATGGCCCCATATTACGCGTTACGCTTCCTTTGCGTTTTAATCAGTCTGTTTTAATTATGTCGTCTATTCGGTTTACCGCTGACATTTGAATAATAATGATATGTTGATGTCTATTCAAGAATCACCCCGTAGATTGCTTTTATACACAAACGTAATTTATTATAAACAACGAAATACGTTGACATAACCGTCGCGTACATAAATTAACTCTCGCAGAAACGTACAATTATTATTACTACACATGAACGTAATTACAGGGGTAATTTGCATTCGCTCTAAACGAGCGCATATGTATATCTATTTCTAATTTGCGAAAGTCCATTATAACTCAGTTAAAAATGCATGAGACTCCAAGAGTGTTATTACGTTCATTTATTATTTGAGCCAAAATGAAAATGTAAAACTGCAGATACCCAATAAATCATCACTTCCAAGTTTCATTGAATAAAAGCGTCCAATCCAATTCAATCTAGGACAAAATGTAATTAACTAAGAACAAAATATTTGCACGGCAAACAAACTAGAAATAAAGTTCCTCTCCGTTTAACACTTTGAGCTAATATGTATCTCTCATGAGAGGGAGTGAGGTACGAAAAGGGCCCGAAGGCTTAAGGCTAATAACAAGGAATAATGGCCGAGCGAATTGGGTCCCAACTAAATATTACTCTAGCTTATCTATTTTTGGACCTTCAGCTTTTGTTTTTATTTTATTGACGAACAAACGCCTTGACAAACCTGTCTTGACAACTAAACAAATAAATCACTACAACATTAACACTATTATTTTTTAAAGCGACGGAATTGCTTGTAGTGAATTATTTTAAAGATTCTAGAAGCAAAATTAACGCTGAATATAGTAACTTGCTAAATGTAATAAGTCGCTTTAGCTAATTTACCAGTCAGATAATTCACATGTTCTCCCCAATTCTCTCTAGGGTCAACACAAACTCCTAAGAATTTTACACTTTCTGGGTTGTTTTGACAATTATTAAGGTTTCTTAAAGAAGAAATCATTGAAATAGTTTTTTGTGTGTTTAAAACTAGACCATTTGTTGTCAGCCAAGTCGTTGCTTGCACAACAGTATCGTTACATTTATTTATTAACCTAGGTAAATTGGAATCATGCTCTATAAGAGTCGTATCATCCGCATAGAGAATACACTTCGTAGTGTCAAAGAAGTTGGGGAAATCATTAAGATATATGATGAACAATAAAGGCCCTAATATGGATCCTTGTGGGACACCTGTTGTGATAGGCATCATGGTTGACACATTGTCAGCTGTTTTTACAATTTGCACACGGTCTTGCAAATAAGATGCAATAAGCTTACTGCTATTCTCGCTAAAGTTATACTTCTTTGGTTTCAACAGTAATATTTTGTGGCATAAGCAGTCAAAGGCTTTACTCAGGTCACAAAAGATTGCACCTGAGTAAAGTCCTTTCTCCATACTGTAGAGTGTGTTTTCCGCGAAACTTAATAAGGCGTCTGTCGTACAAAGACCTTGCATGAATCCAAATTGATTAGGATTAATCAAAGAATCTTTTTTGAGAAATTTATCAATTCTGGTCTGCATTGCTTTCTCAAAAATTTTGGAAATTATCGGAAGAACCGAAATAGGAGATCCTTTATTTTTGAATACTGGCGTAACAACTGCTATTTTCAAGGCATCTGGAAAAATGCAATATTTAAAAGAGTTGTTTATTAGTTTCATGAATGGAGACACCAAGATATGTGCAACAGCTTTAAGTACCTGTACAGTTAGACCATAATAATCTTTACTTGTGGTACTCTTTAATGAAAAAATTATATCTCTAACTTCGTTTAGCGTTATTTCTTCAAAACCAAAATCTGTTATGCTGCAATTTTGTTTTCTATTTATAAATTCAGTCGGATCACTATTGGTTTGAGGCAGACTCTGTTTTAATTTGTTAGCTATTGTTACGAAATGAGCATTCAAAAGGTTAGGATCAAGGTTGTTTGGTGTATTTATTGTTTTCATACTACTTCCTAAAGTCACTTAACATTACTAGATGTTCTCGCATGTCTCTTAGATGACTATTAAACCATTTAATTTTTGTAGGATTATTAATGTCAATTTTCCGTTGTCTCTCAGGAAAACTTAGTTTAAAGTTCTCATGTAAAACACCCAAAAACTGATTAAAATTGTCATTTACTTCCTTAGAGGATTGTTCAATAAAACTCCAATCGATTGCAGATAGAGTATTAAAAAAAATATTCATACCTATCAAGGTTACTGGCCGATAGACACTAATCCGATGCTGTTTTGTGCCCTCAGCACTTCGACTTGGCATAACGATACTTAATATTTGAGCTTTATGATCCGAGATTACATTTTGTACAGTGTTGGTGATCACATCACTTAAGCCTACAGTCGTGAACATATTATCGATAAGGGACTCACATCCACTCTGTATGCGAGAGGGTTCAAAAAAACATTGTTTCAAGCCATGTGACCACAGCATATGTTTAAATTCATTTGTCATATGTGCATCTACAAGAAGGTCATAATTGAAATCTCCGCAAAAGAAGTTTATGTTGTGTTTGTTCTTAACGCTTTAGTAGTTCTATGTCAAAGATAATGTTCATTGGGATATTTATCTTGTAAATAATTTTGAAGGTCTCCAGCTGTGGCTTCTGGATTATTAAGCGTCTACATAAGAAAGGAGACATAAATACACTATCTAATTATCGACCCATTAGCATTCTATCGTCGTCTTAAAAATTATTCGTACATATTATGAATAAGAGGCTGATTAATTTTTTGAATTCTACTAATGCACTTCTCCCTTTTCAACATGGATTTCTTAAAAACAAAGATTCTGCTTTATTTCAGTTTATTGATAAGATTATTGCAATATTTCGTTGTGTCAACCATAAACTTATGGCATCAGAGGCAATAGTTTAAATCTCTTTTCTTCTTATCTGTCATGTCGGACTCAGAAAGTTGTAATAAAAAACTGTAACTGAGAGTCTGTCAATATTTCTTCCGGCGTACCCCAAGGATCTATTTTGGGTCCAATTCTATTTATTATTTTTATAAATGATCTGGGCGTCTTCTTGCGTGAGAGCAACTATACATTAGTTTGCTACGTAGATGACACAAACATAATGGTGACCGCTAATGATATTGTAGACCCTGAGGATGCTTTGACGCGAATTTATAATAAGGTAGCAATGCGGATGTCAAAAAAATAAGCTTTCCATAGAACGTCAATAATAAAATTCAAAAGTATTAAATTGAGTGCCGTCAACAATAACTTAGTAACCTTACAAGGAACGGACATGTCGCCAGCGAACGATATTAAACTACTTGGTTTAGTTTTAGATCGCCTTTTACAATGACCTGCGCATATAAATCCACTTTGTTCTAAAGTAACAATAAGTAGCTCTTGCTTTGCTTTAAAAACTTTAGCTCAGTACTGCAATCAGGCAACTCTGTGTACACGCTATTTTGTCAATTTTCAGTGCAATATTAGATTCGGTGTTATACAGTGGGGTCTTAGTAGTGGCTGGAAATGCAGAAAAATGCTCTTCGTGTTGTTTGGATAGGTTTATGTCGAGAAGATTGATAGGTCCAGTATTTTTTAATGGCACACTAACAGCACTTAGATATCGGGAAGAGATTTTGCATACATTTATTAATCAACTACATGATGTCGAGTTGTAATTTGAATATTTCCAGCAGGATGGTGCAACGGCCCATGCTGCTGGAGATACTTTAAACTTTCTTCAAGAGTTTTTTGGGGATTGGATAATTAGCAGAAATAGGGCAAACATATGGCCTCCGCGATCTTGCGATCTAATATCTTTGGATTTCTTTGTAAGGGACGTGGCCTTAAACTGGATCTCATCTTTTCTAACTGATCGCTTTCAATTTGTTACTCTTAAGCACACCCATAATAACTTTCAATCCGAGTCTAGCTCGTCGCTCAAAAACATATCCGTTGGTATACCGCAGGGCTCAATACTTGGTCCCACTTTATTTCTGCCATATATCAATGACATCACTACTATTAGTAACTCCAACCACTTCACTTTGCCGACGATACGTCTGTAATCGTACCCGATGATTCTCTGTCTCAAACTACTCTTAAATGTAACAATTTTTTTAACAGAACTCCACAACTGGTTTCAGATAACAATCTACTTCTTAATGCTGCAAAGACTCAATTCATTGTTTTCCACAATCGGCAACGTAGGATTCCTTCTATAAAATTAACAATTAATAATAATTGTGTTAATGCCAAAGAATTATCGAAAAGTGTGATGGAACAAATAATTCTCCCCACATTTTGCAAAATATTATTAATCCATGTCGCAGAAGAGTGCCTCGAAGAAGACGGAAGCCATTTTCAACATCTACTGTAAATTCACGTTCAACGTTATTTTCAATGTTTTATTATGTTTGGTTTCAAATACGTAATAAATCGTAATTATTGGTTATGATTTTCTGTCAATTTGGCGTTTACTGATCAAGTAAGGAACATGCGAAAAAATGAGACCAACACACTAGATGGGAAAACTTCTTGTACACATGTTATAATTAGTATTAATCGTAAGTGTCACATTTAAAACTTGTAATACGCAGGGATAAACTTTATGAAACGCCTATTTTCTTACGTATGCCGAAGTAATTAAAAGGAAATCAATCCAATCTGCTACGGTAAATTTCTAACGACATGACTTCCATGTTTAACAGCAGTTTGGCGAACGAATTCCAATTAGTGTCACTATAGACCCGTGTCCATCGCCCTTACGTTTGTTCCGATAAAAATCTCCCTTTATTTATGCCAGATTTGCATGACGGCCCGCGATAAAACGCGAAGGAATGATTCACCAGGCCGAGTGGCAAAAAGTGTAAGAAATACTGGGCGTACATACATACATACGTGGGGCGCCTCGCTCGAAACAAACATTCCAATTTTGCTTACGATGCGATGGGGAAATTTAATTACTTCTACGTATTTTAATTAGGTTTCGCCCCGGTGCGAACTAATTGGTTGCGTTATCGCATATGCACCTACCGGACACGGATGTTTAATAATAAATGAATGGGGTGGCTTGTTTGATCTTTGTGACGTTGCAGTTCATTTAAAATTGAAGCGAAACGTAAAAAATGCAAATTTGTTTCAACTGCATACATACACAGACAAAGGAGATTTTCCATAGTATTTTACATCTTATGTAAAATTCTACATCTTATGTAAAAATTTACATTTGCTTTTTTTTCTTAAAAGCGTTTGTTTCTATTTTAATTAACAAATGACGAAGTTCGGTTCAAGTTCAGGAACGAATTCGTTTGAGTGAACCTTCCCGATTAATTACTTAACGAGAAAGTTAGTGTTATATTCTGATTTGACTGGTTCATTCAGTAGAATCAGAATCCCGACATTACATAAGGATCGCATGTTTCTAAGCAGTAAAACTAACTTGAGGAAAAAATATTGCGTTCTTGAAACTAACAAAGAAAGAAAAGTGTCCGGGGTCAAGGTTAATTTGTATCTAACTCGCATTCTTTTAGAAACCGTTCAAAACTAATTTATATCCAATCCCATAAATGATCAGATATAAAAAAGCGAAACATATTAAGGATATTGAATAAATGAATAATATTTTGTCCTTGATTTTCTAAAGGACGCCATTTTCAGGGAACAAATATCAGGTATTGATTGTTTTGATTAAATGTAGGATTATTTCTGTAACTTTGTATTTATCGTAGAAGCCGCGACTGTGTTTCTAATGTATATTTAATATTTCAAAAAAAAGCTACAACATTTTATGTTGGATTCATATTTTTTCGATGAAAATGTGCAGACCAGAACCCGTTTGCAAAGGATGCACCGGAGGCATCGCAGCCATTTAGGCTTATTGTGTTCGCCCTGGTTCTCTTACCGCAACCATTCAGTGAGGTATGTCCCCTGCACCAGTTTGTACAGGTTTTTCACTGATTGCATGTTGAAATTTTCGGGAGCTATCATGAGATGTCCGAATATATGCTGTCTGCGATTTGCCAGCGCATCACATCTACACAAAATGTGCAATGCTGTCTCTGGTTCTCCATTGCACAGTCTGCAGTTTAAAACCCCATTGAATTTACCGATCCTCCAAAGATGCTCCTTAACAGTCAGGTGTCCTGATAGTAACCCCGTGGTGACCTTGAGTTGCGCCCTGCTTAAGTTCTGCAGCTCTCTTTCTGCAAGGACCTCTAAGGAAGGTCTTGCTATGGCGATGTCCTGGTCTGCTTAGCCAGTTTCTCCCTTATCCAGTCACTAAAAAAGCTCCGAATAGCGTTCTTGGTTGTACCTACGACAGGTTCAGAACCAAGGTATGCCATACTCGCACTCTGCCTGGCTAGCTCATCGGTCCGTTCGTTGCTGATAATACCCCATGACCTGACACCCACACCAGCGTAACGCAGTTGTATTCCGCCAGGTCACTGAACTCACTTAAGCATTCCCACATCAGTTCGGAAGAGATCTTTGAGCTTACCAAAACCTTCAAAGCCGCCTGGCTATCGGTTAGGAAAGATCCGCTTATTTGTGTAAGCCCTTCTTTTGTTTTCTCCTGCACGTTGTAATATGGCGTATATTTCTGTTTGGAATACAGAAGCAAATTGGCCCAACGGGAAGCATTACTTCCCCTTTGATCTATGCCCATATATTCCAGACCCGGCACAAGTCTCAGTTCTGGAGCCGTCCGCATACCAGATCAAACTTCCAGGAGGAAAGTTCTGTTCAGGTTCCCGATGCTCAACAGATTCATTAATTTTTATCTTAATGAGTGGGTTTATGTTGCCTTTGGGAGCTATATAGTCCGTCCTCATATCGAGTAAAGGACCCCAACGATACTTGTATGACCCGTACTTCTATTAAGTGGGTGACATGAATGCTGTAATCTGTAGAGTCCTCGTCTTGCCTATCCCATTATCACAACGTGTAAGGGAGGGAGGTCTAGAAGGGTTTCCATTGCAGCGGTGGGCGTTGTGCTTATCGCCTCCGATATGCCTAGATAAGCAAGTCTCTTTGGACCCTGCTCAGTCTAACTTTGGTGGTTTCCTGGTTGATCTTGGGCCACCATACCGAAGCTGCATAGGTTATTATGAGTCTGACCATTCTGGTATACAGCCAATGCACCATACTTGGTTTGAAGCCCCACGTATTATCATAGGCTCGTCTGGCCACCGCGAAAGTGGTCGCCTGACTATCTTGTCTAAGGGTTGGTTCCAAGTAAGTTTACCTCCCCGACAAGACTATCTCATTTGCTCGAAGATCCTCTAGGTTTCGTCTTCGAGTGGATGGCATAATGATGGTTTCTTGAGGACTGATCCTCAGACCTTCCTCCTCGGCCCACCTTGTTACTACATTCCGGACAACCTGCATGATAGTGTCATTGAATTTCCCTTGTATGGGTATGACTAAATCATTGGCATACTTTAAGGGATCAAAGCCTTCACCGCTAGGTCGTCTCAAAAGCCCGTCCATGACGGGGTTCCACAACAGAGGGGACAGACACTCCCTTGTGGACAGTCCCCCGTCATCCCAGCCATCAGAGTGTCGTCCTGTAGTGATGTGTAGAAAACCCTTCCTTTGAGCATGCAGTCAATCCACCTGCAGCAAATTTCTTCCATTCGTGTACCCCTTAGAACAGTGGTGAAGGAAGGCCCCTTCGATGTCTAGAAAGACAACTAGAGGACCTCTTTATTTTCCAGAGATTTCTCCACCCTTCAAGTGAGATGATGGAGTGCTGTCTCAGTTTGACCTGTTGAATGGGCAAACTGGTATTGGTGTGGGGGAACATCATCCCTTATATGCTCATCGAGTATTTTCTCCATTGTCTTTAGAACAAAGGACATAAGGCTAATGGGTCTAAAAGCTATTGCCCGAGTGTAGTCCACCCGATCAGTTTTTGGTATGAATACCACTCTGATCAGTCTCCACAATACCCTAGAGCTCCAATCTTACATGAAATGCACAGAGAAGTGTAGGTAATAAAAATATCATCACAGGTAGAGGGTACTCCAAAAAGGGGTGTAAGGGACGGAAGTTAAAAGAAGATGAATTACTCGAGATACTTTTTTCCTATAGATACTTCCCCCAAATCTAGGGCTTAATTTAAACTTTACAATTTAAACTAATTCCACCTCTTCTCACTTTTTTACCAAAATTTTAGCCAAACCATAAAAGACCCAAGTCGCAATTCCTTTGTTTACACGTTTCTGGTTTGAGTTTTGATTAACCTTTCCCGCCACTACACACTCATATTTTTCGGGATTGTTGAATTTACGCCTTCTCTTTTTGTATTTTTGTAAGAAATCGGCATTTTGTAAATCATTAAGTTCATTGGGTAAGTTAAACTTCATAGGATGTCGCCTACGCGAAATAAGGTAAACTTAACGGCGACTTGCTTTATCAAAGGCTCTGGCGCCTTGAAAATACAATCTGGATATTGCATTATCAAACAGCTCCAAACTGACTCATCTTCTTTAACTTTACAAGTCGGTACCTAGGTGGTACGCAAAAAGAAGAAGAAAAAATGGTTTGATAAAGTGAGACAGAATTTAAGTTTGCAGTTTGCTTTGAGAGTTTTGGTTGTCTGCTCGAGAGAAGAAAGTTTCGAGAAAATGTTTTAGACTTTTAGAATAAAATATGCTGGGGGCAGAGTAGTAAAATTACATTTTATTTTCGAATTTATCAATTTACGGGGTCTCGTCGCGACACTATGCTATAATTCACATTGGAAATCTCAATTATGAACAAAATGATGTGGGAGGTCAAGGTGTACACTTTTCTTATGAGTCATCGCGATTTTCCTAGATTCGTCCATTCTTAATCATGTTTGTTTATGGTTACATAATGCCAGCTTCTTTGATGAGTCACTTCGGCCACTGTTTGATGATGCAATATGAAGTTGCTTTGAATGCTGTTTTATTGCAAAAGTCATTCTCATTATCACGACTCATGACGAGCAAGTCTTTGAAGAGGCAAGTGGTTCGTTTACATTTTCCGAGGTCGCGCGCTGGCGTCGTTCTATCGAATGTAAGCTCACGCATCTTTAACCAAATCTCCTTCCTTCCGTTTTCTTAATCTCCCTAGCAATCTGGTTCTCGATTTTGTCGTCGTTAAGAACTTTTTGGGCATTTTGTCTTCTTCAAATGCATCTTTTGCCACCATCTTTTCCATGCGCAGGCGTCCAAATGGCTCGAGCATACGTATACACAGAAAGAAGAAGAAAAGTGACACAGAATATCAGTTTGCAGTTTGCTTTGAGAGTTTTGGTTGTCTGCTCGAGGTTTTTTTGGAGAAGAAAGTTTCGAGGAAACGTTTTAAATTTCTAGAATGAAATATGCTGGGGGCGAGGGAGTCAGAGCAATGAAATTATCCTTTGCTTTCGAATTTACCAAGGCCTCGTCGCGATACTACGCTCCTCTAGATAATTCATACTGGAAATTCCAATTACGAACAATATGCTGTGGGGGGAGGGTCAAGGAGTACATTCGTCTTATGAGTCATCGCGATTTTCCTAGATTCGTCCATTCTTAATCATGTTTGTTTGTGGTTACATAATACCGGCTTCTTTGATGAGTCACTTCGGCGACTGTTAAAGCTGCTTTGAATGCAGTTTTATCGCAAAAGTCTCCTTCCGTTTTCTTAGCGTCTCTAATAATCTGGTTCTCGATTTTGTCGTTGTTAAGAACTTTTTGGGCAGTTTGTCTTCTTCAAATCAACTCGACATTTTCTGCCATCATCTTTTCCACGCGCAGGCTTGAGCATACATGTACGCACAAAGAAGAAGAAAAAATGGTTTGATAAATTTCTGTTTGCAGTTTGCTTTGAGAGTTTTGGTTGTCTGCTCGAGAGAAGAAAGTTTCGAGAAAACGTTTTAGATTTCTCGAATAAAATATGATGGGGGCGAGGGAGTTAGAGCAATAAAATTATCTTTTATTGTCGAATTTACCAATTTATAAGGCCTCGTCGCGATATTATGCTAATTCATAATTAATAATAATAATAATAATTCATACTGGAAAATCCTATTACGAACAAAATGCTGTGTGGGGGTCAAGGTGTACAGTGGCCCTATAAGTCATCGCGATTTTCCTAGATTCGATCATTCTTAGTCATGTTTGTTTATGGTTATAGGCTCTGCCGTAATGAGAATACCAGCTGAATATTGCGTTATCAAACAGCTGCCAAAGTGACTAATCAAAAAAGAAACTTTTTTTTCATTTGAAACTGAACAAACATGACTAAGAGCGATCGATCGATCCAGGGAACGCCTCGATGTTCTGTTCATAAACGGAATTTCCGGTTTGAACCATATAAAAGGCGGTTGATTATCATGAAAGGGCATCACACAGCTAGAACTCATGTGGTCGTGCACATCACTCATAGGTAGAAGTCGTATTTAACTTTTTACTTTGGTATGTTCGTGCAGAAAATAAATCAAATCCGCTAAGTTCATTTTTCTATCAATATCCTTGATGGATGTCTGTTCTAGCAAATGTTTTCCTTGTCGAAGGAATTACTTAAACGCTGTTTAATTTTACAATTTCACGTGTGTCATTCCTTGTTGGCAGAGCACCAACGAAACTAAATCCAAACACAACGAAGGAAGTTCATATTTTCTTGTGTTTCCCGCAGACATAACAAACTTTTTATGAAGCTCGTAACTCCGATGTCTGATGTTGACAACGCAATGGTAGTTTCTCCTCAAAGCAATAAAAAATACAAAATTCCAGTTGATTCTGGTTCTCTCGTATTGTGTGCTGCTGCTTTTTTTATTTTCCTTCGAGTCGGTTGGTATTCGCCGAGTTAGACCAACTTTAACTACCTGAATATACGTGTAGTATATTCCCAGTCACGAAATTGGCATGCAATTCGATTAACACTAACAACAGCGCGATGTACTAACTTCCTAATAAGCTTACGATAGGAACTAGCGATTCAAATGGAGGTCACGTTTGAATTTAATAAGACACCAATTAACTAAAGGAGGCGGATTCCATATTATTTTACCTTGATAAGTACGTACGTGTAAACTGGATAAACATTCAAAGTTATACAGGATGTTGCAGATATTCATCAAGCTATCTTTAAAATGTTCGTATGAAAATAGAAAGAACTTTGCAAGTCAGGTGAAGTACTCATCATCTCTTTTCTTGATGGTTAATATACGATGTCGGTGAAACCTCCCTGCGAGTTGTCTGTTAAAGGAAAACCAGCAACGCACTAAAAGGAAAGAACTCATCTTTCGTAGGAGAATGCGGCCGGCTGCTAATATCTTCGTTTGAGTGCTCTATCGACTTCCTGGAATGCCCTACATTTAACTTAAAAGCAAACACTTTATTGTACGTGGGGAGAAACTATCGACAGTTACGACGTGCAGCCTCATCCACTAACGCTGATGAAAGCAAACTGGAATCAGAGAAAGGGATTTAATCTTTTTATCTTCTCGGACAATGTATTTGTATAACTTTGCCTGACACACGTAAATTAGATATTCCACCCCTCGATATATTATACATAGATTCCTTGAAGAGAGCAGCGGAATATCCAATTTTGTGCGATGCGAACCACAAATTAGAATTCCCTCTTTGTGCAACTCTAATTCCACGCACCATCAACACGAGATGTTTATTCTTTTATTAACATAAATAAGGAAGAGAATTGAAGGCGAGATGAGTGCGTTATGTGTACGTGAGGAAATTGAAGTGAGGAGTAAGTAAATGGTATTTCTCGGTTGCATGTCAGAGTTGATTAGGTGCCACCTGGAAATGTTCTACATTTTCTGACGGAATATATTTCGTTTGCTGCGTATTTCGAGATTTGCGCATTATTCTGATTTAGCATAATGAGCTAGGTATCTATGTATGTAATTCCATCCGACTTCAAATGTACGGATGTAATCAGTCAAGCAAATCTTGGAGCAGCTACTTTAAGAAAGAACTGTAGAAGAGGAATTTATTTGTGTATGTAACAATGCAGACTGCACATTAATATATTAATCTAACAGAGATTCGAATATGGAGACATGCTGTATATGACATTTCCACTTTAAAGTACAATAAAGCTTGATGTAGACGACTCTGTTTTCATGAAGGTATTAAATTCAGAAATTTTCCCTTACAATATAATAATGGTGGGTCTCTACAAAATAAACGGGAGAATGCCGAGAGAATTATGCAGGGTCTAATCTCCACCGCAGCTTCTTGTCCTCGGAGGCCCCATTAACGTTCGTCAATTCCGCAAAAACTACAAATTAAGTAATAATGCGACTTCTTCGGAGCGGCTTTATCGCGGCGGCATGAGCAAGCAAGGTCGCCTAATGAAAAACGAAATAAATTTTCCGAGCGACAGCAATCTGGAGAATGACGGGGATAAATCTCCTGCTCTTCGAACGTGAGCGGCAATAAAATATAGGTAATCTGAAATTGATGGACGCTTAATGCCTTCCTGTCAAAAAATACGTTTCCTGATTTTCGGCCGCGTTTAATCGCGAGAAAATTCTTATGAAAGTTACCAAAAAAAAAAAAAATCAGGCAAATGCTTGCAAAACCTTAAAAGAGGAACGAAAAGTCAGTCGAGTGCAACGAGGGGAATGACAGTTCTGAAAATTTTCAGCTATTAAGCACATTTCAAGGGCAAATCATCAACGAATTCTTTGTTACATTTGTCTTTTTTTATTTAAAGAATCAGCTCAGAGCACAAAGCAATTTGAACGCCATTTAATTAGATACTTTCGTTAAATATGTAAGAACACGAAATTCAGATGTGTGTAGTCAATAAAATAATAATCATAAAACATTACGTTTCAATTTACTGGCCCATAACACTTAGTAGGTTGTTCCATGAAAGTAATGTGTTGTGCCTACTTGTTTGTTCGACGAAATGTTTGATTCAATCAGTTCTTTCGTTTTTGTAAAAACTGTACGAAGTAGAAAATTCAACGCAACTTCTAATCAGTCGTACAAAAATTTACCGATAACTTTTCGTACCTAGAGATTTAAGCATCATCGTCATCATGCTGTTTGCAATCGACATGTCGCGTTTGAGATCATGTTTAAATTAGCTCGTTTCATTTCGTCTGCCATATCCATGACAGTAATGAATTTGTTATGTTCCATGTCAAAAACGCTTTGCATATTTGAATATTAAATGCTATTGAAACGTCAGTTCTGGTTAGCGTTTAAAAAAATGACCTCAAGCTAACAGGCGTGATGTATTGATTGACTGATATGACAGCGTCAACAGAACTATTTATACATAGCTACATTTCAAACTTTTCAGACGATTTCTCGATCACATGGTGTTTATTCATTAAACCGAATATAAATAGGGTGTTCTGACTTTTTTATTTTCGACGATAGAAATTTGGTTAAATTGGCAAATAAAAAAACCAATTGCACTGCTGATTGTCAAAAAATTCGTGCAACCGTATTTTCTTTTTAATTTTAATTTTTATTTTTGTAATTCATTCGGTAGAGATTTTATTTCTCTTTACAGAGATGCCGAAATTTCTTAAATCTGCTCACGAGATAACGAGATAATCCAAGAAAATCTGTTTCGAATAAGTAGGTCACGAATGAAATAATTTTCCGCGTCTTATACCAAAATGATACTGAAAAGGAAGAGGCCTGGGCCGCGTACAAAATAGCCAAAGCACAGCTCAAAAGAGAAATCAAAGTCCAAAAATTAAGATGCTGGGATAAGGGGACATTTGGGGCAAAGCTTACAAAAAAGTTAAACCTGAAGCCAGGACTACTACTGAATGGGGATGAAGAAAGGAAGCTGTTCCCAAGCGGGAAAACTGCATGGAAAAGGAAAGAATTCAGGTGCGAAGCGGAGCCAATGATCAGGGTCGTTGGGAAGCTCAGAAGTAAAAAGTCACCTCTCCCTGAGGTGGTGAAGAAGGTTAACTCGTTAGTACTCCTAGAGGTAATGTCTAAAGGACGGAAATATCCCTGAAAAGTGGAAGACAACTAGCCTTGTAGTGATAGAAAAGCAAAAAAGAAGTATACGACGACGAGGTTACCTACAGACCAATATGTCTGCTTAACCTACTTGGGAAATTACTGGAAACGTTGATAAAAATAAGCCTGGTAGAAGATGAGAGTCTTACACGAGAGCCAACATGGATTCAAAACGGGAAGGGTGACTTTAAACGCCCCCCAAAGAGCCTCCGAGCTTGTCGGAGAGAGACAAAAGCTCGTAACGAACAACAGGCATTATTGTGTTATGGTACCCTTAGACGTGCAAAATACCTTCAACACGGCACTATAGTAAGAAAGTCACATATAGGGATCCGTGCTTTGTTCCAACATTATGGAACGTGCTATATAATGAAATCCTGGGGACAGATATGGGTCATGGCATTACCCTGATTGCGTATGCAGACGGCATTGCGGTGGTCATGAATACCAACACACCTGGCCTACTAGAGGAGAGAGCAATTAACATTACCATCAAAGAAACGCCCGCATCAAGTCGGCATGAGTAAGACACCCATTCACCCACGAAACACCCGTGTCAGGTAAGTGTGAGTGAGACACCCACTCAGAAACGAGTAGACGAAACGCCCGTGTCAGGTCGGTATGAGTGAGACACCCACTCAAGGACTGGATACACGAAACGCCCGCGTCAGGTAGATATGAGTGAAACACCCATCTGGACAGGATAGGCCTAAAGCTTTCGACAGAGAAGGCGAAAATGGTCATCCTGATTTTCCAAAATGAAAAAGTTAGCAATGGCGAACGTTTCAAATTGAATACGCGATATATTTCAGACTTTTCAGACGATTTCTCGATCACATAGTATTTATTTATTGAACCGAATATATATGGGATGTTCTGACTTTCTTATTTTTGAAGATAGAAATTCGGTTAAATTAGCAAATTTTCATGCTCATTCTGAATTTCTAATAAAAAAAAAACCAATTGCACTGCTGATTGTCAAAATATTTGTGCAACCGTATTTTTTTTTATTTATATTATAGTAATTCTTGTAATTCATTGGGTAGAGACTTTTTTCTCTCTACAGAGATGCCAGAATTTCTTAAATCTGCTCACGAGATAACGAGATAATTCAAGAAAATCAGTTTCGAATAAGTAGGCCATGAATGAAATAATTTTCCGCGTCTTATACCAAAAAGATACTGAAAAGGAACCGGCCTGGGTCGCGTACAAAGTAGCCAAAGTATAGCTCAAGAGAGAAATCAAGGTCCAAATTAAGATGCTGGGATAAGGGGATATTTGGGGCAAAGCTTACAAAAACCTGACGCCAGGACTGCTAATGAATGGGGATGAAGAAAGGAAGCAACTAGAAAAGACGTTCCCAAGCGGGAAAATCGCATGGAAAGGGAAAGAATTCAGCTGCGACGCGCAGCTATTCACCTCGGAGGAAATGACCAGGATCGTCAGGAAGCTCAGAAGTAGGAAATTACATCCTCCTGAGGTGGTGAAGAAGATGAACTCGGTGGTACTCCTAGAGGTAAAGTCTAAAGGATGGAAACATCTCTGAAAAGTGGAAGACAGCAAGCCTTGCAGTGATAGAAAAGCAAAAAAAAGAGGATACGACGAGCAGGTTACCTACAGACCAATATGTCTCCTTAATGTACTTGGGAAATTACTGGAAACGTTAATAAGAAAATCTGGATCAGAAGAGAGTCTTACAGGAGAACCAGCATGGATTCAAAGCGGGAAGGGTCATTTTAAACGCCCCCCAAAAAGCCTCCGAGCTTGTCGGAAAGAGACAAAAGCTCGTAACGCACAACAAACATTGTGTTATGGTATCCTTAGATGTCAAAACACTTTCAACACGGTACTATGAAAGGAATTGAGGAGGCTTTGCGCAGGTGTAAGATCCAGTCATACATAGTCATACCGCAAACGGGAATTATTAAGAAAATAGCATATGGTGTTGTGCAGGGATTCGTCCTTGGTCAAACATTATGGAACGTACTATATAATGAAATCCTGGAAACAGATATGAGTCATGCATCACCCTAATTGCGGTGGTCGTGAATGTCAAGACATCTGGCCTACTAGGGGAGAGAGCCTTGTACTCGTCATCAGATTGGAAGGACCTCTGGACCGGATAGGCTTAAAGCTCGCGACAGAAAAGGCGAAAATGGTCATCCTGATTTTCCAAAATGAAAAAGTTAGCAATGGCGAACGTTTCAAATTGAACACGCAATGTATTTCAAACTTTTCAGACGATTTCTCGATCACATAGTATTTGTTCATTGAACCGAATTTATGTAAATTATTTGGGTGATATTAATCGATGTATAAAATGAATTGCGCATTCATTTATTAATTATTGATGAAAAAACAATGGTGTATATTCGAGATATTATTCTAAAGTATCTGTAACGGATTGATAGGGAGTAAGCCGAATCACAGATGGTGCTTAACATTCCGCAGGGCAACTTAAGGCCAATATTCCCAAGTCAGAAAAGTACAAAGTGGATTAAAATGAGTCTCGTCTAGTTACATTTGGATTTTTTCTCGTGCAAGTTTTTCTGTGACGCTCTAATCTTATCGAATTGAATTAACAAGCTGTAACGGGTCGTCTTTCTCTCGCTGAATGTTGTTGATTTCGTTACTCTGCTCGACGTCGGTCTGGATTCCGAGTTTGCTCGTCGGTGTCTAGGTTCAAAGGAAACAAACACCCCGATCACTTAGTAACACAACTTTATTCACAAAAATAGTTCATATTTACATATCTACAAGTTATATATGTCGGACGGTTTGATTAACGGCAAATTTGAAAGTTTATCTTACGGACGTCAACGCTGTGCTAATGTTATGGTTCGGGCTCCAGGAATCGGATGTACTGGGTGGTAGTGAGTGAGACACCCACTCAGGGACGAGTACGCGAAACGCCCGTGTCAGGTACCGACCTGAGTGTATGAGTGAGACACCCACGCAAGGACTGGATACATGAAATGCCCGCGTCAGATAAGTATGAGTGAGACACCCACTCAAGGACGAGTACACGAAACGCCTGTGTCAGGTAAGTATGAGTGAAACACCCACTCAGGGATGGATACAATGCCCGTGTCAGGTCAGTATGAGTGAAACATCCACTCTATGAGAGGTAACAGAAAAGAGGAGCGGTAGCGGGTAATGCAAACGTAGCAAAATATAATTTTGATTCAAACAAAACTAAACTCTAATATTTACAAAACTAAAAATCTTATTCTATTAAGAACAAAACTGAAAATAAATATCAAAATAGATCTGATAAATATTACTTTGTTATAAAGCGATTAAAATGTGTACCTTGCAAGAAGACGCTTTCGTTATTGAAGCTTTGGACGTATGGCAACATTCCAACATTTTATTTCTCGCTTCCTGAGCCTCCTCACTTAATAATCCTATCGGCAATAAGGCATGAGAAAGAATTACAGATGAATGAATTAGAATTTTATGTACCGAGTTGGCATGTAGTACCAAGAGTACAATTTTATAAACAATACTCCTGTTTTTAAACAATATCGTGACCGCAAGACAGGGTAATTAGAATAACGTGAAAACGATGAATTAAACTTTTGTTAACTCCTGTTATCTTGGTAGATACTTCTAGGTTTTCGAAAAAACGCCTAGCGGTGTTACCGTCGTTGGAACTTCCATAGTCAGGCTTCGGACGATCAATAATCAAACCTAATTTACTTTTAAAATCTTGTTGAATTCTTTGTTTAGCGTCTTCAACCTTAGCTTTATCTTCGGGTTTTGTTATTCGCCATTTGGCCACCGGTAATTTGTAACTAATATGAATTAGACATTCGAACATCCTGATCCAAGCGTGAAGTGATAAACCAAAGCGAAGATTCTGCATTTCTAGTTCTCCAGTGGGCATACTTCCTATAGAATTAAATTGGCTAGAAGTTTTCTTACAGATATAGCACCTTTGAGTTGATTTGGTATTCGTAACTACGTTACAAATTTTACCATCAGTCATGGTGAAAAGTATTTCGTAAGACACCTGTAAAACTTTATCGCCTATTCTGATTTCTGTCGATAACAAATTATTTATTTCGGTTTCAATTCGATTCCTCTTGGATAGATAATTCGGTAGTTTCATGTTCATAATTTAAATGTATCGGTCTACAAAACCTGTAGGAATACCTTATTAGAAATATACCATACCTGCTTTTGACCTTATTTTTAAGAACTGTAACTTTGTCTTGTGGGCAATTCGTATGTTCAGTTAGGTAATTTGCTAAATGGAACCCTTTGCTGGGCCAATTTTTCACAGGATCATTAAATATTCGGTCAACAAGTTCACGGCGAGAAAATTCTACAATGCGACCTACACCAAATAATAAATACAAAATCTGAATGGCGCAAAAAAGCGCAAGTTTTTAAGTTTTATTATAAAAATACAAAGTATAGCAAACATTTAAACATAGGTCTCCGATAGGCGATATTTGGAATTATCAAACAAAAACCTTCATAAAAGAAAAAAATAAATGGTATAAAATATAACTACTTTTGCACTATTATTTTTGAAGTACTAAACGTAATAAAAACTAATAATAGGTGAAATGACTAAATAACTTAAGTAATGACGTCGTTCTCGATTTAAGTTTTTCCACGGGTGAAACTTGGTTATGTAAACAAAGAAAATTACCGAATTTTCTTGAGGCTCTTCACATCCTGTGAAGACAGAAATATGGATAGCTGTAACCCGCCATAGAAACATAGAGCCATTATTCTTCCATGATACAATCAATAGTCAACGTTATAGGGAATAATTATTGTCCCCACCTTTAGAGCAGGTGCGTCCCGATGAATTTGAAAATGGTTACTTTAAGCAAGATGGAGCAATAGCTCATACTACTCGAGAAAATTTGCAATTTCTTAAAGAACATGGCCACAAGCCACCAGACCTCACCCCGTTAGACTTCTCCATATTAGCCTTACTTAAACGTGAGGTCTACGAAGAAAGGATTAATAATTTGCAAGGATCACATTAAAATGTAACGAGATAACACCGGATATATTGCAGCACATTTTTAATAATATGAAACGTCTTGCACGCAGCAAAATGGTGGCCACTTTTGCAGTGACTTACTTTCGTTGGCTTTCTTTTCAATTTCAATCTCAACTTTGTATTCATGTCATCCCTTCGTAGTAAATCACATTTTCAATTTTTTTGAAATTGGGGTACTGCCTTCCTTATTTTTGTGGAGTGGCACATCGTATTTTTACATGGGTAATGAAACATGCTGTATTATTTTCAGGGGGGGTGATACCTAAGTATATGTATATGGTTCTTTTGATCTTTAGTTCAAATGAGATTATTATGGCTGTCTTTTTCACGTTTTGCATTATGAAACTGCAACGTTCCTCCTCTCTCTGTATGGTAAATCCCATCGGTAAGCCCCCAGACGTCTTCATCCCTTTGTAATGTAACGCCGTGTTTCTTCAAACATGAATAGTAAATCAAGTAAAATTAGTGCGAGGCACCCCAACGTAATTACAGTTCAGCTTAACCGGCGAAGTGCGGCGGATGCGAACAGAAACTTCCGTATCACTTACAAGGATTATGCCCTTTCGTGCTAGGTGTTATTCTGACGTTATGTCAAACATCCTCCGCCCTAATCCGATGCAATAAATTATACGACACGTTTTGTAAAATCCCCATTTGCTGACTTTTAATGTTGAACGGTGCGATATAATTAATCGTGGCGATAGTTGTTTTAATCCTAATTGCAAGTTGGACGAAGAGAATAATTATTTTTGGCCGTTCGATTGTTTGGTGTTGTAATTGAATGTAATTTGCAACAATATATCATTCGCGTTTGGGAGATTCTACCTTCCAGCTATTTTCCATTCGATTTACAACAATTTTAATTTGCTTACGGTTCATAAACTGTAATAAATGCATTATCAATTATGTTAGTGAGATTATTCCGTATAACTCGTATAAAGTAAGGAGCCACTGCGAACATGTGCTTTGAAAAATAAACAAATAAATCACTACAACCCGGAAACTTTCGTTTTGTAAATAAAGTTTATTCCCACAATCAACGTGTCCATCGTAAACCCTTAGGCATGGGACATTATTACGCATTATCCTTCCCTTTTAATTTTAATCAGTCGGTTTTCTTTATGCCGTTTACTCGGTTTAACGTTGACTTTTAAATACTAATAGACTTTGCTAATGACAAAGAAGTGGTGATGACAACCAGAATTTAAAACACCATAATCAGTAAACACGTTCGTAATCTGTTTGGTTTGTTAATTACTATCATCTCGTTTTGTGTGCAAAACAAATTGCGTTTGTTTATTTGATTGCTCGTAAGCAAAGAGAAATTTACGAGTTGCAGGCCACCGGAAACGACACGGTTTTCAGATTTATGGTTTTTTAGAACATCGAGTTCGTAAATGGCACTTGTAGCAGCTACTATCGGCCATAAATTAGTCCGTTTTAAAAGTCGTCTTGTACGGTATTGGGATTTTTGAAAGCACTTATCTCGCAAGGGTTTGAGTTATTGTGAAATTTCTAAAGGGCGCATGTTGCATCGCCAGTAGAAAAGAACTTGGCTTTTGTTTTGAGAAAAATTGACGAGCTCTGGATATAATAAATCTGTCAATGGACACTTGCTAATTTTGGAAAAGAATTTAGTTAAGAACATGTGCAGCGTCCGGGTATCTGTCAGGCGAATTGAGTGGTCGTAATTTACCAGGAATGTAAAGGGAACGAGAGCTTCTTTCTGAACGAAAAGCCTTTATTGGCCAACGGGTTATTTTTAGTTACTTCGGGGGATGGGGGAGGAGTCAAAAATTGTCGCTCGCGGAAAGTCAAAATCAAAAACTTGAAACAGAAAGCTTCTGATCGTCCGAACGGAAAGCTGCATTTTAATTTAACACGAGAAGTTTATTTTTGAGTGCTTTGCAATTGATTTCATCTAGCTTGCATAATTAGAGTTAAATCGCATTATTTCGGGGCGTTCAAATTATAGTGAATTCAAAAGGACAATCAAATAAATAACCGCGAGGGCGCGATCGCGACGCGAATAAAAAGCGAGTGCGCGTGTGAATTAGTGAAGTGTACGTCGCGGAACGGAATAGGTATAATTGCATGATTTTTTTCTATTTCTTTTCACATACTTGGTGGCATAAATTTGTGTAAGAATTATTTTAATTGGATTATCAATCAGTGGCTGCGTGTGTGTGCTAAAGTGTTGGCTTTGGTGAAAGATTTGCAGGTTAAATGAAAGCAATTTGTCGAGCGACTAAACTGACCATAACCACCCATAGTGGAGTGTCGAAAACATTTGGGTCCTTGCGCAAACAAATTAGGTTAGTCGACGAATACAAAACGACGTCGAGGGATCTGCGTACAGAACCTCGAAGGGCACGAGAACGTAGTAGACGAAAGATCCTTGTCCGTGACCCGTTAGGTTAGCTCTCCCATCACATCTGAAAAGAGAAAAACTAACGGCTGTTGCTGTTGCTGTTGATTATCTTACAAATTGATCGCCGGAGCAGTCTTTTGTACCACATACATCTCCGAACATTGGATTGATCAATTAATAAGTTCCAGTAACAAAGTATACTGTATATACACTGTCACCTAGTGCGCTGGTTGATTATTCATAGCGTCTTCGAGTACTAGCTAAGGTGGCAAACACGAGTACCAAGACCAAGCTAATTTGAATAAAGAAAGAAATTAATTGTTGATCTAATTTAAGTTACAAAGTTGACACGGCCTAATTGCGTGTGCAACAAGCCACCAACTGTGAGAATCGAAATAAATGAGATCGCTACGATATTCAGCGTTAAATACATTAACCAAAGTTTATTGTACTTCTTTGGAATCGTTTCTTTGGAATTGTTTCAATCCAAGGTTTTTACACTCAAGCTCCGAAAGGTGATGCACCCCTCGCAGCAGGAGTTTTTTACCTTTTTTTCTTTTTTTTTGACAATAAATAATTAATCTAACACCTGGCATTTTATTGATACGTATTTAGTTCCTTTCTTCTCTCAAAAAGCTCATACACCGTCTCACCAGAGATAGAATCCAGTTACAACAACGTAGGGCCCGCTTTTTTAATTTAATTAGACGATCCAGAATAATCGGCAATTAAAGTTTTAATTTTGGAGGTTTCAAAAGCGCCGGGGTAGTTATAGATAGAAAATTAGTCTTAGCGCCACTTGTGAACCATAACCGTAGCAGGTAGTGACCCTTTTAGAAGTATCTTTAGAGACCGCATGGGAGGTTAATAGTGTTCCCTGCTCTTTCGGAAATCGGCCAAAATCCGCGGTAAAAAGGCGCTTATTGCTTCATTGAATTTAGGCAAATTTGTCAATTAATTTGTCAATAAATTTTAGTTTGTTTTTGTTTGGACCATGTTTATTGGTTATTTAGTTGTCCGTAAAGTCAACAAACAAGGTGGCACGTTCGTGCGTGTTACACTATAGATTACGATTACTAACACTGTTAATTTACATGTACGATGCATTGTGCAATTGTGTGTTACTACTTCAGGGTCGAGTTTCACGACTGAATAACTCTGATTCTCTGCGTAACACCATAAACAACAAAGCTTTCGATACCTTTACTGAGAAAATTTATATTCTTGTATAGACTCACCCTTAAAATCGAAGCACAAAGTGAGCGTAAAAACAAAGGTCGTCCGAATGGGAGGGTGGTCGAGGACATTATATTCCGAAAAGCAATACACCTCAAAAAGAGAGGCTTATTTGCGCCGAAGAAGAATCGTACGAAATCAAAATAATGACGGAGAACACACGCGGTGTATTCGAAACAGCGGGGCGCATTCACGAAGAAAACGCTGAGTCGCACGTTTCCGTTTCCCACAAGGAGGGAGCAAAACCGAGAGCGAACGACATAAAAAAAATAAAATGAAAAGGAAACTGTTTCATTCGCGGAGAAACGAAGGCGTTTAACGACATGTGACGCCGCGTATGTTGATGTAATCAAGAGTTCTCTTTTCCAGAGAGGGAGAGACGTTAAATTCTGTCCCCGCATTTTTCTAATTCGTTACATACGTATATTTTATATATTGCTTTTTATTATTTTTTTTTGTGTTGGCTTCATATCGCCGCAAAAATGCTAATAAAAGCCGACGAGGGACTGTTCATACGTGCGTCGCCACATATGCCGACGAGTAGCGTCTTTTTTTATGGACAATAAAACGAAATCTTTTAAATAATTAAATCTTTCATTATTCGTGGGTTTAAATGCCGTTAAGGCGCGTAATTAAAATCCGTATGTTTATGTTACGAAAACAGGAAAATTTAAATTATAATAAACCTACAAATTATGCGATGCCAATTTTTTATTTTACAGAAAATACTCAAAGCAAGAAAATTAATTTGAAATATGAAACGAATACATATATTATAAAATAATTTATAATGCTTGTTTTGCACTCTAGTTCTCGAATATCATTCGTACACATGTTCTAATTAGGTTATACCCTCCGTGCGAGTTAAACGTTTGTGCTGTCGCACATGCACTACAATGATGGGGGTTAAACAAATGGAACTTTAATAATAAAATAGTCGAGGCTTTGTTAGATCGGTGACGTGCAATTTACACAAAATAAAAGCGGCGCACGAGCCTCATCAAATATGCACATTTGTATCAGTTTACAGCGTTGCAGATGTGTTGTTAAAAACAACGCGGACTGCTTTTTAAAGCGAATAATATATTCCGGTGAAATTTGAATTTGGCGACGAGATTGGATGGTATCGATTTTGTCTGCAGCTTTAATCTATAATGAGCCGTAACTAGCTGGGCGAAAAATTTAAAAGACGTAACACAAGTACATAAAACGATGACAATGTTAAAAAAGCACTTTCACTTTTCACTTTTAATAAAAAAGTAAAATTTACTGTGAGATTTATTAATATACAGGGTGATTCTTGAATAGAAAAACAAAGAACTAATGGACAACACAGAACATGACGATACATCGCTGGTTAAGAAAGAGCAGCAGGTAAACGAAATAAATACAGTCATTAAGCGTTTTATAGTTTTATGAATGTTACGGGCGTGAACTTGACTTTTAAACGGAATTGACGTGATCATCTGCATTACGAACTCTAAAATATTTACCTGACAAATACACGCAAATCACATGAAGTAAATTATTTCGTACAGGCTGTATAAAATAAGGAACCGCTTTGAACATATGCTTTGACAGGTAAACAAATAAATCACTACAACACAATTCAAATCTTCATGTCTCCGTGTTAAGAATTCGTAGGGGTTTCTTTAATTTTAATTTAAATTGTGTTGTTAAGTTTATTCCCATAAGCAACGTGTCCATGATAAATATTTCGGCATCTTTTTATGGCCCAATATTACGCATTTTAATCACTCGGTTCTTTTTATGTCGTCTATTCGGTTTGCCGCTGAAGTTTGAATATATTAGACAACCAAAATTTAAAACATTATAAACAGTAAACACATTCGTAATCTGTTTGGGTTTGTTAATTATTATACTTTCGTTTGGTGTGCGCCGTTTAATGAGAAACAAATTCTATTATTACAAAAGACGAATTATTAACACAAATTCAATACGTGCGTTCGAAATTTGGAGAGGCCCACTTTTTACGATGAATGCCACATTTGTGGACGTGACCTTAAAAAAATCGGACCGAATGAAGGAATATTACGACATCAACGCGGGGGGATACCAACCCGGAGCACTGGTCTGGCTTTATAATTCTCAAAGACGTCGAGGTCTGTCCCCAAAATTGCAGACATCTTGGGAAGGTCCTTACGAAGTGATAAAGCGGATCAACGATGTCATATACCGCATCACAAAGCAAGCCAAAAGTGATCCACTTCAACCGGATGGCTCCTTACAACGGAGAAGAAAATGAAGGGACAGTACAAAGGACGCAAGTAAACTTCGAAACTTTTAAGTCTCATCACGCCACAGGAAGTAAGGCACGATTTGGGGTAACCACGGAGAGACCTTTTTCAAGTACCACCAGAGTACAGTCTGGCCCACTGTGTGGACGAAGACATAAGAATGTCCAAGGCGATAGCCCGGGTCTTCCGGAAGAAATTTGGTCAAGTCGAGGTACTCCGGAGACAGCATCCCATGGTGGGCAAGAAAGTGGGCGATAGTGACAACAAAACGTTTGTAAAGAATAACAAGGAAAAATCGTAATTTGGAAGGACCTGGGAGAGGCCCATTTCTTACGATGAACACGAAAGTATCTAAAATGCAACATTTTTTTTGGTAACAGCTCGGAAAACTCGAAATTTGGACAGACCTAGAGAACACCCACTTCTTGCAACGAATACACACGGGAGGGTGACAACTAAAGGCTCACCTGTAAAGCTCGAAATTTGAAAGGATCTGGGAGAGGCCCACTTCCTAGGACGAATGCCACATTTTTTGACGTGAGCTCAAAAATTCGGCATTTGGAAAGACCAAGGGATGACCGATTTCCTGCAACGAATTCAGAAGTGTGGGTGAAGGTGACAACGAAACGTTTGTGAAGAATAACTAGGAAAACTCGTAGTTTGGAAGGACCTGGGAGAGGTCCACTTCTTATAATGAACACGAAAGTATCTAAAATGTAACATTTTTTTGGTAACAGCTCGAAAAACTCGAAACTTGGAAAGACTTAGAGATCACCGACTTCCTGCAACGAATACAGAAAGGAGGATGACAATTAAAGGCTCATTTGTAAAGCACGAAATTTGGAAGAACCTGAGAGAGGACCGCTTCTTACGATGAATGCTACGTTTTTTGACGTGAGCTTAAAGAAAACTTGGTATTTGGAAAGACCTAGGGATGAGCGATTTCCTGCAACGAATACAGAAGAGTGGGTGATGGTGACAACAAAATGTTTGTGAAGAATAACAAGGAAATCTCGTAATTTGGAAGGACCTGGATTACGATGAACACGGAAATATCTAAAATGCAACATTCTTTTGGTAACAGCTCGAAAAACTCGAAATTTGGAGACACCTAGAGATCACCCACTTCCTGCAACGAATTCAGAAGGGAGGATGACAATTAAAGGCTCACTTGTGAAGTTCGAAATTTGGAAGGACCTAGGAGAGACCCACTTCTTATGATGAATGCCACATTTTTTTGACGTGAGCTTAAAAAACTCGGTATTTGGAAAGACCTAGGGATGACCCATTTCCTGCAAGGAATAGGTGATGATGACAACAAAACGTTTGTGAAGAATAACAAGGAAATCTCGTAATTTGGAAGGTCGTGGGAGAGTCCCACTTTTTACGAAGAATACGGAAGTATCTAAAATGCAAAATTTTTTGGTAACAGCTCGAGAAGCTCGAAATTTCGAAAGTTCGAGAGATGACCCATTCCCTGACAATTTTTATAAAGGCTCACTTGTAAAGCTCGAAATTTGGAAGGACATAGGAGAGACCCACTTCTTACGATTAATGCCACATTTTTTGACGTAAGCTTGAAAATCTAGATATTTGGAAAGACCTAGGCATAACCCATTTCCTGCAGCGAATACAGATGAGTATGTGAAGGTGTCAACAAGACGTTTGTGAAGAATAATTAGGAAAGCTCGTAATTTGGAAGGACCTGGGAGAGGCCCACTTCTTACGATTACCACAGAAGTATCTAAAATGCAAAAATTTATGGTAACAGCTCCAAAAACACGAAATTTCGAAAAGCTAGAGATCACCTACTTCCTGCAATGAATACAGAAGGGAGGATGACAATTAAAAGCTCACTTGTAAAACTCGAAATTTGGAAGGACCTACTTCTTACGATGAATGCCCCATTTTTTGACGTGAGTTTAAAAAGCTCCGTATTAGGAAAGGACCCATTTCCTGCAACGAATACAGAAGGGTGGATGATGCTGACAACAAAACGTTTGTGTAGAATGAGAAGGAAAACTCGTAGAGATGACCCATTTCATGCAACGAACACAGAAGGGAGGATGACAAGTTTTATAAAGGCTTACTTGGAAAGCTCGAAATTTGGACGGACCTGGGAGAGGTTTACTTCCTACGATGAACAAGGAATTACCTGTCGCAAATTATTGTTCACTTCGATGTATTTCACTTTTGTATATCTTTGAAAACGTAATTGATTTTAATTGATCATTCATCATCAGTTGTGCAACTGTGTGTCTTTAGTTCATGGTCAAGTTTTACGATTGAACGACTGCGTGAGCCCATAAACGTTTATTTTTCTTGGGTTCTCGTCTGATGGGTATGGGCTTATCGCGCATTTCGAGTAAATTGTTAAGCAATTATACTGTTACATACACTCAGATACAAGTGCTATCAGACTTGTCCCACGTCTGATAGCAATTTTTTTATGTTGTAGATGTACATCAAATTTTTTTCTGTGTTTTGGGAGTTTATCAAATTCTTCAGCTTTTATAGTTTATATTGAATGTATTACTAGAAAAAACAAAAAAAATATAAATTGCATAGGCGATTTTCAATGAACCTATCTGTACAGGTAGCAATTCATTTTATTACAACTATGTATTTAATCGAGCAATTTCGACTCTTTTTATTCATAACCATCAGTTATTTCCGTTGTTGATTATTGGAAATTCGAATCAGTACCAGAAATTACTGGCTGGAATTTATTATTTCCACCAAATTCCGCGAATTATAAAGCCTCTGTTTTAACACGGCCGCCATTTCATCGAAGATAATTAAATCGCTGTGCACAAGCAATAATAATAATCTGGTTTTGCATACGGCGATATTAGTTTAATATTTGCATATCGGCGCGGTAAAATTTCATAATTGCACGCTAAAAAAAGCTAGTATACAGAGCGTACAAAAATTTACCCATCACATAAATTAATTTGAATTTGAAACAGCCTGTATAATACAAATTATTATATTTGATTCATGTATAACCAAAACTTCTCAGAACGTTAAATTAATATGTACGTCGTTCTCCTTTCATATTTCATGAAAGAGTTCGGTTACGTACCAACCAAAAAAGATAGTTTTGCAGGTGGGATATTATTCCACCTACATATATTATGAATTTTTTTTCTATTGGTTATTGAACATCTGCTTCATTCACATTCGCTTTTTAAGAAATGTTTTGTAGGAGTTCGTGAAGTATGTATGTCAATAACGTACATAATGTATTATGTTCGTTACGTGAAAGGCCGTGTGATAAATTTATGAAAGTCATTTGTTGGTAGTTAACTTCTTCTTCCAATTTGCTTTTAAAATTGTCGACAGATTTATATTTAAATGTAAGGGTAAGGGCAGGATCCGCACGCGACATCCTGTTTCTCTTTATTTGTTTTTTTTGCTTGTTTTATTTTACAATTGCTATAGTTGTCAAAGTATTGTATAATTGTAACTTGTCATTTAAACTCCCTCCGGTGTGTGACCGGCCTTTATATTACAAACCCGTCGCATCATCAAATAGATTGACGTATTCATTATAAATCTCTAAATGAATATAATACATACAATAAACGGAATAAGTAAATAATTTTGTTTGTAATCTGCAGATTTACGGATATAATTTCAGGAAGACGAAGAATAAATTCAAGACAGGAAACGAAACACGTTACTGTGAAATAACCCAGAAAATTAAGATGGCGTCGGAAAGACTGGAATCAAGTTGAGATAATTTAATCTTCTACCTGTGAAAACAAGAAGGACAGAAAATGTAATCAGACCACATCGTGATTGCAAAGAATGCAAAGAATATAATGAAAATTCATTTCTGCTTTCACTCTTTAATTTATGACAAATTAAACCTTTCTTTTTTTTGTTGAATTAATAAATATAACCATTAGGGGATGTTTGTTGCGGCTGCGATCGTATTACTAGCTGTTTTTCATTTTTAAATCAGAGGGCAAAACTCAGTTCCAAGAAGTCAGCTTAAATTCGAGCACATTTCGACGTTTGGCAACTTGTCTGCTATGCAGAAAGCTTAAGGCCACCACAGATTTTGTTCTTTTCCATCCGTTCGAATCGTCGCGACGTGTCAAAAACTGCAAAAACCGAAGTGTGTGGTGGAAAGAAAGTCGTCGTGTCGAACTGTCGCTTGTCGGTTAAGATATCTGCTGGCGCTTGATTTTTAGAACGACAGTTGCTGTTCTAAACTGGCAGTTTGTGGGGTTTTCGTCTAAAATCGTCGATTTTTTTACATTAGCAGAGGACGTATCGAATGTATCAAAAAACATCTTATTAGCTGTCCATTTTTCATTGAAAATGGATCAGATAAGCTTAACCGGGAAGTTCATTCACTATCGAAAAGGAACGATGTCTGTGGGCAAAACAGTTCGACGATCCTAAACGTCGTTTTTAGTCGTGGCGATTCGAACGGATAGGAAAAAACGAAGTCTCTGGGACCCTTTATGTATCAGGAGGTGACCGTGTCAAGGCGTTTTCGAGTCTCAAGCTAAAGAAACATTGAAATTCTTTTCTGTGTCAACAACACAAAAATTTGGCACAGTTTATTGCTTGTCGTTCTCTTTTAGCTATCCACGGCTGTACTATCCTGACCTGTATTCTGAATACACACACACACTGAGTGGTATAACGATTAGGAATTTTCATCTTTTGCAATTGTAGTTGTTACTTGCATTCCTACTTTTCTGATTAACATTTCTTGTTATGTTTTATTTGCTAGATTTGTTAATTCTTTTCTCCCTTGAAACTTCTATGATTTATGACTTCGTGTAGTCAAACGAAGTTCTGCTCAAGATTTTTGTATTAGGACTTTCGATTTACGTGACGCTTTACACTTGTACATACATTGAATTTAATCCCCTTCTGAACAAACGGGTAGGTTTTTCCATTTCCTTTCCTGAATACTTTCAGGACATTGCAAACTAAACAAAAATATGCACTGGTTTAGCAGATTGCCCAATTTGTAGAGGTTTCAAAAACAGCTGAGCATATCCTCTGCGATTGCCCTCCACTCACCTCGATCAGAGGTCCCATGTTAGGGGAGTTCTGGCCTGACATGGCTGAAATTCGTTCTTGGCTTCATCAAAAGTGTGGGATGGTTCGAAGAACGCTGACAGTCAAACACTGCTGAACATGGGGGTAGTACAAAAGGCCCAATTGTGACCTAAGTGCATGTGAATTCTTATTCATCCCCCTCACCAATCCAGAATCAAGAATACATATTAGCTTTTCGGGTCACCCTGCATGGCCGTTATGTGCTTACGTTTCCAAAAGATTTCACATTCAGACAAATACTCTATTTCACTCATTCTACTGCATGAATGTGATACCATCTCGTAACAACCCCCTTCCAGACGCGCTAGTTTTTCTTGCCGTAGGCTCAGCGTCCACCATTTTGTGCTTTTGGTAATATTTGATCCTTCAATCGAAGCTTAAACGGAAGTTATTTACTCCGAGATTTGTTTAAGTCCATACTGAGCAACTATAAGCTTTCTTCTAAGCTCACCGAAGGCTGTTTTCTGTAGAAAATCAGGCTTTAGACTAGTCTACCTGTGTGTGGTATTATTTGAGGCCAACCTTTGTTAGTAAATCGTAAGGCCACGTTAGCAAACGAAGGTTGCATCATCGCCATTCTTCCTCGGTACGTTCGGGCTTGAACCCCTCCACTGGTATTGGACAAGGCCAACGTGAGAGACAACACACCCCTCCGCTTAATTTCGACTCACGTTGGATATCGTCGTTTGCCTGACAGCTGACGTGAGATCAGTGTGGATGTTTTTAAGATTGGCTTTATTTTTTTATTATTGTTATCATCATTGCGTTAAATTTAAGTTAAGCAACCTTTGGTTGCACGTATTCAACCAATTATTATTTGAGATTTACTTTAGTCTTCAGTGTAAACGAAAGACGGATCTGTGCTTCGGGTTTCATTCAAGTTTTAGTTGTTAATACTTTTCAGTATTTGTTTATTTAATCCTACGAGGATTCTGAGCAACACTAATAAAAACAAGTGTGTAAAGCAGGTGATTTTTATTTATTTAGATGTAAATTCTATCCGATTTTGTTTTGGGGTTACGTATGACCTTGACCCATCTCCAAGAGTAACCGGCAGTGTTTGCCCTCCTCAGATTTTGCAAATCGATGCGGTAGCAATTGCTATCAGTCATCTCCTCTTATTTTTTCCTAGTTTTTCCTTCTTTCATAGAAAAGCTTCTCCATTTTCCTCTTCTTTTTTTATTTATTTTCTTTGAATTCTTTTTCGTTGCTGTGCGTCATCTCAGCTCAGATCTTTTCCTTTTTCCTTCTCTAGTCCTTGATATATTGTTATTAAAATTCCTTCTTTCAATCCTGATATTTAAATGGCTTCCTTCGTCTGTCATTGCTGTCAGTACTCTTGGCCTTTTCTCTTCTTTTCTACCTATTTTCTCTCTTTTCATTGAGGATCTAAGCTTCTACCAAAGGTTTTCTCCTTTTCCTCTTCTTCCTCTGCTTTATTTTGTCATGTACAGCTTATAAATTTTCTTTCGTTGCTATTCACTTCTTTCAGCTGGGGTTTTCTTCTCTTTCTTTCTTCAATTTTTGCCTTCTGTTACGTTCACATTTTCACTTTCTCTTACCATGCCGTTTATTTTCTACGCGTCATTGTTCTTGGCTTTCTATGTCTTGACTTGTTATTCTTTAAATCCCTTCATTTAGTGCTAATTTTTTTAAATATTTTCTTCTTTTGTCGTTGTTATCAATGCTGCCAGTTATATCTTCTTATGCTGTTATTTTCTTTCCTTCCTATTTTCCCCTTCTGTCAATGAGGGTCTCAGTTTCTATCAACATTTCTCTCTTCTTTTATTTTTTAGTTATATATGTCTTAGGTTTTGTTGCTGTCATTCATTTTAGCTCGAATTTTCCTTTATTTCTTTTTAATTTTTGCTTTCCATTACATTCTACCCCATTTCCACATACTCTTATCATGCCGTTTCTTTTTTTTCTTGTCTCTATAGTTCTTTATTTGTTATTTTTCAAATTGGTTCTCAGTTGTGTACTGTTTTTTTCTTCATAGCGTCTTTCTTTCATTGAGGGTTTGAGTTTCTATTCGAAAATGTCTCTATTTTCCTCTTCTTTTGTTTGCTTCTTTGTCACTTAAAATTTTTCTTTCGTTGCTGGCACTCATTGTAGCTCGGATTTTCTTCTTTTTCTTATTTCTGTTCCATCTTGTTCCATTTCTATCTTCTCTTACCATGGCTAAGCTTAGTTTTTGTTTCTTGTCTTTGTAGTTCTTGATTTGTTATTTTACAATTTCTTCTCTTAATCCTCATTTTTTTTATATTTTCCTTTTCTGGCATTGCTCTCAGCTACCTCCTCTTGGACTTTCCTTATCATTCTTCCCTATTTCTCCTTGTTTTCATTCAGCGATTCAGTTTCTATCAAAAAAATTCTTCATTTTCCTCTTCTATTTTCCTTTTCTTTTTTCCATTGATCTTTATTTCGAATTTTTCTCTCTTTCTTTCTTTTTGATTTCTTTCAATTTTTGTCTTCTGTTATCTCCTCGTACCATGCCTTAAACTCTTTTTCTTGTGTCCACAGTTGTTCAATTGTTATTCCTCTTGGGGGTTTCCTCTTGGGCTTTCCTCTTCTTTTCTCCATTTCTCTTCTTTTTCATCGAGGGCCTCAGCTTGTTTCCCTCCATTTTCCGCTTCCTTTATTTGCTTTTTAAAATTTTTTTCCTCAGTTCTTAATTCTCTATAGTTCTTGGTTTGTTATTTCTTAAATGCCTTCTTTCTTTTTTCTTCTTCTAAGCCCTTATTTTTTTATATTCTCTTCTTGCCTTGTTAGTTTCTCTGTTCCGTATTTTTCCCTTCTTCTTTTTCAGCATAATTTCGGTCCTGCGTTTGATCTACTTCTTCACATTTTCATCTTCAACATCATCTGGAGCTTAAGACTTGTGTATTCTTCCATCCAGTCTTTGCTTGTGTGTTCTTTTTATGTATCCTTAATCTTCGTGTCTTTATGTGCACCTGTATACAGAATTTAGTAACTAAACTCGCATCGCCTCTCCTGAACGACTGAAAGGGATTTTTACGTTTCCCAATTACGCGAATATTATTTGCCGCAACGCTTTCAGTTTGCGCTTTAGATAAGACGAGATAATGATATTTTGTTACAACGAGTGTGTGTAAAAGGCTTAGGCGGGCTTTACGTTAATAATTTCGGTCTTCGTCCCGCTCGATTCACATTCACAACCTCGTCGCCGGAGTTTATCGTTCGCTCGTTTTACCCTTTTCGTATTTTAGACGGTCTAAATTCGGGTTCGGAGTGGCTAGGTTATGTAAATTTTTTATGACCTGAGGACACGATTCCCCGGCTCCTTCCAATTTATAGTTATCTTGTCTAGATATCGCCTGGACCCGTCCTCTCTCACTCTCTCCGGGTGGGTTCGAATTTTGATATCATCGTTTACGTTACCTCTAGTATTTTGTTGAAGAATTTTTCGTACACCTCACAGTTTTTAATATTGTGCCGGTCCAAACAAGTTCAAGAACAAATAAACGAGGAGGTCATCATGTGTGTGGGTGTTACTTTGAGAGGTGTAGTAGTAAAATTATGAAAAGGAGCAACATGAAGTTTAATGATGGGGGGGGTTGAAAAAAGAAGCGGAGTTCAACAAGACTTCTCCCTTCGGATCTCCAGCTGTAATTTATTACATCTCGAGTGGAGTATGACATGTGGCGGCAAGTGGTCGGGCAGATGTTCATGGCAGCGTTCGTCTCTCCGGCTAACGAAAAAGTTTGGCTAAATCTGCTTAATTACTCTTGCACCGATTTAATGGATGGACGAATTAATTACAGGCGCTGTTCGTCCTTTGATCTATGCAGGGTCAGGCATACAACCACGTTTTGCATTACCCGCATCACCGGTCTAATAGTTTTACTTCGTTGATTTATTCTTGCACTTGCTGCAGTCGAGAGTTTCCAATTCGATTTGTTTGTTGTTGTTTGCGTTTTGGCTTTTCAGCGCGCGTGCATGGATAAAATGCACTGTGTATTTTTATGATGATTGTTGTTTTTGTTGCATCGACGAGCACTCCGTTTACAGTAACAACAATCGAACGAACCTGTCCTATTTATTCAGGTTCGGCGCATATTTATTGTTATGATACATCTGATTTTCTCATAGGCGGATATGTGGAAGTCAATAAATAATAACATAGTTTTATAAAAAAAATAAATAAATAAAAAGCAATGAAAGCGAAGCTTTCATTTTTTCGTTCGATTAGAATTCGAATTTGTTTGGATCGATCTTTTTAATGGTCGTCATACTTGTGTTGGATTTGTACATATGATTAAGGGCGATTTATGCATGTGAACATAAACACAGGAATTACCGAAATTATTGCTCTTATCGTGTCCAAATTGCTCGGCCCATTTCTTTATGGGCTTGATTCATTGTTTGATTATAATTAGCCTGAGTCAACACGTCTGAGAAATAAAGTCCTTTCATTTTTCATGTAAAACTTGACAGGTTGTGTTATTTAAGATCCAAAGAAGCATTCTTAATGAAATAGATTAAAAAAAATTGGACATAAATGTCGGTGAAGTTCTAAAAGTAATAGCTTCACTTCTTTTCGAAAACACAATCGCTTCATTGTCGTACGCCGGCAAAGATTAAATTTGCTCGTCGTGAATGCAGGTGAGTATTAAGATGCACTTAGTATCCCGATAACAACTTTAGCGCGCTTAACGTTTTAGACTAAAATGGATGATGCAGTAAACATAGTTTCGGGCTCAAGAGAATCCTGAACGACACTTACCTCGGCTGAAATGTTTGCACTGTGCATTTAAAGGAGCTGGGGATATGTGTTATTGTCATCCAAGCGGTGTATTCAGCTCGGGATTCGAGTGCATTAAACATTCGAATATGAAAGAGGATCCTCGGGCATATTTCTTCGCCCTGATTTATTTATGTTTAATGCGAAGGGAATCTGTGAAATATTCTGGAAGTATTTACGATTCTTAAGCCTTTAACTTTATTAATTAACGATGATTTTTCCATTTCTACTTTCAATAAAGGAGTTAGAAAGAAATTGTTGAAGTTTAAGTGGCCATCAAGGCTTACAGTACTCAATTTTTTTTCTTGCTCCTTTTATTCTATTAAAAGAATTTTTCGAGCTTTCATCTCAGCTTGGATGTCCTTCTCTTTCTTTCTTCCTACTTTTAGTTTCTGGTAGGTACTTTCTCTGGCCACGCTTTTTTCCGTAATGTCTTGAGGAGTTCTTCGTTTGTTATTTTTCCTGTGAAGGGCGGGTGGTTAAAAATAATAAAAGAAAGAGAATGAATTATCCTTTTCTTTCTAATTTATTATCAATTTTACAAGACCTCGTCGAGACACTGTGCTCCTTGGGGTCTTTACAGAAACAATCACACTGAAGCAATCAATAATTTCCACTTCTTCTCCTCACTCCTTTATCAAAATTTCAATCGAACCGTAAAGGATCCAAGTAGCAATCTCTTTGTTTGTCCGTGTCTTGTTTAAGCTTATTTTAGCCAGAAATTGCTTTCGAATGCCCCTTTTCATGCCCGCCACTGCCATATACTTTTCGGGATAGACGAGATCAAACCTTTTCTTCTCGTTTGAAACGTTTTTTTCTTTTAAATAAGATTTACTTAAACATAAAACGAAAATATATATTTGGCATAAAGTGAAATTCTAAACAGAATTAAAACAATGACTCGAAGCCTTGTAGTTAGTATTCAATTAACAATTACGACAATTTTAAGAAATATAATAATTTAGTCAAATTATTGACGAGCCTAAGTTAGACACATGTAAAATAATTGTAAAACAAGAAGAAATAGCATTTTCCATATCAAATGAAGCAGTAGTTGGTTTCTATAATGTAACTAATTTGCAAATAAATTAATGTTTTCTCACCTAGCTGCAGAGAAACAGACGGATTTTCTGAACTTGATCACACACTATGACATTCTTTGACTGAAATTCACGCCCCGGACTCTGAGTGATATGCACGATCACAATTAAGACAATTAAGGTCACAAAGTCCAGTTGGTTTAATACAAGCTGAAGTAACAAAATTCATCTAGAAGAAACCTTATATTAGTTTCACCTTTAAATTGTGTTTGTTTTCAAATTAGATTTCAACAGACGAGAACTTTTAATAATTTATTGCCGTCGATTTTATTCGATAATGTCTTAGGGTGTAATTCTCTGGAACTTCGCATACAGCTATTAAAAAGTTACGGGGTTAAAAATATTTAAAAAGTAAACCAAAATTAATTTTACTAATTTTTAGTCAACTCTTAAATCGTGTTTACTCAAACTCTCCTTCTATTTATACGAATACTGTCTGCTTGATATTTAATCCCAGTGCTAGCCGCCTTTTTATATGGTTCAAGCCGGAAATTCCGATTATGAAAAGCCTTGCATGTGAGGTTTAAGTTTTACAATTGCCCAATTAAATAATCGAGGCATTCTCTGAATCTGTTTCTCTGTTTAAGTTAAAATCAGCAAATCTTTTTACATAACGGCGGCATTTGATTATGTCATATGCAGCTGTTATTCTCCGAACGCAATTTTGTTGCAAAGTTCAGTCATGATTCATGATGGAGAAGTTTAACTTAAGCAATAAACACAATGATTTTAATTTTCTTCATTTAATTCTTATTTTTTTTTTTAATATTTTTTTTTTCTGTAATTGCTGTCAGTCTTTTGCCATTTCTCTCTTTCATCGAAGTGTTTAAGCGCAGCTCGTTGTTGACGACACCGACAAAACCGAACAAAAGAATGAAAAGATTGATGAAAAAAGAAATGGCATCAACGAAAAGTCATGAAGATCAATTTACGAAAAAAAAAAAAAAATAGACCAAAAACAAGAGAAAAACATCGATCGAGACTAACAAAAAATAAATAACTAACTATTCAAAAAAAACAAATGACTATTAACTCACGAAAGAAAAACAAAAGACAGTTGACTAATAAAAAGAAGCATCCATCGCCTAAAAATAGATTAATAAATACCGACCAAGTAAGAAACGTTGATGATCATTAACTTATAAAGAATAATATATGACCATCGACCAATTAAAAAAAAAAACAAATGACTATTAAACTCACGAAAGAAAAACAATAGACAGTCGACTAATAAAAAGAAGCATCCATCGCCTAAAAATAAATAAATAAATATCGACCGAATAACAAAAATTAACGACCATTACTTCTTATAAAGAAAAACAAATGACAATCGACCAATTAAGAAAAATAAAAAAACAAGAAAAAACAAATGTTTATCAACTAATAAAAAAAAATGACAATCAAATAATAATACACCAAAAACAAGAGAAAAACATCGATCGCCTAATAAATAATCGATCGCCTAATAAAAAAATAAATAACTATCATTTAAAAAAAAAAACAAATGACTATTAACTCACAAAAGAAAAACAAAAGACAGTCGACTAATAAAAAGAAGCACCCACCGCCTAAAAATAGATAAATAAATACCGACCAAGCAAGAAAAGTTGATGACCTTTAATAACTTATAAAGAAAAACAAATGACAATCGACCAATTAAGAAAAAAAAAACAATGACTATTAAACTCACGAAAGAAAAACAACAGATAGTCGACTAATAAAAAGAAGCATCCATCGCTTAAAAGTAAATAAATAAATATCGACCGAATAACAAAAATTAACGACCATCTACTTCTTATAAAGAAAAACAAATGACAATCGATCAATTAAGAAAGACAAATGACAATCGACCAATTAAGAAAAACAAATGACAATCGACCAATTAAGAAAAACAAATGACAATTTCCAAAAAGAAAAACAAATGTTTATCAACTAATAAAGAGAAACAAAGATGACAATCAACAAAGTGAACTTAAAAGAAATAGCAATAGCGCAAAAGCAAGAAAAAAACGTCGATTGCCTAACGAGACTAACGAAAAAAATAAAGAAAAACAAAAGACAGTCGACCAATAAAAAGAAAATAGATAAATAAATACCGACCAAGTAAGTAAAGTTGATGACCTTTAACTTATAAAGAAAAACAAATGACAATCGACCAATTAAGAAAAAAACAAAAACAAATGACTATTAAACTCACGAAAGAAAAGCAATAGACAGTCGACTAATAAAAAGAAGCATCCATCGCCTAAAAATAAATAAATAAATATCAACCGAATAACAAAAAATTAACGACCATCAACTTCTTATAAAGAAAAACAAATGACAATCGATCAATTAAGAAAAGCAAATGACAATCGACCAATTGAGAAAAACAAATGACAATCGACCAATTAAGAAAAACAAATGACAATTCCCAAAAAGAAAAACAAATGTTTATCAACTAATAAAGAGAAACAAAAATGACAATCAACAAAGTGAACTTAAAAGAAATGGCAATAGCGCAAATGCAAGAAAAAACATCGATTGCCTAACTAGACTAACAAAAAAATAAAGAAAAACAAAAGACAGTAGACTAATAAAAAGAAGTATCCATCGCCTAAAAGTGAATCGCATTTTCTATTACAGTTTTTCCATTTGCCCCTTTTTGCATTTCCTTTTTTTTATCCGATCACAATCCATAAAAGGATTTAAATGAATTTTCTTTCATTCATTCTCTTTCTTTATTTCCATTTTCTTCTTTATTGTATACTTTCTCTTACTACGCGATCTCTATGCCTTGATTCGGTAGCTCTTAACTTGTTACTTTTCAAATTTCTTTCTTGTTTTCTTTTGATTCTTCACCTTTTAAATATTTTCTTCTTTTATAGTTATTAATCAACACTTTCTTTGAATTGGCTTCCGGCTGGAAAACAAGACCAAAAACGGGGAAAATCAAAACCACCAGAAGCAGCAATCCCGCCAGCAACAGCAGCACTGAGGAAGTTCTTCTGCAATGGAGAATGAAACGTTGGAAGTAGAAGCAATCGAGACGCAGCTCTAACTATGGACCACGTCCGAGGATGTCTTTAAGCAAAATTTGACTCTCTTCCTATTTTTGCATTAATTTTCCTCCTGTTTTTATTTGCTTTTTGTTTATCCAATTGCAATCTACAAAGCTATTGAATTTTTTTTCCTTTCAGGATGGATTTTCTTCTCTTTCTTTTTTCTTTCCATTTCTATCTTCTGGTATTTTCCGCTTCAATTTTGCCTTGTCTTACCACGCCCTTATTTCCGCACGTTCTTGATTTGTTATTTTTCTAATTCTCCCTTTTACTTTTCTTCTTTTCTTCCTCATTTTTTAAAGTACTTTCTTCTTCTCTCATAGCTGAAGGTCATCTTACTTCGTCTCTTCTCTCTATTTCTTTCTTTCTTTCATTGAGGATCTCAGTTTCTATTACCTTTTCTCCATTTGCTTCTTTTTTCAATTTTTTTTCGTCCAATCGCAATTCATAAATGTTTTGAATTTGATTTCATTCCAGCCCTAGTCTTTCATTTTTCATTTTTACCTGATGCTGCCTACATTATGTATTATATGATCTCCGTGCCTCAACTCCTTAGCTACTCCTCAAATTTCTTCATTTTTTAATTGTTTTCTTCCTTCGCAGTTGTCAGTTAACACTCCTTTGATTTTACTTTATTCTTCTTCTTATTTTTTTCTTTTTCCATTGAGGGTTTCTACTAAATATTTTCTCCATTTTCTTTTTTGTTTTTCTAACCAATTAAAATCCATAGAGCTTTTCATTTCTGAGACTCATTTCATCTCGAATCTTCTTCTCTTTCTTTTACTCAATTTTTGCCTTGCGTTACGTTCTAAACCATACTTGCTTTCTCTTTCCATGTCGCTTCCTTCAATACGTTCTTAATCTATGTGACTTGCCTTTAGAGTTGGTTATTGGACGTCGAGGTGGCGCCTCAAAGGAACAGGTGGTTGGTTTAATCTTTTATTGCTTGGAAGGCCACTAAGTTCAACGAGACTGTTTCTTGTTGATATTGTTCCGCATAAGAAACAAAAGGAAGCTTGTGAGCAACAAACAACGAACAAAATAAAGCTAAATACCCCATTCCTTGAATAACAGACAAAATAAAAAGGAAAATCTAGAAGATTTGGCGTTCTCTTTTTCCTACACGTCCTTAAACTCTCTGCCTTGTCTTTGGAGTTACTGGTTTGTTATTTTTCAAATACTTTCTTTCTTTAATCCTCAATTCTTTTAATATTTCTTTTTCTCCTTTCATTTTTGTTTGGGCTTTTCCCTATTTTTTTCCTAGTTATCCCTTCTTCCCTTATAGCAAACCTCTCTGCTCTAGCATTTGATGTTTCTTTTACGTCTTAAAAATCTCTTGGCCTTCCACTTGCATTATTCATTTCATTTTGCAGCCTTTCAATTTTTTTAACCATCTGTGAATACTCTTATAATCTGCCTCCGCTTTTACGTTCCGTATAATTTTTGTACTGGTATCTATCTTCAACTTTGAGACTGTGTTTGTTCTTGGTTTGTTTTAATTTCCCCGTGATTTTTTATGATGTTCTTTCGCTTACATTGTGGCTAGTGGAGTTAGTTTCGATGTTTGTCGTTCTTCTTCCGATTCTTTTTTTTTGTTTTAATTCCATCAGCAAATTTTTGTATTTTCTTTGTTGTCTTCAATCTTATTTTAGGTCTTCTTTTTTCGTCTTTTAATTTCTTCCTCCTATGAACGATTTCAACATCTCTTTTCTATATGGAATGTCTAAGTCATAGCTTTTGATATGTCCTTCTGCTTCAGAGTCTTTTCCCCATTTCAAACTTTCAAACCTTTTCGTCGAAACTTTCTACTTCTGCGTTCGCTCCTCTTTTTCCTGGTTCTTTTTTCTTCTTGTTTTAGATTCCTCTGTGACGTACTCTTAAAGTTTTGTTCTTCTTCCATAACCTTCAGTCATTTCATCTAACGATTTCAAATTCTCTCAATTCCATATAAACTTGTAGTCTTGACTTCGTTGCCTACGATCAAGTTTCCCAAAATTCTCTAAAATAATTCTTCTACCATTGAAGTGTAAGTGATGAATTTGGATACCGCTGTTCTAGATGTAAGACATCTGCTATCTAGTCTTCTTTCTTCTTCTTCTTCTTCCTTGCCTTCCACCTTCTCTTCCGATGAATACTTTTTATTCTCTCGTCATTTCTGTGTGTCAGATGTGATGTAAGACATGTGCTATCAAGTCTTCTTTCTTCTTCTTCTTCTTCTTCTTCCTTGCCTTCCACCTTCTCTTCCGATGAATACTTTTTATTCTCTCGTCATTTCTGTGTGTCATTGATCTCTGTATGTCGTCTACCTATACTATATTTGATTTCTTTCGAAATTTCTAAATTGATTTCGTTTTATTTCTTTAGAAACAATAAATTGCCTGCACACAGGTCTTGATCTAAAAAAAAACAAACTTTTCAATTGTGTTTCTCCTTTGGATGGCCTTTTGGATATTTCGCATTTCTTTTTATGTGCCATTCTTAGATTGTTAAATTGTTTCACGTTCTTCAAACTACTTTTTAAAAATTATATTGCATGTTTGCATTTATTTCTTTTTAATTTTCATTTTCATTTCCATGTCTTGTTTTCGCTTCTGTTCTATGTTCTTTTCTTTCATTAACAATTACATAATTAATTCCGAAGGGAATTAATTCATCACCGATTAAGAAAAGCGTTTCGTTTTTAAGTTAATCATCTTCCAGGGGTTGGGGGTCTCTCTGCCTACACAAGAAGTGTTCAAAGTGACTTCCATTCGCCTGAACAAAGCCAGCAGGCGCTTTGTCTTCGGCATCCTCACAAGCTTAAACTGTTTTATGTCCTTCTAAGTAATATAATATCTTCGGGCGGTGTTCATTTTAATTATGTTGTTATTTGATAGTAAACAGATATATAATCTAATTATGTAACAAACAGTAAAGTGAATGCATTAGATAATTACTTAATTCCTTCTGATGTGAACCACCCTATTTTTCTTTTTAGTTTGGTTTATGAGAATAGCTTTTTAAAATGTCAGCACGTGACACCCTATATAGGGTGTAAAATAAACAAAGTGTTTCACTTTCTCTTTGTGAATAAAAGGACAAAGACTTGAAATTTGGCAATAAAATTTAAATAACAAATTCCCCAAATGAACTCGCAGGCACAAGGCGAGCCGAGGAATATTTAATAGACTCGAAAGCACCACCCACCCCGCATATGTGGTTATAAGAAAATTTGCATGACTTACCGGGGCTAGATAAACTCCTCATCCTGCAGGTTCGGGTGCGCGCTCCTCGAAGCCGAAGGAAACAAGAGTCATCGTAATCCCTGCCGCCGCATTCGTTATTTCCTTCAGCGATCTGAAAGAAAGCGGGAATTTCGTAATTGCACCCCTTTTTCGGATTACTCGATGCGGGCACGCGCTTAATTTGAATGCATTGTGACGTACGTTATTCACTGCGGCAACTCATTTACAATTCATGTTTCCGTTAATTTGCATAATCGTTCATAATTAATGCCTTGAAATATTATTTCGAAAATTAACGTTGACAACGTGCATACGTGCATTTCCTGTTACATTGGGACAAATTTGAATTTCACTAGAACAAAAATATGAAAATTTATTATTGCAGGACGATGCAGGTGAGCTGCACTTTATGAGTCGTTTAAATAAATTATTTTTCTTTGAGAATTTGCAGGTATTTCTAATTAAGCTCAATAATATTTTATAATTTTTAATTTAATTATAAAATTATAGTGCTGGGATACCCTGTAAATGATACAGAAGAAGCTTTCAAAAAAATTTCAATGTTGTATACATGAAGCTTCAAAAATAATTTTTTTTATTTATCTTTTTAATAAACCTTCTTTTCGGGAAGTTGTTCGCAATTTAACAATTTCGTCCCGAAGTAAATATCACCTCGACGGTAAACTGAATAATGCACGGCCAAAAGAAAGAATGTAATTAAATTTCCAAAGATTCTTCAGGGAGTGCTCTCAATTAATACAGGAGGAATAATTTAATTTAAGGAACTTCCGCGGCGCATCTTTTCTTTATGTTGAACAACCTTAATTAGCCCAAAATATTCGAGTAATTTTAATTTACTTTTTCATTCGGCATGCTGCTTTCGTTCTTTGTCTGAATGATCTTCAATTTTGTGAATGGCTTCGGATCTTTAACATCGCTTCAATACAATGCCGATTCTTTTTGTTATTATATGGAAGTTAATAATAGATTTTAATTCAAATAAATCTGTCTCGAAGCATTTTAAATTCAGTTTAATTACAAATAGTACAAATTCCTTTAAATTACACGTGTGTATTATTAAGATATTTAAAATACTCTGGACAATTGTTTCGGCCCTATTTGGGACCTTGTCAACAGAATTTCAGTTGTCGTAATCAAGGACATCTTCAGGTAATTACCGCTACTATCATCCAGACTCCTTTATAGAGTAAAAGCTTGAATCGATGCGACAGTTTGTAAGATTAATGGTGAAATAAACAGCTGGTCAATCAATTAAATTACTTTTCATTGGTAATTCCGCCATTAATCTTTCAAACTACCACTTCGTGTTTTTATTCTTTCTGACATCACCATCACTGGAGCATCATCTATCGGATCCATTGCAAAATAAATAACAAATATTTAAATTAAAACCGCAATTTAAAATATTTTAAAAATACGAGACCGCCGTACGGCCGGCCATTTTTTGACGATTAGAGAAATAATAGATGCGCTTTTTACCGATAGGTGGCGTTGTGTTGATTACAAGTTCCTTTTTTGTATCTCAACTTTGTGTCGAGTAACTTTCATTTGAAGAAAAAAAAGTTATTAATTTGTTTTCACAAAATAAAATCAGGCGTATCACAAGCCAGGAAGAAAGGAATTGCCAAAAGATGATGTTCTGTTCATAAAAAAAAAACTTTTCAAATTTTAAAAAGTAGTTGCAGATTAATTATTTAAATTAAAACCAGATTTTAAATTATAGCAGAAAACGTTTGAGACCGCCGCACTGCCATCTATTGACGATCAGAGAAATAATTGGCGCACTTTTTAATAAGTAGATGACGTTCTGTTGATTTGGATGTTTCTTTCGCCGATAGATGGCGCTGTACCGACTTTTCTTGAAGTCCTTCGTAGAGAGAATAAATAAGTACATGAATATAGTAGCTTGACGGCAGACGAGGTTTTGTTTACTTCAATTTTTTTCAATTTAAAAATTTTTCGAATTAAAAAAAATAATTAATACTTTGAATAGCGACATCCTGTAATCACAGGTGATTCAAACATTTGCGAATAACCTTGAACAGGTCGGTTTGTTTTGCAGTGGAAGTCTCGAGCTACGCTTCAACTGACGAGGCCCCAAATACGTCCCAAACAGCTGTACAGAGGATGCTCGAGGGTTTCACTCCAATCAAAACCGATTTGCAACAAAATAAAAAAATTGTTCGAATTTGTTTTCATTTAATTTCATTAGTATGTTAATAAACAAGTGTCTAAATAAAAACCTGGCCAAGTAGAGCAATAGTAATTCTGAAATGTAAATACAGAGGTGTCAACCTACTTGACCAGGTTTTTATTTAGATACAAGTTATTTCTTCTACTCGCCAACAGATGGCGCTCTAGTGTCTTTTTACCTCTTAAATTATTTTTGATTAATAATACAAATCATTGATAGTGGTCAGCGATAGATGACGTTCTATTTATTTCCAATATTAAGAATTTTTTAGATTTTATTTTCTTCTTTCTGTCTTCGAATTTTTAAATTATTCAACGAAAACCAGAAGTCCTCAACAGAACGTCACCTATTGACGGACTTGTCATTATGAATTTAATATTTTTTACAGAACGATGAAATTAAAAAAAAATGTTAAATTGGATTCCTGAAATAAATCACTAGGTTATGCCGCCTTTCGGTAAAGGATGAATTTAATTTTGCGAAATGGAAATTTCGTGAATATTTTTAGTCGATGTTTTTATTTTTTATCGCCACTACGGTGCCAGCTATTGATGATCAGCGAATTCGTCAGTTTGAATTTAGTATTGTCGCAGAACGATGGAAAAAAATGCATTTGATTTTACATTTTATTTATTATACTATTTATTAATTACGTTTCTCAATAGAGGGCGCCTTATTTATTTAATGAAATAGACGGTAATCACAAATAGATCATTAGGGTGCGCCATCTTTCGATGATTGATGAAAAAGAGATTTCTAATTTTTTTTTTATTAAACTCCGAGAGCGAATTTTAAAATTTGAAAATCAATCTCAACCTCAGCGCCATCTATCGACAGTATTTTTACACAATTAAATTAAAAAAAAAACTTGTTTTTCGTTACAGAAGTCACGGCCTAAGCTGTTGTCTTATTACTAAGCTACTAATAAATAAAAAAAAATCTTGTGTTAACGGTTTTCAAAATGGATTTTCCACCTTCAAGGTCATGGGTTGTCGGTACCATCCTTTATGGTTTAAAGGCCGTTATGTTGGCGATGATTGAAGGCACAAACAAACAAAAAAATGCTTGTGAACAAAAAACAAACAAAAGAAAGCTAAATTAACAGACTGTTAAGCCTGTGAATATTCTTCTGAATGATAAACAAATGACAAATTTGTAAGAAATGCCCATGGACAATAAAAAATGCTCAAAATAAACAAAAGAAAACCTATGACAGATTCACATTAAAAAACAAAAGAATGCCTAACCTCAAATCAATCAGTCTCATTAGCGTAAGTAATCCTTTGTAATAAACAAAAGAGAATCATTGACATTATTGCGAATAATAAATACGGAAATTATTAAAAGCCTTTTTTTATAAATAACAAAACACAGAAAAAATAATAGAGAAAAAAATATTTAAAACAATGCCGCTTGAACAAAAGACTCCATTTTGTACAAAGCCTAAAGAATCATAAACAAAAGACTGTTTAATGAAGTTTAGTAGGCGTGTTGTACACATACCTACTTGTCAACGAGAAACAAAAGAATAGTTCAAAATTAATAACGCCTTCATTCACTTCGTGCAACAAATCATATGGTAAATATTGCTCCGGTTGGTACTTCTTGATATTTCAAAGAAACCAAAGGCGTTACGTGAATATTCTTCTGTACGGTAAACAAAACGTAGCTCAAAAGGGGCGTGGCCAATTTCGTAGACATTATTTTAACGTCGAACAAGAGACTGCGGGCTATTTGTGGGCGGTAACAAAAAAAAAGATAATGTCTTTCTCAAGCGCGGCAAACAAATGAAAACTTAGAAGAGACGTTACCACCACCTTACTGTGAATAATAAACAAAGGAATGCTTAGAAATGACGTCGTAGGTACGACAAACAAAAGACGGTTTGAAAGAAGCGTTAGCGCTACATTTTTCTTCTTGAATTTTGTTTTATTTGTTGTTGTCAAGTGACATTGGATAACAAACAAAAGATATATTAACAAAACATAAGAAACAAAAGAAAACTTGAAAGAGACGTGACAACCATTTTGCTCTGAATAATAGAGAAAGGGAGGCTTTAGAAATGACGTACGACAAACAAAAGACGGTTTGAAAGAGGCGTTAGTGCTACATTCTTCTTCCTGAATTTTTGTTTTGTTTGTTGTTTGTTGTTTAAAAATGACGTTGGACCGCGAACAAAAAAAATATTAACGCAAACTCAAGACATAACAAATAAAACTGCTCTATATAATAAACAAAAAAAATGTTTATAATGACGTCGTACGACAAACAAAAGACAGTTTGAAAGGAGCGTTAGCACTACATTCTTCTTATTGAATTTTTGTTTTGTTTGTTGTCAAGTGACGTTGGATGACGGACAAAAGAAATATTAGTAAAACAAAACAAAACATAAGAAACAAAAGAAAACTTGAAAGAGAGGTGGCAACCATTTTGCTATGAATAATAAACAAAGGAATGCTTAGATATGACGTTGTAGGACAAACAAAAGACAGTTTAAAAGAAGGGTTAGCGCTATATTCTTCTTCTTAAAATTTGGTTTTGTTTATTTTGTTTGTTGTCAAGTGACGTTAGATGACGAACAAAAGAGATATTAAGAGATATTAGCAAAACATAACAAAAGAAAACTTAGAAGAGACGTGACAATCATTTTGTTCTAAATAATAAACAAAGGAATGCTTGGAAATTATGTCGTACGATAAACAAAAGACGATTTGAAAGAGGCGTTAGTGCTACATTGTTCTCGAATTTTTGTTTTGTTTGTGTTGTTTAAAAATGACGTTGGATCGCGAACAAGAGAAATATTAACACAAACTCAAGACATAACAAACAAAAGTGCTCTGAATAGTAAACAAAGAAATGTTTATAATGACAACTGTACAGCAAACAAAAGACAGTTTAAAAGAAGCGTTAGCGTTATATTCTTCTTTTTGAATTTTTGTTTTGTTTATTTTGTTTGTTGTCAAGTGACGTTGGATGACGAAAAAAAGAGATAGCAAAACATAACGAAACTTAAGAAACAAAAGAAACTTGGAAGAGACGTGACAACCATTTTGTTCTGAATAATAAACAAAGGAATGCTTGGAAATGATGTCGTACGATAAACAAAAGATGGTTTGAAAGAGGCGTTAGTACTACATTGTTCTCAAATTTTTGTATTGTTTGTTGTTGTTTAAATATTAACACAAACTCAGGACATAACAAACAGAAGTGCTCTGAAGAATAAATAAAAGAATGTTTATGATGACGTTGTACGACAAACAAAAGACAGTTTGAAAGAAGCGTTAGCACTACATTCTTCTTCTTGAATTCTTGTTTTGTTTGTTGTCAAGTGACGTTGGATGACGGACAAAAGAGATATTAGCAAAACATAACAAAACATAAGAAAAAAAAGAAAACTTGAAAGAGACGTGGCAACCATCTTGTTCTGTAAAATAAACAAAGGAATGCTTAAAAATGACGTACGACAAATAAGAGTTAGCTTGAAAGGAAGATCAGCGCTGCATTGTTTTGCTTTGTTTGTTGTTTAAAAATGACGTTGGACCGCGAACAAAAGAGAGATTAACAGAAACTCAAGACATAAGAAACAAAAGAAAGCTACCTTACCTCGAACAATAAACAAAGGAATGTTTAAGAATGACGTTGTACGACAAACAAAAGACAGTTTGAAAGAAGCGTTAGCGCTATATTCTTCTTCTTGAATTTTTGTTTCCTTCGTCGTTTAAAAATAACTTAGTTGATGAACACTGTCTAGTGTAGTTCTTGAATTTTGCCGCGAGATGTAGTTCTTTTTATAATTATTGATTAGTATATTAATTATTAACAAAATTTATATTTGGCCTTTCGTCTTTTCTTTTATTTTCTTTTGAAGATTTTGAAATCGTTTCCGACTAGCCAAATTCCAAGCCTTTTTTTTTTCATCACAGAAGTGCACCCACAGAATCTAATAAATGAGACAATTACACAGAGAGATCAAATAAAATCGTTCTCGATGTCACAACCACAACTCGGGGATCCGTGCATTTTTTCGTCCAACACACTGTAATCTTTCATTTAAATCTCTTATCTCTTAAAACAAAGGAACAAATTGAAAGCAGAGAATCCACTCTACAAATTGTTGTGGGTTGTTTGTCGGGGGGCAAACAGAAAGCTGCGCCTCGCTCTGTGCGGCGATATATAAAAGCACAAGGATGCGTTATCGTGACTTTTCATTAATTTCCGCGCATCACGGAACACCGAGAAAAACAAAGCTCGCGCTCTCGTTCGATCTCTGTAGGTACGGTTTTTATAGGTTTTTCTTTTGCGTTTTGTTTTATTTCTTGTGTTAGAGAAGCAACAACTTCGAAGCTTCCATTTACTTAACGAAGAATTCGATTTTCGGTTTTTCTTTTAAGGTATTGGCAAATCAATAATTTAAAATTGTACCTTAAGAGAACTTAGTTAGTTAAATTATTTCTCTTAGTGTCTTTAAAATCGCTCTCTTATTATTGTTTCAGTTTCTTCAAACGCTCGATGCAAAATTCAACAGTGCACACAATAGGATCTAAGTACATGGACCATGTTTAGTAACCGAAGTCAATCAGCTAATCCATCGATTTTTTTAACACATGAGCGTACTGAGGATATTGAACAGCTAAGGGAATCATAGTTAAATGAAAAGAAGTCAATACCCAATCACACTGAGCCCGTTAGGTAAAGCATAATTTCTTATTTTAATTTTTTGAATGCAAAACGTTTCTGCTCAACTGTGAGGACTTGAGTTGTTTATTTTAGCGTGCTTTTGAATTACTGCTTTAAATTTTGGATCGTTCCACCTTAAGTAGGACCATTTAATCGCGTTTAATTAAAATGTTGATGTAATCGTAATCATTAATAGATGGATCACCTATTTTACTGCCCCTAATGCCTCATGTGACCTCCACCGCCTGCTTGCACCATAAAACCTGATGAATCGTAAATTTTACATTGCTCGGGAGGAGTTTTCCGCGGTGCAGCCCTGCGACCGACCAATCAATATTTAATATTCCCGACTTTATTATCTTTCGGATCGTAAGGTGGAAATATGCAAAGCGCTCGTTACAATTTGATTGCGTGCAGAAAAAATCTCTTTATCGAGTATAACACCTGATCACCTGCTTTTCAACAAGAAGATTACTTTTTTGGTCACAAGATTTGAAGTGCTTCAGATGATGTTCAGTTGATTGCTCACATATCCCATTCTATACCTAATGACTTTGATGGATCTTTGATTTAACTGGGTGTCGAAATCGATTGCTCGAAACTTTGGATTTTGCTAACCCAAGAAAATACCGCAGGAAAAAGAAACTCGAAATGACTTACAGTAATTAATTCACTTGAATTTATTACCAAAGTATTTGACGTTCACGAGAGTGTTTGGGCTAGACTGGAGATGTTGCTCGAAGAAGATTTAAGAAATTCCAACGGTTGTTGGAACAGCAAAAGGTAGAAGGGACTAAAACGAAACACGAAAAGCAGACTTTACTGAATGAAGAAAGTAAGTATCCATGATTAGGCAATTGGTAGTGAAGATAAGTTAAATTTGGTAGTGAACATAATGAAGGAGATGAAAAAAGAGCAAGGAGGAGGATTAGGGGCAACTCAAACAGATTTTGGTTAATTCAATAAGAAAATGAAAAATTTAATAATGGAGTCTCTGAAGAAGTCAGCTTTCGACCTCTAATCGCCAAATGCATGAAACAGTTGTAAGGAAATTTTGAACGGAGTTGATTAATCCACAGACAAAAAGAAAAGAAAAAAAAAAGAAAATCCACAGAATCCCCATGATTAGGCAATTAAGAGAAGAAGATAAGTTCGATTTGTTAATAAACATAATGAGGGAGATGAAAGGAGAGCAAGAAGGAATTAAAAAGGAGAAATCAATGCTTCAGGAGGATCAAAACTATTTCAACAAAAATCAAATGTAAACCAAAAAGAACAGAAAAAAAAGAAAATCCACAGAATCCCCATGATTAGGCAATTAAGAGAAGAAGATAAGTTCGATTTGTTAATAAACAGGAGAGATGAAAGGAGAGCAAGAAGGAATTAAAAAGGAGAAACCAATGCTTCAGGAGGATCAAAACTATTTCAACAAAAATCAAATGTAAACCAAAAAGAAAAGAAAAAAAAAGAAAATCCACAGAATCCCCATGATTAGGCAATTAAGAGAAGAAGATAAGTTCGATTTGTTAATAAACAGGAGAGATGAAAGGAGAGCAAGAAGGAATTAAAAAGGAGAAACCAATGCTTCAGGAGGATCAAAACTATTTCAACAAAAATAAAATGTAAATCAAAAAGTAAAAAACGTCGATACCAGTGAAGGAAACCAAATGATTAAAAAGAAGTTGCAAGAGATCAAAATGAAAAGATCGAAATCCGGGAAGAAATCAAAAAGAAGGTGCAAGAAATCAGAAAAAATGATATAAAAGAGGACAGGAGAGAAAGAGCCCGTGAGATGGTGAGGGAAGCTATTGCCAATTAATGAAACAAAATCTGAAAAATTATATAATTCTGAAAACAGAGAAAAAACAATGCACAGCAGAATGAGAAAACGCAAATGATAAAAAAAACTAGTGAAGCAAAAACACACAAGACAGAAGTAACTGAACTTACACAGAACGAGAGAGAAAAAAGCAAAGAAGAAACACGAGACTAAAAGCAAAGGAAGGAAAAGGTGCAAAAGGTTATAGTGGGCGGAATGGAATGAAAATGGAGCAAAAGACAAAAAGCTAGAAGAAACCAAAGACAAAATACACCAAAAGGTAAAAAACTTCGAGACCAGGGAAGGAAACCAAATGATTAAAAAGAAGTTGCAAGAGATCAAAATGAAAAGATCGAAATTCGGGAAGAAAATTCAAGAATCAAAAAGAAGGTGCAAGAAATCAGAAAAAATTATATAAAAGAGGACAGGGGAGAAAGAGACCATGAGATGGTGAAGGAAGTAATTGCCAACTAATGAAACAAAATCTGAAAAATTATATAATTTTGAAAACAGAGAAAAAACAATGCACAGCAGAATGAGGAAACGCAAATGATAAAAAAAATAGTGAAGCAAAAACACACAAGACAGAAGCAACTGACCTTACATAGAACGAGAGAGAAAAAAGCAAAGAAGAAACACGAGACTAAAAGCAAAGAAAGGAAAAGGTGCAGAAGGTTATAGTGGGTGGAATGGAATGAAAATGGAGCAAAAAACAAAAAGTTAGAAGAAACCAAAAACAAAATACACACTAATCAGACATGGATGGGTTTGGAAATCGGAAACAACTTGATTTTAAAGCAAAAGGGTGCAGATATGGAGACAAGGAATGTCAGAAGCACAACTGAACATGGCCAAGCTCACTTCCTCCTCAAGAGAGGAGGAAGTGCTCTTGTAAGTGATGAAGGAGAAGGAACGAAACGTCAAAGCCTATACCCTGATCGAAACGTTGCCCTCAACTTATTAGGAAGGATAACATAAAATAACATAAAGAACTGGTCAAAACTCGAAAGCGAAAAATAAAAGAAACGGGGGACAATTAGAAAAAGCACCCAGTCATAAACCCAAAGGGATAGAAAGATTTTAGAAAAAGTATCGATCATAATTAAAATTAATTATTATTGTTAGTGGGCCCTTTTAAAACCGAGTAAATTTCCACTTTCCCGCACATAAAAATGAAAATATTCGACGTGTGATTTCCAAGAGGAATTTAATATCGGTAGCCGCAGATGTGCTGCATACCCGACATGTTTAGCTCACAACTGCATTAACTAACCCTTCGCAACATTAAATTTCATGGTGCACCGGTATCGATTAGCCTTTCCCGATAAGCAAGCTAATGAGGATGCCAACGCTCCCATGTAGAATGTTGAAGATAGGGTCAACAAAATTAAACGACCAAGTACCGATCATCCAAACTAAATGGGCTTCTTACACTGCATTTAGATGGCCCCGGTAATATGCTCTAAATGTACCTGAATTAAGTATCGAAGGGGGTTGATTCATAACTAATGAATCGGAAATGATGACTGGATGAGACGATCAATTTAAATGAGAAATAAAAGCATGTGTCCTTGTTTTACAAGGAAGGTTTCAATTTTCCATGCGTAAGGGAGATCTCCCCATAAAAACCATTTCAGTACCACTGGGATTATTCTTTGTGTGTTTCCTCTAGTTGGTGTGGCTTTATTGGGTGAGACAGCTTTATACATCTCGCGTTTGTTGTTTAGGTTACCACAAGAGACTCCATATACGTGACTGCGTTATGAAACGTAACGCTAATTTTATTTACTACTCATAGAAATAGACTGCGTGCGTGCTAACGCAGTTATATTAGGGTGAAAATGTCATGTCATAAGCATCATTGGCACACTATAAGGCCGTTGACACATCGTGTTCGTAATTATATAAAAGCTAACATCTTACAAAACAAAATTAAAAAATAAATCAGATACGGGGTGTAATCAAATTTGTTGCAAAAAATTCGGTTAATAAACTGCGAATGTAATTGTAAGATATTTAAATTTAAATATATGAAAAAAGGAATGTAATTAAAGTTAATTTAAACTAATCAACATGTATGGCACTAACCCAAACTTGGAACTTTAATAGCGTCTGCTGCGGACAGGCTGAGTACGAAGTTGTTATTAAATTAAATCGATATCACAATAGGAGAGGCACAATTTTGTGGTTTCAAAACTAACTTCACAGGTTATGAGGTAAGTTTACGTATACGAGGGGGTTAGTGGAACGTAACAACAAATTTAAAATATACCGGACGATCGTGGTGCATTTTTAAGGGATGCTCTAAGTCGGTTAGGGAAAGTTTTGAGAAATTTCAGAGCAAGGTACTTAGTTTTTCAACTTTTAAAAGAGTTCTTTTATTTACCTTTTTTTTTTAATTTTCCTTAAATTAAATTTAATGGTTTTTAAGTTTGTGTTTACGAGAGAACGAAAATGGAAATATTAAATTGACGTTTCATCTTTGTTGTACTCGTTTTTATTTCGCATTTTCCCAAAGTATTTGAACTTCGTGTTTTTATTCTTTTTGACATCACCTTCGCAGGAGCACCATCTTTGCAAAATAAATAACAAATATTTAAATTAAAATGGCAATTTAAAATACGAGACCGCCGCACGGCCGGCCATTTTCTGACGATTAAAGAAATAATAGGTGTGCTTTTTAGCGATAGGTGGCGTTGTGTTGATTACAGGTTTCTTTTTTGCACCTCAACTTTGTGACGAGAAACTTTCATTCGAAGAGAAAAGTTATTAATTTATGTTCAAATATAAGAAAACCAGACTTATCATAAACCAGGAAGAAAGATATTACCAAGTTGTTCTGTTCATAAATAAAAAAAACCATTCAAATTTTAAAAAGTAGTTGCGTTTTAGTTGCATATTAATTATTTAAATTAAAACCGGATTTTAAAATATTGCAGAAAACATCTGAGACCGACGCACTGCCACCTATTGACGAATAGAGAAATAAAAGGCGCGCTTTTTAATAGATAGATGACGTTCTGTTGATTTGGATGTATCTTTCGCCGATAGATGGCGCTGCACTGACTTTTCTTGAAGTCCTTTGTAGAGAGAATAAATACATGAAATAGTAAATTGCCGACAGACAAGTTTTTGTTTACTTCAATTTTTTTTTTCAATTTAAAAATTTTTCCGAATTTTGAAAAAGTGTAAACTCCAGTCGCCAACAGATGGCGCTCTAGTCGCCAACAGATGGCGCTCTAGTGATTTTTTGTCTCTTGAATTATTTTTAATTAATAATGCTAGGTAGACGTAATACAAATCGTTGATGTTAGAAAGTCAGCGATAGATGACGTTCTGTTTATTTCCAATATTAAGAGACCGAAGAATTTTTTTAGATTTTATTTTAATTTCAGAGGAGAGTACTTAGTTTTTCAACTTTTAAAAAAGTTCAAGAGCTTATTTTTTATTTACTTTCTTTCTAAATTTTCCTTAAATTAAATTCAATGGTTTTTCAATTTGTGTTTATGAGAGAACGAAAAGGGTAATATTAAATTGACGTTTCATCTTTGTTGTATTTGTTTTTATTTCGCATTTTTCCAAAGTATTTGAACCACCTGTATAACGGAGATATATTGAATTCCTTATTTACAACACCGATTTTTATTGTTGGACCTCAGAAAATAGGTTTCTAGTAAATATTTAAAGAGAAGTATAAAAATCAGATCGTTTTCAACAAGGCATTAATTTACTATTAATTAGTCAAATAAATATAAATATTTCGTAAGCTACTGTTCAGACAATCAAATGTTACGTTTTTCTATTAGAAAATAAACAGCACGTGCTGCCACTATTTTATGAAACACCCTGTATGCGTCAAAATAATTTTAGGTTAGGCAGAAACTCTATGGAGCTATGGAGCTATGGAAGAGGTCGTCCTTAGTGACTCCCCTGTATATTATAAAAAAAAGAAATAACAGAAAAATCGATGTTAAACAAAAATTGAAAACAATTCCAAGGTTTCATAAAGGAGGCTTTAATTTAAAATCACTTTAAGAATAGAAGACCAAACGTGTTTTTATAGGTTAAAGTAACTTTCAATTTAAAGTTCTACTACGAAAACAGCCCTGAAGGCCCAGTTTCATAATGGAATTTAAAAGGAGGCTCCGAAATTAAAATTACATTCATATGTGAAACAAATGTGTTTTCATATTTGTTTTTAAAAACTGAAAAGAGTGACTGGCTAAGTTCCATAATGAAACTGGTTCGGTCCTAAGTCTTCTTCATTTCGTTCAAATGCAAATTCTGAAATTAAGAGACTCACGTTTTTTCGATCCTCTTTTGTTTTCGTTTCGTTCTTGTCTTCGAACAAGAAAAGGCAAAACGAAAAAAAGAAAGTACAAGAAAAGGTCAAAAAAGAAAACGTAAATAAATGCTTCCTGTTTTGCGGTGCTTTTTTTCAAAAAACAAAAAGATAATGATGGTTTTTGTTTATTTGACGAAACTCGTAGTAAAATCGTTTGCTCTTTGGTTTACTTCATTAAAAAAAAATAAAATAATGGCCGTATTTTTCGATGGTTTTTTATTTTGAATGAATAAACGAAAATTTAAAATTCTTTTAAGCGCTTTTTGTTTTTTTTTTTAACGAAAAAAATTAATAAAACACAAAGTGAACGAAATAAAAAAAGTGAACGAAATAAATAAAAATTCTTTTCAATTGTCAAGCACTTGTCGCGCACGTGTCATATGTTCTTATTTTTCCTTATTGTTTTGTTTTCTCTCGATTGTCTTTTGTTTTGCTTTTCACGGACTTTTTTTTATATTTTTCTAGTTTCATGTAATTCTTCCTAGAAGCGACCGTCTTTTGTTTCTCTCCGTCTCTCTTTCTCCGTTTTCGTTTTTATACAATTTTGAAATTTCTTGCTGAAGACGAAACGTGTGTTTTCGTTATGACTTTGCCTTTCTTCTAAAATTAAAAAAATTTGCATTAGTTGTTTATTTATTATGTTAACCTGGATATTAAACCACTAAGTATGTTCATACATATTCTGTAAACCTAATTTTTTATATAAAGAAATAAATAAACAAAAATTTTTAATTCTTTTATTCACATATTTTTAACAAAAAAAAAATAAATAAATAGAACACAAAGCGAGTGAAATAAAAAGTTTTTTTTTGTTGTTAGACATTTGATATACATACATGTGTCATTGTTCTTATTTTATCTTATAGTTTTGTTTTCTCTCGATTGTCTTTCATTTTATCTTTCTGGCTCTCATTTGCTTCTCTTTTAATTTCAATTTTCACTGTCTTTTGTTTATTAATGGCGTTTTTTAGTTTAATTATTTTTTTTTATAGCGAACGTTAAAGTGTGCTTTGTCCAACTCAAAACAGTCGATAAAACGGAATTTTAACAGCAAGGGTAGATAAAGTAACACTTTAACAGCAAGGGTAGATAAAATACTTTAATTTTGTTATTTGAATTAACAAATATTACAACTTAACCATAGCAACAACCTATACTAGTTACTAGGATCATGATCATATAACGCTTTTTTTATTTTTCTGCGAAATTGTTTAAATTTTGTCTTTAACGTTCGCTCTAAAAGAATAGAATGTTACACACGACGGTAAAATTAATTATCGACTCGTGAAAATTTATTCACGAGCGACGAAGGATAAAAATCAATTTTACCGTCTTGTATAACAAATAACTATTTTAACTAAACGACAATGCACTGATATGAACTTCATGAACTCTCCTCGCGAGAAAGTTTCAATAAAGTTCAAATAATTTCAATCGTGACGTCATTGTTGTTATGCGAAAATTGCAAAATACTGTAAAAAATGGCTTTAATTTCGACGATGGTGGACTTTTTACACGCACTGTTTTCAATTTTTTAATTTTCACATGATTATTCTCATGAGCGATTGTCTTTTGTTACTTTCAGTCTTTCTGTCTCTTTCTTTTTCTTAAAAATAATTTTGGAATACCTTGCTAAAGGTGAAACGTGTAGTTTTTGTTACGAATTCATCTTTCGTCAGTTCCGGTTTCTCTTCATTTCCGGTTGATGGTAAGTTCCTTTTCAATTTCACTGTTTGATTTCGTTTTACACTCTTTCTTTAATTTTTTTTAAACAAATAGATCGATAATTCAATTGGCTTCCGGTTGGAACCGCGTCACGATGATTTCTTCTACGTTTTGCTCTTTCATTTATCCATTATAACTTTCAAACTCCATCTATGTTCATTGTTTGAAAGATACCTATTTCAGAAATGAAGGTAGATAGATTCTTTTCGTGTCATTTTTTTAAAATAAATAGGTCGATAATTGAATTGGCTTCCTGTTGGAACCGCGTCACGATGATTTATTCTACTGCCGACGTTTTGCTCTTCATTTCAGAAGAACTTCCTCAGGGCTGCTGCTGCTAGTGATGTTGCACTACTGCTTCTTGTTAGTCGTGTTGAGTCAATTAAATTATGATGTTTCGTTTTTCATTGCAGAACTTCCTCAGGGCTGCTGCTACTAGTGGAGTTGCTATTGCTTCTCGTTAGTCATCGAGTCAAATAAATTATGGACGACGACGACGGCGGTGGCCTTCACATTAAATTAAATAGAGCGATTTTTACCGTTCTTGCTCTCGTTTTCTTTTTAAGTCAATTTTTTTACTTTTACGTTTTTGAAAAAAAGATTTTGATATTGTTTCATTAAGTTTAATTTTTTCTCGACAGTGGCTCCAATATCTGGAGCAAAAATGGCTACATTCTCGCAGAATTTAACACTTCCAAGGACTTTATACATTACAACTTCCAAACGCCATCTATGTTCAGTGTTTGAAAGATATATCACAAATGGACGTAGATAGATTCTTTTTGTAATTCTTTTTGAACAAATAGATCGACAATTGAATTGGCTTCCGGTTGGAAGCGCGTCACGTTGATTCCTTCTATTCCCGACGTTTCGCTCTTCGTTATAGAAGAACTTCCTCAGGGCTGCTGCTGCTGCTAGTGGTGTTGCTACTGCTTCTTGTTAGCTGCATTGAGTTAATTCAGTTATGGACGTCGACGGTCGCGAAAGCCTTCAAGTTAAATTAAATAGATCGATTTTTTATCGTTTTTGTTTTCAATAGTTCGAACCGCGACATTCAGCGATACCTTTTTTAACACAACTTTGTACAGGAATTGATAAATTGCAGCTAGTTTGCTACTTAATAAATCATCCCATACAAGGCGGTCAATCGTGCTGTCTAAGCATATTGAAAGACAAACACTGAACATAGATGGCGTTTGGAAGTCATAATGGATAAAGTCCTTGGAAGTGTTAGATTCTGCGATAATGTAGAAATTTTTGCTCCAAATATTGGAGCCACTGTCGAGAGAAAACCAAACTTAATAAAACAACATCAAAATCATCTTTCAAAAACGCAACAGTAAAAAAATTGACTTAAAAAGAAAACGAAAACAGAAACTTAAAAAAATTTGTTGCAAATCGGTTTTGATTGCAGTGAATCCCTCGAGCATCATCTGTACAGCTGTTTCTGCCCTATTTGGGGCCTCGTCACCAGAAACGTAGCTCGAGATAGCTACTGCTTCTTGTTGGTTACATTGAATCAATTTAGTTATGGATGTTGACGGTCGCGGAAGCTTTCAACTTAAATTAAATATAGTTTTTGTTTTCGTTTTCTTTTTAAGTCAGATTGTGTCAAAAATTGATCGCTGGATGATTATTATTACATCGCATTGGCGAATAACCTTGGTCGATTTGGTTTGCAGTGGAAATCTCGAGCAACGCTTCTGCTGACAAGACACCAAATAGGACCGAAACAGCTGCTCGAGAGATTGACTGCAATCAAAACCGATTTGCAACAAATTTTTTTAAGTTTTTGTTTTCGTTTTCTTTTTAAGTCAATTTTTTTTTGCTGTTACGTTTTTAAAAAATGATCTTGATGTTGTTTCATTAAGTTTGATTTTCTCTCGACAGTGGCTGCAATATTTGGAGCAAAAAAAAACGTAGATAGATTCTTTTCGTAATTTTTTTTTAAACAAACAGATCAATAATTTAATTAATTCTTCTTCTGCCGATGTTTCGCTCTCTCTTCATTGCAGAAGATCTTTCTCAAGGCTGCTGCTGTTAATTATGTTAATATTGCTTTTCGTTAGTCGTCGAGGCAAATCAATTATGGACGGCGAAGCCCACGGAAGTTTTCAAGTTGAATTAAATTGATTGATTTTTATCGTTTTTGCTCTCGTTTTCTTCTCAAGTCAATTTTTTTACTTTTACGTTTTTGAAAAACAATTTTGATGTTGTTTCATCAAGTTTAATTTTCTGTCGACAGTGGCTTCAATACTTAGAGCAAAAATGGCTACATTTTCGCAGAACTTAACACTTGCTACCCATTATAACTTTCAAACGCCATCTATGTTCGGTGTCTGAAAGACATAACAGAAATCAACGTAGAAAGAAAATATTTCTTTTTGCAGATTTACGTAGACTTCAAAATAGCGCATTTCTTGTGTATTTTAATTGTCCTTTTATCTCTTATAAGGTTTATTCCAACAAGTCGTTGACTAGCTCGGAGCAAGATGCCATCTATGTTCAGTTTCTTTAAAGATATTTCAGAAATGAATGTATATAGATTTTTTTGCATATTCATATAGACCCCCAAAATAGCATAGCAAACCTTTTTTTAAAATTTAATAAGGTTTGTTCCAACAACAGTTTCTAACTAGTTGCTCATCGGTATTAACTGCAGCCTTATCAATTTTGATGAGTGTTCGGTTTTGAAATAGTCAGCAACTGCCTGTCTATAGTTTACGAGGTCCCCGTGGCGGCCCTTTAATTAGTCGAAACTCTATATATTTTGTAGCTGTTGCTTATTCATTAAATTCGCCCACATTATCGACAGTTCGCTATCAAATTCAAAGCCAAATTAAATAAAAAATCGAGCCGAGCTTCCCGTATGTATTATTAATTATCTGCCTTCCATTTTAATTACTGCGGTTCACGTTTTAAGCTCGTCAGTAAAAGTGAACAATTAATTGATTCAATGGGCTTTAAAACCCGGTTTCCGTTTGTGTGACGCCGGTGTGATGGACGCTTGTTTATACAATAACCGCAAAGCGTACACCTAGTTGTGACGGTATGAAAATTTGCTCGCTTCGCTTTCGGCGGTTATTCCGTCGTCTGTTTTTATTGTGCCCCCGCAAACAAACAGGCGGTGAAAGAGTTTTCCTTTCGCCAGGCGTTTATTCAGCTTATTCCGTTCTTATGAATAATAAATAAATGAAAACACTAAGTAATTATACTACGTCAACCTTATTTTTTTTTTTTTGGCTTGTTGCTAGTTTTTCCTGGTAATTCACAACTTGGGGGTTTATTTACAAAGAGCTATTGTTCTGAGTTAGTTGCTCTTAGAATAATGGCACACCATCATATTGAATGATGTTATACAGGCCGTTGTTAAGTCACCTTGCCTTTCAGTAACCTGACGTGGTGAAACTTCGCTAAGTAATTAATCAAGCCTTTCCTTAACGAAGACACGTCAAATGAATCGATCTAATTAGCCTAGGAGACAGGACTTGAAAGCACTGACCAGTTACTACATTATGTAATAAGGGAGTATATGAAATACGTATGCGATGTATAGAGGTAAATGGTAAATTATTATAATGGAAGGTGCTACAAGGTAAAACCGAAACTTACGAACGTATTATTTTCCTTATCGGTTTAGTTATAAATTATATTACTTAATCTGTATTGGGCACGCACACGAAGAAAGTAAAAGTAAAATTATTGACGAGGAAGTAAAACTACTTTCTGAAAATAAGGTTGTCGTTTGTTAAGGTTTCCTAAAAAAATCTTCAGGAAAAGCACTTACCTAACAACGACTGAAATTCACACACATGTGGAACGAACATTGCAAATATTCAAGAAACAAATTAATTTAAGTTCTTGCGAATTATATTTCTGAAACATCGCGCGTCCATATAAATTTTACTTTCGCCGTCAAATTGATGCATTAGCTCTGCGCAGCCCTGTAGCATTTAGGGATGGATTTATTGCGCGTAATTTACGAGTGTGTACAATAAATACACGTATTCAATTACATAGATGTAACAACGGAAACTAATTAAATTGGCGGCGGCTTTTTATTCTGTTCCTACCCGGAAAATCGATGTCAGTGTTTCCGGGGAACCGGCGGCGCCCTAATTTCGCCCCGAATTTCCACCAGAAGAAAGTTGAAACCACTTACGTAATACTTTTGTTACGCGCATTTCATTCTGATGAAATAAAAAAAAAATTCTTTGTCACATCAGTTGATTTCATTAATAATTGAAGCAATAATTAAATGGTCTCTTGCAATTCTTCTTTTGTACCGAAAATTATGTAATTCTTTCTGTTTGTTATTGATTTGAGCCAAGCCAATCTTGTTATCATTTTGAGGACATTGTATTATCACCTTTTAATATGTTCAACCCCTTGTCCACGCTAGCCTTTTCTGTTTCTTCCATTTCATTTGTTGCCTGCACATTCCTCCCATCATAATGATACATTTGTTCGTTGTTGTCCTTATTCATTCCTAAACGTATTCTTTAATGACACTTCTATCTCGTTGTTCTTTTAGTGTGGGCGTTATTTGGTTTTTCAATAATCTCAGCTTCCGCCCAATGTCATTTAGTTGCATCATTGTCTTGCAAATAAATAAAAGTTAGGGGCTATTCAGTTACTCAGTTTGGAAGCAGAAAGTATTATATTAAGGACAAATTCTTGGGTGAAAAGAACGATATCGTGCAAACACCATAAGAAGAAATCCCAATCGAAATATTTGGGGCGAAAGAAGAGTACGTCCATGAAAGTTGAATTAGGACCTTTGAAAAACGAATGGAAGCATGAACAATAAGCAGCAATCTCTATTTTTTTTTAGGTAAAAGTACTAATCATGGTGTCTTAACATCGTATCATGAAGAATACGCTGGGTCTTTAATAGAAAGGAGGTTTGATTCTGACTTGGGGTTGTCGATGAAGCTGAAATAGCTCGTTACAAATTTTTCGGCTTAGACCAACTTAGACCCAAAAACTTCAAATCGTTAGCAAAGAATATGACATACTTGGTCGAGATCAAGTTCACTGATTGTGAACCATCATAATTGGAAGGAAGGTTCGAACCTGATGGGCCATTAACGGAAAGAAGGTTTGATTCTTACTGCAGGCGAAAACTGTTGCTGTCGATGAAGCTGAATTAGCTCGTTACAAATTCTTCGGATCCAAATGGTTAGGTTAGACCCAAATACTTCAAATTTTTGGCTAAGCATATGACATACCTAGCCGAAATCAGGCTTATTGATTGTGAACCATCATAATTGGAAGGAAGATTCGAACCTGATGGGTCTTTAACGGAAAGAAGGTTTGATTTTGACTCCCGGCCGAAGTTGTTGTCGATGAAGCTGAAATGGCTCATTACAAATTCTTCGGATCCAAATGGTTAGGTTAGACCCAAATGTCCAAATCGTTAACTAAGAATATGACATACATGGTCGAGATCTGGCTTATTGATCGTGAACCATCATATTTGGAAGGAAAGTTCGAACCTGATTAATCGAAGGGAGAAGATTTGATTCTGACTTCCGGCCAAAGCTGTTGTCGGCGAAGCTGAAATAATTCATTATAAATTCTTCGAATCCAAATGGTTAGGTTAGGCCCAAATACTTCAAATCGTTAGCCAAGAATATGACATACATGGTCGAGATTAAGCTTACTGATTGTGAACCATCATAATTGGAAGGAAGGTTCGAACCTAATGGGCCATTAATGGAAAGAAGAAGGTTTGATTCTGACTTCCGGCCAAAGCTGTTGTTGTCGATGAAGCTGAAATAGCTCATTACAAATTCTTCGGCTCCAAATGGTTAGGTTAGGTCCAAATACTTCAAATCGTTAGTTAAGAATGCGACATACATGGTTGAGATGAGGCTTACTAATTGTGAACCATCATAATTGGAAGTAAGGTTCGAACCAGATGGGCCATTAATGGAAAGAAGAAGGTTTGACTTCCGACCAAAGCTTTTGTTGTCGATGAAGCTTATTACAAATTCTTCGGACCCAAATTCTTCAAAATGTTAGCTAAGAATATGACATACATGATCGAGATCAAGCTTACTAATTGTGAAGCATCGTAATTGGAAGGAAGGTTTGAACCTAATGGGTAATTGCTGCGGAAACCTTTCGGGCAATGACTTGTGTACCTAAAGATCAAATCCAACTAACCTTAGAAATGCTAAGAACATGGAATGTGGTTTCTATTTTGAAGAACAATAATTGTCACTATTTTGATCATTTGGGCAATCAATCTAAGAAGGCCTGTATGAACAAGGTGGTTGCACAGATTTGTTGGTACCATTAAGAAACGGCCGTCAGTTAAGTGAGCGGTCATACTGCATGAAATCGTTAAGTCAATGGTTGGATCAAACCATTTGATTAATTAGCGATTGGGAAAATTGAACACGTCTGATCAGTTTGACCGTTACACTTATCGCAGCTTTTTATATTTTTTTAACCTCGTTTGTAACTATAACCAGGAAGAGTACATAATTCAAATTTGTTCGCTAAAAACTCTCAAAATTATTGACTATCACAATTTTTTCTCATTTTTACATGTGTCAAAACAGCTTCCTTCTGACTCAACCCTTCAGTTTGAATTAAAAAACTTACGTATTTCCATAATTCAAGCAACAAATTTTGTCAGTCTTAAAATTGTAATCGCGACATCTTGCGGTCGATTTTTGAACTAAAATATGTGAGAAATGACAAATGGCAAACACTTTGCTGCCTGCCTAACAAGTCGTTCCTGACCAATCTAAAATTTTGAAATTTATTGCTAGTGGATTTTAATCGCAAGGATTACTCGGGCACTGTTTGGACAGCTGTTTTGGCCCTATTTAGCACCTCGTCAGTTAAAGAGCAGTGAAGTTTTCGAGCTACTCTTTTGATGACGAAGCCCCAAGTAGGGCCAAAACAGCTGTCGAATGGTTGCTCGAGGAATCCATTGCTATTAAAAACTTGGGTCGAACTTCTTTAAAACTGTAAGTAATAAGAAATGGTTCTTCTAAAAATTTGTAAATATTTCAAATCACAAATCACTGAAATTTGTAAAGTAAAAATCAGTTACATGCCTTAAACACTGCGACAGCTGTTACTCCTCCTAGTTTAAAAATAAGCTACAGAGGGAGTAATAGTTGTAGCCTTGTCGCAGACGCTATCCATAAAAGTAAAATGAACCTAAAATTGATTTAACTTTATACGTTTATCGAATAAAGTGTTTTAATAACAGATCTATTCAGAAGTTTTAAGATTAAAGGCATGTGTGAAACTGGCTTTTGACTAGTCAATGGCTTTGTGAATTAAATTACTCTTCCTAGTTTAAGAGCGAGTATGAATTGTGATTTTTGAACATTCTCTTTCTTGCCAACTTGACAGTAATGGATTCCATAGGATTCAAGGTTAATTATAACAAGAAGTAACTAACTCCTCATAAGTTAATTTTTGATAAGGCCACTTGTACAAACGCAAGTTAACCTTGACCATCGGTTTACTCCCATGATAACAGTAATTGCGAACACGCTCCTCACAAATTAATTTTTCATGGGCCCACTTGTACAAGTTAACTTTGACTATCGGTTACTCCCATGATAACCACCGAGAGTTAAAGTTAATTTGCCCTTTATACAAGTGGGCTATAATCTATTTAATTTTTTCTGTAATAACCAGACTTCGGATATTTTTCATTGTCCTTGTATTGCGTAACTATGGCAACGCTGCAAAATTTCCGAAATTTGATAGTAATAATTACTTATTTGTTGCAAGAAGAACTTAGAGTTTGGACCTCATTTGGAATTGTAGTTGTTGTGAGGAATCATAGGAAGGGTTCATTCTTTTGGGCTCAGGAAATATCAAACTGTTTCAAAAAATTGTTTTATTTTCTTTTCATTCAGACCGAAACATTTGAAAATAAGTAACGAATTTTTCTGAACTTTCTTATATTGTTATTGGTATCGTACACCCAACATTTCGCTTGACAATTTTGTCACACATGTCCCAATTTTCGAGGAATTACATTTATGACAACTATCAAATAATGTGCGTGCAGATAACTTGATAAAAACAGTTTTCTCTATCAAGCAAAGATTGTACACAGCTTATACATTATGCGATTTAAAATCTAAAATTGAGAAAAAGTGATAAGAAATTCCCCTTTATTCCCGTACTTGGGAATTTTCTTACTCGCGATAATTTCTCATTAATTAAAACGCCTTTCAAAGCGAGCGAAAGGTAAAATTCCTTTTTTGACTTCGTTCGAGTCAAACAAGCCAGTGCAAGTCAAGCGTTAAAAAAAATTTACCTTTCGCTCGCTTTAAGAAGTGTTTCAATTATTAATTACGTTTTATCTATAATTAAACCAAAATATAAGGCCTTACGTCCGAGTTCCATAAAAAAAAAATAATATTGCCAGCGCGAAATGAAACTTTCTTACAAAATACTTTCAAATGGCGCATAACTTGTTTTCAAAGCGGCATTATACCGAAGAGGGCCACAAAAAATCAGCACAAAAATCGAATATCAATCAAAACACGTTAAATTTGATGGCGCATATTACCCTCATGAAACGCAAAGTGGAAAACTTTATGCCCCATAAAATATACCTGCTTTTATAATAAGATGCTTCAGGGGCCTACGACACATTCAAGAAAATTCGTCCACCCCCCCGATTTTATATAATTAAATAAATAAAGACCCCCCTAAATTTTATTACTTAAAAGGATCCACATATACTCACGTGAATTGGTGGGCTCGCGCATTTTCGCCGATTATGTTGCGCACTGTACGAAAACTATACACACAAGAAACCCTGTCGAGGAATTACTGGAATTCGCGGAGTATTCGGTGCGGAAAGCGCGGCGCGCTGTCGGAGGAGAGCTTTCGGTGAGCTTTCGTAGCGTACGACGGAAGCAAACTGCCGAATCTCGAGCTCTGTGGAAGCACATGATAAGGGACAGGTGAAATAGATTTAGGGGCGCAAGCGCCGTCGCGAATCCAAAAAGCTCAAAGTTCGCATGCCCTTATCTTACAAAGTTTTCGGGCATTAGGATCATTTCTTTGTTGCTTTCATGAAAGCAAATTGAATTTGATTAGAATGGTTTTTTTTTAAGAAATCATGCAAAACTTTTGGGCGCAGCTTGAAGGCTGTTTTACTCTGCCCTATTTTTTGGATGAAATTTGGTTCAGCTTCTACGACAACACTGCGCAACAAAGAATATTGAGAAAAATGTTTCAGAAAAATGCTTGGGCACGTGGATTTTTATTTTTAAATCACCAATTATTTTAAAACGGACACCAAAATTGGCATTAACACTCTACGTTTCGCTATCATTTTATAAGCTACGTCAGGAGTGAAAGTAAAAAAAAATATTTATTATTTTTTTGGCCCCGTATATATGCTGTGAACGTTGTTAATATCTTTTATATTCAAATTCAATTTTAATATTAATAGAAACCTTGATATTTAAAAAGTTATTTATTTATTCCGAACCAGACGTGATTAGGCAAGCAAATTATCAGTCATCCTGTATATGTATTTATTAATAAAAAAATAGCTTTCGCCTTAAAAAATATTATTTAATTAATAAGAAAAGTTCTAGATCTTATAAAGTCATATTGTTACGAATTAAAAAAAATATTGAGATTGCTAATTGTTGCTTAATGGTGAACTTATATGATTTTGTATTAATAAATAATAAATACAAACATGTTGCTTCCGCAATTCATCTGAATTACAAACAACGAAATGTTTCTCTCATATTAAAAATATAATAAAATAAAAACTTTTTAAATTTTTTTTTAAACAAAATTCGAATAAATAACTAATTGCGGAGTCGCGTAATAAAATATTAATTTTACGCGATAAAATCCGCCGAGCTGGAAAACGAATAAAGTTAGCCGTGTTCATTTCAAACATTATTAATTAATCCGATGTATTTGGTTCGAAAATAAATTTATTTTAACCGTATTTACGTTTCAAATGGAATTACGTACGAATTCACCGCAAAAAAAAATTTGAAATAATGTTCCCTTATTTTCATTAATTTATTTTTAATATAGAAACAAATAATTCGGGCTGAAAATGCAAAACGCTTAATTTAACATACATGTGTACGTACACATGTAAAAAATAGTTTTGTATAAATTTTCTATATTTTAAAGCACCGTACTCAGTTTAATATGAATGTAGTTAATACAACAACCATCGTCATACATGATCTTCTCCTCTAATAAGTTTGCTGTTTTCGCGCAGATGACAAGCGCGAGGTCATCTGCGTAGGCTATAATCGTCGACCCGGAATCAACGTCGACCTCCAGGACTTTATTGTATAAGTTATTCTAAAGGGTCGGTCCTAGAACTGATCCCTGCCGGACTCCACATTCGATATTTGTGTGCGTGGCAACTGGGGCTATGATTTCTCTTTCTGCCAGGTACGAGGATATGATTCGGATTAACCCAGGTCTCACTTCGTACCTGTACAAGGCCGCTATTATCCCTCTCCAGGGAGCGCTATTAAACGCATTTTTAACGTCACCAATATGGTCGGCCTTTCTCCGGATGTTCTCTACAATTTCCTTCACCAGCCCCAGTGCAGTCAAGGTCGATTTTCCTGCCCGGGACCCTTGCTGATTCTCATTAGGATCCTCTTGTCCTCGAGCTCAGTAGTTAGTCTGTCCTTTATCAGCCTTCCCCATAACATCCAGGAGGCATATAGGCCTATAGCTAGTCTCTTCGCTGTCATCCTTCTTTGGCTTTTCAATCAGATTCAGACTAGCCTTCTTCCACCTCTTTGGGAAATTTCCTGTCTACAGGCATTCATTATATATCTCCCGGTATACTTGCTTTCTTTGTCAACTTCTAAACGCATTTGTTTATTATGTTGAACTGCATTGAAACTGTAATCCTCGTAAAATAAAGTCAAAAGATTTTTCTTTTTTATTTTTTGAACATGAAAATGTCGTTAAAAGTTCTGAATCGATGACTGAAATAAAAAAAAATTGCTTACAAAAAAGTAAACAAAGATGAAATAAATAACAAATAATTACTAAACAGAAACAAGAAACAAAAGAGGTCCGATGATTTTCGAACGGAATATATATATGTAACTAACCACGCAGAGGAAACGCTAATGAAATATCAAAAAACAAATAAAGTAGTCAGAAACAAAAGAGAATCGACACAAATAATATGGAAACGCGACGAAAAAGATACTCGAAAAACAAAAGAAAATCGACAATTCTCTGGAGGAGTTCCAAAAATTAAAAACCCAAAAAAAAGTGAAAATTATTTATAATAAAAAACTAAAAATGACTGAAATAAATGACAAAGCGGATTGTCTAAGAATAAAAAAAAAATATGAAAATAACACGAAACACCACGACGGCTCTAACGAAATATCAAAGGACTAATAGGATAATCAGAAACAAAAGAAAATCGACACAAACGATATGGAAATGTGAAGAAAAAGATCGAAAGGAAAACAAAAGAAAATCGGCGATTTTTCGTCGGGGTGTAATTAATAGGGTAACAATAACGAAATGGAAAAAATAAAATGAACGAAAACGAAAGAAACTCCACAATTCTCTGGCGATGTTTAAAAATCAAAAAACAAAAGATAACTCGAATAAATTGCAAAGAAATACCAAAAAGAAAACGAAAGAAACTGACGAATCTTCAGTGGAAAAAAATGAAACTTTCAGGCAGACAGACGGAAAACCACAACACCGCCAAGGAAATAAATAAAAATCAGACAATCAGAAGCAAAAGATAACCGAAAGAAATAATACGAATGTGCGAAGAATAAGATGAATGGAAAACAAAAGAAAATCGACGATTCTTCATCGGGGATGTAGTTGAAAGGATGGCACGCAGCGAAGGAAAAACTCGATGAAAAGAAAAAATAAAATAAACAATAACAAAATACGAGAAATAAAACGAACAATAACAAATGAAACTGGACAATTCTTTGGAAGGTGTTCCAAAAATTAAAAAGACCGCAAAGTGACATAAATGAAGCGTGAAAAATTATTTGCAATAAGAAACCAGAGATAACAAAAACAAACAAAAAAAAACAAAGTCCGACGATTGCCGGGATTTCATCGGAATTAAAAGAGTAACGATGACGAAATGCAAAAAACACAATGACGGAAACAAAGGAAATATTCGACGATTTTTTGGGGGTGTTTAAAAATCAAAAGGCTGAGACGAAAGAAGAAAGCAAAAGAATGCAAATGAACTCTGAAAAATTATTTACGATAAGAAACCAAAGATAATTCGAATAAATTGCAAAGAAATGCAAAAATATAACAAAAGAAAAAAAAAAAGAAATCCGACGATTCTTCAATGGATTGTTCGAATATCAAAAAAAGAATAATAATAATAAGAAGCTAACATACAGACGGAAAACCACAATAGCGTCAACGAAATGTCGAAGAAATAAATAAAATAAAAATCAGACAATCAAAAACAAAGCACAACAGGGACAAATAATATGGAAAGGTGAAGGAGAGGATAAGTGGAAAGAAGACGTTCTTTCGTAACGAAGGGCAAAACGTCGACGAAAAAGAAATTCATTGATACGATTTAACAGGGAGCTCTGGTGAAAACAGTGAAATCGCCGTTTTTTGTTTAATTTTAAAAATTCAGAAAACCTTACTGTTTATTATTTTTTTTAAGACGCAGGGCCTCGGCGGGATTTCAAAATTAACTTTAACGTTTTTGCCAAACTAACTCATTTAAAAAATCTCCACGCGGCGCCCCCACGTCAAAAAATGCGCCAAACTCTCTTACATGAAATTTAATTATACGAGGGTCGCACCAAAAGTATCGACCATTTATTTATTCTTAAGGTATTTACTCATTAAAATTACAACCAAAAGGATGTGGTTATAATTGAAGGAATTTTGTTTGCTCCGGTGTAGCTACAATGCGGTACATATTTGGTTCAAGGGGTGAATGAAGCCATAACATAAATGAACTGCAATAACATCTATTAATCAGGTATTCGCTGCAGTACAGTACAGTGAAGGCGTCGAAGCTGGCATTGTGTCAGCGTCCTTATAATGCAATTTGATTCTGTGGTTGCTTTAACGACTTCTGGCGGTATGCGGTCAGGACCCGGTTCCTTGCCTTTCCTAATCCTGCCGGAAGCCCTTGATATTTCCTCCAGATCCTCTAGCGATCTTCCTTAGCATTTTCCATGTTGGTCCGGTTCCGCTTGGGAAAAATTTCCTGATGTGTCTCCCTTGTTCTGCCGGACTCATTTGGGTACTTGGCTCTAGACGTAGTTTCTTCGTGACAATCTTATATGCCTTTCCCCAAATGTCCTCCCTCAGCTCGGTTTTTAGTTCGTCCCAGCATCTGGCCTTGGATTTCCTTATGGTCTTTACTAGGTTTAGTTTGGCCTCTCTATACACCCGTTCGTCGTCCGCTGTACGCATCAGGCGGGTTGCTCTTCTTCAGCTTGACGCACTCATTTCGCATTTCCGCAATGGAATGGGTCCACCAATAGGCCGGGACTCTCCTGTGTTTTCCGCTTTTTCGAGGGAGGTGCCTGTTGCATAATCCGGTGAGGATTTTGGTCAGTTTCTCCGGGTTCCGCTTCTTAGTGATACTAAGTTTGGCGAAGTCCTTCCCAATATGCTCGAGTCCTGTTAGGCTGACTCTCCATCCTACCGCGAAGGCATGTTTATTTCGGGATTCGATCCTCTTCGTTATGATGATTCTATGGTCGCAGAGGCTTTCCAGTTCCTCAGCAACCCGCCATTTCGCGACTCGGTCTACCATCCCGAGGGAGGCCAAGGTCAAATCGTTGTTCTGGCTGGTTACATTTTTGTTGCACAAATGACTAACTACTCTAGGAAGGCACAATTTTCAGTTTAGAACGGGATTTTAGTCGGAGTTAAATCGGAGTCGAAATGAAATGAAATGAAGAAATCAATAATCAGTTAACAGAAAGTATAGTCAATCCTGAACGTAATATACATACATTTCGGAATTAAAAAAAAATCTTGTTATTAATAAAGCAACTCATCAGAACCCAACGAAACGTGCAAATAAAGTTAAACATTTCCGGGGGATAACTTAATTTCATTTTAAATGCTTCACCGAAAGTATCGCCAACATTAAAATTGAACCGGTACACACGACCCCCACAAAGAAGGATCTCGATAATCCTATTACAAATTGCGCCGTGCCGGATTTTAGCACAAAATATTTACGTAAGCTCACGACATATTTCAGGACCTCGGTAGTTCAAAAACTCGTTCGGAGCCACGTCTCTTTTGTGAGATATAATACTCGGCCCGTCACAATGGATATGTAATAATGTGTTCCCAACTAATTTATTTCTGCCCGGGGTTCATTGCTCCAGTTTTCTATAGAGAAACAAGAATTCGCCGATGATGACGGAAAACTTTAATTTATAATTTTTATATCGAACATCTTATTTAAAGTACAGACGTGAGTGAGCTTTCAGAATTTCCATCGCTGAAGCTAACGGGTGGCGGGGATTTCATATTTAAATAATTTCTATTGTTATTTAGTTTTCATAGAGACGACGTACGAACGCCTGGCAGAGAGAATGGTGAATCTGGAAGTGCATAGAAAATTCATGAAAGACAAAGTACTAGAGTCGTATCGTAACGTCTAAGTATGTTTGAAGTAGATGGATCTCGGAAAACATGCCCCCTCAATTATTTATATCTGAACGGTAAAGCACAACTACGTGAGACTTTATTAAACGCAAGTAGGTAACGTTTCTGATGGTTTTGGCTTGGAAGTTGGAGGGCTTTAATCTCCGCTTGGTCTCCAGAAGCAAGTGGAAATTCGTATGAGCACAGCTCATAATAACTTGAGGAAGGAATTTAAGGTTCTGTATTTCCTAGAAGGGTTATTAAGAGATGACCTTGGCTGCTAATCGAACAGCTAGAGTTCTCGGACGAATAATATTTCTAATTCTCATAAAAGGTATAATGCTAAAAACTGATGCAACACCAGGACGATTAAATCAAGTAAAATTTCTTCTGAATCGAACAGGTCTGAAATTTGTAATTTCTGTAAAAAGCTACTATAGCTTTGTTATTTTGGAGGTGTTGGTCGTTACCTATGAATGATGAGTCCGACAATGTAAAGCCACAAATGAATGGCAGTCGGTCACCTGTCGGTGGTCCATTTGTAAAGCGCAGCGTTTACCTCCGAGCGTTTACCCCCCACATTTCTCATTGGCTGCACCACTGTGATAGTATATTTGTAAATACTAAACCTGCTCTTCATTTGCATCGACCCAAACATGGAGGATGCTCTTGTGTAAATCCCAGCCAGCGGTTGTATAATTAATTTTATTGATGTGTCGACTGTACTTGCTGTTCTTTTACATACACATGTTATAACATTGATAAATTTGTTTAACAGTAGAAATTAGAACTTCGGAAGAAGAAAAAGAATTCAGTTCGGTCACCTCCAGTTAAAAATTTTCAAAATGGTTGTAATGCAGTAAAAACCTGAAAGCGTCTTATACAGGATGAATCAGGTTTAATCTCGATACTTCACGAATCGACACGACTTTCTTCAGTGGTGGAGCAAGAAACGAATGGATCCGTTGCAAGTAGAATTGACGGCGAAGAATTTAACAAGCGCAAAGTATATCGTCTTTTGTTTTGTTTTTTTTTTTTGCACGATTAATGATGTTGATGAATTTATCAAAGATAATGTGGATCGTCTTTTGTTTTGTTTTTGATTAGGGAATAAAAGATGCAAAAAGCGATCATAGATCTCCGGAAAATAAAAAATTCTTTTTGCACCTCATGATAAACTTATCAAGTGTGTAATCGATTGTCATTTGTTTTATTTTCTTTTTGCTTTTGACGTAGAAAAGGCGTCCGAAAGAAAATCGAAAGCTCTCTGATAAAAATCGACCGTTTTTAGTTTGTTTTTTTTTTGTCCCGTGATATAATCGATCGTCTTTTGTTTTTTGAATTCCGTAGATTTCACAAAAAATCACGCTAAGAATTTCTTTTTTTTTTGTTTTTTATGTTTTTCTTCGATTAATAACAGACGACATTCGTCAAAGTTAGAATTTTATTAAAAAAAAAGAAATTAACTTACTGGAGAAAAAATTAATAAAAAAAAGACGATCTCCGCTGTACATAATTTCAAAGAATAAAGAAGAAATGTGAGACACGATTGATTTTTATTTTTAAAGAAAATGAATTCACTATCAAAACTTGTAGTATTTTTTGAATTATCTCTACTATTTTTTCTTTTTTTTTGTTTGATAAAACAAGGTCATCTTTGCTTGTGAAATCGATAGTCTTTTGTTTCTTTTGTTTTTTGCTTTTGATAATGCTGCAAAAAGCGTTCGATTTTCGGTGGTTTAAAAAAAAAACACGCGAATAAAACTTTTTACAATTTTCCATTTTTTATGGAAAAAATAAATAAATAAAGAAAAAAGACGATAGCCTTTTGTTTTCTGTTGTGTTTACAGCGAATAAAGAAAAAATGCAAAACATGGTTGTGACGTCGTTATTTTTTTTTAAATCGATCACCTTTTGTTTTTTTTATCAAATGTATAATCGAACGCGTCTTTTGTTGCGGAAGGCGTTCAACGACTTTCGTTCGTTTCTCTTTCGGCCCTCTAAATGAAAATAAAAAAAAATTCCTAGCAAATAATAGATAGTCTTTTGTTTTTGTTTTTTTTTTGTCGTCTTACGGCGAAGAAGACCGTCTTTGTTTTGTTTTTTTTTGTTGCACGACCAATGACGATGAATTTATCAAAGAGAAAGTGGATCGTCTTTTGTTTTGTTTTCGATTAGGGAATAAAAGCAAAAGGCGATCATCGATTCTCTGGACAATAAAAAAAAATCGTTTTGCGTCTCATGATGAAGAACTTATCAAGTATATTTGTCATTTGTTTTTTTTTTTGCTTTTCACGTAGAAAACAAATGCAAAAGGCGTTTTGAAAGCTCTCTGGTACAAAGCATCCTTCGATTTTTTGAAATTTGTTTGTAAAATTGAAACTTCCAGACTTGTCTCGAAATATCGAAATCGAACGAAAAACAGAGAAACGAAGATGAACGAAAAATGAAAAGTATTCAGAAAGAAAAGCAACAAGTACGATGAAAATGATGAACGAAAAAGAAAATACATAACATGATGATACAAGGATGGCGACAAAGTGAATGAACTATGAAAAAATATTCCGACAAAAAAGAAACAAAAGAAAAGCGAAATAAACGACATGAGATGTGCAATAAATATGAGTTGAGGCAAAAACAAAAGAAGATCGACGGTTATCCCAAAGGGATGTGAGAAAATTAAGAAAACTAACAGAAACCAAAAGAAGAAATTACGCGCAACGCTTGTGTTATTCCAAAAAATAAAAATAAAAAATAAATTGACAAAGCAAAAACAAAAGAAAATTCAAAACTACGTAAAAATATTTCGTCAAAAAGAAACAAAAGAAAGCGAAATGGACGACTTGGATGCGTTATAAGAGGTGAAGCAAACACAAAAGAAGATCGGTTATCCCACGGGGTGTGGGAAAATTAAGAAAACTAAGAGAAAGCAGAAGAAGAAATTATACGCAACGTTTGTGTTATTCAAAAAATAATAATAATAAATTGACAAAGTAAAAACAAAACAAAATTCAATTATGAAAACAATATTTCGACGAAAAGAAACGAAAGAAAGGTGAGGCAAAAACAAAAGAAGATAGTCGATTCTCTAACGGGGGTATAAAAAAATTAAGAAAAGTAAAAATAGAAATTACTCGAAATGTCTATGTTAATACAAAAAAAAAAAAAAATAACAAAGTAAAAGCAAAAGAAAATGCAAATACGTAAAAGTATTACGACAAAAAGAAATAAAAGAAAAATCGATCGTTATCTCACTGGGGATAATCGAAAGTAAAAAAAAAGAAATTCCTGTTTATTCAAAAAATAAATAAATAAAAATAAGAAATAAATTGACAAAGCAGAAACAAAAGAAAATTGAAATACAAAAAAAGCAAAATAAACAACACGGACGTATAACATGAGGTGAGGCAAAAACAAAAGAAGATCGGCCTTTCTCCAACGGAGGTGTAAGAAAATGAAGAAAACGACTAGAACGAGGTGCAAGAAAATTAAGAAAATTAATAAAAAGTAAAAGAAGAAATTACACGAAACGACAATGTTATTCCAAAAAGTAATAAATAATAGTAATAATAAATTGACAAAGTAAAAACATAAGAAAAGCGAAAAAAGCGGCATGCATGTGTCATATGAGGTGAGGCAAAAACAAAAGAAGATAGACGGTTATCCCATGGGGTCTAAGAAAATTAAGAAAACTGACATAAAGAAAAAGAAGAAAATTACGCGAAACGCCTAAGTTAATACAAAAAAAAAAAATTGACAAAGAAAAACAAAAGAAAATTCAACTACGAGAACATATTTCGACATTATTCTTTCTAATGTTTTTCTATTCCTGTAATTCTACAGTCTGTTGTTGTTTGTTTCAGTTCTCTTTTGTTTGTTTTTTGTATGGAATTAATTTTTCTTGTTTGTTTCATGTACGAACAGTTTTATTTTTGTTCAGTCATACTAGTCTTTTGCACTAACGTTAACGCTACGCTACCACCCCCCTTTCCCCGCAGAATGATTTCTTTTGTGTGAAGCGTTGCCCCTCTCCCTTTATCAATTTTGACTGTCTATCACTTTCTACCATCATCGATATTCTTTTAATCTCTATTCGTGTTTGATTGTTTTCTTTTTCCTTGTTCGTATGATATTAATTTTCGTATTACGTTAGTGTCTCGTAGTTCTTTTTTTTTGTTTTTGTTAGACCTTTAATCTGTAAACAATTGAAACTTTACTTTTGTTTATCTTATTCTTCCTATTTTTTTTTTTTTTGAGAAATTGTATTTGTCTTTTATAATTTTTGTTAATTTTTCTATATTTTCCAAAATTTCTTGACAGGGTAAGTTGAGCGATGTTTTGCTGTTTTTGTTCCGATTCTCTTTTGTATGTTTTTGTCGAATTAGTAAATAATTCGATTATATTTTTTCAATTTTCTTGCAGATATAATCGTGTGTCTTCTGTTTTCTATTTCTATTTTTTTATTATCTAATTCAGTTTGATTAATTTTTTGCTTTGTTCTTGACCAAATCAATCTTTTCCGTTATTATTATTTTATTATTTATTTTGCTCTTTCAAATAATTTTTCAAATTGTATCCATATCATTACTCCTCGACTGTTTTTGTTTGTTTCAAGGTTAAATCAGAATCGAGATTTTAAATGCATCACCCTGTATGATGTAAATTTATATTTTTAAGTGTAATTGCAGGGTAAACTTGTATGTCAGGTAACATCATAAAATTTGCGTTAAAATATTAAAATGGTGTCGATTCATTAATATTTCGAAGTAAATTAGATTTTCAGAGGTATTAAAAAATGAAACTGTCCTTGCGAAACGGCCTCCCCAATAATTCATTCGTCTTTGGTCCTTGCGTCAAAGGAATCCATCATTTTAATGCCGCGATAAAGTTCAGTTTTTTGCACATTCAAACCAACCCAATATCTAATTTAGCTATCTCCAGCGTCGAAGACTGCGCGATCTTTATCTAAATCAAAATGTGCAAAAAAATGGCTTCCTCGAGCGCGCTGGTAATTTACGTCGGAGAGTCGCTTCAGTTGACCCAGTAATTTCGAAGCAATTAATCGAATTAAAACTAGTAATTGAACGAGTTGGACTGCATTTTACAAGTTGTCGGGGGTCTCTTATAATAAGGGTAACTATTTTAGGGGAAGTAATTGTAAAGTTTATGACATGTTTGCCGATTCAAGTCCCCACATACGCTCCGACTTGTTCGTAGATTTGTTTCAATTACAATTTCAATTTTAAATCCAAACGGACCTCTTGCAAAAAATATTTCGTTGATATCCCCTTCCAGATTTAATTACATATTATCAGACTTTGGCGTTTCTTAGGACGTTCCAGAGCAGGTCTTGTTTTATCTCATGCGATATTTAAGTTAATAAAACATGTGGTTACGAGTTCTCTGATAATAGTCCAGTCGGTTTTTGTTATACCCACAAGAAACATTGCTTACGAATATCAAGCGTCCGCCGACCTGTTAGTAAGTCATAAATCGATGAAGATCACATCATGACAAGACCTCCTACGGAGAATTGTAGGTAATTGTTCATATACGACTATTTATCACGTTACCTACTATACAAAAATGTGTAAGTTGTAAATAGCTTTTTGCCTACATTAAAGAAGTATAGGTAAAGGTATTTAATTAAAGAAATTATTAATCGTGTTATATTAATAATGACGATGTTTTTGAAACTTAAACATGCGCATGAGATAAAGCAAATCCGGCTTTGAAATGTCCTAAGAAACGCCGAAGTCTGATTGTTACTTTAAAGCGATATGTGTATGTTATATGAATAGTTTTTTTTTAAGGGAAAGGCAATCTACGTACGAGTAAAATTTGTTTTAGTTTTGACGCAAATAAACAGAATTTTTAAAGGGGGCGTTGCGCCTCTGTGTTATATGAAAGCATAAATAACAAATCTTATTAAATCGATTATTAGTTCCACGTCCTTCAAAAAACCTGAACCCGAACCCGAAAAAAACCTCTAAAAGTTCATCGACCCGACCCCCAATCGACCCCTACAGGTTCATCGACCCTTTTCAAGTATTTATAGACTCCCAAAGGAATCCGTCCCGTTGGAAACTCCAATTGCAAATCAAAAAGTAATTCAGAGCATTTCATTATTTTTTTTTAATTACATAGCGCTTTTCTCTTGTTTTTCGTTTATTTTTTTATTTTTTCTACGCCTTGTTAGGGAATTTATCGATCGCCATTTGTTTTTTACTCGTTTTGCTCTTCTTAATTTCACGATGTTTTTTTCTTTGTTTCTTTTATTTGTTTGAATCGAATTATGGTTTCAGTACTTCATTTGTTATCAGCTTTTGAGTCCGTCACAGTATGGAGTCCTCTTTCTCGTTTTCTTTTTGTGCAAATTCAAAGAGTATTTAATTTTTCTTGAATTACGTAGAGATTTTCTTTTGTTTTTCGTTCGTCTTTTGACTTTCCGACGGCTTACTAGGGAATTATCGATCGCCTCTTGTTTTCTACTCTTCTTATTTTCACGTTGTTTTTTCTTTTGACTTTTTTTTTCGTTTGAATCAAATTATGGTTTCAGCGCTTCATTTGCCATCAGTTTTCTCAGTGTGTCACAGAATGCAGTCTTCATTTGTTAGTAGTTCTTCTCTCCCTTTTTGTTTTTGCCCAAGTTCAAAGAGTATTTAATTTTTCTTGAATTACGTAGAGATTTTCTTCTGTTTTTCGTTCGTCTTTTGACTTTTCGACGTCTTACTAGGGAATTATCGATCGTCTCTTGTTTTCTACTCTTCTTATTTTCACGTTTTTCTTTTAGCTTCTTTTTCGTTTGAATAAATTATCATTTGTTATCAGTTTTCTCAGTCTGTGACAGAATGCAGTCTTCATTTGTTAGTAGTTCTTCTTTCTCTTTTTGTTTTTGTCCAAATTCAAAGAGTATTTTATTTTTTTTTCAATTACGTAGAGCTCTTCTTTTGGTTTTCGTTCGTCTTTCGGCCTTTCGACGCTTTACTAGGGAATTATCGATCGTCTTTTGTTTTCTACTCGACTTACTGTTTTTATTTTCACTTTTTTTTTGTTTTTGAATCGAATTAATCTTGAAGTACGTAGAGCTTCTCTTTTGTTTTTTGACTTTCCGATGTTTTACTAGGGAATTATCAATCGTCTTTTGTTTTCTACACATTTCGCTCTTCTTATTTTCGCGTCAATTTTCTACTATTTCTTATTTTGCACTTTCTATCTTCATTTTGTTTTAGTTTAAATTTGAAATTTAATTTTGTTTGTAATTTATTAATTTATTTTATTATTTTGTTTGTCTGACGATTTCAGGCCGCTTGTAATTAATTGTTGCAAAACTGCTCTGAAATAAAGATTATTATTATTATTATTTTTTCTTCAACTTTATTTTTGTTTGAATCGAATTATGGACCGAGTTTTTTTGAGTACGTCACAGTATGGTGTCTTCATTTGTTAGTTTTCCTTCTTTCTCTTTTTGTTTTTGTCCAAATTCAAAGAGTATTTAATTTTTCCTTGAATTACATTAGAGATTTTCTTTTGCTTTTCGTTCGCCTTTTGACTTTCCGACGCTTTATTAGGGAATTTATCGATCGTCTCTTGTTTTCTACTCATATTACTTTTTTCTGTTGTTTTGTCTTTTAACTTTTTTTTGTTTGAATTGAATTTCAGCGCTTCATTTGCTATCAGTTTTTTCAGGCTGTCACAAAATGCAGCATTCATTTGTCAGTAGTTCTTCTTTCTCTTTTTGTTTTTGTCCAAATTCAAAGAGTATTTAATTTTTCTTGAATTACGTAGAGTTTCTCTTTTGTTTTTGACTTTTCGATGCTTTACTAGGGAATTATCAATCGTCTTTTGTTTTCTACACATCTTACTCTTTTTATTTTCACGATGTTTTTTCTTCAACTTTTTTTTCCGTTTTAATCGAATTATGGTTTCAATACTTCACTTGTTATCAGTTTTTTTGAGACCGTCACAGTATGGAGTCTTCATTTGTTTTGTTAATTGTTCTTCTTTCTTTCATTGTTTTTGTCCAAATTGAAAGAGTATTTAATTTTTCTTGGATTACGTAGAGCTTTTAGTTTTCGTTCGTCTTTTGACTTTCCAACGCTTTACTAGGGAATTTATCGATCGTCTCTTGTTTTATACTCATCTTACTATTCTTATTTTCACGTTGTTTTCTCTTTTAACTTTTTTTTTGTTTGAATCGAATTATTTGCTATTAGTTTTTTGAGTCTGCCACAAAAAGCAGTCTTCATTTCTTTCTCTTTTTGTTTCTGTCCAAATTCAAAGAGTATTTAATTTTTTTTTGATTACGTAGAGCTTTTCTTTTGGTTTGCGTTCGTCTTTTGACTTTTCGACGCCTGACTAGGGAATTATCGATCGTCTTTTGTTTTCTGCTCATCTTACTTTTTTTATTTTCACGTTATTTTTTCTTTTAACTTTTTTTTTGTTTTTGAGTCGAATTATGTCTTCATTTGTTAATTGTTCTTCTTTCTCTTTATGTTTTTGTCTAAATTTAAAGAGTATTTAATTTTTCTTGAATTACGTAGAGTTTCTTTTTTGTTTTTGACTTTCCGACGGTTTACTAGGGAATTTTCAATCGTCTTTTGTTTTCTACACATCTCGCTCTTCTTACTTTCGCGTTGTTTTTTCTTCAACTTTTTTTTTGTTTGAATCGAATTATGGTTTCAGTACTTCATTTGTTATCAGTTTTTTTGAGTCCGTCACAGTATGGAGCCTTCATTTGTTTTGTTAATTGTTCTTCTTTCTTTCATTGTTTTTGTCCAAATTGAAAGAGTATTTAATTTTTCTTGGATTACGTAGAGCTTTTAGTTTTCGTTCGTCTTTTGACTTTCCAACGCTTTACTAGGGAATTTATCGATCGTCTCTTGTTTTCTACTCATCTTACTATTCTTATTTTCACGTTGTTTTCTCTTTTAATTTTTTTTTGTTTGAATCGAATTATTTGCTATCAGTTTTTTGAGTCTGCCACAAAAAGCAGTCTTAATTTCTTTCTCTTTTTGTTTTTGTCCAAATTCTAAGAGTATTTAATTTTTTTTTTTAATTACGTAGAGCTTTTCTTTTGGTTTTCGTTCGTCTTTTGACTTTTCGACGCCTTACTAGGGAATCGTCCGTCGATCGTCTTTTGTTTTCTACTCATCTTACTTTTTTTATTTTCACGTTGTTTTTTCTTTCAACTTTTTTTTTGTTTTCGAATCGAATTATGTCTTCATTTGTTAATTGTTCTTCTTTCTCTTTATGTTTTTGTCCAAATTTAAAGAGTATTTAATTTTTTTTGAACCATGAGGAGGTTTTCTTTTGCTTTTCATTCGTCTTTTGACTTTCCGACGTTTTGCTAGGGAATTATCGATCGCCTTTTGTTTTCTACTAATTTTACTGTTCTTATTTTTCACGTCGTCTTTTCTTTAACTTTTTTTTACGTCAAATTATGGTTTTTATCATCCTCGTTCTTCTTTTATCGGTTGCTCTTTCTTTCTTTCTTCATTTTTTGTTTTTGTCCTATTTTGTCTATCCTTTTCCTTTGAATTTGGATGTGAATACTATGCAGTTACAAATCAAAAATTAATTCAAACGCTTCGCTATATCATGCCTTTGATTTCTCTTGAGTTTCTTGAGTTGCATAGCGTTTTTCGTTCGACACCTTACTAGGGAAATTATCGATCGTCTTTTGTTTTATTACTCGTCTTAATCTTCTTCAATAGGGCTCTCGAAAAAAATATTGGCGCCCAACATGGAGCAAAGCTACGCATTACATAATATATTGTCTCAAACTCTTTCTTTACTTCGTGCCTTGAAACATTTTACATTTGCGTCTTCATACTATCAAACAAGTAGAGTTTACGTCAGTAGAATAACTATGGACGTTTCTTGTTTAATTTAAGCTATGGGTATGGTTGCCTAACTAATTGGCATGTAGGGGAGAGGTTTTCTTTTAACTAAGACAGTTAGTTAGGCAACCATACCGACACATTTAGCTTCCCCCGCGTTAAATTGAATGCGAAATTCAACTAAAACGCCCATAACTATTCAACTCACGTCACAAGGATCATTTTTGATAAGCCAGATGGTTTCGTGTCAAGCTCACCAACGAGTCGCCGTATTAATTTTCATTTCCGTCGTCATATTCGAAACATAAAAGCAAAATCGCAAGGCAATTTCAATATTAACCCGCGGCAATATAATAAAAAAAAGTGTGAGCCATAAAGTGGAATATCCATCCCAAAGGAATTACAGAACATTATATCTCCTGAAACGCAGAGAGGAGGAGATGAGACGAGAGCAAAACGCATGTAAACCGGTAACAAATGGCAATACTTTTCCGTTTTTTTTTTGCGCGCGCTTTAACGTGTTCGAAAATCGTAACGTTATTTTAATCCGGAAAGACGTGATAAATTTTTCAGGTGTTGGGGGGGCGGGGGGCGCCCCGCTAATATTTTACGATAAAACCCTTTTAATTGCTTAACTTATGCGACGCTAAATTATTTAGACTGTCAGGTAAATATAATTTGCGTGAATAAATACGTCTGCGCTGCGCTGATGCGACCGCAGTAAAAATTTTCTATTTGCGCGGAATGAATATTTGTCTTCCGGCTGTGTAAATAGCTTACGGTACATAAGTAATATTACTGTTTTTACTCGTATGTCAAGTTTATTTTGCGCGGTGCATGTAAATATGTAAGTGTGTCGACGGTGGTGGATGTGATTTCGTTTTAGTTTCGGAATGTTTTAAAATTAGAATATTTTATTTTTAATTTATTTGAGATTGACTATTGAATAGCGTCCACCAAAGCGAACCTTAACGAAATGGTTCTAGGTGAGGGACACACACGGTATATCTGATATATACTGATTGACAGGTTTACAAAATTGAGCGAAATCTTTCGTTATAGCAAACTTGGGAAAATTAAATTATCTGTGTATATACGTTACAAGTGAATAGGAAAAAAAATCTGAACCCAACAACAAGATTGTAGATTTTAGATACAATTTAAAGACTCTGCTTAAGGGGAATTTTTATTCGTATTATTGTCCTTGCCTGAATACGACAATTCTCTATAATGAGAAAATAAAATTACAACGAAATAACAAAACGTGATGCCGCCATAAAACTAAATTGAAACTAAACTGAAAGTATAGGTCGGAGCCATTCAATCCTGCAAGTACGATTAAGAAACAAAACAACTTTCTGTTTATAACTTTCATATGGATAACAACTTCAATTAAGTACGTCAGTTTCTGTGTCACTCGGAAACTATTCTCGCTGTGCTAAAGTAGAACAACATCGACCTCTTTTTCTTAATTGAGAAAGTTCAAGTGTGAGGGCGCCATCGATTTTATTTATGAAACGATTTGAAGTTTTAATGATCTGGAAAAAATTGCTTAGGTACGCCGACGTACTTATAATTTTCCGGTGTAATATGCTTTCCTCGTTAGAGAAAGAAATGTAATTCTTATTGAATTCTGTTCAGTTAAGATCAATGTTTACAATTAATACGGTAATTAATTCAAACTTAGGGTGAATCGTAAATAATACAGTAGAAGTGCATTTTTTTTGAGAACATCAAAGTACAGTACAACCTCGATGATCTTAACGTACTACACTCTACATGTAGTTCTCAGTTAAAATTCAAGCACCTTTTTTAATTTGAAAAAAAATCTTTGTAATCGGAACAAGTGTTGACTTGCAAAGCCGTGGTGTGAAATTTATGTACAGGCTGTTTCTAAACCTCTGTCTTTAATTAAAACTGCAACATCCTCATTATATCAGAAATTGTTTTTCCAGATCTCTACGGATTTATTAAAACATGAAAAACTGACTTGCTTCAAGATAGCGGATCAGGCGGAGTCACTACGTTTTGAAACCTTTGCTCAGTTTAGGACTTGTTTTCGCCAATGTGTCTAGTAAACCGCAATAAAACTTTTTATTTACGTGTAGAAGAACTGGGTCAAGGTCTCATTGTAAACGAATATCGACGACGCCATCGGCACGATTTTTAAAAATGCGTCTGTGTTACATCGACAATTGGTATAGCGAAATGGGTTTTTCATCGATTTTTTTTTATTGGTGGTAAAGATATTTACTTCGCGCTTATTAAACTATTCGTTTAATAATTTATCAAAGCGATGGGAAAACTTAGTCATAATGTGTGTTCTAATCTTTAAGTGAATAATCACAAAACTCCTGGTTTTCTTAGTTTTAAACGTTGCTCTTTGGAACAAAGGCTTTGAAATACGTAAGGTTTGCTACTGCGTTCTTTGTAGTCAAACGATAATACGTGCAAACTAAAATTTTTATTATAAAATCAATAGATTGTAATATTAATACGTACGAATAAATAAACTGAAATGCATAATGGCGCTAGGCATACAAGGGTTTGTCTTCAAATTTTACATTGAATAAAATAAACATAAGCGTAAATTATACTACTAGAAATTATTGCGTAATAAGTAATTGCAATTGTCGTAAGAACGTCTGCACCTAATCGACCGAAAACGTCGCATTTTTTTACGAACGAATAGTTTTGCACTTATTTCTGTTTGTTGTGTTAAAAAAGCACTTGTTTTCTGTTAGTTAGTTTGATATTTTTAGTTCTCCTTTTTCTCCGTTTTCAACTTTTTTTAGTTGTTTTTAACGGTTACGTTTACTTTTATTTTTTTAATTCTTTCGTCTTTCATTTGTCCCTTTTTTGGATATTTAATTTTTTCGTTTGTTTCTCTTTTTTATGGTCAGAATGTTTTCCTTTTGTTTTGTGTATTATTTGTCCTTTTTTCGTCTTTCATTTGTTTTTGTGTGGTTTTGGAATTGTTTCTAATTGTCAGGTTGACACATATCTGAATTTTCTGTTAGTTTTGGATTCTCATTTCTCCTTTTTTTCGCCTTTCATTTGTTTTTTGCAACGTTTCTTAGTTAAGTCTTTCATTTGTTTCTTTTTTGGATATTTAATTTCTTCGTTTGTTCCTCTTTTTTATTGTCAGAATGTTTTTCTTTTGTTTTTTGTATTATTTGTCCTTTTTTCGTCTTTCATTTGTTTTTGTGTGATTTTGCAATTGTTTCTAATTGTCATATCTGAATTTTCTGTTAGTTTTGGATTCTCATTTCTCCTTTCTTTTCGCGCTCCATTTATTTTTTGCAACGTTTCTTAGTTGTTGGTGTTCAGAATATCTTTGGTACTTCCATTTATTTCTCTCATTTTTCTTTTTTTTCGCCTTTCATTTGTTCCCTTTTTTGTTTCTCATTTTTTTTTTTTTTTTTTGATATCGTTAACTTTATTTCGTCTTGATTGCACTTGGTCCTATTTGTTAAATTGAGAATGCATTTGTTCTTTCTTCTGTTGGTTTCGCTTCTTCGTCTTTCATTTTTTTGTTTGATACTTGTTTTTAATTATTACGTTCAGAATATCTTCGATTTCTTTTCTTTTCGTCTTTCATTTGTCTCTTATTGACATTTTCTTGCATTTGTTTTTGTCCTTTGTTTTTCGTATTGTCTTTTTTTCTTTCGATCTTTCATTTAGTTCTTGTATTGTTTGGCACTTGCACAACGTTTTTTAGTTGTTTGTAATTATTGTTCAAAATACCCTTGTTACTTCTGACTATTTTTTTTCGACTTTCACTTGTTCCTTTTGATATTTTTATTTTTTTTTATATCGTTTTTTTATTTCATATTTAATTTGTTTGTTTTTTGCGCGGTTTTGCTTTTTATTCTATTTGTTAAGTTGAGAATACATTTGTTTCTTTCCTGTTACTTTCATTTTCCCATTTTATCTTTGTCTTCGCCTTTCATTTGTTTTCCTGGTCGTTTTTTAGTTGTTTTTAATTCGCACGTTCAGAATATCTTCGTCACTTCCGTTTATTTTTCTTATTTTTTTCGATTTTCGTTTGTTCCTTTTGATTGTTCTTTTGCATTTGTCTCATTTTTGTTTTCAAAATGTTTTTGTTTTTTTTTTTGATCGGTTTCTTTATTTCCATCTTTCATTTGTTTCTTTTCTTGCGTGGCACTTGCTTGTTAAGTTGAGAAAATACATTTGCGTTCCATTTTTTTTTCTGCCACTTTGTTTAGTTGCTTTGAATTGTTACGTTATTTCCGCCTATTTTTCAATTTTTTTCGGCTTTTACTTGTTGTCGACATTTTTCTGAATTTGTCCTTCATTTTTGTTTTCGGAATGTTTTTGTTTTTTTTTGTATCGTTTTCTTTAATTTCATATTTCATTTGTCTCTTGTCTGATTTTGCATTTGCTTCTATTTGTTTAAGTTGAGAATGCATTTGTTTTTTCTTCTGTTAGTTTCCCCCTCTCTCATTTTTTCTTTTTCTTCTCTTTTCATTAGTTCTCCGAGTCGTTTTTTAGTCGTTTTTAGTTGAATATCTTTGTTATTTCTGTTTATTTTTCGACTTTCACTTTTCCCGTTGGAATTTTTTTGCATTTGTGTTCAATTTTTGTTTTTGTTTTTGGTTTTCAAAATGTTGCCTCAATGTTTCATTTTTCATTTGTTTCTTGTATGGTATTCCACTTGCTTCTACTTGTTTAGGTTGAGAATGCATTTGTTTTTTTCGGTTAGTTTTGCTTTCTCATTTTTCTTGTTCTATGTCTTTTATTTGTTCTTTTTTGCAACGCTTTTCAATTGTTTTTCGTCGTTACGTTCGGTATATTTTCGTTTTTTGCATCTCATCCCTCATTTTTCGACTTTCATTTGTTTATTTTACTATTTGTTGATTTGGCTTGTTTCATTTTATGTTCAGAACGTTTTTGGTTTAATTTCCTCTTATTTCGCTTTTGGTGTTGTTTTTGATTGACGTTCGTTTTTAATTTTGTGGTTACGTTTTTGAAAACTGTCACTGCCAATGTTGCCAGTTCAATTGTGCCTGCAAAGTATTCTATGAAAACGAGAAATATCGTCTCGAACAAACAAATGATTAATTATTGTTTTCATTGAGAAAGTTTGGAGTGAGGTGTGTTGTTCGCGTGTTCTTAGTCAACATTTGTGCCACAGAGCGAAGAAGTGTTTCTTTATTAACAAATGTGACTCCAGATATGATAATAAACAACAATGACAGAGTGTTTGTTTGTCTTTTCATAGAATCTTGTGCACAGTGGTGTGGCTAAACGGATCTTGCTACTTGTCCAGCGGGTGGAGAGGTGTACCGGTTTGTGCAACCCGTGAGGATGGCTTGTTCAGCCAGGAGTTTTTTCGGACTTGTTCAGACCGAAGAACTGTCGTTCTCAGGCTCTGGGTGGTCTTATTATAGGGCTCGCGGCCATTTTCGCCTCGCTATCGCAAAATGGGTGAATATTCGAGGCCGGGATGAATTTCTGAAGATGATTTGAGTTTGGTGCCTGGCAATGGTGTAGAGATGCGCTGCAGGTAGCGCAAAAGCATTATATTTGGCATGATTAAAAAAAATGTAGTTAAATAATTAGTTATTTGTTACTTTGATCATGGCATTGTAGTTCAAGTTTATTTAAGTATTGGTAACATAGTCAATAAAGCTGACGTGACAATGTTATAATTTTTTTCACGTCAGATTTTAACTACCTTCAAAATACATGCACGTAACTTAACGAAAAAAAAAAAAACATGGCCTACTAGAATGCAAAAATATCGTGAATGGATAGTATAGCAATGTTTCATTTATGACAAAATAAAACTTTTTGACATTTGCATCTGAATAAAAGGTTTTCTCCAATTGATTTGGATTCTACTGTATGAAAGTTTTTTTGGCTGCATTCTCTTTGATTGAGATGATTTAAAAGTCATCTATTAAGAGCCTTGTTTAACTAATAATGTTAAGCCGCGTTGTATGGAGTGCCAACCCATCAAATTCCCAGAGTGTCTACAATTAAAGCTGTCACGTCAAGAATGTTGTGTAATTTAATGAAGTAGTAGTGCGTACTGCGGTCTCGTGACGTGAAACTACGTGACCTCCATTATTCCCCGGACTCGACTCGTAATCCACCATTCACCTGCATTACCGGAAAAGCATTCTCGTTAAGCTCACAAGTGACTGACACAATTTCAATACTGGAAGTGCATGAATTTCCACGCCGCCAGCCACGAAAATTTTTGCAAAATTAACTTCCCTATAAATTGCCATCCAACCAGAAGTGTTTTTGTTTCACGTCGCGTGTGTATCTTGAATATTAAAAACGGCCGACGACAGATTGCGAATTTTCGTCACGTACGAATTGCATTAAAGCTTCAACCGTAGCCAGTGCAGTTTACAAAGTCTCGTTGCATGTACGTACATACATGATACTGGAAGTTAACTGGGGAAATGGAATATTCAAAAATAAATTCATTATCTAGTGCTTGGATATTCTGTGAAAGTCTGTAAACAGGAAGCGACTGACTTACTTATAAACAGGAGATGTAGTGGCACGATAATGATAACAACAACTTTAAAAAATCAAAAAAGTATTTGCCTCTATAACAAAGTATTTCATTAAGATAAATGACACATTCACTATGGTATTTTTCGGTTTTATTTTTGTTATTAGTTGAAGCAGGATTTGTGCTAAGGGCGTGCATTTGCATTCCTTAATTGCAGGTGCTATCTTTGCGCTCCGGGAGATCAATAATTCAGATAAATGCAAGTCTCATCTGCTTTGTGAAAACGAGACTGCTATCAAGGCTGCTAAGGCGTTGAATTAATGATGAAGAAATGGATGTCAACGCAAATGGGCCATTTGCATATCGTTTGACTTAGATTTGGAGATGTTTTACGAGTTGGTAATTCAATTATGATCATCTTTGATCTAGTTTCACATAGCTTCGTGAACAATGTTGAAGGAACCTTGCAAGCACATAAATAAATGTTATTTGCAATTCAAACTCAAACAATAAGAAAAGGCTAAGTTTTATTAATTAATTGTTTGCTAAACACTTACACTCATCGTAAAGCAAGAAGCATCAGATTCTTTCGTTTGGTAATCCTTTTTAGTTTTCATTAAAAATAATAAAAAAGACAGGGCGAACAGGGATAATTGAAATAATTGATTAATTAATTAAAATAGCGTAGGTGTTTTGGCGTCGGACTAATTAAAAATCATTGTGCAATCTGAGGAGGGAAGCAATGATTTGAAATTAGAGCCATCGTGGGGGGGAAGTTGATTTTAAAACTCGGGGATGTGAATCTAATTGCACTGTTACCTAATGCACTTCCACCACCATTCCCTCGAGCAACTATGCATTATGGAACTCATTAGAAATAATGGTGTCTTATCATATTCTATTTTAAAAGTACTCTAAAAAATAATGGTTGTTGCAAAATCTAGATTAAAAATTTCATGTTTGGGGTTGCGTACGTGGCTATTATTACAAGAAATAAAACAATATTAAAAGACATTTTCTCGCTAATGGAAGAAAAAGCAAAAGGACCGAAAATAAACGAATCGAAAACAAGATGCATGCATTGCAGCTTGCAGCAGATCTAATCTGGCGCAAAGAAATCTCTAATAATTAGTGAAAGAAGAGTTAGCACATCATTAAACATAGAAATGAATCATTTCACTCGAACAAAGGATTACTGAAGGATAAGAAACTCAACAATAATATCAAAATCGAAATTTATAGAGTTGTAATAAGATCACTAATAACTAATAACTAACATATACGATGGTAAGCAAGTATAACACAAAAGTAAGAATTCTAAAGACTTGAAAGGAAAATAAAAAAAGGCAAAAGTTAAAAGAATTAAGCTTATATATGTAAAAGTTTATAACTATATACAGTCGCGACCCCCAGTAGCTCAGTGGGTAGGGTGTCTGGTCTTATAAATCAAAGGTTATAGGTTCAAACCCAACTTACGACAAAAAAAAGATTAATTAAACTATAGGATTCGTACAAAACAAAAATTTGATTATTCTTCTTTCAATTAATGTATGAATTGATAACAAATTGCCTTTCCCAAGACAATGTCCCTAAATCAACGACAAAAGATAAATGGCTGCCGAAATGTCAGAGTGATTTCAGATTAGACAGTTGAAATAAAAGTCGTCGTCGATAGATAGGGTTATGGGAAGAATATTTGAAAAAGGCAATCGCCATATTACAGAATTTGACATCTTCAACCATTTTACAATAAAGTTTCGAATTATATTAAAAAATTTCCATTCACGTGAAAGTTCCAAAGGTTGTTAATAGATGACGCCATCGAAAGAGTACCTACCTAAAGACTTGATATTTCCAGCTACAGTCATTTTGTCATTGTACAAATGACCTGCCCGGATTTTATTGTTCGCTATCGTACATTTCAAAATTATAATTACCTGAAAATTGCTAATAGATGGCGCCACAAAAAGAATATTCAAAAGGGGACAATCCCAGAGATTGTTAATAGATGGCGCCATCGAAAAAATACCTAAAGACAGCCGTCATTTTTCATGTCTTGACATTTCTAGCTATATGTCATTTTGTCACTGTTTTTAACAGCATTGCCTCTCACAGTTAGAGGTCACGTTGTATTGTTAACTCAAATCGATCCGATCGACATAAAATAAAAAAAAATGACTTCCATTTAAGAGTTCATATAATTTTCATTTTAAATTATGTACAGTGGCGGTCAATAAAATCCGGGCAAAAATTTGACGTACCTTAGATTGAAGTTTACATTGTACAAATGACGTGCCCGGATTTTATCGTTCGCTACTGTGCATTTCAAAATTTCTAATTACCTGAAAATCATGTACATAAAATTGCTAATAGATGGAGCCACAAAAAGAATATTAATAAGTGGGCAGTTTCAGAGATTGTTAATAGGTGACGCCATCGAAAGAATGCCTAAAGACATCCGTCATTTTTCAGGGTTTAACATTTCTTTTATTTTAGCTACATGTCATTTTGTCTCTGCTTATGAATAGCTTTGACTCTCACAGTCGGAGCTCACGTTGTATTCTTAACTCAGGTAGATCAGATCGGCATAAAATTAAAAAAATTACATTTATTTAAGAGTTCATATAATTTTCATTTCAAATTATGTACAGTAGCGGGCAAGAATTTGACATATCTTAAAGTGAGGGTTACACTGAACAAATGACGTGACCGGATTTATTGTTTGCTACTGTACATTTGAAAATTTCTAATTACCTGACAATCAAGTATATAAAATTGCTAATAGATGGCACCACAAAAAGAATATTAAAAAGTGGAAAATTCCAGAGACTGTTAATAGATGACGCTATCGAAAGAATGCCTAAAGACAGCCGTCATTTTTCAGGACTGGGTATTTTCAGTTACATGTCATTTTGTCTCTGCTTTAGAAAGGTTTGCCTCTCATAGTCGAAGGTCACGTTGCATTCTTAACTCAGAGTGATCAGATCGACATAAAATTAAAAAAAAATGACATTTATTTAAGAGTTCATATAAGTTTAATTTTCATTTCAATTTATGTAGAGTAGCGATCAATAAAATCCGGGCAAGAATTTGACATATCTTAGAGTGAGGGTTACATTGTACAAATGACGCGCCCGGATTTTATTGTCCGCTACTGTGTATTTCTAAATTATAATTACCTGAAAATCATGTACATAAAATTGCTAATAGATGGCGCCACAAAAAGAATATTAAAAAATGGAAAGTTCCAGAGATTGTTAATCGAAAGAATGCCTAAAGACAGCCGTCATTTTTCAGGACTTGATATTTCCAGCTACATGTCATTTTGTCTCTACTTTTAAATAGCTTTGCCTCTCACAGTCGGAGGTCACGTTACAATCTTAACGCAGAGAGATCATATCGGCATAAAATAAAAAAAATTACATTTATTTAAGAATTCATATAAGTTTAATTTTTATTTCAATTTATGTAGAGTAGCGGTCAATAAAATCCGGGCAACAATTTGACACATCTTAAAGTGAGGGTTACATTGTACAATAAAATCCGGACAAGAATTTGACATATCTTAGAGTGAAGTTTACATTCTACAAATGACGTGCCCGAATTTTATTGTTCACTACTGTACATTTCAAAATTTCTAATTATTTAAAAATCACGTACATAAAATTGGCAATTGAAGGCGCCACAAAAAGAATATTAAAAAGTGGAAAGTTCCAGAAATTGTTATTAGATGGCGCCATCAAAAGAATGCCTAAAGACAGCCGTCATTTTGCAGGACTTGATATTTCCAGCTACATGTCATTTTGTCTCTGCTTTTAAATAGCTTTGCCTCTCACAGTAGGAGGTCACGTTGTATTCTTAACTCAGAGTGATCAGATCGGCCTAAAATTTAAAAAAATGACATTTATTTAAGAGTTCATATAATTTTCATTTCAAATTATGTACAGTAGCGGTCAATAAAATCCGGGCAGACGGTGAACCATCCCTCCCCCTAGTGCTCATGTTAGCAAGGCTTCCCTTGCAGTGTTTGATGAGTCTCTACCACACATGTTATTCTAACCCCAGCTTCTGTTACCCATATACGTGGGATAGGGTAGCTAGACAGGTTAGTTTTAAGGGTAAACGGCGTGTGGTCTGCATCGGATCTCGTCTCGGGTCCTAGGCTTCCATACATGAAGCCATACCTCAAACGATGGCCCCTACAAGCTCATCTTGTATACTAGTACCCCATGCCTTCCGTCCGAGACCTCAAGCGACTGACCCCCATTGGCTCTAAATACGAGGCGATATCCGTTTACCCGCCAGGGTGACGGTGGGTAGGGTCGTTTTACTGATTATCCGGCCTCCGGGCATCAGCCCGCCTTCCTGCACATACGCCCAGCATGAGGAGGGTCCAGAACTCATGTTAGCAAGGCTTCCTTCGCAACGTTTGATGACCGTAACCATTGAGAACGCTTACACAAATCTCTACCACACATCTTATACTAACCTCAGTATCCGTTCCCTACGAACGTAGGATTTAGTAGCTAGACAGGTTAGTTTTAAGGGTGGTCGACGCGTGGTCTACACCGGTCTTCGTCTCGGATTCTAGGCTTCTGAACAAGTGACCCGATACCCTAAAGCCCCCTATGACTTATCTCGGATACTAGTACCACCTGCTTTTCACCTCTAGCGACTAACGACAGGGACAGATCAGGTCAAGTCTTTTGGCATCACGGCGGTATCTTGGCATTCCGCACAAAGGTCGACCAGCGTCATCGTACTCAGGTACGTTCAATCAGCGTGCAAAGGCAGCCGCACCTACCCTTGGTTCCAGAACGGTTTGGGGTGTCACGCCCCTAGCCAACTTCTGCTCAAGTGAGAACCTATCTAATTCTCTGCTATACTCTCCAGGTTAGCGCCGGAACTGTTTTCCGCAGTTCACACGTCGGGATGGGTTGGGCATCCTGCCTCATCTGGACGCCCAGCATACGGGCGTCAACCACTGCACCCGCGAGTCCAACCCAGTCGACCGGAAGGAACCCCGCCGCTCCGACCTAAACCGGAAACGGAGCATCCCTAGGCAACCGGCCCCACCGGTACCAGTTAACACATCTTCACTGGTGGGATGTTCGGGCTTTTAACTGTAGATTAGGCCCGTGCAAGCCAAGCGCTGGTACGCCAACTCGGTTCGGTGGGATCGTCAATCCCATCAAACGTCGGGAGTGGTCACGTCGGAAACGGTCCTAGGATTGAACTTCAGATCCACTCCTTCGGTTAGCAGAGATCTTATATACTTGGACGAAGAGCCCTTTGATGATTTGTTAAATCTGATTGGTTCTCAAAGAAAAAGCGACAGAACCTGCGAGCCACGGTTCACAGGCAGGTCTCGACTTGTAAGAACATTTTGAAATAAACATTTTTTTACAAGTGTTATGCAATAATTCGCTGGCTGACACAAGATACTCATAAAATATGTTACATTAAGAACAAATAAATTAAATATATAAGAAGAATAATCGTTAAAAATTAAAATTACTATTAATCATTTAAGAGAATAAAAAGTGAACAAAAAAATATTAAATCGTGTTTCAAAAAGAGCAATGTAAGTTTGGAGTCAATTTTCTTCATGCGTAAAATTTTCCGCACACAGAAAACACATTCGATTCCCAAAGGGAAATCCCCGAGATATGAATTTGGAGAGCAAACTACCGAACCATCGCATCCGAGATTGAACTACATGTATATCTCCACTGGTATTAACCCCAAGATTTAAGCAGAGTTTTCCCTCCCCTAAACTCTTCGCCTAACATAATTTCACTCAATCAATAATTATTTCAATAGATGTCACGCGTTTCTTTAATTATTGAAGCGAAAAAGTTTCCTTCCTCCTTCACTTCTGACGCGAAACTTTGGACCCTGGCTTCGACTTTATGACGAAATTAATTTCATTTAAGTTCAACGTTTCCTTTGATTCGTCCGTGTTGTCGGGAGTTAATCTTCTTATACCCGGCCAAGTTTCTTGTACCTCACTTTTAGTAACTGCAGGATAATTTCAGGAAAGTTTTCTTCTGCTTATTGTCGTCGTTACAATTTCGAGACGAACAAAGAAAATTTCTTGGGCTTGTAATCATAGATTTGTGAAGCGGCAGCAAGTCTGATCAGCTCTCGACTGGGATTACACTTCGTGTTCGATCACATAGGGAATTAATTGTGTTTGAAATTTCTTTGAGTTGAAATTACAAACCCTGTTTAGATACAGAGGCATTTCACGCACTCGGAAACGTGTGCGTGCGTAGTACATGCAACGACATTCTCGTTACATAGCTGCACAGTGCAAATGAATGTGCGCAAAATGCGGAATATTCCACATTGTAATAATGCCTGCCTGCCTGTCCCATTAGTAGAATTGCATTATATTAAATTTATATAACCAAACGTGATGCGAATATGCGATAATTATTTACAGATGGGATTATACAAGGTATACGAATTTATAATCATAGCAAGATATTTGTGTCCCCCAAATAATTAATTACAAAAAAAAACTTATATTAGAAATTAGCTAAAAAGTTTTTACTAATTAAGGAGGAAGTTGTTAATGGAATCCTCACGTTATCCAAGTTGTCTCGTGGATTATAACCACCCTTTTTTGGCTTCCGAATAGCAAAGAGTTTCAAATACTGTAAAATGCCGCTTGTTTTTCGCAACGCCATCTGTTATGTAAGTTTCAGCTAAATGACATGTCTGGGATTTAGGTCACTGGCTAGAAATGCTTAAAAATGTTTAATATTGAATATTTTACCCACAATGGCATCAATCGGCAGTTTCTATTTCTGTTGTTAAAATCTGCAGAGTAGGAAACGATATCAAATTGTATAAAATGCTGCTTGTTTTTAAACATTCTCACTGCAACGCCATATGTTAGCTATTTATACAAGCTTCGGGTAATAGAGTTTTTCAAATGAAATTTAAAATGTTGGTTTGTGTTAGTTGGAAATAGCTAGAATGTCAAATCCTGTAAACATACTCTCCGTAACGTCATTAATCGGCAGTTTTTATTTCGATTGTTTAATCTGGGGAGCAGAAGAGATATTAAATGGCGCCATCTATAATCCGGTTGGGTAAATTTAAAGAAGATGGAGATTTTCAAATGTGCAGTTAACTTATCTTTGTTCATAAAATGTCAAATTCTGAAAAATAGCGATCGCTGTTTTTTAATATTCTTCCTGTGGCACCCTCTATGGACAGCTTTCGATTGTTTTTTTTTTGCCCCATTAACTTTGTGTTTATATATATGTTTCTGGTTAGCGGGAATTTTCAAATATTCATAAATTAAATACATATATAGAGCGTTTATTTAAAAATAGCTGGATTTGTCGAATTTTATGAAATGGCAAACACCTTATCTTGAATATTTTCCCGTGGCGCCATCTACGAACGCTTTTAATCGATTATTCAGACATCTCCTCCGAAGTAGAAAAGAATCACGAATTCTGTGAAGTCTATCTTTTTAAACATTCTCTTTGTGGCGCCATCTATTAGCAATTTAATTTTTTTAATATTTTCTCTTTAGGCGCCATCTATCAGTCGATTGTTCAATTCGAAATGTGAGATGTCTCCGCTAAAATAAAAAAGAATTACAAATTTTCCAAAACTTGTTCATATTTTTAAATATTCTTTTTTTGGCGCCATCTGTAACCAATTTATATATGTACGTAATTTTCGAATAATTGTAAATTTTGAAGTATTGGACATAATACGAAATGCCTGAAACTTATGTTAACTCTCAAATAACTGAAAATATGAAGTTTTAAAAAAAGGTGACTGTCTTTAGGCATTATTTCTATGGCGCCATCTATTAGCTACCTGTATAACTTTTGTGTGAGTGGAAATGCAAAAATGTAATACGAAACTGTGCCGTTTGTGAGAGGCAAAGCTTTTTAAACGCAGAGACAGAACGACATGCAACCGAAAATCCTGAAAAATGACTGTCTTTAGGCATACTTTCGACGGCGCCATCTATTAACAATCTCTAAAACTACCACGCGAATGATTTTTTTTATATAATACCAAACTTACGTTTATTCTAAAATGGTTGAAAATGTCATAATCTCAAAATGACTGAACTAGTCGAATTTTGTAAAACGGTGAACACCTTCTTTTTGAATATTTTCTCTTCAGCGCCATCTATTAATCGATTGTTCAATCCGAAATGTCAGACGTCTGCTCCAAAATAGAAAAGAATTACAAATTCTCTATAAAAAAAATGGTCCATCTTTTTAATTATATTTCTTTTTATGGCGCCATCTATTAACAATTTATATTGCTGCATAATAAAAATGATGACTGTTTTTAGACACTCTTTCTATGGCGCCATCTATTGGCTATTCCCGTAACTATCGCGTGAATCAAAATTTTTGGATGTAATACGAAACTTGTTTAGTCAAAATAGTTGGAAGTGTCAAAATGTCAATTCTTCCTGCAGCACCCTCTTTTATTTCAATTGTTTTTCTTTTGTCGCACTTCTATGGCTTCTGGTTAGTGAAAGTATTCAAATGTTTATAAATTAAATATCCTGGAGTTTACATTTACTTAAAAGTGGCTGGACTTGTCGAATTTTGTAAAATGGCTAACATCTTTTCTTAAATAATTTCCCCTAGCGCCATCTATGAACGGTTTACTCAATTATTCAATCTGAAATGTCAGATGTCTCCTAAAAAGTAGAAACGAGTCACAAATTCCAAAACAAAGTCCATCTTTTTAATATTCTTTTTGTGGCGCCATCTATTGGCAATTTTATGTACACGATTTTCAAATAATTAGAAATTTTGAAATGTACAGTAGCGAACAATAAAATCCGGGCACATTATTTGTAGAATGTAAACTTCACTCAAAGATATGTCAAATCTTTCCCCGGATTTTATTGACTGGTACTGTACGTAATTTGAAATGGAAATTATGTGAAATCTTAAATAAATGTCATTTTTTTAGTTTTATGTCGATCTGATCAATCTGAGTTAAGAATACAACCTGACATCCGACTGTGAGAGGCAAAGCTATTTAAAGGCAGAGACAAAATGAAAAGAAATGTTAAACCCTGAAAAATGACGGCTGTCTTTAGGCATTCTTTCGATGGCGCCATCTATTAACAATCTCTGGAACTTTCCATTTTTTAATATACTTTTTGTGGCTCCATCTATTAGCAATTTTATATGCCTGATTTTTATGTAATTAGAAATTTTCAAGTGTAGAGTAGCGGACAATAAAATCCGGGCATGTCATTTGTACAATGTAACCCTCACTTTAAAATATGTCAAATTCTTGCCCGAATTTTATTGACCGCTACTGTACATAATTTGTAATGAAAATTATGTAAATTCTTAAATAAATGTCATTTTTTAGTTTTATGTCGATCTGATCAAACCGAGTTAAGAATACGAACTGACCTCCGACTGTGAGAGGCAAAGCTGTTTAAAAGCAGAGACAAAAAAAATGACATGTAGCTGGAAATATCAAGTCCTGAAAAATGACGGCTGTCTTTAGGCTTTCTTTCGATGGCGCCATCTATCAATAATCTCTGGAACTTTCCACTTTTTAATATTCTTTTTGTGGCGCCATCTATTAGCAATTTTATATACATGATTTTCAGGTAATTAGAAATTTTGAATTGTACTGTAGCGGATATGTCACCTCAACCGATGTTGGCCTCTTAGGGGTGCTGGAACTTCGCTAGAGCCAATTAAGGTTATTGGCGGAAGCCTGGGTGCCGAGATGTGCATCGACCAAATTGGATTGTCCCGGCAGGTATATAACGGATGTCTCAGAACAGGTATTTTCCCAAAAAGATGGAAAAAAGCTAGCTTAACCTTAATCGAGAAGCCGAAGAAAGCTGATGGAGAAGAGACTACCTATAGGCCTATATGCCTCCTGGACGTTACGGGAAAGGTCCTAGAGTCGCTAATCAAGGACAGGCTAACGACGGATCTAGAGGATAGGAAGATCCTAAGCGAAAACCAGCATGGTTTCCGGGCGGGGAAATCGACCTTGAGTGCACTGGGGCAGGTGAAAGGCATTATTGAGAATATCAGAAGAAAGGCCGACCACAACAGGGAGTACGCCGTATTGATAACGCTAGACGTTAAGAACGCGTTTAATAGCGCTCCCTGGAAAGGGATAATGGCGGCCTTGTACAGGTACGAGGTGAAACCCGGATTAATCCGTATCATATCCTCGTACCTGTCGGAAAGAGAGATCATAGCCCCAGATGCCACGCACACTAAGATCGAGTGCGGAGTCCCGCAGGGATCGGTACTAGGACCTACCCTTTGGAATATACTGTACAACAAAGTCCTGGAGGTAGACATCGATCCCGGTGTCACCACCATAGCCTACGCAGACGATTTGGCGCTCGTCATCTATGCCAAGACAGCCGGATTGCTGGAAGAAAAAACCATGTACGCAATTGAGAAAGTGAGCCAGACCCTGGATAGCATGGGTCTCTCCCTGGCGGGTCAAAAGACCGAAGCCGCGATACTCACGGGCAAGAGAAACCTGTCGAGATTAGTACTAAGAGTGGAAGGAAGCGAAATCGCCACGAAGACGCAAGTAAAGTACCTTGGTGTCCATCTCGACAGAGAACTCAAAATGACGGCCCACATGAGAGAAGTAGCGGCAAAGGCTCACAAGTCGTACATGGCCCTGGCAAGGCTAATGTCAAACGTAGGCGGACCAGGACCGAAAAAGAGAAAGATGCTGGCCGCGGTAGTCGCATCAGTTATTCTGTACGTCGCTCCAATTTGGTAGTCGGCGATGAAGTACAGGCTTCATGAGCAGATGCTACAAAAGGTTATGAGACTAGCAGCCATCAGGGTAACGTCAGCCTATAGGACGGTATCCACCGAAGCCGTCCTAGCCATCGCTGAAATCCCCCCCGTAAAATTACAGATCGCGGAACGCACCAGACTACACCTCGAAGGGCACCAGGCAAAAGTACCGGCCAGGAAGCAGCTGTATCGGGAGTGGCAGGCCCGATGGGAGGACTACCAAGGCTGAGCAAAAGTGTTTGTAAAAGACGTCGAAACCTGGTGCCAGCGTTCTGGGGGTGAGGTGGATTACTTCATTACACAAGCGCTGACGGGGCACGGCAGTTTCGGGAAATATCTGAGAGAGATCAAAAAGAGAGACGAAGCTACCTGCCGGTACTGCGAAGAGGATGAAGATGACGCGGAGCACACGATTTTTGTGTGCCCCAGATGGTCGGAAATACGCCTGACGGCGGAGACCGAGGCCGGAAGCGCCATCAATATACAAAATATAGGGGAATTAATCGTTAAAGACGAAAATACGTGGACCGCAGTAACAAATATGCTGCGGTCCATAATGAGAACAAAGTGTAAGGATGAGTTGGAAGAAAGATAAGAGAGGTTGAGCAGCATGAGAGATGATGTAGAGGAGGAGGAAGGACAGGAGATAAGAGGGCAGAAGAGGAAAGGAAGAGGAAGAAGAGGAAAGAAGTGGAAGGAAGAGGAAGAAGAGGAAGAAGAGGAGAGAAGAGAAAGAAGAGGAATGAAGGGGAAGAAGAGGAAGAAGAGGAAGAAGAGGAAGAAGAGGAGTGAAGAGGAGTGAAGAGGAACAAGAGGAAGAAGAGGAGGAGAGAAGAGAGAAATAAGGTTAGTGCCTTAAGACCAAGACAAAAGATGACATATGCAGGGGACGAAATGCCGAGAGGCGGTACCCCCTGCACAGAGTGTTGAAAGAGGAAAGGAGTTTAGTTGGTAGGCGCCCCTGTAGACATGCAGGAGTGAATCCAACACGCCTCCGGGATTGATGTATCCGGAGGTGTCTTTAGAAGATTCTCTAAACCGCTATAAAAAAAAAAAAAAAGGATTGTCCCTGTCGAACCTGGACCTATTAAGCCGAATCCACGCAAGCAGCATGCAGAACTTATCACATCATTGGAAGTGCGGCAAAGAAAGAGTCAAAAGCTTCAAGAAAAACGTAAGAAAGCAAGCTGAAACACCAAAGAGATTAATAAAGAATGCAGTAGAGATGAATACCAGTTAACTTCGGATCATACCTCAGATGGTATCAACAGTAATAATGACGATTATTGCATTGTTTGTAAAGGTTACTATCACGACAAAAATGGACCCAAGATGGATTGGGTCTACTGCATTGCCTGCAAAAAGTGGCTGCATGAGACTTGCAGCTCTCTTGAGAATAGTTGTGGCGAAAAATAAGTGTGAAATATTTTCTTGTGTGGGCAATTTTCCACCACCGATTCGTAGTGAAATGGCATCAAAATCAAATTGAGATGCCTATTTGAATAAATATCGATATCCCGGCCTTCGACCTGTCTAGAAGAGGCCACATCTTTCCAGAATATTTCCGCCGTTTCTCGTCGGTTATAAAAGAGATGTTAGGAGCGAAATTCAAACAATTATTCGATTTACTCCGAAAAAAAAAATCAAATAAAATAAAAAGACATTTTATGTACATCATAAACTTACAGATCTCTGCTCTGGTAACAATTTGTTCAATGTCACGCGGACAATCCTGTATGTACATTCACCGAAAGGGTTATTACATATTCGACTAATATAGTATGTATAATAAATAAATACGGATGCATCCGTCCACTCGGTTGGGTATCCTCTCCCCCCTCTCCCTCGTTCTAACGACTAGAATGTTTAATTTGTGCTTGCACAAACAAGACTCGTCGATTACATGTCGCCATATACATGCATATTACATTCCCCGCATGAAACATACTGAAGTAACTTATGCTTGCAGGATTCGGATGTTTTATTTATAATAGAAAGCTCGCAGTCGAAACTTATGTCAAACATAAATCGTTTGTGTCCTGCTTGAAGGAGCAAGGATCATGAATTCTATTCATCGGCGTTTTACCCGTTTTTTTTTGTTGTAAATCTGAAAATTCTCGGATTTCTTAACTCGGCTGTAATGCAAGAGACCAGGTGATGGTACAAGTTTCCCCAAGTTATATTTCACCCTCGTTTCCCCGACTAATAAACGAGGTCTCTTAATATTAAATCGACTCGCGATTTCCCCACTTTATTTCGCTCGCTCTGGCCGCTTTCAGCTTCCGTACGATAAGCACGTTATTTTAATTTTTAATTTTAATTTATTTTCCCCCCTTCATTTTAATGAGTTTGTGAGGACGGCTCTCTTTCCTTTCCGTAAGTGGACTCTTTTTTTTTGGTAGCAGGTGTTTCCGGATCATTTATCGAACTTCTGTCGGCGGGCGGGCGACCTAGAAAATAGCCGGTGTACAACAATAGCAACTAATGAAAAGAAAGAATTATTTGGGTCAGCAACCCCCTTCAGTTCGGTTTGAAAAAGCTCGAGCCAAAAGGTCTCGTATATCTTTTCGTCGCAGACATTTTTTCCTGTGCACCATAAACCTGTCGGTGATGTTTAGCTGGGCGCTCTCATTATTATTCGCATGCGGGTGGACCTTTAATTTACTCAGCAATCAGTGCCGGATTAAGGTGCGGGTTAACCGGGTAAACCACCCCGGAACATTATTCATTAAGAGGCATTACGAAACGTACATGTATGCATCTACATTACACGCCTACGTAATCTACGAACAAAAATATACAAATCGTATTTTTTTCGAATGTATCGAACACATTCGTGATTATGTCTTGTCAATTCTTTTTTTAAATTTTATTTTCCCTGCTTTCGAACGGCAAAATCCATCCGAGCGTCACAAATTCATTGTGATGCAAATAAAATCGCAGACGCTCTTCGAACATGCTTTCGATGTAAACAGGTGGGTGTCGATCATATAAATGCCGTCGTACGTGGGAAGCTACAAAATATCTCCGAATTATTCCGTTTCTTAATTTAGGATTTATTAAATTGCTCTAAAACTTACCTAAGCAAAATTGGTTTGAATTTAAAAGAATTATAAATTATGGTGGAGGCGCCTCGAATATAGAAATTATTAAAGAAATATAAAATATATTAAAAACTGAAATGGAAATGTTTACAAACTTGTAAACCGCTTACACAAAAACGTTTTTGGTTTAGATTAAGCGCCTGGCAAAGCATAACGTTTTCCACGTATCTTCCTACGAACAGGAAAACGTCCACTCTTGTTTTTATAACAGATTTTTCGAATCGCTTTTACGTCCGGTACATTTGCATACCCCAGATCATATCTGATTTTTAGATATTCGCAGGGAACTGGTGGAACATAATTCCGCACCGCAAGGGCTTTAAAAAGGATTCCGCAGGATCACGTATACCTAGTTTGCGTCGTTTTATGCACCGCACACGTAAAATACAGGTGTTCAGATTAGCTTTTTCAAAAATAAAGACGCCGCCAAAGATGTTTACCAACCTCAATAAATTAAATTACTCTGAGAATATATTTTTGAGAGGGAAAAAAATTACGTTGGGGTCAAACGCGCGTCTCCTTTCCAGACGTGCAGTTTATTATCTGGATAATATCGATTACCTTTAAAGGAACGCTGACCGCTGAAACGTCATGGTTTGCTGGTGAGGTGTCAGTTAATGCTTCCGATTTTACCGGATCAGGACTATTTCCGGAACTGGGTTGGAGGCTCAGGAGAGGAGAGTGACATAATTCAGGCATATTGGCATCGATTAGGTCACGCAATTGTGTTGTAGATACATATAGGGGATATCAACGCTCGAATTTACGAGAGGAAAACGTCAGGAGGACTAAAAATACTCGCGAATGGCAGAGGAAATCAATTTTTGTTTTATTTTTCATCAAACACCACTACCACTACACTATACAACACCATTGCGACGGAATTAAATTAGGAAAATCAAATACGGGGCTGAAAGTTTTCGTGCGGGAGTTTTATGTGTGTCTCTCAACAGGTTAAGAACGCGAAAAGATTTTAAACTTCGCCTCTTTACGGGCTTCCCTTTAATGGCTCCTCTGCCCCTCACACTGAAATATATAGCGACCGGCGCTAAAAAGTTGCATGCAAATGAATTGGGTAATTATTTTTATTGCGGCAATGAAATTTTGATTGGCCAGTAAATCCTAAGATTTTTATTGCAGGTACTTATTAACTTGCGAAGTCTTGTTTAACATTAAGGTAGAGAGAGACAGGGCGTGTGCAACTAATCAAGCACGTAATAATAAATAAAAACAAAATGATGATCATTTTATTTGCTGCGACGTAAACTATGTCTCGATTTCATTGGGAAGGCCAGAAATGAGGATAACCTATCATCAGTTGTTTGCTCCTTGCCAGATATTGCCTCAGTGGAAATCTGTCTTTAATTTCCAAGAACGTCCAACGAAGAATTTAGTGCTTCTGTGCGCTGGTACTTTTCGACTGAGAAATAGCAGCAACACCGCCAGTAGTAGCAGAGTAGTAGCAGCAGCCCTGCTGGCGGCGTTGCTGCTGCTGGTGGTGTTGTTGTTACTTCTTGCCTCGAGGAAGTTCTTCTGCAATGGAGAACGAAACGTCGGGAGCAGAAGCAGTCGTGACGCGGTTCCAACCGGAAGCCAATTGAACTATTTTAAGAAAATAACAAAAATAAATACATACAACAATTTAGTCAAATTATTAAATTGAATTACAGAGTAATTCAATAATCGGGACTGGAAACTGCCCTGGGAGTAGAGACAAAAAAAATAATAAAGAGCGTCCTAGCTGCTATTATGTAGTTTCTTTTTTTTTTCTGAAGCTAGACAACACATACAGGGTGACTGACAATTGTTCTGCTAAAGAAAACCACGATAAGAAGCGATGTCCGAGAGTAAGGGAAAAGTGTCTACATTTCAAGAAATAGTTTATCAAAAATTATCCCCAAAACGACGAGGCGCCTCTGGTTAAAAAATAGAGTAGATGAACGAAATAAATTCCCTCATAAAATTTTATGGTCGGCAGGGCGATTGTTAACTTGACCTTTAAAAACTCCGTTTTTCGACGCCGTGAAATACGAACCACAAAATATTTCTGTGACAAATGTATCTGTTAATTGTTATAATTTCGTTTTGTGTGTGACGAATTTATATCATTAACACAAATCTATTAAGTGTTTAACAAATTTAAGACGCGTTTGCAACTCTCTATCCTGTATTCTTGGCGCACTGGTAGTAAATTGTTCTTCGTTCCTCACTTTGAATAACTTGTCCAACTTTGAATTAAATTCTTAATTAATTATAAACTGTTCCATAATTTTTTTTAAACATGATCCTGTAACCTGTCCATTCACGTACGCGATTAGATTAAAAACTACGCATATCATCACCGGCGTTTAAACCAGCTGTACATAATAAAGTTTTTATAGCTTCATAAACACACTTGTCGGCAACGAATCTCAAGGCTAATAAATTGTTTTACTTTTTCCAAACAAACCCAGCAATTGACATGTTCTCGTATTTGTGACATGCATTCACATACGCGATTTGATCAAAAATTGTATTAAGTCTCGGACGGCGACTCGCTGAGCGTAAGCTTTGTCTAACACACATAAACAGAGAAAAAAACAATTTATAGTGCACGTCGTGCACGCTCGGACGTTACTAGCCGTACATTGACCCCCGCGATTACCAGAGTTAAATCGTTGCAATTTTTTTTATCGATGAAGCAGCTGGTACATTCCGCTATAGTAAATAATCCGCAAGCATTAACAAATAACACAATTATTTGCGGATTTGTTAGCAGTCGTGACGCGGTTCCAACCGGAAGCGAATTCAACAATTTTAAGAAAGTAGCAAAAATAAATATAACAATTTAGCCAAATTATTAAATTGAATTACTGAGTAATTCAATATGATATAACGCAAAGTCAAAACGATTTCACACGAGACAATGTAAATCAAATTGAAAATAATTTTATAGCGAGAAGATAAAAGTAAATTAAAGTTCGCTCAGCAAACCACGATACTGGATGCAAAGAAACAGATGGAGCTTCGACCAGACTAAGGAGTTGTCACTTCTGCCGAAGACCTTATGACCAAACATCTTCTGACTATCTGATGATGAAAGTAGCTGTCTTTTATATGGTTCATACAGGAAATTCCGATTACGAACAAGACGATGTGCATTGGGGTCATTAGTGTCATGAGAAGACGAATACACTTTGTAATTAAAGGTTTTTATTCGTTACAGAATAGAAGTATAATAACCTCACATAAACAACATCATTCAATTTTTGATCAGGACGCTCAATTCACCAGGAAGTTATGGTTGAATTGTGGGATGGCTTCCGTGTCACGTCGTACTAGCTGAAATAAAAGTAGGAGACAAAAACATAGTTCGTCATTTCAATCAAATTTGGAGATGTCACCTCCCTGAGATGCCAAACTGGAGGAGGTATCTCTTGATCGTCTAGATTTAGGTGATGAGTTCACGAAATCGCTGAATATCCCTCTACCTGCCTTTAATGATCAATCACAGTTGACATATTGAAGATGAGCGAAAAGCACCTCTTCTAGTTTTGACATCTCAGAGAGACAGAGCATGACAACTGTCAATTACAATTCACTCACCGGATACCGCCTCGCCGCAACAAAGAAACTTCGACAGAGGAGAATATATTGGTTTCACCGCAGTAGGAAAGCGTGCTGGTAACAAAATTGAATGTTGTTGTTTATGTAAGATCATTATACTTTGCTATACTTTCATTCGTTTACGGAAAAAGCCTTTAATTACTAAGTGTATTGCTCTTCTCGTAACACTAACGAACCCAAAACTATGTGTGGGATCAAGGTGCACACTTGCTGTATGAGTCATCGCGGTTTTCCTAGATTCGTCCGTTCTTAGTCATGTTTGTTTACGCTTGAATAATATCGGCTTCTTTGATGAGTCACCTCGGCGACTGTTGGATGATGTAATATGCAGCTTGTGTGTTTTTCGGGATTCTTTGAATGCAGTTTTATTGCAGAGGTCAGAAAACGACATCAATATAGCTCATTTAAGCAAATTGCAAACATTCTATGGCTTTTAAGGATTAATTTGGTCAAATAGCTTAATTACATTAAAATTTTCAGTGCGAAGAAAACATAAAAAGAGCACTGGTTTAACCCTTTACAGTAAATAAGTGCTCGTCTTGTCAAAGGTGTCCTGCAGGCTGAAATTTCCCTCTAATCCCGCAGATGTCGTACAGTCATGAGAATTAATTTTGCAACAACGGCGTGATTGCCTGATACTGTAAAAGTTTACCATAAGATTCAAATTCGGATGTTGAAATTCTTACTAGCACTGTACAAGGGAAGTAAATGTTATAAAATGTGGGACTTGACGCAAGGGAAAGCTTTCCATTCACAGATGATGGGCATTACGTTCAGATTTTTCATAAAGTAGACATCATTTTGTAAAACTCATTGTACTCACGGCGAATACAACTTTTTAGAAACCGTTTCAACTCTAATAAACGTAGGGTGAGATCCTATCGCCCCCCCCTCCCTCTTACTTGCACAAATTCCGCTTAAAGCTACACAAAAGTTTCAGGTGTGCTTTCTTATGATACCATTTACATTGCCCAACATTCGTGCTGGCACGAAATTGAATGTAAATGTTGCTTAAAGGTCAAGTTTACGTGCTGTAAAGTTGGCCATTGACGTATTGATATTCGGGCAACATTTGGGCGATTCGATAGATAACAATTGTATCGGGCGACGGAATGGGCAATGGATATGAAATTACAAGTGATATTTTGAACGCTCGGCAATGTTCGTAAGCAATTGACCCCCTGAACCTTTTTTTTTCATTATTGGCTGATTGATATAAGACACCTTTCTTTAATTTCTTTCGAAACTGTTTATTATTTCGTCCATTAATGACGAAGAATAAGAGGAAATTCAATACGGTTAGGAATGGAAATCATTTAATTTAAACCTGATCTTGCGAGTTAACATGCAATAAACTTCAGGGCAAAAGAAAACTTAAAACATTTCTTATCAAGCTTTGAAAGTGGAGGCTGTAGTCACATGAGCCACCTAAAATGGAATATTTCTGCCCCGCACGAAGCTTCCAAACGAGGAGTAGATGATGCAATTGGTTTTATTTTATTTTTTTTTTGGCGCTGGCATGCAACTAAACCAAATTTCGCCTCCAGTTGCGAAATAAGCAAAAATATTGCCAAATTGCTGAATTAGTGGCTTCGTAGCGGCGTTGGTAGCGATAAGAATGACATTTTTCTTGTGAAATTCTACGCTTCATTTGGTCTTAAGTCTCGTTTGATGTTTTATATCTGCAACAAAAGGTTTTCGTTTCGGTTTAAATAAAAAATCTGCTAGGTTAATGTGTCTTTTGTTTAAACTACTTCTGGAATACCTCAAGGTTCTAATCTGGGTCCCCTATTGTTTATATTATTTGTAAGCTCGCCTTACACAGACAATATCAAACTTTATCGACCCTCCATTTTTGTCCTTCAAAGCAAATTTTGTATGATATGTGGGGAATTGTTTAATTATTGAACGAAATAGGTAACGGTCGACTTTTATACACGCTGTATCAGGATAAGGGCCCATGACGCTTTATAAAAAATACTTTACCTCTGACAAAAAAGAAAAAGTGCCACAGTTTTCGAGATATCGAATTATGAAGCAGTGAGTACGGCCCTGGCGCGTCTCCACATGTACGAAACTACGCTTAGCGCCAGAGCACAGTAAAATATACTTAACCCTGACCTTGCAGATGTGCGCGGTTAAAAATGGGCGAAAGTGTTGTTTTACAGGCACATCAAGAAAAGTAATTTTACGATGAGAACGCTTCGAATGGGTAGGGTGCAATTACCGTGGGGTAATTACCCACATATTAAACCACCGCTACTAGCCGAAATTATTTAGAATTTTTACAAAGAATATTGCCCAATGTTTTGGACGAAAGGTCCTTAGAGATACGGCGAAACGTGTGGTTTATGCACTATCGCACGTTACTCAATAACCAATTTCAACGCCGATGGATAGGTAGGAACGGACCCGTGTCATGGCCTGCTCGTAGCCCTGATATGAATCCGCTGGATTTCTTTCTGTGGGCGGCTTTAAAACAGGAAGTCTATTCGGTGCAAATCAACACAGAAGAACAATTATTACAGCGGATTCATGCTGCAGCTCGCCGAGTATCGGAGGATCCAGAATGTCTGGAGCTAGTCCAGGAGAACTTTCGTCGTCGTATGGATGCCTGCTTACGTGCCGGTGGAAGACATTTCGAACACCTGTTATAAATAAATGTCTTGAAGAGGAAGCGTTCATATTATTTATTCCTTTATTCATCCAATAAATGCTAATTAGTTCGCACAAATACGACATCGTTTATGGTACGTATCGTATAGCAACTTTTATGGTTGTAGTGGGCCGCTTAGGTATTAAAATTTATTTGATAATGTAACAGCCTTGTTTACACAATTGGTTCGCTTTTTTATGACATCCCAGTTGTACGAGATGACCTTATCCGAAATATCGTACGTTTTCAGAAGCACAGGTGCGTACTCAGTGCAGAATTTTTTATAAAATTTTCGTAAAAATTACATCGGCAGAAATTCTTTAGCAACACTTTTTTCGGGCTGTACATGTAATCCTCAGTTATGCCTATTACTATGGCTCCTTTAATACGATACACCTGTATAGGCCAAACCAAAAGGTCCAAAATAGGTAGGTGACAAGAACATGGAGGCAATGAAATTGGCACTATTACTTATAAATCGATCACAAACTTTAATTGGAGGTACACATCCACCATGTAATTGTTTATGAATGGTTCACAATCGTGTCGATATCGCGTTCATTTAGTAAACTGGACCAATTAATTTTTGATGACAAAAATAAAACAAAAAAGTAGAAACAGAAAAATTTTCAGCGTTACGTCGATTGATTGGTTATTTCTGTATTCGCTTGTTTACTGTCACAATTGGTGCGATTCATTTCACTAAGTTCGTTTTTGATCTCTCTATATATATTTTCTTTTATTACGTGCTTTATCATTCAACATCAATGTCGTAAGTACCAATATTTATTATTTACAAAGAAAAAATGTGCGATGTATTTATTTTGTGGATCGTCTATTAAACATTTATTTATTGTATCCGCTCGCATTTCCAATTCATTTGTCTTACGTGTGTACATAACAAGCGTAGGTTCTCCTGTACGGAAAAGCATTGTGTGTGTGTGTCTATTTATAATTTTTCCTCTCCGGGAAAACATTGTGGAAACCACTCACATAAATCATCGTCTCGATCATAAATCAAATAAATTATTTTTATAGATATCCGGAGATGATACAGACAGGATCGTTAATAAAAATAAGAGCAAAACTTAATATTATCGCCCGGGAAAGTTTCCTCCTCTCGAGATATATATCTCTTTCAATACTTTTGTTTCGACGGTAAATCTTTCGACGTAATAACATATGACTTATATGTACAACGCAATTTTTATCTGCTGCTGCAATTTTACATAATACTTCTGTTGTAAGCATGTAAAACAAGAGGAATCAAAATAAAGTTTCGTTAAATCTGTGTGGGATGCGATCGATATATCAGGTTTCCGGATACGAGGAGATCTGATTACACGAGATTCAATAGACACAAAACTAACTGTGTTCTGTGTATCTCTCGCATCGGGCTACCAATTTCCATACATTTACCTGTATTTATTCATGCAGCTCAGCTACTTTACACTAGACAGAGTAGAAAGAGCTATACTAAGTGCACGCTTTCAGGATACAACGTCCTATACACGAATAACTAGATAAACTTGCCCCAGATTAGGAATTTCAACGGATATTTAGCGAGATAATATGTATATCGGTTTATTTTAGTGCTTCGTTTAAAACAACAACATTGTTGGTTGTATAATCGCATTAGTTAATCTGATGAAATATCTCTGATCAAATTCCTTTAGAACGCCGTGTAATCGACATTTCGCTGTACGTTGACATCAACGTTGTCGAGCGAAATTTTGGATGTGGAGACATCGGGTCTATGAGTTATCGTCATTTTCCTATGTAGATTCGTTCACTCTATCATGTTTGCTTAGGCTTGCATAATGCCGATTCGATTTCTTTGATGACTCACCTCGGCGACTGTTTGATGGTGCTATTATTTTTTTATCATCCCGGAAATTACGATTACGAACAAGACTCTGTGTGTAGGATCACAGTTGCCCAATAAGTCATCCCGGAAATTTCGATTACAAACAAGACTCTGTGTGTAGGATCAAAGCTACCCAATAAGGCATTGTGATTTTCCTAGATTTTTGTTTATGCTTACATCATGTCGGTTTCTTCGATGAGTCACCTTGGCAGCTAGTGCGTTTTCCGGCATTCTGCGTACATAGTGTACATAAAGAAATTGAATTAATTACAAAATAAAACGATAAGATCCGATCAATCAATTTCCAAATAAATGAATAATAAAGTAGTAGATTTTTAAAGAAATATTTAACGAAGGACCCAGTCGAAGCTTACCCTGTCGCACTCGCCGTGTATTTCCAAAACACGGTTTGTCGCGCACGTTATCGCGACATTTTAATGCCGAATTCGGCGAGAAAAAAAAAAAGGAACTGGGGCGAACATGCATGAGCGCGCGTGTTTCGCCCGGTCTGAAAAAATATACATCAAAAGTAACACGCCGAGCGAAAATAAATTTTAATCTGGGTATTTTTATTGTCGGTGTACGACGGGAAGCCACCTACCGGTCAAATATAATAATGTTTCAGGAAGGACATAATTAAAATATGTAAATGTGGAGCGTATCACGTTGGATGGAAACTAAGAAAGGAAAATTTATGTTATGTTTATTTTATTCGCTGTAAATTGTTTGATGAGATTAACATTCAAAGATCGTACACTGGTGGCCAAGTAAATTGTTACGATGCGAAGGACATCTTTGACCTTAAAAACAAAACTGAAAATTTCTTCATAATCAAAATGCCTAGGTAGAACAATTGCTTAATCTATTAAAGTAATCAGAATGTAACAAAACAATAGAAAGTATATAAAAAAAAAACTTTTTCGTGTAATAAATTCATGATGTAATAATGTTGGGGAAAAAAGTAACAGACCATTAAACTTATCTCATCGCTTTAATTGTCACGGTACTTTTACATCTCTGCTAATCAAGAAAGTTCCGCAATTGTCGATCTTCCTTTGTTCTGTTTATCTCAGTGCAGAAGTTAGTTTCGTTCGGAAGTTGGTTTTGATGTCTAATTAGATAATTGCCTTTACAGCCAAGCGGCACGACGCCGACCGTCTCTTTCGAGGACATCCAATCAAAAGCAAGCGAAATATAAAAAGTCCGCCTCGCAACAACAACAACAACGAACACACTATCATCTTTCTAATTTATTTTTTTTTTTAATATAGAATTTTGTGTGCGTTTCAAGGGTGAATGGAAAATATTGGAGATCTGCATCAGTGCGACCATAATTTATTAAAATCCGCCGCCGCTTATCTACGTACAAATATTTCCCTTTATTCCTCACAAACTATGAATATCACTATAAATATTTAATATTGTAGTGCAATTACGTGCCATAAATAAATTAAGCCTTGCATGTCGGATAAAAAATGGGGAAAATATGAATTTTCATTCGACGCAATACGACAGGGAGATAATTACGATAATAACTAGATTTCATGCAGTTAGTCTCTTGAACCGTGGAAGTTAAAATTAATAATGTTTTTCGTTTTGTTTCCAGTAATAAACTATTAATTTCTTTAATTAAAAAAGCTGCGTTCTACCAAAATCACTTTAGTACGTTCCTGATCAAACAGCGGAAGAGGTGTGCAACTAAACGGGAAAATCGAAATAGGAGCAAAACAGGGGGACAGTTTGAGCCCTTTATTGTTTATAATACTAACGAATAGACTAAAATTACCAGAAAAAAAAACATATCAGTATTCGGGAGGTAAATAAGAACAAACAATGATACGTTTCAAAATCATCGCACGGAATAAGTTGGCAACACTCCAAACTTTTCAATCAATTCAAGCTTTGGCGTGGCAACTCTGACACCGAGAACGCTTGCGTCGAATTGTTGATAGTAGCATTGACCCGCCATCGCGTCCTTTTAAGGGCATGTAAATAACTAGGGCTTCTGATTGGTTGTAAGTAAAACCCTCGTGCGACTTTCTCTTCACGTCACCTCACTCCGCTTGGTTTCACGGCGTCACTTTTCGTTCAGCTGTGATGGTGCGTACAACGCGTGTCTGTATTATTGCTGGAAAAATCAGAAAACTTATATTAACGTGGTCGAAATTTTCACAAGAGCATCGCTAAAGTTTAGGGAAGAATTCTTCTACCCTGTCCAAGACTTGGTTTTTCATGAAAACCCAGGATGCGATAACTTTATCATTCTCAGCTGGGTAACGTTCACTCTGGTGCCTTTCTTTTTAACACCTATATACGCGCCCATCTCTATTGAGCTACCTGGGGCAACAGCTGATAAAAAGTAGGGCAGACCTGTTGCCGTTCAGACTAAGCAGGACAGGTGCATCCCATTCTAAAATTCTGTGGTAGAAGAGAAAGCGAATTGTTTCAGAAAAGAATAAGGAGAAGGAAATAAACGATACTCAAATGAAGACATAGAATTTTTAATTCAAGGAAATGGAGAAATTGGACGAGAAAAGGGAAACTGTGCCTTGTTAAGATTGTGCTTCTTATTTTTATGCTTTTTGACGTAGCGTTGAGGTCAATTTCTTTTTTTTATTAATCGCGATATAGAGTGTCTGTTAAGTAGTCACTATATAGGGTGACTGAACATCGTGTATATCTCGCGGATTCAAGTTCTAGACTCTAGAGGTTTTAATTTATTTTATCGATGCGTGTAGGCCTAGCGATACCACGAATTTTTCTGTCTGTCTACTTGGAACACCTTACGCTAGGTGTCACCCTCTATAAGAACTAGGTTTACGCCACCGATAATCATAATAAAATCAAGTTTTCTTGCCAGATGAAAATTATGAAAATTAATTAAAATTGTGTAACCAAAATTTTTTAAGGTACAGAGTTCTGATGAAGCCCAATAAGGCCGAAATACATGTATAAACTCTTTCCTAACATTTTCTATACTGCCAGTTACACAATTTTAATTAATTTTGATAATCATAATATCGCCAAGCCCGTTTGCACTCAGTGAGGCACATTTTCCAAGTCGTAATCGAACATCAAAGAATTCGCAATGGCTTGCAGTAGACATTCAGAGTAATCGGAAACTGTATTTGATTAAGGAAGAAAAGTGTTAACGTAAAGCTTCCTACCGATACCTTAACATTTTGTGTTTGTCTCGCTAATGTAAGTGCCGTTGAGATCAATAAACAAATTTTACTTTTTACTTAAGTATCACGACATAGCGTGTCTATTAAGTGATCACTATTTAGGGTAACTGAACATCGTGTATCGCGTATTCAAGCTCGAAGGGTTTTAGGCCTAGCGATACCACGTGTTTAAATCTAGCGATACCACGTGTTTAGGCCAAGCGACACCACGCAGTTTTCTGCGTACTTGGAATATCTCACGTTAGGTGGCGCCATTTGTAAGAATCAGGTTTATACTAGTTCATACCTTTACTCTTTCTATAAAGGCAGCGCATGTCCATGTCAGAGTCCTTCATAGAGAGAATGGTCGTTTGGAAGATTAATGGTGGAGGTATTAGGTTTGCATATCTGTACTCTTTAAGTCCAGGATGTAATCGAAAACCATCTAATTAAACACTTGTCAATGGTGGCAATTTTTTCCCCCAATAATTGGGGGTTTCTCAACAACTGATCTCAACGATAACACCAGGTAAAGCAGGAAGCTAAGATGGAGACTGTTCCTTTACTTTCTTGCAATTAAATTTACTGCACGAATTGAATTCTGGTCACAATCAATTCTGAGCGAGTTGGTAGCTTCTTCCCTTCATCAAGCAAAATGCTGCATTAGAGGCTACGGTTAGTGTTTTGTCCAGCCAAATTGTCGTTTTTAAAGCACCTGAAGAGTCTTGACGCCAAACGTTAGGGAGTTTTGTTCCTCTAGGCGAGGAATGTGGTGAATATTATAGTTCAATCCCCATCGTTTGTTGTAAAACGTTGGAGAGCAAGGAAAGTAACTAAGAGCAAGGTTCACGAAAACATTTATTTATTGAGTCAGTTATGAAGATGAAGAGAGCCTTAAACTAAAGAAAATATGGAGGAAAAACCAAGGAATGGAATTAGAGAAGAGAAAAATCAATAGAAGAGATGAGAAAGCTCTGAAAAGTCTTCAAAAGTGCCAAGCAGAAGTAAAAGTAACCATACCAGGAGATGCCTGCAAAGTTACTAGGTGAGGAAAGTAGAAAAGAATTCGAGGAGAAGAAAATTAGAAAGGATGTGGATGAAAGAACGAAGGAATTGGATCAAAAAGGCTAGGAGCTTGGTGAATTTTCTAGTTCAACCCCCTCGTTTGTTGTAAAACGTTGGAGAGTAAGGAAAGCAACTGACACCAAGGTTCATGAAAACATTTATTTATTGAGTCAGTTATGAAGATGAAGAGAGCCTCAAACTAAAGAAAATATGGAGGAAAAACCAAGGAATTGGATTAGAGAAGAGGAAAGTCAATAGAAGAGATGAGAATGCTCTGAAAGGTCTTCAAAAGTGCCAAGTAGAAGTAAAAGTAACCATACCAAGAAACACCTGCAAAGTTACTAGGTGAGGAAAGTAGAAAAAAATTCGAGGAGAAGAAAATTAGAAAGGATGTGGATGAACGAACGAAGGAATTGGATCAAAAAGGTTAGGAGTTTGGTGAATTTTCTAGTTCAACCCCCTCGTTTGTTGTAAAACATTGGAGAGCAAGGAAAGCAACCAACACGAAAACATTTATTGGTTGAGTCAGTTATGAAGATGAAGAGGGCCTTAAACTAAAGAAAATATGGAGGAAAAACCAAGGAATTGGATTAGAGAAGAGGAAAGTCAATAGAAGAGATGAGAAAGCTCTGAAAGGTCTTCAAAAGTGCCAAGCAGAAGTAAAAGTAACCATACCAGGAGACACCTGCAAAGTTACTAGGGGAGAAAAGTAAAATAAAATTCGAGGAGAAGAAAATTAGAAAGGATGTGGATGAAAGAACGAAGAAATTTGATCAAAAAGAGCAAAGTCAATAGATAGCTTTGCAGTCTCCAAAAGTGCTGAGCAGAACCAAAAGTAACAACACGATTCAGGGGGTAAGAAGATAATAAAAATAAATAAATAGTTGCAAAAAAAATGCAGAAATTCTGTCTGGAGATAATAAAATAATTGAGTCAGAGGAGAGATCAATAGGTATTTGCCAGCGACCCAAAATTACTCGACACCTACAAATGATACAAGAAGAAGAAGAAGAAGAAATAAATTACATTGGTTACAATGAAAATGCAAGGATTTTGGTTGGAGAAAACAGAGGAATTGAGTTAGAGAAAAGGAAAATCAATTGATGAGATGAAAGATGTTACGGTTTCATGTTTCTAATATTTCGGGTCATCCTGTATTGTGTGGGAATCAGAAATACCCTACACGTTTCACTTTTTTTTCATTAGATTTCAAAATATTGCACAAGTAGACAAAAGCCAAAAAGGTAATTCTCTATTTTATTCACTCCCCTGCGTTATTCGAGTGTTTCCTGCAAATATTGACATCAAGCTCATGGAAAGTAGTAGGATCAGGACAATCAACTTAACAACCCCTTGCAGTTTTTTGGTCAACATCACAGCACCACTTGTCCGAAGGAGTCAGTAGTTTGCTAACCGTGTTTGTGAAGAAGCTGAATGGATTAATATAGTCCGTGATTTAAAAAACGTACTATACGTGAGACTAAAGCAAGTTGTATGCTTTCCTAAGCCTGATTTCTTCTTACAAATCAGGTGTTTATACGAGCAAATGCTATGCGCAGTTCTGGTCGTAACGAAGTTTTTTCTTCGCTTTCTTAATTTGGCTGCTTTTTCTGGAGGTCTTGCCTGTGACTTTAAACGGAGGATTTGTTCGGGGCCACATAGTTGGGATATGTGAATGGGGATGTAAAAAACTCTTGTGGTATCGTGGTTGGTCGATTTCGATTTCGGCCTGACCTGACGCTTGACATCGTCGATACACGAGGGAGCTACTCTGGGGGACATATTGACGTCACATCCTTCCACCAGATTTTGTCACTTGGAGGACCTCTTCGAGTTTTTGACAGCTGATGTGAAATGAGTGTGGATGTAATAAGGTCGTCTCTATCTACTTTATTTTTACCGATATGTTTAGATTGAATTTACAACAAGCCATCTTTGTTGCACGAAGTTAACGAAAAGCGGATCCGTGCTTCGTGGTTCATTTTTTTATTTAACTTGTTGAGAATTAAAAGCGGATCCGTGCTTCGTGGTTCATTTTTTTTATTTAACTTGCTGAGAATTAAAAGCGGATCCGTCTTTTTTTTATTTAACATGTTAAGAATTAAAAGCGGATCCGTGCTTCGTGGTTCATTTTTTTTATTTAACTTGTTGAGAACTAAAAGCGGAACTGTGCTTCGTGGTTCATTTTTTTGATGTAACTTGTTGAGAATTGTCCAATAAAGACAAATTAGTAGCTACCTTCTTACTTTGGGGTTACGCATGACCTCGACCTTTTCAACTGAGTTAAATCTGAAGGTGGGATGATCTTAATTTATCCTTCATTGCTTTTTAAAACCAGATAGTGAAGACCACAGAGATAATTGATGGAGAACATGAAGGAATTACGCAAAGAAAACTATAGTCATGGAGTCTATTGGAAAAACAAGATCATTTCGAGTTATTTTGCTATTGAATTGAGAATGGCCTTATTCGTCACTATAAAAGCAAAACACGAGTTAGAAAAAATGTATGTATTAAAACTGGACCGTTAAACTGAGGTTATTTAACGATCCCATATATCACTACTTCTGTTTATTCATTTTTTAAATAAATGTGAATTATATGTTGGTAACTAGACTAAAACGTATTAGTGCATGCAGATCCGGTACGTCATAAAATCAGTTTCATTTTATGATGATAGAAATCGCTCATTAATCTGGCTTGTTTTAAATTTATTGCGACCCAAATGACTATGCATTTCCTTAAACCAGATACAAATGTGTATAAATCTGTATTATCAGCTAGCAAAGCAGAGAGAGACAAAAAACCGGGAATGTGCTCGAATTGTTACTGTTTAAATGGAGCACAAATAAATTTTCTTAAAATTTACTAAAACTGTGAGGGGGGCAAAACATCTTTAATTCATAAAATACATCAGGGCGTTAGTTGTTTTCCTAACCTACTGTTCTCTCCTATCGGGGTTTCAAAAACAAGTGGATGAAAATTCAGCTCGCATTAATCAAACAGTTTTTGCCAAGGAGTTTTTGCGCAGGATGGGGCGCGAGCGAGACGGGAACATCCGCATATAAAGCGTCCTGTAAATGAAGGTAGTTCTGAGATGTACCTTAATTTGGCGTGTCACAAACTCTATTTTGAAATAATAAAGCCCGAACGTGTTCTGTGTGCAAAGAAGGACGGGGGGTTAGTTAATTGAGGAATGCTAACGACACCGAGGATATACCCATAATATTTTGAAAGACTTCCTGTATCACACGTGTGTATATTACTTTGGGGTTTCTTAATAGAAATCGCTATTTACATCACTTACTACAACTAATTAGTTCAGAGTAAATAAATAATTTTGAGTATTTCTGAAACAAACTCGCGTAAGCCAAAAATTTAAGGATCAGAAGAAAAAAATGTTCGGCCATTAGAGTGCGCGGTTGGTAATTTTTCATCTTTATGACTGAACGCTGGCGATTTTGTATCGCGCCTTATTCCAATTTATCAAGTCGAATAAACACAGAACTCTTGTTCGGTCCGTACGAAAACTTTGTGAAAAAATATTAACGCCATGAATTATGTATTTGCTCGCACGGAAGAAAGTACTCCTGCGAAATCTAGGACGCGTTGCTTAGAAATGCTTTGAATTTAAAATCAAAAGCACTAACGAATGTTAGAGAGTTTCATTAAACGAAATGCGAGCGGATTTTTTCACCTAATATTAATAAATTGATGCATGCGAAGCAAAAAAAAAGCGACGTGTTGTTGAGCCACCCTCAACATGTCTTTGCACTTAGGCAGAAGTATTTAATCTCAATAAGTGAATGTGTCTGTCGTGCGCAAAAGAAAACATCGTTGGTTTGATAATGCATAGCAAGTTTTGTGGAAAAGCAGATGAAAGAAGTAAAACGTCATAAAACTGTTTTATAAATTGTTAGAGCATGGCGTCAGACGTTTGACCTTTAAACGGAAATAACGTGACCAGCTGAAATACGAACTCCAAACTATTTACTTGACAAATGCATGCAAATCATCTGAAGTAAATTGAACAACTGTTTTGACAGGTAAACAAATAAATCACTACAACACGAAAACAATCAAAATCTCCGTGTTAAGAATTAGAATAGTATTTTTCATTAGCTTTAATTTAAGTTGTATTGTAAACAAAGTTTATTTCCCACATGCATCGTGTCCGTTATAAACTTTATAGCCAAATTTGAATGATTGCTGATGTTTGATTAATAATAGACTTTGCTAATACTTCAAGAAATGGGGATGACAACCAGAAATTAGAACATTATAATCAGTAAACACTTTCGTAATCTATTTGGCTTTGTTAATTATTATAATTTCGTTTTGTGTACGCCGTTCAATGAGAAACAAATTCTATTATTACAAAAGACGAATTGTCAACACAAATTTGCATAAAGCCTAACATATTTCAACAAGTGCGTTCGGTATGTTATTTTTTAAAGGGACGGAATTACGTCGTAAGTTTGAGGAGTCAACCGTTTTGAGTTACTTCGAGTCAATTGATTTGATTTAGAGATAAACACAAAAACTTCCTGGCGTTGTTATAAATGAAGGTATTTGAATTTAGTTTCAGCTTAAACTTACAAACTTGCATGTCGGATAAAAAAATGGGGAAAATATAAATTTTCATTCGACGCAATACGACAGATAGATAATTACGATAATAACTAGATTTCATGCAGTTAGTCTCTTGAACCGTGGAAGTTAAAATTAATAATGTTTTTCGTTTTGTTTCCACTAATAAACTACTAATTTCTTTAATTAAAAGGCTGCGTTCTACTTAAATTACTTTAGAACGCTTCTGATCAAACAGCGGAAGAGATGTGCAACTAAACAGGAAAATTGAAATAGGAGCAAATCAGGGGGACAGTTTGAGCTCTTTATTGTTTATAATACTGATGAATAGACTAAAATTACCAGAAAAAAAAAAAAAACGTATCAGTATTAGGGCAGTCAAACGATAAGGGAACATTTGCAAGTCCTTCCTTTGAATAGTCCTGCAGGCCCCGACACAAAGATCAACTTGTTGTGACAGGTGACGGATGGAAGTGCGAGGAGCCTCATCAGTTCTTACTTTAGGCCTACCTGATACCTGTTTTCTAGTCACACTGCCAGTTTATCTGAATAGTCCTACAGAGTATTGAAGCTGATTAACAAATTTGTGCTATAGAAATACAGTTTCTGGAATTTTTTCCTGAAATTCTGCAATACAACCAGGAATAGAGTAGGTCCATTCGCAATTGATTTTTGGGTGTTTCGAAAGTAGGATTCAACCATAAAATATTTTTCTTCCAATGTGAAAACCATTGTAAAATCAAATCAATAGAACATTTTTTTTAAGTTATGTTTTTTTTTACATGTCCGTTTAGGGTACGGATCAAGTAAGGAACATACGTAAACATGCGAAAAAATGAGAGCAACACACTAGATGGGAAAACTTTTTGCACACATGTTAGTTTGGTTTGCATATCTGTACTGTTTAGGTCCAGGATGTAATCGGAAACCATTTAATTAAACTGTAAACACACAAACTCAAATATTTTGTGTGCCATTGTTGGCGTCTTCGCCTTCTGTGTCTGCAAAATCTTCCTCCTGCGGATCAATCTCTATTTGTAAATTTAAATAATATAGTTGGTTTTCTGGTTTCCCTAGAAAATTAGACAGTTTTCTCAAAAAAGTTAATTTCGTTGGTTTAATGGTCAGTTCCTGCTTATAAAGTTTTTGTTGTAAGTTTAGTTCTGAAGATAGCCTTCTTTTATTGCTAACACTAATGGTCTTCCATAAACCAGCATAGTTATGTTTTACCATGACATATTCAGAGTTAGAGGCAATCTTAAGAGAATGAATTCCCTTTAATTTCATTAGTGGTTTGGTGGGCTAAAGTATGGTTTTGTTGAAAAAATTTTACTGTTCCACCTTTACCAGGTTAAAAGGAGAAGAATTCTCTCTTGCAGACAACATAAGATTGTCCCAAACAGATTGAACTTCAGCTATGTGTTTTCGTTTCTTTGCTTCGATTAAGCTGAAACCTTGCTCGTTAGGTAGATGAGAGTGGCCTCTAACTGGGAAATGGTAAATTATGGTTTGAAAGAACTTCCAACCTTGAACAAGAAAGTATAACAAATTGGACCATTACGTAATTCTTGTTTTGGCCGGGGCAACCATCACTAAATAATACCAATGTGTCTTTAAGTTCTGTGTCTTGATTGCTGAAGTAGTTTAGTAATAATGAAGTAACGTCGTTCTGTCACTTTTTATGAACTGTTTCACAGTACACAAACATTATGATTTCATTGGAACCTAAGTCAAGTACCACAACTGGTAAGCTTTGCATGTAGCCCCCTTGCCTTGCACGCAGTTTGTACTGTCGTTTAACTTCATAAGACTTATCGGCTTTCGCTAAATGAAGATGTTTTTCGGTTGTAAGTTTTTAGGCCATTTCTGGTCCACGGCAGCATTAATCTGAAGTAATAAATTGTCACAGCTCGAGCGTCACTTCGAGGTAGACCCAAAGATAGGTTAAAGTTACGTTTGAAAACTTTCCAAAATGGTTTATGAGTGACATTCATTCTGTGCTTCTCTAGGAACGTCTTAAACATTTTCTTTACGGAAAGGTTTTGGGTTGGGTTTTTGGGTCTTGAATAATGACTCTGACGAGCCTTAAATGTATGAATATGGTGCACAATAAGTTCTTCAACTTCTTGAGGCTTCTTGCTTGGTCTGTGGTGAGGAGTGCGCCACGCTTATCTCTGGATAAACACCCATGAGTTAATAGAAAATCTTGAATTCTTCTAATTCTTCCCCTAGTTATTCCAAAAATAGACAGTAAAGCCTTAAAACATACTGGAATTTCGGAATCAGAATCTCGCACTTCGTAGATAAACATTGCGTTATTAGCAAAGTTTTTATTTACGTTTAATTCATCAGGCATATCGCTTGAATCCTCTGGAGGTCTTCTAGGACGCCGACGTATAGAAGAATGAAAAGCAATTAAGCCGCTTAGAAAATTCTTGTGCTGTTTTTATTACCTTTGATTTTCTTACTTTATTCTCTTTACGTACTTACCATTCTGTGGGATTATTTTCAACTGCGTATTTCTCTGCTTCAGTGCCATATTTAAATAATAGAATTTAACTCTTTTCAACACTACACGTACTTACAATGACTACTTCGAGAGGCAAATATATAGTACTTAGTGTTAGATGATGTCTTCCAATAGGCTATTGTCGAGGAAAATCACCCACGTCCAGACCTATGGTACTTCTTGCCGGAATCCGGCTAGGACTATGGCTGTTTTAGTACCAACGCTCAAACTTTCAAGTGGAACAACTTGTGATTAAGGGACTTTTTAAGGAAACCAATTTCTCCAACGTATTTTGCAACCCTGAAAATAGTTGTCGCTATGTATAACTCAAATTGTCATTACTTGGATTATAGTTGTCTTTACCAAGAGCTCCTCTATTGTTCGCTTCGTTATTTGCTTAATGAAAACATGCTCGCGAACATATACTAAAATCATTTTTGTTTAGTTAACTCAGCGGGGGATCAACCTTTTGGGCAAACAGCGCCGACAATTTAATTTTCTATTATCAAACATAATTGCCCACTTTCAAATTAAAAACAAAAAGAAAATATTCACTTTCGCCACACAAATGTAACCAAGTATGTACGGGGGCCACCCAATTAATAAACGACGCTCTGAGCTCGTTTTCTATAGTCTAATAAAAATAAATATAGAACGAAGCCTAGACTCAAAATTAAATTTTAATTTAATTAAAAAAAAAAACTCGTTCTTCTTCGTTTTTATTTTAGCTTCACTCCCACGTTTGAAGTTGGCCGTTGTAGTATGTCGAGGTTAAAAAAGACACTAAATGAGTCTTATTTTAATAACGAATATTAAATTAGACATAACACTGACGTAATTGTAAATAAAACAATATGGCAACGTGCAATGAACGCACCCCTAGATTGTATTGATGACTTATAATCAGACTTTGGACATTTCCGGATCGTTGTCATAGTTACGCAATATGAGCACCAATGAAAAGTGCCCGTAAGCGTAACCATGGCAGCGCCCCGAAATGTCCAAAGTCCGATTATAGATCGCTTCAAAATCTAACGCTGTTGGAATTTGAAATTTAAAACGGACGGAAACCGTTATCAAATTTTGTTTGTTGTTTTCATTGTGGCAATTCCTGAAAAAAAGGAAACGGCACTTAAGAAGTAGCTAGAAAGAAACAACCTATAAAGTTACAATGCAGAGCGAGAGGAAATGGAGAACAGTAAATCTCTCCCAATCGTCAAGGTCAAGGTCATTGAAAAAGAAACGGGATCTAAGAACTAGATAGAAAGAGACAACCCTAGAGAGTTACAATAAAGGTGAAGTGGAGGACAGTAAATTCCCCCAATCCTCGTCAAGGTCATTGGACTGAAAGGCAAAGAATGGCTGTTTGAAAATCCACCAGGAAATTCCTGAAAAAGGAAACGGGGTTTGAGATTTAGATCGAAGGAGACGACCCAACCCATAGAGTTACAATGCAGAGCGAGAGTGGACAGTAAATCCTCCCAATCCTCCTCAAGGTCATTGAACTGTACGGCAATGAATGACGGTTTGAAAATTATGTGGCAGTTCCTGAAAGAAAAAGAAACGGGATCTAAGAACTAGATAGAAAGAGAGAGCCCTAGAGAGTTACAATAAAGGGCGAGAGGAAGTGGAGGAGAGTAAATTCCCCCAATCCTCGTCAAGGTTATTGGAGTGAAAGGCAAAGAATGGCTGTTTGAAAATCCATCAGAAAATTCCTGAAGAGGGAAACGGGGTTGAGATTTAGATCGAGGGAGACAGCCCAACCCATAAAGTTACAATGCAGAGCGTGAGGAAATGGAGGACAGTAATCCCTCCCCCCAATCCTCCTCAAGGTCATTGAACTGCAAGGCAGTATAACGGTTTGAAAATCATGTTGCAATTCCCAAAAAAAAAGAGAAACGGGGTCTAAGAATTAGATAGAAAGAGACTACCTTTAGAGTTAAGGGTGAGAGGACGATAAATCCCCATATCCTCCTCAAGGTCACTGAACTGAAAGGCAAAGAATGGCTGTTTGAGAGTCCACCAGGAAATTCCTGAAAAAGGAAACCGAGTTTGAGATTTAGATCGAGGGAGACAACCAATCTAACCCAAAGAGTTACAAGTGGAAGTGGAGGGCTGTAAATTCCCCTCAAGGCTCCTCAAGGTCAAGGCAAGGAAAGTCGGTTTGTTTGTAAGTATTTCACTTTTGTACACCTTTAAAAACGTAATTGATTTTAAATAATCTCACAGTAGTTAATACATAATACGGTCAAGTTTTACGACTCAACGCTTTAATTCTCTGCATAACATCATAATTCAAATCGAATTGCCTAAATTTGTTCATTAATTTAACCAATCAATTACAATTTAAAATAAGTGGCACACAACCTGTTCCGTACACTCTACAAATTCGCTCAGATCCTATTAAATGAAATATTAATTCGTCTGTAATTCGCGCGAAAATGAAGTTCGCTTCAAAAATAGACTGGAACGAACAGACTTTCGCAAATGCAGACACTAAATTGGATTTAATCCACTTTAAACATCGGAGTATCGTATGTAACGCAGGAATTAAATATTCAATGTAACTTTCTACCGGCGAATTGTTGGTTTTAATTAGGGTGTGATATGTGAAACCGGAAGTACTCGAAATTCCTGATTCGCACAACATAACACAGCCGGTGGTGCTATAGTGCACGTTATCAGATCGTAGAGCATTGATTAAATCAGCTGACTACATTATGATATCGGTCTGTACACGAATTCGAAACGTTGGTATTTAATTTATCCAATTGTATAATTGTGGGTACGTGTGCGTGTTGAAAACTAATATTTTTGCTTTGTATTTACGTTAAATATATCAGATAACACTCTGTGAGTTCCTTTTTTTCTGTAATACAAAGTAATTGAGCGCATTTGCAATTTAAATAGTATCTATCACGCATACGAATGCAGCGCATTGAATGTCGCATCTGATACCACAGTGTGCCTTTAAGTAATCAATAAAGAGCTACATTACGTTACAGTGCCTCGTAAAACGCATAGTTAACTTTGACTTTTTCACGTAATTGTTGTTTGGTTTATCGCTGATGTTAGAATAATAATAGACTTTGCTAATAACAAAGAAATGGTAATGACAACCAGAATTTAAAACATCATGATCGATAAACGCAATCGTAATCTGAAATGGACAAAATTCTTTGGTGTTGCCATATTTCCGTGTGGAAGTTACGAAACGTAACACCGCATGGAGCAAAATTAAGCCAGCATGGTGGAACAAGAAGTAAAAAAGGGGAAGATCCAAAATGACATGGAACCAACAGCAAAAAGACAAGTGCAAGACAGAAAGGAGAGGAAAAGATTCTGCTATGATAAAAGGAGTCTCCTCTTCGTTAGTTTTTTTCTGGCGATTTATTCAAGTTGAACAGGGTTGGTTATCGAGTGTTTGTAACCCCCGTGTTTGGATGCACTTAAATTCAAGTCGAAGTCAATACAGACGGGGAACATTATCGAGAGAACAAGCGGTCTGCATAACCGCAAGCAAAGCGTCTCTGAATGAAATCGCTTCGGTTTCGAATACGTCACGACGCGAGGATTACAAACCGAAATCGCCGCTTATACGTAGTTGTTTCCAGCCAACGCTTAATCACTGCCGGCCATTGCAATTGCATGATTAAATTTCCAAGCAGAAAACGAGCTTTAAATAATCCGGCTCGGTGCTACCTGAAAAGCGAGCGTCCGGACTTTTTTCACAGCCAGACAGCTTGATGTACAGATGCACAGATGGAATTAGAATGGATGTGCTAGAATTTCTCGCTTTTACTTTACGAACCTTCCAGAGTTAATAAGCAATTGGGTTATTAAAGCAAAATATAATTGCAAATTCAATTGAGAGTTCCTTCAGGATGTGATTTGAAACGGACGTATATTTAAGATTAATCAAATTGCTTTCGGTGTTCTTTTTTCCCCCGGAAAGGGAAAATTCTAAACTGTAACACCTTTCAGAGATCTCGCAAATTGAAAAGAACCTGGTCACGTGACCTTTGCTAAGCAGGTAAGCTCCGCTCATAGGTCCTTCTCTCTTTTTCCTTATGGCAAACACGTTTTCCCTTCCCAAATTATTATTATTAATAATTATTATATGAATTATTATTTAGTGGTTGGGGTTTTGGCTCAATTTCCCCTTTAATTTCCCATAGGAAATAATGTGCAAATTGAAGAGTCTTTGTCGTAAAGCTATTTCTAAGAAGCTGCGATTGGAAGCTATTGAAGGCAGTTAACCGATTTCGAAAAGTCTACGACGTTGGTCGATTTTTCTAAGGGTCTTTTGGCAAGGGAAGCAACTTTCTCTGCCATCCCATTAGATTGGGCATATTTGGGGAGAGGGTTTAATTTTAATCCCGATGTTTCATTTGACTATTCCGGGTCTAATCACGTCTGGAATACCAAATCGTCTTTTTCTTAATATATCCACTAACAAGGGAAGTATCCCAACACGAAAATTCAAAAAAAAATTGAAACTTTGTGGGTTCGTAGTTCGCCTTAGGGTAAGCACGGAGCCATTTTTTTATCTGCCCAAAAACGCTTTAAGCGGGGAAAAGCACCCTTCGAAATTTTTGCGATTTTCGGTTTTCTGCGATTAACTCGGTAACCAGCAAAGATAAAAATTAAATCTAGGCGTATCTTTCTCATATTACAAATCTAACGCACGTAATTGAAAAGGCAAACATAGCAAAATATTTATTTGATTAACAATAAATACAAAAGATAGTAATAAATTCAGTTACATGTGATGAAAATGATATTCTTGGAAAAAGTGTTCGAAACATAGAAACCTATTCCACCATGCACAACGTTTTAAAGCTTCAGCTCCACAAACCGAACATCGAGATCGAACTGAACTATCTGAATTTGAAAATGCAAAACTGACGGGATGATCGAAAAGAACCTTTAGGAAAAAGAGAAAAAATTATTTGCATTTTCTATTGGTTACAAAGGGAAGTCTTGATGTCTAGGAGTTATCAGAGATTTCTTCCAAATTTAAAGATATCTGTACTTCAAAGTCAACATGCGGAGGCAGTATTAAAACAGCATAATTAATTTAACCTTACCAAAAAAGTTTTCATAGAGGAAGGGAAACATTCAAGACGAACATCGAAAATCGATTGAAGAAGAGAAAGGAAGAAATTTGGACAACAATAGAAGATGGATGGTACACTAAGATTGGAAGATGGGGTTTTGATGGCAAAATGTAGACGAAATCAAACAAAAAGGAAAGACAAAAAGGAGGAAGTTCACAGAATTGGGAAAGGGAAGATGCGGTAAATGTCGAAGGTAAGGTCTTAGAGAAGAAGATTCTTGTAAAAAAGTAAATGTTCAAGGACAAGAATTTTATTTGGAAGCAAATAGAATGAAAGGACAAATGGAGATAGTGGAGCAAGAATGAGAGGAAAGGTTCTAGGTAAAATTTTCAAAATAAAAGAAGGAAAGTTCGAAAAAAGTGGAGAAATTTGGAAAACAATAGATGAGGTAGGTTCTAGGGTACATAATTCTAATGACAAAATGTGTATAAAAGGTTCCTATTTGGGATTAAACAAAAAGAAAAGAAAAATGAGGAAGTTTAGAGTATGGGAAAAGGGAAGGTACAGCAAGAATGGAAGGTAAGGTTCTAGAGAAGAAGGTTCTCAGAGAAATCAGACACAGAGAAAAAATGGAGGAAGCTTAGGGGAATTGGGAGAGAGCAAAAAAGTAAGGTTAGGTTTTCAAGATATTAACAAAATATAAAGAAACATAGATCTGGAATTGAACCAGAAAATAAAGATCGAAGAAATTTGTAAAACAATAGGATCTGCGGTTCTAGGGTACAAAATTCTGATGACAAAATGTAAATGAAATGTTCCTAGATGCAACTAAACAAAAAGCAAGGAAAAATGGAGGGTGTTTAGAGAATTGGAAAAGGGAAGGTGTAGCAAAAATGGTAGATAAGGTTCTAGAGAAAAAGGGTCTTCAGAGAAAAATATAAAAATGAAAGAACGAGGATCCTACGAAGAACTAAAAAGGAAGGTTAGGTTTTCAAGATGATAACAAAAATGAAGAAACATAGATTTGGAATTGAAGTAAAAACAATTTTAGGTTATGTTGATTTCAATTTTTTGCTGTTATATCTTTTCCGTGCTTCAACATTTCGTTGAATGCATTATACTTTAATTTTTGAAACTTGTTTTTGCAATTGACAACTAAATTGTAACAAACTTTAAGTGCAATACCAATCGCAACTTAAAAACAAAAGAATCACAATTACGAAAATGAATGGTGTTTATAAAGTACTACGAACTGTAGCCGTTTTTGCTCCAATTTAGGCGCAACCGACGACAGAAAGTTTTTATAAAATCAAAATTAAAGAAACGACCCGAAAACTATTAAACATGATTTAAAGAAACTACATTAGATGGCGTTTAAAAATTATAGAGAATAAAGTCCTTGGGTGTGTTCAGTTTTGCGAAGTGTAGCCACTGTTGCTCCAAATTTAGGCGCCACTGACGAAAAAAAAATGTAAAAACAAAATTACTTCAAAAGAAGTGATTAATCGCGAAAGCGAAAACTGTAAAAATCGACTTCTTGATGCAAATTAACAAAAAGAATGTAAAGCGAAATCAAATTAAGAAATGAAAAAAGAATACCATCAACCAGAAGTGAATAAAAACCAAAACAGAAGAAAGGTGAACTCGAAACAACGAAAGCACACGTTCCGTCTTCAGCAAGAAATTTCAAAATTGTATAAAAACGAAAACGGAGAAAGAGAGACGGAGAGAAACAAAAGGCGATCGCTTGTAAGGAGAATTACGTGAAACTAGAAATTTGTAAAAAAAAGTGCGTAAAGAGCAAAACAAAAGACAATCGAGAGAAAACAAAACAATAAGGAAAAATAAGAAGTGTCTGACAGTTGAAAAGAAATATTTTTTTCGTTCACGTTGTGTTTTATAAATTTTTTTCGTTAAAGACCAAAAACAAAAACAAAAGGCGCTTAAAAGAATTTTAAATGTTCGTTGTTTCATTCAAAATAAAAAAAACTATCGAAAAATACGATCATTATTCGTTTTTTTTTTTTTTTTTAATTAAAGTAAACCAAAAGGCAAACGATTTCACGACGAGTTTCATCAAATAAACAAAAACCATCATTATCTTTTTGTTTTTTGACAAAAAGCACTGCAAAATAGGAAGCATTTATTTGCGTTTTCTCTTTTGTCCTTTTCTTGTACTTTTTTCTTTCGTTTTGCCTTTTCATGTTCGAAGGCAAAAAAGAGACGATCGCAGAAAATCGAAAATCGCAAAAATTTCGACGGGTGCTTTTCCCCGTTTAAAGCATTTTTGGGCAGATAAAAAAAATGGCTCCGTGCTTACCCTAAGGTGAACTACTAACCAACAAAGTTTCAAATTTTTTTAGAATATTCGGGTTGGGATACTTCGCTTGTAAGTAGAAATCGTATTTCAGATATCCTCTCTTGTCCACAGATCACGTCCAACCATCTCGTATAACTAGATATTCCTGCTTACTGTTAGTTTCCATCATCTATATCAAGTCTTGACCGGTTTGAAGATATCTTTAACGTATTCCTCACAATTCTTTACAAGCTTACAATTTCAAGGCCGCCAAACGCCTATGCTTAACACTCCTGTGACTTCATGGCTTTTTTTTATTCGCCTCCGTAATAAGATTATTATCATATCATTTTGAAAAAGATTCGAAGTTTCATTCTCTGTTCTTGTCTTTCTGGTACTCTACAATTCTTAAATCGTTTCAGTATTTATCTTCTTGGCAATATACTCCATAATCCTAATCTTCTTCCTGTGCTTTTCTAATTTGGTTATCTCGGAAGGATAATTCTCTTTTTGATGTACTCCTGATAGTGTACTGAAAATTACTTCATCGCGCAGGCAACTGTGATAATGGTTTTGTGATTTAGGATGGATAATGGGTGGTGGGTGGTGATCAGTTCTCCTGTGATGGACGGATGATTAAAAATGATGAAAGAAAGAGGATGAATTATCCTTTTCTTTCAGATTTGTCAATTTCTCAAGCCGAGACGCTATACTCCTCTAGCAGTCACAACGAGAGTGAGAGAGATGTTCTATTATTACGTGCAAATTCTGCCTTAATTCACTTTTTTCGAAATCTTCTTGCTCTTTTATAAAAATTTTATTCAAACCAAAAAGGACTCCGTGTCTGGTTTGAGCTTCATTTATCCAGAATGCCCTCTTTATGTGGAATAAGATTTTAGGCTTTGCCCGCCGCTACATGTATTTTTCGGGATTGACATTGTTCTAAACGGATTTTCGGAATTTAATCACACACTATGACATTCTTTGACTGGAGTTGACCCCGTCGGACTTTCGGTGATGGGTACGATCAGACAGACGACTACTATCTGAATGGTATCTAATCGTAAAAGTAGCCCTCTCTTATGTGGTTCACACTGGAAATTCCGATTATGCTTAGACTTTGTACGCTTGACAATTGCCCTATGAGTCATCGTGAATTTCCTAAGATCGACTGCTCTCTTTGATTTAAAATAATCAAATCTTTTTACATAATGACGGAAATCTCCATGGGTCACTTCGGCGACTCCTTAATGATGCAATATACAGCTGCTATTTCCCGTTTGCAATTTTATTCCAAAGGTCAGTCATGAGTGGACGAATTTTTCCGCGATGGCGTAGACGACGTTGTATCGAGTTTAACTTACGCATTGCAAAATGCCGATTATGCTTAGACCTTGTACGTGAGCTTTGAGATTCACAATTGCCCTATGAGTCATCGTGATTTTCCTAGGATCGACTGCTCTCCTTGATTTAAAATAAACGATTCTTTTTACTTAACGCCGACATTTCCTATAGTCGTTCGCTCGACTCTCTGATGATGCAATATACAGTTGCTATTCCTCGAATACGCTTTTATTCCAATCATAATTCATGATGGTAAAGCAATGCAAAGTACCAATTTTTTACACTGTTTTCAAATTATATTCCCTAAAGGTGCCCACAGATGGAATTAGAATGGATGCGCTAGAATTTCTCGCCTTTACTATACGAATCTTCCGAAGTTAATAAGCAATTGGGTAATTAAAACAAAATATAATTGCAAATTCAATTGAGAGTTCCTTCAGGATGTGATTTGAAACGGACGTGTATTTAAGATTAATCAAATTGCTTTCGGTGTTTACTTCGCGCGGACCATTTCCCCGGAAAGGGAAAACTCTAAACTGGGGGCAGCGGCAATCTATTTCTCCGCAACGGCTCTCAAGTTTTCGATGGGGCCTTTTAAAAAGACAGAGACTAGACACGGGTCGGTTAAGTTATAAATAGATTTAAGGCGATGAAATTGTATAGGGGACTTTATTTCAAGCAATGGATTTTTTCCACCAGGGAAACGGAATTCCAAACTTGATAATGCGAAATGCTATTTCGTGGAGCTTTAGAATGTTTGTGTTTCAAAAAATTTGTGAATTCTTACGTTTAACATTCCTTCATTACCTCAAAGAATTACTAAATTAATTAATGCGGGGTCATCTAATAAAAGCAGTTGATTTTTTACGATCACCTTTCATCAACTGAATTTTAGAGCATACTGTATATTGGATAATTAAAACTGAATTCCCATGCTCAAAAAAGTAGGCGAAGTAATTGCTTTTTGAAATGTACATGTCACGTCGACGTTATCATTAACACCAACGCGACGACGCCCGTCGTCTTTTATTCAAGCTTCAAATGAAATATAAAACATCGTCGAAACCGCAGCGCATCAGAAGCCACGTAGCCGCCCCTTTTCACCGAATTCTAATTCTATTTCGGTTCGCCAGAAACGAAGCTCAGGAAGTAGGTACGCTAAATTTAATTTGAAAAATACGCCGCCGCCGCATCTCCGCGATTTTATTTGTCTTATTTGCCGCTTTTTATTTTTCGTGTTGGGGGAGGAGGGGTCTTTTACTTTTAGTTTAGAATCTATCTGTCTTAGTTGAGGCCATCTGCTTTGGACTGTTTAAAGCAGGGCAAAACCACGATGTACTCACATGATTAATTAAATAGGTCACGTTTGCAGCTTGCAAATGTGATAAGGACGAGTGAAATATGAAGCTGGTACGAGAGAAAAAAGAAACTAACACAACTATAATAAATACAAAATAAAATCTGAAGTATCAATGGATTAGTTCTTCCATTAAATTCTATGACATCGTATATAGCTCTCTGAGTTAAATGACGAAAGCATAAAACGACGTTAATTAAATTTCTAATTAATACATAAATTTTATTCCTTAGTAGGCGCTTAAAATTTATTAGGGTTAGTAGTTTCAATGTTCTAATAATAATTCGAAATTCTCCAGTATGCGGCCCGAAACAATATTAATAAATGCCTCTTTTGGGGTTTAACTAAACCCCAGTGGCACGCATTGTTTCGCTCTTATTAAATCCGCGTTTTTGTTATTGAAATTAAATTAATTTTCATAGTTTTAGATTAGCCTGCGCAATCGTTCCTATATTGTAATGGGTGCGTTTCATTTGTGTGTTCATAATGTTCTAAAAACGTTTTTCAAACTTTCTCACCATCGCGTCACATTTTTGAGAACATTTTACTAAACTTTATTATAAATATTCTCTAAGGATTGACATATTTTATATCTTTTATTACCCAGTGAATTATTGCAGAATACTTGTAAAAAGAAATGTCGATTCCAACATGTTCTTACAAGTCGAGACCTGTCTGTGTACCGCAGTTCGCAGACTCCTCTGCTTTTTCTTTGAGAACCAATCGAAATCTCGGTCTTTAATTAAAACTGTAAGTTCCTCATTAGATTAGAAATTAATTTTCCAAATCTCAACGGTCTTATAAAAAAAATGAAAAACTGAGCTGCCTCAAGGCAACGGACTCCGGCGGAGTCACTTTGTGGTGAAACTCAGTTTATGACTTGTTTTCGCAATCGTATCTAAAAAATGCAATAAACCATCTCAGGATATTTCTTTGATCTCACTGCTGAAGAATTGAAAATGTTACCTTTACGGGACAAAGTTCACCATTTTCACGGATCATAGACCGTGGAAGTGATTGTTTTCGTTAAAGGACCCAACATCAAGATTAGCCCGATGGGCCTTACGCTTGTCGGAATATGACTTTGATATAGAGTACAAGCCCGTTAGGAAAAACAACAACGCCGATGCCATGAGTAGGTTGCCGAGGTATGAAGAAGGCAAATGCGATGAAAATACAATAGAGATCCAACAACAGATACAAACTAAACAAAAAGAAACCAAGGATATCCAGGTGATGAACGATAAAATTAGTTGGGATAAACGCGAAAATGTTCGGAAGGAAATAACATGGATAGGATAGTTTCAGTAAATGAGTGGATAGAAGGCACGAAGAAGCGCGATCATGAAATAAAAAGGAATTTTGTCAGTAATCAAAGTAGACCTCCAAAAAGTGTTAAAAATAAATTAAAGCTAACAATAGCAAGAAAAATAGGAATCCCGAACCTCTGGATATTAATGTGAAAGTAAACCGGTTCGAGGAAGATCTCAGTGATAGCGAACCCGAAGACCGAAAATACGAAAGGACATTTTCACAACTGGACCGAGAGAAGAAAAACGGTTATAAAGAATTTCAACAATGGGCTAAGAGGAAAAGAGCAGAAGACCGGAAGGGAGATAACAACTTGGAAGAACAGGAACAACGAAGAATTGAGATTCATCCAATAGCCAAGACCGATAATGTTGGACTAGGAGATGTACCTGTACCATACTCGAATAAGGAGTTAATTAACCACGAGCAGCGGAAAGATAATGACTTGCAGAAACTTCGTCGACAAATTCGAGACGAAGAAATGGAAGACCCGTATTACATCGATGAGGATGGTGTTATTTTTCGAGTGAGACGTGGAGACGAGAGAAGTGACAGAATCCTCATTCCAAAGAACCTAGTGTAGCAATGCATCCACGACTTGCCGTACGCTGGACATCAAGGTGTACCAAAGACCCCTAGACTTGCTCCAGGAACGTATGTACTGTAGAGGGATGGAACTTGACGTGAAAAATTACATTAGTAAATGTCACTCCTGCAACGCTCGAAAAACTCCTACCAACAGGAGGCCGGCACCGTTACAACCATTCTGCAGCGTCACGTAACTTATAGCCATGGACATAATGGGGCCATTGGTCACTTCAAACGATGGTAACAAATACATACTGACCTTCCAGGACTACTTTATTAAATATTCGGAAGCGATACCATTACCTAACCAAAAAGCGAATACCATAGCTCGAGCGTTCGTAGAAAACATCGTTACCAGACACGGAACACCTAAAAAGGAGCTAAACTCCTTATCATCCGCAGAGTAATGGGATGATTGAAAGGACGCACCGAGTCCTCAAAGATATGTTGTCTCATTACGTCTCACAGTCGGGACAAGTGGATATCATACGTGTTGATGGTCTATAAAGCCATTATCCACTTATCTACGGGCAAACTGTTCACCTCTTATCTATCCAACAGACAACAATTTGTGGACTTCCAAGGGTCAAAATCAATAACACGCTTAAACACCAGCGGGGTCCCTCAGGGATCACTTCTTGGTCCCATTTTCTTCACCATCTTTACCCATGATCTGCCAGCAAATATATCCGGACATATGGTACTCTAAGCTGATGATACAACTTTACTTGTCAGTGACAAATCACTTCTTCAACAAAAAGAGGATCTTGCCTACGTCCAAGCTGATTTTCAACCAACAAATTAGCTTTAAATCCACACAAAGCAGTCAAACTTGGCTTTACATCCGACAGAAGAAATGTGATAGAGGACCGAGAAAACAGGAGCTACAGGTAACGCCTGTTTTCCTCGGTTTAACCCTAGATACCAGAATGACATGAAATGACCATGTACGGCAGATAGCATCTCCAGCCATTTACTCCATATGACTCTTAAAACAGGTCATCACGCCCTACCATGCAATTTTCCATAGTAGAATGGCATATGGACTCCAACTTTGGGGTAAATCGCCCCACAAAATCCTACAAAAGAAAGCTATCATAGCAGGTTTTAAAAGTGATTGCCACTGCAAACTTTAGTTTAAAAAATTCAATATCTTGACTCTTCCCAGTATGTATATACAGCATGTTTCATTGAAGATGCATCAAACTTGAGGGACACGTTTCTGACATTATTTCAAACAGAATATCTTAATAAAAAATTTTAATCGGAGCAAGTTGAAATTTGTATAATTTGGAGTCGATGTTTTGTCACGAAGACTCTTTGGGACAGCTGTATATAACTATTAGTGTGGTCACTTTGCTGGGTTACGTATAATTAATTAATTACGCGGAACAGTCGATTGGGGTCCGTCTGGGAAGGCGGCAGCTCGGCAAGGTGGCTCGATAGTTGGAGCTGCTCAATAAAGCCTAAAAGTGGAGCGGTAGTTTCTCTGAAGAGGACCTTCCTTTTTCAGGACCGAGTACAAGGACAAGGTAAGAAATCCTTTGTTTTTCGGGAAACTACCCCCTAGTGCCTTTAGCCTATACCTGAGCGACACCCTCTACCGTGAACTACGTTCCCCCCACAGCTAAAATTAAGAGCAAGCTCGCAGAGAGCGTAACAGTTTTTTTGAAATTCTGCAGTGTGCGGAATCGTGAAACAAATCTGGCGATCTAAATAGCATTAAGAATGGCACACAGCTGCAGGGGGCAATAAATCCATAAACAAACTAGATTTTATTTTGCGCTTGACCGAAAGCTGGGTGTATTGAACTTTGCTACACATCGAATGCAGCAGCGTAAATGTGAAATCGCGTGAATATTTAAATTTATTTAATTTAATAATAAATTATTAATTATTAATTATTATTAATTATTAAAGTATTAAATCTAATGCCATAGAGTCCTTAATTGGGGTAGTACGGCGAACGAAATGTTTTGGGTAAAACCAGGTACTTGGGCGCTAAATTTCTACGAACGATTTCATGAAACGGTGAATGTGAATAATAAATTTTTAAATAAGCGCAAACTACTAAATGTTTGAACAATCCTAAATTCTTCAACTAACAATTAGAAAAATCGTATTAAATGGAGAACAGAAAATAAACGACTAATTATTATTTTTATTGATTGCAAACAACCATGATGTTTTAAATGTGTTTTGCCGAAGCGACTGGGGCGACATTCCAGAGGCAATTAACCAATAAACCGATTTCGTATGTGAATGAGTAACAATCCATTCATTCTCATTTAAAGTCCATCCTAAAAATATGCGACTTTGCTTTCCCTTCGACTTTCTCTGAGTTTATTCATTACAGAGAAAATTTTTTATTATTTTTATTGTTAATAATAATAAAAACAAACAATAAAGTACGAGGAAGAAACTGAGCCAGCTGAATTTTATTTTATGACAGTGCAATTATTACCAATAAATCGCCAAGGCGAATGTAGGTAAACGTTTCTGAAAATTTCGAATTATTTTAAACCAGAATCAAATTTTCATCACGAAAACTAATTGACCCACTCGCTTCTTGGATTTAACTAATACTTATCAACATTTTTAGTAAATATTTATGTCCGTCTTATTAATGAACATAAACATAACATTTTGCAGTTAAGGTCGATGTACTGTCATGAAAATGAAACAAATAAAACTGAAGTGCACGAATTCAGTTTGCTTTTAAATTTTACTTTGAATAAATAAGCATAAATAAAGTAGTAATAAGTAATTGCAATTGTCACAGGAAACCACCCGGCAGCGCGCGTGAAGACGTTTTTATTTAAAATCCTGTCGAAATTTTTTTGCGAAGGGCAAACATGACCTAGCCCAACAGACACATCTCGGCGTTTATTCGTTTATGGCCACAAAAAACATAAATTCTGCACTGCTGAGACATTTAAATCCATTTAAATCGTCAACCAGCGTTACTAAAACAATTTCTTAGAAAACGAAAACTAATTTTTACCGGAGTTATTATTTACTTTTTTCCTATTGTTGTATGACAAATTTTGCTTCTTTTCTTGACTACTGTCTGTGGTTTCAATTAAGATATAGGTTTTGAAACACCCAATATAATAAAATTTGCTTCATTTCTTGAGTGTCATTTGTGGTTTCAATTAAAAATGCAGGTTTAGAAACAAGCTGAGGTCTAGTGACCTTTCCGGCCAATTCTCCTACTTAAAACTCGGCCAAGAAAAAATTCTGAAGAAATTCAAAATTTTCTCGAGTAGTATGAGCTGTTGCTCCATCTTGCTTAAACTGGCCATTCTTATATTCATCAGAATGCATCTGCTCTAAAAAGAGGCTCAACTATTGTTTCTTATAACGTTGACCATTGATTATATCGTGGAAGAATAATTGTCCTATGTTTCTATATGTACATTTTAAAGCTTGTTAATTCAATTCAATAAATTGACTTATAATATTTAATTATGGAAATCATTTTGTTTCACTTTGTACTTACTACTCATTGAGGATTTCGAAGGCAAGAATACTTCGAACTTAAAAAGAAAAGAACAAAAATAACGAGCGTGCCATTTTTCACAGAATAATAATCATTTCAGCGCGTGAAGTTTTAATCTCATTTAATGAACTAAAACTTGAAGCAAATTAATGTTCAGTAAGTGCTAATTAAGGCCTTCAAGACTGACTTACTTAACTCCGCGCCTTTCGCAGACACGACGAAACAATTAGATTGTTTCTTCTGCTCTGAATTCTATAAGAATTCGCCGGATCGCGCCGGCTTTGCACCAAGACTCATTTACCTTTATTTCATTTCTATAAAAACTGCCAAAGTATTTTTTAAACATTTATAAACTTTTGATTATTTTTTTCGACATTTTAAATATTTTATGGTAACATCATACACTTGGACACATTGTGCTTACCAAAGGATCTAAAAAGGATAAGTAGGACAATGAATGATTTTCAATTTGAATATTTAAAATAGAAAAGGTATACTGCAAAATCTTAGCTCATATTCAAAGTCTCTCATCAATTTTATGTAAATTGAGGGGCCCTCCTCATTTTTTAATATGTATGACATCCCGTTTCGGGACTTCCCAGTCTGTGATTATAGATATTGTTCAATAGTTATTGACAGGATGATTTAAACGCCATCGCCAGGTAAATATTTATTATCGAGAACGATGCCTCTCATACATTACTGAAAGGATTAAAAGCGAATTTATGTTCGGCTAAAGGCAGTGCCCCGTACGATATCGAAAACCCGTTCTAAAATATTCGTGATTTATGCATCACATTACAGTTAATTTCAAGCTTATTGTTATATTATGTAAGCGTCAGTTTCGGGCGTGATTCAATTTTCAGTTTCATCGTTCCGCCGGAGTATTTTTTTATGCAAAAGTAAGCGAATCATTTTGCAACTGGTATACACGAAGTTAGCTGAACTTATTTTTAGTTTTGCATGCATAAATTAAAGCTGCAATATTAGCAGGTGCATTTACAGGACTGCATAATTCATTGAAAGGTTATTATCATGCAATAGTCAGTCTTTCATTTAATTAATGAATAATTTCCTTGAATTAGATTATAGATACGATAGCTAACTTAGTAAACACATCTATACATGGTTTTAATACTAATAGACTTTGCTAATAACAAAGTAATGGTGATGGTAACCAGAATTTAAAATAATATAATCAGTAAATACGTTCGTAATCTCTTTAGTTTGTTAATTATTATAACTTCGTTTTGTGTGCGCCGTTCGATGAAAAACAAATTCTGTTATTATAAAAGACGAATTATTAACACAAAATTGTACAAAGTCTAACAAAATTCTGTGCGTTCGGTGTGTTATTTTTTAAAGCGACGGAATTACCTGTCGCAAATTATTTTTCGCTTCGATGTAAGTGTTTCACTTTTGTAAACCTTTGAAAATGTAATTGATTTTAATTAATCTCATAACAGTTAATACATCATCAGCTGTGGGACTGTGTGTTATCAAGTCTTGCGAATAAATGTCTCTAATTCTCTACGTAACACTACTTGTGGTTTTGGTCATATGCATGGAAGTAAATCTTTACTTATTTGTATGTTGTTGTGTAGAATATTTCCCATGTTTTGGGAATCTTGTTTTTTTTTTTTTTAGAATAAAAATTTCGTATTCATTTGAGCGTGCAAGAGAACCGTGAATAGATCACAAAATACGACACATCATTATATTGGCAAGCAAATGATGTTGCAGATGTAAATAGGATGAGAGCTCTGTGCATGAAAGCAAATCGACGGCTGCCTGTCGCAAATAATAAAGTGTGAATCTCGTACCTTTCAACAAACAATTTTTTCCTAACTTTTTTCGTTAATATTCGTAAATTTTTTTTTTATTACAGTTTAATTGAATTTACTTAATCTTATTCCTTATTTCCTTCGATCTCTTGGCAGTTTACTTGTGAACTTCCTTTGTGTATTTGTTTTGATGAGTTCTTCTAGGTTATTTTAACTTTCAGCCTTCTCTAAGTCTTTATCATTTTATTTATTCACTAATTCTTCTCTAATTATTCAATTTCTTTTCCGTTTCGCGTGTGCGTTTAGAATAATAGCTAATAGCCTTTGTCAGATGAAAACACAAATTGTCATCGTTGTCGTCTTTACCGATGAAAAGTTGCAGAAGTTTCTCCAAACAGCACCTTGCGTAGACTTTCTGGTTTATAGCCAGACCTGATGGCTTTGATAAACCTTTTTTGACTGAAATTTCTTTTTTAATTTGTATTTAACGTTTGAAAGGGATTTTGAAAAGGGGCACTTCAGATGCACTAGTGGGAAAAGAACTTTAACTCTTCAAAATGAAAGTTTTTCAATGATAATTTCGGTAGATCCACCGAATTTGATTTTAAGGATGAAATTAAAGCCAGTGTGTAGTATGGAAAACGTTGGACCTTTTTTTCTGAACGGGTTCAAGGTTTTTGAAATATACCACAGTGGCCACAGTTGAATTTCTTAGCTGGTCTTTTCTTTTAGATGTTACGTGGTTGCAAATGCAAAGGGAGGGCAAATTAATTGCCGGCTACTCTTGGAGACGGGTCAAGGTTATACGTAATCCCCAAATTTAAGGACAGAATTTAACTCTAAATAAAATGAGTCACCAGTTCTATACATTTGTCTTTATTTGTGTCGCTCAAATACAATCACCACACACAGAATCCACGTAGGATTAATAGATAAATAAATGAAAAGTGTTAGCAACTAAAATTTGAATGAAACCCGAAGCACGGATCCGTCTTTGGTTTACAAAGATGACAGTAGATATCAAAATTCAGTCTGCCGTAAAACGCGCAGCAAAAGCTTGAACTTAACGTTAAAAATAAACAAAAAAAGATAAAACGGAGCCAACCTTCATAGATTAACTTTGATTTCAACTCAGCTATCAAGTCATGAAGGTATCCAACGAGTGTCGAAATTCGGCGGTGGGGTATGATGTCAATATGCCAAGTCACTGTTCAGGGTGACATCTTCCGTCGGCGTTGTCAACTACCGGTGGACGAGTTCAATTCCATAGTAACAGGAGGGGATGGCCCTTAGGCTGCAGGAAAAGAAGGTCTGGAATAATAAAGGTCTCGGAGGTAGCACCACCTCATCCTGGAGGAGGATCTACAAGAAACTCCTCTTTTTGGGGTAGTGGTCGACTCCCTCGCATTACCTAGAAAACTACGTCTACTCGTAGGAATACTTCCAGGACATTACAAACTAAACAAACATATGCATCGCTTTGGTTTAGCAGATAGCCCAATTTGTAGAGGCTGTAACTTAGAGGAAGAAACAGCTGAGCATATCCTCTGTAATTCCCTGCACTCGCTTCGATCAGAGGTCTCATATTAGGAGAGTTTTGGCCTGACATGGCTGGAATTCGCAGTGCCCCTCTGTCGGACGTTCTTGGTTTCATCGAAAGAGGGGGATGGCCCAAAGAATGCTGACAGTCAAACGATGGTAATACAATGGGCGCAATTGTGGCCTAAGTTCATATGAATTGAATCCAGAAATCCAGAATAGGAGGGGTCGATTGGTTGCCTTCTAATTTCAGGGGAGGGAAATTGGCGTTACCTTCCTTCCACTATTACAAATAAGCTCTTTGGCGATTGTTTCGAAATTTATGGAAGTGTCTGGCTAATTAACTTAAACGATGTTTTATTAATCTAATTCAGCAGCAAGGTGACTAATTACAATCAATCTCGTAACTTAAATACAAATGTATTATTAAATTTTATGACCCAGAAAGGAATAGAATGTGCGCGTTCTTATGCTCTAATTGGTTGCGAAATAGAAGGGCGTGTTTGACTGAGTTTTCTAATTAGTAGGCGGCACTTAACCTACAGTTTTTTTTTATAGTTTTATGGTACGGCGGCGTGGCATCGTATTTCAAATGCAATTCTAGTTATTTTAGAAATTACTAGTGATACATGGTGACTGTTAACTCGACAAAGTGAAACCGCTGAGAGAAGCGATATCCGAGAGTATCGGAAACATGTTTAAAAATTTCGTTCTATTTGTCGTTGTCGTCAAATAATTAATTTAAAATTAGCCTCATAACAACGATGCGTCCCTAGTCAAAAAATAGAGAAGCAGATGAACGAAAAGCAAGCTCCCTGATTGGTTGCCTTCCAATTGAGGGTAGAAACATGGGCGTTACCATCTTTCCACTATTAAAAATAAGCTCTTTGGTGGTTGTTTCAGAATTTATGGAAGTGGCTTGCTAATTAACTCAAACGACGTTTTATTAAACTAGTTCAGCAGCAAGGTCACTACTTGCAATCAATCTCGTAACAAATAAAAATATATTATTAAATTTTATGACGCACAAAACAATGGAATGTGGGCGTTATTTATGCTCTGATTGGTTGCGAAATCGAAGGGCGACCGAGCTCTCTAATTGTAAGGAATAAAAACGGGCGTCACTTTTTCCTAAAGCTTTTTTTTATAGTTTTATGATACGGCAGCGTGACATCGTGAACTTGACTTTTAATTATTTGCGAATTTGTTACCCTTATTTCATATGTAACTCTAGTTATTTTAGAAATGACTAATAATTACGTCTCGTACAAGAAAGATTTCCGTTCCCAACTGATAAACGAACAACAGAACATATTAAGATGTGTGTCAAGCGGGTAGTTATATTAGTCATATTATCCTGCCGTATTTATAAAACGTGGCATCGTATTTCGTACGGTGCCAGAGTTTAATTTTGGTGTAATTTTTAATAGTATATAAACTATTTAAAATAATTTTTTATAACTTTGTTGGAAGGGTTTCTAGATTCATTGCAATAAAAATGTTGTGAAGTTGATATTACAACTTTTTACATTATATGCAGGCAAGTCTCCCAACTCAGTAGCCAGAGAATTGTACATAATTGCTTGTGACAGTCAAGAGATGGTGTCAGTGTGTCTAGAGACCGACATGAACCAATCCATTTCACTCTTCATACTCTCGGACATCACTTTTTTTAGTGGTTTCACTTTGTCGGGTTAATTAACAGTCAACCTGTATATTGAATTATTGCTTGGGTTCTTTATATTTTTTAAATGTGTAGTTTAAATCGTTTTCCCTTTGAGGGAGTCAAAACAAATCGTAATTAGTAACGCGTAGATTTTGATAATTCAGGCCTGGCTTCTAAATCTTTTGAAACCGGGCGCACCTAAAATTCTCCATTACGGCGAATTACCTTCGTAATATTTCCCCATTCGGAATTTATGTAACTACTTAATTTCCTTTTACTACGGGGATTTACTCAGTAAAATTCCTCGTTTTTCTTTCAGCACCCGATTTAATACTGTAAAAGCTAACGTTGCAGGTTGCAGTCGGAAAATGCTTCCTGCTGCCTTGCTTGATGGTTGTTTCGACTTGTATCTGCACAAGGCGAACGTACTATTCAAGCAGAGCTTGTTGCGTTGATAATTAACTATTTCGTCGCAGCGTAACAAATGTACTGGGAATTTGGTTGAAAGAGGCACAAATTACTCACGTCTTATCAAGTCTTTAAAATCCATTAACAAGAATGAATCTATTAACAGGAAGTTCAATGATGATATACATGGAGTGCTCGAATGGGTTTGCGCTGTGAGATGGCTTATTTTATTGAAATAAAAAATTTATGGAAAGGGAATTTCTATTTTGTTGTTTAGAAAAACATAGCAGGGAGGGCACTCTAAAGGTTATCATTAAAATCTGACGTTTGAGAAAAAATATCATAAATATAGAACAAAAAAATTACTTCAAAGAAAGAGTGCCACGAAAGGTCACGTTCGATTCCCCAGGGGGAAACTCAGGTTCTGATATGGCGGCCATTACAATTTGTACGTCACTGCGATACCCACCGCAAATATTTCACTTCAATTGCCAAAAACCTTTGCCTCAACGCACACAAACGTTGCCTGTGTTTAACATGCTTTTGAATTAATTTAGTTAGCACAACATCTACCATAATTGTCCTTAATGTATTCCAAAAGTTTTTTAATTGTGATATCACACCATTATTATTTCCCCAAAACTGTAAACAGCCTAGTGCATTCAAGTGAGCAAACGCATCCAATAAAACGAAACTTTTTTTTTCCTCTGCATTTCCTCTAAACGTTTAAAGTTCACTTCCTGTTTCGCGTTGAAAAATTCCGGCAGCTCCCTACTTTTGTTCGAAAATAAATTCGACAAAATTACGAGAAGGAACGTGTAATTAGATGTGCTCCGCTGCTGAAAGAATGGTCCGGCTTGTTTCTCGTGTGTGTGCGCGGGAGAGAAGTAAAAGGAAGGAATCTACAAGAAAATTGAATTAATTTAAGGGAAAAAGTTTTAAAAGACCTCTTACGAGGGAATTGTTTCAATATACGCTCGTGTGCTACTCTGTTTTCGAAGGAAGTTTCCCCTCAACTGGGGTGTTTGATCTAGGTTTTCCGAGATGCTACGTTCGGTGCTTTAAGTCGTTTAATATTGATGAAATTCGGGAAAATCAATTTCGCGTATTATTGCAGCAATGAGGGGGTAAGGAACGCACAAATAAATTGGAAATAACAAGGAAATTGAAAAAATAATTTACGTCAATATACAAACATATTAAATTTATTACAAGAATATTTATTTATAGTTTATTTCCAAAAACTCTGTTATTATTAAAAAAAAATATTTGATTGGTTGTTAATTATGTATTTACTTAACTTATACGCGAGTTAAGTAAATTAGAGGGGGATTGTGGGCGTCACTCTTCTTTCATTGGCTAATCTCGTGGAAAAGGGCGTTACATTAAAAGTAACATCGCTAATTGGTTGTTCCCTAATTTGGGGGAAGGGAAAATGGGCGTTACTTCCTCCTACTACTAAAAAAACTAAACTCTCTCTCTCCTGCAGATCTAAAATACGACATAACGACAATCGTAATTTTGACCAATCAGTATTGATATGCAACGCCTTACTATGTACTGATTGGTCAAAATATGTCACTTAACGATAGTCGTTATTTAACGATGTTATAGAATAAGGGGCTGATTTAATTTAGTTGTTGCTTTTTTATGGTTTTCCTCTCTACCTTCCTTTTATTATTTTGTAACTTGTATTTCTGATAATCTCATTTTCATAAAATGCATTGGGTGGGGTTCATCAATATTCATCGATTTTCCTTCTCTACTGCTGCCTTCCTTAAATTCTGTCAATTCTTTTGCATAGCACGTTCTTCTTTCCTTCATCTTTCTTTTTTTTTAATATAGATTTTTAATTAAGTGGATTCTTCAGCTATCAATCGATAGTGAAACGTAGAGCGATAGTGCCCGTTAAAATAATTTATTATATAGATCTTTAAGGTTATGTAACAAGTACCGCACTTCAAAAAAGAGAAAATTACAATGAGATTATGTTTCTTTGTTATTAAAAACCGCAGAGGGAGTTAAGTAAATTATGCGGAGCGTCACGCGTTCTCTCGTTGGTCAGTCTTGAAATTGAAGGAGTGAAAGTGGGCGTTGCTTTGCCTTTAGGTCAAGATAAAGCTCTTTCATTGGCTGTTATTTAATTTGCAGACTTGGAGATGGGTGTTAGTACTTTTCAAACAAGTGGTTATTTTCAAATTTATGAAAGTATATATAGCAACAAATAATTCAATTTTGATTGACTCTAGGAGTTACGTAAAACGTAGATTTACGTAAAATATACGTTGTCCACTTGTTTATTGGCTACATTCGAATTCAGCATAGCGAGAGTAGGCGTTGCTTCCTTACGGTCTCTTTGCTAGGTTATTTTTTAATAATGAAGGAATAGAAAAGGCGGTACTCTTTCCATATCAATAAAAAGTAAGATGTTTTCTAGAATAAGCTCTAGAAGTGGTTATTTTCAAATGTATTGGAAAAAAAAAACGGCGAAACTATCTTTCTCCAACAAAATTGACATATTCATTGATCAATTGAAATGAATAGTACCATTTGATTCATTCGAGTTACAAAATTATGTGGGGATGTAGGCGTTGCCCACTTATTGCTGTCGATTTTCTGATAGGTTATTTTTTAATCGACAGAAATAAAAAGGGGCGTCACTCTTTACGCACCAATAATATTTATCTCGCTCCAGTAGTTAAGCAAATTAGAGGGGAGAGAGGGCGTCACTTTTTTATTGGTTATGTGGGCGTGTTCTGGTATATATTTGCATTCAACGCAACTTAAAACTTTAATAACAAATTGAAATAAACGGATGAACAACTTTTAATCAATAAATAACAATATGTGCGACGGTTTGCTCTCGTGGACGGTTATCATTTTGGGCTAACTTAACTTACCGTAGATTATCTTGCTTCTATTTAAGTTCCATTTCTTTTCTTGTTCAACGGCTGGCTTTCGAAGATGTGATAATTGTTGCTCTCGTTAAGAGACGTGTGCGGTGGATGTTTCCAATAATATCCTGTACGGAGAGGTCGTGTGTGCTTCCGACAATAGGCTGCACGGAAGGATTGTATGTGCTTCCGACAATAAGCTACACGTAAGGCTTTGGTGAGTTACTCCTGACAATTAGCTGCACGGGAGGCTTTGGTGAGTGTATTGAAACGACCGGAAACGACTCGGTTTCAAATTTATGGCCTTTCGAACACCGAGTTCTTAAAGGGCACTTGAAGCGTCATATTGTAAATCAGAGCTGCTTTCAAGGGTTGTCTTTGTACGCGTTAGAGTCTTTGAAAGAATTTGTCACGCAAGCACTTGAGTTATTGTAAAATTTAGAAAAGGATCATATGCCATTGCATTAGAAAAGAATTTGGTTTTGAAATCGTTGACTGAAAAGACGAGAAACAATAAATATGTCAACCGACACTTGTATAGCATCACTATTTTGAAAAATTTGGAAAGTCGCAACATGTGCAAGACCACCGGGGAGCCAGTGTCTGTCGCGCAAAGTAAGAGACGAAATTTATTTTTGTTTCGGGGGATGGGGAGGAGTCTATTTTGTCACTCGCGAAGGAGATATAGAAAAAAATAGACAGTAAGCTTCTGATCGTTCGAACGGAAAGCTGCATTTTAATTTAACTTTTTTTAAATTTTTTTCTGAGTGCTTTGCTGGTTTCATCTAGTTTTCATAATTAGAATTAAATCATATTATTTCGGGACGGTCAAATATAGTGTTAAGAGAAAGTGCAATCAAATAAATAAACGCGAATCGCGCCGCGGTTTAAGACGCGAATAAAACAAGTGCGCGGGTGTTTGTGAAGTGAGCATCGCGGAACGGGGATAGGTAATAATTGCATTGCATAGGCAATTTTTTTTGGTTATTTTTGGTACTTAGGAATCAAAGTTAAAATTCAATAAATTCAGTACTTTGCGCGTTCTTTGATTTAATCAACCAGAGTAAATTAACTACACCTAAGATCTTTTGGTCGATTTCAAATATGGTGTATTTTTTTTGTAATTTAGTTCTACCTTTTTTGCGATATCCTCGGGCAACTCGGAGACACGATTTCGATTTCGATTTGTTCAGGAGCATCTGCGGTCAGCGCTTTCGCTTTTATAGGGCTCTTTTGTAGTGGGGATGAATCAACTCTGCTTCATTGGTTAAAATGCCTAATCAAATCATTGATGATCAGAACTGTATCTCATTCGTCAGGGGACAATCTTTTTGTGTTCACTCAGGGGATTGTCCTACCGACTAAATTTGAGAATGCGATCTTAGTTGCGGCCAATCATGATTGAATGCAGTTTCACTTGATTCATCAAGAAGCAGCCAAAGTTTTTTTTATTTGAGATAATTGTGATCATTGCTTTGTTATACAAATGTCACTTGACGTTTCGCATGTATCAGCAAATATCACAAGTGAAATGAGATTTGCTGAGTTAAAATATTCCTAAAAAAAAACAAGCTATGTCCACTCACATCACGCAAATGTCCAGTTAGACATTCAGCCATTACATACGCATTCATTTTAACCTAACCTATATTTGATCGATGAGGGGGAAACTGAGATTTTCTTACAAAATCTCAACGAGCCGGTAAAGAAACCAATGTCACAAAAGTTTGCAAATCAGAAACAAAAAAAAAATGGAGAAACCAACTGCTTGCCATAAGTAAAAAAATACAAAAATAAATTTTAGAATTTGCAGACTTTTCTGGTTTTCCACGCAAAAACAAAAGATAATTGGAAAACTTGAATTATAGAAGTGCAAATTTACAGATGTAGATCTAAATTTAAAAAAAAAAGTATCATTGTTTGATCAGAATGCAAACTTTGATTTTCTATGGGAAACAGATACATTCGTTTACAGTTTAGGTGGCGACATCTTGCGGCCGAATTTTTAGATAAATATGGAAGAAAGACATCAAACGATGTAAGAAGAAGAAACTGTGTAAGGAAGGATAGTGGCAAAACTAAAGTGGAAAACATATATTCGAACGTAAAATAGAAATCCTGAGAAAATCTGCATGACAATTTATTTGTCTAAAAACTTGAGTCTTATTTCCACAAATTAAAGAATCTCTCATTGTATTTTGATTTTCTTTTTCTTCTTTCCTTCTGTCCCTAGGGCAATGCATCTTCCATTCATTTTGTATATTTTTTTTCTCATGTTTGGTCCTGTCATCTCGTTCTTGTCATCTTTTGCTCGGATTCTTCTTTGTTCAAGTCCATTCCCTCTGATTTCCATTATAGAAATAGAAAATCCATCCTCATTTGTCTTTTCCATGTATCCTATCCATAGCACCGATTTCCTGTTGCGTTTTTTTTTTTTTGATACTTTAAACTCTAATATGTCATAAACAGTTTGCGAAGGGCCGTCGTTTTTTACATAATTACTTTCGAAGGGGCCGAAATCGTAAGCCTGGTGATGATCACTTCTTCGGAAACTTCTTGCAACCGCTCGTTTAGGGGTGTTTCGCTACGTTAGATTGACATCTTTGAAAATCGAAACGAAATGGTGATTTTAAGGAAACCAAGGAAGTAATACTTTAATTTAAAAAAAATCTTCGGTATCAAAATTCCATTCTAATGCTGGTTAGAAATGTTTCAAAATTGTGGTTGTGCGTAAACAGTCAACTCCTATGTATATGGGTGGGCTACATACCAGGTGTTTCAGACCATCAGTCCGCCGGGGAAGTAAAACCCTACCAATTTTCCAATCTTCTAAGATTAATGAAATCGAACAACGCCGTTTATAATGAGATCGGATGGCAGGGCGACGCCGTTTACTGAAGCGTTTTCTCTCCTCAGTAAGCGCATCCGTATGCAAAATTCAATTAATAATAAAGTGAAAGAGAGAAGAGTTTTTGTATTAATTCAGTAGCAAGTTGCAGAAGTTAAAGGATCTTCTGGAAATAGTTAATTAACTTATCTGTTCCGGACGGCGACACCCGGGCAGAAAACTATGCATTCCCTAATATTCATTCACTCTTACAATATTCCTTTTTTGGATTTTTAATTATCCTCCTCCTGAATTCGAAATGTTACACCAAAGCAAGTGTAATATAAAGGCTTAAGCTTTCCTGAGCCGAGAAGTGAAAATTTTATTACACAGGAACATATTAATTTATCAGAGCGACAAGAAATTGCTCGGGAGAAGGGAAGAAGAAAATTTAATAAGTTTTAATTCTCTCTTTGAATAATTCAGATGCAGGAAGCCGGAAGCAGACGTAAGATATTGATAATACCTGCGCCAGTATTTCACTGTTATTATGACGTGGCAATTATCCTTGCCGGGGCGAGTGTGTAAAATAAGTTTCGCAATTGCTCCTTTTAAGATGTTGAAGGCTTTCAAGCCGAATGAATAAAGTACGCGTTACGTTTTTTTCGTCCCCCCTTCAGGCGCTATTAAATATGCAATTCCATCCTTTAAATTAATACGTTTTCGTTTTTCCGCAACGAAACTTTTCAGTTACGGAAAGTAAATAAAAAAGAACGTCTCTGTATGAGTGTAATCACAGAATCTAATTGGCATTAATAACGGTGACTTTCATCTCGAATAAAGAGAATGAGCCGAAGTGATAAAACTTAAATCCCTTGATCCGGGGGAAACGCTGGAACTTCAATAACTTTCTGACTTTCATTTAGAACTTAAAATTAATAGAGGTGTAATATGAATTCATAATAGATATTGATTTTAATTCAGGCCGAAATGAATACGCTTTCGTCTTCGAAGTTTCAGTTCGCCAGCGATAATAAAATTGCTTCAGATGGATAAGCTATCATAAATAGAAGTTAAATCATTTTATGGAAAATTGTTACATTCTCGCCACATTCCAGCAAACTTCTCGTTTGACCTGCAACGTTCAACAACGAAAAGAACTACTTCTTCTTTTTCCCTGTTCCTAATCGAATCTTTGGCTGTCTCTATTACATACTTAAAATGAACGCATTTGCCTTTAGGACTCTCCCAACTATAGGTACTATGTATCTGGATTTAGGTAGGTAACGAGTTTTCTTCCTCAAAATTTAACGACCTATTAAACCAAACGTTTTGTTACATGCGCTCAGGTACCGTGCAGTTTTAAGCAGCACATATTTAAATTTCATTTTCCTACTCATTCACCTGCGCAAATCCATTAAATACGTATGCGAACTTGATGGGCCTTTCGCTATGAAATAGTGCTCGGCTCTAAAGGCAGCTTTGTGTTCGGGCACGTGCAAGTTTTTCTAAGGCAAGTTTAAAAAGCTCTCAGACTTTCGAGGGCCGTTCAAATAAACTTGCGAATTTAATCCTCATTAATTCGTGAAGACTTATTTATACCTCATGGTCTTTCTGTGTACGTACGACGTACGTACTTGGCGCAAGTTCTTTCAACTTTCAATAAGAAACTTTAATAGATGGCAATAAATGAACAATAAAATAACTCTCAATTCTGATTGTGTGAGTTGATTACCACTTCCATAATTTCAAATAAAGTCAAGCTTACTCTTAATAGTAGAAAAAAAATGACGCCCATTTTTATTCCTTCCAATTAGAAAGCGCGGTTTTGAATGGCGGTCAAAAACGCCCTTCATCATTTTTATCTCTATTATTTTAATGTTCGTGTTTTTTGAATTTACTGCCTCGTTAATGTTTTATGACTTGACGATCGCCTTTTGTTTTTTTTTTTGTGTTAACTTTTGCATGATTATTTTTTCTTTGTTTGTTTTTTGTTTGGTCTCGACAGATTTTTTGTTTATTTTTTGTTCGTATGTTTTTTAATTAAACATTTTTAATGTTCGTGATTTCTATATTAAGAGATTTTTGACGAGTTGACGATCGTCTTTTGTTTCGTTTTGTTTTGTTTTTTCGTCTAGAAACTCTCTTGCGATTAATTTTTTCTTCGATGATAAATATTTTCTTTTCTTCTTTGTTCGTTGGTTTTTAAAAATTATTATTATTATCTTTATTGTAACGTTCGTTTTTCGTATTACGTGTCTTGTTAATGTTTTGTAAATTAACGATCGTCTTTTGTTTTTTTTTTTGAGATGATTCATTTTTTCTTGGCATATTTTTTTTTAATCATCATTTTCTACTCCATTTATGTTCACGTTTTTTTAGATTAACTGCCCCGTTAATGTTTTATGAATTGGCGATTGCCTCTTTTTTTGTGTTAACTCTTACACGATTCTATTTTTTTCTTCTTGATTTTTTCCTTTTTTTTGTACGTTTTCTATTAATTAGATATAATTTTTAATTCTATTTTGATGTTCGCGTTTTCTGTATTAACTGCCTTCGTAATGTTTGACGAGTTGACGATCGTCTTTTGTTTTGTTTTGCTCTTTTTTCGTATATCGCGGTTTCTTTAATTATTATGGTTATCTTTATTTTAATGTTCATGTTTTTGTATTACATGTTTTGCTAATGATTGTTAAGTTAACGATCGACTTTTGTTTCTTTTTAAAAATAATTAGTTTTCTTTCCATTTTTATTTTAATGTTTTTTGTATTATCTGCTTTCTTAATCTTTTTTTTTGTAATCTTTCTTAATCTTTTATGGAAAACCAGAAGTCTGCAAATTCTTAAGTTTACTTTTGTTTTTTTCTTTACTTATAGCAAACAGTTGCTTTTCTCCATTTTTTTTTTTGTTTCTGATTAGCAAACTTTTGTGACATTGATTGTTATTCCTCAAATTTTTCGATCGTCTTTTGTTATCGCACGGGAAACAAGGGTGGCCTGATTTTAAATTTTAGTTTTGGTTTGTACTTCGTTATCATCATCATTACTTGTTCTTCAATTTTTTCTACCGGCGCCTTTTCTTTTTTCTTTGGAAAATCAGAGCCACTTGCAAAGTTTTCACCTTCATTTTGAAATTCTTGTTTTTCGTTTGAACTGCCTGACGTTGTATGTTTTAACGATCGTCTTTTGTTTTTTAATGGCAATTCTCGCGTGATAGATTAATTTTTCCTCTGTGTACAGATTTTTCCCTTTTTCTGTTCGTGCGTTTTTTTTTTAATCATTTTTATCTCCATTTTGATGTTCTTGTTTTTGTATTAATTGCCTCGTCAATGTTTTAAGAATTGGCGATCATCTTTTGTTTTTTTTTATCTTATCTCTTGTATGATCACTTTTTTCTTATTTCTTTGTTCGTTCATTTTTTTTAATTATCATTTTTAATTCTATTTTAACGTTCGTGCTTTTTGTTTTAACTGCCTTGATAACGTTTGAGGAGTTGACGCGATCGTCTTTTGTTTTTTTTTGTATAAAGTGCCTAATGTTTTGTGTTAACGATCGCCTTTTGTTTTTAAATTGGCAACTCTCCTATGATTGATCAATTTTTCCTGTGTTGACAGACTTTCTCTTTTCTTGTTTGTGCGTTTTTTTAATCATCATTTTTATCTTCATTTAAAGTGCTTGTTTTTTTGTTCGCCTTTGTTCGCGTTTTACGAATTGACGATCGTCTTTTGTTTTTCAAGTTAACTGTTAACTCTTCTGTGATTATTTTTTTCTTTGTCGACGAATTTTTTGTTTTCTTTTTTGTTTGTGCCTCTTTCATTATCATTTTTAGGTCATCCTGTTTTCAATGTTCGCGTTCTTCAGATTAACTGCCTTGATAATGCTTGGCGATCGTCTTTTGTTTCTTTTTGAAGGTCATTTTCTCTTGGCAAATTTTTTCTTTTTTTTTTTTTTGGTTTGTGAGTTTTCTTTAATCATCATTTTTATCTCTGTTATTTTAAAGTTCGTGTTTTTTGAATTAACGCCTCGTTAATGTTTTATGGTTTGACGATCGCCTTTTGTTTGTTTTTTTTTTGTGTTAACTTTTGCATGATTTTTTTTTCTTTGTTTGTTTTTGTTTGGCTTTGATAGATTTTTTGTTCGTATGTTCTTTTAATTAAACATTTTTAATGTTCGTTATTTCGTTAAGAGATTTTTGACGAGTTGACGATCGTCTTCTGTTTCGTTTTGTTTTGTTTTTTCGTCCAGAAACGCTCTTGCGATTAATTTTTTCTTCGACGATAAATATTTTCTTTTCTTCTTTGTTCGTGGGTTTTAAAAAATCTTTTAACGTTCGTTTTTTGTATCACATGTCTTGTTAATGTTTTGTAAATTAACGTTTTTTGTTTTTTTGTTTTTTTTTTAGGATGATTCATTTTTTTGGCATATTTTTTTTAATCATCACTTTCTACTTCATTCAATGTTCATGTTTTTTTTTTAGATTAACTGCTCTGTTAATGTTTAATGAATTGGCGATTGTCTTTTTTTGTGTTAATTCTTACATGATTCTATTTTTTTCTTGTTGATTTTTTTTCCTTTTTTTGTTAATTTCTTAATTATTATGGTTATCTTTTTTTAATGTTCATGGTTAATGGTTGCTAAGTTAACGTCTTTTGTTTCTTTTTAAAAATAATTAGTTTTCTTTTCATCTTTATTTTAATGCTTTCGTATTATCTGCGTTCTTAATCTTTTATGAGTGGACACGATCGTCTCTTGTTTTTATTGAAATTGTCTCCTCATCATTACTTTTTCATTTTTTGTTCGTGCATGTATGTTTTTTAATTGTTATTTCTAATGTTCATGTTTTGTATTAAAATTTGCTAAAATTTATATCCTATTTACTTTTTGCTATTTATGGTTTTGTTTTTTTTTTTTGTAATTTTATATTGTTCTTTATCATCATCGTCTGTTTTTTTTTAATGTTGCCTATCCTTTTGTTTTCTTTCTTAGGAAGCGTCTAATTCTGTTCTTTTTTATAAATATTTTTTGTATCCAAATTCATTTCCTTTCTTCAGTAAATATGCTTAGTTTGCCCGTAGTTGTCTTTTGTTCTTTTGTTTCAAATTTTTCATTTACACGTATTTTATTTTTATTTTATTGGTTACTCGCTTTTTTTACGGCGTATCATTTCTTTTTTATCTAATTTTCTAAAAAAACTGTACCGTTTTATTTTTTTCTCGGGTGTCATTTTCATTGCCAACGGATTTGAACGCCCTGTATATTTTGTAAACGCAGGAGGAATTAGGATTGAAAATTGTTTTTGAATTTATTACGCTAACAGTATCCTGTTTCCAACCAAAAATATCGATCGTTGGATTGGGTTGGGTTGGATTGCTACACTCATCGTCAATTTAAACTTTGCCAGTGATTTGAACTTTTATTATTAATTCATTCTGCAGCGTCTTAAATATTCGAATGCATATTATCATTTGTTAACTAAAATAGTAATTCGCTTAATAAATTTTCGAAATAATTGAATCAGACGTGGGCCGAAATCGTAACTCTGGTTATCACGTACTTTGTTGCAGGTTTAATCTTTGCTTGTGGATTTTTTTTTTTTTGATATAATAAATAATTTTATAAGTATTTAAATAGGAGAAAGATGAATCTTAATTGTAAACGCATCAGCCAGACCAAGCCATTGCAGTTCCGTGGCAGCAAAAAGTTTAATAATTCGAGTTTCCACCACAAATTTAAGGGGCAATAACGGCGGCAATAACATAAATTTATTAACACGGTGCAACACCTGCATCTGTGCCCCCGAGTTGTTATTATTAAATAATTTTCTTTTGCGGCACCGACAGTGAATTCGTGATTAGTTTCGCAGCTACCGGAGGCGCATAAAAATTCAGGGCGGTATTATTTCGAAACCGAAAAATGTATTGCCGCGTTTCTGAGGTGGAGCGGGACATAAATATTTGATATTTAGAGTGCTTGCTTGTTCCGTCGAGCATACAAGCCTTTATATTTTATTATATTTTGCATTTTTTTTTGTTCAATTTAGCACGGGATCTAAGGTAACGCTCGTTTTAAAATCACATGTATCTTACGGTTTCCTCTCTAGCATTTACCTTCCCGAAAACGTGGGAATTCCCCAGCAAATTCAAGAAAAAGAAATTCCTCTCAAATCAAGTAAGATGAATAGGCCACCCACATAACGCTTCCACATATCCAGAATTTCTAGATCGTTCTAGACGAATTCTAGATTCTATTATAAAAACAACGGACTTGAAATAGATTAACTTAATTTGTTTATTGTATGTGAGTAATGAAATCATTATTTAATTGCAAAATAACGTAGAACGTAGGGCAAGAATTTAGAATTTCGCATTTTTAAACGAAAGCAATTAAAACGGAAATTCTGCTTTAATTAAAGCACAGGAAGTTGGCGGCGGGGATTAAACGAAGATGTGATTGAAATTCGCAAACTTTCCGGTTTGGATTCTTAATACTTGCGCTGATTGGACTCGAACAAAAAAAAAAACTCCTCCGGGTAATTAATGATTCAAATATAATAGTCACCTGCCATTTATCGATGACACCTAATTAATCTTCGTTAGTGTTTATGAGACACACGAATGGATCACGCTGAAAGGTCCAGAAGTTTACGTCAAGTATTATTTTATTAAAAACTCATTTCTGTACATCGGTGACGTTTTAAATAAAAAAATATCAATTCTTAAATTATTTATGTCGCATTCAATTTATTTACGCGTCGCTTGCAGTCATTCGTCCTCGAAGGGGCGAGCCTTTATGCCTGGTTCAGTTCTTCTGGAACATATCTGGAAATGCCCGGATGTTTTCGGAGGTACCTATGACGTGGACTAACATCGTCTAGGCGGTGACGTCACATCGCCTCGCTCTTCCGTCACACTATGTACTTCTTTGCGGTAAAGAAAAAAGAGATCGTTCTCGTTTATACAGCGTGTAACGAATGATTCAACATGATCACTTACTTTTATAAAGTTCAATGCTTCAAGCTTTCTGATTAGTAGTTTCCGCAATCTATCAGATTATTGATCAACAAGTTTTAATTACAACGAATAACGAAAAGCGATTTTAGATAAGTCTGGTTGAAGAAAACCTAATTTTGCTCTCGTAATGAACATCACGCCACTCACTAAACTGACTGAAACTCAGCCAGGAATATTCAGGGCGATTAGATTTTCGTCAGAGGCAAAAATCCCCGTCACGTACATTAAGTAAATTAGCTTTAATTGCTTAAACTGACTCACGCTTCCTGCAACATGCAGTGCAGCCGACACGGAAACGCGAAGCTTCCTCGGAGGACGTGGATTTCCCGCCTTCGGGTTCGACGGGTCCGCGGCGCGAGATCGCATGATCTGCGCCCGCCAGAAATTAATTATTTTCTCAGATTTTCTATTTCCGAAGCACGCGAGCCGCTTCATTTTTCTTGCGCTGCAGCACGAAAATCAATAGCCCCCATTGTTAGAATAAATACAATAAGAGTAAATTGCCCTGCGAAACGCTCGACTGAACCACCATAAATCTCTCGCCTGTTCTCCAGGATTATTTCTAAATGGGCATGTATTTTGTACACGTAATTAACTTTATTGTTAAAGTTGGCCGATGTTGGTGTGAGTAGAAATCTGATGAACTGTGATGCGAAAACATTGATAAATTCTTTCGGATACTTACAAAATTCGTGATTCATTTCTAGTATTTCGAGTCACCCTGTATTGGTAGCAACCAAAAATACGTTACACGTTTTGCTTACATTTCAACAAATTGCACAACTAGGCAAAATTCACAACCTACGCTATACCGTGAGGCTCTATTTCACTCACTCCCCTACGGTGTTTGCACCCAAGCACCACCGAATCTTGTACGAACGAGCTAGTACTTCGTTAAATAATAATAAATCGCTGTACACCCCGTACAGCGATTTATTTCTGGGCTGGAATGCGCTGTTTGTGAATAAGCTGAACGGATTAATATACTCCGTGATCTGAAAAACGCACACTCCGTGAGACTAAGGCAAATGGTGATGCTTTCCTAAGCCTGATTTCTTCTTACAAGTCAGCAAATGCTGTGTGCAGTTCTGGTCGTAATGTTGTTTTTATTTTCGTTTTATTAATCAAACTTTTTTTTCGGAGGTTTTATCTAGAGGCTTCCATTCGGGACCTGATAGCTGGAATACCTGAATGCGGGTGTAGAAATTCTTGTGGTATGATGAAAACGCACCTTTGGTTGGTCGATTTCGACTCCGACCTGACCTGAAGCTTGCGCTCGTTGACGGAAGAGGAAACTACTCTGGGGGACATACTGACGTCTGCCAGGCGTTGATACTTGGTGGATCTCTTCGACTTTCTGACAGCTGACACTAACTCAGTGTGGATGTATTACCGAGTTTTACCAACGTCGGTCGTTCAAGGGCAGAGACGCACAGTGGCGTGATTTTCTATTGCTGAGTCAATGAGAAAATTTTATTAATATTGATTTGAAAACGCATCTGAAGCTCAAAAGCGATACGAACATCCGGCTTCTTTCTAAGAACAAGCAGAGCTGATAATCAAATGATTAAAGTAAAAATAAATTAATTCAATAAATTCCCTAAAGCATTTTTCCGGGTCCTTACACCTGTTGCCAAATATGGCAAAAATTGCCCTATTCCTCTTTGAATACTAAGGACAAACACGTGGAAGAGGAAAATTACAAAAATCGTAGAAAAACTGAGCCTCACTCTTGGAATCGAGAAACTTTTATGGCCAATTGGTCACCATTGGACCTAATGAGGTCTGAGGGTACGTCGCAGTAGGTTTGTGCGTTTCCCACCACCTAAGGAACCTTATGCCTTAGAATCTGTATAACATCATCGCATGGATTGGGATGCGTGTCGGATAGAGGTCATTTTATTTTGGATTGGGCTCTTTGTTGGATGGAGGTCAATTGATACTTAACCCAGAAAGCTCATTTGGGCCACGAGTCTCCTTCAGTACTCGCTCTGTATGACTAAAATGTATTTGGATAAGGAATCGAGGGTGAATGGAACCTGTTTGGAATTGGGAGAATCGGTGCATGGCTGAGTTGTCTGGCATCGCAATCGTAGATGGTGCAGAGAAAAGGATTCCTTTTGAATTCAGTTGTATAAACGACTTTAGAATCCCCAGAAGAATTTCTGAGAAGTATGTATCATAGATCTATTTGCTTGGGATTCTGGTCAGGATAAATCCAAACGGCAGTTGATGGAGGCGAGATGCTGGCAGTTAACACAAAACATTCCGAGCAGTGAGGGCAGGTCATAAGAGGTGCAGACTGATTCCTATGATTTGGAATGGCGCTGTCATGTTCCAACATGACATTTTGGGGGTTGCTTCGTATTCTTGAGCCAAACAATTGATTGTCACGAACACAACATCTTTATTATTATTGATAATAATACAAAGATGTGGAGATGTCAGAACATCTAGTGAATTTGCGGGCGGTGCGGTTGTCTTTACTCTTCCCTGAAGAGGTGGTCCAGCTCTTCCGGTTCAGGGAATTCGTGACGTTCCCCTAAAGCTTCATAAGCGTGTTGTACTAGCCGCAAACCGGGGGTCTGCTGGATGGACGGAGCTGCGGTGCACTAGGTGCTAAGCCGCCGCCGGGATATCTATGATGACAAGCTCGTAGATGCCCTGGTACGATGGTCGTAGCTGATGCGCCTGCGGGACCTGATTCCTCGGGGTAGTGTCTGTTGCTGAACGAGTCAGGTCGAGGATGGCGTATTGTAACCGCGCACGTTTCTTCTCCGGTGTTGGGGGAAGTAGTGACACAGCACGGGGCATACAACGAGCTCGCTTCAGGGCCCGACTGGGTGGTCGTCAAGGGCTTGACCATGTGTGGGGTGAGCTGCCTTTCGGCTGCGAGGAATGTCCAACTTTGCAACTGGAGAGGAATACCCAACTTTTCAGCTGGAGAGGAATATCCGACCTTTCGGCTGGCTAGGAGTTCCAACTTTGCAGCTGGATGGGAGCAGAGTCAATTTCTTGTCGTTTCGCTCGAGTTTATATAGCCCTGGCAGCCATCTTGTAGAGTGGCTGAGTGTGGTGTGGAAGGGTGTTGTGTGTGCGTGACAGTGGTCTAGAGATGGGTTGCACGTGGCACTGCAATCGCTACAACATCTTACTTAGAAGATCACGTCTTTTTCATTTGTTTGTAGGTTTAAGGTGGTTTATTTAAAAGATTCTGGTTTATTTAAAAAGGAAATTAGGTGCTCTGTGCAAAAATTGTTGAGGAGCGATTACGTCTAGTTTCACTTAAAGCAGCGACGAGTATCCTTATCGAGAATAGCAATAATCCATCCATGAAATCATCTCCTCCATGGTCGGTCACAACTAAAATGGCGATGGCCAAGGTACTTGCTTTCACATCAGCTGGGGTCTTATGAACTTGCTGAAAGTATCTTCATGAAAACCTTTTCCCCAATAATTAACTTTGGAGTGATTGGGAAATACAAGCGCGGCGTAGATCATTTCCTCATTTACATCGATCAGCTCCAAATTGTCACTAATGGAAACGGGAGAGTTGGCCTTCAAATTTGTCATCATTTCAACGTTTAGAAAACAGGACTTCATTTGGGCGCAGTCATACGTTGCCAAATCGAAATTTTTCCGGAGGGTAACCTCAGGAGCTGCCCCAATAAATTTTTCGGACGCAGAGAAACTACTTACATTTTTGAAATATTCTGGAAAAGTAGCATTTTTTAGAATTTTTTGCAAACTGAAAGAAGTAAGTCAACACCCCCTTTTTAATTTTTTTTTTAAGTCGAGATTCATGGGGTTTTATGGGTTGTCTTTGGCCATACTGACGTGCATCCAATTATGAGACATGTTGGCGTAGATCAGGGAGATGCAAGCCCTCTCGATGGTGACCACCATGAGGTGCTGATTTAGTTTTTTTGGCTTCTGGCTGGTGATAGTGGATTGACGCCCCATTTCTGGTGATAATCGCCAATAATTTTTTTCAAGGGCATCAACACGTGGCCGGCCTATTCTCCATTGATCGCTAACTGTGGCTTCCACCTTGCAGATTAAACTTAATAACTTCGGCCTTTTCAATAACAATAAATCGATTGTTTTCTAACAAGTTCTGCAATGGAAGTAGACGTCAATCACAACGTGTTATTATTAATCCAATTGAAATAGGCTGCTCGAGAATCCAGGGCAAATACCTGTACGTATCTTATACGTGCGATCAAAATTATAAGACAGAGCGAGCTTCTTTGAGGGTATAGATTTGATCCCCGAGGGCCTTCAATAAATTCCGCGGAGGGAAAGACTTCCGTTTCCGCCGAGATAATAAAATAACGCCGTTGTTTTACCCTTCAAGTTTTAATCTCGGCCTTTCATGATTTTGGACATGTTAAAGCAAGACGCTATTATCACTACTTCTTATTTCTACGTATCAACGAAAATAAACTAATACTGAAGCAAATCATTTAGGTTCATGAAGAGTTTAAGCAAATTGTATTTTCAAAGTCATCTTATAATTGTAACATTTCTTTCTGGACCTTCCTATTTCTTTATAGTGTCTTCCGTCTTTCTGGCAGTCATTTCTTTTGCAATTTGATTACTTTTTGGTTCCTTGTACAAACTGGTTTGCTTCACTTTCTCCTCTTTTAATCTAAATATGTAACAAATAGATAAAATAAGTAAATATGTTGAGTTAGCTTTCGCCTTTGTTCCTAAGGAGGATGTGAGGTGAGGGTGGTTACAAATGATTTATTTTCGAATTCATCAATTTACAAGGCCTCGTTGCGACATTAAGCTCCTTCAGAGAGAAAAATTCTATTTTTGTGCCCAATATCTATTTCTATTTCTTCTTCTCACTCTTTTATCAAAATTTTAATACAACCATACGTACGTTTCTGGTTTGAGTCTAATTAACCAGAAATAGCTCTCAATGTTCCTTTTTTTAATGAAATGAAATTTTTAGCTCTTGCTCGCCACTATATATATTTTTCGGGATTGTCTTTCTTTTATATGAATTTTCATCGAAAATCAAAAAAGTAGAAGGCTTGATTTGTGGAAAGGGAACTCATGAGTTCTTCACCAAAACTATGCGCCATCTCACAACATGCTCTCTGTAAAGCAGTTTTTGGCTAAAAACCAGTAAAGTAACTGGAACATCTACTGTGTGATATAATTTTACAAAAAGATGAAATGCTTCTGCACATCAAAGTTGCCAGGAAAAAAATAAACGAAATCAAATCCGAGTTTAACAAACGTTAAGGCGAATCGAGCCTCAAAAATTTTTACCAGTTTTTTATTTTCATTTTCAAGCCGAACAATTTCCGCTAAGCACGAATAAAAAAAAAACAATAAAAAAAACAAAAGAACAAAAAACAAAAGACAATCCACAAGGTCGGACAGCCAGAAAAAAGTAAACAAAATTTAAAATCAGAGGCTAACAAACGCCAACGTGAATTGAACGTCAAATTTTAAATAGTTTTGCTAGCCAAACCAATTCAGGCTGACAGAATTAAAAAAAAAAAACAAGAAAAACAAATGACAATCGACAAGGGCAAGTGGCCAGGAAAAAAGTAAACGAAATCAAAATCAGAGTTTAACAAACCCCAACGCGAATCGAGCGCCAAAAATTTTTACCAGTTTTTCATTTTCACGTGACATTTCCAAGCCGAACAATTTCCAATTAACAGAGTAACCTATAAAGAAACAAGACAACCAAAAACAAAAGACAATCGACAAGGTCGGGCAGCCAGAAAAAAGTAAACAAAATTTAAAATCAAAGGCTAACAAACACCGACGTGAATTGGACGTCAAATTTTAATCAGTTTTGCTACTCAAACCATTTCAGGCTAACAGAATTTAAAAAAAAGCAAGAAAAACAAATGACAATCGAGAAGGGCAAGTAGCCAGGAAAAAGCAAACGAAATCAAAATCACAGACTAACAAAACCCAGCGCGAAACGGGCGCCAAAATTTTTACCAGGTGACATTTTCAAGCCATACAATTTTCGATTAACAGAATAATCAAAAAAAAAATAATCAAAAACAAAAGACAATCGACAGCCAGAAAAAAGTAAACAAAATCTAAAATCAGAGGCTAACAAACGCCAACGTGAATTGGACGCAAAATTTTAATTAGTTTTGCTAGCCAAACAATTTCAGGCTAACAGAATAAAAAAAAGACAAGAAAAACAAATGACAATCGACAAGAGCAAGTAGCCAGGAAAAACGTAAATGGAATCAAGATCAAAGATTAACAAATGCAACGTGAATCGAGCGCCAAAATTTTCATCTTCAGACATTTCCAAGCCGAGCAATTTCAAGTGTCAGTAGAATATCAAAAAAAAAAAAAAACACAAGAAAACCAAAAGCAAAAGACAATCGACAAGGTCGAATAGACCGAAAAAAGTAAAGAAAATCTAAAATCAGAGGCTAACAAACCCCAACGCGAGTTGAACGCCAAATTTTAACCAGTTTTTCGTCTCTATATGACTTTTGCTAGCCAAATAACTTCAGGCTAACAGAATAAGAAAAATACAAGAAAAACAAATGACAATCGACAAGGGCGAGTGACCAGGAAAAAGGTAGCCGAAATCTAAACCAGAGACTAACAGTTTTAGCCGGATTTTTCCATCTCGAGAGCCAGATAATTTCCGGGCAATAGAATAATTAAAAAAAATAAAACAATGAAAATATAAACAAAAGATAATCGATAGGATCGAGTGTCCAGATAAAAAACAAACGAAATTAAAAGCGAAGACTCCCGGGAGCCAACCTAGTTGGGCGCCAAAATTTAACCACTTTTTTAATCATTAGATATTACATCTGAGCCAGATTTATTTCCGGGTAATAATATAATATATATAAACAAAAGACAATCGACAAGGATAAATGACCAGAAGAAAAGTAAATGAAATTAGAACAAGAAGCCAATCACATTAGGCCTGCAACACGACGCATGAATTCGGGCTAGAATTGAATTTTCGAAACGAAAATGCAACAATATACAGGGCGTTCGATAAAGAAACTACGCGTTTTTAGTTAGTATCTCTGCACTAATACGCTGCGACTTTCGAAAATCAAAAACGTATCTACAATTTTTATCAGAATCATTTTTTTTTTAATTTCAAATAAAGCAGTTGGTTTTTCTAACAATAAACTAATTGACTCATTCAAACTATGAGTATTGGATACAAAGAAACAGATGGAACCGATGAACATTGAGGACTAATGATTTGAATAATTTCCAAACAAAATCCAAGGAGAGATCCAAAGTTTCATCAGGCAGAAATATTTGTCACTTCTGTCGATGACATTACGCTGATGACTTTTTCTTTCTTTTGTGTGGTTCATACCGAAAATTCTAATTATGAAGAAAACAATGTGTGTGATATCAAGCTGCATACTTGCCCTATGAGTCATCGCGGTTTTCTTAGTTTCGCCCACTCTTAGTCATGTTTGTTTATGCTTGCATAATGCCGACTTCATTTTGATGAGTCACCTCGGCGACTCTTTGAATACGCAGCTGTATGTTTTGAATGCAGTTTCGGCAATGTCTTATATGAAGCACATCGCTGTAACATTTGTTTGTATTATTTTTAGGTGGCGATGTTTGTTTAACTTCCGTAATGCTCTTAATACTCTGCAAAATGCCGATTTCTTACACAGACATAAAAAGTAAGAATGAACGAGGGTTCCACACTCGAAGGGGGGGCGAGCGAATATTTAATTTAGGTAAATCAATTTTCACTTGTTCAAACGAAATTTAAATTAGTGCGATTGATCCAATTGCTTCCTTTGTTGAACTAATTTCGTCTCGGAATAATTTAACGGCGAACGTAATTCCGTTTGCATTTCATAACCTTAAGGAGAGTAATTTAATGGCAAACAAATTTTTGTTTGACTTTCATGTATAATGGGAAGCGTTGCGCCTTAATTCACTCGTTACGTACAGGATGATCCAGGTTTAATCCCGGGTGAACTAAGGTATCGATTGGTCTTCCCAAACTAATGACAATTTTATTGGTAAACTTTGTTTAAATTCAGTGGAGAAAAATCTAAAGAATACGTAACAGGAGCACATTTTTTACGCATTTTGTAGTAAACTGTGGAACCCTAATTAATGTTTCGGGACACAAATTACTTTCAGTAGCAAATGCAAACGTTATCTGTAAAATGCAAGAAGCATTGGTGTGTTTAATTCAGTCAGTAACCGACAGTTCTCTTTGAAACGCCACTCCATTCATATAATTAATTAGCTTTAAACTGCTCGGTGACGAATTAGAATAAGTGGAGAGTTGAACAAAACAAGTAAATGTTAACTGACTGCATTATGAAACGGACTTCATCCCTACAAAATAAAACGTAATTATACTATTCAATTATGTAACGCAAAATATTTGAACGTATGAAATAATTACAGGAATTATTAATTAACATTTACGTGCGTATTAATTATAAATAAACAAACAGAAAAGTGTATTAAATCATTAAAACGGGCCATTTATAATGTGGAAATAAATTGAAAGCTAAAGCGTACTGCATCAGCGGTAATTATTATAAAAACGGATAAAGTGTTTGCTTGCAGTTTAATTTTTTTTAGATATTTTAATTTGACGTTCCATTTCATTAACGAAACGTGCTTGATTTATTTCTCTTTGTGAATTATTTGTACAGTTTTTATATATACATCTCACAAATGCAAATTCAAAATAATTTTATAAAGAGAAGAAACGGCGTTCTGTACATGTTTTCTCTATAACTGCATTTTGTTTAAAATAAAAAAAAACTCTGTACAGAATACTGGTCCGACTTCCTAATTCCTACGTTTCCGATTTGTACAAACCACCTGAACTCTACTTCCAAAAGGTTTTAATTTAAATTCCGCTTTCTAAACACCAAAAATATTTTCTTGAATAATTTCATCTTGCAACCCTAAAGTGTGTATCATCACGTACGCCGATAATTGCATTATACCATTCGGACATTTATCAATTCGTGACGTTTCCTTAATGAATAGGATTTCCAGCTAATGGGATATGGGACATAAATTCTTGTATTTCCTGTCGGCCAGACGGCTTTACAGAGCGCACCCCCTACAATTTCAGAGCTCGGCGTCCGGAGAATTAGCAAATTACAGATAATTAAATAATACATTAACGACTGCAACACGCGAGCAATTGCGATACATCATCTTTGTGATGGTGCAGAGGATTTATATCACCTGCACCACCCTGACATTGTTTAGGCGTCGGATGTTCGCGCACAACAAAAGGGCGGCAGGAACGAGATAACCGTTCCATCAAGGCTAGATTGGCAGCTGCGTACCTACGAAGCCAGGTCAATAGTAATTTATACGTGCTAAGCCTGCCATAAATAACTAAAAACTAAGATAAATGGAATTAAAACACGCACGTATACACTACAGCACTTAAGAGTTTGATGTTTGGACTGATTTAGTTAGTTTCGCCTGACCGTCCACTTCAATTACGAGGGCGATTTTTTTTTTAGGTAATCTACTTAACTGAGTTTTATTTTTGATGCCTTACGTGAAAGGACCAAACAATTCTCTCTCATAAAACATAAATCAAAGTCGCAGCTTCAATATGATCGCAACTTGATAAAGACACAATTGCATTCTGAAGACGTAAAGGCATTAGGCGAGGAGGCGAAAACGAAAAATAAACGTTGCCAATAACGACGCGCGAAGTGCGATAACTTGGGTGCTAAAGCGAAGCAAATGTTTCTTAATTTCGCAAGTTCCCTTGTTCGGTTAAATAGTTCTGCAGTTTGCGCGAATTTTGAGTGCCTGTTTACGTTCGCACTCAACTATCTTAAAACTTATATTAATAGATTTCTTGCGGTCGTTTTTTAACGTTGGATTTCCTCAACGGTTTTAATAAAGTAAAAGAAAGATTGCCAAGCGCCCACTATTTAAATACTGAAATGAAACGTTCACTCAAATTTTACAACACCCGCTAGGATATCCTGTTTGGTTTAACTTTGACGTGAGTGACGAAAATTCGTAATAAACTTTTACTTTAAAATTAGCTTTATAAATGAGGTTCAAAAGGAACCAAAAGCTTACATATTCCGAGCACAGGTACGTACCCAAAATTGATAAGTATAAAGATGGAACAAGAGAAAATGCTAACGATACCATGACGTTCTCCACCAAACTACTGGGGTGTTCGTCTACTGAAGCAGGTGCTCTCCTCTATGGAACATACTATATAACGATATAGTGGGGACAAAGCTGGGCCAAGGAGCACAGCACACGTATGCTGATGACCTGGCAATCGTCGTAAGTGCTACCACGCCGAGTCTGCTCGAGAAGAGGGTGTTATACGCCACGGATTGAATAAGTAGAATGTTGGAGGAGAGGGGCCTAAGACTGGCCACAGAAAAAATGGAGATTGTGATCCTTGCAGGAAAAAGATTTTTGAGCCACGTGACGCAAGCTTTCAATCAAATATCTGGGGGTATATTTGGACAAGGGGACACATATGACGACCCATGTGAAAATGGTGCGCGAAAAGGCATATAAGGCACTAACAAGGGTGATGCCAAATATTGATGGCCCGAGCTCACAGAAGAGGAGGATAATGGCTAGCATCGTGACCTCCATAATCCTATATCCAGTACCGGTCTGGGCGCAGGCACTCCAATACAAGCATTACGAAGACGTGCTAGAGAGACTGAATAGAAGAACGGCAATATGCGTAACATCGGCATATAGAACAGTGCTGACTGCGGCTATTCTAGTAATAGCAAACATGCCGCCTATAAAACTACTGGCGGAGGAACACATGCAGATATTCGGAGGAGAGAAGAGGAAAGATGAGGCCCGAGAAAATACATAATTACATAATTATTTAAAATTATCAAAAAATTCTTTTACAGTATAAAACATATCTTTTAACAAAATATTTTTGACTTTGGATTTACAACATACATAGTTTAAATCTTTTAGATTCTATGGTAGAGCATTATAAAGCTTTATACCAGTATTGACAGGTCCGTTGTAGATTATAGCCAAATTGTACAGTTTAGGAAGAATGATATTATGACGGGTACTATAAGGTTGAATGGTTCTATTATTCAGATTATTTCGATTTGAATGGACATAGCACACAAGCTGCAGAAAATATAAACAAGCCAAGGGCAGAATTTTAAGTTTAACGAAAATTGGTCGACAGGAATCTCTAAACGAAGTGCTTGTCATACAACGTAATAGTCTTTTTTGGGCAAGAAAAACAGAAGAAGAAGAACCACCCCAAAACATAAGGCCGTAGGAAAGTCTGGACTGTACATCTGAAAAGTACGTTGTCCTCAGCACGGAGACATCAGTTACACTACTACAGACGGAATTGAAAGGCAAAAGTGTTCAATTTAGAAACTAGTTGTCTCGCATGATCATCCCAAGTAAGAATATCTGACAATTGTAGCCCCAGAAAAGGTGTAGTACTTGCGGAATGCACTAAATTATTTCCGACATTAAGTCCACCAGACTCGTTAATTCGTCTTTGCCGTGTATGGAAAAACATAGCCTTTGTCTTTGAAAAATTCAAGAAAAGTTTGTTAGCACAGAACCAAGAATACATACGCTGAGCCAATGAGCTTGCAAGTTAGCGGGCAGCTGTTTCCGAGTGGCTTGAAGCAATAAAAGAGGGGTCATCAGCACACATTACAATAACAAAATCACTCAAAAAGTTTATAATGTCATTGACATAAATCGCGAAAAGTAGAGGACCCAGGATAGAGGTAACTGGTAACGGACCAGATCTATATTTAAGTCGAGAATTGCTTTCTGTAAAACTAACTTCCACCAACTGGAACCTATCACTTAAGTAGGACAAGAACCATTGAGCGACGTATCCTCTGACGCCATATAGATTTAATTTCTCCAAAAGGCGAACATGCGATACACAATCAAACGCCTTAGAAAGGTCGCAAAAGATACCAACAGGGTGTTGTTTATCATTGATTAAATTAAGCACTTCATTATAGAATTCGAGAATGGCCGTCGTGGTAGAATGACCACTCCGAAAACCATGTTGTGAAGGAGAGATTACATTGTATTTGTTCAGAAATGATTCCAATCTGACAAACATCGCATACTCATATATTTTAGATATGTTGGAGATGAGAGATATTGGGCGGTAATTAGTCAAATTTGAGGTACTGTCTTTCTTATGTATAGGTCTCACAATGGTAGTCTTGAAGTAGTTTGGGAAGACGCCAGTTCGGAGGGATAGATTTACCAGGTAAGCAATAGGTTTTATAAGTTCATGTCTAAATTGTTTTATTATAGTAGAGGGTATACCGTCAATGCCAGAAGAGAATTTGCTTTTAAGTTTGGAACAGATATTTAATAATTCAGTTTCGGAAAATTCAATCAGAGCCATACTGTGTGGATTGGTTTGAAAACACTAGGAAGTGTCAACCGATACCTTCGGAATCTTATTAACGATATCATTGGGGGTGGATTTAAAGTATTCATTAAATTTATTAGCGATGAGAATAGGATCACTAACGATCTGATTATTAATATGTATACTAGGCATAACGTCTTGAGAAGTAGTATCTCTGTTTGATAGTTGATTTATAATGTGCCAAGAAGTTTTGGACTTATTTGAAGAACTAGCTAATAGATTATTGTAGTACTCCTTCTTCGAATTGTTGCATAAATGTCTATAGGCTTCCTTCCGATAATTATATGCGTCACATAAAACAGGTTACTGATTCTTAAGCACAAATAAATCATTCAAATTGGTACGAGCATCCAAGGATTACATAGCGGATGTGTTACTGTTTTTAAGAGTAGAAAACAATTATTAAAATGAAAATGCAAAGTTTGAACAAAAGCATCAACTTGGTCGTTGAGATCACAACAGTTGTACATATAGTCCCAAGTTCGAGACAGTAACAGAAAGACTACTTTCTGACACAAGCCCTCACGGGACACAGGGTATTTGGCAGCTATCTGCACAAAATCAAGAACAGGAGATACCAGGCTGCTGGTACTGTGAAGAAACGGATACCCCAGAACAAACACTGTTGTTAGAAATGGTCCGAGGTAAGGGAGACTGCGAAAAGGGAATGCGGAAGGACAGTTACAAAGGAGAACGTGGCAGATATTATGAGTACGGAGGCAGGATGGGCCACCGCTGCCAATATGATGAGGAATATAATAATGGTCAAGAGTAACGATGAAATTAAGAGGACTGCCATGAGAGGCAAAGAGGAGAGAGGAGGATGAAGAGGAGCACGAAGAGGAGCACGAAGAGGAGGACGAAAAGGAGCACTAAGAAGAGGAGGATGAGGAGAAGGACGAAGAGGAGGAGAATGAGTTGAAGTAGGCTGGCGAACAATAAGGACCGGCTAGAGGCTGACATACGTCATCCGAAGAAATGTTTATCGACGGTTCCGGAGGCGCATGCGTGAAGTGTAGGCGCTAGGGTCACCTACCCTAGTGAATCCAGCAAGGGCCCCGGCGTTTGTGCCGTTAAGCCGTCTTTAGAAAATTCCCCGACCTCAATAACAAAAAAGGTGCAGTCCTTGGAGAGTGCCCTATGAGGATCGCTAGCTACAACTAAAGGTCGTTCTTTGCAAACGCAGTGTTAAAGTAGCCGGGTCTCGAGGCACGAAGGCATCGATAGCAAAGACCTTCCAGGTGAACGATTTGGCCCCAAAAGCTCGAACAAGGTGGGTGATTTCACAAATGTGCAGACTCAAAAAAGACTTGCCTCATTGATTTCTAACGATGAGCTGACGAAGAAACGAACCTCGAGTGATCCTAAATTACCTGCATCAGGTGTTGGAAACTAAATCTTCAAGAATCTTCTCACAAATGATAAATATCCCCTTAAAACGACTCCACTCCGTCACTATCGTAACGAATTTTGGCTTGGAAGACCACAGGGAAACCCTAGAGTATAGAAGTAAGAGGGTATGGTCTGAAAGTTTGTAGATTAAAAATGAAACGTAATAAAATGTCAAGTAATGTCATGATTATAGGTACGTTGGCATCTACGTAACAGGGTCACAATGACGACCGTCAAAATAAACAACGAATTAAAGCGCAACCGCATTTGTTTATGATTAACCAACAAATAGGATCTCAAACCTCGTTTTAGTCGCTAAGAAAATCACCGAACCAAACTCAAAAAGACTGCCATTTGACAAACAGGATGCAATCATCACTGGTTCGAGCAAGCAAACGGACCAACAATGCAGAGTTACCTAACCCCCGCCGATAAAATAAGAGTATAAAAGGCAGAACGTGTATCAGTGCATGCCAGTACTCCCAGTCTGGTGGTATTCACCCGCTGGTGCTGTTATAGTCCGGCATACGCCTTACACCATCTACACCTACTTCGTCGGCGTCAGGCCACTTCAATGATGGGTAGAAGAGACAAGGAAAGACGTCACCAGAGGTACATCCTAAAGAGTCTGCCTGCTCCGGTCTCTGCCATCTACTCCTCCTGGTAAGCAAAGCTATAACGCTCCTGACAGAAAAAGGACTCAAGCTCGCCACACGGAAAACCGAGAGGGTCATACTAGCTGGAAAAAGAAGTCTGAGCCAACTAACGCTAAACGTAAAAGGTTCGAACATCCACAATAAACAAAATATAAAATACCTGAGGGTATACATCGACAAAGGCACGAGGATGATAGCATATATCAATAAAGTATACGAGAAGGCATACAATTCCTACACAGCTCTAGCAAGACTAATGCCCAACATAGAAGGCTCACGCCCTAAAAGCAGGAAAGTTTTATCCATGGTCGTATATTCGATTATCATGCAGCACCAATCTGGGCGCATGCACTAAAGAATAGGAACTACGAAAATTTGTTGGAAAAACTGAACAGGAAGATGGCAATGCGAATCATAACGGCATACATGACCGTACCTATGAAAGCAATATTGGTCATTACAGCAACCCTGGGTACAGGAAAGGATAAAAGTACATCACGCTAAAAAAGAGGCACGCGCGGACCTAATAAGGTTGTGGCAGGAAAGATGGAGTAAATATAACGGATGGGCAAAAACGTTCATAAAAGACATAGACGGATGGTGTAACAGACAGCACAGTGAAGTGGACATTTATATGACACAGGCCTTAACAAGCCATGGGGTTTTCGGAAAATATTTAAACAAGATCAAGAAACAAGACGCCGCAACGTGTTGGTCCTGCACGGAGACAGACACACCGAAACATACACCGTTCGTCTGTGAGGTGCGGAAGGAGACAAGGGAGATAGCAAACGCCGAATGTGGAAAAGCAATCACCAAAGGGAACATCGCGGATATCATGGCAACAAACGCGAATACCTGGGCAAGCGTGGCAAGAATGTTGAAGACCATAATGGAGGCCAAATGGAAAGAATAGACGAGGAGAATAGGAAGAAGAACATAAGGAAGACATACCGGAAGTTGAATGTGCGAAATTCTTGAAGCAAGCCGGCGAAGTCTCCGGTGCCAGAAGTCGCAAGACTTCTGATGTTTTCCGGAAGGTAGCGGGTGCTCGGGGAGATCGCCACCGCATCATCCAAAAAACACTGCAAACTAATCAAAAGTTAAGACTGAAAAAATTAACAACTGACAGTACGAAGTTTCTGACGCAATGCCTGACGGCGGATTTCCAGAAACAAGCAACTGGGGGAAGAGAGGAGTAGGAGTTTTAGATGGTGGGTACCTTAAAAAAGGCTACGACTGAGTGAATCCAACACGCCATCGACTTGGATTTCCGTTGATGGTGTCTTTTGAAGATTTCTCCAAACCTATTATTAAAAAAAAGTCACACTTCAGTGATGGGTAGAAGGGAAAGGAAAAACGTCACTAGAGAGACGTCCTAAAGACTTTCTTTCGTCGACCCCACCTGCCTGCTCCGGTCTCTATCATCTACTCTTCTCCCAAAGAAAAGATACCGAATAGCTTTACCAGCGCTTCCAATACAAACTGATTCTCATCGAGCCTAACCCGCAACAACTGTATCCCTTTACAGTGCTACTAGAGGGTCTCAGACGCTTCTCAATCAGAAGAACTTAACAAAATTTCCCATTAATAAAATTATATATCTTTGTGTTGTAAAACGTAATGATCATTAAATGGAGTTTATGTTTTGTTGAACCAAACCTACGAACTCGCTCGCAAAACGAAGGTGTTGGGTAACCTAATCGGTTTGGTTTTTCTGTGTGAGTTATGGAGCGTGTTCGCATATATTTTAATAACACAACGTAAACTATAACAAATATTTGAAATAAAGAGGTGAACAATAGAAATAATATATTTAACAATACGCTTGGCGGTCTACTCTGCTTGGAGGCAGTGGATTAAATTTATGCCGGAGGACGGGTTTGACGTAAGACGTCTTGCTCGAGGGTCGGTCAACGCCAAGCTGTGTGTGTGAAGTTCGGGAAATTGCTGGACAAAATGCTGCGTAAGCAGTGGTATGCGTGTTGTTCGAGAGTCGGTCAATGCCAAGGTGTGTGTAAAGTTTGGGCGATTGCTCGACAAAATGCTGCGCAGGCAGTGGTATGAGTGTTACTCGAGGATCGGTCAACGCCAACGCGGTGTAGTGCTGCTCGAGTAAGGTTACTCTATTGAGAAGGTAGTGCCAATTTTCTATCTCACTCTCTTCTGTCTCTTTTAATCTTAGATAAAATCATTTTCAAGTTATAGCAGCTGGAAACACTGAGTTTTCGCGCCAAAATTACGGTACGTTAGAGGTGGTCGCTGGCCATTGTTCTCGTTTAGCGAACTTTAGATTTATTTTTAATGTAGATTTGTTTGTGAACTAACGTTACTGTCCCGAAGACAAAATTTTTCATGTAAACCAAACAGGATATCCTAGTCGGTGTATGTTAACGTAACGTTTTCCTGTATCTATCTATAAGACATGGCGTTTGTCAATCTTTGGCTTCTCGACGTCTGTAATTTTGACGTTTCTTACGTCTGTCATTTTGACGTTTGTCATTCTGACGTTTCTTGTCATCTGTCATCGTGACATGATTTGTTGGTAATGCTTATTTGCGATTCAGATTGCCATATTACTGGTTTGAATGCCAGATTTCCAGGGTCAGTGCACGATGCAGCTGTGAACTATGGACTTCAACCAAAGCTGCTTAATATTGTCGAAAAATCGCTGCACCGCTTCCGTTATAAAATGAGCAAAAAAAATACCTACCGTGAGTTAGAGCCCGAACAAAAGTCAAGATGAGTTCGAAATGTTTTCTTTGCGTTCGTTGTTTCTGTAACAATGAAGCTCTATTACCCATTGTTGTGAAAATTTTTTGTTACTATTCTGATTCTAGTAAGACTTTTATCTAAAACTTCACTCTGAAATGTAATTCAAAAAAATATTCGGTTGCGAAAGAGGTAAAACACTGTGTGTTTCAAGGAGCCAGTAAATTCATTAGACGAGGAAATTACGCCGGAAACTGGAAACTCCCGCCGCAATAATGAAATTAAAGTCCTTAACATATTTCGTGCTTTTATAATTCACTATCTTGAGTGCTTTTATCCGCGGACACTGTTTCCATTCTGCATGCGTTTTAAGGACGTTTTCGCGCGGAAAGCACTTTACGCAGTTAATTAAAGTGCCGGGGCCATAAACGAATTAGTTTTGGTTTTTCTTTTTTTTTGCGGGGGGAGCGGAAAATAAACTTGTCAATCGCGAAATTATAATTGAAGTAGAATTCCTCTGTAACGAAATAGAAAAGTTAAGTCCAAACCAAGTGCTTACCAATCAGTTTTGTTTTGTTCAGTAATATTTTGATTTATGTGAAAAGTACATTGGACATAGAATTATATAATTAAACAGTTTTTTTAGTGAAACATAACTGTCCATGTTACAACATAATTTTTTGTATTACAAATAATTAGTTTACACTTAGTTTATTAATTGTTTGTTGTAATCTTAGGATTTCCCTAACTCTTGCAATAAACACTGGAGTTCTGTTAAGACCTAACTAGTTAGGTTTTACCAGGATTTCCCTAACTCTTGCAGTAAATACTGGAGTTCTGTTAATTATACATTGAGTGATTTTTTTAAGTTTTTTATTAACTCTTGCCATGGAATTTGTCTTAGCTTTACTGTAAAACAGCACCAAGGAGTACAATGACGTACTTTTCACTTAAGCTAAGACATGCAAGACTTAATAAAAAAATTAAGATATCACTCGGTACTTGATATTAGATTTGACGAGCTATTTGGAACATTCTCTTCACCAAAAACTTAAAGAATCCAACACAGCACATAGCTAAAATCAATCACAGAAAGCAAAGCCCATACGTAGATAGCAACATGATTCTGATTTAACTCGTAAGGTCAAAACTTATAAGGCTATAACGCATTTCCCTTTTTTTTTAATCTCCATGTATTATGCATCGTAATCATGCATTAACTCTGCGCCATCAAACAACAAATTTATATTCATGAGCGCACGTCATTTTCTTTGCTTTGTAATTTAGTTCTTAACGCCGCTGTTCTCCAAGCCAGAAGAAGACAGATGGTATCAAAATCTGAAAATATTTTTCAAGAATTTGATTTTATCATTTGGTAATCACGTGTACGCTTAATTATTTTAGACAAATATACTTTGGCCCCATCTCGCCTGATGGAGGAAACATTACCGAGCAAGTTAATTAAAGAATAAAATAAATTAGCGGTGCACCTGGTCATGAATTAAGTTTGCGCAGTTAAGTCTTAGGTAAAATTAAATATTAATGTGAATACACAAGGCAGGATTAAAGTTTTCCGCTTAACACTGAGCTAATATGTAATTTCTCGGGAGAGAGGTAGAGGAAAGCCTGGAAGGCTTAAGACTACATCAAAGAATAATAGCAGAGCGAAGTTGGCCCCGACTAAATATTATTCCAGCTCATCCGTTGCCTGGATCTTCCTCCTGGTTTTGTTTTTGTTGTATTGGAAAATCAAACGCTTTGTGGCAATTATTTTCGAAGCGGAAGAAGGCATTCTGTTACCGTTACTCTTCCAATTACATTTTTTCGGCCGAGCGTCAGCCAAAGTTGATCTTATCTAAATTATGCAGCAGGTTGTATAAAGTAAACCAACGCGGATTTTGATCAGGAAGAAGGTGTAACCGAATGTTTATTACATGTCACAATCAGTGTCCCACAATCATTAATAATCCCTCGGCACGCATAAATTAATAATCGTGTTAACAAAATACCGCGCAAATGTTTGGCCATTAAATATTCTAGGGTTCGAAGTGTTTAATAATTAATGCCCTCACTAATCATTAATGATTACCGTAACTTCAGCTCAAGGTCATAAACATGAGGCATATTGAATGCAGGTATTTTCTCATATAATATAAGCAACACCTGTAAAATGGAAGATACAGTGTGTGATTGAATAAGTTTAAGGTTTTAAACGTTAGTATACATGTAACCATTCTTCTAATTGGACATGACCAGTAATTTCTGAAAGGCACTCTCGTGTGTTTCATACGAAAATGGGATGAGGAAACTCAAGGGGCAAAAAAAAAATTAATGGGTGACCGTTATCTCTTTTTCTTGTAACTTGAGGCAAACAAAAACTTACAACGGAAAAATTATCTCTTTAATATCTATCTTTCAGTTCAGAGGTATACGATTTGAAGTTGGCGTTACTGGCCAGAAATAAGACTTCTTCCTCCGGTCTTAAACACGAAAATGTTCTGAATTTTGTTTAAAGTCGATGTACCTACACTTTTATGACTTCAATTCCGGCCAAAGACATTTTATTACCGGCGTTATTATCGTATCTTGGTTATTTAAGCTTTTATGGAAACGTAAAAACCGGCTTTAATAATACTAGCTGAATTTACTTGTTGTTTGTTTTTATCTGGTGATTTCATTGTTCCCTGATAAACGTTTATCAATGACATGAAACAATCAAGTTAAATAAAAGGGCGTATATGTGTCAGTAGGTGAAAATTGGACGTTCTATTTTTGTTCGTTTGGTCGTAAAGCAGAATTCTTTTGGTGGTAAATTGAAATCCGCTTGCGTAATTCTCGGGGCCATCCTCTCATTTGTATGGCACTAGTTGTTGACCTACTGGATACGAAATAGAATTCAGGACTTCAGTATTATTTAGTTGGAAGCCTGCAGTGTAACTCAAGCCCTGCAAGCTTTGAAAACGGTCAGTCAGTTTGCATCGATTTCCCAGCAACCACACAAACTCCTAATATTGCAGGTTTGCGGGAGTTTATTCCCTCGAAGTTCTAACGAAGGTCGTTACTTTTATGAAGTAGCTTCACAAAATAAAAAAATATATACACAGCAGTAATAATCCATAAATTCCGACCTCCAATCACCAAACAAATGTATCCGGAATCAACAAATTTCCTTTTATTTAGGGAATAATAGAACTCGCTAAATCAAATTACTTTTAATACAAACAGCAGAAATCTCTCGTATTTAAATAGTCATTTCTATTTAAGATGCTTCCAACACTCATCTGTTGATATTTACCCGAAACCCGAGCCCTTTACATAATTTAGGACTTGTCGCAGACCTAAGTTCAGCAGAGCGTGTGGGAATATGTGCGGCCAGCAAACGTCAAAAGGATTCTCTGTAGCAGGACCGGATTAAATTACAAAGCGAATCCTCGGTGTGTATTCTTAAGATTGGGCATTGTCAAGCGCCGCACAATGAACAACCGACAATCTCTATCCATCAGTGACGTTTCTTAATTTAAATGAATTTATTTAGAATAAGGAGTATATTGGAATATCGTCCACAAGCAGAATTTAAGTGGAAAATAAAATAAACAAAACTGATGACAATTATTAGTTTCTAAATTGCTCACTCTTTTACAATCCAAAGAGACCCAAGTCGCAATACTTTTATTTTAGCGTCTTTGGATTGAGTCATTAGGTGGCGCTCTTAACGCCATTTATTTGTGCAATGTAAATAAGATATCGTACTTTTAGAATATATGTATACAGGGTGTTCTTCAACTTGATGCAAAAACATAACAACTCACGCACTTGAATCTCTTCTTCCTTTCATCTTTGGTTTTTTTCTCATTAGAAACAAGAATATATTTTTCATCAGATATTGATTTTTTGGGCTGTTGACTTTCGCTTTGCTTTAGGGCTTCGTAAAGGTTCCTCTTTTGTCTTATGTTGGTCTTTTAGTTTTCCCAGATTCGTAGTTCTTTTGCCTTTCATTCAAATTCTTCTTTTTCTTCTTCTTCTTCTTTTCATGTTGATGAAGAAATATTAACATTGGTAAAAAAAATCTGTAAACGTCAGTATAATCAACGTCAACTAAAAAACCAGATAGTTGACAGACAGGAAAAATTAGGGGCTGAACCACGATGTATAATTCGACAAAAAAATAACAACGGTTAATGAAAAACAAAAGAAGATCTATGATTTTCCTCCAAATGCCAAAAGAGTAATAAAAAACAAAGAAATGAGGTATAATCACTATATTCAAGAAAAAAACGGAAAATAGGCAAAAAAAAATTAATTGTGCAAACTGAAGCATGTTCGTAGGGGTTTGCTGAGGTCTGATCACACTAGGGCAGTTGAAAGTTGCTCAACAACTGTCCATAAGCGGTGGTGTAAGTGTTGTTTGCACAAGCGGTGGTGTAAGTGTTTGCTCGACAATTCTGTGGAGGTGTAAGAGTGTTGCTCGACAATTCTGTACAAGCGGCACTAACAGCGGCACGTTCTTCCATTTATACCGGATTTTCGTGGCGGGGATTAGGTAACTCTACTTCATTGGTCTGTAGCAGAGTTGCTTCCTATTTATCATGGGACAGTCCTTTTGTGTTTGCTCCAGTGGTTGTCTTAACGATCAAAATGAGGTTGCCAACCTATTTTTTGGCCAACAGAATGCGGTTGCGCATTAATTCGTTAATGGGCGGCCTTAATTTTATTTATCTCGACGGTCGTCATCGTTACACTATTTCATAGATGTCAACGTGACGCTTCACCCGTACCTGTCAGCGTGACATTGGTTGAGGTTTGTTAATATCAAGTTTCTTGGCTTCTGTCACTTTGACGTTTGTCATTCTGACGTTTCTTGACGTTTCTTGCAATTTGTCACCATGCCATGATTTCGTTGATCGCTAAACAACATGCGAGCCTCCACGAAACAAAAGAGCAAGGAAACAAATATTAATGAAATACAAAACTAAACGAACAAAAAATTCTTCGTGTTGTTTTCTTTTGTTGAATTCTATTTTGTATTTATCTTCCCAAATTATTATTTATTGTGCTTTGTACTTTATTTCAATCTGTCGAATTAATTTCTCGAATTACTTTAGCACTTCGTTTCTCTTTTGCTTTACGGTGATCTATTGATTTTCTCGCAATCGTTGTTCTTTTTTTTGTTTTTCATTCGCCTTCTTCGTCTTTTCATATTAATGAAAAAATTAATAAAAAGGAAAGTAAATGAAGAAAAGATAAATAAAAAGGAAGAAAAGGAAAAATAAAAAGGAAGAAAGAAAATTGTACAAAAGAAAACTGTACGAGTCGTCGAAATAATAAGAAACGAAAGAAAACAAACAAATAGGAGTTTCCTTCCCGTACATTGAATTTCCCATATCTGTTATTCTTTTTTTATTTTACTCTCCGTTGGTTTTTTTCTTTTCTTCTTCCACTTTCCACGTTGATAAAGAAATATTAACATTGATAAAAAAGAATTGGATGTGAATCTCTTGGTTTTCGCTAGAATACAGTCTCAATCCTTCCAGTTTCAATCCTTCACGTCGGTAGTTTCATTTATTTTCCAATTAAAAAAAATTCCGGTTTCTTACAAAAGCGAAATTAATTAAAAATAAAAAAGAAACAAGACCTGACGCTAAGAGGATTTGAAAAAGAAAAAAGCAAGAAAGAGTTTTATTATTTTATTTAATGCAACAACACATTTAGATTTTAAAAACAAATGCCAAATACCTAAACATTAAAATAAAAAAAACAATCACTATCTATTGTTTATTGGTGCTGTAGCCCTTGTAAAGGTGCGATTACGTGATAGCCCCCACCCCAATGCGACGCCGACGTACTTTTTATGAATAATAAAGTAAAATCTGCCATACAGTTAAAATTTTCATGATCCCCACGTCCATAACTTCATTAATATATGTTGTTAAAATCCACATCTTTGTTTTATGGGGCCGTAAATTTAATCACCTACATGAAATGTCAGACGATAAAATTGCTAGTTCTTTTTTTGTTTGTACATAGATATCACCCTGTATACGTATGCCCGAAAAAAAAGTATTTTAATTTGTTGGTTTAGTGCGAACCGAATCGAGCAAAACACCCTCGGTAAAATAATATTAATCCCACGCCCACCCTTTCCTTTCGTCACCGCCGCATGTTTTATAGGACAGAACAATATTTGCCCCGCACGCTATTATTTAACAATTTAACTTGCCTCCTATACCGTACTGAACGGGGCCATCCTCGACCATATTAACAAACTTTGATTACGAGCTCGGCTGTGCCCAAATAAAAGTTTGATGAGCTCACGTTATTGCCTCTCTGTTCCCATCCTCCCTAGACATATACATAATTTTCGTTTGGTTGAAGTCACTGGATTTCATTTTGTTTTCAAATTTTATGTAATTTTTAATTACCCGACGAAATTAATTGTCACCTCCCCTATTGCAAATTAGCGTTACGTATCGAGGCAAGGCAAGTGGTTGGGCAGATGTACTTGATAGTGGTCACCTCTCTGTGACTGTTATTAATGACTGTGGCATCCAAAAAGGCCAGTTAAATCGCTTTAATCGCACGTATATCGATTTAATGGTGAGATAATTAATTACAGGTGCTGCCTCGTCCTTTGATTCATGAGTTAGCCAGACGATGGCGATTTGCGCTCTCACATTATTGACGTGACGTTTTCCCTATCTGATTTATTCGGGCGTAATGGCCATTGGAATTAGTTTTAATCGGATGGGTTATGGCTTTAAAATCCAAATTCCTTCATTATTTTCACTATGAGATGCAGACCTTAGATATATAGACGCAAATAAATAGCACGAGTTACAGTTTTATTTTGTTTCATTTGTATTTCCTGTAACTGGGTTTATAACTTGTTGAAAAATAAAGGCATTAATGTTGGGAAAAAAATGTGCAATAACGTACATTCTGTTGTACCTTCGTTTCTATCACGAAATAAATTTATATTTTCCAGAGGACTTCTATAGCGCTTGAAATTATCAACTTTGCTCCAAAATAGTATTTCGGGAATACTGTAGACAAGACTGCGCAATGCCATATAGCCATAGGCGTACCAGTTTACTATCGTTGATCCTTGGATAATAACTTTTTGCTAACAATTAAAAAGCTTGCTTTCAGATCGAATCGTTTTTATAAGGCAATTTGTGTCGATCCAAAATGTTAAGCAAAAGGCATCTCCGCCTTTTTCCATTTTAGTCAAAATTTTTGCAAAATATACTGAGCGTACAAAGAAGGTAACTGTAATTACGCACCATTAGAAATCAGTGGTCCATTTGCAACAAAAATGAAAACGAAACCCAAATAATTTTAATGAAGCAATAGTCTTGGCAAATTAATTTTTATGCCTTACAAACTAAACATGATGTCTTTCGTAATAAATTGGTTTTTATCTATAACAATTACGTGTCACGCTACTGAGTTTATCATCGATTACGCGAATATCCGTCACAAATGATAAAGAAATATAGCAATATGGCGACGTTCGATCACACATGGGATGCCTTCAAGGGCTTCTCGTCACTAAAACAAGGACTGAGTAAGGGCTAAAAATATTAATAATATTTTGCTGATCGATTTATTTCAGTTGCGCTAAATGCTTTCATGTTTCTGTTCTTACTTTTTTCCTCTGGATGGATGAGCTGTTTGAAGGAAGGCAAGGATGTTGGTTGTGAATTAGATCGCAATAGGGTTTATAATTACTCAAATCTAAGTAAGTAACATCCTAGATACTAGTTAAAGATGTTATTAGTGGGGTAGAAATACTATTAAGCATTTCAGTGTGAGTCATTTGCAACCACACCTATAATATTCTCCTATAAAATTTGATCTAAAAGTCCCAAAAGTCGAGAAAACCTCAAAACCAAATCCAAATCCAAAAAGGCTCCAAAGAGCTTAACTTTTTTCAATGTTATAGCTACCAGACATATTGGTCATAAACAACACTGCAACAGATTTTGTGAAAATAGTGGAATAGTGAGTGAATACTGAGTGATTTAGAAACAGAAACAGAACATTTGTATTTTTAAATATCACTCGTTAAATTGCAAATCCATTTATACTTCTATTTATATAGTTTAGAAAAAAAGACATTATACTTTCGTTTTTGATATAAATATGTATATTTTTTAGGAAAAACTGTCGATTGTAAGGACGTGTTTAGCGACTACATCTACAAAATTCCTTTTTCTCTGTTCATTTTCGTAAGTAAATATTTTGTTTTATTTTCCATCTACATTCAGTCACATCAAAAGCCACTAACATCATGATTTTCACGTAACTTTGAATATAATCAGAAGGAAACTAGCAGCAAGTTTTTTTTTTTTCAAAAGAAACTAATCAGGGACGAAAATTTTATTATGCAAAACAGTGAAATACTAGTGAAATGTTCTCTTTAAATGGCCTATAAAAATCAACCTTGCATTTACGATTTCTAATTTGTTATTGGGTGCAGCACCATCTCAAAGAATTGGTAAATTAATTATATGTGCCACGCCCCTAAAGTTTCTCTAAAGTGCAAATGGCACAACCCTAATATTTTTTATTTAGTAATATCCTATTTTGTTTTGTTATAATATAGAAGAAAGAACCTTTAGAGTAGTAAATTAATTATGTTTTCGTTGCACTCACGAAGAGACACCCTTACATTAGGATTCATTTCGATATGAAGTTCTCTTTATAAATGTTAAATTGGTTCCTGGGATATTTTTGTGTAAAACGTCCTTCTTTGACGCCAATCTCATACAAGCTTTTTTCCTCATCCACAATTGTTCCAAGAATGTTTCTGGAATCACTTTCTCCTCTGTCAAACTTAGAAACTCAAATTTTTATGTTGTCTCCCACCTAGCCCTTTGGAAACTTTCTTTCAGACATTTGCTTCGTTTTCCTTGCTTGACACTCCCAAGCAGTTTTGATTGAAAGACATTTGCCTTTGTAATTGCATCTCTTGAATCCCTAACCGCATGTAATAGATGATTTTCGTTGTATTCACGAAGAGACACACTTACATTAAGATACATTTCGATATGATGTTCTCTTCATAAATATTAAATTGGTTCCTGGGATATTTTTGTGTAAAACGTCCTTCTTTGGTGCCAATCTCATACAAGCTTTTTTCCGCATCCACAATTATTCCAAGAATGTTTCTGGAATCACTTTATCCTCTGTCGAACTTAGAAACTCAATTTTTTATGTTGTCGCCCACCTGACCCTTTGGAAACTTTCTTTCAGACATTTGCTTCGTTTTCCTTGCTTGACACTCCCAAGCAGTTTTGATTGAAAGACATTTGCCTTTGTAATTGCATCTCTTGAATCCCTAACCGCATGTAATAGATGATTTTCGTTGTATTCACGAAGAGACACACTTACATTAGGATACATTTCGATATGATGTTCTCTTCATAAATGTTAAATTGGTTCCTGGGATATTTTTGTGTAAAACGCCCTTCTTTGGTGCCAATCTCATACAAACTTTTTTTCCTCATCCACAATTATTGCAAGAATGTTTCTGGAATCACTTTTTCCTCTGTCGAAATTAGAAACTCAAATTTTTATGTTGTCTCCGACCTGGCCCTTTGGAAACTTTCTTTCAGACAGTTGCTTCGTTTTCCTTGCCTGACACTTCCAAGCAGTTTTGATTTCTTCTCTTTCTTTTAATAGAACTCATTTTACCATCAATGGGATCCTCTGATGAAATCCCTTGCGAAGTAGCAAAAGATGTGTTACTCCAACTCTTTGCTTTGCTTCGTTTTCCGTGCCTGACACTCCAAAGCAGTTTTGATTTCTTCTCTCTTTTTGTGTTGTATCTTCTACTTGCTCCAACTGTTTGCTTTGCTTCGTTTTCCTTGCCTGACACTCCAAAGCAGTTTTGATTTCTTCTCTCTTTTTTTTTATTACAAATGGCATGCTCCGATGAAATTCCTTCTGAAGTAGCTAAAGATGGTGTTGTGTCCTCTACTTACTCCAACTGTTTGCTTTCCTTTACTTTCCTTGCCTGACATTCCAAAGAATTTTTGATTTTTTCTCTCTTTTTTTTAATAGACTGATTTCATCTCGAATGGCATCCCTGATCTTCTGAGGTAGCTAAAGATAGTATTGTGTCCTCTACTTGCTCAATTGTTTGCTTCGTTTTCCTTGCCTGACACTCCAAAACAGTTTTGATTTCTTCTCTCTTTTTATTTAATACAACTGATTTTATCACGAATAGCATCGTCCAATGAAATCCCTTCTGAAGTAGCTAAAGATATGTCTTCTAATTGCTCCAACTTTCTTGTTGTGTCTTCTAATCGCTCCAACTCTTTGCCTTGCTTCGTTTTCCTTGCCTGACACTCCAAAGAATTTTTGATTTCTTCTCTCTTTTTTTAATAGAACTAATTTTATCACGAATGACATCTCTGATGAAATCCCTTCTGAGGTAGCTAAAGATGGTGTTGTGTCCTCTACTTACTCCAACTCATTGCTTTTGCTCCAACTTTTTACTTTACTTTGTTTTCCTTGCCTGACACACCAAAGCTGTTTCTATTTCTTCTCTCTTTTTTAATAGGTGCTCCGACTCTTCTTCCTGCTCTTCTCTTTCTCCCTGGTCTTGGTCCCCGTAGTCACCACGTGTTCTGTCAATTAAAACTTCAAGTTCTTCTTCAGTTTTAAAGTTTACAACAACATCATTGAAAGTGATGAAGTCGCAAGGCCAACTTTTGCTGTAACACTAAACTTGGCCTCGTATGGACTACATTTAATGCCTTAATGGTGAGCTCTGTCCTTCATAAATTGGACAAACCTCAGACCTTAGACCAACGCGAATTTGTGTCCAAGTTCTTAGCACGATTTGTGCGTACCATAAAACCCTGTGACTGACAATGCCTCGGCTTGCCAAAAACCATCTTCAAATTGTTCAAATTTCTTCAAAAATCCTGTTACAGAACTCACAGCCATTGTCGTTCTGAAGAATTCTTGGTGCTTCTAAATTGGTAAAAATATCCAGTAGTGTACTTCTTCTGCTTGTTTGCTTTTCAAAGGGTGCAACTGTACAAACTTGGTATGGTGGTCTTCTTGGCACACAAGAATCAGAGTCTGGTTGATTCTGCATGTTATTTAAATCCATCCTTAAAAAGCAGTGAGCAAACATCAAGTCCCTTTTTTGGCGTTTTCGATTCTTTCTGACAGGATTCACATAATCTTAAGTATAGTGTCGCTTGTTCTTGAATGACGTTTTTCTATTTCCTATGCAGATCTTTCAAAATTCTTGTTCTTCCCCCACGTCCAGTAGCTATGTGCGTTTGGTCAATTATTTTCAAAATTTCCTCTTTGTGTACGCAAAATAGGACTGATGATGATGACATATCACTCACCCACAATTTCAGAAGGTGCCCAGTCTCTCGAAACTCCTCTTTAGTCGTTCTTAGTCCTCCAGTTTCTTCCCACTAGTTTTGAAATTTGACTCACGAACTTTTCAAGCAAACGTTGGTACCGTTCTTTATTCAGCATTCCGCAATTCTCAACCTTATTCTCCGGAGCACTTAGCAGTTTTTCGTTAAAACGAGCTTCCATTTTGTTTCAAGGTAAACCATTATTATCCAGGTAATATCCAAGAATAAAAAAAAAACATTTAAACACAAACTAGAAAATTAATGAAATCTACAAAGAGATATCTTGACGGAAAGAAAAAACTTTTCAATGCAGTAACATGCTCATTATACAAGGCGTCCGAAAAACACCATTTATATTAATTGTATAGGGTGAGTCAATTAAACTACCCTTCTTCAATACTTAGCTTATTTATTTGGTAGATTAGTTTTGTTTGTCTTTGAAATAGTTCAAATCTATACTGGAAAATGTAACGTATATACATATATTTTACAGGGCCTTAGTCATAGCATATTTTTAATGTTCGTTTACTTCACGGCTATCCTGAAAACTGAAACGATGTTAATCGCCCGATTCATTATGTGGATTGTAGTTTTCTCTCTTTATTTGGGTGAGTATAATTTTATTGAAACAAATGTATACATATATGTAGAACGGATAAGTCAATTTGAGCACTCAGTGATACCAAAATTGCATTGTTATTACAGTGAATCTGAACACGTTGAAGAAATCTAAAAAAAAAGTCAATAGATTCCTTGTTCGCTCAATTTTAATAATCAAATTTGCTGTTTCATCTTGAAACGTTCCAAGGGTTAATTATTACGAACTTCTCCCCAGTATACTTGCGTTTCTGTACCAAATATAATATTAGTTTTTGCTGATTTTATTTGTTTTCAGTTCCGTGCTTTTACGTTTACTACAACGTTCTGAGTTTCGGCCATGAAAACGAGATATACTCTGGCATACCTCTTTACGCACCATGCACCATCACACATGGAATTGATTCGACAAGAGAAGAAATCTGCATCCTTAGATATCCTTTGAATATAAAATACACATTGGTTGCTGCTCCATGTGCCAGTTTAGCTTTGGTTGGTTATACTATATATTATACAAGCGGTTGAAACACTCCGTGGTGTAAAAAATAACTCATAAAATATTTTAAATCTCGAGTGGGCGTAAAAAAACTCATGTCAATTAAAATATGACACAAACTTATCTAAAGTATCAATATAAGTATTAACTACGACATGAAATTATAGTCTATCGCCCAAAATCTGAAATTTTATGAGTTACGTTACTTACTACATAGTATTACATCTATATAAGTAAACATATCTATGTATGTATACATCGCAGCCACTTAGTGAAACCAGACAATACAGGAACTTATCAATGAACTGATATTACGTGAGCTCACTACAATTGGCAACTTTTTCAAGATATACTTAAGTGTAAGAGTTTCATGAAATAATCAAATAGTTCCTCTCATTATATTAGTGAATAAGTGGCTGCGACATTATGCATCAATTTTTAACTGATTTACATTACTATTCCTACCTTCACTAGTATCTTTCTGCAAAATGTGATTGAGTGATAATTGAGGAAGAAAAGTTATATATTATAGCATGTATGAGTCTCATGACAGCTTATGATTTTAGTAACAACTTTATCGCTGGCTAATGCAATATGAAAACCATCCTTCATTTCGTTGAAAGTAGTTTGTAGCACTTTTATTTTGATTGTGACGTGACCGAAAGCAAATATCCTTCGTAATTCTCTTACACTGTGATAAAAATTTGCTTCATTTTGGTCTTAGCGACTTTTTTTCGGTCCTGATGATAAGTAGAATGTATGGTTTTCACGTCTTTTTCTCTCAGTACTATTTATTTTAGTATTAATTTAGTATGTTTCTTATTTAATAATATTATTCTATTTTATTGATATTGTTGACAGCAATTATTTATTAGTTACATTAAAGTATGTATTCAGTAATTACGAAAAAAACAAGAAAGAAATAAAGTTTTTGCATTTTTCTAACTTAATGGATCTACTTCATTTAAATCCCAAAAATACTTCCCTGCTTAGGAAAAGAAAATTATTTTCTTTTTGCCGGAAACATAATTTAAAAACTAGCTACGTTTCGGGATAGTGTGGTGAGAAAATTGGAGAAAACAAAAGCTACATGCAAATATGAATAACACAAACGAACAAATGATGACTCACTAAAAACAAAAACAAAACCGAAATTGTTTTTTTGCTTTTTGTGAACAGGAAGATGGATAAAAAAATCTAGAAAGAGATTTTTTTTAAATTTTATTGGTCTATTGTTTTATTTGTTTTTTCTATTTTTTTGAATTGCACCAAAGTCATTGAGAATAAAGTTTCTCCGCAGCCTCATCTAACGAATTTTTCTTAACGTTCGAAATTATTGTTGTTTACAGTGCTTAAGAGTGAACAACAATACCAAAGCATGCGCTTCGTATCAATTGATTGTCGAAAAAAAAGCCAGGCATCTTGAAAAGTGCGCTAATTGAAATCTGCTATCAGCACCATCTATGATTTGATTTCAAAATATAATAATAATAATAATAGTAACTTTATTGTGTCATACGAGATATACATTCCATGCGGAAAATTTGGGAGTAAATTTCATGACACAAATCACAAGGTGAGATTCAGATGGCAGGTGAACCTAGCCCTGTTCTTACATCTAAACCTTGCATGACAAAGAAAAAGATTTCGTAAAATGCGTACTTCTAAACACAAAATCGACTAACTAAAGCTAAATGTAAAACTACCAAATTGAAGCATTGAAAGAAAAAAGAATATATAATTAAATCTAATTAATCTAATTATCTAATTAACTAATTAATTATTGCTATGTGCGCACCGCTGCTAAATACTACAAAATCCTACGGAGCAGAAATAAATATGACAAGAGATTAAGGTCCCCATACAAATCAAAATTTTCAACACGTTCGTTACTCTTAATGAATTTTATATCAAATAGGACTGACATTGTTTGTTAAATATAAAGTCTAGCAGTTTTTTTACGAAAATTATGGAAGCTTGCATTATCAAATAAACCAAAGAAATTATTGTAAGATTTGTACACATGATATGAAAATGAGCGCTGAAACATCGATGTTCTGTGCATGGGCGGGAAGATAAAATTGCGGAACCTTGTGGGCAAAGTGTGGACATGAGATCTAAACTTAATTTTATCAAAGAGATATGTGGGCCTGTTTGTAAAAATAATTTTATGATACATGCATAAAGACTGCATTTCTCGCCGATTATCCATAGAAAGTCATCTTTCAGTTTGTGAGAGATTCTGTTATACTTTTTTATTCCATAAATGTAACGTAAACACATATTTTGTATTTTTTGTATACGATGTGCAGTAAAACGGTCAATGGCTGGGTGATACAAAGGAGCGCAATAATTAAAATGGGATAACACAAGTGTGTCACATAAGCGTTTTTTTAAAGAAATAGGAAAAATACTCCTATAGGGATATAGTTTCTTTAGATTTATATATCCTTTTTTCAAGTAACATTTTAAAGTAAAATTTTAACAAGTTGAGATAAGTCTGAGCAAACCTTTTTCTTTCCAAAAAGTATAACTGCAGATTTGTTTGAATTAATTTTTAAAGAGTGTAGGGTAGAAATCTGCATAATATTGTTCAAATTAGAATTAATGTTTGCAGTGGCAGTTTACCAAGCGGCTGCGTCAAAACTATGATAAATTTGAGTATCGTCGGCGTAAGTGTGAAGTTTACAGAAGCGGACATGCCTGTTGAAGTCAGATGTATAAATAGAGAATAATAGAGGTTCTAATGTAGAACCCTGTGGGACACCATAATTAACATGCATGTTATTTGAGCGAATTCCATTAATTTCCACACATTGATATCTGTTTTGTAAATAGCTTCGTAAAAGAGAAACTGCTCTATGTCCTAAGCCAATGTGATCAAGTTTCTTGAGCAAGAGAGAATGATCGACGGTATGAAATGCCTTGCTAAAATCGAGTAAAATAAGAGCAGTAATTTTTCCTGCATCAATATTTCTTAATATGTCATCATTAATATGCATCAAGGCGGAAGCACAACTATAGCCAGATCTAAAACCTGATTGCACATCGGGTAAGATAGCAAAATTGTTCAAATAATCGTTAAGTTGTCTTTTTATAACTGTTTCAAGGATTTTCGAAAAGGTAGGCAGTATACTAATTGGGCGTAGGTGATTGTACACAACAGGATTTGTTACTTTAGGTAGAGGCTTGACAATTGCATGTTTCCAACTAGTTGGTACTTTGCTTTGAATTATACAAAAGTTAATAATATGCGTAAAGTATGGAAGAATAATGGGACAACACATTTTTATCATATTAGTATTTAACAAATCAGATCCAATTGCAGACGACTTAATATCCACAAGTATTTTCAAAACATCGGATTCATCGACGTCATGAAATTCAAAATTATTATCATAGATTCTTTCAATATCGTTATTGTCAGTATATGGTACATTTAGATCATTAATGATATCGGAGGTAGAGTTGATAAAAAAGCTGTTAACTTCGTTAACGTTACATAAATGAGTAGATATGAGTGAATTTTTACGCTTATTTAATCCTAGATGATTCAGACTCGTCCATAATTTTTTATTATCTTTAAAATTAGAAATGTAATTGAAATAAGCACGCTTCTCTAAACGAGTAGTCAGAGTAGTCAAATTTCTCAAAGACTTATAATAATTCCAATGATTGATATTTTTTGTGCGCCTGTATCTTGATTTTGCCTTATTTCTGATCTTAATAAGTAATTTCAAATTATCAGTAAACCAAGGACAAGATGGCTTACTAATACAAATTCTTCTCAATGGGGCATGCTTATCAAAAACTGATAGTAAATTTTTAATTAAAAAATTTACTTTTTCATCAACGTCATTAAAATGAAATATACGTTGAAATGGTATACGATTAAGGTCAGAATGAAAAGTAACCAAAGTTATGGAATTAAGATTTCTACTATAAACATAAACAGGATCATTCTTGGGTTTATCTATATTAATTGAACAATGTAATCAACTCATGATCAGACAAATCACACTCAATTACACCCGCATTTTGAACTAGCGTGTCATCTATATATATTTATATATATTTATATATATTTTCACTTAACCATGTTTCAGAAATACATAGAACATCAAAATGCTGCGAAAACATTAACATTTTCAAATCAAATAATTTCGGTTGTATGGACCTGATATTTAAATGCCCTAATTTTAAAAAATTAGTAATGCTTTTAATAAATCATTTATCGGAAATTACAATATTGCAAAAATTAATAGCGGCGTGCATAAAAAGAATGCTGCAAAATTAAATGGAAGGAGACAATTAAGAATAAATGAATTCACAACAAAAAAGTTACAAAATAAAATCAAGTTTTCTTGCCAGATGAAAATTATGAAAATTAATTAAAATTGTGTAACTGGCAGTATAGAAAGTGTTAGGAAAGAGTTTATACATGTATTTCGGCCTTATTGGGCTTCATCAGAACTCTGTACCTTAAAAAATTTTGGTTTATTGAAAAATTTAGAAAAACTTACCCCTTTTTTGAATTTCTAAAATCCCAAAACACAAGAACAGGAATTAATGATAAAAATATGAAATTCTTTTGCAACTTATACAAGGAAGCGATTGCATTCTCTAGTAAAACCACAAAAGTGACATTTTTAAAATATTTGTTTGATGTTACTAAGACAACAATTGACAATTATAAAATCATTTCTTGCCAGATGAAAATTATGAAAATTAATTAAAATTTCTGCTGAAGCCCAATAAGGCCGAAATACATGTATAAACTCTTTCCTAACACTTTCTATACTGCCAGTTACACAATTTTAATTAATTTTCAAAAAAGTTACACTTGCCAAAAATAGAAAATTAAGATGAGATAACTGCCAAATAATAAATTTAGACATATTTTGTTAAATCGTTTAAATTCCATAGCTTAAGAAATCATTATCACGTTTAACAAAAATGTTACATAATTCGTATAAACAAAATTTTTAACAGATATTTAAGTGGCTTAATTCTGGAAAATTAGTCATGCTATTAATAAGCGATTAAAGATTAACAGCATAAAAAGTATGCCGCCAAAAGTGAATGAAACGAGACGAACTAAAAATAAATAAATTCTAAATAAAAAGTTACGATTGCCAAAGGTACTAAATTAAGGCCAAATAATAAGTTTAGTATTTTTTAAAATCGTTTAAGTTACTTAATTTAAGAAAATCATTGTCACGCTTAGCAAGAATGTTATCGTTGTTCGTAAAGACACATTTGTTGCCATAACGATTTATTAATTCCTTGACTTTCTTGGCTCGGTCCTTCGTCAAATCTTCCCTTATGACAATTCTTGTGTTTTTTAATTTATTCTTAGCGAAAAATATTTCGTTCCGCACACTTCTTCTACAAAACTTGGTAATAACAGGTTTCTTGCCATTTTCTGCAGAGTTTAACCGGTGACAACAGTCAATGTCTTCTTTGCTAAGCTTGATATTTAAATTATTCTTGCAGAAGTTAATTATCACTTCCTCGATGTTTTCTTTAGGTTTTTGATCCAATTCAAAAATTCTAAGACTATTTCTACGAGAATACTGAATTCCATTGAATTAGCTATTTCCTCTAACTTCATTTCGAGTGACTGAATTTTGTTTTCAAGAGACACAACTTTTTCTTTATATTCCGTCATTTTTATATCGATAGTTTCCTGGAACTTGTCTTGAAGCGTATCGTCGATCGTCGAAGTGTTCTGTCCTGATTTCTAGTCGACATATTATTTTATTTTTGAAAGTAAACGATTACAAACAATATATGTAGCAGTGATCACAAACACGTCTATACTCCGCGAGTAAAACGACAGAATTCGTGACTCGTTATAGGCAAAAGAAACCGATTGTTTTTTTGTAAAATATAGAAAATGAGTTTTTTTCGCAGTGCCATCTAACGAATTTTCCGTAATTTTTGAAATTTTTGCTCTTAACTTTGCGTAGGAATGAATTAGAATCCAAGAACACTCTCTTCGCGTCAGTTAATTGTCAACACATTTTTTTTACTTCATCTTGTAAAGCATAGATAAATAATCAATTGTTCCCAGCGCCATCTGACGGCTTTCTTGTTAATTTTCGGAATGTTCGCCATTCACTTCTGCGCAAAGTGAAATAATATGAATTAACTGAAAAAAATGACTCCACTTCTAAAAGTGCGGTATTTGCTCTCAAAACAATTAATTCCGGAATTTTTGCTTTTTTTATTCTACGTAGGAGTGCTACTATATGTAGTAGGAATGCCACAAGAAGGATTTACTTTCAAAATATAAGAAGACCGAAGACTTAACAATTGAAAGAAACCGATTTCGAAAAAAACCCAATTTTCTGCAGCGCCATCTAATGGATTTTTCCTTAATTCTAGCAATTGTTGACGTTTACTTTGCGCCGGAGCGAACGACGATGCAGAAAGAAGCGTTTCATCTTATTTGATTGCGTGTGAGAGTCCCCAATTCCATTTAAATACATAAATCGAGGCTAAAGTGAAAATTTCTTGAAGCGTCATCTGACGGATTTTTAAAAAATAAAAATATTCTATTCTATATAAAAAAAAAGAGGAAAGACAAACAAAAGACGATCACAGCAAATAAAATTTGCTTAGTTAGTTTCTTGTTTTTTTTTAATAAAAAAAAACATGAAATAAAAGCAGAACACCGAAAAAAAGAAAAATGAAATAAAAACAAAAGACGATCGCAACAAGTAAAAAGGAACGAAACAAGAACGAAATAAAAACGGCACATAAAAATAAAAACAAAACGAAAAATGAAATACAAACAAAAGACGATCACAGTAAATAAAAAAATTGCTTAGTTGGTTTCTTTAACTAGAAGAAAAAAAGTTATGAAATAAAAATAGAACATCTAACAAAAGGAATAATTGAATACAAACAAATGTAAAGAAATTAAATAAAAACAAAAGACGATCGCAGTAAATAAGAGACGATTAATTAAAAAATAAAAATAATATTTAGCGAGAAACATGAAAATTGTCTTTGCTTGAACTGATTCATTTTCTTCAAGTAAAATTTAAAACAATGAAATAAAAATAGAAGGTGAAATGAAAATAGAACCTCAAAATAAAAACAAGACAAAAAATACTAATAGAAGACGATCGCAGAAATAAAAAGTGTATTTAGTTGGTTTCTTTTCTTTAAATAGAACAAAAAATTATGAAGTGAAAGCAGAACACGAAATAAAAACAGAAAAAATGAAATAAAAACAAACATCGATCACAGTAAATAAATGAGAGTTTATTTAAAAAATCATGATTTAACAAGAAGCATGAAAATTGTCTCTGTTTAAATTGGCTTCTTTAAATGAAATAAAAAAATAATGAAATAAGTGCAGAACAAAAATAAAAACAAATTTTTAAAATAGGCTTTTATTCAAGTGTTTTAGGCAAAGAGTTTAAAGTTATTCTTTAGGAAAAACTTGCTTTATAAAATGCCAAACGGGTTTCATAATGAAGTCATTAAAGCACCAAAATAAAAAAAAATATTTTTTCTTAAAGAACAGCACCAGCGGATCGAGTACAGCAGATCGCTTAGGAGTGTTAATTGCGACGAGAGTTGTTTTTCCTTTGCAGGTCAAAAAGGACGAGGTTAGCATGCAGGGGTGACGATTTTAATGACGACGAGTGTACATACACGAAAGAACAAGAACTATTAAATAAGCTAAACTGCTTAGGTATATTAAGGAAAAATTAAGAAGGATTATTATAACAAAAATAAAATCAAAGTAAAGTAGCAGCAAAAATAAATAAATACCGCAAATGTAGTTTATTACATTTTTTGTATTTTTTAAAAATAGAACGTCTTTGTAGTAATTATATTATCTGACTTTTATTTTATTCATTATCAATCAATTATCGGTGCCCAAGTCTCAATTAGATAACAAAATAAATTCACGTTTACTTTTATGATAGGGAGAGCTCTTTAAAACGAGAACAGGAAAAAATTTTAATAGTCGGAAATTTTAAGGCGCCAATAGTAAAACTTGAAGCGCTCTAAATGAAAAATTTGATTTGAAATGTTTCGTAGTTAGATAACGACGTAATAAAAGGAGGAGTTAAATAATCGACACCATTTCGTTATGATGGTTTGTTCGAAGTGGACGTGCCTAAAGATGCCAGTGATAAATTTATTTCTGCCATCCACTTTCTTTATCCTTTTGGTAGTGTTTGGGATCCTTGAGGTATATTGTGAGCTGTCTAATCTCAGCGGTAAGTAATTGTACAAATTCAAATTTCGAACGTTCTGGATAAAACGCATTCGTTTTTTTAGAAAATCTTATTTCGATTGCTCTTTTAAGTATATTTTTAAAACTTAAAAGTCTGCAAATTTATAGAGTTTTCGATGCATTGCTTTAGAGAACATTCCAGAGTATTGCTTTTGCGACCTTCAATCCTGTAGGCGTTCCTTGTTTAAAGAGAGATAACGCATGGATTAATAAACATGACTTAACTTAGAACAGACGCGTTTGAATCACAGTGACATTTCGAATCTTTTCGAATGGGTTGAATAGGGCCCCTGTTCATTTTTTAGGATGGCCACTAACCTTCTTTTCTTGCAAGGCTCTCAGATTCTCTGAATAAAGCTACATAATGATTTAAAAGATTCGCAAAAGTTTGACAATCGTTTAAAACAGCAGAAAGTTTCTCTTGAAATTCATCTATAGTACGTCCAAATTCTTTCGACTTTTTACATTTTACATTTAAGAATTAAGAATGCTTTACTTGGAACATTGATATAATAGATATAATCTGCCTCACACAGATAACGTTAATCTTCAGTGAGTAAATATGCAGATTACCAAAATATTTATCGTGGGCGAAATAAATGATTTCTTATCTGTTCTGTATGCTTAAAATATTATTTATCTAGTCATGTAAAGTATTGTTTAGACAAAAATAATATCGGAAACATGTGCATTTCATATCAATCTTCCCCTTATCAGGTTTAAATATTTAGATAAAGTGAAAGGAATATTTCCTAATTTGTTTATATTATTTTACTTGCTACCGGTTTCGACAAACAATTGTCTTCATCAGGCCTAGAAGTCAATAGAAAAGAAAATTTTTTACAATGTTGTTTTAAATTAAATAGAATTTATACAATTTAGAAAAGTTAACTATGAAATAAAAATTTAGAACGTTATGATATTGAATCGACAAGAAGACGTGGTTGAAAATTGAAGTTAAATTTCTAAATTTAAAATAACAACAACCCAATCATACAATCTGCTTATATGCCAGATGTCCTACAACAACTAAAATCATTAGAAAAGAAAAGAAGAAATATCAAAGAACAAATAAGATTTTTAAATATATGTTTCAAAGAAAAACTACTGCCAAATTTTACCAAAATCAAAACAAATAAACTATCAGAAAAACACATCACACAAATTAGACTTAAAATATTGAAAAACGCAAGAAATAAATCTTATGCCAAATTAGCTTACATAGAAATACAAATTTATAACATATATCAAACAATCAACAAAGAATTACATCACATAGAAATAGACAACATATTAGAAAACTTAAACTATCTCTTCACATATACAATAGAAGAAAACAGAAAAAAGAAAAATACAAAATTACAACAACTACGTAACTATCAGGAAAAATCTACAACAACAGAAAATTACACCACAAACAAATTCTTCCCAAGAATAACCAATCTATCAAAAATGCAACTTACCGAACAAGAAGAAAAATTATTAAACAAAGGATACAAATACTCCAAAAAAAAAAAAACCAAATTTAAAAATGTTGGCTTATCGACATCGATGTAGCAATCAAAGGACATCAAAACGAAAACGAATTACGAGCAGAATGCTTACAACTATTGAAAAATGAAGAACGAAAACTCAAGAAACAGAAAATATCACACACACAACGAGAAGAGAAAAATACACTAAAGAAACTACAACAAAAAATTAAAGAAGAAAACGTCATCATCACGAAAGCCGACAAGAACGCAGGTATGGTGATCATGGACAAAAACGATTACATAAACAAAACAGAACAATTTCTTGCAACAAACAACTTCATACAAATTAACAAAAACCCCTTAAACTCTCTTATCAACATCACGAAAAATACAATCAAAGAAACAAAACACACATTACTTAAATACATGAACAACTACACATACAACAAATTAATAACAATGAATCCTACTATACCACGACTATACAGTCAACCCAAATTACATAAACCTAACATACCAATCAGACCTATAATCAATTCAATAAACTCACCTACATACAACCTCACTAAACATCTCACAATTATTTTTAATGAAGCAACACAACACAACACCAAATACACATTAAACAACTCACAAGAACTTATACAAGACCTCAACAATATAAATATAAAAACTACAGACAAGCTTATATCCTTTGACGTCACTAACTTATATACTAATATTCCCATAAATGAAACACTAAATATCATGCAAAATATACTTTATTCACACAACAACAATCAAGAAGACACAGAAAACATAATAAAACTATTTAAGCTAACCACCACACAAACACACTGTAAATTTAACAATAATAATAATAATAATAATGGGTCTTTATTTTCCAAATTTCAAGAGAAAAAGAACAACATAACAGTACATAGATTAAATTTAAAGAGAAATTTAGAAAACCACTAGGCGCGGTTCAAAAATCAACACATAGTTGTTTTTGATCTACCACCGTAACCTAGATATACAAAAGAGACTCAATAAAACTTAATATAGTAAATCTTAATTAATAACTAATTAATTCGTTAATAGAGAAGGAATGCCTACAATTAAGTTCCGTAAAACTAAACTAAATTAATTGATTCCGTGAAGTAAAAGAGTATAACAAAATTCTGTAGCGACAGAGAATCAAAAATACTTAAGCTAAATTTGATCTAAAAGTAATTTGGCACGTAAATATTTCTTAAATTTGGTCCGTGAATATGCTCGGACGGTGAGCGGTAACTTATTAACTATGTGTGAAACTTGATAGCTAAAACATCGTTCGAACAATGCTGTTCCATGAACTGGAGGAGTTATTGTTCCTTTATGTCTGATATTAATATTATGAATGTCGGTTCGAAATCTAATTTTTCTATATAAATATGCAGGAGTTTGATCACTGATTATTTTATGAAAAAGACATGAAGAGAGTAAAACCCTTCTGTTGGCCATATTAAGCCAACCAGACTCTAGTAACTTATGTGAAATGTGATCATATTTACGTATACTGTATATTAGTCGCAGGCAAGAGTTTTGAACTCTTTGAATTTGTCTGCTAGTATCCTGTGTTAGACATGATCCGTATATTTCCGAACAGTAAGAAAATTGGGACAGGACTAAGGAATCACAGAGCAAGGCTTTAGTTTTGGTACCTAAGACATGGCGATGAGGATAAATTAGTTTTAGATTACAGTAGGCTCTCTTTACGTAATTTTGAATTTGTGTCTTGTACCTAAATGAATTATCCATAATCAGACCTAAGTTTCGACCCTGATCCAGTAAAGGAATACTAGTATTGTCAATGCTCAGATTTACGAAGCGCTTCAGTTCATTGCAATCTCCAGCTTTACCAAATAATAAGATCATTGATTTTGACGCATTAATTACTAGAGAGTGTTGCTTCGATATATGAGCAATAGCTTCCAAGTCATCTTTTATTTCTAGCAATGCACGCTGATGTTCCGATAAAATAAAAGAATAATATAATTGGGTATCATCAGCGTACATGTGAACCTTGCAATTTTTTACGACCCTATGAAAAGTAGATGTGTAAATAATATATAATAGCGGCCCGAGAATGGATCCCTGTGGGACACCTCTAACAACAGGGCTTAGTGTCGAAGCACCATTAGGAAGAATAACACGCTGGTTTCTTTCATTCAGATATGATTCAAATAATAGTACTGAATTTCTGGATAAACCAATATAATTAAGAATAGATAATAGCAGTCTGTGATTTAATGTATCGAAAGCTTTACTGTAATCTAAGAGTATAAGTGTTGACACCAAGCCTTTGTCAGTTGCTCCGATTAAATCATCTGAGATATTCAGTAATGTTGTAGTGCAGCTGTATCCAGGACGAAATCCTGATTGGCAGTCGGAGATAATATTATTAGTTTGTAAGTAATCTCTTAACTGGTAATTAATCACCTTTTCAAATAATTTAGAAAAAATAGGTAAAAGGCTAATCGGTCTTAGATCTTTGAAGTCTGTTGGATTACTTACTTAATTTTTATAAAATGACAGATGGTTTACCAATGGGTGCACCAAACGCATATCTCATAGCCAATATTTATATGGACTCAATTGAACAAAAAATCTTTAACACGAATAACAAATACAAAAAACATATCAAATACTGGAAACGTTATGTCGATGATATAATATGTATATGGGACAATGACAACTCACCCATACTACAAGAATTTCACACTTATATAAACAATCTACATACTAATATTAAATTCACAATGGAAATAGAAAATGATAACAAATTAAATTTTCTTGATCTTACACTCACAAAAAACAACAACAAAATAGAATATAACATTTATCACAAACCTCCACAAACAGATATAATAATACACAACGAATCTTATCATCCACACAAGCACAAATTAGCTGCTTTTAGATATTACCTCAACCGCATAAATAATACATCATTAACACAAGATTCCCTACACAATGAATACAACATAATAAAACAAATAGTACATAACAATAAATATAATACAAATATACTCAACAAATTACAAAACAAAACAAACAATAATAAACAAAAAGCAACAGACACCAAATACAAACAAATCACATTTCAAGGTACTATTAATTACAAACTAAACAAAATATTCAACAATTATAACATTCAAAGCGCCATTTCTCAGAAATCTAACTTACTTTCTAACTTACAAAACAATAAAGATCAAATTAAGAAACTAGACAAAAGCGGCGTCTACCAATTACATTGCAACAACTGCACTGCAACATACATAGGTGAAACAGGACGTAACATCAACACTAGAATAAAAGAACACATTAGAGACAAAATAAATTCCAACGTTGGCAAACACCTACATGAAAACGGTCATAATTTAAATATAGACAACACACAATTACTACATCATACAGAAAAAAGCTATAAATTAACACTTCTTGAAGCCTACGAAATACATAAATTAAAAAAACAGAACACACAAATTTGCTTAAATGATCAAACACATCTTAACTTCACACCAATTTACAAATACTTAAAACATTGATCCACAAGTTGATCTATTTTAGTGTCAGTTCATGATACTCAACACGCCATCAGCCATTATTTTAAAAAAATTTAAATTTAATCTTTATAATAATTTTTTAGTATACAAAATAATTCTGACTTTTCGCCGTAATTTTCTAATTTTGTTTTATGAATTAACATACATAAATTTCAAATATATAACTCAATTGATCAAATACATCTTAACTTCACACTGGTCTACAAATATTTTAAACATTGATCCATAAGTTGATCTATTTTATAGTCAGTCTATGATACTCAACACGCCATCAGCTTTCACAGTAATTTTTAAGTCTAATTTTTCTTATATAATGATTTTATTATTGTACAAATTAATTTGACCATTTGCCTAAGTATCTTTTTTGTCTATGAACACCATACCAATAATTTGTCATAACATACAATTACCTTTACTAACAATTTTTTCACACATAAAAAAAAAAAAATTTTTTTAACTTCAGTTTAATAACGCAGTTCGATAACTCAATTGTCGATATTTTATAATTCACTTAATTATGGATAGTATCATAATCTAGAGAGATAAATAACATAATTATCGCATTTACTAACATTAAATTTAGAAATTTAACCTCAATTTTCAACCACGTCTTCTTGTCGATTCAATATCATAAAGTTCTAAATTTTTATTTCATAGTTAACTTTTCTAAATTGTATAAATTCTATTTAATTTAAAACAACATTGTAAAAAATTTTCTTTTCTATTGACTTCTAGGCCTGATGAAGACAATTGTTTGTCGAAACCGGTAGCAAGTAAAATAATATAAACAAATTAGGAAATATTCCTTTCACTTTATCAATTAATTCACCTAATTATGGACAACAACCCAATCATTTTAAATATTTACTTTAATAATCTTCTTTTATATGTTATTAGAATACTTCCTTCCTCAATGAGAAGTAATAAATACGAAACTTAAGAATATAATAAATTGTATTGCAAGAAAATCATCAATTCGTTTCTACAATGATCGATTAAAAAGTAACGTAGAAAATCATGCACCCAGGGAAAGTGCTTCGGAATTCTCAAAGGAAGTTCGTAATTTAACTATCAATCACTTATTAACCAGTGATAGATGGAATCATGGAAATGAATCATGACCGTTATCTATATTTTCTATCTCGATCTCTTCATGACGTCACCAGAACGAACATTGCACCTTCAAGGTATTGCATCATAATTAGTAATATTTTAATATTAATTTGGCGATTAAAATCTCTTCCACCCAGCCGTTAAATTCGAAAGAAAATTCAATAAATTCGTCAAAAATCAACTGCTTGGATCGTTATTTTAATTTCGATTATTAAAAACAAATGTTTCATCCAGGAGAGGAATGAAGTTTTAATTAATTAATTAAGACCTTTAAAGTCTTTACCTACCCATGGATTCTGAGGCAGATTTCCTGAGTTTTCTTCTAATGCTTTTGATGGTTCTTCAGTTTACATTGCTGAGACCTCTAAGGCACTTTTCTTTCCAAGGAGTCTGAGGCAGATATCTTGGGTTTTCTCCTGAGGGTTTTGATGATTCTTCAGTTTATCTTTTACCTTCCTAATAATTCTGAGGTAGTTTCCTAAGATTTCTTCTTCCGAGGCTTCAGTTTACACCTCTTTTATCTTCCCAAGGATTCTGAAGCAGATTTCTTGAGTTTTCTTCTTCTGAGGCTGTTGATGGTTCTTCAGTTTACATTAAGACTTGAGGTCTTTTATGTTCGCAAGGATTCTGAGGGAAATTTCCTGAGTTTCCTTCTTCTGGGGCTTTAATTTACACAGAGGTCTTTTAGCACCCGCAATGATTCTTCTAACTTTCTCTGAGTTTGTTCGATCTTTCTCCTATGGCACTAGGTAACCTCAGAAATCTCTTCCTTGTGTTATAATTTTTCAATTGTTAAGGTCCGAGTTCCTCGGCTAAGCCTTTTCTTTATGTCTTTTGATCGCTCGTCAGCTCACAAACACACGTACAATGCACGCCATCTCTTGATTAATTTAACTAAATCTCGTCTAATTTAATTAGTGCACATTAATTGCAGATGTCGAAGCAACGTGCTCGCATACCTCCAAGTCGGTTCTACTTATTTTTTTAATAGCGGTAAGTTTATGACAAATAAATAAGCTATATACACTTATAGTATGATCCCTATAATGTTCTTTGAAATATCTTGCTTTTACTTATTTAATGTAAATAAATGCATAAACATCGATTGGCTCGAGAAAAGAAAACTCTATATACAGGGTTACTGACAATTGTTTTGCCAAAAAAAAAAACGCGTAAGAGAAAGGATTACGGGAAAAAACAGTTTATGTTTAATTAAAAAATTACCCCAAAATCAAGCTGCGGCACTCGTGTGAAATACGGCGCCACGTTCTATAAATGCAGCAATATAATAGGACCATAAATATTTTTCTTGACTACTCGTTTGCACACAATACGTCCTTGAAACACATCTCAATTCGTTTTATTAGACGTTTAATAGCTGAGAACAGAAATCTGAGTTGTTTCTTTTACACGACGTAATTATTGATAATTTCTAAAATAATTGGAATTGTATATGAAATAACAAATTCGCTAATAATTGTGTAAATAATTGCTTGTTGATTCTTGTGGATTATTTACTATGGCGGAATGTACCAGCTGCTTCATCCATAAAAAATTCGCAAGGATTTAAATCTCAGTGACCGCGGGGATTCAATGGTCGGCCCGAGGCCACTATGTATTGTTACATTCTGTTTATGTGTCCAGCTCCTCCTAATTTCACTTAGACCAACTGTCGACGTCGAGGACGTACAATTTTTGATGAAATCACGTACGGGCGTGCATAATGTAAATTACCGAGGTTTTTTTTGGTTCATTAAGCTATAAAAACTTTATTATGTACATCTGATTTAAATGTCGGTGGTGATAAGCGTAGTTTTGAATCAAATCGCGTACGCCAATGAATGAACAGATTACGGGTACTCGAACTTATACGGGCCTGCAAGATATTCTAAGTTTAGAATTTTCTTACAGACTTATCCGGGCCAACATTGAAATTTATCAAAGGCCCTCTAGTAATTTTGACTTTTCGCTTTCCAACGCACCAAAGATCTATTCGTTGAATAGTTACGAATTAAAAACAAGGTCTGCTAGATATTCTACTTAAAGGTCAAGTTCACGATCGATGCCATGCCGCCGTGCCTGACATAAAACTTTTATGAGGGCATTATTTCGTTCGTATGCTGTACCTAGAGGTGCATCGTCGTTTTGGGACTAATTTTTGATTAATAATTTCTCAAAAACTGAAGTAGAACTAAATTGTTCATTATTTTTTCGTGGTTTTTCTTTGGCGGCACAATCGTCAGTCACCCTGTACTTTTAATTTTATTTAATTTTGTTTAATTTTTACTTATTTTGCTTATATTAAAAAAAAATAAATTCGGATTTATCCGAGAAGAAAAGTCTTTGCTTTTGAAGACAAGATAATTTATAAAGATTTAATTTATAAAGAATATCTTTTCGTGGTTTTTCTTAGGCGGGACAATTGTCAGTCACCCTATACCTTTAATTTTGTTTAATTTTTATTTATTTTATTTATATCCAAAAAAAAATAATAAATTCGGATTTGTCCGAGAAGAAAAGTCTTTGCTTTTGAAGACAAGAGTTTTCCGTTAGGGATGATGCATGTTTGTAAAATAAAGCACAGATATCATAAGAAATTTAAGATCATTTTTAGTTCGGTGCAAACAGTTAATACCGTTATTGATGGAACACAACGTTAGTCAAATGTCCTCCACGGAAGGCGCTGACAGGAAAGAACCCATTACTATTTCCAAAAATGGATCATTCAATTATCTTCCTCGCTCGTGCTATTTAGCACTCCGAGACTTCTTTTTGTGTGGGGTTATATTAAGTCAACATTACGACATGCAACATTAACATGCAGACCAACATTGAACATGTTATTGCTGACATTCGACCCAATTTATGTGAAAAAGTCATGAAAACTTGGGTTAAAACGGATTCATTCCTGAAGAACGTTTGAATGTTGTAGTGTTCCATCTATAACGGCATTAACTGTACTTTACACCGAACTAAAAATTTCTCACGATATCTGTGTTTTATTTTACCAACAAAACGCGTCGTCCCTACTGTAAAATCCTTTTTTTTATCTCACCTTAAATTCTATTTCAAATTCTCACTTTTTTTTAGATTGGAATTCATGTTATCCCTATTATTGCCTGGTATTTCGAATGGTCTAAGTCTCTTTACCTGGGATTATTCTCTACTATTGGTAAGTCTAAAAAATGCAAACCGCTATGTGTAAATGCAATTGTCAAGACAAAGACTGTAACGACCAGCTGTGGACATGCGTGAGGTGCAAGTCACTGTATTGCAGTCTTTCTCATTATCACGCCATGTGCTTAATGTCTGACTCATTGTAACACTCTATATAACACAAATCAGTGTACAGAAAATATAACTGCTGTAAAAAAGACATATTTTAGCTAATATCAAAAACATAGTGCAATTGTGTGTTTAGTTGAAACCTTGATCAGACAGTGACATTTTTTTTGTATTATTTTCTTTGTTGTTAATTATTACGTATTATTTTCAGGTAGTGCCTTGCTTCTCTTCATCACCAACCTCATAAACACTAATTTAAAGTGCTTGCTGCCTTGCGTAAAATGTTCCGCTTCAATTGTAGACGTCCCTAAAATGAAAGAAGATTGCAATTTGCAACTGAACCCTATAATAATGTGCATGTATTTGATTCTTTACTTAGTACATGCTGCTGTATGCGGCATTCTAATTTATAAATGTTGCAAACCTATTGTGCAAAGAAATGTGAAAATAATTATGCAATACGTGAAACGTCGGTCTAACTCTCAAAGTGAAGAGATCCCTCTAAAGATTGTAGTGGAGAGTTAACTTCAAACAGTCAAATCTCTATAGTATTATGCTTTGTTCTTCGTTTTCTTTCTATTTTTTTTCGAATCTTTGAAATTCTAACTTTAAAGAGTGTTAAATCTATTATTATTATATGAAATGTAAAATCCATTTGTATTTTCTTAATAAATATTGTCTTATTGGTATTGGATTAATTTCATTATAAAACCTTAACTACCACTACATCAAATTTATCAAATGTAAAAAAAATGTAATAACGATTTTTCCAAAAACTTACGCCAACTATTTAAAAAAAAAATTTTTTAGCTTTACTCTAAAATAGCATCAACGTCTAATTTTTATATTAAGCTAAAATATGTCGTCCACATTTCATGGCAAAAGATTTAAAAAAAAAAATAAAAATCGACCCTTATTACTACGACACAACTAAAGGATCACTGTGTATTGGCGGCGTTCTGAAATAATGAAAAAAAATTATATTATTTAGTGATATGTGTTCTTTTTTGTATGTACAGTTCGTTGCATTTGAATATGCGTCTAAATCACAAAACCCTTATGTTGAGAAGAGATATGATTCATATTATCGGTCTCTTTCTGTGTCACATAATTTCTATGCCGGACAGCCTTGCGTAACGCCTTAAGCTGTGTCTCTCGTTTTATCTCTATTTAATACACGTAGCTAAACAAGGTTGAACTCGGGAACGAATGTCTTCACGAACGACTTCAGCTGGGACAATCGTACATTACACCAAAGTAATTTATTTATTTTATCAAGTTGCGTCGGAAGCCCATGGTTTTGCGATATGTAACAACGTTTATTATCCGAAATAGAAGAAAAAAAGATATGAAAATATTAAATATTGAATTAAAGATGTTGGGAACGCATGAAAAGAATACGCGTTACATTTAAAACGATCAAAATTAGAAATTACCACTTAAAATTTAAAAAGTAAATTAAACTAAATTAAAATTTATTGCTATTATTATTATCACTGTGAAAAAGAGGTATATTCTTTACGGACGTTCACAGTTATCTTCGCTGTCGTCACTGTCGTCATTATTAACAACAATTATGAAGGGTTCCACTTCTTTATCCAACTGTTTTTCACGTTCCCACCATCTCCTTGTTTACGTGGTTTATTGTCTTCTACTATATTTCAGGTGTTACTGTAGCCAATGCTTCTTTCCACATATTAAGAAGATTTCCTGACTATAACCGTCTCTGCCAATGTGCCGATCATAATAATTTTTACAAATTCTCCAAATATTTTCTGTGGGATTAAACTGACAATTATAGGGAGGCAAACGAAGAATAATGGGACCATTCTCTTGGGCTATTTGATGTACCAAATATTGTTTATTTTCGCGATGATTTCTTGCAAGTTCTAGCAGTTTGACTTTAAGAGCTATGAACGAATTTCTTCTTATGCTTTTGATGGTTCTTCAGTTTACATTGATGAGACCTTAAGGTAATTTCCTTTCCCAAGGAGTCTGAGGTAGATATCCTGAATTTTCTCCTGAGGGTTTTGATGATTCTTCAGTCTACTTTTTACCTTCCCAAGAATTCTGAGGTACTTTCCTGAGATTTCTTCTTCCGAGGCTTAGGTTTACATCGAAAGACCAAGGATTCTGAGGCAGACTTCCTGAGTTTCTTTTTCTTCTGAGGCTGCTGATGGTTCTTCAAGGATTCTGAGGCAAATTTCCCGAGTGTCCTTCTTTTGAGGCTTCAATTTACACAGAGGTCCTTTAGCACCCCCAACGAATCTTCTACTTTTTCTAAGTTTGTTCGATCTTTCTTTTATGGCACTAGGTAACCTCAGAAATCTCTTCCTCGTGTTACAATTTTTCAATTATTAAGGTCCGACTTCCTCAGCTAAGCATTTTCTTTAAGTCTTTTGATCGCTTGTCAGCTCACAACCACACGTACAATGTGCGCCATCTCTTGATTTATTTAATTAAAATTAATGTTATTCAATCTCGTCTAATTTCCTTATTTAACAACATTGAATGGTATGGAGCATTGTTTAATATAATGACTGAAGGTGAAGATTGAAGAACCTAATCGTAAAATAAAATTGTTAGTTTGGTTGATTATAATTAAGTTATTTAAAAAAAAATGGAAAATAATAAACAAATACCCCAGCGGTTTTTTTAGCTTATTTTTAAATAATATACAATTAATTATAATTTTTTTTTGTATTTTGTTAAAATAGAACGTCTTCGATGAAGTTATACAGGGTTCTCAGCAAGCCCCAAGTGATCGCCCAAATTAGGCAAGCAAACTTACACTTATGGAAATACTTAAAATAAAATGCCTCGACTACAACAACAGGATAACCAGTGGCGTAATAAGTGTAAGAAACCGGAATTTTGATTATAAAGAATTTTTTGTCCGAAAATAAACTAAAGCACTCCGAAATGAAATTTTTTAGTGAAATTTAGGGCTTCGTTATTCGCATAGATGGCGCAGGAGGATGAGACAACCATCGTTATCTATCGGAGTTAGATAAAGTATTTTACATATGTGAATCATTCCGTTCTTGGTGTTCCTTAGATTTGGGTGTGCCGAAATGGAATTAAAAATGGCAGTAGTAAACTTCCTTGTGCCTGTTGGTCTTGTAATTTTTTTGGTAACGTTTTACTTCCTCGGGGAACCTTGTGAGCTACTCGAACCCGAAAACTACACAGGTACGTAACTGCACAAATTGAATTTTAAATGTTCCGAAAACACGATTCGTTTTTCTTCCTGTCTGTTTCTGAAAATTCTGTTGGCTCATATTGGAAATTTGTGAAAATATCGCGTTAATCAGCAAGGCAAAATGCGAGCAGGAAAAACTAATCAAATATTTTTCAAGATGTCGCCGAATTATCACGTTAATATGGCTGACCGCCATGGTCAAACGGACACCATTTTGTAGTTTATCTAAGGATTACTTTGAAATAAATATTACGATATCTGTGTGTTTTAGAGATCAACGTTGTGTGTTACTATTAAGTTGATCACTTAAAAAAAATTATTTCACTCACTCTTTGAAATATAAATCTTGTAAAATAAACAATCAGCGTAATTATTGAAACATTAAAGTTGCTTTCTGATTTAGACCAGATTACTTCGGCTTATATGTATTTAACTTAATGGTTACAATAAATTCTGAACACCATTATTATTATTTTTTTTTTAATTTTAGAAATCTTATAAAAAATATATAAACGTACGCTGCAGCTAGAGAAAGCATTATTTTTAGATTTTGTCACACTCACTTTCGTGAAAATCATTCTAAACGTCCATTTTCACGATGATAGTACTCTCATGAAAGTAAGTGAAATAGTTCCGATAAAAATTAAATGTCGGAAACGATTCTCGAGTTATTTACACAATGATAAGTTATCTGCAGGTGGCCATCTTAAAAAAATGCATGACGCGATACTAATAAAAACAATGTATCGATGACACATCTAAAATTATATTATCAAAGCCTTCTTGATGGCATTTGTTATACAAAAAATATAACCAGAAACGTATAAACGCATTTAAAAAAATGCAATTGGCCATTTTTCCAACAGTATACTGGTTCTATGGCAATATTGTCGACAAATACACTTTTTTATTATTAATTATAAAAAATAAAAAAATAAATCAATTAAAAATAAGGCCCATATATATTGAAGAAAACAAAGGAAATAATACTTTGTGGATTTTATCACAAGCACAGTCGCATGTAGGAAGTCGGCCATTAATACACCGCGAGCGAAAATGGTGGCGTTTAGCAGAAACTTATATTAATGATGTATTAGAGATGGGTATTCTACGAGCGCTGTTTAGTGACACTGTTGAACTGAATTAATATTTGGGAAGTATAGCGAATTGGCCATACTGCCAGCATTAACCATACCCTGCAGGTACCTTACAAGGGAAGTATCCCAACCCGAAAATTCAAAAAAATTTGAGACTTTATGGGTTAGTAGTTCATCTTAAGGTAAACACGGAGCCATTTTTTTATCGGCCCAGAAACGCTTTAAGCGGGGAAAAGCACCCTTCGAAATTTCTGCGATTTTCGGTTTTCTGCGAATAACTCGGGAACCAGCAAAGGTAAAAATTTAAATTATATGACAATATGTCTTTTAATGCTCTATCACATATGTAAAAATTGACACCCCTTCTAGTTTGAAAATCAAAACTTACCCCCTACCACCCCAATCTAAGAAGTCAAAAATTAATTCATTGCTCTGGGTGAGTAGTTTACTTCGAGTGGAGTACAGTTAAATTTTTTTAACACTCGAAAAAAATTTTTAGGGCATGAAAACACGTCTCATACTTTCTATGATTTTGAGTACTTGGCGATCTTAATACCAGAGCGCTTAAATTTTAATATTACATATCAAAGAAGTTATTTAGAAATGGTTTATGACGGTCATATTTAAATATTATCTTCGATTACAGTTCAGAAATCTAAGCATATCTTTATCAAATTACTAATCTAACGCACGTATAAGTACATAATTGAAAAGGCAAACAGAGCAAAATATTTATTTAATTAACCATAAATACAAAAGATAGTAATAAATCCAGTTACATGTGATGAAAATGATATTCTTGGAAAAAGTGTTCGAAGCATAGAAACCTATGACACCATGCACAACGTATTAAAGCTTCAGCTCCACAAACTAAACATCGAGGTCGAACTGAACTATCTGAATTTGAAAATGCAAAACTGACGGGATGATCGAATTTATTCGGTTTTGTTGGTAATATATCCACTTTTGACCAACTGTAGGCAAACAAATTTATATATCTTGGAGCTGAGAGTTGACTGCAATTTTAGGTTCGTTATTTCTTGCATATAAATCTTTGTCAAATTGTGTAAGAACTACTTGATCGGAAAATGCTTTTGCAAAACCTTTCCAAACTCGAAAACCATATACATACAAAGGTTGGATCATCCCTGTAGTTTTTTTTTTGGTATTGTAAATATTTGAATATTTGTATTGGGGGACCGGAAAGTAATGTCGTTTTTTACATTAAATTCAAACAGATACATTTTTAACAAGTTTTTATTTGTAATCAATGATGTAATCACCCTCGTTATCAACAACCTTTTGCCATCTAGTGTGCAAATTTTCAATGTCGGATCGATAAAAATCAATTGGTTTTTGAGCAAAATATCTGGAGATGGTATTTTGGACATCATCCAAATTTCCAAATTTTTTGCCACTTAGAAAATGTTGTAGCGATCGGAATAAATAGAAATCCGATGGCGCAATATCGGGCGAGTTTGGTGGGTGAGGCAATACCTCCCACCTCAATTCATTAATTTTTTCCAGGGTTCGTCTTGCGCAGTGTGGTCTTGCATTATCGTGTTGCAGAATAACGCCTTTTCTGTTGACAATCGCTGGGTACTTTTCAATTAAAGATTGATTTACTCGATCCAATTGTTCACAGTAAAGGTCTGCATTCACAGTTTGTCCAGGTTTCAGCACTTCAAAATGAACGACCCCGCGAATACTCCACCAAACACACAAAGCGGTGTAAACCTGGCTTAGCTGTACTTCGTGGCGATTCATTCGGAGAGAGCCACTGCCTTTTGCGTTTTGGATTATCATAGAGCACCCATTTTTCATCAAAAAAACGCTTCTGTATTGTGCCGCTGAAGCAATAAGTTGCATGTGGTGGACCGGTTAGCTTGGTTTTCTTCGGTCAAATTATGCGGGACCCAAACACCTTGTCTGCTTACTTTACCAATCTGCTGCAAATGTTCTTGTTTGGTCGACCAAGGTTGGTTAAGAGTGTTTGACAGTTCCTCGATTGTCTGACACGGATTTGCTTCCACTTCCGCCCTTAACATGTCATTGTCTAAAGTTGTTGGTCTTCCTGATCGGTACGAGTCGGAAAGATCCAAATTACCGGATTTGAACTTAGAAAACTACCTTTGGCATTTACGAACGTCTAATGCACTTGGATAAACATCGCAAATGTTTTTGGTAGCAACTGTTGCGTTACTACCCTTGTGAAACTCAAAAAGCATACAATGCCGGATATGTACCTCTTCTGATATTTGGCTGGCCATTTCACCATAAATTGCAAAAAAAATTAAGATTTAATTATTTACACGTAAACAAGTCACTCTAACCTTAAAATGTCTTTGGCACGACTTTGATGTACACAATGAGCTGATAAATGACAAACGAATATCGACATGCGCAGAAACGACATTACTTTCCGGTCCCCCTATATATTCATTTAGCGGTACTTTTTGCTGTAAAGGAGCGGAACAATGACTTGTCCACGAATCTAATAGTAAATAATAGTAAAATACTTCGCTGACCTGTGTTTGGTATAAACACATCCAGAAACCAACTTGTGAATAATTCGTTAGTTAACTTTCCAGACGATGATGCTTTTGCCACTACATTTGTTAAATGAAATAAAGACTCTTGAACGCGGGATCCAAATCTTCCTCCTGTTTCTTTAAAGACGATATATAAAGGAGACATAAGTTTACCTGCCGCAGCAATCAATGGAAGAATTGAATAACTGTGAATGGTTGACTGTACAGATTGCACTACTGCATTACGGTTTTAGAACCTTGGGGAGCTAAAGTGCAAGTTGAATGTAACTCTAGCTGAAATCCACTTTCATTTGCATTTTATATATTCTCTACACCATAAGTTTCTTTATGTTGTTGTATTTCATTTACAAAAATGCCCGCAATTTCCTGTAGTCTTTCTGTACTGGTTCCGTACGATCTGCATTTTTCGTGATACAATCCTATATGTCCTTTTAAAATGCGACATCCATTTCGTTGATGCTTTTAAGTCTTATATTTGAACATTGTCATTAGCTTCTATTGCCCATTTTCGTAAATGCATATCACGAACTATCGCTCCCAGTTCCATGCAGTTGCGAAGTTATTAAATACAGTGCGGGACAAAATTATAACCGCGCTCCAATTCTTGTCATAATTCGCCTTATGTTGGGAGAATTTAGCTGGGAATTTTTTTGGTGAAAACGTTTTTTAAGAGAGCTTATCATTCCAACGTTAACAAACATAACTACAAAAATAAATAAAAATGGAGAGAAAATTTGAAAAATGTGCTTTTTTCAGTGGGACAAAACTATAACCCCGGTCAACTTTTCCATGTTTTATCATCAGTAGTTATGCCTAGTCTTTTAAAGTTAGCCTTGAATACTGTAAATAAACATTTGTCAACAAAATGCCGCGTGGTAGAAAGCTGTCGGAGTTAGAAAAGGGTAAAATCGAGGCTTTACACGAAGAAGGAAGGAGTAATCGTCAAATTGCGCGATATCTGGGTCGGGATGAAACGGTAGTGCGAAATTATCTTCGCGATCCACATGGTTATGGCACAGCAAAACGTTCTGGACGTCCAACTAAACTGTCACCGCAAGATAAACGTCACATCTGGCGAAATAGCATCAAATTCAGCAAAGTCGGCTAGCGAAATCAAACGAGCTCTCCACCTTAACGTTTCCTCGAAAACTGTTGTTAGGACTATAAAGAAAAATCCGCATCTTGTACTAATGAGGATGAAATGTACACCAGCGCTTACTGCCCTACATAAGGATATGTCGCCTTGATTTTGCTCGTCGAAATCTGAACAGAAATTGGTCAAATGTAAGCTTCATTTCAATGACAGGCTAAATCAATTGATTTAGATAGATTAGGTTTAATAATTATTAACTCATTTCTAGGTAATCTGGAGTGATGAAAAAAAAATGGAACCTTGATGGTCCGGATGGCAGAAAGCATTATTGGCACGACATTAGGAAAGAAAAGCTATTTTTTTCGAAACGCAACTTCGGTGGCGGAAACATAATGACATGGGCCGCATTTTGCGGATTCGACAAACTTGAACTCCTGTTCACCATAAATAAAATGAACTCTGAGGAGTATCAGCAGGTGCTACAACGTTCTCTCATGCCATATCTGGAACGTAATCCTAATCGAGTGCTGACTTTTGTCCATGATAACGCTCCGATTCATGCTAGTCGAAGTACTAAGAACTGGTTAGCTGAGCGTAATGTTAATGTTTTGCAATGGCCGGCGTGCTCACCAGATATTAGCCCTATTGAAAATCTGTGGGGGATTCTTGTAGTACGTCGCGTGTATGCTGAAAACAGGAAATACCGTAGTGCTGAAGAGCTTAAAACGGCCATTTTGCAAGCTTACGAAGAAGTTGAAGATGAAATCTTAAATAATTTAGTGCAAAGCATGCAAAACCGTATTTTTCAAATTATAAACCGCAACGGTGGCTGTATTGATTATTAGTTTCCATTTTTGTTGCTAGTTTTGTTGTTTTCTTAGAATAAATTTTGTTATCGCTAAGTGCGGTTATAATTTTGTCCTTCCCAAAAGACAATATTTTCGCAAATTTACTTTGCTTTTTTAAATTTATTTTTGTAATAGTATTAATGCGATGCGTTTTTCTTTAAACAACAGTTTATAGAAATCTCGTCCAAATTCTCCCAACATAAGGCGAATTATGACAAAAATTCGAGTGCGGTTATAATTTTGTCCCGCACTGTATATAATCTGCTATTTTTAAAAGCTTTTCCCTTCATGAACCCCCTTGTTCTAACGATTTTTCCCACCTGTACAGGGTGGACCAAGTTCGACACTTTTAATAGGAAACACCTATTTTTAGAAGAGTTAGACAAAAACTGATCTCGGTCCCTGGAGCTTGATTTTTAAGATAAAGTTAATGGTGAAAACCGCATTTCGATATCTTGTACCGCTTAGGAGCTATAGGGCGTTTCTCAAAATTTTACGATTTCTAACAACCTTCATTACTTTTTTGTTTATGAAAATTTTTCATTCCTGTAAAAACTTTTTTAAGGCATTTTTTTCATGCAGAATTCATTGCTTCAAATTATTTTTTTCTAAACTGCTCAATATTTGAGATATTAGCAAGAAGTTTGATTTTTTATATGGAACAGCCTATATATTTTAAAGTTTTTGAAAGGAGTATAAAATTTCATTCATATAAATTTAAAACACTTGATATTTTATTCAAACAGTTTGTGAAATATAGAGTTTCAAAGTTTTAATCAAAAATTTAATTGTTTTTACAGCGATTAATTTTTACCATGAAAGATGACAATCCTTCAAAGATATATTCTTGAGATTTAAAAATAATTTAATAAATTTTTAGTCATTTAAACTGATAAAAACTAAAAATTATAAATCTCAAAACGGAAATAAAGAATTAGAGAAGATCATAGTTTTGGGAGACACCAGCAAACATCTTAGCAAGAACTTCTGCAATACGAATTTTAAAGAAACAAAGATTCTGACCTCATTGAATAAGAAAAATGCATCACTACCAGTCCTTGAATTGGTGATGTCAGCGCAAACCATAACAAAACGGAATCGTTTTGTTTAGTACAAAATGGCCGACAATTTGATACTTTATGTAATTTTTGCGCAATTTCGATTACATTAGTATTTATTCGTTATAACTTCGTTATATTTATTAAAAATAAAGTAATATTTTTTATGGCTCATTGAATCTTCAAAAAATATTTAGCTCTCATCATCCACAGCCTACTTGAATGGTGCAATAACCATCAAAATTTTAATTAAAACATGAAAGCTCTACAACTCAAAAATCTTTCGAATAAAATATCAAGAGTTTTATATTTTTGTAAATAGAATTTTATGCTCTTTTCAGAAATGTAAAATATATAGGGTGTTCCATATAAAAAAATCAAAGTTCTAGCTAATATCTCAAATATTGAGCACTTTGGAAAAAAATAGCTTGCAGCAATAAATTAAGTGCCTTAAAGAAATCTTTACAGAAATCAAAAATTTTCATAACCAACAAAGTTATGAAGGTTTTTAAAAATCGTAGAATTTTGAAAAACGCCCTGTAGCTCCTAAACTGTACAAGATATCGAAACGCGGTCTTCACCTTTAATTTTGTCTTAAAAATCGAGCTCCAGGGACCGAGGTCAGTTTTTGTCTAACTCGTCTAAAAATAGGAGTTTCCTATTAAAAGTGTCGAATTTGGCCCACCCTGTACAGATGGCACCGCTGCACTACGATTTTAGAACCTTGGGGCGCTAAAGTGCGAGTTGAATGTAACTCTAGCTGAAATCTACTTTCATCTGCATTTTATATATTCTCTATACCAGAAGCTTATATACACCGTGTACCAGAACTCGCGCCCCAGAGAGTAAGGGCTTGTGCATACAGCAATGGAGATAGTAAATTCGAAAACTAAAATTGCCTATGTTAAACTGTATTCGAATGCAGATGAAAAAACGATAGCCAATACCGATAGCTCTCACGTAGGTAAAACATAGGACCTTTAAATATTGCTAGGAAACGGTCGAACATTGTTATCTATAAAACTTTTAAAAATATTTTGGTCCACTGTAATGTCAATGTGACCGTATTCTCTGAAAAGTCAAATGAAGTTCTAATAGGAACACCGAATTAGTTGAAATGAGGTATTAAAATTAAAAATCAAGAACAAAAAGTTAAAGTAAATGCTCGAAATGTCCGCCATTCATTTGTAAACGCAGCCGTGGTCTTCTCAAAAGACTAGATTTAGAATTGGTAACCATTTGAGGAGTAACCGCCGCAAAAGCATCTTGGATTCGGTTCCTGAGCTGCTCCTTGGTCTCAATTGGTACACGATATACAATGCTTTTAACATGTCCCCAAAGAAAAAAATCCAAAGGATTTAAATCCGGTGATCGAGCAGGCCAATTTCGTGGACCACCTCGTCCTATCCATCGGTCAGGATATTGTTGATCCAAGACTTGCCGAACTTCGTAGCTAAAATGTGGTGGTGCTCCATCGTGCTGGAAATACTCGTTAATTCGAAAAATCAGTGGTACAGCGTCTAATAAATTTGGCAGTTCTGTATTTAAGAACTCTGCATAAATTTGGCCTGTTAAACGTGCAGGAAATTCAAAAGGTCCAACCTGTAGGATAATAGTCAAATTAGAATTAATAAAAAAAAAATAAATAAATAAAAAATAAAAAATAATTATTCGATGACATACTACGCGATCTCCTAATACACCAGCCCACAAATTAATCGAAAATCGGTTTTGAAATCCCCGTTCGAAAAGATCATGTGGATTTGCATTTGCCCATACATGCAAATTATGCGCATTGAAGCATCCTTGTCGACCAAAAAGAGACTCATCCGAAAACATAATTCTGGTGACAAAATTGGGATCGAGTTCTTCTTGGTCTAACAACCACTGACAGAATTTCATTCTAGCGAGATAATCTACCGGTTGCAAGTGTTGCACTCGCGTGAAATGAAAAGGGTGTTGGTGATCATCTTTCATAACTCGCTGAACCGAAGTGTGGGAAACACCTAGTTCCCGCGCAACTTCTCTAATGCTTCGTCTACCATCTTCCTCAAATGCATGTAATATGGCCTCTTCATTTGCAACAGTTCGAATTCTTCTAGGAGCACCACCAATTTCTTTACGAGTCGGAACAACTTGATCGGTCTCTTTCATTCGTGCGACAGCCCTGAGGATTACTTTATGGTCTACGGGACTGTTGGGAAAACGCTGGGAAAAAATTCGTGCTGTTTCCCTGGCGTTGCGTCCACACTCCCCTTAAATGACGATCATTTCGGTATAATCAGCGGCGGAAAACATATTCAAATTTTAAACTTAAACCTTTTAAGTGACAGTTATAATGACAGCAGTGTCAGAATAAAGTGGACCAGTTTTTTCACATTTTTTTTATATCAACAATGCATTTCTACGTATCCTAGCAATTTAACGAAAGCCTACGCAATACCTATGGCCATCTGCTGTTCTGCTTTTGGGATTGGCTATTGTTTTTTATTCTTAACTTAGTTATCCTTTACGTTAAACAATTTCATTTTTTGAATATGTGTTCCGTATTGCCACTGACATTTGCCATTGCTCTCTGGGGCGCGAGTTCTGGTACACGGTGTATGTTGTTGTATTTCATTTACACAAGTGCCCGCAATTTCCTGTAGTCTTTTTGTACTGGTTCCGTATGATCTGCTGATAAATTTATTAATTTTTCGTGATACAATTCCTATATGTCCTTTTAAAATGCGATATCCATTTCGTCGATGCTTTAAAGTCTTTTAATTGAACGTTGTCATTAGCTTCTATTGTCCATTTTCGTAAATGCACATCATGAACTATAGCTCCCAGTTCCATTGTAGTTGCGAACTTATTAAATACACAATCCGCTATTTTTAAAAACTTTTCCCTTCGTGAACCGCCTTGTTATAACGATTTTTCCCACCTGTACAATCGTGGAAGCGACTGGACTTTTCTGAAGCGATAGCGTACCGTAGATAAAGATAAACGACCTCTTTTTCCACTTTTCCAATAGTTGACAGCGTCTTGTTTGTAATCAGACGTAATGGTTCTTCCTCCATAAACTCTCTCTGATCTTCAAATGCAGGTGATTCATCTTCATCAATATATTGTGACGTATGTGGACGGTTCATGTTTAAAAATTCTAAAGTAGTGTCGAATTGCGCCTCAAAAGACGTATCTGCCAAGCTTCTACTGATCAATTCGCAAACAATATTGTGTAACTCCTGCTCCCGAAATGATGGTACCGTTCTTCTATTTTCATTATTACGCCAACACCAACAAATGAATAATGTTAACTGGATTTATTACTACCATTTTGCACGATATGAAAACTCAGTAAACTAAAACTGCACAGATTTCCTTTTCGATCAATTTATATATGTCGGCAAAAATTCATTATCAGTCACATGATATCTTGAAGTATTAATATTTATGTGTCATGCACTCATATGAAAATCTTTTATCAGTTTTGTTGATTAACACGCGTTTATAGATTGACAATGAGTGTATTGATTAACTTATTGATAATTTTAATTACAAAAAATAAGACGTAATAACAATCACGTGCAAAATGAGTGATACCTGATACAGCACAAATGAATAAAAGACTTCAAGTACTATCATGATTTAAATCATTTTCTTTTTTAATAAAATAATTTCAATGTCAATATTTTGGTGTTAATTTTTAACCAGAACATTATCAAACTAAACAATCGTGAAAAATATGAAGTCGCACAGGAAGGTTCCGATCCAAGAACTAAAAATCAAAGAAAAATTCTTTTCGAGTGTTAAAAAAATTAACTGCACTCCACCCGATTTTATTAATTATTTTTTTGACTTCTCAGATTGCGGTGGTAGGAGGTAAGTTTTGATTTTCAAACTATAAGGGGTGGCAATTTTTGCATATGTGATAGAGCATTGAAAGACAAATATTTTGCCTTATAATTTTAAGTTTTATCTTTGCTGGTTACCGAGTTATTCACCGAAAACCGAAAATCGCAGAAATTTCGAAGGATGCTTTTCCCCGCTTAAAGCGTTTCTGGGCCGATAAAAAAATGGCTCCGTGCTTACCCTAAGGTGAACTACTAGCCCACAAAGTTTCAATTTTTTTTTAATATTCGCGTTGATACTTCCCTTATTACTTGCTTTCATGGCAGCAATTATCATCGTGAAAACGGTCCTTTAAGGTCTGGTTTATCCACTTTCAAGTCATTTTAACCATCAGTTTATTTCCACAATACCAATTATTTGTACATACAATTGTTACCAAGATTAAGTTAATTGATAATAAATAAACCGGGCCTAAATGTAGTATGATGAAACACTCAATGTAAAAATTATAAACAATATTACATTGCAATTGCGTATAGCCTAGGACAGGTCGGTTTGGTTTGCAGTGGAAGTCTTAAGTTACGATCCTGCTGACGAGGCCCCAAAAAGGGCCAAAACAGCTGTACAGAAAAGGCTCGAGGAATCCACTGCACTCAAAACCGACTTGCAACAAAATTTGTAGTTTTAGTTTATTTACTAAAATATGTTTTTTTTTAAGTTTACTGTTATATCAACTGATTTAACTTAACTGGTGTACATTAATTACAGATGTCATCGAAACAAAGTGCTTGCACAACTCTACCTCAGTCCCTGTAGTCCTTTCAACAGCGGTAAGTTTATGAAACAATAAATAAGCTCTATACACACACACCCAGCATGATTCCCTTGATTTTCTTCAGAAATATAGATGGACTAGGCATTGAAGTGTCTTGTTTTACTTATTTTAAATAAATAAATAAATAAACGAACGAACATAGGTAGGCCGGAGGAAAAAAAAAACAAAAAGTTGCTTTTGAGGAAGCGCAAAATAATTCATAGTTTTTCTGTCTCCTCTTAATAGTAAGTAAGTAAGTAATAAATATATGTATCTCTAATTTCTAGTTAGAAAACTAGGCGATAGTCTTTATTTTATTTAGAGAAAAAAAATTCCTTTTTAGCACAAAATAAATTATAGTTTAAGTTACATTAATTATTATTCTTTTAGATTATAATTCATTCTATCCCCATTATTGTCATGTGTTGCGAATACCCTGAAATATCTGCTTACCTGGGATTACTTTTCACTATTGGTAAGTATGCGGATTTGTTTATATTATATTAATTTTTTTGCTTTTCATTTCACTTTTTGATTTTGTTTTTCATTTGTTTTCTTTTCAAATCTTCCTTTACTTTTAGTTTTTCATTTCATTTCATTTTTTTTTTTTCATTTTAATATTTTCATTTGTATCGTTTCATTCTTTATTTGCTTACTGTTTTGGGTTTTGATTTTTTCTTCAATTTTGGTTTTCCTTTCGATTTGCTTTCGTGTTTAGTTATTTTGTTTTCATTTGTTTTCTCTTCTTGTTAATTTTTGTGTCTGTCTTGAAGTACAGGGTGGATCAATTTCGATGTCCCTTATGGGCATCTCTGACACTACAAAAAATAAAAAAAAACGGTGGCTAAGTCTCGAGATCTTTTTTAGAGTTTTAAGTTTATTTGTTTAAATATACTGATTAAGTACACGTCAATATGTACAATGTAAATTACAGATATCATATAATTCTCATAAATCCGGAAATATTTTTCATCGCCTGTTACCTTAAACACTTCGTACATAAAAGTCAGAGTTTCTTTCATTTGTCGCACTTCCATGCATTGAGTATTATTTGATTTATTTTTCCTTATTTTACTCAGTGGAAAAGAATCATTAAAATGGGAATAATAAAGTGTTTACAAATTTATCAAGCATTTAGTTTACACTATTTGTGGATAATATTTCATGCCATCGTTCCTCTGATAATGAGTTTACAAAGTGCTGCCGATTTTGATGCGAAAATTTTCTTATGTAGTCATGTGTGATGTATTTTGTAAATTCAGTTTAACGTTTAGGCTTCGTGATCTGAAATTGCTGGCCTTAAGTTGAAAGCTTGATAATTAATTAAGTCGCTACTGTAAATAGAAATTGGCCTACTAGGGGCTGGTACTTTAATCACTGCTTAAATTAAATTTTTAGTTTATTCCCATAGAAACAATTGTCTTCACAATAAGGGACAACAAGGGAATAAACCAAAGTTTAAAGTTAATCAGTAACTAAAGTACCGGTTTTTTGTATTGTTGTTTATTACTATGTATAAATTTGAATATTGCCAGTTACACAATTTTAATTAATTTTTGTATAAATTTCAGTAAGTAGCTTCTTCATCTTTATGGCCAACCTTGACACGAATTTCGAATACGTCCTGCCTTACGTAGTCAAGTGTCTCGTCAAAACTGGAAACAACACTGAAGTGGAAGACGAATGTAGATTTAAACACCGCAAGGCCATGATAAACTCGTATTCGATCCTTTTCTTGGTGTACATTGTAGCATACTGCGCTTATTTAAAAATAATTGTAGGATTTTGCGAATCTCCTGTGCACCAAGCAATCTTTTCTAAATTACATCGTCCTCGTTTTCGGAAAATATTTAAAAATAAGGAGTCCCCTTCAAACATTGAATGAACACGTCTTCGGTATAGTATTTTAGTTAATTAATAATAGTTAGGTCGTAGAAAGTTCTTTTTTATTTATTACTGATTTTTATATTGCTAAAATTCATTGCGACAAAATTGAATCTTAATTTGTAAAACGTAGGGATGAATTCATAAGAATAATGATAATTATAATAGTATCTAATTTTTATAAAGACTTTATGGCAGGATAATAAGGATTACTTCAGCTGATACTTAATGATTACTTAATTGGATACTAAACTACTCGCTACTGGAGATTTTTATAGAGTAATATCTTGTAGTTTTTCTGTTTATATTTATATAAGTTATTTTATGAAAATAAAGAAAGAAATATACATGACAACGTGTTGTTTCGTTTTATTTAAAGAAAGTCGAAGTGCTTCTCGAAATCAGTGTCACGAAATCGATCTGATCCTCGTGACAGCAAAATTAAAGCCCTGCGAAAGTTTCGCGAATATTTAATTCTGCCCTCGCGACAAAACGAGAAGAGAAAAACGGATTTAATTCACATCACGTCTGTCAGCAATTGAACTAAGGTTTAACATGTATCGAAAGCAATTTCTTCGTTTAATAGGTTGTCGAAGTGAAACGTACCAGGACCGTATTTACATACATACTATATTCCAGGCAGCAGATTTGCGTAACTAGGGATCGCAAGAGTACAAAAAAAAAAACACATCGCATATTTTATCACAAAATTGGATTTCTCTCTCTCTCTCTCTCGAAAAAAAACTAAAGTAAAAGTAATTCGAAAACGTGCCTTTGAAAGTGGGTTTTATTTCTTGATTTCTCTTATTTAAAAAAAAGGGTTGTACATTCTGATGACTTCGAGCTATGATTTCCATCCATTTAAATACAGAACTCACGTATTACAAGAGGGGAGAACAAAAAAGATTTATTTGTTCGGGCGAATAAAATTGTTGATAAAACAATTTTCAGAATCCGTTTCGTTGGTTTCGCAGACCGTTTCGAACAAAAAAAAATCAGTTTTTATCAGACGCGAAGTTGAAAAACATTTCTTTAATTCAGACAGCCCTTTCCCCGATTCCAGAGTTAATTAAGCAACAACGGAAGTGTTTGACAGCGACGGTCACATCCCACCCATTTCCTTGGCCCGAGGAATAATAATTAAAGACGAAACGAAGGCGAGGAATCTTTTTCAGAGAGACGGGCATTGATTCGAATGATTGCGGCACGAATTTAATAAATAAAAACGCACGTGGGAGGGACGCCACGAAGACGTGGTTCTCTTCTGATGAGAATCTACCGAAATTCTATTAGGGAAGCTATTTTTGTTTTTTGTTGTTAAAAAAGTTGATTGACTGCTATGGAAATTGACGATGTTTAAAATATAACTCAGTTATCCTAAATGTACTTAACGAACTTTCTATCCATCGTTACTATACTCAATGGATTCAAAAGACAGAAATGTTCCAATTTTTTAATTCGAATTTCGCGCGCCATGTACTATCAGGGTTGCGTTCATAAATATACGCCCGAGACATGTAATCGCATCTTTCTCACTCACGATTCTTAACATATTTTGTGTCTTGCTCATCTGTTTCGAGGCGTCTTCTGTTGGCAGTATTACCACGACAACGGACGTACTTTTCACATCCCATTTGCAAGTAGATTGGAAAAAATGCACCCGTATTCACGGAAATAATGCAAACACAAGATGTTTTGAAACGGATGAGTGAGATGCAGAATATGTTAAAAAACGTGAGCGAAAAAGATACGATTACACGCCCCAGTTGCTCTCCGAGGTTTCGTTTACGAACGCAACCTTATTATCTTTCTTAAAATTAAAAAGGACGAAAATCCTGTAATTAAAAACCGATTTTATTTCGTCTATTAATTAAAAGTACTAAATTTATGCTAAGCTTTTAAATTCGCTGATATTTAAATTTAATTTGAATTTCACGCGCTCTGTGTTTATCAAAGAAATCGCCCTCTGTCGATGCTTGTGGTGGTTCAAATTGAGGGCTGGAAATTCGAATATGTTCATACGTAGACGGTTTTTGTTTTCTATGTAATTTCTTTGCAGAGGTTTTCATAAAACATTCATTTTTGCTGACGTTTGAGTTTTTAAATTTGAACTTTACGCGCTGTTTCCAAAAGAAAGCGACCTCTGTTGATATTTGAGAAAATTTGTGTATACAGAATGAAATTATGTCCTTTCGTTGACAGTTTTATTTTCTTTGTAGTTTTCTTGCGTAGTTTTTATAAAGCCGACATTCGAACTCTTAAAATTGAATTTTACGCGTGCTTTCCAAAGATAACGCCATCTTCTGATATTTGAGTAAACAGCGGCAAATTCGAATAAATAATGCACTTAAATTTTTTTAAATTTGCAAGAAATCAGCGCCATCTATCGTGATTCAGGATAAATAGATTTACAAGAAGAAACCGCACACCGATCTTTTCATATTTGAGGTTAGAAACAAAAATTTATGAAATTTCTTAATCCACCGGCATTCGAGTTTTTTAAATTAAATTTTACGCGCTTTCTGCTTGTAAAACGGTGGCGCCATCTATTGACGTTTGGAACAGAACTAATAAAAACATTTACAGTTTCTACTGAGACTTTTTACTTTTGTACGCCCTACATTTCTCTTAAGAAACAAGCTCCATCTATCGATATTTAAGGTAAGTAAAACCTTGTGAGGAAAATTTAAATTAAATAAAGCATCCTGTAATTAAATAACGATTTTTTCAATTTTTTTTATAAACCTAGGCTGATGCACAGCCTCCCATCCTCTCCCTCCCTACTCAGTTTTCTGTTCTTAGCTTTTTTTGGTGTTATACATTTCACAGAGCTTTCCCCTGACGATTTATTTATTCAGGTCGTCTTCATTCATCTTCCGTCTCCTCTCAGTACCTCTTCTTTTATCTATGCCTTTCTGGTCCTTTCTGGTTCCACCGCACTTCCTTTCAGACTTTTTCTCTTTTTTTTTTCTGCGTATATTTGTTTTGTTAGCTTACATATACTGTCAATGTCCTCAGCAAGCGTCCGGATCGAAACCTCCAGGCCCATCGGTAACAAGCTGCGTCGGGAGTCCTGAGAAGTACGTGGTCCCAGTCTTCAATAAACCCGCACGTACGGATAGGCTCATCAAGGATTCCAAACGAGGTAATTTACCAGCGAAAGAGCCGTAGCTGTTCAGGAAGGAGATGAGCTCGTAGCTGAAGTTGTTAAATTTTAATGTTTAGATGACTTATTCCATCTCTCCTGCCATTCGGTGGTAGTCAGTGGATCTACCTGATGCCGGGCTGCTTATTTGTTCCTTGTAAGTATGGGAGTGTCCAAGAGATGGGCGTTACGGCTTTGTTTATAGCAGTTAAGACAGCACTACGTCTTATTTCCAGATCTGGTAGTTTGCATCCACTCAGGATATGCAGGGCGTCGTTAGATGTTGTTCCGCAGGCACGAGTAATGGCCAACATAAAAGGCCTTTGTCCTGTCGTTAGCGATGTGGTTTACCTTCTCGTGCCAGATAGTTGCCCCATAGCACAATATGTCCATGCCAGTACTAGTGTAGATTTGTCACGTCTCCATCCGTAATTCTTCTAAATTTCACGCTTAAGTTTCTCAGAGATATATTTGAAATGCGGAGTGAAGGTAAGTCCATTGTCAATTATCATGCCCAAGTATTTCACTCTTGATGTTCACTTCGAGGTGGTTGGACCCAGTCTGACAGTAAGCGGCCTGGTGGGATCCAGCTTGTCCTTTAGTATGATCCCGTAGGTCTTATTCATGGACAAGGTCACCTTATTCGCACCAAGGAGTATTATTATGGCCTGTATTTATCTTTTCTTCAATTTCAGCTCGGCTGTTCCCCTCCATAACCAATGCGAGGTCACCCGCATAGGCAGCTTCGTTCTTGTATCCGCAAAAGCAACGTGTCCGAATTAGTGGAAAGAAATGCCAGGATGTGGAAGACCGTTACAAACATGTTGAGGTCAATCAAGATCAAAAAATGCAGGGAAGAAAGAAGGAGAGAGTAATAGAGGAGAGGAAAAAGGAAGAGAGACGAAGTGGAGGATGAAGAGGAGGAGGAAGTGAAGAAGGGACAGAATAAGAGACGACAGGCGAAGCGGTTGAAATGTCGGTACCCGCTTCGCCGAGTGTTGAGAAAGGAAAGGAGTTTAGGTGGTAGACGCCCCGAACAGAGATGTCGGGGTGAATCCATTAGGCCAGATATGTCCGGTGATTTCTATCGAAGATTCTCTAAACTTCTATAAAAAAAAAAGGTGTCTGCTGGACCGGGTCTCACAATGTTGTCAAGGACGAGATTTCATAAAAGTAGACCCAGAACAGAGCATTGCGGACATCCCTTAGACATTCGTTTCATACAAGAGCAAGCACCCTGTACAACCTCCAGTGAAATAGGACTGGAACAGATTATTCGGGATTCCAATTTCCCTCAAACGCCGGAAGATGGATGGCCACCAGAGGTTGTCAAACGCATCGCAAATGTCAATAAACACACCAGCAACATATTTCGCGGGCGAGTTTAGGGCCAAAATAATTGGAGCAGTTCGAGTTGAGAGTGGGAAATTGGAATTAATACAAAAAAAACTCCTAGAAATTTAGAGTTTCTATCGAGACATTTATTTTCGTGGATGAAGGTAAGTCCAGTATCAAGCATCATGCCCAGATATTTCACTGCTGATGTTTACTTTAGGGCGATTAGACCAGTCGGATTGCAGGCGCCCTGGTGGAATCCAGCTTACCCTTTCGTATCATTCCGTAGGACTTATTCATGGACCAGGACATTTTATTTGCACCAAGGAGTGTTATAATGGTCTGTATGTTGGTGCTTACCTTTGCTTCAATTTCTGTTCGGCTCTTCCTCTCCACGACCAATGGGATGTCATCCACATGGGCAAGCTTCATTCCGGTATCCGCTGGGTCGGGACTCACAATGCCGTTAAAGACGAGATTTCACAAAAGTTGACCCAGAACAGTGCCTTTCAGACATCCCGTAGACATTCGTTTCACACAAGAGCTAGACCTTGTACAACCTCCAGTGAAATAAGACTGGAACAGATTATTTGGGGTCCCAATTTCCCTCAAACGCCGGAAGATGGATGGCCACCAGAGGTTGTCAAACGTACCGGAGATGTCAACAAACATATCAGCAACATATCTCGTAGGCGAGTTTAGAACCAAAATATTTGAAGCAGTTCAAACTGAGAGTGGAAATTCGAATTAATACTTCTAAAACTTCTAGAAATTTAGAGCTTCTATTGAAACGGAGGTGACATCTGTTGATGTTTGGGACAGAACTAATAAAAACATTTACAGTTTCTATTGAGACTTTTTACTTTTGTGGGCCTTACAATTCTCATAAAGAAATAAGCGCTATCTATCGATATTTAAGGCAAGTGAAACCATGTAATTTATTAAATTAATTAAAATAAAAAAATATCGTGTAATTAAATATCCATTTTTTTTAGTTGTTTATAAACGTCCTTGACTTAAAAACGCATAACTTCTCATGTAATTCATAACATTTGAGTTTTTAAATTAAAATTTCATGCACTTTGTGATTGTGAAAAGAAGCGCCATCTAGTGATACTTCAGGTAACTCGAATGAGAAATTCGAATAAGAAAAATATATTTTTTGTTTATTTGAGTTTTCTTTTGTTTTTGTTGATTCAGAGAAACATGTTCGATTATCTTTTGTTTTTGAAATTTTCTTGGGTGTCCGTTTGTTTTGTTTTTACTGGTTTTTGTTTTTTCGTTGTTTATTTGAACTTTCTTTTGTTTTTGATAATTTGGAGGAACATGATCGATTTTCTTTTGTTGTTGTTAATTTGGAGAAACAATCGATTTTCTTTTGTTTTTGAAGTTTCCTACAGTTTCCGTTTGTTTTTATCAGTTTTTGTTTTTTTCGTTGTTGTTTATTTGAATTTTCATTTGTTTTCAAGTTTCCTACAGTTTCCGTTTGTTTTGTTTTTATCAGTTTTTGTTTTTCCGTTGTTGTTTATTTGAGTTTTCTTTTGTTTTTGTTAATTTGGAGAAACATGAATGATTTTCTTTTGTTTTTGAAATTTCCTATAGTTTCCGTTTGTTTTGTTTTTATTAGTTTTTGTTTTTTCGTTGTTGTTTATTTGAATTTGTTTGTTTTTATCGGTTTTTGTTTTTCCGTTGTTGTTTATTTGAGTTTTCTTTTGTTTTTGTTAATTTGGAGAAACATAATCGATTCTTTCTCGTTTCTGAAGTTTGCTACGGTTTGCGTTTGTTTTGTTTTATCAGTTTTTGTTTTTTCGTTGTTGTTTATTTGAGTTTTCTTTTATTTTTGTTAATTTGGAGGTACATAATCGATTTGCTTTTGTTTTTGAAATTTGCAACATTTTGCTTTTGTTTTGTTTTATCACTTTTTTGTTTTTTCGTTGTTTATTTGAGTTTTTGTTAATTTGGAGGAACGTGATCGATTTTCTTTTGTTTTTGAAGTTTCCTACGATGTCCGTTTATTTTGTTCTTACCGGTTTTTGTTTTTTCATTGTTGTTTATTTGAATTTTCTTTTGTTTTTGTTAATTTGGAGAAACATAATCGATTCTCTTTCGTGGTTTTTGTTTTATTTCTTCGCGATCTCTAAACATGCAATAAACGAGCCCCATCTATCGTGGTTCAGGACAACTACATTTAAGATATGGAGAGTGCCTAAAGCATACATCAGAGACGTCCTTCTTCTCGTATTCGAGATCAGAACGTAACATTAAATTGTGGACATTTTTATAAAACTTTTAAATTCGCTGACATTTAAGTTTTCAATCGATCTGTGTTTGCAAAAAAAAAACCCCATCTATTGATACTTGGGGCAGTTCGTATTGAAAGAGGAAATTCGAATTAAAAAAAAGTCTAATTTCTAAATTGACCGCCATCTATTGTCATTCAGGACAACTAGATTTACAAGAGGAAAATTTCCTAGAAAGCACACTTCGATCTTCTTATGTTTGAGAATAGAAAAAAATTACAAAACTTTCAAATTCTCTTAAAATTTGAACTACGCGCGCTCCTTGTTTGTTTGACATTTGTAATTTCTTCGAGCTTCATCAATCGCGTTTCCAGGATAACTAGACTTCAGAACAGAAACTTCAGTTTAGTTCAAAGACTCTTCCATGTTTCAGGGCCCTACATTCTCAAAAAGAAGTAAGCGCCATCTGACGAGATACAACACAACTAAAATGAAGTACGGAAAATGCATTATAAAAAAAAATGCAACGATTTGGTTAATAACAAAATAATAATAAATAATAAATTACATTTTTTAAAGTATGAGGATATTAAAAGGATCGTTAAGGTGAGAGCATTTACATTTGGAAATTTTAATTTCGCGCTCTCCACGTCCTGTAGCGCCATCTATTAAGTTTTAAAGCAATTAGGATCCAGCGCGGGAAATTCAAAGTAAAAAAGAACTGATTTTTTTTTCTATTGCAAATAATCAAGACATCAAAGCTAGTCGATTGAGTTGAAATAAATAAATAATCGAAAAAACTTACGCTTGTTCGCTGAAGAACAGAAGAGAATTTCAGTATCGCCACAATTATTTTTGAGTGTCCTTCAGGCGCAATACTGGACGAGACAGCTCCATACACCGCTGTATATTGGCCCTTTAGTTTGCCACGGGGGACCCCGCATACGTGACCGTCGTATGAAATGCAACGCTGATTTTATTTATACCCATAAAAATGGACGAGATGCGTGGTAACACACGTATATTAGGATAAAATATGTCGCAGACGTAGAGGAGAAATATGCCGACCGAACCTGAGGGACCCTCTGATTTAATAGAGGAAAATTTATAAAAATTCAACTGGAACGAACACGTAGGAATCGTTTCAGAAGAAAAAAAAAGGGAGCCCTCGCATTTTTTTTTCATTTAAACAATTTAAAACTAAGTGCACTTTACGAACTTATTCAGCGAGATACTTCAAAGACTTAACTTAGCACTGAAATAGTAGATGAGTAGGGAATCCATCATTTTAATGCCTGAACGGAACGAACAGGCAAGTTTTTGTATGTTACGTTCGTTGTATGTAAATGCTAAAGAACTCATTTTCTAGTTTAAATTGAAATAGAAAAAACGATGATTTTCAAAAGGAGAGGAACGGTACTATTTTATTCGCTTCAGTTGAGAGCTTCTCATGTTCGTCGGAAACCGAATGAAAGAAGCGAATGAAATTTATTGCACCATACTGGGCGTGCTAATTTTTAGGACAAGTCAATGGGACAAAGTTATTATTGTTATTTAACATCGAAATCAATTTTTTTGCTTGAAGTAAATAAACTTAACTTGAATAAGGCAAAGAGTTCTTAACTAGGAATTTTGTATAAAAATCTCCCCTTGTACAAACCCATTTACGTAATTTATGTAACAACAAAACAACTTGTCAACATATTTACATGCACAGCACAGCACAAACTTTACATAAAACGTTAATATTGCTTATGTCCGTTCATAGTATTTGCACAGCTCTAAAACATTTTGTGCAAATAGAAAATTTTTACTTAGCCCGTTCGCTCCATATTTGCTCGCGTAAATTATGTTTGCCCTCTGAATTAAATCGATTGCCACTCTAAATAATTAAATGTTACATAAGTTCGGCAATTAAAAGTGTTTTATCGCGGAATATTAATGGATTGAACGTGTTACGCTCTCCGCATTTTTGGATTTAAATAATATTACGACTTTCAAACACATTAAAACACGAATTTTACAGCGTTTCATTGAGTTTGCATCCCTTTTTTGTTGGGAGGGGTAAAAAAATATGCCCACGCGTTTTGCAAGTCCCAGCGGAAAAATTATTTTGTTTTTTTTTTGCTTTACTCTTTGGATTTTAATCTTTAAGCGCCGGGAGGGTATTCGAATTAAACAAATTTGGAATTTTCATGCAGCAGATTATTTTGTTTTCTTTTTGAATTATTTGCTACTCGATCTTTTATTTTACACAACGTTTCCAGAAACTAACAAATAAATTCTATAAAATGATGGTTGAGGAAAATGTTTTAGAAAAAATACTCAGAAACGTCAACCCTTAAGCGCTGGGAGTTTTAAAAATTCAAATAGCAAATTACCCTTTGTGATACCTCAATTAATCAACAGCAATTTTATGGTGAATACAATAAATAAAACTTTTTCAAAATCGGTTGATACATAACCGAGATATTCCACTCAATATTCGAGCAGGGGTTGATATGGCTCTAGCAATATGTGATCAAAACAATGGCAAGTTGTTTGTGGTTAAATATGAAATAAAATTTATTGACATTACGTAGTGGAGTGTCTCTTACTTGTTCAACAATTACATAGCAAAAATGAGACTTACTGAAGCCGAAATAATCGAAATTTTAATGATGATTGGGTTTGGGGATAGAATTCGGACGCAGAAGTTCGTATTTTGTTCAATGAAACTCACCCAAATCGTCCTCCAATTCCGCAATCAAGCCAAATTTAGAAATCTTGGACACGTGTGTGATAAACCTAAAGCCGGATGTCCATCGGCTTTAGATGAAGACTCACAATTGGATGTCAAGTAAATGGTGCAGGAAAATCTATATTCAACCCTCGTGGAAGTCACTTCACATCTTAATACGCCAAAAAATGCAGTTTACAGACTTCTTCGCAAGGAAAAATTTCATTTTTATAAAGTGCACTTGATGCAAGAGCTATACAATGATGATTTTGATCGACGAGTGCAATTTTGCGAGACAAAGATGGAACTCTCTAATACAAATCCTGCATTCATTAGAAATATTATTTTTTCTAACGAGTAAACACTTTGCTTAATGCTGGGTGGTGAACAGTATTTGGACTTGAATTAATTCCGACTTTAGCGGCACTGTTTCCTAATGTAGAGCAAAAGACGATCGAATGATTATTCTTGGTTTTCTTTTAAAGGAAAAAAATCAAACGAAAGTCAATCGTTATTCTTTTTTCGTCAAAGGCGAGGAGGAAAGAAACGAAAAACCTTCTTCATCGATTCGTTGTTGAATTTCTTTAAAAAAAAACAACTGGAAGTCGATAGTCATTCTTGTTCAATCATCAAAGAGAACACAAAGGACGATCGAATAATTTCATTCTTGATATTTTTTGTGAAGAAAGAACATACGGAAGTTTGTCGTCGTCCATTTTTTCTTCCATCAAAGATGAAAGAAAAAACAAAGACGTCCAAACGATACTGAACACTGACTGCCTTCTCTTTTCTTCTTATTTTTTCTTCGTCGGAAGACAATGAGAGACGAAAAAAATTTACACAAAAGGCGATCGAATGATTATTCTTGGTTTTCTTCTAAAAAGAAAATCAAAAAAAAGTCAATCGTCATTCTTTTTCGTCAAAGATGAGGAAGAAAGGAACTAAGGACTCTCGATGATTCACTGTTCATTTTCTTTTTAAGAAAACACAAATTTGAAGTCGATAGTCATCCTTGTTCCTTCATCAAAGACGAAGGAGAACACAAAGGACGATCGAATAACTTCATTCTGGATTTTTTTTGTGAAGAAAGAGCATACGGAAGTTTATCGTCGTCCATTTTTTTCCATCGAAGATGAAAGAAAAACAGATACGCCCAAACGATACCGAACACTGGCCGCCTTCTCCTTTCCTCTTTTTTTTTTCGTCGGAAGACAACGAGAGGCGAAAAAAATTTACGCAAAAGGCGATCGAATGATTTTATTCTTGATTTTCTTCTAAAGAATAAAAAATCAAACGAAAGTTAATCGTCATTCTTTTTTCATCAAAAGCGAGGAGGAAAGAAACAAAAGACTATCGAATGATCCATTGTTGAGTTTCTTTTAAAAAGAAAACAATTGGAAGTCGATAGTCATCGTTGTTCCTTCATCAAAGACGAAGGAAAATACAAAGGACGATCGAATAATTTCATTCGTGATTTTCTTGTGTAGAAAGAACATAGTCATTCTTTTTTCGTCAACGATGAAACGGTCGCGGATTTGATATTTAAAAACAAATCGGGTTTTTTGTTTGTTTAAATTGTAGATACCAAAGAAAAGTAATCTTACGAGGCGGAGAATGCCACCGTGAAGGGATGGTTTCCAAATTAGGGTCGTTTAGAACACCCAGTTCGAAAAGGGCACTTGCACTTGCTGACACCATAAATCAGACCGCTTTCAAATTTTGTCCATACGCTTTAGAATCTTTGAAAGAATTTGTCACGCAAGTACTCGAGATATTTTGTAAGTTTTAGAAAAAGGATCCTATTATATCGCCAGTAGAAAGGAATTTGTTTTGTTTGGGAATTGTTAAATGAAAGGACGGGAAATAATAAATATGTCAATCGACACTTGTATAGCGTCGAGTTATTTGGAAGAAGTTGGAAAGTTTCAACCATGTGCGAGACCACCGAGGAGTGAAGTATCTGTCAGGCTAATTACTGTTCGGTAATTTAGTAGTCCAAGGGAACGAGAGAGAGGCGTGATTTTTTCTGAACTCAAATAGCGGCTATTGGACAAGGGGGTTCTTAAAGTTTGCTTCGGGGGCATAGGGAGGAGTTTAGTTTGTTACTTGCGAAGAGAAAATCAAAAACGGAGGAGAAAAAGGTTCTAATCGTTCGAACGAGCAGTTGAATTTTAATTTAACTTGAGAAGTACTTTGCAGTTGTTTTCATCTATTTTCCATAATTATAGCTAAATCATATTATTTCTGGACGGTCAAAATAAAGTGTTAAGAAAAGGGCAATTAAAACTCGAACCGCGCCGCGATCTACGACGCGAGTGGATTATAATAAAAACAGGTGCGCGAGTGTGTTCACACACACTCGCGCGCATCGAATAGCATCGAAAGGAACAAAGGACTACCGAATGATTCATTGAAGATTTTTTTCTTAAGAAAAAACAATTGGAAGTCGATAGTCATCCTTGTTCCTTCGTCAAAGACGAAGGAAAACACAAAGGACGATCGAATAATTTCATTCTTGATTTTCTTGTGTAAAAAGAGCATACGGAAGTTTATCGTCGTTCATGTTTTCCTCCATCGAAGATGAAAAGAAAAACATAGACGATCAAACGATACTGAACACCGGTCGCCTTTTCTTTTTTTTTTCTTATTCTTTCTTCGTCGGAAGACAAAGAGAGACGAAAAAAATTTACACAAAAGGCGATCGAACAATTAATTATTCTTGATTATCTTCTAAAAAATAATCAAACGAAAGTCAATTGTCATTCTTTTCTCGTCAAAGGCGAGGAGGATAGAAACAAAAGACTATCGGATGATTCATAGTTGAGTTTCTTTTTAAGAAAAAACAATTGGTAGTCGATAGTCATCCTTTCCTGTTTGGGTGGGCTTAAGTTTGGTGAGCAATAAATTATTGCAATAAAATATCAGGTGCGAGCTTTGTTTTAAATGATATTTGGTGGTTTGCATTGTGAGTTACGTGTTACGTATAATGGAGATAAGATTTTTGAATTCAAATTTTGGGCTTTGCAGTTCAGATCTGTATGGCGCGAAATGAATTTGTGCCAAATTTGACGTTGAAGGTCTTCAAGGTGGCGAAGAAATAAATCTATGTAGACTAAGTGAACTACTTTTTGAATTTAGAAGATAATTTATTAACGTAAAATGTTTTTAATTTAAAATTAGGGAGATATACCAAATTCCAATATCTTTGGAAAAAAATTGAATTAAGGAAAATTACTAATTATAAATATTATTATTGATCAGAAAAGAAAAATGTTGAGTTATGTTCTAATATGCATGGAGCATCGGTCGCATTCACGAAAAGTAGCAGAAAGCACTACGCTCCCTCAACATTTGCTAACGTCTCTTGTGTAGTCTTTTTGGAAGCGATTGTCACTGTGATAAAACAGACAATGCAATCTTTTTAAGTGATTTTTTTGAAAACTATTTAAATCTGAATTATTGATCTTGAGATGAGCGAGAAATACCAACAAAAATGAGACTTACTGAAGTCGAAAGAATCGAAATTTTAATGATGATTGGGTTTGGAGTTAAAACTCGGACGCACGAAGAAGTTCGTGTTTTGTTCAATGAAACTTCACCCAAACCGTCCTCAAACATCGATAATCAACGGTAAGTCGAATTGAAAGAACAAATTTCGCGATCTTGAACGTACAGTATATCGGACAGACAGGAGAAGTGTCCAAGCAACATGTCCAAAATAAAGTTAAACTAGAAGCAAGTGCACTATATCTGAACTTTAATAAAAACAGACAATAATGTTGTATAATTTCGTCCCAACACCATTTATTACAAAGCCACCGACAGATTCATATTCAATACAACAATACGTCAAGGAGTACTGGTGATTTAGTTTTAAAGACTATACTGAACGTACTAACGGGCGCACAGAATAAATAAACAAAACTAATCATCCGACCTTCTCATAACTTAAAAGCGAACGTCCAAGTCTTGTGTCCGACGAGATTAGGAATCCTCAAACATCTGACAGATGTTGCTTCGAACACCAGGAGGGAGTCACTCTCAGTTACCACTTCGATGGCGTCAAAGTGGTATCCTCTCTTGTTCACGTAACCAACTCTAAGATGGCGGACCAAAACGGTTAGCACACGTCATTAATCGAACCGTTTCACAACGATGCCCCGTAGGTTTCTCTAGCTTGCCTCCGGTTATCAAATTCCGGTAAAGCGTCCGGAACGTCATGGTGGTGAATAGAAGGCGGAATAAAAAAAACCCAGATAAAGGAAAACACGGATTACGAGCCAAACAGTGCACAACGTGGCTAAAACCATACCTGCCCTAGAATCGACGGATAGGTTTGGAAAGGCCTTGGACTGACAGCAAACAATTCACCAGATTATTACATCCGTTTACTTTTTCACTCGAGAACAAACACAGTTCAATGAGAATTGAACCAAAAGCAAGAACAATTCTCCATACGGCCTGTTTGCCAAGCGAACAACAGCGAGATTGCTACGAACTCTTAGTCGTGCAGCTTACAAAGCGCAAGGTTTGGGGTGGGAAGAAGAATCATATGTTCCGGAGAGGCAAATAGCAGGCCTAGAATTCAAACGAGTGTCCACCTGGGCTAGACTTATTACAACAAAGAAGGAGAGTACAGAGGTGTCTCCTTTGGTGGTCAAGGCTCCAAAAAATCAGACGGTGATACGCCCACGTTTCCACCAATATACAGGCTGACCCAAAAACTAAAAATGAATTTAGCGTAACATCCGTAACAACCTAATACAGAGGGTTCACTAATTCACCCAATTCCAGAATTTGGCTAAGGCCTCTTTTCAATATAAACGTCCAGTATAGGAATATCTCGACCAAATATTTTTTAATCGATGAATTGGTAGATAGGGACCTTTTGAAATTCACCCAATCACCCCTGAAATGGTAAACAGTTTGTCTCTAGATTAGGACATTGCCTCGCCGTTAACGGATAACAATTTGAATATTTAATTTAATTTTAATATTGTTTTATTTTTTAAAAGAATTTTTTTCAGTTTGTTGTTTTGTTTCGTTTGAATACATTTTTGTTGAATATCTCATTTATATATAAGTTGGGATTACTGGCGCTTAAGGATCGAGAGGTGGGAGGTTGAAAATTACATCTCTAAAAGATGTGCCCGAACATTTTTCTAAAACGTTTTACATTTAATCCGTTACTTTCTGGAAACACTGTATATTAGCTAAATGTAAATGATTCCGAAAGGTAACCGCAAACTTTGTTCGGAGAATTTCCACCGGTCGCCCTCATTCTCATTCTCATTCTCTGAAAATAAGGTATTCTCAGATAGTTTCATGTGTAAATTCGGTTTATTGAAGAGCCGACCCTCATTTATCACATGAAGAAGACGCATTTCTAACTCTTCGGCCTGAATGGAGAGAGAGTATCAAACCTAATCAAGTTCACAAGTTTTCTCTCCATCGCCGACGACGACGACGACGGAAGACCCTGTTTACATAACAACGGAATTTGCGATTCCGAACTATTACATTACTTTCGTTTGGTTTACAAAGGAATTTAGAATTTGTTGTATTAAGCCACGAGGCCCCGTTTGCAGGTAGTAGCATCAAGGGGACTATAATTTTCAAACAAGCGTTTCTTCAAACACTCGTCGATTTTTCTTCTTGGGGAAATACGCTGTGGCAAGGGATCCTAACAGTTCGCAACTTTACAACAATAGCCAGCCGATTTAGGCGAGGAAAAACAACCCCCGATGATCGATCCAATATTAATGCACCCCAGATGTGAACTACCCACAACACAAATCATCTTCGCAAAATAAAAAAATGATAACGCAAGCTATTTTAATTAACTTAAAAACTTTGCTGTGATTAAACGCGCTCCCCTCGATACATATTTTTTTTTTAATTAATTAAGCTTGTTTGCACTGCTTTTTGCCCCCGGAATTAAAAATACTTTTGATGTCGGGCGCGTTCCATGAGTTGTGCAAAAAAAAAACACAACACCCAGGAATAATAATAGAGGCATTAATTTCAGTTAGAGCAGAAGGGGATTAGTGACTGAAAGGATTACTTTTTGCAACTTGGTCGGAGGGTGACGCCCGGTAGCAACAACAACAAAATAAACACGAACGTATTCGGTATAACATCGACGTCGCGACGCATTAACATGTGCGGATTATGAAATTACATGATCTCGTTAGACCGAAACAAACAGCGGCTTCTGCAATTGCCGTTTGTAATAGTTATTGTTAACTAAATTTTGCGCGCGTAATTTTCTTGTTTAATTAAATTATTTCCGGGGCGAGTATTAGCGAAATGCAAGGATAAAGAGTTGTTGGAAACATGTCCGATGCACTTAACGAATGAAATGGTATAATATACTCGTAAACCCTGATATTAAAATAATTAATGACCAACATAATTAATTCTTATATGTTACAGTTTTGTTCATTTTGGTTCGCAGAAACTCGGTCTTATTACCCTCTCTGTTATTCTGCTATGCCATTGGCAAAAACAATAAGACGTTCTATTTCCCTTTACAATGCTTTACAATTAGGTAACATTAATGCAATGATACAAATGGGAATCCGGTAATAATCGCGGTTTAATTGCATCCGATATTAGCCGAGCGCGGCTACGTTTACCCTCCCCAATTAAAGCGACTTTGTGTACTCAGATTTCTTCGCTTGGTTACCCGGTTATCTTCCAGCTATGGGTATTACATTTGATAACCGCATTCTGTTTGAACCCCAAAACGATCTTAACGTGCAGAAGTTGCATTGGATATTAAAAGACCTAAGTATTTTTTTGTTACTATCAAACTGAAGTTTAAAATCAATTGGCTTAAGAAGTAATAATGAAAAATGGAGGTTTTATTAATTAATTAAGTTTTTATATCGCGACTGGCTTCATAAAGAGCCACCAAATGGCACACGGTTGTCCATTCCTATAATTTTTCTTGGTACACCCAGGCAAGTGGATGCAGGCGTGCATCGAGTTGCGCTCGCTTATTGACAAAGTTTTTTTCTCAAAGTTTACAGGTGTCGTGATTTTGTTACAATTATTTACGTCCAGTGTCGTTATTTAAATTCCAGTTTCAATTTACTGAAGTTTAAACTCGAGTGGAACTTGAGTGAAAAAATCGGTCACCTTGTTACGTTATGTTTCAAACTCCTTACGTTTTAATTTAATAGAATTCCAATTTCTTGCAGAGGAAAATATACTGAGGTAATAAGGACAAACGGAAAAATATTGATAGAAGATAGAGAAAGAGGTTGATTTCGTACGCAAAGAGGAAATATCAAGAAGCTTCCCCAAATAAGAAATGAAAGAAAACGAAAGGAGGAAAAAGCAGGGCAAAAACAGAGCGAGCGTATTCTGGTACACTGGGTGTTTCTTAACTTCATACAAAAAGTGAAACCAGTGAAAGTTTACATTAAAAGTGATAGATTGAAGCAGTTTTTGCATAACAATTGATTAATAAATATTAATAAATGTTTTTGGCGAACGATGAAACAGTTTGATAGTCCCTGGTTTATTTTTCTGACGTAATTAAGTCCTCGGAGAAATTTGCTGATATCAGCATCGGTTGTTAGTGGGTCAGTTGTCAACTGTACTTTGTCGCGTTGAAAACATGGCCAAATTTTCCAATACTGTTCTTGTAGACATGATTTTAATTTACAGCGAATGTGGTCAAAATGCGTTGGCTGCAAGACGTTTATATGCACAGCGCTACGTCACAAAAAACATCAATTCTGTACAGCTGAGGCATTTAAATCCATTTAAATCGCCAACCAGCGTTACTAAAACAATTTCTTAGAAAACGGAAACTGATTTTTACCAGAGTTATTATTTACTTTTTCCCTATTGTTGTATGACAAAATTTGCTTATTTTTTTGTCTACTATCTGTGGTTTTGATTAAAGACATAGGTTTTGGGACCCAGTTTATACAGGATGAATATAACATAGGAAATCCCATTTATTCAAGTATTGGCTTCCCTAATTATTTTACAGCAAAATTTCATGCAGTTGTTTTAAAGTACTCTTCAAGATGAGTAGAGTCTGGACAATTTAAGAATTTTTCATTTGCTCAGTTTCAAGATATTAAAAAAAAATCAGTAACCACATTCAATTTATATCAAACTATCAGCACGACCTTGTTCAGTGAATGTGAAAATAAAGCTTTTTCTATCAATCGTTTTCAAAAACGACTAGATGTATCAATCATCTGTCAAGCTTTCTTCACATTCAGTGATCAAGGCCGTGCTGATAGTTTGATATAAATCGAAGCTGCACAGACAGATTAACCTTGAAGAGTACTTTAAAAAACCTAAATGAAATTTTGCTCTAACGTAATTAGGGAAGCCAATGTTTGAACACCTTCAAATTAAAGGGATTTCCTATGTTTCCTTCATCGATGCAGCACCTTGTATATATAGTAAATCGTAAGCGAAACCGCTAACGTATTTTTAAATTTTGGATTACAGGAAAATTAATTAGACTCAACGTTGGTATGCCTAAAAATAACTTGGTTGCTTTAAACACAGTAATTAACAAAAGCTTTATTCGTATACAAAAATTCGTCAGTGTCTCTTTGAATAAATTCTTGATTATATTGTTTGTATGTTCCGTGTTGTAATTTTGCTTATGTAATTTTAAATTGAATATACTGGGTGTTTTAACTTCATACAAAAAATGAAACGAGTGAAAGTTTACATCAAAAGCAATTTTTGTATAACAATTGATTAATAAATATTAGAGATAATAAATGTTTTTGGCGGACAATGAAACAGTTTGATAGTCCCTGGTTTATTTTTCTGACGTAATTAAGTCCTCGGAGAAATTTGTTGATATCAGCATCGGCTGTTAAGTGGGTCGGTTGTCAGCTGTACTTTGTCGCGTTGAAAACATGGCCGAATTTTCCAATTCTGTTCTTGCGGACATGATTTTAATTTACAGCGAATGTGATCACAATGCGTTGGCTGTAAGACGTTTCTATGCACAGCGTTACGACGAATCAGTGTTTCCAAGGGATGCAGTATGGGCAGAAAAAAATCCTTGTGCAATGCGACATCGTAGTTTTTAACAACCTGTGTGCAGATATGTTAAACGGCACTTTAATCTGTCTATTTGTTTTATCTAATCGCTTGGACGAAATGGTGTATTTACGTTTCTTGCAAACTAATTTTCCGGAACTCCTAGAGGATATAAATTTAAATATTAGAAAATATTAAGACATTAATCCATTAGATTTTTATATGTGGGGATATTTAAAAAATCTAGTGTACGCCGAAGAACTAAATACAATAGACGAAGTCAACGCACACAGTAGAAAATATCCGAAAACAAAACCAAATCCGTAATGCATATGAATCTCTGCTTCGTCGAGCCGACGTATGTTTACGTCTGCGTCCAGAAACTGTTCCATTAGGTGCACCTCGATATGTCCTTTACGATTCTTAAAAAAACTTGACATTGTCGATGACAAGTCGATGTTTTTTGAAATACTGTAGCGCGCGGAATCGTGAAATAAAATCGACGATCTAAATTGCATTTATGAATGGCACATAGCTGCAGGGAGGTAATAAATCCATAAACAGCGAAGAAATTTATGACTAGATTTTATTTTTCCCTTGACCGAAAGCTCGGTGTATTCAATTTTGCCACACGTCGAATGCAGCAGCGATGTGAAATCGCGTGGATATTTAAACTTATTTAATTTAATAATAAATTACAAATGTGGGGCTACGCAAAAATATGCATTTGGTATGTATGTTGTCGCACATTACAAATTGTTATTAAAATAAAATTTGTCGAATCTTCGTATATGAATGAGTAACAATCCATTCGTTCTCATTTAAAGTCCATCCTAAAAATATGGGACTTTAGTTTCCCTTCGATTTTCTCTAAATTTATTCATTACAGAGAAAATTTTACAAAGAAACTTTTCTTTCTTTTCCCGACATCTACCCGCATACCAAGTTTGATGCATCTTCAATGAAACACCTAGTATAGCACTTAACTTGGATCACCATGTATATTGCATCCTTTTCATATATTTCCCCCCCAAAAAAATTACTATAGGTATAAGAACTTAGGAAGCCATTGGTGTAATTTTACCTGTAGTTAAATACACGCTGTATATCTCGATCGAATCCTAAAAGAAACAGAAACGTTGAGATCTTTAATTGCCCTAATTTTCTCTCTCTTACGTTAAAAATAATTGTTTGTGTCTTGTGGGTTTGTTTTTAAAAAAAGAAAAAAAAAAAGAAAGTGAAGAGGTCAGGACGATCATAAATCAAATATCAATTAATTTATTTCTACAGAAACCAGAGATGATACGGCCGGGATCGTTAATAAAAATAAAAACGAAACATTTTTTATCGGCAAGGGAAGTTTCCGGTTATTCGATATATCTCTGGATGCTTTGTTTCGACGGGCACATCTTTCAACCCAAGAATGGATGGGCTTATACGTTTCGGCTGATTTCATCTATTTATAACTACATGAAACAATCGGTGAAAACTGCACAGAGAATTTCGCTTTCTTAAATTTTCCACTCCTGAAGCTATCAAGTAATTACAAGCTTAATTTATTGTTTTGAATACACTAAGGATTCTAATTGGCATGCTGTTAAATTAAATAAAAAAATTAAACTCACGTATCACAACAATGTCTTGTTTTTATTTATTAAAAGAAATTATCTTTGCCATCCATGTATTTCGACAATTTGCGCAGCGTAATCTCACGAATTAGTTTGAAACGTACGCATAGATAAATCTAAGGCAATTTTAATTTATGAACGGCATTTAACAAAGGATAATTTACACGACAAGAGCTAATAACGGCCATTTATCACAACAAGTTTACTTCTAGCAGGGTGTTTAATATGCCTCCATTTTCCTCCACCTTGGTTTTAGCATTACAATGTGCCGCAGCAATTTTTGGCCGGGCGGAAACGACGACGAAAACGTTTTATTTAATACGGCCTCCTCTCGGTGTCATTTTTCTCGGTTTTAAGAACGTTAATCCTGTTGCTTTTTGTTCGCTTTCAATCTGAACGCGGCCGGACTTATGAGGGATGTTATATTTTATAGTGGCACCTGCGTTTGGGAAACCCACGTCATAACTAAACGGGATTATAATTAATTCGACAAATTAATTTTATTCACTAACGCGTCGGACAGATGAATGTTGTTTTGTCAAATGAAAGTGCCGAAGGGAGAGTGCAGGTACGATTTTGAAAGCTCGAATGGAATTAGTAAAACGAATCGAGGCGAAAAACTTTAAAAAAAAAATAAGAAAATGAGGGTAAATGAATATCTATAACACGATTAATTGCAAAGAAAATAATAATAATAATAAAACCTGGTTGAGTGCAAGGGAAGGTACACAGGAATTGACAGGTGGAGATAGTCGAATGAGAATAATTCATATGGTGCGGCTATGTTTGGAGTTAATACTAAAGCAACAAGCGCATTTAGGAAACACCATGACGAACACTCTCCAACAGAGACAAACATGTTCAGAAGAAGCAAGAAATCCCATTGATGTCGAAAAATGGCGCGATTATTATTATTATATGGAATCAGTTTGTATGGAGCGACAATGTTTGAAAACAAGTAGGAAGTTACAAATCACGCAGAAGGCACAGTTATGAAAACTGTCGAATGGAGAAAAAGGAAACACCATGACGAAAACTATCCAACAGAGAGAAACATGTTTAGAAGGAGCAATAAATACCATTGATGTCGAGAGATGGAGCGGTTATTATTACATGGAATCAGTTTGTATGGTGCGACAATGTCTTAAAACAAGTAGGAAGTTACAAGTCGCGCAGAAGGCACAGTTATGAAAACTGTCGAATGGAGAAAAAGGAAACACCATGACGAAAACTATCCAACAGAGAGAAACATGTTTAGAAGGAGCAATAAATACCATTGATGTCGAGAGATGGAGCGGTTATTATTACATGGAATCAGTTTGTATGGTACGACAATGTTTTAAAACAAGTAGGAAGTTACAAGTCACGCAGAAGGCACAGTTATGAAAATTGTCGAATGAAGAAAAAGGAAATACCACGACGAAAACTATCCAACAGAGAGAAACATGTTTAGAAGGAGCAAGAAATGCCACTGATGTCGAAAAATGGGGCGGTTATTATTACATGGAATCAGTTTGTATGGTGCGACAATGTTTGAAACAAGTAGGAAGTTACAAGTCACGCAGAAGGCACAGTTATGAAAACTGTCGAACGAAGAAAAAGAAAATACCACGACGAAAACTATCCAACAGAGAGAAACATGTTCAGAAAGAGCAATAAATGCCATTGATGTCGAGAGATGGAGCGGTTATTATTACATGGAATCAGTTTGTATGGTGCGTCAATGTTTGAAAATAAGTAGGAAGTTACAAGTCGCGCAGAAGGCACAGTTATGAAAACTGTCGAATGGAGAAAAAGGAAATACCACGACGAAAACTATCCAACAGAGAGAAACATGTTTAGAAGGAGCAAGAAATGCCACTGATGTCGAGAAATGGGGCGGTTATTATTACATGGAATCAGTTTGTATGGTGCGACAATGTTTGAAACAAGTAGGAAGTTACAAGTCACGCAGAAGGCACAGTTATGAAAATTGTCGAATGAAGAAAAAGGAAATACCACGACGAAAACTATCCAACAGAGAGAAACATGTTTAGAAGGAGCAAGAAATGCCACTGATGTCGAAAAATGGGGCGGTTATTATTACATGGAATCAGTTTGTATGGTGCGACAATGTTTGAAACAAGTAGGAAGTTACAAGTCACGCAGAAGGCACAGTTATGAAAACTGTCGAACGAAGAAAAAGAAAATACCACGACGAAAACTATCCAACAGAGAGAAACATGTTCAGAAAGAGCAATAAATGCCATTGATGTCGAGAGATGGAGCGGTTATTATTACATGGAATCAGTTTGTATGGTGCGTCAATGTTTGAAAATAAGTAGGAAGTTACAAGTCGCGTAGAAGGCACAGTTATGAAAACTGTCGAATGGAGAAAAAGGAAATACCACGACGAAAACTATCCAACAGAGAGAAACATGTTTAGAAGGAGCAAGAAATGCCACTGATGTCGAGAAATGGGGCGGTTATTATTACATGGAATCAGTTTGTATGGTGCGACAATGTTTGAAACAAGTAGGAAGTTACAAGTCACGCAGAAGGCACAGTTATGAAAATTGTCGAACGAAGAAAAAGAAAATACCACGACGAAAACTATCCAACAGAGAGAAACATGTTCAGAAAGAGCAATAAATGCCATTGATGTCGAGAGATGGAGCGGTTATTATTACATGGAATCAGTTTGTATGGTGCGTCAATGTTTGAAAATAAGTAGGAAGTTACAAGTCGCGCAGAAGGCACAGTTATGAAAACTGTCGAATGGAGAAAAAGGAAACACCATGACGAAAACTATCCAACAGAGAGAAACATGTTTAGAAGGAGCAAGAAATGCCACTGATGTCGAAAATTGGGGCGGTTATTATTACATAAAATCAGTTTGTATGGTGCGACAATGTTTGAAACGAAGTAGGAAGTTACAACACGCAGAAGGCACAGTTATGAAAACTATCGAATGAAGAAAAAGGAAACACCATGACGAAAACTATCCAACAGAGAGAAATATGTTTAGAAGGAGCAAGAATTGCCATTGATGTCGAGAGATGGAGCGGTTATTATTACATGGAATCAGTTTGTATGGTGCGACAATGTTTGAAACCAAGAAGGAAGTTACAAGTCACGCAGAAGGCAAATTATGAAAACTGTCGAATGGAGAAAAATGTTGATGATCTTAAAGACACAGAAATGAAATTATATTGTTCGCTTCGGCGTACAAAAGACAAATGATTTATTGAAAATATTTAAAAAAAAAGTGAACGTGAGGACAACTGTCGTCGTACCGAATTTTTATTAACCTGAATACACAAAAAAAAAGAGTTTCAAACAAATAAGAATTGATTCAATAAAAATATTTGAAGAAACGAACGTGGAACGATCTATCGTCGCCGTACCGATTTAAAGAAAAAAAAGTCAACAAATGAAATGCAACATTTCACTATGCCAGTAATTGTCGGTGAAACACAGATTGATATAAAAAAAATTGCCGATGACGCGCGCGCAGCATCTGAGACGTTGACCTAATTCTTTCAAACGTAAATAAAAAATTTATTGCAGTTTTTGCTTTTTATTGAAAGCCAACTTGCCTCAACAAGTCATAAAGTAAGCAGAGGCTTAAAAACAAAGGAACTGCACACGCTTGTTGTAGGTCAGTTTTTCATTTTTCAGCAATACCGTTCAGACTTGGAGAATGAATCTCTTTTATAATGAGATACCTACAGTTTTAATTAAAGACATGTTTTGAGACAGCCTGTATAAGCGATAGAGCCTTGTTGTGGTCAAAGATATTAAGGCACCTTTTTCTTCCTTAAGTTGTGCAACTTCGACAACAACAAATTAAAAAAAAACAATAAATATTGAAAAATTCCTTACTATTTCAATTTTATTTTCAGCTTACACCTTAATCCGTTTCAGGGAAAATTCTGATTTCATTTTCGTTCGAAAATCAAGCAAATTCGTTCGGAAAATCGAACCAGCACGGGGGAAACGACGTCATCCAAGGTAAAGTGCAATCTGCATGAAAATATATGTTGCGACAGAATTTTCAGCTGCGATACTCGCATCCATATTTGATTCCCGCTCGGTTGCCGCCGCCGCTGCAAATCATAAATAAAACAGAACCGTTCGTATTCTAAAACATAAGATATGTCGAATGCATGCACGTTTCCGACGAGAGTGCAGCGGTCGAGATAGACAGGGGCTCATTCGCATATGCATAACTGAAACTGACTCCGGAATTCAGAGAGCATGACATAAACTCAAGCCTCAAATCCACTACTAACTATATTCATTTAATTCATGGATGTATTTGAAGTCTTCGTCCACAAATACGAAACGTAGGGGAAGGAGTTATGGTATTGAAAATGAAATATATTTTGTCTGATTGACTAAAACTAAACTGATTAGATTTCGATGGAGACGGGGTTTTATTTTAGTGCTTTCAGATAAATAAAAACTTCCGGAAGTCCGGGCAATAATTTCCCGGAGATAGGGAATACCTCCGGGACATAAAAGTTTGAATATCACTGAACTGCACTACGATAATCTCCTTCATTATTTGATCAAAGTTAAAGCCCGGCTTATTTTGTTTGAGTCACAGAAGATTTCGCAGGGAATTGAATTGCGGCATTGCGCAGCGTCAGCGTATGTAATAAAGTAATGCTCAGATTTAAGTAGAAAATGTAGCGTACGGAAAACACCCTGGCTGCCTGGCAATAAGAACTTTCAACAAATTACGCCGTTATCTCTCACGGGATTAAAATGCATGTATCATTGTCATTGTGCTCTATTAAATGTGGATGGATTTAAACTACTGTTTTAGTAAGTTTGTTGCCGGGGTGGAAGTTCAAACATGACACACCTACAACATATCTGCAGGTGTTAATTCATCTAATGTATTACAACGTTTCAGGTTACAGTGATTACAGAAAAACAATTCAGTGAGTAGGCCATCTTAGGGAAAACTAAATATAAATAAAAAAATCATTGAAATTTTACTATTTCTTACGTAGCTCATTCAGAAATAGTTGAGAGTCATGTGACTAGTTTACGTAAGTAAACAAACTGGTAACAAACATTGTTCAAATAAAAATTCTCTCTTCTGTATAAATAGTGCCTTCAGAAATAATTGAGAGCCACGTGACTGATATAGATATACTCATGTGCTCGGTCAAATACAATTTCTTAACCATAGACGTCTTGAATATCAAAACATCAAACTGATTCTTCATGTAACGTAATAGGAAACTTAGAATTCAAGATAACTAGGAGTAGGTTAAAGGTCACAGGAGAACAAGCAGCAACAAGGCGGCCTGCCACATATAAATGAACAGCCTGTATTTGGCGAAAATTCAGCAATTGTTTAGCATCAAAGGTCACGTGGTTCTCAACTATTGCAGTTACTGACATTTTCAAAACGATCCACGCTGTACATACCGATTTGTAAAGGGTGGGTTACTTCTTGTTGCACAAAATTTAATCAACGCTCTACTTTAAAGCCAAATAATAATAAGAAGACGGAGCAAGTATGTATTTGGATAAAAGGTGAAGGAATTTACTTAGTCTCGAGGCGGGAAGCTGTTTCAACTCGTATCTAAAGAAATTGCGTTGCTGACTAAAGCGCATTTGCATAAATTGTTTGTTTTACTAGAGAACAGAACTAACAGCAACAAACACTTTTAACATTATTTACTTGATTACATACATATCGCGTTGGCTCTCATAAAATTACACTTATACAATTATTCTTGTCTCGTTGATACCAGAACAAATAAAATTATAATATACAGAGCGAGCAACAATAAGTAAGTAAAATTCTGAGTTAAAGGAAATTATTAAATTAACTCTTCGCTGTTCATTTGACGACCGCAATTTCAAATCCTTGAAGATGGCACATAAAAGTAAATTATATGACTGGCCACAGTCTTCAGACAATGCCATAAAAAGGACGTCGGTAAGACGTAAATAAGTCCCCCCCCGTCTTACTCGAATATAAACTGATTCCGAACAATACCGCAAATTCAAACTCCGCCTTTCTTTCTCCTGCCGATGTTTGTACTGAATAATACAAAGAAAACTCCAAACATCTCCTGAATATAAAATAAACAGAGCTCACGAGAGGTAGGTCAAGTAAACATCACCGAATGTTACACGCATACATATATTAACGAAACGTTATTACTTACAGGTTCAAATATCGATCGTTTTAAAAATATCCAAGACGAGCGGTGAGTGATATTTCTTGCGTTTTTATATTGTTTATCGATCGTCCGTTAGGATTCCTGAGGGCTGAAAATAGTGATATACAGCGGCGGCAACTAATGAAAAGAAAGAATTATTTCTGGTAGGAACCTTTCAGTTGCGGTTTGCAACAATAGCTGGGGCCGAAAGTTTCGCGCTCGTATATCTTTAAGTTGTCATCGGTTTTCGCACGCATACTCCCCCATTAGATGGGCTTTCGTTATTATTAACTTGGCAAAGAAGTTACTTTAATTTATACGTGCATTTTGTTTTATTTTTGGAAACGGGCTTAAAAAAATATATTGTATTTAAAAGGCTTAGGCCTAAACCTTCTTATTTTGACATTTGCATGAATTCTTTCCTCGTTGTCTTTTCCTGTAATTCTTCTCCGAACTTTTGTGTATCATCATACGTGATCTTCTTCCTTTTTTCTTTAACTTGCATTTTGCTTAATTTCTTTACTCATTCCTCTATGTTATTTCCACCTTAGTATACTTTCCTATAAATCTTCTGGTCTTTGAGTCGACGTTTACCTCCATCTTCAATTAGTGTTGGCTATTTTGCCTTTATCACACTCCTTTCCTCATTACACTTTCCTATAACTTTCCTTATATCTTTTATTTTATCCTTCCTTAGCTTGATCTTTACAGGGCAACGTTTACATTTCGGCACATGAATAGGTAAGGTGGTCAAAGCTAACATCAACACATCGCTTCATACACAGCAGGGCACTTGAATAGACGAGATTATCGAAGCAAAGAACTAAGTTTTGGTAATATTTAAACCGTTCTTCACAAACATGTCTCCATACATATGGAAAAAGTAACCTGGTCGTCAGTTTTCATCGCCAAAATTCCTGCAAGGAATTTATCTACGGACTAAGTCTAGGCAAAAGTCGTAATGTAGACGTTGATGAAAGTGGCCATCAAAATCTGGCACTCGCAATGGTTGAGGATATCCCCAGTCCAGGGATGAGGCAACCAAAATCCTTAACTTTAAAAGCACGCTTGAAACCAGAAGCAAAAAATCCTGCGGAAGGAGCGATGACATTTCTGAAACAGCTCAGCTAAGACGCATGCACAACAAAAGGATAAATCCTCAAACCCAATCACATCAAAAAAGTCAAGGGAAAAGCTGTATCGTTTCACTTGGAGGACACTGCCACGTTCGCACTCGGTCAACATCACCACATCGCCGTTAAAAGCAAGGCGAAATGCGTCCAGCCCAAAAAGCAAACTCGTACTTCTCCTTCTTTAAGGGCAAGATGAACCAAATAACTCCCACTAAATACAGGAGGACCGGCGTGAAACTAGGTACGCGGTCATGCCCCTCAAGTAGTCGATTTCCTTGAAGAAAACGCCGAAGTACTCCATCAAGTCCTCCCCGTAGAAGAAGTAATTGGCGGAGGCTAGGAAGTACCAGGAAATCAGGCGGAAGCGCACGGTTTGGTAAAAGCGTGGGCGATGCCGATTAACTCAGAGAAACAGTTGACTTGGATTCTGAGGGCCTAAGTAAATCACCAAGCAGAAGTAACTTATCAACAGAAGGCCGAAGATTGTGCGCATTAATAGCATCTTGCCGGTCTCCTGCATGTCCTTGCAGAAGTTTTCCAAGAGACACGTTTGTTTGACTTGCGTTTGAGTCGAGAAGCTTCAAAGGCTTCTGTGAATTGGCGATCGTTGTCTTCTAAAAAGAAAATCAAATTCTAATTTATTCCACACTTGCCGATCGATCGATAATTTCAAGAACTTCTATATAACTATCTCCATTTAAGTTTCGCTGAAGTTGTTAAAGAACTTGACGTTGTACGTAATAACCTAGTCTTCATCGGGGAACTTCTACACATCACTTTACACTCAGTAGGAAACAAGAATACGTGGTCAAAGCAAAGAATTTAGTTTTGGTAACATTTAAACCGTTCTTCACAAGCGTGTCTCCATACATAGGGAAAAAAGTAACCTAGCCGTCAGCCTTCATCGTCAAAATCCTTGCAACAAGGAGTTTATCTACGGAGTAAGTCTTGGCGAAAGTCGTAATGTAGACGTTGACGAAAGTGGCCATCAAAATCTGGCAATCGCAACAGTCGAGGATACCCCCCGTCCAGGGATAAGGCAACCAAAATCCTTAACTTTAAAAGCACGCTTGAAACCAGAAGAGAAAAATCCTGCAAAAGGAGCGATGACACTGCTAAAAACGCTCAGCCGAAACGCATGCACAACAAAGGGGTAAATCTTCAACCACAACTTCGCCGTCATTACATCAAAAAAGTCAAGAGAAAAGCTATGTCGTTTCACTTGGAAGGCACTCCTGCGCTCACACTCGGTCAACATCACCACATCGCCGTTTGGCAACTTCTCATACTCAATAGGGCACACGAAATAATCATATTGGCACAGAATAGGCGAAATCGTCAAAGCATAAACCACCATGAAGATTCCACCTCCAATGAAACCCTCCCGGGTCTTATTAGGGGACATCTGTATCAGCGGAGTTTTTCCAAGAAACTTACCGCACACGTAAGCCATTATGTCATTGCAACTCACGCACGTAACCAAAAGGATCACCCAGATTAAACCCTGGAAGATCACCTTCACCACCATTTAGGATTGGTAAACGATTAAAAGCAATGCGAAATCCGTCCAACCCAAAAGAGCGAACTCCTCCTTCTTTTTCTTCATGGCCAAAATGAACCAAATTACTCCCGCTAAATACAGGAGGAACGACGTGAAACGATGGTACGCGTTCATGCCCCTCAAGTTTTCTTCGAGGAAATCGACTATTTCCTCGAAGAAAACGCCGAAGTCCTCCATCAAGTCCTCCCCGTAGAAGAAGTAATTGGCGGCGGTTAGGAAGTACCAGGAAATCAGGCGGAAGCGCGGGTTTTGATAAATGCGGTGGGCGATGCTGATTAACTCGAAAAAGCAGTTGACTTGGATTACGAGGGTCGAGGCAATCACGGCGATGGGGCCCAAGTAAATCACCAGGCAGAAGTAGCTTATCAGCACGAGGCTGAAGATTATGCGCATCGATAACGTCTTGCCGGACTCTTGCATGTTCTTGAAGATGTTTTCCAAGAGGCACATTTGCTTGACTTGAGTTGGTAAGGTTGAGTCGAAAAACTTCGAAGGCTTCAGAGAATTATTGGATTATGAGGGTTGAGGCAATCACGACAATGGGGTCCAAGTAAATCACCAGACAGAAGTAGCTTATCAGCACGAGGAACATGTTTTTGCAGATGTTTTCCAAGAGACACATTTGTTTGACTTGCGTTGGTAGGATTGAGCCGAAAAGTTTCGAAGACTTCAGAAATTGGTCATCGTTGTCTTCTAAAACGAAAATCAATTTCTGGTTTACCCGACATTTGAACGTCAATTTTGTTTTGTCCAAAGCAAAGCTTGTTTGCAAGACAATTTTAGTTCCAGGACTATTTTCATTTGTCTTTTTTTTTTGGAAGCGCAAGTCCTCGTATCTCCTGCACCATAATTCCCTCCTCGCATTAGCATTTCAGCGAGCAAAATTCTTCCATATCTGCGCAGATGAAAAGGATTTTCCACGCTTGTTCCCATACAATTGGTACATTTCGAAATTCGCATAAAAGAATTCGTCGCGAGCTAAACGTCGAGGAGACGCAGAACATTTACGTGAATCGCATGGCGAATTCATAAAAGGCGCCGGCGGATTTAAATTAATTAAACGTTTGAATAGAACCTCATCTCAAACGAAACTACGGTTTAGTGAAATTGCCGAAGTTAATACACACATTCTTTCTTTTACTTACTTGCCTCCCGCGCTATAATAACAACGTTTTGCCACTGTTATTTGAATAAGTTAGTTGCACGGAACTGAAATTAAATGTGATTTCAGAATCGCAGAACGTATTCTATCACGTTTTAGAATTAACCGTTTAGAGAATTAGAGACAATTTCCGCTTTAAATTTGATTGGGCGCGCACCTTAATGAAATGGATCGGTTCTAATCAAGCTAATTTGAATTTCGGTTTGTCGATCGGTGGAATCTGATTTGCAGTTGGAAGATCAATCAATCCAAAGGAAAAAAGGGCCGGTTCAAAATGAAGTAGTAAAAAGATTGACTTTAGTGAAATAATTGTATAATGAAAGTCCTTCCTCTTAGTTACCGGAGTTTTCCGGGATCGGTTAATCGATATTGTCCGGTGAGTTACGATTTTGGTACCAGTTAAGGCCCTTTTCGCGTTATTCGTTTTCTTTACGATCAGCTGAATTACCTGCCCGGTAATTTTGTGGGGTGTTATAGAAAGGCGTTACGCTTAAAATAGTTTTTATAACGTCCGGAAAATTTATTGGTCTTAAAAATTTCGGGTTGGCGGAATTAATAAAACAAACAGTAAACAGAAATTAGATGCAAGATTTGATGTTGATTTTACTTGATATTTACTTCTTAACACATAAATATTCCTTTACAATATATACAGGGTGTTTCTAGTATTGCCTCTGAGTCCTTGTGCCTGAAACATTACAAGAAATTTAATAGTAAAAGGCTACTTAAAGAATTCGATGACGCTCTAATCATCTATCGAGATCAGTTTTGAGTTCTAATTCGTAAGTTGAGTTGGATATGAAAATATTGGGGGGGGGGGAGATTACAATACAAAAAGTCGTTGAAAGAAATTTGAAATATTGATTACGTCCATACCTGATTGACCTTGAAAAATTTTTGTAATTATAACGTAGATATCCCGAAAACTCTGCGTCTTAATTTTGTTTTCAAAGCTTAGTTGTTTTATTTTTTTTTAATGGTCGTCATTTATTTCTTTCCCTCACAGTTTCTTGCTCTTATAAAATTTTAAAGTTTGGTTTATATTTATACGATGACGTCGATCGCTCTATTTTCTTTTTCAAAATATCAAAATTCATTCTACTTACGCGTATTCTATTGACTATTTCCATACTTTAATTTTAATGTCATATTTCATTTATTTTTATTTTTTGTTTTCTTCTTTTTTCGCTTAAAAAAAAGCAGTGACACCAGGTTTTTATAATTTTTCTTCCTTTTAATGGTTATGATCATTTGTTTCACATTCTCGTCATTTTTTGCTTTTACAAAATTTTAAAATACGCAAGTCACGTCTTGATTGAAAATTTAATTCATTTGTCTATTTTCCTTTCTTTTATTTCACCCATCGTTTCATATTATTAAGGCAACATTGCTTTACTTTAAGTAATTGTCATTTTGTTTTCTCTTTTCGGTTTATGTTTATGTTTTCGAATTTCGAATTAATTTTTTTTTCGGCATTTTTAAGGCATGCTTAGTTCAAAACAAATGCACCGTGCGTAGTAAATTTTGAAATAGTATCCGGAAACCAATGCTGTTACTTCGTCTTGAGTGATCGTCATTTGTTTTATTTTTTTATTATTTACGTGTACCATTTTTTATTTGCGTTTTATTTTTTGTTGCACTTTTGTTACTTTTCTTGTTTTATTTTTGTTTTCTTTTCGGCGGTGATCATCGTTTGTTTCTTTTGTTTTCAAGAAATTTTAATTGAATATGCTCCTTACGTTTTTAAAATGATGTCTTTTGTTTTATTTCATAATGTTTATTGTTTTTTTATTTGCTTACGTCTTTTGTTTTTTGTTTTTCTTTTTCCGGTTCATGTTCATGATTTCGAATTTCGAATTCTTGAATTTTTTTCATTTTTTATTTTTTATTTTTAAGTGCTTTGTTTAAAAATATTGAAATAGTGTCCGGAAGCAACCGCTTCGTTTTAAGTTGATCGTCTTTTGTTTTATTTTACGTTTGTTATTATTATTATTTTTTTTTTTTGGTTTGTTCAATTTTTTTTTGCTAATTTTATAACATTTTTTAATTTTTTTAGACAATTTTCGTAGGTTAGTTTCAAAACAATTAGAAACAATCGAACGACTATTTTAAGACGCTGGTGTTTCCCTTGTAAACGATCGTCATTTGTTTTTATTTTTTTGTAGTTTCTTGATTTATGGGATTTTCGTTAATAAATTCTTATTAATATTTGAATATTTATATCGGATATGTTAAAAGTCCTGATTATTCCATATTTGTGAAAAAAAAAGACGAAACCGGGCCCATTCGTTTTTAATTTTAATTTCATATTTTATTCTTCTTTTCGCACTTATTATAAAAAAAACAATCGCACAAGGGATTTAAGACTGCCTTTGTTTTATAATTTTTTTTCTTTTTAGTAGTGATCGTCATTTGTTTCTTTTTTCGTGGTTTTTTGTTTTTGCAAAATTATTATTATTGTTATTAAGAAGACAACGTTGTTGGACTTTAAATTCGTCTTTTGTTTTTTATTTGTTTTTTTTCTGTAGGTTTTTGTTTGTTTTCGAATTTCGAATTACATTTTTTTTTTGTATTCTTAGGCATGTCTTTTGTTTTATTTTCTAATGTTTATTATTTTTTATTTGCGTTTGTTTTTTGTTATTTTTTGTTTGTTTTTTTTAACCAATTTTTTAGACAATTTTAAAATGACGCATTGACTGAAGCAAACGTTAGATTTTTTTAAAATTTTTGCCATCGTTTCATATTAAGACATTGCTTGACCTTAAGTGATCGTCTTTTGTTTTTTCTTTGGGTTTTTGTTTGTGTTTTCGAATTTCGAATTCAGTTTTTTTTGTATTTTTAGACATGTTTGTTTCTAAACAGATGCACCATAGGTTTTGTAAACCATAGCTGTTGCTTCGCTTTAAGTAAGTGATCGTCTTTTGTTTTATTTTCTAATGTTTATTATTTTCTACTTGCGTTTGTTTTTTATTTTTTTAACCAATTTTTTTAGACAATTTTAAAATGACGCTTTGACTGAAGCAAACGTTAGATTTTTTTTTTAAATTTTGGCCATCGTTTCATACTAAGACAACTTTGCTTGACTTTAAGTGATCGTCTTTTGTTTTTTGTTTTTTCTTTGTTTTTTTCTTTCGGTTTTTTTTTTGTTATCGAATTTTGAATTCAGTTTTTTTTTGTTGTACTTTAGGCATGCTTGTTTCTAAACAGATGCACCGTAGATTTTGGAAACCATGGCTTCGTTTCAAGTAAGTGATCGTCTTTTGTTTTATTTTCTACTTGCGTTTGTTTTTTGCTATTTTTTATCCAATTTTTTAGGCAATTTTAAAATGACGCGATGACTGAAACAAACGTTACATTTTTTTTTATTATTTGGCCACCGTTTCATATAAAGACAACTTTGCTTGACTTTAAGTGATCGTCTTTTGTTTTTCGTTTTTCTTTCGGTTTTTGTTTGTGTTTTCGAATTTCGAATTCAGTTTTTTTTTGTTGTACTTTTAGGCATGTTTGTTTCAAAACAGATGCACAGTAGATTTTGGGAACCACCGCTGCTGCTTCGTTTCAAGTAAGTGATCGTCTTTTGTTTTATTTTCTACTTGCGATTGTGTTTTGTTTTCTTTTTTAGCAAATTTCTTAGACAATTTTAAAAAGGACGTGTCGACTGAAGCAGACGTTAGATTTTTTAAAAATTTTGGCCATCGTTTCATATTGAGACAACTTGACTTTAAGTGATTAAGTCTTTTGTTTTTTGTTTTTTGTTTTTTTTTCCGGCTTAGGAGAATTTTCGGAAGTTTGTTTCAAAACAACTACACGACTGTTTTAAGAAGACGCAAAGGTGTTTTCCTCATAAACGATCGTCATTTGTTTTATTTTTTTGTGGTTTCTTGATTTACATTTTACGATTCTTGCTAAATTCTTGTTAACGTTTGAATATTTACATTTTGTCTGTTAAAAAGTTTTGTTAATTTTATAATAATATTGAACGTAGATAGTTCAATTATTCAATATTATTTATTCATTCCTTCTCCTTTTTGGGCAACTTTTGATTATTCCACATTTTCGAGAAAAAAAAACGAAACTATTTGTGTTTTAATTTTAATTTCATGTTTTATTTTTATTATTCTTTTGTTTACAGAACTGTTACACCAGGTATTATAACACTGCTTAGTTTTATAATTTTTTTTTCTTTTTAATCGTGATCGTCATTTGTTTCTTTTTCTCGTATTTTTTTTGTTTTTACAAAATTTTAATTAAAGATACTTTACGTTTTTAAAATGACGTGTTGAAGAAGCAAACGATAGATTGTTTTTTTTAATTTTGGCCATCGTTTCATATTAAGACAACTTTGTTCGACTTTAAGTGATCGTCTTCTGTTTTTTGTTTTTTTTTCTGGCTTATGTTTGTATTTTAATTTGAAGAATTTAAAATTTTAAATATTGTCCAGAGATCACCGCTGTTGCTTCAGCTTTTGTTTTGATTTATAATGTTCATTAAACACCATTTGTGTTTTAGTTTTCATTCATTAATTTTTGTTTTGTTCTTTTGTTTTTAGAAAATTTTTGACAGTTTTAAGACGACGACGTCACTTGCGTTTTATGTTGCTTTCCGGTTTGAAAGTTTTCGTTTTTTTTGACGTTTCTCGGAAGATTGTTTAAAAAAAAAAATTACACGACTACGTCAAGACACCGATGCGATGTTTCCATTTTAAGCGATCGTCTTTTGTTTTGTTTTCTTGTACCTTCTTGATTTTGTTAACGTTTACACATTTAAATAACACTTGTTTAAAAATTTTATATGAATCTTCTGAGTTAATATAATTATTCAGTATTATCATCTTCTTTTCGTCTTTGAAGATTTCGTGATCAGCGAAGCTAATCGGGAACTGCAATTTCTGCTTGATTGTCCCCGTCATAAGCTTTAATTACAAGGCCTTCTGAGGATGACTTTAAATTGAATCACTTGATATTATACCATTTAGTAATTACCCCCTGCTATTCTGTTTGTTTTTGGGTCACTCCTTATTGATCACCCTATCTATTTTACAATTTGGTAATTTGCAGTAGCAGTTATTAAAGATGGTAAAAAAAAAACTTGTGAAACTAAATTATTAACTTTTAATTGAATTAATTAGAATATCCAGCGGCCATCTTCAGTGTATTTTGCAGTTGAATATGTAAGTACAAAAAAGAGAAGAAACGGTTGTAACTCGTTTCGAATCGTAACACATAATTCCCTCGCTCGTGTAATTTGCAATTTCAATTAAAACTTAAACGTTGTTATAATTTTTAGCTAAAGTCGCCTTAATCTCTCACCGGAATAAAGCGCGCCAACACTTAAGCACTAGCAGTAATTGCAAGCAACGTACGGTTCGCGTATTAAGCTCTCCTCGCGCGAGTAAAGACGCGTTTTTATAAAGCCATAAATAAAAATCTCATTTCGGCTGCATATTTCGCAAAGTCTAGTTGAAGTATGCCCACTTTAAAACTTAATTTCTCTCCCTAATAAGAAATATTTGCATACTCCCTTATAATGTCCTCCCTCTACCCCAGAGCGCAGTCGAAACTGATGAAGGCCACTTCATTTTTGCTTGCTTTGTACTTGGAAAAGATTCTAATTCCATTTAGTTCAGGTTTCGAAAAGACTTTTTTTTTTGTTGAAAGTTTGTTTCTAAAAGGTTTCGATAGTATTTACGAAATTGACTGCCCAGGCATATAACAAATACATTATGCATAAACCAAGCCGCTCCCTCGTTTATAATATTGTAAGAGAAAATTTGTTGCGAAGATAAAAGTTTCCGAGCCATTTACTCCTTACGGTTCATCACTGCTATATTGTGGTTGCTCGCCCTCTCCCCCTAGTTTTCCCCACAAGTGAAACAATGAAGTTAATTATGTTCAGGGCGTACAATGTGAAACCGTTTAAAAATAAATAATTGCGAAGTGTGTTATTGTATTTGTTCCGACAATACATTGTATTGATTTTAACGCCACGACACGGGAAAAAGAAAGAGGTTTGCGTGATTGGAAAATCGAAAATCTGAGATAATAACTAACTACCAGGGGGTAGCAACTCATGCAATATTGCGTACCACAAAGTATATTCACGTAAAAGAATAACAAATATTTCCAATTGCACTTCGCTCATTTCTAGAAGAGGCCCTGAAATGTGATGGGAAAGGAAAACGTTGTTGCCTTTTAAACTTAATTTCCTCGTAGTTTCTAAATCTATATAATTCTAGAAAATTGCCAGTTTTGTTATAATTGAAGAATAACAAGCGCACAGCATCTCACTTTACTTTCAGTTTAAAATGCAGGAGTAATTAAGAATTTAAAATTCAATTTTAATTGTGAAAGCACGGAGTATTAAGTATTAAAGCTGGGATATTACAGAACGCATAATCTTACTCTTTCGAACAATCTCCGGACTTCCTTTTCCGGATCTTGAACTTCGGGATGATGTCGCCTCCAGGAATAGATGAGTTAATTAATTATTTGCAGCAGATTTCTTAACTTTAATAAAGCGCTATTGAATTAATGCGAAAACTTGTCTCCCCTTTTTACTGTTTACTAATTGAATTTTAGTTTGACGTCTCGTGTACTTACTACATCAAGAAACTTGTTAAAATTCATAAGTCTTAATACTATAGCAACATTATGTTTTGAAACGTAAATGCTTTTAATCGGCTAACATGAACACATCGCTTTATACACAGCAGAGCACATGAATAGGCGAGATTATCAAAGCAAAGAACTAAGTTTTGGTAATATTTAAACCGTTCTTCACAAGCATGTCTCCATACATATGGAAAAAAGTAACCTGGTCGTCATTCTTCATCGCCAAAATCCTTGCAAGGAGTTTATCTACGGAGTAAGTCTTGGCGAAAGTCGTAATGTAGACGTTGACGAAAGTGGCCATCAAAATCTGGCAATCGCAACGGTCGAGGATACCCCCATGTCCAGGGATCAGGCAACCAAAATCCTTAACTTTAAAAGCACGCTTGAAACCAGAAGCGAAAAATCCTGCGAAAGGAGCGATGACACTGCTGAAAACGCTCAGCCAAAACGCATGCACAACAAAAGGGTAAATCTTCAACCCCAACTTCGCCGTCATCACATCAAAAAAGTCAAGCGAAAAGCTGTATCGTTTCACTTGAAAGGCACTGCTGCGCTCACACTCGGTCAACATCACCACATCGCCGTTTGGTAACTTGTCATACTCAATAGGGCACACAAAATAATCATACTGGCACAGAATAGGCGAAATCGTCAAAGCATAAACCACCGTGAAGATTCCACCTCCAATAAAACCCTCCCAGGTCTTATTAGGAGACACCTGTATCAGCGGGGTTTTTCCAAAAAACTTACCGCACACGTAAGCCATTATATCATTGCAACTCACGCACGTAACCAACAGGATCACCCAGATTAAACCCTGGAAGATCACCTTCACCACCATGTAGGATTGGCAAACGATTAAAAGCAAGGCGAAATGCGTCCAGCCCAAAAGAGCGAACTCCTCCTTCTTTTTCTTCATGGGCAAAATAAACCAAATTACTCCCGCTAAATAAAGGACGAACGACGTGAAACGATGGTACGCGATCATGCCCCTCAAGTACTCGATTTCCTCGAAGAAAACGCCGAAGTGCTCCATCAAGTTCTCCCCGTAGAAGAAATAATTGGCGGCGGTTAGGAAGTACCAGGAAATCAGGCGGAAGCGCGGGGTTTGATAAATACGGTGGGCGATGCTGATTAACTCGAAAAAGCAGTTGACTTGGATTACGAGGGTCGAGGCAATCACGGCGATGGGGCCCAAGTAAATCACCAGGCAGAAGTAGCTTATCAGCACGAGGCTGAAGATTATACGCATCAATAACGTCTTGCCGGACTCTTGCATGTTCTTGCAGATGTTTTCCAAGAGGCACATTTGCTTGACTTGAGTTGGTAGGGTTGAGTTGAAGAGCTTCGAAGACTTCAGAGAATTAGTCATCGTTGTCTTCTAGAAGGAAAATCGATTTCTGATTTACTTGACACTTGAATGGCAATTTTTTTAATGCAGCGCTTGCTTCTAATAAATTGATAGACGTTAAAATTTGACATGTGAACTATGTTGCCAAAATGAAACAATTCTGTTTTCCTTGCAGAATACTCCTCGTACCTTTAGGCTCCTACTACTAATGGTTATACGGCCAACCCTAGCCGAATCTAGAGAAATTCAACCCCCAGTAGCGATTTTTTACGTGTCAAAAATGGGGCCTACTGTTTTACTTTATACCCTAGAAGAAGGCATGTTTTCGCTTTTCATCTGCAATTGAAAAACCGATCGCCGGCGTCGGGTTGGGAATTGAACCCACCCAGCTTCGAGCCCGAAGGGAAGCATGCAAACATGTGGATCACCAGGCGATAAAAAAAAATATATCTATTATTCGGGTTTAGGTTCATAGTGGTTGAGCTCCTGGGGTGTCGTGTTAAAGATTTGAAAGGGTCGCGAGAGGATTTCCAAAATAAAACAAGAACGCCTTATTAAAATATTTAGTTCTGTTTTTCCAAAGTAAATAAAAACATATCGAACTAAAATAATGCCTTAACTCTTAACTTATATTAAAAATTTTTCTTTGTTAGTTTTGGACCAAAATCAGCTTACTGCATATATTGTACAAATTCTCTGTCAAACGATATGTAAAAGATGTCCCGTAAGGGCCGGATGGGGTTGCAAAAAGGGGTCCAAGAGATAGAAGTTCAAATAAGTTTCTGAGTTCATACAAAGACTCAACACATAACAATTTCCTTTCTTTTCTTATCATTGTTTTTACCAAATTTTTGACAAAACCATGAAGAACCCAATGCGCAGTTCTTTCGTTGGGAGTCACCCTCAACTCCCTTTTTACGTGAAATGAATTTTGACCCTTTTTTTACCGTACCGTACCGTATAAATAATTTCGGGATTGACGAAATCACTACCTATCCTTCTCTCTTATTTATTTATGCCTTACGTTGAATATAAAAATGAATTCATGAGTTCATCTTCTTTTCGTCATTGTAACGTCGTCGGTGGATATCAAACGATTGTAGAGTATAAAAAGTTACTTCTGGACCAGGACATTTGGCGTCTTAAAAAACAAGGCAGAATCTTACAAATGTAGCTGTTTTCCCAATAGTCAACAACCGAAAAAGGCCTAAAACCTCTCAAAAAGCATTAATTTTTATCCACCCCAAAAGTACCCAAATATGTGTAGACCACCAAAAATTGGGCACACGAAAAAACCGTTAAAATCTCCCAATATTTTCTGATTCAGGTGACAGTATTCAGTATGAGCAGTGTGAGGAGGTCTTCGCGTCTGCAGGCAAACCTATAGGATATGGAGGTGAAAAGAAATAAAAGACGTAGCCTTTCCGAGCCGCGACAAAGTAACGTTTACCAGCAGACCGAGACCAGTTTTTTTTGTTTCGTCCAAATTTATCTCCTTGTTCTGGTCTAGAACTAATATTTCGTCTTGACAAGTAAAAGAACTTAGATATTGGATCTTCTGATTTTGCAGCCGTTCCATCTGGAACCGGTGAAATATTCAGATATGACTGTTGACATATTTTTTTATTTTACCAGTTATTATCCTGGTCCGTCATTGAAAAGCTATTTTGGGATATCTAAAAATGAAAGACTTTGATTTCTTTTTCAATAATTTTAAGAACTTTGTGGGACTAATTTCCATGATTTTTATTAAACCTGATAGATTTTGAATAAGATTTTTGGCTCTTTTTCGGTCGTTTTCCAATTACTTTTGCAGGTGCCAATTGGCTTGGTCCAGAAATGAAAATCCATTTTGGGATGCATAAAAACAAGCGAATTTGTAATGGTTTTTATGGGTGCTTTTTCCTTTTTTTTTGCACTAATATTAACAATATGCACAATCGTAGATGGCGAGTGTAATACTTGGTTTAGAAATGAAAATCTATTTTAAGGTATAAAAACAAGAGCTCTTATTTGTCTAATATTTTTACCAGTCGCCATTCCGACTGGTGAATTTTTCGCATGCGCCAATAGACTGGTCTAGAAGTAAAAAGCCATTTTGGGATGTCTAAAAACAACGGATTTTGTAAGGTTTTTTTGGGTGCTTTTAACGTAATTATGTTTGATTTTGAATGATTTTCAACGGTTTTCTCATGTGCCCTATTTCTGATGGGCTATTGATTTACAACAAGAAAAGAAACTTTTGAGTATTTTTTGGTCTTTTTCGGTTGTTAACTTTTGGGAAAACATATAAATTTTTAGGATTCTGCCTAGTTTTTTGAGACGTCAAATATCGTACCAACCCTTTTTGATTTGGTGTTGTTTTTCCTTTTTTTTGCATGCGCCAATTGGTCTGGTCCAGAAATACAAAGCCATTTGGAATGTCTAAAAACAAACAACGGATTTTGAAAGTTTTTCAGAGTGCTCTTGAGATAATTTTGCATGATTTTGGGTGATTTTAACGGTTTCTTCGTATGCCCAATTTTTGGTGGTCTACACACATTTGGATACTTTTGGGGTGGATAAAAATTAATGCTTTTTGAGAGGTTTTAGGCCTTTTTCGGTTGTTGACTATTGGGAAAACAGCTACATTTGTAAGATTCTGCCTTGTTTTTTAAGACGCCAAATGTCCTAGTCCAGAAGTAACTTTTTATACTCTACTAACGAATCATTGATTACGGTTACATAGAATAAAGAAACAAATAGATGAGCTCATCAGATGAAATCATTGAATATCAAATAAATCATCGATTATGTTTACGTTCAAACTAATGAGTTCATCTGATTTATGTGACGCCATCGATGAACATCAAATGAATCATCAAATCAATGTTTACATAGAATAAAGAAACGAATTGATGGGTTCATCAGATGAAACCGGCGAATGTCAAATAAATCTGTACCACTTTTAGTGAGTTTGTTAATATCTTGATTCAAAGCAAATACATTTATATTTTGGCTCACCAAACGTTGAGTCTGATTTTCGAAAGTTAAAATGTGAACTCACGATGAGAAGTAACTTTTCCTCTACGCACTGGGGTATTTAAATAAAATCTTCGACTCTCGAAGAGGACTAAAGTAACATCACTAACATTCAAATTCAAAACAGTTTCATTCCGCGCAAAACTAAGCGAAATTGTTTCACCAATAGATGTCGCACATTTGTTTTTCTTCTTATTACACCTGCGCAGTATAACACTTGTGTCCAGTTGCAATCTCAGCAATTTTCTTCAAGGTTTGCAGTTTCTATTCTTCGAGCGATTCATTCTTGTTGATTCATACGATTGAGTAGCCAGTAAATATTCACTTGAAAAAAAAGTTGCCACCGTTTGACATAAAAGTTAGAACTAACACTCTTTTCAATTGGTAGTATTTATGTGATTCAAATCGAACCATAAACAACATACACTACTTTCCATTCTAAGTTACGACCCCTTGGGGTATAAAGCCTGGAGCACCCCAGGGTCACTCAGGGTTACTTGTTCAATGGAACGGTGTGTAAGCCATCTTATGACCAAAAATAATGGCGCGAAATTTTCGGACACGACCTGTGCATATAACAAATGATATAACCTTAAAACATGGAGATCAACTGATCAGAGCTTGACGCCTCTAGTTATGAGGTGGTCTTTGAAAGTATAATCTTGGGGCGTGAAGTTTTCGCTCGGTGTCGCGCTCATCTGGAAAGGAAGACGGAGCTTTAAATCGCGGACAGCTCGGAGCTGCTCCTTTATGTGAAAGGAATACAGCTAGATGCGTTTTTAATCTCACACCCGGTATAAAGCTAAATTCAAATTTCTAGAAGATTCTAGTGTCCTCTAGTACTCTCTCGAATATGAATATCGTGGAAAGCTTCGAAAACACGAAGAATGAAGAAAGAAATTGGGCTACTCAGTGGGGGAAGGTGCAAATAACAAGTGAAGGATGGCGCTAGCAAGAAAGAAAAAAATTGAGTTACTTTGTGATAGATGGCGCCAGAAACATTGAGCTACATTTTTCCCTTCATGACCAGAATCCGTCTGCAAAGGATACACCGGAGGCACCGCAGCCATTTAGGATTATTGGGCTCGACCTGGTTCTCTTACCACAACCATTCAGTGAGGCATGTCCCCTGTACCAGCTGGTACAGGTTTTTCACTGATTGCGTGTTGAAATTTTCGGGAACTATCATAAGATGTCCGAATATACGCTGTCTGCGATTTCCTAGCGCATCACATTTACACAAAATGTGCTGTCTTTGGGTCTCCATGGCATAGTCTGCAGTTTAGATCCCCATTGAATTTACCGATCCTCCACAGTCAGGTGTCCTGTGAGTAACCCCGTGGTGATCTTGAGTTGCGCTCTGCTTAAAAGCAAAAGTCCTGCAGCTCTCTTTTTGCAAGGATCTCTAAGGAAGGTCTTGCTGTGGCGATGTCCTGGTCTGCTTAGCCAGAATCTGTTATGTTCCTCGCTTATCCAGTCACTAAAAAAGCTCCGAATAGCGTTCTTGGTTGTACCTACGACAGGTTCAGAGCCAAGGTATGCCATACTCGCACCCTGCCTGGCTAGTTCATCGGCCCGTTTGTTGCCAATGATACCCCGATGACCTGGCACCCACACCAGCGTGACGCAGTTGTATTACGCCAGGTCATTAAGCATTCCCACACTAGTTTGGAAGAGATCTTTGAGCTTACCAAAGCCATCAAAGCCGCCTGGCTATCGGTTAGGATAAAGATCCGCTTATTTGTGTAAGCTCTCCTTTTGTTTTCCCGCGCACATTGTAATATGGCGTATATTTCTGTTTGAAATCCGGAGGCAAATTGGCCCAACGGGAGGCATAACTTCTCCTTTGGTCTATGCCTATATCTTCCAAACCTGGCACCAGTCTCAGTTCTGGAGCCATCCGTGTACCAGATCAGACTTCCAGGAGGAAAGTTCTGTTCAGGTTGCTCAGCAGATTCATTAATTTCTATCTTAATAAGCAGGCTTATCTTGCCTTTGGGAGCCATATAGTCCATCCTCATGGTTTAAAGGACCGCTTATGCTGCCAACTATACTTGTATGACCCGTACTTGTGTTAAGTGGGTGACATGAAAGCTGCAATCTGTGGAGTCCTCATCTTGCCTCTCCCATTATCACAATGTTTAAGGGAGGGAGGTCTAGAAGGATTTCCATTGCAGCGGTGAGTATTATGCTCATCGCCCCCGTTATGCCTAGACAAGCAAGTCTTTGGACCCTGCTCAGTCTAAGTTTGGTGGTTTCCTGCTTGACCTGGAGTCACCACACCGAAGCCGCATAGGTTATTGTGGGTCTGACCATTCTGGTGTACAACTAATAGACCATACTTGTTTCTAAACTCCACGTACTATCGCAGGCTCGTCTGGTCACCGTGAAAGTGGTCATCGATCGCCTGACTATCTTGTCTAAGTGTTGGTTCCAGGTAAGTTTGGAGTCAAAAATCACTCCAAGGTACTTTACCTCCCCCAACAAGACCAACCTAATTTGCACGAAGACGCAGAGGACCTAAACCCTCTAGGTTTCGCCTTCGAGTAAATGTGACAATGGTGGTCTTTTCAGGACTGATCCTCAGACCTTCTTCCTCGGTCCACCTTGTTACTACATTCAGGGCAACCTGCATTCGGTTATATTAAACGTTCCCAGTTGAGTACAGTAAGATTGGAGGGGGGCCAGGCCACCAACGAAATCCTTGGTTTAATTAGTTTAAAAATAGAGACGTAAAAGTTGCTTGTGGTTATGTGGAAGGCTAACGCAAAAAAAATTTCAAATCACAGCGCACGTTTTCTATTACATTTTCTTCGCAATATTCCGTAATAAAATATATACTTTATATATGTATAAAAGTTTGTCGACGAAGAGGAATTGCCTCCCTGCGAAAGAGAAATACTCAGCGATTTTATGTTGGGAACTGATAAGGTACTTCTCGCTTGTCATCTCTCCGTTGATATTTTTATTAAAACGGGGACAATAAAATGGGCCACTACGCGGGAATTGGATTCTTATGTTTTTATTTTATGGCATATTTTATTACTCTTTGTGTTTGTTTTACACGATTAGTTTTGGTTTTCAAATCCAAAGTACCTACGTCGCGTTGTGCTGTTCCACTGTAATGCTTTCACGCTTATATTTTTGTTTTATTATTTGTTTTGTTCTTTCAAAGAAACACACAATAGGAAAAACAAGAAATTCAGTCAGGCTTACACAGAGAGAAATGACAAAATGAGTAAGAATTCTACAATTTTGTTAACAAACTGTGTACACTATGAATGAGAATATTTATTCCAAGTCCAAATTTTGAAGTCAAACTTGGAAAATCGAGTCATTTTAGTTTTCTCCTAGAAATATATGGAACATGAATTTATCAAGCCCCGCTCTATAATGCCTGCATTTTTTTTTTTAATATTAATTTTCCATTGTAGCGCGGCGGAAGTGAATTCGTGATTTACATTCGGGGCTTTTTGTTACGAGAAGCATAAAAATTCAGGTAGTAGTATTTCGAAACCGAAGAATATATTACCCCGCTCCCGAGACAGAATAGATATAAATTTTTGATATTTAGAGTGGTTGCTTGGCTCTGTCGAGAATACGAGGCCTCTATATTTTATTATATGCTCGTACTTTGCATTTTTCTTTAGTTTAATATGAGACCTGGAATAAGATTTGCTTTAAAATGGCATTAACTAAACGTATTTTGTTTACCTACTTTCATCTCGAATTTTTTTACACTGATTTTAGCAGCTACGTAAGCATGCTGCTTTTTTGAGCTTGCAATTTATTTATGAATGAAAACTCAAATACATGCAATGAATTAATTTGCCCCCGACTTGTTCGGTGATGGCGTTCCGAAACTGAAACAGAGGGCCCCCGGAATTGACGCCCGAGGGAAATCATTCTAAGGTGGATCTAGATGGATTTCCTCGTTGTATGCACTCTTACCAGCCCAAGTGAGAAGAATTGTCTCGCAGATAAGCGTCCTGACGTGGTTCTCGAGGTTCCCCGAATGCAAATTCCGTTTCGGCGGCAATAAAACCGGCACCGGAATTTACAAGCCGAAGGCAAGTGCGAAAATAAACGCGCGAGATGAACTGTGTAAATGGGGCTTAATTTCCTCTAGCACAGGGTGGTAATAGGTGAGTCAACTAGATCTTCTCGTGGATAACGGGGATATGTAAATTAAATTAGGCTTCTATGTTACGTTTAAATAAAACTGACGGGAAAGCGTTTTGCAATGATACTTTAGCTTTAATGTCGGTCGTTAATGGAAGTTAATGAATATTAAGCAACGATTTTCTTGTAATTATAAACGATAAAGTACTAGGTCGGTCCATAACTTAAATCGAATTTTATAAATACAGGGTGGTACAACATCCTTAAAAACGTTTATTTCGTTCATTTGCTGCTCTTTCTTAACCAGAGACATATCGTCATTTTAGGATTAATTTTTCATTAATTATTTCTAAAATACATAAACTTTTTATATGCAAGCTTGCAATAGACGTCAATATATAAAATGTAAATCGCTCTTTCTCTACATAAATAACAATAACGCACAGGGTATTTGTAGCAAATTCATGCAAACGACGAAAAAGAAGTGCCAAACACCATTCCTAGGTAATTTACGTTCCCTGATTTGTTTTGGTGCAAAGCGCTTGCGCCCTTTTGCCCTATTTCACCTATCCCTTATCCTGTGCTTTCACGGAGAGCGAGATTCGACAGTGTGCTTTCATTGTACGCGGCGAAAGCTCACCGAGTGCTCGCCGAAGGTGTGCGCCGCGCTTTTCAACCCAGGAGTTTCGCGAATTGCTTCGACTTCGACGCAGGACGTGTGCACGAGACGGTCTCGAAACGTGCAGACTTTCCCCGAAAAGTGCGTACGACGAGAATAAATAAACTTTAAAGGGCCGTTTATGGCGCTGAAAGCGTGCGGTTTTAGTTCATGTAAGTATTAAACTTTTATTAGTCTTATCGGCTTTCATTATTGGTTAAACTAATTTAATGCATGAAGAAATTTTGGAAATAAATTAGTGAATCTGAGAACATCGACAGGGTTTTCTGCATTTACTCAGTTCATGAGTAAGTCGGTCGCAGTCGCCATCAGCAATATCGAATAACGAGCCGCTTGCCTAATTTTTTAATCTTTGTTTTATGCTAACGATCTCACTCATTATATTTAGTTTTCCTTGTTTCATTTGCTCCTTTCTCCATTCAATTTGTTGATCGTCTTATTTAATTTTTTTCTTCTTCTATGCATTTCATGCTTAATCGTGGCCTTTCGATTGAAAGGGGGCCACAATTCGCTGTTGTTTCAAGGAAGGTTTTGCAACTTGCCAAATGCTAAAATCTTTGTCCTTGCGCACAACTTTCTTCCATTCATACTCAAAGAGCCAAAACTCTCACTCTAGTTTTTGTTAAGTTCAAAAAACTGTAGGCCCACAATTCTCTTCTGAATAATTGTCCTTCCTTCATTTTTCTCTTAGTTGCTCCTTCACATCCATCCACTTTTCTCCCTTGTAGGAATCCAACAATCGTTTGTTCGATTGTTGTTGCTCCATTCCATCACAATCCGTTTTGTCCATCTTGTTTCGTTCTACGTAGTTTTTTCGGAGTTCCCCTTAAGTCCCAAGGTCAAAATCCTAATTTTTCAATGCGTTTCACCCAGGACGTCCATCCAAGATAAGTTCCAATACCAAAGCTTTCTTCCTTCCACCCAGGATCAAGGATTTTGGAAGTCAAAGAAAGTTAAAAAGAAAACAATAACCTTTTTCTCTTCTTCTTTTCGATTACCTCAGCTCCCGCTTCCAATCCATCATTTTTCCCCTTTCTCACATTTTTCCCTTGTAGGCATTCGGTATTCGTTTTTTTTTGTTTTGTTTTTAGGCCTCCATTCACGAAACAAAATGGACAAATCGAATTCGTTTCATCCCCAACTTTGTGGTTGAAACAGATGATTCCTCAGGGCAGCGCTTTTGGTCACTTCTTGTGCTTGGTTTACATGTCAGGCCTTCCAATAAATTAAACTTTAACGGATATGATGATGACTGTTAGTGATAGAGTTAACATTGAGGACCGTTGGTTTAGAGGAGCCACGCATCGTTTAGAAATAGTAGAGTTAAAAAAGATTTGATAAAATTTTATCAGGATTCAAGTCGTGAAGGAGTTAGCAACATGAACGATGAAACGTGGAACATAAGATGCCCATTTATTGCAAGGAAGGTGTTGAAATTTCATCTCCTAAGCTCTTAAAACCAAGATAAGTTGTGTCCCAATGTCAAAAATCAGTCCTTTCCGTGAGTTCCGCCCAAAAACAAGGTACCAATGGCTTCACCCTGAATTTGGGCAGTTTGTAAAGGCAGTTGGTCTTTCATTTCGTTTTTCTCCTCTTCTTGAATAACCCAGATCTTCACTTGCACTTCGCTTTTTACTATTTCTTATCCATTCAAAGTTCCTTTTATGATTTGTGACCTCCATTTCCACGATCATCTGGGGCTTCACCCTGAATTTTGGCAATTTGGAAAGGCAGTGGGTCTTTTATTTCATTTTTCTCTTCCTTTTGAATAACCTAGTTTATAGATCTTCACTTGCTCTTCGTTTTTTACTATTTCTTATCCATTCAAAGTTCCTTTTATGATTTGTGACCTCCATTTCTATGATCGTCTGTTTTAGCCATTCAATATCGTACTTTCAGAGTTCCCCAGGGGGTCCAGCGTTCCTGGTCCCATCTGGTCCCATGGTGTAGGAATTTGATCTCATAACAACAATTCAAATTTGAACAAACATTAACCTTAGCAACTCAAGACTCGGTGATATTAATCTTTTTTTATACCTTTGGTATTCCTAATATTTCAGAGATCTTATTCCTTCAATTCTTTCAGTTCGCTGACAATTATTTTTTATCTGCAACCAATACTGAACGTAGCCTCCTAATTCGTTTTTGGCCGACTTTCTCAAATCATCATTTTTTCTTCTTAGTTTTTAATTCTGATTTGTCATCTACTCCTTTCATTCTATCATCACTACCATTCTACCACTTTTCAGTTTCCTCTCCCAGATTTCTGCTGTTTTATTTATTTTCTTTTACTGAGTTGATAATGCGTTTGAGAAAAAGCATAGGTCCCAGCTCATTGTCTCCCTTACTTACGCAACTGTGTTTTTTTACATACACGTGGTATCTAAAATTAAATCAGGATTAAGATAATATAGACTCTATTAAAGGGTTACAGCAGGGGTTAGATGGGCAAGCATCTAATGGCCATTTGGACCAAACACTTTAAGATCAACTTAAGCGTCACTTAGAATATGATTTACATAATCCTGTATAACCTAAAAATGTCACGTTATAAACACCACTCAAGCTCAGCGTAAATGTTTGGTGCAAGTGGCCATCGGTGGCGTTATGGGCCTTGAAAACCTTCAGCCTGTTGTTATGCACCTATTTCTTTCGATTTTTGACAATTTCCTCATAATTTCGCATCCTCACACTTTTCCGATTCTTCTCTTTTGCATTGCGTCCTTATCTTCCTTGTTCTGTCCTGCATATTATAGTTGGTGTCCTTTCTTCCTTCCTCCATATGTCCTTCTCGAAATCTTTCTTTCCCAAACGCTCCTTTTTTCTTAGGTTTTGAACCTCACTTTCGTAAGTCATTGATGACCTTACTATTATCTTATATATACACAACTTGTGGGTCTTGGAAACACTGGTTTTGTTCATTGAATTCATTCATTGGCACTGTTGCCATTTTTGCTTTGACTTCTTCATTGCTTTCTGGTTTTCTTTTTACTGTTACATCCATCCAAAAAGCTGAAACTTCGAAACATTTTTTCTCCAAGGTATTAAGGTGCATCCTCATCTTTCCAACCACCTTCTGAAATTCTCTCTAGTTCTTCGTGACTCCTTACCGTTAAAACTAGGTCGTCACCAAAGGCCAGACGTTGGTTGCTCTAATGCTATAGAAGCTCAGCTTAAGTGTTTGGTGCAAGTGGCCATCGGTAGCGTTATAGGCCTTGAAGACCTTCAGCTTGTTGCTATGCACCTATTTCTTTCAATCTTTGGATTTTTCCTCATATTTTCGCATTCCCACACTTTTCCAATTCTTCTCTTTTACGTTGCGTCTGGGATTTCCCTTTTCGACCTCATCTTCCTAGTTCTGGTATCCTTTCTTTCTTCCTCCATATATCATTCTCGAAATCTTTCTTTCCCAAACGCTCCTTTTTTCTTAGGTTTTGAACTTCACTTTCGTAAGTCATTGATGACCTTACTATTATCTTATATATACACAACTTGTGGGTCTTGGAAACACTTTGCTGGTTTTGTTCATTGAATTCATTCATTGGCACTGTTGCCATTTTTGCTTTGACTTCTTCATTGCTTTCTGGTTTTCTTTTTACTGTTACATCCATCCAAAAAGCTGAAACTTCGAAACATTTATTCTCCAAGGTATTAAGGTGCATCCTCATCTTTCCAACCACCTTCTGAAATTCTCTCTAGTTCTTCGTGACTCCTTACCTTTAAAACTAGGTCGTCAGCAAAGACCAGACGTTGGTTGCTCTTACGTGATAGAAACTCAGCTTAATTGTTTGGTGAATGCAAGTGGCCATCGGTAGCGTCATAGGCCTTGAAGACCTTCAGCTTGTTGCTATGCACCTATTTCTTTCGATCTTTGGCATTTTCCTCATATTTTCGCATCGCTACACTTTTCTAATTCTTCTCTTTTACGTTGCATCTTGGATTTTACTTTTCGTCCTTATCTTCCTAGTTCTGTGTCCTTTCTTTCTTCCGCCATATATCCTTCTCGAAATCTTTCTTTCCCAAACGCTCCTTTTTTCTTAGGTTTTGAACCTCACTTTCGTAAGTCATTGATGATCTTGTTGTTGTCTTATATATACACAACTTGTGGGTCTTGGAAACACTTTGCTGGTTTTGTTCATTGAATTCATTCATTAGCACTGCTGCCATTTTGCTTTGATTTCTTCATTGCTTTCTGGTTTTCTTTTTACTTGTACATCCAATTATGTAAAAGTCGGAACTTCGAAACTTTTATTCTCCTAGATATTAAGGTGCATCCTCATTTTTCCAACCACCTTCTGAAATTCTTCCTAGTTCTTAGACTTATCTTCAAAACTAGGTCGTCTACAATGGCTAGACGTTGCATGCTATTATGGTATAGAGCTCCATGTGTACTTATAACTCTTGTTCTTATTTTGAGAAGAGGAAAGTACCATACCCGAATTATTATCATTGAATGTTCAAGTCTCCGTTTGATGCGGTCAAAGTACAGAGCGTCCCAAAACTCTAAAATCCAAAAGCTAAAGTATACAGAAAGCTCAATCCGTTGTGATAATTAGCAACAACAGTTTGGAAACCGAGCAAAAAGAAGATTTTTATAAATAAATAATCAAAAACGTGAAAAGCTGGAGATCTAGTACAGAAAGTCCAAAAAAGAAATATATCTAAAGCAGGAATATAATGAGAAAAACGATCAGTTTCATTAAAACAACTTGAAACTAACTGATGTATAGAATTTTAAAACCTTTACGTAACTCGATAAAGTATTCCAAAAGCTAAAGAAACTCGACGAGTAATTACTCGGAGCAGTACAAGAGAAAAAAAATATCCTCTTGATCAGGCAAAGAGATTTCCCTTTCATCATATTACCGTCGCAAACCTTATTCAAATCTTATTAAAAAGTATTTTATGGCGGACGTGAGCATAAAATTCTCTTCTTTACCTTTCGCAGAGATGTTCTTCTGCACTATAAACTTTAAGGTGCTTACACATTTGTGAATTCAGAATTCCATCCCCTGGAAAAGGCCTAAAACTTTTTGCATGTTTTACGAAAATGTATCGACATTTTAACTGAATCCACACGTGCACGTAATGTGCGATTTATGATGTAACTTGCCCGTCAATGCTAGTGGAGCAATTAAATCGATAACCGTGTGTCTTCATTATAAGAGCAGCTTAATTAATTACACGAGGAAGTTTCATCATCTCGTCAGATTACTGAAAGACAAGGTGGCAGGAACGTGACTATCAAATCATTAAATATATTCATCTGCGAAATCAAAAATTGCAACGTTGCGTTCGAAAATAGCGAAGGATTAAATTTTTCAACATCCACAGGCCGTTCGATAAATCAATGCCTGTTGAATAAGACGCATAATAAATTATACAACGAGATCGATAGTTCGTGGGCGACGGAAAAAATTCGAATCCGAATCGGAAAATGTATTTTTAAAAGTCGTCGGTGTGTCAAAGGATATTGTACGTATGCAGTTGATTTACAGCCTGCAGATAAAATTAATAACAGACTTCTCGGCGAAGAAGTATTGAAAGTTCTGTGCTTTTCCCCGAAACTGTTTTGTGATTTATTGCACGTGAAATACACACAGATTTTAAAAGTACGAGCAGCAGAGAAAGAAAAAAGCTGAGCTTACTCCTTGAGCTTCCTGGATGAGGAGAATACCAAATGCTTTACCAAAAAGTAAAACGCTTTGTACTTCAAATAAAATGAAAGCACAACTCATTGCAGAGGTAAAGATAAATTGGCGTCAAATCAGATTAAAAAAAAATGGGTGTTCTGAACCAATTTCCCCTTATAGTTGTAATGGACGCTTCAAATGTGTACGTATGGTTGCCTAACTAACTGGAATGTCAGACCTCTTCTCGTTTCAATTTCTTTGTTAAGCATAATTGGTTTTGCTTGCTACAACGTGCACAGCGAAGCTTTAACACTAAACAATTAAATTATTGTATAAGTGACTAAAAGAGACATAACGGGAACGTCCTTTGAAGTACCTAGGGCCAAAGCGCGCGTAGGCGTGCGGCAACAATTTTTTTTTTTTTTTTACCTCACCACCTTTTATTTTGTCAGCCGTTTTTTTATTTGTTTGCGCAAACGAGTAAACGCTAACAGAGTTTCGCGTTTGACAGCGTTCATTCAGCCCATTCCGTTCTTATGAATAATAAATGGCGAAAACATTGGCGCCGCTGCCGCCGTAATTGAGTCATTACACTGTGTTGGTTCAAAGTGTTTATTAAAGCTTTCAAAGTTTAAACAAACCCGTTCCGACCGAACGAAAAATAAATATTGTTTTCCTCGCGCGGTGTCATTTTTCATTCGGCGCAGAAAATTTATTTATATTTCGCCTCGAATCGCCTGAATACAGAATGCAGGAGAGATTATAAATGCGATTATAATACGCCAGTGATTCTTAAACGGTTCTATTTTCTGTAGGCCTTGCGGCTTTAAAAAAATAAAAGGCCATGAATTTAGAAAAGTTTATAAAAACCTGAACAAAAGAACTTGATTTAAATATTCGAGCAACTAATAAATAAATAAAATTCAAGCGGTTTGTATACCTACCTATATACTTGCGCTGACGATAATTTGTCACGTTGCGTTGTCAATATTAATTATTTCTGAAACCGCGTTCCCCATGTATGTAAATAAACGCAGAAATGGATTGTTAATGCATTTCCCTCCACATATCACATCTAAATAAAGCATGCCCCTAGACTGAGTGCGCCTGAATAGAGAACGAGGTTTCTCAGGGCCTGAATTACGAGATCTTCATGTTTATTTCAGATCGCTGAAAAAGATAGCGAATTCCAGGACTACAATGCTTCTTGTTTTCACTTGGCACAAGCGCACGCCCGAACAACCAGCAGGATGAGGAGGAGTTTGCAGGCATCGTCTGGCCTCGGTGAGTCATGCAAATTTTCCTGAAACCGCATTCTGTTTCATAACGTGCGCCTCCGAGTCTTTGTTTGAAATCCTCATTCTTCGCGTATGTAGGAAGTTTACTGTTTGGATGTACGAGATGTATTTCACTCGTGCTTTCTACTTTTTTATTTTTTTTTCTGTTTGAAAGAAACTTTCGGGTTCTCGGTACGTATGGTATTAAACCGTACACTATACTCGTTACAATTTTGATTACAAAGTGTATTTTTATTGTCGTTTACGTCAGTTACATCCTTTAATCAGATTCAAAAGAAAAAATGTAATAAATTTTAGTTAAAATAGTTCTGTTGTCATTTTCTAAAAGTTACGTTTAAATTTGGCGCTTCAATTTCTCTTAATTAAAAAATAATAATGGCGCTCCGTTATTCTTAATTTAGTTTTTTTGTGGTTAAAACTGTTGATGAAAAGAAAGGGGATGATTTTTGTTTTTCTTTCAGATTTATCAATTTTATAGGACCTCGTCGATACGCTACGCTCCTCTAGCAGTCAAGCTGAGAGTTCTAAATTACGCCCAAATTCACATAAAGTCAGGCTAGAATTTACTGACGAATTCAAAACTACTTCCATTTACAGGGTGTTCATAAAAATTGTGCTCAATTGTCTTTAGACGTTCTAACTCGGAAGTAGTATTAAAATATTACGTACAAAAATCGCAGATATTACTTTAAGCTTGGAAATCCAGTTACAATAAAAAAAAAACCATTGCGCGTCGTATTCTCGAGATGCTTACACGTTTTTGAACGTAAAACTCTATTTATTATTACGTATTTGAATTCGCGCGCAAATTCTAGCCTGAAGTCACGTGTCGCATCACGGGTCTAACGTGATTGGTTTCCGAGTTCTAAAATTAGAACAAATCAAAACAACTCGCAAACCATTTTACTTAGACTCATGATGCAACTCATCAATTCAGGATGTTCATGTAAAAATTTTTTATTTTGTAAAAATTACTGTTAACTCAAATGTCTTTATCCATTCTGACTCAGAAGTAGTACAAAAATATTCCGTACAAAAATCGCAGATATTACTAGGTTAAGCTTGAAAACCAGTTACAATAAAAAAAAACAATTGCGCATCGCATTTTTGAGATACTTACACTTTCATGAACGTAAAACCCTATTTATTATTGCGTATTTGAATTCGTGAAAAAATTCTAGCCTGAAGTCATGTGTCGCATCACGGGTCTGACGTGGTTTGTTTCCGAGTTCTAAAATTAGAATACGAAAACCCTTCGACTTAGACCCATGATGCGACACATGATTTCAGGCTGGAATTTGCTCGCGAATTCAAATACGCAATAATAAAAATGGTTTTAGAGCAAAAAATGGCGAGTTTCAATTAAAAAAAAAAAAAGAGAAACTGTAATCTAGACCCAGATGACTCAGTTTACAAACTGAGACGTCGGTCGATTCAGACTAGAATTTACTGACGAATTCAAAAGCGCAGCAGTATACAAAATTTACAAAAAAAAAAACAATTGCACATCGTATTTTCGAGATACGATCCAAACTTATACTTTCTTGACCATAAAACCCTATTTATTGTTGCGTATTTAAATTCACGAGCAAATTCTAGCCTGAAGTCATGTGACGCATCACAGGTGTGGCGTGGTTGGTTTCCGAGTTCTAAAATTAGAACTCGAAAACTCTTCGACTTAGACCCATGATGCGACACATGATTTCAGGCTAGAATTAGCTCGCGAATTCAAATATGCAATAATAAAAATGGTTTTAGAGCAAAAATGGCGAGTTTCAATTTAAAAAAAAAGGAAAACTGTAGTCCAGACCCAGATGACTCAGTTTACAAACTGAAACGTCGGTCAATTCAGGCTACAATTTACTGACGAATTCAAAAATAGTATACACAATTTAGAAAAAAAAACAATTGCACATCGTATTTTCGAGGTACGATCCAAACTTATACTTTCTTGACCATAAAACCCTATTTATTGTTGCGTATTTAAATTCACGAGCAAATTCTAGCCTGCAGTGACGTGTCGCATCACAGGTCCAATGTGATTGGTTTCCGAGTTCTAAAATTAGAACTTGAAAACTCTTCGACTTAGACCCACGATGCGACACATGACTTCAGGCTAGAATTGACTCGCGAATTCAAAAATGCGACAATAAATAGGGGTTTGCGTTAAAAAGAAAACTGAAAAATCGTTGTGAGTTTAAAACAAAAGGCGATCGTCATCAAAAAAAATTAAAAAGCGAATGTCAATTCGAAAAAAAATTAAGAAATAAACAAAACAAAAACGATCGACGCAGAAAATCGATTGAAATTGAAGCGACGTTTGTTTTTCGTTTCGTTTTCCTTTTAAATTTTGATGAAAAGGTTCGGAGAAAGAAAGAAAGCTTTATTTATTTGGATTTCTTTCTTTAACTGGTGCCATCGATTTACATTTTATTTAATGCTTTCTTTGTCACTTTGTGTAATATCAGCATATAACACAAATAGCACTGGAATCTTTAGGATATGAAATTAATAATAAATGTTAGCAAAAATAATGTAGAAAATTATATTTATTTCAATTTAGCGCTTCAATTTTTTTTTAATTCGGAGAAAATTTGATAGATGTCGCCACCATTGTCGACTTGAATCCTATTCGATGTTTTTTTTTCACTTTGTATAATAGCGCCACCTGACATAGTAAATAGCGACATTTTCAGAACATGAGAAAACAAAATATGATAAATTTCAGTCAAAATATAAACTTTTTAAAAGTATCTGGAAGTTACGTTCAGTTCAGTTTCTCTTACTTCGAAAGAGATTTAATAGATGGCGCCTTCGCTTTCTTAATTTAGTTTTTTTTATACCACAGTATACACATCAATCAATTAATTTAAAAATTTCTAAATTTTCTAAAGTTCACAATATAGGATGTCACTGAAGTTAAACCTTAGCGTTATATTCTATTCTTCAAATTAATGATAAAAACATTGTCCGGAAATGATTCTTTAAAAAATTATGGTCGTTTGAAATTCAATTAATAACGAACACTAAAACGTAACGCATTCATTATTTATTAATATTAATTAATGTAAATTGGAAAGCGTTATTTTATTAAGTGCTCGAAATGAAAGTCGGACAGCTTCGTTCGAATTTCCGTTCGCTCGTCCATAAATAAAATGGATATCTCGCATTTCTGCTTCACTGTATTTATGCATAATGAAAGTTTTTAAAAAATAATAATTGCAAATGTACTGAAGGTAATGTCACTTATTGTTCTATCAAACATTCAAGGCATACTGCTCTATTAAATATTGAAAAAAAACATTTTCTCTTTTTATCATTTTTTAAATGACCATTTTAAGTGACCATAGCTTTTTAAAGAATCATTTCCGAACAATGTTCAGAATATTTATCATTAATTTGAAGAGTAGATAAACTACGATGCTAAAGCTTGGCCATTCAGTGACATCCTGTATAAAACAACATATGATAATTGCCCTTTAGTTAAAAGAATTAATTGCAAATAAATGTTGCCTCTTTACTTCTGAGACAGCCCCTTACTATGATAACTTTCAGTCAAAATAAAAACTTTTTGAATTATCTAAAAGGTACGGCACGTTACGGCCAGTCCAGTTTTTCTTAATTCTAGAGAAATTCAATAGATTCTATTCTGAGCTGGAAGTAAAAGTAACATCACTTATAATCAGACTTCGGGCATTTCGGAGCGTTGTCATGGCTACGCAGTGAATGAACACTTTTCATTAGACCTCATATTGCGTAACCATGGCAACGCTCCGAAATGTCCGAAGTCTGCTTGTAAAGTAATGATAAGTGAATTTTGTATGTGGCGCTATTTTTTTTGTAAATTCCGTTACGTTCATTATTAATCATGAGATGGCGCCACTGAATATTTTATTTGTTAGAAACTTTAAATATTTATCGTTTTATCGTTGCTGTAGTATTTTTAGATTTTAATTTTTGGAAGTAAATTGTTTTTAATGATTTTGTTTCAGTGATTCAATATTATTTTTTTTAATGTTTAAAGTTGCTCTTATTTACGTAAGTGTAAAGACCCGGAAACGCTGCAGGGACAACTCAAATATTTATTATTGTTTAAAGCTATAACAATCAAGTTTCCGCGTAAAGAACCGAAACGTAGGAGACTATACCTTAACAAATTCCGAAATCTTATATTGCAGAGATAAGTTTGAATACGTGACTTAAGTTATAAGAACTCTGTTCCAGGCATAAGATTACAGGGATAAAATGTTCGTTTTTGTCACATCGGCACCATGAGAAAACCGTGAACTTGATGATTTACTGACTCCTTGTAGATCCAGCAGAATAAGGTAAAAATCCTAGTACTCTGTTTGCGTAGCATGAAAGAATTGGTAACAGCGACATTCGATCACCCTCTCGAATCTCGAGGTGGCTACTTTTTATTTAGAAGCTCCGCACGGGCGGAGACATCGAATTTGTTTGACTCAAGTGACATCGTCCTCACTTGAAACATTTGTGGTAAGGAAATCTTAAGAGACCACGTGGGAAGGAAAACGATAGTACCATTTGTATTCTCATTATAATTTTAGACTAACTTTTTGGGTAGAAGGAGTGGGTCATTTAGAATAAGGGTTTTGTACTAAGAGTTTTTCGTCAGAAGTCTGAGATTTACAATTTCTATCTCTTGGACTTCCTCTTTCGAACACTTTCTTTTTACATGCCCCCTTTTGTCAAAAGACTGACCCCTTACATTAGTATTTATCCAGTTCTGAAATTTGAGCTCTTAAACGGTTTGTGGTTGGCATCTATTGAGGTTGCGCAGTTTACAGACTCTCTCATAGATGGCGCGGAGTACTGCGTGTTTTATGTTCGGTTTATGTAGATGGCGCTGCCTTCTGCGTTTATATCTTCATCGGTGTATTTTTCTTTTTTTCTTCTAAATTTTCATTGTAATTTTAGGCTCATGTTGCAACCTAAGTACCCAAGCACCCTGCTCGTGCATTTTGACGAGATTTATTGATTTTTTAATATAATTTTGAAAGAAGTTTTATACTTGAAGTGGTAGGCATAAGACTAAGCGAAGTTATTATACCAATTTCTTGTGCAAAATCGTTTATCTTCCCGATAATTTATTTCCACGGATCCTCCTTGTGCCAGGCCGCACACACACACACAGTTTTCCAGATTTATGATAAGCAAAACGTTTCAAGGTGGAAGTCCTACATGTGCGAACGAATACATCGCACGAAATTGGATGTTCAGCCCTAAAAATCAAATCAAATCCAATCCGAGAGCGAAGGGAGATTTCTGTTTCTGATTCACGCGCGAGATATTCCGAATTACGTGGCGGGCGAACGCAAGAAAAAAAAAAACGTTAAATAAATATGCACTTAAACGAGGACATTTTCACAGTTTGGCGCGTTCGAGATGAATTCTTTTTGTGTGTACATACATCGTGTTCTGTTCTTTAATAGACGTCTTGTGGGGGAGAGAGAGGGTCTTGGCACACGTCGTTTTTGGGGAAAATCGCTACGAGAACTAATGTTCCATGAATGAGTGATGTACTTTGCCTTGCCCTGTACAGATTTCTTGTGTGAAAAGTTGATAGAAACATTTACTTGAAATCTTGTTAAAAAAACCCAATAATAAATGGAAAATTATTCACGCACAGGTCCTTCATATCTGCGTGGTTGGTGGCCTATATACCAGGATGGAACGACATTAATTTTTATTCGATGTACACAATAAAACAGAAGTATTTGAGCAACTAAAACCGTCGTAAATTTAAAACTGTAAAACGACGTCTACGTTATTTATACCTCGGTACTTATCAAGGTACTAAAACATGGATGAATGAGGAACTTAATAAAAGCGAATGTTCCGGAAAGCTCTAACAGCGTACTCACATGTCTCACAGTAGTTTGTTGACGAAATACAATTAGTGTCACCATAGACCCGCGTCCATTGCAGTTTCGTTTGTAACGATAGAGATCTCGCCTTATTTATGCCAGATTTGCATGACGATCCACGATAAGAAGTACACAGATCGTCATGCAAAGACGCGATTCGCTGGCGAAATAAAAATATCGAGCGATCCAGAACCACCCGCCTGGTACACTGATTGAAACACTTCGATTGTGTTCCTAGATAAGAACGATTTAATTATTCCCCGATTATTTGCACGTGATTTAATTACTTTGTGCCCCGTGCGAATTAATTGCTTGCGTTATCGCACGTGCAGAAACAATGCTGGACGGACGGACGGACGGAAATTTAAAAATAATGATCGAGGGGAAGGAGAGGGTTTCAAAAATCCACATCAAGCGCGAATAAATAAAAGCGATCCGGCATTGCCCAATACACACATACACACATACAGACGATTTCATCAATTGTAATGTAAATTAAACAAACTCGGTTCGAAACAGATTAAATATTTAAAACAAATACGGGAACGTTATTACAAAAATTCGCCGGTAATAGTCAACAAGTTTGTTGATTAAAAAAAAAATCTGTGGAAGTTTCGGCCTTCATTAAAAGTTTTCCCCGAATTAGCTCGAGGAACTAAAATATTAAAAAAATCAGATTAATAAGTTTGTGCAATTAGAAGTTTCGCTAAGAAGTACACAGATGTAAGTTTACCGACCGTTTCCGAACTAAGTAGATTACTGAAAAGTTTAAAATAAATAATCCGCGCCTTGATCTATTTGGAATGAAGTTTCTAAAAATCCTTACCATTTTTATCATACTTTCAGTAAACTCTCTCCGTCAATGTTATCTTCTTTGTTAATTTTTTCCCATTCTTCTCGCAACAATAATTTCTTTCTCCCATTCTCTCTTTTTCTTTTCCATTAATGTTGGGACTGTTTTCTCCACTCCCTTCCCTATTTCATCCAAATTACTCTTACCTTCTCTTTCGATATTCATTCTACTTTTTGGTAGTTTCAACTAATTTAGTTTAAGTTCTAAAATAGTTCCAAATTGCCCGCAGTTCTTCTTTTCACGTATTATTATAGTTGTTCGAGTGTTGGTGACAAAGCCAGACAGCTGCCAGTCTGTCTTGTTTGAAGTGCACAGAGAAGAGCAAATTTTCCTAATAACTTGCGAAGCCCCATTTGGGGTAAAAATGAGTTATAATTTCCCAAGGTTAATTGGGAGAAGGAGGGGTGCATGAAAAGAAGCCTTTGGTCCCAAATCATGGAGGGCGTAAGCTCGTCTAGTTCAGACAAAAGTCAAAATCAAACCATCCACTAACTTGCTTGGATTTAAAAATGGTAAAAATACGTTTACTCCAACAACCAAAGAAGACCAAGAAAAGAGAAGAAAAGGCAAGATAGGAATAAGAAAGAGGAATAAAGTTCTTTAATTTAACAGCCCCAGCAGAAATTACCCGAAAAGTACCTGGCAAATATCTTGTCATTTAATAGAAAATACCTCATTCGGGAGGGCTATCAAATATTTTGGAGGATTACAAATGCACCCGATCCATTATAATTTTCCTGTATGAATTCCCAATGCAGTTTGGAAGGATTCCAGTTCCTCCAGTTCAATCGATCACCGAAACTAAACCATCCACTGACTTGCTTGGCTTGAAAAATGGTTAAGGTGGGCTTCTTTCTGCTCCAATAACTGAAGGAGACAGATCAAAAAGAGGAGGAGAAGCAAGATCTTTCTTTAATCAAAGAGCTTCGATGGAGAAGAAATAATGGAGTTGATGAAAGAAGTCCGAAGTACGCGAACATTGTTGGGCAGGTTTTCCAATCGTTTGAGGGTGCATATTCCATCCATTTTTTCGAGGATTCCCCCAGAAAAAATAATAATGGAATACTGTAGTTTCCAGTGCAGCTCCAACTCTTCCGCTTCAATCGATCACCAAAACTAAACCATCCACTGGCTTGCTTGGGTTGCAAAATGGGTATGATGAGCTCAGTAGTTTTCTTTTGCTTCAACCACTAAAAAAGACAGACCAAAAAAAGAAGAGAAGAAACAAGATCTTTCTTTAATTAAAGGGCTTCGATAGAGAAAGAAAAATGAAGCTGACGAAAGAACAGAAATGCATCGTCAATTCACAGTTTCAACCCTCCGAATTGCCCTCACATTGTACGGCCGGTTTGTCGTCATATGAGGGTGCATATCCCATCCAATTCTTTGGAGTATTCCCCTAGAAAAAAATACGATGCGACGCAGCAGTTTCCAATGTAGTTTGGTGGGTTTGAAGTTTCTTCAGTTCAGTCGATCGCCCCAAAACTAAGCCATCCACGGGCTTGCTTGGATTGGACTTAGTAGTCTCCTTTTTGCTCCAACGATTAAACAAGACAGTCCAAAAAAAGAGAAGGAGCTTATTCCTCCATCAATCGTATTGGTTGAATAATTGCAGCAACTTAAGAGAGGTAAGAAAGCCCTCTAATCAAAGGGTTCCGAAAGAGGAAAAAATTCAACTGTCGAAAAATGAGTTTCAAGCCTTCGAATTATCCAAACATTATTGGACAGGTTCCTCGCCATTTGTGGTGCATATCCCATGCAAATTTTGGAGGATTGTAAGGCAGTGGGGAGGGATACCAGGGCAGCTCAAACCATGGAATATCAAGGTCAACAATTGCCAAACTCAATCACAGTTTCACCAGTTTCAAACCTCCAATAAATCGTCATCAGCACAATGCTGATTTCAATGTACGAGGGGGAGGGGGGCATTTCAAACTCAATTTTTGTAAACCCAAATCAATTCTGAGTGATCAAGAAGGTCGAGCACCAACATTAACTACAAAGGTTTGCAATTATTTTACGAACTATAGATTACTACCGTAATGTTCTTTTCTTTTGAAAACTTTCGTCGTTCATTGGAGAGTCTTTGAACAAATTACTAATTTGTTTGAAGAATTATTTTATATATACCTACATATTGCAGTGAAAAAATTAATTAAACAAGTACATTACGTGAGTTGAATTCCTACTTCGACCTCCGTGAGTAGAATTCCTGCTTCGACCTCCGTGAGTAGAATTCCTGCTTCGACCTCCGTGAGTAGAATCTCTGCTTCGACCTCCGTGAGTAGAATTCCTGCTTCGACCTCCGTGAGTAGAATTCCTGCTTCGACCTCCGTGAGTAGAATTCCTGCTTCGACCTCCGTGAGTAGAACTCCTGCCTCGACCTCCGCAACAAGCAGAGAAGAAATTTTAATGAAAAAGGTTATTTAGTACGAGGTATTTTTATTAGGAAACTGGATCCTGAATACCTGTATCCTTTCTCCTTAACCAACGACATGGGCGACGCTTCCAGGTAACACATACATGACAACACAAACATATTTTTTTTATTGAACATCGGACAGCGGGAGACGTTTTGGTATTGTCGAAGGGCGTCTCTCTCTTGTGAAGGAGTTGAGGCACATGCGTGATCGGCAGTACAGAGCGTCCCCCTTTTGACAAAGATACATCGGGTAGGACAAGAGGTCCACCGAAGCTTGTGAAGGGCGAGGTGACATGACCAACTTGTGATACCTGGTACGGATCTGTATCGTCGAAGGACGCCTCTCTCTTGTGAAGGAGTTAAGGCATATGCGTGGTCGGCGATACAGAGCGTCCACTTTTAACAAAATATACATCTGATAGGACAAGAGGTCCATCGAACCTTGTGAAGGGCGAGGTGACATGACCGACTTGTGCTAACCAGTGTACATTTTTTGGGACAGACAACTTTTTTATTTCTTTTCTGACACATACGGACGTATATACATTTAACACTGACACTTCCTTCCTCCTCACATTTCTGTGTTTTGTCATTGTATGTGCCCACCATGGAGCCATAAAACGAGAAGTGGGTAATTCCGAGCGACCCAAAGAGAAACCCTGAGAGAAAGAAAAAAGAAAGTACCCACAAACAACTTCAACATACAAAAACATTACAAATTGACACCCCAATGTGGCACCAACAACATCAATACTACAATTGCACCGCAACTTGGAGTCCAAAACAACATCAATACAACAATATATATAAGCGATCCTCTTCCACCTTTGGAGTTGGTTCCTCTTTTGTTTCCTGTCGCTCGCCAAAGTCCGGATTTCCCTCCAGCTTAAACCCTTCTTGTGATCTTCTCATTTCATGTTTGGGCTGGCCCGTCGCGTTTCTCTTTCTATCCACCCAGTCTTCCCATATTCCTATAGCGCTCGAATCACCTTAATTGTCTGTATCTAACGCCGACTTTGACCCATCGTCTGAAATGGTGACTTGATTGGTTCAATATTTCTCCTTTCAGATTTATTTTCTTTATTTGTTTTTTTTATTATTTTTGTTTATAGACCATTCCAATCACATCAATTTCTATTACGGCTTTTGATAATTTTTTGAAGTGTGGCTTTACCCTTTCAAAATTCACTTGTTCTTCTTCTTCTTCTTCACTAACGACCTATTTGGTCTTCTTTTTAGACATCGTTTCCTGACTTTTCCCGCCCCACGTCCCTTAATTATTCGTTCGATGTAATATTTCCACTTTGCTGCCCTTCTAATCCAGGCTTTATAAACACAAATGATACGAATAAAACATGGATACGCATAAAACGAAATAAGATTGATTCATGCTGATTAGATTCCTTTTTTTTGTGTGGTTTGTAATCGTGTAATATGTGGTTTGGTTAGCGACTTGTCACCTGTCCTCAGGTGACGTCTTCCTTCTGTCGACAAAGTAGGCGTAGTCGATGTGTGGTTTGTCAGACAATACAGCACCAGCGGGTAAGGTGTATGGTTTGTCAGACTACGCAGCACCAGCGGGTTAAGTGTGTAGTTTTCCGGACTATAACAGCGCCAGCGAGTGAGTATTGCCTGACTTTGCAGCACTAGCAAATCCTCCACCTTGCATTTTAAACCCTTATTTTGTGGCGGGGATTAGGTAACTCTGCGTCATTGGTCTGTTTGCTTGCACGAATCAGCGATGAGCAAGTTGCATCCTATTTGTCGAAGGGCAGCCTTTCTGTGTTTGGTTCGGTGGTTGTCTTAGCAACCAAAATGGGGTTTGCGATCCTATTTGCTGTCCAATCAGGAACGAATGCGGTTGTGTTTTAATTCGTTAAGAGGCGGTCTTAATTTTGTTTATTTACTTTGACGGTCGTCATCGTTACGTGACGTTTCGCCCATATCTGCCATCGTGACGTTTATCATGGTGACGTTTCTTATCGTCTGTCGCCATGACATTTTTGCTGGTCGCTAAGCAACGTATGAGCACTTATGGCACTCTCATAAGGATTGTGTTAATATTTAGGAGTGAAGGAATATTAGTTTAATATAACTAATTCATGAAGTTTCCCGTCAAGTTTTAAGATAAAATTAATTTTCAAATTTAATCAAAATGAATTCCGCTTTCGTTTATTTAAAAAAGAAAAACAGAATATAATAAAATTCCTCTGCCGCCCGTTTCCATTTCACAACGCGCGAGCAACATCAACTGAAAATGAAAACAACAAAGCGAACTGCATCGCACACCGCCGAATAACAAATTCAGCTGACTTATTTCTCCTTACGTTTTAAATTAGCTTCGTAAAGAATGAAATGAGTGGATGTTAGCGAAATGACAAAAACTGATGAGGCGACGTGAGCGAACAAACGAGAAAATATCTGTTCACCGCGGGAGTTTCCTTTGACATCTTCGCTTGGAAGAAGATATTTTTCCAGCTGGAGCTCGGCAGGATAATTGCAACTCCGGCGCCTGTTTACTCTGCCGGACTGTTGCATTCGAATGAATCGAGCGTCGGAACTGCAATTTAACGAAGTTTATTGTCCACTGCGATTGCAAATAACTCTGGAGTTCAAACCACAATTCGAATTGTTTTTTAATTCGGCGTATTTGCAGCAAATTCCATCATTATCACCATTGGGCATTTCGATTCGTTTTTGGTTCTAAAAACCGGATGTTACGGGAGTTAGTTGCGCGGAAGAAACCTTTTACCTTTTATGACTTTTAAATTTCGCATCAATACCTACTATTCTGTCACATAAGTTTCCATTAGGTTCCTTTCTGTTTCCTACGCGGTGATAGTACCAAGGCCCCCGAACGACAGACGTTGCATTACGAAATCGCGCCATTGTTAAAAATGCAATTTCCATTTCTGTCTCCGTATTACACACGACACCATGGAAATATAGTCAGGAGTTTTATTAACCCCAATGTACATACGATTTTATAGCTTCTATTCCGGCAAAGATGTTACTGTATTGGCATTAATGTCGAGTCTAGGTTACGTGAAGCTTTACGGAAATGTAGAAACTTATTTCCGTTCCGTTATGGTATAGTAAATTTGACAAATGGAGATTGCAAGGACGAACTCACCTGGTTTAGTTTCATGCAAGTATTTGCATTACTTCTAGATTCAAATGCAAATGCTTTCGAAATATTTTCAATAAAATTTACTTTTCGAAGGAATGGTGAAATTAATTTCTCTCATTCCCCATCCAGGCAAAACGAGGAAACGCTCGGGCTTTGCGCAAAATGAAGCTTCGCAAAATTGCATACCGGCTATTTAATAAAAGCTTGCGAGAAAGAAATTTCCTACATGACAAACGGTTTGATATTGATAAGTTGCTCTGTGCAGGGCGAACTATTTTTCGCGAGATTTGCATTCACAACGCTCCAAATGCATTCTTCGTTCTAGTAAAGTTTCCCTCGTTTGTTACTCGGACTTATAACAATTTTCTTTGACTTTCTTATCGTCGCAGTTTAATAAATACTTCGGGAGTTTCTGCTTGATTTTGCTGCGAGAGATCGAGGGGATTGAAAAATTTTCCTTATGCTTAAGTTTCAAAAGATTTCTGTCATTTAGTCGCAGTTGGATGCAGTGATCTTAAAATCATATTTTATATATATTTTTTTATAATTAAACTAGACTCTTGTCTTTCTTTAACAATTTCATTATAGCTTATCACGGACAGCTTAAAATACTTGCACAATTCTCAACGTTTCACTATTGATTAGTAGTCGTTCTTTTCCTCTTTCTTTTCAAAGTGGATCTAAATCTGTTTGAATTTTTTTCATTTTTCCTTGGTAATGTCAATTATCTTTACATCAACCCTTTTAATCTTCCTGTAAATGACAAATGGAGCGTTCACAACATAGAGGTTCTTAATTGGGTTTCTACTACCATTTTTGGGTATATTACAATCCTACGTTGCGGTAAGCGTTGCCAAACAAAATTTCGTTGAGTTACAATGAGAGTGGATTCAACAATTTAGTAAGAAGACCAACCAAAGCAAAAAAAGACTGCTAAACAGAAAAAGGGGATAACCAGGAACAAATCGAGAAGTTAGAAAGAACAAACAAACAAACAACAAACTCAATCCAAACCAACTCAACTCTGTGACTCATGAATTCTTCTCTTCTGCATGTTGGATCTATTAAGTAAACATTGTTGTGCTTGTTACAATTGATATTCAACAAATATAACAATTGTTTTCCTGAAAACAGTATTCTCTTCAACTGATTGTTACGACATATTGATGAATTGGTTGTTATGGTTACGTATCAATTCAATTCTCTTCTTTTGTTGTTAGATATCGTGAATGTCATTCAAACATGGATGTTTCCATGGATTTTCTGTAGAAGAAAAAAAGAGTGTCTTGATGTTAACTTTGTTTTATTTTTGCCCCTATGACGCCGGTGGCACCCTGGTTTTATTAGTGCAGCTACTCAGTGAAGTGTACGTCCCTGTACCAGCTGGTGCAAGTTCTTCACTGATTGCGTTTTCATAAGATGTCCGAATATGCGCTGTCCAAGATTTGAAATCACATCACATCTACACAAAATGTGCATTGCTGTCTCTGGTTCTCCATTGCAGAGTCTGCAATTTGGGTCACTATTTGAATTTACCGATCGTTCACAGATGCTCCTTAACAGTCAAGTGTCCTGTTACTAAGTCTAAGTTTGGTGGTTTCCTGTTTGACCTTGGCCTACCACACCAAAGCCGAATGGTGGTTATTGTGGACCTGACCACTCTGGTGTACAACCAAGCCTTAGATGTTCTGTCGTAGGCTCGTTTGGCTACCGCGAAAGTGCTCAACGATCGCTTGATTATTTTGTCTAAATGTTGGTTCCAGGTGAGTTTTGAGTCAAAAATTACTCCTAGATACTTAACTTCCCCCGACAAGATTGTCTCATTTGCACGAAGACGCAAAACCCTTCGAGTGAATGGCACAACGATGGTTTCTTGAGAACTGATCCTCAGACCTTCCTCCTCAGACCTTCCTCCTCAGACCCTCCTCCTCAGACCACCTTGTTACTACATTCAGGGCAACTTGCATTCAGTTCCCGACAGTATTATTGAATTTCTCTTGTACGGGTATGACTAAATCATCTGCACACCCTAAAGGATCAAAGCCTTCACTGTTAAGCCGTCCGTGACAGATTTCCACAGCAGAAAACCCTCCTGTTAACGTTGTTAATCGGACTGTTGCTGCAATTTCTGGCATTATTGTAATCCTACGTTTGGTTAGTGAAATATCTGCAGTTGACACAAAATAAGACCAATCGAAGCAAAATGAACTGATTCGAACAAAAAGGGCAAGTTCTGAACTGAACAAATCGAGGAGACGGGCAGAAAAGAAGACAAGACATGATAAAGGAAGCAAATGAAAAACGCTGTTAGACTTTGGAAAGGATAAAAAGAGACATTCAACAAATTTCGACAATCTAAAAGCAAAAGAAGACTCAAAAAAGACTTCATATCGATTGGGCAACGCTTTTGTTGCTTATTTTTGAAGCAGTTTTGTAATTTTTATCTCTCACAAAAGCCACGTTTTCATTAAAATCATTTTACTAAAAATACTCAATTTTTTTACAAGAACCTTCGGGTCTTCTATGACTTTTCAAAAGCCGATGACTTTATCATTTAAAAAAGTCTTTAATTTGTAATTTCCGAATGGGCCAGATTGGCAAAATCAATCCAAAAATTTTTAAAAATCTCTTGTTCAAGTGGTTTGTGGATTTTTAAGATTTTCAAAGGATGGTGGTTCAAAAGTATCACTGTTTACTGGCAGAAGAAAGAAATAAACGAAACAACGTTGAAAAGAACAAAATAAAGTCAGAATTAATGATAAGACCAATCATAAAGTGAATAAGAGAAAGGGATAATCTGCACTGAACAAATCGAGGAGATAAACTGAAGAGAAGGTAAAACTAAGAAACCAACGAAGAAGTTGTTAAACTTTGGAAAGAATGGAGGAAAGTCATTCAAAAGACCTTGGATATTATTAGAAGTAAAAGAAGAAAGAGATTCAGAAAAAGGAAAGGCCTGGAGATAATCTGAACTGGACAAATCTAGGAGATAGGTGGAAGAGAAGACAAAATAAAGAAACAAATGAAAGAAATCGTTATGTTTTGGAAATCAACTATTCATAAAATAGTGAGAAGAAGCTAAAAGAAAATCAGAAAAATGAGAAGGCTTGCGATAATTTGAAGTGAGGAAAAGCGAAACAATTGAAACAAATGAATGAAACTATTACACTTTGGAAAACATAGAAGAAAGCCATCTTTTGGCATAAAGAAATAAGAGAGGAGGAGGAGGGAGAAGATTAAATTGTTCATTTGTCGCATCGGCACGTTTGATACTGTAGACCATTTTGTAAGAGGATAGTAGAATAACTATGCAAATTCGGGAAGGAATAACTGAGGGATTTCAGAATTTAAAAACGTCATGGGGAGGCAAAGTTGTCGGGCGTAAGGAGCGCCCCTCTTCCCAGCAAAATCCGTACATGCCACACTCGACACCACGATAGTAGAGTAGCTACGCAGGCACGGGCTCAAATCCTTAAGGTAATAACTGGAGGATCTGAGAATTCAAGAAGTCAGTTTGAGATAATCTAATAATAAGGGGAAGGTATTGCAAGGGGGGCGCTGCCTTGAAAATTATTCCATCATGCAAGAACGCCCCTCGCTTCTCTTCCTCATATAAGCCCCTTAAGCCAGCTTGCTGTTGATATTCTTTTTGGTTACCTAGGCGCCCTTTTGAAAATTCCCAGCACTCCTGATAACATTTTGACCTCAATTTTTTTTGGCCTCCTTCATCTTTCTGAAGGAATTTGTAACCTCAGTTGTCTCGATTTAGTTATCTAGATGAATTTTCAAAGACCTTTGCACTTTTCACAACACTTTGACCTCAAGTCTTCAAGTTTTTTGACCTTCTTCTTCTCTTTGTCTTCTTCTCACAGCATTTGACGTCAATTCTCCAAGTTTTCGTTGACCTTCTTCTTCTTCTCTTCGTCTTTTTGGAAGGATTTACAGCCTCGTCCGCCTCTATGTAGCCACATTTTTGAAGACCTCTACCTTTCTAACAACATCAATCGCGAATTCGCCAAGTATTACTTGACCTTCTTCTTCTCTTCGTCTTTTTGGAAGGGATGGATCTACATCCCCATTTACCTCGATCTACCCTACATTTTGATGGATTTTTTAAGACGTTTGTCATTCTGACGACATTTTGACGTCAATTCTCCAAGTCTTGCTTGAACTTCCACTTCTTCTTCGTCTTTCTGGAGGGATTTATAGGCCCATTCGCTAGGAGCGTCTTTATGAAGACCACCTAACGACCTTTGCACTTCTGACAACATTTGGACATCATTACTACAAATTTGTCTGCAAGGTGAGAGAGCAGTTCGATATTAGAATTTATTGCACGGTGTATGATTTCAAGAATAGAGTCGATTTAAAATATTTTACAGAGTTTCTCAATGATCTAAATCTGTTTTATGACCATCTATTATTCATGCCTTAAATGAGAAGAAGAAGAAGAAGAAAAAACGTGTTTATTTAAAAAGTTTATATAAAGTAGATGGTCATGGAATTCTTTTGATTATTTCAATTATAATTGTTGTTTTTCGTTTTCTTTCACTTTCGGAATTAACATTTGACATCAAAGAGTCTTCCTTTTCCTGTTTGTTTCAGTAGGGAAGTTATCTAAAACTGTGTCGTTTAACCTAAATTAAACAAGGGATGCTAAAACATCCGAATCAAAAATGTTGTAGTGAATTCCTCGTTTTTTTTTTTTTATTTATTTTTTGTGAAAATGCACGAAATGCGACGCTTTAAAAAAATCACCACCGCAATATTTCAGCGACGGACAATGGCCCCAAATAGTTATCGCATTTACATACACACCCTATCTGTCCCAGAATGCACCCATTCATCAAATTTTTACGCACCCGTTCAAATATCCTGGTTTTTCACAATTTAATAACGAAATCGACGCGCACAGGTAATTTGTCACCCGCCCCGCTGTAAAACTGCGTTTTATTGATTGCCCAATTTTTTTTTCTTTTAATTTAAATTATAACTTCCCCTGGGACGCGGGCGGCGCGCAGCGTCGGCGAGGCTTTGATGACAGGGAGACGTATTTTTTGACGGGAAGCATTAGGCGTCAATCAATTTCAGATTACTTTTTACTGCCGCGCTCGCGTTCGGAAAGAGCAAAAGATTTGTGCCTGTCATCCAGCAGATTGCCGCCGTTTAGCAAATCTATTTTGCTTTTCATGAAGCGAACTTTGCTTGTTCACGATGTGATAAAGCTGTTCCGGTTACTTACACGTAGTTTGTAGTTCGTGCGGAGTTGATAAACAGTAACAGCGGGCTACCACGTTAGATCTTGTATTATTCTGCTGCGGATATTCAAGTAATTACTGCTATAACTAGATACATCCTGTTTATTTCATGCAGAGCAGCTGTCTCCCCTTAAATTACCTGAATCTGCATTGAAATACTTAACTTAAATAATCGCTGATACTTTCGTTTCTTTAGACAAGGACTCTTTATCAAACGATTATTTATAACGAAAGGCATTAAGGCGTCCATTTTTCATGTAATAGAGGGTGTGGAGGGGTGAGCACATTATCCTGATGCTGTGACGACGGAGCTTAATTATGCTGGGAGAGGATTGCGTCTCTGATAATCTGCATATTTTTACAGTCTGCTATGCAAAAACCACCCGAGAGTGATGAATGAGCATTTGATACCTAGTCTTATATCTGGATTGCCGGTATCTGTCGCTCTGATTGTGGTGTTCTTACGAGGGATAAACTGCGAGCCGCATTCTACTGGGATTTATATTCCTTGCCGCGCTTTAAATTTCCGATATTTCTTCAGATAAATCACTCGCGTGTTACATTTTAAGCGAAAACGAACTTCTTAATATTTACATCACAATATTTCAACGACATAATCAATAAATAAAAAATGTATATAGGGTGTTAGTAAATTAGTGTTTTCCTCTGTTTAACATAGCAAATATTTATTTTTAACTCTTTGATTACTTTTTCGGACAGTTTACGTTTATGCAAGAAAGTGGTTTTCTTAAATTTCTTTGTCCTGTTACTTTGTAAATCTTAATTATTGTTCGAATAACTCGATAGATGGTAGATAGATGTGTGGAAACAGTTCTTCTAACGAGAATACTCCATCAGCAGCCGAATTTAAGGAGATCCTCGGTAGCATTACTGAGGACTGAATAAATTGTATACTATGTGTCACAGCTTTCTCAGAAGAATAATTAGTCAGGCGCCCCGTGAACGAGAACTCGATGTCTTTATCCCCTATGTCACCAAATCATGCTGAGAAGCATATCAACGCTCTGAAATCAAAAGATTCTACCTCTTTTTCGGCTTAGATGGAGAACTGTGAAATTCGTGGCGAAAACTATTAGCACTCCTCTGGCTGATGTCATTAACAGCTGTCTAACAAATGGAAAAGTTGCAAGCAAAAAGAAAATTGCCAAAGTAATTCTGGTGCGTAAAAATGGAAAGACCACTAATCCTAACAATTTTAGACCTACCTTCTCGAAGATCATGGAATTCGTATTTTGCAACAAATTACGAATTTCCTCGAGAAAATGTCCTAATCGATGAGGAGTAATATGAATTCTGGAAAAACGAAAGTACCGCAGATATTGGCGTCTCCCTACTCTCCTACATCTACAAATCTTTCAAAAATCACACTGTTCTGTGACCTATCCAAAGTATTCGATTGCTTAAGTCACGAACTATTTTTACGCAAACTCCTCATTACGGCATCAGAGACATAACTTTAGGAGCTCTTATTTAACTGATGGCAAAGAAGTAATCTATCATAAACATGAACATAGCGATCCTATAAAAGTTAAACGCGAAATAGCACTATTCATTAACGATTTTCCCAAAAATTTAAAAGGCAAATCCATCCTTGACGCTGATGACACGACTCTTATCACTGCAGCCGGAAACGAAGATCTCTTGAATGAACTAATTAGTCAAGCTAGAACTGACGCAGAAACTTGGTTCGTCGCAAAAAAACTTATAAACACATAAATAAAAGCAAAACTACTACAGTGCACTTTCCACTAGCAGAGTGAAAAATCTGAAAGAGAATTCAAAGTTCCTGGGGCTCCACTTCTAAGCTAAATAGGAATGTCCATATAACCGAGCTGTTGAAGAAGTTATCTACCGCCATCTATGTAATCAGATGCATTAAGCAAATTATCAACACAAGTGCAGGAAGAATAGCGTACTTTTCCTTCTTTCAAGCAAGTGCATCATCATATGGAATGCTCCTTTGGGGACGCTCGGGGATGAAGTCTGTGTTTCTACTCCAATAAACAGGTTTCACCACCTTGGACCAGTTTTGAACTTTTATTTAAAAAATATTCCACACTAACATTACCTTCCTTATACATTATGGAGCAAATACTCCATGTCAAGGAACACATTTGCGAATACAATTCCAGGTTCGATACGCACAACCGTTACATTAGAAATGGTTCAGAGTTGACAGTTCCCTTTCACCGACTTGTTACAACGGACCCTCTATCCATTGGAATCAACAACATTTTTAAAAAAATTCCAACGAAGACCTTAACCACCTTAACTCATCTAAAAGCTCATCTTATTGAACACTCCTACTTCTCGGTTGAGGAATTATACTTAAATTTACACCCAAATGTGAAGTTACATGAAATTTCAAACTTAAAATTTATTTCCTTTTGTTTACTGATGGTGGGTTTGTTTGAATATATAAAAAAAAAACACACACACAACTACTTAGTACATACGTTGTGTAATCGGAGCGACATTGTCCCTGACTTAAAATGATTCAAGGCTCAAGAATTTTTAGTCTAAACTTGTTAAAATTCCCAGTTACATAAATGGCAAAAAAATGAATAAATAAGGTTCCGAGAGTCAGAGTAGTGTTAACTTCGGTGGTGAGAACTTGCGTGGTGCGCCAGCCGAAGAATTAAAATTCAGGTTAGTGCAGAGTCAATTATTCACATACACTTTAACGATTCTGTAATAATAATACTATCGCTAAATGAACAGTCGGTATCAATCTGCCAATTAGGTAGCTAAAAGTCAGTACAGTCTTTGATTAAAATTTGTTAATGGTCTGATAATCCGTTTTTGTCCGGGCGGGTCGTTACGTGGCATTCCTGAAACCTACGGGGTTATCCCCCAATAGACTGTGAGGAGGTTACCTTGTGGTTATTCCTTGCACCACCTACAGCAAGATGGTTATCCTAGCCGGGGAATGCCAGTCTATTACATGTAGTGGTTACATTCCTGAAACCTACTGGGTACACTGTAAGGAGGGAGCCTGGTAGTTATCCCTTGGTTCCCATTGCACCACCTACAGCAGACTATGGTTATCCTAGCCGGGGAATGCCGGTCTATTACATCTAGTGGTTACATTCCTGAAACCTACTGGGTGGTTGTCCCCCAGTAGACTGTGAGGAGGGAACTTCGTGGTTATCCCTTGGTTCCCATTGCACCACCTACAGCGGGCTATGGTTATCCTAGCCGGGGAATGCTAATGATACTTAATTTCTAAGTTGGCCCTGCAGGACGAGGAGCTTTGTGCGTTATCCTGGGCTCCTGTGACATTTGCTAGCGTCGGCATTGTAATGCCGAGGACAAAACGTAAACTAACTGATTCACGGTTACCACCGTGGAAGCCTGTCTTTAATTACTGTTCAAAGTTGTTTAAGGCTTAATTAATTCCCATAATAGTCTTTTTTTGTAATTTTACCCTCAATTTCGACATTGTGTTTAACCAACCACTCCTGTATTTGACTTTTTTTACAGGAAAATGTGGATGGTTTGTTCAACTGCACCGAGTGATACGGTGCATTGTCCATCACCATCAGTCGCCCCTATCCGAACGATCGCCTTTTGTTTTCAGTCTATCCAATTTTGCATTTCGATATCGTTTCAGTTCTCGTTTATTTGTCTATTTTCTTTTCTTGCTTACACTAAAGAAACGACAAACTTCGATTTATTTGATTTTCAAAAGCCTTGGAAGCGGCGATTTTTTTGCTGATAAAAAGAAACAAGAAAAAAGAAACAAATGAAAGTTTAACCTTTTTGATATATTCAAACGTTTCCCAATAGAAATCATCGATTTTCCTCACCAACAAAAAGAACCAAAAGAAAGCAACAAATGAAAGTTTTTCGTCGGAAATTCTGATTTTTTTTAGTTACAAAAGGAAACAAAATAAATAAATAGAAACAAATGAAAGTCCGAATTGGTTTTCATAAGTTTTCCGTCGGATATCATGGAATTTTTTGCTTACAAGAAGAAACGAAAAGAAAATGAGAACTAAATTTATTTGATTTTCAAAAGCTTCCCGTCAGAAACCATCGATTTTTCTTGCTTACACTAAGTAAACCTTGGGAGCGGCGATTTTTTTTTTTTGCTTATAAAAATAAACAAAAAAGTAATGAAATATAAAGAAACAAATGAGAGTTTAATCTCTTTGATATTCAAAGGTTTCTCAATATAAATCATCGATTTTCCTCACCTACAAAAAGAAACAAAGAAGAAGCAGAAACGAATGAGAGTTTGATTTCCTTGATTTTCAAAGGTTTCCCGTTAGAAATCTTCACGTACAAAAAGAAACAAGAAAAGAGACAAATGAAAATTTGATTTTCAAGAGCTTCTCGTCGGTTTATCTATTTTTTCTTACTTACAAAAAGAAATATAAAGAAATAATTAAATAGAAACAAATGAAAGCCTAAATTGGTTTTAACAAGTTTCCTGTCGGAAATCGTCGAAAGAAAGAAAATGAAAACAAAGAAACAAATGAATGTTTGATGTATTTGATTGCGAAAGCTTCCCATCAGAAATCATCGATTTTTCTTGCTTACTTCCTCACCTACAAAAAGAAACAAAAAAAAAAACAAAAAAAGAAAGTTTGATTTCAATAACTTCCCTCCCTCTCAGCTTCTCTTCTAAATTCCTTGCTTTTACTGAGAGTTTTGATTTTCAGTCGCCCATATCCGAACGATCGTGTTCTTTTTATCCAATTTTGCATTCCGATATTGTTTCAGTTCTCATTTGTTTGTTTCATTTGTTTCTTTATTTTCTTTTCGTGCTTACATTAAAGAAACATCGGAGGTAATGAACTAAAAACAAATGAAAGTCCGAATTGGTTTTCATAAGTTTTCCGTCGGAGATCATGGAATTTTTGCTTACAAGAAGAAACGAAAAGAAAAATTAAACTAAAGAAACAAATGAGAACTAAATTTATTTGATTTCCAAAAGTTTCCCTTCAGAAATCATCGATTTTCGTTGCTTGCGGAAAGAAACAAGAGAAATAATGAAACAGAAACAAACGAAAGTCTAAATTGGATTTTAAAAGTTTTCCGTCGATTTTTTTCCTTACGAAAAGAAACAAAAAAGTAATGAAATGCACAAAAAACAAACAAAACTTCAGCCTCTCTTATGATTTCTCTCTGAGAGCTTTGCTTTTCACAGTCACCCCTATCCGAACGATCGTCTTTTGTTTTCTGTTTATCCAATTATTGCATTTCGATATTGTTTCAGTTCTCAGTTGTTTCTTTTTATCTTATTAATTTTTGTTTTGTATTTGCGTGTCTATGTGATAAATCTTTTTTTTTTTCGTTAATTTTCAAATTTTAGCAAAGCAAAACTTCAGTTTCTAATTTTATAAACTCGTAAAGCCCAGTTTATAATTGCACTAAACTCAATATGTTACCACACAAAAAGCAATGTAATAATAATAATTTCAGAAGCACTACAGAATCCGTTGTTTTCCGTTGCATTGACGGCCTTTTTTGTCGCGCTTAATCTCGTATATCTCCTTGCTTCCGAACTTTTACCGAATTTCACCCTCGAGTTACAACAAAAAGATAATGTCGTTTGCCGGTGCGCCATTAAATTTTTTGCCCCTCGGATTTTTCTGTCTCAGTTTTGTTATTAAACATCCACCCTCTCTTTGTCACAATCCCGTTTCATCATATCGAACGCACGAATCTAATGCCTTCGGTGATCATATTATATTTCTTGATGTTGTAATTAGGCTTCCGCTGGTAATAGCATAAATTTCCAAATTAAAAAAAGTTCTACCATCCCATTAGACTTTTTGTTTTCGGCAGAGCAAATAAGATTTCCATATTATATAAGGATTATGATGTTATCCCTCATAATTAATGAGCGCATTAGCGAACCTAGAATATTTAATGTTGAAACGTTTGTGCGCAATTAATATTAATTTATGTTCGGGATTATATATCAGGGTAAAATGTTTGCTACTTGACATTTAATAAGGTTTCTGTTACACTTTACAACCTTGCCTCGTGTTTCCTATTTCACTTAAGCAAACTTACTCTTGATTAAATATTATCAAAAATAAAGAAAACGCCAAGGCATTCATATTTGTTCAGAAAAGATTAAAGTGTGAATTTCTTCCCATCAATCATTTCGTATTTTTTTAATTAAAAAAAAATTGCAACATTTGCATATTTTATGTATTTTCTGTTAATTAATATAAGCTTTTAATTTGTAAGTTATGCTAATAATGCATTTGATTGCAATCGTATTATTACGTTCATTTTATTGCTCGTAAAATAAAAACGGACATTAAAAGAATGTAGATACGATAAAGCATGGCGTGTTGCTAACTGAATTAATACTATTTTTTTTTAAGAACTTCCACCTATTGAATATTAAACTATTTTTAAAGCACCATACTAAATACTATAATTATTTTCCTACTGAACCCTTACCGAAGTTCATTTTAGCATAGTCTTTTAAGGAAGACTCTTTTTAGTTTTCCACATTCTCACAACACAAAATAAAACTTTTATCTTGTGACTTAGAACATGAAAACAAGAAATATTGAGACGTTATCGGTGGCGCCTTCAATTAAGTCGTAATTCTCGCGCATAAAATCCGTGGGGCTCACTTGAAAACACGCAGAAACCATAGATTTTCCGTGTGCTTTCAGCAAATGAAGTAATTAGTGAATATTGTGCCGGCAGTGGTTTCTCGGTGCCATTAAACGCGACCTAAAATAAGGCTGTGCTCGTGCAATTCATTTAAGTGATCGCAGTCACTAAACTCCGAACTTTAATGATTTGTAAAATTCGTTTTAGCTTGTACCTCGCGTTGTTTAATTATTGTCGGACGGGGGATGGGGGTTTTCCGCACGTACTTGTTTTATTGCACTAATATCGGGTGTCCCAGGGTGGATTTTAATTTGGCTGAACGGTACGAAGCAAGTGACTCGTTTAAAATCCATAATCGAATCGTCTGATATTAAAGAAAAAAAAATCTGGGAACTTCTGCTTCAAGCTTTTGGATATTTAAAAGTAGTGAAGCCTAACTGGAAAGCTTCAAACCTGCAATCCAGTTTGCCAAAATATAACTGAAATTATTTTATGGATTGACCTCTTTTATTGACAAGCACCATCACTTTCCAAGGTACAAAGCATAGTTAGAAAAATTATCAACAACATAGTAAATGTCGTTACTAATCAAGCATTTGTTTTAACCTTGGGTGGCAACTTGTGCCATAAATTGGAGGTAAAGTTTGATAGTAATATTCCACAAAGGTGAACATAACAATCAGACTTCCCTAAGGATCTGTTTTGGGTCCTCTATTATATATTTTTTTATTCACAATTGTCTTAGGTTTCGTCATCCAAATAAGTTTCGTAAGAACTGAGGTTTTCCATTTTTGTTCTTTTTTCTCATTCTGTTTACGCTATGAAGTTTGTATATGTCATTTGAAAATCATTATTATTATTTTCCGAGGTAACCGAGACTGGAGATACTTTTCTTTTTCCTCTAAAAAATTTAAATGAAACAAAAGGGGACTAAAATATCTAAGAAAACGATGAATTTTTTAAAGAAATAAAATGAAATGTAGTAAAGTATATTAAATTTTAAAAAAATCGAGCAAATTTAAATAAAATCTTCGATTGTTAGAAATTATTTGAAAATTTCGGGCCTTGTTACATTTTGAAACTTCCGCACGGAAATATGGCAACATTGGAAATTTTTTTTTTTTCATTTTAGAAGTGGCAATATCGATTACCCTCGGACACTCCAGCGTAGGCTTAAAATTATCGTTCGACGAAAAATCATCGCATGATCGGATGACCTTTACGTTTATTGGGTGGGGCTGACTTCATTTGAGGTTTAGCCGCGTCTTTCCGCTCGGTTTTGTGGGAAGCGCGTCATAACTCGTTCATCTGTGGCAATGCTGTATCGTGTGTTATAATTTGTGAAATTTTTGCTAGAAAATTTAAAAAAATCGTGTACAGCTTTGTTAGAATCCTTCGAACTACCGCCAGACAAATTTTGAATATTTCTTTTTTCCTACCTACGCCACATCTTTCCGCTTTGTTTTGTCGGAAGCGCGTCATAACTCGTTCATCTGTGGCAGTGCTGTGTCGTGTGTTCTAATTTGTAGAGTTTTTGCTAGAATATTAAAAGAACTCAACTATAGCTTTGTCGGAATCTTTAGAAATACTGCCAGACGAATTTAGATATTTCTCTTTTCATATCTACGCCGCATCTTTCTACCTGGTTTGGTGGAAAGCGCGTCATAACTCGTTCATCTGTGCTGTGTGCTGTGTCGTGTGTTATAATTTGTGGAATTTTTGACTAGAAAATTAAAAGAACTTATCCACAGCTTTGTCGGAATCTTGCGAAATACCGCCAGACAAATTTTGGATATTTCTTTTGTCCTACCTACGCCATCTTGATAATTAATTTCGCATTTCTCCTTTAATTCAGGCTTCTTTTGATGTGCACGTTACTCATGCATACTTCGAGCTCATTTTTCCTGCCCGTTTTGGTAGTTTCATACTCATTTCCCCCTTTGGTGATTATTCAACCATTGAATAGCAGTTGCAAAGACCGACCAATAGGTGGCGCAGTTACAGTTTAGCTGTTACGGTTTAGTCAACTTCGCTCTAGACGACATTTGAGGGACATATTGAAACTGACAGCTCGCTTCGACATACCGTTTCTAAATTTTATTTTATCAACACTGAAGCAAAATTAGACAAAAACTCTTCGTCGATCTTTGGAAATTATTTGAAAATTTGTGACATTTTAATTTAAAAATCATAAAAAAATCGAAAATATTGCGAGAAATAAATATCTTCTCTTTAGATTTCAGATAATTTCTGTTTTTCGTTACATTGTTATAAATCATCATATTTTATTAATGATGAAAGGAAAACAAAAGAGTATCGAGACAACTACGAATTGAAAAAACAATAATAATCAAATGTGTTAAATTTAAAAATGACACTAATTAAAAAATCCACTAAAGTCAAATTAAACAAATTCTCTCTTGATTTTCAAAAATAATTTGAAACTTTCACAAAAAATATAATAAATATATTGCGCCAAAGGTCAATCTACTGAACAAATTCAAAATCAACAATAAAATTATCTTAAAAAGATAAAATAAATTATTTTAAAGGACACATAAAATTGGCATTATCGCTCTACGTTTCGCTATCGTTTCGCTATCGCTATCGCTACGTTTCGTCAATCCTGTCCGTTAAAATAATTTATTACACAATTTTATAACGAAAATTTAAATATATATATGAAATGAACGTGAAAATGGCCTTCAGATTTGTATTAACAATATCATCGAAAATACATAAAGGTCGAATGACCTTGAGGAGATTTTGATAAACAATATCGTACGATGTGGGGGTCGAAATGACCTTGAGGAGATTTAGAGGAACAATATCACCAAAAATATATTTGAAATGAAGGTCTGAGTGACCTTGAGGTGATTTTCAGAAACAATATAATCGAAATTAAAGTAGAAATGACCTTGATGAGGTTTAGAGGAACAATATTACTGAAAATGCATAAATATGAATGAAATTAAGGTACAAATGACCTTGACAAGATTTTGAGAAGCAATATCATAGAAAATATATACGGTTTGAAGGTCGAACGAAGATATATTATGAATTGAAGGTAAAAGTGACCTTGAGGAGATCTCTAAAAATAATATCATCGAAAATATATAGAAAATAAAAGTAGAAATGACCTTGGTGAGGTTTAGAGGAACAATATCACTGAAAATGTATTTGTTAGAATGAAATTAAGGTACAAATGACCTTGACAAGATTTTGAGAAACAATATCATAGAAAATATATACGATGTGAAGGTCGAACGAAGATATATTATGAATTGAAGGTCTAAATGACCTTGAATAGGTCTCTAAAAATAATATCATCGAAAATATATAGAAAATTAAAGTAGAAATGACCTTGATAAGGTCTGGAGGAACAATATCACCGAAAATGTGTATGTATGAATGAGATTAAGGTACAAATGACCTTGACGAGATTTTGATAAACAATATCATTGAAAACATACATGACGTGAAGATCGAAATGACCTTGGGTAGATTTGGAGGAACAATATCACCGAAAATATATATGAAATGAAGGTCTAAATGACCTTGAGAAGATTTTTTCAGAAACAATATCGTCGAAAATATGAAATTAAAAGTAAATTAAAAGGAAATTAAAGTAGAAATGGTCTTGATGAGGTTTAGAGGAAAAATAATCACCGAAAATGTATATGCACGTTTGAAATTAAAGTTCAAACGACCTTGAGTAGATTTGGAGGGACAATATCACCGAAAGTATATATGAAATGAAGGCCGAAATGACCTTGAGGGTATCATCGAAAACATTGAAAATTAAAGTGGAAATGACCTTGATGAGGCTTAAGGGAACAATATCACCGAAAATGTATGTATGAAATTAAGGTCCAATTGACCTTGACGAGATTTTGAGGCAGTATTATCGAAAATATTTATGAAATCAAGGTAGAAATGACCTTGAGGAGATTTGAAGGAGCAATATCATCGAAAATATATGCGAAATGACCTTAAAGAGATTTGGAGGAATCGTAAATATTGCTATGAATTCGGGGTTAAAAAGAAATCACTGTTTATTAGATTAATGGCCTAACACATTAACATACTCGATAAAACAACTGCAGCACTTTTCTACAAACTAAAACGCTTCAATTAGTTTGACGTTTTTTGACTCATTTTTCAGGAGCACACCAGCAGTCCAATAAAATTGTTTTATATCTCGCGCTCGCGTCTGCTTTTATAGAGGTTGCTCCTATAGGGAATGTCCTAAAACCGTAATGGTAATTCCGGGTTTTTTCTACGGAGATGGCGTGGCAATCTTAAACGGGCTCCTCCGGTTTCTTGATGGCGTTAAAACGGGACAATACGATGTTTATAAAATACATAATGTAAATAGTGTGGAGTTTTATGACATTTCTTGTTATTTGAACGCAGGTTTACTCCCACAAACCTCTTTACTTTTCAAATTTAATTAATTTTTTCATTGCTTGTTTAGTTTAACATAAGACGTTTGGTTTTTTCTTTTTATTTTAGAGTTTGCGCTATAATTTTTGTTTATTGTTTTAATTTCTTTTTCCATGTGGAGTAAAATCGTAACACTTTAGTATTTTGTTAAAAAAAGAAACAGGTTCTCAATACGTACGATAATTTGAAAATTCGTCAATAATAGATTTGTTGGAAAAGAAAAAATTCAATAAATGAAGGAATTATTTGTTTTCCTGAGTTTCTTTGAAAAATTAATTTTTATTCAAAACTTAGTGCTTTCGCGTTTAATCATCTCGTTATTTTCCCCCTTTCTCTTTGGAATCGAATCGACTTTCCTCCTCACCCCTTTGCCCCATTTAAACAACAATGAACCAGATTTAATTCCATTTTTATTATCTTCCTTAAAAGAATACGTAGTACAGGATTATAATACAAGACCGTTGGAAGGTGGGGGGGGGTTATATTACGCAATAAATTTTAAGGTTTCAGTCGGTTTTATATCTGAATAACGATAAATTACGTCTTATAACGTTTTGCCATGTTTCGGGATTTATTAGTTCGTGTTCCTGCATGCTCATTAATTCCTATTAAACTACAGGCGGGACGTTTATCTACCAGAACTCGCCACTTTTAACGGCGCACTCGTAAAACAATGTCCCCGCACATATGAAACTATAAATTACAGAAATATTAATTAGTTTTATCAGGGGGAGGGTCGCGAACGCACCGGTCCTCGAGCTTTAGGCATTCAAAGCTCTCACTTAAAAATTCCATTAAAAACGCGAGTTTTTTTTCCTTAAACGTGAAATTGCGATTTTTCTTAATTACACATCGTTCTAAATAATTTACATTTCTAATTACGAAGGTACAGTTAATATGCTAATGCGTAATCTGATTGGCCGACTCGTAAAGCTAACCCAGTTTATGAAAAAGCACGCATTTATACATACATAAATGCAGTCGGTAAAAGGCTCGTCGCACTTCTTAGGAGAGCCGAAGCAGGAAGAGCGTAAAAAGTTAAAAATGCAAATGCGGGGCAAGAATGGTGGAGTCGTTTTATTTTCCTTTTTTTTTTCCTGCCTAATTCATATTCATTCCGCGTCAGTCTTACTCTGTGTCTCCTAATTGTTAATTTGCATTCAAAATTTCTAAACTAATTTCTTCGCTAATAAAATAAGCCGGCCCGATTTCTAATTTAATTGATTCAATTTCAGTTGAAACGGTTAAAGTACGAAAGCAATCGAGAAAGCGAGCAGAAAGAAATTATTGAATAATAAAAAAGAAGGACTTTATTCTTAAAAAAAAAAAAACTAAGGAGAAAGACGATTATTTAAAACGTTTACTGTAAAACAGCCTGTATATAATATACAGGCTGTCATAAATTAGGTAAGAATCTTTCACCTGACTTATTTTAAGTTAAATGCCATAGCTATAGCAGTACGTGCAAGTAGGTCAATTATTAAAGAAAACATGGAGAATATTAACAATTATTGATTTAAGCGTGTTTCTCACAGATGGCGGTCGTAGCAAGTTGTCTTCCTCTTTTAATAAGTCACGATATAATTGAAAATGATGAATAATTAAAAAAATACAAGCAACAAAACCCCTGTAGGAAGTGAGTCCACTCTTCCGACGTCATGCATCATAAAGTTCAGAACTATAACACAGCAGATGATGGATGATCTCTGCACGGCGACGGTTTTTGATCCCCGTTAATGCAATCATCTGGTTCCAATGATAAGGCGATGTAAAGAAGCGTGTTACGCCGCCAACGGCGTCCCGAATTTGAAACTCCTACGCGAAGCAATTTCATTAAGTACCTACTTTTTGCCACGATCAAATTTAATCACTAGTAACGACAGAACGTTGTAATCTGTCGGAAAGTTTCCAAGATGTTAGGCAACATGTACTACGAATGTTTTTACCCAACATCCTAACATCCAATACTTTATGAACGACTTAACTGCAAGGTTACAAGCTTTTAAGCAATACGGTTGTGCATAATTGAGTTTAGATCAGATCATGCAAATTAAATGAAATGAAACAAATTAAAGTAAGAGTTAAAATCTGAGGAAAATTGCACGGGGTTTGGGCGGTCTGAAAATGAATGAAAATAGAAAGCTTGATGATACGAGAACAGAGACGAAGCAGTTTCTCACAGTGAAGAAGACCAGCAAGTGTCTAAAGCCAATCATCACAAGGGAATTTTCAGTTCGTTCTATAAAACATAGGTGAATTGGCACGTGCTTTTGTCTTGAGTTGTTAGTAAACACTTCCCGAAAGTCGTTAACAAACCAACGGTTATCTGAGTCGTAAATCACTGACGCGTGGCCCAAAGAAAAATTGATCAAAATTGCAAATATTTTTTGCTTAAAATGGAAGTAATTTCGTTGAAAGTTAATAAATATACTTTTATTCTCATTTGCGAAGGCCCGCCGTTATTCGTTTTGCAGATTGTGTAACGCACAAGGCCGCCTCATCAGAGGGACGCCAATTGTACTCAAATAGATGTAACTAAGAACGAATTGCTTTGGAGACTAAAAATTGCAAAAGTAATTATTCAAAAGCACCTTCTTTGTAGACGTTCCTTCAGCAGAATCAGTTTTTATAAAGTAATGTAGATAATTAAATATACACTACGCGTACGTCTGCTAATGGCATACCTGTGCTTCGTTCGTCATTGAGCATTCGCATGGCCGACTAGAATAAAATCAAAAGCACAAAATCTAGTCTTAAATAGCAGCAGAAAGCATTAATCGTTTTTCTTATGTAAACAATAAAATAAAAATTAAAAAATTGCTTCGTTGACAAAAACGCAATCATTTGCCTATATTTGTTTCATGACAGCTGCCACTTTTTCAGGAATTCAGGAATTCTTTTACCAATTACTTCTATATTTCAGCGAACAACTAGGTTGTCTCTTTAAAGGTGGACAGAGGTTTAAATGCTCTGTAGGTGCTGTCAGCTGTCAAACGAATGTACAAAATATAATGTCACTAAGAGCTGTTGTCTCTAGTACCAACTATGGCCCAGTGTTTCAGTCACAGATTCACTTTAAGCCCACAAATAATAAAAACAATTGTTTCTATGGCAATAAACTGAACATTGAAGTTAATCTGGGCCTATGAGCGTTTTCTTTTCATGAGCAACATCCCTTTCGGGCTCTAAATGCGGTGCAGCTTTGAGCTGTTCTGAAAAGGACACTCCAAAAACAATAAATTAGGGCTTGACGAGAAGATAGCGACGTGGATGACCGACCCTACTCTGTTCATGTACCTAAATCAGCTATACTTAATTGTTTACAATCAGTAGCACCTACTGGTGTAAGTTCAGATAACTTCACCAGCAAAAAATAATCTTTGGCATAAGTCAAACAATATTTTAACGTTTTGAATCTTCGTTAGCGAGAGTATTAGGTGCCTGGGGCGTATCTACTATTAGCGCATAAAGTACTAGATCTGGTGCCAAACGTACTATATTGGCAACCCTTTCATGTATAAGCTATGTTCGCATTTTCGCTGATCGCCTACAATGCGTCATGGTAAGTTGTTCGTGTGCGGTCGGCTAATCGCTTACTGACCTTAGGAAGCATCCGCGTACTGTATACACTGTGTTGATTCGTTTTTCAGGCAGAGAAATAATAATAATTAAATCTTTGCAAATATTGGCTCTCCTGTAAATTTTTGAGCGAAATGGTAAAGAAGAAGAAGTTGCTATGTGGATCTCACTTCCATTTCCGTCACGCCATCTTTTAATTAACTCTAAAAGTAGCAATTTTCGTAGTTTTTATCAAGTTGACCTTTATTTGTATTATTAAACTATAAACAAATATTATCAAAATAACTGAAACTATCCTTTGGTTGAGTTAGAAACAGGAAGCAATATTGTTTTGCAAAAAAAATATATGTATAGGGTGAGGTGGAGAATTTATATTTATTGAATGGAATGGAATTAAATTAAATTAAACGTTTCTTAAATTAGGCGACACAGTTAGAGGACGTAATTCGTTCTAGTTGATGAGGAGTCGAATCATACCCAATGCACTTTAAACAAGTCAATTGTTTTTTTTATTTACTGCCATGAAAATGAAAGACAAAGAAAGAGGATGACGTAAACAACTTAAAATATGACTGAATCATGACCATAACCTCACAATGTCAGAATAAACGCCGGTCTAGTTGGGTGTTTAAGAAAGTGAAGGCTGGGGAAGACTTTCGCGCTCTTACACTTCGTGAAAAGGAGACAAGTGAAAGCTCAAAGATGCTCTTTTATATGAGAACGAAAACAAAAAAACTCAAACCATAACCTCACAATATTAAGACGACTTCGATCTATTTGAGTGTCTTAGAAGAGTGTACAGAGAGGGAGGTTTTGATGCTTTTACATTTCGTGAAAAGGTGGTCCGTTATCAGCTCGAAATTGCACTGTTACACGAAAGACAAAAAGTCACAAAAAGTGACATTGACGCCGTCCTAAACATAACCTCACAATACCAAGAATATTTCAGTCTATTTGGATGACATAGAAGAGTGAAATGAGAGGGAAACTAATGTAGATATTTGCTTTTGGTGTAAAGAAGGACCGCAGACTGCCTGAAACTGTTCTTTTACACGAAAGGAAAAATATTAAAAACTCGTAAAGCGACAAAGACGCGATCGTAACCTTAACCTCACAAAATCAAGAAGCGACAAAGACGTGATCATAACCATAACCACACAATATCAAGATTTATTTGTGTTTCTCATAGAGTGAAGGGAGAAGGAGACCTTGATGCCCTTATAATTGCTGTTTTATATAAAAGGAGAAAATAAAAACTTAAAACGAACAGCGACAATGACAATTTTCTCATAATGTCAAGAATGTGAAGGGAGAGGGAGAATATAGCAATTCGTACAAGGCAGACCCGCAAACAGCTCGAAGTTACTCTTTACAGGAAAAAGAAAACTCAAAACAAAAAAACGGCAATGACGTGATCATAACCATAACCTCACAATGTCAAAGAACACTTGGATAACTTGGAAAAGTAGGGGATCTGAGGTGTAATTCTCTCGCAACCTTAGACAAGTCTAAACCGCCCTTTATGTACGAGGAAACGAATTGTTGGATCATACCTTAGAACTCAAAATAAAAAGGGGCATAACCAATGACGAGATCGTAACCGTAACCTCACAATGTCAAGAAAATCTAGTCTATTTGAGTGTCTTAGGCGAGTTAAGGGAGAGTGTGAGAGGGTGTTCCTTGCAATCCAATACAAAACAGCTCGGAGCTGCTCTTTTCATAAAAGGAAAAAGAAAACTCAAAACAAAAAACGACAATGACGTGATCATAACCATAACCTCACAATGTTAAGGAACACTTGGATATCCTGGAAAATTGGGGACTTCGGGACGTAATTCTCTCGCGTCCTTAGATAAGTCTGAACCGCCCTTTTATGTACGAGGAAACGAACTGTTGGATCATATCTTAGAATTTAAAACGAAAAGGGGCAAATAACCATAACCTCACAATGCCAAGAAAATCTGGTCTATTTGAATGTCTTAGTAAAGTAAGTCCGAAGATAGCTCAGAGCTGCTCCTTTTAGAAAAGGAAAAAGAAAACTCAAAACAAAAAACGAGAATGACGTGATCATAACCATAACCTCACAATGTCAAGGAACACTTGGATGTCTTAGAAAAGTGGGGGCTTTGAGGCATAATTCTCTTTTATGTACGAAGAAACGAACACCAGGAGTTTAACCAATTTTTTATTTTATAGAGAATCTTCAGAAGACATCATCAACGGTAATCCAAGTATCAGATGTGTTGGATTCGTCCTGTCTTTATCGCCTATTTCTTAGGTCCTCAACAAGGGCGCCTACCAACTAAACTCCTTATCCTCTCTCGCAGCTGCTAGTTTCTAGAATCCGCCGTTAGGCATTGCGTCAGAAACTTCGCACTATCAGGTGTTAATTTTTCAGTTTTGATCTTGTTTGTAGTTTTTTTTTAGTGTTATGGTGATCTCGCCTAGCATCTGCTAATTTTCGGGAAACATCAGAAATCTCGCAGCTTCTGGCATCGGAAACCTCACCGGTGCCTGTTTGAACATCTGCGCTGTCCTTTGTATCATTGTGTCTTGTCGTTAATGTTGTGGTACTTGTGTAGGGTTGTCTCCTTCCTTCTCATCTTTCGTCTTTTGCATCATTATGTTTCTCAGCATTTCTGTGACGGTCTGTCAGCTCTCTTCGTCCTTCAACAGGATATCCGCAACGTTTTCTTTCGTGATGTCTGCTCCACATTTGGTGTTGGCTGCGGTCCTATATTCTACCCATCTTGGGCAGCCGAAGACAGTGTGCTCTGCGGTATCCGCATCAGCAGTAGTCGATTTTATGTAAGTAGTTAACGAAAACACCGTGTCCGGTCAATGCCTGGGTGATGTAATAGTCTACCTCTCCGTGCTTCCTGTTGCACCACCTGTTTATGTGCTTGATGAAGGTCTTGGCCCACCCGTCTTACCATTTCGCCGTTAGTGTCGTTGTTTGCGGGGCGATCCCTGTCCCCTTCTTCGCTACGTCTTGTTGCTCAGCTCCTCCACCTTCAATTTTATGGGTGGAATAGCTGCAATTGTTAGGACGGCCAGTACGGATATCGTTTTGTATGCAAAAGTAATGGGGATGGCTGTCTTCCTATTAATGGATTCCAATAACTCTTCGTATTATAGTCGGAGCCCAAATAGGTGCTGCGTATATGATGGTCGATGTGATGACTCCTGCCGGGACCTTCCTTTTCTTAGGTCTCGGTCCGCCAATGTTAGGCATAAGTCTCGCTAGGACTATTTGGATTTTCCTGGATTTTTCACATGTTTTCTTGACATGGGTAGTCATTCTTAGTCCTCTATCCAGGTGCACCCCTAGGTACTTTATCGTGTCTTTCGAAGTGATCCCTGAACGTCTAAGGTCATTGTTTTCAGTTTTCTTGGGCCCTCGAGTATCATCATCTCTGTCTTCGCGGCCTCCAGTTCTAGGTCGTTTTCTTCCAACCACTTTCTGGTTTTGGCCATGGTTTATCCAAATTACTAAATTATGTTCAAACAACAGTTCATTGGAAGGGCGATGTTTGGCAAGTGATTACAGAAGTTGGGCCTATTGCGCTTCATTGTTATAGAAAACTGTTTGTCAAAGAGATGTCGTAGTGTTTTACATGAAATGCCATCGCTTATATTTTGTTAAATTTTAAAAATTTAAAAATGAAAAGCCATAGTCATGTCCCATTCTCTAGGGTTGTAGAGTATTGGAAGAAATTGGAGCGTCTTTACTACAATCAGTCAAGTACACACACTTTTTAAAACGCACTGTGCAATGGCAATGTTTAAAGCACACATTTAGGAGCATGAGTCATCACTTCAATACATGACCTAAAAATGTACCTAAATCCGCGCTTTAGTAATGATATATGATAAATTGGACACGTACACTGTACTTACCTTTTTTGTATATCGTTATTACGTCATCATCAAAATCCATCTTGCCGATAAAACTCTTTTACTGTTAACAATTATTCGGTGCATTAAACGCGGAACCGAAACGAAAATTAAATGGTCCGCAATAACTCCGCACGAGGCGCCGTAAATCTACTCGAAATATTTCTTTTTTCGCAAGTGCTAACTTCGCAATTAAATAGTTTTACGACAATTTGCGGGGAACTTGAAAAGCTCGCACTTGAACGTTTAAAACTTGTATTAATGTGTTTTCGCAATGGTTCCGAGAGTAAGTTTTCCCAGAGCAAAACTAAAAGTGAACAGCGAAACTTGCTTTACTTATTTTTTTTTTTTTCAACGAGAAATATTTTCCGCGCCCCATATATTTGTGAAAATCGTAAATTCATAATTTCGTAATGCAAACATGAGTTTGAATATTTTATCTTTAGATGTCTTTGATGAACGTCCTCTCTCACATTTAACTCTTGCCTCCGACTTCATCCACCCATTAGCGCATAATTAATCATTTTCTCTGCTTTCTATCTTTACACTGTGCTGTATTAACAAACGAGACGAAACTGAAGTTCACGTGCACGCGAGTAGGTACCTCGGAGTGTCGCGGCGCCCTCAAATGCAAATAATTGATGCATTTGCTTTCGACGCAAAGCCAAATCCATTTATTATTCCATTTATCTTAGTTTTAGTTAGTTACCTTGTATAAATTACTATGAACCCCCCCCCCCGGCTTGCGTACGCAACTGCCAATCTCGTCGTCCTCCTCCCGTTCTTCCTGCTTAATCCTTCGGAAAATCTGATATCGCTGAGAGTGCATTCTGTGAAGTCATCTGGGAAATACAAAAATTTATGGCCCATTACTTATTAATTGGGGACCCTATTTCCGTCGGAAATGCCACTAAAAAAAATCAAATTTAAAATCAACACGCTTTGGAAAAAAGTTAAAAGCGTATTCATATTCGTGCGGACTTTGTTGGCCTTTTGTAATTTAATTTCGTTTGTACCGTTGTAGTATAAATTTCAATTTAATTTTAAATGTATAAATGAATAAATAAATCAAAACTATAATTCCGGGCAACATCTGTGCGCTTTGTGCATTCAATTGCCAAATTTATTCTCGCGCTGATCGCATCACCGCTTTTTATTTGCGTATCTCTTTACTGTTTACAATCGTCGGTAATAATTTGGATAATTTCACGGCGATAAATTTTAATCAAGAAAATGTTTAAACAATATGAATTAGTTATGTTGCAAATTTAACTGCAATTTACTTCCAATTGGGTTTGCTTAGATATACTGTGGAGATTCCAGCTCTCGACCTTATGGAGTTTTTACAAACTCGCAAACAGGTAGAAACTGTTACCTATTATGATTACCCTCAGACAATACATTCAATGAAATTAACCATCAGATTAGTTTTCCCACAGTTTGATGATCCCGAGATAATACATCCAAACATTTTTAATATCATATTAGTTTTCCCACAGTTCGATGACTCTCAGATAATACGTCTCAATACTGTAGATTTTCAGATGAAGAGACAATTTAGAATCGGGCTTTACATACTTGTGTTTCGATATGCTTTTGTTTTTAATTAAATTTTTAGTGAATTAATGAGCGTGCCTAGTGATTCTGTACCTAAAACCTGAATGAATGAAAACTTTTGCCCTTACAGAATAAAAATAAATTGCGTTTGCATATTTTGTTTAAATTAAATAATATTTTCTCGCACTTAAAACACAAACTCACTTCAGCTACGATATAAAAATGACGTTTCAGCGAAAAGCAAAAATATGTATATTATAAATAGCATTAAAACCTAGCGTTCAGCCTTCGGAGCGAATCGATAACATCTCGGCGGTAATAAATCGCACGCCTCGAAAAGAACGCTTGTTATTCGCTGACCTAAATATGTCCAAAAAATTAGCGGGACCGGTTGTAAACAGATTCCGTGTTTTTAAGAGGCCGTTAAAACAAGCAAGTGCGTGCGGCTGAGCGGCCCAAAATTACAGGTTATTTCTTTAATAACGCAAAATAAGAACGCCGCAATAACAAAGCTTTTTTCGTCCGTACAATTACCAAATTAATTCGAAACGAGATAATATCCGTTTGTTGTTCGGGACATTCGTTTTATTAAATCGTAAAAAATTTAATTTGCTTGCCACAAGAAATTAACCAAATGAAAAAGTGGCAGTGTATGAGAATTAATTTAATTTAAAAATCATTCCATTTGGATTTGCTAACCACCGCCTACATTCACTACCACTTCAAATTTTCATTCACTTTTGTCAGTACGAGATGAAATTGCATAGAAAAGCTCCTATTCGTATATTTATATTTAAATAATTAAAGTTTGTTAATTGTACAAGAAGTATACTGTGAAAAGCGGAAGCTTATTTAATATGCACGAATGAAATTACACTTTTAATTGCTTCCACATCCAATGCATAAAGGGGTGAAAATATGTGAGTGAATGATCCCCCTCCCCTTCATTGTTTCCGTTGCGTTGGAGTCTAAATTATGTTCCGCCTCGCAAAACCTCGTCTGTAAATATATGAAAATCAAATCCGAACTCCGACAAACATTTACGTATGCGGAAGAACCGGATATAAAAGCGATTCCAAAAATCTGCCCCAAAAACAAAAAGTTCGCGCGTTTACAGGAAGATATATTGGAATCGTTGTATGACGTTCGTTGCATTGTGAAAGCTCTTAATCTAAACTGCAGACATTTTATGTGAGCGTATGTTGTAGGTATTTATTATTGCGCGCTTCGGGGAATTACGTATTTTATATCTCTACCAACATTGTCCTCTTCTAAGTTTATATTAACACGCACATCTCTATTACTGAAGCACTAAAAAGTGGAAATAAAGAAAACATAGTCCAGCCGCCATATCGTTACCTGTCGCTGGCGTGTTATCTTTCAAACCGCTTTGATGCTCAATGAAATTAATCATCAGATTAGTTTTCCCACAATTTGATGACCCTGAAATAATACATCTCAATATTGGAAGTTATTAGAGGAAGAGACAATTTAGAATCGCACTGTATACAATGTACTGGGTGATTTTAATAGCTGGGACAAGCTTGAAACCTGTAATATTTCATCATAAGTGGTAATATGCCCTTAATGGCTGCTTACTTTGTACGAAATAATTTACTTCAGGTGATTTATTATAGAGTTCATATCTCAGCTGATTACGTCAATTCCGTTTAAAAGTCAAGTTCACGCCCGACGCCGTAACAATCACAAAACTATAAAACATTTTCATTGCAGCAACAATCCATTCAAGTAAGCCCTTCGTGCGTTATTAGCTTCAAAATGTTTTCGATGGAATAATGTATTTGATCGTTTTCAACCGTACGCCGCTCATAATCACAATAAACAAATCGTTTGTAAAACAACTTTGCCCGTGCATCGTTTGAAACGAAATTATGCGCACGTGAAATGAATCCGGTTTAGTAATTTGGCCGGACGTGTGTAACCTGGAAATTGGTAACTAGAAATTTAATAATTAACCGGACGAGGCGTATATAGCATTTACGTGTTCGTAAAACCAAAATAACCGGTCCCCAGGTGATAACTGCTATCTATGTTTCAAAGGAGAGGTGAAATTTATGTCACACGTATATTTTTGGTCGTTGGGAGGGGCGGTTCCCTCGAATTGCCCAGTTCTTCATATTCAGCACAATAGACCTCAAAACTCAGATTTCCATCCAACCCTCAGAGAAACCTTATACAAGATTTAAAGGTGGAAGAAATCAAAGAATTTCTTTTGGAGTAACTATTGGTGTAGCTAGTTATAGATTCTATCATCAAAATTGAAGAGCTTATTATTATTATTATCGGAAATTATCGAAAAAGTTGTTGTCTGACTGATGATGTACACCGGCTAGCACAAGTCGGTCCGCACCATACCCTTCACAAGGCAGGTATACCTCTTGCCCTATCCGATGTATATCTTGTTAAAAGTGAACGCCCTGTATCGCTGATCATGCTTTTGCCTCAACTCCTTCACAAGAGCGAGGCGCCCTTCAACGATACAGATCCGTACACAGGAAACACCAGGTATTACAAGTCGGCAATGTCACCACCACGCCCTTCACAAGGCAGGTGTACCTTTCGTCCTACCTGATGTTTCCCGGATCTGTATCGTTGAAGGGCGCCTCGCTCTTGTGAAGGAGATGAGGCAAAAGCGTGATCAGCGATACAGGGCGTTCACTTTTAACAAGATTTTGATTGTGAAGGGGTGGTGAGGACCGACTTGTGCTAGCCGGTGTACATCATAACAACTTTCTCGATAATTTTTATAGTTTCTTTAACACTGACACTTCCTTCTCCTCTCCCCTCACATTTTCTGTGTTTTGTCATGGTATGTGTCCACCATGGGGCCATACAACAAGAAGTGGGTAATCCCGAGCGACCCAAAGAGAAACCCTGAGAGAGCAGAAACGCACCCACGAACATCAAAATCATTACAGTTTATTGACACCCCAACGAGAGGCTCGAGTCCAACAAACATTACAATATTGAACCCCAACGTGGGGCCGAACAACATCAATCATCAACAATACAATATGTTAACGATAATTGACGAATACTTAAGATTTCCTTTTGCTTTCACTTGCTCTGATTTATCTACTACAGAAACTATAAGCGAGATTATCTCATTAATCTATTCTCGATTTGGTATGTCATTCTGATCGAGGTGTCATCTGAACTAAAAAAATAGTTTTATTCAAGAGGAATCGCTTATAAAATCGTAAAGGTAATGGGCAAGTAGAAAACCTAAACAAGACTCTCTAGAGGACCATACAATTGGCTCTTCGATCTAAAAATTTGAGAGACTCAGAATGAGAGTCTATCCTCCAAGGAGCACTGCATTCAATACGATCCCTATACTGCTACTAATGTTACTCCACATGAACGCATGTTTTACTATAACCGTTGGTCGATAAGTAGACAATCTACTCCAACGTGGTTATCTTCACCTGGTGCTGTACCTGTACTCATGAAAAGACCAGTTCGAAGGAGTAAATTTGAACCTTTGGTCAAAGAAGCTTTAGGGTAGTTAATTTCGCTGCCACCACCGATTTTTTAAGGGAAATTCGGACCCTTCCCTGCTTACTTAACACGTATCGGGCCGTTACTAATCTTCGGGGTTTCTTAGGTTCTTCCAGGCTGGAACTGTGCAAAGCGCCACATATCGCAATAAATAAAAAAAAACTATTGTGTACTCAAAGTAGGATATATTGAGCTTTGGTACATAATAATAAAAGAATTTACAATAGTTCCTTGTCTGGAGAGAGAGGAGAAGGATTGCAGCAGCAGAGAGCCTCTTCGAACTTTCAAGAGGGCCGCAATATATTCCTTCCGGGATTTAGGGCACTCACTCACGGGCGATTTATTTATTTATTTCATTATTCAAGAAAAAAGAAAAAAGCACTAGTTTTTCTAAGTGGATCAAAACCGGAAAGAAGCACGAACGTCCGCCTTCGCTCGGGCTAAGCGAACATTAACTCTTAATTTTAAAATCGGGACCGGATTTGTTTATTTTAGTTAAGGGATCTCTTCCTGAGAAGTGTCTTAAGTTGCCTACATCAAGGTGCAAATTGTCCAATTTCGACAGTTCTTATTATTTTTCTGCGTGGGAGTGAACTCCGTTTTCAAGCGGGAGATTTGCTGACCAAGGATTTATTTATTTTAACGATATCTAAATGGCTCTTAAGAGGATGTTTAGACTAACTCGCCTGGCAATTGTTTACTTAACGATCGAGATTGAAATTCCTTTCGTTTGGTCAGCTTGAAATTTAATTTAATTTAGATGAATTTAAAAACGAGAAAAAAATGGACATTTTTCGGATGCTTACGGCCGCCTGGCTATCAGTTAGGATAAAGATCCGCTTATTTGTGTAAGCCCTCCTTTTGTTTTCCCGCGCACATTGTAATATGGCGTATATTTCTGGTTGGAATACGAAGGCAAATTGGCCCAACGGGAAGCATAACTTCTCCTTTGGTCTATGCCCGTATATTCCAGACCCCGCACCAGTCTCAGTTCTGGAGCTGTCCGTGTACCAGATCCGATTTCCAGAAGGAAAGTTCCATTTAGGTTCCCGATGCTCAGCAGATTAATTAATTTCTATCTTAATGAGCAGGTTTATGTTGCCTTTGGGAGCCATATAGTCCACCCTCATGTCGAGTAAAGGACCCCTTATGCTGCCAACGATACTTGTATGACCCGTACTTGTATTAAGTGGGTGACATGAAAGCTGTAATCTGTGGAGTCCTCCTCTTGCCTTTCCCATTATCACAATGTGTAAGGGAGGGAGGTCTAGAAGGGTTTCCATTGCAGTGGTGGGCGTTGTACTCATCGCTCCCGTTGTGCCTAGATAAGCAAGTCTTTGGACCCTGCTCAGTCTAAGTTTGGTGGTTTCCTGCTTGACCTTGGGCCACCACACCGAGGTCGCATAGGTTATTGTTGGTCTGATCATTCTGGTGAACTGGTGCACCATACTTGGTTCTAAGCCCCACGTACTATCTTAGGCTCGTCTGGCTATCGCGAAAGTGGTCATCGATCGCCTGACTATCTTGACTAAGTGTTGGTTCCAGGTAAGTTTGGAGTCAAAAATCATTCCAAGGTACTTTTCCTCCCTCGACAAGACTATCTCATTTGCGTGAAGACGCGGAAGACCTCGCCTTCGAGTGAATGGCACAATGGTGGTTTTTTGAGGACTGATCCTCAGACCTTCCTCCTCGACCCACCTTGTTACTACATTCAGGACAACCTGGATTCAGTCCCTGATAGTGTTATTGAATTTCTCTTGTACGGGTATGACTAAATCATCGGCATACCCTAAGGGATCAAAGCCTTCTCCGCTAGGTCGTCTCAGAAGCCCGGCCTTGACGAGGTTCCACAACAGGGGAGACAGTGCACCCCCCTGCGGACAGCCCCCCGCCACCCCACTGTGCGTTATTAGTTTAAGGTCAACTTTTACGATTGAACGACTCTGATTCTTTGCATAACACGCTTTCGGTGCTCGTCTTATGCATGTTCTGGGAAGTCTCTCCTTTCGTCGGTATTTTCTCGTCGATAAATGTACAGCATTTCCTTCAGTTTACCAAACTTTTAAACGCAGCCGCATTAAAACAGTATTCGCCGGAATAAGAGATCGGATTACAGCAAACGAACGTCCGCTGTAATTATGCTGCAGTCAGGAAGTTTAAGGATTTCGCTTTAATATTACATAAGGCGGTTAGTACATAAGCCGCTCGACGTTCCGGTGAGATCCTCGAAACGACAAGAACAACAACGAACGACATTCTCACTCTGCAACTCCTCGGAGATCGTGCGTGTTCGAAAGTTGTTGCGCCTTCCCTTTAATACGTAAGAGATTAAAACTTCATTATGGAGTGATCAATACATTAAAAAAAATTGGTTCCTGCTGTGACATTTGATGAGAAGAATTCGAGGTAAAGAAAAGATGAAACCATTAAAAAAATTGCTAATATTTCAATACATAGCTGAGATGTTCGACATTAACTATTGTTAAATGTAAATTCTTAGATGTAATTTGAAGTAGAAAAGAACTATAAAATAGAAAGCGATGTCCATATTAAAAAATATGTAACGGTCCTTTGTGAGTCGGTTAAAACGTGACGCACGAAAACGGACGCTTTTATTAAGACACAAGCTTTCATTAAGGAGCTTATGTACAGTAAAGTCCGAGGAAGTTGTTGCGGAAGACGTGACCGACAATAACAACGTTCAGTCGTTGTGATTAGTTCTCGACTTAGGAGACACTAACAAGTTAGTCATGATGTTGCCTTTTTCCACCTAATGAATATTTAAGACCCAAACAGTCGTTTCCGTTTGCTTTCCCCTCAGCTTCGTTCAATAAACCTCTCGTTTCTAATTTCTTCCTTTTTTTTTCCCTTAAACAACAAAACTACTTGCTTATAAATTTGCATGCGAATAACCGTAACGCTTAGTTTCCAAACTTTTCGCTCCTCACGCCGCCTTACACCATCATTAATCTTTATTTGAGTCATACAAAATTTAACTCGACAAGAAAATCATTACCCGACATCCATCCATCATAAGAAGAAGGCGTGTGCTCTAAATATCCTCCATAAACACTCGTCGCATGTTTTACGCCTGCCATTCTTTCACCGCGACGCCACCACTTTGCGTTCAGTGTTTTAGGGAGAGAATAAACGGGAAAGAAAAACAAACGGGAAAGTTGTTGTATACGTAAGATTAAACGCGGTTGTGTCAGATAAGAAGCAATTCGGTTTATGAAAGTCGGAAGTTTTGCTACATTAATTTGTTGTTGTTGTTGTGAATGCGCCACAGTCGTTTTAAATTGAGTGAATTCTACAAGCTTTAGCTTCAATATGAGCTTCAGAGTCATATAATGATTTTAATCGATTTGCTAGATTTCTAGAAAGGGTACATTTTATTACACGGAAAGTAACTAAAAATATTGTAACATTTTTATAGTAAACGTGACGACGATTAATGCGGTTATACATAAAACTTAACTCTCATACAGGCAACTTGCAACTATATTACATATTTAGATGCAATTTCGATGGAATAATTTATGGCGTGAGTCGATGTTAACACGTCATAAAAATATTTCATCATAGAAAAGTTCTTTTATTATTTTAATCACGTCGACTATCTAAACTCTGCGACATCTTTGTCCCTCTGCTGATCTGAATTGAATCGTAGCAGCACCAGATGAATATATTTTAGAGCATGAATACGTAACGACTGTTATTTCAGGCGTACTAATGCGTTTTCTTCCGTTTAGAATTCCATTAAACAGCGAAAACAAGCGGCGCGGCGCGGCGATCTAATACATCAAAGAAAAGCTCCGCGAAATAGGAATTCATTCAAAAAAAGAAGGAGGAAACAGGAAGTGAATGAAATTTGCTTACATTGTAACCGTAAGAGATACGTTTAAGCCATTTGAACGTTTTCATTAATTCTGAAGAAATCCGTTTCCTCAAGATTTTATCTCTGCTACCTACGTGGACTTACTGGAAAATGCAGCTTTATTCCGTTGAAAGTTAGAGCTTGAAAATAAGCGGCGCCCTAAATTTGCCCGGCGTATACCTGGATCCGTCTCGCTCGAGCTTTCGCCGGAGGCTGAAGTGAATAGGACGATGGAACTCAAACATTTGCCCTGGCCAGGCGGCTTCAATGCCACTCTATAATTGCACGCTTAATATTCAAAAAGCCACAAAATCTCTCATCTCGAGTCTGGAGAGGAGGCCAGGTCTGGCTTTATGGATTTTCATGTTAATAGAATACAAAATCTGCTATCTCGCAGTTCGGTTATCTTTATATTTCATTTTTGCCCCTATCCGTCATGTGACTTCGTTTATTTTTTCGTTCTATGCATGCTCAACCATTTATCTTCTTTTGTTTACGCAGGTATTGTTCTGTCCGGGTTGTGAAGTCTCTATTAACGTGTTTCCACGTGTCGTGGATGTCAGGTTAGTATCGCGCAATAAAAAATATGTTTCTCTATACCTACTAACGGGGCGATCATAATATTTTAATAAACTATATTATTAAACCATAAAAGACCCGAATAGCAATTTCTTTGTTTGTACGTTTCTGGTTTGAGCCAGAAATTGCTCTCAATACCCCTTTTTCTACGGAATAAAATTTTAGCCCTTACCCACCACTACATTTATATCTTTCGAGATTGTCGAAATTACACCTCTTCTTCTCTTTTTGTACGTTCTTTCATTTATATGAATCTTAGTCGAAAATATAAGAAACAGTATACAGTGCTCGTCTAAAGTCTGTTCCTCCCCAATTTAGCTTGGAGGCTTCAGCAGCCGTGATCCGTTGGCTTTCCGTTAGAACCGCGTCATGACTGCTTCTACCGCCGACGTTTCGTTTTCCATTGCAGAAGAATTTCCTCGGGACGAGAAGTAACAGCAGCAGCAACACCGCCAGCAGCAGCAGCAACAGCATCCCTGGGGAAGTTCTTCTGCAATGCAGAACAAAACGTCGGCAGTAGAAGCGTAACGCGGTTCAACTGGAAGCCGATTCAATTCTGTCCACCCCCTTGTTAATTTTGGAACCAAATAAGATAGAAAGTTCAAACCAAAAAGCAAATCAATAAACATAAAAGACACCAATTTTTGAGATATAACTACTTAAAAATATCCGCTAGGGGCGCTTCAAAATTTTAAATAACGGCTGGGTTAGGTGACATTATTTTAAAGGAATTTTTGTTCTACACCCAATGTCGTTATCAGTTTTTAACGGTCTTCATTTATTTTTGAATTTACATTTTCCTCTGTTGTTTGCTTCAACTTCTCAAATCTCTCCTCTTGCTTTAAAAATGATGACCATAATATTGGTAGTTTTCCTCTTGAGTTTTAAGAAGCTTCAACTTCAGGATGTTCAATTCCGAAACGGTCACGCTCCTGATATTGGAATAACTCTAAGAAAACCCAAGTTGGTCTTTGAACAATCCCAAAAAATAATATGGTAGCTCTTGTTCTTGGTGGAAAGTGTGGTTCCATTTTCAAAAATTCCATCCCAGGGCTTTCCACAAGGTACTTTCAAATTTTCTTCTCCAAAAAATGTAAGCGTTGCATTTGTAATTGTTTAATCTTGCTATTAATTTTCTTCTCAGCTACATACATTTTGTTATCCCTCTTCTTCTTTTTTGTTTCGTTTCAAGTACAGGGATTTCAAAATTGTGAACATAATTTTGACTGTCGTTATCCCTGAAGACCCAAAGTCCCTTTCACGCGTGCGATGTTGGGTAAACATGGGCGAGAAGTAGCAACAGCAGCCTTAAGGAAGTTCTTCCGCAATGGAGAACGAAACGTCTTCGTTTAATTTTGAGTTAATGACAAAAAACCTGTGTGAGTCTAAAGTTGTTTCACCCACGTGTTAACTTTGAAACAAAATAAGATATGAAGTTTGGGTATTGATTTTTGGTCTCAGGTGGGCTCTAGATTTTTTACTTCGTTTGGAAAAAAATAGACTGATCCAGAATATATTTTTAGGAGTTCGGCGAAGGGGTGTGCAGAGATCCGATGCCTCCATTGTTTTGCCTTCTCCTCCTAGAATTTTTAAATCTTTATTCTTCTTTAACTCGAATCTACCCCTGGGGCCTTCCTGTACATTTTTCTCTGTTGTTTGCTTCAACTTCTCAAATCTCTCCTCTTGCTTTAAAAATGACGATCATAATATTGGTAGTTTCCCTTTTGAGTTTTAAGAGGCTTAACTTCAGGACGTTCAATTCCGAAACGTCAGCTCCTGGTATTGGAATGACTCTAAGAAAATCCAAGTTATGGACTTTGATGACCATAATATTGGTAGTTTTTCTTTTGAGTTTTAAGAGGCTTAACTTTAGGACGTTCAATTCCGAAACGATCACGCTTGGAATGATTCTAAGAAAACCCAAGTTGGTCTTTGAACAATCCCAAAAAATAATATGGTAGCTCTTGTTCTTGGTGGAAAGTGTGGTTCCATTTTCAAAAATTCCATCCCAGGACTTTCCACAAGGTACTTGCAATGGTACTTTCAAATTTTCTTCTCCAAAAAATGTGTTGCATTTGTAATTGTTTAATCTTGCTGTTAATTTTCTTCTCAGCTACATACATATTATTATCCCTCTTCTTCTTTTTTGTTTCGTTTCAAGTACAGGGATTTCAAAATTGTGAAAATAATTTTGACTGTCGTTATCCCTGAAGACCCAAAGTCCCTTCCACGCGTGCGATTTTGGGTAAACGTGGGCGAGAAGTAGCAACAGCAGCCCTAAGGAAGTTCTTCTGCAATGGAGAACGAAACGTCTTCATTTAGTTTTGAGTTAATGACAAAAAATCTGTGTGAGTCTAAAGTTGCTTCACCTACGTGTTAACTTTGAAACAAAATAAGATATGAAGTTTGGGTATTGGTTTTTGGTCTCAGGTGGGCCCTAGATTTTTTACTTCGTATGGAAAAAAATAGACTGATCCAGAATATACTTTTAGGAGTTCGGCGAAGGGGGTGTGCAGAGATCCAATGCCTCCATTGTTTTGCCTTCTCCTCCTAGAATTTTTAAATCTTTATTCTTCTTTAATTCGAATCTACCCCTGGGGCCTTCCTGTACATTTTTCTCTGTTATTTGCTTCAACTTCTCAAATCTCTCCTCTTGCTTTAAAAATGACGATCATAATATTGGTAGTTTCCCTTTTGAGTTTTAAGAGGCTTAACTTCAGGACGTTCAATTTCGAAACGTCAGCTCCTGGTATTGGAATGACTCTAAGAAAATCCAAGTTGGTCTTTGACTTTGATGACCATAATATTGGTAGTTTTCCTTTTGAGTTTTAAGAGGCTTAACTTTAGGACGTTCAATTCCGAAACGATCACGCTTGGAATGATTCTAAGAAAATCCAAGTTGGTCTTTGACTTTGATGACCATAATATTGGTAGTTTTCCTTTTGAGTTTTAAGAGGCTTCAGGACGTTCAGTTCTGAAACATTCACGCTCATGGGATTGGAATAACTCTAAGAAAACCCAAGTTGGTCATTGCCTTTGATGACCATAATATTGGTAGTTTTCCTTTTGAGTTTTAAGAGGTTTTAGCTTCAGGACGTTCAGTTCTGAAGCGGTTACGCTCCTGGTATTGGAATAACTCTAAGAAAACCCAAGTTGGTCTTTGAACTACCCCAAAAAAGAATATGGTAGTGATTTTTCAAGTTCTTGTTCTTGGTGGAAAGTGTGGTTCCATTTTCAAAAATTCCATCCCAGGGCTTTCTACAAGGTACTTGCAGTGGTACTTTCAAATTTTCTTCTTTCTTCTTCTTGTAATTGTTTATCCTTGCTATTAATTTTCTTCTCACTTCCATACATCTTATTATTCCTCTTCTTCCTTCTTGTTTCGTTTAAAGTACAAGGATTTCAAAATTGTGAAAACTATTTTAACCGTCGTTATCCCTGAAGACCCAAAGTCCCTTCTACGCGTACGATTTTGGGTAAACGTGTCCGACTTTTACTTGATCGTCGACGTTTGCTCTTCCTATGTACAGGTCTGTGTCATTATACATTCCACGTCATCTCACTTACTCAAGACACTGTTGGCTTTGATTCAAGAAGATGCCCCTATGAGTGGTTAGTAAATGAATAGCCAAGTTTTCTGCAGTTTGGAAGTTGGATGCCATTTAGCCACTGTCAGAAGAATCAACCACACACACACACATTTCTTGTGTAACTATTGTCGAGAGATCGCTAATACTCCCACACATCCATCGACATCATCGAAGCCAGCTGTTGTAGAAGAGGAGAAGAATTCCCATGCATTGGAGAAGAGGAACGTTATGTCATTATACATTCCACGTCATCCCACTTACGCAAGACACTGTTGGTTTTGATTCAAGAAGTTACCCCTATGAGTGGTTAGTAAGTGAATAGCCAAGTTAATTGGGTTTTCTGCAGTTTGAAAGTTGGATACCATCTAGCCATTGTCAGAAGAATCAACCACACACACACTTCTTGTGTAACTATTGTCGAGAGATCACTAACACTCCCATTCATTCATTCTCATTCATTCCCATTCATCGGCATCATCGACGCCAGCTGTTGTAGAAGAGGAAAAGAATTCCCATGCACTGGAGAAGAGGAACACCGCAGGAAACACATCGACTTGACAGAGTTCACTTGCACTCTACACTCTACCAACATCGTCGGCGTTCGTCGTTGAAGAGAGTAGAGTAAGAATCAAGGCGTTCAAAATACTATCGTAATCAGGAAAACCAAAATGAACTTTTGTCATTCCAATTAAATTCAAGAGCACTACAGGAAATTTATCTTGGAGATACCTCTCCTTATTACGTATCAAGTGCAAATGCGTTTGATTGTCTCGAACACCTCGTTATATATAATTTAGGTCGTGACATCTTGCGGCTGATTTTTGACCTAATAAAAACGACATCTTGCGGCCGGTTTTTGACTTAAAAAAATCACTCGTATGGACATGGACCGTCAAAAACAACCTACAAATTAGAATAAATCAAATAATACGAAACTAGGTATTGGTCTATTATCTGAATTCATTAATTGTTTTTATTTTTTCTAATAAAAATATTTTCGTAAGCATTTAATTCCCTGTTATTTGATACTTCCTTAATGAGTTTTAAATTATCCTTAATAATACCGTGTCCAGTATTGTGAATATGTTGGGCAACACTTGATTTCTCAAACCTATTATATCTGTAGTGACTTTAATGGTCCTCAAAGCGTGTTAATATATTTCTTTTTGTTTGTCCAATATATTTATTAGCACATTTATTACATTTAATTTCTGCTCAACTTCAACTTTATCTTTCGGATTTCCCCAATAAATTCTTTATGGTATTGTTAGTGGAACAACCTAATCGTAAGTTTTGAGTTTTAAAAATATGATTTAAACCGCATCAAAAGGCACAAATTTTCATAGAGATGAAGTTGACGTTAAAGTGTTACAATTTGGAAGCTGTAGCTAATCTTCCTAACTATATTATCTACTATTTACGTTCTTAATATATTTAAGTTCTTTACCATATGGGGGTTTAGTAGTGAAAATGAGAGTAATTAATCCATTTACTAAGAAATTTAAGGCTGCGAGTTTGTGTTGTACAGAATTTTGTGATTCGTTAATTATAAACCGGCTTGTATTTGTATCTTTACAATAAATCTCAATTTCTAATTGATTTTTGCTGTTTCTAATCATACGAATGTCTAAAAAGGGAATCGCACCGTTTTCTTCCTTTTCATAAATTCAATACTATCCAATTTTGAATTTAATTTATCTAAAAAAATCTTACATATGACATTTCTTGGTATCAAAAATAGCAAAAATGTCATCAACATAATGCAACCAAATTCTTGGAAAACACTGATTATTCCTCCAACCCAACTTTATCTACAGACGAAACCTATAACTATCACAATCACACTAAAGGACCTTTCGCTTTTGTCGATGACATTACGACTGTCTTTAGACAGTTTGATGACCTTTTCACGAAAGCAGCAGTCTTTTCTATGGTTCATGTCGAAAGTGACCATATGTCCTGAGTTTTGGAAAAAATATGCTTTTTTCCAGCTTACAGCAAACAATTAAAAGGCATTTTAATTAATGATCCCAAATCTTTCACAATCACACTAAAGGACTTGTCATTTTTGTCGATGTCATTACGATCAATAGACTTTTGACAGTTTGATGACCTTCTCACGAAAGCAGTAATCTTTTCTATGGTTCGTGCTGAAAGTCGCCGAGTTTTGGAAAAAAATATGCTTTTTGCCAGTTTACAGCAAGCAATTAAAAGGCATTTTAGTTAATGATCCCAAACCTTTCACAGTCACACTAAAGGACTTGTCACTTTTGTCGACGTCATTACGATCAATCGCTTTTTGACAAGTTGATGACCTTCTCATGAAAGCAGCATTCTTTTCTATGGTTCATGCCAAAAGTGACCATATGTCCCGAGTTTTGAAAAAAAAATATACTTCTTGCCAGTTTACAGCAAGCAATTCTAAAACATTTTAATTGATGATCCCAAACCTTTTCAAAAAATTCACTCAAATGCGGAAAACAGCGTGTTCAGAAATGAAAGGCGTTTGAATTTCCCGCCTGCTAGATTATTTTTAAAAATTGGCGCTAAATTCTGCACAGTTTATTTATTATTTCTTCATGTTTAAGTAGATTTTTTTCCATTTATCAATGATATATATATGGCGGTAAAAGTAGTGTTACGAAAACCTTTTTTTATAACAGTAATAATCAATAGTTTGAATCGCGACATCCTGCCATAACTTTTTGACACAACTTTGTACACGAAATGACAAATTGCAGCTAGTTTGCTACTTAATAAGTCCTCCCATACAAGGTGGCCAATCGTACTGTCAAAGCATATTGAAAGATTAAAAAAAAATTGTTGCAAATCGGTTTTGATTGCAGTGAATCCCTCGAGCATCCACTGTACAGCTGTTTCGGCCCTATTTGGGGCCTCGTCAGCAGAAGCGTAGCTCGAGACTTTCACTCCAATCAAACCGACCTGTCCAAGGTTATTCACAAATGCGATGTAATAATAATCAATAGTTTGAATCGCAACATCCTGCGATAACTTTTTGACACAGGATGCGATTCAACCTATTAATTATTGTTACATCGCATTTGTGTGACAGGTCGGTTTGGTTGCAGTGGAAGTGTCGAGCTACGCTTCTGTTGACGGGCCCCATTTGTACAGCTGTACAGAGGATACTCGATGGATTCACTGCAAACAAAACCAATTTGCGACAATTTTTTTTATAATAATAATAATAAACTAAGAAAATCAAATGAAAGCAACAACAGCAACATGGTACTAATGAAATTTAGGTCGAATTCATCATACTCAGCAGGAGTTCCAACGTTGTAAGGAGAAAATTACTAATACGACAGTGCACTAAAATCAAACGTTCTTCGATCATTTCTGAACGCACTGTATAATCTGGAAATATAGTTTTGCTTACATTTTTAATTTTGTTCATTAAGTTTCTAAACTATATAAGATTTTTTCTTAACTTTACAGATGTTTATGTTAAAATGTTTTTTTTTTTTAATAATTCTTTCAAAGTAAAATTTAGTTTTTTTGAACAAGTTTTTAACCTTCTTCCATAATAACCCTCCTCCTCGCCTTGCCAAAATTCAAATGTGCGGAAATTCCAATTGCGAACAATGATGTGTGTAGGATCAAGGTGCACACTTGTCCTATGAGTCATCGCGGTTTGCCTAGATTCGTCCACTCTTAGTCACGTTTGTTTATGCTTACATAATATTGGCTTCTTTGATGAGTCACTTCGGCAATTGTTTGATGATGCAATAAGCAGCCGGTGTTCTTCGAATGCAGTTTCATTGTGAAGGTCGGTCTCATTATGAAGGCTCATGGCTAGGGTTTCTGATTTCTCGACTTTTTCGATTTTTCGTTTATGTGTTCTCAGGAATTCCCGAGAAATCGAGGAAGTACAAAAAAATTAAAGAATCGTTAATTTGGAGTAATTAAGAGCAATTAATAAACAAATTTAATATTTAGAATTCGATCTTTAAGTATACAGAATTCAATTTGGTATTTCATATTTGAAAATATCTTAGTCTTTGATATATTAAGTTGATCAATTTTCGGCTTAAAATCTTATTGCAATCAAAACCGACTTGAAACAAATTTTTAAATGTCTTAAAATAATCGTCCAAGAAACGAATGAAATTAATTTTTATTTTGTTAATGCTTTTAAAATATTAGAATCCGTTGAATGCTATTTGCGAATCTGCGGTTTTCTTTGCAACACGTAATCCCTACCATTTTTCTTTTTAACATATTGCGAATCGCATGCTCTATGTTGGTCTTCATGAAACCACCATTGGCTAAAGTGAATGTCTTCAATCTGTATAGACTCCCCCGCAGAGAATAATGAGATATGATGGGACGCGCAGACAGCTGTTTTGAGCAGAGAAGAGCAGAATTTCTAAATTTCCTGACAGTTTTTTTTTTCCCAGGATGAAACTTTGCAAATTTCCCGGGAAGTCGAAATCGAGAATTCCCTGGTCAGAAATCCTACTCATGGCAGCCAGGCCTTTAAAAAAACAAATCATTTGTTTACATTATTTTTAGGACGTTCTATCAAATGTTCGTTTAACTTACGTAATGCTTTACAAAATGCCGTTTTCTTACAATCATAGGCTAATAGAAATACACCATTACAAGAAACAAAAACCTAAAATTTCTTACACATTGTTATTCACCCAATTTTTTCTGATTGTATTTGTTGTTAAAACATTAATTGAAGAGACCCAATAGGTACAACATGTAGCCGCTGCAAAATAAAATTCGTTTTCCTCGCCGTCAAATCCAGGAGAGTCGAAGGCAAGGATTTTTGCTGCCCCAATTTACAACCGCCTGGGTCGAGGACTCTGCCACATGTAGTACACTTTGCAGGGTTGATAATTATTTCCGGCACGACGAGGACGTAATTACCGAGTTCTGGTTCTTAAATAAGTAAAACGTCAAGTTCGCTTCGCCCATGCAAGAGTTAACTTTCCTGATTTAAAAAGATGCATCGCGTATGAACTGCACGCATTCATCACTGGAATTTATTTCATGATTGTGGACTCTTTATAAAAAATTTTAATTCCAAACGTTATATGTAGATAGGTATATCGGTTGTTTCATGGAATGAGAAAAAAAAATCACTCTTAAAGTCATCGAATATTATTAACATAAACGGAACATGATTTTTTTTCTTCACCTTCAGGATAAATGTGTAATGTCTCAAGAGAGGGAGGAGTGAATTTTCAAAAGTCACTTTTTAAATTCACGCCCACGTTAGGCATTAGCTTGAAATGCTCAAAATAACCCTTGACAGAGTAATATTGCATGACGTAACGATTTGATAAGGGTGTGTTATTGCGCGTCATGTGTCACAATTGCTCGCTCACCCAACCTATAACATTACGAGATTATTCTCTGAGAGATTTGCCCCATTGAATCAATAACCCTCACACCTGCGAAATTGAAAACCAAAATTGCATTCAAAAATTTGATTGTGTCAAATCTAGCACTTATTTTTACATTGTAGTCAATAGTAAATTGAATTAAACGATTTGTCCGTTAAAAACTGACCCCTGGTGTGGGGGTGCTTTCGAATGAAACTTTTGAAAATGTATCCCTACCCGCATCAGAAAACGATCAATAAATCCTGCATTAAATTATCCAGTTTTCATCACCGCCTAATTACTTCCCCGTTCCGTTTATCACTTAACGAATCGATCACGTTCAAAAGAGCAAGGCAACTCTTTGGCTCCCTCAATTTTCAATAAAATTTCTGGTCCGCACGCCGCTGGAAGCGCAGTTTTAAATAAATTTCAACAATTCACGTGCGGTTTCACCGCGAACGTTTAATATACAATCAACAACGGATTTTTATTATGTGATTTAAAACGACGCGCCGAACAATAACTATGGGAGTAACGAATGGAATTTTCTGTTAATTGTATTGCCGGAGATTTGCGAATTAAAACAGAACCAAACGCGAAAACGCTTTGAAAATGTAGGCATTCATTTTAAATTCTTTTGTTTCGATGGTTTGATACAAATGCGATAGAACATCGCTTCGTTTATTTATTATTAATAGAAATTATTAAATTGATTTTATTTTAGGCTTCTTTTGTAAATCAAAATCGCGTCAGTGGTAGCGCACTTTTCTGATTAAGATTTCAATACTCTCACTAAATGGCTGCTTGTTCATAAAACAACAACATTAATAAAACAAATATGAAGTTGTGGTTTGTTTATGCCCAACAACATTCGTAGTCTGTGAAATGGCCCTTTTGGAGAGCTTTTGTAAAAGTGTCTGCGATTTGGTCTTTAGTTAATACGTAATCTGCTTCCGCTATTTGAAATGTCGTCATGTTCTTCAGTGTTATACAAATTTATATGAGGGTCTACTGGAATGCTAACAGATTTAAAATCTTTTTTAATAATTATCGAATATAATTCGTTTAATCGATGAAAATGGAACCGTCGTGATTATTACTTTCCATTTCCAAGTCCACCTAGTTAGTTGGTGCATTTATCGTTAGATGATATTTCTTTGCCATGGGTCATAAATAAACCATCGTCAACATCTATCACCAAGTACTTCAAATTTCTCTTTGTTGCTACATATCACCAAGTAACAGCAATTTGTTATTTGTGCCATCTTCTCACCAAGTAGCACAATTTCTTTCTTTATTCTTCGTGTTTCCGAAACTTTCCGCCAAATTCGTGAGTGTGATGGATGACACTGGAGCCTTCTAGAAATTTTAGTTTAGCTTTATACCGGGCGTGAAATAAAAAACGACTCAAGGCATAACTTTGCTATCTACAGTCCGATTCGAATAAGCGTAAAATGGCTCCAAAAATATTACCAAATGGATAAGTTTACAGGATGAATCTTGAATAAACCGCCAAAAAAACCTATGAAAGGAATTAAATCATAGGCTATGAGAAAAATTCCTTGGGAAAATTTATAATTAACCCCCGAAAGCCCAGATTAATTTCTTCTTAAATTATTATTATTATTTTCGTTCAATTGATTCCAAAGTGCGTAGTTAAACGCCTTTTGAGCAAAATTTTGAATTTGTTATGCAACTTTTTGAAAACTGTAATGGTACCATATTGTAACGCTAAGCAATAACGGTATCAAAAAAAAATCATTAAAAAAAAATTAAAAGGTTTATTTTTATATACAGACATTTATTTTGTGTGAAAACTAAAATTACATGTTAAACATAGACCAACATCACATTTTTTACAAATAGTGCGGACTGATGACGAACATCTCTCTCCAGCGCATCGTCTCCGTTTATTGTTTGGAGTCGAAATTAGTAAATGATCCAGTCGATCATACCGGATATCATCAGAAATTCGCGATCCTGTCATGCTATTTTTAGATGCAGCTGGCCGACCAGCACCCTTTGATTTAGAACCGAAACGGGTCAAGTAAGTAATCGACGGAACTCCAGTTGAGTCTTGGCATTACTGCTTGATCTTTTATGTTAAAGCCAGGCATTATTTATTGCAACATCCATCCACCACTTTTTGCTACGGATTCCGATTCGGTATCTAGAAACATTTTGATCCACGAGGTCCGTTCCTCCCATGTCATTATTATAATTTGCAATTACGTAAGGTCTAGGGATATTTACATTTTTTTTTTTTCATTTTGTGAATATCTTTTCACGACACCTACAGGTATTGTACCGAACACAGTTGACGTAACAGTGACCACGTTATTATCTAACCATGAATCAAAACTAATTCCAGTATTTCTCTCGATAGCACAGTTGAAATCGCCCTTATTATAATTTTTTAACAGTGGTTTTCTTCAGCTGAATAGGACAGTTTTTCGGAATCCTATTTGCTCTTATAGTGCCAGTTCCACTATACCCGTTTTGTTTCGAATAGTCAAAAGGTTGATGTTGGTAAACAAATTGTCAGTGTAAAATTGGTATAGTAGAAATCGTTTCTCAGAAAGCAATTCTTCGATCATTTGAACTAACGGTACAGAAGGCTCGCCAAATTTTCTGAAAGAGTTTTATTGAAACTTGGACCTTTCCCTTGATAGACATCAAAATTTACAAGGTAGCCTCCTTCGGTGTTGAAGCACCACATTTTAAAACCGAATCTTATCGGTTTTCCTCTGATAAACTGCTTGCATGAATGATGTCCGTAGTAACGAATCATAGACTCGTCATAATCTAATTCGCATTCAGGCACAAAATTTTCTAAAAACTTACTCTTCAACACGTTCATCAGAGGTCTAAGTTTCCATATTTTATCATTTTGATCAGGTCTGTTATTATCGGCAAAATGAATAAACTGCAAATTTTGCTCAAATCTATTTCTCCTTATAGAGTTTGATATCATTCCATTTTGCATATCTTCTTTTGAATCCCAGAAGGGAGTTTGTTGTAGCCACTAATAATGAAAATTGAAAAAGTGCATTTTAATTCTGCAATTGTAATTTTATACCGCATATCTCTCTGGTTCTTCAATAATCAGAGCTAAAATGTCATCATCAAAAAACAATTCAAATAATTAAGATGGACTCAAATTGGAGTAAATATTAAAATCAGATTTTGGAAAGTTTCTGATAATAGTATCAAACCCCCCTTTTAACCAAGAATATACCAGCTTATTTCCCTTTTGAGCAGACTCGTATTCACTTACTTCTATATCGTCACCTACATTTTTATCAGTCTCATTAAAACTTTCTATTCTTCCATCATTTGTGAGAACAATTTCCGCCGGAGCTGCTAACTGGCGAGGAGGCAGGTGATTGATATCACCATCAACATCTTCATCTCTGGATTCTTCATCTGTTACAGAATTCGCCTCTGGAGGCTCAATATATATTTGCTCTACATCTAAATCATCGCTACAAGCGTTTTAAGAGCTTCTTCCAAAGTAAAGCCACGCCTAGAAGTACAATAAAATATTAACAGAGAAAAAACTGAAATAGCTAAAGATAGCAGCGGATCAGTCTAGTATTACCATATGGTAACGACCAAGAATGGCATAAGTCTACTCTAATCTATCATAATAAATTGTTGCATAAATAGGTCGAAAATGTCCACTTATATATTTTCTATGGCATTCAAATGCAGCAGCGTAAAAAATTATATTAGAATACTTATTCCAAGTTGAAGTCCATGCTTGGTAGCACTTTCAAACAAAGCAAAGTTTTGTTACCGAATATTTGAAAACTGCTGACAGTAGAGAGACCTGTTTTATTACACAAGTTACAGAGACCCTATATATCGACGTTGTTACAGCAAATTCCGAATAAGTCCAAAATTAAATAATGTAGGTTTCTGCAAGCAACCGTTACCAAATGATAACGCAGGGCGTTTATGGGTTAATTAAAAATGACCCCAAAAAGCACGTTACGCCAATGTGTATGGAGATTGTCGCAATCGTAAGTTCTATGATGTCGTGTTTTCGTACTTTTTATGGTATTTATTACTCAGCGCAATAAAACTATAAAAATTAACCGTGAAACTTATTTAATGGAGGGAACGCCGGCGCCGCTGTAATGACCTGCCTCAAACGTTTAAATTCATTCGAGCATTTATTAATTTATTAACAAGAAGACGATGACCTGCGAACGTCACTCCGCTGGGATATTCAAATCAGATCCGATTAAAATCAGTTTCAACAAAACACAGTACCCTCGTAACAATTTAAAGCATGAAACACCCTGCATTATGCAATGGCAGTTGTTTTATACTTTAAATTGTGGTTGTTGTACTATGAAATAAATAAAAAATAATTGTGATAAATAATTTAAAAATTCCAGTTTTATTTGTCTCAAATTGAAGACCATTGTTATCATTGCAAACCACAGCCCATTTTGTCAAGTTTTCTCTTACACGTGCGAAACACGTGTATTTCGAATCACTTCAGCAGCATGTTCGATGCGTTCATGCAACTCCTGTACAGTATGCACTGGGGTAGACTAGACAATTATTATTATCGCGTTGTACAGCTAAGGACACATCATCTAATAGTAGCTCAACATCATTATCTAAAAATTCTAAATAATTTATGACTTTCAACTGCTGCGGTAAAATGTAAGGACCGATCAAACAATTAGCAATAATACCAGCCCAAACATTTGCCGAAAATTGCTGCTGATGATGGAATTCCGCTGTAGCGTATGGATTTTCGTTACCCCATACGTGTGTGTTATGAGAGTTTCGAACATCGTCCCAAGTAAAATGAACAATACAACGTTCAAAAAATTCGTTGTTTTGGACAACTTTATTTAATGTCCACTGACAAAACCTAAAACGATGATTTACATCTCCCAGCTGTAATATTTGTACTTTTCGTACACGGTATGGATGCAGTCCCTGTTGACGGAGAATTCTCCAAGCCGTCCAACTTCAGCCCTGTATGCCAATCTTCTAGTACTGATGTTGGGCTCTTCGTCGACAATATTTAAAACATTTATCTCAGCACCTAAACACTAGTGGAGTTGTCTTTGGGCCACGGTCATTTGCAGGACGAAAATGTCCGTGATTAAGCAAATGCTGCACCACCGAAACAAAAGTGCTCCTATGCAGCACTTGTCGTAAAAGAAATTTTTCGATCCACAAACGACGAGCGCGACGTGCATTTCCTAATGCTTGGCTGTATAACAAAACCATATTGTTTTTTTCTGATATCGAAAAGCGATTCATTTTGCGTTCTGCCTACGTACATTTCCGTCTGATTGTAAGTAACTACTAAACTTCACAAGAACTAGGCCACTAAACGATGCTTGGGGTGGAGTTTTTATTGGGCATAGGTACCATAAAATCACAAATTACAAAGATCTGCTCCCATAATTGTAAAGCCATCCGTTTGTTGTTGCATATTTATTATTCTTACTTAAAAGCGGGTGAAATTTATTTATTTTTGCAAAAACCAACAGCCTATTTGAGACAAAGAAATAATGTTTTTCGGACGCAAACGGGCAAACTTAACGAGAAACAAAGTTTGTAGTGCTAGTGGGAATAAACTTGGTGATCAAATTGCAGACCTCTGTTATCCTCATTTTATAAAATTTGTACTAAATAATTTACTGCAGGTGATTTGCATTTGCATGCCTTTATCAATATTGTCGTAAATGCACTCTGGACAAAATTAAGGGACCACCAGTAAAATTCAAAATGATAACGAAATTTAATGAAACGAATAAATACATAAATCTAAGTGTTTTCTTACAATTTAGTTGATTTAAGGGCTATTAAATTTAACAAACTTTAAAATATTTTAAATATTTAAAATGCCATTGGTCTTCTCAGCCAACAACAAATCATTCTTTTATCTTTTGCTAATCGACTACATTTCTCTACTGGCTTTATTTTCCTTCCTTTGTTTCATTCTTGTTTCTCATTTGCTTTTGCTTAAGATGTCTTTACCTGACCAAAATCAAGACATTCAAAAAACAAGACATTATGGAATGATGATGTAGCAACCGACCTGAAGTATTTAAAGAAAAAAATTACAGCAATTCCTGATAGCAGCAGCATTTTACTCACTAGAAGAATTTTTTAATTTCTAATTGATGGTGGTTACCTTGGATATACCTATTTGTATGCTCACTAACAAGTCAAATGTTCTCATTAACACTTTGTATTAGTGTATGTGGTAATGATGTAAATAATTCGTATTAAAATGTTCGTTGGATCCAAGTATTCGGATACCCGGATTAAGATTAATTCCGATTTTCGGAATCGAATTCGAATCAATTTCCCTTCAAACCGTGTACTCGGATATTCGAATACTTGGATGAATTCTTCCGAATGTTTTTTTTTCTTAGTAAATTGATTTTTTGCAGGTGGCATTTTTTAATGAAAAACTAACAATTTATCTCGTAGATATCGTTCTATTGAAGTTCACTATCAAAATGAGATTTTATATTAGAGTTTACATCGACAGCAGCAATAGAGTCTAAAATCGCAAATCTGCAAATTCCCAGTTTTTTTTATTTATATAGTCCCAATAAAAAATAAGAAACAATATAATGAAATTTCCTATTGCTGTACCTTTTATTTATTTGTTCGAAATAATCGAAGGCGGGTTTAGTAAGGACACATCATCTAATAGTAGCTCAACATCATTATCTAAAAATTCTAAATAATTTATGGCTTTCAAATGCTGCGGAAAAATGTAAGATCCGATCAAACAATTAGCAACAAAGCAGCCCAAACGTTTGCCGAAAATTGGTGCTGATGATGGAATTCCGCTGTAGCGTGTGGATTTTCGTCACTCCATACGTGTGTTATGAAAATTTCGAACACCGTCCCGAGTAAAATGAGCTTCATCGGTGCACAAATACCACGTTTAAAAATTCGTTGTTTTGGTCAACTTTGTTTAAAATCCTCTGACAAAATCTAACACGATGATTTGCATCTCCCAGATATAACGTTTGTGCTTTTTGTACACAGTAGGGATGCAGTCCCTGTTGACGGAGAATTCTCCAAACCGTCGATTGGTAAATTCCAGCCCTGTATGCCAACCTTCTAGTACTGATGCTGGGTTCTTCCTCGACAATATTTGAAATATTTATCTCAACATCCAACACTCGTGGAGTTGTCTTTGGGCCACGACCATTGGCAGGACGAAAATGTCCGTGATCAAGCAAATGCTGCACCACCGAAACAAAAGTGCTCCTATGCGGCACTTGTCGTAAAGAAAATTTTTCGATCCACGAACGACGAGCGCGACGTGCATTTCCTAATGCTTCGCCGTATAACAAAACCATATCGGCTTTTTCTGATATCGAAAAGCGATTCATTTTGTGTTCTGCCAATGTACACTTCCGTCTGATTGTAAGCAACTACTAAACTTCATAAGAACAAGGCCACTAAACGGTGCTTAGGGGCAGAGTTTTTATTGGGCACAGGTGCCATAAAATCACAAATTATAAACATCTGCTGCCATAATTCTAAAGCCATCCGTTTGTTGTTGCATATTTATTAATCTTACTTAAAAGCAGGTGAAATTTATTTATTTTTGCAAAAACTAACAGCCTATTTGAGACAAAGAAATAATTTTTTCGGGCGCAAACGGGCAAACTTAACGAGAAACAAAGTTTGTAGTGCGAGTGGGAATGAACTTGGTGATCAAATTGCAAACCTCTGTAATCCTCATTTTATAAAGTTGGTACTAAATAGTTTACTACAGCTGATTTGAATTTGCATGCCTTTATCAGTATATTCGTAAATAGTTTAAAGCTCTTCTTTCAGCTGGTTACATTGAGTTCCGTTGAAGGTCAAGTTCGCCCGATTTCTCGCCGCAACAGCCATAAAACGATAAAACATTTATGACTGTATTCATTTTCATTCCTTTAGCTGCTGGTTCTTAACCAGTGAAATATCGTGTGTTTGGATACAATTTTTGATTAATTACTTTTCGCGAACTAAAGAGCGCATTTTTTACCAGTTTAACTATAATTGTGATTTCTATTCTTGTACGGATTATTATTTGGCGGTCTATTGAAAAATCACCCTGTATTCCATCCAATATTTAGAAAAAAAAAGTATGTAGTAGGTATATGAAAGTATATCGAATTTTTGGTTACGCAGCAAACAAAGCGATGCGTGTGTACATACATTAATAATGGAAACCGTGCACGTAATTGGCCATAAATCTACTGTACTGTGGCCAAATATGCGAAGGACCAATTTAAAGCATTCCTATCCAAAATAATCCACTTAGGAGAGTATAACAGCAGCAACAGCTCATAACATATTAAAGCAAGCAGGGTTGATAATATCTAAAGCATTTCACGAGCGTATTACCACCAACCTTTAGTCACACAAACTGTTTTACATAATAACGCCAAAAAACGACGCCGACGCGACGTTACGTTTCATACTACGATCGGGGATTAAAAAAAAATCGAACTTTAATTCATAATCATCTACGAAACCAACTTGGACGAATTAATAAATTGGATTTTACTCTCGCGATGTGGAAGAGTGAATCCGATGGTTTTGCCTGCGGCGATGCCTTTGCGAACTAATTAAAAGAAAATTGGAAAAGTAAACGGACTGCCAAAGCAGCCGTTGCGTTTTTCGTCATTTCGCTCTGTTCCGGCGGCGAATCAATGAAACCGGAAAGCGGTGTTGCAATTGGCAGGGAGTGTAGCTCGGAAAACCAATTTAGTTAGTTTCCAACTTCGTGTTTGCTGCACCGTGACGACTCGGACTGGAACTTGACGTAACTTCATGAAGTGAAATAATATCGTTTTGTTTTTATCGCGCGCACTGCAAATTACAATGTATCACGCTGTTGGCTGCTGGTTGATGTTATTTCACGCCGTATGACCTAACAGAATTTGCAAAAATACAAACACGGAGTGCTGTGTTTGTCCGCTTGTTATTTTGTTTTGATGTACCTAACAGAATATAGTCGTGTTACAAAAGCAACTGCGACAACATTAAATAAAATCACTTTCAACATTAAAAAGACTTTTTCTAATAGAAGAGTGGGTACTTATATACGTAATTATAAAGAGAAAGTAGCAAATATATTGAAGTAGACATGTTACTGCCAAGGACTGCAATGGTAGTACACATATTAATGTAATTTAAAAGAAGGAGAGGGAAAGCTTGCGCGTCGCATATCCCCACACACTGATGTTGCAGTTTTCGTCATTAACGCGTTTACTCCATTAAAGTATATGTGGTTCTTTACCTTGACTGTTTTGTTAAACAATCTGTATGTTAGGATGGCCACCACTTTCGTTTTTCAGAATTTCTGTGTTCCTGATGTAAAAGTAATTCTATTTTTTGTTTTTAATTTATTTAAAATTTCTTTTTAATTCAATAAAATGAGCAGAGAAAAACTAATCCACAAAAAGAAGAAAAAATTAAGACAGCAACAACCAATTTTGGGAAATGCATGCATACATCTAAGTAGAAATGGAAAAGAAATTGTCAATATTAAAAGAAAATCTTCGTGAAAACAAAGAATATCCTGCAAGATTCTCGAATGATGAAAAAAAGAAGTGGAATTTTTGCGTTTTACATTTTGCAAAGCATGCGGGTGACTAACGCCCCTAAATCGATTTCAGAGGCAATTTCGCGCTCAATTGAAATTGTTGATAAGCCGACAAGTCTGTCTTCAAACATTACGAAAGCAACATCCTTTTTTATTGGCTTCAGTTTGCACAAGTTCCGCTCGCTGCTGCGATGTGCCAATAAAATTCGAAGTGCAATAAATGTACTGCTACGAGAAATAAAAAATAGGGAGAGAGGCTTTTAAGGAGGGCGTTTGTCAACTGTAATGGTGCTTTCACATACCACCAAACATTTAATTCAATAGCCCAGTTTAAAATTAACAGTTTTTTTCTTCAGTTTACTAACGTTTAGTCTTTCATTTTTTTAAGATACAGCTGAAAATGGAGCAATTCGGAAAAACAATTTCCAAGCAATTATAAACTTAGAAAAACAGAAATCTAATAATAGATAGAAAATTTGTAAAAGAACCAATGAGATTAATTGCGTGTATAAAATAAAAATGCATGCCTTTGTAAAAAGAACTTGACGCCTCCGAAACCTTCTCGTGCGCCACGAAACACTAATCCGGTGACTAATGGCCGTCTTGATGTCAATTTATCGTTCTTTCTAAAGGCCACAACAACGTCCCGATATTTAAAAGTTTCGAGACGCGTTTCAAGCACCAGGCACGATCTACTTTTCCAAAAAAGAAAGCCACCGAAACTCTGTAACTCGGCCACTGCGTCAATGTCTTGCAAAACTTCATTATTTTAAAAGCGCCGAATCAACCATCAAGAAAAATAAAAATGCATAAGTGGTGAAATCAGCTCTAAATTATTTCTGCGTGTACATCAAAGCCCCGTGCATTTGCGGCACATGTTGGCGGCCATCCAAAGAGCAAATAGCGCAGTCAAATGAACTCGCTTTAAATACCCCCTTAGATATTCAGCAGAAATATGTGCGCGAGAGCTTTTCCTTTTTTGATGGCTTTTACGGTTCAAAGAATCGTAATAAAGCATTTACATTTTCTCGCATTCGTTTTACATTTGCGTTCCTCTTCCTTCGACCCACGGGCTCCGCCTCGATCGGAAGAAAGATGGAGAATTACGAACTACTCTTCCTCTGTTGGTCTTAATGCCTACGTTTTTAAATTTGAATTTTTTCCGTCATATCATATTGCCTGGGGGTTACACTTATCCAGAGTAGGACTAGCTCGATAATCTGTCGAGACATTGCTTATGTTCGTTTCATATTTCTTATTTCATTTCTTTCTATAAATACAATGGCATGTCCCAAAATAAAATTCAGTTTTGGATTCGGGCTTACTCTTTATTAAGTCAGGATTAGGAAATGGTCTCCTCGACATACTTCTTTTTGTTCAAAAAAATCGAAAGGAAATCACAACTTATCTGATCAAAGGGCAACTGTAGCCTAGCCTAAAACAATTCTTATTGCCGCCTTTGGAGCTCGCTTAAAGATTAGAGTGACTGATCTGGTAATCTAAAGGTCCTAGGTTCGAACCCCGCATAGGTAGCAAAAACTTTTGTTTTGAATACATGCAACGTTGACACGTTAAGCAAAACGTACAGTATATCGGACAGACAAGAAATGTCCAAGCAATGTGTCCAAAAGGAAGTTAAACTAAAAGCAGCTACACTGTATCTGAACTTTAATAAAAACAGACAATAATGCTGTATAATTTCGTCCCAGCACCGTTTACAAGACGCCTATACAGCACGTACTAACGGACGCACAAAATAAATAGGATGAAACTAATCATCCGACCTTCTCATATCCCGAAAGCGAACGTCCAAGTCTTGTGAACGTCGAAGTTAGGAATCCTCAAAGCGTCTTGACAGATGTTGCCCCGTTTCAACGAAAAAGCAAACACCAGGAAGGAGTCACTCTCAGTTACCACTTCGATGGCGTTAAAGTGGTATCCTCTCTTATTCAGGTGACCAACCTTAAGATGGCGCACCAAAACGGCTAGCATACGCCATTAACCGAACCGTTTCACAACGATGCCCCTCTAGCTTGCCTCCGGTCACCAAACTCCGGTAAAGCGTCCGGAACGTCATGAGGGTGGACAGACGACGGAATAAGATAATGTAAAATATACCAAAGAGAAGAAGGAAAAAAGAACCTAGATAAAGGAAAGCACGGATTACGAACCAAACAATGCCCCATGTGAACAATGAGTTCATCTTCTTCTTGTTTTTGATATTTCTAGTATAATTTCTTCTAAGCTTCTTGCGAAGTTTCTTCTCTGTTCCGTGTAACAACTAGGAAATCATCGGTTTTTCAATTACAAACCATCGCTTCTTACTTTTTGATTTTGGTTTCGCTAATTTGGTGTAAAGTTTTAAGTACTCCCCTGGCTAGCATCCTCAACAACTCTGTCTGTCTCTAAGAAATAAACAAATGACATGGTACCATCACTATATCATAAATTGGAGTAGCTGTGACCAGCTCGCTAATGGAGAACGGCGAGATTCGACCTAAGAGCGCGTGCTTCTGTTTTTCAGGAGGAAAATACTCAAACCTGGTAGTAAGTGTTTTCCTGTAAAGATCTAACTTGCCATAGAATCCACGGACAAGTTTGAAAAGGCCTTCGACTCGCAGCAAACAATTCACAACCTTTTACTTTTTCACTCCAAAACAAACACAGTTCAATGAAAATCTAACCAAAAGCGAGAACAGTTCTCCATGTGATCTGTTTGTTAAACGAGCAGCAACAAGACTGCCACGAGTTTTTAGTCAGGCAGCTTGCAATGCGCAAGGTTTGGGGTGGGAAGAATAATCACATGTTTCGGATAGGCGAATAGCAGGCCTTGAATTCAAACAAGTGTCTACCCGAGACAGACTCAATACAACAAAGAAAGGGAGTACGGAGGCGGCTCCTTTGGCTATCAAAGCTCCAAAAGATCAAATGGTGGTGCGACTTTTTTTATTCGATAAAATGAAAAGAAAAAGACGAACCAACCAAAAGAAAAAAAAGATTTTAATGTTTTAATATGGCGGCTAAAATTTTCTAATTCGAAAATTTTTAAATTTCAAAATTTCCTGAAGAGTAAAAGTAATGTTACGACTTCGGGGTTCACGAATTATAATCAACGTTTATTTTAAAAGCACTTTAATGTCTACGATGGCTTAACACAATAGAGGTACAAATAATTCGAGCTGCAACAAATAACACTTCTATAACGATTCCACTGATCGCTATATTTGTACATTTCGCTTTCGAAATAAAAACTGATTTAAGTCGCACGCCGCTGGTGGCTTATAGGTATAGTAATTGACCCATTCGAGAATAGTGCGGATTAAGTAGCGAACTTTCCAGCAAATTCTACCGCCATCCAGACTAGTCTGGAAAGTACTAGAATCTTTGGCTGGCTTCACAGACCAAAAAATATTTAGAATTTGTAACTCGCAATGTGAAATGGAATGGAACTTTAGAATATATTTAAAAACTTTAAAATATATTTTAATTCGACGACTCAAATTTCTCCTTCGCAAAATTTCGGTAGATGGCGCCACCAACATTCTTAATATATATGAAAAAGAAACATATTATTACCGAGTAAATAGTACATGTTTCGCAAACAGCTCGCTTACTTTTTCAAAGTGAATTCACTTTGGCGGCACTAATTTTTTAATTCGAGCAATTTTAGACAGATGGCGCCACTGACGTTCGTAATTTACTTTTGAGTTTCAAAATTTCGGCGTTCCTGATGTAAAAGTATTCTATTCGTTTAAACTTTTTTTCTTTTTATTTGGCCAAATGAAAAGAAAAACTAAGCAACCAAAAGAAGGAAAAAATTTTGATAATTTGATGATTCTATTTTTTAATTCGAAGAATTTTAGACAGATGGCGCCACTGACATTCGTAAGTTGCTCTTGGCTTTCAGAATATCTGTGTTCCTGATGTAAAAGTAATTCGATTTGTTTATTTATTTTTTTTAATTCGATGAAATCGAAAGAAAAGCTAACCAAGCAAAGGAAGAAAAAAAAATTTTTTTGACGGCTCTAATTTGTTAATTTGAAAAAATTTAAACTGATAGCGCCACTGACATTGGTAATTTACTATTGAGTTTCAGCATTTCTGTATTCCTGATATCAAAGTGATTCTATTTGTTTAAATATTTTATTTTAATCCGATGAAATGAAAAGAAAAACTAACCGACCAAAAGAAGAAAACAAATTTAATAATTTGGTGGATCTATTTTTTAATTAGAAGAATTTTAAACAGATGGCGCCACCGACATTCGTAATTTACTTTCGGGTTTCAGAATTTCTGTGTTCCTGATGTAAAAGTAATTCTATTTGTTTGAATGTTTCTTTTTTAAATTTTTTTAATCGAAGAAATCCAAAGAAAAGGAAGAAAATAAACCAACCAACCAACCAACCAAAGGAAAAAAAATAGATAATTTGACGGCTCTAATTTGTTAATTTGAAAAATTTTAAACAGATGGCGCCACTGACATTGGTAGTTTACTCTTGGGTTTCAGAAATTCTGCGTTCCTGATACAAAAGTAATTCTATTTGTTTAAATATTTAATTTTAATTCGATGAAAACAGAAGAAAAACTAGCCGACCAAAAGAAGAAAACAAATTTAATTACCGCCAAGGCTCTAATTTTTTAATTCGAAGAATTTTAAACAGATGGCGCCACTAACAATCGTAATTTACTTTTGGGTTTCAGAATTTCTGTTTTTCCAATGTAAAAGCAATCTTATTCGTTAAAATTTTTTAACTTAAGGAAATGAAAAGAAAAACTAACCAACCAAAAGAAGAAAAAAAATTTAGATGATTTGGCGACTCTTATTTTTTAGTTCGAAGAATTTTAGTCAGATGGCGCCACTGACATTCGTAATTTACTTTTGGATTTCAGAATTTTTGTGTTCCTTATGTAAAAGTAATTCTATTTGTTTAAATATTTTATTTCAATTCGATGAAACAAGAAAAACTAACCGATCAAAGGAAGAAAACAAATTTAATTACCACCAAGGCTCTAATTTTTTAATTCGAAGAATTTTAAACAGATGGCACCACTAACAATCGTAATTTACTTTTGGGTTTCAGAATTTCTGTTTTCCCGATGTAAAAGCAATTCTATTTGTTAATTTTTTTTAACTTAATGAAATGAAGAGAAAAACTATTCAACCAAAAGAAGAATTTTTTTTTTAATTTGGTGAAATCAAAAGAAAAGCTAACCAACTAAAGGAAGAAACAAATGTTGGTTATTTGACGGCTCTAATTTGTTAATGTGAAGAGTTTTAAACAGATGGCGCCACTGACATTGGTAATTTACTTTTGGGTTTCAGAATTTCTGTCTTCCTGATGTAAAAGTAATTCTCTTTGTTAATTTTATTTAACTTAATGAAATGAAAAGAAAAATTAACCAACCAAAAGAAGAAAAAAAATTTAGATGATTTGGCGACTCTTATTTTTTAGTTCGAAGAATTTTAGATAGATGGCGCCACTGACATTCGTAATGTCTGTGTTCCTTATGTAAAAGTAATTCTATTCGTTACATTTTTTTTTTATTTGATGAAATGAAAAGTTAAGCAACCGAAAAAAGAAAAAAAATTAGATAGTTTGACGCGTACAATTTTCGAAATTCGATAGATGTCGCCACTGACATTCTTAATTATTTTTTTAATTTCAAAACTTGTCTTGATGTGAAAGGAATTCTACTAATGAACAAAATGTATTATATTTTATATATTTCTTATTCGAAAAACTGTAGTAGATGTCGCCACTGACACTGATAGAGATTATGTACAAAATACTATTTGTGTTAATTTTTTTTTTAATTCGTTAAAATGAAACGTGAATCAAAATAAGAAAAAAAAATAGAATACATTTAGTGCATATTTAAAAACAATTTTTAGTATGTTTTTCAGGCTTCCAGTATGAAGTCAAAATTTACTACTCGCGACCGTTTCAATCCCAACGATAAATAATTTTGGATGAATAAACGAATACATTAAAAAGCAATTTCTACTTTACGTTTCGATCCCATTCAAACTTTCCAGTAAAATTCTGTGATAATATTGTAATAAGTACTAAGCAGCGATTTGTCTTGCGTTATAATTGAAACAGGGCAAAGTCACTTACGGAATTCAAATTCGAGGAAAGGCGCCGATTTAGTAACGTAGGACAATAGGTGGAAAGTTCGTACAAAGGAAAGGAAAATTAACTTTTCCGACTGGTCGTGCCGCATTCTAAACAGCTTGTTCAAAAGTGCCAAGTTGTAATATTGTTTGGCTTGCTAAAGTGCGCTTAAAGCTTAATAGCGAGGCTCGAATCGAGTCGGAATATGCTTTTAGGGCTTTATAATATTCCAGGAGAAGCGGTAACGTGTTTAGAATCGGGTATTTTTTAATAAATTCCATTTTTAAAACTACTCGCGTTTTAAGCGGTTTTGAGAGACGAACGGAATTTCATATTAAAATTAAAAATTAATTTCGCTTTTTCTAACGTCAAGTTCGCGTAAATTTAAAATATTTATGCTGTTGTTTAAATTGAAACGTACAAATTAAAACGAGCCGATTTAATTTGCAAGAAATAATGCCATCAAGTGTGCTGCTTTGTAAATTAGCAGCTACCCCTTTGTGAGCGGACTTCTTAATGCACTGAGGTTCAATTTACTACCCGCAGGTATGAACACAAAGCGCCGAGATTCCTACTGTTATCTTTCCCGGGCTGTCCATATAAATTTTCTTCCCTTTGAAAGAGAGTTAGGAAAGCGCCAAAACGGAACGTTTCCAAAGAAGTTTGCGGATATAATTTTCAAATATAATTTCGGGTTTCCTTCCAATTGGCGTTCGGATTGAATAAAGAGAAATGAATAAGTCTTTCTATCTGTAGAGGATGTAACAAGACTCTTTTAATTTATTGTTTAGTTATCTTAAATTCAAATTTATGCAATAATTTCAGGATGCATGTAAGTAGTTGGAAGCTGTTGCTACTTCAAAAGGGAGGAAAGAAAATCTTAGCCGACGCGCTCGTTATTTTGATGGCGCTAAAATTACATTTTACGTTGTAAATAACCGGAGCGCTGAAAATGTTTCAGTAATTAACGAGCTGCTGTAGTCTGCGAGTTTTAACGACGTAAATTATAATTGTTTCAAAAAATCCGGTCGGTTCATGTTTCGCGATGCAATTTGCAATGCGCACAGTTTTTTTTTTTTTTAATGCACAGCTTCACATTATAACAGTAAATGTACAGAGTTCCTCACAGATTAAAACCCATCCTCCAAAATTGCATTGACAGATTACTATCACGTGCAAGTATCTATAATCAACAACAAAGTAACAAAACATTCTCATCTATGTCTGTGATGAACAGGACACCTGTATAGTTTTTTTTAATTTTCCCATAATTTATACAGGTGTCCCAAATCTCTGAAATAATCCAAAAATGCCTTTTTATACACATTTTATCAACAAAATTTCTGAATGAAAGTTGAGTACGTTTCCATTCCGTCTAATTTAAAATTATTTTCAACTATAGAGGGTGGTTCATTTTAAAGCTAGAGACCTAACTTATGATTATTTTAAACACCGTCGATATGTGGTTGCAAGATTTTTTGTGTTTACTTCGTTGTCACTATCGGACATGTTTTAAACTAAAAACTCACAGCACTCTCAATGCACCTACTACAAAATGGGTCAAAAAACCAGCAGAACAATGCCTATATTTACAAACTTAGCTGATAGTTGCCCTAAAAATAAAACGGGGATAGAACAGGAACGCCTTAAAACCTCCAGGCGTATGCGAAGGACGCGCAAGCGCGAATGTAGTCGATTCTCTAAATTTAAGTGTTCATCTTAAAAACAAAATAATTTTAAATTGCAAATTGAAGAAATTTCTCTATAAAAAAAAATCACTGACTAAAAATACTAGACATTTTTCCAACACAAGCCACTCTTTGGAAATAAAAATTTTACGGAGACGAACCGGAAGGTTGCATTAAAAATTTGAAAATTAACAAAAAAAAAAGATTTATCACATATACAAGCAAATACAAAACAAAAATTAATAAGATAAAAAGAAACAAATGAAAACTGAAACAATATCGAAATGCAGAATTGCATAAACAGAAAACAAAAGACGATCGTACGGATAGGGGCGACTGTGAAAAGCAAAACTCTCAGCGAGAAATCATAAGAGAAGCTGAAATTTTTGAAAGTTTCGTTTGTTTCTGTGCATTTCATTACTTTTTTGTTTCTTTTCGTAAGTAAAAAAATCGACGGAAAACTTTTGAAATCCAATCTATACTTTCGTTTGTTTCTGTTTCATTGTTTCTTTTGTTTCTTTTCGTAAGCAAGGAAAATCGATGATTTCTGGTGGGAAGCTTTTGAAAATCAAATAAATTCAGTTCTCATTTGCTTCTTTATTTTAATTTTTTTTTTCGTTTCTTCTTGTAAGCAATAAATTCAACGACAGCCGACGGAGAACTTATGAAAACCAATTCGGACTTTCCATTATTTCTGTTGTTTCTTTAGTGTAACCAAGAAAAAAAATAAAGAAACAAATGAAAGTTTAGTTTATTTTTAAATCAAGCTTTCATTTTTTTCTTTATTATTTCTTTTGTTTCTTTTTGTAAGTAAAAAAAATCGATGATTTCCGACGAGAAGCCTTTGAAAAGCAAACTTTCTTTTGTTTCTTTCTTTTTGTAGTTGAAGAAAATCGATGATTTCTAACAGGAGACCTTTGAAAATCAAAGAGATCGAACTTTCATTTGTTTCTTTATATTTCATTACTTTTTTTGGTTTATTTTCATAAGCATAAGAAAATTAGTTAAAATTTATTGTCCCTTTAGATTATTTGAAATCAAATAAATCAAGCATTCATTTGTTTCTTTATTTTGATTTTTTTGCTTCTTTTTGTGAACAAAATTATCGACGATTTCCGATGGAAAACTTATAAAAACCAATTCAGACTTTCACTTGTTTCTGTTTCATTATTTCTTTTGTTTCTTTTTGTAAATAAGAAAAATTGATGATTTCCGACGAAAAGCTTTTGTTTCTTTTTGTAGGTGAGGAAAATAATAATAATAATAATAATAGTGTTTATTTTCAATGAAAAAAAACAGTGATAAACATCAAAGTTAGAAATTGAAAAAGGTCAACATCGATGATTTCCAAGGGGAAATCAAAACAATCAAACTTTCACTTGTTTTTTTATATATCATTACTTTTTTTTAATTTCTTTTTATAAGCAAAAAAGATCGCCAATTCCAAGGCTATTGAAAATCAAATAAATCAAAATTTGTCGTTTCTTTACTGTAAGAAAGAAAAATCGATGATTTCTGACAGGAAGCAAATAAATCAAGCGTTGTTTCTTTATTTAATTTTTTTTTATTCTTTTTGTAAGCCAAAACGATATCCGACCAAAAACTTAAGAAAACCAATTCAAGCTTTCATTTGTTTCTATTTATTTATTCCTTTTGTTTCCTTTTGTAAGTAAAAAAATCGATAATTTCCGATGACGAGAAGCGTCGGAAATTATCGATTTTTGACAATCAATTTCATTTGTTTCTTTGTTTTTGTTTCCTTTTTTTGTAGGTGAGAAAAGTCGAGAAATTCTAACGGGAAACCTTTGAATATCAAAGAGATCAAACTTTCATTTGTTTCTTTTTTTTGTTTCCTTCTTTTTGTAGGCGAGAAAAGTCGATGAATTCTAACGGAAAACCATTGAAAATCAAGGAGATCAAGCTTTCATTTGTTTCTTTATATTTCATTACTTTTTTTTGTTTATTTTTATAAGCAAAAAAAAATCGCCGCTTTCCAAGGCTATTGAAAATCAAATAAATCAAAGTTTGTTGTCTCTTTAGTGCAAGCAAGAAAAATCGATGATTTCAGATGGGAAGGTTCTGAAATCGAATAAATCATTTGTTTCTTAAGTTTAATTTTTTTGTTTCTTTTTGTGAACAAAAATATCGACGATTTCCGACGGAAAGCTTATGAAAACCAATTCAGACTTTCATTTATTTCTATTTCATTATTTCTTTTGTTTCTCTTTCTAAGTAAGAAAAATCGATGATTTGCGACGAAAAACTTTTCATTTGTTTCTTTTCTTTTTTGTTTGTTTTTGTGGGCGAGAAAAGTCGATGATTTCTAACGGGAAACCTGTGAAAATCAAATAAATCAAGCTTTCATTTGTTTCTTTATATTTCGTTACTTTTTTTTTGTTATTTTAATAAGCAAAAGAAAAATCGCCGCTTTCCAGGCTTTCGAAAATCAAATAAATAAAAGTTTCATTTGTTTCTTGATGTTTCATTATTTTTTGTTCGTTTTTGTAAGCAAAAAAAAACAATTTTTGTTCGTTTTTGTAAGCAAAAAAAAAAACAATGACAAATCAACTACTTCCGTCGTAATGCTTTTGAAAATCGATGCAACCTTTTGTTTCTCTCAATTTCTCATTTTTTTTGTTTCTTTTTGTCGCATTAACTTTTATGTTTTCTTTTTCTTGCACTCTGCTCCAGAAACGTCAATGTTTTTTTTGTATTATTTTTGTTTTTGATCATTCTTCCACATTTTCAGTTCGTTTTTGTCGTACTATCATGATTTTTTCTTTCGTCCTCTTCATTTTCCAAAATCTTTTCCTTCGTATTTTGTCGTTCATTATTCGAATTTCGTTATGGGGTTACGATTGATGATAATAACTCGCAAGTTATCATTCATAAGCCCTTGAAATGTGATGTCAAAGGGAGGCTCGATTCGCACATGTTACAATATACATATAGCGTGTTCCATTCGAAAGAATTTTACAATTCGCGAACTGAACTCTGCTTCAGTTGATATTGAAATACTAAAAATAAGTGAATATGTTATATCGTTTTCATTAGCTCTAGCAAGGGCTAACGAAAAATGCAATAAAATATATAGTGCTCCATTTAAAAATTATAGTTAGGTCTGTGACTTTTAAATGAGCCAGCCTGTACAGTTGGAAATAATTAAAAATTATGCGGAATAGAAATTCTTTTGATAAAATGTATATAAAGGGACTTTTTTGTGAACTATTTCGGAGGGTTGGAACACCCTGTAGAAAAGAATTTTTCACAAGCATGCCTTTATTTCGAAGGGTAGAAGCATTCCACAAACGAAAAGAATAAATAAATCAAAATGTATTTTATTTACCGAAAACGTTGTGTATATAGATTTTCTTGCGTTGGCATTTTCCTACCACTCAGGCATAAAAGAACTGATACGTCAGCAGATAAGGGAACATTTTTAAAATTAAATTTTAATGTGAAAGCTTTACCGCGAGTGAAATATTATTAGGGGCACGCTGAAAAAAAAAATAAAATGACGCCCCGGTCTCATAGGGTACATTGTATGTGAGACAAGTGCAGCCGCAATTCTTCATATTTCATCAAGGGCGGAGGAGGGCATAAGACGATACATGCTTGCAAAAGTGACAAATGATGTTGGGTTAGACGCGCTAAAAGCTTTGTTTGATAAAGGGAGCGCTCCCCCTAATCTTGCAGGTGCTTCTGCGGAACACGTCTCCCACTTTTATTAAAATTACATGTTGCTTTAAACATGCGCAAGAGCACGATTATTTAGCCTGCGCGACATTTTGTTTAAACAAAAAAAAATTACGTCAGCTTAACGCTTGAAACAATACTAATTTTAGTTATGGGAGGAGGCGGGCTCTTATTTATAATTCCCTGTCATTGTGTAAACTTTTGCGAGGCCCCATAATGACCCAATTATGAGGGCGGCACGTTCCTGGCTGGAATATATTCACTTAAACTCCCGTAAGTAATAAACTCGCGCAGATTTATCCCGAAAGCAGAGAAAAACAATTTCGCCGAGGAAATTAAACTTTTTATTACTTTGTGTACGTTACTGCAAGAATAAAAATTCTTTCGCGTTTCGCAGATGTGCCGGGGTGCTTCAACTTCCATACTTTTAACGCGAATGACTTCATAAACGTGTGAGGTTTCTCATCATCAAGATATTAATTATTTTTATTTCTAATTCCACTTAGTTACAAACATTCATGAGACTTTTCCGTTCGTGTGGTTTCTTCTCTGTTTGCGCTCGCAATTTAAGGCCATAAATATTGCAGTAACGCGAGGTATTTCCGCTTATGCAAATAAGCGAAATCGATAATGCAATGGAAACCGTCCTGTATTTGCGTGGTAATTCCAATTATGGAAACATGGAATTCAGAAGCAATGCGTACGTGTCGGGCATGTAGGAAATGTACCGGCTTAATTCCGATGCAATGAGGTCTGATGGGAGCCAGATACAAGGAGTAACAAATTCTATTACGGGAATCCCCCGTTTAAAAAGTCATGCAAACGCTTTAATGCTAATTTAATTTATTCCCTGATTATTGCAGTTGAATATTTACAACCAAATTATTCTATAAATTGATTATAGCAAAATAACCCGATAATTTCAATCAAATTATTAATTTAACTTAAAAAATACAGGGTGCAATCGAATAAGTTTCACATTCAAATCTTTTGTTTAAAAATCTCTGCTCGTTCGTGAGATATAAATGCGACTGCGATTATTATAAACAATCAAGGATGGACATGGGATATTGTTAGCTGGGATAAAGGTAAGTTTCTTGAAATTCCTATTTTTGCAGAAGAAATTGGCATCAAAGTTTGATTTACTGAAGGAGCTTGGCATCTTGTTAGTTGCATGATTACTTATTTTACGTGTAGGTAAATATTTATTTATTACAGTGAACTATGCGGACGTACATAAAGGAGTCGTCCAGAAGGCAATGGACAAAGAAGAACCTTCGGGCTACTGCACTGGCGTTGCAGGATCAAACTAGAAGTGCCAATTCTATTGCAGAAGAATTTGGAAGTCCTTTGCGAACTCTTCTTAGGAAAGTGAGCAAGAATCACTTAGATAAAGAGAGTCCTAGGTGCCTGTGGTTACCTTGGAAAAATAAACGAAGAAAAACTAGTGACTTATATTCAGAAATTGGGAAAAGTTGGGTATTCTCCAACCTGTAACGATATTAGGCATCTAGCTTATACATTTGTTGAAAAAAATCAAATAAAACAGAGGTTCAATAAGGAAAACGAGCTGGCTGGTTTCGTCTTTTCATGAAAAGACATCCCAAGTTCCGAATAGTGCTGCTCAAGGTCGATCTATAGCTCGTTCATTGGGAATGTGTCATGATGAGGTAGATCCATATTTTAAGACACCCTAGAGACGCATGATTTAATGAACTAGTCCAGGAAGATTTTCAATATGGATGAAAGTGGATTGCAACTGTGTAATAGGCCCGGGAAAGTAATCGCATCGAAAGGGTCCAAAGATGTTCAAAGTCTCACCAGTGCAGAAAAAGGTGAAACTATTAGTAATGTCGTTTGCTGCAACGCAGAAGGCAATTTTCTTCCACCGTGGTAAAAACAAAAAGAAAGAGTTTGAGGTCAATATGCCTCCAGGATCTGTTGTTGAGATGCCTCCTGATTCAGTAGCTCATGTCAATATAAAAGATCAATTTCTTCCCAGAAAAGAACCTTTTTTTTATTTGAGGTTTGGAGAAATCTTCAAAAGACATTCCTATGCCGGGTATCCATACTCAGGAAGTGTGGGATTCGCTGGATTGATGCCTCTCTGGAGGTCCTCTACCGAGCGCCTACCAACTAAAACTCCTTATCCTCATGTGTTCTCGCTGCTTTCTCACATGTCCTATTTACGTGTGTGGTCATCCTCAGACCTCTGTCCAGATGTACTCCGAGGTACTTTATAGAGTCCCTCGAAGCTATAACTGTGTTCTGGACATTTAGTGTAATCTGTCTTATCTTTCTTGGGCCCGCGAGGATCATCATCCCGGTCTTGGCCGTGGCCAATTCCAGATCTCGATCCTCGAGCCACTGTTTCGTCCTTGACATCACTAGCAGCGCTCTTTCTTCTAGCATGGTAGCAGTCTTCGCGGTTACCAAGATTGCCAGGTCGTCGGCGTAGGCAATCATGGTCACGCCCTGCCGCAGGATGTCGTCGTAGTGTACGTCCCACAGGGTCGGGCCGAGCACCGAGCCATGTGGAACGCCACATGTCCTGCAGGTAAGACTCTATCATGCGGATCGTGTGTCCGCTGATGCGAGTCCTCTGGAGTGCCGCTATTATGTGCAGCCACGAGGCGGAGCCGAAGGCTTTCCTGATGTCTAATGCGAGCATTAAACAGGAAGGCCTGTGCTGATACGCCTTGGTCTTTGTTTCCTGTACGACGTCGCTCACCGCAGCGAGCGCGTCCACAGTTGACTGCACGACCTGAATCCGAATTGATGATCGTGAAGGATGTTGAGATCATCTAGGTCCTCCGTCAATCGCTGTTTGACGAGGGTTCCAAAAGTTTGGCCGCCACGTCTAGGAGGCATATCGGTCTGTAGGTTGGCGTGTCGTTTGCTGCTTTCTTCGGCTTTTCCACGAGAACAAGCCTCGCGCGCTTCCAGATCTTGGGGAAGTTGCCGTTCATCCAGCATGTATTCATGACCTGCAGAAAGGTATTGAGGTTCTTCCCCGAAATCGCTTTGATTGCCTCCGGGGGAATGTTGTCCAGTCCAGAGTATTTTCCGTTTTTGATGTTATTTAAAGATGTTTCCATTTCCGATATTGTGATTGGTCTCGCAGCCTCTTCGTTAACGTTGGCACTTGGCCAGTCGATTTTAGGCTTTCGAGGGAAAAGCTTCTGCACTTGCGACACTACTTCGTCGTCGCTTAGCGTTACTGGTGGTCAGAGTCTGAGCTTTTTCGTTGCTACCTGGTAACCTTGACCCCACAGATCTCGATCGAGGTCGTCGCATAGCTCGCTCCACTTCTGGCTCTTCGCCTTCTTAATTGCCTTCTTCAGTTCTAATTTGGAGGCCTTATGCGCTTGCGTGATTTGAATCAACGCTTCCCGGGCGAGCCTTCGGTTCTTCCTGGCCCGCAGAAGAGCTCTTCTCTTCGCAATGGTCTCCTTGCGAATCTTTGCTATCGTTTCGTTCCACCAATAGGCCGTACGTCGTTTGGCCGGTCGTCTGCCGCTCCGTACTAGGTGTTTGTTGCATGCCACGACTAGTTCGTTCTTTAAGTCTTCGGGGGTTATTATTGTCGCGAGGCGTTCTAAGGTTGTGTTCGATACAAACCATCCGTGCGTATCCTCACGGGTTTTTTGGCTCGGACAGCTTGACTCGACCTTTTATGTTATTATTCTTCGGTGGTGACTCATGCTCTCTTCCTCTTCATCGACTATCCAATCGGTGATCTTGTCCGAAAGGTCCCAGGTGGTCAGGGTAATGTCAATGACTGATTCGCCCAACACACTCGAGAAGGTGGGCGTGCTGCCTTTGTTCTGCACGGTGAGGTCGAGCTTCTCTACCCACTCCTCCAGTAACTTGCTCTTGGCGTTACCTACCGGACTCCCGAACATGCTAGATTTAGCATTCAGGTCTCCTCCGATAACGCAGCCGGTTGTCAGGCTTCGGATGTCCGCTTCCAATTGATTCAGGAAGATCTCGAATTCCTGGCTAACTCGATTTGGGGAGAAGTAGCAAAAGTAAACCACCAGTCCCTCCAGCCCTAATCTTACGAAGCCTCTTCCTTGGTGCATGCTAAGCACGGGAATTTCTCTGTTCACTCCTATGAACGCGTCTAAGTCTGCGTCGCAGAAGATTTTTCCCACGTATTTCTTATTTGGTTCTTAGCCAATCACGATATCGGCCCTGTTTTCGCAGAAGAGCTGTGCTAATAGATCGTGAGACGCGCCATGCCGGTCCACGTTTAGCTGTAGGATGTTATATGCCTTTTTCTGCGCCATCTGTTTTCTTAGGGCGGGACTTGTTTTTGCTCTTCCCGTCCTTTTCCAGAAAAGAACCTGGTCCGGTTGTTTTAAATCTTGACGGCTATGCCTCACGTTGCAACGACGTGGATATTTTGGATTTCTTAGCGGAAAACGACATTCACGTTACCTGTTTACCCAGTCACGCTACGCATTGGTTGCAACCCCTCGACAGGTCTTTCTTTAAACCAACCACTCAAATTTTGTTGGAATGAGGCTTGTAGGCATTGGATTAGGTCTCATCCTGGACGCAGAATTACCAGATACCAATTTGGAGGAATCTTAAATCAAGCCTGGAAATAAGCTGCAACCAACCAGAATGGATTTAAAGCGTGTGGGATATTTTCCTACAATCCGGCATAGATTCCAGACTATGCCCATTGTGTAGCTGAACGCAGGAGCTAATGATAACGACGTCAATACCGCTGCTGAAAATGATCCCAGTACTATGAATATTTTGAAGTTGAACAAGCTTCAGTGTCGTTCGAAAAACTTTCACCTATCCACGTCGTCCCCGCAATGATAAAGGACAATTACCAAATAATTAACCGCGAGGTTTCAAAGCGATGTCCACATGGTTCGGTCCTCTGGAACCTCGTGTTCAACGAACTTGTCGAGGAAGAGGTAGAAGGCACGGTGAACATTGCATTTGCGGATGATCTGGTCATTCTGATTAAGGGTGATTCTAGACAACTGGAAATGAGGGCACGAGTTGTTGTTGAGGAGGTCGTCGGTTGGATCAGGGACAACCGGATCTGCCAGTAAGACGCAAATGATGTTGCTAAAAGGTAAACTAAGCCGCTTCCGACACCCAACAGTGCACATCGGCAACACTCAGGTGTTGTATGCAGAGAAGATCAAGTATCTGGGGATAGTCCTTGAGGAGAAGAGATCGTTTATCCCACACGTAGAATACATCAAAGACAAGGTCAAGCGTCTTGCCGCCAGTATGAGCCGAGTAACGAGACAGGAATGGGGGCCAAAGCCTTGGGTCTTGAATCTCCTCTCCGGGGGAGTTTTCTTGGTAATTTTGACGTATGGTAGTCCGGTGTGGGGATATACAGTCCGAGCACCGGCTATTCAAAGAAGACTGTGGGCAGCCCAGAGATTTATTCTCCTGGGCATGACAAGTCTCAAACGTTGCTCTTCAGTTGATTGCTCGTAGAACACCTCTGAATGGAGGAAAGGGTGAAGCTCTCGGGCGTGGAAAGCGTAACAAAGGAGGAACTACAGAGGGCAACCTCGATAATCCTCATACGAAAGAAAATAGAGCGGGAGTGGCAAACCCGCTGGGGTACGTTTGACAAAGGAAGAATAACTTATGTTTTCATGCCGAGGATAAATCTGGAACTCCATCGAAGGAGTTCGTGGTTCCGGCCGAACTTAGACCTGTCATATCTATTGACGGAACATGGTTTGGTAAACTCCAAGCTAAACCAGCTGGGGTTGTCGGACACGGACGGATGCGAATGTGGTGAAGTGGAGGACGTTCGGCACGATGTCCGAATTACGATGATCTGCGGATAACCTGGAATTTTGGCCTGGAGGGCGTTGCGGACTGGTAACCGAAGCGACCTATAAGAACTTTGAGAAGTTCGCGGATCGAGTGTTAAAATATAATTTAAAAAAAATGTAATTTATTTTAACTTAATCGATAAATAATAATTTTTTGTTTAAGTATTTTGTTCTTGACTGAAATCTTTGGGGCCTGTATACATCTGTGTACGTCTCACAAATTGTGTGTCTGTGTCGGCGCGCCCCTGGCCAATTTTATTGAATAGTAGCTATGAGGTTTGAGCTTTTATACTTCGTATCCTATTTAAATTTACAGTCAGCTGATATTAGTTACCACAAAGTGTGCAAATCTTGACAAGTTTAAGATGCAATTTTCTCGAGCACGTTTCCACAAGACGCACACAGGTGCCTTCTGGTGCTTGAAGGTCAGGCGCGCAGGCGCTGCATTGTTTGCTCTTAAATAATGGAATACCTGTTTTTTTAAGGTTTTTTTTTGCCTACGTGTTGATTTGTTTGTACATGAGGATTATATTTAATGATTACGTACGTATTTGCACTCTCCTCGTATGGAGTTGAAATTGCGATGAAATTTATTAGTTCGTTTGAAACAAGCCAAACTGCAACAACCCCTACAAACCTGCCCGGTCCTGTTTGTGGCGGAAGTTACTTCAAAGTCCATTAGAAGTTACTGCATGTGCAATCTAGTGCGTCACGAATCGGTCTATATGCACATGACGTATGTGTTACCGGGCGGTGAGCTTTACCATGTGCGCGAAAAAGCTCTTTCAGGCGAGTGTAAATTTAAGCGGGAGTTTTATGCTCGATTCAGCGGTAAATTTACATATGTATAATTATGCAAATAACTGGCTTTAAGGGAGTTAACGGCGACTGCACTGCGGCTGTTAAGTACAAAAGCACTCGGTGCTGCAGAAGCGCACTTTGGGCATGGGAGATAATTCCAGATGAAAATTGCGATAAACATTTTCGGTCGGGTAAAGTGGAATAACGAAGAAATACTTCCACGTATGAAGGAGGGGTGTATGGAAATTAAAGCAGCAGAAATTTTATTATAAAGAATCGTTATGAAAGGCTTATGGCCTTAGCCTTAGCTTCTATTAACTCATAACTAAAGCACGGATTGCATGGGTCATGAGTCACCTTTTTTTAGGATGACTAAAAAAATCCGTGCTTTACTTATAACAGTTCAATTATTAATATGAATGTGATTAATAGATTAAACAATAAATAAAATAAATTTTCTTGGTAATCAAATTACCCTCAACGGTAGTCCGTATCGTAAACCCCCCAGTAGACGGGGCAAGTAATCATGTTCCACGATAATTTCATTCCGGTACCGAAGGATAACATTTGCATCAGGGTAACTAGAAACAGCACAAACGTAATCAAATTTAATGTTCCAATTACACCCCCAATGCATTCCTGTCCGTCAGGTGCTGGGTCTTTTTAACGTTACATGTATGTGGGGCAGCCCAAGGATGGGGTTGGGGGAAGCGAAGAACGGAGTCACTGTGGCAAGACGAAGGGTTAAAGTTTTTACGTTCTTTCCCATTAAGTAATGTTCCCCACGGGAATATGTTCAACTCCCGAAACACTTGTGCCCTCCGTTTCCAACCGGGTTTAATAATTTTTCGGCTGTTACTTCCGGAGCGAAACTATTAATTATTGTGGGAATTTAATTTTTAACATTGGCTGGAAGTTTTTATTTAATTTGCGAAGCACCGAACGTCCATTAACTTAATAAGTCAAGATCAAAAAAGTACAATCGCAAACAAAAATAATGTCTCGGAACAAAATTTCATTGACAATTCGAGTAACAATCAAATGAGCGTTTCTTCTGTGTCGTGTGAACTAAGAAGAAAAAAGAAAAGAGCTGAGAACATTTGGATGAGTTAATTCTCTTCCGCCCAGGTTATTACCGCCCCCGTTAAGTTCGAAGGCTGGCCGGATATATTTTTAGCAAGTAATTGGATACCTCAGGAAACAAGCGCGATGCACAGGCGAAGTTGTTTTGATATGGAAGCAATTTATATTGCTCCCGCTGAACTGCTCGCGATACTTTCGAACATAAAGCAAAATAGGAATTGGGTTGCATGCGGGAAACCATTTGTGTGTGTGGTTATTTTAAAGGCCGAAATTTATTTTAAAGCGAGGGAAAGATTGAAGTTATTTGGTTGTGTTTGTGTGGGAAACTTTGATTTAGATTTGTTAGAATAAACGTTTCACAACGAACGTTATATTGGTACGTTACTTTAAATCATATAAATTCTATGTGAAATCTCTAATACATCGATTGTTTCATTGAAACTTGAAGAAAGGCGGAGATTTAAGCGATTTAAAACTCATTGATTGTACCATAATTCAATTCAATTTATACAAAAATCACTAACTTGTTGTACTTTGGCACACATATGACTGTCGCCTAGGTGCGAACAGTCTAAAAGCAAACAAATCTACGCCATTAACAGTGTTGCCAATAAGCGTCCGCAAAAAGTCTGAACATTTAGCTTAAATAATGACTAGAAAGTCACTAGAAGCAGAAAATAATTTTTTGAATACATTAAACATTCTAGGTACTTAAGTGTATTAGGGTTGGCAACACTGGCCTAAGCATAAAATTTCAAAAGAAAACAAACAAGAGACGATCGATAGTTTAACAATTGCAAGAAACAAAAGTTCTGCTCGATGTAAAAGAATCTTTTGTTTTTACTTTTGAGTCGCACAATAAATTAAGAGCGATCAGTGACGAGAAAACGCGTTCGAATTCAAATCGAATTTCGACTGTTTTCTTCAAAACCAAAACAAAAGGCGATCGATTCTTCAGCAAATGTAAGAGACAAATATTTTTTCGGCGATTGGGACGTTAAAAAAACTTTGGTTTCTGCGTTAAAAAGTAAATTAAGGATTTCGACTTTGTTTTTCATAAAAAAGTAACAAAACAAAAGACGATCGGTGTTTAACAAATGCAAGAAACAAAAATTTTGGTCGACGATAACAATATATGAAAAATACCAAAACAAAAGACGATCGATTCTTCAACAAATGTAAGAGACAAATATTTTTTCGGCGATTTGGACGTTAAAAAAACTTTGGTTTCTGCGTTAAAAAGTAAATTAAGCGTGATGACAAAAGAAGTTCGAATTTCGACTTTCTTTTTCATTAAAAAATAACAAAACACAAGACGATCGGCGTTTAGCAAATGCGAGAAACAAAAATTTTGGTCGATGATAACAATATATGAAAAATACCAAAACAAAAGACGATCGATTCTTCAACAAATGTAAGAGACAAATATTTTTTCGGCGATTTGGACGTTAAAAAACTTTGGTTTCTTCGTTAAAAAGTAAATTAAGTGTGATGACAAAAGAAGTTCGAATTTCGACTTTCTTTTTCATAAAAAAATAACAAAACACAAGACGATCGGTGTTTAACAAATGCAAGAAACAAAAATTTTGGTCGACGATAACAATATATGAAAAATACCAAAACAAAAGACGATCGATTCTTCAACAAATGCAAGAGACAAATATTTTTTCGGCGATTTGGACGTTAAAAAAACTTTGGTTTCTTCGTTAAAAAGTAAATTAAGCGTGATGACAAAAGAAGTTCGAATTTCGACTTTCTTTTTCATAAAAAAATAACAAAACAAAAGATGATCGGTCGAGAAACAAAAATTTTGGTCGACGATTGGGATGCCAAAAAAATCACGTGAACTTGAATAGCTGAAATACGAGCTTCGAAGTGCATGCATGTACCTAAAGTGAATTATTCCGCACAAAGCATAACAACGGTCCACTTTGAACATCTGCTTTAGCTGGTAAACAAATAAATCACCACAACACGGAAACAATTCAAATCTCCGTGATTAGAATAAAGTTTATTCCCACAAGCTAAGTGTCCGTCATAAACATTTGACATCCAGAATTTAAAATCTTATGATCAGCAAACACATTCGTATCTGTTTCGATTGTTAATTGTTATAATTTCGTTTTGTATGCCACGTAATTCCAGTTATTTTAGAAATTACTAATAATTACATTGCGTAAAAGAAACACAACTTGAACGAAATTGACGTATGTCAACCTTGACGGTTGCATTGTGTGTAGCTAAGTCGTCAATAAAATAATAATCATAAAACTTTATATTTCAATTTACTGTTGCATTTATAACGTGTCGTTGTATTTGGTATGCAGTACTGCAGCATGTTTTTAGGGTAAATTTTTAATTAATTATAAACTGTTCCGTAGAACATTTTTCACGCAATCTGCAACGTTCGTTTTCTTACTCAATTGTCAGTCACCTTACATAAGAGAATCTACTGCAGTTTGTTCTATATATATTCTGCTGTTAGAGTGTATCTCTAATCAGAAAGATATGAGCTGTAAGTTTTTGTAATTAATAAGGAGTAGAGGGGCGCCAACTAAAATTTTACACACAGGCACCTGACTCTACTGGGACCCCCCTGAAATAGGCAATTCAACGTCTCTCATAAATTAAGATTAAAAAATGAAATAATTCCATAATTTTGTTCTGTAAACAACATGTGTTATTGCTATTCCGAATCATGACTTCCTACTTCTCTATTTACTTTGAAAATTAGCCGCCGACTTAAAGGAATGCCTTAGGCTAATATTATGACTTTCCCGACGTGAATAATAATATTTATCATTTACCACGCGCGATACTAGCTGCTATAGATGTTGATTCTGAGTACGAAGCGAACTTATAAGATAAATAAACATGTGGCTGCGCAGATTTACGTTTTCTTGAAGAACAGGCCTGCGAGGGTGAAGGCAAATTGAAATAATAATAATCGGATTTTACAAATCATTATGTCCATCAATGTTCACTTCATTAAATAAAACCGTGTCTTTCATCATTACTACCAAGCGTTAAAAAACTCTCACGTTTGGAGTTGGCCATGATTTACTTCTATCGAACCAACGCAGACTCCAAACGTGGGAGTTTTTGTAAACAGTTGAAATAATTCGCCGGATTCATTCGTATTGATATACCCCGCGGTGACTACGTAACAATTTAATTTGGGCGTTTAACGCAATTCAACATTCCCGACGCAGAGATTAAAAGCCGAAGCTTTATCCGATGATTTACAACAATCGGCAATTCTGTTGCACATGTGAAGAGCGGACGATTTATGGCCGGGCGAAAATGTTGCCGTGCAAAATTCAAAGAAGAATTCGAACTATTTTTAAGCCCGGGCCTAATCAATGCGCTCTCGGTATTGCAATATCCGCACGATTACATTTCCCGAGCGAAATCCGACTGAACCACAAATGCATTGTTACGTAAGTCAACACTGCACGATCTGAAACTGAACGGGGAAAACCACCCCCGCGGATCCGTGTTTGGTTTGGATTAAAACGTATTCATTGTTGCAAGTGCGAGTAAAATAACGCCAAGTTTGGCGCTGATCGGTTCGAATAAATAAAAAGTAAACAGAGCCGGTTTTGTGTGGGCGAATTAAAAAAAAAAAAAAACGCTTTAATTAAAGTTTTGCTGCCGGATATTGATGGGGAGAACGTGGGCGCAGTTATTTACCAATTTGAGATTTACGACGTTCACTTCTATGATCGATCATTTTTCACGAAGCCGTCAGGAAACCAGAAACGAAATATACAGGGAGATTCTTGAATAAACCGACGAAGAAAAAGTGGACACCACAGAACATGACATCATCATCATGAGACCATTTTTTGTTTTACTTCTAAACCATTGTCTGCTTTACTCTTCTCAGTTTACTGAGATGAAAGAACCACAAGGCCATTAGTTCTCCCAAAAAAAAGGACGCATTGAGATTTGAAAGTGGAACAGTGGATCAAGAGGAGGAGAACCAAATGGGTCCCGATCATTCCAAAACTGCTTACGTTTTGAATTTCATCAACAACGAGTTGAAAATGACAAGTATTTCGAAATTACTGAAAAGAAGGATGACAGAAATGCTACCGAAAGTAGAAATTGGTTGAGGTCCTTGAATAGAAACAGTTCTTTGCTCTTTGACTGTCCCCGTGTTCTGAATCTTTTGAAGAAAAGGCGAAAGCATAATTGAAGAAGAAACACAAACTAAATTCCCCTCAAAAAAAGCTAAGTTTCTGTCAAGTTTTGATTGGAAGCGTAAACTAGAACGTAAATAAAACATCAAAGAAATACAAGAAAAATCCTTTCAATAGAGGCGAAGATGAGTAGCGTTCATTATAATCTATGAGTAAGATAGCCACTGGTAGACATAATAGGCTGGTCCTAAGCCACTTTCTTATGGAGAATTAAAATTTAAACCAAATGTGAATGTATGGTTGACCATCCTCGCTCTGACAGGTACTTAGTGCCAAGTTTCCAGTGGAAGTGCTTACTTCAGAAGAGTCTCCTGAAGATGGCGAAAGTCGAAACTACTCAGTCACAAGTGCACAGTATTTCAAAATTTATCCAACATTTTAGATAGTCACTTAGATTGTATTAAACTTCACGAACCATGCCAAAATTGACAAAACTCCAAACTTATTAAGAAGAAAGAGAAAAAAACGGGGAACAAAAGCAGCAAAATTTCAAAACATCGTTCAAGGTCAAATAACAGACACAACAACGAAAAGTCAAAACGATTTACCGTCGATTGGGTGAGGAACGAATCACCTGAAACGTAAGAGGGTCTTAGTCACTTCGATTGAACATGTTAGAATTTTCGAAAAATAACAACAATTTCGAAATGAATAAAAAAGGGAAAAGAAACAACCACCACTAAAAATAAAAACTAAGGTTTCGCTTTACTTTAGGACTTTGTAAAGGTTACTCTTTTATTTTATGTTCCCATATCCGTAGTTTTTTTTTTGCTTTTCATTCAAATTCTTCTTCTTGTTCTTCTTCTCATGTTGATGAAGAAATATTAACATTGGTAAAAAAAATTAGTAAACGTCAACTGGAAAACCAGATGGTTGACACACAGGAAAAATTAGGGGATGTACATACAATTCGACAAAAAAATAACAATATATGAAGGCAACGATGAATGAAAAATAAAAGAAGATCGATGATTCTCCTCCCAATGTCAAAAGAGTAACAAAAGACAAAGAAATGAGGTAATCACTGTATTCAAGAAAGAAACGAAAAATAGACAAATAAAAAAAATTAGTTGTGCAAACTGAAGCGTGTTTGGAGAGGTTTGCTGAAGTCTGATCAGCACCAGGGCAGTTGAAAGTTGCTCAACAATTCTGCACAAGCGGTGCTATAAGTGTATCCTCGACAATTCTACACAAGCGGTGCTATAAGTGTATCCTCGACAATTCTGCAGAAGCGGTGGTGTAAGTATTTGCTCGACAATTCTGTGAAAGTGTAAGAGTGTTGTTCGACAATTCTGCACAAGCGGTGAGTGTAAGTGTTTGGTCGACAATTTTATGGAAGTGTAAGGATGTTGCTCGACAATTCTGTACGCGGCACTGGCTGAACGGTTCGTGTGCTTCCTTTTATACCGCATTTTCGTGGCGGGGATTAGGTAACTCTGCTTCATTGGTCTGTAGCAGAGTTGCTTCCTTTTGTGTTTGCTCCAGTGGTTGTCTACACGATCAAAATGAGGTTGCGATCCTATTTTTTGGCCAATCAGAATGCGGTTGCGCTTTAATTCGTTAAGGAGCGGCCTTAATTTTATTTATTTCGACGGTCGTCATCGTTACACTATTACATAGATGTCAACGTGACGTTTCATCCGTACCTGTCAGCGTGACATTGGTTGAGGTTTGTTAATCTGAAGTTTCTTGGCATCTGTCACTTTGACGTTTTGTCATTCTGTCGTTTCTTGACATTTCTTGCAATCAGTTATCGTGCTCTGCTTTCGTAGATCGCTAAACAACGTGTGGGCCTCCACCAAACAAAAGAGCACGGAAACAAATATTAATGAAATACAGAACTAAAACAAAAAATTCTTCTTCGCGTTGTTTTGTTTCGGTTTTCTTTTGTTTCTGTTCGTTGAATCCTATTTTATATTTGTCTTCCCAAATTACTATTTATTGTACTTTGTGTAAATTTTCATTGTTTCTTTTTTTAATTTGAATTTTCTTTTATTTCGATCTGTCGAATTATTTTCTCGTATTATTTTAGCGCCTCGTTTCTCTTCTGCTTTACGGTGGTCTGTTGATTTTGCCACAATCGTTTTTTTTTTGTTTTTCATTCGCCTTCTTCTTCTTCTCGAACTAATGAAAAAAAATAATAATAAAAAGGAAAATAAACGAAGAAAAAATAAATAAAAAGAAAGAAAGAAAATTGTACAAAAGAAAACTGTAGGAGTCATCAAACAAAAGAAAACAAACAAATAACAAATAGGAGTTTCCTTCCCGTATATTGACTTTCTCATATTTGTCGTTCTTCTTTTGTTTTACCCTCCTTTGCCTCCTTTTCCTCTTCTTCTTTCCACATTGATGAAGAAATATTAACATTGATAAAAAAAGAATTGGCTGTGAAAGTTGTAATTGTTGAAAGGTATTTGAGAAAGCAAATAAACGTCGATATAGTTTTATCGAAGAAGAATGACGTGAAAATATGAAGAATTAGAAGCAAAACAAAAGACGAACGGGAAGCAAAAATGAATACCAAGGGAAACGGTAATGTAACGACAAATTTAACAACACCTGAACGCAACAATGAATGGAAAAATAAAAGAAGATGATTCTCCTTCAAAGGAAAGTCAAAAGAGTAACGAAAAACACGAAAATACGCTAAGCAATGTAGAATTAAATCAAAATTCGTACAAAAATTAACAAAATATAATACGAGCGACGTTCGATGTTTTTAGATTTTTCAGAGCAACTTGAACGACGTATTCACCATCAGCTGTGCAACTGTGTGTTATTAGTACACGGTCGTGTGTTATTCTATTTTCAATTACTTTTTTATTGGAAAATTAAAATAAAAAGCAGTGAACGAGTTTAATTAAGACAGGAATAGATTTTCAGGATTCTTGACATCGATTGATCAGTTTGAGAGATGAATTAATAATGAGCATTACAACTGGCAACCCTATTTTTATCTCCTTTAGATTAACCCACGTTTCCTTCCGAAGTCATTCTCTCATAATATTTTTAAATCCTCGTGTCTTCAAGTCAAGTATTTCCATCTTCGCCTTCTGAATAATGACGATGGTATAATAAGAACGAACCTAGAGATGGAATTAATTTTTTTTTGCTGTAAACCTACCCCCACATATTTGCGTACATTTTCAAGAACTTTCTGCTCATTGTTTTTTATCTTGTACGCAGTATGTGGCGAGGCGTGTTTTCATAATGTACAAAGAGGGAATGTAAAACAGCTAGCGTTATCCAAAATGGTGGTGGCTCCGCCGGAACGAATTAATGTTTTTAAATTATAAATAAATTCCGCTCGGCGGCCTCATGAGGTCCGATCGATAAAAATTAATTACCTACCCTAATTACTTCGTTTGGAAGAGTGATTTTGCTAATTTTTTTTTAAGTTCGTGCTAAAATTGTGAAACTAATATCCGTTCACGATCTTTGTAGATTCAGAGTAGGCGATGTTAGGGTGATATTTTTGTTGGTGTCACTAAAAAATACATTTGGCAGAAAATTGATTGACGTTCATTTTTTATTTTATGGTTATATTTTTGAAAACTGCCACCGCCAATGTTGCCAGTTCGACTGAAGCATTCCGTGAAAACGAGAACTATCGTCCCGAACAGTTGATGATAATTATTTATTTTTTCGTTAAGAAAGTATGCAGGTATTTAAATAACAGGACCAAACCATGCACTGAACCTCATTTATAATTCTGTCTACTTTCGCTAACCCCGCCAATACACACACCTTCAGACTCTTCTGGTAATACCAGAGTAGCCGCAGTTTGCATATAAGTTTTACAGATATACATGGTGGATACCCTCAAATACGAAATATGCACAATTCTTACATTAACGATAAAATATAAAATACAAATAAAAACACGTGTGACGCCACTGCGAAGGTCGCAGCGAAGTTACTGGAAATCGAACCGGTCTTGCTCGATCACCCTCGAATATTCGAGAAGCCACGCGCGCGAATATAAGAAGGTTGAATCAAGCGGGACGGGCAGAGTTAGTTAATAATTGTTCTAGTGTGCGTTACGCACCAATTCTAAAGCCTTTTTAAGTGAAATACTCGGTGAAATATGTCTTCACAGAAAAGAAAAATAACGAACGAGTTTATAATGACCGTTGGGAATCAGACTATTTAATCACAAACAACAATAATAAACATCAGTGCATTGTTTGTATGCTAGTACTATCGGTTCCCAAAGAATATAATATGAAACGACATTACACTACGTTACACGAGAAAACCTTTCAGCAATATACAACAGCAGGTTTCTCTGTCGTCATTGATTATACGTGTCATATTAGATACGAAACAAGTCGCCATTTTAGAAAATCTGTTGTCATTTTGACGTTAGATTTTAGTGTAATATTTTTTACGTGCAATAAACACTTCCGCATTTGATTGGGGGGGGGGTCAAAACTCTGTTTGTTGGTGTAACCAGATTTTAAGATCAGTGCACGTAAAGAAATTGCGTTTCCATGTCGTGGAATTGTTACACCGTGGTGGAAAACAAGAAAATTGAATATAAGCGCACGTTCTTTCCACTGCGGTTTCTCTTTCCTTTGTCGTGAAGAAATTAGTATTGATGGTCCTTGTAGTTAGTGAATAGCTGTTGCGGAATAAAATATTTCAGACGCAGATCTTCAATCATAGCCGTCCACGGTGTAGAAAACAAATAGAACGCAATTTCATCCTTTCAAGGACGTTCTTCTATTAAATGAAGATAAAACTTATTAATAACGTGATCGCGCAATTTCAAAACTTTATAAAACTGTCAAAGAAACTGATATATTCTAACATAGATGGCGTTAATCAAAGAGGAAGGTTAGATACAGAGTTGCCAACTTATTCATTTTTTTGTTACAGATTGGGAAGTAGTTTGGCAATTGATTGGGTGAAAAATGATGTATGTTCGTCAACAATTGTCTAGCAGTGTTGCCAGGTGTCTTTGACAAAAGTCTTAACATTTAGCTTCACTAAAACCACACGATAATTCATTAAAGATAAGAGTAACAGAATTAACTACATATTTCCGATTTGGCATTAAACTGATCACTATATTTTTTGAAGCCACTGAACATCATGTGAAATTTTAATAGAATTGTGGAAAATATCACTAAAGTCAATAAAAATAAACGACAATTCACTAGACTATTTCACTAAAAACAAATGTGAGCCATTTCCAATTAAAATCACTAGATTTGGCAATAAACTGATCACTACATCTTTTGAACTCACCGATAGACGTGTGACATTTGAACAGAAACTCACATCTAGTGGAAAATACAACTAAAGTTACTAAAAATGGATAATAATTCACTAGGAATTTCACTAGAAACAAGAGTGAAAGTAACATAATTAATTATTTCTAATCAAATTCACTAGATTTGTCACCAAACAGATCACAATATTTTTTGAACTCGCTGAACATAGTGTGACATTTCAACAGAAACTCACATCTAGTGGAAAATATCATTAAAAAGTCACTAAAAGTAGATGGCTATTCACAGAAATTTCCCTAATACTTATACCTATATTAAAATCACTAAATTTGGCACTAAACTGATCACAATATAATTTTTTTAATTACCGAAATCGTGTGAAATTTCAATAGACCTTCACTTCCAGTGGAAAAAATTACCAGAACCGTTAAAAATAGATGATAATTCGTTATAAATTTCACTAAAAACAATGTGAAAGTGAAGCATTGATCTGTCCGACATTAGCCAGCTTGGAATTTTTATACGAACTATTCAAAACGAGCAGAGGAGATGCTTGATCGTATTCTTCTCCATGGTACAACCAAGGGTACGGATATTTTTGAAGTTGTAAATAAGATGATGTCAGACTACGGGGGATTCGATAAATATTCCTGTTTTGTCACTGATGGAGCCAGAGCTATGATAGGAACTGAAATTGGATTTGCAGGACCCTTGAAACAAAACAACATCAACTGAAGGGTACCTACAGGCGAAAAACCAGCTAACTCACAAATAATGATATTCGAGTTATGGGTTATTTTAGTTTAAAATTCATTACTATTTTCTACTGAATTGATGTTAAGAACTCACAGCTTGATAACATAAGATCTTATCATGTTTTATATATTGCCTAAAAATATCAAACCCACAGGGTAGCGCGTATTCCTACAATTCAAGGTTAGAGCGTGACAAATATGAGCGTGACTTAGCCGGTTTTTCCCATGTTTTTAAGAAAAAAAATGTATTATATGAGTATGATAATAATTTTAATGAAAAAGTAATCGACACCGTGAAAACAACACTTAATTGTGTGGGGTATTACTTAAATATTCTTGAGCAGTTGGGCCAAAAAAATTTTTTTTAAATATTGCAGATTATCATATCTTTCTACTGATATGTTGATCACTCCTACAAAGAAAAATGTTTATGAAACAATATAATAAATTAACACAGTCCATCTTACCATCATGAGAAATTTCTGGAAGAATGAAATCGACTCTAGAAGGACTCACCAAGTCACATAACTCATCAGAAGTCTCATATCTCATTGTGAGACCCATATTCTTATCTGTTTCCATGTAAAAATGACCCCTCACAGGGAAAATAACTTTTACATAATCTAAACGTTTCTGTTCATGAATGACATGATGCAAAAAGCGGAATAACGTGTAATTTTTGTTTGGTCCTCCACAGGAGTCACAAAATATGTCCAGGCTACGAACTTGCAGGTCTAAGTGGTTATGAAGGAAATCGTTCAATAGCGATCACTTCCCTTTTTGCCAATGTGTTCTGGATAGATGTAAAAAATACTCTCGAAAGTATGTGTATATTGAACATATATACCGAGAGCTGCCTTTTATAGTAGACATCATTAGTGGCTATGTTGGGAACAGGCAAATTCTTACCATAATCCATGCAGATAGTTTCTTTTCTGACATTCTGACTGCTTGGAGCCTTACTTTTGCGTTTCTTTATATAAAATTCTTGAGCACGTTTCTTGTGCAATATATTTTCCGTAGTTATGGTTTTAATTTCTGTTGCTAGTTTTACTTTTTGTTTTCCGATAGCTGTTTCAATATCTTTTTGCAAACATTTCAAATTGGCTAAGAAAGTGTCACAGATGCTATATGTATCCGTTCGTGGATAACCAAGTTGAAAGTTTTTGCAAAAATTGTCCTATAGCTTTCATAAGATACGGAGCAGTTGGGATGCATGTCTTTAAACATCGAAAACACTTTTTTTTTTAAATTTAATTCCTGGAAGATATGTCCTTGTAGTTTCTATAATGACTAGCACGTCCCTTGAAAAAAGGCGATGTGGTCCTTTATTTTTTGTGTTGTACTTGTAAGTAATTTTTTTCGAGAGATCCCCTTTTATCTTTCGGAGCAATGCCCAATTCTCTCATTCTCTCATTCGATTTTGCTTTTTGGAATACTATGTAATGCTATGAATTCTTGCCGACACACATCCTCTTCAACAGTTCCGTCATCGTTTGAAAATCTTATCTTGACGTAACAGCACAATTTCTTAATGATGCTTCATCCCCGTCTCACCTGGGACCCCTTCTTTGCACTGATACGAGACTCATTAGGCCACATAAGTACAAATTTTGTTCATCCACTGATGCTAAGCTGTTAAAATTACGTAGAATTTTCTTTTTTTCTTCGTCTGGAATTTTTACAGAGCAATTGAATCGTTTACAGCTACATTCAACTCCCATCTCGTGACTTTGTAGTCGGCGTTTTTTGTTTACATCTTTGATTCTACCATGTATAGCCTCTCTTCTTTGTTTTTTCTTTTTTCTCACCCACTACTTTACTTTCACTATCCTGATCATCACACACTTCCATAGGTTTCCATCAAAATACATACACGTAACTTAACTAAAAAAAGGTATAGCCCTCTAGATCGTAAATGAAATATATGTGGAAGAAATGTTAAAAATCGCAGGAATTCGGCATGCAAGATGTTGTTGGAATATATGTTTTCTTAAATGATGAGGTTTTTTTAAAGATAATATTTTTCTTTGGAATATTAAAATATCCTTAATAAAAAAAACATAAAACTTCTTCCTCTTGTTATTTTTATCATTTTTGCAGAGCTCTCCCCTGTTGAAATAAATATTTTTGTTTACCTGCACTGTAATGATTATAATAACGTTTTATTTAGTGTGCAGGTCTGTTTATTTCTTCTGAGCATCTGAAAATATTTGAACACAGAAACATTTACCCGGAGAAAATTAACCCCCCTTAAATGTCACATGAAAAGCAATTATAACTTGTGTAGTTGTACAACCTATTTCTCTTCCGACGTTTCCGCCCTGACAACAATTAAATTAAACGTTCGTAATTTGAACCCGGGCCCACAAATTAAATTGCCATTATCGTTACTCGCCTTATTGAAAACAATCCCAATCCGGTAGACTTTTGTCGGTGGCGAGCCTTATTAAATTTTCCGCGGCGCTTTTATGCGAAGGGCGTCCGTCGGAGTGTTGCAATTCGATATCCTGCGCGGTATTGTTAAGAACCTAATGGTGTTACTTTGTTGCAGACATGATGATTATAATGGGGACGGTTCTTCTCGCACACATGAGCGAACTCTGTGCCGGTTCGCAGTCGAATAGTTGCGGCTTCAACTCCATGTGTTCTTGTTCATCGGACCAACATAATCTTGATGCCAGGACCATTCGGGAAGTTAGCTGCGTTGCTGTACCCTTCTTCAAACTACCAAGTACGTAGTACATACGACTTCCAAGTTTACAAAGTTGGCATTTACTTATATTATCTAGTAACAAGGAAATCGCCCTGTATACGAGGTGGTAGTAATTCTAATGCTGGTACTTTCCCCATCTCTATTACCGTATGCACTTAAAGGACGACATAAAAATATTACAAACGTCCGGAAATTTCCTGCAGGGGAAAAGAATTTATGTCACCACATTTTCCGTGATAAAGGTGGAATCCAAAGTACTGTGCACTTCTATTTTACGTCCTTTTGTTTTAAGTCTTCCGCGTTATTACTGCGAATATAAAAAATTACCGTGGAAAAATGGTTTGCGTTTTCTTCACGTTCGCCGAATATTTTATTGACATTCAAATAGTAAATTACATCGACTGACAATGACAATTACTTTAATTCAATAATTACTCGATAATCAGTTGAGTAAATGAGAGTGAGTGATGCATTCACAATCGACACTGTTAATGCAAATCAACGTGTATCGCGCGCGCACGCACACAATAGGGTTGTCATTAAAATTAATTGTCTATAAAATACCGCATTTGTTAACACAGGTCGTAATCATTCTGGAAAGTTTAAAGCAAATATAGCTTAAATATTCTCGAATAGATCGGCAGAGACAAAATTGGGAAAGAATAGTCACCACAGAACGTGGGGGAAGAATTTCTATTATAAATAAAGTTTACTCCCACAAGCAACGTGTCCTTCATAAACATTTCGGCATCTCTTTATGGCCCCATAATACCCGTTACACTTCCTTTGGATTTTAATGAAATAGTTTTCTTTGTGTCGTTTATTCGGTTTATCTCTGAAATGATGAAAATGGTGATGACAATCAGAATTTAAAACAATATAATCAGTTCGATTTTGCACAGTCGATTAACAAGATTAGATACAAAGAAAAACACTAAGAAATTAGCTTTTTTTTAATTAAAAATTACAAATAAATAAAATAGCAAACGGGGAACTATAGGCAATTCAATGCGACGAGCAAATGAAAACTGCGAGAATCTTTTTTAACAAAACAACTGACAAACGAAAGGCAAGAAAAACCAAGAGAGGGTAAAATTCACAAACATGAAACGACAAGAAAAAGAAAACATAAAATCCTTCGAGAAAAACAAAGACGAATTGCTTTATCCTCACCAATTACTTTCATATTAAACAATCGAAGAACAACAACTACAACAAGAAACAAAACACTCGATTTTAAACAATCGAAATGGTGATGACAAACAGAATGTAAAACTTCATAATCAGTAAACACGTTCTAATCTGTTTGGTTTGTTAGTTATTATAATTTCGTCTTGTGTGCGCCGTTGAGTAAGAAACAAATTCTGTTATTATAATAGAGGAATTGTCAATTCAAGTTTGTATAAAATCTAACAAAATTCATTCGTGCGTTCGGTGTGTTATTTTTTAATCACCCTATAGCGTCGAATTAACCCTCCACCTCCTTCCACCCTGTCCGTCGCAGATCGATCCACAATTTTCCGGAACGCATCGTACAAATCCTTCACATTATTTACACGGCGCCAATTTCGATGAAAACAAACGCCATCTAACAATAAGCGCCGAAGGCCGACGACAAGTTGCTAGACAACGCAGCGCCTCATACATGGAAAACTAAAAAATAAATAAAAACGCTCGGTTTTAACCAATCGACGACTAACAATTAAGAAAAAAAAACAGACATTATAAGGAAAGATAAATGCGTGATAGAAAAACAAAAAAAAAACAAAAGAAGTACGATAAACAATTCAATGAAGCAAACAAAAGAAAATACTTTGAAAAAGAAATATAAAGAGAATACGACAAATTAACAAAGGACGAAACAAAAGCACTGAAAACAAGAAGAAGTCATAGAAAAGCCACATAACCTAAAACAACTATAAAAAACAAAAGAAGAAGCTTTCCAGAAAAACAGAAGCGTGTCGTTTGATCATACAGCAACAAATTAAAAAACCGAAGAACAATAAAAACAAACAAAAGAAACTCGATTTTAAACGATCGGCAACCCACGATTAACAAATTAAGAAAAGAGAAATTATAAGAAAAGATAAGTGCATATTCGAGAAACAAAAAAGCAAAAGGCGTTCAACAAACAAAAGAAAAGAATTTGAAAGAATATGAAGAGAATGCGACCAATTAACAAAGGAAGAAACGCAACCAGTGAAAAAACAAGGAGAAGTAATGGAAAAGTAAGAAAGCTACATAACCTAAAACAACTATAAAAAACAAAAGAAACTTTCCAGAAAAACAAAAGCATGTCGTTTGATCAAACAGCTGCAAATTAAACAACCGAAGGACAATAAAACCAAACAAAAAAAAACTCGATTTAAACGATCGGCGAGCCACGACTAACAAATGAAAAAAATTATAAGAAAAGATAAGTGCGTATTCGAGAAACAAAAAAGCAAAAGGCGTACAACAAACAAAAGAAAAGAATTTGAAATAATATGAAGAGAATGCGACCAATTAACATAAGAAGAAGCAAAAGAACAATCATGAAAACTTTCTGAAGAAACAAAAGCAATGAAAAACGAAGAAATAATAGAAAAGCGTGAAAGCTACGTAACCTAAAAGAAATACTGAAAAACAAAAGCTTTCCAGAAAAACAAAAGCGTATCGTTTGAGCATCACGAATTACTTACAACAGAAAATTAAACAACCGAAGAACAATAAAAGCAAACAGGAAAATTCGATTTTAAAATTCGATCGACTATGAATTAAAATATATAAAAAGTAAAAAGAGAAGATTAGACAAGCCAATAACGACAAACAAAAGAAAGAGTTAAAAAAAAGACGATCAAATGACAAAAGCGAGAAACGAAACTGCAAAAGGGGTACAATAAAGAATTCAACACAAAAACAATAAAATAGAAGTTTTAAATTTATGAAAACTACAACGAAAAACAAGAAAGAAACAAAAGAGCAAATAGAAAAACTTTACGAAAACAAAAGACGTTTTTAACAAACAAATTACAGTAGAAAAGAGAAACTGGTGACAAAAAAAATAAAGTGCAAGAGCTACAGAAGAGGAAAACAATTAAAAAAAAAACAAACGGAAAAACAAAGGGGCTTTCAAAAAAAACAACTGCACATCGTTTGAACGTCATCATATTAAACAAACAAAGAAAAATTCAATTTCAATCAATCGACTATGAAATCAGCTTTAAATAAAATTAAAATAAAATAGAAAAATAAAAAGAAAGAAAAGAGCAATTTAGTGCAACGAACAAATGGAAATTACAACGAAAAATAAGGAACAAACAAAAGACAAACGAACGGCAGGAAAAAACACAAAAGTATAAAAGCTACAAACATGAAACGATAATAAAAGAAAAACAAAACAAAAACATAAAAGCCTTCGAGGAAAACAAAGACAAATCATCATCAGGAATTACTTACAACGCATTAAACAACCAAAAACAAACAAAATACTCGATTTTAAACGATCAACTAACAATAAATAAACAAAAACTGTAGGAAAAGATAAGTGCGGCAAGAAAAAAAAACAAAAGAATAAAAGAGTAAGTCAATTCAATGACTACAAACAAAAGAAAGAATTTAAAAAAGTCGATAAAAAACAAATGAAATGAGAAGAGCTTTAATGAAAAACAAAAGAGCAAAGGGGGAGCAATAAACAATTCAATACAACCAAAAAAAAAAGAAAGGAGTTTTAAACAAGGAAGAAACATAGGAACAAACATAAAAACTCCACAAAAATAAAAGACAATCGTTTTTGTCAAACAAATTACAAAGTACAAAAGAGAATCAAACGCCAAACAGAAAACAAAGAGAATAATGTAAGATTGTAAAAGCTACGGAAGAGGAAAAGAACAACGAAAAACGAAAGGGAAAACAAAGAATTTCGAGAAAAACAACCGCACATCGTTTTAACCTGTCGTATTAAACAACCGAAGAAGAATTGGAACAAACAAAAAGTTCCATTTTAAACAATCGACTAACATTAGATACAAACAAAAACGTTGTGAAAGGAAAAAAATTGAATTAAAGAGAAACAAAAGAGCAAAAGTGGAACTTATAAGCAATACAATGCAACAAACAAATGAAAACTACAAAGGAACAAACAAGAGTCGAGCGAATGGCAGAGGAAAAAAGCGCGTACCGATCGTTTGCACAGGACCGGCTCGGGAGGGCCTCGAAGTTGGCGCAGGGTAAGTAGCAGACGGAAGAAAATTTCTTTCTCTGAGACTGGAGGCGAAAATAATATAAAAGCGTAGAAGCTAAGGACACAAAACGACAATAAAAAAAAACAAAAGAAAAGCATAAAACCCTTCAAGGAAAACAAAGACGAATAATTTTATCTTCACGAATTTATTACAGCATATTAAACAACCGAAGGACAAACAAAACAGTCGATTTTAAACAATCGACTAACGATAAAAACAAATGAAAACGATATGAGATCACAAAAGCTGAAAGGAAAAAACTTTATAAAAAAAAGAGAATCGTTTTTAACAAAAGAAATGACAAATGGATGACAAGAAAAACAAGAGAAAATAATAAGTAAGTAAGTGTAAAATCCACGAACGTGAAACGATAATAAAAAAGAAAACAAAAACGTATCGTTTTATCTTCGCGAATTAACTACAGCGTATTAAACATGCGAAAGACAACAACAACAAATTTTAAAACAATCAGATTTTAAAGCATTATAATTAGTAAACACATTCGTAATATGTTTAGTTTGTTAATTATTATAATTTCGTTTTGTGTGCGACGTTCAATGAGAAACAAATTCTGTTATTGTAACAGATGAATTATTAACAGAACTTTGTACAAAGTCTAGCACAATTCATGACGTGCGTTCGGTGTGTTATCATCATTCGTTCGTTATTAATTCGCAGTCAAGTTTTCCGACTGAACAACTCTGATTAACGTAACACTTTTACTGCACCCTTCTAAAGTTGCAACGCGTATTTAGGATAAATTTTTAATTAATTATAAATTCTTGTTGGCCTATTCAAGAGTCGCCCTTTAGTGTGGCACCTTCCTCTTTAAGCACTTATGAAACAAATAAATAAATCGAAATTCCCCACACACAAAACAAACATCGCTTCCACAGATTTATTCAATTTATTTAGAAATAGCGCCGCGACCTTAGCCGCCCGACCATTTTCCGGTTAACTTTGTGCTCTTGAGAGAGGTGAAGTTCGGGCGTTTAGTCAAGCGCCTCGAGGGTTAGCACCGAAATTACAGGAAAAAAAAAAGGTTGAAAGATTTGTTTTTGTTGTTTTATCGCAAACGCATGCGGAAAGTTTCCGGATGGAAAAATTTGTTCCACCCTCGATTCTTCAGCGCGAGCGCTACCTTCGGGGTAAACATAATTTCGCCGATTGTATCTACAAGCAATAGCTCCCAGTCACATTCATAAATTATTCCGCCTTTAATGGGGCGACGTAAATAAATTTTCAGTTTATGGATTAGGGATCACGAACGTATTTCACCGCTTAAATTTGTACGTACGCTCATGAATCTTTAAGAAACTAAAAGCCTCCAAATGAAGTCTTAAAATCTTTCTCTGCGCTTTTTTTATTATTAATTTGATGGAATCAAATGGCAGGCAGGCGGGAGGAAGAAGCATTTTTGCCTGCCCTGTGACATCGCTCACTTCATTATCGAACGACGTCGTTAAAGAAAGGACTCTGAAAAAGCTTTAATGAACGTTAAAAATTTCAAAGTAACTTCTTTACGAGTCAGTTGCACGAACGGTTTTCTACGTAAAGGGAAGTGTCACTTCCGGTGGAAGTCGAAGGCGAAAAAGAAATCCTAATGAGCAGTTCCACTAATATAATTTCTATAGTCGATAATTTCTAGCTTTTTAATGCCCCCACAGTTTCAACACTGTAGTATTTTTTTCTTAATAAAAGTATCAGCGCATACGTGTTTCAAGCATAGGGTTGATCATCTTCCTTTAGAAAAAAAAAGTATTTGAATTCAGACTTAATTAAATCTCCTTCTGCAACACGAAAACTTAATTAGATGCAAAGGAGGAGGATAATTAGCAATTTAACACAGAGTCCTTTGTTTACACGCCTACAAAGGGAGTTTTAGGCAAAATCAGATAGGGCACTCGTACTCTGCAAGGCGCTTTGTTTTGTATTCAGTTTGAATTGATGGAAAACAGAGAACCTCGTAATAACGAAAAGAAAAATAAAATCACGGAAACATGCTTATTTTATTTCTTTTTCCAAACGCTATTACAGTTTGGTTTCTAATTAAATTTATAAAAATAATATTAGGACAGCATCATTGTAAAAAAAAATATGTTGTCACTGTTGCTGCTTCTTCAAGACTAAATGTAGCGCATTTGCTGCAACTCTATTTATAGGTGCGGTGACCAATGACATGTCCACAAGTTGTACTGTGACGTCAAACCGTCACCTCATTGGTCACGCGCCACGCCTGCTCACTCTTCATTTCGTCACAACACCCCCACTCACACCTATAAATAGAGCTGCATGAAATGCACTACGTTCAATCTCAATAAATCAGCAGCGATATCAACAACGGCAAACCCCATCACTTGTATAAGTGAATTTATTTATTTTTGTATGCAATCTGAGAATATAACTCATCCAAAATTATCTGTTTTGCGTTTTAGGAGATTTAATACTAGAAATAAACTCGTTTCGTCCCTTTGTTGTAACAACTAATTTATTTCGTAGCGATAGAGGTAAAGTTATGGAGTAACTAACTCCGGAGCTCCTCCAAATTATTGTGCAAATACATACGGGTCGTGTGTACGTAATACGTGCATGTGTGATTCATTATTCGAAATGGAACTCGCCGTGACCTGGCTCGGCAAACGACCCTTATTGAGAAGGGAAATTCCAACAAATCCGGTGGCGGTTAATTTACGGAATTATTAACTTGGCTTACAAAACTGTCGACGGACGGTGAATTGTAACTGTTACTGCTTGCGCTGCGAATTTCGGCGCAAACTTCTGTAATTAGGTCAGCCGGCTTGCCTAAAATAATAATCACTTAACAAAAACAGAAAAAAATACCAAAAAAATGGCGCCCCACGCCAATAAACAAGTCAATGTCTACTAATTGAAAGCTGGCGCTTCACATCAATAAGTACGTCTTCAAATGCGTCCGTATTTATGAAATTACGTTTCCAGAGATTAATTCTTTTAATGAAAAGCGCCACCTTTTGGTTTGATATTAATTATACATGGGTCTGAACTGCCCGAAGACGATTCGCCAATTAAATGAAAATAAAACGTTTTCAAAATATTAATGAACATTTCGGTTTCAATCTGATTAAAGTATTTTTGGAACCAAAGAAATTGCAGAGAAATAGTTTCGTCTGCTCACCGAAAGGTGCTCCACCTTTTGTAAGCAACCGGAAAATTTTTAAAATTTTAAAAATTAATTCAATCAAATTAATGCATCTCCTTCAGACGTATCTAAAAGAATTTCAACTTAATCTTAAAGTAAACAAGTTCCAGGCGAATTAGCCTAAACATTCCCTTAAGTGCCAGCAGATAACGTAGAAATAAACAAATCTATCCCCGGTAGAGTTTCATGCGTGGGAAAGAGCTGACCCTGGTAGAGATAAGGAACAACTAAAATCGGGCTAAATTGTACCCGGACATTAGGCAACTCAGAGCACCACGGCGTCCAAAACTTGCTCATAAACCAAAGTTGAAAAAACAATTCTACGAGAGGGCAGCACTTCTCAGGAGGAGATTTCTTATCTAATCAAAACAAAACTGTCCCGTGAAAGTAGGGGGAATTTTCAAAATCAACAATTAATGTTCATCAAGCCCTTCTTAGGAGTGGTTAAGTTTCCTCTCTTGGAACATTCGTTTAAAATCTTTGTTTTTTTTTATTATTATTATTTTATTTTATTATTATTCATTAGTGGGGAATTAAAATAAAATCCCACAGGGTGTGTAAATGGTAGTGTAGAAGAATAAACCTCGTTGGCCCAGAGTCTCTCCCCGGAGGGAGAAATAATCAAAAATCCCTTAAAAAAAGAGTTCTCTGCTGCTGTACCTCCTAATTTCCCTATCAAGGTAGGAACATATCTTTATTGTAAAAATTTAAATTGTTAAAAAAGCAAATCTGCTCCAATATATCCTAGTTTGAGCGCTGTTGAATTCTTTTATTTGATTAAAGTAGATTACAACCATATTGCGCTTTGCACAGTTCCACCCCCAAGAACCTACCTCCATAAGAGTGATGATCAGCCTGGTAAATTAATGAAGCATTTAAGGGTCCGGAATTCCCTTAATTCCAGTGGTGGCAGCGTTAATCAAAAATTTGTCTTGATTTGATCCCTTGCATTAACTAAATAATTGGCATTTTATTTTTTCTCTTTTTTTTTAATTTTTTTTATTAAAAGTCCGCTACCCCAGTAAGAAGGGTTGATTACGGGAAAGACTTCATCTTTCACCCCCTCGACTCACGCTTACAGCTTTACATCAATAAGTATTTCTTTGAGTCCGTCTGTAATTATGAAATTGCGCTTTTAAGAAATTAAACTTTTTTTTAAGATAAACGCCTTCTTTTGGTTTGATGCCAAATTTTACATGGGTCTAAACTGCCCGAAGACGGGTAGTCAATTAAATAAAAATAAAATTATTTAAAAATACTTTTAACATTAGTGAACATTTCGGTTTTAATATCGATTTATGATATTACGCTTTTAAGAAATTATTTTTGCTAAGATAAGTACAATCATAACTTAGTTTACCAGATTAAATCAAAAGATGGCGTTCCATATTAATAACACAGAGAGAGTCTAAACAGACTAAAAACTATGAAATCTTCCTGTGTAGTCAGCAACGAGCTACGTTCAAACACGTCACGAACTCAGCCAGTGACGTAAAGCGACGTTAATTGGCCACTATGTAGCAATGTCGCCATCAACAACGGGCGACGCTCAGAAGAACGCGTCAAGAACTCGGCCAGTGACGTCAAACAACGGTAACTGGTTACACCAGTGACGTAAGAAAACTTAAATAGGCCACAACAATGACGTAGACAGCCCGGCCAATGAAAGTGAAGTGACGCTACGATGATTAGGCAAGTGACCACGCAAGTGCGGGGTAAAGTATATAAAAGAAGACAACCAGACCGTCGAAATGAGTCGCTCTCTGACTTTGAGCAGGAATACGCTATCAGTCGCACTCACACATACGCGGGCAAGCTCTCGAGGCGCCCTATACGCACAAAGTAAGCTAGCTCTCGAAGCGCTTACGCTTACACATACACGGAGAAGCTTTCTAAGCGCCTCAGGCACATAAAGTAAGCTAGGCCCCGAGGTGCTTAGCGACCCTATAACACCATATAACAACGGACCTTGCAATCGCTCCACTATGGGCAACAATCAGGCACCATGTCAAACTCCCAAGAACCGCTCCTTCACGCTGCCGTACTCCCCGTGAAATACCGCGCTCCATCTCGGCGCTACTACCAACTCCAAAGAAGCTCAAGACTCCGTACCATTCTGCAACTCATTGCTACCACCACCACCACCGGCGAGACTGCGTCGAGAGCGTGCCATTCCGCATCTCGCCGCTATCAAGGCTCAAGCAACTGATGCAGCACTAAATCGTATTTTGATGCAACATTAGATCATCGTATTAAACGTAATAAAGGTTTTAGGCCCGATTGTACAATTATGGTTTAACTTTAAGCTCCACTTTATTCCCAAAGCAACAATTGTAAAAACAATTGTTTCCATGGAAATAAAACCAAGCTTAAAGTTAAATCGTAATTGTACAATCGGGCCTAAGTGTCTCTACGTTTCGTTACAACTTAGATTGGCGACGAACCGCCACCAATTTATAACAAAAATATAATCCAAAACCGTAATAAAAATACGAGCATAAAGATGGCGCTCTCTAATCTAAAATTTGAAGTAAAATGGTAATAAAAAATAACAGTATACAGATAGCGCTCTAATTTAAAATATGAAGTAAAATAGTAATCAAAAATACCAGCATGCAGATGGCGCTCTGAATGAATGAATGAAACTATAAAATGTATAATAAAAATATGAATTAAAATCATAATAAACATACCAGCGTAAAGATGGCGGTCTGTAAAATGTTTTAAGAATATTTTTGACATTAATGAACATTAGGTTTTTAATCTGATTGAAGTGTTTTTGGAAGCCAATCAAATTGCACAGGAAAAGCTTTGTCTACTAACCGAAAGATGGCACTTCGCCTCAACAATCTATTTACATTTATGAAATTACGCTTGTTGTACTTAGCTGTCATAGTTTTGTTTATCAAATCAAAAGATGGCGCTTCGTGACAATAAAACAAGAGTCTGAACCATCTAAAGACAGTTTGTCAATTAAATATAAGTACCGGCACACAGGTGATACTGTACAATATTTAAAAAATATTTTTAACATTGATGAAATTTACGTTTTTGATCTGATTAAAGTATTTCTGGATGCCAATCAAACTGCATAGGAAAAGCTTTGTCTACTAACCGAAAGATGGCACTTCGCCTCAACAATCTATATACATTTATGAAATTACGTTTTTTCGTGAAGTCTGTCGAACTTATTTGTCACAGTTTTGTTTATCAAATCAAATGATGGCGCTTCGTGACAGTAAAACGTACGTCTTTGATCTGATTAAAGTATTTCTGGATGCCAATCAAATTGCAAGGAAAAAGCTTTGTCTACTAACCAAAAGATGGCACTTCGCCTCAACAATCCGTTTACATTTATGAAATTACGCTTTTTGTGAAACCTGTTGAACTTAGTTGTCACAGTTTTGTTTATCAAATCAAAAGATGGCGCCTCATAACAATAAAACAAGAGTCTGAACCATCTAAAGACAGTTTGTCAATTAAATATAAGTACCGGCATACAGATAACACTCTGTATAATGTTTAATAAATATTTTCAACATTGATGAAATTTATGGGTTTCATCTGATTAAAGTTTTTTGGACGCCAATCAAATTGCGAGGAAAAAGCTTTGTCTACTAACCAAAAGATGGCACTTCGCCTCAACAATCCATTTACATTTTTGAAATTACGCTTTTTGTGAAACCTGTTGAACTTAGTTGTCACAGTTTTGTTTATCAAATCAAAAGATAGCGCCTCGTGACAGTAAAATAAGAGTCTGAACCATTTAAAGACAGTTCGTCAATTAAATATAAGTATCGGCATACAGATAACACTCTGTATAATGTTAATAAATATTTTTAACATTAATGAAATTTACGTTTTTGATCTTAGTAAAGTATTTTTTGATGCCAATCAAATTGCAAGGAAAAAGCTTTGTCTACTAACCGAAAGATGGCACTTTGCCTCAACAATCCGTTTACATTTATGAAATTACGCTTTTTGTGAAACCTGTTGAACTTAGTTGTCACAGTTTTGTTTATTAAATCAAAAGATAGCGCTTCGTGACAGTAAAACAAGAGTCTGAGTCATCTGAAGGCAGTTTGTCAATTAAATATCGGCATACAGATAACATTCTGTATATTATCGTCGCCAGGAAAGATGAGCTTTGCGTCATGAAATTTACGTGTCCGACGTTAGTCAACACGCCGAAGTCAAATCAACACTTGCATTCTTACGAAATGTATTTCCGGTTTATGACAATTAAAAAAGTAAACGTCAGATCAATTAAGATTAAGGTTATGTACGCAAGTACGTTCCACAAGCTCTAGCATGGCTGGCTACCGTGTTGTACGTCAACACTTTTCTGTGGGTTACTGAGTTTTATTAAACGTCCTAATTGTCTTTAAAAAGACGCTTAGAGATTAATAAACATACGAAATAAAAAATAAAAATTCCAAACACAACTAGAAATTAGCACAGTGACACTTAAAACTTGCGACAGAAAACTAATGTAAACAAAGTGCACCGTGAGTCAAATCAACAACATCGTAATGGAACAAAACTGTCTAAGAAAGATGTACATATGACTAGCTCTCTCTATGATATAAGTTCTGCTCTTTTTACTTTCTAGTGGATAGGTCTTGAACTTAGAAGACGTATAATGTATATTTCTATCTTTGTTTTACATGTGTGACATAGAAGACGGTGAATATCAAATATTGGTCTGTGATATTGTCGGTAACCAATGACGCAGGGCTCATCTTTCCTGGCGACGATAATAATAAATATTTTCAACATTGATGAAATATACGTTTTTGATCTTACTAAAGTATTTTTGGATGCCAATCAAATTTCAAGGAGAAAACTTTATCTACGAACCAGAAGATGGCGCCTCACGTCAACAATCCGTTTACATTTATGAAATTACGCTTTTTCGTGAAGTCTGTTGTTCGCAGTTTTGTTCACCAAATCAAAAGATGGCGCTCCATGTTAATAAAACAGGAATCTTAATGATCCGAAGACGGTTCGCCAATTAAATGTAAACGAAACTAAAAGTGTGTAACAGAAATATGAAGTAAAATTGTATAAAAAAAATAGTCTTTTCAAAAGTATTGTTAACATTTTAGTAAATTTGAAAGCCACTCAAATTACGAGTGCGTCAGAATTGTCTGAGATAATGCATTCCTTTTGGAAACGTTAATTTTTGATAAATATTCTCGAACAGGTCAATTCTAATTTTTTCTTCTTCACATTTCGATATGAAAATTTCACAGATGGTGGATATGACGTCATCGATTATATTTTCACGACTTACTAGATTTCACGAGACATAGTTCTTATCAGGCCTAGCAATATTTTATTTAATGCAAATTTTCACCGTTTTAACACTAATTACACAAGTGCTCGTCATAAACGAGAAAATATACGCAACCAGTGCTCGTTATAAGCGAGTCTCACTGTAAAATTCCAGCAAAAAACTTCAAACCAAAAGATGGCGCTATATATTTAACTTTACTTCTCAGCTATTAATTTTATTATTTATTATTTCATTTTAATCTAACATGAAGTTGAATGCGTGTATGCCTTGATCGTATTTCTGTGTGCTGTTAAACGGAAAGGTGGTTTGAAAACGACGAAAAACCCCTCGATATTTATTGGCTATACCCGAGAAGAATATTGAAAATATAATCGCATTTGATATATGTACATACACGTGGTATATTACGGTCGTACGTATCATAAAATGGATGCGCTTCCTTCAATTGAAAACATTGCAATAAATTTCCTATGTGGAAAATATAAAAGTGGAAATCGAAACGGAGTTATGTGTACGTGCCGAGAAATCTGTTTCTTGTTCATAATTTCAGTTTATTTTCTAGTTTCTATCAGTTTTAAAGAAAATGTAAAAATCTCTTGTACAAGATTTGCTTCAATTCGTTTGTTTATAACTTTAACTTCAATTATCTTGAGCTATCATTTCTCCTCGCCTTTCTAATTCTTCCAAATCCCTTAGCTGTCTGGCTATTTTTTGGTGAAATTTAGAAACTTGTTTTTTTTTTAAATTTATTGTTATTCGTTTGGTGTTGTAATTTTATTCATAACTGTTGTAATAAGTGAAATTCCTGCATCGTTCGTTGAAAATGTTCAGGGTTGTGTGTTATTTGATTTGAAGGAACAAACAAAGCACAAAGAATACAAAACTCTTAAGAGTGTTGGCGATGCAAATTCTTAAAATTAAGTTTTCAATAGAACAGTTGTCTGGAGTGTGAAGTTCTCCTTCGCCCTACAGTTAATCGCTTATGCATGAAGCGTTTCCCGTGGAATAACTCCATCAAACTGTTCGAAACATGTAAATTCCGCGAAGTGTAAAATGCCATGAAGACGTTGTTTGTTGCAGATTTACCCGAGGGCAGCATTAGTCAGCTCGAGGTTGTAGGATCGCGGATTCCTGCCCTGGAAGCCGAAAGTTTGGCTGGTTGCCAAGTGCACTCTCTGACGCTCTCCAATAATCACTTGCAACATGTGGCAGATCGTGCCTTCAGGTTTGGATTCATCTATTAGGAATGCGTTATTCTCTCTCTCTGTGCAGTAATCCTAAGTACTTCACTAAATTATTAATTTTCAACGGATTATACAGTGACGTACCGAACTTAACTTAAAGAGTATAGGATTAGACCAAAAGCATATACCCAAAATTTAGTACTAACTGAATTATAATGTCCAAAACTCTATAGCATCTCATTAATGAAACACTAGTATTCAGTTTGCCCCAGTTAATGATATAATTCGAGCAAAGCATTACACTTCGATAAATAACACACTTCATTAGTCGGAATCAGTTTAATACGATCGGGTCTTCTATAATTAGCCAAATGCAGCCATCGCGCAGAGAGAAGTGCACAATAACGAATGGCGCCATAAATTGTTGACGATCACATTAAATGCGATTTATCAGTAAATCGGGGGCCGCAAATATTTAGTTGACCGGCGCTGACCGTTTTATTAACAATTCTAATTTGCATACTGGACGGACCTAATAAAGAAAGCAATCAATATTAGTGTCGATATGTCATTCTTAATTAAGTCACAGCAGCAGACGGTGAATATCTATTTTGGAGCCATTACGAAGTAATTTGCTTCTGTATCAGGACATAAACGGGGTATTTTTCAACCTGGAAATTAGTTGCTTTACCCCAAATTATACAAATAAATTTCTCAGTTGGCTAGGAGACAAAAGGAATTCACGATCCATGCACCTGGACAGTTCAATGGAAAGCAAAAACCCAAGTTGTAGTGGCGCCATCTCATCGGCCACCCCATAGAAGTTACAGTTATTTTCTGACAGCGAGTGGCCGTCAGATGGCAGCATTAATTCAAATATGGCATATAGGGTTGGCCGTCAGATGGCGCTAGCGAAACTAATTGCGCGTCAAAAATGTAATTTGATGTTTCAAGTGTAAGAGGTCAAACAAAATGTTTTATTTAATATAAAATATGGCTTAGAACAGCGAGTAACAAAACTTCTGCCTTTTACTTTGCGGTCAACTTCCCCTCGGTATTGCCAACTTTTTGGTATTGCCACCCTGAGTTGGTTGAATCTCTAACACTCGTCCATCCTGACAGTTATTGATCTTCCGATCGATGTCTCTATCGGTTTTCACATAATCTTCCAACCAACGTGGTTTTCTTTTAGTTCCCCTCCCCGTCTCATTCCCATGACGTTGGTTTCTTCATTATCTTTCTTCTTTCGATTCTACTTCCCTCCATTATCGTAGTCTTGTAGTTCGTTTCTTCGTTTTCCGTTGTGCTCTCGCTTTTCTAAATTACTCACGTCGTTCTCTTCTATCTCGTCATCGTCGTTGTCTTCAGTCGAAATCATTTCGTCGTCGTCGTCCAGGTTTCTATCGACGCACGCCAGCATCCCCAATATCCGCAATTTTATAAGTATCAGATGGTAACACCTCTACTATGGTTAACAGTCCTCTATAGTTCGACCTTAACTTCGTAGGTTCACCCGTACCCAAAGACCCTTTGGGTCTACAATACAACTCCCAACAGCTCTGGTTTTGAAAAATGATAGTTCTTCTTCAATGAACCTTTTCCTATCCACCACGCTTTTCTGTTTTATCTGCTCTTCTGCAATTTTTGCTGTTACTTCCTCTTGGATGTTTCCAACAGGAATCCATCCTCCATCCGTTCCTGTCGCCACTGCTCAGAGTATTACGTCGCCGAAGTGGCACCTCATCCGTGATTTTCTCCACTAGCGCTCGTGATAAGGTATCAACATAGGACGTCTTTTCCCTCCATGTCAAATTCTCGTACTAAATTGAACCACCTCGCCACTTGTGGATTTTAAGTTTTCTTCACATTCATGTAGACCACAACTTGGCAATCCGTACGCGCGACGGACGAATGAAATGCCTGCCAATAAATGTCTAAGTCTCTCCAAACAATATACAACTCCCAACAGCTCTAGTTTTGAAAAATGATAGTTCTTCTCAGCTTCCGTAGTCTCTTTTAATATGTAGCACGCGCAATGTAATGCTTGTAACAACAAATTGGAAGTACCATTTCGCGATATCTCTTCCCAAAAGGCCGTAACACAACTTCGAAAATTTGTATGTGCATTGCATTCTGATTCGTTTCATCTGGTGTAATGAAAGCCGTCTTCCATTTTGCTGATTCCATCAAGGGAATTTGATGGTAAGCGCCCCCAAATCTAATTGAGTAAATAAATTGAGATCCGCCCAGTCCCTCGAACTGTTCTTGTAAAGTTGGCAGTGGCAGTGTCTTCTGATTTAACACACGGTCGAGCCTCTCCACTTTTCTTTGATACACGATGATGCATATGGTGAAGATGTTTTGGTCATTAATTCTGCTTTCTTCCAATCTACTATGATATTCATCATGGCCTCTCGCTCACTTAACGACACACTATATGGCTTCTCTCTAATTGGAACATCATTGTCCTTGATATCCAACCTTGTACGATCTATGCACCCCAACTCTTTCAACGAGAAGGCCAAGCATTGCATAGTTCCGCCAGTTTTTCTTTGGTCGCATCGCCTCCGTCGTAATTCCATGGTGATTTTAAGTTCTTCCACAATTTGCATAACCTTCGTGGTCCCATTGCCTTGACGTATTTCGCCAATAACCATACACGGTCCCTTCTTATTTTTCTTTTCTCTGTGATTCACCTAATTTTTTACAAATTGTCCAATGATTAAGGGGGTTAGGGACATTCATTGGGAACTTACAGAGCCCCCTTGCGATTGGGTAAGCTAATCCGCCACTGCTTCATCTTTTTACAGACGCTCCTCATCGTCAGGGTTGCAGAGTGTCCTGCCTCGTACCAGTTACACCCATAACAGGACATACACACATAAAATACTGCGCTTTTGTCATTGAGGATGTAGAGTAGAGCATATGGGTTGCTGGATCTTAATTTTCAGATTTGAAATTATGGTTCCTTCTGAACGCTGTAACATAACTTGACTTCCCCAAAATGAACTTACTTACACAAGAGCTTCTTGGTCCATGGATCACTCCCTGTACTCTCTGCAGTCATGCCGCTTACTTTACCCTTAAGTCTTTTTCTCGTCTGGCTTGTCCCCTTGTTCGTTTTCGCCTTCTTTACTCTCCTTCCACTTTCTGTTATATTTTGCTTCTTCCTTCCAATCGTTCTTAAACCTTGCACTATCTCGATTTTGGCCTCCTCTTAATTTATATTCTGTTAGTTTCCAATATGTTAAGGATTTCTCATCTTCTTTACTTGTTAGGATACGTTTCAACCATTCCACTCTTCGAGATTTCACGCGTTAAATTATAGCCTCTCCTTCGATTTCCTTTACTATTTTGGCTATTTTGGCTGGCCTTAAAAGGCTTCTCATTATATTTCTCTGGTTTCTTCTCATATAATTCAGCTTTTTGTGATGTGAGACGCTTCTTGTGATATTAGACATCTTGTGAGGTGGATGTCATTTCTGCAGCAGGTCTCATTAAGGTACTTTGATTTTTATGTCCAGATTTTGCTTTTTTTGTTTGCACAGTATGCTCCGAGGCCAACCTGCAACTTTTCAACTAACGCGGGTTCAACAGAAAAGTTCATAAAGTTGGTTTAGATTTTAGATCTACGTAAAAAGGTGGAATGACTTTCTAGACCAATTGGCGTTTGCCAGATGATAAGTCCAATAGTCAAATAGTTGTTTAACGAATTTGATTTGCTGTGTGGCTTCATTTCTCCCCTTTCAGCGAGCTTATTACAAACTAGCTGTTTGGAACATGAGACTTTTCAAATGGAAGACCTGCTTTACAATGATACAAAAAAAAAATCAGAAGCCACTTGATGAACTTCCTAATGGAACCAAACCAACTCAACGATACCCTTGATATTTCATCTCTTTTTCCTGCTTTTTGGACCTCTCAATTTGTATTCCCGAGTTTTTTATTTCATTTACTTTCGAAATTGAGGTGAATTGGATGGAGGCTTCGAAGAAATCCATGTGGTCTTGAGAGGAGAGCCTTAGAATTTGAAACTTTAGAGCAAGACGCGGAAAAGAAGGAAAATCCTAGACCCAGGTTTTAAGATCCCCCACTCACAGGTCCGCAGGGTCTATTTAATATTGACTGAAAAGTCTTCATCACGTCGTCTATTCAACGCCAACGCGTCAGCGTCAGAGGTTAATTGGAAACAAGCCTCGGAATACCCAGCGAAGACTTGCGGAATTGATATCCTCAGGGTGAAACGAAAAAAAAAGGAAAAGAAGGATGTAAGGAAAAGTTATTTCTTGATGTAAGAAGTCGCTATCCCTTTCTTTATTCAACACCAATAAAGGATCCCTTTACAACTTCCTTTTAGGGCTCTTCCGAACCTCTATGGGGGCTCTAAGCGAGAGGTCTTCTTCTTTCCACCTTCACTTATCTATACACCCCAGGAATTAAGTTGAATACTCACTCGAAATAAGGAGTGGGTGAATATATTAAAAGAGAAACCAAGCGGATACGTTCATTTAAAACAAGGGTTCGGCGAACCCCTCCGAAACTTATTGTTTACATTTTAAAAAGTAACATGCTTGCTACTCCTCTCGCCATCTTTAGAATTTGCCCCTCGTGGGCCTGCCCAAATAGTGTTGAAAGTCATTTAGGTTGCCTAGTCCAGGGAAGTAACAGTTAATTTGACCAATCGCTTTTCGCCACGTGTGGGCGCCAGTTTGCCGTTCCCACGCGTGAGTTATTTGTGTTACCCAATGTAAAGGGGTACCGTGTTGAGACTGGGCCACTTCCTCAAGTCAAGTTATCACCTGAGATTGTTTATTTCATAAACTATTATTGCCTGCTCCGACGGTAACGCCAAAATTATCATAGCGGATTATATCCTGTATCACACTGAAATAACAACAAAAAATCTTTCAATTAACTAATGAATTATTGAATATAGCAGAAAGATAAAACATTCCTTCCCTGTATGCATTAATTCCGGGCATAATTAACAATCCTCAAGGAAAATGAGAAATTAGCGTTCGTTTGAATAACTCCAGCCAACGTACGCCAATTACCAACGTAATTATAATTTCATATTTGCCTAGTTTTAATTCAATTTTTTTCTGGTTCGTGGGGGTATTATTCAGCCCCTTTGACTTCTCTGTCCGGAATAGCAAATGTAACAATTCAGATCAGCAATTTTGAGGAGGGAGCAGCAGAAGAAGAACACAGTATGTTACACTGCAACACAATAGTTACTTGTAAGGAATGCAACAAGCTCATAATGCATTCGTTATTTACAGTCGTTTTGGAGCTGTATTCAGCAAGGAACAATGCAACAATGCTGCATTGTCTTATGCAATATTAAGAGCCCGCTCCGCGCGCGAAGACAAACGGACAACATTGCGGAATAGTTACGGAACAAATCCCCGGCGGTGAGAGAGGAATTAAGAATTCACACGAATTTGTTACGGGGGAAACGTGAAGTTAGGACGTCATTTTTTATTTATAAATTTTTTGTGTCTTTTAGATTGGTTTGGTGAGTAGTGGCTATGCCGCTTCTAAGCTACTTTCTTAAGGAGAAATAACATTATGCATCAAAAGCGTATGTATGGTTGCCTAGCGTCAGGCGCTTAGTATTAGAGTTGCGTTTGGCAGAGCGACTATAGGCAATCATACATACATATTTGGTATATAATGTTATTTCTCCATAAGAAAGTGGTTAGAACCGGCATAGTATATGTGATTAATGCTGTAATTTAATGATCGCTGAACAATGTCAACTAATTTGTGAGTAATGAGTAAAAAAATAAGGTCCAATATGAAGGGTTGTAGTATGAAAGGAAGCTTTTACTGAAACAGTTATTCTGGAAGGGGAACGCCTTGTAAAGGAAAATAATAACTAAACGCCCTTGCAATTTGAGACAAACCCCCCCCCTGCAATCATATTTAATCATAACTCGCGCTAATAATGATAATAATAATAATCTTGGAACGAAATTAGATACGTTACTTGAACATAAGCGGGGCGTAGCATTAAAGTCACGTTTTCCTCATTAATATTTATTCCGAGACAATTTTGCGTGCTCGCCGTTTCTTCTCGTTCCTTTTCCGTGAAAAGCTGCGACATCAAAGGCAACATGTTTACGAAGGAAGAGGGAATTTCGTTACGCGCCGCCTCGTATAATTATCAATTAACAAAATATGGTTTAAACTTTGTTTATTTACATGGCCAACGAACGTGCGCTAACTCCGACGTTAATACCGTTTCAGCTCGACGTCTAAGGGCCTGAAGTATCTGGATTTCAGCTATAATGAGCTTGACGGTGTTCCTTTCCAGGCGCTCAAAGAGCTGAGGACCTTACAGTGGCTTAACCTACACGGGTATGTATTATTCATTAACGTCATCATCGCAGCATTGCATTTTATTATCTTGCTTGTGTATTAGATGTTGCGGGATTAAAGGATTTTCCTTCGGGGAAGTTGTGTGTATTAAGAGCTTTGTAAGTTCGACTCGCATTATAACGATACGGGGTTTTGCTCTTACTTGAGTGTCCTCCAAGGAAAACCAAATTAATTAATAAAAAATCGAAAGTAAATTTTTTTCCCGAAGAAAGTTTCACTAATTAAAAACTCGTGTTAAGCGAAGCGCGTCCTCATTCTATATTAACCAAAACGGCTTCGATTTATTAATTGAAACCCGAACTAAACGAACGCGAATAACAAACAATCAAAAAAGTTTCCAGTTTTAAAACGAGTTTCGGGGCCGGACCAATTCATGCAAATTGGCAACGATGAGAGAAGGCCCAAATGAAAAAACAAATAAATCAAAACGTTATATAACATAATCTGAGCCGGAAGTTCATCGAGCACAATAACACCCGAATTTCAATCGCTTTACAACCTTCAATATTCACATTCGGGGACTTCAAATTGATAGAGGTTTTGGTAACGTGTAGCCTCATAATGGGTATTGATTTTCTTCGATGGAAGCCACGAGTTATTGCCTTTTGTGTGAAAGAATTACACTTTGATAACAACCAAATTTAAATATAAATGCACAATTTCGTAACAAAAATTGCCGCATGTATTTTTCAGGAATCAAATCCATTCAATAACCGGAGATTGGTCCCACATGAAGAACACGGTGGCGAATCTCTTCTTGGGGGAGAACGACATTACGGAAATCCCCGCAGATGCAAACGAACACCTCTCAAAAAACCACCACGGACTGGGCCAATTCAAGGTCCTAATTTGGTTGAACCTAGACGGTAACAGAATATCCGAAGTTCAGAAGCACTCCCTCCCCGCCAGTCTTCAGACCGTCAGCATCTCGCACAATTTGATAGAGAATTTCCCCGTCGACGTCATTTCAACCGTGCCTCACCTCCAATGGCTGTACTTACGCGGGAATCACATCAGGGCCTTCCCCGAGCATGCATTCGCCGGGAAAATTAGACTGGAGAAGATTGATTTGGGGGAGAATTACTTGAAGAATCTGCAACGTCAGCCTTTCAACAACTCCTTGTACATACGCGATTTGAATTTGGCTTTTAACGATTTAAAATTGATTAGCGACGCGAGCTTCGCCGGTTTGCAATGTGGAAGGATCATCCTCTCGTATAATCAGTTGGAAATCGTTGATAAGTGGGCGTTTGATGGGGTCGAGGACACGTTGGAGTTTCTTGATTTCGATCATAATAACTTGGTGTACGTTCCGTTCGCTCTGGGGCAGCTAAGGGCGCTCAAGTATCTCTATCTATCGTCGAATTCTTTGGCGGAGATTCCCGAGAGGGCCTTCGAAGGTTCCTGTGGTAATTTGAAGGCCGTCAGCTTCAGCGGCAATCGCCTAACTAGGATACCATCGAAGGCTCTGCAGAATTGCTCGAGGGTATCGCACTTCAACATCGCGTACAACGAAATCTACGAAATTTTCGAAGATGACTTTCTAAGTTGGGGCCAAAATATTAAAAGCCTGATTTTAGGAAATAATCGCATCACCAGCCTGCGGGCGCAAATATTTACTGACTTGAAGAAGCTCAAGGAATTAAGCTTGAGCTTTAATCCTTTAAGGTACATAGACGCCAGGGCCTTCGAGGGATTACACAATTTGGAAAGCCTCGAGTTATCCTTCAGCTTGCAAAGCGAAGAATTCGGGGTGGAAATTTTTCAGGCGATACCCCGTCTTCAGTGGCTGTCGATTGATAACAATAACTTTTATTCCCTGCCGGAAAGTTCGCTGGATTATCTGCCCGAGCTCAAGTACGTCAACTTCGAGTCTAATAAATTAAATTACATTCCGAGCAACTTGTTTAAAAATTCCGTACACTCCAAGCTAAAGGACGCGAGGTTCTCCTGCAACGAAATAAGGGAGGTACACGCGAACACTTTCAAATCGCTAAACGGATTAGAAACTGTAGTGTTATCCAATAACCGGATAAGCAGGGTACACAAAAACGCGTTCAGCGATTTGCCCAACTTGCGCCAGCTAATTCTGTCTGATAATTCAATTACGAAAATCAGCGCGCAGGCAATCTCCAATGCAGTCAATTTGCATAAGGTGGATTTGCATAATAATTTATTAAACGACTTTTCGTTCGGCTGCTTCGCCAACGTATCAAACTCCCCTCTGCACTTGAATTTGAGCCGGAACCGGATATCGACGTGCAGCTCGGATTATAAAATTTTAAACATCGAAATCCTAGACTTGCGTCACAACAGATTAGAAAGCATCCCCAGGTGTTTGGATAACGTGGCGCTACTAAAAAAAATATTTTTAGATTACAACTTCATCACAACTTTAGAGCACAACGCCTTCATGCATTTAACGTCCTTAGAAATCTTAACCCTGAAAGAAAACAACATCGCAAACGTGAGCAGGAGGTCGTTCTTCGGTCTGCAAAGCCTACAGCTGTTGGACCTATCAAGGAACTTGATCACTCATTTGCACACGAACCAATTCTCCAGCATGCCAAAACTACGCGTACTAAACCTAAGCAGCAACAACATGAATTACCTCCCAAAAGACGCCTTCAGCAACACGATCCTCGAAAAACTCGATTTGAGCTTCAATTCGTTCTCCGTGATCCCCAGCTTGAGTTTAACCGAAGTCGGGATGACGCTCAGGCAGTTCTCCATCGGTTCGAACAACATCGAGCACATCGACAGCAGGACCTTCTTCGACATCTCCTACCTCCACTGCTTGGATTTAAGCAACAACAAGCTCACGATCCTTCCGGACAACGTCTTTGCGAATTTGGGCCTCCTCCAGAAACTCGAGCTGAATTCGAATCCTCTGCGTGCCAACTTCAAGGAGCTGTTCCACTACGCCCAGAATTTAAAGGAGCTGAATTTGGCCGACTCGGGGATCAGCTCGACGCCTACGCTTCCTCTGCCCGAATTAATTCACCTGAATCTGTCGCACAACAACATCGAAATCGTCAACAGGAACACGGTACAAATTTTGTTAAGACTGAAACACCTGGATTTAAGTTTCAATCGCGTTACGCATATCCCCGCGCATCTTTGGGTGCATCTGTCGGAACTGAAGACCCTGGACTTGTCGAATAATCCCATAAAGGTAAGCTCTCAATCCTTTATAAATGCGTTTAACACTGAAATCAGAATATGTCACTTGCAAATATATGAAAGTTATTTTAATTTTAAGTTTAAGAGTAAGTTGCGTGGTAAAATACACATTGCCTTATTATTTATTCAGAAGCTTTATAGTTTCTTTTTGGACTGAAATGTTGGAAAATTTTATTTATTAGTAAAATATTCACCTCTCGTATGCACAAGGGCGGCGATTCTGCGCGATATGCTATCAATACAATTTAATGCAATTTTTTTCAAATTTTCTTTATGATTCCAATGATGGATGATTCTCTCAACTAATTGGATCTTTGTGTTAATATTTTCATTCGCCAATTCTTGTTTCAGAGATTCCCAAACATGTCCGGTGAATTCCCTGGTCATGGCAAAAGTAGTATTCCAGCTTGATCCAAATAGGTTTTAATGGATTTAGTAGTGTGGCATGGAGCCTCATTCTGCATAAATACTTTTGGACCATCTCCAAACCATTCGTTTAATTGAAAAACCAGCCTGGTCTGTAACACTTTTATATTGGTCTGACGCATCGTACCTTCAACAAGATGCAATCGCCCTATCCCACTTATCACAGACCAAACCATTACTGATTGGGGGTGCTTTACAGTTTTTACTGCACAGTCAGTATGATATTTTTCACCTGGCCTCCTTCGGACAAACTGACTTTTGTCTGTTAAAATTTGAAATGTTGACTCATCATTGAAACAAATCTGCATTTGATACAATAAAATTAATTCAATAACGTAATGTAATGTAAATAACATTATTTTAAATATATTACCATTCTCCACTGATCAACAGTTAAATGTTTATGCGCATTAGCCCAAGATAGCCTTTTTTACCATTGCTGGTGTCAATTTTGACTTCTTCACAGGTCTTCTGCATTTAAAGTCAAATCATACAGATTTCTTCTGACTGTTCTTTCTGAAACCTCATACCCAGTGCCCTGAAATTTTGCTGTTATGTCCCTGTTACTTGCCCTTCTATTTTCCACAACAATATTCCGGAGGATTCTTTTTCCTCTGAGGGTAATAATTTTTTTCTTCCCACATCTAATATTACGGAGGTTATTGAGGGGTAATTTTCTTATAACTTTTTGATTAATGCGATGCACTGAAGCCTGTGAAACTCCTCATTTTACAGCAATTTGCCTTTGATTAAGTTCCGTATGGCTCAGAAGGGCAATCATGGCAGTTTTTTGCTCTTTAGAAAGATCTTTGCCCTTTCCCATCTTAAAAAATCAAGAAAAGTTAAAAATTTATTTTTCACTCACAATTTAACATTAACTTTTTCGAAACACAATAACAAATTAATATATTTTACTTACATTGCACAAGAACAGTCAAAAAATTTTGTTTTTACCACTTTTTCTGCACGCTTTGAACTGTTAATCTTCAGCAAATTTCGGTTACAAAGTCAATTTGAAGTAATTTAAATGTTGCCAACTGTTTTTCATTAATTTTGAACTTTTAAAAATGTGTCAACACGTTGCATGAATATCAAGGGCATAAATTGATTAAAAATAAGGTTATGCAAGAAATTTTTCAAAAAATGGGGAAATTTCATGGTAAGTCTATTAATTTGGCTAGGGACTGTATATATGTTATAAAGAAAAATTACGAAATATAGGAAATAATAAGAAATCAAAGTATGCAGGGTGATTCTTGAATAAACCGCCAAAAAAAAAACCTATGAAAGGAATTAAATCATGGGTTATGAGGAAAATGTTAAAAAAATTCTTTGGAAAAATTTATAATTAATTAAAAATGACCCCAAAAAGCATGTTACGCCAATGTGCATGGAGTTCGTCGCAATCGTAAGTTGTATATCTTGTTTTCGTACGTTTTATTGTGTTTATTACCCAGAGCAATAAAACTATAAAAATTAAACTTATTTAATAGAGCGAACGCCTGCCTCAAACGTTCATCCGAGCATTTATTAATTTCTTAGCACGAAGACGATGACCTGCGAGCGTCACTCCGCTGGAAACATTTAAATCAGATCCGACTAAAATCAGTTTCAACAAAAGACAGTACCCCCGTAACAATTTAAAGCACAAAACACCCTGCATTACGCTCGTGTTTTATGCTTTAAATTGTGGTTGTTGTACTATGAATTAAATAAAAAATAATTGTGATAAATACACTCGTGGACAAAAAAATCCGGACACCAAACTTATTTTGTGTAATCATAATTTCTTTTTACAAATTATGAAAAATTACCTATTTATTTGTTATCAAAGTAAGGTTGGGGAATAAAAAAAAGGAAGTGGACATTTATTTTGATAAGAAAAACTTGAAAAACAGAAAAATGTACAAAATAACTTTTTGGCTAGGTTTCAGAACTGCGTTAACAAAAACAATGGTTAACTAATAATGTAACGAGCTGTAATGACTTCTGCCATACGGCGTGGTAAACTTGGAAAACAGTTAGAGACCTCTTCTTGTGTACTATTTTCCCATTCTTCAAGAAGAGCTACTCTGAGTTCTTGAATAGTTACCGGTGTGGGCTGTCGTTGCCGAACTCGTCGTCCCAATGAATGCCAGAGGTTTTCTATAGGGTTTTCTATAGGGCTTCGAGCTGGCCATTGTAACCGATGAATATTGACTTCATTCAAATATCGCGTAACTACCTGTGCGATGTGTGGTCGCGCGTTATCGTGCATTAACGTAAAATTTTCACCCACGAATGGAGCAAATGGTACGACGTGATCAGCTAAACATTCGCTGATATACCTATCAGCCATCAACGCACCATTTTCAATGAGAACAAGCTCAGTTTTCGCGTGCAATGAAATACCAGCCCATACCATTATGCTGCCACCACCAAATGGTGTTCTAGGAACTATGCAGCTATCTGAAAACCGTTCAGCTGGCCTTCTCCACACACGTTCTCGTTCATCTGGTGAACGTAGATGAAAACAAGACTCATCCGTGAACAATACAGAGCTCCATTGCTCCATTGTCCAATGTCTATGTTCACGTGCAAAACGCAGTCGCTCAACACGATGAGCTGGGAGCAACGTGGGACAAACAGCAGGTTTTCTTGATGTCAATCCGTATTCCTGCAATCTTCGGCGAACGGTTCGAGCTGAATCTCCACTTGACCAGATAAAACCGTTGATGGTAAACCACGGTCGCGTAGTGTGGATAATACCAAAAAGCGGTCTTGTCGTCGGTTTGTGATGCGTGGTCTTCCCGATCCTGGTCTTCTCGTGTTTGGCAACATCGCTGGATTACGACTTGGGTGGTACTTTGAGGAACATACAACACATCAGCGATGTATCTTATGCTGCGCCCATCTTCATTTAAAGTTACTGCTCGAACCACATTTTCAAGTCGCATTTTGTCCAAACTATAATGTTATTCCTGACAGTTAAAATGCGCAGTTCAACTTATGAAAACTGAATAAACAACACACTAAGATTTTTTGAGTAAAGATAATTTTGCACAGTTTTGGTTTGTCTTAAGTTTTGCAGATTAATTAAGTGCATACTACCCCTTTTGTATTTCCCAATCTTACTATTTACGTGTTATAAAAAAAAGCAAATACAAAAATCAATTTTTTCCTATGATAACAGAAATTAATTGGGTGTCCGGAATTTTTTGTCCACGAGTGTAATTTAAAAATAACCGTTTTACCTGTCAAAGCAGTTGCTCAAACTGAAGACCATTATTATTAAAGCAAGCTAGCCCATTTTCTGAAATTTTCCCTTAAATATTAATAGCTCTACAGGCCTTTGTGGCCCATAGCTTGGGTGACAATTCCTCTCCATTCCTGTCTGTCCTTCGCTTTTCGTTTCCACTCTTTTACTCCTAGTTTTCGTAAGTCTGCTTCTACTTAGTCTTCCCATTTCGATCTCGGTCTTCCTCTTCTTTTACTAGTCAGCTCTCTTCTTCCTAGTATTTGCTTTGCTATCCTTTCATCTTCCATACGTTCCACATGTCCCATCCAACGTATCCTGCTGGCCTTAACGAGATTTACGATGGGTGCGTTCGCGTATACGGCGTACAGCTCTGGGTTCGTCCTTCTTAACCATCTGTCTTCCGTCTTCTTACCGCCAAAAATTCTCCTCAGTAAACGCCTTTCACATGCTCCTAATTTTTCTTGTTCTGCCTTGTTTAACACCCACGTTTCACTCCCATAAAGTACTACCGGTCTGATTATCGTTTTATAAATCCTCAATTTTACGGACCGCGAGACTTTACGTGATTTAACTATGTGCATTACAGATGCCACGCTTTACTTATCCTCGCTTTTATTTCTTCTGTGTCTCCTCCATCACTCTTTACCACTACTCCTAGGTAATTAAAACTGTCCACTTTTTCGAAATTGTACATTCCTCTTTCTTCTGTTCGTACTGTAAAGTACCTTCCTTCTTCTTCTGTTTTTCCTACCAATGTCATGGCTTTCGTCTTCTCTGCGTTAATCCTCAGTCCTACTTTTTGTGCAACTTTCTCTAACCTCATTAGTGTATGCTCTAATTCGCGCCATGTCCTTGCTATTAGTACTACGCATAGGCTAGACAGTGGTTGCTCTTGTAATATATGGTTCCCCTAATGTTTATTCCACTTTCCCTTACCACGTATTCCAACACCAGATTAAAGAGCACTGATGACAACGGGTCACCTTGTCTAAGCCCTTTCTCAATTCTGAATTTCCTTGTTGTTGCCCCCATTATCTTCACGGCTGCTACTGAGTCACGCAACGTCATCTTCACTAGGTCTATTAATTTACCAGGGATACTAAGCAGTCTTAAGATCTGATATAATTGGGTTCTTTCTACAGTGTCATACGCAAAATACATGCGTCCTAACCGATCAAAAGAGGGTGTTTTATTATTAATATTTTTCGACTTTCCCGTTTCTACATAATTAATCGGTATAAACAACGTAAACTCATCAAACATGAGTTGATTGGCGCTCGCATTTTGTTATGAAATTGCGTTTGCAATTTCGTCGTTCCTGCACCATAATGAGACGAACTAATTACGTGCGTTTGCGGAAGTTAATTGGTAGAAATTTTGTGTGTACGATATTTCAGCACCTATTGATTTATGAATAATCCACAACGAGCTTTTGTTAACTCTGAAACACGCTCGTGGAAGCACGTGATTACACAGAGGGGCATTGTTAATTTTTGAAATTGCTCAAATTGCTTTAACACAATTACCAGCTTTTGAATTCCAAAAAAGAAATATGGCCGGGTCGACTTTCGTATAAAATAACGTGCGACAAACTTCGATATTTAATAAAAGTTTGTTTCCAGGAAATCGCAAGTGATAACTTCCAAGGCCTAAGAAATCTGCAGGTCCTGAATATCCAGGGATTAAAAAAGTTGGAGAAGTTCGAGAGCAAGGCGCTCACGCAAATAAAAATTCTATCGTCGCTCTCGATGGAGACATGGCCTAAAATTGAAAATTTCCGGAGCCAACTATGCGCCCTCCTCGCGAATCTACATCAGCTGAGGATATTAAAGTTGCACGTCCAGGACCCCGTGTTGGACGATCAGTTGCTTTGCGCATCCAATAGGAAAATACGTCACCTCGAAATAACGGGCAGGAGCTTGAGGAGCGTCGACAGGAACGCGTTCGCCAGGTTCACCAAGAATCCGGACCTGAAGTTAATTATTACGAATACGGAAATTGAGGAGCTACCTGCGGGGTTGTTTTCGAACATGTACAAAATTTCCTATCTCACGATCGACTTGAGGAATAACATGTTGTCACATCTTAGTCCTGAGATTTTTTATGGGAACGTTACGACTTGGGAAAATGTTGGAACCACTTTAATTTCAGGTAAGTACAATTTATTAAAAAAAAGGTGCAATTCACGAAACAGTTTTAAAAAAAGCAAGCAAGTCTCACATAAAACATCAAAAAAGGACCTTTCTTATATTAGTGATCTAATGATAACGGAAAGAAGATAGAAATGTATCAAAATTAGGGACAACGAAAACAAAAGAGAGAGAGAGAGAGAGGGGGGGGGGGGAATATATTCAATAAAAGACATTTCATCGGTTTCTAGTTATTACTTTCATCACCATCATCGTCCTTGAAGGTCCATGGTTTGGTTACGAATCGTCCTTCATTTCATTTTCGCCTGCATTTGTTTCTTCTTTTTTCTTCTTCTTCCAACTTTGCTCATCGTCTTCTCGCTTTCAATGCCAAAATTGTTCTTATGTATTTTTTTATTTCCTCATCAATTACATTTTTTTGTTTCTTCTTCGTTTTTATTTTCATCAGTAACACTTTTTCTTCACGCTTCTATTTGCGGTTCTTCTGCTTGACGATTTATATTTTCGCCTATATTTTATCTCTGCTAACAACCTAGACTTTCTTCATCTTCTTCTTCTTCAATGGAATGTTGTTTCGATTGTTTCCTAACTTACTTAGCTTTTCTTCATTTTTCATTCTTCACCTTGTGTTCCTTAACTTCCCTTTCATTTCTTCATTTTTCACCCTTCATCTTGTGTTCCTTAATTTGTTTTTCTTCATGTTGTGTTCCATAAGTTGTTTTTCTCTTCGTCTCTCTTCACTATTCGCCATCAGCAGTTCGACTGTGGGGGACTCACACGTTGCTTAGCGACCAGCAAAACCAAGCCACGATGACAGACGACAAAAACCGTTAAAATAACAACTGTCAATCAATGTCATTTTGACAGATACGGGTGAAACGTCACGTAAAATTGTGATTTGTTTTTGAATTCTTTTTAACTGACTTGTCGCTTGTATTGACTTTGCTCTTCACACTAAGGATCTTGTCGTTCTTCAACTTTTTCGTTATGTTGTGTTTGTACTTCTTGATTGAAAAGCTTTACATTTCTCCTGTTCATTCTTCCCTTCTTTATTATTAGTCAATTTGAAGCTTCTTTTTTCTTCTTATTTTGTTCGTGTTTTCATTTGCTTCTTCATTTTTCTTTGAAGCAAATAAATTTTTGAATTTTATCTGCGATTTCTTCAACGACAGTTGTCCTTTTAAGTTTCTTTCCTTTTCTCTTGTTTTTTATTCTTCATTTCACCTTCTTATTGCTTCTTCATTTTTTTTTCGCCAACAAGCTCTAATTCTATGGTTTTCTTTGTGGTTTCTTCATCGCTGTCAATTCCTCTTCTTGTTTTTCTTTATTCTTGCTTTCTTGCTTCTTCATTGTCTTCCACGGTAGCCAAACCTTTTGAATATTTTCTGTGTGATTCTTTAAGAACAAAATCTTCATCTTTTTTTTTATTGTATGAAAACTTCTTCATTCTCTTCTTCACTGTCAGCAGTTCTTCTTTCTTTTATCTTCGTGATTTCATTTGTTTCTTCATTTTTCGCCAACAAACTTTTAATTTTTATAATTTTTTCTGCGATTTCTTCAATCTCAGCAGTGCTTTTTTAAACTTCTTTTTGCTACGTCGTTTTTTCTTCTTAATTTTACAACCTCGCTTGCTTTTTTATTTTCTTTGTCAACAAATTCGAAATGTTTGGATTTTTTTAAGATTTCTTCATGGCTGGCAGTTCTTTTAAAGGTTCTTCTCTGTTTTTCCCCTAATTTTTTATTCCTGATTTCATAATCTCATTTTCTTCTTGATTTCTTAGTAAACACACTCGAAATGTTTGAGTTTCTTCATCGCTGGCAGTTCGTTTAACCTTCTTCTTCTTTTTCCTTTGTTTTTTTATTCTTGATTTTATATTGTCATTTGCTTCTTCGTTTTCTTAGTTAATACATTTCTAATTTTTGTTTTTTTTTGTGGTTTCTTCATAGCTGGCAGTTGTTTTAATTTTTTTTTAATTCTTGATATACTTGCTTCAATTTCTTTTTTAATTTTTTTCCTATGGCTTCTTCATCACCGGCAGCTCTCTTAAGCTTCTTCTTTCTTTTCGCTAGTTTTATTCTTGATTTTATAACCTCATTTGCTTCATCACTTTCTTCACTAACATCGACAACATTATTTGTTCATTGATGACAATCCTTTTGAGTTTCTTCTTTCGTTTTTCGTGGTTCACTTTTTTTGATTCCTTCTTGCCAACATTATTTCTTCATCGATGACAACTCCTTTAAGCGTCTTCTTTCTTTTTACCTTATTTTTTTATTCTTGATTTCACAATCTTATTTACTTCTACGTCTTCTTAGTCAGCAAACTGTAATTTTTCGGTTTTGTTTGTGGTTTCTTCATCACTCTTAATTCTTTTAAGTTTCTTCTATATGTTTTCTATTTTTCTTTAATCTTGATTTCTTGCTTCTTCATTGTTTTCAACAGTAAGTAAACTTTCGAATATTTTCTTTACGCTTTTTTAAGAACAATATCTTCAATTTGTGTTTTTGTAATATCTAACTTTGTCATTCTCTTCTTCACTGGCAGATTCTTTTAAGCTTCTGCTTTCCTTTTGATTTGTGATTTCACTTGTTTCCTTTTCGTTAACATGCTTAATTTTTAATTTTTTTCTGCAATTTGTTCTTCAGCTGTCCTATTTAAGTAAGCTTCTCCCTTCTTCCTTCTTCCTAGTTTTGTCTTCTTGATTTCAAAAGATCGTTTGCTTCTTTTTTTTCTTTGTTTTATAACCTTCATCACTTTCTTCACCAATATTATTCCTTCATTGATGACAATTCTTTTGAGTTTCTTCTTTCGCTTTTCTTCGTCCACTTTTTTTTATTTCTTCTTGACTGACAGTTCTTTTAAGTATCTTCTCTCTTTTTACCTTATTTTTTTTTTAATTCTTATTTTCTTCTACATCTTCTTAGTCAACAAACTCTTTGGTTCTCTTGTGGTTTCTTCAACGTTGGCAATTCGTTTAAGCTTCTTATTTTTCCTTCGTTTTTTTTTAATTTTTTAATTTATAATTTCTTTCTTCATTTTCTTCACCAACAAACTCTAAATAAATAAATAATTGATAGTTTCTTCATCGCCGGCAATTCTTTTAAGCTTCTTCTTTCATTATTCATCGTTTATTTTTTATTTTGATATTATTTGTTTCTTAATTTTCTTAGATAATGAACTCTCTATTTTTTTTGTGCTTCTCCGCCACTAGGAGCTTTTCCATATTTTTTTATTCTTGATCCAGTGGTTTCTTTATTTTCTTCGACAGTAAACTAACTTTTTGATTTTTTTGTAACTTCTTCGTCATCAATAGTTTCTTCTTTCCTCGCCTCTCGATTTTATTCATCAATAATTGTAAATTTTTCGGACTTTTGTGATTTCTTCATTGCTGACAGTTGTTTTAAGCTTCTTCTTTTTTTTTCATAATCTCTCGTTTCTTATGGTTTTTTCATCGCTGGCAATTCTTTCTTTCCCCTTCGTTTTCTTTATTCTTCATGCACTTGCTTCTTCATTTTCTTCAACAGTAAAGTAAATTTTTGAATTTTTTCTATGGCTTCTTTAACGTAAGCAGTTGTTTTAAGTTTCTCCTTTCTTCCTTCCTCATTACTTGCTTCGTTTTCTTCAATATATTTTTAATTTTTAAATGTTTTTCTGCGGCAGAAATCTTTTTTATTTTTTGTCTTATTTGTCCTTGTCTTCTGCACCAATTGGATTTTGTTTATTTTTCTTTTGGATTTTTGTGATATCTATGTTTTCTTCTTCTTCTTCAGATGCACGAGCATTTTTCAAATGTATGATGGCTTTCTCATTTTAATCAATTTTATTGATTCCTTCTTCATCACACACACTAGTTTTCAATGCATTTCAATTTCTCTCACTTTTTTTCTTTCCGATTTCGTAATTACTATTTATTTCTTTTTTTCATTTTCTTACGCAATAGTTTCTTTTTGTTTATTCATTTATCTACTCACTGATTAAAAAAAAAAGAAATGTTTTTCTTTAATATAAGTATGTGTAAAAAACATAAATTAATTTTGTCCGTCCTGTATCATGTAACTATAACTTTTGTTGGAGACTCCCCAATAACATGTTTTATTAATTCAAAAATTTCATATCCTCTCAACAAAAATTTAAATCGGCTGCCCAAACCCTTTACTTCCAGGTGGCCTGACAATATCGGAGAACCCCTTCAAATGCGGCTGTCATCTTGCATGGTTGGGCTACTGGCTACGAAGATGGATGAGGGAAAGTTTGCAGTCGCACAACGCCCCCGTCGAGACGGTGACACGCATGAACGACGCCCTCAAAGAGGCCGTCTGCACCGACGTGTCTTCCGGAAGCAAGATACCCATAGTTCAGCTGATGCCCGAAGACATGAGTTGTCACGCGAGCGCCCTCAGCACGGCCTCCAGTTCGAACAAACTCTCCGTGATCTTCGTGGTTTTGTGTTACGTGCTGGTTTTGACGACGTACGAGACCGATTATTGTAAATAAAACACACAAATCGAATTCTTCCAGTACTCTTTATTTATTTTGGATTTTAAACGAGAGTGATTTTATTTAAAATACATTTTGAAGATGGTTAAAATACGAAACTATTTTTATTATATTTTTTAGTAAATGAAACTAAAAGAAATTTAAAAAAATCGTTAGTTTCCTCATTTAACCATCTATAGACAAACCAAAAAAAAAAAACAAGATCCTGAAGTGATTTAATTTAAAAGACTGGTGAATAGCTTATGTCGTTTTCAAAAAATAAACTTCACACGATTTTTGCATCTGGATGTGATTTTCCTGGACTCCTTTCTAATTAATTGTAAATTGTAATTTCGTATGTATTATAATTTAAAAAAAGACACTTCATTTTGTACTCTTTTTTTAAAAAAATAAAACCATGTAAATATGTAAGTAATAAAGAAACATATCATATTAGTTAATAGTTATCGAAAAAATTTATTTGCTCAAACGTGTCAATCAGATGTGTACATACATAAACTGTTGGTTGATGAAATATAGGGTTTAGAATTTTGTAACGTTTTGTAGTCATTTCGTATACGTATATATTTTTATTAATAAAAATTAATTAAATAAATGAATTACTTGAGAAACTAACTCATAAATTTATTACATAATAAAAAATTCTAAAAAGAAAAGGCAAGAGCTGTTTATATCACAATTCAATGCAACAGTGTTTCTTCTGTTTAGAATTAATTCTTTGCTACATTAAAAAGAAAAACAAAAAGTAGAATAAGTTTCATTTATTTAAAACAGACATGAAAAATCAGTCAAGAATTAAAACAATTCTTAATTAACAGAAGACGTTTAAAAAGTAAATAAACATTTTTGAATTAAATCTCCTTAAATATTACAAACAAAAAAGAAAGATTAATACCTTATACATTAATGTTGCAGAAATATCTTTCATGATCATGACTAATTAAGGCCTTATTTACTGATCAATTCAGGTAACAATCTCAACATTAAAAAAATAAAACTGAAAATGAAAAAGTAAATTCCTTTCGATTTATACTTAATTAAATAGGGCTTTTTTTTTTAGAGTAGCAAATTCGGGGAGGGATAAATGATTGCAAATCTCACAACGCCAATGTGGCTATAATACTCTTACACGATCCCTTACAACACACTAAGCTAAGCTACAACCTAAGCTGCCAAAAATATACACAACTTCAAGGCTTGCTTTATCAAAGTTTTTTTTTTCTTAAGACATCTTATCACCTGAGCCGATCACAAAGGCAAAACGAAAGGTCTCCTTAATACTATCGACAATGGAAAATGACTAGACACTTACAAAATGTGAATCTCACTACATTAGAAACGGTAACGAATAAAATGTAACTGCGTAAATCACAAGAGGTTATTGAAATGAAGCTTATCGTTATCAGTTGAAAGCACAAATCGTTACGTGTTGCCAGTGTCCCTGAAAATTAAAAAAAGCAAAATTCAATTGAGTTTTATTTTAAACATCGACTTATAATTGGTTTGTAGTTAACATTTCCTAAGGCTTTTTAGACCCTATTAATTTAGAGCCTGATCTGTAGTAACCTCAGAAAATATTGCTTTGTCGTAATGGTAAATAGAAATAATAAATTAGTACTTACTGCTGTGCCAACATCCCATCCGCTACCCGCTGGGTTTTCAGGGCAAATTCCCTCTCTTCTTAACATCACCCCTCCGTCAGTGGTGGCCCAAACTTCTGTTTTCCCCACGCTTATTTGTTTGAATCCGGCAGTGTGAGGAGCAGTACCTTAGGCAGAATTTAATTTTGAAATCCTTACACTATTTTTAACTTGAATTTAAATAATTGAGATTAAACTCGGGTTAAAATTTAATGCTACTTATGGACCAGGAAAATTGAGGCACTTTAAAAATTCCTATACACCCTAAAAATTGTATTGTCTAGAACTCTGTAAAAATTACTTAATGTGACTCAAATTTCCCTTGTGCTTTTAAATAACATTTCATTTTTGGACCAAGAGGATTAAGTATAGTTTTTCAATATTTCCAAATAGTTTTTCGTTTCTGATTCAGTATAAAACGACAGATCTATGATCAACAAAAATAATCCGGACTGAAGCGACTTGGACGCAAATTAAAAAAATTCATGAGAAACTCTGTGAAAATTTAAAAACCCCATCTTTTCCAGACAGCCTAAAATAAACTTGAAAGAGTGTCAGAGTCATAAAAATTAAGCACTTTATGAAACCCTGCAAAAATATTATTGAAAAAACTCTAAAGATCTTAAAAAAAAAAAAACAGAAAGAACGCTCAAGTATCCCCATTTGGGATTCTTCAAAATAACAGTTATTTTTGTAACCCCCGAGAAGACTGAGTTTGCAATCTATCAAAAAAAAGCTTCAATTTATTAAAAAAAAAAGTTGGATAACCCAAAAGCGACTGAAGGATACTTTTTGGTTAGTGGCGCCATCTAGTAACCTCGAACAGAAGCTCTTCCACTACATTTCCAGAGAGACAATTAAAATCAAAAATTAAAAAGCACCGCATAAATCAATTAGTTTAAGATTTCATTTAAAAAAATGTATAATATTTCAACAAGTTTATAATAAAAACGTGATTTTACTGCATGCTATCGCCATCTAGTGATGTAGAATAATTTTAACTTCAGTAACGACTGTTTTAGAAAAGTGTTAAAAACAGGAAAGTAAAAAGCTTGTATGGCATAAGCGTCATATAAAGCTGAAGGGTCCAAACGTATTTTAAGTTGTTGAAATGTTTATAATCGCCATCTAGTGACGCCCAAACAAGATTACTTTGTTATAATTTCTCTCTCTTCTAAAAGGATCTTAGAAAACAAAATAAAACAAAAGACAATCGAAAGCAAAAAAAAAAATTTCATAAAACAAAAACAGTATGAAACAATAAAATGGGTAAGAGCAATTGACGTTTGAAAAAATAACTTGAACTGGATTTTACAACCAAAACAAAACAAAAGACGATCGAAGGCGAAAGAAAAACAAATGATTTTCATAAAAGAGGAACAGTATGTAATCAGCATGTGAAGAGAATGATGAACAAGAACAACAGAAATGGATCTTAGAATAGAAAATAAAACAAAAGATAATCGAAAGTAAAAACTAGTTCATAAAAAAAAAAACAATTGAAAGTAAAAAAAAGTTCATAAAACAAAAGCAATTTACGATGAAAGACGAAAGGAATCATGGGTAAGAGCAATTGACATTTGAAACAACAAATTGAACTGGATTTTTCAACAAAAAAAAAGCTTCAATTTATTTTTAAAAAAATGGATAACCCAAAAGTGACTCGCTTCATTTTTCTTTTCAAATCGGAACTTGAAGCTGATTTGTGTTTTTTAATCTAGAAATTCTGCCATTGCAATCACTGCCCTGATATCCACGCAATTTTTCTGAAGAGTACTTTTTGGTTAGTGGCGCCATCTAGTAACCTCGAACCGAAGCCCTTCCACTACATTTCCAGAGAGACAATTAAAATCAAAAATGAAAAAGGACCGCATAAATCAAGTAGTTTAAGAGTTCATTTAAAAAATGTAACATACTTCAACAAATTTTATAATGAAAACGTGATTTTACTGCATACTAGCGCCATCTAGTGATGTAGAATAATTTTAACTTCAGTAACGACTGTTAAAAAGAGGAAAGTAAAAAGCTTCTATGGCATAAGCGTCATATAATGCTAAAAGGTTCAAATGTATTTTAAGTTCGTCAAATTTTATAATCACAAACGCCATCTAGTGACGCCCAAACAGAATTACTTCGTTACAATTTCTCTTTCTTCCAAAAAAAAAACTTAAAAAAAAATTAAGCCCCAAGTTTGCTTTCTTTTTTTTCCTTGTTTTGTGATAAGTAATATCACAGATAATAGAACTAGACAGATGGCTCTTCAAATGTTTTAAAATTGACGTCCCAATTTGGAGTCAAACTCGGTGTTAGTTTGGAGACAGCTCACCAAATATGTGGCGGCGCTTCTGTTATCACAGCAGGGTGAAAAACCGAAATGTGTAAATATCTTAGTAAAATTTGTACAAATTCTATGACTAAGTGATGTGATGCAAAGATTAAAACGAGAATTAACAACATATTTTAAGCGTACATCACATTATCTTTAAACTTATTTCTCTTTTACTTAAAAGAGACATCTGGTGGTAAATGAGCCAATTGAGCTTCAGAATTAGCAAATGGTTTGTGACAAATGTTCAGTTTTCGATTTTGTTCTATTAAGTATTTAACAAACTATTTTTAGAGCGTCCAGTCGTTCCTATCTCGTTGGCTATCTGGAGAGATCTATTATCTGTAGTAATATTGAGCGCCCTCTATTGATCTGGAGTTGCAAACCTAATTACAACAAAAAAAAGCTCAATTCCACCGAGTTCGGTGTTTCATTAAAAAAAAAAACTGCTCTAATATGAAAGTGATTGAGTCCTTCATATTTTAATATTAACTTGCGTCTACTAGCTACAGTAAGTAGTAACAGCAAGTCGAACTATTTTCGTTGTAATTTCAAAGAGTTGTTAAAAAGAAAGGAAAGCCATCTAAAGTTTAATTAAAAAAAAAATATCTATGCACCTCAGATAACATTGTAAGGATTTTGAAGGATTTTTTGAGTTTCTGAAGCTTTATAATTAAAACGGTACTGTTTTTCTAGCGCTGTCTAGAGGATTGTCACTGCAGTTTTAGAGCGTTCACAAAAAGAAAATTGTTCTCTTATTTTAAAATTTTGTAATCGCAAACGCCATCTAGTGACCCCCAAACAGAATTACTTCGTTATAATTTCTCTTTCTTCTCAAAAAAAAAACATTCTGCTTTCTGAGAAAGTAAGTCCCAAGTTTGCTTTCTAAATTTCAGTTTTTCTTTGTTTTGTGATAAGTAATATTCAACGCCCTCTATTGATCTGGAGTTGCAAACCTAAATACAACAAAAAAAAGCGCAATTTCACCGAGTTCGGTGTTTTATTAAAAAAAAAAAAAAACTGAAATTAAGTCCCAAGTTTGCTTTCTAAATTTCAATTTTTCTTTGATTTGTGATAAGTAATAATCAACGCCCTCTATTGATCTGGAGTTACAAACCTAATTACAACAAAAAAAAGCGCAATTCCACCGAGTTCGGTGTTTTATTAAAAAAAAAACTGCTCTAATAAGAAAGTGATTGAGTCCTTCATATTTTAATATCAAATTGCACCTACTAGCGCCATCTAATAACAGCAAGTCGAACTATTTTCGGTGCAATTTTAAACAATTATTAAAAAGAAAGGAAAATCATCATCAAAAAAGTTTAATTTAAAAAAAAATATATTTGTACCTCAGATAACATTTTGAAGGATTTTTGAGTTTCTGAAGCTTTATAATTAAAACGGTATTGTTTTTCTAGCGCCATCTAGAGGATTGTCACTGCAGTTTTAGAGCGTTCACAAAAAAGAAGTTGTTCTCTTTGATTTTTAAATTTTATAATCGCAAACGCCATCTAGTGGCCCCAAACAGGATTACGTTCGTTACAATTTCTCTTTTTTCTTAAAAAAATGTTCTGCTTTCCTGAGAAATTAAGTCCCAACTTTGCTTTCTAAATTTCAGTTTTTCTTTGTTTTGTGATAAGTAATATTCAACGCCCTCTATTGATCTGGAGTTGCAAACCTAAATACAACAAAAAAAAATCGCAATTCCACCGAGTCCGGTGTTTTATTAAAAAAAAAACTGCTTTAATACGAAAGTGATTATTTTAATTTCAACTTGCACTTACTAGCGCCATCTAGTAACAGCAAGTCGAATTCTTTTTCGTTGCAATTTCAAAGAGTTGTTAAAAAGAAAGGAAAATCATCTACAGTTTAATTTAAAAAAATATATATGTACTTTAGATAACAATTTGAAGGATTTTTGAGTTTTTGAAGCTTTTTAATTAAAACAGTATTGTTTTTCTAGCGCCATCTAGAGGATTGTCACTGCAGTTTTAAAGCGTTCACAAAAAGGAAGGTAATTCTCTTTGATTATTTTAAAATTTTAAGATTATCACGGCGTCACACTACTGGCACCATCTAGTCACTTAGAGCAGAACTCAATTCACTACAATCACAGTTTTTTTTTAAAGCAAGACTACTTGAGAAATTAAGATGAAGAAAAAAAAAAGGAAATTTCCTACGCATACTTAAATCCAAATTATAATTTATTTTTCATTCCCTTGTGCCTGGTATTTAACACCACCTAGTGATACTTAAGCAAGTCAGCATTGCAAATTTTATTTAAAAAAGAAAAAATCTTCCTGCCACGTTAAAAATGGTGGATTTTTTGTTTGTTACTCCTTTCATTAAAGAGAAAGTGGTTAAAGTTAAAGGCAGTAAGTTCCTCAAATATAGCTATTAACATGGCGTCACCTAGTGACAACAAATCAAACTAATTTCACCGCATTTCAAAGAAAAAGGTTAGTTATATTTTAAAAAAATGTGTACCTCCTTCGGGAAATGTTAAAAGAATTAGAGATATTAAGCTCTTGAAACGGCATTGCATCAATAGTGTACCATCTAGTGACTTACCAATGCAGTTTTAGAGCAATCATAAAAAGAAAAAGACAAAGAGTGTGCTTTTTGACTTTTTTTAACCTTTTTAATACTAACATGGTGCTATACCACTGGCGCCACCTAGTGATTAGGAGCAAAAACGAATTGATTACGATTCTAGATTCTTCTTTTTTAAAGCACACATTCCTGAGAGATTAAAAAGAAGCAAATTCCTAAGCAAATTTATTTAAATTAAAATTGTTTTTTTTTTAATTTTGTTGACAAAATAAAATATCCAAAATCCATCGTTTCCTAGAATAAACTTTAAAGAGAATTTTTTAATAATTTGAAACCTTTTTGGGTTTTAAAGTCCCCAATCCACTTGGTCCAAAATAAAATGTGTTTTGGTAAATTTATTCGGAGATATCCGAAAGTAATCGATTTTGTGCCTTTTGATGGGTCTTACAGGCCCAATTTTTCCTGGATCCAAAACAACATTTCCCACACAACTACTAATATTATACTTACTGGTTATAAAAGCATCAATATTTACACAAAGCCAACTTCTACCCTCGGGTTTAACATCGGTTATGCCCTGCCTCGCATATAAATTCCCCTTACGGTCAACTGCCCATACTCCGGCGGAATGTACGGAAATTTGTTTCAATTGAACACCACTCGGTGCTTCAACACAGGTCCACTCTTTCCCTTCTAGCTGGTCTTCAGAAATTCCTTTTCGAACGAAGGCACATCCACTCGAAGTTGTCGCCCAAACCTGATCGAATGGTCCACAACTGATGCTGCTCAGGGGTTTATCCGAATTCACGTGTTCCCATTTTGAACCCTACAAATATTTTGTTTGTTTTAATTTTTTTGTTAATATTGTTAAACTCACTGCAGGATTCGTTCTTGATACTCCCAGTCGAATCATGGCCTGCCCACCGGTTGCTAAAGCCCAAGTTGCCACGGGTGAGTCCTCCTCATCATGCACAGGTTCAAGTGCAACATCCAACAACTTCGTATGCCCCAACTCCTGCCAAGGACCCGTGGTGGCCACGGCACATCTCCTATACCACCTGCGCCTCCTCACATAATCAGTAAAGTGTTTATTCGCGTGGTAAGTCGAGGGAAAATCAACCGCATACTGCCAACCATCCTTATCAACCCCACCAGGCACGTGAAAATCAATCAACCAATCGCTAATCCACTGCCAATGCATTGAGAGTAACTTAACTTGATCTTTCGTTCTTCTCTGTCTACCAGTGATATCACTCCACATGTATCTATCGGTTGGTAAACCTGTTGAAGTGTAACCCGTAACGGGGTTCCACCTTTGATTTTCATACACTCTGTAATCCTGTGAGTCGGCCATGGGAAGCACGTTGTTACTATCGAGCGCTCCAAGGAATCCACCGCCCCATCCCTTATTGTAAACCCAACACGTGTGATCGTACCCGATGCCCCAAGTCACGCCAGCCCGACAAGTTTCAACCCTGCGCAAGTGACCACCCAGTTGCCTCCAAAACATCTCCTTCGGATTCAAAATGATATTGGGGGTTTCAAACCTCAAGCTACGCAGCTGTAACTTCCCCCAGGCCTCAACTTGAGTCGCAGAAGAGCAAGGGCTACGATGTCGGTGACTAAAACACTTCTCCCCGTTCACGTAGCCGACGTAAGAATCGAAATGACACTCGATTTTCAACACGAATTCCTGCCCCCTCTCGAAAGGCATGGCCCCCTCTCGTTCTTCAACGCCCCATTTACCATCGAGCATGGAGTTACGCACTAGGACCCCGTCTTCAAAGCGGGGGTTTATGTGAAGCGCATAGTTAGGTAGCTCGGTGAAATTCTTGTGCTTCTGTTTATATGAAGAGTAAGCGCATAAGTTCAGAGCGAATCGATCTGCATCATCGTCTGGGCAGCCAAAAATGTGTATAACCGTGCCGGGGACACAGCTTGCATGCAGCGGTATTTTAATGGGTAATTCCTTCCCCGTCAAATCGACCTCGTAAACGCTGCTGGTCTCTTGAACGGAAGGGGCTATCTGTTTCGGATCCCAAACAAAAACATCGCCTAAGGTGGTCACGGACCAAATGCTGTTATCACTCGGTGGTCCTGTCATTATTAATTTCGACTCGTGGGTAAAAGAATCTGAGTGTGTTGAAGAACTTTGTTTACCTGACACTGAGTGCATGTCTCTGCCGATTGATGCGAAATGAGCGAGCCACTCCTCGAGTTGGGTGTCGGTTGCGAATTGGACACGCACGATTTGCAAGGGCAGGTTCGGGGTGTGTATTGCTAGCCTCGGATTGCCCGGTTCGCTGCAGCATTGCACGAAACTCACCTCGTTCATACTAAATTGGTGCTGCAAAGAAATTAAAATGGTGAATTGGTAGGAAATTAATTGTTACGCACCATTGTAGTTGCACCATCCGGATTTAAAATCGTCAAAGTCCCTGACACGGAGACCCATTCTAGCTGTAGGACGCAGTCGATGAAAACTGACCCATTTAAATTGACCCTTGCTTCTCCTGCTTGCACCCAAGAAGATGTATCCACTGCGGGTTCAAAATTAGAAAACGACTTATCATTGGGCAACCTTGCTTTAAGCTCATCTAATATCCTCAGCCTCCAAGGCTCGCCTAGTTCGGCTTGGGTTGCGTTGCCTTGCTCGGCAAACCAATTGGGCAACTGGTTTGGATCAACCGTGCATGCCCCGGCCTCCACCCAAGACCAAGGCGCTTCATATTCAGCCCAACCAAGTTCTTCGTCGTCTGCAAATATGCAAGAGTCTTGCCTGTCAGACCATAAGCTCTCATCAGATTCCGGATGGACTTCCGAGCCTACGATTGACCCGACTGAACGCACAGGACTCCACGCTTTGGGGTTCTTAAGTTGGGTCTCAAAAAGTTTACCGCTTAGTTCCCCGACTGGGAGCGAAGTGGGGGCAGTAGGTGCCGAGTGGCTTTGATCTTCCCATTCGGATATTCCTGATGAATCACATAGGCTATGTGGCCTATTCTATAATAAATAATTACAAAATGCTTTATTTATTATTTAAATTGTTTACCAGTGAATTGGTACTCCGGGTGCTGCTATTTAACTTGTCCCGGTTCAAACTCGCATTGCTGCTGGTCCGACTAACTTGCAACATCGCATGTAAGCTCCTCCATTTCTTCCCAGTCAAATCTCCATTGTTGATGCCGGTCCGGTAGTAAACAGCTCTATCATCAGTGCCGATAGCAAACACCTGATCGTTAGCTGTGACCGATACCAGCGACATCTGCCCCACCATTTCCACCCAGCCACACCCAGCAGCCATTTCCTCACTAATTCCGGCCCCTTCACCTTTAATTCCTTTGCGAAACCACACCTTTTTATCTTGTGTAACCGCCCATACGGAGCAGAGCCCCACGGATAAGTGTGTGACGCGCAGGACATCCGAGGGGCCACGGACTTCCACCCAAGTCTCACCTGATATCGACTCTCTTGTGACCCCCACACGAACTAAAGCTCGACCGTCTAAAAGCGCAGCCCATACTAGACCCGTAGGGCCAACGCTTACTTGGCTTACTTCACATCCTACCGGTACGGAAACACAATTCCACTTCGCTCCTTCAGGAGACCGAGTTGTAACGCCAGAGCGAAACATGACCTACATTTACAGGGTATTTGCTAATTTATATAATTATTTCAACCCAATTCCTTACCCGATTGTGTGAAGTAACAGCCCATACTAACATGGTGCCCGAATCTGCTCCTGAAATGAACTGTCCCCCAATGGAAATATCAATGAAGGGCTCCTAAAATGCCACTCCTTTTATAATATTTACTCATTACCATCTTTATAATACACACCGCTGTGGCATCCTTATGCAATGGGGCAACTGCACACCAGGAATTCATTGCTGCGTACCTGCGAGACCTAACCCATAATCTGCGACGCACACAAGACTTCCACTGCTTCTTCGGATTATACTGGGCAGGGAAATCTATTGCGTAAGTCCAGCCGTTGTGGTCTAAAGGCTGCCCGTCTAATGTCAGCTCTAACTGCCAATCGCCTTCCCATTGCCAGGCCATCGAGGGCAATCGGATTTTCTCTATGCATCGATCGACTGTGCCATCCACGGATGAAAAGTGAAAGCGATCCGTGGGCAGCAACCGTGAGGAAAATCCTTCTATCGGTATCCATCTCTACGATTTTAAAATTACTAGTTTAGAAACTTGTTGATGAAAGAGAATTTACTTCGTTTTCGTAGCTTTCTTCGCGCACTCGGATTGGAATGTCGAGGCTGTGCACGTAGACGTAGATCTGGTGGTCTCCTCCGAGTGCCCATAAGAAGTGTGGGATTGCGGATAGCTTCTTGAATTCTTGGCCTACGTAAGGCAACTCTCTCCACATAGTCCCGGAGGTGGATAAGGTGTGAACGCGGCCTTCATTGTTGATGCCAAATAATAATGAACTTGGCATTCCTAGAATTTTAAACAAAAAAAAATCACACGTTATGTAATAGGTACTTTCAAGTCAAGTCTTACCAAGTGGTTCTGGGCTTTAATAATTACAACTGATTCAAGTTTAATAAGTATGTTAATTGCTCGACTAGTTCAGAAAACTGATATCTTTTTAGTAAGTCATGTGGTTTTGTTCTACATAATAATGTGATAAACAAGTTAATCATAGTCACAGGCTAATAAATTATTTTCCAAGAAAAATGTAGTTATTAGAAAGTATTTAACGATTCCAGTAATTGGATACTATTTACAATTATTTACATAGATAATTTAAAATGAGAAGAAATACAATTTTTATCTCTCTTTCTATTTTTAGCAAAAAAAATACTCTATTTCCAAGCAAGAAAATTTTATGAGACATTTTTAGTTTAATTTCAAGACATTCCTGTGGAGATGAAACTTTTTTGTCTTAATTTTATCCATTAATACATTTTTTTTGTATTTTATCATCATTTCAATTACTTTCTAATAATTACTTACAGATAAAGTAAACATAATTGAAGTTGCAACCACACAAGTAACTTCCAATCTGTCAGCCACAACTTCATATGCATCAATCATTTGTGCTCTCTCTGTACAATCTTCTATTTCTATTTGATCGTACAAAATTACTAATCAATGTAATTTATTGATAAATAATAGACATAATTGATATGCATCGAATTCTCATTAAAAAATATTCTGGGCAAACAACGAAAAACAACCAAAAAAGAACTGGTAACAAAAGAGAATCCACAGAGTTATTAAAAAACAATTGCGTTCAGCCAATGTTTGAAAAAAGAAATAATTTGAAATTAATGTTCTAACGGAAGTAAAACAAAAGACAAAAGAAGACAAAAAACAAATAATTTTCATAAAACAAAAACAGTATAAAATAGGAGTGATGAAATAACAAAAGTATGAAGAAAATTATGAACAAGAACAACTGAAATGGATCTTTCAAAGGAAACAAAACAAAAGACAATCGAAAGCAAAAAAATGTTCACAGAACAAAAACAGTATGAAACACTGGAAACGATCCGTTTACAACAAAAAACAAAGAGAATCATGATTAAGAGTAATTGAAAAAATAAATTGCAGCAGATTTTCTTTCTGAAACAAAACAAAAGACAATCGAAAATAAAAAAAAATCATAGAACAAAAACAGTATAAAACAGTGACCTGATCTGTTTACAACGAAAAACGAAGAGGGTCGTGAGTAAAAGCAGTTGACGTTAGAAAAAATAAATTGAACTGGATATGCCGACAAAACCAAAACAAAAGACAATCGAAAGCAAAAAAAAAAACACAAAACAATCGAAAACAAAAAAAATGTTCATAAAATAAAAACAGTATGAAACAATGAAATGATCAATTTACGAGGAAAAACAAAGAGGATCGAGCAATTGAAGTTTGAAAAAGTAAATTCAATTGGATTTTTCAACAAAATCAAAACAAAAGACGGTCGAAGGCGAAAAAAAAAACAAATGATTTTCATAAGACAAGAACAGTATAAAATAATGACATACATAATCAATGTGTGAAGATAATCATGAACAAGAACAACTGAAATGGATCTTAGAAAAGAAAATAAAACAAAAGACAATCGAAAGCAAAAAAAAATGTTCATAAAACAAAAACAATATGAAACAATGAAATGATCAATTTACAACGAAACAACAAATTGAAGTGGATTTTTCAACCAAAACAAAACAAAAAAACATTATGTAATCAGCATGTGAAGAGAATTATGAACAAGAACAACAGAAGTGGATCTTAGAAAAGAAAATAAAACAAAGGACAATCGAAAGTAAAAACAAGTTCATAAAACAAAAACAATTTAAGATGAAAGACGAAGGGAATCGTGGATAAGAGCAATTGACTTTTGAAACAACAAAATGAACTGGATTTTTCAACAAAAACAAAACAAAAGACAATCGAAGGCGAAAAAAAAAACAAATGATTTTCATAAAAGAGGAACGGTATAAAATAATGTAATCAACAACATATTGATCTTAGAAAAGAAAATAAAACAAAAGACAATCGAAAGCAAGGGGATCATGGATCAGAGCAATTGACGTTTGAAACAATAAAATGAACTGAATTTTTCAACAAAAATAAAACAAAAGACGATCGAAGGCGAGAAAAAACAAACGATTTTCATGAAACAAAAACAGTACGAGCAATATGTAATTGACGTTTGAAAAAATTAATTGCACCAGATTTTCCTACAGAAACAAAACAAAAGACAATCGAAGGCAAAAAAAACAAATAATAAATAATAAAACAACACATTATAAAACAACGAAATGACGAAAAACGAAGAGAAGACAATCTAGAGCAAGAACAAATGACGTTTTGAAAAAACAATTTGAAATGGATCCTCAAGTGGATACGGAGAGTAAGACAATCAAAGGCTTGAAACAACAAAAGGAGGCCAACCAATCGAATAGAATCAAAAAAATAACGTGAAAAAAATAAAACACAATCAAAACAAACGAAAAATTAAAAAGAAAAAAAATTCGTCGACCGAAAAAACAAAAGACAATCGACGTCTTAAAAAATAATTCGAAATTAAAACAATATCAAATAAAAAGAAATTGAGGGGGAAACAAACGAATAATTAAAGAGAAAAAAGTATATTGATAAAAAAAACAAAAAGCAATTAAAAAATTACTTAAAAAATAAAACTCAATTAATAACTTCGTCGACAGAGAAAACAAAAGACAAAAAGATGTCTTAAACACAAATTCAGAATAACTATTGAATTAGTTTGAAATAAATTGAAAAAAAAATCAAAAACTAACTCATAATGAAAAACAACTAAGCAATTGATCAAGGACAAAAACAACTCAATTTGATCAAAAACAAAGACAGATGAGAATAAAACAAAAGACAATCAATAACGAATGTTTTATTTTATTTTCGATCCGTCAGCTGCAATCATTTTTGTTCTCTCTGTACAATATTCAAGTTTTATTTAATTATTACAAAATCATCAATGTTTGAAAGAAAATACCGAGTGATTTTTTTTTATCAACTCTTGCCCTGGAATTTGGACGGTATGCCTTAGCTTTACTGTAAAACAGCATCAAGGAGTGCAATGACGTACTTTTCACTTAAGCTAAACAATGCCAAGCAGATTTCATGGCAAGAGTTGATAAAAAAATTTTAAAAATCACTTGGTAAAAGTGAATGCAAGAAGTAAATTTATATTAGGTACTATTTACTAGTGTATTTCATGCATTTTCACACAGCGTAATAGGCAGTTATCAAAGCCTCTAGTCTTTTTTTTAACCTCCATTAAATCAATTCTGTTATTGTCTGCATAGTAACTTTCCATAATGATAAAATTCCCCGAGCAAAAGATAACCTAAACAAATATAAATTAATCATTTAAAATGAAACAATCAAGATATGTTCAGTACAAGCTGCAAGCAATGGAGATGTATTTACTTTGTAATTAGCATACATGTAACAACTAAGAACAAAATAAGTTGTGTAATGTTTAAGAAACAATTTATTTGTATTCAAAATGTCAATGTATTTTCTTCATACCTGTAATTAAGTGCACTGATCAGAAATAAACTACGTTCGAAGAAACTGTGCCAAGTCCGTATTTGGTAAACCCATTTAATTAAAGCAAAATTACCGCACGCCTAACCTCTACACATATTTATTGACATTTAATCAGTGTTGCCAATCGTACGTAATGACGAACCAAGAAATTTTCGCTGCTTTCTCAAGACATAAGTTACAAAGAAATTAATTTACACAATATAAACTTATATTAACTTATGTTAAACTTATTTTATATCCATGTAGGTATAAGCTATTCACGATCTTTTCGAACTCAGAGTAGGCCATGTTAGGATGACATTTATGTTGGTATAGCAAGAAAATATAATCCCCGTTCGTGATTTTCTTGTTCTTAAGTCATTTTATAAAAGCTGCCGCGAAGCTCACGCGAGTGAAGCCGCCAGTTAAAAGAAGTGAACGCAACACGTAACCAGACTTTTCTCTCTTGGTTCAACAAAACCAATTCTGAAAAGGTTTTGAAACTTTTTTACTTAACTCTTCAAAAATGTCATAGATGGAGCTCAAGGAGTTCAGTTATTTTGAACAGCTCTAACAGATTCCTCTTTCCTGTCGATATATTTTATATTTAGCGCCTAAAAGAGACAATTCGAATGAAATCGCACAGATGGCGCGATTAAGTTTTAATTTTTTCGTAAGAACTGTGAATCGCTATTGTTAATTACTTTATTTTGTCACGATTTACATTAATAATTGATAATTTGTTATAACTAAAGTCTCGGGGATTTTTTTTTGACACACACACTCTAAATGCAAACTTCTCGACTGTCACTGCATACGTTTCAGGTCTGCCAACTTAGTTTTTTGTTTTGTTTTAATATTCGCGCTGCTAACACAATTGTCATTCCATTAGAATTTTTTTAATTTATGGGATAATTTAAATTTGGCCCCTGAAGTATGTAGTTCGAGAACTGGCACGTAGATGGCGTCAAATTAAAATTTATTTTTACCGCCAATATACACGCGATCGAAAATAAAAAGATTCAGAGTAGGTCGTGATCTAATTCTTCACCGATTCTGGAATAACTCTCAACAATGAACCTTTTGTGTTTAAAGCTCGAACGTTTTCAAACAATTAAAATGTCAATTTTAAGAACAGTTATTAAATACGACAGGAGATTTGCCAAATTTCTTTCAGTATTCATGGCCCACGACGAATTTTTTGGAACGCCATCTTTTGACCATTAGTGATAGATGTTGAATTGTTTAATGATTTCATAATATTTAAGTTTAAGTCGTGGCGTAAACATAGAACGTTAAAAACTGAGCACAAAGCCACAACCATTTTGGTTCCAAACTGTTAATATATTATTTTTACTTTGTTTTTTATTTTGTCAATCTAAAGACTTTAATGATGAACGTTTCAGGCCGCCACCTTTCGGTCAACGATGGTAGCTACTGGTTTCATCTAGAGAGGAGACTGATTATATGTCAGGTTTCAAGATGCTTAAAGAAAGACAAAACGTAGATTTTAAAAATATTTTTTTATTGGCGTAACAAATTCATTTTTTTTAAATTTCATACTAGCCAATCACTCTTTACTTCAGATAAAATCATTATTAACGAAATGCTCCGCCACATCCTTAATTCGTTGCCTGTACAACTCTTCCTTCTTAATTTCAAACAAAAAAGCTTCGCCGATCGTTTTTCCTTCCCCCATGAGTTCGTGTATCTTCACCAGGTCTTCCTGGTCGGTGAGCCTGATCTTTTGGATCCCAAACGAGTTCATAAGACCGTACCTGCTGAACCTCTTCCAATGATCCTTGAACGCCGAGTAAGGATACAACTCATTCGGATCGCTTCCCATTTCCTCGATATTTCTCGATAGAGTATCATGGTACAGTTTCATGTAGGAATCTAATTTTGACATGGTTTCTTTGGTGGCGACTCCGTAGAAGAAGTGGGTCAGATCTAACACCGGCGAATTCACGTGTAAACCCTGCCAGTCCAGAATCTTCACATCGGCTAAAGCACGACGAGCAGAATCCTATAATTTAATCAAGAATTAAAAATTATTCATATTTTAATTAACAGATCGCAAATTATAAGAAAAAAACGTGAGGTTCTATTTTGCACTTGCAAAGTTCTTTTTTAATTTGATGGATTCTGATTGAAGTTAAACATTATTGAGAAATGTTGAGTTATCTTTGAGGTATATTCTCAAAACAATCATTTTTTGATTCATCAACGTACTTCATACTTAAACATGAAATTGTTGTACCAACAATCTCCGTGTGCAAGCACCGAATAGCCATCGCGAAACTGCTGCGCGTTTTCTAAGGCGTCCATCAAAACATCCGGGAGTCCCTGAATCCTCTTCAAAATGTGCTTGTCCTTGACCGAATCAAATATATTATTGAGTTCTCTTGCATAATGCGTGAATAATAAATGAACGCCAGTCGCTTCGAGACAAACCCCGATGATGGAGTTCCACTTTGAAGACAAAGCCTCAAACAAGTGAGGTTCCTGATTTTTCATGGCGTATGAAACCGCGTGAAAACGCGCGTATTGTTTAAAAATGAAGTTCAGATGCTCGTCGTCCATTTCAACATTTTTGTCGTATATGACGTACCCGGCATATTTGAGATTTTCGAGGACTACAGCCTCGTTGAAGTCGACATCGTTGGTGGCATAGCATTTTGGGACACCTACGAAAGGATCCGATACGTTACGTTCGGCTTGGAATCTTGAAAATTCCGGGTATGTTTTCTTGTAGAAAAAAATTTCCCTGGCGAAGAGGTCCTTTACGAAAGCTTCACTTATCACCTTTTCATGTTCTGGTATTGTCTTGACGAAGAGTTTTAGGACTTTTTTCTCGGAGGTCACTTCGACAGCGGTGTTTACTGATATGTAGCCTTCACCAGCGCTGGAGCCTTTGTCGACTTTTATTTCGGGATTGTTTCCCAAGCCTTGAGTTTTGATCACATTTTCTAAAAGCTTCGTGATTTTTTCGCTGTCGTCTCTGGTCATATCAACGTACTTACACTTTCAACTCGTACAATAAACTAAATGTGTGTTGACCTTGTGTCTGCGGTGTATAAATTAAAAAGACCTCGAAGAGTTTCTGTTGAATCATCATTACGCAATTGTAATTTATCTTGTGATTTGATTAAATTACATCTAGGAAGTTTCATACTGAGAAATGATAAGATAAAAGCTGATAAAAAGAGTTTGATTACAATTATTTTCCTTGACTCTGCAATTCAAAAATAATTAACATATTTAAACCAATTAATTAAAAAATAAAGAAAATCAGTCATTGTCTGATAAGACTAATGTAAGACTCTTTGTTACCCTAACTGTGTTTTAATAATTCTTTCGTTTATGTATTCATCTCTCATGTTCCATGTCTTATTTATTTTTTTTCTATTTGTTAGGTATAGGATAGGTATGGTATCCTCATTATTTCTGGGTCTTTTTTGACTTACTAATCACATAAATGAAAACGTGCACTTTTCTTTAAGTATATATATCTACTGACTACAAAAGATCCAAAACTTAATTCCAAATATTGCAATTATGTAACATTTGATGAAAAATAAGTTGTTCTTGTGGAAATACATTTCAATTTAAGTGCAAGCGCGTTTTATGAACATAATAATGTTAGTTATATCGCTGAAAAGCAATAAAAGTCGCTTGGATGATTTATACTTTTCCTACAACAAATAATTTTACGAGTGCAAGTGAAGAGAAGACAGCCATTATATGTGAAACATAGTTACACTATAATGTGGATGTTCTATAAAAAATAACTCAATTCTTTATGTAAATTAAAAGAAAAATGATAACAGAAATAGAGAGCCTCATCTATACTTCATTAGAAATATTAAAATATACAGATAACTTTAAGAAATTAATTAATTTAACTTTACTAATTACAGATAACTTTACGTTGATATAATCAAACGTTTGTATGTGGCGCTCTCTCTTAATGTATAGAAGAAATCTGAAGCCTACATATCATTCATAAAAGATTTGAGTTTCATTCTTTTTTCTTCACATTATTACAATCCAAAAGTTTTATTATTTAACTCGGCAATTACTTTGAATTTTTGCAAATCGGCTTTGTGTCGTAAAGGATGTCACGATTCAAACTAATCATTTGAATTTATAATTTAAAAAACCGAAGTTTTTCTTCTATTTTCTCGTTTCTAAATTAAATCAGTTCTGTGATACTCGATCCTCGTAATCCCAGGGCCTTTGTAAAGCAAAGATGTTCACAATGCACGTCCGTTTTAAAGCGGACGAAACTTTTTCGAAACCTCGCTCATGTTATTATAAAGTTCGTATCCATAAGAAAAGAATTCTATTCTGAAATAAAATCAATCTCGATGTGTAGGTAGAACGGACACTTTATTAAAAAAAAATACTGACTATCAAATGTACAAAAAAGAAATCAAATCAACAATTAGTTTTAATGCCATACATATACAACGTGGCTCACAAGTAAGTAAACGGTGACGACGCACGTGCTGGTCAACATCACCGGAAATCCGACTCTAAAACAAAACCGGACTGTAAGAATGAAGGCAAATAAAAGCGACTTACTTCATGAATTGCATGAAACTAAATTTGTATCCATGCTGTTCGGCCACTCCGGCGCACACTATGTTGCAAGATGACCCAAATAGCGTGCCATTTCCTAAAATTACAAGCATTTTAAATTCAGGCACCCCCTCCAAATAGACTCAGTAATTTATATTCGTAACCTTTTTACGATTCAATGAAAACGCATTTAAATTTAGCGCGCGAAAAATGAAGTTAGGGGAAAATCTCATAGATGGCGCTGCTGTATTTTATTCAAAATAGTAACGACCTAAGCCAGAGAATCTGCCCATTCAGTCTTTTCTTGCAAAATTTAAATAGAAAAATACAAAATGTTAGAAAAGATTGGCTTATGCTTGCCAATTGACATTAGTTAGCGTAAAGTAATATTAATTTTGCACCAAAATGTCACTAGCCAATCAGAAATAAGACGTAAGCAGAGTTGACATCATTGCCTTGAATAAAGCCACTTGTCTGTTGTGTCAAGATTAAGTAGAGGTTTTGTTTCAAAGTTGATGTACGTAGTTAGAAAAGTACAGAGATTTTTAAAATTAGCGCTTAAAATGTGTGCTTTGTCAACAAGTATCTCACAGATGGCGCCACTGAATTAACATTTTCATAACGACTGAAACTCCACGTAAATGAATTTCAGTTCAGAGTTTTTCCTTTGGATTTAAACAAACTCTTTCAACTAAAATTTTTCTATTTTAATTCTAAATATCACAGATGGAGCCACCAAAACAAGGTTCAAATATTCAGGGAGCTAATTTTTTTAAGAATTTGAATTTAAAAATCAAACTAGCTGTTCTTTTTTCGACGCAGATTTTTAAATCCGGCGCATAAAATATAGCGTCATCTGTGTGTTTTATTCCAAATTAAAAATGATTAGTTTAGGAAAAGAACACATAGGTGGCGCCACTAAATTCCCTTAGTTTTTCGTGACGGTCATGAGCTTACGTGAGTGAAGCCGCCAGTTAAAAGATGTAAATGCAACACGTAACGAGACTTTTCTCTCTTGGGTTCAACAAAACGAGTGCTGAAAAGATTTTGAAACGTTTTTTGCCTAACTCTCTTTAAAAATGTCATAGATGGAGCTCAAGGAGCTCAGTTTTTAAGAATTCGAATTTAAACATCAAACTGTTCTCTTTTCGTCGCGGATTTTTAAATTTGGCGCTTAAAAAGTAGTGCCATCTATATGTTCTATTCCAAACTAAAAGTGATTAGTTTAGGAAAAGAACACATAGGTGGCGCCACTAAACTCCCTAGTTTTTCGTGACGGTCAAGAAGCTCACGTGAGTGAAGCCGCCAATTAGAAGAAGTGAACGCAAGACGTAAACCAACTTTTCTCTCTTGGATTCAAAAAAACCAATGCTGAAAAGGTTTTGAAACTTTTTTACTTAACTTTTCAAAAATGTCATAGATGGAGCTCAAGAAGCTCCAACAGATTCCTCTTTCCTGTGGATATTTAGCGTCTAAGAAAGTCAATTCGGAAGAAATCGCACAGACGGCGCGACTAAAGTCAGTTTTCAGTTGTAAGGATAAATATTAAATAGTTCTATGTTCTATGTTCATACATTAAGTTCCATTACGAATTAGAATTCGAAAACGAAGCGGATTTTTCAGAACGCTTTTTATTTCTGGAACAATTGAACAATTTGAATTTAGCGCTTGAAGTATGTAGTTCGAGAGTTTGCAGATAGATGGCGCCAAACTAAAATTTACTTCTTACCGCCAATATAGACGTGATCAAAAATAAAAAGGTTCAAAGTAGGATGTGGTCCAGTTGGTCACCATCTCTGAAATAACTCTCGACAGCGAACCTTTTGTGTTCAAAACTCGAACATTTTGAAATAATTGAAACAATACTGCAGTTATTAAGTTCGACAGAAAGAATTGCCAAGTTTGTTTCAGTACCCACGGCCTACTCTGAATCATTTTATTTTCGATCGCATGGTACTTCTTTCTTACAACGAACTTTTTGGAACTCCATCTTTTTTTAAAATTTATGTTTAAGTTTAAACTGTGAAGTAAACATAGAACGCTAAAAAGTGATCCCATTTTTCTGATGATATTATTTTTAGCCATCGCGGTACTTTGTCAATGTAAGGTCTTTAATAACACGTTTCAGGACGCCATCTTTTGGTCAACGATGAAAACTACTGGTTAGAATTAGAATAGCCTTTCCAAAAAATTTTTTCTTGCCAAATAATTTGAATTCTGAAAGCGTGTCCTTCTCTTTTTTCGTTGACTATTTCACAAATTGGTAATTTGGTTTTGATTTGGACTGACTCTTTGAATTACATATATCCCAAACTTCTTTCCTTGTCTCATTAATTTTTACTTACCCCCGAGGCAAGCACCAAAAGACAAGGCCCAAATCAAAGGTTGCAAAGGTAAACCCAGCTCGCGGTTATCAGAGAGCGATATCACGATTCTTATCATCATAGTGGTGAGGGGGATGTTATCGACGAAGGCCGAAGCGAAAGCCGACACCCACAAGATCAACAAAATAGCCACCGACATTCTGGCCTCTTGCCCCACCGACATAATCACCGTTTCAGTTTGATGCCCAATCCAGTTTATTAACCCCAATCTCGATAAGGCCTAAGAAAACAAAACCAGATTAAAACTGAGCACCTTCGAGGGCTTCGCCTTTACCTCCATCAAGACGAAGAGCGACGCAAAGAAAAGCAGTGTGGACCACTCGACTTTAGCAAAAATAGCTTCCATGTCATCCCTTCCGCATAAAATCAAAAGCAAAATCGCCCCCAGAAGGGCAGTCCAAGCTAAACCCAAACGATCTGGAAGAACAATTCGATTAAAAACCATTAAAGTCATGTTAAAATTACTTACTGAATTCGGGGAGGGAATGCAAGAAGAAGACGCAAATCACGAAAGCCATCGCTATACCCGATTTCACCAGCAAAACCCGATCTTTTATTGGATACTACAAATAAATAGGCATGACGTATTTAGGTGAGTATGTATAAGGTTCAGTGTGAGTCACCCTTGCTTGAAGGTCTTTCAAATTTTCAGTGTACGCGTCGGTACAAGGCGATTTGTAACTGGTTCGGATTTGCAATTGTCCGACCAACCTTGACATCCTCTTCATCAGTAAGTTTTTAACGGACGATTCGTCCTTACTGTAACTACCCATCGAAGCGGCCGTCCTCCTCCAAACTTCGATTTCCCTGCGCAAGTCTACCAACAAAATTTTGCCTTCACCCTCACATTAAATGCTAATTACCGTGAACATCGTTGGGTTCTGAGGTCTTCAAGTCGTTTAAGTTTCTGTACTTTATTCTCAGCTGAATGTAAACGACGATTGCCGCTAGGATGACCCCCACGCCCATGTGTAGGGTGAATACACCGAAATTAATCCCCTGAAATTAACGTTTTTTCTCAGGTGTGAATCAAAGGGTGCAATTTTCATACCGATTTAATCACTGCTAGATTAGAAGCGATCAAGACGTTTGGTGGGTCACCAATGGGCGTGACTGCACCACCGATGTTGGAATAGATCACCATTTTGATGAGGACGGGAACTGGATCGATGCGCATCACTTCACACAACCTAAAAATCATGCCCTAATATATTTCTTTTTGCACCAAAGACTTGTTCGCTTACCTGATGGTGACTGGTGTCATCAGTAGCGCCGTGGTGACATTATCTAAGAAGCAAGAGAGTACGGCGGTGAAGAAGCATAACGTGTTGATGAGTGGCCAAATTTTTCCGCTGGTGATCTATCAAAAGAAAAAAGAGATTTTGGCCTTGGATTGAGGAAGATGTTTGTAATATCACCTTATAAGCTACGACGGCCATATAATCAAAAAATCCGGTTTCGCCGAAAATAGCAACGAGGACCATCATGGAGAATAACAACAGTAGAGTGTCAATGTCGATCCAAGAAATGATCTCCTCCATGGTCGGCCTTGCGTTCATCGCAGCTAAAATGGCAACAGACAAGGTACTTGCTATCACAGCAGCTAGGGTCTTATGAACCAGCTGAAAGTGGCCTTATGAAAACCTTTTCCCTCAATAATTCAGTTTAGGATGTACCTCAAACACGATTAGGAAATACAGAAATAAGAGTACAAGCGCGGCGTAGATCACACCCTCGTTCACATTGATCGGCTCCAAATTGTATCCGATGGAAACGGGGAAGTTGGCCTTCAAATTCGTCGTCATCTCAACGTTTAGGAAACAGTACTTCATTTGGGCGCAGTCGTAGGTCGCTAAATCGAAATTTTTCCGAAGGATAATCTCAGGAACCGCCCCGATAAGTTTTTCGGATACCAGAGAAACCACCCACGTTTCCGAAATATTCTAGAAAAGTAGCATTTTTTATGGTTTCTTGCAAAACTGAAGAAAATAAGTAATCACCTGCTTTTTAATTATTTTTTTCGAGTCGAGGTACGTGGGGTTTTTTGGGTTGTCTTTGGCGATGAGCATTTCGATGCTGACGTGCATCCAATTATTGGACATGTTGGCGTAAGTCAGGGGGACGAAAGCCCCCTCGATGGTGACCATAAGGTGGTGATGGGTTGGCTTTTGTGTCACCAAATATCCTTTAAACAAAAATGATTTGATTTCAAATGCGAAATGGCTTTTATTTTTTGGGGAGTTGTTACCTTTCGCTGAGCCCTTTGGTATGATAAGCTGATGCACCTCCGCCACTTGTTCCCTTTTCACCATCAAGGCGTAACAGCAAAATACCCAGGCCACAAGTAAGAGGGCTATTTTGAGGTGTCCTGCATAGTGTTTCATTTTTGAGGGTAGCTGAAACTCCCCCGACAATAATCTGAAAAAAATGCAACGAAATTTATTGATGTCTTCGCCAAATTAAGTGGGGGGTTTCTCTTAAGGTTTTCAAAAGAACTTGCTCTTTTTTTTTTGGAAATCTAAAGGATTACTTTTGGGGCAATCACTTAAACAATAAACCAATACTTACAGATTTTGTTTGCTGTTGAAAACGTCATCATCCAAGTTTAAATTGACGACTGTTTTTATGCTTCTTTCATTGAGGCTGGGGGATGATGCGCTTATAACTCGGGAGTGCTCTCTGCAAATAAAAATAATCAATATTCGGAAGCACATTTAAGTCGGAAATTGAAAATGTAATTTGCAGGGAAAATAATTTTTAAGACCGAGGAAATTTCCTCCCGTATTAAATTCCTCACCCTCAAATTTATTTTTCTTTGTATACAATAACAAGAATTAGGTAAGAACTTTGTGAAACTGACTTACCCGTACTTAGGGTGTCCTTTGCTCTGATACGAGAGCAAACGGAATTTTTCCTCGTCGAAGGAGTTTCCCATTTTCACTTCAATTTCGCAACAAAATAGTTAAATTCTGTGTGGCCTGGCGTTCTCGCCGAACAACGTATGTACAAATGCACGAAACACAGATTTTAACGAAGTTTTTGTTTTTCCCCAAAAAATTGTGTACCTCTGGCTCGATATAAGGCCGGCATTCTTATAAAAGTCACTTGGCAAAATAAAATTTAAATAAAAATTAATTGCTTCACTGTACGCCCGGAATTTCTTAAAGATATTTTAAGAATCATGAATAAAGAAATATTAGACCCGATTAAGCCCTAAACGAAACTGAAATTACTCCAATTTATCCTCGCCCTCCCCACGCTCCAAAAATCTTAAACGAAAATGTATCCCTCCGCTCGGCATTAAAATAAAGCTTTCTTTATTCACGAAGTGTAAATGTATTTTACTTCAAACACTTGATAACACACGCTTTGTTCCTGTGTAACCCAACAATCTTTAGCTATAATTAATCTTTGGAGTTGTAATCTGGAATCTGCTCCTCGGATCCTCCCGGGAGGCTGGTTCGGCAACATTAGTCAATTCAGCCGTTGTAATTCATTCATCGATCAATTTCAGCTACGTAATTATGTATGTGCAAAACACTCTGTTGACACAAGTGCAATCTCGAGAGGAAATTTTAAAGGAAATTTCTGCTGCATCGCCCTTCCGTTAATCTACTTCGTGATCGAACATGCTTACAACCGTTTGGGAATTAGACCACAGTTAAAAGTTCCCCCAGAAAAGCAATCTGCAATCAACTCAACCACGAAATACTGGAGTTTTTCTTTTATTTATGTCTTGGAAAAGAGATTAAAGAACTTCTTAAGAAATTAGGTGGTGATAAGTGATCAACAAAAAAAAAAACTTCGATGCAATTTAGACTGCAAGATTTATTAACGATATACAGCTCTCGCAAACTCCTTACATCCTTAAGGTAGATAGGCTTGAAGGATTAAGCAAGTAAATCACAGGGAATAAAGTTTATTCCAAATGACTTTACCTAACTATATTATTTTAAGACAAAGAGTACAATTTATAATATTATCAATATTTTGAAACATACAGTTAGTAGCTAAAGTGCATGACAAGTTCTGAGAATTATAATAGTCAGATAAACTATAAGCTTCAAACTCTATTAGAAATCTGAAGATATTAACCGGTAATTTATTATAAAGTTTCAAGCAAGCGTAAGAAACACCTTATTCAAATTTACGTATAATTTAGACATTTATACGTATAAGTAGCGTAAACAGTTAAAAGTCCGTGAGGTCTGAAGACACCTCCATAGGATTCGTGGCAAGGCAAAGGATTCTTACGTGCGCGTCATTAAACACGTGCGGATCAACATTAAACCCGTGACGTCAGAAGCGGAGCCCGGCTGTGCGTTCTAGAAATGTCGGGTAATTAAGGGCTTATATAAAGCGTCCCAGGACGGCACTGAACCAGAGCTCGTCCAACACTGTTGCTGAAAAATCAGACTAGACGAAAACCGAACTAGCACTACTGCCGGAAGGTCAAGGTAGTTCCAGTCGCTTTAACATCGCCACCTGGAGACTAGCCACAGAAGAGTACGGGTTATCGCATTCCGTAGGCCAAGTGTTTCTCCAAAAGTAGATTCCACCACCGGCAAGACGGCGCCACCGGACATTATACCGGGAGGCATTCAACGAGATCAGGATGGCGTACGACATTCGAGCTTTGTCACCATTGCTGCCGTTGGGCATTATACCGGGAGACATTCAACAAGATCAGGACGGCACACGACATTCCAAGAGCTTTGTCATCTCCTGCACGAAAACCTCACCCTTAAAACCTTGTGGTACAAGGCACACAAAATTGTCAAGTTGTAGCTCTAAACTTCGGTCTTTCCATCTGCCCATTAAAGTTATTCGGCGAATAACTTGATTTTTCCGAATGGTTGTTTGATTTTATGAATTGTTTCCACGGTAATTATTCTTCGAATAACTGTTTAGTCAGTTTATTAAGAGATGGAAAGACCGGCCCTAAGCTGCGCAAACAATATAATATTGAGGCCAAGCGAGAAGCGCGTGAAGAAAACACGTGCGCGTCATTAAACCCGTGACGTCAGGAACGGAGCCCCACTCTTCGTTCCAGGAACGCCGGGTAATTAAGGACCTATATAAAGCATTCCAGGACGATACTGAACCAGAGCTCGTCCAACGCTGTTGCTGAAAGATCAGACTGGACGAAAATCAAGCTAGCACCGCTGTCGAAAGGTCAGGATAGTTCCAGTCGCTTAAACATCACCACCGGGAGACCAGCCAGAGAATAGTATGGATATCGTACTCTGTAGGCCCAGTCGTCTCTCCAGAAGTAGATCCCATTACTGGTACGACGGAAAAAGAGGCTCCGTCGCCGGGCATTATACCGGGAGGCATTCAACGAGATCAGGACGGCGTACGACATTCCAAGAGCTTCATCACTATTGCCACCGGGAGGCATTCAACGAGATCAGGAAGGCATACGACATTCCAAGAGCTTTGTCATCTCCTGCACGAAAACCTCAGCCTTAAAACTTTATTGTACAAGGCTCATAGAATTGTCAAGTAGATCTAAGCTCCGGTCTTCCATCTGCTCATTAAAGTTATTTGAGTTTGATTTTATGAATTGTTTCCACGGTAATTATTCATCGAATAAATGTCGGTTTATTAAGAGATGGCCCTAAGCTTCGCAAACAATATAATATTGAGGCCAAGCGAGAGGCGTGTGGAGAAAACACGTGCGCGTCATTGATTTGGACTGCCTCTTTGAATTACATATATTCAAAATTTCTTTCCTCGTCTCATTAGTTTTTACTTACCCCCGAGGCAAGCACCAAAAGACAAGGCCCAAATCAATGGCTGCAAAGGTAAACCCAGCTCGCGGTTATCAGAGAGTGATATGACGATTCTTATCATCATAGTGGTGAGGGGAATGTTATCGACGAAGGCCGAAGCGAAAGCCGACACCCATAAGATCAACAAAATAGCCACCGACATTCTGGCCTCTTGCCCCACCGACATGATCACCGTTTCAGTTTGATGCCCAATCCAGTTTATGAGCCCCAATCTCGATAAGGCCTAAGAAAACAACACCAGATTAAAACTGCGCACCCTCGAGGGCTTCGCCTTTACCTCCATCAAGACGAAGAGTGACGCAAAGAGAAGCAGCGTGGACCACTCGACTTTAGCAAAAACAGCTTCCATGTCAGCTCTTCCGCATAAAATCAGAAGCAAAATTGCACCCAAAAGGGCAGTCCAAGTTAAACCCAAACGATCTGGAAGAACAATTTGATTAAAGACCATTAAAGTCATGTTAAAAATGACTTACTGAATTCGGGGAGGGAATGCAAGAAGAAGACGTAAATCACGAAAGCCATCGCTATACCCGATTTCACTAGCAAAACCAGATCTTTCATTGGATACTACAAATAAATAGGCATGACGTATTTAGGTGAGTATGTATAAGGTTTAGTGTGAGTCACCCTTGCTTGAAGGTCTTTCAAATTTTCAGTGTACGCGTCGGTACAAGGCGATTTGTAACTGGTTCGGATTTGCAATTGTCCGACCAACCTGGACATCCTCTTCATCAGTAAGTTTTTAACGGACGACTCGTCCTTGCTGTAACTGCCCATCGAAGCAGCCGTCCTCCTCCAAACTTCGATTTCCCTGCGCAAGTCTACCAACAAAATTTTGCCTTCACCCTCACATTAAATGCTAATTACCGTGAACATCGTTGGGTTCTGAGGTCTTCAAGTCGTTTAAGTTTCTGTACTTTATTCTCAGCTGAATGTAAACGACGATTGCCGCTAGGATGAGCACCACGCCCGTGTGTAGGGTGAAATTAATCCCCTGAAATTAACGTTTTTCTCAGGTGTGAATCAAAGGGTACAATTTTCATACCGATTGAATCACTGCTAGATTAGAAGCGATCAAGACGTTTGGTGGGACACCAATGGACGTGACTGCACCACCGATGTTGGAATAGATCACCATTTTGATGAGGACGGGAACTGGATCGATGCGCAACACTTCACACAACCTAAAAATCATGTCATAATATATTTTTTTTGCACCAAAGACTTGTTCGCTTACCTGATGGTGACTGGTGTCATCAGTAGCGCCGTGGTGACATTATCTAAGAAGCAAGAGAGTACGGCGGTGAAGAAATATAATGTATTGATGACGTTTGGTGGGTCACCAATGGGCCTAACAGTTTATTAAGAGATGGAAAGACCGGCCCTAAGCTGTGCAAACATTATAATATTGAGGCCAAGCGAGAAGCGCCTGATGAAAACACGTGCGCGTCACTGAACACACGAGCGTCATTAAACCCGTGACGCGGAGCCCGGCCGTTCGTTCCCGGAACACCCGGTAATTAAGGGCCTATATACATAAATCGTCCCAGGACGGCACTGAACCAGAGCTCGTTCAACGCTGTTGCCAAAAGGTTAGACTGGACGAAAGCTAAGCTAGCACTGGTGCCGAAAGGTCAGGGTAGTTCCAGTTGATCTAATATCGCCGCCGGGAGACCAGCCAGGAAAGAGTACTGGCACCGCATGACTTCGTTTCTCCACCACGGAGCCAACAAGGCGGAAATCAAGCCGCCGCCGCCGGGCATTATACCGGGAGGCATTCAACAAGATCAGGTCAGGTCGGCGTACGACATTCCAAGAGTTTTGCCATCATTGTCGCCGTCACCTCCGCGGGCATCTACGGTACCGGGATTGGACCAGACCAGCCCACTGCAAAATCGGAAACGACGCCCAGGCCCGAAGTGACTCATCCCAGTCGAGTCAACTAATACCAATCCGGGGACTTCGCACCGACCAACAAAAAGAATAATTAATAACGGTTCTGAAATACTTCCCTGAGGTACCCCAGAATAAATCTCCATCAAAATTGATTATATAGTTTCTTTATCATCAGTGAGAACTACCTCTTGATATCTGTGAGAGAGATAAGATTTTATTCAGTTCAGTGCTAGCCCTCGAATGCAGTAATGTTCTAATTTTGTAGTTCAAAGTATCGAAGGCTTTGGTTAACTCAAGGAAAAGTCCTTTGCTTCCAATAGTGCAAGATGGCACTAGTAAAGTCGAAAAGGGCCGTTACAATGCTTTTACCTTTAAGGAAGCCAAGCTGTTCGATATTCCACAAGTTGTACTGTGTGATAAAGTTATAAATTCTGGTGTAAATTACACGCTTTGCGAAGTTTAAAAGGAGACAGATAGGTCTATAATTAGACCTATTAGATCTAATTGATTCTTTTTCAATTTTATGATTATCACAGTGTTATACCACTGGCACCATCTGGTGACTTAGAGCAAACTAATTAACTTAGTTTTGCAATCACAGTTTCTTTTTTAATAACAAGAATACTTGAGAAATTAAAAAGAAAAAAAGAATAGGAAATTTCTTATCGAACATCAATATCACGGCACTACAACTGATATTGTTATTAATAAATTGCTAAAGTTCCATATTTTACAAACATTTTTCAAAGATTAGATTGAAATTTAGAAATGTAGTGAACTTATGGATGTCATTAGAAAATCTCCTTAACTTTTCACTGGTAAACAACCACTTTAAAATCACTATAATTGCGGTGCCCATTGACGCGAAACTCACATACAATCACAATTAAAAGCAATGTCTCCCCAATAAAGAAATTAAATTGCCGCCTAATCACTTCTGACCACTGTAACGAGTTGGCAGGCACACATCGAATTCTTTGCTTAGCCGCCTGCTTGTTTTGGTGATCACGCATTTACATTTTATTGGGGGGACATTACTTGTAATTCTGACTGTACCCACACATAAAGTGGCCGCAATGTTTTCTAAATGAATTCATAATGTGACTGTGATGAAAGTAAAACAAATCGCATAGCTGCTCCAGAAAGCTTGAAAAAAAAAAGTAAAATCACGTATTCATCCCCGGCTTTCACAACACCACGCACGAGATACGGGCTCCCAAATAAGCAAATTATGTTCTCCGCTTTGTTTGTTTACAAAATGTAAATGTGAATTTCGTTTGCTTTAATTAAAGCAGAGACAACAAAACAAAAATTTCGGCCATGAATTTCCACTCGCCCCCACGCATATGAGTAATTTAATACTTTTTGTGTTAGCTATGGGCGATATTTAAATAAAATATCGAGTAAGTAATGCGTTTTAATTTCGGAGCGAGCGGAAGTGATATAACCTGTTGAATTTTGGGTCTCCGGCGCCCGTCTCTTTCTCGCCGTCGTTGTTGTAATAACGTTACGTTGTTGTACGTGTGTGTGTGTGTGTACCTTTCTTCGCTGCTTTCGCAAAGAACGAATACGTCCTGTGAGCTCTTTTATTATTTACAATTTTAGTTTTGGTTGACGCGCGCGATATGCAAACCACGAACGTGTTACTTCGCTTTCTTGAGGGGAAAAATCAAAAATTTTCAGTTCTGCGTGCTTGGTGCTAAGGTGCAACTAAGATAGTGGATACTGTGCAGGATACTTCAATTTATAAACGATACCAATAAGTAAGTATTGAATTTTTTTAAAGGAAAATGTGCCGTATAATTATAATAATATACAGGGTGGATCATTGGTATGGATTTCTTCAATAGCTACTTAACTATTAATTATAAAGGAAAATGCTTTGCACAAAAGTTATCGCTTGTAATGAGTTGTATATTAGTAAATTATTTTCACATACACCAAATTTATACTTTTTTAAATGGATTGTACCAATTTTTATTGCACATTTCCATTGACCTTAGGTTATACTTAACCAACACCTCTGAAACCAAAATATTTTAAAGAATTTTGGACTTTTATTTTCTATTTACTTATTCACACTCGTTCAAATTCTTATAAATGACTTATTCAAGTCAAACTACCTACTTCTGATATCAAGAACCTAAAACTGGCCGCTCTTTGGTATTACAGTGCTTGAACAGACTCTGTAACACCCATTAATATACTAGTTTATTAATTTTTTATCAAAGATATTAATTAAAGAAAGGAAATTTAGATTTTCAGTTCCTTAAAGATTTGATTAATTTAGATTTTTCATTTCAGTGAAAAGATGTTTACAGTATTTTATGACTTCATAAATGAATACAGCCAAAAATATAGTCAAAATAAAAAAAGGTAAAGTAAATTACGAATTTTGTAAATTTTGTAAATTCTGAATCTTCCCAACCAATTTATAGACAGTGTTTTGTTTTGTATGTCTACTAATTAAAAAAATATAAGATATTGTTTATTATTAAGCGATAAATTATTTTCATGAGAGATCTTATCATTTGTTAACAACTTTGACGTTTACGATTCACATTTTTTTTTATTTTAAATATCCAGCTGACGCATCAGACGACTAAAGCCATTTTATTATTTTTTTAATCGAAAAAAATAAATAAATACAACATTTTATTGAAGTAGGTATTCGTCATCGAAAATTGATTGCCCATTTTTTTACTTAGTCATTAAGGCGGTGCTTGATTTTTAAAATTCACAGTGCACTTAATTTAAAAATTATATACAGGATGACTCAAAAATAACGTCTCTCCAGTACGTCATTCTAGATATTTAGGAGAGTATCAGAAAAAAATTTTAAGTTTTTTTTTTTAACATATCTTAGTATCCACTGCAAAAGCTTGAATAATGAACTTCTACATAAAATTTACTGCTTTTATACTTGTTCCACACATATATGAAACAAAATAGAAAACGAAAACTATATTTTGTACTTTGTTCGTCAAAATCAATCGTCTTTTGTTTTTGTTTTTTTTTTTAATGAGACTCTAGGAACAGACAAGCTTTCTATTCTTGTTATTTCTGTGATTTTTTTAAATTTTTAAATATTACAAATTCAAATCAATTTTCAAATTGATTGTGTTTCTGTCTAGCGAAATCTATCGTCTTTTGTTTTTTTTTTTTTTTAATGGGAGTATAAAACAGAAGCTTTCGATACTTCTTATTTCGATGAGATTTTTTTTTCGATTATTCCAAATCCGTTCGCGTTTTATTTTTTTCTAGATCAAATTAATTGTCTTGATTTATTTGCCGACCGTCTTTTGTTTTATTTTGCGTCAAAAATTGCATACTTATCAAACGCCTTCAAAATATATATGTCAATTTTAGAAAAATTGAACCAGTTTTGTTTAGGTGTTCGAAAAGATTTTTTTTTACTTTATAAATTTTCTTCGTTTGTCGATCGTCTTTTGTTTTATTTTATGTCAAAATTTGCAGAATTATCCAACGTGATAAAATGTATCTTAATTGTAGAAAATCGACTCTGTTTGTTTATTTAATGAGAACTTTTGATTCTTGTTAGTTTTTTTTATATTAGGATTTCTTTTACTTGTCGATCGTCTTTTGTTTTTTTTACGTCAAAAAATGCATACTTGTCAAATGTTTTAAATATATACTTTCATTGAAAAAAAAAGTCGAACCAGTTTTATTTATTTGAAATTTTTTTTTTTTAATTTTATAAATTTTCTTCATTTGTCGATCGTCTTTTGTTTTATTTTATGTCAAAACTTGCAGAATTGTCAAACGTGATAAACTGTATCTTAATTGTAGAAAATCGTCTCTGTTTGTTTATTTAATAAGAACTTTTGATTTTCGTTAGTGTTTTTTTTTTAATTTAGAATTTTTTTTTACTTGTCGATCGTTTTTTGTTTTATTTTATGTCAAAACTTGCAGAACTGTCAAAACGTGTTAAAATGTATCTTAATTGTAGAAAATCGACTCTGTTTGTTTATGTAATGAGAACTTTAGATTTTTGTTAGTGTTTTTTTTTTATTTTAGGATTCTTTTTACTTGTCGATTGTCTTTTGTTTATTTTACGTCAAAAATTGCATGCTTGTCAAATGTCTTAAATATACATATATGTTAATTTTAAAAAGTCGAACTAGTTTTATTCATTTGAAAAGATTTTTTTAAATTTTATAAATTTTCTCCATTTGTCGATTTTTTTATTTTTGTTGTCCTTTTTTTTTTAGTTTTTATTTAAATTATGACTTGCAAAAATTGTATTTAGAACTTTTTAAACATTTTTTTGATACTCTCTTAAGTGTCTAGAACAGAGACGGCGCGAGCGAGCTTTTTTTTACCAACGGGCCAAATTTCAAGTTAAAAATTTTGTAGTAATGAACCATGGTTCAGACATTCCAAGTCATTAAAAAACACATCATTTTCTTTTCTCATTCTGACATATTATGCTTATACGCGACGATTGCATTTACAAGGAATCGCTAAAACAAACAAACAAATCTGCAGCATATAGTTTCCCTTACAAAACCGAAATTTAAAAAAAATGTGTTTTACTATTTTTTTTACACTATTTTCCCTGAGGAATTTCAAACGTACAGCGAAACCTCGGTAGTTATAACAAGTACAGAGTGACCCATCAATTGTAATTACATATTTTGTGATAATTACAAAAAAAAATGTAGAAAACCTTCTAACAAGTATAAAGTTAGAAAGATAGCTTAAAAAATAGGAAAAAAGAAAAAAGACGGAGTCAGAAAATGTTGTACAGATGAAATGCAGAAACATAATCTAAAAAGGAATTAGAGAAAAGGCCATTTCATGAACTTATAGGTATATAATCAATAATCAATGTAAAATGTAAATGATTATGATTTTGCCACATTACAAAAGTAAATAAAGAGCGAGATTTGCGTAACCTAACCAGTTCTAATCAGTGCGATAATTTTTGACTTCACTAATAAACGTATTTCTGGGGCAACGACTTTCCATAGCAACCACGCAAATAGTTTATTGACATTTATTCATATTTTATTATACATTACGATACTCGAAATTCAATTTAAAGTTTGCTTCACAAACAACACACTTTTAATTTTATTAGAAATCTTTATCCTCGGATTCTTATTTGTTTTTATAAAAAGTTAATCAAATTATCTAATCGGTGACTTACAATTAGTGTGAAGGTACCTCTATCATTTATTTCTTTGTTGGTGTGCATGTGTGTGTGTGTGTATGAATCTGGAACAGAACAATCTAATTCTTAAAACAACTTTCGTTTGCTTTGGAACTACAGTTATTCGAGAAATGAGTAAGAAATGAAATAAACGATGTTATTATTCGAGGCTTTGTAGGCACAGGAACAGGTTTCGGCGACCCATCCATGTGCCAGATACCCATTTTCACCGTGCAAACGTAAAGGCAATCGCTAATTTAAATGATTCAAGAGAGGCCTGACACAATGATACCTACCTACCTGCCAGCCCTCATAAAAGGAAACAGTTCAAAACCATCTAATAAATTTATATATTATATGTGTTTCACTTTCATGGTTTATCCTTTCTGTTTCTTTTTTAACTTCTTAGTACCATGAAATCAAATAAATTTATAATTGGAGTTGGCTGTGGATGATGAATTGGTAACACTGATTAAATTTAAATACTCCTAATAATCTTGAGATGTTTGATTTTAAACGTCAAGTCTAGTCATTTCTGAATGTGGGAGTCAAGGAAATGGTGAATGCAAAGCACAAATCTGGCCTCGAAAGGAATAGGGAAGGGGGGAGTGTGCCAAATCCTTGAATTATCCTTCAAGGTTGTCAACCCCATACAATACATTTAATTTTTCGAATTGATTCTATTTTTGCACACGTCTGCCCTATTCCTTCTCCTGATTCTTATAATTTTAACTTAAAGCTCCGCTTGATTTAATAACTTGTGATAAATTATTTGGCTATTAAATGAAATAAAAATAAAAGTGTTACGCAGTGTGTGACATAATTTCGAATCGAATTCGAAACCGCGCGCCATTACTTGTCCTGACGACGAGGAAGACGAGAAGTGGGCAATAAAATCAGCTGGTCTTAAGGAGGTCAAAATTCATTGGACCGACTACCTCCGCAGGCGATGACATTCATTCACAAAGTTCAAGTTCTTTGTTGCTTGTGAGCAAAAGATTTTTCTAAAAGGAACAGTTATACGCTTTGTGTTGCAAGATGGGGAAACACAGGCCTGAAAACTACTTCATGTTTTCAAATTTCTATTGTTTTTCTTTTATTACTTTCAATTAAAGAGTTTTTTGGAAAAAGAGAATGATTTTATTTTTATTTATTTTTTGTTACTATATACAGTAAGTGTCACATCGTTCATGTCCGTTTACGTGAGGGGGAGAAAGATGGATCGTAGTCTGAAGTCAAGCTTGCTATTAAATAGAGCACTTTTTTATTTCGTTTAGGTTACTATTCACGTGACTTATTAAAGTAATTCGTTCCAGAAATTCTGATTTTTGTTTAGTTTTATGATCTTATTACTGCTTATTACTTGTTTCAAATTGTTAAGATTACATACAGATTTGTTGTTGATGTTTTTCGAATTTACGATTTACAAACCGATAAGCTTTTCGTTCAACATTACGTTACTAAGCCATATTTCTTTGAAATTTTATTACTTCGTAACTGTGCACCACTTTCTAAATGTTTACTCAATAATTCACGTTTCATATCCTACACACGTTTCCTTCTTAGCGCGTGTCATCTAATCGTTCGTTCAAATCACTCCGAAAACCGGTTACGCACAAAAACGCGCGTCTCCGTAAAACTCTCGTGACCCAGATTTTGAAAGTGTCTTCTCAAAACTGATCTGCGAGAGTCGTTCCGAAGAAGAAGAAGAAGAAGAACGAATTCCTTCTTCAGTTTTAAATTCGTGTTGACCTTATAAATTATTTGCCGAAAAGCGCTACTTAAAAGTGATGACCGGTTTACCCGTTACTTTGTCTGGCCGCACTTGTATTATGGCTAACGATTAGTTCTTGGTTAATTTTTTTAATTGATTGGAATTTCTATTAAATTGAAGTTCCATTTAATTGTAAACTACCCTCGTATATTAACTCCATTCAAAAATAAATTACATATTTTTACTGAATTAGGTTCTTGTACGTGAATAACAAAAAAAAAAGGAAGCAACAGTCACTCCTATAGTTTTCTTTATAAGTTCTCATTAATAAGGGTTGGAGGAGACTTATAAATACTTACGCACAATACTTATCTCTTGCTACAAATTCGTTCCGGAGAACATTTTCTTAGGAGCTTCGTACTTCCCATTGCAGTTAGCTCTGGCCCAGGTAAATAAAGTTGTGTAAATAAGCGAGTGCACGTGAGAAGTAGCCACAACATTTTACAATTTACCAGCACTTATAATTAATTTAAATAAAAATGGAATTCATCAAAGAAATCATTTGGTAATATCAATAACGAATGGTGTTTAAAGAAACGTCAGAGCCAAACGGTGACGATCATAAAAATAGAAAAAAAGCGACCAAAAATACTCTTACCCGGAGACTTTTGTTATTAACGAGCATTGTAAATTAAAATGCGTAAAGCTTTAACATAAAACCGCAAATACACATCATGTCTAATTTAAAAAAGAATCAATCTGAGTAACCATCCTGTTCTATTATACAGGGTGCTACGAAATTCGAGTTACTATAATTTTATTATACAGGCTGCTGCCAAACTTGACGTATTTATTTATAAGTACCGCAGATTTCCAGAATATGTTTCAAAATGTCTTCGTAAAAAAGTGAAGTGTAATTAAAGCAAAAATTAAGGAAGGGATTCTGCCTTAACAAGAAACCGCCAATATAAATCCAAAGGATTAAAAAAGAACAATTAAACTAAACAAATATTATTTAATTTAAGAAACGGCCTCTTTTTTTATACAGGATGCTACTAAACTCGAGTCATTTATTGAACTGTAACTTAAAGAATTGAACAATTTGTAGTGTACAATAATTTTCATTTTCAGATTTGGATAAATGAGAGACAGGGAACGTGAGCTATGGGCGGTAGGTCAGGGAACCTTCTTCAGCCATTCCCAACTACCCCTAACCGGTTTACACAGTTTATCAATCCAAAGGCTGGATGCCCTCTTGTGCACTCAAGGTAAGTAATGTGAGGGACGGATGGTTAAAAACGATAAAAAGAAAGGGGATGATTTATTCTATGCAAATCCCTCTTCTTAATCCTTCTTACCTTACTAATTTACAAAGCTTAGTAGCGACACTATAGATAGATACCACGACGAAAGAGAGAGAGCGAGACAAATTCTATTTCTACTTTCTCTCCTCATTCTTTTAACAATATGTTAATGAAGCCACAAGAGACCCAATTAGTAACTTCCTGGTTTGAGTCCGAATTAGCCAGATATTGACTCTCAGCATCCTTTTTATATCGAATAAGATTTTAGGCCCTTTTCGCCACGACTCATATTTGTCGGGATTGTCGAAATTACACCTCTTCTTCCTCTTTTATACTTTCTTTCATTTGTTTCAATTTTTAGTTGAAAATAAAAGGACAGTCATGTCCGTTTATAACGAGCTTCGAGTTCGTTAAAAATATTATTAAAACAATAACTCAAAGAAAGAAACAAAAATTAATACTTAATAATTAATAATAATCTGCGGGTTGATTACTTGGAGCAATATACCCGGCGTAACAATTTAAGACTGTTTGGAGTCCCGGAAAAACAATCCGAAGATACCGATGATATTATTATCAGAGTCGTCAGTGATACGTTGGGTGTTGATATTTCCTTAGGAGATATCGAAAGAAGTCACAGAGTGGGTCATGCCATTGATCGAAGCGAAAAACCATGTGCCATTATTATCAAATTTTCTTCATATAGGAAGAGAACAGAAGTATATAATGCTAAAAAAAAAATTAAAGGGCACCAAGATGATTCTCAGAGAGGATCTTACAAATTTGCGCCATAGAGCTCTTTTGAAAGCCATTAGAAAATTTGGAGCATCGTATACATGGACTAGAGATGGGAATATTTTTTGGAACCAAGACGGTAAAGTTCATAAAGCCACAAATGAAGATATCAACAACATTGAATCGGATGTTTTTAAAATTATTGATTATAATTTATTACGTGTAGATAGGGTTGGCCGAGGAGGGGGTGTCGGATTTTATATTAGGAATCAACTTCATTATAAAATAATTACTACTGAAATTATTCCATTCGTTGAACAATTATGGATGAATGTTAAAATTTCTGGTAAAACTGTTGCATTTGGAGTAGTTTATAAACCGCCTGATGTTATTGTTAACTCCTTTCTTCAAGATCTCGAAGCATCTCTTACGTTAATTTTACCAATAGTGGATGAGGTAATATGTCTAGGTGATATAAATATTAATCTTTTTAATTTACATAACAGTAGTGTCAATAGCTTCTTATCAATGATTGAATCCTACTCTCTCACTCAAATCGTAGACGAACCTACACGAGTTACAGCGTACAGTAGTACTCTGATTGATGTTATTCTTGTTGGTAATTCTGATCTGGTGATCAACTCGGCAAAAAAAATGATCAGAAATCTACTTGGCAAGCACTTCAATGTTTAAATGTTATTAACTCCCATACTCAAGAACCACTGCCAGATGCTTTTAGTGATCCTCAAGACATTAATCAGTACTTTTTAAATCCTGTGAAGGCAATGAGTCATAATATTGATTTCGATACTTTAAAGTTTTATTCCAATAACCGCTGTGAAGATAAATCAAGAATTGTTTGTATTTCATACAGTTACTGAAAGTTCAGTGGAGAAAGTAATTCATAGTATTAAGTCAAATGCTTGTGGATGTGATGGAATCTCCACTGAAATGGTTAAACTTTGCCTGCCTTTTTTAACTAAATACATCACTCACATTATTAATGAATGCTTGATCCGTGGTGAATTTCCTGAAGACTGGAAGCGTGCTATGGTAGTACCGATTGCGAAAGAAAAGCAAGTCAATTCTTTTGGTGATCTGCGACCTATATCATTGTTGCCAGTCTTGTCCAAAATTCTTGAAAAACTTGTTGTGAATCAGTTCAGGACGTATGTAAACTTATATAAATTACTACCACCCACTCAATCAGGGTTCAGAATGGGACATAGTACAAACACAGCTTTATTAAAGGTTACGGATGAGATTTTCAAAGCTTGCGATAGTGGCAAATTAACTGTACTTGTTTTGATTGATTTTTCCAAAGCCTTTGACACTATCAATCATAAGCTAATGTGTGCTAAACTACATTATTTTGGCTTTAGTGATAATGTAATCAAATTTATTTCCTCTCATTTAAATAACAGGATGCAAGCAGTGGCGGTAAACGGTGTTCTTTCCTCATTTGAAAGTATTGAATCGGGAGCGCCTCAAGGATCAATATTTGGACCTCTTTTGTACTCTCTATACACTGCAGATTTCTATACTAAAATTAATTTTTGCAATACACATTTCTATGCGGATGATACGCAGTTGTATTATAGTTTTAAGGTCTCTGATTTAAATATTGCTACTAATCTAATTAATGAGGATTTATCACGAGTAAGTATGATATCTGCCTCTCATTCATTGCATATTAATCCTCGAAAATCGTCAGTTATTGTATTTGGCAGTGCTAAAGATCGACAAAGGGCCATAGACGGTATGAGTATATTTGTCGATAATATTAAAATTCCATTTAGCGTATCAGTAAAAAATTTAGGTGTACTTTTTGATTGCGACTTACGGTTCTCGTCTCATGTACGGAAATTAATTCAGAAATCTTATTCTTCATTAAAACGGCTGTACATGAACAGACACTTCCTTCCTATAAAATTAAAAATTCAATTGTGTGAGTCACTTGTGCTTTCACATTTCAATTACTGTGATACTGTCTATGTCCCGTGCCTAGATTCCCAAAACTCCTGTTTGCGGTTTGTCTATGGTTTGAAAAAAAGAGACCACATATCATGTAAGTTGGTGGAGGCTAAATGGCTAAATATGTCCAACAGAAGACAATTACATATGGCCTGTTTAGTTCACAAAGTATATATTACCTCTTGCCCATCTTATCTCAGTGAATTACTCGTTCTCAGATATGTGTTACACGATAGAGTATTACGGCGAACTAGTGCGTTACATACACCACTGCATAAAACTGCCCTCTTCGAAAGGTCCTTCTCTTATAATTCGTCGTATATTTATAACAAGATGTCTCATGAGCTGCGTCTTTCGTCGTTCCGTTCTTTTTTTTTTTTTTTTTTTTTTTTTCTTCCCATATAAATTCCCCAAGCTCTTAGAGCTTGTCGGGGAGGGGAGAGGGTGGCGGCTGCGACCGACTTGATGTTATAATTTCTTCTTCTTTTAAAGTAGTTTATCGGAATCAACTATTGATTGCGCAACAGCGACTGTACTTATTAATAATACTAATACTTATAATAATAATAATAATAATACTTATAATAATAATAATAATAATAATACTTATAATATATTCCGTTACCCATAACTTTATTTAATTTAGTAGTATAAATGAATTTGTTTTTTTTTTTCTTCAATATTATGTCAATATTATCACCGTTGATGGGTGGTAGAGCAGCTTAGGCTGAACCCCGCCAACAAAAAAATAAAGACATTTTATTATTATTATTATTTAGTCAAATTATTAAACAGCGCGATTTAGACAAATATTAAATTTAAAAGTAATTGAAGATTACTTCACAGAACGATATCAAACGAGACAATTCAAAACAAATTAAAAAAAAAAAGAAATGGCATTCTGCACATCAATAAAAAAAAGCAGATGTTAGTCTCTAATAACATAAAACAGTGGGAACTTCGATAATGTTAAGGACTCGTCACTTCTGTTGATGACGCTACGACCAAAAGTCTTCTGACTCTCTGATGATCTTTTCTTAAAAGCAGCAATCTTTCATGCGATTTATACTGGAAATTCCGATTATGTATGGGTTCTAGATGCACAGTTGCTCTATGCGTTAGCGCGGTTTTCCTAGATTCGTGTTAGTCATGTTTGTTTATGCTTGCCGGCTTCTTTGATGAGTCACCTCGGCGACTGTTTGATGATGCCTCATGCTGCAACTCGTGTGTTTTTCGTCCTTCTTTGAATGCAACTTGATAAAGCAAATCTGTGTAACATTTGTTTACTTTATCATAGGTGGACGCTGGTGACGTTCTATCGAATCTGTGCTTAACTTGCTGATTTCTTACGACACCAAACAATTTCGCCATCGTGCGTCGTCAATAATTTTATCATTTTGGTTAAACGACACCAACCTTAGAACTTCCTAAATATTTTATTCGCATTAATTTCTGATGGGTTTCGACCAATTACATTAAGAAATGAAACTAATAGTTTGCGTGTCTGCGTTTCCATCTAAGGCCATATTAATTCTGAAACATCTGTTAGAACAATAGAGTTACATGCCAGAAATCTCGTTAAATATGAATACGAAGCCAAAAAAAAAAAAAGAAATTGGGGGGCTAAAAATAGTTAGCGGTCATTTCTGTAGTAAGGCGCACGCATTTCGGTGGTGTAGTGAAGTCGTTGAGCTCAGGATAAATCACAGGTTCTCCCTCGATGACTCGCACCCTCGTGGCTATTTATAAACGCGATATTTGATTATTCACCGCCCCTCACCCTCTAAACTTCGCGCGTCAAAGGGCGAGAGAGCAGTATCGCGAGGAGATCTAATGTCGATGACCAAACGCAGCTTTTTAAGGCTGTTTGAAAATTAAAAGGGCAACAAAACCCCCAATATGATTTGACATTAAACAAGTATGCATATAGGAAGAGCAGATTACACACACATACGTACAGATCAATACAATCTAATTTGCTGATGTGATAAGTATGATGTTGACACAGTATGTCACCAAGTTCACCACCAAATTGAAACGTGACCTCATTACGTATTTACCCCAAGACGTGCTTTTCTGAAAACATAAAGACGCGACTTCTTTAATTTCCAACTCAGAACGAGCTCATTTTTGATTGAAATTAAAAGAATGAAATGGCTTCAATATTAGATTATTTCAAAAAAAAAATTAATGAGTAGATAACGAAGGCATTCGACTGACAATGAGGTTTCCCTTGTTTAAGAGAGGATTAATTATGTTCTATTATGCAACGGTCTTGTGTTTGTTAAGTCACTGATTCACGTTAATTAAATACATCATTGGCGAACGTTGATTATGTGGTATTAGTGTTAACGCTGACGCCGTCGTTCCATCGTGAACATCAACTGCTAGCCCTCGTAATTGCAACGCTTGTTGCTTTTACCTCATAGCCCCCTTGAATGTTGGTCCCTATATTCATGTTTGATTGCACACGTTACCATTAATTACGTTGGTTGAATAAAGAAGGACCTTTTGAGATGATGTAAAGGAGTGAAGTAGTTCACTTGATATACAATTAGGAAATCGATTTGTGTTACATACTAGAAAATACAGAAGCGTCATGTCTCTCAAATCAAGTTCCACATTGCTTATGTAATAACATTTTCGATTGACTGCACTCTCATCTTATTTTAACTTCATGTAAGGAATGAAGATGGAAGTACTCTGAAGTCCTTCAAATTAAGCATGATTTCGAAACTACACGAGTTACTGATTCGATCACATCAGATATAAGTATCAAACGTTTCGAGATATATGTATTTAACGCATTCGAATTCATTTTCATGAATTATTTATAGATTTGTTCCTCGTATAGTCCCCCTTTATACAATATATTAGCTATGGTTAGAAAACGATGTGTTAAGATGAGGGAGCAATTTGAAATTGTGAAACCACACCGGAGTAATTCTGGTGGTGCAATTTCGACGGGCTTATACGTATATACTGAAATTATATCCCCTTTAATGGGGGATGCGCGGACAAATTTGCAATTATGCAGGAGCTAGTTGGAAAAATTATTTCCGGTCGTAATTAAAACGCGAAAAAAAAAGTTCGGCGCTCGTAAATTCGCAGAATTGGATGTTGTTAATTAAAAACGTGTGTACGCAATTCAAACGCTTTAATATATTTCAATTAATAATAATAAAAAATATATCGAAGTAAACCTCATTGCTCGTAATGGAGTTGATTGTAATTGTAAAAGTTTGGAAATGATTAAAAGAAAACTCAGATCTTCTCCATTTGTAGTAAATGTAATAAAATAGCGCTACATATATATATATATGTTTCGGTCTAATCAAAAAATAAAATATTAAAGACCATCTTCAGGCTGAAAAAAGGTTTTGGAAATAATGATACAAAATTTTGAGAAAAAAGGTTGAGAAAGACTTACCAAAAGTTACTAACGGGTTAAAATTACAATTTAAAATTTACAAAACATATTTTGGTTTTTGAAAAACATTTTTAAGTTATATCACACATCGTTTGTTTAAACATTTGAATGATTGAATTTAAAATTTTTTGTCAACTCTTACCATAGAATATGTCATAGCCTTACAGTAAAACAGAATCAAGGAGTGCAATGCCAATGATGTACTTTTCACATGCCATCCAGGTTTCATGGCACGTTGTCCAGCAACCTACGACGCATCATAATGACAGATGACCACTAAACGTCAAAATGACATTTATCAGAAACGTCAAATTGACAGACATCGAGAAACATCAGACAATGTCAGAGAAAGAAAAATATGGGCGAAGCATCACGTCACATTTACGTAACAGATCGCAGCAAATAAACAGAATTTAGTCCGCTCCTTGACGAATTAAAGTGAAACTACATTCATTAATGATTGGCCCGAAAATGAGATCCCATTCTCAAATTTGGTCGCTAAGACAACCCCCGGAGTAAGCACTGGGAACGTGAGCTATGGACGGAAGGTCGGGAAATCTTCTTCAACCATTCCCAACTACCCCTAACCGGTTTAGACAGTTGAACAGTCCAAAAGTTGTATGCTTTCTGGTCTACTCAAGGCAAGCAGTGTGATTATATAAACTATAAAAAGGAAGGGGATGGTTTATCCTTTGCTTTCGAATTTAGGGATTTACAGGGCCTTATCGCCACACTAAGCTCCTCTAGATATCATGACGAGAGTAAGAGAAAAATTCTATTTTTCTATCAAATTTGGTCGCTAAGATAATCCCCGGAGTAAACACAGAAAGACTACCCTTTGACAAATGACATACGGTTCTGATCGTCAGTGATTCGATTACACATTTTAACCAATGAAACAGAGTTAATTCATCCCCGCTACGAAAAAGCCCCATAAAAGCGAGAGCATTGACCGCTTTGGCTTGAGTGCGTCCTGCACTGCCTATTATCGGGAAACTCACCAAAACCTCCCGTGCAGCCAATTGTCAGGAGCAACTCACACAGTCCTTCCGGGTAACTTATTGTCGGAAGCACACAACACTTCCGTGAACCTTATTGTAGGAAACACTTCCAAAGCCTTCTGTGCAGCTTATTATCGCAACCCTTCCGTGAAACCTGTTGTCGGAAGCATACACAACCTTTCCGTGTAGCCTATTGTCGGAAACGTCCACCGAACACATCTCTGATCGAGAGCGTCACTTATACTTCACACATCCATCGGTGTCATCAAAGATAGTCGTTCAACAAGTGAAGAAGTTGACCTCAAGCAGAAGTAAGAAACCTTGAGATAGTTTCTACGTCAACCCCGTGTTCAACATCCGTTGCTACGTTACCACAGACTTCGCCCTCAGTGTCGTTCATATTGTTGTGTTGAATAAAATTGTATACCAGAACGCACAAGTTGGTAAAAGAATTAAAAAAGTAAAGTAAAGGAGGACGTCGATGGTACTTCAAATGGAGAAGACATCTTAAAGAGATGGATGAATCCACAAATAAAAAAATATTTCTAGTAAGTAAACTACATATAAAATCAGCTCGCTTGCTGGGAAAATAAAGAAATTTAAAGAAGATCAGGGTTAACAAAAATATCAGTGGCAAGGCATTTAAAAAAGAAGGATGAATCAATACCTAACAAAAATTCTCCCAATGAAAACCTGGTATAATTGAAATAGAAGATGATGTTACTGGATAATAAAACAGATTTAGGTCAATTAAATAAAATCTTTAGTAAAAAGTTAGTTTAGTACTGAGCAGCCAGTTCTCGAATTATCTATTCGACCAATCAGCTTGTGGGCAGCCACTAACCATATCATTTCTGATGTCTTCACATTTTCACTGCATGCCCATACATTTCATGCTCAATTTAATCATTCTTCTGCTGAAGATTTTTAATGATCAGAGTCTGTAATACTCGTCACTGTAGATATGGCCCTTTTCCACTTGGCTTAAAAGTGGCATCTTAAGAGACAACTTGCGTTAAAAAATGGATTTTCTGTATCATCTGCCATCCTAAAGGGTTCAACCATCTTGAGGTCCACTCTGAACATATGGAGCACAAATAATGTGTCTAATCGCTACACCACTAAACACGTTTGAACAAAACAGGAACAATAAAAATTACAGCAGATACAATAATGGTACTCGAAAAGTCAAGGTCAAGTATCCTTTAAGGTTACTTAAAGATAATGCTTTATTTAAATCAGCTTAAAAATTTAGTCCGGTCCTTGCATGTCTTTATTTCAAATATATAGTTTATACGTATAATAATATTAGAAGTCGTTAATATAAAAAGAGAAAAATTGTTTCCATTTTCGTATTAATTCGTTCATGCATTTGCACAGCAACGTTCAGAAACATCTTTTCTGTTTCTGAACGTTGCTTGTTGCAAAACCGACTCCAGTTTAACTGCCATTCGTTTCCCTTTTTACAGATGATTTTAAAATGTAATTTTTACTCAGTTTTCATAATTAATTCTTGCCGCGAGTTGTGTAATGTGCAACAGGCAACATCCGATTTTCCCCAACCTCGCTGTTGACATCCTGTTGAAGGAAAAAACAGTCCCAAAATATCGATGTAATAAAAGTGTGAACAAGGAATTTGCGCGTTTGCTTTTATTTGAATTGATGACCGAAAATCCCCGCATTAACTACTCAGCTATTCTTCAACAAGTACGGCCGATACTTCTTGACGATACTCTGTATAACACTTTCAGACTTCATCTGCGTAGGCGCCTACTTTTTCATGAGGATGAATATTGAAATAAACTTCAAACGCGCAATTTACTTTCCCTAAAGAGCGTAGAAATATAAAGTAACAAGAAATTCCTATTGTCATTATATTGCATGATCTTTAACTGTGCAGATTCTGATGCTGATGAGGCCCCAATTAGGGCCGAAATATCTATACAGAGGATTCAAGGGGGCCCTTAAGCAATCCATCCGATTTGCAGTCGAAATTTTACATTGCTTCACTGTAAAATAATACAAATAGCAACAGAAATTTATGAAAATATTAATTCTTGTGGTATTCCAAGCTTAAAAGTTTGAAATGGCATCCGCATTAGAAGCTGTTGTTTCCTTAAAGCACAAGTCTTCGAGTTTGGACGCTATTTTCATATTTCTTATGAATTTAAACAGCTCCGTCGGCCCTGTTGTCTAATGGTGATGAAACCTTGTCTTCGTTCTTCCTTTAACATGTTTTAACGAAAGATATTTATTGCAGAGTCAAAAAATCTTTACAACAAATACTCCCTGGAAAGCTTTTAAAAAAACTTTTGAAATACTTACGTTTCGCAGCTTCTTAATAATGTATAAAGTAGAGGGCTGGATACTTTCTTATTTTTTTTTTCAAAGTCCGGTCTTTGACATATTAACGTTGGATTGCATAAAAGGGGCGCAATTCATACGATTTTTTTACTTCCGAGTCATATAACAAGGGTTCGGTAATTTAATGCAAGCTTTCATGCTAAATTTTGCTGGAAGAGATAAATTTCATTCGCAATAAAAGGCCTAAACCCAAACCGAATCCTGAACGTTAGGAAGTAATGACTGCAGGAAAATTTGGGACACGAGGGTTATTAATATTATTATCTTTAATTAAAATAAATTATTAATAAATTAGTAAATACACAGTAAGTAAAGTAATTTCCCTGTTTGTTCCAGTAAGACATTTGCAATTTCGGAATAAGATATTGGAAGCTTTGCTTAAAAAAATTAACCATGACGAAGCTGGCAAGTAAAATAATAAACTGCCCGAAATTCAATTAAATAACCGAAATCGCAGTCTATAATAAATCTGCAGAATCTCATCTAGTTGAGTGTGGGATGATGTCAATGATGAATTAAATCACCAAGACTGCTATGTCTCTTGAAGGTTCATTAAGAAACGTTCGCGTCTTTTTGCGAGTTATTCAAAAAATGACGAAGACTTACTTTCATTTCAGTCGGCGAAAGCTCGTTTATTTCAGCAGTTGCAAAAAACGTGCTTTTCTCTATTCATCTCAAGCAGTCTGTGTATACAGGGTGACTGACAATTGTTCCTCCAAAAAGAGAATGGATGTCACGAAATACATCGCCACATTTTATAAATGCCTGCATGCAATGTGACCTTGACACAAATCTCGATTTCGTTTTATTGCTCGTTTAACAGCTGAGAACGGAAGTCTTTCACGCGACGTAATTATTAGTAATTTCTAAAATAACTAGAATTGCGTATAAAATAAGGATTAAAGAGTAAGAAATTTGCAAATAATTTAATTACTTACTGTCAGTCGGCGAAAGCTCGTTTATTTCAGCAGTTACAAAAAATATGCTTTTCTCTATTCATTTTAAACAGTCTCTGTATACAGGGTGACTGACAATTATTCCCCCAAATGGATGTCACGAAATACATCGCCATATTTTATAAATGCCTGCATGCAATGTGACCTTGACACAAATCTCGATTTCGTTTTATTACTCGTTTAATAACTGGGAACGGACATCTTTCACGCGACGTAATTATTAGTAATTTCTAAAATAACTAGAATTGCGTATAAAATAAGGATTAAAGAGTAAGAAATTTGTAAATAATTTAATTACTTACTTTCAGTCGGCGAAAGCTCGTTTATTTCAGCAGTTACAAAAATATGCTTTTCTCTATTCATTTCAAACAGTCTGTGTATACAGGATGACTGACAATTGTTCCGTCAAAAAGAGAACGCGCAAGAGAATAGATGTCACGAAATACGCCGCCACGTTTTATAAATGCCTGCATACAATGCGACCTTGAAACACTTCTCGGTTTCGTTTTATTATTCGTTTAACAGCTGGGAACAGAAGTCTTTCACGCGACGCAATTATTAGTAATTTCTAAAATAAATAGAATTGCGTATAAAATAAGGATTACAGAGTAATAAATTTGCAAATAATTTAATTACTTACTTTCAGTCGGCGAAAGATCGTTTATTTCAGCAGTTACAAAAAATATGCTTTTCTCTATTCATTTCAAACAGTCTCTGTATACAGAGTGACTGACAATCGTTCTGCCAAAAAGAGAACGCGCAAGAGAATAGTTCTCGATTACTCGTTAATAGCTGGGAACGGAGGTCTTTTACGCGACGTAATTATTATTAATTTCTAAAATAACTAGAATTGCGTAGAAAACAAGGATTAAAGAGTAACAAATTTGCAAATAATTGAATAATAATTCCGATCCGTTTATTGGTGTAATTAGTATTTAACCAATCAGACTATCGGACAACTAATTTCGCACGAATCGATGTCGAACGATGTGTACAATTTTAAATCAAATTGCGTACGCGAATGGATGTCACAGATTACGAGAAAAGATAAAAAAATTAAAGAAAAATAGTAGGAATTCTTAACACGGAGAGTTGAATTGTCTTCGTGTTGTAGTGATTTATTTGTTTACCTGTCAAAGCAGGTGTTCAAATTATGGCCTTCGCATGCAGTAATCTATGGTTTGCATGAATTTGTCAAGTAACTATTTTAGAGTTCGTATTTCACGGCGTCGCGCTGTCGGGCGTTGACCTAAAACGGAGTTGACGTGAAATCCCGTTGAAAGGTCAAGTTCATGATGCCACGCCGCCGACGTGGCTAACAGAAAACTATAAAATACTTTTAGTGCTCCTCAATGTTTAATTTTTGATTTTTTAATTATTTCTCGAAAACGTAAAGTACATCGACGGTTACACGACAAAAGGGCGTAAGCGCCATTCACCATATTTTACAGGAGAAACAAAAACTGATTAATTATAAAACTTATTCAGTTTGATAAAACTTTTCACATCCCAAAATATTAATTCCAGCATTTTCTAACCTTAAAACAAGCAATGATTCATTTGAGTTTTATTTATTTCCCATTTTCCGGCGCTTAAGCCCTTTTACTTTCACAAAGTCGGCGCTGGAAAAGCTCTTTGGCCGAACATACGCCTTTTATTTTCTTTACCTAATTTTAGGTGGAAGCTGTAGCTGCCGCTTACGTCACTTAAAATTTTAACGCTTGGTCTGGTCGTTACGATTCTTTTAACATAATAATCTAATTTTTGGGATTTTTGGCTCCCTTTTGTCGTACAACCGTCGACATGGAATTTTTCCTATACTCTCGGACAACGCATCGCTTCTTATCGTGGTTTTACTTTAGCGGGACATTTGTCATTCACCCTGTATGTGTACAGTGGTGGCAAAAATGTGAAAATTTTAATGAAATACGTAATACTTTAATTAACTACACGAATTGTGGTTGCGTAGCTGAGTTGTTGATTCCGCTTGACGCTTGGTTCCGCAACTATAGGTATGAGTTCGATCCTCACTTCCTTAAATTGCAACGAAAATACTGATTTTACATAAAAAATTAATAATTAGCAAGCAAAATAATCTTGAACTTTGCTTTTTATTTTTAATCAAATGAATTGCAGTATGAAATTTGATTATCGTATTCATAAGAGACGAACGAGCCCTGCGTCATAAATTATACGCGTCTGGCGTTGAAATAAAAGACGTATAAACCATAACTCTATCCTTTTCTTGCTCACCATTGAGAAGGAAATAACACTGAAATATTCGTCTGTTTTAACTTCGATGATTGATGACGCAGCGCTCATCTTTCGTGAATTTGATGCGCATTCTCGTCTGCAAGACTTTAATTAATCTCCCCCCTTTGACGCATACGTTTTGCGGTCTATAATCACGGAGCTCCTTTTCAAACCAAAATTAATGATGTGTCCAATCGCACACCATCGACGATACCTGTTGTAATTTGACATTGATGAAACACGCGACGTTTTTGCCGACGCGCCGCGTAAAAAACACATTACCTGCCTTACAAATTGGGCGGGCGGGGGTTGGGGAGAGGCAAATCGAAAATTTACATTAGTGCAGCCTACATTTTTTTGATTCGCAAAACAACTGTGTCATGCATTGAGTATTGTACAAAAAAAAACCGGCCACCATAAAATATTTTAAAAAGTCGAATCTAAAAACGAATTTCAAGTCGACATGGAAAGTTAATTTGATTAAATTTCATAATCCATGCTTTAAGATGTTTGATTTATTCCCGCCTTTATTTTTAAAGGATGAAATCCGTTATTAACGAGATTAAGAAATTATTGTTTGGCAGTTCATGTATTGCCTTTTATGATTTATTTGTCTAAAATCAAGGAGGCTTCTTTGCATTGTTTTTATTAAAATGGAGTGTGACAGTTAAAAAGCTACGCAATTAAAAAAAATGCCGTTAATTGTTGAGATTGTTGGTCGTATTGCTCTAATTGAAGATGATCGTAGCCAACGTTACGTGACTCGCGCATTGGGAATACCACGTAGCACTGTTCAGGATGCCTGGAACTGGTATTTGGAGACTGGTAACTGCACTAGGAGATCAGGATCCGGAAGAAGAAGAGCAACAACTGCAGTTGATGACGGTTTTGTTGTGCTCAACGCACTAAGGGATCGGAGATCAACGGCTGTTCAACTTCAACATCGCCTCCAAACAGCTCGTGAAGTTGAAGTAAGTGAGAGGACAAGAAGGAGAAGGCTTGCTGAAGGAGGCCTAAAGTCACGGAGACCTGCAACAGGCCCAGAATTGTTACCAAAACGCCGTCGAGTACGGTTGGAATTTGCACGACTTCATTCAAACTGGACTCCTCACCAATGGAGTAAAGTTCTCTTCATTGATGAATCACGCTTTTGTCTACGCTCTCCTGACGGTCTCCAAAGGGCATGGAGAAGACCAAATGAATGGTATACAAACTGCACCATTTCCGAAAGGCGATCTTTGAATGGTGGCTCTGTTATGGTGTGGGAAAGTATTTCGTCTGAGGCACATACTGAACTTCTTTTTGTGGAAAATGGGGCTTTAAATGCCCATCAATACGTGGAAGACATTCTGCATGCAGCTGATGGATTCACTCTAATGCACGACAATGCCAGACCACACGTGGCAAGAGTAATGACTGACTTCTTAGACGAGATCGAAATTCAGAGACTTAACTGGCCAGCATTCCAATCCCATTAAGCACTTATGGGATTAACTTCAAAGAGACATTCGTCGTCGCCCGGCTTTGCCAGAAACACTGCAAAATTAAGAGCAGTGCTTTACGAAGAATTTGAGGCAATACCTCAAAATTTGATTGATTCGATGCCTCGACGTTTAAATGACGTCATTCGAGCAAGAGGAGGTCATTAACCGTCACCAGTAACTTAACTGAAGACGTTTCTTTTCAGTTGTCGAACTGCCGTTTTTGTTATTTTTTTCACATTAAACTTAATTTTGTTTAATCTCGTCTTTTTCCTGAGTAATTTTTATGTTTCTTTTCGTCAATAATGAATGGTCCTTCGATATAAAGTAAATCAACCAGTATGTCAATGGTTTTGTTACATATTTTAGGGTGGCCAGTTTTTTTTTGCCTAGCAGCGTATATTCCTTTTCGATTTTGAACTTATCAAAACTAAACCAATTAAGTTAACTACGAGGGAGAGAGAAAAAAAAACTTCGAGGCGACCCAAATAAATAATTAATGCGTCTCGTATTACGAAAGCAATTTCCGAAGGCATCAGGTGTGGGAAATTTTGGGGCACAACGCCCGGGGGTACGAAAACAAGAACGTAATAGAACGCAAATAAGTTCCATCGATTTCTTTGTGTACCTCATTAAGTATTAATAAATTTATTTACGGCAGTCTGAAGTTTGAACGAAGTTTTTTGCGTGGGCGTTTCCTTCCACCAGGTAGGCAACACACCCTTAAATTTTCTGCTCCAGTTTGAAAAGATTAAAGAAAATTTCCGCCTTTTATGAAAGACCCCTAAATTAATTTTCGTGTAATAATCGCTTTATGTGCTCAAAAATTACAATAACGACCTTCTCGATGAGCGGGGGGATGCATTTCTTATTTATAAAACAGAACGACCCTCTTAAATTCAGCAATCCCGTTGAGGAGCTGACGATTTAATCCCCTCCCGAATACTTTCAAACTCTCATCATAATAATGATACAGTTATTTTTGCCCCACTTGTTAATTTCCTCCCCCTCCCCCTCTGTGTCAATTCAATAGTAATCGATAAATCCAAATATAGAAACATTATTATTATTTTATTGTGGGTTAATAAAATTCAAATGCAAGTTCCTTCTAAGAAAGGAAGGCGTTTGCTAAAAATAACAAATTAAAAATATCACCCCCGCGCATTTAATAGTGTTTTGACGTCGCTAATGCGAACACCCCGGCTTTTACCGGCGCGATCGATTTTTATTATTTACCCCTCGGATTTCAAACAAACCTACAAATTGTGTACCTTTCGCCGGCCATAATCCGCGGCGGGATAAATTTCCGCGCAGATGTAAGAGGAGAGGTTTCCCTTCTTCGCGGTAATCCCCCTCGAATATTTAGCGATGTTTAATTCGGGATAACGTCGAGTAAATGGGGTGTAATTGGAATAAGTGAGGGTAAAATGAAAATTTCATTTTTCTGAATGTTAAAGAATTAAAAGTTAAAAACTTTCAAGAGAAATGATTATGTTTATTCCTATACAGCGTGTTACAGGACTACTGTCATTTATGGAAACCACAAATAGTACTCATGACAACAAGAAAAAAAAGTTATATAATCAAAGGTGCACTATTAACAATAACGGCGTAAATGATGAATATTTGTTCATACAAAACTTGGGTAAATAAATTATTATAAAACTCGTTTGTTTATGATACAACGAGAAAAATTATTTTATCATGGCTCACGTATTAACAAACGAAGAATTAATGGACATGGTGCTTTGCTACGGTGAAGCCGCAGCTCGTTTGTATGCCGAACAATTTCCTGGTAGGGTAGTGTCGACCCCCAGAGCATTTGTGGCGGTAGTGCAACGGGGAAGGTCGTCTACTGGAGGTTTGAAACCTCGTCGTGAGCGAAACGGAAGTGGACAACGACCTGTCCGCGTATTGGATGCAGAAGAAGCAATCTTCGACATGGTGACTGAAAATCCTTCCGCAAGCACCCAGGAAATCGCACGTCATTTGCCTGAATCAAATCGCGTTGTGTGGCGAACATTACGAGAAGCACAGTTTAGGAGCTTTCTACCAAAACTGAACATGTCTACTTTCAAAAAATTTTCAGAAAACGCAAAAAACTGCTATAGGGTCCCAGGTTGGTTTCGGTTTTGGGTTAAAACATTATTGTTTTACTAGTTGAACATCCAGTGGATTAGTTATCATTCAATTCTCACTCAATAGATAACGGTTTGGATGCAGAAGAAGCAATCTTCGACATGGTGACTGAAAATCCTTCCTCAAGCACCCGAAAAATCGCACGTCATTTGCCTGAATCAAATCGCGTTGTGTGGCGGACATTACGAGAATCACAGTTTAGGAGCTTTCTACCAAAACTGAACATGTCTACTTTCAAAAAATTTTCAGAAAACGAAAAAAAAATGCTATAGGGTCCCAGGTTGGTTTCGGTTTTGGGTAAAACATTATTGTTTTACTAGTTGAACATCCAATGGATTAATTATCATTCAATTATCATTCAATAGATAACGGTTTGGATGCAGAAGAACCAATCTTCGACATGGTGACTGAAAATCCTTCCGCAAGCACCCGGGAAATCGCACGTCATTTGCGTGAATCAAATCGCGTTGTGTGGCGGACATTACGAGAAGCACAGTTTAGGAGCTTTCTACCAAAATCGAACATTTCCACTTTCAAAAAATTTTCAGAAAACGCAAAATACTGCTGTAGAGTCCCAGGTTGGTTTTGGGTAAAACGTTATTGTTTTACTAGTTGAACATCAGAACTCTGGCCCAATAAGGCCGAAATACATGTATAAACTCTTTCCTAACACTTTCTATATTGCCAGTTACACAATTTTAGTTAATTTTCATAATTTTCATCTGGCAAGAAAACTTAATTTTATAAAATTTGTATTTAATGACATTATTCAGAAAAATTATCAAGTAGGTAAGGAGAAGGTTTTTGATGTTACGCAGATCAGTTTTTCGATTTTTAGCTAGATTTTTGAGATTTACAGAATGAATCCATTTTATGCTAAGGAATGTTACAGTATAACACCCTGTAAATACCAAACTTGCAATAAAAAAGTTATGCGTTAAGACTGTAATTTTTTCCTTTCTGTTGATATGAAATTCTCAAAGTAATGTTGTACATTTGCAATAAAGTAATATCTAAACCCCAACATCAGCAAAAGTACGTACTTTAAAAGCACAGTAGGTATAAAAATAAACCTGCGAGGTTCGAGGTGGTGACGATAACATCGCGGAGAACTCTCGACCATCCTTGTTCCTGCCATGCCAACAACATTTCACGTTAATTTCCCTGGCACACTTTGATAAGGACATTCGCGTCGCGATATACTATTTACAGAGTTCTTGTGTTAGGCTCGGGGACGTGTATTAGAATAAATTAGAGAACGAATCCGTGCGGCTTAGTACCAGCACGGGCTTGCCAAAGGAATAACACCCCGTGAGCTCTCGTATATACCTGCTTTTAATAAAGTGCGGATCGCAAATTTCATCGTAATCGCCATCCCCATCTTTGCCTTTTATTACGTTTGTTATTTACTTCGTGTGCTTGAGAGTTTAATATCAATATGTGGGCGCTCGGGTTCTTTATTAGAGGCACTCAAGGATCTAATAAGTAATCAAACTTAAGTGAAATATTAATCACGTAAGTATTAAAGCAATTTTCACCTGTAGTTATTGAGGATATGATGAAGTAGATCTGCGTTATGTTTAATTTAATAATGAATAAATCAAGTAGGGAGTAAAGGCGAGAGATGGATAGTTTAAACAATATCTACTGGCGCCTCCACCATTTCCTTAAAGAAGATATTTGTTTCATAAATCATTTCTTTCAATCATTCCTTCGCGTAAAAAGAAATCAGTACCCTTCCTAGGAAGCCATTTTATTTAGTATTTATTTATTTATTACAAAAAGAAGTTTTCTATTGGCTACTAAAACTTACAGTTTTATTTATTATTAAACAATTTTTTTTTAGTTGATACAGATATGAAAGTGGTTGATGAAAACTACTGGAAATTTGTAATATTGATCCCTACTCTGCAATCGACATTTCGTTGTACATTAACTACTTTTTCAGGATTCAATTTTTTTTTTAAATAAATTTGTGCGTTGGCCAAAAACTTAAATTATCAAAATAAATCTTAAAAAATCAGTATTTTTGTAAAGAACAGGAAAAATGAGAAAATTATCTGGAATGCAGAACGGGACAGGAGAGAAAATTTGAAAAAAGACAAAATTATAACGAGTGTTTCATTGAAAATTTCATCAAGTTGGTTTTGATTTCATAATCTTTTCGCTTTATAAAAAAATCCGCTAGATGGTAGACCAAAATCTGACACTGCTAAAAGAAGAGAAACTTCTTAAATAATTTGTAATTTAGGTAATTATTGTTTTCTCTGATAAAATACAAAGCGTGTCATCTACTGGCGATTGACTGAATTAAAATCATTACGGAAAGTTCTACTGGATGGCGCAACGTTATTCGAAATCGCAATCGTTATTCTAAAAGTAAAATTGTTGGTTTCATATTTCATCCAAGCCTTGACGACTCCTAATAAATAATTGCCCATAATAAAACGAGGAAAGGAGGAAAAAAATATAATGTATTTAGAATTTTAACGTTTTTTTTTTCAATAATCCATGACAATGAAAAGAAAATCGCCGACATCTGTTGATGTTTTAATCAACTAATAACGTAGCCATGAACATCCCACTAGATGGCGCAGGTAAAACTGATGCTGGCTGAAGGAAATGATGATCACATTTCCAGTTGGGGGTGTGATCTGTAGCACCTCTAAAAATAGCTATATTTATAGATCTTACCTTAATTTTACTTCAATTTCATCATTAATTTAACATATTTATCTCAAAAACAATTTTTTTTCATCATTTTTACTCGTTCACATGTCAAAACATTCAAATTAAGTGTTCAAGGTTTAATACTAATTAGCAGATTTAATGACTAACGTATAAAGAAGTAAAAGAAAATAAAACAAATTTATTTGAAATTCATATGTTTTTGTTACGATAGTAAAAACAAAATCGCTGACATCTGTTGATGTTTGAATCAACTAATAACGTGGGTATGAAAACTTCGCTAGATGGCGCACCCAAAACTGGCGCTAGCAGAAGACTTCACGCTCTATAAGCGGTGATAAGCGGAAAAGGACAAAGAGGGCTTCTTAAACATTTTAAAATTAATTTTTCTTCTTGTTTGTGAAACGGTAAAAAAATAAGCGTCACCTCTTGGCGTATGACTGAATTAAAACCACAATTACGGAAAATTTTACTAGATGGCGCAACGAAAACTCAATGTTACGATAAAAAAAAACTGTTGATTTTATCCAAGTCGTGGCGATTTCTAATAAGCCATTATTTCCAATAAAACGTATAAAGAAACGAAATCGAATTTATTTGAAATTCAAAATGTTTTGTCACGGCAGTAAAAATAAAATCGCTGACATCTGTTGATGTTTAAATCAACTAATAACGTGGGTGTGAAAATTTCGCTAGATGGCGCACCCAAAACTGGCACTAAAAGAAGACTTCACGCTTTGTCAGTACGTGATAAGCGAAAAAGGACAAACAGGGTTTCTTAAACATTTTAAAATTAATTACTTTAACTCCTCGTTTGTGAAATGGAAACAAAACGAGTGACATCTATAGACGTTTGACTGAATGAAAACCACAGTTACAAAAAAATTCACCGGATGACGCATCGAAAATCCAATATTACGAGAAAAGATTGTTGCTTTCATCCACGTCTTGGCGATTTCTAATAAGCAATTGTTTATAATAGAACGTGTAAAGAAGAAAAACAAAAGAAAACGAATTTAGTTGAAATTCAAACGTTTTTCCCACAACTGTTTTTGCAACTGTAAGAATAAAATCGCTGACACCTCTTGATGCTTAAATGAACTAATAACGTGGTTATGAAAATTTCGCTAGATGGCGCACCTAAAATTGACGCTGGTAGGAGACATTTATGCTTTCAGGAGTATGTGATAAACGAACAACGGAAAAAGGGCGTCTTAAGTATTTTAAAGTTAATTTATCTTTTCGTTTGTGAAGTGGAACTAAAACGAGTTACATTTATTGGCATTTGACTGAATTAAAACCACAATTCCAAACAAATTCACTGGATGGCGCAACGAACATCCAATATTAGGAAAGAAATCTGTTGCTTTCATCCACGTTTTAGCGATTTCTAATAAGCAATTGTTTATAATAGAACGTGTAAAGAAGAAAAACAAAAGAAAACAAACTTAGTTGAAATTCAAACGTTTTTGCCACAACGCGACAGTAAAAATAAAATCGCTGACACCTGCCGATGCTTAAATGAACTAATAACGTGGTTATAAAAAATTCGATAGATGGCGCACCTAAAACTGACGATTGAAGGAGACATTTATGCTTTCATGAGTATGTGATAAACGAGAAAACAGAAAAGGGCGTCTTAAGTAAAGTTAATTTATTTTTTCGTTTGTGGACTGGAAATAAAACGAATTACATCTATTGGCATTTTACTGAATTAAAACCACAATTCCAAACAAATTCACTGGATGGCGCAACGAAAATCCAATATTAGAAAAAAAATCTGTTGCTTTCATCCACGTTTTAGCGATTTCTAATAACCAATTGTTTATAGTTTTATTGTTTATCAAACGTTTTGTCACAACGCGACAGTAAAAATAAAATCGCTGACACCAGTAGAAGCTTAAAAGAATTAATAGCGTGGTTATGAAAATTTCACTGGAAGGAGACTTTTATGCTTTCATGAGTATGTGATAAACGAAAAAAGAAAAAGGGGGCGTCTTAAGTATTTTAAAATTAATTTATCTTTTCGTTTGTGAAGTGGAAACAAAACGAGTGACGGTAACTTCTTAAATCATTGACATTTGAATGAGTGACAGTTGTCAAATAGTTGTTACATTTTGCTTGCAACCTAACGTGACATAACCTAAAGTAACGTTTCACGTTGCTTTAACTCAATTCAAAGGCTACTCGATGAACTTTTTAATTGATTTAATGAATTAGTTAGATAGATAGGATTAATTTTACGTAGCATTTTATTTTCATTTTCGTTTGATTTGAAAATCGTCGATGTTCTTCTATTTTTGTTCAACTTACTGTCATATTTCGTTCTTTTTTCTCTTCAATTTTCCTTTTTTGTTTTTGTATTTACGATTTTCTTTTGTTTTTTTTTTAATCATAAAATTTTTAAATATTTTTCGCTTTTATTTTTCATTCATTTTAGTTTTTTTTTTTTTATTTAAAGTCATTTATTTTTGTATAATTTTATCGTATTTACATTGGCGTTTGTTTTAACTTTTTTTTACTTTGATTGACTTCCGGTTTTCTGATTGAATTAATTTGTCATGAAGATTTTGTTTCTTTTTTCGTTCAGCTTTTGTTTCATTGTCTAAATCTTGGTATTTCGATGTATTTTTTTTTTTCGGTAAAATTATATCAGTCAAAACAAAAACAAATCGACAAGATTTCGACGGAATGTGTAAAAATTGTCAAAAGGGAAGTAAAAATGACATCGAACTGTGATACTAAAACAAAAGACGAACAAAGAGCGAAAAGAGCATTTCAAAAGAAAATAAAACGAAACCACAATACGACAGGAATACCAATTTAATAAAAAAAAAGGATTGGAATAAGCTACAATATTAATGAAAAACAAAAGAAGATCGACATTTATTTACGAAAGACATAAAGCAAAAAAAAATAAATGGATTGAAGCGTAAGCATTAATAACTTTAATAAATTAAGAAAATCGATGTGTCTCCTGATTTATAATTTCAAAACTTTTTTTTCATAATTCCTTGTAGTTATCACCTTTTTTTTCTTTTTATTAGTCTTGTCAAAGAATCAACAACGATTTATAATTTCTGTTTTTTGTTCACCTTATGTTTACAGTTCGTTATTCTTGCTTTGAGTTTATTTTTTTGTTTCTTTCTGACGAATTATCAATTTTTAGCCGAAACAGAATTACAAAGTCGAAAGGATGGACAAAAAAAATCGTGACAATTGTTGTCATAACAGATAACAACAGTAAATGGTCTCAGTGAAGACGAAACAAAAAATACATTTTGAAAAAATAAAATTTCTTTTGAAATAAAAGACGAAGAAGCGAATGCCCACCGTAAAACAATTAAATCAAAAATATACAATAAAGTTCTTTTTTACTTAATAAAAAATAAAAAGCAACAATAGAATGCAAATAAATAAAATGTATTTCGAAACTCCACTAGAATATTAAATGAATTATCAAATTGAAACTTTAGATAAATAAAATTAAATTCAAGCACATTTCCAAACCTAATAGTTAATTAAAAATGATTGGATTCCAAATATTTTAGTGAATTAATTTATCCAAAAATAAATTCACTTTACAGTGAAGTAAAGAAAATAAATTTCTACCCACAAAAATTTTATTAATTGTAAAAAAGGAGAATTTAAAAACTATATAAATAATAACAAACAAAAAGGAAGCAACAGTCCACTCCCAAAGTACTTTTTATACAGGGATTAACGCTATAGTTAACCGCACCATCTCAACTGAAAACTACCCAACACAGTGGGAGAAACTCGCAATATTTTCTTAGGAGCCACGTACTTCCCACGTGTTGGTTTTTAGTCGTGCTAAATATAGTGTGCCGAACAAGCAAGTGCAAGTGAGAGAACTAATATGATTTTGGAAAATTTCTCGATTTATATAACATTCATTAAAAAAATATATCTTGAAGTCCTCCCCTCATACCGCCTCAAATAAGTACCGTCGAAAAGAGGACTAAAAATTAAGCGTAAACATCTTAATAATTAAATATTAACCAACAGTACCCACAAAATTTTTACCTAAGGCCTTTTTGTCCCATTGTATTGGAAAGATCCGTTCGTAGAAGGCCGTTTTGTTGATTCTAAACGAGAGATGGCACTGTTGCATAATCATAAAAAAAATAACAAAATTAAAATGAATTTAAGCAATAATAATAAGTGAAACCAAAAACGTAATTAAATTTTTTTTATTACAGCTACGATTATGGCAAGTATTCCACATTTTCGTTTCAATTATTAAATAAAATAAAACAAATATTAGCCAAAACTGAAGATCTAAGTAAATGGTTTCACGTATTCATACTGTTTTGTTGCAATTCGTTAATTTAATTTATTTATTGCTATACTCCTCGTCTGACTTATTGAAGACTATTTAAGAACTTAATCAGTTTTGCTTTATAATGACTAATTTATTTATTTATTTAGAACTTGCACGTTAATTACATGTTCTACTAAACTAAATTAGATCTAATTATAATTACTTCTGTATAACATTAAAAAATAAATAAATAAATAAATAAATAAAAATGGAGATAGAGTTATTTCAAATAGATATAGAAAATAATTTTTGTTAATTTTAATTTAAGAAACCTACAGAAACCTGTAAAATTGCTAGACTCTAAGCTACTTATTAATAGATGATGTCACTATTTCATTCCCCCCCTCGTTATATTCAACAAAGTATAAAATGCTTTGGCTCATAGAAACTCGTTTTCAACAATCACACTTTAGTAATCTTAGCTCTACTTTAAGCTAATGAGATGGCGCTACCATATTCCCATATATTTAATACGTACGCCTTAGTTATCTTACAGAAATCTGTGAAATTGCTGGTACTTTAAACTACTGATTGATAAATGGCGCCATTAAGTTTCTTAAGCATTTTTTTTCTTGATCTTCCTATATATTTGATGGTATAGAGTGTGATTCACGGTTTTCTTGAATAGAAAATGTCCACAATTTAGATCGTTGGACGACATTTAATTCCAAATTGACTTTTGTATAAACGATATTAACAATTGCAAATGAAATCCACCAACACGTCCTCAGAGGAATACGAAGACTTTAACAGCCACACTGTATAGTAGTACATCTTAATTTACTGCACAATAAAAAATTACCAATTGTGAAACGTGTACTCGCTTTTAATCAAACGAAGAGCAAACAGCAAGCTCGGAATTCGGGGATGAAGATGAGGATTTGCTCCAAGCGGTGTCGATCTAGGGCGGCAGCTGCAGCGTCTTATACAAGGCTTAACAACTTCTTTAAGCAAGTACTTGTTAAAGAAGTTTAAAGCTTACTACAAGTAAATCAGTGTTACGCCAAGGCGACTAATAAAAGAAATAAAATTGCTTTAAATATGGGAGACGGGAGCCACTCGTTGAAATCGCTTTTGCAATAGTGGATTTTATATGTATACGGAGTGTTGCGAAAAAAAGTACGAATGCTTATGGTTTACGCATGATCAATACTAAGGCTTGAGGGTAAACGAAATGCCACAGTACAAATATGAAAATGAAAAACGTAGAGGCGGGTGAAGCAAAAATGAAATTTGAAAGTAACAGAAAGATGGGTTGATGGGGAAATTTCTGAAGAAGTATTGAATAAACTAAAAACTGGGAAAGTTGAAGGAATTGATGGGATAAACCCAAAGGGACAAGGTAAATTAATACCGTGTAAAATAATATGGAGAAATAAGAAAACACCAAAGACGTGGCAAACGGCTATAATAATACCAACGCACAAGAAGGAGGCTAGAATCAACTATGAAAATTACAGAGGGTATCATAATTGTCCGCGACCAGTAAGATTTACAAAAGAAACTTGGAAGGATTAAGAAAATTAATAAAACCAACACTTGAATGAAGGTTCTCAAGCTATATGAAGGGAAAGAAATAAACATGGATAGATGTTTTTGAAAAAAACAAATTTGCTTTACTAGTAAATTTAAAAATCTTTTGATTCTGTGAATAGGAACGAAATTTGGGAAATATTGGCGATAAGTAAAATTAATTAAAAAAAGGCAGTTAGCATGGTGGGGACGTATGGTGAGGATACATCCCAAAAAAAAAGACTGGGTAAAGAAATATGGGAAACGTTGCTGTGGACCATTGTCGTCGACGACCTACTGAGAGAAAGACTGACATATGTAGGTGATCATGCGGATGACATAGTCATACTTATCAGAGGAAAACATGGACGTGAAGACCTAATCTCCAACCTAATGCAGAATGCTCTGAGCACTATCGATATATGATGCCATAAGGAGGAACTTAGTGTAATCCTAAAAGAAAACATCATATTATACCATTTACGAAACGTAGGGAGCTGAATTTAATCGCTCCGCGTTTAAAATGATTCACTATACGGCTCTCCATACCTCCATATCAAAATGGTCAGACCATTTAAGGGAAACCAATGTAAAAATAAAAGAATATACTCCCGAACTCTCCACAATAATCTATGCGGCTTCGGTGTGGTGGCCCAAGGTCAAGCAGGAAACCACCATACTTAGACTGAGCAGGGTCCAAAGACTTGCTGACACAACCCCCACCGCTGCATTGGAAACCCTTCTAGACCTTCCTCTCTTACACATTGTGATAATGGGAAAGGCAAGACGAGGACTCCACAGATTGCAGCTTTCATGTCACCCACTTAATACAAGTACGGGTCATACAAGTATCGTTAGCAGCATAAGGGGCCCTTTACTCGACATGAGGATGGACTATATGGCTCCCAAAGGCAACATAAACCTGCTCATTAAGATAGAAATTAATAAATCTGCTGAGCATCGGGAACCTGAACAGAACTTTCCTCCTGGAAATCTGATCTGGTACACGGACGGCTCCCGAACTGAGACTGGTGCCGAGTCTGGAATATACGGACATAAACCAAAGGAGAAGTTATGCTTCCCGTTGGGTCAATTTGCCTCCGTATTCCAAACAGAAATATACGCCATATTACAATGTGCGCGGGAAAACAAAAGGAGGGCTTACACAAACAAGCGGATCTTTATCCTAACCGATACCCAAGCGGCTTTGAAGGTTTTGGTAAGCTCAAAGATCTCTACCAAACTGGTGTGGAAATGCTTAAGTGAACTGAATGACCTGGCGGAATACAACTGCGTTACGCTGGTGTGAGTGCGAGGTCCTCGGGGTATTATCGGCAACGAACGGGCCAATGAACTAGCCAGGCAGGGTGCGGGTATGGGATACCTTGGCCCTAAATCAAGAACGCTATTCGGGGCTTTTTAGTGACTGAATGGGCGAGGAACATAACAGGTACTAGCTAAGTAGACCAGGACATCGGCATAACGAGACCTTCCTTAGAGGTCCTTGCAAAAAAAAAGCTGCAGAACTTTTGCTTTTAAGCAGGACGCAATTCCAGATCACCACGGGATTACTAGCAGGACACCTGACTGTTAAGGAGCATCTGTGGAGGATAAATTCAATGGGAATCTAAACTGCAGAGGCTATATTCGGACATCTCATGATAGTTCCCGAAAATTTCAACACGCAATCTGTGAAAAATCTGTACCAGCTGGTGCACGGGACATGGCTCACTGAATGGTTGCAGTAAGGGAACCAGGGCCAGCACAATAAACCTAAATGGCTGCGGTGCCTCCTTTGCAGACGGGTTCTGGTCATGAAGGAAAAAAATACGACTCTCCAAAGAGGTGAAATGTCTAGATGTAATCCTGCAGAAGAAGTTTATTGGAAAGCACATATCGATGAGACAGTTTCAAATTAAAGGCATACTTTTGGGCATGTCGTAAACTATTTGGCAAAACCTAAGGTCTGAAACCGCGGTCATATACGGCAGAAGTAAGACCCATGGTTATTTATGCCTCTTTAATGTGGTGGACAGAACCCACTGAGGTAATTACGCAAAATAAACGTGTCTGGGAATAACAGGAGCCATGAATACTACCCCAACAGCAGCTCTGGAAGTCTTGCTAGACATCCCACCACTTCTCTTACAGGTGCAGAAGGAAGGCATGTTAGCTTCCATGAGACCAACCCGGACTAGAAGGTTTAAACCAGGTGATCGCACAGGTCATCTTGGAATACTGGATTTTTGGCAACCAAATAAATTAGAAAAATCATCAGATATGTTGCCGGAAGTGTTTGACTTTGACATATCCTATGAAGTGGATATTAGTAGCCACCATATGGTTAAAAGCTAAATAATACAGTTAGGCAACGATGTCTCCATCTAGTACACGGATGGATCAAAGACTATAAAGGGGACAGGCATAAGTGTTTACGATCCAAAGTACAGGCGTTAGGTACTGCACCAACAATTATACGAGCTGGAAAACTTACAATAAATTTATATGTCCAGGAGTGCCTGGGAAGACCTTTTCCATATGGGAATGCAAGTAATCCCTCAAGGAACTAACTAAGGGCAACAAAATTACAATGTTAGAGTCTTCACAGCAGCAGCAGCGACTACATCAGCAGCTACAGCCTCCAACGAAGCCCTGAAGAAGTCCACGGCGAGATGGACGAAACGTCGGCAAGATGAAGAATTGACGCGGTTCCCAATCCGGAAACCAAGATTGTGATGGACAACGGCCGCGGAAGCCTTCAAACCAAGCAATGTTGAGGGAGTTCTGGCCTGACATGACTGGAATTCGTAGTGCCCCTCTCTCGGACGTTCTTGGCTTCACCGAAAGAGTTGGATGGCTCAAAGAACGCTGACAGTCAAACACTGCTGAACCTGGGGGTAGTGCAATGGGCCCAATTGTAGCCTAAGTGCATGTGAATTCTTATTCACCCCCTCACCGAATCCAGAATCCAGAAGTTATTCGTACTAGTTCTGAGACTTCTGTCATAGGTCCTGAACCTTATGTGGTCTAAATATGACACAGTATAGAAAAGAGATTGAAAGATGGATAAAAAGGGAGAAAATATTCTACTGGAAAATATCCCAAGTCATAAACAAGACTACTCAAATGCTTCTACTTTAATAAATAATGAATTAAAGACTATTACGTGTCCTCTTGCTGGCCATTGCTCTGTGAGGTACCACCTTAACAAAAAGGGCTTGGGGAAAATGCCAGGTAATAGCTAGACTTCGGCTTAATCTGAGTCTGACACCTGATGAAGTGAAAATTGAGCTTCTTAGGGCCACTCTGCCCTAAGAAGAACCTTTCTACTCCGGCTTAATCACTTAGAGAGTGGGAGTCTGAGTCCTGATGAAGTGAAAACTAAGCCTCTTAGGGCCACTCTGCACTTCGCTGAAAAAGTAGGACACTAAATACAGGACTACTTAAGATCCCTTCAACTCCCCAGTAGAATATTACAGTTTACATACTTACAGTATTTTTTTGTAACTGACAATTTATGGATAACTAATTAAAGTACCTCTGACTTTATTGGATTCTTGTGATTGTTTCATTTCCAACTTTCTCCTGTTCATGCCTTTCCTCTCTAGTTGCTTCTCCATAATACGTGCATTGTTGGCAAAACTATCAGCAGCTTCCCTGGCTTCAATTCCATCTTCTTCTTCGTCGATAGTTGAAACGATAACAGAACTGAATTTGCCCATATTTTCCATGTGCTTTGTGATCATAATCTTCTTTGGTTTTTCAATGGCCACGTGATTGTAGATGTCGGTGATAGGACCTTCATTCGTAGACATATGGTGGATTTCATAAATGTTACTTAAATTTAATCATGGTTTAAAAGTAAACGTCGCTATGGTTACATGTGCTGAAGGTATAGGAATGATTATTCTTAAGCAATGATTAAGTTTAACTGACTTTTGTTAAACCCAGTATTAATGAGCAATATGAAGCGAACGTAAAAAAAAAGGTGACAGTGACCAAAAGCACCAGAGGAATGATGTGAAGTGATGAAACGAAACTGTGATTAGAAAAGTGCATTTGTAAGAGGAAAGGCTTTATCAGATTCAACTCAAACCTTCGACACTGCAAGGCAAAAGAAACTTCGGATAATAACCTAAGTAAATTTCTGGTGGATGCGCCGATTTACTTTCCTTTCTTTTTCGTTTACTTCTTGCTGGAATACGTCAATTTCTGTGACACGTATGAATCTGACGTATTTGCGTTATCCCAACAAATCGAACGAAAGTAGAACGTCAGAGGCACGACATTGTATGCACACACGCTTGTGAAGACATCAAACAGCACCGTAACACGAATATTCAAATGCAGGCGGTGCATCATTCGGTTCGTGACTCGTCCCGTCCGCAATTTCGCCGCCTCTCATTGCAACAACTAACGCTGCCACAATGTTGTTCGTTGTGTTTCACGAAGTGCTTCGACGTGAACGAGAGGGATGTCAGAAAGGATTGCTAGTTACAACGGATTCGCGTGAAGTTTAAACCATACCCCGGAGGTTTGTAATAACATTAGTTTGGTAAGATGGGCTTGATACTATCGCTTCTGCTATTCTATTTCAAGTTTCACGCTTCCTTAGGAAAACCACAAAGAATTTTAAAAATTCCCCCAAATTTCATTTTTCGTATTAACGTTTACAACTCGTGCATTCAACAGCTCAATACAAATATCGATTATCTGTTTCAAAACGTCCTGTTATTATTACAGAAGAAACAATATTTATTAATGTCTAGTTAATGTCGTCCGGGGCTCTTTCATCGTTTAACACGTTTGAAAAGACTATTACGTAAAACAGAAGTCAGACAGCTAGACGGCTTATCAAGAATGATTAATGGCTTTATTAATTAATAAATAAAACGTAATTTGGTCTTTATTTTGTGTGACAGTTGAACTCAAAGCAGCGAGATTAATATACCTGCTGAAAATCAAGACTTAGAGCTTTGGTCAACTTTACAATCGATATTGAAACGTTTGCTTCTGTTGATGCACACAAGAGACATCGTGGTCATTATTTTAACAACCTGGGATGGGTGGATTTTAGAACTTCAAGCTTGTTAGTTCTTTTGAACTTGCAGTTTAAATAAATAAATCTGCTGCTTCTTGTTTTCATTCTCTTTTGTTAAACGTAGATCGATTTCCTTCATTAAAAAAATGCGTCCTTCTGCAAATGTTGCTGTGTTAGTTTTCCAACAACATCCTTTCTAATATTATTTTTAAAATTCCATACTATCCCATTTACACCTCATAAATTTCAATCTTCAATTATTTGTGCTGAATTTCTATGATCTCAGTTTCAATCAAGCGCCGGTATAATACATATTCAAAAATTATTTACCCTAGGACCATAGCAATAGGCCTAATTGTAATAGCTTTGTATGTGTTTTTTTGTAACGAGAAAATAAGGAAAAGCCCACACATCAATGATATTACTCAACATTTAACGTTCTTTCTTCTTTTTTATTTCAGAAAAGAAATTATTCGAAACTACAGTGCAAACTGCAACAACCCCGGTGAGTACCACAAAGCTCCAATTTTTTTAAAAACTTTTTCTTAGAGGCCCAACAAAATTAATGAGATTGTATTAAACTTGAATTACATGTCTTCAATTTCATACAACTAGCAATGAGTTTCTTGTGCGAGGCAGAACTTCAGTTAATTATGGCCTGGAACTAAACATTTAAGCTCGTCGTTTGATGTTACTCGCGGAATCGATTCGATGGCGTGCAAAGCAGTGCGATTACTGCAGACATCATTTACAAGTTTACAACTGCAGTGAAATTACAATTTTACCTCTGCCCTGCATGTCTGAGTCAACGATCTTTTATTTTCTATTAATAGGCAAAGCGAAATCGTTTGGTTTACACAACACTAACTTTGAACCTATTATGAAATAATCAAGTATATTTATTTGCTTATTAAAAAAAGTGCAAGAGGTTGTTAATAAATTAATCATGTAGATTCAGGCGTTTATTAACGTCGTAACTATGAGCCAGAATGAGCTTAGGATCTGCCTCGCCTGTCACTCCATCCCCATCCTGGCAAAGGATTTGAGCGTATTCTAGTAGACGCACACACACACACACACACATGCACACACGAACTTATTAAAGTCAACGCTGTAAAGCCCCCATCCCTTAAAATTGAAACGCCTGACGTATAATAAACTCCACGCATCTATTTAATCGAATTTCGTTTCCTTCTCGGGATTCAGAAAATTATTATTAATTAAGCGGCGCGCTTCGCTGATTGAGTACGCAAATATTTTTCAAAAACAAAAAGGGGGGGCTACGTTCGTTCGCCTTCGATTCTTTCAGCTGGTGGCGTTCATTCGACGAGATACAAAAGGGGGGACGTGCGTCAATAGATATATTGTTGTACGTGTTTTCAGCGACTGTTATTAATGTGATTTATAGTTCCGTAGTTTTCATAAAACACTGATAATGCACACTGAAATATTATACAGTTGCACACAGGTGTGCAAGTAATATACATTTATAAAAAGAATACTTTTTTTTAAAGCAATTCACTGCCAATCACTAACATCACCAGAATCTTAAACGTAATACGAAAAGAATGAAGATCATTCATGAGGGGTGATCACAAATTAAAGAAAAAAAGAAGAAATGACTAGTTAAGTACTCCAAATCTAAATTAAAAGCCATGAATTTTGAAAACCATGAAAATCTTAAAGATAAGGCGAAGAGAATTTAAAAGATGAAAAAGAAAAAAGAAGAAACATCTTATTGAGGATTCCGGATCTAATTTAAGATTCATAAATTCTAAAAACCACCAAAAATCTTCAAAATAACACGAAAGAAACTGAAGATCGTTCAAAAGGAGTGGCCATAGATTAAAGAAAAGGAGATGAAGAAACACCACCTATAAAATTCATGAATTTTGAGAAGGATCTCGATAAAATTCAACCAATTTGTAAAAAATGCAATAAATACGACGCAATAGAGAATCCCTACAAGATTTTTAAATAGAAAAAAGTTGTTTTGTAACAAAAATGACTTGGATGATGAGAAAAGAGATTAGGCAATTAGGAAACCTCGAGTTTGTTGACGATGCCTTTCATTGTCATAAATTTCCATTTTTAAAGCAAAACGACACGAGGAAAAAAGAAAAGAATGTCAACGAGCATCAAAAAACTTGTATACATGGAAAGCATAGCAGGAAAGTATTGCAAACATTAATTTGTCCTTTCTGCTGACATTTCGTCTTTTCCTACAAATTTTTCTGAGCTGCTGCTGCTGCAGATCTTACTATTTGCTGTTACGTAAGATGATCCACGGAATAGCAGCGATTAAGAAAAAGAAGACCCAAAGAACTCTTTTCACAGAAAAGGAAGAAACGTTGTCAGAAAGAAGAATGAATGATGTGATCCACCCGGTACCAGGAAGAAGATGGGCGTCTTCAATGGGAAGAATTGGAACTGAAGAAAACAAAGAATTTTCAAACCAAATAAAATCCCAAATTAGAAGGACATATAAGTCTCTTAAGCAAAGTAGACTAGAGCGAAATATTTAGCAAAAGGCAAGGAAAGGTCGAAACAATTAAGGTATGCAATGAGGAGAAAAAAAAAGTCTAGCTTAACTCGGGTGTACGCAAATAGACGCCAGAGAATAAGGGAAAATGTCAGCGGGGGATGAAAACTTGGAAAATATTTAACAATTAAAGGAAAATATTTGAAGAAAAAGAAAACGAGAAATTATACAATGAACCTTGCGCAATCGACTTCCAGCCATAATCCCTTGACTAGGCCAATTCCAAATGATTAAAAGTGAATATAATAATAATAATAATAATATGTATTTATTTGCCCAACAGTTTACAAAACCAATAATAGTGCAAACAACATATAATAACATATGAGAAAACACACGAAAACAATTAAGTTGAACAAACCTAAAAATAAATCTAAAACTAAAACTAAATCGAAATGCAAACAAAAAAAACTGAAGAAAGATAACATAGTGAAAGACAATACAGTGAAAAATAACACAGTGAAAGACAACATAGCATAGTGAGAGTGTAATCAGCAATAAAGTTGTGGAGTAAGTTAAGTAAGATTGTTTGAGTAGAAGTCTTTTTTTAAAACTAGAATAGTTTAAATGGAAGATGTCAATACTGCTACAAAGATGCTTGTAGAGTGTGAAAGTAATATGTATTGGAGAACGCGGTTCTTGGGATAAGCAAGTATAGAGAAAGAGAGTTTCTGCCAGTCAAACGCGGGACATGAAAGTAAATTTTTTCCAACAGAGCAGCAGAATCAACCTTGTTATGAATCAACTTATGTAAGAAAAGTAAGCTTAAGATACATCTCCTGTGAACAAGGGATAAAGTGTCAAATTCCATCAGCAAAATTACATGAGGAAAACCTCTGGGAAGATAAACGCCATATTCCTTAAACCATCTGTACTTGAGAAATCTGCATTGTATTTGTTCTAGGATATCAACGTGACAGTCATAAATGGGATACCAAATTAAAGAACCATACTGAAGTCGTGACAGGATGAAAGAATTGAAGAGAAAATTTAAGGCAGTAGAATCAGTAAAGTCACGAGCATTCCGAACAATAAAACCCAGCAGCGACATGGAGTTTACAACAACCGACCATCAAAAATTACACCTAGATCTTTAACCATCATAAAATATTCTAAATAATGACCACTTAGTTCATAGTGAAACAAAAATTTGAATTTCTTACGAGAGAACGAAACAGTTTTACATTTGTCAGTATTTAAAGTAAATCCGTTTGAGATGCACCAATCAGAAAGAGAATTTAGGTCTTTTTGAAGAAGGCCTCCCGCGACTCGAAATAGCTTCGCGTCATCGGCATACAACAAGATCTTGCTATGTTTAATGAGAGAAACAGGAAGGTCATTTATGAAAAGTATAAAGAGAAGTGGTCCTAAGTTGGCATCTTGAGGAACACTGGAAGAAGCAGAATAGATGTTAGGAGAGAAACTGGTTGACGCCTATTTGCAAGATGCGATCCCAAAATTACTGAGACCATAGGTATTTAACTTTGAAGTTAATAGTTTGTGATCTATACGATCAAAAGCTTTGGCGAAATCTGTATAAATGGTACCAACTTGAAAGCCATTGTCAAGGGATTCGCACAGATCGGGGAGAAACACGCAAGGTTAGTCACAGTTGAGCGATGCTGCTCAGGACATAAATATTGCTTAAAATGAGGATAAATATAAGAATATAATACGATTTCAAAAACTTTAGGGAAGTTACATAGCAACGAAATAGGACAATAATTTGATATAACTATAGCATCACCACTTTTAAACACAGGGGTAAGTTTAGAAAGATTCCAGAGAGAAGGAAAAGTACCTCTTTTGAGAGCAGTATTAAAAATAATGTATAATGGTTTCACAAAAGCAAATTTACAGTCTTTTAAAAGAATACCAGGAACTCGGTCATGTCCAGCAATCATAGAATTTTTTATTTTGGACAAGGCACTGAGAATGTCGGCTTCAGTGATTTGACTAATGTTAAGAAAGCAACTGTGGGTATTACAGTCATCAAAAGTTGGAGTAGGGAGGGCGAAAGATGGAGTAAAAAAGAAGCGAAACTATCAACAATCCCCTGAGGACTATTAAGAGAATTATTATTGTAGGACACGCGACCGGGAATCCTCGTACTCTCTTTTTTTGATCTTAGGATTGCAAATTATGTTACGTTGAATATTGTTTATGTATTTTTTAAATTTCACAGACATTTGTTTCTTAATGAGTTTACGATAAATTACAAAGTTATGGTGATGTAACATTATTCTAGTGGAAGTAAATTTCTTATGGTATATAGATTTTAAGTGAATATCGTTGATAATTTCTGGAGTAAACCAGGGTGGAAAATGACGACCACGTCTGTGAGTGTAACTGGGAACAAATTCAAGATGTCATAAAAATGTTGAACCAAATCATCCATAGTCATGAATATTTAAAGGTCAGAAGATATCAAAAAATGGTAGGATTAAGAAGAAGAAGAAAAGAAAAAATTGGATGTAAATCTAAATGACTTGCAGAAGACAAAAGCAGGCCACTCATTTGGGAACATATTGGGCAACATGTTTGGCAACATATCTTCAGCAGGCCCCTCACTAAGGAACATGTTGGGCAACATCCTCGGCAACACGTTCATAGAGGCTTTTGTATATTTCCCTTGCGAAAATGTTGACCAACCTGTCCAATACACTAGCGAACTTGTTGCCACCAGCCAAGTTATCCTGCATGTTACCCAACATGTTGCCTGCTAAACAAACAAAAGCTAAACCTAAAGCAGGCCACTCACTAGACAATATGCTCGAGACAACACGTGTGTTGGCAGATTAGTCAACATGTTAGTAAATCTCAGGCTCCTGGAGAAATATCCAAAAACCTGCACGAACATACCTTGCTAGGTATGTTGCCCAACATGTTCCCTAGTGAGTGGTCTGTTGAGCATACGAGGTTTGTGAGATTAGTAATGAGACTGACAACACTGCGAGCGATCTGGCAACGCTGTGTTGTTCTACTTATCTAGGCAGATGAGTTCATCCCTTCCAGATGCTCAATCCAAGTATCAGCTTCCTGCAGCCATCACGTGATTTTTGAGAGCGTCATCAGTCAAGTTGTGTGTTACGAAAATGGAACAGCGGAATTTAGAGCAACATTATGCCATTGGGGAAACCACGAGCGTGACTTTTGAAAAATTGAAACAGACCTATGAGGAACATTCCTTATCAAGAGCACAAGTTTCTCGCTGGCACAAATCATTTTTCAATGGCCGAGAACACGTTGAAGATGAACCTCGCTCAGAGTGACCTTCAACTTCAAAAACCGACGAAAACGTCGAACGTGTGAGGACTCTAGTGAGATCAGACCGTCGTTTAACAATAAGGATGATGGATGACCAGTTAAACTTAAAGACTTTTACCGTACATCAAATTTTGTCCGAAGGTTTGCATATGCGAAAAGTTTGTACCAAAATGGTGCCGAGAAACCTCACAACTGAGCAGAAGGACAATCGAAGATAAGTGTGCGTTGATCTTCTTGAGAGGATTGCCAATGACCACGAATTGTTCAATCGTGTGATCACAGGATTTTTGAGTACGATCCTGAGACGAAGCGGCAAAATGAGGAGTGGCACACTCAGACATCTCCACCGAATAAAGCTCGAAGGAGCAAATCCAAAATCAAAACAGTGACAGTGGGGTATCGTGCATAAAGAATTTGTTCCTTCGGGACAAACTGTCAACCAAGTGTTTTACAAAGATGTCCTTGAAAGGCCCAGGATTCGTGTGAGACCGGACATTGCAGACAAGTGGATACTTCATCATGACAACGCCCCATGTCACACGGCCACTTCCTTGTGACTTGTGACTTTTTTCTTTTCCCGAAATTGAAAAATGTCTTAAAGGATGTCATTTTGGGACTCTGGAGAACATTCAAAAGAATGTGACCGACATGTGAAAGGCCCTACCAGTTGAAGCCTTTCAGTGCTGCTACCGAGACTGGCAACAACGACTCCGCCGGTGTGTAGCTGCAGAAGGGAACTACTTTGAAGGGCACAAGATTATCGTTTTAAAAAAAAATAAAAACTTTGGTAGGTAAAAAATCAGTCTCATTACTTTTCTCACACACCTCGTACGTTAATGAACATATTGCCCAACATGTTTCCTTGTAAACGGCCCGCTCGAGTCTAAAATGCAATAAAAATATTTAATTAGCATTAGGAGCTAGGCAAAAAAATTATTGTCTATTCGTATTTAAGTTCAGTGTTCGGACTTTCACTTGACGCTTAAAATTATTAATTAATTTAATTTGAATCTGACTGTGTAAAATACAATTATTTGTATCAAACCCGTTTCTCCCGTTCATTGATTAATTAAATTGAATTAAATAGTTTTATGTAATGAGAATTATTTTCGCTTGAATGGTTCATAGTTGGGTATGCAACTTAAACATCATTACCTGTACGCGGGTTTACCTGTAATCGACTGGACCTCGACGAAAGAATACTTAAAAGGACGTAAGGAAACGCTTTCTTATATATAACATTTTATAAGAAAAAATTAATTTTTATTTAACTTCCTTAAACACAGGGTTACGCCAAAAAATAAAGTTACGACGGCGAACTTTTCTAAATAGTTGAAAAGAAAAACAAAATTTCCTAACAAAAAAGTTGTAATTCATTGCGATTCAAATTAAAGAAAATAATTATCTAATACAATAGACGTTTTAATTAATTTAATTAAAATCTTGTACCTATAAATCCAAAGAAATAATTTACGCGTCTATTTAACTGAAACGTGTTACCGTGCAGTGAGCGAGTAATCAATAGAAAGCGAAACTAACTAATAGTATAATCCAGGATTAAGTTATCCTGAACACCAGCAAGAGACTGAATTGAAGCCCCGCGGAAATGGGCGCAAATAAACCCGGCGATTATAATTTATATCAGCGGGAAACTAATTCTCACGTTTAAATCTTCCCTCAGTGAAGTCATATATCAGGGATGTGAATAACTTGAAAGCGAACACACAAACCATAAGATTTTTTTTTATTATTGCATTTTACAATATTACAAATGAATGCAAGCAAAATAAAACTCTTCGGTCTTGCTTAACTTCACTGAAAAATTCATGCTTCCACAAACGTGGTTTCACCCCATGAAAAAAATGGGGCTTTCGCTATGAGCTTCGCCGTGCCCAGATCTGTAGACTGAAGCTATGTCCTGAGCTTTTCACACACATCAATAAAAATCTTACGAGTTTCATTCAGAAAAAGATCTATGGTCGAATGACGAATGGAGGTAATACACTGCGAACCTCACCCTTAACTTCACAATCCCTATTCTTTAATGAAGTTGTGCGCCGAGCTTTTCAAGCTTATTTGATTCAGTATCATCTCGTCGTTCATGAAAAAAAATAGATCTTAAGAGCGAATGCTGTTAATAAGTTGCCCTTATTGTAGAGCGAAGCTGTACGATGGAGTTTCTTAAATTATTGTTGAGAAAAAAGGACGCCTTGAGAACCGTTACAGTACCAATCCACGTCCTTTTATTCATGAATATTAACTTAAAAAAATTGCATTTCCACTGCAGGTAATAATTTGTAGTCTTCAAGCTTTAGCTTCGCCTTGTCGTGGTTTATAATAGAGCGAATCTACGCACTGACTTTTCCAAAACCGTTGTTAAAGAAAAAATATTTCTTGAAAGCCGATAGTAAGCTGTAATCTTCATTATTAATTTCGTTATGTTCAGTTTTATAGAGTGAAGCTATATGAACCTTAATTAATTCAAGAAAAACATTCCATCTCTATATTCCAGATAATAAGTTGCAGACTTCAACCTTTAGCTTCGCCTTGTTCTGAATCATAAAGCGAAGCTATGCACCGACTTTTCCAAAATTGTTGTTAAGAAACATAACATCTTGAAAGCAATTGCAGGAACTAAATCCTCAACTTCGCTTCGCTTCAGATATATAGAGCAAAGGTTTGGGTTGAGTTCTTCAAGTTTGTTTACCTCAACGGAAATTATACGAGGTTTCCTTGTTAGATATTAATTTAAGAAAAAAATCGCATCTGGTTTCCAATAGCAGACATGTTACAATCATCATAATTAGCTATGTTCAGATTTAAGTAACAGTGAAGCTATGAACTTAACTCCAAGTTGTGGTTTTCATTCTTTAGCTTCGTCTTATCCTAATTTACAAATATATAAGGAAGCTTTGCATTGACTTCTCCAAAAGTGTGGTTAAGAAAAAATTACATTCTGAGAGGCAGTAACTCACAATTTTCATCATTAGCTTTGCTATGCTCGGATTTATACGTCCAAGCTACGGCTGAGCTCTTCAAATTTGTTTACTTCAACATAGATATTAATTAAAAAAATACATCTGGATTAAGTTGTAGTCTCCATCGTTAGCTTCGCCTTGCCCTGATTTATAGAGCGAAGCTTCGCACTGAGCTTTCCAAAATTATTATTGAGAAAAACTACATCTTAAGAGCAGTTGCAGTTTTCCAAAATTGTTGCTAAAAAAAAAATACATCTTGAGAGAAGTTCAAGAAAAAAATTACATCTCTACTGCCAATAATAAATCATCATCCTTTAGCTTCGCTTTGATCTGTTTTATAGAACGAAGGTATGCACTGAGTTTTCCAAAATCGTTATTGAGAAAATACTACATCTTTTAACAGTTGCAGATGATAAGTTACAATTTTTTTATTAGCTTCGCTAAGTTCAGGTTTATGTAGTTTCCGAGCTCTTCAAATTGGTTTACTCCAATGAAAAATTCAACTTCTCGTATTCATGGATAAAATTCAAGAAGAAAGTTACATCTCTATTGGAGGTAATAAATTGTAGTCATCATCGTTAACTTCGCCATGTCCTGATTTATAGAACGAAGCTTTGCACTGAGCTTTCCAAAATTATTATTGTGAAAAACTACATCTTGAGAGCAGTTGCAGACAGTAAGTTACAATGTTTATCCTTAGCTTCGCTAAATTCAAATTTATAGAGCTAAGCTACGTTCTCAAGCATTCAGATTGGTTTACTTCAATGAAAAATTCTTGATCTCTAATTCATAGATCAAACTAAAGAAGGTATTCATCGTTAGCTGCGCCTTGTCCTGATTAATAGAACGAAGCTTTGCACTGAGCTTTCCAAAACTGTTGTTAAAAAAATTACATCTTGAGAGAAGTTCAAGAAAAAAATTACATCTCTGCTGCAGACAGTAAATTATAGCCTTTACCCTTTAGCTTCGCTTTGATCTGTTTTATAGAGCGAAGCTATGCACTGAGTTTTCCAAAAGTGTTTTTGAAAAAAAAAATGCGTCTTGAGAGCAGTTGCAGATAATAAGTTACAATTTTTATCATTAGCTTCTCTATGTTCAGATTTATAAAGTTGAAGCTATGGGCCATGGGATATTTGTTTACTTCAATAAAAAGTCCATGTTCTCTGATTCCTGGATGTTATTAATATTACCTCGATTGTATAGAAAATAAGTTGGGATCTTCATCGTTAGCTTCACCTAATACTGATTTATAGAGCGAAGCTATGCACTGATCTTTCCAAAATTGTTCTTGAGAAAAAAAATTACATCTTCATAGTAGTAAGTAAGTTACGATCTTGATTGTTAACTTCGCTATGTTCAGGTTTAGGAAGTGAAGCTATAGACTGAGTACTTCAAATTTATTTACTTCGACAAAAAATCCGAGTTTCCCGTTCATGGGTATTAATTTAAAAAGATAATTGCTGATAATAAATTATAGTTTTCATGCTTTAGCTTAGTTTTAATTCGTCCTAATTTACAGAGCGAAGCTATGCACTGAACTTTCCAAAATTGATTGAGGAAAAATTATTATTCTTAAGAGCGGTGGTAGATCGTAATCTTCAACATTCACATAGAATAAAGCTATGAACTGAACTCATCCTATTTGTTTACTTCAAAAATTGAATAACCTCTCGTTAATTAATGCTCCTTGTCTCTTGTATCTATGTAGGTAGACATCTCAAGATTGAGTAGAGATAGTAAGTTGTGATTTATACTATTAGCTTTTAGCTTTTAGCTTCACCACACTCGACTTTATAGATTGAATTTTTTAAACTCGTTTGTTTCACGAACCCTCGTATGGAAAAAGATAATTCTCGTGAACACTAGATCTGTAGCATGAGCTTCGCAGTGCCTGAGCCTATAGACCGAAGCTATGTCCTGAGCTTTTCAAACTCGTCTCTACTGATTCGTACTTTGATTAAAAAAAATCCAAAGATTACACACGGACTCTTTAGAGTCCTTATATAAAATCGTCGGGAGAGATTCTAAAAAACGTTTTTTTTTAATTGTCCTTGAATGGAACACCTTAAGCTTAATCTTCCGACCAAATTCGAGCTCCATTTACAAACGAAAGTGCTGCCTGCTGCCATTGTTTAACCAGGCCGGACGATGAATGCCTGCGAAACCCCTTCCGAATTATAATTTATGTGTCCGCTTTAGTGCCGGCGGGCCTTCCCCCGAGTAATGATCGGAAGTGCTTTTATCTTATCTGTTTTTGGAGAGATGTGGGACTCTATTATTTTAGGACATAAGGTGAAGCAATTAGATCAGTTCGCGTGTACCGTGATTAGGAACAAAAGCCTTTTGCTGGCGGGCCTAATGTCGTTTTAATGCCTGGCAATCGGCGCGTTAAATTTAGCCCACTCACAGATTCTGACCTCACGGTGGTGATAATTACAAATTATTTCGCATTGCTAATTCCAATTTCAGAGAATTTGTAAAACAAAGTTACTAAAGATTAAACGAAAATATATTGTTTTTTTATCCCAGGTAGCGATAGCTTTAATTAAAAGGCATTGAGTATTCATTCAGAGCAAACATAATACGAGCAGGTTTAATTAATAATCGATAGATTATTTTTTTTTGCATTTATTAATATTTTTAAAAGAGTTTGATGGGTGCAAATTATAATCGATGGGGGAAGCTTTCAGTTAGGGACTTCCCAGATTGCGGATTGCGATTATTAATTTTACGCGTTACGCATTACGTGCCTTTCGGCAATTAATTTATTAGCACGGGAATCCCTCTACCTTGTGTTGTTTCAACCCTTTTAGTGGTCGTGTTGTTTAATATTTTGGCAAACGAGGAGAAAAGGGGGAAAATCTCGGATCGCCCGGAGATGATTTTAACACGAAATCGTTGGCCAAAAATATTTCTATCGTAACTATACCAAACAAGCATAATTTAAATTTTTACACTCATTAATATTTATTATTATTAATATATTGCTTTTAATGCAAAAAATAAACAATTCAGCATTTACGAAATGGAAACGATTAGGCTTCGAACATGAACACAAACACGTCTGGCTGTGGAAGTTTCTTAAATCGACAGAGTTGAGACGGTTATTATTACATCGTTGCAAAAAGGAAGTAAAATCAAAGTATTTAATTTATTAATCAATTAAGAGGAGTCTCAAGGATTATGGGGCATTAATTAATTAAATATAAAATTAATTCGCAACATCAATTGGGAGTATAATTCGGGGTGGAGTGGAGTTGAGAAAAGAAAACTGTAGATAATAATGCGGGATTTTGCAAAAATTTGTTTAAACGTAACGAATTTATCTCATTAAAGAAAAATCAGACTTGTTTATTCCACAAACACGAACTTCAATTATAAATAAGTCACCGGATTCTCAGGAAATTTCTTCGCGAGCTTTCAGCTTTTGTAAACACAGCCCATTAAAATTGCAGCCTTCCGGTTTCATCAAATATGAAACTATTGTCTCAGGCTTTGTTGCGAATAATCCACGTTTCCGTTTCTTTCATTTCGTTTCGTGCATTTTCACATTTTCAATAAAAAAAAAAAATTGAAAATATATTTTTTGCAACGTTAGCGTAATCCATCGAGGCGAACGAAAATAGAACGAAGTTCCTTATCTGCTTTCGAATAGACGAAACGTCCGATAATCGAACGGCGCCAAAAACGAGCAAAAGGAAATTAGAAGCATTTGCATGTCGGGCGGAGTTGCAAATGTTTTGCGTCAGGAGGAAGTCGATTCCTCCTTCGGGTTCGTTGTAGTGTAATATCTGTCTTTAACAGAACGCATTAAATTCGCTGCAAGTATCACAGAACGTTTCGTCTTGGTATTCAGTACGTGCAAGAAACTAAAGATCAAGTATCTGCGAACACGTGTCTAGTTTAAACTTGCATTTCGAAATTTCGTTCTTGTTATTGCTCACTTTGTCAGCAGTGGTTTTCTTGCCACAGGCAGAAAGACAATCTTGAATATTAAAGAGAATTATAAAGAGGTTGAAATAAAAAAGTGACTCTCGCTCTTACTTAAGCTTGTTAAGTCTTTTTGACAATGTTTTCGCCGAAAATCAAATTTACTCGGATATTTTTTAAAACATCAGTTCCAAAACTTCCTCGTCCCACCGCGTACAAATAATAGCAGCTATTTGTTTGTATTTTACTCAGAAGCTTAATCCGTCAGATTGAAAATCCTACTACAATAGAAACCTTAAGAATGACTTTTTCCTGTTCTTAATCCCTTCAGAAACTAACACAGTTTTTATCTTAAAACTGAACGATAACCCGAAAATAGTTCGGAATTTAATAATAACCGAGCGGATATTTTATTTTTATACCCACACACACCTAAGACGTGCCATAAATTTGCTGCGTGACGAGCGTCTCACGATAAGCCAAATGCCAATCAAGTTTCGTCTTAATAAGTTGAACGAAAACTTATTTTATTTTGTATCTAAGAGTGAGGAGATGGGTCGTTTCCTCTTGTGCCTAGAAAAGAAAATCGAAGGGTTACGCCAGTATTGCGGACCGAAACGTGAGTTTACGGTCCATAAACTATTTTTACGAGAATCTATGTGTAAGCAAGAGTGAGCAGCGGCTTTAAATTGATTTAACAACGAGTTCTAGAAAATGTTGTGGTATCATACCATTCGCTTCGTCGATAAAACTGAATAAATAACTAAGAAAGAACAAGTAAGAATAATTCTAGGTACTGAAATGAAATACTAGAAAAAATTGTTTTATTGATGTGACTCTACAATGGTTTTCATATTGGAAGAAAAATCTTTTATGGCTGAATCCTACTTTCGAAAAGCCCAAAAAATCAACGGCGAATGGACCTATTCTTTTCCTGATTGTATTGCAGAATTTCAGGAAAAATTTTCAGAAACTGTAGTTCTGGACCACAAATTTGTTAATCAACTTCAGTACTCTGTAGGAGTATTCAGAGAAACTGGCAGTGTGGCTAGAAAACAGGTATCAGGTAGGCCTAACCCTCCACTGTTTTCCACGAGTTTGATATCGATATTTACATCCAATTATTAAAACGAAGTTACCAATATAGGGAGACCTGGGGAAGTTACTAGATATCCCAAGATTCTGTTGACAGTTCGTTCATGAAAAATGACTTATTTAGTTATGTTCTTTATTAATTAGGTTAGGTTTGGATGGAAGTTTCATGAATATTCTATGCATACCATTGTTTTTCGTTCTAACCTTCATGTGATAGACATAAATATTGGTATCAAGCTCACGGAAAGTAGTGTAGGATCAGGGTAATCAATTTCGATCTCCCTGTAGAATATCAAAAAAAAAACTATAACTTTTTTAATCCTTACTTTTGTACTCGCTTTCCTTTCTATTTGTTAAGGCCGTTTTACCCTACCTCTTTCCACAAGGTTTGGTTCAATTTCCCGAATAATTTAATTTGTACAGTAAATTGTAACAAGAACTATCTGGGAAAACAGAACGTGTTCTACCTTCAAACCACCCAAAAATTTCTTGTTCTGAATATTTTTAGTAGAAATTGAAACTAATCTTATAATACAAGAAATGGGGTAGCCTAAAACGGGCTTTAAACACGACTCGATATGAGAAAATTACAAAAGAAATCCATAAAACAAGAAAAAGTATATTTAAAAAAAAATATTCCTTCAGTAAAACAGCAAACGCAAATAATGCAAGTGGGAAGGGGGAGGGGTATATCCTCGTTGTGACGGAGGACTTCTGAGGAAGTTTGCAAGTGCATGAGATCATTTATGTATATTTATCTTGAAGTATTGGTTGTATGCGTCAGATGACTGTAACACTGTTGATCTCATAACACATACAGGGTGACTGACAATTGTTTTCCTCCCCCCAAAAAAAAAAAGGAACGCGTAAGAGAATGGCTGTCACAAATTACGGGAAAACTGTTTAAAAAATCTTTCTAAACAGTTTATAATTAATTTAAAAAATTACCCCAAAATCAAGCTGCAACCTGCTTACGAAATTCGACGCCACGTTCTATAAATGCAGCAGCACAATAGGACTATGTTTCTTATTCACACAACGCAACCTTGACTCACTTTTCAATTCGCTTTATTACTCGTTTAACAGCTGGGAACGGAAGTCTTTTACGCGACGTAATTATTAGTAATTTCTAAAATAACTGGAATTGCGTGTGAAATAAGAGTAACAAAAAAAAAACAAGTGACAATCGATTTTATGACAAATTTATAAAAAAGCTCTGAGAATATCAATCATCTTCTGTATTTCTCTTTACTTTTTGTTTGTTTTTTTTTTAATAAGAAGTTAAAGAACTATCGCCTCAAAAGCAAAAAAAGCAGCGGACTATAAGTGTATTGTAAAACTACTCTCAATTTTCTCTTTGTCGTCTAAAAAAGAACGAACTGAGCGCTTTTCTTTCCATAAATAAAGGAGAACACAGAACGTAGCGGAATTTACAATAACATTTATTCAAAACACTTTTTAAAGAAATATAATATATATTATCGAAAATAGAGTTTCTTTCAAATATTGTTTTGTTTTTTCCAACGTTAAAAAAAAACAAGTGACGACGATTTTATGATGAATACATAGGTATAGGAAAGCTCAGAATTTCTTCGCAAAATTAAACGTAAGAGAGAAAAAGAGAAGAAAACCGCTAGATTAAAAAAAAAAACGTATTCTGCATTTGTCTTTTCCTTATTTTTGTTTACATAAAAAAGTTAAAGAATTATCGCCTCTCGTCTTCGTCGAAAAGCTGAAAAACATAAACAAAGAACTACCTTTACCTTGGGTTGTCTTCTGCGTTTTCCTAATAGAAAATAATGGACCATCAACCGATTGTCAAATAACTTTCTATTTCTTTTTAGTTCGTCGTCGAAAGAAGAACAAACGAAATTTGTTTTTCTTTATAATAAGATAGAGAAAGTTTTTCCAGTTGTTTTCTCTAGTAAAGGAAGCAAAAGAGAAAAATGAAGATGAAAATCTATTTTTGTTCATATTTTTTTCAATGCCAGAAAAGAAACTCGATTTTGCGATAAATAAATTTGTCGTAAAATCAATTGTTTTCTATACAAAGAAGAAAGATAACTTTTTCCTTGCCGAACGACGAAACAAACGCATAACAAAAAACAATCAACCTCTAAAGAAAAATCAACGAAAAGGGGTCGTCTTCTGAATTTTCCTTTTGTCTCTTTTTTTCTTTACTCTGTATGATCGCACGACCTTCGTCTGAAAGCAAAGCAAAGCCACAATTAATCGGTCGAGTCTATTTTTTGATTTTCTTTTACTTTTTCCCATTTCCAATGTCAAAAGGACAAAAATAATTGTATTTGTGGCAACAAAACTGACAGGAAACTCACTTCGGTTTATTACTCATTTAACAGCTGAGAACGGAAGTCCTTTACGCGACCTAATTATTAGTCATTTCTAAAATATATTTACTAGAGCGGAATGCACCAGCTGCTTCATCTACAAAAAAGTCTCAAGGATATAATTCTGGTGATCTCAGGAGTAAATGCACGGCCCGAGGGCGCACGATGTGCGCTATGTATTGTTTGTTCTCTGTTCATGTGTGTTATGCGTAATACATTATACAATTTTTAATCAATGAATGCATGTCGCAGTTACGAGAAAATGTATATTGCTGGAGTTGTTTAAAAAATGTAATTCATTAGACCTGAAATTCATCGCCGACAAGCTTTTTTGTTTATTACGCCATAGAAACGTTATTATGTACAGCTGCTTTAAATACCTGTGGTGGTATGCGTAGTTTTTAATCGATGAATGAACAGATTACGGGATCGTGTTTAAAAAAAATCTATCGAATAGTTTATAATTCGTTAAGAAGTGGAACGAGGTACAATTTACAACCAGCGCCCTTGAATTTATTAAACATTTAATAGATTTGTGTTAATAATAATTCGTCACACACAAAACGAAATTATAATAATTAACAGATTACGAAGGTATTATTTACTGATTGTAATGCTTTAAACTTTGGTCGCCAAAAAATATTTATGTATGGGATAATCTGTTTCAGGTGATTTGCATGCATTTGTCAAATAAATACTTTGTATTTCACGGCGTCGGTCGTTGGCCTAAAAAAGACGTTGACGTGAAATTCCAGTTAAAGGCCAAGTTCAGGATCGATGCCACGCCGCCGTGCCTACCATAAAACTTTTATGAGTGCATCTATTTCGTTCATCTGCTCCTCTATTTTTTTAACCAGAGGCGCGTCGTCGTGAGGCTAATTTTTGATTAATTATTTGTCGCAAATACTGTCGGACATCGCTTCTAATCGTGGTTTTCCTTAAGCGAAACAATTGTCAGTCACCGTGTATATAGATTTCTCCCACGTCTTGCGATGTCTATTCTGTCACTATTTTTTCGCCGTCTTCCGTACCCTGCTGTTAAACACATAATAAATAAAACGAATTGAGATATGCGTGAACGTGGCTGCGTGTGCAAGCGACTACTCAATAAAAAAATTACAGTCCTATTATACTGCCGCATTTATAGAACATGATTAAGTATTTCAGTGTCGATTAAGGGGTATTTTTTTTTTAATTAATTATAAACTGCTCAGAAGGATTTTTCCGTAATCTGCGATATCTATTCTCTTACGCTTTTCTTTTGGCGGAACAATTGTCAGTCACCCTGTAATTTAAGTTTTCCAGAAATAATTCATGAGAAATTGTTCACAAAACGACGTTAAGAAAGACTAGCAGATGAACGCCACAAATATGGTCATAAAATGTTTTCTTATGCGGCACAGCGTCGGGCGTGAACTTGACCTTTAAACTGAATTCTTCTTTCAAAAATAGAATGCGATTTTTTTCTCTGTACATGCAATTCTAACATGGAGCTTTAATAGTTTATTTAGCTGCTTTTTTAAGAATTAAGTATTAGGCGTAACGCCCCTCCCTTAACTTCTCATATCCCAAAAGCGAACATCCAAATCTTGTGTCCGTCGATGTTAGAAATCCTCAAAGCGTCGCGTCAAAACCTGACAGATGTTGCTTCGTTTCAACGAAAAAGCGAACACCAGGAGGGAGTCACTCTCAGTTACCACTTCGATGGCGTTAAAGTGGTATCCTCTCTTGTTCAGGTAACCAACCCTAAGATGGCGGACCAAAACGGCTAGCGTACGCCATTAACCGAAACGTTTCACAATGATGCCCCCGTAGGTTTCTCTAGTTTGCCTCTGGTTACCAGACTTCGGTAAAGCGTCCGAAACGTCGTGGGGGTGGAACAAGATAATGTAGAATATACCAAACAGAAGGAGAAAGAAAGAACCTTGAGAAATTAACCAGAAATGAGAACAATTCTCCATGCGGTCTGCTTGCCAAGCGAGCAGCAACAAGACTGCCACGAACTTTTAGTCGTGCACCTTACAATGCGCAAGGTTTGGGTGGGAAGAAGAATCACATGTTTCGGATAGGCGAATAGCAGGCCTGGGATTTAAACGAGTGTCGACCCGGGACAGATTCAATACAACAAAGAAGAGATGTACGGAGGCGACTCCTTTGGCGGTTAAAGCTCAAAATGATGACTCAACAGGATGACTCAAAAACTAACTATGAATTTAGCGAAACTTTGCACCGTAACAACTATGCTAGTCATACTTGAATGTCGAAGGATTTTGGTACTTTACTCGAATGAACGAACGTCGTCCTTATTTTCTCAAAACAATTCAATTTATAAGTTGAGTTTCCGGTATTACGGTTATATTTGCTTTACGATTGTAACTGCGCATTTGAATCGAACTAACTTCCTTATCGTTCCATGGTTTTTATGCTGCAAGAGAGCAATGCGGCATAATTTATTTCAGATTTCGTAACGCACAATAAACCTCGGTGATTGGCAACGTTTCTTTACATACGTGCTTGCAAGGATTAAAAATTCTGATGGCTGAATTTATTCATGTAATCGCTAATTCATGCATAGGTGGAAGACAAAAAATTCATTAAAATACAGCACGCTCGTTCGTTTACGTATCTATTAGTAATTAACCAGTGATTGCGATTAACGTAGATTATGTTCAATTTGGTGTTTGGTTTTTGATTTGCTAAATGCCGAGAAAGAATTACAACTTTTAATTTTTTGATTTCAAAATTTCTTTAAATTCTAATTTGTCAAAAAAGAAAGTTTGGATGTCTGTAGATGTAGTTGGTAGTTGGTTCGAGTCACGAGCCCGTCCCAAAAAAACGCACGCTATATTTATGTTATCGTGTATATTTTGACTTGAAGTGTATATTAATCTGCAAATAAAATTTATTTCAAGTTCGCAATAAATCTCCATTTCTAAATATCTGGCCGCGGAAATCTCTCTATTAATACATCAACACGAGCGACTTAATTTTGCTATGTGGCATGGCATAATCAAAAAGACATAGCTTCAGTTCTTTAATTAAATTTGAAAGAAAAGGAAAATTAACTATTTTAATTTGATTCGCAGTTTTTAGTACCTACCCTCCTCCGACAAGCTCCATGAGCTTGGAGAATTTGTAGGAAAAAAATACAGGGCGTTCTTGAATAGACAAAGAAAACTTTTCCATGTCCTGGGTAGTCTCTTCTTTCGTCAGTATTTTTTGTCGGTCTGTTGGAGAGTCACCCTATATATAGAAGAAATTATAGCAATTTTATTATTTTCAGAAACTTTTTCCCCAAAAAAAAATTCTTACAATTCCCCAGAAAAAATCCAAAATATTTTTAAAGAAAATGTACGTACAACTAGTTTATTTACACGCAAGGAAATATTTCTGTTCTGTCTGTGCAAGAAGCCCACATAAAATTACTACGCCATGATTTACTAAGCAATAACCCCGCGTTTATTCGCTACTTAAATCCGGATTTTCATTGTCAAAAAAACAATCCAGAATCCAAGATTGTGTGACGCGGGCTCCGCGAGATTATAAAAGAAAGCACCACATTAAAGACGAACAAACAGCAATAAATTATTTTTATCATCGCAATTTATCAGCGGTTCGGTTTACTGTTAATCTAAAGTTTATAGATACATAAACAGCATTATATGTGGTTTGTTAGAAGCAAGGTGTTTCATTGAAAAAAAAATAATTACTGTACAGTGAGTTGAAATGGCAAGAAGTCGTCTCAGAAACAGACACAACTCATACGTAAGTAACATTGAAGCGTTAGAAAAGGTTTGACGACGGCTAGTTTGATGACTTTCTTGATAACATGTTTGTTTTAAGTCAAACATATCTGGTGACTGACACACATCCTATCGTATGGGAAAATATTTTAAAAAAATTCTATATACTTTAGTTTTCGAGGAATAATTAGTAAAAAAATGTACCCAAAACGACGATACGTCCCTGTTTAAGAAAAAGCAGGAGATGAACACCTGGTTTGACAGGTAAACAAATAAATCACTACAACACGAAAACAATTCAAATCTCCATGTCAAAATTCCTAGTATTTTTCTTTAATTTAAATTGTATTGTAAATAACGTTTATTCCCACAAGCAACGTGTCCCTCTTTTTATAGCCCAATATTACGCGTTACCCTTCCCTTCCATTTTAATAAGTCGTTTATTCGGTTTATTGGTGACGTTAGACTTTGCTGATAACAAAGAAACGATGATGACATCCAGAATTTAAAACACATTCGTAATCTGTTTGGTTTTGTAATTATTATAATTTCGTTTTACGTGCGCCGTTCACTGAGAAACAAATTCTATTATTACAGAAGACGAATTATTAACACAAATTTGTACAATGCCTAACAAAATTCAATACGTGCGTTCGGTGTGTTATTTTTTTAAAGCGACGGAATTACCCGTCGTAATTTATTGTTGGCTTTGACGTAAGTATTTCGCTTTTGTTACACCTCCGTAAATGTAATTAATTTTAATTAAACTTGGAGATACACTTGCACGCGCCTTCATCATCAGCTGTGCTAGTTTGTGTCATTAGTTCACGGTCAAGTTTTACAACTGAACGATGATACGTCCCGTTAACGTTTATTGCAAAGATGTAAACTAAAATAATTTTGAATAGTTTGAATCGCGACATCTTGCAATCGCGTTTTGACCTAACATTATGTGAGGATTAACAAATTGCAGCCAGTTTGCTACCTAATAAGTCATCCCATACAAGGCGGCCAAACGTGCTGTCAAAGTTTTAAATTTTTTTATCACAAATCAGTTTTGATTGCAGTGGATACCTCACACACTTCTGTATAGCTGTTTCGGTCCTAGTTGAAACCTCGTCAGGAGAAGTGAAGAACCTCCTCCGCAAACCAAGCCGACGTGTCGCAGGTTATTCGCATCTGCGATGTAATATCGTTTTTGTAATTCTGCAGTGTTTTTTGTTTGACTTAATTACTTTGTAATGCAAATACAAGCTTTAAACAAATATTTATTTTGCTGTACTCTGCTTTGCTGTTGTTAATAATAACCCAAAAAGCAATCGTGGGGCATTGAAGTGTGTTTTAATTATGTTTAAATCATTAAGATTTAGACTTCCTTTGATTCAATAAGAGTTTCCATTCCATTTTTTTTTATATTTTTATATTTTTTTATAATTTCTTAATTAAGAAGAAAATGTTTTAAGTATTTATTTGGATAAATAATAATAGCCTGAACCTTTCGAAAATTAACCTAATCTGAAATGTCAGCAATGTTTTGATGGCGGACACTCAGATTCAAAAGAAATTTAATAAATTGAACCACTCTAGTGTGTAGCTCTCATTTTTTCACATGTTCACGTATGTTCGTTACTTGATCAGTAAACGCCAAATTGACATTTTGCCTTGACACTGACTTAATAAAGAGCATAACTATTATTTAATCTGATTGCTATTACAATCAAATAAGTCATTTTTCATGAATGAACGGCAACGAACTGTCAACAAAATCGTGGGATATCAAGTAACTCCGCCAGATCCCCCTATATTGCTAACTTCGCTTTAATAATTGGATGTAAATATCGATATTAAACTCGTGGAAAACAGTGTAGGATTAGGACAATCAATTTAGATCTCCCTGTATATCTGTCGCACATTTCATTTCATCAAGTCTTCTTTCCAAGTGTTTTTTTAGACCTTTTCTCCAACTGTGTATTGAAATTTGACGACAGATTGGAGTGGTACATTTCGGCATCTCGTAGAATTAAAAAAGAAATTAAATGGGGGCCCCAAACTCAAGCAGGACACATAGAGAACGAACACCCAACAAACGTAATTAAAGTGTCAGCCGAAAAAGTCAAGCGATTGAGAAGAAGCGAGAAGGAACTGCTGAAGTGAAGAAGAACGATTAATATTGGGAAAGAAGATTAAAGGATTTAGAGAAAAGACAAGATGAAACTAGAAGTGTGAGTGGTGAAAAATAAGATTAAAGGAATTAGAAAAAAGACGAAAAACGAGTAGAATTGCATAAAGCTATTGATAAATTAGCACCAGAAAAGGAGACCAAACAATTAACATGTATACAAAAAGTTTTCCCATTTAATGTGTTGCTCTCATTTTTTCGGATGTTCACTTATATTCGTTACTTGATCAGTAAACGCCAAATTGACATTTTACCTTGCCATAACGTGTGCAGAAAATAATAACCAATAATTACGATTTATTACGTACTGAAACCAAATAAAATAAAACATTGAAAACAACGTTCAATGTGAATTCACAACAGATGTTGAAAATGGCCTCCGTTTTCTTCGAGGGATTTTCTAACTCTTCTGCGACATCCATTAATAACATTTTGCAAAATCTGGGAACAATTGTTTATTTGAGTCGTCGAGTTCCAAAACCGGCCATCTCCATCTGAAATTGGTTTTATGTCAAAAAAATATTCTTCCTACACTTTTACGCTTTGCATTCAAAAGGTTTGAACCTAAACCGGCTATAACACATGTTATTTAAGCATCAGAAACGTCGATTCGTTCCAAAAGCGACTATCTTCGCAGGTATTAGTTCCAGAAATGCCCGTCGATGGTGAAGGTGGTGCTGCAGGAAGTCTGATCCACGTTTTTATGAGTTATGAGTTTCTAAGCTTGTAATCTGTCGGTTAGTAAAAATGGATTGTAAAATTAAGCAGGTTGTTGATCCAAAATTGGCTCAAAAAATAAAGCTCATAGCCAGAAGAATCGTTTGAGGTGGAAAGGTAAGTAAAATTTATTTTCTGGAATTTTATATCTTTTTTTCCACATTTCGTAATAGATACTCAGCATCAGATGCGCCTAAACAAGTCTCCTGCAAACATAATGGGAACGGGAAAGCTTTTGCTTCCAAAAGTCTCACACAACGAAACATACAGTCTTTCCACATATCTTTTTATTCAGCGTCAGATAAAAGAAAACAAGATATGTTTATTTTAAAGTATTTTGACCAATTCTAAGCCTAGAAGGACACGTCCGACATTGCATACCTGGGAAAGCAAAGCAAATTATTTTGCGAAAAAATATGACACTCACGCCAAAGCTTTAGTTTGCAGAAAGACTTTTCCAGGAATCCTTCTGATTTCTAAACATCGTGTACAAAAAGATCTAAAGCGACGCGTAGTAAGTGGAAGTCGCCATTTTGAAAGACGTGGAGGTGACACTGGAGAAAAAACCAACTCTATACAAAAATTTATAGAAAAATTTCCAGCTGTGGAATTCTTGGCTTCCGGTTGGAACCGCGTGTCTCGGATTTTGTTCACTGCCGACGTTTCATTCTCTGTTGCAGAAGAACTTCTTCAGGGCTGCTGCTGGTGGTGATGCTGCTACTGCTGCTGCTGTTGGTCTTGCTGCTGCTTCGCGTTTGTCGTTGAGACTGTCTCAATGACAATGGACGACGGCCGCGGAAGCCTTCAAGTTAAATTAAATTTCCAGCTATTGAAAATCATTGCTGTAGAAGTAAAACTTCTGAAAGGCTGTATTCAAGTTCAGATTCAAATATTAAAAAAATGTGGAGAATTTATCAGACAGAAACGGATGACCAACTGAAGGTTAAACAGGGTTTCTTTAGAAACGTTTTTAACTGCAAATATTTGGTTCACCACGTACTGACGTATGTTCGACTTGAATTTCACTTGATGAACAAATAAAATGGTCGGCAGACCAAGCAAAATTGAAAAGTTCATTCCCTCAAGGCAAAGGCTTTCTATGATTTATTAAAAGAAAGAAGACCTGATTTAATTATCCCATCTCTTGATTATCAGAAAAATCATGTTTTACCTCAAGCTAACGACAATTAGCTACGAGTGGAGTGAAAGTCAGTACTATAAAGGATCAAATGAAGTGGCATCAGGGGTTTTTGACTGTTTGTGTCGCGCAGAAATTTCTGAACATGTTAACACAATACGGTTGGTAGCTGATGGACGTGGTGGACAAAACAAGAATGTTAACATGGTTAGCATGATAATGTATTGGTTTGCAAAGAAAGCATATTCCTGTGGTAGGATACTCGTTTCTACCATCGGACAGAGTGTTTGCTCGGATTGAAAAATCTATTAAGAAGCTTGAGATTATAGAACATCCAGACATTACATAAAATTGTTTCATGAACATGGGCTAGTAATTAATATGACTCGAAAAGTTTTGGATTGGAAGTCATCCGTTCAACAAGTTGTTAAGAAACCGGGAAACAGGCACTTTCAATTCGATCCTGCAAAACGATTTTCAGAGGGGAGGTCAAATCACATTTTGGAAACTCAAAATCTTTTAAAATGTTTAAAAAGGGTAAAACAGCAAACAACATTAAACCAAAGCTCATACCTTTTGGAAATGTCGTAGTTAACTTTCAGAAATTAAGAGATGTCGAAAACCTGTTAAAAAAGAAACATTTTGAGGCTCAAGTGGAAAGATGTTTCCTCTTTGTCTTTTTATTGTGAAGTTCTAAAGAATCAAAACAACTTAAATGGTGCTGCAGATGTTGGAATAGGTTGCAATATTCCAAGGGTGGAAGATTCTTCTACTATTGTTTAGAAGTTTCTATATTTTTGCTTTGTGTTATGTTTAGCCGAAAATCTATATCTTGCACTTATTTACTTCTTTTCACTATTGATAGGCAGTCAAAACAAATGACTAAACGATATTTTGTTCCATAACCATCCATCTTCGTTCCAGTTGGTTCCAAAACCGGTCTAATCCAAAGTTTGTTCCAAAACAGGCCAAATCCAAGTTGGTGCTGATCGCAAGATCGCGGAGATCATATGTTTGCCATATTTCTGCTAATGATCCGATCTCCAAAAAGCTCTTGAAGGAAATTCAAAGTATCTCCAGCAGCATGGGCCGTTGCACCTTCCTGCTGGAAACATCAAAATTGCAACTCGTCATCTTGCAGTTGATTAATAAATGGGTGCAAAATATCTTCCCGATGTCTAAGTGCTGTTAGTGTGCCATTAAAAAATGGTGGATCTATCAATCTTTTCCAACTTAAACCTATCCAAACACCAATTTTTTGTGGATGGAGTGGGGCTTCAATGAAAATATGAGGGTTTTCTATACTCCAGATCCTCATATTTTGGGAATTAATGTATTCTGTTAAATGGAACCAGGCCTCATCGGAAAAGAAAGTATTGTCCAACAAATCGTCATTGTCAATATTGTTTAAAAACCAATGACAGTATTTTCGACTTGGTTCAAAATCTACTGGAAGCAATTCATGCACGGCAATCAAACGATAAGGGAACATTTGAATGTCCTTTCTTAGAATAGTTCTGCAGGTCTCGACAGAAAGACTAACTTGTTGTGACAGGTGACGGATGGAAGTGCGACGAACATCAGTTATAATTTGTCTCACATTTTCAACTACCTCATCAATTCATACTTTAGACCTACCTGATATCTGTTTTCCAGCCACACTGCCAGTTTCTCTGAATAGTGCTACAGAGTACTGAAGTTGATTAGAAAAATTATGGTACAGAAACACAGTTTCTGGAAATTTTTCCTGAAATTCTGCAATACAATCAGGACTAGAATAGGTCCATTCGCCATTGATTTTTGGGGGCGTTTCAAAAGTAGGATTCGACCATAAAAGATTTTCCTTCCAACGTGAAAACCATTGTAAAATCAAATCAATAAAACATTTTTTTAAAGTTATGTTTGTTTACTTGTCTGTTTAGGATACGGATCAAATAAGGAACATACGTGAACATGCGAAAAAATGAGAGCAACAACTTTTTATACACAAGTTAATAATGATAAGCTTGAATCGCGACATCTTGCGGTCACTTTTTGACACAACATTGCATTAGGAATCCACTGCAATCAAAATCGACTTGCGATAAAAAATTGTATTATGCATACTTTATTTGCAAGATATTAAAAAAAAAATTATTTCATTATTAAGTATTTTGCAAACATTTCAGCTGACAACGTAACAAACATCCCATGAAACTTTGCATAAAATATGTAAAGAGTAAATAATACTCCTAAATGTATATTTATTTTAATTAGAAGCAATAAAATAATTAATTTCCAACTAAATGACGTCGACAGCGTGCAGACGGAGTCGGTTTTACTTGACGAATGATCATGATGGTCTCTCGATCTCTTTTATAGAAGTGGGATCCAGTTCGTCGATTTCCGCAGATCGTTTTATTAAACATTGCAACAGCGCCGCACAACTTTCTTTAATTACGTCTTCCACATGAATTTGTGTTGTACGGCGTTTAAAGGTGAACCCATTTTAAAATAATCGTCCCCCACTGGGCAGTGCGTGCCAAGTGTTCCCACCTCTCTATACATTCGTCTTGTGCACTTTTTGTAAGTGTCACATGGTCTCTATTATACTGGAATCGTGTTGTGAGTTCGTAGTTGTAATTACAGTGATTGTGTAAATAAATCGAAAGTCGCTAGTGTAAGTGATGTTTATCCAGTGAAATTGTGTTTTCCGGATGATGGAAGTGTTTACTCCGTGCGCCTAATTACGTAACTTTTTTTGTTTGGTCTCTCGTCTGGGCCGTACTCGACCGAAATGTGCAAGTGTTTTAAAATTATCGTGCCTTTAATATAATAGTTTTGAGTTGCGATGGAGCTACTAGCAATAAATTGCGGTGCAAATTCGTAAGCGCTTATTTGTATTTATCTTCACAGTTATCCTCAAAAGGGTTTCATCAGTTGAGCAGTTCTTGTCAGAATTCCCCCGCTCTGACGTAGAATTTTTTTTAGATTTTTGCTAATGTTTCTTGGAAGTTTTACTTTCGCGGATAATCCCTGAAACTGCGGTTTTAATGTGTCATTTGTGACTCAACTTTTATTTGTTTCGCATTTGAGGAATATTGCTATTTTTAAACTTGGTATTTTCTGTCTTAATCCAAAAAAATAAAAATATTAATCTGTTGGAATTAATCCAAATGTTGCTGGTTTACAAATCATAAGCAATATTCACAGGCTTTTTTTAACTAGTTAATTACTTTTTTCTAACGCGCGAAACGATTTTAAAAGTTGAAAATAAGGCGCTAAAAACTAGCGTTTTCTTTTTCAAGTTCAAAACTTGACAAAAATAAATTTGTTAACATTTCATTTCACTTTCATACTTAAAAATCCCTTATTTTTATTTAAGGGACGTATGGGATAACGTATAAATAATACGAACGTATAAGTAATACCTGTACAAGACCGTATACAGGTTTGCCAAAAAAAAATGTAACACTCACTCTACATATTCTGAAACTCAACCAAACCCTATCCTACGAAGCAAAATTGAGTACTAAATAAAAGTACAGTCGATCAAGAAACAATGTTATCTAGTTTGCCATGAAACGGAGTCAGTGTTGCCAATTCATAACACACAGTGTTGTTTCTCAATTGACACTAGATCTGACGAATTATATATTTCATTTTACCACGTTGCTTTACGGTAACTTTTCACTGTTACCGGTAAGGCAAATTTTCTCTGTTACCGGTAAAGTAACATTCATTTGTTACCGGTGAGGTAACATTCATTTGTTACCGGTAAGTTTTGAATGTTACTTGTGTTGCCAACATAATGGAAAAAGCTTTAAATTTTCGTTTAGACGTTTGATTACTTTTGACTACTTCACTAGCTGTTGTCGGAATCACACAAAGAGAAAAGAAAATTGAAGAAAAGTTCAGACAATATCCTTTCTAAATAAAAAAAAAAATTAAACAAATGAAAGACTACACTGTGATGTTGATATAGTATAAAATATTTCTGGAAATAAAAACAAAAGGCGATAAACCAATTTAGTGAGGAACAGAGGAAAGGAAAAACGTGTAGAAAATTTCAAAACAAAAATATTTAAGAAAAAGATATTCCCAATTTTAATCAATAAGACAATAGAACGCGATCGGCAAATTCAAGATATAATTGAGAGGGAAATGGAAAGAGCAAGCATGAGCTTGCAAAAAACAAAACAATAAGGAAAAACAAAAACGTTTTGAACAAAAAACAAAAATAATTTATTATTTGTGAAGAGAAAAGGAAGAGATAGAAAACAAAAGACTATCGGTACATTGAACTTCCAATGACGAATAGTGGAACAAAAGACATTTCAGTTAAGAAAACAAAAAACGATGGGCTATTTCAAAATAAAATTGACAAAATTTGAGAAAAAAGGAGAACATTTCCGTTGAAACATGACGAAGTAGTTTTAAATTAAAAAAATTAATAAAAAAAACGGAAGACAAATTTATAAAATTTCTAGAGAAAAACAAAAAAAAATTTAAAGGAAAAAGGAAGATTTACAACTACAAAGAAAAAGATAAAAACAAAAGGCAATCGGTAAATTCTGATGAAAAATAAGCGAAACATGACAAAGTAATTTAATTAAAAAAACAAAAACAAATGAAATATACAAAATTTCCGGAGAAAAAACAAAAAAATGCGAAGAAAAAAGGAAGATTTACAACTACAAAGAAAGAGATAAAAACAAAAGACAATCGGTAAATTAAACTTCCAAAGGTAATGAAGGAACAAAGACTGATCTAAATAATTTAAAATTTAAAAATGTCACTCTGCATTTTGAAGTGGCATATGTCATAGTTCGTCAAGTATAAAAACCGAGCTCTACTTTATCAACTTCTTTGCAAGAACGTCATTTTTGACAGTAGCAAGTTTTCTTTTCTACCGTTCTTTTTTACCTATTTTTTATTTCTTTCGACGATTGTTTCTTTTTAATTATCACTTTTGTTTATTTCTTGTTTTGTTCTGTTGCACGATCGATCGCGTTTTGTTCGTTGCGTATTTGACAGAACGAAAATGTTCAAGATCACCAACTCTCGTTTTCTTTCTTTCTTTATGCACAGACCAGTGTTGCCAATCCTAATAGATTAATTTGCACTAAAACTAGTTGACAGAACTTCAAATATTGAAAGTTACGCTTAAGTAATTTTTCTAATGTCAAATTTTAATCCATTTTATCAAATTTAATCAATTCTAGAAAAATTCACTCCAGGTCCTTTACAAAGCGGTCAAGTATCACTGTTTGAGTTGGCAATACTGAATTTTATTTTTAAATGGTACAACTGGAGTAAGTGACTTTCGGTTGTTTACGACTTGGCCCTAAGAGTCGTCAGTTTACAAGCGTCATTTGACTTTCCAAATTCAAATTAAAACGTGAATTTTTATTCACATAACCTAAAATCTTGTTGCTGTTGAGGTTACGTCAAATAATCCAACAAGACTTGTATCCGCTTACAGTGTTGCAAACAGCCGAATAAGAAAATGCTCTTTATTGTATTGCCAACTCAAACAGTTATTCTTGACCACTTTGTATTTCCAATTTTACTTTCTTGTTATGTGTTCATTTGATCAAAATAAAAGTTTTGTTCTTCTTCGTCTTCTCAACGTTTAATTCATTTTTCATCATATTGAGCGTAATTCAATTTTTGTACCTTTCAAAATAGTTATTGTTTGATGATGTTTTTAGTTACTTAATGTCGACTTCTTATGATAATTTAAGCTATATGCACACACTTTTTGCAAAGTCTATTGGCAACTCTGTAGTGGAGTAGTCGGAAAATGTGAAGGACCTGTGGGCGGAGCTTTCTCCGCGAAATTATGGTTATTTACGGCAGGCAGTGGTAGTTAGTCAAGTGTAAATATTGAAACGTGAAGCATCAACAGTAAAGCACGACCATAATCAAAACACAATACCCCTCGTTTCACAAAGACCGAGTGAAATCTAAATTCTGTGATGGTCACATGACAGGTCCTTCATATTTTCCAACTTTATTAGCACAGTTATTGATTAGCGTTTACTGTTTTATCGACTTTTTCAACTTCTCAGTAGAGGTTATGTTTTTTTCATTAAAATTGCAGCAGGTATTGAAATTGTAGGAAATATTTGACTCCGAACGTAAAATATGCAATATCAATATCAAAAATTACTTTCGAAACGGCGAGAAATCAAAAAAGTACTAAATATAAAGTTAAATTAAATCGTATAATTTGAAATTCTGATTGGCGTTGCCAACTGCTGAAAATCTGTTAATCCTAACAGTTACTTTAGAACTCTCCAAAAAAAAAACTAAAACAAATTTGAAAACTCCATAAAAATCTCGACATACAACTAATTCATCAATTACTCATTTTACAAAGAGTTTGATTTAAGAAAACTATACGTATTGTCATAATTACATAAGATAACTATAATATCGAACACATTAAATTATAACAAATATAAACTAAATGTCATGACGAAAGAAAATTAGAAACTATGTATGTGTATTGAAGGAACATATTACAAAGAAATACAAAATAAATATAAACATAATATACTAGGTGTTTCACTGAAGATGCATCAAACTTGGTACGCGGGTAGATGTCGGGAAAAGAAAGAAAAGTTTCTTTGTAATGAATAAATTTAGAGAAAATCGAAGTCGCATATTTTTAGGATGGACTTTAAATGAGAATGAATGGATTGTTACTCATTCACATACGAAATCAGTTTATTGGCTAATTGTCTCTAAAATGTCGCCCCAGTCGATTCAGCAAAACACATTTAAAACATCATGGTTGTTGGCTATCAATAAAAATAATAATTAGTTTATTTTCTGTTCTCAATTTAATACGAATTTTCTAATTGTTAGTTGAAGAATTTTAGGATTATTCAAACATTTAGTAGTTTGCGCTTATTTAAGAATTTATTATTCACATTCAACGTTTCATGAAATCGTTCGTAGAAATTTAGCGCCCAAATACCTGGTTTTACCCAAAACATTTTGTTCGCCGTACTACCCCATTAAGGACTTTGTGATTAGATTTTCCATGAACGCAAAATTTACTAATTTCCTTTTCTTAGTACTGTCTCACTTTCTTCTCAACCAATAACAATTTGTCAGCGCAATTTACAGGAATTTTTTGATTGGTGCATCCCTCTCTTGTAGTTGTCGGAATAATTAGCTTCGAGAAGAAACGAAAAACTAAAATCAGTACTGTTTCATTTTTCATCTGTAACACAGATTAAATCAAAGCAGAAATTTTCTTTTTCAATTTATTTTTAACTTATAATAAGTTATTATTATTATTATTAAATTAAATAAGTTTATATATCCACGCGATTTCACATCGCTGCTGCATTCGACGTGTGGCAAAGTTGAATACACCGAGCTTACGGTCAATGGCAAAATAAAACCTAGTCATAAATTTCTTCGCTGTTTATGGATTTATTACCCTCCTGCAGCTGTGTGCCATTCATAAATGCAATTTAGATCGCCGGTTTTGTTTCACGATTAAATTATGCAAATTTCAACTTGCTCCGATTAAATTTTTTTATTAAGATATTTTGTTTGAAATAATGTCAGAAACGTGTCCCTCAAGTTTGATGCATCTTCAATGAAACACGCTGTATATTGCTCAACCGAGTAGTAGGAGTTTCCAATAAGATGAGCTTTTAGATGAGTTTTCAAAGTGGTTAAGATGCTCTTCTTTCACTTTTTTAGAATTTTATTGAAAAGGTTGATTCCAATGGATAGGGGGTCCGTTGTAACAAGTCGGTGAAAGGGAACTGTCATCTCTGTACCATTTCCAGTGTATATCGAACCTGGAATTGTATTCACCAATGTATTTTTTGACTTGGAGTATTTGCTCCATAAGTTATTGTTAGTGTGGCATATTTTTTATATAAAAATTCACAACTGATCCAAGGTGATGCACCTTCTAAAGCTCGCGATGCCCGTTTTTGAAGTAGAAAGACAGTCTTCATCCCTGCAGAGTGTCCCCATAGCAGAATTCCATATGATGCATTTGATTGAAAGAAGGAAATGTACGCTGTTCTTGCTGCACTTGTGTTGATCATTTGCTTAATGCGTTTGATTACATAGATAGCAGTAGATAACTTCTTCAAGACCTCGGTTATATGGACATTCCTATTTAGCGTAGAATATAAGTGGAACACCAAGAACTTTGAATTCTCTTTCAAATTTTTCACTCTGCTAGTGGAGAAGTGCACTGTAGTAGTTTTGCTTTTAGTTATGTGCAGTTTATTTGCGACAAACTAAGCTTCTGCGTCAGTTCTAGCTTGACTAAATCGTTCATTCAAGAGATCTTCGTTTCCGGCTGCAGTGATAAGAGTTGTGCCATCAGCGTAAAAGATTTTAAAGTTTTAGTAAAATCGTTAATGAATAGTAGGAAGAATAAGGGAGCCCTGTGCTTCAAATCAGTTATTAAAAAAAAAAAAAACAAGGAATAAACGATGCAATATTAGAAAAGTGCATTCCTCTCTTTGGAGTAGTTGGTATGTACATTAAGGTATAAGTGAGGGCTCCAACAGTAAAGACTCTTTCTTTTTTTGGATAATACTAACTCCATTAAGGATAGTAATGCTTGACACTTTCTAGATAATACTAATTCTTTTATGGGTGCAAACTACTGCCTCCGCCTCTCTTTTCTCGGATAATATTAACTCCTTGAAAGATAGAAGTTATCCCACGGATGAAAGTGCCACTTTTGAAGATAACGCAAAATTTTAAAGTTAAACGTCCCAACTCCGTTTATTTTAACACCAGAAACGGATGGACGCGAGGCAATATCGAGAAGGAGTTGTCAGAATTAACTCGAATCGAATTAACTGCACACATAAGCAAAGTTTAATAATTTCTTTTCGCCTTGTATTTTGCTGAAACTATCAAAAAATCAGAAAAAAAATACCCTCAGCTTTATATTGATTTCTGGATACCCTGTGTTTAAGCAAGAATATTCCTTAATAAAATATCCTGTGATAAAACTAGATACGTGATTGCGGCTCTGTTCTACAAATTACGTTAACTTCACCGGTCATTACATAGTAATTTTCTTACACGTCATTACATCGTGTACCGTTAAAACTAAGTGCTGCTCGGATTACTTAAATTGCCTTACTTACATGTGTCACGCCTTTTGAAATATGCGCTACCATTTTCCACCTTACTCCAGATTATGTTTATTTAATAATAAAGCATTGTAAGAATTTTCCTTTGTACTACGCCCGCCGTGACTTTTTTTCAGTTCGTTAATGTCGATTGCGCAAACGAAACGTATTTATAGATTAAATACATTTCCATGACAAGTAGAGTACATGTTTTAGTCCTCTGTGTCGTGAGAAACTTTTTTTTTTTTTAAATAATAATAAATAGAATTATTTTTATATATACAGTGAGTTTCAAGCTGGACGGTATACAAACCTCCAAATTAACATGAATGTCCAAGGCGAACATTGAAAATGATGAACCGGGCTCTGACCACCCTTATAATAATAATTTCGTAGAGTTTCGTATTACTTGATTAATTATTTATAAATATGTGCCATCATCTTCCGTGCGTATTCATTCCGTATCTTTGCAGTTATTTCAATTTTTTTTTTTTTATAACAAACCCCCAAGTACATGAATAAATAAACGATGTATAATAGAATGTATCTCGTTCGCGTGCTAAGTTGCGAAATTTACTATTTCACTTCCCCCCAATTTGATTAAAACGTAAATTTTTAATGCCGCCGGGAAATTGATTTTATTGACTTCTATCTCGTTCCTTGCCGGCAATATCCTTAAAAAAATTGTTGTTTATCCCGCAAGTCTCACACATTCTTTACTCTTTTTACTGCGTGAAACGAGTTGCGTTAATTATGTTAATTTTGTTGTTCTCTTTGTTGTTAAATAAATGAAATAAGTCAGTTGATAAAAGAGTTGATAAAAAATTTCAAAAATCACTCAGTATCAGCACGTTAACTGTCGTATAGTATACCGTTGATTGACCGAAAGTGAGATCATAGAAATTCAATGAGCACAAATAGATCAGATCATATGGAAATTTGAAATTTATTTGTAAATTCGAAAGCTTTACGTCTCGCCTTCTGCCTATTATATCGCCTATGTTCTCACTTTGACACACATACCTGTATGATAATTTTTTTTAAATCTGTTTGTTGCTTGATAAATCAAAACTTACTTTTGGTAATAGCAAAGTTTCTCAATTAAAACGAAACATACGATACATCATTATTTATTTTGAAACAATGGAACTGGAAGTTAATATGAACTCGTACATAAGCAAACACGAACTCATTTATTATGACGTCTGCGTAATAAAGTGTAAACATAGCGTTCATATCACACCCAACGATGCGTATAATCCGGGACATTATTTGCGGGTTTATAGGGGGAGATGGTTATGTGTATACTCAAATACTTAGTTTGCTCAATGAAACGTGGAATAGACCCCAAAGTAATCACTTGACCAATATTCAGAAGTATATTATCAACAAGAAGACATAAATGGTATATAAACGCCCGAATTATTATTTATTGATAACACAAAAGGCGTTAGAAATATTTATTAAAAAAAAGTGTATACGGGGTGTGCTTTATACTGTGTTAATTTTTTGTTTAACGTTTAATTTTTTACTTTCGAATCTTACAATATTACTTTCGTTATTGTTTTTCTTTTTAAATTAAATTCCAAAGTTGATAAGGTTTCTCCACGATTTTTTTTTTGTTTAAAACGAAGTTGTTGGGGATGGATAGGTCTATGTAGGTAACTTATACTCAGAGAATTAAAACTAAAACGAAATGAAGTAGGTAAAACTGCGAAAAATTACAAATTTTATACGCGACGCGTTTTTCTAGTTTTAGTTGAAAACTGGCTTCACAAAGGCGAAATAAGTTACGCCAATTTAACACCTCGATAATTTCTTATGACAATGGTGAAAGCTAGCCGTAAATGTTGAGTAAGTTTAAAGACTTAAGTACTACCTTGAGGTATCCGTTCATAAAATTAGATACGACATTCTATAATCATGCTCTCAAAAGTCTTCAAATCTTTAATGTTTTTCCTTTTAGTTTTCTGCTGTTCATAAATTTTTTTTTAAATAAATTGATTTAGTTTAAGTTTCCTTTTACAATTTCCACAATGTTTCAGTGCCAAGACTTTTTGGAACCTTTAAAGAAATTGTTTTGTTTTCTGTAAACTTTCTGTTTTATTTTTAATTTTAAATAAATGTACAAGGATTTATTTTCAAATAAAATTAAAATGAGCAACAAAGTAATAAAAGATAGTGAAAGTTATTTTATTATTATGTTATTTAATTTGATTAATTAAAGATTATTATTACAATCAAACATTCCTTTATTAAAACTATAAACGCGAAACTATAAAGTAATTAATTTACTTGTGTTATATTTATTATAATTTTGTTACAAGGGTCTTAATTACATAAGCAATTTTCTTTTGTATTCAAATATTTCCCCTCCAATATTTTTGTTTTTTTCATCAACAATCTATTTTCTTTTCAATTTTAAACATACAAATTTGATTTAATTTTCAGTTTCTGTTTTCTAAAGTGTTCATTTTTAAATAAAAAGTAGATGCGTGAAGTTAAAACTTGAAACATGTGGAAATAAATTCGCAAGTTTTTCTTTTGAAGAACAAAATAATAGACAAATAGCAAAATTCATTTTTAACTACTTTTCTGATTTTTTTTTATTCGGGAATAAATTGTAGCACTTCAATCAATTTACAACAAAAAATTAAATAATTTCTACACAGGTTCTCGCCGGTCAGGTTTTATTTATACTATTAAATCAATTGACGGAAATTAGTTTTTACAAGGTCCCTTGAAAATTATATTTAAACGTTCGGGGATCCTTAAATCACAAATCAACAGCATCGTGAGTAGACTCGGTGTGTCATGCATGCAAAATTAATGCTATTTTTTTTTTTTTTTTACATTTTTTGGTCGAAATAACTTTACAAATCCTTTTTCTTTAATTTTGAACTCGTCTTTTTAAACAATATATATTTTCTTTAAATTTTTATTCGTGCCTCCAAAATGTTAATTTTTAAACGGAAACTAGATGGAGTTAACACAGGTGAAATGTTCATTTTTAAACGAAAACTAGATGGAGTTGACACAGGTGAAATTAAATTTGTAGTTTTTCTTAACTTCTTGTAAAAAACAAAAGACGAACGACTTATTTTCAAACACACTAAAATTACTGTGTTGGTAAATAGTCCTTCGATCCATTCCTCTTTATCTTTTTATTTATTTTTTAATTTTTCTTTTATAAAATGCAATTTAATTTTATACACAGGCTGCTCGTTTAAATGTTTGTTTTCTTTTCAGTAAAAAAATGGAAGCCGTTTTAAGCATTTTTGAGTCGTTCAGACACAAACATTTTATCTTAAGGATTATCCATATCTAATTAGTTACTAAACGACTAGGAAAATTATATTTTCTTTAATTCCACTTTCCAAACGACTAGGAAAATTATATTTTCTTTAATTCCACTCTCTTTCATTTATTTTTTAACTTTCTTTAAGCTTATTTTCCAAAATGTTTTACTCGGGAATAAATTGAGGGTTTTAGACAATGTACTACAAAAAATAAAAACAATTAGTAGAGTTTTTAATTTAATTAGATTTTCTCTCTACCAGTTTTACGTAAACTATAATAAGCTATTTATTAACACATTAGTAACAAAAAAATAATTATTATTATAATAACCCAACAGTTGTCACAGTTACAATGTGCTAAAAGATTGTCTGGTTGCTTGTAAATACAACGAGAAATAGATACAATTTAAAATGAACATTAAATGCTATCAATGGAAGGAAGAGGAGAGAAAGAAAAGAAGAAAAGGGGAGAAAAGAAGACAGAGAAAACGAGAGAAGCTGATGTTTTTCTGATCGCGTAACGCTACTGTTTAAGTCTGAATTCATAAATTCACAAGAATGTTTGCTACAAGGATATCTTCCTTCTCAAACAAGTACAAAAGTTGTAAACCATCAGCATAAAAGCGATATGAACAAAATTTTAAAGATTCATGTAGGTTACAAGTGTATAAAGTAAATAGTAAGGGACCAAGAATGGAGCCCCGAGGAACACCAGACTTAACATCAAGAGTAGCAGATTCAGCGCGTTTAACACAAACTTTCTGTTTTCTATCTGTTAAATAATGAGCAATAAGTGTTACAACAGAGGCACTAAAAGTAATGCGATGCAGAATAGATAAGAGAAGATCATAGTCGAAGTATCGAATGCCTTAGAAAATTTTGTTTCTATCCAAAGCTGTAAAGATATGATCTGTAATTGCCATAAGGGCGGTTTCAACTGTGCCTTCTTCTAAATCCTGATTGATTTTATGAAATGTATCCGTAAATTTTCTGATTTGAACTTCAAGTACCTTCTAGAAATATTTTAGATGGGATACATAAAATACTAATAGGTCTCAGATCCCGAAGTTCTGTTGGATTATTTTTCTTTGGTATCGAAATAATATGTGCAAGTTTCCATATTCGTAGGAAAGACAGAGTTACAAATGCCATAGTTAATAATATGAGTTATGAAGGGGAATACGTGTGGAACGCACAGTTTTAAAAAAGAAGCAATGATGCCATCACATCCAGACGATCCCGTATTTATTTTTATTTTTTTAGGAGACTACTAAAATCATCTTCGTAAACTGCAGAAAATGAGAAAGAATGATGAATATTTGACCTAATATTATTATTATAGTAAGTAATTAGTTCAGGATCAGTAACAGTAGAGGAAGAAACACTATCATTAAAGAAATTATTGACAATATTGGGATCTAAAAAATAGTAAAGGAGACTGTGGTTTAAGAAATAATTAAAAATTAATCTTCGCTCACAATAATTTTCTTGGTGCTTTTAACTTGGTGGTGTCTGTACTGCTAAGCTGCCATCTTCACCACAGACACCACCAAGTTAAAAGCTTTTAACTTGTCGTGTCTGTAGTGAAGATGGCAGACACCACCAAGTTAAAAGCTTTTATGTGCTTTTAATTTGGTTAAAAGCTTTTAAGTGCTTTTAACTTGGTGGTGCCTGTACTAAAGATAGCAGCTTAGCTGCCGAAATACGTTTCTACGGATATAAAAATTAATGTGGATGGAGATTAATTTTTAATTAACATTGGGATCACTTAAACATTCAGGTAATTATTTACAATTTCATTAGTACCGATATTAAATTTTTTAAACTTCTTCCACATTGTTTTAAAATTGGATTTACATACTTCAAATTCTAAACAGGCTTTTTTTTCATTTCGAATTGCATCAGTTGTTAAATTATGCCAAATTCTTGTAATAAAGCCAGTGTTCCTGATTTTTGATGCATTTGAATTCGTTTAGAGCTTTGTCTGCATTAATTTTATCACATCGGTAATCCACGGTGTTTTAGGATACTTAATTCCACATACTTTTTAAGGTGCATGGAAATCCAAAAGTTCAGTTAAAATCGAATCGAAAATTAATACTTTATAGTCAAAGTTATCTGCATCATAAATAACACCAAAAGGCATGTTGATAAGATCATTGAGAAAGTTGTCATAAAAAAATTTGCTGAAATCTCTGTAATATTTTAAAAACGGTTTGAAATCATTAACATATAAGTAGAGTCTTATCAAAGCTAACAAGTAAAAGATCAGAAAAGTTCCAAAGATTTTGCGTATGAACATGATTTACCAATTCAGTATTAGTAATTAAAATTAAATTAGTTAGAGTGCAGTTGTTGGCCGTTATTCTCGTGGGATGATTGACAATTTGATTAAGTCCGTACGAATCCAACAAGGATAAAAAAGCGCTAACAATGTAGCTTTCAGAATCAAACATATTAATGTTAAAATCACCTCCATAAAGTACTTACCCAATTTGAGCAATTATTTTAGACAAACTGTTTTCAAAAGTCTCAAAAACTATATTAGAGTTACTGCCAGGTTTTCAGTACACAACGCCGAGAATTAAATTAGGAATTATTTTCGACAAGGATCTTATAATTTTTTTCGAGGGGCTTATAGTTTTACACAAGGGTCCTTATTTTCTTGCAAGAATCTGTAATACTTTTAGAAGGGTCTTATAAGCTTTTACATAAGGGTCTCATAAGCTTTTACATAAGGGTCTCATATTTTTTGCAAGGATCTCTAATATTTTTAGGTGGGTCTCATCATTTTTTCAAGGATCTTATAATTTTTTACAGGGGACTTATAATATTTACTAGTGTCTTGCAATTCTTTTTATAAGAGTCTATAAATACGCAAACAATTTCCTTTTGTACAGGAATGTTTCCCCATCTGCGTTTCTGTTTGTTTTCATCAATAAAAAACAAGTTTATGAAGACAACGAACGATGTGAGGAAATGTCAGTTAGCGACCACAAACGATTATAGAATGAATTGATAAAGAAACGCAAAAACTAGTTGAAATAAAACAAAAGAAAATCATCGGTAAGACGAACAACAAATAAATATGAACAAATACAAAAGGTAATCTAAGAAGAAAAGTCAAAAAGGTAACACCGCACAACAAAATTGATTGTTTCATCTGTTGTACGAGCTGCTTTTGTTGATTTTGAATGAACAGAAGGCGCTGAATCCAAAAACATCCTTAGTTTGTCGCTGTCAACTCGAATTAATGAGACATCGAAATAAAACTATTTCAATATTTCTATCAACTACATTTCAATTAGTGAGTTTCTGTCAGTCTAGCGATATGGCGTCGGCTCGAAGAAGATGTGTGAATAATCCGGAATATTTTTGTTTCATTTGTAGTGAATACAAGTTTAAAGAAGACCGTCCCAAGATATCGCAGTTTGTAAAAGGAACTTACTTTGAGTACTTTGGATTTCCGCTAAAGACACAAAACACGACCTGGTGTCCTAATTTGGTATGTAAAATTTGTGTTGAATCTTTGCGCTTATGGGCAACTAAAAAAAGAAGCCTTTTTAAATTCCTTACGCCAATGATATGGCGTGAACCGTCTAACCACCATGACGATTGCTATTTTCATGTGCGAAAAATCGTTCACAGTGGACCTATCTTAACGTACCGTCAGCGTCAAGACCAGCTCTAAATATAAATAAAGATTCCGTATCTCTACCATCAACTTCCAAGAGACTGAAAGACGAAGATTGTAGTCAGGACATAGAGTCACTTGAAAATGAAGACAGTTACTTCGATCCGGAAGATTCAACCAAAACTTAAGGCGAATTTACATTTTACACTTTGGATGTTCATCCCCGATGATGCATCCGCAGTGAAGGGTGTAAAGGTCGTTTTCATCCACATTTCATCCAAAATGAACATCGAAAATGACCAGTGAACCAAGTAGACCCACTCTCTACTTTTGATGTGAATTGAATGGATGATTCATTCATAGTGAAACGGCAGGAAACAAGTCTAAACTTGTATTATAGGCAGAGGTGCATCCAGTAACACATTGAACATTTAATAGCGGCTTAAATGTCTTTTCCATGGAAAGATGAACATATAGACACTTTTCTAGAGACATATCGAAGTAATGAATGCCTTTGGAACAACAAATCTGTGCATTATCATAAAACAAATATCCGCGATATGACATTCTTCTGCAATGGCTATACTTATTAACTCAATTCCAACACTCACTAATTCAGTGGCCGACATTTTGACAACTACTACAGTGAATTGAATAACGATGAATGTTTAAATACTCTAGTTTTCATCTTTCACATTCACTTTGGATGAATCCCTTTCGATGCACATCCAAAATGTCTGTTGGCTGCAATGGATTTAGAAGAGTACGATCCTAACGACTGTCGCCTTTTTATAGATCCTTCCAAGCGCAGTTTTAAATGTCTTCTTCGAAATAATGGTAATAAGCTTTGCCCATTGCGCATTCCACCAAAGTGAAGGAATAATATCCTACTATTTCCTTGGTCCTGAACAAAATTAAGTACGAAGAGCAGAAACGGTTGATATGTGTTGACTTGAAAATGGTCCAACAATGGGTCAACAAAGTGGAAACACAAAATATCCCTGTTTTATCTACTTATGGGATAGTAGGGCTAAGGATGAACATTGGACTAGGAAAGACCGGCCTGTAAGAGAAGCTTTGATTCCTCTTAAGCTCGATGTTGTAAACGTTCCGTTAGTAGCAAGAGATCGCATTATATTGCCTCCCCTCCATATCAAGCTAGGATTAATGAAACAATATGTCAAGGCTTTGAATAAAAATGGGGAGTGTTTCAAATAATTTCAACGAAATTTCCAAGTTTAAGTTATGAGAAAGTGGAAGCTGATATCTTTGATGGTCGACAGATGAGGAAGCTTTTAAAAGATTCGAATTTTACAACTTCTATGAACAACGTTGAAAAAAACGCTTGGAATTCCTTTGCTTCAGTGATCAACGACTTTCTCGGAGGTAATAAGGCAGAAAACTATTCCCAGCTGGTTGAAGACATATTAACTAACTACCAAAAGCTTGGTTGCAATATGAGCATCAAGGTTAACTTCTTCCACAGTCATTTGAACATTTTAGTGATTTAAGCGAGGAACAGGGACAAAGTTCGATCAGGACATTCGGACTATGGAAGAACGCTATCAAGGCTGTTGGGATGCTCATATGATGGCTGACTATTGTTGGAATCCCCAAAGAAGTTCTCAAAAGACTGTTTATGTTCGCCAATCTTATAAAAGAAAGTTTTTGTCTCTTATAATTTTTAGAAGGATCTCATAGTTTTTATAAGGGTCCTATAATTTCTACAAGTGTCTTATAATTTTTTGCGAGAGTCCTTTGATCGTATACAAGGGTCTCATAATTTTTTGGCGATGATCCTGTATTTTTTCAATGGTATTATATTTTTTAAACAAAATCAACTTACAACAAAAAATGAAACAATTTCTGCAGGTTTTGTTTTGCTTTTCTTAGAAACTTTCGCTGCTCAAGATTATCAAATCAATTGAACGGGAATTTGTTTTTACAAGGGTCCTGTAATTTGTTTTAAAACGGTCTTATAATTTTTACAAGGGTCCTATAATTTCTACGAGTGTCTTATAATTTTTTTTGCGAGAGTTCTTTGATTGTATACAAGGGTCTCATAATTTTTTGGTCCTATATTTTTTCAATGGTATATTTTTTACAAGGCTCTTATAATTGTACAATTTTCTTTTGTTTTGAAATATTTCCCCTCCTGTATGCTTTTTTTTAAACAGTATATGTAATTGCTTTTTTAATTTTTTTAAAAATTATTTGTATCTCTAAAATGTTCAATAGTTTGAATCGCGACACCGTGCGATCACTTTTTGACAACTTTGTACAGGAAATGACAAATTGCAGCTAGTTTGCTACTTAATAAGTCCTCCCGTACAAGGCGGCCAATCGTACTGTCAAAGCATATTGAAAGATTTAAAAAAAATTGTTGCAAATCGCTTTTGATTGCAGTGAATTCCTCGAGCATCCTCCTCGGTCCTATTTGGGGCCTCGTCAGCAGAAGCGTAGATTGAGACTTCCACTGCAAACCAAACGGGCCTGTCCAAGGTTATTCGCAAATGCGATATAATAATAATCAAAACCGATTTGCAACAAAATTTTTAAATCTAAAACGTTCATTTTTAAACGAACACTAGTTGGAGTTAACAGAAAGTTAAAACAAATACCCAGTGGTTCCTAACACCAAAATGGTAAGCAGATAGCAAAATTCATTGTTTTTTAAATTCCATTTTCTTTTAACTATTGTTTTTAACTTGTTTTATGTACTTGGAAATAAATTGAAATTTTTGATCAATTTACAACAAAAAATAAAGACAATTACTAGAGTTTTTAATTTAATTAGATTTTTTTCTGTGCCAACTATCAAATTAGGAATTAGTTTCCACAAGGATCTTATAATTTTTTTCGAGGGGCTTATAATTTTAGACGAGGGTCTTATATTTTCGCAAGAATCTGTAATAATTTTAGAAAGGTCTTATAAGCTTTTATAAGGGTCTTGTATTTTTTTGCAAGGGTCAGTAATATTTTTAGAGGGGTCTCATACATTTTTACAAAGGCCTTATAATTTTTTACAAGGGACTTATAATTTTTACAAGGGTCTTGCAATTTTTTTACAAGAGTCTTATAATTATGCAAACAATTTCCTTTTGTATAGGAATGTTTCCCCATTCGCATTTCTATTTGTTTTCATCAATAAAAAACAAGTTTATGAAGACAATGAACGATGTGAGGAAATGTACAATGAGCGACCACAAACGATTATAGAATGAGTTGATGAAGAAACGCAAAAACTAGTTGAAATAAAACAAAAGAAAATCGTCGGTAAGACGATCAACAAAGAATTATGAGAAATGTGAACAAATATAAAAGATAATCTAAGAAGGAAAGTCAAGAACAACAACATTGATCGTTTCGTCTGTTTTTGTTGATTTTTGTTTGTTGATTTTGAATATTGAGAAAAACGCTTGGAATTCCTTTGCTTCAGTGATCAATAACTTTCTCGGAGATAATAAGGCAGAAAACTATTCCCAGCTGATTGAAGACACGTTAACTAACTACCAAAAGCTTGAATGCAATATGAGCATCAAGGTTCACTTCTTCCATAGTCATCTAGGCCGTTTTCCGGAAAATTTAGGTGATTTAAGCGAGTAACAGGGAGGAAGGTTTCATCAGGACATTCGGACTATGGAAGAACGCCTATCAAGGCTGTTGGGATGCTCATATGATGACTGACTATTGTTGGAATCTTTAAAGGAGTTCTCAAAAGACTGTTTATGCTCGCCAATCTCATAAAAGAAAGTTTTTGTCTCTTTAAACTTACTTAGTAAAATCTTAAATTTCAAAATCTTTCAATTTTTAACAAAACTATCTTTGCTCGATATTTCAAAAACTAGAGCTGTTGCAATAAAACTGATTGTGGTTCTTCAATGAGAGAATACTTATATTTTTGTTCAAATCAAGCACGATGGGAAGTTACAACAATTACACTCAACATCCTGTATAAAGTACGAATGAAATATTCAAATATTTCGTTTTCTTCGCTGCTTTCGAAGCATCGCCCGGAAATTTCATTATCCGAAGTGAACGCTCGTTCGCACTCCTATTTACTTATTATTCTGCATATTTGGCTTCGCAGCTATTTTTTTCGCGTCTATTATTAGAAAATGTCACCTTTCTTGAGATGTAGTTTCGTGTCGCGTACGTATCAACTAAAAAGTCTATTTTCAGGCCGGCGTAAATAAAAATACCCCAGGCATTTCACGGATATCTGAAATAAGATGGTCGCATCACTTGCTTTGTGCGCTGCTACTTGAGACTAAAGCAAGCACTGATTAATTGTTTAATCGTGTAAAAATAATTACATGATTACACGACGGCGGCAGGAAACTGTGCCGAGTCCTTTCCCATAATTAACATACCTGTCTTTGTTGAAAATTTGTGTTCATTAGAACGTCTCCGTACAACAGCCTGCGCCTCATAAATATTAATAACGCCGCATTGGCAATCCTATTTTTGAATTAAAACCTTTACGTAAAAGCCCCAGTGTTTGTTTACTTTGTAGAGCGAAATTAAATTTAAAATAAATCCCAGCCTACATTATTATTGGTTACTGAGCTGCTGACTCACAAAAAATATTACGTTATTACGTTACGAGAGAGAGAGAAAAAAAGATATGAAGGGAAGAAGTTCCTTCCATGACGAAGTGTAAATCATTTCCTGTGGTGCTTCTGAATATAATTTTCAGATGTTAATGAAACGACTTTGTCTAAACACATCTGCTCCCCAGATATTGTTACTAATTGTAAGCCCGAGGGGATTTATATGTACACAACAAATAGTACAACTACGATGAATTCGTCGCCAGGCAGAACATTTCAAAACACTTTTGCATAATTTAACGCCTTCTCGATAATGTTGATCCAATTTGGCATCTCTGTGGAATTACCATTAATCAATTTTATTTGCCAAATTTAATGAAACTTTAATCAAAAATCAACAGTAAGACATGTCTAATGAAGGAAATCGTGTTCGAAACTTTGCAGCTTCAAATTGCAGCCAGTTTGCTATTTAATAAGTCATCCCATGCTATTTAATATGTCGAAGTTTTAAAAATTTTGTTGCAAGTCGGTTTTGATTGCAGTGGCTGCAATCTGTCAATCCTAATTCAATATTAAGTCAAAAAGTGATTTGCGAATAACCTCGGACAGGTCGGTTTGTTTTGCAGCTACGTTTCTGCTGACGAGGCCCCAAATAGGGCCGAAACAGCTGCTCGAGGATTTTTAAAACTTTCATTATGCTTTGACAGCACGCGTGGGGCCGCCTTGTATGGGATGTCTTACTAAGTAGCAAACTGGCTGGCAGAGTACTTTTAAAATTCATCACTGGTTGTAGTAGAGTTATCTTCGTGGAACAGCTGTAGTTAAAGCTTCTGTTTCAATATAGTTTTCCTTTACACAAAGGAGATTGCTATAAACTGCTCTGAAAAAAATTGCTAAAAGTGTACCCGCACAGAAAAAGAAACTCTCACGCTATGGATGCATGTAACCTGCTATTTCTAGACGAGCATTGTGAAACGGTAAATAGTACTTGAGTGATTGAGCGTTTTCTATAAACTAATTGCTGGATACATAATTGCTATGATCATTGAAGAAATATTAGGGATTAGTTTCGGAATTAGCGGCTCAGTAGATGGGGAAGGTCGACAAATGTGTTTGCAACGTTTAATTATGTTTCATAACAAAAATAGCAGAACGTTTCGCAATTTTTTTAAATATACAGGACTATTTTTACAAACAAAAACGATTAATTTCTCGATAATCGTAACTACCGCTAGTACTAATCCTACTCCTGATTCTTTAACTTTTCACATTCAAACGCAATCATGCTGGAGATATTTTGGAAATTGGAGATTTCTCCTTAACGCCTTTAAAGAACAACAAATTAGATTCTGCATACATTAAAGTTTGCACTGATGAATCCTTTTTAGTAGAGGAACTGATAATGTTTTGGTATTTCTTGCTTTGTTGCCACCTTTTCATCTTCTTTTACCTAATTCCAAATCATTGTATTCTTTTTCTCATTAATCGTTTAATTTTTAACTTTTTTAATAACTCTAATTGCCTCACCTTTTAGCTCCCCGTCAGACTTACGTCTGAAACAAACAGGTAGTCATCCTAAATACAATTATCTTATCTCGCTTTTATCATTTCTGCAATTCCTCTTTAGAAACTCCTTATCTCGCACTCGTAGATTAGAGGAGATTTCTGCTTAGCACACCGGCTGAGCATGTCTCAGAACGTTAAAACAAAGAACAAAAAGATGAAGGACAAGCAGAAATGCGGCGAGGACGGCGTCAGTGATAAAATGCCAAAAAAGTTCCGGCTGAGCTTCCGCAGCAAGAACAAAAAAGACAAGACTAAAATGACTAAAGGTGAAGACGATGACGACGCCGCGCCGAATAATTTCGATAACAGACTTATAAGCGAATGTGATACCGACAGTGCCAAATATAGATACCAAAACGGAGGCAGTTCTAACGCGAAGGTGTTCGGGACCATTTGGGAAGACGCCACCAGTGCGGTTGTTACCACCAGTACCAGTCAAAACCAGTGTGATATTAACGAAAGCGCAAGTCAAATCGTGAGTGCTATATTAGATGATTTACTTAATAACCTACTTAGTAAAAACGACGCTAAAATTAATTCTAGAAATAACGTTAACTTATTAAAGTCTGAAATCAACGCGTTGGGGCAAGATAAAAACGCTGTGCAATTGGGAAAACATTCTATGTTAAGAAGGAAAGCGAACGAGCAAGCTCTTGACAAGCAAAAGAAGATAAGCCATCGGAGAACGGCCATCATCAGCGACCCGTATTTCGTCCGCCGGGACCTCCACAGGCGAGATTCTTTATACTCGGTGGAAGAATTCGATGAAAACATGGATGAAAACGACAATAAAACCTCGCACTCGGGGGGCAACCGCTTCGTACAAGCGGTGAACAAAAAACTAGTGGAGAGTTTCATCAGTAAACCCAGGCGGAATCAAAACAGCGAAAGCCTGACGGACCTACGCCCCACCGTAAAGAAGACCAAATCCTTCTCCTTCAAATCAATCTTCGGCAAACCGCATAAAACCGAAGAACACCAAAGACCTCAAGCCGCGGACGCCACCAATCGGAACTTGGTGCTGAGTCGAAAGTTCTCGTCGACGACGGACCTCACGGATAAACCCAAGTTGATGCGTACGCCTTCGTTTATCAAGAAAAAGATCTCACAGTTCGTTCACAACGACGGCCCTTCTTTGCTGAAGAGGTCCATGAGTGTTCGTGATTTGGGGAAAAAAGTGGAGAATAAATCGCGCGAGAAACTCACCGAGATGAAGAACTTAGAGTGGGCGCAGTCGCGCCAGAGTTTAGTGGAGAATGACAATTGTGTTAGTTACGAAGACATGAGCTTCATTGACTACGATCAGTTTAACACGCTCTCGTATAAAGAGCCGAGGAATTCCAAGCATCTTCACAGGACCCAGAGCTTGATCGTACACGTAAGTTTAAACCTCATATGACTCATCATATTTTTGTCAAAATACAATTACCGTTTATAAGATTTAATAAACAATACCTTTTAAAAAGTTCCACGAAAGTGATTTCGGGCGAACCTGATATCGATGAATAAGCTTCTGATAGGTAATAATAATTATGAAGCATCCAGTTTAGTTTTCCTAAATTTCTAAAATCTCTGTTAATTTATTAATTATAATAACATCAAGTCGGTCGCAGCCGCCAAACTTCCCTCCCCGGCAAGCTCTGCGAGCTTGGGGTATTTATGGAAAAAATAACTTTTAACTTTACATTTCCTTTCGACGTTCTGTAACTTTAGAAGATACAAGAGTCCTCCAGGTACAGATCGATCCCCACCAGTTCGCTTACTTCTTTGCGAAGATGGTCTTTTGGACCTTAGCTTTCGAAGTGTCCTTAGTTTGGAGGCCTTCTGCTTCTTGGTTGCTTCGCATTGGTCCCTTTTCAGGCTTTCGCAAGGCGCTTGCTTACCTTGAAATCCGCGGAGACTTTCTTTTCGGTCAACCAAAGGCCCTCGGTCCTCGCGTTAGTCGCAGTACACTCAGGTCTCCCCCATAAAGTGTGATAGTCCTGCTAACCACGATGATGAGCAGGCGGACAATCGAATGGAAGCAAGGTACATGCTCCGGAACGGGCCCGCTTTTTCCGTTCTAATGTCCGCTTACTCGATATAGTGTTCTAAACTAAATTTACATTGTATGGGGGAGACGCCTCTTTATTACCTGGGAGTACGTCATTCTCGACGACCTCCGCAGAAAAACAAGGAGAAAGAATTTCGCGCTATAAGGCCCACTTGCTTTGGAAATGCTTGTGGCAGTTAGTGGTTTGAAGAATTTTTGCTTGAGTTCATTTGACCTTGGCCTTTAAATTTGTTTTAAAATTGATTAGAGTTACGCTCAATAGGGTTGAGTTGACTTTGAAATTTAATTTGACCTGGAGTTTCAACTTTCTAAAGTTTATTTCCTGAATTTTCAATTTTTCTTATTTTAATTGTTTTTTTTTTCGCTTAATTTCTTGCTTGGGTTTAGTAGAGTTCGGGTTGGGTTGCCTCTGAAATTTCGTTTGACCTTGACCCTTAACTTTCTAAATTTTTGTTTCGAATTTTCTTGTTTTAATTTTTGTTAATTTCTTTCCTAATTGTTTGCTTTTTTCGAAATTTTTTTCCTATTTTCTCGTTTTGGATTGATCTTGACCCTTAACTGTTCTGGGCCTCCTTATTTGAAATTTACATTTTTAAAGATTTTCTCCAATTTTTTTGCCTTGGGTTAGGTTGGTCTTGACCTTTGATCTTTGACCTTTTGGAACCTTATCTAGTGAAATTTTAATCTTTGAAAGATTTGCTTTGGTTTTTACCTTTGACTCGTCTCGTGGGATCTTAGTTTTTAACTTTTCTGGACCTTCTTCGTAATTTTTACGAAATTTACATTTTTAAAGTTTTTCTTCAATTTTTATGTTCTTGGGTTGTGTTGACCTTTCCGAATCTCGATTGTTGAAATCTTGATCTTGAAATTTTGTTTAACCTTGACTTTTAACTTACTTTTTAATTTTTAACTTTCATCTTTTAATTTTTAGAAATTTCTGTCCTCTTATTTGCAATTTTTTATTTTTTCCTTTTTTCTTGCTTTGGGTTAACCTTGATCTTTAACTTTTCTGGGCCTCTTTACTTGAAATTGTATTTTTTAAAGATTTTTCTCCAATTTCTTTTACCTTGGGTTGGGTTGACTGTGATCTTTGACTTTTCTGAACCTCATCTCTTGAAATTTTAATTTTTTTTTGCCTTCGGACGGGCTTAACCTTTAACTTTTTTCGATTTCCTTACTTGAAATTGGAATTTTTAAAAGATTTTCCCACAATTTCTTTTGCCTTGGGTCAGAAGAGCTTGACCTTTCGCCTTTCTCAACCTCTCTGTTGAAATTTTAATTAAAAACAAATTCCTAATGTTTGCCTTGATTGCGTTGACCTTGACCTTTGACATCGTCTCTTGAAATCTTAATTTTTTACTTTTCTGGGCCTTCTTACTTGAAATTGTATTTCTTTATGGTTTTCCTCCAATTTTTTTGCCCTTGGGTTTCGTTGACCTTGACCATTAACCTTTCCGAATCTCAATTCTTGAAATTTTGATCTTGAAATTTGCCTTTATCTTGACCTTTAACTTTCTTTTTAATTTTTAAGTTTTTTCTTTCAATTTTTTTAAATTTGACTCCTATTATTTGCAATTTTTTAATTTTTTCCCCTATTTTATTGCCCTGGGTTAACTTTTCTGAGCCTTTTCACTTAAAATTGTAAGATTTTTGTCTAATCTTTTTTGCCCTGAGTTGCGTTGACCTTGACCTTGATCTTTGGAACCTCGCCTGCTGAAACTTTAATTTATTTTTTAAGTTTTACTAATTTTTAAACGTTTCTGGGCCTCCTTACTTGAAATTGTAATTTTTTAAGATTTTTCTTCAATTTCTGTCACTTTGACCTTTGACCTCCATGAAGCTCGTCTCTTGAAATTTTAATTTCTTAACTTTTCTGGAACTTCTTCCTAGAATTTTTTTTGTACTTCGTTTCCGAACCTCCATTGTTGAAATTTTAATTTTTTAAGTATTTTTTCCCATTTTTTTTTGGCTTGGGTCGGGGACCTTTAACTTTTCTGAACCTCATCTCTTGAGATTTTATTTTTTTTTAAAGATGTTTCCTATTTTTTGGATTCAAATGAGCTTAACCTTTAACTTTTTTGGGTTTCCTCACTTGAAATTGTAATTTTTAAAGATTTTTTCACAGTGTTTTACTTTGGGTTGGGTGACCTTGACCTTTGGCCTTTCTCAACCTCGTCTGTTGAAATTTTAATTTAAAGAAATCTTAATTTTTGCCTTGGATTAGATTGACCTTGACCCTTGACCTCTCTAAACCTCATCTCTTGAGATTTTAATTAATTTTAAGAACCTTCTTGAATTTTTCTTTGATTTTTTAAAGAATTTTCCTCTTTTTGCCTTAGATTGGGTTGACCTTGACCTTTGACCTGACTTATTTAATTTGGAAAATTTTTGGTCGCTTCTTTAGTTCCCTTTTTGCCATTCGATGGCGCCTTAGACACCTTGAAAACCACGGCGTAGGAATAAGAATAAGAATAGCTATTCTTGCCTTATCTATTAAACCTCGATTATAAAACAAATTAAAAAAGAACAAGGAAAATGAAAATCTTATAAAACACGAACAATTTAACATTTCCTCATTGAAGTAAATGTAAAAGGAAACTGAATCCAATTTTTAAATTCAATAATAATTGTATGAAAAGAAGAAGCGACATTCTGTACATCGATTAAAGCAGTTGTTAGTTTCTAGTAACTAGTGAACGGAATTTGATATTTTGTTCAGTCGCTGTGGCGTTATATGTACTTTGTCGCTTCGTTTGTATTTAATTGACAAAATATCAAATTCCGTTCACTAATAATAACATTACTAGTTTCTTGTTCACCAAATCATGGTGCTGTATACAGGAGAGAAAGAGAAGCAGAGCTTGAAACTTGTCACGATCACACTAGTGACCACTTGCGTCAAGCCCCTAAGCATGACTTAAGCTGAGCTTAAGTTTAAGCGGTGTTTATAATGTGACAGTTGACGTTATACAACATTGTATTCGTCATATTTTAAGTGACGTAAATTGAATCAAGTGCACGTGTTCCAAAATGGATGCAGGTGGTTCCACGGTCATTGCTGCGAGCTTCAGATTCGAGCGCTTCGCGTCATGTTTTGTTTATAATTGAATTCTATTTAAAATAAACAAGTTTCTGTCCAGAATACCGATTTCTTACAATTTTCATCCTTTATTTTTGCGTAAGAGCTTCTGCACTTCGAGTTTGCGCAGAACTTTTCTTCTTTACTCCACCTCGTATTTGTCATCTTTAATTCTTCTTCTGTTTTCCCTATGTTGTGCCATTGAAATTAATAAATATCAATGAAAAGTCTAGTAATTAATTTCATTTAAAATCGGAGACACCCCGTACGTGATTAAATACGTAATAGTCTGCCATTCATAAAATTAAAATTATTTTTATCTCTCGTGCTGTAATAAAGATATTTTTGAAGTCGTCGCCTTATTATGTTTATCGCCTAATCTTTTACATTTATGTTCACGTACCGATCAGCAGGAGGAATTAATCGGTGGCCACCAGGTATTCTCTGCGAATGTCAAATATTTGCAGCCTGGTCAAAGCAAATATCCCAAATACTTCGCAAATTAACACCTGCGAGCTCTTCTTATTGAAACTAATGAAGCTGTATGTATACTTTTGACTTTGGTTTATTTTGGAAATAAAATGGGGGGTTTTTAATCTCTCCTTGATGCTTATGTAGGACGATCTCTTGGTATTTACAATGTACTTAGTATGTGAACATAAAATTGTTACGTTGCACTAAAACGTGCGTCGTCCTCTGAGATGTGTAGTATTGTAAAAATTTGAAGTTCTATCTGCATTTAATTTTCGAAAGTACTGGAGGTACTTACACGTGGGACCAGTAAAATTTTTATGGTTTATGAAAAAGTGTCTCTGTGGCACATCCATCTTGATTAAATTTGCATTTTGCGCACAAAGTTATAGTCGATACTACGGACTTTTTTTACTTATTAAAAATGTGATCAAACTATAGTATGTTGTGTAATTAAATATAATCTGGCGAACGTCAGGTGCTTACGTAAAAGTAATGTTGCACATGTTACGGCTTGGGTCATTTAGTTTTAATAGCGCGTAAAAGCAAATATTTAAAGTATCACATGTCGATAGTGTTTAATAATTCACCTTGCTTTTAGGGTTCCCCTGGCAGTTATAAGTCTCGGGGTAATTCCGCACCGGTACACTACCAGTCCGCCTTTGGTGAGTATGTCTTCAATACAGACCCCCTTTTTCCCCCCCAAAAAAGATAATTTGCAATCAACAGATTAATTTCGAAGAAGACAATGTGCGCTTCGCTGTTTTACAATAAAATAAATAAAAGCGGTGACACGTGGAACGTCACCAAAGAAAGAAAGAAGGGAACCGAAACGAGACGGGAATAATTAATTTCTATCTTTTGAAGTTTGAAATTGGAGTTCAGGCTGGAGGGGGGGTGGTGGCTAAATGCGATAACAAATTGATATTACAACTCAGAAGAAGTTTTTGGGGGCAGGAAATTAATACAGAAAAATATTTAACTTTGGTTAGCGGCGGAAACCAAATTTCTCTCTCTTCCTTACAATAATAACAAGAATCAATTTGTATTTTGCTTACGTTCAAGTAGAGTTTAGTGCAGGTATGCCTCGTCGAAAAAAAATTAATATTTGTTATTTAAATATTTGCTTTACTGATTAGATAGTAGAATTTAGAAAGTACATAGTTTCAATGTGATTCATTAATAAGTATTAATTGGTTCATAATTCATTTTGCATTTTATGCACCTTCAATGTTAAACGTACACATATCATTATAATAATGCATACACATAAAAGTAAATATAATTATTGAGAGTTCGCTATAAAGACGTGTTATGATTAAATATTTATTAGCTCGGAATGAATTATTTAATTACCTGCTTCTCCTTAACAGATTTTTTAAACAAACCTGGTAATAGAAGTGCAAAATATAATTGAATTGTAAAAGAGAGTTTGCAATAAAGCAGAACGTATCGAACGAAATCGTTACATGGACGTGATAAGTATGTGTCTTTAAATAATGATAGTAATCAGTGTTTTTGCATCACTGTGTGTTATGAAATGACATAATCTGGAACATGATAAAGTACTCACTCTCACACTTGAGCTTCACTCGCCTACTAACCACTAATTAAAGGCTGGTTTACACGGTGCGAGTTACTGCGTAATCTAGTAGCTGACTTCTTAACTTATCGAAGTGATTTACACAAGGCCAATTATAACAATAACAATTTCGTTATAACTTATCCTTACCAACGCATAACAGCTTCTTTATGGATGAAGATGATTACATACATTTGATTCTTTATATAATTGTCAGTAACTTGGCCAATCAGTTACCCATCTCGCTCGTTAACTTGCACCGTGTAACTCAGCCTTTAAATTCATCGATAATTGCTGCAAAATAATTCCCATTTTTATGTCCGATAATTAAAAACTAGTGGTTTGTAGTACCTATCAACAGGCATCATCAGGTCATTGAGAATTGTTCGTTATCATAAACATCATTATTATTATTAATTAATGTAATTAATTTTCTATTCTGAGTCTAATATTTTCAAAAGACGTTTTTAAATTAAAATGTTATCGAACTCCAACAGAGTTCCGATTTTACTAATTTAAATGACATATTTTGTAATTTTCTAGATTCGTTAAACAGGATGTAGATCTGCCAATTTTTAATTAAAACAAAAAAAAAAAACAAAAAAAGAAAAAGATCGTTTGACTGTTTTAGTTTCCTTTGACACCACTGTTTACTTGACAACCTTGTTTACTTGACAACTTTATTTATTTATTTTCACTCCTGATGAAGCTATCAATAAATTACTTCTTCTTCCTCTTCTATTTCCTGGCGCGTATTTCGATGTTTTCTTTGCCAATCCTCCGTCCTCTACTAGCATTATAAGTCCCCCATTCCCCAATCTTCTTCTTCGATAGCTCTATTTGCCATGATTCTATAATTCCATTATTATATTGAAGGTTTACTTCTTCTTTTATTTCTTAGAACGTGTTTCAATGTTTTCTTTGGCAAATTTTTTGTCCTCCATTGTCGTTACATGATCCCATTTCTCCAATCTTCCTGTTCAATCTTTCATGGTTTGTCTAATTCCATCCTTCCTTTATATTAAGGATTTGTCTCTTCTTCGTCTTCTATTTCCTTTGGCCTCTTTTTGCCTTCTATTCTCATTACACGACAAAATTCTCCAATCTACTTCCTCTTCGACAGCTTTATATATCGTTATTTTATAATTCCGTTTTTATATCAAAATACTTTACTTCTTCTTCATCTTCTATTTCCTGGTGTGTATTTCAATGTTTTTTTTGGCAATCTTTCGTCCTCTAATCTCATTACAAGTCCCCCATTCTCCAATCTTCTTCTTCGATAGCTCTATTTGCCATGATTCTATAATTCCATTACTATATTATAGATTTACTTCTTCTTTTATTTCTTAGAATGTGTTTCAATGTTTTCTTTGGCAATTTTTTTGTCCTCCATTGTCGTTACATGATCCCATTTCTCCTATCTTCCCGTTCAATCTTTCATGGTTTGTCTAATTCCATCCTTCCTTTATATTAAGGATTTATCTCTTCTTCGTCTTCTATTTCCTTTGACCTCTTTTTGCCTTCTATTCTCATTACACGACCAAACTCTCCAATCTACTTCCTCTTCGACTGCCTTATCTGTCGTTATTTTATAATTCCGTTATTATATCAAAATACTTTACTTCTTCTTCATCTTCCATTTCCTGGCGCGTATTTCGATATTTTCTTTGGCAATCTTAAAAAAAAATATTTAATTACAATTTAGGTCGCGACATCTTGCGGCCGAATTTTCTCACACAACTTTCGGTCAAAATTGGTCGCAAGATGTCGCGATCTCAATTGTTGATTGTAGGTTGGTGGTAAGAACTTTAAGTTGAAGGAAAAGATAATAGACACCCTGTAGATGATATTTTAATAAATTTTATTTAAAAAAGTAATCAATAGTTTAGGTTGCGACATCTTGCGATACAATTCTAGGTTAAAAATCGGCCGCAAGATGTCGAGACCTTAACTGTTTATTGTAGGTTATTAATAAACTGAAGAAAAAAAAATAGCAGACACCCCGTAGATGATATTTTAACAAATTTTATAAAAAGACATATTGCGATGCAATTTTAATATTAAAAAAAAAACAAAGAATAATTTATAATGAACAAAAATAAAATGCAATCGCCCAAGAATAAAGAAAATAACGAAGGAAAAATTGAGTTGTAGAAAGAAAACAAAAAAAAATCGATTGAGTTTACTGTGTTTGGAAGCAATTGATAATCGACCACGCGAAAAACAGAAAAGAAAATTGAAGAATTGTTTACAGTGGTCAGAAACAAGTGACAGTTGAAGAAAAGATCGATTTACAATGACAAAAAAACAACCGCGATCAGAAACAAGTGCTAGTAGAAGAAAAGAGTGATATATAATGACAAAAATAAAACAAATGACAATCGTCTGGGAAGATTAAGAAAAAAAAAGAACAGAAACAGAAGAAAATCCACTGACTCTGTAGCGATTAAAAACAATTGGTAATTGGTATTAAGAAAAAAATAAAAGAACAATTTACAATGAAGAAAAATAAATGGCAATTGCTCAAGAAAAAAAAATAAAGAACTACAATTAATATAGAAGGAAAAAAAAAGAAAATCGATTGAGTTTACTGTAATTAGAAACAATTGACGATCGACCACGAAAACAACGGGGGAAAATGTAAACGCAAATTGAAGAACTTTTTACAGTGATCAGAAATAAGTAACGGTTGAAGAAAAGATTGATTTACAATGACAAAAAAACAACCGTGATCAGAAGCAAGTGCCAGTAGAAGAAAAGAGTCATTTAAAATAACAAGACAAACAAATGACAATCGTCTGGGAAGATTAAGAAAAAAAAAAGAACGGAAACAGAATAAAATTCACTGAATCTGTAGTGATTAAAAATAATTGATATTAAGACATAAACAAAAGAACAATTTACAACGAAGAAAATAAATGGCAATCGTTCAAGAAAAAAATAAAATAAAGAACGAAAAATTGAGATGGCGCTGTAAATTCCTCCACACTTTCTCTCTCTTGTTTGAGAGAATGACAATGACGAAAAAACAACCGTGATCAGAAACAAGTGCCAATAGAAGAAAAGAGTAATTTACAATGACAACAAAACAAATGACAATCGTCTGGGAAGATTGTAGATTGGTAGTAAGAATTTTAAATTGAAGGAAAAAATTAACAGACAGCCTGTAGATGATATTTTAACAAATTTTATAAAAAGATTAATCGCGACATCTTGCGATGTAATTTTAGGTCAAAAATCGGCCGTAAGATGTCGACACTTCAACTGTATACAGTAGGTTATTAATAAACTAAAGAAAAAATTAACAGACACCCTGTAGGTGATACTTTAACAAGTTTGGTAAAATTAATCAACAGTTTATGTAGTGACATCTTCTAACTGTTGAATACTAGTGTGCTCTTCGACATACAGCAATGTGTCATATTTTTAATTTGTGATAATTTGAATTATTGTGAACTAGTCGTAATTGTCATAGCGATATGTCATATTTTTCATTTGTGTCGATTCCATTAATACTCGTATTCTTCTTCTTCGAAAGCTCTATTTGCCATGATTCTATAATTCCATTATTATATTATAGGTTTCCTTCTTCTTTTATTTCCTGGAACGTATTACAATGTTTTCTTTGGCAATCTTTTATCCTCCATTCTCATTACATGTTCCCATTTCTCCAATCTTCTTGTTCAATCTTTCATGATTTGTATAATTCCATCCTTCCTTTATATTAAGGATTTACTTCTTTTTCACCTTCTATGTCCTGGTACGTATTTCAGAGTTTTCTTTGACCACTTTTTGCCTTCTATTCTCATTACACGATCAAGTTATCCAATCTACTTCGTCTTCGACAACTTTATCTGTCGTTATTTTATAATTTCATTATTATATCAAAATACTTTACTTCTTCTTCTTCTTCTATTTCCTGGCGCGTATTTCGACATTTTCTTTGGCAATCTTTCGTTCTCTGCTCGCATTATAAGTCCACCAGTCTCCAATCTTCTTCTTCGATAGCTCTATTTGCCATGATTCTATAATTCCATTATTATATTATAGGTTTACTTCTTTTATTTCCGGGAACGTGTTTCAATGTTTTCTTTAGCTGTCTTTTGTCCTCCATTCTCGTTACATGATCCCATTTCTCCAATGTTCTTGTTCAGTTTTCATGATTTGTCTAATTCCATCCTTCCTTAACATTAAGGATTTATTTCTCCTTCGTCTTCTATTCCCTGGTGCGTATTTCAGTGTTTCCTTTGATCTCTTTTTGCCTTCTATTCTCATTACGCGACCCAATTCTCTAATCTGCTTCCTCTTCGACAGCTTTATCTGTCGCCATTTTATAATTCTATTATTATATCAAAATACTTCTTCTTCCTCTTCTATTTCCTGGAGCGTATTTCGATGTTTTCCTTGGCAATCTTTCATCCTCTACTCGCGTTACAAGTCCCCCACTCTCCAATCTTCTTCTTCGATAGCTCTATTTGCCATGATTCTATAATTCCATTATTATATTATAGATTTACTTCTTCTTTTGTTTCCTGGAACGTATTTCAACTTTCTTTAGCAGTCTTTTGACCTCCATTGTTACATGATCCCATTTTTCCAATCTTCGTGTTCAATCTGTCATGACTTGTCTAATTCCATCCTTCCTTTATATTAAGGATTCACTTCTTCACCTTCTATTTCCTGGTGTGTATTTCAGTGTTTTCTTTGACCACTTTTTTCCTTCTGTTCTCATTGCACGACCAAATTTTCCAATCTACTTCCTCTTCGATAGCTTTATCTGTCGGTATTTTATAATTCCATTATTACATCAAAATATTTTACTTCTTCCTCTTCTATTTCCTGGCGCGTATTTCGATGTTTTCTTTGACAATCTTTCATCCTCGACTCGCATTATAAGTCCCCCATTCTCCAGTCTTATTCTTCGATAGCTTTATTTGCCCCGAATCTATAATTCCATTATTATATTGAAGGTTTACTTCTTCTTTTATTTCCTGCGACGTATTTCAATGTTTTCTTTGGCAATCTTTTAACATCTATTCTCATTACATGACCCCAATTCTCCAATCTTCTTGTTCTATCTGTTTTGATTTGTCTAATTCCGTCCTTTCATTATATTAAACATTTACTTCTTTTTCAATTTCCTAGTGCATACTTTATTGTTTTCTTTGACCACTTTTTTCCTTCTATTTTCATTACACGAACAAATTCTCCAATCTATTTCTTCGATAGCTTTATCAGTCGTGATTTTTTAATTCGATTATTGCATTACTCCTTCTTCTTCTTCTTGTATTTCCTGTCGCGTGTTTCAGTGATTTCTGTGGCTATTTCTTGTCCTCCATTCTCATTACATGAGCCCCATTCTCCAAAATTCTTCAGTTTGTCCTGATTTGTCTAATTCCATCCTTCCATTATATTAAGGATTTACTTCTTTTATTTCCTAGTACGTACTTCATTGTTTTCTTTAACCATTTTTTGCCTTCTATTCTCATTACACGACCAAATTCTCCAATCTGCTTCTTCTTCTTGTTCTATTTCCTGGCGCTTGTTTTAATATTTGCTGTGGCAATCTTTTGTTCTCCGTTACCTGACTCCAATTCTGCCATCTTCTTGTTCTTCCTGTCATAATTTGTCTATTTCCATCCTTCCATTACATTAAAGGCTTTCGTCTTCTCTTTCGCGGCGCATATTTCAATGTAAAAACTGGTATAAATTCTTCTATCCTTCTTATTTTTGCAGCATTTTTTGTGTGTTCTGCTCTTCTGAAAAGATTTATTTCAATGTATCAGATTAAAACTGATTCTACAGTGGCTTTGGAGTAATTAATTCAGCTTGGTGCTTAAATTTAAATAGTAAGGGATATATCTATTCTTGATGTTCTCTCCTCTGAAATGATTCTTCCCACATATTTATGTATATATGACATATCAGTTTCATGGATTTGATTATGGTTTTTCTTGTCGCCTTTCTTAAAAAAAAAAACTTCGTCTGGTGATTATTCTTCATTTCTTTCTTTGGTAGTGGCTTCCCTAGTAATCTCCATTTGCAAATACCTTTCAACTTCGTCCTCGTCCTTGTCTTTCACTTATGCGTCCTTATAAATCCTTACTTTGTCCTTCTTAATCGTAGGTCTTCTCTTTTCCATTTAAGTTTCCAGTGAATCCATCTCGTTTTGTCAATTTTATCTCTACGTTTCCAAGTTCCAAGTTAAATTCCACTTTCCTCTTTTATTTTTCTCCTCGCCTTTTGCCAATGAATTTTTTCTTTTATTATCTTCCTTGATTTCTTAGCCCCTTGAATGTTTTCTTACATTTTTTCGTCGTAAATACCTTTTTTCGCACTCCAATTCCTTTTCACATTTCTCGTTCCTTGCAATTGGGTTGTTAATTTTGTTTCTTTCTTGGTTTTCTTGGCTTTTGCCTTCTTGTTTTTCTTACATTTTTTCTTCTTAAACTCCTTTTTCGCCGTTGTCTTTAATTCTGTTTCATTTTTTCAGTTTTCCTTGTTGGATTGTTAATTTTATTGTCTTCTTTGGTTTTCTTGACCGTCTTCGTCTTTTTTCTTACATCTTTTTCTTCTTATAAATCTTTTCACAGTTACTTTTAATTCTCTTTCCTTTTTCTCATTTCTTGCTATTAGACTGTCAATTTTATTGTCTTTCTTGGTTTCCTTGGCATTCCTCTTCTACGTATCTTAAAAAATTATTTAAAAAAAGAGGATCGTCTCATTTAAAATTAAAATGGAAAAGTGCCGTTTGGACAAGGGTGACCATCGCTGTTCTCCTTACCCAACGCTGACATGGTGTGGATACACTTCCCCACTTGTACCCATTCCTGTTTGAAAGTATCATTTGCAATGTTTTTTGTATTTGTTTAAATAGTTTTCCAAATACATTTATGCTTGGTTGGTTTAGTTCAATTTTGAAATAAACTACCCTTCCACATAAAACATATTAAATTCACCTCACACCAAACGCAATAAATGACAATTACAGTGATGTAATCGATATTCCACGCGTGACATTGCATCCGGAACAAAATCAGCAAAATTGCACTTACACAAAACGCACACCGATAAAATTAATAATCGCGCGGAATTAAACGACGGCCAATTAATTCCGAGAGTTACAATCGTAATTGATTCCATTTATCAGCATTTGTCACGCGGGATAATTACAAGTGAAATAGTAGATGCGATTCTGACCGCGATTGTTGGGTCTGGTTGTTCCTGACAGGACATTCATAGCTTAATTAAATGTGGTCCTAAATTAATACAGCTGGGCATCGGGGTCTTAAAGAGATTACGTTTATGCATAAGGTACGACCTATCTGGAACAGAACAGTGTGGGTACGGGGCTCTATAAATTAAAAAGGGAAACATATTTGAAGGGAAAGTCTCAAGTATTAAATATGTTAAATATACCTCTTAGTGATTTTTGTTTCTGGTAACCAACCACCAAAGAAATCTTAAACGAAAACGTAAAGAGGAAGCAGAGTTTTATTTAGAATTTTCAAAGAACTCGATTACTTTGCTGCACAGTCAACGAAACAAGTTCTACGAAAATCAAATTCAATGAAAGGTAGTTTACATAAACGAAATGAAAGAAACGAGTTAGATGAGTTTCCATTAACTCGGGGTGCGCACGAAAGTCTTTTAATTACCCTTCCCGAATGTCGGCCAAATTAGAATCCGCTTCGTACATTTATTAATCAAGATGGAACAAAAAAAAATAATTGTGATTTTATTATAAATTAAACATTAAATATCCATCATGTTAATGGGCTACGTGTCACAACTTTCGCTTTGTTTTCAGATATATCGGAACAATCGGAAGCACTTTCGTTACCATCTCTGTGCCACATAATTAAGGAGAATGATGAGAACGTCTTTGACAATGCTTCTACACACAGATAGTAAGTACGTTTTATGTGAGAACCTTTTACTTACTTGACATACTTTTGAAATTTTCATTTATATTAACATATTAACAAAAAACCCTTGGAGCTTATAATGCATTTAAATTATCCCGCATGTGATTTTGGCCTTTTTGCATAAAGTCTGTCTATGACATATTTCTATTTTGGAGAAGATGAGCTTTGTGAATCGGTGTGTACATGCAAACATACATATACGAGAACCTTCAACTGCACCACTACGAGAAATCAAAAATCCATCGTAAAATTATAAAATCTCATTTCTTTAGTACGTACAAAAGTAAAGTATTTTAATCACGCAACTCTTATAAATTCAGCTTGGAGAAGGAAAACGGATGTTTCCCTTAATATCTGCAGCTGTGATTGTCTGAGATTAATGTTTTGCCGGCGAGCATTTGCGTTATTGCAATACGAAAAATGTGTCTTGCGGAGGAGAATGGGTTTCCGGAATTGCCGTTGTGTGAAAGAAATGCATGTGCCTGCAAGAAATGCGGGCGTTTAGCTGCAAAGAACGCCGAGAAAGAAACGCAATGTGAACATTAATCGCTTTTGAGAAGTCCTCTTTTAGTAAACCATCCCAGTGCATTGTATACTAACTTCTCAAGAACAATAAAAAAGAAAACAGTTCTTCCATGTTTATTAAGACCGCTTTAGTCTATTTTTTTTTTGTACAGGGTGTCCCAAACCTCCAAAATAGTCCAAAAGTGGCCTTTTATGTACATTTTATCAAAAAAAATTCTTAATAAAAGTTTCCAACTAAACAGGGTGGTTCATTTAAAAGTTACAGCCAAATTATAATTTTTGTTGATACGATGCTCAACTTTGGACCAAACTATGTATCTGTACTTTTAAAAATACTCAACATTTTTATAAATCGAGCAACTATCAGATACAGGTTCAGTTCGCGTATTCCAAAATTAGTCAATTTTTCAAATGGGACCTCCTGTATATTGTAACAATAGCCCTTTACACAGACACCACATTTCATGCGTTTATGATTGATAGTTTGTGAGTTATCATCAATGCTGTATAGTTGGAAATAATTTTAAATTATGTGGAATGAGAACCTGCACAACTTTCATTAATAATTTTTTCATTTGATAAAATGTATACAAAAGGGCATTTTTGGATTTTCCAGAGGTTTGGGACATCCTGTACAGAATTTGGTCTCATTTCTTAAACAATAAATTAGTGCAGGAAATTATATCAAAATTAAAAAGAAAATATTTTCATGTTTATTTCCGTTTTTTCTTTGCTTTTTTTCCCCCGAGTTTTAACGATTTTAATGTTTTTCGTTGATTCATTTTATACATTTTTTCCTGAAAAATAAAAAAAAATGTCGTTTGTTGTTTCTAAAATGATTTGATTGTCGATTGTTTCATGAGTCTTTTGTGGAAGTTTCAATTTTTTTTTTGTTTTTTCAAACGAAATAATTTTCCTCTTTATTTTATGTAACTTTTCCGTCACTTTCTGTAAAATGTGTAAACTTTACATATTTTGGGAAACTCCGTCGTCCTTTGTTTTCACGATGTAAGATTTTCATATTTTTTCGAAGTTTCTAGTTTTTTTTTTGTTTGTTTTCTCTTTCGCGTTTTGACGACTTTTAATTTTTGTTTCATTTCGATACGTTTTTGTTTTTGTCGAAAAACAGAGTTTTCTTCGCTTATTGTTCCTAAATTGAATCGACCGTCTTTTGTTTTTCCAAACAAAATTTTCATGAATCTGTGTTGCTCTCGATAAGAGATGTACGTGTGTGGTGAATGTTTCCGATAAGAGGCTGCACGGAAGGGTTGATGTGCATCCGACAATAAACTGCACAGAAGGCTTTGGATCATTTTTATTTTCTGTCACTTTCTATAAAATCTGAACCTTACGTATTGTAGACAACTTCGTCGACCTTTGTTTTCACGGTATAAGGTTTCCATAATTTTTCGAAATTTCTAGTTTTTTGTTTGCTTTCTCTTTCGTATTTTAAAGACTATTAATGTCTATTTCATTGCGATTCGTTCTTGTTTTTGTTTTGGTGGAAAAACTAAATTTTCTTCGTTCATTGTACGTAAATTGATTCGTCCGTCTTTTGTTTTTTCCGAAAAAAATTTTCATGAATCTGTGGGCGTGTTCTGATATATAAAAATGGACGCGTGAAGTCTAAGTGTTGCTCTCGATAAGAGATGGCTATGGTGTAAGTTTTCGACAATAGGCTGCACGGAAAGATTGTATGTGCTTCGGACAATAGGCTGCACGGAAGGATTGTATGTGCTTCCGACAATAGGCTGCACAGAAGCGTGTTGTGTGTGTGTGCTTCCGACAATAAACCTCACAGAAGGCTTTAGATCATCTTTATTTTGTCTAACCTTTCTGTCACTTCCTATAAAATCTGAAATTATTTTAGGTAATTTTGTTTTCACGGTATAAGATTTCGTAATTTTCTCGAAATTTCTACTTTTTTGTTGTTTTGTCTTTCGCGTTTTATCGACTTTAATTTCTATATCATTGCGATTCGTTCTTGTTTTTGTTTTGGTGGAAAAACTAAATTTTTTTCGTTCATTGTTCGTAAATTGATTCGACCGTGTTTTGTTTTGTTTTTTCTAAACAAAATTTTCATGAATCCGTGACAGTGTTCTGGTATATAACAATGAATGCATGGAATCTAAGTGGTGTGGTGGATGTTTCCAGCAATAGGCTACACGGTAAGATTGTTTGTGTTTCCGACAGTAGGTTGCACGGAAGGGTTGTATGTGCTTCCGACAATAGGCTGCACAGAAGGGTGTTGCGTGTGTGCTTCCGACAATAAGTTGTACAGAAGGTTGAATTTTGTCTAACCTTTCTGTCGCTTTCTATAAAATCTGAATTTTAATTATTTTAGGAAACTTCGTCGTCCTTTGTTTTAACGATATATAAGATTTTCATAATTTTTCGAAATTTGTATTTTTTGTTTGTTTTCTCTTTCGCGTATTAACGACTTTCATTTCTATTTCATTTTCGATTTGTTCTTGTTTTTATTTTGGTGGAAAAACAAAATTTTCTTCGTTTATTGTTCGCAAATTGATTCGACCGTGTTTTGTTTTTTTTCTAAACAAAATTTTCAAGGTCGATTTCCACTTGACTTCTTAAATAATTTGGTCGTGTTTTGTTCTGTACTCAAAATAAAGTGTGCACCTTTTGTTTTTCCATTCCGATTCCTTTTTTAGCCATTTTTAACTCGATCGTCTTTTGTTTTCGCATTTTCAGCACGGTTTCAATTTCTTTGCCCTTCCTTCTATTCAATTGTTTCGTAACGACTCATTCTGTAAGCATAGGCCAGGAATTTAAGGAACTCGTCGGATAAGAATTAAGGATTTAAAAGCGTCTTCAAGATTACGCCGAGGATTTAAAGAAATTGTCATGAATGGCTCAAGGATTTCGAAGAAGGAAACGTTGAAGGTTTAAAGAAGTCGTCAAGGACGAGCCAAAGATTGAAAACACTCGTGAGGGTAACGTCAAAGATTTGGAGAGTAACTCAGAAATACGTCAAAAGATTCAAAGAAGCCGTCAAATACGGGTCAAGGACTTAGCGAAGTCGTCGCTACTACGCCAAAGACTTAAAGGAGTTATCGAGGATTAAAGAGATCGTCAAGACAAATTTGCCTTCAAGTATTTTAAAGGAGGATATGCCAAGGATTTAAAGAATTCATTGAATTTGCTTCAGAAATCGGCAAGTATAAGGTCAAAGACTAATTCCCGTATTCACAAAACTTCCTTGAGGCTTTCTTCAATAAGGGACCCCTTAGAATGGGTATTTTAAAATACAACTGCCTTAGTACAAACCAATTCTATTCTTATTGAAGGAAGCCTCAAGCAAGCACTGTGAATATGGACGTTAGAAAAGTCGTCGGAAGTTAAGTCAAAAACTTAAAGAATTTAAAGAAATCGTCAGATAAGAGTTAGGGATTTAAAAACGTCTTCAAGATTGTGCCAAGGATTTAAAGGGGTTGGTCAAGGATAACCAAAAACTTAAAATAGTTGCCAAGGGCAAGCCAAAAATTTAGAAAGTCGTCAAGAATACATCAAGGCTTTGAAGATGTCATCAAGAGATTTCGAAGAAGAAAACGTCAAGGTTTTGAAGATGTTATCAAGAGATTTCGAAGAAGAAAACGTCAAGGATTTAAAGAAGACGTCGCGGGCAAGTTAAAGATTTAAAGCAGTCGTCAAGGATACGTCGAAGATTAAAAACAATCATCAAGTACAGATTAAGGATTTAATGAAATCGTCAAGGTTAAGCCAAGGACCTAAAGAAGCCGTTAAGAATTAAAAAATATCAAGATTACATCAAGAATTTAAAGAAGTTGTCAAGAGGTTTTAAAGATTGGAGACGTCAAGCTAAGAAGAGCAAAGGAAACTGTGATGTTTAGAAATAATCAAGAAAAGAATTAATTGAGACGTCAAGGATTTAAAGAAATCGGCAAGGCCAAGTCAAAAGATTTCAAGAACTTCTCAGGAATACGTCAATGATTTAAAGCAGTCGTCAAGGCCAAGTCAAAAGATTCGAAGAAGTCATCAAGTACAGTTCAACGACTTAGAGAAGTCGTCGACTTTACGCCAAAGGCTTAAAGGTATTATCGAGGATTAAGGAGATCGTCAAGACAAACTTACCTCAAGTATTTTAAAGCAAGATACGTCAAGGATTTAAAGAATTCATCAAGTTTGCGTCAGAAATCGGCAAGTATAAGTCAAGGGCTTAGAGAAGTCGTTGAGGTTACGCCAAAGACTTAAAGAAGTCGAGGCCAGTTGAAGAATTTAAAAACGTCGTCAAGATTACGTCAAGGATTTAAAGAAAGCGTCAAGGATTTTAAAGAAAGAAACGTCAAGATTTAAAGAAGTCGTGAAAGTTTTAAAGAATTCATCAGCTATACGTCAGAAGTCGTCGAGTACAGGTCAAGGACTTGGTAGCAGTCGTCGAAGTTACGCCAGTGACTTAAAGAAGTTGTCAAGGACAGATTAAAAAGAAGTCGTCAGAGTAAACGTCAAAGATCAAAGAAGTCATCGAGTACAGGTGAAGGACTTAATGAAATCGTCAAAGTTAAGCCAAAGATCTAAAGCAGTTGCCAAAAATTTTAAAATGTCATGAATTTAAAAACGTCGCCCAGATTTAAATGGGTTGGTCAATGATAACCAAAAGCTTTAAACAGTTTCCAGGGGCACTCCAAAAATTTTAAAAAGTCGTCAAAGGCTTTGAAGAAGTTGTCAAGAGATTTCGAAGGAGGAAACGTCAAGGATTTAAAGAAGACGTCCAGAACAAGTTAATGAGTTACAGCAGGTCATAGATACGTCGAAGATTAAAGAAGTCATCAAATAAAGATCAAGGACTTAAAGAAGTCGTAAACGTTAAGTCAAACGTCAAGGATTTAAAGAAGGCGTTAAGGAAACGTCAAGATTTAAAGAAATTATGAAAATTTTAAGGAATTCATCAGCTATACGTCAGAAGTCATCAAGTACTGGTCTAGGACTTCGTAGCAGCCGTCGAAAACAAGTTAAAGTTTTAAAGCATAAAGATATTAAGTCCTTGATCTGTATTTGATGAGATTTTAAAGGAAAGACGTCAAGTTAAGAAGAGCCAAGGTTTATAGAGATAATCTAAAAACATAATGAGACGTCAAGGATTTAAAAAAATCGGCAAGTCCAAGTCAAAAGATGTCAAAACCAAAAATTGCTTAGGAGTACGTCAATGATTTGAAGCAGTCGTCAAAGCCAAGTCAAAAAATTCTAAGAAGTCGTCAAATACAGGTGAGGACTTAGATAAGTCGTCGATATGATTTTTTAAAGTCAAATTCTCCTTGGCAAATACCAGCTGACCACCGAAAAGTCGTACACCTCCCAGCAGAAACAAAAAAGGCCATTTCTGAATAATCAGGAAGGAAAAAGGCGATGTGAAATCAATAAACAGAAGAACCAATTGCCCAAAATGTTTTCTTTTAAGTCAAATCCTCAAAGCAGAGAAAGTAAAGATCGTCTTTAAAGAAGATGGGAGATGAGGCATTAATAGATAGAAAAAAACATTGCTTCAGATTATAGGTGGAAGGCGCCAGCTAACTAAAATGCCTTTTCCATCAGAAACCTCAAAGCAAAAACAAAAGAACCTGAAAGGATAAAATCAGATGTTCCAACTGCAAATGAAAGAAACACCTGCCCTAAAACAGCGACCGGACGCTAGACGATAGATCGACAACGAAAGAAAGACAGAGGGGAGGATTTTTAAAGATTCTGGAGAAATAAGAGGATAACAACCTTCTCATGGGCATTAGAGATTGTAAAAGGTCGTTCTTAAAAATTCTGGAAGGTGACAAGGAGGCCGATAGGGAAAAAAAAACAAAATATCTTTGTATACGGAAACCTGCAAACAGAAACTTCTTTGAAGAATCTGGAAGGATGAAATTAGATAACTCACAGATTGTAAATGGAAGAATATGTTTTGAATAGAAGGAAACATTCTAAGAGGAGAGATTGTAAATGGAAGTGTCAGTTGTTCAGAGAAAAAAAGGTCGTCCTTGAATATCTTGAACGAAGACAGACTGCAGCAGTCCAAAACAGCTCCAAACTGACGAAGAAAGGATCTTCCTTAAATGCTCTGAGAGGAGAGGTAGCAAATCGAGGTCAAATTATCCAAAATAGCTACCGGAAGGCGCCAAGCTGACAGAAATAAGGTCGTCCTTAATCATCCCGAAAGAAGAGACCACAAATAGAAGAGTTAGTTGTCCAAAACAACTGCGGAAGTTTCCAAACTGAGTGAAGAGATGTCGTCCTTCAATGTTCTGAAAGGAGAGATTCCAAATTGAAGTCCAACTGCCCAAAGTAGCTACCGAAAGTCTCGAAACAGACGGGGAAAATATCATTCTTAAATATTCTGAAAAGGGAGATTGCAAATGAAAGTCTAATTGCCCAAAATAATTTCAGCAAGCCTCCAAGCCGACAAAAGAAGGTTGTTCTAAAATATTCCAACAGGAAAGATTGGAGGTCGAAGTGCCAGCTGTTCAAAAGAGCCACTGGAAGTCTTCAAACTAACGGGGAGAAGGTCATATTTAGACATAAGTTGACAGCAAGGAGGCCGTGCTTAATTATTTGAAAGAAGAGACTCAAATAGAAGTCTATTTGCCCAAAATAGCTAAAGGAAGTCTCCGAGCTGACAGAAAGAAAGCCGTCCTTGAATATTTTGAAAGGAAAGAAGGCAAGTCGAAACGTAATTGCCCAAAATAGCTATCGGAAGATTTCAAGTTGACAGAAAGGTCGTCCTTGAATATATTGAATGGAGAGACTACCCCAAATAGCTTAAGGAGGTCTTCAAGTTGACAAAAAGGAGGTTGCCCTTAACACGTTAAATATTTTCTGAAAATTAACTAAAATTGTGTAACTGGCAATAAATATTTTCAAAGGAAAGAAGGCAAATCGAAGTCTAAAAGCAGTCGTCAAAGCCAAGTCAAAAAATTCTAAGAAGTCGTCAAATACAGGTGAAGGACTTAGATAAGTCGTCGATATTACGCCAAAGACTTATTGATCATTAAAGAGATCGTCAAGACAAATTATCTTCAAGGTGCACCTACTGGTAATTGACCAAAACTAAGATCATAGAAATTCAATGAGAACGAAAGGCAAGATTGAGATTCATACCCATAAAGTTCGAACGGATAGCATTAGGTTCTAGGTAGGGAATGCCACGCCTCCAGAAGGAGCTAGCACGTCCGAAGACTTTCTCTATCTCTTTTAAGTGTCTATCAAATTACTTATGTTCTCACTTCGAAACAATGACCTGTATGTAATGAACATGCCTTACGTGTTCTTTGTTTGAAATCTTCGTAACTGAAATTGAGATTAATTGGAATCCACAATTGTGAAATATTGATTTGTTTCAGTCAAAGGCGGCCCCAAAGCACCTGTTCAGAAGATGGAAGAACTCGCGTGCGTGGAAACGGAAGCTTCAGATCAGCCGGAAGTGGTTGCTCCAAGTTGAAACGGACAAACGCCTGCAGGCAGAAATCTCGGGGTACGTTACCTCTGTTTCCTGAACAGTCCTCTAACAACCAAACGGTACGTATGTTTACAATTTACCTTTTAATTTCGTTATACAATGTAATCGCAACTTAATTCCAAGTTGGAAGTAAAAGAATCTAACATAAACGTGGGAGTCCCCCAAGGGAGTGTCATCAACTCATTATACTCATTCTTACTGTTTGTTAATTAATGATTTATAACATTAACTAAGGAAAGCAAAATTTTGGTTTATCGCATAAATACATATGTATTGATAAAACCATATCAACAGAATCCACAAAAGCTATCGCAAATAATTAAATAACCCGATAGGCATCAAATACATAAAAATATTTGTCACAGCAGATTAAAGTACGATAAGCACACAAAATCATTTCCGAATTGCCCGCACGATGAAGTAAATATTGACTGTTAATTCCAATCATCAAGTCCCCTTAAATATTTAGGCAGGATGCAGATGGCGCTTTATTACGCTCACAACAAAAACTAAACCTCTAGAATCGATTAATTATTTATCGTTGCATTTAAAAACATGTTATTTTAAATTGCGTGAGGCAAGTGAAAATCTGCATTCGAATTCAATGAAAACCCTGTGATATCGAGAGGAACAGGCTTTAATTTGCAATTGTAAAACCAATCAACGCGCTGATTGCTTTCATTGCTTTCCTCCTCACTCTTCCCCAAAATGTTTTCCAGCGTTTTGTTGTTTCAGGGGTCGACGAGCGAGCAGGGGGTTGTTGAATGAAATCGGAATTCAAATGCACTTTTTTCTGGCGGACGCGGACGGGACGCTTCCCTCGAACTCAGAGGATTTTTTGATCGTTAAACTAGATTTCAATTTCAAATTTGCTAGAAATAATAATGAAAAATTCTCCCCAAAATAAGGATACGTCCCTGGTTAAGAAAGAGCAACAGATGAATGAAAGAAATGCAGTCATAAAAAGTCTAACAAAATTCAGTAGGTTCGTTCGGTGCGTTATTTTTTAATGGGACAGAATTACCTATCGCAAATTATTGTTTGCTTTGATGTAACTATTTCACTTTTGTACTCCTTTGAAAACATAAGTGATTTTAATTAATTAGTAAACTTGTGCGATGCATTCACCATCAGCTGTGCAACTGCGTGTTATTAGTTCACTGTCAAGTTTTCCGATTGAACGACTCTGATTATCTACGTAACACCATAAACGTTTATTGCATATAAAGACGTGAACTTTTGGTTCTCATCCGATACATATCGAGTAAATTTTTAATTAAACATAAATTGCTGCATACAACTTATTGAAATGTTTTAAGAAGTATCTTCTTTCGATAGTATTTTTTTGTCGAACTATTCAAGAATCACCCTGTATAGTTATACATTTTGAGCTCACCTCAAGAACTTTAAAGAAGTCGCCAGGGAAACATCAAGGATTTAAAGAAGCTCCCAAAGAATAGTCAAGAATTTAAAAACGTCGTCAAGGTAACGCCAAGGATTTAAAGAAGTCAAGGAAAACCCAGGTTCAAGTATACATCAAAGATTTAAAGAGCTGGTCAAGCACAGAGGTCATGGATTTAGGGAAGTCGTCGAGGTTATGCCAAAGACTTAAAGAAGTCAAGGACAGTTCAAGACTTTAAAAACGTCGTCAAGGATTTGAAGAAGGGTCAAGGATTTTTGAGAAAGAATCGTCAAAATTTAAAGAAATCATCAGGTATACGTCAGAAGCTGTCAAGTACAGGTTAAGGATTTGAAAGCAGTCGTCGAAGTTACGCCAAGGACTTAAAGAAGTTGTCGAGGACAGATCAAAGTCGTCCGAGAATAGTCAGCGATTTAAACACGTCGCCAAGATTACGTCAAGGATTTAAAGAATTCGTCAGGTTTGCTTCAGAAGTCGGCAAGGACAGGTCAAGGATTTAAAAAACTCGTCAGATAGGAGGTAAGGATTTAAAAGGTCTATAGATTATGCCAAGGATTTAAAGAGGTTATCAAGAATGGCTCAAGGATTTCCAAGGGGGAACTGTTAAAGGTTCAAAGAAGTCGTCAAGGACGAACCAAACAGGTCGCCAAGATTACGTCAAGGACTTAAAGATTTGCTTCAGAAGTTGTCAAGGACAGGTCAAGGATTTAAAGAACTCATCAGATAAGGGTTTAAAGAAATCGTCAAGGATAAGCCAAAAATTTAAAGTACTCGTGAGAGTAACGTCAAAGATTTAGAGAGTACATGTCAAGAACTTGGGGAAGTCATTAAGGTTACGCTTTTAAAAAATTGCCAAAGATAAGCCAAGAATTTAAACAAATTGACAAGATTACGTCAAGAATTTAGATAAGTTGTAAATAGATTTCACAGAAAAAGACGTCAAGATCAAGTCAAAACATTTGAAGAACTCCTCAGAAATATATCAGTGCTTTAAAGAAGTCGTCAAATATGGGTCAAGAACTTAGAGAAGCCGTCGATATTACACCACCAAGGACTTAAAGGAGTTATCGAGGATTGAAGAGATCGTCAAGACAAATTTACCCAAGTACAAGTACAGTTGCCAAGTCGTCAAGAATACGTCAAGGTTTGAAGAAGTTGTCAAGAGATTTCTAAGAAGGAAACGTCAAGGATTTAAAGAAGTCATCAAAGACAAGTTAAAGATTTCAAGCACTCGTCAGGGATACGTCAAAGATCAAAGAAGTCATCAAATACAGGTGAAGGACTTCATGAAATCGTCAAAGTTAAGCCAAAGACCTAAAGAAATCGCCAAGAATTTAAAAATGTTAAGTTTACATCAAGAATTTAAAGAAGTTGTCAAGAAATTTTAAAGAAGGAGACGTCAAGCTAAGAAGAGCAAAAGAAACTGTGACTTTTAGAATTAATCTAAAAAAATTAATTGAGACGTCAAGGATTTAAAGAAATCGGCAAGGCCAAGTCAAAAAATTTCAAGAACTCCTCAGGAACACGTCAATGATTTAAAGCAATCGTCAAGGCCAAGTGAAAAGATTCGAAAAAGTCATCAAATACAGGTCAATGACTTAGAGAAGTCGTCGACTTTACGCCAAGGACTTAAAGGTGTTATCGAGGATTAAGGAGATTGTCAAGACAAACTTACCTCGAGTATTTTAAAGCAGGACATGTCAAGGATTTAAAAATTTCAACAAGTTTGCATCAGAAGTCGACATATATAGGTCAAGGACATAGAGAAGTCGTCGAGGTGACGCCAAAGATTTAAAGAGGTCAAAGACACTTGAAGAATTTGAAAACGTCATCAAGTTTACGTCAAGGATTTAAAGAAGGCGTCAAGGATTTTAAAGAAAGAAAAAAAAATAAATTGAGACGTCAAGGATTTAAAGAAACTGGCAAATCCAAGTCAAAGAAATTCAAGAACTTCTCAGGAATACGTCACTGATTTAAAGTAGTCGTCAAGGCCAAGTCAAAAGAATCGAAGAAGTAGTCAAATACAGATCAAGGACTTAGAGAAGTCGTCGATATTACGCCAAAGACTTATAGGAGTTGTCGAGGATTAAGGAGATCGTCAAGACACATTTACCTTCAAGTATTTGAAAGCAGGATACGTCAAGGATTTAAAGAATTAATCAAATTTGCGTCAGAACTCGGCAAGTATAGTTCAACGACTTAGAGAAGTCGTCGAAGTTAAGTCAAAAACTTAAAGAATCGTCAGTTAAGGACTGGAAAACGTCTTCAAAATTATGCCAAGTTCTTAGAAAGGTTGTCAAGGATATCTAAAAACGTAAAACAGTTACCAAGGGCAAACCAAGAATTTTAAAAAAATCGTCAAAAATATGTCAAGGCTTTGAAGAAGTTGTCAAGAGATCTTGAAGAAGGAAACGTCAAGGATTTAAAGAAGTCGTCGAGGACAGGTTAAAAATTTAAAGCACTCGTCGTCAAGGACAGATCAAGGACTTAATGAAATCGTCAGCGTTAACCCAAAGATCTGAAGAAGTTGCCAAAAATTTAAAAATGTCAAGACTACGTCAAGAATTTAAGGAAGCTGTCAAGAGACTTTAAAGAAGGAGACGCCAAGCTAAGAAAAGTAAAGGAAACAGTGATTTAACTTGAAGGCTTCCGCGGCCGTCGTCCATTGTTGAATTCTTGGCTTCCGGTTGGAACCGCGTGTCTCGGACGTCTCAACGACTAACGCGAAGCAGCAACAAGAACAACAGCAGCAGCATCACCACCAGCAGCAGCCCTGAGGAAGTTCTTCTGCAACGAAGAACGAAACGTCGGCAGTAGAGAAATCCGAGACACGCGGTTCCAACCGGAAGCCAAGAATTCAACAAGGAAACAGTGGTTTTTACAAATAATCTGAAAAAATTAATTGAGACGTGAAGGACTTAAAAAAAATCGGCAATCCAAGTCAAAAGATTTCAAAGACTCCTCAGGAACATGTCAATAATTTAAAGTAGTCGCCCAATATCGGTCAAGGACTTAGAGGGAGGTTACGCCATAGACTGACAGAAATTGCCCTTGACCAAGGACTTAAAAAAATCGTAATCAGCCACACATGTAAATACAGCTAACATGTAATTAGAACAGAAGAGGGATAAACGACAACGGACAAAAGCGATCGATGGGTGAGTTTGATTGCATTTGCAACAGCAAATTTAAACTGGTCGTCTCTCGAATAACATTGAACTCACATTGTTTTTTACTGCAGATTTTAACCCACCAATAAATCACAAATTATCTTTTATATTGCCCTGAACATTGATTCAGCATTTTTACGCAATTTTGATTGATTCAAAGCAAAAACCTAAAACTGGCCGCTCTTTGGTGATAAGTAACACAAGTAGAGGCACAAAGATTTTATTTTTTATTTTTTGATATGAAAACGCAATTCGATTTTCCTCAGAGGACGCGACGACTCTTTCTTGTCTAAGGGCTATCGATTCGGTCCTTGATGTCCTGACTGAAACAAGTTTAACTCTGCCTGCTTTGTCCCGGGAAATAATTCGAAACATTTTCGGGCGTACACAACACATGAAACGGCTTTATTGATGTCAGGTATACAGGACTGCTTCGTTGGGCAAATGCCAGTCATATTGTTAGGGGGTCATAAATCAAGAGAATCTCAGAGAGCTTCCTAGCGTCTCTAATCCAATTTATAATGAAGATCAAACATAAAGGTGCTGCTGTTTGACTAATTAGCAAGAATGATTTAAGGTCGACGCGTTTAGTTACGGCGTTTGTACTTACATGTAATTGGATGGATATGCCCTAAATCATTTGCGCAAAAGAGGAGAGAGACATTATTAGAAAGCACGAGACACAAAGGTTTTTATTAAATTCCATTACTATTTTGTAAATAGACAAGCTTAAGCTTTCTTCGAACGTCTTTCAAAGTGAGGCAGGCGGCTTCTATTTTTAATCCCCCTGAACGATGGCCGGAAGTCATTTATAATAGCGCAAGTTTCAAATCTGACACCAAAATAAAAGAATCTGAAAATTCAATCGACTCCAATAAATTTCGATACGTCGAGTGCCGCCCCCATCGCGGGGGGCGTAATCAGATTTATCTTTCCGAAATAGCAAGAAGGTGTATTTTTCTCTCGCAAGTTAGGCAAGCACGGTGCAATAAATTTTAAGTTTTACGAAATCTTCGTACTTTTTGAAATAATATCGAGCTTTAAAAATTAAATTCGTTTGGTTTCCGGGAAGCTAAAAATCTTGTTACGGTTGCGACCCGGTTTCAAAGCGCACCTACTTGACCTGATTATTAATTTTATGATGGGAGGGAGGTTGAAACTCTGTTTGTTTGTAAACGGAATTTGCGGGGCGCTTTATAAAAACGTAAAGAAGAATATTGGGGCACTCACTAATATCGAAAAGTTTGGAATTTTTACATTATTTAAATCGAATTCTATTTGAAACCCTAAATATTTGTATATTTGTTTTAATTTTGGCGTTCAAAATATTGGTTTGAGAAAAGTATTCACAGGCAGCGGTGCTTTCTCCATCATCATTGCCATCTATGATTTTTTTTTCAAACTTACGTAGGCGCCAAATTTAAAATTGTTGGTTTTAAAAAGAAATGTAAAATTCGTTCACTTCTAAATCAGATCCATTTTGAAGTAATTAATTAGCAAAACGTCCAAGTTTATTTTGGCGAAACTAATACTTACTGTTTTGCTTAAATAATTTCATTTCAGCTGACAAGCGCACTCACGTTTCCAATCCACCTGAATTTACATTCCTTTTTGCTCCGTAGCGTCCTAATTAGGAAACTCTTAATGTACTGGCGCTCAAAGTGAATTTCTTTGAGTTTACTAGACTCATGCAAATTTAATACCTACCTTAAGTATTCCCCTCAATAACACATTTCTTTATTTAATTTTTTTATGATTTGTAACGGCGTCGTGCTATTTTCTCTGAAGCGAGAATAATAATTTTGTTTGAAGTATGAAATGCATATATCTTAATAAGGAGTCGCTCTTTGGAAATACAACTTCTTATGAGTAGTTATATTGCCCAGCGAAGATTCTCTACACGTGTTCTTTGTAGAATATAGAATTCTTTATTCGATATTTTTCTGTACGCCAACCAGCCTACAGTCAATCAGAAATTGAATGACTCTTTTCATGGAAGTTGCTGCTTATACAAGGTGACTGACACTGGTTCCGTCAAAAAAAGAAAACGCATATGGGTATGGATGTCACAAAATACTCCAGACCCTTTGTTCTACCAAAGTTGAGTAACAGGAACGTTATAAGTGACGTGAAAGTAGTTTGTCATTTGTTTCTAAATCATCGAGCCTATGCACGACTATCACCTAAAAGTTTGTCATTTGTTTCTAAATCATCAAGCTTACATCTAATTGTCACGTGAAAGACATTTGTCATTTGTTTCGGGAAAAGCTCAAAATCGAACCAAAACCAAACGAATTTTTTTGACAAAAGACTTGACAAGAAACAAATGAAAGCGTCTCAACAAGTCTTCTCTAAAACTAACTGCCACGTGAAAGGTCGTTTGTCATTTGTTTCTAAACCATCCGCAAGGGCTCAAAATCGAATAAAAACAAAAAAAAAGATTTTTTGAAAGAAGACAAACAACAAGAAACAAACGAAAGCATCTCAACGAGTCCTCTTTAAAATGGACAGTCGCGTGATAGGTCGTCTGTCATTTTTTTTCTAAATTTTCGAGCTTATACCTGATGTCAGGTGAAAGTCGTTTGTCATTTGTTTCTAAACCATCTTAAAATCCAACCAAAATTTTTGGAAAAAGACAGAAAAACAAGAAACAAATGAAAGTACCTCAATGAGTCATCTTAAAATTGTCTGTCACGTGAAAGGTCGTTTGTCATTTGTTTCTAAATCGTCGAGCTTATATCTGAGTATCACGTGAAAGGTCGTTTGTCATTTGTTTCTAAGTCATCAAGTTTATACCTGACTGTCATGTGAAAGTCGTTTGGCATTTTTTTCGGGATATTTGTCGTTTATCATTTGTTTCTAAACCGCCGGGATCAGCTCAAAATCGAACCAAAATCAAACCAACATCTTTGAAAAAAGGTTGATAGGAAGAAACAAATGAAAACATCTCAACTAGTCTTCTATAAAATTGACTCGCACGTGAATGGTCGATCGTCGTTTGTCTCTAAATGATTCTTTAATATTGTCTGCCACGTGAAAGATCGTTTGTCTTTTGTTTTTAAATCGGTGCCGTACAAAGACAAAGAGCAGTTGTTTTAAACGTCGATGCTATCCGTACAATTTTTTTATCAAATCGCGTACGCGAATGAATGTCACAGATTACGAGAAAATATATAAAAAATATTCTGCGGAACAGTTCGTAAGTAATTAATTTTAGATTTCTCCAAAAAGTAGGTATGTTTAGATTAAAGCGTCAAATTCACAACATATTGTGTCCTAAACTTTTCATGATATTTACTCAGAAAGGCTTATAAACTTAACCTTGAATAATAGACGTGTTAAGCTGCATGCAAACAGCACGTCTCGGTATATAGGGCCTCAGCTCCATCCGAATTAATTCGAAGACGTAATATTTTATTTCCATGGTTGTTTATTGACGACTTCGAACAACTAGATCAGCGGCGAACGCTTTCTCATGCCGAATTTTTACGAAAGCTCAACGAAAAAATTCGCGTTCTTGCTCAAGTCTGTCAACAACTTTAACCAGCTGACGAAATAATGCGAATAAGTTCGCTAAAAGCACAGGATAGGGAATTGCAAACGCGTTTTGAATTTGTTAAACTTTTAATGGGTTTGTGTTAATAATTCGTCGCACACAAAACGAAATTATAATAATTAACAATCGAAACCTGATTACGAGTGTGTTTACTGATTATAATGTTTTAAATTCGGGTTGAAGGACACGTTCCTTGTGGAAGTAAGCCTTATTTACAGTCTAATTTAAACTACAATTAAAGAATAACACGGAAATTTGAATTATTTCCATGTTGTAGTGATTTATTTTTACGTGTCAAGGCAGGTGTTCAAACTGGGGACGTTGTTATACCCTGTATGGAATAATCTACTTCAGGTGCATTTGTTAATTAAATATTTTAGAGTTCGTATTTCAAGACATAGGGTGTTCACATAGAAAACGGAATTCAGGTCAAATACACGATGTCATGTTGCGCCACCGTGCCTGTCACAAAACTATAAAATACTTTTATGATGGTATTTATTTCATTCATATGTTCTTCTATTTTTTTCTTATCATTGCTTTTCTTCGGCGGGACAATTGTCATTCACCCTGTATGATCTGTGTATGTGTGGTTGATCTCTTTCAGTGTACCTCGTCCATAGCGTTCGCTTGACGTTAACTACAGTAAAAAGTAACACACATATTGAATTTTGCTACACATTTGTGTTAATTATTTGTGTATATATAATAACAATAATGAAATTTGTTTGTCATTGAACGGCGCACACAAAACGAAGTTATAATAATTAACAAACCAAACAGATTACGAATGTGCTTACTGATTACAATGTTTTAAATTCTGATTATCATCGCCATTTCGTTGTTATTAACAAAGTCTATTATTGTTCAAACATGGGCGATAAACCGAATTAACGATATAATCAAAACGTGTAACCTTGTAATATTGTAACTTTATTTACAATACAATTTAAATTCAAATTAAAAAAAATGTGCTGGGAATTCTTAACAGGTAAATTTGAATTGTTTTCGTGTTGTAGTGATTTATTTATTTACCTGTCAAAGTGGGGTCGTTATTTTAAACAATTTATACGGCATAGTTTACTTCATGCGTTTGTCAAGTAAATATTTTCTAGTTCGTATTTCTGCTGAACACATCAATTACGTTTAAAGGTCAAGTTCATTCCCAATGCCGCGTCGTAACAATCTTAAAACTATAAAACACTTTTACGACTGTATTTATTTCGTTCATCTACTGTATTTTTTTAACCAGGGACGTATCCTCATTTGGGAGATAATTTTTCATTAGTTATTTCTAGAAAGCTAAAATACTTAACATTTCAATATATTTTCTTTGTCTGTTAATTCCAGGATCACCCTGTATGTACGCATAAAAGCACGTAACGCTAAAGTTGCGTGAGGTTCAAGCAATCTGAAACCATAAAAAATGTGCGCTATAAAATGAAATCCGCATACGCAGGGGGAAAAAAATAAAAACGGGAAATCCAATTTTTCATCATTGCGCATTTACTGCTTGAAACACAAATGGGTTGTAAGGCTTCCTTATTAAGACCTTTTCTTTAAAGTTCCACGTAATACCTACTTCTGAAGTATGACGTAAATTCCGTAATTTACGAAACCCTACTTTGACAATTTAAAAACTGATTTTGTTTATGACATTTTCCTTTACGATTTCCATAATTGATAGAAAAAACAATAAGGTGATAGCTCGTCTTGATTTCGTTGTTAGACATTTTATGAAACATGTACTTATACATTGATTAAGAATAATTTTTTGTTTTTTGAAATTTATTTTATAAATTAAATAATAATTTTCTTCTTTTTTTTAAAGGTAAGTCCGTCTCACTTGCGTCTGCTGATTAAAGAAAAAAAGCGGTAAGGTGCAGTTCATTATGTTTTTGTTTTCTTAATCGCTTCGTATTAATTTCTTTTGTAAAAGAATGATTTGTTTCACCAACTGACGAATTGTAAGACATCAAAAGACACATGGCACTTACGTTAGGCCAGGAGTTCTTTGACCGAGCATCCCGGAACAAGTCCTCTTAAGACAATGTGTTTTTGCGACCAGCACGATATACTCTCGGCTCTATCAGAAATCTCGTTTCCGACGAATGCCATTCGTTTATAGTTACGCCACTGCATATCTGTCAAGATAAAGAAAAAATATATGAAACGAAGAGTATTAGCACGCGAAAATTGTCCCGACTTTATTTCGCCCCCCCAAAAAAAAAGAACCATTTTCGTTTGCTCCATTAACTTTAAATAACGTCCTTCCCATTTTCTTTCGGCTCGTTTTATTAAAAGAAAAAGAAATGATAATAAGACCAACAACTTAGCGACGCGTAAAAATACGAATTTATAAAAGAGACGTCTTCTCCTCAATTCCGCGACATAAATGAGGTTTTAAAATGCTCAGTATGGAGTTGTAAATACGTAAAGTATTTCAGGAAGATGGTCCTTGCTTGTAGCGTAGCTCTGCGAAATGGCGGTGTAATAAAACGGGAATGTTCGACGTTCATATCATAATAACATGCACCTCCGAGCGCACAAAGTTATTTGCTCGTAAACGTATGATGGTACTTGGTCTATTAGAAATTTATCATAAGAACAAGAAGTGCAACCATCTAGGTGCATAATCACCTACTTTGTCGGGTAATTACACAATGCGCAGTGAATTTCACGTATCCTGTTTGCAAACTAACTTGATAAACAGGGTTTGTAATTGAAATCATAGAAATGTGGAATTATGTTTTGGGCAAGGCCCAGTCTCCTTGTTCTACCAAAGTTGAGTATATATATATTTTTCTGTACGCAATGCCAGCCAGCTCACAATCAATCAGAAATTGAATGACTCTTTTCGTGGAAGTTTCTGCTTATACAGGGTGACTGACAATTGTTACCCCAAGAAAAAAAAAACGCATAAGGGAATGGATGTCACAGATTGCGGGAAAAATGTTTAAAGAATTCTTCTAAACAGTTCTAAGAAATTACCTCCAAAATCAAGCTGTGGCACTGCGTACGAAATACGCCGCCACGTTTTATAAATGCAGCAGTATAAAAGGACTATACTTAACTATTTGCCTGCACACAATGCGCGGACCTTGACACACATTTCAATTCGTTTTATTACACGTTTAACAGTTGGGAACGAAAGTCTCAGTTATGTTACTTTTACGCGACGTAATTATTAATAATTTCTAAAATAACTGAAATTGCGTATGACATAAGAGTAACAAATTCGCAAATAATTGTGTAAATTTTTGTGGATTATTTACTGGAAGGGAATATATCAGATCTTTCATCCAATGATTTCAATCTGGTGATCGCGGGGATCTACGAACGGCCCATAACGTCCGATCCATTTATTTGTGCAATTAGAGTTTAACCAATGTGTCAATCATGCAACTGATTGTAAGCATTCGCTTAAGCCTGGATGGTTTAAATGGAAACATAACTGAGACCGTAAATCATCAGGAAGGGCTCAAAATCGAATAAAAACAAAAAAAAAATTGAAAGAATACGGACAACAAGAAACGAATGAAAACATCTCAAAGAGTCTTCTTTAAAATTGTCTGTCACGTGAAAGGTCGTTTGTCGTTTGTTTTTAAATCATCGAACTTATACCTGGCTGTCAGATGAAAGTCGTTTGTCATTTGTTTCGGGATATTTGTCGTTTGTCATTTATTTGTAAATCATCGAGCTTATATCTGGTTGACACATGAGAGTCGTTTGTCATTTGTTATGGGAAGTTTGTCAGTTGTTTCTAAACCATCTGAAAATTCAACCAAAATTTTTGGAAAAAAATAGTTAACAAGAAACAAATGAAAGTATCTCAACGAATCATCTTTAAAATTGACTGTTACGTGAAAGGTCGTCTGTCTTTTGTTTCTAAGTCATCGAATTTATACCTGACTGTGACGTGAAAGTCGTTTGTCATTTGTTTCTAAATCATCAGCTTATACCTGATTGTCACATGAAGGACATTTGTCATTTGTTTCGGGAAAAGCTCAAAATCGAACCAAAACCAAACGAAATTTTTTGACAAAAGACATGACAAGAAACAAATGAAAGCATCTCAACAAGTCTTCTCTAAAACTAACTGCCACGTGAAAGGTCGTTTGTCATTTATTTCTAAACCATCCGTAAGGGCTCAAAATCAAATAAAAACAAAAAAAAAGATTTTTTGAAAGAAGACAAACAACAAGAAACAAACGAAAGCATCTCAACAAGTCCTCTTTAAAATGATGTCAGGTGAAAGTCGTTTGTCATTTGTTTCTAAATCATCTTAAAATCCAACCAAAATTTTTAGAAAAAGACAGAAAAACAGGAAACAAATGAAAGTACCTCAATGAGTCATCTTAAAATCGTCTGTCGCGTGAAAGGTCGTTTGTCATTTGTTTCTAAATTATCAGCTTACACCTGACTGTCAGGTGAAAGTCGTTTGTCATTTGTTTCGGGATATTTGTTGTTTGTCATTTGTTTATAAATTTTCAAGCTTACACTTCATTTGCCTTTCGATTTTCGTTTGTCATTTTCCATTTGTTCTTTGTTTTCGCTTTTAATTTTTTTACTTGCTCTCAATTATTCGTTTCATTCGTTTGTTTCTTGCTTTATTCACTTTTAATTTGCTTTTTGTTTTTTTATTTGTCTCAGTTTTAACGTTTGATGTATTTTTATAATAAACATAGCTGCTTTGGGGATAATTTTCATTTTTTATCGGTCTATTCAAGAATCGCGCTGTATGTAAATGTAAAATGGAATCAAGATATATCTACTTATCTATCATTACATAGTACAACATTGCATATTTAGATACAGTGATTTCCAGATAGTTTATAACATGAATATGATACAATAATGCATCGCTTCGTATACGTGTTTGGAATCGAAATGTAACTTACACGTTGTAAACGCAGTTAAGTATTGCCATTAAAGTATCTTATATTTACACTAGAGCTTTCTGGATGCCTTGAGTAGGTGGGGAAAAGAAACTTGCATCGTTGCAATGCACTTGCATCTTTCTCAAACGCCTACGAAATTTAAATCTTCCTGATTGGTGCATTGATTGTATTGGTGCATCTACGATGTATTTACAGTGAGATTAAAAAGTAAGGGCTGAAATCTCTACTTTGTTTGTTTTTTTTTTTTAGTAACAACCTCGCTTTTGTATACATTTTCGGATTCCTTTTTTTAACTTCCGATCTCTAATAAAAGTAATTAAACGATTGCATAAAAGAAAAGTTCTTTTAAATTTACTGCTTCCTTCATCTCGTCCACCTTTACAAAGAATCGTTTTATTTCATCCGTGAATCACAGTTGCAGAACAATGCTTAGCTCAAAACAGATGAAGAACTTCACCGTCGAAGCTATTCAATAATAGAAGTTGCAACTCGTCCGACGACGCGACGCGACGTTTTTATTTTATCTCACTCTATATTTCGTTTAAGTTACCCGTCAAATCCTTCTACTGCGCTTGTAATTGCATGGCTAGTTTAAATCAATTCCGAATTAAATTCCGCTGCTGCTGCTGCAGGACTAAAAAGTGGAGTTGCAGTCGTAAGCCAGATTTTCCGTTCTGAATCACAAGCGATTTTGTATGTTCCACGGAGCAGCAAATAAAAGCTAAGCCCCGCAAAAAAAAATGGTTAGCGAACGAACTTCGCATCATAAAAGTAAAAATCTTCCACAGAAAAAAAAAATAGAACTTCATCGTTAACTGATTGTAAATAATAGTTCGAAGTTTTAATTAATCGAATCAGAAAGTAATTTCCTTTGTAAAAAAAAAAAACGTAAAAAAACAAAATTATATGCGTGTTAACTTTTATGCCCCTCACCACCCTGTGCATAAATCCTGATTAAAGCTCTTTTTTGGTCTCGTTCTTTTTCCGTTCTAAATTCATTACGTATCGTCCACGCTAAGTAAGGGTTGATATATAAATTGTTGCACTCCGCATGAGGGTAGTTACGCATCTCCATGGCGCCTGTAAGGGTGAACGGTCGTCGGGTACGTCCCGACGTTACCTGGCGCCGAATGTCAGTCTCCGAAGAAGCGCCGTTCCGTCGACGTCGCCAACCGCTCGCAGCGTCACGACGCGCGCGTCCGCACAATAAACAAAACCCCATTTCAATGTCTCTATGTAAATAAATAAATAAATAAATAAATAATCAAAAGTGATTCGATAGTGTTAAGGGATGATTTTAATAATTAAAAATATCTATATATATAAATATTAAAACTGCCGATTTATGTGTGCATAAAAATTTTTGACTTTTCTACTCTTCTCTTCAACTGCATTTGAAATTTGAGATTTTTTGCTCCAAGTGTTGAATATCTCTGACAAATTTATAAAAAACAAAAAAAAAGAAACAAGCAAAAAATTAAAACCACAACGATCTAAATTTAAAAAAGAAACAAAGTAGAAGAATTAGGAAATAAGTTGCCGATTTTTCTTCTTCTTTAACATTTCGCTGCTTATATTAGTTTATAAATATGGACCTTCAAGGCCTGTAAAGGAGAACTATTATTATTATTATATAAATATCGAGCGAGAATCTCGCCTTGCCAAAACTTACGTAAGTACAACATCCAATTAGTGAATCGCTTGGTTCGCTTCTAACTAATAGTGTTCTCGATGGCGATGGTTTAAATAAACGAACGAAATCGTGGTAAGTCTGCTCAGCACGTGTTACTGTTTTAACCGGCCGGAAAATCGTGAAAACTGTAAGAAAGCGAGCAAAAGGCGTAAGCTACGCGAACTCGAAAGATAAAGCGTGTTAAGTCGAGTTGAATTGAATTGATCGCCTATCGACGACCAAAGCGCCTTTTTAAATATCTTTAGCATAAAAACATCACTCAAAGTGAAATAAATTAAATAATTTTGCAAATCGGAGATGATGCTTTCTAAACGAAATTCTCATCAAAAAAATTACATGCATGTTGATTTACTTTTACGCACTTTTCATCTAAAAAAATTTTTTTAAGTGTAAACTTGGGTGGAATTGATATTTTCTGATTAGGATTTCATATTTTCCGCCACGGTATTTAAATACGAATCAAAGAGTGGTGTGATATTTTTAACGAAACTCATTTTTGAAAATTGTTTATTTTGTTTTTTTTTTATTTTAATTTTTGTTTAATTTGTATTTTTCTCGTTGTTTAACAGAGCGGAAGCAAATAAACTAGCGAGTATATTTCCTTTTTGAGAATGCTCTTGTATATGTGTGTACGTTCAATTTCGAAGACGTATCGCGTTGACTTCTTGCCAACTTCGTTACCATTACCAGTATTTATTGCCAATATTTCTTTGATGTTTGCCGCCTCCGAGCGAAAAACGTTGCCAACTGTGTTATAAAGGAAAATTCCATGTATTTTTAAAATTGCATTCAAATTGAAATAGTACAAAAACGATCGAATGTAAAAAAATTCAATTAATTAGTGTGGTATCTACAGGGTGCACATTTTAAATCGTGACGCCTTAAAATTAGGAAATAGGCAACCCGTTCTGCTTCTGAAATTGGGCGACCATAAAAGCACGAAGTTGTTTCTTATGTGATTGTTGGGTTGCCTATTCCAAAGGCTCTCGGGAAGGGCAAAATAAAACGCCACATAATCTCATCATCCATCACTCGGGGTGCTTGTGGTCACTTTAATTAATCGTTCAAAAAATAATATGGTTTTAATTTCTTTAATTATTTAAAGTAGTGAAAATCACTTCTAAATGAATTCTAATGTAACGAACAGAGCGTAACCAAAAAGTGAAGTTGGTTGTAAGGACTTTTACAGAAAATGGATTCTTATGTCATCTGAAAGAATTCTAACCAAATTTTATTAAAAGGCCACGAGTGGATGAAACCGATTCCGTCTGAAAATCGACCGTGTTTCGTTTTTGTTTTCCTCCATCTCGTGGAAAAAATCGTTTCGTTTTTGTTTTTCTTTCTTACTGTGAGATAAGACGTTAAAATTGTCGTCTTTTGTTTTTCGTCCTTTTCTGCAGAAAAAGTCGAAGTTGTGAAATCGATCGCCTTTCGTTTCTTTTTTTTATGAAGTAAGTAGTTGAAATTCGTCATGAAACGATCGTCTTTTGTTTTGGCTTTTTTTTACGAAGGAATCAGTCAAAATGGTTGTTAAAGCGATCGTCTTTTCTATTTTTTTTGCATTCAATGAAGAAATGAAAGCCGAAAGTTTTCTCATTTTCACATGAGCGATCGAAAGTCTTTTTGTTTTCTTGTCATTTCAGTTGAACTGATGTTTGTCAATTACACGCTCGATCATCTTTTGTTTTAATTTTTTTTCTTTTTGATCGACTTTCACGCTCGATCATCTTCTGTTTTCATTTTTGTTTCTTTTTGATCAACTAGTTTTTCTCCAAAAAGGAAAGAATAATAATTACGCGAACCAAATTCGTCGTAGTTCCTGTATTTTTCTTTGTAAGAAAAAAATCACGGAATTGAGGTGTGAGACCGATCGTCTTTTGATTTTGTTTCTCTCCATCTTATGGAAAGTCTTTTTTATTTTTCGGCTTTTGTTTCAATTTTTTTTTTCCTTTTTGATCGACTTTCGCTAGTTCTTCTGCAAAGAGAAAAAAATAATAATTATGCGAACCAAGTTCGTCGCAATTCTTTTGTTTTTCATTTTACGGAGAAAAATATTGAATTGAGGCGTGAGACCGATCGTCTTTTGTTTTTGTTTCTCTCCTTCCTATGGAAAAAGTCGTCTTGTTTTTTGTTTCTCTTGAAAGGATCGCCTTTTGTTTTCGTGTTTTTCTTACAAAGAAATGTGGAAATTCGTCGTGAAACGATCGCCTTTTGTTTTTTTTTTGGCTTCTTTATCGTCGTAATTCCTTTATTTTTCATTTTATGGAGAAAAATATAAATTTGAGGTGTGAAACAGATCGTCTTTTGTTTTTGTTTCTCTCCATCCTACGGAAAAAGTCGTCTTCTTTTCGTTTTTCTTGAAACGATCGCCTTTTGTTTTCGTGTTTTTCTTGTAAAGAAATGTCGAAATACGTCGCGAAATAATAGCCTTTTGCTTTTGTTTTTTTTTGCTCCTTTTTCGTCGTAATTCATTTGTTTCTCATTTTACAGAGGAAAATAAAATTTGAGGTATGCAACAGATCGTCTTTTGTTTTTGTTTTTAAGCCTTCTTTTAAAGAAAATCATCTTGCTTTTCTTTTGTCTTGCTATAAAATAAAATAGTTGAAATTCGTCGTGAAACGACCGTCTTTTGTTTTTTTCTGTTTCTTTTTTGTATTTATTACTTGTTAAAAAAATTTTTGCTTGTTTGTCAGTCTCGATTTTTTTCTTTTTGGCTTCTTTTTCGTCGAAATTCCTTTGTTTCTTATTTTATGGAGAAAACTATAAATTTGTGGTGTGAAACAAATCGTCTTTTATTTTTGTTTTTTTGTTTCTTATAAAGAAAATCATCTTGCTATTGTTTCTCATCTTGCTATGAAATGAAATTACTGAAATTCGTCGTGAAACGATGGTCTTTTGTTTTGTTTTTTTGTTTTTTTTTGCGTTTGTTACTAGGGAACTTGTCGAAATTGTTGTTAAACCGAAAACCGATCACCTTCTTTAAAATTACTTTGCTTTCAATGAAGAAATAAATGAAAGTCGAAAGTTTTCTTATAAACAGTTGATCGTCTTTTATCCTTTCGGATGAACTGATGAAATGTTTGTCAGTCTCGATCATCTTTTGTTTTCATTTTTTCTTTGTTGACCGACTTTCGCTAGTTTTTCTGCAAAAGGAAAAGAATGGTAATTATGCGAACCAAATTCATCGTACCTATTTCTTTTGTTTTTCATTTTATAGAGAAAAAAATGGAATTGAGCTGTGAAATCGGTCGTCTTTTGTTTTTTCTTTTCTTTTCATCGTCTTATGCTGCAGAAAGAGTCGTCTTGTTTCTGTTAATCGTCTCATTATTGCAATAAGTAGTTGGCAATGCATCTTGAAACGATCGCCTTTTGTCTACGTGTTTTTGTTAAAAATAAATCTCGAAATTCGTCGTGAATAGATCGTCTTATGTTTTTTTTCTCGATCATATTTTGTTTTCATTTTGATCGAATTTCGCTAGTTTTCTGCAAAAAGGAGAGAATAATAATAATAATAACCAAATTCGTCGTAGTTTTTTCTTTTTACGAAAAAAATATGGAATTAAGGTTTTAGACCGATCGTCTTTTGATTTTGTTTCTCTCCATCTAATGGAAAAAATTGTATTTCGGTCTTAATTTTAATTGTTTTCCTTTTTGATCGACTTTCGCTAGTATTTCTGCAAAGTGAAAAGACCCATCATCTTTTGTTTTTGTTTCTCTCAGTCCTATGGAAAAGTCTTGTTTTTGTTTCTCTTGAAACGATCGCCTTTTGTTTTCGTGTTCTTCTTGTAAAGAAATGTCAAAATTCGTCGTGAAACGATCGCCTTTTGTTTTTTCTTTTTGGCATTTTTTTCATCGTAATTCCTTTGTTTCTCATTTTATGGAGAAAAATATAAATTTGAGGTGTGAAACAAATCGTCTTTTGTTTTTTTCTTCTTATAAAGAAAATCATCTTGTTTTTGTTTCTCGTCTTGTTATGAAATAAAATATGACAATCAAATTCGTCATAATTCTTTTGTTTTTCATTTTATGGAAACAAATATAGAATTGAGTTGGAAGACCAATTGTCTTTTGTTTTTTTTTTGTGAACTTTTTATGCAGATAGTTGTCTTGGTTTTGTTTTGTTTTTGTCGTCTTCTTCTCTAAGCGATCTTTCGTCTTCGTGTTTTTCTTTTGAAAAAAAAGTCGAAATTGTTCTGAAACCGATCGTTAATTGCTTTTTTTTGTTTTGCTTTCGGTGAAGAATGAAAGTCGAAAGTTTTCTTATGAACGGTCGATCGTCTTTTACTTTTCTTATCATTGGATGAACAAAAGCATAAAATGAAATACTTGTCATCAAAAAATCGATTGGTTTTTGTTTTGAATCGACTTTCATTCATTTCTCTTCAAAACAATAAAAATTACTATTCCAACCAAATTCGTCGTAATGTTGATGAGCTTCTGTTTTTCGCTTTAAGAACTGTGAAGCCGATCGTCTTTTGGTTTTGATCTGTTTGCTTTCGACGAAGAAATTAAAATCAAACGTCCTCGATTGTCTTTTATTTTCTATATTTTTTTTTCTTTTTATCCTAGGGAAGAAATAAAAAGGAGTTGTTATTCATTTATTATGTCTTTGTTTAAGAAAGAAAGAATATCACAGACAAGTTTAAAAGTTTTTCCGACTGTTCCTTGTTTTTTTTCTATCCTTCTCTTTGTTTATTCATTTATTTGAATACGCATATAAAAAAATTACACTAAAATAAAGAATGAATACACCCGAGTCCTAAAAAAAACAATTGAAGAATTTAAGTGACATAAAGATTCAACTGTCACTTATACCCTAAAACATGTATGTAAATAGTTCATATAATATACTTAATAGTTCATATAGTATACGTAATAGTTCACGTAGTATACTTATTAGTTCATAGATGCCGCTACATGTTGTAAGAGCAATTCTTTCGTTATGCCATCAAATTAATTACTATTATTTCATCTCCCCTTTTAGAACGTCTTGTCAATTCACAATTTAGCTGTTCCTAAATCTTCAGGGAGGACAATTTAAAATTGACACCCTCTACATCTTCACTTCATTGTTAATTATTCTTAGTTATTAGTCGATGTTTTTGACGACCAATTTTAATGTTGATTTTAATCTTTTGAAATTTAGTTTCGTTTAAAACAATTCGGCTGAAACCCTTAAAGTTTTTAATTTTGATTCCAGTTTTAAGGTTAATGCACAATCAAATCAAGCACACTTGCATTTATTTGCATGTATTTCGCCGGACGGTGCCATTACGGATAACGACAATTTAAAACAGCTTGCACAACTGAATATGCAATCGCCCCCTTAACATACTGTACAACGTTCTCCCACAAAATGAAATCTAGAATTTAATTTGATTGCAAAACTTTCCGATTCCACGATGTAATTAAAACAATAACAGGTCATCTAAATCGAGATTTCATAAGCGGATCACCTTCATATTTAAAATTGCCGAAACTCATCGTTAATTAGCGCATTGTTTTCGGTGCTTTTTGCGTCGCGGCGAGATCTCCCCCGGTTCGAAATTAGGGCCCAGACTAATCGATAAGGTCCGACAATGAGCGGGATAAACAACTTCTGGGGGCGATCCATTCAATCCGAAGAATCTCTCCACATTCCCGCAAATGAATTAATTTTGGGACTCTGGAAGTTTTAAACTTTGTCCGTGCATGAAATTCCTTGGCTCGGTGAAGGTATAATAAGCGGTCGAGGATAAATAAATTAACTTTTAATTTAAAGCGTGGTCCCTTTTAAATGAGATGAATGTGTAACTTTTTTTTTTAACTTTTAAAAAGGCTCAATTATTTCTTTTATAATTATACTGACGTTATGTTATTTTGGAATGTAACACAGCGGTCTATAAGAACTGTACAAATTTCTCGAAAATTCATAAGAAAATAAAAATGGTGTGCCCACCATCATAATGTAAAATTTGATATGTTTCAGGATCGGAGCTTCAAAGCTCGTTTAACACACCAGAAATTTCGTAAACAATTTGCGTTAATGATCTATTAATCTCGATCCGCCGTTTTCATAATTAACACCGAATTATTTTGGAGGGCGCTCAGTCATCTCACCCTCTCCAAAATAACCCTGTTATTAAATCGGAGCGTAGGAGTGTGTTGTTGGAAATGTTTAGCCCGGTTGAAAGCGAAACTATTTGTCGTCAATTTTCATCTATTCCCTGAACTCCAAAAATCTAATTTCTGTGACTTATTAACCTGCTCCTTCGTCTTAATCTACAGAATTTGAATGTTGAATGCCTTTTTATTATTTCTTTTGAACGAGTTTGAAACTATTCATTGAAAAAAAAAAAAAAATAACGTAAATCCTCTGTTAAAAGGCGTTTTACATATCCTTTTCCTATCCCGGATTCGCCGAAGACAAATAAATTTCCTTCTTAACAATTTTCAACTTAAATCTCCCCCGCGCACTAAATCACTTTGTTACCTCAATACTTGCTTCATTTGCTCCTCTCACAAGTACCCCCCGGCTCGTATCGATGTCCCTTTTATATTGACAGCTGCGTTCTACTTTCAGACTTAAGGTGGAAAATAAATTGAATTTTTCCGGTGCAAGAGAATAACGGATCAATTCTTCAAGCGCGCGTGTGCTTGTAAATCAAATCGATTCGTCTGCTACGTTCAATTTAAAGAAGAAACTTGAAGAGCCTGCGAAAGGAAATAATTACTATAATTAATATACAAGGAGATGTTGATAAGTAATCAACCGCCGAAGAAGAAACAACAATGGAAAATTAGCTTTATTAAAAGCGATGGTTTGGTGCTCCAAGAATCTGGAGTTACTTTAATTAATATACAAGGAGATGTTGATAAGTAATCACCCATCGAAGAAGAAATAATAACAATGGAAAATTAGCTTTGTTAAAAGGCATGCTTCGAGTATCTGCAATTACTATAATTAATATACAAGGAGATGTTGTTAAGTAATTAGCCATGAAAGAAAGATGTCTAGGTTTGGGTTTATTGAGAAGGAAACGACGCTTTCGATGTCGTGAGCTCTAACAACATTAGGATTTTTTTCCCGAGTTTAACCTTTGAACGGGGCTGGTTCCATCACACCCGACACTCAGAGATAAAAACCCTTCCGGCGACGAACAAAAATGAAAAGCGGCAAAGTTAATGGGGCCTGTCATATCGATTCGCACTTGCCAATACGGCAATTTACACCACATATGCGCCCGCTGAAAGCGATAATAAGCGTAAATGGATCGCTCACGTGAACGCAATGTAATGTCAAAATTAAACTGGGACTTCATTTTGTTGGGCGGAGGCAATTACCAATCGGAGGAATTTAAACGAACACTCCAATGTTTATTTGGGGGAGGTTTAAATAAAATAAATTTTGCTCAGAAGAAAGGGGTAAGGAAGGAAAACAAGCATTCACCAAATTTACTTATTATTATCGTGATTGGTTTTGAGGTTCTAAAGAAACAGAGGCGTGCAGATTCGACTTGGTTCGCCTTTAGTAATTGGTATAAAAAGAAGATCAATCATAATAATAAGTTACTCTCTATGGTAATAACAGGGTGTGAGTTACTAATTTGATTTGTGATTCAAGGACCGTAGAACACTGAAAGCAGAAACTCTTCGTAATCAAGGGACAAGGCGAATAACGACCGCTTTCACGGCTTTCGTTAATCTTTCATGCCGCACAGGAAAAAAAAAAGGCGAATCAATCCGCTCTCAAATGGAAACAAATGCCGCTCACTTCTAATACAGGACGCTCGCGATAACGTGGACGAAATAAAACCGAGCTTTACGTGCGCCTAAGCTGAAGTAATGCTGCGAAAAGGTGGTCAAAAAAATTCTCGAGATTACACGCCTTGTGTGGTTGAAGTTTATTAATCGCCGCAGATTTGTTTTCTGAATTTTCCTCAATTTACTTTTGCACTTATAAGTAGGATGACTAAAGAAGTGCTTTTAAAAAAGTCGTTAAATAAATTGTAACCATGGGACGGGTAAATTTCGAAGTAACAATTAATATTGGATTCGTTTGTCGATTTTAGTAACAAAGAACCTGTCAAGGATTACCTAACATCTGCACTGTCAGTGTCAAAATTTGAAAAGAAATCACGATTTTGAGTGGTCTTGTATATTCTGCTCTGCATGCTCTGTATAGTTATTTCGGCCCTAATTGGGGACTCATCAGAGTAGTTTGAGAATTCCATCGCAAACCCGACGACTAATAAGACTCATGCAAATACGGCGCATAAATGCTTATTGCCCGCACTGGCCATAGCTTAAGAGGCATCGATATTGCTGCCACTTTACAGCATACGACATGTATTAAATTATGAATAAATTTAAAAATATAACTGGAAATATCACAAATGTGCAGTGATTGTGCAGCATTTTGTCGAGCAACCCCATTAACACCGCTTGCGCAGCATTTTGTCAAGCAACCCCACACAACACCGCTTGCGCGGCATTTTGCCGAGCAAACACCCACATACCTACATACCACAACCGATTCGTTCCTCTGATTGGCCCAAAATAGGGTCGTAACCAGATCGCATCTTCAATTTGGTCGCTAAGATAACCTCCGGACCAAACACAAAAAAAATTCCCCTTGATGAATGAGATGCAGCTCTGCTCCCATTGATTCGAGCATGAATGAGGAAGAGTTACTTGACTCGCGCTACGAATATTATCGAGAACACTCAACTGTCTTGACGCTAACCAGCCACTACACCGCCTTGGTGTTGGCCGACCCTCAAGCAGTACTCAAACCGCTGCTTGCGCAGCATTTTGTCAAGCAACCCCACACAACATTGCCTGTGCGGCATTTTGTCGAGTAAACACATACCCAAATACCACAATCGATTCGTTTCTGATTGGCCCACAAATAGGGTCGCAACCATATCGCATTGGTTGCTAAAACAATCTCCGGACCAAACACAAAAAGACTGCTCTTGACGAATGAGATTCAGCTCTGTTAGTCATTGATTTGACTATACATTATTCAGGACAGTGAGGCAGAATTACTTGACTCAAAATGAAAATGATGAGTATTTTGTCGAGAACACTCAAATGCCTTGGCGCTGACCAACCTTCATGCAACACTACACCGCCTTGCGGTTGATTGACCCTCAAGCAGTACTCATACCACTGCTTATACCGTATTTAATCGAGCAATCCCACACGACACCGTTTGCGCAGCATTTTGTCGAGCAAACACCCACATACCACTGCTTCCGCAGCATTTTGTCGAGCAAAATTATTATTACATAGAATTTTTTTATAGAAATAGTAATACAAAGCAGCTCGTGACTTCGATTAATTGAGCAACGAGTAAGACAGAGTTTCTTAATACGGACTAATTTGTAGACAGTGAGGAACTGCAATTGACTAAACGATTAAAGACGTTTCAAGCTGGATTAAGAAGACTAAACTATGTACTATTTGTGCATTTGTATTATGTTTATTTGTTGGTTCAGAAGTGTACTATTATTGTTATTCGGTAAACCGACAAAAGCAAACGATCGTGCATTTAGATCTCGACTTAAAAGTTTATTGTGGAGACATTACTTTTCTTTCTCGGTGTACATAACTTGCAAAACCGAGTCCGGTGCTCTTGCGTGATTGAACCTGTCCGCGTAAAATAAATTTTTATGTGCATGGAACACGGGAAACAAACGATTGCTTTATTATTATATCACCCGAATACGGCTGGATCCCGCTGGCGATTCCTCGTTCTCGATGGTGCAATAAAACTTTCTTGATGTTATTTCTGCAATTGATTTGCTGCGGCGACAGTGGTCTTCCTACTGGCAGAACCTTTCACATGATTAGCTCATTTTTTAGGAAGATACTTTTACTGGAGTTAACACAGTAAACGACCAACACATCACAACGTTATAAGATTACGATATGTTGCTCGAGGATTTCCTAGAAGAAAAAATTCAGAACTGAATTTCAATGATAAAGTCTATGATTTCCGAGTAAAAAGACATGGAAGCAAAAATAGAAAACTGAATTTCAATCATAAAGTCTATAAGGAGTAAGGAGGACTATGGCACACACCCCTCTCCACAAGTTGTAATGCAAATGATTACGTATTTTTACTGCAGTGCAATCATAGTCAGTGCTAAGTTGATTTCTTATTTGAAGCAATCAAGCTAGAGGAGTAGACAACATCCTTTAAAGCAGATCTGACAGAATTGAGGATCACCCAGGAGATTAGCTTGCACAGAGCTATGAAAAAAAGTACAGGATTCTTCTGGATACATTTCGATTGTCTGGCATTTTACAGATTTGTTATAACGCAATGCCACTCAAAACACAGTAGATGAAAGCAACTCATCGTCGAGCTTTAGGCCATCATACAATGGGGGGATGAGGGGATTCAAGTATAACCTATTTGTCCAATCGATAAAATTTTAGCCCATGCTGACATTTACTTCCAGCTTATAAATGTCGCCCGCACTACAAAATGCATCAGTTTTTGTGTGCACCACACGATCGATAAAATCAATAATATTAGCGAGCGGATGCGAAATTGAATACTGCAATTAATATTGGCTTATTCGAGCGGGTCATATTCGATCGAACCTCTCTCTCTCTCGTTCTTTTCAACTTGGATTTTATTTCATATTAAAAGCAAGCGTCATAGCAATTTTCGCTTTAAACATCATAATTGTTGCACCCGGTTGCTATTCAATTAAAAAAGAACGTTTCTCCGATGATAAATCACACGAGGTATTCTCCGTCATGAATTAAATTCGCGAATGCGTTTATTACAGCGAAGACGATACATAAGAGAGATAACCTGAGGAGTAGCACAATATATTATTCCTTTGTGAGCTTTCTCGCGAGCTTTTTTGAGTGACAGTTCGAGCTATGAAATTTTTTCCTTTCGGTTCGAAATGAATGGGGAGGTGCCCACTAAAATCATTCTCTTGTAGCTCGCAGTTTTTGTTCACTTTTAAATAAAATCAGCTTCATCTCTTGTAATAACGTTAAGTGCTTTTTCATCATTGCAATAAATAAAATATTTTGCACTTGCCAATTGATTAAACCGATTACGGTACCTACGTATCTATTTTATGTATATTTCACTGTTAACTTCGACGATCAAATCGAATCATCGAAGTTTCGAGGAGTTGTTAATGCTTGTTAAAGCGGCGTTCGCCTCGAGAATTTCGCCCCCAACTTTTAACCGCCCCCCCGGTTTAATTGCCGGCGGTACATCGAAACATTACTTCGTGTGAAAGCATTCTCTCTGTTCGCCGCGCACTTCTGCTTTGCATAGATAAACTTTTAAATAACACAGCACTTCAGTAAATTACGCTTTCCTTCACAGTTTTGCTGCCTTGGCTTCTTCGGTTTGGAATGCCGAGGCTAAGAGCCTGAAAATTATGGCTTGGAAGTTATAGTCTTTTCGGTTCTCCAAAGCGAGCTTACGCAAGTAAATTTTTTGTTTAGGTGTATACAGGGTGTATTCGTTAGAAAAATGTCTTAAATAGAAATTCATCCAAATGATTTTAAGACGCCTAAGAATGCCTATTTATACATGAATTCCTATTTTAGAGAAACAAGCCCAATACGTGCCTTTTAGTCCTTTTTCTCCTAAAAAAATAAAATAAAATAAAACTAAAAAATTAAATAAAAATAAAAATGACATCAAATAAAATTAATTCATATACAAAGCAACACAACTGTCAGCAGTTCTCTTAAGCTTCTTCTTCCTTTTTTTATTCAAAATTTCATTTGTTTCTACATTTTTCGTGACCAAATTTTACATTTTTGTAATTTTTTCTGCGGTTTCTTCAATGTCGGCAGTCTTTTTTTAAGCTTCTTTCTTTACCATGTTTTTTCTTCTTAATTTCACAACCTCATTTGTTTCTTAATTTTCTCGGTCAACAAATTCTAAAAAAGATTTGGGTTTTTTATGTTTTTTTCTTAGCTGGCAGTTTTTTTAAAGGTTCTTCTCTGTTTTTCCACTAATTTTTTATTTTTGATTTCATAATCTCATTTTCTTCTTGATTTCTTAGTCAATACACTCGAAATGTTTGAGTTTCTTCATCGGTGGCAATTTGATTAAGTTTCTTCCCCTTTTTGCTTCGTTTTCCTCATTCTTGATTTTATAATATCATTTGCTTCTTCATTTTCTTAGTCAACAAATTTAAAATTTTTGTTTTTTTGTGGTTTCTTCATAGCTGGCAGTTGTTTTAAGTCTTTCTTTTCCTTTTTGTATTCTTGATATACTTGCTTCAATTTCTTCGAAGAAAAACGAAACTTTTCATTTTTTTTCGTATGGCTTCTTCATCACCGGTAGTTCTCTTAAGCTTCTTCTTTCTTTTGCATTCGTTTTTTTATTCATGATTTTATAACCTCATTTGTTTCTTCACTTTCTTCGCCAACAAACTCTAAATATTTGATATCTCGTTGTTTCTTCATCGTTGACAATTTTCTAAGCTTCTTCCGTTTACCTTCGTTTTATTTCTTATGATTTCCTCAGTTCCTCTAAGCCTCTTCTTTCTTTTTTCCTTAATTTTTTATTTTTGATTTCAAATCTCCTTGCTTCTTCATTTTCTTCATCAACAAACTCTATTTTGTTTCTTTTCCTCGCGATTTTTTCATCTCTGTCGACAAATTCTAAATATTTGGGTTTTTTATGCTTTCTTCATGGCTGGGAGTTCTTTTAAAGATTCTTCTCTGGTTTTCCTCTAATTTTTTATTTTTGCTTTCATAATCTCATTTTCTTCTTGATTTCTTAGTCAATACACTCGAAATCTTTGAGTTTCTTCATCGGTGGCAATTCGATTAAGCTTCTTCTACTTTTTCCTTCGTTTTTTCTTTCTTAATTTTATAATATCATTTGCTTCTTCATTTTCTTAGAAGATAGATTTAACATTTTTGTTTTTTTTTGGTGGTTTCTTCGTAGCCGGCAGTTGTTTTAAGTCTTTCTTTTCCCTTTTGTATTCTTGATATACTTGCTTCAATTTCTTCGACGAAAAACGAAACTTTTCATTTTTTTCCTATGGCGTCTTCATCAGCGGCAGTTCTCTTACGCTTCTTCTTTCTTTTACACTCGTTTTTTATTCATGGTTTTAAAGCCTCATTGTTTCTTCACATTCTTCACCAACAAACTCAAAATATTTGTTTTTTCGTTGTTTCTTCATTGTTGGCTATTCTTTTAAGCTTCTTCTGTTTACCTTCGTTTATTTCTTATGATTTCTTCATGGCTGACAGTTATTTCAAGCCTCTTCTAGTTTCTTCATCAACAAACTCTATTTTGTTTGTTTTCCTTGCGGTTCCTTCATCGCCCGTTAATCCTTTTAAGCTTTCTCCATCTTTCCTTTCTTTTTCTTTATTCTTGATTTTTTGCTTCTTCATTGTCTTCCTCGTGAATTAAGCTTTCGAATATTTTCTATTTGCTCTTCTTTAAGAGCTGCATCTTCAACTTCTTCTTTATATTTTATTTTTGTATTCCTAATTAGAAAACTGTCAGCAGTTCTTTTAAGCTACTTTCCTTTTCCTTCTTTTTTAATCGTAACTTCATTTGCTTCTTCTTAAAAAAAGTCTCGATTTTTATATTTTTTGGCGGTTTTCTGTGGGTTCTTCAATATCAGCTGTCCTTTTTTAAGCTTCTTCCTTTTCCCTCGTTTTTTCTTCGTGTTTGCACAATCTCATTGCTTCTTCATTTTCTTCACCAACAAACTCTATTTTCCTTGCGATTTCTTCATCGCCGTTAATTATTTTAAGCTTTTACCACTTTTCTTTCTTCTTTTTTATTCTTGATTTCTTGCTTCTTCGTTGTCTTCCTCATTAATTAAGCTTTTGAATATTTTCTGTTTGCTTCTTTAAGAGCTCCATCTTCCACTTCTTCTTTGTATTGTGTTTTTGTATTCCTAAATTAGAAAACTTTGTCTTGCTCTTGTTTACCGTCAGCAGTTCTTTTAAGCTTCTTTTTTTTTCCTTCTTTTTTATTCGTGATTTCATTTACTTCTTCCTTTTTTGTCAAAATTTTTTGGCGGTTTTCTGTGTTTTCCTTTGTATTGTGTTTTTGTATTCCTACATTAGAAAACTTTGTCTTTTCTCTCCTTATTGTCAGCAGTTCTTTTCAGCTTCTTTTTTTTTTCTTGTTTTTTTATTCGTGACTTCATTTGCTTCTTCTTTTTTCGTCAAAAGAGTCTAGATTTTTATATTTTTTGGCGGTTTTCTGTGGATTCTTCAATATCGACTATCCTTTTTTAAGCTTCTTTCTTTTCCTTTGTCTTATCTTCTTGATTTGACAATCTCATTGCTTCTTCATTTTGTTCATCAACAAACTCTATTTTTTTGGTTTTCTTTGCGTTTTCTTCGTCGCCGTTAATCATTTTAATCTTTTTCCATCTTTTCTTTCTTTTTCTTTATTCTTGATTTCTTGCTTCTTCAATGTTTTCCTCGGTAATTAAGCTTTTGAATATATTCTGTTTGCTTTTCTAAGAGCTGTACCTTCCATTTCTTCTTTATATTGTGCTTTTGTTCCTAAATTAGAAAACTGTGCGTTTCTCTTCTTCATTGTCAGCAGTTCTCTTAAGCTTCTTTCTTTTCCCTTCTTTTTTATTCGTTATTTCATTTACTTCTTCCTTTTTTTGTCAAGAAACTCTAAATTTTTATATTCTTTGGCGGCTTTTTGTGGGTTCTTCAATATCAGCGATCCTTTTTTAAACTACTTTCTTTTCCCTTGTCTTTTCTTCTTGATTTCACAATCTCATTAATCTCATTGTTTCTTCATTTTCTTCATCAACAAACTCTAATTTTTTTTTGTTTTTCTTGCGGTTTCTTCATCGCAGTTAATCATTTTCAGCGTTTTGCATTTTTTCCTTCTTTTTCTTTATTTTTGATTTCTTGATTCTTCATTGTCTTCCTCGGTAGTTAAACTTTTGAATACTTTGCTTCTTTAAGAATTGTATCTTCAACTTGTTCTTTATATTATGTTTTTGTATTCCTTAAATAGAAAACTTTCTCTTTCTCTTATTCACCATCAGCAGTTCTTTGAAGTTTCTGATTTTGTTTCTTTTTTATTCGTGATTTCATTTGCTTCTTCCTTTTTCGTCAAAAAAGTCTAGTCTTGCGGTTTCTTCATCGCCTTTAATCATTTTAAGCTTTTTCCATCTTCTCTTTCTTCTTTCTTATTCTTGATTTCTTGCTTCTTCGTTGTCTTGCTTATTAATTCAGCTTTTGAATATTTTCTGTTTACTTCTTCCACTTCTTCTTTGTATTGTGTTTTTGTGTTCCTAAATTAGAAAACTTTGTCACTCTCTTCTTCACCATCAGCGGTTCTTTTAAGCATCTTTTTTGTTTTCTTTGCGATTTCTTCATCGCCGTTAATCATTTTAAGCTTTTTCTTTATTCTCGATTTCTTGCTTCTTCACTGTTTTCCTCGGTAAATAAGCTTTTGAACATTTTCTGTTTGTATCTTCCACTTCTTCTTTGTATTGTTTTTTGTATTCCTAAATTAGAAAACTTTGTCTTTCTCTTCTTCGCCATCAGTAGTTCTTTTAAGCTTCTTTTTTTTCGTTCTTTTTTATTCCTAATTTCATTTACTTCTCCCTTTTTTGTCAAAAATTTTTGGCGGTTTTCTGTGGGTCCTTCAATATCAGCTGTCCTTTTTTAAGCTTCTTCCTTTTCCCTCATTTTTTCTTCATGATTGCACAATCTCATTGCTTCTTCATTTTATTCATCAACAAACTCTGTTTTCCTTGCGATTTTTTCATCGTCATTAATCATTTTAAGCTTTTTCCATCTTTCCTTACGTTTTCTTTATTCTTGATTTCTTGCTTCTTCTTTGTCTTCCTCGGTAATTAATCTTTTTAACATATTCTGTTTGCGTCTTTAATAGCTGTATCTTCCAATTCTTCTTTGCATTGTGTTTTTGTGTTCCTAAATTAGAAAACTTTATCTTTCTCTTCTTCACCATCAGCAGTTCTTTTAAGCTTCATTTTTTCCTTCTTTTTTTAAATCTGATTTCATTTCTTCTTTTTTCGTCAAAGAATTTTGGCAGTTTTCCGTGAGTTCTTCAATATCAGCTGTTCTTTTCTAAGCTTCTTCCTTCTCCCTCGTTTTTTCTTCTTAATTTCAGAATCTCATTGCTTCTTTATGTTCTTCATCAACAAAGTCTAATTTTTTTGTTTTCCTTGCGGTTTCTTCGTCGCCGTTAATCATTTTAAGCTTGTCTATCTTTTCTTTCTTTCTCTTTATTCTTGATTTCTTGCTTCTTCATTGTGTTCTGTGGTAATTAAGCCTTTTTTTTCTGTTCGCTTTTTTAAGAGCTGCATCTTCCACTTTTTCTCTGTATTTGTGTTTTTGTATTCCTAAGTTAGAAGACTTCTTCACCATCAGCAGTTCTTTTAATCTTCTTTTTTTCTTTCTTTTTTATTCCTGATTTCATTTACTTCTTCCTTTTTCATCAAAAGTGTTTCTGTTTTCTGTGAGTTCTTCAATATCAGCTGTCCGTTTTTAAGCTTCTTCCTTCTCCCTTGTGTTTTCTTCTTAATTTCATAATCTCATTCCTTCTTCATTTTCTTCATCGACAAACTCTATTTTTCTTGTTTTCCTTGCTTTTTCTTCATCGCTGTTAATGATTTTAATCTTTTTCCATCTTTTCTTTCTTTTTTTTTATTCTTGATTTCTTGCTTCTTCATTATTTAGAGCTGTATCCTCAATTTTTTCTTTATATTGTATTTTTGTATTCCTAAATTAGAAAACTTTGTCTTTCTCTACTTTACTATCATCAGTTCTTCAAAGCTTCTCTCTTTTTCCTTCATTTTTATTCGTGATTTCATTTCCTTCTTCCTTTTTCGTCAAGAAAGTCTAGTCTTGCAGTTTCTTCATCGCCGTTAATCATTTTAAACTTTTTCCATCTTTTCTTTCTTTTTCTTTATCCTTGATTTCTTCGTTGTCTTCCTCATTAATTAAGCTTTTGAATACTTTCTGTTTGCTTCTTGAAGAGCTATATCTTCAACTTCTTTATATTGTGTCTTTATATTCCTAAATTAGAAAACTTTGACTTTCTCTTCTTCACCATCAGCAGTTCTTTTAAGCTTCTTTCTTTTTCCTTCCTTTTCATTCGTGATTTTATTTGCTTCTTCCTTTTTCGTCAAAAATGTTTGGCGGTTTTCTGTGGGTTCTTCAATATCAGCTCTCTTTTTTTAAATTTCTTCCTTCAGTCTCGTTTTTTCTTCTTGATTTCACAGTTTCATTTGCTTCTTAATTTTCTTTGTCAACAAATTCTAAACGTTTGGGTTTTTTATGACTTCTTCATGGCTGGCAGGTCTTTTAAAGGTTCTTCTCTCTTTCCGCTTTAATCTTTTGTTCTTGATTTCCTAGCTCATTTTCTTCTTCATTTTCTTAGTCAACAAACTCGAAATGTTTGAGTTCTTTTATCGCTATTAGTTCGTTTAAGCTTCTTATTTTTCCTTAGTTTTTTTTTAATTCTTGATTTTATAAAATCATTTGCTTCTTCATTTTCTTAGTTAACAAATTTTTAAAGAAAATGTGGTTTCTTCATAGCTGCCAGTGTCTTTTTTTATCTTAGTCTACTTGCTGCAATTTCTTTCACAAAAAACGAAATTTTTAAATTCTTTTTTCTGTGTCTTCTTCATTACCGGCAGTTCTTTTAAGCTTCTCTTCTTTCTTTTACAGTCGATTTTTATTCTTAATTTTATTACCTCATTTGTTTATTTACTTTTTTCACCAACAAACTGGAAATATTTGATTTTTCATTGTTTTTTAATCGCTGGCATTTCTTTTAAGCTTCTTCCGCTTTCCATCGTTTATTATTATTTTTTATTTCTCCAGGGCTGACAGTTCTTTCTTTTTCCCTTCATTTTTTATTCTTGATTGATTATTGATGTAATATACTTCACTTTATGAGTAAATTTTTTTTCTTATTTAAATTTTAATATTTTCATTATTCTAACACATTTGCCAACTATTACTCAGTAAAATTGTTATTTAATGGTGATTAATTCGCTCACGAAACACCTTGATGTGAAATTAATTATTCCAGCCGATGTGGGTTTAGTGTTATTGTGGTGGCCATTATCTGGACTGAAATTGCACAATTAATACTGGGCCTATGATGGATGGATATTATTAGACATTCGCTGATAGATGCGAAGTAAAAGAAATAATCGTTCATTAATTCTTTAGCAACAACAATTAAATAATAATGCTTTTGGAAAAACTATTTAGTAACATTATTAAAGTTTCCAGCCATATTTGAAACGACCGAGTAAATGTGATTCCTTTTTGATTTATGAAAGAAACTGCCCCTACGAAAAAACCTCCTCCCGAAAGCCATTTTTTTTAATATTCATTTTTTGTGTCTTGAAAATTTTTAATTTAAATTTCCTGCATTCCAACAAATTCCATTTAATTCGGGGAAATTTGTCCGCCGTATAAATTTCCCGGACGCTTTTGTTATACGGCCACTTTCATAAGCGGCTTAAAAGTCGCCGTAGGTTTTAATCTACCGTTTAAATTTATGCACTAAAACAAAGTATTTTAATTATCAGCGTTCCAGCTCCTCTACTCTACACCGTCTACCACCAACAAACAATATCTGTCACCGTATAATTAAGTCGAAAGTAACCGGAGCTTTCCGGGGCAAAGCTATCGCTTTAATATGTCGGCCAACGGATGATTAGTAAATAAGCTGGTTGCATTAATTAAAATCTAAATTGATAAAGCTGTTTTTTTTTTTCATTCTTTGCTCGTCTGGTTATTTTAATCACGCGTCTACTCGCCTGTTTTACGACGCACTTAACACTCCCGGAATTTGTGCACCTGGAAGTAATAGATCTGGTGTCAAAGCGCCGAGGAAATTTCATCTAATGAAAATTTTCGTCTTCGCACCACTTTAAGTTCGTATTTTATGTTGTACTTATTTCTCAGAGAGTTTTTTAGGCGCAAAATTTTGCTATAATACATTTCAGCCGCTTTATTATACTGCTGCCTACGCTTATACGTTAAATATGTTAAGTAAAGCCTGAAATGTGACTTCCGCGTTTCACACTGGCCGACAGGCCGACTCGGTCCATTATATAATAGTTCTAACAACGCAATAATACTAAAACCACATGCCATTTTACTGAATGGGAAATCTAGAGCCATCCAGAGAGCGAGAGAATACACGGGGTTAAAATCCATCACGTTGCAGCTACACAAAAGTTTTCTCTGCACAATGAATTTGCAGAAGTGCTCTCGAGCGTGGAATGTAATAAATAATACACGGGGTAGTATTTTGGACGCGCGCCGTGCAAGACCTGAGGGATATTTTGCTTAGTTTATGTAACTTGAATGGTGAAATACAGAGCGCTCATAAAAGATTAGTGAATGACTTCGTGGGATAAAAATGACTAACACAAACGCGCGCCTAAATTCAAACCTTTCTATCATTTATGAACGCTCTGTATACGGAGTCCTTTAATTGCGATTTTAAACATTTAAATCCGGTTAGGTTCGCTAAACAATTTTTGGACCGTCACCTACAAGTCAATTCCGGTGTTCGTATGGCTACGGTTTTCTACGATTTCAATTCTCCTCTTCTTACTATAATATGGATTGTTTTTTTTTCTTCAGTGACTTAGCAAAAAGTGAATGGCTCGTGTGCAAGCGAAACTAAAATTTTCATATTTGGCCAGGTGGGATTTTTTTTTTAAGTTTGAAATCGAAATTGTGAAACTTCTTCTCGGGTTCTTCTAATATATTGACGTACGTAGAATAAAACGAACGGAAATCAAAAGAAAAACGACAGTTCTCTGACGGAATTGAGAATAACGAACAGCTGAATACAATTAAAAAGGACGAAAGGAAAAAAAAAAGCCTCAGATCGTGCCAAGGCTGACGAGAAAGCAAAAGAAGAAACTACGAGGAAAAAAAAAGTCAATGAAATAGGAGAAAATAGTTTCACGGAAAGAAACAAAAACAAAAGAAGATCGACGCATCTATGTCGTCCCAAAAAATAATTCGACTAAATTAAAACAAGAGAAAATAAAAAATAGTTGGCAGTTGAAAACTAAAAAAAAAAGAAATACGGCGGAAGCTTTTCAAAATGGCTTTTGTTTTTGTCTTTTGTTTTTTTAATACTCCTCCTCCAGTTGACTGTCATTTGTTTTTCGTTCATTCTTAGTTCCTTAGTATTTTGATGTTTATTTAAATTTTCTTTCGCTTGAGTGTCATTTGTTTCTCGTTCCTTCTATCCTTAGTATTTTGGTGTTTATTAAAATGTTCTTTCGCTTTTTTTTCTTCCTGTCGAATTATTATTTCTGCTTATTCAGTTACTTCGGTTTTCTTTTTTTTAATTCATTCTCCGCCAGATGAAAACGTCGATCTTTTGTTTTCTATTTATGTAATTCTGTATTTTATCGTTTGTCTTTTGTTTTTTTTTTTTTTCATACTTTTGTTTGTTTTTTTTTTCATACTTTTGTTTTTTTTTTCATACTTTTGTTTTTTTTTTCATACTTTTGTTTTTTTTTCATACTCTTTTGTTTTTTTCGTATGAAATTAATTCTCGTGTTACTTTGTTTTTTACAGTTCTTATGCTGTTTCTCTTATTCATTCGCTTTTTGAACAATTTCCTGATTATGCTTGTTTTAAATTTGTTTAATTCAGTTTTCTTCGTTTTTTCTTCTTTTTGTCGAATTATTCTTATTGGTAGTTTTTCTTTTCTTCATTCTCCACCGGATGAAATCATCGAACTTTTGTTTTTTATTCATGTATTTTGTCGTTGTTTGTGTCTTTCCTCTTTTGTTTTTGTTTTTTTTTTCTTTTGTATGGAATTAATCATTCATCTGTTTTCATGTACAGGGTTTTTGTTTATTTTGAACCGTTTTTATTATTAGACATACAAAAAAATGTTAAATGCAAAAGTTCTAGGAATTTACCTAAACTGCCAGAATTTGCTAAAAAAAAAGAAACAATTGACGATCGAGCACCTAACGAATGAGTATCAACTTTGTTATTTCAAATTTGGTTTCATACTTTTTTTTGCCATAATTTAATTTACTTTGATTAATAAAAATTTTATTGTGTGACATTTGTTAATTATAATTAAAAGACTGCTCATCAGGGACATTTTATAAAACAAAACGCTAACAACTAAGACAAATTTACGTAATAGAAAAAAATAATCAAAATATACAGTTGTTTTGATTTTCCATTTGATTCTTGAACAATTTCCTGATTATTCTTATTTTAAATTTGTTTGTTTCAATTTTTTTTCGTTTTCTTTTTCATTTTATCATATTTATTCATTCTCCATTGTCGTACTTTGTGTCCACCCTCTTTTGTTTTTTTTTTACTGCTACACTTATTTTTATTTACTCATACTCTTTTGTTTCTTTGTATTCTCGTATTGCATTTGTTTTTTTTTACAGTTCTTTCTCAGTGTCTGTTAGTCACTTGATTTTTGAACAGTTTCCTGATTATTTATTTTTGTTTTAAATCTGTTTGTTTCAATTTTTATTTCATTTGTCTATTTTTTCCGATAGTTTTTTTTTATTCTTTCTTCGCTAGATGAAATCGTCACTCTTTTGTTTTCTGTTGTAATTCTAAATTTTGTCGTTGTTTGTTTCAATTTGTTTTGTTTTTTTTTTCTTTTATATGGAATTATTTTTTCATATCTCTTTACTTGAGTGCTACACTTACTTTTTTCACTCCCACTCTTTTGCTTTTTTTTTGATGCAATTTAATTCTCGTATTGCATTTGTTTTTTTACAGTTGCGTTTTTTTTTTGTTTCATTGATCACTCGATTTTTGAATATTCTTTTATTTTATTTTCATTGACTCTCTCCCAAAAAAGAATCGTCGACTTTCTTTTGTTCTCTATTCATCTAATCCTGCGTTTAGATGTTAGTTGATACATTTCTCTTTTGTTTCTTCGCATAAAATTAATTCTCGTATTTCGTTTGTTTTTTCTACAGTTCCTTTTTTTGTTTTATCATGTTTATTCATTATCCATTGTCGTAATTTGTGTCCACCCTATTTTGTTTTTTTTTACAACTACATTTATTTTTATTTAATCATACTCTTTTTTTTCTTTGATTCTCGTATTGCATTTTTTTTACAGTGTCTGTTAGTCACTTGATTTTTGAACAATTTCCTGATTATTTATTTTTGTTTTAAGTTTGTTTGTTTCAATTTTTTTTTTTTTTCGTTTTTCTATTTTTTCCGATAGTTTTTTTATTCATTCTTCGCCAAATGAAATCGTCGCTCTTTTGTTTTCTGTTTATGTAATTCTAAATTTTGTCGTTGTTTCTGTTTCAATTCTGTTTTGTTTCTTTCTTTCGTATGGAATTAATTTTTCATATCTGTTTACTCATATACTACACTTACTTTTATTCACTCCCACTCTTTTGTTTTTTTTTTTGTATGCAATTTATTTCTCGTATTGCATTTGTTTTTTTTTTATAGTTGCGGTTTTTTTTTTGTTTCGTTGGTCACTCGATTTTTGAACAATTCCCTGTTTGTTCTATTCTTCGTATTTTGTTTTTTACGTATTCCAATTTTCTTTTATTTTATTTGATTTTCGTCGGCTTTCTTTTGTTCTCTATTCATCTAATTCTGCATTTAGTTGTTAATTGTTACATTTCTCTCTTGTTTCTTCGCTTAAAATTAATTCTCGTATTACGTTTGTTTTTTCTACAGTTCCTTTTTTTGTTTCTATCAGTCAGTTGTTTTCTTTTGGATAATGCTCTGTTTCTTTATCTTCATCTGCGTAGCTTTTTTGCGTAATCCAATTCTCTTTTATTTTATTTTTGTCGATTTTTTTAGCATTTACGTTTTCTTCATAGTCTTTGATTTTGGTTACCCTCAGCCCTAAAAAAAATCATCGATTCTCTTTTGTTTTGTTCATCTAATTCTCTATTTAGTTGTTAGTTATTTCAATTGTATTTTGTTTCTTCGTATGAAATTGATTCCTCCCATTACGTTGGTTTTTTCTGCAGTTCATTTTTTTTTGCTTCTGTTAGTCATTTTTTTTAACGGTTCCTCGTTTATTGTTGTTTATCTTATTCTTCGTGTTTCTTTTGTTTTTTTTTTACGTATTCCAGTCATTTTTCAATTTTTTTTCATTTCTTCTTCGCATTCCAGTTCACTTTCATTATTTTAATCGAATTTCTTTTTTCTTGTGTTTGCGATTTTCTTCGTAGTATTTTGATTTGTTCATTTACTCTTTGCCAAAAAAGAATCATCAGTCTTCTCTTGGTCTATATTCGTCTAATTCTGTATTCAGTTGTCAATTGTTTCAATTCTCTTTTGTTTCTTCGCATGGAATTATTCTCCTATTACGTTTGTTTTTTCTTTTGTCCTTTCTTGTTTCTTTTTGAACAGTCCCCCGTTTATTTTTGTTTATCCTATTCTTGGTGTTTCTTTTGTTTTTTTTACGTATTCCAATCAGTTTTTTTCAATTTTCTTTTGTTTCTTCTCATGGAATTAATTGTCGCATTGCGTTGTTTTTATAGTCCTTTCTTGTTTCACTTCATTTTCGAACAATTCCACGCATATTTTTGTTTATCTTATTCTTATTTGTTTTTTACGTATTTTAGTCCTTTCTCATTACTTTCCTCGATTTTATTTTATATTTACAGTTTTCTTTATAGTCTTCTCATTTTCATTCCAGTTCTCCTTTGTACATTCCCTTTTTTGCAGAAATCTATTTTTTTCTTGTTTCATATTTTGATCAGTCTCTTTTGTTTTTTCTTTTTTTGTTCAAGTTTATCTTTACGTTAATATTTTTTTACTTTTTCAAATAATTTTCAATAATTCTTTTCATTAGAGTCTGCTTGATCGTGTTTTTTTTTTATTTCGGTTGCTTTTTTTCATTGTCTTCAATTAGAACTGTACAATAATTGAATTTCACGAGCACCACCCGGGTATCTATTTCGGCCCTAAGAGGGGCCTCATCAGCAAAAGAGTAGTTCGAAAACACTACCGCAATTTACCGACTCGTTTTAATTACACCAATTAGGACATTTTTATTATATTTTTTCAGCATCGATATTTTTAAACTTTGATTTAAAAACATAATAAAATCTAGTAAGGCGCAGATTGAAAGAAAATCTTTTAATTTCAGTTGACGACTCATTTACTGTTTTCAAGCAAGTGTGAATTAAATCATATCAAAACTGTACATAACAACCTTAGTTGAGTCTTGTTGATTTGCATTCGTTAAAACGAAAAGCAGGAAGCGCTTACACGTGTAGTTTACGAAGTCGTAGAAGTAGTTTGAGTGTTAGCCGTATCGATTGATTTAATTTCCGAGAGTAATTTCCACGCGACGCTGTCGGCGTAGTTGAGGACCAAACTGTTTGACGTAATAAAGCTCCTGTCCCCGAATAATCTGAAAATAGCGCGAGAAAATCTAACAATCGCTCAAGAATCCGACGGGCGTCCGCACGAGTGGCTCAGGTTGGTGGGTTCCATCCGTCGCCGCGTGCAGCGCCATGCATCATCCTCTTCGGGCCAGCAGGAAACGACGTCGTCCACCTCGACGCCACAACCCATATCACGGAAGAATTCCCTGACACAAAGCAGGTGCGCGTCGAGATTTATTTTATGACCTTACTGTACGTACACGCAGAGGAACTTACTGGACCAGAGGAAGAAGGGTGTTGTTTTGTTTCAGACAGAATTTGAAAACCTTCTTTCATTTCATATTCAAAAGCTATAGAATTGAGATTGAGGGGGGGGGGGGTCATCTAACAAATGTATCAGTTTCAATCCCATTGCGTATTCTAAAAGCGTACGTACAGAAGTTTTTGTATTCAGTTTGCACGTGTTTAATTTGATTCGTGAGCGAGTACTCCGTACTTTTAAATATAATCAAATAAGCGCGGATACAATTCTCAATGGGGGCCTTTCGACTTGATTAGGTTCGACTTCTTCAAGAAGAGCAAAGAGGAGCCGTCGGATTCCAAGCTGGCGGACAAGAATGAGAGAAAGGAGGCGCGAAAGACGACCCTCAAGAAGCAGAGGAGCATCGAGCAGAACCCGATACCGAAGGTGCAGGATTACTTTAAGGGGCTGACGTCGAAGGAGAAGTCGAAGAGCGCGTCTGTAAAAAATATCCATAACTTAGTGTCCCCCACCAATAGTATTATTAATAAAGGTGTTCGAAAGAGTGATAAAATGAGTAGTGATAAGTCGCCTAAGTTAAGCTCTAGTTTTAATAAAAGGAAGGAGGAGAAGAACGCGAACAAGGATGATTTCCTCAAGGCCACCATGAGGATTTTTTTGGTGGTGTCACCTCCAGTAGGCAAAATTCAGGTAACTTTACCTCACATAATCATTCATCATTTTTTTAACATACAGTCAATTTATCATATGTAATGTTGATACATTTCTTTTTTCTTGCGAAACAAAAGCTCATGAAATACTTATTTTCAATTCAGAAGGTCCAAGAGAAACGCTTAGAAACAGAGACGTTGCAGGAATGATGCTGTAAGACCAAAGCAAACTTGTCTGAGCACCTAAACTTATTACTTGTGGAGTCATTGGCGATCCACTACTGTTACTTAAAAATAAAATGTCTGCAGAAAATTCAGAGGGGTGTAACTGAATCGTTTTCAACAGTCGCAGTCGTCGCCCTTATTTAGAAGAGACTAACGGTTTATAGCCCTTTCTAAGATGAAACAGTGCCCCCTCCTTAGTTTTGTTCGTCCCGAATACACTTGAACTAATAATAAAAATAAAATTGTGAACACCTATGAATTATAGAAGGTGACACATATGCAACATTTAAGGTTGAGGTAATTTTGAATAAAAAAAATTAATTAAGCAAATGCTTTGGTTAAATTGCTTAATTTAATGTATTTCTTGTGAATTTAAGAAATTAATGTTTGAAAATTATGTCAAGATACACTATAATACAGTGCGTTCAAAAATGATTGAAAGGCGTTCATTAACTTGATTTTTCGACATTAAAGCGTTATTACATGAAATTATAAAAAAAATCATACAGGTATTTCAGAATAACTTTTCCTAATTTTCAAAGATGGTAGAGGCCATCGAACTAAGCATTTTTCTCTAATAAAGTAATTTCCGGAAATTCAAAAAATTCGTCGTTTAATTACATGTTTATAATGAATAGTTCTTGTAATTAAATGCAAAATATTTTTTTAATATTAATTATTATTACTATTATAGTCAGTAAAAATAAACAATAATGTTACTTTTGGCTTTGATTTTATTTCAAAATTGTATTTTCTTCCTATCTTCATACATTATTTTAAAAAAAATGCTCAATTTGATGACCTCTATCATCTCTTAAAGTTAGGAATAGTTATTCTGAAACACCCTGTATGGTTATATTCCGAGAAATAGTAAAATACGGGTGACGATTTTCAAACTTTCCCTAGCCACACTTTTTCTTGTCGACGTTTTCCAATCTCTCGTCAATCAATCAAATAATTTCTTCCCAACAGCAACACAGCCAAACCTTCACTTTTACATCCAAGAAGTGAAACAGAACTTCAAGAGAAAGCATGAAAACTATTAAAAAAAAAACAAAAGAAGATCATTCTGACAATTAAAAAAGACAGCAGATTTATTTTAAAGGATTGAATGAAGAAAGTAACTGAAAAAATCGTAAAGTCAAAGAAATGAAAGAGAACTACAAAACAAAACGAAAATTCGAAATTCATTAAACGAAACGAATGAAGATCGATCTGATGATTAAAAATACACAGACATTATAAAATAAAATAAAAACTTGACGCAGACTAATTAAAGAAAAATAATAATAATTTGACTGAAGAAAGAAATAATTAAAAATTAATCTCCGCCCACAATAATTTTTACATCCGTAGATACGTATTTCGGCAACTAAGCTTCCATCCTCAGTATACACACTATCAATTTAAAAACGTAAAAAAAAAGAAACATAATTGGAAAAATTGAAACGTGAAAAACAAGATTAAGCAGAACTTGAAAAACAAGACACAAAAAATATTCATTAAGAAAATAAAAGAAGATCGATCTAATAATAAAAAGTACACAGACACTACAAAATAAAATAAAAAGTTGTATTAAAAAGAAAACGTAACTTATTACTTAAATGAAAAATTGATTGAAGGAAAACTTAAGTGAAAAAATTGAAAGATGAAACAGAACCTCTAAAGTAAACGCAAAAAATATTAAAGACAATAAGAAGAAAACAAAAGAACACCGAGGTAATGATAAAAAAAAATACGCAGACCTATTCAAAAAAATTATAAAAATTTGAATTAAGAAAAACGTAACTGAAACAATTGCAACATCAAAAATAAATGAACTAATAGAACAGTTAACGCAAAAATTATTAAAAAGTCATTAAAAGAAAAACAAAACTATCAATCTGATGATTAGGAAAAGCCAGCGGACTTCCTAGAGCAATCGAAATGTGAATAAAAAAACGTAAGTGAAAATTTTTGAAATTTGGAAAAATGAAATAGAACGTTACAAGAAAACACAAAAACTGTTATAAAAAATTCGTTAGAAAAACAAAAGAAGATCAATCTGACAATTAAAAAAGACAGCAGATTTATTTTAAAGAACTGAATGAAGAAAGTAACTGAAAAAATCGTAAGGTCAAAGCAATGAAAGGGAACTACAGAGCAAAATGCAGAAACTATTCAAAATTCATTAAAAAAAACAAATGAAAGTCGATTTGATGATTTAAAATACACAGATATTACAAAATAAAATAAAAACTTGACGCAGACTAATTTAAAAAAAATAATTTGACTGAAAAACAAGGTAACTGGAAAAATTGAAACATGAAAAACGCGATTAAGCAGAACTTCACAACAAAACGCAAAAAATATTCATTAAGAAAACAAAAGAAGATCGATCTAATGATAAGAAATACACAGAGATTACAAAATAAAATAAAAAGTTGTATTTGTTGTACTTGTTACTTAAATGAAAAATTGATTAAAGGAAAACTTAAGTGGAAAAATTGAGATGAAACAGAATCTCTAAAGTAAACGCAAAAAAGATTAAAGACAATAAGAAAACAAAAGAACACCGATGTGATGATAAAAAAAAATACACAGACCTTATTAAAAAAAAATGATAAAAATTTGAAATAAAAAAAAAACGCAACTGAAACAATTGCAGCATCAAAAATAAATGAACTAATAGAACAGATAACGCAAGTACTATAAAAAAATCATTAAAAGAAAAACAAAAGATATATCTGATGATTACACACATAAAAATTTTCGGGATAAATTGTTATCTTTCTAATCGGTGTTAAAATTTGGATAAAGTTTTATCTGAAAAGTTGTTAATCCTTCTCTAATTTGTGTTATTGTTGTCTTTTTTCGATTAAAATGCCTCTAGAAATAAGTGTTAAAAAAAAGATGAAATAATTTTACTCCAACAAGCATAAGCTTAACTCCTGTTTAACACCGTACAGTGAACATATTATCGAAAACGGACTAATCGAATAAAAAGGAGTTAAGTTACACTGAGTAGTAAAGTATTCTCTCTGAATTGGCGGAAATCATCACCACATTTTATCCAAAAATGTAAAAATAGTATCCTAAAGGTGGTAATTTACACTTATTTTCTTTTCGCGTATTGGTTGATTGTGATTTATGATTATATTATATTAACTCCTTGAAAGATAGAAATAACTATCGTAAGGATTGATGTGACACTTTTTAAAGACGGTCATCTTAACTCCGTTTATTTTAACACCAAAAACGAATGGACGCGAGGGAACACCGAAAAGGAGTTAAAAAAGTGTTAGAATTAACTCCAGATTTTTATGTGTGTAGGAAAAGCCAGCGAACTTTCTAAAACAATCGACATTTGAATAAGGAGGAAACAAGGAAACACAAAAATTGTTATAAAAAATTCATTAAAAAAAACAAACGAATATCGACCTGATGATTAAAAAATCAAGACACAAACTAATTAAAAAAAAAATAGAAACGTAACTGGAAAAATTGAAGCACGATAAACAAAATTAAACGGAACAAAACACACAAAAGATATTATTGAAATTTTAATAAGAAAACAAAAGAAAATCGACCTAATGATAAAAGAAAAATGCAAAAATTTATTTGAAAAGAGTACGAATTTGAACTAAAAAAGAAAGCAACTGAACCGTAAGCTCTAGAACGTACGTAGAAATGGAATCTGACGAGTTATTCAAAATGTGTCGAAATATACAGGGCGTCGCCCCATTTAAATTTTTGAGAAAACTTTTAAGTTTCAGTTGTGTCTGTCCGAACGCACATTCTACTTGATTTTAGATTTAGTTATGCACACTAATTTTTTAACCGCTAGTCATATTCCAGCTCTTTCATCTAATTGGGTAGTTGTAGATTGCGATTGCTTCGATTTAGAGCTACAGTAGTTCGATAAAAAAACATTTACTTTTAAGAGATCTATCAAAATGCGCAATAAAAATAAAAGTACGCTTCATTTAGAAAAGTGTAAGTTAACTCACTTATGGAACATGCTGTATATGTACAAGATACTTTTCTTTCCACGCCAATGATAAGCATATATATGTTATCATGACATAATTGGCTAAATTATAATTAATACATTGAGATAATATTTATTTAATTACTCGCGATTGTTTTTAAGTGTTGAAGATACCGTGCGATAGAATAAGAAATAAAAATTGTTGGTAGCACTAACATCAGACTGTCGTTAGTGACAAAACAAAAGCTAGGTTATGTCACAGCATAATTTAAAATTGACAAGTACTTAATTCGATAACCACGTTTGATCATATGACGTGCCCAGGAAATGAACAAAGCAAGTTTGCGTTTTATTTTCATTGTTGCTAAAAACGCTCATCCTATGATTAATTTAATAACGTGTTTACTTTTCATGGCAACGTTCATCCATCACTCTCTTACACATTAAATTGGCATGAAGCTATATCGTTTCTTATTTATTTTGATCACGATTTGGGTTCAACGCGAATCTAATCATAAGATCAGAATACGGGCCATAATAGTGTTTAACAAGATTGTCTGGGAATGTCAAATACATAACCTAATTTTCGTTTCGCCACTAAACATATGAAGATACTGGGGCTGCCAACCCTAAATCGCTGAAGGCGCTGAGCGTGACAAGAATAACCTTATTGTAGGTCAGCAACGCAAAACCTAACCTAAAAATAAAGCCAATTTGACGATTATTTGAAAAAAAATTACATCACAGCACAGCATTAAACGCAAATCAAATTTAAAAGACTTTTTGAATTTTGCAAAGGAAGTCTAAAATAAAATAAACTTTTTCTAAAACTCATTACGACTAAAACGTATAATTTTTTCCTCTTTGCATTTTTCCGGAAATATCCGAAAGTACTTTAAGAGCTGTTCACTTTCCTTGTTATTTTGAAGGGGAATTCGCGTTAGAAAGGAAAAAATAGCCCCACAGGCTTAAAATAGAAACGAAAGAAGGATTTGCCGGTTCGCTAACGAACCTCCGAACTACGGTAAGATGAGAAGGAATCATTTTTGATTTAATGAATCTCGTAAGCACTCCGAGTTACATAATCTTATCGAACACCAGTAATAGTTACGTGTAACAGAAAAATCATCTTGTATTCTTCGAAGCAGTAGCAATTACGTTCAACGATTGTTTCCCGGAGTTTAAATTACGTTTGTTTTATTTTTTTACTTAATCGCGGAAACTCTTCGGCAAAGATTTTCACAATTACAACGAAAAACTTGTAAAAACTCGCGAAAGTTCTAACATCTCGCCCCCTTTAAAGATATCTTCCGAGCAATTAGCAGGATTTTATTGGATTGTTTCCCTGTCCGGCCCCTGAAGTATCCCCTGGAAAAATTGGCGCGGTTAAAAGGAAAGTTTTCTTTCATATTGCTTTTCTTGTGCGACTTTTTCTGACATAGGTCGAAGGGCGCAAATCATCAAAGTGTCTTTTACGATTTATTTGGAGGTTATAGGAAATGATTTCGAACAATATTGTGAGGAAATAGAAATGTTTTTGCCTAAATTATAATTAAAAAAAATCGTTAATATCGTATGTTTCATTTTGAATTGTTTATTTTAAATGTTTGTCTGTAATTTATATCAACGTACAAGGTGTGGCTTAGATATCATGTAAACACTATGTCTTCCACCTCTTTTCAAGTTTCGATGAAACTATCTGTAGATAGAAAAATCTAATCTAATCTTGTCTTTGTTCTGTTTATTCTTCTTTCTTTTTTTTGTTGTGGTTCAACTTTAAAGCAAATTTATTTTTATGTGAATTATTAGATCTTTATTCAAAACAAGAAAATTGCTTCCCCAAATTTTGCAAGGAAAAATCGCCGGGCCTTTTATCCCTTAATAAATGTTTAGGAAGGCAATAAAAATGCAAATGAGTTATATTTTGTTTCCGGCCTGCAGTCGGTCATAAAATGGGATATTAGTGCAGCATCGGCTCGGGAAATATGCGTCAATTTATTACGAGATTAAAAGATTTTCCTCGCCTACACCGCCGACTTGAATAAACAAGAGATTAAGTGTTCCCGGGTACAAAGTCATCTCGGACTATGTTCCCGGCGATATTTTCCTAGCCCCGACGTTATTTACGTTTTATTAAAAGTTTGTTTGCGCGAATTAAATGCGCCGCCGCCCGTGAAAAATGATGCGAAACTTGAGCCCGTTAGTCAAATTTTCGCAATTACCGCCAAGTTTAGTTACCGTGAAGAAGTACACCACGTATAAATAAGGATATGTCCGCATAAGCTCCGTTGAATGAGTTTCAGAAGTTGGGAAATTAATTCGTTGAAAATGCGGGCGCAAGTTTAAGCCAAGTTTTTTTTTTTCTGTACTTTCGTGAACAGAAAACTTTGTTGCGTTTCTTTTTATCGTGGAAAAGCATCGTTGATTTCGATTAAAACGAAAAGGAAATTGTGCTGAAAGAAAATGAAATAAAATTCCCAACGAACACGAAGCATTTTATACAGGGTGACTGTTAATTAACCCGACAAAATGGAACCATTAAGAGAAGCGATGCCCGAAAGTGTGGAAAAAAAAATAAATACACTGGCTTTAAAAAAAAATGAACCACCCTGAAGGAGTATACGCAGAACTTTGAAGTTGTGTGAAAATGACAAGAGCATGCAGACAAACAAATGATTAAATTATCAATTAAGTCTAACACTATTTATTCAAATAAAAATTAATAATGTGTTGCATCTCTTCGTACTCTTATACATTCAGCGACCCTTCTGAGCATGCTGGAAATCAGGTGGTCGATTGTCTCTTGAGGGAGCTCATTCCAGGTTACCTGCAGCTCTTTACGGAATTCGTCTAACTGTTGGGAGGATGAGGTAACTAACGCAGTCTTCTGTCCATCATGTCCCAAACATGTTCGATTGGGTTTTAAGTCCGGTGATCTTGGCGGCCAAAGCAAAATCATTGTTTTCTGCTAGGATGTCTAAAGTTACGTGGGCAATATGAGGGTGCGCGTTATCATACTGGCAGACAGACTCTGGAAGGTTTTGAAGAAATGGAAGAACAACAGGTCCCAGGGCTGTAGCGCCTCGCGTTTAGTGTGCCCGGAATGGATACTAAAGGAGACTTGCCTCCGTAGTATATTGCCCCCCAGGAGTTAAAGCTGTATAGCGAGCATACTGTAAATTTTGCCTCTGGCCTCTCAGTCGTCTAATTCGTCTAATCCGTACACGTCACAAGCAAAATCTGGATTCATCACTAAAAATGATTTCTTCCCATTCATGGTCCCGCTGCCTGTCTTGACCCCACAGCAGTCTGGTGGCTTTATGTTATATTGTCATAGGTAGACGAAAATAAGGACGATATGAGCGCAATTCCCACGAACGTATTCGGCGATACATCGTCCTCATAGAGACCAATTGCTCTTCCCCAATTGATTCCAACAGCTCGTGATGGTTCTGAAGGGTCCTGAATTGGACTTCGTCTTAAGAGGCGATCTTCCCGTTCTTGTGTTGCTCTGGGACGTCCACTACCTTCACGACGAGCTTCTAGGTGTTCTTCCTGCCAACCTCTCCAAGTTCGTCTCACAGTGCCGTGCGGTCGACTTACACGTCTACCAATTTCCCGATAATTCGCCCTTTTTCAAAGGGTGTGAGTTGGTAAAAATTTGCACGTCTTCGCACTCGTGGCATTGTTAGAGACACCAGCAAGTACACCAGTAAAAAGGCAAACTAATACGGCGAAATAATACGATGAAGAAAGTAACTGAAACAAAAAGACTTGTCACGTGACAACTTCTTTGAGAAGTGACAAATGGCTGTCATTATTTAATCATGCTTTCGTCTCCTATTTCCATGCAATTTTAAAGTTCTACGTTTACTCCTTCAGGGTGGTTCATTTTTTTTTTAAACGCAGAATAGTTTATAATTAAATAAAAATTTACCTCAAAATACAACTCCGGTGCTGCGCACGAAATATGAACCACGTTTTATAAATGCGGCAGTATAATAGGACTATTATTGACTAACCGCTTGCCACAAAGCGACCTTGTAACACATCTCAAGTCGTTTTGTTACACGTTTAACGGCAGGAAGCAGAAGTCTGAGTTATTTCTTTTACGCGTCGTAATTTCTCAAATAATTGGAAGGGCTAAAGAGTAATAAATCCGCAAATAATTGTATAAATAATTCAAATAATTGTATAAATAATTCTAATCCACTGATTGATTAAATTAGCATTTAACAGCTGATTGTAAAAGCACCAGAATTTATTTCTAGGGAAAATTTAGATATATTTGGATTGAGACGTCAAATTCACAGCGTACGTCTGTCATAAACTTTTATGATATTTACTCAGGCAAGCTTGTCAGGCCCGCCGCTCTCTGTTGTGCAGATTGTGCAACGCACAAGGGCGCCGGATTAAATAAATATAATTAAAAATGAATTGCTTCGGAATAATTATTCAAAAGCATCTTGCTTATAAACTTTATAAGTGCCACAGAATACTAATCTTGTAACAGAAGCGGCATTAATAACTAGAAAGAGAAAGAAGTGCACTACCAGTTTAAATGTCTTTCATATCCACACAGCATGCGTTGTATAAGGGCGTAATGCAAGACAGAGAGAAAAGAATGCGTTACCCCCTAATTAACACAGGATGGATAATTTGCTTATGAAGAAGCATGGCGGAGTAAAATTTCGTAACGAAAACTATCCAAGTGTGACCTAGTAACAGTAAAAATTTCTGAAATTAGCGATAAATGTATGGACAGAAAAGGATATGGGGAACACCGCCTGTGCTTATAAGGGTAGCGAGTACACATTTTATTCGAGAAATATGGAAGATCGGCGACGTTTTATTCGAGATAAAACAGTGTACGTTACTTAAAAAAAAAATACAATTTTTAAATGTCATTTAAACATTGATTACAATTTGAACATTACATTTTTAAAAACTTTTCACCGAGAATTTTTTCTTTTATTATTCACTTTTAGATTTCTTTTCATTCTTTATTCGAATTTTGCTCTAAAATCAGAACAATTCGCCTCCGCGATTTTCTTTTGTTTTTTTTGTTCATCTTGTCGTTCCTAATACGGTTTTGTTTTTTGTTATTAGAGTAACAGAAAACAAAAGATCGACATTTCTCTTGTGTTTGAGTGTTTGAAATCGAAAAGTGCCAGAAAATTAAAAGAAAAAGAAGCGACAATCATAACAATAAAAAAGGAAAACTAGAAGGAGCTAAACGAAACAATAGATTACTTGTTAATCTTTTAATTTTCGAACGCGCCACCGGAAAATCTATTGTCGACGTCGTTTGTTTCTCTTTTCTTTCGTTTTTTTAATCGAACATTTTTTTGACATTTCTTACGTTTCCTTCAGAAACTATTTGTTCTACATTTCATTATCCTTTATTTGAGTTAATTTTTGTTCACCATGTTATTCGTGATTTCGTTTTCTTTTATTGATTTCTTTTTTGGTATTAACAATTACAGAAAGAAAAAAGAAAGAACAGATCAGTATCCCCACGATATGTTTAAAATCAAGAAGTGGATAGAAAATAAAAGTAGAAGAAAAAGCGTCAATAACAATAAAAAAAAACAGAAAATCAAGAAAAACTAAACGAAACACCGGATTTATTTGTTAGGCTTTCGAAAAATCGTCGATATTCTTTTGTTTTCATACGTTTGTTCGCATTTCGATGTCTCTTGTTTCGCTTCCTCTTTTGTTTTCTTTATCGAATAATTTTTTGATATTTTTACATATTCTGTTCCTTTCCATTAGTCTTTCGTTTTCAAAAACCGTTAACGAAAATGTATTCATTACATTCAAAAGTCTTGAATTTAGACGGTTACAATGACATTGTAATGTCATTGATATAAAATCAAATTTGAAATCAAACTATTTATGATAAAATTCGAAATAGGCTTAATATTTCGGACAAAACTTCAAATGCGGGCCCCCAATAACCAAATCCTGGGTACGGCACTGTGTTTTAGGTGCATGATAGTGATTCTCTGAATGCACACCAATTCCACATGTGGAACTCGCCCCTAGTGCCGCTTCTGTATAGATTAATATTCTGTGAAAGTGTTATAGATAAAACAGTATATACAGGGTGACTGACAATTGTTTCGCCAAAAGAAGAAACCACGAAGAGAAGCGATATCCCAGAGTTTGGCAAAAATGTATGTACACTTCTGTGCAATAAAATATTAAGCACAGTAATTATTTTAGAGTTTATACATTTCAAAAAGTAATATTTCTGCCAATTTCTAAGATGGAGTTGCGTTAGGTCCAATTTTTAGAGCACTTTTAAAGTTTTCATTTGATTCTGCTTCGTATTTTAATCAAAGAAATTTGCACTTGTTGTCTACGTCCGCGTTAAACTGTAATATTTCAGTGTGTTTAATTTTATTCCACAGAAATGTACTTTAGTTTTCGAAAAATAATTAATCCAAAATCATAGCCAAAACGATGATATGTCTCTGGTTAAGGTTAAAAAAGAGTATTTTATAGTTTTACGATTGTTACGGCATTGTACGTTAACTTGACCTTTAAACGGAATTGGTGTGACCAGCTGAAATACGAATTCCAAAATATTTACGAAATTATTGATGAATCACCTGAAGTAAATTATTCTATATAACAACTGGATCAACGGCAACACTTCTCGTGCGTATTTTTTACAAAAACGAGACAAGGATATTCGCATTACTCAAATCTGTACACAGCTTTAACCATCTGATGAAATAAGACGAATAAAGATAGGGAATGCGCCTTGAATTTGTTAAACTTTTAATAGATTTGCATTAAAATAATTCGTCACACATAAAACGAAATTATAATGTTTAACAATCGAAACAGATTACGAATGTGTTTACTGATTATAAAATTTTAAATTCTGGTTGAAGGGCAAGCTTCTTAAAATACAATTTAAATTAAAATTAAAGAAAAACACTAGGAATCCTTAACACAGAGATTTCAATTGTTTTTCATTTTAGTTATTTAGTTGTTTACCTGTCAAAGCAGGTGTTCAAAGTGGGGCCATTATCCTTTGTATGGAATAATCTACTTCAGGTGGTTTGCATGCATTTTTCAAGTAAATATTTTAGAGTTCGTATTTCACGGCGTCCTCGTGTGTTGACCCAAAAAGAAGTTGTTGTGAAATTCCGCTGAAAAGTCAAGTTCACTATGCCACGGCGCCGTAGCTATCATAAAACTATAAAATGCTTTTACGAGGGTGTTTATTTGCTCATCTGTTTCTTAGCTAGCGCCCCATCATCATTTTGAGGTTAATTTTTCTTGAATTACTTCTCGAAAATTAAAACACATAGAATTCGTCACACCCAAAACGAAATTATAATATTTTTTTTTACATTTTCCCAAACTCTCGGGCGTTGCTTCTTTTAATGGTTCCATTTTGTCGGGTTAATTAACAGTAACCCTGTATAGAAATTATCACAACCCCTTTGACAAACCGACACCGACGGAATAATCTAAAAGAGAAAAATTAATCTCTGTGTGACTCCCAAATGTATTGATTGCTTCACTACCTTTAATAAATTTAACTTTTATGTTATATTTTATTTTATTTTATATTTTAATTATACGCTTTGTAATAAAATAACTGTGACCACTGAGACTTCTTCTCAGATTTAATAACTTCTCAATTATAATAATGAAGTAATTTGTTATGTTATTTTCGTTGTGTATACTCATATTATTTAATTCGTACAATAATTTTAAGTATTCACTCCGGCTAATTAAACAATTAAAAAGACAGAAAACATCAAACAAATTACACGTTATAAACTTGTTTTCATTTCACGCCCTTCGAATTGAATTTCCAAGAATTCGGACGACAACAAAACATTCTTAATTAGTTAGTAGTCCCGTGCCTTTATTAATTAATTTACAAGTTAATTACATCTTACGCACACGTTATATACGAGCTAAGGATGAATGGAATCCGAAAAATAACCTGCCGGAGTTTTTCAATTTCAGAGCTAACATTTTCCAAGTTATACTTTTCTAGAAGGCGTGCAAGAACTTTGAGACGCATAGGTTGCAGTTTGCAAGCGTTAGGCGGGAATAATAAAGAATATCAAACCGCCGGATTGCATAAAGTTTTCTCTGGAAATCGTTCCGGTATAGTATAACTTTATAAACTTATGGAAGATGCAAGTTTTTCATTTATTTACCCCCCCCCCTCGTAGAAACTACAAACGAGTTTTTCTGCAAAATCACCTTGAACCCCAAAGGACTTATCGTATTATACCTTCTTATCAAGAACTTTCTTGAGAAATTAAAAAAAGTCACGATAGGCAACCAAACATGCATATTTGATGTGCCCATAAGAAAGTAAGCCATGCTATATCAACTCATAATCTCGTACATATCTGTTTTCGTTTCAGAACAAAAACAGAATCTGATATTTTCATATCAATAAAGGATCAAGGGGGTTTAGCGCCAGTATAGGTCATTAGGGGCAGGCAATAAATCAAATTATTTTAGCGCGACGCTTTGATATATCGCATAACTGAATACACACACAAGGCGGCGGTTTTCCTTTTATTTTTCATTTTTTTTTATGCGTCGCATTGAATGGTCCCAAGCGTAGAGTACGAGCCATTCAATTTGTTGTGTGTGATTTTGTAATATCAGGAACTTGCGTCATCTAGATCTATATTTAGATGTTTTATGGTGGATGAAAGCGAATTATTGATTCCGCTGTTTATTAGGGTAATTTGCAGTTGCTTAATTAATTTCTATTGCAAATCGCACACAATCAGTTTCGAACGTCTCTCGGCGCTGAGGAGTTGCTCGGATCGATGCTGAACTAGATTTATGAAAAGGACGTGGAATGTTGAAAAGGAAGAACTCTGTTTTTGAAACCCTTTTTGAGGACCTTGAACTAAAATAGCCATAGTCATCTTAGCCTTAGTCTTCCAGTCAATTAATCCTACGGAAGTTATTGCAAAAGTAGATTGGAATGTTTCCTTTCTTTTTGCAAAAAGGAAAAAGGCATTTAGCATAACAAAGAACGCAAATGTTACTTATTTTGACCTAGCAACAAGTCTGCGCTGTTTCTTTCACCAGCTTTCCCCAGGGTGAACTATAAACCCAGCTGATTCGTCGTAACCTCGACGGCGAACTCAAACCGTCTCGATTTTGGAGATGATCATTCGCAAAACAACAGGAAATGTTAACAAAAGCTCCAGCAAATTGTAACACATGACACAGTACCGCCACCACCGATGAACGAGTTATGACGCGCTTCCCACCAAACAAAACGGAATGCCGATGAACGAGTTATGACGCGCTTCCCACAAATCAAAACGGAATGACGTATAGGAATCTCGAATGAAGTCAGCTCCACCCAATAAACGCAAAGGTCATCGATCATGCTATGTTTTTGTCGATCGATAATTTCAAGTCTACGTCGGAGTGTTTGAGACGGTCTGGAGTGCCAAGATGATCTCTAAATTGTCCAGAAATTCTCCAATGTTGCCATTTTTCCATGCGAGATTTTAAAACGTACAAGTTTTGGTCCTTGTATGTTTACAGTTGGATCTCTCATGAAGAAGAAGAAAGGATCGCATTCCAGAGGAATAAAACACAAGAAAAGACAACTGGGATGGTTGAGGCACTTACACTGAATATCAGAAGACTGATTAAAGAGGAGAAGGATGTTTTAGATAAGATCCCAAGGAAAAATAAACGATGATCATGGTGACGAAAGCCAATCTTCTTCTGAAAGTCGTTCCTTCCTCTTAGTAGAGTCCAGATTTCACAGTGTTCCAATATTTATCGTTCTGCATACTCTGATCTTGGCTACTGTTATTGTCTTCCTCATCGTTTTTGCTTGCCACTGTCGAATTTAGAGTGATTTGCCATTTTAAAGATGTATCGTGTATTTTGAGCTTGTCTTCTTTCTTCTCTTCGGTTTTTCCTCTTCTAATAACCCTATATTTTGTATTTCCCTCGGTCATTCTCGCGGTTTGTTCCATTTCGGTAACTACTTCTCCCGATTCCTCCTTTGATCTAGTTATCATGGCCACCTCGTCACTATTTGCAATCATCTAGTGTTGCTTTCGGTGGTGGATTATGCGAATTAATTCGTAAGAAGGTCATAATGGAAAAAGAAGAGGAAAAAACGAAATGAGATAAACCCGACGGCGGAAATAGATGGGGATCGAAGTTTGGAAGAGAGCAATGCAGGAAGCTGATGAGGAAAGGGGATGATCTATGAATCATTGCAGAATAGGACCGAATGCAGGAAGCTGATGAGGAAATTTGATAATCTAAGAATCATGGGACTTTAAGGCCTATAGTGCTGCTTGTTTTAATTTTCCGTAAAAACCGATCTCCGTGGTTTGGACGACTTTCGTTTGTTTCAATGAATGTCCATCACTCTTTGACCTGAGTAGGTCCACTAAAACCGAAGTAATTCTTCGTTTCCTTGGCGACATTCGGACCTTTGACCTCCCTATTATTTCCCATGGAATGTCGTCTTGAATAAATCCTTTCCATTTCCTTTTCCATTATTTATTGTCATTTCTGAGTGTTTAAAACCAGGCCGTTTAACTTAGTACTTGAAGAGATAATTAGAGAAAATAGATAAGAAAGTTTGGGACGTTACTGAATTGTACGAATCAGCGCCTGGCATACGCTGATGACATAACCATAAAGCCTAGGGCAAAGGAGAACTTAAGAGGCGCAGTAATAAAACCAGAGCACATGACTGAAAACATGTGACTGAGAATTAATCAAAATATATGAAATTGAGAAGCAAAAACTCACCAGAAGGTAGTACTTAATGCCAGGGATAGAACAGAATATTGGTAGATAGTTTCAAGTACCTGCGGAGCACAATGCTGAAGAAGGAATAGAAATTTAGGAAAGAATGCCAAAAGACTCAAGATCTATTAACTACTGCAATCAAAAGGTATATACAAAAGTAAAATATAATGGGACCAGCTGTTATGTATGGAAATGAACTGTGGATATTGAACCAAAAAGAGAAGAGAGAGTCTCGGGGCATTTGGGAGCAAAAAATGGAGGGTAGAAGGTGGGAGATTTCTAAATGAAATGATGGAACTCTTCTGAATGAAGAACTGACAATAACAACTTCAATAAGAAGCACGGTTAGGGCAAGTATATAGAAGATCGCAAGAGAGAGCGGCGAGACAAGTTCTGACAAGCGGCGAGACAAGTTCTGACAAGCGGCGTAGAGAGGAGAAAAAAAAGAAGAAGAGGAAGTCACAAATAAGATGGCTAGACACAACAGAAGAAGATCAGAACTCACCAGAATATTCCACTAGAAGGTAGTACTTAATGCTAGGGATACAACAGATTACTGGTTTTGAAAAGTAAATAGTTCCAAGTACTTGCGGACCACAACGCTGAAGGACAGAAATTCAGGTGAGAATGCCAAAAGGCTCAAGATCTGTTAGACTGCTGAAATCAAAAAGCATATGCAAAAGTAAAGAAACGAACCTATAATGTGCCCAGCTGTTATGTATGGAAGTGAACTGTGGATATTGAACCAAAAAGAGAAGAAAGAGTCTCTTGGCATTTGGGAGCGAAAAGTGGAGGGCAGAAGGTGGGACATTTCTGAAAGAAAACAACTGATGGAACTCTTCTGAATAGAGAACCGACGGTAACAACATCAATACGAGCACAATTAGGGCAAGTATATAGGTAGTACTTAATGCCAGGGATAGAACAGAATACTGGTCTTGTAAAGTCTACCTGTAAAGTGGATAGTTTCAACTACTTGCGGACAACAATGCTGAAGAAAGGACAGAAATTCAGGAAAGAATGCCAAAAGGCTACTGGAATCAAAAAGTATATACAAAAATTTAAAAAAAACGAAACTGTAATGTGACCAGCTGTTATGTATGGAAGTGAACTGTGGATATTGAACCGAAAAAAGAAGAGAGTGTCTCTTGGCATTTGGGAACGAAAAGTGGAGGGCAGAAGGTGGGAGATTTCTGAAAGAAAACAACTGATGGAACTCTTTTGAATAAAAGCACGGTTAGGGCAAGTATATAGATGATCACAAGAGAGAGCGGCGAGACAAATTCTGACAAACGGTTTAGAAAGGAGAAGAAAAAGAAGAAAAGGAAATCCAGAATAAGATGGTTAGATACAACACAACAAGCTCAGAGCTCACCAGAATATTCCACTAGAAGGTAGTACTTAATGCCAGGGACAGAACAGAATACTGGTTTTAAAAAGTAGATAGTTTCAACTACTTGCGGACCACAATGCTAAAGAAAGGACAGAAATTCAGGAGGGAATGCCAAAAGGCTTAAGATCTGATAGACTACTATGCAAAAGTAAAGAAAACAAAACTATAATGTGACCAGCTGTTGGAAGTGAACTGTGGATATTGAACCAAAAAGAAAAGAGAGAGTCTTTTGGCATTTGGGAGCGAAACGTGGAGGGCAGAAGGTGGGAGATTTCTGAATGAAAAGAACTGAATAGAGAATCGACAATAACATCAAAAAGAGCACGGTTAGGGCAAGTATATAGACAATCACAAGAGAGAGCAGCGAGACAAGTTCGGACAAATGGCATAGAGGGGAGAAGAAAAAGAAGGACATGGTTAGATACAACAGAACAAGATCTTGCAGAGTTAAGAAGAAGAGACTGGGAAATAGAGATAATCGTTTCAAAAGGCGTTAGCCAACTTGGCTTGGAGAACTCAAAAAAATCATTCATTTTATTTCCTTAACTTCCAAACTATTCTTATGCGTTTCTTTTTTCGTTGCTTTAACGTTGTCTTTTCTTTCCCATGATTACTAAGATCTCAATTATTTTCCTTCTTCCTATTTTCTAACTCCCTCTTTCACTTTCATTATTACCTCAATCAGCTTCGTTGTTTTAATCCTTTTTGTCTTGACTTCCTTCGATTGGGATGAACCTGACGTCTTCATAAGCCAGGGGCCAATTAACCCATTCTTCTCTCTCCATAGGAATATTTCTTCTTTAACAACAACAACCCTTATTGCCTTTATGATATTGGTACACACTTGATTTTTTTTCCTCTTTTCTCGTTCTTCTTCGGTTTTCTCATTAATGTGATTATGGCATAAGTTTGGTTATTCCTTTCATCATCCTTTTCTTAAGTAGTGATATTGGGCTTCCCTTATTTTGCAAGCAAACTATTTGGTTGTCAATGGAATTTCCCTCTTCAGTATTTTATGCAAAGCCGGTCACATATGCCTTTCATTGCATTTAAAATATGTGCATACAAGCGAATGAGACTTTATCTGCAAGATACGTACACGTCGAAAAGTCTGCCTATCTACATTTATTAGCGCACCTATGGCCCCACGTATTTTTTGTACTGGAACATTTATATTCCGGGCTTTTGGGTAGATACCGTGCAATATCCTTCCGAATTTGGCGTTCGGCCAAGTGCAGCGTCAACGTGCATTTTCCCACCCCATCCGATATTTATTATACAGCAGCTCCATTGAATCACATTCCAATTGATGGCCAAGCGCTTATCCTCGGTGGACTTATCGATTCATAATTGATTATGTTTTTTCTAATAATCCCTAACGAGCAGCATTTTTTTTTTTTTGACTATCAGTTTACAACTTTTAATTAATACTGGAGCAAATAAATTACGTGACCCACCGAACAATAATTTCGCGGCGAATTTTCCCAAAGTTTCATCGAAAATGTCCTGTTTGCCTTGAAGGTAGGTAGTAACAATTAATTAAAACTTATATCCCGTCCGAACTATCGTTCTGGCGGGCGGCGGCAGCTCTAAACTTTGTATTTATCGTTCTATTTCGGTTATTTATTGCGGAACGTTATCGTAAATTTGTTTGGGACGAGTTTTCTGGGGGAAGGGAGGGGGCGCAAAACCCCAAAAACCAATCGCTCCTCCACGATCTACAAACTTTCCTCTTTTTTAATTGTATTCAAAGTCTCACTGTAAATTTCACGTACAGCCTCGCCCAACTAAATCGACGTCCTGGGCGGGAAAATTTTCGTGTACCATCGATTTATCTGGACGCGAATGTAGGGACACAATAAAAAAAACATGTCGTTTAAACCAAATCAAAATCCAAAGCGAAATAAAATCGTACGTTTCCAGGCAATTTGATACTTTAGTTTATTTTACATTTATTGCTTTGCGTTCCTAAGGGGCCCTCAATATGAAACGTGCGGACCATGCTTGAAAAAAAAACTCTCATTTATTTTTTTTGAATCGCAATTGTGCGTAGCGCACATAAATTCTGGAATATTACGCAAGGGTTCTTGTACTGTAACGTAAATGTATTATAGAAAGAAGTATTGATTATTTTGTTGCCTGTAAAGGGGCGCAAAAATAAGTGATGTTATCTCAGAAACGTTTATTAAATCAGCCGTGAGTTTACTTTAACTTTCAGCTTCACTTTATTCTCATAGGAGCATTTGTTTTTGTAATTGTTCCTTTGGACATAAATGAAGGTTAAACCATAACTGAAATACCGAGCCTAAGATTTATTATATTTTGATCATAGGCCACCCCCAATTCACAGAGGAATACCCTCTTAATTATTAATAGGGTATTCCTACAACGTAAATGTGTTTTAGAAAGAAGTATTGATGCATATTTTACTATGAAATGTTTAATATAAAACTATAATATGAAGCAACTAATAATTCTGCCGTCTCTTGATTCTGACAAGAAAAATTATTATTACGCATAAAACACTTAGTTTCTTCATTTACTGAGGAATTAGAAAGAAATTAAAACTTGGAACATTTGAATTTCCCGCTAAAATCAGCTATTGTTCATGACGCACTTCACATTACAGGAATCTGTAATTTTTGTTATTAGAATTTACAATAAGACAAAAATGAATGATGTACTGAAAATTAAACGCAATTATTAAAAGTGCTTTTATCATGGAATATCACAAAGTAACGGTGGAACGCGTTAAATTTCTTTGACATAAAGAAATGTGAGTAACAAATTTCTTTGATTGCATCAAATTTGAATTTCCCGCCCAAATCGGCTATTGTTTATGACGTCACTCTTCACGTTAAAGGAGTCTGTAATTTATGTGTCATAAATTGCAATAAAACTAAAATAAATGTACTGAAAATTAAACGCAATTGATAAAAGTGCTTTTGTTATCATGGAATATCGCAAAGTAACAGCGGAACGTGTTAAATGTCTTTGACATTAGAAAATGTAAGTAACAAATGTCTTTGATTGCCTCAAATTTGAATTTCCCGCCCAAATCGCCTATTGTTTATGACGTCACTCTTTACATTACAGGATTCTGTAATTTGTGTGACAGAAATTGCAATAAAACAAAAATAAATGCACTGCAAATTAAACGCAATTATTAAAAGTGCTTTTGTTGTCATGGAATATCACAAAGTAACGGCGAAACGTGTTAAATTTCTTTCGCATAAAGAAATGTAAGTAACAAATATCTCTGATCGCGTCAAATTTGAATTTCTCGCTCAAATCGGCTGTTGTTTATGACGTCACTCTTCACATTACAGGATTCTGTAATTTATGTGACAGAAATTGCAATAAAACAAAAATAAATGTACTGAAAATTAAACACAATTAAAAAGAATAATTAATAACGATTAATTTAAATTTCTTTGACCCAAGAAAATGGAAGTTATTCAATTTTGCTGCGCGTTTACGAAACAAATCTCCTTGATTGCGTCAGATTCGAATTTCTCCCTCAAATCCACTCTTCTAGTTACAGAAATCTGTAATTTATTTTACAAAATTTGCAATAAAATAGAAACTGAACTGAAAATTAATCGCAATTAATATTAGTGATTATAACGATTAATTTCCATTTCTTTGACACAAGAAAATATAAGTAATTTTGCTGCACGTTTACGAAACAAATCCCACCTCATTCCACCATTCTCGCTCAAATCGACTATGGTTTATGACGTCACTCTTCACTTTACAGGAATCTGTAATTTGCTACAGAAGATTGGAATAAATGAACTTAAAAATGAAACACAATAAAAATAGTAATTAATAACAATTAATTTAAATTTTTTGATACTAGGAAATGTAAGTAATTCATTCATACGCGTTTACGTAATAAATCCCCTTTATTTGAATTTCCGTTCAAATCGGACGTCACTTTTCACATTACAGGCGTCTGTAATTTATGTTACGAGATTTCTCAATAAAATAAAAATAAATGTACTGAAAATTAAACGCAATTAAAAATAGTAATCAATAACAATTAACTTACATTTCATTGACGCAAGAAAATGTAAATAATTCATTTTTGTTACGTGTTTACGAAGCAAATTTGAATTTCTCACTTAAATCCGCTAGTATTCATGACATCGCTCTTTACATTGCAGAAATCTGTAATTTGTGTTACAAAAAAATGAATTGAAAATTAAGCGTAAATAATAATATTATTTGAAATTCGTCATTGATACAAAAAAATGTAAGTAATGCGTTTGGGAAACAAATCCCATTGGTTGATTCAAATTTGAATTTTAAAATTTATCTCAAATCGCCTATATGACGTCACTCTTTGCTTTACAGGAATCTGTAAATCTATTTTTATTTTGAAAGCCTCTTTGTTGTTACTACGTATGAAATGTTTTAAGTGTTAATAAGTATAAATAAATACGGTATTTTAAAATGTTTTGTACAACTCTACGTGTATTATACCGTATTTTATCATAAAATACCGTATTTTGTCATAAAATACCGTATTTTTATCCAAAAAATACTATATTTTATCATAAAATACCGTATTTTTGCAACACTACATAGGTATGAATAATCATTCACAATATTTTCTTGAAAATTAGATGTTCTTAGGGTGAACTTTTTGTATTTGTTTTTAGTATGATTTTTTTTTAATTTTAGTATTACAGCTTCTTCTACCTCGACAACAACGTCAGTATTATGTGACTTAAAATTTTATAATTTTGCTTTAGGGATGCCCTTATCGGCCAAGGTGAAAACAATCTCTACAAATAAAGAATTAAAACAGACTCTAATACCATAGAAACGTTATCTAATGTCCAATGGAAGTTTCCAGGGAAAGGATCATTTACAATTTTTGGCTGTAAGTTAGCTGGATTGGAATGGGACTCCCGAGTATCCTCTGTATAGCCATTTCTGCCATAATCGAGGCCTCATCAGCAGAAGAGATTACAATCAAGTTGACTTGCAGCCAAGTTTGCTAGGACAGGTAATTGTCCGCACTATTCACCTTGTGTATGCGATTTTGCTAGTCCCTGCACCGTCTAAGATCAGAATTCAAGCGTGCGATTGCCCGACTAAGCGATATGAAAAGGATCAACCTTTTATTAGAAAGTTTCGACCCTGTTGTTACATCCTCTTGATAGGCCACCCTCAAACCAGAGAGGAATGATTCATTAAACCCCCTTTTTCAGTAATTTCACGCACATTCTTGGAAGCTCACGTTGAATCTTCAAGGTTTAACACGAGCGGATTAGATTATAAAAGCAGGCGGGAGCGCGAAGTTTTTATCAAATAAAGAATTCATATTTTTTCAGTAGACTCAAACAAACTTCTATGATAACATCCTTTAGTAGAGCATATACTTCTTTCTATAACCTTTAACATGACCCCCCTACTTTTTGATACAACGATTATAATAAAATATTATGTAATTATTAATGATCGGATAGTTAGTCGACGTTTCGATGTACGTTGTCAGCTTCTTCAAGATTATAAATTGGTAACATTAAGAACTTATTTCTTTTAGCATTGGAGTTTAAGCCAACTAAATATTTTATATTCCGTACTTTACCGATTTAAAGAAGATTAACATTACATTTGAGCTTGAGCCGCTGCACCGCGGCATCCAATATAAAATCAGGAAAAAACAAACCCGTTTCCAATTACTCGCTTTCCGATAATCATTAAACTCCGCAGATGTTAAGCCCACTTGCATTCTGCGCTTTCAGGTTTTTTTCTTTTTTTTTAATTTCAGTCGAACTGACTGAAATGAGGTCGGAAGGCGATCGATTAATTTTACATTTACTAATATTTGCGCAGCAATTAGAACACATATAGAATTCTGGGCTTTATGTTTATTTCATGCAAAGTAAATACATGATTACTTGAGTATTGATTTCGGGGGGGCGAGGAGGCTTTAGGTTTATTGGTTACGATAAAGAACTTGATCATACTGTCAGCGAAAACGGCGATTATTTTATGTTAACTTAAACTGTCCGGGGAACTATTTTAAAATCAGATTTAGAAACTACGCTTAAATCCTCTAACATATTTCCCATTCGTGAATAAATCTCCTGAACATTTGTGTCAATAAATCAGTAAGCAATGCAGTCATTGAGCGGACGGATGTCCTGAAACCTTTCGAATGAGATTCGCTTTACAGCGAAAATATCTTCGAGAAATTGAGCGCAATACACTCCTCCAGTACTTGATCGATCATGTGTCGCAAACTTCCTCGTCTCTTGTACTCGCAAGTTTCCACGTGTTTTTATTGTTGAGCTCGAATAAATTCAGATTCGTCCTTAAATGTATGTATATCGGCGAAGTTCCTTCCGTCGGCGTCGCGTCGCGTTGGGAGAAACTCATCCGCGTTAATTAATAAGTTTTAGTTTGTCGTCGACAGACTAATCCGACGATTTTCTAGCGGGCTTCGCGACTTTATACCTACCCCCCCAAGATGTAAGGTGGAAGTTATTTTAGACAGACTTAATTATGAAGCTAACTTAATTTACCGTGATTAATTTCATAGTCTCCCGAGTCTCTAAAATATGTATCATTGCGAAACTTCGTCATCAAAATTAATAAAATATATCGGGAAGTAATAAATAAATAATAAAATAATCAATCTCCGGCGGCTAAGTTGCGTAAGAAACTGTCGGTCCTCGTGCGGCTGTTAATCGCCTAAAATACTCTCGACATATTGCAAAATAAAATTTAAATTCCATTTTGCGTTTGCATCATCATGTACGCCCGACCGCAGAAAACTTTTTCCATATTTCGCAAAGCGGCGGCGCTCCGCGTGCAACGGAAACAACCCTTAGGACGCGCCTGGCCCTCCCGAAGTTGCCCTCCCATAACACCTGTATTTTATTACCTTCCGGCGAGTCAATGTGGAGCCAAAGGGTTTCAATTTTTTTTTTTTTTTAGTTTGGTTGAAACGTCACCTCTGTTTTATACATACACAGACACAATGGGAAGAATAAAGTTACTTATTAAAAAAAAAATACAGTGAAACCTCTAAATAGCGGCCACCAAAATTTGCTTGAAAAATGACCGTTAAATATCTTTAATGTTACCCACAAAGTTCAGCTTCTTTCTTCAACTTCCCTTTCACTGTCCAAACCATAGTCCTCATTGTCAGTTAATTCACTGATTATTTCTTGAGTGCCTAAATGAAAACTTTCCGTCAAGACATTGCAATCAATAGATGCATAATTTTCCAGTGGAATTTCGTCTACTTCATCGAAATCTTCTTCTCGCTGGACCTTTTCCAAAAATCCTGCTTTCGCAGAACATTTAGAAATTGTAGCTGGCGAAACGTTTTTCCAAGCTCCCTGATATCCCAACTAAAGCTTTTTTCTGCATTTTCAAAAAAACTTTCGCTGTTTGTGAATTTAAAAACCTTTTGATAAGAAATTTTCTGTATCCCACCTTGACGTTATTAATAATTTCTTGATCCAATGGCTCAGAATGGGATGTGGTGTTGGTGGTAGAAAAACAATCTTCATATTTTCAAGTGTCAGTTTGGGACGAGACGTTGCATTATCCAGAAATAATACGACTTTTCTCATTTTTTCGTCAATTTTCTTTAGCACTGAAGTCATCATTTCTATTGTCATAGCTTTTTTTTATTAGATATACATTCCAACGGTAGTTTATTGATATAAGATCCTTTAAAACAACGAGGGTTTTTGCTTTTCCCAATGATTAACGGAGTTTCCTTGTCACCTTCCATATTTTTCTTTTTTTTTTCCTTTCTTTTAATTACCTTGGCGCACTAGAGAATAGGGAATGCAAAAAGCAATCGGCGTTCATCTGTTTCTTTTTTTCTGATGTCGAAATGAAATTTGTAAGTTCTCCTTAAATAATCGACCGCTTTTTATCGTCTAATGAAGAATTTATCAAAGGTAAAGTCGAACGCCTTTTATTTTGCTTTTGATTAGGGAATAACTACAAAACTGGAAAAGGCGATCATCAGTTCTCTGGAAAATAATCGACCAATTCTTTTTACGTCTCATGATGTAGAATTTATTACGTGTATAATCGATTGTCTTTTGTTTTTGTTTCTATTTTGCTTTTGACATAGGAAACAAATGCAAAAAACGATCGTCCGCTTCTCTTTCGGTGTTCCAATGAAAATCGAAAGTTTGACCCTTTTTAGTTTTTTTTTTCTTTTTAGGGATTACCTCCCTCTCTTTTCCAGTAGGAATTTTGTCTTTGTTATAATAAATACTTCTCTTTCCTGCTCCCATTTCTACAGTCTTACTTCTTCCAGCCATCTTTCCTTCTTGTTTGTCGCGTAAAGAAACTCTATCCTCGGCAGATTAGCTTAAAAACTTCAACTGCAACAAGACTTCCGGTTTGAACCTTGTCACTATTTCCATCATCTTCTTCTTGGCGAAAAACAACGAATAGTAACTCAATCCAAATTGAAAGCTCGTCCTAATTGACATTTGGTCGCAAACACCTGTGGGTTAAGTCCCTCTCATCGGAGCCAAAACATTTCATTTCTAATTTCGTCTTCTAGTTTGTCCATCTGCTTTCTTATAAATACATTCCACTTTGTTTCTTTTAATAAGTGTCCTTGAATTTGGAGCTTCTACATTTGCTGCACTTAGACTTCCCTTTCTTTCCATCATCAATTTTGTCGTAGTACTCGTTCATTTCCAACTACTTTTTTGTCTAGTTACAGATTTTTTTTTACATATTGGCAATTAATTTACTCCTAAGTATACCCTGCTTCTCTTACATCTTCCGGCCGTTTTTCTTTTTCTTCTTCGCCTCTTGTTTTTCCTGTGAAGAACTTCCTTCCTGGTTAGATTAACTCGAAAACAAGACTTCCTCTTCTCGGCAAAAAAAGGAGAATAGTGACGCCCTGATGAAGACCCTCTGTCTTCAGACATTACACAAAAGCAATCCAAAGATCACAGTTGCGTTAGTTTTAGAATTTTCTGCGGGTTTCTCTCCTAAATGGACCCGGAACACTTCATTTCTAATTTTGTTTTGTGCAGTTATCCTTCCACTTTCTACCTGTAAAAAGGCATCGCCATTGCGTTCGAACGTCTTTTGTTTCTTTTGGCGAGTATCTTCTTGGCAAAAAAAGGAGAATAGTGACGCAGTCGAAACCAGAGCCCTGATGAAGACCTTCTGTCTTCAGACATTACGTAAAAGCAATCCAAATATCACAGTTGCGTTAGTTTTAGAATTTTCTATTTCATTTCATTTCTATTTTTGCCTTGTGTGGTTATCCTTTCACTTTCTACTTGTAAAAAGGTATCGCCATTGCGTTTGTTTCTTTCGACGAGTATCTTCTTGGCAAAAAAAAGGAGAATAATGACGCAGTCGAAACCAGAGCCTCGCTGAAGGCCCTCGGTCTTCAGACATTACGTAAAAGCAATCCAAAGATCACAGTTGCGTTAGTTTTAGAATTTTCTACGGATTTCGCTCCTACTTTCGCTCCTAATTTTGTCTTTTGTAATTATCATTCCACTTTCCACTAGTAAAAAGGTATAAAAAGGTTTTTTTCAATGAGTATCCATGATTCTCGGGACTAAGCACAATGGAACTGAAGTAATTCTGCGTTTGGAACATTTGGACTTCCCTTTTCTCCCGTTTGTTTAGGTATCCATTGCTTTCTTTGTCTACTTTAGTTTTCCGTTACCTTATTGTTGCTTCTGTGTATTTGTGTTTCTTTTCTCGTTATTGCCAGCTTACCATTCCAGTCTTCTTCCATTTTCCCCTTCATATTTTCTAATTCTTTGACTGTCCTTCGTGTTCTGAATCTTTTAAAGAAAAGACGAAACTACAATTGAAGAAAAAACAGAAACAACTGCATAGGAATATGGTTGAACTTAAAGGCCTCAGGAGAGTCTCCAGAAAATGGCGAGAGTTGAAAACTACTCAGTCATAAGTGCACAGTAGTTCAAAATTTATTCAATATTTTAGGTGGTCACTTCATGGACGATGCCATAATTAACAAAACTCCAAACTTATTAAGAAGAAGGAGAAAAAACGGGGAACAAAAGCAGCAAATTTCAAAACATCGTTCAAGGTCAAACAACAACGGAAAGCAAAATGGTTTAGCTTCGATTGGGTGAGGAACGAATCATTTGAAACGCAAGAGGGTCTTAGCCATTTCGAAGTCGATTGAATATGTTAGAATTTGCGAAAAATGACAACAATTTCGAAATCAATAAAAAAAGGGAAAGGAAACAACCACCACTAAAAATAAAAACTAAGAAATATTAACATTGGTAAAAAAAATGAATAAACGTCAATATAGTCAACGTCAACTAGAAAACCAGATGGTTGACACACAGAAAAAATTAGGGGTTGTTCAGGACATACACTTCGACAAAAAAAAATAACAATATCTGAAGGCAACGGCGAATGAAAAATAAAAGAAGATCGATGATTCTCCTCCAAATGCCAAAAGAATAACAAAAGACAAAGAAATGAGGTAATCACTGTATTCAAGAAAGAAACGACAATTAAAAAAAATTAGTTGTGGAAACTGAAGCGTGTTTGTAGAAATTTGCTGAAGTCGATCAGCATCAGGGCAGTTGAAAGTTGCTCAAAAATTCTGCACAAATGGTGCTATAAGTGTTGCTCGACAATTTTGCCCAAGCGGTGGTGTAAGTGTTTGCTCGAGAATTCTCTGGAAGTGTAAGAGTGTTGCTCGACAATGCTGTACAAGCGGCACTGGCTGAACGGTTCGCGTTCTTTCTTTTATACCGCATTTTCGTGGCGGGGATTAGATAACTCTGCTTCATTGGTCTGTAGCAGAGTTGCTTCCTTTTGTGTTTGCTCCACGGCGGTTGTCATCGTTGCATTATTACATAGATGCCAACGTGACGTTCCAGCCGTACCTGTCAGCGTGACATTGGTTGAGGTTTGTCAGTCTGATGTTTCTTGGCATCTGTCTCTTTGACGTTTGTCATTCTGACGTTTCTTGACATTTCTTACAATTTGTCATCGTGCCATGATATTTCGTTGATCGCCAAACAACGTGCGAGCCTCCACCAAACAAAAGAGCACGGAAACAAATATTAATGAAATACAAAACTAAACAAACAAAAAAATTCTTCTTCGCGTTGTTTTGTTTCGGTTTTCTTTTGTTTCTGTTTTTTGAATTTGTCATCCCAAATTACTATTTAAATTTTCATTGTTTCTTTTTTAATTTAAATTTCCTTTTATTTCGATCTGTCGAATTAATTTCTCGTATTATTTTGGCGCTTTGTTTCTCTCCTGCTTTACTGTGGTCTATTGATTTTCTCACAATCGTTGTTCTTTTTTTGTTTTTCGTTCTTCTTCTTCTCATATTAATGAAAAAAAAATGATAAAAAGGAAAGTAAACGTAAAAAAGAAAGAAAGAAAATTCTACAAAAGAAAACTGTAAGAGTCATCAAAACAACGAGAGACAAAAGAAAACAAACAAACATGAGTTTCCTTTCCCGATATTGACTTTCTCATATTTGTCGTTCTTCTTTTGTTTTACCCTCCTTTTTCTTCTTTTCCTCTTCTTCTTTCCATATTGATGAACAAATATTATTATTGATAAAATAATTGGATGTAATATTAGAAAGAGCAAACGTCGATATAGTTTTATCGAAGAAAAATGACATGAAAGTATGAAGAATTAGAAGCGAAACAAAAGACGAACAGGAAACAAAAAGGAGAACAAAGGGAAACGGAAATGTAACGACAAACTTAACAACCCCTGAAGGCAACGACGAATGGAAAAATAAAAGAAGATTTTTTTTCAACTCCTTTATTGCCTCGATCAGCGCCACTTGGATAGAATCATACTCAATAACTCTATTATTGTTTTTTTTTTGTAATTCGTAAATCTGCGCCATTAATAATGTTTACGGTTCTCATGTACCAATTATAGTTTGCACATTAATCCGTTGATGAAGATCATTAATTATATTTGATCGGTTTTGGTGCAATTTGTCTTAAAGTTTCCAATTTTCCTGATAACTGACTTGGAAACTTTGTTTTTCAGGTTCGCTCTCGCAGCTTAAATCACTTAGACACGTTAGAAATGCGCTATGGGGCACCGTGCACCACCGACGCGGCTCTTAAAGACTCCAGGTCCGAACCAGACTGCACCAAACCCCTGTCGGTACCACCGGGTTCGTCTCTTCCGGAACCGCCTTCGCCCACCGTAGAGGCTTCGCCCAGTAGAAGGCACACATTCAGTAGATCACAGGTAAGAATATATTGATTAGCCCAATTAATATGACATGAACCAATGGAAATTGTACAGTCGTAGACAATTAAAAAAGGCACAATTATTGCTCCCTGCAGTACCTTCTTTCAATTTAGAAAGAAAAAATGGAGGTATTACAAAGTTCATTCCAACGTGCATGGAAAATTGAAATTAGGTTTCTTTGATGGCGCATGCCACTGAGAGGAGAACGATTTTTTTTTTTCTGTGAAAAAAGTATATTCTTGTTTACTGTAAAGAATGCGAAAAGGGAATGTAAATTTGGGTCACGCTCCGACTACAAACATTCAAAAACTGTCGGCAAGACAAAGAACAATAAAACGTGACGGATTTCGTGCGTTTTTTTCTACACATTCCATTTCCGATGCGAGCTGCCTACTCCATTAGGCCTAATTCTCGCTGAAGAGAGTCTCGTTTCATAACTCGATGTGGAGTAATCGATTACCTGTCCAGATTCTTTGTCTAAATACTTTCCATTAGCGTCGTCGTCGGCGGAGATAATTTTTAAAAAGCACGATCAATTATCACGTAGATTTCCACCGATACGTTTTTCCTTTCCTGTCCGAGTTGAACCTAATTTATTTATTTTTTGTTTTTTTGCTGGGCATTCACGTCCCAAAATAAACCGACTTCGGAACCAACGAAATTAGGAAAAGATATATCGGCCCGTTCTGCTCCTTCTTTCATCTGACACGTTGATAAAGGTATTCCAGTCACGCACTTTGTAATATCGGCTGGTCGTTCGAAGTGTTTTATGGCGTGCTGTATGCACCAACCAAATTGTTATATGAAAATCTAATTTCCAAATAATCACGTTAGGTATTTTTTTTTTTTGGCAAATACAACGGGGCATAATTAACGAGCTTTAAATCTACTTAAATTGCAACTTCCAACATTATAAACTTAGAGGAACTTGCCAGGCCATGGAAGAAGACGGGAAAGCTCTTTGCAATATTGATCTGTAATTATGGGGGCGAGGGTCGAGATGTCTGCACGAAAGCAAAAAAAAAAAAAACTGCAGTCTACCCTGAAAATAGTGACAGGCTAAATCACCGAGATCAAACCAGTGAAATATCACCTCGAAAGGAAAAAGAAGGGGAAAAACGAAATTCAATTTCAAACCTTTCAAATTAAAACGACTTTTATATGCCCTTTCATTTATACCTTAAAATCAACTGACTGAAGACTTGCTGATCGTGACTGCGAATTAAGGAATTGCTATAGCGTCACCTAATTAAATTTATAAACATATTTAAACTTTTACGAAGCAATTAATACTTCTTTGTTTGTTTGTTGAAGTTAATTTCACCCTCATTAACAGTTAGCGAAATAAAATCAATAAGACATCGCCCCCGCCGAACACAAAGCGAAGAAAAGAAGTCGGAAATTCAATTTCTCCCTCAAATTTAAAATGATTAGTTTGCTTGTAATCACACTAATTGAGAGGCGTCCCTCTTCCTGCACATAACCATTCGTTTTGTTTCATTTATTAATGTATATCATTTGTTTTGGGGCGTCGCTTAAATTACGCGTAGTTAAATTTCATTAAGCCCGAGCTTATAGATAAATAATTAGGGGTGCAATAAAGCCCCCCACGCCATGTTTACAAACATTAATCTTTAGATTCGAATTATATTCGCCCCCCGTCGCTCCGAGACGTTTGACATTTCATTGGGGCGACATTACTTTAACTTCTGAGTGTACACTTGCAAGCACATACACAGGAAAATAAAATGTCTGTATTGTATTGTTCCTTGTTACCTTCTTCTGTAATGAAAGTAGAGATCTAGGGATCACCATATCTCCTGCCCTTAATAACAAAATAGTTGGAGGCGCTGATATTTCGTAAAACTTTTAATTGGCCCTTTTGCTTAAAAAGTTGCACACGGGCCTGGCCTGGTCTAAATCAATGTTTCGTGAAAAGAATAAATTTTGCCATTAAAGGAGATAACGTAGGCAGTGAAGAGGATCACTTCTGATTTGCCCGGGATTAATTTAACTCCGGGTCTTCTCGGGAAAAAAAATGAAATCACCTTCGGCACTCTCTTTCAATTGACGATATGTGCTTTACATTAAGAAACGAGTTTTAAGTGTGCTTTCTCGCGTTGTTAAAATCGTTCCGTGCAAATCCCCGCGCTTATTTTCCACCGTGAAAAGATACTTATCATAATTTAGGTGACAGATGCGAATAAACTGCTGTGCAGCCGAAGAGGCAGTATCGGCCGAATAATTTCCGTGCCGTCTGCGAAATGAAGAAAAGTGTTGACATCATCGTTTACGCTTTGTCTTAATCTGTGTGGTTGCGGTGAGGGGTGGATTAAAAGATGAATTTGCTCTGCACTTTACACCTATTCACTATTTTATAGTTACACGTAGTGAATGATGATTAAATATAATAACAATAATTAAATAAATCTATGGCAAAAAAGGGATGATACAAGGATAATCCCCTTGGGACTTCACCTACTTATCTTCTTCCACGTTTAAAAACACCGCCAAGCTTTGGGGTCTCTATTCTTCCACGTACTGAAATCTGCTTCCTTTTGATGTTAAATGAAAGTAAGGAAGATGAGAAATCTGGATGGCAAGAAGCTTTGCGCCAGATGGGTTGAATGGGTAGCCACCTCTTCTTAATCCCTTCTGAAACGATTTACTTTCACATTTCTTTTTGATGTCCTTTTTTCTTTCTGAAGAGCGAGTCCCGTCTAGGTTTAAACCTTCTTTACTTTGTTTTAATGCTTCATTCATTTAATCATCAATATCCATTATCATGAATTTTGTCCTAATACTCGTTCCTTTCTATTTTCTGGATTTCTACCAGTATGGCATTCGGACTTTCCCTAGGAATTTTGTATTTGTAATAACGAATAGGTTAAAAGTAGAGGAACAAGATTTAAATAAGGTAAGATTAAAATATAAGAAAAATTCGCTAGTAAATTGAGATAAGAAGCGAAGCAGCACTGATAAAGGTTAACTCTCCGACGGGCTGACTGGGAGTTGGCTTTTTGCGCGGTGTCTGCGCAAAAGATAAGGTAAGGAACAGCAGGCCGTGTTGAAGTAAATACACCGAAAGAGCAGGTCCGGATTAGATATAATTGTAAGGAAATTAAGGCTCAAGATGAGCGAGGAAAGTGAATCAACAAGGCGACAAGAAGAGGAAAAATGAACGAGGAAAGTGAATCAACAAGACGACAAGAAGAGGAAAAATGAAGAAGAAGAGCAGGACGAAGAGAAAATCTTTAGAAAAAGTAAAAAAATAGCTAGATCACCACAGAAAAAAATTGAGGAAAAAATGGATAAACTTATGAAGATGATAGAAACGATGGAGACTACAATAGGTAATTTGACCAAAGAGATAAAAGAAATGAGAGCAGAACAGCAGGAGAGCAAGGAGATAACAAAGGAATTGATGAAAAAAAATTAAACGATTAAAAAGGAAAACCTGCACTTGAAACGACAAATAATAGACATAAATTCCAGACTGGAGAGATTAGAACAGGAGAAGAGGAAGAACAATATGGTCATACAGGGATTACTAATAGAGACGGGAAACCAAAAAGAACTGAAAAAAAGGATGGAGAAATTTTTCGAAAAGGAGCTACAAATAAAGGTTAACATAGAAGACGCTATTAAACTAGGAGAAAAGATGTGCTTGATTAAACTTGGAAATGGAGGAGAAAAGATGAAAGTTTTGCAAAATAAAAATAAGCTCAAAAACAGAGAAGGAGAACGGATATATATTAACAACGATATGTCGAAGGAGGAGAGGGAAATCCAAAGACAGATTAGAATAAAGATAACGGAAATAGGAAATAAAGATAAAATAACCAAAATAGCATACAGGAGGGTGTACACAGGAGATGAAGTATGTAAATGGGATAAAGGGGAAGAAAGACTGATTCAAGTACCAAAAACCTAATAGAATCACCCCAATATAGATATCAATAGAAAAGTCAATAGAAAAGGAAAAGAATAAGGAAAATAAAAATAGGAAAAGAAGAGTAAACAAAGTAAAATTAGGAAGTGAAAAGGCAAATACAAAAAAAGCGAAAATGCTAATAGGTACATGCAACGTTAGAGGATTATTTGAAGAAGGAAAATTGAAGCATATAACGAAACAAATAAAACAAAATAACTATGAGATAGTCGCCGTACAAGAAACTAAACTACTAGGCCAGGAAATGATGGAAATTGAGGGATGTATATTCTTAAGCAGTGGGGGAGAAAAGAGGATTCTAGGAACAGGATTCATAGTAAGAGGGCAATAATAGAATTTAAACCAATTTCGGAAAGAATATGTGTGTTAAGGATAAGAGGAATATATCAAAAAATTACGATCATTAATATACATACACCGAGCGAAGGAAAGGACTTGGAAATAAAGGAAGAATTTTACGGAAAACTAGATAGAACATATGAAGAAATACCGAAATATGACTTAAAAATTGTACTAGGAGACGCCAACGCAAAAATAGGAAAGGAGGAAGTATTTAGACCAACGATTGGAAGATATAGTATGCACAAAGGTACTAATGAAAATGGACATTTCTTAATAGACTTCGCAAAGGAGAAAAACATGATAATTAAAAGTACATATTTCCAGAGGAAGAGGATACATCAAGGCACATGACAATCACCGGATGGGTATACAATAAATCAAATTGACAATGTGCTTATTGATAAAGACGAGGAAGCATGCATTCAAAATATAAGAACATACAGAGGAATAGATTTAGACTCAGACCATTTCATGGTAGCAATTAAAGCGGAACAAATAGTACCAATACAAAGAAATCGAATAAGAGAGATGACAAAAGAAAAAAAAACCATTAGATTAAGAACAAAAGAGGAGCAAAGCAAATATGAAGTGGTTATAACTGCAAAATTGGAAGAGATTAAGGGAAGGAGGGAAACTGAGGAAGTATGGAAGGAAATACGAATAGCAATGGAAGAAACCGCCAAAAGATGTAATAAAGAGGTAAAAGAAGAGAGAAACAACTAGTTTGATGAAGAATGTAAAAAAGAAAAGAAAACAATTGAGAATGGAGAGAATTACAAATCAATCAGAGGAAACAAACAAAAAATATGAAGAACAAAGAAGAAAGACAAAAAGGATTTTGAGGGAAAAAAAGCGTAGACATAATGAAAAAATGTTAAATAACATAGAAGAAGATTACAAAAATAATGAAATAAGGAATTTGTATAAAGGAATTAAACAACAGAAAAGCGGGTATAAACCAAGAACAATATCCTTCAAAAATGAAGAAGGAGAATTGATAGAAGCGAACGAATGGAGCGAATGGAGGAAATATTTCGAAGGTTTACTAAACGCAGGTACCCATCAGGAGCAAGAGAAAGAAGCTACGGTACAGAGAATAAAACAAAACGGACAAAGTAACCAACCACGCAATGAAAAGGAAATGAAAGAAATAGTTCACTCTCTTAAAAATGATAAATCTCCAGGAGGTGACAATATAACTGTGGAAATGTTTAAATACGGAGGAGATGGACTAATCAAAGCAATGCAGAAACTACTGGAGGAAATATGGAACCAAGAAAAAATACCGGAAGAGTGGAGGGAGGCAATACTGTACCCTATCTATAAGAAGGAAGACAGATCGAAATGCCAAAACTATAGAGGGATAGCTCTGCTCAATGTAGCTTACAAAATATTAACAAAATATATTAAAGCTTGTTTAAGTAAAGAGTTGGAAAGTTTACTGGGTGAATACCAATATGGACTCAGGCAAGGCAGGAGTACAATGGATCAGATATTCTCACTGCAAGAAATACAAGCAGAAAGCTATGAATACAAAAAGGACACTTTGGTACTGTACATAGACTTTAAACAGGCCTACGACAGGATAAAGAGAAAGGAGATGTTGTATACATCTATATTCAAAGAATTTTCTCATCAATTTTGTCATAATAGTCGTTCCTTTCCATTTTCTGGATTTCTCATAGTCAGTCATTCCTTTGTGACATTGTGACATTCACACTACCCCTCTCTTATCCCGTAGGAATTTTGTATTTATCATAGTCATTCCTTTCTGACTACTTCTTTGTCTATTTCATTTTCCTTTCACGAAAATATTGGCAGTTAACAACTTATTCTTTTACTTTTTCCTAGCCTACTTCTTCGTACCTTTCCTTTCACCCTTTCTGTAGTCCTGCTTCTCTTACATCTCTACTGGAAGGAAGATAAGAAATCTGGATGGCAAGAGGCATTGCGCCATATGGGTCTTCCAGCTTCCAATCTTTTCTCAGTCTTTCCCTCTTGGGTATCCCGCGAAGGAAGTTTTTCCTGGTTCGATTAACTTGAAGACTTCCACGACTGTTGTAAATCTGCGGCAGGACTTCCTGAACCTTGTCACTATTTTCATTTTCCTTTTAATTTTCAAATCTCCATTACTTCCAACGCACACAGAAAACTTGAGGTCCAGTATTTCAGGGTTTAACCCATATTTTAATTCGTCCAATGCAAAATACCGAGTCTCAAACCTATATTTGTTTGAGTTAGTTTAGCCGATCTTGCTCGGTAACAGCTTTTTACAAGTTGCTGGGAAGTGGAGGATTTTACTTTCCAATCAATTACTTCTTGTTTTGCTTTAATAAGATGGTATCCTCTACTCGTCCACCCCTTTCTCCTTTAATTTGTATCGCGCGGGGTTTGATTGAAACAAAGAAAAACTGTGGCATGGAAATCTACTGATTGTGAGTGGGAAGATCAATATTTGGTTGGCTCATCAATTATCGTCCTTGACATTGAAGGCCCCGAGTGAATGAAAAACTGTTTATCATCGAATTGTGATTTATTGTCAGTGACTTACGTAACGTGTGTTTTTCAGAGTTGGCGAAAAAAATTCTAGGTTTTGCTTCCACTGCTTTTATTATTTTTTTTTTTTGTATCCTTGATCCAGTTAAAACCGTGCACGTAATATTTAATGAGCGCAGATGAAGACAAGACAGAATTTCGCATTTAATAATAGAACGCAAATCGATACTTGTAATTTCATGCACCGGCACTGTTTATAGTCCACGCCACATCAGTTTTTGATTTATGCCGAGCCACGAGTATTACGTATAGAAATGACCTTATTTCGAACTTGTGATTTAAACCCATAGCGACGGCCAAAATACATGAGGCACTAACGTTTATAAAACTAAAATAAAAAGAATCGCTTGATGCTAACAAAAATATAAAAGACATCGCAGTTCCATTAGCTTTCAGTTTTTCATCGTGTTGATGTTAATTATGTATTTCTAGTTTTGAAATTTTTTTCGAGATAAAATCGACGCTTTGTTCCGCTCGCGAACGGAATACGTGCGTTATTAATTTTATGCAGTTTGAAATGCAATTAGTCGTGCTTCGATCGGCGAGATGCGTTTCTAATAAGTGTTGCATTAAAGTGCACTCTTAGTGTTTGCACGATGAAATGGGGTTTGAAAACTAATTAAGTGTTGCTTCGGAAATTAGATGGAGCGTAAAATTCAATAACAGAACCACTACGTGCGCGTAACAATATAAAATTTTAATTAAAACAAAAAGATTTTTTTTAAAGCAAACTGCTAATGCCTACGTACGTAAGTATATTATTGCAAAAAAGTCTTAAACATTGCTTATAATTTATAAATATAACAATTATGTTATAGGAGCAGGAGCAGGATTTACTCGGATGCAATACACACAAAAATTACATTTGTTCACGGGTTTATATTTAAGCTATTTGTGAGTAGTTGTAATGAAAGGTGCTAATTTCTGAATGTAAATATTGATAGTGTCTTATACAGGGTGTGTCGTATTAAAGGAGCCATAGTGATAGGCGTAATTGAGGGTTACATGTACATGAGGGATATTCTGGTGCTTTTTCTCAAAAAGTAGATAATAAGAAAAATGTAGAACATTTGTAATTATACATTTTTATTATTAAAGCAAGAAAGACGCACACAGAACAATGTTTAGTAAATTAGATAGAAACACTGCACTTTATCGATCTCTTCATAAAACTCGAAGGACGTATGGAAATTGCCTTAATGATGATGAGAATGAAGTAATACTAGAACAGGTAATTCATAGTTATTTATAAAACGTATAAAATTATGATACTACAAAAAAGAATGTATTCTCGAACAGTAATATCTTTTTTAAGACATTTTCTAAATAGATACATAATTTAATACGATACTTTCTTGCATTAATAATAAAAATGTGTAATTTAATTCTAAATCTAAACGGAACGAAACGCTCTAATGGTATCATCGTAAAGAGCTCAAAAAAGTTCCTGTAGAATGTATTAGTTTTGTTGTAATCCCTGCAATAATTTTAGAAAAAAAATTAAAAAGAAACATATATTTCAAAAAATACAAATCGTAGAAGATTTTTCAAAACAGATTATTCGGCACCAAACTACGCAACTTTGCCCTAATTTAACTGACTTCGTTTCTCTTACCGTTTTCGAAATCCAATTGGTGAGCTTCGAATTTGTAACACCCTGTATTTTTAATTGTGATGAACATGTCAGAGTCAGAAAGTTCTAACGACAATTTACATTCGATATTAATAACTAGTAATTGTTTTTTTTTTATTATTATTATTAATCTATTAAATTCTGTGGTAAAATCGATTGTCTTTTGTTTCTATAATTTAGTTGAATTTTGGATTTTTTTTATTATTTTGTTTTTGTTTTAGTTTTATCACCGTTCTTTCAAATCAAATCAAAAAAATCTTTATTCACGTAGTTAACAGTACAGTTAGATGTGATGTCAGTAATTAATGTATACAGTGTGTCCCAGATTGTGTAGGCTACCGTGGGTAACTTCCTTATTAGTGAAGATAGAGATTTGGTTAAATGGACAATATTTTGCTATTTTGCTATTTAATCGCATAAAAATCCAATATCGCGTCCATTTAAAATAAAAAAGTTGCTATCAATATCTTGACAGCCGCCATCTTGAATTTTATTTTGACTTAATTTTCAGCTGTATTTTATCAAACATAGTAACTTTCATATGAAACATTTTTTCATATTTTTTTTATATTTGCGAAGTTATTGGACATTAAAGAAAATAGTGATTTTCAGTTTTTCTGCGATAATATCTGAACTATTCGGAATTTTCAAATTTTCTCAACGGAATCTGAATCGGCACATAAAACTGCAAAATATTGCCCAGTTAACCAAATCTCTGTCTTCACTAATAAGTAAGTTACACCCATGGTAGCCTACTCAATCCGGGACACACTGTATATGTGTTGTATACATAACAAATCCTTGATAAATGTAGGCCATGGAAGTGTAAACGTATGTCGTAACCTACAACACCAAACAGATTGTTTTTTTTTTTTTAATTTATTAATCTATTAAATCATCTTTTTTTTCATCGTTCTTTTGAATTTTTATTACAAATTTGTTTTCTTCTTTTTCTTTTCATTTTTTTAAATTTATTAACCTATTATCTTTGCTGTAAAATCGATTGTCTTTTGTTTTTATTATTATTTTTTTAATTTGATTATTTTTCAACTTTTATTTATTACTTTGCCTTTCTTTTCTTTTCTTCCTCCAAATTTATTATTAATCCACTGAATTACGCTGTACATTTAAATTTGTACGTCAATATTTAACGTAATTTTTAAAGCTTCAGTAATACTGACAAAAATTAAAATAAATCGCAATGAGCGCAAAAAATGTAAGCTGTCGTTTTTCGGTTGGTAACCGCTGACTTTTTGGTACGCCAATCTGGTGACTTAAATTTTTATCGTCTGGCAACACTGAACGTGTAAAGTAATAAACTGTGGCAGGTAATCTCGAACCCAAAGTGGCGATCATATTTGAATGTTTACGTAAAAATTTTATTTATGATAAATTTTGAAATTTCTTTCAAAGAAAATAAAGGAACAATACGTAATTGAGAGAATTAAAGAATAAAAAAGTTCATAAATATTATTTTTTCGCCAACGATCTTGAATTTTCTAATTATTTATGACGAACCCAAAACGCATGCGGCGGGTGTTAGCCTCAGTTAGACCCGAACCCAAAATGCATCCAGTGTTTCTTTAATTATTGTTGTAAATTTTCTTAAATTTTGTCATTCGTTTTCTTTGTTTTGTCACCTTTCCTTTTAAACGGTTGTTTTTTTTATTTATTAACCCACGAATCTCAACAGCGCCATCTATTGCCGAAAACACCGAAAGTCTTTTCACGTTTGTCTTAATTTACGGATCTAGTGAATTCTGTTTTGTTGTTGCCTTTGTTTTATTTATTTTTTTAATATTACTGTAACATATTCTTTTTTTTAATTTGTCTTCTTTGTTTAGTTACCTTTCCTGTCGTTCTTTTTTTTTAAATTTATTAATCTACTGCATCGTGCTGTATGTCGATTGTCTTTTGTTTTCATTGTTTTTTTTAACTTTGTTGCTCTTTTTATTAAAAAAATATTATATGCAGGATGATTGCATCCAGTGTCGCCAATGTGTAAAAAGCAGAAATCCCTCAAGAGTTAACAAAAAATCGCTTTTTAACATTGAAAATCCCTAAAATTTGTTGCTAAATTCAGCAATAAATTTAAAAAAATAACATAAAACACCATTATTATTAATATAACAATAGTATACAGATTAAAGTGAAAGACTCAAAAGAAATACAAAAGCACAAATATAAATTATAGATCATGCGAGGTATTTAAAATAGCAAACAAAAAACAAACAATCAAGCAAACAAACAAGAAATCAGAAACAAAAGACGGTCGATTTTACATACAATACAATTCAGTAAGTAAATTAATAATAAATTTTAAAACAAAACGATTTGAAAGAATGGGAACAAATCAAAGAAAAAAAAATAAGGAACGTTCAAAAATAATCGAATCAAAAAAATAATCGATTAAATAGATTAATTTTTTTTTCAATGAAAAAAAAACGATGAAAAGCAAAGAAAATGAAAAAGTAGAACCTTTAAAAAATACAAAATAATAAAATTTAAAAAACAATAAAAATAAAAAACGATCGATTTTACAATACAACTGAGTAGATTACTATTTTTTTTTTAATAGAAAGCACGATGAAAAAGCAAGGAAAGTACCAGAATCTTAAAAAAAAATGTGAAATAATTTAGAAAACAATAAAAAGCAAAAGCAATCCATTTTACCAGAATATGTATATATAATATTTTTTTAATAAAAAGAGCAACAAAGTTTAAAAAAAACGATAAAAACAAAAGACAATCGATTTTACAGCACGATGCAGTAGATTAACAAATTTAAAAAAAAAAACGACAGGAAAGGTAACTAAACAAAGAAAACAAATTAAAAAAAAAATATGTTACAATAATATTTAACAACAACAACAAAACAGAATTCAGTAAATTCGTAAATTAATACAAACGAGAAAAGGCTTTCGGTATGTTCGGCAATAGATGGCGCTGTTGAAATTCGTGGGTTAAGAAATAAAAAACCGTTTAAAAGGAAAGGTGACAAAACAAAGAAAACCAATGACAAAATTTTAGAAAATATATAACAATAATTTTAGAAAAATAAAAATAAGGACAACAAAGAACAAGTCAGTAGATTCATAAATTAAAATAAACGAGAAAAAGCTTTCGGTATATTTCAAGAGATGGCGCTGTTGAATGTCTTATAACAATCATTTTTTTCTGACCGACCAGAAATGACTCAGTCACTTGAAGCTCAATGCTGAATGGATACCGGTTTTTCAATATATAATAAGTGAATCACCCTCATAGAAACAAATGAATAGAAGACTCTTTCAGCTTTTGGTTTCTTTTTAAGAAATTAACTTGAAAATCCCTTTTTAGAGAAAAGAATCCCCTGAACCCTTAAGCTACTTTTCCTGCTTTTCCCCCTTCTTTAAAGAGGTACGAAGTTTGTATGTTTGACGTAAATTTTTGTTGTAAATTAACCGTTTTTTAATCGCTAAATTCAAACTTATCACTTACGAAATAATGACTGATTAAAAAAAAACGCGTCGCTGCTCACTTATGTAGTAATTCACATTCATTCATCTCGACAACAGCGGCGGCCAAATACCGAACGTTCCAGCAAATTCTACCACCATCTAGGGCAAGTCTGGAAAGCACTGGAATCCTTGGCTACCTCATAGATGGCGTGAATATTCCAGAAATAAAATTTGCATCACGGAATGGAACAATATATTCCAGGAAATACCATACCACCCTCATCCATTTTGTAACTCCCTGCTTCTGTTTCACAATTTCGCTTTTTTTTCAATTTTATTCAACTCTAACTACCAAGTACTCCCCCCTCCCCATTGCCTCCGAAATTTATGTTCTTTAATTTGTTTATTGTACGTCTCCCGTTATCCTTCTGGGTTCATCTTCATTTTACAAAGCTTTTAGCACGCTTCTGTACCCTTATTTTTATCAGTTCCAAAGAATCTACCCCACATTTTAAAAGCGGCTTTATCAAAGGAACGCAAAAACTTACTCCTAATATTTTCTGGGAAATTAAAACCCAATGCGTCGCACAAAGGAAAAAAAATCTGTTGCTTTTACGAAATTGTAGGTGAAACTTTTAAGAGAAAAAGCCAGAAGTTCAGGAATTGAGTTCCACCCCACCCCCAAATAAATAAATAAATAAACCGCTACTGTGATTTTTCTTTCATCGTCGAAGAGAGCAGCGGCGGTGTTTTTTTTTTCTAGACTTATTTGAAGCCGCGCGCCCTTTGAAAAATGAAAAGCGACCATGAGATTTTTTCATCTTCTCTTTTTATTAGTATTTAATTAGCGTCGGGGGTGGTTCTGGTTTAAAAATACCATCGCGCGGAGGGATCGCGCTTAAACTAATTAAATTTGCCTTTTTAATTGCTTATGTCTGGCTTCGAATTAAAATAAACAATGTTAATAGTGGGAGGCTCTATATGAGGGAGGTAATTGGGACAAAGGAGAACTTCGTCTTCTTGTATCAAATAAATATGCTTTTTCCATATGGGTTTGCTTAACTCTCCGCATTCTAATTTAATTTATTCACTCCGAGAAGTATTTTTGTATCATCGTCATACATCGTGATAACTCCTATTACTAAAGTAATTTAACAATCAGGATAATGGCACTTGCTTCTATTTAAATAATGCCTTTCGAACGTGAAAAAATAAGCTTCACTGATTCTTAATTATAGAGCATTTGTAGATTACCCCATACTAGATCGATCGCCATCATTAAACGAAATTAGTACCACCACAAGCACACTTTTAGTATAACATATTTTAACGCCATTTGCGAATGTGCGAGGAGACAAACGCAAATGAAATAGTAAATGAAATTCGCGGAGCTTTCGTGGAGGAATCCTACAAGAAAATTTAAACAAAATTGCACTGTGAAATAATGAAGACACATTTTTTGATCAGCCTATACATGAAGGCTTGGCCGACTTAACTTTTCGAGTTCTTCTTTAGATTTTCCTTTAAGTGAAATGTATTCTTCGGTAGGAGGCGCCAGTCCATTTCAATTATAATAGAAGATGATGTTATTTAAACATTTTGAATCAAAATACAAATACGCCTAGACAGCGAGCTTAAAGTAAAAGCAAACGGAACTGCAATATCCTGTTAGGGTGCCTTGAGATTCGCTGTTGTAAACTTGGCAAGCTAATTTTAATGCATTGCAGCTGAAGTTCCAAAAAGAAGACCCCCAGTTTCCTGCGTGCTGTAAGTTGAGAGGAGAAGTCGTTGTCTTGTTGTCATTCGGAAACAATGTAAATGAAATGAAAACAGAGAAATCTGCTCGGAATAAACCGCAAGTGATTTGAATAATACCGAGAGATCACATAAATATTTAATCAATTCAAATCATACCAATAGTGCCACTTCAGAAATGATTGTGATCTTATAAAGAATGTTAAAGAATTTTATTATCGAGTAAAAATAGAAATAAAACATTAATTACTTGTACCTTTTTGCGTGATATATTGATTGGCTGTTGTAATGCATGTTTATCAAGGAAAATTGGCAACCCCAAATTATGTAGAAAACCCTAATATCGATTCACCTTCCCTCCATGCACCCATGAGTCAATGGATTTACCCCGACCGCCCCCTACCCCACGGTCGTTAAATTAATAGAACACGATGGTTACTGTTACGTAAGTATCAAAATGAGTTTTCGTCATGCGAAACGTACATACGTGCATACTTTAACGTTGGATTGAAATAAAAATAAAAGGCCGCCTTCTGGGAACAAGTTTATTTAAAAATGGTTACAACAGAAGTGCTGGTGGAATTGTTGTTTTTCGCAGAAATGCGAAAAAATATTAAAAAATTTTGAATACTGAGTTAAACCGAGTTTTAAAGCGAAATGTTTCTTCAACGCACCAGTTTGGCCTTAGTTAAACGCATCCAGTTTACCCGACATCATCTCTCCAGTCTCTCTGCTATAATATTTCGCCTTCATCTAGAACTTGCTAATACGCTCACCATAACTAATTGACAGACTCACCTACGAACAAGCCACCCGCACCCGTGAACACATCACTGGTACCCACACGTAAATTCAATTATTTGGTTGCCAAACAACTACCCAATCGTCATCATGAATTTCATTCCTTAACATACTCCGTGATAAATAAATCCTGCTATCCCTTAACTGAAAACGAAATCTCCGTCATCTCCAAAGACCCAAATTTCGCCATCCCCCCAAAAACGATACCCATTGATGACATCATAGTTGGAGTTGAATCCGCCCTTATCAAACTTCCTTCTCATATTGCTGACCCTATTCGTCACGAAACTTGTAAAATTCTGAAAACAGCCAAACAGTACAAAAACCGAATTTCAAGCCCTCAAAACCCTGAAAACTAACCCAGACATAGTGATACTCTCCGCAGACAAAGGGAATGCCACTGGACCGCGTACAATACGACCAGAAAATCAATACCCTATTGGAGGACTCTACCTACCAACCCTTGCGACGCAATCCGACCTCATATATTGAACGTATCGTGACGGCTTTAATAAAATCTTCTTCTATCCTTCCAGAAACACAAAAAAAATCTTGATCCCCCGTGACTCTAGAATACCCAGACTTTACGGTCTCCCTAAAACCCACAAACCTGATACACCTTTACGTCCCATAGTCAGCGCAATCAAACAAAGTCTCCAAATATCTTGCACACACCCTCAAATCTCTTGCAGGGAAAAGTGAAACTTTCATCCTCAATTCCCTGCACTTCCTTCAAAAAATTCACGAGATGTCCTTAGACCCCCAGGACATTCTGGTCAGCTTCGATGTTGAATCTATTTTCACCCGGCACCGTCACAATCATCCAGCAACTGTTCAGAGCCCGAAGACTTAATTCCCTTAATAGACTATCGTTTAACCTCAACTTCCTTCATGTTCTGTGATCAATATTACGAACAGGTATTAGACACAACCATGGGTTCTCCTCTCTCCCCAATAGTAGCGAACATTTTTATGAAGGCATTCGAACAACAAGCTCTTACTCCTTTCTTCCTTAAACCCAAGTGTTGGTTCAGATATGTTGATGATATTTTTGCAATTTGGCCACACGGTAAGGAATCCACGAACAGCTTCTTTGAACACCTAAATTCCCAACATCCTGACATTCTTTCACTTTGGAATACGAAACTGACGGTCACTTATTTTTCCTCGATATCTTGGTAAGCCGCCTTCCGAGCCTTCCGACGGTAGATTAGGATACTCTGTGTATCGCAAACCGACCCATACTAATCTAATACGCACTCGCACCACCTTCCTTCTCAAAACAAATCAATCATTGACTCACTAGTTAGCCGCACCTTTGCCCTATCCCAAACCCTCTTCTCTTCAAACTGAACTGAACCACGTAACAAAAGCCTTACTCAACAACATACAACAAACACGACATCCAAAGACCCATTTGCCGTCATCTCACCCCAATTCCACCACGCCCTAAACCTGATGTACCACCAGTCGCTACAACTTACCTGCCTTACATTCCCACCATAACGGATCGAATTGGCAAAATTCTCAAACAACAGAACATCAAATCCATTTACTTACCCATGACAAAACTTTCAGACCGTCTACCCTCTACAAAAGTTCATATCTCCTTACAATCCGAAGGTGTGTATCAAATTCCATGTTTTTGTGGGCGTGTATACATCGGTGAAACAAAATATTCTGTTAGCACTCGTGTTTCTGAACATGAACGCTATACTAGACTACTCCAAACAACTGGCTCCGCCTTTGCTGAACACAAACTTTTTTTTGTAGAGGTTTAGAGAATCTTCGAAAGACACCTCAGGATATCTCAACCCCGGAGGCGTGTTGGATTCACCCCTACATTAATACAAGGGCGCCTACCAACTAAACTCCTTTCCTCTTTAACCACTCCTGCGCAGGGGGAACCGTCTCACGGCATTTTTTCCCCCGCGCGTGGCTGTCTTACTCTTCATCCTTTCCTCTCCCTTCCACTTCTTCCTCTTCGTCCTCATCCTCCTTCCCATCCTCTTCGTCCTCCTCTGCTCTCCCATCCTCTTTGTCCTTCTCTTCTCTCCCATCCTCTTTGTCCTTCTCTTCTCTCCCATCTTCTTCTTTCCGCCTCAATCCTTCCTTCCTCTTCGCCCTCACACTCCTATTTATCCTCGCTCTTTACGCTCTACCCTCTGTGCTCTTCCGCGCATTTCTGCTTCATGATCTGCCTCAGCATATCAGTTATGGCCTCGCGATGTTCCTTATCTCCTGCCAATTCCTCTGCTACATTTTCTTTTGTAATATCTTTGCCCAATAGTAGCTGCACACCTGCTCTTAGCGCGTGCCATCTTGGGCACTTGAACAAGGTGTGCTCCGGCGTGTCGCACTCTTCATCGCAGTAGCAGCATTCCGCAAATGTCCTCTTCTTGTACTCTTTCAGGTACTTCCGAAAGCCCCGTGCCCGGTCAGCGTCAGGTGGTAGTCTACGTCGAGGTTCAGTCTGCACCACCTTTCGACGTCCTTGATAAAGACCTTGGCCCATCCGTTGTATCCGTTCCACCTCGCTTGCCATTTCAGGTACAGCTCGTTTCTTGCCAAGGTCTTCGCGTGGTGCCCCTCTTCGTATATTCTCCTCCGCTCCTCTATTTGGAACTTAATGGGAGGGATTCCTGCGAGCACCAGGACGGCCTCGGTTACAACCGTCCTGTAAGCAGACGTCACCCTCAGGGCTGCCAGCCTGTTTACCCGTTCGAGCATCTTTACGTGGTGCGCGTATTTCATCGCATTCGACCAGATTGGAGCGGCATACAGGATGATCGAGGAGACCACCGCAGCTTTCTCTTTGCTCTCGGGCTTTTATGGCGACCTCTCGAACGTGAGCGGTCATCCTCCTGTCCTTATCGATCGTAACGCCTAGATATTTTATGTGTTTCGACGATGCCACCTCCACGTCGTCAACTTTCACGCTCGTCGTCGCCATATTTCTTTTACCGGCTAGTAGCACTACCTCCGTCTTCTGTCCCACAAGAGTCTGGCTGATCTTCCTTAGCTCTTCTTGGACTTTACTGACGGCGTAGCCCGCCCTCTCTTCCAGTAAACACACCGTCTTTGCGGACACGACCACGGCTAAATCGTCTACGTAGGTCACCACTGTCACCCAGGTCCAGTTCCAAAATCCCATTGTACATCACATTCCAGAGGGTCGGTCCGAGCACGGATCCCTACGGAACTCCACAAGTAAGGCTGACACTCATCCCGTTATCTAACACTATGGCTCTATCTGTGAGGTACGACCCTCTCATCCTTTTCAGCCCTTCGCTTATTCCATATTTCTGTAGGGCGGTCATTATCCTTCTCCATGAGGCCGTGGTAAAGGCATTCCTCACGTCCAGAGCTACGAGGATGCAATAGTGTCTGTTCTTGCCAGCCTTCCGTCGTATATCGTCGACGATCCCTTGCTTAGCGCGCTGATCGTCGACTTCCCGGTCCTGAACTCGTGCTGGTGCTGTCTCCAGCTCCTCGTTTAATCGTTCCCTGACAAGGGTCTCTAGGACCTTCCCCAGAACGTCGAGTAAACATATTGGTCTGTAGGTGGTCTCCTCAGTTGGGCGCTTTTTGGGTTTAGGCTGGCTTTTTTCCAGATGTCTGGGAAGTATCCGTCTCTCCAACATTTATTGTATACTCTGAAAGAAACCTCCGGATTGGCGTTAATCGCAGCTCTAACAACTTTAGGTGGAATACTGTCGGGTCCTGGCGCCTTGCCTGTCTTGATTCTCTTTGCGGCTCTGGTCAACTCTTCCTCCGTGAAAGGCATGGGGGGGCTTCCTGGATCGTCGCTCTCCTCGTCACCCATTTCCTTTCGGCGATCTCCGGGAAGCTGAACACAAACTAGAAACCAATCACCAAACCAAACCCGCTTATCTCATTTTTTCAACCGTAAAATCCGTGAATCTATAGAAATCTTCAAATACCCCAATAACCTAAACCGTGATACTGGCTTTTACCTTCACAATAACTGGAAACATCTCATTAACGATCCGTTACGCCCCAATACCCGCTCACCATTCTGATCCACTGCCACCACTGACCACTACTAAATACCTACTCAGTCTCATCGACTAACGAGAAGTAGCAGCAACACCATCAGCAGCAGCAACCTTGAGGAAATTCTTCTGCAATGGAGAACGAAACGTCAGTAGAAGCAGTCGTAACGTGGTTCCAACCGGAAGCCAATTCGATTATAATAAATCAAACTAGGAATGATGATAAACACATCATATTCTGGATCTTAATCGCTTTCTTTTTAAACACCATAAATAAAATTGTTTACCATCACTTACGGTTTTCAGCGTTGAGTTCCTCAGAATTCCCTCGTATTTTAAGTCGCCCACATAAAGGAACTGATTGCGACTTTAATAAAAACGCAATATTGAAAGCGAAGCGAAATAAAGCGATCTGATGACAAAGCGCTGTCCCTAATACTCATGCAGGAAGAATTTGAACTGCAGGAAAAAGGGGAATTTCCGCGAAAAATCCCGGCGTATAATTAAATTACGTATGGCATATGTGACGGCGCAAAAAACGACCCTGTCGAAGTATTTTTCGCGCCAGCGATCTAGATAACGAGCTTGCTGATTAAAAAAAAAGGGGAAACGTTGCCTGTATTTTTTTGCATTTAATCGAGGATTAACATCGTCAAATTTTGCTATTTTTATTCCATTTGCAGTTAATTCTTGACACCTCTCTGTATGTTTGTTTAGAAACGAATTTAAGAGGGACTTGTTTCATGTTAGTTAGCTGTGCCAAGTAGTAGAATTTATAATATAAATTAAACCTGGCGGGTGTTGCTACAGATGCGATTGGTTGATTCAAATTGATCTAACACGTTCCAACCAATCGCAACGACTGAAATATTTCAGCGCGAATTTTAAAGTTACCTTCAACGTGACAACTTATTTTAATTCAAAATCTAGTTAATCTAATTGTGTAGTACCAACTCGAGAGGAACTTTGTTTCGTGTAGTTAAGTGCGCCATTAAACGGAAGTAAAACTGTGTTGGGCGCCCTATAAATCCAGGTATTCCATTTCCGGTATGATCGACGAAATTGAGGAAACATCTGCGGATGCTGCCCGGATTAGATTTATCGGATTTGCTCCAAAATCCGCCGCACGCAACACGGATTAATAGCGTCGTAAAACGTCGGATAATAAAACATTATTTTTAATAAGGCAAATTTGGGCGAAAATAAATCACAAGACCAAGTTCAAGTTTTGATGAAAATCGCGCGTTTTATTATATTATATTTGTTGCCTGGAACTGGAACTATATGAAACGGCGGAGGCGAAATTAAATTTCACTTCTTTGATGGCTATATTACATGCTTAAAATGATGCAAATAAAAATACGAAGCAAAATGTGACATAGAATGTTTAAATACGAAAAAAATGGATTGAACAGTTTCATCTTGGGATGAAGTTGTTGATTGATCATGCGATTTTAGATTAGAGATTGTAAAGAATAATTTGTGCCATTCACAATCATATACATCATTGTGAATCAACCTGTATATACACAGGGTGACTGACAATTGTTCCGCCAAAAAAAAAAAACGCGTAAGGGAATGGATGTCACACATTACGGGAAAAATGTTTAAAAAATTCTTCTAAACAGTTTACAATACAAGCTTTTTTTTTGTTTATGAGGCAAAAAGAACTTATTATGTGCAACTGCTTTGAACTGCGGTGGTGATATGCGTAGTTTTTAATCAAATCGCGTACGTGAATGAATGAAGACTAGTAGATAGTGTTTGCCAACTTTAGACCGCTGAACTGTTAGGGGTCTTTTCCAAGTCGATGAATTATTCTTAGTCGATTGGAACTCGATAAAAACTAGAAAGAGGACCGATTGGAGCCGTTGTTGAATTGTTAGGTGTCTTTTTGAAGCGTCATTGGATTATTAATGATCGACTGAGTCGATGGAAATATAAAAGGGACCGATTGTTGAACCGTTAGGGGTCCTTTGGAAGTCAATGGTCGGCTAGGAATCCATGAAAACTTGAAAGTGACCGATTGGGGGACGTTGAACTGTTGGATATCTTTTGGTCGACTGTGGGTCGATGAAAACTTGAAAATGGCTGACTGGGGGGTCGTTGAACCGTTAGGTGTATTTTGGGGGCCGATGGGGGGTCTTTTGGAAGTTAATGAGCTATTCATGGTCGGCTGGTAGTCCATGAAAACTTGAAAGTAATCAATTTGGGGGGCGTTGAACTGTTAGATATCTCTTCCAACCAGATGAACTATTAATGGTCGATTGTGGGTCGATAAAAACTTGAAAACGGCTGACGGGGGGTCGTTGAACTGTTAGGTGTCTTTTGGGGGGCCGATTGGGGGTATTTTGGAAGTCAATGAGCTATTCATGGTCAGCTGGGAATCCATAAAAACTTGAAAGTGATCAATTGGGGGGCGATATCTTTTGGAAGCTAATGAACTATTAATAGTTGACTGTGGGTCGATGAAAACTTGAAAAGAGCTGACTGGGTAGCCAATGAACTATTAAAATCGACTGGAGAGCGATGAAAACTTGAGAGGCGTCGATTGGGGTCGTTGTTGAACTGTTAAGTGTTTTTTGGAGAATCATTGAAATATGAATGGTCGATGTAAATCTGAAAGGGATCGATTGCTGAACTGTGAGGGATCTTTTGATGATCAATGAACTATTCACGTTATAAAAAGAAATAAAAAATAAATCAATTTATGTTTTGAGGGTTAAAAAGAGGTCTTGCGGGAGCAATTTTACAAAAAAGGGCTTCGGCAATACTAACATTAGAATCGACATAAGTAATATTGTGGCTTTATCAGTAAAATTACCATAACCACTGGACAGTCAATTATCATCGATAGGATTGCCAGGTTTGAAAAAATTGAAAGTGGGACCACGATCCCCATTTTTTTTTTTATTACGAATCAAAAAAGGCATTTTTTAGGTATATGTTCATAAAAATTTGAAAGATTTATTCAAGAATTTTTTTTTAATAAACGCAATTTCAGTTTCTTGTTTCAGTTCCGGTTCCTTGTTCCGGTTCTATGTTACGGTTCCTTGATAAAAGAACAACAAACCGGAACAGGAAGCGGTTCCTCATCTTGTTTTGTTTCCATTAATGCCGTTCTACATTGAAAAAAATGCAGTAAAAATTATTTATTGTAGCACACAAATTTTAAAATAAAAGAAAAAGAACCCTCAAACAAACAAAATAAAATTTATTTCTTTTTCTGATAACATTAATAACAATAATAATAATCATAATAGCTTTATTTCAAACGCTGTAACAAAACAGAGATTTGAAAATTGTCATAACAAAAATGAATAATAAACAAACCACTTACCTAATATCAGTAGTACTTTATTATTCAGTAATAAGAAAGTATTTCTAAAAATGAGACCGCCTGTAAAAATTGTTCATCCCTTACAGCTTTTATCTAAAACAAAAAACAACTCAACGTTCGCGGGTAGAAAAGTCAGCCTGAAATTTGCTGTACAAACGTTTCTTTCACACAAGAATCTTGTGTAGAAGGAACTAGAACCGGAACCGATACAGGAACAAAGAAGCGGAACATGGAACTGGAGCAAGGATCCGAAGCTAGGAACTTGATTTAAAATTAGTTTAATCCTGCTTAATGGGACCGTTTATAATTAATCAAGAATTTAGTTCAAAGTCGAACAAATCATTCAAAATTTAAAAAATTCTTACGGTGGAACGAGGAACAAAATACAAGCACTGCGCCAAAAAAATGCAAGAAAGAGAGTTGCAAACGCGTCTTGAATTTTTAATAGATCTGTGTTAATAGCGATTCGTCACGCACAAAGCGAAATTATATTAATTAACAGATTACGAACGTATTCACTGACTATACTTCCCGCTCTCACTATGTTATGTTATATTATCTTTCACTGTTTTATTTCTCACTGTGTTGTCTTTCACTATGTTATTCTTTCTTCAGTTTTCTTTTGTTTGCATTCTGATTCAGTTTTAGTTTTAGATTTAGTTTTAGGTTTAAATTTAATTTTTAGGTTTTGTTAAACTTAATTGTTTTCGTATGTTTTCTCATACGATGTTAATTACTGTTTGCTCTATTATTGGTTTTTTGTAAACTGTTGGGCAAATAAATATATATTATTATTATTATTATTATTATTATATAAAGTTTTAAATTCTGGTTGTCAAAAAATGTTTATGTATGGAATAAGATGCTTTAGGTGATTTGCATGCATTTGTCAAATAAATATTTTGTACTTTGTAAATCACGGCTTGGTCGTTGACCTAAAAACGGAGTTGACGTGAAATTTCACTTAACGGTCAAGGTCACGCCACCGTGCCAACCATAAAACTTTTATGAGGGCATTTCATTCATCTGCCCTCTATTTTTTTTTTAACCAGAGGCACATCGTCGTTTTGGAGCTAATTTTTGATTAATTATTTCTCGAAAACTAAAATAGAAAGCGTTTTTTTAACACTTGTCTCATACTCTCGGACAGCGCTTCTTTTCGTGGTTTTTCTTGGGCGGAACAATTGTCAGTCACCCTGTACACAACGGTTTAATTGAAACAATCGAAATTTTCTTTTGATATTTCATAATAAAATGTAATTATGACTACTATGACAGGCAGACAATAAATTAAAATAAATCCCAGCGTTAAAAATGATTGACCTCGTTTTTTTTTTCTCTTCTGTTTTTAGAAATCCAGCAGCGAATGCTTCAGCATAAACTTCGAAGTTGGGGATGAATTAACATGGGACACGGAACTGATCTTCCCTGCCACCCGCGGTGTCACGTTGTAGTAAGTTTTTAATCTGTTTTTATTCACTTACGAGGTATACAAATAATTCACACACAAACTTTCCTGCCTGATGATAATCAGTTTGGAAAAAATAAAATTAAATTAATTAATTAAGCCCCATGCCACACGCACATTAATTTATGTACGTGTACGTTTATTTTAATTTTAAAAATATATTAATTAATTAGTTCGTGGTGCTATTCAATTTACTGACAATGGAAGACTCATTCCTTGGGAAAAATTCTGTGCGATTGCTTTAATATTCCCGTCGAGGATTTCAGTAATTGCTGGAGAATAAGTAAACCGAAAAACCCCACAAAGATTTCAATTTAATTCGTATTCACGGCAGTGTTTCACAGTGGTACGCACGTGACTTAGTAATATATTGTAAAATTTGTTTAGGATTCGTCTTTAAATTCCTTGGGGTTACGTTGCAGAATCTCGGAACAATAGTCGGTGGATTATCAGGTTAATGGTCCTTTTGGATTGACTTTTCGCTTTGTGGAATAGATGCAAAATATTCCTTTTACTTACTTACTTACTTACCACCCTCAATTGTTACTCCACTGACTATAATTGATAAAATGCCAAAATTTCGGTTTTTATTTTGATTTTTTACAACGCTTATGAAATGACCTCAGCAAATGGGGAGACACTTTAAACTTAATATTCAAAATTATTAACGAAGGCTTGGATTTGTCTTTAATAGTTCTTTTCGATTTCGTGATTCAATTTTGATAACAAAAGTCCTGCCCTTTACTAGAACTTTTTAAAGGATATCCAAGTATTTAGAACCAAAAGCATTTTAAAAATTCATGAAGACGATGCAACGGAATCTATTTGGCCAAAGCCCTGGTCAATTGACCCAAAATAAATTAGTTGGCATGAAGTTTAAATCGAGAAATTCCAAGAGAGAAAAAACAGAAATTTAAAGAGAGAAGAAGAAACTTCAATTTGCTTCTTCGATGCATCCAATGACATACCTACTCTTTGATGAGCGAGCGACAAGACAAATGCAATTTAGAAAAACTACAGCAACATTAAAGAAGAAAAAATCGTGATTTGGAAAAAATTTTAAAAATAGAAAATAAGGTTTAGCTTCGCATGCTCGAAGGGTTTAAGCGCTTTAAGAGCTTCTCGGTCCATTTTATGAAGTAAATGGAAAGACCAGAAAGGAACGATCTAAAGGCAGAAAAAAAGGGAGCAGCTTTCTTCTCTGATACCATCATATCGCTGATGTTGTTTGTTGACTTTTTGGTGAGGAAGTGAGACGACATACTGCCAAGACAGACATAAATCATAAATAAAAAAAAATTAAATAAAAGGTGTCATAGCTTCGCGTTCCCAAAGGAACTTAGTCGCTCTAAGGTGTCTCGAGAGTTTCCAAAAGACAGAAAAAGGAAAGGTCCAAAGACAGAAGAAGAAAAAACAACTTCAATTTTGAGCTTTTCGCTCCATTTTAATGTGTTTCCAAAAGTCAGAAAAAGGAATGGTCCAAAGATAGAAGAAGAAGAAGATGAAGCAACTTCGATGTCGTTTGTTTACTCAATGATGACAAGAAGACCAGAATCAAGCTTAATTCGGTCATTTAGAGAAGAACGGAATCATCTTGTAGAAGACGTAGACGTAAATTACAAAATGGAAGAAATTAGAAAAAAATAGTTTCACATCCTCCCTCGCTCCAATTCACTTTATGAGATGAATCGAGAATTTCCACAAGGCAGGAAAAGATAAATCTGAAGATGGGGGAATTTTCTTCAACGTCTAGAAGTCATCGATGCTATTAGGTTACTGTTTGATAAGGAAGTGACTGGAATCAAGTTTAAATCGACAAAGTGCAATTTAGAAAAAATACATCATCTTAAAAAAAGCACAGACAAAAGAGCTCGCTCCATTTTATTGTGTTAAATCGAGAGTTTCCAAAAGGCAGGAAAAGAAAAGGTCCAAAGGCAGAAGAAGAAGATGAAGCAAACCCAATTTTCTTCTTCGATACATTAACCCTTTTCCCTTTTTTCTTAACTTATTGAATTTCCTTACTTCTGTGACTTCCAGATCTTCTGATCGCTCACTTTCCTCAGTGTTGCCACTTCTAGAAAACGAAACCCAATCCGAAATTGGTCACATGGATTGAAATCATTTTTGATTTCCTTATACCTTGCGTGTGTTAGATCCAGTTGAATCATCCCGGTGGGATCTTCCAGGTAATACTTCCCCTCGGACACCTGAAGGAGCGATCCTAAAATCAACGTTTCGTAGGAAACCGTCAGCAAATAATCGGCGGTTTGCAGCTTGAGTTTCTCGTGCTCGTCGAGTTTGTTTTTAAAGTTGCGCTGCGTTCGTTGGAGCACGGTGGTATACCTGTCGATGAACATCTTCGCTTTCGAGTCTGCATCCGAGAGGAGTTTCGATTTCCTCGGGGAAAGAAGGTACAGTTTCCTGTCCGGGTCGTAGGGAAATCGAATGCGCCGATCACGTTGAAAACAGTTTCGTCTCTGTCGTATCCGAAACGTAAGCAAGCCTGTAATGTGATAGAGTTTTCCACCTGGGGCCTCGTCATTTCATGGCCCCCTACAATTATCATCAAATTGAGTTGCATTGAATTGTAATTTGCTCAAGTCAGTACAATCTCTGGTTCACTTATGCGTACCAATGGGTACCTACCTCCAGGGCATGTTGGATATGTTCTAAGTGATGATCACTTGGCTATTCGATCCCTTCACTCCCTTTCACCTTCATTCTCTCCATTTTTTCAAATTTTATTATGAGTTCGAGTGTTTTCTTCATCTCTTGCCTCTTCTTTCCAATTCTTCATTTCTGTCACACTCAGAACCTTTTAACAGTTCATCCAAGAGAAGGCAGACGTAAATCGTAAAATTACATTTACAAAATACGTATGTAATGAGAAAAAACGTAGCTTCGCATCCCCGAAGGGACTGACTTGTTCCAAGAGCTCTCGATCTGTTTTATGGGATAGATCGCGCCCTTTTCTATTTCCATTCATCTTCTTCGCCAACTTCGAGGGTGTACCAACAATAGTTTTCTATTTGTTGCTTCTTCCTTCCAATTTCTCATTTCTATCCCTTTCAAATCTCCTAATATTTAATCCAACCTCTTTTTTTGGGCTTTTCTTTTGATCTATGTCCTATTGGGTGGGGTTGGATTGGATTATACTACATCTCCAAGCGTTATCTGACCCTACTCACTATAACTTTCCACTTGTTCCTGTCTTTTGCTTCTTTAATTCATCTTCTTTGCCAAATTTTATTACAACTTCGAGTGTGTACCAACAATCGTTTTCTATTTGTTGCTTCTTCCTTCCAATTTCTCATTTCTATCTCTCTCAGATCTCCTAATAGTTAATCCAACCACCTCTTTTTGCGTTTTCTTTTGATCTATCTCGTATTGGTTGGGGTTGGATTGGATTATGCTATATCTACAAGCGTGATCTGACCCTAATCACTATGCCTTTCCATTTGTTCCTGTCTTTTGCTTCTTTAATTCATCTTCTTTGCCAAATTTTATTACAACTTCGAGTGTGTACTGACAATCGTTTTCTATTTGTTGCTTCTTCCTTATCAATTTCTCATTTCTATCTCTCTCAGATCTCCTAATAGTTAATCCAACCACCTGTTTTTGGATTTTCTTTTAATCTATCTCGTATTGGCTGGGGTTGGATCCAAGCGTAATCTGACCCTAATCACTATATCTTTCCATTTGTTCCTCTCTTTTGCTTCTTCGTTGAAATCTTTCATTTCTATCACTCTCAAACCCGACACCTCATCCAACCATCTCAGTTTTGACTTCCTTCGTGGTCTGTCTCCTAGTGATTTGGGTTGGGTTGGATTATATTACAGCTGTCTCCCTCTATTTTGTACTTAATCCTTTCAATTTTTCATTTCTATTATTTTCAAGTTTTCTAATCATCCCGATTTTGGCTCCCTCCTTCCCCTATTCGTTTGCAATTCGTTAAAAACTTTATATCGTCATTTTCTTGACTGCTTATTGTATGTCTTATCCATTATACTCTCAGGATTTTATATTTTGATCACAACCTTTCCTCTCATTTCATTTCTTCCGCTATTTCTTTGTTAATTTATTGCCTAATTACTATTTTTTGCTGCTTTGAATGACCCCAGCTTACTTCTGATTATTTTCTTCTAACGCATTCCGCTTCTGCGTCATGCAGGATGTATCGTCTCCGCCTCTGTCTTTGGTATTGCGTATCGTCTTCACTTCTGTAATATAATAAAATAGATAATATTAAGAAGAATGGAGGTCCTAGAACGGATCCTTGAAGAACTGACTTTTTTAATGATATCTACATACTTAATGATTCCTATCAAAAGGAAAATATGATTGAATTATACATTTTTTTGTTCTAATAACCTACGCTGCAAGGAGTATAGAAAACAAATGGGAAAAATTTTTCTGAATCAAGAATGGTGAAGAAATTTATCGAGTATTCACCAAAGGCTTTTTTGGTTAAAAAATGTTTTAAGGTTGAAGGTTTGATAGTCCGAAAAACCACAAGACAAATTCGCTTAGGCGGTTCTAGTAAAATAATTACTTGAAGGGTTTGAACGAAAGGCACCAAATTATCTCTTCCCCGCCTTGCATTTACATTTGTATTACAGTACAAATAAGAAAACAAAAATATATTCCTCTACAATAAACACAAACACCAACACAAAGTAAACTAATAAAAATGTTTATTTTATAAAACACACAAACACGTTTCGTAGGGGGCGCGCTAATTTTGAAAAATTCGACCTTTCAACCACCCAGCTCTCACCTAATTTGCATCAATTTACACTCACCCGTTAAACGAAACCTGCAGAATATTAATTAGCATTTAACGTATGTATGTAAATCCCGTTCCGTGCGCAGCTTTTTCCATATTTAATTTGCATGTTAAACGACCCGACCCGGGCAATAAATGTTGTACATTCGTCAAATTCACGATTTAGCAAATCGTTAAACGACCTCTTAATGCATAAGAGATTTATGATAAAATCCACGTTTCGTTTTGCTTATGCTAATTTGTCGCAGCGAAAAGTTAACGAGTTAGAAGAAATAAAGCGCAGCAAATTAATAAGGACGTGTCCTGGAGCGTCCGGGAACGAGGATCACGATTGTGCCGTTACCAAGGAGATGATATTTGTGTTATCCTGTGCATCATCGACATTAAGGCTTCATTATCTATCTAGCTATCTATCTACTTTGATTTTACTCTAGCGTCGTTCAATCCTTGACCTGAATTTATGGAGAAAACCTCTCCGCCTGCATTTACATACATGCTTTTAAAACTTCTATTAATAAACGCGATTAAATCACATTCTCTCGTAACAATAATCTATAATTATATTATCAACTAAATGATGTCGTAATATCAAATTGATTGTGCATTCTTTTCACTTGAGATAATTCAAATTATTTAGAAATGATTGTTGATTAAAATTCTTTTTTTTTATAAATTGCAAATTGTACACTGTCGTGCATAATTAACGGGCCATGTAAGGACACTATCTTAACCCCACTTTTCACATGTGCAGTACTTACTTACTTACAACATGGCTAGTAGTATATTGGCCTCTCACGTATCATTTATTCTGCACGTCAACCGTAAAAGCCGAAGCGACTCGGTCTGATAAGAGCTCCCCTGAATTTATCTTTTCGCTGGTAATTTGCAATTCGTTGAGAAAAAGGAACGGATCATTCATCCTGACAGAATATCCCGGTGCTATTTAATCTATAAGGGTTAAAGACCCTACAAATCCTAAAACTATTTTTTATATGTACACAAAACAACTTTGAAACGTCAATATATTCAACAAACGGATTTTGACGGGCAAGAAGATACCATCGTCAAGGCCAAAATCGAAGATAAAAAGAGACCAGCAAAGTCTACGCAGAAAAACAACCGAAGGATGGGCGTATAGCTTCAGACTACAACATCCAGAAGAAATCAACCTTACTCTTACTTTAATCAAGGTTAAGAGGAAGAGAGCTTTGATGGGAAAGAGACCATACACTTGAAGTTGAGGCTTCAAACACCATTGAGAATGTCGGGTCTAAAATCCAAAAAAAGGACAGAATTCCACCACACCAACAACAAGAAAACAATCAGAGTATGGTCGCAGACTATAACATCCACCTTGCATTTGGCGTTGAGGTTAAGAGGAAAAATGCAAATTTCCGTTAAGTCTTTGACTGGCAAAACCATCACTCTTTGAATGAGGAAGAAATTCCACCAGACCAGCAATGAGAAAACAATTAGAAGACTACCACATTCAGAAGAAATCAATACTTCATTTGGTGCTTCGTCTTGGAGCGAATCCTTGCGAAGACTGATAAAGTTGAACCTTAAACCAAAAGTTCCAGCCAATGATGAAATTGCATCGAGGATGGACCACCAGACCAGCAATGTCTTATCTTTGGGGAAAACAATTAGAAGACTATCAACATTCAGAAGAAATCAACACTTCACTTGGTGCGTCGTCTTCAAGCTAATCCTTGCGAAGACTGACAAAGTTGAACCTTAAATCAAAAGTTCAAGCCAATGAGGAAATTGCATTGAAGATGGACATATGCTTTCAGATTACAACCAACACTTCACTTGATGCTTCGTCCAGAGGTGGCACACTTTGCGAGTTAAACCTTCAGGCACAAATAGAAAACGTCGAAGCGAAAATTGAGGTTAAAGCTGGAATTCCTCCAGATCAGCAGCGTCTCATTTTCGCAGGCAAGCATCTGGAAGATGGCCAAACGTAACGAACCACAAAAACACAAGAGATAATTATTTTGGGCACTTCGTAGCAGAAGAATGAAGAAGAAAAATACAACCAGTGATAACTGATCCTAGAAACGAAACCGTAAACTATATAGAAAGACAATAACAGAAATCCGAGACAATAAAATCTCTGTTGACATGAAGCCCTGGTGAAGATCAAGCCCATACTTATAATACTTCTACTACTAAGTATTGCCATTGGATCTAACGAAGAAAGACTAAATAAAAATTATGGAAGTTTGCCTAATTTAATCCTACCTACATTTCCTTTCCTTTCTTTCTTCTTTTCCCCATCCAATGATCTTTCATTGGTTGTATGTTCCCCAACTTCCTCATTCTTCCCTATGAGCACATTTCTTCATTTCCTTCATTTGGTCTTCACTATGGGACACATTTCTTAATTTATCTCATTTGGTCTTCACCTGATTGTGTTCTCTTCTTCTTTTTTCTATTTCTGCTACTTTTGGAACGGTCAGTTTAATTGTATCTTGTATATCCTTCTATCCCTTTTCGCTGCTTTTCTCCACTTTTGCTATTTCGCGGGTTTCCTCTTTTCTTGAGCCTTCCTTATTCCTTTCTCCATTTTCTTCTCATACGACGACTTTCTCTCATTTTACATCCGTTCTATCCATCCCAATGCAACATATTCCTCAGTTTATCTTTTTCTGATCTTTCCTTTTGCTTGTTCCATTAAGTTTACATTAGTTTTTCTTCTCATATTCTCAAGCTCTATGGAGTACCTTTTAAGGTTTCTTTGTTTCTTCCTTTGATGGTTTGGTGCTCTTGATATTTTTTAATCGTAATTGCTTTCTACCTTTTGGCAATATTTCGCGCCTTTTATCTCTTCTTTTTTAGTTCCTTTGTTAGCCTGATGCTTTTAGTATTTTTCAATTGTGATTGCCTCCCATCTATGGAAAATATTTGGCGCGCTTCTTTAGTTCGTTCTTTCATCTTGTCTCTCTGCTTTATCCAGTTGTTTTTCTTGTGTCCATCCTGTTCTGGAAGTAATCTCGTCTTTCTCTCTGATTACATTACTTCTCTGTCGTTGTGTAGTATTCCTCTTTCGTTATTCCTTTTCTTGCCTCATATTTTTTACTCATGCTACGATTTCTTTTCATTTTTCATACGGGTTTTCCTCTTTCAAGATTTTCTTTGGTTTTCCTTATTCATTTCTCCAATTTTCTTGTGTCATTATTTTTTCTCGCACTTACGATTTCCATTCATTTTTAGACGCACTCTATCCGTTTCATTCATCCCTAAAGGTTGGTCTTTCCTTCTTCTCCTTCCATTAAGTCTCTGTTGCTTTTTCTTCTCATATTCGCAAGCTCTATGCCATATCTTTTTTCAGATTTTGTATTCTCTCTCCTCTTTAATAGTTCCTCTTTTCCACAAGATCCAGTTTTGATCGAGATGGAGTCGGTGTTTCAAAAATTTCTTTTCTAACAATAAATGGCGATAAGACAGTTGCGAAACGAACGTAGAAATGCATTTCTCTGTCGTTTGGGGTTTTCCTCTTTCCAGATTTTCTTTGGTTTTCCTTATTCATTTCTCCAATTTTCTTGTGTCATTATTTTTTCTCGCACTTACGATTTCCATTCATTTTTAGACGCACTCTATCCGTTTCATTCATCCCTAAAGGTTGGTCTTTCCTTCTTCTTCTCCTTCCATTAAGTCTCTATTGTTTTTTCCTCTCATATTCGCAAGCTCTACAACATATTCTTTTCAGGTTTTGTATTCTCTCTCCTCTTTAATAGTTCCTCTTTTCTAGAAGACATGGAGTTGGTATTTCAAAACAAGATAAGACATTGCTGGTCTGGTGGTCCATCCTCGATGCAATTTCCTCAGTGGCTTGAACTTTGGTTTAAGATTCAAGTTTGTCAATCTCCGCAAGGAAGACGAAGCACCAAGTGAAGTGTTGATTTCTTCTGAATGTTGATAGTCTTCTAATTGCTTTCCCCAAAGATAAGACATTGCTGGTCTGGTAGTCCATCCTCGATGCAGTTTCTTCATTGGTTTGAACTTTTGGGTTAAGGTTCAACTTTGTCAGTCTTCGCAAGGATTTGCTTGAAGACGAAGCACCAAGTGAAGTGTTGATTTCTTCTGAATTTTGATAGTCTTCTAATTGTTTTCCCCAAAGATAAGACACTGCTGGTCTGGTGGTCCATCCTCGATGCAATTTCCCCATTGGCTTGAACTTTTGGTTTAAGTTTCAACTTTCTTAGTCTTCGCAAGGATATGTTTGAAGACGAAGCACCAAGTGAAGTGTTGATTTCTTCTGAATGTTGACAGTCTTCTAATTGTTTTCTCATTGCTGGTCTGGTGGAATTTCTTCCTCATTCGAAGAGTGATGGTTTTGCCATGCATTGTAGAGTAAATTTGACATTTACTCTACAATGCATTTTTTTCAAGCTCTGTCATCTTCCCCCTTCCCTCTTCTTTATTTCTTTTTTCAATGGAATCTAATTTTGCTCGATATCGAAGCAATTTCTCTTCCATCTTAACAAGCGGAAGCAGCAACGTAGAAATGAGGAGTGCGAAAATGAAGCAAAAATTATAAAAGATGAATTAACCTAGTAATAAAATGAAGATGAGGAAACAACGTACCACAATAAAAAAATTATGAAAGCCCGAGGCATGTTAGAAGTAAACACTAGATGGAGGAAGTTTGTAGGACGTACGTGAATTATACACGTGACGAATTTTCAACGTAAAAGTCTAAAGTTATGAAAATGAAAGTGAAAAGTTATGGAAAATAAATCAGCGGTTTACTCCCTCTCCCCGTCTGTGTTTTCGAGTTTGAACAAACTGTTTTCGCTCTGGACGCTTTGAAAAACGTGGTAATTTCATGATTACGCGCACCCTGTTAAATTTTAATGCCGGAAACTACCTACCATCCAGGACTATCACTTTAATGTAAAACATTGCACCTGAATTTCCAACGAGGGCGCGCCCAGATAATAAATTGGACGAAACTTTTAGTGGTCGAATACAGGAACTGCATGTGGCATCGATGTTTAAATTCGTTCGCTTTTAGTGAATTACGTTTTTATAATTTATAACGTTATTTATGGTGGCGGTCGTGAACGTGATCATTACTTCTTCCAGCATACAGATTTATTTTTGTTTATTTGTTTTTGGAATTTTCCAAATGGGGATATCTAATTAGAATACTGGAGACTTTACTTATCAATCGACCCCTGTACATCATTCATTAAATAATAGAATATTAAGGACGGGCCAAATTAAACAAGAAAAAACTAAACGAATAAAAAATTGTTTTTAATTTAAATATCTGTAACTTTTAATGTGTCAAAATGTAATCGAGCTAAATGAGTTTTCCCTCTCTCATGACTTAATGAAATTAAAGTTTCTTGTTGAGTAGGTCAACGAAGCAAAATACACACTGACCAAACCAGGACACTCGAGTCAACGAGAGAGCGCGTTCCTCCTATTAATTTTATATTTGTCTTAGAGAGAAGTTCTATGGGTTTTCACTGAAGTGGCATTAACTAAATTTTCATCACATCAGAAAATTACAATCTCTCTCTCATAGCCAAAATTAATCGTCGTTTCTGTAATTTAATAGTGACTCCCTTGCCAAACTGTGCGAACTTCGATCCATAGACCTGTCTTCCTGTGACGCTTGGCTGCAAGATAAGGAAAGCGGCACGCACACGTGGTTGAGCCTGTCGCAGGATACGGCGAGCCTCGTGGGGCGCCATATCAGGATCACAGGTGGGTGACTGTAATAGCAAGGCCTTTATTGAACTAACAAACGTCGCATTGACAGCCCAGGACTTAAGCAATAAAAAACCGGGATCAATTCAAGGCACTTACTCGAGGAAGCTTTCGGGAGTAAATCGGTTTGTTTTTTTCTGTCCGACCTGTGTAATTAATTCGGAGATTTTTAGAACCATCGCCCGAGAGCTTCGAATAATTATTTTAGTTCGAGTACCGATGAGGGTGCCACGCCTTCTTCTAATTGGGCACAAGACGCGCGACTGTCGTTTCAGGACTTGGATGGAAGTAAAAAGGGGACGAAACAACGATGGTCGGGGTTATTTGGTAATAACAAAGTGAGTTTTCTTTTTCTTAATCTCTTCAGAACCAGCAACTATAATATTTTCAATAGCATATAACACCTGTGCAGGTGTACCAGAGTTCCGATGAATGGATAGCCCTTTTCACGATACCTTACTTAATGAATTTAAGTTTAATAGCATGCAATAGATAGTCCTTTTTACTAACTTTCCAACGATACCATACTTAATACATTTAAGATTAATAGAATCTATGTTATTATTAATTTATTAACCAACTTACACAAATTTCATTAAAAAAGACAAGTTTGTTGTTTAACTTAATAAAAAACACCCTGTATAATTGAATGTAATTTTAAATGGTACCGGATAAGAACATATATAACTTTTGTTAATAAAGTTTTTTGGTAAAACGTACATAAGATGTCATCTCCACGCAACCTCTGAGCTCTGGGACAGCTGTATATTTATAACAAAAAAAAATAACTGAAATTAAATGTTTCCCAAATTTTATAATTTAACTATGTGGAAGCGAATCATTTTTTACCTAATTAATTTATTAAAATTTTTGGAAATTAAAGTTTTAATTTAAATTATAAAAAATAGCTTGAATCGCGACATCTTACGATCACTTTTTGACACAACGTTGCATTAGGATAAAAAAAATTTTAATTTTAAAGTTTGTTTTCTTTTTTTTTTTGTTAAACATTGTTTACTGTTACTGTTCGTTTTTCAAATTTTGAAATCATTAAGTGTTTCAGCTTTTCTTAGTTTACGATCCGAAACACGTTTCGCTTTCAAGTCTCCTATTTTCCCTTTGACTTTTTAAATAAATTCTCAAATCTTTGGCTTTGGCTCAACATCCAACTAAATTTAAAAAAAAAACGACAAGATGCTGTTAATAAAAACAAAGTGTATTTGTTTTGTTTATTTTGTTTTTCATAGATTCTCCATTTTTTTCTTATATAAATAGTCTACTTCTTTCCGAACTTTTAGGTTAACTTTTGAACGAAATCCAAAAAAAAGAGAACAAAAGACGATCAACAGATAGTTATTATGTTTCTCGCTTGCTGGTTTTCTGAATTTTTTTTTATTAATTAAACGGTCTTCGAATTTACTATTTCTATACGAACGTTTAGATTAATTTTGAAAATTGGTTTCCACGTCAAAAATTTTGTTGGGATTTAAACAAAATAAAAGAAATAAAAGACGATCATGAAATTGTATTTGTTGGTTATCGCTTGCTGGTTTTGTTGTTTGTTTTTTTTTTTTTTGAATGAAATTTGCTGTTTCTCTCCGAAACTTTTAGGTTAATTTTGAAAACGTGTTTGCCCATCAAAAATTCCGCAGGGCCTTAAACAAAAACAAACAAAAGACGAACAACGAATTGTATTTTGTTTCTTGCTGTTTATCATAGATTTTCCATTTTTTTATATGAATGGTCGACTTCTTTCCAATCTTTTAGGTTAACTTTTGAACAAAATCAAAAAAAAAGAAAACAAAAGACGATCAGCAGATAGTTATTATATTTCTCGCTTGCCGGTTTTTTGATTTTTTTTTAAATTAAACGTAAATTAAATTTACTATTTCTGTACGAACTTTTAGGTTAATTTTGAAAATAGGTTTGCCCGTTTTTTTTTGGAATGAAATTTGCTGTTTCTATCCGAATCTTTTGGATTAATTTTGAAAATAGGTTTGCCCATCAAAAATTTCGCGGAGATTTAAACAAAAACAAACAAAAGACGAACAACGAATTGCGCCGAAGATTTAAATAAATCAAAATTAAAAAGAAAAACATCAAAAATTGAGCAAAGATTTAAACAAAATTAAAAACAAGGAATCAACAGGTCATATCCTGTTTCTCGCTTACTCTGTTTTCTTTTTTAATTGAACGACCTTCGAATTTACTGTTTTACGAAGTTTTAAATTCAGTATTTAAACGTTTGCTCAAGAATTGGGCGAAGATTAAAACCAAAGATCATCAATTCATTGCATTTTATTTCTTGTTTACTATTTCTCTACTTTTTTTGATCGTATTACCTTTTTTAATTTTTAATTTCTTAAAATTACACAAGGATTTAAACAAAATCAAAAACAAAAGACGATCAACAGGTTATTTTCTATTTCTCGTCAGCTGTTCATCAATTTTCTCGATTTAAATGATCAAATACTTCTTTTCGTCACATTATCTCAATTTTTTTGCTTATTAAATGGCCTTCCGTACTAATAAGTACTTCTTTCCAAACGAGAATTTAAAGAAAATTTTAAAAATACTAGAGACGATGAACTGATTATCACTTGTTAACAAATTCAAAAAGATGAACGAAAAACAAAAAGCGATCAACCAATATAAGCAAAAACAAAAGACAAACAACAGATCTGTACAAAAAAAGGAAGAACAAAAGATGATCGTCGGTTGCGTTTATCTTTCAAAAATGTTCAAACTTCCTTTCTTACAAAAAATCTGTTATTTTTTTATTTTATTTATTTATGTTAGAAATTCAAAAAGAAAAATAACGAAATACAAGCACGTTATAAATAATTCTCATTTCGCTTTTCTGCATAAATATTTTTCATAATTTATGTGTACATTTTTTTTATTTTCTTCCTTAATCAAACGCGTCCTTTATCATTTTTTGCATTTGCAAATCTGTTAATATGTTTAATGCAAAAACAAAATGAAAAAGACAACAAAAACCAAACAAGCGATCCAAAGATAAATTTAAAAAATCTGGTACAAAATGAAGAAAAACAAACGACGATCGTCGGCTGCATTTTGTTTTTCAAACGTGTTCAATTTCCCTTCGCTGTTTCTTAAAAAAAATCTTTTGTTTTTGTTCTTAAGTTATCAATTTTGTTTTTAGAAATTCAAAAAGCAATAATAAAAAGAAACTAAGGACGTAGTAAATAATTTGCGTTTTGCTTTTTTTCTAAATATTTGTCATAACTTACTTAACTTAACTTCTTTAATCAAAAACTTTCTGTTTTTGTTTTTCGTAAATTTCCCATTGGATTTGTTATTCAACAAAAATAAAAGCCGAACAAGAGATCTAGACTGAATGAAGAAAAACAAAAGACGATCAACAAATTTGCACAAAATTAAATAATTTATAAAGCAATAAAACATGTCGTAAATAATTTTCATTTCGCTTTTCATAATTTTTAGAAGAACCAAAATAAAAAGAAACAAAGGGCGTCGTAAATAATATTGCGTTTCACTTTTTTTCTAAATATATATCATAATTTATCTACTATTTTTTTTACTTTCTTCCTCGACAAAAACTTTGTCATTTTTTTTGCTTTATGCAAATCTCCCATTGAATTTGATATTCAATAAAAAAGAGAAGATAAAACAAAAGCCGAACAAGCGATCTAATCTAAAAGAAGAAAAACAAAAGACGATCAACAAATTTGCACAAAACGAGACAGTCTAACTCGAATGGTAATGTTACTTCTTGAAACCTCACCATCACCCACCCTCTTACTTTGTACTTTCAGGTCAAAAGCGTCGACGAATTCGTAAATAATTTTCATTTCGCTTTTCATAATTAATTTTTTTTTATTTTCTTCCTTAATCACACGCGTCCTTTATCACTGTTTCGCTTTTGCAAAGCTCCTAATAGGTTTCATGTTAAAACAAGATCAAAAATGGAAAAAAAAAACCAAACAAACATTCTAAACAACATGAAGAGAAACAAATTATCATCGACTGCGTTTTGTTTTTTTTAAATTTTCAAAATTTACTTCGCTGTTTTTTTATCAATTATCAATTTTTTTTTTTAGAAAAACCAAAATAAAAAGAAACAAAAGATGAAGTAAATAATTTGCGTTTCGCTTTTTTTTTCATAATATATGTCATAATTTATACTTCTTTTTTTAATTTTCTTTGATATGCAACAAAAAAAAGGAGAAGAAAACAAAAGCCCAACAAGAGATCTAGTGTAAGTGAAGAAAAACAAAAGACTATACACATATATTCACGAAATTAAAGGAAACAAAAGAGATCTTTGATTGTGATTGTTTTTTTTTTCTTCAATATTCAAGTTTCCTTCACTGTCGTCGTCGTAAATTATTTGTGCTTTTTTTTATTTGTCGATCATTTATTTTTCTTTTCTTTTCTTCCTTAATCATAAACTTTCTTTGTCATTTTTTTTGCTTTATGCAATCTAGAGAGATCTAGTGTAAGTGAATGAAGAAAAACAAAAGACGATCAACAAATCTGCACGAAATAAAAGAAAACAAAAGTAGTCTTTGATTGCGTATTGATTTTTTTAATGTTCAAATCTCTTACGCAGTTTCTTAAAAAATCCTTTCTTTTTTTGTCAGTTTTCAATTTTCGTTTTAGAAATACAAATTTGTCACAATTTATGTACAATCTTTTTTTTTACTTATTTTCTTCCTTAACCAAAAACTTCTTTGTCATTTTTTTTGCTTTTTGTAAATCTCCTATTCGATTTGATATTCAACAAAACGAAACAAAGAGAGAAAACGAAGGCCGAACAAGCGATATAGTATTTGTAAATGAAGAAAAACAAAAGACGATCGACAAACCTGCACGAAATTAAGGAAAGCAAAAATGATCTTTGACTGCGTATTGTTTTTTTTAATGTTCGAATTTCGTACGCAATTTCTTTAAAAAATCTTTTGTTTTTTTTTTTTAATTGTCAATTTTCTTTTTAAAGATTCAAGAAGCAAAACAAGAAATAAAAGATATAAACACTTGGTGTTTTTTTCTTTTCATAGTACTTGTCGTAATTTGGGCACTTTTTGTTTTTTCTTTTCATTTTCTTCCTTGATCAAAAAAATTGATTCAATTTTTTTTTAAATCGACTATACAATCTTACTTTTTGGTTCGCTGCCTGAATTTATAATAATAATAGTAATAATAATAATAATTTTTATGGATTTTCTGAAACCATACAAACGACATGAGACAGGTCAATAATGGACAATCAATCTGCGTCAAATGCAATACATTTTTTCGTTAATTTTCTTATAGTTTTCTTTAATTTTCTTTTATAGTTTTATCTATTTCTTCTATTATTTCTTGTTTTATTTAATTTATTTTGGTTTAGAATAAATCTTAAAATTAATAATTTGAAAAAATATGCTTCTCTGGCCCCAAAATTATTATCTTGTGCTTTTCTTCCAATTTTGTTAGAATTTTCATTTGTGGAAATGAAAATTGTCAGAATAAAATTTAGAGATTTAATTTCGCAACTTTTCACGTGCTTTATTTAATATTAAATAAAAGTTTTAATTACATACTTAACTTTGATTTTACACTAACCTTTAATTTTAAATTCGTATTTTGATTACCAAAAGAAAAATATTTAAATCCCTCGCAGATAATATAAATATAGTTATCCGTTCCTTAACAACAACAAATAATAAACGAAGCTGTTTTCAATCAATACATAGGAATCCGTTGTACCCTGTGTTCATACCTAAAGTCTATTTAGGTAGTTCCTTTAGACGCAGATTCTGCATTGGTTATGCAAATTATTCAATAACAGTAAATTCAATAAGAGCCTGCGGGCATAAAATTACCACAAATCTGAAAGCATTATCCATCCACTACCCCTGACATGCACGCCGAAAAAGAAGCTGCAATTTCTCTAGCACGGATTCGCTTTGTCTATGAAAGCCCAAACCCCGGAACAGAGCGGGGGGGTGAAACAATTCATCTCCTTTTTCGAGCCTAATTTCGAGTTTAATTAAATTTTATAAACTCGCGAGGGGGAGGACCGAAGCTTTGTTCCGTCCTTCCCGGAAGCTCCGAAAGTTTACTCCCATGAACGCGTTGTTGCTTTTGAATACGCTTTAGCGCCGGGGTGTTTTCAAACAAGCGTGGAGGAATTCTTGAGCTTCCAGATGACTTGAGGTCCAGTGAACCGACCAATGTAAACAATGCGTAACGCACAAGTTAAACAAAGTTGAGAAATTTACTTGGCTTGATTGAATTCAACGTTTTATTATATGTATTGATGAAGCCATTGTAAATGCTTCTAATTATTAAAATTTTCAGTGAACGTATTCATTAGTAGCAACTTGAATTCTTGTAGGACACGCGAATGGAGTTACTGATAGACCACTTAAATAGTTACACCAAGCACGGCGTCCCCACTTCTCAAATATACCCTCAAGGGCAGTGCGAATCCTTAGACGCTTTGTACAAATTAGAGGGTGACTGGAGGGAAATTATAAATTGCGAAGGTAAAACCACTGCTGCATACGAGAAACTGGCGCAAGCTGTACTTAATAAATTATTTCAGAGCTGAACGACAGGCAACAGCAGCAACAAACTGCCTTGTGGGAACTAATTAAAACCGAAGTGGCGTACATAAAGACGCTCAAAGTCGTAACTGACGTAAGCCCGAAAAGTCCTACGCTTACTACGAGTTAACCCCTCGATTTTTTCTTGCAGCTATTTCTTGCGTGCTTGAAGAATTTGCAGAGCGCAAATCTGCTCAAAGAGATAGACACTGAGAAGTTGTTTTCGAACATAACGGAGATCCTCGACACCAACGTGTTGTTCTGGAGGAACAGCTTGTTTCCCCTCGTGAGGGATATGAGGACTTACAAGCAGCCACCCTGCATAGAAAACATGCTGGGTGGTTTTATTAATATACAAGAGAAATTCTGTGCCTATTTTCGTTACTGCGCCGAACAGGCTAGGTGTCAGCATTATTGCAGAGAGAATCATGCACACAACGAACTATTTACTGCCTACTTAGTCTGGTGTGAAACGCAGAAGGAATGCAACAGGTAAGTCTCGAGGGTTTGTAAGTCAAATTGAGGAAATAAATGGATGGTTTCATTAGATTGCGATTAATGGATATACTAGTACAACCAATGCAACGACTAACAAAATACGGCCTTCTACTAAAAGCGATCTTAAGAAACACGGACGAAGAAGTGGAACGGGACAGTCTAACTCGGATGGTAATGTTACTTCTTGAAACCACACCCTCTTACTTTGTATTTCCAGATCAAAAGCGTCGACGAATTCGTTAACAACGTCAACCACAGCCTGAAGCAGAAGCAGGACAACGAACGCCTGCGAGGAATCATCGCAAGAATCGAAAGCTACGACATTGTGGTAAGCACCAAGTCACCATCGTAGGAAGATGCACGTTTAAAACTGAACGCCTTGCAGGAATCCAAGGATGACGATTTGGACAGATTGCTAAAATCCCACTGTCACCTAGATTTAAACAGGCCGATGCTGAATTGCCCTTCGGAGCGAAAAAGGCATTTATTATTGGAGGGGGATTTAAAGCTGAAGGACGGCGGTGCTTCTAAGGTAAGCACCTCTGGACCCTGACGTAAACGAATCGATGAAAGGAATTAAGTCCTTCCTCTTACTTAATCTCCTATTTTTTGTTTAAAATAAATTGGGTATAAAACAAACAAGTCGGGGAGGGGTAGATCAACTACATATAATGGATGGGGATACTTTAAACGGGGCGGTTTAAGACACCGCATTGTATCGCAAACAAAGGCCACTGAAAAGTTGCGACGACGAAGATAGGCTTTCAAGTCTTTCAAGTTCAGCGCTGAAGTTATGGAAAGTAATTTACAGAAACGACTGTGATAACCCACTGTAAACTCTACGAAGTGTTCGGAGATAGTACGCGAATTTCTTGATAAATATCCACGAGTTCATTTTATGGAGGGTTACATAATTGGGGGCACACGTCTTTTCATTTTCTTTTTAATAGAAGTTCCTTTCTCACGTGTAAAAAAACTTCATGTTTTAAATCGTCCAAAAACGTTGAGCGAGGATAAGAAGTCGCGTCGCATCCCTCCAACTTCTCCAAATCGATTTATTGACGGAATAGGGATAATCAAATTTATTTCAGATGGAAGTTCACTGCTTCCTCCTGACGGATATGCTTCTGGTTTGTAAGCCGTCCACGAAAAAGGGCGGCGCAACGATGCGCGTAATCAGACAACCCTATCTCGTGGATCGCCTGATGGTCTCGGAGTTAAACAGGGAAACCCCCAGCCTGGCGCTCGTCTACAAGAACGAGTTCGATATGGCGATTGCGGCTTTTATACTGCAGAATAACGACGCCACGATACTTAAGGTTGGCGGCGTTCTTTTTTTATGTTACGGCCCTGTAACGGTCGGTTTTGTTTAGAGCTGGAAGAAAGGGATCGCGAAAGCCCAGGCCTTATACGCCCAGGCGAAGCAGCCCAGTTACATGGAGGAGAGTTTAGACTACGACATTACCTTCGATAATACTTTAGAGGGGGACTCACACAGTTTGCAGTTGGCACCGAGATCGCCGCTGGCGTCTTCTTCTAGGGCGAGCCGAGTTTCAAGTCTGGCACACAGTCACAGGTAATATTTACTTTTTTACTCTTTTGCCGTGGAATTATTTTTTGATTCGGATTCATTATTGTTTGTACACGGAAGAAATTGATTAATTTTACACGAAGAGGATGGCCTAATTTGTTCTTTCTCGAGCTTGTTTTGGCATCTCGCCGCGGCGTTCGGCGCCTCTCTGTCTTCGATCTCGTCGACAGTTCGAAGATTAATCGACAGGCCACTACGAGTTCGGACCAAGGTGGCACGAACATCGCCGTGATTAATGAAAACGCAGGAATTTCAGAACGTGTCACTTTTTCACAAATACTGACCATAATTCTAAATATTTGCCTCAAAATCGATACGCCCACAATTGAAATATTTTAAAAAAAAATACGAATTTTTTTCAATTTAAGACCAGGGCCGTATTAAGATTGTCGTAGGCCTTAGGGACTATAACTTCTACCCTCCCCCCAGGCCCCGACATTTCTGATTCCAATATTTTTTCGTAGACCCCAAAATTCTCCTCGTGGATAAGACGGCTCCTGCTTAAGACGTTTGCGTGTTCTTTTTATTTTAATTTATTTTTCTCTTTGCAGTGGATCAGTGGAGATGAATGATCAGTCTTCATTAGGCTCAGGCAAGGACCATTCCCGAGCCGTATCGATCGAAAACGAAAACCGAACCGGTTCGATATCCAGCGACGAAGGCGTCCAACCCCTCCCACCCGACCGTACCACCGTCTCCCAAAAAAACTCCTTCAAGCATCGCCTCTTCAGCAAAACCCCCAACACCCTCTCGGTCCAGCCATACACGAGTCTGGGGCAGAGCTTGCCGAATTTGACCCTGGGCTCGCCCAACGTCGGCACCCTCAGCCTAAACCTCAACCAAAACACACTCTCAGTGCCTAACGCGAAGAACGGGGGACACCTGCTGAGCCCCACACACCGAGGTGTTTCGTATCCACCGCCGTCCCCGACCAGGGGGAACCTCAGACGGGGGCTGGCGATCTCGCAGAATAAAAATCCGCCGCTGATCAAGACCAGGCATGTGAACTCGACGAGCGCAAGCACGTCCGGCCAAGTTCCGGCGAGCTTCGACTTTGATGTGCCAGTTATTGCAGGTTGGTACTCTCCCTTTTATTACCGAAATTAAATCAATGAAATACGTCCCAATAAACAAGAAAAACGAGCCTCATAACGGAAACTCAATAACCTGTACTTTTTGTTACATCCATGTAGAGTAACTACAGGGTGAAGTCGATAAGTGCAAATAAATTATACGTTATAATGAAAACGTTTATGTTTTCACGTTCTGTTCTGAATTAAATTTGGGAGATGTGGTTGCTGCGGTACGTTTAAAGTAGAAATTTATTCGCACGACCTCCGGGCAATATTTTATAAAATTTTCCATATAACTGCGTGGTATGTAGGGCTCTCGTGCATGATTTCCAATAATGCTCCGTGAGCAGAAAATACTGCCGACCTTTGACTTTCGAGGAACGCATCCCCGTAAGCGCAAAATAAACAACGCGGGGCATCCGATAAAATCCACCGACAAAAAAAAAAGAAGCCGGGCTTAACGATATTACGTTTAATTATTTTGGAAGATAATATAATTTCCGTCCGGGGAGCTCACCACTATAGAAGTGATTATCTCGTTAGTTTAGGACGTGAGAACTAAGACCTTTGGGGAGAGCTTGCCGTAGTAGTGTTTAATGGACTCTGTGAAATGAGAAATTAAATGGACTAGGGTGATTTACCTTATTTTACAAAGAAAACCACTTATACCCGATAATAAAAAATAAACGTAAACATACACAGGGTGTTGCAGGAAAACAGTATTCTCCAGCTCTTACGATATACAGCTTAAATTAAACGAAAACAAATAGCTCTTAGCGATCAACGAAAAGTAATTTCATTTATATTATATTTTAATTTTAATTGTTTAATGATTAGTTGATTTATGTCATTATTATAATTGAATTAAATAAAAATGTTATTCCAAAGAAGAGAAACAAAAATTCTTGACTCACGTTACTTGTTTTTTTAAGGATTCATCATTTTTCATTGAGAATTGGAATATTTTGTTATTTTTCTGTAAGTCGGGTACAGTTTCTCAACGATGTACAGGTGTGCCATAAATTCGAAAGTTTTATGCGAGCAACATTTCAAAACTTCTCCGTTCTCGCGTTCTGTGTAATACATCCCTCATTAACGAGAACTTGCGCCACTTTTTCCCTTTCCCGGTCGCCATGGTAACGAAAAGGAAAGTACAAAATGGATGGCCATTAATATATGCCCGTCTAAATTGCCACAATAAGCAGGAGGAGGCATACATGAAATCGAACGGAGGCGGTATACAAAAGAAATCTAACTATTATTATTTTGCTGTAGTATTATACGAATATTTTATTTAAATCTGACTTTTATAAAGCAGATCAGAAAATGGTTTATTAATAATACAAGCGATTATTAGTATAATTAAGATAACCATTATTCATTGGGATGAAGTTTGCAATCAAATGATTCGAGTGAATAATGGCCAAAATCACGAATATCGTTGCTTTAAATTAAAATTGTAACTATTGAACGTCCACGTCTTATCAAATCTTTCAAGAAGTTTTTTTTTTATAATAAGAAGAAAAATACAGATTGTTTCATCGAAACTTGAAAAATGGCGGAGACTGTCGGGAATGTTTATAAAAGTCCTTTTCTTTTGATTAATAAATAAATTAAAGTTTCCTTTTTTACTCGCTGTACTCTTTCGATAATTCTAACCACAAAAAAATTAGCAATTGCTTTTAACTAAAAGCTACAGCGCGTGATTAAAATACCTAACCTCAAAGTTAAGTGTGAATTTGTTAATTTCCGTTCTTTCTTCGCTCAAAAACCCAGAGATTCCTTCTGGTATTAATGTAAATTGCATAATTGTCAAACGTCAAGTACGTCTTAATTTTAGAAAGTCGATTCCCTTTTGTTTATTTAAAGAGAACTTTTTAATTTTGTTATTTTTTTAAAATTTTATAAATTGTCTCTATTTGCCGATCGTCTTTTGTTGATTTTACGTCAAAAATTGCACAGTTGTCAAATGTCTTTTTATTTTTGTAAATTTTATTTATCCGTTGAGCGTCTTTTGTTTTATTTTACGTCAAACATTTGATAATCGTCAAACATTTGATAATCGTCAAATGTCAAATATATCTTGATTTTAGAAAGTCGATTCACTTTTGTTTATTTAAAAAGAACTTTTTAATTTTGTTATTTTTTTAAAATTTTATAAATTGTCTCTATTTGCCGATCGTTTTTTGTTGATTTTACGTCAAAAATTGCACGGTTGTCAAATGTCTTTTTATTTTTATAAATTTTATTTATCTGCCGATCGTCTTTTGTTTTATTTTACGTCAAAAATTGCATAATCGTCAAATGTCAAATATATCTCTTAATTAGAAAATCGATTCACTTTTGTTTATTTAAAGAGAATTTTTTGATTTTATTATTTTTTTTTAAATTTTATAGATTGTCTCTATTTGTCGAGCGTCTTTTGTTGATTTTACGTCAAAAATTGCACGGTTGTCAAATGTCTTTTTAATTTTATAAATTTTATTTATTTGTCCATCATCTTTTGTTTTATTTTACGTCAAAAATTTGATAATCGTCAAATGTCAAATATACCTTAATTTTAGAAAGTCGATTCGCTTTTGTTTATTTATGAGAATTTTTTAATTTTGTTATTTTTTCAATTTTATAAATTGTCTTTATTTGTCGAGGGTCTTTTGTCAATTTTACGTCAAAAATTGCACAGTTGTCAAATGTCTTTTTAATTTTATAAATTTTATTTATTTGTCGATCGTCTTTTGTCTTATTTTACGTCAAGAATTGCGTAATCATTAAATGTGAAGTATATCTTAATTTTAGAAAGTCGATTCACTTGTTTATTTAAAGAGATTTTTTTGTTTTTGTTATTTTTTTTATTTTATAAATTATCTCTATTTGTCGGTCGTCTTTTGTTGATTTTACGTCAAAAATTGCACAGTTGTCAAATGTCTTTTGATTTTTATAAATTTTATTTATTTGTCGATCGTCTTTTGTTTTATTTTTCGTCAAAAATTGCATAATCGTCAAATGTGAAATATATCTTAATTTTAGAAAGTCGATTCACTTGTTTATTTAAAGAGATTTTTTTGTTTTTGTTATTTTTTTTATTTTATAAATTATGTCTATTTGTCGGTCGTCTTTTGTTGATTTTACGTCAAAAATTGCACAGTTGTCAAATGTCTTTTTATTTTTATAAATTTTATTTATCTGTCGAGCGTCTTTTGTTTTATTTTACGTCAAAAATTGCACAATCGTCAAATGTCAAATATATCTCTTCATTTTAGAAAGTCGATTCGCTTTTGTTTATTTAAAGAGGATATTTTAATTTTGTATTTTTTTAAATTTTATAAATTGTTTCTGTTTGTCACTGTCACGATTTTTGTCCGAAAACGCGTCGAAAATTTTAATTTAAGCTAAATTTCCACGTATACAGGATGTGAAACCGGAGTACCTTGTGTAAAGAATTAGAAACGTAATTAAGAAACAAATAATCTAGTATATAGCAATGAAAATAACTCGAAATACTATATTTATAACAAAAATAAGACCCGTTATCTTTCAATCGTTTAATTCCTTCCGCATTGTTTCAAGTAAAAGACTTCAAACCTTAAAGTGAGACATCCTGTACAATCATTTTATCTCATCATCAGCGCTTTTAAATAACTACAAACACGAATTTTCATTTTTCGGTGTTTTCTAATACTACAGTAAAATGAGTAATGCCTGGTGATATGTTCGTTTCGCATTTTAACATCTCTCTATTGTGTACTACGGTAACGTTTAATGACATTCAAAACATCACAGAGCACTCGCCCGTTGTACACATTTTAAACATTCCGCTTTGTTTTGTTACACAGAAATTATTTCATTCGGTTTTTCATTTTACAGGAATATTTAAATACATATGTCATATGGAGTAGGCTAATTAAGTGTTATTATTGTAAACAAGGAGATTTAAAATGATCATAAATCACTCCTGTCATCCTTGCTTTTATTAAGGAATTGAAATTTTAAACGTCGATTTAAAGTGATAAAAAGCAAATATTTTTTGCTCAAAAAATATTATGCAGTTGAGTAAAACTTAACTTGGACAACCTGTAAGGTATAAAGTTCATTTTATGATAGTTAAGCCTCAAGCTGTCAAGCTTAGGAATCGTTTACCGAACAAATAAAATAAATTGGTTATTTAGTGTTTTTTCGAGCCACTGCTTAACTCGAACCAGTCTGTATATGTATAAGGCTTAAGAATAGAATAAAATAATCTGTTTTTTTTGTGTATTTTATGATCGTTAAGCTCAAGCTTTCTCCCGTTCAACACTGTGCGTTTTATAGCATCTAAAACTCTCGTATGAAGCAATTATGTTTTTATGGCTTAGAGGAGGAGAGGAAGGAGGCGGTATTAAGAGACCGAATTATCTCTTTTGGCAACAAAGCGATCGATTACGAGAGAATATTTGAGCTCCTGGTGTCATCGATTACATCTCTAGAGTTAAATGAAATTTATTTATTAGTCAAAGTAACTCTGCTTTGAATGTCACTCTTTCAGATTATAATCTTTTAAGTGTGCCGTTTTTTTCCAAGGGTTTCTTTCATCTTAAGTATCCGGAGGTTTCTCCCTCTTTGAACTTTCTAAGTTTACAGTTTCATTTTGTTGCGATTGTTTTCATTGATTTGCTTGAGGAGTTCTTTGAGTGCCTTCATGTCTTTTTATATTTCGAATTGTTTTGTATATTGAGGCAAATTAAAGACATTCCTCTTTGTCAGTTCCTTTTTGTTTACTATCTCCGGAGTTCGTCGATGTATTTTCGCCTTTCACATTTGAGCATTTCCTTATTATCGCGCCTAGTTAACTTACAATGCAAACTTAATTAAGGTAGATTCTTGTCCGGTGAAGAATCGAAACCCCTGCCAAGCAAGCAACCCACATTACGAATGTGTATATACAGTTGCCTATCTTGAACTACTTTCTTTATATTAGGGTGATTTTCCTTTAGCTACCACCAGTTTCTACCACGTATCACTTAGAAGATATTTAATTTGTCATTACTATCCCTAACTACAACTGTACATATTTTTGGAAGAATAATTAGCAGCGTCGTAGTTAGGGCAAGGTGACAAAGGCCCCCACAACAGAAACGCGGAATTTATTTAAAAGAAATTAAAACCCCTGATAAGCAAGCAACCCACATTGCAGCTCTGTATATTCAGTTACCTAACTTGAACTACTTTTTTTTTATATTAGGGTGATTTTCCTTTAGCTACCACCACATTTTACCACGTATCACCTATTTACAAGATATTTATTAATTTGTCATTACTATCCCTCTCTACAACTGTACATATTTTTGCTTATAATAGAATTAGAACAAATTTAAGGCGCAAATAAATTAAACTAGTTTTATTAATACAGTCTCCCAAATTATTTAAACCAGGAGAATAATTAGCAGTGTCGTAGTTAGGGTAAGATGACAAGGGGGCCTCCACAACAGAAACGCTGAATTAATTTTTTTTAAAATCACAACTCCTGACAAGCGAGCAACCCACAATGCGAATGTGTATATTAAGTTGCCTAACTTGAAGTACCTTTTTATATTGAGGCGATTTCCTTTAGTTACCACCACTTTCTACCAAGTGTCACTTATTTACAAGATATTTATTAATTTTTCATCAGTATCCCTCTCTACAACTGTACACATTTTTGCTTCTAATAAAATTAGGAACAGAAGAATATGTATATTTAGTTGCCTATCTTGAAGAACTTTTTTATATTAGGATGATTTTCTTCTAGCTACCACCTGGCTACCACGTATCACTTATTTATAAAATATTTATCATTATCGTTAATAATCTCTCGTTACAACTACATATTTTATAATAAAATTAGAATGAGTTTAAGGAACAATTAGAAGGTCAAAACAAATTTTATTAATAGTCTCCCAAATTATTTAAATCTGAAGAGTAAATTGCAGCGTTATGGTCAGATGAAGATGACAAGGGCTCACATCAGAAACCCAAATAATACTGAATTTATTTAAAAAGAAAATCAAAACTCCTGACAGGTGAGCAACTCACATTGCGAACGTGTATACTCAGTTGCCTAATTTAAAGGACTTGTTTATACTGGACTTTATCTTATTATCTTGTGAATAATATTCCTCTCTAAGAGTACATCTTTTTCTTTAAAATAAAATTAGAATAAATTTAAGGAACAATTAGAAGATGATAAGGGCGTCGACAACAGAAACGCTGAATTTATTTTGACAACTGAATTTATTTTGACAACCGGGCAACCCACATTGCGTATGTGTATATTTAGTTGCCTAACTTGAAGTATTTTTTTGTAGTAGAGTGCTTTTCTTTAGCTATTACATGGCGTATATTTACAAAATTTTTATTATTTCGTCACTAATATACCTCGCTTATAATAAAATTAGAAATTTGTGGCAAGTCGGTTTTGATTGCAAAAAATTCCTCGTGCAGATGGTTGTTTCGACCCTATTTGAGGTCTCGTCAGCAGAAGAGTGGGTCCAGAACTCCAAAAATCGGCTGCCAGATGTCGCGACCTTTACTATTAATTAATAAAATTAGAATAAGGAACAACTAGAAAGAGAAGTTTTTTTCGAAAGTATTTAAATCCAAGGTGTAATTAGCAGCGTTGTATTCGGGGCAAGACAACAAAGGCCCCACATCAGAATCGCAATTAATACTGAGCTTATTAATTTTATTTTAATTCAAGCAAGCAATCCAGATTACACACGTGTATATTCAGTTGTCTAACTTCAAGTAGTTTTTCCTTATGTTACTATTTTTTGAGCCACTGCGTGTCACTATTATTTATAATTTTACTATTAATAATATATGTATACAACAATTTCCTTATGTTACCGTGGACAATAAAATTATTTACTTTACAACTAAATCTAAATAAATTCCGTGCATCAGTCACTACAATCCAAGGGGGATTATCCTTAAATACATAATTAAGAATTACGTAATTTAATACTTAATTAAAAGCTAATCGATAACTACTTGTCCATAGGCGCAACCAGAGGGACGCAATGGCCCCTTAATACCCTCCAAAAGCTCCAAACCACCCTGAATTTTCGCAAGGACTAAAATTGACGAATAATATTAAGCTAGTAGGATAACAAATAGCACCTCCCCTTAACCCAACCTAGTCTTCTCTGTAATAGAACTGCAAAGTAAAAGGAAACCAGACCGGTATGACCAAGTGCTTTTGTCTTTAATTTTCTCTTGCAACACCTCAACTTGTACATACATACATTTTCTGGTTGCGCCCTCGCTGTCTGTGTGCCTGCGACTTACTCTTGTCAAACTCTGTATTTACTAATTGAGTTTCATGTCGCCCCATCATTTCGAATTTTGTTTTTAATAATATTTTTCTTTTCTCGATCATTTAACGAAAGTAGAAGAAGAAAACTGGTAACATTGAGTGAACTCTTGTGAGTGTCTTTTTCTGTCACTGCGTCAGAATTTTATCTAGTTTTGTGCTACGTCTACTCTGCACGGCATTTACTTTTTTTTTTTAGGTGAGCACGAGACTTAGGACTCTTTTTTGGTTTTTCTAGATCACTTAGTATTAGAATTTCCTTTACATAGAGTTTAGCACATTTTCATAGTTTTACCTTCAAAATTAATTGAGTCATTCGCGAGTTAGACGAGGCGAGTGTAATCTTGAAGGTAAAAGACATTCCGACTTGTACAGATTTGAACCGCTGCTTCATTCGTATGAATGTGAATTATTTCAGAGCTTATATTAGAGTTTTGTTTGTTTTGCCAACGTCTGGTGTTTAATTCTTTTTGGTTTTATTGCAGGTGTTTTATCGGCGGATCAGTGTGAAAATTTTAGTAGAGGGCAGCATCGTCAAGCGATGATGAAAAGGTTGCACCGAAATGATAATAAGCGATATTATACAGCAGGGGTGGTCGATGATATTAAGGTCAGTAGTATTTAAACGCAGTGCGTTTCTTATAACTAACTTAGTTGGGTTTTAGCGTAATGATAACCGGGATGTGAGTATTCATAAACGTCTCTCATGGAATTGCACGAGTCAAGAGATTCCTCCTCCACCAACACAAGAAGACCAGACCTAGCAGAAGAAAACCATTTCTTTGGTGCTCCTGGTCTCTCTGATTTACCTTGCAATTAGTACGCTGCTAGAATTACTCTAGATCACCTCAGGTTGTACATACGGTATAAAACCCCCACTTTTGAGACATTCCCTGTACATTCCGGATGAACCTGAGGAATATTGTAACCTAATCAAAAACTGTCAGGCCTAATAATGATTTTGATAAAAGATTTAGTATATATTTTACCGTCATAGATGGTTTTTCTAAACGGCTTGTACTGTAATGTAATAAACAACAAAAGCGGAAGGAATACCTTAGGGAGAACGCTTTGTAAAAAAAGATTTTTTTGTTCTCTCACGTGATTTCTTCCGCTCGTTTTTTTGTAAATAGCTAGAGCGAATTGCTTTATATTAAACTGAATAGTCGTCATCGTCTAAGAGAGAAAATAGTACAATGAATGAATTTTATATTTCGGTATATTATTATATTTATTTTCGCTTAAGAGTCTATATTTATTTGAAAAAATTTATACATATTTAAGAACTTACTAGAATAATCAATCATACGACGTAAGGACTAGTTTTGTTAAAACAAATATTTACGAAAACCTCAACGATGCAACACGGTTTGCATTGAAACGAATCTAATTTTGAGTTTTTCAATTTCACCAATGTTCAATGCAGGCTGCTGGCGGATGCGTGAATAGTTTTTTTTTCTGAAAATCTCTTCGTGATTGTTGTCTTCTTCGCTACTAAATTGAAATTGTTTAGTTCTCTTTTTGAAGCATTTGTAACTACTTGAATTAATAGCTATTGAAATATAAAAGTGCGTATTTTAGAATCAGTCTTTTTTACTTGCACCCCCCCTCAAATTATAATCTCTGGCTACATCAATACGATGTTTAGGTTCTAACACATCGAGGATTCGCAGAATAACGTGACAGAATGAAACTACCAATAAAAAAGGCCACACACCCGTGCACAGGTAACTGAAATTAATAAAATCTTGACAATAACAAATAAAATTAAACAACTTTATACCTTGCAAGTTTTTCTCCTAGTGATTTCACGTGCTCCTGATGGATTTTTCCATAAACAACTTCAGTCCTGGAAGTAACATTTCTCCAATTGTAATACTCTCTCACCCTCCGGTTACATTCGTATGGGCACAATACTTTTCCGTGCTTAAAATCACGTATAGCCATTTCTATTCCTTAAATAAAATGTAATTCTGCATTCAATTCGTTAGAAAAGATTTTTACCTTTCATAAGGCTTGGCACTGTCGGTTCGGTCAGGTAAATGAGATCTGCTGGAAGCACCTCCGGGATTCCCCCAACTCTAGTAGAGACAACCTGCAGTCTTAAGATATTATTTTCGCTTTGCTGGTTTGGTTGTTTGGGGGCAAGTGCTTTACCCACAGGACGCTGCCTCGACGATCGCCATGCAGTAAGCCTCCGTTAATGATGTGTTCAGGAATATGTGGCCTTTGTTAAGGACGAATCGTACCTGAGAATGCTCCAAACTGCCCAGCATTTTTACTCTGTGGTGGAGGCCTCTTTGTTCTCTTACTTCTTCTAATAACCTAAGGCAGATTTACACTGTACATTAATCAAGCAATCATTAAAGATTTTTATCTATTTTTGAAATTAAGAATGAAAATGAGGGAAATATGTGAAGAAAGTAATACTAAATGAAAAGCTCACTATAAAAGAAAGGGAGGAAATGTAGTGACATTTTTAAGAAAAAATATGTGGGCAGTAAAGCAATTATCGTAAAATTTAGAACTGTTTATTATAATTAAAGCTAAAGAGCATTGTAATTAGGGCAATTAATGCTTGATTTCTTTTATTTTTTTTAAATAAATGGTTGTGATACGCAGGCAACCCATATAACGGATGTGTATATTCAGTTGCCTAACTTGTAATACTTTTTTTTACACTAGCAGGTGAATCTGTTTTGAATTTCTTATCAATATTTCCGAGATAAAAAAGAAAATTCGAAAAATAAGTGAAAATAAAAACAAATTTTAAAAGTGAAGAGTTCGGGCAAGACAACAACCCAATCAGGGACTCAATGGAACTTATTTTTACTTAAATAAAAATCAAAGCGCCTGATAAGCGGCAACCCAGGTAACGGACGCGTATGTTCAGTTGCCTAACTTTGGTATTTTTTACATTAAAAAATAAAATTATTTTTTATTCACATCGACATCCGTGACTGAATAATAAATAAATAATAAAATGATAAACAAAGTTAAAAAGGGGGAGCTTGACAAAAAGTTAGTGGTTAGCATCAGAAAAATCAAATTCGTAAAAAAATGTTCTAATATTTAAAACTATTAATTAATCTTGAGGAGTAATTAGCAAGGTCTCAATTAAGGCAAGACAACAAGGACCCAATCAGGGGCTTAATTTAATTGAATTTAATATACAGAGAACAATTCCTAACGGATTTGTGTATACAGTTGCCTAACTTGCAGTACTTTTTGTGTAAAAAAAAAAAAAACATTTTTATTTTAATTTCGACCTCCCTGACTAAATAATGAGAAAAATAAATAACAAATCTGGGGGGGGGGGGTATTATGAGAAAGTTTACATTTTAGTGAAAAGCGAAGCATCAGAGAAAACAAATTTAAAAAAAACTTATTTTTCAAATTAATTTTCAATTAAATCTGAAGAGTAATTAGCTGATTCTCAATTAGGGCAAGACAGTAAGGACCCAATCGGGGACTTCATTTAATTTAATTTATAGAAAAAAATAAATAAATCAAAGCGCCTGATAAGCAGGCAACCCAGTTAACGAACGTGTATATTCAGTTGCCTAACTTGTAGTAATTTAGCACAACTACAACATTCCTGAAACTAAAGATAAAAATTGAGAAAAATAAGCGATAAAAAAAAGGAAATTAATAGAAAATTAACATTAACAATCAGAACCATCAGAAAAAAATTGATATTTTTGAATATTTCTTTCTTCTATCTAATTATATATATAGAATAATCAAGAAGTCAGCCAAAATGGTAATTCATTTCATGTAACACAAATTTTAAAATAAAATGAGTAATATTCTACTAGTTACCATCTTTTAGGTCCATCACCCCCTATCAAAAAGTTCACATCTTCATATTTCTGGCACATTTCAACTACAATCTTGGCCATCAAATCCACCCCTTTCCTATACACCAGCCTCGAAACTATGACGATGGTAACTAGAACCAACTCATCAACAAGGTACACTCACTTGAATCAATTAAATCACATAATTACTCTGTGAATTTGATCTTTGCTTGATGTCTGGTATGAAAGTGTATGTGTCGACGGCATTCGGAATGACGGACACTTTATTGAAATCAACCCTAGCCCTCAAGACTGTGTTTTCTTTGCCCGTATGTGAAACGCATATACAGTGGTTGCAGTCTGCCAAGGAAATCTCCAAGAATTTGTTTGTTATTACAGCGCTGACGTCTGCGAAGCCAAATAGGCTATGATCTGTAAATACAGTCTGCAAGAAAAAGTAAGTCGTTTAAATGTTGTTGTTTGTATAAAGGAGCAAGTGATAGGCCTGCAATTGTAAATGAAGTGACCCTCACTTGCCCTAGATTATGAAATTATCACAAATAAGAACTGCAGCCAACTCATCTAAGAAATTATCCAAGTTTACCTTAAGTCCCATTAATCCTCCTATTATCATAGCTTCATGCGCAAGTGCAGAGAAAGCTGAATGTCCGTGTATTATTTCCACGCGCTCCCTGATCAAAACATACCGAATCAACGGTACGTTACAAACCATCGTGGGTAAAACGCACTGGTTATAAAAGACTTTCACGGGCAAGTAGTATACCTTCAAGCCGTTCGTCATGTACCTCACACCAACACGATCTCCGTAGCTGTGCGTCATGACCACAACTTTATGTCCACAGGCCAGCAAGCACTGCGATAAATTGAAAATGTGCTCCTCCACTCCACCCATGTTCGGATAGAAAAAATCAGAGACCATGCTAAAAAAAAAAAAAAGCAAACCTAATAAAACGTTTAACATCTTAATGTTTTATTTAAACATAAATAAACACTTACCATATCCTATAAAACATGCTTATTTATAATATTTTGAATTCAAATTAATTTTAGGTTAGGAAACGTCAAAATTGGGAAACACGCAGTGTTGCCAATCTTAAAGTAATAAATCACCAGAATAAAAATAAATTAATTTAAATTAATAGTAAAGCTAAGCCATGTGATTAGGTATTCAAATTAAAAGAGCGACTAAATTAATTCCTTTATTCGTTTAATACCTAGGAGTAAATAGTTTTATCAAATTTTAAATCTGCGAGACGAAGTGATTTCACTTCACATAGATGGCGCCACTACCAACAACATCAAAATTTGAAAAAACGGTTATGTTCTCTTTCTCGTTCTCATGAAGTCGAAAGTTACAAGTTGTAAATTATGGAGTGTTACTCAGGAGAAGACTTGCTAAGAACATTCCAAACTCTCGACATAGAACTGGGGAACACGGGCCCCGAAGTTATAAAAGCCTGGTTCGACTCAGACTCGCCCGATACACAGGAGTTCTTAAGTTGGTTATGTCAGCTTGGCAGAGAAAATGTGGCTTCTGCTAGCGAAGTCGAACAGTAAGAATCACACTTTTATTTTCTAGTCTAATAATATTCGCGTGCGTGCCCCCTCGGTTTTGTTAGATACGAGAAGATGGTTAAAAGGAATGAGGTCCTTGAAGGCGAACAGTACGAGAGTACCTTGGAAGATATTAAACGAACATACCCGGGTATATTCGACATTGAAGAGCAAGCTATCGAGGTGGAATTCATGAGGGAGGAAGTCGCTGTGCTCTTAAGCGAAGAGAAAGAACAGGAAAAGATGATCGCCGCACAAGAGTAAGGCTTTCCTTTACTTGTAGTTAGAGTCTTTTTACTAAGTTCGTCGTTACTTAAAGGCATTTAAGTGAGAAACTTAGCAAGAGTTTGGCATCGGCTACTAATGAACATATTGCTTTGAGTATTAGTAAACAAAAAGCGGAAGAGGAATGTCTGTCATTAAGCCGACATTTAGATGATACCAATACAGAATTGCATTTGCAATTGATGAAATGCAGTAATAAGCTCAAGGAATACGAAAATGTGAGTAAAAGTATTATTTAAGTTCTTTCCATCGTTCTCCTGCAGGTTTCGATTTACTAATCTTACGTTAAAGGAAATTCATCATAAAGTTATTAAACCTGCATGTGGCTATACAGGTTTACCATTAATTAAAGGCCTACCATAAAAAGCTGAAGTCTCAATTTCGAAAATCTTGAATATTTTGTTTGTTAAGATTTATTATTAATCACAAAACTTGGTAATTTTATATTAAATTTGATAAGTAGCTTGAATTGTGACATCCTGCGATCATTTTTTGACCCAACATTGCATTAGAAATGACAAATTGCAGCCAATTTGCTACTTAATAAGTCATCCCATTCAAGCTGGCCAAGTGTGCTGTCAAAGCATATTGAAAGTTTTAAAAATATTACTGCAAATCTGTTTTGATTGCAGTGGATACCTCTTCTGTACACCTGTTTTGTTCCTATTTGGTGCCTCGTCAGCAGAAGCGTAGCTCGAGACTTCCACTGCAAACCAAACCAGCCTGTCCCAGGTTATTCGTTTTTGCTGACGAGGCCCCAAATAGGGCTGAAACAACTGTAGGTATCCACTGCAATCAAAACAGATGTGCAACAAAAGTATTAAATTTGATGTTGATGAACAGTGTTGCCAACCTGTAAAATTGACAAGTCCCTTTTGATGAGACAAAAAATTCCTTTTTACAGGTCAAAATCTCTTTCTACATTGAAAAAAAAATGCAGTAAGGCATAGTTATTTATTGATACAAATACTAAATTATAAAAAACGAAAAAGGGTTCCAGCTGGCAACACTGGCAATGTGTGTGTGTGTGTAAGATACAGGGTTGTCAGATCTTTCACAGGGAATATCGCCAACTTGTTCACAAAATATCGCCAATATTGTGTTTTGTTTTTCAAAGAAAAAGTAAATTTCCTATGTATTTTAAGACGGACAAAAAAAAACAAATGAAAAACAAAAATCAAAAATGAAAAGAGGCAGAAAATGAATCAGAAGCAAATAAAGAATAATGAAACAAGTGAAAGACATGGAAAAAATTAAAATGGAAACAGTCAAATGAAAGACCAGAAGGAAATGAAGAACTAAAAGCAAATAAAAGAAGAAAACATTAGAAAGAAAGAAACAAATGAAAAACAAAAACCAAAAGTGAAATGAAAACAAAAAGCTAATATTAAATGAAATGAGAAACAAGTTAAAAACAAGGAGAAAATTTAAATGAAATTTGAAGCCTAAAGGCAAAAAAAGGAAAAATTTGAAAAAAAAACAAAAATGAAATGAAAAAAAGGCAAACAAAATTTAATAAAGCAAATGAAAAATGAAAGTTGCTGTTGTCATTTGTTTCTGTCTTTTTTTTTTTTTTCGTTCGTGGAATTTACTATCCTCATTTGTTTTACTTTTTAAGTTATCACTTTCTTTCTTTTCTATGCCGATTACCTACATTTTTCTAATATCAATTTTTTTTTCTCTTTTTATTTGTTATCTATGTTTTCTGAAATTATTGTTATTAGTATTATTATAGTTGTGATTAAAAATTTTCTTCGTTCCTCGTTCTTTCCCGAATATTACGATCACCATTTGTTTTCTTACTTTCTTCAGAATTTTTTTTTTTTCCACTTCTCGAGTCGCCAAAAATATTCTTGATTTTTTCTTAGTTTTGATGATAAAAGCTTTTAGTTTTCTATGTTTAATAAATTTAAAAAAATCAAAAAACTCAGAAGCAAGAGGAAAAACTAAAGATTTGAAATTATTTAAAATTTAAAAAAAAAGTCACGTTGGAAATCATTTTATTAAGAACCTGAATTTTCGGATTTTGAACAATTCTAGGAACATTTGCGATTTTGGGCGATTTCTGTTCAAACCTAGTGCGACATCTAACTTCCGCACCTGGCAACCCTGTGACGGAAACTGTTTTACCGATAATCCGATATTTCTCTTCTGTAATTAAGTTTTCGATTCACTGCTCAAGAACACTCTCAGTGTATTGTCATCTTGACTTAATCTTATGTATTAATAGGAAATGGAAATACTCTGAGAATGCTCTAGAGCAAGAATAGAAAGTACTATAAAGTAAAATAATAATTTTAAAAAATCCCTTTGTCCATTTTCAGTATAAAAAATCTCCAAGTAGGGATAAATTCCTCAAATTGGCAACTCTGTCGAATACACTCAAAAGAAGTAGGTTAGAATTGACAGTTTCGCAGAGACAACTGTCAGTGTCAACTGTTTTTTTATAGGCGCCATCTTAGATTTTCATACCAGGCGATGCAAATATAAAATCTGAAATCTACGATATGACACACTTGTGCTTTTGTTTTAGAACAAAATTACTAAAGAATATTACTTTTTCATGTAAATACAAACAAAAGCATAAGTGTGACATATCTTCAAGTTTTATTTTTGTATCACGAACATCTAAAACAGCGTCCATAAGAAAAAAAAAACAGTTGACAGTCGTATCTGCGAAACTGTCATTCCTAACCTATTTCTTCTGACTGTATTAGATTGTCCAGCGAATTTAGTATAAAATTCCCGAATTTTGTATCTCTTAATAAATAAACAAAATATTCAAGATTTTCGAAATAGAAAATTTTCAATTTTTTTAAGATATTTCAGAAATGAATAAAGATAGAAGAGATTTATTTGTTCAGCTTTGTGGCCCACAAAATATCGCAACTTTTTTATAATTTAACCGTCTTTGTATCTCTTATGGTTTATGAGATTGCCATGTAATCCTGTACATGTTATAATCAGGCTTCGGACAATTCGCTACGGGTCCTCGTATTGCGTAACGCTCCTAAGTCTGATTATAATATTAAACTTATGTGAGTTGCTCTTTGAAGACTCCAGAACCCGCTTATATTTCCCTTGCATCGATGGATGTGTACAACGATTATTATAACAGCATCCTGTCGGACATGAACTTGCTGCTGAAGAAAGAGTATAATGTATTACCAAAACTGGAAACCGCCAAGAAAAGTTGCAAGAAATTAAATAAGACGATTTTCGACTTTGATAACATCAACAATCGCCTGTCAACTCTAAAGTGTAGGTAAGTAAGATTGTAGTTTGTGTCACTGTAACTTCATAGCAACCGCTTAATCATATACAGGATGTTCCACAGTATTCAAAACAAAAACTACAAAGAAGAAACCGAACAAAGACTTCTAGCAGAATTGAAATATTTAAAAAATTTAAAATTGTTCGATATTGTTAACAATACCATGGATATTAGGTGAGTGAATGGTTTCAATAATTATTAGATTGGAAATTATTTAAAAAAAAAAAAAATCAGTTTCAGGCTCCAAGTTGAAAACAACATTTCACTGAAGAACCTACACATCGACAGGCAATGTCTCGAATTGGAAGACGCTGCAAAGCAAGCGTCTGAGGGACTTTGCAGTTCGTTGAAATTGAATCTCGCAAGAAACGAAACACAGATGGCCCTGTGGGTAAACAACTTTCCCTCGTGAATTTTTAATACGTAATTAATTTCAGCTCGAAATTCCAAAGCTTGTCTTCAGTGAACGCGAACGTTTCCAGAATATTATCCTACCAGTTACTGCTGTATTTGATGCACGTATCTAACCATAAAGATCTTTCAGAAGCAGAAATATTTTACAACACATTGTATCACTATGTCAATAATGAGCTGCGTGAGTGCGTGCTTCGTACTGTAAGTTAAATGAAGCACTTTCTCGTCTCGTCTGAAAACTATTACGATGATGATTACAGGAAGCGATGCAAAACAAAATCAATAATTACGATAAAAGCAAGAACTTCATGTTGCAAGAGAAACACTCGTTAGGAAAAGCATTTCTGAAAATACTATCGGAATACCAGGATGAAAGTTCTGAACCGTCAGTCTACAGACTGATCAATAAATTTAAAAACGAGAGAAGCAACTTGGAAATGAAGTTGTTTTCCGACGACTTTGATAAGTTTAGGCAAAGCAGTAAAAAACTGTAAGCCCACCTCGAATACATAGTCACAGTTCTTCACGCTTTTTCTTTCAGTGAACTTGATGCCAAGTTATTAAAATCATTTCTTGCGAGCGGTCCAACAACAAAGTCCATCGTAATACCACACGATTTATACAAAGCACTCGAAGACGCAAAGAGCATCAACAAGACTTTGAAGGCCTCGATTTCATCGACTGTGAAAACAACGAGGGATAGTCTCGTAAGTTTTGCTTTCGAAGAAAGCCACGCATTTGCTTCTTGTTATGTTATTTACAGAAGAAAGCGACTGAAGATAAGTGGCTGAAAATGAAGAGGCAGTTGTGGATGTATTTCCTGTCTGATCCACGAAGGGTCTCGTCTTTCATAGCCGAAATTAAGACTGAAGTGAATGAGGTGAGAGCCAAGGCTCTCTGATATTTATTATTTGTGTTTTTTATTAATTTATTTGAATTGTAAAAAAAATATATTTTTTGTGATACTCTATTTTTTTGTGTGTCACCCCGTTTTAAAACACAATATTGTTGTCGAAGGAGTTTCTGAGGGTAACGAAATGAAACGCACGTTTTTTTATACAACTTTATATCTGTAATAATAATATTAATAAAATGATATTTTAAAATTTATAATAAACGTTACCTCCTATATAATAAAAAAAAAATCACACTTATACCAACTCTTTGGGAAATTATTATAAAGAGCATAGAAGGGCAACATAGAATATAATAGTAGGCATCATATGCTTTAAGAAATGTATTATTAGGATGACGACTGATCAATCGATTACGTATCAGCAGCTTTTACAGTTGTTTTAAAATATAATATAAAACAGTCTTAATTGCACCAAATAATAAAAAAAAAACTAACCGACGTTTACTGGATAATGATGTATATTATGACAATGTATGAATTTAATATTTAGTATAAAATTGTAGGGTTTTTGTATTTCTGTGCATGTTTTTCTCAAACCCGAAATACAAATTTTAGAGGCTATTAATAATAGTATGTGCTTTAGGCTACGTTTCGCATTGAATTCATCAACTGCACTGATCATGTGAGGGGAAAATTGATAAATTCACAGCGTTCGGATTATGTACAAAATCTTGTATAAAATCCTCGCAACCAACCAGGATTTTATACAAAATTTAAAGTTAGTTTTAATTTATATTTTTATACTATACACTTTTTTTGCTTAACAAACTACTCTTTAGTGAGCATTTTTCACTTCACTAATAAACTGGTTGGCACCAACATTACATAATTAATAAATGCAATTAATATTTTAAGGATTACAGAGCAATTCTTATGTCAAACATTCATACAAAAAGAATCTCGACTTCGAGGTGTGAGACTCGAAGCCTCAATTCGCTTGATCGTGGGATACAATAAAAAAAATAAATACTTTTTTTTTGTTTACGACGTGAGAAATTTCGTGTCAAAATAGCTTACAAAAAACTCTTTTCGTTTGAAAAAGATTATTGCTATTTTGAACTTGTACACTATTTTGCATTTTTCTTCCGTGAAATTTACCTAATTGTACTATGCATTATTAAAGAATGTGACAAACATACTTAAATATCGATTTTGAAATACAAAACAGACAAAGTATTATTAATAGGCCTAGGATTGAACTACAAACATTATTATTTTCAGTCACATCGAAACTTTTACACCAAAAAAGAAACGAGGGGCAGAATTACTCGAAGTTTTAGAAAATGCACTTGGTTTACTATGATTTCCTGACGAAGAAGTATCACATTTTTCTTTTGTTTTGTAACATCTAATACTACACGACATAAAAAAAGTTCGATATTTACTATTACATGCATCCAGATATGAACGTTGCTAGAATTATTTACGATTTATTTCCTATATTATCATCACTTATGTGTAGGGTTAGTCACTGTTACCCAATCATTCATTATTCCATTTCCCAAATATTTTTTTTGAGTTGAGTTGAGCTTATTTTAGAACAGATTAAATTAAATCGGTTTGGATTTAAAAAAAAAAAAATAAGCAAATTGTTACGACTAACAAAAAATAAAAAAATTCTTAGCAAGTAACTTGATGCTATCGCAGAAAAATTTGAAATTGCACTTATTTAATGGGGTGAGGTGGGGGGCAAGATTGACTTTTGGAAGACAATTTTCTTTTTTTTTTTAATAATAACAGCAAGCTTCTCAAATTACGTTTGCGAGGTAAAAGTATGTAGTCCCCGAGTAGTAGTCACTTTGGAACTGCCGATTTAGAATTGCCAAGATGTTTGCTAAGATTGTAATAAAAAAAAAAAATAGAATGGCACTATGTAAATGTTCCATAAATTAAATGCAGGAATTTTTTTTTCTTTTTTTAATAATAATCGGTTTATTGTAAATCCTGATATTGCAATGTACGTGTATTGAATATTTTATATACAAGCTATTGCACGATTACACTTGAAGAAATAAGCAAAAAAATATAAATGAAGTATACAGGGCCGTTTTCATAGTAGGACGACTTTAAATCTAAAGTTACTTTGAAATAAAACGTACCTTTAGGGCCAGTTTCATAATCGAATACAAACGAGACTTTTAGATGTAAAAACAAATGTGTTCGACTTTAACTTTAAAGTCTCCTTTAAATTGTATCAAGAAACTGAGCCTTATTCTCATATTCTTAAAGTGACTTTCAATTAAAGCCCCCTTTAGCCCTATTGTTAACGAATCTGATGAACATGAGGAACATTATTTAGGTATCCACGTACGTATTCAAGTTACTTTAATAAAAAGTTCTTTTTCTTTTAAATAAATATTAAGAAATGTATGGATAGATTTTGATTTTGAAAATGGTTCTAATTTTTGCAATAACATTGTGTAGTTCAAACCTATTCAACTAGGTAATAAAAACCTTAACTACGACAAATATACAAACATAACGTACACAAGCTTAATGTTACCAGTTTGCCATTCCAGGTTTATTAAGTGTCATAAAGTAGATCTGACAGGATGAGCCGCTTTTCGCACTCGAGAAGAAAACCTTGTCGTTTCTCTCGCAGAGGAATTTTAACCGTTGCGCTTTTTTGTGCATGAAGACGCCGTCTAAGTGCCCCGACTCCACAGATCTGATTTCTATTGCTTTGTTACCCCAGCCCATGATTTGTCCGGTTCCTATGTATGCTACAGATGTCGGCATTTCACCCCACTAAAACACAAGCAATTTTCGCCACCTAAAAAAAAACCTCGCCCAAAACATTTACCTGTAATAACATGTTTTTCGAGACTCTGCCGTAAGTATTTACATAAACACCTTCGTTATCGTAACATAATAGCAACTGCATTCCATTACTGTTCGGTAAAGTTACTATACAATGTGGACTGATAGCACCTTGAATCTGAAAATCGCATAAATATTTCCATAACTCTACAAAAAGCACAACACTTACATGTTTCGGAAGATAAATATCATAAACGCTAGCAGAGTCTAAATCAACAGCATGAAAGCCGTCAGCACTTCCGTAAATAACTTTAAGTCTTGTGCCCTCTTCCACCGTAAGGTCGACTAACAACGGCCTATGTACCAGCTCGGTGAACGACTTGAAAGCCATGAACTTGTGATAAGGTTTCGGGGCCCACGCATAAATTTCAATGCTATCCTTCAAAGCGATCACCAGGAATTTAATTCTCTCGTACTTAACAATTTTGAAGTGAACCGCACCCTGGAGGTCACCCACGTTTATCCAACCATTCCTCCGTTCCACTTGCTAAAAATTTAAATTGTTCAGGTGGTTCATATGTGTGTGCACAAGGACTTACTTCGACGAGGCCATCGGTTCTTAAAATTTTGCTCTTCAACCAGCTGAGATAATAAACACGCACGCGATTCTTCTTGCCTGATATTGTAACGAGAATATTCTGACCTTCCAGGACTTCCATTTGTTGAAATCGCCTCCTGGATATGAGCTGGTACACTTTACCCTGTCCACTGCGATCCAACAGCATTAAACCGTGCTCTGTGCCGATCAATAAATTAACTCCTGAAAAACACACAGCACATAAATACCGTTATTTTATTCAGCAAAACTAATCTAATCTCACCCCATAACGCAGCACATAATATTTCACTGTTGAATCGCTTCTTATATTTCCTTATTTCCGGAGTGTCAGAGGAAACATCGTGCGATGTTGGAGTGACATTCACGTTCACGTGTGATTCTCTTCGTGACTGTGGGCCGGCTCCGAATCCAAACGTCAAGAACGATCGCTGTTTCTGTTGCAGGGCAAGAGCATGGACATTAATGGGGGTTTTATTGGGTGACGAAGTAACTTGGGACATCGCTTGTCGATACTGAAAGAAGCAAAAGCTTTCTTATTACCGTGTCTTTCGATTTGCTTACGTACGGTCAGAAAGATGCAGGTTAGGGCTAAAGAAAACGAGGATTCTTACGGGGTAGAGTTGCTAAAGTACTTTCTAAAAATATATTAGCACTAACACGCACACTAGCAATGCTGATGACAAATAAAAATACTGTGCACAATAAATGCAATATTAAATCGAGGAGATAAACAAGTTCTCTGTGTATAAATAACTACTTGGGCAAAAATCCAAATGGCTTTAAAAATTTTTCAAATGCCTTTATTGAAAGTGTAAGTCACATGCATGTAACAAAGTAACAGTTTAATTGATTGATGGAATCAAATGCATTTTTATTATGTATATATACAGGTGTCCAAGAAGTTTCTATCCATCATTGAAAGCAAAAACTTTACTTTTTTATTGTTATGAATTGAATGCTGCAATTTGGATGAATGATTTCATGTTATTTATTCAAAAAAGCGCGCGTATTGCAGCTGGCGCCCTCTGTCTTTGCTTAATAGAGCCAAAAATTTGAAGAAACGATTACAACATAAATAAATATATTCAAATTATGTTAATTATATGCGATACTGATTAATTAGGATTTGCTGTAAACTGATTATTTAATGATTACATGGTATTTTTTCAAAAAAGGCGCAGCTGACGCCCTCTGTGCTTGCTTAATAGAGCCAATATTTTAGAAAGCGATTACAACTTTCGAAAATCACCCAATTGATGAGTAAAGTATATGTGATACAATAGTTTTGATTTGTTGTAATGTGAGCGAATGATTTATTCAAAAAAAACGCGTGAGTATTGCAGCTGGCGCCCTCTGCACTTGCTTAATAGAGGCAACATATTAAAGAAGCGATTGCAATTTTAGAAAATAAATTAAAATTCAGTAAATTATATGCAATGCGATGCCGAAGAGGTTAGGATTTGCTGTAAACTGAATGAATGACTTCATGTCGGTTAATCAAAAAAGCGCAGCTGGCGCCCTCTGTATTTGCTTAAGAGAGCCAACATATTAGAAAAACGATTGCAATTTTAGAAAATAAATTCAAATTAAATTGTAAACTATGCGATGCTGAAGAGGTTACGATTTGTTGCAATCTGAATGAATGATTTCATGTCATTATTCAAAAAAGCGCAGCTGGCGCCCCCTACAGATGCTTAATAGAGTCAGTATTTAAAAAAAAACGACTGTAAATTTAGAAAATAAATTTAAATTAAGTAAATTATATGCGATGCTGAAGAGATTACGATTTATTGTAATCTGAATTAATGATTTCACGTCATTTATTAAAAAAAACCGCAGTTGGCGCCCTCTACACTTGCTTAATAGAGTCAATATTTTAAAAAACGACTGTAAATTTAGAAAATCAATTCAAATGAAGTAAATTATAAGCGATGCGATTCCGAAGAGGTTACGATTTGCTGTAATCTGAATGAATGATTTCATGTCATTTCTTCAAAACAAGGCGCAGCTGGCGCCTTCTACACATGCTTAATAGAGCCAGTATTTTAAAAAAACGACTGTAAATTTAGAAAATAAATTCAAATTAAATAAATTACATGCGATCCTAAAGAGGTTACGATTTGCTGTAATCTGAATGAATGATTTCACGTCATTTATTCACAAAAGCGCAGCTGGCGCCCTCTACACTTGCTTACTAGAGTCAATATTTAAAAAAAACGACTGTAAATTTAGAAAATCAATTCAAATGAAGTAAATTATAAGCGATGCGATGCTGAAGAGGTTACGATTTGCTGTAATCTGAATGAATGGTTTCATGTCGATTATTGAAAAAAGCGCAGCTGGCGCACTCTATATTTGCTTAAGAGAGCCAACATATTAGAAAAACGATTGCAATTTTAGAATAAATTCAAATTAAATAAATTATGTGCGATGCGATGTTGAAGAGGTTACGATTTGCTGTAATCTGAATGAATGATTTCATGTCATTTATTCAAAAAGTGCAGCTGGCGCCCTCTGCACTTGCTTAATAGAGCCAATATTTAAAAAAAACTAAATTTAGAAAATAAATTCAAATGAAGTACATTATACGCAATGCGATTCCGAAGAGGTTACGATTTGCTGTAACCTGAATGAATGATTTCATGTCATTTCTTCAAAAAAAGGCGCAGCTGGCGCCCTCTACACATGCTTAATAGAGTCAGTATTTAAAAAAAACGACTGTAAATTTAGAAAATAAATTCAAATTAAATAAATTACATGCGATGCTGAAGAGGTTACGATTTGCTGTAATCTGAATGAATGATTTCACGTCATTTATTCAAAAAAGCGCAGCTGGCGCCCTCTACACTTGCTTAATAGAGTCAGTATTTTAAAAAAACGACTGTAAATTTAGAAAATAAATTCAAATTAAGTAAACTACATGCGATGCTGAAGAGGTTACGATTTGCTGTAATCTGAATGAATGACTTCTTGTCAGTTATTCAAAACAGCGCAGCTGGCGCCCTCTGCACTTGCTTAAGAGAGCCAATATTTTAAAAACCGACTGTAAATTAAGAAAATAAATTCAAATGCGATGCTGATGAGTTATGATTACTGTAATCTGATTGAATGATTTCACGTTATGTATTCAAAAAGCGCGCGCGTTTTGTGGCTGGCGCCCTCTATGTTTGCTTAATAGAGCCATTGTTTAAAAAAAAACGATTGCAACTTTAGCAAATAAATTCAAACTAAGTAAATTAATTCATGTGATACTGATGAACATGTAATTGGAGTGAATAATTTCATGACATTTATTTAAAAAAGCGTAGCTAGCGCCATCTGTGCTTGTTTAATAGAGCCAACATTTTAATAACGCAATTAATACTAGTTAAGTAAATTATATGTGATGCAATGAGTATGAGTAATGTGAGCAAATGATTTTACGTTACAACATATTCACAAAAACCGCACAATTACAACTGGCGCCATCTGTGTTTACTTAAGAGAGCTAAAAATTTGAGGAGACGATTGCAACTTTAGCGAATAATATCAAATTAAGTGAATTATATGTGATACTGAAGAGTACGATTTGCTGCCATCGCTGTAATCGGAGTTTTTTCATGTCAATTATTCAAGAAAGCGTTCAGCTGCCCTCTCTACTTACTTAATGGGACTAACATTTTAGAAAAGATTGCAATTTTAGCAATGTTATTGAATTGAAATGGAGAAAATTTATCCAATTGAATAATAACAATTGATAATATAGGTTTGAAACATGTTAAGTGCACTGTTTCTAAAAAAATCAAGTAAAACAAAAGGAAAATAAAATTAGGCAACCTCATATGCATTACCGTATAATTGGTTGCCTAACCATCAAGTATATATTCTGATTTTTCTGGAAATTTGAGCACACTTTCAAGAAAAAAATAACAATGCATGCAAGTACTTGCATCATTCAGACACAAAAAATTACATTTTTGAAAAAGTAACTAAAACTCAACGTGTCGAACAATCCCATACACATGGCATTGCTATTGGTTGTCTATAAACTAGGCGTTTTTATCATGTGACTTGACAGTATCATTTTGAAACTCACTGATATTTTATAGAATTAAGCTACCATGAAGGTCACAAATTTCTGGTTACTATATCAAAGCTAATAATAAATTTGCTTACTAGAAAAATAATTAATTTCAAGTAATTATCAAGTTTAGGTGGCGACATCTTGCGGTCGACTTTTAACCTAAAATCGACTTGCAATAAATTTCTAGTAAATATTGATAAACCTTATCAATATTTACTAGAAAAACCTTATCAATATTATCAAAATAGAAAAATAAACTAAAAACTCTTAGAAAAAAAAATTGTCGACACGAATTAGGCAACCACATATACATCAGTGCATATTTAATTGCCTATCCAACAGGTTTTATTATTTACAACACTGCCTAATTAATTGCCTTTTCATCAAATCTCTTGACTCTACTTTCAAAAAAAAAAATAAATAAATATGTACAGGCAAGCACATCTTAGAAAAAAACAATTTTCTACAAGTATTAACTTTATTCACAAATTAGAACACTTTAAATAATTAAACTGGTAAGGCAACCCAACATACTTGACTGTATTGCTGGTTGCCTGTACATTAGGCGTTTTAATCACATCCAATTTTACTTTGTGTAACTTTTTTGCACAACTTACAACAAACAATGGCCAGCGATCTTGATTTCCTAAAGCTCATCTAGATTTTGAATATTGCAACCCAACACAGAACGAAAAATTAAAAATGTTTATTTGTTAACATCAAAAATATTATACTACATTCGTCTACATTCAAATTATTTACGTACTGCAAACTCATTAATTGTATTTCCAAACAATTCACATGCACATTTTTGTTATTCACTTCTATGAAAATACACAATAATTTATGTATTAAAAGACATCATATCGATTGGTAAATTCATTCGAGAACGAGAGAGGAATTTCTTTAACCAAACCGCAAGACATTTAAGAGTAACAATGTAGAGATACTATGTGATGGTCAAACCAAAAAAAAAAAAAGCATTAGTTAAATCAACAAGCAAAATAACCCCCGTTAGTAAAATTATCTTGGATTAAAAAAAAAAAAAACAAACAAACAAAAAAACTAATTAAAATTAGTCTTTCCCATTAGTTTTCCCCAACCAAACAGTACAAAACAAAAAACTTAAAAAATAATGATGAATGATGATGTGTGTTAATCTAAAGAATCTTCACAATCTATCGGAAAAATGTAAATATTAGTGGATAGATTTTGAAGAAGAGTAGAAATAACAACGTACATACTTGTTCATACTTACAGTCACTTTATGGTGTTACCGTCGTCACTCAGTTAGGCAAAAACCAAAGAGAAAGACATTAACATTAGTGACAAACACATGTGAGGAGGAACATATAAAAATGAATAATTTCGATAAAAAAAAATCAAATCAAAAACAAAATCACAATTATTGATGTCAATCAATAAAAAATGACGTGTCCCTGGTTAATTTGGTTTCGTGAAAAAAAAAATTAAGCGGCGGTACTTAATTGTTTATTAATCGAATTATTAATGTTGGTTATAAGGTCAAACGAGTTGACGTGAATGCTATTATTTTTTAAATCCAAATCCATTGGAATGTTATGAATTATTTATTTTCTTAAATTATATACAGAATGGTCGTACACATTTCGTTCATGTTATGAGCATTCCATTAAATAACTACCAAAAATAAATGAATTTCTTTTGAGAAAGAAACAAAATGTGTAGTCCATGAATGTACCTTGGAGAAAAAAAAACGAAAACAACACAAAGCGATGAAAAAATTATAAAATTAAATAAAAAAGGAACTGTACCTCTTCACTTTGAGACTTGTCTCTGGCAGATGGGGTTCCGGGGCTGTCATTTGTTTGATTTAGAAGATCCGGTAGGACACTACTCTGTCGAGAGTGATCGCTTCCTCGACCACCGTTCTAAAAATTAAAGATCCGTTGCACAAGTTACAGAATCATTTATATAACTTAATGGAATGATTTTTAGTTAATATTAAATAATGATAATGATTTAACAATATTTTGGTAATGATTGAATAAGCAATGAATTGGTAACGTCCCCTTTCCTTGATGTGGCTAAAGAAAAGGGGAGGTGATTTGGCTCCCTCTTCTTAAGACTGACAAATCCTTAATTAAAAATACTTCTACATTTTATACATATGATGATTTAACATGCATTTTTCTTTCTTTAAGTTTCAGATTCCTCTGAGCAATGTAATCTAAATTTTCTTGCAATCTATGTACATTAAAATAAAGACGACTTCACAACATGTTAAAACAAGTATTACGAATGAAAGCGAAAAAAAACACTGCAAAACACAATGTGAAAACGAAAGTACTAATTAAACAAACCAAAATTACTCAGTCACTAGGTGGCAGCAGTCGCAGCCAGTCATAATCTTCATGCTCATCGCAGATTCTCTAACATGCTGTTGACACTGTGCATTCTGTTTTAGTCGAGATGCTCCTTCATAAACTCTCCGTCTTGCTCATCGAAGATTATTAGGTGGGTTAGAATCACTTGTCTGTGGTTAGTTAAGCAGCACACAAGTTACGATGTTAGGAAACAAAACAGAACAGACGCTATTGATTTTTTTTTTAGTTATGTGTATGATACAACATGCATTTATTCATTTTATTAACAATGTACTATTTTAAAATGATAGGTCTACATGTATAATCACTATTATTTATATTATTTCTTTAATTCCTTTTTTGCGCGATACACACAACTTCATCCTAATTTCCATCGCTCTGCCTTATTACACCAACAAATAAATTTATGGGCTACTTCTTCAACTTCCCCTCACCCCCAACTTGATTTATAAAATCGTAAAGAAAAAAAAATTAAAGAAATAATATAAAACTGAACACATCTATTTTACTTACATAGAAACTAGTTATCCAATTAACTTGAAACATTAAGTATTAATCACAAAAAAAATAAAGCCCTAGTTAAAACTGAAATAATAAACTGAAAATTACCTGTTGCAGGAACAAATATTCATCTCCGTCAATAGAATTAGCTGCGGTAGACAGAGCTACAGAATCTACTTGACGTGAGCTACGTCTTCGCATGTTATCAGCCTCTTTGGCAAACTGGCTCTCGACTTCCCGCCTGCGTGCTTCCAAATTCTCTCTCAAGCACTTTCTAGCTTCGCTGTACCTCAAAACTATATCGGACTCAGTCTTTTCACGCCTGGGTTTCAAGTTACTGTCATCTCTTAGCACGGCCACACTCTTAAGTGCATTATCCTTGGCCTTCAGCGATGCTTTGTTATCATCGGCTGTTGCGACAGGTGAATCTGTGCGTTTAATAAAGTCGGTCAAAACAGGCTCCCCGCTGTTCTTCCTATTCAAACCTGCCTCAGAACCTCTGCGATTATTAAATATCCCGCTTGATCTAATCGGGTTCACATTGCGATCAACAAAAATAGCCGAGTGCCTCGAACTGAGCGGGAAAAAGTCAGAGTTTTCCCTGCGAAATCCCCTGAAGAACGGGTTAGTAATTTTAGAATCGCTCTCCATCCTGCGATGGCTAGGAACTTTCTTACTCGCATCGTTTGCATCTGATGCTGCTGCTGCTGTTTTTTTCTTAGCGGCGTCGTTGCCTGACGCCGCCGACGTGGACGTCTCTTGCTGAAATTTTGAGGGAAAAAACCGTGCAAAATCCCAGTCTTTCAACAGAGTCGCTTCGTCAATGTCATCGGCAACTTTTTTTTCTACCTGACTGGCTGCGGACTGCTGTTATTTTTTTTGTTTAAACGAACATAAAACATTAAGAGTTAAAAAGACATTTAGAGCAAACCAGTTTGGATTAAGAACATGTAAAGAAATTGCAAGAAAGAATGTGGTTGCTACTCAAGTCCAGGTTAATCACAGAAAAATTTCATGCATACAAGTGTTTGTACAAACGATTCGGTGAAACTTCTGTGATTAACGTGAGGTTTACGTTTTAGAAAATGAAGAGGGAACTTACCCTTCGAAGCACTAAAGTCTTGTCTCCTTGAGATTCATCGTCATCGGGTGTAGGAGGAAGCGGTCGGTTCGGAGCTCCACCTGATCCAGTAGCTCCGGGACTAGAACCACTCGATGCTCCTTCGGCGACCACTCCTAGTCCAGCTCTGTAAGAAAATTCGGGACTAACAAAAAAAAAAACCAAAACAAAAAAATAATTTAAGGAAGTAACGCATAAAGAAAACACAAAACAAGAATGTAAATAAGATTAGGTCACAGAGGTGAAAAATAAATTAATTAAAAAATTCAAATAAAAAGTCCATGCAAATCACAAGGATTAAGGGTGACAAAAAAAAAGTGTTTATTAGTAATTCATTGATAAAATACGCACAGTATAATTGGATTCAAAAGCTTTGATACCCGTCTCTGTGAATTTTTTTTTTTTTAAACAAGTTGGAGATCAAAACTTTTTAATTCGATATTAAAGCAAACACATCTCAAAATTAAATAATTTTTACAACTTTTATTAAAACACCATTTTAAATTACACACTAATAAATGAGAAACATATCGAGTGAACTTACAGTGGCTTAGGAGGATCGCTGGCGAGGAGAGTACCATCATTTCTGACTTGCCCGTTGTCTTCTGGTTCCGATTCACTGTCGCTGCTTTCAACGGAATCCAAAATATTCGTGACCTTCTGTTGAGCATGATTATTCTGGTTACTCGAGTTGTGATTGCTGGCGGATGATGGTGTCGCAACGTTGTTGTTAGCTGCGGACTGAACCTGTTTGCTGTTACGGTTGTTTCTAGGTGGGGCTTCCGGTTGAGTTGGTTGAACGCCGAGTTCATTGAGATGAGCAGCGAGGGCATCAAGTTCCTGAAAAAAAAACAAACGCATAACATGACAAACAACATCGGGACCACGGTTGCAACAAAAGCAGCATTTTGTATTTTTCCTCCAAAAAAATCATCATGGAAAAGTTTCATCACAATTATGAAGATGAACAACGTGCAAAGGTTATTGAGAATGAGTTATTTCAGAATTATTAACAAAAAAAATTACAAAAAAAAAACTCGAATGAAATGAATGCGAGAAGCAAGAGAGAACGATACGTACCTCTGGTTTACGTGACGGCAACTGGAGTGAAAAGGTGAAACATCGACATGAAATAAACAGAATAGCCAAATTAGATCGGAAGCAGTCTACCAACCAACTAGTTTAAAAAAGCCTTTTCGTGTGGGCTATGACTCACTAACTTAAAGAAAATGATTCGTTTATTCACACTTAAGAGTTCGCAGAGATTCAAGTGATATCATGCACATGGTTAAAAGAATTGCAGGCGCATTAAAATCCCATCATATTCAATTCCTATGAATAAACGGGATTGTTAACACACCTGCTTTCTGTATAATATTAAATGCAAAAAAGGAAGTTTGAAAATGAAAATAAAATCAGATATGTATGGCATATATTACATGAAAGACAGAGTAAACGTACCATAGGTTTAAACATGTGTTGTGATTGCGAGTTTCTTTGCGGTTGAGATCTAGGAGTTACGTTTTCCGGTGGGGGTGGCAGTGGTCTGTAAAAATCAAACATTTTTCAGCAAATATTACATTATCAATCAAGTAAGCCAAACTAAATTCAGTTTTAGGTACCATGTGAGCGAACAACTTCTTTAATTTTAATGTAAAATGTGGTCTCAGACCCTCCAGCATTCCAAAACCACATGTTTTTTTATTTTTATTTTATAAGGTACCATTAATCTAAATTTAGTTTTTCTTCTTGTGCAACAAAACTCGTTTAAACAATTTTGAAAGAAACTATGAATAATGGAACTCCTAATTTTAAATAAAAATCTACTGCAGGATTGAATGAGGTGAATGCAGATGCGAGAGGAAACTGAAAAGTATAAAATGAGAGTGAATTAATGAAGGATAAAAAATGAGTTCACCTTCTTGGAGCTGGAGGATCTGGAACGACAATAATCCTTTGAGGGATTGGTGGTCTGGCAGGAGGTCCTGGTTCGGGGATTTCTTCTCTGTCCTTATTTCGACCACTTCTGACATAAAAAATTTACAAAATAACAACGAATACAAAGGTCTTTGTTAATTATTTTATTCAACACTTAAAGTATTAACGAAAAGTTTAAATCCTGCGAACGCTTTTTGATCTAACATTGCATTGCTTCTGCTGGCGAGACCACAAATAAGACCGAAACAGCTATAATACAGAGGATGCTCGAGGAATCCGCTGCAATCAAAACCGATTTGCAACAAAATTTTTAAAATATTAACAAGTAAGATATTGTACGATGTTATTTTTTTAAAGAAATTAAAGAATTCAATCGTATTCAGTAAATTTTCTGACCATGCAGTGATTTGTAAATTTTTTTTAGAGAAAGAAAAGCATTAAATTAAACGTGTCCTAACCTAGGAGGTGGTTCCACGGTTCTGCCTTCCTGGATTTGCTGGAAGTTTCTTCGAAGTGTGTCGCCCGGAGCTTGAACAATACTGCTCGGTTCACCCGCCAAAGCGGGTTCATCTTCTTCATTTTCAGAACCAGAATACCTGTAACGAAACAAAACAAAAATTTAATGAGGTCACTGTTCGACCATTAATGAAAATTTATTTTTACCTATAATCTTCCCTTTCTTTCTCCTGCTTACGTTTCTTGCATCGATCGATGTGATCTTTCAATTGTATGCGGACTTGTCGTTCGGTCGGTTGGTCCCTTATAAATGCGTGTTTCAATAACTGTTCTGTATAAGGTCGTTCGTGATAATCCTTTACTAATACTGTCTCGATAAAACCTTCGATCAGAAACAAGCAAGTAACAAAAATAATCTCAGAATGAAACACAACACACCGTGAAACTTTTTGTTCCATTTTTTACTCTTAAGTCTAGGAGGCGGGTTACGAGGAATGAGAAAGAGCGCTCTCATCGGATGGAGCTCGCAGAGCGGTGGCTGCGACTCAGCCATTTCCAGGGCGGTGATTCCAAGAGACCATAAGTCACTACGATTGTCATACGTCGCATCTGGGTTTTCATCACACGCTATTACTTCCGGAGCCATCCAATATGGAGTACCTATGAAAGTATTTCGTCGTCCAATTGTACGATCCAACTGAGCAGAGACACCGAAGTCAACTGAAAATGACGTGCGTTTTAATTAAACGTAAAAAAAGTGTTAGGGAAGGGAAAATCTCACCTAATTTAACTTCTGCATTATCAGTAAGCAATACATTTTGTCCTTTAATATCACGATGTATTACTTTATTCAAATGAAGATATGAAAGTCCTCTTAAAATTTCTCTACATATGTAAGCGATCCATTCTTCTTTCAAAGACTGGCCCTTGGTAGATTTTACTAAATCTGTTACAGAACCTGAAAATTCAAATTCATATATAAAATAAGCAATGACATTTTATGATAATAAAATATTACAGGTGAATGTGATTGTAATTGTAATTTGGGATGTTGCACTAACTCCCTGTAACGTTTGCAATTATTTGCAGCACACTCTGTATAAACAAACATAAATAAAAAATGTTACAAAGAAATTTGAGTAATTAATAACATAATTACAGTCAAACAAAACTGAATAATAAATCTTATGTTATCTGGTAATAAAAACAGATAACAATGAAGAGCAGCATAATTATCAGACTAAGAAATTAGGCTCGAAACAAGTTTGGAATACTTTAAGTCATCTTCCATATTTTATACATTTTCCAGAACTGCAATAAAATAAAATTGTTTTCCTATTTTCAAGTTTCGATTGAAAAATCTTAATTATAACTAGACGTTCAAGGTCTACAATTAATTCCCATTTTGCTCCATTATAAGTTACATAAATAAATTCTCAACTGGTAATTAGAAAACACGTAAAACCTTTTATGTTTAAATGCAATTTGTGCTTTGAATTACTTATACCATGAGACAAAAAAAAAATTGACCACATAAAAAATAATAAAATTTTTGGCAATGCATTCTAACACTTGAAATGGAAATAATTAAATCAAACATCCCAGCACGTTTGCCAACCGTTTTATATAAGTGTACAGGAATTTCGTAACTCCATAAAAAATCGCCACGAATGACTCATTCGACCTCTTTCTTTTTTTTTTTTTTAATGGTTATTTGCCCAGAATACATGGCACGGCCAAAAAATACACGGGCTTATTCCAATTTGAACGGAATTAAACTCCTTTGTTTACACTTCCAGGCTAGTTTATCGTGCGCCATTAAACATTGTGTTTCTGCGTGATTCATCATCGACATTGACTATGTATTTAGAGAATTTTGTATTTACGTTGTTGTAACGAGCCAGTGATAGGCATTTTATTTATCTATTTGGTTAGATAATTTGCTTAGGTACGTTAATTTTGCTGTCACGGTTTGCCTAAATAATGGATTAGAGGATGGGTTCATTTGTTGTTACGTAATTACAAGCAACAACGCTGATGTAATTGCCAAATAATTTAAAGTGTCGCGGAAATAAATTGTTGAGTCCGTCGGTTAATTTTTTGTCACCTAACGTTGCGAAGAGGAACATTAAATTTCAAAACTACTGAAGACTTAAATTTTTAATAACAAATCAGACTACTTAATTTTTGATAACTTATCATTATGTTGTCCACAAGAATATTTTCATTAATTCTGTGCCTCAACGTAGAGGTAGTTATTGTTAAACAAAAAAGAAAACTAAGAGTTAATCTATGGATACCACTTAATTCATTAAACGAATTAATCGTTTGCACTTCTTTCATCGACTTATTTTTAATTGTCAATTCTTAATGGAACAAAGAAAATGGAAATTATCGTAGGTCAATTGTTTTTAACTCAAAAATAATTTTGACCATCAAATAGCCGGTTGATTTGTTTTTAATTAAATAAGTTGAAATAACTTGTCGATTGTCAATGGTGTCAATTTAAGTACTGTTTCATAATTTGTCAAATGTTTTCGATTCAAAAGTATTTAAAAATTGGGACAACTGATTTGTAGTCAATTGTTTTCAATTATCGAATGCCAGTACTTGTTTTCGATTTTCAAATGTTTTCAATTGTTTGATCGACTTTTTTAACTTCGATTTTACAACTAATACTTAAAAATGAATGAAATGAAAATAAAGAATGAATTGTTTTCTGTCGAAACAATTGAATATTTGTCCTCCTCAATTGACTGATAGACTTTTATTTAACTCCCAATTTTATGAGATATGCTAGAAAATTGTCAATTGTTCTCGATTCAAGTGCTCTTCAAAAGTATTTAAAAATTGGGACAACTGAATTCTAGTCAATTGCTTTCAACTACTCGAACTACTTGAAAACCATGTCCTAGGATCAATTGTTTCTTGTCGAAACAAATGAATACTGTCGTTAGTTATATGATTGACTTTTACCTTCCGAGAAATACTATATCGACCGTCAACTGTCAATTTCTACACAGTTTCATCATTTGTCAATTGTTCTTGATTCAAGTGCTCTTCAAAAGTATTTAAAAAATTGCGACAACCGAATTCTAGTCAATTGTTTTCAACGCTAACGCTTGCTTTTAATTATTCAATTGTTCGACAGACTCTTTTAATTTAGATTTTACAAGAAATACTTGAAAACCATGTCTTAACGTCAATTGTTTCCCGTCAAAACAATTGAATGGTTGTCCTCAATTGTTTGATTGACTTTTAACTCCCGATTTTATAAGAAATACTTGAAAATTTGAAAAACTTGCGACAACCTAATTTTAGTCAATTGTTTTCAATTATTCGAATGCTAACGCTTACTTTCAATTGTTTTCAATTGTTCAATCGACACTTTTAACTTCGGTTTTACAAGAAATATTTGCAAATCATGTCCTAAGGTCAACTGTTTCCCGTTGAAACAGTTGAACAATTGTCGTCAGTTGTTTTTTTATTGACTTGAGAAAAACTTGAAAACCATATCGACCGTCAGCTGCCAATGTCTACATTGTTTCACATTTGTCAATTGTTCTTGATTCAACTGTTCTTTAAAAGTATTTAAAAAATTGCGACAACCGAATTCTAGTCAATTGTTTTCAACGCTAATGCTTGCTTCTAATTATTCAATTGTTTTCAATTGTTCGAGCGACTCTTTTAATTTAGATTTTACAAGAAATACTTGAAAACCATGTTTTAACGTCAATTGTTTTCCGTCAAAACAATTGAATAGTTGTCATAGGTTATTTGAATGACTCTCGATTCTATAAGAAACACTTGAAAATTAGAAAAAAACTTGCGACAACCTAATTTTAGTCAATTGTTTTCAATTATTCGAATGCTAACGCTTGCTTTCGATTATTCAATTGTTTTCAATTGTTCAATCGACACTTTTAACTTCGGTTTTACAAGAAATATTTGCAAATCATGTCCTAAGGTCAACCGTTTCCCGTTAAAACAGTTGAACAATTGTCGTCAGCTGTTTTTTTATTGACTTGAGAAAAACTTGAAAACCATATCGACCATCAGCTGCCAATGTCTACATTGTTTCATCATTTGTCAATTGTTCTTGATTCAACTGTCCTTTAAAAGTATTTAAAAAATTTCTACAACCGAATTCTAGTTGATTGTTTTCAACGCTAACGCTAGCTTCTAATTATTCAATTGTTTTCAATTGTTCAAGCGACTCTTTTAATTTAGATTTTACAAGAAATACTTGAAAACCATGTCCTAACGGCAACTGTTTCCTGTTAAAACAATTGAATAATTGTCCTCAGTTGTTTTTTTATTGACTTTTAACTCCCGATTTTAAGAGAAACCTGAAAACCCCCTTCGACCGTCAGTTGTCAATTTCTACCTGTTTCATCACTTGTCAATTGTTCTTGATTCAAGTGCTCTTCAAATTTAAAAATTTAGACAACGAAATCTAATCAATTGTTTTCAATTAATCGAATGCTAAGGCTTGTTTCTGATTATTCAATTGTTTAAGAAATACTTGAAGCCATATCCTAGAATCAATAGTTTTCTGTCAAAATTCTTGTCTCAGTTGTTCGATTTTCTGATTTTATTTTATGCTTGAAAACCATAGCGACCGTCAACTGCCAGAGAACAATTGAATGATTGTCCAACTTTAACTTTTTTTCGCTCACTCAATTGTTTGTAATTTATTGATTGGCTTGTTTTGTAATTGACCTAGGAATTACAATAACTGTGTAAGGGTGGTAGCTGTTTGAACTACAAAATAAAAACAAATGTTCCGTGTGATCAAATAAAAACTAATTTAGAGCTTCAAAATTGGCGACGTTAACGTCAAAATACTTAAATTATGTTATAAAAACATTCTAAATATAGTAACCTTAGCTCATCTAGTGAAAGAGCGCCATCTACTGTTTACCTCGAGAATTATTCCTCGCTCAGTGTTGCCAATTGCTGACATTCATTTATCCCTCACATTAGAACAAAAATCCCCTTTTAAGGTGATTTTCCCCCTCAATTTTAAGCTATTTTTATGTATTTTTGTAAAGATTTGTCTTAAAATACAGTCTTAAGGAATAAAATGCCTATGAATCGGAAAAATTCCCATGAATTGGCAACACTCCCCTCACCTTCTAGTAATTTATGAAAGAAATTCAGGGCGCCATCTATTGTTTCGTTACACCGTAAGGCTACACGTCCCCACTCACGTATTCATTTGTAAAAGGGCACCACCTATTGTTTGCCTTAATTATTTCCATGTTCAAACTTTCATGTTTACGTATAGACGACGACTGTTTTTTGTACAATCAGATTGCATAACCATGGAAGATTATAGTAAGCGTCAGTATAATTACACCGTTTAACGAAAGATGGTTCTGTTAAAATTAAAAATTCGAGTAATTAATATTTATGTATAGAAAAGAAAATGTGTACTATTTGTAATCCTGTTTTTCTTTATTTATTGCCTAAATTTTTTTCAAGGGAGCTTTATAGGTACGAAGATAGATGGTGCTAGATGTCCTTTCACTCGACGTCTATGTTGTTTCGAAGCAAATTTCTTTTATTTTTTTTTTGTTCAAAATCAAGATCATCGATTGTATTTTGTTTGTTTTAAAGATGGAGAACGTACCATGGTACTTAACGCTTTAAAACAATCTGAATCTTTTCCAAAATGCTTCACTTATTTATTTCTTTTTTTTATTATTTGGTTATTCTAAACATAGACCATCTTTTGTTTTATTTTAGTTTTGTTCGACTTTTTGCACTTTTAGTTTCTAGTTGAATTTTACAATTTTACAACATTCTGTTTTTTTTTTAATTTTGTTTATTTTTTGCTCTCTACAGTTTCCTCTTTTTATTGCTGAATTTTTTTCAAGAGAGATTTAAACGTACGAAGGTAGATGGCGCTAGACGATTTCATATTTTTTGTTTCAATCGATGTCTTTGTTGTTTCAAAGCGAATTTCCTTTTATTTATTCAGAATCATCGATTGAATTTTGTTTTCTTATAAAGATGGAGAACGTCCATATTACATTCTCACTTTAAAAAGAATTTGATTTTTTTTAACATATTGCCTTCACATTTCTAATTTATTGTTAAACTTTAGAATTAATTTTATAACATTTGTTCTTTTGTTTTGAAACTATTTTTTATATTTTCTACAGTTTATTGTAACCGTTAATTTCGAACTAACTGTCATTGGCAACAGTGTTGCCAACTATTATCAGTAGTTACCTCACATTGGGACAAAAATTCATGTTTATGTTCGTTATTTCCTTCGAATTGCAGTTTTAAGCTATTTTGATGCATATTTGTCAAAATTTGCATTAAAATTTAAGTAATTTTGTCTTCAAAAGTTCTCTTTTTCTCAAAAACTGGCCTTTTTGCAATTTTATGGCTTAAAAACTCCCACAAATCGGGAAAATTTACATATCTAATTGACAACACTGATTGGCAAACTGCGCTATAACATAACCTCTTTTTTATAGTAATGATTAATGAACGGAAAAATTATATTCAAGGTTATCGGTCAGAGGCGTACTGAATTCCGCACGCTGGGAGAAGCACATATCACTTCTATTACCCTCAAATTAGTTGCTTTTCACGATAATGACTAACTTTTACGACGACGCTAAGCGACTCTATTATACATTGCACTTTGCAATCGTTACGTTAACCAATAACCTTGGAAAATAGCATTCTCCCGCTCTTTACTAATGAACAAAATTGGAATTCAAATCAAATGTAAAATGTGGTAACAATGGAATCAAAGTTTTATTCGAATTGTTTTGTACACAGAGGATTACAGATTTAAAACTCACCTGCCCCACAATATTCCATAACAAGCCACAATTGATCGTCCTTCCCCGGGGGAGATTTTTTAATGAAAGCACCATAGTACGTCGCAATGTTTCTATGATTGGAATATTTCTTAAGAACGTTAATTTCTAATTTGATTTCTTCCTCTTCGTCTTCGGTTACATCCATCACCTTAATCGCGGCCAACTGTCCCGTTTTCGTATGCCGACCCTAAAACAGAACAAGAAAAAAATTAATTCGTTAGTTCACGGGCGATCGATTACCGAAACCTCGACAAGAAAAATAAACTCGGCTATATTTTGGTAAACGAATCCAGGTTAACAGTTACGACTTCCCTAATTCATTCGACCTCAAAAGAATAAACAACTACACGGAAACACGCTGTATATCCGCGAAGGTTAAACCATAATTTACGGTCCAGTCTGCGTCACGTCACGCGTCATTGACACTGCGGAAGAGAAACACGTAAACCGCAAGTTTCATTGCGGATGGCATCACCTTAAAATTACAAGCAACAGAGTTTGAAATTTCAGTTTATTTAAATAAAAAAATAAACAACAATCCGAGGGGAAAATAAAAAGATTTATTAATCATTAATCACTTTTTGTAAAGATTTCACCACCCAAAATTAACGTCATCAGTACACATATGCACGTGATTGATTTTTGATTGCATTGAAATATTTTTTTTCCTTTCACGAAATATGAGTAATATGCATTCACATTTTGTCAGTGAGTAAGTAAAGGTCTCCCTTTGTGTAATCCGATGAAGTATTTTTTTTTAAAACGTTGCTTTCAACCAGCATAATGCTTTATAAGGGGGAAACCCTTATGACATGACACACTCTCCTTTTTGTTCTCGTTCACTGAAGTTTATTTTAAAACTGTGGGCGCAGAGTTAGAGAAGGGTTACTAATGTATACGTACAGGGACTTTTAAGGGAAATTTTGCATTATACATACTGGCTCATTTTAAAGTAAGTAATAAATTAATTAAATAGTCGACTTTATTTTTGGTACTTCTTCGTCCATAATCATAAAATAAGATTTAAAAATGTTGTTTGTGTTGTGATTAATTTGGCGAAGATGGAGCTTAGTTCATTTTTTGTACCAATTTTATTCGAACTTTTCGATTCCTTGTTTCAGATTTTTTGAAAAAGTGACAATAACAAAGTTATTTACTAGAATGGTAACCTACCACTCTGGATCTACGCCACTGGTGAAAATTGATCAATTTTGCCTATGACGTATCCTTCCTTGTATTTAATTTGTATTGCAAATTTCAACCCCCACCTTAAACCGTTCCGGAAATATTTAAGAAAATATAATTTCCAAGTTGTTTCTTTAGGAGGTTATATCTCAAAGAAGATAAACTTTTGTATATATAGATAAATTAGGTTAAATCGCATACGTGATATAACTATTGCCAATTAATCGACAACACCCTGTATACTTTTATAGGAAAAAAATACTATACCATACAAGATGGCCAAATAAGTCTTTTGCACCAAATTTGAAAATGTAAACATTTGTTGCAAGTAGTTTTAAGATTGCAGTTGAGTTTTCGAGCTACTCTCCTACTGATGAGGCCTCAAATAGGGCCGAAACAACCATCCACAAGGTGGCATTGCAATGAAAACCATCTCTCAATAAATATCAGTGTTAGAAAGCTAATCAAAAATTGTCTGTAGTATTAAAACATTTTTGAAATTGCCTTTAAGAATAGTACGTAAGTCTAAAATTTTTTATTATTAAGTAAAACTGAAATTCATTGAAATTGAAACGTGGAAATGCAAAACACAAAAAATTGCATTTAACGAAAGTAGTTTAAAAAGGACACGAAAAACAGGAATTTTATTTTGAATTTCTCGCCCCAAAAACTGTCCAAACTGAAAAGAAATAAAATTTTAAAAACATTAAACAATACACACCAAATTATGGTGAAAATATTAATTTAATTAACTAAAATAAAGTTTTAAAAAATTAAGAAAATGGCATTCCACAAAAATAAGTTTAAAAAAATTCGAACTGTAATAAAATATTTGAGATTCTTAGCACAAAATAGAAGAGGCTGAGCAGGTCCTTAAATTAAAAAAAAAAAAATGGATAGTAACATGCAATCAAAAACACGAGAAAGATAATACAGGGTGTTTCTCGAGAAGCCGCTGCAGTAGCTAATTTTTGTTTAATTTTAGAAACATAATTAATTTTAATGCGGTGCGATGATAAAAAAAATAATGCTCCATTAAAGAAAGTTAAAAACAATTGAAAACCAGGTCCTGAAAATTATCTAACTTAAGTTGCCTTGTGAAATTTCTAACAAAAAGTTTAGCCAAGATTTATTTACTAAATAATTTATAAAATGTTTACTTGGTTTCCGGGTTGGAACAGCGTTGAAGTTGTGGCGATGCCGACATTTCGTCCAGGACACACTGGACTTCTTCAGGCCTGGTGTCGATGCTGATGGGTTATTACTGCTGTTTCTTTTGGTGTCTTGGTACGATTAAAGCCCAAGGCACCAAGAAAAACAGCAGCAGGTGCAACAACTCCAGCCCCGAAGAAGTGCAGTGTAACATGGACGAAACCGTCGTCATCGTCACAATTTCAAGGCGGTTCCAACCCGACAGCCGTCTTCAACTAAATTTACAAAATAGCAGGCTTTGAGAGAAAATAGCTTTGTTTATGAATATAATCCGAGACCAGTCCTAAATACCTAGACAAACGCGCATGCGAGCTGCGATTATTGACTAGTCTCTGATTGTCTCCGCGAACAAAGCCAATATTTTAAAGACATAATTAATTTGACATTCTAAATGCGATGCGATAAAAAAAACGTAATGTTCCATTAAAAAAAAAGTTAAAAACAATTGAAAATCTTATTTTTCCTGCGTTTTAAATCAAACGTTTTTTAATTTAAGGTACTTCGTAGAAGTTCAAATGATATAAAGTTAGCTATTGTAGCAGCTACAAGTGAACACTCTGTATAAACTATAATTTGATATAAACGGGTACGTAACCCAATTTATAGTAAAATTAGTAATTAAAAAAAAACGGTATTAAGTAAAGTGCGTTCAATAAAAACCGTTATCAAGTAGGCTCATGTCAAATGCAAATTTTGCAAAGTCACGTCGTAACTATACGATTATTATAAACATAACCTAACTTTTTATATCCATTTATTACGATTTTCTACAAAACGGATAATAAAACACAATTAATCAAATAAAACATTTATTTTATTACAAATACCTCGAAGATGTAAATGAAATATTTGATAGTTGAGGCTGTTGTTAGCAAGCAGTAATTCAAGGTTTCAACATATGTACAGGGTGTCTCATTTTCGTTGGTACTACAGGCTATTTCGGAAAATATGATAGGTATCGAAAATCTGATCTAGCACTCATGAGCTCTTTTTTGGAGAAAATATTAATAGGTAAAACAAATCATAATTTGTTAAAATAAAATATAAATTTTCAAAATTACTCCTTTATTCTAACGTATGTACAGTTGAAAAAAAACTCTAGCATGCTTTGAAATGGCAATGAAGGTATGTCTTAGGACTCTCATTTTATTTACAACTGCCAGAAGAAAACCTCAATTTTATATCATTGAAAAAATGCAATGTTACTAATTAAAATTTTATTTTTAATTTATAAAAAGGGTTGAAAATGCCCTCCTCCCTGTTCAATACATTTTAAAAGTCTACGTTTTAAACCATTCATGACGTTCTGTAACTTGACTGGGTTTGCATTTATTTCATTACATTTATCTAACAATCAAGTTAAGACACACGTTAATTTACCATGGATTGCTGCGAGTTTTTTTTTCAACTGTACATACGTTATGTGTGTTAAATATAATGCTATACTATCATATATTCTTAAAAGCAACAAAATAGTGCAAAGAAATACAGGGTGTCCCGTTTAAAAAAATACAACTTTATACTTCCTTTAATATTTCCTTCATTTCTAAAACTCGTGTGATACCACTTCATGAAGGTGGTAATCAGTACAGCGTTTCTAATTTCAGGCCATTATCACTAACATCAATATTTTCGAAAATAATTGAATCAATAGTAAAAACTTCAGTTACGACATTTCTCACTAAACATAAAATATTATCGCCATTACAATTCGGTTTTAGGTCAGGAACTAGTACTATCGATGCTGTTCATCATTGTATGTCATTTATTTATGAGAATTTAAACAACAAATTATCGGTTGCCACTATGTTCTGTGACTTAACAAAAGCGTTTGATTGTGTACACCATACCGTTTTGTTAGATAAATTACACTACTATGATTTTCGGGGTATAGCTAACAAATGGTTTAAATCATACTTGATGGATCGGCAACAAATAGTGGAACTCACTTTAAATTCAAAAAAGGGAAAATCAGATTTGCTGAACATAGATAGTGGAATTCCACAAGGTTCTGTACTTGGACCAATTTTGTTTTTGATCTACGTAAATGATATCACAATGTTACAATTATCCGGTCACGTTACGCTTTTTGCCGACGATACCTCCATTTGTTGGGCAAATGAGAATCATCAACAATTAACATTTCAAATCAATAATGATCTAAAAATTTTACAATATTGGTTTAATAGTAATTTCTTAAAACTTAATATTAATAAAACTAAATTGGTTACGTTTAGAAGCGACAAATCTTTAAATATAGGAATTGACAGTAATTTAATAAATCAGGTAACCGCTCATAAATTTTTGGGAATTACACTAGATAGAGACCTGAAATGGAATCACCATATTCAGGATCTGGCGATGATTTTGGCCAAGGATTGCTTTTTACTTCGCACAATACATTACAATCTTGGATTAACGTCGACTTTAAAAATCTATCATACAGTGTTTGAACCTAAATTAAGATACGGTATTAATTTCTGGGGCTTTAGTTCGATTGAAAACGTTAATTCTTTATTTCTAATTCAAAAAAGATCTATTCGAATTATTGATGGAGCGGAATATAGTGCTCCTTGTCGTCCACTATTCATCAAAACTGTTTACTCACTTTTCTTATTAGAAATTCTAACAGTGGTTTACAAAAAATCGAACTCCTGGACAAAAACCAGCGACGTTCATGATCACTACACAAGAAGTACTGACACTTTATATTTGCCATTGCCACATGCAAGCTCTTGTATAATAAACTTCCTAGCGAAATTCGCAACTTATCTAATATTAAAAGTTGTAGACTCAAATTAAAAAAGATCTTTCTAACTCGTGCATTTTACTCTATAAATGAATTTTGCACTTTTAATTTTATTAGCGAAGTAAATTTTTGTAATATTATATTTTATGTTAAATTTTAAACTGTATTTTATGTTATGACTATACGTAGGTACATAGTTTTTCACTGCTAACTGTACTATGATTATGTCTATATCCATAACTGGTTAATGAAACAATAAATTATTATTATTATTATTATTATTATACTATATCTTAATAACAAAAATACATAATAAAAATCCGACTACGCCAATGGATTCTGCGGAAAAAAAGTGCCTGAAGAATGTCATTTCGCTTTTTTGATAACTTTTATATTAAACAAACTACAGGCAATTTTTAAAAAGGTCGAAATTTGAAAATTACCCTGTAGCTCCGAAACTAATCTAGATAGACATGATATGTTTTCCCTATTAATATTTTCTCCAAAAAAGTGCTCATGAGTGCTAGGTCAGATTTTCGATACCTATCATATTTTCCGAAATAGCCTATAGTAGCAACCAAAATGAGACACCCTGTACTGAGCTACGACGTGCTGTCATAAAATAAAACAAGTTCAGAGCCTTCTTGATAACGGATTTTTTTTTGAACGCACCTTATAAGTAATACTGAAATTGATTTAAATTAAAATTCAATTTAAAAAATTAAACGAGAGACAAAAGGCGTAGAGAAAAAAAAAACAAACATTCAAAAATATTTGTACACAAAAAGAAAGCAAACAAATAATTTTAAGCAATACAAAAAAAAACTATTAGATAAACAAAAACAAAAATATCAGCTGTTACATTAAGTAGCATCTAAAAGATAAGGAACGTAAAGGCAAAATTGAAAGTTGTTAAAAAAAAAAAAACACAGAAGCTTCATCATAATAGAGTACGCAGTATTACTTAACCCAAGAACAAATAAATTTGTAAGCAAACGACTTATTAACTGATAAATAAACAGTAGTTTTCGATAAAATCGAAAGGCATCCATTTGGCGTAAATTAAAATGAAACATCGGTAATATTAAATAAACAATGATTCTAACAACCAATACTTTACTTGAATCACCAGAAATTAAAAGAATCGCTGAAAAACAAAGAAGTTCAACGCTTTCTTAATCGATAGATTTGCGATCATTTCTAGAAAACGTTCGTTTTATCAAGAGCATTAATGTATACATAGGTATATGTACTTTACTTGAGTCACCACCGAAAAACTAAAGAATCGCAGAAAAACAAGCCATAAAAGATACAAAGAAGTTCAATGCTTTTTTTAATCAATAGATTTGCGACCGTTTCTAGAAAACATTCACTTTATCAGCAAAAAAAAAGATCAGAACAAAACTTAATTGCTTATAAAAGGCAAATAATACGTAGAGGAATTCTAAAGTCTGACTTATTGAAATAATAAAGCAGCCAATCACACGTGTTCGATGCTTGAGTTTGTGATTGTTATCTCCGTATCTATTAATTAATGAGCTAATGCCTTATCAAAGTAAAAATGAGTTTTAAGTACCTGTAATACAGGATAATTTGGGTAATTACAACTCATCTTTAGGAACATCATAAATTTATATTTTTTTGGGATGATTTCGACAAAATGTAATAAAAGATAAGAGAAGAGACGTAAGAGCACTTTGACTTTTAACCGCTCACAAAAATAGATGCTGCCTTTAAAAAGGATGGTATTATAAACACCTACTAACTTAAAAAAATATATGTATAGAAGTTCTCTTACAGTCGGGTTTCATTGGGTTTTAAATTTGTTAAAGATAAAGATGACGTGTTTGTACTTAATGGTTGAACTAACTTCAATTAATAAATAATAATCACCTCCCATCTAACGTTTATTGTGAATGACTTGCATAACTGTTGACGTCGAACTGAATTATTTTAAAAAAATAGCAACAATTACGTAAGTCGCGTGAAATTACAATTTCAATTCGCCGCAGAAAAATAACAATAATAAATGTAAACGGCGCATTTACTACCGTAATAATTCCTAACAAACAGTTTCACAAGGAAATGAGGCCCAAGCCTCCGTAATAATAAAGTCCATTGTCCCACATGGACTAGTTCTCATGTACTTATGTGTATCTCTATACCTCCTCCCCACCCGTTACATTTTTACATCAATTCAAATGATACGCTTTAAATAAGGCGAATGCGCTATTTTGAAATTAATTTACAAATAAAGCGCCCTGGGAATTCGCTTCTTAACAATTTCAAGTGGGCATTCGCTCACTTGGAAAAGAATCCGCAGCATAAAACAAGATTATCAGCGGTATTGTACGGATTTTCCTGGAGACTATGCAAATCTTCGTGAGAGTTTGCGAAAGACAATACAAGAATGTACAAGTTTCAAAGACATCAAAGGATTATTCCCAGGCGAGAAAACTTCGAAAGCCCGCACGTGAAAAGCAACAGCTGCAAACAAGGCTGGTGGAATTTTGCAGGTAATTACGTTTGGAGCTCGAAACTTCTTTTTTTTTTGTTTTAAACAATTAAGAAAAAAACATGATTTAATTCAATTTTGAGACTTGATTAAAGTCATTCTCAGAAAGAGTGGAATTAAAAATGTCATGTTGACTAGATTTATGATACCTGACAAAACATATGGATTTTAAATTTTGTGGATCTATCTAATTGCAAGGACATGATGGCCTTCTAAGGATAACTTTAAATTGCATCTCTTGATAACGGGTCTTCCAACAAAAAAAAATACTTCCAGTTAGTCTTGGAAAAAAATCGTATGTCGCAGCTTGCGCGATCATTTCCTACATGTCAAATGAATTAACCTCAAAATTATCATAAGTTGTTGGACGAACTTATTCGTTGGTTGGGTGGCCAATGCAAATACACAGACCGGAAAAATAAACTAGCCACCCTAAAGTATGTAACAAAACCATGGACATCCTGGTTTATTTAATTTGAGATGTATTTTATATCGAAGGACCATTCATCATTGACTTTTGCTGGCCGAAATAAATTGTCGATCTTTTGTCGTTACATCATCGTATACCTTTTGTTTTTATCATCTAATTCTTTAAAAGAATCAAAAAGAATGAAAACAAATCTTGGACTCCTTCGTGAAATAGTCGACGTTCATTCGTTTTTTGTGTTCATTTTGTTATTGATTTTCAATGTTGTTTGTTTGAATTTTCTTTTGTTTCCATTAGAAACTGAACAGTTGTTAACCTTTACATTTTTGAACACTCCTCCGGAGGATAGTCGACGTTCATTTGTTTTTCATTCATTTTATTTCTAGTTTCTGATGTTGTTTCTTTAGGTTTTCTTTTGTTTTTTTCCTAACAAATTATACTTTTTAATAATTTTTTTGTTATTTTCTTCTTTTGCTGGGCGAATTAAATTGTCGTTACAACATCTTTTGTTTTTGTTATCTAATTCTTTAAAAGAATCGAAAAGAATGAAAACAAATCTTGAACTCCTTCGTGAAATAGTCGACGTTCATTCGTTTTTTTTTTTGTTCATTTTGTTATTGATTTTCGATGTTATTTGTTTGAATTTTCTTTTGTTTCCATTAGAAACGTAACAGTTGTTAACCTTTACATTTTTGAACACTCCTCTGGAGGACACCGACGTTCATTTGTTTTTTATTCATTTAATTTCTAGTTTCTGATGTTGTTTGTTTAGGTTTTCCTTTGTTTTTCTTCTAACAAATTATTCTTTTTAATAAATTTTTTGTTATTTCTTCTTTTGCTGGCCGAATTAAATTGTCGATCTTTTGTCGTTACATCAGCGTATATTTTTTGTGTTTGTCATCTAATTCTTTAAAATAATTAAAAAGAATAAAAACAAATCTTGTACTCCTTCAAGAAATAGTCGAAGTTCATTTGGTTATTGACTTTCGATGTTGTTTGTCTGAATTTTCTTTTGTTTCAATTAGAAAGTGAACACTCCTCCGGAGGATACTCGACGTTCATTTGTTTTTTATTCATTTAATTTCTAATTTCTGACGTTGTTTGTTTAGGTTTTCTTTTGTTTCTCTTCGAACAAATTATTCTTTTTAATAATTTTTTGTTATTTCTTTTATTTTGCCGACCGAATTAAATTGTCGATCTTTTGTCGTTACAAAAACAAAAGACGGGATGTAAGAAAATTAAAATCCTACAAAAAAAAACAAAAGAAGTCTACGTTATTGAAAAAGAAATTGGCAAAATAAGAACAAATGAAAGGCTTGTAGAAAGAACCCTCTAAGAAATGCTAATAATAAAATGACCATAATGGGCTCCTCCAGTAGACATTCATTTGTTTTTGTTTTCTTATTTCTATTCTTGGTATTTCGATGTCGTTTTGTTTCGTTTTTCTTTCTTTTACTATCGATAGCCTTGGTAGTTCTTGTATTTTAATGCGTTGCGGACCGGATGAAATTGTTTTCAGTTGTTTTGTTTTAATTTTCTTTTTTTCTTTTGGAAAAAATTAATCATATCAGATTTTCTGTGTAGTTTTGTTTATTGATTTCTAATCATTCTTTTCACTTTCATTTCTGCCAGAGAAGATCACCGATTGTCTTTTGATCTCCATTCATCTAATTTTGAGTTTAGTTGTTTTTGTTAGTCCTTGTCCTATTTTTTTATGTAACATAAAAATTACTCAGGAAAAAGACAAGATTAAACAAACTTAAGTTTAATGTGAAAAGAATAACAAAAACGGCAGTTCGAAAACTGAAAAGAAATGTCTTCAGTTAAGTTACTGATGACGGTTAATAAGGCGTATGACCTCATCTTGCTCGAATGACATCATTTAAACGTCGAGGCATCGAATCAATCAAATATTGAGGTATTCCCTCAAATTCTTCGTAAAGCACTGTTCTTAAATTAAAGCCAGACGACGACGAATGCCTCTTTGAAGTTAATCCCATAAGTGCTCAATGGGATTGGCGTGCTGGCCAGTTAAGTCTCTGAATTCCGATCTCGTCTAAGAAGTCAGTCATTACTCCTGTCACGTGTGGTCTGGCATTGTCGTGCATTAGAGTGAATCCATCTCCAATAAACTGACAGCTTCATGCAGAATGTCTTCCACGTATTGATAGGCATTTAAAGCCCCGTTTTCCACAAAAAGAAGTTCAGTATGTGCCTCAGACGAAATACTTACAGAAGCACCATTCAAAGATCGCCTTTCGGAAATGGTGCAGTCTGTATACCTTCATTTGGTCTTCTCCACACCCTTTCGAGACCGTCAGGCGAGCGTAGACCAAAAGCGCGATTCATCAGTGAAAAGAACTTTACTCCATTGGTGAGGAGTCCAGTTTGAATGAAGTCCTGCAACTTCCAACCGTGCTCGACGATGTCTTGGTAACAATTCTGGACCTTCTCCTTACTGTCCTCTCACTTACTTCAACTCCACGAGCTGTTTGGAGGCGATGTTGAAGTTGAGCAGCCATTGATATCCGATCCCTTAGTGCGTTGAGCACAACAAAACGGTCATCAATTGCAGTTGTTGCTCTTCTTCTTCCGGATCCTGCTCTCCTAGTGCGGTTGCTAGTCTCCAAATACCGGTTCCAGAGATCCTGAACGGTGGTACGGGGTATTCCCAATGCGCGAGTCACGTAACGTTGGCTACGACCATCTTCAATTAAAGCAACAATCTCAACAATTAACGTACCGTAAAGCTACTACCGTAAAGGGTCGGTGGTAGCTGCGAGAAGCAGTGCGTTACTTCATGGGGGGGGGGGGGGGGTACGGTAGCGTGAAAGAGCGATCCTTGGGAGTTCGACGTGGCCGAACTATTGCAAGGTTGGCTGACAGTGGTGTTATGGGGTCGCTAAGCGTCTCGGGGGCTAGCTTACGAATGCATGTGTGAACGTGAGCGCCTCAAGAGCTAGCTTACTTCGTGTGTATAGGGCGCCTCGACAGCTTGCCCGCGTATGTAGGTGTAAACGTAAGCGCTTTGAGAGTTAGCTTACTTCGTGTGTATAGGGCCGTTTCGAGAGCTTGCCCGCGGTTTTATTAACGTTTAATATTACAATCTAATGTTGCATCAAAATACGATTTATTGCTGCATCAGTTGCTCGTCGAAACCGTGTGGTTTCTTCGGGTCTTGATAGCGGCGAAATGCAGATACGGGGTCGGTAGTATCAGAGAGATGCTGAAGGGCATAGAATCTCAAACACTTAAACCCTTTTTTTTTAATTGCGTAGCTTTTAACTGTCGCACTCCATTTTAAAACCAATGCAAAGAAGCCTCCTTGATTTTAGACAAATAAATCATAAAAGACAATACATGTCCTGCGGATGATTAAACAACAATCATTTCTTAATCTCGTTAATAAAAGATTTTATCCTTTAAAAATAAAGGTGGGAACAAATCAAACAACTTAAAGTACGGATTATGAAATTTAATCAAATTAACTTTCCACGTCGACTTGAAATATGTCTTTAGATTCGACTTTTTAAAATATTTTATGGTGGCCCGTTTTTTTTTTGCCGGTCAGTGTAGATATTTTGAAAATATATTTTTGTTCTTAAAAGAACATATTAAAATAAATCGTCTCAATTCAGTTCCTTCGCATAACCTAAATAATTTCCAATTTTGACAGTTCTTGTGATGTACACATACTTTCGTTTCCAAGGCTGACTCGAGGTACTTTTTGTTTGATGACTCGTTACATACTGTAAGTTGATATATTTATTTTCTAAAAATAGGTTGCGACATCCTGCAACCAATTTACGACTTAAAATTGTGTGAAAAATGACAAACGGCAACCAATTCAAATTCTTGACGAGTTCCGAACACGGCCGAAACTGCTGTCTTTAATTTCTTTTATGTTATTTACATATTTATATTTAATTTATTTTACCTAAGCACTGCAAATAGTAATTTGCAAATTATGTAGATGATTTAATAACCGTTAATTACAAATTACGAGTTTTGAAAGTCTACAAAAATATGGAGAAAGTAATGAAACGAAAAGTGTAAACTTTGCTGTACAGAAATAGCGAAAGATTTTCCGTGTTTTCGTTCGGTAAAAAGAAATTAAAATATTTAGTATCGATTCTAAATCATATCGTTGATGCAAGTTTATTAATTAGTTAGTCCACACCGGCAATATCAAAACAACTTTCTCCATACCTTTTACATTAAGGGTCGGTTTGTTCACTTTCAATTAATTTATCTTCTGATTTATTGTCATAGTAATAATTGTTACTATGGGAATAAACTGAAAGTTAAAGTTATTTGAAAGGCCTTAATAATGTAAATACAATAAAAACAAATGTGAGGGTGACTGAGTGTTTGGTGTAGTCGGTGTGTTCACTACTTTCAAAATCCCAAGCACCCCTGTCCACCCATTTATTATTATTGGATAACATTTAATTAATAACTCAAGTTTATGATTGCATTGCAAATATTGTCCGTTTACTTGACATATGCACTGTCAGTGTCGAAATTTGAAAAAAATCATGATTTTGAATGTACTTCTACATTCAGTGACTACTAAGTGAGTGACTAAAGCCATATTAGATATGTTAAGGCGTATAATTAACGATACAGAATGTTTGTTTGCTTTAAAAATTAACAACGCGTTCCTAAAATGTATTAAACTGTTACGAATAAATTTAAAACAACTGTTAAATAAAACAGGAGTTGTCACAAGTGTATAGTAATGATGCCAACATACAGGAAGATCAAAATTGATTGTCCAGATCCTACACTGTTTCCACGAGTTTGATGTCGATATCCAATTACTAAAACGAAATTAGCAATATAGGGAGATCTGGGGAAGTTACTTGATATCGCAAGGTTTTGTTAACAGTTCGTTGCTGTTCATTTAAAAAAATATAACTTAGCAATCAGATTAAATAATAATTATGTTATTCATTAAGTAGGTTAGGTTTGGATGTAAATTTCATGAATGTTCTATGCACACCACTGTTTTTTGTTGTAACCTACATGTGAAAGATGTAAATATTGATATCAAGCACAGGACAATCAATTTCAATTTCCCTGTACTATCAGTTTGACAGTGCAGACGTCAAATAAATGAACTATGTAAAACAAAATTTATGTCATGATAAAATACACGATACTTAGTACTGTGACTGACTAATTTCAAGAAAAATGATTAATCAGAAAATATGATGAGAACTTCTTATCTTGTTCTTACATTTTATGCTGAATACACCATAAAAATGAAACCCATTTTATTTTTAGTAAAAAAAACGAGTATTTCTGGAATTCTTCATTTCTAATACTTGCATCGATTTAATAGTTTTCTTATGCAGAGTATGGGGGTTTAATTAAACAGAAAATTATTAATAATCGTGTCAGACAACAACTTTCCAGTTAGAATTCCAAAATGTTATTTCTGCAACTGCATGAATGAAAGCAAAAAGTGAGTGTAAACTGAAATTTCTTATCTGCTGGCATGTTTGCGAACGATAATACGCATAACGTTACACATTCCTGCAAGTTATTAATGTTAACTGCCTGTGAACTTGCGATCATTTTAATCAGTAAATAGTCTATTTTAAAATCGACGTTGGAACGTAAAAGCCTGAATAAGTTGCTACGAATTTGAGCAACATATTCCGGATGGGGAAGTGGAAGAATCGATTCTCACTGAATGCCTCATTATTTGATTGCGGCCTTATCAAAACTTAGTCATCCTCAAGTATACTCTTTGAATATGGTCTGCACGCACGAGCAATCATAATGAGTACACTACTAAAGGATTGGTCACTGAAGCTAAACTGTTATGCATTTGCAAGAGACCCACCAAAAACCACCTTTAAGTTAGTATTAGAAAATTGGATGAAGAAAATTAAATACGTAACACATTTGCAAAAAGAATATTTGATGTGTGAATATGAAATAGAAGTTTTCTTTCAACTTGCTTGATTATGCAGGGAAGTTTATTTTTCACAAATTGAAATTATTTGCATTAGGTTCTATCTTGCAAGAATTTTTTTTACATATAAAAACATAGTAAACAAATACTTCGTTCCAGTTGAACTCCACATTATGGTTTCGTTGTCCTTCAATAGATAAGAAGACAATGCGAGTAAACAAATATTCAGGCTCTTCTGCGTATTAAGTAAGGCTTACTTTTCTACAGGCAAATCTCAATCGATGTATTTAACAATTTTTTGCCACTTTTACAAGTGGTACATGAAAACGGCTTTGATAAGTTTCAACACTTTATCATCGAATTTGTCTCTTTTATTTCATTTGCACTTCCTGCAGTCTTTCTTTGTTTCACGTGTAATTCGTTGATTCGAGTTTTCATTTAGAATTAACTTTCGATTGATTTTCTTTCTTCTTTGTTTTTCTTGCGTCGTATTTATCACATTTCCATGTTGTTTGTTTCACTTGTCTTTTGTTTCTTTTTTCAAATAATCTTTTGGTAATTCATTGATGCTTCTGTTTTCTTGATCGTCATTTGTTTGGAGACTCGTCAACCTTCTTTTGATTGTTGTTCTCCCTTTCATTTTCATTTCATTTCATTTGTACTTCTTGCGGGCTTTTTTTTCAATTTTTTTAATACTTTGCCCGAGGATCATCGATATTCTTTTGTTTTTGGTTCACATTATTTTTCGTATTTCTATGTTGTTTGTTTGAGTTGTCTTTTATTTATTCTTTGTTTTTTTTTTTCAAGTTACCGTGTAACATTTCATTAACGCTTTTGTTTCCTTGGCAGTCTTTTATTTGATTGAAGAAACGTCGATCTTCCTTTGTTTTTGCTCGTCTCTTCTTCGTTGTTCGAGTCGTTTTTTGATTTTTTTCACTGTCGAATTCGTTTCTTGCGTTTCATACGCACTTCTTTTGTTTTCCGCGAGCTTTTAGATTTCCGATCCTCCGCCGAAGGTTCATCGATCTTCTTTTGTTTTTCGATCACGTTACTGCTTCAGATCTCTTTTGTTTTGGTTAATTTTTTAGTGTTTCGTTGGCACTTTCTACACTTCATTTTTTCTTGGCCAATCTTTTGGTTAAAAAATCATCAATCTTCTTTTGTTTGTTGTATATCTTCGTTTTCGTTGCTTCGGTTCTTTTTGTTTTCTTTATCATCGAATTTGACTCTTTTATGTCATTTGCACTTCTTGTAGTGTTTCTTCTTCTTTGTTTCATGTGTTATTTCGTTGATTCGAGTTTTGATTTAGAATTAACTTTTGATTTTGATTTTCTTTATTTTTCTTGCGTCGTATTTATCGTATTATCATGTTGCTTGTTTCGGTTGTCTTTTGTTTCTTTTTTTTCAAATTATTTTTTAGTACTTCATCATACTTTAATCTTCTGTTTTCTTGATCGTCATTTGTTTGGCGACTCGTAAACCTTCTTTTGATCGTTGTTCCCCCTTCGATGTTTGGTTTTATTTGATTATGTATTTATTATCGAATTATTCATTTGCACTTCCTTTTTCTTTTCAATTTTTTTAACACTTTACCCGAGGACCATCGATCTTCTTTTGTTTTTCGCTCGCATTATTTTTCGTATTTCCACGTTGCTTGTTTCAGTTGTCTTTTATTTATTTTTTTATTTTTCAAATTATTGTGTGTAATATTTCGTTAACGCTTTTGTTTTCTTGGCTGTCTTTTGATTGAAGAAACGTCGATCCTCTCAAAACAAAAATTAATATTCTGCGCATTGAAACATGAAAACATGATGATGGGGGGTAGTACATACAACTCATGGAGTATTTGCTGCATCATGAAATACTTAGAAATTCAATGCATATAGCGAGAGCGTACGTCACCTGAACCAGCTTATCAATTTCTCCGGAAATTTAAATAAATAAATCATTATCTGTCTATAAATATTTTAAGTGTTCCAACTGAATTTTGTAGAAAAAGTTTACTTGCTTCTAAACTATTGTACTAGTTGCTACTAGGTCAATTATATCTTGGAATACTTCTGATTTTTTATAATTTATTCGTTGTAAAAATGCCTAGTCATTAAAGTTAGTAATTATTGTCTGGGTTGCTTATAATTTTGTTTATTCTCCGTCTTGATTTTTCCAATATAGCAGCTTAGGAACAACCAAAACTTTTCTATAGAATCAATTTCTCGAGAAAACGAAAATAAAAAAACACTTCCATGTTAAGTAAATCTGGACACACACTGTATATGTACACTTAGGTGTAAAAAAACAACGTTACCCACTTCACACTTTCGACTTTGTTGTTTTTTTCTATTGAAAAAAAATCTATATTGCTTAAAGGACCATTTAATAACCTTTAAGATGAAGCCCCAAATTTATTAAGATTTCTTTCGTCTTCTAATGCAGATAGAAAAAACACAAATCAAGTAAAAAGTGTGAAGCGAGTTGATTTCCTTGCACGTAAGGGGATGTAATGTGACACATATCTATAATTAGTAGTAGTAACTGTTAAAAAAAATAAATATTGAAAACCCACTAAGAAATAACCACTGAATATTTGTCTATGACGTACTCATATATTTTAAAAATTTATTTTTCGAGTCATTTTATTACAATATCAAAACCCTCAAAGTTATATTAATTTTAATCAAGCTCGTGTATTTCGCATAATGGATTTAAAGTAGAGTTAGAATTAAAAGTAATGTTTCCCCAACAAAAATTAAATTGCTGCCCGGTAACTTCTGACCATTATAACAAGTAGGTGGATAAGCGGAGAAACACCCATCGATGTTTGGTTGGCCGCCTGCTTGTTATGGTGATCAAAATGGATAAGACCACTCATTTACATTTTATTGGGGGGACATTACTTTTAATTCTGACTGTATTGACTGAAGTCACAGCTGGAAGCTTCTGCTTTGTTTCATTTTATTATTTGTAAGCTATATTAGGTAATACTGGTAACTGAAAATTACTTTGATTGCTACCCCTTAAGGCATGAAATTAAATGTTTTTAGCACTGAAAAAAATGGATACTAGATGTTTTATAGATAATTAAATTAAAATGTTTATCTTCAGAGGGTAGAAACTTGAAACCTTTAACTAATTTAAATTTCCACAATGAACCACAATATCCAAATTATCGACAATGAATTTGTTTAACTATTCGATGATAGTTTCATATGAATTTGAGAAAAACAGTTCAAAAACTATGTAATTATTGTAGATTATGTTACAACTATGTAAAATAATTCAAACAATTCAACTTCATTTCCTTGTGTAAATATTTTGTTGTAAATTTGAACTGAAAACCTTTTATCACATGCAGAGCGTAAACAAAGATTAACGGACTGAATTGAACTAGAGAAGATTCACACACTTAGTCATAATTAAGTGTAACAAACTGGCAAGTTTTATCTGACTAATTCTTAAATTAACCACATACCTACCTACCCACTTACAACAGAACACACTTGTTCTTGTAAGTCAACCTACCTTATAAACCTGCCCGTAAGTGCCATTGCCAACGACTTCAATGAGCTCGAAAATTCCCGCAGGATCCTGAAAACCAGCATAAATCAACAACTGTGCTCGCGCGAAGCAAAAAAAAAATACTTTAATTCACACCCAGATTATGACATGTTTACCACTGGAAGAATTTCAACTCCTAAGAATTGTTGATGCGTGGTATCGATGGATCGCGAAAATATTCGCCGGAAACTAATCATTATTGAGGAATTACTTACTTTTAACGCTGTTAAATCTATATCATCCAACGAACAGTTCACTGAAGGGGGCATTTGGTGCGCCATTTTGTGTTCTGTGTCGAAACCAAAATAACACTGTTAATTTTGTAAAACTCCCGTATTACACCGCAATTTCTTATGAATACATTAGTGTTGGGTGTGCTGGATTAAGTAATGTCTAATATCACACTGACTAAAGTATAAAACACATATTAAATAAAAAAAAGTTCGACCACGATGACATACACAACATGTTTTCGGCGCACCTACACTACTAAAGATACATGTTCGTTCGTCTCTCTTCTGTTTTTCGCCTTTACGAGTACAGGCGCGAGCCTGCGCACCTAGAAATAAACAGCGCTAAATTCAACTTATCTTATCAATGTTATCTACATTTAAATACTATTTGATTTTGTAAAAACAAATTTTCCAAAAATGCAAGCTTAACATCAGAACCGTTGTGCGTAGAAACAGGAGTCTGATGGCACAATCACATCAAATCAACCATCGTTGTTGAAGAATTTACCAATTACATAAAACCATTCTTAAAATTAACAGTTTTTGAATCGCACGCAATATAAAGGCAAACAAATTTTTAACTTACCCTCGTCTTCATAAATTCAAAATTAACAACTGTCACCTTGTCACCTATACTTTAACAAAATCTTTGCAGAGGGCGAATCGCGTTGTTAATAGTCAAGTTGCAAACCAAAATTATCGTTTGCGCTTTTGAAATCACACCGATTATTTTAATAGCGACGTAGAAGTCATTAATCTGATTACAAAGTGTTTGTCAGTGATTAACAGTTTTTGTTAGTAATTAGCAGTCTCCGCACTTGCAATATTTTGTAAATTGAAACGAAACTGGTGGAGTTAGTTCACCGAGTCGATTAAAGATGTCGCGTTTCACAGAACTGGCGGTCATTCAATTTAAATCTTATTATTTAATTTGTTTATAATCACGAGTCTGTTGATTTATTTTTGATATCAGTCGAGGAAAACGTGCTTACATAATTTTTAATTATTGCAATTAATTTGGAATTAAAATGTAATGTACTCAAAATATTGTTTGTGGGCGTAGCTAATTTATAAGCGCCAAATTCGAACTTTTTTTGCATGTATTCGTTTGGGATAAATACAGGTGAATATGTTATACATACACTCAGAGGTGTCAAAACGAAATTAAGTCGCGTTAGACGAGTAAAGAGCGCCAAGTCTAAGAGATGGCGCAGTAAAAAGCCACCAAAATTACTTTACTTAATTTATAAGCGCCAAATTCGAATTTTCTTGCATGTTTTCGTTTGGGATAAATACAGGTGAATATGTTTTACATACACTCAGGGGAGTCAAACCGAAATTAAGTCGCGTTAGACAAGTAAAGAGCGCCAAGTCTAAGAGATGGCGCAGTAAAAAGCCACCAAAATTACTTTACTTAATTTATAAGCGCCAAATTCGATTTTTTTTGCATGTATTCGTTTGGGATAAATACAGGTGAATATGTTTTACATACACTCAGGGGTGTCAAACCGAAATTAAGTCGCGTTAGACGAGTAAAGAGCGCCAAGTCTAAGAGATGGCGCAGTAAAAAGCCACCAAAATTACTTTACTTAATTTATAAGCGCCAAATTCGAATTTTCTTGCATGTTTTCGTTTGGGATAAATACAGGTGAATATGTTTTACATACGCTCAGGGGTGTCAAACCGAAATTAAGTCGCGTTAGACGAGTAAAGAGCGCCAAGTCTAAGAGATGGCGCAGTAAAAAGCCACCAAAATTACTTTACTTAATTTATAAGCGCCAAATTCGAATTTTTTTGCATGTATTCGTTTGGGATAAATACAGGTGAATATGTTTTACATACGCTCAGGGGTGTCAAACCGAAATTAAGTCGCGTTAGACGAGTAAAGAGCGCCAAGTCTAAGAGATGGCGCAGTAAAAAGCCACCAAAATTACTTTACTTAATTTATAAGCGCCAAATTCGAATTTTTTTGCATGTATTCGTTTGGGATAAATACAGGTGAATATGTTTTACATACGCTCAGGGGTGTCAAACCGAAATTAAGTCGCGTTAGACGAGTAAAGAGCGCCAAGTCTAAGAGATGGCGCAGTAAAAAGCCACCAAAATTACTTTACTTAATTTATAAGCGCCAAATTCGAATTTTCTTGCATGTTTTCGTTTGGGATAAATACAGGTGAATATGTTTTACATACGCTCAGGGGTGTCAAACCGAAATTAAGTCGCGTTAGACGAGTAAAGAGCGCCAAGTCTAAGAGATGGCGCAGTAAAAAGCCACCAAAATTACTTTACTTAATTTATAAGCGCCAAATTCGAATTTTCTTGCATGTTTTCGTTTGGGATAAATACAGGTGAATATGTTTTACATACGCTCAGGGGTGTCAAACCGAAATTAAGTCGCGTTAGACGAGTAAAGAGCGCCAAGTCTAAGAGATGGCGCAGTAAAAAGCCACCAAAATTACTTTACTTAATTTATAAGCGCCAAATTCGAATTTTCTTGCATGTTTTCGTTTGGGATAAATACAGGTGAATATGTTTTACATACGCTCAGAGGTGTCAAACCGAAATTAAGTCGCGTTAGACGAGTAAAGAGCGCCAAGTCTAGGAGATGGCGCAGTAAAAAGCCACCAAAATTACTTTACTTAATTTATAAGCGCCAAATTCGAATTTTTTTGCATGTTTTCGTTTGGGATAAATACAGGTGAATATGTTTTACGTACACTCAGGGGAGTCAAACCGAAATTAAGTCGCGTTAGACAAGTAAAGAGCGCCAAGTCTAAGAGGTGGCGTAGTAAAAAGCCACCAAAATGACTTAAATTTTTTAAATTTTGAATTTTCATCGTGTCAAAAATTTATGATATGTGCCTTTTTTTGCAGGATGCAAATAATTTGAAAATTTTAAAGCTTCTAAGTGTAATTTACGTAGAAAAGTACAAGTAGGTAAATTTAATTGTGCCACAAGGCCATACTAACTACTTTCTCAGTAGTTTTACACACTTACGCATACACATATTGTGGTTTGTATTGATCAATTCTAATTATTATATTATTGTTAATTATCTCGTAAATTTTGGTTTATTGAAAAATTTAGAAAAACTTACCCCTTTTTTGAAAAAAAAAAAGGGGTAAGTTTTTCTAAATTTTTCAATAAACCAAAATTTTTTAAGGTACAGAGTTCTGATGAAGCCCAATAAGGCCGAAATACATGTATAAACTCTTTCCTAACACTTTCTATATTGCCAGTTATACAATTTTAATTAATTTTCATAATTTTCATCTGGCAAGAAAACTTGATTTTGCAATACGATATGTTACAAAATATTTTAAAATACGATCTTTACGACACTAAATATTGTTGTGTTTGATTGATTATATACTAACTGATAACTATTTAGGGGCCCAAACTTCGTTCAACTTTGAATTTGGTTCTTGTTCTTATAATTGTTGGTATAAAAGTAAAATAGAATTCAAAGTTAAACAATGTTTGGCCAACTCGTTCTATACTTGTTTATATAACTGAAAAATATTTAAATTTAGCGCCTATTATTTTTAGTAAGCGCCAAGTATAACAGATGGCGTCACGCTTTTCTGGTAACATTTAACGTATAGGGATTTGCTTCTCTTAATTGATGTGTTCTGTAAAGTCCCTAGATTACCAAAGTAACGCGAACTTCCACCTTTGTGGCTCCAAAAAATTTGGCGCCACATTTTAAAATAAGTAAAAAGTAAAAAAAATTGACTCTGGTGAGTGCACCCACGTACATAGGTGCTTTCACATGCACCGGGTTCATTACTTGGCCCATCTCTAGCACAAACAGATTATTTACCTCACAAATAACTGATCGAGGGCTTAGATCCTTTCTATTTATAAACTCACACCAAATTTCTCTTTGCTTCTCTTCTTTTGGAATTCGATATAATTAAAATCCCTTTTCAGATCTATTTTTACATAAGACCACACAACAGCCCGGCATATTTCGAAATAGAGCTGTGAAAATACGATTGTCACTTTGAAATGGTGACAGCTATCCGAACGACGTCGCCATTGTGGCTCCATTGGCTTTACTTATCGCCATAGACAACAGATAACTAGATGAGACACTCAATGCATAGAATGAATACCAAGTAAAGCGCCCTCTGCACGGCCTGGAGAAAAAGTAACCTTAGGTCTAAACCTGAATGTACTGGTTGGTTACTGAAATATGTAAATTAATTAAATGTTTGAAAATAAAAAAAACACAAAATACTATTTAACAAAGTATAATGAAGTGACAAATAAAGACAATTCTACTGGAAAGTATGTGGCTGTGTACTATAATAATAATTACAAGTTTGATAGGTAATTTATAACTATAATGATAAATTAGTGAAGTATTGTTTAATTACCTGATTTACATAATGCAACTACGACTGTTAACTAGAACACATACTTCGAGTAGAAAGTAGCACAACTTATATTACAGAAAATAATGTTGAATTAATAGTAAAAGCCTTGAGGTATGTAAATTGGTGAAATGTTGACGAAGGATTGTATGTAAGAAAACTATTCTACACTCTGGACATGTTTTCACGACAGAAACCATCAGTTGCTTCATAAATTCACTCCATGTACTACATATTATTTGTGAAACAGTGAAGGGTTCCACTGCCACTACTTCCACATTTGATGATGCATTCTATAGAACTTAACAACTATTAGGTACAGAAACAATGTAGAAAATAACATAAATCACCTGCATCACGAATTTCTTTAATGACAAAAAGAGTGATGAATTATCATCTTCACAGTTTGCTTTCAAGGAATGTTTAGTTGTTAACGTATTCACCATAACACTTTTATATAAAGATGTAAAGATAACGTGGGAATCACATTTCTATAACCCTTTTAACGAATTTTTCCAAAGAAATTCTCGAGGGGATCTTGATTAAAAGTGCGTGGCGTGAGTGTTTTAAATCCAATGTTAAATAACTTTGAAAATAGTAATCTACAATTTTTCAGTGTAAATATAAAATTCTCTAGAGATGGTGTACGCATTTTCTTTCCCAGGCCATTTACAAAACACATAGTCTGCAAAATTTTGATACAGTTGGTCCAAAATTCAAAATGACCAGTAATCTTTCTTACTGCTTTCCTCCACTGTTTTGTTGTATGTATAGTACTACCATTCAAGCTGTTAAACAATTGGTCAAAAAATTGACAGCATTCCGCAGTATCCGAAGCAGATATTTCCAGTTTCAGTGTTCCATCTCCCATATTGACAACTAATCCTAAGAACAAAGTATATGTGCTGGAGTTGATAGACTTAAATATGTATTGTGAACCTCATACCAGAAAATGCCATTAAATTAATAGCTTTTGCCACAGAGTTACTGAATACTTGAGTACAGTAGGACACTTTCATTTTTCTTACTGCTGCAGGATTTACATGATAATCAGTTAAACGGGGCATACTTCTAATATTCCCTATGTAAGGATCCATTCTATACGAATCATAAATATGCTGCCACTTTGCAATCTGAAAAAATTAACTGTATGGAACAACTATCTTAAATAGTAAGTAAATTGGCAAGTATTATTACCTTCTTCTGTGAATCTATTTGAAAATGTAAATGTCAGCAGATTATTGCGGACACCCTTCAGTAAATGTGGTTCATCAAACAGAGGTATAATTTCATTGTCACTTAGAGTGAATGTATTGCTGAAACATTCAATTCCATTGCGTAAATTCACCGCACGAGTCTCTGCAATTAGGTTTTTGATTGTAGATACATTGTTGGTGTAACTGTTGAATGTCATTTTTGGACGCTGCGTCCTTTGGAGAGGTTCTAAATAACATTCATAAATTAACCTTAACTATTTACTTCGTACAATTACATGCAAGTATTACCTGGTAAATACTCAGTAAATACTGCCAAAACTGTTCTCCTTAAAATGCTGGTGATATACACGGCAGTTCCTACATATGATTTCTGGACATCTTTCCAATAACTCTTGTCTCCCACAGGTTAATATCCATCTGTGGAAAAGTTGCAGATATTTTCAATCAAATCACAATGCTAGCTTTCGTATAATTTATACAGTAACAAAGAAATAACACAGATCTTGTCTTTATAACCTTCACACACGTCCCTACTAAACTAATCTATATCTATACATTAATCTATATTCTTATATCTATAAACTACTTTATATTCTATTTGTATATACTCATCTACATTCGTCTTCTATCACAAAATGTAATGTTGTTTCCACAGAACACGTGTCAACATTCAATACAAATCTGAAGCGCCAAATTTAAATTGCTTCAGCTGCGCCCTCCCATCAGCTTGGAGAAATATTACTACCTGATTTTGCTAGGTACTGAAAGCTCCCATATAAGTGTCTGACCCCTGCTTATCGCGTTGCTTTGGTAATCTAGGGACTTTAGCGTTCTGTGCATAACTGCGACATCTAAGATTAACTGAGTGAAACTGTCCTAAATTCTGAACATTTGAACCAACCGAGACATCTATTTTTGAACTAACAAAAACAATTTGCTACGCGAGAGAGTGGAAACAACTTTCTGATCTTGTATCAGAGTGAAACGATTCAGCCATTCAGTTCGCATTTTGATTGGTTGATGTGTAAACATGCGTTTTATAACAAAAAAAGTCAAAAAAAGGTAACCAAAAGGGGCGCTTCGGTTATCCACAATATCCAAACTTACCCGCAATATTTAGTACCCACCACTCTTTGGAATACCGACATTTTGGGTAATTACCCACAAATTGGCAGCACTGCCAAATATAAGACAGAAATTTTTAAAATTTCCTAACATTACAGTAAAGGTACCAACCTCAGAAACATTTGACAGGTATTATACCGAGTGACTTTTAATGATTGAGGCAAATATAGTATGTTGGGAACACTGAGGAATTGGCAGTATTTGTTAAGTTCGTTAATTTTGCGTGGTTGTGTAGTTGTAGGTTAAAATTGATGCTTACAGTAATGACGAAGAATGTTGTAACAGATTATTATTATTCAGGAACTAAAAATATTGGCTCCCTTTGCGTAAGCAGTACTGAATCCTTTGAGATAAGTTATTGAAGGCATTATTAAAGTTTCAGGTGGTCCCATATTTGCAATTCCCTGCTGCAATTCTTCCAAATTGTTTAATACATGTTCTGAACACCACATTATTTAAATAAGGAAATAAGAAGTTCGGTAATGGATTACAGCAAATGTTCAAAATGTTGGCCTCCTTCACGTAAGCAGCACTGAATCCTTTGTGATAAATTATTGAATACATTAATCAACGTTTCAGGTCTGATATTTACAATTGCTTGTTCAATTGCGTGCTGTAATTCTTCCAAATTGTTAAGATGATTACGGAACACCACATTTTTTAAATGCAGAAATAAAAAGAAATCCAGTGTTGTCAAATCGGGTGATCTACTAGGCCACAAACCAGCACTAATTAAACGCCCTGGGAAAAACTCCTCTAAATAATTTATTGTGGTTCGTGCTGTGTGGGCAGTGGCGGAATCTTGTTGAAAGTAGCCATTTGCTAATTCAATATCATCTAATTGGTTTATAAATGGTTCCAATATAAGTCTCTGATATCTGCGGGCATTAATTGTTTCCCGGAAGAATATTGGTCCAACAATTCTTCTCCGAGACATTGCCACCCAAACACCAATTTTAAGTGGGTGTAAAGGCACTTCAATCAAATTATGAGGATTATGTTCTGACCAAGTCCTGTAATTTTGTGAATTGATGAACCCAGAGAGATGAAACCAGGCTTCATCGGAGAAGAAAGTAATATCCTGTTGGTCAATATTATTTAGCAAGTTATTGTTGTACCACTGACAAAACTGAATGCGTTGAAGAAAATCGGGTGGGTGAAGTTGTTGAACCATCGAAAATTTGTACGGTCGGAAACGAAGGTGTTTTTTCAAGATCTTCCGAGTACATTCATAAGAAACTCCTAAATACAGGAAATTGAAATAGAAAAGCTTAAAAGAACCAAATTTATTGCTAATCCATACCTATTTGTTGAGACGCGCGACGTACAGAAACATGAGGATTCTGTTGTACAATATCATTAACATTTTGTACAACATTGGGTGTTATTATAGTGGGGTGACCAGTGGATTTTCCTTTTCCTACATTACCGGTTTGCAAGAAACGTTCAATTATTCTTGCACAATGTTGTGAAAAAAGACGAAACTCAATTTGTTGTTCAGGGTATATTTCAATAAATTCGTCATAGGCCTGCTGCTGTGAATAAATCCAATTAACATTGTCATTTTGCACTCTGCTTCGAAAATAAGCCATTACTAAAAATGTATTTTGTTCTGTGCTCAAAACCATTTTGATAATAAATTTAAAAATCTGATTTATTTAGTTTTCTTGTTTGACACTTGACAATTTGACAATTTAGTGACTAATTTAAATTTTGAATTTGAAAATCCAGTACACCAACATAAACATTGAAAAGTGTTGCCAATTTAATAAAATAATTTTCAATCATTAAAAGTCACTCGGTAGAAAGAAAACGGTGTATACCTAAACTGGCTCATCGGCCGAAAACCAAATAAGAATAAAAAGAAGAAGAAGGAGTATATTTATTAAACAAAGTAAAAAAATATATAATTATTTTGTTCGTTATACAATATTTGAAAAAGCGAAAATACTTTTACAGGTTGCTTTTTAACCGGCATGAGAAATTTGAAATTTGCCCGCTAAAATCACTCGAGGGCATTAGGCTCTTTGGCGTTCATTTCAACGCATTCCTTACATTTTTGAATTTAAAAGAAACGTTCGTCATAATTCGGCTGAATTAAATGAACACTTAACTTGTACAAGTTGTCAACGATCAAACTAAACCACGCGACCAAACAGCGACTGGCAAAATAGGTCAAGTGATTTAAGTCTGACCGTTGACCTGATGATTTGTACAAGTTGACTGTTCACGTATCGCAGCCTTTATGTAATAGTTTCGTCACTTTTAAAACTGTGTGCTTTTTTTGTTATAATCTAGTTTTAAATTAGGAGAATTTTGTCCGCCAAAAACTGACAAAGTTACTGGCTGCTTGACAGCCGGTTTTACACAAGCCTACAATGTAAACGGAGAAATTAACATTTTTCATAATTCATGTGACAATTTCAGTTAGTTTTAAACTGGTAAGCAAATATGTTGATAAAATTGGTTATTCGAAGAGTTTGTAAATCTCCTAAGCAAGCCAAATTAATTTCTGATTTATTATTACAGTGTTAATCTCCCTAAGATAGGCCGACAACTGTTACTCTTCCTAGCTTAAAATAAACTGTAGAATTATTTAATGGGAAAATTTATAAATTTCATAGAATTGTCAGTTAATTTTAGGCTTCAATCTGCCTACTGTTACTTCTTCTAGCTTAAAATGGAGCAAAAAGATTTGTAGTAATTAAAACAGTGTAGCCAACATAGTGAAAATCAGTGGAATTTTCTGATTTAAATAGCGTGTACGCAATAAGCATTTATTTAGAGATGCAGCAGATCTTAGTACCATTTATAAAACGAGTTTGTAAGTACAACTACAGGGAGATCGAAGTTCATTGTCCTGATCATATATTGCTTTCCGCGAGCTTTATAACGATATTTACATCCAATTATTAAAATGAAGTTAGCCACATAGGGAGATCTGGGGAAGTTACTAACATTTTGTTGACAGTACATTGTCGTTCATTCCTAAAAAATGGTTTATTTTATTGTAATAGCAATCAGATTAAACAATAATTATGTTATTTATTAATTAGGTTAGGTTTGGATGTAAGTTTCATGATTATTCTATGCGTGATTCAGCTTTTCATTCTAACCCTCATGTGATAGACGTGAATATTGACATCACGCTCACGGAAAATAATGTAGGATCGTGACAATCAATTTCGATCTCCCTGTTTTCTTCTTTTGATATCTCAGAGATGCCTTCGAAAAGGTAGCATTTAGGGACTTTCCTCGAACGCCGTTGCATTGGTAACACTGAACTTCCATTGATTTTTCTTGCAGGTTGCAAGCGGAACGACGAACGTCAACGTCAATTTTGCCTGAATTCGTGCGCTTGTTCGGCCATATTGTTGTGTCGTTATAGCTTCAAGTGTTCCAAAATTGTAAGTTCAATTTAATAAAAACCAAGTTTTTAAACAATTATCACCACTTACAAACCTAAGTGCCCGTCAGTTACGGATAAATAATTCGCATAAAATCACTAACGTTGCCTTTATATACAGTGAATATAATTCAACTCCTTTTGCAGGAACAAGATATCATCTCTCATTAAATTATCACGTGACAAAGCTTCGCTTTGTAACTAGTTTTCGTGCTAATGATGTCTGCGGATACAACTGCCGGGAACGTGGAAAGTTCCAGTGAAAATGCAAAGAAAGAAACGGACCAAACCGATGTTGACAATAGTCAGCAGAGTACTGGCCAACAGAGCTTTGGGAGTCACCATAACACCGGGGGCCACCACAACTTCGGTGGCCATCAGAATTTTGGAAACCGTCGTGGAGGAGGGCCAAGATTTGGAAACCGTAGGTTCAACCAACAGCATAATGACTCCGATGAAAACAGAAAACCACGATTCCAACGAGGCCCAAATCAACAGGGAGGCCCAGGTGAGCATCGCAGCCTAGCCGAACGTATCATGTACGACAGACTGACTGAAATAGCCGGACCAAGCTATGAGCTTCCCATCTTGGACAGCAAAGAGAAGAAGTTCTCTAGTAGATGTCGCTTATACGTGGGCAACCTCCCCAACGACATAGACGAGAATGAGTTGAGCGATATGTTCAAGCAATTTGGAGAAACAGCTGAGCTGTTTGTCAACAAAGAAAAGAGTTTCGCATTCATTAAATTAGATTATCACTTCAACGCCGACAAGGCTAAGAACGAATTGAACGGGAAAGTCGTGAAAGGCAGAAACTTGAAGATCAGGTTCGCCCCTAATAGTGCAGCTATCAAAATTAAAAACCTCGACGAGTACGTTACGAACGAACTGTTGTATACGGCATTCTCAATTTTTGGCGAAATAGAGCGTTGCGTGGTCATTGTCGATGAACGCGGGAAATCAGTTAGCGAGGGAGTCGTTGAGTTCGCTAGGAAAAGCAGTGCACAGCTTGCTTTACGGAAGTGTTCGGAGAATTGTTTCTATCTAACAGGACACGTCCAACCAGTTTTCGTCGAACAGCATGAAAGCTTAGATGAGACTGATGGATACTCTGAAAAATTCTTGAAGAAAAACCAAGATTTTTTCAAGTATCGCAATATCGGTCCACGGTTTGCACCTCCAAACAGTTTCGAAGACGAATATGGAATGCGCTGGAAACAATTGTATGAACTCTACGAGCAGAAATTAGAGGGTTTAAAGAAGGAGCATAAAATACAGAAGGAAAAACTAATGGCACAAATGGAATATGCTCGTTATGAACACGAAACTGCGATGCTTCGGGAACAACTAAGGGCCCGAGAGTTAGATATGAACAGGCAGAAGAGGGAGTGGGAGTTGAAGGAGCAAGAAGTGGATGAGATCCGTCGAAGACAGCAGGAGAATTCGCTGTTTCTTCAAGCACAGCAGCTTGATACGATGTTAGATTCGCAGGAGCAGTCGTATGAGAAACGCGAGACGACCAGTAATGAAGAAGAAGCTTCAGGGAGTGGCGAGACTAAAACGTTCATGCATTCGTTCGAGCGAGGTTCTTATAACAACCGCGAAATGGGGCAACGCGGTGGATATGGAGGCAGAGGTTACTGGGCGAATGAAAATCGCGAATTTCCAGAAAAGAGAAGGCGGTATTAACTTGCTTCACCATCACAGTTTTTCTTTGTAGCTGTTACTTGAATGGTATGTCACTCTCATAAAAAGTTTTTTTTTTCCCTTTTAAATCATCAAACAAGATGTAATCAAATATGATTAATTAATTTGTTTTAAGAAAAGCGAATGTAGTAAACTTATGATCGTTTTAATACTAATTATAATAATGAAGCTGTTTGTTTATATTTAAGGTATGTTTACCGTTTAGAAATGTAATGTTGTTCGTAATAATAATTGGCGTACATAGATTTAATGATGAATTGTGTCTGTCAGATCTGTACTACTTAAGATGATGCTTAATTGATCGAATGTTTTGGATTTCTGTACGTTTGGTTCTTCTGAGATTTTTTATGGTCTTGAACGTTTTCTTTTAATGAATGTGAAAAAGTGCATATTTCATATTTGTATGTTTTTCTTTCTTAGATTTACCTGTTTCTTCATATGATTGTAAAAGCATTACTCTAAATTATAAAAGTTACAACCAATTATCAGGTATATTTAATTTTAACTAATTTTGGGCGCGAGCCTATACCCCACCTAGAAATAAGCAACGTTTAATGATTTTGGTACATCAGGGGTGAAGTTCACCCATTAAATGACGGCTCATTCGAATTAGTTTTTCTGGGTTTGTAAGGCGAATACCGAAGGAGAAAATAGTATTAAAAACGATCGCAGCAGCCGCGGAAATTTCAGAAAAAAACAATAAAAGAATGAAAAACAAAAAAGTGCCCTTTTATATAATTTTTGGACTATTTAAGAGGTTTGGGACATTTGTAGAAACAAGGGCTTGTGACAGCAAGATCAATTATCGTCGACATATTTTCATTACTTAAAAAAATTCTTTAAATAATTTTCTAATCAATCAGTAAAAATGAAGATAAATTTATAATTCACCCTCAAAATGTCATAAATTCAAAATTAAAAACTCACTATATTTTGAAGAGTCTTTATAGAGGGCGCTGTAAATAGTCAGGTTGCAAACCAAAAGTATTGTTCGCGCTTTCAAATTAACGCCAATTGAGGAAAATCACGGAGTGGCTGACACCTAGCGGAAGTTTCGTGAAGCAAACTATAATAAGGAAAACACTGGAATGACATTTGATTAACCTATGAAAAACATTAAATTGAATAGTTTGTGTGACGCTTTCACACGTATAAATATTCTTATGTACGTATTGTGTGATTAGAGTCCTTAAGCCCAGGCAAAAACTCCATCCAATAGAATTCAATAGAAGCCAGACATTAATGACAGCTCAATTTGTTTTCATTATTAACAGCGCCATCTGTTGGTTGCCGATTTTCGTCAATTATTTTAAAATTACTCCGTTTCTTTTCTATAATATCTGTCAAATGTTTCTATAATATCTGTCAAATGTTTCTATAATATCTGTCAAATGTTTCTGATGTTTGTTCCTTTAGAAAAATTTAGCAAATTTCAAAAATTTCTGTCATAGATTTAGTGATAACAGCAGGGTTCCAACAGAAACCCTAGAATTTTGACACTGACAGGTACTATAAAAAAGAAATAGCGGTGGTAGTCTTATTATCAAACTGCTAATAATTAATAATAATGGCCTCCACATTTGCAATATTTTGTAGAGGAAACAAAACAATAGTTCACAAGGTCGATTAGAGATGTGGCGCTTCAGAAAACTGGCGGTAATTTGATTTGTATTCTGTTATTTAATTTGTTTAAAATTAGGGATTTCTCCGTTTCTCAGTTTATTTCTAATATTCGGCGAGCCGTACGTAATATTTAAAATATGATTGTTGCAATTAAAATGTATTGTTGCAAACCTACCAGTAAAGAATAAAGAGGAGATAGCAGCAGTTTCTTATCCAAAGTGGTAACTAAATATGGCCACCGACAGCAGTTTCTTGTCCAAAGTGGTTACTAAATATGGCCGCTGACAGCAGTTTCTTGTCAAAAGTGGTAACTAAATATGGCCGCTGTATGTCATGTACGCATATAAGCGTTTTATAAATCACATTTCACCATTGCATATGATGCACTCAATTTAACAAAATAATATCCTGGAAACGTCAATTGTATTGTAACTTATATTATGCTTACTGCGCCATTGAACATCGAAATATTCCAAAATTAACCTAAAAATAATTGACTTCTTAACTGAAGTCTATAGTACCGAATCAACGTATAATTTGTAGACCTACTGCAAAGTGGTAACTTCCGTCAAACTTGTTTCCCACTGCCGTAGGTTCCCTCCTGTTAATTCTTTACTCGTAGATTCTAACTCATAGCGTTTTCGTCTGATTGCTCTAGAGCAATCTCAAATCATTTCCATCTTGTTTTAACCTCATGTAATAACATAGGATAGAGATACTCTCAGAGTGCTCTGGAGCAGTCAGTCGAAAACGCTATAAATATTGCGCATGGGCGTGGCTAATTGATAAGCGCTAAATTCAATTGAAAAAGGAATCAAATTTGGAACTCGCTCCCCCCCCCCCGTTCTTATAAATTAAAGAAAAGTCATCTATACTATGAAGTATAGTAAAAACTGTGATAAAATAAAACAAAATAAAATGGCGTATCACGTAGTGTAACGCGGCAATGTTGCAAACTTAAAGGATAATTTCCTTTTTTAAGAGATTTTTTCCAATCAAGTTAAGGAATTCTTAGATATTTTTTCGTGATAGCCCCTGGACAGCTCAAAGTCGTACTTTTACGTAAGAGGAAATTGACTTTCTATTGAGCAAAGTCAGTTACTCATTTCTGGATGGTAACAAGAAATGAGTAACTGTGACATTCAAGGACGCGATTTGATAAAACAAGCCGAAAGAACTCTTTCCGCTTTGCTTTTACGTAGGTGGTTCGCTAGTTATTTCCCGTGATGCGGAAAATCAATAAGAAAATGCCCTTTATCATCAATAAAGCAGGAAGTGAAATGTAATTGTACGAGATAGAGAAAGCGCCATCTATTGCAGTTTTTCTTTTAATTATCCGTTGTCCATGTGGATGGTAGTTCTTTGTTTTGTCATTATTTGTTACATATTGTTTCTTTTTTTAATTTGTGAATCTACTGATTTGTTGTCTAAAATCGATTGTCTTTTGTTTTTATTTTTTTAAAATGCTATTGTTATATTTGTATTTTTTTGAATTTTGTTGATTTGCTTTCTTTCCTCCAAATAGTTTTTTTTTAATTTGTTAGTTTACTAAAACCCGTTTGGTTTTTGTTTTTATTATTTATTTTTATTATTTTGTTTTCTTTGCTTTTCTTCTTCTTTTCAAAAAAGTTTCCTTAAAATTTATAATCAACTGTAATAATCAACTTTCGTTTATCTTCTTTTAACTTTACGTAACTGAATTTAGTAACAAATTGAGGGACTTTAACTTCTCGGGTGTTGGTGATGCTGTGAGTAGTCAAGTTGCAAACCGATATTATTGTATGCGCTTTTTAAATGAACGCCATTATTTATAATAGTTAGACGATAGAAAGAATAGAAGAATTTTATTACAAAAGTAGTAATGCTAATAATTAATAGCTTTTGCAATTGCAAGGCAAAAAAAGAAACAAACAAAAATATGTAGTGTTAGTTCACTGATGCGATCATAGATGTCGCGTCACTATTGGCGAATTTAAATTAAATTACAGCTTAATTTGTTTAAAAAAATCAAGAGTTTTTCAGTTCATTTTTAATATCCGCAGAGCCACACGTACTTAATACTTAAAATGCGGTGTGTTTCACCTAAATAATTCAAAATATTAGTGGGCGAGGCGTTTAAAAGCGGTAAATTCTAATCTCTATACATGTAGATATAGGCGATTAATAAAAAGGGTGGAAAGATAATCAGAGAAAACAATTTATATAAAAAAGGCAGCTATGAATTTATTCCATTAAAATAAACGCATATAATACAAAGAAGAATACACAAAAGAAACATTCAATCGCATTATAAAATAATCAGCAATACAGCTAAGACTAGTAATTAATTTTCGTATAAATGAAGTGTAAGGTTTTGATTGATATATCTTAGTGATATTTCTCTTCTATCAATTGACTTAACATTTCCTTCAGTTGGGTTTTGATTTGTTCTCCTTCCTGTTACCTCCGCCTTTCAATCTAATAATCCGAAATCTACAGTAAATTTATTGCGCTTTATTGTATTTTCAAAGATCGGAACCTTTTGAGCATAAACTTTTTTATTTATGTAATTAAATTATTGCTGTACTTGTGCACGAGAAGACAAAGATATAGTACAAACAACGTACTTTAAAAAAAAAAAGAAACAGAAAACGTTTTCCATATACATAATTTAAATATCTACACAACATCCTTCTTATTAGTGTTAACATGTTAAGACCTATACATAATTTTATTTGTTTCATTTAACTACACTAAATATATTTTATTATTATATAATTAACATTATTCTGTACATTTACAAGATGAATATCTATGTATGTTCAACTGTCTGTCGGGCTTATGTTTGTAGCCGGTGATTTTGGGGCCACGTCTTCAGTGCTATAATAAAATAGTATGGCAATTGTGTATTGGAAGACGTGTTAGACAAAATCACTGACTTTACGAAGTTAATTTTTTTTTTAATTTAATTTTTAAGTGTGTTTACAATACTTTGCGAATCATTGGTTTTATTTTATTGCAGGGAGTTTGATCAAAGCACATTCTGTTTTGGGTTTAACCGAAGTCAATTTTTTTCTTGGTTTTCAAGGAGACGTCGTTCAAATCTGAATGAGTAAGCGCACTAGAATTTATAAAATAAGTTTCTTTTAAACCCAGTCAAGATTGGGCTTCTTTTTCTTTAGAATTTATCGCACACTTCCTCTTTCTTTTTGTTGATAAGTTAATGAATGTGTTACGAATAAAATCAAACCAATCCAAAAGGCAAAGGTGTTCGTAAACACACGCAGCATTCGTCAATATAATTTAGATAAATTTATAATTAATAATAAAATAGATCAATCACAGACAATTCTCAAAATAATTTAAACGTTACTTGAGTAACTAATACCTAACATTCTCACACTCTCTCACACGTCAAGAGTAGTTGATTTCATAAGCGTTTCGATTTCAATAATAGAAATTATTACACGAGTCGAATAAAGTGAATTTTCAAGACAACTTTATCTTCCTTTCATTTACACACAATCTACTTAGTGGAAAGACGTATCGTATTTCTAAAATACAAACATAAAGATTGATTGCCACCAAGGACCTCTCTTCGTCGCACTTTTTTCTTCACACGTGTGGCTTGTTTTATTTCAAAAAGGGAACGAAGCAACAATCGGGCGGGGAGGGGGTTTATTTGAAGCTAAAGCTCTGTACGTTTCGTGGGCAAGATCGAAATTTATTTCAGAAAAATGCCCATGATGAGTACACAAAGCTCGTTCCTTCAGAATTTAATGAAACTATTGCATATATTAATTAACATTTGCAAGGCCTTCATCAAATACGTATAGCTTCTTGAAACCGTTGGTTCAAGAATGTATTTATTGGATTACGTGGAGAAGCTCAGGCGTAAGCTCGAAGCTAAAACTTTTAGCTCACAATGATTTAAGTGTCAAGCGAATTATGAATATAAAAAAATTCTGCAATCACTAATAGTAATTGGAAAGTAAATAATTTGAAAGGCTAGTAATTTCCTTTGTTAAAAAAAGGTTAACGAAAACTTTTCTTTTTAACAAGCTCAGGTTTAATATGGAAACTCGTTTTTGGGTTCCTCCTAATTGGCTTTTCTCTCTAAATTTTGGAATATTGTGAAAACTCTTTCTTTAATTTCCTCTACACGTTTTCTTCCTCTTTTTAATCAAAAGATTATAATTATGAGTGTCATGTATAAAAGTACATGTATGCAGAATTCATTTACATTTATAAATAACGTGCGTGTTGAAATAAAACAACTATCTTACTACCTCTCAGGCAATCAGGAAGCTATTTTTTTTTCATAAATAACCTAAGATTAACTATGCTACTACATACAGTCTTAATATACTAGAGAAATAGCTATGTACAATTGCAATTGAGTTGCGTCTCGTTTCATTCGCATACGTGCCCTCCTAATTAAATTCAATAAAGACGAATATAATTTCATAAAACAGCCAATATCTTTTTTTTTAAACAATTACATAATTAGCCTTCAACTTGAGGTCACATAAATCAACAACGTTATAGACGATATTCGAGGATTATTTCATTTTTCTTTTCGAAGCAAATTGACCTGTGACCAGCACATCGCTTTTTCCCGTTGTTAAGTCTCCTTCTAATATATATTTCGATAGCAATTGAAAAAAGAAAATTCTTAAATACACTAACAATGAAACAATTTTAATCACACGACAAATTCTTACGCAAGTAAGTAGGTTATTATTTCAAGGGTCCTTCTCTCACTAATTCTTTCTATACAAAATACCTCGTCACACAAGTGAACAAAAGGATCGTCGTGGTAAGCACCGTCGATGGCCTGTCGAAGCTGCCGCTTCCCGTCAGCTTCGGAGTGGTGATTTCTTCACCGCCCTCGATGTTTATTCGTGGTTTGACATCGTCCGGACCTGAAATATAATTTAAATTCGAGGGTGCTTTTGGTTTGCATGCGCGAAAATTAAATTACCAAGAGTCTCCGTCATCGGGCCATCACCTGAACCTGATCCGGTGGTTCCGTCGTCGTCGAAATCCGGCCCGTTTCCTGATCCCGAGCCATCTGCTCCATCTCCTTGCATGTAATTGTCTGGTTCGGGAAGGCTAACAGCACCCAATGAAGATATTACCATCTGGAATAATTTAATAATTATATTACGCTTTTTTTTAAATAAATTTTCCTAAAACTACATAGGGGGTTTCCCCTGTACACAAGCACATTTACAAAAAATGTAACTTAACGATTAATTTAAAAGACCTAATAAAATGAGCTACGGTATAAAACACGTAGTTTTAATTTGAGAGCATTTGAATTTCCTTTCTGTATTGAATCGATGCCAGAGAAGCTTGCGATTCTCTGTGAATCCCCTGTTCACAAGCACGTTTAGAAAAAAATGTAACTTAGCGATTACTTTAAAAGCCCCAATAAAATGAGCTACGGTATAAAGCACGTCGCGTTTGATGTTTCAATTTTAAGAAAAAGACTTATGTGCTAGTTGGTTATTTATTACCTGATGTACGTGTCGTAATTTATCAGCTAACTGGGCCACTCTGGGATCAACGTTTTGCATGTCGATGTTAAGTTTGACTTCGGGGTTGTACTTTTGGGTGTTCAAGCTTGCAACCACGACCGGTTTGGTGTACCTGAAACGAATAGATAAATTTCGGCAAAGCTCTCCAAGTAATTTTAAATTTAATAAAATATCAAATTCTCCGGAACGATTTGAATTTTTATCATTTTCTTTTCTATGTTTTGTCATCATTCTCTTTATTTTAAAAACTTAATTAATCTATAAATTTTGTTGTGAAATCGATCGCCTTTTGTTTTTATTATTTCTTAATCCACTATATCGTGTTGTAAGATCGACTGTCTTTTGTTTTTATTATTCTCCTTTAATTTGATTATTTTTGAACGTTTATCATTTTCTTTTCTTCGTTTTGTCACCGTTCTCTTCATTTTTTAAAAATTCATTATCTATTAAATAATGATGTAAAATCGATTGTCTTTTGTTTATTATTTTTTTTTTAATGTACGTATAGAACTTTTATTATGTATTTTGTTTTCTTTGTTTCGTCAGCGTTCTTTTGAAATTGTTTTCTTTTTTAAATTTAAATTTATTAGTTTATCAAATTGTGTTGTAAAATCGACTGTCTTTTGTTTTTATTACTTTTTTTTTAAATTTGATTATTTTTCCATTTCATTATTTCGTTTTTTTTTGTCACCATTTTTTTCAAATTTTTTTTATTTAAATTCATTAACCCATTAAATTGTCTTGTGAAATCCTTTGCCTTTTGTTTTTATTATTTATTAATCCATTAAATTATGTTGTAAAATCGATTGTCTTTTGTTTTTATTATTCGCATTTAATTCGATTATTTTTGTATTTTTATCGTTTTCTTTTCTTTGTTTTGTCGCCATTCTTGCGGTATAAAATCGCTTACCTTTTGTTTGTATTATTTTTTTAATTTGATTATTTTTCAATTTTTATCGTTTCGCTTTTTTTTTGTTAATAATCTATTAAATTGTGTTGTAAAATCGATTGCCTTTTGTCTTTATTATTTATTAACCTACTATGTTGTTGGTGTTGTAAAATCGATTGTCTTTTGTTTTCATTATTATTCTCCTTCAATTTGAAATTATTATTAAAATATTTTTAATAATTTTTTTAAATTTCTTAATGCACTATCAAAATAGCTTCTCGACTTCCTCTATTTTATACTTTTTAATATTTCGAATAAAGGACGCTTTACTTGTTTTAAATTTTGACAAACCTGTATGTAGAGTCAGGTAATAAAGAGACGTCTCCCCCCGCCATAAAGTTTGACGGTATTGCTAACCAACATGCCAAGCAGGCGGACAGACAATCGAATGAAAGGAAGGCACGTGTTCCGTAGCCGGCCTGCTTTTTCCGTTCCAATGTCCGCACACTCGAGTAGTGTTCTAAACTAAATTTATATTTTATGGGGGAGACATTTCGTTATTACCTGAGTGTGCTATCGTGGACGGTTAAATAAAATAGAACGATCTGATATTTGCTTACCACTAATGGGTAATGATAATGCTAATAAAGGTAAGGTCGCTTTGGCAAATTTTATTTGTTGTTTTTTGTTTATTTTTATTTTATTCTAAATGACGAGGCCAGGGGGGTCACATTGTTATTGGTCTGGAGGAAGGGAGCTAGGGCCGTAACAGGCCACGGGCGCAAACTAAACATGAGAGTGTCCTAAAATACGATTGGTTTCTTGAGCATGCGTAGAATGGCATTAGAAAACTGTAATTGTTTGTAATCAAGATTTTTAATACTACAAACGACTGTTCAATTGAATAGTTAGTTCATTAGGTTGGTTTTGATTTTTTGATGAAAGAATCAAGGGTGACTTGGTATACTGATCGACGTTAAACGAATGACAGTTATAGTGTTGTGCATATAATCTAACGTGACATAACGTACAGTGACATTTCGCGTCGATTTAATTCAAGACCTGCTTCACAAAGTTATGAAGAATTCAATTCTACTTGATGAACTTTTCAAGCGTTATGGTTAACAAGCACTTTTCACAGAATCGACTGTATCTCGGAAACGGTTGATTTTCGCACCTAATGTTAATTAAGACTTTCTGTTTGTTTTAATGACATCTACAACTTGGGTAAAATATCCGAACATATTTTTTAAACACCCTGTATATATTTAGGTGTGTTTTTGTACAATATTTAATTTGGATTTTGACAAATTTGAATATTTTTGAGAAGAAGGGACGTGAGGTAGAATTTTGCCATAGGCGCTATTTTGTCTAGTACGGACCTGTTGGGGGCTATTGCCCCCCTTGTGGTCGGCACTGTCCTTTAACTGTACAATAGTTTGTTTGAAGACTCTATTAGCGTTTTTTAAATTTAATATTTCGTACAAGTTGAATTCGTGAAAGCAATTTTTATATTGTTAACAACTTAACAAAAAAAAAAAAATCATTTTTACAATATTATCCTTGTTGGATTTGTTTTTATTTTTTTCTAAATCATTACATTCTTGTTTATTTTATTTAATTCATATAGAGGTGGTACCAGATCATGATTTTTAAAGAGTATATAAATGAAGCAGTGAATTAGAGTACAGCTTAAAGCAATGTTTACAACACTTCACGACCTCCTGTATTACTGACAGAAAATACAGCGTGATTCTTAATGATTGAGAATTGTTTGAATTTGGCGCCAGTGTATTTCTCGTTTTAAATGTGGTCAGGAAGATACAAATATTGATTATTCAGAGTCGACACATTATTTTTTGCTTGTATGGTTTGTCGCAGGCGAATTTTTGATGTTTTATTTATTTTTATTTGTCTATTGCTATTCTTAAATCAGAAGAAAAACGACAAAGGCAGTGTTGCCAACTTTATATTTCGTTGAGAGCTCGATTGTAGCCAAAATAGAGCTGGTTCGGAGTTAAAATGCGTTCAATAAAAACCGTTATCAAGTAGGCTTGTGTCAAATGCAAATTTTGCAAAGTCACGTCGTAACTATACGATTATTATAAACATAACCTAACTTTTTATATCCATTTAATTACGATTTCTACAAAATGGATAATAAAACTTAATTAATGAAATAAAACATTTATTTTATTACAAATACTTCGAAGATATAGGCAAAATATTTGACAGTTGAGGCTGTTGATAGCACGCAGTAATTCAAGGTTTCAACATACGTACTAAGCTACGACGTGCCATTCAGTTCAGAGCCTTCTTGATAACGGATTTTTTTGAACAAATAATAACTAAGATAAATTATTAAATACATAAACACATCGAAAGAAATAACTCTCGATGTCGAAATTAGAATAAAATAAAAATTCTCATTAAAACCATCACATCAAGAATTTGCTTTGAGGGCTGAAATAGCGCTTGAGATCTTAGTAACCTTAAAATCTGCAATTCCCTACGTATTTGTTATAATTTCCCTTCGCATACGCGACTTGAATGCTTTTCTCTATAATGTAATGTCATTGAAAAAAAAAAAAAAAATAGGTAGCGACATCTTACAATAAATTTTTGACTTACTTAACTTTGTGGTGGACTTCTCGAGCTACTCTTCTACTGAAGAGGCCCCGACTAGGGCCGAAACACTTGTATAGAGGATGCTCGAGGAATAAAAACCGTCTTGCAACAAATTTATAAAAAAAAAAATCGTTGGGCTGCTCAAAATGCATTTTTTTTTAAATTTCTTACTAAATTTTGTAAGGATTTAATGCTGAGCACTGAAAAATATGAAGTCTCTTTGTTTTCCATTTTGGCCTATTTTATAAAAGAGAACTTCAGGGGTGCGTTCATAAATTATGGCTTTGAGTACACCTGGAGAGTGTAACTGCATCTTTCTCGCTCATATGTTTTTAACGTAGTTTGCATCTCTTTCAGAACATCGTGTTTTTTTTTACCTTATTTCCATAGAAACGGGGTAGGTTAGATTAACTATGAATAGATGGCGATAGCGACAACTGACAAAAATTTATGCTCATTTTAATAATCTTTTGAATGTTATTTTTTTAAAACTATTTTCTTCTAAATATGTATATTTTTCCTACAAAATAGTAGTTGAATTATTTGAATAGCTATTTTCCCCTAGAAAATTCCTACGTTCAATTTTTCCCCTCAGGTAGGGAAATTTCCCTGCAGTTACCATCACTGCTTAAGAGCTAAGGGCAAGATGTAGCCTTAACAGAGTTAAGTTGGCATCTCTGGACAGAGCGTGACGACGGTGACAGAACCGGGGTGTTGCCAACGTAACAACAGTTTAGTATGGCGGTAAATTCAAATCACCCTCGTCATTAAAAATCACACTGTATTTTCATTTTATTTTTTTTATTATTTCTTAACTCCGTCTTCATAACTCACAAGTTAAAAAAGTGCAGATATACGTTAGGGATTTGTATTTTTTTAAAATTTTCTTTAATGTTGCGGTTTAATATTTTTCATACAGAAAAAGTTTTAAATGTTTTTCATTAAAAAAAAAGTTGATTATGTAGCGATTTTGAAAAAAATCTCAGTTATTTAAGAAGTAATAGTTTTTGTTTATTTACAAGAACAGTTTTCTCTTTAAATTCAATCCATCTTTATCTATTTACAAACCTTGAAGGGGTTGGAAACATAGACGCCCCCCTTAAATTTCTTGAAAAAAAAAAAACAAAATGCAACACCAAGACTCGATTACCTGCTGTAGCAGCATAATTTATTAAGTTTTGTAGACGCGCAGGAAATAAGTTTTCCAAAAATAAAAACTTGTCATTTTGTCATTTAAAAAAAATTTCGTAATTAACTATGAGTATAACTTAATTAGAAAAACAAATTAGTTTCAGCAATCACTTTTTTAGGTCACCTAGCGCGTCCATGATAATTCAAAACGGGCTCGGCTAAAATTTCGAAAAGAATTTAGAATTACAGATCACTAACGAAGTTTGCAGTTTTGGGTCACCGGTTCCGTTTGATAAAATTACTTCGGCCCAATTCCTTAGCGCACACATTTATTTTTAAAATTATTATTAATGGAATTGGGGTACACTGACTCCTTGCGCGTGATTGAAACATAAACAATTTACATTCGCTCCCGATTCAAAAGTATGAATGTTTCTTTCAAACACGAGAAACCTTAAAATAAGAAATGAATTTAATATTGTGCAATTTTCTTTTTTCTCCTTGTTATTTTGTTGGGAAGGATTCGAGGACCTTTTTTACTTACTCTCCGATTCTTTCCCCGTTCCAACAGTGCTGGTCCTTGCGCTCAACGAAGCTGTCGTCCTCGCAGAGACTATCGGCGAGGTTGTCGTAAAAGTTTTTGCTCTTCGAAATCGAAGTCAAAAATTTCCCGAACGCACTGACGGGCATGGGGGCGAAAGCTCGCCTTTGTTTGGCGCCCCCAAACTGAGCGATCTCCGAGGTGGACTTGGCCGTCGTCGACGAGATGTCTTCGGCGTATTTCGCCGGTCCACATGACCTTTTCACCTGCAACAATACAGATTTTCATTAATAATTTCGTATTGATTTTTGCTTAACTTAGATTAGAGTATGTAACAACCCACCCTAACCAAATTTATTCGCTCTTTTCCCCCTTTCATAACTAATTAATACATGGGTTCACGTTCATTATTAGAAAGTAGGTATACAGTTTATGTGCATTTAACTTGAATATATCGCTTCTAATATACAACAGTACCACCTATCATACGTAATCGTAACATCTCCCCACCCTCACGCGTTTAACTTACAATTGCTCAGTCAAATAGTTCATAGTATACGACCGAGTGTTTACACATATCGTTAATGAATAGTTTAGGTCGCAGTGGAGTTCTCGAGCTACGCTTCTGCTGACGACGTTCCAAAAAGGACCGAATCAGCTATATAGAGGATGCTCGAGGAATCCATTACAATCAAAACCGACTTGCAACAAAATTTTATAAAATTGTTTACATATAGGGTGTAATCGAATCAGTTTTACTTATTAATATTGTAAGGTAATTAATTCTACAAATATCAAATATCGATGGTCTAGCAGTCCTGCTCAAAAAAAAAAAAAAATTATCCTACCACAACAGAGCATCGTTTTTTGTTTGGAAACCTCTGCTCGTACGTGAGATGTACGTGCGTTTGCGGTTTTTATAAACGCGCTGTAAAATAAAAGAAATGGGAATTCAATAATCAACTTAAAACTAAAAGAAAAACAAAAGAGTATCACAATAAAAAAATCGATGTTAATAAAAAAATAAAATAAAAAATGATTAGATCTCTGCTTGGGTTTGGGGTTTTTTTAAACACACCGTAAAACAAAAGAAATGGGAATTCAATAATCAATTTAAAACTAAAATGATAACTAAAAAGATAGACAAAAGACTATCACGATGGATAAAAAAATCGAGGTTAATAAAAAAAAAATAAAATAAAAATTGATTAGGAGACAAATGATTTAATAATGACAATAATTTCGGCGATCAGAACTAACAAACAAAATAAAACAAGAAAATAAAAGAAGAACAAATGACTATCAATAATACAAAAATTGACGTCAATTAAAAAAGTTTGTAAAAATAATTACAACACAAACAAACGGTTTACAATTGTTTTTTTTAACATTTACAGCTGTTTCTTAAATTTTTGGTTCCAATTTGAAAAGAAACCGGGTATCAAAGCCAATATATTTAGAAGCAAAACAAAAGCAAAGACAATCGATATTAAAAAAAAAAAAATTATTAACGTAATATAAAGGTAAATAAAAAAAAGTTGAAGAAACAAAGAGGTACGAATTTTTTAATTAATTGAAATTTTAATTGGATTTTCGGCAATTTCAAATCAAAAACTGCAACTAGAATCGAAGAACTGAGAAGCAAAAGGAGAAACAAATGACGAACGGATTTCAAAAAAAAAAAACACTGAAATAAAAAGAATCAAACGTTTCTCACAAAAAAAAAGATAACGGAAAACAAAAGACGATCGATTTGCCGGATAGTTCAGAAACGTACTAAACTTTTTCCTTAAAAAAATTAATGAAATTCGAAAAACAAAAGACTGTTGATTACTTGACGAACGGACTTGAAACGATTAAAAAAAATTTTAAATCGCGCGGAAGTAAAAAGAATCAAAAGTTTCTTCTAAAACAAAACAGAAAACAGAAGCCGATCGATTGTGCCCTACGCGCCGAAACGAAAAGAATCAAAAGATTTTACTTATAGTCTCATTAAAAAAAAAAAAACAGAAAACAAAAGACGATCGATTGTGCCAGACAGTTCAGAAATCTAATCGACTTTTTCAATAAAAAATTTCAAAGAAATAAACTGAAAACAAAAGGTAAAACAAAAATTAGAAATTTTTTAAAAATTCCACTGAAATAAAAAGAATCGAAAGCTTCTGATTATACTGTTCCACTAAAAAACAAAAACCAAAAACAAAAGACGATCGATTTCACTGGACAATTCGGAACGCACCCTTTTCAATAAAAGATTAAACGAATAAGAAATGAATCATAAAATAAAAAAAATAAAGGTGAAGAAAATTAACAACGTGGAAAGTGAGAGGTGAAAACAAAACGAATCTTTTCTTAATAAATAATAGACAAACGACAATTAGAAAAAAAATATTTAGACGGAACTTTATGCATTAAGCACGTGTCACTTTTGCCGATGACTTTACGACCAAACGTCTCCTGATTGTCTGATGGTATGTTCATGTTTGTTTATGCTTGCATAATGTCGGTTTCTTTGATGAATCACCTCGGCGACAGTATGGTGTGTTTTCCGACATTCTTTGAATGCAGTTTTATTGCAAAGATCTGTTTCACTATCATGACGGTAGAGCATTTGATAAGACAAACTGCTGTAACATTTGCTTACAGTACGATTACATTATGCTGGCGACGTTCTATCGAAAGGTTAAAGATTAAAAAAAAATTGCGCTTCAGTGTGATAAAAAGAATCAAACGTTTCTACAGTCTCATAAAAAAAAAAAAAACAGAAAACAAAAGGCGATCCATTTAGAACTGTGAAGCAAAAGGAAAAACAAAAGACTACTGATTATTAGGCCAACGGACTTGAATTAAAAAAAAAAAACGCGCCAAAATGAAAAAAGAATCAAAAGATTTTTATTTGTACAGTCTCATAAAAAAACAGAAAACAGAAGACGATCGATTTTGCCAGACAGTTCAGAAATGTAATCAACTTTATCAATAAAAAAATTTAAAGAAATAAATTGAAAAGAAAAGAAAAAAGAAAATAATGTTGATTATTTAGCGAATGGATTTGAATTTTTTTTTTTTAATTCTACAGAAATAAAAAGAATGCAAAGCTTCTGTTTCTACAGTTCCACAAAAAAAAAGAAAAAAAAAACAAAAACAAAAGACGATCGATTTTACTGGACAGTTCGGAAGCATCTTTTTCAATAAAAAATTAAAGAAATAAAAATGAATCATAAACTAAAAAGTGAAGAAAAAAGACCTAATAGGTAAAGAAAATTAGCAATTGAAAAGTGAGAGGTGAAAACGAAACGAATATTTTCTTAATAAATAATAGACAATTGACAATTGGAAAAAAATATATTTAAACACATGAAGCACTTGTCACTTTCGCCGGTGACTTTACGACCAAACGTTTTCTGACTGTCTGATGATGAAAGTAGCCGTCTTTTATGTGGTTCATACCGGAAATTCCGATTACGAATAAGACCCTATGCGTGAGATCAAGGCGCATACTTCCCTTATGAGTCTTGCCATTTACCTAGATTCGTCCTCTCCTCTCCTAGTCATGTTTGTTTATGCTCGCATAATGTCGGCTTCTTTGATGAGTCACCTCGGCAACCGTTAGAAGATGCAATATGGTATGTTTTCCGGCAATCTTTGAATGCAGTTTTATTACAAACATCAGTTTCATTATCATGATGGCGAAACATTTGAAGAAACAAATCGCTGTGACATTTGTTTATATTATTTTTAAGTGGGTGCATTTTTTTCCGAGACCGCGCTAGCGACGTTCTATCGAGTGATTAAAAATTAAAAAAAATCGCACTCCAGCGTGATAAAAAAAACAAACGCTTCTATTTCTACAGTATGATAAAAAAAAAAAAACAGAAAACAAAAGGTGATCCATTTTGAACTGCGAAGCAAAAGGAAAAACATAAGACTGCTGATTGTTAGGCGAACGGACTTGAAATGATTAAAATTAAAAAGAAAACGCGCCGAAATCAAAAAAGAATCAAAAATTTTTTATTTGTATAGTCTCATAAGAAAAACAGAAAACAAAAGACGATCGATTTTGCCAGACAGTTCAGAAACGTAATCGACTTTTTCCATAAAAAAATTAAAGAAATAAATTGAAAAAGGTAAAACAAAAGAATGGGTTTGAAATTTTTCAAAAATTCCACTGAAATAAAAAGAATCGAAAGCTTCTGTATCTACAGTTCCACAAAAAGGAAAAACAAAAACAAAAACAAAAGACGATCGATTTTATTGGGCAGTTCAGAAGCATCCTTTTCAATAAAAAATTAAACAAATAAAAAATGAATAATAAAAAAAAAAAATTAAGATAAAATCTAAAAGGTAAAGAAAATTAGCAATTGGAAAGTGAGAGGTGAAAACAAAATGCACCTTTTCTTAATAATTCTGGCCAATTAAATCGAAAGAAGTAAATGACAATCGGCAATTAGAAAAAATTATTTAGACGGAACTTCGATCACTCTAAGGATTTGTCACTTTTGCCGATGGCTTTACGAGCACACGTCCTCTGACTGGTTGATGATCTTTCATGAAAGCAGTCGTCTGTTATATGGTTCATAGCGGAAATTCCGATTACTAACAAGACTGTGTGTAGGATCAAGCTGCACACTTGCCCTACGATTCATCCGCTCATAGTCATGTTTGTTTATCCTTGTATAATGTCGGTTTCTTTGATGAGTCATCTCGGCGACTGTTTGATGATGCAATATGCATCGGTGTGTCTTCGAATGCAGTTTCATTATTATGACGGCAAAGCCTTTAATAAACCAAAGCGCTGTAACATTTGTTTACATTTTTTTAGGTGGACGTTTTTTTTTTCTGGCGACGTTCTATCGAAAGTTAGTTCTTAATGATTTGCAAAATGCCGATTTCTTTCACAGTCAATGAAACTTATTCGATTACACACTGTAGATAAGTACCATTTCAGTGTGTTATTATTTCGAGTAGTCTTCGTCGCACTCCTGTTTCCCCAAAAGTGATTTAATGCAAACGGATTGTAAACAACCGGAAAAATTTGAGATGTATTAATTTTCTCAAAATAATTACACACCCGAATTCGACGTTCAATATTAATTCCCTATAATGAAAACAAAAAGAAATCCTTAGTCTAAATATGTTGTCATTAACTTAAGTGAGATTCTAGATAGTTCAAAAATTATAAATAATTCATAACAGTACACGTGCGAAAGGAAATGTTTTCAATAAGTAGCATTAATCTAAGTAATATCTTAGATCGTTTCAATATTATAAATAATCTATAGGAATATAAGCGCGAGAAGAAATGTTTTCGGCTTTGAGCCATTAACTAAGTAGAAAATCAGATATCACAAAGATAAATATTTAACGTAATTGGCGGTCCACACGTGTGATTAGAACTCCGCGCATAAAATGATCAAGCAGATATGAAAAATCTTAAATTATTATCCTGTAGGATAGGCAACTTAAATTACTTCAGTGATTTAAATAAACGACATACAAAAGGGAATTTATGTAGAGGTCAGCACGATACGAAAATGCGCGAACTTTTAATATAAACAAAAGGGTTGTCGCGAGCAGAAATAAAATTCAAAACGACAGTCTTGATCGAGCCTTTTCTGAAACAAGAAGCTTTTTATTTGCGAAACAAACAATAATTTAATCAAAATTAATTATTCGAAATTAAAAGAATTCGGTGGTGAGTTGCAAAGCTGAAGGAGGTCCCTATCAGAAGTCCCTAATCAACTACCAAAGGTAGGAATTTCTTTGTAAATTATATTTGTCCGAAATTTACCGTGTGAAAAATACGATATTAATAATATTTCTTGTTGGTTCCTAATATATTTAATTGTTCTTAAGCATGTGTTTTAATTATAATTAGATACTTAATCTTCGTTCAGTTATTCCACTTTCCACAGCTTTAGAGTCCAAAAGAACCAATCCTCCGATTTAATAATTGCATTTTGCTCTTTAGAAAACGGGCCCGGAAACCCATATTTTCCGGTGGTGGCAGTGAACAAAATTTCAATATAACGTAAAGATAAAAACCTTTAAATTTCTTTAGAGCTAAAGCGGAAGGGTTTATTTCACGACTACCCTCAGCCAGCTTATAAATGGTGGCAGCGGTGGGATGTCCTTTTTGAAAAAAAAAAAAAAAAATAATAATAATTTTTTTTGTAAAAGTGAATGCATAAATTCCACTGATTGTGCTCTTAAATTTCTTCCGGAAAATTAGCTTAAAATTTTCTATTTCAGGGTTTCAAATTTCATAACTGTTTAACGATTTAAAAAAAAAAAAAAAAAAAAAATTTCGAAAAAAAAAAAAATTTTTTTTTATAAATATTACGTCAATTTTATTTTCCTTGTTCTAAAGCAAATGTAACTACCTAAAGATAATTTTAATAAAACAAATTGAAATAGGACAAGGGCCTGAAGTGCGTGGAAAGTGAAAATTTATGTATATGTTAGGTACCGCTTTTTACGAGTTTCCGAACTTCCCTAAGCGTTCTAAATAAATGAAATTATTATTGTTTTGTGTTTAAACAGAAAAAAAATAAATAAAATTTTTGTTTACTTACTTTTGGTTAAACGAAATTGATAATAAGTTACGCTTAAATGAAGAATATCATTGCATCTACAGGGTGTGTCTAAAAAGAAAATTAACGTCAAACATAGTTTTTTTTTTGAACTTTTGTTTTTATATAGCCCTGATATTAGTGTTTAAAATTTTTATTTATAAATCAATTGTAGCAAAACTTTGAATTTAATCGTGGCTTCAAAAATTTAAATTAAACATACACATCGCAACAAATAATTGAAACTAATCAAAAGATATTTCACTCGGTGAAAATTTCAAAATTTAACTTCAAAAAAAAAAAAAAACATTTTTTTTTTAAAAAACTATTAATATTAAACATATAATATTACTGTTCAAATAAGGTGAATTTAGTTGAGTTTGAAGTGAAAAATTTAAAAGTGAATTAATTAAAACTACTTATGGCGGAGGAAACGTTTGATGTAACCCCTGTGGCAGATGACATAACTGAGACAAATATCCTCCCTGTTGATGGGATGACTGGTGCAGAACAATCAACGATGTCGAATTTACGAACTATTGGGCAAACCCTTGTCGGGTTACCAGAATTTTCCGGTAAACCTGGAGAAAACATTCGTGAATTTTTCCTTAAATTACGTCAACGAGCGGACATCGATACTTGGTCGGAACAGCAAATATTAGCAGTTGCAAGGTACCAGCTCAAAGGGGAGGCGTTTCATTATTTGGAATTGGAATCAAATCTTTTGTCGTCCACTGTGACATATGCTGAATTTAAATCAGCATTAATAAAACGCTATGAGAAGAAAATTCTACCAGGAGAAGCATATTTAATGCTTCACAGATGCAGTCAAATATCCAGAGAGAAAGTCGAAGATTTTGCGATCAGAGTGAAAAAGGCTGGAAAGAAACTCCTGGAAGAAAACCTAGCTTTAGTTGAGCCAAATCAACTAACTGAAAGAGAAGCCGTCATAAAACGACATCAACGGGACTTGTCTGAACAATTTAAAAGAGGATTGGATCCAGAAATAATGAGAATGATTATTCTGGACCTAAACCGAAATCCTCACAGGTCGTTCGAAGAAGTGATCGAACTTGCCCAACAGGCAGAAATCAGCGGACGAATGCTGAAACAAATGAGGAAATTGAATGATCTTTATATTACCAACCAGGAATTGGAAAATGTTGATGAGGAATGCCATGAGCAGGTTTTTAAAGATGGACAAGATAGGCGTTACCAAAGAGAATACAGATCGGAACCGACCGAGAGAGCGGAATGGACTAAGACATCAACACCTGGTCGATTTATAGACAACAGGAATAATAGATTCCCAAATGGAAGAATCGCTGGAAAGGCCGAAGGTAGAGGGGACGAATACACAAGGAGTTATCCCACAACAAGTTACTACCAAAGAGGTGCCATAAGGAAGCAAAATTTTTCAGAAGGTAGCAGACCTAAGTTAAATGAAGGCATAAGAAATATGGCGAACTACTACCAAAGAAAATCAAATTTATATGAGCGAGGAAGAGAACAACCAGATTGGAATTTCAGGAAGCAAGTGCAGTGTTTTAAGTGTCTTAAAATGGGACACTATGCTTCGGATTGTAGAGGAACCAATAATGAGCCAATGATGCCAAAGAAAAGCATTAACAGGAGTGAAAATAGGAAGTTTTTAAACTTCAAAGGTCCTTTGCAGAACCCCGAGGTCAAAGGGCCTTACCGCAAAAATTAAAAATCACGCTTCCCCATGCATATACGGTCGAAGAGGAAGGAAATAAATGTCTTATCTTGCTAAAGATACGGGGACACACAGCAAGTATGCTCGTGGACACCGGAGCCTCTTTGACCATATTAAAAGATGGATTCGTTCGGAGAATCGGGGCCCGAACTGAACCAGAACCAAATGTGATTTTTCGAGGAATTTCAGGGGATGAAGAGCCATGCCTGGGATCAATAATGTTACCATTCCGAATAGGGAAAAAGAATTATGACACCAAATGCATGATATGCTCAGATTCAGTGAACTTGAAAGTGGATGGCCTTCTTGGGAGAGATTTTCTCAAAGCCCAAAGCGCATCAGTCGACTATGGGGAAAATGTCCTTAGGATTGGAAGAGAAAGTATTGAGCTTTTAAGTCATAATGACCTAAACGAATCAGGAAGCGATAACGCGTACGCTCTACACCAAGAAAATGCCTGGAAGACAAAGGCCAGAAGAGAGCCAAGCAAGGTTCAGAAACCAGATCACCGATTTACAAAATCTAAAAGATCTTCAGAAACGCAAGGCCGGAATCTAAGAATGGAGCCGAGATACAACAGAAATAAAGGTAATGATAAGAAATTGGAAAGGCCGAGCTACAGTGAAATAGTGAAGCAAAAAAAAGAAAATGCGATGGCTAAGAAAAATGTAGACCCAGTTCAAAAGAATAAAATCAACTTGAAGGACAAGAATTTTAAGGAAAAGGATGTTGAAATACACGAAATTTGTGGTGACTTGTTTACAGCTCCAGCAGAATATTCCTTAGTTCATTGTGTAGCAAAAGACCTCCACATGGGCAGGGGTATAGCGATTGAGTTCAAACAAAGATTTGGACGCGTGGGAACTTTGAAAAGACAAAATGCTCAAGTCGGCGAAATAGCTGTTTTGCACCATAACTTGTTAAATGGACAAAGTAGGTTCATCTACTACCTTGTGACGAAAATTCGTAGTCAAGATAAGCCCACTTACAAATCCTTAAAGAAGGCATTAATAAGTCTGCGTGATCACTGTCTACAGTACAGAGTCCGAAAGTTAGCAATGCCTAGGATAGGGTGCGGATTGGACAAGTTAAAGTGGCAGGTAGTTAAGAAGATAATAGATGAGGTGTTCGCAGGAACAAAAATAAGCATCTTAGTTTATGCATTGAAGTTGAGTGAAGATAGGCAAGGAAGCCAAGGAAAAGTAGGTGCGAAGGAAAATGCAAATGAAGTACTGAATGATAGTGCTAGAAGGGATCAAAAGATGCGCAAACATGAAGAAGTGAGAGGAGTACATAGAAGCGGAAGGAAAATTAGGAAAGACACAAAGAAGGAGACTCTAGGGAAAGGAGATCGCAGGTCATCACCATCACTGCCAAGGATGGAAGATGATCAGGATAAGATAGTTGGCAGCTGTCAAGTCCGTATACAAAATGCGACCGACGTTCCCCCAAGATGTCAAATGATTTGTACTGCTGTGCAGGGGAGGATCGACCCTAAACAGGATATATTACTGGAACCCGCTCATCTGCTCATCCATGGACTTATCGTCGCACGAACGATTTCTAAAGCCAAATCGCAAGTGCCTGTTTGCATTATGAATGTTACTAGCGAAACGGTTAGAATACCGAAAAATACCGTTGTTGCCTACAGCGAGAGTGTTGAAGTTGATAAACTCCTAGAAAGAAACGAAAAGGAACGAATATGTATAAACAAGGTAGACCTAAGAAAATCGGGAATTCTAGAAAAATTAGAACTTGAACTTTTAAAGCAGGATGAGAAAAACAAGTTATTGAATTTGGTTTACCAATACGGCGACATCTTCATGAGTAAGGAAGTAAAATTGGGGTGCACACATGAAGTAAAGCATCGAGTTATCACTGAAGAAGTGCCACCTATTACCAAAGCGCCGTATAGAGTACCATTTAGTCAACGGAAGGAACTCCAAAACCAGATCGGAGAAATGTTGGAGCAAGGAGTGATCAGAGAATCCTCTTCGCCCTGGAGTGCACCTGTAATAATGGTAAAGAAGAAAGCTGCAGAAGGTGAAAACAAAATTCGTGTCTGTATCGATTACAGAGCGCTGAATACCATCACCAAGCGAGACTACTTCCCATTACCAAACCTTCAGGAAACCATCGATCAACTAGGAAATGCAAAGTTCTTTTCCACGTTGGATCTGGCGAGCGGCTATTGGCAAGTGGAAGTTGACCCAAAAGATAGAGAGAAGACAGCGTTTTCAACTCCTGATGGTCACTACGAGTGCCTAAGAATGCCATTTGGATTGGCCAATGCGCCTAGTACCTTCCAAAGACTGATGTATTCGGTTATGTCGGGATTGACAGGTGAAAAGTGTTTAGTATATCTCGATGACATCATTGTGTTTAGTAAAACTTTGGAAGAACATCTAGAAAGATTGAGAGAAGTCTTTGAGCGACTACGGAAAGCAAATTTAAAATTAAAGGCGTCAAAATGTAAGTTTCTAGCAAGAGAGGTTAAATACTTGGGCCATATTATATCTGAAGAAGGGGTAAAACCAGACCCAGAAAAACTATGTGTTGTGAAGAATTATCCGCGACCTAGAACCGTGAAGGATATCAGAGCTTTCCTGGGATTAGTGGGATTTTATAGGAAGTTTATCCCGGAATTTTCACACAAGGCAATTCCTTTAACATCTCTCACGAAAAAGGACGTTGAGTTGATATGGACGCAGGAACAAGAGGACGCATTTGAATACTTAAAGGAGAAGCTGTGCAGTCCACCAGTACTGAAGTACCCTAATTTCGAGGAACCGTTCATCCTTGCGACAGATGCTTCTGGAACAGCTATCGGTGCAGTATTAAGCCAGAAGAATGGTAAGTATGAAAGACCTATAGCTTATGCGAGCCGACAACTTAACAAAGCGGAGCGAAATTACGATGTGACTCAGCAAGAGTGTTTAGCAGTTGTTTGGGCCATCAAACATTTTAGATGCTACCTTTATGGGACAAAATTCACAATCTACACGGATCATAGGCCGTTAAAGTGGCTTTTCTCCCTCAAGGACCCTACCTCGAGATTGGCCCGATGGGCTTTACTCTTGTCGGAATACGACTTTACAATAGAGTATAAACCAGGTAAGAAGAACAACAATGCTGATGCTATGAGTAGGTTGCCGAGGTCCAAGGAAAATCGAGAAGAAAAGGAAATCACGAAAGTGCTGGGAAGTAACTCCAAGAAAGAAAAGATAAGACAAATTACGGATGTCAAGGTGTTGGATAACAGTACGCACAGGAGACAACGACGAGAAAGAGAAAAGTTGAATGAAGTTATCGAAGAAGGACGAAAAGAGGAAAAATTAGTTCAAAAAGAAAATCTCGAGAAAAGTCGTACGAGTGACATGTTGAAGGTTCTAACGAATGACAAAAAAGGAAAAAGGAAAGCGATGAACCCAATCGAGATTAAAGTGAAAATAAATAAACACGACGAAATTCTTAGTGATGATGAACCAGGAGACGGGAAGTACGACATAACGTTTTCACAGTTGGAGCAGGATAAACTCCGTGAATATGAAGAATTTCAGGAATGGGCTCGAAAAGCAAGAGAAAAAGGTAGGAAGAAGGATATGATGTTTTACGAGACAAGACAAATTCGAAAGGTAGATCCACAGAAGATCGAAATACATCCAATTTCTAAAAGGGATCAGGTTGACACGGAAGATACCCCTATACCATACCTGGATAAAGAATTGATAGGAAGAGAACAAAGAAAAGATAAAATATTGCAGAAACTTCAGCAACAGATTCGAGAAGGTCAAATGGAAGGTCTTTATTATATCGACGATGACGGTGTTGTGTTTCGAGTGAAACATGGCGAAGAAAGAAAAGACAGAGTTGTTATACCTAGAAAGTTGGTACATCAATGCATTCATGATCATCATGATTTACCATACAACGGACATCAAGGAATACCAAAAACCTTAAAATTATTGCAAGAACGGATGTACTGGAAAGGAATGGAGGAGGATGTGAAAAATTATATCAGAAAATGTCATTCCTGTAATGCCCGTAAAACACCTACAAATAGGAAACCAGCTCCGTTACAGCCGTTCTGCGAGGTTTCATATCCATTCGAACTAACAGCCATGGACATAGTAGGACCGTTGGTTACCACTGATCAAGGTAATAAATATATATTAACTTTCCAAGATTATTTTACAAAATATCCGGAAGCCATACCTTTGCCGGATCAAAAGGCAGATACCATAGCACGTGCATTTGTAGAAAACATCGTCGTCAGACACGGAGCCCCAAGAAAATTATTAACTGATCAAGGGACGAACTTCGTGTCGGGATTAATGAAAGCCACCTGTAAAGTCTTAGGAATCAAAAAGATTCAGACAACTCCTTATCATCCACAAAGCAACGGAATGATAGAAAGAATGCATAGGGTGTTGAAGGACATATTGTCTCATTACATTTCAAAATCACAACGTGATTGGGACAAGTGGATACCTTACGTCTTGATGGCCTATAGGACCAGTGTTCACTCATCCACGAGAGAAACACCATACTTTTTGCTCCACGGAAGGGACATGAGATTACCTAACGACGACACTTTCATATCTACGAGACAGCGATACGACTACAGTGAGAATTATGCATCCGAGCTAGTCGCAAGACTAAATTCGGCATTTGAAGTCGTTCGCCAAAAACTCAAGAAATCGGCAGGGCAGCGGGAGAAGCAATACAACAAGAAAACAAGGTCCACCGAATTTCAACTAGGTGATAAAGTCTATCTGTACAACCCAATGACGAAGCCCGGTCTGTCGAAAAAACTAAGTAGAAAGTGGGAAGGACCTTACCGAATCATGGAAAAATTAGGTCCAGTTACGTATAAAATTGCAAAAATTTGTAATGGAGAGGAGCAAACAGTACATGTCAATAGACTAAAGTGGTATGAAGATGGTCAAGAGGTTAATCACGGAAGTAAGATTCAACGCAAAGTAAGAAATGTTTCAGAAGAGGATTCAGATGATCAAGAATCAGAGTCAGAATCAGAAAACGATTTCAGAATTTCAGGAAATTTAGAAGAAATGGAAAAAGCACTCTTCGGCAAAGCACCAGATGATGCGATAAACCTACCAGAAGAAGTCGAACCTTGGATAGGCACACCGAGGTCTATGAATGAAGACTGCTTGACACGGCCAGTAGTCAACTTTAATCCAGGCGCGCTGGGTGAAATAGAAGAAGATTCTGAGATCGAGAACGAGGAACTATCAGGCCTTGTGAGAAATAGTAGTTCAGAAGGAGAAGAAGAAGAAGAAGGAAAAGAAGCAGCAGAAGAAGATGAAGACACAGAAGAAGAAGAAGGCGAAGAAGGGGGAGAAGAAGAAGAAGTCGAAGAAGAGAGAGAAGAAGAAGAAGACGAAGAAGAGAGAGAAGAAGAAGAAGAAGAAGACCTCGAAGAAGCTGCAAGTGCTAGTAGTAGGAGATTGGAAGAGAATGTCGAGAATGAAGGAAGTAAAGTAAACGAAACAAGCACTCCTAGAGAACATCCTTATGGAACAAGGAGTAAAGGACCTGCAAAATTACAACCATGGGTAATGCCCAAAACTTTGGTCGTCGAAAACGAATGTTTGGAATCACAAAATCAAAATTCAAAACAGAAAGTAAAACCACACAATAAATTCAAAGCATTTAGTTCCATGAATTTAATATACGTGATAAGTATTTACATATTTTTAAGTCTCATTCAATCACTCTAACATGAAAAAAAAAAAAAAAATTTTTTCTTTTTACATTTCAATTTTAAACGTTCGTTATCGATATATATTTTTAATCAGAGATGTAATTTCTTTTGCAGCGCCGAGTGAGAGTAATGTCAAAAATTTCATAAACAATTTGATTTTTTTTTTGGGAACCATTTAAATTATCCTTGAATTTGTGAAACATTCTTCTTTTCTCAAATTGTTGTAACATAGGGACAGTAAGTTAAATGAAAAACAGTTACTAAAAAGACTAAATATTAAATAAACTCTACATAAACTCTTAAAATTACCGTGTGAAGAACAAGTGTGCAAGAACATTAACAAAAGTGTGCAAGGAAAACCGAGTCTTCAAAATGGCGCGGTTTAATATAATAACATTCATCATAATCATCCTTCAATTTGAACCAGTACTAACGATAATCGCATACGACTGCCAAAATCAAAGGATGAATCTGACTAGTTTCAGCTTAACTGACATTGGGAAATGCAAAACTCCCCCAACCCAAATTGTTTCGTCACGTGAGGAAATACAACTACTTCAAGTAAATGAAATAGAAATGTTGCCAATAATTCAATGTAAAATTCATGTAACAAGATTAATATCCCATTGTGGTATGCATTCTCACATGTCTGCCACATTAAACGGATTAGCTACCTATATACACCCAATAGGTCGTGCAAGATGTCAAGAGATGCATTTAACTCGAAGTCTATTGAATTTCTATGGAAAAAACATAGACCACTTAGTTATTAACGGAACAACACAGGCAACAGTTTTGATGACAGGAAAGATGACTGGAGAAAGTAGTTGCCAAGGTAGTTCATATGAAGATCATAAAGGACGTTGGGATAATGTGATCGTGCAAGCAGCCTTGGAAATTTCGCTTTATCAACGCTATTCACCGGCAAGGACTGGGGAAAATGAAATTATACTGCCAGGAGGAATACAATGTCCATACAAGGAAAAATCTTGTATAGATTCTGTGTATGGTGAAACTTACTGGGAACACGTTGACAATTCTCAGTGTTCTGAGAAAAAGTATACTGTACTGTATGAAGGCCCAGCAGAAAAACTTACACCTAGTGAAGATCTTCCTAGGGAACAAAAGACCGTTATTTATTCGGTAGATAGAGGAGATACCGTGTTTGCTATGCCAGTTTCTAGACCAACAATGATTTGTGGACAATCTTCCTATGAAACAGATCATCCAAAGTTTTTCATAGTGAAACCATCTGAAAGTGGAAGGTTCTACTTTAAAAGGTCAGCTGTCAATGTTCTAAATATGGACCCTACTGCTTATACCAATGCAAAGGTGGTGTTCGTAGAAAGGCATATTCAAGGACAAGTTTCTGCTTTGTACGCAGATGTGATCGCCCATAAATGCGCACTCGAACAACAAGTCCTAAGAAACCTACAAACACTAGCAATAATAGCCCCAGAAGCGTTTGCGTTCGCAAAAATGCAAGTTCCCGGATACACTGCCATAAACTATGGAGAAATCGTCCATATCATTCAATGTCTACCAGTAGAAGTTTCAGTAAGGCGTACTGAAAGATGTTACAAAGAACTACCGGTAGAACACGATAATAAGACCATGTTTATGACTCCAAGAAACCATGTCTTACAAAAATTTGGTACAGAAACAGGATGCAATCCATTCCTGTACTCTGCCTATAAACTAAACGAAAAGTGGTACAAGTATACACAAGGAGTGCATGAAATACCCAATCCTCAAATACTGGAACCTTCGAATGATCACCAATGGACTTATGTTAATCCAAATAATCTATTCACTGGAGGATTATACTCTAGAGAAGATATGGAAAAACTGCAACAGCATCTTATATTACCATCCGAAAGACAAGCTGTGGAAGGAATCATTACGAGAGGAATGATGGGAATGTCCACCGATAGGCAAGGAACGACTCTAGACCAATTCGTCGATGAGAAAACAATAAAGTCGTGGTTGTCCAAAGCCTGGAGTTCCGTCTATTTATGGTTCAGTACGTTAGGAACCATCACATCGGGGATAATGGGATTATATGTTATCGGTAAAGCAATTAAATTTATAATAGATACATTGATACATGGAATCATGCTGCATGAAATCTTTGGTTGGAGTTACAAATTGATCGGAGCGATATTGGATAGCATTACCATGTTCTGGGTACACCGTCACCATACAAAAGAGTTAAAGAAGAAAACAAAGGACCCTGAAGAAATAGAACTAATGAAAGTGCAAAGCGAAAACACCTGTGAAGTCGTAGAAATGGGAAATCAAAATGAATTACCCGAACTAGGTAGTGAAATGAATAATACAAATAAACTATACCCATCCTTGGAAGGATGCAAGACAAGCAAAGACTGGAGACAGAACGATAACTTGTAGTAGTAAGGCAGAAAATATAAAGACAATTAATTTAAGAAAGTAGTAAAGAAGAGAAGAATGTTACTCCATATATATGCTTACTTATCAAGGTTAATATTTTGTAGACCATGATTCTTTGTTTTTCAACAATGTAGGTATTATGTTAAAAATTATATATTGTAGCACTTTGAGTTTCATGTACTATCCTTATATTATATTTGTATGTATAAATAATAAAAGAAAAAGAAAAGAAAAATAAATAGGGTCAGAAAAATGCATGCCTGTGAGGGATAAATTAAAGGAGATAATGTTTTCTATATTCAAGATGTATGATCCGGACAACGAAAATTCTATCAGACTACTGTTACCGGATCATAAGGCATCTGTGGTAATAGGAGCCTGCAGACATCAGATCAAACGGATTCGGAGGAACACTGGGGCCGGAGTTTGGGTAAGTCCCTGCACACCGGAGGGAGATCCCCGACTGATTATCATCGATGGAACCACCTCGGAGGTCCACCACGCCGTCCAGAAGATCATGTGTGTTCTTAACACGTATGGGAAGGATTTACGTGCCCATAACGATGGCCAGGGCATATGGTTTGAGAAAACGATTTCAGTCGGGATGATTCTGCCTGAAGAAATAGTGGAATTATGGGATGGACCACCACCCTTAGTAGCTACCTTGATGAATTTCAAGGAAATTATTTGGGAAGCGAGCAGGCGCCTTCCCAATTCCAATCAAAAAGAAATATATATTAGCGGTCCCTGGACAGATGTTCAGGCGGCGATCCGAATGACGAACGTGGAGGAGAAGAGGATCAAACTTCGAGATAGGATACGTCATTTTTACCCTGAGTGAACCTTCCTTCGAATCCCCTCAAGAAAAAAAAAAAAAAAAATTTCTTTTTCTTTTGTTTCTTAATAATTTTAATTCGTCTTTAATTATTAACGTAGGTATTATAAACCAGTAATTTTCCCAGTTGTACAGGGATTGAATTAAACTTAGTTTTCATTATATTCTAAAAATAATAATAATTATTATTATTATAAATCTTTTGATTTTATATATTTTATTAGTATAGGCTTAGTTGTAAGTTTGTTAAAATAATAACCAACCCTGAATGTAATAATAGGATTATAAGCCAAAAAGGTACCCCTAAATTTTCGTTGATACTGCTCTTTTGTTGTATGTAATGCCGAATGGGAGTCCATCACCATCACTAAAAGCGACATCACCAAACCAGTGACAACCAATGTCCGATGAGGTCCTACAAAACATCATGGTAACCACCACTACACATAAGAAAGGATGGTTATCCTCTACAAACCAAGAATTGCTCCTGGACCTGTCAGAAACTCTTGCATCTAAAAAGACACCTAGCAGTACAGGATGAATAAGATGAGCAGATGGGACCCCTAAAGGAAGTAAACAGTTATTGTATGACTTTGAAAGTGCCTTAACTCTTATGGAACTACATGGTTCTGTCATTGTGTTTAGTGTGTACCCGTATGTATGTATTACAATCGGATAACATACTCCCTTAACTTCGTTTTATTATGGAAATGTTTAAATTTATAATCCCTTGATGTTATTGTTTTGATATTGTAAAGGAACTTCTGAAGAGACCTCTAGATTATTTTAAAAGGTATCGACCATAGGGGTCAATACTTTTATTAAGGGGGAAGAGATGTAAACAACCGGAAAAATTTGAGATGTATTAATTTTCTCAAAATAATTACACACCCGAATTCGACGTTCAATATTAATTCCCTATAATGAAAACAAAAAGAAATCCTTAGTCTAAATATGTTGTCATTAACTTAAGTGAGATTCTAGATAGTTCAAAAATTATAAATAATTCATAACAGTACACGTGCGAAAGGAAATGTTTTCAATAAGTAGCATTAATCTAAGTAATATCTTAGATCGTTTCAATATTATAAATAATCTATAGGAATATAAGCGCGAGAAGAAATGTTTTCGGCTTTGAGCCATTAACTAAGTAGAAAATCAGATATCTCAAAGATAAATATTTAACGTAATTGGCGGTCCACACGTGTGATTAGAACTCCGCGCATAAAATGATCAAGCAGATATGAAAAATCTTAAATTATTATCCTGTAGGATAGGCAACTTAAATTACTTCAGTGATTTAAATAAACGACATACAAAAGGGAATTTATGTAGAGGTCAGCACGATACGAAAATGCGCGAACTTTTAATATAAACAAAAGGGTTGTCGCGAGCAGAAATAAAATTCAAAACGACAGTCTTGATCGAGCCTTTTCTGAAACAAGAAGCTTTTTATTTGCGAAACAAACAATAATTTAATCAAAATTAATTATTCGAAATTAAAAGAATTCGGTGGTGAGTTGCAAAGCTGAAGGAGGTCCCTATCAGAAGTCCCTAATCAACTACCAAAGGTAGGAATTTCTTTGTAAATTATATTTGTCCGAAATTTACCGTGTGAAAAATACGATATTAATAATATTTCTTGTTGGTTCCTAATATATTTAATTGTTCTTAAGCATGTGTTTTAATTATAATTAGATACTTAATCTTCGTTCAGTTATTCCACTTTCCACAGCTTTAGAGTCCAAAAGAACCAATCCTCCGATTTAATAATTGCATTTTGCTCTTTAGAAAACGGGCCCGGAAACCCATATTTTCCGGTGGTGGCAGTGAACAAAATTTCAATATAACGTAAAGATAAAAACCTTTAAATTTCTTTAGAGCTAAAGCGGAAGGGTTTATTTCACGACTACCCTCAGCCAGCTTATAGGATAAAGCAATTTGTCTTTTCTGGTAGTTGCATTACACTGGTGATATACTAGTGTTCCTAGATGCAACAGCCAGGTAAACAGGGCATCCAACTGTTACACGCCGCCTGACAAATATGAGACATCTGACAAATGGGCCATCAATTACCCCACATGTTTGGAATTCCCGTCCGGCACAAGCTGTTTGCAAGGCGGCGCAGCGAACTCAAAACGCTCCTCCGTTGATAGTTTATTTATCTTCGTCCTCCAGCGTACAACATACAAGCAAGCGATAGGTCTTGCATCAGACACCAAAGGCACTTACTTGAGAATGCCCTCGAGTAATAAAACGGGGCTTCCCCGTATGATTTACCGAGGATCAAATTTAAACTCGTCTCGATTTTATGGATGGCATCAAAAAAAAGGCAAGCTGCAAGTTTGTAACTTCCGAGACACAACAAGAGAAAACCAAGTGCATTGAATTTTTCCTTTTCTGCGCTCTTATTTACGATCGAATTGTAAGAAGTTTCGCCTTGCTGGGAGCTTGCCCCCGCATATTAATTCCTTTATTAGGCGGGGGCGCAAGTTTGAGGCGCTTTTGTTTAAGTTCGTTTAAACGTTGCGAGTTTTATCACACAAGAACCATGAATTACTCGGTTATCACAGGCTGTCTGCTGATATTTCCTTTAATATATTCGCCGTGATAAAGTTTCGGAATTCCCCGAGTGCTCGTGAAGTAAACTATTCCCGAAGAATGTCATACGCCGACTGACGTGAACACAAAAGCCTTCCCCAAAATTATAATTAAATTTCGTGTGGACACACAAAAGCGAAATTAAGTTTTTTTTTTAAGTTGTCAGAGTAAAATAACTTTTTAATAATAACCATGTGGAATCGTTTCTACACATTTGCAACGTTTGCTGAAATTGTAAAATCGTTTCACAAAAAGTCGCCAAGAAAACTAACTTTCTTGTATTTTATTTCAGGTCACCCTGTATAAATTTGAAAGAAATGTTAAGGAACCTTCTTTTCTTTTCACAGATTCAATTTTCTACAACGAATTTGAATAAAATGACTTATTTTATTAATAACATCCAAATAGTTCGATCAATACTTTCACGAGGGTGCCTAGTGATAGGATACAGTTATACAGTATGCAAATTCCTCATCGTCTAAGGCCACATACTCGTATCAGTTACAAGAGATAAGTTTATGCAAACTGTAAGCGCACATTATTATACAATTCGTTATCAACTTGCGTTACTCTGCAATATGAACGACAGAGAAGGCGCCAGGCGGATCCGCCGATGCGGAAAAGGGACGGGAACCTAGCAATCTAAGTTTTATTGAAATTTTATGCAAATCTTACATGCAATAAAAATGCTTTAAGGACGTCTATCGTGTTTGTTTAGTAAGGCAGACAAACTTTCTTGTTTGTGTTGCAAATAACTTTCCTTCAGCAATTGAATACTAAGAAGACTCGCGCCTATCAAAAATGTTAAATAATGTTAGGAATTAAAAATTAATCTCCGTCCACAGTAATTTTTATACCCGTATTTCGGCAGCTAAGCTGCCATCTTCAGTACACACGCTACCAAGTTAAAAGCACTTCATAAAACCTAACAACCAACTAATCATATTCATAATTAAAAAAAAAAATTCCCTGTTATTTGTTGCTGCCTTAAATATTTAAAAATATCTCTAAAAAATTGATAAATTATTTTTATTTTTCCGAATAAAACTATTTTCGTAAGCATTTAATTCCCTGTTATTTGATACCGCTACTCGAACCGAGGTTTAAATAGATCAGTTTGAAGATTGCCGCATTGTTAATCCAATAAAACTGTTTTAGCAGTACACGAACCGAAGCTTAAATAGATCTGTTCGGAACTATACAGTTTTAAGAGCCAATGAAAGAGTTTTTCTTAATACACGGACCGAGGTCGAAAAGAAATTAGTCAATCAATTAGACTATTTAATTCGTTTTCGACCTCGGTCCGTGTATTAAGAAAAACTCTTCCATTGGCTCTTAAAATTGTACAGTTCCTAACTGATCTATTTAAGCTTCGGTTCGTGTACTGCTAAAACGGTGCTACAAACCTTTAGCAGAAACGAACATTAAAATCATAGTCTACTTTAATTAGGAATTTAATTGATTGCATGGTAGGTTACGGTTATTTTATGTACTTCCCCGACTCTTTCGATTTATTCGAGAAGGACTTTAGAAAGTGATACTCCCAAGTCTAACCAGGCGCCACATCTCCAAAGACGATAAATAATCACAGAGCAAGTGTGGGAACCAGACAACACTTGACAGATTATCGTTGATTTATCTATCGGTATCACACGGAAGTCATCGCACGCCATATTCCAGTTATTTATCGCGACTGTACGTATAACGTTTTAATAACGCTGCGTACGTAATTACGCTTGTAATTGCGGGCCTTCGGGATTGCTCTCAGACAGACGCGGAAGTCTTCTTGTACTTACCGGTTTGGATGTGCCCTTATCTCAGTTTTACTCTCAAGCCCGATAATGTTAATGATTAAATTTATTGAGTTGAACTTTGCGCTGAAACTTATAATAGTGAGGCTCTAAAATTCACTTCGAGCTTGCGCTATAAATTTCCTTTTTATTAACAGTTGAGATAAAATCTTCGAGGAGGGCTTTATTGTTGCATGTTGATGGGGAACATTTTTTTTTTCAATTTATTTTCTAAGTATGCGAGCGTGTGAAACAAACCACATCTTGTTTCGACTTACTGATTCTGGTGTTCATTTTGGTTTTCGCCGAGAACATACATTTCGGGATACCCCCGTATGTTTAATACAAAGGTGACATTAATTTTTTTATCCGATTATATTCATTTGTAAATTCAAATAGCAAAGTACACCTTGTAAGAAAACTTGCCTTTTTTTGCAAATTTTTTTCGATTTGACAGAAAAACTCAACCGAACCAAAACAAATGAAGTATTAATTTTATAAAATTGAGCACCACAAAATTAATAAACAATAAAGAAAACTACAGCAACTTTCTGAAGGAATCAATACCATCGAAATAGCATTTCACTTTCTCATTAGTTCCACGTACACGAACCGAAGTTTAAATATGTTAGTTCGGAACTGCACAGTTTTAAAAGCCAATGAAAGAGTTTTTCTTAATACACGGACCGAGGTCGAAAAGGAATCAAATAGTCAGTCAATTAGACTAGTCGGACCGCACTCAAAACGAACCAAGTTTGAGCTAACGTTTATATATCTGGCTAAAGTTTTGAAATATGAAATCAGTTAAGTTTCTGAGTCCCATAGCCTTGAAAGTTGGTTAAAATGTTCGGAAATTTGGGTTCACTTAAACTTCTGAGCAGTTAGGAGCATTGAAGCTTAGCCAAGATCTTCGGAAATTGAGTACAATTCTCCATAATTAGGCCTCTGAGTTTCTCAGTCATTATGGAGCCATGGCACTTGAGTAAAGTTTTCGAATTTCAGTTTAATCGAACTCAGTTCAATTTCTGAGTTTCGTAGCCTTGATACTTGGCTAGAATCTTCGGAATTTAGTTCAATTTATCTCAGTTAAACTTATGAGCGGTTCAGAGCTTTGAATCTTGGCGAAGACCTTCGGAATTTCAGTATAATTCACCTCAGTTATGTTGTAGAATATTTCGCTGAGCTAAAGTCTTAAGAATTTGAGTTAAATCGAGTTCAGTTAGGTTCGTAAATTACGTTAGGGCTTAGATAGTGTTCTGGTTTAAGTTTAACTGAGCCAAGTTAAGTATTTAAGTTGTAGAAGTTTGAATTAATGTTTATTTATCTGGTTAAAGTTTTGAAATTGGAATCAGTTAAGTTTCTGAGTCCCATAGCCTCAGAACTTGGCTAAAGTGTTCGGAAATTTGAGTTCGCTTAAACTTCTGAGCAGTTAGGAGCTTTGAAACTTAGCCAAGATCTTCGGAGCAGTTAGGAGCTTTGAAACTTAGCCAAGATCTTCGGAATTTGAGTACAATTCACCATAATTAGGACTCTGAGTTTCTCATTCATTATAGAGCCCTGACACTTGAGTAAAGTTTTCGAATTTCAGTTTAATCGAACTCAGTTAAGTTTCTGAGTTTTGTGGCCTTAATACTTGGCTAAAGTCTTCGGAATTTAGTTCAATTTATCTCAGTTAAACTTATGAGTGGTTCGGAGCTTTGAAACTTAGCGAAGACCTTCGGAGTTTCAGTGTAATTCACCTCAGTTAAGTTTTTGAGTTTCACATTTACATTACTTCTGTAACATCTCGGCCAAATATTTCCTAATCGAGGAATTAGGGCCAATTGAAAGGCCGGCAAGATCTCCGGATTGAATCCCTTTGGATCATCATTTTAAAGAACATATCCGTTACTTTCGGAAAACTTTGTATAATATTTTTAAGCAAATAGCCAATAAAGACCCAAGACCTTCCAAATTAAATCGTAACTGCACACTAACTATTCTCGCGTCCATTACAGCAAAACGCAAGTTCAAAAATCGCACCCGAGTAAATAATTAAAACCACTGGCGCAACGATTTCAGCTGCAATTAGAATAGATGTTTCTGTTAATTGCGTAATTCTATTACGGTTCAACTCGATGTTAATTTTCGACGGGGGGCACGCGAAAAGAAACGCGCCAGTCGACGGGCTGAATTATTAATTGATGTGAAAGCGTTAAGCAGGAATGAGTTTCTTACTTTATGAATTATTTAACGACTTTTACGAAGTTAATGAAGGGAGTACGTAACGCATTTTGAGAAGGCTTCGTCTTTAAATGACGTTGAATACATAAAAGTATCTAAATTTCATTGGGGGTAATTAATAGCCGTTGTGGTAGTAGAAAAATCTTGTATGTGCACAACTTGGCCTTAGGCCTCGTCGTAATTACATACAAGAAATTTGAATGCTTGCATTAATTAATTAATTAATTAATCACAAATTAATAATCTAAAGGAATGCATACATCTCCCGGCAATTATTATAATTACCGCACCGATTTAATTAGAAAAATGAAATAATTACAACCCACTTAGGCCAGTTTACATGGTCGACTGAATTAATCATGTGCGTATTTTCTGCTCTTAAAACCCATGAATAATTGGATTGATTTCCTATTTATATGCAACAGTTGTTTGTAGTAATTATTTGAGTAGGCACGCCGGTGAAAACTCCTTATGCATGTTAATAATAATCCATCAGATTTATTTATTACATAGTCTATTAAACAAAACCAGCTCCAAATCGCATTATCCGGTGGAGAACTATTAAACACGCCTAATGGAAATTATTAATGTGATGCTGAAACTGCACGTTCATGATTATTTCGTTTTGTGAGAAACTCTAATGCATACTATTTACTCTACGTTTGGTTTGTCTACGACAAAGCTTGAGCAACACGAAAAATATTTATTATTATTTTTATTTTAATGGACGTTTTCGTTCAACTTTAATTTTAAACCAATCGCAATCCAAAACCATCACCACTTCACCTTCAATAGGGGAGAGCTGCACAGTGTAGCTTCCCTGCACTGTATTTTAAAATATTTGTAAGTATACTGTGCGTACGGAAATAAATTCAAAGTTACAAGCAAAAAAGTTTTGATCGTAAAATTTCCGCGGAACGCACTTACGCAAGACATAAATCTGACAGTATAATGGAAAATTGTAAATATACTGCCTCCCTCGACATAATTTATAAAAACATAAATACGAGAGTTATGCCCCCGTTTCCGGCGATATTATTTTATCATTCACAACTCTGTTTGTAAAATATAGCCATTTTCTATTCCATTATTTCCCATTAACTTGAAACGTCGAGCTACTATGTACAAAGAAGTAGGAATCAATAAATAATTGTCCTTCGCCCCTGGTAATTCCAATTCCATCATTTTCATTAATTCGGGAAAATACACCTACTTAAATTAAGTGAACGAAATGTAGAACTATAAACAAAATACTATAAATAAATAGTTACCCTTCACCCTTGGTCATTTCAAAAGAGAAAATAGTCATTTACTTTTACGAATGTAAAGTAATGTAAAAGTCAATACTAATTGATCTCTCAGTATTTTGTTTTAAGGAAAAATTAAACACTCATTAGAATAAGATATAGTATTATTTTATAAGGGCATCGAACGAAGGCCCAAAAATCAAACAATCATCCACACCGAGGCAAATAAAAAAAATTCCCTGTTATTTGATACCGCTACTCCAACCGAGGTTTAAGCAGATCAGTCTGAAGATTGCTGATCCAATAAAACTGTTTTAGTAGTACACGAACCGAAGTTTAAATATATCAGTTCGGAACTGCACGGTTTTAAAAGCCAATGAAAGAGATTCTTTTAAAACACGGACCGAGGTCGAAAAGCAATCAATCAATCAAATCAAAAAGAATTCGTTTATGTAAACCAAATAATACGGAACTCGGTATTGGTCCATTATATGATGCTGATCCAATAAAACTGTTTTAATAGTACACGAACCGAAGTTTAAATATATCAGTTCGGAACTGCACGGTTTTAAAAGCCAATGAAAGAGTTTTTCTTAATACACGGACCGAGGTCGAAAAGGAATCAAATAGTCAGTCAATTAGACTAGTCGGGCCGCACTCAAAACGAACCAACTTTGAGTTAACGTTTATAAATCTGGTTAAAGTTTTGAAATTGAAATCAGTTAAGTTTCTGAGCCCCATAGCCTTGAAACTTGGCTAAAGTGTTCGGAAATTTGGGTTCACTTCAACTTCGGAGCTTTGAAACTTAGCCAAGATCTTCGGAATCAAACAATCATCCACACCGAGGAAAATAAAAAATAGAATAAACAGAACGACTTTCTGTCAAGTCAATGTTATTGTGTGGTGGGGTTTTAGAAGACGACGACCTATAAGAAGTTGCTGTTAAATGTATTACACCGAAGAATAAGAAGAAGAAAAATAAATACAAAGTGACCAAGAATCAGTGTTTGAGTTGGCAGTGCTGAATTTTATTTCTAAATGGTAGAACTGGAATAGCTTCCGGTTGTTGACGGCTTGACACCAACAGCTGTCACTTTACAAGCGTCATTTGACATTTCAAATTCAAATGGAAACGCTAATTTTTATTCACATAACCTACAATCTTGTCACTGTTCAGGTTACGTCAAATAAACCAACAAAACGTTATCCGGTTGCAATGTAGCAAATAGCCGAATAAAATTGTACTGTCAACCCAGACATTTATTCTTGACCACTTTGTATAATTATTTTTTAAGTTCACAGAATTGTATGAACTGCTCTTAAGACACGACGAGGAGAAATTAAATTCAAACACACGGAAGAAGAAGCAGAACTATTTTAGAATTGAAGTAATGACCTTCTCATATCAGTGCTGCCAATGCATGATGTGGTGCTATTTGGTTGTTGTTGTTTACTCAATTATCCATTATCATAAACGTAAAAATAATAATTTCATCTGCGCTTTGTTTTATCTACTATTCGCCATCATCAAATAATTTTTAAATTTATTGAAACAAAGAGAAAAGGCGAACAAAAAAAACAAAAGACGATCGATGATACACCGGTGGAGTCTTAATAAATAAAAAAAAAGCATAGGCATAAAACTAACAAAAAATGATGATTCTTCGAAAAACAAAAGAGTAAGTGAAAAATAAAAAAATAGAAGAAATTAAAGAAATGTTCTTTTGTTATTGGCTTCTTCGTCACAAACTCTTCTTTCTGCCGCCGTTTCGTTTTTTTGCAAGAGACTCCTTCGGGGCTGCTGGTGTATTCTTTTTTTGGACTTATTTGGATAAATGAAACAACAAATGAAAAATTGATACGAATTTTCGAAGAAAAATATCTCGAAAGTTAGAAATGCAGAAAGCAAAAGGAGGATGCAAAGTTAATGAAACACGAAACATTTATTCGGCAAAAAGAAGCAAAATAGAAATAAATTAAACTAAACGAAACATGAAGAATGAGAAATTTGTATAAGCTAGAACCATAAGGACTGAAGCCGTTATATCACTTGTACTACTTTTATGGTTATAACTAAATAAAAAGTCTTATGCATTCGAAGCTATTTATTAGTGACTTTAGACCCAACCCAACCCCTTTTGTATATAAATAGTCTAAAGTAAAAAAAAAAATTAGTCACCAAACACACAACAGAAGAGGGTGATGATGAAGAAGAAGAATGCTCCATAATATTTTTGGTGCTATGAAAGCCAAAAATTTTATAAAAAAAAATTAATCAAAAATAATCTTGCAGAGTTTATGCTTAAGTCTCAGGAAGTTGAGCTTAATTGAACTCAGTTAAATTTTTGAGCTTAGAGTTTAAGTTAAGTTTCTGGGCCGTTGGAATTTGAGTCTGATTGACTTCAGCTAAACTACGGAACGAGTTCAGAGCTCAAATGAACTTGAACGTTCAAGCACAGTTAAGTTACTAAATTGTCTATTGGTTTAGCAACTTTATACTTTGAGTTTAAGTTAATCTTCTGAACTATAAAAGCATGTCAGTGATTTAGAGTTTCGAAACTCAGCTAATGCTCGAGTTTGATTTAAACTGAACGATTTCGGAGCTTAATGAACTCGAGTTTAATTGAGCATCGTTGAGTTACTGAGTTAATTAATGATTTAGGATGTGGCTACAGTCTTTGAAACTCGAGTTTAAAGTCTTGCAGACCTTGAGTCTCAGGAAGTTGAGCTTAATTGAACTCGGTTAAATTTCTGAGTTTACAGATCTTTCCACTTAGAGTTTAAGTTAAGTTTCTGGGCTGTTGGAATTTGAGTTTGATTGACTTCCTCAGGAAGTTGAGCTTAATTGAATTCAGTTACATTTTTGAGCTTAAGTTTTCCATACTTAGAGTTTAAGTTAAGTTTCTGGGCCGTTGGAATTTAAGTTCGATTGACTTCAGTTAAACTACTGAACGAGTTCAGAGCTCATAAAGCTAATAAAGTTAACAAATCCTGCTCTGGTGTGATTAATTCCAAATTCACGGCCACCAATTGGTGTTGACTTGGGATTCAATTATTTAACTGTTCAATTAAACTAATCACTTAATTAATCTTTATTTTTGTTAACGCACCCTACAATCAGTGGTGCCCGTTTTAAAACGCCTTAAGTTTCGAAAATAGGCAACCAATTCTACTCGCGTACCTTCAACGTAGTGGGAAGTTTCTGATTTGATTGAGGGGTTGCCTATTCCAGAAACTTTAGGGGTTTATAAACAGAACATCATAGCATCTGAACACACGTCCAGGACACAACAACCCCTAGTTGAATAAAATTGTTAGAATAGAGTGTCTTCCTGTCACTGAATTGATTGAAATATTGTTTTGTATGGTTTATTACAGTAGATACATTCCTGTATCCGGGGGTTGGTCTAGAAGCTATTCAGTCATTTTATAGAGTCAGCCTTTCATTAAGTTTCAACATATATTTTACGTATTGGAAGCTTTTTCGATTTGGCAATTATCGACGAGGTTGGTCAAGGTGCCAAAAGTTTACCATACGTCTGGCACGAAACCATAACAAGGGCGATCGGATGACTCACAACCCAAAGTATTATTAACACCACGTAAGCTGAGGAATCTGAGATTAGCATGATGCAGACAGGTCGTGAGTCAGGCGTACCGCACGCACCCTCATGTCGGCGGTTTCACTAACACCGGCCAGGTACACATTCCTTTCATTCTCCACTCTTATAAGACCTGCAAGACGATAATAAATCGAGTCCTAGGTGTTGCCTAGCTATTTTATCGTTTGTAATCACTTCCTGCGGCCACATGGTGGTGTTTTTATGGGGAGAAAAACACAAGCGGGGCATTCTAATTTTATTCGATTTTCAAATTGTGTGTGTAAGTAGAGTCATAAAAATTGTTTCGTCCTCGAAAATATTCCTGGCAACAAAATCCATCAAGTTTTCGAATTATTTCAACGTGCGATTTTAATTTATTGCGAAGTTTCGCCAACTGTCGCTGTTTACCACCGTTCCATTCCAAACAGTTAAAAGATATTTTTAACGTTCGTTAACTCGAATTTATATCCGGGCATCATCGTTAGGCAATCCTGTTACGTCCGTCACATTCTATGTTCATATATCTGCGTTACCCTTTTTGAAATATACGTGTTTTGTGATTAATGCCCCGCCATTTATTTTAGAGAAATAAACGTCCGTTCGCTCTTAGTGCCGGGGCTGTCCTTTGTGGCGGTTATTATTCCGGACGTGCGATTAATCTCCTATCGATTCGACTTTTAACGATGTTCGAAAATCGTGTGTAATAAATTCCGAAAATTATAATAAATTTTACTTCGTCGCTTTTTCGGACGTGACGGACTTTAATGAACGCATTTACAATTTTTATTTTCGTTCAAATAAAAGAAAAGGACACAAGTGAACGTGCGGCGGCTGAAAGAAACGAACAACAGATTTATCACTGTCGATAATTATAATTAGTTTATAGAGGAAAAATAGCCAAGTTGATTAAATTGCAGACTAATGAGTCAGAGGTCTCGGGTTCGAACCTGGCACCTGACACAACACTCATCCTACATCTTTCAAATGAATCATAACGAAGCAACTCCAACTTAGGTGGAAAGATTTACAAATAAATTAAAATAAATGAAGAGTTACGTTGCTTGATGGCTAAAATACAAATTATCAAGAGCAAAGTAATTCCACAACCAACAGAATTTGGGGAAGGCAAAGCGAACATGAAATTAAGTGCTGATGAAAACATGTGATATGAAAAATGGGTAAAAGGTGTTTATCAAAAGAAACAAAGGTAGAGATAGTGATGAAACCATAAGAAAATCTGCAAGGTTGGAACAAAATTATAGAAAGAAGAAAACCAAGTTCAAATGAGATCGTCTGTAGAATAACGAAACAAGCGCGAAAAAGATTAATACCATTGCAAATCCCATAAAACCTATATGTATACAGTGTGGGTACGTTAAAAAAATGGGTGACCAAAACTTGTCTAGTACTGGAACATGGAAGTAGAAGAAGAAGGAAGTAAAAAAAAAAAGTGTACGCGTAAAGCCAACTTATAATTATAAATAAATAATTATTGAAGTCGTGTTGTATTGAAGCGGCTTCTTTGTCGTTTCTTATTCGCAACATTATAACAATGAAAGGAAAAAAGCCAGAAGGCAATTTATCAGACAGATGGGGGAGTGATCACAAGATCGTTGATCCTAACAGTACCGGTTCAAATACTCTGAAAGGCCCGAGGACAGAATGCAGGACCGGTTTGTGCTTTTTTTTTACGCCGAACATTTATTGTTTAACGAAAAAAGCAGTCGCCAAAACTGCGTGTGGCATCTTACATTCTGATATTCCGTTTTAATGGAACGGCCGCGGCGACCGACGATGAAGAAGAACAAGAAGAAGAAGGTTTATCAACCTCAGCAGCCAGCCATCAGAAGAGTATTTATTGTTGTATTAAGTTCAATGAATATTTGACCTTTGCGCCGCGAATTAATGTAAATAGTCGACGTTGAATTATATTCTTACGCATGAATATAAATTGCCGTCGCTAAACATATTTTGATTAAATTTACATTTGTTTCCAGAAAGTGTTAACGTCGAGAATTGTTTTAAGATCGTTTGCATAATTTACGGATAAATATAAAGTCTGTGAAGATGAGGAATCAAATTAAATACATTAAAACGTTATTACGACATAAGAAAGTCGTCGCCAATAAACTACACAATCAAATACCTTATAAACAGGCAAATGCATTGGAAAGGAAGAGTTTCATGATTCCCTCAAGGATCGGTAGTGGGCCCTGTACTATTTTTTGTATACATTAAGGACTTAATGACACTTTCAAACGTCGGTAATTCATCACGAAATCTTCAGCTTTTTTGCCATTACTTGTATTTCGAATTTCCAAGGTTCTTCCACTTCTTGGATCGTCTACTTCAACGAGACTGTTTTGGCCAAAATTTCACTTGGAAATATGATGGGAAATCATGGCCGTTCTGTCATGAATATTTTTAGATGTATTACATATACAGGGTGACTGACAAATGAAAAACCACAATAAGAAGCGATGTCCGAGAGTATGGGAAAACTTGCTACTTTAGTTCTCGAGAAATAATTAATCAAAAATTAGCCCCAAAACTACGATGCGTCATTGGTTACAACTAGAGGAGCAGATGAACGTAATAAATGCCATCATAACAGTTTTATGGTGGACACTGCGGCGTGGCATCGATCGAGAACTTCACCTTCAAGTGGAATTTCACGTCAATTCCGCTTTTAGGTCAACGACCAATGCCTTGAAATACGAAATACAGAATACTAATTTGACAAATGCATGCAAATCACCTAAAGCAGAAAATAAATAAACGAAATAAATGCCCTCATAACAGTTTTATCGTAGGCAATGCGATGCAAATCACCTAAAGCAGATTATTCCATCATACATTGACATTTCTTGACAACCAGAACTTAAAACATTACAATCTGTTAATTATTAGAATTTCGTTTCGTGTGTGACGATTAACACAAATCTATCAAAAGTTTGGTTGTGAATTGTTTCTCGTTCCACTGTAAGCATTCTTTTCATATTGAATAATTTGTTCAACTTTGAATTAAATCCTTAATTAATAATAAACGGTTCCATAGAATTTTTTTTAAACATGATCCCATTTACTGTTCATTCTGCTTAAGAATGAAATACTGCTGTTTTACTTACTCTGAACGGTAACGAATTTGGTTGACTTGACGTCTTGTACAGTCTCTGTTGATTTTTAATCAATGATTTTCTTCTGTTTTCGGATCACCTCGATCTTCTTATTTCCGCGTATCTTTTGTTTCGCTTCTCTTTTGTTTCTTTTCGTGGCATCCTTTTGCATCATCGCATTTTTCATTTATCCTTTTTTATTGTTTCTTCTTTTACTTTATTTTATTTTCTTGATTGTCTTTCGATTTTCGTTTTGTCAAATTTTTTTCAGGAATTAAATTTCTATTGATCTTCTTTTATACCGTGATCAACTTATTCTTCATATTTCCCGTTGTTTGTTTCATTTCGTGGAATTGTTTTTTTTTAGTATACATTCATTGGCACTCTTTAACAGTTACTTTTTACCTGGTTGTCATTTGTGGGATCTTCGTTTTGGGGAATTATTTTTTGCGATCTTCGTCTGTCTTTGGATCACCTCGTTCTTCTTATTGCCATGTCTTTTGTTTCACTTTTCTTTAATTTCTTTTTGTGGAATCGCTTTTCGCGCTTAATTTTCCTTTTTTTTTACTGTTTGTTCTTTTACTTTATTTCACTTTCTTATCTGTCTTTTGATCTTCATTTTCGTTGAATTATATTTTAGAATACAGCTTCTATTGATTTTTTTATACGACGATTTTCTTCTGTCTTCGGATCACCTCGATCTTCTTGTTTTGTTTCGCTTCGCTTTTGTTTCTTTTTATGGAATCGTTTTGCATCGGAATTTTCATTGGTCCTTTTTTATTATTTCTTCTTTTACTTATTTTATTTTCTTGTCTGTCTTTCGATCTTCGTATTGTGTCAAGTTTTTTTTCTGGAATAAAATTGCTATTGACGATCTTCTTTTGTCCCGTGAACAACTTTTTCTTCATATTTCCTGTTGTTTGTTTCATTTGTCTTTTGTTTCAATTCGTGGAATTGTTTTTTTTAAATAAATATTCCATTGGCACTCTTTATTAATTAATAGTTTCTTCTTTTTACTTGGTTGTCAGTTGTGGGATCTTCGTTTTGAGGAATTATTTTTTGGAGTTAAAAAGACGTTTCTTGACTCTTTAATAGGCTTTGGATCACCTCGTTCTTCTTATTGCCGTGTCTTTTGTTTCGTGTTGCCATGTCTTTAATTTCATTTTGTAGAATCGCTTTTCGCGTTTAATTTTACCTTTTTTTTATTGTTTCTTCTTTCTTATCTGTATTTCGATTTTCATTTTCTACGAATTATTTTTTGGAATAAAACTGACGTCTTGTACAATTTCTGTTGATTTTTTAATCGACGTTTTGCATCGTATTTTTCATCGATTTTTTTTTGGTTTCTGCTTTTACTTTATTTTATTTTCTTGTCTGTCTTTCGACTTTCGTTTTGTCAAGTTTTTTGTGGAATAAAATTTGTATTGACCATTTAATCGACGAACTTGTGATCGACCTATTCTTCATATTTCCTGTTGTTTGTTTTACTTCTCTTTTGTTTCATTTTGTGGAGTTGTTTCCTCGCATTTCTTCGACACTCTTTACAGTTTCTTCTTTTGCAGAACTTTACTTTCTTGTCGTCAGTCTTTCCATCTTCATTTTGTCGATTTTTTTCTCGAACAAGATCGACGTTTTCCTCAGTTTCTCTTGACTTTCCAATGAGCGATTTTCTCCTACAATTGGATCAGTTTATTTTTCATATTTTCTGTTATTTGTTTTCGTTTCTCTTTTGTTTTATTTTGTGTAATTGTTACTTCTAATTCTATTGGCACTTTTTATAGTTTCGTATTTTTATTCCGTTGTCGGTTTTTCGATTTTCATTTCGCCGAATTAATTTTTGGAATGAAATCAACGTTTTAGATCACCTTATTCATGATATTGTATCGCTTCTCTTTTGTTTCTTTTTTTTTGGAATAGTTTTTTTCGAGATCATTGAACCATTTTTTGGCTTCTTCTATTACTTTAGCTTATTTTCTTGTCAGTCCTTCGATCTTCATTTTGTCATTTTTTTTATGGAACAATATTGAAGCTTCATGCAATTTCCCTTGAGTTTTTAATCATTGGTCTTTTTCCTCCCTTGTTTAACTTGTATTAGCTCTTTTTGTTGTTTCTTCTTTTTACTCTGTTGTAAGTCTTTCGATCTTCATTCTGACGAATTATTTATAAAATTTGCGCTTCTGTTGACTATTTAATTGACGATCTTCTTCCGTCATTCTTCAAATCGCTTCTGTTTTATTTCTTTTTCTGGAAGAGTCTTGATTTCATAGACCAATTTTATTTCTTCTTTTACTTTAGTTTTTTGTTTCAATCTTCATTTTGTCGATTTTTTTCTAGAATATAAAAGATATTGGCACGAAGACGCAGAAGGCTTAAACCCTCTAGGCTTCGCCTTCGAGTGAATGGCACAATGGTGGTTTCTTGAGGACTGATCCTCAGACCTTCCTCCTCGGCCCACCTTGTTGCTACATTCAGGGCAACCTGCATTCGGTCTCTGACAGTGTCATCGAAAGATGTTTGGTTTGCTCGCCATTCTAAATATGTGACCTCCACCTATAATTTTTTTTTTTTGGTGAAACGATTGTCATTCACCCTATATAACAAAGAACTAAGTATTGCTAAAGAATTTTCGAATTTTTTTTCTCCAAAGCAGTAAAACCTCGGCAATCAATAAATCGTAAAATTCCTCACGTGCCCGGCTACCAATTACAAATAAGTATGCATACGTTAATTTGTAGGCGACGTTAAATACGCGCACATGTGGTCAATTAATTTTTAGTGCGGCGGCGATACGAAGTTTTTAATCTCCTCGATGTATTCAAATGAGTTTCGCTCCTTCGGCAGGCGAGACAACTTCCACAGCGACAACCAGTTTTACTCGAAACTGACCCGTGTAACTGATGAAATGCGCCTTCTTCTTCTTTTATTTATTAGGCGCCATCTTCAATTTTTTGTCTGCGTAAATCTCGCTTTCCCTAATTAATTCGAACTTTGCCCGCCCCGACTCTTCTCTTGTTTGCATATGCTGTTTGTTTGATAAATTTTCGAGGTTCCTATACGCGGATTCTTTTTAAATTTAAATCTTTGAACAGACTTGAGAGAAGAAGACATTTTACTACATAAAATAATATATTTGGGTTGTTTTTCCTTTGTTGGTCTTTAAAAGAAAATCCTACCATGCTTTTTGGCTTGGTAATAAATAGCGAGTATCTAATTGAATTTAGCCTCACGGTGGCCTATGAAAATTAAGTGTCTTTTCCTGAATATCAAAGCAGGCCAGTTCAATGAGCCTATGGTCAAATAATTAAATAAGTCGACTTTATCTGCCGCCCAAAGCTAATGAGAGTAATTAATCTCGACGGTCGAGAATTTTTTTCCATATTGAAAGAAACAGATGTTTTAGATACGCATAATTAATTAGCTCGCACTTACAAGATTAAGACCGAAATTGATAACGCACTGGATGGTAATTAAAGGCGCATTCCGTCGGGATTTATGCTCCGGTTTCATCACGTCATAAATAATAAATAAACGCACCTGCTCAATTTCGATGCCGTAAAAGGGCAAGAGAGAAAGTTGTCAAAAAGCGTTCGTTCGGCTAATGCATAAAATTAGATGAATTCATCAAGGTGAAAATATCAAAACTTATTGCCTCATGCAGCACATGTTGCTTTTGGGGCAACGAAAATCGTTTTGCGTCAACATCAAGTTGAGGTTCGACCCCTAAATGAAGTGTGATGGCTGAAAATTGGTTTTCCCTGAGTTTTCACTCTGATATCCCAATGGGTGGTGGTAATGTACTTTCTAGGTCAAATTCTTCATTAAAATTAATCTATAGGTGAAGTTCTTGCCTTTCAAGAAAATGATCTGCACCCATGGATTTAAAACGAAATTTACTTTGAATTATAAAGGCCTAGAAGATGCAAAACCACCACCCATTGGGGTACATGTATCAACCCTAAAACTTCTAGAAATTTGTAGAAACATTAAGATAAGATACAAATGCATAAAGTTAAATAATCCATGCCTGCATTTACCTCCGTGTAATTAAAATTTAATGATGCTTCAGCTATTTTATAAAGCCACTGAAGATTCCCTTGCACTAGGAAATGCATTAAAACTTGAATGGTAGTTCTGCAGCTAATAATAAGCTGCGCAGGAGAAATTTCTTGCTTGAAGTTGTAACAATTATCAAGGCCTTTGCATTTGAATTAGCAATTTATTTGCATTTCGAAGTAAACACAAATACAAGTTCAAACACGAACAAGAAAGAATCCTTATAGAGACGTAAGCCTGATACGTGAACGGCAATCTTACGAGCCGATTTATAATTCCAGCGTGGTAAAAAAAATACCCGCCGATAAATTCCCGGTTTGGTCTTAATCTAATTGAACGCAAGTGAAATCAGTGCAAGAAGAATCTGATATAACTCAAATCCAACATCCACTTTTATAAAAACTTAGCAAAGTAATAAGACGAATGCAGGTACGCCGCGCTTTCAATTTTGATTTATCCGACGACATTTGTCAGGATTGCGAAACTGGATTTCGCATTGGAAAGGGGGGAATTGGCAAGCTGCACACTGCAGACTAAGTAATGTGCCCGCCTTTAATCATTCTAATGTATCTACACAGTACGTAACAATGCCTGTAATTAAACTTCACATTCCTATCTTTATGAGGCAACGCAAAATGTGCTTGTTCACTTTGTTGTAATTACTAATTGAACCCTGGAAATTTCTTTGGTGGTGTTACGCGAGAATCGAAGTTATTAATTAATAATTAAAATCATTCCACCACAAAGAAAACCGTCGCCGAAAAAAATGCAAACCCATAAAAGATTATACACATATCGTATGTTTCGTTTTGACTTGGAAACGAACGCGCAACCCCACCGCGCACTTACCTTGAAACGTTACCAACTGAAGCAAATTCCGAATTCGTAACAATATTTTCTAATTTTAACACGAGCCAATCTGTCTGGCACGAACGAAGGTAAAAAAAAATATGGTACGCGTGTTTGATTTGCGTTATCTCTACGCACACATATTCATAACGCACAAATGAACAACTGGGTCATTAATAAATTTTATCAGACAAAAAAATCAATATCGTCTGAACCCAGACGTCGTGCGCCTCTGTTTTAGCGTCGCACCGAAGCGGCGTGCCGACACCGACGAAAAATACATAAATTACGTAACGCGTCGATTTTTTAATTAATTACGTTCTACAAACTGAAAATTCAGTAACTTCGGGGCCTCGAGTTGATTTCGTTTTGGCTTGTTTACATTTTGCGAGCCACGACAGAGGAGTCATAAAAATTAATCCGCGAGACGAAATTAATTAAAAAAGTTACGCTTTGAATTTACGTTGGAATTTCAATTAAATGATTTCTACAGGTCTTCTACTTCAAGTTTCCCATTTTTTTTTTTTATTAAATTTAGTCCCCATACTTATACAGTGTGTAATCGAATAGGTTAACCACTATTAATACACAAGAAAAGAAGTGAAGTTTTGACGTACAAAAAACGTTTGAGAAGCACTGGATGTGATTTAAATGCTCCAGCTAAGCGTAGACTATTATGTGCAATAGGTGATAGAGCAGTAAACTCGTTGAGACAGGTCATTTACGATATTCTTAGGAAAGAATACGGAGATTAGCAGTCAGTGATACGCAAGCAATTAAAAAAAAAGACGTAACATTTACGTTCAAATTTTTTATTAGTATTTAAGTAATAGAAACGCACAAAATAATTCTCACATAGTACATAATATTAATTGATTTCCTTAGTTAACTTAAGGAATTAAATTAAAACGGTAATCATTAATACCTTATAATAAGTAAAAAATCAATAATTAATTCAATAGAGGTCACTTTTTGAAAGTAATAGAAGCAAAAACTTGTTTCATTTTGCTTTCGAAAACACATATTGGTTTTGAAAAAAAAAAAAAACAAAAGCATAGGTACAATAAAATTTTGTTGCATAGCCAATTGTTTTTCTTTTTTAATTGACTGTGAGAAAAACAATTTTTTCTCACATTCACAAAATTTAACTATTGCTTTTCTTTACAGAAAAATATATTGGCATCGCTGTGAAAAAAAAAAAAAAAACAAAAGAAAACTCTAAATGTCACAAAGTTCACTTTGTTATCAATCAAGAGATCGATGTGAAAAACAAACAAAAGCAAACTATGAGTGCAACTTAACTTCATTGATAATTGTTTTCTTTTTCTTCTTTCTTTTTAATTTTCAAGGATTATTTTTTTTTGCTTTCAGAAAAATATATTGACTGAATAAAACAAAAAAAAATTAACCTTATAGTGAATTATTTTTTTTTTTTCAGAAAAATATGGCATCGCTGTGAAAAATAAAAACAAAAGAAAACTGTACATGAGAGCGAAAAATTGTTTTTTTAACTTCATTATTAATTTTTTTTTTTTGCAATAACAATTTTGTTTTCAGGAAAATATATTGGCATCGCTGTAGAACAAAAACAAAAGAAAACAAAATTTAACGTTGTTGTCAATTGCTTTTTTTTTGGCAAAGACTTGAATAACAATTTTTTTTCAGGAAACTAAATTTATCTTCAAAAAAACAAAAGAAAACTAAAACTGAAAATTTTACATCATTATCGATTGTTTTCTTTTTGCAATAACAATTTCGTTTTCTGCAAGATATACTGGCACCGCTGTAAAACAAAAGCAAAAGAAAACAAAGTTTAACTTCATTGTCAATTGTTTTTTTTTGGCAAAGACTTGAATAACAATTTTGTTTTCTGAAAAATATATTGGCATCGCTGTGAAACAAAAGAAAATACAATTTAATTTCGTTGTCAATTGTTTTTTTTTTGACACATACTTGAATAACATTTTTTTTTCAGAAAAATATATCTGAAAAGAAAAACAAAATTTGTTGGTTCTTTTTCGCAAATTCTTGAAAAATAATTTTGTTTTCAGAAAATATATTAATAATAATATTGACATCGCTGCGGAAAAAAAAAGAAAACTGTAAGTGCGATAATTACCATTATCAATTGTTTTTAACTTCGTTATCAATTGTTTTTCTTTTGCATAACAATTTTGTTTCCTGAAAAGCATATTGGCATCGCTGTGAAACAAAACAAAAGAAAACTATAATGGCAATAAAATTTAACTTCATTATCAATTTTTTTTTCCAATAACAATTTTGTTTTCTGAAAAGTATAGTGACATCGCTGTGAAACAAAAACAAAAGAAAACAAAATTTAACCTTGTTGTCAATTGTTTTTTTTGGGCACAGACTTGAAAAAAATTTTTTTTTTAGCAAAATATAACAGACATAAAACCAATTTGTCTATTGGTTCTTTTCTGAAAAATAATTTTGTTTGTTTTCAGAAAAATATATTAATAATAATAATAATATTGACATCCCTGTGGAAAAAAAAACAAAAGAAAACTCTAAGTGCGATAATTATCATTGTCAATTGTTTTTAACTTCGTTATCAATTGTTTTTTTTTGCATAACAATTTTGTTTCCTGAAAAATATTTTGCCATCGCTGTAAAACAAAAACAAAAGAAAACAAAATTTAACGTCGTTGTCAATTGGTCCTTTTTTGCAAATATTTACTTGAAAAATAATTTTGTTTTGCTTTGAGAAAAATAATATAAATAAAATAGATATATTGACGTCGCCGTGAGAAAAAAAAAACAAAAGAAAACTATGAGGGCAACAAAAGTTAACTTCATAATCAATTGTTTTTTTTTTGCATAAAAATTTTGTTTTCTGAAAAATATACTGGAACCGCTGTGAAACAAAAACAAAAGAAAACAAAATTTAACGTCGTTGTCAATTGGTCCTTTTTTGCAAAAATGTACTTGAAAAATAATTTTGTTTTGCTTTGAGAAAAATAATATAAATAAAATAGATACATTGACGTCGCCGTGAAAAAAAAAAAAAACAAAAGAAAACTATGAAGGCAACAAAAGTCAACTTCATAATCAATTGTTTTTTTTTTTGCACAAAAATTTTGTTTTCTGAAAAACATACTGGCACCGCTGTGAAACAAAAACAAAAGAAAACAAAATTTAACTTCAATTGTTTTTTTTTGCAAGACGAATAACAATTTTTTCAGAAAAATATATCTGAAAAAAAAAATTTAACTTAATAGTCAATTGGTTCCTTTTTGCAAATTCTTAAAAAATAATTAATTTTGTTTGTTTTCAAAAAATATATTAATAATAATAATAATATCGACATCGCTGAAAAAAAAAAAAACAAAAGAAAACTTTAAGTGCGATGATTATCATTATCAATTGTTTTTAACTTCATTATCAATTGTTTTTCTTTTGCATAAAAATTTTGTTTTCTGAAAAATATATTGGCACCGCTGTGAAACAAAAGAAAACAAAATTTAACTTCGTTGCCAATTGTTTTCTTGACAAAGGACCAATTAACTATGAAGTTAAATCTTGTTTTTTTTTTGAGCGATACCAATATATTTTTCCGAAAAAAATTGTTATTCGAGTCTTTGTTCAAAGAAAACAATTGACAACGAAGTTAAATTTTGTTTTCTTTTGTTTTTGTTTCACAGCGGTGCCAATATATTTTTCAAAAAACAAAATTGTTATTACAAAAAAAAACAATTGATAATTAAGTTAAATTTTGTTGCCCTTATAGTTTTCTTTTATTTTTTTTTTGAAGTTAAATTTAGTTTCTTTTTTCAGAGCGATACCAATATGTTTTTCTGAAAAAAAATTGTTATTCGATAACAATTTTGTTTTTTGAAAAATATATTGGCACCGATGTAGAACAAAAACAAAAGAAAACAAAACTTAACTTCGTTGTCAGTTGTTTGTTTTGACAGACTTGAATAACAATTTTGAAAAAAAAAAAACAAAAGAAAATTTTGAGAGCGATAATTATCATGATCAATTGTTTTTAACTTCATTATTAATTGTTTTCTTTTGCTAACAACTTCGTTTTCAGGAAAAAATACTGGCACCGCTGTGAAACAAAAACAAAAGTAAATAAGATTTAACTTCGTTATCAATTGTCTTTTTTTTTGATGAAGACAAAACAAAAACAAAAGAAAACAAAATTCAACTTCGTCGTCAATTTTTTATTTTTTTTTGCAGACTTGAATAACAATTTTTTTTTTCAGAAAAATAAATTGGTATTGCTCTGAAACAAAACAAAATCAAAAGAAAACTATAAATGCCACATTTCTTGTCTCCATTGTGAATTGCTTTTTTGCAAAGACTTAAATTTTGTTTAAAAATCAAAAGAAACTATGAGTGCAATCAAATTTAATTGCATCCTCAATTATTTTTTTTTAAGATATAATAATATTGCTTTCGTAAAAATATATTGGCATCGCTGTGAAAAACAAAACAAAAGAAAACTGTACATGCAACAAAATTTCACTTCATTGTCAATTGTTGTTTTTGTTTGAAAGATGAGGACAATGAGGACAGTGTTGCCTAAGTTTTACAAACTTATGGAATTAAATAAATTAAAAGAAGCCAATATAAAAATGATTTTGATTTAAATTACATAAATTTGACAAAAAATACAACTTCCTATTTAGTAAGTAATGTAATAAAAAAAAATTGTTTTCAGAAAATATATTGCCATCGTAGAAGAATAAACAAAAGAGAACTGTAAATGTCACAAATTTTAACTGTCATCGTCAATTGTTTTTTTTTTATCAAAAACGTGAAGCTTACAAGTTGCACGCAGTGTTGCCAATGCTTAACAAATGTATGGATTGGGTAAATCAAAATAGTCAACAACAAAAATTGGATAGATTCATTTGAAATTTAAATAATAGAAATACGCAAAATAATTCTTACATAATTACATTAATTAGCTTGAGGGATTAAATTAAAACAGTAATCTACAATAAGTAAAAAATTAGATAATAACTAATTCAATAGAGATCACATTCTAAAAGTATTATTGGAGGAAAAGCTTGCCGATACTCATCATCCCTTATTTTATGATTTTATTACTCTATTACGTTCAGCCTCCACAAATAAAATACCGAGAGATCGGGCGGGTTAACATGTATTCATTCAAAGAAAATTGCTACACTTTTATGAACAGCAGTTATAAACTGTATTAACAATACGTAAAAATTGGCTTATAATTAATTAATTCGGCAATCAACGCGAGTGGATATTTAGAATTTCCGTTATCGATACCTATGGGCGAGTGACCGTGAATTTCGTCCGGTTTTTGTTGAAAGTTTGATCGATTGATGAAATAATTGAAAAACTCCCAAATAAAAAAATGAGTATAAACCTCACAATGGATGTGAGGATCTTAATGAACTTGCTCGATGCAACCAACAGCCGTTCATCACTTATCTATCGAGTTAGGCTTCTGACCTTTAATATAATAACAAATGGTAATAACAATAATAATGCGAGAATCTGTTCGCATTTTATTCATACTCCAAGAAGAAAACTTTGATTAACTGACTACAAGCAGCTATTGCATGCATGCATACTTCAAATGCATACAAATAAGTATCTGTTCGGAGTTCCGTGCCGCATTATCCGGCGAACTGAATGACGGCGTTGACGGGACAAAATGCATTAACTCTGATAACACCAAATGTTATTGTTCGCACGAACAATTTAACCGCCGCTCTCATCGATCCATCGCTTCCTACTGCCGTTATCTGCGCGTTTTTAATCGCCTGAAAATTTTAAACGCGTTTAATTTGCGTGAAGTTTCTATTTTCCATCGCATTCATAGTTTTTCGAAATTTAATCTAGTATAGTTGTATAAAAAAAAGCAACGAGTATGAATAGATTGATGCCGTTTTCCCCCTTGAAGTCAGTTAAGTTTTATTAAAAAAAAAAAGTTTTTCTATGACGCTTCCTTCTTGAGATATTTCGCATTGTCAAACTTAGTGGTCCACCCGGTATAAATATGGTATCCTTATTAAGAACCATCATGTGATCATGCTCTGGAAAACGTGTCCATATTATACTTGCTTATCCAGATTAGAAATGTTTTCGAAAAATAGTGATTTTTGAAATTATTGCCTATGTAAGTACGGTTGTATACAGGGTGTAATAAATTCGAGGGCTATTATAGGGTACTCTTTTATAAATTAAATAAATATAGAATTTCCGTTCATCTCTCGGTTTGTCCGTACTATTATTTGCAAACACCCTGTACTGTTCTATTTTTTTTTAGTACACCTGCCATCTTTTAATGATTTTCCTCTCGTGTTCAGGGTAAGAGTCATTTTCTTCCGACCTGAAAACGCCGGATACCATTTCGTCTCCCTCCCCCCCTCAAAAAAAAACTCCTTTTGTAAATATTTATTTTAAGTTAATGTCGAATTTCCAGCTAACAACTATTTTTATGCGCAGTCGGCGAACGGTTACTATTAAATAAACGGGTTTTTACCGAGGCCCGTAAGCGTCGGTTAATAATATTTATGCTCCGTACTTATTTTTATCGCACTTTCCGATGAAAATTAAGATCTCACGTAAAATAATAACCAGCCCCCCCGGTCTGGACAGCTTCATCCGCGCGGCATCACCGAAAATAAATGTATAATAGAAATCGGAAGCTTACGAATTAATTTTCTGTGAAGGCAAACCGATAAAGTCCAACTAAAAGAAACTTACACTTGACGTTTCGTTGGCTCCGATTAACTGCGTCAATCGTTTACGACTGGTCAAGCCAGCGAAACCTCTTAAATAAAATGAAATCCAATTTAAGTACATTATACAGGCTGTTACTGAACTTGAGTCTTTTATAGAAACCATTTGTTACCTGTTAAGCAAAAGTTTATTATTTAATGTAATTCTGTTGTACAGGGCTGGGTCACGAAGTAAAACTCTTATCACAAGAACAGAAAAGTTTATTGCAGATGGGTGTACGTGTAGCTTTTTAACTAAATTGAAAGAAAAACATAGAAGAAAGCTTTGGCTGATTCTATCTTACAATTAGACGAGGTAGGTATATACAGGGGGGAAAGGTGCTGTTCCACAAAAGACGATGATTAAACCCAATATGCCCATATTTATTCCAGGGTGTATCATAAATAAATGACGCAAATTACAGTCAGTAAGCTTGTAAACACGTAAGTGGGGTTAAGTCCTGCGTTAAATTGTTAATTATATGATCAGAACAGGACCAAATGTCAAACTTTAGAATCATGTCATTCACACTTTGTTGCGTCGTATATACTTCGTCTAATGTATCTTTTTTACATACGTCATCGAGTTATATCTTCTATCCGTATGAAACACAACAGTACTTTCTAGGCAAATTCGATACCATTTGGATAGTATCTGTAAAAGAAGTATAAAACCATCACGTATCAAAAGCAAAGCAAAGCATTTTTAGATCTTTTCTCTCAAGAAACACATTTTATGATCAGACATGCTGTATATATTTTCTTAAAAGAAAAAGATGATAGCAGTCACTAGGTGTAACGTAAGTAAATGTTAGATACATTTTTAACTTTAAGTTTAAATACATTTTAATTTTTTCTTATCTAGCATATTAGATCATACCCTAACGTCATTTCGTTTTCTAATCAGAAGAAGTAACGCAGATTGATGTATATATAAGGTGTACTTATGTATATATAAGTTGTACTTATGTATATATAAGTTGTACTTATATATACATACCTGTACCTCATGCAAAAGCACCTTTCCATGAAATGTAGTAGAGTAGTTGTTATCACTAGATTAATGATTCGAATTTGGTAACATCCTGTATGACTTAAATAAAAAAAAAAACAGTTTAATTATTTTCTTTAACAAAAAATAAAAAATCCTGTAATTTATTTCTCTGCAGTCACGATCGCGCTATTTCTTCAAAAAACAAAATTGTTATTACAAAAAAAAACAATTGATAATGAAGTTAAATTTTGTTGCCCTTATAGTTTTCTTTTGTTTTTGTTTTTTTGAAGTTAAATTTAGTTTCTTTTTTCAGAGCGATACCATATGTTTTTCTGAAAAAAAAATTGTTATTCAATAACAGTTTTTTTTCAGAAAAATATATTGGCACCGATGTAGAACAAAAACAAAAGAAAACAAAATTTAACGTCGTTGTCAATTGGTCCTCTTTTTGCAAATATTTACTTGAAAAATAATTTTGTTTTGCTTTGAGAAAAATAATATAAATAAAATAGATACATTGACGTCGCCGTGAAAAAAAAAAAAACAAAAGAAAACTATGAAGGCAACAAAAGTCAACTTCATAATCAATTGTTTTTTTTTGCATAAAAATTTTGTTTTCTGAAAAACATACTGGCACCGCTGTGAAACAAAAACAAAAGAAAACAAAATTTAACTTCAATTGTTTTTTTTGCAAGACGAATAACAATTTTTTCAGAAAAATATATCTGAAAAAAAAAACAAAATTTAACTTTTTGGTTCCTTTTTGCAAATTCTTGAAAAATAATTAATTTTGTTTGTTTTCAAAAAAATATATTAATAATAATAATAATAATATCGACATCGCTGTGAAAAAAAAAACAAAAGAAAACTTTAAGTGAGATGATTATCATTATCAATTGTTTTTAACTTCATTATCAATTGTTTTTCTTTGCATAAAAAATTTGTTTTCTGAAAAATATATTGGCAGCGCTGTGAAACAAAAACAAAAGAAAATAAAATTTAACTTCGTTGTCAATTGTTTTTTTGACAAAGGACCAATTGACTATGAAGTTAAATTTTGTTTTCTTTTGTTTTTGTTTCACAGCGGTGCCAATATATTTTTCAAAAAACAAAATTGTTATTACAAAAAAAAACAATTGATAATGAAGTTAAATTTTGTTGCCCTTATAGTTCTCTTTTGTTTTTGTTTTTTTGAAGTTAAATTTAGTTTCTTTTTTCAGAGCGATACCAATATGTTTTTCTGAAAAAAAGTTGTTATTCAATAACAATTTTGTTTTTTGAAAAATATATTGGCACCGATGTAGAACAAAAACAAAAGAAAACAAAATTTAACTTCGTTGTCAATTGTTTGTTTTGACAGACTTGAATAACAATTTTGAAAAAAAAAAACAAAAGAAAATTTTGAGAGCGATAATTATCATGGTCAATTGTTTTTAACTTCATTATTAATTTTTTTTTTTTTTTGCATAACAACTTTGTTTTCAGGAAAAAATACTGGCACCGCTGTGAAACAAAAACAAAAGTAAACAAGATTTAACTTCGTTGTCAACTGTCTTTTTTTTTGATGAAGACAAAACAAAAACAAAAGAAAACAAAATTTAACTTCGTTGTCAATTGTTTATTTTTTTGCAGACTTGAATAACAATTTTTTTTTTCAGAAAGATAAATTGGTATTGCTCTGAAACAAAACAAAATCAAAAGAAAACTATGAATGCCACATGTCTTGTCTCCATTGTCAATTGCTTTTTTTGCACAGACTTAAATTTTGTTTAAAAATCAAAAGAAACCTATGAGTGCAATCTCAGTTTTTTTTTAAGATATAGTAATATTGCTTTCGTAAAAATATATTGGCATTGCTGTGAAAAACAAAACAAAAGAAAACTGTACATGCAAAAAAATTTTACTTCATTGTCAATTATTTTTTTTTGTTTCAAAGATGAAGACAATGCTACAGTATTGCCTAATTTTTACAAACTTAAATTTAAAAAAATTGTTTTCAGAAAATGATATTGCCATCGTAGAAGAATAAACAAAAGAGAACTGTAAATGTCACAAATTTTAATTGTCATCGTCAATTGTTCTTTTTTTATCAAAAACGTGAAGCTTACAAGTTGCACGCAGTGTTGCCAGTGCAGTCACGATCGCGCTATTTCTTCTCGAATGAAATTAAGGATTCTGATACACTTAATGCCAACGTTCGCTTTCGTCGTATTCATAAATGACTCCAGCTTGATTTCACCCTGTATAATTGAATTAAAAAAAGTTTAGTGATTATTTTTTTTTGAAGTCAAGAATCCTGTAGTTTATTTTGATTTCTGTTCAGTGATAGTCGAGCTACTTTTCTTGAATTAAATTATTGATTCTGATCGTTTATTGTGACGTAGGCCTTCGTCGTATAATAAATATGACTCGAGTTTGGTAACACCCTGCTTAATTTAAATAAAAAAAAAATCTCGTATAAAACGAAATTAATATTTAAGTAACTAAAAAAAATTGAATAAATAAATTGATTATCCAAACGCTCATAAACAAATGATATTTAATAATATTTTGCGCAATGCGATTATTGTAACTTCGCCTCCAACTTTCCAACTCCTATCGTCGGGTTAAATCCGAGGACATTCTTGCATACGCTTATATACCTGAGTCCTTGTGACACAATAAAACAAGAACCTGTCGAGACAAGTGCAAACGTGCACAGGGGATGTCCAGTCTCGAGAATCCCGAGAATGTAGACATAAATCGGGCTCATCCCGTTTTACATTCTATACAGTACGCTTCTTTTTTTTTATTCCCCTCTTAATGATTAATATCTCGAAGTTAAATCGGAATACGTAACCACGTTCAAGCAAAAATGTGAGGAATTTTTGCGATCATTTCATGCATTTCTTCGTCAATGCTACTCATTAGAAAATGTAATTAATTGCACGCTGAGATATTCCGTGAATATTGTTGAGTTGAGTTGATTTGAAACTTGGTATGCATCATTAATTTTATTGAAAATTATACTAGTAAAAAAATTATTTATATTTTGGTCCACCCGGTATATCCCATCAAATTTGTTAATTTAAAATATTTTCTACTAAACACACGTCTTCATTTCCTTCTTCGTTGTGTACGTTATACGAGGGAGGCGATTAGAAAAATGAAATTTACTCCTTGTTTACCGTCCAAAACGAATCCGGACGCTTCTTTATGGCGTAAAAACAGCCCATCTATTAATAAACAAGCGGATTTACTTTGACAGGCGCAAAGAAATAAATAAATAGATAACTTGCGCCTCACCTTTCGCTCTTACCTGAGCGCTGACGTCCTACCAACCAACAGCACGCACAAAAGACACTGGCGCCTAAGCAACACCCATAAAATATGGCCCAAAATCCTTTGATCTTTTCATGGGAGGACCCCCCTAATTCATAAGGAGCGGGTTTACCACCGCAAAGGTAATTCACAAATCATATTGTATCTGATTTTTAAAGAGGGGGATTCGGTCTGGGTTTAAATTTCTAAAGCTTTTGTGCCTTGCAAAATATTTTACTATATTTCATCATTATACCAAAAAAAAAAAAAAATACAAAGACATATACAGAGTGCCTTTAAAATGTGGTCAAATTAAAGAGGATTCGATTTATACGATTTAATCATTTTTAGTACTTTGTTGTCATGTAACCAAATTGAGTTTTTTTTCAGTATTCGACTTCTTCCTGGTACGTCTTCTTGTTTGTGCTAATGCTTTGATCACTTTAGTCATCAGTCCTAGTTTTGTTATTTCCTTTCTATGCTGTGGATACGACCCTTCCTTCCTTTCTACATATTTGTATATCATGGGGTGGCATAATGGCACTTACATGATTTTTTGTTTGTTTTTAAATATAGGCAATGTATAGGGGCGCTACAATTATCTTTGTCCAGGGGTGTCAAGGGCATCTTGTGCTGACTCTCCTCATCGTCATTGAGCAGAGTCGGAAGAAAATAACGGTTGGTTTGATTGGCAACCATCTATCAATGGCACGCAATTGCTTTTTCTTAATTACGCCAATTCTGACGATGTTTATATTCGGCCAGGAGTTCCACAAGGTTCAAAAATTGGACCATTACTATTTGCAATTTACGTATCTTTCTTACTTTCTGGAACGCTTTGGGTACGCTGCTTATACACAGTTGTACGCCTCGTTTGACCTTTCAGATTTACAACCTACCATGAATAAGGTTAGTATAGTTGATCTGGCTCAACTCTATGGTGTTCCAAAATGGGAACATATTTGGCATAAATTGAATGTTGCTGATTGGCTACAAATTAAAGACAAACGACTTCTTCATCTTGCATGCATCAGTCAAAAAAAAAAAATTTTCAAAAACACCTCCAACCTTTTTGTTACATTTTAGACATAGGATGTTCACGATATTAGTGAGACAGTTTAGTGAGCGAACTTTTCAATAGAACTTTAATATTGGATATTTTTTTTATGTTGCTTGGCCGAAAGAAACAAGAGGAAGACACCAAATTCGCGAGACCACAGGGACGAACAAGGAGATGAAAAGTAGAAGAATGGTTGAATTGTGCTGTGGAATGAGCATGAAATACGCACAAACGCCATCGACATCTACTGGGAAAAATTGAACTAAGCAATAATAAAATCTGCTGTGACATCCTGTGGTATGACAAGAGCATCATCTCACAAAAATCAGCCACCATGGTGGAATCAAGACTGACCAAAAACAATGTGACTGAAAAAAGAAAGCGTGGAAGGAATAGCTACAATAAACAGTAGATATACGAGAGATATAGAAAGAAAAGAAAGGCAGTCAGAGATCTAAAAAAAAACATTCGTGGGAGGATAGGGAAATGACACAAAATGTCACAAAAATCAAGAGTAACGAAGACATTCTTGGCTTCCGGTTGGAACCGCGTGTCTCGGATTTCTTCACTGCCGACGTTTCGCGTCGTTAGTCGTTGAGACTCAACGACTAACGCGAAGCAGCAGCAAGACCAACAGCAGCATCACCACCAGCAGCAGCCCTGAGGAAGTTCTTCTGCAACGAAGAACGAAACGTCGGTAGTGAAGAAATCCGAGACACGCGGTTCCAACCGGAAGCCAAGAATTCAACAATGGACGACGGCCGCGGAAAACTTCAAGTTAAATTAGTAACGAAGACACTTTACGAAGCAGGAATGTACTTCCAAAACTTTCAAATGTGTCTTGGAATCAAAAACGGTGCAAAAAAAAGCTTGCGGAAACTACAGATGAATCTCTCTATTAAGTATACCTGGGAAAGTATACGAACGGATTCTCGAGAGACGATTGAGAGTGAGTGTACAGGATAATTTGGAAGACGAACAGTGTGGTTTCAGGGAGGGGATAGACACGCAGGACCAAATTTCCATTGTCCGACAATTAATTGGAAAGGTACTGAGAAAAGATGGTTCAATGTTCCTAGCTTTTATAGACGCTTTCGACATGTTGCCAAGATGTGAAATTTGGAGAACACTAGAATTAACGATGGACTGATACAAGCTATAAAAAGGTTGTACGTCCTTCAAACAAAGCTCTCAGGATTGGGAAAGTTCATTCACAGAGTTTTACTACCGTAACAGGAGTTATATAAAGAGATCATGAAGGAGATCATTACAATTGCAAGAATTATCAATTTCGCCCGTTGAAAATTGGTGCTCTTCTTCTCCTTATTGCAGATTCTCAGCAAAAACCTTAAAAGAACAATGAATGCTGGTATACCAACTTAAATAGAATAGAGATGGAACCAAAGTCATCTTGGTGTCAAATCACACTCATGAGATGGATGTTGAAGCTCAAATGGGGAATGGGGACATCCAAGAAGAGCTGCACTACCATTTGGACACTACTGACCGCTACTCTCAATTTCTATGAGGAATAAATTCAATTCAAAACCTAACAAAGTTAAAAAATATAAAGCAGCATTCCTTCCAATAATCACTTACAGCAGTCAATCGTGAATTTTAACTAAAAAACAAAAAAGGAAAATTCAAGCTGTTGAAATGAAGTTATTGCAAACCACATCAGGAGTTACAAGCCTTCAAAAGAAACCAAATGTGGAAATGTGGCAACGGTTAGGAGTCAGCAGTTTGGAAATACATCTCAAGAAAAGCCAAATGAGATTGTTTGGCCATAAGAAGAGAATGACTAGTGAACGTTTGGTGGAAAGAGTTTGGGAATGTGCAAGTTCCATCAATGAAGAACAACAACGCCAGCTGATCACGAGGGAGAAATCGTCCAAGTCTCCAAAACTGTACGGGCTATCGAAGATACACAAGGAAGGTGTTTCACTCGGATCAATCGTCAGTTCCATCGGATCACCGTTGCAGCGACTAGCTAAATTCCTGGCGAAACAGCTTCAACCCTACGCCGAAGAAGCGGAATCTTTCGTGAAGACCGCAAGCCACTTCATCGATCGTGTAAGGAACATCACCCTCGAACTAGTAAGCTTCGACATCGTATCACTCTTCACTAACATACCAACAGAAGAGGCAGTGGACATCTTACAACGCAAGTATCACATCTCAGAAGATATAAACCTGACGAGGCATTGTGTGAAGAATACGTACTTCATATTTAAAGAACAACGGTACAAACAAGTAGAAGGAGCACCTATGGGATCACCATTATCACCGATAATAGCCAACCTTTTTATGGAAGACTTGGAAGTAAGAGCTATAGAAGCAGCAAGCCACAAACCACTCTTATGGCTGACGATACTTTCGTTATATGGACACACGGAGAAGAAGAATTACGAAGATTCCACGAACGAAATAGAAAATAACAGCAGCCTCCCCTTCCTAGACGTGCTGATAACGAAGCAACAGAATGGAAGCCTCAGATATTCAGTGTACCGCAAACCGACACACACAGATCGCTACTTGAACGCTCAATCGCATCATCATGCAGGGCAACTACAGTCCGTCATGAAGACACTCGTAACAAGATTACAGAGACTAAGAGACTTGACGAATAAACAGCAAGAAATGGAGAAATTGGAGAAAGCACTGCTTCAAAACGGTTTCTCAAAAAAACAAATCAAGAGGGCGCAAAGACCACGTCGGGAGAAACAAGAAAAGGAAGAAGGGAAACCACTTGGAAGAACCATACGTAAAAGGCACAACAGACAAAATAAGCAGAGTCCTCAGAAGGCATAAGATCGAAACAACGTTCAACACGGATAAGAAAACCAACAACACCCTGCCAACTCCAAAAACAAAAATAGAATTGGAAAGCCAGGGAGTATATAAAATCCCTTGCCAGGACTACGAAATAGTTTACGTAGGACAGACGAACAGAAGAGTCAGTGTAAGAAGAAAAGAACACCGCAATGCCGTCGAGAAGAACGAAAAAACTTCTTCGCTTGCACGACATGTAACGGCCACATCATACAAGATAGATTTTGACAATACAAAAACAATAGCCAGCATACAACACACTTCCAAAAGGATCATACGAGAAGCCATAGAAATAGAAAAGCACCCGAAGAATCTAAACACAAGAGACGACACTCAACGACTACCAACATCGTGGAAACCAGCATTACAGACAAAACCGAGATCATCGGGATCATGTCTTGTATGGCAATCTTCTAGTACTGATGCTGGGTTCTTCATCGACAATATTTAAAATATTTATCTCAGCATCCAACACTTGTGGAGTTGTCTTTGAGCCACGACCATTTGCAGGACGAAAATGTCCGTGATCACGCAAATGCTGCACCACCGAAACAAAAGTGCTCCTATGCGACACTTGTAAGGGAAATTTTTTTGATCCACAAACGACGAGCGCGACGTGCATTTCCTAATGCTTCGCCGTATAAGAAAATCTGATATCGATATCGATTCATTCTACACTTCCGCCTGATTGTAAGTAAATACTAAACTTCACAAGAACAAGGCCACTAAACGATGCTTAGGTTTGTTTGTATTGAAAAGTTGTAAATTTGGATTAAAGAAAGAGATAAAAAAGATATCTAAGCTTCAACAGTATTGGTAAAAATCGGGTTAATTATTTTATTTTTTTATTTATTGGAAAATTAACTCTGCAAGGAAGATCGAAATCGAAGTATTACTTTTCATTTACTCAAAAAAAATCTTTTTTTATACTTAATTCAATCGCATCCTGTATATTACTTTTGCTACCAATTATTATCACAAAGTCTAAGATATAATTTTTTATTATTTTTTTGTCGTAGGAGTGAATCAATTTTATTAACAAAAAAATAAATAAAATGAAATATAACTGTTGTCACGTAATGCAGGAGTTTAATGTCCTCCTGTGATAACTACAATGTAAACATTCGTGCAATTCCCTCGTATGACTAATTTAACCACTTAGATCATCGTTCTTATGGACACGATTTAATTGTTACAAAAACCGCCGGCACGTGCATAAAATTTGCGTAAATTAATTGCGCTGCATTCGTTTTCAATTGGAAGGGGGCAGGCCCGGAGCAAGGCCCGAATACGACTCCGCTCGATTCGAATATTATTTACAGCAAAGCAGATCGCGTAAACAAACGATTTGTCATTGAAAATAATTAGTTCCAGTAAGCGTTTCAATTACACGGCTAATTACACGCAATTAAGCTTCTTACATACAAACACAGGCAATAGATTTCTAATAAAACATCGCAGGTAATGACTCAAGCCTACGCTGGGATGGTAATTAATGCACTCTGTTTGTGCATCTAAATTTCCGTAAATTAATAAAGGTATTCGCCGAGACGAACGCAAGCCATAAATTCCGAAATAAAACATTCTATAATCGTTCGGATACTCAATGCCACAAGGTTAATTAACATAAATCAAGCGAGGAAAAAAAAAACACTTTCTTGATTATATGTATAAATAAATGTAGCTCATTCCTCTTCTAAAAAAAACTGTGCCACTGGGTTTAGGAAAATATTAATTTTACTTTCTCTATAATTTAATCAATAATAATTATTCGTAATACTTCGAGCTTGACTTTGGGAAGTGTAAGGACTGTCGGCTGGCGGTGACTTAGGCACTCGTTGAAATCGGTGTTGTACTTAAGCACCAGCATTACGACATCATAATGCAGCAGACACTGATAGGAAACTGGTGATATTTTGAGCCGCATACGTATCAGTTAATAATATTTTAATAAAAACAAACCCTTCGTTGTTACTTATTCCGCATGTCCTTAAAATTCATCGTTTAATAACTACTCTCTCTCTCTGCTTTAAACAAATGATTAATTTCAGCGAATTATTTCACCTCATCCTGTCTCATTAAAACGTCAACCCTTCAACAGTGACAGTCATGAAACATCTCGCATTCGGTTATTCGTTCTGGTCGATACTCTTCGCGTGGCATTCCCGGAAAATGCGACAGGATAGATACTTCTTGTGCACGAAATTCTCGCTAAAAATAACGCACGAAAACAGGTACACACACTTCCTTTCGCCGGCAAACAAATCACGAAACTCAAATAAATACAGCGTGCGAGTTATTCCTGTCCATTGCCGTGAATCACGAGATTTAATTGGCGGGAATTAAACAAAATTCTGCGAAGGAGCAAATCGACTTTGCTTCCTTCATTAAACCTGCAGAGTTTCCTCTTCGAGAAAAAAATGACACAGGAAGAATTAAAAGCTTCTTGGAAGCTTCGACTTCATTAAACCTGCACGGTTTCCTCTTCGGAAAGAAATTGACATAGGAAAGCTGACTGCATTAAACCTGCTCAGTTTCCTCTTCGAAAAAAAATTGACACGGGAAGAATGAAAAGCTCAGTGACTTGTGGAAATAAATTCAATGGGATGTGACCATAACACGATCGGAATTTAATGAGATCATGTCAGAGTAATTTTCGCATCTGACTTAATTAATTGGTAATTATCATTAATAAAGTCGACGTGATGGCTTTCAGCGGAGTTTCTAATTAAAAATTAGCTGAGGGGATTTAAATTACTCTCATAGCGAAACTATCACGTTGAGTGAAAACCGGCCGGATTAAATAACGAAAATTATTTTTTGCCTTTCGTCACCATACACACGCACGATGTTCTTAAAATACATATTTGCAAACGTAATGCTACAAAATTAATTTCTTTGTTTAATAAGAAAATAAATATTTGCTGGACGCGCGAAAGTGAAATTGTGTAACTTGTATGTATTTTGGGGTTTCACGGAACTTAATTATTATTACGTGGATGTCTACAACTAATATTTGCTCATGTTTTTTTAATTCCATTCATATTTTCCTTTCGATAGCTCATTTATTATTGCCTGGCCTCAATTTTTTTTCCTGATTTCTACGACTTCGTATTCATTTATTTTTCCCTACCAAGATACTTTTCCTTGGCAAATAATAAGTTGGATTGTTTGTAGGGATGTCTTCTTCATCTTCTCGTTTATGCTAATGTCTTCAATTCGTAAATGTTTTGATCACTACGTTAAAACTAAATCTAAACAACAGTTCAGAGGGAACCAAAGCTTACGTCAGGTAAAATATTACCCAAAATTAACGTATACGCAAGTCAACGCAAAAGTTATAAGAGGGTGTCTACAATACCAAGACGATCTCCATCTATCCCACTATGTGTTCGTCCTTGGGAAAGCTGCGACTCTCGTACCGGATTTTATAACAGGTCGGCAGTTCCCAACAGGGTTTTTGAACGGCGAACAATGCTATCGTGGGAGAAAAGGCCCTCGAAATCGATGATATATCAGCAACAAACTCGTTCGGGAAGAACCAAATGGTTACGTTAACTTGAACCAGGGGGGAAAGGTTGCTTCCGACCCTAATTATTCGCACCCCATAACGTGCTATTGGAAGAAAATACAACTATAAGTGAAATACAATAAAGAGAGAAAAGCTAGATCACCCCAAAAACAATTGGCCAAACTTAAGGAACACGTGGTGTCTTCATTTGCTAAAAAGCGTTGGATTTGATCTTCACAGGCAAAACTAAATTCCCAATAATTCTGGGCGGTCAAAATCCTCAGAGCACAGGTTCAAAAAGCTATTGTTTCTGGAACATTCACAGTGTTCCCAAATGTCACGGAAAATAACAAAGAACAATTTAACAGAAGACTAATCTTGGAGTATGGAAACGAATAGAGCAAATGAAGAAACTGAAAGTAGATCCATTTGGTAAACCGAAACCGGAACGTAATAACAGTTCTTACTTTAATTCAAACTTTATTAGCGGATTATTAAATAAGAAAATGAATTTCTACAAAAGGTAAAAATAGGCTTCTTTTGGGAAAAGAGTCAAGGAGGGTTAAAGTAGGCACTTTACGCAAACCAAAAGAGGGTTAAATCAACAAAGTGTCCATCTGGTACACAGATGGATCAAAGACTGCAAAGGAAGTAGCCATGGGTATTTATGGCCCAAAATACCAGGCCTCAATAGGCTTAGGTTTTACCCCAAGCTGAAACATTTGCAATAAATCTATGTGCCCAGGGAAGTCATTTTCTTATACATAGGTACAATGTAGATGGGCCTTTCCAGAAAAAAAAGACAGACACAGAAAGAAAGGTGCCAAAAACGAAATGCTGTACCAAGGCTTTTCGTTTCGTCTTTAGTGCCGGCGACTGTACCTAAGCTTCCAAAAAAATTGATCTCTGGGACATCTGGTTTAGAATTGTACTAAAAATAGACGTAGAAAATACAGTAAGTCGCCATGTAATGCCGTGGACAAATCTGTCACACCAAAAAAAGTTGCTGTTGGCATCTTTATAGACATAGAGGATGTCTTTGACACCTCATTTAAAAGCTGTCATAAAATGTGGCTTTACTCCACCGACAATTCGATGGATCAAATCATTAGCAGGAGTAGAAAAAACAACGACCACAGCAAAGGTGGGGTCGTCGACAATCTACTGAGAGAAATGGTCGATGAAGGTCATCATGTTCTTGGTTATGCGGATGACATAGTCATACTTATCAGAGGAAAAGCATAATCTCCAACCTAATGCAGAATACTCTGAACATGATCGTTAGATGGTGCCATAAGGAGGAACTTAATGGAAATTCTAAAAAAGGCATCGTAGTACCATTTACGAGACGTACGAAGCTGGCTTTAATCGCTCCCCCTTTAAACGGACTCACTACATAGTTCTCGAAAGAGGTAAAATATCTAGAAGTAATCCTGAATACGAAGCTCAATTGGAAAGCACATCTCATTAAGACATATTCAAAAGCAACGTGCCTTTCTGGATATGTCAAAAGCACTTTGGTAAAACATGGAGCCTGAAACAGAAAACGATTCAATGGTCATAAACGGCAGTAGTAAGGACTCTTTAGTGTGATGAACAAAGGCCACTGAGGTAACCACGCAAAATAAACTGCAGCGATTAGCGTGTCTGGGAATAACAGGAGCCGTGAATACTACCGCACCACCAGTAGCTCTGGATGTCTTGCAGGACATCCCATTACTTTACTTCCAGTTGCAGAGGGAAGACACGCTAGCTTCTTCTTTGAAACTAACCCAGATTAGGAAAACAAACCAGGTGATCGCACAGGTCATCTTAAAAAAATGCGTTTTTGGCAGCCAGGCATATTAGAAAAACCCTCAGACTTGATGTTGAAAGTGTTTGACTTTGACATACCTTATGAAGTGGATCTTAGTAGTCGCCATACGGTTAAAAGCCAATAAAGCACAATTAGACAACAATATTTCCATCTGGTACACGGATGGATCAAAGACTGCAAAGGGGACAGGCATAGGTATTTATGGCCCAAAATTTAGGCCTCAATAGCCTTGGGTTTTACCCCAACAATTATGCAAGCTGAAACGCTCGCAACAAATCGATGTGCCCAGGAATGCCTGAGAAGGAACACAAAGGGCAATATTAGGTTCTCACTTTAATTCGAAACTTTATCACCGCATTATTAAATAAGAAAATGAAGTCCTGCAAAAGGCAAAAGTAGATTTTCTTTAAAATAGGCATTTTAGGCAAAACAAAAAGATACTTAAATCTTTTTAATTTACATGGAACACTAGACTAGGCTTTCCAAGGAAAAAATTATTGCAGGACAGATTAGAATGAAAGGTAAAACTCAAAAACATTTCCAGAAAACTGATCTCTGAGACATCTGGACTGGTTTGGAAACATACTAACAGTAGATCCAGGAAATACAGTAATTCGTTATGGAAGCGAAGAAAGACTGAATGGTACATGAGAAAGTAAGGCAAATAAGAGGTGAAATATGTAGGAGTAACCCTTGATACGAAGCTCACTTAGAAAGCACATGTCGATAAGTTTTCTGAAACAGGAAATGATCCAATGGTCATAAACGGCAGTAGTAACACCCGTAGTTACTTATGCCTCTTTAGTGAGGTGGATAAAGACCACTGAGGTAACTACGCAAAATCAACTGCAGCGATTAGCGTGTCTGGGAATAATAGGGAATACCACCGCAGTAGCAGCTCTGGAAGTCTTGCAGGATATCCCAGTACTTCCCGGTGAACGACAGGTCATCTTAGAATAATGGATTTTTGGTAGTCAGGCATATTAGGAGAAACCTCAGACATGATGCTAAAAGTGTTTGACTTTGACATACCACCTTATGAAGTGGATATTAATAGTCGCCATATGGTTAAAAGCCAAATAGCACAGTTAGGCAACAATGTCTCCATTTGGTATACGGATGGATCAAATAGTGCAAAGGGGACAGCCATAGGTATTTACGGCCCTAAGTATCAGGCATCAATAGCTTTAGGTACTACCCTAACAATTATGCAAACTGAAATAAATCTACGTGCCTAGGAGTGCCTGAGAAGGAACCACAAAGAAAAATATTCGGATCTCACTTTAATTGGAGTTCGAATTTTAACTGATCACGTCAATTCTGTTTAAAGGTCAAGTTCGTGCCCGACGCAATCATAAAACCATGAAACACTTTCCCTCAATCCCAAACACTTTTGTGTTTTAAAGAACAAAGATCTGGATCACATTTAATGAGATGCGCCCGGCCAAAAATTCCTCGACCAAAAGAAACAATGCACGAATTCAACCTTGCCGGCGACAGATATAAATTCGTCGCCGGACGAAATCCTTAATCGGGCGGCATCTGCAGAGTGAATCACCTAATCGCGAAACGAACAAAAAGTGTTACAAGGGGACCACTCTCGGTTTCGGCGATCGAAATCACCGGGGCCCCGTAAATATGCAGGAATGCAGAAGGGTTAGCACGAGACGGACGCATTTTTGGCCGAGCGCCCGCGGTGTTACTCACTTAATATGGGGCTCTTAAGTGTTGGCTTAGGTCACACCTCGGAATCGATATTTTGAAGTTGAACGTTTCATTATGTTTATTTAATCAACCTTTTGCCAACACGTCGAGACTGGTTTGTTTTTTATTTGCGTCAAACGTCAATAGACAAGACAACCATATAAGGCAGTGATTTGTTAATTATATGTATATTATACAATTCTGTATTAGCGAACGAAGTTAATAAATTACTGTGAAGTTCCCTCCACGGTACTTTATCCTCATTACTTTTAATAACACCCTCGTATCTTATACGTGTATAACTAGAATGTTGCTTGCTTGCTTGCACCCACTATATTAAGAGTCAACGAATGCAGAATAACCATTCGCCTTAATAAACACTTTATTTTATTCCTCCACCACTCAACCACTAGACACTAACGACCCAATTTGACCCATTTCCATGAACATTATGCCTCTATTTAAGCCGATAATAAGAACAGATTTGGAGTGCGGTGGGTTTATCTCCAGTAAACGCGCACATACGTTTTATCTGAATTGCTTTCTAGTAAGTACATAGCATTACACATTTAAGACCGTTTGCCTACTGAAAAAAGAAACCAACAAAAATGAAAACAAACGGGGGCTGTTACGAATATTGCGTTTTAATTTTTAATGCGGAGGGAGCGTATTCAAACGGGGCTCGTTATTAACTGTTGTTTAATCAGTCAACAGCGCCCCGCCGATTGTGTTCCGGGGGTAGTATCGATTTAGGGCGTCCAGAAAATAATTTCGGGGTGCCCTTGAGGTCAAAACAGAGGTTCATAAGTCAACCCTAATCTCACAGCCGGTGAATCGCATAAGTAGAGATGGTTTTGCGACTAATCACTAATCCAATGCCGTCTTTTTTTTTACCCCAAAAATGATTAAACATCTGGTGTTTTAAAAGTAACGAAAACGAGTAGGTAATTTCTAGTCGAACAATTTTGGAAAATTAAAATTGAATGTTAAAGAAAGGATGGGGAATACTAAAAGGGGCATCAGGGTGATGGCAAACAAAAAGTGGCAAACAAAAAAAAAATCTATTGCTGATTTGCTCTTTCGGCCATAGAAGAATCGATTGAAAAAAAAATGATGTTGGAGAAATACGATAAAAAGTTATTAAAAAAAATGCCAATGCTGTTAAGCTGCGACGTGAAGCTGAAGCTAAAGATAATAAAAGATAACGATATAGATACTATGAGTGCCAAAAGTAAAACATGTTGGAAAAGAAATAATAATAAGAATTTCAAAGAAGATTGGAAAGGAGACAAGAAGAACCATAATTTCGATCTGGAGTCTATGTGAGAAAGTTATATTAGAAACCGCACAGAAATACGTGGAGGAAACAAATGCAATTGCGTAATAAGTCGGTTAAAAAGGAAATTACGTTAAGCAAAGAAAGCCGACGGAAACGCTTGTGGACGAAGTTAAATGAAGACGAAATCAAAAGGGTATGGAAGATTTAAGGAATCTATTCAGTTAAGGAAAAAAAGTGAATGAAGGCAAACAAAATGAACTAAATTTCTCCAGAATTCCCCAAGTCTTAACTTCAGGTAAGGCGGACTTAGAAATTGATGTAATCCATTCTTTATTGATCGCCCTATGGTGTCGAATTTCTTCCAAACTTTGTACCCCTTATTTTCGTTTCTTACTCATGTACCATTCAGTCTTTCCTCGCTTCCCTTAATGTATTTCCTGGATCCACTTTTAGTACGTTTCCAAACCATCGCAGATGTCGCAGAGATCAATTTTCTGGAAATATTCTGGAATTTTACCTTTTGTTCTAATCTGTCCTGCAATAACTTTTCTTGGAAAGGGCACATAGATTTATCGTAAGTGTCTCAGCTTGCAGAATTGTTGGGGTAAAACCCAAGGCCTAATATTTTGGGCCATAAATACCTATGCCTGTCCCCTTTGCAGTCTTTGATCTATCTGTGTGTACCAGATGGAAATATTGCTGTCTAATTGTGCTATTTTGGCTTTTAACCGTATGGCGACTACTAAGATCCATTTCATAAGGTAGGCCAAAGTCAAACGCTTTCAGCATCATATCTGAGGGTTTTTCTAATATGCCTGGCTGCCAAAAACCTAATATTCTAAGATAACCTGTGCGACCACCTGGTTTGCTTTTCCTAATCCGGGTTACTCTCAAAGAAGCTAGCGTGTCCTCCCTCTGCAACTGTAAGTGAAGTACTTCCAGAGCTGCTGTTGCGGTAGTATTCATGGCTCCTGTTATTCCCAGACACGCTAATTGCTGAAGTTTATTTTGCGTGGTTACCTCAATGGTCTTTGTTCACCACACTAAAGAGGCATGAGTAACTAGTCCTTACCACTGCTGTTTATGACCACTGAATCATTTTCTGTTTCAGGCCCCATGTTTTACCAAAGTGCTTGTGACATATCCAAAAAGACGCTGTTACCTTTGAATCTGTCTTATTGACAAGTGCTTTCCAATCGAGCTTCGTTTCCAGGGTTATTTGTAGATATTTCATCTCTTTGGAGAGCTGTATAGTGAGTCCGTTTAAACGGGGAGCGATTAAATCCAGCTTCCTACGTCTCGTAAATGGTACTACGAAGGCTTTTTTAGGGTTTACATTAAGTTCCTCCTTATGACACCGTCTGTCGATGATCTTCAGAGTCTTCTGCATCAGGTTGGATATTACGCGTTCATGTTTTCTTCTGATAAGTATGACTGTGTCATCCGCATAACTAAGAACATGATCACCTTTGTCAGTCATCATTCTATCAGTAGATTGTCGACGATAATAGTGGACAGCAGCGGTAATAAACCCCACCTTTGCTGTCGTCATTGTTGTTTCTACCCCTGCTAATAAAGCTGTCGCCGTCCGACTATCTAGCATTGATTTGATCTATCGAATTGTCAGTGGATTAATGTCACGTTTTATGGCAGCTTTTTCAAGAGATTTAATGAGGTGTTATGTCTATAAAGGTGCCAAGAGCAACTTCCTTTGTTTTTCCACGCCATTACAGAACGAGTTCTGCATTTTCTAGGTCTATTTTTAATATAATTCTAAACCATTCCAGATGTCCCAGAGATCAATTTTTTTGGAAGTGTTCTTGAAGCGTAGGTACAGTCGCCGACACTAAAAACGAAATGAAAAGCCACAAACTTGTTCGAAAACCAATCCAACCCAACGTTGTTTACTACTCGCTTATGGTGGGGGTCTTGGCATAGAGTTTCGTTTTTAGTGCCGATGATTGTACCTTTCTTTCTGTGTCTGTCTTTAACCTTCCTTTTTTTCTGGCCTATCTACATTTTAGTATAACAAAATGACTTCTTTATAAATTAGAAAGATTTAACTATCTTTTGTTTTGCGTAAAATGTCTAACTTTATGTAAGAGAAAGAATCCTCTGACTTTTACACCAAATAAAAAAATCCATTAAAAAGTAAAATCATTCCAAAATACTCAGTTTTTGAGATATTTCAATTTGAGAAACTTGAATGGGGCGTCATAATGGGGCGCTATATCCTTACCAACTGATTTTTTTGAGTTTACTTACTTGAAGTTTGTTTCTTTTATTTTAAAATATAGGCAACGTATGTATGGGGGCGCTTCAGTTTTCTTTGCCTAGGGGCGTCAGCAATCCTGTGCCGACTCAGCTCAATGGTGATTTAAAGAAACATTTTTTATGAAGTAAATAAAAAAAAATGTCATCCCCCGTTGCCTTCAACTCTGCGATATATTATTGAACGTAGATCAAGTTGTAGTAAAACAACCGCATTATTAAATAAAAAAATAAATTTCTGCAAAAGGCAAAAATAGGTTTCTTTTTGAAAAACAGGCAAAAGTTAGAATAAAAACAAAAGATAGTTAAGTCATTCTAATTTATATGGAAGACGTTTTGTTTTACACAAATTACAAATAGGCCTTAAAAAAAGATTATTTGCATTAAAGACATATACCGGGTGTCCACTTTGATTTTGCACCCTAGGAATTTCAATGCAATTTTTTATAACTGAAGCAGCATTCTAAATGCAGGCTTGTTGATTGATGACGTCTGCATGTTCGCCGGATTTAACACCAAACGACTTCTTGTTGTGTGCCTAATCAAAGTGGAACCCAGTATATTTTCAGAAAATTAACCTCTGGGACATCTGGAATGGTTTGGAAATATAGTAAGAATAGACCTAGCAAATGCAGTAGCTCGTTATGTAAGAGAAAAGAGACCAAAAGAAATAAGAGGAAGACACCATATTCGACACCACAACTAGATGAAACAATACAAGAGAAGAAAGCACATAATGCAACAGCTTCAAAAATAAAAGGAGAAACGGTAAGAAGAATATATGCTATGACGTATTTTAACAAAACAATTTACGCAAATTTTGATTTAAAAAAAAAGGTTAAAATAGGCATTTCAGTCAAAACAAAAGACATTTTGTTTTACACAATATGTACATGATTAGACCTTTCCAGGAAAAAAAGAGGTTAGTGCACCAAAGACTTAGGTACAATCCATTCACGATCTTCTGGTATTCAGAGTAGATCATATTAGGCTGCTATTTTTGTTGGTACCTCCAAGTGGACATGTTCCATTTTAATTTGATGGTTATATTTTTGAAAAGTGATCGTGAATAGATACTATTCAGAAAGCTTCAAATGCATACAAACTCTCTGAAGTATACGAATTGTATAAAATAAGGATAACAATGGCTCCATTTTGAACACATGCTTTGACAGATAAACAAATAAATCACTACAACACGAAGACAATTCAAATTTCAGTGTTAAAAAAATTCCTAGTATTTTTTTTACTTTTAATTAAAATTATAGTCTCAAATAAAGTTTATTTACAGAAGTAACGTGTCCACCATAAACACTTCGGCATCTTTTTATTGCCCAATATTATTGTTATCTATTGTATAGAATTGTTTAGTTCACTTGAAAGTAATACGTCAGATGATAATACATAATAATTGAGTAACTGATTAAACATATTTTTAATTTTAATTTTCTTACTTGACTTGAGCTTTCGTAACGTCTAAATAAATGTTTTGATTAAATTATGCGTTACTCGTCTCGGTTTATCGGTGATGTTTCAATAGAAATAGACTTCGGTAATAACAAAAAAAAAAATACTGACGACAACCAGAATTGAAAACATTATAATTAGTAAACACGTTCGTAATCTGTTTGGTTCGTTAATTATTATAATTTCGTTTTATGTGGGCTCCGTTCAACGAGAAACAAATTCTGTTATTACGAGTGCCGCCCTCGAAGTTTATAAAAACGATCACTAGATGGCATTATTGAAATGTGACATGACTATTCGCGTAAAATTTGACGTTTGTTATTAACAATAACAGTGACAGCTCAGAAATCGGCGAATGAAAAAAATGGAAATTTCACACATGGATGATTTTTGACGATTTTAATAAAGGCCTAACTCAACAACAATGCATTGAATCGCTTCGTACAAGTTTTGGTGATGAAGCGCCATCAGAAAAGTCTGTTCACAACCGGTTTGCAGAATTTCGTCGTGGTTGTGCCACCGTCGGTGATGAATTTCGTAAATGTCGACCAAAATCGGTTATCCAAAAAACGTCGTAACTTGATTGAAGAGGATCGGCATGCTACTTACCGTGAGATAGAGGCATTCCTAGGCACATTGAAGACTGTAATACATTCGATTTGACATGAACATTCAGGTGTGAAAAAGATCTCTACCCGATGGATTTGATCGAAGGTCATTAAGAAGGTTCGTGTCAATTTATTTGGTATAAGGAAAAACGCCGCAACATGATTGAAGAGGATTGGCATGCGACTTAGCGTGAGATAGAGGCATTCCTAGACTGCAATACATTCGATTTTGCATGAACATTTAGGTGTGAAAACGATCTGTTCCCGATGGATTCGTTCGAAGGTCATTAAGAAGATTCGTGATAATTTATTTGGTGTAAGGAAATGTTAAAAAAATTCGGCCAAGAAACTGCAAATCCATGTACAACATCGACGAAACTTGGATACATTGAAACGAGCCAGAAACTAAGCAACAATCAACTGCTTGGATGTTTCAAGATGAACCAAATCCAACAAAAGTTGCTCGTTCACGAAGAACTTCCTAGGAAATGATTGCTTGTTGCTTCGGTTGTACTAAACATATCACAACCATTCTTTTAGAGGATCGAAGTGGTTGATGTATATAACAATTTGTTTGCCAGAACTCATCGATGAAATCAGGAAAAACAACCAAAAACGTCGCATCATCCTCCATCATGACAATGTCAGTTCTCACACAGCACATCTAACAATTGTTTGTTTGAAGGAATTAATGCCTGAATTCATCTGATTTATCGCCTAACGACTTCTTTGTGTTCTCGAATGTCAAACAAAAAATGCGTGGACAGCTCAAGAAGCTATTGAAGTCTTCAAAAACCATGTTCTAGAGATACCACCTTTAAAATGGAAACGAAATGTTTCGAGGATTGCTTTCGAACGCATGCAAAAGGCAACTATTTTGAAAAGCAATAAAACGATTTGCTCCAAAATTTGCGTTTGTAAAAAGTAAAAAGGTAACCCTGTATAAAAGACGAATTATTAACACGAATTTGTACAAATTTCAGTACGCGCGTTCGGTGTGTTATTTTTTAAAGTAAGGCGATTCTTATTCTTGGACTTAAAAAAATTGAAGTCTGAAGTTTACGTATAAATATAAACGTCAGCTGTCCTGTAATTAACGAGCACATAAATGATTTAATTTATTTGGAAGGAATTAATAGAATTGTTTACGGTCAACGAACTCCTCTCTTGGCCGGAATGAAAACCGTCTCAAACTGCAATGCATACATAGATAAGACGGCGCTAATTGCAGCAAATGCGTCTAATGAGAGAAGTTACTTATACGAGCTTTAACGGAAGCGTCGGCGTCGTCGCGTAAAAACAGCGCAATTTGTAATTTTAATGCCATATCGTTAAGTGGCGAGACTGAGAACGCCACAATAATTATTCAGCACTTACTATAACTAAACTGAATTTTTGTGAAGCAGATGTTGTTAGTTGGCGTGTGTTTATGTTCGTCGAGGTAGTAACCTTGGTCATGAAAGAGAAAAACATGGATTACGATCTGGTTCGTAGTAAAATGATTTGTTTCGTTGGCTCCTAAGTAACAATAATAACTTTCTGGTGTTAGGAAAGGACACACTGAGCCGCAGTCACCCATTTGAGGAACACTCTGTGTGAAGTCGTTTAACCCACACTACCACACAGCCGGCTTTGTACAGTGTGCAATCGAATAAGTTTCAAGATTAATACACAAGAAAATAAGCGAAGCTATGACATACGTGTGGGACAATAACTCTGGAGAAATCTACATTTACTGGATGTGACTCTCCGGTATTGTGTATTAATCTACAATATCAATAATCGATTACACCCTGTATTAATCTAAACCATAAAACATAGTAGATTTTTTTGCAGCACTCGCAAGAGATTGCAGAATAATTTTATAGACCTAAATTAAGCACGCATTGATTGAATTGGTTTCTTAATTATGTGGATGCATAAACCAAATGCTTAAATTGGGCGTGCAGTTACATGCAAATGTTCTCCATCAATAGTGCATTGGCTTTATGCCGTACCATAATCAAGCGAAATGGGTCAAAAGCACGAACAGAGTGGATGAGTGATGTAAGCAGGGAATTGATTAATTTTTCATAGTTATATGACGTACTATGCGCATTGGCTGTGCAATTTCATCATCATCATCATCATCAAGTTTTCTTTGTTGCGTTTTCTTTTTATAAGGGGTGTTTTTAACTACCCGTTTTTCTCTGGAAAAGACGACGAAAAAACTTAACTTAATTGAAGAATAAGGACGAAGATCGATGGCTTTTCTCTGGAGGAAAGTTTTGAAAATTAAAAAAACCTTCTTTTTCCAAACTTCTTTTTTTTTCAAACAGTCCTTCGGAGAATTGTTTCTTCTCTCTTTGCTTTCCTGAACATACCATCTCGTACATTTTTTTCTACATTTTGGTAGTGAATGATATTTCGTCTGCATGCAAATTCGTTCCTTCGTCAAAAAGCTATATGTGTATATCTTATTTTGTGTCGTGTGCGTTTATCAACCATTCATTAGCTCGGAGAATGGCAATCAGTGCGTAAATCATTTATAATTATCTAATATCTTCGCAGTAAATAACACGTAATTATTCAAGTCCGACGTGAAATAATCACTATGTTCTGCGTTAAGGCGTGACTTGTTATCGCAGATGCGACTTTAAATTAATTTCGAATTTCTTTGGATTAATGTAGACGCGTACGCAATAACGCCCCATTTATTTCATCCCGCGATTAACGGTAAGGATTAATTAACAAGCCTCAAAAATGCATTTAAATAAATGAAACCCAAACCTCGATATATGTACAGGGTGATTGTAATTAGAATTAACAGAAAAATAAGCCCGTTTCCAGTGCAAGAATATAGATGTCGCACATCAGCGCTGTCAATTTTGAGAAACACGCACCGATCAAAGTTTGACATTTAGCGCATATTATTGTTTAGATGTCACGAAGTGCGATCTCCTCGCCTAGGTGGGCGTACGCCTGGCAGAGCAAGCAAAGCCGTAAGTCCCTGGGATGAACGGCGGTCCGTGAAACGTGGTGCGGGAATGTCCAGAGGAATAAACTGGTAAGTTGGTCGGTGCGACGTCCCCGGAGTGGTATTACTTACTCGGCTAGTTTCGGTCCTAGGCGTCGTTTCCGATGGTGACAAAGCTATTGAAATGCTGTACGCCAACCTGATCTCGTTGAATGGTTACCGGTATAATGTCCGGCGGGGGCAACTTAATTTTCATCGTGTTGACATGCTTAAATTAAACATTGAAGTTCATCCAGAACGTGGAGCAACTAAGGAAGATCAGCGATTTAACTTCTCGCTCTTTGAGAAGACATTTGATGACAAAGCAATTGAAAATCCGGGATCGTCTTAGCCGATATCTTGTGCTTTTTGTCAATTTCAAATGTGACGATTTCCTTGATTCCTAGGATTACGCCGTATACTACTGCAAAAAAAAATATAAGCGCAGCTTACTTGTTTCATAAGTATTTGAGGTACAGTCCACGATTGAAGGACTCTGAACGGAACAAATGGTGTAGTGGTAGTGAAGACATTAAGGAAGGTCATGTGGCAGATGCGCTGTGGACGCAACTCCACTTTATGCTCAAAAGAGGGGTCCACCAACAAATGCTTTATTTGCAATATACAGCTTGGGAGAATAATTATAACTCGATGTCACGAAGTGCGATCTCCTCGCCTAGGTGGGCGTACGCCTGGCAGAGCAAACAAAGCCGTAGGTCCCTGGGATGAACTGTGGTCCGTGGAACGTAGTGCGGTAATGTCCAGAGGAATAAACTGGTAAGTTGGTGCTCGGTGCCACGTTCCCGACTCGGCTAAAATAAATCGCTTCGGTCCTGGGCGTCGTGGCGAAGCAGGCTGGCGTCGTTTCCGATGGTGACAAAGCTATTGGAATGTCGTACGCCAACCTGATCTCGTTGAATGGCTACCGGTATATTGTCCGGCGGGGGCAGCTTGATTTTCATCGTGTTGACTCCATGGTGGAATCCGCTTCTGGAGAGACGTTATAGGTCCTTAATTACCCAGCGCTCCTGGGCTCCACTTCTGACGTCACGGGTTTAATGATGCGCACGTGTTTTCACACGCTTCTCGCGTGGCCTCACGGTGAACATCCAGGTGACCAACGTCAAGGCCGTGAAGGTTAGCTGACCATCTATCAAAGCGTCCGTTAAAAGATTAAAAAGAATTTGTTATACAATTTTCAAAATTTCAATTTTTTTTTCTTATTCTACCAAATTGTACTGTAAAATCGACTGTCTTTTGTTTTTATTATTATTTAAACTCTATTGTTTCTTCTGTTGTCTTTTATTTTTTTTTATTTGTTTTAAATTTGATTATTTCTAATTTTATTATTTCGTGTCAAATTGTTTTCCTTTAAAATTCGCTGTTAATCGATCAAATTGCGCTGTAAAATCGACAAAAATGTTTCCTTTTTTCTTATTTTTAATACGTTTTTATTTTGTTTTCTTAGTTTTGTCATTCTTTTCTTTTTAATTATTATTAAAACGAAATTCTTGAGGGATGGAAGCAGGTTTGAAAGCTCCACGAAGGAAGGAAGAAACGAAGCTTTAAGAAAGGCACAGAATGGTTAAAATCGAAGGAGATTTGGAGAATACCCAGAAACCAAAGTAAGCAGTAATTTCCAGCTCCCTCATAGGATTCAGTAAATAAGAAAGACAATTTAGAGTCTCTAAAATCTAGGAAACAAGTGTGGAAAAAAATAGAAGCCCAAGTAGACGCGATTAAAGGTGGTAAGAAAGGAGCCATGGAATGGAAAATAGATTAGAAAAGAAAAGACTCGATTAATTTTAAATCGAAAGTAAGACAAATGAAGATCAGAAAATTGAAGGCGAAAGCCAAACGAGAGGAACAAGAAAGAAATAGGAAAAAACGTCAAAACTTGAAACAGGAGGCCCAGGAAGATGTGGGTAAAGGAGGCATGAAACGCAACTAGAAAAAAGGCACATAATGGATAAGATGGAAGCAGGTCTGAAAGCTCCAGGAAGGAAGGAAGAAACGTAGCTTTAAGAAAGGCACAGAATAGTTAAAATGGAAAGAGATTTGGAGAATACCCAGAGAGCAAAGTAAGCAATAATTTCCAGCTCCCTCGTAGGATTCAGTAAGTAAGAAAGACAATTTAGACCCCCTAAAGTCTAGGAAGCAAGTGTGGAAAAATAGAAGAAGCCCCAGTAGACGTGATTGAAGATGGTAAGAAACGAGGCATGGAATGGAAAATAGATTAGGAAGCTTGAACACCTAGAAAATACTCGATTAATTTTAAATCGAAAGTAAGACAAAGAAAGAGCAGAAAATTGAAGGCGAGAGCCAAACGAGAGGAAGGAGAAAGAAACAGGAAAAAAGAATTAAAAAGAACTTGAAATAGGAGGCCCAGGAAGATGTGTTTAAAGGGGGCATGAAACGCAACTAGAAAAAAGACACACAATGGATAAGATGGAAGCAGGTCTGAAAGCTCCACGAAGGAAGCAAGAAACGTAGCTTTAAGAAAGGCACAGAATGGTTAAAATGGAAGGAGATTTGAAGAGACCAAAGTAGGCAATAAATTCCAGCTCCCTCAAAGGATTCAGTAAGTAAGAAAGACTATTTAGAGTCTTAAAATTTAAGATTTAATCGAGATTACCTAAAGAAGCGTCAGCCTGTGCTTAACACTAAGATAATCGAGGTTCTACTGTATTTTAAATAAAAAATTTGATTTTGTTCCTCTCCAATTTATTCTTCAAAAGCATTTTCAAGTTTACCAACATAAGTATTGCAAGTAATCTAAAATGATCGTCACAAGCAAAAAAAAAAACTCTTAAAGCGAACTTACTTTCGTTTTAGCTATGCACTTACATACGTAAATAAAAATTGAGTTCATTTTCAAAAGGACAGATGTTTTCTTAAAAATAAGCTGAAATTAATTCAATAACATCCTAAACAATTTAAATAAAAAATGTAACCACATACAGAAAAGTTGAAAGCAGAACTGGCGTGCGGGTCTTAACGAGTGCGAGTAAAATGCGCTGCAATTTATTAGATGTAGAACAGAGATGGCGTTGTTACAACTCGATGCATCGCCTTAGACGGGGAAGAACACCGCAGGAATTGCGACAACATTGCTGTTATATCCATCTCTGTTCTACATCTAGAAAAACGCAGTGCATTTTACTCGCACTCGTTAAGAGTCGCACTCTAGTTCTGCTTTTACCTTTTAAAAAAAAAACGAAGCAAATAGTAAGTGTTATCCTGTAAAACTACAGCGTCTTCCTCGAACTTTATATTTACGCATCACTTCGAAAAAAATGAGAACGTAACCAAAGTGGGCCCTTTGAGTCCCCCCTTTAAAAATTATAGCTTGATAGATGCGGTGGACATCTTTGCTTAAATAATAAAAAAAAACTCAATGAGTACAATCTACAGGGTGTTCCATTAAAAAAGACAAACTTTTTTACATTTAGAATCGCAGATTTAGATGAACTCAATGGTATAGCGGATTTTTTTTTATGTAAACGTTCCAATCTAACTGTATGTATGTATATAACATTGTTGATGGCGAGTTTCACGGAATGCGCACGGGGCTATATTGTGAACGATGGAATTTACGGCGCTTATCAAGACTATTACGATCACACCTTGTTATATATTATAAAGGTTATATTGCAGTTATTTACATTTCAGCAAACATTGCATGCGCGTTATCTCACGTTTAAATTTCCGAGCGCGCGCGGCAGAAGGAAATGTTTGCCCTCTTCCTCGAGATCAAACACACGTTTTAATTCTCATCTGTTTGATATTACGTGAAACATTCGTAAAAATAAACGCCGCGCGTCTGAACGGGACGCAGACAAATTATATTCTATCGTTTACTTGTTGAACAGGTTTTGTATATTTCTTAGCAGCACAAACCTATCGTCAGTGAAGATCAGATTCATATTTTGGGAAGTAAAAAAAAATGCTGCGTTGGCACACTTGAATACTTTGAACAATACTTAGTTCATCTGCAAAATACGTCACCTTCCAGCAAACGTCGCGCGCGTTCTCGATCGACTCTCGAACATTTGAGAATGAAGCGATTCGATTGTAAAAGGAAAAGTGAGTACGGAGTTTAAATATTTTGAGTATTTGTTGTTTGTTACGCTAGGAAAATGAGAATACTTAAGCTTTTAACTGAAAATCTCATTCAATACTTTTTTCCTTACATTCATTAAAAAAAAATCAAAGGCACAGTTTCATTCGTTGGTTACGATACGTATAAAATTATTTAAAAAAAAAATTCTCTAACAATTAGGTTAATATATCTATACATAAAGAGCACGTGGCTTCTATTCCGTTCTTTTTCTTTTTGTATTTAGCCGACACCGGATATGTTCCGTAATAAATCCGTGTGGAAGTCATGCACCTATTCATACATCCATCGTCTTGATGATGTCATGCAGAGGATGATGCCTCATTTGCCGTTGGTTTGAAGGACGCAGGATGTTCGGTTTTGCAACTCGAAATAGTTAGCGAAACAAAAGCTGTTTCGAAAAGGAAAAGTGCATCTTCAAAGCCTTTTAACAACTCAAAACTAGATTCTTTATTACAGTTTAAATAGTTTCAGATCTATACGCAGGTAAACCTACAATATTCCAGTACGTTTGAACAAATTTACGTTTGAACAAATTTTGAAATATTCATTTCATTGTACCACTAGAAACTTCGAGAGACACGATTACCTGTGGCGTAGCAATCTTTTGTAAACACACTGTACATAACGATCCATGATTGTGACAGAAATATTAAAATGCATCAATTTGAAAACGTACGTCCTGTCACCAGCTTGCATATGATCTTCACACTATCTAGCAGCTTCCTGAGGATTCTTGAAGATTCGAGGTACGTTCTAAGTACAACTCGAATTGTACAAGAATGTTCTTCCCGGTTCTAGAACACCCTCGAATGAGGAAACCTTTGTTCGACAACGAAGTTCGCTGGTTGACAAACAATTTGTCTGAAATTTGAACTTCATTTTGTGTTTTATTTTTTTGAACGTTTTGACTAGGGGTTCCCAACGGGGTCGGTATCGACTCGTTTGAGGTTGATGAAAATTTGAACGGGGCGCTGAACTGTTAAGTCGATTGGTGGCCGATGAAAACAGGGCGGTATCGACTCGTTAGAGGTCGATAAAAACTTGAACAGGGTCGATTGAGGTGTCGCTGAACTGTTAGGTCGATGGATATATTAATGGTCGATTGGTGGTCGATGAAAACAAAAAGGGGCTGATTGGGAATTATAATTTCATTTTGTGTTTCATTTTTTGAACGTTCCCAACGGGGTCGGTATCAACTCGTTGGAGGTCGATCAAAACTCGGATGGGATCGATTGAGGGGTCACTGAACTATTACGGGTCTTTTGGAGGTCCGATGAACTATTAATGGTCGACTGGGGGGTAGATCAAAATTTGAAAGGGACCGATTGCGGGATCGCTGAACTGTAAGGGGTCTTTTGCATGCCGATGGCCGATTGGGGGTTGAACTATTAGGTGTCTTTTGAAGCGTCACTGGATTATTAATGATTGACTGGGGTTGATGCAAATTTAAAAGGGACCGATTATTGAACTCTTAGAAGTGTTAAGGGGGTAAATGAGCTATTAATGGTCGGCTGGGAGTTCATGAAAACTTGAAAGTGACCAATTGGGGGGCGTTGAACTGTTAAATATCTTTTGGAAGTTAATGAATTATTAATCGTCGACTATGGATCGATGAAAATTTGAAAATGGCTCACTGGGGGCATCGTTGAACTTGTAGGTGTCTTTTGAGGGGCTGATGAACTATTAAAGTCGACTGGAGATCGATGAAAACATGAACGGAGTCGATTAAGGGGCAACTATACTGTTACGGCCGATGAACTATTAAAGGTCGATTGGGGAGTCAATGAAAATTTGAAAAAAACCGATTGTGGGGTCGACTGGAACTCGCTAAAAACTTGAAAGGGACCGATGGGGGGCCTTGTTGAACTATTAGGTGTTTTTTGAAGCGTCATTTGACTAATAAAGATCGACTGGGTTGATGCAAATTTAAAAGACACCGATTATTGAACTGTTAGAGGTCTTTTGTAGGTAAATGAGCTATTAATGGTTGGCTGAGAGTTCCTGAAAACTTGAAAATGACAAATTGGGGAGCGTTGAACTGTTAGATATCTTTTGGAAGTCAAAGAACTATCAACGGTCGACTCTGGATCGATGAAAACTTGAAAATGGGTGACTGAGGCGATTGTCGAACTTGTAGGTGTCTTTTGGGGGCGATGAACTATTAAATTCGACTGGAGATCGATGAAAATTTGAATGGGGTCGATTAAAGGGTCGCTGAACTATTAGGGTCTTTTGGAAGGCCGATGAACTATTAAAGGTGGACTGGGGGGGTCGATGAAAATTTGAAAGGGACCAATTGTGGGATCGCTGAACTGTTAGGGGCCTTTTGCATGTCGATGTATTATTTTAGTCGACAGCGACTCGATAAAAACTTGAAGGGGGGCGATTGGGGCCCTTGTTGAAACGTCATTGGACTGGGGATCGATGCAAATTTAAAAGAGACCGATTATTGAACTGTTACGAGGTCTTTTGGAGGTAAATGAGCTATTAATGGTCGGCTGGGAGTTCATGACCAACTGGGGGCCGTTAAAGTGTTAAATACCTTTTGGAAATCAATGAACTCTAATGGTCGACTGTGGATCGATGAAAACTGACTGGGGCGATCGTTGAACTTGTAGGTGTCTTTTGGGAGGCCGATGAAGTATTAAAGTCAACTAGAGATCGATGGAAACTTCAAAGGCGTCGGTTGGGCCATTGTTGAACTCTTCAGTGGTTTTTGGGGGGTCATTAATGGTCGATGCGAATTTGAAAGAGATCGATTGCTGAACTGTGAAAGGTCTTTTGGAATCAGTGAACTATTAATGGCCGACTGAGAGTCTATGAAAACTTGGGTGGGCCTTGAACTGTTAGGTATCTTTTGGAAGTCAATGAAGTAGTAATGGTCGACTGTGGATCGATGAAAACTTAAAAATGGCCGATTGTGGGGGTCGTTGAACTATGAGGTGTGTTTTGGGGATCGATGAAATTAAGTTCGACTGGAGGTCGATGAAAACTTAAAAGGCGCCGATTAGAGCCAACATCGCTTAACTGTTTCGAACCTTTTGGAGGACGATGATCAATTAAGTAAGTGTATTATTCTACTTAACTTTCTTTAAACTTATAGTGGGACTATGTCTTTTTAAAAATCAACTTTGTTTCTTATGAAGACAATTAAGTTTAAAAAAAAAGAAAATTAAAACTTCCAGTTCTAAATAAATTGGTCCAGAACGGAATCTAAATTTGACGTTGTTCATATAATATACCCTCTCGTTTTAAAATTACAATAATAATTAAGTGTGAAGGTGGGAGAGGTGTGGGGTCGATGAAAATTATTTTGTAAGGGGTTAATGCTTAAGTAGGTTTTGAGTATTAAAAATGAAGAAGCAAAATTACTCACCCTGCTATCCGTGTCGTTCCTCTTTCCGATGGCATACATAATGGCCTCCGAAATCTTCGTCTCGAGTCCTCGAATAATTAAATCCGGATTAACCCCCGCCTCGTTGTTTGGTTGTTTCATGGCAGTCACCAACCTTTCGATTCCTTCCACGTATCCATTCCACGGTGAATCCAGCTCGGCCACGTATTTACTCAAGCACCCCCGCAACACGTTCAAACAATAACCCGAGCACGGCTTCGCGGCACTCTTCAACCCCAAGCACTTCGGACAATAAGTCATTTTCATGAGGGCATCGTGGCATTGAACGTTGCTCTTCCCATTGTCCTCTATTATAAGTGTATCGGTGGCGTTGAGGACTTCGATTCCGATTTCGAGGGCCTGGAGGAGCAACATCGTCGATTCCAGGCTTTTGGATAAGGACTGCGCTATTTGTCGGGGGATATCACCGAAAGGCTGGGCTTCGTTGAAGGTGTTTTTCACGCACTCCTGGTATTCGGAGGTGAAGTCCTTTGTCATGGACGCGTCTATTGCGTGCTGATAAGCAACGGGAAATAAGGCGACGAAGAACTGCGTTACCGTTGATTTAATGTCGATGTTGGGGGCGAGGAACGCGTCCCGAGAACCGTTCAGCTGAACGTATCGCCGGATATCCGAGTACAGTGCGCTTATGGGATCCTTTGTTGAAGGAAACATGCCCCTATACACTTGAGCTGATAGTATCAAAGTGTTATTCTCAGACTGCTTCGCTAATTCTGTTACATGATCTGAAAGAGAAAAACGAACAATCAGCGAATGCCAGACACCACATCATAAAATGCCACATCCTTTAGTGGACACTATTATAATATTAATATACAAAAATTCATTTTTCGAATGGGATAAATTATTTTCTTCGACGACCACCAATCACTTGGACTAAATTACTTTTTAATTTGCTCATGCACCGACTGCAATTGAGGAGTTAAGTCAACATCGCCATAAAGTTAATTGGCGTGAAAGGCAAACATATTCGTTATACATAAAATTAATGCCCGAAGTCAACGTCCTGTTTCCCTCATAAAAAGCCATCGCGCCGTCAAGTTTTGCAGCTCAGACGACCATGTGTGGGCAGGGAAATTAATTGATGTTTACCATCCATCTTCTCTAACTAGTTCTCCTACGCCGTCTTAATTTATCAGTTTACGCGCTATTTGTACCGCGGTCGAATCAAACCCATTAAAAAGGAGGGTCGGCGGTAACTTTATTACGTTATCGGGAAATAATTAATTCAAGTTAATCTATGAAACGTGAGAGACCACAACGTTTTAATTATTCAGTGGAAAACGTAAACGGACTTCAGCTTTTGAAAGGAAAAACAAAAAAGGAAACCACTTGGTATCAAAAGTAGGGTGGTAGGTTCGAAGCACGAGTGAGGTTCAAAATTATGAAGCAAGGCTTCCTCGTTCCATTTAAGGAATTCTTGCCTATAATTAATTTCGTTCCGTTTGGTAAATATGGAGTTAACCTTAAAAGACTTGAATCATATAAGTAAGTTCATTATTTATTTGATCCCAATTTCATCATAACAGTACGAAGCTGTTGATAGGTCATGTGCATGCAGAAACAATTACGTCTTAAAATATGTGATGACATTTGCATGTAACTAATGATTATTGTACTGAAGAGCAGCGTGCCACCTTGGCCCAAATTTTCGCATCTCCTTATCTATCATTTCCAGCTTGATTTATACTTCCAACGTGGCCCCAAAAATTAGTCAATTTGGGAACGAACGTTAGTGTCCAGTTGGTTAATATCATAACAATAAGGGGGGGGGGGTCCGAGTCAAACAGAAACGCGCAGCGATATAACTGGCTTTATGAAGCCATGGCATTTTCTGTTATTGTTAAGATGCGTGTGGTAGGTAGAGGGTGATCAAAAAAACAGTTTTCCATATTGGTGGATTAAAATCATACGATATCGAGGTTGCTAATGTAATTTTCTGTTCTGAAATTCTACACCATGTTAGTTAAAACTGCCCCTCCTCATAGAGATACTAGGACCCAATGCCATAAAATCCATTGTGATGGAATGGCGGTTCCTCTCTATCACCAGCTAAAATCAAGTCTGGTCTTCTTTAGGGGAATGCAGAGACACCCACATCTTTCAGTAACTGCCAAATTTGGGATGTGGAGTATTCAACAACTTCCACATCTTGAGGTGTTCGGTCAAAAATGGCCCCAGAACATTGTCCATTGTAATGACCCGTTAGTTATGTTTAACTAGACCTTCGCTAGTGGTTCATTCCTCATGGGACCTTTGCCCTCAATCTCGGACTATTCCACGCAGACTTATCTATCGCTTTCACTGAACCTTCGCTAACGGTTCTTTCTTCATGGAACCTTTGCCCTCAATCTCGGACTATTCCACGCAGACTTATCTATCGCTTTCAGTGAACCTTCTCCGTGGCCTCCTCCGCAGAAGCCCCTGCTTTTTCGTTACACGACCTATTTAGGGTTTCTGATCTTCTTGCTATTGTCGCTGCTGCCCTCACTTCTGCCACTTCGCAGCGAGTCATAAATGTTTGTTTGGTTTGTTCTACTTATTGCTGCAGATTGATGACCCCGAACCGACTGGTTTGACTGATTAGATGTTTCCGGACATTATGAAGGTCCAAGCCGTTGATGTAACGGTTAAGGTTAACAGGATATTTTGAATTTTAATAGATTCTAGAAAATTTCTCCGATGAAGATATGTCTGGAGCAACAAGGAACACGATGGACATCTTCAAATTGTAGAGAAGTATGGTCTTTTTGCAAAGGGTAAGGTTGTCTTTGGAAGAAAATTTGATTTGGTGTCATATTTTCCAATTCGCTCAGTTTACAGTAGATAAGCGTGATAGGTGAGGTGTTAAAATTCTGGCGAGGTCAACTTGGGCTTAGATTGCAAGAAGTGCTTCCCTGGACGTCCTTCAGTTTAGCTTTGAAAAGGTGATTGCTTGATTGACTAACGAATTGATGATGATTGTTTTTGGCATAAGTGGTGACGAGAATCAGCTTCTAGATGATGAACAGTGCGGGTCTGTTTATGGTTTGTCCCAGCTTCTTTCAGCAATCAAACGTTCTCAAATGAACATATAGAGCTTTACTTTGGCATTTGGGACTTGGCCCCACCTGTTTAGTAATTAACAAAATCTGCAATATTGCACACAGAATTGGATGTATGGAACGCGTTCAACAGGAACGCAATCAAGGCCCAGCTTGCAAAAAAAAGGTATTTCAAAACCCCTTAGAAAAGTTATTGTTACATATTTGAAAGGCAGATATTTGGAGATAGAGAACCGATCACATGTGGCGTACCGCAAAGATTAGTACTGCACCCAGTTTTTGGAATCTTCTGTATGATGGTGTGTACTTCTACGTTCATGCCAGAAGGAGTTGAAACGGTTACCTTTGCAGACGTTCCTAATAACAGCAAGAAATGAAGATGCCTTGGACTATGCTGCAAAATAATCCTTACATAGGGTAAACGAATGGATGATTATCGCCCCGGAAAAAATTGAGATGGTAATGCTTTCTGGAAGCAAATCATGGACGTAATTCTACATAAAACTATTACGTTTGGTGACCATGTCAGTCTATGTAGGCATGAAAGCGCAAAAGACGGCGGTGGTCTTGCAAATCATGCCAAGAACAAGAGGGACCTCAGAAGAGAAGACTTCTAGCATCCATGATAGTTTTAGATACTAAATATGCAGCAACTATATGGACAGAACCTATAAATCGCCAAATCGTCGGCGAGTAATGGTGATCAGAGTCTGCAGGGGGTATATAACAATTTCCATTCAGGCTCCAATGGTGCTAGCAAGGCCAATACCACTTGACCTGGTAGCACAGGAGAGAGTTAAAACGTTGGGCGCTAATCAGGAAAGGAATAAAGCTGAAAGAGCGACATTGCTACCCAAACAGCATGGATTCAAAGACTTATAACCCAAATAACCTCGTGCTTATTTGGATTACGCAATAGAAACCCAAATTTTAAGCCTCCTTCGAGGATTATACCTACAAATTTGGTAAAGGGAACAGACAGCAGCACAGAAGAGGATGATGATGAACATATGAAAATCAAATGCAGCAGATGCAAATATGTTAGACACCAACTACCACAAGAGTTGCGACATGGAAACTAATCAGCAGATCTTTTCAAGACATGATGACAAAGAACTTGAAGAGAAAACTTAGGTTCAATACAAGAAGACTAGCCTCTGTTGTCAAGTTCTGCGAAGACTGCGATACTCCTGGAAGAAAAAAGCCGATACGGCGAGGAGAGAATTAACAACAAGCTCGAGGAGCACGACTTGAAGCTCGCAACGGCAAAAACAGAAATGATGGTCTTGGCAGGACTAAAAAAGCTGAAGACCTTAGAAATAGAAAATCCAACAATCATATCGAAAAAAGGATTAAATACCTAGGAGTCCACGTTAATCGTGAGATAAAAATGATAACTCACGTTTAAAAAACCTCTGAAAAGGCCCCCAAAACCCTAATGACCACTGGCAAGGCGTGCGAGGCCCGAGAGCTCCAAAAAGGAAAGTCCTGGCGGCGTGGTCCTCTCGACCACACCTTTCTGAACTCGGGCAATGAAGTATAAACATTATGAGGGCCTCTTAGAGAGAGTAAATGGAAAAATGGCCATTCGGATCACCTCTGGTTACAAAACGGTGGTCACAGAGGAGATCCCACCGCTCCCGCTTATAAAACTAAAGGCGAAGGAACGGAAACTAATCCACTAAGTAGCCAAAACAGACTCCGTAAGTCCACAAGAGGCCCTCATAGAGAAATGGCAGCAATCCTGAAACTTTCATCAAGGATAGGCAAAAACGTTCATCAAGGACGTCATGAAGGCCATCACAGGACATGGCATTTCCGCCAGTTACCCGGAGGAATATAGGTAAATCGGATAGCGACATCTGCTCGTACTGCCATCAAGTTGACGCCCCAGAACACACGGAAGATGAGATAATTTCAGATCGGGGGTAAACAGAAAATGCTGCAAAATAATATCCAAGGATAACGTTATCGACATTATCCTAACCAACGAGCAGCACTGGGAAGACACCACCAAAATGCACCGAAAAACCATAATAACCAAAACGAAAGACGAGGCTCAAGGCTGACCAACGATTTCAACCAACCTGCAAAAGACAACCCCGATTAAAACTAACACAGATAATTACTGCGAGACAGGTGAAAGGGGATAAGGATGACCCAAGAAGTATGCGATAGCGACAGGGCGAATCCAACATAACTGATGCTTGGATTGACGCTGAAGGTGTCTTCTGAAGATTCTCCAAACTTCTATAAAAAATAATAAAGCCTTCTTTAGTGACCCCAGAGCGGATAAGTGGGTCGTGACGAAAGGGAACACCTCCCCGGATGAATCCTGCACTCTCTTGAAGATTCCTCGAGCTCAATAAAAATCATTGTCGTCCGGAAGGCGACTTATTAAAATGGCAAGGAAGGATAGACAGCCACCGGATTCCAATTCTAACGTCAAGCGGATATTTGGGTAATGGAAGTTAAGGTCTCCTGGGGATTCCTCGTCATGTCAGTAAATTGTAAAAAAAACGTCAAAATATTTGAAGCAGCACTTGGGTTTAAGGTGGAAGGCGGTTAGGGTTTGTTTTCCAAAATCTTCCACGAAGGTATGGGTAATACATAAACTTAGTGGAAGCAGGTGAGTTTGAAGGGTTTCGCTGTTGGTTGGTTGCCTTCTCTCTCCCATTGTGGTTACAAGACACTGGGAAGACACCACCAAAATGCCCTGAAAGATCATGCGAACCAAAACGAAGGACGAGAAAGTTAGGAAGAGGCTCAGATGGGAAAAGACAACCCCAATTAAAACTAACACAAATAATTACACTGCGAAATTTCTGACGCAGTGCCTAACGGCAGATTTCAGAAATTAGCAGTTGCAACAGAGGATAAGGTTGACCTAAGAAATAGCCAAATCCAACACAATTGATTACTTGGATTACCGTTGACGATGTCTTTTGATGACTCTCCAAAAATATAAAAATGAAGCCTTCATGGTTGTTCCAAAGCGGATAAATGGATCGTGGGGAAAAGGAACATCTCCCCAGGGGAATCTTGAACTCTTTTGAAGGTTCCCTGAGCTCAATAAAAAGCATTGTCGTCCGAAAGGCGGCTTATTTAAATATCAAGGAAGGATAGACAGCCACTGAATTCCTATTCTAACGTGTCAGCTGATATTTGGGAATTGGAAGTTAAGGTCTCCCAGGGATTCCTCGTCATGTGACAAAATTGCAAAAATTTCGTCAACATATCTGAAGCAGCACTTGGGTTCCAGATCGAAGGAGATTAGGGTTTGTTTCCTAAAATCTTCCACGAAGGTATTGGTTAATACAAAAACACTAAGTCTTTAAGTTTATAAATATCAAATGTACCTTTGTACATGTTTCCAAAATTGTGTTGAAATTAGTGTCACCACTGCATGGTACTATTACAGCAAAGTTGATTGAAAACTGATGCATAGTTACGTGATTTATTATTTCGATTAAAACTGAAAACTTAATCGGTTTGAACTTAATTTCTATTATAACTAACCATGTACCTGTAAGTTTTGACTCATATAAAGAAGAGACTATCCCCCAATCCACATTCATTCATGTGGTCCACAATAAATGCGTCCATAATGTGATGAAAACCTTACGCTAGACGAAAAGTCGCCGCCTAGCACCAGCGTCTCTGTGCTACTTCAGGCCGAGATTAGTCTCAAATTAATACACGAAGGTAAAGAATGCAGAGGGCATCCACCCTCAATCGAGCGTCTCGCTCCCGCGCCACGACCTCCTTAAATCGGCCCTCTCTCTCCCGCACGCTCGCCACTTGGATACGTGCGAAGCGTTCCCACGGACGACTTTTTGTAAATTCCAGGCTCAAAAACTTCGGCGCTCTTCGTCGCTCGCCTCAATCGTACTCCTCTCCTCTCGCTCCGGCCATTCTTAACATTGTTTTCCGTTTCACTTCGGCCTTTTGTAGTTAAACATCGGTGTTCGTTTGAAAATCAGCGGTAGTCGAATCCGTGTGGAACCAGGTAGAGACGGTTGAGACGACTGTTTGTCTTTAACATTCTACTCGTTTCAATATCCTCACCAAAACAAAAAAAAATCCGCATTTTCGGTGTCACTAGCTGAAGCCCAAACTTATTTCTTGCCGTTGCAGATTGCGAAGTACTTAAACGGGAGTTCCCTTGGGTTCACGTTGGGACCCTACATTTTTTTCATGAATGTATCAGCCAAGAAAGAAAAATGCGGAACTCCTCCTCTGGTAGTGTGTCTTTACTAATGATTTAAACAAAAACAAAACGTGCTGCAAGCTCGTAATGAGGAAATTATTTATTAATATCTGTTCCTTTTTGTAACGAACCTGTTGCTTACTCCAGTAAATTAGCTTTTGATGAAGACATTCATTAGTGCCTAACTTGACGAGACACATTTTCCAGATGATGCTTTTCCGAGGAGGAGGAGGACGAGGAATAAAGTGCAGACGACGTAACGAAGTGCATGTAACCCACAATGATATTTATTGTTACAAGTCAGCTTTGTAAGTCGTTGGCTTCGTTTCCTACACACATACACACACGCTGACGTGAAATAGTGATCTCAAAACATCTGTTTCAGCGCCGAGTTTAATACGATACTCGACGTTTAAAACAGATTTAAGACTTGTCATACCATCATTGAGAGCTCGTGTTACGTAAATTACCTTTTACTTAAGACAACAACATGAGTGTGTGTGTGTGTGAGTGAGGTTTACGCGATTGCACGAGCGAATGAATCATATACGTTATTTTTATTTTATTACTTATGTTATGTCTCTTATTGCGTAATTAGTTAGTATTAAAAGAAAAACTCGTTGATTTGTATGAAAAATATCGTTTTATTCTTCCGGACTAGCTGATCGATACCTGCGAAACGTAATAAGAATTGACAGTGGGTCAAGGTTGCGCTGGGCTTGACGAGTAATTCTAAAACGTCGCGTTGTATTTCTCAAGCAGTGTCGTAGCATGATGTAAGGATAAGTTCTAACTCACCTGCATAAGTAATTACCTGCATACCATCGTCATCATCATCGTAGCTTTTCATTTTTATACGTGGGGTGTTCATTAATCCATTAAAAACGCCGCACTAAATCACGCGCCCCTAATTATGAAATGGGAACGTCACGTATTTATTTCTCGTCGCAATAACAGCAAAACCTAACTTGTCACGCCATATGTTCAAATTTAATAACGGTAGCGTGTACAAATTAACTCATGGCTTGCTCTGGATTACATAAACGTAATTAGATATTCATGAAACCGGCGCGCCTGAGCTTTTGTATGACGGACGGCACATTTTCGATTAGATCGAAGTTGGAGAGGAGCACACCAGCACTCGGCTCGTTTTCACGCGTTATCGGGTTTCTTTTCGGTTTCGTGTTTCGTTTTAACGATGACACACACCCTGTGTACAACATGTTTAAAGTATGCGCGAAAAAAAATGGACGCGATGAAGCGAGATGTAGAGGATGCGGGAAAACGTAATGATAAGTGCTACACCCTAAGCTAACATCAACGGTTTAGCTCAAGAATAAAAAGCACAATAAAGCTCCAGCAAAATTCACGGCCACTCGGTCAATGTCGCCCCCATATGCAATTCTAAATATCAATTACCGAATTCTATTCAAGAATCACCCTGTGTATTTTTGATGATTAAGTTCATCACGAACTAAAGCAAGGATTACTTCTTGCAACATGTATGTGGCTCGTAACACATCGTTTCGATATTGTAACGTTATTAGTGTGCATAGAACTACAATAATTCTAAAAGTGACAGCGCGCAGCTGCTCGCTCCACGCCGGAATTGTATCGATCAAGTTAATTTGTTTATTTATTTGCCCGAACAACGGGCATTCGAATGACAAACGGTTCTGGATTTCACTGCGGCGGATTTCATGGTCGTCTGGCTTGGCCTGGCCTGGCTTACAGAAGAGTTATTCCAAGTGATGACCCGCAGTTGGGGCAACTCTCTCTCGGGATTATTTATCTAAAAAAAAATGTTTTGAACGAATTCTGTTGCCTCGGCCAAGATGACGAGAAGGTAATCATGTTTTCTGCAAACGATGTCTTCTTAGGACTTATTTTTACGATGGGACTTGGATTTTTTCACTTAGTACCGGTGGTACGTCATTAGGAGAATCCTTTTTCTAAAATTGACTACAAAAATTCTCCTCAATGTAAAAGGCTTTAATTACCCTTAATTCTCCGTGGCACTTACATATTTATATTTTTTTTTGACAACTGTGTGGTAGTACGAAGAAATGCGAAATTGGAATGAGGATAGCATAGGATGAGAAACTAGATAAAAAAAAATAAGAGGCAGAAGTACAACAGCAAGAAGAGTATTGAAAAGCTGAAAGCAAGAGAAAGAGCCTAAAAAAACGAGAGTGGAAATATACCATAAGTAAATGGTCACTCTGGTAGGCGGAAAAATGAAAAAAAAAATGGATAAAGTAAGGCAGAAGCTAAAGTCAAAAATGATTGAAACGATCGCAGGAGAAGGTGAATATGAAAACAAGACAAGAAGAATATGAACTGTCAACCTATTTTTGTAAGAAAATATAAGCAAGACAAAGGAGGAAATACATTGTATTGTGTTGTTGACAAAGACACCGATAGAGAAGGCTCGGAGCGCACGTCGCCTTTCCCCACAGCTGGCTGTTGCAGTTTTCTTTTCGTTACGTTCATTATCTGCTTCCTCCTTCATATTGACAATCGTGCAAATGCCCGTGTTGCCTAAAACTCTTTGCAACTGGAACGAGACAAATGGGCAAACAATTGAAGATCCCAGTCGGACAACTGGGTAAATCTGGTTTTTGCTTTCATCGAGTTCGTTTTTAAAGATTTCTAAACACCGAAATGAAAGTCAAAGTGAACAAAATATAAAACAAAATAAGATCGAAATAGTGGCGAAATCTTGACCGACACTGTTTTTTGTTTGATTGTCAGAAAGCGAAAAGAAAGTCAAAATGAACGAAACATAAAACAAAAGAAGATCGAAACGGTGACATTTTTTTAATTTTGTTTTTTGTTTGACTTTTAGAAAGCGAAATGAAAGTCAAAGTGAACAAAACATGAAACAAAAGAAGATCGAAATAGTGACGACATTTTGACCGACACTGTTTTCTGTTTGATTGTCAGAAAGCGAAAAGAAAGCCAAAATGAACGAAACATAAAACAAAAGAAGATCGAAACGGTGACTTTTTTTAATTTTGTTTTTTGTTTGACTTTTAGAAAGCGAAATGAAGGTCAAAGTGAACAAAACATGAAACAAAAGAAGATCGAAATAGTGGCGACCATCTTGACCGACACTGTTTTTTGTTTGATTGTCAGAAAGCGAAAAGAAAGTCAAAATGAACGAAACATAAAACGAAAGAAGATCGAAACGGTGACTTTTTTTTTAATTTTGTTTTTTGTTTGACTTTTAGAAAGCGAAATGAAAGTCAAAGTGAACAAAACATGAAACAAAAGAAGATCGAAATAGTGGCGACCATCTTGACCGACACTGTTTTTTGTTTGATTGTCAGTAAGCGAAAAGAAAGTCAAAATGAACGAAACATAAAACAAAAGAAGATCGAAACGGTGACTTTTTTTTTAATTTTGTTTTTTGTTTGACTTTTAGAAACCGAAATGAAAGTCAAAGTGAACAAAACATGAAACAAAAGAAGATCGAAATAGTGGCGACCATCTTGACCGACACTGTTTTTTGTTTGATTGTCAGTAAGCGAAAAGAAAGTCAAAATGAACGAAACATAAAACGAAAGAAGATCGAAACGGTGACTTTTTTTTTAATTTTGTTTTTTGTTTGACTTTTAGAAAGCGAAATGAAAGTCAAAGTGAACAAAACATGAAACAAAAGAAGATCGAAATAGTGGCGACCATCTTGACCGACACTGTTTTTTGTTTGATTGTCAGTAAGCGAAAAGAAAGTCAAAATGAACGAAACATAAAACAAAAGAAGATCGAAACGGTGACTTTTTTTTTAATTTTGTTTTTTGTTTGACTTTTAGAAACCGAAATGAAAGTCAAAGTGAACAAAACATGAAACAAAAGAAGATCGAAATAGTGGCGACCATCTTGACCGACACTGTTTTTTGTTTGATTGTCAGTAAGCGAAAAGAAAGTCAAAATGAACGAAACATAAAACAAAAGAAGATCGAAACGGTGACTTTTTTTTTAATTTTGTTTTTTGTTTGACTTTTAGAAAGCGAAATGAAAGTCAAAGTGAACAAAACATGAAACAAAAGAAGATCGAAATAGTGGCGACCATCTTGACCGACACTGTTTTTTGTTTGATTGTCAGTAAGCGAAAAGAAAGTCAAAATGAACGAAACATAAAACAAAAGAAGATCGAAACGGTGACTTTTTTTTTAATTTTGTTTTTTGTTTGACTTTTAGAAACCGAAATGAAAGTCAAAGTGAACAAAACATGAAACAAAAGAAGATCGAAATAGTGGCGACATCTTGACCGACACTGTTTTTTGTTTGATTGTCAGAAAGCGAAAAGAAAGTCAAAATGAACGAAACATAAAACAAAAGAAGATCGAAACGGTGACTTTTTTTAATTTTGTTTTTTGTTTGACTTTTAGAAAGCGAAATCAAAGTCAAAGTGAACAAAACATGAAACAAAAGAAGATCGAAATAGTGGCGACATCTTGACCGACACTGTTTTTTGTTTGATTGTCAGAAAGCGAAAAGAAAGTCAAAATGAACGAAACATAAAACAAAAGAAGATCGAAACGGTGACTTTTCTTTTTAATTTTGTTTTTTGTTTGACTTTTAGAAAGCGAAATGAAAGTCAAAGTGAACAAAACATAAAGCAAAAGAAGATCGTAGTGGTGACATTTTGATCGACATTTGTTTTTTGTTTTGTTTCTACTTTTCCGAAATTTATTTATGTTTTGGAAATTTTATTTTCGAAACATAAAAGCAGAGTTAAAAATCCAGAGGAAAAGAAAACAACAAAAGATCGTCCAAAGATAAAATTCTTCAAAATTTTGTTTCGAGTTTTTTGTTTTGTTTTTCGCTTAATTTTTTTTTTCGCTTTTCTTCCATCGAGTCCGTTTTTAAAGATTTCTAGAAAGCGAAATGAAAGTCAAAGTGAACAAAACATTAAACAAAAGAAGATCGAAATAGTGGCGACCATCTTGACCGACACTGTTTTTTGTTTGATTGTCAGAAAGCAAAAAGAAAGTCAAAATGAACGAAACATAAAACAAAAGGAGATCGAAACGGTGACATTTTTTTAATTTTGTTTTTTGTTTGACTTTTAGAAAGCGAAATGAAAGTCAAAGTGAACAAAACATAAAGCAAAAGAAGATCGTAGTGGTGACATTTTGATCGACATTTGTTTTTTTATTTTGTTTCTACTTTTCCGAAATTTATTCGTTTTGGAAATTTTGTTTTGGAAACATAAAAGCAGAGTTAAAAATCCAGAGGAAAAGAAAACAATAGAAGATCGTCCACAGATAAAATTCTTCAAAATTTTGTTTCGAGTTTTTTGTTTTGTTTTTCGCTTAATTTTTTTTCGTTTTTCTTCCATCGAGTCCGTTTTTAAAGATTTCCAGAAAGCGAAATGAAAGTCAAAGTGAACAAAACATAAAACAAAAGACGATCGAAATAGTGGCGACATCTTGACCGACACTGTTTTTTGTTTGATTGCCAGAAAGCGAAAAGAAAGTCAAAATGAACGAAACATAAAACAAAAGAAGATCGAAACGGTGACATTTTTTTTAATTTTGTTTTTTGTTTGACTTTTAGAAAGCGAAATGAAAGTCAAAGTGAACAAAACATAAAACAAAAGAAGATCGAAATAGTGACGACATCTTGACCGACACTGTTTTTTGTTCGATTGTCAGAAAGCGAAAAGAAAGTCAAAATGAACGAAACATAAAACAAAAGAAGATCGAAACGGTGACTTTTTTTAATTTTGTTTTTTGTTTGACTTTTAGAAAGCGAAATGAAAGTCAAGGTGAACAAAACATAAAACAAAAGAAGATCGATGTGGTGACATTTTGATTGACATTTGTTTTTCGTTTTGCTTTTACTTTTCCGAAATCTATTTATATTTTTGAAATTTTATGCCCGAAATATAAAAGAAGAGCTAGAAAACCAGAGGAAGAAAAAACAATAGAAGATCGTCAAAGATAAAAGCGAAAATTCCTCAAAATTTTGTTTCAAGTTTCGTTTGATTTTCGCTTAACATTTTTTCTTTTTGTTTTTGTTTTCATCCATTCCGTTTTTGAAGAGCTTTTAGAAAGCAAAATGAGTCGAGACAAAATCAAAATGGACAAGTCATAAAACAAAAGAAGACAGAATTGATGACATTTGGAACGACAATGTTTTTCGAAAAAGCGAAATCAAAGTCGAAATGAACTAAACATAAAACAAAAGAAGATCGAAGTGGTGACTTTTTTTTTAATTTTGTTTTTTGTTTGACTTTTAGAAAGCGAAATAAAAGTCAAAGTGAACAAAATAGAAAACAAAAGAAGATCGAAATGGTGACGATATTATGACCGATATCGTTTTTTTTTTGTTTGATTCTTACAAAGCGAAATGAAAGTCAAAGTGAACAAAGCATAAAACAAAAGAAGATCATAAAGCTGACGTTTTGATCGACGTTTGTTTTTTGCTTTGTTTCTATCTTTTATTTAAAATTTATGACAGCCATTGTTTTTGAAATTTTATTTTCGAAACATAAAAGAAGAGTAAAAAATTAAAATACGGTTCGAGCCCTGAGCATTCTATCTCCCACATAGAATTCACACGCCCCAGGAGAGGATTCGAACCCACTTGGCTACCAACTACCTAATTTAGTTCTGGTTTCTTCCAGTGTACGTCATTCAAGAAATGGAGAAACGAGATTAGATTGCAACTGTTTCATAAAAAAACAGATTTGTCAAGTGAGAGGAAAGTCAAACTGTTCTTCTTCCTTCTTATGTTGGTTTCCTAGGTCGTTCTGCTTTCTTCTTTCCTCCTCGATTTACCAAGTGTTTAACTAAAAAGCACTTGGAAGGAAAGTCGAACTTCAACCGAAAATGTATCTGCTTTACCTTTTCTTACCCTAGTTTAGGCCTTTTCGTCTTTTAGAACTTACGTCGATTTCCATAAAACACTTTCTTTGAAGTTTTTCAAGCATTTTACCTTCCCCCGAGCTATACTGTTGCCAGCTTGATTTCTGCTTTTAATTTTTTGGATTAGTTCAAGTTCTGCCTCTCAAGTTTTTCCAGGTCAAGTTCAGCTAGATGCTGAAGCTCTATTTCCTTTAGCCTCCTTCCCTTTGTCTTAGTAATTTGTTATTTTCTTCTAAATTTTCTTTCGGATTCTGCGTTTCTGGAATCTCCTGTTCTTCTAGCTTTAATGAACCTTTAATCTCTTCACTTTTATAAGCTTTCCTTCTATTAATTCAAATTGTTCTTTGGTGTTGGTCTTTCTCATAGATTTGGTTCCTACCTATTACCTACTAACTGTTGCTTAATTATAATAATTTGCTTGATTTCACTTGGAAGGAAGCTCCAGTTCTTTTAATTCTGGTTTCCTTCATAGTGCGTCGTCATTTAAGGAACGGAGAAACGAGATTAGTTTGCATAAAAAAAAAGAGATTTGTCAAGTGAGAGGAAAGTCAAACTGTTCTTTTTCTTTTTTATGTTGCCTTGGGTTATTCCGCTTGACTTTTATACTTCAACAGTACATCTCAGAGTTGTTCCTTCCAATCGGTATTAAGTTTATTGAAAGTTTCTTTATTTTGATCTTCTTCTTCCGACGTTTTTGTCTGTCTTACTAAAGGATTTCTCTGCTAATCTTCTTTTCTGTCGCTGGAGCTGCTATTTCCTGGAGTTTTTGCATTAGACTTTCCTTTCGACTTAGGAATGCCTTCCCCTAACGATATTCTTAGTGCTTTTTGCTTTTCTTCTTTTAATTTCTTTGTTCCTTCTGTCTTTTTCGGTTCCTGTGCAGTGGAAGTTTTAGTTCTTTTAATTTTGTCTACATCATGAGAGACTTCGTAAATTTACCCAAAAATCCGTCTGAGAGGATATTCCTCTGTTCTTCTTCCCTCTTTTTCATACTCTGATTCTTTTAAACATGACCTTTTGGCGCTTATTTTGATTTCTAGGAAATATTTTCTTCGAATTTACTTCTCCTTGCTTCTTGGGGCACTCCACCCATCCCAAGCTTTTTTGTTGCTGTTTTTTTGTTGACTTTGGTACTTCTTAAATGCAAGTTTCTTGGGTTTCTCGAATTCTAGATCAAGTTCATCTAGACCCTAACTATTTTCTTTAGCCTCCTTCTCTTTGCCTTAGTAATATATTATTTTCTTCTACCTCTTCTTCTGCCTTCTGCATTTTTGAAAGCTTCGATCTTTCCAGCTTTGATGATCCTTTAACCTCTTCACTTTTCTAAACTTTCCCCCTATTAATTGAAGTTGTTCTTTAGGGTTTGTCTTCTTGATGGTTCTGGTTCCTATTAACTGTTGCTTAATTGTTGTAATTCCCCTGATTTTACTTTAATTTCTTTCGGTGTACGTCGTCATTTAAGGAATGGAGAAAGATTAGACTGCAGCTGCTACTTTTAAAAAGAGAGAGGAAAGTCAAATTGTCCTTCTATTTATTTTAGTTTCTTAGGTTATTCTGCTTCTAAACGGTTGCCTTGTTTTCTTCTTTCTTCTTCGATTTGCCAATTGTTAGTTTCAACTAAGAAGGGACTTGGGAGGAAAGTCGAATTGTTCTTCTTTTCAGATAATTATTTTGATTTTTTAGGTTTAAGAACTTATTATGCCTTTTGGTTTGAGAGCTTCCACGTCCGTGGTCCATGCTTACGAGCTGGAACCACGCCTTCGTCTTTTGGACTTCGATGTTTGTAAGGAACAATTTCAAGACTTCTCTGTACGAAATTACTTCTACCCATTGAAAACTTTGACGAAGTTTAAAAAAAATCACGCAAATTCCGGATTCTCCACATCAAAAGGTAAGATATAAAGCTGTTTAGAAATTAGCTGGTAATATTAGAACCCGTTCATCGACCACTTGTGGGTTTCGCGCTTAAACCCCGTACGAGAGAGATCAAAGGAGGCCAATTGGATAATTAAAGCCATTAAAGAACCAGCAGACGATGCGAGGACATTAATTTGCAATTTATTTCCTGGAAACCGCACACCGCGGCGGTGGCTCAATTTCGAGCGCCCTTTGTTCGGCCTCTCACCATATACGTACATGTGTGCACGCATATTTTTTTTTTTTTTTAATACCCTCGCTCCTCCGTCATTTCTTATTCCGCACGAAACGGTAATACGGCAATTTGCATTTCAATCAGGCATTATTATGGAAACGGTGCCCCTTAAATTGTAAACTAAACGCTAAGCATGTATGCGAGGGCTCGCGTGTGCGTTCGAACTCCTAATGGCGGAATTTTTTAATTGGTACGTGATCGTCATGTGCATCTTGTAAAAATGATGGCGCTTGTAAATTACAACGGTTTGAAGGAAGAAATAAGGTAATTGTCCAATTGAAGTAAACGAAAGAAAATGTGATAATTGCCAATCTAGAAAAACGAAAAGGAACATGCAGAAAAGCAAAGGAAGAAGATTTTCAAGTTCAAGTTTCCACCAGTTCCAGGCCGTCTTCCTAAATCCTTATTTATTTCCTTAAATTTTCTTAACCTTTGCATTCTTCTATCCCTTTTTTGGCGATTTTAGATAAATATGATTGGAATTGGGATACAAGTTGTTGGCGATTAAATCCACCCTAGATATAAAAAAATAAGTATTTATGATAAGTGCGAAAGGGCGGCAAATAAATAAATTTCGAGCGTGCTCGCGTATAAAACATAATTTTCAGACGACTGCCACGCAATGTAAAAGTCTAATATATTCTATTACGTCAATTTCTGTAAGTCATCCGAACCCCTAAGCTCCAACCCTCGAAATTCATAAAAAATTCCACGAAATCATTCCCCCCATAAATAAAACATGAATCGGCAGTCATTTTACCTATAGCTGGGGCAATTTCAGAAATTCGCGCGGAAACACCCTCCCCCCCTTCTCTCACGACGTATAAAAACACTTTTTATGTCGTCTGCCTTGTTTTAATTTTTCAGTAAACAACTTGTTTGCTCTGCGTCATAAGTTGAGGAAGTGAAAATATTTATGGTGGTGGGTGCAACTTATTGATCCTAATCCCCCGACGAGGTTTTATCTTCGGTGGACGTTGTCGTACGTTGCTGGATCTTATACCTGCCACCAAATTCCTTTCGGTTTGAAAACTCTGTATTCAAATAAAACAGGAAGGCGCCATGTTTTACAAGAGTATTCATGAAAGTGATACTTTGTACCATTTAATTTTTATCGTAGTTTGAGCCTACTTTTTCCATTCCAGATTTTTATTTATAACATTTTTATAATGTTCTGCTTTCTTCTGTAAGGACTTCTTCGGAGGACCTTCTTTTTAATGTATTTTTATTCGTTTCTACCAGCTTTTGCGGTTTTGGTTGGGAATTCCAGTTTTTCAAATTCCTGTTCTTCTCTGTCCATATCGCGAGGTTCAGATAGTTTTCTAAGGAATTAACAAATATAAAGCCAAACATTTTTCCTTCGTTTCTTCCGGCTTCTACGCTTTTGGAAGCTCCAGGTCTTCAAGTACTGATTCCCCTCCGTCCATATCGCAAAGTTCAAATAGTAGGAGTAAACAACTACATAAAGCAAAAGACATAAAAGAATATAGTACAGGGAGTGCTAACCTTTTCTTTTCTGTTTTTTTCTGTGGCTTTCTAAAGGATTTGTCTTCTTCTGGAAAGGATTTCAATTCTTCGGATAAGTTTTTGATCAATGAATTCAGCTTCTTCTTGTTTTTGATACTTCTAGTACAATTTCTTCTAAACTTCGCGGGAAGTTTCTTCTCTGTTCCGTGCAACAACTGGGAAATCATCAGTTTTTCAATGAAAAACAAACGCTTCTTAGTTTTTGATTTTGGTTTCGCTAATTTGGTCTTAAAGTCTCAACAGTTCATCCCAGTTATTTTATCTTCTTCTATTTAATCTGGTTAATCTGGTGCTAGTTATGGTGTGTTACTCTTTTTGGCGCCAGTTGTCTTCCCTTTCCCTGATTTTGAACGTTCCAGGTTTTCCTAATTCTGGTCTTTGTTTGCCCCTAGTTTTCCTAATTCTGGCGTCTGTCTGTTTCTAGTTTTCCTTATTCTGGTCTCTGTCTAATTCTAAGAAGTAAACAAATGACGTGGTATCATTACTATTTCATAAATTGAAGTAACTGTGACTAGGTCGCTAATGGAGAACGGCTGGATTTAACCTAAGAGCGCGTGCTTCTGCTTTTTCAGGAGGAAGATACTCAGACCTGGTAGTAAGTCTTTCCCTGTAAAGATCCAAGTGTGCTTTGGAAGCAGCTACCACGACGACAAGTACCACAGCTTGCGCGACCATAGTAATGACGTTAGAAACAATACCAGCGCCTTCCCTCTTTCTACTTCAGAATTAATATCAAAGTCGAGAATAGATTGCAACTGCATCTGGGGCACCTGAAGTCTCAACTTTCTCTGGGACATCTACTACTAAGACCTCAGTTTCTTCATCTATCACCTCAGAAACATCAGAGGAAGAAGATGTGTCCAGAAGTACTGAAGTCGCACCTTCATTAGAGACCTACAACTTCTTCTGGGACATCCACTATTGTGGTTCAATGTCTTTTTCTTCTGAGGCGTCTATCATCTTAGAAGCCTCAAAATGTGGGGCAGTATTTGTCAACCTCAGCTCAGAAGAAAGCACCTGTCACAATAGTCAGGTTGTTCTTCTTCTCTTTGAACACTTTTTTCTCTGGTTTTGAGTTTTTTGATTTGACCTTTTCATTCTTTCGATTCTCTGTTTTCTTTGACTTTTTTAAGTTGCTTCATCTTGTTTTTCTTTTTCTCATGTAATTTATGTTTTCTAGGTTGGGTTGGGTTGGGTCAGCTCATGCTTCCTTTCACTTCTTTTAGCATACTTTGCACTTCGCCTACTTTTTCACGTTCGAGTTTGTAAAATCTATCAATTTGTGATCGAGTTTTTCTGGATTCTATAAATGTTGGTCCATTTTCTTCAGACTCTTAGCTTTCTTTTCTGCTGCCTCTTTCTGAGGTAAGTGCGGGTTTATAAATTCCAACGGGAGATAGTCAACGAGTTTTTCTGGATCCTACAAATGTTGGTCCATTTTCTTCAGACTTTTGACTTTCTTTTCTGCTGCCTCTTTCTGAGGTAAGTGCGGGTTTATAAATTCCAACGGGAAATAGTCAACGAGTTTTTCTGGATCCTACAAATGTTGGTCCATTTTCTTCAGACTTTTGACTTTCTTTTCTGCTGCCTCTTTCTGAGGTAAGTGCGGGTTTATAAATTCCAACGGGAGATAGTCAACGATAACTGCCTGCCAATAATTGGTTTCTTGGCCGTCCTTTGAAATCCGTTGCGTCTTTTAGTGGACACGTTCTCAATTGGGGTAATTGAATAGACGAAGATTTGCGTGATTGATTGGTTTTTTTCTTACATCAGTTTCTACCCTCTGTTAAACTGAATCGCTTTAATTGAGGAAAATTGGACAAATCAGATCAAACCCCCTGCAACCTCTTCAAACCAGTTCTATTTTTTTTTGTTGTAAAATATATATATAAAATACTTCCCTTAATAAAATTTAGCTTTCATCGATTCAATTTCTATGCTGTCGTCAACTTGATTTTCCTTTCCGTCTTTATCCTACTAGTTTGACGTTACGGATCTAGCCAAAACTGCCTTTGTCCAAGGGGCAAGAAACAAGGATGAACGCGTAAGCTAAGACCTTTAAAGTTCGTGATGTTAATGTTTCACTTTTTTTCAGCAAAGTATGACATCATTCTCCTAAAGTAATGTTCCCTTCCAACATTCCTCAACTCAATTCACACCCTATTAGTATGACATTACGGATCTAGCCAAAATCATCTGGTAGTCTTTGTTCAAAGGGTACCTCAGACTCTGTTGAAGTCTGTTCTCGACGTTGACGTTAATTCTGAAGTAGAAGGAGGGGAGGCGCTGGTATTGTACCTAACGTCGTTGTTGTGATAGCACGAGCTGTAGTGGTAGGCATCGTGGTAGCTAGAACTTGGAAGACGTGTCCAAAGCACACTTAGATCTTTACAGGAAAAGACTTACTACCAGGTCTGAGTATATTCTTCCTGAAGAAGCAGAAGCACGCGCTCTCAGGTTGAATCCTGCCGTTCTCTAGCTAGTCACTAGTGATGATACCATCTCATTTGTGTGAATAAGCATAAACGTATAAGGCAAGACCTTCAAGGTTCGTGATGTTAATGCTTTACTTTTCTTTTAGCAAAGTATGGTATCAGTCTCCTTCCTTCCAACATTCCTCAACTCAATTTCTTGTCTCTTGATTTTTCTTTTTCTCTTCATCCTACTAGCATGACGTTACGGATCTAGCAAAAATCATTTGGCAGCCTTTATCCAAAGGGCAAGGATCAAGGATGAACGTATAAGCCAAGACCTTCAAGATTCGTAATGTCAATGTTGCACTTTTCTTTAGGAAAACATGGAATCACTTTCCTAAAATAATTTTCTCTTGATTTTCTTGAAAAGTTTTCCTGTGATGTGTTATGCCTTGATGTCTTATCATCTTCATTGTCGTCGGGCTTTAATCTTTTTTCTTCGTTTCTTTATAAGTTCTCTTGGGGTGATGTTTTCTTTTGAAATAATTTTCTTTTGGTTTTCCTTTTTTTCAGGCATTTTGCGCGAGTTTCGTCATTTTAGTATTCAATTCCTTTCTTTTTGCGTTTTCTTTTGAGTAGTTCACTTTGGTGTTTCTTCTACTTTTCAAGTTCTTCAGTTTCTGTCTAGTTCCATGCCAAGTCCTTCTGGAACTAGCAATTTTTTGCATGTTTCTTTCACTTTTCCTTTCTATGTCTTAGTAATTTTTCGGTTTACGATCATTTCCATCTTTTGCATTTCGCGAAGCTCCAGTTCTTTCAATTCTGCAAATCTCGGTCTATATGCCCTTTTAGACTTCACTTCTTCGTTTTGTTTTATGTTCGTCCTTTTCTTTTGCCTATTTTTTTGAGGTTTCCAATAGGAGATAGGAAAATGTACCATTTATTAGGCTTGGTTCTTTCGTCCTTTGAAACTTGTCCTGCTTTCTTTGCATTATTTTCTTCTTTGAAAGCAGAAAAAAAAAAATTCGTTAATTAGGTTAATTAGTTAATAATTTATGAAAAAAATCAAGAAAGCGGAGGAGTTTTCTTCTTGCTTTTTCCTTTTTCCTTCAAGTAGTTTTACACAAGTTCAAGTTTTTAAGATCCTCGAATTTCACGACAAGCTATTTCCTTTACTTTCCCTTTCCTATGTCATAGTAATTCTTTCAATTTTCGATCATTTCGATCAATTCGTTTTTTCTCCCTCCAGCTTCTGGGTTTTTGGAAACTCCAATTCTATTAATTCTGGTTCCTCTCTGTATAAAGTGTAAGTCTTAAGATGCGTTTTGGGAAGCTCTAGTTCTTTTAATTGTGGTTTGAGTTGGGTTGGATTCTGCAAATCCTTTGCCTTCTTTTATGTTTGTGCTTGTCTTCTGCCTCTTTTCGAGATTTCTTCAGATTTATAACTTCCAACAGGAAACGGAAAAAATGTACCACCCAATAACTAATCTATTGCGCTTGGTTCTTTCATCTTTTGAAACTTCTCCTTTTCTTTGAAACGGTTTTCTCCTTGCGTTTTCTTTTTTTAAGGACTTTACTTTTTTTAAGATTCATCGTTTTGGACTTGGTTATTAACATTTTTCTTTTTCTAAGTTCTGGTTTTTAAGTGTCTCCAGCCCATGTCAAGCTTTTCTTTTAAAACGTCGCGTTGTCTGTTTCATTTACTTTCCTTTTCTATGTTTCAGTAATTCTTTCAATCGCTTCTTCTCCCCTGCATTTTTGGAAACTCCAATTTTTGAAATTCTAGTTTCTCTCTGTGTTGTAAACTGCAAGTTTTAAGACTTCTTCTTTTTCTTTTGGCGGGTACAAGGCACCTCAGAGGAATGTTCTTCCTTTCGGATAAAGTCTTTTACTTTGGTTGCTCAATTTTGATTCCTTTTGGAAATGTTTTCCTTGTTTTCTTCAATCTTCTTAAACATTTTCTCTTCTGTCCAAGATTTGTTTACTTTCTTCTAGTCCTCTGGTCTGGTCTGGCTTTACAAAAGTTCATGAGTTCTATCAATTCCAAGCCAATTCTTTCTAAACCTTTTCTGCTTTGCCACTCCTCGGTCAACTTTACATTTCTAATTCGGATCACATTGATTTGGAAAACAAAAATCGATACAAAATAAAATTCGAAAACGAAAATGGAAAACATGGAGCAAAATCAACAAATACAAAGGTAAATACGAAACGCATAAATAACCGCCTGAAAATAATTAAGCGGCAAGTTCCTCGACGTTTGTATTAGCGGGGCGGCCGTTTGCAAAAGATTTACACGGAATTCGTGAATTTAGCTAATGAATATTTATTGCGGAGCACCAAACACAATGATAATTACGACAATATCTTACCGTTTTCAACGCGAGCAGCAACGAATACAACAAGGGCGGAAAACATTTTTGTATGAAAGAGGAGCACGGGGCTCTAAGGTTTTATTTATTGCACTTAGAGCGCAATCCTCATTACTTTTATCGTCGTTGGCCATAGGAAACAAAATCGTATTACCATTTATTTACTTAGAGCTTCGCCTATTCTGCAGCTTTGTGTATGAACTACAATTGAAGAGCTTACGTCAATTGTATGCAATTAATAACCCCCTAGCTCATTACAATACCCAATTAAGAGGATTATTTTTGAACAGAATTTATTGATATATAATTTTTTGCTCAACGTTTATTATGTTGTTAATCTGTTGTACGTTTATACACATACATAACATAAGGAAAGACATCGTAATTCGGAGTATAACATTGCGTAATACTATTAATGTTGTGTAATATTGCGAAATAGTGCGTAATATTAGAAAATATCGTGTAAGATAATGTGTCTTAAAAGCTAGAGCCAAAACCGATGGTACGTTCCTGTAAGGTTTGAATTCTTTTCAGAACAAAATTGTATGTATGTTTAAAGTTCCTACTTGGAATAAAAACATCCCTCGTGTAAACGTTTGGTAGAAAACAACGAATTACCTCTGTACAGGATTTCTTTCAGCGATAAAATCTATTGCCTGAGGGCCGCTTAATTTAGGGATTCCTTTTCATGTTAAACCTATTATCGCGGTGTCTTACACCCACTTAAACCCGGCTGCGGGCATTATGAAAAGTTAATTTATATTCAGAACACACACACACATCTCCGTTTATAATGCACTCTCCTCCAATTTCGCCGTTTTAGTTAACTTCGATCAATAACGCGCAGTTTTTCTGTCTACGCGGATGATATCGTAGATTCCGGCCCGATAGGAAATTTAATTAAGGCGCGCCAGATAATTAAACGTCATTTTCAGAATTTTAATTAAATTCTGCCTAAACTTGCTAAAACGAGGGGGGTGGGGGCGTTTATTTCGATTTATTATGTCAGAGGGCGAGGGGGGTTAATTAATCAGAAGCACTTTTACACCCGTAGTTATTGATGGGCACCTGAGACAATCGTGGAAATTACTATAATTTATGCAGCACTTAACTTAATTTTTTTGCACTGACACACATGTATGTGTTACTACATTTCACCTTCATTTCCCAGATGGGCCTTGTTGATTATTAATTGGGTATTACGTAGGCATGTTACTCAACGTGGAGTTCGCATACAAATTGCAAATTCCTTTTCAGTTTACAAATACCTAATACGCTATTCTCATCATGCTTTAATGCATCATTGCAAAATCATTAATTTTTTTAAATTATTATACAATTTGGAAACAGGTTTATGATCCATACTAATTTGCATGAGGGTTAGGGCCGTACTAAGCGCATTAATTAACAACAAAGACTACAATGGAATGGGATTAGCTCGCGCGTCCCATATCCCCACAGACTTTGCCTTGGCCATTAATCAAATCGATTCGCAAATAGCACAACACAAAAATGGCATTTTCAAGGAAAAAAAATTCTGCAGTCTGAAAAGAGCGCTCTCGCACATCCACCCGCATTAATAAATAAAACAACATACATGTATAAACAACGTAAATACCGAAATTCTCGACACCAGCGCTGCACATGCCAAGACCTTTTGGCAGCCGCCTCGGCATGTCGACGAACCGGAGTTTATTTTCATTTTGCCTCCTCGTGAATTATTTGATCGCCTTCGGTTCTATCAAAAACTCAAAGGTATTTTAAACAAACCGTCTATTCACGCTCGTGTACAATCATGAACGAAAGTAATGACTCGAAGGTATTTTCATGAACAAAGTTTCCTTTTTTTTCTTCTTTCCAGTCCAATAATGTGAGAGATTATTCCAAACATAAACAGCGACACTTAAAACGAAAGTAGTAATTAGAAAGTAGTAATTAAAATTATCCTCCCTCGTTACGATCGTCATAATCACCATCATCATCACGGATTTTTATTCTGTGTTTATCCCCACCGTTTGAACACATAATTCCTAGTATGTATCGTGATATTCCGTCCGTGAGGCTGTGATAACTTGATTACCTCAGATTACACGGCTGATAACGGAAGCAGACATTACTGTTAATTAAGGTACGTCGGCGTCGCGTTGCTGCTACTACTACTGGTGCTACCAGTACTACTACTAGTAGTACATCGCGCGGCTCACTAGACCGGATTAAACGTGTTGGTATTTTTTATTAATGCGTTAAGTGGCGTTTAATTATTAAATTAGTGCGATAATGGAATTTGATGCAGCTTGTTTCAGTTTAATTGTTCCATGTAAGCTACGAGGACTTCGTCGTTTTGTCACAACACCAACGAAAGCGACTTAAATAAACGCGTGCAAGTAAAACACAACTCGTTTATAATTTTACTATTATACAGTGTGCAATCGAATAAGTTTCGCTTACTACAAAAGAAAAGAAGCGAAGTTATGACATACGTATGGGGGCAAAGGTCAATAATAACTGCGGAAAAGTCTACGTTTAATTTGTACCAAAAAAAAACGTTTGAGAAGCACTGGATGTGATTTAAATGCCCCAACTGAGCGAGGTTTACTATTACGTGCAATAAATGGAGAAAGGTGTAATACCATAAACATCGAGGCGGGTCATTTACGACTTTCGTGCGTAATAGTACGGAGATTAGCAATTAGTGATACACAAGCAAAAAAAAAATAATAACGAAATTTTTTATTAGTATTTAAACAAAATTTTAAAATATTGAAGTAACATTTAAAACTCAGACTTTCTGTAGAGACTGAGTTTTGTATTCAACTGAACTGTGCAAAAACGATCAATTTTGGTGTTTAACTTTATACAGGGTGTTTCCTAACAAGTAATAGAGGGTAAAGATTTCTTTTAAAAACAAGAGAGAGAAAGAAGGAAAAGGAAATAGTAATTGCATGAAGATAAATTATTCATTTATTATTAAATTCCAACTTGAGACGCTATCTAAGGTATAATGTAAATACTGACGAGTCGCAAGCAGTATTGCTTTTGTTAAATTCATTAAATTTTACAAAAGTATAAATTCGATTAATATACAATAGATATGAATTTAGCTCTCACAGAAACATATCGGCACCGCTGTGAAAGAAAAAGAAACAAAAGAAAACTATAAGTATAATAAAATTTAATTTCCATCGTCAATTGTTTTTTTTTTTTCAAAAATTTGTTTAATTTTGCTGTCCAAAACATATTGGTTGTGAGAAAAAAAAAAAAACAAAAGGAAAGTATGAGTGCAACTAAATTTAATTTCGTAGTCAATTGTTTTTCTTTTTCAAAAATTTGAAGGATAATTACACATCCCCAAATTAAAAAAAATATATTGACATCCTTATGAAAATAAAAAAAAAAACAAACGAAAACTATAAATATCACGAAATTTTACTTCGCTATCAATGGGTTCCTTTCTGTAAATATTTGGCAAATAATTTTCTTTGCTTTTAGAAAAATATATGTATTGACATCGCTGTGAAAAAAAAACAAAAGAAAACTATAAGTGCAACAAAATTTTACTTCGTTGTGAACGAGTTTATTAGACGTAGTTAGTTTAGTTGTTTTGTTTAGCAGATATTGTTTCTGTGTATGGCTTTTGTTTTATTTTGTTTTATTTTTATTTATTTTATTTTAAATTTTATTCGTATTTTTGATCAAAATATCACCGCGTACATATTCCTTAATTTTTCGCCTCGAGTTATGAAACACCTCTATATTGGTTGTGAAAAAAAAGTAATTTTCCAAAATATAACTTCACAGTAAATTGTTTTTTTTTTTGGCAAGGCTGTGAAGTGAAAAACCAAAAAGACAAAAGAAAACCACAATATTTAACTTCATTATCAATTGTTTTTTTTTGCAATAACAATTTTGTTTTCACAAAAATATATGTGTTGGCATCGCAGTGACACAAAATCAAAAGAAAATAAAATGTAACCTCGTTGTCAATTGTTTTTTTGCAATGATAATTTTGTTGTCAGAAAAATATATTGGCAACGCTGAGACAAAAACAAAAGAAAACAAAATTTAACATCGTTGTCAATTGTTTTTTTTTTTTGGAAGACTTGAATAAGTGCGACGATTATCATTATCAATTGTTTTTAACTTTAATATCAATTGTTTTTTTTTTGCAATAATAATTTTATTTTCAGAAAAATATATATACGCTGTGAGTCAAAAACAAAAGAAAACAAAATTTAACATCGTTGTCAATTGTTTTTTTTTGCAACGACTTGAATAAATGCGAAGATTATCATTATTAATTGTATTTAACTTTACTATCAATTGTTTTTAACTTTATTATCAATTGTTTTGTTTTGCAATGATAATTTTGTTTTCAGAAAAATATATGTATTGGCATCGCAATGAGACAAAAACAAAAGAAAACAAAATTTAACATCGTTATCAATTTTTTTTTACAATAATAATTTTATTTTCAGAAAAATATATTGGCAACGCTGAGATAAAAACAAAAGAAAACAAAATTTAACATCGTTGTCAATGTTTTTTTTGCAAAGACTTGAATAAGTGCGACGATTATCATTATCAATTGTTTTTAACTTTATTATCAATTGTTTTTTTTTGCAATAATAATTGTTTTCAGAAAAATATATTGGCAACTCTGTAAGATAAAAACAAAAGAAAACAAAATTTAACATCGTTGTCAATTGTTTTTTTTTCTGCAAAGACTTGAATAAGTGCGACGATTATCAATATTAATTGTTTTTAACTTCATTATCAATTGTTTTTTTTTTTTGCAATAACAATTTTGTTTTCCAAAAAAATTATGTATTGGCATCGCAATGAGACAAAAACAAAACAAAATAAAATGTAACCTTGTCGTCAATTGTTTTTTTTTGCAATAATTTTGTTATTGGCAACACTATGAGACAAAAACAAATGAAAACAAAATTATTTTTTTCTTGCAAAGACTTGAATAAGTGCGACAATTATCATTATCAATTGTTTTTAACTTTACTATCAATTGTTTTCTTTTTTTAATAATAATTTTGTTTTCAGAAAAATATATTAGCAACTCTGTGAGACAAAAACAAAAGAAAACAAAATTTAACATCGTTGTTAATTGTTTTTTCTTTGCAGACTTGAATAATTTCGACGATTATCTTATTAATTGTTCTTGACTTTATTGTCAATTGTTTCTTTCTTTGCAATAATAATTTTGTTTTCAGAAAAATATATTGGCAACGCTTGTCAATTGTTTTTGTTTTTTGCAAAAACTTGAATAACAATTTTTTTTAGAGAAATATATTGGCATTGCTCTGAAGAAAACTTTAATTATTATAATTTAATAATTATTTTAAATTCCATATTTCTTGTCTCCATTGTCAATAGCTTTTTTTGCAAAGACTAAAAGAATAACAATTTTGTTTAAAAAAAAACAAAAGAAAAGTATAAGTGAAATAATAAGTGAATAATTAATTCAATGTAGGCCACATTATAAAAGTATTATTGGAAAAAAAACACGCCGATACTCCTCAACTCTTAATTTATGATTTTATTATTTTATTACGTTCAGACTACACAAACAAAATTCCGAGAGATTCCTGCGGATTAACATGTATTCATTGAAAGAAATAAATAATGCATTTTCTTTCCTGAGTATGCAGTGATGCAAGCTAACTAATAATAACATTCATTTATTTTTTTCAATAATTTAACAAATGAAATCACATGTTCTGCTATTTGTTTACAAAGTACGGAATATCATGATGTAATTAAAGCCGATTATTTAATGAAACAGATGGTAGAAAACTACAATACTTTGTTTTATTGATGTAAGTAGCAATTTACATACTTTTATGAGCAGCAATTATAAAGTGTATTAACAATACGTAAAAATTGGCTTATAATTAATTAATTCAGTAATCAACGCAAGTGGTTATTTAGAAGCTTTTTCCGTTATCGAATTGCATATGGAAGACATTGACCGAGTGACCGTGAATTTTGCAGGAACTTTATTGTTTTACGGTGTGTGCGCAGACAAACGAGCAGAAGTTTTCGAACAAAAGAGTGCGCGCGCTCTTGCAGTGGGTCAGTCTCTTTTTTTGATATTTGAGTTAAAATATAGATCTTCGCAGGATTATGTGATGAAGAACTGGCAACATTAGTAAGTGAAACTTAACCGATTACACCCTGTACATCCATTTACAGGATAAACACATACACATGCAGCGAAGGAATACTTAACGATACATAACAACTAAGAGCTAAGAGATAACATTTTATGGTAAAAAAAGAGCATTCCGTAAACGTGAATTGCAAATCCTCTTAATACAATGCATTTTGATACATCGACGATTAATCATTGCGATTTAAATAAAACTCTTTGAACATCTACGGAACAAAAGAAAAACGTTCGTTTTTAATTCTCTTGTTTAATATGTGTACCAACTTTTATTTTTGCTTTTAAACGAAACAGTTCAAATAAAAACCCCATTATTATGGTTAATTTAGATAGTATACATATTTATAGCAATCATCATTTCTTTACGGTACGTTTTATGTGTTGATTTATCGTACGCCAAAGAGAAAAGGGAACTTAACGAAAACTGGTTGTGTAAAGACCATCACCGACATCTCAAGCAAAAGACAGGACATTCTTTTATTTTTCGAGCTACGTTTACAATATTAATAAATAAAACTTATTCGATTTCACCCTGTGTATTGAGCTTGGTGTAGTATAAACTTATTCGATTGCGCCCTGTATATGTGTATCTCGATGCAGAATTTTGTTGTTGGTTGTTCCTTCCGAATTTAATCTCATAAATTCATTGCGTTCAGATGTTTTTAATAGAAACGCAACGGTGGCGTTACGTAAACGCATCGCTTGCGGCACGCATGCACAAGAAAGCTACTTAATAATTTTTTCAGCGGTGCTCACGTGCCGCCTCACTGTTTGTTCTAAACTGCCGCAGACATGAAGACACTAATGATTGAATAATTATAGCTCACCAATGTCGAAGTCTCTATTTCAGCATAAAACCAGGATTATTTACACAGTCTAGTCGTCGTACGTGGGTATGTTCATAGATAATTGTAAATTGCACCTTGACGTTTCCGCGTTTCGCAACAATAGTATTTTATTTGTATACAGAGCGTATAATCACATCACGAGTTTCTCTATTGAAAATCATAATGATCATTTTTTTGTATAGTTTTTAATTGAAGTACACCCTGTATGTCACGTAATTTTTTAATTTAATTTAATTTCTTTTTCTAGAGATTTATCACCCGATCGAGTGTAAAGGTTCTGCAAAGTTTTTATTAATAACTAAGAGAATAATTGAACCTTTGTATTTATTTTTTTTTGTTCAAGTTTTTTTTCAAGTAAATTGAACGTTCCACGAACGTTTTAATGGCTCGTAAATTATTCCATTACACGAGTGCTTCGAGTAGATATTAACTATGATAACAAGCTATGTTTAAATCGATTAGATTATTGCTTTCTTGAATGGCAAAAGAAAACAATAAGAAAGCAGATGTATATCAAACAGTGCTCGATTGCCATAGCGTACGTGTACAAACTTGCTATTTGCAGAACAATAATAACAACACCACCACCACACAAGTTTCACAAAATGAATAATCCCATTTGAAACTTCTAACAAAACGAAAAGCCCTCGGGAGTTGGGTGTTATATAAAATAACGGGAGCATCGAGAAGCAAAAGAAGCAGAGAGAGTGAAGTAGGTAAATTATTTTGCGTTTATCTCAAGTTATTCTAACTTGCAGTTGCGATTAATCACTGAATTGATTACAGTACCGTAATGCCTTCACAAAGCTGAGATGATTAATGGACGTTTTGGTCGTTTCATTCTCTGCAAGCTTCGGAGGCCTGCGACTTAAAAAAGAGAACAAACAATCGGCTTGAATTTGCACGCTCACTTCTGGATAAGTGCTGATTAAATAAGAACAGCAAGTAAGAAGTGAAATAAATAATAATTTAAATTAATAGATTATCTTAATCATTGACGAATAGGAATATGAATTTAAAATTTCAGGCTCGCAGACTGATCCTTAATAAGAAACGAAATATCTACGTAATTGGTATTGTTGAAGATACTACGTCGGCGCGCTTATTTAGCATAAACAGCACATGCCGCGTTCGCGTCGAGATTTCATTTTAATAATTTAACTAAACTGCGTGGTACTTGCGAGTTTTCAAAATTACACACACGCCAGATGGAAATTTCGCAACGTATCCTTTTCGCCTCTCCTGGACGTGAGAAGGCGTGACGGCGATGCTCTAATGAACGTTTATGAATTTCTAATGCGCTCGTTGATACAACTTTAATTTAAACAATATCTCCGTTTGAATAACAATAAAAGCGCTGCGCTCACTTGGAATAACAATTTGGACAAAGGCCTCCCCGACTCTCCGGATTTGATGACGCTGACAAATAAGCCACTTCTCAGGACATCAATAACGTCACTTATGTTTACCAACAATAATAATTAGGGAACAAAGTTGCTGGCAACTTTTCAAAAGACGCGCTTTTAACGACGTGGGTATTTTTCAAGTCTTTCCGTTGAACGTAAAATAAATGGAGGACAATTAGACAAGTTAACAAACAGCCAGAGAACTTTCATGGATTTTAGTTTAACACGTTAGGCGCCGCCGAAATGTCTATGACGGACACGCTGGCTATTCTTTCCAGTCATTTTTCGTTTTGTTTTAATTTGGATGGAATTCGAAAATTCCATCCATCATCAAGTAGGTAGCAAGTAATACCTGAAAGTCCTGAAATCGCGTCACGCCACCACAGAAAAAAAAAAAAAACATTTCGGAATTTAATTATTCAACGGCGCGACGCGTAAGTGATTCTGGACGTGTCCTGAACAATGTTTCCAACAAGTCAATTCGGCGTTATTGCGAACGCTTCGTGTTTGTAAATTCGCGGCCCGCGAATATAAACAATCTCACATCCGGACCACGTCCGCCATTTGAATACAATGAGGCGGGCTTTTTTAAGAAATATCGCCGAAATTTATTTCTGGCGTGCCAAATGATGGCAATTAATCAAGGCCGAATCGATTTAAACGGATCATGAACAGGCCGTGCACTCGATGGCATTTTAATTTTTACATCGCGCGAACTGATGGGGAATACAAATGCCAGGGGCACTCCTCTCACAGAGATGTAACTACAGGGTGTTCAGAAGACGGCGTCCTGTGCGATTGGGGGGAAACAAGTAAGTCGTTCTCTATGGGCGAGGAATATTTGGGTTCTTTTGATGCACTTTCGTTTGTTTGCTTAAAACTTATCTAAAAAAAGCTTCTCGTTTGATTTATGATATCACAGTTAATGCGCAACAGCCGATAACATTCAGTATCCAACGAACATTTATTTACTTATATCATTTATTTATTTATTTAATGACTTAGGTGCAGATTTTTATGTGCGTGTCGTATTAACTTTGAAACCTTTTCGTCCTCTTTTTAATAAATCAAGTCAGTAACTCTGTTACATTTCTAAGTTTCATTTTCACTTTCTTTTGGCGTCTTCTACATATTAAATATTTTCATTACGTTCTTCGTTAAAAAAAAAAAACTTCTCGAGGACTGATCTTATTACCAGGGAGAGGAATTTTTAAGGGATGACGAAGCACACCTGGCCGACTATGCGTGCTTCGTCATTCCTTAAAAATTCCTCTCCCTGGTAATAAAATCAGTCCTCGAGGTTTTTTTTTGTAACGAAGAATGAAACTTCACGTCGCCTCGTTGAAAAAAATATCGTTGTGATTTTTCTTTATTTTTATCATAACACGAAGCGGACACGGTAATGAACCTCGTCGATAGAGCTTCGTCGAGTCAGCTGGCCGACAATGTGTGCCTCTCTTTACTTGTACTGTATTTGATAAACCCAAAGTTGACAGATGTTTTATGTCGCCAACTTGTTCATAAAACGCCATTTTTTTTTCTAACGATAAATGTGAAATAAAAACTATACTCTTTCCCAAATGATTTCGTCCGATTCACTTTTTAAAAATAGTTCTTAAAGACCACTGTTTTATTTGAGTGCTTTAATACATTTGGAAGGTAGTGTACTTATATACCGTAAGTTCTGAAAATAAAAGACAAAAGAAAACGTAACGTTGCAGTTTTCAAAAATTAAAAAAAATAACTTGCCTATGTATTTTAAGAGAGACACAAAAATTAGGGAAAAAGCAAATTAAAAAAAAAATGAAATCAAAAAATAAAAAGCAAAAAATGAAATGAAAAAATAAAAAACAAAAGGCAAATAAAAACTAAAATGAAAGCAAATTGAAAACAGAAACAAATCGAAGAAAAACAATCAAGAACCAAAACAGAAAACCAAAAAAGAAAGAAACGAGACAAGTGAGAATCAAGGGAAAAATTAAAACGAAAAAAAAACAAAAACCAAATGTTAAATGAAAACGGAGACGGAGAAAACTAAAATGAAAAAAAAATTATGAAAATCAAAACAAAAAGACAAAAACCAAAAATGTAATGAAAACATGAAAAACAAAAGGCAAACAAAATTTAAAATAGAAAATAAAACAAATGAAAAATACAAGTAAATAAAAAAGAACGAAACGAAACGAAAAACAAATGAAAAGAACATGAAAAGAGAAAAAACAAGTGACTTTCAATTTCTAACACTCATGTATATGTCCATTGTTTTTATTGAAAAGAAATATTATTGGAAAAATCAAAATAAAAAAAAAATAGAATACGATGGAGCGATAAAAGCAAAAAAAAAAACTTAAAACAAGAAAAAGAGCACAAACGAACAATAAAAAATATGAAGGCGGCGATGGAATGATAAAAAGCAAAAAAAAAACAGCAAAACGAAAACAAAAAAACAGTAAAAAAGTTAAACAAATGACGATCGATCACCTAAGTTTTAAATATCAACGAAATGAATTCAAATGAAAGACCAAAAGCGACCAACGTAAACGAAAAATTTTAAGAAAAAACAAAAGAAAACAAAAACAAAGAATAAAATGAAAACATGAAAAACCAAAATTAAAATACAAATGAAACAAATGAAAAAAAAGTAAATAATAGTAAATAATAATGAAAGTAAAATGATGATCACCTACGTTTTAAATATCGACGAAATGAAATCAAATTAAAAACTCAATAGAAAAGAAAATTTTGAAGAAAAAACAAAAGAAAAACAAAAACCAACAATGAAGTGAAAACGTGAAAAACAAAAGGCAAACGAAATTTAAAATAGGAAATTAAACAAAGTAAAAGTGAGAGTAAATAACAAGTAAAAAAAAGGCGAATGAAAAGCAATTGAAAAGAGAAAGTAAATAAACAAAATGAAAAGGGAAAAAAAACAAGTGACTTGTTTATATCATTGTTTTTATTAAAAATAAACATTATTGGAAAAATTAAAATAAAAAAATGTGAATGCCATGGAGCAACGAAAAACAAAAAAAAACTGAAAGTTAAACTGACAAATATAAAAAAAAAAAAAATGACAAACAATTGACGATCAATAGATCCATGAAAACAATTGATAGTGAAATTTAGAAAAAAAAAAGTAATAAAAAAGAATAAAACAAAAATTAACAGAAACAAGTGATTATCAACTAATCTTTCGAAATTAATTTCTCTGTTCCCTTTTAAATAAAACAAAAGAGAAACAAAAAATGCATTGCTAAACAGAAAAAAAAAATTGAATGTTAAATTAAGAAAATAAAAACAAATCAGAAAGTGACGTTAAAATATTATCGAAATTAATTTGTTTAGGAGGACAAACGAACCATAAAAATATGAAGGCGATATCACGACAGAAAGCAAGAAAAAACTGCAAAACGAAAAGCAGTAAAAAGAAGTTAAACAAATGACGATCACTTTCTTTTTAGATGAAATCAAATGAAAGATTAAAAGTAAATGAAAATCTCAAAGGAAAGGAAAAATCTGAAAAAAAAATAAAATAAAGGGAAACAAAAACTAGAAAATGAAATAAATGAAAAATGAAAGTAAACAATGAGTAAAAAAAATAGGAAAACGAAAAACAATTGAACAAGAGGAAGCAAAAAAATGAAAAGGAAAAAAAAACAAGTGATTTTCAATTTCAAACATTGATGCGTACGTCATTGTTTTTATTGAAAATAAGTATTACTGAAAAAAAAAAATCTGAAAATTAAACTGTGAACAAAAAAAACTGAAACATGAAGAATATAAATTATGAGTAAAAAAGGAAAACGAAAATCAATTGAAAAAGAAACAAAGAGGAAGCAAATAAAAAACAGAAAGAGAAAAAAACAAGAGAATTTCAATTTCTAGCGCAAACGTACATCGTTGTTTTCTTGGTTTCTAGGCTGTAACTGCGTCGAAGTTGTGGCGCTGCCGACGTTTCGTCCAGGTTGCAGTGAACTCCTCAGGGGGGATTTAGCCCCGAGGAAGTTTAACACCAGTTCCTGGGCTATGGATTTCCTCAGGGCTGGTGCTGAACTGGTCCACCCCTGAGGAAGTCCAGTGCAAACTGACGAAACGTCGGCATCGCCACAACTTCGACGCGGCTCCAGTCCGGGAACCAAGAAAAGATGAACAATGACCGCGGAAGCCTCCAACAAACGTTTATGTATGACATTGTTTTTATTGAAAATAAACATTTTTTTTATTGTAACAAGGAGAAAATTAGAACGAAAGAAAAATCAAATGAAAAGTCAAAGGCAAACGAAAATTTAAAAGAAAGAGGAAAATTATTGAAAAAAATAAATAAAATTGAAGTAAAAAAATAGAACACTTCCAACCAATTTTTAAATTTTGAAGAAAATACGTACACAACTGATAAAAAATTTAAAAACATCAAAAACAAATCAAACAAAGATGTGACTTCAAATTTTTGAATGGAAGTGTACTTTTAATATTTCGTTGGAAGATTATGAGAAAGGAGTAGTCCAAGTGTGTCTAAAATGTAGCCCAAATGGTGGAATTTCATCCAATCTAGCAACCCTGAATGAAGCTCAATTTATGGTTGTGAGTGGGGGAGTGGAACCGTCTGTCATTTTGACGTTGCTTGACATCTGTCACTTTGACTTTGCTATTATTTGTCATCATGACATGATTTGCTGGTCACTAAGTAACGTGCGAGCCGCCACGTTTCTCGACATGTCATTCTGACATTAGTTACATCTGCTATTTTGACATTGGTCATTTTGACGTTTCTCAACATCTGTCATTCTGAAGTTTCTTGTTTGTTATTTTGACGTATCTCGACGTCTGTCATTCGACGTTAGTTACGTCTATTATTTTGACGTTTCTATCACCTTGACGTTAGCTATTATTTTTCATCATGACACGATTTGTTGGTCACTAAGCAACGTGTGGCCTCCACATTTCTCGACGTCTGTCATTTTGACAATTCTCACGTCTTCCTATCACCTTGACTTCTGTCACCTTGTGGTTTGCTGTTATTTGTCATCGTGACATGATTTGTTGGTCACTAAGCAACGAGTGAGCACCTACGTTTCTCGTAGTCAGTCATTCTGGCGTTGCTTACGTCTATTATTTTGACGTCTATCGTTTTGTCTTTTCTCGATGTCTGTCATTTTGACATTTTTACGTCTTTGTTATTTTGACGTCGTCTGTCGTCTTGACGATTAACCAATGAGATGTACGAATAATTTTCTTCTTAGCAACTCGTGGAAGCATCTCATTGGCTAATCATCAAGCTCCACCCAGATCCCACCCCCACTCACGCCTATAAATAGTGCTTCGTCAAACAAATTACAGTCAGTTTGGACGAAACATCATTGTGGAGACCGTTCCTAGTAACGTCGGTACCAAAAATATTATGTCAAATGTTTTATTATTCCAGTGGATAACATTCCAAATATCTTTTTGGTTGCAAAAAATTAGTAAAAACTTTTGTGATTACCTTTTCATTGAGCCAACGAAAGCGGCAAGAAGTTATCCTACTTTTTTTTTTTCTTTTGGCCGCCTCTTCTGTTCCAGAGTAATAAAAATAATGAACGTCCACATTTCAAAAAATGATACTGACTTTATTGCGTTTGTTTACGAATTTCGAAACATAAACACCCACTAAAATTAGATCTGGAAGACGTCTAAAAATTGTTGGGATGGAATGCGTCGTCGGTATGTCAGCTCCCAGCTGTGATCCTAATTATACAATGAAACTGGACCGTCCTAAAAACAGACGCGTCTTGAAAATTGATTTTCTTTTTAATTAGGCACTCGTTTTCTGTTACGTAAGTTTTCAGCTTTTAAGAAGGCTGCGCGCCGGGCACTTCCATATACATTTTTAAATTTGCAATCAGGACTAATGCGAAATGCAAACTGAATGATACATCGGGGACGAGTTAAACCAGTTGTCTGGAAATTAAAGTTCTGACTCCTAAACCCATTTGGTTTGGTAACGAAATCCTTTTATAACCTTCGAGAAACATGCGCTCCTTCATTAATCTTTAACGACGCCGGGGATGAGCTATCAACTGTACACAATAAAAATATACAGAGAGATCATGTGCGTTGCGTAAGCTCTAAAGCAAACGTTTTTAGGCCAAAAAATTAATTACCTTGATATTAATATCATGAAAGTGAAATATTATTGAAACTTTATATGCAGTATATTTGATAAAATCTTCATCTCGAGGCTTGTCAGAAACTTTTTATGTGTTACGTGATATACTATTACTTAATCGATGGTTAAACTGCGTTTAGGTAGCAGAAATTGATTGCTTTACGAATCACTGAAAACAACAATTATTAAATAGAAACAAATGAAACTTATAAAAGAATTTTCATTTTTGATTATTTATAGCATAATTCACGAAGAAAAAATATTTTTAATTTCAGTAATGAACTAATCAGATTTCACCGTTTGTTCGGACAAAACAAGTGACGGTAAGAACCTTCACATATAATTTCAGAGTCCAGACAAAACGCCATAAAACAAGTGAAGGTTCTTGCTGCAATTTGTTGACAGTCAAAACGAAACGTTAAAAGACACATTCACTTGTTTTGATGATGACGAACTCTCAGGTCAATCACATCGCTGAAAATATTAATTATTAAATAGAAACAAATGAAACCTATGGAAAAAAAAATCTTTTTTGTGTGATGACGAAGAGAAAAGTGATTTGAAATTCTGTGGTCAATTTAATCAAAATTCACCAAAATCAGTGAAGGTTCAAAACGTCACCAGAGACGTTCGTTTAGTTTGATGACGAAGTCTCACTGAAAATAACAATTTGATTATATTTCATGAAGTGACTTCAAATTCTATAATCAGCTGAGTGATTTCATCAAAAAACAAGTGAAGATTCTTGTAATCTTGTTGACATTCAAGACAAAACGTCACAAGACTCATTCACTTGCTCTGATGATGATGAACTCTCAGGCAATCACATCACGTCAAATATCAATTATTAAATAGAAACAAATGAAACTTACAGAAGAAAATCAATAATCATGAAGAGAAAAGTGATTTGAAATTCTGTAGTCAATTTTAGTCAGATTTCACCTTCATCTTGCAGGAGTTTGTTGACAGTGAAGACGAAACGATACAAGGCGTTGATGAAGAACTCTCAGATTAATCTCAAATATCAATTATTAACTAGAAACAAATGAAATCTACGGAAAAAGAGATATTTTTTTGGTGATCGTGAAGTGATTTGAAATTCTGTAGTCAATTTTAGTCAGATTTCACCAAAACAAGTCATGATTTTTGCAGGAATTTGTTGACAATCAAGACGAAACGTCACAAGAGATATTCAGTTGTTTAGATGATGATGAAGAACTCTCAGGTAAATTACAAATATCAATTATTAAATAGAAACAAATGAAATCTACGGGAAAAAAAGATATCTCTTGGTGGTCATGAAGTGATTTTAAATTATGTAGTCAACTTAGTCAGAATTCACCAAAACAAGTGAAGAATTTTGCTGCAATTTTTGACAGTCAAGATAAAACATCACGAGATCCATTCACTTGCTCTGATGATGATGAACTCTCAGGCAATCACGTGACTGAAAATATCAATTATTAAATAGAAACAAATGAAACCAACAGAAAAATATCAATAATCATGTAGAGAAAAGTGATTCGAAATTCTGTAGTCAATTTTAGTCAGATTTCACCAAAACAAGTCATGATTCTTGAAGCAATTTGTTGACAATCAAGACGAAACGTCACAAGAGATATTCAGGTCAATTACAAATATCAATTATTAAATAGAAACAAATGAAATCTACGGAAAAAAAGATATTTTTTGGTGATCACAAAGTGATTTGAAATTCTGTATTCAACTTAGTCAGATTTCACTAAAACAAGTGAAGAATCTTGCTGCAATTTTTAACAGTCAAGGCAAAATGTCACAAGAGACATTCACTTGTTTTGATGACGAACTCTCGCGGAAAATAACGATTATTAAAGAGAAACAATTGAAAGTTATGAAAAATGTTTTGATGATCTACACATCTATAGCATATTTTATGTAGAAAAAAGTGCCTTCGACTTCTGTAGTCAATTGAGTCAGATTTCATCAAAACAATTGTTATGACGGTCGTCACAAGAGACTTTCACTTGTTTTAATGATGAATTCTCATCATTTTGCAATTTTCATCATTTTGGATGATTTGCAGCAGTACACTTGATGAAGAAAAAAATGACATTTCATATTCTGCAGTCAACACAACAACCAAACTTCACCAAAACAAGTGAAGATTCTTTGTTACGTCAACATCACAATCAAACAAAATGTCACAATAACGAGAGTCATTCACTTGTTTTGATGATCTTTCAAAATAAATGAAGGTTCTTATAGGTTACTTCAACATCTTAACAATCGAAACAAAACGTCATAAAAATAAACAAAGTCTTAAAACAAGTGAAGAAGGTGTAATTGTTACTTCAATAATTTTAACTATCACAACAAAACGTCACAATAATAAGAGATGTTCGTTTGTTTTGACGATGTTTCAAAACAAATGACGACTTTTTTTTGAGACATTCATTTGTTTTGACGATTTGATGATTTATTGTGACTTCAACATTTCGCCAATCAAAGCAGAACACGTCATAATAGCAAGAGACGTTCACTTGGTTTGACGAACTCACGAAACAAGTGAAGATTTCGTGTTGATTCAAAAATCGAAACAAAATGTCATACCAACTTGTTTTGAAAGTTTGTTAAAACAAGAGAAGATGTTTTTGTTACTTCATCGATCAATACAAGACGTTTTAAAAAAATAATACTGCACATTAGTATTAACTAATTCATGGCCAATTCGATTTCAAAGAAAGACGGATTTCGTTCGTCAATATCTAACAATACAAAACAAATGAATACTCGTCTGATTAAAAAAAAATGTTTTCAGTCGTTATCTTTATTCTTCCTTTCGTTTTGGTATTTTTTGTTTTCGCGAACATCATTTATTTTTTTCTCTTTGCTGTTTTCTGTTGGACAAAATCGCTTCAGTTCAGGATTCTTCCGAGTATTACCTCGAACGTGCCCGCGCGTGCGGTGCGTACTTAATTTCGTAAAAACGGCGAAATGCCCGGTGGCGTAAAATTAAACAGTTCTGTCGTAATTGGTGCGCCGTCGAGTTCCCGTTAAGCTCTCTGCTCATTCCGGCTCGTCTCGAATTATCTGTTAATCACGATCTTTATCTCGAGTGCTTTTTGTGCACGGCATATTCACACATAACATCTTATTTTGAAGTCATCGGATCTACTTACTATACGCAGGTAGTTCTTGCGCCAGACGTTTCACTTTATTTATGGGTTCTTGTGGCATGAACATGAAAGCGATAGTGTCTTGTAGCATTAGGTGCACACAAACAACAAGATTAAAAAAGGAGAAGAAAAAAAAAACTAACCACAGTTTTGTGTTTTACAGATATGCAAACATGCATAAATTGGAACGTAACAGAAATGAGGTTTCTTGAACTTATTGAATGAAACAGTTTATGAAGATTTGCATTTGCAGGTTTAAAATTAACTTTATGAACGGGGAAGGCCCCAAAAGTCTACGTCTCATATGTACATCGAAACAGGGCAAAAACAGAAGAAAAAGTCAACGATACCAAAACGTTCTCCACCAAACTACAGGGGTATTCGTAAACTGAATCTGCGGAGAGTGCCTTATGAGAATCAGCACCTACAACCAAAATGGAATCAGCAGCAAAGCTCGTCTGGGGGAACGATTGAGGTCCCAAAAGCTTCAACTGGCTGGGTAATCCCAACCCATAAAACTGGTCCAACACAACGTGCTAGGAAGAAACACATAAATAAGAGAAATTCGATAACGAAAGGAAACTGATTCAAATAAGACTGACCTCAACAACAGGCAGACGAAAGGAAGTAACGTTTTGGACCTCAAGCGTCAATAAGCGTGGAAACTAGTTATTCCAGAAATTTCTCACTGACAACATCAAGAACCCCAATTTCTCAAGGCGGTCGTAACCACAGGCAAGAGCACAAAGAGAAACAAAATGCGATCCGTCAGCGAAATGTGCTCGAATTCTGAGCCAAGATGGACGGCAAACGTTAGAAAAGACGAATAAAGATCAGCCACTACCTTTTAGAATTTGGAAGAATGGCGTTATCAACTGGTCAAAGAAAGTTACCACAGTCAACCTAACAGAATAAGCGAAAAGATCATAGAATAAAGAAAAACAGGAGCGATCAACCGTAACCACATACAAACAAAATGGTTGAAAAACTGTAGATTAAAATTGAAACGTAACAAGCAAGCTTTCTTCATAGTTTCCATGGAAATTTGATTACAGTATCTTTGCACCTCTATTATTAGGTCTTCTCTTGTTTTTTTTTTTCTTCTTAAGCCTTGAATTTTTCATAGACTTTTTTTATCTATCTTGTCGTTCATTGTAGATTTCTTAACATTCATACATGGGTATGAATGGTAATGCGGCCAAGAAACAGAGTCACATTGTAGACTAACCATAGACCGAAAAATAGAAAACTTGTATTCTTCTTCTTTCATGTGAACTAACAGCCCATTTTTCTTCATAGGTCTTCCCCCTTCCCATGCTTTCAAATTTCTATTTCCATTCCGTTCCAGTCTTCTTATCAATCTCATTAACTTCCTTGTACACTTTACATTTCAAAGAGAAATGTATTATCCAGGTCACCTTCTTGATGCGTTTCTTATTCAACAACGCATCCTCAACTTTGGTCGACGTAGCTCCCTTTCATTCTGAGCATTCTTTCTTCGTAATTAGGGCGATGTGATCGGGAAGGAAACTCACTAGGTTGTTTCCTCTTTCTGATTGACTTAAGAAGAAAGACATAAGAGTATCAGAAAGTTAAGTTTAGTGGAAAATACCTAATTGAAAAATTGAATTAAGTCCCAGTCCCTCAGGAGCGATTGGTTTAGAGACCCGGGACACCGCACCCAAAATCGACCAGATACTGTAATCCATGGGATTAAGATCTGGCGAATATGGAGGTCATTCCGCCAACGCGATGTGAAGAAGTTCTGAAAATGGGTTTGACATCGCTCTTGAATTGTTCTTGCCTTGTGAGTCGGTGTTGAAACGTCCATTCTTGCTCGTCAAAATCCTGCCGGGACCACAGAAGTACCATAGTCTCCAAAATGTTGGTTCAGAGACGTGGAACACGGCACCTAAAATCGATCAGATACTGTAATCCATGGGATTAAGATCTAGCGAATATGGAAGTCATTCCGCCAACGCGAACTGATGAAGTTCTGAAAATGAGTTTAACATCGCTCTTGAGTTGCTCTTGCTTTGTGAGTCGGACTGAGTCTACAGAAACACGTCCATTCTTGCTCGTCAAAATGCTGCTGGGACCAGAGAAGAAGCACAGTCTCCAAAATGTTGCGGCGATAGACTTCTCCATTGATTTTGACCATGTAGCGGTTCGTCGCCGATTTGAGTTCTAAATATGGGTTTGCCATTGCTCTTAAGTTGTTCTTGCCTTGTGAGTCGGTACTGTGTCTACAGTAAAGGTCCATCTTTCCTCGTCAAAATACTGCTGAAAGCACAGAAGTAGCACAGTTGCGGCGATAGATTCACCTTGTGGCGGTTCGTCGCGGATCTTAGTTCTGAAAATGGGTTTGACACCGCTCTTGTGTTCTTCTTACCTTCCGAGTCGATGCCATGTCTACAGAAACGTCCATCCTTTCTCGTCAAAATACTGCTGGAACCACAGAAGTAGCACACTCTCCAAAATATTGCGACGATAGACTTTTCCACTGATTTTGACCATGTACCAGTTCTTCGCCGATATGAAAATGAAAATGGGTTGTTCTTGCCTTGTAAGTCGGTGCTGAAACGTCCATTCTTGCTCGTCAAAATGCTGCCGGAACTACAGAAGTACCATAGTCTCCAAAATGTTGCTTCAGAGACCTGGAACATGGCACCTAAAATCGACTACATACTGTAACCCATGGGATTAAGATCTGGCGAATACTGAAGTAATTCCCCCAACGCGATGTGATGAAGTTCCGAAAATGGGTTTGACTCAGATCTTGAGTTGTTCTTGCCTTATGAATCAGTGCTGAGTTTACAGAAACGTCCATTCTTGCTCATCAAAATGCTGCTGGAACCAGAGAAGTAGCACGGTCTCCAAAATGTTGCCGGCGATAGACTTTTCCACTGATTTTGACCATGTAGTAGTTCGTGGCCGATTTGAGTTCCGACAATGGGTTTGACATCGCTCTTGAGTTGTTCTTGCCTTGTGAGTCGGTGCCGAGTCTGCAGAAACGTCCACTTTTACTCTTAAAAATGCTGTTGGGACCAGAGGAGTAGCATAGTCTCCAAAATGTTGCACTGATTTTGAGCATGTGGCGGTTCGTCGCCGATCTGAGTTGAACCAAAACGTAGAAGTAACTTTTATTAACGTTTAATCAAACGTTACATCAAAAATACGATTTATTGCTGCATCAGTCGCTGCGTGCTGAACGCTTCTCGATCGACGAAACGGCGGCGCAAGCCTGTCCGAGTGTGATCGTAAGCGCTTTCGGGAGCTTGCTTACGTTATGTAGTGGGCGCTCTCGTGAGCTTGCCCGTATGTTGTGGTCGTAAGCGCTTTCGGGAGCTTACTTACTTATTTTATGTACATGTGCGCTTTCGTGAGCTTACCCACGTAAATGTGAGTGTGACTGACAGCATGGAGGAGCTCGAAGTCAAAAAGCAACTGATTTCAGACGCTCCGGTCTTCTTCTTTTATATGCTTTACCACATCATCTCACTTTGTTGGTCATGGTTCGTGATGTCATTGCTGTGGCCAATTAGAATCGTCCTACATCACTGGCCGAGTTCGTGACGCGTTCTTCCCAGCGTCGTCTACTGTTGATAACGAAATTGATACACACCGGCCAACTAACGTCGTTTTACGTCACTGGCTGAGTTCGGGAAGTGTTTGATTGCAGCTTGTTGCTAACGACACCGACAATCCCATAGATCTTCACGGCTTGGATCTTGACAGCACTCTATAATAGATGCTAGTCCGTTGGCTTCTACTGATTACATCCTATTACTATGACGATTGTTCCACAGTTAACAATTGCTCGTCAGAAAAAAGCGCTTACGTGCGTTACTACCCTTGCTTATTCTCGCCCACCTTTATGAAACTTGTAATGTTGAGCACCATTTTGGCCATCTGACGGGCAGATTCAGGAGCAATGAATTCTTCAGGGACCTACAAGAGCTTCGTTCCACTCACTTTTTGAGAGCTAGCTATTTCTGGACGTGTTGGTAGTATGCGTTCTTCCTCTCCCAGGGGAATCACCTTCACTAAAGCGCTTAATAGCCAAAGGTGTAGTTGACTGATGAAGAAAGAACAAATAAGCCTTTTATCTAAATGATGCACCACAATATAGACATCTGGTAGTTCTTAGTTTATCAGCTGTTGCTTTGTTTACACTATTTTCTTCTAGACGTTTTCTTTTTTATGGGTTCGCAGTCTTCAGTTTCCATTTATCTCTATGTATCTATGACGCCAGCACGTTACTGGTTCATAAATGAAACGTTCTCTTCCTTCTCTTCTTCTTAGTGGTCATTAGAAGTCGTAAAATTTGATTTTATTTCATACTTCTGTTTCTTTGACTCTCTTTCTATGGACTTGTTGTTTTCATCTCCACCTCCCATTTAAGGTTTGGAACGTTGCTTCTATGCGTTTCCATTTGTAAGAAGGAAGTCTTCTTCTTTTTCTTCCAGAGTCTATTTTCTTGGCTAACTGGGTCCTTCTAGGACTAGAACTTACTTTTTCTCACAAAATTCCCCAATTCCAAAAGCCCGTGGAGCACGTCGGGGGAGGGGGGGTTGGTGGCTGCAACCGTCTTTGATGTTATTATTTCTCTTTCAGCATTCGCCTTAGAAACTGTGGAAACACGATCCGAGCCATGAGAATCTCACTTGCACCTGATAATTGCCTCGCCAAGCGTCAAGGCCGTTGCCAACGGACTCAACCACTCGGCTATCAACCACCACCTACCTATTTACAATTAGATTTTGAACATCGTCCATTCTCTCTCCCTCTCCATCCACCTCTTTTGGTAATTTACAAAAAAAGGTTCTAAAGACTTAAACCTCTAGTTCTCTAGTAAAAGAAAATCTTTTTGGAACGAGAGGGTTGAATAATTTCTTTTTTTTATGGAGTTGTCACTTATAAATATTTTCTTTTTATATTTTGGCAAGCATCCAAATTCTGCACACCAAAAACACTCGTATAAATCAACCAAATAAGAAAAAAGAAATTAATTGGTTTCGACTGTATTTCATCGCGAACAAATCGCCGAGATAAAACCATATAAATTTAATTTCGAAACATCGAGACGGCAATAAGTCAATGCGATTTAGATTGATACAAAGAGAAGTGCTTAAACGTGCACGGGGGAAAAAAGAGGACGTAAGGGGTTGGGCGAGGGGGTTGTTGGACGGGCGCCAGCGTCAAGCCGATACAGTGAATCCGGGGGCGGAAATTTTATATTAAATATTCGGGAGACAAATCTCGCCCAGATTTGTTTTCGCAGTTAATTAAGATTGCTCCAAAACCCGATATTTGTCCGATGCAGCGGAACATTCGTTTAATTAAATCGTGCCCCTAAATCTGGCTTTGAATCTTAATTGTGTTTTTGACGTTTTCTTTGTTGCCTTTGATTTTCTTTTTAGTCCCCCCATCCGTTCGTTCAAATACTTCACAGTCTCATCAAGCAATTCAATTTTATCCTATCTACCTTCTCAATTATTATAATGAGTTTCAAGTCGAACGCCAGGTGGTTCCGGACGTTTGCTGGATAAATCCCGAAGGAAAAATTCTTTTTAATTAAACATTTTTTACACTCAATGGCCATGCAACGTTTCTTAAAGCAATCCCAATAAATTTCTCACGTTTATATCCGTCAGCACCGAAAGGGTCCTTTACACTTTATTAATGTGATTCCCAGTTTTTGCGCTGTCTTTGATTTCGGGCGTTAACCCGCAAACTGTGGCGCAGCTTCTCCGCAAAAAGCGTAACCTCGGTGTTTCTAAATTCAATGAACAGCGAGAGAGAGACTTTGCCAGTCACGCATATCTAGACGCTTGCAAAATAATCCAAAAATAGACCCACAGATGTTCAAATGGTATTTAATAGCCGTCGAGATGCAAATACGCCATTAAATTTAGACCACTATTGTGTTGTCTTAGAAGAAACGACGAGGTTACCAAAAATAAAAAAAATAAAATAAATTAATCGAGCCACATAATTAAAACGAGTTTTTTCGTATCGCCACGTTATTTTTGGACACCTGTAAATCACCTCCAACGTTAATTAACATACGTGCGCACCTTTTCAGTCAGTGATGGAATTTAATTACTGTAATGGCCCCCGCCGATCGAGAATTCTTCCGTCCACATCGTGTTGGCAGATTTTTCCGTACTTAGGAAAATTAATTGGATTAATCTCTTCCGCATATAACGTAATGCCTTTGCTTGTCTATTGCGCGAGAAAAAAAAAAGAGAAGATGAAAGTAACTGGCTCGAAACATGAAAGGGAAAAGTTTCCTTCTGGCGGAGACGTCGTGCAAATAAGTTTGATTAATAAAATTTGCGTAACCCATTCGAAACGTAATTATTTATTAAAACCTGGGCGTTTAATTAATTTGTTTAGATAAACTAATATTAGCCTACCAAAAAAAATTGCTTTGAATTTACGTTTATTACTTCGTGAAGGTCCTTTTTGATTTATGTGCGTTTTCAAAATGTAGAGTGGACGTTCTCTTCTTCATTTCCTTTCTGGTTGGTGGTCGTTCGCTCTACTCCGACATTCTTTGTAGATGTTAGGCCACCCTTATAACAAAAAGGAATGACCTGCTTCTACATTTACAGAAATTTATTACTACGAACTGAACCTACTGTACATTTTAAAGTTCTATCCAAATTACACACTTTAAACACAAATCTCTACGTCGTCATTGTGTTTTTTTTTAAAATTCATTCGTTCTTCGCGCCAAAAACTTTGACGTATGTCAAACAGTTCAGAACGTCAACATGCCATTGTTTGGCGCTTCGCAAATCAATCGGCCTTTGCTTGTCCTTTCTGAATTCGTAAAGAAACGAATGCATGTGGTGTTGTCTTTCCTTTTCTATTGTTATATACTTTTCATCATTGATTTCTTTACTTGTTTAACTGATCGATCGTCGTTTGTTTTTTCTATGTCGTGTACAGGTGTCCCAGATTGGATGGTACTCTACGTCTGGCTGGCTCTTTTTAATTTCAACTTTTCGTTTGTAGCTTGGCTAATGTAAAGTTTTTAAATTATTTGATTCGAAAAACACGATCTACGTTAAAAAGCCTTCAAAAATGCCTTTAACATTTTTTCATCAACTTCAAAAATAAAAAAGTTATTTAGATTTGTAAAACCGCACCGTTTTCTTTTTTCTATTTTCGAGTGTACCACGAAAACGGTAACAGACAGCTAACTTTTGGTTGGACCATTGAAACCAGCTTGAAAAGTTGACCCAATAATGCTTGTTCAGTTTTCCTCTATCTTCATTGTTAACTGAGATGCCTATAGAAACTCGTCCAATTTGGGACACCCTGTACACGATTAAAACGATTAAAACGAAACAATGCGGAATAATTTCTTAAACATCCTCAAAAAAAAAAACTATTAATGCCAATGTCTGTCTTCTTCGTATCGTCAGTGTTTTGTTCTTCATAAATTTTTCATTTTTATATTTTCTTCATTGATCGATCGTCTTTTGTTTTGTTTTTTGGTTGATCGTTTTGAATCGTTAATGTCTTTTTTTAATTCTTGTTCAGCAATCGTTACTGTCTGTTTCTTTATTGGGGTCATTTATCTAAATTCAAACGTTAGTGGGCCGTATTCTCATCCTGTGATTAATTTCCATGTCAACGCCCTCTTTCCTGCATTAATCGATCGTCTTTTGTTTTTTAGTTATTCACTTTGAATCACTAATGATCCTTTTTTTTAAATTTCTTCACTATTCATTGCTGTCCTTTTCTTTACAGGGTTACTTTAAATTTAAATTAAACGACAGTGGACCATATTCTCATCGTACGATTAATTTAATAACGTAATTTCCATGTCAACGCTTTCTTTTCTTTACTAATCGATCGTCTTTTGTTTGTTTTTTCTTGTTAATCGTTTTTAATCGCAAGTTTTTTTTTGTGTCGATCGTTGCTTTCTATTTCTATGCAAGGTCGTTTATTTACATTTTAACGTCAGTGGGCCGACTTTTGTTTTTTTGGGTTAATAATTTTGAACCACCATTTTTTTTTCTTTATCAATCGTGCTGTCTATTTCTTTTCTGGGCCACTTATTTAAATGAAACGTCAGTGGGCCGTATTCTCATCATGCGATTAATTTAATAAACGTTATTTAATTACCATGACAACGTTTTCTTTCCCTTACTAATCGATCGTCTTTTGTTTTTTGTTTTTTTTTTTGGTTAATCATTTTGAATCGCTAATGTTTTTTTTTTAATTTTCTTCTTCAATCATTGCTGTCTATTGCTTTACCGGGTTATTTATTTAAATGAAACGTCCGTGGACTTTTTTCTCATCGTATGATTAATTGATCGATCGTCTTTTGTTTTGTTTTGTTTTTTTTTTGTAATCGCTTTGAATTGCTAATATTTTTTTTTAATTTTCTTCATCAATCGTTGCTGTATATTTCTTTACTGGGCCATTTATTTAACTTAAACGATAACGGGCCGTTTTGTCATCCTACGATCGTCTTTTGTTTTGTTGTTTTTTTTTTTTTTTTTTGGTGATTCGTTTTAAATAGCCAATGTATTTTTTTATCAATCATTGCTGTCTACTTTTTCACTGGGTCATTTTTTTTTAACATTTAATAACAGTGGGCCGTATTCTCATCGTATGATTAATTTAATAATGTAATTCCCAAATCAACGCTTTCTTTTCTTCATTGCTCGATCATCTTTTGTTTTCCTTTTTTGGTTAATCCTTTTGAATCGCTGTTTCTTCAAATTTTTTTCATAAATCATCATCCTGCCTTTTTTTTACTGAATCATTTATTTAAATTGAACGACAGCGGGCCGTATTCTCATCGTATGATTAATTGATTGATCGTCTTTTGCTTTTTTGGTTAATCGTTTAGAATCGCAATTTTTTTTTAATGTTCTTCATCAGTCGTTGCTGTGGATTTCTTTAGTGGGTCATTTATTTAAGTTAAACGATAGTGTGCCGTTTTCTCATCCTATGATCGTCTTTTGTTTTGTTTTGTTTTGTTTTTTTTTTTTTTTGGTGATTCGTTTTAAATAGCCAATGTATTTTTTTTTTCATCAATCGTTGCAGTCTATTTCTTCACTGGATCATTTTTTTTAACATTTAACGTCAGCGGGCCGTATTCTCATCGTATAATTAATTTAATAACGTAATTCCCATGTCATCGCTTCCTTTTCTTCATTGGTTGATCATCTTTTGTTTTCTTTTTTTTTTTTTTGGTTAATCGTTTTTTCAATCGCTGTTTCTATTAATTTTTTTCGTCAATCGTCAACATATCTTTCTTTACCGAATTAGTAATTTAAATTTTTCAATTTAAAGTTACTGGGCCGTATTCTCATCGTATGATTAATTGATCGATCGTCTTTTGTTTTCTTTTGGTTAATCGTTTTGGATCGCCAAAAACGATTGTTTTCTTCATCAATCGTTGCTGTCTATTTCTTCACTGGGTCATTTCTTTTAACATTTAACGTCAATGGGTCGTGTTCTCATCATATGATTAATTTAATAACGTAATTCCCATATTAACGTTTCCTTTTCTGCATTGGTTGATCATCTTTTGTTTTCTTTTTTTTTTTTTGTTAATCGTTTTCAATCGCTGTTACTTTTAATTTTTCCATCAATCATCATCACGTCTTTCTTTACTGAAACATTTATTTAAATTGAACGTCAGTGGGCTGTATTCTCATCGTATAATTAATTGATCGATCGTCTTTTGTTTTTTTTTGTTAATCATTTTGGATCAGCAATATTTTTTTAATTTTCTTCATCAATCATTGCCAGTCTATTTCTTGACTTGGTCATTTCCTTAAATTGAACGTCAGTGACCCTATTCTCATCCCACAATTTTTAATAACGCTTTCTTTTCTTCATTGATCGATCGTCTTTTGTTTTTTTTCTATCGTTTTGAATCGCCAATTTTTTTTTAATTTTCTTCATCAATCGTTGCTGTCTATTTCTTTACTGGGCCACTTAATTAAGTGAAACGTCAGAGGGCCGTATTCTCATCCTGTGATTAACAATAATTAATAATAAACGTGTTTAATTTCGGTGTCAATGTTTTCTTTCCTTCATTGATCGATCGTCTTTTGTTTATTTTTTTTTTGTTTAATGCTTTTTTCAATTTTCTTCATCAATCGTTCCTTTACCGCGTCATTTATTTGTTTAAATTAAACGTCACTGGGCCGTATAATTAATTCAGTAACGTAATTTCCACCGTCAACGTTTTCTCTTCTTCATTGATCGGTCATCTTTTGTTTTCTTTTTCTGGTTAATCGTTTTCAATCGCTGCTTTTTAAAATTATTTATTATTTAAAAATATCATCACGACTTTCTTTACTGAATCATTTATTTAAATTGAACGTCGGCGGGCCGTATTCTCATCGTATGATTAATTGATCGATCGTCTTTTGTTTTTTTTTTTTGTTAATAATTTTGGATGGCCAATGTGTTTTCTTTAATTTTCTTCATCAGTCATGACTGGGTCATTTTTTTTACATTTAACGTCAGTGGACCGTTTTCTCATTCCATGATTAATTCAATTACGTGTTTAATCCCATGTCAACGTTTTATTTCCTTCATTGATCGATCGTCTTTTGTTTTGTTTTTTTTTTGTTAATCGTTTTGAATTTTTTTTTAAATTTTCTTCATCAACCGTTGCCGTCTATTTCTTTACTGGATCATTTATTTAAATTCAAAGTCAATGAACCGCATTCTCATCCTATGATTAATTTAATAACGAATTTAATTCCCATGGCAACGCTCGTCCGTCACTCTCTCACACATCAAATCGACATGAAGCTATACCGTTTCTTGTTTGTTTTAATCACGACTTTCATCGTAAGATGAGAATACGGGCCAATGTCTTCAGATTCTTTTTTTTTACTATAACTTCTCTTCATCGATCGTCTTTTGTTATTTTCATGGTTTTTCTTGAGTGTTTTCCCAGATCAATCGTCTTTTGCTTTATTCCTCGGTTATTTAGAATAACATATTTTTAAACGTTCGCTTCTTAATTTAGTAAATGCGTCCGTTATGATGATCGTTTGATTTTGAAATGGAAGACGTCACAACTTCCTGGACAAAGTGGAATAATGAGTGATGCAAGAAATGAAGGAGACCAAATGAACTGAGTTCCAACCTTGAAATTGATTGTATACAGTAATGAAGAAGATTAGCCCATTGGTTTATGGTACCCCATTGCTTAATATGTCATTTTTTCTCGTTAATTACAATAATAACCTCAAATATTTGATATTATTATCAAAAGTGAATCACCGATAGGACTAGTTTCAATTATATGTTCACCCCTTAGGTATTGCAATTATACTTTCACCCCTTAGGTATTGTAATTGTTAAAAATTACTACAATTCTGTTAGAGGCGTCCTACACATGACGCCTAACGCCGAACGCTCAGCGGTCGGGTGATCTCGTCCGAACGTGGAGAGTGGCCCGATTTTACCCGACCCCTGAGCGTTCATTGTTCTGGGCACTACGTGTAGGACGCCCCTTAATAATTCTCCAATGAATCTTTAATGGATATTTTTTAAACAAGCAGATATTGCAAGTTTCTGAGCAAATTTCACACTACTTTAAACCGCATCCAACTTTTTTTTTTGCGAGAGTTGCCCGAACCAGTTTAACCAAGTTTGTGCGTTGCCACGTCTTTTTAAATTACAAAAAAAAAGGAAGCTATAAGGTATGAAATGAAACTTGCCAAGCAAAGAATTCTCATCCTTTGATTAAGAAACTTCGTGCGCGCTTGAAAAATGGCCGTACGAATAAATTTCAAAGAGCGCCGAACAAACAAATTAAAGATCAAAAACCAACGCGGATTAATTAAAACCGAGCCTCGTACGCGTTTCAATTTAAAGATTACGCCGGGCATTACCTTTTTTTTTCCTCTCCTCCTCTCCTTTCGTTTCATCATATAACATTATCTCCACGGACTATCTTGCGAAAGTCGCTGGCTCGGTCAGCTATTGTATCGAGATTGAAATGTTCATTGAAATAAAACATCTCGCCGATCGTATCTGAGCCAGGCATGAACAGTTATGGCACACATGTCAACGTCTTTACTAGATGCAGGCTTGCGATTTTAATAAATAATAAATTCAGAGCTCACGATAATTGATGACAAATAGGTTTACGCATTTGTACTTGATGGGCAATTATTACTTATAAGGCATCTTGATCGGATTGGGATTGTCTGGCTTTTTGCGGAAGCTCATTTCCATTCATATCGCTATGAATTTCATGTTTCCATTCACATTATCTACTGCTAGTCAATTACACTCGTTAATTCTCACAAAGCAAAACAGAATAAAAGATATTCCTGGTCTTGTAAGATGCTGGTATTAGTTTTCAACAACAAATGATGAGTAGGTGAGTTTTTATTTACGAAATGGTCTTGCTGCCCCCCATAAATGTTCAATAGGTGAAAGGTTTGAAGGTCTAGGGGATGACTATGGACTTAACTAACGAATACTGGCCATAAAGATGGGGGTTGGCAACGTCTTATGATATGGCAAAAATTGAAATGCCTCAGTTTCTTACCCCTAAAGAAACAAGGCAAGAAAACTGGGGATTAGGTTTTTTTTTCACGATGACTTCTGATCTGCGTCCAATTTTCCCTCATTTCCAAATAAAATCAGAATTGAAATGCCTCAGTTTCTTACCCCTAAAGAAACAAGGCAAGAAAACTGGGGATTAGGTTTTTTTTTCACGATGACTTCTGATCTGCGTCCAATTTTCCCTCATTTCCAAATAAAATCAGAATTTATCGCTCATTGGTTGGCACAAAATAAGTATGGTAGGAAAAGAGTCTCATCCGATGGTATGCAATTCTTGTCTTCTTCCACTTTTTACGAAAAAATGATCAAACAAATGCGAAGCCAATATATTTCAAAGAGAAAAAGAATTCAACGTCTGAGATAAATAAAATAAACTTTGGAACAAGGCCAAACGCTATCCGGTATTCAAAGCGAGCGTTCTCCATGCGTTAATACATGTTTAAGTAAGTGCTTCATTTACGTTTTAAACTTTAACATATCCATGCATTTGAATTAAGCAGTTTTCGAGATGAATTAGAGAGAGAGAGAGACCTCCGAAAGTTGGAAACTTCTGAATACTTCGCGCTTGTTAACAAGTCTGCCCGGTTTTGCGCGAGCTTTTTGTCCCTCCCCCAAAGACCTCGATAAGCTTAATAGCTCGCCCAAAGTTTGAATAGGAAAGTAGGAAATTCAGAAATAAAAATACAATTTTTAAGTTCTGGATTTTACACCTATCTGCGCAGCTTCATTTTAATCACATTTTGTTCCAATGAAGATTGAACGAATACCTTGCTTAGGCTCCTTCATGCATGAATCCCACAAAACATGATTCTCTTTTTAAGCATTCATTACACCATTAATGGAGGATCAGCTTTTTTAGTCATGGAGGATTGGCCTTTTTTAATTTTATAGGAAGCACCAAAGTTGCTAATTCAATTTTATACATTTTGTTTATTGAACCAAAACGTCTTTAGAGCTGCCTTATCAGTTTTGGAATTTTTTCTTCTAAAACTTAGAGGGCCCTTTAGTCTTCCTCATGGTCTTGTCTTCATGACGGGAACTATTTTAAATTCCATCGTGAGGTAAAGTATATAAAACAAGCTTTGGAGATCCAAAGCTACTGTTCTTTCCACTGCGTTCTTGGTTATCTGTGCCTTTCCATAACTTCTTTGAAACAACGGTTTCTTGATATTCAACTTCGTTTCTGTCTTTGTCATTCTTTCTACATACACGTTCTGCTTCTTCGGCCCTTCTCCGTTTTTTTTCCTCCATAAATCTTTTTCGGGCATTTTGTTCCCATCCTTCAACTTGCCCTTCTTCAGGTTTTATCAAGACAAGCCAATCTTCTTCTTCTGCATTCTGGGTCTTGCCTTTTCTTGATTTACAATTTCCATAAATCAATACAATGAGTTCTTTGTACTACTATCTAAGTACACTACCTAGGTCACCTTATTATTTGGAATCTGATAAGTACTTTGATGTGTACCAATGTAGTGAGTTCTCTTCTCCAGAGTTTCTTCGTGTTTATTCAACCCAAAGGACGTGGGTTAGTTCAATTCCCATTTTCCCCTTCGTTTTTAACACTATCTTTGTCATTCTTTCTAAAGGTCCTAGGAGGACCTGTACAATACTCGCCTATTAGTTCTTTTCCAGCCAGTCTCCGTCTTTGTACCTTTATAAATCTTTCTCACGCTTTTCGAATCCACTCTCTCTTAAACCCATAACTTCAACCTTCTTCTTCCATTCCGTCTTGTTTCTTGCCTTCGCTTTCTAGTTCTTAATTTTCTTAAATTGTCTGATGAGTACCAATAAAACGTGATGCTTTCAATTATTTCTCGCTTTTCCCTCTTCTTTTAATTATCATATTGTTTTTTTTTTCGTTGCTTTCGAAGATCAAAAACTCGATTTTTTTCTAGTTGCTCGAAAACAACAAAAGGCAGTCGATTTTTTAAATGAAATTTATCTTTATGTTTCATGAAGACAGAAACGATTTTTTCCTGAAAAACAAAAATTATCGGGAAACAAGAGGCGAACGATCGATAGCTCGATCTTTCCAGTCGAAAACAAAAGGCAATCGATTTTTTTAAAGGCATTTATCTTTTTGTTTCGTAAAGAGAAAAGTGAAAAATCTAAATGCAATTGAATTTTTCTTCGAATTAGAAAATACATATTATCTGACAAAAATAAAAAGAAAAACGGGAAACAAGAGGCGAACGATCGAAAAGTCGACTTTTTCCAGTTGCTCGAAAACAAAAGACGGTCGATTTTGCTAGGAACTTTTGAATTTTTGTTTCACTAAGAAAAAAAAAAGGAAAAAAAACGAGAAAACATTGAACTTCTTAGCAGTTTTCTACCACCAAAACAAAAACACGGGAAATAAAAGGCGATCGATAAAAAGCTTTTTATTTTTTCCATTTGCTCAAAAACAAAAGACGATCGACTCTACAAGGAATTTACGATTTTTGTTTCCCTAAGAAAAAAAAGAAAGGAAAAACGAGAAAACAATTTAACTTCTTCGCAATTAATTAGAAAGAATGTTTAGTTTTCTTCAAGAAAAACAAACAAAAGGCTATCGAGCGAAGAAAACTTACGAATTTTTCCTAGTCGGTCAAAAACAAAAGACGATCGATTTTCGAAGGAATTTTCGTATTTTTAATTTCAAAAGAGGAAAGACGAGAAAACTTGAAATTGAAAAGTTGGTAATAAAAAAAATTGTTTAGCTTTCTTCAAAAAGAAAACTTTTGATTTTTTCAGTTGCTAGAAAGCAGTCGAGGGTCTTTTGCAAGGAACCTTGGAATTTTGTTTCATTAAGAAAAAACGGGAAAAACGAGAAGACAATTGAACTTCTTCGCAATAATTAACAAAATTGTTCAGTTTTCTTCAAAGAGAAAAACCGCAGGAAACAAAAAGCGATCGACCGAAAGTTTTCTACTTTTTCCTAGTCGCTCAAAAACAAAAATCGATCGATTTGGCAAAGAATTTTCGAATGTTTGTTGAAATTAAAAAAAAAGAGGCAAAACGAGAAACCAATTTATCTTCTTCACATTAATTAAGAAAATTGTTCAGTTTTCTTCAAGGATAAGAAAAACAATAGACGATCAACCGAAAGCTTTCAACTTATTTCTAGTTGCTCAAAAACAAAAGACGATCGACTCTACAAGGAATTTACGAGAAAACAATTTAACTTCTTCGCAATTAATTAGAAAGAATGTTTTGTTTTCTTCAAGAAAAACAAACGACGATCGAGCGAAGAAAGCTTACGAATTTCTCCTAGTCGCTCAAAAGCAAAAGACGATCGATTTTCGAAGGAATTTTCGAATATTTAATTTCAAAAGAGGAAAGACGAGAAAACTTGAAATTGAAAAGTTGGTAATAAAAAAAATTGTTTAGTTTTCTTCAAAAAGAAACCAATTAATTAAGAAAATTGTTCAGTTTTCTTCAAGGATACAACAAATACAGGAAACAGTAGACGATCAACCGACTTGTTTCTAGTGTTTCAAAAACAAAAGACGTTCGATTTCGCAAAGAATTTTCGAATTCTTGTTTCATTAAGAAAAAAGAACAAACTAGAAAACAATAATTAAAAAAATTGCACAGTTTTCTTCAAGGAGAAAAAACATATGAAACAAAAAGTTATCGACCGAAAGTTTTTGATTTGTTCCTGTCGCTCAAAAACAAAAGACGGTCGATTTTGTAAGGAATTTTCGAATATTTGTTCCAATTAAAAAAAAAGGAAAAAAACCGGAAAACAATAATTGAACTTTTTCGCATTAATTAAAAAAAAATGTTCAGTTTCCTTGAAGGACAAAAACCACAGGGAACAAAAAGCGATCGACCGAAAGCTTTCGACTTTTTCCTAGTTGCTCAAAAACAAAAGAAGATCGATTTCGCAAAACAAAATTCGAATTTTTTATTCTTTAAGTCAAAAGGAAACACCAGAAAACATAATCGAATTTCTTCGCATTAATAAAAAGAAAATAGTTTAGTTTTCTTCGAGGACAAAAAAACACAGGGAAAAAAGGCAATCGACCGAAAGCTTTCGATTTTTTCCAGCTGCTCGAAAACAAAAGGCGGTCGATTTCACAAGCAACTTTCGAATTCTTATTTCGTTAAGGAAAACAGGAAAAACGAGAAAACTAACTTATTCGCATTAGTTAAAAAAATCGTTTAGTTTTCATCATCAAAAGCAAAAGAAACAAAAGACAATCGATTAATGGGAGAATATGAATTGAGTTTATTGTTTTTTTTAAAGAAAAATTGTTTTTTTAACCAAAAACAAACGACGATCGATTATGTAAACACGTCTCTCCTGATAACTGCTTCTAAGTTCGGATTAAACAAAGTAACTATCAGGCAGTGGCTCCCCCTTTTGTCATACTTCGAACTAATTGTTGTTAAGTTTTCTTTTTTCCGAGTTTTTTTTTTTTTGGTACTTCTAATTATTCCGGATTTATAATAACGCAGAAAACGAAAGAAAGAATATTTATTTTTAGTCGAGGATAACGAATGGATTATGCGTGCTAAGACCTAGGAGGAAAGAACGCGACAAACTATTATATGTTAATTTTTTTCGATATTCCGTTATGATAACAGGAGATAGAATCGCATTTGAGCATATTAATGCGCAAAGTAACATTTTTGTCCTGACACGTATCAAGTTACCTCCTATTTCGAGAGCTCCAGCTTAAAAACCTGACCCTGAAACCTCCTCTGGGCTTCAGACAAACATTGAACATGTGGTGTTCGTTGACCGCAGTTATGATAGGCGACAATAATCATTTTGACGCAAGCACGAATTATTTATTACGTCTTGTCACCATGTGCATACATTAAGTGCTTCGCGCTTTAAATCCCAATTTGTTGGAAGCATTGAAGCCCGGGCACACGCGAAGGAAAACATCTGTTGGATAACTTTCAAGTAAATCTAAAGCATGTCCATGCATTTTCCGATTCAAGGGCATCTAGAAATGTGCTTCGAATTATAATCGATGACTCACTCCTATGCCAAAAGCTTCTTGGGGAAGAGGAGGAGGTGATTACGCGGATTAATTTTAGGACTTTCGCCCGGTGTCTCATACAATGGATGATATGCATTGTATTGATAGACATCCGGTAAAGTCACCTTTAAAAATAACGTCGGGTGTTGTTGTTGTCACTTGCATGTGTAGGTCGGTCATTTGATTGGACGTGATGAGAAAGAGCAATGACATTCATTGATTCACATTGATATTGGAAAGTCTTTGAATGAATAATTATAAAAGAAATACTTTTGGGAATAATCCGCCGGTTATTTTAGTTGTTTAAAAAAAACAAAAAATATTTACATGCGTAAGCAGGATCGCTTGCTTCTATTTCTCGTGTATGAGAAACACTTCGTTTTGTGTAGGGTGGTCACGTAACTAATACGTTTTCTCTATTGTAAAACATCTATTATTAAATTCACTTCAGTCAGGCGCATAAATAACATCGACGATTGCATTAGGAAGTTATTCTAGATGTCATGGATCTTAAATAGTCATCATGTAAATATTGCTAATAGGTAATTTTATCATGACTTTGCAGGACGTGCTTATCTGTGGTTGTTTGTCGGATGATTCTCACCGTTATGTAGATCTACAATCCAAGGAATACACGTCACTCAGTTTACCACTCGATTATTTACACTTATCTCGTGTATCTCTAGATCTGCCAATAATAATTCTTATAGCTTAAAATATTTCAGCAAAGACCTCACAATCAGTGAGCCAAAATTTGCAAACTTTAGGAGCCTTCTTCTTAATGTGATTGGATGTGACCCAAACATCAAAGAGTTGTTAAAATTAAGCGCAAAAGAAATACGACGAATTAATTTCATTTTATAGGTGACGTAAGTGCAGTTGTCGGCTTCTTTGTAAAAGAAGCACAGCTTTATCCTTGAAGTAAAACATTCTTATTAAATTCCTCACGCCTGATGTTCTATGACCACAGCATCATGCTTAATTTGTTAATTTAAAGAAGTCGAACTGTATGGCTATAATTTCACGGCCAAATTGAAAACAAAAACGTCCCATTTGAAAAACGCGGTCACGCACATGCATACATACCCATACCATACATGCATGCATGCCGAGGAACGCTAACAAAAAAAAAAAAACTGAATGCCATCATTCACTCTGGCTTTTTTACTAAAAAAAAAATCTATTAAATTACGTACACTGAATCTTAACAGTTGTACGTAGTAAAATGCGACACTAAAAATATTTACTTTCGTGCTTGTGTATGGCAACTTGACAGACGATGATTGATTTATAGTTGTATCATTGCAAACCTTCACCTAAAAACTGTACGAGATTATTTAGAAAACGATGTGCTTGAACGTCCTCGAGATATCACAAACTGGCGACATGCTGCACCTATTCAATAACAAAAAAAAAAAAGCGAATATCAAGCATGACGTCAAACAACTAATCAAGAAAGGCAGCAAACTTCACAACCGAAACATATATCAGTTTCCTTCTAAGAAAAAAACTTTCTAAAATTCGTTGGATTCAAAGCAATAAATAACAAAATAGTTCCTAATAAGCTACGCCGTAGTGATCTCTTCACTTTTATCAGATAAGTCGAAAACAATTTTATAAACAACTCACTGATTGGTGTATCAAAGAAAATAAAAAGAGAGGCAAAAGAGAAGGTCGTACAGTATGCTTGATTATTCGATTGAAACAGTGTCAAAATATTGGTGCAATAAAGCAGTTGTGGATAAAATCATTTATCAGGAAACATCACTAAAAAAAAGAGAAAAAAAAATCAATTGAGAGAGAAAGGAATCAGTAACGTAATTTAATCGAAAAAGACAAAGAAAAGTGTCATCGAAATATAAACAATTAAACAGCCGAACAAAAACAGAACGGAAGGGTGAAAATAAAAGCAAAAAAAAATAATTCCAGAGAAAACCAGAAGATGTTCGACTCATGAGAAAACTCAAAGAAACAACAATGTAACTATGACATGTTAATTGGACGACACAAATATATAGAAAAAAGAGTACAAATATACAAAAAAGAGTACGAATAACAACGGAACAGGATCAACAACAAAATTTGAAGGTCAACGTGACTGAAAAACAAAAGAAAAACGACGATTCCGAGTTAATTAAGACAAAAGAAAAAGAAAGTTTCAATGAAATACGAGAAAATAATTCGACGAACAGAAAACTATAGTATACAAGAAAAAAATTCGAGGTATAAGGCGACGAAAAAACAAATAGAAACAAAAGAAAGCTGTAACAAATACGAAGAATAAGATGAATGAAAAACAAAAGAAACTCGACGATTCATTCTCCTTTGGTGGAGTGTTCGAAAATCAAACTGAGTAAAGAAGAAGCCGTGAAATGTGAAACAATACTTCAAACAAAAACAAAAGAAAACAGGAAAATGAACACAAAATTGCAAAGAATAAGGGGAATAAAAACAAGAGAAGATGAAGAATAAAATAAAACAAAAAAACTATAAAAAGCTCCAATGCAATACGAGAAAATTCGACGAACAAAAACAAAAGAAAACTATAATAAACGACAAGAAAATACGAAGAATAAAGTGATGAAAACAAAAGAAGATCGATCGACGAACATTGTTTGAAGAAGACAAACAGAAAACAAAAGAAAACTAGTAAAATTCCGATAAAATATGAAAAAATAAATCGACAATCAGAAACAGAAGAAAAAAAAAGAAAAACCGCATTAAAATACGAATAAGATGAAAGAAAAATAAAAAGAAGATCGAGGATTCTTCTTCTGTGGAGTGTTTTGAAAATCAAAGAAATTAACAATAAAACAAAAGAAGACACTGAATGAAACATGCCACAATAATTCAACAAACAGAAACAAAAGAAAACTACAATAAACAACAAGAAAATATGAATAATGAAAAACAAAAGAAACTCGACGTTTCTCCTTCGGTGGACAAGATGCTAACAAGAAAACAAAACAAAACTAGCAAAATTCTGATGGAACATGATAAAATAAATCGACAAACAAAAACAAAAGAAAACTGCGAAGAACACCATAAAAACAAAAGAAGATCGACGATCCTTCTTCGGCGGAGTGCTTGAAAATCAAAAGAAATTAACAATAAAACAAAAGAAGGCACTGAATGAAATAAACATTCTATAATTCAAGAAACAGAAACAAGAGAAAACTATAATAAACAACAAGAAGAATGAAAAACAAAAGAAGCTCGGACACGATGCTAACAAGAAAACAAAAGAAAACCAGCAAAATTCCGAAGGAATATGAAAAAATAATTCGACAAACAGAAAACTGTAAGAAACAGCACAAAAATAGGAAGAATATAATCAATGAAAAACAAAAGAAGATCGTCGATTCTCTTTCGGCGGAGGAGAACGAAAAACAAATGAAAATCAGCAAAATTCCGATGGAATATGAAAAAATAATTCGGATAACAGAAACAGAAAAACAGCATAAAAATACGAAGAAGGAGATTAATGAAAAACAAAAGAAGATCGACGATTCTTCTTCGGCGGAGAGCGTTGGAAAATCAAAAAAATTAACAATAAAACAAAAGAAGACACGATATTAAGCTTCAATGAAATATGAAACAATAATTCAACAAACAGAAACAAAAGAAAACCACAATTAACAAGAAAATACGAAGAATGAAAAACAAAAGAAACTCGACTTTCTCCTTAGTTGGACAAAATGCTAACAAGAAAACAAAGAAAACCAGCAAAATACCGATGAAATATGAAAAAATTAGTCGATAAACAGAAACAAAAGAAAACTGTAAAAAACAGCACAAAATTCGAAGAATAAGACGAATGAAAAACAAAAGAAGATCGACGATTCTCTTTCTGCGGCGACGGAGGAGAACAAGAAAACAAAAGAAAACCAGCAAAATTCCGATGAAATATGGAAAAATTAATCGACAAACGGAAACAAAAGAAAATTAAAAAAAACAGAATAAAATACGAAGAATAAAACAAATGAAAAACAAAAGAAGTTCGGAGATTCTCTTTCGACGCGGCGGAGGAGAACAAGAAAACAAAAGAAAACCAGCAAAATTCCGATGAAATATGAAAAAATTAATCGACAAACGGAAACAAAAGAAAACTAAAAAAACAGCATAAAAATACGTAGAATAAAACGAATGAAAAACAAAAGAAGTTCGGAGATTCGCTTTCGGTAGCGGCTGAGAACAAGAAAACAAAAGAAAACTAGCAAAATTCCGATGAAATATGAAAAAATAAATCGACAAACAGTAACAAAAAACAGCATAAAAATATGAAGAATAAGACGAATGAAAATCCACGATTCTTCTTTGGTGGAGAGTTTATGAAAATCAAGGAGATTAACAAGAAAACAAAAGAAGAAATTATCACGAGCTTCACGAAAAATGAAACAATAATAATTTAACAAAAAGAAACAAACGAAAAATACGAAAAAAATTATTCGACGAACAGAAACAAAAGAAAACCATAATAAACAACAAGAAAATACGAAGGATAAAGTGATGAAAACAAAAGAACATCGACGATTCTCCTCCAGTGTTTGAAATATACATGCTAACAAGAAAACAAAAGAAATCTAAAAAAAAACTCTAATTGAATTCAACAAATAGAAACAAAAGAAAAATAACAAAAACCACATTAAAATATGGAGAATAAGGTGAAAGAAAAACAAAAGAAGATCGACGATTCTTCTCCGGCGGAGAGTCCTTGAAAATCAAAGAGATTAACAAGAAAACAAAAGAAGAAACTATCACGAGCTTCAATTAAATATGAAAATTAAATATGAAACTATAATGCAACAAACGGAAACAAAAGAAATCCGAAAAAATACAAGATTTCGAAGAATAAGGTGAATGAGAAACAAGAAAAGCTCGACCATTCTGCTTTGGCGACGAGCGTTTGAGAATGAACAAAATAAAAGACAAAAAAAAACATGAAAAGCCCCAGTGAAATGCGAAAAAATAATTTGACAAAAGAAACAAAAGAAAACCACAATAAGCAGCAAGAATAAGACAATGAAAAACAAAAGAAGATCGACGATTCTTGTTTGAAATGTGACACCGGCCAAAAGACAAAAGAAAACTAGAGAAAAATTCCGATGAGATTCGACATGCAAAAACAAAAACAAAATTGCAATAAACACCACGAAAAAATCAATGAATGAACGAGAAACAAAAGAAGATCGACGATTCTCCTTCGGCGGAGAAAATTTGAAAATCACAGAGATTAACAGTAAAACAAAAGAAGAAACCATGATATGCTTCAGTGCAATGTGAATATGAAAAGCTCCAATGAAATACGAAAACATTATTCTGCAAACGGAGACAAAAGAAAATCATAAGAAACTACGAGCAAATACGAAGAGTAAGGTGATTGAAAAACAAAAGAAGCTCGACGTTTCTCGTAGAGTGAACATGATGCTAACAAGAAAACAAAAGAAAAATAGTAACAAGCAGCATCAAAATACGAAAAATAAGCTGAATGAAAACAAGAGAAGATCAAAATTCCTAACAAGAAAACAAAAGAATGATGGATTTCAACGAAAGATGAAACAAAAACAATCCAAAACGTAGAAACAAAAGAAAACTATAACAAACGGCACCGAATAGAGGTGCGGTCGTGATCACTTAGTAAACATTCTTGAACGTGTCAAATAAATCGCAAACAAATGGCGACATATTTGATTGCATCGCCGTGCATTCAAGCATCTAAACGAACATTCCATCCATCAAATTTACACCTATTCAATAACAAAAGAACGAACAATTCATGTTCAAGCATGTCATTAAGCATCTCATCAAAAAAGGCAGCAAGTGTCGCAACCAGATACAGTTTTGTTTTATCGGCGTGGATTTTATTTGAACGTTTCAATCAACAACAAGAAGAAATGACATTTCATCGAGCATATCATCAAACAACTCATCAAAAAAGGCATTAAACTTCGCAACCGGAACATGTCGACAACTGACGACCCGTTTGATAGAATTTTGTTTTCGTCGCTGTGCCTCAAGTCTGATCTATTCAATAACAAACAAATGAATATTTTGTCAAGCATGTCATCGAACAACTCGTCGAGGAAGTCGGCGAACTTCACTTCAACTAAAAAGCACGTTAAATCAAAAACTGTTACACACTTTCTAAAACTTGTTGGATTCGAAGTAACAAAACCGACAATGTAATAAATAAACCGAATAGATGTGCGGGACTCCCCCCGGCCCTAAAATTTATTATAAATCCATTCTTCGCAAGTTGCGAAGTGCTGTAAATAAATTTAATTTAAACGTTGCTGAACTCCGAAACTAATTCCGACTTGAAACTGTCGTAAACTGCTACTTCAATGTTTAATGTGAATTTATTCGAGTTTCTGCGTCGGCTTCCGGGATTCATCCCGGCGATTATTTTCAACCCTAATTACCGCGTTAAATTGGGGAATTTATTATTGCGTCGCGGTTTCATTTTATTTTCTTAACGTCAAATCTGGTCCAGTACTTCCGAAATTCACGAGATGACTGACTCTTTTAGGTTTTAAGAAAGAAAAATCACTTACTTTCTAACGTGTTCGCCATGGTTGTTAGTAATCCTTGCAAAGTTCTCGAATTATGCCTTAAAAGTATAGCAAAGTCCCTTTGGCCATGCTTACGTAAAGCAAGCTCGATGTCAGGCCCACAACAATCACCGGTACATAGGCTTCCTGAAACAAGAAAAAATAGTTAAGAATAACTTCAAAAAACTCTATTTTCATTCGTGAATTAATTAATCTTTTTTATCTAACAATGAATGTTCTATATTCCCTTACTGACGTTAATTACGTTTTATCAGTATTTTCTCATTTTTGGCGCAATTGTCGCTTATCCAGCACAAATTACATTAATTCAGCGAAATTCGTTCCATTCCCAAGACAATTAATATCCTCGGCGCAAAATAGCTAAAATAAGCAGCGCGCACCGCTTTGTTCCCATGCACAATGCACCACCGACTGGTAATTTGCATGTATGAAATTTTGTGCTTTTGCTCTTACACACAATAAGTAAACGAAGAGCTTCGTGATTAAAGAAGATTTTTTTTAATTTTTACGTCCTTTGTCGTCGGGAGCTTTGCGGAGTTTACGCGAGAGCTTTCGCCTCCCGTTCGATTAAAGTGCGAGTGAGTGAGCCGTTCCTTCAAGGCTTGGCATTCTATTCCATTAATTTTAACAGGTTAATAATAGTCCTTGGTGTTTGCCAGACTCATAATATTTGAAATATGAGTTGCGATTTACAAGCATTTTTTTCCTCAACCTGCAGCAGAAGAGGAATTCAATTTTTTCTTTTTATTTATCACCGACGAAAACAACTATTTGAACACATATTCAAAAAAAATAATAATAATCGAAAGCTCACAGCATGCTCTTGTTCGTTACAGTCATCATAGTTACATTGCAAAATTTATTTATACACGGGACGCTTCGGGTTTCAAAACCTGGACGTTTCGTGACAACAAGAGAAAAGTGAACGAACCCATGCGTGGATAATTTAAAGCTCTAAAGCTCTTGCTCTGATGCTCAGCCAAATTTTTTTCTTGGCAGTCACGCTAAAATATGAGCTAATAAAAGCGGGCACACACCTTCCGGATTATTATCCGAGAAAACGCATACGTTTGAAATTTTGTGACACATTGTGAAAAGCAACCTGAAGAAATTCGTTAACTGACAAGCGAACACCTTGAGAAATGTTTATTTTTTATTTAATGTAACGCGATTCCTCTTGACATTTTATTTATTATTGCCTAATAGGTATATACAGTGTGTAATCGAATAAGCTTCACTTACTATAACCACTATCAATATGTAACACAAGAAAACGAACAAAGCTAATGACTTACGGACGGGGTAAAGGATAATCAATCTCCAAAAAAAATCTACGTTTACTTTTTATTAAAAAAAAACGTTTGAGAAGCACCGGATGCGATTTAAATAAATGATAAAGCAATAAACCCACATAAATCCGTGCATACGCGGCAAACAAATACTTAACGACACATAACAGGATGATTTAAACAAATTAAATTAAAACATTGCGAGCGTTGCAAATGTGATGAAATGTACGATGATAGATTTTATTTAAACAAAACTTTCCATAACCGTGAATTTCAAATCCTCTTAATGTAATACATTTTGAAACACGACGATTAAATCTAATTATTTATTGATTTGATTTAAATGAAACTCTCGGAAGGCAACAAATCAGTTCGTTTTTAATCCTCTTGTTTAATATACCTACATTTTTCACATATAATTTTTAGTTTTTGAATTAATTAGTTCAAATAAACTCACTTTTATTATTGTTAATGTACGTATTGTTTATATTACGGTACGTTTTAGACTATTATTTATCGTATGCGGAAGGAAAAGAAGAATTTTCCTGTCAATTACCATCATCTCTTCGCATTTCTGTATTACTGTTTCACGTCCATACAGTGCCAACTAAAGCAGCAACGTTAGCAAAATTACAAAAAATAAATTGAATTGTATATTAAACTGTATTAAAAACAGTAAGGTCCCTAGTACGAGGTCCTGCGGAATTCCAATAATTTATTGAGCAATATTTTGTGCGACATTCCCATAATGGGCCAAATATGAAACGTCCTTGTCTCGCAACAAAAAAAAAAGTCACAAAGAGATTAGAATTCTCAGTTTCATATTTGTAACCAAAATTATGATAAAAAAATCATAAAGCACAAAAAATTTCTGAAATGAGAGATGGGATAAGAAAAGGAAGAATAGTCAAGGACGAATTAAAAAGAAGAAAAGTCAACGGAATCCGAAAGAAGAAGATAACTATAGCGCGAATAGCATGAGATAAAAGGACTCGCGGGAAGAAATGAAAAAATATATAGAAAAATCAAGACCCAGTGGCCAAAGGACTGAGGTATACTACGAGAATGAAAGGGAGCAGACCCAAACCTGTAAAAGAAATTGCTGGAGTTAGAGAGGAAAGACAAGGAAAAAAGGAAAGTTAAGAAAAAATTGAAGGCAACAAGGGCCAGAGAGGAGAAGAAGACCAAAACACGAGTAATATGAGATAAAAGGATTTGGGTAAACAAGAAGATTGAAACCGCAAAAGAAATAGGTTTAAGGTATACCTTCAGAAATTGGTAAAAGAAGCTTGTAGAGTTAGAGACATTGATAAGGAAAGAAACAAGAGCTAACGAGAGAAGAAAACGAGCCCAAGTGATATGAGATGAAAGCACTTGCCCAAAACAGGAAGCAATCAAATAGAACTGTTAAGGAATTGAGATCCAATAGGACAAGGACTGGGCATACTGAGAATGAGAACGGAAGGGGACAGCTCAGTAAAGGAAGTCGCAGGTGTTACAGGGGTAACATGAGAAAGGAAAAAAGGAAGATTAAAGAAGAAGGGCCAGACATAAGATGAAGACGAAAACACGAGTGGTATGAGATAAAAGTATTTGCGTAAAAGAAGAGGATTGAAACCGCGAAAGAATGAGGACTAAGGTGTATCATCAGAATGGAAAGAAACAAAGAAAAGTTCCCGGAGTTAGAGATATTGGATTAGGAAAGAAGGAAGAAGAGCTAACAGGAACCGACAGAAGAAAACGAGCGCAAGTGATATGAGATGAGAGCACTTGCCAAAACAGGAAGCAATCAAAAGTGATAGAACAGTTGAGGAATTGAGATCCAATAGAACAAGGACTGGGCATATTATGAGAAAAGAAGGGGGCAGATTAGTAAGGGAAGTTGCTGACGTTGTTCGTGGAGAAAAAAAAAACATAAGTCTATAAAAAGAAGACCAAGTTTGCAGGAAGAAAACGAAAATGAGAAAAGAACAGTTTAAATTGAAGAAAAGAAAATGAACATGATGACAAAAGCACTATTTAAAATGAAGAAAAATTATCCACAACATTCGCGAAGAAAGTGAAAAAACAATTGACAATCGTTTATGAAAAAGAAAGATGAACAGACAATCGCCTACGAAGAGAAACTATCTGCAACTTTCGTCAAGAAAAACAGGTTTCTTCACTTTAAATTGTTCTTTTTTCAATATTTCTCTTTCTGTTTATTTTCTTCTTCCATAGATCATTACTTTTCTTCAATTGTTTTTCTTCACTGACGACTGTCAATTATTTTTCTACACAAACGATTGTCATTGGTTTTTCTTCACCAACGACCGTCGATTACTTTTCTTCATGAGCGATTATTGTTTTCCTTTACGAACGATTACCAATTATTTTTCTTCAAGAGCGATTGTCAGTTGTTTCATGGACGATTGTTAATTGTTTTCCTTTGCGAACAATTATCAATTGTTTTTCTTCACGCACGATTGTCAATTATTTTTCTTCACGAATGATTATTTATTGCATTCCTTTACGAACGACTATCAGTTGTTTTTCTTCACGAGCGATTGTTAATTGTTTTTCTTCACTAGCGTCAATGGACGATTGTTTATTGTATTCCTTTACGAACGACTGTCAATTGTTTTTTTTTTCTTGACGAACGACTATCAATTGTTTTCCTTCGCCCACGATTGCTAATTGTTTTTCTTCACCAACGACTGTCAATTATTTTTCTCCACGATCGATTTTTGTACTCCTTTACGAACGACTATCAATTGTTTTTTTTTTCACTAAGGACTATCAATTGTTTTTTTTTTTTCACTAAGGACTGTCAATTATTTTTGTTCATGGACGATTGTTAATTGTATTCCTTTACGAACGACTATCAATTGTTTTTTTTTACGAACGACTATCAATTCTTTTCCTTCACGCACGATTGCTAATTGTTTTTCTTCATCAACGACAGTCAATTATTTTTCTTCACGAACGATTATTGTATTCCTTTACGAACGACTATCAATTGTTTTTTCTTGACGAACGACTATCAATTGTTTTCCTTCGCACACGATTGCTAATTGTTTTCCTTCATCAACGACTGTCAATTATTTTTCTTCACGAACGATTATTGTATTCCTTTACGAACGTCTATCAATTGTTTTTTTTCTTTTTACTAACGACTGTCAATTATTTTTGTTCATGGACGATTGTTAATTGTATTCATTTACGAACGACTATCAATTGTTTTTCTTCGCCCACGATTGTCAATTTTTTTTCACCGCAAGTCTTCTTTTATCAATTTTTTACTCTTTCACTTCAGTTTTATTTCACGGCTCTCTATCGTTCTGTAGACTTTCTTCGGCGGACGATTCTCAACTGTTTCTTCTTTGCATAATAATAAATAATAAATAAACAATTGTGCAGGTGTTAGAGAGGTAAATTAAGGGAAAAAAAGGAAGGTTAAGAAAGATTTGGAAAGAAGAAAGGCAGACGGGAGAAGAAGACCAAAACACGAGTGGTATGAGATAAAACGATTTGCGTAAAAGAAGAGGACTGAAAAACCAAAAGAATGAAAGCACTTACCAATGCAAGAAGCAATCAAAAAGTGATAAAAGACTTAAGGAATTGAGATTCAATAGAGCAAAGGCCGGGCGTACTATGAGAATGGAAGGGTATGGACCAGTACGGGAAGTTGCTGAAGTTAGAAAGGTACGATAATGAAAAATAGGAAGGTTAGGGAAGAATTCAAAGGAAGAAGGGCCAGAAACGAAGATGACTTGAACACGATGGTACGGATTTGCGTAAAACAAGACTAATAAGGGAAGCTGCTGGAGTTAGAGAGGTAAGATAATGAAAAATAGGAAGGTTAGGGAAGAATTTAAAGAAAGAAGAGCCAGGAACGAAGGTGACTGAAACACGAGTGGTACGAGATAAAAGGATTTGCGTAAAAAAAGAAGATTGAAATCGCGAAAGAACGAGGATTAAGGTATACCTTCAGACTATTGAAAAGGTTTCCAAAGTTAGAGACATTTTTATAAGGAAAGAAAAAAGAGCTAACAGGAACCCAGAGAAGAAAACGAACGCTAGCGACATGAGATAAAACAATTGCCCAAAACAGGAAGCAATCAAAAAGTGACAGAACAGTTAAGAAATTGAGATCCAATAGAACAAGGACTGGGCATACTGGGCATGAGAATGCAAGGAGACAAACCAGTAAGGAAAGTGGCTGGTGTTACAGAGATAACATAAGGAAAAAAGGAAGATTAAAGAAGAATTAGAAAGAAGAAGTGCCAGACGGGAGAAGAAGACCAAAACACAAGTGGTATGAGATAAAAGTATTTGTGTAAAAGAAGAGGATTGAAACCGCAAAAGAATGAGGACTAAGATATACCTTTAGAATGGAAAGAAACGGACTAGTAAAAAAAGTTTCCGTTGTTAGAGACATTGGATAAGGAAAGAAATAAGAGCTAACCGGGAGAAGGAAGCGAGTAGTGGTGGTATGAGACGAAAGCACTTACCAATACAGGAAGCAATCAAAAAGTGATAGAACAGTTAAGGAATTCCAATCCAATAGAACAAGGTACATACCACGAGAATGGAAGGGGGCAGACAGTAAGAGAAGGTTAAAGAAGAATTAGAAGGAAGAAAGGTCAGACAGGAGAAGAAGACTAGAACACGAGTGGTATGATAAAAGGATTTGTGTAAAAGGCGAGGATTGAAACCGCGAAAGAATGAGGTCTAAAGCATACCTTCAGAATGGAAAGCAACGGAGAGATGTGATCAGGAAAAAGGAAGGGCAAGAAAGGGCCAGCATAAACAGACTGGAGAGATTTGCGTAAAACAGGAAGAAATGGAAGAGTGGTCAAAATTGAAGCCTGGAGCCCCAAAAGTATAAAACTTAAGGTCGTACCTTGAGAATGGAGAGAGACTAATAGGAGAAGTGCCTGAATTAGAGAGAGGAGTATGGAAAGTAAGAAAGGTCAGCAAAAGAAATAGAAGAACACGTCGGAGAATTAACTGTTTAAGAGACAGAAGGATTATTTAATCTTATCAGCTATTTATATTGTGGGGAAAAGCAAGTTTAGGGTTGAGTTATTCGCAGGATTTGTCTTTTTTTCAGCCAGTTACTTTATTTTCTGCCACCTCAATCCACTTTTATGTGCTACCATTCGTGCTTGCTTCTTTTTTCCACATCTCTTTCGGCTTTGTTTTTCTTCTTTTGGTTCGCTAGCTATATCTCTCTTTCTATCCCATTACACGTATCGCTTTGTTCTGCAGGCCCACTTCACTTTTAATGGAAAAAAACTCACAGATTTTTTTGAATCTTCTCATTCATTTGTGACAGTTAGAATTGATGCTTCGTATCCTTCTTCACTTTTAATCTCATTAGATACGTTAGTCTCTGGATACACGGAATTGTGTCTATTTGAAAGTCATTTTGAATTTATTTCGACTGATTATAAATCTTTTTTGTCCAATATTAAGGAATATTTAATTGATGATGTGCTTTCTTATCTAAATTTTTCTGCAACAAAATTTTAATTGACTTTTACAAACTCACACCTTTTGATTAAAAGACGTAATTAAATTAAATTTTATTGTTGCAAATATTTACCTAAAAGGAACGTCCAGAAAATTAATTTTTTTAACAACGAATTTCTCGTCGTGTTTACCTTCGAGAATAAAATAATCCCAAGCCTACCAAAAAACAAAAAATTAATTCATCGTGTACACCCCCGTGCGTAATTGTTTATCCTCTACAACGACGATGAATAATTGTCCCTGGTCATTCACGGGGGCTACGTAACTGCACACCGCACAAAACAAATTTGTCAAGCGCAAAATGTCTAATTTACATTTCAAATGCGAATTTGCATAGCTCTCTGAAGTGGTTAACGGGAATTGCCGGTTAACTAATGATTTCTAGAGGAAATTATGCAGGAGGAGCCCCCCTTCTTGTTCAATAACAGAAGAAAAAATTACAAATTTTTCACCCCCAGATCAAAACGTTATTATTAAAATTAATATGATTTTGTCACGAGGGTAAACTATTTTTCCAAGCACAAGAAAAAAGTGAGTTATAAGCGTTCTTGGATTCTCTGCCGGCGAAATAACGCGAGCTTTTATCAATCGATATATCTGGCGCCGCTCTGCTTCAGGTTACTACACTTTTCGTCTAGGTCTGTCTCTTCGTAGCTTTGACGGCTACACGCCAGCAAACTTGTTATCATAATTACAACGCAAACGAGCTAAATGCACACACAAAGTCAGCACTTCTGATGCATTTAATTGCGTTTCCCGTGAACGAGGATCCGCGCGCGAATCTTTTTACGTGGACGTAAAATTCGAGACAAACAAGAAACTCACTTTGGGTGAGTTTTCGTTTCACGTTAGTCAATAAAACCGGTGAGTTTGCACAATCGAAGAGCATCGCGCAGAATAAATCAACGCTCCAAACTCCTCAGGGGTCTGCCTTGAGGCCGTTGCAATTTATCCTACATCGTGTATCAAACTAAAGATACGGCGATTGTAACTAATGTATGCAACTGAACTAAATTACTTCTGACCACAGAAATGAACTTATTTTCAGCGAATCTAACTTGAAGACTAAAATAAATTGTCATGAACACTATCTGACCTTGATAGTAACTCAAATAAAACAAAGATTTGAGTAACTAAATTTGTAATACATCAGCAAACACTTCCAAATATCAATTTAGATATGAACTAAAACTTGTATAGGTACGTATTATAATTAGACTTCCGAGATTTCGGGCGTTGCCATGGTTACGCAATCATTTGCATCAAAATGTCGAAATCTGCAGTAGCTTCGATATATTTTAATAAAAATTGACAATTGTCATTAGTTAATTCAATAATTATTTTAATTTTTCATCATAATGTCAAAGTCTACATTAGCTCCATCTTTTGATACAGATTGACACTTGTTTTCTTTCGTAAATGAATTTTTTGCATTAAAATGTCGAAATCTACAGTAGTTTTGTCATCTTTTGATAAAAATTGTCACTTGCGTCATTAGTTAAATCAATCATTATTTTAATTTTTCATCATACTGTCAAAGTCACAGTAGCTCCATCTTTTGTTAAAAATTGACACTTGCTTCCTTTCGTAAATGATTCATTATTTGTATTTTTCATCTTAGGTCATCATAGTAACAGCATCATCTTTTGATAAACGTTGACATACGTGAAATTTCTTAAAATCAATCATTATACTTCATCATCATCAAGATGATGCAGCTACTATGACGACATTAAGATGAAAAATAAATAAATAAAATGGATCATTTACGAATGGAAACAAATGTCAATTTTATCAAAAGATGAAAATTGACTCGCGTAATTACTTAAATCAATAATCATTTTGATTTTTCATCATACTGTCGAAAGTGTCGAAGTCTACAGCAGCTCCATCTTTTGATAAAAATTGACACTTGTTTCCTTTCGTAAATCAATCATTATTTTGTATTTTTCATCATAATGTCGAAGTCTACAGTAACGATTTTTTGATAAAAATTGTGCCATAGTCATCATGCCATCTCTTGATAAAATAAAATTTAACACTCCTCATTTAGGAATTTTTGATAATACAAAGTTGGCAAGAATTCTATTTTTAAATGGTACAACTGGTATAACTTCCGGTTGTTGACGGCTTGACACAAGTGTCATTTGACATTTTGTTTTTGTTCCAATCATGTGCGAAAAAAGTCAATGACTGCACGAGCTGACCAAAAAATTCCGTCAACAACCACCCTCTGATAAGATGACATCATTGTCGACAATTCTTCAGGTACAAGAATTAAAGGAGATGATCTTGAATAGGTAATCATTAATGAAGAGGTTTTTGTTCTATTCATGTACGAAAAAAGTCAATGACTGGACGAGCTGACCAAAAAATTCCGTCAACGACCACCTCTGATAAGATGACGTCATTGTCGACAATTCTTCAGATAAAAGAGCTACAGGAGATGATCGTGAACGACACCTACACCCCGTGGTGGGGGCTCACATAATTAGCGACTTACAAAATCATGTCACAATGACAGACGATAAGAAATGTCAGAATGACAAACATCAACCAACATTACGGTCACAAATAAGAGCGTAACGTCACATTAACATCTACATAACATTCGTCAAATGGAGTTTGATCAGTTCAGGATCAATTCAAGTTCAGATCAGTCGCAGAACACTTAGATATGAAACGAAAACGTCTAATAGGACTGCCCCTCGATAAATAGGACGCAACTCTGCTCATCACTGATTCGTGCAAGCACACAGACCAATAGTGCAGAGATACCTAATCTCTTCCACCAAGTAAGGGTATAAAAAGCAGGTCGCGTCTCAATGCAAGCCAATACCGTTAGAGCTGCACAGTTTTGTAATATTCCATGCTAGTGCTGTATAGTCTAGCAATTCATACCCGTTGTCGCTGTCATAGTCCTGCAAACACCTTCCACTTCACCGCCGGTGCTGTATAGTCCGACAAACCATAAACGCCCCCAAAGAATAGTTTCACCAGCAAGTGGACCTCTTTTTGAGCTGCTAAGGCGATTTTGCATTGTTAAAAAATTTATATTTATGTTAACCTTTTGGCCTGTTATCAAATGTTATGTTCATGTTCATCAAATAAAGTTTACGTTTAGCTAAATAACCATTACGAACAACCCACTGATGCAACAGGCCGTGTTCTTTGCAAGAAGAACTTTTACCATAATTACAAATTAAAAAATAAAAGATTTTGATTACACTTTTAAACTTTTGATCATCTCGTTCTATTTAATTGCTGTTTGAACAAGAAAGAGACGCGATGACATAAAAATAAAACGAGACTTTGTTCCTCCCACGCAGAACGCGAAAGCAAATAACTATACATTAGGGTTTGTTCCAATGGAAATTAGGACGAGTGCCAAAGAAATACATAACGCATTTCATCTGGTAATGTACGAAACAGGAAATCCTCATTGTAAAAAGTTACATGTCATTCCTGTTTTTGGAAGAGATTTGCAAAGATAGAAAGCATATTGAGAGGTTTCTTCCCTCTTCCAGTGTACTCTCCTACAAAATGGAAAATGTGGTTTAGAAAATTAAACTCCTTTCTGCGGTGCTACAAAAAAAAATCTTTAGTAGCTTTTAAGTTCGTTCAAGTTTGTATAAAGTGCATGTTGAGAACTTAAATCAGGGAATGTTAGCGTTGTAGCTTTTTGTATTAATTAACGCATTCTTTAAAGGACGGCGGTTAAACAACAAGATAACCTAATTACGTTCTAACATAATAAATTAGCGTATCTTAATAACTCAATTTAGGGAGAAATTTGGATCGTATCTGATTGTCGAGGCGAAGGGGGCACTTTGATGGAAGCGCGTTTTTTTTACAATCATTCCTGAGAGCGAGAAAGAGAGAGAGAGAGGTCATTGCGGCGGGGCCCGACAAAAAGGACCCTAAAACCGCGGGTTTATAACCGGTTACTCATAAACATGCCGTTTTGTCCATAGCATCGCGCCGGCATTCCAAATGGACCGACTACCGAAGCCAATAACCTTCATGCTGGTGAGGGAGTAGCACGTCGAGTATTCCCTGTTTTTCCCTTCCTGTCCCGACGGGTATAAAACTTGCTGTTTTCTGGAATGCGGCTTCTTGTCGCGCTCGTTATTGATTCGGCGATTATAAAATATGAGTCTCGTTTTATGTGTCTGCATTGCGTTCGCAGTCTCCGGTTACAGTTTGTTATGCAGGCGCTCTTAATGAGATTTATAAACGTTGCATATTTAGCAGAGACTTGCGAATCTCCTTCTACAACAACGCAGGAACGTGTAGGCGGCAAGTTGAAAGGAAAAGCAAATCAAAAAGTTTGAGTTTTGTAACAATTAAAAATAAAAGCTTGAGCTGCTTTGTCTGACAAACCCGCCGGTGCTGTCATAGTCCGGCAAACACCTTATACTTCACCGTTGGTGCTGTATAGTCCGGCACACATAAACAAAAAGTTTACGTTTTGTTACTTAACAACTACGAATACGCACGCCCCCAGTTCGCTAGTTAACTTCTTTTTCTGAATTGATCTCCGGCGCCTTCCCTTTCTTTCCAATCGCAAAAAAAAATCTTGGCAGAAAATAGATTTTTTAACACGCATTAGAATCTTAGAGGACAAAAAAAAATCGATTGGGATTTGAGCTTTATTCCACTTGAACCTGGCTCCTCCCTCTTTCCCTCGACCTTCTTGTTTACGTCGAATTGAACGCCCGAAAAACTCAATTTAACAGCAAAACGACTGAATGTGACGGCCTTTGTTGTGATCGTCTGTATAAACAATATTCAGCGTTTAAAATTAATTGCGCGGGTATAGAACTGGGGCGAGCCAGCAGCGACAGAGGTTCCTCGGGAATTTGCGATCGATTTACACGAAACTTTGAATTCGCCTTTGAAGTCATAATTAGCACTTAATTTATGCCTCTTACACCAGCTGCCTCCTTGTTAATATTGAAACGTACGCAGGTATATTTAATAACATCGCAATATCGAAAGAAAAAAATCTAGAAAATTTATCCCGCACTAAATTGATTGTCTAGAATCCTGAATACTTTTTGGAAATAGAATTTTGGCCCACTCCCATTCAAAGACAAAAACTGTTTGTATTTCTTGGTCTTGCTAAGGTGTTTACGTGTGCAAGAATTTGTTCGCCGTTCCTCTTGGCTTCCCCTGTGTTTTATAACAATGATTCCTCGGCTTATCTCCGGTGTTAACTCCGTTGTTAAATCTTGTGTGACACGACTGGGCACGGACAATTTCATTAGAGCGTTTCATTTTGCAGCTGGCTCGAGTCCACCACACCCATATTAAAAGGCGTCACAGTTTCCTCCCCCTGTTCACCTGTGTGAAATACCTACTCGATAAATGAGCTGATTCGAAAATTAATAAATTCCAAGCACCAAACAAATCAAGCGCAGAAACAAACACTCTGTAGGCAATACAAGACGAGAATGACCACTTTGATGTTTAGGTAGTTATCGCCAAAACTGACTGGAAGAGTTTCGTCACCTTTTTCCGATTGGAAATTTTTTTTTCGTGCATCATAATGCAATTAGAAAAATTTGTTTTCATAGAAGGGTTGCTACCGCGAAGATATCAACATAAATTCTGGTTTGTACCAAGAGATGGAGTCACTGCAAAGTCGTCAAGAATAACTATTTAAGTTGGCAAGCCTAATTTAGATGGTTTATTAAATGGTTTATTAAATAAAAATAATGATGATTTAAGAAATATGACAATGACGCAATTTCTATCAAAAGTCGATAAAGTTACTGCAGACTTCGACACTCTGATGAAAAATACAAAATACTGATTGATTTACGAAATTTATCAATTTTTATCAAAAGATGGAGCTCCTGTAGTCTTCGACACCTTCGATAGTGTGATGAAAAATTAAAATGATGAATGATTTAAGTAATGATGCGTGTCAATTTTCATCAAAAGATGATGAAGTTACCGTAGACTTTGACAGTATGATGAAAAATTAAAATAATGATTGATTTAACTAATTACACAAGTATCAATTTTTATCAAAACGTGACGAAGCTACTGTAGATTCGACATTTTGATGCAAATGATTCATTTACGAAAGGAAAGAAGTACCCGTTTTTATCAAAAGATGATGAAACTACTGTAGACTTCGACATCTTCGACAGTATGATGAAAAATCAAAATTTATTATTGATTTAAGTAATGACGCGAGTCCATTTTCATCTTTTGATAAAATTGACATTTGTTTCCTTTAGTAAATGATCCATTATTTGTATTTTTCATCTTAATGTCATAGTAACTGCATCATTGATGATAATGAAGTATAATGATTGATTTTAAGAAATGTCACGTGTGTCAACATTTATCAAAAGATGATGTTGTTACTATGATGACTTTAAGATGAAAAATACAAGTAATGAATAATTTACGAAGGGAAGCAAGTGTCAATTTTTATCAAAAGATGGAGCTACTGTAGACTTTGATATATGATGAAAAATTAAAATAATGATTGATTTAACTAATGACGCAAGTATCAATTTTTATCAAAAGATGACAAAGCTACTGTAGATTTCGACATTTTGATGCAAAAAATTCATTTACGAAAGGAAAGAAGTGCCAGTTTTGATCAACTGATGATGAAGCTACTGTAGACTTCGACACCATCGACAATGTGATGAAAAATGAAAATGATGATTGATATAAGTAATGATGCGAGTTTATTTTCATCAAAAGATGTAAAGTTTGACATTTTGATGCAAATTATTCATTTACGAAAGGAAAGAAGATGAAGCTACTATAGACTTCGACACTTTCGACAGTATGATGAAAACTTAAAATGATGATTGATTTAAGTAATGATGGCCAAAAGATGATGAAGTTATTGTAGAATTTGATAGTATGAAGAAAGATTAAAATAATAATTGATTTAACTAATGACGCAAGTGTCAATTTTAATCAAAAGATAACGCAGCTACTGTATATTTCGACATTACGATGAAAAATATAAGTGATTCATTTACGAAAGTGTCAATTTAATCAAAAGATGTAGATTTCGAGAATGTGATGGAAGATTAAAATAATGATTGATTTAAGAAATGTCACAAGTGACAGCTTTTATCAAGAGATGATGAGTAGACTTCGACATTATGATAAAAAATGCAAATGTTAATTTTTATTAAAAGATGGAGCTATTGTAGATTTCGACAGTACGCTGGAAAAATAAAATAACGATTGATTTAAGTAATGACACAAGTGTCAATTTCTTTCAAATGATGATGAAGTTACCGTAGACTTCTACAACATGATTAAAAATTAAAATACAGACTTTTTAACAAAAGTCACAAGTGTGATGCTTTAATGAAGTATCTAATTATGACATCTGGGCTTGCACTGATCGCCCCATCTTTTGGTACAATTCAGAAGTTACAGATTCAACGGTATATATTCCGTTTTAATTAAGAAAGAAGTTATTTTTGCACTTATCTACCATAAACATATTGGTATTGGCATACAGTGGCTTTAAATTAAAAAAAAAATAGTGCGTAAGCATTTACTTTCGAAAATATTATTGAAGCGCGTAGTGGCTTCACCTATTGGTGCAATTTAGAATTAATTTATGGTTTCATTCTTATAATTTGATAACAATAACGCATTTATTTTTATCAGAGCTTGTAGTGGTGAAAATTAAAAATTACGAATTAATTTTGTTTATCGTTTCATAACTACTAATAAATGACGCATTTTTAATGCTGAATTTTTTATCGAAATGTAGTGTCTCCATCTCTCGCCAGAAAAACAGCTTCACTGTTATAATTAAAACAAGAAACACTTACGATATGATACTTTTTTTTAATCAATTAGTTATTTATTCTTGAACTAGTCGTTGAAGTCAGCAGCGGCTCCACGTCTCAGCAGAATTTAACATTTCTTTATGTATTTTCAAAATCATTTAACAGTGGTGCCATCTTTTTGTTTGAATTAGAACTTATATCAATACATTAGTTTGTTAACAAATACTAATTAACTAATTCTGAATTTATTAGTGAGTTGAAGTGACTCCATCTCTCTTCCATTTTGTTACATTTGTGTGCCATTTGCTTTTTTTTTTTTTGTAAGTTATACCGACTCACAGAGTAGCTCCATCTCTCGCTAAGAAAACTTTTCAGAAAAATTTTATTTAAAATAATAAAATAAAAAGTTAATTTTTGAAAGTAACCAATTATAAAAGTTTGTTTTTATAGAAGGGTTGCTACCGCGATGATATCAACATAAATTCTGATTTGTACCAAGAGATGAAACCACCGCAAAGTGATCAAGAATAACTGTTTGAGTTGAAAATACAATTAAGAGCATTTTTTTATTCGACTATTTGCAACACTGCAACCGGATAACGTTTTGTTGGTTTATTTGGCGCAACCTGAACAGCGACAAGATTGTAGGTTATGTGAATCAAAACTAGCGTTCAAAATTTGAATTCAAAATGTCAAATGACGCTTGTCATTGTCAGCATCAAGCAATCAACAACCGAATGTTTCTCCAGGTATACCATTTAAAAACAAAACTCAGCACTGCCAACTCGAACAATGATTCTTGACCACTTTGTATTATCGAAACCTACGGTGGCGTCATCTTTTGATCGAATTTAAAACTTGTTCAAATCGAGAATGAAATGCCGGATGTTTTCGCAAAAAATAAATCCCCTAAATCAATCAGAATTTTTTTTAATACCCCAAATTAATTTTATTGCATTTAACTCAAAATATTGTTCCCCATTTCGTCCCCCAATCCTCTGAAAATAGGGGCAAGTCCACCCAAACTGGCAACTCGTTCAGCACTGGAATTTGCAGCGGCTCCACCTCTTGGTGGTATAAATTATAATTTATTTTTTTCTAATTTAATGACACTTTCTAATATTAAAATCATGATCGAGTGAGCCAGTAGTGACTCGCATTTCTTTGACCTTTGATCACTTCATTATTAGTTATACCGAATCATACAGTAGCTCCATCTTTCGGTAAGAAAACAAACAGCATTTACTGTTTACCTTTTGAGAAAAATTTTATTTAAAATAAAAAGTTAACTTTTGAAAGTAATCGTTATTTTTTTATTTTTGAATCTAAATGGGTTATCTCCAAAACTGACAGGAAGAGTTTCGTCGCCTTTTTCCGATTGAAAATTTTTTTTCAACATAAACTCTGATTTGTACCAAGAGATGGAGCCACTGCAAAGTGGTCAGGAATAACTGTTTGAGTTGTGTATAAAAACTAGCGTTCAAAATTTCAAATGACACTTGTAAAGTTACTGGTGTTGGTGTCAAGCCGTCAACAACCGAAAGTTACTCCAAATCAATCAATTTTTTTTTGAATATCCCAGATTAATTTTATTGCATTCAACTGAAAATATTGTTCCCCCCAACGAGAAATTAAATCCTCAGAAAATAGGGGAAAGTCCCCCCAAAACTGGCAACTCGCTTGACAGTGGAATTTGCAGTGGCTCCACCTCTTGGTATAAATTATAATTTATTTTTTCTAACTTGATAACACATTTTCTAATATTAAAATCATGATCGAGCGAGCCAGTAGTGACACGCATTTCTTTTTTTCAACTTCTTATTAGCCCGTGTAGTGGTTCCATCTTACGGTAAGAATTGGCATTCATGGTTTGACTTATAGAACTTAAGACTCATTTCATTCCACCTGAATTATAATGAGCAGGCTTCGGATATTTCGGAGCGTTGCCATGGCTACACAATGAATGGTACTTTTCATAGGTCCTCGTACTGTGTAACGCTCCGAAATATCCGAAGCCTGACAATGAGACTTCGGATGTTTCTGACGTTGGGTATGCAATGAATGCACACTATTCATTGGTTCTAGTATTGCGTAACCATGGCAACGCCCGAAATATCCGAAGTCTAATTATAATACGTACCAACACAAGAGCTTTAGTTCATACGTAAATTGAATTTGGAAGTGTTTGATGATGTATTATAAATTCAATTATTCAAATCTTTGTTTTATTTGAATTACTATGAAGGTCAGAAATGTTGATGACAACTGAAAATAAGTTCAAAAATCTTAAAGTCCAACCACCTCTCAATTAACGCCACATCAGCATTAATTATTTAAATATCCATCGCGTCATTAATTAAACGCATTTTATTTTTATAATTGACGGTAAGCAAATCCGTACAGATTAATTAAACGATTTCCCCCCCGATAGTCTCGAGTCGGCGGAATTTGCATACGCCATAAGATAAATAACAACAATTAGGTCAACGCCGCGATAAATCATCGCAATTTTGCGGCCTTAATTATAAAATAAAGCTCGTCCTGTCGTAACCGCCGTCGGACAAAAGAATCGCCGCAAGATCGTAGACATAACGGAATGTTGACGTGGGTGTTTCAGACACGTAATTCAGATCGATGCAGGTAGACGTTAGACATTCCACGGAGAAATTCACGGATATATATTTCATGTGGGTTAAAAATAAGCGGCGGCCAAATGGTGTACGAGTATCGTGTTTGCGGTGTAGAAAATTACACGTCATTTAGTTAATTACATGCGACCAGCTTGTGTACACACGTACAATTTATTCTACTCGGGTTACTGAAATGTTTATGCTTTCAATTCTTTTATATGTGATTTTGTGTTTTGCATTCGTAATGTTCTTTATTTTTAACTCAGTAAAGTCAAATTGATTCGTGATTTGCAATTTATGGAATTTTTCCCTTAACCAGATTGCTTTTGACTTGGCCCTAGAGACATATAACTTGGTCACTTCTTCTCATTATCAGAACCACGAAAACGCCTTTCTGATTTCTTTTCCCTCGACCAGATTGCTTTTGTCAAGCCACGCAGGGTTATAACTTGGTCACCTCTTTCCTTCATTTAGGATCACGATGACGCTTTTCTAGAATTTTTTCCCATAACCAGATTGCTTTTGGTGGACCATAGAGGCCATCTCTTCTCATTACTAGAGCTTTAAAGATATTACCGGAATTTTTCCTTAACCAGACTGGCCTTAGAGACATAACTTGGTCATCTCTTCCCATTATCAGAACCATGACAACGCCTTTCCGATTTCTTTTTCCTCAACCAGATTGCTCTTGATAAGTCACGACGAGCTGTAACTTAGTCACCTCTTTCCTTTACTTAGGACAATGATGCCGCTTTTCCAGAATTTTTACCTTAACCAGATTGCTTTTGGTGGACCATAGAGGTCACCTCTTCTCATTACTAGAGCTTTAAAGATATTACCAGAATTTTTCTTTAATCAGACTGGCCTTAGAGACATAACTTGGTCATCTCTTCCCATTATCACAATCATGAAACGCCTTTCCGATTTCTTTTTCCTCAACCAGATTGCTTTTGATAAGTCACGCAGAGCTCCAACTTAGTCACCTCTTTCCTTTACTTAGGACAATGATGCCGCTTTCTCAGAATTTTTACCTCAACCAGATTGCTTTTGGTGGACCATAGAGGTCACCTCTTCTCATTACTAGAGCTTTAAAGATCTTACCAGAATTTTTCTTTAATCAGACTGGGCTTAGAGACATAACTTGGTCACCTCTTCCCATTATCAGAACCATGAAAACGCCTTTTCGATTTTTTTCCCTCAACCAGATTGCTTTTGTTAAGTCACGCAGAGCTATAATTTAGTCACATCTTTCCTTTACTTAGGACAACCATGCCTCTTTTCCAGATTTTTTCTCTTAACCAGATTGCTTTTGGTGGACCACCTATTCTCATTACTAAGGCTTTAAAGATATTACCAGAATTTGTCCTTAACCAGATTGCTTTTGACTGGCTCTAGAGACATAACTTGGTCACTTCTTCCCTTTACTGAAACCAGGAAAATGCCTTCCGATTTCTTTTCCCTCAACCAGATTGCTCTTGACAAACCACGATGACGCTTTCCTAGATTTTTTCCCTTAAGCAGATTTCTTTTGACAGGTTGTGCTGGGCTTATGACTTGGCCATTCCTTCTTCCATTACTCTTTCTACCTTTTCCTTGCTCTGCCTTTCTTTCTTCTTTCTTCTTCTACGCCTTTCGTCTCATGTAGGAGCTCGAGCAGTTTTCAATCTTTATCATATCTATGTACTTGTTTGTTAGTTCTTCTTTTTTAAATCTTGTATTTTCTTTCAAATGTTTTTCTCTCTTGTTCTGACGATCCTTCTGAAGGTGTCTGGGTGATTATCCAATTTTTTTTCAATTTTTTCCAGGAGAATATGGAAAGAGGTCAATTTTTTTTAAATTAATTCAATAGATTTCCGAAGACTTTTTGCCCTGATGAAGACTATTTCTTGCCAAAACTAAAGACAGAGACATTTTCGCTTTTCGTTTGACAAATCATAGTGACTCACTTCCTTCTATTCCCGATTTTCTTTTCCAATCTCTTTCTCTTCCATTCCTTTCAGCACTATCTCACTTTTCGTTGATCACCACAAAACGTCCACCATTTTCTGTAGATACCCCAGCCACTGCACCTTCTTGCCTTTCATTTCTTTTAATTACTTCTTCTTCTTCTTCTTCCTTGATCCATCTTTTTCACGTGGTGTTGTTCACCTTTCATTTTAGCAATTCTTCTTCAGATGTAGCATGTGTTAGCTGTTACAAAACTTAGTATTGATGAGCTTCTTGGGTTTTCATCTTGAAACTTCGTTTACTGTTCCAGTTCATCTAAGCCCCTCTAGTTTCGGTCCCATTTTTTCTTTTCCTTCTTCCTACTTATTTGTAATTGGTGTTCTTAAATCCACAAACTGAATTATCTCTTCAAGCGTGCTCTTATTCCAAACTTCCTTATTCACAGAATTCTTCTGTAATAAATCTTCTAAGGCCATCTTCATCAATTTTCTGGTGAGTTTGTTTTTATTTCTAACCATTCTGCTAGTCATGCGGCCCTTCTGACTCCTCCTATCAGTGTTTCAGCTACTACAGATGCCACTTCTAACATTCTTTTCCCAATCCATGGTCTTCTTTTGTTCAATCTCCTACCAATGTCTCACTCAATTATCTCTAGGTTTGACTTCTTGTTTTACTGTTTCGTACGCCCCGATCATAACGACACCTCTTCCACGTTTCCTAGTCATTACAAACTTCTTGCCTTTATCTTCTAACATTTTTCCCAATTCATGGACTTCTTTTGCAATAAAGCTAACACCATCTTCTTCAACTTTTTCGGGTTAGCTTTCCCTTTTTTTATCGCCATTCAGTTCGAGTGGGTCTTCTCAAACTCATGTGAATGTCCCAACTACTGCCTTTACCACTTTTAACAGTCCTTTCCCACTTTTAACAGTACTTTCCCAATTCATAGTCTTCTGCTGTTTAATCTTCGAACACTATCTCCTCAATCAATTTTCCTAGGGTCTTTTCTTACCATTGTGCCGCTTTGTATGGCTTTTCTGATACCCTCTGTAGATGTCCCAACCATAACGTAAATTTCTCTGACATTTTTCTATCATGTCTAGCATTTCATAATCCGTTTCATTTCCCTTCCTGCTGTTTCGTATGCCCCCCCCCCATCCTACAAATGCCCTGACCATAACGACGCCTCTTGTATTATAAACTTCTTGTCTTTACCACTTCTAACATTTTTTTCTCAATTCATGGACTTCTTTTGCAATAAATCTAATCTTCTTCAACTTTTTGGTGGATTTGCTTTTTTTTACCGTCATACTGTTCGTGTGAGTCTTCTCAAACTCCTGTCAAAATGACAGAGCTACTGTGTTTCCCACTTTTAACAGTCCTTTCCCAATTCATAACCTTTAGCTGTTTAATTTTCTAACACCATCTCTTCAATCAATTTTCCCAATTTTTACCATTGTGCCGTTTCGTACGGCTTTTTTGATACCCACCGCAGATATCCCAACCATAACATAAATGTCTTTGATATTCTTCAACTACTTCTAATATTCTTTTCACAATCCACGGTCTCCTGTACCGCTGCTTCAAGTCACCCCCACCCTATAAATGCCCCGGTCATAACGACACCTCCAGTACATTTCCCACTTCTAACATTTTTTCCCAATTCATGAACTTCTTTTGCAATTTAACGTTTTGGTGGATTGGCCCCTTTTTTACCGTCACGGCATTTCTATGGCTCTTCTCAAAACCCTGAAGTGTCCCAACTAATGCCTTTAGAACTATTTATTTCTTTCCCAATTCATGGTCTTCTGGTGTTCGATCTTCTAAAACCATCTTACTCCATTTTTCTATGGCCCCTTTTTTACCGTCACATATGTACGGCTCTTCCCAAAACCCTGTAAGTGTCCCAGCAATTGTCTTTAGAACTTTTTAATTCTTTCCCAATTCATGGTCCTCTGCTGCTCGATCTTCTAAAACCATCTTACCCCATTTTTCTATGGCCTCTTTTTACCATTGCGCTGTTTCTGATATCCCTGAAGATGTCCCAACCGTAGAATAAATAAATTTCCCAGTAATTTTTCTACCACTTCTACCATGCCATTCTCTTTTCACAATATGATGATTTGTTCTTAGTTTGCCTCCAATTTTTCTACAGTTCCGATGTTCCTGTGGTTCTTCCGACTCTTGCAAGTGTTCTAGCCACTACAAGCTTCTTGTCTTTACCACTTCTAATATCTTTTCTCATCTCCGTTGAGTTTTTCTGGGTTTACTATCACCGCCGTTCGTGTGGTTCTGACACCCTCTGTAAATGTCTGACCACAAGGACGCCCTCTTTAAATAAATGTTTCGACCACAAGGACAACCTCTTTAAATAAATGTCTCGACCACAAGGACACCCCCTTTCCTTTCCCACTTTTAACATTCTTTTCCTCCTTCTGTAATAAATTTTCTTGCACCTTCTTTCCCAAGTTTTCCGTGAGTTTGCTTTTCTTTTTTTTACCATCCCGCTATCCGCAAGGCAGCTCTGATATACCAAAGCCACGTCGAACGACTTGCCTTTACCATTTCTACAATTTTCACATCTTTTCGCATTCTTATGTGGAAAGCCAATTTGGCCAAGTCTCTAGTCTCTGCCATGGTTCCAACTTCCCTTCCTAATCCTCCCCTTCCTTCCAAAATGATCAAAAATTGATTAGATATCATTCCAAATTAAATTTTCATTTTTAAACCACATTTTGATGGTCAACATGGAGAATACGAGATTGTTGGAGGAAGTTTTTTTTTCCCCACCATAATTCTCCAAACCTTTTCTTGTCGAGGAGGAGATAAATGAAAATATGATCTGATCTAGTTAATCTAGATCAGCAGATACGTATTTCGACAGCTAGACGGTCCTCTTCAGTACAAACACGATCACAAGCTAAAAGCACTTCATGAAGCTTTGGTTGATATGAACCAGAGGATATTCTCCTTGCCAAATTTCCAGTGTGTTAAAATTAAACGTAAATAATAAACTATTTTGGTTATTAGATGTAAAAAAAAACTCAAGAATCTGCGTCGTTTTTTTAATTATTTCATATATAGGAAAATTCTGTTTCGTTATGTGGTAGTTGGTGGCACTGGTTAGCGCTTAAAATAATGTCAAATGTCAATTTCTAGGTTATGTTTATAGTTTGACATGTCGACGAATACATGTAATGTCAAATAAATGTCAATTTGGAGGTTATTTTTGCAATTTGAGGTGTTGGCACCACCGTAGCTTTCTTTTCTTATTTCATTCATTTACGTTTTTGGTTGTAATATAATTATTAATTTTTTTTTGTGGAATAGTAGTTCAGTTCTAGTGCGAGTGAAGTCTGCCTCTTAATCTAGCGCCTGGAAGTCTTTAAGGAATGTTATTTCAATCGAGTCGTGCGTGCACGAGCACTTTATAAAATAAACAACTTTGCATCGCGATTTTATAACGTCTGGCGTTTTCATAAATAGACTTTGCATAATATTAATTACCGAGAAGTAACGTTAGACGTCTATCGTGCAAGGCCTGCGAGTCTTAAATAATTACCAATCGTACAGCTGTGGGTTTCCTGTACCTACATGTATCACCGTGTCACATTTTAATTTGTACAAATAAATACGTTTCAGCTTGCGAAAGACATCATCTCGTTTTGACGTGAAGAAGGCGGCGTGAAATATTTTCAAACTGAAATCACTTCTACTGGGTGTTGCATATTCTGCTGCTCTGAACTTTAAAATCAGTTTTTATTTTATTATACTTGTGATTGATATCTCTGCGACGCAGGCTAGATTTCCTCGTCGTCAAATGATACAACTTCCCGGCAATTTCATTTCCAGAAGGGGGGGAAAATCCCTTGTCACACAAACGAGCAAATATCTTCTCTAAGAGTTTTTTAAATTATGTAAATTAAATTCCCGGCAAGATGATAAAACATCGTGCGCATAAAGCGTGTAGCTTCAATTGTTTGCATATATACCATAGACGACTTGATGAATTGTTCAGGCGAAACCTCTTTGGAATGCGCGCGCAATTTTAGTTCAATAACAGACGGAGCGGACAGAGCACGACTACTCTTCCCCCATAATTATGCACGCCTTCAAAATGACTTTTTACTTTCATGTTTTTTTTTCTTTTCTTCTGCAGCCGAGAAAGAAGAAGAGGAGGAGGAGGAGGACGTCGTCGCAGTGACGGACAAAGTTGGTTTGCTAATGACACTTCGCCTGAAGGACGACGAAAACAGCAATTAAAACAATGAAGATTTTAATCAGCAAATTACACAAAACGCGGCTTTTATCTAATTTATGCGAGTTTAACTTAGGTTTTTAATTATAACAGGCTATTATCATATAATTTACATAATAGAATTACAAAGGAATTCATTTCTACACGCGATCAATTCATCTATCACAGAGAAAAATTCAATCACCGTTCTGTTTAATATTCATTAATTCTGACTGAAGAGTTTAAACATTAAACGCGAAACATCGAATGTCAATAAAAAGTGACCAATTAAAGCCGTGCGATATTTACATAAATTTTAACGTCGATGTTCGATTGTTTTTTTTTTAATCATCGATGAAAAGAATAAGACGAACGAAAATCAAAAGAGCATCGACAAAAAAAAGATGAATGAATAAAACAAAATAAGACCGACGCTTCTCTGGCAAACTATTTGAAAAACAAAAAAAAAAACAAAAGAAGAAACAATTCGAAGAAATAATTCGATAAACAAAAGCAAAACAAAACTGAAACCTACCATGAAAACGTGAAGATAACGTGCATGGAAAACAAAAGGTGGTCGACGATTCTCAGAAGAAAATGAGAAAAGCAACATCAAAATCAAAAGTAAAGAAAGACAATTGTACAAGGCGTCGAAAAAAGATTTTATGGTGAAAAGCTTTCGACCAACATCAAGCACTGACAAAAAAAAACAATGAAATGTAAAGAATAAAATGAATAAGGAAAACAAATTGAAATTATAATTTTCTGGAGAAAATAAAAGGAAGCTGAAAGATAATAATAATTAATAATAATAATTTATTAACCAAGCGATACATTGAAGCAATTCCTAATATAACTAACAGATAAAAGCATGTCAAATAAAAAAAAAATAAATTAAATAAATAACATGCGGATATAACGAATTAAATTAAAAAACAAAACAAAAAACAAACTGAAAATCGACAAACTATAATAGCGAGAGTAAACAAAATAAAACAAACGTATCCAAAAAGGAGGAAACTAAATGAAACAACAGAATAGATATCAGCCTTTAGTTTTTTTTTTTAATTCACGGTCGGAGGATCGTCGACGTTCTTTTGTTTTCCATCCAATGAAATGTGAATAATTAATTCGACAAAAAACAAAAGAGAACTCAAAAAAGACAAAACAAAACAAACGTATCCAAAAAGGAGGAAATTAAATGAAACGGCACTATTTTGTTTTTTTTTTTTAATTTTCCGTCGAAGGATCGTCGACGTTCTTTTGTTTTTCGTCCAATTTTATTTGGAAATTTCCGGTGTTGCAAAGGAAAGAAGTGCGCATAACGCCGATGTAATGAATAATGAAATGGACGAGAAGAAAAAAGAAAACAAAATGAAAAGTCGACGATTTTCCGGCGAAAAAATTTGAAAATCAGAGACTGAAGCAAACTATAACAAATGTCGATGAAATCCGTAAAAAAACAAACGAAAACATATAAGAAAATACATACGTCGAATTAGATTTAAAAAAAAAACAAATGAATACGAAATTGGAGATTTCCCGCTGAAAAGTTTTTAAACAAAAACAAAAGCAAAATGTAAAAACGTCAGTGAAGTATGGAAAATGAATTCGACAAAAAATAAAAGAGAATTCAAGAAAGAGACAATGTCAAAAACAAAAGAACAGCGTCAATGATCCAAAGAAAATGAAATTGAACGAAACAACAAAACGGTTAATTTTTTGTCTTTTGAACATTTCATCGATATTCTTCTGTTCCACGTTAATTAACCATAAAGAAAAATTCAAGAAATAATAAAACACGAATAATAAATTGGACGAGAAAAAAAAAACAAATGAAAAATCGACGATTTCTCGATGAAAAACTATTCCAATAAAAACAAAAGCAAAATGCAAAAGCGTCAGCGGATTATGAAAAATTAATTTGACAAAAAAAAAACAAAAGAAAACTCAAAAAAAAGATAAATCATAAAACTAGAAAGCAAAAGAAAAGCGTCAATGATCAAAAAAAATGAAACAAACAAATAACGGCTAATAGTCTTTTGTTTTTTAACACTTCGTCGATATTCTTTTGCTTTTCGTTAATTAATTACAAAGAAGAACCCAAAAAACAATAAAACGCCAATAATAAAATAGACAAGAAAAAATCAAAAGAAAAATGGACGAAACTTTTTAAATAAAAACAAAACAGTGAAACATGAAAAATTAATTTGATGAAAAGAAACAAAAGAAACCTAAAAAAGACAAATTATAAAACTAGAATGCAAAAAAAAAACGTCGAAGGTCCAAAAAAAAGATGAAATAACCAACAGTTAACAGTCTTTTGTTTTGTTTAACACTCCGTCGATATTCTTTTGTTTCTCATTGATTAATCACAAAAAAGAACTCAGAAAACAATAGAATTCGAAGAATAAAATAAAAAATGAAGACTCAAAACAAAAACAACGAAATATAAAAACGCAATTAAATATAAAAAATTAATTTTTTTAAAACGAAAAGTCGACGATTTCCCAGCGAAAAACTTTTTAAACGGAAAACAAAAGCAAAACGGACACGTCAATAAAATATGAAAAATTAAATCGACGAGAAACAAAAGACAATTGAAAAAAAAGACAAATTTGCTTTTATTAACAACTCCGTCGATATTCTTTTGTTTCTCGTTAATTAATCACTCAGAGAAAACAAATAATAGAAAGGAAAAGAAAACCTTAAAAAGCAATCCAAAACAGATGAAACCGAACGAAACAACAGAGTAGTTATCAGTCTTTTGCTTTTTGAACCTTTCGTCGGTGTTCTTTTGTTTTTCGTTAATTAATCACTAAAAAAAAACAAATAATAGAAAGCAAAAGAAAGCCTTAAGAAGCAATCCAGAACAGATGAAACAGAACAGTTATCAGTCTTTTGTTTTTTCAACCCTCCGTCGATGTTCATTTGTTTTTCGTTAATTAATCACTCAGAAAAACAACGAAACATGAAGAATGAAATAGACAAGAAGAAAAAAACAAACGAAAATCGTCGTTGCTTTTGAAAATTAATTGGGCGAAAAACAAAAGAGAATTAACAAAAAAAAACAAATTATAAAAGTAACAGAAAACAAAAGAAAGCTAGAAAAAGAGCCAATGATCCATAAAAGATGAAACTGAACGAAACAACAGAACAGTTAGCCTTTTGCTTTTATTAACACTCCGTCGATGTTCTTTTGTTTTTCGTTAATTAATCACAAAAAAACTCAAAAAACAATAAATATGAAAAACAGATTTTACAAAAAACAAAAGCGAACTCAAAAAAGACAGAAAGATAGAAAGCAAAAGAAAAACATGAAACCGAACGAAACAAAAGAACAATTATCGTTATCAGTCTTTTGTTTTTTAAACACTCCATCATCGATATTCTTTTGTTTTTCATTAATTAATCACAAGAAAGAACTCAAAAAAAAAATGCGAAGAATAAAATAGCGCCAGAAGAAATGAAAAATCGACGATTTCTCGGCGAAAAACTTTTTAAGCGAAAACAAAAGCAAAACGTCAATAAAATACGAAAAATTAACTCGACAAGAAACAAAAGAGAATTAAAAAAAGACAAATTATAAAAGTAACAGAAAACAAAAGAAAACTAGAGGAAGCCCAATGATCCATAAAAGATGCAAATGAACGAAACAACACAACAGTTAGTTTTTTGCTTTTTAACACTCATCGATTGCTTTTTAACACTCCATCGATGTTCTTTTGTTTTTCGTTAGTTGAACACAGAAAAGAACTTTGAAAACAATAAAATGTGAAGAACAAAATAGACAAGATGAAAAAATCGACGTTTTCCCGGCGAGAAACGTTTTAAACAAAGTCAAAAGCACGTTTTAAACAAAGTCAAAAAGGTAATGTAAAAACGACAATGAAATTCGACAAGAAAAGACGAAAGACAACTTAAAAGAAGAAAAATTATAAAACTAACAGAAAGCAAAAGAATCCAAAAAAGAACTATGAAACCGAACAAAACAACATGACAGTTAGTCTTTTGCTTTTTTAACATTCCGTGGGGGTAGTCTTTTGTTTTTCGTTAATTAATCATAAAGAATAACTCAAAAAAACAATAAAATCCGAAGAAAAGACAGTAAATAAAAACAAAAGAAAAATTGACGATTTGAAAATCAAAGACTGCCAGGGAAAGGAAAGGGAACTCGTCAGAATTTCCTTCGGCGTGCTAAAGATCAGAACAATAATGGTCCCAAATTCGTATAGTACAGTATACCAGATGTTACATGTACGAATTTAGAAACAATTTGAAATCGCCAAATAAATATGGTAAACAAATAAAAGATGAATGGAAAACAAAATAGAAAGCTGTTTTAAACCAGAAATGTAGAAGGAAATGATGATGTAACACGAAAAATTTACGCAATGAAGGAATTAACACGACAGGACTTGAAGAGTAGGATAATTGCAAGAACAAAAAAAAAGATGAGCGATTTTCCTTCGCCGAAGAAAAATCAAAAGACTAATAAAAAAAGAAAACCGTAACTACAAGAAAAAAAAACTTTACAACGAATTCTTTAGACACGTATGTTCTGCAGACCTAGTAGAAATTAATAAATGATGTTACCATGACTTACAACTCCTTCTTTTGAAGTAGGTATCATTCATTCAAATCGATACTTGTTATTACATATCAAGCATAGATATCGTGATGCATTCCGAATGTATTCTATTTGAAACCTGACATCATCGTACGGGGGATAACATCCGACATATGCCACACACCCTATCATAGGGATTGGCAGAAAGCAACTCCTTCTTATTACAATCCTGATCCAGAAATAATGAGCCCTCTCCATGTTTCTGCGCCAATTTTTAAGACGTGCCTCGTCACTCAACCATCAATCACTATACTCCGCCGGAGTTAAATTTATAAACGTCGACTCTTTAATGCCCGTGCGAATATATTTACATATTCACCACGAGTGGGCTTGATCGCAGGACAAGTGCAGTTCGAATTTATTTTTGTGCCGGCCACCATTTGTTTCATTGCGCGGCCCACTCGATTTCGTATTCACCTCGCGTCGTCCGGCTCGGTTTTGTCCGTCTGTCCGCCTGAATTTCGAACTGTTAATCGTAAAAACGTGCTCCTTTAAGCGGGTACAGATGTTCGGGATCACGCATGTAATTAAACGCGTTTAATTTGCATGCGTCCTCCTTATACGGCGCAATATACGGATAGACAAGTGTTTCGAGAAGAAACACAATGTAGGTGGAACCTCTTTTACAAATAAGGCGAAGAGCCATATACATTTTACTATCTTCTCCGAGTTTAGACATATTTCTTGTTTTTTTTTTTTTTTTTATATATATAATTGTTTCTGACTAAGCCGTCTGTACTTCGTTGAATAAGTTATTGCTAAATGTGAGTGACGTCCGGTTTAAGCGTGTGTGATTGTTGTTTCGAAATGTAATGGGAGAGGTTCATAATTAAAAAAAAAGCCTTGTGCAAGTTGTTTCAAAATAAATTTTATCTTTGCCGAGAATCTCAAAAGGGTCGAGTAAGTTACAGTTACTCATTCTCTACCTTTTTATACGTATGGTTCGCAATGGTGCAAGTATCAATACTTCAGATTGTACCTCAATGTTTTCATTTCTTCAACGACCTAGCGTTTGTTCTTTTCCATTCTGGTTTGCCCTTCTTTCTTCATTTGAAATAACCGGCAATATCACTAGTTCTTTTATGTTTTCATTTCCATCTTTGTTATATAAAGTTCTACCTTGAATGAGTCATATTACTTCCGTTTTATGCAAAAAACAAGGCAAAACGTCCCATTGGTCTGTTACTTTTTACTCTCTTTTTCATTCTTCATCCTCACTCCGATATTTTCTTCTTTCTTCGTTCGGAATACCGAGGAGTAATGTCCTACCTTCTATGAAACATGTAACTTTTGTTTTGTGCAAAGAACAGGACGAAACAATTCACTAGTTTGCTACTTTTTGCTTTCCTTCATCCTTACTCCAATGCTTTCTTCTTTCTTTATTCGGAACGCCGGGCAATATCCTCAGTTGTCTTAGATTTTCATTTCCAACTCTGTTGTGTTTCATTAAAGGCAAAATGTATTAATTTCTTATATCAAAATGAGAAGAAACTGAAAAGAAATCCAAAAAAAAACAGTAGACAAAGAAAATGAGCGAGTGAGTGAAGAACAAGAACAGATATTCCTTGAGTATAATATACAGAGAAGGAAAAAAGAAGATGAACACAGAAACGCAGAAACTATCAACGTTGTAGACTAGAGACGAACTATGACATTGCTTTGAGGAAACTCTTAGAAAAGAAACTTTTAAATGAAGCAAGATGTCTGCTGAGTATCGAAGAAAGCCAATCGAAAAGAAAGAGACCTCAAAGAATCTGGAAGAACGACAAAATAGTAATCAAAATGGCAGATAGGTAACGCCATATGTAATTCCGTTCAACAAACAGCTGAAGAACTATAGGAAACTGCCAGGGACTACTCGTATAATGAAGAAAAAATTATGCCACATACGCCGACTTTTGAAGAAAGCTAACACAGCCAGATGTGATTAACAGAACAAAAGACGAACGCGGCTAAACAATTCACTGGTTTGCTGCTTTTTGCCTTTTTATCATTCCACCTTCATCTGGGCGGTATCCCCAGTTCTCTTGGATTTTCATTTCCAACTCTGTTGTGCAACGTCTTTCTTTAAAGATAAAACATACTACTTTCTTTAAGCAGGGAGAAAGGCCAAATATTAAATCAAAATAAAAAGAAAATGAAAAAAATCCGAAAAGAAACACGTAAATAAAGAAAATGGGTGAGTGAAGAACAAGAATAGATATTCCCTGAAGATGACATACAGAGAAGGAAAGAAGAAAAATGTAACACAGAAACGCAGAAACTATCAACGTTGTAGACTAGAGACGAAATGTGACATTGCTTTGAGGAAACTATGAGGAAAGAAACATTAAAAGAAAGCGAAATGTTCGCTGGTATTGAAGAAAGCCAAGACACCCAATCGAAAAGAAAAGAGCCTCAAGGGATCTGACAGAATGACAGAATAGTAATCATAACGGCAGAAAGTTAACGCCATATGAAATTCCGTCCAACAAACAGCTAAAGAACTATAGGAAACTGCCAGGGACGACTCGTATAAAGAAGAAAGAATTATGCCACTGTAACGCTGAAAGTATCAAAAGAAGAAATCTTCATGGGAGTGAATACAATTTCTGCAGTTTTGGAGCAAACGTAATATGACATACGCCGAGTTTTGAAGAAAGCTAACACAGCCAGACGTCATGCGATCCACAGAACCAAAGAAGAACCGGGCGAGACAATTTACTGGTGTGCAAGTTTTTGCCTTCTTTTTATCATTTTTTCTTTATCCGGGCAGTATTCCCATTTCTCTTGGATTTTCATTTCCAATTGTGTTGTGCAATGTCTTTACTTAAAGGTAAATCATACTACTTTCTTTAGAAAGGAGAAAGGCGAAATATGAAATCAAAATAAGAAGAAACGGAAAAAATCCAAACAACAAAGAAAATGAGTGAGTGAGTCAATAACAAGAACATATATTCCCTGAAGATGCAATGCAGAGATGGAAAAAAGAAGATAACACAGAAACACTGAAACGATCAACGTTGTAGGCTAGAGTCTTTAAGGAAACTATTATAAAATAAACAATTAAAGGAAGTGAGATGTCTAATGCGTATATTGAAGAAAGCCAAGCTAGCCAATCGAAAAGAACAAGGCCTCAAGGCATTTAGTAGAACGTCAGAGTAGTAATCAAAACGGCAGGAAGATAATGCCACATGTAAATCCATCCAACAAACTGCTGAAGAACTATAGGAAACTGTAAGACATTAGTCGAATAATGAAGAATGAATATGCCACTGCAACACTGAAAGTATCAAGAGAAGAAATCTTCATGGGAGTGAAAACAATTTCACAGTTTCTGGAGCAAACGAAACACGAGATACGCCGAGTTTTGAAGAAAGCTAACTCAGCCAGACGTCATACAACCAATAGAACCAAAGAAAAAATCGGAAGAAAGACAACATTTTCTTCCTAAAGGAAAAAATAAACACCTGATAAATAAAACTGACGTGGACAAAGGACGTGGATTACATAAAAGATCCTAATATCAGAACAGATGGCTCAATGAAGAAAACCACATCAAAGGAATACGAATAAACAGGAAATACAACCATTATAACCAAAGAGCGGAAAGTCGCTCTTTAGAAACCCCAAGGACATGGACAAAGAAGACTACATAAAAGATCCTAATATCAGAATAGAAGGCTCAATGAAGAAAACCACTTTAATAAAGGAAGACGAATAAACAAAAAATACAACCATTATAACCAAAGAGCGGAAAGTCGCTCTTTAGAAACCCCAAGACATATGACATCATCTTCCTAAAGGATGTGGACAAAGACGACTACTTAAAGGATCCTAAACCAAAATAGATGGCACAATGAAGAAAACCACATTAAAGAAGACGAATAAACAAGAAATACAACCATTATAACCAAAGAACGGGAAGTTGTTCTTTAGAAACCCCAAGAAAGATGACGTCATCTTCCTAAAGGATGTGGACAAAGACGACAACTTAAAAAATCCTAAACTAGAATAGATGGCTCAATGAAGGAAACCACTTTAAAGGAAGACGAATAAATAGAGATACAACCATTATAACCAAAGAACGGGAAGTCGTTCTTTAGAAACCCCAAGAAATATGACGTCATCTTCCTAAAGAACGAGGACAAGGACGACTACTTAAAAGATCCTAAATCAGAACAGATGGCTCAATGAAGAAAACCACTTGAAAGGAAGACGAATATACAAGAAATACTGTTGATTTCATTTTTTGAAAAGTGCCTTCCCGAGTGACGAATACGAGCCGTGATCCGTCACCTGAGAAAGGAATAATTGAGAGAGGAGAATGTAAGTTCAATTGAAAAATAAAATACAAACATAAAAGAAGAATGTAATCGTCAAGGAAACTACCAGACCATCGGATTAGGAACGAGCTCCCACTTTGCACCTAGGAGGTGTTACGTTCTAAAACTTCCGCACGGAAATATGGCAACACCGAAGAATTTTTGGCCATTTTAAAAATCATCGTGGCAACCGCGATCGCATTTACGTTTATTGGATGAAGCGGACTTCATTTGAGGTTCCTACGCGTCAAGCGGCGTCATTCCGTTTCGTTCTGTGGGAAGCGCGTCACAACTCGTTCATCGGTGTCGTGTGTTACAATTTGCTTTTGCTGGAAAAATCAGAATAACTCATCTATGACTTTATCGCAGTCATTTAAAACCCGCCAGACGAATTTTGAATATTTCTTATATTCTACTAAGCTTGGAATGTGATAAGATCTACGTAACAAGCGGTAGTGGGTGACGTCATCTTGATAATTTCTTCTTTAATTCAGGCTTCTATTAACGCATATGTTTTTTGTGCATACATTTTTCCTGTACGTTTTCGTATTACATCCGTTTATTGCGTTTATTGGATGAAGCGGAATTCATTTGAGATTCCTACGCGTCAAACGGCGTCATTCCGTTTCGTTCTGTGGGAAGCGCGTCACAACTCGTTCATCGGCGTCGTGTTTTACAATTTGCTTTTGCTGAAAAAATTAAAAGAACTTTGTCGAAGTCATTTAAAACGCTAGCAAACGAATTTTGGATATTTCATTTATCCTAGCAAGTTTGGAATGTGATAAGATCCAGGTAACAAAAGGTAGCGGGTGACGCCATCTTGATAACTAATTCCTCCTTTAATTTACGCTTCTATGTATGAACGCGTATGTTTTTCGTGTGTATGTTTTTCCTGTGCGTTTTGGTATTACATCCGTGAAATACCCATTTGTTCGATTATTCAACCTTTGAATTTTATCGCCACGACGCGAGCATTTTACCAAAGAGCGAATTTCAACAATCCTCTCGATTGAAAGTTAACTTGAATATTAAATGCGTTTGTTGTGTAGTTGATAGTTTATTTTAGTTAAAGTGCACTCGACGTTCGTTGTCGCATATTTTTACGTAATGTGTCGTTTATGTAATCTCGCCGTGTTTTGATTGTTTAACATTTGTTAACTATTCCCCAGCATACGAATTAGAAGAGTAGGATTAACTTTTGGTGTTTGTCGAATGAGCTTCTACAGAATCGAGACGGTTTGGGAACGCCGTCGAGGTTATTAAGAAACAACAGCTGAGTTTATAGTTCACCCTGGCGTCCTTAACATCTAAATTACCCACCCCTGTTGATGGCCGACGGGAAGCTGGCGAAAGAAACAAAGCAGACTTGTTACCAGGTCAAAGAAAGAGTAACAGAAGTATTCATTATTAAAGTTTGTGGTAGCAGAGGATGCCGAAAGAAGAAATTGACACAACAATTAGGACCACCTCCAGCCATGAAATTGAAGACATTTGGCAAAAATAAGCCGAATATACATAGGAAGGTGAGGGTCCCAGATGTAACTTAACCAGAAAAGAGGAAGAAGCCTTGAGTTTGCTATCGTAAAAATGTCGACAAAAAAATTGTTTCATTCGACGTTTACTAAAGAAGATAAGAGGAGAATAATACCATCAACCAGCTGACCATCGAGACCTTATGGAGTACGATAAGAAAAAAGATTCTCTGGAGCTTCAATTGCTGTATAGAAAGTTGAAAGGCTCGCTTAATTTAATTTAATTAACTTAGTTTTTGCCAAAAAAAAACATGGAAATTTAAATTGTTGACTTAATAATATGAGGCCAGTTTCGTGGTGCCCTGCTATAATATCAAGTTAGTTATTAATTCCGTTTGTTAAATACACTGCAAACACATAATAAAATTAACAATTAATGCTTGACACAATTAGAACCCATTTGCTTTGCAAATGTTCCTCGATTAATTACGAAAATCAATATTTACGCCGCCGTCCTTTGCAAACACAACTTGGAACAATGCGAAACAGAAGAAGGCAAAACTTCTCATCATCCCTTGCTGCTTTGTGCAAGGACCGCCCAAAACGGAACAATACCTGATTAAATTTTCATTTGAAATGTATCCGGATTATATTTACGCCTGCGCCGACAAATAATAGTCGGCGGTATTAATTTATGTGCATTTTAACGTTTTGTGTTGTGCGTTTTTTTTTTGTGAATATTAATTGAATTAGTAGCCGTGTTCATTCAGGTGTTTCCCGACAGGATTTATTGTGCGTTATTTATTAGGTAAATCGTAAATTATTGCTGCAGTATCGGCTGAAATGTGCGGGTAATTTTCGTTTTTGCGCAACGCGTTTCAATGAATAAATTTCATTAAAAGTTTCCTGCCGGGTTGATTTTATCGAGTAATTAAATATGTGCTTCGGTATTTTCTTTGCTTTCATTTTAATTAATGCGTTTTGATTTTTACTTTGTTGACTGTTCTTATAAGTTCATGCCCCCATTATTTACTACATGTCTTGCACAATGCAAAACTTAACCAATCGGAATCATAAATTATGAGAAAAATGTTAAAAAATACTTTAGTTTTCCAGAAATAATTAATTAGAATTCGTCCCTAAAACGACGATACGTCTTTGGTTAAGTCATAAAAGTGTTTTATAGATTTATGAGTGTTAAAGCGGTGCGTCGGACGTAAACTTGACCTTTAAACAGCGAAGTAAGAGCTCTGAAATTATTGACAACTACTTGCAAATCACCTGAAGTAAATTATTCCATACAAAGAATAACAACAGCCCAGCTTTGAACACTTGCTTGGGCAGGTAAACAAAATAAATCACTAAAACACGAAAAAAATTCAAATCTCCATGTTAAAAATTCCTAGTGTTTTCTTTGATTTTAATTTCAATTTTATTGTAGATAAAGTTTATTCCCCCAAGCTACGTGTCCGTCATAAATATTTGACAAACAAAATAAAAGTAAACACATTCGTAATCTGTTTTGATTGTTAATTATTAGTTTCGTTTTGTGTGTGACGAATTATTAACACAAATCTATTAAAAGTTTAACAAATTCAAGATGCATTTCCGATCCTGTGTTTTGAGCGCTCTTATTCGCATTATTTCGTCAGTTCCTTAAAGCTGTGTACAGATTTAAGTAAGAACGCGATTTCCTCATCGCGTTTTTGTAAAATTCCGCAGGAATCAATCGTCATTCAGAAGAAGAAGAAACAAATGAATGACGATCAATGGCAGAAAAATGATCAATATTTGCTTTCTCTTCCCCAAAAAGAAGCAGGAACCACATATCCTTGGTTGAAAGTCACAAACATAATTAAAAAAACAAAATACAATCAATGGTAGAAAAAATATTCAGTTTTTTTTTTGTTAGAAACAAACACGAATCGTATTTCCTTTGTCGAAAGACACAAAAATAATAAAGAAACAAAATACGGGCCAGTGGTAGAAAAAAAATTGGTTTCCGTTTTCTTTTGTCATAAAAGCAAGGAGGATTTAATCGTCATTCATTTGTTCCTTCTTCAGAAACAAAATACGATCAATGGCAGAAAAAGCATTCAGTTTTTTTCTTGTTCTAAAACCAACAGGAATCGCATTTTCTTTGTCGAAAGACACAAAAATAATTAAAGAAAGAAAATACGGGCCAGTGTGATAGAAAAAAAAATCAGTTTCCGTTTTCTTTTGTTATAAAAGCAAGCAGGAGTAGTCAATCGTCATTCAGTTGTTTCTTCTTCAAAAACAAAATACGATCAATGGCAGAAAAAGAATCAATTTATTTTCGCTTTCTTTTCCCCAAAAGAAGCAGGAACCACATATCGTTTGTTGAAAGTCACAAAAATTACTAAAGAAACAAAATACAATCAATGGTAGAAAAAATTTTCAATTTTCTTTTATTTTTTTGTTCAAAAACAAACACGAATCGCATTTTCATGTCGAAAGACACAAAAATAATAAAGAAACAAAATACGTGCCAGTGGTAGAAAAAAAATCAGTTTTCGTTTTCTTTTGTCATAAAAGCAAGCAGAAGTCAATCGTCATTCGTTTGTTTCTTCTTCGGGTGCAAGAAAAATCTTTTCTGCAAGTATTTGAAAAACAAATACGAATCGCATTTCATTTGTCGAGAGACGCTAAAATAAATAAATAAATAAACAAAATACGGGTCAATAGTAGAAGTTTCTGAGTTTTTTTCTTGGCATAAAAGCAAGCAGGAATCAATCGTCATTCATTTGTTTCTTAAAAAAAAAAGTTATTCAAAAATTGCTAAAAACGACGTTTTTGGAAAAATGTAAAAGAATCTTTTAAATTTTCAGTATTTTTGGTAAAGAGAACTCAATTTTTATGTTTGGCCAACGTTGCTAATTATTTTATGAACTCGTCACAAAATAACAAATAAATAATAAAATTAAAATAAAAAACACTATTATCATAATTATTACTAAGCATGACCGAAATTTAGAGATAACTATTTTTAGAACTACAATTGTCATAAACCGGCTATGAAATCATTACATTTTCGACATACCTGAAATCTCTAGAAGTTGCCTGAAATTTCGGCAGGAAGTAACTGGATCGAGTGTGAAATTACTAGATGGCAACACTGGTTATAAATCGTGTCATCTATCAATCTATTTTTACAATTGTAACTACATCTTGGGGTTGCACAAAACATCGATGGGAAATGGATGCATTGAGAAGGTAGATGGAGTAAGGATGCACAAAACATCGACGTTTTTGTGCATCTATATTCTCGATGTATCCAAAAACTTCGAAACTTGCTCTAGATGGTGCTGGATTGTACTGGAAAGTGCTCGAAAGAAAAATCCTGTACAAAAGCCGAGACGGATGTGCAATTTAAAGTTCTCTATGAATCCAAAAGCATCGAAACTCGCCCTAGATGATCCTGGATTGTACTAGAAAGTGCTCGAAAGAAGAAACCTGTACAAAAGCCGAGGCGGGCGTGCAATTTAAATCAGTTTTTAATTAGAAGGTAGATGGAGTAGAGATGCACAAAACATCGATGGTTTTGTGCATCCTACTCCATCTACCTTCTCGATGGAGAGTAGTAGGTAAATGGAGTAGAGATGCACAAAACATCGATGTTTTTGTGCATCCTAGTCCATCTACCTTCTCGATGAATCCAAAAGCTTCGAAACTCGCTCTAAAAACGGGCGTTCAATTTAAATCTATCTTCTCCACGAATCCAAAAGCTTCGAAACTCGCTCTAGATGCTGCTGGATTCTACTGGAAAGTGCTCAAAAGAAGAAACCTGTACAAAAGCCGAGGTGGACATGCAATTTAAATCAGTTTTTTAATTAGTGAAGTGAAATGTGTGGTTAACAGCGATTAGTAGAACAAAAAATAGTAGAAATCTCAGTATTTAGAAAAGCAATGAAGCTTATTGAATGCCCTTAACGTGTTAAATGTTCGCGGGCAATTATTTATTATTCTTCAGTGATTTTTCTAATACATACTAAAAATTCTTACATTCTTTCTTACTGTAATTCATCTTATTTAATAATTTTACGTCATAACATAACTAAGAAATTTTCTTTTGTGACGTTAGGCAAGTTGACTTAAGTATACGTTAATGAAGTGTCAGAAAATAATTGGGGGTTTCATGGGTATTTAGGAAGTGAAGAAGGACGTATAACTTTAGAACACATCGTTCCGAAATTAAACCAGAATTTCAAACATTATAATCAGTAAATACATTCGTGTCTGTTTCAATTGTTAATTATTACAATTTCGTTTCGTATGCGACGATCAATGAGAAACAAATTCTATTACAAAAGAATTATGAGCAAGTTTAACAAATTCAAGACGCGTTTGCGACTCTACCCTGTGTTTTCAGCGCAATTATTGTATATTGTTCCTCGTTTCACCGTAAGCACTATTTTTACGACTTTGAACAATTTGTTCGAGTTTAAATAATGTAAGTGATAAACCGTGTCAGGTTTTACGTGCTTTGTTCTCTGAGCAAATATCATAAAATATTTATAAAACACGTGCAGCTGTGAATTTGACGTTTCAGTTTAAACAAATATACCTACTTTTTTGTGTAAATGTATAATTAATTAGTTTGTAATTAAACTATATCACATAATGTTTTATATATTTTCTCAATATTGGTAATATTTATTCACGTACGCGTTTTTTTTTTTGTGGAAGTGATCAATGTTGCACAGGCATTGTTTTTTGTACGCAGTGCCGCAGCAGCAGCATGCTTTTAGGGTGGATTTTTATTTAATTATAAACTGTTTGGCAGAACATTTTTCCTGTAATCTATAATGTTCATTTTCTTACTTTTTTTTTTTTTTTGATGGAACAATTATCAGTCACCATGTATAAGAAAATCTGTTGCAATTTTTAACAGGCGCCAAACTCGAATGACGCGCCCCTGTATACAACAAATAATCAAAATTGTGGTACATTCACAGTAAACAATTTGTCACGGCCAAATTTACAAAAAATATACAAAAAATAAGATAAAGCGAAGAAAACTGTAAAAAACATGGAAGTAACGAGAAAGTTAATTCGAAGCAGAAACAAAATACAGAATTAAATGAAGCCGAACGACTACTAAACGGGATATGATTATGAACAATTGAAATACAAAACGATATAATTAATTTTTCATATTCCGATGTCGTTCTTTGTTTTTTCATTTGTCTATTCTTCAAAAAAATAAAGTGAGACAACGGTCCGTATTCTCATCTTATGATTAATATAGTAATAGTGTTCATTTCCCATGGCAACACTCGTCCGTCACTCTCTCACACATTAAATCTACATAAAGCTATATCGTTTCTTTAATCACGACTTTAGTTTTCAACACGACCTTTACCGTAAGATGAGAATACGGACCAATGTTATTAAAACCTGTAATATTTTTAATGACAAGACCAAACCATATTGTCTAAAATTGAACGCCATATCAAAAGTGTTTTAATTACAAGAAAATAGAATGTAAAAGCGAGTTCTGACAAGTACAGACTGAATATTTTTTTTATCAGACTAATTTTTCATGTTCTGTTGTCGATCTTCTTTTGTTTTTCCATTCGTCCTATTCTTCAAAAAAATACAGTGAGAAAATGGACCGCATTCTCATCTTATGATTAATTTAGTAATAGTGTTCCTTTCCCACGGCAACACTCGTCTGTCACACTCTCGCACATTAAATCTACGTAAAACTATATCGTTTACGTGTTTATTTTAATCACGACTTTTGTTTTAAACACGACCTTTATCATAAGATGAGAATACGGGTCAATGTCGTTAAAGCCTGTGGTATTTCTAACGCCAAGACCAAACCATGTTGTCTAAAATCGAACGCCATATCAAAAGTGTTTTAATTACAAGAAAATAGAATGTGAAGGCGTGTTCTGACAAGTAGGAACTGAATATTTTTTCTGTCAGACTAATTTTTCATGTTCTGTTGTCGACCTTCTTTTGTTTTTCCATTTGTTATATTCTTCAAGAAAGTACAGTGAGACTATGACCCGTATTTTCATCTTATGATTAATTTAGTAATAGTGTTCATTTGCGTCCGTCACTCTCTCACACATTAAACCCACGTAAAGTTATATCGTTTACGTGTTTATTTTAATCACGACTTTTGATTTAAACACGATCTTAATCATAAGGTGAGAATACAGGCCGGTGTTACTAAACCTGCAGTATTTCTAATGACAAAACCAAACCACATTGTCTAAAATTGAACGCCACATCAAAAGTATGATACTATCTATGTGAAGGGGTGACAAGTATAAACAGAATAATTTTGATAAAGTGTAAAAAAAATAAATACACTGAAAATACTGACGTGAGAAAGAAAATCGCAGACCTTACTTTTCAAATACACAAATAATATTCAGGGGCGAGATTCGCCACATGTTATTGAACCTCGAATGTAAATGCTTCGTGTTTGTGTATTCCGGCGTATTATGAAACACTCTAGGATATTTTTAGATACTTAATCTTTCACCAATAAACGATACATAATTTTATCTGTATTTATTGTTGATAAATATTAAAAACACAGCTGAAGAGCGATCGTAATTTTATAATTGTTTTTTGGCACCAGAAGGACATACAGAATTTTGTTTATTTTGTTATAATTTATTTATTTCTTGATTCTTTAAATAAACATATATGTATTGTAATAATAAATTTACAGTTTTAATCTATTGTATCTTTTGGTAAAATCAAAACTCCAAATTTCGCTCACTTATTGGCGTATTATAGTCTGACTGTACGCATGTGTTCGATGCAGATAATAAATGACTGTTATTAAAGCCCCCTTTCTGTTTACATTGCATACAAGGAGTCTTCCTTAATCACCTAAATAGCCCCCTAGCTATATAACGTGGTTCGGAATAATCACAGATAAATTAGCTCTTCGAAACAATGTCCTTCAATAGCTTTGATGGGAAATTGCGATACTTCGTTAACTCATTGGAACTTGTGAATTCATTCGAGTCAATTCGATTAAATAAAAGTAAGAACCTGTCCCTTCAGCAGAACTGACGTTTTTCCTCCGATTTCGATTTGTCTTGCTGCGAAAGATTGCCGCAAAAATTGAGGGTGGATCTTTTTAAAAGTGTAATCGAGGAAGATGATTTGCTCGCCATTTCGAAAATCCAAATGAAAACGTCTGATGCTGTCTAAAGGTTTTAGAAAGTAATCAAGGTGAAGTCAAACCACAGGTCTTCAAAAATGGCGATTACTTTAAATTTCTCATCGCAGCAAACTCTGACATCAGAAATGAGGGCGAGGACCTGTCTTTTCAACAGAACTGCCGTTTCTCCCCCGATTTCGATTTGTTTTACTGCGAAAGATTGCTGCTATAGTTACCCTTACGGTTTATTTGTCAAATTTAAGATCTAATGATGAATTTTTGAATCCCGGATTCTCGGGATCTTTTTTTCTCCTCGCCAGTTTCTCAATTTTTAAATTAAAACAAAACAGCGTTTCTTCGATTGTTGTACCGCTTAAATTGAATTGAATTCTGTTTACTTTCCGAATTTACGATCAAATGATTGCATTTTGGTATTCCGGATTTTCGGGATTTTTTTATCCTCGTCAGTTTCTCAATTTTTTAATTAAAACAAAACGGCGTTTCTTCAATTGATGCGCCGCTTAAATTGAATTGCATTTAAGATAAAATGATCGAATTTTGGAATCCCGGATTTTCGGGATTTTTTCGCCTCAACAGTTCCTCAATTTTGAAATTAAAGTAAAACGGCGCCTTTTCGATTGACGCGCTTAAACTGTATCTTTACGGTTTATTTGTTAAATTTAAGATCAAATGATCGAATTTTAGAATCCCGGATTTTCGGGATCTTTCTTCTCCTCGCTGGTTTCTCAATCTTTAAATTCAAACAAAACAGCGTTTCTTCGATTGACGCGCTTAAATTGAATTGGATTCTGTTTGTGCCTCGAATTTAAGATCATATGATCGAATTTTGGAATCCCGGATTTTCGGGATTTTTTTTCTCCTCAACAGTTTCTCAATTTTAAAATTAAAATAAAAGAGCGCTTTTTCAATTGACGCGATTAAGTTGCATCCTTACGATTTATTTCTCAAATTTAAGATCAAATGATCGAATTTTTGATTCCCGGATTTATTCGGGATTTCTTCTCTTCGCCTAAGTTTCTCGATTTTTAAATTAAAAGAAAAGAGAGTATTTCGATTGATGCTCAAGTTGAATTAGGTTCGGTTTATTTCTTGACTTTAAGGTCAAACAATCGTTTTTCGGAATCCCGGAATTTCGGGATTTTTTACGCCAAAATTTAGTAACTTTTAAATGAAAACTGTAAATCGTATTTTCCATTAGCGTTTAAATTGAATTGCATTCGGTTTATTTCTAGAATTTGTCAAAAGATCGAATTTTCGAATCCCAGATTTTCGGGATTTTTTTCTCGTCACCGAAGTTTCGCAATTTTTAAATTAAAACAAAAGAGAATTTTCTCGATTGATGTTCAAGTTGAATTAGGTTCGGTTTATTTCTCGAATTTAAGGTCAAATAATCGAATTTAGGAATTTTTTTCTCATCAGAGTTTTCTAATTTTTAAAAACAAAAGAACGTCGGTCAGGACGCTTTTTCGACAGACGCGCTTGAATTGAGATGGATTCGGTTCATTTTTCGAATTTCAAGGTCAAGAGTTCGAAATTAAAACTCGCATTTTCGGAATTTCGTCTCGCCAATGTTTCTAGCACTTTTCGATTTTTAAACGAAAACAAAAGAACGTCGCTCAGAATTCTTTTTCGACTGATGCACTTGGACTAATTTTTCATTGAATTTAGGTTGCCCGGATTTTCGGGATTTTTTTTCTCATCGCCAAAGTTTCTGAACTTTTAAACAAAAGGACGTCTGTCAGAACAACTTTTCGGCTGACGCGCTTAAATTGAGTTGAATTCGATTTACTTATCGAATTTTATAGGAAACTTGGAAAACCCGGATTTTCGGGATTTCATTGTTCTCGTCAAAGCTTTTTCCATTAAAACAAGAGAGCATTTTGAGCGTTTTTTGACTGACGCACTCGAATAGACTTTATTTCTCGCATTTAAGGTTGAATGATCGAATTTTGGAATCCCGGATTTTCGGGATTTTTTTCTCCTCGCCAGTTTCTCAATTTTTAAATTAAAACAAAACAGCGATTCTTCGATTGACGCGCTTAAATTGAATTGGATTCCGTTTATTTCTCGAATTTAAGGTCACGATTTAGTTCTAGAATTTAAGGTCAAATGATCGATTCCAAGAATCCCGAAGTTTCGGGAATTTTCCTTCACCCCAAAGTTTCACACAGTCTCTCACGTTTTTTAGATTAGAAAACTAAAGAGAGTGTTAATCGGAGCTCCTTTTGAGGTAAGTTTGGTCTATTCCTCGAATTTTGAGGGAGAAGGGGCAGAACTTAGGAAACCCGGATTTTCATAATTTTTTTCATCTCACACTTTTCGATTTTTAAACAAAAAAAAAAACTACTTTTCGATTGACACACTTGGGTAGAGTTATGTCGTTTCGGTCTCCAAATTTCCACGTCCAGAGATCGAATTTAGGACGTCCGAATGAAAATGTCTGATGTTGTTTAAAGGTTTTAGAAAGTAATCAAGGTCAAGTCAAACCACAGGCAAGGGCCTGTCTTTTCAACAGAACTGACGTTTCTCCCCCGATTTCGATTTGTCTTACTGCGAAAGATTGCTGCTATATTTGAGGGTGGATCTTTTTAAAAGCGTAATCAAGGAAGATGATTTGCTCGTCATTTTAAAAATGCAAATGAAAATGTCTGACGTTGTCTAAACATTTTAGAAAGTATCAAGAAGGCAAACTGTGTTTGACATCAAATATAAGGCGAGGACCTGCCTCTTCGACAAAGCTGATGTTTCCCTTCAATTTCGATTTGTCTTGCTGCGAAAAATTGCTGCAATAGTTTAGGCTGGATCGTTTTAAATGTGTAATCGAGGATTATGATTTGCTCGCTATTTTAAAAATCCATATTAAAATGTCTGATGTTGTCTAAAGAACTGAGAAAGTAATCAAGGCCAAGTCAAACCACACCTGATTCAGCTAGGTCTTCAAAAATGGCGACTACTTTAAATTTCTCACCGCAGCAAACTATGTTTGACACCAAATATAAGGGCAGAATAGAACTCACGTTTTTCCTTCGATTTCGATTTGTCTTGGTGCGAGAGGTTGCTGCAGTAGTTGACGGTGGATTTTCTTATAAATTTAATCAAGGAAAATGATTTTTCTTTACTCTACTCGGAAAAAGTGCTATAACTGGATTGATGATGGTACTTCTTCCTTTGTCATCAAGAGCAACTTTTTTTCCCAATTTCACTTTCACTTGCCCCAAGAAGTTATAAACCTACAACTGGAATGATGATTGGTCTTGGCTTCTTTCTATGTGCCATTCTAAAAACCAAAGAACCTAGGAAAAAGTTTTGGCTTGGAAACTGAAGGAACTAAACGTTACAAGTGCAATATGAAATTTAACCGCAGGCGTTCTAATAACATGTAAAATCGTCAGCGAGCTGTCTCGCTTGACTGACCCCGAGTAAATATTAACAATAAAGTCTCTAAATTATAGCCAGCGATTAGGTTGCCAGTAATCCTTACGACTGATAAATTCCTTAATGTTGCGGAACGCCGTTGCTTCTTTCTGTACTCTCTGCAGTTGCGTGTCGTGCACGTATTGCACGCCCGGTAGCGCAAATATGCTCATAAATATTCATAATGTTTGTTTTCAGAAAGCGCGTGTACAGAGAAGAGAGAATCTAATGCATAATCTAAGTGGCTGTTAGATAAGCTTTCGGCTTGCTTAAGATGTACCATTTGCTCGTAAAATAGCTGGAGACCTACAGAGGAGGAAACTTACTAATTGATAATTTTACTTTGGTGTAGTTTTAGGCTTTGTTTAAAGCAGCGGTGTTAATTGGGAGAGTACACAGTGAGTTCCTGTGGAAAGAAATCTCCCAGGGAGTTACAGAACCCCAAAAGAATTCTTTTCAAATGAGCGCCTACGTTTGTTGTTCGGTTTGTGCAATTAATTTGCATTAATATCCCAATTAATTAATCGATGACTGGATGTGGTTCAAGGAGGTTCAAATCCGCCTAATAAGTCGTTCGCTTGGACAAAAACATTTATTGAATTCGTGACATCAGCGTGTTCCTATTTAGATTGGCCCTACCCTATTGTAGTAACACGTAATGTAAAAGAGAACAACCTTGGCGCCAAAAATGGTGTTATTAATCGCCAAAGCATTTATTAATTCAGATTAAGAGGCGCTGATATTTTTCTTAATCGGTTGTTAGTGTTTGACTGAAATGCATGCTTTAATTAAATAAATATATACACAGCGCGGTCCTTTACGCTTTTAAAATAAGTAAAAGCGATTTGTGTTTCGGGGGATTTTGTTGCGTGTCTTTGGGTATAAAGCTCGCCCCGTGACAGGCTTGGATGTTAATTTTATGGTTTGCGGTGGTGACGCTGTTCGTAAGGGGTGAAGGATTAAACGTGTGAATTATAGCCAGATTAACCATCACTCAAGCTCACGTGTTATACTTTCCACCTCTAAATTCGACCTAATTTTGTATAATTTTGTGGTCGTGATCTACACTCGTGGACACTTAAAAGAGAATTTGTTTAGCACTAATGCAGGCTCTCCTGATTATATTGTAATTAATTTCGCTTCAAACAAAACAATTATAATTAAAAAACCACACACCTATACATTTGGAATTCGTTGAAATATACAAACTTAACTTTCAGTTGTAATTTATGCGCGGCACTTTACTTTCGCTGAATTTATTATTATAACGTTTCGCGATCGCGATTTATCGTTCGCAGTTTAATAACACAACTTGCATAAATCACTCTAGGAATCAACATAAAATTTGACGTTTTAATTAATAGATAACAACAAAATACCTTGGATTGAATTAATTTTGCGTTTCGCTGTCCGCCCGGCCCCCGATCGCTGAAAGTTAAAACGTCACGATTTTACAATTACGTTTTACTACCTAACATCCTGTAACGAACCAGTAAATATCAATTACTGGGAGAGTAATGCGCAATTAAAATAATATATCAGCTCTCCTCGGCAAATTGGACGTACCATATCCTTTCGTCCCTTTTTTTATTTCCTAACGTCCAGATTGACGTAACACGTTAACTTCATTATTTGTAAATACTAAGTTGTATGTAGATTTTATTTTGCGCGTTCTAGTGACGACAGGAGCCTGTTTTTCAGGTTCGTTTAATTACAGGTTGAAAAAAATTGTCTCGGTAACGACAAAGTGGCAATCAAGGCTAAATGGGTAGGTAAAAATTGGTTGTCTTGTAACTAGCGCAGGTACATTTATTTTAATCATACTTTTAAGGAAAAGTATAGATCGCGACATCCTGCTATCACTTTCTGATCCAATATCGCATTAGGATTGACAAATTGCAGCCATTTTGCTACTTAATAAGTCATACCATGAAAGCACAATGAAAGTTTAAAAATTTTTGAAAAAAAATTATTACAAATCTGTACAACTGTTTCGGCTCTATTAGGGCCTCGTCAGCAGAAGCGGAGCTGTACAAAGGATGCTCGAGGAATCCACTACAATCAAATCAAAACCGACTTGCAACAAAAAAGGTTTGCAGTTTGTTACTTGTATTACTTAGGGAGTTGGATTATTACTTGCATCTTAGGATAGAAACTGAACCTGTTTGCCCCCCCCCCTCTCCCAAATCTTTCACAAAAAAATGATAAAATGAATACAAAAGAAAGACTAACTACGGAACAAAGATCCAGCTTTAACCCATGGAAGTGAAGAATAACAATGACTAAAGGGAGCTTAGGCCTTATGCCATAAAACAGAAGAACACGAAAACCTACGGCACGGTCAATACAAGTAATTAAACAATATGAAAATTACTGGAGCAGAGAAATTGGCAATTCTAAATTCTCTACTACTTCTGGGATCAGAAAGAAGAAAAACAAAAGTTCGAAAGCTCAGATAAGGGAGCAGACGTAGAAGAGATTAGTTTGCAAGAGGAGAGATGACTAAGTGATAAAGAATGAGACAATTTTTTTCTTTGATTATCTTTTCTAAACAAAAAATTATAATCAGGTGATAAAAGGGATTAGATAGAAGAAATGAATTTGTAAGGTCAGAAAAGAGAAAGTGATAAAAAATGACCATGAGAACCAAAGAAGTAAGTAACAGAACACTTTCTAACTTACTCAATGCCAATCCATAAACAAAGCTAATTAGCTTTTAAGTCAGCGATTCCCCTTAGGATGTCGACAGACATGTATAGGGTTGGTTGATGAATCCCCCTTATACATCTTCCTTCCACGATCTATCTTCTCTTTTCTGTCTTGCTGGACTCACTTGCTTTCTCTTTATAGTCTCTTTAAAGCTAATGTCTGTCATCCCACTTCTTTCTACTTTGTTCACTTTCTTCTCTCTTGTTGAGGGTTTGACTTCTTTCTTCCAGGTCTTTCAGTTCTTTTTTCTACTTCGCCAGCTTGAGTAACTTTAAGCTACTAGTCTGCCTCTTTTGGTGTAAAGCTAATTTGGAAATTGGTAACATTTCAGACTCCCTTTTAATTTGTACAGGTTTCAATTCTTTCCTGCCGTCTCTGCTACTTTTACTTCTTGCTTCTTAGTCTTCCTCTCTTTTGCTTTTCTGTCTCGCTGATTTCGCTTACTTTCTCTTAATAGTCTGTGTCTTTTGGTTTAAAGTTAATTGGGAATTGCACTTCCTCATTTCCACTCTAACTTTCACAAGTTCCACTTCTCTACCTTCTGTAGTCTACGGCTGCAGTTTTGACTTCCTCCTTTCAGGTCTTTTGGGTTTCTCTTTTGGTTTAAAATTAATTGGGAATTGCACTTCCTCATTTCCATTCTAACTTGCACTCAAGTTGAACTCAATTTTTCTACCTTCTGTGGTCTGTGGATGCAGTTTTGACTTCCTCATTTCAGGTCTTTTGTCTTTAGTATCTTCTTTTCGCCTACATCAGTTATCTTTTTCTTGGCAGCTTGCCTCTTTTGGTGGGTACTGAACTTTTAGGGTAACGTTTCTCTTTAGGTTTAAAGTTATTTAAGAATTGCGACTCCTGATTTCCCTTCTGACTTGCACAAGTTCCACTTCTCCACCTTCTGTTATCTGTTGCTGTAGTATTGACTTCTTCTTTTCAGGTCTTTTGGGTTTAGAATCTTTATTTCGCTTAATTCAATTACCTTTTTCTTGCCAGGTTGCCTCTTTTGGTGGGTACTGAGCTTTTAGGTTAACGTTTCTCTTTTGGTTTAAACTTATTTGAGAATTGCAACTCCTCGTTTCCCTTCTGACTTGCACAAGTTCCACTTCTCTACTTTCTGTTGTCTGTTGCTGCAGTGGTGACTTCTTCTTTTCAGTTTTTTTGGCTTTCGAATTTATGTTTCGCTTACTTCAATTCACTTTTGGTGGATACTGAGCTTTTAGGATATCGTTTCTCTTTTCGTTTAAAGTTAATTGGGAATTGCACTTCCTCATTTCCACTCTAACTTGCACAAGTTCCACTTCTTTACCTTCTGTGGTCTGCAGCTCCAATTTTGACTTCCTCCTTTCAGGTCTCTTTGGCTTTGGTCTTTTTGGCTTTAGTTTTCTTTATTACGTTAACTTCAATTTCTTATCAGTTTGTCTCTTTTGGTGGAGTTTTTAAATTCGATTGTCTTTTGTTCTTCTTTCAATCTTTTGGAGTTCACAAGCTACTCTTCTGCTGATGTAACCCTAAATAAGATGTTAGGTCGGAAATCGCAAGATGTCGCTGTTGATTACTAGCATGCTCGAGATGACTAGGACAGGTCGGTAAGATTGCAATGGAATTCATGACTTACTGCTATGAGGTCCCAAAAAATTTGTGCTATGAGGCCCCAAATAGGTCTGACGATGCAAGGCTGTCGTTGAAAATAAAAACAACGAAACATTCGAAAACGAGTATCAATTAAAAAGAGATATGTCAGACGATACTAGGATGATCAGAAATCAAAAGTAGAAGCTCTAGAAAAAGTCATTGAAGAAAGAAACAAGGAAATACAACGAAAACGACTTCGAATAAAAAACAAAACACGTCCGACGATAGAGCAACGAAACACGATAAAAACAACGATGAACAAAAAAACAAAAAATACGTCAGACTAGAAAGCTAAAGTAGAAGTTATAGAAAAAGTCGTTGAAGGAAGAAAAAAGAGAAACACGATGAAAATGAACAAAATACGTCAAAAGTTGAAGTAGTTGAAACGCGAAAATTAATTCGGCGATAAGTAAAGAAAAGCGAAACAAATAACGTGATAATATGAAGGTTAATGTGATTCGAATTAATTTGACAAAATAAAAACAAAAGAAAAATCGAATAAACAAAATATTTGAAGAGGAGCGAGCAGAGGAGCTTTGATAAAACGAAATAGTCGTTAATATTTAATAACACTTCCTCGGAAAATAGTCGACACTCATTTGTTTTTCATTTCATTTTTAAGTATTTTGATGTCGTTTGCTGTATTTTGTTCTGTACTATTGTTTTCTGTTCGTGCAATTCCGCCTTTAGTTTTCATTCCCTTTTGTTTTGGTCTTTTGTGAAACTGAGATCTGTTTCATGTATAACTTTTTTATTCACTATTAAAAGAAGTAACACAAAAGCGAATCAAATAAGTTAAAAGTAGATTATAGTGTTTCAGCAAACAAAAGAAGATCGGCGAAGCCCCGACGAACGGAAAGTAGAAGAATAAATAGCGCGAAATACCTGTGTTGTGCCAAAAACTTATTTGATATATTAAAAACAAAAGAAAATCAAAGAAACAAAACACTTGAACAAGCGTCAGTAATAAAAAAAAAACAAAAGAATAAGTACTCTTTTGTTTCTTCGGAGAATAGTCGACATTCATTTGTTTTTCGTTCATTTTATTCTAAAGTATTTCGATGTTGTTTATTTCAGTTCTCTTTTGACATTACTTTTTTTTTATTTTCATTCATTTTCCCCCAAATGAAATCGTCATTCTTTTGTTTTCCGTTCGTGTAATTCCACTTTTCGTCGTTCGCTTTTTGTTGTTGTTGTTGTTGTAGAATTAAAGGAAGTAAAAGAAGCATACAAATCAGGTGAAAGCAGATTAAAGTGATTCAATAGACAAAAGAAGATCGACAATCCCCCGGCGAAATGCAAGAAAAATAGAAGAAGAAAAACAAAGGAGAGTAAAAGAAGAAATCGCGCGAAATACCTGTGTTGTGCCAAAAACTTATTTGATATAATAAAAACAAAAGAAAATCAAAGAAACAAAAGACTTGAACAAGCGTCAATATAAAAAAAAAAACAAAAGAATAATGACCCCTTTATTTCTTCGGAGTATAGTCGATATTCATTTGTTTTTGATTCATTTTACTCTTAAGTATTTCGATGTTCTTCATTTAAATTCTCTTTTGAAATTATTTTTTTAAATTTATTTTCATTCATTTTTGCCCTCAAATGAAATCGTCATTCTTTTGTTTTCTGACTAATTTGTTTCTTCGAAGAATAGTCGACATTAATTTGTTTTTCATTCATTTCATTCTTAAGCATTTCGGTGTTGTTCATTCAATTTTTTTTTTTAATTTATTTTTATTCATTTTTCCCCCAAATGAAATCGTCATTCTTTTGTTTTCCGTTTGTGTAATTCCGCTTACCGTCGTTCGTTTTTTGTAGTCGTTGTTGTTGTTGTAGAATTAAAAAAAGTAAAAGAACCAAAACAAATCAGGTGAAAGCAGATTAAAATGATTGAATAAACAAAGGAAGATCGACAATCCCCCGGCGAAGTGCAAGAAAATTAGAAGAAGAAAAACAAAGGAGAGTAAAAGAAGAAATCGCACGAAACACCTGTGTTGTGCCAAAATATTATTTGATAAAATAAAAACAAAATAAAATCAAAGAAATAAAAGAACAAGAACAAGCGTCAATATAATTTATATAATAAAAACAAAAGAAAATTAAAGAAACAAAAGACTTGAACAAGCATCAATAATAAAAAAAAAACAAAAAAATAATGACTCCTTTGTTTCTGCGGAGAATAGTCGACATTCATTTGTTTTCATTCATTTTATTCTTAAGCATTTCGACGTTGTTTATTTCAGTTTTCTTTTGAAATTGTTTTTTTTTATTTATTTTCATTCATTGTTTCCCCCAAATGAAATCGTCATTCTTTTGTTTTCTGACTATTTTGTTTCTTCGAAGAATAGTCGACATTCATTTGTTTTTCATTCATCTTATTCTTAAGCATTTCGATGTTGTTTATTCAATTTGTTTTTCATTTATTTTACGTTTATTTTTCCCTTAAATGAAATTGTCATTCTTTTGTTTTCCGTTCGTGTAATTCCCCTTATCGTCGTTCGTTTTTTGTAGATGTTGTTGTTGTTGTTGTAGAATTAAAAGAAATTTTAAATTTATTTTCGTTCAATTTTTCCCCACAAATGAAATCGTCATTCTTTTGTTTTCCGTTCGTGTAATTCGCTTTCCGTCGTTCGTTTTTTTGTTGTTGTTGTTGTTGTTGTTGTAGAATTAAAAGAAATAAAAGAAGCAAAACAAATCGAGTAAAAAAGCAGATTAAAGTGATTCAATAAACAAAAGAAGATCGACCCGACGGAGTGCAAAAAAATTAGAAGAAGAAAAGCAAAGGAGAGAGTGCGAAACACCTGTGTTGTGCCAAAAACTCATCTGACAAAATAAAAACAAAAGACTTAAAGAAGCGTCAATAATAAGAAATGACCAGAGGAGCTTAAATGAAACAGAAGAGTCGTTAATCTTTTGTTTTTTTTTTTAACATTTCTTCGGAGAATAATCGACGTTCTTTTGTTTTTCATTCGTTTTATTATTCTTAAGTAGGCCTTTCGATGCTAATTGTTTCAATTGTCTTTTGAAATTGTTATTGATTTATATTCAGTCATTTCAAATCGTCGTTCTTTTGTTTTCCGTTCGTGTAATTCCGATTGATTAGTCGTGAGGTTAATGAATCAATTTTCAAAATAAAAAAAAAAATCTGCTGCACTTTTCGAGAGAACAAAAACTGAAATGAATGAAAACGTGTCGTTTTCTCGGCGAGTCGAAAGTCCTTCGGGAACAAATAAAATCTGTGCCGTCGGCAATAACCGTTGAAACGTGAAACCGAAAACGCGGAATAATTCACATTAATTACAACTTTATTGCCGCCATAAATTAACGTTATTGTCGCTTAATCATTCAGTGGAAACCTTATTGCTACTTAGACGTAAATAATAAATAAATAAACCGCAAAATATGTGCGCTGATTGCTTTTCCCGGGGCGTTGGTTCGCTGGCCAAAAAAAAAAAAAAGGAAAGTAACGTGCGTGTGCGAGGAAAAGGACGACGTCATGTGATCATGTCGAAGTGAAATTGCACAATGTCGCTGTGCTAATCAGTGCGAGAGTTGCACACATAACAGAAAGAACAGAAAACGAAGCTGCTTATCTGTTTTGAAAATATTGCTTCAATTTCCTACGGCGCGTATCGTTTTTGGCGTGATGTGATGAATGTAGTACACGAACGTAAATTTACGTGTTGGGCAGAAAATTCGATGGGATTTATCGCGCTTAGGAAGTTACGTTTTATTCCAAAACTATAAATTGCTACTTGCAGGTATGGACGTTGCAGAAAATCGAAAAGCATTTGGTCGACAGGTTTTAACAATATGTCTACGTCATATGGAGCTCATACAGCCTCTCAATCTTACATTTTTCTGTAAAGTTTCTTATTATAAAGTAACAGTAAATGTATTAAGTCTCGATTGGAAAGTTCTTCATTTGGTTTCTTGGTTTCCACAACACCCTGTAGAATACGTCATACGTTGCACAATTTATGGGAAACGAGTTCATGAAAATAATTTGCTATTAGCGCTGATTTATACCTGTACAGTTAATTCATACGTTCGCCAGGACCATCAAGGCTTTCTATGCACTGTTGGCTACAGCACCGATTAGATCATACCTCAAGTTATTAGAACCGATCTATAAATACTTTAACGCTCGATTTTACCTGTTCACAGATATTTCTAGCTGATGTATGCATACAGAGAGTGTTTGCAATCATAATGTGCACCTTTTACTTCCTAAGCATGCAACTAGTCCGCTCCGAATAGATCTGTCGAAAGGACGAAATTAATTTTGTAATCACTGTACCCGATAATCAATAGTATTCGTTTTCTGTGAAACATGCCAACTCAATTTTGCAAATAAAAAAAATTATAATTAAAGCAAATTGCAACGTGCAATTGTCATCAAAGCGAAAGACCTGCCGGATACTCGTGTTAAAAAAAAATTATGCAGAATGAGCACGCGTTATTGAAAATCATCGCGCAGTTCCATTGCCTGCATTTTCTCCGAAGGACAATTATTATCATAGGTACATACAACGTTTAATGGGCTTCCATGAAAGGAAATTATTAAAACCGCGACCTTTTCGCCGAACGGTTAATAACAAGCTTTGTGAAAAAAAATTGCGTGACGCGAATTTAGAAATGGGCACACACGAGTCAATTGCAGGTTGCAAACGGGGGGGAACAAGCAAGTTGATGGACACCAAAGGAAGTGGGTGGGTCACATCAGAAACGGCATGTGACTACTTTTTTTTGTTTGTAAATTTTACTTCCATTTTGACATACCCCCAAAGGCTTATGCGAAAGCTTTCCCCAAGTCATACAATAAGATAACGATAGCTTATCCCTTCTCGCTTTATTATTATTAATTACGAATTCTCTTTTATAGATGATGACCCCAAACAAAAAAAAAAAAAAATTAATTTCCCAGCTAATGATTTAATTATTGCTTTCACATCGATTAATTCAATTACGCCCTGAATGGTTTAATTTACGAAGACCAATGCGAGCTTGAACGGGAATTGTCCCAATTACGGTCGGCGAGGGCCAAATTTCAGTAACCTCGTAAATTTCCCAGACTTGTTTACTCCCGTCCAACCGAACCATGTCATTTTCTGGTTAAACGCGTTTTAACTTTAACTAGTTTGGAAACGCGATTTCGCACGAACGCCGAAGATATCGGGTAATCCCTTATCAATAAATTGTTTATGCTAAAGAATCGGAGAAATACTTGCGATTGTTCGCTGTTCGAATCTGACGCTCTTGTTGATTGTTCTCCGGAGACGTCTTACCTGCAACAGAAGCGAAAAGTTTACTTCAAATAAAACAAATTCAAAATCGGCAACATTTGTAAACGAGGAAAGCAAGCAAACGATTTTTTTGATCTCTATAACGAGTTGCCTAAAGATAATACTTATTTACTATACAAAAGAATACAAATTCTGAGTTCTAAATTCAATAATCCGGATCGATTAAAACCTAGGTGATGATCCTCTTTAACGAAAAATCCGGATTATTGGAACCTCTCCAAATTTCGTATATTATAAGCAGAAAAAATGATAACAATTTGTTAACACCAGCAGAAACACAGCTTTTATGTTCTTGAAAATGTTACAAAAACCAAGTCAAGTCATGCACTAAATTGATCGAATGAATAAAGTGGAAATTAATATTTTTGTGGCTCCTTTGGGACCATGTTACTTTTTAACGATCAGGGGATTCCCTGCTTACGTAACGAACCGTGAATTGTATGATCCGGATTACGGATTCATCAACTGATACGGATTGAGGGAAACATGTTATTTCATTTTTATCCGGATTACTGGAAAATACTGTTTTCGCTTCCATGGTGACAATTCTATGCTTTGGAATGTGGATGGTGTTAAAGTATATTTGAGAGAGCCTCCTCTAGTTGGCAGTTTATTTCTTTATTACCAGGAGCTGAGTAAGCATAAGTATAATAAACAGTTGGTAGAATCAAAATCTTGAATTTTTTAAAATATGGTCAGGAGAGGGTATCGCAGGTGACGCCTATGATTGTTCATACCACCTTTTTCTGAAAGATGAAAATAGTTCTGGTGTGGGCCGATTTTCCCCAAACTTGAAATCCGTAGATCATGTAATTGCACACTACGTAGTGATTGCAGCATCACCAATTATAAGTTGTTTGATTCTTCATATTGCAAAGATGTTAGATAATCTATAATGGGGTTTTCACGTCATCTATACTATACTATCCAAATAAGGCCGAGATAACGAACGGGCATTTCTTATCTTCTCTGCTTCACACCCTCTGTCGGCCATAAAGAAGATTTTTTTCCGATTTGTTGTTGTTGTTGTTTGTGATCGATATCTAGAATTGTATTTTCTTAGAGTTTATGTTATCTAATTTATGCTTAATAAACTTTATTATTATTATTATTCATCTGCAAATATTGTCAGAAAACCAATTTGATACTTCGGTGAACACTAGTTGTTCTTTTTCTATTAAAATATCTATGTTATGGTCATTCACCAGAAAAATCGTATCCTCAGCATACAGCACTACTTCTCCAGAGATGTTTGCTAGAAAATAGTTAATGAAGATAGTAAAAAAATAGAGATCCTTGATCTACTCCACATTTGTTTTTGCATAGCTGGGATTTTGTTAATTAATTTCAAGGCATTGCCTCTAATGCCATGGTGCTAGTATGAAAACTATAGAGGAATAACATTACTAACATTGACGTTGAAACTATACGAAAGAATATGAGAAGGCAGACTGAGAGAAAAGATAGAATAATGATACATTTTTATGTAAAAGAATTTCACGCTGTACGCAATCAAAGATAGACAGAATCGTCTCACTTATCTCACTTACCTCTCTGTTTTATAGATCTTCGTATACGAGATTTATTTAAGTGGCAGCGTCGAAAGCCAAATTGGTTTTCATTAATGCATTCATTTTCGTTAAGAAATTGTAGTACACTCATAGAAAGAACTGCTTCAAACATCTTAGAAAATACAATCAGGATTAATAAAAGTCTATAATTGATAGGTGATAGAGGGTTACCTTTTTTTAGAACTGGTACAACTCTTATAGTTTTCATTTTCTGTGGGAAAACTTCTTCTTTTCATACGAGGGAAAATTCAAGCATTATCTATGAAGAAGAAGAAGAACAAGTATCTACGTAGATGAAGAAGAAGAACAAATATCTACGTAGATGAAGTAGAAGAAGAACAAATATCTACGTATATGAAGAAGAAGAAGAACAAGTATCTACGTAGATGAAGAAGAAGAAGAAAAAGATGTATCTACATAGATGAAGAAGAAGAAGTACCTACGTAGATGAAGAAGAAGAAGTATCTACGTAGATGAAAAAGAAGAAGCACTAGTATCTACGTAGATGAAGAAGAAGAAGCACTAGTAGAAGGACAAGAATCTACGTAGATGAAGAAGAAGAAGAAATGAGGTGAATTTTATGTAGTAGAACATCATGCTGTACGCAATCAAAGGTAAACTGGATCGCCTCACATGTCTCCCTATTTTATAGATATTCGTACACGAAATTCATTTAAGTGGCAGCATCTGTGGTATTCGAAAGCCAAATTGGTTTTCATTAATGCATTCATTTTTGTTAAGAAATTGTAGTACTCTCATAGAAAGGACTGCTTCAAACACCTTCGAAAACACAGGCAGGATTGATAGAGGCCAATAATTGACAGACGATGGAGGGTTATCTTTTTTTAGAACAGATACAACTCTTGCAGTTTTCATTTTCTGTGGGAAACTCCTTCTTCTCACACGAGGGGAAATTCAAGTATTATCTGTGAAGAAGAAGAAGAACAGAGGAGTTAATTTAAACCTATTTATTTTTCAATAAATTCGCCATACACGTTTGCCACTTTTTTCCCAGTTGCTCCAACCCACTTGAAAAAAAAATATTTTTTTGATGCTTTGCACAAAAATGTCTGCAGCATCTTTTAGGTACTGATCTGAAGAAAATCGCTTTCCTATACTAATAGTAATAGGTAATGGTCGGAGGATACCAGATTTGGACTATAAGGAGGGTGGCCCAATTCAGTAGAACTAATGCCGTCTTCAACTTGTCTTACTTTATGAACTTTGCAATTGTCGTGCAAGAAAAAGATATCTTTACAGAAGAGGTTAGGGTTGGCATCTTTCAGGAGTGCCGCCTGAACACTGAACCACTGTAGCCAACTCACTGATTCTCTCTTTTTCTTTCTGATGACTTTCTGTTGAAATTTGAGATCGAAATTGATAGTCCTGATCCTACACTGCTTTCCACGAGCTTGATATCGCTATTTACATCCACATCCAATTATTAAAGTGAAGTTAGCCAAATAGGGAGATCTGGGGAAGTTACTAGATGTCCCAAGATTTTGTTCACAGTTTATTGCCGTTCACTCATAAAAGTGGCTTACTCTATTGTAACAGCAATATGATTAAACAATAGTTATGTTATTTATTAATTAGGTTAGGTTTGGATGTAAGTTTCATGAATGTTCTGTGTACGATACAGCTTTTCCTTCTAACCCTCATGTGATAGATGTAAATATTGACATCAAGCTCACGGAAGGTAGTGTTGGATCGTGACAATCAATTTCGATCTCCCTGTGTATAATTAATTTAGTTATTTTTTTATTTTGAGGAGACAACTGTCATAAAATAATTAGCCATGTTCCCAAACATGAAAATCGCGTTCTCCTTCATCAACAATATGTACTAACAAAGGATTTTTTTACGTTTTTGCACAAACACCGTTTTAGCAATTTGGAGAGTAGTAAGGAGACAACGAAGGAGAATTAAACTACGATCAATTCCCGTCTCTTCCTTTGAACACAAAGAAAACAATCGAAAGTTTTCCTTTCCACCAACGATCTTTCTTTTTTTTATTATTTTTTTTGTATCTTTCAAGAAAAAAAACAATATAAAGATTTAAATTTATTTGAGAGTTGACTGTATTGGTTTTTATGAAAAAAAAAACAGTTGTTATTCGACTGGAATTCGAACGTCTTTTGTTAAGTTCATTTCATCACAAAAGTGCAAATCGCCGAGCATTGTTTTTTATTTCCTGCATTTGTTATACAGTCGATCGTCTTTTGCTTATGTTTTCGAAGATCTTTTGTTATCGCTTTTAACTTATTTTTAACAAAAAAATTAAAACAAAAGGTTTCCTTGCATTCAAATTGTCCACCATTTCCTTTTGTTTCTTCTATTTGTTAAACAATCGATCTCTTTTGTTTATGCTTTTAACAAAAACCATTAGGTGGCGCAAAATTTTGGGAATTTCAGGACAATTCCGGTTATCAATTAGAAGGATACCCTTACTATCCCAAAAACTCGTAACCATCAATTTCCCTGCAGAACTGTGTGTTCGTGCCTTTATTCGGGGCGTGAAGGCCTTTATGCGTCCTTCTTGTTTTGTCTGTGGGTCCCAAAAATGAATCCCAGTTTCATCGCCGCTGATAATTTGTTTGGATTGGCCTAAATTTTATTTTTCTTTTGGCCTTAATAATCTAGGAACCTAGCCAAGGCCCAAACGCAAGTGCAATATTCTTAAAACTAAAGCTTCAGACATTCCAACTTCTATAGTTATTGATGACACTTTCAGATGTCGGTCCTTGATGAAGAAATCCTCAACTTCTTTTGGCGTTTCTCTATTTCGAACTTCTACACCTACTACTTCCACCTCTTGTATCGTCCTTAATGGATTATCTTTCCAGATGAAACTGTTTTGACCAAAATTTTACTTGGAAATATGATGGTAACATACTCCCATCATTTTCTCATGGATATTTTTCGGAGTATTCTCTTCTTTAGTCAAAAATTTTATTACGCTTCGATATTCTAAGTTTAAATCACTCATTTACTTTATAGAAATATGTTTTTATACAATTAACATTTTCTTTTAATTTATGGTTTCCAATGAGGATATTATGAAACATATGAAAGGATTTACTGCAATCGAACCAACGAATCTGTGAACGCTTTATACAATTTCATTTGCAAAAAACCGTCCAATAATTACTCTAACGTGTATTTAAATAAATTTTACACATCGATTGAAATAAATTGCGGCTCTGATTACGAACATTAATAACGAAACAAAGCAATGCGTCCCATGCGGAAAAATATGCGAAATTATTTAATTGAATTCGCAATAAATCTGTGTTAATAAAAATCATTGATTTTGTGACTTTGTAACAATACCTAAATGTAATGGTGAACATTTTGTTTTGGGAAACATCTACAGTACAAACTCGTTAACCTTTTTGCAATTAACTGTACAATTCAAGTTTCAGCAATAACTTGCTGTGATCCAAGATTCGCCTGCCACCTTCCTCCAATGGGCTCCAGTAACAGTTATTGAGAAAGAAGATGCAATTAATGGACTTAATCCATCGGTAACACCGGATATCTATGACATGAATATTAAATTAATCCAGAGAGTTAAGGAACGCGTGTCGCAGCCACTCACGGACATCATAAATACTTGCATGATTGAAGGAGTCTTCCCCCAAAAAATTCTACTGATCCACAAAAAAGGTCCGCCGATAATTACAGACCAATATCGATATTACCGGTATTTTCAATTTTTTTTAGAAAACTGAAATATCCGAAGCAATGATCTGCGACCTAAGTAAAGCATTTGATTGGGTACAACATGACTTCTTTTTTAACAATATAAACCACTACGGAATCAGAGACATTGCCTTAAAAATTGAAGGACAGAGAACAACTGGTTGACTTGATGGACGAGCGGTCCCAATTATGCAAGAACACATATGGAGTTGCTCAAGTTTCACTTTTGGGTCCACTTTTCTTCATAATTTTTATTAATGACCTTCCTGTGAAGACCTTGGAATATATAGTACTATGTGCAGACCACATTCGCTAGCAGTGAGAGATCGAAACGAAAAAATTGTAAAGCAAGAAGCAGACGTCGTTTTTAATGAGGCATGTGAATGGTTTTCAGTCAAACTGAAAAAATAAACTTCGTCAGTGGTAGTAGATCCGAAATTGAGAATTTAGGCAGCACTCAGTTCCTTGGCCTCACACTTGATAGCAGAACGACATGGAAAACCCATATAGACCTATTATCAACCAAATTATCCCAGGTGAAATTTGCGATAAGACGAATAAAGATACTTATTACAATTGAATTGGCTTCCAGCAGCAACACCGCCAGCAGCGCCATCATTAAATGAAATTGGTTTATCTGAGATTGTTGAGAAATTTTTATATTTTGTTTTATACTTCTTAACAATCACGTAGTGATAATTTTAAAACCTAAATATACCAATTGTTTCTTGAAGAAAATAGTTAAAACTTAAAGGCGACCTTTGTGAAAACAAATGGCAATCATCAAGAAATTTACGATTTGGAGAAACAAAATTACGACTACAACCATTAGATGCCGCATGCCAAAATGTACGAGCACGAAATAGAATTACAATTACAACCACCAGATGGCGTTTGCCTGAAACGCATCTTAAAAGAGGAGGAAGTTAACTCATCGTCACATGAAAGACCCCAAAAGAGGCTTGATTACTATTCTTTTTTATTAAATTAGATTTAAAAAATATTTCTCTAATTTTCATCATCAAAAGAAATTCAGTTGTCTGTGAATGGATTTTTATGAATTTTGTTTTTTATATGGAATTTGAACTTGAGATTTGGAAATAAAATTATAATTACAATCAATAGATGGCGCATGTATAAATGCAGACTTAAAATAAGTGGAAGACCCTAATGGACGAGTTAAAAAAGTTAATAGCGTCAGGTTATTTTGATCAAATTAAATTTTAAAAAATATTTGCAGAATCTTTATTATTATTATTGTTTCATAAAAACCTGAAGAAACAAAAATAGTTTAGTTAGTGTGAAAACAAATGACAATCGTCAAAATTTACGATGTGGAATTCAAATTGCAATTACAACTAATAGATGGCGCATGTCGAAAATGCAAACTTAAATTAAGAAGAAGTTAGTCAACTCATCTGAAAAGAAGTCAGCGAACACAATTAAAAAAAGTTAATAACGGCAAAAGAGGTTTCATTATTAATTTTTTTTTTTTTATTAAATTAACAAACAATCGCGAAAATGGGAATTTAAAAAATAAATGCTCTAATTGGTTCTCATGAAAACCTCAAGAAATAAAAATTGTTGTGAAAACAAATGACTGTCGTCAAAATTTAGGATCTCGAAACAAAATTACAATTACAAGCACTAGATGGCGCATGCCAGTAAAACGTATAGAAATTAATTCCAACTGTCACATATTTTAAATCAAATTAAATTTACAAATATTTCATGAATCTATCAACAAATAAAACTAATTCATCTGTAAGTGTTGAGCAACTTTCGTGAGTTTTGTTTTCTATAACGAAACAATCACGAAAGTGAGGATTTGAAAGAGAAATGTAGCGATTGTTTCATGAAAACCTGAAAAAACAAAGAAAGGTAAATCTTGAACGTACGCGGTATTGCAGAAACAAACGACAATCGTCAAAATTTACGATCTGCAGATAAAATTACAAATACATCCAATAGATGGCGCATGTAAAAAACGAAATTACAATTACAACCAACAGATGTCGCATGTCTAAAATACATACTTTAAATAAGAGGAAGATTAAGGTTTCATTATTTTTTTCAAATTAAATTAAATTTTAAAAATGTTTCTAGAAGTTTATCATCAAATGAAATTCGCATAGCTATGAACGTAGATTAATTTTTACGTGTATCGTTCTTTATGTCAAAATAATTGCGAAAATGAGAATTTGAACAATAACTATATCAAAATTAATTAAAATTGTGTAACTGGCAATATAGAAAGTGTTAGGAAAGAGTTTATACATGTATTTCGGCCCTATTGGGCTTCATCAAAACTCTGTATATTTTTTTTTTATTTTTAAAGTTCAGAGTTCCGATGAAGCCCAATAAGGACGAAATACATGTATAAACTCTTTCCTAACACTTTCTATATTGCCAGTTACACAATTTTAATTAATTTTCATAATTTTCATCTGGCAAGAAAACTTGATTTTTTAATAACTATATCGATGAAACAAGAATCATTAAAACTACCCAATCGTCATCATGAATCTCATTCCTTAATACACACTTTAATAAACAAATCCTGCTATCCCTTAACCAAAAGCGAAATCTCCGTCCTCTCCAAAGAACCAAATTTCGCCATCACCCCAAAAACGATACCCATTGATGACACCATAACTGGAATTGAATCCCCCCTTATCAAATATCCTTCCCACATTGCTGACCCTATTCGTCACTGAACTTAAAAATCTAAAAGCAGCCAAATCCCCTAAACCAAAACTGAATTTCAAGCCCTAGCAGCAACACCACCAGCAGCAGCAACACCACCAGCAGCAGCAACACCGCCAGCACCAGCAGCAGCCCCGAGGAAGTTCTTCTACCATGGAAAATGAAACGTCGACAGTAAAGTTGGTATGTTTAAGCAACAGTCGTGACGCCGCGGTTCCAACCGGAAGCCAATCCAATTATGGACAACGGGCGCGGAAACCTACAAGCTAAATTAAGATACTTATTAACACTGAAGCTGCAATTAGCACGTATTCGAGGATGACATATGAATTTCAAGCCCTAGCAGCAACACCACCAGCAGCAGCAACACCGCCAGCAGCAGCAGCCCCGAGGAAGTTCTTCTACAATGGAGAACGAAACGTCGGCAGTAAAGTTGGTATGTTTAAGCAGCAGTCGTGACGCCGCGGTTCCAACCGAAAGCCAATCCAATTATGGACAACGGCCGTGGAAATCTCCAAGCTAAATTAAGATACTTATTAACACTGAAGCTGCAGTTAGCACATATTCGAGGATAACATATGGATTAGAGGTTTGGGGAAAGTCCAGTCATTCAAAAAACATCTTTATTCTACAAAAGAAGGCTGCAGGAATGATTGCAAGTAGAACCTGGAATACCCATTGCAAATTTCGAATATTAACCCTCCCTCCCTAATAACTAAACTAATGGCCACAAAAAACAGTCATTATACGCTACTAACAACTAGAAACTGGAGGAGATGTGATGGAGTACACATTAAGAGACGATCAGAATGTTAACATTCCCAAACACAGGATAGTAACTACGGAAATCCAGCACCACCATCTAAGATTTTTCAACAAAATCCCGAAAAAATGGAGAAGTCAACCATCAGCCTTATCCAAGGAAACCATGAAGAATTTCTTTAAGAAGCAACACCTCTACAGCACCGACAAATTTATGAATTATGTATTTATTGAATGATATGACGTTACTGTACTGAAAGTGCTAATTTCTTTTTTTTTTATGGTACAAATAAAATTATTATTACTATCATGTAAGTTTAATATCACAGATAGTTTTTAACTCTGGTTAATCGAGAAGTCAGGTTTATCACTTAGCTGCTTGTGAAAGTTTCAATTCGCAATCCGTTTTGTTTATTCGGATAATTTCTATGACGCGTTTATTACTACAGATTTCCTTGCTGCGGAATTTCAGGCGACAAAAGAATCTGAATTACATAAACACCAGATGGAAAATTCTTGTGCACGCTGCAGAAAATGCAAAGAATTTTGTTCTCCTGCTGTATGGCCGCACACGTTACAAGGGTGTGATAGAATGAATGCATGCTATTTCGATTGTCGTTCCCAGGAAGCTCATATGAATAGTATATTGCAAACAAGGACATCCTATCAACTCAACTCCAACTATTTTTGAAATAAACATTTCTTGTGAGATACGGTGGAGCCTACGCATTTTCATTGAAGTTCTGTGGTTTCAGTTTCAGTTCAGCTATTCTGGAGATGCAGATTAATTAAAAGAAACAATTTGGATCACCAATTACTGGGACTGAAATTAAAAGAAAAAAAAAACAAGAAGGGGATCGAGCTGAAAAACGATGAGAGATGAATGAAGAAACATTTCCTTCCAAAGAGGGAAAGAAAACGCAGAAAAAAGTTAAAGCAATGGCAGAAGCAACACATAGAAAAGATGTAGGAAATGGATGGAAGAGTAGAAATCCTAGGGGGGGCAGAAGGGATGTAAAAAAAAAGTCATTTCAAAATACCTATAAATTGTTAAAGGAGGCGACGTGCATTATAAAATAATTACACACTTCGCAAACATCATGAAGTGCTTTGTTCCGTTGCAGGATTTATTATCATCTCCCCCTGGGAATATGGAAAGTGTCGTCTGCTTAAGTCAACGTTTGTTTAAAAAAGAACGGGGCCCGCAGCGGAGTTATTGTTTTAATCTCCTCCGCCAAATATACAAAGTCCGGCTATTTTTAAGCCGTGACTAAGTGGCTCCCACCTTTCGACTTTTTGTATTTTGAGTTTCAGCTGCAGTATTTTTAAATTGTAAGTACGTACAATGTCAAGTGAAGTTTCCGGAATAATTCTCTAATGAAATCGAAAGCTTTTTAACAAAAGAGGAGAAAAACAAACGTACGTTTCTAGAAAATGCAGTGCGTTACACGGCGGTATTTGTTATTCTTAAAACGCGCACATAATTGCAAGTGCACTCGTGGACAGTTAAAAGAGAACACTTAATTGGAACAGTTTCGTTCTCTTTTATCTGTCCAGCAGTGTACATGTACGTAAAAGTTTTTTAGTGTTTTGTATATACACAATGACGTCCTCGTAGAATTCTGACTTGTTTAGGGTGCCCCCACACATACAGGCGAAAGTAAACAAATACAATCAGTGTTTGGGTGTCAGCTGATGATGAATCCCGTAAGTGTGGCGCTATGTGGATGAGTAAACAAAGCAATACGAGTCCTTATTAATACCGAAGTTTATCGATAAATGCATTTTAAATAAACCCAAATTATTGTTTGTTCTAATTCTATAATTCGCACTTCTCAGAAGAACTTAATTGCTGATTAGAACGCTAATCGAATGCGCCTCCACTATTACAACTATATTTCAATCTTAAGCAGAGTTTTAAGTTAATAAAGTCATCTGATAAGTGCTCTGCAAATTAATTAATTAGCTTGCACAGAAATACAAAACAAAATATGCTGATCCGAATTTGTTGACACTTCATTTTTCTTCCCCCCAAAACGTCCCCAAGGAAGGTCGTTTCGGTTTGATCTTTTTGGTTTACGCGTTTCGAAATGATGATGATGATGAGATAGATAATTTACTTGGACATGTGTGGCAGCTTTCGCACGTACGCAGAAGACGAGAACGTTAGAAACCGTAAATTATCATCGAAAAATAAAACAAATTATGTAAACAAACCGGAGCTTGAGTGCGGCTGAGATACACACGAGCAGCATTCCGCAAGCGAAGGTTATCTCTTCGCATACTTCAGAGGAGATTAAACAAGAAGAAAAAAAAAAACAAGAAACAAAACCATGTTACCAAAACTACAAATGCTTGCGATACTTAGTTATTCCTTTTTTCATTTCTAAATTTGATGAATCCTTTTTTGATTCGTCCAAAACACTTTTCACTGTTCCCAAGTGAGCTGCTGCTACAAGGAATTGCATCCATTAGTGATTCTTATCAGCATTCGACGACGTTCTCGTCAATCCCATGGCGAAATAAAACTTCACATGTCATCGATTCTTCTGACCTGAATAGATCTCGTTGTTCTATGAAACTTCAGGACGTGTTTGTTAGCAATACACGTAAACAGCGGACGGCAAGTTACTAGCCTTTGTGTGTACATAAACTCGCTCATTGTCAAAGATATCACGGATATAAATAAATCTGAGGAAATTCTTTGAATTCTAGACAAGATAATAAAGTCATCTCCTCCACACATCTGTTCGATCCTTGTTGGACTTGTGTGCATTTGTCCAATAAATTACATTGCGAAAATGGTCTTCATTATCCTTTAAATGTTAACAAACGAACATAAATATAAGTGAAGTATGTACGTGGGGAAGTCCAAAAGTTTGGCTCATCATATCACTCACTGTACAATCCAAAACTTGATCTTGTTTCGAAACACCAAACGTAATTAATTGCGCAAAACAATGCCCATTAAAAGGACAAACTATTTTTGTACGGCATGCTGTTATCTCTTATGTAACAAGGCAGGAATGTAGGAACATGGAACGAGGAGAAATAAAACTGTTAAGCAGGTGAGAGGTTATTCCCAGGCATTTCTCCTTGAAATTCCTAATCTTACATGTTTACATTCACGTCCGACGTATGTTTACACAAATATTTAAATGTTTCACGTCGAAAAACAAAAACGAAAGAACAAATTACACACTAAGAGGGCAATTAATTAATTAGATCGAGAACAAACGGGGGGGAGGCCTGGAAAAAATTGTATTTAATTGACTTGCGCATAATTTATTGTAATGTATGTAGATTGCAATCAATCATTTAAATGCACGACAGTAATTATTTATTACACGGCACGCATATACGTGGGGCATTCGATAAGTTCGTGTTGAAGGATCGAAAGTGAAGATTAAGAACAGAACTGCTGGAAAAACTTGCATAATTTATTATAATAAAAACGTACGTTAATAATTATTTATTATGTGGGATACTCAACAAGAACTAGATTAAGAATAAACGGTTAGTTGACTCGCAAAATTTATTGCAATGAATGTAGATTGTTATCACGTCAGTAATTATATATTACGTGGGGTCCTCAACATGTTACTTGTATACGTGGGATATTCAATAAGTTCGTGTCTCTTACAATAATGATATTACGAACTAAGTATTTCGTAAACGAAAATCAAACTTCCTCTCCGCCATTCTAACAAGATCTCGTCGTCCTCTGGCCACAGAATTTAATAATAACATTCGATTCTACAACAACAACGAGCATAACTCCAAACGAGCACTTCCGCTCCATAATTCCATCGGCAAATAAAAAGAAGTCGCCGGCTGAATCAATACGAGAAAGATTTTGGCACAATAAAGCAATTTGAACTGACGTCCGTAGACTACAAGTCTGCCGGAGTTTTATCAATAGTTGGAAAGCTCGCGCCAGCCTTGGCTAAATCCTGAATAAAACAACACGTTGGATCCACGGAAGGACGGGCGATTTCGGCGGGATGATTTGCAGAGAGGAAGTTTATATTATATGAAATGCCCGCGCGGATTTAGATCAAACACATACGTGTAAGTGTGTGTATACTAAAGAAATCCGCAGTTCGGCTTTACAATGTTTTCCCATCCGAAGTCTAAACAGTTTTCCACACAGTGATTTTTAAATATATCTCACAATCTTTCATATTTTTTTACCGAAACCACACTCGAATTGGTTGTTAGATAAACAAGCAAACACCATTGGTTCTATTGAATTGAAGTAAAACCTCGAATGCTACTAATTGGTTAAGCATTTTAATAAAAATATTTCTTAGAGTGGGATTTAAAACGTCCGCCAAAATCGAATGGGCCGATTGGTTGTGCAAGAGCGATTAATAATTTCTTGCGTATTGATTGGTTCATATATAAATAGTCGTAGCTGCCATTGGTTGCTTTATTTGTCCCGTATTTCTGAATAAAAGAAGACGACTAGGAAATACTCCCTCATGCATACACTTTACACTGAGAATAACGCTTCAAAAAAAAAAAAACTCTTGCACGTTGATTGGCTGTTGAATAAACAAACGGTTACACCATTGGTTCAATTGCATCTTTTATTTATTAAGTGCACCAAAATAAATGAAACTGTATGAATTGTGCTTGTTTCGGATTCGTCGTTGATTGGTTAATAAGTGAACTATCTTAAATGTTATTGGTTACTACTTGAGACGATATACGATATATATCCACAAAATCTTGCACATTGATTGGCTGTTGAATAGACGAATGTTATTACACTTTGATTGGTTAACAGATGGACATTTTTGCTCCTCGTGATTGGTTGTATGTAACTGTGACTTATTTTTTTTTAAATATAAGTTTTAATTTTCTTTCACTTTATTTTACTTTTTTTAAACAAAGAGATAGCTGAGTTGAAGCACAGATAATAGAGAGATCTATTATCTGTGGTTGAAGTCAGGAACTCCTTATACAAGGTTCCAATTAATTAAATAGCCACAATGGGGATCTTGTACAGATTTGAGGAATCTCAGGATTTTTGAAAATATTTCAGGATACAATGTAGATAAGTGAATTTCAATTTTTTTTATGTGTTTAATTTAATTAGTTAAAACCCTGAATAAACGGAAGAATGTTCGCACGTAACAAAATTGAAGAAATTTTATTTGTTTTTCATTCATATTTCTTCTCTTTGCTAGATTTTTGAACTGTTATACAATTTTCTTTTAAGTATTCAAGCAAAAACCTTTTTATATTTAATTCAATTAAAAAATTGGTTAATCTGAATGCATGCACTTGATAAAATTCTTTTCTTTTGTTTTTTATTTTCTTTAATTTTTTTATACTAAATTAGTTGATTAATGTACATACTTGTAATTTATTTTCATTTCTTTAAAAAATTTATTAATTTAACATCTATTGTTTAGAGTAAACTTAGTCCTTGCGCTACATCAATATTGGAATATTATTTTTAAACTAAGAATCAACCAAAAACAAACGCGTTTACTTCAGAATCGACGAGTAAAAATTCGTTTTTATAAAATTTCACAGATGGTACCACCACCATGATCATAATTTGTCACTTTCAACTTATTGTACGAAACGTAGTTGAAAACGAAACGAATTTTAAATAAAAAAATTAGAATTAGTAGAGTTTTTAAATTGGTGCCTGATCAATTATTAGTTCTTTTAACTTCCACAGGTGACACTACTTTATTTTTGAAGTGAAGAAAAAACACAGGTAAAGTGCAATATTAATTTAAAAAAATATATACTAGTTGAAAAACAACATAAAATCATAAAAATTCACGCTTAAAATATTTTGCCTGAGCTTTGAATTAAGAGAAAAAGTCATAGATGGCGCTACCGATTATTCTTAAATTAATGGTGTAGTTAAAGTGCAATTTTATTTTAAAGTAAAAAAAAAACAATTGAAAAACCACACGAAATCTTAAAAACTCACGCTTAAGACATTTTGCCCGAAATTTGAGTTAAAAGAAGAAAATATTTTAATTTTATTTTATTTTGCCTGAACTTTTAGTTAATAGAAAAAATCATAGATGGCGCCACCGATTATTCTTAAATTAATGGTGTAGTTAAAGTGCAATTTTATTTTAAAGTAAAAAAAAACAATTGAAAAACCACACGAAATCGTAAAAATTCACGCTTAAGACATTTTGCCCGAACTTTTAGTTAAAAGAAAAAAATATTTTAATTTTATTTTGCCTGAACTTTTAGTTAAGAGAAAAAAAACATAGATGGCGCCACCGATTATTCTTAAATTAATGGTGTAGTTAAAGTGCAATTTTATTTTAAAGTAAAAAAAAAAAACAATTGAAAAACCACACGAAATCGTAAAAACTCACGCTTAAGACATTTTGCCCGAACTTTTAGTTAAAAGAAAAAAATATTTTAATTTTATTTTGCCTGAACTTTTAGTTAAGAGAAAAAAACATAGATGGCGCCACCGATTATTCTTAAATTAATGGTGTAGTTAAAGTGCAATTTTATTTTAAAGTAAAAAAAAAAAACAATTGAAAAACCACACGAAATCGTAAAAACTCACGCTTAAGACATTTTGCCCGAAATTTGAGTTAAAAGAAAAAAAATATTTTCATTTTATTTTATTTTGCCTGAACTTTTAATTAATAGAAAAAACCATAGATGGCACCACCGATTATTCTTAAATTAATGGTGTAGTTAAAGTGCAATTTTATTTTAAAGTAAAAAAAAAACAATTGAAAAACCACACGAAATCGTAAAAACTCACGCTTAAGACATTTTGCCCGAACTTTTAGTTAAAAGAAAAAAATATTTTGATTTTATTTCATTTTGCCTGAACTTTTAGTCAAGAGAAAAAATCATAGATGGCGCCACCGATTATTCTTAAATTAATAGTGTGGTAAAGTGCAATATTAATTTAAAGTAAAAGAAAAATACTAGTTGAAAAACAACACGAAATCGTAAAAATTCACCCTTAAGACATTTTGTCTGGGCTTTTAGTTAAGAAAGAAATTCACAGATGGCGCCACCGATGTTTCTTAAACGAATAGTGTACAATTAAGTTAATAACTCAAAAAATAATAATTGCTAAGGAAAACTGCAGAACAATTGAAACAATCTGCTCCCAGTTTACATTTTTTTTTTTGTTAATTTTATCATTAGCGACGTCACTGATTAAAAATAAATGACAACGTTGAGTTTGCAAAAACTAAAGTCGCAAATTTTAGTCCTTTTTTATCGGTTGCAGTTTGCTGTAAAGAATTAGAGTTCCTATATAAATAATATCAGAAACTCTATAAAGAATTGATTAACAGCGCCATCTGTTGTTGGACAGAGGAAGTACATCACCAGAATAATTTCTTTTTTAACGTTTTTGCATTATCTTCATCCTGTATTATATTATTAGAGATCAAAACAAGATGCGAATATTGTTTCTGAAGTGTGGTGGATTGAAAACGCTATTAATTTTGTTATTTTCGGTTAATTACTCCATCTACCACAAATTGGCAGAATTATATGAATATCCAATGAAAATCACTAAACCTGTATGAAGTCACTAGATTTTCGACAAAACTCGGCGGCAAATTCAAACAATTTTTCTTAATTCTTAAAGAATTTTTTTTTTTTAATTTTTATTCAATTTTTTTCCACTAGATAAATTGATTAATGCATGAACATACATCATTTTAAGTGTAGAAATAGGATGACTGACAATTATTCCGCCAAAGAAGAGTCACGATAACAAGCGATGTCCGAGAGTATGGGAAAAATGTAAAAAAAAATTCTTTCTACTCTAGTTTTTAAGAAACAAATGAAGCAAAAATTAGCCCCAAAACGACGATGCACCTTTAGTTAAAAAATAGAGGAGCAGATGAACGAAATAAATGCTCTCATAAAAGCTTTATGGTAGTTACGACGGCATGGCATCAATCGTGAACTTGACCTTCAAGTGGAATTTCACGTCAACTCCGTTTTTAGATCAACGACCGACGCCGTGAAATACTGATTACAAAATATTTATTTGACAAATGCATGCAAATCCCTTGAAGTAGATTATTCCATACATAAACATTTTTGACAACCAGAATTTAAAACATTATAATCAGTGAATACCTTCGTTGTTAATTATTATAAATTCGTTTTGTGTGTGACGAATTATTATTAACACAAATTTGGTAACATAATTTATTAATTTCTACTAGGTCTGTAAAACATGCCTAAAGAATTCGTTGTAAAGTTTCTTTTTTGTACTTACGGTTTTCTATTTCTATTAGTCTTTCTCTAGGAAAATCGTCGATTTTCTTTTATTTTTTCAATTATCCTACTCTTCAAATACTCGTACACGACAGTAGTGTCGTGTTCATTCCTTCAGTCGTTTTTTTTTTGTAAATTTTCTACCAAATTAATTTGTCGTGTTACATCATTGTTTCTTTTGGTTTCCTTCTACATTTCTGGTTATAAACAGCTTTCTATTTTTGTTTTCCGTTTGTCCTTTATTTGTTTGCTTAATCCTTCATTTATGTTCGATCAAATCACATTCTTTTTATTTTGCGATTTCAAATTAGTAACATCTGGTGTACTGTAGTATACGAATTTGGGACCAATATTATTTTATTATATCTTTTATACTCCTTCCTGACACTCTTTGATTTTCAAATCATCGATTTTTCATTTGTTTTTTATTGTCTATTTTATTCTTCGCATTTTATGGTTTTTTTTTTTTTTAGTTGATCTGTGGTTAATTAACCAAAAACAAAAGATATCGACGGAGTGTCAAAAAAGCGAAAAATCAACTCTTCTGTTGTTTCGTTGCGTTTTTTTTTTTTAATCATTGGCGCTTGTTTTAGTTTTCGTTAGCATCCTTTTCACTTTGAATAATTTATTCGACTTGAATTGAATTCTTAATTAATTATAAACCCTTCCATAGAATTCTTTTAAACACGATCCCGTAATCTGTTCACTCATTCACATACGCGATTTGTTGAAAAACCACGCATAGCACCAGCAACGTTTAAAACAGTTGTGCATGACAGCTTTCTAGCCTCTAATAAACAAGAAAACTTCTCCGCGATGACTCTCAGGTCTAATAAATCGTTTAACATTTCTAAACAACTCGAAATCTGTGACATGCATTCACGCACTGGATTTCACTTACGCGATGGTCAAAAATTGTACGTATAACAATAGCGACGTTTAAAACAAATGTAAAGTTTTATTAAGTCTCCGACGGCAATAACTACTAGAACATGATATTGATGGGGAGGGGGGGGGGAGCTGGACATACTCGCTGAGCATTAGCTTTGGCTAACACGGATAAACAGAAAACAAACAATACGAAGCGCCTCCTCGGACACGGCGGGCCGTGCATTTACCCCCGTGATTTAAATCCTTGCGATTTTTTTTAAGGCTGAAGCAGCTGATACATTCCACTCTAGTAAATAGTCCAGAAGAATTTATTTGCGAATTTATTACCCTTATTATTACGTCGCGTAAAAGTAACAATTCAGACTTCCGCTCCCTGCTATTAAACGTGTATTAAAACGAACTGAGATGTGTATCAAGGTCGCATTGTGTGCATGTGGGCAGCCAATATAAAAAAAAAAACTTTACAGTCCTATTATGCGGTCGGCCTCATTAAATCAATGCCGTAACTTGATTTTGGGATAATTCTTTAATTAATTTTTTTCTCGTAATCTGTGACATCCGTTCTCTTACGTGTTTTTTTTTTTTTTTGGCGCAGCAATTGTCAGTCACCCTGTACAAAAAATGTGTACTCTTCGTATATTTAATTAAAAAAATATATTAATTTAACTGTTTACAGTAAATAGCTTTACTCTTTTTGAATGTTACGTATTTCTACTTTACTCTTTTCTCAGAATTTGGTGCTTTAAAAAAAATGCTATGCATTTTAAAGAAATGTGGATTTTTAGAGCAACTATTAATTTTTCTTTCCATTTTTTTTTTCACTTACTGAGGACTAATGATCAATCTAATCCTGATTTATTTACTATTTAAAAACTTTGTTAATTTAACATCGAACATTTACAGTAACTAAGGGTACAGTGTCTATTTTACTTTTCTGAGAATTTGTGTTACACTCTTAATTTAAATTAAAAAAAAAACAATTAGGATCGTTTGAGGCTTCGATCGTCTTCTGTCTCCCGACTTATAAAGTTCGGTGTTTGTTTTTTTTTGTGGATTCAGAAAAACTTACTCTGAATTTAAACAAAAGACGATCGATAGTGTATTTGTGCATGTTCTCATTTTTTTATAATTTATTTATTAATTTGACGAAGGGTCTAATCGTTTAATGATTTAAAATTCGAGCTGTTTCTGTTCTTATCCGATTAAAAAGCTATCGATTAGTATTTTCAGTTCTTTTCTTTCTTGACGAATTAATTATCAGTCGCCCTGTAGATATAGCCGCGTTTGAAGATTTTTTTCATTTATTCTGTCTGAATGTAAACAAAAGACGATCATCAGAACCGCCTCTTTTTTTTAAATTAATTTAATGCCCCGATTTTTTTTAATTTAACGATTGGTCCTCGAGATTAGTTTTGTAAGCGAAAGAAAAAAACTCGAGAACCGCTTATCACAGACCCATGGTGCGACCCATGAATTCGGGCTAGAATTTACCCGCGAATTCAAAAATGCGATAAAATTCAATAAAAAAATTACAAATCAATTGTATGCCGAAATGCGATGCGCTAGTGTTTTTTTTTTTTTAATTTCGAACATGTGAATGGCACTTGGCGGCGAATTTCACTCGTTTCTGTGAGTTTCTCTGCTTTCATTTCGACAAAATACATTTGAATGCAATAAATAGATAAAAATCGTTCTTAAACTTCCAATTGGGTTTATAAGAGAACAATTGAGCATCGCGTCAACAACATAAAATCAAAAATCGCCCATTTTTAACGGAATGCCCCGTATATCATTGCATTTTTGAACTCGTGAGTAAATTCTAGCCTGAATTCATGTGTCGCATCATGGGTCTGTCGCGATTGGTTCTCGAGTTTAGTATTGAAAACAAAAGAAAAAACTCGAGAACCGCTCATCCTAGACCCATGGTGCGACCCATGAATTCGGGCTAGAATTTATCCGCGAATCCAGAAATGTGATAAAATTCAATAAAAAAAAATGAAAATTCAAATGCATGTCGAAATGCGATGCGCTATTGTTTTTTTTTTTTAATTTCAATCATGTGAATGGTATTTGGCGGAGAACTCCGCTCGCTTCTGTGAGTTTCTCTGTTTTCGCTTCAACAAAATACATTTAAATGCAATAATACATAGAAATCGTTCTTAAATTTCCAATTGGGTCTATAAGAGAACAATTGAGCATCGCGTCAACGACATAAAATCAAAAATCGCCCATTTTTAACGGAATGCCCTGTATATTAGTGCATTTTTGAACTCGCGAGTAAATTCTAGCCTGAATTCATGTATCGCACCACGAGTCTGTCGCGTTTGGCTCTCAAGTTTAGTATTAAAAACAAAAGAAAAACTCGAGAACCGCTCATCCTAGACCCATGGTGCGACCCATAAATTTGGGCTAGAATTTATTCGCGAATTCAAAAATGCAATAAAATTTGGGGCAATCTATTAAAAAAATTAATAAAATTCCATCGTATGTCGAAATGCGCTGCGCAATTGTTTTTCAGTGAACGGAATTCGTAACTATAGATGTGTATAATTGACTTTTTTTTATTTTCAATAATTTGAAAGGTATTCTTCAGGGAACACCTTACGCTTCTGTAAGTTTCTCCGTTTTGTTTCCAGTGAAATACATTTGAATGCAATGATGCATAAAAATTGTTCATCAATTTCCAATTGGGTTTGCGAGAAAACAATTGAGCATCGGCGTCGTCGATGTAAGATCAGAAATCTTCAATTTTTAACGGAACGCCCTGTACATCGTTGCAGTGTCTCGAGAACCACTCGTCCTAGACCCATGTTGCGACCCATGAATTCAGGCTAGAATTCACTCGCGACCTCAAAAACGCAATAATATTTGGGGCGTTCCTCGAACGGAATTCGAGACCATTACATTTATTTTATTCTTTTTCTTTATCCACCCAACTTGCGAATCCGTTAACCCATTGTTTTTAATTTTTGTTCCAAAACCGCCTTGTAGGTGCGAATCTCGTCCGCAAATTGATTTTTATTTGAAATTATTGCCCACCATCGCATCAATTCGACAAGAAATTAAATATACATTTCAATAATACCCTCCCTCTTGCGTCATGTTCTTACTTAAGCAGATTTACTTTTAATTTCAGGGGGATTCGAACTCAAACTCAAATCAGTTTCAATCAAATTAAAATTTAATTTATTTGTTTACGCTCGCGAACAGGTCATTGTTTTCTGGTTTGTGGATGGCCTAACCACTAGGGCTAGGCTTTCGTCAACATTCGAAATTAAAGGTATTTAAAAGAATTCGCTGGATGAAAATTAAAATTTGAATCGCCCCCCCTTCCCCGCCAAATCAAATGTAGCAATTAAAAATAAGGTGATCCAGATCACAGAGAGCATTTTACGTCACTTGGGCGATTGCGGCTCCTATAAAAATTATCGGAATGTGACAGAAATATAACAGTTTTTCATTGATAACGCCTTTTACGGCCCCATTAATTTATCTGCTCGGTTTATTAAATATTAAAGAAATAATTGAAAGAGCCTAAATAAAGCCTGACACTTAATAACAACACGCATTCGGCGCAAAGACTAATAACACAATAATTGGTGATAAGTTCGACAGAAAATTACACACACATGTCTTCCCGAATCGTATGTCACAACACTAATTAAACGATGTATTTATAGTTAATGGGCAATCGTAATTAATTAAGGCCTAGTTACATTTTTTTCGTTCGCGACAAAACAATTTTGTAAGTAAGCTTCTTATCTTTTGGGTGAGTTCTTTAAACATTTGTTTCTAAAATTATACACCAGACTCAGTGTGACAAAAAGAAATTATTTCAATTATTTATTCCATTGATTAGTGGATTCGTAACAATTGTGATTGCGCCTCAATCAATGACCGTTTAAATTTAATTAATTCGATGGCCTTTGAACGGCGACATTCTTTCGTAAAAATCGAACACGCGATAATAAATGGTGTCCATTGAGTGAGTGACTAACTAATAAATGTGGGACTTTCATCCCAATTTTTGTGGTTCACGTTGACTATTAAATTCCTCGCTTATTAACTTTTTTTTTTTTTGGTTTGAAAACTACTAACAATTTTATTACGAAATCATCGTGATGGTGCAAATAGTTTCTTAATTTTTTAATGCACCCATTACGTGTTTCTAGTGTTAGTCCTAAAACAATCTACCTACATGAAGTACCGTTAATAATTTAAGGTGTGAAAATTAACTTAATTGCATTACAAAATGTCTAAAGTGTTAATTGCGTAAGACGAAGGAGTAGCCTGGACCTATACGTTACAGGATGTTTGTACAAGAAATTCAAGAAATTGGAAATTAATCCAAAAAAAAAAATTAATTGTCGTCCTTGATGAGGAAGGGCGATGTTGACAAACAAGTGGAGCTATTTATAGAACTTGCCCATCTCGATTTCCAAAAAAATTATTCAGAACAGACCAAGGACGTCTGCCCAGCTGGTAAAATAAATCTGCATTACAAATTGTGCATTGTATTTGAGACGGTTATTGTTGAACAATTTGGTTTTTAATTTATACATATCGCAACAAAATTTTCGGAATTCCAACGCCCCTATGAAATCAGTGATTAACCAGCGAACAAAATGACATATTCAAAAAAAAAACATACAACGTTTCTTTTTCTATTTAGAAAACAGTAAATTTTCTCCCTAAACTGAAAATTAAAAATGTCAAAAAGGGTGGGAATTCTCGCGTTGTCATACATACTGCTCGTTTCTCTGAAACTTGGAAAAAGGTGGAGACAAGTCATAAAACAAAAGATGCTAAACATAAGCTTTCGCCACGTCTACTTCTTTGTTGTCAGGGCGCGTTAATCCTTTCCAGTAAAAACAAAACGTACGATATGTAGCTTTCCAGGTTCGTTTCGCCACGCCTACTTCTTTGTTGTCAGAAGGCGCCATACCTTTCCAGTAAAAACAAAACATACGATACGTAGCTTACCAGGTTCGTTCCTTAATTCTTACAAGCTCTTTGATGTTTTTTTATTTGTCCTCCAATCTCCTATCCTCCTTTCTTGTAGATCCTCCAACGTCACCTGTCTTCATTTTTCCTCAATCTCCTCCACTTCTCTCTGTCACTAGGTCTTTTCCAAGCAATCGACATCCGTGAAAATCTTCGGGGCTTAACTACTTCAGTTTTAGATTAACTTGGAAGCTTCCGCCCTGAAAGTCCTTTCTTCTTCTCGTTCTTGCTGGTTTAAGGTTTTCGAAACCGTTGTCCGTCATTTTTGTGATTTCCTATGGCACTTTCTTCTTCTCCTGTCGACGTTTCGTCTTTTGTTACAAGGAGTCTTTGCAGGGGTACTGTTTTCGCTGCTAATCTTCCCGATGATGCTGGTTTATAAAAATCTTCTGAATTCCTGAATGTTTGTTAGATTAATTTTGTGACTTCCGATGGTATTTTCTTCTTTCGCCGACGTTTCGTCTTTTGTTGCAAAAATACTTTTTCAGAGCCATATGTTTTATGTTGCTCATCTTCTTTCTCGTACTTGCTGGTTTAGGGAAACGTTCTTCTGGTTGCCTTCGTCATAAAGTTTTTTAGATTAACTTGAAGACTTTGTGGCCGTTGTTATTTGTGGCTTCCCGTAGCACCGCGTCTTCTTCTGATCATTTTGGACCTTTGTTACAAAAGGGTATCCTCAGGGCCGCTGTTGCTGTTTTTTTTTGCTAATGCTGTCGTTGAAAAGAGATCAGGTGCACCAGCAGTTCCGCGGAAGACCTTCTGTAACAAAGGACGAAACATCGACAGAAAAAGAACAAGGATTAGTTTGAAGTCTTGAAGGCTTTATCCATTGTCTTTGCGGCCTCTCCATTGGCAAGGCATCCTTGTTTTTCTTCTGTCGACGTTTCGTTATTTTGTAACAAGAGACCAGAATGGGCAGAAGAAGACCCTGTGCCACGGGAAGCCACAAGCAACGGTCATGGCAGCCTTTCATTACTGATTTAAGCTTTGAGGACAATCATAAGAAGTTGATTGTTTGCGAAAAAACAAATCGACATCTCGTGAAAGTCTCCTTCGCGCCTTAACTACTTCAGTTTTAGATTAACTTGGAAACTTCCGCCCTGAAAGTCCTTTCTTCTTCGTCGCTACTCACCTTCTCGTTCTTGCTGGTTTAAGGCTTTCGTAACCGTTGTCCATCATCTTTGTAATTTCCAATGGCACTTTCTTCTTCTGCCGACGTTTCGTCTTTTGCTACAAGGAGACATTCCAGGGCTGCTGATCTTCTCGTTGTTGCTGGTTTACGAAAATCTTCTGAATGCCTTTGTTTGTTAGATTAATTTTATGACTTCCGATGGTATTTTCTTCTTTCGCCGACGCTTCGTCTTTTGTTGCAAGAAGACTTTTCGGGGCCACATTTCTTTATGTTGCTGTCGTTGCTCATCTTCTTTCTTGCACTTGCTGGTTCGGGGAAGCGTTCTTCTGGTAGCCTTCGTCATAAAGTTTGTTAGATTAACTTGAAGACTTTGTCCATTTTCTTTGTGGCTTCCGTTGGCACTTAGTCTTCTTCCCTCGACGATTCATCCCTTATTACTAAAAGTGCCTTTGCTTTTCATTGCTGTCGTAGCTACCACGCCCGTGTGGTTTGTGCTTCCCGTAGCGCCGCGTCTTCTTCTATCCATTTTGGTCCTTTGTTACAAAACTATATCCTCAGGGCCGCTGTTGCTGCTTTTTTTCCTAATCACTGTTGTTAAAAAGAGATCAGGTGCAGCAGCAGTTCCGCGGAAGACCTTCTGTAACAAAGGACAAAACACCGACAGAAAAAGAACAAGGATTAGTTTGAAGGCTTCGCAGTCTTTATCCATTGTCTTTGTGGCCTCTCCATCGGTGAGGCATCCTTGTTTTTCTTCTGTCGACGTTTCGTTATTTTGTAACAAGAGACCAGAATGGACAGAAGAAGATCCGGTCCCACGGGTGTTGTTTGTGGCTTCCCATACCACCGCGTCTTCTTCTGCCCATTTTAGACCTTTGTTACAAAACTATATCCTCAGGGCCGCTGTAGCTGTTTTTTCTTAAATGCTGTCGCTGAAGAGAGAAGATCAGGTGCAACAGCAGTTCCGAGGAAGTAACAAAGGACGAAACATCAACAGAAGAAGAACAAGGATTAGTTTGAAGTCTTGAAGACCTCGCGGTCTTTATCCATTGTCTTATGGTCTTTCCATTGGCAAGGCATCCTTGTTCTTCTTCTGTCGACGTTTCGTTATTTTGTAACAAGAGACCAGAATGGGCAGAAGAAGACCCGGTGGCGCGGGAAGCCACAAAAAACGGTCATGGCAGCCTTTCATTACTGATTTAAGCTTTGAGGACAATCATAAGAAGTTGATTGTTTGGGAAAAAACAAAACGACGAAAAGATGTGCTGGCCGAGAAAGACACGAACACAGATGATGAAGGGGACCTATAAGACAAAGGAGATTTACCTTTGAACCGTGTTCGTAGAGGTTTTCAACACAACATTGCTACATTTCACTTTTAATCCTTATTTCGCTTATGTACATGTTTCTTACTAGCATGTTCTGAGCGACAAGTTAGTAAGGGCAGGCATCACTCCCTTGTTTGTTTGACCTTTTGGGGCCACCTGGGTTCCTACCGAACAAGTTTTGATGTTGATACCGCCGAGGCTCAAGAACCTTTCTTCCATCACTTTCGCCTTTGTAGAAGTGAACCCCCGTTAGAAGCTACCAATGCACGCTCGAAGAGCTGTACTTCCTTTTGAGGCCGTACGCCTTGTAGGATTAGTAGAGATCGACTTGGTATCGTGTTATACGTTTTGCGTTATTATACGTTTTGCGTTGATTTACGTATACGTTATTTCTGATTACTTACTTGTGCTCCGTCGTTGGCTTTGGTTCTTGGCTTGGTTTTAACGTAAATTTGTTCGCCAACTAACATTACTGTCCTTGGGCCAAAGTTTTGTACGTTTCCTTGTAAGCCAAACGGAATATTGTGTGTTTAGCGTTTACCTTCGCAATGTTATTTATGAGATAATTAACGTTATTTTATACTTTTTGAGCGAACTGACACGGCCGCTGCCGAATTGGTTTAATCGGTAAAACCTTCTTCCCGTGACACCACTTACTGATTTAGTTTTTCGCAATAAACGACCGTACCGCCATATTTTGTGATCGGTCAATTTTTTTTTATTACGATACAGGGTGACTGTCAATTTTATCGTTATACAGAGTGACCGATAAACGCGTATGTCACACGGGAATTTCGATTAATTCCAACAGCGTGTGTAGTCCTAGCGGTACCACGAGCTTTACTTACCTACTTGGACAATTTTACGCTAGATGGCGTCCTCTTTACATTCAGGTTTGAACTACCGACAATCTATTTGTAGCCCATCTGAGCTGGACATATTTCCAAGTAGAGTTTTTAACTTCTACGATTTTTTTCACAGGGTCAAGCAGATAAAATGAAAAAGTAAGTAGCAACATGAATTTTATTCAATAAACTAATATAAAAAGTAAATAAATATGAGTGGAAGTAATAAAAATGATCTGGTATTTTGCAATGTATCGGAGAAGGGATATAGTTCTGTTTGGTCAGAATTGATGACAACCAAGAAGTAAATGAGCGGACACCTAGTTGATGTTGATGGTCTCTTGTTCTTGGTTGGTGTTACTGGCAGTTGTGCCGAAAGATGAGTCGGACATAGGAATTCCTTCAGGTATCCCGATTCTGACGGCGTTCCGTACTTTTTTTCTCCCATTCACTGGCCTGGCTTCGATGGGGGACAGGAAATTTGGGTTCTCGACAATTGGTGGTGAATGTGTGCTCGATAATTCTACACAAGCTGTATGTGGGTGGTCGCCAGACAATTCTGCAGAAGCAGCGTGTGGATATTCGCTCGACAATTCTGCACAAGCTGTGATGTAGGTGTTCACTCGACAATCCTGCACAAGCAAGCGGTGGTGTGAGTGTTGCTCGACTATTCTGCGCATGCTGCACTAGCTAGGACGTTCGCGTTCTTCCTTTTATATCTTATTTTCGTGGCGGGGATTAGGTAACTCTGTTTCATTGGTCTGTATGCATGCTCGAATCAACGATAAACAAAGTTGTCAAGGAGCAGTCGAAGATGTCAACGAGACGTCTATATGAGACGTTTTTTGACGTTTATTGATATTTGTTGTCATCGGCCATTTTAAAATGAGTTGTTGATCGCTAAGCAACGTGTGGGCCCCCAAACCTTCATCTTTTAATCATTGAAATAAACAAAGTTGAAGAAATTTGTGAACTATTTATTTAAAAAGGCGTGTAATAATGAACGTCCATCTTGTTTTCCTTTTCATTTTGTTAATTAGCTAACAGGATCATTCTTTAATTATTTAATTCATTCAAATAAACAAAGTTGCAAATGTAATGAATGCAACTCTCGAATGTATACATGCACATACATATAAGTAGAATCGTTGCGGCGTGCAATTCCACCGAGGTTTCCTCGGTTAGGAAAGTCAAGTTTTTTTTTTTTTCTCGTCAAACCCACTTACCATAAATCGCGCTTTAAGATTTCAATTAAACTTTCGCGATCGTTCGGTTCTTTTGCAGCGTGTTTTCCTCGCCATTAGAATTCACTGCCTCTAATACCGTCGTTTCGTGCCCGCGATGTTATCGCGGTTACCCGCAGCCGCAATTAATATTTAACAGATTTTCTTATTCAGTGAACCACCGTCGTCGCGTCGGATTCGAAAAAAACCAGCTGGAAATATCTGATGTTCACGCACTAGTACTACAAATAGGTTTGGGTGCAACGTCATTTTTTAGGAAAATTCCTAGATTAATCAAACTTCAAGTTCGGTGTTTATTTTTCGTCGGACGTCGTAAATATATTCGTCGGAAAATTAATTTTCCACGACGCTGCCACGTGTGTGGCGCATTTTTCTTCCGAGATTGTTTGCAAACGCGCTGCGCTTGAAAAGTTCATTCTTTAAGACGGCGTGATATATTTTTCTCGGCCGGAACTGGAGCGTATGCAGTTCATGCACCATAAGCTATAATTAGTTGGTGATGTAGAGGTGTTGAAGTGTTTAATTAAAGTTGCTCGGATTTGTGCAGGGAAATAAATTTTATAAACGCAATTAGAGTTGCTGTTGAAGTTTTAAATTACTTTTATAAATTAAAACATACGAGTATTATTACATTTTATTTTATTGAATTATATGTAATACTATGGTGCCGACTTTTCTAAATTAGGAAATAAGTAGAAAGAAATTGCAATAGGGACAATAATAAAAAAAAAATTAACTCTTTGTTCCCTTTTTTTTCCTTTCATTCTTAAATTTCCCTAAAATTGGAAACCCTGCCCCAGGTATACTTTAATTCATGAATCACTTTAAAAAAAATCAAAACCAATAGATGCAGTGATGTTTTCCTTTATTTTACAGTTATAACCACTAGATGTCGCTGACAATCATCAATCATCACATTTCTGTGCCTCGACATTTTCTTTTCTTGAACAACGTTAAACAGAAATTAAGAATGTTATGATGATTTAACAAAAGTAAGCGAATGTTGAGATTGCTAATGAAATAAATATCTCGCATCTACTGGCGACAAAATCGCACTCTAAGTATGGAAAAATCACCCCATCTGTTGATTTCTCCAACTATTACACATTTATTATTTGGTTTTAATTACAATTGCTCGTTTTCACATTGCACGAACCGAGGTTTGAATATTTCACTTTAAAGATTGGTGTAATGGTAATCCAATGAAATCATTTCAGCAGTACACGAACCGAGGTTTGAATAGGTCAATTTGAAAATCCAATTAAATCATTTTAGCAGTACACGAACCGAGGTTTGAATAAATTAGTTTGAAGATTGCTATTACGGTGATCCTATGATACTATGATCCTATTTTAGCACTACCGAGGTTTGAATAAGTCAGTTTGAAGATTTCTGTAATGGATATGAAATTAAATCGCTTTACCAGTACTCGAACCAAGGTTTAAATAAATCAATTTGAAGATTGCTGTAATGGAGACCCAATAAAATCGTTTTTGAATTCCGCGAACCGAAGTTTAAATAGATCAGTTTGAAGTTGCACAGTTTTAAAAAGCCATTGAATGAGGCCGGACTGTGGTCGAAAAGGAATCAATTTATAACCTGGACAACGACAATTTAATTGTTACTAGTAGGACCGCAGCCAAAAAGTACCAAAAGGAAAACAAATACAAATTAAATAAATTATTTCAGTATTTATAGATGACTAGATGATAGTTGTGGTGATGATCCAATGAAATCACTTTGGCATTATTCTTGAAGATTTCTGTAGTAGTAATCCAATAAAACCGTTCTAGTAGTACACGAACCGAAGTTTAAATAGATCAATTTGAAGCTGCACAGTTTTTCTTAATGCACGGACCGTGGTTGAAAAGTAATCAATCGATAAGCCTGGCCAATGAGAGTTCAGTTTTGTTACTAATCGGGCCGTAGTCAAAACGAACCGTTTTACAGAAGAGAAACAAACACAAATGATATAAATGATTTCAGTTTCCAGTATTTATTGAATTAATTAAAGAAAAAGAAATCTGTATTGTAATGTCGAAACTCATCCAAAGCTTTCTGTTTTATTTGACATTAATAATTAAATTGTCTATCCTTTGTACGACTGATCTGCATAAGCAAACAACAAATATCACTAATAAAGCAAAATATCAAAAAGGCATACGAATATACAAATACAAATAGGTTTCAGGCTACGCGTTTCCAAACGGGATTTTTTTATCCAAAAACGAACAGTCCACTAACAAAAGACGCACTAGAACCGAGGTTTGAATAAATGAGTTTGAAGATGGCTGTGATGGTAATCCAATGAAATCGCCTTAGCACTATTCAAACCAAGGTTTAAATTGATCAGTTTGAAGATGGTTGTAACGGTGATGCAATAAAATCGTTTTAGGAGTACACGAACCGAAGCTTAAATAGAACTGTACAGTTTTAAAAGCTACTGAACGAGTTTTGCTTAATACACGGACCGTAGCTGAAAAGGAATCAATCGATACCTGGCCAATGAGAGTTCGGTTTTGTTACTAATCGGACCGCAGTCAAAACGAACCTTTTACAGAAGAAAAACAAATACAAATGAAATAAATAATTTCAGTTTCTGGTATTTATTGAATTAATTAAAGAAAAAATTCTGTATTGTAATGTCGAAATTCATTTTTTGTTTTATTTGATCTTAACAATTGTCTGTCCTTTTTACGACTGATCTTCATATGCAAACAACAAATTTCACAAATCAAGCAAAATATCAAAAAGGCATAAGAATACAAATAGGTTTCAGGCTACACGTTTGAAAAAGGATTTTTTTAAATTGTTATTTCGTCCAAAAAACGAATAGGCATTAGCAAGAGAAGATTAAAAAATATTTATTCAAAGTACCATAATATTTACAATTAATGTATCAGTGCATTCGAATGGAATAGTATAAGCTTGGTCTGAAGGCTTCCGCGGCCGTTGTCCATCACAATCTTGGTTTCCGGTTTGGGAACCGCGTCAATTCTTCGTCTTGCCGACGTTTCGTCCATCTCGCCGTGGACTTCTAGAGGGCTTCGTTGGAGGCTATAGCTGCTGCTGCTGCTGAAGACTCTGTCTGTCAGCCGAAGCCCTGAAGAAGTCCACGGCGAGATGGATGAAACGTCGGCAAGACGAAGAATTGACGCAGTTCCCAACCCGGAAACCAAGATTGTGAAATAGTATAAGATTGAGGGGGGAGGATGCGTGATTTAAAAATTGCGTAGTGGTGACCCAATGAAATCGTTTCAGCGCTGCTCGGACCGAGGTTTGAATAAATCACTTTGAAGGTTGCTGTAATAGTGATCCAATAAAATTGGTTGCAGCAGTACACGAACCGAAATTTAAATAGATCAGTTTGAAGCTGCACAGTTTTAAGAGCCAATGAACGAATTATTTTTAATACACGGACCGAGGTCGAAAACGAATCAATTCATAACATGGCCAATGAGAGTTTCGTTCAAGCAAACTTCGCGCGTGTTCTTAATCTGCTCTCGAACGTTCCAGACGGAAAGAACCGATCATAAAAGCGCGTAATTTAAATGGTTTACTCGGAGACAACGAATAAAGAAATATTTTTAATAATAAATAATAATTGAATTCTTGGCTTCCGGTTGGAACCGCGTGTCTCGGATTTCTCTACAGTAGAGAAATCCGAGACACGCGGTTCCAACCGGAAGCCAAGAATTCAACAATGGACGACGGCCGCGGAAGCCTTCAAGTTAAATTAATAAATAATAATTTTACTATTCTAGTTCACTGGAGTATTGTCATTCGTTATGTGCGATGAAGGAGAATAATTAAAATATTTTCAATTGTTTAATAACATCACGATTATTTGTTAGGAGAAACAATTTACATATGCATTTTTTATAGTTATATTTAACTCCCAATTTATGAAAACCTTTTTTTTATAACTGGAACGAAAAATAAATAAATAAAAATTATTTCCATACCTTACAAATAGTGCTTCCATGTTATGAAACTAAAATCGTGTTTTAAACCCCCGGCTTAGCGAGATGTTAAGAAGTAAATCGGCCACTTAAGAACAATAACTACCTACTTAAAGAGATTAAAGGGACGTCGGTATATCCGCCGACTCTATTTCACCGAAAACTCCGAGGGTTCAAGACAGAACAACCACAATTACAATTTTCCCCCGCTTCCATCAGAACACAATCGAACGGAAATCGACGGGAAATTATATTCGACATCTTTCACTCGATGTTTGGGGGTTGCACTTACACTTACCACATTAATAAAATAGTTAGTAGTGCAAACTTTAAATATACCGAAAATTCTACGTGTTCCTATTTTGCAATAATAAAATTCCAAGTAGGCTAAAATTAAACTTCAGGCAGGAAATTGCAGACAGATAGGGAAGACAGTAACAGAATTAACATAATCGCGTAACAAAGGTGACAGACACTTATATTTAGGGCTTTATGACGCTTGCAAACTTTGTCGGTTAAAAATAGTTCGGTTTGAATGTCGGCGTTTACAAAGATCGCAGATATTAGAATTGGAAATGTTCTTCTCCTCATTCATCACTTTATTCGACTTCGCGCACAGTCTCCTAGATAAGAGACAGACATTTTAAAAAGAGTCGCATAAAATGGAGGAAAATGTTCAAGTTGAATGGTAGGGTATTTATTATTAAAATCCAAAACAGTTGAGTAACTATTTTTCTCGCCGGGAATCAAATATCCTCTACAATTTTCTTTCTTCTTTTTATCTTGTTTTTGGCTTTGATTTGGAATCGTATTCTCCTTTCATTTGCCCATAGAAACTGCGCCACCTAATAACTTAGAATTTAATTAATTAATTGTAATGCCAAAAACTTTTCTTACTCAGTTTTTACTTGTTTTCCTAAAATCAAATGCACACAAACACGTAAAGGTGTTTCAAATAAGTGGATTTCTAAGGAAGTTAAAATCTCAAGTCAGAAACTAAGAGATCTTTACCTTCTTAAGTGCAGCTATCCTGTTCTTGAAAATACATATAAATCTGCTAAGCGCAAGCATCTCGCTCTTGTAAATAAATTTAAAAGAGATTTTTATCAAGGAATTATATTTGGTTCAGGTAACCCTTCTAAATCCTCGTGGCAGGTAATTTCACATCTTTCTGGTAAGGTCGGGGTAGACAATAACATAAATATTGAAATTGACGGTCAGTATTATGAAGATCCAATAGTTGTTAGTGAATCTTTCAATGATTATTTCATTCAAGCGCATATTAATATAAGAAAGAATATTATAAAACCTAAGGTCCGATTTTAAAGACATTTCTGACTTGACTTCATTATGATCGTCATTTACTTTTATTTTTAATTTTTTCTAGAATTTTTACTATTTTTTTCCATATCGATTGATTTCTCGATTTCTTTTTCTTTTATTAAACATTACGAACGTCATTTATTTTTTATATTTAGTTTCTTTTCGCAAAATTTACGATTGTCACTTGCTTTACTTCTTGTGTTCCTTTTTTGTTCTCCCTTTTTTTTATTTGTTATCTATGTTTACTCAAATGATCAAGAAAATTTCTGCTCTCCTCGTTTTCTTGCGAACATTACCACCGGCATTTGTTTTTCTTACTTTGGGTTCCTCGAGTCATCGAAATTATTCTTTATTTTTTTCTTGTTTTTGATTGTGTACCATCTTTCACAAATTAAGAAATTTTATTCCAGATGTCCGTGTTTGTTTTCCTATCATAAATATTATGATTGTCATTTGTTTTCATTTTTATTTACTTTTTTTAAATTTTAAATATAAATACAATTCGTTTTTTTTTATTATTAAGATCGTCATTTGCTTTTCTTACTTTCTTCTTATTTTTCTTTATTTCGATTTTATTTCTCGATCGTCAAAAACGTATTCATAATTTTGTTTTCTTGTTTTTAATTTATTGTTGATAATTAAATAATCAAAAATTGATTTGCAATTTATAATTTGTTTTCCTTTCTCTTCTTTTTCTTTGTGAATTTCGAATCGCCGTTACGTTTTCAATTACGATCGTCATTTGTTTTGCTTTTCCTGTACTTTTTTTTGATATCTATGTTTACTGATATTAAATGAACAAAAATTTTCTGCGCTCCTTGTACTCTGGCGAATATTGCGATCGTCTTTTGTTTTTCTTACATTCTTCAGAAATTTTCATTTTTTTTAATTTCTATTACGTTTTTCGAATCGTGGAAAACATTTAATTTTTTATTGTGTACCATTCAGAAATTCAGAAATTTCCACGTTTCTTTTATCCTTTCATTAATATTAAGATTGTCACTTGTTTTTTCTTTTGTGAATTATTATTACGTCTTAAATGTTTATTATTTACTTTTTTCGTTTCGATTGATTAAACAATCGAAAATTTATTTTCAATTTTTTGAATATTTTTCCATTCGTAAACATCACGCTCTTCATTTGTTTTTTTTTTTTTCTCGTAAAATTTACGATCGTCATTAGTTTTAGTTTTACGTGTTGTTCTTTTTTTTGTTATCTATTTGTTTACGTTCTCTCGCGAATAGATTTTACGATCGTCTTTTGTTTTTCTCACTTTGTTAATAAATTTTCATTTTTTTTTAATTTCTTTTGGGTTTTTCGAGTCGTCGAAAACTTTCTTCGTTTTTTTTTCTTGTTTTTGATTGTGTACTATTTTTCAAAAATTGAGAAATTTTATTTCGAATTTCTATTATGATTGTCATTTGTTTTCTTCCTACTTCTTTTGTTTTTTTTTTGTGAATTTCGAGCTACTATTATTATGACTTGAATGTTTATTGTTAATTTTTTTTTTTTTTTCATTTTAAATGTACAATTCGTTTTGAGTTTTGTTTTTCTTTTTAATTATGATCGTCATATGTTTTTCTAACTTTCTTCGGGAATTTTTATTATTTTCTTTTCCACATTGATTCGGTTTCTCCACTGTCAACAACGCGTTCTTAATTTTTTGCTTGTTTTTAATCGAAAATTTATTTTAAATTTTTTTTGTTTTTCTAATCGTAAACATTCGTTTTTTTTTCGTAAAATCGTCATTTGTTTTACTTTGTCGTGCTTTTCTTTCTCATTTGTTATCTATTTATTTACGTTCTCTCGCGAATATTACGATCGTCATTTTTTTTTAATTTCTTTTGGGTTTTTCGAGTCGTCGAAAAGATTCTTTGTTTTTTCTTGCTTTTGTGTACCATTTTTCAAAAATTAAGAAAATTCATTTCAGATTTCTATTATGACTGTCATTTGTTTTCTTCCTCCTTCTTTTATTTATTTTTTTTGTGAATTTTGAGTTACTATTATTATGACTGTAATGTATATTGTTATTTTTTTTTTAATTTTAGAGGTACAATTCGTTTTGTTTTTCTTTTTAATTATGATCGTCATTTGTTTTTCTTACTTTCTTCGTGAATTTTTATTATTTTTTTTTTCATATCGATTCGGTTTCTCGATGGTCAACAACGTTCTTAATTTTTTGCTTGTTTTTAATTGGTTATTTTTCAGAAATCAAACAATCGAAAAATTATTTTCAATTTTTTTTTGTCTTTTTCCATTCGTAAACATTGCGCTCTTCATATCTTTTTTTTTGTAAAATTTACGATCGTCATTTGTTTTACTTTCTCGTGTTCTTTCTTTTTTATTTCTTATTTATTTGTCAATCGATCGTCAAATACGTTCTTTATTATTTTCCGAAATTAAGTAATCGAACACTTGTTTTCAATTTTTTGAGTTTTTTTTTTGTCTTTCGTAAACTGTACGATCGTCATTTGTTTTCTGTTCCTCTTTTCTTTATTTATTGTCTATGTTCACTGATCTTAAATGATCAATAATTTTCTGCACTTCTTGTTCTCTCGCGAATATTACGATCGTCATTCGTTTTTCTTAGTTTTTTCATCAATTTCCATTTTTTTTCTAATTTCTTTTAGGTTTTTCGTTTGTTTTTCTTACATTCTTCGCTAATTTTTATTATTTTGTTTTCATATCGATTGGGTTTCTCGATTGTCAACAAAGTTCTAATTTTTTTTTGATTAAAAAATCGAACATTTGTTTTACATTTTTGGAGTTTTTTCTTTCGTAAATAGTACGATCGTCATTTGTTTTCCTGCCTTTTTTTCGTAAAATTTACGATTTGCGTCATTTGTTTTACATTTTCTGTTCTTCGTTTTTTTTTATTTGTTATCTATGTTCACTGATATTAAATGACCAGTAATTTTCTGCACTTCTCGTTCTCTCGCGAATATTACGATCGTCATTTGTTTTTCTTAGTTTCTTCATCAATTTTCATTCTTTTTATTTCTTTTAGGTTTTTCGAATCGTCGAAAACATTCTTTATTTTTTCTTGATTTTGATTTTTGTGCACCTTTGTCAAAAATTAAAAAAATGTGTTTCAGATTTCCGTGTTTCTTTTCCTTTCGTAAATATTATGATTGTCATTTGTTTTAATTTTTTTAATTTGTTTTTTTTTAATTTTAAACGTACAATTCGTTTTGAGTTTTTTTTTCTTTATTGTGATCGTCATTTGTTTTTCCTAATGTCTTCGGGAATTTTTATTATTTTTGTTTTCATTTCGATTGGGTTTCTCGATCGTCAAAAACGTTCATATTTTTTTTTGTTTTCAATTGTTTATCATTTTTTAGTACGATTGTCATTTGTTTTGCTTATTTTCTTTACGAATATTATGTTCTTTATCCATTTCAACTGTTTCGAGTTTCTGGATGATAAAAAATGTTTATTATTCACTTTTTGTTTTCGATCGTTTCCACTTTTCTTTCTTTGTTTTTTCTTTTAAATGTTGCTATGATCATTCATTTATCATGTTTATTATCAGTTATTTTTTTCAGAAATTTTAAATCTACCAAATTTCATTTCAATTGCTTACTATTAATAATTATTATTACTATTATTACTTTTTCCATAATTCGAGAAGTTTCGACATGAATACTGGAATTGCATTGGAAGGTTTTCGATATGTGAAACCTGCATAAAAGACGAATCGGTCGCGCGATTTAAATCAGTTTCAACAGCGATTCGTAGAACGATAAATAAGAAGTGTTAGTTGATAGAAAAAAATTAATTTAACAAACGTCGAATTCGTAACAATATTATACGACGGACGAAGTCCGATTAAATAGAGGATGATGCGAGCAAGCACGAGCAAGTCCGTGCAAGAATTTCGTCGACTTGGGGTGTCGCACTTACCCCCGCTGACCTTACCTACATAGTAGAGGAGCTCGAATAAGATCTCTTCCTGAATATAAATTACTTTATTTAGTTTATAACTTTCGAATACCTGAGTCTGCTTTTATGGGCCCGGTCGACGGGCGATTACTTCTGCGTTGTAAAAATATTTCTAGAAAAGCCGACTTCGACTCCTTAAATTACTTAGCAGTAAACTTTAGTCAGTAACCAGGATCATAATTGTTTCCTTTCTTTTTTCAATTTAATCAAACTTTTTTTCTCATTTCAAACTTCAACAGGACTACCATCCAAAAAAAAAAGGTCACGTGAGTTAAGTTTTTAATTTAAAGAAATGTATGTACAACCAAGGCTGTAATTAATGTCACGCCAAAATCAAAACGTAATACAACTGTATTATTATACGGCGTGTTTGTTTCAGGCGGAACTTGCGTACGAGGCGGATTTTATTTTACTGTAAAATAGAAACAAGGCGCGTTGAAACACCCGCGTATCCTGCTGGGTGTTGTGATAGTCTGGAATTAAATAAACGCGCGTACGTACTATTTATAGATGTTTTAATGGATTATTATGTGTTGTGTGCGTTTAACTCGTTCGGATAATGTCTGGTTTTGGTTGTGATTATTGCAGTCAGTGAACGTAAAGGTTTGACGAACGTTTATGGCGTCGTCTACTAACTGTTGAAAGCAATTTTGATCGTCTTATTTCATTACGAAATGAAATATTTAGCATTATTTTCTTAATGAAGATTCGGATAACAACCAATGGATACTTTACAGGATCAAAAATACTCTCAACGCTAAGTGTTGTCACTCCAGCATTACTCGGCCATTAAGTTTCCACTTAAAGAATTAAGAAAAATAGTTTAAAAAATAGTGACAATCTTATTTCCAGAAAAAAGCAAAATAATCGAGGAACCTTTGGTTATCTCGATTGTTATCACAATTTGTATTTATGAAAACAACGATAAAAACAAATTACATAAATATATGCAGGAGATAAACAATATTGATTAAATCTTCTCACTTCTTCATTCCATCAAGGAAAAATTCTTTAAAAAATTGAACGTACGCCATAAATACAGTGCAATTTTTGATAATTGAAGATACTTTGAATTTGGCGCCATAGTTTTTAGTGTATTTCACGTTCTAAATGTGGCTACGCTGAATAAATGTTATGCGATACGTTATTTTGTGTTTCTAATTTTCACAGAAATTAAGATTTCTTTTTATTTTATTATTACTATTATTATATCAGAAAGAAAAGTGACAGAACCGGATGTTGCCAACCTAATAACAGTTTACTATGGCGGTATATTCGATTATCCTCACTGATTAAAACTCATAACGTTGTTATACTTAACATCTTTACTTATTTCGATTTAAAAAGGTTTTAATTGTCTAATTTATTATATTAATTGATTTAATAATTAATATTGTTCGTAATGTTGTCATCACTTCGATGGTTAACAAAAGAATCACAAAAGTTTTGCTATATTTTTAATTTTGGATGTTCAAAAATAAAAAAAAAAGGAAAGGGGATGAGGGGATATTTAAAAATTCGCCCATACAATTATCATATTGGTTGCTAATTGGTATTCCTTCATTGCATTAATTAAAAAAGGAAGGGAACAAAAATAAAGAAAAAATTAATATAAAATCAAATTCAAAATAGAAACAATATTAAGAATTAATTAATAAATAATAGAATAATCGAACGGTGGTTTAAACACTTTCAACAAGAAAATTGCTGTAATGAAAATCCAATGAAATCGCTTTAGCCCTACTCGAACCGAGGACTAAATAAATCAATTTCAAAATTGCTGCAATGGTGATCCAATAAAACCGTTTTAGCTGTACACGAACCGAAATTTAAATAGATCAGTTTCAAAATGCACAGTTTTAAGAACCAATGGAAGAGTCTCTTTTTAATACACGGACCGAGGTCGAAAAATCAATTTGAAAGTAAAAATAATAGTGGGAATGAATGAATAAATAATCGCACTCGAATCGAGGTTTAAACAAATCAGATGAAAATTACTGCAATGGTGGATAATCCACTATTCAAACCGATGTTTGAATAAATCAGTTTTAAAATGCTATAATGAAATCGCTTAGATCTACTTGAACCGAGACGTGTATAAATCAATTTGAAGATTGCTGTAATGGTGATCCAATAAAATAGTTTTAGCTTTACACGAACCGAAGTTGAAATAGATCAATTTGAAACTGCACAGTTTTAAGAACCAATGGCAGAGTATTTTCTTAATACACGGACCGAGGTCGAAAAATCAAATTGAAAGTAGTAACAATAATGGGAATTAATTAATAAATAATAGCATACTCGAACCGAGGCTTAAAAAATTACTGCAATGGTGATCCACTACTCAAACCGATATTTAAATAAATCAGTTTGAAAATCACTATAATGATCATCCAATAAAATCGCTTTAATCCTACTCGAACCAAAGTGCGAATAAATCAATTTGAAGATTCCTGCAATGGTGATCCAATAAAACCGTTTTAGCTTTACACGAACCGAAGTTGAAATAGATCAATTTGAAACTGCACAGTTTTGAGAACCAATGGACGAGTTTTTTTTTAATACGCGGACCGAGGTCGAAAAATCAAATTGAAAGTAGAAACAATAGTGTGAATGAATGAATAATAGCATACTCGAACCAAGGTTTAAACAGATCAGTTTGAAAATTACTACTATTCGAACCGATGTTTAAATAAATCAGTTTGAAAATCGCTATAATGATGATCCAATGAAATCGCTTTAGCCCTACCGAACCGAAGTGTGAATAAATCAATTTGAAGATTGCTGCAATGGTGATCCAATAGAATCGTTTTAGCTGTACACGAACCGAAGTTTAAATAGATCAATTTGAAACTGCAGTTTTAAGAACCAATGGAAGAGGTTTTTTCTTAATACACGGACCGAGGTCGAAAAATCAAATTAAAAGTAGAAACAACAGTGCGAATTAATTAATAATTAAATTAAAAATTAATAATTAAACCTCGAACCGAGGTTTAAACAGATCAATTTGAAAATTACTGCAATGATGGGTGTTCCACTATTGGAACCGATATTTAAATAAATCAGTTTTAAAATTGCTATAATGATGATCCAATGAAATCGCTTTGGATCTACTTGAACCGAGGTGTGAATAAATCGATTTGAAGATGGTGATCCAATAAAATAGTTTTAACTGTACACGAACCGAAGTTGAAATAGATCAATTTGAAACTGTAGTTTTAAGAACCAAAGGACGAGTTTTTTTAATACACGGACCGAGGTCGAAAAATCAAATTGAAAGTAGAAACAATAGTGTGAATGATTGATTAAATAATAGCATACTCGAACCGAGGTTTAAACAGATAAGTTTGAAAATTACTGCAATGATGGATGATCCACTACTCGAACCAATGTTTAAATAAATCAGTTTGAAAATTGTTATAATGATGTAAAATCGCTTTAAATCTACTTGAACCGAGGTGTACATAAATCAATTTGAAGATTCCTGCAATGGTGATCCAATAAAACCGTTTTAGCTGTACACGAACCGAAGTTTAAATAGATCAAGTTGAAATGCACAGTTTTAAGAACCAATGAAAGAGGTTTTTTTCTTAATACACGGACCGAGATCGAAAAATCAAATTGAAAGTAGAAACAACAGTGGGAATTAATTAATAAATAATAGCATACTCGAACCGAAGTTTAAACAGATCAGTTAGAAAATTACTGCAATGATGATCCACTACTCGAACCGATGTTTAAATAAATCAGTTTGAAGATTGCAGACAATGGTGATCCAATGAAATCGTTTCAGCAGTACACGAACCAAAGTTTAAATAGATCACCTTGAAACTGCGCAGTTTTAAGAACCAATTTAATAATAAATAAATAATAAAAAGTCAAACACGTTCTCGCCGCCTAAGACTTGAGAGTTCTTTAATAAATTGAATGAGTTCTACTGTAAGTCCTTTAATCATTGTAATTTTAAGAAAACAAAACCGTTTTAATTGTTCCATTTATTATATTGATTGATTAATTACTAATTCACATTCCCCCCCCCCCCAGAATTTATAAATACCTTATGCCTATTACTAATTTAAATTTTTCGAGTCAATTACGGAGGATAGACATAAAGATTAAAAACAAATTGCACCTAGAAGAAAAATAATTAAAAAAGAAATTTACTTTTATTTATAATTATTAAAAACCAGACGAATACTTACATTCATGAAAATAAAAATGATATAAAATAAATATAAAAGGAAAATAATTACCAAAAGCTTTTCACCCTCAAAAATTAAAAAAAAAAAAAACATCAACTGAATGATGATGACAGCGGTTTAAAAGGATTTATTTTTTGATAAATTGACTGCTATGCGTCAAATACTCAAATGTCACTTACACTAGGCGTTGGGGAAAATAGGGATCAATTAGAATAATGATCACAAATAGAAAATCACAAACTAAACGTTTTTTTAGAGGTAAATTGATTATAATCAGGGAAACAAAAATCTGGGGGTTTTACCGTTTAACAACGAATAAATTTTTGAATAGAGAAAATCACAAAATCACAATTAATATAAGTACATATTTATTATTATTTTGTTTAACTCGCAGAATTAAAAACGAATTTTTCTTTCTTTTTATCGTACGAGGGGTTCCCTTCAGTTGAGAGCTGAAGGGTGCACGAAGTGGGTAAGCAACACCTTGACTATCAAATATCACAAACGTGTAGTGAGGGTGAATATATACAGTACACTTTTTTTTATATTAAAATTCAATAAAAGAAAGAATTATTTTTGTTTGACCGCTTGATGCGTGCAGGATTTTGTTGGATGTTGTACTCGTGTTTGTATGTATAAAGAGCCGCTTCTAAAAATAACGCAAACCCGTGCGAAAATTCGCGAGGCTCTCTCTACCTATAGGATTCAAGTACACACACAGTCCTTCTATAATTACCTTTAGATCCGTCAAGGGGCACGGAAATATTTAACATTTTAAAAAATGGCTTCACGTTTTCACAATTCGTCTCGTCTCCTATAGTTCCCCGTTTCGCGCGCGTATTCTCCACATTCCTGCAAAGCACCACGCACAGACACAACGTAAAAAAAGCGACCGCGAATGTGTTGCACCGATAATTCATCGTGTCGGTTTTTACAGTAACAGAACGCAGATAGAACTCAGGCCGGCCCTGCGTTTCGCACTCACTCTACCGTCGCTCGGAGCACACTGAAAAATGCTGAAATTTTATTCCGCTGCCACAGCGAACAGATGAAAGGAGTTGCGTGCGCACGTATTGAATCAAATTTGGGATGGAGGTGGCTCCTTGTGGTTAGACGGCCAGCAATACAGGCGCAGGATGAATGGATAGGACGAAGGATCATTTAATAAAACATAAAGCAATTAGTTACACAAAATTTACAATAATTTAAATTACCTGTTACCTAATGAAATATTAATGAAGGTTTAAATAAACCACTGAGATTACTGTTTGCAGTCGCGATCCAATAAATTTTAGTACCACTCGAACCGAGGTTTAAATAAATCATTGTGATGACTGTCGCAGAACCAATGGAATCGTTTTAGCACTAGTCGAACCGAGGCTTAAACAGATTGCTGTAAAGGTGATCCAATGAAATCGCTTTAGCATTACTCGAACCGAGGTTTAAATAGATCAGTTTGAAGATTGCCGTAATGGTGATCCAATAAAACTGTTTTACCTGTACACGAACCGAAATTTAAATAGATCGGTTCGAAACTGCACAGTTTTAAGAGCCAATGAAAGAGTTTTTCTTAATACACGGACGGAGGTCGAAAAGGAATCAATTAGTCAATCAATTAGACCGGTCGGACCGCACTCAAAACGAACATTTTACGATATAAAATTTCATAATTTCAACACTGGCAATAACACAGGGAAGGAAATTCAAAACAAATTTATTAAATACAAGGTGTTCTATTTGAATTAAAATACGAAGTAAACGAAAAATAAATCTTCATGAATCAATTCATGTATTCCATAATTTATTGTTAGTTGGAGTCATATCTTACAAGTGTTTTTTTTTAATAGATTGGGTAAGCAGTAAGTCATTACTCCTATCAAATTTGTAAAGCACTTGGAAGTTTTTCATTTTAATCGCTCATATGGTCATAATCTTCACGTCTTGAAAACAGTTTACTTTGTGATAAAGATATCTTTTAAAAAATTTATCTTAAAAACAGATAATTTGTCCAAATATGTACACGTACACGCTCAACTTGAAATTATGCTTCCAGGAAACTGAACGTGCCAACAACCTGCACTTTAATAATAATTTTGTTGTCTGTCTGGAGCGTCTATGTGATAATAAGACAGCGTTTGATTCTTTCATATTTATTTAATAGCTTGGAAAAGAAAGCAGCACTCAGCAAACACTGTTCTTCTTTTAATTAAACGTAACATAATGTTATACAAGGTGTTACCGAACATCAGTTAAAGATAATGAAGCTAGAAATAAAAAAAATTGTATTTTCAAAATATTATGTTGTAGTTAAAACTTTTCAAAGTACGCTTAGACACGCAGAGGCAGACAATTAAAAGTACTAACTTACCATTCAAGATATTTTTGAAAAAATTATTCGCTCGCAGTGCCCTCTAACGTTGAGTAATGTGAGCAAAATTACAGGTTTCTGTAATATTGTCAAAATTGGATATTCCTATGGAATTCATCACATTTGGTATTAGATTTGTTTCAATGACAGTTTCTAACTTATAACAAAAATAAGAATTTTAATTTTCCCAAGGGGGCCCTCCCTGTACACTATCTACAAAGTGGTCAAGAAAGACCGTTTGAGTTGGCAATACAATCCAGAGCACTTTTTTATTCGGCTATTTGCAACACTGCGACCGGATTTATATTTTGTTGGTTTACTTGACGTAGCTTGAACAGCGACAAGATTGTAGGTTATGTGAATAAAAATTAGCGTTTTAATTGAAATTTAATTGTCAAGTGATGCTTGTATAAAGTGCAGATGTCAGAGTGAAGCCGTCAAGAACCGGAAGTTACTCCAGTTGTACCATTGAAAAATAAAATTCGGCACTGCCAACTCATTCAATGAATCTTGATCACTTTGTATTTAATTTTTCTTGCGTGGAGTCTGAAGTGCGTGGTTAATAATTATACAAGACGTTCCTGAGCTTGCTTTATTTCTGTTTTTAAACTTATAAGAATTGATTCCTCATAGCTTTCATTTTATTTATTTTTTTTTACAAGAAAAGAGAGAGAGTAACGCAATGAAGAGTTGTACTTGACCGAAACCTTCGAAAAAAGAAATCATAGTTTAAAGAGGAAGGCAATAATTGCTAGAACCCGTTCGTAAACTATTTTTTCTATTTTTGTTTTATTCCTACTCTTATACAGGGTATTACCGAACTGAAGGCGTTTGTATTAAAACATTTCCATAATTAAAAAATAATCAGGGGATCCTCTCTCGAACTTAATTTTTACTAAGTTTGTTGCAAATCGGTTTTGATTGCAGTGGATCCGTCGAGCATCCTCTGTACGGCTGTATCATAAAGTGATCACAAGATGTCGCGATTCAAACTAATCATTAATTTTTACTGTAACCCAAAAATGATTTCTTTATGATAAACAAATAAACGGTGTTTAATACTGTTCACGTAAATAACCAAAAATTCTCCACGTACAATACAAAAATTCTAAAGTAAATGATTTTAGTTAAAAAGAAGAAACATAAAAGAAACCTATAGATTCATCGACCCCAGGTTGGGAATCCTTGAATTAGATCACCGCAGTGTTGCCAACCTTTCGAGTCCGAAACTTCCTATGAATTGAGGAAGAATTGCTTTTTTATTAGCAAAATTCCTTTACTGAAATGGAATTTAATTTTAATAGGCGCTATAAATCTGCAAATAAAATTAAATAAAAATTAACAAAAATTTCTTTTCAATTAAAAAGTGTACAAGTAAATCTGTTATCTTAACAAGAAACAAATGCTTTCTCCATCATCAACTTAAGTTTATAGATCTTTCAATTTGGTAACAACGACAAAAAATTAAAGTATAATAAGAAGAGGACATATCTACGAATGAATACGGATTTTCTTTTTCTCACGCGAAGATTAGAAAACTCCCTAAAAACAAAAAGAAACTCCATCGGGTTGGCAACACTGCCTTACACTAACAGATATCTAGATTGGTATTGGTTTTCTCCAATAGATGGCAGTGTTAATGTTTTGGCTGTAAGGTTACTATAATTAGAAGGTACCACCATTCATTTCCACAGCTTGTGTCATGTGTCGCCCAAATTAAAAAGGACACGATGAAACCATAGATGAAACGCTAAGAAGACAAAGGATAGATATATAACAAATTACTGTTACTATGAAGTTTATGAATGAATTTAACCCCAAATTAAAAGAGTGAGGTAGAAAGTTGGCTGTACCTTCAATATACAGTAACCTTATATGACTATTCTTGATTCTTTTAGAGTTTTTAAAGTTGTTACTATAGGTTCGTTCGTTTATATTGCTCGGAGTTACTCTAAAAGCTATCAAATGTAATTTTCAGTCACATTCGTTTATCTAACCACAGATAATAGATCTCTCCAGATAGCCAAAGAGATAGGAAGGACGCTCTAAAAATAGTTTGTTAAATACTCAATAGATGTCACTTGCGTGCACAAAATCGAAAACTGAACATTTGTCACAAACCGTTTGCTAATTCCGAAGCTCAATTGGCTCTTTTACCGCCAGACGTCTCTTTTAAATAAAAGAGAAATAAGTTTAAAGTGGGACCAGGACACGATAGTGTGATGCACGGTTATAATATGTTGTTAATTCTCGTTTTAAACCTTGCATTACATTATTTAGTGAGAGAATTTGTACCAATTTTACTTATATTTACAGATTTCGGTTTTCCACTGTGCCATGATAACAGTAGCGCCGCCATATATTTGGTGAGCTGTCTCCAAACTAACACCGAGTTTGTCTCCAAATTGGGGCGTCAATTTTAAAACATTTGAAGAATCATCTGTCTAGTTTTATTATCTGTGATCTAACACTGAAAAAGACTACGAAAATGACCGAAAACTATACATGACAGCTTTTAGGGTAACTCCGAGCAACACAAATGAACAAACCTTTTATTAACTACAATATTTTTTTCTTTTTAATAGAAGTTTATAAATTTCTCTAGATTTTATAAAGATTCCCTTTGTCCCTAGAGGAGCTTAAATTTCCCTAAGAAAGGGAAAATTTTTCTGTATTTGGCAACAGTGAATCGACGTCAATTTTGGTTATGTCACGTTAGGTTATCAGAGGTTTCACAAAACATGATACGAAATTCGACGTCTGAATTCGACATGCAAAATGTGGCCGAATGGAGTAAGTGGCGGTGTCATACAAAGCTAGCAGAAATAATATACCAAGTGACTATAAATGATTGATATTTATTTTTATTCGATTAGCAGCACTTTTCAAAGTTTATGTTGGTGTACTGGATTTTCAAATTTTAAAAGCTTATTATGTTGGATTGTAAAATTCAAATAAATTCTTCATTCAAATCAAAAATGAAATAAACCAACATCACGGTTTATTATTTAATCTGAAGGTTTCGGCGTTATTTTTTTGCCAATATTCAAGGCCGTTTTGCATTGACAACTTATTCATGAATTAAATCGTGAAGTCGCTTCATGAAGAAGTTGGACAAGTAATACACCAACTTTGACTTCAAATAAATTCATGAATTTATTTCTTCGTCAATTTATTCACAAATTACAGAAAATTCTATTTTTCGACAATTTCTCTTTCGCTATGTTGGTAATACCTAAAAACGGCCATTAGGATCAAAGGAATTCATCAACTTCTTTACTAATGTAAAACGAAATGTGTTCGAGAATAAATTCACTAAGAAACTCATGAATAAATTGTCTATGTAAAATGGCCTTTACAAATATCGATTAGACGTGTAACAAACGTCGACTCTAACCTAAAAACTTAATCAGGTGATCCAACGAACTATAAAAAAATAATGACGAGCACTGTCAATTCCTCAGTGTTGCCAATCCAGTAAACTTGCATCAATCATTTATACCCACGTGATATTCTCTTTACTAAGCCAAACTTTTTACTACTTAAAGAGGATGTCTTTAAGTGACATTTAAAAGTTAGTTAAAAAATTCGATCGATACCAAACTTTTGTATATAATAGCAATACGATCGCATTGATCGATGTAGAATGGAATCCGCCATCAGCCTGCTGACACTGTCTAGTGTTGCCAATTCACGATAATTTTTATTTTATGCCTTAAAACTACAAAAAAGTTTTTTTTTAAGAAAAAATGAATTTTTGAAGACAAAACTACGTGAATTTTAAAACAAATCTTTACAGAAATGCATCAAAATAGCTTAAAATTGCCATTTGAGGGAAAAGCAATATTAAGGGAATTTTTGTCCTAATGTGAGAGAAAAACAATAGTTGGCAACACTGCAGCTGTCATCCGTCAAACGTCAATCGCATTGAAATCATCCCTTCTTTCAGCGTTGCCAACCATACGATAATTATCGTATTTGCACGATAATTTACATCGATATATGATATACTATACTTAAGTCATTATCGTATCGAATAATACGATAATTTCTCGTTTGATCTACTAGTTATCTTTTCTACATTCTAAACATTATTTATTTTGTAAAATATAATAGTTGCCTCCCATATTTTTACTACTATTTAAAAATATCTGACACCTACATTTACCTGCTAGTCTATTACGCGTAATGCCATCTATCGTAAATTAACTTTACCGTCACAGAAATGTCAATTTGCCGTTCCCACGGTGGTTCCCGCTAAATGATTTGTTAAAAGTTTACGGATTCATAAAATGTGAAATGTAAGTAAATATTCATTCATTTGTGTAACCTTTAATGCGTAAATTTCTTTTAAGAGATCTAATCAAAATGTCCAAACGTAAATGCCAACACAGGGACGAAGAAGAAGAACGTATAAAAACAATTTTGATAAAACAAACTTGTATTGAGGTTATATCGCTGGTAAAACGAAAATAAGGCCCGAATTCACAGACGCAAATTGAGCCGATCTCAATCTCATCTCAGTGAGATACTCATTTTTTGGTATTCATAAACAGTTTAGCAACGAATGAGCTTCTCATATAGGTCTCAAAAGTGAGATCAATTTGAGAAAGAAGTTAGACTGGTTGTGGCATTGCTAATTGAAATCTCATTATCAGAAAAATTGTTTATTGTTCATTTTTATTAAAATTTTATGTTCCTCTTTTTTGTTATTGCTATTTGTTGTTATTTTTTTATTATTAGTGCTTTATTATTTATTTATTTATAGTAATTATTATTTTTAACCTAAAAAAGAATGAATGATTTTGAGGAGTTTATCCAGTATGTGGAAGATGAGCCATATTTACCAATACCAAGGTAAGCATTTACATTGAAAATAGATTGTATTTATTGCTTTAAAAAAGTTAAATAATTATAATAGCTAGCCTCAGTATAACAGATATGAACCTAATTTTTTTTTTAGAAATATTATACGTGACCAAGAAAATCCTTTAGAAAGATATGGGAATGCTGAACTCATACAAAGGTATCGATTTGCAAGGAATGCCATACAAAATGTCATTTTGCCTTTGGCATATCCAGGCGATGATGCCCCTGCCACTCAAAGAGGCTTACCAATTCCGGCAATTATAAAAGTTTGCATTGCCTTACGGTTTTTTGCTACTGGTAGTTTTCAGGTAATTAGGAAATAATACAGTACTACCTAAGCAGCTCCAAAGCAAATATTAATATATTGACTGTTTCAGCGTGTTTGTGGTGATTTATTATCATTGAGTCAGGCTTCTGCAAGCAGAATAATTAAAGAAGTGGCAGGAAATATTGCAAGGCATTTAGGAGAACATATAAAATTTCCTGCAACTAACCGGGAGAGACTACAACATTGCCGGATTCCCTGGTGTATTAGGGTGCATTGACGGAACTCATGTCGAAATAAAAAGTCCTGGAGGAAACAATGCCGAAGTGTTTAGAAACAGAAAAGGTTGGATGTCCCTCAACATACAAGTTGTCGCAGGTCCCACATGCAATATCCAAGATATTGTCATCCGTTGGCCAGGCTCTGTTCACGATAGTAGGATTTTTAACAACAGTACAGTACGTTTTAAACTGGAGCAGGGTGAACTTGTTGGGATCCTGCTAGGGGACAGTGCATATGCACAGACACAATATGTCTATACGCCAGTGCCCAATCCGATCACAGCAGCAGAGCAGCGATATAATAATTCTCATATTGCAACAAGAAATATAGTGGAACGTACATTCGGCATTTGGAAGAGTCGATTCCGTTGCCTACAAGTTCCCCTCCAAACACAAATGCAGACAACAACAAGAATAATTGCTGCAACTGCAATATTACATAATATAGCAGTAGGCTTAAATGAAGAGGTACCACTAGACAACATCGATGCTGACAGGGAGATTCCGAATGCACCACCACTGCCACCGCCAGATGTTAGAGGAAATATAATTCGAGCTGCCTTTATTCAAAGACATTTTCGTCAGTAAATGATTATAATGTAAATATTTCATATAAATGATAATAAATTTAAATTATTTTTCACATGATTTTTTGTTTTAATTTTTATTTGAATAGTTTAACTCTGGTTTCGGATTTTTTTGGGCGACTTTCAATCCTTTCACTTGTAGTAAAATATAACTTTTTTAGATTTTAATAATACTATTTTATATATGACCAAAAAAATTATCCACAGTAAAATTTGGTTTTGCAATTTTTAATTCATTATAGTTAATTTTATTCCTTTGAATCGAGGGACAGTTATTTCTTTAGTACCATTAAATAATAATTGAATAATTGCGTTTGTTTTCACTATTTATACAATAAAGACAAAAATTTGTAATAAATTTTATTTAATCTAATAAATTTAATTTTTTTTTTAGTTCTTGTGTTTTTAGTTGTTCTTGAAGCAACTGTTCTTCTATAATTTTTTTTTTTAATAGTTCTGTTTCGAGTTTAACTTTTTCTTGCTGAATGCGCAGCAGTTGTTCTTCCATTCGCAGCTCGTGTAATTCTTGCTCATTTGCCTGCATTTCTTCATTTCTTTGAAGACGTACTTCCAACTCTTTTTCTATTGCAAAATTTCGAGATCCATAATTTCGAGTTTTAAATTTTTTTGTCAATGATTTGGAAGTCGAAGGTGTGGCTGTGGCAGAGGTTCGTACCTGGGTGGAGATGGCTTCCGTTTCTATTACAAAGAAAAGTATTCTTTAAAATCATTATTACTGCACTTATAGTATATTGAATGCATAACTATAATTAGTATTATTATGACCCTTTGCTTATGAATTGAATGTAATGCAAAAACACAGTAAACTTTAAACAAACATTCTCTATTCTAAAATAGTAGATACTATACTACAGATACTACATATTAAAATATAATAATCACCTGTGAAATTCTCAGTTTCGTCATTCTGAATAACTTGAACTAGTTTCTCGTTTTCCTCGACTGTCGCTAGTGCCAGTTCGTCACTGTCGATGACATCTCTGATTTCAATGTCCATAGAAGAAAGTACCCCATCGATAACTTCCTCTGTGACCGGGGGAATATATTGACCACCACCTGTCGCCATTCTTTGTCTTTTTTCCTCAGCCAATTCCGTCTTCCTTCTCGTCTTCATATTCGTCCAGCATTTACGGAGTTGGTCCACTGTGCGCTGGTAAACAAATTCATACACTATATATTCATTTACATGTGAACTATTGCAGTTTACTTGAATTGGTATAGCAATGATTATTAAAAGCATTGAATTAAAAAAAAGTACTTACAGCCGTATTTCCTGGAAATGAATTAAACTCTTTTGTAAGAGCAATCCACCCTTCTTTTTTTTTACTTGAACTGACACAATCAGTTTTTTTATTTTCAATAATTTTTTCGTACTTGAAAATCAATTGTTGTAAACAAATTTTCTCGTCCCCAGTCATAAACGATCGTTTTCCTTCCATTATAAAAGTAAGCACAACGAAATACTACTAACGTTAAACTACTTAATTTACAGCTATAAAACTAATCTACAATCTAATCTAATAAACTACGAATTTACAAAATTTTTATATTATCTAACAACTACAATAAGGAAAGGAAATGAAAACTAAAATATAAGTGTACAAATATAAACAATATAAATTACAAATCTAAATTCATGCACTACGAACTACTAATAAACAAGAAACTAAATAAATAAATAAAGAAAATTAGTAAAACTATAACAACAATCTCCCAAACACAACCTACTTCAACAGATACAAAATGGAAATGAACACGTGTTGCTCACGCCTCGGCAAGGAGCGTCACCATACGTCACTAATTAAGTTGAAAACGTAATAGAAACGTCACGGTTTTGTACTAGCCGTCCTGCATACCACAATTCGTATTTCGACAATTCTCGATTGCAGATCTCAATCCTTACTCACTTTAGCCGCTCATTTTACGTTGTTTATGAATACCAAACTAAAATTGAGACTAGCTCTTTCTTAATTCAGTCTAACTTGAGACGAGATTGAGATGAGAATTAGATGGTCTCATTCGAATGTTTCTGAATTCGGGCCTAAATCTGAAATATCAAACTTAATAATTAACAAAATAAACTTATTATTAAAAAATGTGCCCGGATTTTATTGTCCGCTGCCATACGATAATTTTGTCAAAAATACAATAATTTTTCTTCAATTGATACGATAAATTATTGTAAAGGGTTGGCAACGCTGCCTTCTTTCATCAAGAAAGTAAAACCAACGTCAATTAAACACTCGTTATTATAGTACAGGGTGTTGCCGAACTCGTATCGTTTACGTGAAAACTTTTGTAATGAGTAACTAATTGTGATTTTCTTGTTCTTATGTTGTTGGTATTGCATTTAAAGTTTTATTAATCAAATGATCGTTTGTCACAAGACAAACAAGGAACCACATTTAGGTATAATGTCAAAGATCCAAAATAACAAACAGAAAATTGAAGCCAACATAACCTAAAAATAAAAGTCCCATTTACAAGATACGGGAACCAAAAGAAGTCAGGTTTCAACCAGAAAAGTTACTAAATCGTGTAACTTTAGTTACTCATTACAGAAGTAATTGTACTTTATTAAAAATTATATCTTAAAGGTTTTAAAGGCGTTTTTAAATTACAAAAAGGTCAGTTTGTCATCTTTAGCATATACTAGTGCCTATTTATTCCAGAGGCAAGTGAGGCAGCCGCCTCAGAGCCCCTGTTTAATCAAGTGAGTGCAAGTGGTGGGATTGAAACTTTCTAAAAAGTTCGACAAGTGGGTAGTATAATTTCGGTTGGGTTGGATTTTATAATTATATTAAATTTATATTAAAGAAAATTAGGATAATATTGAACAAATGAAGTCTGCCTCAGGGCCCCCCAAATTCCTAAAGCAGCACTGACAATCAATTATGTTTAAATGTATTAAGTTTTGTGACGATTTAGACAACAGTGCTTTCTCCTAATTGTCAGAGAAGCTAGCACTCAGTAGAAATCGGTTATTGTTATTTTTTAACTTTGTTATACAGAGTGTTATCGAACTTGAATCATTTAAATCAAGTCATATTACTTTCTTAACATTTTTTTGTTAGTTAGGTTTTCGTTTCAATGATTGTGTTTAAGTAAAACATCCTCCAAGAAATAAATCCGCACATTTCATATCAAAAACTTTTACTAATCACAAAAATACCAAAAAAAAGAACCTTAGATATATTAATTAATAAAAGAGTGATGCCTATTATAAAACTTGTGATCCTACAATTGTTTTTTTTTTGTACTTGAATAAAATTACTGAAAAAGTCAAACACAATCTTAAATGAAAGTAACTTTTGTGCGTGTCTGATTAATCTGCCAAACATTTAATTCCTCATACTCTTCGATGCACCCATCAACCTGATCCGGATTGTAGCCCTTGCTCGCACATTTTTCTAGAATATCCGAGAGTTTAACCGTCTTGCTATCCCCAGCGAGCTCTCGTATAATTGCGAAGATCTTATCATTCACATTCGGAGGCCTAAAAATGCAAGTGTCATTTAGCTAAACTTAAATACAAAAATATTTGAACCTCACCTGTAGCCTCTGTTTTCAAATGTTTGATTCAGCGAATCTTTGCTCATCTCCATGAGGCGAATTGCTTCGTTTACATCGTCCTTTTCTACGGTGTTTGACAACCTCAGTCTTGCCAAGGCAGTCGATAAACGTAAGATGCCCAGAAGGTTTCTGGCGGATGTGAAAGTCACGTCCCTGGAGTTACGAGCTTCCCTTCTCAATTCAACGTAAGCAGCTACAGAACGATTCAATTTAGTACGAAATTCTAATACCGTTTTCAACTGACTGTTCCAGAGTATCTCCATCTTATTTTAGCCTCATGTAATAACAAGCAACGGAGATACTCTTATGCCCGGTGTCTCCATCGCAGTTTAACTTTAATCTCTAGTAACAATTATAAAAATAATTGTTTCTGTGGGACTAAACTCAAGATTAAAGTTAATCTGTGACTGAGAAGCCGGACCTTAGTGTGCTGTAAAAGTGCTGCTGATGTTAGCAAAAACTCACAGACGATAAAATCGGTGAGTTCTTCCGGAATCGTTGGGTCCTTCATCTTACACAAACTAATATATCTGCGCATGACAGCCATGTCGAGTGCAGGAGTTTGAGTGGGCGGTTGCTTACAGTACTGGTGCACAAATGTGATGTGTTTGGCTAGGCGTAAGTCATTATCACGATCTGGTTTGTCCTGGATGAGCCAGAGGAGGTCGAACCTGCTTAGCAATGCGGCAGGAAGCTGAATGTTTTGCTCGATCGTTTTCTTCGGGTTATATCGGCCATAAGCAGGATTTGCAGCTGCCAAAATTGAGACTCTTGCATTCAAACAAGTCATTATGCCTGCCTATAAAAAAAAAAAAAGAGGGAAAGCATCTTCGTGTGAGTTTGTAGAAACTTACTTTAGCAATACTAATGGTTTGTTGCTCCATAACTTCATGAATAGCCGTACGATCACCATCCGCCATTTTATCAAATTCGTCAATGCAGCAAACTCCTTGATCAGCAAGTACCAGAGCACCTCCTTCCAACATCATCTCTCCAGTCATCGGATCTTTCATCACCGCAGCAGTTAAGCCTACTCCTGAGGACCCCCGTCCGGTGGTGTACTGGCCTAGGATTACTCACTCGTTCTCATTTTAACTCAACTTTGCAATTCGTCGTACTTACTTCGAGGCGCAAGGCGATCGATGTAACCCAATAGTTGCGATTTGGCAACGCCGGGGTCCCCCATCAAGCATATGTTGATGTTCCCCCTGATTCTCATGCCATCTGGTCGGCGATCTACTCCACCGACAAGCAGGAGCAACAGAGCCTTCTTCACGTCTAAATGGCCGTATATTTCCGGCGCCAGTGACATTGCTAGTTTATTGTAAAAATCATCTTCCGTTAACACGGCCAGTTCTTCAGGGCTGAAGCTAGCGGCAGCTACTTCATCTTCTGATGTTTTATTCAGAGAAGTCACTTTCTAAAATTAATTTATTATAAAAGGGCCTACAGTCTAAGTTCTAGACGATTTTGAGAACAGGGAAGGAAGTGGTAAGCTTTAATAACTTACATGTGCCTCTAGATAAGTTTCTGAAAGAAGCCCGCTGACAATTTGCTTGTAACCGGTTTTAAGTAAGGGCAAAAATGTCCCGGTTATGGACACGTGATCGCCAGGTAGGGCCTGCCTTGTAGTTTCTCCCCTGCAGAAGATTGTCAGAGAACGAGGAATGTGTCCAACAGGAACTTGATCACTCTACAACAAAACATGTTGGTCCATTCATATTTAGCATACAAAATTAATAAATACAATTATAAATATGTACAGGGTGACTGATAATGGTTTCGATAAGATAAGATAGAAAAGGCCACGACAAAAAACATTTTATCCTTACCAGCTCCTGAATTCGAATTTCTTGAAACTTAATAAACTTAGATCCCCTCGTTTGCAAGTACAAGCGTCCCCCAGATTTATTAACCCTGCAATCTTCACTGGGACACATAATAATAGGCATAAAGCTCAGTGAAGCGATCGGTTGATACGTTTCAGCACCGCATTGATCGCAGGTGTAGGTCGCCACACACATCATCGGCTTAACTTCGGTACAACGAGTCACAATGCCACGAACCGTCACCAACTTACCAATGTGCTCGGCTTTAACCTCGCGTATTGGAATCGTTTTACTCGTCGACATGTCCTTCAAATATATTTCACTACAAACGAAAAACCCCCAGGGGGGATTATGGAGCTCTGTACATTTCAGTTGCACTTACAATCTCCGCATGAGCTCTGGTGGAAATTTATTGCGGGCTTCTCTCTGCTCGTTGGGCTGTCGCATGCGGTTCTCCATCATCAATCTGTGCTCGATGTAAACATCCAGCGCGTCTTTCGCCACGACATCGTGCTCCTTAAACGTCGGTAGTAACTCGTACACAATGTCAGACAACAAACTCGTGTACCTCCTCGTGTTGTTCAGTATCGCCGAGGCTAGCTCGTCGTCATAATCATGAACGTCGTCCAACTCGATGTACATTGCTGTTTGTTGCCTGTGGGCCAACTTGGTGAGCTGAGCTGCATATTTGAAGTTTTTCTGTCCGTTATTGTCTTGAACGCAGTACTCGCTCAGGAAAGTTTTTAAAGAATCTAAAATTGAAGTAAATTACACGAGGATTCGTGAAACTGAAAGCGAAGGCACTTACCTTTGTCTTTATCGTAATTTCTACGGGACATTTTCGCCGTGAAATGTAAAAAGTGAGGCTTATTTTGATGATGATAACCAAAGAAACAAAAACTTTTGGCGGGAAAACAGTGCTACCAACCAAGAACGCCGATTGCGGTAAACACTAAGCGAATATTTTTTTGAAGGAATAAAGCTCTTTGTAAGTTTATTTTAATGAATCAATTGCAATTGCTCTCAGTGAATACAAGGAAGTTGTTTCACAGTTATGGTTTCCGATTCTTTTCGTATATTAGCGGAGTCTCGGTGGCGCCCTCTAGCGACAAAGAGATTGGTTTAAATTCGAACATCTGCGGTGTTGGAAGATTGCTAAATTAATAAATTGTTGTTGTTATTATCCTTCAGACTAGCAAATGCAACCTTTTTTACTGAATAATTTATTTATGTATCAAGGCCAGTCGACGTAAATTAAAGATATTCCGCGAGATTTCGTATCACGTTTAAAAGTTTAATATCAAAATCTGTGATGTTGCCAAACAATTAAACATTTTAAAACTGTTTTCAAATTGAATAAAATTAAAAACTCTCTGGCCCTTATTCTCATTATATCATTAATTTAATGACGTGTTTATTTCCCATGGCGACGCTCGTCCGTCGCTCTCATTAAATTGACATAAAGTTTCTTGTTTATTTTAATCACAACTTTAGCTAAAGGTAGATAGAGAATACGGGCCATCGCCTTTTATGAAATTAGGAAACCTTCTCTTTATTTTTGTTAATTTTTTTTTAAATCTGACAGCATGTTTAGAATTTCTAAATTAAAAAATAATAACTTTGTTCATCACAATATTGGTTTCCGGGTTGGGAACCGCGTCAATTCTTCGTCTTGCCGATGTTTCGTCCATCTCGCCGTGGATTTCTTCAGGGCTTCGTTAGAGGCTGTAGCTGCTGATGTAGTCGCTGCTGCTGCTGTGAAGACTCTGAGATGGACGAAACGTCGGCAAGACGAAGAATTGACGCGGTTCGCGGAAACCAAGATTGTAATGGACAACGGCCGCGGAAGCCTTCAAACCAAATAACTTTGTTGATGATTTTCGTTCAAAACATAAACAAAAGACGATCGATTGTTTAACAAATGCAAGAAACAAAAGAAAATGATTAACGATTTCGATACAAAAAGAAAAAAAACATAAACAAAAGACGATCATTGTTTAACAAATGCAAGAAACAAAAGAAAGCGATTAACGATTTCGACACAAAAAGAAAAAAACATAAACAAAAGACGATCATTGTTTAACAAATACAAGAAACAAAAGAAAATGATTAACGATTTCGATACAAAAAGAAAAAAACATAAACAAAAGACGATCGACTGTTTAACAAATACAAGAAACAAAAGAAAATGATTAACGATTTCGATACAAAAAGAAAAAAACATAAACAAAAGACGATCATTGTTTAACAAATGCAAGAAACAAAAGAAAGTGATTAACGATTTGGATACAAAAAGAAAATTTCGTTTAAACTAAATTAAAGCAAAAGACGCTCGAATTTTGATTTTTTTCTTCGTAGGCAAAAAAAAAACATGATTTTGTTAAGACCATAAACAAAAGTCGATCGATTATTTAATAAACGTAAGAAACAAAAGAACGGTCGGCGATTTCGATCTAAAAAAATTATCTTTAAATTAAGAACGATGACAAAAGACGTTCGAATTCCGAAGGAATTTCCACTTTTTTCTTCACAGAATAATAAAACAAAACACAATCAACTGTGAATTAAATTCAGAATAATCGGGTTTTCTTCTTTGGAAAACCCAAGAAATAAATAAAGTAAGAAAATACGAATGACGGTAAAAAAGAAAACCTACGTCACTGAACTCATTAGTTGTTTGAAAGTCACCAGATCTAGTGACAAAATTACTAAGTTGGCAACGTTGACGGAAGGGTTATTTTAAATTAAAAAATCTACAGGGTTGTACGATTGTCAAATTCATAAGTGTATTTTCCTTCATTTTCACAAAGCAATTAAATTTTTCGTGTAGGTCTGTCGAAGAATATAAATTAAAAATACTCCGTGGAATTTCGTTTTCCACCTTTAAAGGCGATGTTGCCAAATACTTAAACGCTTAAAGTTGGTTTTCTCTCTTGAATTGACCAAAATAGAAAAAGTTTTTGTATTTAGATGGCCGCTTGTTCTGTGTATGGTTAGCACAAGTTCATAAAATAGAAATTAAATTTAAACATGATCCTTCTCTACATATACACTGTGATCAACAATGACTGAAAAATTTAGAAAGTTTGCAAAAGATTTTCATATTTTTATCATTAATTTCTGTTCTTGTGTTTTGGGATTTTAGAAATTAAAAAAAAGGGTTAAGTTTTTCTAAATTTTTCAATAAACCAAATTTTTTTAAGGTACAGAGTTCTGATGAGGCCCAATAAGGCCGAAATACATGTATAAACTCTTTCCTAACACTTTTTATATTGCCAGTTACACAATTTTAATTATTTTTTATAATTTTATAAATTTTATTGCAGGTCGGTTTTGATTGCAGTGGATTCCTTGAGCATCCTCTGTAAGTACAGCTGTCTCGGCCCTATTTGGGGTCTCGTCAGCAAAAGCATAACTCGACAATTGCAACAATTTGTTTTTTAACTTTCATTATGCTTTGACAGCACGCATGGCCACCTTGACTTATTAAGTAGTAAACTGACTGCAATTTGTCAATCTTAATGCAATATTAGCGATCTAAACTTTTCATTATAATTTTATAGATACTAAATGGTTGTCACAGAATGAAACAATGGACAATAACTCAGATGCTTTGTTGATCACAGCGTAGTTAATAATTGAAAGTCAGATCGTTCATAATTTGCTCGATTTGCTCGCTCTTTAATAGCGCCCTAAAGATTTGCTCTCACTCAGTTATGAAGCGTTTTTAAAACTCCCATTACTTATATAGTATGTTCAAAAATGATTGAAAGAATTTCCTGCTGGTTGGTTCATTTTTAAAGGTTGGTACTGATTGCTGTATTTTTTACTATGGACAGCAGAAGGGAAAATTTACAAAAGACAATTTAATTGAGACATTAATAAAACAATTTATGATTTGCACTGATGTTTAGAAGCATTTTTAAGTTACATCTTAATACTGTGATGGCCAAAACGAATGAAATAGTTGGTAGCATTTATTTTAGTGATAAAGCCTTGAACACCGACGATACAAAGAATTATTAGAACGCCACTGATGACTTTTCTATACTATTATCAATTAATCAGAAATATGGAAATCACATGGCAGAGAACAGCACGCCACTGGTACACGGACGTGTGACAGAAATACCAACTTTCTAAAATCAAAATTACTAATACGCCATTCAATCATTTATGAACGCTCTGTATGTGCAGTCATTGCCATAATTGTTTTGACATTCAAATTAATACTGAGTAACCATAAACATTTAATTTCTTTTGCAAGCCACCATGTTTTAAATTCCATTATGGTAAGTTAATTTAAAATTCCAAACAATGACAAATAAAGGCGACTGTAATTTTGGACTTATTACAAAATATCAAATATTTTAAATTAATTTACAAAGAAAAAAAATTACCAATTATTCAGTTAAAAAAAATGTACGGCATACTGATAGAAATTTGGAATATTTAAAAGAAAGCAGGAATGTTATCTAAAATATATTTAATATACAAATGAACACTTTTGTAAAAAAAAAACTAAAACCCTATCGTTTTATACTTAAATATCGTCTTCTTCCTGTTCATCTGGATCGCATATTATAGCCTCTGGTTTCTCATTGTTTATACCTTCCTCATTTTCGTGGGTGCTTGGCATTAATGCACAAAACATTTCCTTCAAGTTTATCACGTTAAAACCTGAGTGCCTTAAAATTCTGTTCACGCTTTCTTTGAGGTTGTTGTAGCCTGCCTCTAGTACGGGATCTGCAGCAAATTCTAAAGAAAGAAAAATAATTTGTATCTGTAATAATATTAATATTGAAAGACGATTATTTCTGGGATCCTCCTCCTCAAAGTGTAAACGAAAAATGTACTCACTTTTTCCATGCTTATGGAGATCGAACATGTTTTGGAAATAAGTCAACTGCAGGTGTAGATCCTTTGCGGAATACTTCAAGCACATAACACCTTTTTCACACAAAGAACAAACCGGACGTTTCCCAGCCAAACGAAGCGGAATATAACTCGTCTCATTCCCACAAGCCTGATCTTCACAAACCATCTCGAATGAATAATACTTATTAATATAACCACGCACGACCATGCTCAACTGATTCTGAATACACGACACATACTCTACAGGCCTCACGTTGCAGTTACCACCAGCACACTTCTCCAAAAATGGCACTCCATTCATCAAGGTGCCCGTCACAGAATTTTCAGTTTTGCACGAGTAGCAAGCGAAAACAAAAGGCTCGCAACCAGCAAAACGAATTGTATTATCGAATTCGACTTCGATATTCTCCGACGTCCTCTGCGTCTTCTTGTAGCTGGAAGGATCGAATCCCAACCAGGTTGCAACCAGATAACCATCGATGCCTGGGATTGGCTCGCACAAGCGTGAAATCACCGGGTGGATCTGCTGGGATAAATAGTAGTTGACATCGAGTTTTAAGGTGGTTGAGTTTTTTAATTCTTCGACGTGATAAGCTCTTTGAGTGGCTGACGCATTCGTTCCATCGATGCATATGACATACGGGACTGTATCCCCGTTTCGAAGCTGCTTTCCCCCCTTCGAGTTATACCGCAAGGCCACCTGTACGTGAGGTAAAGAATTCGTTTGTGCATATTCTTTTGGGTTTTTTGTGAGCTGCTTGGTGATTGTAAGGAGTGACAGGGGGATGGTGTTCGATTCTAAGTCGTCTTTAAGTTTGGCTAAGTGAGTCTGGATGTTTTCTTCACGTTCCTCCTGCGACTGGTTGCTCAAGATGTGGTTCAGAATAACTCTGCCAGCTTCGGCTGAGAGTGGGGACCAATCACGCCTGACTATATCCAAACCTTTGTGCTCCTGCGATTCTTTGAGTTCTCCGGATTTTGTTTTCGTTAGCGTAACAGCCGCATACTTCTTTTTCTTCAGTAAGAGTAGGTATTTGAAGACACCGTCAATGTCTAATTCGACTTGCTTGTACTTTCTGTTTATGTCTGCCTTGATTTTGTTGCCGATCTTCATGACTTCATCGAATTCTAAACAGTTGGTGTTTATCATGATGCTGTCCGTGTCACCATATACGACTTCGTACGACATTTTGTCCACTAGGTCTTTTGTGTTGGTTAAAATTTCACGCCCCCTTTCTGTGATGAAGGCAGCCAATTCCTTGGCGAAAAAACGTGAGTGTGCAAACCCCAAGCAACCGTACATACTGTTCGCAGTTAATTTAAGTGCCGTCTGGCGAATGTGGTATTGCATGTATGAATCGGAGGAAGAATCGACGTTCTTCATCAGCTTCTTGACTTCCCTTCGACTTTCCACTAGTTTCCGGATTTCGGTTGGCAAAATCCCTGCCGGCACGGTTTTATCGGGGACCACAGGCTCTCCATTAGCCCCCAAAACAAACGTAGTAAAACACACGTTATATTCTTGAATAATGCTGGGGTACAACGAGTTGAAATCCATGAGTAAAATCAACTTGTCGTAGAATCCGACTTTGGGGTCTAAAACCAGCCCTCCTGAGTATGTAGGTTTTTTCCTTGTCGTCGGTGCTTCATCCAGCTGACCCTTTCTTACAAACTCCTTGTCTGGAACTATGTAGTTCTTCTCTGAAAACGCGTGCAGTAATAAAAACTCGTTTCTCTCAGAGCGTCCTCCTAGTAAAGTGCGTGACATTACATTCCCTGCGATGTTGGTAATTTGCAAGGCCAGGGGAATCACATTCAACTCGTACATCATTTTTAGTATGTACGCTGTGTCCTGCATGGTTAAAGTGATTAATTTTAGCAAGTCGGCAGAGGTTTGATACATCCTTGGAATCTCCTCGGGCTCAAAACTTATCCTCTGCCCTTCGTTTAGCTTCAACACGTTCTGACATAAAGCATCCAAATCAAACGACCTTGACTTTATCAGTTCCTTAGCAGAGATCTTAATATCACAGATTAACCGTCCGCAAAAAACTTCTTTTTCAAACCGGCCTTTGAAAGGCATTTCATTTCGCCTGATTCTACTTAATTTACTGAACAGGTGGATTCGATGCTGGCGCAGCCTACTACAGAGAAGGTCTATTTGATAACCGTGCAAGTCGTGCCCCACTATTAAATCGGGGTCTATATTTGCAAGTTGGTTGACGAAATAATTGAGCAAACCTTTCTCGCCATCCATTTTCTGGACTTTCGTGCCTTTGTATTGCTGCAGGGCTTCGTGTATGTTGAAAGGCAGGATGCAGTTGTCAGGTTTCGCAAACACTGAAACATACAGCTAATTGCAAACACCCGAATTGAATCACTTTGTTTGAGATTTACCGCAAAAGTGTTGTTGGAAAGGTGGATTCGGAGCTTGTTTATCGACTGCGTATTTCTGTTGCGCAAGAAGGGATATCATCACGATTTCATTTTTCAATCCGAGTTTACTGTCGCTGCTGACAATCGTTCGCATGTTTACAGCAGCTACTACCATGGGAGGTGGTGGAATTGGTTTCATCGCTTTCATTACAGAAATATTAGCGGCTTTGAGGCAGTTGATTTCTAACTTGCACCAAGTTAGGGGATTTGACACCGCCTCTGGGTTCGTAACATCAAGCCAACAAGGCCCCTTAATTTTTCTGTCCAACAAAAAAATCTCCATGTAACTTGAATTCACCCCGAAAATTCTGGAGTAAGTATTTCCGGAACAGTTTTCACTGTTGATTGGGGGTGACTTTGCCTAAAGCATAAATAATTATTAAATTAAAGTAAGGATTTGTCTTCCGAATAAATCAAACCCAGATGAATATTTGGATAGACCTACATTTGGTCATTATAAATAACATGTAAAAAGTTCCCATTGATATCATCTTGCAGGGTTACCAAATTGGGCGAAATTCTGCCATTTGGGCTACATTTTAGGCGCATTTGGCGACTAGTGCTTAATTTGGGCCACTCCCTTCAAATAACGAACTTTCAAGAAAATTCTATCTCTAGTCATACATGGAAACAAATGTATATTCCGACTAGAAATTTGAAATTATTTATTTATTTTTGATATTTTAATTTTTTTAATGTGTACAGTCATGTGCACCTAAATTGTACCTCCTGCACGTTTTCGTTTACTTCCCATTTGTCTCTTTTTCAATTGTTTTTTGTTTGCTTCTTGCGTTTCATTTTTCGTTTTTGTTTTTATTTTAATTTTTCCTTTGCATTAAGTTTTTCATTCGTCTTTAGTTTTAATTTTTTCCTTGTTTTTCACTTGTCTCTCTTTTCATGTTTTATTTACTTCCGATTTGTCTCTTTTTCGATTGCTTTTTGTTTTCCTTTTCTACTCATCCTTAATTTGTTTCACTTAAAATTTTGTTTTTCATTTTTTTATTTAATTCTTTGCGTTTGTTTTCTTTTTTCCTTTCCATTGACCTTTTCATTTGTTCTTAGTTTTTCATATGATTTTTTCTTTTTAATTTTCTCCTTGTTTTTCACGCATCTCTTTTTTCATTTTTTACTTAATTCCGATTTATCTTTTTTCAGCTGCTTTCAGTTTTCCTTTTCTACTCATTCCTCGTTTGTTTCATTCCATAATTTTCCTTTTTCTTTTAGGTTTTCATTTGCCTTTGATATTTCTTTGATTTTTTTTTTTCGATAAAAAAACAATGACATACCTAAATCAGTGTTAGAAATTGTCATTTGTTTTTCACTTCTCTCTTTTCGTTTACTTCCCATTTGTCTCTTTTTCAATTGCTTTTTGTTTGCCTCTTGCGTTTTATTTTTCGTTTTCGTTTTTATTTTAATTTTTCCTTTGCATTAAGTTTTTCATTTGAATTTTCGTTTTAATTTTCTCCTTGTTTTTCATTTGTCTCTCTTTTCATGTCTTTATTTACTACCGATTTGTCTCTTTTTCAATTTCTCTTTATTCTCCTTTTCTACTTTATCCTTCGTTTGTTTTATTTTAAATTTTGTTCTATTTTAAATTTTGTTTTCATTTTTTCATTTCATTCTTTGTTTTTTTTTTCCTTTCCATTGAGTTTTTCATTTGATTTTTTCGTTTTAATTTTCTTTTTGTTTTTCACGTGTCTTTTTTTTTACTTAAGTCTGATTTGTCTCTTTTTAAGCTGGTTCCTGTTTCCTTTTCTGCTCATTCTTCATTTGTTTTATTTTCTATTTCAAATTTTGTTTGTCTTTTGTCTTTCGTTTTTTCATTTCACTTTTGGTTTTTGTTTTTCTTTTGTTTGTCTTTTTTTAATTTTCCTTTCCCTTGAGTTTTCAGTGTGTCTTTAGGCTTTCATTTGATTTTTCGTTTTAATTTTTTCCTGGTTTTTCAGTTCTTTCTCTTTTCATGTTTTATTTACTTCCAATTTGTCTCTTTTTCAATTTTTTTTTGTTCTCTTTTCCACTTATCCTTCGTTTGTTTTATTTAATTTTTTTTCATTTTTTCATTTCATCTTCGTTTTTTTTTTCAAATTTTTCCTTTGCATTGAGTTTTTCATTTGTTTTTAGTTTTTCATTTGATTTTTTCGTTTTAATTTTCTCCTTGTCTTTCACGCGTCTCTCTTTTTATTTTTTTTTACTTAATTCCGATTCGTCTCTTTCCGCTGTTTTCTGTTGATTTCTACTCATTCTTCAATTGTTTTATTTTGTATTTTAAATCTTGTTTGCCTTTTGTTTTTCATTTTTTTCTTTTCGTTTTTGGCTTTTGTTTCTCTTTTGTTTATTTTTTTTTAATTTTCCTTTCCATTGAGTTTTCAGTCTGTCTTTAGTCTTTCATTTGATTTTTCGTTTTAATTTTCTTCTTGTTTTTCACTTCTTTCTCTTTTCATGTTTTATTTACTTTCAATATGTCCCTTTTTCAATTGCTTTTTGTTTTCCTTTTCTACTCATGCTTCATTTGTTTTATTTAAAATTTTGTTTTTCATTTCATTCTTCGCCTTTGTTTTTTTTTTCAAAGTTTTCCTTTCCATTGAGTTTTTCATTTGTTTTTAGTTTTTCATTTGATTTTTTAGTTTTAATTTTCTCCTTGTTTTTCAAGCGTTTCTCTTTTTATTTTTTACTTAATTCCGATTTGTTTCTTTTCTAGCTGCTTTCTGTTTTTCTTTTCTACTCATTCTTCATATGTTTTATTTTCTATTTTAAATTTTGTTTGCCTTTTGTCTGTCATTTTTTCATTTCACTTTTGGTTTTTGTTTGTTTTCTTTTTAAATTTTCCTTTCCATTGAGTTTTCTGTATATTTTTAGTCTTTCATTTGATTTTTCATTTTAATTTTCTCCTTGTTTTTCACTTGTTTCTCTTTTCATGTTTTATTTACTTCCGATTTGTCCCCTTTTCAATTGCTTTTTGTTTTCCTTTTCTACTCATGCTTCATTTGTTTTAATTAAAATTTTGTTTTTTATTTCATTCTTCATCTCTTCTTTTTCAAACTTTTCCTTTCCATTTCTTCATTTATCTATCCACCGGTTGAGTATCAATTATTTTTTTGTTCTTTTCATTTGTTTGTAATTTCTCGGTCGAGTTTTCTTTTGTTCCTTCTTTCTGAATTTAAATTATACTGAAATTAAATAAACTTTTGATATAATAAAAAAAAGGAAATTATGTGGCACCATCTATATAAACCTTGTCGGACTATGGTGTTTAAGCGCGAAATTTAAAATGTATAAAAATTATCGAAGTTGCCAGAGCAAAGACGTCGATTGTTTTTTTTTAAATTTCTTTACAACAAATAGAGTTTCGAATAATGTTTTAGATTCTGTTATAGAACAGCATTTCGAGGTATTTTGAAACGATTTTAATCAGGTATTTATTTAGAAGAAAAAAATGAAACGAAATTATTACGAAATTATGCTGCGTCAGCGCCATCTACATGAATTTTTTTGAACTACGATTTCTTGCGCGAAATTTAAAATAATTTTTCTTCTTTTATATTTTAATCAGTCTCCTGCAAGATACCTTTATATTTTTGAGCGTTTCTCCACTCTAACCAGATATTTAGAACCGAAATTGTGTTACGTCAGCGCCATCTACATACATTTTGTTGAACTACTATTTTTTGCGCGGAAATTTGAAATTAATTTTTTCTTCGTTTCTATTTTAATCATCCTCATGCAAGATACCTTTATATTTTTGAAGGTTTCACGACTCTAACCAGATATTTAGAAGAAAAAAATGAACTGGAATTGAGTTACGTCAGCGCTACCTACATAAATTTTATTGAACTACGATTTTTTGCGCGAAATTAAAATAATTTTTCTTCTTTTATATTGTAATCAGCCTGATGCAAGGTACCTTTATATTTTTGAGGTCAGCGCCATTTACATAAATTTTGTTGAACTACGTTTTCTTGCGCGAAATTTGAAATTAATTTTTTTTTTAATATATTTTAATCAGGATGATGGAAGAAACCTTTACATTTTTGAGCGTTTCACGACTCTAACCAGATATTTAGAAAAAAAATGAACCGAAATTTTGTTACGTCGGCGCCATCTACATAAATTTTGTTGAATTAGGATTTTCTGCGCGAAATTTGAAATCAATTTTTTCTTCGTTTATATTTTAATCATCCTCATCCTTACGTCAGCGCCCTCCAGATAAATTTTGTTGAACTACGATTTTTTGCGCGAAATTTTAAATTCATTTTTCATTTACATTTTGATCATCCTCATGCAGCTGAGAGAGAAACGTCGATTTTCACTTTCTTCTATTCATTTGATTCGCCGTTGTTTGGCGCCATTAATTAAATTCTTTTCGGCACGAATTGAATTAAATTTTTCGTGTTTGTTTCGAGCGCGTTATTTAGTAAACGGTTGATTGCACGTAAAAAAATATATGAACTTTCTTGTAGGGAATTGACTAACATATATATTTTTCATAACTTAGACTATTGTCAGACTAACAGGAAACGAGATATTCACGAAGAATAATTTTTCGTGACCTCTGACCTTGAATAATATGAAGAGCCGGCATGACATCGAGGTGGACACTTTGCAGGTTGTTTATAATGACTAAATAAACCAATAAATACAAATATTCACCTAGGTTTGAATTTTTTTTCGAAGCTACCACCTTTATTAAAGTGATTTCACTTGATTGTCAATCAAATCAATCCAATTTACTCACCGAATAACGCACTTCCAGGTAATCGGATTCGGCTGGCACAGTTGGATCGAAAGCGTAATGTTTTGTGACTTTTCGAGATTTAAACGATTCCAGTTGCAACTGACTGGACGTAGTGTTATTAAATTCGTGATATACATCGAGCAGTGTTACTGATTTTGATTCATCATTTTTAAACTGAAACAAATAAATTAAGACTACGCTATTTCCTGTACAAACAAGATTGGATTTAATTTCTTGAACAGTAGTTTATATTATTCATTAATAGAATCAAAAATCGTCTGCAAAAATAAAAAGTATTCCAATTCCAAATAGTCCAAGTTCATTGTAGAAATATTGTACAAAAAGACCTTCACAAAATAGACTCAAAACTGATATACTTTTATATGCAATAGAGAGCTAAGTCTTCTATTGAAGTTCTATCTTTGATAATAATTGGGATAATACCAAACCACTTACATTGGTCCGAGGTAACAAATAAATTTTGCGTTCAATGTTTCTGACAGCAACGCAGCAACTGACGAATGAATTAAGCGACTCATAGTAGGTTTTACCAAACAGAAACACCACGCCAGGTTGCGACCTCCTATCCTCGAATGCATCCCACCAAAAAAACCGGAAAACTCGCTGGTTATCTTCGTTCGTTACAATTGGCAGATCAGTCGAGCTGATGTCGATGACGGAACCAATTTCTTCATTGCAACCCTCCATCTGCATCGTGTTCCATCCACTGAGGAGTTGCTCTTCCGTTATTTCCTGCTGCTTTGGTTTCGTACTTTCGATTTTTGGTGCTTCACCTTCTTCAATTTGTGTCATATCGAGATCATCATCGAAGAAGTCTATTTCATTAAACGTACTTGAAGTTTCTGCCACATCCTGGGCTTCCATGCTTTCCTCCATGCTTTTCTTAGATGGCTGCTCCTCAATTCGTGCTTGTACTTGCTCTTCAATATCCACATCATTGTGTTTAATGTCGGCATTATTCTGCTTGATTTCCTTTAAAATATTCTCAGGCTTAAACACATGTGTTTTTTTTGGGGTTTCAATGAACGTTTTTCTCCTTTTGTTCGGGGTTGTTAACTTTGGTTTTGGCATGGAAAATGTCTTCAGGTAATTCTTAGCTGCTTCTTTTTCAGTGTAGGTTGAGTTACCGTGGGCCGTTGTGTTTGGGACGTTTGAAACTGGCTTGCCATTTGTGCTGGGCTCGTTATCAATTTCTTGAATTAGTTCGGAAAGAATGTCGTCTTCTTCGAGGTTGACGCTCTGAAATAAATCATTTTATTAGTCAAGAAGAGCCTTTAAACAAGAGGGCATGAAGACACTACTTAGTTTTGCACAATACTTAAGATAACAAGTAAAACAAACTCCTTGAATTAAAAAAATTTCTTATTACTAAGCAATCTAGAATAGCAAAGATAATTTCAACGAAATAATTAATTAACGTAAAAGAAAAATTACTTCTTTCTTTTTGGTGGGCATATTCGATAGCATATACTGTAAGCTGCCTTTGCCAGCATTCTCGGAAACGGCTTTCCTCTTCTTTTTGGCCGACTTTGCATTTTTTGAGGCAGATGCAATCGACTCAGAATCAAGATCGTCATCAAATATGTCCCTGCCATCCTCAATGTAGCCACTACCATCTAAAAAATTGAACCAAATTGAGCCAGAGCGACTTCATTTCACCCTAAAGTACCGTCGTCCACAATCCAATCATCATCGCTTCGCTTAAGAACTTCCTTCACGTAAACCTTCTCATCGACGACTTCGTAAACGTTGTCCACCTCTGAGATTTCGTACTTGTGCTTGGAGCCCTTAAGCTTCTTTAGTCGTTCGAAAGCAGCAGACTTTCCGGTTTTGTCAAGTTTCTTTCGTTTGCTTCGGCCTTCAGTAACTTCTAGAAAATTAATTCCGGCTGAAAAACCACTTCTCTTTCTGCAGGTGGTACTTACCAGGTTCCATTGTAAACGTTTCAGTTTAAATAAAAGTTAATAATAACCTGTAAATCAATGAAGTCCGACTTTGGCGGGAAACTCTTTAAACTAACCTAAAACAATTTGATTGGACCAGTGTCACCAACGCGCAAAAACAAAAATCCCCTGAGAGTTGTCAAAAAACCCTTTTCCAAGATAAAATCCCTCAAAATTCATTGAATATATAAATTTAAAAAGAAGACAAACAAAAGACGATCAGTTTTACAACGCAATTCGGCTAATTAATAATAAATTCAGTGTTGCCAACCCATTAATTACGATTTCCCCCATCTAAGATTTAAAAATCCCCCTAATGAAAGACATGTTCCCCTAAAATTTGATTTTATTTACAAATCTGCAGGTGTATATTTCTATTTCTTTTTTAAATCATTTTTGGTTTCCTTTACTTTAATGTAGCTAAAAAATTAGTTCTAAATATTATAGCGTTTTCGTTTATTTTAATTTTAATTTAACGTAATAATGCGAGATGTTAGTGTTAGTCTTAGTGTTAAAAAAGAACCCTGAAAAATCCCCTAAAGAACGTTATCCCCTAAATTCACCCTTTGACACTTAAAATCCCCTAAATTTAGGGGGAAATCCCCTAAGTTGGCAACACTGAATAAATTTAAAAAGGGAAACAATTTGAAAAAAATAAAATAATAAAAACAGAAGACGGTCGATTTTACGACACAATTTAATAGATTAATAATGATTTTGAAAAAATTATAAAAATGCAAGAGAAACATTGGAATTAAAACAAAATTTAAATAATAATGAAAACAAAAGATAATCAAATTTACCGCACAATAGATTAAAGAAACAAAGAAAACAAAAGATCAAGATTTTTGAAAATCTATAACAATAACGTCTACAAAAAATAGAAACAAAAAATAGTCGCTGTTAAAACACAATCCAATAGATTTATATGTTTTAGAAAGAAACATCAAACAAAGACTTATTTTATTATTTACGTTCTACATGATTAATACATTATATAAAAAAAAGAACTAAAAACCTTGGCGCAGCTCAATATTTCACAAATGCAATACAATTCGTCCTATATTGATGACAAGCAGTGTTACCAGAGGTGACGATTTATCACCAGATCAACTTAGTGATTTTGTTGTTGAATTATTATCTGGTGATTACTAAAAAGAATCCGGATCTTCATAAATAAGTAAATTTTTATATTATTAGTTGTGTTGAACATGTCAGTCAGAAAGTCCAAACACAAGCGACATCTTACATTCTATAAATACATTAATAAAGTGTTGTAAAGTAAAAGTATTTACAGTTTTCCTGTACTTGTAATATTTTGTTTTTGTGCAACTTGTTATATTTTTAATAATCTCTTTTTGTTAGCAAAAATATTTCGAGATTTTTGTTTTTTTAATTTTTTTTTTCAATTTTTTAACCTATTAAATTGTGTTTAAAATCGATTGTCTTTTGTTTCTTTTTAATTTTTTTTAGTGTTTTCTTTGTTTTGTCACAATTCTTTTCGAATTATTTTTATTATTTTTCAATTTTTATTGTTTTGTTTTTTTTTGTTTTGTCACCGATGTTCTAAAATTTTTTTTTTTTTAATTTATTTATTAGTGTGTTAAATTATGTTGTAAAATCTATTGTCTTTTGTTTCTTTTTATTATAATTTTCAATTTGATTAGTTTTTTATTAGTTTATTTTGTTCTTTTCGAATTATATTGATTATTTTCGAATTTATCAATTTTTTAAATTGTATAGTAAAATCGATTATCTTTTGTTTTTTAATTTTATTACATATTTATTTCTTGAATTTTTATTATTTTGTTTTCTTTGTTTTGTCACAATTCTTTCAAATTATTCTTTTTTTTAATTTATTAATCTGTTGAGCTGTGTTGTAAAATTATTTCATTTTGTTTCTATTATTATTTTTTTATTTGATTATTTTTGAGCTTTTATTTTTCTCGCCATTCTTTTCAAATTGCTTTTTTTTGTAAATTTATTAATCTGTTAATTGTGTTGTAAAATCGATTGTGTTTTGTTTTTATTTTCATAGTTTCTTTTTAATTTAAATTTCCTATTTTAAAGTAGGCTTGATTTAACTAAAATTTAGAGTGTAATCGGTTTCTCTAATTACGGTAGTATATAAACAAATAGGGACTTTATATCAGCTTCCAGCTCCTTTTACGAGATAAAATTTGCAAATACCTTTTTTTAGAACAATTTATTTCCTAGGTTGGCAACGTTGGTGATGTTTCGTCTTTGACAGTTGGTGACGCAAGAAAGAAGAAGAGAAGGAAAAGAAAACGTCCTTCTTTCATTTGTTGGCGAACGGTACGTCAAATTAAGTTTTATAATTTTTCTAAATTATTCCATCAAATTCAGTTCATCAGCATTTCAGCCGCTTTTAATTAATTAAACATCGTTTAATAGAAGCGTCCATGATCATATTTTACGTGAAGCGACTGGCCATGATGAACATTCGCCAGCACCATGTTTTAGGTTAGGTTATGTTTACCTTTTTCTTCTAATTTTGTAGCGCGGGGAAAATGGGGCGTGTAATTCGCGCACAGCGTAAAGGTGCAGGGTCCGTGTTCAAGTCCCACACGAAGAGGAGAAAGGGGGCACCCAAACTGCGCTCGTTGGACTACGCCGAACGCCATGGGTATATCAAGGGTGTCGTTAAAGACATTGTACACGATCCGGGTCGTGGGGCCCCGTTAGCTCTCGTTCACTTTAGAGATCCGTACAAGTTTCAGACCAGGAAAGAGCTGTTTATTGCACCTGAAGGAATGTACACGGGACAGTTTTTGTATTGCGGAAAGAAAGCGAATTTGCAAATTGGTAAGAGATTTATTTAGGTAATCTTGCAGTTTAGGAGCCCATTGTGCATGTAATATGAAATGCTTTTTTTTTTTATAATTGTCAGATTTACCTTTTTTTTATTAAGATAAAGTATCATTTATGTAAAGTAGTAGTCATTTTCTTCCTCTTGCCAGATATGTGTATTAATGGGTCCCTATATTACAGGTTAATATATTAAAACGAAATAATGGTACTTTTTAAAATGATGATTTCTATGAGACCTACCTGATTATTATTATAATTAATGAAGATGTTAATTAGAGGCTCTTTCTGAAGTTGTTGAATTGACCATAAGTGGGTGGAAGTTTTGGAATTTTTTTTTGATCTGAATTATTTTGTAGGGAATGTGTTACCTGTTGGCTCAATGCCTGAAGGTACCATTGTATGTAACTTGGAAGAAAAGACGGGTGATCGCGGTCGATTGGCGAGAGCTTCCGGAAATTACGCCACCGTCATTGCTCACAATCATGACACGAAGAAGACCAGGGTAAAGTTGCCATCTGGAGCTAAAAAAGTCATTCCATCCAATAACAGGGCTATGGTCGGTAGGTTACATTTGGGAAAAGTTTATTAACAATATGGGACCTTTTTTGTTTATATTTTTTTATTCATGCTTTTCTAAATTTCATTTTACTTAAAAATTCTTTCCAATTTCGATCAATTTTTCTTTGCAACAGGATTTTTGAGAAGCATTTACTAGCATAAGAGTTTCGTCACATTTCTATTTCAATTTTTATTTATTTTACAACTACATGTTGTCTAAAATAATAAATTCTTGACATTTATTAAAAGCTTCTCTTTGTGTTTTAATGTTATAGTTAATTTTACTTTTTTCTTAATTATCACAATAGGTATAGTGGCAGGTGGTGGCCGTATCGACAAACCAATCTTGAAGGCTGGCCGTGCATACCACAAGTACAAGGTCAAGCGTAATTGCTGGCCTAATGTGCGTGGTGTCGCTATGAACCCCGTTGAGCATCCTCACGGTGGTGGTAACCATCAACACATTGGTAAAGCTTCGACTGTCAAGAGGGGCACGTCCGCTGGTCGTAAAGTCGGTCTCATTGCTGCGCGTAGGACAGGCCGTATCCGTGGTGGTAAAGTGGAGTCCAAGAAAGAAGATTAGGCGTATAGAGGAGTTTTGTGAAATGACCTTGATTTTTTGTTTGAAATACTCACATGCTTTGGAGTTTGTATGGAGTATTGCATGTAAAATATATGGGCCGTTCATTATTTAATTAAGTTGTTTGATTTATTACTTTAAGGCCTTGTTTATTCACTTTCAAATAACTTTAACCTTCAGTTTATTTCCATACTAACAATTATTTGTACAATTGTTACTATGGCAATAAATCGGAAGATAAAGTTAATTGAAAGTGAATAAATCAGGGCCTAAATGTTACCTTTATGGAATTTTAGCATTAATTAATTAAACATCTACTGCATTGGTGGCCGACAGTGGATTGTGTTTTTGCAAAAAAAACCATTTAAAAAAAAAATCAAAACTTAGAAATTAACAACTGGGTTGCGTATTTTTCTCACTCGCAATATTTAATATATTTTGAGTCCCGCTCATCTGTTTCAAGATACCTTGTGCTTACATTATTACTAAACTTCGGACATTTCGGAGCGTTGTCATAACTACGCAATGAATAGGCAATTATCATTAGTCCTCGCGTTGCGTAACTATGGCAACGCTTCCAAATGTTGCGAGCCCGATTATTACGATAATAATGGACACCCTTGTTTTAGAAATTAAGTACTTTTGTCCAGGACTACTCAACAATCAATCAATGTTTGGTCAAGGGTAATGCTATCCATAATTCTCTACCAGCAGTGAATAATCATTATTCACCGTGTCATGGCAGCCATTATTGTTTACGGTGTTCAATGAAGTAAATTCGAGTAAAATTCTAGCAGAACTTAAAATCGCCTTAAAATAATTTACAAAAATATTCAAAGATTAACGATTGAAAATTTGTTTTGCCCACTCGCAAATGTTTATAGTCCTACCACTTCGTTTAACATATAGCCTTACCAGATGGTTTTAGTGACGTTGTTATTTAAATGTAATAAAAAATTCTTGGTATTTATAGTCGTGGACAAAGTATAGTATAATACTCGTTATAATGGCTATTTTTGCCTCGGATAATTGCAAAAGTCGCCCGCTCGTGTGTAAGTTATCCTCGGTAATAATAGCATCGTGTATAATATTAATCTATAATATAAAAAAGTAGCTTTTTGCTAGCACCCTGATTGGTCTCAAGCGTCTGAAGCTGTCGGGTTGGCGTATTGGGCTAGTTATTCATGTTAGTCAGTATTGCCAGCTGCGGCTGCGACATACTTACTGGATGTTTTTTTTCCTTCGACATTCGCCTTACAAATTGAGAAAACGCAGAATACTCAGTTCGAAGGAGCCGGTATTAATCCGAAATACAATCTGACACATAAGTGCGAGTTATTCTATTAATTGTAAGTAATAAACTCAACAAAATATTTAGTTTTGAAAACAGAAAAAAAACTATTTAATGATGAAATTGCCCACTATGATTTCCATTTAAAAAATATAACTTTATATTATAACTCGAAAATTTAACTAAATATAAAAAAAAACAACTACACCACTGAATTGTATTTGAAAAAGTGTCCTAATAATGTTAAAGCAGTTTTTTTAATAATTCTAAGAGTAAACGAGATATTAACGAAAACGACAATTATCTTATAACTTGAAAACAAAAGAAGATAGCTAATTTTTGGTTTACACTATTGACTTTATCATTAAAAAGGAGATCGACCCCTTGGCCACTAGTATTTTTTTCTATCTCTTTTATGTAGTTATAGAGATGCCCATAGGCACGACCTACTAGATTTGACGAGACAGCGCGTCTTTATCTGGCTCGGGTAATTTATTAGTTCAAGTGTTTCTCCGCTGGCGCCACTTACCTTAAAAATTCGGATGTGAATTTCACAGCGTCATTTTAAATTCCCGTCAAGCTATTACAGGTTATGGTAAGTACAGTTGTATTTTCTTGCTCAAATGTAGTTTTCTTTTGTTATTTATGGTGTTTCTTATTCAGGTAATTAGCACCAATGCGAGGAAATTTTGCGTTAAATGAAATATTGCCCAGGCCAATTAAGAACTCTGTTCCGTGAAATCTAGTAGGTCGTGCCCCTAAGTGACATTGAAATTAATCCATCCTGTACATATGACATGAATGACCTCTTTTGAATTTTTATTCGAAGGAAATTCAGTAATTTTTTGTGCATTTATTAGTGTTGTTAATTTACTTTTAATGTTAACTTACTGGTAATGTTACGTCTCATTTTTTCTTTTGTTAATAAAAAGGGGTTTTCAATTTATTTTTTTTTATATTATACTATTTCCACTAAATAATTTTTAGATTTGAAATTATCTAGTCTTTGTTCTTTCATTATCATTGGAAGTTTAATTTACCGATGGTCTTTTGTTTTCTGTCTTTATCTTTGTAATTGTAAATCTTCCTTTTTTCTTCATATTCTTTTTCTGCTGAAATTTTTATAATTTTCTCCTAAATTAGTTTTCCGTTTATTTTTTATCAAAAAATTTCTTTTCTCTTCTAACTTTATTTTGAAATTGCCGATTATCTTTTGACTTCTTAACTGAAATGTGTTTTGTTCCTCTATTTTTCATTGGAAGCTCAATAGTATATCGATCATCTTTTGTTTTCTATCTCTATTTTTGGATTAAAACGTTTTTTTTTGTTTTTTCTTACTGGGTTTTTTCATTTGCAAACTTTGCCTTTTCCATTTCTTTATATCTTGAATTTTATTAGTTTTTTTAATGAAATTTGGGAATACCTTTTTTAAATTTTTTTATATTCAAATTTTCGCCACAATTTTTTCTCAATTTTTCACTCAATTGGTATCGCCTTTTGTTTTTATTTATTTTATATTATTTTAACACATCAGTGTGGTTTTTCTTTTGTTTTTTTTTCAATTTAGAAAGGATATTGTTTGAACTTTTCTGCAATTATCTCTCTTCTTTTGTTTGTTTGTTTCCGACAACTGCTAAAATGGTAAAAAAACGCGTTTTCCGTTATATTGGCAACACAGGTAACATTAAAAAAAATGCCGGTAACAAGTGAGTGTTACCTTATCGGTAACACCGGAAATTTACCGTAGGTAATACAGATACGAAAGCTAGGCATTTCCGCCGTTTCACATTCCGCCATTGTTTTAGTAGTTTATCTATCAAACCGTTGGTTAGTTTGTGAGGTTATGAAATGCGGTGCACTGTTAATCGAATGATTTCACGCGAGTTTCATTTCTATCTTTATTCGTTGATGAAAATAGAAAATTGAAGAAAGGTGCATTAATGTTTTGAAGCGGTAAGTAGAATAATCGAATAATGCATCATGCTTACGAACCACTTAAACAATGGCCGAAGGTTATGGAATTTTACTACGTGACATCTATAGCACCGCCTCGAGCCTTCGCATCTGGGTAGTCTGTGCCGTCAGGTAATGTGGTAAAAAACAACACTAGAAATGACATCATTTTTAGCGGCAGTTTGGCGTCCAGTTATTAAAAAACTTCCACGTTTGGAGTTGGCCATGACTTATGATAGCAAGAAACACAGCATGTCTTTACTACAGGCAGATCGAAATTGATTGCCCTGATCCTACACTGATTTACACGAACTTGATATCAATATTTACATCCCATTATTAAAATGAAGTTATCTACAAAATGAGATCTAGGAAAGATAGTAGATATCCTAGGATTTTGTTGATAGTTCATTGCCGTTCATTCACAAAAAATGGTTTTTTTCATTGTCATAGTAATCTGATTAAACAATAATTATGTTCCTTATTAATTGGATTAGGTTTGGATGTAACTTTCGTGAGTGTTCTATGCACGCCACAAATCGGCACTGCTTTTCGTTCTAGCCTTCATGTTATAGATGTAAATATTGCCATCACGTGCTCACGGAAAGTAGTGTAGGATCAGGCCAATCAATTTCGATCTCCCTGTATATCAAGTAAAGTAAGAGAGGTTGTGATTACAGCACCGACATACGTTCACCGAACCAACACCAACTACAAAACATGGACGTTTTTGCACTTTCGCAAAAGAAAAACAAAAGACACTTACGGGTGACATGCTTTAAATTTTCGTCGTCAGTTTTTTGGGGTTCAATTTTGTGTATTTTCGCTGCCGGTTTAACGTTCAACATCTCAAAAATCACCTATATTTATTAAAGAAATAAGAAATTCAATAAATTCTTTAGTTAAAGCAAAAAACAAAACACTAGCGTTTTAGGATCTGCCAACACAAATGTAGGTAATACACATTCTATTCTTTTGATTAATTAATTTTAATTGCACGTTTTTACTTTCCGTCCAAAAAATTCTTTGTTTTAACTAACTGGGCCGCACTTTCGTTATTCTAATTTACATTTAATTCAGTGAGTTTTTAAATTGCATAATTTGGAAGTGTAATAATTCGTTGCGTGTCCACGGTGAAAGTTATAGTTATAAACAAATGCACTTTGTTTAATTCGTCGTTGTGTTTTGAGCGTAATTGGGAGCGTTGCGAAACGGCCGCGCCGTTTGGAAACTTCTCGGTTGCAGCGGATTTTCGTTTTTTTTTCGTCCAGCTTGAAACAAAAGCGTCGCGCATCGTCTGTCTATGGTAGCACACTGTCACGTTCACCGTGCAAAATCCGAAAACTAAATGACATTTCCTGCTCATCAATTTTCCACATAAAAAAAATTTCAGTGCAAATTCGAGATAAGTAAAAATTGGTCCACAAGTTCAGTTCATATCTCCATCGATCACCTGTCGGGAAACGGCGGAACTAAGCCAGCGAGACAGCCATTTTTATTAGACTTGCGCGCATTAGCTTTCGTGCATCGTGTGGAATCGCAAATTGACGCCTTTTGTGCTTTTGCCAGAGACGCTGGATAGTTTTGTATTACGGGACGTTAACTGTGAAAAGTTCCAACACAAGTACTGATTTGTAGTAATATGAGTAATGCACCCAACCACAATGGATCAGGTCTAGAGCAGCAGGTATGTTGGTTAGGATTTTTGTAACACATATACACGTTTTTCACGACCCGGAAGCCTGGACAATGGAGGTCGCTATGGCTTTCCACTATCGATCGCCACATCTCACTTATTTGCCCCTTTTTTTCTCCCAACTCGCTGTATTTAGAACGCAATTAATATCACCTAGGGGCAAGAGGAAGATGTGTCATTGTCATTTGGATTAATTCTCCATTATTCCTTGCGAAATTCACAAATCTTCATTTTAACAGTGAAAAAAAATTATTCTTTTTAGTTTGCTGGTCTGGACTTGCAGAGTCGCAATAACAGCGGCAGGTACGTGCCTCCTCACCTAAGAAATAAGCAACAGAGTCAGTGTGATAGCAATTCTGATAGAGATAGGGGTGACATAAGAAGCGGAAGTGGCCGCAACACTTACAGTAACCGCGGTCGAGACAACCGTAACGACCGGCAAGCAGATTTTTCGAGCTTTAACACTCGGTAAGTACCATTCATATCCATAGTTTAACGTAAGAGTTTCGGTTTTCTTATTCTAATCACCTCTTAAATTTGACATTCGGTCATCATCTTTACGTGTAGGTATTGACTTACTGATAAATAAATGTAATTGCAATATCTCAGTGATAAATTAAGAATGTGATTTTAGATTTGGCTTTGACTTTTAATTTTCAGTTTAAAGTCAGGCGGTGAATCACTTCTAAAAATAGGGGTGTTCAAAACTGATCCTGTGACTTGTAGCTGTACCCACTTGCATATCTTATGGAGGCAGGAATTCCCCGATACAAATTTAGATTGTGTCAATACGAAGGGTTTCTCTAGTTAGTATACCTTACTTTGTGTAAACCAAAACTATTATACAAAGATTATACAATATTGTTGTGGCAGGGAGACTTGAGCAATCATTTTTAGTATTTGCCAATGTGAATTTGGTGTTATTGCACAATTAAAAATGAAATTTGTCTGCGTGTTTTGAACCAAGCTTTTTTCAATCACTAGCAGAAAGCGTATAAATCTACTGTAGCCAGTGTTTACACGTACTAATTTGTAAAGTGGAAGTGTTTACAACCGATGAAATGTAAACTTTGACCAGTAAATGCATGCGTTTTCACATCTGATTTGGTAAAAGTATGCACGAAGAGAAACCAAATGAATAGAAATGGTGGAGGCAGAAGACATCCACGTTTGATGTTGACAGGTGTCATCAAAGGAAAGGCTTTCTTATTCAAAATTGCAAAACATTCTATGTTCTTAGTAGCTAATTTCAATAAAAACACTTCAGCAAAACAGCTGCCTCTGCAGGATCAATGAAATAATGCAAAATCACATGGAAAAAAAAGGATGTGTGCAAAAAAGAAAGTTTTATGTATGTTATTTAAAGTTCCACCCTAGTTTACCTTGTTGCAATAAATATAGTCATATTATTAAATTAATTTGCATTAAAGTATTAGGTATTATGTATTTCTTATTTGTTTTTATTTGGCTTGTATTTTGCTTTCCTGGTTGATCGATTAAAGTCTTATGTTTTCCTTTCGTTTATGAAACGAGCAGAAAAATATTTTGAAACTGTACTTATTTTGCTTTAACCGTTATTGAGTTATTTTTAATTTGAGACTCGCTAATTATATTACTCCAGGACTACTTCCTATCAACTTGTTAACTGTATTTTGATAATTCATTTGTATGGGAGATATGTATGTATGGGAGATATGTATGTATGGGAGATATGTATGTATGGGAGATATGTATGTATGGGAGATATGTATGTATGGGAGATATGTATGTATGGGAGATATGTATGTATGGGAGATATCTATGTATGGGAGATATGTTCTTTTAGAAATAAGAATGGAAAAAGCAAACACGCAGATTTGTTTCTAATAGTCAAAGTTGACGAATTTTGCATAAAAATTTAAGTAATCTTGATGATTTCTTATATCAACTACATTCTCATTTTGTTATCTTGTTATTTATCAAAATCCATTGATATACATTAGGAGTATATTAGTGAATAGTTACTTTTACTTATCAATTCTAGCAAATATGCTAGGAATGGTAAATATTACCACAGAGCAGCTAGTTTTAGGTTTTTGATAACAGAAGCAGACATTTGGACTTAAATAAATCATTTACAATACGTTGTATGAGTGTGAATAAGTAAATGTAAAATAAATGTGATTTTGATTCAATGGTTATGGTTGTGCGAATGAGTTACATTAATTTTAGGTAACATCCAAACTCTCTGCTTATTACTTTCACTAAAATTTTAGGTTTTTTTTTACTGTGCTTGAAGCTTCCACTGCAACATATGCAACAAATTATTCATAAAAATAAATAGAATGAAATGAATGAATGGTTTTGATCGAATAGACATCGTTAATTATTAAAGGGATTAATGTATCGAGATTAAATAGTTATGAATCCATTATAAAAAATGTAAGTAAATAAATTTATTTATTGTGAAAATCTCCAAGGACATTAATATCTTTACCATTAATTAAGAATTTAATAAAATAGAACAATCTGTAACGTTGATTTATGAATTTTTTAAATTTTACTGCGCCATTATCATTGCATGAATAAATTTTCTGTTACATGCTGTGTGATATAATAATGCCTGGAATTAATCTATTCATGAATTATGTATTAAAATCCTTATGTCAGTTGTTGGAAAACAAATATTTACTTATGTACACTTAATATTCTCATATAAAGAAGTACTATTTACATGTTATTGTAGATCTTAGTAAAAAAGCTATTTGTTATACTATATTAACCTGGCAATGAACTTGGCATTGTTTTATTTACGCGAAACTTTTAAACAATAATAAAGCAATTATATAACTACGTACATATTAACGTGTTAATTACTAAACAATCAATACAGTTTCGATTTAAAAAACAAAAATATTTAGATATATATTTTGGTGCAATCCAAAACAGTGACTGGAATATTAAATAGGTATTTACGGTCAGTGTTTTCCTTGTATTTTAAATCAACGTAGCTGCATAATATTTAATGGTTGAATACATGCTATTCTAATTGCTTTACTGGAAAATTCACAATGCAATGGACATCAAACACTATACAACTTAATCGTTCTAATAATTTCATGTACAACTCTGCACTTGCATTATATTTAGCATTCATTATAACGTACAGCAGCGTTGTTATCAATATATGAAAAGTACATTAACACTGTCAATAAAGATAAACACAGTTTGTTTGGTTGATTCGATTAAAAAGTGCTGTTACAAATTTTTGAAATTTAGTAAAAAAAGGCGCATTCAAGTATTTGTTTATTTGATTATCACCCGTGCCTGATACTGATTGCACATGTGTATTTAAATGCATTTACAATCTACCTAATACACCTAATCATTCTGACATTGAGGAGTATGATAAATTACCAGTGGGTTTAATTTTAGGATGTTCGATTCGTGCGGGCATAAACATATAATCTTTTAAAATATCGTTTGTGGAAACTCGTCAAGTTGTGTTTGTTTATTGCAAGCTGATTTAGAAGTGAGTAATAAGTAGGTCGTCGTAACTGTTCTCGAGCTGGTGTTGTTATTAATCGCTGATGGATCAGATTTCGGAATGATTAAATGAATTAAAGGGAAAAAACGTCAATGTGCAGGAAGTCGCTTATTTGGTTACTTCCTCTCCGAACGAAATGATTAACCACGTCAAAAGATAACTGTCAACTTGACGTTGACTGATTAATTTTTGTTTCAGACTTGTTAATGTAAGATCATTCTCATGATTTATTTAAAATAAAATGATTTTATTTTTTATACTATTTATACGGGGTGATTCCTAAGTTGAGTCATGTTTTTTAAAATCGTGTGCAACTCGTTAAAAGGAACGTTTTCTTCAAATAGAATTAAAAACAAAATTACAAATAGAAAACTTATTACGTGTATTACTTTTGCAAATAAAATTGAGTTGTGAAAATAATTTAGTTGTACAATGTGTGAGTGTCTTCAAAGTACTGCGTCCCAGCCATTTTATTTGCAAAAGTAATATAATAAATTTTCTATTTTTAATTAAAAAAAACTGTATTTGAAAAATGTTTCTCTTAATGAGTTCTACACGCTATTAAATAAGACACCTCTTAGGAGTCACCCTGTATAATAGTACTTGTTCTTTAAATTTTGTAGGTGTGCTATGAATAGTGTTGTAAAAATATGATATTTTAAAATATTTATACATCACTACGTGTTTTAAATCGTGTTTTATCGTATTTTATTGTAAAATACCGTATTTTATCGTAAAATACCGTATTTTATCGTAAAATACCGTATTTTATCGTAAATACCGTTGTTTTATCATAATTCCGTATTTTTACAACACTAGATATGAAAGTTCTTTATAATTTGAAACATTTTGCAATATAGTTTAGAGAGAATATTATTTATTTCGTGCTTGAAAAGTAATTTTGGTGCAAAATTAACAGGTTATGAAAACAGTGTAGGTCGCGTCATCTTACGGCCGATTTTTCAATTAAAAAAAAACGACTTGTAACAAATTTCAAAACATAATTTATTGAAACGTAATATATTTGTTCCAATTTAATACCCGGTATATCATAAAAATTATTTTAATTATCTAAACTTCGTTCACTTTTGTAACGATTAACTAATTGTGATTTTGCTGTTGTTATGTTGCCTTACAAAAGCGATTGGTATTACATTTAAAGTTTTGTTAATCAAATTGTCGTTTGTTGTTGTTGACAGTTCAGTTGTCAATTGCAAAAATGCAATTTTCAAAAATTACCCACAAATCCATTTCGAAACAAGCAAAGAACCTTATTTAAATAAAGTGCGTTCAATAAAAACCGTTATCAAGTAGGCTTATGTCAAATGCAAATGTTGCAAAGTCACGTCGTAACTATACGATTATTATAAACATAACCTAACTTTTTATATCCATTTAATTACGATTTTCTACAAAATGGATAATAAAACACAATTAATCAAATAAATCATTAATTTTATAACATTACAAATACCTCGAAGATGTACATAAAATCTTTGACAGTTGAGGCTGTTGATAGCATGCAGTAATTCAAGGTTTCGACATACGTACTAAGCTACGACATGCCGTCATAAAATAAAAGCTTCAGAGCCTTCTTGATAACGGATTTTTTTTGAACGCACCTTATAATGCATTCAATAAAACGTTCGAAAAATATAGAGAAAGATCTAATTTAAGAGCCCAAAATTGAAACTAACATAACCTAAAAAGAAAAGTCCCATTTAGAAGATACGGGAATTATACTAGTTTTTTTTTTTTCTCTTTAGTACCTGTCAAATTTTTCTGAGGTTGGTACCCTTACCTGAAAGTTAGGAAATTTCAAAAAAAATTGTCCTACGTTTAGTGATAGCAGGGTTCTAACATAAATCCTAGAATTTTGACACTGACAGGTATTATTAAAAAAAAAAAAACAATATAAAAAAAGTCAGGTTTCAACGATAAAAGTTATTTTGGATTGTCATGAAATAGACTTAAAAAATATGTTGACGAGGCATCGTTTATTTAATTTTTTCGATCAAAATTTGCATTTAATGATCTAAGGATTTAATGTATTTGTAGATTTATCAAGGGCCGTATACATAAGAATTTTAATTTTGCACAATTAGAGTAAACGCTCAAAATGGTCGCCTTCAGTTCGATGCAAAGCGCCATCTTAACTGTAAGATACAAAGTCGACGATAAAACAGAAAACGATAATCGATTGTGACGCCAAAACATTTTTTTTTAAATCAGGTTCAATCGTATTGTACAGGTGTCCCAAACCTCCGAATTAGCGTGAAAATGCCCTTTTCTATACGTTTTATCAGAAAAATTTCTTAATAAAAGCTGTGTAGGTTTCGACATAATTTAAAATATTTCCGGTTATACAGGTTGGTTCATTTAAAAGTTACAGACCTAAGTTACGATTAGACTTTGAAGAGCCAGTGAAAACGACATAACATATAGGGTGGATCAAAATAAATCGATTTAGATCAATTCATCTCATTAATAAGTTATAGCCATTCAAAAATATATTTTTATTTCAATTTTTTAGGGAAACTCGTTCGTTTTTTGAGACATTTAATTATAATTTGATATTTAAGGTTTTTTTTTTGTACTGCTAAATCTGAATATCCTTATTTTTAATGTAACGTATAGGGGGCGCTCTAGAGACCTTGACCATTCTTTTCTTTATTGCCATACTTTTTTTACGTAAGTATTTTTAAAAAATAGTTCATTTTCTTGAAACGACATTTAAGTTGCTTTAAAAAAAGGCATACTTGTTACATGAAGACTTGTAATGAAAACCGTGCCGAGTGCCAAAAAATATACATTTAATTTTATGCCGAAAAAGTGTGTTATGTGCCAAGCCCAACAACCTGTAAGGAGAGCTAAGCGCCAAGATCGTTAGAAATTGTTTACAAGTGATTTAATAGATGGCGAATGTGTTAAGTTCAGCGACTGGAGTGAAGAAAGTTGTGTTATGTGTCACAAGGGTGGTTGAACTAATTTAGTTCTAGATGGTTCAGCGTTGTCAATCATCATTTATTTAGCAATTTGCTAAATAAATGATGACTGAACCATCTAGTTCATCCTCTAAGAGGAAAAGAAAAGATAGAGGAGGAAGCAATAAAGACCTCAATAAACTGAGAAGAAGCCAAGGTAAAGAATATGTGGGAAACAAAAGTGGTGTCATCTAAAGAAGAACCAGCACCAAAAGCAAGTAAACTTGTAATGATTATTAAACAAAAGTAAAGCAAGTTAATAAATAAAAGAAACTATAAAATTTTTTTTAGTTGTCTTGCAAGTGTAAATATCAATGCAAAATCATTCCACATGAGCAAAAACTGCAGCTCTTGCACCAATTTTATAATTTGCAAGACAATGCACAACAGAATTTATGTTTAATTTAACTTTGAAATGTGTGCCCGGTAAAAAGACGACGTCATAACACAGATAATAGAACTATACAGATGGCTGTTGAAATGTTTTAAAATTGACGCTCCAATTTGGAGACAAACTCGGTGTTAGTTTGGAGACAGTTCACCAAATATGTGGCGGTGCTTCTGTTATCATAGCAGAGTGGAAAACCGAAATCTGTAAATATAAGTAAAATTTCTACAAATTCTCTCACTAACGGGTGTTAGAACGTTTAAAACGAGAATTAACAACGTATTATAACCGTACATCACATTATCGTGTCCTGGTCCCACTTTAAACTTATTTCTCTTTTATTTAACAGTGACGTCTGGCGGTAAATGAGCCAATTGAGCTTCGGAATTAGCAAACGGTTTGTGAAAAATGTTCAGTTTTCGATTTTGTGCAGGCAAGTGACATCTATTGAGTATTTAACAAACTATTTTAGGGCGTCCAGTCGTCCTATCTCGTTGGCTACCTGGAGAGATCTATTATCTGTGGTCATAGTAGTTATGAGAATCCAGATGCAAGCAGAGGGCAAGCGGCTGCTTATTTCACCTACCTAATGGAACTAGGAAAGTCGTGCAAGTCTGTAAACACACTTTTTTTAATAAATTTTTGAAATCTCCCGAAGACGTGTTGAAGCTCGTGAAAGCAAAAAAGCGGGCCAAGTTACTTAAGATGAAAAAAGAGGCAACAAAACTCCACTCTACTCAATCCAAGTTGAAAATTTAATGGTAGAACATATTTCCCGTTTTCCCAGAGAGGAAAGCCACTATGAAGAGTAGCAAAGAGTATTTGAGCTAAGATTTGAACATTAACCGATTGTATCGCGCTTTCAAAGACACCTATCCGAATTCTGATGTAACATACTACTTAATTTAACTTGAAGGCTTCCGCGGCCGTCGTCCATTGTTGAAGCCAAGAATTCAATAACATACTACTTTTAATAAAAAAATTCCAAACTTAAAATTCACAATCCACGCACTGATACGTGCCAAACATGTGACCTTTTGAACATGCAAAACAAATCCAATCCCAATGACAAAGATGCAAAGAACAAACTTGAACTTCATCATAGGAAAGCTGAGAAGGCGATGAAATCTATGAAGGAAGATCATGTTAGATCCCAGCTTCCCCTAAGTGAGATATGTACCATTTCTATGGACCTTCAACAAGTATATTCTTGCCAATCCTTACACACAGCCGACTGTATTATTTACACCAACTTTCTTGCTATAATTTTGACATCCACGTTGCTGATACCAATAAAGGGTACATGCACTTATGGCATGAGGGAATACCTGGGAGAAGAGGTCACGAAATTGCGTCATGCATTTGGAAAGCAGTTGCAAGTGGAATAACAAGAAAGGAAAAATTAATCATTTGTGCTGGACAGAACAAAAATAAAATTCATGGTAACGAAAGAATATGTTCAAGAAGTTAACCGGAAGCTCTTGGTCTCTGGCCATTCGCTTCTAAAGTTGCGATCGAGATTGAAAAAGGAAAAAGATTAGTCCCTCTAGATTTAGTCCGCTTACTGACATCTGCAACCCAAAACAATCCGTTTGTAGTAACTTTAATGCAACCTGAGGATTTCATTGATTTTAAAGTTGCTGCTGCTGCTGATTCAACACCGAATACTACCTAGCTTCAGATTTCAAAAGCTGCGTGGATTGAAATCAGTAAAAATCAAAGAAATTTTAAACGAGATGGAGCCTTGAAAATCTGTGAATGTTTTCAAGAAAGACATCAATTCGCAGAATATCAAAAACATGAATTTATCACAGCTCGACTGTGCAAATCGTATCAAGGTCGAGAAGAAAGGAAACATCCAATTCATGAAGGAGGGGAATCGAGAATTCTATCGAACTCTTTAGCCTAGGCTGGTAAATTTTGGAATTTGCTAGTATTATGTTATTAGTTATTATGCTATTATGTCATCAAATGTATTATATACTTATATATTTTGAAGGCCTCCGCGGCCGTTGTCCATCACAATCTTGGTTTCCGGGTTGGGAACTGCGTCAATTCTTCGTCTTGCCGACGTTTCGTCCATCTCGCCGTGGACTTCTTCAGGGCTTCGTTGGAGGCTGTAGCTGCTGATGTAGTCGCTGCTGCTGCTGTGAAGACTCCAGAGCCCTGAAGAAGTCCACGGTGAGATGGACGAAACGTCGGCAAGACGAAGAATTGACGCAGTTCCCAACCCGGAAACCAAGATTGTGACTTATGTATTTTGTCAATAAAAGTAGTATACTCATAGCTGTGACACATAGAGTGTCTCTGCAGGTTCTAGAGTAATCAATCGAAAACGCTATAAGGTAAATTGATCTATTATTGTTGATTATTTTGATCCAAAGAAGCCACCCATTCTTTACCGGACACCCAGTATATATTTATTTTGAGTATCTAACTAGTTTTCGTTTTATACAAAAATTTAGTTAGTTTAATTGGCAAACACAGAGGGTTCTCATACTAGCTCTGCAATTATTTGAGTTTGACGATACTCAAAATTTAAATGTTTTTTTTTTTTTAAATTTACAACCTGTTTTTTCTCCTTCAACAGACGTAATATTATTAACAAAATTAAAATAAATATCGCCAATAAACATGCGATTTTAAATTTAAGTTTATGTAGAGATGGCGCTGATAGTCGCACGCGCGCGCATATTTGAATTTGTTGATATTTTTCTTTAAAAAACGCTCTTAATTATCAATTTTGTTTTAGAAATCGCCGTGACGGTTATCAAAATGGTGATGCCTTCGATAGAGATAACTGGAACCGCGGCGGTGGCGGTGGCGGTGGTGGAGGCAGCGGCGGCGGCGGGGCTGGCCGTTTCTCCGACAGGGAGCGTGACATGCCCCGTAATGATCGTTGGCAGGAACCAGAAAAGCCACGCGACAACGGACGCTGGAACGACGGCGGACGCGAAGGGGGCGGCAACAACCGATGGAATGATAACAGAGACAGAAAGAATGAGGCTGATTGGGTCACCCCCTTGCCCAGAGATGAACGAGTGGAGCTTGAGTTGTTTGGCACGGGCAACACCGGCATCAATTTCAGCAAATACGAAGATATTCCTGTTGAGGCAACCGGTGATAAAGTCCCGCGTCACATTACATCTGTAAGTTTCGATTTGACATCCAAAAGTTGATTTTATAAAGTGAATTTGTCTTCGCAGTTTGAAGAAGTACAGTTGACAGAGATAATTCGAAATAACATTTTGATGGCACGTTATGACACACCAACTCCAGTACAAAAGTATGCCATTCCGATCATTTTGAGCAAACGTGATGTTATGGCTTGTGCCCAGACTGGCTCTGGTAAGACTGCAGCTTTCTTAGTACCGATACTGAATCAAATGTACGAACGTGGACCTCCGAATATTACTCGTGGCTACAGGCGTAAGCAGTATCCCTTGGGACTGGTACTAGCACCCACCCGTGAGTTAGCTACTCAGATTTATGATGAAAGTAAGAAGTTTTCGTATCGCTCCCGTGTTAGACCCTGCGTTGTGTAAGTTTTACAAAAAAAAAAAGGTGCCTAATCAATTTTAATTATAACATTTTTGTTTTCTTAATAGCTACGGTGGTGCAAATGTTGGCGATCAAATGAAAGATTTGGACCGTGGTTGTCACTTATTAGTTGCTACACCAGGTCGCTTACTGGATATGATTGAGCGTGGAAAAATTGGACTGGACTATTGCAAGTACCTGGTCCTAGACGAGGCAGATCGTATGTTGGACATGGGCTTTGAAGTGCAGATTCGCAGTATTTTGGAGAAAGAATCTATGCCGAAAACAGGCGATCGTCAAACGCTCATGTTCTCTGCCACTTTCCCTTCCCCGATTCAGATGTTAGCTCGTGACTTCCTCGATAATTATATCTTCTTGGCTGTCGGAAGAGTTGGATCTACGTCTGAAAATATAACCCAAAAAGTAAGGCGTTATTTCAAACCTCTGTGGTAGCACTTGACTTGATTTTGTTTAAATTACAGGTAGTATGGGTTGAAGATCATGACAAGCGTTCTTTCCTATTGGACCTCTTAAACGCTGCCGACTTGACTCACCCTTCAGCAGAAAGTTTAACTCTGGTTTTCGTGGAGACCAAGAAGGGCGCTGATTCCCTAGAAGAATTCCTTCATACTGAAGGGTATCCGGTGACCTCCATTCATGGTGACCGTACTCAAAGAGAACGTGAAGATGCTTTGAGGCAATTTCGAACTGGAAATACGCCCATACTGGTTGCAACTTCGGTTGCTGCTCGTGGTTTGGATATACCACATGTTAAGCACGTCATCAATTTTGATTTACCATCCGATGTGGAGGAGTACGTGCATCGTATTGGACGTACTGGACGTATGGGTAATTTAGGTTGGTATTAAAAAAAATTAATCGTTAATTACTAATTAATAAAATAATACATTTTTGTTTTTAGGATTGGCTACGTCGTTCTTCAATGAGCGTAATCGCAATTTGGCGTCTGCCATGTTGGATTTGTTGGTTGAGGCGAAACAGGAATTACCAAACTGGCTGGAATGTGTCGCTGCTGATGGTAGAACCGCAAGTTCTGGGCGTCGTGGAGGCAAAGGACGATTTGGAAGTGGAGGCTTTGGGTCACGTGATTATCGCCAACAGCCGGGCTCGCAAAGAAATCAAAGAGCCAATGGCAATAGTGGAGGATACGGAAACAACGGATTTAGTGGAGGAAGTAAGTTTTTTTTTTTTTTACATCTTTTGATCCGCTTCATCGAAATGGGCGTCGCGTTCGTTAGTTTTCCAATAAATTAAATTGACAACTATCTTTATATTAAGCTTAAGGGTTGATGTTATTATTATTTTTCTTTGTATTGTTTGGCAGCTGCTTAGGATTTAAAAATAATATATTTTTAGGTGGCTATTATGGAAATGAAAGAGGTGGAAATTACGGAGGTAATTACAACAATACGAGTAGCCACGATGATTGGTGGGAAAATTAGAGGAATACTTCTCCCTAACATCCCCATTTCAATAATCCTTAGTTTACAATCCAGGATGTCAATTATTTACCCTGTTATATTTAGGGCATTATAATTATTTAAAACGACGTTTTTTTTCTCTGTTTTGTCTGTCACACACGATCATCATAACAATGATGGAAATGAAGTAATAGCCGATTTAGTGTAAGTCCTGGATATGCCGTTTTAATATGGACCCAAGTTAGTTAAACTACTTATAATGAATATTTAATACTAATCGTAGGGTGACTAGGTCACTTTAGTAATCAATCAAGTTTAAGAATCTGCAATTTGTTTTCGCACGTCTTCCCATTGCGAGGCGTTGTTATTTAAGTACATTTTGCTATCCCGAAGACTCGATAGCACAACTTTTAGGCTGGATCAATCAAGCCTTGTGATTTTAACTAAAAACTGTTTTTTGAGCCAGTGAAGCAATGAATTCACGAATTGCACTGTCATTTATTTGTCATGTAGGTATGTTCTTTTGAAGTGTATGCACGTGGAGGTGACCTTGAAGGTCTGGGTGGGGTGGGGGGGCTCAAGGAGTGGCATTGCAGTTACAGCTGTTGAGGCGCTAAGAGTATTCTGTATACGACTGTGATATTACCGATCTTATAATACGTATAGTTATTTATGGACAGCACAAAACTCGGATATTTATACGATTGTTATTAGGGGCAGTCGTTGAACCATTGCGAATAAATCTTAGCGTGAATAATAACTTATTAATTGTATTTAATTAAATAGTTTAACTAGGAACATATTTAAACAATGCTTGACAGTGTTAGTGTGGGCACTTATTTTGTGCCTAGTTTAAGTTTAAATATACTCTTCCTTTTATTTTATTTTTTTTTTGTTTGTAAAATCATCGTTTCTCCTCTTTCTCTCTTTAACAAATTAATATTTTACACAGGCATTCGGAGTGCACTCAAACAACGGATGCACTCTGTGATCCCCATCATGTAATAATTTTATTGTCGCAAATTATTTATGTATTCGTAGAGTAAATCTTTAATGTATTAGAATTAAGGTAAGAGTAGTGACGTTCGACATTTAAAGTTATATTTTGTGTATGTTATTTATTTTTTTTTGTTGTAAACACTTCACATACATGAAACTTTTAATAAAAACAACATTTTAAATTCGAACACTTTAAAATTTATACAAACTAATTCTGTTTTAATATCCAGGACTGTCATAAATTCAATTTTTCCCTCCCCGCAAAATATATGTAAATTATTTTTTATTGTGTTAATGTCGGAATTGTTCCTTTCACTCGGCAATAATTACTAACGTGTCTGTAGATTTGTTATGTTAATTAAAAACTTTCCAATTCGATGTTAAATAAGTTTATTTATGAAGTACCTGCATATTAAGATAATGAAAGCAATACTTAACACATTGTACTATACTAACTTTGATTCAACGTGGAATAAAAGTACAAAAGTTTTAACCAAATTCGAGCAAGAAGTCTTGAGTTCACGAGAGGACCGAATCTGTTGTGTTTACTGTAAGTTCTGATACATGCTTCCTGTGATATGGTTAAAAAATTCGTGCCTATTCTAACAGAATATGATGTCGCACTTGACTGTGTGAACATGAATAATGTAATTAATGATTGAGCTGTGACTGCAACCAACTTGTTTGTTTCTCTCTCTTGCGCTACTCAGCATCGATTCGGTGGTGAGCGTTTCGGGTGTTCAGTAGACTGAGGGAGGTGTGTTGTTATAATTTACGTGTTTCTAAAAAAAAAGGGATGGCAAAATTCTCTAATTACTCTTAACGTTTGCCGAGAGTATTTCATAATTTAATGCATTTACAATATGTTCTGGTAGAAAAATGCTGTTATGGCATAATGATAATAAATTTATTTAAAGTGTGCATTGTCTCTTATTTATTTATTTAAACGTATTCATATAATAAATAATTTATTTGTAACATCATTTTGTTAATTTAATATGGTAGCACCCCTTAAAAAAATCGTTTCCTTTTGTTTGTTAGTTTTCTTATTGTAGGTTTTGTAAAGTAAAAAAGAAAATTGCAAAAATTGATTAATAATAAAAAGATGAGATAAAAAAATGTAATTAAATGTCTAATTTTGTGACAAGGACGACGTGAAGAGTTCGTCAATTTTAGTTCTTTTAAATTTTAAAAATAAAATAATTTACGAAGCATTTCACTGATGGATCAATTACAATAAAAAAAATCCACTGAAGAAAAATATTGAAATGAAAACTTGTAATTGCGAAATGTAGGTTCCTTAGAGTGGAACGAATGCTGTTTTAATAAAATCAAAATCTAATAAATTTCTAAGGAAAACGAACTAAAGTTTTCAAAGGGGGGTTACCTAAACAGGATGCGACGCAATTTGAACAAACATCTACAAATAATATAAAGAAATGTTACAGCAACTTACTTTGGCAAAAGCTTTGCCGTAATGATAATGAAACTGACTTTTGCAATAAAATGCCTGAAAATGTATGTTGCATCGTGAAACAGTCGCCGAGGTGACTCATCAAAGAAGCCAGCATTATTAACAAACATGTTTAAGAGCGGACGAATCTAGGAAAATTACTATGACTCACAGAGTAAGCATGCACCTTGGTCCCACACACAGCGTTTTGTAATCGGAATTTTCGGTCTGAACCTTAAATTATAAAATCCGGTTGGCACCCGAATTAGATGTCACACAGTCAGAAGACGTTTAAGTGTAAACTTATCGGCAGAAATGTCCATGTCTTACGCTGGTATTCATAGTTCTATCTCAAATTATACCTACGTCAAGTGCTACTTAAGTTCAAAGTATAACTTACTGCTTGGTTCTGTTTCATAAACAATTTGTCGGTTATTCTCGGTTATTTTGCGGACTAAGACAGTCTAATTAAAATAATATACACTGATTCGATTAATCAAAATTGCATACAGAGCTAAAGAAAAATCATTATTGCAGATTTAGGACAAAATAGTAATCTTTAATTTCTGGCTAATTTAAACTCAAACCAGAATTGTACAAACAAGGAAATTGCTGCTTGGGTCCTTTATGGTTTGATTAAAATTTTGGTAAAACAATGAGGAGAAGTAGAAATATATTTTGGCCCTAAATATACGATCTTTATTTCTCACTCTCCTCGTGGTTTCTAAAGAAGCAAAGTATCTCGTCGTGGCCTTGTAAAATTGGTAAATTCGAAAATAAAGAATAATTCGCCTCGTTTCTTTTATTGTTTTTAACTCCTCATCCCTAACACATGTAAAGGGGCCTTTAGGCGTACAACGACATCCGGAGAGCGCTTCTCGTTCAGAGTTGTGCCCTTTAGGCCTGCCTTCTGATCACGTGAATATGGCATAACATGTCCAGGATTGTCAGAGTTGGGGATCTTTTCTTTTTCATTCGGCGACGAAATGGGGGGATAATTCTTTTGGTAGATTTCTTAAGTAATGGTATCTGTACGACAATACAGCAAGTGCCGAACTGCGTTGCTTATTTTGTATTATTTCTTGTTTCAAGTTTAAGCAAATTTTTTTAAAATTAATTTACGGTATTTTTTAAAAATCTTATTGATTTAGGGGATTTTAACATTTTATTTAGGAAATAAAATCAAGTTTTCTTGCCAGATAAAAATTATGAAAATTAATTAAAATTGTGTAACTGGCAATATAGAAAGTATTAGGAAAGAGTTTATACATGTATTTCGGCCTTATTGGGCCTCATCAGAACTCTGTACTTAAAAAAATTTTGGTTTATTGAAAAATTTAGAAAAACTTACCCCTTTTTTGAATTTCTAAAATCTGGCAACCCCGCACATATTGTTATGTATCTGCGATAATAATTAATTTTGAAAGGAATTCGCCGGAATTGAAATTACGAGGCCCAGAAAAAATTGAAGGGCTCTTTGGGGCTTTTAAGCACAATGGTATGGTATGGACGTATGGAGTATGGGAGGTCACTATGTGGTCTGAAACCTGGATCACTGTTGCCAACTGCTGAGGACCTGCAATCCCTAATTTTTTTCAAAACCCCTAAAATAGATTTGAACACTCCCTAAACATTCCATCGCATAATCATACTTAAAAGAGATATGTACGTTCGAATTTTATTTAAGAAAACGGAATTGTCATAACTAAGTAATCATGTAAGAAAATAAATTAAATATAACTAAGGAATTTCATCAAGAATTTTATACGCTCGATCTGCTGCTAATTTTGACTTTCTCCCTAGAAGAACCCTAAAGAGAATGTCCCCCTAAATTTCTCCCTAATAAAGGAAAAAATCTTTAAATTTAGAAAGAAAAATCGCGGGGTGGCAACACTCCCTTCGTGACCAGTCCTGAGTAGGCATTGTCATAACTAAGTAATCATAAAAGAACATAAATTAAATATAATTAAGGAATTTCGTCAAAAATTTAACAGGCTCGATTTGCTGCTAATTTTGACTTTGTCCCTAGAAAAACCCTAAAGAAATGTACCCCTAAATTTCTCCCTAATAAAGAAAAAAATCTAAATTTAGGAAAAAAAAATCGCGGGTTGGCAACACTGCAAAGCACCCGGTGCACCCCCTTCGTGACCGGTCTTAAGAACGACTGCCAACTCGACTCATTCATTGTAAAATAGACGGTTTTATTTTTATTATCACGTGTCAATCAAAATGACAGTGATGTTTGAAATTTTGTGTCCGTAACTGTTCGTTACGTATACAACGTGAGCAAAAACGACTGACATGTGTGAAGTTGTAGCTCAGTTAACTTTTCTACCTGCAACAAATGTCAAAGTCATGCGTGCATCGTATGTACTTACACGGATTTTAACAAAGATTGGAAGTAAATATTAGCTAGTAGATGATAACAAGTGTCTAAATAAAAACCTGGTCACGTAAGCTATACGTTTAGTAATTCTGAAATGCAAATGATAGATAAATTCTCGTTTCCAACCTACTTGACCAGGTTTTTATTTAGAAACAAGTTACTTTTGGGTATAATTTAATTGAGCTTCAACAGAAATTTTTTTAATACAGGTACAGGGTGAGCAAAAATAGCTGTGAAATATCAGCCATTTTTACTCACCCTGTACTTGCATTAAAATTTTTTCTAGATAAGTTTAAAAGTAGTGTAGCTTCGGCATAACTGAACTTCGCCTTGTGTTTGTCTCTCTCCTCTTTTATTTGTTTATCTAAATTGTTTGGATGTGTTAATTTACTAATTATTATTCTGAAAGTAGAATATTTATGCTTTATATATCTTGATGGGAAAGACAATAAAGACATTTATTATTATTATTATAAAATTGTGATATTAAATTTTTTGACATTTCCATATCCTTATGCACATCTACATCTACATTTACATTTTCTTAAATATATTAAGAAAAAATTTGTCATTCCTCGAAAAATGGTGTAACAGACAGATTCATGTTGTAGGTAATGAACACCACGATTGCCAAACTTAGGTACTTTCATTTTATTTCATTTTTTAATCTTTTCTTTCACACTAAATGGAATGATAATTTTTGTATTGGAATTCTTTGCAGTTTTTTTTTTTATTTTCATGTTAAAAGTTTGCTGTTTTACTTTTTATTTTTTTGTTTCAATAACTTCTACAATAATAATATATCTCTATTAGTTAAAAGTTGCTACATCTTCCAATACATCTTGGGCGTTTACATTATTTTTATTGTTAAGGTAATCATAGTCACGATAAAAAAAAATTTTATAATACACTGATTGAGTTGGTAATTCTGAATTTTATTTTTAAACGTATCAACTGGAATAACTTTCGATTTTTGACGATTTGACACTGACAGCCGTCACTTTACAAACGTCATTTGACATTTCAAATTGAAATTAAGTAATTTTATTCACGTAACCTACAATATTGTCGCAGTTTAGATTACGTCCAAATAAACCAACAGAACATAATCGGTTGCAGTGTTGCAAATAGCTGAATGAAAAATGGTCGTAATTGTATTGCCAACTCAAACAGTTATTCTTGACCGCTTTGTACTAACACTTTTGCTGGGTGGTTGTAATTATGAAATGATACTTACCGATGACAATCAGTGATAAATTACTCATTACTGTTTATCATTCGCAAGTATTAGTTCATAATTATAGCTACCCAGCAAAAGTATCATAAATTTCACATTTAAAAAAGTGTTCATTTTTTTGGCCACAAGATGTCTTGAACTAGTTGAGCGAAATGCAAGATAAGTTAAAAACCGTGAGTGAGAGAGATGCGATGCACGCCCAGATGCACTGACAGGTTTTGTCCGTTTACTTGAGATCTCCACTGTTAAACTTACAGTATGTTGGCACTACTATACACTTGTGACGTTTACAGTATACTCAAAATCATCATCATTCTTCATTCCGGTGTGCGCCTTTGCGTTTCGCCAACCACACAAAAAAAAAACATTGAAAGGCCGTTGTCCATCACAATCTTGGTTTCCGGGTTGGGAACCGCGTCTTGCCGACGTTTCGTCCATCTCGCCGTGGACTTCTTCAAGGCTTCGTTGGAGGCTGTAGCTGCTGATGTAGTCGCAGATTGAAGAGTCTTCAGCAGCGACTAGATTAGCAGCTACAGCCTCGAACGAAGCCCTGAAGAAGTCCACGGCGAGATGGACGAAACGTCGGCAAGACGAAGAATTGACGCGGAATTGACCCGGAAACCAAGATTGTGATGTCCTCGATCATGTTAATAATATTTTCAAAATGACTTTTTACGAATTTAATGAACGCCTTTTCTAAATTATTTGTATTATAGATTTTTATATCGTTCGGTAAATCATTAAATAAAACTTTATTTATTTTACTTTCCGCACATAACCTTTTAACGTTTTGGTTAAACAAATAAATAAAATCCAAGAGAGTTTTCTTTTATGAATAAATTTTTTTTATTTTTGAGTAAAATATAGTTTATCCTTGGACAAAAAGAATCGCTGATTAGAAACAATTTTGCAAAAATTAAGGATCAAAGATTGACGACTTTCTTTTACAGTTTTTTTTTGTTAATTAAAAATTAATCTGCACCCACAGTAGTTTTTATACAGGAAGATCCAAAATGATTGTCCTGATCCTACTCTACTTTCCGTAAGATTGATATCAATATTTACATATACCACTTGAAGATTTGAACGAAAAGTGACGTGCATAGAACATTCATGAAACATACATCTAAACCTAACCTAATTAATAAAAAATATAATTATTGTTTAATCAGGTTGCCATTACAATGAAATAAACCATTTTTGATGAACGGCAATGAACTGTTAACATAATTTTGGAAAATCTAGTAACTTCCCTAGATCTCCCTATGTTACTAACTTTAATTTAATAATTAGATATAAATATTGACATCAAGCTCGTGGAAAGCAGTGCAGGTTCAGGACAATCAATTTCGATTTCCCTGTATCTGTAGATACGTATTTAGGCAACCAAGTTTCCATCTTCAGTACATACACTGATAAGTTAAAAGCACTTCATGGTACGTACTGAAAATGACTGCTTAGCTGCCGAAATACGTATCTACGGATATAAAAATTATCGCGGGCGGAGATTAATCTTTAATTATTTTTTAAACCAGTCTTTACTATTTTTTTCTTATCAAAGTTTGCTTTATTAAATAATAGACTATTAATTAAATCCAAATATTTAGTTCAGTGTAATGGACTGCTACTTGACAGAAGTCTATATGTAACATACAGTGTGTTCAGAAAGACGGTCGTGTTGGTAATTTTCACCATACAACGTTGGTGTTCCTGCTGAGTGTAATGTAATCGACCTAAATTTCATCAGCAGCGTACTTGTTGTTTACATTACTTTGATTTTCTTATTTTACTATAATTAACAAAAAACATGCAGATATGATAAAATAATAAATAAATTATCCAAGGATTACCATGGTATAACAGTACAGAATTTAGGTGTAACTATTAAAGACAATCTAGTGAGCGGGAAAATCAAACGTCTTTCAATCATTCCCAAACACACTGTATTCCTTATTTGCTTTTTATATTTATTATATTCTTTTTTAATATGTTGTGGTAAGTTATTAAAAAGTTTACAGTCCGTAGAATGTTGCCTAAAAAGTTAATTAAATCACTAATAAAAATCAAAAAGAGGGTGGGCTCTCAGGTAGATCCTTGAGGTACGCCGATATTCAAGTGGCTTTCAGTAGATAGTTGGTTAGTTATCTGAACTAATTGCGAACGGTTCGAAAGATAAGATACGAACCAAAGATAGCCAATACCATTAATCCCATAACGTTTTCAAGCTTAAACTTGGTTCATTAGAACCAAACCTTAAGAACTTAAGAAACCAAAATCAAAAAAGGTGGGACCAACGTCGTCTATCAATTTACTTTGAATCCATGAGTTTTAAAATCACTGACCAAACAAAAGTGGAAAATCATTGAACTTTATCACCTTCATTGGCAAAAATATTCAACGAAGCAACAGATGAGGAAAAAACAAGTGAGGTCAACGCCTTCAATGAATTTACTTTGAATCCATGAGTTTCAAAATCACTTACCAATCAAAAATGGAAAAGAAAATCATTCGACTTCATCATCCTCATTGGTAAAAATACCTGACGAAGCAACAGATCAGGAAAAACAGAAGAGGAAGAAGGAGAAGCTTAAGCAACACGCAGATGGAAATGTCAATGATCAATTCCCTAAGTGCAGAATGAAGCCTGGGCACGCCACTGACCATAGGAGGATTATATTGGGTACAATTGTAATACAAATTTATTGAAAATCGGAGGAGCAATAAATAGTAAAAAAATATGGGAGGAAAAATAAATAACGTATAACGTATATCGATGTAAATTATCGTGCCAATGGTTGACAACGCTGTTGCAAACCAAACCGACCTGTTCTAGTTATTCGTAACTGCGATGTAATGGTAATGAAAGGTTTAGAGCGCGACATCCTGTTATCCCTCATTAAGTAGCAAACTGGCTGCAATTTGTCAGACTTAATGCAATGTTAGGTCAAAAAGCGATCGCAGGATCTAAACTTTTCGAAATATTCAAGGTTTTTGAAATTGAGAATTTGCATTTTTTTGAAAATATTTCAGAAGGAATAAAGAAAGAAGAGAATCTTTGTATCTCATGTAGTTTGCGAGATCCCCACGGTGAGCTTTTAATTAGTTTCACCCTGTGTAGGTAATCAAACCGTTGCCAACCAGGGAATAATTTGAAAAAAAGAAAACAGAATCTAATAACAACATAAACCAAAAACGATTCTAATTAATAGAAATAGAAATATTTTTTTAATTAAAAATAACAGAATCTAATAAAAATAAAATCCCTTCTCGTGTTGCTATGAGAAACAAAAAAATGATACTCTTACTAATTAGTAGAAATGATTTAATTAAAGGTACTTTAAGATAGTTAAAAAAAATATAGAATCTAATAAAAATACAATCCTTTCTTGTTCAGTATTAAAACTATCGTGTTGCTATGAGAGCCCAAAAATGGTTTTCATTTATAAACGCATTACAAGTTTCGTTATAATGGGAGGGCCCAGTTAATCGCCATTTTATATCCCTAGTGGGGGAACGACGCGTGCATTGGATTATCCATTGCCGAAGAAGGGGGGAATAAAATGTAATTTACATACCCTCCGGGCCAGAGGGTACTCGGTGGAAGAAGCTGCGTGTACAGAATTTTAATCATCGCGGTTTTATTTCGTCCGTTAAGCTAATTAAGCTGTAATGTGAAGTAATTGCGTTAAGATTTTCGCAGTAAATTTCTGAACTTTTTTTTATAGATCTGCGAAATTGTAAATTAGTGTATTTGTTGGTTGCCGGGTTGGAAGGAATGGAAATAAGAGAGCAAAAGGAGGATCGTAAATTTATTAACTGAGTTTTATGGTCGCATATTTTCTGGGTGCATGAGAAAATATTTTATAGTTTGAGATTTAATTAAGTTTCATTGCGAAATGTATTTCCGTTAATAAGTTTCTACCTACTTAAGTAGTTGTCAGAAACGAGAGATACTAATAGACAAAGTTTGAAAGACGTAAACTTAATTTAGATCCTAAAATTAGGACAAATTAAAGGAATAAAAAAATGATTGACTTGTTCTATTTAAGCACAAGAAATTATTTAAGTGTTTAAAGTATGTAGTTACAAATAAAAATAACTTATTAGAATATAAAGAATAAGTATAATTAATTAAGTATTTTTTTAAGGAAATAAAAACAAAAAATCATATTTATTAAAGTTGTACTTTTCACCATCATTTCCCAATTTTTTATTCTACATTCTCTTCGTTTTGTTTATCTTGTTTTGCTTGGCAAAATCAAGTCAATTTTTTTCTGTTTCTGTTTTTCATTGTTTATATTTTGTTTCCGTGACAGTTCTTTTGTTTTTTTCCTCGCGGAAAGATCGGATAAGAGGAGACTTCAAATTAAAATGAAACAACAAGTGGAAAAGAAAATAAAACACGTTCAATTATTGTAGAAAAGCAAAGGCAAACAAAAGACGATCGATTAATATTATTTTTTATTTCAATTGTTTCGTATTTGTTTTTAAATTTTCTTTTCTTTTCTCATCTCTTTCTTATTAATTTATAGCTATCAATTAAGGGTTGCAGTAATAAAGACAAAAGACGATCGATAACTCGATCGCTAAGGCGACAAAGGCAAACAAAAGACAATTGAATAATATTTCGTATTTCAATTGTTTTAATTATTTTTTGATTTTCCTTTCTCATCTCTTCCTTATTAATTTATAGCTATCAATTAAGGGTTGCAGTAATAAAGACAAAAGACGATCGATAACTCGATCGCTAAGGCGACAAAGGCAAACAAAAGACAATTGAATAATATTTCGTATTTCAATTGTTTTAATTATTTTTTGATTTTCCTTTCTCATCTCTTCCTTATTAATTTTTGTCCTCGATTAATAAGGATTACGACATTGACTATATAGGGTACTTATTAGTATATACTCAAGGTTACGGTTAGAAAGACAAAAGACGACCGACAACTCGACGCTAAGACGTTTGAATAATACTTTTTTTTCAATTGTTTTGTATGGTTTCGTATTATTTTTCGATTTCCGTTTTTCAATTCTTATTAATTTTTGTCCTCAATTAAGAGTTACGGTTGTAAAGACAAAAGAGGTCGGCGTCTCGATCGTTAAGACGACAAAGACAAACAAAAAACGATCAAGAAATATTAGATATTTGTTTATTCAATTGTTTTGTATAGTTTCGTATTTTCTTTTATTTTTGTTTCTCATTTCTTTCTTATTAATTTATTACTGACAATTAAAGGCTAGGTCGTGAAGACAAAAGACGATCGGCAGCTTGATCGTTAAGATGACGAGGCAAACAAAAGACGATTGATAATTTTTTATTCGATTGTTTTGTATTTTCTTTCTATTTTCACTGCTTATTTTTTTCTTATAATTTTTGCCCTCAATTAAGAGCTACGGTTATGAAGACAAAAGGCGATCGGCAACTCGTTCGCTAAGACGACACAGGACAATCGAATAATATCATTTTTTCTTTCAAGTATATTTTTCTTATTTTCCTTTCTCAACTCTCATTAATTCTTCCTCTCAATTAAGGGTTACGGTTATAAAGACAAAACACGATCGGTAACTCGATCGATATGATGGCAAAGGCAAACAAAAGACGATGGATTAATATTAGGCATTTTTTCTTCAATTGTTTTGTTTTGTTTTTTGATTTTCGGTTCTCACTTATTTCTTAATAATTTATTGCCATCAATGAAGAACAACGGTTATGAAGACAAAAGACGATCGCTAACTTGATCCACGACAAGACGATAAGACGACAAAGGCAAACAAAAGACGATTGACTAATATTAGATATTTTTTATTCAATTGTCTGTATTGTTTCCTATTTTTTTTTTTTTTTCATTTTCGTTTCTCTCTTAATAATTTATTGCCATTAATTAAGGGCAACGGTTATATAAGACAAAAGACGAACGACAAAGGACGATTGATTAATATTGTTTTTTCTTTCAATTGTTTTGTATAGTTTCATATATCTTTCTAATTTTCCTCTCTCAACTATTATTAATTTTTGCCTTCAATTAAAGGTCACGGTTATAAAGACAAAAGATGATCGGAAAGACGATCGTTAAGTCGACGAAGCCAAACCATAGACGATTGATTAATATTAGGCATTTTTGTTCAATTGTTTTGTTTCGTTTTGTCTTTTGATTTTCGTTTTTCATCTATTTCTTAATAATTTATTGCCATTAATGAAGAACAACGGTTATGAAGACAAAAGGCGATCGCTAACTCGATCGATAAGACGACAAAGGGAAACAAAAGACGATTGTTTAATATTAGGTATTTTCTATTTAATTGTTTTGTTTCGTATTGTTTTTTGATTTTCGTTTTTCACCTCACGATAAAGGACGATTGAATAACATTGTTTTTTATTTCAATTGTTTTGTATAGTTTCATTTTATTTTTTTATTTTCATCTCTCAACTATTATTATTATTTACCTTCAATTAAGGGTTACGGTTATAAAGACAAAAGATGGTCGGCAACACAGTCGTTAAGACGACAAAGGCAAACAAAAGGCGATTGACTAATATTAGATATTTTTTTATTCAATTGTTTGTATTGCTTCCTATTTTCTTTTGATTCTCGTTTTTCTCTTTCTCTTTCTCTCTTTCTTAATAATTTAAGGGCAACGTTATATAAGACAAAAGACAAATGACAACTCGATCGCTAAGACGACAAAGGACGATCGAATAAAATTGTTTTTTCTTTCAATTGTTTTACATAGTTTCGTATATCTTTCTAATGTTCCTCTCTCAACTTTTATTAGTTTTTGCCTTCAATTAAGGGTTACGGTAATAAAGACAAAAGACGATCGTTAAATCGACGAAGCCAAACAAAAGACGATTGCTTAATGCTACGTATTTTTCTATTCAATTGTTTTGTTTCGTATTTTCTTTTGGTTTTCGTTTCTCGTGCGTTTCATATTATTTATTGTCATTAAGTAAGGGCAACGCCTATGAGTACAAAAGGCGATCGCGTTACCGTAACCAAAAAAAAAAAAACAACGTGCAATTGATTATATAAGAGGTAATTTAAAATTGAAAAGAAACAACACAAACAATTGAAGAAAAATTAAAAATAAAAATAAAACGCGATCGATTATTGTTGTAGAAAAATAGAAATAGTGAAGAACGACGACAAAGGCAAACAAAAGTTTTTCCTGATTTTTCACTTTTCTATTTTCGTAACCCTCTGCCACTCGTTTTTAATTATTGCAAACAAATTCGTTAGTTTTCTCTTGTTTTTTTTTCCTTCGCCGCTTTTCTTGATTTTTTACATTCTATGTTCTATTTTCGTAAAGTGTCAATTGTTTTTAATTGCTGCAAATAAATCGGTTAATTTTCTCTTGTTTTTCTTCATTTTCGTTTTTTTGAAGCGTTTTGTTATCACTGCGTCCATATTTTTAACGTTTTTATGTTTTTCTTCGACATTATTTCTTGATTTCTCATTCTACTTATTTCATACTTTTGCTTATTTTAATTTCATTAAATTTATTGTTATATATAACGTCTAACATTGTTTTATTAAAGTTGTAAATTGGTAACTTAATTTGTGAAATATCGAAATGTTACATCCTAGCGTATAGACCACCCACAAAGCACGAAATCTGGAACTGCCGGATAGTCTACGAGCTTCCAGTGCATTCTAATCGTGTCTCGTCGGCTCTGGTCGCAGTGATCCGATTATAAAAACACATTGAGCGCGAAATTCAAACAGTTTACGAAAAATTTGTGAACTATCACAAGGTCTATTCGCAGAGCAATTTTGACTAGTTTGGAAATATACACTAATCAACGTTTTACATCTAACGCAACTGTCGAAACTGATCATTACTTCGTTGGGCGACTTGTCCTGACAGTTCCAAACTAGTTACAAACTGCTCTACAAACAAACCTATAGTCAATTTTTGTGGCCTGTTTTTTTTTTAATTGTTTTATTGTGTTTAGCAAAACAGCAATGCGTAATGAAATTGAACAAAAAAATTACTAACTCGATTTAAGTAGGTCGATTTGTAAATGAGAATCAAATAATGACTTTATTAGTGCACGTATTTAGCGTAGAATAAGGCCAGCTGCTTTAAAAAACTCGTTAAACTCCAAAAATAAGCGTATATATATATATATATAATAAGAACCATTTAATGAAAGTGTTTAAGAAATAAGAGCAATAATTTTGGTTATTATGCAAATGTACGAAGGCAACTTTTTTTTTAAACACAGAGCAGGATAATCACTTGTAAATAAAAATAATTTTAAAGGTTTTGATTAGGTATCTCGTTAATTAGCGGATAAATTACAGCCTTTCATGTGTACGTGTTATAATAACAGGAGTTGTCCTTAGTTTTTACAGAAATAAATTATTCATATCTATTCAGAACGTATTTAATTATTTCATTTCATTATCTTTTACTTTACATCAAAAATTTCAAAAGAAAGCAGTGTATATAAATTAAAAAAAATAGAATCTGGAGCTTTTTCGTTTTAGTTTTTAATTTAATTTATGTATTTTTCCAAAAACAAAAAAATAAAAATAACCTTAGACTTTGGAATAAGTTGCTAAAACAAAATAAAACAACGAAAAAAATTGCTTGTTATTGTCCATAATAATTATTGTATAAAGGCATAATTCATGCTCGCATTTTGATCGACGATATTAAAAAAATATTAAACCAAATAAGGGATCTCTTGTGATGTTTTTTTTTTTTAATGAAGGAGTGTTACAAGGGTCAAATGTTAGGACCTCTTCTACTTTTGCTGTATATTAATGACGATTTTTTTCAAAGTAAAATCAATTGTTTCTAACAGTCTTGCTTTTCAGAGTAATCTGGATGACATTGTTTGCTGGTGTCAACCCGTTTACCAAAAAGGACACTTTTATTTCAGTTTACTATACTTCAAGGTCTTTAATCTAGCAAACTATTTACGATGGTAAAAAATATTGCTTCAGTCAACGGAAGTAGTTAGTAGGTAAGAAGTAAGTAAGACAAACAACTTCGACAAGAAAACGAAACTAAATCAAATTATTTGCCGCAGCAATATTTTCATCAAGCTTAACTAAATTAAGGACGTAAAGTAGGTTCCATTAGATCATAAGGATTAACGAAAAGACGATTAACTCACAAAGAATTTCGCATGACGATAAGTGAAATTAATTAAATTAAATTTATTTGCGACGTCAATGAACGTAATTGTGGCACTTGCACTTCTCTGGTGCATGCAATAAGTTTATTTATTTTTTACGAAATTAAATTTATGGGGGCCTTTACTTTTACTTTTTGAGATGTTGTTTAATGCGACCTAACGAGCGTTCGAGATGGATATATTGCGCGTCGTTGCTGCGGGAGATTAGGGTGGGCAATTAAAAAATAAATTTTCCAAATTATATTTTTGATCAGCCCGAACAATCGTCGAGTCATACCTAATTAACGTGGTTCAATGAACTCGGATAATCACACAAAAATACTGGAGATTTGGAGGAATTAAATAAACAAATGGTTAAATTCTACATTTTTTTCATAATTGCATTTGAAGCTAGAATTACCCGATACGAGGGTAAAGCTGAAATTATTGAGAATAAGAAAATCTAGTAGGCCCTGAAAAACAAAACTTATATCGTTATTTAGAGCAACTCTTTATCCGTCATTTGAAGTTCAGTTGTTGAAGTTACGTTCCTTGGAACCCAAGCTACTAATTTTTTAAAGTGATTTTACGAGTAAAAAAGTGGAATTAACCAGAGAGCATTTTCGAATCATGATTTATTATGATTTTAAAAAAGGTTTAAGCACTTATGAGTGCAAAAAGAGTTTAGATTAGGCTTTCAGTGAACAACCACCTTCCTTGCGGTGGGTTGGGTTGGGTTATACCGATGGTATAAGGAATTTGAACGCGAAAGGAATTCTGTTCAGCTTCAGGGTGTCCTGCTACGGCCGTTACCGACTAAAACATTGCTGCTGTTAAAAAATTAATTGAAGAGGACAATAAGGCCACTTATCGAGTAAAGAGCATCAACTCAAGATTGGACCCTCAACTGTTAGACCAATCATACACGATCACCTGCATTTAGAAAAAGTGGTTAGTCGTTTTGTGGCTATTTTTTTGGACTTAAAAGGAATTTGCGGGTTAGAAGGTTTTCGTCAGAAGAAGAGATTGATGCTGCAGTTAACCCTTATTTTGAAGGTATTCTGAAAAATGACTGTGAGCTTTTGAACAGTGGAAAAAATGAATGGTCAAGTGTATCATTGCTGAAGGGAATTACTTCGACCATATTTAAAATAAATACTATCGGGTCTAGTAATAATAATCATAAATAATATATTTGATTTTGTAAAAAAAATTCAATAATATCTCCACCTCCATTTTATACAATATTGTGTAAAATTTCACTGTCATTTCTCTGTGTGTAGCTTGCAGAAAGAAGTATTTGAGCTTTTCAAATTAAAACTGTCACATTTTGAAATATTTTCATTGTAGTTTTACATCAGAATTTGGTACGAACTGTACATAAATATTCTCAGGATCGTACTTGTTTTAAATAAATGTAAAGTGTACTACTAGTTAATAACAATCAATACAAAGTTTTAAAATTGTTGTCCACCTAAAAAATTGAGTGGTACAGAGCCATTGGATTCAAATAGTTCGGGAAATGAAGGAGAGAATTAATTTAAAAAAGAAAGCATGTAATTATATATTTTTTAAATAATTTATTTGGCAGTAGATAACTATTATTACACATTAAAATAAAAATATTAAAAAAAAAATGTTATGCACAGAGTGTTCTCTCTTGGAGAAGAGTAACTAATTTTCTAAATCGAATTTGTTTTGCTTTTATTTCAATTATTTTGTTGTGTTTTCTTAAGACTTTTATTTATTCGGTCATGCTAAGTAATTACATACATACTAACAATAAACAGTAATTACATTTATTACTTAAATTAAAAGAATGTAAGTGCAGCTTGACAAAATCATCTACAGCGTTTTTTAAAAAAATATACAATTTGTTTGAAAAATCTAGGAAGTTCTAAATATAAATACAAAGTTGGTTGGTGTTCTTACGTTGAATCTTTACGTAATATTTTGTCTTTTTATTAAAATAAAAACTTGTGTTTTTGGAATACTTTTTTATTGATGTTTCTCTTTACCGGTTGAGCGGCTTTTCAAGACACAACGAAACGTCGACTAGAAAACATACCGAACATTGTTTCAATCATAGAAAATTTATACTTTATATAGTACCTTGAAATTGGCTAAAGGTTAATTTTTTTAACGTAAAAGACGGAGATGGCAAGAAACAAAAAACTGAACAAACGAAAGCCTGTTGATTCATTTTCTTGTCGTCAAAAAATAAATAAAAAAAACCTGCCGCTTAGATGAAGGTGAGTTGCTCATGATCGAAAACTGTTTTCGTTGAAGACAAAGATAAAAAAAAAATGAAAGATCTGTTTTCGCGCTAAAAAGAGCGAATAAGCGATAAACTTTAATAAAAAAATAATTTTGGAAACACAACGGTTTTTCCAAAGCAAAACAGAGATGGCAGGAAACAAACGACTGATGAGTAAGGAGAAAACAAACAAAAGATTTGATTTTCTTGTCATCAAAAAAAAAAAAAAAAACGAAAAACGTCCTCCAGTTTAACACTTTGTCTTTGATCGAAAACTGTTTTTGTCAACAAAGACAAAAAAAATAAAATAAAAAGATCTTTTATCGTGCTAGAAAGAACGAATAAGCGATCAATTTTATTAAAAAAATTAATTTGAAAACAAGGAAAAAACAATGGTTTTTTTTTAAAGCAAAAGAGCGATGGCAGGAAATAAACGACAGTGGAGAAAACAGAATGTCGATTTAGTTTCTTGTCGTTAAAAAAAATAATTGAATATCCACAAGATTAAAATGACTAAGAGGGGATAGAAAAAGCGAAGAGAAAAATTTTAGTAAAAAATTAATTTTGGAAACAAGGGAAAACACAGTGATAGCAGGAAACAAACGACTGAGGAGTGAGGAGAAAACACGAAAGAATGTCGATAAATTTTCTTGTCGTCAAAAAAAAATCAACGATGTCCGGTTTAGACGAAAATGAATTGCTTTTAATCGAAAACTGTTTTAGTCAACGCAAGATAAATACGAACAAAAAGCAACAAAAGATCTGTTTTCCCGTTACAAAGAGCGAGCAAGCGATAAATCTTAATAAAAAGATAATTTTGGAAATATGGAAATACAACGGTTTTTAAAGCAAAAGACAGTAATGGCAGGAAACAAATTGGGGAAAAATAAACAAAAGAATTCGTATTGTCGTAAAAAAAAAACGAATGACGTCGTCCAGATTAGATGAAAATGATTAATAAGGGACTTGTCTTTTGATCGAAAATTGTTTTTGTCGACACAAGACAAAGACAAAAAATCAAAGATCAGTTTTCACGTCAGAAATACGAATTCTTGCGCGAAATTTTAAATTAATTTTTCATTTCATTCTTCGTCTTTGTTTTTTTTTTCAAACCTTTCTTTTCCATTGAGATTTTCATTTGCTTTTAGTTTTTCATTTGATTTTTTCGTTTTAATTTTTTCCTTGTTTTTCACGTGTCTCTCTTTTTATTTTTTACTTAATTCCGATTTGTCTCTCAGCAGTTTTCTGTTTTTCTTTTCTACTCATTTATTTTCTATTTTAAATTTTATTTGCCTTTCGATTTTCATTTTTTCTATTTCATTTTTGGTTTTTGTTTTTCTTTCGTTTGCTTTTTTTTAATTTACCTTTCCATTGAGTTTTCAATTTGTCTTTAGTCTCTCATTTGATTTTTCGTTTTAATTTTCTCCTTGGTTTTCACTTGTCTCTCTTTTCATTTGTTATTTGGTTTTTGTTTTTCATTTCTTTTTTCTAACTTTTCTTTTTTGCCTTAGTTTTTCATTTTTTGGTTTTTCTTTTGACTTTTGTATATTTTAATTTCTTCACTTGCGTTGCTTCATTCTTTGTTTGCTTTGGGTTTTGGTTTATTTTCTTAGATTTTTCGTATTTATTTTTTTTATATTTGCTATCATTGTTAATTACTTCGTTTTCTCAACTCAACAAAACTAAAATAACTAAAAACGAGTTATGACGAATGCAGTCCAAAAAATTGAAAGATGAAAAGAAACCACAAATGTCCTTTTTTTAACTTCCCCGGAGAAACGTCGATGCTAATTTGGAAAGATCGAATAAGCGATACATTTTAATAAAACAATTAATTTGGAAACAAATGAAAAGCAACGATTTTTAAAGCAAAAGGCAGAGATGGCAGGAAACGAACGACTGAGGAGTGGAGAGAAAACAAACAAAAGAATTTCGATTCATTTTCTTGTCGTTAAAAAAAAAAAACTAATGACTTTTTCAAGAATAGATGGAAATGATTAATAAGAGACTTGTCTCTTGATCGAAAACTGTTTTTGTCGACACAAGACAAAGACAAAAAAATCAAAGATCAGTTTTCGCGTTAGAAAGAACGAATAAGCGATAAATTTTAATAAAAGAAACGATTTTGGAAACAAAAGAAGAGCAACGATTTTTTAAAGCAAAAGGCAGAGATGGCAGGAAACGAACAACTGAGAAGTGGGGAGAAAGCAAACAAAAAAATGTCGATTCAAATTCTCGTCGTCAAAAAAAAAAAAGACGAATGACGTCCTCTAGATTAGGTGAAAATGATTAACAAGGGACTTGCTTTTTGATCGACAACTGTTTTTGTCGGCACAAGACAAAGACAAAATACCAATGATTAGTTTTCGCGTTAGAAAGAACGAGTAAGCGATGAATTTAATAAACAAATCATTTTGGAAACAAAAGAAAAGCAACTATTTTTTCAAACAAAAGGCAGAGTTGCAGGAAGGGAACGACTGAGAAGTGAGGAGAAAAACAAAAGAATGTCGATTCATTTTCTTGTCGTCAAAAAAAAAACGAATGACGTCCTCCAGATTAGATGAATCGATTGATCGAAAACTGTTTTTCTCGAGACAAGACAGAGATAAAAAAACAAAGATCAGTTTTCGCGTTAGAAAAAACGAATAAGCGATCAATTTTAATAAAAAAATTATTTTGGAAACAAACGAAAAGCAACGATTGTTTAAAGTAAAAGAGGCAGAGAAGGCAGGAAACGAACGACTGAGGAGTGGGGAGAAATGATTAACAGGGCACTTGTCTTTTGATCGAAAACTGCTTTTGTCAACGCAAGACAAAGACAAAAAGTAAACAAAAGATTTGTTTTCGCGATAGAAAGAGCGAATAAGCGATAAATTTAATAAACAAATAATCTTGGAAACATTTGAAGATAGCGACAATTGCTTGCTACCAGTGAATTCGAGAGACAGATGAGAGAGAAACAAAAGGCTGTCGGTTGCATTTTTTTTTTGTTATCAATAAACGACGATCAATATTGATGCCAACGAAACTGAGGATTTCGACTGTTTACTGAGATAGTGATTTTTTAAAACTTTTGATTTTTGAATTTTCTTTTTGGAAATAGACTACGTTTGATGCCCAATATCAATTGCTTTTTGTTTGTTTTATAAACAAGGTTTCAGGTGACAAAGGTACGACAAAGACAGAGAAAGAAAAGCAACTAAGAGATAAAAAAACAATAGAAACAAAGAACGCTCGAATTTTTTCCTTTTTCTACATCGTTGGGATATCTGATTTTTTTGTCATTTCTCGAATATTTTCTTCTTTCTTTCATTTTCGGAATATATAATTTTCTTTTTTCTTTAACCTTTCTTTTTGGAACTTCGGATTGACTTTTTCTTCACAAAACATTTCGATTGTCACCTTTTTTTCTTTCGCACCTATTCTGGGTACTGAATAACAGAATTAGGTTAAAACAATTGAATTCGATTGATTTTTGTAGAAGCAATCTTTTTGAGATTTCGCATCACTTTTTTTCAAAAAAACAGTTGACTGTCGATTGTTTATATAGCATTTACATCGATTTTAATTTTTCTCTTTCGCCTCTATTCTGGGCACCGAGAGGAATGAGATTAAAACAGTCGAATTCGATTGCCTTTCTTCGTCGTTGTTCTGTGAGCAAACAATTGAATTCGATTGCTAATATTTCTTGTTTTTCTTTTTTTTTTTTTGAGGTTCTGCAGACCTTTTAAAAAGAATTGATCGTAAAAGTCTCCTTTCTTTTGTTTTAATTCAAAGCGGGTTTTAATTTTCTTAAAAAAAAATTCACAAAACAGTTGATTGGCGATTGTCTTTCCTTGCACACCTCCTCTGGGTACAGAGTGAGATTAAAACAATTGAATTTGATTGTTTTTTTCGTCGTTGTTCTGTATGTAAACAATTGAATTCAACTGCCGAATATTTCTTATCTTTCCTCTTTTTTGAGGTACTGTAGAGCTTTGAAAACAATTGATCCTGTAAGGCTTCTTGCATTTATTTTTTTTTAATTTCGAATAGCTTCATTTTCTTCGGAAAAAAAAACTTTTTTGACAAAACGATTGATCGGCGATTTTGTATTTTATTTCATGGATATTTACTTAAAAGCAAGACAGTAATAAAAAAAATTATTTTAAATTATCATTGTCGGGATGTTTGGAAATTTTTACATTTTAGACTACGATAAATAGAGCTGTTATTACAATGGCAATATGATGAGGATAAAGGATGGTTGCGTTCATTGATTCAGAAGTTAATTAGAATAAATTTCTTCCTAATTCATCGTGTCTTAATTGATACCGATATTTTAGATAAGCTCGTAAAAATAGTACTTAATTTACACGCGAGAGCGCAATTAAGCGCTAATTCCCACAAATCAGTCCCATTTAACTGTGCATACAAACATCAACTTGCAACAATTAGCGCTGGTGATAAATAATCCCGCGAGAACACTCCCCAGATACCACTAAGTAGACATACGCAGACAGTAACAAGGGTGATGATTAATGCTTTCGGAGCCGCCCCGCCCAGGGGTTGTCCCAAGAACTAGACCGTCCCATCGAGCACTCGCCGGGACACAGTGTAACGCGCCACTCGAACTAAACTGCACCTGTACACACCTGGCTTAAAACAATCGCGCTGCGATAATTACAGATTGCGAGGGGGTTTTTTTCCGGGGGTTTACGTGGATGTGCGCGGTTTTAAAGGGACCTAGGGACTTCCAAGTTCGCACGAAAAAAAAAACCAAAATTCCCCGCGGCGTAAAAAAAGTGCCTGAAAGTAATTGTGACATGACGAGGATTTGTGTTCCAGTTTGAATTTGTGAAGTGCTTCTTCTTCTTCTTCATCTTCAACCAGACTTTGATTTGTTTTTCTTTTTGGTCAGTTTTTACTGTATGTACGTAAGTGTCGTGGGCTTGGAATTTTGATTGCAGAATTTTATGACGTAAAATTAAAATTAAAAAAGAAAAAATTGGCAACTTTAGTACAAAAAAAAAATAAGAGAAACGTAGGCTTGGTTTTATTTATTATTTATTGGTATGTGTTGATATCAGGTCAATACAACTTGAACAGTTCAACACTTTCCGTTTCGTTAAACTTTGAAAATGTGTTTTACACTGACAAATTAAACTTCATGTCGAAATATAGGATGTCCTGAAATAAAGTGCGCAAAATAGGGTGTTTGGTGAAAATTAATGTTTTAATTTTTATCCTATTTTTTGACTAAACTGAAATTTCTATTCTTGGTTTGATTTTGACTTTAATTATATACAATAAATTACCCTTAGCAACATCTCGATATAATTTTTTATAGTCGAAGTACTTACTTGTCAATTAAAAATTATTGCAAAATCAGTGACATATCACTGTACGTTTACTGTCTTTACTTTTAGTATTCTGAAGGAGCTATCGAACGTACAACGAAACGTCACTTTTTGAACCGATTATAATTACAAATTTGGGATAATTAAAATTATTTTTAATTTATGAAAATACTCTTGGATACGCTTTTTAACTTTACAATCAAACTTTCCTCTTCAAAAAAATTTTATGGGCTCCACAGTTCCTTTGGAAATTGCACATCAATGTTTGAGTGTACCACGTGATTAAAAATGGATAGGCTAGCTGTCAAATGTGACGTAACTTTATAAAGCAAACGTCATTTTATCTGGACTATTTTAAAGGGAAAATAAAAATCGCTTGGAAGGGGGGCGTAACTTCAGTATTTCAGGTAGACCTAAATCCACCTGAGAAATGCACTTTTGATTTAAGCCGAAGGAAATACAGCGCTCTATTGTGGGACACCTGTATATTAAGTATTCTCTAAACGCCTGGCATTTTTTTTAAATTTAATCTTGGAAGAAATCTTGGTTTTTGCATTAAATTTGGCATAGAGTGAAATAGAAAGTTAATTCTTTAAAAAAATTAATTTATTTTCACGTAAAATATTATTCATCCGAATCTGGGCTCGACAAACAATTGATTAATCATGAAGCTAATCAATGGATGATAACCAATTTAAAAAAAAATACGACTTAATTTGAATCAAAGAAAACGCTGTTCTATTTTTGCATTTTATTTCGGGACACCTGTATGTCTACTAGGTGGTCCTCGACGTCTCTTATTTTTTTTATATTAGTTCTGGAATAAACTTTCGTTTTTGGATTTAACACAATATTTATCCCCCCATGTTAAACTGAAGAATTCAAAATTTAATTTATTATATTGCGAAATATAAAGTTAATTCCCCGGAAAATAAAAAAAAAATTGAATTTATTTTCATGAAGAAAAACTGATTACATGAAATATTATTAATACGAATCGGGATTGGACAAAGGATTGATTCATCATAAACCAATCAATTGATTAATAGATTTTCGACGAAGCTAAAAAAATGCGACGTAAGATACCAGCTATGTTTTGAATCAAAGAAAACGCAATTCGATTCTTGCGTTTTATTTGGGAATACCTGTATATTAGGCAGTTTAAACGTTCGATATTTTTGAAAATGTAATTCTGGAAGAAATTTAAATTGTTGCGCATTTAACACAGTATTCATCCCCACGTTAATGGAAGGATTTAAAATTTTAAAAGGATTAAATATGTATTAGTTAAATAAAAACACTATTCCTTGGAAAATGAAAAAAATAAATTCATTTATTTTCAACAATAAAATATGCACATAAAACAAGGCCGGATAAAAAATTGATTCGTCATAAAACAATCGATTTTCGATAAAGTATATTTTTTAATAGTATATGTATTTGATTCAATCAATTGGCGATTTCCTCGAAAAAATCACTTTAGTTTTCACAAAAGAAATCACAATTCCATTTTTGCACTTTATTTCAGGACGTCTGTATACATATTATATTATGTACTTTTAAAAGTTTGGCGTTCTTTTAATATTAAATTTAATTAATTAAGTTGCTGTATTCAGCGCAATTTTTAGTCCCCATGTTAAATGGAACGATTTAAAATTTGTCCAAGTTATTTTCTTTTAAATAATTATCTGATAAAACAAAATAAAAAATTAAATCATATTAACAATATCACAAATATGAAACCCTTTGTTTATTGGCAACCGAAAATTATTCGACGTATTTTTTAACGGAACGTATATTTTATTATAAAAAGACAAATTATTTAATCGTCTGATCGATCCCCTGAAAGCATAATGCTATCCCACTCCTTATTCCATTCTATTTACTTTCGTAGAGTTGGTTTCTTTTTCTCGTATTGCCCACATTCTTAAATCTTTCTCATTTTCATTCGTGTCTTTTTCAGTTTTTACCAATTCTCTTCGAACTCGCGCTTTTTCCTGATCATTGTCTTCAATTTTTTTCTTATCCCCATCGTCTGCTTGTTTCCTTTTCCCATCAAACGTATGAGTCCTTGATTGAAACGAGATTTGTTTGCCGTTGAGCAATTTCAAGAAATCATCCCTTTTACCACAATTACGAGGATTGAGCTGGATTTATTGAGAATAAAATACACGATTAATATTTTCTAGAATTTTATTTTAAACATGCTCGAAGTAATCCCTTCAGCAATGATGCACTTGACCATTCCTTCTTTCCACTGCTCAAAAGCTCCCTACCAATCATTTTTCAAAATACCTTCAAAATAAGAGTGAACTGCGGCATCAGTCTCTTCTTCTGACGAAAACCTTCTACCCCGCAAATTCCTTTTAAGCACAAAAAATAGCCAAAAGTCGCAGATTGCTAAATCAGGTGAATACGGCGGATTTTCTGTTACTTTTACATTTTTTTTAGCCAAAAACTGAAGAGTTAAAGCTGCCGTATGGGACGATGCATTATCATGGTACAGAATAATTCCCTTGTCTGGAACTCTACTGAACACTTCAGGCAAACATTTTTCAGGATACCATTTCGCTGTAACTGTCTTTTGTCCATCTAGCTTAATTGGTTTTACTAGGCCCGTACTTCTGAAGAATACCGCATACATAGCTTTTTTCATAGCTCGCTGCTTCTTGGTCGTTGTTGGAGTTTCCTCATCTTCATGAATCCATACATGACACTCTTGGTGGTTAGGTGCGCCGAAAAAGGGGATGTAAGTTTCGTCACCTCTCACTATTTTGGAAAAAAATTGGTTTCCGCTATTATTTAAGAAATTCAAAGTTTCACGGCAAATTCTTACACGCTCTGCTTTTTGGAAGTCAAAAAGGTGATGCGGCACAAAACGACTAACCACTTTTTTCAAATGTAGGTGATCGTGTATGATTGTTCTAACAGCTGGGGATACAATCTTGAATTGATGTTCTATTACTGCATAAGTGGCTTTATTGTCCTCTTCAATTAAATTTTTAACAGCAGTAATGTTTTTGTCGGTAATAGCCCTGCTCCTTTTTGATGCTGAACAGAATTCCTTTCGCGTTCAAATTCCTTATGCCATCGATAAATCATAGCCAAGGAAGGTGTTTGTTCACTAAAAGCCGAATCTAAACTCTTTTTGCACTAATAAGCGCTTAAACCTTTTTGTAAATCTTAACAAATCATGATTCGAAAATGCTATGCTCTCTGGTTAATTCCATTTTTTTAATTGTAATATCACTTTAAAAAAGTAGTAACTTGGGTTCTAACGAACAACTAATCTTCAAATGTCAGATAAAGAGTTGCTCTAAATAATATTTAGTATTGTATAATAATAATAATAATAATAAAAATAATGATTTATTGATGAATATGGATACAACAAGAAAAGAAATGAAATTTCTGCATTACATTCATCAAAAGGATCGTTGTTCAGTAGCTTATAAAGCATCCTGATCTTCCACAACGACCTGCCTAATATTAAAACTAAATTAAACTAAACTAACTATACTAAGTTGCAATGAAGTGTAATACTAATAATGAAATGATAGTAAATAAAAAATAATGAGAGAAAGATAGAGAGAGAAATAATAATCAAAATAATTATTAGATTATATTCTGCCCAAGAAATAATTCTTGCTTTAAGCGCTGTTTAAAAACGGATAATGAAAGATCCTTCAAATCGTAATTCAAATTATTTAAACATTTAGCCGCATTATAGCTAAAAGATCTTTCGAAAAATGTATGTTTTGTCTTTCACGGCCTAATAGATTTTCTTATTTTCAATAAATTCTGCGTGATTTAATGACAAACTAAAAATATTTCTCTGTTGATTGCAAGAAAAGCTAAACTGTAGTGGACCTGAACACTACCGTGAGGTACCCCTACGATACTCTACGCCACTGTAGTTCTTTTTCTCGTTGGAAAGAGGTTCTGATTGAGATTTTGAACCATTTAAGATCAAGTTGTAAATACATTGTGGTCCAAAATATCGAAAACTTTCAAATAACGCACGTGTCAAATTCATTCCTTTTTATTTATGAAAGATAGTTGACTATATACTCGATTTGTCCACAGAACTTAAACCAGTATAAAACGATTGTTTTTTAAGACGCAGAGTTTTTTTTATATCAGAAAATAAAGACAAGAAAATATGTTGCGTTTAACAGATTACACAGAGGAAAAACAATGGTATTTGTTAACACAATTATAGAATTTGTATCTAAAAATTGTTACTAAAATGAAGACACCTACAATAAATAGAGAATGTTTACATTTAATTGTAGAATAATGTTTGTAGTAAAATAATACACATTTTTAAGAAAATCGTGTAGTACAAATAGTAGTAAATGTGTTACCATAAAGCTGTGTAAATTGATTTTATAGACAAAATTGTTGAATTAAATACTATTTCATATAGAAGAATTTTCCATTTATTTAGTAAAAATTGACAAATATATAGCATTATTGAACACAGTGTTTGGAAAGATATTAAATTTTTACCAAATTTTAGTATATTTTTATTGATATTGTGTCAGCAGATTATACACTTTGCGTTCACAATCACTCAAATTGTGTTACTGGCTCCATATATTCCGTAAACATTTTACAGTTAAATTCTGTACACATCTCTAAGGAAGAAGATCACAGCTGAGGGCCCGGAGCCGCTGATAATGAATTTTGACTCTTAACCGGACAACTAAAGTTGTGGGTTTGACCTTATTTTGATACGTGCAGATCTTGTGAAGAAATTCACAGGCTGCAATACGGCAGAATTCATTTTGAGACTTGCTCGACAAGTTCCGGTTTATGTTCTCTATAAACGTTAAAAACTAACATAAAGAAATATTTAATTTAGAAACATTCGTATTTCATTCAAATAATTTCTGCAGCACTGTACCGAATTCACGTTCAGACGGTTGATTCTTCACAAATTCCTCCATTATAAATGAAAAAATCGACAGTCAACCACAGACAAGTCTGTTATTGATTATTTGCAGAGTCACGTACGTTACCTAATCGTCATTCGCATTAAACGACCAAAAAGAAGATGCAAATTACCACTTGGTTACTCCCCACTTTAATACTATTCAACAATTTGCGTAAGATGTTAACACATCCAATGGTAATTTCTACAAACGAGCTAATAATTTAATCACTTTCAAATCGTAGAAAACTTCCCATTGCGATTCCTACTATAATTTTACATAATATGTAGAATTTTGTACAACAAACTGTGAAAATAAAATCTTCACAGTCTGTTCTAGTAAATTTTTACATAAGATCTAGAATTTCATACAATAAAGTGTTGAAACTTTATCTTCGCACTTACGAGAGTTTATTGTAGTACAAAAGTCAAATTATTATGCAATTTCTTACTCCAAAATGGAGCAATAATTTTGCTACAAACAAATGTAAACTTTCTTAAGGTAGAGGTGGAAAAATATCTTAATTAAAAAAAAAATTCAACAAATATTTTACACAATGTTACGTAAAAAATCACTTAGGCCCAGTGGTACAATTCCAGCTTAACTTTAAGCTAAAGCTTAACCCTTAGCAACTGTGATTACATCAATAGTCGTTAAGGGTTTAAGCTTTAGCTTAAAGTTAAGCTGGAATTCTACATACAACTGGGCCTTAATCATTTCTCTCTGGGTTAGTGTTAGTGATATTTTTATGTTTTTACGTCGAAAGCTTTACGCGGAAATTTAAGTGGAATAGATGGCACGGCTTGCGCGTCGCATGCTTCCACACTACGTCGTTGCAATCATTGACTTTACCCCGTGTTTATTACTATGGTATATCTCCTCTTATGTTGCGACCATTATGCAAACTCTTAGTACGTAAATCGATTGCTGAACCATAAAACAATAATAATTAATAGTAATGAACTTCATTGCACAATAAAATAAGTCCAATTAGAAGGCAATTAAAGACTAATTTAATATACTATCGAGCCTAGTAATAAATTAATGTCGTTTTTTGCATTGCCCACATTACAGCTGTTTTGTATATACTTGAGCAATTAATTCAGCATACTCATGAATATGTTTATATATCGTTTGTATTTTTCACAAAAAAAAATAATAATAAAGAAATTTTGGCTTAAAGAGCGGCAGGTAAGAGCATCTAAGGCTGTACGAATTCCAACTGGGCAGGAAATCAACTGAATGGTGCTCTTATGAGGGAGTAGGAAAAGGCGAAAGTTATTAAAAAAAATCGCGAAGGTAACTTTTCTTAAAACGATAAACTTGGTCGAAGGCGTGTATCGCGTGCTAATGAAGGACCTTTGTGTTTGTGACCTTTTGGCTCAAAATCCTCTAACCAAACAACAAGAGCTATCATTATTGTTAACTTGTCCACGAAAATCAATGTTAATTAATTATTTTAACGTTGTGACGTAAATTAACCAACAACAACAAAATCAAAGTAACAATTACTAAACTATACTAAATAGATACTTCAGAAAATCAGCAGAATAGCATAACGCGTTTATGAAAATTAAAAAAAAATTGTGGCCCTAAGTTAGAGCCTTGGGGTACTCCTGCCTCGGCAAGGTAACAAATCGATGTAAATGTTAGCTATGCTTTGTATTGCATTACTCACATAGTTTAATAATTTTTGATGTTTTTTGTTTAATTTTTTAAAATTAATCTGATTTAATAAATTATAAGATTCAATTCAATTCAATTCAATTTTTTTATTTCAAATAATATAGATAATAAGAGGAACGTCGAGTTGCCCAATTAAAAATATGTGTCCCAATTTAATGTACGCAATGCTAACACTTTGTACAAACATAGGATGTCCATAAAATGCGCGAACATACGGTGTACTTTAATAGTTAATTCGTCGAAGAGTTTAGGTGTGCCAGTTAGTACTGTTTACTTGTAATAAATAGTTTATTGATAATAAATTTGTCGTTACTTCTTAACCAATGGTTTAGGTTGCGACTCTTTTGCTGACAAGGCTCCAAATAGAGCCGGAAACAGCTATCCAGGGGATTCTCGAGGATTCCAATGCAATCAAAACCGACTTGCAACAAATTTATCAACTTTTAAGTTTGAAATTTCGCCAAAACTTGATAAGAAAGCATTTTCGAAGGCACATTTTGACGTAACTGCCAAAACACATTCGCTTATTTAATGAACATCCTATATAAAACGTAAATGCTACTTCCACTTCATTTTCAAGCATTGCAATAGTCTATTGAACGCACAAACAAAACTTTATACTAATACTGAAGATATTAGATATTAACTCGTACCGAGTTCGTAGGCATAAAAATTTTTAATTGTTTGATTTAGGATACGAGGGCGGATCATTAATTATCGTGCCCAGTTTTGGTGTTTGCTTCAGATACGCGGGCGTTTCACTAATTATGGGATCCAAAAGGAAAGAAACGAAAAGACCAAAGTAATTTTGGTTTCCAACTGTTGCTGTCGCTGAACGTCCTTGAAAACAACTCTATTTCTTGTATACATTTAATGACCGGCCGTGGTTTTTGATTTAGGGAATCCATTTTGACCGTTTAAAAATAAGATCATGTACGGAAGAGGATTGTTACATATTCTCACAGTACATTATTTGCTTGTTAAAGTCCGAGTATGATCAAAACGCCTGGTGTTAATCGCATAGGAATTAGCACGAGGAATTCAGAAACTGTTATTACGTGGCAATTTCACCGACGATTACTAACCAGGATTTAAATAGAAAAGAACTGCACTCGTGTTAAGATTCTACGCGCGCTTCTGTTTGTGTGGTATTTTACAAGGACTTTTAATAAATAATGAAACGTTGCTGATATTGCATGAATATCAAACAGTTAACAATGCAGTTACGTTTGGTCTTGACAGTCCTGTCGATGTAAATAAACGTAAATCATTTACGAAGCGGTTAACTTCGATTAGTAATCAATGATATGCAATTGCAATTACGAAGGAGAGTAATCATTATCGGAACCTCACTTTGTGAATGGGGGGGGGGGGAAATAAGTTGGCTATTGAAACTCATTTTATTAAAAAAAAGCACCATTCACATAAACAAACAAATAAAAGCTTAGTTCATTTTCAATACATATTAAATATATATAAAGTCGCTAATTAGCTGTGAGTGGAACGAATGATGAATTAAAGATGATTTATGTGAATGCTAAAGTCGGCTTCCATTTCGTCCGCCAGCATCAAGATATGAATGTAGTAGGTAAACATAAAAGCATGCAGACAAAGTTAATGTGGGTGAGATCCATGACGTGATAATGCGCTAAATAAAAACAAACTGTTTTAAATTGTTTGTTTTTGAATTTTACTTGGGTGGCCGCAATAACACCGAGTAATTTTGAATACATACGAGGAGGTATTGATAAGTATTGATCCCGTCAAGCGCCGAAAAAATGTAAAAATCGGACGATAATTGAACAGTCTCGTGTAATTTTTTAAAATCTCGTCTTTAGACCGTTCGTGTACGTGACCGTGCAAAAGAGTCATTAAATAAACTCGAATCCCAGTCAAAATTGCTTCATTTCACCACGGATATACACGTCCCCGCTTACGACAGCTTTTTTCTATGAGTTGGCTCCGACTATTATCTATCATCTCTCACGCACGTGAATAAATTTTCAGCTTTTATATGAAACACTTAGGTTTCATTGGAGGCCTGAAAATCGATGTTTCGCGAATTAATTGCATGACAAGAAATGGAAGGCGGTTTACGATTCGTATGATAAATCCGTTCGTGAATTTTCCAAACGTAATGTATCATAAAAATAAAATAAAAATTTGAATTGGTGTAGAACATTTAAAAACTTTCTTTTTCTATTTTGGTACTTACCCGAATGGGTTCGATTAGCAGCGACAACACGTTTGGGTACTTACACTCTTTTCACATCTCATTTGTTGGCATAAACATAACCGAAGCATTTTCTTGTTAAATTATAAACAATAACTGAAGCACTTTCTTGTTAAATTATAAATTTCATGCCCTACTAGATTTCACGAGACAGCGTGTCTTTATGCGGCCTAGTTCAAGTGTTTCTCCGCTGGCGCCATTTACCTAAAAGCGAATTATATCCGGAACGTCATTTCGCAGCGCCATTTTCAATTAACGTCAAGCTCACGCAGTTTATGGCAATTGATTTTGATGATTTGACAAAAGTTTAAGCGATTTCTTTTGTGCGTAGCTGTGAGAGTTGGACCGGTTGCTGGTTTTCTAGCAGACAAATTGACTTCTTTTAGCCTGCTTCTTACTGTTTTGGTAGAAATTTCCTTTCCAGTGGCCAATCGAAGATCATTTTTTAATTTACGAGATGTTACAAACCACTTTCTTAAACTCTGAAGTTCGATAAAGCGATCTTCTCTGCGTGTTATTTTTCTTTTAGCACCTTGTCTGCGTCTTCTTTTGAAACTACCAGTGTTTCTGAACCGTGCTGCGGCCTTTTGTACCACAGATTTGTTGGTATTTCGAATTCCAGCAACTTTTCTCTGTGAATATCCTTCACGAAGAAGAATAATCATTTGGGATACTTCTCCTGGTCTCCAATGGCGTCTAGACACATTTAATTAACTTAATGCAAACAAATTCACTAATTTTCGAAACAAAAAGTACACTTTATTAATCAAATATCTTAGAAAGGTATCAACGATTAGGCCTTTTTGTTGACTTTTCGTTTCCTGGTAGAGAATGCCTTGGTTATTGTTAATTATTTCATGGCAGACTATTTGAATTGTGTTTAATAACGTCAGTTTATGACATGTGGAAAGTCTATTAAAAATAACTTGTAAATTGGAAACGTTATTTCAAGTTTATTTGGTGGTCCCTTAATTGTGTCGTCATTTATGGCGTTTCTTATTTAGGTAACTGGCGCCAAAGCGACGAATGTTTGCGTTAAATGTCCGGTTAGGAGCTCTGTCTCGTGAAATCTAGTAGGCCTTTATAAGTACAACTTCCAAAATCGACATTTGCTTGAAGTTATTTTACGCAATGTTACAAGCGTGCCACAGCTGGCACTATCTTGGCGAAACCATAACATATCATTCATGTCCACACCTTCCAATTGGAATATTCCTTGGTATATTGTAGAGATTGACGTTTCGAACGTGTCATGTGGAAACTCTTCCTGAATCACCTTTTATTATAAAGTGGTACCTGCGATGGTCATAAAAAGATTGCGATGCAGTAACGTTTAATAAAATCCTGATAACTTTACGATCGGTTTTATGAGTTTCTAATAATTCGAAACGTTGTACACCTCAGATGGGCTTGTTTTTAATTAAATCGGTGCTTGATGGGTCCCTCGCTTAATTTGGCGTTGAAATCTCCAAACGCTTTTGCCCCGAATTTGACTGATCAAGTTAAAATAGTTTTAACGCCCTTATTTCCCTTTTTTTACACAAAAAAGTTACATGTATATTTATTTATAAACTGAAGTAATTGGGCCTTAGGAAACTTCAAATTTTAAATACAAAGATCGCTGTTGTTTAAAATGAAACTCCTAAAAGCTAGAGATCCAAAAACTCTTAGAAAAATTGAATACTATCTATTGTCAATACTAAAACGCATAAAATAGATGAAAGATGTTTATTAATTGTAATTTGATTCTTCTGATGTTATTGTTCGTTATTCTAATTAATTTTTTCTTACTCTTTTTGACTGTAGCTCTAAGCTTAATTGACAATACGTCGTTGTCATTTGAATTTTGCAATATTAAATGTTGTTGCACGCAAGGTCTGAGCCCTATGTTATTTATTATAATGATGTCTTACAAAATTCTAAATTTGTGTTGTACATAATTTATCATAACCCGCTTATACCAAATATCTAATTTGAATGGGGGTGATATAGTGTACTAATAAATAAATAAAATAAAAAATAAAAAACTTATTTCGTATGCATATGTTTTTTGAAGGACTTAAAGCAACCCTTAACAGAGATTACTTTTATATAAATAAAAATAAAACGTTTACACATAAATATTTCCGATAATAATTATAGAAACAATAGTAAATAGTGATCAGTCAATATACAGTGTGTAATCGAATAAGTTTCAGTTATTAATACACGATAAAAGAATCAATGTTATGACGTACGTATGAGGCAAAAGTCAATAACAACTCCGGAAAATTTACGTTTACTTTTTGCAAAAACATTTGAGGAGCACTGGATGTCATTTGAATGCCCTAGTTGAGCGAAATGTATTATTATTGTGTCCAATAAATGATCTAAACTCGCCGGTATATTACAATAAACGTAGAGGCAGGTCATTTCGTACGAAAGAATACGGAGATGAGTAGTTGGTGATACGTAAGCAATAAAAAATAATGTTGAAACTTTTGAATACTAATTTTTTATTCACTAAAATAATATTAATTTATTTCCTTGATTAATTAACTTAACGAACTAAATTAACACAGCAATCATTAATTATATCAAACAATACTCGATGATAGTAAAGGAGACTGTGGTTTAAGAAATAATTAAAAAAATTAATCTCCGCCCACAATAATTTTTATATCCGTAGATACGTATTTCGGCAGCTAAGCTGCCATCTTCAGTACACACACTACCAATTTAAAAGCACTTCATAAAACCTAATCATATGATTAGTTACTTTTAGATTTAGTATTTTTTAGTGTATTTAGTGTATTTTAGTGTATGTAATTCTGTACACATCTCTGAAGAAGAAGATCACAGCTGAGTGCTCGGAGCCGCTGATAACGAATTTTGACTCTTAATCGGGAAACTAAATATGTAGGTTCGACCTTATCTTGATACGTGCAGATCTTGTGAAGAAATTCACAGGCTGGTATACGGCAGAATTCATTTTGAGACTTGCTCGACAAGTTCCGGCTTGTGTTCTCTATGGACGTTAAAAAATAAGATAAAGAAATATTTAATTTAGAAACATTCGTATTTACCTTCAATTAATTTCTGCAGCACTGTAATGAATTCACGTTCAGACGGTTGATTCTTCACAAATTCATTCATTATAAATAAAACAGGCGACAGTCAAACACAGACAAGTCTGTTTTTGTTTATTTACAGACTCACGTACTCCACCTAATCGTCATCCGCATTAAACGGACAAAAAGAAGACGCAAATAATCACGTGATTACGCTCCACTTTAATATTATTCAACAATTTGTGTAAGATGTTAACATATCCAATGGTAATTTCTTCTAACGAGTTAATAATTCAAGCATTTTCAAATTGTAGAAAACTTTCCATTGCGATTCCAATTATAATTTTACATAATATGTAGAATTTTGTACAACAAACCGTGAAAATAAAATCTTTACACTTTGCTCTAGTAAATTTTTATATAAGATGTACAATTATTGTATAGAACAAAGTGTTGAAACTTTATCTTCACACTTACGAGAGTTTATTGTAGTACAAAAGCCAAATTAGTATGGAACTTTTACTTCAAAATGGTAGAAACAAATGTAAAAAGAGGTAGAGGCGGATATTGTAACCAGTACACCAGCTAAGCAGAAGGCGTCTAATGCGGGAGGCGAAAAAATTTAAACCGCTGGTCCCTGATCATAACTAGGATGTTAGATCAAACGAGAAGTTGAGAATAGAATATGGTTTTGATACGCAGTGCTTCTGATTAATTGACTTGTTTGGATATCCATACGAAAACATAATTAAAGTAGATTCTTGTTTTATTTACTTTCACTCCTGACGAAGCTATAAAACGATAGCGAAACGTAGAGAGTTAGTGTCAATTTTAGTGTCCGTTTTAAAATAATTAATTACATCCAAAAACAGTTCTATCTTCTTTCCCACGACTATTTTCTTGTATGAAGAAGTGCAAATGAAGCATTTCACTTGAAACCGTCGTTACAAAAGTTTTATTATTTTTTAAATGACAACAAAAAAGAACGCGAACAGTTTTCTTATAGTTTGATTTCGTCGTTTCAGTATCATCCAGGTGCATTTTGGAAAGCTCTTACGTTTCTTTTTGTTTTTGATCCAACTTCTTTCTAATAGACTTGTTTGGATGGTTTAGGAAAATCTTCTGGCTTCTGTTCGGTAGAAACATAGTTAGTGAACTTAAGTTTAATCATTCGTGACAGTAAGAACATCTTTACCACAAGGAATAGTTCTTGCACTTAGACTTCTCTCTTATCAACTTCATCCTCGCTAGTAATAATAATAATTTATTAGGTCCCAAGTACATCTTCAGTCAGTAAAATTAAAATTTACGTAAGTCAAAGAAAAAATTTAATTTAACAATCAACAAGAATGCAATGTACAAAACATTAAAACAGTGCAATAAACAAAACATTAAAGAAATACTTAATATATCTTAAGTGGGAGATTTTGCGCGTTTACATGTCGGTAAATTCAATAATTGTGTAAGTGTTATCTTTTAATAAGAGATTTTTTAATCCCTTTTTAAAAATATTAATATTTTCTGAAGGTTTGATATGTATAGGAAGAAGATTAAACAATTCTAAACCAATAAAATTTGAAGAATGCCGAAGTTAAGTCTACTCAAAGGTGGCCGAATCTTAAGAAATTTAGTTCTGTTATAATAAATATAGGTACAAATTTCAAAGATATAGAGTGAATAAACAGTTAAAATTTAGAACTCTTTAAATATTTCACGACGTGAAGTAATATCAGTGACACCCGCTATTACTCTGATGAGTTTCTTTTGAGCCACAAAAACATCCTGAGGTCCAACCGAACCTCCCAAACACAAATCCCATACCCCAACCGACTATCCACTTGTGCAAAGTACAGACAACAGCTTTAAATTTCAAAATAAGAACACTAAAGAGTCTAATTTGTTTATCAACCTATGACAACGATTCTTCCAATTTAAGGCCTCATCAATAACCAAACCTAGAAAGCAAGTTTCATTTACTGCCTCGATAGAATTGTCGTCTAAATTTAAGGTAACCTTGGGTATATCTCTCTGTCTATTATGAAAAATAATAAAATCAGTCTTACTAGAGTTAAGGAAGAGATTATTACTAGAAAACCATGAACATAAGTCAGCTAAGAAATTATTGCACTTAGATGTCGTCTGGGAGAGATTTTCATCAGATATAATCACTGAAATATCGTCAGCATACATCGTGAAACGCACAGAATTACTAATATTAGATAAATCGCTTATATACAGTGTGTCCCAAAAAGTTTTATACAAATAGAGAAAAAGTTTATCTTACATTTCACAAAAAAAATACTCTTGATAAAAAGCTCTGCATGACTTGGAGATCCATAATCAGGTATAAAATTAAAAAAAAAAATTGGCTGGAATACAAGGAAAATAAAAAAAGCAAAATACGTTCAAACTGTAGGGGAGAGCAAAATGTTCATTGAAATTGTGATTAAATAGCAAAAAATTATGCACACTTGTAGATTATGGATATTCCCAGGTAAAAATTAAAAGACAATAAATACTTCTGCAATTGTTAGATTAATGCGCAGTACGAAACTTTCTCGTTTCTAATAAGTGCCTTATTTTCTGTCACTGATAGAGTGCTTTGGAATACCTAATAACTATCAACAAATGTCAAATGTAACATCAGTGTGTGTTTGCAATAATTAGAAAAGCCAATAAAACCAAGTATTGCAGATAAAATTGAAATTATTCTCATTGTTGGAGAAAATTATAAAACATGTAGGGAAGCAGCAGAAATCTTTAATAATAGACACCCTGATAAAACTATACATTTGACAACTGTCCAATATATAATAAATAAATTTAAGAGTTCTGGAAGTGTTGAAAATAATTTTAGAAAGAAACATCGGGCATAGGTTACAAATGAATATACTGAAAATGAAGTGATGCTATGGGTAGTGGAAAATCCAAAATATTCACTTTGGAAAAGATCCAATTTATTGAATGTACGTAAAACTGCAGTTGCAAGAATTTTAAAGGCAAATAAATTTAAACCATACAAACTCCGTTTTACCCATACTTTAAAAGAAGGAGATTTTGAACGAAGGTTCGAATTTTGTGCTAGTATCCAAGGAGAATAGGAAGATAACGGATTTATGACCCGGCAAATACTTTTCTCTGACGAAGTAACGTTTACGTCTAATGGCACAGTAAGTTCTCAAAACTGTCGATGTGGAGCGATGTTAATCCCAATTTCAATGTCCAAACCCGACATCAATATTCTTTTAAAACTAATGTATGGTGCGGGATTTACAAAGACAATTGTTGGACCATACTTTTTCCGAAATAATATGAATGGAGAAAGATGCCTACAATTTTTAAATAATGAGTTGTCTGAATTTCTTGATAAACTACCATTAAATGAACGAGAAAGAATATGGTACCAACATGATGGAGCTCCATATCACTGTAATAGAAATATTCGGGATTTTCTCGTCCCATACTTTTAACGTAAAGTGATCGGGAGGTACATGCAGTTTCTTTGGCCTCCAAGGTCTCCAAACATTACTCCTCTAGACTTCTTTTTGTGGGGCTACTTAAAGGAAAAGGTGTACCTTAAGAGGCCATTTCAAGATCTTGATCATCTTGAAAGAATCATTGGAGATGCATGGGAAGCTATAACTCCAGATGTGATTAGAAATGTCATAAGAGAATTTAATCAAAGAACAATCGCCTGTTTAGAAAGGGACGGTGGATACGTTGAAGTTCCGTAGTATTTAAGTAATTTTACACGTTCCCAATAAAATGTATTGGTTAAGTATATTCATTGTTAATAAATTGATAAAGAAGGTTATTAATGTTTTATAAAAATAAATTATCTCTGGGAATATCAATAATCTACAAGTGTGCATAATTTTTTGCTATTCAATCACGATTTCAGTGAACATTTTGCTCTCCACTACAGTTTGAACGTATTTTGCTCTCCGTCCAAATCATTATTTTTTATTTTCCCTGTATTCCAGCCAATTTTTTAAAAATTTTGTACCTGATTATGGATCTCCAAGTCATGCAGAGCTTTTTATCAAGAATATTTTTTTGTGAAATGTAATATAAACTTTTTCTCTATTTGTATAAAACTTTTTGGTACACTGTATAATAAGAAAAAGACAGGGCCAAGGATCGAAAGTTTTTAATTCAGATTTAGTTTCAGAATGGAAAGACTTGGTATGTCGCAGACTGAAATACTGAGAGCGTTCACAATCAATCTAGAATGACACCTCTAATTCCCATGGGGGATAGTTAGCTGATTAAAATATCGTGGTCGACGCAGTCGAAAGACCTGCTGAGATCGCAAAAAATCCCAACAGGGATCTCGCCTACACCAATATATTGCATAACAGTCTCTTGTAAAGATTGGATAGCGAAAGCAGTAGATTTATTAGGCAGAAAACCATGCTGAACGTGGGATATTAGATTATGACGGTTAATAAAACTCCACAGACGTTTTAGAAAAGTATATTCTATAATTTTCGAAAATATTGACGTTAACGCAATTGGTCTGTAATTCTCCAGTTTCCAGAGATAGCCCTTTTTGGAAACAGGTATAATAATAATAATAATAATAATATTTATTGTAGCAAATTACAAATAAGTTACTACAAAAGGTAGATAGTCACATAAAAATGATTTTAATATCTACCCCAATCCTACTAAAATAAGATGAAACTCTAAAAAATAGAACAACAATAGTACAATATATATAACAAATTTATGAAATGATAACACTATAAGTAAGTACATATAAGAGAATTAAAACAACCTGATGTCAAATACACATGAATTTTCACTTATAATTAAACATCTTAATAATTCCTTAAATACATTGGGAGATACAGCAGTAATATCATAAGGACATTTATTAACTACATGTGATGCTAGGTAGGAGAAAGAATTTCGAAATATCGATGTTCTGTGCTGTGGTACGCTTAACGTAAAAATTGGCCTTAGTTGTCGGGTTCCTGCCTTATCTCGAAAGTGCAATTTTTCAAAAAGATATGTAGGCGTTCCAGTTTTAATAACTTTTTGTAAAAAATTGCTGAAATGTATAAACCGTCTTTCATTCATCTTTAGTATATTTAAGTTACGTAGAACGGGGGTCAAATGTTCTCCAAATCTTGGATGGCTGCTTATGAAACTAGCACAGCTATATTGTACACTTTGCAAACGTTTTTTGCTCTCAACAGTTAAACAAGATCCATATACAATATCTCCGTAGCTTAAAGCTGATAAAACAAGTGATTCAGTCAACAAAGTTTTCATTTTGATGGAGAACAAATCTTTAAATTGATATAAAAGCTTTAGTTTCGAGTAAGCTGCTTGACAAATTTTGTCAACATGTTTGTCAAACCGTAAGTGAGAGTCGAATATTAACCCCAAATTCCTAGCAGATTCGGTAACCTGAAGGGGAATGTTGTTAATGGTCAAACTTTTATCCGTGTTTTTCAAGCATTCAATTTTTTGTTTGGTGCCAATGTACATGACTTTACATTTGTCTGGATTTAACATGAGTGAGTTCTCGATTGTCCACAAATATAAACTGTGAAGATCTCGATTAATACTGTCGAAGACAGGTGCTATATTAGTTACATCAACAGAAGAATAAATCTGAATGTCGTCAGCGTACATATGTATGTTGCAGTAGTTGATGCATTCCGGGAGATCAGATGTGAAAATACTGAACAATAAAGGTCCGAGAATAGATCCTTGGGGCACTCCAGCAATGATTGACTCATTTGTAGAGATTTTCGCGTTAGATGTTTTAGTATACTGATTTCTCCCGTTCAGGTAAGAGTTAAACCAGCTTAATTCCTTACCAGCTACACCATAATAATGAAGTTTCGCCAATAATGCTTCAAATTGTACAGAATCGAAAGCTTTAGACATGTCAAGTAAAATTAGTATGGAGGCTTTAGAGTCATCCTGGTTTCGCAACAAATCGTCGACTACGTGTAAAAGAGCAGATGATGTACTGTGATTTTTTCCTAAAACCTGATTGTATCTTCGGGAAAACATGGTAAACCGACATATGTTCATGCAATTGCTGGTGCACTGCAGCTTCAGCAATTTTTGATGTGACACAGAGCTAATGGGACGCAGATCTGAGAGGTGATCGACTTTCTTTTTCTTCGGTACGGGTATCACTATAGATGTTTTCCAAATCTCAGGAACCTCACCAAATTCCAGGGAGAAATTAATGATATGTGTTAGGGGACGGACACAAAACGGAGAGGCCAATTGCAACATTTTTGCAGATGTGCCATCTATTCCTACTGCAGCCGATTTCTGTTTAAAGACCAACATTCTTATATGGGCCTCAGTGACGGGATGATAGGTAAACTCAGGAGATCGATAATATTTTTTGTTTTTGAATTTCGATAAGTAAGCTTCGCTGATTGGAAGATTTGGTGCAAGACTTGAGAAATGCTTATTCAGAAAATCAGGATCGTTAAGATTATCAGGAATTTGCTGGGTATTACTGTGCCCCACCCCCCATTTCTTTAGATTGCGCCAAACTTCCTTTTGATTTCCCAATGCCGCATTAAAACTTCGTTCAAAGTAGCATTTTTTCTCATTTTTTAATGCAAGGTTGTAATAATTACGGATCTGCGAATAGTATACTCTATGATTTATGTTTCTGGTACGTTTATATCGAGTCCAGGCTTTGTTCTTTAATTTCTTTATTGATCTTAAGGTATCCATAAACCAGGGTTGTTTAATTTTCTTTGAAGACTGCCTTTTAATAAAAGGTGCATGCTTATCGAATAGTTGCAACAGAATTTCATTAAAAAAAGCCGTTTTAGTGTCAATATCGGGAGTGATATAGAATGCATGCCAATCGACCCGATTGCCATCAGCTAAGAAGTTCATATAATCAGAATTAGCATAAGACCGCGTTATGTAGGTCGTATTAGTTTCAGTAACCAGATCCATATTAAGTTTGCAGCAAATCAGATTATGATCGGACAAACTGCAGTCTTGAACTATAATGTCTTTTACATCGATATCTTCACTTGCTATAATAAGATCAATCAGTGATTCCGAAAAAGCCGTAACTCTCGTCGGGTCTTTTATTAACTGGATAAGATTGAAATCATGTAGAAGGGTATCTAGTTTACGTTTACTTGTGGATTGCTGCAGCATGTTTATATTAAAGTCTCCTAAGATGACAATTTTATTGAGACCTTGATACATAAGTTGATGAATAGTGTCCTCCAGTTCTTGTAGTGTACTATCAGCATCTGGTTTCCTATATACAACACCCACTGCGATGTCCTAAACTAATCCTATTAGTCTTTAGACAATTAGGGAATTCGCCAGTTAAGAAAGACAAATTAATTATTTATTGTAAGGGGCTGCAATGTATTCGGCAACGCTCTTTATAATATTAGCAGGAACTTCATCAAAACCGTAAGACTTCTCCGTTTTAATTTTAGATCTGATAATTTTAGATATGTACAACCTCTTCAACGGAACAATAACTCAAAAACATTGACGACAAGCCAGAAAGTCTTTAAAATCGGTCAATACCGGTGCCTTAGGTTTTATAATTTTGTTTGTTATATTAATAGGCGTTTGGATGAAATAGTAATTGAAGGATTCACTAACAACTATTGGATCTTCATAATACTGACTGTCAATTTCAATATTTATGTTATTATCTACCCCAACCTTACCAGAAAGATGTGAAATTACCTGCCACGAGGCTTTAGAAGGGTTACCTGAACCGAAGATAATTCCTTGATACAAATCTCTTTTAAGTTTATTTACAAGAGCGAGATGTTTGCCCTTAGCAGATTTATATGTATTTTCAAGGACAGGATAACTGCACTTAAGAAGGTAAAATCTCTTAGTTTTCTGACTTGAGATTTTAACTTCCTTAGAAGTCCAGTTATTTGAAACAGCTTTACGCGTTTGTGGATTCACTAACAACTATTGGATCTTCATAATACTGACCGTTTCTTGCGTCTTCCTTTTGTTTCTAACATTAAAATCAATTCCTATCTTCAGCTTTTTTCTCATAGCTTTCCCAATTACAGGTTTGGGTGTTAGGGGTTACGCAAAAAGTTCTCAAAAAGTTCTTGAGATTCTTTTGCTTCGCATGGGGCCTGACTTCGTGTTAGAAAACGCCATTCTTCTTTACACCCGTTTTCACTACTTGAGTTTCTCTTATTAAAGGCCGTTTTAGGCTACCCTGTTTCTTGTACAAGATTTGCTGTTTCTTGAGTTTATGTTTACTGATGACATCAGAGCTTTAGAAGCAATGAAGAAAGCAAAATCATGATCATTAAAACTTTCGCTTTTCGCTCTTTCGATTATCTTTTATTAGTAAATTTGGAAGGCACTTTATACCAAGATTCAATCAGAAGCTTAATAACATTTTTTTTAAATAAAAAATCTGTTATTTAAATAATTTTTAGAAACACCTAACATAGACATTAAAGAACTCGTTGAAATTTACGTAATTGAGTTATTAAGAGATTTAAATTACCTATACCTTCGCCCACCGAATTATTTACGCACGTATGCAACAAAATGGCCGAGGTTTTATTAAAAAATGTCCGTAGGTTTTTTGGAAACGATATGCCATTAAAATAAATGGCTGGCCTATACGGATAAGATAATTTGCGTAATTTTAAAATTTTAACGAGTTCAACGCGAAACACTTGCCATACCAGGGTCCGCGATAAGTACATTGTATATTTCCTCGTTTATCGACGTTTCACCATTAGGATCGTTATTGTCTTGCTAACGAAAAAAAAAGGGGCAACCCTCATTTGCGTTTAACATTGTAGATCACTATGATGAGCTTTTAAGCGTATAAAATATTCTGCGGAAGGTGGTGTTTAAGTTCTACGCATTCAAAAGCCACAAGTTTAATTAAAAATTAATTAGTCAGTTATCAGGATGAAGTTGTTTAATAAGTGGGTATGTTGTGTGAAGCAGACCAAAATCGTTGTGTTTAATAAAATGATTTAGGCGATTAATTTCGTCTGCGCGTTTTTTTTTTTTTTGATTAGTCGTCCTATATTTTTATCGCCTCGAACGAAATTAAAAGTAAACAATTAAAAGCCCGATTATATTCATAAGTTTACTTATTGTGTATGTATAAATTATCTAAATTACCGGTAATTACGTTCATATCTGGCGTAATGTCCGTTTATGCGACTGAATTATGGGCGCGTAAATTATTCGAAAATATCGCCCGGGTGAATAAGCGCGCTTAATTAAGAATAATTAGCTTTGATTATTTTTGCTTTTATCGAATAAATAAGTTGTTTTATTTACCTGGATTCGTTTCCGAGCGAAAATATTCTAATTAGTTGCGAGGCACTGTACACGTTCTACAGTGAAACTATTCACTCGACGCGATAACATAATTGCGTGTAAAATTTTGCAATCTAATCTTAAACTTGCACTGTAGTAATTAGCTAAAGCTCATGACATTATGTACAGGCGATTTGAATAAAACGGCAATAAATTTTCTAGGTGACTTACATACGAACGGAACGCTCTGAATTGTTAATTAAAAGTTGTTATATCGGAGAAAATAGTTTCTTTTCTTTCTTTTGGTGGTGTCGTCGTCGGAATTGCGGCGTTTGCTTTTGACTAAGGTTCGGGATGGATAGTGGTGGTGGTGGTGGTGACTGCGTTGAGATGGACTTAAGCACGAGGCCGAGGGAGCTTCAAGCTCAGGACAATTGTAAGATGAGGGTAGCAAAATCAGTATTTTCTATAAGAAGTTTGGTTGATCTTGCAGATGGATCGGAGAAGAGTGAGGACAATGAAATTTTAGACGTTCAAACAGGTGAGTTATTTATCATTATTTAAAATATCCTTTTTGCTTTAGAAATATTGAAAATAAACCTAATGTGAAGTAACATGTGTACAAAAAGTTTTCCCATCTAATGTTGTTTTCGCATGTTCACGTATGTTTCTTACTTGATCAGTAAACGCCACCAAATTAACACTTAACCTTAACATAACGTCAACAGAAAATCATAACCCATAATTACGAATTATTACTGCTAATTATCGAATCTCCAAAAAACTCTTGAGTATCTCTAGAGTATCTCCAGCAGATTTTGGAAACTTGTGCTTCAAGCTATCGGCGTTGATGTCTAAAACCTCTACAAGTTGTTTCATCAACCCCAATTTTATATGTAAAAGAGAAAGAAATATCCATTAATGGCACATTTTTCTGGAGCGAATTGTTCTCTTGGTGGCCAATTTCGAATAATATAATGTCTATCTGTGAACCTACTATCCCACAGGCATAAAGAACAGCAGTATTTCGTGAAACCACTTTGCAGACCCAATAAAAAAGAAATTACTTTTAAATCTCTACACAATTGCCACAAATAGGTTTCATAATTTACACCTAGTATAAGCCTTGATTTTGTTGGGTTCACTATTTTTTTCAGGGATACCTAAATCCACACTTGAATTTCTTCAAAAGAAATACAAAACTATTTAGTGAAGAATTAAAAGGAGATGGATAATCTTTTTGATATGGGACAGGTCTTGTTACAAATGATATATCGGAATACCGAATTTCATTTTTTTAAATTTTTTGAATATCCAATAACGCTTGTTAAACAAAAATAGCAATCAACGTAATGATTCGTTGATTCACGCCAAATCATTGGTTGGGAAAATGGTACATGGTTTCTTTAACCTTTTTTCCATTGCATATCTAACCGCAAGTCAATTCAATTATTTTTTTGGAGAATTGATGCAATCAAACAAAATTAAGTGTAAAAAATGACCTCCAGGGTCCAAAAACTATATGTGTAAAATACAAAACGTATTTTTAAAATTTTTCTCTCCATTTTCCCATCGTGTACATTTTTGAATTTATTTTCCACGAAATGGGAAATTTCCCAGGAGTTGGCAACTCTGCCTTCACCCATTATTACCAACGAGCAAATCTCTCAAGAGTTGTCAAAAAAATTTCTTTGAGTTTGAGTTAGCAATACAATTAAGAATTTTTTTTATTCGGCTATTTGTAACTGCGCAACCGGATGTATGTTTAATTGGTTTTCTTTGACGTAACATCAATAGCGACAAGATTGTAGGTTATGTGAATAAAAATTGGAATTTGAAATGTCAAATGATGCTTATAATGTGACATCTGTCAACAACTTCGCCTTGTAGCATTTAAAAATAGAATCCAAGCCCTGTCAACTCAAACAATGATTCTTGACCGCTTTGTAGATTCAGTAATAAATTAAAAGAAAAACGTAAAAGATTTATTAAATATACATAAAGTTATAGAAAACAGAAACAAAAGGCGGTTGACTTTACAGTTCAATTCAGTCGATTAAAAGAAATTGAAAAGAATGATGACAAAACAAAGAAAACAGAATATTAAAAATTTCAATGAATAAATAATAAAAACTTAAAAAATAAAAAAAAATATAAAAACAAAATTTAACCGATTTTACACCACAATTCACTAGATTTTAAATTTGCAAAGTTGTTGTAATGATAGCCCCCTCTGCCTTCTTGTCATTGTATGTTAAGTATAAATGATATGTATTTCAATTTAAATTACACGTATGTCATTAAGGCACGGTTTATTCACTTTCAATTAACTTTATCTTCCAATTTATTGCCATAGTAACAACTGCAGAAATAATCGTTGCTATTGGAATAAACTGAAGGTTAAAATTAATTGAAACCGAATTACCAAGCCTAAATATTTAAAATTTGCAAAATTGTTGTAATGATAGCCCCCTCTCCCATCTAGTCATTGTATGTCGAGTATAAATGATGTGTATTTCAATTTAAATTACGCGTATGTCATTAAGGCCCGGTTTATTCACTTTCAATAAAGTTTATCTTCTAATTTATTGCCAAAGTAACAATTGTACAAATAATTGTTGTTATTAGAATAAATTGAAGGTTAAAATTAATTGAAAGCGAATAAACCAGGCTTAAATATTTTAAATTTGCAAAGTTGTTGTAATGATAGCCCCCTATCCCTTCTTGTCATTGTATGTCAAGAATAAATTAATTCTATTTCAATTTCAATTACATATATGTCATTAAGGCCCGGTTTATTCACTTTCAATTAACTTTGTCTTCCGATTTATTGCTAAAGTACAAATAATTGTTGCTATTGGAATAAACTGAAGGTTAAAATTAATTGAAAGCGAATAAACCAGGCTTAAATATTTTAAATTTAAAAAGTTGTTATAATGGTAGCCCCCTTTCCCTTCTTGTCATTGTACGTCAAGTATAAATGATATGTATTTCAATTTAAATTACACGTATGTCATTAAGGCCCAGTTTATTCGGTTGCCATAGTTGCAATTGTACTATGGGAATAAACTGAAGATTAAAAATAATCCAAAACGAACAAACCAGGCCTAAATATGTTGTATAAGTAAAATAAAGTTCTACGTACTCCATCTTTTCTTCTTTATTTGATGGTGGTCTTAAACTTTTGGCCTGCAGTGTACAGTGCAAGATTGAGGCGAAAGCTTATGTGCAATATGAAGGCAGGGTGAAGCGGAATGAATTAAAATGGAATCAGAAACGTAATAATTTATTGCAATAGACTGAGGTATTGTTTTCCGCTCTTGATGTAAAATGCTCGGGTGTATTAACAAAAACTGTCCAAAATTAAAACAAAACAGCTTCAAATACAAAGTCAGCAAGTCATAACATAAATAGAACAAAAATACGAATAATAGAAAACCTTCAGCAAGATATAAATCTTGCAAACGTTTTTAATAGACACCCGAAGATTAATGATTACAAATTTGTTTAACAAAAACTGTAGGTAATTATTATAAATTTAATTTCCTGCCCAGGTATCAGCTGTTGAAGGCCATTTGCATTAGATACTTTGAAGTATGGACGACGATTTATGGCAGGAAATTGTTATTAATAAATTATTTATTGAGGCATCAGGAGCCCTTAGAAAAATCACACGCGAGTTCGAACGCGTGATTCGAACCCGCATCCTGCTGGATTTCAACCAGCTGCAACACTTTCAGGAAAACCAACACAAACACAAAAAGAACTGATAATATCTAAATTATGATGTGCAATGACACTTCAGGAAATAATAAAGAATTTTTTTAAGTATTCAGATGAAATGTTGAGTGATTGATTGCATTGCAAAATAATAGGAAAGAAGGGGGATCTACGTAGAATAATAAGATTGCAAGCATTAAAGTACTTGTTTAGAAGATGTTTAGATATTGGTTGAATTAATAACCATAAAATTCAATATAATATTAAAAGTATTTAATCGAAATGGCTGATATGATTAATGGGTGTTGTTGGAATTGCAAATTTCCACAGTGTTCTTAAAATATGGGAAACACTCGACAGGATATAAAAGACGACAATGACTCCTACTATTAAAGGACGTTTACTTAATTAGAAATACAAACCGTATCGATCGCAGACAATGTGATTGTTGAAGCGTGTAACTTCCTGTCGTCATTGACAATTTCTTAGTAGACTTTACTCATTTATTTCATTTCGTTTTTTTAATTAATTAAATTAGCACTCGTACAAATTTCATTCAATTCAATTATCTAGATTGGTAAGTGTAATATAATTAATCACGTTCAGATCCTTCTACGGGGTGCTGTTCAAAAAACATTTCTATGTGAGTTCCTGAAATGATAAATGTAGTTTCCCTTGCGTTTTCCTCTATGCATGTTTATTAATGCAGGACAGTGTCTATTAATTTATTTTCTATGTAAAGCAATTTTTTGGTTTTACGCCGGGAATAATTAATTACCCTTATCGTCACGCAAGCTGCAACTACGTACACATTAACGCCCCGTTCGTATGACCCTAGAAAATTATTTGTACAAAAAGAGACACTATTAAATAAATGTAATTTGAAAATTCAACACTGCGTTCATCATAATCTTTTTTTTTTCTTATTTGTCTCTTTAGTATTTGAATCGGAAGTTCAAATCAAAATTTTATTTATTATTTATATACTCGAGTAAATTTTAATTCAAAAGTTCAAACCAAAATTTTATTTATTGTTTATTTATTCGAGTAAATTTTAATTCATGCATCAAACAGTTTTTCAAAACCACCTACGTTTATGCCTAGCCTTGAGTATTATGTTATAGAGTACCTTCCAAAACAGCTGAGAGTCACGTGACTTTCTTATGATATCCATTTGATGTTTTAAATTTATACGCGTTGTTATCTTAGCTGACTCACTGCAGATGTATTTCCATGAATCGTTTTTCGCGTGTTCTATCGATTCATGTAAAATTTGAAACCTTTAGTTGATTGATTGATTTTCGTCGCGTGTAATTGTATACGTTCAGGTTAGCATCATCTTATAATTTTCCAGGTGATGCCTATATTTGGGGAATTTATCTGAACAATGTTCTGTGTTGTCACACTGGCGTGTTCCATGACATTTGGATACATCGCTTGGCTCTCAACTATTTCTGAAGGCACGATATAATCGGTCCTGATCTGCTCATTCTGAAATCAAACCAATTTGTTGACATTAACCAATAAAAAAATAATCTAAAACTGTTTCTAACGATTTTTTTTTTTTTTAATTTGGCGTCCAAGTTGGTGGAGATAAGGTTCTTATTGTGAACGCATCACTATTTTGACTATTTGTCGTAAATTTTATTTTATTTTCCATTTGTTACAATGTCTTTTTTCTTATTTATTACAACATATCAAATTCCTGTGTTGTCCTATCCTACTGTTGAGTTCAAAACTTCGAAAGCAACGTTAGGTAAATGTCAATTTAACATCTGTCATGATGATGATGATGGTTCACAATTCATTTTTTATGATCAACACTCTTTATTTAATTTACCCGTGTGCTCTGCTCTTAATTTTAAGGGCACGTGCGTAAAGGGGGTTATTCAGAAAATCCGTTGCAGGTGGGATAATTATTATGACAAAAAGAATCTATCGATTTTGTTAAACGTTTGGCAACAATGGAAGACTTAGATTCGATTGCTTTGCTAATTTTATTACGATTTTTGTTAAGTTTTCTTATATTTTACCTACATCACTTCGTTGTTTATTTTTTTTTAAAGCTGTTTAGCATTTGATTTCTTTTGTTTCTAGAACCCAATTACCTTTTGTTTTTCATTTTTTATTAAATTTTTAGTTTTTGTTTTTCATGTGCTTCTTTTCCCTAATTTTTGCGTGTCTCTCTTAAAATACATAGAAAAATAGCATTTTTATCGTTAGGAAAAAATCGGTGCCTTTTGGCGTCTTTTTGTGAACAAATTGGCGATATTATCTACAGAAGATCTAGCAATCCTGTTTTTAGTGACAGTTTGGCAACCGCGTTAGCTGACGTGCCAGTCGCCTTCTCTCTTTCTCTCTCGCCTTCAAAGATTTTTATTTACCACTTTCGCTTTCTTTCACTGTCGAAATAAGTTAGTTGAATTGAATAAGTTGTTTATTTGACCAATATGCTCATGATTTGTTCAACATTAGAAATTTAAATTCCCCTCCAATATACGAAATATTGTCACACGATCTAGTGATGCCAACATAACTAACTTGAGGGAAATTCAAAAGGCGACAGTATTTCTGGCTCACCCAATATTAATGTGCTTAATGTTCAGTAATTATACGCTGCCAACTGAAACAGTTTTTCGATAATAATTTCTAAACAAACTCATCAAACACAAGATTCATATTTTAATGGCAGGAAAATTCTATAATTCACTAGCAATTAGGATTCACGTAAAACGTCCCAAATTAAACATCCCTCGTAAATACGTAATGGTTTCTTAGTTATACAATAATTTGTGGGATATTTTCACGTGACATTCGCTGTAATATTTAATACGTTCCGAGGAAATCTATTAGGGAAAATAGAAGACGCTGGTTTTAATGAAGACGTAAGTTCCTCGATGCCGGCAGTAAGAAGACGACAAAAAGCCATCCCGACGTTCACGAACGACGAATATTCTCACAATTATTATAACATTAATATAAGTAATAAATAAGAGGGAACACATTAAGGATAATTACAAAGCCATGTCTATTTGATTGGCAACGGACACGAAACGAGATTTTAGCCTCCGTTAGTTGACATGTTTAATCGAAATATTTATGGCGACCTGAAAGCAGCAAGGCATGTGTTGTATGTATATACAGTTAGTTTAATAGCTTATAATTATTAATTGTAACAAAAAAATCGCAATCGCAGGAAGCTATTTTTTTCGGTAGAAAACCAAAATATTTTGTAGTCTTCATGTGACTTTATGTTTAAATAAAACTATTACTTGATGGCGTTCTATTGTTTTTCAATGATTTTTTGTTTTCTTTCAATTTTACTTGACATTGTCGTTAAGAAGTTAGTATATCGACAGTACTTTGTTTTGAAAAACAATTGATTTTGTTCTGTTTAAATAATATATTGTTTTTCAAATGATCTTTTGTTTTGTTTTAATGTTATTTGACATTGTTGTTATAAATTTATGTCGACAGTATTTTGTTTTGGTTTATTCGATATTACACTTTGTTTTTCTTGATGCTATTTGTTTTAAATGACGAAAAAAATTGCTTGACGTTCAGTTTAAAAAATGTATTGTTTTTGATATTTTGTTTAATTTATCTTAATTGTTGACATTATTATCGACGACAGTATTTTTTCATGTTTTATTCGACAGTACTTTGTTTTTTTTTCGATAGCATTTTGTTTTAAAACAAATATTTTGTTTATGTGCTGCTTAAATAACCTCTATTGTTTTTCTATGATCCTTTGTTTTCCTTTAATTTTGTTTGACATTATTGCGCTATAAAATTTGTTTGACAACGGTATTTTGTTTTACTTTATTCGACAGTATTTTGTTTTTTTTTTCGATAGTATTTTGTTTTTTTTTCGATAGTATTTTGTTCTAAATACAGCCTTTTTTTAAATAAATATTTTGATGAAGTTCAGCTTAAATAATCTAGTGTCTTTAATGATCTTTTGTTTTCCTTTAATTTTAATTTGACAACGGTATTTTGTTTAGCTTTATTCGATGGTAAGTGCCTTGTTTTTTTCTCGATAGTATTTTGTTTTAAGCGGAGTTTTTTTTTCAAACGATCACTTGATGATGGACTGTTTAAAATAATTTTTAATGTTGTTCTTCCTAATAAGACGCTGCCAAGAAACGTCAAAATGACAGACGTCAAAACAGCAGATGTAAGAAACGTCAATATGACAGACATCGAGAAACGTCAAATTGATAAACGTTAAAATTACAGACGTAAGGAACGTTGCTTAGTGACCAACAAATTATGTCACGTTGACAAATAACAGCAAACGTCATAATGACATACGTCAAGAAATGTCAAAATCACTGACGTCAAAACAGCAGATGTAAGAAATGTCAAAATGACAGACGTCAAAACAGCAGACGTAAGAAAGGTGAAAATGACAGACATCGAGGAACGTCAAATTGACAAAGCCAAAATAACAGTCGAAAAAACGACAGAATGATAGACATAGAGAAACGTCAAATTGACAAATATCAAAATAATAGAGTGACAGACGTCGAGAAATGTCAAAATAACAGACGTCAAAAACGCCAGACGTAAGAAACGTCAAAATGACAGACGTCAAAACAGCAGATGTAAGAAACGTCAATCTGACACATATCGAGAAACGTCAAATTGGCAAACGTTAAAATAACAGACGTAAGAAACGTAAGAATGACAGACGTCGAGAAACGTCAAATTGACAAACGTCAAGAAACATCAAATTGACAAACATCAATTGACGTAAGAAACGTCGTAATGACGGACATCGAGAAACGTCAAATTTACAAACAGACGTAAAAAACGTTGCTTAGTGACCAATAAATCATGTCACGATGACAAATAACAGCATACGTCAAGAAACGTCAAAATCACAGACGTCAAAAACGCCAGACGTCAAAATAACAGACATCGAGAAACGTCAAATTGACAAACATCCAAATAACAGGCGTAAGAAATATCAGAATGAGAGACGTCCAGAAACATCAAGTTGACAAACGTCAAAATAACAGACGTAAGAAAACGTCCGAATGACAGACGAGGGTGTTGCGTTCCAAACAATCCTTTGTTCCAACTGGAACGCAGTGCCATAACCTACTACGCATACTATGTCACACTTGAGGTGTCTACTAGTGACAAATCATTTGAAAACAGATTACCATAGTAACCCAACCCCCTACCACAAATACCTACGTCACACTTGAGGAGTCTATTTGGATAACTTAACTTTGACATCGACAATTTTGGCTAATTTAACGCCATCTGTCAATCAAAATGATAAATAACTTCTAAACTTGTGAAAATTAAATGTTAAAATTTTGGTTGGTACAATCATGTCAAGGTTGGTACAGCTGAATTGTATAGTAGGAGGTTGCCTCGATGTAGAGGGGAATGTCACTCGTTACGTCACAGGCTTAGACATTAAATGGTCGATAGGATCACAAAATTGATTTAATTTTGATTTTTCTATTCGGCTATTTGCAACACCGCAACCGGATATATGTTTTATTGGTTTATTTGACGTAACCTGGACAGCGTCAAGATTGTAGGTTATGAGAATAAAAATTATTGTTTTAATTTGGATTTGAAATGTCAAGTGACCGTCAACAATCGGTAAGTGAGATCTAGTATGTTAAGTCATCCATGGACTTCATTGATCTAGACGTAGTAAGTCGATGGTTGCTAACTACATCATGATGCACGGTACGTTTAACAATAAACGTATCTGTAAAAAGTTGTTACAATAGGCAGTGTTAAAATTATAACAATGTATAGTGTTAAGATAATTTTGACTATTGAGCACTATTTTGTAAGTGAGGACTAGGGTGTTAAGTCCATGGAATGTATTGATCTAGACGTGATAGGTCGATGGTTGGTAATTACAAAGTGGTCAAGAGTAACTGTTTGAGTTGGTAATATAATTAAGAACAACGTTGCGGCCGGACATGTTTTATTGGTTTATTTGACGTAACCTGAACGGCGACGAAATTGTAGGTTATGTGAATAAAAATTACCGTTTTAGTTTGAATTTTACATTGACAAGATTGTAGGTTATGTGAATAAAAATTAGCACTTTAGTTTGAATTTTAAATGTCAAAGAACGATTGTAAAATGACGTTTCTCAACCGGAAATTACTCCAGTTGTACCATTTAAAAATAAAATCCAGCACTGCCAACTCAAGCAGTGACTCCTTGGCTACTTCAAGTTGTATATGCAAAAATAGTATTTGCAAAACAGTAAGTATCAAACAAAATGGCGACGGCGGTCTTATATGACAGTTATAGTCGAGTGTCGCTGCTGACTACTGGGTGATTCCTATACTGTAGAAACGATATCAGTCCTACCAACCTTCAACTAAGTTTGACTCTATACTTATCTGGAGAAAAATGGAATCAAGGTTGCCAGATTGGGCGAAATTCTGTCATTTGGGCCACATTTTAGACACTTAAAATCTTATTCGGCGACTCGCACTTAATGTAGAAACAGTGTTTTGTTTTACTTTATTCGATAGTACTTTGTTTTTTTTGATAGTATTTTGTTTTAAATATAGTTTTTGTTTTTTTTGATAGTATTTTGTTTTAAATATAGTTTTTGTTTTTTTTAAATAAATATTTTTGGTGGTATTCTCTTCTTTAGTTATTTCTTTCGTTTTTTCTTAATTTTTTTACAACTTTTATTTAAGTTTGTTCTGTGTCATTTTTCGCAGTATTCAGTTGTTTTTCGACCATTCCTGTTCTATTTCTTTTTCTTTACACATTCATTCCAACATGACAACTACTTAAGTTTGATTAAAATCTGTCGTGATTACATGATTATGAAGAGCAAGAAATGAAGAAACTGCCTCGTTTTCAAATTTTCATGTCTCTCTGGTTTTGATTTTTTGTCTTTGTTATTTTCGATAGATTTCTGTTTAAATTTATTTATTGTTTCGCAGAAAAAAATCTAAATGTATAGAGTGTTTCAACTGTATGAATAATTAGTGTAAACTCGTTGAGACTGTTGCGAACTGAAAGGAGTTTCATAACTCTGGTTCAGTTGGTTGTTTCGAACTAAATTAAACAGCAACAGGAGGAGATGATGAATAATAATTGTTTGAAAAATAAAAAAAACTTAGAGGAAAACAGAGGCTGACCATCAGGAATTTGAAAAACTAAATAGCAAAAGGAGATGGTAAAGGAAGATGGAATTGAAACCTTTTATTTTTTCTTCGGCTGATGGAACTTGAAGATCTCATTGAATTAGAAACAAGGCAAGGAGCAGTAACCAGGGCTCTTTAGAAATGTTGCAAAATTTTCCCATCACTAAATTCCATTTAAACGGGTTTAAGAATGGATGGCTGAGACCCGTACTTGATTCCAATCTGAGGTCGTTTGGCAAACATATGTTTCTGCCTCCTGGAACGTTTGCCCACTGCATTTTATAACATCTGCTTGTTTTTGGTTTGATGTGTGATTGGAGAACATCTTTGCACTGCGTTTCATTGGTTTAACAAAACCGCTTTGCTGGTTTCCTGATGCTTTGATTGGATTGACAAATGCGACTAACATTGCGGTATCATCTGTGGAGGTTGCAACATCTGATGTTTCATTTTTAAGCAGATTTGCAATGTTCAACAAAATACGGGTCCCAAGACGTTTCACTGGGGCACTCCAGATTTAATGGGTATATCCCAGTGCTTTCGAAAATTAGAGAAAAATAAAAGATAGTATATAATAATAAAGAAAGATTGAGGATTGAGAATTAAATAAAAATGTAAGAGCCAAACTACTTTCGAAAATGTGAAGTTATGAAATAAGAAATCTGGGACACCTATATATGTGGGTGGTAGCAGCTTTGGCTATTGATCTTTTGAGATTGATCAAACAAGAAGTGCTAACTCGTTTAACGTCGAACTGATACCCCCAAAATACTGTCAGCGGAAACTCGTCGACCCGTTTCATCGCGAATCAATAAAAAGGCATGTGCATGCAGCACGTTAAATAATCGGGAACTAGTTTAATTTATTTTAGGGGGTCGGCCCTTTTTAGCTGTAATAAAGGGTTGTTGATGGTATAAATCAGGAAATGGGATTATTAGTACCGTGTGATTGGACATAACGACCCTTGTTAGACGCTTAATGTATACGGACTTCATAATTAGGGGGTTGATTCGTTATTATGAAATTATGCCGTTGCTGCTGTTGCTTATTAGTTTTTATTAGTATCGTTGCGTTTCCGTTCTTTTCGGTTTAGACAACTTCATGAAAACTTAATTGCAGTTTATTTGACAGGCACGAAATAAATTTCAGTTTTTCTGTGTGCAACTAAATGAAACAAATTATTATTTTCTTCTCGAAATTAAAATTAAATTAATAATTTGTTCTACGAGTACGAGATAAATTATCTGTAGAAAAAAATTCCGAGTTGATTTTAGCACTTAAAACCCAATTTAAAACACGATTATGTTATCGAGCGAAGCCCATAAAAAATCCATACAAAACCACCAACATTAAAAGTGATCGTTTCGATGTGGGCCAACGAAACCTAATCTTCGACACGATCGCTCACATTTCACCTTAATGCACCTCATAAATCAGACATTTTATCCTTTTGTTTAAAAACGCGCAATAATTTCGTGTCTATTATTCCTCTCGTATTTACGGCGGGTGCGGGCCGAAATTTATTTATCTAAGTCAACCGGTTTCGGACAATGTTCCGTAATCTGCATGGTGGCCGAGCCTCGTCGGAGGAATCTTGATAAGGGGGCACGCGACAGAAGTAATCCTATTAGGAGAGGACCTCTTCTTCCACTTAAAATGTTTTTAAATGCATTAGCCTTTATCCTTTTCTTGCCTTCGGAAATTGCCCGATTCGAACGATATGTAAATAAATTATTTACGGCCCACAATACCCCCAAAAAGAATTTTTATTGAGATTCTTGAAATTTTATAATGCATCAGTTCAGGACTAATTGATTTCGGTTAAAGGAGGAATGCGTATGGACTTAAGCTGTTATAAAACATATACATATACATATATATATTTTAATGTGCTTTCGAAGAATTGTTTTGAACACCCCATTTGATTCGAAAGACTTAAAGGAAAATTGTATTAAAGTTCAAATGTTGCAATTTAAAAAATGAATATATTGGCCCCATGAAAGTTGCTGTTTAATTTGCAAACAAGCAGATGTTATAAAATGCACTGGGCAAACGTCTCACAAGGCAGAAGCCAAACGACATCAGCTTGGAATCAAGTAGGGTCTCAGCCATCCATTCTTAAACCCGTTTAAATGGAATTTAGTTATGGAAAAATTTTACAACATTTCTAAAGAGCCCTAGTTACTGCTCCTTGCCTTGTTCCTAATTCAATGAGATCTTCAAGTTCCACCAGTCAAAGAAAAAATAAAAGGTTTCAATTCCATCTTCCTGTACCATCTCCTTTACTATTTAGTTTTTCAAATTCCTGATGGTTAGCCTCTGTTTTCTACTAAGTTTTTTTTCAAATAATTATTATTCATCTCCTTTCACTCTTCTTCCACATCCTTCCTCGTTTACCTTATTTTCCTTTTCTTTGACTTTCCTAATTATGTAATATTTTTACGTTGGTTCTCTATTTCCGGTGGCGTAGCAAGAAGCCTACGGGCAAGTAGAATTATCTGAAGAAAGTAAAAGGAGAATAAAAAGACTAAAACGGGTAGATTAAAGCGGGTTACCCACGAAGTATAAAAAAAGGAAGAAAGCAAAATAAAGACAGTTTAGAGGAAGAACAACGTCTAAGATAAGGAGAAAAGGCAAAAAAATGAAAGACGAAATGAGGCAAGAAAATAATTTAAAAGCAAAGTCGCATTAACTTCAAACAAATTAAAGCTTCGAAAGAAATGAAGAGGGCAGATATAATCAAACCGCCAACAGAAAAAACAAATTAATGTAGAATAGAATGTAACATGAAAAATTAATTGTAAGAATCCAAAAGGAAACTTGACGAAATATAAGAAAAAGATGAACAAAAAACGAAAGGCGTATTGAAACTGATGAGAAAATAAAAGAAGAAACCAAGAAAGATTGAATTGGCTTTGGCGGTTGGAACCGCGTCACGACTGCTTCTACTGGCAGTAGAAACAGTCGTGACGCGGTTCCAACCGGAAGCCAATTCAATTGTGGACAACGGCTGCGGAGGCCTCCAAGTTAAACCAAAAAAGAACTGAAATGCACAACGTCGAAATACGAAGAAATGGTGGAAAAAAAAGAAGATCGACAACAGAAAATAAAAGAAGCTCGACGACAAAAAACATAAGAAGATCGACAACAGAAAATAAAAGAAGATCGATAACAGATTACAAAAGAAGAGATGATTGAATCGTTAATTCTAACACGAAACATTAATGCGACAAAAAGTAACAAAAAAGTAAAAGCAGATAGAAAACTGATTTTCAAAAGCTTCACGTCGGAAATCGTCGACTTTTCATTTATTATGTTTTGTCTACAAAAAAAAAAAATGAAATACAAAGAGACAAATGAGAGCTTGATTTTCAAAGGCTTTCTATGAGAAATCGACGATTTTCAAGTAGGCGGCTTACTTTTTTTGAATTTCCTTTTCCTGATCGTCATTTGTTATATATATATATACGCATAAATGTTTGTCTGGAAACGCTGACTGTCATTGTCAATTATTCGAAATGTAGCTACATCGTTACTTGTCATTTTCCTAATCATTCAATCATCGCTTATTTTCTTCAGTTTTAAAAAAATGTGTGTAGGTCTTTACTCTTCATTTTTAATTTCAATTTTCCTTTTCATCGATCCGAACTTTTTTTCCTTCGTTTGTTTGAACTGATCGTCTTTTGTTTTTCTGTCGCACACTCAAAATAATAATGCAAGAATAGTATAATTACTTAATGTCGGTTCTTGTTCATATACTTTTTTCTTTTCTTCTTCATTATTTTTTTCGTGGATCGATCGATCGCCTTTTGTTATGCTCTTCCTCAATTGATTCGAATCACTTTTGTTTCATTTTCTTCATCGATCGCCTGTCTTTTGCTGTTCCGAACATGAATTAGTTCATAATTCCTTCCTTAATGTCATTTACCTTCAATTTCTTAATCGTCTCCATCGTCGATCGTGAAACAAAATAAACGAAAAAGATGGAAACATCTGCAACAAAAGAAAATGAAAAATAAATGAAGATCGACGATTCTCTTTCTTGTGGAGATTTTTTTTGCAATCAAACGACATTAGAAAACAAAAGAAAATCAAAGGGAATGACAAAAATGAAGAAAACGGCAACTCGTGAAACATAAGACAATGAAAAACAAAAGAAAATCGACGTCTCTTCTTCGGCGGAGATAGTTTGAAATCAAACGACTGTCAGAAATAAAAGAAAATCAAAGAAAACCATCTGAAACAAAAGAGAATGAAGATCGACGTTTCTTTTCTATTGAAGAGTATTTGAAATCATCAGAAAACAAAACAAATGAACAAAACAGAAACGTTTGCAACAAAAGAAAATGAAAAATAAATGAAGATCGACGATTCTCTTGCTTGCGGAGAGTTTTTGCAATCAAACAACTATTAGAAAACAAAAGAAAATCAAAGGGAACGACAAAAATGAAGAAAACAGCAACTCATGAAGCGCAAGTCAATGAAAAACAAAAGAAGATCGACGTTTCTTCTCCGGCGGAGATTGTTTGAAATCAAACGACTGTCAGAAACAAAAGAAAATCAAAGGAAATGACGGAAATGAACAAAACTGAACCATTTGAAACGTAAGAGAATGAAAAGCAAATGAAGATCTACGTTTCTGCTCTGGCGGAGAATTTTGAAATCATCAGGAAACAAGAAAATGAAGAAAACAGAAACGTTTGCAACAAAAGGAAACGAAAAATACATGAAGATCAGAATATGAATTAGTTCATAATTCCTTCCTTAATGTCATTTACCTTCAATTTCTTAATCGTCTCCATCGTCGATCGTCTTTTGTTTTGCTTTTCCTCGATTGAATCGAGTCACTTTCTTTCGCTTTGGCATTAACATTACATTCTTTAATGTCATTTCTTATACCTACTAACCCCATCTTAGTCTTCGATTTTCTTTGGTTTCACTTTTCCTCAATTGATTCGAATCTCTTTTTTCGTTTTCTTCATTGGCCGGTTTTGTTTTTCTATTAAAAATACACAGGGCGTCACTGAATAACTCGGCCAAACTTTGGCGACGTATTGTATTCCTCAAATTTATGATAAAAATTCCGTCCTCGTTTCTTGCATAAATCATTTGGAATAGGGAGCGTTCTTTTCTTAACCAAGCTTACGTTTTTCTTTTCCTGAATCGACTTTATTGTTCGTCGTTTTCTCTCTTGGTTTTAAAAATTTTTACACAATATTGTCGAATGAAACACGATAGAATATTTCTTATTAATTAATTTCTTTTGTTTTCTGTTAATGACTATATACGTGTATTTTAGAAAACCATTTGTTTTTATGTGTATCTCGTACCTTCATTGATTATATGAAGTGAGATTACATAAAATATATAAAACTGTTAAACACAAGAGGAAGAGCGTGATAATAAAAGAGTTCCCAACACAAAGTTTTTAATCAATGCTAATCATTTCATAATGACTTTATACGGCCAATTAAACAAACCAACCTGTAAAATAAACTGGAGGTTATAACAATAAAGCAATATAACAGCTTGTTAGTCCTCCGGAGCTATTACAGTGTTGCTGACGCCTCGCTTTACGTGATAAACCGATAATTAACTACCTCTCGGGCGTATTTCTTTGAATAATTTTCTATTGTTTATTTGTCTAATGTACGAGGTGAATGCGATTCGGGGAAATGTATTTTGTTAAATATGAGGCTCTTGTTATTTCCTGGTATCGAGCCTAAGAATGGTTTATTATTTACTTTTGTGGGGTTTATTAAGTCGGGTTTATTAAGGCCCTTTGGCGGATTGATTTTCGAGTGACGGTTATAAACGATTCATTCGGTAATTAAGGAGAAATATACTTTCACTATTCACACAAGTATCAAACTCGCTTTAAAAACTACACGTCGATGTTATAATTTTTTTGTGTCACACTATACCTTCCTTATTAGATGACATTTTGATAACATCTAAGACTGGCTGGATTTGAGAAATTTGAGAGTAAGAAAACAAGCTGAACTATTTTTCTATTTGAATCTCTATTAACAGTTGCAACAATGAGTATTAAAAACAGAAAGTATTTAATTAGTTTCACTAACACAATTTCCCACTATTAATTCATTAGAGAGAAGACGGTAAATCAAAAGGGGAATTAAAACGGCCCAGCTTCAAAGCAAAAGATTTATATCGCAATATAAATTACAATTAAGCAAAGGAAGAACGAGGCCGACGAAAAAAAGCACACGTCTTTTTAATAGAAATTTAATGAAAACACATAAACATAATTAACCGTAATATAAATATGGCGTTCTGCATTAATGGCACCGACGTGAAACCCCCCTTTCATTCCGGGGCCCTCTCCACGCCGAAATCATAATAAAGTTAATTCGAGGCAGACGACGGCATTAAAACGCGAAACGCCAGTAATAAATTCTAATCAAGAATAAGAAAACATTGCCGAGGGCGAGACGCCAATTAGTGTACGATTGGTCGGTAAATGAGAAACAAAGAATCGCCATCTTGAATAGAAACACGCAGTACCGGCCGCTAACGGATTTTTCCCTGGCAATAATTTATACCGTGAAATTAAGGGGGATTCATTACTCTTTATTGACGGCGGTGTAATTTTGTAATTGAAGAGCCAATTAAAATTTCAAATGTCGTACGTCCTCGTTAATTCGTATTAATTATCTATAGTTATTAACTTCGTAATCCCATCTAATTTATTTATCTTTTTTTTTTTTTGAAATGTTTGGGCGATTGAATTCCTTTTTTCTGAGTTATTACGCACGAGGATTCAATTTATTATCCTTGTGTGTTTGCCCTCTCGTTAAGGATGATGCAGGATACCCATTAAGTATATTTTGGATGTGTGGGAAACGTGGAAGTAAATTCCTACAAGAATTATCCAGATTTGTTTTGTTGTAGGTATTTCGAGCATTTCCCAAAATATGAATTTTCTTATAGAAAAGAACTGCATACATAAATTAGAATCAAAAGGGGTAAAAATGACAAGTTTGTGAATGAAACAGGAACGGTGTAAAGGTGCATAAACTAAAATCAGAGGAAGTGTTTAATGCCATGCACAGAGAGAAATGACTAAATGTGATTTAGCACAATATATATTGTGTGTAATGGAGGTAGAGAAATTATTAACACAATTGTTGAACATTTAAAAAAGAAATTTAGTTATATTTCCTTCTCTGCCTTAAAAAGTTTGCATTTGTTATAGCAAAAGTATTGCTCCATTTTGAAGTAAACTAATTTGACTTTTGTACTACAATAAATTCTCGTAAGTGTATACAACACTTTGTTGTATAAAATTCTACATCTTATGTAAAAATTTATTACAACAGACCGTGAAAATTTTATTTTCACATTTTGTTGTATAAAGTTCAACACACTGCGTAAAACTACAATAGAATCGCAATAAAAAGTTTTCTACAATTTGAGAATAATTAAATTATTAACTCGTTAGAAGGAATTACCGTTGGTTTACATGTTAACATCTTACACAAATTGTTGAGTGGTATTGAAGTGGGGCGTAATCACGTGATTATTTGCGTCTTCTTTTTGGCCGTTTAATGCGGATGACGTTTAGGTGACGTACGTGAGTGTGCAAATAAACAAGAACAGACTTGTCTGTGTTTGACTGTCGCCTGTTTTATTTATAATGAACGAATTTGTGAAAATATTCCGGGTGAGCAGAATAAGGACGCCAAGAACTTAATTGCTCAAAAAGCGACGGCGAATACAAATGGCGACCGCGCATTTTAAGTGCGCCAGTTTGAAATTCAACAAATTCAAAATAAAATGCGCATAAATAAGCAGCGCACGGGCAAATAGATTAGGTGCCGTTATTAATTTCGAGTAAACTAAGTCCAAGTCTTTTCCTTATCGTCGTTTTTCCGCAGGTCGCCAGGATTAAGTCGAAGCTTCCATTTATTTCTTTTACGCGGAGTTTTTCCTTTTCGTACTTTTTTTTAGCAAACAATGTATGTTACTTTAATATAATTTTTTTTCTTGAGGAAATCCTCGTCCTATCGAATACATTTGAAGATAGCAACGTTTCGAATAATTGATAATGACAATTAGCGTTGCCATACAAGTATTTGTATGTATATGTATTATATAACAAATGACGATCAAGAAAATCGTCGATTTCTCACAAAAAATCTTTGAAAATCGATAAATCTCTTTGTATTTCATTATATTTTTGTAAGCAAAATATAACAAATGAAATCGACGATTTCCGGCGTGAAGTTTCTGAAAATCAGATTTCTATCTGCTCTTACTTTTTTTGTTACTTTTTGTCGCATTAATGTTTCTTGTTACAATTAACGCTTGACTCATCTCTTCTTTAGTTTTCTGTTGTCGATCTTTCTTCGTTTTCTGTTGTCGATCTTCTTTTGTTTTCCGTTGTCGACCTTCTTTTGTTTTCTGTTGTCGATCTTCTTTTTTTTCACCATATTCTTCGTATTTCGACGTTGTACGTTTCAGTTCTTTTTTGGTTTAACTTGGAGGCTTTCGTGGCCGTTGTTCATAATAATAACCGGAAGCCAATTAAATTTGTTTTTGGTTTCTTCTTTTGTTTTCTCGTCAGTTTTTAATTTCCAACTATCCGCCTTTTGTTTTTCGTTCATCTTTTTCTTGTATTTCGTCGAGTTTCTCTTTGGATTCTTACAATGAATTTTTCATGTTACATTCTACTCTACATTCATTTGCTTCTTTTGTTATCGATTTTGTCTTTAATTTTTTTGTTTTCTATCTTTTTCTCCTTCTTTAGACGTTGTTCTTCCTTTAAACTATATTTAAATTTTTTTCTTTCTTTCTTTTCTTATACTTCGTACTTTGTTTTTTCTCCTGACTTTTCCTTCTCCTTCTTCTCTCTTCAGGTAATTCTATTTGCCCGTTCGCTACGCCACCGGAAATAGAGCACCAAAGTAAAATATTACATAATTAGAAAAGTCAAAGAAAAGGAGAATAAGGAAAATAAGGAAGGATGTGGAAGAAGAGTGAAAGGAGATAAACAATAATTATTTGAAAAATAAAAAACTTAGAGGAAAACAGAGGCTAACCATCAGGAATTTGAAAAAAATAAATAATAAAGGAGATGGTAAAGGAAGATGGAATTGAAACCTTTTATATTTTTTCTTCGACTGATGGAACTTGAAGATCTCATTGAATTAGGAACAAGGCAAGGAGCAATGAAAACAGATGCTACCCATTAGGAATTTGAAAAAATAAATTGTAAAGGAAGATGGAATAGAAACCTTTTGTTTTTTCTTTGGCTGATGGAATTTGAAGATCTCATTGAATTAGGAACAAGGCAAGTAGCGGTAATTAGGATTCTTTCCCATAACTAAATTCCATTTAAACGGGTTTAAGGATGGATGGCTGAGACCCGTACTTGATTTCAAGCCGATGTTGTTTGGCAAACACGTTTCTGCCTCGTGGGACAAGATTTGCAGAAAATTTATTAAAGCTTAGGAAGAAAGAGAGAACGAATGAGGAGGAAGAAAAATGGAAGCTGCATGTGTTTGTGGAAGGCCGATTTACTATTGCTATAAGAGAAAAATGTGTTTGAACGAGGGAGGTTGTAGAAGAATAATGACAACAAAGATTTAGGAATAAAACTGGAGACTTGTAATAATACGCCCACACACAACTTGCGAACCTCTCCATTTTTGTCAAATTAATTTTAATTTATAAGCAATTTATCCTTGATGCAATGCTTGGCTCTTGGTTGCAGAATAAGAACTTTATAATGCCCTGCAGTGCTGTGAATGTGCTTTATTTAATTACCAAAGTTTCCGAACAGTCAAACACACAAGCTCTCTCGACTGCATTCGAGATAATTGGCGCAGTAATCGTTTATTAGCTTTTGTAACAAGAGTTGAACAAAATTTTGATGAAATTAATGCTCGCAATTAACGCCGGCACGCAGGCCGAGCACGCCAAGGGACTGACTGACTATTCGCTCGTTAGCTCGATGATTGTCGTAATGGGACTCTTTCATGTAAGGCATGTTGTTAGAACATCGATGTCTCAGATTTAATAGAAATCTATTAAACACATATTTTTATTTATTTAAAAAAAATAATTTTTTCACTTAATATTTAAAAAGCACGTCCCTCAAAATGCCTCTATACAGGGTGACTGTTACTTAACTCCACAAAATGAAGTCACTAATTGAAGTGGTGTCCGAGAGTATGGGAAAAATATTAAAAGAATCTTTCAAATAGTTGATAATTAATTAAAAAAGTTGCCCCAAAATGAAGATTAGTAATTATGATAATTATTATCACGACGAAACGATTACATTTCGCTTAAACGAATCGGTTTTCCCTGAAAATATGAAACGTTTTATTAGACCTGAAATTGAGAGCCGACAAGTTTTTGTTTTTATCAGGCTAGGCAACTTACCTGCTGTAAAATCCTTGGCCTACATAAAGCAATTAAATTTATTATATACAGATGTTTTAAACGTTACAAGTGCTAAGCTGCGTCGTGTTCAATATGAAATGCAATAATTCGTCAAGTATGTGCGCTATTCACGAATTGTTCTAGAGCAGCGCACGAGCAATTCGCCGCGAACCAAAGAGAGACGATTTTTCGACGTGCACGAAGGAATATTGCGCGCAAGTATAAACGGTGTGCGCGACAGTGTACGGTGTATGCCACAGATTACAAGAAAATGTAATCTGTTGGGGTTTGAAAATCTCATAAGCTCAGGCAGGATTACTAGAAGTTACTAACAAATAATTATCATGACGAAACGATTACATTTCGCTTAAACGAATCGGTTTTCCCCGAAAATATGAAACCTTCTATTAGACCTGAAATTGAGAGCCGACAAGTTTTTTTTTTTATTATCAGGCTAGACAACTTACCTGCTGTAAAATCTTTCGCCTACATTTCGCACGGAAACAAAGCAATTAAATTTATTATGTACAGATGTTTTAAACATTGCTGCGTCGTATTTAATATGAAATGCAACAATTCGACATATGCGTACGGTATTCACGAAGTGTTCTAGAGCAGTGCGCGAGCAATTCACCGCGAACCAAGGCGAGACGATTTTTCGACGTACACAAAGGAATATTGCGCGCAAGTATAGACAGCGTGCCAACGAATTCTTAACATGGCAATTTCAACTGTTTTTCTTTTAAGTGATTTATTTGTTCACCTGCTGAAAAGGTGCTCAAAGTGGGACCGCTGTTATCTTTTGTATGGAATAATCTGCCTCAGGTGATTTACTTGCAAATTAGTATTTCGTATTTAGTTCGTACTGCACAGCATCGGCCTTTGACTTAAAAACGGAGCTGACGTAAAATTACACTTAAAGGTCAAGTAAACGATGCCACACGCGCCATAACATAAAACTATAAAAAAAAAAAACTTTATTTCGTTCATGTACTTTTCTATTTTTTAACCAGGGGCGCATCGTTGTTTTGGGGGTCTAATTTTTGATTAATTATTTCTTGAAAACTAAAGTAGAAAAAAACATTTTCCCCAAATTCTCGGACATTGGATTAATTGACAGTCACCCTGTATGCCTAGGAATGAATACGAAGGAATTTAATGAATTCTACAACTCAGTACGAGATATCTACAATGTACACCTAACACGAAACAGTCTGTATATAGCTGTTTAAATTAAATGCAAATGTTTTATAGCTTTAATGCGATTTACGCATAAAATTCCCCTGTGGAAGCAAAATAAATACACAATGGCACGTCGATATTTAGTGTTTTAAACGCAACATAATGTAAGAGATCAGCAAAGCGTTAAGTTCTTACAAAACATTCTAATTAAAGAGTTTTTCAGGCGTTCCGCCTGAAAACGCCACAAGTTCATTACCGATCAAAGTCAAGCATGAACCGGTTTTTTTTTGCCGCGTTATTTATTTAAATCCCAGTTGACAATGCCTCGTTACATTCGAAGCAAATCGAATTTCACCGCTAAAACAATCAATTTTTAACGCGTCAAATCAATGAACTAAATCAATATAGTTTTTGCGCGCGGAGGATTTTCAACGGCCCCCTTTTTTTCCCCCCGTCGCGATATGTAAACTTTAGAAATCCGACTGCGTAAATTTTATCCACAAAATAACTGTTCCGTTGTAGTGATCGCGTAAGCAATTAATATTAAAGTAAAAGACACTAAAATCGCTTCCAGGAAAAATTGCGATTTGTTAGAAAACACACAATAGCTTTCTCTTTAATTACTTTCGTATTTATTTATTTTTCTTTTAAGCTTTCCAACTTTATTATGGGTGCCTGTAATTATGAAAGGACATAAAACCCATGTTAGATCCTGCACCATAAAACTGAATTCCTAGTACTTTAATTAATTACAAAGCTTTAAACAACTGCTGTAAAGTTACTAAATACTTTCAACTATTGTGAGGAAAAATATTTTACAGGGTGTTTCAGGGTTTTCTATAGACGTACACGTTTTAAAATAAATTTATTGAGTCGCAACTACTATAATTTTGAAATATTAATAATATTATTTAGTAGAATCTTCGTGACGTGCAGAACAAATTACACATTTATTTATTTATTAAAAAAAAATTAAATTATATTAATATGTAGCGGAGCCAATCTCCGACGTCAATCTGAGACACTTACCCTTCGAAACGCTAATTATAATTAAAGTAACGAAGATAAAATTTTATTTACCCTATTATTATAAAAATTAATTAAAATTGTATAACTGGCAATATAGAAAGTGTTAGGAAAGAGTTTATACATGTATTTCGGCCTTATTGGGCTTCATCAGAACTCTGTACCTTAAAAAATTTTGGTTTATTGAAGAATGCAATCGCTTCCTTGTATAATTTGCAAAAGAATTTCATATTTTTATCATTAATTCCTGTTCTTGTGTTTTGGGATTTTAGAAATTCAAAAAAGGGGTAAGTTTTTCTAAATTTTTCAATAAACCAAAATTTTTTAAGGTACAGAGTTCTGATGAAGCCCAATAAGGCCGAAATACATGTATAAACTCTTTCCTAACACTTTCTATATTGCCAGTTATACAATTTTAATTAATTTTCATAATTTTCATCTGGCAAGAAAACTTGATTTTATAATTTTTTCCTATTATTATAATTATGCGTATTACTCAATTTACTCCTTGATATAATAAGAATAATAACGTGTTAATTGAGTCCGTGCACCATAGTTCAACAACATTTTTATATCCCGTAATAACATGGCAGTGATACACGGCTTCCTCTCGAAAAGCTGTGGTGGTGATAAATTACAGGCTTTATCGGCAATTTTGGGACGGAGGGCAGGGGGGGTTGTGATCAGATTTGAATTTTGCGTCAGCTAAGAGCGCTAATTAGTTTTAATATATTTATTATTCGGAATAAATTTTCTGTTCTGCCCTCAAATACCTATTTATTATTTTATCTTAAATAAATCAAATTTAATTAAATTATTTTATTTTTGAATACAAATACTACATCGTTTCAATAATATTGACTCAGGATCAAAATGATGAAACCAGGTTTCATCTCCAGTAACAAGTCGATTGATAATTAAATTTGGTTCATCTCCACAAAGCTCCATCCTGATACGCATTTGGAATGGCGAAAGCATTCGTGGAGCCCATCTCGCATTCACTTTTGTCATTCCAAGGTATTCGCGTAGAATTCTGAAAACCGTGGTTTCCGAAACTCCTAATAAAGCTGCTAATTGTCGCTTCTTTAATCTTGCACCTTCCAGTACCAAACATTGGTTCTTTCAATAACATCGGAAGTGATCACATCAACAGGCCGACCTGGATGGCAATCATCATCCAGTGATTCTCGACCATATTTAAAAAATTTTGACCATTCACAAATAGTCGACTTGGAAGGACAATCATCCCCGAATACAGCCAACATTTCTTCACGAATAATTTTTGGAACTTTTCCTTGTTTTGTTAGGAATTTTATAACTGCTCGATATTCGAGTTTGTTCACTTCGATACGTGACAACACAAACTGACATATATTAGAGCTAATACTGCTGCAATTGTTTTGTAAATTGTCAAAAATGTTACCAAGGCATACGTGATTAAAAAACAATATAATGAAAAATTACATTAAAATTGAAAACTGCCTAATCCGGGAATATAAAGACGACCCCTCGTATGTACCATGCGATACAAAATGATTCAGAGTAGCCCTTAGGTATAGGTTAAGAGTTGGCAACATTGACAACACAATAAAAAAATTGGCGTAAGTCGGCTTTAGGTCAAAAATCGGCCGCATGATGTCACGACTTTAACTGTTACTGTACCTCTCAACGCTAAATTAATTATACGTTTCGTTCTTGTTGTTTCACAAAAGAAATCACATTCAAGTGATTTCTTGTTGTTTTTGCCTTTCTCTACGAAACGTTTTAAATTTATTTCCTTTTTACCCGTTCAGTTCGACTCACATTCGTCTTTTGTTTTCTACTATCTGCATACCAAAAGATAATGTTCGAAATTTTCGTTTTTCATTTTGTTTCATATTTTTTTGTATCTTGTTTTTGTTTGAGACATGCAATTTTGTTTCTCTAAGAATCGATTTGTCTTTGGTTTCAGATTTACATACAGAAACTTCAATATTCGACAGCTTTTTTGATCATTCGTCTTTTGTTTTCAACTACATAAAAGTAGCGGTTGGCGTGACTATTCTTTCTTGTTTCTCGTAATAAGTATTATAGGTTTTGAACAAAATATTCAAAATGCTTCTTTTCGTCTCGACTTTTTTAGAATCATAACAAAACTGAAAGTGAAAGTCCAACAAAATCAACGTCATGAATACAGTGCGATGGAAAAAAAATGTCTCAGAGTATGCGGTTGATAGAATTTAGAGTTGGTAACACTGATATTCAATTGTCATGAGTTTTTACTAGAATAGAAATTAGGTTAAATTTGACAGTGACGTGTATTTTAAAGAAAACATCAAGGGACATGCAGAAAATAAAAATCTGTTTTATACAGAATATTCAAAATGCTCCTTTTCTTGACGATTTTTTTTAGAATTGTCACAAAACTGGAAAGTCGAAAACAAGGTCATAAATAACGTGCGATGGAAAAATGATTCATGGATACAATTTAGGGTTGGTAACACTGACGACATTCACTTGTCATGAGTGTCTACTAAAATGAAACTAGGTTATGTGTGCTAGTGACGTATATTTTAAATAAAACATCAAGGGACACGTAGTTTTAGTGAAAATAAAAATCAGTTTTAAACAAAATATTCAAAATGTTTCTTTTCTTGTCGATTTTTTTAAAATTATCACAAAACTCGAAGCGAAAGTTCAAAACAACGTCGTAAATACTGTGCAATGGAAAAAGTAATTCAGAGCAGGCCATGGATAGAATTTAGAGTTGGTAACACTGACGACATTCGCCTGTCATGAGTTTCTACTAGAATAGAAACTAACTTATGTTTGACAGAGACGCATATTTTAAATAAAACATCAAACAAAAGACGAATGATCATTAATTACAAAAGAAAATACCTACATATACAAAATCAAAATTGCATAAAATAAACAATGTTTAAATAAACTACAAACAAAAGACTGTCGATCGTAAAAGTAAACCAAAAAAAGGCAAATGAAATCGATTGCTGCAAAGTTGCTGAAATTTTAATTTATATTTGCAGTCTGAAACAAAAGATAAATTATCATGTGTCGAAAAGAAAAATTAAATTTAACGCAAACATATTTTTAGTAAAAAAAATTTTAAACAAAACATTCGAAATAAAGCAGAGAAACAAAATCGGAAACAAAAGACATTTGGATAGAATTTATAGTTGGTAACACCGATATTCAATTGTCATGAGTTTCTATTCGAATGAAATCTAGGTTATGTTTGACAGTGACTTGCAATTTAATTTGATATACAAAGCGGTCAAGAATAACTGTTTGAGTTGGCAGTACAATTTTATTCTGCTATTTGCAACATTGCAATCGGATATATGTTTTGTTGCTTCATTTGACGTAACCTGAGTTGGCATTTTTTATTCTGTTATTTGCATTTTCGTTTTCAACTTGTTTCATATTTTAGCATACATTTTTTTGTATTTTGTTTTTGTTTGATACATTCAATTTTGTTTCTCAGAGAACCGATTTTATGATCATTCGTCTTTTGTTTCAGATTTACATGTAGAAATTCTGTTATTCGACAGCTTTTTTGATCGTTCGTCTTTTGTTTTCAACCGTATAAAGTAACGGTTGCTATGACTATTCGATTTTTGTTTATTTTTTTTCTTTTTTTTTCTTCTTCGAAAATGCAAATGGCATTTACGTCAAATAAAGCAACAAAACATATATCCGATTGCAGTGTTGCAAATAGCAGAATAAAACTGTACTGCCAACTCAAACAGTTATTCTTGACCGCTTTGTATATTAAATTAAATTGCAAGTCACTGTCAAACGTAACCTAGATTTCTTTCAAACAGAAACTCATGACAATTGAGCATCAGTGTTACCAACTATCAATTCTATCCAAGTGTCTTTTGTTTCCGATTTTGTTTCTCTGCTTTATTTTGAATGTTTTGTTTAAAAATTTTTTTACTAAAAATATGTTTGCGTTAAATTTAATTTTTCTTTTCGACACATGACAATTTGTCTTTTGTTTCGGACTGCAAATAGAAATTTAAAATTCAGCAACTTACAAAGAATCAATTTCATTTGCCTTTTTTTGGTTTACTTTTACGATCGACAGTCTTTTGTTTATAGTTCATTTAAACATTGTTTATTTTATGCAATTTTGATTTTGTATAAGTAGGTGTTTTCTTTTGTAATTAATGATCATTCGTCTTTTGTTTGATGTTTTATTTAAAATACGCGTCTCTGTCAAACATAAGTTAGTTTCTATTCTAGTAGAAACTCATGACAGGCGAATGTCGTCAGTGTTACCAACTCTAAATTTTGTCCATGGCCTGCTCTGAATTACTTTTTCCATTGCACAGTATTTACGACGTTGTTTTGAACTTTCGCTTCCAGTTTTGTGATAATTTTGTATATGTAGGTATTTTCTTTTGTAATCATCGATCATTCTTCATTTGTTTTCGTCTCCACATAGCAAAAGCTCAACGTTCAGTAGTTATTCATGATTATTATTTGTCTTTTGTTTTTGCTTTTCCTTTGATTTTGACTTCATTCTCTTCTATTTTAGCTGAAGGTTTGCATTTTGAATATTTTGTTTAAAACTGATTTCTATTTTAACTAAAACTACATGTCACTTGATGTTTTATTTCAAATACACGTCACTGTCAAACATAACCTTGTTTCCATTCTAGTAAAAACTCATGATAATTGAATATCAGTGTTACCAACTCTAAATTCTATGCTCCCTAAATTTTTTTTTCATCGCACGGTATTCACGACGTTGGTTCAGGCTTTCGCCCCAGTTCTGTGATGATTTTACTAAAACAAGTCGACGAGAAAAGAAATTTAATATCGAATAATCAAATAAAAATAAAATATAATTCCGTGCAAATTCAACACTAATCCGCAGACATACTATTTTTTATGCAAGGCCTACTTTAATCTGAATTTTATTTGATCGCACGGTGCATGTATTTATTTAGTATTATTTCATGCTTACAATTTCGCAATTACATTCATTCGTCTTTTGATAAAAATGAATAATTTTATGCTTGCTGATTCATAAGAGACCTGTTTTTTAAACGGTAGGTACGCGACAAGCAAAAGCGTCTGAGGACTCAATTATTATAATGGTTTGTTTATGAAGACTCGAAAAAAACTTCGAGAAAAATCAGCAAGGACTATGTTTAATGGTCTGTGGAAAATGCGAAAGCTTTTGTCCGCCGAGATTATTAAACAAACGTAATTACAGCCAACCTTGTTATCGGAGCTGAACGGCTTCGATTTGCGAAAGAGCGTTGATTATTGTCGTATTGTTTAATTTGCATGTAGTTCTAAAGGCAGGTGAGACAATTATGGAAACAAAAAATAAGGTGCTTTTAATTTTTTTTAAATCGTATTTCTATTACTATTCGATCATCGTCAAAGCTAGAGCTGGTATCATAATTTAATTACGCATCGTAATTAACGTAATGGATGAATGATTTCGTTTCACATGATACTGAAGAAAAAAGTAAGTAATTTTGAAGTAGGGCAAAAATATTTTGTTGAAATTAAATCCGACTTCCTCTCTCCTGCGGAGCCCGACAAAATTCACTTTAAATTGCTTTTCTGATTCAATACGGGATAACTGTTAATATTGGCCATTATCTAAAATAAACTACAGTAATTTGAAAAGCCGAAATGCTTTTTTAATATCGATCCGCGCACACAGATGTGCTTCGCGTCTGCAGTTATGGAAAATTAGTAACGATTTGTTTAATGTATAGTGTGGCCGCATAGAACCGGTCGTTACGTCTACTTAACCAATCACAATTCGATCTCAGATTATGGTCACGTACGTTGCATTTCTTATGATGTTTGATGCGAACCCCTTTTTATCGTTTGTGGTGTTGTGTTTGTAAAATGAGGCACAGAACCGGATTTAACGGCGACTTACAGCGTGCCCTCGATACGTCGTTTACATCGTCAAGAAATATACGAGAGGGTATTAGTAAGTATTTACCCTACACCTACCCAAAAAAGATTCTGCTAACTACTCTTTCATCTTATTGTTTTCACTCACTCCTTTAAAAAAAAAAAAAAGGATGATAATCAAGTCGTGTTCAGAGGGTGTCGATTTAGATGTTTCAATAAATAAAGTAATAAAGGTTTTACTCATTACCAAACAAGCTCTTAATAAGCATTTTACTGCTCACCGACAATTAAGAAGTAATTTCAAGGAGCGTGGAATTGATGATTCAGCTCTTCGCAGACATGCGAAAGTTGTAATTAATCCGCGTTTTTGATTCATTTTAGACATTAAACGTTCGGCAAATTAAAATGATTTCACACGTCAAAGCGCCCTTCTTCTTGTCGAATTTTTTTCAGAATCATCGCGAAACTGGAAGCGAATGCCCATTCAATACCGTGCGATCGAAAGGAAAAAAAATGATTCGGAGCAGTCCTTGGATGGTAACACCGATAACAACGCGTCATGAGTTTCTGATTGAATGAAGATTAGGTTATGTTTGAGAGTGACATGCAAATTTACAAATATAAACAAAAGGCAGGTGTTTTTAATAAAAATAAATAAACGAAAACAAAAGAAAATGACTACTGAACGTTAAGCTTTAAGTATGTCGCAGAAAACAAAAGACGAATACTCACAAAAGCAACTTCATTCAGGATGTATTCGAAAGCAAGCAACAAATATTGAAATACATGTATTCATTCAATTCTTCTCTTGTTTTTTTTTTTCAAAAACTGGCAGCGTAAATCCATTCAATATCGTGCGATCGAAAAAACTTAATGATTCGTGTCAGGCCAGAGATGCGTTTAAAAGTTGGTAACACTGATATGTCACATGAGTTTCTGATAGATCAAAGATTAGGTTATGTGTGATAGTTACGTGCAATTTAAATGTAATATCAAAGGGCAGGTGTTTTTAATAAAAGTGAAAATCAGATAAATTTACACTTCAATACGAAGCCAAAATAAACAAAGAAATAAGACCAAAAGATAATGAGTACTAAACGTTATGTAGCAGAAAAACAAAAGACGAATACTCACTAAAGCGACTAATGAATAATAAGCTTCAGTATGTGTTCGAAAACAAATGACGAATGTATTAAATTGGTTTCTTGTCAATTTTTTTTTCAAAACCGTCACAAAACTGGAAGCGAAAGTCCTTTCATTATCGTGCGCTCGACAAGAAGAAACGATTTATAGCAGCCATGGATACGATTGAGTTGGTAACACTGAAATCGCGATGTCATGAGTTTCTGACACAATGAAGATTGAGGTTATGTTTCATAGTTTGTAATAAAAATAAAAAAACAAATACATTTACGCTTCAGTATGAAGTTAAAAACAAAAAAAAACAAAAACAAATGAAAATGAAAGTAGCGGCCATGGATACGATTGAGTTGGTAACACTGATATCACGATGCCATGAGTTTCTGACAAAAAGAAAATTAGGTTAAGTTTCATAGTGTTTAATAAAAATGAAAATCAGATACATTTACGCTTCAGTATGAAGTTAGAAACAAAGAAACAAAAACAAATGAAAATGATTACTGAAAGTCAAGCTTCATCACTATCAGTATGTAGCAGAAAACAAAAGACAAGCATTCTCAAAAGAAACGTCATTTTTTTTTTAAATCATTATAAAATTGGAAACGAAAGTCAAAATGAGTACCCAGTGTGTGGTAAGAAAAAAGATTTAGACCAGACTGTGGATACAATTGAGAGTTGGTAACACTGACTACTATGATGTTAACATGATGTCTGCTAGAATTATGTTCATAAAAATAAAAATTAATCTTAAATTAATGCGTTTCAATATAAAGTAAAGAAAAAGTAAAAGAGAGACAAAACAAATTGTTGAATATTCGAAAACAAAAGACGAATGACTGTAATGTACAAAATAAATTATGTATGAATATAAATAAGTAAATGTACCATGCGATCAAATAAATTTCAGACACGACAATGACAGTGACATGCAATTTAAATATAATATCAAAGGTCATGTATTTTTAGTAAAAATTAAAATCAGTTTTAATGGGCGAGTATACAAGGAGGTACTGATAAGTAGATAAGTAGATAAGTAGATAAGTAGAGAGCTTTAATATTCATAAAAGAAATGGTTGATTATTAAAGTTCGAAAACAAAAGACGAAGGACTGTAAAGACAATATTGTACATAATAAATAAATGTACTATGCGATCAAATAAATTTCAAATTAAAGTAGACCTTGCAGTTTTACGTAGAATTTTATTTTTAGGTTAGGTTTGTGGACTAATTGAAGACTTAAGAATTCCAAGGATTAGTAGATGTGATTCTTATTTGATAACAGTTGTTATAATTAGTTTCGTTGGTCTTTTGTTTTGTTAGTCTTAAATATTCGTCTTTTGTTTCCGCACATTAAAGCTTGAAATTTCAACAGTTGTATTCCCAATGTCTGTTTCATAAGAATTTTGTTTTTAACAGTTGTTGATTGCTCTTTTGTTTTTTTTTTGTCTGTTGATTTCATGTCCTTTATTTCCGATTACATTACTCTTCTTTGCTTTATTTTTTTTTTCTGTTTATGTAATTTATTTTATAAAATTTTTCTTTTCAACATATAACTGTTTGTCTTTTGTTTTCGAATGCAATTAGAAATTTAATATTTTTATGGTCATTCGTGTTTTGTTTTGCAACAGCCGATTTTGTTTTTAATAGTTGTTGTTTATATGGTTGCTCTTTTGTTTTGTTTTCTCTGTTGTCATATTTATTTTATGTTTTTTCCTTTCGTTTTTCAAATAGAAATTTAATATTCATCAACTTTTTATGGTCATTGGGGTTTTGCTTTTTTTTTTTGGAGCAATCAATTTTGTTCTTAATAGTTATCGAAAATATGTTTGTTCTTTTGTTTTTTATTTTTTTTAGTTTGTTGATTTTATGTATATTTGAAACAAAAGACAAATGATCATATTGCCAACTCAAACAGTTAGTTATTCTTGACCGCTTTGTATATTAAATTAAATTGCATGTCACTGTCAAACATAACCTAGATTCCATTCAAACAGAAACTCATGACAATTGAACATCAGTGTTATCAACTATCAATTCTATCCAAGTGTCTTTTGGTTCCGATTTTGTTTCTGCTTTATTTTGAATATGTTGTTTAAAACTTTTTTCACTAAAAATATGTTTTCGTTATTTATTATATAACACCGATACTCAATTGTCTTGAGTTTCTGTTTGAATAAAACCTAGGTTATGTTTGACAGTGACATGCAATTTAATTTCACATACAAAGCGATCAAGAATAACTGTATGAGTTGGCAGTGCAATTTTATTTTGCTATTGGCAACACTGTAACCGGATATATGTTTTGTTGGTTTATTTGACGTAACTTGAACGGCGACAAGATTGTAGCTCATATGAATAAAAAATTGCGTTTAAAGCTCAATTTAGACGTTACAATTTTCCTTACAAATAATTTTAAGAGAAATCGCAACGTCTAAACTGAGTTTTAATTTAAATTTGAAACGTCAAATGACTCTTGTAAAATGACGGCTGTCACCGTCAAGCCATCAACAACCGGAAGTTACTCCAGTTGCGTTCAAAAAACAAAGGCCATTGACTTTTAATGACGTTTTGATTATAAAGAGTGTTTTTTTTTTTTAAATTTGGCATCGAAGTTGGCCTTGAAAATTTCATTGTGAACCATCAACATGTTGTCAACAGTTGTCAACTTGACATTTGAACTTGCCATTCCTAACCTCGCTTTCGAGGTTTCGAATTCAAGAGTACGATAAGGCGACACAAGGATGTGATCTATTGTAATAAACTAAAAAAGACACCAAAAATGAGAACTATTGTAACAAACGAAAAAAGATAATAAGAAAATAAGATTTACAACAAATGATCAAAATTGTGGTATGGACAATAAGGACCTTATCGCGGCCAACTTCGACGACAAATTTAAAGGAACACTCGATATTTACAGCATTGCAGATTTGAAGGTTATACTAAATGTCGTGTTACAAATCAAAGGTGACACAATATGACAGCTTCAAGCTTTGACAGATGGAGAGCCCATTTACAATACAAAAAAAAAGACTGAGTCAATTTTTTTGACCGCAAGTTTACCATTTAAAAATAAAATCAACGCTGCCAACTCAAACAATGATTCTTGACCACCTTGTATTATCAAAGAAAAATCAGTTTTAACGGATGAGTGTACAAGGATGTACTGATAAGATAAGTAAGAAAACAAAATGCCCAAAATGCTATGAAAATATTCACAAACAAATGATTGCAGTATCGTAATTAATCGTGTTGTCTTGATCTATCTTCTTCTCATCACATCTCTTTTCAAAATTGAAAAAATCGATTCTTCTTTGTATTATATTTTTATCAAGTCTTCATGGTTAAGCTCTCCAGGTCTCTTTTGTTTATCATACATTCTTTAAAACCTGTCCTCTACGAGTTAAACAAAAATACAAGTAATATCTTTAAATATAATTTAATAGATGAATATACAAGGGGATATTGATAGGTAGTGGACGTTACTATTTTCAACGAAGAAACTAAAATTCGTAAATAAAAAAATTCGAGGTTTTTGAATTGAACAACGCGAATAATATAATCGTATCAGCCTTCTAGTGTATTATTTGTATGATGGGATAATAATTTTCTGCCTGCTCTAGTAAGAAATTTACGTAGTCATCGTATCTACATAATCTGATCCGGCAAGTGAGCCCCATAAAACTAAGATATTTATTTTCACCATACAACTTGTTTTACATAAAAAATAACTTGACATTTCAATTTCAATTCGTATACAGGCGCAAGCTGTTTTATTAGCATTATTTCACTCATATTATGTGAAATAAGGTATGCTTAATGTTGTACCATAACGCTAGCACCGACCTTACTAATATGGTTATTCACGGCTGGATGTATTTTACAACCGTAATTGATGTCCCCTTTTGTGTCAATCTTTTCCACATTAACATTCTTAATTTACTCTTATCTGTTATTGTATTTAAATTTTCCGAGCGTTATTTTTAGAGGCCTGCTTTTGCATATCTTTATGAATTTTAAATTATGCTAATTCTGATTTACGAATGCGTTTCACGAAAATGTTCGACGGCGACGGACGGACGGACGGACGGAAAAGATGAATTCACTTATCGGGCATGTTCTGAAACACATTGTTACGTTATTGCTTATGGATGTTTTTTTTTTAATTGAATGCATAATTATTTAAATATCTTTCTCTATTTACATAATTTTGGGGGTAAAGTTCGATAACTCGACAGTTGGTTCGCTAAACAAGCAAGAATTTTTTTTGTTTCTAAGAAAAACCAAAGCTCTGACTGAAAATATACCGGGTGATCTCAAAACCGTAGTTCCTGCTCATTAATTTTTTTTTTAATTCATAAATGCCCAAATGTTTTGTGTTTAAGGACACGCCAGACTCAAATTTCCGAAAATAAAAAACGAATTTTCATTTGCACATTTTTATTAGAAATTGCCGTTCGTCGTTTATGTTTCCTTGACTTTACGAAGATTCTCTTTTGTTTGAATTCGAATATTATTAGGGTTTTGTTTTTGACCAATCCCGTGGTTATTCATATTGTCTTTCGTTTATTTCATGCAATTTTTATTTTCCTCAAGACGTATTACAATTGCTGCTTATTTTTTTTTTATTTTCTACATTCGATTATCTTTTTCTTTCTTGCACATTTCTATTAGACAGGTGTTTCCTTTTTATCATAGATTTCTTATCGTGTGTCTTTTGTTTCAGAGTAAGTACACACTCAAGTTTATAAAAGTAGCTGCTGGCTTTGGTGATTATCCGTTTTTGTTTCTTGTTTTGTTTATTTTTTATTACTCGTTTTTTGGGTTTCTATAGTTTTATTTTTATTTTTTGCTTCCGGAAGTTGAAGCTTACAGTCTATAGTTATTTTGCTTCTTTGTCTTCGTTGTTTGTTGTTTACTTGATCTTATCAAGGTTCTCCTTTATTTCCGCATGTTGCGTTCGATTGTTACTTTGATGAATATTCATATTTTTTTTGTTAATATTTAAAGGTTTTTGATTTCAACAATTGTTTTGCTTACATATTCCCGTTCGTCTTTTGTTTTTTTTTGTTTCTTCGATTTTATAAAAATTTCCTTCGTTTCCAATTTAACACAGAAGTTCGACGTTCAAATTCTTGTGATTATTATTTGTGTTTTGTTTTCCACCAATCCAATAGTTACTTCTGTAATTATTCATCTTTTGTTTTGCTTTTCTTCTGTTTATTTCATGCAATTTTCATTTTTTTTTTCAAGAGTTGTTGTTACTGGTTATTTTTTCTTTTTTTTGTGTTTGATTACCTAATCCTATTTCTACATAATTCTATGTAGTTTTTGTTTTTCTTTATTTATCTATTTTCCGTTTTTTTTTGTTCCGAATTCTTAAACGCAATTACCGATGAATATTGATTTTTTTGTTCTGTTTCTTTTCCTTTGTTTATATATATTTTTGTTTGCAACAATTCCAATGCTTTCATATTTCCTAGTTTGTCTTTTGTTTTGGTCAATAATAATTTTTAGAAATTTTGTTGTAAGTCGGTTCTGATTACGTTGGATTTCTCCAAGCATCCTCTGTGCAGCTGTTTCCGCCCTAGTTGGGGCCTCATCAGCAGTAGCGTAGCTCAAGAATTCCACTGCAAACCAATTATAGAGAGAAGTTCGACATTCAAATTCTTTGAGATTAATATTTGTGCTTTGTTTTCCACCACTGGTTACTCTGTAATCATTCGTCTTTTGTTTTGCTTTTCTTTTGTTTATTTCACGCAATTTTTGTTTTCTTCAAGAGTCGTTACTGCTTAATTTTTCTCTTTTTTTTAATGTTTGATTACCTAGTCCTTTTTCTACATAATTTATTCTATGTAGTTTTTGTTTTCTCTTTATTTATCTTTTTTCCAATTTCGAATTCTTAAACGCACCTACCGATGAATATTGATTTTTGTTTCGTTTCTTTTTCTTTGTTTATAGATATATTTGTTTTCAACAGTTGCTATGTTTTCATATTCCCTCGTTCGTCTTTTGTTTCTGCTTTCCATTCTTGATTTTATGAAGATTCTCCCTCGTTTCTGAATAAACACGGAAGTTCAATATTCAAATTGTCTGTCTGTGGTTATTATTTGTGTTTTGATTTCGACTAATCCGATAAGACACCTTCGTGATTGTTCGTCTGAAAATTTAGTTGCAAGTCTGTCTTGATTGCAGTGGATGTCTCGAGCATTCTCTGTACAGCTGTTTCGGCCCTATTTGGGACCTCGTCAGCAAAAGCGTAGCTCGAGAATTACACTGCAAATCAAACCGACCTGTCTTAGTTATTCGCAAATGCGATGTAATAGTAACGAAAAGGCCCGACATCTTGCAATCGCTTTTTGACCTAACATTGTATAAGGATTGATAAATTGCAACCAGTTTGCTGCTTAATAAGTCATACAAAGCGGCCAAGCGTGCTGTCAAACCATATTGACTTGCAGTAGAATTCTCGAGGTGCGCTTCTGCTGACGAGGTCCCAAATAAGACCGAAACAGCTATACCGAGGATTCTCCAGGGCTCCATTGCAATAAAAATCGACTAGCGACAAAATTTTTAAAAATTTTCAGTAAGTTTTGACAGCACGCCCAGTCGCCTTGTATGGGATGACATATTAACAAACGGACTGCAATTTGTCAATCCTCATACAATGTTAGTTCAAAAAACGATTACAAGATGTCGCGCCTTAGACTGTTCATCTTCTGGTTTGTTTTTGTTCTTTTCTTCAATTCATGCAAGTTTTATTTTCGAGATTTGTTACAATTGCTGCTTATTTTTTCTTTTTTCAGCGTTCGACTAGTCATTTCTGTTTTTATATTATTTATTTTATGTAGTTTTCATTTTATTTTTATTTGTTGTTTTCCCGTTTTTTTTTTTGTTTCAAACTTTAAAGCGTGCCTACCGCTGAATGTTCATTCCTTGTTTTGTTTCGTTTTCTTTGTTTCTGTTAAAAGATTTTTGTTTTCAACCATTGTTATGCTTACTTATTGCCGTTCGTCTTTTGTTTTTTATATTTTTGTTTTTGTTTCTTTGATTTTACGAAGATTATCTTTTGTTTGAATTTGAATATTGTCAGGGTTTCGTTTTTGACCAATCCCGTGGATACTTTTGTAGTTATTTATCTTGTCTTTTGTTTATTTCGTGCAATTTTTATCCTCTTCAAGAGGTTTTACAATTGATGCTAGTTTTCTTTTATTTTCTTTTAGATCGACATCCTGCGATCGCTTTTTCACCTATTTTTTTAAAATTTTTTATGATCGATTATTCTTTTCTGTTTCTACATTATTTATTTTCTTTTTATTTGTTGTTGTAATAGACAGATGTTTGTATTTTTTGTTTGCTTTTACTTGCATATTGGAATTTAATAAATTTATTTATACATAGTTTTTTAATTGATTTTATAGGCATTCGTCTTTTGTTTCCGAATACATACAGAAAAGCTTAAAAAATCGACAGTTTCTTTTCTGATAAAAAAATAGAAATAACAAAAAAAACACAAAATTAAGAAATGTAATAATAAAAAGTAACCAAAAACCAACAATAGAAAAGTACTTAATACTATAAAACTAGGTAAGTTGACTTCAAAGTCAAAACAGAGAAAAGTTGGCCAGGATTTACCAGACATAGAGGGGACTTGGAGAAGACCTTCTGATCTGAGTGGATTTAGATTAAAATGAGAGTTAAAGGGTTCCCAGTAGAAGATAGACAGAAAAGAGATCAAACAATGAAAAGACGGAACGAAGCTATTCAGGAATCATTTAACGCTAAATATTGATCTGCAAAAAAAGAAAGAAAGATGAAAGAAGGAGACCAAACAGACCAAAAAAACAATTATGTGAAGCATTCGTTCTGTCTCATTTTAATTATTTCTAGTCCAATTTATTACCCTTCAATAGACCAGTATACTTCAAAGAGTTTTTCACTTCTAATACGCTTCTTAATTCATAGTTTAGGAACTTTCCTAACCTGAAGCTCGCCCTGTGATTCGATCATCTACTATCAATCTTCTATGAGTTTGCATATTTTTGTTCGATTTGTAGTGCCATGATAATCGAATGAAGGCTATTATTATTATTATTAACTATCGTAATAAACGAGAAAAGACATCTATTGCTATAAACTAAAAAAGACAATAAGAAAATAAGATTTACAACAAATAATCAAAATTGTGGTATGTTCACAGTAAGCACCTTGTCACAGCCAATTTCGACGCCAAATATAAAAGAACACCCGATATAAAACAAACATTTGCAATATTAATAAGAGAAGTGAGTGAAATCAGTAGATGGCGCAGTTTTCCATTGTAGACAGTATTCCTTCAAATGAATTCCTCATTAAAGTAAGCTGTGATTTTTTATAAAGTTGGCGACGCCCAATACAAAAATGAGGGACAGTCAGGGTTGCCAATGTGGGCGATTTATCATCAACGTTTGGGCGATTTTTAAGTAAAACTTGGCGACCAAAAATTTTCTCTTGTCCATTTAAAATGCATTAGTGGGCGATTCTTACTTTTGAATTTGGCGACTAAAATTTTTTATCTTCCATATATAATATACGCATTGGGCGATTTCATTCTGAAATGTTGGCGACAATACGTTTGACAAAGTTGGCTACTCTGGGGACATCACATAAAAAATGTGTAAACTCAAAATTCAAAGAAACGCTTAATTACTTCAATTCAAAACAGCATTAACGCTTAAAACAGACGCTGAAAATGTTGTCCTTCATCTTGAATGCACAGATGCGTTTGGCAAATGTTGGGAGGTTATGTTAGCACAACCAATTAATGGGACAGGTGTCAGTGTTACTAACTTTTAGGAGAAAAAAACACTGAAGACATGGCCTACTTTAATTATGAATTTAATTGAATGCACGGTAGATGTGTAGTATTACCACTTTCTTGTGTAACGAATACGGACTAAAGGCAAATGCCAAAGTTATAAAAAAATGCTTGCAAATATAATAATCGCCAAGGTAATTACTGACAACTGTTGGTGACAAACTACAGGAAAAACAAAAGAAAAATGAAAAATCACGCCTTCTATTGAATTTTATTTGTTTTCGTACATACAAATAAAATCTGGTTATATGTTCAACGTCTCTCGTATATTGCACGTTTTTCTTTTTGATTTTTTTTTAAATGTGCTTCTATTTTTGTGTATGTAAGCGGATTTTGGCCGGATAACCCGATACCTAATATCCGGCCAAATTTGTTCAGATTAGCTAAAGTAAAGTAAGTTACTAAATTTCAATCTAATTAAATTCCTTCGTTCTTTTAATTAATAATTTCAATCTTTCGATGTTAATTTCATTATTTTTGATTGGTAAACAAAATTTTGGACAAACAGATATTTTTCTTTTAAATTTCTAATGGAAAGCATGTGTTAGTTAAATTCACAAGACACTTTTAATTATTGTTAAAGTGTTCTTAATGTTACTAGATTTGTTATGATTAAATGATTTTTTCTAATCGTGCTGAAAATTCATTAATAATATGTTGTGGTGCTAGATTTGAAAGCTTTCCTTGAAATGAAATAATATTTTTTTCTATAATGTCAATTTGATAGTGTGTGATTTTAATTTCAAAAGTAAGTATTATATTTCCCAACCTTTCGCTAAAACTGAAGTTTTCGTTCTTGATTTCTAGATGATCTGAGCAAAGGAATTAGTCCAAATTTTTTGCAATTGAAAACGAAAATCCTTTTGGTTCTTATTCTCAATAAATTCAGCTTTACAGAGCTTGACAGGTCGCCCCCTCTGAAATACATATTAAAATCAAATTTCAAGATTTATTAATGATACAAAACCAGGTTGTAATTGTGCCTCCAACTACGTGACATTAAATTAATTTTTTAGACATTCGGATCGTCTCGCTTCCGGTGTTTTTCAAGACATTAGGATTAGTACAACTATTAGTTCCCTAATAGAGCGAACACTGCACCTAAACGAGCATTTGTCGTGTCAACTTCGGAGATAGCATCTACGGTAGATCCTCATCTACCCAAAGTAACAAATGACCGTGCTGCGTTACAGCGGACAAATAATATAATAGCTTTATATTAGCTTCATTAGAGCGTATTGTTAGCAAAATCAATAGGAATACCTAGATATATATGTATCCACCGTACATGCGTATTGTATTTAATAACGCTCTGTATAATCACATTTTTTTTTAAATTACATTTAAATAACAGTTATTGACTTCCCCTCGTACTCGTTAATTGATCATCATCATTTTATAATCCAATTGCCAGGCTATGTTAATTTTTATTTTATCTACGAAAATTCCTAAGGACCTTGACATGATTACGAGCCACAACTTTTTTTGGTTAAGCTATAATTTTTTGGGTAAGCATTCAAACAACGGAATTAATGTAGCATAAAAAATAGAATTTCACCCTCCAGTAGGCCCGCGAACAATGTAACGAGCAAATAAATGAGGCATCCCATAATAAAATAACAGGAGCAGATAATTCCAGGCGATTTGTAGCTTTATCGGGATATTAAATCGTGGAATTAGCTGCACATAAACATGAGTGGCCGAGGAGAATGATTATTAATACATTAGCTGGATGAATCAACAAAACTTACACGACAGTTTCATTTTAATGTAATACGACATCAAATCGTAATAAATACAGCGTGAGCGGCGAAAATAAATTTGAATTTCCCGCGTATTAATTTTCTTTTGCTATGTTGCTAAACGAGTTCGGAGAATTGGATCATAGCTGATGATTAATTATAGTATTTCGATTACAATTCAGTTAGCTACAACTATGCAATTTGATAACGGAAAAAGACTCGCATTGATTACTGAATTAATTAATTATAAGCCAATTTTTACGTATTGTTAATACAGTTTATAACTGCTGCTCATGTAAGTGTAGCTATTTACATCAATAAAACAAAGTCTTATAACCTCCAACCATCTGTTTAATTAGATAATCGAGAATAATTACGTCGTGACATTCCATACTTTGTAAACAAATAACACAATATGTGATTTAATTTGTTACATGAATGAAAAAGTAAATGAATGTTATTGTTGGTTAGTCTGTATTACAACATTGAATGAATTGCACACTCGGAACAGAAAATGCGTTAAATACAATTTATTTCTTTGAATGAATACATGTTAATTTGCACGATCCTGTGGAATTTCGTTTGCGTAGTCTGAACGTAATAAAGTAATAAAATCATAAATTAAGGGATAATGATTGTCGGCGTGCTTTTTTTCCAATAATATTCTTAGAATGTGACCTCAATTGAATTAATTATTATCTAATTGTTAGGTATGATTCATGATTACTGTTTTAATTTAATACTTTAAGCTAATGAATTAAGGAAATAAATTAATATCGTCATGTAAGAATTACTTTGTGCATTTCTACTGCTTAAACACTGATAAAAATTAGAAAGTAGATGTTTCATTATTATTTCTTTTTGCTTACGTATCATTAGCCAGTAATCTCCGTATTTGTCGTATGAAAGTCATAAACGACTTGCCTCGACGTTTGTTTGTATTACTCTGAGAGTTTACAGCTCTATCATTTATTGCACAGAATAGTAAACTTCCCTCAGCTGGGGCTTTCAAATCCCATCCAGAGTTTCTCAAACGTTTTTTGTTTTTTCCGGAGTTATTATTGACGTTTTTCTCATACGTATGTCATAACTTCGCTTCTTTTCGTGTGCTTGCAGTAACTGAAACATATTCGATTACACACTGTATATTTATTTATGGTTATGTTCATGTTTTTTCACGATCATCAAATTCATGCACACGTTTATTGTATTACAGATACGGATTTACTGGTCTGTCATTCATTGTACGTAATAGTAAACTTCGCTCGGCTCCGGGGCATTTAAATCTCATTTTGTGCTTCTCAAACGTTTCTTATAAGAAGTAAACGTAGATTTTTCCGGAGTTGTTAATCACCTTTGCCTCATGCGCACGTCATAACGTCGCGCTTTTTCTTGTGTATTAATAGTGGATATAGTAGCTGAAACTTATTCGATTACACACTGTATAATTCAGTCAGTGAATCATGAACTATTTAAATAAAAAAATTCAAACTCATACATCTAGAAACTAACCGTGTAACAAAAAGAGCCTTTTCTAGTTTAATATAAACATTAATGCTTGGACAAATATTGATTATTTAGATGGTCGTTTTTAACAGTTGCTTGCGGGTGTTCTGTCAACGATTACACGCTGAAAAAAATGTCAAAGACAGCCGCCTTCGTAAAGTTTAGTTTTCTTTGCCTTGCTTACGAAACGTTTAATTCGCTTTGTGAATGTTGTTGCGGTGATCCTTTTTACCGGCATTCCTTTCCCACTGTTACTAATTTCAGCACGATGTTTTCATTATTTAATTTAATTGCGAGCGCTCGCTTACTGTTATAATCATTATTTTTCCGTGCGCGGCAAAAAGCGCGGATTTTTCTCCGTCCGTTCTGTTCCATTCTAATTAAACAATTACGATAATGCCGGCGCAAAAAAACCCAGCGCTTAATAAAACGGGGACTTTCACAAATCTGCGTATTGCAAAGAATATGTGCGCTGGCTTTAAAAACGCGAATTCTGTGTGCTTCCTGGAGAGTGAAAGTCTCAAAAAATTAATATAAATATCTCGAATAATTAAGTTTTTTTTTTGTTTTGTGCGACTAGTTCTGAAGAATTTGCACGAAAAACGCATATTCTATATTTATAAATGTTTCTCCTTTTTTTTTTCTAATTAATTCTTTTCGATGAATGGCTATGCAAAATTTTAAGAAAGTTCTCTGCTACTCGACAAACAAAAAGTTTCGCTTTTCTTTTTAATAATAACAAATTGTGAAATTTAGAAAATAAATTAACGAATTCAAATTAATAAAAGGCATTTGGTATAATTCATAATTTCTTCTTTGCTCTACTCCTGACGAAAGTATGACGTGCCCCCTCCTCACCCTCTTTTAATTCGACATGAAATTAAGTCCGACTCTATTTGGTTAATCTATTTTCTCGTTAAATCGCAGCCAACCAATTCGAAAACAAATTACGGAACTGAAAACGAGCACGACCGTACACAGAAATTATGATAATTTATTCGAACCACTCTCTTACTCTTTTACCCCCGCGCCGGAGTTTCTTCGACTTCCCAAACGTTTAATTATTGTTATTACACACTGCCCGAGACGTAATTGAAAATCTGCCTTTTAATTATTGTTACGGATAATGGGGGCGCTTAATTGAAATACCGTGCGTTCTTTGCCTGGAACTTGGAAAACGAATTGAATTAAACGGCGATGGTTCAAATCAAAAAATACTTTGGATTTTATTATCTCATCATTTTTAATGGTTTATTAAAATAAGATCCTTCTACGAGGAAGCATTGTTAAGTTTTAGGTCTTTAATTTTAACATCAGTAATAACGGCTTATTAATTAACGAGGAGGTATTGATAGATTGCATATCTTTAACTCATCTATACAATGGATTGGATTGAGTAATAGTAGGCGCTTCAATCGCTTAGCAAACACTGGGATAGTTGTCTTCCTCCAAGGGAGAGGTAGTCTGTTGAACACCTTCATACTTGGGTTTCGTTTTGCCCCTGGACCGCTCAATAGATAGATTTTCTTCAGTATGTATGTCATGGTTGTGTGCACTGGATCTTATTTCGAGATGGTTCAGTTTTTTCCTGGAATATACTAAGGATTTTATAATGAAATGTGCAGGTGGCCCTGAATGTAATAACAAGATGGGTCGAGGAGGAAGGTCTGAGGATCAGTTCTCAAAAAGCCACCATTGTGCCATTCACTCGAAGGCGAAACCTAGAGGGTTTAGGTCCTCTGCCTCTTCGTACAAATGAGGTAGTCTTGTTGGGGGGGGAGTAAAGTACCTTGGAGTGATTTTTGACTCCAAATTTACCTGGAACTAACACTTAGACAAGATAGTCAGGCGATCGATGACCACTTTCGCCTTGGCCAGACGAGTCTATGATAGTACGTGGGGCTTAAAACCAAGTATGGTGCATTGGTTGTTCACCAGAATGATCAGACCCACAATAACCCATGCGACCTCGGTGGGGTGGCTCAAGGTCAAGCAGGAAACCACCAAACTTAGACTGAGCAGGGTCCAAAGAGTTGCTTATCTAGGCATAACGGGGGCGATGAGCACAACGCCCACTGCTGTAATGGAAACCCTTCTGGACCTCCCTCCCTTACACATTGTGATAATGGGAGAGGCAAGACGAGAACTCCACAGATTGCAGTATTCATGTCACCCACTTAATATAAGTACGGGTCATACAAGTATCAAGTTGGCAGTATAAGGGGTCCTTTACTTGATATGAGGACGGACTATATGGCTCCCAAATCATAAGCCTGCTCATTACGATAGAAATTAATGAATCTACTGAGCATCGGGAACCTGAACAGAACTTTCCTCCTGGAAGACTGATCTGCTATACGGACAGGTCCAGAACTGAGACTGGTGCCGGGTCTGGAATATATGGGCATAGACCAAAGGAGAAGTTATGCTTCTCGTTGGGCCAATTTGTCTTCGTATTCCAAAAATAAATATACGACATATTACAATGTGCGCGGGAGGGCTTACACAAATAAGCGGATCTTTATCCTAACCGATGGCCAAGCGGCTTTGAAGGCTTTGGTAAGCTCAAAGATCTCTTCCAAACTGATGTGGGAATGCTTAAGTGAGCTCAATGACCTGGCGGAATACAACTGCATCAAGCTGGTGTGAGTTCCAGGTCATCAGGGCATTATCGGTAACGAACAGGCCGATGAACTAGCCAGGCAGGGTGCGGTTATGGCATACCTTGGCCCTGAACCTGTTCTATATAACCAAGAACGCTATTCGGGACTTTTTTAATGACTGGATAAGCGAGGAACAGATACTGGCTAAGCAGACCAGGACATCGCCACAGCAAGACTTTCCTTAGAGGTCCTTGCAAAAAGAGCTGCAGAACTTTTACTTTTAAGCAGGACGGAACTCAAGATTACCATGGGATTTCTAACAGGACACTTGACTGTTAAGGAACACCTGTGGAGGATCGGTAAATTCAATGGGGACCTTAACTGGAGACTGCAATGGAGAAGCACAGACAGCAATTCACATTTTGTGTAGATGTGATGCGCTGGCAAATCGCAGACAGCGTATATTCGGATATCTCATGATTGTTCCCGAAGATTTCAACACGCAATCAGTGAAAAACCTGTACCAGCTGGTGCAGAGAACATGTCTCATTGAATGGTTGCGGTAAGAGAACCAGGGCGAGCACAATAAGCCTAAATGGCTGCTGTACGTCCGGTGCATCCTTTGCAGACGGTTCTGGTCATGAAGAAAAAAAAAAGAAATGTGCAGGTAGTGTTGGGACTTTGTATTTAAGGAATAGTGGTTTACAGTGGGCGTCGTTGGATGAACTGTCAATTGCACTTCTGCAGGACAAGGAATTTCTTAGCATGAGAAGAATTCGTCAAGGCTTCGATTGCGTAAGTCATTAGCAACTTGAACAGGGAGAAGTAGGTTGTACGTGCAGCCTCTGTATCCACGATGTTTTTGATAAGGCCAGTAGCACATGGAAAGCTCAGCGCAGTGTTTCTGCCAGATTAACCGAGTGTCCAAATGGACGCCCAGGAACTTCACTTCATCGATTATTACTGCACTCTTTCGGGACGTTGTGAAGATGGCGTTTTTAGTCTTCATTAATCCATAGCTCGTTGGCTGCGAACCATATGACAGAGGTTTGGAAGGTTAGATCTAGTTTTCCATTGTGGTTTTTAGGGTCCCTGTCTCTGACAGGGAAAGTTGTATCATCAGCATAGAGCACACTTTCGGCGTTGATGTTGGAAGGTAGATCATTGATATATAGTATGAAACATAGTGGGCCTAATTGTGCAATTCCATGTGGGATGTGTTCTGGTCCAATACACACCACTTGTTGTCGGGCAAGGGTTAAAATCTCGTTCCACATAAAGAGGGCATCCGAGTTCAATCTCGAAATAAAAGCTTGAGCCTGACACGCATAAACAAAGAGCTGCGCCTGGGTCCTTTATGATTTGATTAAAATTTTGGTAAAAGAGTCAGAAGAAAATTTTGATCGTTAAGACATAGAGTTTGGGCGTAATAATAGAATTTCGTTCTCGCTCTCGTCTCGATTGCTATAAAGAACATAGCGTCTCGACGAGGCCTTGTAAAATTGATAAATCTGAAAGTAAAGGATAATCATCCCCTTCCTTTTTATCGTCTTTAACCCACCCACCCCTCACACAAACATTATCCTACAATCAAATGTAAACATCTTTTAGTACCAATTTGTAAATTCTACAATTGTGTTAACAAATACCTGATTCTCTGATTTCTTATCATCTTTTGCAAGCCCTCGTTTAATGGTAATCCTTTTAGAAATGTTAGTTGTCAATAACTTATGTTTATCATTGCGCAGATGATGTAAGCTCTCAAAAAACAATGAGCCATTAATAATTTCAATTACACATACGTAAGTACGTAGTACTATCAGCGTAACTATTAATGTCATAGGGAAAGTAAAAGCACAAAAATTTATACTACAGCATATCTCCTTTAAGAAATAATGAATGGAGCGGGTGTATATTTTACAACGGGTGGATTACCACGGACCTCAATAATTATTGTCAGGGTCGTAAATAACACTAACCCCCGTTATATATAATCAAAAATAAACATCAACCGCAAACCAGGAAAAATTTTCTTGCGCCCGAAGACAATTTATTTTTCTAATGAAAGGTATCTTCAAATTGAGCTGTGGCGAATTACGGTGACAGTCCTAAAAAATTTTTATAATTTTCCTTAGTTGAGGTAATATCTATACTTTCATTATAACATAAATAAAATACAATAAAATATGATATAAATATAAAAAAATAATTTATTTATTAAAAAAAAATAACAAGAGCTTCAAATAACAAAAATAAATAAAACATCAACAAAAATTAAATCTATTAAAAACTTATTTAAACTTATAATATAAATTAAAAAAAAAAAAAACGAAGCGTAACTTAATATTTAGTGTAAAATCCTTGATTTTGTATGCATGCGGTCAAACGATTTGTCATTGAATTAACTAAATTTTCACAAAAATTACTTCCCCGAAATCGTTCCCAAACGATGTTAACATGTTCATGTAATTGTTCAGCATTTCTCATTCTGACGCCGTGCTCCCCAACATCTTCCCAATTGCGTATCATTGCTCCCCACATATGTTCTATTGGGTTTAAATCTGGTGATCTTGCGGGCCAGTCTAAAAGAATGACATCATTGCGGTCGGCAAACCAATCCATCACAGCGGCGGCTTTGTGTATGGGGCTGTTATCCTGAACAAAAGTCAAAACTTCTACTTCATCTTCCGGATATATTAACCTAACGGAAGGCAATAAGACATCTTCTAAAATCTCAATATATCGTTGAGACGTAAATCGAGGAGGTGAAACTTTTGTCAGTGCACCAGGACCCGCTTGAGATATCCAGCCCCAATAACCTGCCGATATGCGCCCACTTGTAAAATTTGGTCGCACATGTTGAACATCATATCTTGTATTATCACGCCGCCACAAGACAACGGGTGCATCCTGGGATGTGCAGAAAGTTTTTTCATCAGAAAAAATTACGTTTTGCCAATTTCTATTTAAGTTGTCTTCGCAGAAACGTAACCGAACTGCGGCATGATCTGGTGTTAGCTGCGGTTTCCTTGCTGGTATTCTGCCATGAAATCCAGCTTCAGATAATCTATTTCTTACAGTGCTAAGAGAACAAGCCAAATTTAACTGTTCTCTGACTCTTACGGAAGACGTAAATGGTTGCTGAATAACGGAATTCACTACTGCTTCATCTTCTTCCCGAGTTGTTGCTCGTGGGCGACCAGTTCTGACGGTTTCTAGGGAACGCTCTCTCTCCTCGTGTCCTCGCTGAACCCACCGTTGAACTTGACGTTTCTATTAGTTAAAAAAAGTTATTGTCCAGAGATACACATTCGGCAAGAACTATTTTCTAATTTTGATTTCCATGAAAACGAAAAGTCATATTTGTTTTTCACTCTAGAATGAATTGGGTAATTTGATTCTAATGCGATCAGGTAACTCAAAAAAAATCAGTGTTTTGCTTGTATTTTAAGCTTTAACGTTTTAATAATTATTTGTTATATAAGACGGTAAAATTAATTTTCACGAGTCGATAATTAAATTTTACCGTCGTGTGTAACGCTCAATTTTTTTTTATAGCGAACGTTAAAATTTAAACAATTTCGCAGAAGAATAAAAAGAGCAGTCATGTGTCAAAATCGCGTTGTATGATCATGAATGATCCCAGTAACTAGTGTGGGTTGTTGCTATGGTTAAGTTGTAATATTTATTAATTCAAATAACAAAATTAAAGTATTTTATCTACCCTTGCTGTTAAAATTCCATTTTATCCACTATTTTGAGTTGGACAAAGCACACTTTAAGATTCGCTATAAAAAAGTATTTTTAATTTTCATTCGAACTTAGCTTTTCCCTAAATTCAATAGAAATTTTTCTATTAAAAGTTACACTCAGCAAGAAATATATATACTTACAGATAAACCAACTTGTTCTGCTATATTACGTATTGATGTTCCGGATGCTGCTAGACCACAAATATATGCCCGTCTTGCAACAGACGAATCTCTTTGACCTAATGCTCTTCCCATGTCGTTTTCAATATCAAATAACAATTATTTAATTTAAATTCACTATACACTGGTTACTATCTAAAAACAAAACTAACAACCTAACGAATTTCAGAAATCTGTTCTAAGGACGCTGCGATGGGGTTTTTAAAATAGAGAAATGGGCAGCGCGTGGGGCGAAAATTGATTTAATTTGCTACAGCTAATTAGGAGGTGTTAACAAATTTTGAGTGTATAATGAGATGGAATTCCCTCCTGCCGAGCGATATTGGCACAGGGTGTGTGAGTGATTATTATTAATACTATTAGGGTGATTATAAGCGGTTTCGAATCGGGGATTTCAAGCTAAGCTTATTGTTGACAGAGAAATGCATGCTAAATACAATAAAAGATTGAATTAAGAAACAGATTAGAAAGTATAGCAATTAGGATTTGCCAGAACTCTGCGAAATTGAAGCAGTTGTAAAACCCATTAGGAAATTTCTAGATTTGCTAAGTATTTTCTACGAATCCCAGCGAAATGTGCATGAATAATTAAGATCGTTTACAATATGTTTTATCATAAAAAGACATTTTAATAGCTATTAACAATTAAAAACACAAATTATTACTTAATGCTTAACACTAACAATTTACTAAAGAGTTTATTTACTCTTATATTGCAAATTTTAGAATTTCAAAACTGGAGGTGGTTAGACATTCGCTGTTGACACAACTATAATAGATGAAAACAGTTCTAGTTATATGATTATGTAATTTTTGTTGAATTCTGAGAACTTTATTAAACGTTTAGGAAACCTGAAATTAAATTAAACCTCTGAGTTAGAGTAAATCGAAAGATTGAAGAGAATGCCGCATGACAGATCCCAGCTTAATAACAACACCCGACCTCTTTTGCGATAATCATTTTATTTGCTTGTAATAAAATTTAACTACTGCAGATTTATTGCGGTCCGATCCACTTGGTAAACTTTAAAGAAGATAGGCTGTTTCTTATAAGCTATTTTCCCTATGACATTATTAGTTGGGCCGGCTGTACATACATACGTACATACAATATGATAATGAATATTGTCTGCTTGAAATTAATAAATCAAATAAATAAATTTAATTGAAAGTGGAAACGTCACGCACGGCGGAGCCGATATTAAACTGTCTTTTTTCCTCCCACGAGTCATGACGACGTCCGTATATGCACGAGAGAAGTATATGGTACGTCCGTCCGTCCGTACGTGCACGAGAATACGGTACCTCCGTCAATCCGTGTGCACAGAATCGATTCTTCGGCGTTTACATGCGAAATATAAATTTTATTAAGTTTAAATAATGAGGAAAAACAAATATGCTCGCGTGCAGCATGCCATTACCGAGAGCGAAATAAAATACTGGCAATTTAACTTTATCGTTCGTTGCATAATGAACGCGTCTCGCTTAAAAATACGTTCCTTTTTCTGTGTGTTGTTTATAAAATTAGATTTATTTTATCAACGTTTTGTGCGCAATTTACGAGCGGACATTCGGATAGAATCAGAAAATGATTTAGTGGGAAGTTAACGGTAAGACTATTAATCAGTGAAAAACAGTACCTTTTTTTATTATACGAGGAATGTATAATATGTACTGCGCCGACCTGTGTGCATGAATTTGATGATCGTGACAAAACGTGAACGTAACAATAAGTAAATATACAGTGTGTAATCGAATATGTTTTAGTTATTGCAACCGTACGAAAAGAAGCGAAGTTATGACACATGTAAAGAAAACTAAACTTTATCAAGGCGGCTGTCTTTGACATTTTTTTCAGCGTATAATCGTTGACAGAACACCCGCAAGCAACTGTTAAAAACTACCATCTAAATAATCAATATTTGTCCAAGCATTAATGTTTATATTAAACTAGAAAAGGCTCTTTTTGTTACACGGTTAGTTTCTAGATGTATGAGTTTGAATTTTTTATTTAAATAGTTCATGATTCATTGACTGAATTATACAGTGTGTAATCGAATAAGTTCCACTTACTATACCCAGTATTAATACACAAGAAAAAGCGCGACGTTATGACATGCGCGTGGGGCAAAGGTGAATAACAACTCCGGAAAAATCTACGTTTACTTCTTACAAGAAACGTTTGAGAAGCACAGAATGAGATTTAAATGCCCCGGGGCTGAACGAAGTTTACTATTACGTACAATGAATGACAGACCAGTAAATCCGTATCTGTAATACAGTAAACGTGTGCATGAATTTGATGATCGTGAAAAGACATGAACATAACCATAAATAAATATACAGTGTGTAATCGAATATGTTACAGTTACTGCAAGCACACGAAAAGAAGCGGATTTATGAGATACGTATGAGAAAAACGTCAATAATAACTCCGGAAAAAACAAAAAACGTTTGAGAAAATCTGGATGTGATTTGAAAGCCCCAGCTGAGGGAAGTTTACTATTCTGTGCAATAAATGATAGAGCTGTAAACTCTCAGAGTAATACAAACAAGCGTCGAGATCGTTTATGACTTTCATACGACAAATACGGAGATTACTGGCTAATGATACGTAAGCAAAAAGAAATAATGATGAAACATTTACTTTCTAATTTTCATCAGTGTTTAAGCAGTAGAAATGCACAAAGTAATTCTTACGTGACGATATTAATTTATTTCCTTAATTCATTAACTTAAGGTATTAAATTAAAACTGTAATCATGAATCATACTTAACAATAAGTAAACGATTAGATAATAATTAATTCAAGTGAGGTCACATTCTAAAAGTATTATTGGAAAAAAAGCACGCCGACACTCATTATCCCTTAATTTATGATTTTATTACTTTATTACGTTCAGACTACACAAACGAAAAGCCACAGGATCGTGCAAATTAACATGAATTCATTCAAAGAAATAAATTGTATTTAATGCATTTTCTGTTCTGAGTATGCAATTCCTTCAATGTTGTAATGCAGACTAACTAGCAATAACATTCATTTATTTTTCCATTCATGTAATAAATTAAAGCACATAGTGTGTTATTTGTTTACAAAGTATGGAATGTCATGACGTAATTATTCTCGATTATCTAATTAAACAGATGGTTGGAGGTTATAATACTTTGTTTTATTGATGTAAATAGCTACACTTACATGAGCAGCAGTTATAAACTGTATTAACAATACGTAAAAATTGCCTCATAATTAATTAATTCAGTAATCAATGCGAGTTTATTTCCGTTATCAAATTGCATAGTTGTAACTGAATTGCAATCGAAATACTATAATTAATCATCTGCTATGATCCAATTATCAGAACTCTTTTGGCAACATGGCAAAAAAAATTAGTACGAGGGAAATTCAAATTAATTTTCACCGCTCACGCTGTATTTATTACTATTTGATGTCGTATCACATTAAAATGAAACTATCGTTAAGTTACACAAGCAATTTTAAATAAAAACAAAAAAACAGTATTTCCAATATTGTTTTTTTTTGAAACAAATTTCCTTGGCTCGTTCAAATACGAACTCAATTAGAATCCACTGAAGTGCACTGAAATCTTATTTATGGTAATTTAAGCGGCCCGCTTCGCAAACGTGCCCTCCTCAAATGAATGTTGGTTTTTCATGCATCTCCGAGGCATACAGCACTCTGTATATCCAGCGACAGGCTTAATTGGCCCATTATAAATAACCCTGGGCTGCGCTAATTGCCGTTCCGGCTATCAGATGCACCGTATTCCGGCCAAATTGAGAAATACCATCGAGCCGTCCGCAAATTTATGGCTTCCACATGCAAATTGGGTTTTCAGCGAATTCATAATTCACAGGGAAGGCGATTCGGCTTACACGAAAACGTCGTTTCCTTACCTGGCTGAATTATACTTAACGAATAAAAAAAATTTTAGTTCTAATAAATGTGAAATTGTTTCCAAAAGATTTTCAACAAAAACTTTTCATGGGTTTGTCAAGCAGGCCTTGAATTACATCAACACAATCATACTGTACATATTCGTACAGTGATACCTAATTTATTTTGTAATTCTTAATTCTTAATGAAGTTAAATAAAACTCAAAAAAGTCCGTGTGATATAAAATTAGTATATTTTTAATCGTCTGTTTTGTGTCAGTTTGTGAAACGAACACGTTGACTTGCAACTTTAAAATCGATGGTTTTCAAGAAAATGCCTTTGCATTATTCTGTTGCAATAATTGAGAAAAATTGCAACAAATAACGTAACACTTTCGATCGAGGAAATTAGTTCCAGCGTCAGTTAATTTTAACTATGCTTTTTAATAGCGTCGAGCAAGTCCCCTTTTTAATAAACGATTTCGTTTCTTGTTTCTAGATTTATTCAAATATTTTCGAGCTTTCACAACCGACGGAAAGTAAACATTGATTAAATTAGAAATTCAATTCGGTTTTTCATTTGCTGTATTTCTACAATTTTCTATAATCTAATCACTTTAATGACTCATTAAAAAAAGATGTGATTCAAAGTAAGACTAAATGCAGGAATTGCGGAAGCGAATTTTAAGTTTCACCCAAATTAATAAACCGAGTAATTATTTGATTCTGAGAAAATTGAAATTAAGTTTGATCTGTTTTTAATTGTCAAGGTTAACGTACCGGGCCAGTTCCATTGTGTTTGTTTAATTACATATTTAAATAAGTTAGTATAATTAGCCGAGTCACTTCCGCACGTGAGAAAAATTAATTTTCTTTTTCAGAGCAATTACTTCTTCTGTTTGTGACTAATTGTTGTTCTTTGTAATCGTTTAAGTTATTACTGTTATTACGGCGGCCGCCAGCTTGCAATAAAGAAATTCAAATTTTGTCATTAAATATTGTCAACAAAGAAAAAGATAATTGATTATGTTTGTATTATTTTATTTGTTTATTATTATTTATTGTTTTATTATGTTTAGTGAATTCATACGTCTTGTTCTCTTAGATCGTCATATTTTTTTATGAATTTTTAAAAAACATTAGCATTACTTGGGGTCAGTCATGTAATGCGAGGGGGATGGTAAAAATTGCTTTAGAAAAAAGAAACAGAGCTGTCAAGGAAGACAGTTGTGTAACTTTAGAGCAGTTAATTAAAGAATGAGAATTGTCGTGTTATGAAATTGCCAAATCACCAAAAAATAATAATAATAATAATAATTCAATTGTTTTAATAGGTAAACATCCTGGAATGATTATGCATAAGTCGATTTTGACTCATGTTTCTTTGGCAAAAAAAAACAAAAAAATAAACCTGCTAATTGCTTTATGATTTATTTTTAACTATCAATTTGTTTAATAAAATTTTCAGACTATAGATAAATTAATTTTTTTGTTGTTCGATTAAATCGCAAAAAGAGCTAATTCAAGGTTATGTAAATGTGTTATGTCAGAATAATTAATTTAGTCACACTTCCAAACTATCATAATTTGAATTTAGACAAGATTATAAAACTATTAAATACTCAAATGTATGTGAATTTACAGAGAAAAATTATCGTATTTGTTAACACAATTGTAGAATTTATACGAGGGTAAAGCTGAATTTGTTGAGAATAAGAAAATCTAGTAGGCCGTGAAAAACAAACCATACCGTGTTATTTTGGGCAAAATGAATTTCCAAAATAAGGGAATCTTCATTAGATTGCTGAAAGTCAACTCTTTATCTGCCATTTGAAGTTTAGTTGTTGAAGTTACGTTCGTTAGAACCCAAGTTACTAATTTTCTAAGGTGATAACAGTAGATTTACGTTTGTTCAATTATGAACCGAAAAATGTAACAAACCAGGAGAGAAACCAATCAATGACAACTTGTGAAGTAAAAGCTTGTGATCAACTTTATCAAATGCCTTTTCAAAATCATCAATCTGACCCGATATATCTAATGTCCAAAGTTACATAAATTAGTAGTTGTGGATCTTCTAATCATAAAACCTTGTTGGTTTTCACTAATGAAATTAGTTTTGAGTGCCACATAAATGTACTTGTAAATTAACATTTCGAATACTTTGGCAAATTTGTTGAGTGTAGCTACCGATCTGTAATTTCTTACACATTCAGAATCGCCTTCTTTTTTAATTGGCGTAACTTTAGTACTTTTCCATAACCTCCTTCTCTCTGTGTACTTAACAATAAAAAGAAGACTGAAAATGAAAGTCTTCGGCAATTCGCTAATTGTATAGGTAAGTGAAATGAAAAACTTGTTCGAATGTCACTACCTGGGCGAGGGGATGGCCTGCAATTATGCCTAGCGCCCCGTAATTATATCGGCGGGCGTCTTTGTCAACTAATGACATTGTATTCCGACATCCGGTTGCGATGACACGTCCATCGTGTTCTTTAAGTATAGGTTATTTTGCTATTGCTATCGCCTCCACATATTCTAGACTCACCGTGAGAATAGTTTCTATAGAGTACATAAATGAAACTGGCGAGGCTTTCTATTTATCTTTAAGTAAAAAAAAATATTTTTCTTAAACAAATGCAAATATAAATGAGAGCAAAGGCGCAGGTAGTAGTGACAAGGTGATAACAACAATGGCATCATCATAAACGCTGAAGAAATTCTTTAATTATCAATAGATGTACAGTCGGGTAGTAAAAAGACGTCTCCCCCATAAATTATCCGCCCACTTGGTATAATGCTAACGCACATCATGGGGAAGACATCTTTTTTTTTACTTGACTGTACATTTAGTGCTACAACTTGACAATTCTGTGAGCTTTGTACCACAAGGTTTTAAGGGTGAGGTTTACATGCAGGAGATGCATTTTAGGTACGCATGAGTGTACATATTAGCATGTTACTATTTTAAGTTTGAAATTCGCACCCTTTTTGGTTCCTTTATTCGGTTTTAAATTCATCTTCAGATATAGTTTTTGAAATTTTCTTTTTTGTTTATTGCCGACTTTGTTTAAAAGAATGTCTCAAAGTAGTTTAAAATTAATCAATCTTTTTCCTCTTTTGTTTATCGTTATATATTTTCTTAAACGAACTCATTTTCTTACGTAGACATTACGATCGTCATTTGTTTTTTATGTTCTGTGCTTTTTTTTTTGTAAAATTTACGATCGTCATTTGTTTTCTTTTTTTCCTTTTGAAATTATCGTTTTGTTCCTTTTGTATATGTATTATAGTACATATACAAATAAATAATAATATACAAATAAATAATTATTTACGAAAATAATGAAATAATTTTCAGAGAAACAAATGACAATCGTTACGTTAATTATTTCGTTTTCTTTCGTGAACTTTACGTTCGTCCTTTGTCTTTATGTCTCTTCTTTTTTCTTTCGTAAAATTTACGATCGTCATTTGTTTTTCTTTGTGTTTCTCTTTTCCTTTTGAAGTTATCGTTTTGTTTCTTATCTATTCCGGTTACATTTTTTGAAGTGTCAAAAATGTTTTTCTTTTTTGTTTTCACTTGTTATAATTAACAAATTTTCTTTCGTTTGAAAGAATGTCTCACAGAAAAGAAAAGCATTTCTGACTCTTGGAGAAATGTGATCGAAATACAAAAAGAAAAACAAACGGCGATCGTAAATATTACGAAAGAAAAAAAGAGAAACATAAAAACAAATGATGATCGTAATGTTTACGAAAGAAAATGAGCAAAACAAATGACGATCGTTAATTATTTCAGTTTCTTTCGTAAAATTTACGATCGCCATTTGCTTTTCTTTTTTGTTTTCATTTGTTATAATTAACATTTTTTCTTGTTTGAAAGAATTTCTCACGGAAAAGAAAAGCACTTGTGAATCTTGAAAAAAATGTAATCGAAAAACAAAAACTAAAACAAATGACGATCATAAATTTTACGAAAAAGACATTAAAATAAATGACGATCGTAATGTTTACGAAGGAAAATGAAATAATTTTGAGAAATATAAACAACGATCGTAATGTTTATTTAATTTTCTTTCGTAAACATTACGATCGTCATTTGTTTTTATGTTTCTCTTTTTTTGTTCGTAAACTTTACGATCGTCATTTGTTTTTCTCTTGTTGTTTCTCTTTTTTTCTTTCTTTTCTATTCCGATTATATTTTTCGAAGAGTCAAACACGTTTTCCTTTTTCATTTTCATTTGTTATAATTAACAATTTTTTTTTTGTTTGAGAGATTGTTTGAGAAAAATGTTTCTGAATCTTGGAAACATGCGATCAGAATACAAGAAGAAAAACAAATGACGATCGTAAATTTTACGAAAAAAAGAAGACATTAAAACAAATGTTAATTATTTAATTTTCTTTTCGTAAACATTACGACTGTCATTTGTTTTATTGTCCCTTTTCTTTCTTTCTTTCATAAAATTTACGATCGCCATTTATTTTTCTTTTTATTTTTTCTTTACTTTTTGAAGTTATAGTTTTCTTCCTTTTACGAAGAGTCAAAAATATTTTTCTTTTTTTTTTGAAAAAATGTCTCAAAAAAAGAACCTTTCTGAATCTTGGAAAAATGTGATCGGAATACAAAAAGAAAAACAAATGACGATAGTTAATTTTACGAAAAAAAGACGCTAAAACAAATGACGATCGTAATATTTAGGAAAGAAAATCAAATAATTTTCAGAGAAACAAAAGACGATCGTAATTATTATTTTTTTTAATTTATTTTTTCATTTTCTTTCGTAAACATTACGATTGTCATTTGTTTTATTGTCTTTTTTCTTTCTTTCGTAAAATTTACAATCGCCGTTTGTTTTTCTTTTCTTTTTTTCTCTTCTCGTTTTGAAGTTATCGTTTTATTTCTTTTTTCTATTCCAATTACATTTTCCGAAGAGTCAAAACTATTTTTCTTTTTTGTTTTTATTTGTTATGGATAGCAACATTTTTTTTATTTGAAAGAATGTGTCACACAAAAGAAAAATATTTCTGAATCTTGGAAACATGCAATCAGAATACAAAAAGAAAAAATGACGATCGTAAATTTTACGAAATGAAAAGACATTAAAACAAATGACGATCGTAATGTTAATTATTTCATTTTCTTTCGTCAACATTACTATTGTCATTTGTTTTATTGTCTCTTTTCTTTCTTTCTTTCGTAAAATTTACGATCGCCATTTGTTTTTCTTTTCTTTTCTCTTTACTTTTGGAAGTTACAGTTTTCTTTCTTTTCTATTCCGATTATATTTTCCGAAAAGTCAAAAATATTTTTCTTTTTTGTTTTTTCTGTTTGAAAAACGTCTCAAAAAAGAACCTTTCTGAATCTTGGAAAAATGTGATCGGCGTACAAAAAGAAAAACAAATGAGTTCAGTCAATTTTACGAAACACTAAAACAAATGACGATCGTAATATCTAGGAATGAAAATCAAATAATTTTCAGAGAGACAAAAGACGATCGTAATTATTTCATTTTCTTTCGTGAACATTACGATTGTCATTTGTTTTATTGTCTTTTTTCTTTCTTTCGTAAAATTTACAATCGCCATTTGTTTTTCTTTTCTTTTCTTGTCTTGAATTTTCGTTTTGAAGTTATCGTTTTGTTTCTTTTTTCTATTTCAATTCCGAAGAGTCAAAAGTATTTTTCTTTTTTGTTTTTATTTGTGATGGATAGCAACAATCTTTTTTGATTTGAATTGTACGAAGAAAAACATTAAAAACGTATCGTAGTGTTTACGAAAGAAAATTAAATAATTTTCAGAAAAACAAAAGGTGATCGTAATGTTAATTATTTCAAAAAAAAAAAAAAAATAAAATCAAGTTTTCTTGCCAGATGAAAATTATGAAAATTAATTAAAATTGTGTAACTGGCAATATAGAAAGTGTTAGGAAAGAGTTTATACATGTATTTCGGCTTTATTGGGCCTCATCAGAACTCTGTACCTTAAAATATTTTGGTTTATTGAAAAATTTAGAAAAACTTACCCCTTTTTTGAATTTCTAAAATCCCAAGAAACAAGAACAGGAATTAATTCGAAATACATGTATAAACTCTTTCCTAACACTTTCTATATTGCCAGCTACATAATTTTAATTAATTTTCGTTAATTATTTCATTTTCTATTGTAAAACTACGATCGTCATTTGTTTTACGTATCTTTTTTTTGTCTTAATCGTTACTCAAGATGGCAAAGCAAGTCGCCGTAACATTTTGTTCACATTATTGTAGGTGAACGAATTTCCGAGAGCAAATCAAGTTTAATTTACGCGAAGCTATTCTTAATGATGTGCAAAATGCCGGTTTCTTACATTATTATTAATCATCAACGAAGAGGAAAAACTTAAATGAAGGAGCATACAATAAATATTAAAAGAGAATTAAATCTACGTAAAATCCGCCTTACAGAAGATCCATCGAGTTAAGAATTAAATAAATTTTTCTGCAACGCTGTTATTTTATTTTAATATTTAACTTCGTATGCGAAGCATTAGAAAACCACGAAATATGCGAGGCAATCATGTGAGTAAAGGATTTGATTGTATCTTGTAACATGATGAACCATTATGGCAGTTTTAAAACTAATAGATACCTTCCTGAAAGACAGAGAACAATTATGTGAAAACAAATATGGAGTGACTCGAGGTTCACTTTTGGGTCCTCCCTTCTTTATAATTTTTATTAATGATCTTCCTACGAGTACCCAATACTATACGCGTATAAAGTATATACCACACATTTAAGTATTAAGATGGACCACTCAGAATCGAGATTTAATTCCTTTTCTTCCCAGTATTAAGATCTCCTAATTTAAATAATCTAAAAACAATTACAATAAATTGCTTATAAAACACAGATCCATTCCACGTAGCAGTCGTAAACACGGTAAACACCATCTCGTTAGCAGGTTATACACGTGAACGCATAAGAGATGGCAGTGAACCAGTAAAACAGTGCAATAAATCCGAAGAGAAGGCTTATTTACACAAATGACAATGATCGGATGGTCGGTGGTTTTTTCGGTTCGACCGCACTGCGCACGCGTTACTCGAAATCATTCTTATTTTATACTTAGGGTATATTGATTGAACACGAACGAATCGCAGTTATGGTTTTTGCCTCGGCGTTTATTATTATTTCCTGGCCTTTGTGGTCGAAGAACCAATTACGCTTAAAAATAAAACCACGCTACTTATCTCGTCCTTTTACCAGATGATTATCCTCTGTATATATTTGTATAAACACATCTTCTTTTCTTACCCTTCTCTCGATTTCGATCATTTATTTGCATTCAATATTGTATCTACATAAGTATGAACGGCGCCTGCCACTGCTTTTCTTTTATTTCATAGCAATGGTAACAGAAGAACCCTCATTTTTTTATCTTAATTACAAGGAGGTATTTGTAAGTATTTAACCAAGAGAATAGAATATGTTTTTATTTAACTGGTTAATAAAATAAACTTCAGCGATTATTTAATTAATGATATTTTTTTTCCTGTATATGGCATTCGTTCGAGCTCAATTAAATTACGGCTCATACGCCGATAATGAAAAATTAATTTGTATTTTCGCAAAACGATGGGGGTAATACCCATATGTATGTATTCGAGCAATTTTATAACATTTGAATATCGCAAGGAAATTACTTTGTAATTACAACCCGCAGGACGACGATAGAACGCGGTACATCATTATTACTTTTGATTTATTGTTGCGCGGCGCATATGCAAACGGAATAAATTATTTATCGGATGTATATCGTTAACGGCTATTTAATAACGAGATGCGCCTTTTGTGCTTCGATGGTTCAGGAACAGAGAATAATGTTAATCTCGAGAGGGAGTCTGAAGTAGAGTTAGATTATGACAAATCTGGGGGTTTACCAATTCGATCAATGCTTGAAAGTAGGATTACCAACACAAGTTCATAGTTCATCCCCATATTAATCTTTGAATTTCTTATGGCCAGTTGCATCAACTGTCAAATGTCAAACTATAAACACCTCTTAAATTTAAGCTATGCTTAAGTTATCTTTAAGGGATTGGTGCAACTGGCCATTAATAGGTCCTTTAATTTTAAATAAGTATATTTAAAAGGAGTAATCCATCCTGTAAGGTGTATGTATAACAACTATATAAATTTTCTAATTAACTGCCGGCAGAACAAGTTAAATTTAACCCAACAAAGATTACATTAAGGCACAAATCAACAGTAACTTGGCCGGATTGACGTTAACAAAAGGCCGAAGCATTCGCCTGAACACGCCGCCGCATTGTTGACAGACAATGTATCAATATATCGGTCATTATGTGGCAATAAGGCGCTAATAGTATTAGCATGACTCCTGCTTTTTTCTATTCTTCGGCAGGATTACACAAAAGGGCGTGAAAAATATCTCCTTGAGTTAACGGCCAGAATGGAATGAATTTGACACGGCCTGCCCGCCTTTTGTTTACAAGAATGTGAATTCGAAATTATCCTGCGGTAATTTTTTCCCTCTTCTTCTTCTTCTTCTTCTTGTTGTTGTGGCCCGGGATATTAAATTTTTCTAATTAACGGCGGAACGAACGGCGGAAATTCGCGGGTTCTTTTAAATTGGTTTAAGTTAATACCATTAGGGGATTCGCCACAGAAAAAAAAAATGTCTTTCGTTTAAGATATCCTTAAAATTTACTCAAATTTAAGTTTATTAAATCTACAATCAATTTTTTGTTCCTGTACAATTGAAAATGTGTTTCATCTTCGAAGAATATCAAGAGATTAACTATTCTATTGTTTCGTTTAATTTACTTTATTTTTTACGCTTCTTTTTCTTTTGTTTGTTCGAAACTTTTTTTCTGGCATAATTCCTTGTTGTTTATATCAGTTTTTTTGTTTCCTTTTATTGAATTTATTTTTATTAGCATTTTTGTTTCCTTTTTTTTATTGGTTTTGTCAAGGAATCAACGATTTGTAATTTGTGTTTTTTGTTTACATTTTGTTGTTTCTTTTTGACGAAATATTAATTTTTAATTGTTTTTAGTTTAAACAGAATTACAAAGTAGAAAGGATGGACAGAAAAAAATCATGACAATTGATATCAACAATAGTAAATGGCCTCCAGTGCAGACGATACAAAAAATACATTTTGAGACAATAAAATTTCTAGTACCACAAAAACCACAAAAATTTTATTAATTGTAAAAAAAGGAGAATTTAAAAATTATATAAATAGTAAACAAACAAAAACGAAGCAACACTCACTCCCAAAGTACTTTATACAGGATTAACATCACAGTTAAACCACCAACACAACTGGAAACAACTCCAACACACACTGGAGGCACCCTATCCAGTGTTCACGACATTTTCTTAGGAGGATTTGTCAACTGTCAAGATATCCCAAAATGGGACATCAATTGTCAAGATAACATAAAATGTAAAATCGTTACCAATCCTATTTCCCACCTTTGACTTAAATTTAGAAATTTTTCAACGGCGATAAAAAATGAATATACAGCGTGTTTCAAAATGTGTGCTCCAAGGGGAATTTTTTTATTATTTTATTTTTATAAAAAAAATTATTGACGCAGAACGCTTCTGCATCCCTTAAAGTCAAATTAGGAAATGTCAGGTGAAATTCATCTTGAATGGTATACAGAGTGGATATCGAGAAGATGTTGGCAGGGCCATGTATGAAGCTGCTTTCAATAGATTGGTAATTTTAAACGAGATGGACATTGGCTACAAAGTTGGCCATGTCTTAAATAATTAGGCACACTATCTCTTGTCGACTTTTGTAATTTTTCTTGCATTTACCATTTCTATTATGGCTTTACAACATTTACATTAATATTTGTATTAACCAAGTAAAACCTGTAAACGCTGTATAAATGAAGTTTGTCGACTTATCGACTTTTGAAATATTTTTTTGGTTTTGCTACGTCTTGCGGCCAAGGGCAGAATTAAAACCCTCTCATAAATTCTTTCGTTTACGATAGATTTATTGCCTTCTTGCAGCCGTGTGCCATTCATAAATAAATTTAAATCGCTCGTTTTGTTTCACGGACACAGAGATTTAAATCGCCACAGTATTTCTAAAAACATCGACTCTAATTAATGCAAATTTCAAATTGCTGCGATTGCTAAATTGTATTAAAATATTTTGTTCCGAATAATGTCAGAGACGTTTCCCCGAAGTTTGGTGTATCATCACTGAAACACTCTGTATACGCAGATAAAAAAATTACATTAAAAAAGATGCTGGCAGGACCATTAACTGGTGCCCTCTGTACGAAGCTGCTTTCAATAGATGGTAATTTTAAGCGAGATGGACCTTAGCTACAAAGTTGGCCAAATCTTAAGAAATTGGGCACGCCATCTCTTGTCCTACCTAAGAGGTGGAACCTTGTAGGCGCTTTTTAAATGGAGCTGAACGAGTTTAAATAGTCAGGAACGCCATCTTTTGTTGACTTTTGAAATCTCTTTTGATTTTGAAATCTCCATTATTGTTTTACACAAACTTTTAGCTTATCCATTCTTCTTCGTACGTGTTTGTTTTACCCAAGAGGTGGACCTTGTAGGCGTTTTTTAAATGGAGTTGGTCGAATTTAAGTAGTTAGAAGCGCCATCTCTTGTCGACTTTTGAAATCTTCTTCGATTTTGACATCTCTATTATTGTTTTACATAGTCTCAAATGTTATTACTTTTAGTTTATCCATTCTTCTTCATTTATGTTTGTTTTACGTTGTAGGTGCTTTTTAAATGGAGTTGATCGAGCTTAAGTAGTTAGGAACGCCATCTCTTGTCGACTTTTAAAATATCTTTCGATTTTGATATCTCTATTATTGTTTTACATAGACTCAATCGTCTTTACTTTCTGTTTATCCAATCTTCTTCTTTTGTGTTTGCATTACTCAAGAGGTGGATCTTGTAGGCGCTTTTTAAACAGAGTTTGTCGAGTTTAGATTTCATTTGGTTCTGAGTGATTATTTCAGGGCGTTTCGAAACTTTGTGCTTTCTTGTAGCACATTTTTTGAAAGACACTGTATAATATGACAAAGTATATTTTAAATTAACGTTTCTATTCTCACAAAAAATGCCCTCAGGCAGAAACGGATTCACTTTTCCCCTGTGACATCAAGAGATTCCTACAATGAATATATTCCCACGGATTGGCAACACTGTCAAGGTATTTAAAGAACATCCAAAGATCAAAGGGAAGAAATATTATAGTCTATACTTTATCCAAGAAATTTGTCCGTAAATGATTAAGAACCGATCCCATCTTGTGCTCTACTTACTCAGATTTTTGTCAATTGACTCCCCAGTCATTAGTCAGATTTTTATAAGTAAGAAGAATATAAGAAGGAAAGAAGGAAAAAGTTATGGAAGAAATACGTTCACTTGGGCTAGATAGCCCAATACAAGATTGCATGGGTATTCTTTGATATACCCTTGCCCAAACCGTCTGAAACCAAACACTCATCAAACACGTGATACCATATTCACAGAATAATAAACAATTGTTTAATTGTAATACACTACTATTGAAATAAACGCTTTTGTTATTATATCGATTTTCAGTTCTATTTTACCTGTTATATTAAAATTGCAACCTTAGGGTTGATTTTTCGGTGTTAATTTAAAAAGTGCAGGATAATAGGATTTGCCATTAAAAGATTACATGTATATTGAAACCTATTTACGTAGAATTAAAATCACGCAATGCACTATTTTTTTCTGCGTTCAGTTTAAATCAATACTGAACAATGTACCTTTACAATAAAAGGTAAATATAAAAATAAACTTGTGACTAATTTGATTTTAGAGCATTTATATTTCCCGCGCTTTGCGTCTTTAGTTTCTCCCAAGCCTACAGATGGCAGCTTCACGATTCATTTTTTTATTCAAAACCTTCCCTTCTATCTTTAGTTATGTTGTCTATGACCCCCACGTTTGTCGACGTCTGTCGACTATCAGACTGAACTTGGTTACATGAGGTAGAAACAAATTCGAAAGCGGGCAATTACTTTACAATATGTGTTCAAATATGCCTCCTTCTAGTTGAATACACGAAGCCACTCGCCGTTCCAACGCATGCCACACATGATTCCACACATTGCGTTCCCTGATATGCTCAGCAGCTTCAATAATTTGGCCTCGAAGTTCTTGTGCAGTGTCCACGGGCTGATTATAAACGAGTTCCTTCATGTAGCCCTATACATGCAAATCAAGAGGATTAATGTCAGAAGAGCGCTGTGACCATGCTACAGGACCACCACGGCCAATCCACCTGTGAGGGAAAAGCTCATCTAGATATCCTCGAACGACAGCACTAAAATGAGGTGGCGCCCCATCGTGCATGAACCACAAGTCCTTTCTAGTGTCCAGTGGTACATCTTCCAGCAAATCGTTTTGCAAAATTCCGAGGTATGCTTCGCCATTCAGGTAAAATGAATGGTCCTATTAAATGGTTACCGTTTACTCCTGTCCACACATTAATTGTAAAACGGCGTTGAAAATTGTGTCTCCTGGTTCCATGCGGGTTTTCAATGGCCCAGTTGTGGTAATTATGAAAATTCACTACCCCATTGCGTGTAAAAAGTACGTCTGTTATTTTGACGTTTATTAATTTGACATCATTCTGACGTTTCTTACGTCTGTTATTTTGACATCTATCATTTTGATGTTTATTGATGTTTGTCACCTTGATGTTTGCTATTATTTCTCATCATGTCATGTTGAGAAATCACGTTTCTCGACGTCAGTCATTCTGACGTTTCTTACATCTGTTATTTAGAGGTCTGTCATTTTGACGTTTCTTGGCGTCTGCCACCTTGACGTTTACTATTATTTGTCATCATCAACCTCAACCTCTTAATTTTCTCTAGCACTTCTTCGAAGAATAGTCGACATTCATTTGTCTTTTATTCAATTTATTTTAAGTTTCTGACGTTATTTGTTTCAATTTTCTTATGTTTTTCGTCTAATAAATTGCCCTTTTTGATATATTTTTTTCTTATGGCGGAAAGTTTTTAAAAATGAAAAGATTTTGAATTCCTCCGAAGAATAGTCGACATTCATTTGTTTCTCCTTCTCTTCTTAGTTTTCGATGTTGTTATTTTATTTTTATTTTTCTTCTAACAAATTATTCTTTTTGATATATTTTTTTCATCCATTTTCGCCAAATGAAATTGTCAATCTTATGTTTGTTGTGTCATCGTATATATCTTGAGCTTTCCGTTTGTCTTTTGTTTTAGTCATCGACCAAATTAAAACAAAAGAAAATTCAAATGATATGAAAGGTGAAAAGTGACGGAAATATTTTCAAAATGGAAGAAAAAGTCTTGAACAAATCTCTATTAGAAAAAAGACCAAATGAGCGTTAACGAAACAGAACGTTTTCTCTGGAGAATAGTCGGCATTCATTTGTTTGTTTTTCGACAATTTTATTCTTACTTTTCGATATTGATTTTTTTTTTCAATTCATAACGTGTTCTCTGGAGAATAGTCGGCATTCATTTGTTTGTTTTTCGTCAATTTTATTCTTACTTTTCGATGTTGATTTTTTTTCAATTCTTTTTTGTTTTTATTCATTTCTCTGTCTATCTCTTGTTCGCATCACTAAATCCTCAACTTCTTTTACCAACTCTGTATTTCCAACTATTAAGGGCCTTCCACCTTCTGCATCGTGCTGAATGGATTCTCGACCCCAATGAAACTGCTTTGACCAAAATTTAACTTGGGCAATCATGGTTATACACTGTCGTCATTCTCTCATTCATATTTTTATTGATTTTCCCTTCTTTAGTCAAATTTTTTTATAAAACACAAAAGATGTAGTTTTGAAACTATATCATTAAACTTAGGAGAATTTATTGTAGTACCAAAGTGAAATTAGTATGAAACTTTTTATTCCAAAACGGAGCAATAATCGTTTCTAAAACTGATTTTATTAATTCGGCCTTTCCTATTCCGTCTTTCCAGTGAAGATACCGTGTCTACCAACCAAACCATCATCATCTCTTGCGTTTGAAACTCTCTCTAGGTGGTAGATGAGAACAAGTTCGCTACTGTACGGGCCCCAAGTCCGACTTAATAGCTTATTATTGGCCAGCTTATGCGGCCTTTGATTGATAGGTTATTTATTTAAAAAAGTCCCGGGCCACAGCTCCAAATTAAAAACGCTGCCTTCGATATTTACATATTATTAAGAAGTGATCCCCCTGATCTTCCGATGATGGCGTGCTCTCACCGCTCTCATCGGGTATCACGCACTCTAAATGTAAATTAAAGTTTTTTTTTCTAGCGGAATGTGATAGGCGTTAATTAATTACGAGCGGAAATAAGGGATACATTACAAGGCGGGATTAAAAAAAAAACAATGCATTTACTTCTAATTATAAGAGAACAACAGTTTTTTTAAAGATATCGACAAATGAGCTAGACAGTATTAATACATAAGGAAAGAACGAAGTTATGACATACGTAAGGGACAAATGTCAATAATAACTCCGAAAAAATCTACGCTTAATTTGGACAAAAAACGTTTGAGAAGCACTGGATGTAATTTAAATGCCCCAGCTGAGCAAAGTTTAATATTAGATGCAATAAACGATAGGGCAGTAACAGATGTAACACAATAAACGTTGAGACAGGTCACTTATGACTTTCGTACGAAAGAATACGAAGATTATTACTACACAAACGACATTCCAATAGATGGTGCAGATTAACATGTTTTCATTCAAAGAAATAAAGTATTCAACGCATTTCCTTTTTTATAAAGTATGGAACGCCATGACGTAATTATTGTTGATTATTTAATGAAACAGATTTGTTTTATTGATGTAAATCGCCACACATTTATGAGCAGCAGTTATAAACTGTATTAACAACACTTATAAGTTGGCTTATAATTAATTAATTCAGTAATCAACGATGTAGAAACTTCTTCCGTTATCGAACTGTTTATGGGCGACTTTGACCGAGTGACTGTGAATTTCGCTTTAGATTATAAACGAACCATTTAATTCTATTCTCTATGTAAAAAAATTTGTTGTATGTTGTACGTTCACTTCGTTATACTTACTGCAATCATTATGTGTTCGATACTGAGAAAGGCATCTGTCAAAAGGAGCGTATCACATGCCGATTCACATCTCTCTCAAGTCATCAAGTCGACGAAATTAGTCGGACATACTACCGTAAAATATTATCATCTCATTAAAATATTTATTAAATTCATCGGGTATGATCTTGATGTAATCTGTCTGTATAATGTGCTGTCTATTAACCTGCGCTGAAAACTCGTCGCGTCAAGCTTCAGATTAAACGGAAAGATTTCTTACGACGCGCTGTTGGCGCCGGTCATGATTTCTTTTTTTCTCCTTGATGTTACCAACCTGAACAATCAAATGTTGAGTTGGAGTGGGACTCCAATCAACTCCGAGAATTATTCAAAATTAAAAAAATTAAATAATTTGCTGTTCCCCTTACGCATATTAATACATACAAAGTTCTCAAATTATAATTTCGTTAAAGCATTTGAATCAACCCATTTATCCTGATAGATTAACTCTCGCATGAGATTTTGTTACCTCGCAGGACAATGAGATGCCGGAGATTTTTCTGCGTCGTGGCAAATACTTATTATCAGAAATTAATGACGCGCTCAAAAACTAAATTAGACAAAATTGACCGTTAGAAGGGGCACAATGGGGGAATTTAATAACGCGCCGTAAAAAGCGCCCATTGAATATTTTAATCGACGACTTAATAACAACTCTCGCGGCGTGAAAACGGCTCGGCGAAGGAAATTGGCATTACGTGCAGGTGCTATTTTGAAATTGAACGCGTAATTTGTGCCTCAAATGTGAATTCGTTTAACTACAGCTCTATCGGTTTCTTTTTTGTTTGATATGCACGTACACATACGCACAGCTTAAAAGGCCAAAAAGGAAATTTCTTTTAGAACATGAAAGCAATTAATAAAGCGTTTGCAACTTAAATAAACAAAATCATATTATTTAGAGCAACTGTTTATCTGTCATTTGAAGTTTAGTTGTTGAAGTTATGTTCGTTAGAAACCAAGTTGCTAATCAGCATCTTCCTTGGCTACAATTTACCGACAGTATAAGGAATTTGAACGCGAAAGGAATTCTGTTCAGCATCAAAAAGGACCAGAGTGTCCTCCTACGGTTGTTGCCGACAAAAACATTGCTGCTGTTAAAAAAATAATTGAAGAGGACAATAAAACCACTTATGCAGTAATAGAGCATCAACTCAAGATTGGATCTCAGCTGTTAGAACAATCATGCACGATCACCTGCATTTAAAAAAAGTGGTTAGTCGTTTTGTGCCGCATCACCTTTCTGACTTCCAAAAAGCAGAACGAGCAAGAATTTGCCATGAAACTTTAAATTTAAATGGCGAACACCAATTTTCTTTCCAAAATAGTGACAGGTGACGAAACTTACATTCCCTTTTTCGACGTCCCTACCCGCCAAGAGGGTCGTGTTTGGATTCACGAAGATGGGGAAACTCCAACAAAGACCAAGAAGCAGCGAGCTATGAAAAAAGTTATGTATGCGATATTCTTCAGAAGTACGGGCCTAGTAAAGGCAATTAAGCTAGATGGATAAAAGGCAGTTAAAGCTAAATGGTACACTGAAAAATGTTTGCCTGAAGTGTTCAGTATAGAATTTCAGTATTATCTGCACCATGATAATGCATCATCCCACACGGAAGTTTTAACTCTCTAGTGTTTGGCTGAAAAAAATATAAAAGTAATAGAACATCCGCCGTATTTACCTGATTTAGCAATGTGCGACTTTTGGCTTAAAATGAATTTGCGAGGTAGAAGGTTTTCGTTAGAAGAAGAGCTTGATGCCGCAGGTCACGCTTATTTTGAAGGTATTCTGAAAGATGATTGGTTGGGAGCTTTTGAACAGTGGAAAGAAAGAATGGTCAAGTGTACCATTGCTGAAGGGAATTACTTCGAGCATATTTAAAATAAAATCCTAGAAAATATTAACCGTGTTTTTTATTCTCAATAAATTCAGCTTCACCCTCGTATTCATTTTTCAAATTACATTACCAAATTAGTTGCTGCAAATCATGTAATTTAAAAATTTGTCGGTAACAGATCTTTTGCCAGAAGAAGAAGTTTTCAATTTGTCTTTTCGTCAACACACCCTTATACAATAATTATTATTATAAAAATGAAAGGTACACCAAGTACTCACCCCAGAAATTTCCACTAATCTTTTAATAGTTTCCGTTTTCCCTATATCTGGTCTATCTACTTGAAACTTTGCATATGCTTTCTGTATAAAAAACCTTTAGTTTCGCGCTTCATAATTTTTAACATTTTTATCTGACAATTAATAACAAATTCAACATACCAGATAAAAATGAAAATTTCTTAAAATTGAGAATTGACAACGTCGGTTAATCTATTAGATTTTATTTGTCACAATTTGACGTATGTTAAAATAACACCAAATTAATTTGTCTAATTTAAAATGATATCCAATCTGTTAACTTAAATACCCCCCACTGAACTAATAATCTATAATAAAATTCATTTTTTCAAACTCTGGCTCATTTTTGGAAATTTGGGTTTTTTCGGGAAGGTGAGTTTGGGGGGAGAGAATTTCGGGGGAAAAGACGGTTAATTAAAACAGGAATTAAAAATCACAGCATACTGCGATAACAAATAAGTAAGAAAAAGATCTTAACATGATCTCAAATAGGCAAAAAAGAATTTAATTTAATTTCTCTTAAAACATAGAAAAGTTAAAGCCAAATAAAAAATGGGCCAAGAAATTACTTGACATGAATGTAATGCGATTCATTAAGAATGAAGTTTCACTTGTGCGGAATGTAAAAAACGATGGACCAAGTCAATTTACATTTAAAAATTATTTAATTGTTTGAGTAAGTTAAAGGTCAACCAGTTGAAAAGGGAATTAAAGTGAAAATAAAGATTCAGCGAAAATTATTAAAAAAAAATACATTAAAAAAAACAGAGAGAAAAAAAAGTAAATTAGTCTTCTCTTCTATTTTTAATTAGGGTAAGTAAGGTAAAACCCTCAATTTTAAATAGTGTTTCAATTATAAGCTAAAAAATGATGCTATGATAGAACTGCCAAACTGTGAATAAAGAGATAAGAGATTATAACGGGTGTTCTTTTAAATTTGACGTCGAAGTTGGCCGTGACAAGGTGCTTACTGTGAACCTACCACGATTTTGATTATTTACTGTAAATCTTATTTTCTTATTATCTTTATTCGTTTGTTGCAATGGATCTCATTCTTATTGTCTGTTTTCGTTTATTACAATAAATCACGTTCTTGTGTCGTCTTATCGTGCTGTTGAGTCCGAAACCTGGAAAGCAAGGTTCGGAATGGCACGTTCAAATGTCAAATTGACAACTGTCATGATGATGATGGTTCACAATTAAATTTTCATATGTATCTGTTTGGTCTCCTACCTTCGTCTTTCTTTATCTTTTTTGCAGATTAACATTTTGCATTAAATTATTTCTGAACATCTTCTTTCTTTGTTTGAACTCTTTTCTGTAGAACTTCTACTTGCAACTCTTTAGCTCTCATTTTAATCTAAATCTATTCAGACCAGAAGGTCTTCTACAATGTCCCCTCTATCTTTGGTAACTCCTGGCCAACTTTTCTCTGTTGCAATTTTGAAGTAATCTTACCTCGTTCTATAACATTAAGTGCTTATCTGTTGTTGTTTTTTGTTTACTTTTACTTTTATTTGTTTTTTCTAGAACATTTCTTAATTTTGTCTCTTTCTTATACATAATCAGAAACTTATTGCAAGTCGCTTTTGATTGCAAAAGATTCGTTGAGCATCCTTCTGACAATTATTTTGGCCATATTTGGGGCCTCGTCAGCAGGAGAAACAAAAGTCGGCCGCAAGATGTCGCGACTTAAACTGTTACAAATATTCTTTAAGAAGTTGTAACATTGTTATTTTCTACGGTTATTAAATTAAAAAAAATATTTTAATGCTTTCAAGTTCTGTTTGACTTTTTGTTGGACTATCTAATTTGTTTTCTTTTTATTGCAAAATATAATTATAATTCTAAAGACGCTGTGAAATTAAATTACAGGTGAAACGTCGAGATGGCGCTGCGCGATTTTATTAAACAACACATTGAAGTACCTGATCTGGTAAAGTAATTTCCGGTGTAAAGAAACTACTTTAATTAATTCTTACAATTAGTCGAAAGTAGTCGTATTTTAGAGCGCCACCTTTTGGAGCATCTTTTCATTCGATCAGCATCTTTTCCATTCGATCCCAAATGAATTGAATATTAAAACATGAAGTCCCGTCGTATGATTTATTTATGAATTTTATTTATTATTTATGATTTTTTTTTTTGATTAATCTTGAATTAGGTCGAAAGTAACTGCACTTTCGAGGCGCCATCTATCGAATGAAAAGCACAGCCATTTTTCTTATGTTATGTTATTTCTTATCTCATGAAAGAAAGTTAGCTTTACTGTAACAGAACATCTTGTCGAGTGATTGGTTTACGAATTTCTGGCACTAAAAAAGAAGTTTGAAGTCAAAAGTAACTACACTTTAGAGGCGCCATCTGTTGGTGGAAACCACGGCAAGTGAGTTTTACTAAAATAAACAATCTCGTCGAGTCATTTGACTTGGGGATTTCTGGCGCTAACAAATGAATTTAATTAAATTGGAGTCAAAAGTAACTGCACTTTAGAGGCGCCATCTATCAAAGGAAATCATAACAATCCTATGAAAGAAAGCTTGTTTCATCAAAATAAGAAATCTACTCAAGTAATTGGTTTAGGGATTTCTGGTGTTAACAAATTTTCAAACCAATCTATCGACAAATTTTTTGTTTCTAGTATAACGCACTTTCTTTCATGAAAAACTGTTGTGGTTTCTTCCAGCAGATGGCGCATCTAAAATGCAGCAACACAAATTTAAAGAAAAATCGTAAATTCAAAAGTAATTGACTGACTGCGCTTTAGAGGCGTCTTACTAAAGTCGTCACCAAACACCTTTGGTTTTAAATTTGAATCAATAGTAGCTACATTTTAGAGGCGCCATCTGTTGGAGGAAACCGCAGCTACTTTTACGAAATTTCTCTTTTATTTCGTCAAGTGATTGATTTAAGGATTTCTGGCGCTAATATCTCTCTTTAAATTTAAGTAACTGCATTTTAGAGGCGCCATCTGCTGGATGGAATCGTAGCAGTTTTGCATGTGATCACCTATGACAGAAAGTGTGTTTTACTAAAATAAAAAATTTGTCGAGACGTTGGTTTGGGAATTTCCAGCGCTAAGAAAGAATTTTGATTAAATGTAACTCTAAAATAACAGAATTTTAGAGGCGCCATCTATTGGAAGAAACCATGACGACTTTCCTGCAATCTCTCATCCATTACTAAAATAAGGAATTTTGTCGGGTGATTGATTGAGGGATTTTTAACGCCAACAAACAAGTCTGATTAAATCAAGAGGGACAAGTTACCGTACTTTAGAGGCGCCATCTGTTGGAGGAAACAATGACAATTTTCATGCAATCTCTCAACTCCTACTAAACTAAAAAATCTTGTCGGATGATTGATATAGGGATTCTTGTCGCCAACAAACAAACAAGACTGATTACATCAAAAAAGACAAAAGCTACTGTACTATAGAGGCGTCATCTGTCGGAGGAAACCATAACAATTTCCTGCAATTCCTTATTCCGTACTTAAATAAAAAATCTCGTCGGGTGATTGATTTAAGAACTTTTGATGCCAAATAAACAAGTTTGAATAAATCAAGAGAGACAAAAGTTACTGTACTTTAGAGGCGCCATCTATTGGAGGAAAGCATAACAATTTTCCTGCAATCTCTCATCCCTTACTAATATAAAAAATCTCGTCGGGTGATTGATTTAGGGACTTTTGATGCCAACCAAACAAGCTTGTGTAAATCAAATGAGACAAAATCTACTGTTACTTTAGGAGCGCCATCTATTGGAGGAAACCACAGCAGTTTTTCGTGCGATCCCTCATGAAAGAAGGAATGTTTTTCGAAAATAAAAAAAAAACATTGTCGAATGATTGATTAATTTATGGATTTCTGGCGCTAATTAACAAATTTGGAGTGAAAAAGTAACTGCACTTTAGAGCGCCATCTGTTGGAGAAAACCACAGAGATTTTTCATGCAATCTCTCATGAAAGAAGACACATAATTAACTATTGTCTCTAAATCATGCTCAATTTTTGGTTATTTTTAATTTTCTTCATCTTTGGCCCAATTTTTTTTTTACTCGACATTTGTACAATTTTCTATGTCCCCTTTAGAAATGGATTATTTTTCTGTTTGGTAATAAATAATTATTACTCATTTTAATTTGTACATACATATTTGTTTATTCAATTGAGTTTCGTACAGTCAAAGGTATAATTAAAATAAAGATAAGTCAAGCAATAATTGCTCCAAAGTTTTTCTTTTTAATTGTGCAAGCATTTAGTGACAAAAAAATATATTTTCCCGATCTTTAGTAATTAGCAGCTATCTAATTGTTTTCTTACACACAACTAGCAGCCTGTCAGAAACCTCAAAACAATTACAAGTGTAAACATTTCCTCCATAAATTTCAACCAATTAGAACGTGTATGTAAACAATTAGCTACCATATTAGCATTCACATAATCCTTGCGTTTCCATTATTTTAATCAGGCGGCTTGCGCCCGCCTTCTCTCCCGCATTGGCGCTCCCAGTCGCGCGGGGCGGTCCCCACCAACACCATTGGCTCAACCTCATCCTCGCCTAGGTGATGTAAGCATTGGAAATTTACAGGCAACAGTTCCGAACAGGTAGTAGGCATTGATGCTTGTTTAATCTAGAGTGCTTTGTTTGAGTTTTATAATTTTGTTTACTCTCTTCGTCACGGCACTGGGTAAGTGTTTCGTTTGTTTTTTGATGCGTGCGATGACCAGAATTCGTTTGTTTTTGTTTTTTTTTTCTCGCGCTGAAAATGGGAGTGCCGTTAGAGTGTGGTGCTTGGCCAATTAGTAGAGAGAGAGGCATCAATCATAAATAATCAAGAGGTTTTGTGGATCTTTTTTTTAATAATAGCCAATTAATTAAAGGAATGAAAATGCACATTGGAAGTATGGCAGAATTTTTTTTTGTTCAGTTCTCATTTCACTTGGATTTATTTAATTACCTACTTTTGTTTGTTTTTTAAACCCGGCGATTCGGTTTTCATAAGCAAAGTGCCTTTGGTCATCCAAGTTTCTCCTGATTTTATCAACCACTACAATCCGTCGCTTCTGTGCTTCACTTGAAAATACCCGCCTAGGGTTTACGCGCGTTAAAAAAAACAAAAGTAGGTGCATTTCAGATTTTTGCTTTAGCAATAAACTGCAAAGTGCAAGGCAATTTGCATTTTATTTATTTTAAACTTAGCAAGTCTTGGCAATCAGGTGGATGGTAAATAAAATTCAATGGCTTATGTTGTGCCTTGCACCAACCCATTCGAATTAACAAGGAGTAAAAAAGGTGCGTCCACTTAAAATGGAAAAATAAAATAATAATTGGTGAATATTAATATTAATATTAGCGTTGTTTTGCAAAATTGTAAAACCGAGGATCTTTGTAGACCTCTAAGTATAATGAATATTTACTTTAAACGAAGTGGGACGACCTTTTTGAGTCACCCCTTAGCGATTTTGGGGGAAAATTTGGTACCAAGTAGGATTTTGTTTTGTTTCAAAGCAAAATTTAGGTTTGTTTTGTAATAGTAAGACAAGAATCTACCTTAATTAGTAAAAATAAAATAAAAATTGGCAGTGAACGTCTTTAAACAATTACATTATCATATACAGGGTATAAACCGTATACTGGATCAAAAGCTTATTCGTTCACTGATTATTCAATAACGATTCTATTATTCCAAAAAAATAACTGCGTTTTTCAATACTTATCCGTTCAACATCAAAAAAAGAGACAAAAGTCTGGTGTATTTTAGAGGCGCCATCTGTTGGAGGAAACAATAACAATTTTCATTCAATCTCTTACCTCGTATTGAAATATAAAATCTTGTCGGGTGATTGATTTAGGGATTTTTGACTCCAACCAAACAAGTCTGAATAAATAAAAAGAGGCAGAAGCTACTACTGTGCATTAGAGGCGCCATCTGTTGAAGGAAACCGCAGCAATTTTTCACGCAATCTCTCATGAACGAAGACGGATAATTAACTATTGTCTCTAAATCATGCTCATTTTTGGTTATTTTCAATTTGCTTCATTTTTGGCTCAATTTTTTTTTCATTCATCATTTGTACGATTCTCTATGTTGCTTCTGGAAATGGATTATTTTTCTGTGCGGTAATAAATATTTATTTCTCATTTTAATTTATATATACCTATTTGATTTTTAATACTTATCTGCTCAACATCAAAAAAATATTTTTAATTTATGTTATATAAAACGAAAGAGAATTGGGCCCAAGATTCCGCCCTAAGGAACACCTTGAACGTTTTTTGTTTTTTCCTATGAATTTATCTTTTGCATGTTTTTCTAAAATAAAAAAAAATATTGTCGACTGATTAATTTATGGATTTCTGGCGCTAACTAACAAATTTAGAGCGAAAAAGTAACTGCACTTCAGAGCACCATCTGTTGGGGGAAACTACAGAAATTTTTTCCGCAATCTCTCATGAAAGAGGACGCATAATTAACTATTGTCTCTCTAAATCATGCTCAATTTTTGGTTATTTTTAATTTGCTTCATTATTGGCTCACACTCATCATTTGTACAATTTTCTACGTTGCTTTTGGAAATTGATTATTTTTCTGTGCGGTAATAAATAATTATTATACACACCTATTTGTTTTTCAATACTTATCCGTTCAACGTCAAAACAAAAGAGAATTGGGCTCAGGATGCCGCCCTGAGGGGCACCTTGAACGACATTTCCACAACTAATAAAAACGTTCTTTGTTTTTCCTATAAATTTATCTTTAGAAAGCTTTATTCTCTGCAGATTTTTTTTCTTTCCGAATAAATCTAACTTAATTTCCATAAGCTTTGTGCTTTTCACATATGCGATGGCAGTGCAATGAAAATTGCGCATACGTTTGCTCGCAGCTTTACATTTAAGCAAATTCTATGTAGTTGCAACGAGAGGGACCAAATTCTGAACGTAAATATTTATTTGTGTTATATTTGAGCGGTCTAATTGAAGTTAATTAACAATTTTATTGTTCACGTACATTTGCTGATGAGCGGACGCACAATGGAAATTGCTGCAATAAAAATTGCTTCACGTAAAGCAGACTTTATTACTCTTTTTTTGATTGTTTCAAAGTCGACAATAAAACGTCAACTATGAGCTGAATTTAGTGTCTATATTTTGGTAAAATTTTAATCAAATTCGGCTCATCATTATCGCTTCAAATCATAAGATTTTTTAAACGTCATAAATATAGACATAGTACTTATGACATAGTAGACTGATTATAGAGAGAAAGGCAAGGGTGCTAACATGAGAAAGGGATCATAGTTCAGGTGACAAAAAGCAAAACCTTGATTTGTTGATTTGCCGCCGGAAAGTATTAGGAAAATTGTTTGTGCGTTAATTTTGTTATATTTATAAAAATCAGAATGTTTTGTCAAAAAATGCTTTAGACAATGTGTTTCCACGTAATTTTATATCGATCAGTTATTAAATCTGCGGTAATAAATCAAATTCTTCGTTTTAGTACTCGCAAGTGAGGCATCTAATTTATGTACAAAACAAAAAGAGGGTTAGGCCCAAGATGGTGTCCTGTGGAACGTCTTGAACTACGTTTCTACTACTGAAGAAGTTGTCATTGAATGACTTCAGTTTTCTCCTCACGTCGTCATCTAATTTATATACAAAACAAAAAAAGAGTTGGGCCCAAGATGGTGGCCTGTGGGACGCCTTGAACTACACTTCTACTATTGAGGAGATTTTCATCGAATGACTACAGTTTTCTCCTCACGTCGTCAAATACACATTTATATACAAAACAAAAAAAGAGTTGGGCCCAAGATGGTGGCCTGTGGGACGCCTTGAACTACACTTCTACTATTGAAGAGGTTTTCATTGAATGACTTCAGTTTTCTCCTCACGTCGTTAAAACGTTGTCTTTGGCAAGCAGCACTATCTCTTTCGAAAAGTCGAACTAATAAATAATAAATTAACAAAACCGTTGCGGTTTACGCTAAATATGATAATTTGTAGAGGTTGGTACGGGAACGATGAATTGAACGTTTGGCAACCTTGAAAATTTGAAATACATAGAGGGAAACGTCGATGCATATTGAGATTAATGTTGTAATGTTTCAATTAAGTGGGATATCAATAATCATGTAAATAATAAGATGTGTAACAATTTTTTTTGGATTAAATATAAGTCTAAAATAACAGAATTTTAGAGGCGCCATCTATTGGAAGAAATCGTAACAATTTTCCTGCAATCTAAATGACTAAAATAAAGAATCTTGTTGGGTGATTTTAAGCTCGTGATATTAATTATTTTAATTAAAAACGTCTATTATGTTTGTTTATCATTGTTTTTCACAGAGATTAAGAATAAAAATCATTAAGTAGATAGAGACGCGGGAAATTTGAACTGTCTGCAATAATTTTCACTCATACTGAACATTAAATTTAATACTGCATGTATAAGCAGAGTTGAGCTATCTTTTTTTATTTAGCAAGTGAACATACAGGATCTCTAGAAAACTATAGTTATACCAAAGAACCAATAGTTTCAATCATAGATATACCAAGAATAGAGTTATACTTAGTTTATCCAACCAGTGTAAAACTGGCATTAAGTACTCTAACAGATATGGACACTATTGCAGTCAGTGTTGCCAGAATAGGGAGTTGCAGTTAGTGAACGAACACTGAAGATAAGGCTAGAAGGACGCAGAATAAAATCCAGGTCTTCAAATGATCCACATTTAAAAGGAGAATTGAACGGGTAATGAAGAATTGATTCGAGTAAAGTATAGATCTGAGTTAAGAAAATGTATGAGGAAATGAGATGACATGACAAAAGGCGCAAGGCTGTTTCACGAAAGTTAGAAGGAGATAACTGCATAAGAGTTCTTTGACTTATCGATCGAACGATTGGCGTATAGTAAAAAATTTCAAGTGCAAGTCCAAATTTGTCAATGTAGTCAATGGGAATGGTGAAGGTTTGCCCAAGGAGCAGTTTTGGTAGAGGCTCAACACGTCTTGAGGTGAAAGGAGAAATAATGATTGCAGATAAGAGGTACTAAAACCACATGACGTGCCCATGCTGCTTGAATAATTAAAGAGTACTTGGATAAAATGAAAGTCCAACGTGATCTGAATTCCACCAAACATATTTGGAACATGGTTGGGAACGAATTCCCCACTCGTGCAAAAATTGGGGAAAGCTCGGTGCCAGCAGCTCAATGCAAGAATGGAAAAAAGGCTAATTTTCAACAGAGTATTGAAGGATTACCAAAAAGAATGGAGGCTATAATCAGAGCTCAGGGGGGCGTTAGGTACTTGGCTTTTAAAACCTTCCATTAAATTTTAAATAATCATTTCATTTAATACAAAAAAAATGTTGACTTTATCTTAACATGGCGTAACAAATACAAGTGATCTTTTTACAAAATAAAAACAATTGGACTCAAAATGCCGGCCTACGGTACACATGGTGAAAAGTAAATACCTTTCAATCGAAAACCCATGACGTCTCTTATACTGTTTTATATACATAGATTTGGTATGTATACGACTAGTAGCTCCTGGCCTGTACAACATCATATACGTATTATTTATTCTCATTTTGAATCGCGCATTTAAATAGACCGCTGAACTCGTCCCCGGCGCGTAAATAGAAAATCTCTATTTAAGGCGAGAAAATAAACGAGTAGGTGCAAGTTTCGCGCTTATGAACACGTCCTAATAAGTAATTTCCTTCTACGCTATCCTCGAACCAAATGGCTGTCACTTCGGCATTACATAAGCATTACGAAACGCCAATCTGACGGTGATAACTATTTCTGAACGTTAAATCTCAATCTAGTTGCTAATTTAGAGTCGTTTAAGAAGAGAACGTCGCTTACGTTACCAATAGCCTAGGTATGTAAAAGGATGTTTTATAAAAGGTTAAGGCTACATTTTTCAATTGGAGATGTCTGAACCATTTAGAAAAAGACCTGATTAATTCACAATATATGTATATGGTAGATCTTTCTCCTTGGCTATGGTTTCCAAATTGGAAAATTATTGTTAAACATTCATTCAGGGAACTTATTCCCTCCTGTTTTGTTCTCTGTCCTTTTGTTTTTAGAAAGTGAGCTTTTAAAAAAAAGAGGACGATGAACTTGTTTTAACGACAAAGGACAAAACATGGCCTCGATCCAATGATAGGGAAGAAGAAACAGAAAGCCACCACTTTTTTGTTACTGAAAAAATAAAATTGGCTGACAAAAAATAAAGTAAATTGAAAGCTGCAGAAATCAGCTGCTGGAGTAGAAGAAAGTTTTGCGGGAAAACTAAGAGGAGCAAAAAACTAATGAACAGTCACTGTGGTAAAGTTTGATGAAAAAACTGAAACCCTAAGAGGAAGAAAAAGAAATGAAATTGTCAGAGTTTTTCTCTTACTAAATTAAAGTTGATTCAAAAACAAACAACAAAACCCAGCTCGTTTGGTCTCGATTCAACGTCTCTTAAGCTGTTTTGTACGTATAGATCTGGTACGAAGAAGTAACCACATCCTTTCTTAGAGAAGAAAAATAAAATCGAATAACCAGAAAAATGAATGAAAGTTGCAGAGCCGGAGTAGAAGGTGCAACCTTACTTACTACGATAAAAAAAAGTAATTTTCAAGAAGGAAGATTTGTGGGGAATGTAAGAGGAGAAAAAGGTAACGAATAGTGGTGTGGTGATAAGAGGATGACAAAGAAATTAAGTTCTCGGAGAATTTTTTTGCTAAATTAGAGTGCATTAAACAACTTGATTAAGGGACAAACAACAAAGCACAGCTCGTTTGGGCTCGATCCAACGACGAGGAAGGAGCAACAGAAAGCCACCACATTCTTACTTACAGAAGAAAAGTGAATAAAAAAATTGATTGAAAGCTACGCAAGCTACCGGAGTAGGAGGTTGCAGGACCTTATTACAATAAAGCAAAATAATTTAGACAAGAGGAATATTTGTGGGAGAAATAAGAGGAGGAAGAGTTAATGATCCAGCAGGGTGGTTATAGGAAAAAAAATCGTTGGAGAAATCGAAGCTCTAAGAGGAAGAATGAAGTACTCAGAGAATTTTCTGCTTAATTAAATTAAATAAAAACATAACTCATTTTTTTTTTTGATACTATGAAGATCAGCAAATTTCTTTATTTCGTTATTACTGCCATGCTTCAATCAGTTTTTTTTTCCTTAGTTGGAAATGGCAATAGAAATGATTTTTAAGGCCTAATAGGAGATGATGATGAAGAATGAAGAAGAAAAAAGGCAACTAAAAAGTATGTTTCCCTGCCTATTTGGTATTGTAAGAAGAAGTGAACTTTCTCGAGAATGACATGCACACGCTGTAGTCTTTCATTATCATATTTTCCTTTACGATTGCTTAGGTTTTCTGTAATTTAATTCGGAATTTTATGCTTCATTTTTAAATAACATTTGCGCAGACGCGTTCTCGTAATTAAAAGAAAAAACTGTTAGCTTGTCCGGGAAAAAGGTTTAAAAAAAGACTAAAGGCAATATGCAAATTCCTCCTATTTTTAACCTCTGGTTATCGTCATCTGAGTTATTATTATTCGTGAATTGAAAGTGTGGAAAAGGTTTGTCATTTTCATTTGAAACTTGCAAATTAGCAAAGAGTCGATGAAACGGAAGAATTACAAAAAGCAAACAAACGAAAGAAAGTTATCGCTGTTTTCTTTACGACCTCAGGCAGGTAGGAGAGTCGGAGATATAGAAGCTTGCTTCGACAGGGGGTGGTGAATGGAGAAACTCTCTGAGTGCTCTGGAACAGCTATTAATAATAGATCGCAAATTGTCGTTAAAAGTTTTAGAAAAGTCTCTTTTAACAGACACTTTTGAGAACATATTAATCTAATATATCTACGAGCCTTGTACCATAAGTAATGCCTGTTGCTGTTGCTCCCTTAAAGGAAGTCTGTTTCATCTGTGCCATCTCTGAATCCCTCGTTCAAATCCAGTTTGGAAAAAAGATTTATCCGTATTTGTATCCACTCGTTTGCAGCCAGTTTTATGTCCTTAAATGAGTGAAATCTGATCCCTTTTAAACCCTTTTTTTCATTGGGCCAAACAATTGCAAATTCGATGGGGCTAAATCGACAATAAAAGAAGGATGGGGCATTCGTATTTCTGTTTGTCTGTGGCAAATATGTAGCACCGATTGTTTATATTGAAGAATAACACCCTCTCAATCTCAGAACACAGTTACCATAACTTTCTTTACAAACGTTTAATTTTTTTTGGACGGGTGATGATTTGTGGCGCTATTCCCTCGACTGATTTTTGGTTTCTGGATCGTAGGTGGATATCCGTGTTTCACCTCCATTGTTGAAAAAAGATGGTCTTCGAGAGAGAGTTTATGAGATCAGCACAAATCTCAATTATGTTTTCCTTGAGTTCATTGATTAATTGAGACTGAACCCATGTAGAATAATATTTTGTTCACATCCCAAAGCATTAACAATATTCCGATCCGTCACAGGTCGATTTTCACGAATCATTCTTTCATCTGTTATAAATCAATCGGTATCCCTATCACGGTTTATCAAAAATATCGGCCTTAAATTTGTTTATCCACCTACGCACTTTTAAAAGCCCTCCATGAATTTCTGAAACTGATTAATCACAGCTCTTAGTTTTAATTTGTTTTAATACGTATTTTAAAATTCTTTCAAGGTAGCGATATGTTTACGACATAACGTTATCTGTTTTTCCATCATAAGTAGAAATACACGTACCTAATTAAAAAAAAAATTATATCGAACAGTGACATCGAAAGTTTTCCATTTTCAATTAAACCGCTTACACTGCGACATCCACCGTACTCACCTGATTTAGCAATGTGCGGCTTTTGGCTATTTTTTTTGGGATTAAAAGGAATTTGCGGGGTAGAAGGTTTTCGTCAGAAGAAGAGATTGATGCCGGAATTCACGTTTAATTTGAAGGTATTCTGAAAGATGATTGGGAGCTTTTGAACAGTGGAAAGAAAGAATGTTCAAGTGTGTAATAGCTTCGAACATATTTAAAATAAAATCCTAGAAAATATTAACCGTGTTTCTTATTGGCAATAAATTCAGCTTAACCCTCGTATATAAGGACCAATAATTCTGCCTCGGAAAATTTCTACCCACACATTGAACCCATAGCGTCCTTGGTTTCTCCTTCTAACAGTAACGCGTGGATTTTGTCTGGCCCAGGTGTAAGAATTATATTTATTGAAAATTCCAGCAATGCTTGTACTCGCTTCGTCTTTCCAGATGCAATTTAATGGAAAATTAATATTTTCCTATAAACCATTCACAAACTTCCATACAATGGCTAAAATCCGCAGGGTGAAGGCGGTGCACTCTTCTTTTCCGGTGGGGTTTGAACTTTTCATTCCTCAAAGCATGTCTTGGAAAGCCAATTTCCGTGTCGATAGTTCCAGATTATTGGCAATTTGCGCTAAAACTACAATCTCTTCGAGTTCTTTATCTCTATTTTGCGTCTTATATTTTTTAAATCTAGGTTTTTGATATGATCTAAAATTTAGAGAATTATTTTTTAGGCGGAAGAACATATCTCTAAAGCGTTACCTTCTCTCAGGGTATCATTCCTGGTAGAGATTGCAAGCTGCGTTTATAGTTCCATCTACTTCTATAAAGCACTTTAACACATCGTACTTCTCATAATTTTCGTACATTTTGCATTGTCTTTTAGGAAAACAATTTAAGAAATCGCACAATCGCTTTAAAAAAATGCATTGAACGTTGACAATAGTATCTCGTAAATGCCTTGATTAATATAAGGTGCGTTCAAAAAAATCCGTTATCAAGAAGGCTCTGAACTTGTTTTTATTTTATGACGGCACGTCGTAGCTTAGTACGTATGTTGAAACCTTGAATAACTGCTGCTATCAACAGCCTCAACTGTCAAAGATTTTGTTTACATCTTCGAGGTATTTGTAATAAAATAAATGTTTTATTTGATTAATTGCGTTTTATTATCCATTTTGTAGAAAATCGCAATTAAATGGATATAAAAAGTTAGGTTATGTTTATAATAATCGTATACAGGGAGATCGAAATTGATTGTCCTGATCTTACGCTATTTTCCGTGAGCTTGATATCAATAATTATATCTATCACATGAAGGTTAAAACGAGAAGCAGTGCCAACTTGTGGCGTACATAGAACATTCATGAAAGTCACATCTAAACCTAAGCTAATTAACGAAGAACATAATTATTGTTTAATCAGATTGCTATGACAATAAAATAAACCATTTTCGTGAATGAACGGCAATGAATTGTCAACAAAATCTTAGGATATCTAGTAACTTCCCTAGATTTCGTTATGTTGCCAACTTCATTTCAATAATTAGGTGTAAATATCGATATTAAGCTTGTGGAAAGCAGTGTAGGATCAGGACAATCAATTTCGATCTCCCTGTAGTTACGATGTGACTTTGCAAAATTTGCATTTGACATAAGCCTGCTTGATAACGGTTTTTATTGAACGCAGACAAATATATTATATTTTTGTAAAGATAAATTTATGTTCTTTTTAAAAATGCAGAAATATACAGTATAAATAAAACAGGCGACAGTCAAACACAGACAAGTCTGTTCTTGTTTATTCGCAGAGTTATGCCTAATGAGTAGACGCAAATAATCACCCCACTTCAATACTATTCAACAAATTGTGTAAGATGTTAACATATCCTATGGTAATTTCTTCTAACGAGTTAATAATTTAATTATTTTCATGTTGCAGGAAATTTTTCATTGCGATTCTATTATAGATCGTTATACAACAAGATATTAAAATAAAATCTTCGCAGCCTGTTGTGTAGTAAATTTTTGCATAAGATGTAGAATTTTATACAAAAAAGTGTTCACACTTACGAGAATTTATTGCAGTACAAAAGTCAAATTAGTTTGGAACCGTTTACTTCGAAATGGAGCAATAAATTTGCTCCAAACAAATATAATTTTTTTACGATAGAGGTGGCAATATATTTGAATTAAAAAAAAAATTCAACGATTGTGTTAATCGGACACAATATGTATTGTGTAAAATCTCACTTTGTCATTTCTCTCTGTGGAGAAAAGAAGAAACAAACAATTCATTACATAGGTGCTTGCTTCGTAATTATTACAGCGTTTACTTGAACCTTCTTCATGTAAAGACGAGCAGAAAAGGCACAAGTATATTTCTAAACATTAATGACCAAAATAATGTATATTTTCTTCTTTAAATTTTGAATAGACCTACACAAAGAGAAATAAATCGCTTTCATTGAGCAAACATGACTTCAAACAACCCGAGAGTTATCGGACTTGGAAAATATATTTATTTTAAAAATGAACCAGCAAAATAGTTTCTTAACAAACTCTGATTAATTTTTTTAATCCAATTAATTTTAAATTTGCAACTTGATTAATACCATAAAAAATGTAATCGTCGTGACGTTAGCGCTTCGATAATTACGGCAAAAAAGACCCACTAATTTTTCCACAATTTCACATGTAAATTTATTGTAATGAAAATAATCCTTAATTGCTCACTGAATAAAAACTTCATTAGTTTGCGTTTTATCAGATTTTCTTGCGATAGTAACTTAATTTTTTTTTAGAACAATAATTAACAACAATCATAGTTTTAGTTGTAGTAAAACGTTGCGAGCAGGTCGAAACGATTTCGTAATTATTTATTAGCGGTCTATAATTATTATTACACGTTCGGAAAAAGTTTTCTAATATTTACATATTTATGATTATGTAAATTAATTTAATTAATTTCGAGTCATTCAGCGAAGCAATTAATTTAAATTTGTACTTTCGACGTTTATAATCAATAAAGATTTTTATTTATGCGTTTTTGATGTTAATGTTTGACGTACGCTGGAAAAATGCGGCGGGATATTGTAATTTATTTTCCTTTTATGTGCAACGTATACTAGTAATATTTGTTCGTAATATTCTTTACGGCCATTTTTATTTTCCACGTTAATTAATATAACATATAAATATTAATAATATTTTACGGGCGTGCACGATAAATATGTGCATTTTATTTTTTCTCGAAAATAATATAATATTGTGTGTTTGTTTAGAGAGGTAACTTGTTGCATGTTTTTTTATTTTTTATTATGATTGCCGAGGCATAAATGTTTTCGTATAAATAAATAAATAATCTCGTTTTATTGGAATTAATAAAATTAAATAACGCGATCGTGGAGCTTATTGAGGAGTGGAATTTAATTCATGTTAATTAACGTTACATTGTAAGTATAATAATTCATAACAATGTGTGTGAATTCCAGAATGATTACGTCTGAATTTTAATTGGAACGCTGTTCTAATCAATTCAATTCTATTGTTAATTAATTACGATATTAAAAGCAATTTGTGTGATAATCTTTAAACAGATCAGTTTTTTTTAAGATTTGGACGTTGAATTTTGAAACTAGACTTTTGGCCAATTTTTTTAATACAAATGCCCCACTTCGCGTCGTTCATTTATATTTCTTTTATTTATTGTTGCCATTTTATTAACTCTGCCTTTCTCTCTTCACTTTTGTTCATGTTGCAATCTTTTTCTTAACATTATTGTAGGTATTTCAAGCATTTCCCAAAATATGAATACTTATAGAAAAGAACTACATACGTAAATTAGAATCAAAAGGCGTAAAAATGACAAGTTTGCGAAAGAAACAGGAACGGTGTAAAGGTGAACCCCCAAAAGAAGGTGCATAAACTAAAATCAGAGGAAGTGTTTGATGCCATGCACAGAGAGAAATGACTAAATGAGATCTTACACAATACATATTGTGTATAATGGAGGTAGAGAAATTATCAACACAATTGTTGAACATTTTTTTAAAAAATTCAGTTATATTTCCTCCTCTGCCTTAAAAAAGTTTACATTTGTTTGTAGCAAAAGTATTGCTCCATTTTGAAGTAAACTAATTTGGCTTTTGTACTACAATAAATTCTCGTAAGTGTATGCAACACTTTGTTGTATAAAATTCTACATCTTATGTAAAAATTTACTACAACAGACTGTGAAAATTTTATTTTCACATTTTGTTGTATAAAGTTCAACACACTGCGTAAATAGAATCGCAAGGAAAAGTTTTCTACAATTTGAGAATAATTAAATTATTAACTCGTTAGAAGGAATTACCGTTGGTTAACATGTTAACATCTTACACAAATTGTTGAATGGTATCGAAGTGGGGCGTAATCACGTGATTATTTGCGACTTCTTTTTGGCCATTTAATGCGGATGACGATTAGGTGACGTACGCAAGTCTGCAAATAAACAAGAACAGACTTGTCTGTATTTGACTGTCGCCTGTTTTCTTTATAATGAATGAATTTGTGAAGATATTCCGGGTGAGCAGAATAAGGACGCCAAGAACTTAATTGCTCAAAAAGCGACGGCGAATACAAATGGCCGCCGCGCATTTTAAGCACGCCAATCTGAAATTCAACAAATTCAAAATAAAATGCGCATAAATAAGCAGCGCACGGGCAAATAGATTAAGTGCCGTTATTCATTTCGAGTAAACTAAGCCCAAGTCTTTCCTTATCGTCGTTTTTCCGCAGGTCGCCGGGATTAAGGCGAACCTTCCATTTATTTCCCGGGCGATTTTCCTTTTCGTACTTTTTTCTTAGTTTCGCAAATAATGTATGTTACTTTCACAGATTTTTTTCTTGAGGAAATCCTCGTTCTGCCGAATGCTCTTGAAGACAGCAAAGATCGAAACCCACCAAAAATTCGCAAAGTAGTCGACAGCAGATGAAAGTTGTCGTTTAAAGGCTCCCGCACACTAGGTGGCCAAATCATGCTACTTAAAGAAACAACGAATTAACGCGCGCGATCTTGTATTACGATCTCCCAATAAGAAAATTGACGGGAAGATTACAGGTTAAATTTCAAAAGACTGAATAGTTTTAAACCATTCATAATGACAGTTCGGTATCAGTTCTTAAAGGCCAAACAATACTAATCAATACATGCAGAGAAGCTCTTCTTTTAATTGCTAGTAAACTACTGCTTTTTTACCATTTAAATAGAAGTGAATGGTCACTAGTAAATCTTCTTCTGCTTTCCGATTGGTATTTCCAAGACCAAGTGCTAAGAAAGTAAACAACATTCAATGAAAGAAGTGAGGAATTTGATAATAAACCTCAATTTTCAATATGCGACGTGTGATTATTAAATGACTAGACTAACAGTTATTACTATAATCTCACAACATAACTATTATCTTCCTCAACATACTCCCCTATCCTGTCATTACATTGTAATTGTTGAAAACAATGTTTTAGGTCATCATACCTCAATCCAAAGCACTCCTTTTTCCTTTACTTCACGCGAAATTTGAAAATGGGTTCGATTCAATACAGATGTTTCTTTAGGACAGAAATAAAACTCACACAGAACTAAATCCGGCTTCTATGTGGACAGTTAAAGACTAGCATCATCTTTTCAGTCAAAAAATGATGAATTATGTGGTACAGATTTGCTGTTCTTGCAGAATTTGGGCCTCTTCTTCTTCACTTGCCCTTACAATTTTCGGCTATGATTCCGGCATACCTAACCTAATCAATCCGTTGCTATGCACAGACTTACTACGTGTGATAACGAACCCAAGCCATGTGGTCTGCTTCTGAAGGCTTCAAAGTAACTCATGCTGTAAATAAAGCCCGGTACAATGCTTCTCTCCATCCTACTCTTACGTATATCTACCGCAGGAAACATGTCTTACTCATTCTCATTCACTGAAGCGACTTTTTGCGTCTTACGCTGTAAGTATACCATCTACAGTGCTTTCAATTCTTTGTTTAATAGTCAAACCTCCACCTGTTTTAGCGTAGAATCAAAGTTATTGTAATGTTGTGAAATTTGGTTCGGCCGAGTTGAGTTAGATATGTGGTCTCTTCTTAAATGGACACTTATTTTCGTCAAACGTCTCTGCCAAATGACGTCATCTCTTCGAACAAATCTCCTCACTGCTCACAGTCTCTGTGCACTTTTTCTTTTTATGTTATTTCTTTTATTTATTTATTTATTTTATATTCTGTTATTAATTTGTTGCCATTTTATTAACTTTACTTTACTTCTTCATTTTTATTCTTGTTGCAATATTTTTTTTAAGATTGTCATTTCTTTGGTCTGTGTTTTTATTACTTTTCTTTTTTCTGTTCTGTCTGAAAATGTTCCTTCCTTTTTGTTTTTGGGCTCACCTTTATTCTTTTTTCAATCTTCTCATTAAATCTCTAAATGCAATTAATTCTTTGTTCAGAAACTTTTTATCTTTCTCCTTTTGCTCTATCTGAAAATGTTCCTTCTTTTTTCCTGTTACTTACTGCTCACGTTTGTTTTATTTTTGGAATCTTCTTTTTCTCATTTCCTTGATCTTCTAATGGCTTAAACTTTTTCAACCTCTAATGGCCATGTGCACCAAACAAAACAAATGACTCAAGTGACGCTTATAATATGACATTTGAAGTGTCACAACATTCTAAGTGACGCTTAAAATTAAAGTACATTCAGATGGTAGTGAGATAGAAAACCCAAGCGAGGTTGCTAAGGCTTTCGACGACTTCTTCATAAGTTCTGTAAATAAACTAATCGTCAACAGAGTTGCATAAAAGTTTTAAGCGAAGATTAACTTGAAGCCTAAGTTAGAATGTGACATACAATATGCTGTACGTCATTTGTCTGTCAGATTCTAACTTAGACTTAAATTTAATCCTTACTTAAAAATTTTATACAACCCAGCCTTAATGCACCTTCATCGGCTGATGGTAACTGAACTAAACCAAATCATGGATGATGTACCTGCTAAAAATTCTGCTGGTTTTTGTTGTCTCATGAAGCACGCGAAAGAGTACATTACTACACCTCTGCTTGAGCTTATAAATCTCTCTTTTGTAGAAGGAAAGTTTCCAGAGCTGCTGAAAATTGCAACCATCATACCAGTTCCTAAGAACAAAAACAGATCTCCTCTTTCTAATTATAGGCCAATTGCCTTACTATCTGTTTTTTCTAAAATATATAAAAAGTCGTTCTACCAAAGATTCATCAGTTACCTGTCATCTATACATGTGTTAGAACAGTAGCAGTTCGATTTTAGGAGAAATCGCTCTACCACTGACGAAATCCTATCATTGTATAATTATGTCATTAAATTAAACCTATTGCACAAATTCCACAAATATGGAATTAGAGGCCAACATCTAGAATGGCTGAGATCTTATTTAAACAACAGACGGCAGTGTGTTTCGCTAAAGCGACAGAGCCGGCACCTTTTTTTCGGATTACAAAACAGTAAATGTAGGGGTTCCTCAGGTCAACATCCTGGGCTCGTTATTATTTCTCGTTTTTATTAATCTGACGATTTTCATCTAACTTTATTTCCTCTACTGTCGAATCTCTTGCAGCTTATGTCAAGACACCGGTTACTGGTGTACAGAATTGCTGCATTAATAACGGACTTTACTCGAATGAGTTTCTTTTCTTTCTTAATTTCGTTTCTGAGCTCTTCTTTATCGAACATTCGTCTTCTTTTCTTCTTACGAGATGTCCAGTTAGAAATAGAAAGAGATTTTCCTCGAATCATTAGTTTGCTAGTCACTGGTGCTTTGTAAAACAAAGGGCGTTCATCAATTCATTCATTGGTGGCTCTTTTTGCGACAAAAGAGGATCTACTTAAAATCCACTAAATTTAGAATTTTAACACCTGACTATCGCAGGCAATTGTTACCCAGTGGTCTTTGATATTTTTCAACACATGTATTTTTTGAAAAAAAGTGATCGCTGGATATCGCGATTCAAACTATTGGATATTTTTTTAAGTTATTTCTTTTTCCTTTAGAAATTTTGAGTGGCCGATGGGCATTCATTCTAATTCTCCTTGAAGATATTGTTACAGCCGCTCTTCTGATAAACTTATTTTTACAATTGTGACGTCACATAGCGTCTCGATGATTCTAGAAGTTTCGAGAGGTGAACTCTAGTTGGAACCGGAATTGTACTCGAAAGTACTGGAAATTTTATTTTCTTCTTTCCTCGCTATTTTCAATGTTTTTTTAAATTATCTTTTCCATTTCCATCAACCCTTGTGTGAGCTTTTACTGTAATTTTTTTGTGTTCTTCTTTTTTCCTTTTTGCCTACTGGAGTTAATAATATTTTTATTGAGTTTGTTTTCTCATTCAGTTATATTTTTGTTATTTGCTTTTCAATATTTTTATATTTTGGTCTGACTTATTTTTGGGTTTACCATTAAGAAAAAATTAGCTTTAGTTATGCCTTTTGTGTTACTGCTACGCTTATTTAAACGCACAAAATAACTTACAGGTTTTTGTTTTTTCTTTTTCTCAGTTTTTGTATTTTTTATTTTATTCTTCTTTCATTGTTTTACATTTTTTAGTTTCTTCTTTTCTCGGTGTGATTTTCTTTGTTGTATTATTTTTTCATCTCTGACAATTTCTCTTTGCTTCTCTTCTTTTCTTGATTTTATTTCTGCACTTGTTTCGAATGTTTGTCATTTTTTCTTATTCTTCCTTGCTTGCTGGAGTTAATCTTGCTGATTGAATTTGTTTTCTCACTTCGCATTTGTTCTATTTCTTCATTTGTTTTGTTTTTTTTTATACTTCGTTTTCTATTGTATTTGGGCTTACCAGTTTTTTTGTGTTTAGTCTTCAGTTATGCACCTGGAGTTATTTCATATTCTTCATTTTTTCATTTGTTTAAAACCGCCGAGGTTTTCGTATTTTTTCTTGCCACTTTTTGCCTTTTTATTTTTTTTTGTTTTTAATTTTTTCATACATTTTTCAATTGTTTATTTCATCATTAATCCTCTTATAATGCGGACGTTCATTGTCGTTTTCTTTGTGGCCTTCTTTCTTCTTCTGGAACATTTTTTCTTTATTTATCTTCTTTTCTTAATTTTTACTCCAGCTATGTATCTGTTATTTCTTATTTAATCGTGATTTTTTCATTCGTTTGAAATCGACTTAGCGGTTCTTATTTTTTCTTCAGTTATAGCCTTTTTAATTTTTTTTCTTTTCTCAGTCTTAAATTTTTTCATGTATTTTCGATTGTTTATTTCTTCATCAATCCTCTTATGATGCGAGTGTTTATTGTGATTTTCTCTGTGGTCTTCTTTCTTCTTCTGTAACATTTCGCCTTTGTTTATCTTCTTTTCTTAATTTTATTTCTCCAACATTCGTCTTTTTCTTTTCGCTTACTGGAGTTAAATTGAATATGTTTTCTCACTTCTCATTCATTCATTTTCACTTTTCCTTGTAGATTTTTTATTTACTTTTCGCGTTTTTGTATTTCGTTCTCTATTGTTTTTGAGTTTGCCAATTTTCTTAAATTTTTAGTCCAGCTATACAGCTGGAGTTACTTCTTATTTATTCTTGATTTTTTCATTTGTTTAAAATCGACTTAAAACTTAGCGATTTTTGTTTTTTTTTTCTTGTCAGTTCTTGTCTTTTTTATTTCCTTCTTATCTCGATACTTTTAATTTTTTCATACATTTTCGATTACTTATTTCTTCAGCAATCCTCTTATAATACGAGCGTTGTAACTGTGACTTTCTTTGTGGTCTTCTTTCTTTCTTCTTTTGTAACATATTGCCTTTGCTTATCTTCCTTTCGTTTTTTTTTCTTCGCTTACTGGAGTTAAATTGAATTTGTTTTGTTGTTCATTCATTTTCACTTTTCTTTGTATATTTCTTTTGTTTGCTTTTTCTCGTTTTTGTATTTCGTTCTCAATTAATTGAATTGACTCCCGGTTGGAATCGCGTCACGACTGCTTCTATTGCCGACGTTTCGTTCATCATTGCAGAAGAACTTCTTCAGGACTGCTGCTGCTGGTGTTGTTGCTATTTCGTTAGTCGATGAGATTGTCTCATTAGTCAGTCTCATCGACTAACGAGAAATAGCAACAACACCAACAGCAGCAGCAACACCGTCAGCAGCAGCAGCAGCCCTGAGGAAGTTCTTCTATAATGAAAAACGAAACGTCGGCAGTAGTTTATAAAACATAAATTATAGATTAGGAGTTCTTTTAAAAAATATACCGTGCATTCAAATAAATTCCTAATTAAAGTAGGCCATGACTTCAGTGTTTTTTCTCCTAAAGGTTAGTAACCCTGACAGCTGTCCAATTAATTGTTGGTGCTAACACAACCTTCCAACACTTGGCAAACGCATTTGTGCATTCAAGATGAAACCAACATTTTCAGTGTCTGTTTTAAGCGTTAATGTTGTTTTGAATTGAAGTAATTAAGTGTTTCTTTGAATTTTGAATTTATATGATGTCATGATTAAATAATATGACACTGACAGTTATTGACAACTGTCCCTCATTCTTGTAGTGAGCGTGGCCAACTTTATAAAAAAAATCACAGCTTACTTTAATGAGAAATTCATTTGAAGGCACGGTACAAGAAGCTTATCTGCACCTCCGACTAGGCAAGTTTTAAAGTTGGCATTATTGACATCGTCTACACAGTCGAGTCACATTTTCCATTTTGTTTGTTTGAATTGCAAATCACGTTACATCTGTATGTGGGTATCAAACAGTATGGGGGTCGAATTTGACACTGACGTTTAAGTGTCGCTACTAGGTAATTACTGCGTCAGATGACGCGTAACTGACAAACAGGAAACTAGGTTATGTTATAATGCAACGTCAATGTCGTCGAGTTGACAGTTGCATTCTGTCTGCTTTAAAAAATATTTAAACTAAATTCCGCACATTTTTGTGGTTTTATTAAATAAAAATTACTGCCAAAACATAAACTTGGCAACATTGAGTATTTGCTTGTTAGTCTCCCAGTTGAGTTGCTATTTTGAGTATTACGTCGCCTTAGCATATTATTAATAAATTTATAATAAAATGATATCAATATCTAACAGTTCATTTTTCTAACCTAATTTTAATTTAGAGTAACAATCTTATTAAGAGATGGCGCTCTGATGGGAGGATAAATCGAATAATACCGGACCACCTTGTGGATAAACCTCTTTCTTGGCATTCGAAGTTTTACTTGAATTGCATTCTGTTTCGTGTTATCATTAAGTTACATTCAACATAACCTGTTCTGTCACTAATGACATTTTGATAATCAGTCTTACCAGCTGTGAATCATATTTTATTTGATCGCACTATACATACATAAGTTTTAATCTGGGTAATTTCAATAAATAAAGTTTAATATCCTATCGTCCATTTTTCCAACCATCCATCACATTGTTGCATTATCTACAATCAAGGTAATCAAAGCATAGTTAAGCTAAATTATAATTCCTACAATAACCAATTTCGTTACGAACGATAATCATTTATTAGAATTTAATTAGTTCAATGACTACGAAGAAATTAACGATCTAATCATTAATAAAATAAATTTAATCGATTATTGCCTTTCCTTCGGCCGTTTAAAAGTTGCAGGAAGTAATAATAGACGTACGCGGAAAATTGATGGCCCCCGGCCGCCGCATACCACAAATATTTATCGAGGGGGGGACAATTACGAAAACATTTTTGTTAACACATGACATCTTAAAATTCGCAATAAAAACTCTTAATTACCGTCGGTGCGGAATCTTTGAAGAACGGCCGCTTTTAAATTCGCCAGCCACTCTTTATACTGGTGCTGTAAAATATGCGAGTTGGTTGGTAATAAGTCGATCCAGGTGCTTGATAGCGTCATTTATTTATTTATCGCAAAAAATTATCAGTTTAGATTTTCTGGATATATTACTTATACATACATACATTCCGACTAAATTGCGCAAGTTATTAAACGGATAATAATACAAGTTTAAACATAAATCATTTTGATTGCTATTTTATTTTATTAAAATATACCGGGTGGTTATAGAAAGATGTCAAACCAACTGGCAAGTTTATTTTTGTTACCAATTCAGATCTCGTATGTACATTGTAGTTCCATCCAACCACTCCATAGTATTTTTCGTGCGTGAGATACTTATTAAAAAAATAACTAGGAAGAAGAAGAAGAAGCGTGCGAAGCACATGATTGTGGACGGGATTTTTTTTTTCAATAAGTCCGTAATCCGCTTAACTCGTTTCCCGTCTAGAAATGAAATTAATATTCATGTTCATGCCGTGCACCAGGGGATTTATAGGAAATTACACTAAAATTACATCCAACGATATCACCTCGCATCGCGAAATTAAACAAAAGAACTGCTGCTTGTAAGGAAGAATTAACGGATGCGCAAATTAAAATCGTACGACGTGATGTAACTCGTGATAATATAATTACATGAGCTTTAAAAAGTACGACGAGGTACAGCAGACTGGAAAACAGAATTATGATCTATGAGGTTGTAAAAAAATAATGAGTTTTCTTTCATCATCACATACTCAATATCGTCGTATTTTCAGCGCTAAGTTATGTTTTGATTTTGAATAAAACTTGGCTGTGTCGTTATTTGGGGCCCTGCTTATATTTTTCAAAAACAATTCATATGACATTAATACATCATACAATGATAAGAGTACCTCAAGGCTTAATTCTATGACCATTGCCCTTTTTATTTTTCTAATTAAAACTAACGAAAATTCTCTTTTTCACCACCACCATCATCAGTACAGCTCGAAAGGTTTTGAGACCCGTGATAATTTTTTCTTTTCACCTTATTATTTGTAATTCTAACTCCTTTGGTATGATAATCTTTTGTTAAAAGTTGCATAAGACTACTCACAAGTAATTAGAGCATTTTAAAAGCAAGAATGATACCATAGGTGGCGCCCTCTATCTATTTCTCTTTTATTATCGACTTCTGAACAAAGTGAGTTCAGCTTAATGGCAATATTTTGATGCTGGAATTCAGTGTTGCTCTGTCTGTCAATATTTTGGATCACCTTGTAGATAGATATACCGAGTGGCGACCTGCGATTGGCGATATATAGAAAATCCTAATACCTACAGCTTCGGAAAAAAATTATATCCAAAGTGATTAAGAGAAACTTCGAAAAAATAGGGGGTACGATCATAGACTTAACAATAAAATTTAATTGTACTAGGTAACCAAACACCCTGTGTAAGGTGCAGCTTTGGTAACGCCATTGGAAAGTTGAGTTACTTCTGCACGATTTTGGTGTGAGGCTTATTGCCATATCTCCATTAATAAGAGGAGAGGAAAGAGTTGAGTTTTAAAAATACTATAACTTTCAGTGTTAATAAAAACCAGGAATTAAAATTTTAATTGATTTTCAAAACAAAATGTTGATTAAAATTAGTGGTTTTAAACGTTACTTTAATCAAACGATTTGAATCAGCTGAGCCCTGCTTAAAATATGTTTTAATTATAGAAAGTCGAATCAGTTTTGTTCATTTATTGGGAATTCTTTTAATTTTCTCATTTTATTCTTTGTTATTTTATAAATTTTCTTTATTTCTCGATCGTCTTTTGTTTTATTTTACATGAAAAGTTGCATAATTGTCAACGATATCACCTCGTTGTATAGGTATGTTAAAATATATCTTAATTTTGAAAACCCGACTCAGTTTTGTTTATTTAATGATATTTTTTAAAATATCTGCTACAGATATCTTTTTTTTTAATGTTATAAATTATCTTTATTTAGCTGTCGATCGACTTTTGTTTTATTTTATGTCAAAAATTGCACAACTGTCAAAACTTCAACAATATCTTAGTTTTAGAAAGTCGAGTCAGTTTTATGTATTTGAAGAGATTTTCTTAATTTTCATGTTCCTTTTTTAAATTTTATAAATTTATTTTGACGAACGTCTTTCGTTTCATTTTATGTCTTGTTTCATTTTATGTCAGAAACTGTCACAAAACTGTCAAATATGTTAATGTACATCTCAATTTTAGAGAAAGATAGGTACTCAGTTTGGTGTATTTAATGAGATTTTTCTGGTTTTGTTATGTTACTTTTAAATTTTGTAAATTTTCCACAAATTATTTGTCCGATCGTCTTTTGTTTTTTCTTTACACGTAAAAAATTGCATAAAACGTCTTCAAATAAATCTTAATTTTAGAAATTCGAGCCAGTTTTGTTTATTTGAAGCGAATTTTTTTTTTAATTTTGATGTTCTTTTTTTTTCAATTTTATTAATTTCCTTGTGTTATTTGTTGATCGTCTTTTTTGTTTTATTTTCTGTCAAAAATTGCACATTTGTCAAATGTGTTAAAATGTATCTTAATTTTAGAAAGTCGGCTCGGCTTTGTTCATAAGTTTTATTATTAATTTGTCGCTCGTCTTTTGTTTTATTTTACGTCAAATTTTACGAGACTTCTTTTATTTTTATGTTATTTTAAATTTTATAAATTTTCTTTATTTATCTGTCGATCAACTTTTGTTTTATTTTACGTCGAAAATTGCACAATTGTCACACGTGTCTTCATTTTAGAAAGTCGACTCAGTTTTGTTTAGTTAGTGAGAACTTTTTTTTTAATTTTTATGTTACATATATTTTTTTAAGTTTACAAATTTTCTTTATTTATTTGCCGAACGTCTTTTGTTTTGTTTTACGTTAAAAATTGCACAATTGCCAAATGTCTTCAAATATATCTTAATTTTAGAAAGTCGAACCAGTTTAGTTTATCTGAAGAGAATTTTTTAATTCTTATGTTCGTTTTATTTAAATTTATGCGTTTTCTTGATTTATTTGTCGATCGTCTTTTGTTTTAATTTTACGTCAAAAATTGCACAATTGTCAAATGTGTCTTCATTTTAGAAATTCTACGCAGTATTGTTTAATTAGTGAGATTTTTTTAAATTTTTATGTTACATATATTTTTTTAAAGTTTATGAATTTTCTTTATTTATCTGTCGATCAACTTTTGTTTTATTTTACGTCGAAAATTGCACAATTGTCAAACGTGTCTTCATTTTAGAAAGTCGACTCAGTTTTGTTTAGTTAGTGAGAACTTTTTTTTTAATTTTTATGTTACATATATTTTTTTAAGTTTACAAATTTTCTTTATTTATTTGTCGAACGTCTTTTGTTTTATTTTATGTCAAAAATTGCACAATTGCCAAATGTCTTCAAATACATTTTAATTTTAGAAAGTCGAACCAGTTTAGTTTATTTGAAGAGAACTTTTTTTATTTATGTTCGTTTTTTTTTTGAAATTTTATACATTTTCTTGATTTATTTATCGATCGTCTTTTGTTTTTTTACGTCAAAAATCGCACAATTGTCAAATGTATTTTTATTTCAGAAATTCGACTCAGTTTTGTTTAATTAATGAGAATTTTTTTATTTTTATATTACATATTCCTTTTAAGTTTATGAATTTTCTTTATTTATTCGTCGATCGTCTTTTGTTTTGTTTTATGTCAAATTTTATGAGACTTTTAAATTTTAAATTTTTTTTAATTCTGTACTTACCTGTCGATCGACTTTTGTTTTATTTTACGTCAAAAGTTGCACAATTGCCAAATGTATATATATCTTAATTTTAGAAAGTCGGACCAGTTTAGTTTATTTGAAGAGACTTTTTTTATTTTTCTGTTGTTTTTTTTTTTAATTTTATACATTTTCTTGTCGATTGTCTTTTGTTTTATTTTATAAGTGTCAAACATTACACAGTCCTCAAATGTCTTAAATTCGTTTACGTAATATTTATGTAACGAGATTTTTTTGTTTTTATGTTACTTTTTTTTAATTTAAATTAGATTCTTGTTCGATGAAAATTATGTAATAAATTATTTTAACGGACACTTAAAATTGGCACTATCGTTCTACATTTCATTATCGGTTGATAACAGGAGCGAAAGAAAAAATTTAAAAAAAAATTAGATAAATAATTTAAATCAAAAAATAGTTTGTAATAGAAATCAAATTTAATTTAAAAACTCCTGTGACTTATTTCTGCGAGTAGAAAAAATATGAACACCGTCAAAAGAAATGTCGTTAATAATAATAGTAATAATTTTTTTAGTGAGCCTATAAGTTTACAATGTGAAATTGGCTTAGTCTAAGACAGACATTCTAACATAGAGCGATCAGAAAGTTAAAATTAGCTTCTTAAGTAAATCCAGGTTATTGTTTCTATACAGTATGGTTGTGTCGTCAGTATAGTGAATTGTCCTGCTTTTCATATATCAAGGGAGATCGTTTATATACAGAATGAAAAACAGCATGGATCCCTGTGCAATACCTCGCGTAATTGTTCTCGCTGTATTTTTGTCTCCATTTTATTCGACAAATTGTTGACGGTTTTCGAGGTAGCATTGTAACAAACTCGAGACAATCCCTCTTAAACCGTAATGTTCCAGGTTGGTAATCAGTAGATTATATTATACACGTTTAACGCAGTATCTATAGATAGATGGCAAATGCATATTATATTTTTCAAGCAAAAAAAGCTTAACTTGTAAACCTTTGCTCTATAAAATTCTTCTATTATACATACATGTAACTCTTGACTTAATTAATTACATATTACACGAACTTCAAAGTATTAAATTCAAATAACGTACGTATTTTTATCTCTCGTGCAATCTGAATTAGTTATTTAAAGTGTGTGTGCATTGTTCCTTGATTTAAATAGTTCCTTTTTTAATTAATATATATATACCGGTGTCTACGAACTTTGTCAATGAGCAAATATAGACCTCAACTTTAGTTTCGAAGTACCCTGTATAAGTAAGATTAATAAAATATATGTAAATATTTATTTATAACCATTACACGCATAAAACGAACTTGCTTGCGCGTTCCGCTTGTCTTCTATAAATTTACATTTGCAATTGCAATTGCAAGGCACTTTCATTTTCAAACTCCTTTAGCAAAGCAATTAATTTTTAGGGCGCGCCCTGCCTCTCCACGTTCAAACATTTCAAACCGAATCAAAGCGTTTTAAGCGTTCGCAAGAAAAAAACCCTAATCGATTCGAAGTCACGCTCAAAACCGCGTACACTCCTTCGGAAATGGTACGTTTATGTGACAGGATTGGATAAACCTAATAGAGATTGCCGATAGAAATGCTATTTAAATCGATGAAGAAATTACAGCAGCTGACAATTACCTTGTTAGAAGGCAATTCATTTTATTGCCCGTGGACTAACTATGTATGTATGTAGAAAATTGCTTCGGTTTGCAAAGCTTTAAGAACACGCTACTAAATTTTAAACCATTGAGATATTTGAGCTTTTATATATAAAAAAAATTTAACATCATTACTTCAACCGACCTCGTGCAAAATGACTTGCCAACCAACAAAAAAAGAAAAAGGAGCGTAAATACTGATAAAGCTAATACCCTAATGAGCAATAATTAACGAAGTTTAATCAGTCATTCTGGCGTAAATTAACAGCGCGTGTACAATTATTGAATCCGACGATAAAGCAAATTTAATATAATTAACGCCGAAGAAAAACAAACACAACTATGTTTATTACTTGAATAAATAAATGGTAACGGTAAGAACGAACGTAAAACGAACGAACGATTTAATTGTAGTTTCACGCGTTTGAATTTTAAAAACCGTGGTGGAAAATCAAAAATATGAAAGGGGCACACCTTTTTCCTCCACGATCTCGAATTGAAAAATTTGATTCACTTGCAAGTGTGCTTGAAGCGAACAAATCGAAATGATTCTCAAGCTGTGGATCCGGTCCTGATTGAATGAGACCGCGTATGACCCGGGGATTTTATGTTGTACTTGTGGTCTGCATACTTTAATAATTACGATCGTCGGTATGCAATAATTAATACGAAAAACACACTTGTCATAATTATAATTAATTAATTTAATTCGAATAAGCAGTTAAGAGATAACGACGCTAATTACACGCGATACATAATTACGGGACAAAGTACACGAGAGTTCCTTCTGCACTTAAAAAAGTTTATTCACCATTGAAGCATTAATCATTAAGATAATGAATTACTTAGGGTGACATTAAGGAACCACAAAAATCCACCAATATCTCCGCGGACGATACAGGAAAGTGAGCCATTTGTTAACAATTATCGATGTCGTGACATAAAAACCAACTAATATGTGTTTAATGGCGGCCGCAGATTTCCGGGAATCGAGATAGCACCAGTTCGCCAACTTGAAGGAACCCAAACTTGTTAAGTGCGGCCTCAAAATGATCGAGGAACTGGATGATTGTGATCGATGATATCTTAATGCTCCCCCCGCCCCCCTGTTGCTTTTGATATTTTAGCAAAGGAATTTTTTATTGTGGGGGTACTTAGCAAATTTTATCAGTGGAAGTTTTACGCCGAAATAAACATAAACGTTTCAGGTTTCATTAAGTATCTTAACAGAGCTTTTTTTAAACATTCATTTGCCATCTTTTTATATACATTGTTTCAAACTAAAAATTTTGCACACCCCAAAAATTAATATTACATTAACGATCTCTTTAATTATTAAATTAACATTAAAGTCGAATCAAAATAAAAATTATTGATTGATCGATCGTTTGTTACGTTATGTATCAAAATACTTGTGTCACAATTGAGATACAAAAAAAAAATCAAAAACCTAACATAACATACCAATCATTTCAGTGAAACTAGAAAGAAGGCGGAGACATGGCGCCAGTGTTACCAACAACTGACGGTCGTTTTTCCCTAACACTGGGACGCCTGTTTTTTTTTCTCTCAAATTGCCATTCTAACCTATTTCTACGCATTTTTGTCAAGATTTGCCTTAAAATTTATGTAATTGTGTCCAATAAGTCCCTTTTCACAATCTAAAGGCATAAAACTAACCACAAATTGGAAAAATTCTCACGAATTGGCAACAATGCATTGCATATTGTAAAGTAATGGACGTAAAACGAACTACGCCTGGCTTCGCTGCACTTTCTGGCAGTGTTGCCAACTTTTTCGATTCGAAATATTGTAGTACATAAAAACTTTAACAATATACATATATTGCAGTAACTTAACACTATCTATTGGAATAACTTTTGCAGATACATTTATTGTTGAAGATACCGCGTGACATCATGACGTAGTAACCTGGGTAGTTATCGACCATCGACTTGTTACATCTAGATCAGTTAATTCCATGGACTTAATATATTAGACCTCATTTACAAACAGTGTTGCCAACAGGTTGCGTAATCAATCTCGTTACATCTCTCTACAATCCAAGCTGCGTTGACACTGGCGCGTTGCGTAAACCGTTAATTGACGCTATTACAATTTCAGTCGAACGGAGGTTTAGCGGGCGAATTGGCTTACAAACCAGGGCTCAACAGTCAAAATCGCGACCTACTAGATTTCACAAGACAGAGGTCTCCTCATCGGCCTGGGGCAATATTTTATTTAACGCAAATTTTCGTTGCTTTGGCGCTAGCCACCTAAATAAGAGAAACGAAAGAAAAAATCACAAGAAAACTGTATTTGAGCAAGAAAATACAACTCTATTTGCCATAAACAGCGTGACCTTGACATTAATAGCAAATGACGCTGTGACGGCTATAAATTCGTTTCCGATTTTTTAGGTAAGTGGTGCCAGCGGGAAAACACTTGAACTAATGAATTGCGTGGGCCGGATAAAGACACGCTGTCTCGTGAAATCTAGTAGGTCGTGATCTAAATGATTTTAACACTATATATTGTACTAACTTTTACAGACATTTTATTGTTAAAGTTAGGACGTACTACACTGCGCATGACATCCTGACTTATGGTGCTATGTAGTTACCAACAATCGACTTGTTACATCTAGATCAACTTAACACACTAGACCTCACTTACTTGCAAAGCAGCGCTTAATACTCAAAATTATCTTGACACTATACAGTCTGTTCAAACTTAAGTCAACATTATTGCTAACCTTGTTGTATCAAAAGTTACAAATTCGGTTAAATTCGGAAACGCGCAGAACTTTTCACGCTGATTGTAATGATGCAGTCAAAAGAAACAATTGAACATCGCGTTCGACATTTTTTTTAATGGAATACTTTGTATATTATTTCACCAATCGATAGAATATGAAATACTTTGGCATTTTCGTGAATTAATAAATGAAAAAGATATTTTGACTTTTATATAATCATCAAAGGTGCCTGCGGTTTAGAAAAAAACAATGTCGTATCGTGTACACATGACTTTGTTTGTAATTACCAACCATCGAGTTAATACATCTAGATCAATGCATTCCAAGGACTTAGCATGCTAGACCTCACTTACAATATAGTGTTTAGATGCTTGGTAGTCAAAATTATGTTGATATTATATACTGGGTGTGTTTGGAAGCGTGGACGACGAGTTTTTCTAAGAGTTATTATGTTTTTGTTTTAAATAATTTATTTAAAGAAATTTCCTTATTCACCAGTGCCGCCGGGATCGGGGTAGAATACAAAAAAGAAATAGACATTAAGTTTGGTTTTGGGCAAAAATAAGGTGTTCAATCAATTCAGTAGAGTCAGGCAATAAAAAGGCGTCTCCCCCATGAATGCGATAGCACTATGCCGAGCGGGTGGACAATCGAGTGGAAGGAGCTTAGTAGTTCATGGGGGAGACGTCTTTTTATAACCTGATTGTACATGTAAATATCCAAGGTTCAATTTTCAGCCAAACTTCCGAAAACACCCTGTATATTGAAATAACTTTAACACTATCTACTGTAATGACTTTGACATTATCAATTGTAAGATATATTTATTGTTAAAGGTATCGTGTACGCATGACGTCATGATGTACAAAGTGGTCGAGAATCACTGTTTGAGTTGGCAGTGCTGAATTTTATTTGTAAATGGCACAATTGGAATAACTTCCGTTTTTTGATGACTTGACACTGACGGCCGTCACTTTACAAGCGTCATTTGACATTTCAAATTCAAATTAAAACGCTAATTTCTATTCACATGACCTACAATCTTGTCGCAGTTCTGGTTACGTCAAATGCACCAATCAAATCCGGTTGCAGTGTTGCAAATAGCCCAATAAAAAGTGCTCTTAATTATATTACCAACTCAAAAGTTATTCTTGACCACTTTGTAGTTACTAACCATCGACTTATTACGTCTAGATCAATGCAATCCATGGACGTACGTTAGGTCAAATGCACCAATCAGTATTCGGTTGCAGTATTGCAACTAGCCGAATAAAGAATAAAATGAAACACAATACCGTTTCTAAATCAAGTCGAGTCGTCAAATAATATTTTAAGCACCACGTTGTCTAAAATGTGGCCCAAATGACAGAATTTCGCCCAATGTGGCAACCTTCATTCCATTTTTCTCCAGATAAATATAAAGACAAACATGGTTGAGGGTTGGTAGGACTGATATTGTTTCTACAGTATAGGAACCACCCAGACACTCGAATGTAACCGTCGCATTAGACCACCATCGCCATTTTGTTTGATACCTACTGTTTTGCAAATACTATTCTTGCATATACAAAGTGGTGAAGAATCCCTGCTTGAGTTGGCAGTGCTGAATTTTGTTTTTAAATGGTACAACTGGTACAACGACTTGACACTGACAGCCGTCACTTTACGATCGTTATTCGACATTTAAAATTCAAACTGAAGCGCTAATTTTTATTCACATAACCTACAACCTTGTCGCAGTTCTGATTACGTCAAATGCACCAATCAGTATTCGGTTGCAGTATTGCAACTAGACGAATAAAAAAATAAAGTGAAACAAAATACCGTTTCTAAATCAGGTGCGAGTCGCCAAATAAGATTTTAAGCACCAAGTTGTCTAAAATGTGGTCCAAATGACAGAATTTCGCTCAATTTGGCAACCTTGATTCCATTTTTCTCCAGATAAATATAAAGACAAACATGGATGAAGGTTGGTAGGACTGATATTGTTTCTACAGCATTGGAACCATCCAGACACTCTAATATAACTGTCGCATTAGACCGCCATCTCCATTTTGTTTGATACCTACTGTTTTGCAAATACTATTCTTGCATATACAAAGTGGTGAAGAATCCCTGCTTGAGTTGGCAGTGCTGAATTTTATTTTTAAATGTTACAACTGGAGTAACTTTCGATTGTTGACGACTTGACACTGACAGCCGTCACTTTACAATCGTTATTCGACATTTATAATTCAAACTGAAGCACTAATATTTATTCACATAACCTATAATCTTGTCAATATCAAATTCAAACTAAAACGGGAATTTTCATTCACATAACCTACAATCTTGTCGCCGTTCAGGTTACGTCAAATAAACCAATCAATATCCGATTGCAGTGTTACAAATAGCCGAATTAAAAGTGCTCTTAATTGTATTGCCAACTCAAAAAATTATTCTCGACTACTTTGTAATTACCAACTATGGACTTATTATATCTAGATCAATGCATTCCATGGACTTAACACTCTAGTCCTGACTTACAAAACAGTGCTCGATGGCCAAAATCATCTTAACACTATACATTGTAATAATTTTAAGACTGGCTATTGTAATAACTTTTACTGTTACGTTTATTGTTAAAGGTACCGTGTACGCATGACATCATGATGTAGTTACCAACCATCGACTTATTACGTCTAGATCAAAGCATTCCATGGACTTAATACTCTAGACCTCACTTACAAAACAGTGCTCAAGGGTCAAAGTCACCTTAACTATAATAATTTTAACACTACCTATTGTAATAACTTTTACAGATACGTTTATTGTTAAAAGTATCGTATACGCATGATATCATGATATAGTTACCAACCATCGACTTATTATTACATCTAGATCAATGCAGTCTATGGACTTAATAATACTAGACCTCACTTACATGTCAAGATTATCGTGTTTTAGACAAAGAAGTCACGTAACGTGCCCGTGTCAGTTACAAAAAAATGATAATAGGATACCGATGACGTGCTCCATTTAAAAATCATGGAAGAGACATAGAAAGTTGTTGACGGGCAAATTTTAAATTACTCTCCCTAGTTTAAAAAAGCAATCTACAGAAATAGAATTCACATTTTTTTATCATTAATTATCGTGTTTTCACATGAGTGGAGTTGGCAACAGTGCTTTCCAGCACACAGTCACAGAACTTAAAACACGTACGTCGGAGAATTGTACGTTCACTTCCAATTCAAAACGAAACATGTAGTATATGAAATCATCTACAAAAGTAACACAGAAAAGACGACCTCCCAAGTAGGCGCAAGTTAATTTAAAGTTAAACAAAATTGCTTAAATGTTTCTATTAGAAATTGAAATATCAGTTTCATTTTGAAAAAAAATTGATTTTGTTCTTGTTTTTCTTTCTCTAATTAAAAAATTAGCATATCTAGTATCACATGTCGGTACGTACGTCTAATTTGTTTGTCAGCGCTTTCTTTTTTATTTTTCAAGAGTGTGAAAAATACAGGCTGTTCCAAAAGATCGAACCTCTCAACATTTTTCCTTATTTTTATGCAAGGAATTTATATTGCAATTCGACCGCCTATTTATGGAATATCTTGTAGGACGCAAGGGAGGCAGAGGAAGAATTTTTGTGTTCTTAAATCATGATTATGATAGTTTGTAATCTCTTTGAATGATTTTTACTATATCTGAATATATTCAACTGATTATAAAGGGAAGCGGACTCAGGACTGATCCCTGAGGTGTTGTATACGTATATCCTTTTCTCCAGTCTTTTCATTTTGTATTTGTGTCTGATCCTTCCTAGCTTCTTTTCTAATTGTGTTCTAAACACGCCTTAGTTTCTGATAAAAACATCCACCATGAATCGATGTTCCAAAATGATTTTCATTATATTATTGTAAGGGGAAGCTTGTTGATTGGGGCGATAATGCAAATACATCTAAGTGAAGACAATAAAATTAATGTTCAACAAAACAACGAATGCAAATAAATTTCAACTGAAAACTAAACTAGTTCTAAGGGTACCGTTCAAACCTCGCCTTAATACATAAATATTATGAAGTTGTCGGCTAATGTAATTACGTTCGGCTGAGTTATTTGCTTTCGAGTTCTTTCACTTACTTACTACTTATCCCTCCTCTCTCCTTCCTTTCCCGCAAACGGCGACTTTGTCTCTTCTTTACTGTCGCAGAGACATAAATCCACCAGGCGTGACAGTCATTGTCATCGCTCAAGTAACCTCTTCGCGAATAAATAAATTAATTGTTAAAAGTCCGGCAAATGCGCGCTAATTCCATTTATTAATCGAAGGCATGTTATCTCGGTGTTTAAATTAACCCGAGGTTAATTTGCATCTCTAATGTTCCAGGCAAATTAATTTGACGGCTAATAATGTAAATGAGCTCTTGTATGAGGTCCGTAATTCAACAACAACATCTACGGCTTGCTTGCGGACGTATCCATAAAATTAGAAAATAAATGGAAGGCTGAAATTACTTCGTGCCGTTTAATAACCGGGTGGAAAGGAAGATGGATTTGCTTTTGCGATTGTAATGTGAAGAGTGTCGCCTTTTTGTCTCAAATGGTTAGTTTTTGCAATGACGTCAGACCCATTCCCAAAATGAACGGACTCTAACACTTGATGATTTGGTAATTGTTTTTTGCACCAACATTTTTGCCCTTCCAATGAAGATCAGGATAAAAGAAATGATAGTGACCCACTTCATTTATTCATTCCTAAAATGGCAATTATAAACGGTGTAGGACTAAAAACTGAACCCTGGTGATAATGTGGCGGTTTAATTTTAATGTTGCTGGAGAGTGATTTACGATAAATAAAGCGCTGTTAGCACGTCTTTTATGTAGTCATAACGTATTGCGAGTCTTTATTAAATTTGAAAATCATTTTGCATTACAAAGTATCACGATGCGTAATATAAGACGTTATTATGTTGACCGTAAAAACCAAAAACGACGTGGAGTGCGCCTGAATGTCGCGATATTGTCATCTTTAGCTCGTTTAATACATGCACTTAGCCTATCTAAGCAGGCCCTGGACTAATGGAGTCTTTATCGAAGTTGGCGTTCTCGGACAATGGCTACTCCGACCTGACTCCTTTATGCCTCCCCCCGTCTTTGTTGTTAGTTGTGCGCATTTTTGTGTATCTGTCTTTCTTAATTATGTTCTTAGATTGAGTCGCCGCATTCCTGCCGAAACTTCCCCGAATAATACTGTATCTATTATTTGTACGTATTAATCACAGTTTAAATTTATTGTAGACGCGATTGTTTCTTTTTGTTTTTCTTCTTCTTGATCGTAGGAAAAGTTTCTCTTCCTCGTTTCTGATTTTGGTACGTCGAAATTGTGAGCCCCCCTCCCTTAACTGGATGCCTGCAGTTAAAACTGGTAGCTAATCTACTAACACGTTCATTTTGACTACTTAGACATCTTATGGATCTCATTTCCTTTGTTAAGTTTCTCTATTGACAATGATCTCCTTGCTTATGGTGTTATTATGAGGGGAAGTACATCATCCATAATCGCTTGATCAAAAATATTTACTGTGAACAAAAAACGAAAGAAGAACAAAAAAAAACAAAAGGCGGCTTGAAAGTCAAAGCCGAAAAGAAAATAAAAGGAGAAACCAAAAAGAAACTCCTACAAAGCGACGTCGAATAGATTTCGGCGAACAAAACAAAAACAAAAAAAAAATGTTTCTGTAGCGAAGTATAAGAAATCAAATCGACAACAAAAAACAAAAGAAGAGATGGCTAACAGCGTCGAGTAAAATACGGTGAACAAAAAGCAAACAAAAGAAGATCGACTCTTCTGCAGCGGAGTTTAAGTAACCAAAGCGCCAATACAAAACAAAAGATGAACAAACGAAAGCAAAAGACGGATTGAAATCGAACGTCAAAGCTGACAGGAAAATAAAAGAAGAAACCAAAAAAAGAATTAAACAAAACAACGTCGAGTAGAATACCAAAAAAAAAAAAACAAAAGGGATCGACGTTTCTCTAGGCAGACGGTCATAAATCAAATCGCCAACAGAAAACAAAAGAAAAGATGGTCAACAGCGACGAGTAGAATACGGTGAACAAAAGAACATCGACGTTTCTGCAGCAGATCAAATGACAATAGAAGACAAAAGACGGCAAACATTGTTGAGTAGAATGCATTGAACAAAAAGAAAACAAAAGAAGATCGACGTTTCTTCGGCGATGAGTAAGAAATCAAAACGCCAACTGAAAACAAAAGAAGAATAGAACACGATGAACAAAAGAAAACAAAAGACGATCGACGTTTCTTTGGCGACGTGTAAGAAATCAAAACGCTAACAGAAAACAAAAGAAAAGATGGTCAACAGCGACGAGTAGAATACGGTGAACAAAAGAACATCGACGTTTCTGCAGCAGATCAAATCACAACAGAAGACAAAAGATGGCAAACATTGTTGGGAGAATGCGGTGAACAAAAAAAAAAACAAAAGAAGATCAACGTTTCTTCGGCGTTGTATAAGAAATCAAAACGCCAACTGAAAATAAAAGAAGAGATCAGCGTCGAATAGAACACGACGAAGAAAAAAAAACAAAAGAAGATCGACGTTTCTGCAGCAGCTCAAATCACCACAGAAAACAAGAGATGGCAAACGCTGTCGAGTAGAATGTGATGAACGAGAAAAAAGCAAAACCAAAAGACGATCGACGTTTCTTCGGCGACGTGTAAGAAATCAAAACGCCAACTGAAAACAAAAGAAAAGGTGGCGAACAGCGTCGAGTAGAATACGGTGAACAAAAGAAGGTCGACGTTTCTGCAGCAGATCAAATCACAACAGAAGACAAAAGATGGCAAACATTGTTGGGAGAATGCGATGAACAAAAAAAAAAAACAAAAGAAGATCGACGTTTCTGCAGCAAATCAAATCACCACAGAAAACAAAAGATGGCAAACACTGTCGAGTAGAATGTGATGAACGAAAAAAAAGCAAAACTAAAAGAAGATCGACGTTTCTTCGGCGACGTATAAGAAATCAAAACGCCAACAGAAAACAAAAAAAAAGATGACGAACAGCGTCGAGTAGAATATGGCGAACAAAAAAAAAAACAAAAAGAAACAAGGAAATGCAATAAAAAATGAAGAAACGAGTGAAAGTCTGATTTGCATTTCAAAAGCTTTCCGTCAGAAATTGTCGACTTTTTTGCTTACGAAAAAAAAAATGAAACGCCAAGAAACAAATCGTCGATTTTCATTTGTTCTCAGTTCCCTTTTTACATACAAGAAGAAATGAAATGAAAAAAAAATAAATGAAAACTTCACGCCGGAAATAGTGGATTTTTCATTTCTTTTCAATTTACTTGCCAAGACTCGCAGAGCGGATTGGGTTGCAAGCGCTGCACTTCCTTCTGGTGCAGGGGGAGACTATCCACTCTCTACTAGCTCTGCAGGCTACTACCGGAGCTAGAACGTAGCTCACCCGCCGGGATGGCGAACCATCCCTAACCCAGCATGCGGGCTATCAACCACTGCCACTACGAGTCCAACCTAGCTCGACTGGAAGGGAACATACTGGCAAGCCAGCACACTCCCGGAGCTCACCGGTCCCCATAGTACCAACTTACGTCCCGGTGAGACGTTTCGAACCAAGGCCAAGGCCAAAACTCTTCAGATAGGGTCCTTGCAAACCCATACTCTGATCAGCCAACTCAGGAAGGTGGGATCATCACATCCTAAGGCACCTTTCGGGTTTCACGGTCACGGCGAGGCATTACGGCGAGACGAAAGACCCACACGATCCCAGTGTTTCACCAGCAGGAAACCCACCTGCCTTACACGTATTCCCACGTACGATGACTCGACCTCCTTGACAGCGTCCTTTTACCCCATCTTACACACCCATCTCATGCACTCGGCGTTTCATATTTACACTTTCTCTTCTTCTATTAAACATTTTCCTAGCAAATTCAGAGACACTTTCGAATCTCTCCCTATCCATCATTCACCAGCACACCTTATTCATTCAAATCCCGAAAATCCTCATACAATCTGTAATCACATAAAACAAAAACGTGCTTCCAATTCCTCGCGCTTGCCGCACTCACATAGATGAGTCTCACCTAAACCCCTAGCAAACGCTTTCAAACTACCATGACCAGTCAACAGAAAGCACACGCACAACCCCGGATCAAACCAATCATTTCTCTCGGCAAATCTCACATTTCTAACAAAACCAAACGTCATTCTCTCCTTCACACTCTCTTCCCATCTCCCTTGCCATCCCTCATACGACCTTTCGTACGACAATTGCATACGGGCCCAAAACGTTCACCTCTTCTGTACTAATTAAACCTTCACCCACACTATTCAAACATGTACCCTTTTTCACTCTCCACATTATGCCCCTTTTCAATGCTTCGAAATCCTAGGGCAGTCCCCCATTCAAAACCTGTATCACATCCGTCGAAACTGTTCTACATCCATACAATGCACGCAACCCTCTGGCATCTATTCACACTGTCTCTCTCAAAAACCAAAACTTAGCACATCGCACCATACACGCGCCCCATACATCGCACACGCAGTAAACAAACCCTGGTACACACACCTAGCAGCCTTCCTATCCAAACCCCATTTTTTCCTCAACACTCTTCTCATGCATCCAACTATACACTACCTTCTTCGTTAAACCTTCCACAGTCGCTCTGAAATTCATCGTCTCACTAATAGTCTCTCCTAGATACTTAACACTCGATACGTACTTCGGGACGCTGTCATTCATCCTGATGTGAGGAGGTCTTTTCCCTTTCAGCAACATGCATACTGTCGAACTCCAACAGATTCACCTCATGTTAACACACTCCGCACACTTCTCTAAATCTCTACTGCTGCTTGCCTTGACCAGAATCACTATAGGCCACCACCTTGCATTCATCACCAGCCAGCTCATTCAGCAATACATCCATCATCATGTCCCATACGGCCGGATCACATATCTGGCAATGGTCACCAGCCAGCTCATTCAGCAATACATCCATCATCATGTTCCATACGGCCGGACCACACATCTGGCAATCTTTTGTAACCTGTCCCCATAATTCCTCATTCACGCCCCTTACACACACCTTCCTCTTTGGGAAGTAGCTACACCACAAGCGCAATTCCTCACACCCCACCGGTCTGAGCCTCTCCATCACACTCGCCCACGAGAGGTTGTCAAGCGCACCTTTGAAACCACCGAACACTTCTGGTACATACTTTGCACCACTAACACTCACACACTCCTTGATCTCTCTCCAAGTATCTTCAGTCGACCTTGGGTTTGTCCTCACTCTCTCGGGTGAACGGTTTCTTCGTAATATAGTTACTGATTTTTTTTGGGTTGCGTCTTCATTTGCTTTTTTGTAGCAGTATGTTACTTGCTTTCTCGTTCATGTTCTTTTTACTTTCTTTGGAGTCATTCTATATTTACCAGATGCATTGCCATTCTTTAGTCGTTTAATAACATTTTAATAACAGAGTAGTCGACAATTAATAATTCTTTTTTTTTTGTTACATCCGACCTTCCATCTACCTTCTCGATTACTCCAGAATGTTTCAAAGCAAACGCCAGATGGTTCTGGATTGTGGCGCAACGTTCGAGAATTATTGAAGGCACTCTGTATAAATAGAATCTGGCGCGCAATTTGAATCAGTTCGTGAGCGGCCTGTGCCATTAATGGCGATTTGTAGAACTATAAGTAATAGAATTATTTGTTACAAAAGTGAAAATATTTTGAAAATATTCTATCAGTTTTTTTCCTTCGAAGTTTTTTTTTGTTTTTTATTTATTTGAGAGTCTAGTTTTAGAATTGTTACGCCATCTATCTTCTTTATTATTCCAGAATATTTGAAATGATGGGCCAGATGGTACTTGATTGTGCTAGAACGTTCGATAACTGAAAGGCATTCTATATATAAATATATACGTAAATAGAACCCGTCGAGCAATTTGAATGAAAAAGTTTTTAGTTAGAGAGCGACGTGTGTGACTAATAATAAAAAGTGTTTTGTTTTGCATTACTTTTATAGAACACTTTTTTCAATTTCATTTCTTGTTGATTTCTCTCCAAATTATTTACAATTTTCTTCTTCAGATTATCACCATAACCTTTGTGCGTTTCATAATTTTTAATAGTTCTACTTAAAAATAGTTTCTTTATAATCTTTTTTCCTCTAACTTTTACTTTTCTTTTATTTCATCTGTCCACTACTTTGATTGTTTTATAAATGTTTGTTGACCTGTATACGTATTATTTAGAATGCTCTGGTTGCAACTTATTTAGGAAAATATTCCAATTTGATCCGCATTTGTACAGGATTGCACTATACACTATACTTTACAAATTTGGAAAATGAAAGTAGTTGTAATTTTATAAAAAAAAAAAAAAATAGGTTATATTTGCTTATGTTCAGAACTTGTTCTGATGATTATTGGTTTTTCCAATGACTGAAAATGCAATATATTTAATAACAATTTTTTTTAATTTGTAATGGTGCAGATTATAAGTGAATAAACAGTACAAAGCTAAAATTATAAATGTTCAAAAGTAACGTGCACGTCTATTAGGAAATCTATCCTGTCTTCCTTTGCTGCTTGACGATCGTCTCCATTGCACGGTCTATACAAGGTGATTGACAATTGTTCCGCCAAAGAAAAACCACGACAAAAAACGATGTCCGAGAGTATGGGAAAAATGTTAAAAAATTCTTTCTACTTTAGTTTTTGAGAAATAATCAATCAAAAATCAGCTCCAAAACGACGTTGCGCCTTTACGTACAGCAGATGAAATGCCCTCATAAAAATTTTATGGTAGGCACGGCGGTGTGGGATCGATCGTGAACTTGACCTTTAAATGGAATATCACCTTTTAAGGTCAGCGACAGCACCTGTGAAATATGAACTACAAAATATTTAATTTAAAACGTTATCAGTAAGTGCCTTCGTAATCTGTCAATTATTATAATTTCGTTTTGTGTGTGACGAATTAATATTAACACAAATCTATTAAAAATTTAACAAATTCAAGACGCGCTTACAACTGACTGATGACGTCAGATTGACAAAGGTCTACGATAGCAATATTCTTTTGATATGAGCTTCGGAAACCACCGCATTTATAGTTTCAAGGTCAACAACTAGGTCAACAAAACTCCCGTCGACCTATAGGACCTCCTTTTAAAATGAGGTGACGGTTCTGTTCGACCCAACTTCTTTTAAACAGTCGACTGTCCCTTAATGGATTAGCAAAAACTTCTTCTATGCTTCCCATGTTCGTCAAATTGGTTCTCTGGTTCCTTCTGCCTACTTTGGGATCAAAACGGTCTGCGATAGCAATATTCTTTTGATATAAGTTTCGGAAACCACCGCGTTTGTAGTTTCAAGTCAGAAACCCTAGCTGCTAGGTCAACGAAACTCCCATCGACCTATAGGATCTCCTTTTAAAGTGAAGTGATGGTTCCGTTCGACCCAACCTCTTTTAAACTGTGTTTTTGGCGCACTGGTTGTAAATTATTCCTCGTTTCACCGTAAGTTTCATCGTAAGTAATTCTTTTCACTTTCAATAATTTGTTCGTCTTTGAATTCAATTCTTAATTAATTATAAACTGTTCTGTAGATTTTTTTTTAAACGCGATTCATTCGCGAACGTGATTTGATTGAAAACCACGCATATCACCACCTAGGTTCAAAACAGCTGTCGTAATGAAGTTTTTATATCCTCATAAACAGAAAAACTTGTTGGTGATGAATTTATATTTTCTCGTAATCTGTGACATGCATTCACGTACGCGATTTGATCAAAAATTGTACGCATAACGCACGTAAACAGAGAACGAACGATGCTTAGCCCAACGTCGTGCGCTCTCGCACGTTATGAGCCGCATGTTTACCCCCGCGATCACCAGATTTAAATCCTTGCGATTTTCTTTGTGGATGAAGCAGCTGGTACATTCCGCTCTAGTAAATAATTCGCAGGAACTAACAAACAATTATTTGTGAATTTGTTATCGTTATTTCAAAAGCAATTTCTGTTATTTTAAAAAAGAAATAACTGTGACTTTCGTTCGCAGCTGATAATAATAATAAAACCAAGTGAGTTCTGTCAAGGTCGCATTGTATCAGGAAGTAGTTAAAAAAATGTATAGTCTGAACAAAAGCAAATTGGACCTACGTTGATAGGATGTCTTTCTTATTAAATTACATCCACTTTCATTCAGCTAAGATTGTAAAGAGGCTTGACTGACCACCCGGTATATTTTCGGTCCTCTTCTTACTCTAACATCCGATATACTTTTTCTGTTATTCTTTATTAATCATAAACAAATTAAAATTCGATTGATTAAATAAAATATGCAATTGCAAGTGGCTTTATTCTCAATTAGAAGGAAGGATGTTTTTTTTTTAATGCCAAGTCAAACCGTGAATAATATGCCTCTTACGCCGACGAATCTTATTAATTATTATTAATTAATTAACGGCAACTTTCACGACGCATTCGAACGTGTTAAACCATCGAGTGTGCAAACCCGGAAAAAGTACACTCAGTAAACCTATTAGGGGGGATAAAATACCTGCCTCAGTAATTGGATAATTTCCGGTTGTCGATTCTAATCACCACACTGTACTTACCTCCATCCATCAAAGAGAGATAGTGACTTTATGTTGTTGTTAATCACTAGAGTATTTACCTCCCACTAGGTAGAACTAGAATTAGAAAAAAGGGGGCACCTCAACATCCGGATTATTTTAACTAACCAGGAGGTGTACCCAATTGCTTGGAACTGTCGTGCAAACAAAAAGGCTTGATGATGATACTTACACAAAGGAAAAAAAAATCTTGGCGGCAAACCGAGAGAATAATCACTCAATTAGGGGCCTACCTAATTTGCATTTCTTTGTGTCGAGATCCGCGAACGTTTAATTGCGGCAATCACTATGCATTTTAATTTTAAATGAACTGAAAACGTTTTGCCCGGGTATATCATGCAACATAACGTATTGGCTGCGGTATCAAAGTACGAAATCAAAATTAATAGTAAAATATTTACATGAAACGCCGCAACACAAAGAGTTACGAGTGCACGCGAAGAGATACGGCGCGGAGATTACCTCGTATTGAAAAATGTACGGGGTCACTTCCGGAAATTTTTGACTCGACTTAATTTGTTGTTGTCACTTGGCGTTGCAATCTGAAGAAGTAGAAGTAGAAGAAGAAGACAATGGATGATGGTGGTTCAGCGAGGGCGCTCTAGCATGAAACAATATGCCAATGATCTAATATGCTCGTCGCGAGCAGACCGTGGCAGATGGGCATGCTCTTGTTTATGGTCGGTTAATGGAGCAAGGCTCTATCAGGTGGCTATGACTTGGCTAATTGTTTTTTTGGATAAGAAAGTAATTGGCCGCCGGACCGGCGACCGGCGCGCCACAGGTGATAACAAGGAAGCGCTCCTGTCACATTCCAACGCTCTTGCGTCATATCGATTTGTAATAAGAGCTCTAAACATTTTATATTCCTCTTCAATCATATAGAAATGCCACCGCCGTTTGGCTTTTAAAATTCCTTTCATTTGAATGTACAGTTACAAAAGGGACACCTATGCAAGATATGTACAGGCTGTGCGAATATAATTGACACGTGTGAAGTTGCAGCAAAATATCTGCGCATTCATTCTCTATAAAAATTGACTCAAACATAATAGAATTCGTTTTCAAATTATTCCTCTCTGAAAGACTTCATAAATCAAACGCCGAGGATCATTTGCAACGTTAAGTAAAAAATAACATTGATTCGTGTACAGTAAATCCTCGTTACTTTGAAACAACTTTGTAACACTAAGGTAGGACTATTTTGGAAGTGAAGTGAAAGAGCTATTGGTTCGGGTACAGTAAAATCTCGTTAATCTAGAACCTTTTAAACCGAATTTCGATAATGGTGGAGCAGCACTGTTTTCAAAACGAAAAAATCACATCGGTGCGCCCATACAATAAAAGCTCATGGTTGGAACACCTTAAATCAAATTTCAATAACAATTAAGTGAAAGCAAAGAAAAAGAACATTGATAAGCATACAGTAAAACTTGTTTTCTTCAGATGCTTTATCTTCCTCAAATTTTATTGCTGTGATCTCGACTGTCCCTAATTTTTCTTTTTTTTTTCAAATTTGAGTCTCTTAGGTATTTTCGATTCGATACGATTAAGCTTATCTAAGTCCTACAATACTTGTCTATTTCCTTTAGTCTTCTTCTCTTTTCTTGGTACGTAATGAATTATTTTCTCATAGTTCTTCTTTCGCCCTCTGTCTATTTGGAAGCTTCAGGTATTCTAGTTCTAAGTAAATTCTCGATCTGTTCATTTTTCTCTAGTCTTTTCTTCTGTTAATTGAAGTTGGTTTTATCTTCCTCAAGTTTTAGGCTTCATCTTTAATTCTTCTGGGGTTGCTTCTACAATTAAATTAAGGTGAAGACTTCTGTTGTGGCTGTCCGCCTTTTTTTATGACTTTCGTTTGTGCCGCATCGTAATTCTCTCTTACGAAAGGACGAAACGTCGGCAAAAGGAAGAATTGTGTCGCGGTACAACCCTCCTATGATTGATTGAATTTTTTCAGTAAGAAAGATATAGGAAAGGTATGAGCGACTTAAGTTAGAGAGGAGTGTCTCGCGCGTCACGTATCCCCACAGCTGATCGTTGTTATCTTTGTCTTTCTCACTTACGTTTCAAGATATTTATTTCTTTGTTTTGATAGTTGGACCGATGAAGAAAGCAATGTTAATTAAAACAACCCTTTCCTCATAATAAAACCACGTAAGCTTTAATATACTCGTGCTATTTTTTTCTTTATCTTGACCATTGGACGGACAGTTGGGTATGCGGTTTACATATGGTATAATAAATAAAATACCCAGGCTTCAGGGGCAACTGCTAAATTGCAAAATTCACTTTGCTAAAGTGCTCTTCTGTCTTCAATATCAAGAGTCTAGCTATTGGTAGCAAGCGCAAAGTTCCAAATTCAATTTCCGAAAGTACCTACTAGCGCATCCCCAAACTTCAAGAAATTCTCATCCCTATTTTCCTTCATAAACCCATTCATGCCCAAAAAGCAAACCCTTATGCTTGCTTTGTCCAACTCGTGTATTTTCCTTTAGTTTAATAACTTCTTCAATTCCTTCTCCTTTTCTTCTTTCGGTTTCTTCTTTCCTCCATGGCCTTAGTCTACAAGAAATGTATTCTTGTTTGAATCTGATTGCTTCTACTATCTTTCCCCTATCGGTAATCACTCTAATCACCTTTCTAATTGGATACGTCATCTCGACGTTTTTCCTCAACAAAAACAATTATCGATATCTCCTTGAAAGGAACATTTTTTTCTCCTCATCTTCTTCAATTGTTTTCTGTGGTCATGATTATGGGTGGGCGATATCCATAATATCGACGAATTTTCGCAGCCCTAGTGATGATTTTTCCCTCTTGTGTTTTCCTTATCTCTAACATCCTTCTTGATAATTTCTAATTCATATTGATGAAGGTAATTATTCCATTTGCTTTTTTAGTTCATTTTTTGAGTTTTTTCTCTGATATTCTTTTCGATATCTTTTGTTCTTTTCTTCAAATTTCTCAAGTTTTGCTTGGTCCTTCCTTTTTATGTTTTCTAACTTGCGTGTCTTTTGTTTTGTATATTCATGTTTTGCTTGACATTCTCCGTTCACATATTCAGTTTTATTTCTTTGTTTCTTTCTTCACTTTTTTATTAATTGTTCCATTGTTTTTTTTAATCCATTCGTTTTAAATTTTATTTCTCCAATTATTTCAGTGAAGTATCGCCTTTTTGGATATTTAGTTTATTTTCCTAGATTTGTTTTCGGTAGTGTGATATTTAGTTAATTTTAGTTTTTTTTTTATCATAATGAACGAGGAGGCTAGAGAAAGACTTGATCCCTAAATAAATAACTTGTATACTTAAAGTTAAAAGAAATAACATAGTTGAATTAAAAAAAAAGTGAAATAAAATAAAACAAACGAAGGAAAACATTTGACAATTGTATTAAACAGTACGCACAAATCAATTCACGTTAAACTCAAAAGGAAAACCAATTGAAATTTTTTAAGAAATACATCAAATTTAATTAAAAAAAAACAAATTAAATTAATAAAGAACCTCGCAATGGAAAAATGGCGTAAAAATCAAACAAACGAATGGGAATACTTTAATAATAAAAACAAACAAAAGAAAACTACCTGAAACTGAAAAACAAAACAAATGAAATGAATTAATTTGTTTGTTTGACTGTGTTACTCACTACAAGAAACTAAAAAAAAACGGCCACGTAAAATTCAAAATAAAAACTAATGAAAATTGTAATGGAAGTAAAAATTGCGAAAAAAAAAAACTCTACTACAACTCACTTAAATAATTGAAAATGTTTAGAAAATACGTAAAATTTGATAAAAAAAAAACAAATGAATTTAACAAGCAACCGCGTCATGTAAAAACAAATGAAAATTCAGGAGGAAACAACCTGAAACTGAAAAATAATAGCAATAAAGAAAACAAATGATAATTCAGATGATAACAACTTGAATTTGAAGAACAATAGTAATAAAAAAACAAATGAAAATTTAGAAGGAAACAACCTGAAACTGAAAAACAAATGAAAATTCAGAAGAAAACAACCTGAATCTGAAAAACAAAGGAAAATTCAGGAGGAAACAACCTGAAATTGAAAAACAGATGAAAATTCAGGAGGAAACAACCTAAAACTGAAAAATAATAGCAATAAAGAAAACAAATGATAATTCAGATGATAACAACTTGAATTTGAAGAACAATAGTATTAAAAAAAAACAAATGAAAATTTAGAAGGAAACAACCTGAAACTGAAAAACAAATGAAAATTCAGAAGAAAACAATCTGAATCTGAAAAACAAATTAAAATTCAGGAGGAAACAACCTGAAACTGAAAAACAAATGAAAATTCAGAAAGACACAACCTGAAACTAGAAACAAATGATAATTCAGAAGATAACAACCTGAAACTGAAAAGCAATAGTAATAAAAAACAAATGAAAATTTAGAAGGAAACAACTTGAAACTGAAAAAAAATGAAAATTCAGATAGAAAAGCCTGAAACTGAAAAACAATAGCAATAAAGAAAACAAATGAAAATTCAAAGAGAAACGGCGTGACACTGAAAAACAAATGATAATTTAGAAGGAAACAACCTAAAACAATAATAAAAATAAACAAATGACAATTCAGAAATCGAAAAGTAAAACAAATTAAATTTGGATCAGACGTGTGAAAAAAAAACAAAAAAAGCCAAAATTCTAAATAAAAATAAATCCAAATCTTAAGGAAATTTGTTTTATTTTATGTATAAAACGACGACTAATAGAAACAAATGAAAATTGATAAACAAAGAACTGAGACGTGAATAAATGACACGAAGATCACGCAAATGAACGGATAAACATTAATAATAAAAAGCAAATAACGGTTCCTGCCCCTGTGGATCCTGAATCCGGAATTTTTAACCTTCGTCGGCGCTACTGACCGTACTTTCCTAAAAATTTCAATTTGCAACTCCTTGTAATGCTTGTCCTTGATACAATCTGTCCTCGGATTGAGTGTACAAGAGGGAAAATGTTTTTTTTAATTTTATAGAAAAATACCAAAAGAAATGTTTCATTCAAGAAATCTGGTAGACGTAGACTTGGATTATGTGCTGAAAGAAGTGGCGTGGGTTAATCGAGTACATTAAAATATTGTTGATTTTATTTTTCTTTCGATTTTGAGAACACACTGTATTAACGTAGAAGTTTTAATTACAGATATGTTCGTTATAAATCAAACAAATTTTTTTATGTAAAATAAAAATAACATAATTTTTTCCTCTTGTAAACTCAATCAGGGGACATACTATGTAATACATTCAATTTTATAGTTATTCGGTTCCCTGTTGTTCTTGTTTTTTTTCAAAATTTATTCCTGTTTACATAGTGCAAGAATAATTGTTAGGTGGCTGTACTTAATGTGACATCGAAACATGTTTGTTTCAATCTGTTTAGCCATTGATTCAGGTACAGTGAAACCTCGCCAATCCGGAGTGTCTTAAACCGAATTTCCATAACATTAAAGCAATTTAAAATGACAGAATGCTAATTCAAACTTGTATACTAATACAAGTTATTATTATTTAAAACAAAAGTCAGTGTTTATCCTAAAGGTTCAATAAGTTCTTAACGTGATATTTGATACTACCCACATATTGCAATCGATTAAACAAAAAACAATTAAAAATATTAAAAGGTTTGGTCAGTTAAAATAAGAAACACAACAGTAATTAATCGTTTTTTACTATAAATATCGATTATGGCGTTTATTTCGAGAGCGCACTTGATACCGCGAAACCGCGGCGCCCGGTATTTTTATGGCTTACTTAAAGACCGGACAAATTGACGGCACAATGTTAAATTTCTTGCGATTAATTCCGAATTGATTTTATTACCGCACATTCTTTACTCTGATTTTAATTAAATGTACGTAACGACACGGCCATTAATTTAAGTTTTACGGTCATGGGAGACGGTTTCATTTACCGAACGCCATACGTACGTATAATCTCAACAGTAAACTTAACAACAAATAAGTAATACATATTTTATTTACAATCAATTCATGATAAACTTGATTATACAACTTGAAGCACCGGCGAATGAAAATAGATTTAAGGAAGGAAGGTATGCGACAGGGGGATGACCTATATCCCGAGTTGTTTATAATTGTCACGGTTAGATTTAGAAATAATGTAAATAGAAAGCACTGAAGATAAATAAAATTTATACGTTGCGTCTTCCTGTTCTATTTCTTTTAATTTGTGCTCGTATTGTTGGTCTAAATAAAATTCCTTTGACTTAAAAAATAATAATGATGACTCCGCAGTCAATAGCACAGTCACTAGTAAAAATTAATTCTTTGATTTGATTTGATAACAAGATCGCATTATGTCACTTCATTCAGCTCATTTCATCCAGAATGGATATTCGAGGAATTCATCATCACGAGACGCTCGCCTGAAACTCAACAAATAATTAGTCGCATGTATACTCGTATACACGCATAATAAACATTTCTCGGAATGATTGCATTAATCAAAAAAGGGGCACAACGAAAATATCGTTACCAACGTTGATTTATCTCCGTTTCCAGGCAATTAATATCGATTGTAGCTTCAGAAGTAGATATTTCACTGGTTACGACTTTCAATTAATATATTATTTATTTAATTACCAGACGCGAAAGAAAGAGCTATGCGATCCACGCGAATTATGTCGCCGATGTAAGCTTATGGTTATTTTATGTTTTAATTAAAGTGAAAAAGGCAATAGACTTACGTGTCCTTACTGGGAATCGTCTTTTTGCTGGCACGACTACAAGGAATGAAATTGTCATTTTCATTCTTCAAATCGCTCGCTTTTTAACTTTTTTTTTTGCCGGTATTGTTTATAGCCGCCGTACACCTAAAGTATACAATTTCATTAGGATTTTATTGCTTCTTTATCGAATAATGAGGCGAGCGACGTTGTATTTCACGAGGTACTTTGAAAAAACTGAATGAAATAATTTGAGATGATTGCCTCATTTTTAATGTCGTCCTGTCTATCGTATTTACAGCCAATTAAATATACTTTCATAAAAAAAAATTGAAAACCTCAGGTAATTGGTTTATAGCTTCGATGTATGTATAGTGAAATATTCGACAAACGCGAAATTATTTTGGATAATCAAACATGTCGTCAAACATCTCAGCGAACTCTTGAAAAATGGTCTTTATCCTTTCTTAATTTATTCTGTATTAAACAAAAATACTTCAACCTATAATATTTGTAGGTCACGTGAACTAATCTTCTGCTGACGAGGCTCCAATTAGAGCCGAAACAAGTATTTAGAGAAACCCAGTACAATCAAAACCGACTTGCAACAAGTTTCTAAATACACTTCTGGACAAAATCAAGTAAACTTGAAATAACTTTTCCATTTTACAAGTTATTTTTAATATACTTTTTATTTGTCATAAATTGACGTTTATTAAACACAATTCAAATAGTCTGCCATGAAACAATTAACAATAGCAAGGCATTCTCTGCTAGCAAACGAAAAGTCAACAAAAAGGCCTAATTGTTGACACCTTTTTAAGTCATTCAATTAATAAAGCGTGCTTTTTGTTTCGAAAATTAGTGAATTTGTTTGCATTAAGTTAATCAAATATGTCTAGACGCCATTGTAGACCAGAAGAAGTATCCCAAATGATTATTCTTCTCTTCGTGAAGGATATTCACAGAGAAAAGTTGCTGGAATTCTAAATATCAACAAATCTGTGGTGCAGAGGGCAGCAGCACGGTTCAGAAACGCTGGTAGTTTCAAAAAAAGACGCGGACAAGGTGCTAAAAGAAAAACAAGACGCAGAGAAGATCGCTTTATCGAACTTCAGAGTTTAAGAAAGCGATTTGTAACATCTCGTGAATTAAAAAATGATCTTTGATTACCCACTGGAGAAGAAACTTCTACCAAAACAGTAAGAAGACTAAAAGAAGTCAATTTGTCTGCTGGAAAACCAGCAACCGGTCCAACTCTCACAGTTACGCACAAAAGAAATCGCTTAAACTTTTGTTAAAATCACCAAGGTTGGGACGAGGGACTGTGGAACTTTGTTTTGTTTTCGGACAAGTCCAGATTCCTTCTAAGCAGGAATGATCGCCGTGCTCTTGTCATACGAAGACCAGGCGAGCGATTTGGACCATGTACCATTCGAAAATTTGACAAATTTGGTGGAGGATCTCCAATGGTTTGGGATGGCATACAATTTAATGGTCGTACAGAATTGGTTTTGATACGAAATGGGTCGCCAACAGCAAGAAGATATAGAAACGAGATTATTGTACCCCACGTTCAACCATTTGCCGAAGATTTCGGCAATGGATTCATTTTTTGCAAAACAATACCAAACCTCATACGACTAATATTGTCACAGCTACGTTGAGAGATGCAAATATCCAAAGTTTGGAGTGGCCTGCCGAAAGCCCTGATCTCAATCCTACTAAGATTATTTTTCGGAGGGTTAAATTATTATAGAGCATTGCTTCAAAGATGAATAAATTTTAAATGAAAAATTCTATAGTGGGCCATTATTTATATTTCTTCGTATACAGGGTGTTAAAAAAAGGTGTTAGAATTTTTGACTCACTTACGGACCACATCAATACGAACACATAAGTCTTAATAAACGTAGGTACGTAAATCAACCGTTTTTTTGAAATGAAACTTATTTACGCGCAAGAGGCGTTGAATTTTGGCAGTAATAACGTCTGCGACGACGGTGGTTGTAAACACACATCTACTGTCATTGATTTTAAACAAGTTTAATAAGAGTACCATTAATTTAAATCGAAAAGTTATTGAAGAGTTAACGAACAAAATTTATTTGTTACAGAATCGACCGTATCTCGGAAATGGTTAATTTTAAGACTTTTGTGTTTGTATTGATGGAACATCCTGTACAATACAGAGAAAGTTTGTGATCGTAAAAAGCGGATTTTTTCTTTTTAAGTATTCTACAATGGAAAGTTGAAATAGGCCCTTCAATTCAGAAAAAAAAGTCGCTATCAAACTGGATGAAAAGAAAATACGTGCTGCTATTTAAAAAAAAATTAACTCGCTCCCAAACTTGAAACGTTTTAATTTTAATTTAATTTAGGAAACCACAGTCACCTATACAGCTTGCGAATCGTTGCTAAAGTCCACACCCATACTTCGTTCTGCAGTGCGGAAAGGAGAAAGTTCTCGTATCATTACTTGCTATGTTCAGTGTTACCAGAAGTGGTACCATTTTGATACTTTTAGAAGTTACTTGTATCAAGGTGCTGCTGTACCCATTTTACTACTTTTTTTTTGTTCAAGCTCAATCTCATTTTATTTTCATTACTCTCATTACTCATTGGTACTATTTTTTAATTAAAATTAGGATTGTACGTGTCTTTTATATATTTAGTTACTTAGATCTGAATTGAACAGGTGAATTAATCAAAGATTTTAAAAAAATTTATTGACTGTCCAAAATTAGGTATATAATTGTAACGTGCTAGTAAAGGTACTTCCTAATTTGTTTCAAATTATAATATAGCTACCGGTTTCGAGATTATACCTTTATCGGGCTGCTGGCATAAAAAAAACGTTAAAATTGCAATCAACCATCATTAGAAAGGAGAAGGAGGAATATCAATGGTATAATTGTTATATCAATGGTATCATTGATATTCCTGGAAAGAAGAAGACGAAATATCAATGGTATCATTCTTTTCTACTTTAACAACCACTGGTTGGTTGATTTCAACTTTAACAACCATTGATATTCCTTCTTCTTCTTCTTTCCCGTTAATTTTCAATAAGCTTTTGATGAAAGCAGGCCTGATTAAGATGCAATATTGAAACCTGCAGCAACTAGGTATTTTAAAATTGATAAATTTTCATTACATAACAACCTTAAAAAGCTGATTTTCGTGACCTTGGATCTTAAATTGTAACCACAGCGACTTTATATTATATTCATAAAAAACCTAAATGATGAATGTAGCAAAATTGCTACCTTCTGGTACTCTTTTGCTTGAGGGTTGGTACGTTGGATTTTTGGCAACGTTGGCTCTGCTTGATCTGTGAAGATGTAACAATTGCGTGATCCTTTGGTTGTATCTTTACAACTTCTCTTAATATTTATAGGTATTATTTTGTTTCCTTAAATAATATTGATTTATTTTATTCTAATTTGTTATCGATTTAAAATTAACTAGTAAGACAAAAAAAAATTACTACCACCACCACCACCGAAAATCAGGAAAATTGCACGTTTAAATAACAACATAGCTTTTATACTTGAGGTATTTAAAATGCAAAATTGTATTATTTTATTTTTCTCAATTCCATGTTAGCTTTCTGTATTTACATATTTAACCTATTGTTAGCTATATTTTTCAACGCGTGTTGTAGGCGATCCGTGAAAATCCGAGCATTAATTGCTTCCATGAGTATTTTAACGCTCGCATTTTCACGCATTGCATTGTTCACATACGGTCGAATCGCTTACTGACTTTAGGAGCCGTTCGCAAGCTGTATATACACTTCTATATAGTTTCTGTACGTGCTTAAGGGTGGATTTATCAATCACAAGTCTTCAAAGTCGTTACTATGGGAACAAACTGTCAGTTAAAGTTACCTTGTGATTGATACCCCCCCCCCCCTTAATAAAGTATAACTTACAGAAACCCATATTCGAGAAAACAAAACAAGAAACCAAATATATCAATTTCTTTCGATTTCATTTATTTGTTACTCGTTACAAATCGACGCGATAATATCTTCGTTTTTATTTGACGTGGGTTCGTTCTAAGGGGTATGACCTTAAGGAGAGAACGTCGATTTAATTCGGCGAATTAGCAGTCGCCAAAAGAGGAGGTCGCAATTGCAAGAATGCGATCGCATTTTCGAGGGGAACCAAAACGTCAAGACGTGTGTCCACTCGCCACAAAATATTATTGAGCTGGCTAATCAAAATTGATTTATTCTGAACATAATTGAGAAATTAATAACGCAAAGCAATGATTTGATTAAAAGAAAAAATTGAATTGTATTATGTACAGTTGTGGACAGCTAAAACTGAACGAAAATAAATAAAGCTGTGTTAGATTTCTATTGTGCATAGATGTTAAGCAATTTTTGGACGTTCTCTTTTAACTGCCTCTGACGATACCTTTGCCAAAGGAAAATTGAAGACGACAAAGCAAAAATTTTGTCTCTTGGAAAAAGCCCTTTTCTTTGCTATTAAACAATTACAGTCTAACTGTGAATATAATTGTGGCCGGTGATTTCAACTATGATTTCCTTACTCAGGCAGGAGATGATATCACTAACTGCTTGTCTAGGTTTGGACTCCAGAAGACAATTTTTGGCTACACCCGAATCCGTTATAATGGGACAAAGAGATGCACATCGTCAAATACAAAACCTTTACACATGACCCAGGAATCTCAGATCACAATGCCCAAATACCACAGTTCGAGGTTAATCAAGACAAACCAAAGGAACATATCAATAAATTCAGGAGTCCTCTAACAAGAACTTTACCAACAGCCTACAGCAAAAGACGTGGGAGGAAGTGTTTATGCTACCGAAGACACAAATCTGAAATTTGAGCAATTCTTGAGCATATTCTTGGTCCATTATGAAAGAAAAGTACCACTAACAAAAATTAAGGACAAAGAGAGTCATCATATGAACTCTTGTAAGTTAAAGAGACACTCAGCCTAATACGCGATTAGATGAAGGTATCCTGGACATTTATAACCAATAAAAAGATTTCTACCTGAATCTGACCACGAAACAAAAAAAAAACAACATAATATTAGATACATAAACCAGTCTGATAACAAGCAAAAGGCCCTATGGGACATTATATCAATAAAGAAACTGGCCGAAGAAGACACATGCAAAAACCAATCCATAATGTGGATGAAGCCAACCATTCTTTTACGAATATAGTTGTAAAAATTAAATCTACAAGTCCAGCCTCTCCAACTGATGCTCGTGAACTGATTAAAATAGTCAAAGTCAATCAGCCACATAAGGAAACTTAGGAGCAAGCATACAACATCCGCACGAAACTCCTAAAGGAAGCAGGGAATTTGTTAGTAACTCCTTTGACTCAGATCACTAATGATAGCCTGAAAGAAGGAATCTTCCCTGAAAAAATGAAGTTAGCCAGAGTTGTCCCAGTTCTAAAAAACTAGAACCCAAAGGATGTTAATAATTACAGACCATTCTCCATCCTACCAGCCTTTCCAAAAGTTATGGCGGAACAAATTCTAAACTTTACAGAAAAGTACAATTATCTACACAACAGTCAAAGTAAAATACCTAGTGAAATCGATGGAAAGTCAGAACATAACCGCCGTCTAATTCTGCGACCTCTCAAAGGCATTCGATTGCCTCTCCCATAAGGTATTCCTGTCTAAAATGTATCACTATGGTTGTTGAGGTAACAACAGGAGCGAACCTTCAATTGTCTCTCATGGATTCGTCCAAGGATCTATCTTAGGATCGTTATGTTTTATACTTTACGTTAATGACTTACCAGTTAACATAGAAGCGGTTAGCGACAAGGACTCCGGAAACCTCAATGAGAAATTAGACTTAACCTCTCAGATCTCAGCCATGTGGTTTTCCGCCAACGAACTTAATCTCAACGCAAAGAAGACGAAGAGTGCGCGCTTTATAGCATCATGGAAAAGCACTGTCAATGTTAACGAAGTGAAATTTCTAGGAATTTATCTGGATACTGGAGTAACTTGGCAGAAACACTGCACAGCAAACTTTCCAGATCGAATTATGCTATGCGCCACATAGGAAATATCGTGGACAGAAAAGCTACTTCACTTTATTTGACTCATTAATGACATATGCCATTGATGTATGGGGCGGACTCATCACATGCGAAGAAAATACTTCGTCTTCAGCAGAAAGCTGTGCGTGTAATAGAAGGGGCACCCAGTGATGCACATTGCAAACCTCTTTTCATCAAATATAGAATCCTAACACTGCCAGCACATATCATTCTTAATTCTCTGGTTGATGAAAAAATCTCCATAAACTGGAAATAAGATCGGATGTCCATATGTACAACATTCGCAACAGTACAAACCTATCCATTGAGCAGATCAGACTCAACACAGGGGCTAAACAAAGTCTGGGAATGCAGCTGTACAACTGCCTACCCCTGCCCTGGAGGAAGCAAACAATTCAAGCATTCACCAGACGAGTGAAATACACTCTGATGAATCTGTCAATTTTTATTGACATTATGTTATCATTGACATTTTTCCCAAACGTATGCCATAACTTTTGCTGTGTGCTAATAGTGCAACTTAAATGATTACACCCTGTATAACACATACCTTAATTTTAGCTAGCAAATCTGTAAATAATTTAAATAATATATTCCCAAATTTAAGAACCAAAGCATCGACGTGGTTTATGAAATGAAGTGTTTAATTTATAATTCAAAATTAGAAAAAAAAAAAAGTTTAGACCACCAACATAAATAAATAATAAATAAATAAAATAAACATCAACAAGAATTCGATGTGTGCCTACTCATTAATAGCGGTCATTTTTTATTAGGTAGACAATAATTTTTAATTCTGACTGTACCTACAAAAATCGAAACAATAAATTCGTTGCATAATGTGGATCACCGTGTATACTGACTTACAATAAAATCCGAAATATTTGGACAATGTAATTAAAAGCTATTAAAGTAGTACTTAATCTACTTTACCCTTTCGAATGCACCCAACTGAATGCAGCAAGGACTTTTAGTGCTTCTCGTATTTATCGCCGCATTGGTTTCCGTTTAATAACTTAATACAGCCATAAAATTTTAATTATACGGCCAAGATACCTTCGTCCAGCGGCGTTTGATTTGCGCGATTAAACTTCGCCATTTATAGAAGAGCGTAATAATACGAAAATAAAATTACGTAATTATACACGGCGAATTTTTTCCGCGCACTGTGTAAATATACTAATTGCAAAATGCCACAGTGAATAAAGACACAGACGTTTGCAACGGAGCCAGTTTTTGCGCGGGCATTGCTCACATAATTCCGAGCAACAACTCTTTCTCTTTAAAGTAATTTGTTTCGTTATGTGCAATCATTTAAGACAATAAGAAAAAACTAATTCAATTACCGGCATATCCTGTTGTATAAAATGCAAATGCGCGAATAGAAAGTTTCATATAAGTGTATTTAAGCGGCCGGCGCAATTATTTTATTAAAATAAGTTTAGTCAATTAAATTACAATACCGGTAGTCATTAATGATCTATGTGCTCAGATAGCTATCGGTTATCATACCCCATTAAGTTTGAGGTAGAATGTCGAATTGCGTACTTATAAGACGAATTCCAAACATACATGTCCTCGTTTCATTTCTTATTTTATCGTTTAATGTCAAAGGAATTTCGTTGATGTACCTACTTACACCAGGACTCTCATGGCTTTTAATTAATCATTCCTTTCGAAACGTACTTTATACAAGGGGAATCCCAGAAACGCTACTTAAAATTACAAGTATTTTTAATAAATATATTTACTCTGAGAACTCCAGAGATTTCGTTTTTATTTTATCGTTCATGTCAGTCGAATTTCGCTGAGCTACACCGTCATTCAACTTTTTTTTTCGTAAAATTTTTAATAACGGTGTTGCTTATTTTTTATTCACCCTGTATATCATTTATAATAGAAAAATTGTGCAAAACAGAAAGGCACTTTATAAAGACAAAATAAACGAAGCAACAAAGAATCAGGCAACGTGAGAATGCTTAGATCCTTTACTGTGATTTTCTAAAAAAATGTAAGGCAAAGTTTAAACAAAGAAAGAGACTGATGCATTACTTTTGAAGAATTCCAGAAAAATACGAGAACATTAAAAACTTGCCCTTGAAAGCACAAAAAAATGAATAAAAATTCCATTTCTGAAATGAATACGATTACTTGTTTCAAAATTAAATAAAAAATCTTCCGTGATTACTAAAGCGGAAAACAAATTAAACTGAAGCTTTCTGAAATAAGAAATGACAACTGGGATTTGAAAATTTGACTTGAAACGAATGAAAACCGAATTTTCTAAAGTAAGAAATGTACCTATATAAACTACTCAAAAATGAATAGGGATATTGACCTAACATGTATTTCCATTTAAGAAAAAAAGTTTTTTTGCATTTTTGATATTAAAGGCAATTTGTGAATTAGTACTAAAACCATTTTAACTAAAAAAATTATCACAATAGGCTGCTGTCACAAATTATTAAAAAAGTGGTAGCAGCGTAAGAATTTCAAAAAATACATTCGCTGCATCTGGGTTCATTTTTGTGAATAATAAGTATTGTATTATCTCCACAAAATGCAAAGAGTTCATTTAAGACACGAGGAAGCTGATTTGGTGATAAGAATGCACCAAAGAGGCGTCCGGCAAGTTGAAATCGCGGAACTTTTTAACACTTCTCAAAGTGTAATCTCAAGAACAGGCAAACAGGAACAGCTGGTAGTGTATCAGAACGCGTAACTACTCCAAGGGAAGATCGATTTTTGATCATTTAGGCCAGAAGACAACCTTTCGCAACTGCTCGTCAGCATATGCAGAGCCTTGTCAATGCCACTAGTACTAGAGTACCAGACCAAACAGTAAGAAACAGACTGTGGGAGGCTCGATTGACCTCATACAGGCCTCAAAGACGGCCTCCTTTAACAAGGGATCACAAACGTCAGAGAAGAATATGGGTCGAACAAAGACTTGAAGAAGCTACTCCTTGGGAGGACATTTTCTTCATCGATAAGTCACGTTTTTGCATTCACAATGATAGTCGTCGTAAACGAGTCTATCGAGAACAGGGACATCGTTATTTGCCCCAGTACATCCAACCGGTCGTGGCCTTTGGTGGAGGTGGTGTTATGGTGTGGGCAAGAATCAGCTTGGGATATTGCACTAACCTTCATATCTTTGATGGGCATGTAAATGCAAGACGATATGAAGAGGAGATTGTCATGGGTTACGTCCTATCCAGAGGAAATGAAATTGGACGTGAAAATTTAATTTTTTTGGATGACAATGCAAGAACACATCGTGCTCAAAATGTGATCAAGACAATAAGATATGACAATGAAATCAATCGCTTACCGCCATGTTCCATGTTCCATGTTCACTAGACCTCAACCCGATAGAAGATGTTTGGGACATGTTGCAAAAGAGAATGGATAATCATAATCCTCAACCTACGACTGTTAGGGAATTAAGACAAATTCTTCCTATTCTTTGGCACGAAATTCCACAAGAGCACATTGATAATTATATTGAGAATATGCCTAACAGATGCCAAGCTGTAATTGTAATGTAATGCTGTAATGCACAAGGGGCTCAACTCGCTATTAAATCTGTTTAAATGTATAAAAGAAAAAAATGCCTACTTTCATTATTAAAAAATGTTAAATTATTGAATAATTAAAGCGTTCCGATTTATTTTATTTGCTCATTTGTTTTGTTTTTTGTGTTTTAATAATGTTACGTATAACAATATTTTTTTCCTGAAGTTAAACTGTATGTACGAGCAATATCCCTATTCAATTTTGAGTAGTTTAGTTAGAAGTGTTGGAACAAAGCTAATATACAGGTTAGAGCCTTTTCTGCGCGCCAAGCTCGGTGACATATTTATGCCACACTTAGAACCTGTATCTTCTTATTTATATGCTTTATTTAACTTGCCCAAAATATCGCTCTAATATGACCCTTTGCTGTTTTAATAGTTTGTTAAAACTTCTTTTAATAGCGTCAGGATGGCGAAATCGAACTATAAGCCAAGGGGCCAAGGCTCTACGCCATAACCTTCATCACCAAGTAAAAAGTAGCAAAGGAGACTGTGGTTTAAAAAATAGGAAATCTGCCATCTTCAGTACACATACTGCCAAGTTACAAGCACTTCATGAAATCATGGCAGTTTAGAAATAAGAAAAAAGGTGGAGGTGTCAGTATTTTTGTGAAACGTGACATAAATCCAGTTGACATTCCTTGTCTCTCTGTTAAAGGGTTGTTAAATTGTTAATGTTAAATATCAAATTATCATTATCTACAGACCCCCTGATGGTAATTTGGAACAATTCTTTCAACATCTTGATATACCCAATCTTTATAGTCGTTCTAATTTGCGGAGATTTTAATATCAACACCGTGGGATTCTCTAAAGATTCGAATATGTTGGTAAACTTAACACAGAGTCATGCATTGATGACATTTTCGCCAACTTTGATTATTGTATTCAGATCGAAGACACTAATTTATCTGATCATACATATCAGTGAGTGAATATTGCCGAATATTCAAAAGTAGCGCCTGTCTCATATATATACAAACGCTTTTTTACGCCTGAGAATATTCAGTTCTTTCGTGACAATTTGTCAGAGACGTAATTTCCGCTGAAAATATTAAAAACAAATTTACTGCTTTTAATAATGTATTTGCTTATTATTTTGATTCTGCTTTCCACGTCGTTAAGACCAAATGTATGGGAAAACGCAAACATTCTTGGATGACACACGACATCAAAGAAATGTCGAAAATGTTAAACGAGATGCATCTAGATAAACGGTTAAACAATATTTGGTACCATAAACGTTTTCTTGAATTTAAAAAGCTTCCCAGTCTCAGATTAGCTCTTGCTAAGCGCAATAATTATAATTCACGAATCAACGAATCAGCTAATGTTGCGGTTGAATGCAGGAAAATCGTTAAAGAAGATGGTGTTGGATCGAACCAAGAGATATGTTTCTTGGACTCTTCTGATAATATTGTACACAATGAATAGTTAATTTCTGATATTTCTAATCGTCATTTTGTAAACTTAGTTGAAAATCAGGACTTTGTACATGCATCTAATTTAATTACGAAAATTGATAAGTCAATGTTTTTAATTCCAACAGATCCTAACGAAGTTAGAAACGCAATCAATGAAAAGGGTAGTAAGAAAAGTACGGGGATTGATAACGTAATATACTGAAATCTGTTTCTGATTTGATTTCATATCCTCTAAATATGCTAATTAATGAATCATTTTAAAGTGGTTAGTATCCCATGCACTTAAAATTTCTAAAATTGCGCCTGTATTTAAAAATAAAGGAAAGGTAGTCGCCTAAACGAAGCAAACTACAGACCTATAGGATTACAATGTCAGTTTGCCAAAATATTTGAAGAAATATTTTATAAGAGGTTGGTCTCCTTCATTAACAAGCACCACATATTATCTGACGCACAGAATGGATTCAGAAAGGGCAAGTCAACAATATCAGCAATTACAGACGCTTATAATTATATACTGGATGAATTAAATAATAAAAACAAACTATATGCATTATTTTGTGATCTAACCCGTGCGTTCGACAGCGCTAACCACCATGTTATGCTATAAATTTGAAACTTTCTGAGTGCGAGGAAAGGCTAATGAGTGGATAAAATCTTATCTAATTGGAAGATCACAACGAGTTGCAATTAATAATTACTTATCTACTCAATTGGATACAGTAGTTGGAGTTCCACAAGAATCTATATTGGGGCCGCTGCTGTTCATTCTTTTTATTAATAACCTTCCTGAGTACTGTTCATCACCATCCAGAATATTATTATTATTAAAAATTTTGTTGCAAATCGATTTTGATTGCAGTGGATCCCTCGAGCATCCTCTGTACAGCTGTTTCGGCACTCTTTGGGGCCTCGACAGCACGCTTGGTCGCCTTGTACGGGATGACTTATTAAATAGAAAACTAGCTGCAATTTGTCATTTCCTATACAATGTTGTGTCAAAAAGTAATCGCAGGATGTCGCGATTTTAAACTATTATTATTATTATTATTAAAATAACAAATGAAAGTTTGACATATTTCAATTATAAGTTTTCAGAATAAGGACGTAAACCAAATTACAATCGAACACTTTGAAATAACAAATGACAACTAAATTTTACTTATTTCAAATTAAAATAAAATCTTCAGAGTAAGGCAATGAACATTTTCTGAAATAACAAAAGACAAACTGAAATTTGAAAAGAATTTGATTTGTTTCAAAATTAAAAAAAAGAAATGGTAACAAATGAACTTAAAAAGAAAATAATAATAATAAAAAAATTAACTTCAGAATCATTAAATGATAACAGGAAACAAATGACAATCTAAAATAACAAATGATAATTGAACTTTGAGAATTTGACTTGTTTCAAAATAGAAAAAGAATCGCCAGAATAAGGAAACGAGAATAGAAAATAAATGACCGTCAAATTCTCTGGAATCACAAATGACATCTGAACTTTAAAAATAAACATGTTTCAAAATAAGTAAAAGTTTTCAGTGTAAACAAACGGGAACAGAAAATAAATGACAATCGAACTTTGCAAAATAATAAACGAAGTTTAACTTGATTTGTTTCAAAATAAAAAAATCAGAAATGGAAAACAAATGACAATCGAACTTTCTGAAACAACAAATGAAATGACTCGTTCCAATAAGAAAAGATTTCAAAATAAGGAAACAAAAAACAAACTGAAGAAATTTATTTTAGAGAATTTGATTTGTTTTCCATTATCGTTTCCTTTTTTTTTTAAATTTTGAAACGTCAAATTCTCAAACATAAATTTGACTTCTTCCTAAATAAAAAAATCGAGAAAATAATTGACAAATAACAAAGTTAAAAGCAAAATAACAAATGCCAACTGAACTTGTCAAATTATTTCAAAAAATATCCAAAATAAAAGAAAACAAATGACAACTGTATTCTCTAAAATAACAAAATCTTCAGAAGAAGAAAATCAGAATGAAAAACAAATGACAATCGAGCTCCTGACGAAGCTGTGAAACTCTAGCGAAACGTTGATTTTTGTACTGATTTTACAACTTTTCCCGAATCGATTGTAATTACACTTATTTTGTGACTGTAGAGGGATTTGTGGGCAAGTTGTTTTGCAAAAGAAAAAAGAAAACTTGTTAACTCAATGAGGGAATCGCGTTTGAAATTAAATTCTAATCGATCGACACGCATTGCAACTGCGAATGGCTTTAATGAATGAAGAAACATGATTAATAAGTTTGTGGTGAATTTAAGATTGCCAAGTTTCACGCTGCGCGTCGAATTCTAGGTATGTGGGTCAGGCTTAACAAAGAGTGAAATCTCGTTTGAATCAGCACAGATGCAACAACATCAACAAGTTGTTAATGCCAATGTGCAAGTAATTTCTTCAGCAAGGCACAAGATAATCATATGCTTGCTACAGGACCAGTATCAGTTTTTTTACTTTTATAGTTCCTACGAAAAAAATCATTATCAACAGTTCTAATCTATCGTTTCTTTCTTTCTAAGATTTTAAAATCTTCTGTGAGCATATACATTGTCGTAACATCAATTTACTTTATTCTCCTTCTCATTTTACTGTTGTTTGCTTTAAAACTGGACTTACTCTAACGTGATTTTTTTTTATATAGAAAGAAACTTTAAAAGTAAAGCAAAAACTGCTTTAAAATTGTTTTTTTAAATTCCTTTAATTAAGAGCGCCATCTATTAGACATGGAATGAAGGTACTTTGTTCTCGGTAGAACGAAACGTCTGAAATCGAAGTCACAAAATCTAGTAACAAAATTGGCAACTCTGAGAGCCAAGTTTTAATTAACTTGGCAGATAAATGCGTGTTTAAAGCACGGCATTACCTCGTGCTGTAGGCGAGTTTGCTTTTTTCTTACACGGCATTTAACTGTTACATCATATTAAGCGCACGCCATTTTTTTAGTACTGTGATTCCAGAAACAAACTAGGTCAAAGAATTTATTTACAAAAAAAAAATAATAATAATTTATGTCGTTTCATGAAAATAAATTAAATTAAATTAACCATTCGTGAGCGGCGTCAAACATAATGAGTCGTAACATAAACCAAAACTAACGTAATTCTCTATTGTACTGTTTTTTTTTCTCTCCTTTCTTCTTTTATTACGACGATTTATATAATTTTCGTCGTTTTTTATGCGCGTTATGTATTTTTATGGCACTCCAAATTGACAGAAAAACAAGAATCCCGCAGCGCGAGACTAAAATTTCGCCGAGCATTATTCAACCGCATGCGTGATCGTAGTAGGCAGGTGTCAGGTAAACGAGTTCAGCCAACTTGATCGACTTTAGTACAGAGCGCCGTTTACCTAATAATATATTGCTTTAATTTAGTGAGCTTATAATAAAGAGACCATAACTCTGAAATTTTATGTGATGATATGAAGTGTTTATTACATTTTCTTTTCGCATGACTGAAACCTACATTCATTTGCGGGCGACGCGTAAATTATAATTAACTAATGTGATTAATGCTGATTGGCTATTATACTTTTGAAAAATCATCACTGATTAATAGTGATTTGGATTTTGTGTGAGAGAGAGAACGTCCGCCTATTAATTAACAGTCTTTTAAACTGTGCCTTCCACTACATTTCGAAATCGTCATCATTTGCTACGCATTACGTTCAATTTAAAAGCTGAAAGTTATAATTACACTGACAAACAACAAAATCGAGGAAGGTATAAAACACGAAATATTGGTAGAAGCATCATTAATGTATGTAGAAATTCGTATGAAATCAAAATGTGATATACAGAGTGCATCCAGAAAGTAAATTCCGTTCAGAATTATCGCCGAATCACGATTACACGAACGCGTGAAATAAATAAACACAGAAGTATAGCTTTTACAAAATTTAAGCTAATAGACTCTCAGGTGTTAGATTCTTCTTCTTCTTAACGCAATCAAGGACACTGTGCCATGAGAGGTTCAATAACAAGGAGAAACTTATGACATTTAGTCCTAACCCAATCCAACTTACACCTACAAGGTCCTTTGATAATTTTAGATAAAATTGACAGTGCTGGTAACATAATCAAGGCCACAAGGTATAAAATGCCGTCTGTCTGAAAATGTAACTGACAGATATCCTTCGTTTTACTTATGATTTGCTTTGCTTACGACTTATGTGGAGAAAGTGTCAGTAAAAGTGACAGCTAAACTTCAGGAACAACTTCATCCACCTTCCACCTCACAGTACAGATTTAGTATTCTTAGGGTGGGTTGGGTTGGGTTAGTTAAGAAGAAATCAAGCTTTCATTTGTTTCTTTGCGTTCCATTGCTTCTTTTTGTCGCATTAATTTTTCGTGTTACAATACACGCTTCGTACAGTTTGTTCTTTTGTTTCTCTTGTTGGCAAAAGTCATTCTTCAATTTTGTAAGTTACATGGGGAAAGTGCCACGAGAGGTTCAATAACAACGAGAAACTTATGACATTTGGTGTGCTCGTTTGGTCGTAGGTGTCCTGCAGGATGAAATTTCCCGTAAACCCGCAGATATTGTGCAACGGAAGTAAACGTTATAAAACGTGGGATTTGACGCAAGGGAAATCTTTCCATCCACGGTTGACGAGTACGGCGTACACATGGATTCTCCGTAAAATAGACCTGCGTCCGTTTTTTTTCGCATTCCATTTTACATAACTCGTTTCACTCACAGCGAATATTACACTACTGAAGCACAGTGTGAGGGTTTTGACCCCAGCACGTGCGATCACCTCATCACTTGCACAGATCCGTTTGAAGGTCAAGTTTACGTGCTATAAAGTAGGTCATTGATATTCGAGCAAATCGATCGACAGCGTCGTATCGGTCGGCAGAATTGCTTCAATAACGCTATAAAATAAACAGCGGTAAATTGGCAAGCGATATTCGAATCGCCCGGCGCTCTCTGGGCGATCAGATTGTAGTGATCAAAGCGCCTGAACTGACACATCAGTAGCCACCTTAACAATAATAGCTGACAAATTTATGCAAATTGCAAATTCTAAGGTTCTTCCAAAAGAGCACCTTTCATAGTTTAATGTTCGATACAATACATAAGCTCGTCTGGCCATAGGTGTCCTATAGGATGAAATTTCTCGAAATCCCGCAGATTTTGTGCATTAATTTTTCATGTTACAATAAACGCTTCGTATAGTTTGTTTTTTTGTATCTCTTGTTGGCGAAAGTCACTTTTCAATTTTGTAAGTTACATGGGGAAAGTGCCATGAGAGGTTCAATAACAAGGAGAAACTTATGACATTTAGTGTGCTCGTCTGGTCGTAAGTGTCCTGCAGGATGAAACTTCCCGCAAACCCGCAGATGTGGGATTTGACGCAAAGGAAATCTTTCCATCCACATACACATGGATTCTCCGTAAAATAGACCTACGTCCGTTTTTTTCGCATTCCATTTTATATAATTCGTTTCACTCATAGCGAATATTACACTACTGAAGCACCATGTGAGGGTTTCAACCCCAACATGTAAGGTCATTCCGCACCCTTTCTCTTATTGGCACAAAACCGTTTGAAGGTCAAGTTTACGGTGGTTTAAGGTTTACGGTGGTTTAAGGTTTAAGGTGGTCATAATCACTTGCCTGCGGAGATTAGAGAGATCGCTTTACTCCCAGAATTTAAAAGACTAGCAAAATAATATTTTACCTCGAACTGTTTGTATGAGGTAAACGAAATACTGGAGTGAACCACTCAGGTGTTGTGAAACATTCTTTCTTTTATATATTTTTTTCTTTAAAATGTATATACTATTTCTTTGTATTTATGCATTACTGTAGTTCTTAACCTGACGATGTCAATGTCATTTACTGACAAGCTTTGACAAATAAAGATGATGATGAAATTGGCAGGCGATATTTGGATCGCCCGGCAATCTTTGAGCGATCAGATTGTAGCACCTGAAAATCGACACATCAGTAGCCACCTTAACAATAATAGCTGACAAATTTATGCAAATTGCAAATTCTAACGTTCTTCCAAAAGAGCACCTTTCATAGTTAAATGTTCGATGCATAAGCTCATCTGGCCATAGGCGTCCTATAGGATGAAATTTCTCGAAATCCCGCAGATTTTGTGCAACGGAAGTAAACGTTGCACTTGACGCAAGGGAAATCTTTCCATCCACAATTGACGGGTACGGCGTACACCAGGATTCTCCGTAAAGTAGATCTATAACCGCTTTTTCCGCATTCCATTTTATATAACTCGTTTCACTCACAGCGAATATTACGCTACTCAGGCACCGTGTCAAGGTTTCAACCCCAACACGTGAGATCATTCCGCCCCTTTCTCTTACTTGCACAAATTCCATTTGAAGGTCAATTTTACGAGCTGTAAAGATGTTCATTGATGCATCATATTCGAGCAATCATATCAATCACGCTATCGAATGGTCAGTAGCAAATTGCAAACGATATTTGGATCGCCCGACGATCTTTGAGCGATCGACTAGACCGCCTGAAAATCGACGCGTCAGTGGCTACCTTAACAATTTTTTTTTCATCGTCTGCAACTCTTTAGTAACCAGGGGCGTATCGTCATTTTCGGGACTTTTGTCGTTTAATTATTTCTCAAAAATTAAGCAGAAAGGTTTTTTAAACATTTTTTCTATAATCTCGGATAACGATTCTTTATTGGTCGCTTTTGCTGGTCTATTTCACAATCACGCTGTATTATCCCATATTTTCTTTTCTAGTTTATCTTATGTTTGTGTATCTTATTTTTATTTGACTACAAATGTGTGTTGCACGCTTTTAAAATGCAAGGCTTTTGGTTCTCGACTTATGCATGGGCATGACGTGCATCGGTGACATTTTTCCCATGTTCTGGAAAGTCTCTTCTTTTGTTGGTCTTTTCAAAAAACACCCTGCAGGTAATTATTATTGCTAATTATTGTTTTCTTTCTTTTTTAATGAATTGTTTTACTTAATTCAACGTGTCTTACAAAGATTGGATAAATGTTACTACTTTGGGGGGAAATAGAACAGATATATTTACAACCATATGTGTTACAGGTAATCTTAAAACGCCAAACTTTTCAGTTCTCACATTGCCTCGTACATTTAAATCACGCAAACATAATCATCCATGCGTTTGCCCACGTATTAAAACCATCGATATTCCATTTGTGTCTGCGTTAAAAACCTTGGATTCACGTAACCCCGATTTTTATTACCCATTATTATCCGTTCGTGTTCTCGTTATTTAAAAATAGAACCAATAAATTCCTTTCACAGTTAAATTTTTGCCTGCCAACTAAAATACTGTTGATTCAACAATTTTAACGACGGCCATTTCCTCTGTTGAAAAAAATGCGTAAGTATTAATTCGATTTTAATTTCAGAAGATTTATAGTGTTATAAGTACTGAAATTATGTTGCGAGAGACGCCCACCGATATTTAAACCTCCGACTAAATCGAAAATTAGAGCGATAATTAGAATTTTTGATTAATGAGATAATTTCCTGTATCACTAAATAAATTGAGGAGGTTTTTTCTTCCAGCGTAACGGAAACTCGTTTAATCGACCGGTACACCGTAAATACAACGTAGGTATTTTCGTTCTAAATGTTTTCTGTTTTTTTAGTATGGAAGAGACAAGAAAAATTATTTATACTTGCAATGAGGAAGTAAGTTTTTTGAGGTGATAAATTGTTATCCTTATAATCGGTGTTACAAGTAAACACAAGTAAATTCTTTCCTTTAAGGATAAAAATGCTTGGCACTTTATAGACAACACTAATTCCTTTAGGGATACAAACTACTGGATAATATTAATTCCTTGGAAGATAGAAATAGGGATTAATTAAAATGCCACTTTTTAAGATAACATTAACACTAGTTAAATTAAACTGCGTTTATTTTAACACCAAAAACGGATGGACGCGAGTGAACACCGAAAAGGTTCGTCTCCTACTCTATCGTTCAAGTCTCTCTCACATATTTTGTAGATGTCTTCGTATAGTTCTTTTTTTTTGTAATTTTATTAGGAAAATAACAGAAGCTCAGCGACTGTTAAATCATCGTCCTTTAACAACCTTAATGCATGAAATTAAGCACAATTGTAAACGTTAACTCCCGCAGGGTTACTAACCACACCGCCCCAACCGCGACGTGAGCTTTCAGAAAGTTGCGTTCGCTCGTAACGTTTTTTTTTTCCCTCCTCCTGGTTTTTGTAAACCGGAATTAAGTTTTAACCTTAATTGACCAAACAATTACATGTCATTAGCGACGCACTTCCTCGGAACACAGATAATATAATTACGCTAATTAAAGAACAAACCTAACCGCAGCGGCAGCGTGTGAGAGCTTTTACTCGACCGACTCTGCAATAAAATTAAAAAAAAAAAAAACCTGCACATTATGGTGTTTATCCACTTATGCTGCGTAAAATCCGCGTTTTTTATTTTATTTACAAGGGGATTGAATCAGTGTTGCCAATGGTCTAAAAACAAATACAATAATATTTCAAAATAATTCCAAAAATTACCAAAAATAATAATTGAAATTATAACAGATCAAAAAAAAAATCAAATTATACAGGTTGAAGACGTTGACTTTGGCCAATCGTGATTTCATGAAGAGCAACAAAGAGCATGCTAAAAAGAAGAAAGTATTGCCCTTACATTTCTAACGTGGTTAGAGGACACAATCTAGTAGAGTTAGTGCCACAGTGGATTGTAATATTCTCAAAAGCAACAACAAAAAAATGTATTATACTTGTACAGAATTTCCGCAATAATAATAATTAAGAATTTTAATTTTTTTCACCGATATTAAGCAATGAAATTTCATTCTTTCTTTTTAAATTCGGCGAGTAATATTCATCTGTGGCTTCTTCGCCGTCAATGCATGTGTGTATTATGTATTCTCTGCATGAGCGCTTCCCCATATTCATCGAAACAAACAAGCAATACCCGTCTCTTTGAACCAATCGCATACACATGTCCTTTGTTGGCTCTTCACGAAACCACTATTGGCTAAAGTGAAAGTCTTCAACCGGTTTTTTGATAGATTAGAAAATGTTTATTTTAAAAATTGAATGTTCTACTTTTGCACAGTACCATCAATATAAAAATTACCTTTTTTTTATATACAACGCCAGCAATCTCAACATATTGCTGTGTTATTTACCTGAGCTGGGGTAGAAAGAAAAAGGATACGCATCATAAAAGTTTTTGTTTACTTTCTTACATTTTAAAAAGGAAAATTTTCAACTTCTGAATTTGATTTTCGAAATGTATACATCTCGTTCTAGAACGCCGGAACCTAAAAAGGAAATTAATTTATTTGTTTGACTAAAATTTTTATTTATTTATTAGAATTGCCCTAACCTTATTTCCGAGGAGTTCCTTGACATCGATGGCACTTCCACAAAGAACTGGCTTAAGACCAAGTTTAAAGAACTGTTTGGAGATGATTCTGACACAGACATGATGCAAAACAAATTGGAAATTTATTAAAAGGGCAGTTAAGAACAAGTTGTATCGTTTTTCTGTGTTTTTAAAACTTTACTAAACAATCACACAATTAATCTGTTGGAATACATTAGAAACGAGAATAATTATCATGCCTTTTGTCTTAAAACAAATTGGAAATTTATTAAAAGGGCAGTTAAGCACGAGTTGTATCGTTTTTCTGTGTTTTTAAAACTTTACTAAACAATCACACAATTAATCTGTTGGAATACATTAGAAACGAGAATAATTATCATGCCTTTTGTCTTAAAACAAATTGGAAATTTACTAAAAGGGCAGTTAAGCACGAGTTGTATCGTTTTACTGTGTTTTTAAAACTTTACTAAACAATCACATAATTAATCTGTTAGACATTAGAAACGAGACTAATTATTGTGCCTTTTGTCTTAAAACAAATTGGAAATTTATTTAAAGGGCCGTTAAGAACGAGTTGTATCGTTTTTCTGTGTTTTTAAAACTTTACTAAACAATCACACAATTAATCTGTTGGAATACATTAGAAACGAGAATAATTATCATGCCTTTTGTCTTAAAACAAATTGGAAATTTATTAAAAGGGCAGTTAAGCACGAGTTGTATCGTTTTTCTGTGTTTTTAAAACTTTACTAAACAATCACACAATTAATCTGTTGGAATACATTAGAAACGAGAATAATTATCATGCCTTTTGTCTTAAAACAAATTGGAAATTTATTAAAAGGGCAGTTAAGAACGAGTTGTATCGTTTTTCTGTGTTTTTAAAACTTTACTAAACAATCACACAATTAATCTGTTGGAATACATTAGAAACGAGAATAATTATCATGCCTTTTGTCTTAAAACAAATTGGAAATTTATTAAAAGGGCAGTTAAGCACGAGTTGTATCGTTTTACTGTGTTTTTAAAACTTTACTAAACAATCACATAATTAATCTGTTAGACATTAGAAACGAGACTAATTATTGTGCCTTTTGTCTTAAAACAAATTGGAAATTTATTTAAAGGGCCGTTAAGAACGAGTTGAATCGTTTTTCTGTGTTTTTAAAACTTTACTAAACAATCACACGTTTAATCTGTTGGAGGACATTAGAAACGAGAATAATTATCGTGCCTTTTGTCTTAAAACAGATTGGAAATGTATTAAAAGTTGTATCGTTTTTCTGTGTTTTTAATAATTTTACATTTAAAACACTTACACATTTATCCAAACACTGTAATAACGAGAATAATTTACGTAATTGTTGATTTCATTTTGTATATATTAAATTTTCACAAAATCTTTAGAATCTGTTGTCGCGTTAAATTGAGGTTAATTTTGACATGTCATGTATTGTGTGAAGTTTGCTGCGTTCAGAAATAAACAATTTAACGTTGTCTGAGTTTGACTTACCTGTTCACGAGTTAGAAAGGCATTGTTTGAAATACATTTTCACATTCACAAGAATTTTCATTTATCTCATCGTTTACATAAATCTAATAATTAAATTCAAGCCGGTCAAATTATCATTCTGCAACGCGGTATAGGAACCCCGTATCGTGCTGCCAACCCTGCAAAAATTAGAGTTTTCAAACCCTGAGAAATTTCTTCGTAAACGAAGAAATAAATTTATTTGCATTTAACAAGAGTCACAGCAATATGTATAATCTGGAAGAAATCTATGTTTCAATTTTCTTTTTCTTTTTGAAAATATTTTATATTCCCTCTTCTTCTACGTTTTAAAATTTATCTCAAAAGTTTGGACTTTTGAAAATGCCATCCGGAAACGGCGAAGAGCAGCGCGCCATCTATTGTACAATGGAGGGAGCAATTTCATCACAATTTCATTTCCTGCTGTTTCTAACTCTCGTTTGAACTTTAAGAAAGTGTTTTAATTTTTTATTTTTTTGGGTTGTAGTGGTGCTGCCTAACCAAAAGGACAAAAAATTATTTCCTTATACTCGTATGTAGTAATTTATTTTTTTTTCGTTCAAGGTTGCACGTTGAATGTTCAAATTTTTTTTATTCCTTCTCTTCTTCGTTTAACAATTTGGGTCCTGTGTTAAAAATCTCGAATTTTACTAAATTCTCTTTGGTTACTACAATAAAGAATTAGCAGCGCCATCTATTGTAAAGTTTAAGAACAATTTCAAGTTTCTTTTTTCCTCGCGCAGGGATTTATGTTGAACGTTGACGTTTTTATATTCCTCTTCTTCTACGACCCGAATTTTGCAAACGCCCTCCGGCAATACTAAGTACTGTTTTTAGAAAGTACCGCCATTCATTTCCGGGGTTTGTGTCTCCCAAACTACAAAGGACGCCATAGATGAAACGCTAGGAAGAGAAAGAATAGATTACATACTGTTGCTGCGGAGTTTATGAATGAATTGAACCCCAAATTAAAAGGGATAAAAAGTTTGCGCTACCTTCCATATACAGAAACCTTAGACTGTATTGAAGAGCAGCGCCATCTATTGTATAAGGGAGAAACGATTTCCTCAAAACCACATCATTTACATTTCCTTTTATATCTAGTTTTACAATGTTGCTCTCGTTTGAACGTTAAGAGATTGTTTTAATTATAGGTTGCAATAGAGAGCAATAGGAAACGTTAGAGTTAAAGTTAACTTTAAGTTAACTATAACCTTCAGTTAATTGCCATGGCAACAATTGTCTTCATTGTCGTTACTAAGCGAATAAACTTGTTAGTCTGAGATCGATAAGCCCACCCAACCCAACCCTAAGAATCTGTATTGTGACGTGGAAGGGAGATCCTGATCAAATGTCCCAAGTTTCTCTTCCTTATCATTTAACTATCTGCACGTGACACTTCCTCCGCGTGACTCACAATCCATCGAACATTAAACTATGAAAGGTGGTTCTCTTCAAGAACCTTAGAATTGGCAATTTGCATAAATTTATCAGCTGTGTTAGATTGTTCATTATGCTAGCGTCGATGTTGGGATGGAAATGGGGGTTTTGCCCCTAGAGAATATAGACATACAGGTTCTACCTTTCACACCGACGATGTCGATCTACCTATTTGAAAATCACCCTGTACATACATCTACATCTATTAAAACAAAAACAAAAAACTTAAAGGTAAATACAAGTACATATAAAATAGTCCTTTTTTGTTTATTATAATTGAACATTTTAAACAGGAATCGTTGCAGTAATTTTCAGCCGCTTACGTCGAGAAAAAAAATTATATTTCTGTCCATTTATTTATTGCAAAGGAAAACAAAAAAGCTAATGCAATTAATGCTTTGAAATAAATGAAACGTAACGCGCTCTGTCGAAACGTAACCGCAGAGCAATTTGTTTCGAGGTTAATTTTTAATTAAATAAATGTAAAACGTCCGTTTCGAATTTCGACAACGATTGTGAAAAACTCCGGGCTCTATTCAGGACGCGGACGAAAAAAACCGCCGAACGAAATTATTTCAGCGTATAATTGCATTATGTCCAAACATAGGGCCAAGGTCGAACTCTGAATGTAATATATTAAATTCTAATTTATAAATTGAACGGAACGTGTAATTATATTTACAAAACAAGGTCGCGCCGTTTGATTAAATTGTAGCGCGACTAATAATAGGTTTACTGTATTTGTGCGTTTCACAATAATAAGCTATTTTCGTGTGCACATAAAATTCGTTTATTTATTGCAGGTGAAATTCGCTCGCGGCTTTATATGTACAACGTAAACAAAAAAAAAAAAAAGAAAACGATGCATTTTTTTTGAAATTCGAGATTTTTTTTGTTCGGAGCGTAATTAAAACTTAATTTTACGCTCGGGTGATTTTAATTCAACAACGGCAATTAAGTCATTAGGCAAATGGGAATTTTTATGGGGCATTGCCGTCGGTTAAAATTAGGAGGCGTCTTGTTTAATTCTCTATTGTTTAGTTGACATTCTAATGCAGGTGCTGCAAGTGTTTATTATAATTCTATTAATTCCATTGTTCTCGGCGTTAATTATCATGAGCGTGTAGCCTTAATGAAAATGGGGCTCTTCGTACGCTGGCTCTTGCAAACGGCCGCAATTAAAAGCAAGCAAAACGCGGAAATCCTGAGTTGGCGTATTATTTTTATAATTGCAACTCCCTTCCCTCAATCGTAAATAAAATTTGTTGTGTGAGAATTCAAAACAAAAAGAAAAGAAAAAAAATTAATAACCCTAATAGATTTGTGTTTCCTCTTTAGTATAAAAAATTATTTAATTTTAATAATGTCTGCAAAATTGTGTGTATATACTTTTTATTTCAGAACCTACTAGACCTGAAAGAAACCCCGAAACAATGGGAATATCAGAAGAAGTGACGCCCACCGCTGGTCTAGAACCTAGACCAGCGGGTCCCGAGCAAAGTGATGGGAGCGATCCCGAACCCGACGAGTTCGCTCCCAAACGGAAACAGCGTCGGTACAGGACCACTTTCACCAGCTACCAGCTGGAAGAATTGGAGAAAGCATTTTCGAGAACACACTATCCGGACGTATTCACAAGGTCGGTTCCAATAGAATTTATTTCTTTTTTTTTCCTTCATTTGAAAACATGATACATTTTTTTTAATTTAATTGCTTGGTTTTAGTTTTTTTTTAATTTTTTTTCCTAATTGGTCTGTTAATTATCTTCCAATTTTATATTTAATTTCCTCGCCCTGATTTTATGAATTACGACGAAGCAAATACGTGATTTTTTTTCAAATAATTTTCTAAGTTTTAAAACTCCAACATGAAGTAAATTAAAACCAAATTAAAAATTGCCATTTTTTTTCTGATTTCTTATAAATACATACGAGAGTGCGTTGAAGAGTTCGTAGATAAGCTATTCAAAGAGTGCTTAGTGCAAGTTAAGTGAAAATTAAAAACTGCTATTTTTTAATTTTCTATAAATACGAGGGGATATGACAAAGATTAATGAAATACGAGGGAGCATGAAAAAGTTTTCCCTGGAAAATTTTCTGCGGACACCTTTGAATCAAACTGTCAATTAGTTTTTTTTTCACATTAGACTATAGGTGGAGCAAAATGGGCGCTGAAACCTTCTGGGGGGGGCGGTAGAGGGTTCAGAGTCAATTGGGGGGCATTAAGGCGATCTAGGAGTCGGCGGTGAAATTAATTATAATTACTGATTTTCGTAATTTTGCAATGGGAACACTTCTACCTTGCAAAGTGGGCAATAGCCTTAAAAAGTTTGGGAACTTATGCATTCAAAAAACCATAATTTTTTCGTATCGCCTTCGATCTTTCATTTGATTTTTTTTTCCTTGTTATAATAATATTTATTTATTTTCAAGAAAAACGATGACATAATATGTTAGAAATTGAAACAGTCACTTGTTTTTCCTTATCACTCTTTCCATTTTTTTATTCGCTTCCTCTTTGTTTTCGTTTTGTTTCTTTTTCAATTGCATTTCGTTTTCCTTTCTTCTCATCATTTACTTTCATTTTTTATTTGTTTATTTTTTTATTTGTTTATTTTTTTATTTTTTTATTTTTTTATTTTTTTATTTTTTTATTTTTTTATTTCCTTTCCGTTCAGTTTTTCATTTGTTTTGGTCTTTCATTTGATTCTTTCATTTTAATTTTCGACTTATTTTTCACTTGTCTCTCTTTTCATTTAATTGCTTCTTGTTTTCAATTATTTTCGGTTTTTGTTTTTCGTTTGCTTTTTATCTTTTAGATTTTCATCTCGATATGGTCTTTCATTTGTTTTTTTTTACATTTGTTCCATATTTTTCAGTTTCTCCATTTGCTTTCTGTTTGTTTTATTTATTTAATCTATAAAATAGTGAAATGCAAGAAATAAGAAAATCTAAAGGCGAAAACAAACCAAAAAATTATTATACAAAAAAATTCCAATGTAAAAACAAAGAAAATATTAGACAAACAAAGATGCAAGAAAATTTAAAGAAAACCAATGAAATGCACAGAATAAGAAAATTTAAAGACGAAAAGAAACAAAAGAAAACTTGAATTTAAGGGACAATGAAGTAAGTGCAAAGAATAACAGCAAAGAGAAACCAAAAAAGTACAAACCACTGTAAATTTGGCAAAAAGAAACAAAAGAAAACTTAAATAAAAAAAAACAGTAACAAACAAAATACAAACCTCAAAAATTAATTAAAATTAATTCGACAAAGATAAACAAAAAAACCTTGAGCAAAGAATAACACGAAAAAAAATATTAAATACAAAAATGTAAGGTAAAACTAAAAAATAATTCAAGAAAGCGAGACAGGAAAACATAAAACAAAAAACAATGAAACGTAAACGAAGATATTATCTTAAGATCAATAAGAACAAAAAAAAATTAAAAAAATTAGAATGGAATGCGAACAATGAATTGCAAATAATAAGGTGCACAACAGAACAAATGAATATGCGGAAAAAAGTAAAAAGCATTAATAAAAAGAAATAAAAGATAGAATAAATGAACACCAACAAAATGGGAAGAACAGGAAGCTTATTACGTGTTCTCCTTTAGCGAAGTACTGAGAATAAAAATAATAATTAAATGCAAAGAATAAAAAAATCCAAAACTCAATATTAGGTTCGATCGCGACATCTCGCGGCCGATTTGTAACCTAAAAACGATTTGTAACGATGGAAAACAAAAAGACAGTTCAACAAGAGAAACAAAAGAAAACTTGAAGCGAAGGACAATGAAAGGCAAAGAATAAAAAAATCCAAAGATCAATAGAAACAAAAACAAACTCTAATATGAGAAATTAACTCGACAAAGAAAAACAAAAGAAAACCTAAACAAAAAACAATGAAATTCAAGGAATAAAAGTGGACAAAAGAAGAAGTAAATACGAAATATTAAATAATTAAAATAATTAGAAAAATAAAGAAAAAAGAAGCTAAATAAACAACGAAATATGAAGAATTTCATTTCATTTTTGATTTAATGTACCTAGTCCTAATAATTAAAATTATTATCTTACAGTGTGAATGTAATTTCTTCTGTTGATGAAATTCGTTGCCGGTGTCTTATTTTTTTCTTCTTCTTTAGACTTTGCAATTTTTCGATTTGAATACCATAGCCTCTAGGCTGCTAACAATACATTTCATTTACAAATTTGAAATTTAATTTCCTAAAATGTAAATAAAATTACTTCGTTGTGGTGTTATCGTTGCTTCCTTAAAAGAAACCCGTGTGAAGTCGAACGAGGAGCGGTAATTTCTCAGCGGCAACAATTTCGTTATTACTTCTGCGTAAAAACTAGACCTGAACACAACAAAACGTATAAATTAAAATGCTCGGAAAAAAACTTGTAAGATGTAAAAAGGCAGAGGCCGACTAATTGGATGTCCCTTACAATGTCACTGAGCGCCAGACCGACAAATTACAGACATTTTAGTCCGATACAGAATTACTTTATCTGCTTTGCAGAGAGCACAACAAACACGGTCTCCTCATTTGGCACCGTTTCTGGAATTTACCGAACGAGAACTACTTGATTCGCAAAGTGTATGACTTAAAAACTAGTAAAAACGAAAGGGCTTTCCAATAAAAAAAAAAAAAAAACTTAATATATTCCGATCCAAGCGGGAATTTTACCTGTTGAACGTTTGCAGGGTGGGCAGCTGGTCTTTCATCCAGGTAATACGAGGGAAACTAATAACGATGTGTTCGACCGTAAAAGCAATTAAAAGAATTCTGTTTTTTTTTTTGACTAATTTTAATTAAAAAGATAAAAAAAGGAACGCGAACGTTTGCACTATTTTTGATGTAATTTAAATGACAAAACCATCTTTGTTTGATCATTTTTTAACTTACATGAAATATTGAAACTTATTATCATACGATGTACGAGGGTGAACTGAAAAGTATGCAAAATAAATGTGGAAACAAAGTGACACTCCTTGGCATCTGAGCATGAAAACCGAGGTGATCCCAAAATATTCATCCACGACGAAAAGTGTCGACAAAAGATGTTCTTTTTTTGCTTAAGTTGCCAATAAATCTTCCAAAAAGAAGTCAATTTTAAAAATGTTTCATAAACCCTTACTTATATGATTAATTAAATTAAATCAAATTACAGAAGAAATTAAAACCAAAAGGTAATAAGTTTTCGATTAGAAAAATCTAAAATTAAAACTAGAACGTCAAAAAATTAATTTAAAAAAAAGTGAATTCAACAAAACAAATGACGATCAATTGAAATGTAAAAAATTAAACCAAATTGACTGGAAATTAACAAAAAAAAAAAAACAATTCAACCGACGACATGACGATTAAGCAAAGATCAAAAAGAAATTAAAACCAAAACTGTAGTCAAGTTTCCATTAGAAAAAAAATCATTAGTTAAAAAACAAAATTAAAATTAAAATAACTAAAAGTGTTATTAAAAAACGAAACAAATGACGATCGACTAAAATTTAAAAAAAAGATAACACAAATCGATTGAAAGTCAACCAAAATATAGAAAACAATCGATTGAAATCCCCCCCCCTCCTTCCCAAAAAAGAAAAATAACAGAACATATGACGATTAACCTAAAATTTAAAAAAAATATGAAAACCAAAAAGGTAATTAAATTTCCATTAAAAACAAATCAACAGCAAAAATCTAAAATTAAAACCAAAGCAACAAAAAAATCACTAAAAAAAGTTAATTCATCGAAATAACTGATTAATTAATTAATTAAAATAAAAAAAAAATAACCACTTTCTTTTGTTTTTATTCGCCTTCTCTTTTGTGTTCTTTATTTCAATTTTCTTTTTCTATTTTATTTGTACTCCGCGCGTTCTCTGATTTTTTTTAATTAACACGCTGATCTTCTTTTGTTTTTCTATCCACTTCCTTGTTGATATTTTCATGTTTTCTGTTTCAGTTCTCCTTTGTTTGAAATTGTAAATCGTCTTTATTTTTCGTTCATCTTTTTCTTTGAATTTTATTGTTCTTTTTTGAGTCTTTTGTTTTGTTAATGTTTTTTATTGTGTTTAACATGCCAATCGTCGATCTTCTTTTGTTTTCTTATTCAGCTTATTCGTCAGTATTTTCGTGTTTTCTGTTTCAGTTCTCTTTTGTTCCGTGCTGCCAAGTTCTTTTTTCATTTCTTATTTTGTTTTCTTTGCGCTTTTGATTTTGAAACAGTCAAACAATTAAAAAAAAACAATTGAATGATTATCGTCCTAAAATTTTAAAACTAACAAAACGAGACGAATACTTGATAAGTAAAAAATAATCAAAATTTTGTCCATATACAAAAACAAATAATTTTCAAATGAAAAATTAAAATTTAAAAAATAACGAATAAACAAAATAAAACAAAAGAAATGAAATTGCCAAAAAAAAAATCGGGAAAACAAATACCATAAAGGAAAATAAAATCAACAGAAACAAATGACGATCGGAGCAAGGAATAAAAATCCGATAAAAAATGAAAATCAAAATAAATTTCCAGGAGAGAAAATACAAATATAGAAAAAAATCGACTGAAATCTCCTTCCCCTCAAAAAAAAAAGGAAAATTAACAGATTACTTGACTAAAACAGCGCCATCTATACGTCAATCTACGAACTTTTCAACATGCACTCGTACTTAAGGGAAATTACAAAATTACCAACACACACTTGTTTATAGAAACTCAAAAATAAACAAACGGTGGTTTTTAATTATTACTTAAGTTTTAATTTAATAAAATTTCTGTCAAAAACTTCAAGTGGAGAATTGATTGAAGCAATGCCACCTGTAATCCAAACTAACCAAATTTATGAAAAGTGAAAGGCATTACTGTTTTTAATTTTTACTTGAAGTTCCAGTTTAACAAAATTTAACAAAATCATCTGATAGCTGCTTGTTCTATCTGCGAAAAAGACTTACAAGAACGATGGTGTTCATCTATCCTCACCTGAAGTCAGAGCATTCAGTTCAAAAAAGGGCGTCTTTCTGATGATCGCCTTTAATCACGTTAATCTTCTTTCTCCTGCCAAGTGGCCAGTTTTTTCTACCAATTGGCTAATGCAGATTAATTGGGCATTTGGAATAAAAGAAAATTCATAACTCTTTACAAGCATTTAATAGATAAGGCCACCATTAGGCACAAAGTACCTACTCTATGATGAGTAGGGAGGACTTTGCACCTCCTGATGATAACGTTATCTTCTTTCTTTGTCTTCTACCAATTGGTTCAAGTAGGTTAGTGTGGCCATTTGGAAGAAAAAAAAGAGATTCACGTGTGTCCACCTTAGAAGCTAAAAATACCGACAGACAATGACAAGCAAACCTCCAAGGGCTTTACAAATATTTAATAAACAAAGACCACCATCAGATGCAAAGAACCTACTCTCTCATCAGGGCCTTTGGGAAGACCTTGTACCTCCTGATGATGGCCTTTAATAATGTTAATCTTCTTTCTTCTGCCATGAGGTCAATTTCTTCTATCAATTGATTCATGTAGGTTAATGTTAGCCATTTGAAAAACAAAAAAAAAATTCACGTGTGTTCATCCTAGAAGCCAATGACTACGGAAGCCGTCAAGTGAGTGCCTTTGGGAGGACTTTGCACCTTCTGATGATGGCCTTTAATAACGTTAATCTTCTTTCTTATGTCACGTGAAGAATTTCTTCTGCCAATTGATTCATGTAGATTAGTAATCACCAGTTGGAAGAAAAAAAAAGAAATTCATGTATGTCCACCTTAGGAGCCAAAAATACTGACAGACAATGGCTATGCAAACCTCCGAGGGCTTTACAAACATTTAATAAACAAAGACCACCAGCAGGTGCAAAGAACCTACTTTCCGATGAGTGCCTTTGGGAGAATTTGTTCCTCCAGATGATGGCCTTTAATAATGTTAATCTTCTTTCTTCTGCCATGAGGTCAATTTCTTCTATCAATTGATTTATGTAGGTTAGTGTTAGCCATTTGAAAGACAAAAGAAAATTCACGTGTGTTCATCCTAGAAGCCAATGACTACGGAAGCCGTCAAGTGAGTGCCTTTGAGAAGACTTTGCACCTTCTGATGATGGCCTTTAATAATATTAAACTTCTTTCTGCTGCCATGAGGTTAGTTTCTTCTACCAATTGATTCATATAGGTTAGTGTTAGCCATTTCAAAGAAAAAGAAAGTTCATGTGTGCCCATCCTATGGATCCTTCAAACCTACAAACCTTAGTTTTTCGTTTCTTTTGGCGCCGTGATTTTTTGACCTACATATACTCAACAAATGAAAGTACGTACTGTATATTGCAATTTTTTTAATTTGCTTTTGCAAATGGTAGATTTTTCGATCTTGTGATTGCAAATACCCGATTGTATAATTGTTAGAGATCTCTGTTAAATGAATCCGGTTTTAAATATCACTTTTGACTTTGATTCCTGTTACTACGATAACTTTGCCACTAATACAAACAATCGATCATATAGCTTCAAAAAGCGAACTACATTGCTCGTCCTCGTCAAAAAAAAAATGGGGTCCTTGGGGATATGACACACTCAGCAAATTCTCTCCTTGGCTACGCCACTCATGTTCACGCCCATCTGGTGACTTTAAGCTGGAACGGGACTCGTCTGCAAACGAAACAGTGTTCCAGTTGTCCACCGTCCAGTTAATATATTCTTGAGTAAATTGTATCCTCGTTCTTCGATGGGCTGCAGTTAATACAGGTCCAGAAGCGGGTCTTCTGGAGTGTAAGTTACTTTCATGAGATCTTCTACTGACTGTACTTGTAGAAACCATCACTCCTCTAATTTCAGCTAAACGTCCGGCAATGTTTCTTGCAGTAAAACGCCGATTTCACCGACTTCTTGCAGTAAAACGCCGATTTCATACTATCTCGTCTGATTGTTGCTCACCTTCGACCTGATCCAGTTCTTCTAGTCTATACTGGCTCAGATACCAACATATCCGATTGTAATATGGTCACCAATCGGCTTGGAAATATAAGTGAATCAGATGTAGAGAGAGCCGTTAGTAAATTAAAAAGCAAAATGATCTCTGCTCGCGATCTACTACCTAGTTTCCTTATTAAGGATTGTGTCGCAGTCTTCGTTAAACCTTTAACCACCATTTTTAGTGTATGTTTAAAAAATAATTCCATTCCTTTCCGATGGCTTGGAGGCTGTTTAAGGTCTGTCCGGTTTTTCAATCAGGAGACGTATCTGATATCACGAATTACCGGCCGATCTCCTGCTATCAAATTTTGCCAAAGTTCCTGTATGCTTTATTGTATCCCCAGGTTAAACTTAATCTCACCACAACATCATGGCTTTATGCAAAAACGCTCTCTCTATGTTTTTACACAATGTATCGCTTAGCAACAAGTTGATGTCGTCTACACAGACATAGCAAAAGCATTTGATCGCATTGATCATTCCGTACAGAAACTCGATTTATTTGGATTTAGTTATTATCTTTGGGCTTATCTGGGTGAAAGAACCCAGTATGGTTTCACATCACACTGGTACTTCTTTCGCTCGTACAGTTGTCCCACAAGTTTCTAACTTAGGCCTTTTTATTTTCCTTTGACCAGAACCCGTCTGCAAAGGATGCACCGAAGGCAATGTAGCCATTTAGGCTCTTTTAGGTTCTTTTATCGCAACCATTCAGTGAGGCATGTCTCCTGCACCAGCTGGTACAAGTTTTTCACTGATTGCGTGTTGAAATTTTCGGGGACTACCATGAGACGTCCGAATATACGCTGTCTATGATTTGCCACCGCATCACATCTACACAAAATGTGCATTGCTGTCTCTGGTTCTCCATTGCAAAGTCTGCAGTTTAGATCCCCACTGAATTTATCGATCCTCCACAGATGCTCCTTAATAGCCAGGTGTCCTGTTAGTAACTCCGTGGTGATCTTGAGTTGCGCCCTGCTTAAAATCAAAAATTCTGCAGCTCTTTTCTTGCAAGGACCTCTAAGGAAAGTCTTGCTGTGGCGATGTCTTGGTCTGCTTAGCCAGTATCTGTTATGTTCCTCGCTTGGCGATGTCTTGGTCTGCTTAGCCAGTATCTGTTATGTTCCTCGCTTATCCAGTCACTAAAAAAGTTCTGAATAACGTTCTTGGTTATACCTAGAACAGATTCAGGATCAAGGTATGCCATACCCACACCCTGCCTGGGTAGTTCATCGTCCCGTTTGTTGCCGATAATACCTCGATGACCTGTCACCCACACCAGCGTAACGCAGTGGTATTCCGCCAGGTCATTGAGCTCGCTTAAGTATTCCCACACCAGTTTGGAAGAGACCTTTGAGCTTACCAAAGCCTTCAAACCCGCCTGGCTATCGGTTAGGATAAAGATCCGCTTATTTGTGTAAACCCTCCCGCGCACATTGTAAAATATGGCGTATATTACTGTTTGGAATACGGAGGCAAATTGGCTCAACGGGAAGCATAACTTCTCGTTTGATCTATGCCCGTATATTCCAGACCCGGCACCGGTCTCAGTTCTGGAGCCGTCCGTATACCAAATCAGACTTCCATGAGGCAAGTTCTGTTCAGGTTCCCGATGCTTAGCAGATTTATTAATTTCCATCTTAATGAGCAGGTTTATGTTGCCTTTGGGAGCCATATACTCCGTCCTTATATCGAGTAAGGACTTGTATGACCCGTACTTGTATTAAGTGGGTGACATGAATGCTGCAATCTGTGGAGTCCTCGTCTTGCCTCTCCCATTAAGGGACGGAGGTCTAGAAGGGTTTCCATTGCAGCGGTAGGTGTTGTGCTCATCGCCCTCGTTATGCCTAGACAAGCAAATCTTTAGACCCTCTTGAGTCTAATTTTGGTGGTTTCCTGCTTGACCTTGGGCCACCAAACCAAAGCCGCATAGGTTATTGTGGGTTTGACCATTCTGGTGAACAACCAATGCACCATACTTGGTTTTAAGCCCCACGTACTATCATAGGCTCGTCTGGCCACTGCGAAAGTGGTCACCGATCGCCCGACTAAGGACCTTTGCTTTTTCTCCTTTTCATTAATGATTTAATTCAATCTGTCAACTGTAATTGTCTTTTTCTCGGCGATGACGTCAAGTTTTATTGGAAAGTTTCGAGCCCTGGGGAGGACTATCAACAGTGCACTACCAACAGACTTCCGCTTAACATATATAAACGCAAGGTCATAAGTTTTTCTGGAATTAGATCTTCTACCGTTTAGGGCTTATTATCCAGTGTCACCGTGATACTTTTTGTGCTGTAACAAGCTAGTATACACTCAATTTTCCTTTTTTCCATTGCCTTGTTATTGGGCAATGAAGATATATTATTATTAGTTCTATGACACTTGCATATTTCATAAGTAATCGAGTTTAGGAACTGCTGATTTTTTGTGCCTCTTATAATTAGATTTATTCGGTGTACAAGCAGCATAAAACGAAGTGATTTATACACGTTCGGAGATTAGCCTAAACGAAACGAACGCTCGTCACGAACGACAATTAAGCAGAACTTTACAAGTTTAAAATAATTTAAAAGCAATTTAAAACTTGGCAGCGCGCAAAATTTCTGTCCTTAATAGGTTCTAACTGCATTATAATACATTCGTGTTTACACGCAAGACTGCAAATTGTTTCTGAAATAAAGAGCGTCTGCTGCATCCGAAGAAAGAAAGAAAGAAATGCTGCTGCTGCCGTTGCAATTGCTGCAAACCCCCGACCGACGTAATTAAGGGAACGAACGGCGCAGGTGTGTATGTGCCGCACCGTTGACACGGTGGACAGACTAATTGGATGTTCGGTAACCGGTGATTTCCGGCCATTACGCTACCAACCGGTAATGAACGCGCACTCACTATTACCAAACGCTGAAATTCTTAACAAGTGTACAGTTTACAGTTAATGGACTTTCAGACGCGACCCGCTGATTAGTTTTGTTTAATTTACTTAAGAATGTAAATTTTATGGCGGCGTTACGTGTGTCGAAACGTAACAAGAATTAATGATGCTCGAACAACTCTGTAACATCGCTTGTATCACACGTTATATCAACAAAATTAGGAGAAATAATTACTATTTAACACCACAATTAAAACAGTTAATTTAAATAAGTATGCGTTTAAGTAACCACAAACAGAGTTGCTTGAGGCGATGTTTAATGACTTATTTGTTGAGTTCTTCGTTGACATGTTTGATAATGTGAAATGAAATTACAAAATCAATAAAAAATTCAAAACACATTTTTGTGATATTGTGAAACGTAAAGTTTGTTCAAAATCTACGACTTTTTCATAAGTGAAATGCTGACGTTTGACGGAACAACCAAATAAACTGAGAAACTCCAAAATGAATTATACAGAACAGCTAAACTTAACTTAATTAAATCATGTTTTCTACTCATCTCATTTAGACCAAAATTATTGATTAAAAGTATTGATTATTTTTCCTATGAAAGATATTCAACTATTGATAAAGCAGTCGAATAAATAGCGAATTCGTTGTTTCATGTAATCGGTTAGACGGTAATTAAGTTTCCAAAAAATTAAATCAAAACTAGAGCGACTAAAAATTTCATTAAAAAAAAAAGTTAATTCGAGAAACAAATGACGATCAATTGAAATTTTATAAAAATTATTCAAATCGAGTGCAAATTCACCAAGAAATAAACATTCAACGAAACATAAACGACGAGTAATTAAATTAAAAAAAGAAATTAAAACCAAAACGGCAATAAGTTTTCGATTAGAAAAATCTAAAATTAAAACTAGAACGTCAAAAAATTAATTTAAAAAAAAGTGAATTCAACAAAACAAATGACGATCAATTGAAATGTAAAAAATTAAACCAAATTGACTGGAAATTAACAAAAAAAAAACAATTCAACCGACGACATAACGATTAAGCAAAGATCAAAAAGAAATTAAAACCAAAACTGTAGTTAAGTTTCCAATAGAAAAAAATCATTAGTTAAAAAAACAAAATTAAAATTAAAACGACTAAAAATGTCATTAAAAAACGAAATAAATGACGATCGACTAAAATTTTAAAAAAAGATAACACAAATCAACGAAATAACTGACGATTAATTAAAATTTAAAAAAATAACCATTTTCTTTTGTTTTTATTCGCCTTCTCTTTTGTGTTCTTTATTTCAATTTTTTGTTTCTATTTTTTTGTACTCCGCGCGTTCTCTGATTTTTGTTTTTTTTTTTTTTAATTAATACGCTGATCTTTTGTTTTTCTATCAACTTTCTTGTTAATACTTTCATGTTTTCTGTTTCAGTTTTCCTTTGTTTCTTATTTGCTGTTTTGATTTTTTAAAAATTCGCCGAAATTGTAAATCGTCTTTATTTTTCGTTCATCTTTTTCTTTGAATTTTATTGTTCTTTTGTTTTGTTAATGTTTTTTTATTGCGTCGTCGATCTTCTTTTGTTTTCCTATCAGCTTATTCGTCAGTATTTTCATGTTTTCTGTTTCAGTTCTCCTTTATTCCGTGTTGCCAAATTCTTTTTTCATTTCTTAATTTGTTTTCTTTACCCTTTTGATTTTTAAACAGTCAAACAATTAAAAAAAAAACAATTGAATGATTATCGTCCTAAAATTTTAAAATTAACAAAACGAGACGAATACTTGAGTAGTAAAAAAATAATCCAAATATTGTCCATATACAGAAACAAATAATTTATTTTCAAATGAAAAATTAAAATTTAAAAAACAACGAAAAAACAAAATAAAACAAAAGAAATGAAATTGCCAAAAAAATCAGGAAAACAAATTAAGGAAAATAAAATCAACAGAAACAAATGACGATCGGATGAAGGAATAAAAATCCGATAAAAAATGAAAATTAAAATTGAATAAATTTCCAGGAAAGAAAAGACAAATATAGAAGAAAATCGACTGAAACCTCTCTCCCCCCCCCCAAAAAAAAGGAAAATTAACCTATGACGATTAACCAAAATTTTAAAAAAATATGAAAACCAAAAGATAATTAAGTTTCCATTAAAACGAAACCAACCAAAAAAATTCACTAAATAACTGACGATCAATTAAAATTTAAAAAATTTAACCAATCGGCTGAAAATTAATTGAAAAAAAATCATTCAACGGAACGTATGAGGGTCAACCAAAACTCAAGAAAAAAGAAGAAAAATTAAAACCAGAAACGCTTGGAACTTTCACAAACAAACCAAATCGACTAAAACGAAAAACCGACGACAATAAATAAGAAAGTAAGAATAGCATTTTTATTTAATTATTTTTTGTTATATACCGTGGCAAAGACCTGAAAAAAAAAGTAATTAAAAGAAGGCAAATATTAAAGAAACAAAACAAAACAAAACAAACAAAATGATTTTTTTAATATAAAATGAAATTGAACATTTTAGGCACAACAGAAAAAAAAGAAGAAATAAACAAAAATGTCAAAAACTTGAAGCAAGTACGATAAGGAAAAATTAAATTAAAATAAACAGATGATGATTGAACAAGGAACAAGAGTCAACAATTACAAAAAAAAACATAAGTAATGATAGTCGCGTTGAAAACTTTTCCAGGGAAACAAAATAGAAAAACGATAAATTTAAAAACAAAAAAATTACACACGGAATAGAACAAATGAAGGCAAAATAAGGAGATAAAAAAAGAGAGGAAATCAAAAACAGCCAAGGAAAATGATAATAAATTGAATAGGAATTTAATAAACAAAATTAAATGAACGCAAACAAAACGTCTGATCAAGGAATAAGAAACTAATAAAAGAAACAAAAGTAATGGTAACCAGTTGAAACAAATGAATGAGAAGCGGACACATTTTCAGGAAACAGAGGTGCCCGCTTATGAGAGAGGACACTGTATAAACGATGATCATAAATCATGATTCGAAATTGCTCTCCATTTTTTTACTTGTAATATCACTTTAAAAAATAGTAACTTGTGTTCTAACGAACGAAACTTTAACAACTAAACTTCAAATGACAGATAACGAGTTGCCCTAAATAACACAAGTATGTTTCTCGGCCTACTAGATTTTCTTATTCTCAATAAATTCAGCTTTACCCTCGTATTAAACCTCAGAGACTTAAAAGTGCTATTTCGTTACAATTAGGTCTGGAACTTTATAATAAATTGCCTGGAAGATTAAAACTTCTTAATTTAAGAGATTTTCGTTGTGAACTTAAGAAACGCATTATTAAAAATTGTACTATAACATAAACTTAATGTGGCATCAAGGCTTCAAATAGGAGGAATGCTCCAATCTTTATAGTACAATATTGTAATACCATTTAAATGCATCTGAAATGATAAAAAATGGGTTTATGGGAGTTAATTACAATATTCCGCTTCGCACTTTAAGAAGACGTATCAAAATTGAAGACTTTCGTAAAAAACCTTTCGATAAACCACCTGCGCTTGGTTTTGACAACGAAAAAAGATTAGTTGCACATATTCAGAGATTGGACCATCTTGTAAAGCAGTAAGGCAGATTGCCTTCGATTTTGTGAAGAAACTGAGAATAGGGAAGCGACTGTTGTTTATCCATTCACAAGAAAATTAAAATTCTGCAGGATTACATTGGCTATATTCATTTTTAGAAAGAAATTCCGAGCTAAGCGTCAGACAGTCAGAAGGTTTACCTTTATCAAGAGCTCAAGATATGTGTCGTCAAGAAGTTGACAGTTTTTTTTTTGCTTATTGTGGGAAACTCTCGAGAGTAATGACTTAATAAATAAGCTTGGACAAATTTCTAATATGGACGAGTCAGGCTTGCAAATGAATAATAAACCAGGAAAGATGCTAGCAACTAAAGGGAGTAAAGATGTCCACGTCCTAACATCAGCAGAAAAGGGGGAAAATATTACTATTATCGCTTGTTGTAACGCGGAAGGAAACTTTCTATACCGCCAGTACTCATAATGAAGGGCTCTCGCAAAAATCTTGATCATCTCAATGGGTTGCTAACTGGGGCAGACATTTATCTTCTTATGTAAATACAGATCTTTATTTGAGATGGTTTAAAGAACATTTTCTGACAAAAAAACGACTGATGATGGACAAGCAACCCACTGTTCATTAGAATTGCTGCAACTTGCAGATGAAAATAATATTATTATTATCTGCCTTCCGAATCCTACCACGCAACCCTTAGGTAGAAGTTTCTTTAAACCTTTAAAAGGCTATTTTCAACAAGCCACTCAAACATTTATGTTTCAAAATAAAGTGAGAAAAATAAGTAGATATAATATTGGTCAATTGATTGGTGAAACCTGGAAGAAAGCAGCAACAGTTGGTAATGGAATTTCTGGCTTTGAAACAAGGATATTTATCCGTTTCGAGCAGACTATTTTTTCTAAATATCAAATAGTGCAAATCAATGCTCTAGCTCTACTGAAATTCAACATCCAAAAGAAGCAGATGGAAATAGAAATATTTCAATAGTTACTGACTTAAGTATAAAGGAAGAACAACAAACATCAAATTTGTTGGGTCTTTCAGAAGATTTTTTCGATAATATAGACAAGTATTTTACAACTCAAGTAGACACTGATGTACTTGGTGCAATAGAGATAACTATCCAACCGGTAAACAAAAATATCGCATGCTGAAATACTTGAAGAACCAAAGTTGACCCTTTCGAAATATCTTCATGAAGTTTCTCCCATTCCAGCGATACCACAACGAGCGCGTAAGCGAAAACATAGTGCCAAAATACTTAAACGTGCTGAAAGTTAAGAATAAAGTAACAAAGAAGAAAAATAAAATAAGTCATCTAAGAAAAATATTCAAGCTAAACCATCAAAAGCACCATGGAAAAAACCAAAGAAATTACCTAAAATAAAGACGGAAGAGGAAGCATTACCATTAACATAACTATTTTTAGCGAAACCCACTTCTAAATAAAATAAAGGTAACAATGACGATGACGTGGATTGCGTAGAATGTTTGGAAAACTTCTGTCATACGAAACTCAATGTTGATTGGATGAAGTGTATCGGCTGTAATTCGTGGATCCATGAAACATGTACAATGTACCACAATCGTAGTAATATGTGTGGACGAGAACAAAAAAGGAAGGAAATTATAAAACGAAAACTATTAAAAAAATATGTTTTATGTAAAAAAGATTACTTAATATCCATTCCCGATCTTTTTGCATTCTAGTAGGCCATGTTTTTTTTCGTTATGTTACGTGCATATATTTTGAAGGTAGTCTAAATCTGACGTGAAAAAAAATATGACATTGTCACGTCAGCTGTATTGACTACGTTGCCAATACTTAAATAAACTTCAAATGCCATGATCAAAGTAACTTTAAACAAATAACTAATTATTTAATTACATTTTTTAATCTTGTCAAAATGCCGAAAATTATAAGCGGGCAAACCAAACAAGCCATAAAAAAAGCCTGCAATTATTATAAAAAGGATCGTCCAGATTTCACGCAAGATGAAATTATAAGCAGGTTGATAGATACTATGTTTTATTTAACTATTTGCATTACTCTGCCAATTATCCCCATAAAATATTATTATTATCGGAGGGGGCATAAATCCCTTACAGTGTGGAATATATGGCCAACTGTATACGAAGCTTTAGAAGCATTTATTTCTTGCTATTTCTAAGTATTATTTTTAACAATTTTTTCAAATAGAAAGAGTAAATCACTTGCCTGCAAAGTCTTGATGTTTACCTATTTCATTTATTTTTCTTTATGCCGTTTTGTGCTTAAACGGGGCATATTACAGCAACTTTACCCTATGTACCTGCTTGTTAAGAAATAATAAGTTTGTTTCTTCGGAGTGCAATAAGCTCAGTTTTCTTGCTTTGTGTTCTTTTTAAACTGTCCACATCTGTACATACCTATTTGCATAAAAACGTTAGGATATGAGTTGATGATTATTTTTGTCTATTAATACACCGTCTTATTTGTTTATTAAAAACTAGAATATCGTCCCACAAATAAAGCTTCTCTCTGCCCAGCGCTCCCACTTTACATTCGAGAGAGGCCCGTTCGTGAATTAACATTTCCGCCCACTCTCTGCTCCGGCCCCGGCGCTTTTCAGCCCCCCCGGCCACGTCTTAACCGTATTCAAATTAATTCAAAACGTTATTGCCTTACACGTAATTCGTAATTTATCGTTTAATTCCCTAATATTTATTAGGGAATAAAGTCACGCCGTGGGTTTATTGGGTTAAATAACTATCATATTTAATGTGATAATTCCTTTGCGCTTGCCCAACGTGTTTGCCTTTCATTTGAATAAATGAAAAGTTATTGTTTCCTCTTCTTGAATTTCTCATAGGTGACACCTACATACAATTTTTTTTTCGATTGTATTATACCTTTGATGAGGAGTGAAATGTGTTTTAATTTGTTCTTAACTTACGCCTTGCCCCGTTTTATTATTTGTGAAAGCGTGAAGTTAAGACCAAAGAAAAAAAAAACGTCAAAAAGCGGGAGGTCCTTTCTGAGGATTTTTACTTCCAGCCAAGGTACAACACAAAGTGTATAGACGTGTTTTGAGATAGTTTCATCGTGTCTAGACGTGAGATAAAGAAATAACTCCGACGCACACTTTGTAATCTATCAATTAGTGATAAGCCCTTATTGAAATTGAAAGCGTGTTTAGCTACCAACTTAAAGTGTGTTCGGGGGATTTCACGTCCAAAAAGGAAAAATCCCTTCGATGCGAATTAATTTCTTTTATTTTTTGTTTTGCAGAGAGGAGCTCGCGATGAAAATTGGACTAACGGAAGCAAGGATACAGGTAATTTTTTTTCTCTCTCTCAAAAAAAAATTAATTAATTAACTGTAACCAACGAATAAATAACACATGCTTGAAACGAGATACTGACGAATTCGTAATGATCGCTGGGTGTAATTAGCGAAGGAAATCGATTGCATAAATCGTGACCGTATTGTTAATTGAACGTAAGAATTTAAATTGAAATGCGCTTATTATGTAATAAATTATTGCTCTGTCGTACGGAAAGAAAAGGGAAACATTATTAATTAAATTAAGCTTTAATAATGCGCGGTTGCGTTGCTGGAGATAATATGATGATAGATTTCTTACGGCGCGGCGGATTTAAAAAAGTTAATTGCGCTAATTATATTACCTAATACATGCTGCTTTAATGTCAAGGATAGTTTTGCGTTTACCGAGCTGAGTAGGTAATTTCTTTTTCTAACATTAAGCTAACCATTGAGTATTAATTAAAAAAAAAAAAAAACGTAATGATTTTATTTGCAGAGAACGAATTTAACTAACAAAGTAAAAACGAAATGAAACTAATTAAATTTGAAGGCAAACAAGCAAGTTGTCCGCCTACAAAATACGTGGACGAAAATAATCCAGTGATAATAAATAAGGAGACGTAATTTCACTGAATTTCCGAAATGATACGTCCGCGTGATTGCAGGGCAAGCAAGCCTACCCATAGAGCTCTCTCTCTATTAAGAGAACTGACTCTCATCATACTTAATGGGCCCAGCACGACCCCACGAAAATTATTATCGCCGTGCTTGTTTTTGTTGTCGTGGCCGAACAAACAATAACATATAATGCATTATAATAGCATTTATTGAGGAGTAAATTGCCTTAACGTCCGTGCGCGTACGCACTTAATATTCGTTTTGGCCGTTTGTAACCGTAAACCAAGGCTAAGAATATAATTATTACCGAGGAGGAATAACGGCTGTTTTCTCACAAAATACCTGCCTACACCTACGGAAGAACTAACTTCTTGTAGATATTAACCACAACAATATATTTATACCGGATGTCTCAATTCCAGTTTTATACATATCAAATTGAAGTATACCAAAAAAAAAAAAACATAAAGAAATGAATCTTTATTAAGACTCTCCATTAACGAAAGTAAGAGTCATCGCGAAGCCATGAGAAGAAGTGCTTACTACTCTACCTCTTCGGGCCATTCTCTAACTCGGTTCTTTCTTTAAAGCCAGCCGCGTAAATAATCTCGTTTTTCAAACGACGTGGTTTTATGTGCGTGACGGTAAAAATTTAATTAATTTTATTAGAGTTTTTGTTGTAAATCGCTTAATTAATGTTTCTACGGACACGTAAGTGCCAGGGCATCGCATGCCGTCGAGCTGAATAAAACGCTTTATAAATAATAAGATAAAAATACCTATCTTCACTTGTACATCTCGCCTGCCTGCCCCCCCCCTCGCCCGCCGGTGCAACAGGATTAGCCGAGGGAAAAAAGCGAGTTTCCGGAACTTCCGGGTTCGTGTTCTTCAAATAACGCAGAATAATTTCTCTGAAGACTGAAATAAGCGCAAAGATTATAGAAATTAGAAATTTGTTATTAATTGCAGACCTCCTCGACCAAAGAGAGATAAATATTCTTTTGAATTTTCTTATAATTAGAACGGCTCCAGATAAAGTGAATAAAACATTTCAAATCTTGATACACACATGCAGGTACCGCATAGATATGTGTGTAATACATTTTTTTTTTTTTTTTAATAAATACCTCGGCAGTTAATTACTGATTTCAAGATATCACATGGTGGTTGCACATGCATACAGACAGGCCAACGTGTTTACTAAGTAAAATCCGCTTTCATATAAATAGAAACGTAAATAAAACTTAAGAATGAAATAAATTAGGAAACATAATTGTTTTTGTTAGAACCGTTGTGGAAGCTTTAAAAAAAGCAATATTGTAAGGCATTGGTTGCCAACCTTTTCAATGTGTTGAGCTACTTTCGTAATTTTGGAATAAACAGTGAGCTACCTAGTCCTAAGCGACGTAAGCACACCTAAATGAAATAATGCACATTATTGATTTTACGAACTAATACATACTAATAATAAACTAAAACTAAACAGAATAAATCTGTACCTACCAATCGTAGGTGTTTGAAAAATAAACAAGATTTTTATGCAGTCACAATGGCATGTTACATGCGATTTAATAATAAAAGTGAATAAAAATAAATTTTAAACAAAAACATGTGCTGATATAAAATTCATGTTCAATGAGAAGGCTCATCGATAAGTTTTTTAATCTTTACAGTATACTTTGATACAGAGTTTCGAATACAATTATCCAAATGTTCATCTGTACGTCAATTGTGGTATTTACTTTTAATAAACTTCACATTGGAGAAAGCAGATTCACACAAATAGGTTGAACTAAATAACGCTTCTACTTTCAACGCAACACGACATAGAACTGACTATTTTTCTTTACCTACTATAGGCCAGATAAATGTTGTACCTGAGACTAATGGTTTTAAGGCTAAATCATTTTTAAACGCAATCACTTCCATTTCTGTTGCAGAGATCTTCGCCATCGTTCTGCATAACACAAGTTGCAAACTGTTGGATATCAATTTCCATGAAAGGTGAAACAACAAATTGCGCCACTAAAGCCATTTCATTGAAACCTTTAAAACGATTTTTGAAGTTTTCCTTCAACTTAGAAACTATTTCTACATGATACTTACTGTCATAGGGTTCCAATGGATTTTGAGATATCTTTTCTGAAAGAATAGGAAAATGCCTGGTTGATTGGGTTTTGTTCCCAAAATTCAAGCTTTTTGATAAATGCTTTTATATCAGAAATCATTTCCGCTAGTTCTTTGTCCCTCCCCTGAAGCTGTAAATTAAGTTCATTTAATTTTTCGGTAATGTCCACAAGAAATGGTAGTAGCAAAAGTTGCATAGATAACATTTTTACAGATGCAGATGTTCGTCAAAAAGAAATCTTTGATCCCTGTTTATCTGATCACAATGCCCTATTGATAAAAATAAACTTATACAGTGAAGTACATAATCCAGTACAACCCGTAAGAAAATTTACTCAATCACTACTGCTTAATCTTCTCGCCGAAGACTGGAATGATATTTACAATAATACTGATCCAAATGAAATAAATAAGTTTCTTAACATATTCGATGATTCTATACCTCTGCAGATACCTCGACAGCGTAAGAAAAATAATTTGCCGAATGCATCACACAAAATTAGACAAATTAAAGAAACATTAAATCTTATTCACGATTCTTATAAAGCTACCGGAGATGAAACCATTTGTTCCATTTGGCATTTAATCAATAAAGAAACAGGCAGAACCAAGGAAGCTGGGAATAATACACCTTCAGCTGATCGATTTGGAGCATTCTTAAGCAGCGTAGTGGATGACACATCAGATAACATCTCTTACCAAATAACACCTCCAGAAATCCTCTTAAAAAAAGTTTTGGTGAATGGTGCCTCCTTTTTCTTCTTTCCTATATGCGCTTCGGATATTATGGAGTTCATAAAATCTCTTAAACCAAAAATTACTAAAGATATCTTTGGATTAGACGCTTAAATTATAAAATTCGTTGCAAGTGCTATATGCCACCCCTTAACAGATATTGTGAACAGCTGTCTACAACATGGAATATTTCCACACAACATGAAAATAGCAAAAATAATTTTAATACACAAAAAAGGAGACGAAATTGACCCCAATAACTTCAGGCCTATTTCCATTCTACCAATTTTCTCGAAACTCTTGGAAACCGTAATGCTTCAGCAACTATCAGCTTTCTTGCAGAAAACAACTATCTAACCAAGGAACAATTTGGCTTCCGTAAAGGGAAAAATACAGTCGATGCAGCGTTATCACTTACTTCATATATTTACGAAGCTTATGAAAACCACAAGGACTGTAAAGCGCAGTTCTGTAACCTTAGTAAGGCCTTCGACTGTATGAATCACAAGCTCTTCGTGGAAAAAGCTGACTACTACGGAATTCGGGGTACATCCCTGGATCTGTTGAGTTCCTATCTCAGTGGTAGACAACAAATCGTACATCACAATGGTAATTACAGCAAACCGCTAACTGTAACACAAGGGATTGCCCAAGGCTCCTTATTAGGACCTCTGTTCTTTTTAATTTACGTCAACGAATGCCATCCAATTTAATCTGTAAATCGGTCTTGTATGCCGACGACACAACAATAATATCTTCAAATGAGAACGATATACTTCTACAACAAGATTTCGAGAGTGCGAGGAAAGAAGCTGATGTTTGGTTGACCGCAAATAGGCTGCACCTCAATAAATCCAAGACAACAATAGTTCACTTTTCTACTAGTAGGTAAAAGAATTTTAACCAGTCTGCAACCTTTCTGGGACTCCATCTAGATTCGAAGCTAACGTGGAACTGTCACCTTCTCCATTTACTTAAAGAATTACCCAAGGCAGTATATGCAATTCGACGAATTAAACAAATAATTAATACTGAAGCAGCAAAAATCGCCTATTACGCTCTTTTTCATTCTAAGAAGACATATGGGATTCTAGTGTGGGGACATGCACCAAATACAAAAGATGTCTTGAAGCTCCAGAAGAAGGCAGTGCGCGAGGTAGAAGGAACTCCGAATACTGAGAGTTGTAGGCCTCTATTCCGTAAATATAAAATTCTTACTTTACCTTGTGGTTATATTGTTCAACAAATACTCAATGTAAAAAAACACAGACTTCAATATAAGACACGTTTCGAGGAACACTCTTATCCTGTGAGATCAGGCTCGGACTTAACAGTCCCATGTCATAGATTAAAAACATCCGGCCCAATTTCCTCGGGAACAGCCCTCTTCAATAAAATTCCAAAGTCGTGGCAGGAAAGCTGCTTGAAGGTCCTAGAAACAAGGCTAAAACATCACCTACTAGAAAACCCCTATTACTCCATGGAGGAATTCCTACAAGCGTCATAATACTGTGTAATTAATCTTTTTCTTACATATATATTTACAGCTTTTTTGACCTGACTATGTACATATAGTTTAATAAAGCTTATTATTATTATTATTAAAACCAAAATCTCTAAGCCAGATTGAATTTTCCAGTTCAGGAATCGGTTCATCGCGTTGTTTGAAAAATGGCAGATAGGACATCGTTGAAACGTTTCAGCACTCGCGATCGACGGGTTGGGGACCACTGTTGTAAAGTATAGGTGGCTAATAATTACGAAAAGAGAAGGGATGTATTATCCTTTACTTTCAAATTTATCAATTTTGACAAAGCTATGCTCTTCTAGCTGTGAGTGTGAGTGTGAGAAAGTTCTTTGTTTTACTTCACTTTTTTTTCAATTCTTCTCTTTGCTCTTTTACCAAAATTTTAATCAAATCATAAAAAGCCAGGAATCACCCTTAGCGCCCCTTTTAAATGGAATGAAATTTTAACCCTTGTCCGTCACTACATACATATGTATATTTCTCGGAATTTCTTTAAAGAGAAAATATATATAAATGTATAAACTCAAAATAACAACGATTTGAAACTGTGTATCGTCGATTAACAATTACAACAATTTTTAAGAGATACACATAATAATTACAGATTAAATCGATATGATAAAGTCACGACGTTATCATGCGAAAACAAAGCAAATTCACGTTAAAAATAATTTTATAATAAAAGAAATAACGTCATTTTGCAGATTAAAAATAAAACGATGATACTAGATGCTAATGGAACCTCAATCCCTTCTGCCAATGACATAACGACCAAACATCTACTCCTGGTGTGAGTTTTAATCCGATGCCAGCAGCCCTTTTATTTGGTTCCAACCGGAATTTCAGAATACGTAAAAAAGACTGCTATAATTTTCACAATTGCCCTATGGGTGAGTCATCGAGGCGTTCCTTGAATCGACTGCTCTCTTTGATTTAAAATAAATAATTTTTTTATATAGCGGCCGCAGAAATAACGTCATTTTGCATGTTAAATAAAATTATGTTCTCTAATCACATAGCTAATTGGCAAATAAATTTACGTTTTCTCAACCAAGCGACGATATTAAATGCTAACGGAACTTCAAATCACTTCTGTCAATGACATAACGACCAAAGAACTACTCGTGATGTGATCTTTAATCCAATGCCGGCAGCCTTTTTGTATGGTTTCAACCGGAAATTCAGATTACGTTAAAAAGCTGCTATAATTTTTACAATTACCCTATGGGTGAGTCATCGAGGCTTTCCTTGAATCGACTGCTCTCTTTGATTTAAAATAAATAATTCTTTTTATACAGCATTTCGGCGATTCTGTGATAACGCAAGATGACAAAGCAAGTCGAATGTTTATTCAATTCAACTTACGCGATGTTCTTAATGAATTGCAGAAAATGCCGGTTTCTTACAATATTTTACGTAAGACAAGATTTTTGTGTAAAACAAGCCTTTTTTTCTGTATTTTTTGGCATTAAATGAATAAATCCGATCGCTTACCTCACTTTCTAAAGAAATGACTCGTGACCCTTACAGGGAGATCGAAATTAATTGTCCTGATACTGCACTGCTTTCCACAAGGTTGATATCGATACTTACATCTAAATATTAAAATTAAATCCCAAGATTATGTTGACAGTTCATTGCTGTACATTTATCAAAAATGGTTTATTTCATTGTAATGACAATCTAACTAAACAATAATTATATTCTTTATTAATTAGGTTAGGTTTAGATGTATGTTTCATGTATGTTCTATGCACATCACTGCCTTTCGTTCTAATCTTCAAGTGATAGATGTAAATATTGATATCACGCTTACGGAAGGTAGTGTAGGATCAGGACAATCAATTTCGATCTCCCTGTACTTTTATTCAGACACAAACATGTTTCGCTTTGAGTTAGAATTTTTCGCGTGCGTTTATCTTAAATAGTGAGCAAACGTTTCGTGTTCTGTTCCACCTTTTTCCAAATTTTAATGAAACAGTCAGTATATTATTATACACATCTTATTCACGACTTGATAGAGTTACCCACGTTGCTCTTATTGAAGAAATCTCCATAAACACCTAGTAATCAAACGGCGACTTTTTTTTTGTTTAAATAACTTGGAGACAAACATTTTCCTAAGTATATCTAGTTTTGGAGATCGCTTTTTACGTACAGAAAGTGTTTCTCCAAACACACGACACTAATTTTTACTTATTTGCTATGAAGTAGCATCATCACCAAACATAATCTATGCAAAATAATAAATTATCCTCGACACGAAGTAGCTATAATTTTAATTTAATGGCTCATGTATCCATGGATTCTTTGCAAATACCAACTGTTACAAAGTAATTGTCTGAACACTTGATTTAAAAAAAATAGTAGCATAGTAGATGCAACTAAAGAAGCATTTATTATTTTGTTAACTCACACAAGATTAAGTATAATGGATTGCTTTAAAACATAATTTTTAACTACGAATGTTTTAATTAGTTAAAACAGAACGCGCTAAACATTTTAGTGATGGAAAACGAAAGCTCATACAATGACACTTATTTGCTCCAGCGAATGGAATGAAATGAACATGAAAAATCAGAAACCACGGGGGCGTAAAAGGAGCATCCTAAATCCGCCTCGAAGGACCAAAAAAAAATTAAAAAAAAACCGGCGGTATCTCAAAAGAAGAGAGAAAGTGAACGATTCCTCGCTTATCTTAAGTCTTGAGTCAGCTTGAGCCTGAAGGTTGACCCTTGGTGGTTGCATTCAGCGGTGATTTCGAAATTTTATGCAGAGTATGACTGATCATCTTTGCCTGAACGTAAAAGGATAGTAATTTTACTGAAAATATAACTCTTATATTATTTAAATCCCAATTAAACTTTATGCACAGCTTCTTTAACTTTATGCTTTTCAATATGCATAAATTAATTTTATGATACGACTATTTGATGGTGTTTATACGGAATGTTTTAATCACAAGGAAGTAACCAATAAGAAGGTGTCTTTAATGCATGCCTTAGCATTTATGGTTACGATGAAAGGTGACGAACTTTCAAAGTCACAGATTGTTAGTTGTTAATTCGTTAAATTGAAGTTCACATATCTCAGTTATTTGATTTTTTTTTTTAAATATGGTGTACTTAATAGAATTGCATTTTCTTTCATTTACGATGATAAAATACAGGTGTTCCATTTGAAGAAAGTTTGTAGTGGAAGATATCTCGAAAACTTGACATTAATTATTTTTTTTTGTTTACATATTTCTAGTCAGCGGAAAATTTCAAATAAATCTGCTAATTTGATCGACTCTGTAGCTCCAAAAATAAGAAAGTCGACAGTGGTGCCGACTTACTTTGAAACAGACTGTATAGGCTCGTGACGAAATCCCCTTTCGCAGTAAAAATTTTTGGCGACGTTTCAGCAGTCGTCCCGATGAGGTTCAAGGTCAAAATTTTACATGTTTTTCTCGGATGGCCATAGAAAGGCTGTGATGAAAATATATCGCGTATTTTTTGTCGAAAACTACAATATTGTAACGAGCACAACAGTTTTCTTGAACTTTAAGTGATTCTAGCGAATTAAAAGAAAACAGAATTATCCTCACAGTTCACGTTAACGTTAAATTAAAGTTTATTTTTCAAGAGAAATAAATGGTAAACATACAATACAGAAATAAACACGAATTCGAAAAATTCAATTGTTCAGGCTGACCGATCTATGTCAACCAAAAAAAAAATAGAATTGTCTTTACAGTTCAATCGAAGCACGATAGATGGTGTCGAAAATCAAAATTTGAATTCCACTAAATCTATTTTTAAAGGCGACTTCATGGGCAGACATAAAAATATGGTTCAATTGATTAAGGGTTGGCCAAGTTACGGGCGAACTAAGAAAAAAAAAATAATAAAATTTTCCTTGCGGTTCTCACGAAGCACTATAGATGGCGTTGGAAATCAAAATTTGAATTTCACTAAATCTATCTTTTTAAAGTCGAGTAAAATGAAATGTATGACATAAAAAAAGTACAATTAAAATTGTTCAGGTGGCTGAGTAACGTTTGCGAACAAAAAAAAATACAATAAAATGTTGTTTGTAGTTGACATGAGCCCAATAGATGGCGTTGAACGAATTTCACGGAAACTCAGAACTTGAATTTGGCTTTAAAAAAGAATACTGCAACGAGCACAGCAGTTTTCTTGAAGTTTATAAAAGGTAGCCGCAGTTCGCGCAGAGTTGAAAAGCTTAGTGTAGTAGAAGACAAGGTTTGCAACATGACTCATTCTCATTGATTTCTCGATGATAATGCTACTATATTATCTGAAAATTTCTTTTGTTATAATGTGAATTCTTGCAATACTTGCATCATATCTACAATCTGCTGCTGCAATGACCTCAGAAGTTTTTAGAACTCTTTGAAAACGAGGAAATATATAGAGGCAAATCCTTAATTATATGCAGAGAAATGACATCAAGGATTTTTGGAATAGGCTATGGAGCCTATTGCCTCCGTTGCTTCAGAAAAAACTTTTCCGTTTCCTGGACCTCTGGACACTATTCTTCTTGCTTGGTTCCAGTTGAGCCCCTTTTCTTTAATATTTTAGTTATGTTCCTGTCCCATGTGTTATTAAGTCCGCCTTTCCCCCTTTTCATTCTTATTTTCACTTCCCATAACTCGTTTTTGCTTTTCTGATGTTTTTCATTCGGCTTATATGGCCGAGTCATCACATTTGTTTTCTTTTTAATATTTTCTTAACTTTCAGTCTTACTCTAATTTCTGCGATTCTTATCTTGTCCGACTTTGTTTACTCCTTCTATTTTTCTCAAAATCTTCATATCACAGGCTTTTCTCATTCTCATTCTCATTCCCGTATCCTCATTTTTCTCATTCCTCTATCCTCACTTTTCTCATTCCTCTATTCTCCATTTTTCTCATTCCTATACTCACTTTTTTCATTCCTTTATCCTCGCTTTTCTCATTCCTCTATCCTCATTCCTCATTCCTCATTCCTCGTTCCTCATTCCTTATTTGTCACTGTCACATCCATATTAGGTTTAAGTCTCAAAGATTTATTCCCAAAAATTGTAACTTATTTAATTTTGATTATTCTAGGTATGCGATAACACTCCATATTTTTGACCATTTCAGGTCTTTCTAAAGTTGCACATGTCACAAAGAGAAAGAAATGGATGATAGCGAATTAGCAATGATAGTTTCCTTCTCCCTATGACACAAACCAAGATTGCAATTGTACAGCCTTTACTAACTCGTTTTTGGTCATCTTTAATTCCCCTCCACCTCCTTTCAGAAAAATAATTTTTATAATAATGTAGTATAATTTTTTCCATTTGAATTAAAGTGATTTTCATTTAGGAAAATATATTAGACCACCCAACCCCCAGATTCTTTTAGATAAACACAAACAACAAAACCTGTTTATGCGCAGCTAATTGAAAAGCTTTCAATTTTGCAACTTTTGATTACAGACTAATTTTCTAAAGTTGCCGATTCGAGAGGCAAATACTTTGCGTAAAATTTTAATAGACATCTCAAACTATTACAACATGTTGTCATGTCGAGTAATAAGTGCCTTTAAACAGTTTCAAATATGCTCTAAACACATGTTGTCCGTGTGCGCGATTACATTCCCGTTCCATTAAGTCCGCGAGCCGCTATATAATAGCAATAATTATTTATTATTAAATTAATTATAAAGAAACGCATTAATTACGAGATATAAGCAATGGAAATTATTGGCATTTAACTTATGCGAACTCATAATTTAAATATAGTTTCTACGCATAACTCGTTTAATTACGCGCTGCTAATTTTCCGCATCGCTTTATCTGAACCTGCAAGAATCTGTGCATGCTTCAGGTATTCGCAGGATAAGGAAAACTTTTACACCAAAAAAAAATGAATTACAGTCTTAATTAATTGGAAATTTAATTCTGAGTTATTCGAAATCAGGTGAAGAAATGCAGTTTTTACGTAACACTTACGAGGAGGTATTAATAAGTAATTATCTAACCAACAAAAAAAAGTCTCCCCCATAAAATGTTAAGCTCCTTCTACTCGATTGTCTGCCTGGTAGGCATAGTACCATCACACTTCATGGGGAGACTTTTTCTTATTACTTACCGGTACATACTCCTAGAACATTAAAATTTGTTTCGGTATTAGTTTTTGTCGCTCTTGGAAAATTTGATGCGCCATCTGTGACTCAATCGTTATATTAACCGTAATTTTTAAAGAAATTTTAAGACTTCTGCGCCATATTGTAAAACCAGAGCATTCACTAAATAGGTCGAGGAAATTTAACAATAAAAAAAATAGTAAAAAAGCTTTTAAATATCGAAAAAAATTGTTAGTTTCTTAAGTAAAAAAAAAACAAATATCCGAGAACTGTATGAATTTTAAAAAACAATTTGCTTTTTTTTTTAAATTGCCTTCATCGAATTCGAGCAGAGCCATCTACATTCCACTGCATAACTTTAATGTTCACATGAAATTTTGCACTACGTTCTTAAATAAAAACCTTTTGCCAAGCGTCTTGAGGAAATCCAACAAATTCTTTGAGAAAAATCCACTGAAACCAAGTGGATTTGAAAACACCCTGGATATTCCAGAGCCATCTCTTGAGAAGCGTCAGAAACCTTTTTGAAGTGTTTTAAGAATGATAATCGAAATATGAAGAAAAAATTATATTTTCTACAAAGTGATCTACAAAATATAAAGCGCCATCTTTTGATCGTCGACGAAAACTTTCATTAAATTCTTTAAAATTAATCAGAACGAATATTTCGAAAATAAAAAAAAAACTACAACAGTTTGTGGAAAAACAAAAGAAGTAATCAAAACTCATAGAATTTTTGAAATTTATTCCGTAAATTAATGGAATAATCGAATTTAACGTTTGACAGTTTACAGCGACATCTATGAGCCAGTGATTGGAGCAATAAGTTGTCTTCTCCAAATTTTCTTAAATAAAGCCATCTATTGACAGGCATTGAAATTTGTTTTTGGCGAAAACCCATTTAAATCAAGCGCAAAAATCCTTTTGTAGAAAATTCATTTCTAGTTTATTTTTTCATTCGCCGTAGAAATTCGTATTTGCAATTTTCTATTCTAATTCTAATTTAACGGTTGATAGTTTAAAGCGCCATCTATGATCCAGTGATTGTAATATTCGTATAATAAGTTGTAAAAATCAAAACTTCGCCAAATATGTTTGAATAAAAAAAAAGCAGTGAAACGTAACGACTTGAAAATTTCGTATAAAAGTTCCAGAGCCATCTTTTGAGAGTCATTGAAATTTGTTTTTGGCGTGTTTTAAGAATTGATGGGAAAACGAAAACCCATTTAAATCAAACGCAGAAAATTCGAATTTATTTTTCCATTCGCCGTAGAAAGTTCATTTTTACAGTTTTCTAATCGAAACCTAATTTAACGGTTGGTAATTCTTAGCGCCATCTATGAGCTACTAATTGTAATTTTAGTACAACAAGTTGTAAAATCAAAACCTCGCCAAACGTGTTTCAATAAAAAAAAAAACAGTGAAACGTAACGACTTGAAAATTTCATATAAAAGTTCCGGAGCCATCTTTTGAGAGTCATTGAAATTTGTTTTTGGCGTGTTTTAAGAATCGATGGGAAAACGAAAACCCATTTAAATCAAACGCAGAAAATTTACTTCGATTTTATTTTTCCATTTGCCACAAAAAATTCATATTTACACTTTCCTAATCGAAACCAAATTTAATGGTTCATAATTCATAGCGACATCTATGAGCTAGTAATTGTAATTTTAGTACAAGTGTAAAATCAAAACCTTTGCCAAATATGTTTAAATTGAAAAAAAAATCAGTGAAACGTAGTAACGTTAATCAACAAGTGAAAATCCACTTGAATCGAACGCAAAAGATCTTCCTGCAGAAAATGATTTACAAAAAAAAGGCTTGAAGCGAATATTTAGAAAATAAAAGGTACTATATTATGAATTAACATGCAAACCAAAATAAAAATAAAATCAAATTACAATAATACAATTTAACAAATAAAATGCATAAAACTAAACGTTCACTTCCAACAGTTGACGTAATATTAATTTTATTAATACTAAGAGCGACATCTATTATTCGATAGTGAAAGTTTCTTACATGTTGCTATAATATTCTAGAAGTTCCCCAGTTTAATTATAATTTAAATTTCGGGCAGATAGAAGCAACTTGCATAAACAACTTTAATAACTTCAAAAATAATTAATTCAAATAGCTTGCAAATGCACTTTTGTTTGAATCTAGTAAGTGAGTAGGGGTTGAGATCGCCATCTCTTGTTGAATATAGGAAACTCTTTCGTTTCTGTTATATTCTTCTGTTTTGTTTTTTAATGAATGAATTCTATAGTAAATATATTTTTTTTTTAATCTGAATATTTTTATAAGGCTATATTATTCACTGATGTATGTATATAGTTTGTTTCAAGAAAGATGCACCAAACTCGGTATGATGATAGATATCGTAAAAAGAAATGTTTTCTATACCTTTTTTTTAAACGAATAAATTTTGAAAAAAACAAAGGAAGAGGATAATCGTATATTTTTAAAACGTACAATAGATGAGGACGAACACAATTCCTAACCTGCCTTAACCCCCGTTCAAAGAATCGGTTTATTGCTTTATTGCCCTATAAAATGTCGCACCTCAGATGATATGACGAAATACATTTAGTCCGTTCTTATTAACGTTATAGTAAGGAGCGAAGCATAATTTCCGTTAATTTGGTATAGTTTATATTCTTCATTTTTAAGTTTCTTAGTGTGGATAAGTGTGTTTGTGTATGTGTTGGTGTGTTTGCGATGAGCGATTTCACGTTTCGAGAATACGCAGATATGCATTTGTTTATACGGGGAAGTCGGAGAAACGCGCGATTGGCAGCACGTCTGTACAAGGAACGGTTTCCTAATCGTGAACGACATCCGCATTATGACACGTTTATCAGGGTAGCTCAGCGACTACGCGATGCAGGCTCTCTTTTACCTGAACAACGAGTCAGGGGCGAGGTTAGGCTACCTCACGTTGCAAACGTAGAAAAAGAGCTTCTCAATACATTTGAGAAAGACCTCAACATACATAGTTGTGTACATCATATGATGTACACGTTGGATACAGGAATAAATAAAAACCCGTTGCAAACGTTAATTATCGTACATTATTAAGACTCGGCAAATTTGATGTAATTACGGTTTGCGTAAATGTCAGTGCGACGCTAATAAATGCACATTCTTTCAAAGTTTTCACCTTTAACACGTCTTGCGGTCAAGGGTAGAATTAAAAGCCTCTCATAAATTCTTTCGTTTACGATAGATTTATTGCCTTCTTGCAGCCGTGTGCCATACATAAATAAATTTAAATCGCTCGTTTCACGGACACATCGACTCCAATTAATGCAAATTTCAAAATGCTGCGATTGCAAAATTGTATTAAAATATTTTGTTCCAAATAATGTCAGAAACGTTTCCCCGAAGTTTGGTGTACCATCACTGAAACACCCTGTATATGCTATATATGATAAAAAAATTACATTAAAAAAGATGCTGGCAGGACCATTAACTGGTGCCCTCTTTACGAAGCTGCTTTCAATAAATTGATAATTTTAAGCGAGTTGAACCGTGGCCACAAAGTTGGCCATGTCTTAAGTAATTAGGCATCTCTTGTCGCTTTCGTAATCTTTCTTGCATTTACCATTTCTATTATTGCTTTACAACATTTACATTAATATTTGTAATAACCAAGTAAACGCTGAATAAATGAAGTTTGTCATTTTTAAATGATGAAGATCGCCATCTCTTGTCGACTTTTGAAATCATTCTTGGTTTTGCTATCTCTATTATTATTTTACAATGTCTCAATCGTCATTACTTTCTGTTTATTTATTTCGAAATAGAGCTATGAAAATACAAATGTCACTTTGAAATGGTGACAGCTATCCCAACGACGTCGCCATTGTGGCTCCATTGGCTTTACTTATCGCGTTACTTTGGTAATCTAGGGACTTTAAGTTTAAGTACTTAAGACCGCCATCTCTTGACGACTTTTGAAATCTCCTTCGATTTTGCTATCTTTATTGGTGTTTTACACGGACTCAATCACTTCTTCATTTACGTTTGTATTACCCAAGAGGTCGTTCTTGTAGACGCCTTTTAAGTGAAGTTACTCGTGTTTAAGTTGTAGGAGCGCCATCTCTTGTTGACTTTTGAAATCTCTTTCGACTTTGCTATCTCTATTATCGTTTTACACAGACTCAAACGTCCTTACTTTCAGTTTATCCAATCTTCTTCAATTATGTTTGTTTTACATAAAAGGTGGACCTTGTAAGCACTTTTCAAATGGAGTTGGTTGAGGTTAAGTAGTTAGGAGCGCCATCTCTTGTCGACTTTTGAAATCTCTTTCGATTTTGCTATCTCTATTACTATTTTACATAGACTCTTCACTTATGTTTGTTACACAGACTCAAACGTCCTTACTTTCAGTTTATCCAATCTTCTTCAATTATGTTTGTTTTATCTAAGACGTGGACCTTGTAGGCGTTTTTCAAATGGAGTTGATCGAGATTAAGTAGGAGCGCCATCTCTTGTCAACTTTTGAGATCTCCTTCGGTTTTGCTATCTCTACTTTTACACGGACTCAATCGTCATTCCTTCCTGTTTATCAATTCTTCTTCACTTATGTTTGTATTTCCCAATCTTGTAGACCCTTTTTAAATGAAGTTACTCGTGTTTAAGTTGCTAGGAAGGAGCGCCATCTCTTGACGACTTTTGAAATCTTTTTTTTTGCTTTTGCTATCAATTGCGTTCAGTTATATTTGTATTACCCAAGAGATAACGCTTTTCAAATGAAGTTGAGCGTGTTTAAGTAGTTAGGAGCAACATCTCTTGTCGACTTTTGAAATCTCTTTCGATTTTGATATTTCTATTAGTGTTTTACACAGACTCATTCGTCTTTCCTTCCTATTTATCAATTCTTCTTCACTTACGTTTGTATTACCCAAGAGGTGGTTCTTCTAGACGCCTTTTAAATGAAGTTATTCGTGTTTGCTAGGAGCGCCATCTCTTGTCGACTTTTGAAATCTTTTTTTTTGTTTTTGTTGTCAATTGCCTTCAGTTATATTTGTATTACCCAAAAGGCGACGCTTTTTAAATGAAGCGTTTAAGTGGTTAGAAGCGCCGACTTTTGAAATCCTTTTTACCTTTACTGTTTCTATTGTTATTTTACACCGTCTTAATCATCATTTATATTTGTTTTACTCGTGACCTTTCCAAGGTATATTTTTATGCCTTTCACTTGCATTGCCCATTCTAGCATTTGTTTCGTTGACCTTTCATTATCCCTCATTTGCTTCAGTATCTTCTGAGAGTGGATTGTTTACTTTGTTATATAATTTCATCGCTGCGTCATCTCTTGTTTACTTCAATAGTTTTCGCTCCGTGTCCAAAATTATGTACAGTGCATAGTTTGCTTGAAAATAGCATAACATTATCAAGCACTATTAATTTTGTACATCTCAGTTTATATTTTCTACATACGTAATCATAGTCATCACGATTAGAAATGCGTTAATAATTGAAATTGTAATTCTTATAATCAGGCAGAAAGAAAAATCCGTTATCCATCGCCGTTACTCAACAACTCGGAGTTAAATTATTTTACTGCAATCAAGCTGCAAAAAGAAGCACCGTGCGATTAGAATCGCCATTTTATTTACCGAAGTTTCAGTATTAAAAGAAAAGGAAATATAATTGCGTTTGTGTTATCATCGTTCTGGTGGAAAGAGCGAGCGAAAGAGAGAAAAGCATTAAGACACCTGTTGCAAGCAAATGACATAGTGGTGAAGGAAGCGAGTCATTTCAAGCTTCATTTTTTTGGGCACAGAATGTACAGTCACGGAGTCGAACGATTAGGCTTAATTAAATAAATTACATGTCTCTATTTCACAAGAATTGTGGTTTGTGAAGGTTACGTAGTGCGATGCATTGTTTCACGGATGCGGATTTGCGTCTGTGCCTCCTCGCCAGATTGTTTTCGCATTGCAACAGTCGTCAACATTTATATATTAATTGCAAAATAATTGCAAGGCTTATTTTTCTATTGTCTCAGAAAAGAAAACCTCAATTAAACCACTCGCAATTATCGCTGGGATTATCAGAATTAATCGATTCTGATAATCACCAAGTCACTCAAGATTTTTTTTAATACTAGTTTGCAGTGTATGATATATAGGAATTGATGACATATATTTTTTTTAATTTTTAGTGATTTTGTTAATTAGTCGTTTCGTCTTCATAATTTCTTCATTACGTAGACATGAATACAGAGAAGAACGTCTGAATGGATTAAATTTAAAAAGAATTAAAAAAATACGTAGTAATGTTCTGTCGGTTTCATGCGTACCCGCAATAAACATTAAAAATGAAATAATGCGTAGTGTAAACATGATAAATTTAAAAATGGGAAAGTGTGGTGCGCACAAACAGGGGCGGGCCAAAATACAAGCGCCCCGCTGCTTTCGAAATTAGCTCAATGCCACCCTGCTGATGTGAACCCCATCGAGCCTATTACTACAAACTAACATATTGTTTCAAATTTAGGCGGCGCTTTTGATATGTTAATGTATGAAAATCGTGGTTTTTAATTTAATTATCCTCGGATTTTAATGATTTTGTGGTGCAGAGAGGAAAAAAAAACGTTTTTTTTTAATTTCGTCAGGTAATTTTCTGGCGTAGTCCAATTTTACGAATCTTTTTTTTTTTGTTCGTTTTCGCTCGACGTGTTTAATGGGTTCGTGCTCGTTTATCTTTTGATAGAACGTTTACAATATTATTTTTAATTTATAACCCTTCGTTTTTATTTGTTCGTTTTTTACATGTAATTTAATTAGGGAATTCACGACAGGTTCTAAAAAAATATTTTGCTTTTTGAAAATCATAATAATAATGAAATGTCATTATTTATAATTAATGTCACAGAATCAAATAAACACGAATTTATAATAAAAATACTATAGGTCTAGTTGGCAACAGTGGATCAGTTGGGTACAATGAATCAGTGTAGGCAAATCGAAAGAGGATAAAGTAATTTTCTGAATAGCCCTCGTATGTACGCCATTTCAGAAGAAAAAAACGTAAATTACTTGTGCTAAATGATCCATACGTATTATTTTCACTAATTTATTTCGAAATGAAAAATAAATTGATTGAAACGCACCGTTTTGAGAGAGAATGTGACGAAAAAACGAAGCAATTACGGAGTAGACGATATCATTAGTCCGGACCTATTGTTAAGGCCTTTTTTTCCCTCCCGGGGGCCATTACTAGGCATGCTGCGATCTTTGTCAGTTTTATAAATGAATATATAGGCGTGAAATTCAGCAATCCGCCGAAAATAAGCTGTTCTATATCTCATTATGGACTCGTTTTGTTGGATTTTTGTCTTCAAACTATTACGTGATACGCTTCGTCAGCTTTCTTCAAAACAGGTTGTTTGTATTTGTAATTTATGGAGCGTTTTTCATTAATTTCTTTAAATTTCGAGTTAGAAACACAATGATTTTTTTTTTGTTTTATATTGAATTCGTTTTGAGCCAATCTATTAAGAGTGTGACCGTGACATATTCGATTACGGACAGTGTTTCTCTCCTCTCTGTTTAGGTCTCGTTGTTTGGCTTTTTACGACGTAACTTAATAATTACGCACGGTAACTTTGATATTCATATCGCTAATTACAAACTGTAATTACGGCAGCTTTCAATTATTAATTAATTAATTAGTCAGCTGATCGTATCGTTGCAATGCAAAAAGCGATCGCATATAAATCATATGCGATAAGTTAACTAGTTTACGTTATTTAATTTTTCCTTTCTTTTAATTATACCAAGAAATTTTAAAGTTAATTCAAAAAAACATTCCGAATAAAAACAATAAATAATACAGGGTGTCGACAAATGGTGGTACTAGTTTATAAGCCTCTTCGAAACGAACTTTTTTCTGTTTGAAATTCATTCATACTATACTATAAAGAAATTTCATTTGCGAACTTGATAAAAAAATGTTATTCTAAATAATGACACACTGTTTGAAGCGCCATCTATTATAAATCCATAATAGTTTCAATCGCGACATCCTGCGATCACTTTTGGACCTAAGATTGCATTAGGAATGATAAATTGCAACCAGTTTGCTACTTAATAAGTCATTCCATACAAGGCGGTCAAGTGTGCTGTGAAAGCACATTGAAAGATTTAAAAATTTTATTGAAAATTAGTTTTGTTGCAGTGGATTCCTCGAGCGTCCTCTATACAGCTGCTTCACGATTGAAACTGTTCATTACTATTACTTCGCAATTGCGAATAACCTTGGACAGGTCGGTTTGGTTTGCAGTGGAAGTCTCGAGCTATGTTTCTGCTGACGAAGCCCCAAATAGGGCCGAAACAGCTGTACAGAGGATGCCCGAGGAATCCCCTGCAATCACGTAATAACAATCTTTTTTGAAAATTTGATCGAATGTGAAGACGACGTCAGCAAAAGCTTCATCAAAGGTGTTGGGGAAATTCAATAATTAAAAAAAAAGTCACTGAAATAAAATCATTTGAAAAAATTTGATAAGTCGCAGAGACATCTTGCGAGCAACTTCGAAAATTTTTTAACGTGTTTAATAAGGATATTTGTTATTAATAAAAATGCGAAAGAGCTCGTCTAGGAGCAATATTAAAGGATAGGTGGGGGCGCATACCGTTAACTCTGTTCCTGCTCCGCTTTTAACTATTCTTTTTATTTCTACTCTATTTTAGCCAAATACAATTTTCTTCTAAAATTTAGTCTTTTTACTTTTAGAATGAATCAAAATCAATATTTTAAGAAACGAAAACTGTATTTGAAGGCCATCTATGAATCACTAGTTACATTAACCATATTATTTGGAAATATCGCAGAGACATCTTTTGAGCAATTTCGAAAGAAATTTTTAACGTGTTTAGTAAGGATATTTGTTATTCATAAAAATGCGAAAGAGCTCGTTTAGGAGCAATATTAGAGAATAAGAGGGGAACGGGTTAACTCTGTTAACTGTTAACTCTGTTCCTGCCTTCGCTTTCAACTTTTCTTTTTATTTTTACTTTATTTTAGCCAAATACAATTTTCTTCTAAAAATTAGTCTTGTTACTTTTAGAATGAATGAAAACCAATGCTTTAAAAAGATAAAACTGTATTTGAAGCGCCATCTGTGAATCAATAGTTACATTAACCATAATTTTTGGAAATTTTGTTTGAATTGAGAAATCACAAAGACATCTTTTGAGCAACTTCGAAAATTTCTTTAACGTGTTCATTAAGAATATTTGTTATTAATAAAAATGCGAAAGAGCTCGTCTAGGAACAATATTAAAGGATAAGGGGGGCAGGGACGTACACTGTTAACTCTGTTCCTGCTCCACTCTCAGCTATTCTTTTTATTTCTACTTTATTTTAGGCAAATTCAATTTTGCTCTAAAAGTTAGTCTTGTTACTTTTAGAATGAATGAAAACCAATGTTTTTAAAAAAGAAGACTGTGTTTGAAGCGCCACCTATGAATCACTAGTTACAATAACCATAATTTTCTGAAATTTCGATTGATTTTAAAGGCAAATTTCTGAAACTTAAAGTTTCATCAAATGAGGGGAGGAATTAATAATTAAAAAAAAACACTGCTTTGTTTTAGTGATTCATTCGAAATAATTTAATTTGGGAAGTCGCAGAGACAGCTTTTGAGGAACATCGAAATTTTGTTTTTTTTTATGCTTAAGGTTGAGATTAATCAAAATTCCGAGAAACAATTTTAGCCAAATACGAAAGTTCATTTGTACAAAACGATTTACAAAAGTATAAAGCGCCATCTTTTGAGTAGCATCGAACATTTCTTTGCGTGTTTAAGGATGTTTGTTTGGATAAAAATGCGAAAGAATATTTAGGCAAATACAAAAATTCTTTCGTTCTGAAAGCAAGTCGTTTTTACTTTAAGACTGAATAAAAATGAAGATTTCAAAAACGAAAACTTTTTTTCGAAGCGATATCTATGAATCACTAGTTGTCCCAGCTGTCTTGTCTTCTTCTGGATGCCCTCCCCATAGACGCTTCTTAATTTAATTCGGAGGCTCCTGTGGCCGTAGTTCATAATTGGCTTCTGTTTGGAACCTTGTCACGACTGCTTCTACTGTCGACGTTTCGTCCTCCATTGCAGAAGAACTTCCTTAAGGCTGCTGCTGCTGCTGTATTGCTAATGATGAGCTGAATCTCATCATCTAACAAGAAGTAGCAGCAACACCACCAGCAGTAGCAACACCGCTAGCAGTAGGCAACACTGCCAGCAGTAGCAGCAGCCCTGAGGAAATTTTTCTGCAATGGAGAATAAGACGTCGCGTCGGTAGTAGAAGCAACCGTGACGCGGTTCCAACCGGAAGCCAATTCAATAATATTAACCGTCATTATTAAAATTTTTATTAAACTTAAAGATGTCCTCGCCAAATACAATATTGGCGAAATTCAACAATTAAAAATAATCACTGAATTAAAATAATTTAAACTAATTTGGGTTGCCTCGGAGGCAACTTTTGGCTAACATCGAAATTGTTATGAGCACATTCAAGATCGACATTAAACAAAGTGTGAAAAAGAGTGTTGGCCAGATAAGTTCTTTGGCATAAAATAATTTACGAAAGTATGAAGCGCCATCTCTTGACCGTCGAAGAATTTATTCAATTAAATCTTTGAAATGAATAAAAAACCAAAAAAAAAATTATGAAAACGAAACGAATTAAATAAATTCCCGTGGAGTTTGCTTCGATATTATATTGTGAAATTTTTCCCCGAAAGCTTGCAGTGCCATCTATGAGCCGGTAATCGTAATATACGCGTAATATTTTACACAAAATTGTAAAACCAAAGCCAAAAACTCAGGTCCATAACAAATAACAAAAAAAAATGTATAATACTTCATATTTACTAAGAATTTTCGGTGACGATCAAGAGGTGGCGTTGGCGTGATTCATTTTGTGTACAAAAGACAACTTTTACATCATTTAATTCAAATTAATTTTCGCATTAATAGTATCCTTAAAACTGACTAAAAATTTTAGATTTTGGTGTCACAATTTGGCGCAAAATATTACGCGAATGTTACGGTTAGTAACCAGTTTTAAGGGATGAATACTAAGGAGAAATTTAATTTAAATCAAATACAATAGTGTAACTTTCAAAATTCGTAACTTAGAAGCGCCATCTATGAGCCAATAGTTATACTATTTTATTTAAATTGTTTAATTACATTTAAAGACGTCAACACAAATTTGTGAAACCAAAGGCTCCGTCAAATTTGAAATCTTTTGATCAGCACTGAACATTTTTTGAGCATGTTTAAGGATGTTTGTTATTAATAATAATGCCAAAAAAATAAATTAGCCGAATTAAAAAATTCCTTTGTTCCAAAAGAAAGTCGTCTGTATGTATTTACTTTAACTACAAACATAATAATTAAATAAATCCTACTTTAGCCTTCAACAACTTTCAAATTTGAAGCGCCATCTAGGGAATCAGTAGTTTGACTTGAAATAATTCGAGTAATCTCTGAGACATCTTTTAAGGAACATCGACATTTGTTTTTTTTTTTTTTTGATAGTTTAAAGTTGATGATATTAATCAAAATTCGAGAAAAAATTTTAGCCAAATATAAAAGTTATTTTTCATTGAACGATTTAGAAAAGTATAAAACGCCATCTTTTGATCGTCGGAGAATTGATTTTATTAAATCTTTGGAATCAATAAAGGACAGTATTTCAAAAAACAAAACTTCCAGCAATTGTTGCGAAAACAAGACAAATATTTATATGAGAAATCTTCATTGAAAACTAGCAGCGCCATTTATGAGGTACTAACCATAATATTCGCGTAATATTTTGGGCCAAATTGTGAAAACAAAACCTAAATTTTTTACTCAGTTTTAAGGATGTTATTAATGCGTAAATTCATTCGAATTAAATGATGTAAAAGTTGTCTTTTGTGCACAAAATGACGCACGCCAACGCCACCTTTTGATCGTCGCCGAAAATTCTGAGTAAATGTAAAGTATTATCCAATTCCTTTCTGTTTGTTATCGCAGGCTATGATTTTAAGTTAGTAGGTAGGCTGTCATTTTAAATGATAACAAATTTGATGTCATTATAACTTAACTTAAGGATGACGTTAGGTTATTTTAAGAACGATGTTAATCACAAGCACAATAACGATTTACAGACCCCCGAAGCGCCATCTCTTGAACTTCAGCGAGAATTTTGAGCAAAACGAATCAATAAGGACACGGACAAACAGAAAATTTTGAAAACACAAAGCAAATTACGTAAACTTGCATTTACAAAAATTCATATATTTACTAGTTAATTTGCTAACTACGAAAGCGACATCTATTGGTTGGTGGTGAAAGTTTCCTTCGTATTGCTCTATTTTTTTAAAGTTTTATATTCTCTTACCCATCCATATGTTAATGCTAAACATCATCACGACCAGAAACATTTACAAAATGCGTTAATTATTTAAATTGTAATTTCTCCTATTTAAAAAAAAAGTCGATTTCTTTCGGACACCCTATACACTTCCAGCAACAAAATTCCCCGTGAATTAATTAACAAGGCAGTCATCCTCGACTTCTTCCCCCAGGATAAACGTGCACGGAATTAATTGAATCCTGTCGTGAACCTCAGCCGTTTAAACCGAAATTTCCAGGCTCTAATACATCGAAGGCTAACGGAAAATGTCGTGACTTATTTAAATCATTAAACGCTGTTGTATTAAATCGTTCGTGGAAATGCGCGGTTGTAAATTCTGTTTTGTTTTTCTTTTTGAACACATGTTAATAATTGTGTGTGAATTTGTGTGTAATGGAGCTGAGGAAGGAAGTGAACGATTTAATTAAGTTATTAACATATCGGTCTATTTCTATGTAATCTTTACATTCGCATGGTTAACTTAATTTGGTGTTGTAATTAAATTAATTAATAAATGAACATTTTTGGCATGTTGTTAAATATATTTTTTCTACAAAAGTGAGTAACGAAGATACTTTTAGTTTGTAGTTTAGTGTCACTTTTTAAAAAGCAATGCAGAAAAAGTTTTTTACAAACACTAGTGCATAAAAAGTAAAATATAAAATGGGTTGCCTATTTTTAACTTAGTCAAGGCGATATAGTGACGGCAATGACACCAACATGAAACTTACAATTAACTAACCAATTCAGTACCAACTTAATCAAAGTAGTTAATCAAAAACATGAAATCTGTTCAGTTGTAGAGAAAATATTGTTTACAACACGTGTGTAAAAGTTCTTTTTTATCTCTAGTTGCGCACTCGGCTGATTAAAAAGACCTACTCTACACACTAGTTGCATAAAATAACTATTAATTCTAAATTTGTTTGGTTACTTTCGAAATGGATTTGTTAGCTGCTACCTAATTAGAAGAAGTGAAATCTCAACATATCGTAGAGGGAGTTATCGTCGTTGAAACTCGAAAGTTCGCCATCCTAAAATAAAAGCAAAGAAAACCGCAACGAATCTCCGAATCGGCCTCTCTAAATAAGATCCCATTGTAACGATAACAGTGTAATGCCCCAAGTAATCAACCAATCACAATAACGTTGCGTAGTCGGCAGCCAATTAATCTATGTCGATAAGATCGCGATATCAAGGAGTACTCGATTAAGATGAGCCCGGCTCTTCAGAATGTGCACCGTCACGAACCTCTAGCCGCCAACAGTAGTACCATAAGTAATTACCTCCATCCTACCTGGTCCGCACCATTACACCGCATTATTAAATTTATAAAATTAGAAACTTACAATGCATAATTTACGTTATAGTTTATAATAACACGTAATTTTCTTCTTTAATTTAGATTACGTACGAGAGGAGGCGATCCCTTCTTCTTCTCATGGTAAATCCCTTCTTCGTAAATGCTTCTCTTTAAAAATTACAAAAAAAGAACTTGTTATCGTGAGATACTTCTTTAATATGTATTGGAGATTTCTTGCTTGATTAACGAGAATTATTAAAGTTGTTTCTTTTTTGCTCTACCTTTCGTAAAAGTTACAAAAATTATTTCTACTTTCTATTACAAGGCAAGTTTCCAGCTTTGTGGACGAGCAGACATTATCGGCCCGAAAATTTTTGGCCATTTCGGTTTTTAGGGAATTTGAAGTTATGGATCAGGAAATTTTAAAATACCATTGATCTTCTCATGAACTTATATCCTAATTTGTAACAAGTTAACAAAACTAAAATTATTAATAGCATCTATGCCCTCCTCTTGCAGCAATACACGCTGCTAATCTTCTTGGCATGCTTGAGATTAAGTTTCGTATACTTTCTTGAGGTATCCCTTCCCATTCTTGAACAAGCATGTTAGAGAGTTCATCAAGTGTTACTGGTGGTCTCGTGCGTTCTTAATTCTGTTGCCCAAGTGATCCCAGAGATGCTCGATAGGATTGAGATCAGGGCTTTTGGCAGGCCACTCCAAACTTTGGATATTTGCATCTCTCAACGTAGCTGTGACAATGTTAGCTGTATGAGGTTTGCTATCGTCTTGCATAGAAATGAATTCATTGCCGAAATTTTCGGGGTACAATGATCTCGTCTCTATACCTTCTTGCTGTTAGCGACCCATTTCGTATCAAAACCAATTCTGTACGACCATTAAATTGTATGCCACCCCAAACCATTACAGACCCCCCAACAAATTTGTCAAATTCTCGAATGGTACATGGTGCAAATCGCTCGCCTGGTCTTCGTATGACAAAAGCACGGCGATCATTCCTACTAAGAAGGAATCTGGACTCGTCCGAAAACAAAACGGAGTTCCACTACCCCTCGTCCCAATCTTGATGATTTTGACAAAAGTTTAAGCGATTTCTTTTGTGCGTAGCTGTGAGAGTTGGACCGTTTGCTGGTTTTCTAGCAGACAAATTGACTTCTTTTAGTCTTCTTCTTGCTGCTTTGGTAGAAATTTCTTTTCCAGTGGCTAATCGAAGATCATTTTTTAGTTCACGAGATGTTACAAACCGCTTTCTTAAACTCTAAAGTTCGATAAAGGGATCTTCTCTGCGTGTTGTTTTTCTTTTAGCACCTTGTCCACGTCTTCTTTTGAAACTACCAGTGTTTCTGAACCGTGCTGCGGCCCTCAGTACCACAGATTTGGTGGTATTTAGATTTCCAGCAACTTTTCTCTGTGAATATCCTTCACGAAGAAGAATAATCATTTGAGATACTTCTTCTGGTCTACAATGGCGTCTAGACATATTTAATTAACTCAATGCAAACAAATTCACTAATTTTCGAAACAAAAAGCACGCTTCATTAATTAAATGACTTAAGAGGTGTCAACAATTAGGCCTTTTTGTTGTCTTTTCGTTTCCTAGCAGAGAATGCCTTGCTGTTGTCAATTGTTTCATGGCACACTATTTGAATTGTGTTTAATAAACGTCAGTTTAAAAGTCTATTAAAAATAACTTGCCTCAGTTGAACTTGTTTCAACGACAAACGACAAAACACGGCCTCAGTCCAACGACAGGGAAGAAGCTACAGAAACCCACCATTTTTTTGTTACTGAAAAAAAATTGGGTGAGAAAAAAATAAAGTAAATTGAAAGCTGCAGAAATCAGCTGCTGGAGTAGAAGCTCCGACCTTTTAATAATAATAAAAAGTAATTTGGACAAGAAGAAAGTTTTGCGGGAAAAGTAAGAGGAGCAAAAAACTAACGAATAGTCACTGTGGTAAGGTTTGATGAAGAAACTGAAACCCTAAGAGGAACAAAAAGAAATTAAATTGTCAGAGTTTTTTTTTTTTGTTAAATTAGAATTGATATAAAAACAAACAACAAAACTCAGCTCTTTTGGCCTCGATCCAACATCTCTTAAGCTGTCTTTTACGTATAAATCTGGTACGAAGAAATAACCACATCCTTTCTTAGAGAAGAAAAATAAAATCGAATAACAAGAAAAACGAATGAAAATTGCAGAGCCGGAGTAGAAGATGCAACCTTACTTACTACAATAAAAAAAGTAATTTTCAAGAAGAAAAATTTGTGGAGAATGTAAAGGAGAAAAAGGTAACGAATAGTGTTGTGGTGATAAGAGACAAATCGAGGGAGAAGCTAAAGTCCTAAGAGGAAGACAAAAAAATTAAGTTCTCAGAGATTGCTAAATTAGAATACATTAAACAACTGGATTAAAGGATAAACAACAAAACACAGCTGGTTTGGACTCGATCCAACGACGAGGAAAGGGCAATAGAAAATCACTACATTCTTTCTTCCAGAAGAAAAATAAATAAAAAAATTGATTGAAAGCTGTGCAAGCTATCGGCGTAGAAGGTTGCAGGACCTTATTACAATAAAGCAAAATAATTTGGACAAGAAGAATATTTGTGGAAAAAATAAAAGGAGGAGGAGTTAATAATGCAATGGTTCTTGGACTATTTAAAAAAGTTCTGTTGTGTAGAATGACTACATTTGTATTTCAAACGCTATAACTATATTTTACAAAGCCTTATTCTTGAAGCAAAACGTTTGTCTTTTGAAAATCGATTCATATTTTCAAATAATGTCCAGCGTGAATCTTGGAACATTATAAACGAACTACAAGGTAGTAAAAATCGTGCAATATAAATACTATCACTGATGCATCTGCCCGTATAATCGAAGACCCTCTTAAAGCTACAAATACATTAAATAGATATTTTTGTTCTGTAGCTGACAAAATAAAAAGTAACATATTCCAAACAGTCAATCCTTTACATTATATGAAAAATTCTTTTAATAACAACACTTTCTTTTTGCACCAATCGATATATCTCAAATCAAAGTAAAGTTACTCAAAAAATCAAGTTCTGGCGGCATTGACGAAATAAGTTTAAAGATTATTCAATCCGTCCCTTTTTCGGTTTTACAAATATTTACTAATTTAATTAAAGAAAGTTTTCAAACTGGTACTTTTCCTTCATTCCTAAAACATGTTCATGTAATACGACTTCATAAAGGTAGTATGGATCACTGCAGTTTTACAAATTTTAGACCTATAACGCTTACTTCCATATTTTCTAAAATAATCGAGTCAATTGTCAAGAAGTCAACAACGTCATTTCCTGCAACACATAATATACTATTTCCGCTGCAATTTGGTTTTAAATCAAAAACGTGTACTAGTGATGCTATACATAACTGTTTATCATTTATTTTCGAAAATTTAAACAAGGGATCCTCTGTAGCAATCATGTTCTGTGATGTAACAAAAGCATTCGACTGTGTGCATCACACTATTCTTACTCGAAAAATTACATAACTATGGATTTAGAGATGTAATCAACTTGACAGATCGGCATCAGCTTGTTGATCTAACTCTACGCTCAAAAAAGGCAAAATCAGACCTACTAAATGTTAATAACGGTATTCCGCAGGGTTCAGTGCTGGGACCACTTTTGTTCTTACTTTATATAAATTATATTACAACTTTAAAATTATCAGCCATAGACAACCATGACTTAACACGTCAAATAAATGAAGATTTGAACATCTTGCAAATATGGTTCAATAGTAATTTTTTAAGGTGGAATGTCGACAAAACTAGATTAATTCTTGGTTTGAAGGCTTCCGCGGCCGTTGTCCATCACAATCTTGGTTCCCAACCCGGAAACCAAGATTGTGATAGATTTTAGGAACAACGAACGCCTAATTGTAGATAAAAATAATAGCTTTGTGAATCAAATTTCTGCACATAAATTCTTAGGAATTATTCTCGATAAGGACATCAAATGGACTCATCATAATCAAGATTTAACAATGAAGTTAGCTAAGGACTGTCCTAATTCGCACTATTTTTTCTAATCTCCCCGTCTTACAGCAGTGTTACAAATATATCACTCAGTAGTCGAATCTAAATTAAGATATGGAATTAGTTTTTGAGGCTTTAGTGCTTCTAAAAAATGTGAAAAAATTATTTGTAATTCAAAAAAGAGCAATTAGAATCATTTGTGGACCAGAGCATAGCGTCGTCCATTGTTTATTAATTTAAAAATCTTAACTGTTTTCTCACTCTTTTTAATAGAAATCTTAACCATTGTGTACAAAAATAAAAATGATTTAAAAAGAAATTTTGACGTGCAAAACTATTTTACTAGAAATAATGATTATACTTACCGCTTCCTCACTGCATACGTGAAGCAATCTCCACTCTATATGAGCAAGATTCTTTTTAATAAGCTTCCTAATGAATTTCATAAAATTCCCAACGTAAAAAAATTCAGATTTAAGTTGAAAATTTTTCTTGTAAGTCAGGCATTTTATTCTATAAATGAATACATAACATTTAATTTTACTTGTTGACTTGTTTATATTTGTTTCTTTAATTTTTATATTTTAATTTTATTGTACTATGATATGTATTACGTCTATATCCACAGCTGGTAACAAGACAATAAAATGATTTAATGTGATTTGATGGGGTGGTTGTAGGAAAAGATTCATGAAGAAATCAGTTTTTTTTTCTTAGTTGGAAATGGTAATTGAAATGATTTTAAAGATCTGATTGAAGATAATGAAGAAGAATAAAGAAGAAAAAAGATAACTAAAAAGTATGTTTCCCCTGTCTATTTGATATTGTAAGAGGAAGTGGACTTTCTCGAGAATGACATGCACACACTGTAGTCTTTTATTAACACACTTTCCTTTACGATTGTTTACGTCTTTTATATTTAAATTCGGAATTTTATGCTTCATTTTTAAATAACATTTGCGCACACACGTTCTCGTAATTAAAAGAAAAAACTGTTAGCTTGTCCGGGTAAAAAGATTTAAAAAATGACTAAAGACAATATGCAAATTCCTCCTATTTTTAACCACTGGCTTTCCTCACCTGAGTTATTATTATTCGTGAATTGATAGTGTGGAAAAGGTTTGTCTTTTTCGTTTGAAACTTGCGAATTAGCAGAAAGTGGATGAAACGGAAGAGTTACAAAAAGCAAACAAAAGAAAGAAGGTTATCGCTGTTTTCTTTACGACCTCAGGCAGGTAGTAGAGTCGGAGATATAGAAGGTTTATAAAACTGGAAAGGAGCCTATACCCAATTCAGAATTGAAAAAAAAATTGCTTAAGAAGATCAGGCACTTTACTTATTGATTAGCGTTCGTATTGTAGAACACAGAGAAAAAACAATACAATACTTAGAAATTGTTACTAAAATGAAGACACTTACAATAAATAGAAAATGTTGACATTTGATTGAAGAATAGTGTTTGTAATAAAATGATATCGTGTATACGAATTATACACTTTGTGTTAACAATCACTCAAATTGTGTTGCTGGCTCCGTAATCTTTAGAGTTAATAGTGTAAATCTGTACACATCTCTAAGGAAGAAGGTCACAAGTAGATGGCCGGAGCCGCTGTTAACGAATTTTGATTCTTAATCGAGCAATTAAAGGTGTGAGTTCGACCTTGTCTTGATACGTGCAGTTATTGTGAAGAAATTCACAGGCTGGAATATGGCAGAATTCATTCTGACACTTGCTCGACAAGTTCCGGCTTGGGTCATCAATAGACGTTAAAAAAGAAGATAAAGAAATATTTTATTTAGAAACATTCGTATTTACCTACAAATAATTTCTGCACCGAATTCATTCATTATAAACAAAACAGGCGAAGCCAAACACAGACAAGTCTGTTCTTGTTTCTCCGCAGAGTCACGTACATCCCCTAATTGTCATCCGCATTAAACGACCAATAAGAAGACGCAATTGATCACGTGATTACAGCACACTTCAATACTATTCGACAATTTGTGTAAGATGTTAACATATCCAATAGTAATTGTTTCTAAGGAGTTAATAATTTAATCATTTTCAAATTGTAGAAAACTTTTCATTGCGATTCTATTATAGTTGTAAACAACTTTCTACAACAAAATGTGAAAATAAAATCTTCATAGTCTCTTGTAGTAAATTTTTACATAAGATGTAAAATTTTATATAAAAAATTGTTGAAGTTTTATCTTCAAACTTACGAGAATTTATAGTAGTACAAAAATCAAATTATTTTGGTACTTTTTCCTCCAAAATGGAGCAATAACTTTGACACAATCAAAACTTTTTTAAGATATAGGTGGAAATGTATCTGATTTTCAAAATTGTGTCAACGATTTTTGTACCTCCATTTTACACAATATTATTTAAAATCTCTCACTTTGTCATTTGTCTTTGTGCAATTGCTAAACCAATTAATGCACTCAAAATTTTATTATTGATTATTTAACCGAGCTGTTTACGTATAAATAATTCAAAGTCCGCGCAAAACAGTTAAACGCACACATTGAAGTTAATTGAGGTAATTGCACGAGAATTATTACCTTTAATTAAAATATCTATGTAAATGCCGTCGGTAAACAGCTAAAATTTTTATAATTAGAGGAAATAAATGATTATAATATCCAGGTGAACTATAAAGTGTTTATGCGGGCAACGTGTTATTAGTTATTATTAAATTACAACCTACGCAAATTGTTCATTCACGAACGGCGGCGCTGGCAATTATTATTATTGGTCGAAAACAGTGACTGTTACACCGACACACAAAGTGTATATCTAGAATATTAATACAACATAATAATGTAGCCTCTGGGTGGGTAAATGGCCTCGTAATAATACAGTAATTCGTACATTAACCGGCCAAATTAAGGCACGCCGATGATGGTGATGGTACACCCAATCCGAAAACCAATTTGATCTCTTGGATTTCGGGAACTCAATTAAATTAATTGTTTCAGGTCTGGTTTCAAAATAGAAGAGCGAAATGGCGCAAGCAAGAGAAAGTTGGTCCCCAAGCGCACCCGTACAACCCTTACATGGCTCAAACACCTGGTGGACCGACACCATCGGTCGTAGCCCCTTCGCTACCAAACCCTTTCAACCTACCCTTCGGTTTGCGCAAGCCCTTCGATTCCTTGAGCTTCAGATACCCCCCTCACATACTTCCCGGGTACCTTCCGACACCACCTCACTACCACCGAGGCGCTCCACCCCTCCTGCCACCATCGGTCGGCCTTTACCCCTCGGCGAGTTCCTTCCAAACATTATTGGCGAATATTTCGGCGGCCCAAAGACCAAAACTACCAGCGCAGGAATTCACCGCGTCTCCCCCCTTGTCGCCTAACGCGGGTGGCCCCAGCACTCCCCCCGATGTGGATAGGCGAAGCTCAAGCATCGCTTCCTTAAGGTTGAAAGCCAGGGAGCACGAACTGCGACTCGAAATGCTCAGGCAAAACGGTGATTTAATTAGTTGAATTTTTGAGGGAGGGAACTATCGTGTTGAATAGGTGAAAATTGTTGTGCTTCTTGTATTTTCGTTTGGTCTGAAACGTCAGTCTTAAGTCTCATCTTGAATAATTGCGTCTCACAAAATTGAAAACAGAGAAGAAAAAAAATTGAGTTACATGGAGGCGGGGGGAAGGTTCTGGCTCACTTCCCTTTACATGGACCCATCAAACTCGCATGTATGGTTGCCTACCATGACTTTTGTTAGGCGATGACGGTAAAACAGTTTTCAAATAACAGGTAACGGTTTATAGGTAACACATAGCAGCTTTTAGCTTTTATTGTAAACTGTTGCCTGTTTCTTACTGCCACCGCCTAGCAAAAATCACGCCAAAACCCCCATAGTACTCCTGGGAATGGTTTAAAAAAATTAACAAAAACGTAACTTAATTTTTTTGATAACTTTTACATATAAAAGTTTTGATCAATGTTTCTACCCTGCGATTATATAAGATTAAAAGTACTTCTTACCTACAATATATTTTTCATTTATATACGATGTATGTATTTCGATTGGCTATGTTGTCATCATCAGTGCACATGCACACTTAAAAAAATTATGTAATTTTTGGCTGGCATTTTCTTTGCCGACGAAACGCTGATTGAAATTGAAGATTAATTTGACAAATTTCGTGAAAAGGAAAGGAAAAGCGACAAAATTAAAAGAAAAACAAAATTCCTCTAGATACAGAAACAAATGACTACTAATAAAAAATGAAAAACAGGACTGACAAATATTCCTGGAAAGAAAATACGTAAAAGGCAAAAAATTTAAAAAGAAAACACAATTTTTCTTCTAAATATTGCAAATTTCACAAACAAAAAACAAGTATAAATGATAATATTCAAAGAAGGAAAATAAAATTATCGGTGAGTATATACAGTATGTTCACTTGAAATACTAAATTTAATACACAGAAAACAACTGCCTTAAAGTTAAAGATAAATTAGTAAAAGAATTTCGATCCTCAAACAGTTTTAACAAAATTTATTTATTATATTATTTATTTCTTTATTTGCAATAATTATTTGATGGACATCTTTGAAAATCATTTTAAATTTGACGTTTCGCTCTGCGTCGACTGCTTAATATTTTTTCAAAGTTTTAACGGACGTTTAATTTTTTTTTTAATTTGGACCAAATTTTATACAAAATAAAACACTTATTTATATTAAAAAAAATTATATCTAATTTATTTATCGATGGATTAATTAATATTTTTGAGAAAAAAGATTAAAACCATTGGCTTTTATAACTGCTCTGGCAAATACAGAGGGAACAACAATAATTGTAAGTCACATGACCTCTCAATCGTCCGTCTTTCCGCATATGTTGGGTAATAAGTAATAGAATGGAAAATAATTATGTGCTGATCATCCTGTACAAATATTTTTCTGAAAATTCCTCCTACATAAAAGTTTTTAAATAATATTTAAAAAAAAATTGTTGATTTTGCCAAACAAAGAGCGAACAGCAATTGGTTGTGATAGTCTCATGAACTCTCTTTCAGTAGAATAATAATTGAATGAAAATTCATACAAACTTCAGTCATTTTACTCACCCTGTATAAGAATATTTCATATTCTTTCTCTCTTTCTTCTCTCTTCGAAAAATTACTAGAGAAATAATTTTGTGGTTCCTGAAGTGATAAAGAAATATTTTTGCAAATTTTAAAGTAGTTTTCCTTGTCTTCCTTATACCAATATATTTAGAAAAAAGAGAGAGAAAATATTAAAGACGAAATGTCATTTTATATTTAAATTTCCTTCTCACTATCAAGCTGCACCCAAATATAACCTACTTTTGACAGTTTGAAGTCTTAATCTGACAGATGTCGTCCGATTAAAAACAACAGTTGAAACTCGAATTGACAGATTTGACAATAAATTATTTGAGGTTATAATTAAGAGATAAATTATTATTAAAAACGGCTTTGGTCATTATTCATTATACCAATTATATTAAGAAAAGAAGAAAAGCTATTAAATTCGAAATTTTATTTTAAACTTCAATCGCCTCTTCACTATCAAGCTGCACTCAAACATAACCTAGTTTTGACAGTTTTAAGTCTTAGTTTGACAGATGTCATCTGATTAAAAAAAAAACAATTGAAACTCGAATTGTCAGATTAACATATCTGACAGTAAATTATTTGAGGTTATAATTACTGGGGGACTTTTTTATGACATTCGAGCGCAAAGATCGCACATTAATTACGTGCAATTAATCTCAAATATTTTTTTTTAATATTCTATGTTTAAAATAATTTTATTTTATAATAAGGACTCCCCCCCCCCTCCGAGCGTTTTAATGTTATAAAGCCTATAGACTCTAAATTAAAACAAAATTAAAACAATCAATTAAAATAAAATAGGTACGTCAAGACGGCTTTGGTTATTGTTCATTACATCAAAATATTAAAAAAAGAAGAAAAATGATTAAAGACGAAATGTCACTTCACTTTGTATGTATTTAAATTGCCTTCTCATTGTCAAGCTGCACTCAGACATAACCTAGTTTTGACAGTTTGAAGTCTTAATCTGACAGATGTCATCTGATTAAAAAAATAATAAATAGTTGAAACTCGAATTGTCACATTGACAGATTTGACAGTAAATTATTTGAGGTTATAATTACTGGGGGACTTTTTTTGTAACATTCGAACGCAAGGATCGTACATATTCATTTTTTTTAATATTCTTCATTCAAAATAATTATTTTATTTAAGAAGTATAATCAGGGCAATAAATTACAATAATTATTATTGTTAAAGACTAAATGTCTCATTTTATATTATCAGTATCAACCTGCACTCACACATAACCTAGTTTTGACGGTTTGACGTCTTAATTCTTAATCTGGCTGACGTCATCCGTTTGCAAAACAATTGAAACTCGAATTGTCACGTTGACAGTTTGAGGTTATAATTATGTTTCATTCATCGAAGTAAAAAAGAGGAACATTTAAGCGTGCATTGAATAATTACCTGCAATTAACCTCAAACTTTATTTTTTTAAATTCTTTGCTCAAAATAATTATTTTATTTTATGGGTATAATCAGGGCCTGAACACAAATAAACAAAAAAATGTAAAGTCTTTGCGTTTACGCAAAAATTGAAGCATTTTAGTATTATGAAGCGTACAGAGTCCAGAAGCGAGGGGGGAGAGGCAAAATCAAAACAACAACTTAGTACAATAATAATTATTATTAAAGACAAAATGTCTGATTTTATATTCTCAGTATCAACCTGCACTCAAACATAACCTAGTTTGACAGTTTGACATCTTGATTCTTAATCTGGCTGACGTCATCCGTTTACAAAACAATTGAAACTGGAATTGTCACATTGACAGTTTGAGGTTGTAATTACGTTTCGTTCATCGAAATAAAAAAGAGGGACACTTAAGCATGCATTGAATAATTACGTGCAATTAACCTCAAATATTCATTTTTTTTAAATTTTTTGTTCAAAATAATTATTCTATTTTACGAGTATAACCAGGGCCTGGACATAAATAAACAATAAATGTATATATAGTCTGCGTTTACGCAAAAATTAAAGCGTTTTAGTATTATGAAGCGTACAGAGTCCAGAAGCGGGGGAGGGGGGCAAAATCGAAACAATAAATTATAATAATAATTATTTTATATTCCCAGTATCATCCTGCACTCAAACATAACCTAGTTTTGACAGCTTGACGTCTTGATTCTTAATCTGGCTTATGCCATCTGCTTACAAAACAATTGAAACTCGAATTGCCACATTGACAGTTTAAGGTTATGATTACGTTTCGTTGATCGAAATAAAAAAAGAGTGACTTTTAAGCATGCATTGAATAATTACGTGCAATAAACATCAAATATTCATTTTTTTTTTAATTCTTTGTTCAAAATAATTATTTTATTTTACGAGTATAATCAGAACCTGGACACAAATAAACAAAAAATGTATAGACTTTGCATTGACGCAAAAATTGAAGCGTTTTAGTATTACAAAGCGTACAGAGTCCAGAAGCGGGGGGGGGAGAGCAAAATCAAAACAATAAACGACTTTGTTGGTGATGATAGCGCTCAAAATCGTTGAGCAATTATTCAAGATGAAATCCAAAACATTTCCAATTTGTCGAGACTGTATGTAAGTTGATTTACTGTTGTAACCGCCTGTACTTAACGTGTATTTTCTGAAACTGTAATGTAACATTTGCGTAAGATAGTGAATTCTAGATAGGAAATTTGAAAACCCTAGTACTAAGCTGTAGATAATTTATTAAGTAACGAATCCGTCCTATATCATCAGTGTATTAAAGAATAAATAAATATTTTACAAGACGTTGTGTTTTTATTTCTAAAGTCCACACCAACAAACGTGTCGTCGAACAATCATACAAACATGTCGCCAGGTCTAAATTAGAGTGGCGAATAAATTCTAATTAATATCGCCGGCGTGGACTTTAATATTTCACGACTGGAATATAGCATTTTCTCATTACCAGCGTGTTATTATATTAATACCAGATAAGAATAATTAAAACCATAAATGCTTGTAATTATAGCTGTGTTCAGTTCGCTTCGCTGGAAAGAAAACTTGATCTCTATTTGATAAGGGGATTATTAATTGCGCGCCGCATTTTGCTCTGTAGTAGAGCCAAACAAAAGTGTTTATTAGAGGAAATTAAAATAGTAAACAAGTTCGCATCCACACTCTATAAATTGTTATCTATCTGCTGGTATGCTCAATCGAAAATAATTACTAATTATAATACCGGCCGCAATTACGTGTGATAAAAGGAAATGAAAAATGTGATCACTTCTTCTTATTATTACGTTTCAATGCGATCTAATTAAGGAAAGAAACTGTTTTCTTCGAGAGCTTGAGTTTTTTTTTGACACTGAAGTATAAGAAATCATACAAAGTCAAAAAACTAAATTTAACTAACCATGAAACATCAACAATTTTGAATAGAGATTAAAAAGAATATTATTAAACCATCAGTTCAGGCATAGCAGGAAAGAAAAAGAACTAAGACAAGTCGAAGTACAACCAAGAAAAGATTAAATAAATTTGAATTTTTTAAAACGGTTCTCGTTTAAAGATTTTAAATGTTTTATTTTTTTATGTTTCGTTCACGTTTTACACTTTCAGCCAAAGTTGTTTATACACAAGCACATCTGTTCAATTTATTATAATTAAAAGAAGCAAGAAATCTAATTTCCTAATTTCCTATGTTATTAATAATTAATTTTAATAACTCTAATTAATGTAAACGCAGAAAATGCATCAATTGACAACGAAAAAAAATGTCAGCGATTTTAATGGATTTTTTTTAATATCTCTGTTTTAAAAATGTGTGCGGATATTTAAAACACTTTTTATAAAACGAAACAACAATAAACAACGTGCAATAATCGATTGATAGGCAAGAAAAAAACAAAAATAGTCGACAAGAACAAGAAACAAGAACGTAAAATAATACAAATAATACAACTGATCGATAAATAAAAAAAAAATACAAGCGACAGTCAATGAATTAATTCGTAAACAAAACGAACAAAGATAGATGAAAACAAAAAAAAGACAATCGATAGTAAAAATCAATCAAAAAGGATAAGGACCGGGGGACTGCAACGAAGTACAGTGACGAAGGCAAATCAAAAAACAATTGGCAGTAAAAAGAAGGAAAAAAAGGAACAAAATCGAGCGTCAATTACTATGAAACAAAAAAGTAAAAGAGTACAAAACAACTAATCAATAATTGAAGAAAAATAAAGATACAAGAGAGAAACAAAGACAAATGAAAACAAAAAACAATCGATGGCGACAATGAATCAAGGCGAAAGACAAAAGAAATCAACTAAGGGAATGTAATGAAGAACAATTATGTTTATTAACAAGGATTTAAATGCAATTGTTAAAAAAAAAACTTGACAAAGATAAAACATGCATAAAATAGTCGATTGGTCGATGAAGAGAGAAATAAAAGCGAGAACGTAAAACAATTCGAATAAAGAGAAACAAAAGCAATCGATCGTGGACCAGAACAATTGTCGTTTGAAATAAATCATTCGGTGAAAGAAAAAAAACAAATATTAATCGATTGCGACGAAAACAAACAAAAGTAGCCGACCATGAACGAGAACAATTGACGATTGTCAATTAATTAATTACTGAAGAGAAACAAAAACAAATGAAAACAAAAGACAATCGATGGCGACATGAACCAAGGCGAAAAACAAAAGAAATCAACTAAGGGAATGTAATGAAGAACAATATGTTTATTGACAAGGATTTAAATGCAATTGTTCAAAAGAAAAACTTGACAAAGGTAAAACATGAAACAGCATAAAATAGTCGATTGGTCGATGAAGAAAAAAATAAAAGCAGGAACGTAAAACAACAAAGAGAACAGAGAAACAAAGGCAATTGATCACCAGGACAACTGTCGTTTGAAATAAATCGTCAGGTGAAAAAAAAAAAACAAAAACTAATCGATTACGACAAAGACAAACAAAAATAGCCGACCACGACCTAGAACAATTGACGTTTATTGTTGGAAAAAGAAATTGAAATGAATCTTACGGTGAAGAAAAGTAAAAACAAATCGAGGCGAAAAACAACGCGAAGCGGAAACATAAAACAGAATAAAACAATCGAAGGAAACGGACAAAACAATTGACAAATGGACAAAAACAATTGAATAGTTTGAAACAAATCTTCCGGTGAAGAAAAACAAAATCTAATTGATAGTGAAAACAATCAAGCAGTGAAAACGTAAACAGCATTAAAAAAACGTGATCATGGACGAAAACAACTGACGTTAAAAAAAGCAAAGAAGAAAGAGCGAATAACGAATGAAATGAAGGCAAAATATGAAACAGTATAAAAGAGTCGATTGATCGATCAAGACAAACGAGAGCAGTTAATCACGCCACGCCTACAAACAACTGACGCACGAAAAAAAAAAAGAAATATAAAATATTTTCCGCGACAAAAAGAAAAACGAAAAAAAAAACTGAAAGCGAAAGACAACAAAAAAGCGTAAACGTGAAACAAAATAAAACAACAAAGAAAAACAAATGCAATCGATTGGGAACAATTGACGCTTTAAAAATGAATTTTTGAAATAAATCTGCCGCAAAGAAGAACAAAAAGTAATCGGCTGCGAGAAAGAGAAACAAAAGTAGGCGAACAATTGACACTTAAAAAATTAATTGAAACCAATTTTTCCGTCGGAAACAAAACAAAAGACAATCGGAAGAGAAAATCAATCAAGAAGAATAACAAAAAGAAATCCGAATTTGATGAAGAACAATTGTATATTTAATGAAGAGGATCTAAACGCAGTTGACAAAGAAATAAAGTTTTAAAAAATAAATGAAGTTTTGAAATAAATTTGCCGCAAAGAGAAACAAAAACTAATCGATTGCGAGAAAGAGAAACAAAGTAGAGGAACAATTGACACTTAAGAAATTAATTGAAGTCAATTTCTCCCTCGGTGACAAAACAAAAGACTATCTACGAAGAAAATCAATCAAGAAGAACAACAAAAAGAAATTCAAATGTAATAAAGAACAATTGTACATTTAATGAAAAGGATCTAAACGCAGTTGACAAAAAAATAAATGACGTTTGAAAAATAAATTTTCGAAATAAATCTGCCTCAAAAAAAAAACAAAAACTAATCGATTGCGAGAAAGAGAAACGAAAGTAGAGGAACAATTGACACTTAAAAAATTAATGGAAATCAATTTCTCCGCCGATAACAAAACAAAAGACAATCGACGGAGAAAATTAATCAAGAAGAACAACAAAAAAAAATTCAAATGTAATGAAGAACAATTGTACATTTAAAAAAGAGGATCTAAACGCAGTCGATAAAAAAAATAATTGACGTTTGAATGAATGAAATTTCGAATGAAATTTCGAAATAAATCTGCCTCAAAGAAAAACAAGAACTAATCGATTGCGAGAAAGAGAAACAAAAGTAGCGGAACAATTGACATTTAAAGAATTAATTGAAGTCAATTTTTCCGTCGGAAACAAAACAAAAGACAATCGAAGAAGAAAATCGATCAAGAAGAGCAACCAAAAGAAATCCCAATATAATGAAGAACAATTGTACATTAATTTAATGAAAATGATCTAAACGCAGTTAACGAAGAAAAATAAAATAAATGACGTTTTAAAAGTGGAGAGTTTTCAAATAAATCTGCCGCAAAAAAAAACAAAAACTAACTGAGAGAAAGAGAAACAAAAGTAGGCGAACAATTGACACTTTAAAAAGAATTGAAGTCAATTTTTCCGTCAGAAATCAAGCAAAAGACAATCGAAGGAGAAAATCAATCAAGAAGGACAACAAAAAGAAATGAGAATGTAATAAAGAACAATTGTACAGTTAATGAAGAGGTTCTAAACACAGCTGACAAAGAAAAAAAAATAAATGAAGTATTAAAGTGAAAGCAGTATAAAACAGTCGATTGGCCAATAAAATGAAACAAAAGCTGTTAATTATGAATAAGAACAAATAACGCTTAAAAAAAAAGAATAAAACAAAACTGACAGCGAAAACGTAAAACAATAAACTTATCAAACGTCAATTGTTTTCGAAGCTGTCGATCATGGACAAAAAAAACTGACGCTTGAAAAAATAAATTGAACTAAATCTCCCAGTGAAGTAAAACAAAAGTTGTTTGACAGAAAAAAAACAACATGCCGAAACTTAAAACAGTACAAAAAAAAACCGAAACAGTAGATTGTGGGCAAAAACAATTGCTGTTTGGAAAAATGAATGTATGAAAAAAAAATACCGAAAAGGAAGAACATGAAACCATGTAAAACAATAAAAAGCAACAAAAGCTGAGAACAAGCACAATTGACTTTTGAAAAAATGAATTTTTGAAATAAGAGAAACAAGAGTAGAAGACCATGAATGAGAGTAAGTGACGTTTGAGAAAAAAAACAAAAGAAGGAAAAAGGAGACCAATTGGTGACAAAAAAATAACCAAGAAGTGAAAACGTAACACAATATAGAGCAATAAAGAGAAGTAGAATCAGTCAGTCATAAACGAAAACAATTGATATTTATGAAAAGAATTGTTGAAGTCAACCTTGGAATTGAAAAAACAAAAAAATTGATACTGAAAGGCGATCAAGAAGCGAAAACGTAAAACAGTATAAACACGGAAAACCTATACTTAAAAAAATTTTAAAAAATTAATGAGAGACAAGAGCAATCGATTATGGACAATGACAATTGACAATAGAACAAATGAATTTCTCAAATACATAATTTTTCTGGAGAAGAAGACGAAAAACAATAAAGTGAAATGAATTTTAAATGCGAACAATTGACGTTTAAAAAAATTAATTGAAATAATGAAGAAAAACAAAAACTAATTGGAAAAATACGACTTCGCTTTAGTTCTTATATTCCTTTTACTCTAAAATTTTATTAATTACGTCATTAATTTTTGACGTAATTGAAAACAATTTTACAAAATAAATAAAAACTTAACAATAATAAACTTCAAGTAGGTAAGTGGAGATAGCTGAAGTTTGATTCTAATACTGCAAGGTTATGTGTAAAAATATACAGACTGTTTCAACTAAACATGAAATACGTGAAAATATTTTCTAGTTTATTTTGTTAAGAATGTGGTTCTCGTTCAAAACAAATATTTTTCAAAATATAAAGTCTTCTTCGCCTTTTATGGCGAGCAGCTGCTAATTAGTTTGCCGTTCAATAAAAACCCTGACATAAACTAATACATGAATAATCTAATTACAAAAGCTGCTCAGAATGTGACGGTTTAGTAATCAAATCCCCGGACGGTAGCGGTACATAACTTTTGCTTTAAACCGCATTTAAATTACCACCGTCCGTGATAATTCGGCGCCGGCGGTGCTCGCGTCGGTCTCACCGTTCGCATGCGCACGACGAAGACGGAGAACCGACGCGCCGGCAATCGCAACGCGCGCGTTATTTAATTTGATCAGGGACGGACTGGGAGGGGCTCACTGACAGACTGATTACAGACCTGGTCGCCCAGATTCGAATATGTCGTTTCATATATTCCGGGAGTGTTATAAGTGAAGCTGATTAAACTTGCAAATTAGAAAACCTTCTCGGCTCATTTCGTATGTATGATTTATAAGATTCTCGAAATATTACTCTTCCTTAAATTAATTTATAAATTGGATTTAAACGGCGCGGCGATGCCTTATTAAAATTTCCTGGAGTAGAACGTTCACAATTTAAGAATTAAAACAGAAGGAGTAACATCTGAACATTTTTTGAAAGACATAAACATTCTTTCTTAATACCAGGCCGTCAAGGTCACATTACTTTTAGGAATAGTTTATCTTTAATTGTTTTTGTTTTATGAAAATTATTTTTTTTGCTTTCCCTCGATTGTTGGTTTTATCAAAATTTTTATTTTTTTAAGAAAAAAAAATCGGTATGGTTCCTGACAACAAAATTGAATTTCAACCAGAAAATTATTACATATTTATAAAGAACAAAGAAACACGTGTAATAATAATAATACATCATATGTAACTCATGTGATAATAATACAAAGAGAAAAAAATTTTACATCAAGAAAAAGATAGATGGCATTCATTACGTGGCTTTAACTGAGGCGACGTTCTGCTGTTTTTTTTTTTAAACCAAGATTCGTTTCAGTGAAAAGTTTGCTTCAATTTCAGCGCGCCAAGCAGAGATGCACTGCAGAAAATAGAGATGGCGCTGATAAATGAACTGACTCTGCAACATATAGATGGCGTTGATTGCGTAGTTTTAACCGAAGATCCATTTCAACATACTTTTTGTTAAATGTTATCGCTTTCTTCATTTTTTCTAACGCCATTATCGATAGCTTTTGTTTCTCTTTATTGATCATTGATGACTTCAATATTCCTTGCTAGAAAATTGATTTATTTGTTTTTTCAAGCGCCATTATCGACAGCTTTTGTTTCTCTTTATTGATGACTGTTGACTCTTATAATCTTTGCTGGAAAATTGATTTGAGTTTGTTTTTCAAACGCCAGTATCGATAGCTTTTGTTTCTCTCTCTATTGATCATTGATGACTTCAATATTCTTTGCTGGAAAATTGATTTGAATTTGTTTTTTTCAAAGGCCATTATCGATAACTTTTGTTTCTATTTATTGATCATTGATTATTTTAATAGTTTGTGTTTTCTCCTTGCAATTGTTTAGTCATTTTAGAAGATTTATTTGAATTGATTTTTTCAAAGGCCAATTGAGCTTGTTCATTATCGATGAATTTTGTTTCTCTTCATTAATTATTGATTATTTTAATATTTCGTCTGCTTTCTTCTTAGTCGCCAATGTATTTGAATTTATTTTTTCAAACGCCCGTTGACCTTGATCATTTTATCAGTAGCTTTAAATCATTAACTATTTTATACTTTAGCAGCTGGTTTAGACTTCTTTGGTTTTGTTTTCCCCTGGAATTTATTAGCGATTGTTTTGTGTTTTTCTTTATTGATCATTGATTGTTTGTTTTCGTTAAAGATTAGCTACAGTTTTTCTTCACGTGGAGATTAATTTCAATTTATTTTTTTTTAATAACTATTTGCGCTAACCTTGCAATAGAAAAAAATTATTAATAAAAAATTGTTCTTACAAAAATATCTAACAATCGTAAGGAAAGCATAAAGCTATTGTGAGTGTGTGTTATGAATAGCCTTAGTTGTTTAAGTCAAACAGGCCGTTTTCCCTGTCGGATTAAATTAAATATTCATATTTGTTTGGAATCGTAGTCATCTTGATGTAAATGAGGTAATGCTACCCAACCTACTATATTTCACGGTGCTGTCAGGTCTCATCCAGTACCTGGCTGCCTCGAGATCGCCTTTAAGCAATTATCTAATTAAAATTAATGTCCGTTTAAAACCTGAACTCATCAGAACGGGCCCACGGACTAAATTAATCACGGGATAATCGAGTTCCCGGTGATGGATATTTTTAATTTAATAAATAATGAGAAATACATTAAGGTCTAGTTAGCAGGTGTACAAAAAAGGCCGGTCGATTTTCGGCCCCGAATAATATACACACAATATGCTAAATTATTTATAGAATCCTGGGCCCAGGACCTCCGTTCGCTTGCTCGCCGGACTCGGAACGAACTGCGGAGATTCGCCGATTAAATCGTTTTCGGTGAGTTATGTTCCGAAGATGATTAAGTGGAAACAATCTGTTTATTCACTAAGTAATAAACGAATTAAGAAAAACATCCCTGAAATTTGATTATCATTGTGTCTCATTATGAGATCCGTGATAATCATCTGGTAATTGCATTTTTAATTATCTCAAGCCATAAATTATATCAGAAAATAGTCATTTTGTTCGGATCAATCCCACATCTTTTTAAACTTTACTTTTTGACACTATTAAAATATTTTCATTTGAAAGAAATTCTTTCATTTGTTATTTTCATTTTTAGAAAAAAAAAACTAACAATATTAACAATCCTAATCAAATTAAAATGGTCTTTGATTGAGTAAAAGAAAAGAAAATAAAAAAAACAGAGAATAAGAAACAATCACAAAGCAAAATTATAATACGTTTGATTGATTAAAAAAAACATAAACAAACATGACTACGAGAAAAACATAATCATTTCATAGAAAACAAAAACGAAGACGACTGTCCAAAGAAAAACAAAAGAAAACAATGTAAACGACACAAGACAATCGGTGATGAAAAGGAACGATGGAAATAAGCAATAAAAGAAAGAAGGCGTTGCTTTCCATAACCGATTGTCTTTTGTTTTACTTCGTCGATCTTCATTTTCCTTCACGAAGTGACTGTCTCTTGTTCTCCATCAAGTTTCTTCTTTTTTTTTCTCTCAATAGAGCGCATGTCAAATTTTGTTTCAATTTACTAATTTATTTTTTTTAATTTTATTTTTGAAGATTTTATTCATAATCGTCTTTTGTTTAAAATAAAACAAAAACCAATCAATCGGCAAAGAAAAACAAAAGGCAGAACTAATTAAAATAAAACAATGAATGAGTTTACGAAGCAAAACACAAATCGATCGGATGTAAAACAAAAACAATAATGCAAAGATAAAAAAAAAACAAAAGACTAGCATCTAACAAAAGACAATCGATGGTTAAAGAGAAGAGAGAAACAATCGAGTATAAGGAAACAAGGATGAGAACAAAAGAGAAGTTCACGGTAAAGAAGAAAGAAGAACGATGTGCAAAGAAAAACGAGTGACTGTCTTTTGTTCACCATTGAGTTTTTCTTTGTTTTTTAAATGCTTTTTGATTTTGTTTTAATTCGGTGCTAAATTTTTTTATTGGCGTTAAGCGCATTATCGTTTCTTTTTTATTAGCCGATCGCCTTTTATTTAAAATAAAATTTAAAAAATTGGCGAAGAGAAACAAAGGTGAACAGAACGAAAGAAAGAAAACGAACGAATGAGTTTATGAAGTAAAACAGAAGACGATCGGACATAGAACAAAAACAATAAAGCAAAGATAAAGAAAAATCTAACAAAAGACAATCGATGATTGAAGAGAAGAGAGAAACAATTGAGTATGAGAAAACAGGGATGAGAACAAAAGAGAAGTTCACGGTAAAGAAGAAAGAAGAACGACTTGCAAAGAAAAACGAGTGACTGTCTTTTGTTTTCCATTAACAATGGCGAAACACCATCCTTACAATAAAATTAAAAAGCGCTCGATTGGTGAAAAAAAAATAAATAAAAGACAATCACACGCGATAAATTAATCAAGTGACAAAGAAGAAAGGAGATCGAACGAATCAACTCAATGAAGAGCAATTGTTTCATACTGCTTTTTGTTTTGTGAAAATTAACCGGTTTCTCTTGGAGTCGATTGTCTTTTGTTTTGTTTTCTTTGAAAAATCCATTAAATTTTTTTTTCAAACGTCAATTGGTTTTGTTCGTTATTCTCTTTATTGATCATAAATACTTCTTTTGTTTTCTTCTTGTTCAGTTGTTTGTGGAACTTAAACGTTAAAATTAAAAAGCGATTAATCGATTGAGAAAAAAAAAAAACAAAAACACAGATGGAAACAAAAACAAGATGAATTGAAGATGCAAAATAAAAGACAATGTGCCGTGCCGCCGCGAAAACGAAAGTGGAAAAAACAAAAGATGACAAGCCAATGAAAAACGATTTTCAGAAACACAAGTCTTAAAACCAAATTGGGATGCGCTCGATTGGTGGCGAAAAAAACAAATGACAATCGCGTGTGAGAAATCATGATGCAGAACAAAAATTAAGTAAGTGATGAAGAAGAAAGAAGAAGAAATAGTGGTAGACCGTAACTTACGATTAGTGAAGAGCAATGGAAAAATGTTCATGAAATAAATAATAAATAAATAAATGTTAAAATCAAAAAGCGTTTAATCGATCAAGAAAACAAAAACAAAAACGAATTGAAATAGCAAAACGAAAGACAATGTGCTGTGTCGCTGTGAGAACGAAAGTGAAAGAAACAAAAGACGACTAGCCAATGGAGAACGATTTTTATAAATTAAGAAGTGCTCGATTATTGAAGAAAAAACAAATAACAATCGCGTGCGATCCAGATGCCGGATGCATGATGCAGAACAAAAGTTAAGTAAGTGATGAAGAAGAAAGAAGATCAAAAAAATGAAAAACTGTAACTTAGTAAAGACCAATGGAGAAATTTTCATAAATGTTAAAATTAACAAGCGATTAATCGATGAAGAGAAAATGCGGAAAGGAAAACAAGACGAATTTGAAGTAATAAAACAAAAGACAATCCGCTGTGCTACTGTGAAAACAAAGTCGGAAAAATAAAAGACTACTAACCAATGAAACACGATTTTCATAAAACGCATGCTTAAAACAAAAATAAAAAGCACGCGATTGGTGAAAAATAAAAGAACATCGAAACAATTTATAAACACAGAACAAAAGAAACGATTACTCTGAAATCGGACTCATATACCTTCTGCCTATCACTATACTCTTCACAGGTGTTGTTCACAATCGTTTGTCATTTGTTTTTACTTCCTTAATTCATTTCATTTTTCTTTTGTCACCGAATTTTAATTTTCTATAAAAATTCTTTTGTCTTGCTGTTCACTGGCTTTTGCCTTAAGTTGATTTTATTTTATAAGAGTTTTATATACGTCGCGTGCGCTACGTTCATCACTGTACTCTTTACAGATGATTTTTTTTCTGAATTTCTCCACGTCCTTTTCGCACTGTTTTTTTTTTTCGTAATTTTTTTTTAATTTTAAATTAACTTACCTACCGCCCGCACAGAGTAAATATGCTGCTTATTGAAACGGACTTTAATATTAGAAAACAAACGCAACGATGAACGGGGGGCCTTGTGGTGAATGAAGCGTAATTAATAACCCTATACATCCATTGCGGCCTTTGGACGTTTAACAAATGGCGCTAATTAGTGGAATTCAATTAAAAAAGGAACGCCATAAATTTACCGAGTATTTCGATATTTTTTTAATTGTTTTCCTACGTAATTCGAAAACACTTGCATGCAGTTAACGCTAGATAACAAAACAAAAACTTATCGCAGTTATTTTGTTGTCACCCTGTATTGGTTAGTTGTGATGAAAAATGGTGCTCACCCATTTTAGTCAGTTGCTTAATTAGTTGGGTATTGTAAAGACTTCTTTTCACATCGAAAACGTTCAAGATCTGAAAGTCTGCGACCTTTAAACTTAGCGCAAAAGATTAAATTTATAGATAAATTAATAATAATATGATGCAATTAATTTTCTACACCCAAAGGTATTCATTAGCTCGCTGCGTTTTTAAAAACGTGATGAATATGGCTTCGTGATTGTAGAAACTCGCGAAGTTTTAACAAGTACAGTGGGGAACATAAGTAATGTCGGTGATGAACTAAATTTCTTTCTTTTTTTTTAAACAACAGCGAAACTCTCTCACAGACTTAGAGAGACGGTAGGCACAATGTAATCACCAAATCAACAGTTCCTAAAAAACTACCAACCTTGAACTCGAGCTCTTTTCTGCCAGTTCCACGAAGGATCCCCGAGGGAAGGTGTGCGTAACAATATTTTGTTGTTTACGCCTAAGGTACAAAAACAAAAAACATAATTGAGCATTCGAAAATTTTCCTTTTTTTATTCAGTGTCACGTTGGTTTGAAAAAAGGGCTGTTTTCATAATTGGCCAAAATCACTTTGGCCAAAACTGAATTGGCATACATGGGTAAGCATAGCTCGTTTTGAATTAAGAAGTCCATCAGCACGTCCGTGACTTTCGTTTGGTACTTCGAGTTCCTGAATTTCTCTAATGTCACTTGGTTTTCTTTCTCTGTGAACTAAAGAATGGATAGCCATAGCAATTATTTTGATATACAGCACGTGTTACGATCCTATGGTCAGTCACCTCAATTTAACGATGTGACTATGCAAATTTGTTGTAAATACAAGAAAAGCATTTACCTTAGACCAGTTCTTCTCCTTGAACATGACCAGTAGATCTTCGATTATGGACTCTTGTGATTTCACCTGAAACGAACAAAAAAAATCAAAAGTGAAAGGAAACAACGGGCACGGAAGAAGAAGAAAAAGAACAGAATCTCCACGAGCCTGGTCTTAATTACAAATCTTACCGCCAAAGACGCCATAACATCAAAACATTTCTCTTGACAATCCGCAAAAGCCTCATGGACGAGTGCACAAGACCAAGGTTCGCTGAAGAATTCGAGCAGGTCTGAAATTTCCATCAACTCGAACCTCTGCACCAAGTGATTCAGAAACGTTTCGTGCTTCCCCCAAAGGGCCTCGATGTTTGCCCTGGAGATATCCTGAAATCCACCCACCATTTAAACCTCAACATCCCAGCAACCAATTAAACAAATCACTTACGTATCGAGTCAGGCAAGTGATGGTCTCCACGGTTTGAAATTGGTTGAGGTGAAGCCTGAAGTAACCCTGAGCCTGCAGGTTCTTGATGTTTCCGCTGATGAGGACTTGCCCCTAATAAATACAACGACACACTCGCAAGGGGTTCAACTGGGAAACTACACTTACGTAATTATCTTTGCTCAAAGCAATTTCGAGGGGCACTTGAAGCCCGGGCTTTCGAATGTTGAGGTATCGTAGGTTTCCCGGTAGTACACAGTAGGTTGTTAAAGGTTGCACATACTGGGGTACTAGGTTTTTCGATTTGGTACACTGAGATATGAACGATTCCTGCTCAAGTTCGTGTATCTCAGGAACGAGCTTCTCTTGAATCAACTCGGCCAGCCTATGGCCGATTTCCTTCCTGTTGAAGTTCTCGTGTTTCATGTGATCGGCGTAGTAACGACGCGGGTACTTCGTCATGGTACCAGCGGCGTAAATGTACGGGTCATTGGTGGAACCATCCTGACTAATCACCAGCGAACCATCGACGATTAAACCAGCTTGATGGACTGCCACGAGAGTGCGCGAGCTTATGGTTTTCGGAGTGTACACGAACAGGGCCAAACAAGGAATGGTCATTTTGTTTTGACAAGTCTGGAATGTAACTGACTTGATTACTTCTTCGTTGTAATCTATTTCCCATCCTCCTAAGTTGTATCCATAATGCAGTTTAATGTTTTGTTCTTGGATGGAATGCAACACTGCTTTCAGAACGTCGTCGTCGTTAAATACGCTGTGGTGGTTGAAACGATCATCATCATCAGGTTCGACGAAAGTAATGTTGCTTCCGGGGACTCCCCACTCCAGTAGAGCAGATAGACAACAGAAAGCATCAAGTGTGCAACCATAAACGACGATTGTATCTGAAATTTGATTAAATTTTTTTTTTACCAAATCCGATGGATTGGAGGAACCCATTTCATTCTATTAACTTACTTACAGGAAGAGCTAGGGCGATTTTTCAGAAGGCTTTCCAATTTCAACATGGCAGCTTCAGCATCGATTTCAGTGTTGATGATCATCACATTGTTGGGACACTGAAGCTTTCCATCCGAGTACTTCTCGAGCAAAGGCATTTGGTATTGTTTCCCGCACATCAAAAACAACACATCATACGGCAAGAATGTGCCATTCACCGTAATATACTTCTCTTTCCTGTTAATATGTGACATAACCCCAGTGACGATGTTAATGTAGGTCCTCAAGGACAGTAATGTGAGGTATTGTGTGGTATAATCGCTCGCGTTTTGCAGCAGCAAATTTCTAATTTCATTGTTGACGTTTCGACTAACACCATGAGGGGCGATCAAAGTGATGTTGTTGAAAGTCAGCTTATAATTGGGGTTCTGCCTGAAGATCAGGTTAATCAAGAATGAGATGCCCACGTCACTTCCGCCGACCACAACGATTTTGGTGTTATTTTCAAACCGAGGGAGGCTACAGTGCATCGGGGTTGAAATATACAAGGCGAACGGGTTTTCCGGAACCTTCAAAACATCCGGGAGCACCCACGTGCTTGTTTTTTGGATGAAATTATACTCGGGGATTTTGGTGGGCAAAACAGGGAGCAAAGTGCACAAGGCAGCGGGCAAAACCCGAATTGAGCTGTGCAACTCTTTCGGGGTCAACTTAAAATAGAGTATAGAGTAACCGCTCAACCTGTGAAGCTCCAAGAGTAAGAAGCTCACGTGCTTCTGGAAAATCGGGGAAAGTACGAAGTAGTGTATGGTCCCGTGCTGCCCCAGTTTATACCTCGATATATCCGTCCAATTAGTAATTTTGTAGTGCGACTTTATGTAAGACACTTCTTTTTCTTCACTTACTATACTGAAACCAACGAGGTCGTCGCCACACAGGAATGCGTAACTCTCTCGATCTGTTTCATTCGGGTCTAATGTACCAATGAAGGCTGGTAGGATCTCGTGCCTAATCTTCATTTTATTGAGCAATTTTTTTACAGAGGGAACATCGGATGAGTTGCTGCTTCGTACTGTTACCCTCTTGTAATTTGCGGATCTATGGGAGGCGTAAAGCTCGTGGTGGAAATTCGAGGTTGGTCTTGGTACGGCTCGAACGCAGATGTCAAAAAGGGGTAAGTTTAGGTCTACGCTGGGTGTGGTGCAGATGCAGTAGTCTCTGTCTGGGTAACACTCGAAAGCCCCCTCCAGGATCAATGATAGTGCATTGATGTGCTCCTTTTCGGCCGCAAATAATTCGAGTGCGAAGGCGTTTGGCTGGCCATAGAACTTTGAGACTCTCGGTTTCATCGTGTGTCCATCAGGTACGAAACCTTAATGAAAATTATTGCGCTCGTTCGTAATCGATTTTGTTATTCCTTACCGATATTAAGTTTGTTTTCCTTACGCGACCATCTCTTTCCAGTCACTTCCTTATGGGTAAGCAAGAGACAACTTAGCTTACTCTTCAGGTAGGTCTCTACGACCTCGCTACTAAGTTTACTTAGCGGCAACGTATTCGTGAAGTCCACAATACTGCTGCTCGCAGAGGAATCAAAGTATTGCAAGACAAGATCAGTGTCCGACAAGTAGAAGTAGTACGCCATCATAATCTCAGAAGCGGTTTTTTCCCTCCCACTGCTTGTCGACAAGTCGGATTTGGACAATTCCCCTAAACTCAATATATTATACCTGGAAAGCCGCGCATGAGAAATAGTTGGGCTATATTTTGGAGTATTCTTACTTTTTTGTTATGACCTCGCCAAAATCCGTTGTGGCACTTTGCCCACTCTCCCAATCATATTCCTCCATCGAATCTCTCTCATCCGGCTTTCTGAATCCGTAGAAGGTTTCGAGCTCAAAAGCCGTGTTCATGACGTCATAGTTAACGCATCCGTTTAAACCGAAGACCACCACCACGCATCCCTTGTACTCGACTACGATTACTTGCCGGTTGAGGTTTGAATCTGCGACGATTTTTGCTGCGTAGAACTTCCCATATAATTCTACCAGTCTTGGGCAGTGCTTGTGTAATAGAGAGACTATTTCGTCGTTATCTTGCTCGACGGCTCTGCGTAGTTTGTAAGGCAAGACGTGATGCTGGCGATGGATCAAGAAGAGGGTTTGAACCCTTTCAATATTTGCGCATCCTGAAATATGATGACCTGACATAAAACCATTTTCTTTCCTCGACATTTTGGAACCTTCAACTTTGGTTGACAAAACATTGGGAAAAATCTAACAAAGCACGCAACCATACGCATGAGGATAAGACTAAGACCAGAAACTAACCTATTGACATACAGCTTAAAGAGGTGAAGTGTCCAAAACTTTGTGTAATCAAGCAGAGCAAAATTGGACAGGCAACCACATCAACCCTAAGTGGGAAGAAGGTCCTTAAGCCTCCACCGAACACTAAAGTTTCCAAATAGGCCCCAAACAAAGACCTACCTGGTTTTTTGAATTCAAAATTGTGTAAAACTTTCCGTAATCTATCTAAGCGTTAGAAAAATCCAACAAAATGTCTGGCCGTAAACACAGACAAGATGAAAACGATTAGATTGGACCTATTGATATCCAGCTTGAAGGGTACGCAAAAACCTTGAGTTATTGCGCACAGCAAAATTGGGCAAGGAACCGCACCTTTCCAAAGGGGGTCCTTAAGTTTGAATCTTCCAAATCTGCTTTACGAATCCAAAATAAAAGTCGACGTAATAATTACCAGATCTAAAGAAATGACCCGAACATCAACGTAGGTAAAACTAAGATCATAACTGGGTCGAAAATAGGAGTAAGTGGCGAGCAACAAATCATGCTCTTAGAAGGGAAACCTTAGCCTCTTCTGAACACGAATTTAGGTCCTAGAAGTCCTTTTCTAACCACGTTTATGATAAAGTTATGTGAGATAGCCGCAAGCAAGATCCATAGCAGAGTTGGATAAGGAACTGCAGCCTTAGCTCTGCTCCAGCCTTTGAAAGAAGATCGATCACGCAAGCCTCTTCCACGCACCATTACTTTCAACTCTGCTTTATCCATCCCAAACAATGTTCTGAGGTGAGATCTGAACAACTCGAGGTATTCCAAAGGTATCATATTAAAGTTTGAACTTTCCAATTCCGCTTTACGAATCCAAAATAAAAGTCGACGTAATGATTACCAGATCTAAAGAAATGACCTGAACACCAATGTAGGTAAGACTATGATCATAACTGGGTTGAAAATAAGAGCAAGTGGCGAGCAACAAATCATTCTTTTAGAAAGAAAACCTTAAGTCTCTTCCGAACACGAATTCAGGTCCTTTTCTAACCACGTTTATGACAAAGTTATGTGGGATAGCCGCGAAGACCCAAGCAAGATCCATAGGAGAATTGGATAAGGAACTGCAGCCTTGGCCCTGGTCCTACTTTTGAAAGAAGATCGATTACGCAAGCCTCTTCCACGCACTAATATTTTCAACTCTGCTTTATCCATCCCAAACAATGTTTTGAGGCGAGATCTGAACAACTCAAGATATTCCAAAGATATCATATTATACAACTTAGTATCCTTCTCGATCGCACTTAGAACGTACTTAGCTATAAACATCGATTAATAGACAGTCGGAGAATCGGATAAAACATCGGGAAAAGTCTGAGGATAAACTTAGACATGGCCAAGACCTTATGTAATTAAGCATAGTAAATTTGGACAGGTAACCATACCAACTCCAAGTGGGAAGAAGAAGAAGCCTCTACCAAACACTGAACCTTCCAAACGGAGCCGAAACAATGACCTTGTTTTATGAATTCGAGAGTACCCCCTAATCTAACAAAACGTTGGAAAAATCCAACAAAATGTCTGACTGTATGACCTGAGGATAATCACAGATGAAACGAAGATGACCTCAAACCTACCTATTGATAGCCAACTTGGGGATACGCAGGTGTCCAAAAATCTTGATTAATTAGACACAACAAAATTGGACAAGTAACCACACGTTCCTAATGTGGTTTGTTTTTGGCAGAAGTCCCTTCCAAATCTGCTTTACGAATCCGAAACAAAGTCTTGCTCAACAAATTCGAGGTAATGATTACCAGGTATAAAGAAATGTTGACAAAAATTTAGCCAAATGATCTGAAGATCAACGTAGATAAGACCAAGGTCAAAACTGGGATGTAAGTAGGTGTAAGTATTCATTAAACGTGGAGAAATGAGACAAGTACCAAACCATGCGTGTGGAAGGATCACGTTAAGCTTCCTTCAAACACGAATCCAAGGAGTATTCCAATTGACCTCCAGGTCCTAGACGTCCTTTTTTTAAGCGTATTTACAAAGAAATTATTTGGGAAACCTGTGAAAGCCAACCAAGAGATACGGTAGCGTTTACTTCGTCCAGGCAATACCTTTTGGAAGACCACCATCTCTCTTAAGCCTCTCCCGAACATTACTGCATGCAATTCTGCTTTGTCCGTCCTAAGTACGGTCTTTGCTAAGACGAGATCTAAGCAGCTCGAGGTATTCCAAATGTCTAGGGTGTCTTCCTTCCAATCCCATTTAGAATAAAATGAACACTGATCAAAAGCTGAAAAGGAAATTTGGTTCCTAAGGTTACGATCATATTTGCCAAATGGACACGAACTATGATCACGATAGGGAATGAATGCCCGAACCTACTTCGTTGGAATTTAGCTCGAAGAGGTGCAAGTATTCATATAAACGAAGTTGGCTCAAAAACTTGAAGATCCGAAGCAACTCAAAGATAAACGATTGCTTTAAGCAAAGTTTGGGGAAAAAAAGCAAGACCTTGGAAATCGAACATTTCAAGGTTTGGAAATGAAGAGGACAATGGGTATTTAAATAGAAGAATCGAGTAGTCCCAAAACCAGAAAGCCAGTGGTCATCATTTGTTGGGTGAAAAAGGCAATGCAAAGTTAATTCTAAAATTCAAATTTGCTCTAACCCAATTAGAATAGAGAGAGGGACTTTGAAGAACCACGGAGTTAGGTATAGCAGCTTTGAGGAAATCAAAAAAAGCAAGCGGAATTTTTTTAGAAGAAGTTATAGGAAAGGCAAGACAAGGAAAAACGAACGCTCTTAAGCAAAAAGGGACACCAGAGAAAGAATAATTAAAAGTGGGTATTTACCTACTGGTACAATTTCAGTTCCACGATCCTCGAGCCATCCAAAAACGCGTCGCTTTGGTGGAAAAACGAGCAATACTTTCTCTACAAACCGACACGTTGCAAACAAGTACCCCAACAAGGGTCTCAAGAAAACCCGAGCATATTTTTGATCGCACACCATCAAATGAACCCAGAGAGTGTTTCCGGCGTTGACCTCCCTCAAACCATACAGCGCTTTGACCCACTCCTCCCAACACGAGGGCGCAATACTAGGAACATTCGGGTAGTTGTTGAAACACGCCGTGGCCACGATCCCATCGGTCTTGTACCTCACGGTGAGACTCAAATAGGATTTGCAACTGGAATAAAAATATTACGAAAGCTGAAGCGGAGGACTTAGTTTGACTTACAGTAATTCTTCCACGTCATCCTGTCCGAAGTAATCAAACGTCTGGGGGTTGAGTAATTTTTTTATGAATTTTGTATCTTCGGAACGTGCCCGTCCCACCGTCAAGGCATTCGGATCGAAACCCTCAATTTTCTTGCGCATGATTTTTTCGAAAAAGCGACCGCAAACCCGACCGTTAACTACCCCCTTGTCTTTTGAAGGCAGTTACATAATATCGAGGTAATTTACGAAGAAAATCCCTTTCCAAATCTGACGGATGATTATGACGTTTGACGGAGCTTATTTAAATGACAAGATCAAAGATGTCGGGGAAGGATGGTCGACGTTGATATTTTAGGCGCTTTCGAGGTTAGCGTGGGAGTAGCTCTGAGCTACTCTTGAGTAACTTAGAGCTACTCCTCGGAGCTACTCTAACGCTAACCTGGAAAGCGGTTATAAGTGCGCCAAACCAAATCACGTGATCCAATCAGCGATTGGGAAAATTGACCACGTGGTTTAATCTGGCCGTTGACGTGACAAGATGACCGTTTACTTAACGGCCCTCATTCCAACAACAGTCCGTTAACAATACAGGGTGACTGTTGATTAGCCCGCCGAAATGTAACCTCTAAAAAAGACGATGTCTATCACTAGATTCATAAACCATTATTAAAAACAAAAGACAATCGATTTTACAATACAATTTGGTGGATTCATTAAATAAAAATGAAAAGAACGATAAAAAAGCAAAAAGAAAATGAAATAATAAAATTTTAAAGAATAATTAAAACAAAAGACAATCGAATTTACTGTACAATTTAGTAAATAAGCTGGAAGGAAAATGACAAAACAAAGAAAACAAAGCAATAAAATTGAAAAAAAAAAATTCGTAACAGTATTAAGATAAAATAAAAACAAAAGACAATCGATTTTAAAAAGTAATTCAACAGATTGATGATTAAAAATGAAAAGAACTAATTTTTGTAAAATACGAAATAATAAAATAAAATATTAATATTTATATTACATATATATTAATATAAATTAAAAATAAAAAAACCAAAAAAACAATCAATTTTACTCTACAATTCAGTAGATTAATAAAATTTTAAAAGATCTGGAAGGTGGAAGGTGGAAGGTGGTAAGGTGACAAAACAAAGAAGACAAATGAATAAATTTTTAAAAATATTGAAAATATAAAAAAAAATAAAAGATTGATTGTAGAGCATAAATCAATAGATTCATACCAAAAAGGAAACGAAAAGATAGAATTAAATTAGGAATTAATTTATATTATGTGTTAATATCGAAAGACAAGCAATGAAAAAGTGAAAAGAAAAATAGAAGAAAAGTGAAACAAAACAACCAAAGAAGAAAAGGAAGTGGTATATTAAAAAAAATTATTTAAATTATAGTAAAGAACAAAGATCGATGAAGGAAACGAGAGAAAACGACTGCAATCAATCGACGGCGAAGAAAATGAAGAAAAGAAGGAACACGGTGTAGGAAACAAAATGGCGTTAAGGAAGTATAAGTTGATTAAAATTATTAATAACAAAAGACAAGCAAACGATGAAGGAAACTAAAGAAAGTGACTGGAATCAATTGACGAAAAGCAAAACAAAAGGCGATCGACCGATTAGCAAAATGAAGACGACGAAGAAAAACGGAAGCGGGCATAGGCAATCGATGAATAAAAAAGTGATTCGAATAGACTGGCGAAAGGCCAAACAAAAGACAATCGAGAAAGAAAGGAAAATCGATGAAGAAAACAAAAAAGAAACCACCCGAATCAATCAAGGAAAACAAAAGACGAACGATGGGCGACAAAAATGAAAGAAACAAAGAAAATGAAGAAGTCGGTATATGGCACAAATGGTTAATATCAAAAGACGAGCAATGAAAAAGTGAAAGAAAATGAAGAAAACTGAGTCAAAACAACCGAAGAAGAAAGGGAAGTAGTTTATTAAAAAAAATCATTAAAATTATTAAAAGTAAAGAACAAAGATCGATGAAGGAAACGAGAGAAAATGGCTGCAATCAATCGACGGCGAAGAAAATAAAGAAAGAAAGGAACACGATGTGTGAAAAAAAATGGCGTTAAGGAAGTACGAATTGAGTCAAATTATTAATAACAAAAGACAAACAAACAACGAAGAAAATTAGAAAGAATGACTTTAATCAATCGAGGAAAAGCTGAACGAAAGACGAAGAAAATGAAGAAATGGAGGAACACGGCCTTAAGGAAGTATGGTTCAAATTATTAATAAAAAAAGACAAATAAACGAGGAAGAAAATCAAAGAAAGTTACTTTAATCTATCGAGGAAAAGCGGAACAAAAGACGATCGATCGATGAGGAAAATAAGCAACAATAAAGAAAACTATGAAAGGAAGGACAACGGTATACGAAGAAAAATTGACATTACGGAATTATCAATGTTTATTATAAATTAACAAAATAACAAGAGTCAAGCCATCCAAAGAAAAAATTGAAGAAGCAGAATAAAAGACGATCGATCGGTGCATGGAAAAACGAACAAGAAAGGAAAAAAAGTACATGAACGAGAACTGACTTTAAAGAATTATTATTTTTTCGAAACGAAAGACGATCAATTGAATAACTGATCGTCTGATCAATAAGGAAAAAATTGGCAACGAGAAAAACAAGAGATAAGTGAAGAAGAAGTTCGATTCAAAAATCAAAACAGGAAGCAAGAATCATTCGATGAAAAATATGAAGAACCGGATACGATATACGTATCTAAAGTAGAAACGGCAACAACAAAAAGCACGCAAATAAAACAAAAAAAATGATTCAAATTAATAGGAGAGAAACAAAACAAAATGTTCACTTGTTCAAACAAACGAAGGAAAAAACGAAAAGTTCGGATCGATGAAAAGGAAAACTAAACTAAAAAGAGAAATAAAAAGATGGTGACATCGAGATTGATTGATTAGAAAAAGGACAAGCAATGGTGTAGCTGCAACATTTCCAAGTAATTCGCGAAAGCCAAATTGTTTGGGAGGAATAAACTGATTCCTCAAAACAATTCAAAAATGTTTGCATCACAATTACGTCCTCGGTTTACACCTTGCGGTCGAAACGTTCCGTAATCGCGTAAATGCTGCACATTAGCTGTAAATGTTCTCGGCTCGGAAATTTGTTTGCATCAAACCAACGTGCTTTTTCAGCATTTCCTCAAAGTAGCATGTGTTCTCTCGACGTTCGTGAATTGTGGCATTTTATTTTTAACTTGTTCAATCACTTCTCACAAACTAAACTGTTGACCCCAAAGGATACGGAGCAATAAATTGTGTGAAGGAAAAAATGCCGGACTTCGGCAAAGATGACTGCTCGGTTGCTCTTGTGTTTTTTTGTCGCAATAAAAATTCCTTTTCTTGACCTACCTCAAAGACATAGGCGTACGATTAATTCTTGCCCGATTTTCAACTGCGATTTTCTCGAAATGCGTAAAGCTTTTGTTAAGGACATGTAAGTTCAATCGTTCCCACTTATGGTGATGTATTACAGGTTTAAATTTCTGCACTTATTTTGGAAGCACGCTGTATAAATAAGACCTGGTTTGTATAAAGTGACCTGTGCAATTAATAACGATTTGTAGAAAGTTAATCAATATAAGTGTTATTTATTAGAAAAGTACTGGAATTTGGATTATTAAAACATCAATTATTGATTAATTATTTCTCGAAAACTAAAGTAGAAAGATTTTTTTAACATTTCTCCCATTCTCTCGGACGTTGCCTTTTATAATGGTTTTATTTTGTTGGGTTAATTAACTGTCACCCTGTACATAGGTACATTCTGCAAAGTAATTTTCCTGACGTGACGAAACTTTTCGACAACAGTGTACATGTGCGTTTTTTTTTTTATTTTTGGTTTAGTAATAATTCAGTTTGTTTGGTTAAATGTTAATGAACATAATCCATTCTCTCATATAAAAACGTCGCATCCACACGGGTATATTTATGTACCATATCTTCACTTACCGGATACAAAACGCAACAATATCTATCGGGGATTTTATATTGCCGTATAAAAATCAAATTTACCATAAATTACGTACACAATGCGCGCGGCTTAAGCAGAATAAACACTCACGCTGGGCCGCATTCAAAATTTAATTTTGTTTATGCTTTTATAGGCATTATTTGTGGGCCGATTCGACATTTAGTGAACTCGTATTCGGGATACTTTATAATAGGCACGGGTCGTTCTATAAAGCCTTAACGCTTGCGTTCGGCCGTTCTCGTGGGGCTCAAGCTGTGAAAAGTCGTCGTGATTTTGAAATCGCCTGATATTTGTAACGTGCACGTAAACTTGTTTGTCTCCTTAAAATCCCTTTCGAAGTTTGCCTTTGTAAATTCTCATTTCGCGGCTTTAAAGTTTACGAGTTAAAGCTCTTTCGCAGTTGGAGTTTTTTTATTGTACAGTAAAGACCAAAAAATAAAATAAAAAGCCAGACACGCCAAACATGGCTGATTCTAAAATTATGAAACAATTTTCTGAGCTTTTCCATTGTAAACAAAACCCGCATTAAGCGTTCGCATAACCCATTTCAACTTAGGTCCTCCACTCGACACCTTCTCCTTGACATTTTCGTCAGTAATTATTATACTTTTGAATGTTCAAGCGAGCGATAGGGTAATTCTATAATACAAAATAATTTGCCTCTGAATATTAACTAGAAAATCTAATAATAATAATAATAATAGTTGCTCCTTAATACGCAGATCCTGATGAGATGGCGTTAAGTATAGAACTTATCAGCTTCAATTAATTTAAAATTATAATTGCGTATTGTTCGTATATTATATAATTATAATTTTTTTTAAGTATAGTTTCATGGTGTCTAATAATAGTAATAGTTAGTAATGATAATTGCCTGGCAGCAATACAACAGTAAAATTATGTATTTATAAATCTAATAAATTGTGTTGTATAAAAATGAGTAGGCATTAGGATGACCGGCGTGTCGAGCCCGAATCATTTAACCCGGTATAATTGGTCTGCATAACCTAGCTGGCGGGCCCCTTCATTATTGTGATTGGCACTTTCAATTAATATTAACATGAAAGGTCAAAGAGAAACGGACCTACGTGTTAGCTCTGAAAATACGTCTAGGTAAACTTAGACGATAGCGAAGATGACGCGACGTGTGTAAACGATGAAACGCTAACGTGTTGGCAAAAAAAAATTAATTATTTATTGCAAATTTTTATTTAAACACTAAAATATGAAACGAAAACTGAAAAAAATCGAAGCCCGAGCAGCGACGAATTGAAACGCAATCGATACATGAAGAGAAATGAAGAAACATTTTTAAGAAAAGACGAGAAACAGTTGAAGTAAAAAAAGAGAAAACAAAGGACTTGGAAGAAATTCATGAAAACAAAACAAGGACTAATGAATACCGAAGGATTTGAGAAGTAGTTCTGTTTTATTTCTTTCTAAGTCATCAAAGAAAGAAGAAGAAAACAAAAGACGACCGATAGACGGAGAAGCGTCTAAGGAAAAGCAAATTAAAAGCGGACTAGGAAAAGAAAAGACTTAAGGCGATTCGAAATGACTAAAGAAAAAAAAAAAAGGAAACCGAAATGAAGAAATAAGAAAAGTAAAAGAAAAACGTAGAAGAAGAAATTGAAGAAAAGTAAGAGCGATTCAAAACGATTCAGCAAAGAGACAACAAGAGAAATCGGTTGATGAAGAAGTTGTGAAGAAAGACGAAAGCGAAGAAAACCTCTAAATGAAATCCATGAAAACGAAACAAGGACTAATGAATACCCAAGGATTTGAGAAGAAGTTATGTTTTATTTCTTTCTAAGTCATCAAAGAAAGAAGAAGAAAACAAAGACAACCGATAGACGAAGAAGCGTCTAAGGAAAAGCAAACTAAAAGCGGACTACAAAAAGAAAAGACGATTCGAAACGACTAAAAAAAAGATTCCGAAATGAAGAAATAAGAAAAGTAAAAGAAAAATGTAGAAGAAGAAATTGAAGAAAAGCAACAGCGATTCAAAACGATTCAACAAAAAAGAAGAGAAATTGGTTGATGAAAAAGATTGTGAAGAAAAACGAATGCGACACATCGATGGAAAAAAATTGAAAAAAAAAAATAAAGAATTGAGGAAAAACAAAATAAAAGACGATCGATCATTGGAAAAAATGAATAAAAATGAAAACGGTAATATGAAAAAAAAAATTGACATTAAGGAACAGCATAAGTAAGTGATAAAGAGAACTAAAAAAATGATTCGAACCAATTGAAGATATGAGGAACAAAGGACAATCGAAAAAGAAAGAAAAATGGTAGCTAAATAAAGAAAAATTGACATTAAGGAATTATCAATTAAGTTACATCAATAAATATAAATAAATAAATTGACAGAAAAAAGGAATTAATAAAGGACAGGCAAGGAAAACGAAAAAAGTGATTCGAATTAGTAGAGGGAAAAACTATCGATCCTTTAAAAAAAAAGAAGAAAAATGGGAGAAAGTAGGTGAAAACTGGAATCGGTTGAGCCAAAAAAAAAACCAAGTGTTCGTCAGAACAAAGAAGTCGAAGAAAACCCAGAAAGACGAAACAAACCAATAAATGCACAAGGATTTAAGCAAGTTTTATTTTTCTCTAAGCCACGAAGGAAAGAAAGAAAAACAAAAGACGACCGATGGACGAAGAAGCATCTAAAGAAAAGGAAATTAAAGGCAGAGAATAAAAAAGAAAGAACAAAGGCGATTCGAAGTAGAGGAACAGCAAAGCGATCGATCAATTGAATTAAAGAAAACGAAAAAAGTGATTCGAACCCATTGAGGAAAAGTAAAACAAAAGATAATCGAAGAAGAGAGGAAAACTCATTATTAGTTACAAAGTACAAACTATCTATGAGTAGGACAGAAAAGATTAAAAATCGAAAGCAAAATAAAAGAAGGACGATCGAAGAAGAAAATGAAAAAGAAAGAAAACGGTACAAGAAGCAAAATTAATATTAAAGAATTATTGACTAATTTAGGAGTTGTCATAACAAAAGACAAGCAATCGATGAAGAAAACGATAAAAGCGATTCGAATCAATCGAGGGGGAAAACTGAAACAAAAGACAATCGAAGAAGAAGGGGAAGTAGTACATAAAAAAAATGAAAAAAATGTTCGTATTTCGTAATTCACGGCATCGGCCGTTGACCTAAAAACGGAATTGACATAAAGTCAAGGTCAAGTCTACGCCGCCGGGTCATAAAACTATAAAAAGCTTTGTGAGGGTATTTATTTCGTTCATCTGTTCCTCTATTTTTAATCAGGAGCGCATCGTCGTTTTTTACCTAATTTTTGATTTGTTATTTTTCGAAGACTAAAGCGGAAAAAAATATTTTTTAACAATGAGAAAGAAAGGAAACGGTACAAGAAGAAAAATTAATATTTAAGAATTATTGACTAATGTAGGTGTTGTCATAACAAAAGACGAGCAGTCGATGAAGAAAATGATAAAAGCAATTCAAATAAATTGAGGAAAACTTAAGACAAAAGACAATCAAAGAAGAAGGAGAAGTAGTACACAAAAAAATGACATTAAGGAATGCATTTCCTTTTGTTAATAGCAAAGCGTAACAAAGTAAACGAAAGAAAGTGACTCGAATCAATTGAAGAAAAGCGAAACATAAGACGATCGACGACAAGGACAGTAAAGGGCGATGAAGAAAATGAATAAAACATGAAGACGGTATACGAAGAGAAGATGACATGACAGGAATTGTTAACTAATTTATATTATTAATAGAAAGAAGGCAAACAACCAATGAAGAAAATAAAATGAGTGATTCAAACCAATCGAGGAAAAGTAGAACAAAAGACAGTCGAAGAAGAAAAGAAAACGGTACATAAAAAACTAAGAAATTATTTATTTATTTATTTATATTACTAGTAACAAAGCACAAACAATCAAACAATCGACGAAGAAAACGAAAGAAAGTGACTCGAATCAATTTAGGAAAAGCGAAACAAAAGGCGAACGATCGATGATGACAATGAAGGAAATAGGAATACATGAAGAAAAATTGACATTAAGGAATTATTAACTAATAGCAACAAAAGACAAGCAAACGATAAAGAAAACTAAAGAAAGTAACTGGAATCAATCGAGGAAAAGCAAAACCAAAAAAAGTGACTGGAATCAATTGAGGAAAAGCAAAACAAAAGACGATCGACCGATTAGGAAAATGAAGACGACGAAGAAAATGAAGAATAAAGGAAGCGAGCACAGGCAATCGATGAATAAAAAAGTGATTCGTATAGACTGACGGAAAACCAAGCAAAAGACAATTGAAAAAGAAAGGAAAACTCGAATCAATCAAGGAAAACTCGAATCAATCAAGGAAAACAAAAGATGAACGATGGGCGACAAAAATGAAGCGCGACGAAGAAGATGAAGAAGTCAGTATATGAGAAAATGGGTACTAAGGAATTATTGCATTGACTACTTTATATGTTAATTTAACTTGAAGGCTTCCGCGGCCGTCGTCCATTGTTGAATTCTTGGCTTCGATCGCCGCGTGTCTCGGATTTCTTCACTGCCGACGTTTTGTTCTTAGTTGCAGAAGAACTTCCTCAGGGCTGCTGCTGCTAACATATATGTGTTAATATGAAAAGACGAGCAATGAAAAAAATGAAGAAACATGAAACAAAACAACCGAAGAAGAAAGGGAAGTAGTATTTAAAAAAAATTATTAATAGTAAGGAACAAAGATCGTTGAAGGAAACGAGAGAAAATGGCTACAATCAATCGATGGCGAAGAAAATGAAGAAAGGAACACGGTGTATGAAAAAAAATGGCGTTAAGGAAGTACGAACTAATTCAAATTATGAATAACAAAAGACAAACAAACGATGAAGAAAATTAAAGAAAGTGACTTTAATCAATTGAGGAAAAGCGGAACAAAAGACGAAGAAAATGAAGAAAGGAAGGAACACAGTGTATGAAAAAAAATGGCGTCAAGGAAGTACGAACTGATTCAAATTATGAATAACAAAGGACAAACATACGACGAAGAAAATTAAAGAAAGTGACTTTAATCAATCGAGGAAAAGCGGAACAAAAGACGATCGATCATCGAGGAAAATAAGGAACAGTAAAGAAAATTAAGAAAGGAAGGACAACCGTATGTGAAGAATAATTGACATTATGGAATTATTAATGTATATTATTAATTAACAAAATAACAAGAGACAAGCCATCCCAAAGAAGAAATTGAACAAAAGCCATCTAAAGAAGAAACTGAAGGCGCAGAACAAAAGACGATCGATCGATGTATGAAAAAATGAACAAAACGGGAGAAAGGTATATGAACGAGAACTGACTTTAAAGAATTTATTTCAAAAGAAAACGAAAGACGATCAATTGATCAATTTTTTCCTTATTGATAAGACGATCAGTAAAATCGTCTTATCAATAAGGAAAAAATTGGTAATGAGAAAAACAAGAGATAAGCGAAGAAAAAGATCGAATATGTAAAACAAAAATAAAAAGACATTGCTAAGGAACAACTGGTTTGATTTATTACAAATTTTGATATTTATTACTCATTCCTTTCTTTTTAATTTGAAATTACATAATTCTAATAGGGTGATCGATTTCATTGGATGGTACTGTACCTTGATTTACGAAAATATTTTCATCAGGACAATCACAGCTTGGTACAAATTTGGAAAAGAAAAACAGAAATAGAAATTAATTATCCAAAACCAAAACATCTTTCAGTACTAACGAGAAACGAAAGTTTCGCTGCTGAAAGCTTTATTAAATTTACTCTAATTATAAATTAGCTTCGTTCTCAGATATTGTGTTAAAGCTTTATTAAATATTTAAAATTGTATAAGCATCGATAGAATACCTTAAACACTCTGCGCTCAATCTCAATTTATTTCCACCCGAGACACCATCGTCTTGTAACATAAATTGTAAATTACCGTAGAACATTACGGCCCCAAAAAATAGAAAACAGCTTTATCATCGTCGTATAGTAATTAACCTTTTAATTTATTTAATGCAGGATCGTTAACATATATTACGTATAATAAAGGAACCAACCAACCAGCCAGCCTGAGGGCATCCACGGTTTTATAACAGATTCTGTTGTGCGTAATAAAAATGTACTAATTTGTTACCGCCACTTTGAAAACTGGAACTATAATTTAAAAGGTGAAAATAAAATCCCGCGTCCGAGTTTATCCATAAAAATAGATAGAAGGAGGGAAATTGACTGTTAGTTAATTAACTCTCATTTTACTCTGGTGCGTTTATCGTCTTAAATATATTTACTTGTCTTAGGTAGTTAGCTCTCTTCATTATTGCCCTGATTAATAGCACCGCCTAAATTAATGCAATTGTTCAAAGCTCACTTTGATGGATGAGTGATGTGCGTCAGGAAGGACGAGAATAAGAAGAAGAGATCGGCCGCTTAAAGTTAATTCGAGGCACTTGAATCGTTGCGGGTTTTGTTTGAATACCACTTATTAGATTTGTTGGTTTCGTTAATTATCCTTTTGTTGCTGGGGCCTTAGCGTGAATGCTTCTGTGGTAGTGTTGATGTTGAATTATTGTCGGTGCCCAGCGCGGACAGCTCGTAAATCAGACTTGTTTCGGTTCAATCGCAGCCTAATGTCATGCGGCAAAGCAAAAATTGATTTTATTAAGGCGCCTTTGTGCGTTCGTTTTCCCGGAATTCCGAGATGAACGCCGTTGTATTAGGAAAGGCATTTTTAATTAGGAAGGTCGTTCCTGTTTTTATTACATTAAGTAGGACATTAAATCTCTCATCTCAGACCTGTAGATAGGTTGATAGATATTTATTGGTCCAGGATTATAACAATCATAGGACATTATAAATAAAATAAAACATTACAAGTGTGTTGAAAAAGAAACAAATTATTATCGAGTAAATAGTATATTTAATTATAAGTATAACCAGGATTTCCCTAACTCTTGCAGTGAATACTGGAGTTCTGTTAAAACGGACCTGACCTCATTGATAATTATATACTTATTTGATTTGACAAACTATACTATTACTAATATAACTTTTTTTATAGGAGCGCAAATCACTTTCAGAATATTTTTACGGCACGTGGTTTTCTAGAAATGAATGTTTAAAGAGATCACAATTAGGCAACGCTGTACCGCACTATCATTACCCAGTAGCGACACTTAAACGTCAACGTCAAGTTCGACCGCCATGCTGTTTGATACCTACGTGCATTTGTAATGTAATTTTCAAATCAGTAAGTATCAAACAAAATGGCAAATGTGACAGTTATACTCGAGTGTCGCTACTGTGTAGATTCTTATACTGTGGCTGTACCTTGTAGATGCATTTACTAGTTTGAAACCATAGATCATAGATATCCTCATTGTTACTTCTTAATACCTTATTTTATTCAGCTATTTTTAAATTTCTTACATAAAAATTTGATGAAGAAGTAGGACGAAGTGTGCTTGCCTAAGAAACACACTAAACTTGCTAAGAATTTAGAAAAATCCGAAATTAAAAAAGACAAACGAGCAGATTATAAGATCAAAGGTAATAACACTCATTTATTGACACATCAGACTATGGTAACCATAATGACATCACTTTTTCGTGCCAACCTTACATCTAAAATAATGTTCACATTTCCAAAGACTACTTCATTACTTCTTTTTCTTTCTTTCGCTTTTCGCAGCAATGCTACTTCATTGTCTTTTGGCAGTAACCATCTCAGACAGTCACGTTTTAGGTTTTTGTAGCTGGGTCTACATTTGTACAGCACAAACAACCATGGCTAATGGTAGGATTCGAACCTACGCCGCCGAGCGACACGACTTTCAAAGTCGGCTATGCGAACCACTAAACCACCCTACTTCATTACTTAATATTAATTATGTTTAATAACAAGGAAAATTTTGCATGCGTCTCTCATTAATAAAAATATAAAATTACATTACGTGATTTTTCTTTTGATTTTTGAGAACAAATATATGGTTCTAACGCCCACCCACCCAAGTGATGGTGCAGTCCTTTTGAATTATACTGTAGAGCAATTTAGGCTTTTCCTATGGTGTTGATGATAATGATAACATGTTGAAAAGAGAGGAAACACACCAAAACATGGACGCCAGAATACTGGACGCTCTCATTCTGGCCCCTCTCTGCCGTTCTCCTCACATTGCAGAGAGGAACCCGATCTCTAGAGTCCAGCATTCTGGTCCCTACATGTAGGGTCCTCCTTATCTATGTTAATGTTTGTATTTTGTTTCTCTTTCCTCTTTTTTGAATTTTCAATTTATCATTGCCAGGTCTAGGGATTTTTCACGATTCTGAGAGATGGCTGAGAGAAAAAGATTTTTTTTTTTAATTTTCCTACAAATCTAGGGAAAACTTCAAGAATTCTGAAGAAATATAGTAAATAATGTGATTTTTAATTTAAATTTTTTAATTCCTAATCTGCTTCACTTATTTTCTTCAGTTATGAAAAAATGCGTGTAGGTCTTTTCTCTTCATTTTTAGTTTTAGTTTTCCTTTTCATCGAACTGAACTTTTTGTTTTTCCCTTCACTTGTTTGAACTGATCGTCTTTTGTTTTTTTTTTGTCGTACACTCAGAATAGTATAATTATTTAATGTCAGTTCTTGCTCGTATACTTTTTTCTTTTCTTCTTTATTTTTTTCGTGGATTGATCGATCGCCTTTTGTTACGCTCTTCCTCAATCGATTCGAATCACTTTTACCATTAACAATATGAATTAGTTAATAATTCCTTCCTTAATGTCATTTTTTCTTCAATTTCTTCATCGTCTCCATCGTCGATCGTCTTTTGTTTTGCTTTTCCTCGACTGAATTGTTCGCTTTGTTATTAACATTACATTCTTTAATGTCATTTTTTATACCTACTACTCCCATTTTCTTCTCCGATTTTCCTTGGTTTCACTTTTCTTCAATTGATTCGAATCTCTTTTTTCGTTTCCTTCATTGTCGCCTTTCTTTTTCTATTCAAAATATATAATAGCTAATAATTCCTTAATGACTTTTTTTTTTCGTTTTCTTCATCGCCCTTTATCACCCTCGTCGTCGATCGTCTTTTGTTTCGGTTTTCCTCAATTGAATTTCGCTTTGGTATGAACATTAGACAAAAATAAATAATTCTTTAATGTAATTTTTAACATAATGCTCCCAACTTCTTCATCGATTGTCTTTTGTTTTGCTTTTCTTCAACTGATTCGAATTACTTTTTTTGTTTTCTTCATCGGTCGCTTGTCTTTTTTTATTAATAATATAAATGACTTAATAATTTCTTAATTTTTTCTTCAATTAACTTTCTTTCGCTTTACTATTAACAATACACAAAAAGAAATAATTCCTTGATGTCATTTTTCATTCAATTTCTTGATCATCCTTTGTCGTCTTCATCGTCGATTGTCTTTTGTTTTGCTTTTCCTTAATTGATTCGAGTCACCGTCTTTCGTCTATCTTGTTTCGTGTTGCTATCAACAATACACAAAAAAAATAATTCCTTAATGTCATTGTTATATACTACTTCCTCTTCTTCTTCGATTGTCTTTTGTTTCAATTTTCCTAAATTAATTCGAATCACTTTTTTCTTTTCATATTAAGAATATAAATTAATTAATGTCGTTTTGTCTTCATTTTCTTCATCGCTCTTCTTAACGTTCTCATCGTCGATCGTCTTTTGTTTTGCTTGATATTTTGTCTGGTGTTGCTGTTAACAATATGCAAAAAAAATAATTCCTTAATGTCATTTTTTATGTACTACTCCCCTTCTTCTTCAACTGTCGTTTGTTTCACTTTTTCTCAATTGATTCGATTTATTTTTTTCGTTTTCTTCATCAGTCGCTTGTCGTTTTTCTAGTAACAATATAAATTAGTTACTAATTCCTTAATATCAATTTTTCTTCGGTTTCTTCATCGTCTTTACGCGTCCTCAACGTCGATCGTCTTTTGTTTTGCTTTTCCTCGATTGATTCGAGTCACTTTCTTTCGTGCCTTTTTTTTCAGTTTCTCCTCGTTGTTGGCCGTGATTTGTTAGTTGTGAAACAGCCTTGCTAATAAATTGACGTATATCATAACCTCACTTTTCACATTGAAGGAAATGTCACAAAGTCCAAAAAACAGTTTTACAAACAATTTTTATTTAAGATTCAAAGTATAATCATAGATGATTAAAATGGTAGGCTTGGATTCTACGATAAAATTCATCAAGTCGATTGTGGCTGGTTCACAACCAACTGTGAGGAGAAATTAAAAAAAAGGCACGTTATTAACAATACATAAAAAAAAATAATTCCTCAGTTTCATTTCATTTATATCCCTTCTTCTTCTTCGATTGTCTTTTGTTTCACTTTTCTTCAGTTTGCTTCGAATTAGTTTCATCATTACTTTCTTCATCGATTGCTTGTCTTTTTTTATTAATAACATAAATTAGTCAATAATTCTTTAATATCAAGTTTTCTTCACGTATACAGACCGTTTCCTTTCTTTGTCATTTTCTTCGTCGATCGTCCTTTTTTTTCTGTTTTACTTTCCCTCGATTAATTCAAGTAATTTTTGTTTGTTCTCTTTTTTTAATAATTAATCAATGATTTTTTTTTAATATATCGTTTCCCTCTCTTCTTTGATTGTCTTTTGTTTCACTTTTCCTCATCAATTGGTGCGAATCACTTTCTTCGTTTTCTTTATCAACTGCTGGCGTTTTGTTTTTAATAATATCAACAAACTATCCTTTAATGTCGATTTATTTCGTGTGCTGCTTTCATTTTTTCCAACGTTCGATCGCCCTTTGTCTTGCTTTCTTTTCGAATCGTTCTTTTTTTATTCTCCGTCTTTAATTTATTGTTACTGTTAGTTAGATGCTTCTTCGTCCTTCGATTGTCTTTTGTTCTTTCTTTTCTTCGTGGCTTAGAGAAAAATAAAACTTTCTTAAATCTTAAAACTTTTTTTTTTAATTTTCTTCTTCGATCGTCCTTTTTTTGTTTTGCTTTGGATTTTTAATATTTTCTGTTCTACTCATAGATTGTTTGTACTTTGTTCTTAATAATTTAAATAAATAATTAATCAATTAACGTTTCCCTCTCTTCTTCGATTGTCTTTTATTTCACTTTTCCTCAATGGGTTCTAATCATCTTTTTCGTTTTCTTTAATTCGATTGATCGCTCGTCCTTTGCTTTGCTCTTCCTCTACTTCGAATCGCCTTTGTTCTTTCTTTTTTGTTCTGTGCCTTTAATTTCCTTTTCTTTAGATACTTCTTCGTCCATCGGTCGTTTTTTGTTTTTCTTTCTTTCCTTCGTGGATTAGAGAAAAATAAAATTTTCTTAAATCCTTGTGCATTCTTTGGTCCTTGCTTCGTCTTTAAGGGTTTTCTTCAACTTCTTTGTTCTCACGAACTTTTTCTTTATTTTTTGTCTCAGCTGATTTCAGCTTTCACCAATTTTCTCATGTTTTTCTCCCATTTTTTTAAATTTTTTATGGGTCAATAGTCTTTCGGTTTGCTTTTCCTCTGCTAATTCGTTTTCTTTGTTGCGTTACAGATAAGTTGTTTTCGTTGATCTTCATTTTTGCATTTTTTTTTCTTAGTCATTTCGAATCGCCTTCGCTTTATTCTTTTTATTTCCCGTCTTTTATTTTGTTTTCCCTTACTCGGTTCTTCGTCCACCGATTGTCTTTTGTTTTCTTTATTTCCTTAATGATTTAGAATAAAATAAAAAGAACAGTTTCTTGAACTTTTGTTTGTTCATTGGTCCTTGGTCTTCTCGAACTAGTCTCGATCTTCATCATTCTCAAAAGTATTTCTCTCTCCCTCAAAGTGACTTTTCGTTCGATATGGCAAAGAAGTAGAGAAAGAAACACAAAAATATATTTTTTTTAAGAAGCTGTAAACTACGGAAATCATCGTCTTCTTTCTTCTTATTAATACTGAATGACATGCAAAATTCACGTGTGGTATCGATTTAGCTGGAAGCAGGCGGATGTATACAAACATTAAATTTTCGTTTTGATTTTTGCTTTTGATTGGATTTATTTTTAATCAAATCCCCAAGATTTATACAGCCATGTTTCAAAATAATTACGGCACAATAGAGAAGACGAAGCGCGAACCATAAATATGATTTTATAACCGAGAAAGCAGTTTCAATTACGGTACGCCTGTATACTATAATATCAAACAATATAGCTCGCCATAAAACGGAGCTACGTTGTGAGCTAGCGGGAGGCGCGCGACACTGTAACCTTTTTACGAGCTCTCCGGCGAACGCAATAATAATTGTGCCTTGGCAGTTTGTTGGTTCAATTGGAAGCGGTTAATGTAAATAGGTTATGCGATACAGAGCTATTATATCGTCACTCTGTCATCTTGAACTTGAAGGATTTTATTATCCTGTAGGTGTAAAGCGTCAGGACTAGCGCGATGCCCGCTGTTCTCCGTCCAGGACGAAATCACCACAAAATGCGCTCGCCTGCTTTTATTGACTATAACTTTTAAACACGAACACTCATTTCCTAAGTTGTAAATTATTTGTTCTACTTGTTTATGTGTTAACATGTAGAATCGAGATATGATATTAAATATTGTAGACAACCCGTTTTAAAAATACACTAAATAAAATTTTATGAGGCGTTTGCTTGAGTAATTTTTGAATCCATAATAATAAGACGCACTGAAAGTAATTTACTTCAGGCACTTCCTGCGATGGCGACGCCTGGGCCCAGAACACGTTTTTCAAATTCGAAGCCAACGTCGCTTTTTCGTAATAAAAACCAAATTTAAGATGGTTATAAAAGGATCTTTTCACAGGCAAGGAAAAATATAAATTCATCCCGTCCCTTCTTACATCTGCCGTCAACTTTAAAACTAATTTGTAAACAGACAGATCCTAGTGGTAGTAAATAATAGGCGTTCGCCGGGCGGTCAACCTCGCTGAATGGCCATATTATCATAACTAGCTTGTTATTGTCGTGTTTGTTGGTTTAATTCACGCAAATAAAAGCCATCGGACACGTTGGGACTCCTAATGGAAAGAAAAAGACGAGAAGAAGCAAATCCGATAAAGTTTTTATTGCCACAGATCCGACCCAAGGATATAAAAAAATGGCAATCATTTTCAAAATTTGTTGACCTACTCGTACACAATAAAAATAAAAAAATAGATTATTGATATAAATACAGGGTGTTGGAAAAATTTAAACAATACTAGGAACAGAGGCGCTCATCCTGAGTCATAATAATTTTAGCAACAAATGAAACACGAAATTCACTTTATAAAATTTACAATCAATAACATATAGGTACATTAATGACAATTATTGCTTTACATACGCCAAAAACTTATTAAATCACAGAAGTACAGAAGTTCGCTTCTTACAGAGTAGATCACGCTTACTTTCCTTTATCCTTTTATTATTTAAAGCACAGGCTTTTTTCTTTCTTTTTAATTGCATTTTTGACTTAATTTTTGTTTAATTAAATTGAAACGTATATGTGTTATATGGCCTTTTCAAATTTTCAGAAACAAATTCAACAATAAAAAAATGCCAATTAAAATGGTCCTGCAGGGCCGTAGACAGACTAAATACTCAGGGGACGCTCGTAATGTAAGGGAGGCCATATACGTTTTTATTTATAAACGGTAATCTACCCAGTCTTTTGTGAATTGGTGAAACACGATTTTATTATAAATATTTGATCTTGGTGAAACGACTCAATACAGGAATGGCCCGAAAATATTTTTCCTCTGTTATACATGGAATGATTCAGAAAAAGAACGACCTTTTTAGAACGGTTCAGCACTAAAATGACCTCAGTGGAACGATTCAGCATAAGAATGACTTGAAAATATATTTCCTGTGTTATAAAGGACGCTTCATAGAAGTATTCAGCATAGAAATGAGCTTCATGGAACGATTCAGCATAAAAACGACGTTCATGAAACGATTCAGTGTAAAAATGGCCTTGGTAGAACGAGCCAGCATAAAAATTACCTAAAATATCTTTCCTTCGCTATACTGTAAATGTTTCAGCATAAGTATGACCTTGTCGAAACGATTCAGCATCGGAATGACCTGAAAATATTTCCCTATACTTTAGAGGACGATTACTTTATTAATTCAGTATAAAAATCACCTTAAAGAACGACTCAGCATAAAAAGATGACGTTCATGGAACGATTCAATGTAAAAATGATCTTGGTGGAACGATCCAATATAAGAAATACCTGAAAATATATTTCCTTTATTATACTGGAAATGTTTCAGCATAAGCATGACCTTGTCGAAACGATTCAGCATAGAAGTAACTTGAAAATATTTGCCTATGCTTTAAAGGGCGATTCATGTATTGATTCAGTATAAAAATGACCTTCAAGAGCGTTTCAGCATAAAAAAGTGACGCTCATGGAACGACTCAGTATAGAAATGACCTTGTTGGAACGATCCAGTATAAGAAAAAACTTGAATATATCTTTCCTCTGTTATTCCGGGAATGATTCAGGATAAAAATGACCTTGATGGAACTGTTCATCGTAGAAGTTACCTGAAAATACTTCTCTTTGCTTTAGAGGGCGTTTTAAGTATTGATTCAGCATAACAATGACCTTGATGGAACAATTGTGCTTAAAAAAGTGACGTTCATGGAACGATTCAGTGTAGAAATCACCTTGGTGGAATGATGCAGCATAACAAATATCTTTCCTCTGTTATACTGGGAATGATTCAGCATAAGAATGACCTTGTCGGAACGGTTCATCGTAGAAGTGACCTGAAAATACTTCCCTTTGCTGTAGAAGTCGTTTTATGTATTGATTCAGCATAAAAATGACCTTGACGGAACGATGATGTTCATGGAACGATTGAGTATAAAAATGACCTTGATGAAACGATCCAGTAAAAGAAATACTTGAAAATATCTTTCCTTTATTATACTGGAAATGTTTCAGCATAAGTATGACCTTGAACGATTCTGCTTAAAAATGACTTGAAAATATTTTTGCTATGAGGATGATTCATAGAATGATCAGCTTAAGAGTACCTTGACTCGAACAATTGACAATCAATCGCGAAAAGAAGCACTTGAAAACCGTTCATCAAAAAAAAAGATCATACAGAACAACAGAGAGCTGTGAAGTGAAACAACAAAAAAATGACGAAAAAACAACTCACAACGAAGAGAAGCAATCGACAATCGATCATTTATGAAGAAAATTAATTGAAAATTATTAACGAAGAAAAACAATTGACAATCATTCGCAAAAAGAAAAAATTGAAAATCGTTCATAAAAATAGAAACGTTTGAAATATTTTTTTTTATAAAATGAATAACTAGAGAGGTATAAAAGAAACCGTCTTAAGCGAAACATCCTGTATAATATAAATAAATATAATAGTAAAGAATTGACGAAAAGGAGGCTCATATTGAAGGTAAACAATCGACAATCAATCACTCACGAAGAAAATTTATTGAAAATTATTGTCGAAGGAAAACAATTAACAATCATCCGCGACAAGAACAACTGAAAATCGTTCACAAAAATAGAACAAAATAAAACGGAGGTAAAAATTAACGAAAGAACAACTTACAAGAACGAGAAATAATTGACAACCACTCGCGAAGAAAATTAATTAATTTATGAAAAAAAAATTATCACTCATTAAATAAATAAGTAAAACAAAACATAATATTGAAGGAGAACAGGCAATAAAGAAAAACAATTGCCAACTGTTTACGAAAATAAACAATTGAAGATCGACCGTGGAAAAAGCCCACAAAACGAAAGAAGGTCGCGAAATAAAGCTGAAAGAAAAGAGTAAGAGATTGATAAAAGAAAATTTGACAATCGTTCAAGAAGAAAAACAATTCGCAAGGGAAAACAATTCACGAAGAAAAATAATTGACAGTCGTTAGAAAAGAAAACTAATTGACAATCGTTCGTGAAAAAAAAAATAATTGACGGTCTTTCGAAAAGGAAAGCAATTAATAATTGAAATGTTTAATTAATTAATTTTTTGTGGTCACTTGATCACTCAAATGGCTATATTTATGCAACTATAGTTGCACTCGAGATTCATGCACGTAACTCTACAGGAAACAAATGATGTTCTTAATTAATTCTCTCTCGTGGAAGTAATGAGACACAAAATGGCAAAATCCTTTTTTTTATTATTTAGGATTTACTATCGCTCTCAAGCTTCACAAATATTTTCTAGAAAAGATACACTTTCGTTTCTGATTTAAATCAGTTAAAATCAAAACATGTATAAACTTACTGACTTGTTATTATCTGCCTCAATAACCACAGTATGTTTTGCTTTAAAGTAGAGCAGACACTGAATTAAACACGTACACTGGGTGAGTATTATTTAAGAATACTCTCTGAGTGTGGAAAAAAATTAGAAATATAAAAGTCTTGTTACAAGTGGATTTTGATTATAACGAAGTTCTATCCTATGTACAGCTGTTTCTGTCCTATCTAGGGCCTTGTCAGCAGAATAGTAACTCGAGAACTCGAGAACTCGCACACTTTTAGGTCAGATATCGGTCGGGAGATTTCGCGATCCATACCTGTTGGTATGAGAAAAATATTTAAAAAAAGGCCTAAGTTATTCTATTATTTTACAAAAATACAATATTTTATTGATACCGTGCGATCCAGCATTATTTATATTAGGGGAGACTATAAAAAAATAAAATTAGAATCTTAGTTTAATTGATACAATTAACCTAGTTTCCTTTTGTCAAAATTAAAACGTCAAGACACATTTGAAGTCAGCAGAAAAAAATCTTCGAGAGCGTCTAAACAACTAACAGATTTGACAGGAATTAGAAAGCAAATGTCAAACTCAAAGTTTTCTTTTTAATTCCTTATAACGGTCAGAGTAAGTTTAATTTTCATTTACTGAAATCTTTGTTCATGATACCCTCTTTCAGCTATGCGAAGAAGTGACGTCACATGCCAGTCATTCCTGCTTAAAACTTGACAACTTTAAAAGCTTATTTCTCCGTTATTTATCGATCAATTTAAAAAATGTATCTCAGATAAAATCAACACACATAGAATCCACGTAGGATTAATAGTTAAAGAAAGGAGACGTGCCAATAATTATAAGTTAAAGCAACCCGAAGCACGGATCCGTCTTTCATTTACGAAAGCCGAAGATAATTCTTAAGAGTCAAACGAGTTAAATAAGCGCAACAGAAGGTTACTTAAATTAAATTTAACTTCAACTTAAACATTAAACAAAATAGGTCCGACCTTATTACATCCACTCTAACATGCAACTCAGCTGTCAGGACGAAGTCGGTAAGACCAACCAAAATCGAAATTCGATGTAGGAGACGTCCAAATGTAAAGTCAGTGTTCAAGTCAACACCTCTCGTTGTAACCAAGATAAAAAATGTGCTAGAAGGGATCGGTCTGGAACTTGCGGGGGAGAAAACGGAAGCGGTCATCCTGGCGGGGAAGCGAAACTTGAGCAGGATGACCTTAAACGTCAGCGGAACCGACGCAACAACCGCCCCAAATATATCATACCTAGGGGTGCATCTGGACCGTGACCTTAAGATGAAAGCTCACGTCAGAGAGACCTGCGTGAAAGCACAGAAAGCGTACACGGCCTTGGCTAGACTGATGCCGAACCCCAAAAAAAGGAAGCTCCTGGCGGCAGTGATCGCGTCGATAATATTATACGCCGCCCCGATATGGAGTAACGCGGTAAAGTATAAACAGTACGAAATTATGCTAGAAAGGCTAAACAGGCTCGCGGCAATAAGGGTGACGTCTGCATACAGAACGGTGGCCACACAGGCGATATTAGTCATTGCAGAGATACCTCCCATAAGTCTCCAAATACGGGAAAGGAGAAAAATATACACAGAGGGACACACGGCGAAGATCTTAGCCAGGAAGGAACTTTACGAAGAATAGCAGAACATCTGGGACCGGTATGAAGGATGGGCTAAGGTCTTCATTAAAAACGTGGAAGCCTGGTGCTCCAGAAGGAGCGGGGAGGTGGACTATTATGTGACGCAGGTGCTCACCGGCATTGGTAGTTTGGGAAGTACCTCAAGAAAATTAAGAAAGCGGAGACAGCCAAATGTCAATATTGTGAGGAGGAGGTGGACAGCCCAGAGCACACTATATTTATATGCCCGGAATGGGAGGAGGTGCGAAGGAAAGCAGAGGTCATAATAGGTGAGGAAGTAACAAAAGAAAACGTCGCGGGAATACTGGTTCGGAACGAGCAGAGCTGGGACGGGGTAACCCAAATGCTCCGAACGATAATGATGTGTAAGGCGAGAGACGAGTTGAGGCCTTAAAACGAAAGAAAGAAAGATGAGCAGGGGAAGACGGAGAGGATAAGGGAGACAGAAAAGGAGAGAGGTAGCAGAGGAACGAAGAGAGGGAGAAGAAGATGAGAAGAGGATAGAAAGAAGAGGAAAAGAAAGGGAAAGCAGGACCCAGAGGGGGACAACATGCGCAGAGGAAGGAGATGCCGGAAGGCGATATTCTCTACGTGGAGTGGAGAGAGAGGAAAGGAGTTTAGTTGGTAGGCGCCCCTGCAGAATGGCAGGGGTGAATCCAACACGCCTCCGGTGTTGATATACTCGGAGGTGTCTTTTGAAGATACTCTAAACCTCTATAAAAAAAAAAGGTGAAGATGGCGGAGATATGACCTTTGTCTGGTAAAGCAGCCTTACGATTTTTCCAATCAAAGATTGACCCCACTAATGCCTACGTAAATGACCAAAAGAAAAACACATGTTACTACCCCATTGACACACAAAGTTATTAATTAAACCCTACCTGTTTTTCAGCAGAAATCTGTATCTGCTTGTAGTTGCCTAGTATGCACCTAAACAAATCTCGTTTACGCTTCGATCAAAAGGTCAAACATGATCAGAGAACCAAATGGTGCCACAAGACTGACAGAGTAACAAGCTTTGGAAAGGGTCGTTACGAGATAGCACCAGATTCATGTGAGGGAATGAGTGAGATGGAACATTACCGTGAGGTGGAAACAGTTGCATTTGTGTTGTTGTAAAAACAGAGTACTTTGAGCATGATTGTGGAGGTCTTTTCTCGCGTGCAGCCGCTTTCAAGTTCTTAATCGTGTCTTTGCAGACATTCCCTGTTATTGTAGTCCCTTTTGGCATATACTCAATTATGAGAATATCCTCAGCGTCCCAGAAAACTGTGGAGTGGGTGGAGGAGAACCCATATGAACCCATTGCGCGGACTCTGGTTTCGCGGGAGGGTCCCAGTGTGTAACCAGGTCTCATCTCCAGTTACAAATCTATAAAAGAAGTCTTCATTTTGGGATAAAGCAGTCAAATTCTCCTCCTCCTTGTTCAGGACTGAGCAGCTTGCGAATCCATCGTGCCAACACTTTACTCAATCCCCTCAAATCTTCATGTAGAATTTTGAAAACACTCGTTTCTGATATTCCTATGTCTCTAGCAACAACTGAAACTTTTACTCAGCGGTCAATCAACACCAAATCTTCAATTTTGTTGATGATTTCTTCAGTTCGTGCTTCCAAAGATCTTCCACACTCTTGCCCCATTTGAACTACTTGCACCATTATTTGACTTAAAGGTAGGACAGGCTATTTTCTCCATACACAGCCACCATTCTCTCTTCGGAATACTGGCTTCGATGGACATTTGATGACGTTTCTGTGTTCAAGTTTCAAATCACTCATGTTCACTTCTTTAAATTGATTCTTCAGTGAACTTTTCGTTTGTTGCTTCGTAGACGTATGTGACTAAATATTTAACATAAAATAAACTAAACTCTTTCGACACGGTTGGCATCGATATTCGAAGCACTTGAATGATAGGAGGGGAAGTCCCCATTTCAATTCACTGAGATATAATGGGATTTTAGGGAAATTTTAGCCATTACAGTTCACTCTTTAGACTCTTTTAAAATATTAATAATTAATCTTGAGAAATCTTAATAAGCTTCATCCCCATTCTAAAACCAATTTTAATATACTTAGTTTAATACTTAATTTAAGAAAAATTCTATCACTGGCAATAAAAAATTGAGCCTATTTAGATCGATCTCGATCTATAAAGAAGTTGTTCTAATTAGAGCCATTTAATTTGACATAATTAATTATGCCGTTTGATCATCGAACTGTGCGGTAGGCGCAGTGAAAGTCAAAACGTGGCGAGCGCAAGAAATCCGCAAGTAAAGATGTGAACATGCACTACGAAATGTGCAACAGCGTGGCTTTGGCATTTTAATAGACGGATACCTATTTAAGAGTTTAATTAATGTTGTTACATGATAAACTAAACATCGGAGGGCGTGGTCGGCCCGTGATTGAGCCGGGGAATAACAATTCTACACGTATTAACCCTCGACGGCACATTCTTGCCTTATATTAATTACAAACTGACTACCTATTTCATACTGGCCGGTTAGAAAAAAGTTAATTAATTAATAACGTAAATGACAATGTAAGTTTTTGGAACGAGAGCGGGTTTCAATTTTAAATTTGCTCCCGCTTCGATATTAGGAGTTATTTTTTTAAGTACCGTTTAGAATAAGAATTCTTAATTTCTTCGGGGGAAGTAACTTACAGATTTTAAAAATGAAACTTCTAGTAAATCAAAAGCAATTAAAAAAATATAGGAAAAATGATTTAATTAAACAATAAGTCTTTACAGATTACGAATTTTATTTATTTAAAAACGATTAAGTTTAAGGAAATTATTTTTTATAAAATTCAAGGTTAAAAGAAAGCTCAAAATTAAAAAAAAAATGAAACTAAAACTTAAAACTTTTACTTGACTGGAAAAGGTAGAGTTTCTTTTCTTCATTAATTGTTGCCAAATCCTGGTTTATATTGTAATGCAACTCCGCTCCCATCTTTTTGGGCCAAAACTAAAGTGTGTAAACGAATAATCGCTTATAATGACTCTCATAATAACAGAAACCTTGTCAAACTAAGGCCGGCAGCTACGAACCGATTTCCAATCAGAATTACCAAACCGAAGTTCGGCCTCACATCTTAACGAAGTGGCCTTGTTGAAACCGTCCAATAGAATTTTGTTCTCCAATCGTCTTCTATTATAACACATAATTGCTCACTCTCCATTCTACTTCACTTCTTCCCTATTTGTTTTTTTGTTTTGCAAGCACTTAGAAAAAATGTTTGATTAAAGCAATTTCCAAAATAAGGAGTTTTTGGCTGGAACTCATTTTCCATCCTAATTTGTAATGTTCTTTACGTTTGTGACCTCTAATTATTATTTAGTTAAGTGTTTTCCATTTTACTTCCAGATATCTCCAAAATACCAGAAGGTCCATCCTCATTTCGACTCTGGTGAAGATAGAACATGTTCGATTTGAAAGGTTTGTGCAATTTTATCATGAAACTAGTTTTGCTTTTCAGCTTTACATGTCCTCAAGTGTCATTAAAGTCTACAAGAGGCGCACAAAAATAAATCTGCGCCTGACGTAATAATTAACTTATAGAACGTGTTTTGAGGCACAAGAAAATTGTACGGCTTTTAACTAGTCAATTACGAAATATCAAAAAATATGTAATGGTAGCAGCGGAGTACGTTTATCGACACCTAACCGTTCATTAAAATTTCCTAAATGAATATTGCCAAATTACAAAAATGCGAGTAAATTGGCCCATTTTCATAATTGCAATGCCAATATTCATTATGTGTTTCTTGCAGCTGCTATTATGCCATTATTGTATATTACACACTGCCTAGTTTTTACCGTCTTGTTGTTTTTAAAACTTATATGAGGTGGTGTTTTTGTTGAGTGCCTTCTACGAAATTGCCTTGTTGCAGATGTGTCTGTCTGCTTTTCTATATTTTCAAATGAATTTACGACTAACCCCAGACTAATTATGAATTGTGTATTTAAAAAAGACATAATATACTTCTGAACAAAATTAAGGGACCACCAGTGAAACTCCAAATTAATTTAAAACAAGTAACGAAATTTAATGAAACGAATAAATATATAAATCTAAGCGTTTCCTTGCAGTTTAGCTGATTTAAGGGCTATCAAATTTAACAAACTTTAAAATACTTTTAATCTTTAAAATACCATTGATCTTCTCATGAACTTATATCCTAATTTGTAACAAGTTAACAAAACTAAAATTATTAATAGCGTGTATGCCCTCCTCTTGCAGCAATACGCGTTGCTAATCTTCTTGGCATGCTTGAGATTAAGTTTCGTATATTTTCTTGAGGTATCTGTTCCCATTCTTGAACAAGCATGTTAGAGAGCTCATGAAGTGTTACTGGTGGTCTAGGTGCGTTTTTAATTTTGTTGCCCAATTGATCCCAGAGATGCTCAATAGGATTGAGATCAGGGCTTTTGGCAGGCCACTCCAAACTTTGGATATTTGCATCTCTCAACGTAGCTGTGACAATGTTAGCTGTGTGAGATTTGGCATTGTCTTGCATAAAAATGAATCCATTGCCGAAATTTTCAGCAAATGGTTGAACATGGTGTACAATAATCTCGTCTCTATATCTTCTTGCTGTTAGCGACCCATTTCGTATCAAAACTAATTCTGTACGACCATTAAATTATATGCCACCCCAAATCATTACAGACCCCCACCAAATTTGTCATATTCTCGAATGGTACATGGTGCAAATCGCTTGCCTGGTCTTCATATGGCAAGAACACGGCGATGATTCCTGTTTAGAAGAAATGTGGACTCGTCCGGAAACAAAACGGAGTTCCACTGCCCCTCGTTCCAATCTTGATGATTTTGACAAAAGTTTAAGCGATTTCTTTTGTGCGTAGCTGTGAGAGTTGGACCGGTTGCTGGTTTTCTAGCAGATAAATTGACTTCTTTCAGTCTTCTTCTTACTGTTTTGGTAGAAATTTCTTTTCCAGTGGCTAATCGAAGATCATTTTTTAATTCACGAGATGTTACAAACCGCTTTTTTAAACTCTGAAGTTCGATAAAGCGACCTTCTCTGCGTGTTATTTTTCTTTTAGCACCTAGTCCGCTTCTTCTTTCAAAACTACCAGTGTTTCTGAACCGTGCTGTGGCCCTCTGTACTACCGATTTGTTAGTATTTAGAATTCCAGCAACTTTTCTTTGTGAATATCCTTCACGAAAAAGAATAATCATTTGGGATACTTCTTCTGGTCTACAATGGTGCCTAAACATAATTAATTAACTTAATGCAAACAAATTCACTAATTTTCGAAACAAAAAACACGCTTTATTAATTAAGTGGCTCAAAAAAGTGTCGGCAATTGGGCCTTTTTGTTGCCTTGCTATTGTTAATTGTTTTGTAAGGACCCGGAAAAATGCTTTAGAGAATTTATTGAATTAATTTCAGATGCGTTTTCAAATGAATACACTCAGGTTACGAGACAAAAAATTTTCTCATTGATTCTGCAAAAGGATATCACGCCACTGTACGTCTCTGCCCTTGAATGAGCGACGTGGGTAAAACTCGGTAAAAACGAGACGTTTACGCCCTCTCGTAACGAGAAAAGTTTCGTTTGAAAGCTACTGTTTGGGGCGTCTGAATTTAAATTGTTGCTGATCTCGCAGAATTTCCCTCCTCACTTTTCCAGGAGGTGACGAGCCTTTAAGTAGCTTAAGCGAGGGAGATAAGCCAATTCCCGGTTTCCTTATGCGTTAAATCTCTCGTCAAAATTGTAGTTCCCGGTTTCCTTATGTTTGGCTGCATTAAAATCTCTCGTCGAAATTTTAATTTTATTTATTTTTTTCTAAGTTCGAGTTTTGATTTTTTGTTATAAATTTTCCAAAAGTTTGTCATCGGTTTCGGTCAGGAAAAGCAGAAACTTTTCCCGTGCAGTTTTAGTGTTTTACCTAAATTAAATTCATCGTAATCGAAACAAGTCTCGCAAATCTAAGAGTGTATCCCCAAAAATTTCGGATTCGAGAAAAATCTTTTAAGCCGTCGCTGGTAAGCTCAATGTAATTGTTGTCAGAAAAGTTAATTAATTAAAAGCATTTTTCTATGTGAATTATACCTCTCTCCTTCTTGTCGAATTATATATTTTTTTTTGTTGTCATAAATCTTTTAAGATATTTTGTATTACCTAAAATTAACTCATTATTGATTCTGTAATTTTCTTGATATTTATTCTTGTTGTGTCTTAACGGAGAATTTCGTTACGATTGGTTCATTTTAAAATTTGTTGTAAATTCTTTGTTCTCATAAAATTTTATTTTAATATATATTTTATTTGTTAAAACTTTCAATTTTCATTTAAAAATCTCAAGGTAGTTTTTTTTTTGATCAATCAATAAGTCGAATAAGGAGAGGAGAAAGATCCAGCAAACCCAAAATAAGTAAGTCTGAGGGTAAAAAGAGCCAGAATTCAAATCAAGTCCGAAGAGAGCGAGAAGAACGATTGCTGGCTAATTTTTGGCTAAAACTGGAAACGCTACTAATAAATAAGTCGTCTTTCGCGTCTCGATTTGGTTTGGAAAAGTTTTGGTTAAAAGGGTGGTAAAGTTTAGAAAGGGAGTTCAAAATTTGAGACTTCCAATCTCTTTTAGTTTTCTCTGTAAAAGATTTCTATTTTTAGAAATCTCGTGTTCTGGTTAAGAACCGTTGTGATAAAATATAAACCACCCTTTCTCCAGTACAGTGGGGTTCTTTACAGTTTCATGGCACACTACTTGAATTGTGTTTAATATACGTCAATTTATGACATGTGAAAAGTCTATTAAAAATAACTTGTAAATTGGAAAAGTTATTTCAAGTTTATTTGGTGGTCCCGTAATTTTATTCATAAGTTTATATTAAAAACGTGTACTTTTCTATCTTGGTTCTTAGAAAAAAAAAAGCTTAAAATCTGCGTTATCTTTTAATTTTAATATAGAGAAATTGTATTTTGTTATGTGGCGGTTGGTGGCATTAGTTGTCGCTTAAAATAATTTCAAACAAATGCCGATTTAGAGGTTATGATTATAATTTGACACGCCAACTGATTTAATTTTTTTTTTTGCTTCTTTTTGTGTTTTATGCGTTTGCTCTTTTCACGGCGAATTATTTTCGTAATTTTCGCGTTTAATCGGAAGTTGGCAGGATTTTATTGGTCAGGTTTGTAACTAAAATTTGGACATTGGGTTAACTTTTGTTTTGCTTTTAACTATCCATTATAAACGTGTTCCCCTCGAAGCAAATGAATTCCCGATTAAAGTAAGCTGTGATTTTTTTATAAAGTTGGCAAGTTGGCGTCAGACAATACAAGAGAATAAGAGGACAATTGTCAATAACTGTCAGTGACATATCATCTGCTCATGACTTTAAATACGTTTGCCAAGTGTTGGGGGAGGGGGGGGGGGAAGTATGTTAGTACACACATCTCTAATATCTGCACAAAGTTCTTTGATAAATTTAATTTTTTTCAGTAGTTTAGGCTGCGCCATCCTGCGGCCGAATTTTAACCTAACCTTAATTTCTGATTTGCATGATTGCGAGATGACTGAGGCGGATCAGTGAAGTTCACGAGCCACTCTTCTGCTGAAGAGGCCCCAAATAGGATAGAAGCAGCTGCATATCTGGATGATCGGAGAATGGACTTGCAAAAAATTTTTATTTTTTTTTGTTTTATTTTGTTCTTATTCCTATTTTTTAATTGAAGTAGATTCTTGTCCTCAGGAAGCTATCAATCGAGAGTAAAATGTAGAGTGATAGTGCCAATTTTGAGTGTCCGTTAAAATAATTTAAGTATTATATTTTTTATTGCACATTTTTGGATTTTACGTTTTAAAAATCCATTTACAAATTTGCGTATTGATTTCTTCTGTCTTTTATTCACTGAACGATACGATCGTCTTCTGTTTTTGCAGTCTTTGCAATTAATTTTTAATTGCTATGTATAGAATGTTTTTGTTTCGTCGGTTTATTTGTCTATTTTTCTCGTCTTTTATTCCAATTATTGTTTCATTTGTTTCTCATTTTTGTGTTCAGAGTGTTTTTATTTTTTGTATAATTTCTCCTTTTTTCGTCTTTCATTTGTTTTTTCTTTTGTGTGACTTTGCAGTTGTTTCTATTTGTCAAGTCGAGAATACCTTTGTGTCCTCACTTTTCCTTTTTTCCTTCGCGTTTCATTTGTTTTCTGCGACGTTTTTCAGTTGCTTTAAATTGTTAAGTCTAGAATTCTCTCATTTTTCACCTTTCGATTATTGTCTCTTTTTGACACTCTTTTTGAATTTGTCTCATTTTTGTTTTCAGAATGTTTTCGTTCCTTTATCTTTTTTCTTTTTCATCTTTATTTCGTTTTCTGCATGGTTTTCCACTTGCTTCTACTTGTTAGGTTGAGAATGCATTTGTTTTTATTGGTTAGTTTTGCTTTCTCATTTTTCCTTGTTCTACGTCTTTCATTTGTTTTTGTTTTTTGCAACGCTTTGCAATTGTTTTTCATTGTTACGTTCGGTCTATTTTGTGCCTCATTCCTAATTTTTCGACTTTCATTTGTTTATTTTACAATTTGTTAATTTGGCTTGTTGCATTTTGTGTATTTGTTTATTTCACTTTTTCTGTTGTTTGTTCATCTTTATTGTTTAATTTTCATTTATTTTTTGCAAGTATCGTTTTTCACTTGCCTCTGTTTCTGTTTCTGATCTGGAAGCTTTTGTTTTTTTTTTTTAATTACACTTTCTCTCTCATTTTTCACCTTTCAATTTTTTTGCAAAGTTTTCAGTTTTCATTTGTTTTCAAATGGTTACACTTCATTACTTCCGTTAATTTCGTTTGTTTCTTTCTTTCATTTTTCCGTTGTTTGTCATGTTTTTAATTTTTTTTATAGCGTCTACCTCAAAGTCTTTCCTTACGTGACCGTCACGGTCGGTTTACATTTTTCTTGTTCAATTATATTTTTTACTTTTGTTCCTGATTTTTCGATATTCGATCGCATTTTTCATTTGTTTCTTTGTGTGTACGTAGTTTTTTGATCTTTGCTTTTTAGTTCTTCACATATTTTTTCTTTATTTCCCAATGAACATATTTGTTTTACAATTTTTTATCAAAAAAAATTACGTTCTCTCTTCGATGTATATTGAAACTGATTTTTGTTTGCTTAGCATTGTTTTTTTTGCAATTTTAATTTTCCTTTTCAGACGGAATCCGAGATTGATAAATTTTCTAAGAATTGAATTGAATTTTCTTCTTTTATCGAAAATTTCGATGTATCTGTTTTTTTAACTAACGTAACACATAGAGATCGGTTTATTAGTTTTTTCAAAAGTGATTTCTTTTTTCAGAAAGGAAGAGATTTTTTGTTGGCAACAATAGTAATCACCAATTACCATTGAAGAATGCCACTTGAAGAAGAAGAAGAAAAAGAAAAAGATGAGGAAGACTAAATTTTTTAAGTTCATGTCCCACCAAGACTCCAAGATTCCAAATCAAAGACTTCCGATATATATATTTTTTTTAATTCGTAAGTGAATGTATTTCCACGTAAAACATTTGTTTGGTGTTCCAATTAACGCTCATCATTAGTAACTACCGTTCGTAAGGAGCGAATCCCTCGAAGTCCCGTTCCTAATAAAGGCGATAAGGAGAAAACCAGTGGCGGCCAAACAATGAGATAATTCCGTGAATAGCGTCCACAAACGAACCAGTTGATCATCCGGATCGAAAAGAAACAAACAAATCACACAATGACCAGCTTAATTCGTTTAGAGATGATTAAGGTGGCGGTGGGGAGCTAATGTGAGGTAATGGCGGTAGGTGGCAGAGAGGCAGAGGCGCATTCCGATCGCCGATAAGACGGTGCCGAGAAGCTTCAATTTTCGATTACAATATATTAACCACTATCTGCTCAGATCTGATTTCTACGCTATTATTACTTATCGAGTAATAATGTAACGGTTGATTTACAGGCGGCTTTTCGGAAAAAAAAGTTCACCGTTTTTGAGCGCAATTACTCGTTCGCAAATGACCACCGCTCTAAGTGGATTCCCCAATGATTTATTTGCACTTTCTTAATGAAGAAAAGAGATCCTGCTTCTTATTTATAGTACAAGGCGGACTTCAAGGAGCCGATTTCCCTATAAGATGAAAAACGGAAAAAAATACAGTTCACGACAATTTCGATTTTTCTTTCTCCATAAAATTATGTAAAATAAAAAACAAAAGGCGGTCGATCCGGGACAAATTTTAACTTCTTTCTTCGTATAAAAACGAAAAACAAAAGACGTTGGACTTTAGAGGGACGATTTCTCTATAAGATGAAAAATAGAAAACAAAAGACAGTTCACGACAATTTCGATTTTTCTTTCTCCATAAGATGACGTAAAACAAAAACAAAAGACGGTCGATTCGGGACAAATTTCTACTTCTCTTTTCGTATAAAGACGAAAACAAAAGATGATGGACCTCAGGGTACGACTTCCATATAAGATGAAAAAAAAGCAATTCTAGACAATTTCTATTTTTTCTTCTCCATAAAATGACGTAAAACAAAAACAAAAGACGGTCGATTCGGGACAAATTTCAACTTCATTCTTTGTAAGAAGACGATAAACATATATAAAATATATAACATATATAAAAAGAAAAACAAAAGAAAAGACAGTTCACGATTATTTCGATTTTCTTTCTCCATAAAATGACGTAAAACAAAAACAAAAGACGATCGATCCAGGGCAAATTTCAACTCCTTTTTTCGTAGAAAAACCATAAACTTCAAAGGACGATTTCCCAGGAAGTTGATTGAAAAACAAAAAGAAAACAATAGTTTGAATTGCGACATCCAGCGATCACTTCTGCTGACGAGGCACAAATAGGGCCGATACAGCTGTATAGAGGATGCTCGAGGGTTTCACTGCAATCAAACCCGATTTACAACAAAAATTTTTAAAAAGAAAACACGACAATTTCGATTTTTTTCCTCCATAAAATGACGTAAAATGAAAACAAAAGACGATCAATCCGGGACAAAGATAGAAGAAGCGCCATCTCTTCGCCAAGAGTCGAATTTTCTTTGCTTGAAACTTTATGATTATACAAATTATAAGTCAACTTTGCAATTAAAATGAAGAAGCGTGATCTCTTGTCCGAAAGTCTAAGTTTATTTATTTCCAATTAAAACAATGAAACGCCATCTCTCGTTTAACAGTCTAAGCTTCCTCACTGATTTTTTTTTATAGATTTTACAAAATATAAATCAGCTTTCCAATAAAATGAAGAAAAATTGAATAGGCACCATCTCTTGGCTAACAGTCGAAGTTTCTTTTCTTGAAACTTCAAGTCCCTTCTTCGTAGAAAGACGAAAAACAAAAGACGATGGAGGGATGATTTTTTTTTACAAAATGAAAAATAAAAACAAAGCAGTTCATGTCAATTTTTCTCTATAAAATGACGTTTCTTCTTCATTTTAATTGCAAAGTTGATTTATAATTACTAAAAATGTGAAGTTTCAAGAAAGGAAACTTCGACTGTTTGCCAAGAGATGGCGCTCATTCAATTCAATCGCAAGATTAATTTGTAATTTGTAAAATTTGTGCAAAATTTTCAATAAACTAACTTAGACTCTTCGCCACGAGATGGCGCTTCCTCACTTTATTAAAAGGCTAATTTATAATTTGTAAAATCTATAAAAAAAATCAATGAAGAAACTTGGAGTCTTAGACAATAGATGGCGCTTATTCAATTTAATCGCAAAGTTGATTTGTAATTCGTAAAATCTGAACAAACATGTCAATAAACGAAGTTAGATTCTTGTAAGGAAACTTAGACTCTTAGACGAGAGATGGCGTTTTTTTTTTTTAATGAGAAAGTTGATTTATAATTTGTAAAATCTATAAGAAATTCATTTTCATTGGAAAATTGATTTATATTTATAAAATCTATAAAAAATATCAGTAAAGAAAGTTAGACTCTTGGAGTAGAGATGGCGTTTCTTTGTTTTAATTACAAAGTTGGCTTATAATTAACAAAAATATAAAGTTTCAAGAAAGGAAACTTCGACTGTTAGCCAAGAGATGGTGCCTATTCAATTTTTCTTCATTTTATTGGAAAGCTGACTTATATTTGTAAAATCTATAAAAAAAAATCAGTGAGGAAGCTTAGACTGTTAGACGAGAGATGGCGTTTCATTGTTTTAATTGGAAATAAATAAACTTAGACTTTCGGACAAGACATCACGCTTCTTCATTTTAATCGCAAAGTTGACTTATAATTTATATAATCATAAAGTTTCAAGCAAAGAAAATTCAACTCTTGGCGAAGAGATGGCGCTTCTTCTATCTTCTTGCAAAGTTGACTTCTAATTAGTAAAATCTGTACAAAGTTTCAATAAACAAACTTAGACGCTTGATCAAGAGATGATGCTCCTTCATTTTAATTGCAAGCTCGATTTGTAATTTATAAAATCATAGTTTCCGTAAAGAATCATAGACTGTTGGGAACGAGATGGCGCAGCGTTGATTTGCTATTTGCTTATTAAATGCCTTTTTTTTCAAAATTTTGTTGCGCTCAACACCGCAACGTGACCACCCACCCATACTGCTCCCTCCTACTCATCATGTGTACGAGTTACTTCTTCTTAGTCATAACCTACATTTTCAAATTACTTATTTATTTAAGGTTCAAGTAATTTTTACCGGGGCTCGGCAACGCCCCCAGCGCCATCTATTTGAAAATTAATTAATTAATTTCAACGAGTTTGCTATAATAGAAAATAATTCTAAATGAATTAAAATAGATACTTTTTAGACTCACACACGTATAATACATATGAATAGTTGGTGTATGAATACTAAAGGAGTGATCTCGCTTCTGTTTGTGTGTGTGTGTGTAATATATAAGCGGTGATTATTCATTGATTCATAAAAATAATACAAGAAAACTGACGGTCAATTTGTTCCGCTCTTTGTTAGTGGTGGATAGCGTTATGATCATGCGGCCCGATCTTAAAAGTGTTTACCATTTTAGATTAATAATAGGCACGTAATTAATCTAAGTACATCTATGACTGGCTACTTTGTCTATAACCTTATAAAGAAGGCAGCTAGCTCATTCTGTCAACGGAAAAAAAGGAAGAAATCCAACACCGACATAATTACATATTTATCGGAATTAAAGTATGACGCTCCATTCTCAGGGGAGCCCTTAACACGGCTCAGCCGCATTAATATTCATAAAATCGCCTCGAAAAAAAAACCGCCAGCATCGTTTAATCCAATTATTATAAATTACCACTGGCTATATTAAGAAATAGTTAATTATGATTAATGCCTGAACAAATTGTTAATCTATTTTTGAGTTTAACGAGCTGGAATAATTATGTGCCCTTTTTTTTATTTAACAACCCTTTGAATTAATTTCACATTTTCAACAGATTGCTTATGTCTACTTCAACGAAGGGCAAAAAATCAAAGGATTAAATTTCTTATTATTGTTTCATTTTATGTTTTACTTTTTCCTTTGTTTTTTTGTTTTTGACGTTTTCAGACCGCTTGTAATTAACTGTTACCAAATTGCTTTGAAATAAAGATTATTATTATTTATTTTCTAATAGATGCCGCTAGAGACGCCGCCACGTTAAGATTACTCTATTTAGAAGGCACCGCCATTCATTCCGCGGCTTACATCCCCCAAATTAAAAAGGACGTGAAGAAACCATGGAAGAAACGCTAAGATAAACAGAAAGTAATAACGATTGAGACGGTGTAAAACAATAATAGAGATAACAGAAGCAAAAAAGATTTCAAAAATCGACGAGAGATGGCGATCAATTCCGTTTAAGAAGCGCCTACAAGTTCCACCCCCTGAGCAATACAAAATAAATGAAGATGAATGGATAAACAGAAAATAATTACAATTGAGACGGTATAAAATAATAATAGAGATTGCAAAAGAAGAAGTATTTCAAAAGTCGACAAGAGATGGCGCTCCTAACCACTTAAACATGACCAACTTCATTTATACAACGTTTACAAGGTCCACCTCTTGGGTAATACTAATACAGAACGATAGATAAACAGGAAGTAATGACGATTGAGTAAAATCGAAACAGATTTCAAAAGTCGACAACAGACTTACTTATCACTTATCACTTATACTCGACCAACTCCATTTAAAAAGCGGCTACAAAGTCCACCTCTTGGTCAATATAACATAACAACATAAATGAAGACGAATGGGTAAAAAGAAATTACGATTGAGACGATGTAAAACAATAATAAATGTAACAATATAAAAAAGGGTTTCAATTTTGTTTCTTTTTTCCTTTTCAATACCTCCAGTTATGAATGACTTTTCTGTTCTTATACTTACAGTTTTTTATCGTTCGCAGGCGACGTGACATTAGCAACAAACTCACGAATATTTTCGGAAAAGCAAATGATAATTTGACAGTTTAATTTGGTGACTTTTGTAGTTAGTTCTCTTTTGTTTCTTTATTTGTTTTTCCTTTTCGAAGCCTTTTACTATAATTAAATAATTCGACTGCTTTTTTACACAAATTTTTATTGTTCGCGTGTGACGTGACATTTTCAACAAATTCATGAACATTTTCAGAAAAACAAATCATAATTTCACAGTTTCAGTTTGTGACTGTTGTAGTTTTCTTTTGTTTATTTCTTTCTTTTCGACGCCTTTTCCTACAATTAAATATTTAGTGATTATCTTTTGTTTTTTTTTTACGTAAAGTTTTGTCTGTATGTGAAGTTTTCAACAAAACACGAACATTTTCGAAAAAACAAATGACAATGACAGTTTAATTCTGAGACTTTTGTACTTTTCTTTTGTTTGTTTCTTCTCGATGCCATTTACTATAATTAAATATTTATTCTATTTTCTTACACAAATTTTTATTGTCCACGTATGACGTGACATTTTCATGAAATTCGCGAACGTTTTTGGAAAATTGATAATTTTTACCAACTTCATTTATATAACGCTTACAAGGACCACCTCTTGGGTAATACTAATATAAATTAACATAGATTAATACACAGAAAGTAATGACAATTGAGACGGTGTAAAACAATAATAGAAAAAACAAAAGCACAAAAGATTTCAAAAGTCGACAAGAGATGGCGATCAACTCCATTTAAGAAGCGCCTACAAATTTCACCTTTTAGGTAATATAAACATAAATGAAGATGAGTGGATAAACAGAAAGTAATTACGATTGAGAAGGTGTAAAATAATAATAGAGATAGCAAAAGAAAAAAATATTTCAAAAGTCGACAAGAGATGGCGATCCTAACCATTTAAAAACGAGAAACTTCATTTATATAGCGTTTACAAGGTCCACCACTTGGTTATTACAAATATAAATGTAAATGGTGTAAAGCAATAATAGAAATAGTAAATACAAGAAAGATTACAAACGCCGACAAGAGATGGCGTCCCTAATTTCTTAAAACATGGCCAACTTTGTACCCAAGATCCATCTCGCTTTAAATTACTAATCTATTGAAAGCAGCTTCGTACTTTTTAGTATAATTTTTTAACTGGATATATAAATATATCAGTGAATAATATAACCCTATGAAAAGATTTCAAAAGTCGACAAGAGATGGCGCTCCTAACCACTTAAACTCGTTCAAATTCATTTATACAACGTTTACTAATACATATGAAGATGGATAGATAAATAGAAGTAATGACGATTGAAATTGAGCAAAATCGAAACAGATTTCAAAACTCGACAACAGATGGCGCTCCTAACCACTTAAACTCGATCAACTCCATTTAAAAAGCTCCTACAAAGTCCAACTCTTGGGTAATACAAACATAAATGAAGACGAATGGGTGAACAGTAAAAAATTGCGATTGAGACGGTGTAAAACAATAATAGATGTAACAATATAAAAAAGGGTTTCGATTTTGTTTCTTTTTTCCTTTTCAATACCTTCAGTCATAAATGAATTTTATACTTACAGTTTTTTATTGTTCGCAGGTGACACTGTCAACAAATTCACGAATGTTTTCGGAAAAACAAATGATAATTTGACGGTTAAATTTTGTGAGTTTTGTTAGTTCTCTTTTGTTTGTTTCTGTTTGATGCCTTTTACTATAATTAAATAATTCTACTGCTTTTTTACACAATTTTTTATTGTTCGCGGCATGAGGTGACATTTTCAACGAATTCGCGAACGTTTTTAGAAAAACAAATGATAACTTGACAGTTTCATTTTGTGACTTTTGCAGTTTTTTTTTCGTTTATTTCTTTCTTTTCGACGACTTTCCTACAATTAAATATTTAGTGATGGTTTTTTGTTTTTTTACGTAAAGTTTTATTGTCTGTATGTGACATTTTCATCAAAAACACGAACATTTTGGAAAAAATAAATGACAATGACAGTTTAATTCTGAGACTTTTGTAGTTTTCTTTTGTTTGTTTCTTCTCGATGGCTTTTACTATAATTAAATATTTATTCTGTTTTCTTACACAAATTTTTATTGTCCTCGTATGACGTGACATTTTCATGAAATTTGCGAACGTTTTTGCAACTTTTTTTTTACCAACTTCATTTATATAACGCTTGCAAGGACCACCTCTTGGGTAATACTAATAGAAATGAATATAGATCGATAAACAGAAAGTCACGACGATTGAGACGGTGTAAAACAATAATAAAAAAAAAACAAAAGCACAAGAGATTTCAAAAGTCGACAAGAGATGGCGATCAACTCCAATAAAGAAGTGCCTGCAAGTTCCACCTCTTGGGTAATACAAACATAAATGAAGATGAATGGATAAACAGAAAGTAATTACGATTGAGACGGTGTAAAATAATTATAGAGATAGCAAAAGCAAAAAAGATTTCAAAAGTCGACAAGAGATGACGCTCCTAACCATTTAAACGTGACTAACTTCATTTATACGTTTGCAAAGTCCACCTCTTGGGTAATACTAATATATGTACATGAAGATAGACAGATAAACAGGAAGTAATGACGATTGAGACGATTAAGCAAAATCGAAACAGATTTAAAAAGTCGACAACAGATGGCGCTCCTAACCACTTAAACACGACTAACTCCCTTTAAAAAGCGCCTACAAAGTCCACCTCTTGGGTAATACAAACATAAATATAGACGAATGGGTAAACAGTAAGAAATTACGATTGAGACGGTGTAACACAATAATAAATGTAACAATATAAGAAAGGATGTCAATTTTGTTCCTTTTTTCCTTTTCAGTACCCTCAGTTATGAATGACTTTTCTGTTCTTACACTTACAGTTTTTTATCGTTCGCAAGTGGCATGACATTATCAACAAACTCACAAATGTTTTCGGAAAAACAATGATAATTAGACAGTTTAATTTGGTGACTAGTTCTCTTTTGTTTCTTTATTTGTTTTTTCCTTTTCGATGGCTTTTACTATAATCAAATATTTCTACTACTTTTTTACACAAATTTTTATTGTTCGCGTTTGATATGACATTTTCAACAAATTCGCGAACGTTTTCAAAAAAACAAATGATAATTTGACAGTTTCATTTTATTATTTTTGTAGTTTTCTTTTGTTTATTTGTTTCTTTTCGACGCCTTCTCCTACAATTGAATATTTAGGGATGGCTTTTTCTGTTTCTTTTTTTAGTAGTTTTATTGTCTGTGTGTGACATTTTCAACAAAAACACGTACATTTTCGAAAAAACAAATGACAGTGACAACTTAATTTTGTGACTTTTGTAGTTTTCTTTTGTTTGTTTCTTTTCGATGCCTTACTTACAGAATTTTTTTGTCCGCGGGTGACGTGATATTGTCAACAAATTCACGAACGTTTTTGAAAAAACAAATGACAATTTGAGGAGTTTAATTTTAGACTTTGTAGTTTTCTTTCGTTTTTTTCTTTCATTTCGATGTTATTTACTATAATTAAATTTTTGGTGATGGTTTTAATGTTTATGACATTTTCAATAAAGGCTTAAAGAAGTGACGGATGTCAATTTTGTGGATTTTTACAGTTTTCTTTTGTTTTTTTCCAATGCTTCAGTCCTTTCTGAAAATGAAACGTAAATGCGAAGAGTTTCTAAATTTATTATTTAGTATTTACGTACTTTTATTAAATAAATAAAGCAAAATACAAGTAATAAGGCAACATTGATTGTTAATTATTATTTAATAAAGTTGGCGAACTCTAGATTCGTCGCAAAAAGTTAACATATACCGGGTGATTCAGATTGGCATTCGCACGGCTGTAATTTTTTTCATTTCTATTTTCGGGCAAGTGGCATTTGGTGTAATTAATATAGGCCTACCAATAGTTTATTTGACAACTTAAAACAAGATGTCTCACTTCCGGTTTAAGCGGAAGTAGTTTTAAATTAAAAAAATTAAATAGGTCATCCTGAATTTTTTTTTATTTTTGAATTGTAAAAGTAATTCCAGATCGAAATGACCTAAAGTTCGTGTAAGTCACGAATGCAAATATTTCTTCACTTTTTACTTGACTGTACACGTTTTTTTTTATTTTACTTCGTGCGTGGAAGTTTTTCTTAATAAATTTTTTGGTTGAAAGAAACTCAACATTAGTATAAATAAAGTAATAATCAACATTAGGTCACTTCAACTAATGATGGCCAAAGTGTGATACATCAGAGTTGTCAATTGCGACTAAAAAGTATTATTTTTTTGATTTTTGAAAAAGAAAACAGGAAAACCGTGAACTTGGTTGCGAAATGAAATCTGGTAAATTTAATGCGCATAAAATTATTCTCAGTGTTGCCAAGTTTCGTAATTTGTCACTAGTTCTGGCGATTGTTAGTCGATGTCTCTCCTTTTTATCATGATACCTCCTCGTATGTGGATATACCAAGTGATCATTAAAGTTTTTACGAAACACCCATTAATAGTGGTAGTATGAAGTAAATTATATTGTATATTTTGCATGAATTAGATTACATTGTCCGCAAAAACCGCAACTTATAATTTTAAAGGTCATAAAATTTGATCAACGTAAGTACTTTTTTAATCTGGCATTAATACTGACTACACAATTAAGGTAACCATAGCTGCACCGATCGAGTTCATCACCATAAAACTCTTTTCCGTCCCATTTCATTACGCGCCCGAAGAAAAAGCGAATTTTTTCCTCGATCCCGCTCCTGAAGTACGCGCGCCGTACCATGTAATTTAAAAAAATTTCAATTCGTTTAACGAGCACAGCGAAATATTTAAACATTTAAACGCAAGCCCTGATTTAAACGATTTAACGACTCTACAATTATAAACCATAAATAATTCCTTTTAATGCTATAATTTGTATCGGGGAATATGAAGCGTTATCACATTACTGCAGCAAAAATGTGCCGCCTCTCAAAGTTACTGTTAAAAAGATATATTAAAGATAAGCGGTCATGTAATACCAATCTGCAGCTTGAAAATGATCTGTGTCGGGCAACACTCGGTAGCTAATTAAATTGACCAGTGCAGCCAACCTTGGTCCAACCTCGCCGTTGATTACTCTGTGCTATATAATTCCTTTTTGCTTTGCTCAGAAGGATTTCTCTAGTAGCCGTTACACGCATTCTAACATTCGATGTTGAGCGAAAAATTACGTGCAATTACTTTTCTTAATTACTTAATGAATATATTTATTTTCTACGTATGTTACATTATATACCAGGGCGAGCAAAAATTAATTATATTTCTACAAAGCTGCGCAGTAAATCCTGTAAATGTAATTAAAATTAAGGCAAGATGAAATGAAAAGTCGAAATACAAGACAATAATAGTTCTTAAAACGTAATCAGTTTAAATTAAACTTCAGAAAATTCTTAATACTATTATTTTGAATTTCAATGGAAATTTAATGGACTTTCTAAATATTCTGATCCTATGTACTTAGAATGACCTAATTAATCGATACACAAACAATTGCCCGATTGGCGTCGACCCTACGGATTATAGGGATGATTAACTGGTCACGCCCCAGTCCGATCTCTGGGGGGTTTCCAAATTGCTCTTTGAAATCACAATTATCAATAATAAATTAGTTATTCAGTCTGATTTGTGTGGGTAAGATGTATTCCGGAAAAGTACAAGAACAAGGCGGCGTTTGTGCCGGTGAAGTTCCAAACAAGGTAAACGAAATTTTATTTCTTATCATCGAGTCAAATGTTTTAATTGTTTTCCTCTTATCAAAAAAATTATTTTGCAACATTTCACTTGTGTTTGTTTCTGCTTTCGATTATTTTACTAGCGTTCCCTTCCACACTAAACTTCATTCTATTTCTCTTCTTTGATGTGTTTGTTGAATAGTCGCATTAATTAATTTAATTTTGTTATATTTTGACTTTGTTCTTGCTTATTAATCAAATGATTACCGCTTATTTCGCGACTCTTTTTTTATTTTTCTTGCAATGTACTTTGCTTTTTCAGTTACAATTAGAAATTCCAAAATTTAAAAAAAAATTGTTACTTGATTTCTTATTGTCACGTGCCCTCTTACTTTATACCGGGTGTCCCACGCTAGGTATTCCATTCTTCTACAATTTTAGCTTTTTGATCGATTTCGAAATGATAAATTAAAATAACAAACGAATTTTCTGACACACTGTTTTTACATCAAAAAGTTGGTCATAATTATTTTTTGTGAGTAACGTATTCAGAATGTGTTTATCTACGAATTTATTATATTATAAGTCAACAGAGTTTTTTTTTCTTTAAAAGTCGTAAAATTGGTCTTCAAATTCGTTATTTAAATAAATGGAAAACGTACTAAAACTAGATAAGAAACTCTGAACTAAATATACATAGTTCATTCAGAAAATGAAGTAACTCATCCAAAGAATAAACGAAATGATAAAAATGGAGAAAATACTACTGAACTACAAGAGAAGAACCTGTTAGATGCAAATAATGAAATAGAAGATTTGAATCTTGGTACACAGAAGACAGTAAATGTACATGTTATATCAACAGATGAAGTAGAGAATAGTATTAAGTCAGCGTTACAAACTGTGCAACTTAAGAATAAAGACAAGGAGGAGCTGAAAATGCGAGAGATAATACAATTAAATAATACTGCTGATGGAAATAAACCATCTTATGCAGAAGTAACGAGTAAGCAAGTAACTATGGCAAAACAAGTACTACCAAACAATGCGAAGGAAGAATGGAAGTTGGCAACTGGGAAAACTAAACAAAAATATAAACGAAACAACAATGTCCCAGTTGTTATTGGAAATCAACCATCCAATGACGCAGCTGGACTAAAAGTGGCACCCAAAAAGGCATTTCTATATGTGTCAAGACTTGACCCACAAACTAAATCTGAAGATGTTGTGAATTTTTTAATAAAGGAGTTTCCGGAAGTTGAATGTGACGCTATTAGATCAAAATATCCACAGTATTATAGTTCTTTCAAGATCACTATCGACCTAATACATTTAGAGAATGCAATGGATCCACATAAATGGCCATATGGTAGCTACATAACTCGGTTTTTTCACCGGAAACCCAGCTTAATCCAAGGAACTTAAAACAACAGCAACTTAATTCAAACAATCCTATAAAGTGTCTAAGAGATGATTCTATTACTTGTGATGGTTTTTCGATATATTATCAGAATGTTCGAGGTTTGGCAACGAAATGCAATTACTACTATGGAAACTTACTTACTAATAGTTTTGATATAATAGTCTTAAGTGAAACCTGGCTGCGTTCTGATATATGTAATCCTGAATTATTCCCCGAAAGTTACGAAATCTATAGGTGTGATAGACTTTTCGCTCGTGGTGGTGGTGTTTTGATCGCTATATGTAATGAATTTTATTCGATGCAAATGACTGATATTAAATCACCTATTCCTGAAATTGATTTATTGACTGTTAAGGTAAGAGTGTTAAATATTACGTTTACGATTATTGCGGTATATGTGCCACCTTCATTAAATGCAAATAAATACATAAAACTGTTTGAATATATAGAAACTGCGCTAGATGTAACAAAATCCACGATCATCTTGGGTGACTTCAATATTCCGTTATTATATGACCATCTAGTTAACAACAAATCTAGTTTTATAACTAATATTTATGATGGATTTATTGTGTTCAATAATTTACTACAGCATAATGTTGTGCTTAATGCTAACAATAGAAATCTAGATTTAGTAATTGCGTCCAAAGAAATTGATACTACTGTAAGTCATATTGACTTTCCCTTGGTTAATGAGGATTTGCATCATCCAGCCCTTGAATGTATTGTAAAAACTCAGACTATGCGCATACCCAAATTTAGTACTAATGATAATTTAAAGGTATATAATTTTCGTAAAGCTAATTATTGTGAACTTTACTCGTCAATTATGAAAATTAATTGGGATCACATAGAAAATATTAAAGATGTGAATCAAGCTTGCGATTATTTATATGGGACCATTTTCCAAGAAATACACAAGTTCATACCGCTGAAGTGTAACAAGCGATCTAAAGATTATCCTGTATGGTTTACTACAGGTTTGATTAAAGATTTAAAACGCAAGGACCGATACCTAAAATTATATAAAAAGAATAAGTGCAACTATTATAAACAACGAATCCGCATCTTAAGATCATCTATAAAACTCCAAATACGGTCAAACTTCATTAGTTTCATTAGCAAGGCTGAACATGATATTAAAACAGATACAAAAAATTTTTGGCATTATGTAAACAGCAAGAAAAATAATTCTCGTCTCCCTGGTATTATGGTTTATAATGATGATACTTTGTCACTTCCACAGGATATCGTAAATAGTTTTGCTGACCATTTCAGTAGTGTTTATGACTCACTGCCAGAACGTGATAATATTTATGAGTCGTATGACAGCATACACGTACCCACCTTCAATCTCGTGAGGGTAGAGGAGTACGAGATTTTTGAAGTAGTACGCAAATTGAAGGCAAACTTTACCATGGGTCCTGATTCTTTGCCAGCTTTTTTTGTCAAAGATTGCATCTCCTGTCTATCTAAACCTTTACTTTACATATTCAACTTAATATTATCCACATCTACATTTCCAGATATGTGGAAAAGAGCAAGATTATGTCCCGTTCATAAGTCCGGTCCGAAAAACATAATAACAAATTACCGCCCGATAGCACTCATCCCAAATTTTGCAAAAATATTTGAAATGATCTTAGCCAAAAATATTTACAATCACATCCGACAATTTCTTTCTCCTAGCCAACATGGTTTCACACGTGGTAGAAGCACAACTACAAATCTATTGAATTTCACCCAATTTGTTTCTGAAACACTACACTCACGCAAGCAAGTTGATGTGATATACACGGATTTCACGAAAGCCTTTGACCGAATTCAACATAACGTTATTATTGCTAAATTACGCAAATTTGGATTTCATCAGAATACCATTTCTGTCTTTCAAAGTTATCTACTTGATAGGCAACTGTATGTAGAATATAATGGATTTAAATCTTTTACTTTTGTAGTTAATAGCGGGGTAGCTCAAGGCTCAAATCTTGGCCCATTATTATTTTTGATATTTATTGATGATATCGGCCTAAATATAAACAGTAAATATCTCTTGTATGCTGACGACATGAAAATCTTCAGATCAATTGAAACAACTGCGGATTGTGCTAATTTACAAAACGACGTTAACCAGTTAATGAAATGGTGCGAAGTAAATAAATTAGATTTAAACATTACTAAGTGTAAAATAATGACATTGTCTCGTAAATTTAACAGCATTACTTGGAACTATCGAATAGGAGATATACCATTAATTAGATGTAATGAGTTCACAGACCTTGGTGTAACTTTTGATGAAAAACTTACTTTTGTTAATCATATTAGTAGAGTAAACACTGATTGTAACAAATTGCTTGGATTTATAGTTAGAACTTGTCTTGAACCTTTAATTCTTTTATACAATGCATATATCAAAAGCAAGCTAGATTATTGTTCTGTAGTCTGGATGCCCTTTTATTACGCTCATATAAATGTCTTAGAACAAGTTCAAAAACGCTTCTTGAAATATTTGTATTTCGTTAAGTATGGTTATTATCCACAGTTTGACGTAACGTATGAGACGTTGTTATCTTTGTTTGGGTTTAAAAGTTTAACAGCTTCCCGAAACATTATTGCAGTGACGTTTTTATTTAAACTGGTCCACTCATTAATCGATGATTCAGAGCTTTTAAGCCTGTTAAATTTTTATGTGCCTAGGTTCAACTCTAGGAGTTCTGTTACATTCCGATTGTCTCCAATTAGTACAACTTACCATCTCAATTCACCGATATACGTTATGTGCAGACTGTATAATTCTATAAGTTATGATTCTGATATTTTCTATAACAATTGTCGGGAGTTTGTTTCGAAGATTAGCAATTGTATTTCTTAACCTAAGTTAATTAAGCTGACTTTATTATATATTGTTAAATTTAATTTAATTTTATCATTTTAGTTAGGTTTTCTCTTTGTTAATTATCTTTCCCTGTAATTGGTTCTAACTGTTGGGAATAAACTGATTATTATTATTATAAACTGATTATTATAAATGAAAGCTCGAGTTCTTTTTAATCCGAGGAGATTTCCGATGCAGTCGAAAGATCTTCTTCATTAATATCTTTCTGTGAAGTCACCAACAGAGGTTCACTAGGACACAGCATTTGCAAAGTTTCTTTGAGAAATGGTTGCGATTTTTTCATTGGGATAGATTTTGTACTTGTCAAGAGAGGGTCAGAAGTTAGAAGTAGTCTGTTAAGAACGTCGATGTTGCACTATTCTCTGAACATCTTTCTTACATAATTTTGCTGATACAAACGAAAATGTTTATTTCTTGCCTCTGCTGCTTCTTCTGATAACTGTCCTATAAGCAATAAAGCTTTCTTTATAATAATAGAACCATGAACCAGAATTTTGTGAAAGTGTTGGTGTCATTGAGTACCATGGGTACAGCTGAATACAGAGTTTTGCAGTAGCCATAGTATAAGTAGAAAACATATTCGTATTAATTTTAAAACCTCTAAAATTACTTTCAAACGATATATAAGTTTTGAGTCTATGCCTGTTATCTCTGCCGCCAACTCTGGGTTTGTGAAAAACCTTCGGCTTGTATTGCCGTCATTTGTGGTTCCAAAGCCAGACTTGGGAACATCAACCATTAATCCCATTTTTAGTTTAATTCTCGTCGAATTTCTCACTTTCTGATCGTATTTGCCATTTTTTTACCGGCAACTTATAAGAAAGATGCAACAATGTTTCAAATAATCTAATTCTGGCGTGAAGTATTGATAAACCAAAGTTTAAGGCATTTTGACGAATTTCCTTCTTTTCTGTAATATCATTGAAATTTTTGGATGTGGCTCCGCAGATATAACATTTCATGGTCGATGTGTTATGAGTGACAGCATTACATATTTTTCCATCAATCATTGTAAGTGTCATTACGTGTTTAACAAACATACTTCTATTTGCTAATATAACTTTTGTTTCTTCCAATGAAATGATTTTGTTTTCAATGTATTGAACCTCTTTATTAATAACTTCCGTGGACTCTTTAATAAATCTTATTCGAATTGGTCGGCAGTATCGCGGTGAAGAGGGTGTTGGATTTTGCCAGATGGTCATTTTACTGCCTGTACCACAAGTTAGTTGTAATGGTACAAACGAACTTTGAAATATATATTCATCAGACTGTAAATCATTTTCAAATTTCTGTTTATACGCACCCCCATTTGGAAATCAATGTCAGCGTCCTGCTGTCTTCCACATTCAAAGTTTCAACGACTTCTTGCAGATGTAATAACAACCGAGTAACTGTGTGATCTAATATATCTTGTAGATTGATTCTTTTTTCGCTTTTTGTAATATACGGATATAGCTGTTTGTTAGTGTTTCTAATAATTTCATATTGTCTTCTTGACAGATCTGCTTCTACAAACATCGATAGCGCTTGTAACGGTGTCAGTTGCGAAACGTCTGGTTTATTTAAATACGCCTTTTTGTATTTTGTTGCTCGATTAGGAGACTTAGTTAGATTTTTAATAATGTTAGAAATATCTGTTTTGCCCTCAGCTCGCAATTTCATTTGAGCGGCAAAAGTTAACTAACTCATCAGCGCCTAACGTAGTGCGAATTTCTTGAGTTCTGCGTCTTTTGCTCCGCTGGCTTGACACTTCGAAAGTCTTTGTTGGTCGTCCAGATCGAGTTATTAATGTGGGTATCGTAAAAGTACCTTGCAGCCAGCTTGCATTGTTTTTTAAAAAAAATATCATTTTTATAATGTGAAGCAATCCATCTTTGTTTTATTTCTGATTTTATGTACGATATCTTATGCCGCAACTCTTTTTGTTGTTCCTCTGAATAATTCTTCCTACTTTTTTGCGTATTCTAATTTTCGATTAATATTATCTTTATGCCGATCTTGCATAATGTCAAAAAACCGCTTTCTAGTCATATTTTAAACGCCCGATGACTCTACAAAAAATATAAAATATTTTAACTTTAACGAATTTTGGAAAGAAGGATAACATTGTATTCCGGAGAGATCCGGAATTAATTTTTGAAGTATTGTAGAATAGAATTGCTGCCCTGCAAGATGATATAAAAATAAAACTCCGGACGCATCCTGAAGTATTACGAAATTCTTGAAGTAATGTCAAAACCAGATTAAAAGTCACGATATGAAGTAATTTTTAAAAGCAGTCGTAAATGAATGAAACTGAACTTTACAAGAGATATAATATTTAAAATATGTAATACGTACCTGCTTTAAAACAATCCATGCTGCAACGCTCAAATGTTTTGTAAAACGCTTACAATTATTACTTCCGAAAGTTTGCTATTGCAACGAAAGCTGAAAACAGATATGTCAGTAGGGAATACAATCCCGACCGATTTTTGGTTCCGAAAATCCCGGGATTAGGAAGTACTAAGCCCGGGATTTTCGGGATTGCCCAGCATTATTTAAAAATAATGCTTCATTATTAAATTAATGAAAAATAATATTCATTAACATTATTAATAAATAAATACGTATGCCAGAAATATATAGAATATTACAAAGAATATACAACAAAGACGATGTTTTAAGTTATCTTCAAAATCCTAATCAATCTGATGAATCGAAATTTACGGAGAAAATATTTTCAGTTCCTGACCAAGCTACGTTTATAAAACAGATCAAGTTAATAATTGAAAGAGTAAATCCTCTTGTGAACGTGGAAAGCAACGAAGAAGAAACAAGCAGTGAGAAACAACAAGAATTTTATAATTTATCATTAAAAGAGAAGTTGGAAAGGAGTACAACCGGAAATACGAAAAGAAAATTATTTCGTAAGTACAATAAAGAAAGAAATAGAATTATCAAAATCGGGGAATTCATGGACATCATCTGGGTTTAGTGTATAAATATTTATTGACAATTCCTCCAACAAGCATTGAAGCTGAGCGAACTTTTTCGGCGGCCAAAAAATAAGAAGCTGCCTAGGAGACGATACTCTTGACGCGCTGATATTTTTGAGGTCATATTTTCAAAAATTAAGTAAATGAAGCGAAAATACCTAATATTTATTGTTTATTTTACCATATTTATTTTGTATATATATTTTTAATTTGGTTTAAAAAGTATTAGCTATTTATTTTATTTATTATATTCATATTCATAGGCAAAAATATAGTTTATTTGGATTTTTAAGAAACAATGTTTTATATTTCGAATAAATTATTTGCAGTTTGAATCATAAATTTAATTTTGTTAATATTATTAATTATTTTCAATCCCGGGATTAAATCCCGGGATGACTTACAAAAAATCCCGAAATCCCGGGATGACTTACAAAAAATCCCGAAATCCCGGGATCGAAAATACAGTTCGGGATTGTATTCCCTATATGACAGTGATAACAAAAAATCGAATTTCGGTTAAGGTAAGTTGATAATTAGAAGCGCGGGAGTGAAATTATCGCGATCTATTATTCTGTATCTATTTAACTTTATCATGATCAACTCTTTTCGAAGCTTCGATAAATTTAAAAACCATGACTTTTGGCCAACTTTACCCCTATGTGCGACGTCCGGTTTCACCAAAAGTGATGTCAACTTTCTTTTATTATTTACCTTTTTCTACAAATTAGGTAATTTTTGTTTTCAATTAAAGAATTTCAAAATATTAGTGTGTCTGTTCAGACATCGTCATTACTTGACTTTTTTCTTTACTTATTTATCACATGTTTATTAAATCTTCTTACTTTATACCGGGTGTCCCACAATACGTATTTACCTTTCTAGAATATTTAGTTTTTTAATCGATTTGCATTGAATTTGGTAAGGATAAATTAAACCAAAAAATTAATTTACTGACATATCGTTGACTTCTGGTTTCACCGAAAGTGATGTTGAACTGTTGAGCACAGCTTCTCCGGAAGTGATTTTAACTTTCTCTTTTTATTTTTCTTGTAATATGCTTCGCTTTTTCTACAAAATAGATATTATTTTTCAAAAAACTTTGTTACATATCGGTTTTAATTGCAATGAACACCTCGAGTATCTTCTGTACAGCTGTTTCGGTCCTATTTGGGGCCTCGTCAGCAGAAGCGTAGCTCGAGACTTCCACTGCAAACCAAACCGACCTGTCCGATTGACCGCCTTGTATTAAGTAGCAAACTAGCTGCAATTTGTCATTGCCTGTACAAAGTTGTGTCAAAAAGTGATCACAAGATGTCGCGATTCAAACTATTAGTAATTTTTTTCGGTTAAAAATAGAAATTCCAGAATTTCAAGAAATTAATATGGCTGTTCAGATATCCCTGTTACTTGATTTTTCTCATTTGTCACATGTTTACTAAATCTTCTTAATTTAAACCGGGTGTTCCACGCCCTTCTAGAATTTTTATTTTTTAATCGATTTGCATTTGCAGTAGAAACAGTCGTGATGCGGTTCCAACCGGAAACCAATTCAATTGCAGACAACTGCCGCGAAAACCTTCAAAAGTTCAAAAAAGATTTGTATTAAATTTGGAAAATATAAATTAAACATTGGTTTATGAATTTTCTGACACGGTAGGACTTCCGGGTTTACCGGAAGTTAAGTCAACATTTCTTATTTTAAATGGAACATATATTTACATATTTGAAATGCGCGGATCATTGCGATTATTAATGTGAATCGGTAGGTAATTTTGGTTTCCATGACAACGAAGAAAACTTTTTTTTCAATTTATAAAACTTTGAATTGTGAATTTTCGTTCTAATGCGATCGAGAAAATTTCTGCTTTGGTTCTATTTCGATTTTTGACATTTTTGCGGCATTTAATATTTTGATTAGGTCGTAACTCATTTTTTAACGAAATCTCGTAGCACAACAGATTTTTTTTCTGAGTACGTTGGTACTTTTTTTGAAAGTCATTTAAAACAGAGTATCATTTATTGGAGACTGTCTTTCTCTGTTCAAATTTAAAAATTGGAAGAATAGTAGCTACTTTTATGTCCTTTATTCAGGATTTGGTTTTTCTTTTCTTCTTTCCAATTTATTTGGTTTTTTAGTATTATATCTAATAATAATAATAATAATAATAAAGGTCTTTATTGCTCAACATAACATAACAAAATTTCTAACTAAAACGAAACGAGCAATCACAAGGCGAAGTTCAGATTTGGGTAAAACCCATCTGCTTTTCAACTTAACCTTGACTATAAAGGAAAATATATCCAAGAGACAAAACAAACAAAAAAAAAACTAAACATTAACCTACAACTAGTAAGCACTCATAGGCAATGTTAGAGAGAGAAGAAAAATCACTGATTAGGTACAAGATTTGAAAATGAAGAACCATTCGCCTAATAATTTAACCTTAAGTTTTTTGTTGCAAAATATAATTTTCCGTGCGGTTTGTTTCATTATTCTTTCTTTCGAAATTGGTATTCAAGTAACCTGGCAAAAGTGAAAAACTCATGCATTCAGCCAAGAGATGACGCTGCGAAGATTCAAAAATATAATGAGGCTTTGCCCCTTATCACCAAAAAACTTGCGCTTCTCGTCCATAGATGGCGCTTCGTTCTTCCACCCAATGTCGTTGAGAATAAAACTCGAGAAAAATATTTTTTTATAAAATCTGATGCCTCTTTTATTTAAATGGGATAATTAAAAGTACATCATTAATTAAATTTTTTTTTTCTTATTATTATTATTCCAGGTTCGAAAACCTCACCTCAAGATGCGAGGACGTTCCCCACCAAGGTCGATAAAATTCGGAAAATCGACATCCAGAATCAAAATCGACATGTCATCAACTCCAATCGACAACTTCCTAAGACCCCCGCACAGCATACTAGTAGACGGATCGTACAGCAAGTGGATCAACGCCCTTGAGGAGCGACCCTCGAAGACCTACAAAATAAGAGGGTATGACAGGCCGATACCCGGAATAATCTCCGGGCACGTCGTGATGTACGACAAAGAAAAACAAAGTCGTCACTTCAAGCCCTTCCGTAACATAAAGGTGAGCCGTCCAGCTGAACCGAAGAGGGAGAAGAAAATGCCCGATTCGAAGATCGTCGAGGAATTGGGGAAGAAATTGGAGAAGAGGAACGCGAGCATCTTGGACAAGATTATTCCTTACATAGCGGAGATGTTCGCCAATTTTTCTTTGCACGATAAAAGCGATAAAACTGAACAGCATTATTGCAGCGAACATTTGCCTGATTGCACTTGTTTTGATGAAAACTCCCTTTTACCGTTTATCAACGCCAAAGATTGCGTTTATCCCTACAGTTATACTTGATAGATCTTATGTTTTAAAATTCAGGATGTTGCGTTTGTCTAGTAATTTAAATTTTCTGTCGCGAAATATAATTTTGGACGTAATTTGTTGTTTCGTTTTCCTTCATCATGATTTTCTTCAATCGACTAATCGGGCGGGGGCGGTGGTTCTATAATATAAAAAATACTTTTTCATTTAGTTAAGAGATGGCGCTGCATACATTCAAAAAAATTAGTTTAGAAGCAACTTTCACACGAAAAAAAAAAACTGAAATCAAAATTGATATTTAATTAATCTGGCGAGAATAAAACAAGGAAGGTAAGGTTCGTATTTACCTAAGAGATGGCGCTGGCGCTACGAATATTCGAAAAATATGTCGTTCATAGATGAGAAACCTTATTTAATAGAAATGAAATAAAATTAATAATAAAAAATGAAACTAAACAATTTTTTAGATAAAATTTTATAACTATATATTTTTTTTATATTTAATTAATTTAAAGTCGTATAATAAAAAAGAAACGTCTGCGTTACGTTAAAAGATGGCGCTGCGAACGTTTCAAAAATATCTCGTTTAATCTGAGAAACCCAATTTTCTTGAATAAACTTTTATATCTGGAATGTTTTTCCAAAATTATCATTTAATAATAAATAATAAATGTAATTAATAATAAATTTAATTTAAAAAAAAACACAAAAATTCAAAAATAATCAAATTCAAAAAACAATCGATTACATCATAATTTAAGAGATTAATAAATTTAAAAATAAATAAATAAAAAGAACGATCATAAAGCGAAGAAAATGAAATACTAGAATTTAAAAAAAATACGAAGATAAATTTTAAAAATAAATAAAAATCAATTTTACTGCACAATTCGGTATATTAATTATAAAATTTAAAAAAGAAGAATTTGAAAAGAACGAAGACAAAATTAAAAAAAAATTAATAATCAAATTTAAAAAATAACAATAAAAACAAAAGACAATCGATTTTACAACACAATTTAATAGAATAATATATATTTTTTTAAACAAAAACGATTAGAACGAAAATGACAAAATAGAATTTTAAAAAAAAATATATGAAATTTTAAAAAAACAATAAAAACAAAAGAATCAATCTTACTACGCAATTCACATTTAATTAAAACTCACTCATCCCGTTAAAAGATGGCGTTGCGAACGTTCAAAAAATATTTTGTTTATATGTACTAAGAAACTAATTTCTTTTTAGATAAATTTTTCTATCTGGATTTTTCCAAAATTGACATTTAATTAACCTAACGGCACATAACAAAAAAATTGCATTTAGTTAAAAGATGGCGCTGCAAACATTCAAAAAATATTTCGTTTATACTAAGAAACCTTTTCTTTTTTAATAAATTTGTATATCTGGATTTTTTCAAAATTATCATTTAATTAACCCAACGGCATATAACAAAAAAGAAGTTTGCATTTAGCTAAAAGATGGCGCTGTGAACGTTCAAAAAATATTTCCCTTATAAAAAAGAAACCTAATGTAATCGAAACGAAATAAAATTAATAATGAAAAGAAAAGGAAACCGAAGTTAACGTTTTTTCAAATAAATGTTTAATTTACCGCACTATCAAAAAAAAATTGAAATTATTTTAGTAACGTGACGTTAAGGAGCGTGCTTTACTAGAGAAACTTTTGCTCTCAGTCAATAGATGGGGCTATTAGTCTAGCAATTACTTTGCACACATACTTACCTATGCATTGTAAAAATGTTGTGCTTGTCACTGAGAAACTTGCGTTTCCCGTTAATAGGTGGCGCTTTGATCGTTACATAATTGCAGATTTTATTGAGAAGAAAAACTGAGAAAAGTTGTTTTTACATGAGACGAGGTGCTTTACAAGAAATCTGCTGCGTATTTTACTTAAATGAAATTTAATTCGCAGGGAGAGAGTTAACATCTGATTAAGAAATTATCCATCTCCGTCAATAGATGACGTATGAAATTAGCGCTTTCCTTCAATAGATGACGCTTTGATCTTCCTGTTAATAGACTCCTATATGAGACAGTACATACATGAAGTGGCAGCTTGGAAGATTAATGGTGGGTTAAACAACTGATCAACATAGAAGCTAAATTCGCTTTTAATTAGTCAGCTATGTAGAAGATTACTAGCGGAATTAACAGCTGACTAATCACAAGTGAATTGCTCTCAATATAAACGCATTTAGTTCCTGTGATTGGCCAGCTATTTATTCCGCCATTAATCTTTCAAACTGCCACTTCTTGTCTTTGCTCTCCTTATAAAGGATTCTACCAGATAATTGCAGATTTACGTTGAGAAGAAAATTTAAAAAAAAATGTTTTACAACAAATTTGGTGTAGGTACTTTGTTCAAATCACAAGTAGCTTTCCTTCCCGATCACTAGATGGCGCTCGGTTATTTCCTAGACTTTGAAGATTTAGAAATTTGAAAAAATTGTATTCAAATGCGATGGCAAAAGCGAAGCGAGTGAAAGAGGCTTTTAATGTTGATCGTGAGATGGCAATGTGAACCAAACATTTCAAAAAAAAATCACATTTTTAATAAAAACTTTAACATAATAAAAAAAAGAAAAACAAACGAAACCCTTTCTTGAAATTATCATTTCTATGTTTAAAAAGAATTGAAAAATGTAAAGTTAAAAAATTAACACGGGAATTTAGTTCTTCTGCAGGTCAACAGGTGGCGCAAAACTGACAACTTTTCTGAAGATTTTTTTTTTTTAATTAGACAGAAGATGGCGCTCTAGCTCTCATGGAGTTATATTGGAGTGCACACAACTTTCAAAGAGAATTTTTTTTTATCTTTTTACTAACCCCTTTGCCTTTTCGTGAAACTAAGGCTGCGTTGTATAAAAGGTTTAAACCAGAATTGAATTTAATCCTAAGTTAAAATGTGACAAACATTATGACGTACAGCATTTTGCATGTCACATTCTCACTTAGGTTTAAATTTAATCCTGGTTTAAACCTTTTATACAACGCAGCCTAACTTTATATTCTAAAAGAATAGAATGATTTAAAGTTTAACTTAGTGCTTTCGGCAAGTCAACAGATGGTGCTGAAGTATCAACTTTTCTGAAGAATTTATTTTAATTAAACAGAAGAAGGCGCCCTACTTACTACTTATTATAGAATGTAATGCAACACTCTACAATTTTTTTTTATTAACCAAAGGATGGTCCTTAAGCAAGATGCTCTGACGTTTCATGTTTCTATTTAAACAAAATCCTTTTGTAAATCTGACATCTTTGTTTGTTTAGAAGGAATTGAATGATTTAAAGTTAATATAGTTTAACTTAGTTGTTCGGTATGTCAACAGGCGGCGCTGGAGTGACAACTTTTCTTTAAAATATTTTTAATTGGACAGAAGATGGCGTCATTGTTACTATTTTTCATGCAACTGTCTTTTTTTTTACCAACCAAGAGTTGGCCTTCGGCAAATTTAAGAAGATTCAACAAAACCCTTTCGTAAAACTGACATTTCCATGTTTAATTGGAATAGAATGATTTAATTTACCTTAGTCCCTCGGCAAGTCAACAGATGGTGCTGGAGTGAAAACTTTACCGAAGAATTTTTCAAATTAGTCAAAAGATGGCATCCATTTCGCCTACTGATTTTTTATGCAGTGTAAATCTCTCTTTCAACTGCATTCAATCATTATTAGTCACTCTGTATTATCAATGAAAATCAAGTTTAGGATTTCTTCACCAACTGATCATTGGAAAACTGTTTTGGTACGGTGAAAGTAAATAACAATATTAAGTAGAAAGCAACTTTTAATAATAAAAAGAGAAACCACATTTTATTTATTCATTTACATCTGCTATCTTTGACATTTATTACACTTAAAAATAACTGAAAATACTCTCCTTAACAATTACTACTAAATATTTTGGTGTAAGCCATCCGTCCGCGTTCATCGAGACGCGAATTGCAGGCCTTAACCACCTCATTGGCAAAAGCATCGTTGTTAACAACCTCCATGGCTAGATCGTTGCGAATCTTGGGATTCAAGATCATCTTCGCCTGCCCACTCGTCGTTTCTTCGTCGTCTACGAAAATCGCGTCGAAACCCAAACGCTCCAACAACTTCACGGGCATTACGAACAGTTTCTCGGGCTTAAGACAGTTCATAGCCTCTTCGAGTTCCAACACCTTGTTGTTGTCCTTCACGTACTTCACCACCTTGGAGTTCAGGTTCATTATGAAGAACCGCGTGAGTATAAGACGTTTCTCATAGTCGACGTGTATTTTGGACTTCGTTTTGAATTCCTCAATGATTTTCTCCACGTCGAGGTCATCATCTTCCCGCGTAGAATACTCGGTCAACTTCAAGGGTGAAGTCTTCTTGGGAAGGTTAACAAAACCTGGGGGTGGTAGTGTTACAGTGGATTTCTCCGAGAAAGTCCGGTACAACAGGCGTTGGTATTCGGTTTGGGCAATTTGGTAGTTTACATCAGAGGTTTGGTTTAATCTAAATGGAGCAGAATGGATGGGAATTTCCCTCAAGAAAAGAGGACGCCTGTAAATATCATGGAAAAGTAATTATAATTAAGGTGAATTGTCATTCGCCAAGTCAACTTTTTTTTGATCACGCTGTGCTTTTGGCTATAAGAATTTCTGAAAAACTGAAAAATAGTGGAAGAAAACGACTTGTACTTACAGAGTTTGATTTATGCAGAAGTTTGTGGACTTCTGTGCGATTATCCTGTTCAATTGGTAGGTATCTGTCACGTGTGGCGTATCTATACCAACGATTTTGGTGGCATCGTGATATACATAGCGAGAGATCTTCACAAAATCTTTTGTAGATATGCAAGTATTGACGCAGCATCCATTGTTGGCCACCTAAAAATTGAATTTTTTGTTATAATATAGGCAGACAAGATTTTTTTTATCAGAAAAGTTCTTGAATCAGTGAAGTTTTTATCAGAAAAGATCTTAAACCAGTGAGTGGGAATACAACAGAATGTAACATGTATCAGATCATTGGCACTACGCTTGGATCCTCTTGAGACTTCCGTCTTTCATAAAAGATTAATTGGAGAAGTCGTTTTAAGAGGCCTGTGAACTCTCTTTCTTGATTTTCTTTAAGTTAAAAAGGCTTCGATGATACCTCTTCTTTGGAAAGTTTTCCTTACGAAAGGTTGTTTTCTTTAATTTCTTTGGGAAACTTGTAAGAATTTTTCCGAGAGGTGTGAAGTTTCTTCTTTGGGGAAGGCACCTTTAGCAATATCGTTCAATAAATCAGCTCCAAACATCTACTACTTTAACCTTCAGTTCTGGAATTGCTTCTCTGGAGATGTTCTTTACATGTGATGCCAAAACAATTCGATTACATTAATGTCCATATTACTCATAGATCACGACAAAACGCCGATTTCTTGGTCTTGGTCTTAGTAACTGTATGTTTGGGAGCTGCGTGGCTACATTCTGTTGGAAAATAATTTTCTATGGTATTCTTAGGCATTTATGGTTCCATCAACAAACTCGAATCCACTACACATCTCTACCGGACACATACCTCCCCTCCAAATCTTTTAAGATAATCTTTGTGAAGTGCCTCATCTTTTGCTTACCGAAATCCCCAACGCAAACTATAGAGGATTTCATCTCATCACCCATTGCACTTTCATCTTTTCATCGTTTGCATTGATTTTGCCCAATTCAAACGGTTCTTCTTTCTTTTTTCATTAAACAATGTTTCTTCTTTTGCCCTCTGCTCTCATGTTCTTCAAGCCATTTCTTGGTCTTAGTAACTGTACGACAGGAAACTCCGTCCCGTTGGAAAATAATTTATTTTCTACCATCTATGGCGTATAGTAAAAGAAATCGTTCTCAAAAACTTCTCAGTCATTTTTGGGGATTTATGGTTGCTTCAATAAACTCGAATTTCCAACGTAATCTTTAAATCGGACCTCATCGCTGAAAGGCATCTCGCCCACTGCTCTTTCATCCCCTTTTCTTTTTATTTGATTTTGCCCAATTCCACTGATTCATTCTTCTTTCATTTTTCGATAAGCAGTGGTTTTTCCTTCGCCCTCTGATTTCATGTTCCTCGAACCATCTCTTGGTCTTAGCAACTGTTAGTAACAGTCTTGGTCTTAGTAACTGTTTCATTTTTCAATAAGCAATGGTTTTTCTTTCGTCCTCTGGTTTCATGTTTCTCGAACGAATTCTTGGTCTTAGTAACTATAGACAGAAAACTCCGTCCTGTTGGAAAAAAGATCGTTCTCAAAGTCTAGTTATTTTTGGGGATTTACGGTTGCTTTAACAAACTCGAATTTCCAACTCAATCTTTAAATCGGACCTCACCCCATTGCTCTTTCTTTTTATTTAATTTTGCCCAATTGCACTGGTTCATTCTTTTGCCCCCTCTTTTGGTCTCACGTTCTTCAAACCATTTCTTGGTCTTAGTAATTGTATGATAGGAAGTTCCGTCCTGTTGGAAAATAATTTATTTCCTACTTCCAAACTGTTCTAGGACGTATGGTAGAAAGAAATCGTTCTAAGAGCCTTGTTATTTTTGGGGATTTATGGTTGTTTCAACAAACTCGTCGAATCCACCTACTTACGTCTTTACTGGACACACACTCCCTCTATCAAGACCCTTTTAACAGCAAACTTTGCGAAATCTCTTGCTTATCGAAATCCCCAACGCATTCTTTAAATCGAATCTCATCGCTGAAGAGCATATCGCCCTATTGCTCCTGCATTTTCTTTCCTTTTTATTTCATTTTTCCCAATTCAACTGATTCATTCTTCTTTCATTTTTCAATAAGCAGTGGCTTTTCTTTTGCCCTCTGGTCTCATGTACTTCAAACCATTTCTCGGTCTTAGTAACCGTATGACAGGAAGCTCCGTCCTGTTGGAAAATAATTTATTTCCTACTTCCAAACTGTTCTATGACGTGTGGTAGAAAGAAATCGTTCTAAAAGCCTTGTTATTTTTGGGGATTTATGGTTGTTTCAACAAACTCATCGAATCCACCCACTTACGTCTTTACTGGACACACACTCCCCGTATCAAGACACTTTTAACAACAATCTTTGTGAAATCTCTTGCTTACCGAAATCCCCAATGCAACCTTTAAAATTGGACCTCATCGCTGAAAAGCATCTCGTCCCATTGCTTGCTCTTTCATCCCCTTTTCTTTTTATTTGATTTTGCCCAATTAAATTTTCAATAAGCAGTGGTTTTTCTTTTGCCCTCTGGTCTCATGTTCTTCAAACTATTTCTCGGTCTTAGTAACTATATGACAGGAAGCTCCGTCCTGTTGGAAAATGTTTTTTAAACTCTTCCAAACTGTTGTATGTCGTGTGATAAAAAAATCCGTTCTGAAAGTCTTGATATTTTTGGGCATTCCTAGCCTGCAAGGTTGCCAGATTTTTGACGCCAGCATGTTTATAAAAAGTCGCCAAAAGACGCCATTTTTTTCCGACGATAATAAACTTGTGAAAATTAAAAAGAAAAAATGGTTTGGAGTTGTATCTACATTTGATAGAATAATCTGAATCTGTGATCTGAATTCAGTTCCTTCACGTAACCTAAACTCAAATCATCCAGTTCATTCCACAGAGAGATCGAAATTGATTGTCTTGATCCTACACTAATTTCCGTAAGCTTGATATCAATATTTATATCTATCACTTGAAGGTTCGAACGAAAAGCAATGACGTGCATAGAACATTCATGAAACACTAACCTAATTAATAAAGAATATAATTATTGTTTAATCAGATTGCCATTACAATGAAATAAACCATTTTTGACGAATGAACGGCAACGATCTGTCAATATAATCTTGGGATATTTAGTAACTTCCCCAGATCTCCCTATGTTACTAACTTCATTTTAATAATTAGATGTAAATATTGATATAAAGCTTGTGGAAAGCAGTGCAGGATCAGGACAATCAATTTCGATCTCCCTGTATGTTATGTACACTGCCAACCAAAAGTATGAGACCGAGATGGTTGTGCTTTGTACTGGGTTACTTTTTAAATTTTTGTCAATTCTTGCCATGAAATTTGGACGGTACGTCTTAGCTTCATTGATGTATAAGTAAGTGACAGGTGACATTTATCAGCATACTTAATGACTTTAAAATACATATCGCGTTAGCAGCTGATATCTTTAATAAATTTTGAAAAAGCAGTTAATTGGCGAAACGTAGATTAAATTATAAAACCTGTCCGTATAATAATTGTTGCCCTTTTGCTTCATGTGATGGAAAAGTAATGTTCACAGGTCAGTGGAATGACGTCTGTCAACTTCTCTACTATACCAAGTGTCAAAATAAACTTGTTTAATAGCAATCTGACTACACCAAAGTGAATAAGGGGCATTTAGCAAACTAATGTTAACAATATGTCAGAGTTATCAGCTATAACAATTTCAATATGTCAATATTGGTTACTGACGTGGAAGTAATGGTTGGCAAATAACTAATTCAGTTAATTAATTAATGCATGCAAAATTTTAATAAATATATTTAATCAAAACATAAACATTTATTTATTTTTCCTTTGTATCATCTCTGTGGTTCCAATTTTTTGATCAGTAGTGTACTTTTTCTTACATGGCTTACATGACTAGAGGTAGAACGCTCGGTATATGAAGGCAGTAATATAAGTAACTTAAATTTGACGCCAGTCAAGCGAAAGTCAACCTTAATGTAACCCATGTAAAATTTACGACGAAATGACATGACAAAAGCCGTAAGACGGAAATAGCTACATAAAAGTGCTTTGACTTATTGATCGATCGATCGGCATATAATAAAAAAATTAACTATACACTATACAGCCTTGCTCAGCTTAAGTGCTACCTACAACTTTACAACTCTGTGTGCCTTGTAGCAACAACGTTTTAAAGGTGACGTTTGCGTGCAGGAGGTACATTTTAGGCGCGCACGACTGTACATTATACACATTTACAGTTTATCAATGAAGTTTACTTTGAAATAAATTCGATTCGTTTTTGGTGAATGTGATGGTAATTAAACATAAATTTCTGAAAGAATGTCGCATTAAAAGGTAAAAAAGACCTTGAAAGAGAAGAAAATGGGGTGAATGAAATAACCAAATAATTACAGTTAATTATTTGCTAACTAACTAGAAGTCGAAGATAATCCTACACAACGAGGAAACAAAGAAAAGTGTGAAGGCATAACGCCTTTAACTTCTGATAATTGAGAAAAAGAAGTTGCCAAAACGCATAGGCCTTCAACAGTTTGCAATTTTAATACAAAGAAGTGACTTACCGACATTATGCGTCGTTGATGAGCTTCGCCGTAACAATAACAATAAAAAAGCATAGCTCTCTGTTGATCGCAGCCAATATCCATCTTTCACGTCGATTTTTGCAAAATCTACTGAGCTGAAGACAAACGAGCTTTTGACAATTTTCACGAACGTCAATTTGCAAAGACACACCTTCGATTCGTATAGGGGGAGCCACTATTACACTTACGTTTTTTTTTTATTAGTAAATTAAAATGGTAAATAAATTCCACCGTGAGGAATACACAAGGTTCGCTTTCGTTTAATAAAATTAAATTGCAGAACGCGTAATTAATTTCGCAGCGCCATCTACGACGTCCGAATGAATTGAGCGTGCGCGCATGATAAACAAATGAGGGGCTAAACGTCAGAGTGGCGGTTATTTTAAATTTCTGGGCGCGCTGACTAACTTTTATTTCATATGTATTTGTAGTATTTGTGTTTCTTTCTATTTTTTTTTTTTCGTTCAATTGATTTCAAATTCTCAAGGAAACCTGATTTCATTTAATCTGTGCAAAAAACTGCATCAGGTGATCACACCGTCTGAAAAATTTCTTTAAGTTACGTTTAAACCAATCATTTTCGGAAGAATGCACAATAGTAATTCAACTTAAGACAACAGAAATAAACGGCGTGGAAATACGAAGAATAAAGTGGACAAACGAAACAAAAGAAGATCAACAATTTTCTGGCGAAGTGTTAGGTTACTAACAGAGGTAAACAAACATCGAAAAAAAAACGAAAAACAAAAATCGAAAAAAGAAAAACGAAGAAAAAATGAACAAGAAACAAAAGAAGTTGTTGCTTTATATTGGGCGGATTATTCGAAAATCAAGAATACCATCATAATTCGATAAAATGAACTGAAACAAACAACATGGAGGTACAAAGAATAAGACGAAGAAAAATAAACAAAAGAAATTTCTAGAACGGAGCGTAGAAAAATCAAATAAACCATAGTGTGAATAGTGTCAATTGTAAAAAGAAAAATTAATTTGATTATAAGAAATCAAATAATATCGAGTAAAGAACGACGAAACACGAAAAATAAAACAAACAAGAAACAAAAGAAAAACCATATATTCGACAGGATAAATGAAAACAATGAATACAAGAGATATGTAACAAGTAATGTGGGGGGGCATATGAAGAAACAGATAAAAAAAAAAAACAAAAGGTCTACGTGTTTAGGACACTAAAAATTATACGACAAAAAAAAACAATGGAAAATAAAGAAACAAGTGAGTACTAGATTTCAAAATTTTAAAAACAGAAAACAAAACGAAGTGTGAAAAATCAACGTTAATATAAAACAAAAAAAAATGAAAAAAGTAAAATAATTCGACAAAAAATGTGACAAAGCATTAATATGTGTGCGGGAGTAAACAAAAAAAAAAACAAAAGATCGACGTTTTTAGAAGTAAAAAAATCACCAACAGGAAACAAGAAAAAAAAAGAATGGAATATAAAGAAACAAACGAATGCTAGATTTCAACTTTTTTAAAAACAAAATGTGATCAACGCTTCTTCACAACGGAGTGTAAAGGAACAACGCCAATAGAAAACAAAAAAATGAAAGAAATTAAAATAGTTCAACAAAAAAAGTGAAAAAGTGACGAAACGACGTTAATAAGCATGTTTATGAGAGTATACAAAAAGAAAACAAAAGAAGATCGACGATTTTAGAAAGAAGAAATCGACAGCAGGAAACAGAAAAAAGAATACGTGAAGTTAATTGTAACACGGAAAATTATGGAATATAAAGAAACAAATGAATGCTAGGTTTCAAAATTCTTCAAAACAAATGAGATTCACGTTTCTACAAAACAGACTGTAAAAAAATCAGCGCGATAGAAAATAAAGAAAAATTAAAGAAACTAAAATATTTTTTTCAAAAAAAGTGACAAAACAACCTTAATATGTGTACGAGAGTAAACAAAAAAAAAACAAAAACCTACGACAAAAAAAAATAATGGAATCTAAAAATATAAAGAAACAAATGAATGCCAGATTTCAACATTTTTAAAAACAAAATAAGATTGACGTTTCTACAAAACGGAGTGCAAAAAAATCAACGCCAGTAGAAAAACAACAAAAAATGAAAGAAACTATAATGATTCGACAATAAAGTAGCAAAACAATGAAGTAACAAAACAACAACAACAACTGATATGTGTACGAGCGTAAACAAAAAAAAAAAAAAGAAGATCGACGTTTTTAGAAATGTAAGAAAATCAAATCATCAACAGGAAACAGAAGAAAAGATGCATGAAGTTAATAGTAACACGAAAAATTAGGCGACAAAAAACAATGGAATGTAAAGAAATAAATGAATGCTAGATGTCAAAAATATTAAAAACAAAATGAGGTCGATGTTTCTACGCAACGTAAATAGAAAAAAAGCAAAAGAAGATCGACGTTTTTAAAAGTGTAAGAAAATCAAATCACCAACAGGAAGCGACAAGAAAAAACAATGGAATATAAAGAAACAAATGAATGCTAGATGTCAAAATGTTTAAAAACAAAATAAGATTGACGCTTTTACAGAACGGAGTGCAAGAAAATCAACGCCAACAGAAAATTTAAAAAAAAATGAAAGAAACTAAAATAATTCTACAAAAAAGTGATAAACCAACGTTATGTATACGAAGAGGGAACAGAAAAACAAAAGAAAATCGATGTTTTTAGAACTAACGGAACACTAAAGAAGAAATGCGTAAAGTTGGCTACGAAAAATTATGCTACAGAAACAAAAAGAAACAAATCATTGCTAGATTTCAAAATTTTGAAAACAAGAAATTTCTATAAACAAAAAAGAAATAAAGAAAGTATAATCAAATTCGACATAAAAACAACAATGGAATATAAAGAAACAATTGAATGCTAGGTTTCAAAATTTTTAAAAATGCTCTAATAGAAAACGGAAAGCGAGACAAAAAGAAACAAAAAAATTGTATGCAAAGAAATAAATGAAACCTTGATTTTGTTCTTGTCTTCTTTTTTGCTTGTTGAGACAATTTCATTCACTTCAAGCCGAATGAGATTGATTTTGAAAAGTGTTCATTCATTGCGTAATCGTGGCAACGCTCCGAAATACCCGAAGTCTGATTATAACCACTTTTTTGTCCTATTACGTTATCAGTCAAAAAACTTTGACTATCACCAACCAAGCAATGATTTTCAAAAAATATTTACGGAACTACTCGATCGTACACTTCCAGTATCTATTCTAGTCTAATTACAAGTACTTTGTGCCGTCCTCTTCAAGGCCCATGATAATAATCGAAACTCATGATTTCAATCTCCGGAGAAGTTTCTTTGCATATCTAATTTAGACCAATCTTTTTTGAGCGTGATATATTTAAGCCAGGTCGATTATTTTGGTCCATTAAGTAAATAAACACCGGCGTGGAATTGTCGAAATGAAATTTTTTGGGGCGCAACTGCTGCTGGCGCTTTGCGTTTCGCAATGTTACGCGCAAGAAGGGCCGCTACTTGGTATCCCTCAGGGTTTGTTGAGAGGGTTCGTGTCCACTGATTGGCAAGGTGGAACTTACTATAGTTATCAGAGTATACCGTACGCGAGACCACCGGTTGGGAACCTCAGGTTTAGGGTAAGAATGAGGATTTTTTATTTATTTTTATTTTCACAAACGTAGCAAGGAAAAAATCTCAATACTATTATTTTTTTAATTAATAAAATCAAAAAAAAAAGTCTTGTAATTACTTATTTATTTACAAGTACACATTTTACATCACACGTATACTTGAATTTAAAAAAATATATACAGGACCCACACTTTCCTAATTTAAACGTTAATACTCGTAACGTTTTTTTATTTTATTTTCAAGGCGCCCCAACCTGCCGGACCATGGACAGGAGTACTGGATGCAACCCCCGATTTACCAAGATGTCTTCAACAACTGATTTTAGTAGGGCAAGACATCGCAGGCCAAGAAGATTGCTTGCTCTTAAGCGTCTACACGCCACAAGTAAGCCTATTCTGATACAACTTTAATAAACAGAAATTCAGTATGTATACACAGGGAGTTCCCAAATTTTCCTTAAGCCCCATTCGAGACACTAAGACATCATGATGAATTAGGGAAACCTGCGACAAGAACGGTTAATGTTATTGCACGGACTCATCTAAGCACTTAGCTTACCATAACTTCGATAATGAATCCATTTACGTCAAATGTCTTATTTCATCACGTGCCTAAATTTATTAACAACGTCAGCATTAACGAATATTTTAAATCGCGACATCCTGCGATCACTTTAGATCTAACATTGCATTAACGTTAACGTTCAAAGTGCACACCAACCTCTTGAATATATTAATCGTGTTCTTTTTAGTGTTATCCATGACGTTTTGTAATAACCTGTCACTTTGACGACTTAGTGATGTAAGTTACTCTGTTTACAGGCCTACTCTAAACCTGGTGAATCACGCTTTACTTCCCTTTTTTGATTTAACTAATTCAAAACCAGATACATTGCTTAAATTATCATTTTCGATCGTAATCATCATTAATGTAGATGAACAGCCAATCAGAAACTAATAACCTCACTTTTGGCTTCAATCATGTTCGTATTATACCGAATTTTATCACAAAATACCGTATTTTATGATAAAATACCGTATTTTATAATAAAATACCTTATTTTTTTAATAAAATACCGTATTTTGATAAAATACCGTATTTTGATAAAATACTGTATTTTTGATAAAATACCGTATTTGACCGTAAAATAAAAAATGATAAAATACCGGATTTAATCACAAAATAACGTATTTTATCATAAAATACACTAGGTTTGTACAAAATATTTTAAAATACCGTATCTTTATGTCACTATGCCAATATGAACAAAAACTAGTTCACGGCAAGTAATATTTCACATTCCTACATCACTGGAATGGCGTCAGAAGTTTGGTGTCCACAGTTACAACTCATACGAAGAACCCTGTATATGGGTACCCACAAAATTAATTTTTATAATTGATTAATATAATATAAGTTATAAGAATAATTGAAAATACGGCGCAACTACTTCGAAATAACACAAACTATGTCAAGAAAACAGAACTATAATTAGAGAGCGGGTGACCTTAGGGCCACCTAATGACATCCATACCTAACCCTAAATTGAATCGAAATTATTTTTACTGAAACTCGTACACTATATATTTACTTGTTCATACTTTTCGACATCTTGAAGGTACGGTCTTCTTCTGATATCAAAAACATAAAACTGGCCGCTCTCTGATTATAACATAACTACCTAAATTTTGAAATAATTTTAAATCGTTATATTTTATCCAAAAAATTTTTTTTTCGAAACAATATCAATTCCAAAGAAAAGAGAAATATAATCAGAGAGCGGGTGAACTTATGGTCACCGTTCTCTGGTTATAGTTCAGTCATCCAGGTCATCTATACGTAACTATAAATTGAATCAAGATTATTTTTACAGAAACTCGTACAGTGTATATTCACTTGTTCACACTCAATCGACATCTTGAAAGCAAACTGCCTTCTGCTGATATAAAAAGCCTAAAACTGGCCGCACTCTAATTATAACATAACCACTTGACGATTTTTGAAATGATTTTAACCCATTGTTTTTTATCAAAAAAAAAAGAAATTACAAAACAAAGTCAGTATCAAAAAAACAGAACTATTATGAGAGAGCGGCTGACCTTATGGTTACCTAAGATGATTCGCTCTCTGATTATAGTTCAGTTATCCAGGTCATCCATACCTAAATTGAATCCAAATTATTTTTACGGAATTCGTAAATTTTATATTTACTTGTTCACACTCATTCAATATCTAGAAGTCTTTCTTCTGATATCAAAAACCTAAAACTGGCCGCTCTCTGATTATAACATAACCATTTGAGGATAATTGAAATAATTTTAATCCGTTCTATTTTATCAAAAAAAAAAGAAATTTCAAAACAATATCAATGTCAAAAAAACAGAACTGTAATCAGAAAGCGGGTGACTCTATAGTCACCTAAGATCATAGGCTCTCTGATTATAGTGCAGTCATCTAGGTGATCCATACCTAACCATAAACGGAATCAAAATTATTTTTACTAAAACTCGTACTTTTTATAATTACTTGTTTATACTCATTCGACATCTTAAAGTCAAACAACCTTCTTTTGATATCAACAACCTAAAACTGGCCGCTGTCTGATTATAACATAACCGCCTGACGATTTTTGAAATAATTTTAACCCGTTGTATTTTATCCAAAAAAAAATCAAAATACCTTGCGCTCATTTTTAGCAGCAATGCTGTTGGACTAAGAGTCTTTTTATCTCTATTCTAAAGGCAAAACAACTGAAGTCACGCCTTTTTGAACATCACAGATTTCTTTATTATGCAAACCCTTTTTGGAATGGTAGTGAATTTTATTTATCACGACAAGTGTTGCGTTAAGCACCTAAGTAAAACACCATATATAGCCATGTACCATTATACCGGCGTTACTTTGACTATTTATATCTGAAACAGCCTGTATATAATGGGCATTTATTAAAAATACCTACAAGAGAAAATTTGATTAAAAAAAGATGGGTTTGCGAAAACACATCTTTCAAAAAGTTCTAAAAGTCATAAATAATACGTCGCAGGTTTCTTGTATCTGGGACCAACTGTATATTGTGGTATTTATTTAATAAAAACATGTAGAATTGAAAATTTCATTTTAAATAAAATAACAAATAGGGATTTGCACATTTTTCAAGCGATTCTAAAAAAAAAACAGATAATACGTCGTAATAGCATACCGTTGATTGTTTATATGTAGGACACCCTGTATATTGTAGGTATTCATTAAAAATATGCATGTACAGGAGAAAATTTCATTTTAAATAGAAGAACCGGATTATACGGAAACTCATTTTCCAGTGATTCCAAAAATCAGATAATACGTCGTACTTGCGTAAAAGCAATCGCTTATATCTGGAACACCCTGTATATTATGAGTATTTGTTAAATATATGAAGAATTGAAAATTTCATTTTAAACGAAATGAGGGACTTGCGAAAGCACATTTTACCATAAATTATATAAATTAAATCATAAATAATACGTCGTACGGATTTAACGTCGATTGCTATACCTGAGACAGCCTGTATATTGTGGGTGTTTATTAAACACTTTATAAAGGAATGTTTTGCTTTAAATAAAATAACGGAATTGCGAGAACGCATTCCTTAGTGATTCAAAATGACATTACATCATATTGGCATAACATCGATTAGTTTTATCGGGGACAACCTATATATTAAGGATATTTATTAAAAATTCATACGTACAAAAGAATTTTTTTAATTTTAAATGAAGTGCAGGAAGGAGAAATACGTCTTTCAAATGATTCCAAAAATAATCAGAAGGAATTTACGTTTATAAATATTTTTGATAAGAACGAGAATAAAAAAGCTCTTCAATGAAGTATGATAAAAAAACATCTGTACACTTTTTTTTTAAATAAACATGCGGCATATTAAAAAAAAACATTTGAGTAAACTAAATGAACTATGTGATCCTTTTTCGTTAATTGTTTTTATGGGAAAGGGATTCTACTCTAAACTATTTACGGATATCGTAACTTAATTGTTTAAAATTCTCGTCCTAACATTAGGCATTTTATCTTGATCAAACTTACAAGTGCAAACACGATGATACCAATCACAAATTAATTGTTTATCCAAAAATCATCAACTGAAGTAGTGATTAACAGCATCTCGTACTTCGTACCCCATATAATTACTTGGCAAAGATTAAACGATTAAATTACGCGCCGATCTATTTTTAAAATGTTTTAATTTGAAGAAGGTAATTAATTTAGGACCGTTTTTTTAGGCTCCTCAAGAGCCCACCCGCTTGCGGACTGTTATGGTCTTCGTACATGGAGGATCATTCGTGGAGGGCACCGGCCATCGAGCTGATTACGGCCCTGGATTTTTGATAGCGGACGACATAGTGATGGTCTCCATTAACTACCGCCTAGGACTTTTGGGTAAAAAAAGAATAACTATTTTGGTTTTTGGGCTTCGCTTATAAGCAGTTTCAGCCGGATTCAGCATTGACGATCCCGACCTGGGAGTCCCCGGAAACGCAGGAATGAAAGATATAGTCCTAGCATTGAAATGGGTGCAGAATAATATAGCTTACTTCGGAGGTGATCCAAATGACGTGACGGTCTTCGGATCGAGCGCAGGAGCAGCTTCTGTTCACTTAGTGGTGCTGTCACCATTGGCCGAAGGTGGCTATTAAAATAAATTTGTTAATGAAGACCTAAATTTGGACAATGCCCTTAGGTCTTTTCCACAGAGCAATATTCCAAAGTGGAGCGGCCCTTGCTTCGTGGACTTTAGGAGTCCGAAATACCGGAATAATCCTCGCCGAATATTTGAACATCCAAACTGAAGATCTTACGGAAACTTTGAGGACCCTCCAGAGCATTCCGGGCCCCATCATCGTCTCGGCGCAGCAAAATATAACAACAGTAATTAATCCGAAACTGCAAAGAGTAAATTAATACTTCGATGTACCTTCCAGCAACTGCAACTAGTTCTTGAAGGAGTCTCCAACCCCATCATAGAAATCCCGACGAACGAGCCGGCCTTCCTCCCCGACGATCCCTACAACTTAATCCGATCGGGGAATTACAACAACGTGACGATACTGCACGGCTACAACGATAATGAGGGGATGTTTTTCGGGGCGTACCATTTGCTTGAAGGGTTCTTCATTAGTTTGAACATCTTCGACTTAATACCCAGAGACTTGAACATAGATCGCGATTCGGACAAGGCGGTCGAAGTCGTCAATTTGATAAGGGAGTTTTATTTCGGAGATGAGGTTCCATCCATCCTTAACATAGAGAGGACTTTTCAATTGTATACGGATCTCTTGATGAGTTTTCCCGCGTACTGGTCTACTTTGGAACACGTCGCAGCCTACAACCTACCCGTCTACTTTTACGTCTTCAGCGCTATTACACCAACGAGAAATACGTGCAAGCTCTTGCTTGGATTGCTCGACTTTTTCCCAGGTCAGTTTCTAATTTAGAAATGTTATTTTTGAAAAAGTGTTTCCTTTGAATGTACTATAAATTGGGCTTAGAAGGAACGAAGTACCATTCTTGACACTGCTGGGGAAATAATTTCTATATTTGGAAAGGACACTCAGGAGTGTCTAGTGAAAAACCTTTCGTAATACTTGCAAAATATTAAGTTAAAAAATTCTAATTAAAGTTAGCAAAGTACAGTAAAATCTGTTTGCTTGAAATTCGCACTTTTTTAAATAATTAGGTGATGCCTTGAACGTGCACATGCGATTTATTTCACAGGAAAATGTTTACTTAAATGCAAATAAGAAAATGCATGCAACTTCTGCCCTCATTCTAAAATTCGTATACAGTGAAACCTCGATTATTGAAAAGTGACAGGGCTAATCTGTATAGACATTAATTAGCAAAATTGTAGGTTTGTAATAGATTGGTTAAGAATCGAAACCAACGCAGCCAAAGTCGCCTTGAAGCATTGTACCTGGCGCCATCTGTTATTCTAAATGCAAAACATCTTTAATCATTTATTATTCATTAACCAATTCATCTAAGTTGTCTTGTGATAAAAAATGTTTGTAACTGGCGTCATCTGTTATATTAAATTCAAAACATCTTTATTTATTTTCCATAAACGTCGCCTTGACGCTTGTGAGATTGATTGTAACTTGGCGCCATCTGTTATACTAAATGCAAAACATCTTTAATTTCTTTCCATCAAAGTCGCTTTGAAACTTGTGAAAAGAAAATCTATTGTAACTGACGCCATCTGTTATGTTAAATGCAAAATATGTGAGAGAAAAAAAAATGATTATAATTTCCATAAACGTCGCCTTGACGCTTGTGAAATTGTTTGTAACTTGGCGCCATCTGTTATACTAAATGCAAAAGATCTTTAATTTTTTTCCATCAAAGTCGCTTTAAAACTTGTGAAAAAAAATCTATTGTAACTGACGCCATCTGTTATGTTAAATGCAAAACATGTGAGAGAAAAAAAAATGATTGTAAACGTCGCCTTGACGCTTGTGAGATTGGTTGTAACTTGGCGCCATCTGTTATACTAAATGCAAAACTTCTTTAATTTTTTTCCATCAAAGTCGTTTTGAAGCTTGTGAAAAAAAATGGATTGTAACTGGCGCCATCTGTTATGTTAAATGCAAAACATGTGAGAGAAAAAAATTATTATAACTGGCGCCATCTGTTATATTAAATTAAAAACAGGGCAAGAATTTCCATATTCTTCAATTTTTTTCACTTTTTAAGAAATGTTTGAAACAAAACTTGTGAACAATGAAATCAGAAAAAGGAAAAAGATATAACTAATCCCCCCCCCCCCCCCAAAGAAAAAACAACATTCATACGTTTTGTGTTAAGTGGGAAGTAAATAAAAGACGAAATTTAAAAAAATATAAATCAAGTGCAAAACTTTTAGAAACGATCAGATTCACCAGATGGCGTAAGTTTCCATCCTTTTTTTTTGTATTGATAGTACCGGATGTCATTTGTTTCGCTGAACTATTAAGAGACGGCATAAACTATTATAAACAATCAGATTCACCAGATGGCGTAAGTTTCCTGTTTTTGTATTGATAGTACCGGATGTCATTTGTTTCGCTGAACTATCAAGAGATGGCGTAAACTATTAGAAACAATCAGATTCACCAGATGGCGTAAACTATTAGAAACAATCAGATTAACCAGATGGCGTAAGTTTCCGTCCTTTTTTGTATTGACGGTACTGAATGTCATTTGTTTCGCTGAGCTATCAAGAGACGGCGTAAACTATTAGAAACAATCAGATTCACCAGATGGCGTAAGTTTCCGTCCTTTTTTGTATTGACAGCACTATATGTCATTTGTTTCGCTGAGCTATCAAGAGACGGCGTAAACTATTAGAAACAATCACATTCACCAGATGGCGTAAGTTTTCGCCCCTTTTTTTTGTATTGATAGTACCAGATGTCATTTGTTTCGTTAAGCTATCAACAGACGGCGTAACTTTCCCCCCCCTTCTTGCCTTCCCTTTATAGAAAATACATCTAATCACCACCAGATGTCAGTCGTTTCGCTAACAATCATATTATTGCGGCATTCTCTTTAATTATGTAGTTCCAGTCAGTGTCGCCAATGTGTAAAAAATTAAAAAAGAAACAGAAACAAAGACAGTCGATTTACTGCGTAATTCAGTAGATTAGTAATAACTAAAAAAAAAAAACAAATTGAAAAAATAGGGGCCAAACAAAGAAAACAAAACAATGAAAATTAAAAAATCAAATTTAGAAAACAAAAAAAAAAAACAAAAGACTACAATAAAATTTAAGAAAGAGGTTAGCATTTCTTCTTTTTAATGAAAACAACGATGAGAGGTAAATGCTATGAAATAATAGAATAAAAGAAAATAGGAAATAATAAAATTTAAAAAACAATAAAAACAAAAGACATCGATTTTACAGCACATACCCTCTACGTAAGCCACCCCACCCTTAAATATATATTGTTTCCTTCCTAATTTCAATAGTTTTTCGTTGGGAACAAAAATTTTCGTAGGCCCTAGGCACTGTGCCTAAAATACCTTGTAGATAAAACGCCCCTGAGTTCAGTAGTTTAAGTAACAAAAAATATTTGAAGGGAAAGGCGACAAAACCAAAAAAAGAACAACATTTAAAAGAAATATAATAATATTAAAAAAAATAAAAAGAAAAAGCTCAAGTTTTAAATCTGGCATCGAGGTTGACTATGAAAATTTAATTGTGAACCATCATCATCATGACAGTTGTCAATCTGACATTTGAACTTGCCATTCCTAACCTTACTTTCGAGGTTGCGAGCTCCAACAACACGATAAGACGACACAAGAATGTTATCTATTGTAACAAACGAAAAAAAAATAATAATAAGAGAATAAGATTTACAACAAATGATCAAAATTGTGGCATATTCACAGTAAGCATCTTATCACGGCCAACTTCGATGCCAAATTTAAAAGAACACCCAATAGAATTCAATAGATTCATAAATTAAAACAAAGGAAAATACTTTCCACGTGTTACAACAGATGGCGCTGTTGAATGAATAATTCAAGTTATTTTCGTGTCCGTGCAGAAATGAATGATACAGGGTCTACCAAAACAGTCTCCCTATATTTTCAAAACACTCATTACACATATTAATAAAGGAATGTAAAAATCCAAATCAAAAACTCAAGACTTTCTGTGAATCGTTTTTTTAAACAAATATCTCCAGATTGTGCATATACAGGGCGATTCTAAATGATTTTCAAAATCGAACGTATAAAACGCCTAGTTAAATTAAAAAAAAAGAACGCAATTATTTATTTAAGACATTTCTAAGTGCCAAGAGAAAGCTAAACGGTTAGCTTCTGAGCAGGATTCTTAACTAAATAGTAACTTTGTTAATTGGGATCAGCAAGGAATATTTTATTCATTTTGCATTTTCAGGTGCAACTCACTGCGATGAGTTGGGTTACTTATTCGACGGTAGTTTCCTCCTCCCAGTGTTACCGAACACCTTGGAAGCAGAAATAGTCGGCAGGACCGTAAAGTACTGGACGAACTTTGCGAAATACGGAACGCCCTCCCTGAACTCTTCGGAACTCGACTGGAAGCCCGTTACTGCAGACACGTTCAATTACGTCGATATTGGAACCTTCCAATCAGTGGCCAGGGTCGATCCCGATCCTGAGTACATAGGATTTTGGAGAAATCTATACGAGATCTACTTTACCCCACCGAACTAAATTTTATTTCCATCACTATTGTACCCACTTAGTTCAGCTGAAATAAAATTGCAATAAAGTCTATTTCTGGAACTGATTTCTACCTTCAACCTACATTCTCCCTGCGATAAATAGAGAAGAAAAAATCTTCCACTCTCTTAATCAGTTTAAAATCAAAATGTCTACCCACTTAAGTACTAGAAACTATTTTCGACTATCGCCAACTTAGTGATGACTTGCTCCAATACTATTTCTAATAGATTTATTCATTGAAGTGTTTTTTTTATTCTCTCACGGAGATTTGCGATAAAATATGACGCACCAAACTTTAAGTGGCGATGATATAAAATAGAAAACAATGCGCCTAATTCTTTAGTAAACCAACAACAAACGAGAGGTGATTCCCAAAAAAAATGAGACTCTTTGAAATTACGTTGCTGTTGGGATTGTGCCTTACGAAATGTTTCGCCGAGGAAGAACAGCCACTAGTTAGTATACCCCAAGGGTTTTTGAGGGGGTTCGTCTCTACTGACTGGAAAGGTGGAACCTTCTACAGTTTCCAAAGCATACCTTACGCAAAACCACCGGTCGGAAGACTTAGATTTAGGGTGAGTTTGTTTTTATAATTTTTGGAAAGGGAAAAGAATTTGATGGTTTTAAGGCGCCGGTAATTGCTGGACCGTGGAAAGGAATACGAGATGCAACACCTGATTTACCAACTTGCCTTCAACAGCAGTCACTAACAGGGCAACAAATTGTAGGCCAAGAAGATTGCTTGTATTTAAATGTTTACACGCCACAAGTAAGTATGGTTTCATTTTTGCTTTTTAATTTATCAAAAATCACATGTAACAAGAAAGAACAATTAAATTAAGTGCGTTTGCAATAACGTAAATTTTTCATAGTTAACCCAAGAAATTAAACGCTTACGAACTGTGATGATCTTCATACATGGAGGTGGGTTCACAGAAGGCACTGGCGATCGAATGAACTATGGTCCTGAATTGTTGATAACAGAAGACGTGGTGGTGGTAACAATTAACTTCCGTGTGGGACTCTTAGGTAAAAAAAAACTTCCATTCTTCATTTAACTTTTCCTTGAAAAAATATTTCAGCCGGGTTCAGTATTGACGATCCAAGACTGGGTGTTCCCGGAAACGCCGGGTTGAAAGATCAGGTTTTGGCGTTGAGGTGGGTGCAAGAAAATATAGTATTCTTTGGGGGCAATCCTCGTGATGTGACCATTTTTGGATCGAGCGCAGGAGCTGCTTCTGCACACTTGTTGGTACTTTCTCCGATGGCTAAAGGTAATTAAACAAATTAGGTATAATCTATCTAGAAAGTATCGCTTCTTACATTCCTAGAACAATCACACTATACCATCAGCGCCATCTAGTGTTTTATTTTTGATTTTTTTTCTTTCGCCATATTTCTTACTTTTCTTTAACAAAGGAGACTGCGTCTTAACGAAAACAAAGAACCCAGTTTTTCCATTTAGAACGAAGCGGAAATGTTATGTTACTTAGATAAATTCAAATCATGACTTAAGACCATGTGAAGACCTGTTTTAAACATAATATTTCGCGAAAAATTTCCGTTCTTTCCCAACCGGCGCCACTATGAAACCGCTTACTGCAACAATTTCAAACATTTTCGAGTACTTAACGTATGGAGGCGAGTTTAGTTTCAGCTTGCGTAAGCACACGGGAACTATCATCTATCATCTATCGGTAGCTATTTCCCACCTGGAAGCTTCGCGCGGGACAGAAATATTCAAATTAAATTGGCTCAAGTGACTTGATAAGAAATATTTTAAATACTGCCGCTGAGTTCCAGTGAATTTTGACACCTTTTTCACTTCTTTAAGCATCGGTCTTCGTGAAAAAATCGACTAATCCCCCCCACAGTTTACATTAGATCGTAAAGAAAGTGAGTGTTTCAGTGGTTACTAGAAAAAGAGATGATTTGATACGATGACTCGAACTTATTATTATTTTAGCTTGTGCTAAAAACCACTACAGAAAGTCTGTACTAAAAGCCGGTATTGAAAGTCTGTACTAAAAGTCGGTACTGAAAGCCGGTAGTAAAAGTAGGTATTAAAAACCGCTACTGAAAGTCTGTACTAAAAGCCGTTACTGAAAGCCTAGGATTTTCTAAATTTCCAGGATTAGTATGGAGCTTAAAAATGTCCCAACTCGTTCGGAAATGCAATCAGAAATTCCGACACAGTTGTTTGGTGAATTCTTCTCACACAGAGAGCAAGAATTCTGGAAACTCACAAAACACGTTGCACTTAGTCGAAGGCCGAGCGTAAAAGAACGATTGAAAAATGGTGGTCGGTACATCACACGTAAAAATATTCACCTGGTGCCCTATAGCCAACGAGCTTCGAATTAGTGAAGGAGGAACACAAGCTGTATCAACAGCGGGTCAGATATCGTCTCGATTCCGCGTTTTCTTTTGGCGGGAAATTTGAAACGTAATACAAGCTTGAAAAACATGTAAAGTAAAGGCACAGGATTGTTGAATTTTCCACCAATTCTTCTTTCTTACTTAAAAAGGTTTACGAATATTTATATTTCATTAAAATAGCCTTCTTTTTATAAAGTAAAGGTCCCTGATTTGTTTAATTTTCCACCAATTCTTCTCTCTTACTTAATCTCCACCAATTCTTCTCTCTCCTTGAACATTGATTTGGGAAATCGCAGAAAACCCACTTCGAAGGAGCTCGCATGAATCCCAATACAATTCGAAACATGAGAATTCAATCTCCCTTACAGATCTCACATGCATCAGGTGAGGATTCGAAACCTACACCTAAATAACAGCCCATGGAGTGTCAAGACCGTTGCCAGCAGACTGAACCACTCAGCTACCAACTACCTAAGCGATGTAATGTCATGTAATGTCATTTTAGTCCCAGACATAGAATTGCGCAGGAAAAAGTTCACACAATTTATCACAGGCTGACGTCATAAGAAACAGACTGAATCGCTCAGCTACCAACTACCTAAGCGATGTATTGTCATAGAAGCAACTTTCCTTCACTTGTTTTTTTGGGTCCCAGACATAGAATTGCGCAGGGAAAAGTTCACGCAATTTATGACAGGCTGACGTCATAAGAAACAGACTGAATCACTCAGCTACCAACTACCTAAGAGATGTATTATCATAGGAGCAACTTTGCTTCACTTGCTTTTTTTTTGGAATCTCAGGCGTGGCATTGAGCGGGAAAAATTTCACACAATTTATCAAAGACTAACGAAGGTACGAATTTTCTGAATTAACGGTTTCTTATAACGTCTGCCTGTGACATGGACATAATTCTATGCCTAGGACAGAGTGTCACACGTCTTAAGTCACGTTTTGAATCTTATCTTATATATGCAATATAAGATTTCCTTAATAATCACATTTCGAAAACCCTTTCCGGCTCTAAGGGCCATTTTTGAGCTTCGATCCTGATTTATTGGTTAGGAAATGTCAAAAAGTCTCATCTTGTCAGTTTGTTTCTGATCGTCTGCTGCTAACTTTATTATGACCGTTCCGTTCTGCGATGGTCCATATAGAGTTTTGTTTATTTTGAACCTCGATTCTCATTTGGCGCCATCTACTGATGCTACTTACAACGACGTGTATCAAAACCACTCATTTGCAGGTTTTAAAACGTCAAACGTCATTTTGTTTCTAATCATTGAATTTTTTAAATAATTGTCTTGTTGAAAAAACGTCAATATATCCCTGGATAAACCATGCCTAAGTTTTGGGATAGCTCACGACGTTTCGACCACAATTTTGTAAGCCATACTCAAGAGAGAACTTGAGTTTTCGCAGAGGCCACCTATCGAGTCATCTGTGGGAAACATTGGAAAATATAATAACAGAAAAATATACACTTGCGTTGACTCGGCCTTTCAATCTGTCAAAGTAGTAAAGTTGTCATATTGTGTCACATTTCATTTGTAACACGACTTTTAGTATAAACCTCAAAAACTGCAAGACAGATGCACAGTATGTAAATAAATTCAAAACGTCATTAAATGTCAATGTGATGGGCCATTTCTTTGTCCGCAAGTTTACATAGCTTCAAGAAAATCATAAAAACGTTGCTCATTAAATTTTGGATAATATTCTAATTACCTACTTGTATTTAATATCACGCAGAATGCATTTAACTCCCATTTTTAATGGCAACCCTAAACTTTTAGACAACTGTATACATTTCTAGCAGTGCGTGTAGCTAAACTTTTCGACAGTATTGTATTAAAATAATTTTTTCAGGTCTTTTCCACAGGGCAATATTTGAAAGCGGAACGGCACTTACTCCGTGGACCTTAGGAGTCCGAAATACCGGAATAATCCTCGCCGAATATCTCAACATTCAAACCAAAGATCTAAGACGAACATTGAAAAGCCTTCAAAGTCTACCCGCAGCAGATGTTGTTGCAACACAGCTCAACATAACCGCGGTATTTAAAATCTACATGCGAAAAGATTCGCGTAATTATTTATTTCCATTGCTCTAGCTGCTGCAAATTACTGTCGGGGGCATATCCAACCCGATCGTGGAAATCCCCTCGAACGAACCAGCATTTTTACCCGAAGATCCTTACAGTATAATCCGATCTGGAGATTACAACAACGTGACGATACTTAACGGATACAACGACAATGAGGGATTCTTCTTCGGGGCGACTCACTTGCTGGATGGGTTTTACACCAACTTGAACTTCCTCGATGCCATCCCCAGAGACTTCAATGTAGATCGCGAGTCAGAAACCGCGGCGGAGATCGCCGACTTGATAAAGGAGTTCTATTTTGGGGATGAGGTTCCGACCATCCTTAATATAGAAAAGACTTTTCAAATATATACCGATTTTCTAATCAGTTTTCCCGCGTATAGGTCTGCAGTGGAACACGTGGCATCTTTCAACTTGCCTGTATACGTTTACAGGTTTAGCGCTGTAACGACAAGGAACTTGTGCAAACTTTTGCTCTCGGCGTACGGCTCTTTTCCAGGTCAGTAAAGTATTTCACGTTCAAATCAAAATGTTTCGATGTTATAGTAAAGAGACTTCAGTGAATTTCTTCTCCCTGTGTGACATTATTTTTCGTTGCAATTGTACATATGGGGAATTCGAGGTTGCCTTTATCTTATCGTGAGGAAAAAAACAAATCATTTCGATTCCATTCGCAGGTGCGACTCATTGTGATGAACTGGGTTATTTATTCGATAACATAATCCTGCCCCCCATTTCACCAAACAGCGTGGAAGAAGAAGCAGTTTCCAGGATGCTGAAGTACTGGACGAACTTTGCAAAATACGGAAGGCCATCCTTAAATGAGTCGGAACTCGACTGGAGGCCCGTTTCTACAGATACATTTAACTACGTCGATATTGGTACGCTAGAGTCCATACCTGGAGTTGATCCTGATCCTCAAAACATAGCATTTTGGAGGAATTTGTATGCCGTTTATTTCACGCCCCCAAATTGATTTTAACTACCTATGTAAAGCAGTGATTTGAAATAACAAAGTACGTGCAAAAGGAATTTGTTGTTGTTTTATTTTAAACAAAAAACAATGACAAAATACAGGGTGTTCAATTTAAATTGTACCCTGTGTAGTTTAGGAAGGGCTAAACACAGCTTCATGTGCCGGGTTTGAATCTCTGTTAAAAATTGTTTTTGAGACGAACACATCTAATGTAACATTGCTTGACGTTTATCATTCTGACATTTCACCACGTCTGCTGTTTTGATGTTTGTCATTGTGACGTTTCTTGTCGTCTGTTACCTGACATGATTTTGTTGGTTGCTAAATTAATATAAATATTTAGATTTCTTATTAATTCAAGTCTGAAAGAAATTTCTCATACAAGAATAAAATTAAAAATAATTTAAGTCAGTTGTACTTAACAATCAATGGCTGCAGTACGAAATGATCAAATGAAAATGAATTAGAGTTGGCGATGAAACCAAACACACATATGTGCATTTGGTTCATCAAACGTTTCTTCAGTCACTTTTGACGTTATTCTTACGAAACTATTTGAAATATGTAAACGTGCACAAAAATAACTGAATTCATTTTCTAAAAATAATTCACACATTTTAATGTAGAGAATTATTAAATTACCTTTAAAATTAAAAAATTTAAAAAAAAATACGTTTTAAACAAGTAGTGCCTTGATATATGCAACCCAAACAGCACAAATGTTTGTATGGTTACCTGCATTGAAGGCGGTGGGGATAAAATGTGTTTTTTGGTAAAACTGGTGTAATACCAACATGTAAAACTGTTATATGGATATAAAATTTTTAAAATATTTAATATATTCAATAAAATGAAAACCAAGTTAGATTTTTTTTAGTGGATTAATATCTCCTTCTTGTACTAACTTTCGGCGACATCTTCCGATTTCTTGCGAAAGCCTTTTGACAAGAACTTATTATAAAATTGAAGATAAAACTTTACTCCTCCGTTATTCATACATTTTGGAAAAAATTTTAGAATGTTTTATCGGAATTTTTAAAATAATTGAACTATTCTTTTTAACACAGAATTAATCGATTTCGCACGTGGTAAACATTGGAGATTTTCTTGAACAGGTTTTAATTGTCATTTGCAACAGAGTTTTCATAAACTGCAGAATATTTTCAGTTGGAAATGAGAAAAAAAAACAGAGACATTTCGGTTTTATAAGTTTTATTTCTGTAATACAAATTTATAAATAAAGACAATACAAAAATGAATTAGAGCAAATCTAAACTAAATAAAGTACGTGTGTTTATGAAGGGGGCTCGTGTCAATTTCAGCAGCAGCAAAGGACCACAACGCTCTAATTCATTTTTCCATTTCACGTCATCATCATCATCATCATCATCATCATCATAATAAGTTAACTTCTATATAAATCTTTTATTGATTGTACATAAACATTCCAAATAAACCCAACACATAGTATATAAATAATAACTGTTACAGTATTTCATTATTAACATTTATTTGTACACCTGATATCGGATATAAAAAGAGGTAATAAAAGTCGATCATTAATTAAAAAAAAAAAAAAAAAACACAACAGATTAAACTATTTAAGGGGAGAGAGTGCTATAAACTGTACACAACGGTGAAATATACACTTGTACTCTACTACACTGGTATTATATATGAGGCTTGCTTTAAAGACTAGTAGAAATAGCTGTTCTTATTTTATTTTTGTTTTTTTATTCTCTTTTTTTTTGGCGGAAACCCGTCAGTTCTGAAATTAAATATGATTAGTTTTTTCTTTTCTAAATTAATTTAAGATGAATTTACCTGCATAGAGAACTGGGGGTTCCGCTCCAATTGTAAAATATGCCGTTGCGCGTGAGCCAACTGCCTGGTGGCACTTCCCAGCTGCTCCTCCAAAGCAGCAGCTTCCAAGCACTTAACAGACAATCGCTCGGTAAGTTCCAGCAACTCGTCTTGTTGTTGGCGCGCAAAATCCTGCTTGAATTTGGCAACCTCTCGTTGCACCTCAGCTTCGTGGGCCTTTCGCATGGCATCCAAGGCAGCGAGAGTAGCCTGAGTTTCTTCAGCCAGGGCCTGCTCTTTATCCTGGCGAAGGGCATGCAACTCACGCGAGTGCTGCTCTCTTAGATCTTGCAAGGTACGGCGGTGCCAATGTTCCATGGCCACCAGAACACGCTCGCAGAGGACTTGCAGTTGTTCCAGATCGGCCTGCTGCTTACGGTTCTCACAATCAGCTAAAGTGCAGCGGTACGCAGCCCGCAAGTTTTCAACTTGGTTCAAGTATTCTGTGCCTAAATAAAGAGGTCGCCTATCCTCTTCGTTCTCATATCTATAAACAACAGCGAAAAAAAGTGCATTGATTTAAAAAAAATTCAAATAGAAACTCACTTTTTGCTATTCTTCATTTCGAGGAAAACACTCTTCACTTCCATCACCCTCCGCTTCAGCTCCAAACACTTATAATAAATATCCCTAACACTAGCAATTCGAACTTGTTCGTCGGAGCTACTGCCAATCAACTCACAGATCTCACCAGACAACTCCTGCAAGGTGTTCCTAATGTCATCCAAATCCGACTGCTCCAATAACTTCTCGCATTCCCCACTGTAATGTGTAAACAAACTTTTGAATTCGGCTTCCACACTCGTGCTAACCCTCGTTATTCCAAGGTCACCCAGCGAAACCAAAAGTGCATCATCCGAGTTAGCCGAGAAATGTTGGTTGGATCTCCCAGCGTTGCCATACTCTGATTTCAACACGCTTATCCTTGCATCGATCAGAGCTTTATGCGCCAGTATATCTGCGAATTCGTTCAACAGGATACTTGCAATGGGGCTCCTCCTCTCCATATCCACCCGCCTGGATCTTTGCAGCTTACTCAAACTCGTTTTGTAAGCTTCAGTTAGATCCTCGATATTTTTCTCGACTTCGACTTGCAACTGCAACTCAACCGAATCTGACCAAAGCTCCAAAGCAGCTCTCTCACAAGCAAAAAAACTGAAAAAATAATTTTGGTCTGCGCTTGCCCCGTCCTCATACGCCTGAGCCGTACGCACCAGCACATGGCTAATCTCCGATTGGATTAGCTCAGTGTTAACAGTTTCACGTGCCACCTTCCATATGTCATTAACCGTGTCCGTGCTCAGGTGACATGTTTGATCGTCTGCGAGACTGATTGTCTCGCAAGCTAAACTTTCAGCTAGCTGAGGTAACTTATTCGATTTATATGTACATAATAACATGGAAACTTTATCCCTTTCATTCTCCAGGTATTTCAACACGGGGCTGAAACTATTGCCGCCGATGAGTCGCCCATCGAGATTATTAAAACCATGCGCTGCTGTTACTAAACGTTTCGCTAAGACTTTGGTAAGATACTCAACACTAGTTTTAAATTGGGGCACCTGCTTCTGCACAACCCCGTTCAACTTATCCTGAATACTCGAGAGTAAACTCACAGTTTCCACCGCCTCCTTATTCAACAGTCTCTCGTTTAAAACCGGGGTGTGCAAAGCTTCTTTTATCCTGGCGATTATGATGTTCTCAAAGGCAAGCTTCTCCGCTAGTAATTCGAGTTTCGCACGGTTACTCCATTGGTTCGAATCTTTGAGGGCGCGAGCCTTTTCCCTCAAGCTCAATAGTTTCTCTCTGAGCAAAGTTTCCAGGTGTTTAACGACAACACTGGCTGACATTTCGATAACTCTGGCTTCATTCTCACTAATACTTAGGCTTAAAATATTACTTAAGTCACTTAAACTAGCTTCTAACTTATCCTGTGCTTCCGCACCGGTCCTACTGCGATTGTTCTTCAATAAATTAAAAGTACATCGGCACTCGCTCAGTTTCTCCTTTGCTGCTAAAATAATACTCTCCGCGCACAGACTTTTTACGTCTGCTTCTTCAGTCTTTGTTTGGTATGCTGTTACGTTCGCTGTTGTTGACGTGTTCAGGGATTCGTTTGACGTTGTTATGTTGGTGACTTTGTTCTCTAGGTTGCTGAGTCGCACGAGTAGTTTCATTGGTTCTGAGGCGGTCACACTGTCTAGGGATTTCCTTCGGAGGCGTCGCAGTGATCTGTCATCGATTGGCGAGGCCCTCTCACTGCTGCGCTCTCTCTTGTGTTTCCGCCTGGAACGGTTCCTTTCCAAATTCAAGATTTTTGCTTCCAGCTCTGTTACTTTGTCTTCTACTTCTTTGTTTATGGAACAGCTCTCACGTCCTGGCAAAATAGAAGAGTTTCAAATAATTAAAACAGAAAATATGATAAAAAAATCAAATACATTTTCCAAAAAACTTCGCACTTAGAATGAAGCGTAAATAAAACATACAAAAATATCTAGAATTAACGAAACAGAAAAATTTTATTGCTTTGTTCAGGCGAATCATTCATTTATTTAAACTTAACTTCTAAGATCATCAAAAATTTAATAATACGGCTGATTGCTAAAAAAAAAAAATAATAAATTTGATTTATCAACAGAACAAAACTTTCTAATGTAGGCAACCCAAGGAGCACCGTGTTTATATGGTTGTCTATACGAAAGGCAGTAAAAATCAAATTATTTTGATTAAATAACATGCCTGTTTATTAAAAAAAATTGTGATTTTTTAACAAAAAAAATACTTTAGTGTACGCACCCCAATGAACTAATACTCGTTTATATGGTTGCCTATATCAAAGGTGCTAAGATTAATTTTTTTGTTAATAACAAATAATATCTTATAATTTACTTATAATATGCGACTTTCCTAATTTTTTGAATATTTAGAACAATTCTCCCTTTCTTTCTCATTTCAGAAAATAAACGGTCACTCTTAATAGATTTACAAGTATTACTAATTCAATTTCTGAAAGATTTTCACCTCTATTAAAGCAGAAAATTACTAAATTACCTTCACAAATTGAAAACAATCGATTTTCATAACATGCCTGTTTGTTTAAAAAAAATACACAAATTAGATTTAATATGCAAAAAGCTTTAGTGTAGGCAACCCAATGAACACAGCAGTTTGTACAGTTGCCTATCTTAAAGGCGGTTACAATAAGATTTATTGTCAAAAATCTAAAAAAAACTTGCAGAATTGACTGAAATTATAAAATTTTCCTAATTTTAAACAATTTTGCATTGCTTCCCGATTTCAGAAAAGAAAACAATACGTGTGCAGATGTACAGAAAAATTGTAAACACGTCAGTAGTGTGGCGAACTTATGCGTTTATCACGTGCCTTGTTAATCATTTGAAAAAATTACTAATGAATGCTACTATGTTCAAAAAATAAATTCGATTCTCTGAAACAAAAACGTCTTAGTATAGGCAATCCAATGCAGAAGTTATTCCAAGCGGTTGCCTATACAAGAGGCAATAAGAACGTAATTTTTTTTGTAATTAAAAATATCTTTTAAACAATATACTCATATTATACAATTTTGCTAATTTTTTTAAATATTTAAAGCAAGTTTCAATTTTTCCATTTGGTTTGTTAAAAACAATAATAAATAATAAAATAACAAGAAGCCTTAGTATAGGCAACTCAATGAACACAGCCGTTTGTATGATTGTCCACACTTGAGGCGGCAAGAATTTTTTTTTGTTAAATACGTGACAATTCACGGATTATGCATTTTTTTACCAATTAAAAAAAACGCCTACGTTAATGTAGCAAATTACTAAATTATATTAAAAATGAATTCGATTTTCACAAACAAAAAAGCCTTAGTATAGACAACCCAATATACTAAGTCGTTCGAGTGGTTGCATATACTAGAGGCATAAGAATATTTTTTTTGTTTTGCTCAAAATATGAACATCTACACAATTTACTCATACAATTTTTTAATTTTTTTTAATATTGAAAGCAAGATTCTGTTTTTCTCATTTTTTTGGCTGAAAAAAAATATAAAAGTAATAGAACATTCGCCGTATTCACCTTATTTAGCAATGAGCGACTTTTGGCTATTTTTTGGGCTTAAAAGGAATTTGCGGGGTAGAAGGTTTTCGTCAGAAGAAGAGATTGATGCCGCAGTTCACGCTTATTTTGAAGGTATTCTGAAAGATGATTGGTTGGGAGCTTCTGAACAGTGGAAAGAAAGAATGGTCAAGCGTATCATTGCTTATTCTCAATAAATTCAGCTTGACCTTCGTATTTATATGATGTGCACGTTGTTTTCATAAAATAATTATCCAGATTGTTTACGTTAGCAACTTTAAAGCAATCGGAAAAAAAATGCCAAATTAAAATAAAGTATTTTATTATCAAAATACTACAAGGTGTTTCTATAATGGTTTGATTGTGCTAGAATCGTGAAAGCTGGGTTGAATATTAATTTTGCCTTTCATTAAAGTTGCAAACAATGCCAATTAACGTACAGGTCAGTAATCTTTTCGACTTGTATCCTTGATGCACAGCTTTATCGCTTTTTCGATGTATTCTTGTTTATAAAAGTTTATAAAACTTTGTTGTATTAGGCCAGCTCTACACTCATAGATATGTTCGTGGTGATTCAAGAACATAAACTTTGATCGTCTGTCTTTCTTAGAATACAAGGCAGGAAACAAATATTAACCATATGGTCAATTAATTTTCTGATGTCCTCTGATACGAGAGTAGTCCCAGAAGTACCCTACCTGATGCATAGAAGGCGGTTGTTGGCCGAAAAAAATATTATGGTCGAAAGTATGGACCTTCTAAAACTCAAGTTTCAAAGTTGAAGACGATGCGTTGTTTAGTATTTGTTTGACAGCTGTCAATAGTGAACGCTCTCAGTGAATTTGTAAACATGGAAGAAATTGGTCATCGTTACGTAATACAATACTTTCATTTGAAAGGTCTCAGTTCAACCAATATCAAAACCGAGTTAGATTCTCCACTGTGGGAGTCTGCTCCTTCGTTTACAACAGTAAAATATTGGGTGGCAGAGTTTAAACGAGGCTGTATGAGCTGCCAAGACGAACGTCGCAGTGGTCGGCCAAATGAGGTAACCACGCCAGAAATGGCAAAAAAAAATCCAAAAAATTTATTGGATGACCGTCGATTGAAAGTGCGCGAAATAGCAGAGATGGCGGGCATTTAAAAAGTGTTGCACATCGCATATTGACCGAAAATTTCGACATGACAAAGCTGTGTGCAAGGTGGGTGCCGCGTTTACTCAAAGTGGAACAACAACTGCGTCGTGAAGATGTTTCAATAGAGTGTTTGGTGATGCTTAAGAGCAATAAGGTCGAGTTTTTGCGTCGATTCATAACCATGGATGAAACGTGGGTCCATCACTTCACGAGACGAAAGAACAGTCGAAACAATGGACTCAAAAGGGAGAATCAGCTCCAAAAGAAGGCGAAGACAGTTACGTCCGCTGGCAAGGCTATGGCGTCTGTTTTTTGGGATACGCTTGGTATCATTTTCATTGATTATCTTAAAAAAGGAGAAGCAATCAACAACGAGTACTTGTTGGAGCGTTTAAGTAATCAAATCAACACGGCCACATTTGGCGAAAAAGAAGTTATTTCATCACGACAATGCACCAGTCCAAACGCCCGTCATCATAAAATCAATGAATTAAAGTTCGAATTACTTCCTCACGCACCCTACTTGCCAGATTTACACCCTTCAGATTATTTTCTCTTTCCAAACTTGAAAAAAATGGCTTGGTGGTAAAAGATTTGCTAATAATGAAGAGGTGAAATCTGCGGTTAACGGCTATTTTGAAGACCTCGGCGCCTCTCATTATAAGAACGGTATTGAAGCTGTCGAGTATCGTTGGGAAAAGTTAAAAACAATAATAAATTTTATCAACGAGAAGCCTTAGTATAGGCAACCCAATAAACACAGCCGTTTGTATGATTGTCCACGCTTGAGGCGGCAAGAATTTTTTTGTTAAATTCGTGACAATTCACGGAGATTATGCATTTTCTTACCAATTTAAAAAAAAAATCGCCTACGTTAATGTAGAAAATTACTAAATTATATTAAAAATGAATGTATTTAGAAAAATTAATTCGATTTTCTCAAACAAAAAAGCCTTAGTATAGGCAACTCAATATACTAAGTCGTTCGAGTGGTTGCACATACGAGAGGCATAAGAGTATTTTTTTGTTTTGTTCAAAATATGATCATCTACACAATTTACTCATACAATTTTCTAATTTTTTTTTAATATTGAAAGCAAGTTTCTATTTTTTCATTTTGATTGTTAAAAAAATAATAAATTAGATTTTTCAACAAGCTTTGTTAGGCAACCCAACCGTTTTTCTTTTTTAATTCACTAAGATCAAGCAATTTTTTACTAATAAAAAAGAGTTTTGTATATATATGAATGCAGCAATTCAATTTTTTTTCAATTTCCACCCTATGAATTATTAAATTACCTTTAAGCGACAAAGACCTCCGCTTCTCCCTCGAATCCTGCAGTTTGCTCTTCAAATTTCTCGCCTGTTTTTCCACGGCTGCCAACTTGGTTGTCAAATCTTGAACCCTCTCGGCCATTAATGCACAATGAGTTTGACTTTCTTGCTCTGCCAACTCCAAACTCTTCTTGAGACCTAAATTCTCCAATTCCAGCTGATCGAACTTGATGTGAGACTCGCGCAGCTCACGCTTGACAGCCCGAATTTCCACGACGGCCTTCTCGAACCTGCTCCTCAAATCCAAGCACTGCTCGATGAGCTCACTCTGAGATAAATTCTCTAAGTCCGCGTCCAAATCGATGTCGGTAAGGTCCGTCAGGGAATCCAGGTGTTTCCTCCGATTGCTCGGCTTGCACTCCATTTCCTGGACTTTCTTGTAGAGCCTGTCGTTCTCGTGTCTGCTCTTGGTGTGCTTTTCATTTACGCAGTTCAGTTCTTCCTGCATGCTGGCTATCGCTTTTTGTTTCGCTTGCAACTCTCGAGACACGCTGAAGTATTTCTCTTCGCATTCCTTGGCCACCCTTTCGGTTTCTAATAGGCGAGACTGTAAGGAGGTTTGCTCTCGAATGTGCTTGTCGTCACATTCTTTCAATTTTTGGGTCAGATCTTTTGCAATTCGTTCGGAGCTTTGGAGTAGCTCTTTTGTTTGTTTTTCGCGTGCCAGGGAGTCTGATTGTAATTTCTTAAATCTGGAAAGATTAAAGGCAAACATTTTTTAAAAATTAAATAAATGTTAGCAAACTCACCTTGTTAATTCTGCCTCTAGCGCTTGTATATCGGTAAGAGCATTCGAATATTGTTGTCTCAGACCTTCCATTTCAACAGTCTGCCTGTTGATCGTATTTTTCAGCTCGACTGCATCAGGTTCTTTGTATGCCTCCAACTCGTCCGTCGAAACGCTATCCACAGTCGACTGCCTCGATTGATTTCTAGGCAGTTTCGATTTCAACCTCGTCTTTTCCTTAACCTTAGCCAACATGTTCCTCGTCAACGGGGGAGATGGAGGTAGCTCACCCCAATCCTCAGAATCTCGTCGACCTCCCTCGGAGGCCGTGCGGTATTCCTCATCGCTGGAAAGGAGACTAGAACGAGGCGTGATGGGTGTGGGGGGGCTGTCTAGCACGGGGGCGGCTTTCTTCAGCGCTTGCAACCAGTTAGAGCGAATGCCGGATGTTACAGCGCTTAGTATCAGTATCTGCCCCGCACACTGTACTTGGAAGCCATAACGGATTTCGGTTGTTACTTCGCAATAGCCAGTTATGGTGGCTAATTCTATGACTACTTCGGGGATTCCCTGTTCGTCTTGATCGCGGTATGCTTTGAGCGTGGAACCGCATAGGACCCACCAGCGTCGAAGCCATTCTCCTGTGTTATCTTTATACCATAACCAACCCTTAACAAAAACGAAAAAATGTAAGTTTTCTTTTAAGAATGTTCTGGTGCCCCATGTTGGGCGCCAAATTGTCCCCATGTACGGGTAACATAAGGTATATTTTATTATATGAGGGCGTTATGTAATATTTTCTTTAAATTTAATTCAAAATAATTTACTAAAATCCAAACAAGTTTGTAAACAACTCATTCAAAATGCAGCTTTTCTTTGTAATTTAAGAGGGTAGCATAATTGAAAGGCGTTCGAGTTTTTCCTCACCTTTTTGAGGTTTAAAACACCCTCTGCTGGGAATGGCAGACTAGATTCGGGCGAGCGATCAGTAAGAGCTGTGGCAATGTCCCGGAGTCTTTCATTGCGCCAATCTCTACCCGTGCGCGTCTTGTCTTCACATCTTAGTTTATCACGCGTTGGTGGCGAACCAGAAGTGACTACATAATCTGCAAGAAGAAGAAAAAATATAAACAGATAACAAAAACAAAACCGTTAGTATGATGAATTAATGACCAACCTAAGGAGTGTATTAGGTTTTAAATTGTAACAACAAACAGTTCGGGTTTAATTTTAAAAATGCTCCAGTTATTTGAATGCAGACTTTCCTAGAATGTGAGATGCTATTTTAGATTTCAAAAGTACGTGTAAGAGAGCAGGGAGTCACCAAATACGCGGTCGCCGTTGAATACCTTCTTAAATTCACTCTCAGTTATTTTATCAATTAATGATTGATTTGAATTATCTGAAAATCCTTTCCTCAAAAGTGATTCAGTTCCTTAAACATCTCAGTCGTTCAATAGATAAAAAAAAATGATGAAAATGTCAATAAAATTTTGTGCATGTCCTAGATTTACTCACATAGGTGAGGAAACGCCCACTTTATAGACATCCTATATGCAAGGTGGAGTTACGGATAGAGCAAAAAATCTCTAAGAAAGTTGCATCAAATCTTAAAAGCTACATTTTTCATAACTTGGTTTTAAGACCTCGATATTCGATTGTTTCAAACAGATCACTCTTTCTTCAGTTTTTTTAAACAGCACAGTGCATTTTTTTATGACCGATTTTAGTGGATATTTGAAACCTTTTCGTTATCTGTCGGAATAAACAGATTTTATTTTCGTACGCAATAAAATCGGCCATAAAAATACACCCATCCTATTCAAAAAAATCGCGTGGTCGTTTCGAAACAACTGAATATCGATGTCATTGAAGTTCTCAGGGTTGTAGACCTTAACGTTCAATACAACTTGGAACCGTGGCTCACCCTGTATTTATTTTCACATTCCAACAAACATATTCCATTTTATTTACTTTCTTCAAATTTTTACATACATTTTTCATCTTTATTTTCAATTAATTTAAAAAAAATAAATAAATATTTTCGAATAAAAACAAAACTTGCCACTTTTTCCATTTTTTTTTCATCCCACAAATTATTGTTCGAGACACGTATTTGCATCACAAAATTTATGGTAACTCTTTAATTTATTGTACTATAATTATCATTAATAATAACGTATTGAGACTGACGAAATAAATAAAAGCAAGCCCCCGCCAGTCCGTCCCTGACCACATCAACTAATCGAAAACAATTTCAATTTAATTGTTAATTACCGACTTACGGCCCAGCCTTGTCTTAAATGGCGACAGACAATTTAAGACCTCAAACTCTTGTATACAGGATGATCAAAATGTAAATTAACCTGTTTTAAATGACGACAGATCTCGAACGCGTATATACAGGCTGACCAATACGTAAATTACCTGTTCTTGCAGGAGTCGTGTCAATTGTAAGATTGCTCGTGGGTTTTGGGACCCACGAAGGTCTATGGGCATCCTCTTTAACAGGGGATTCCCGTTCTTCCTTGAGCGGTGGCGTCGTGAAATTCGTCCTGGGGCTAGGCCCCGTGCAAGACAGATGTCTCGGCCTTGGGGGTTGAGGTGAGGCGCTCCTTCCGAGCTGCGGCAGGCTCGGGGACGCTCTGCCCCCTGGAAACGTCGCGTTGCGTTTGTGCCTCCTGGGAAACACCGCCAGGAGTTCGGCCCACCATCTGGCGTCTTCGCGGCTGGCGGCTTTGACGAAGGTGACTCTGTCGGGGCCGGTGAGGGCCAACGAATGTGGATGTCCGGTCACTTGCTCGGCGCCGGTCACCTCGAGTACCTGCGACATGTCCACCGAGCCCTGGGGCACCGTATCTGGCTGGAATAACACAGACAGGAAATCATTGCGTGTTCTAAGCACTAGGTTATTGACTCCTGCACTTGCACCGCGTGAATGTATTTATAGTGCACTTCCTGCAACTCGTATAATTTCACGTGTTGGCCGATAAATGCTGATGTGGAACAATATTGATGGAATCAAAAACTTAAAGACAATTGACACGATACGAAAACAAAAATAAACTACGAGTTGCAGAAATGGCGAAGCCAGTTATCATTAAATATAATATTAAAATTTAATGATAGACTCGGCTAGATGGACGGATAGATTTATTATAATGGTGATGTCGAATAATCATAGCCTCAGTCAATACATAATTCAAACACATGACACACATACATAATTGCATGCCGCATATGGTATAATTATCAAAGAGTAATGAATAAATAAATGAATTATAGAATCACGTTAAAATAGGGTGTGATGCTGTGGATTTAAAAGTGTTATCCAAATACCTACATAAAACCTGAGTACATCCTTTTCTAGTCCTAAGTTGTCGTTGATGAAATATTAGGTGCGTTCAATGAGATCAGCAAAACGCAGCGGAACAGAAACGAAGCATTGAACGCCATGTACGGGGAGAGTAATCCCTCCTTGAAGGATTTTGAACATTGTCATTGCACTTGAATTTATATCATTGCCATCATACAAATGCAGTATTGAGATTGTAATCATAAAAAATATAAAACACTTTCATTTGTTTCGTTTAATACACCATCGTTTAAATTTACCATAAACAAACCGTAATTTTATATTCGGTACTACCATAGAATTTACCAACTAGACTATTGCGAAGGAATTTTTAATTATTTGGAGTCGAATAGAACAAACATCGGACCAGTGTTGCCAGAGGTGGTGATTTTGTCACCAGATCTAGTGATTTTGGTTGTGAAGTGATTTTTCGTAAAATCTAAAAAATTATAAATTGTGTTGAAAAGTCGACTGTCTTTTGTTTTTATTTTATTCTTTGATTATTTTTCAATTTTTATTATTATTTTTTGTTTTGTCGTCATTCTTTTCAAATAGTTCTTTTTTACTTACTATTAAATTGTTGTAAAATCGTTGTCTTTTGTTTTAATTTATTTTTAATGTGATTTTTATTTTATTATTTTATTATTCCATTTTTTATTTTAGCATCATTCTTTAAAAGTTGTTTTTTTTTATTTATTAATCTATTATTTGTCATAAAATTGATTGTTTTGTTTTTATTATTTTTTAAATTTGATTATTTTTCAATTTTTTATTTTGTTTTCTTTGTTTCACCTTTATTCTTCTCATTTTTTTTAATTGTGAAGTTGTAAAATCGTTGTCTTTTGTTTTTACTTGGTGATTTTTCAATTTTTAATCTATTTTCTTTGTTTCGTTTCCTTTCTTTTCTTTTGTTTTTTTTTTTTCGATTAAATTATTAAATTGTATTAAAAAAACGATTGTCCTTTGCTTTTACAGTTTTTTTAAATTTAATTATTTGTATTTTTATTATTATATTTTATTCGTTTTTCACCATTTTCTTAATTTGTTTTTTTTTTCTTAAATTTATTAATCCATTAAATTGTGTTGGAAAATCGATCGTCTTTTGTTTTCATTATTTTTCTTTAATTTGATTACTTTTCGATTATTTTTCTTTATTTTGTCACCATTTTTTTATGTTTTTTTTTTTTTTAATTTGATCACTTTTCAATTTTATTATTCCATTTTTTAAAAAATCTGGATTTTTCTGGTGACTTCGCAAAATCTAAAAAATAAGAAAAATTTCGCATAATTGTTCTTTGTTTAAAATTTATTAATTTTTTTAATTTGATTGTTTTTCAATTTTATTGTAACAAAGTTGTTTTTCTTTATCTATCAACCTATTAATTGTGTCATAGAGTCGATTGTCTTTTGTTTTTATTATTTTTTATTTGATTATTTCTCATTTTTTTATTTTGTTTTCTTTGTTTCATCACCATTCTTTTAATTTTTTTTTATTAATCTATTAAATTGTAAAATCGTTATCTTTTGTTTTTATTTCATTTAATTTGGTAATTTTTCAATTTTTATTCTATTTTCTTTGTTTCATTTCCTTTAATTTCTTCTGTTTTTTTTTAATTGTTTTTTTTATTAAATTATTAAAAATTGTATTAAAAAATCGATTGTTCTTTGCTTTTATTAGTTTTTTTTTTTTAATTTAATTGTATTTATTATTTTGTTTTATTTGTTTTATCACCATTTTTCTAAGCTATTTTGTTTTATTTATTTATCTATTAAATTGTGTTATAAAATGGATTTGCCTTTTCTTTTCATTATTTTCTTTTAATTTGAATATTTTTCGATTTTTTTTTTTTTATTTTGTCACCATTTTTTTTTAATTTGATTACTTTTCAATTTTATTATTTCATTTTTTATTTTGGCAACATTCTTTAAAAATGTTTTCTTTTTTAATTTACCAATTGTGTTACATAAAAAAATTGATTGTCTTATGTTTTCATTATTTTTTTAATTTGATTATTTTTCAATTTTTATTATTTTGTTTTCTTTGTTTTGTCACCACTCTTATCATTTTTTTAAAATTTATTAATCTATTAAATTGTAAAATCGTTATCTTTTGTTTTTACTTTTATTTTGATTATTTTTCAATTTTTATTCGCATATTTTCTTTGTTTTATCATCATTCTTTAAAAATAGGGTTTTTTTTGTTATTATTATTATTAATCTATTAAATTGTGTTGTAAAATAGATTGTCTTTTGTTTTTATTATTATTTTTTATTTAATTATTTTTTATTTTTATTGTTTTGTTTCCTTTGCTTCGTCACCATTTTTTTAATTGTTTTTTTTTTATTAATCTATTAAATTGTGTTGTAAAATCGATTGTCTTTTGTTTTTATTATTTTCTTTTCAATTGATTATTTTTCGATTTTTTTTTCTTCTTTATTTTGTCACCATTTTTTTTTTTTAATTGTGTTTTAAAATCAATTGTATTTTGTTTTTTGTTTCCATTATTTTCCTTTAATTTAATTATTTTTAATTTTTTTTTGTTTTGTCACCATTTTTTTTAAATTTATTTATCTATTAAATTGCGTTGTAATATCGATTGTCTTTTGTTTTTATTATTTTCTTTTAATTTGATATTTTTCGATTTTTACTATTTTGTTTTCGTTCTTTAATCGCCATTCCCTTGAATTTATACGTAGGTATTGAATATAATTTTTAAAGTTTCAATAATAACGCGAAAAGTAAAAATAAATCACAATGAGCACAAAAAGTCGGTGTGCTTTTCGGTTGGTAACTGGTGACTTTTGTCAGCTAATCTGGTGATCGTCTGGCAACACTGCATCGCACACATGACTAATGTAAACATAACCTTACGTTCACTGCATGTTTTGTCATGTGTGCCATATGTCACTAAAATTATTTAGTTTTCAGGAAATTCTATTAATTTTTTTTATAAAAACAAAAGAAACCTGCTAAAACAATTTGTTAAAATTGAAAACAAACAAAAACTTGGTTCCTCAACCTAATTTGGACAAGAAGCGACGCTTCAAGATGTGCCTTTCAACAACATCCAAATTGCCTGTTACGTATTGATAACGAAACTAGCGGAAGCGCTGAATTTTGCTGATCTCATTGAACGCATCTATGTACTACATATAAGGTTTGTTCGTACAGCAGCTTCTGACTAATCCGAAACTGTCAGAAACATATGCCGATTTAAGTTTTACATTTAATGCAGCTCTTGAAAGCGAAGATTAATTTGACGGGCGAATATATGTGATAGTTTCAAACTAATCAAAAATGCTGTACGAACAGAACTAGTGTTGCCAATGCTATACTAATTGCCGTTAGACAGTACGAGGACAATGAATAGTATGCGTTCATCGGTCCTCGTATTGCATAGTCAAAGCAACAACGCTCGAGATATTCGAATCTGGCTCATTAGCTTTTAACTTTAACAATTCTGATTAATTCTGCGTCACCTATTGCTCAAATGGACAAACATATTCTAAATATCATGTTTGGTGCTATAGGGTGTATTTACTCTATCGATGAATGTATGTACAACAATAATTAGGATGACGCCATCTATTACTATAGTGCGGAAAATCATTGCGAAACTGAAGAGCTTGAGTAAATATATATATTTTTGGCATTTCCTCTTAAGTGAATATCTTTATAAAAGTACGAAAGATATCTTGATGTAACTATGTAATTGCAACTCTAATTTGATTTTTGGTAATAAACCCATTTTTTTATTTGATTATCCTTTAGGTAACGTAAACAAAATTAAATCTATTGTGTTTATATCCGCACAGGTGGATATTTGAATTAAAAACCTGACTTTTAACAATTAGTAAACAGGTGACGTCATCCACTGCACTTAATAATGACCTTGTGGGATGTGTTTACTGATTACGCGCACAATTCACGGCTGACATTAATTAATAAATAGCAATTTATTACGGCACGTTTCATTCATGAGGAATGCTTTGCATTCGACGTAACAAGCCGCCCACACTCATTTTTATTATTGCGGCAAGAGAATTAAATCCAATAACACGGTAGTCGTCAAAGTCGATTTAACATAATCAGTGAAAGAGATTGCTTTCAGTGGGAGTTTAAACGTGCATCGATTTAGTGAATGGACTCTGTATAGGCCCACATATTTCACCGAGGGACACTCTGAAATTACTACTAGCATTATAAGGAGCGATCCAAAAACATTAGCAAGTTCATACTTTAAAAGAAAAAAAAAGTTAATTAACAGTAATATATAGAATTTTTAGAACTTAAACAAAATCGAATGCTTACGTGTTCGTCCACTGAATAGTTGAGTTCTCCGTCGTCATATAGAACGAACCAGCGTCTCTGCCATCTCTGAAACAAAATTTTTCCATTAAAAAATTTAAGGATAACTACAAAATAATTGTCAGTTAAGCAAATATGTATAAAGAATCACTAATAGTGACCACGGGATGCAATAGCACTAAACCGAGAAGAATCAAAAAAGTGTACGTTGTAAATAACACCAATCAAGAGAAGTAATGATTATGTTGTCAATAAATCGATAATCTTTTGTTTTTCAAAACCAATAAGTACCCATTACTTTAAACTTAATGCTAGTGTTTCGTTTTTGAATTTTTTAAAACGGAAGTTGAATTTTTTTTAGAATCATTACGACAGTGACTCCAATTATGATTTTTTTTTTAAATATTTTTCATTGATTTAGATTTCGATTCTCTCAAATTTTTCTTAAACGATTCGCTTCGATCGTCTTTTGTTTAATTTCGATCGAATTCTTCAGACGTTTCTGATTTTTTTCTTAAATTGATCCTCAATTTTCGTTTTGATTTCGATTATTTCTTATTTTAAATTATTCTGAATCTCCTGAAGCTCCCTTGAATGTTTGATTTCCTCGAAATTTTACTGCGTTAAATTCGATCGCCTCTTGTTTAATTTTAACGTGTTAAGTTAGGTGGTAACGAACGCCCGGAAGCGTCAAAATTGGTGCTTTGTTTAAATAAACAAAAGCCGATCGAAAAGGATCAGAATTCGGGGCAATTTAAGCCAAGATCAGATTCTATTTGAAAAACAAACAAAATCGGATATAAATTTAACCTTAAGATGGTCGGAACGTATTAATCGAAAAATCGAAACAATTAAAAAAAAACAAATTTTATTTTACGCAGTGGTTTCGATCGCCTTTTGTTCCAAGTCCGATTAGATTCCGAATTCCCTCGAATTTTTCTTAAACGATTCATAATTTTTTTCCGGATTGATTTCGATCGTCTTTTGTTTAATTCTTCTGATGTTTGAGACTTTTTTTCTTAAATTGTTCCTCAATTTTCGCCCCTATTTCGATTGTCTTTTGTTTTAAATCAATACAAATTCCCCCGAATGTCGTGGAACGCTCTTAAACATTTGATTTCCTCGAATTTATACTTCATTCTATTCGATCGTCTCTTGTTTAATTTTCGATAAAATTTTAATTATTTAATTATTTTTTTTTAATTAAATTCGATCTTTTGTTTAAATTCCAATGAAGTTTTGGTATTTAATTTTGTTGTTATTCTTTTTTTTTCTGTTATTCTTAATTTTGTTTTTATAAAATCTATCGTCTTTTATTTAAGGTTCGGTTATATTGTGATGCATCTGTTTTTAATTTCTCTTTATATTTCCGCATAGGTTTCAGTCGTCTTTTGTTTCAAGTTAGACTCGAACTCTGCTTCTTCCGAATGTTTTTTAATAAACAAATGACTAACTTTCGTATTTTTCCACATTAAATTCTATAGTCTTTTGTTTACATTTCAAACAAATTTGATTTTCTGTTTCTTTTTTCCTTTTTCCTTCCGATATTCACAAATTATTATTTTTTGTTCAAGTTCGTTTGTATTTTGTCTAAATTTCGACATAACTTCGACATTTCTGATCGTCTTTTGTTTTTAAAATTTGAACAGATGCTTAATGTTATCTGATTTTTTTGTTCTTCATATTCTCACATTGTTTTGTCTTTTGTTTAAATTTGTTTTTCATTTTTTTTTTTCGAATATTTTCAAATTATCATTTTTTGTTTAAATTCGATTGTATCTTGGTTAGATTTCGATCAAATTCTGACGTTTCTGATTTCGATCGTCTTTTGTTTTCAAACTTTGATCAGATTCTGACGTTGTCTGATTTGTTTGTTCCTCAATTTTCGCATTTTTTGGAGACATTTGTTTCAATTTCAAGCAAACTTTGATTTTCTTTTTAGTTTTTTTTTTCGATACTCACAAGTTATTATTTTTTGTTTAAATTTGATTGTGTTTTGTTTATGTTTCGATCACATTCTGAAATTTCTAAATTTTTTTCATGAAATTGTTTCGCATTCGAGTTCGTTTTCGATCGCGCCTTTTGTTTCAAATTTGATCAGACTCTGACGTTATATGTTCCTCAAACATTCACTTTGTTTCGATCGTCTTTTGTTTAAATGTCGATAAAATTTCTTTCGATATTCACAAGTTATTATTTTTTGTTTAAATTCGATTGTGTTTTGTTTAAATTTCGATGTCAAGTTCTGAGATTTTTGATTTTTATGAAATTGTTCCTCAAATTTTTTTATTAGCTTCGACCGTCTTTTGTAAATTTCGATTTTTTTTTTTTCGTTTTTCTTTCAAATATTCACAATTATTATTTTTTGTTTAAAATCAATTGTATTTTGATTAAATTTCGATCTGATTCTGACGTTTCTGATTTCGATCGTCTTTTGTTTTCAAGGTTTGGTCAAATTCTAACCACATCTGATTTCTTTGTTCCTCAATTGTCGCATTGTTTCGATGGTTTTTTTGTTAACATTTTACGAAATTGTTCCTGAAATTTTCTCATTGGTTTCGCTTTCGATCGTCTTTTGTTTGAAGTTTGATCAGATTCTGAATAAGGATTATGTTGTCAATAAATCGATAGTCTTTTGTTTTTCAAAACCAATAAGTACCCATTATTTTAAACTTAAAGCTAGTGTTTTGTTTTTGAACTTTTTAAAACAATAGTTGATTTTTTTTTAGAATCATTACGACAGATGACTCAACTATGATTTTTTTTTTAAATATTTTTCATTGAATCGATGGTCTTTTGTTTTTCAAAAGGCTAATCAATTCCCATTTTAATTTGGTATTTTCAGGCTTACAAAAATGTTGATATCAATTTCTTTTATAAAGTCTTTAAAATTATAGTAGCATTTCTCTTTTGAATTTTTTTTAACATTTTCAACGAATCGATAGTCACTTGTTTCTCAAAATATACATCTTTATTCTTATTTAATTGAAGCTAGTTTTGTGTTTCCATGCAGGTAAGAGCATTTGGTTTTTAAACTTTTTAAAAACGGTTGCATCGATCAGACCCATCCCATCTTTTGTTTCTTTTTAACAAGGCGATCGTTTTTAAAGCAGCCAATCGCTATCCAAATAGTTCGATTCTTCACAATTTGGGAAAGTAACGTTAGGAAAGCACTGTGACTGTTATTATTTTTTCGCAGGAAAGAAATCTTTCGATTTTAATCTTATTAAATCAAGGTTTATTATGTTTACTCCTTATCCGTGATCCTTAAAACCTACACTTAAGCTTATTTGCTTTTTTCCTGATTACAAGTCGTGTTATCTTACCGCCGCGCCGTCGTGTGAAATTAGCTTCGTCTTTGACTTACATAACTAGTTTTAAAAACCACATCAGTCATCATCGCATTATCCTGATAAATTCAGAAACGAGTTCAGTCAGTTTTAGACCACTTTGAACAGGTATTTACTCCGACATGGTAGAAAACTAGTGACCCAGATAACGAACGGTGGTTCTTATCAGCGGCGTCGCACAGAAAACTCGATTTCCTGGTTCGCGAGTACATCGCAAGAAATTCTAGAATAATGTTACAGGAAATGGAGCACTTCGAATCGAATGTTTTACTTAGGTGTAATTGCGCCGCTGACTATTCCTACTTTCAATTGTTGTGTCACAGTAAATTACAGAGAGTTTAAAGTGGTGCGAGCTATAACAATTGCAAGGAAAAATCACTCGATTGTGTGTATTGAGACACCGTTCGACTTTCAATTTTTTTTTTTTTTTAATATAACGCAATTAAATCATTTTTTAACCGTCACGTCGATGTTATTCCTCGTCATTAAATTCGATCTTTAATTAACTTACTTTTTCACATGTCAACGAACAAGCTTACGAACAAGTCTGGGGCTTCAAAAGTAACTAAAGGGTTTTCGCTATTTTTCTTCGTATTCAGTGTCAATTTCTCTCCACGACCGACGTTTCAAATCGCGGAAGTATTACTCATTAGCCGAGTCATAAAACACAGGCAATTTCCCTTGATTGCGGGTAATTAAAATGGCTTGCTAAATTTCAATACCACGAAGCTAGGGGCAGCATGAGCATGAATTGCAATAAAACCTCAGAATGGGAATGAACGTGTAATTTTCTCAATACGTAGTTGGCCATGCAAATAGTAAATGCATTAATGACATGTGGGTTTGTTGGGCGCGGGTCAAGTAGAGATGGGAGCGTACCGCTCACGTCCCTAAAATGTGCATATCGTTGACAGCAATTTAATACATGAAGGTGCTGGAGTTTTACTACTCAAAAGTCCTAGAATTCAACACACAGAAAAATAAATTACAAATTTATTTTCACGTACAGAATTTAGAGAGATTTGAGTGTGAAATATGGAGTAATGCTTAAACGAATAGAAATTTTAAAAATAATTAAAATACTTAAAGAACTTCGTTTAATTACTTCCGTAATTTAGGACTTTCTATTTTTCTTTATTTTCGATTATTTTTTTATGTAAAAGCAAACTCAATTAATTTTTTCTTTCGTTTATTAATCGACTTCCTAATGACATCCTTTGACTTCTTACTTTCTTTGTTAATTTTATTTTAAACTTCTTAAATACTTAGAAATTTGTTGCTAGTCGGTTTTGATTGCAGTGGATTCCTCGAGCATCCTCTGGGCAATTGTCTCGGCCCTATATGGGACCCCGTCAGCAGAAGAGTAGCTAAAGAACTCCACTGCAACCTCACCGATGTGTCCAAATTATCTCGGTTAAAAATCGACCCAAGATGTCATGATCTAATCTGCTGTTAATCATAATTTATTCGGAAACGATAATGCTAAATGGAAATAAATAAACAAGCGAAATCACGTATTTCGTAAACATAAACTTGCTGTTATGAAACAAAATTCCCGTTCAGTTGGTATAAGTCATTTTATTACATAATATATTCATGATGTCACTGCTTAAATTCTTTATTAATTAAAATATTATGTAAGAAATTTCTTAATGTAATTAGATGAATTTTAAAAATATTATTTAAATTTGCAAACATTCTCAAAAGTACCAAATGATTTTTAAATTTTTTTTATGAACTCTTGCGATGAAGTCTAGACGGCATGTCTTAGCTTAAGTGAAAAGTACGTCATTGTACACCCTGATACTGTTTTATAGTATAGCTAAGACATGCCGTCCAAATTTCAGGGCAAGGGTTGATAAAAAAAATTTAATCACTCGGTATTTCCAACTAATAATCTAAACACTGACATTTTTTTTATTTTAAATGTTTTTAACATTAGAGTTTTATTTTCAAATATTTTAATATTTTTGTTTATTGGTACTTGAAGTAAATTTCAAAATAAAATAAAATAAATACAAAAAAATATTGCTTTACAAAAAGACAAACGAAAAACGAGAAACAAAGAATCAATTTTCTTTTTACTTCACAGACTTTAAGATAAATTTTGTCAAAGAAAGTAAAAGCAGAAAAGAAAAGTAATTTGATTTTTTTTTATTTAAGTACATGTTTAATAATTATGCCTAAAGAAAACGATAAATAATAATTGTGATACCATCGAAAACAAAAGAGGAAACTGGATGAAATGTTATATTAACGCGAAAAGTTAACATGACAAAAAGGAACAAGAAATCATGAAAAATAGAGAAACACAAACTTTATTTGATTTTCGAATGTTTCGCGCCGATTTTTCGTTATTTTTTGCTTATAAAAAGAAACTAAAAATTGCGAAATGCAAAGAAACAATGAAAAGTTTTTATTTATTTGATTTTCGTCGAAAATCGTCGATTTTTCTTGCTAACAAAAAGAAACAAAAATAATAATGAAACACAAAGAATCAAATGAAAGTTTGATTTGATTTTCAAAAGCTTTGATTTTCTTGTTAACACAGAAAGCTCCAAAAATGGCGAAATAAAGAAACAAACGAAAGCTTGATTTGATTTTCAAAAGCTTTCCGTCGAAAAAGATCAAATGAAAGCTTCATTTGATTTTCAAAAGCTTTGATTTTCTTGTCTACAAAACGAAGTCCAAAAATAGCGAAATACAAAGAAACAATTGAAAATAAAATTTGATTTTTAAAAGAAATGATCGGTTTTTTTGCTCACAAAAGAAACAAAAAATAATAATGAAACACAAGGAATCAAATGAAAGCTTGATTTGATTTTAAAAAGCTTTGATTTTCTTGTTAACACAGAGAGCTCCAAAAATGGCGAAATAAAGAAACAAACGAAAACTTGATTTGATTTTCAAAAGCTTTCCGTCGGAAATGATCAAATGAAAGCTTCATTAGGTTTTCAAAAGCTTTGATTTTCTTGTCTACAAAAAGAAGTCCAAAAATGATGAAATACAAAGAAACAAATGAATAAAAAAACTTAATTTGATTTTCAAAAGCTTTCCATCGGAAATGATCGGTTTTCTTGCTCACAAAAAGAAACAAAATATAACAATGAAACACAAAGAATCAAATGAAAGCTTGATTTGATTTTCAAAAGCTCTGATTTTCTTGTTAACAAAAAGAACTCCAAAAATAGCGAAATAAAGAAACAACCGAAAGCTTGATTTGATTTTCAAAAGCTTTCCGTCGGAAATGATCAAATGAAATCAAATCAAAAAAAATCCAAAAATGGAGAAACGAAAGCTTGATTTGATTTTCAAAAGCTTTCCGTCGGAAATGGTCGGTTTTCTTGCTCACAAAAAAAAACAATAAATAATGAAATGCAAAGACACAAATGAGAGTTTGATTTTTAAAAGCTTCGTGTTGAAAATCATCTATTTTTCATTCGTTTTCAGCTTCTTTTTTGTAAAGTGAGATTCTTTTAATTTTTTGTTGCTTCCAGATGAATGGGATTCGACAATAGTCCTTTGTTTTCTGTTCATCTGTTGTTTGTTTCTGTTCTCTTTTGTTTCTCCTTATCTAATTAACTTTTGTACTGTATTCATGCGATAATTTCTTTTTAATCGTTCAATTTTTGAGGCAACTTTGCAACTTTCCGATTGTTTGCACTTCGTCCAATCACTCCAATTTTTTTTTTACCTAAAATTTTCCGTGTTTCTTCTTCTTTCTAAATAAAAAAAGAAGTAGTATTTTTTTTGTATATTTCAATGTTTTTAACATCAGAGTTTCGTTTTCAAATACTTCAATATTTTTGTTCATTTAATACTTAATACAAAAAAAAACCAAAAATCTCTCTTGGAGAAATTCTGAGGAGAACGAAACAAAAATAAATGCAAAAAAAAAGCAAATGAAAAACAAGAAACAAAGAATCTCTTTTTTGCTTTACAGACTTTAAAATAAATTTTGTCAAGGAAACTAAAAGCAGGAAAAAAGAGGTAGTTAGATTTTTTTTTGTTATATATGGTGATGTAAAAATACGGTATTCTAAAATATTTTCTGCAGTCCTACGTGTAATTTAAGGTAAAATGCGGTCTTATAACACACGTAGGACTGCGCAAAATATTTTAAAATACCGTATTTTTGCATCACTAGGTGTATGTATAATAATCATGTACAAAGCGAAACATGTTCTTAATACAACGTGATCGAAAAAGTTTATCTAGTTTGCCATGAAACTGACTTTAAACAAAAGTGTTGACAGCCCTGACACCGTTTGTTCTTCTCGATCAGAATTTGACATTTAACGATTTAAGGTTATATTTAATACATTTTCAAATTTTTCGCCATTTCTAAAGCAACTTTCAGTAATGAATATTTTATGTTTGATATGAAATATTGTTCACAGTTTGGATAAAGATCAAGATCTGAGGCAACAACAGATTGATTGTTATTGTTATTAAAAAATAAAACGTAACCTCAACAACTGCAAGGCTAAGGCACAAAATGTCGGTAATACAGAAAACGATAAATGTGCTACCAACACAATTCCATGGGGAAAACTTGATGACGTTTTCGATCATATTATATTATTATATTTTTTTAAATTTTATTATAATAAAATATTCTATCAATTTAAAACTTGTACTTCTTTGGATTCTTGCTCATAACATAAATCTGTGCTTTAATTATTAATACTTTTAGATTATCAATGGCCACAATTTTTTTTTTTTGTAAATTTAGAAAATAATGTAAAAATTAGTTATATTTTAACATGTTCAATTTATTAGGAAAAAAATAAATAAGCATTGAATTAATACTGGCAATAAAATTTGCTGTCCGACAAAGGTTTATTATTTTCTAAGTCGTTTAGAAACTCAAGATGGTGTTATTAAATCTACTGTTATGAATTTCCGCGAACTCGGTAATTACATATCGCTTCAACTAATTAATTTTTCCCACTATTCTGTGTTAACCATTAAAAAAAAAGAACACATTCTGCACTTGAATAAAACCGCCATAGCCACTGCCAAGCACGGCCGATTATGAGCATGTGTGCGTGTTTACGAAAGTGTTAACCTTGATTACGTTTACCTTGGTTCTGTTGAGAGGCACAGAGAAGTCCCAATCCGGTGCTACGAACAGGTACCCGCTTCGGGCTATGGAGCGACTAGCCTGAAATAAAACGACCATAAATGTACACTGGACGTCGAAGAGAAAAAAAAAAAAGATAAAACTATCGGAAATTCGACCTTGCCGGGCCAAAAAAATAAATAAATAATAAGGCAGGCCGAATTTAGGAAATCAGGTTGCAAGACGGGGAACGACTCATTATTAGTTGGAGATATGCAAATTATTATTAGTTAGCTCCGTTACACGGCTATCAAAGTATATAAATCATGGCTATATTGATCTGGTAGATAACTCGAGGAAAAAAATTACATTCAATCGACTCTTTAACAGTTAAAATTAATTTGCGCTTTCAAAAGTTGTTTTCATCATCGGATATTGAATTTTTAACAAATTAAAAGATCAAAGAACGTTTTATGTAACTGTATCAATACTATGAAAGTAAGGTTTACATTGTATAAATGACGTGGCTCGGATTATATTGATCGTCTCTGTGTACATACTCGATGGTAAATTCTGAACGCACTCCTGCAGTTAAATTTTGGTTGGTAGCACAAAGTGGTCAAGAATCGCTGTTTGAGTTGGCAGCGCCGAATTTTATATTTAAATGGTACCGATTGTTGACGGTTTGACACTGGCAGCCGTCACTTTACAAGCATCATTTGACGTTTAAATTCAAATGAAAACCCTAATTTCTATTCACATAACCTTACAATCTTCAAAAAAACATATATTCGCTTGCAGTGTTGCAAATAGCCAAATAAAAACTGCTCTTCATTGTATTGCCAACTTAAACAGTTATTCTTGATCACTTTGTAATTTAAAATAATACGTGCGTTAAGGACACGAGAGTGTAAAGTCCAATGTTGCAAAACTCTATTGACACTACGATATTATGATAAGGCCATCTATTATTGTAATTTTAAAAATGTATTACTAAACTGAAGGACATCTAGAGGTTTATTCCAGCAACAGCCTCGAAATAGTCAAAACCAATTGCCCACCGAAATAATGAACAGCTCCATAAAATGTACAACTTTGATTATTGAATACTTTTGACGGTTTCCAACTAGTAAGGAATTGCTGTTGGAACAAACTTTACCAAAAAAACTTTTTTGGCAACACTGATTACATGTTGTACTTCAATTGTCCGTCACTGTCAAATTATACTTTAACATAACCTAGTTTTATTTTGTCATTAATGTCAGCGGTACCAACTGCATCATGCATTTTTTTTATTATATCGCACGGTATATTAATAAGAATTTTATCCTCTCGCTTCATTACTATTTAGTTCTACCTAGTTAGTAATGAGTGAGATAAATAAAACCGATAATCTCTCACACATACGTCAATTAAATGAAACGAACAGACTTTTCCAGTAAGTACGTATTTCTTGATGACTCAAAACAGCTCGAGGCAAGACAAGGAAATAAACCTATATTAAAACAGAATAATTCTTACGTATTATAATATGTAGGCCTGCTTAAGTATAATTCAAGCAGGAAGTTGTAATTTACATCGAACATGCAAATAAAACTCGACTTTATTTACGGTACGTACGAACCTCCTTTACGTATACATAGAATTTATCAGAAGTAGCTAAGCCCCGTTTGTAGGTAGGTACACACACACACAACGGACTTACGAAGGATATAGTAGATAAGATCTGAAAGATTACAAAATATTTTACATCGCGTTTGCAATTCTTCAAATACCCGTCCGTTGCGAAAGCCAACTTAATTAAATGGAAACACGAGGATTTCGAGTTATTAATTCCGTGGAAACGACGACTCATTACTTTATTATTGAAATACTAAGTACACACGTAGGATGAGGGAATGCATAAAAGTCGCGCGAAGGTGTGCGCATACCTAACTGTACCTACCGTGTAACTAACTTTATTTATTTAAACTAATACCGTCAGTCGTGACGTGTGTTCGCGTTTGCGATTAATTAAACGTTTATTAAACATTTTTTGCGAGCCTCTCGAAATGGACTTGCGATTGACGGTCTCGTTCCATTTCGCATACTCAATACCATCGAGTATTATTTATAGACCTATTGTTGCTTGGAGTTATTTAGGTTAGCCGTGTTTTCTATGTAGTAGTTGTATTAAACCGGGCCCTCCGTTAAAATTTATTTTATGCACTGTCCTAATATGGATTACGTTGACCTTAGTACCATTTAATATTTTCTTCCTTTTTGGATGAAGAGCTAAGAACTTAATCATAGACGAAGACAGAAATGAAACAAATACTGTACGATCGAAAAAAAATTCTATGAGTTGAAGTTATGTTGGCAGCATGATTAATATTGTCATTTGATACCACTATTGCCAACTAAGCGCACTATATTGATTGTATCCTTATCAACGTAGAAAGGTGTAAAAAAATTATTGAAATAAAGAAAATGAAGAATGTTAAAAATCTGATTAAAATTGAAAACGAAACAAACAAACTTTTAGGAAGAAGCAAATGTGAACGTTTTATTGGTCCCTTAATAAACAAAAGAAATTAAGAAATTATTCATTCAAAAAAAATTATTACATAAAGTTGGAAAATACGAAAGTCCTAGAGGAAAACATCCGTAGAATCCAAAAATATCAAAAAAATGCAAAAATTAAAAAATAAAGCAGTTGTTTAATGTAAAGAAAATGGGCAGTACAACGAAATGAAAAACACGACAAAATTATAAAAATAATTGAAAGAAAAAACAATGGAAAACACTTCACAATCCCAATGGAAAACATCCGTAAAATGCAAGAAATTTAAAAAATGCAAAAATAAAAATAACAGTTGAACAGTGTAACGAAAATGAGAAAAACACTATAAAATTATAACAAATAACTGAACAATTCAAAAAATAATAGAAAAGTATAAAAAACAATTGAAAATTGGAATAAAAAAATGAAATCAAAGCAAATAAAACGCAACAAACTAAATACATAATTGATAAACTAAACTTTTAGGAAGAGATAGGTAAATAATATTAACAAAGCTAAAATGAAAAATACACTAAGTAATTGAATGCAAATGAAAGACGAAGAAAAAATGAAAGATGGAAAAAAATAAAGATGAGGAAAATAAAAATCGGAAAAAGTAAAAACTATTCAAAAAATGAAAATTAAAAAGAAAGCACAGAAAACAATTGAACACTGGTAAACACGAAAACTCCAAAGGAAAACAAAAATGGAAAAAAAAAATTAAAAAAAGACAATAAATAACGGATACAAAAGCACTACAAAAATTAGCAGAAAATAGTAGAAAAAAATCAAAAATATAAAAACTGATTAAATTGACTCACAAGTACGATGATAATTACAACAATTACACTACATACTCTAGTCAGGCTTTACCTGGATTTCCCTAACTATTGCAGTAAATACTGGAGTTCTGTTACCACTAACATTTCGCAAACAGCTTGTTTGCTTTTTCAAAGAGAATAACATGATAACATTAACCTAGTACTTTTTAGTAAGTTTTTGTGAAGAGAACGTTAAAACAAATATATCAGTAATAATACAGCTTGTCAAATCAAATAACAAATATATAATTACCAACGCAGCCAGGGCCGTCTTAACATAACGCCAGTATTTACTGCAAGAGTTAGGGAAGTCCTGGTAAAACCGAACTAGAGTGTGCAGTGTAATTGTTGTAATTATAATTTAAATAATTACAACAATTTTAACAATAAACATTATAAAAATATAACAAAAAAATAATTCATAAACTAAATGTGAACCTAATTATTTGTAATACAAACAATTATGAAATATAATAATCGGAGACATAATTGTTTACATTACAAATAATTAGTTTACATTTAGTTTATTATTTTTTGTTATATTTTTATAATGTTTATCTACACACTCTAGTTAGGTTTACTAGGATTTCCCTAACTCTTGCAGTAAGTACTCGAATGCTGTTAAGACGGGCCTGGCCGCATTGCTAATTATATAACAATCCGCCTGATCTTTTGTTTTTTTTCAATTTTTTTCTTCGAATTTCATCGTTCCTAATTCGATTCGCATTCGCCTTAAATGTATGATTTTTTTTGTTTCTGTTCAAATGTTTTCTTTGTATTTCGTCGTTTCTTTTTAGTTTTTTTTATTTGATTTCTTATTTTCGAATTGATTTTTCTTATTATAATTGATATTTCATGTAGATTATTCTTTAGTTTTTTTCTTGTTAATGATTTGACCACTTCGCACTCCGCTAAAGAATTGTCGATGTTCTTTTGTTTCATTCTTTTTCTGTCGAATTATCCACCCGATATACGACGATCTTCTTTTGTTTCTAGGTCATCTCATCGTTCTTAATTTGTTTCGCCTTATAATAAACGATCTTCTTTTTTTCAATTCTTTCTTCGTTTTTTAGTCGATATTTGTTTTGTTCTTTTATGATCGAATTAATTTATGATTATTTTTTTGTTTTTTTTATTGGCGATTTGATTACGCAAACAATTTTGTTTTTTTTTTTTTTCTTATTTTCGAATTAATTTTTCTTGTTATACTTGATACTTCATGTAGATTATTCTTTTGTTTTTTTTTTTTTTTTTTCTATTGACGATTTGACTATTTCGCGCTCCGTTAAAGAATTGTCGATGTTCTTTTGTTTCTTTCTTTTTCTGTCTTTTTTTTGTCAAATTATCCGCCTAATATACGACGATCGTCTTTTGTTTTTAGGTCATTTATTTTTGGTATTTCATCGTTCTTAATTCGAATCACCTTATAATCAACGATCTTCTTTTTTTTTCAATTCTCTCTTCGTTTTTTTATTCGATATCTGTTTTGTTCTTTTGTGATATTTTTTTTGTTTTTTTTTTTCTATTGGCGATTTGATTATTTCACACTCCCCCAAAGAATTGTCGATCTTCTTTTGTTTTTTTTTTTTTTATATCTTTTTGTATGGTTTCTTATTTTCGAATTAATTTTTCTTGTTATAACTGATACTTCATGTACATTATTCTTTTGTTTTTTTCTCTGTCGATGATTTGACAATTTCGCACTCCGCTAGAGAACTGTCGATGTTCTTTTGTTTCTTTCTTTTTTTTTGTCGAATTATCCGCCTAATATACGACGATCTTCTTTTGTTTTAAGGTCATTTACTTTTGGTATTTCGTCGTTCTTAATTTGTTTCACCTTATAATCAACGATCTTCTTTTTTTTCAATTCTTTCTTCGTTTTTTTATTCGATATATGTTTTGTTCTTTTGTGATGGAATTAATTTGTGATTATTTTCTTTTTTCCTGTTGGCAATTTGATTATTTCAGTGTCCCAAAGAATTGTCGATTTTCTTTTGTTGTTTTTTTAATCTTTTTGTTTGGTTTCTTATTTTCGAATTAATTTTTCTTGTTATAATTGATACTTCATGTAGATTAATCTTTTGTTTTTTTTTTGTTCTGTTGACGATTTGATTATTTCGCGCTCCGCGAGAATTGTCGACGTTCTTTTGTTTTTTTCTTTTGCTGTAGAATTATCCGCCTAATATACGACGATTTTCTTTTGTTTTTGGATCATTTATTTTTGGTATTTCATGGTTCTTAATTCGAATCACCTTATAATCGACGATCTTCTTTTCTTCAATTCTTTCTTCGTTTTTTTATTCGATATTTGCTTTGTTCTTTTATGATCGAATTCATTTGTCATTATTTATCATCATATGCAGATTTTGTTTCGTTTTTTCTTTTCTCTATTGTCGATTTGATTATTTCAGACTCCTCCAGAGAATTTGTATTTCCACGCTGTCCGTTTCAGTTCTTTTTTTTTTGACGAATTATGTTTTTTTTTTTTTTTCTGAATAGTCTCGACGCTCGCACAATCCGTTTAACAATTACCAACGATCTTCTTTTGTTTCATTGGTTCAATTTTTTCTTCTTATTTTACCTTTCTTCGTCTCTTTTTTAACATTACAATTGCAACGATATTTATGCGGAATATTCCTTTGTTTTTTTTTTTTTTTCGTCAGAAAATTTTTCGTTTTTCTTTTGTTTCTTTTTTTATTCTTTATGGATATTTTGCAAATTCAAGATTCTTTTGCAACAAAAAGAAACGAAAATCACCACGCCATTTTTTTGTAAATTTCTGTTAGTCGCATTAATTTTTCCTCATTTGACGCTTTATACAGTTTTCTCATTTGTTTTCTTTTTTTTAGTTCGCTTTATCCTTCGCCTATTCACCTTGTTTGTTTCGGCTCTTTTTGTCGAAGTATTTTTTTTTTTCTGTTGATTAAAAAAATCTATTTTGATTTTCGAACAATTCTCCTAACAAATAAAGGACGATCTTCTTTTGTTTTTATTCAATTTTTTCTTTATGTTTGGTCGTTCTTTATTCGATTTTAGTTTTGGTTTATGGTAATTGCATCAACGTCTCATTTTACAATTGATACTTCATACGGTATGGACTTTTGTTTTCTCCTCTGTTGGCGTTTGATGTTTGATTATCTCACACTCCGTCGTAAAATTGTCGATCTTCTTTTGTTTCTTTCGTCGAATTGTTATGCATTGTTCATCTTTAAAACCAAGGCGCAAATTGATGAATCATGTTTCCCATTATTGCATTTCATTATTGTTTATATTACAAATAATTAATTTACATTTAGTTCATTTTTGTTATGTTTTTATACTGTTCATTGTTAAAATTGTTGTAATTATTTAAATTATAATTACAACAATTACACTACATAGACTAGAGTTAGGTTTTACCAGGATCTCCCTAACTCTTGCAGTAAATACTGGAGTTCTGTTAAGACGGTCCTGGGCGCATTGGTAATTTTGTTTTTTTCAATTTTTTCCCTTCGAATTTCATCGTTCCTAAATTATATCAGCTTTTCTGAAAACGTATAAAGTTCATATGAAACTGAAAAAAGTGAATAGAAACTGTTTTTGACAACTACACGGTTGACGACAGAAACCAAACCAAAAGAAGTAGCAAATTGAAAAACTATCAGTTATGATGATGGTTCTAAATAAACCCATAGATGACGCTTTTTGAAAAGAAAATAGAGAATTTGCGTTCATAAAACGGCATTAATTTTCAGCATCATAAAAACGTACCAAAGGCCAAAATGAATAACGTACAGTCGCCTGCACAAATTGGTAAGAAATTGATTAATCGTCAATTGGCGACCTCTACACAAAGTATGGTTTTCTTAATGAGTTGGCAATACTGATACTTATGCCACAGTATAAGAATCCACACAGTAGCGACTAGCGACATTCGAATATAACTGTCACATTTGCCATTTTGTTTGATTTGTCACTGTGTGTCGCTAATATGCATTTGACGTATTTACGTTGACAGCTTCTTCGGAATGACAGTTACATTTGACATTTGATATAAATCTGAATTTTGTATATTTTATATCAATTTTAATAGTAAATAAATTACTTTTAAACTCCACTGGCTCAATAATTTAATGAAGTTCTTTTTTGTTAAAGCGTTAATCTGGCAAAAGATAATGAAGTGTTGTTTGAAATTATTTTAAGATTATTCATCATTTTATCAAATATGTTTTCAAACAAGTCACTACTCATCTCATTAGAAATGTTTTCTAACAAGTCATCATGAAACTTCCAAGCTCGCCCGTTAAGAGTGTCGAAATTCTGAACATGCAAATAAAAAAAAAAAAAGATAGATTTTTGCTTTTTCTACGTAGTCCTCGGATTAATCGCTTTTTTTCGCTTCGATCGGATCAGACACGTGTACAAATTTAATTTCGTTGTCCGGTGCTAATCGAGGCACGAGTGTACAATGAATTAAATGTATTTGAACCCGGAGCTATCACGACGGTATCTGTATCAGGGCAGTCAAGTTTTCAAATATAGAATCTCTTGGCACGGTCGCAAAACCTCAGACGGCGTTATCAAAGTTGTATGTCGGTGTCCAAGATGCAGCTGGATGCCATCCATCACAAAACTGCGACAAATACAAATGCGCGCCGTGCTGCTTTACCTAAATAATAAAAGAAACGACATATATTTATAGCCTGGAATCGAAATAAAAACGAAAACGAAACGTCTAGGTTTATCATTGGATGAAGAAACAAAATCATGTAATATACCAATAATTTATCAACGACCCCCGTATACTGGAAAGTTTTAATTATATTTTTTTATAATCACACTGTATGTCTGGATATGAGCAAATGATGAAATCGTTTCGAGTTGGGAAATAGGGTTTCCTAGGAATCGGATTGCATAAGTAAAACTGGGAAAATGAGAAACGGAATGTTCCAAGAGATTCAATAATTCATGTTGCAGAGTCATTTCAATTATCGCTACGTTTTCAGAAAATAAATGTCTACCTAATGAACCGTTAAAACTATTAAATCAAAGAATGTCATAATTATAAATAATGATTTACCGCGGAGTGCAACTAGAAAAATGTTCGCATACGTGAGTAGATGTTGCAATGATTTTTCTGTGAGGGTAACGGTTACACGAACCTAATTTTTGAAATAATTTATTTAAAAAATTAATCGTTTAAAACAATACATTTTGGTTTCTAAGAGTAGCAGCGTCTAGTTATCAACCATTAACAATTGTTTCAAACAAAAACCACATAGTTTTCCAGTGCTCTCACATGCTACAATCAAAAATTCCTTGAATATTGAAGAGTTAATTTTGAAAACTATTTTTTGTATCTTTATTAAATAAATGACGCAAATTAAAAAAAAAGCAGTAAGTATATTATAATACTCGTTGAATAAGAAACACTAGAGTACTCATTCGTAGTTGGCCGTGAATTATTAGTTGTGAACCAGCCTTGCTTGAAATTGAAATTGACGTATACCATAACCTCACTTTTTTATTGAAGGAAATGTCTTATAAAGTTCAAAAAACATTTTATTAACAAATTTTATTCAAAATTCAAATTAAAATTATAATAAATAACAAAATGTCTACCATTTTCATCAAAACAGGCTTGCATTCTACGACGTTAAAACTCATATTATTTCATACGTCAAATCGATTGAGGGTAGTTCACAACTAACAATTCACGGGCAACTACGAGAAGAAATGTTAAAAAAGGCACGTTATAATATACTAATGCGATACTGGAAGTACAGAGTGATCAAAAATAACTGTTTGAGTTGGCAATACAATTAAAAGCATTTTTTATTCCGTTATTTGCAACACTGAATTTAACGAAAATTAATTAAAATTGTGTAACTGGCAGTATAGAAAGTGTTAGGAAAGAGTTTATACATGTATTTCGGCCTTATTGGGCTTCATCAGAACTCTGTACCTTAAAAAATTTTAGTTTATTGAAAAATTTAGAAAAACTTACCCCTTTTTTGAATTTCTAAAATCCCAAAACAAGACCAGGAATTAATGATAAAAATTCCTGGTCTTGTGTTTTGGGATTTTAGAAATTAAAAAAAGGGGTAAGTTTTTCTAAATTTTTCAATAAACTAAAAATTTTTTAAGGTACAGAGTTCTGATGAAGCCCAATAAGGCCGAAATACATGTATAAACTCTTTCCTAACACTTTCTATACTGCCAGTTACACAATTTTAATTAATTTTCATAATTTTCATCTGGCAAGAAAACTTGATTTTATAACTGAATTTAACGTAACCTGAACAACAACAGAATTATAGGTTATGTAAATTAAAATTAGCGTTTTAGTTCAAGTTTGAAATGACAAATGACGCTTGCAAAGTGACGGCTGTCAGTGTCAAACCGGAAGTTATTCCAGTCTTACCATTTAGAAATAAAATTCAGCACTGCCAACTCAAACAGTGTATCTTGACCACTTTGTATTTTGTTTTTGGAGGTTTTAGAATTGATTTCTAAAAAAATTAAGTTGGCAGTACCACATTATCATTATCTTTCGTTCAAAAAATACGTACTGTAGTTTAAGGTTATGTTATTTTTCTAAAAGCTTCTATTTTAGCAAATATTCTCAATCAAATGAAATGAAGTGAAAGTTACTTCCGAAAAGAGTAAAAATCTAAAACTTAACCTCATACTGTCAGATGCAAGATATCAATCGGTGTTGTCAATCTAATAGATTTGAAAAAAAAATTATTTATGATGTACCTGTCATTTAAACGCGCCAAATTCAAATTTCTAAATTTTATTAATAAATAGATATAATTAATAAATTAATTAGTTTAAGGTTACGTTTTATTTTAAAACAACGATCTGACTCTACCGCTCTGCCAAACATTCTCAATCAGTCTTACCAACTTAAGGGGCAAATCTCACTTTAAGGGTTTCCAAATCGTTAGAGATCAAAAGATTTTTTCCTAAAAAAGGGATTTTCAAGTTTCATTTCGTAAAAAGAAACTGAAAGCTGAGAGCCTCTGAACAGGCCAAAGTTGCTCTAGACGTTCAACAGCGCCCTCTATCGAAGCAAGCCGAAAGTTTTATTCTTTTGTTTTAATTTGTGAATTTACTGAATTCTGGTTTGTTGTGTCGTTTGTTTTTATTTTATTTTTTTTAATTTTGTTCACTTGCTTTCTTTGCTTTGTCGCTTTTCCTCCCTAACAGTTTTCTTTTAATTTAATAATCTATTAAACTGTGCTGTAAAATCGATTGTTTTTTGTTTTTATTGTTTTTTAAATATTATTTTTCAGTATTTTTTTAATTCTATTATTTCATTTTTTGGTTTCTCTTCCTTATTTTCATTTATTTTTTAAATTTATCTATTATTGTGTTGTAAAATCGATTGTCTTTTGTTTTTATTATTATTATTTTTTTAATTTGATTACTTTTGAATTTTTATTATTTTATTTTCTTTGTTTTGTCACCATTCTTTTCCCGTCGTCTTTTTAAATTTCTTATTAATCTACTGTATTGAGCTGTAAAATCGACAGTCTTTTGTTTTTATTGTTTTCCAAATTTTATCATTTTATTTTATTTTTTGTAGTTCTATTTTAGGTATTTCATTTTCTTTGCTTTCTCATCGTTGTAAAGTCGATTGTCTTTTGTTTTTTTTTTTTATTTAATTATTTTTTAATTTTTATTATTTTGCTTTCTTCGTTTTGTTGTTATTCCTTTGAAATTTTTTCTTGTTTTATTTTCTATTATTATCTACTGAGTTGAGCTTTAAAATCGCATTTGTTTGTCATGTTTTTCTGTATTTCTTTAACTTTATATATATTTTTAATTTTGTTAGGTTTCTTAAAAGTGTATTCTTTACTCTGGTAACAAATTTTTAGGTATTTTTTTGTCGACAAGGGGTTTTCTGGTAACTCTTGAAAGATTTCTGCTTTTTACGCGTTGGTAACTCTGATTTATGCAAGAGATTAGATACAATAACATTTATTATTGAAAATTACATCCGAAAAGTAGAAAAACCAGTAGTTTCTTTAAACGTAACCTCAAACTGTCAGATGCGAAGCATCAAACATTGTTTCCAACCTAACAGCACCTAAAAATTATAACTTATGATTCAAATGTCAATTCAACGCGCCAAATTCAAATTTACATTTTTTAAATTTTATTAAAACATTATATGAGAGAATAAATTAATTGAATTCACATTGTTAACATATTCACAAATACATTTATTATGATTTACAACGAAGTAGTACATAATTACTTTTTTAAGCAGAGAATAGTAATTCTGAACTCGCCCTGTACCGGGTGATTGCAAAATGGCGCACCTGCACCACGTTACGATGTTTGATGCTTAAAATTAATCCAAAAAAAAAACAGTTTTCAAAATATTCTTATCGTATGTTTAAAAATAAAAAAAATATCCCAAAAAAAATTAATTTGGCAACGTTATACAGCTCCTTTTTTTTACTTTGATTCGGACAAAATGGCGTAGCGTATTTTCTTAATAAAAGAACTGTATTGCCAAATTATTTTTTTAATTCTTTTGTTTTCAACATAAGATTTTGAAAACGATTTTATGATTAATTTTAAGCACCAAGTATCGTAGTGTGGTGCGGGTTCGCCATTTCTCCATCACTTTTTTAATTTATAACCAAAATTTGAAATATCGTCTGACAGTTATTTTTTTTTTTAATTATTATAAATAACACACTTTTTCACAAACAAGTACACTATGAGCGACTGTTTGAATTTCCGGCGTTTCTTCTCTAGTGATTTTTATTCTTTGTGAAAAATGATGATAACCAAAATGTTTTTCATTAAAATAATTATTATTACGTTAATTACATCTAATTATTGAATCATTTTTGTGTCCGTCTTTGCGTTTCACCAATTAAAAAGAAACTGAAAGGCGTGAAATTTAAACATTTTCGCTTAATCCGTTCACGATCTTTTTAGATTCAGAGTAGGCCATGTTAGGGTGACATTTTTGTTGGTATCACTAAAAAATACATTTGTCAGAAAATTGATTGACATTCATTTTTAATTTTATGGTTATATTTTTGAAAACTACCACTGCCAATGTTGCCAGTTCGACTGAAACAAGACTGCTGAAGCATTCCGTGAAAACGAAAAGTATCTATCGTCCCGAACAATTGATAATTATTTATTTTTTCATTAAGAAAGTATTACATGCAGATATGTATTTAAATAACAGAATCTTCTTGCTGTCTTATAATTTGCCCCGACCAAACCATGCACTGCATTGATTCCATAGAGGAATCTAATTCATCATCAATTTCTGATTCTGAATCAGATTCATCAAATGCAATGAAGAAAGAGGAAATATTTTCAAACGAAAAATGTTTCATCCAGTCTTCCGAAAATCTAATAATGGGGGCAGCAATCTAAGAACTTCATAGCCATAGCAACATAACACGTATCACGACAAAATTGTCATAGATGATAAAACCGAGGCATGAGAAATCCATACAAGGCATTTTCGGTTACTCAAGAATTTTGCAAAGCTAATTACGCGGCGTAAAACTTAATACCCATTATCATATCAATAGTTAGCGGAATTTACTTTCGAATTTCGTTTCTAATTAACATGGAATGCACGCCTATTATTTGTCGGCGCAATAGCAATTACAATTAATTAATAATTCACGAAAACGTTTTCTACGAGCTAATTAACTTTCGTTGTTCGCGGCGCGAAGTGATCTAATTGAGTCGTTATGAGTTATGAATTCTTTTTTAATTAGTTTCGGTGTTTAAAAAGGCAGCACTACAAAACAAAAGAAATTGAATGAACGACTATCGAATTAATAAAATTCTGTGAGCAAATAAATGTGAAGTTTACAAGAGAAGTTGACACTGACACCATCAATTTACATTGCCAACTCAAACGTCGAAAGCACAGCGACCTCGTCCAATTTTTTTTTTTTTTAATCACATGGTAGTTTCAGATTTTTAATTTACATATTAATTAATTAATTTTATTTAATATCACAAAATTGTGAAACTAGAATCGATATGTACGTATATGTGAACGTGGCCAAAAATTTATGATAACACAGTCTCCAGCAATCACCAATTTCGGGGGATTTTTATTACACATGTTTACCTAGAACCGTGGAGCCAATGATTTCCGAATATCGATTTATTAGAAGTTAGGTGCGGCCGCGTAATTTATTTTTTTTTTTTACAACGGCTAAATAAAGAATCGGCCTTGCTTAACCTTTTTAATGAGTGCGTTCGCTAAGTGCTGTCCGAAATACACTGACGCAAAATTCTGGCAATTTTATAAATCATGCTGGGGCTGAGTCAATAATAAGTATTTCCTCTGCGGCTCATCTCTCTTCAACAATTCTAGAAACAATCTGTTTATCAGGGGCGTACAGTCACGGATAAAAATAACGTGCGTTCAATGAGAACAGAATCCTCATTTGTTTCAGTCCTTTCATTCATGTTCAGGAGACAACATAGTCTTTTGTTTCCTAACGTTTTAAATTCTTTACAATGAAGCGAATTTTCTAAAATTTTCGACGCGAATCTTTACCTTACATACTCATTAATCAGAAAGTTAAAAGTAGTTTACAAGCACCATCTTCTGACCAAGGTTGAAATTTTATTTGTCGTTTAATTTTAATCGTGACATCTCTTGGTCAGAAAGAGATGGAAAACTGAGCGGTTGTTTCGAAATAAAGTTCTCAAATTCTAGGAATCTTTAAAAGTTTTGAAGAAAAGTAAAGTCATGTAATCAAACTTGTAAATAGAAAAAAAAGAATATATTTATTTCTTTAAAAAAATACACTGTGACCAACAATGATTGAAGGTTTGCGTCTGAAATATTATCAATCTTTCATTTCGCAACTAGCAAGAATATCAACAATAATTTGTACACAATAAAAAATTACTATAGAGTGGCACATTCGATCATTGTTGATCACAGTGTATTTACTTTATAATAATAAGCAAGACCAAAGTGGTGCCATCTAAAGACCATACTGTCAACTAAATTAAACCATCCATTTTCTAATTCCAAAAGATATAAATTTTTTTGACCAGTTTTAAGTTTTACATTACACAATAATAAACATCGAAAAAATTGCATGTCAGTACGATTGACAGCGCCACCTCTTGGTCAAGTGCATAAATTATTTAATTTATTAATAAATGCAACAAATAACGCTTCAAACTCTCATTAAATGACAAATTTGAATTTATTATCTTATATTAATGATCCGCAAAAAAACAACCAATAAATATGCTGAACGACTGAACAGTTTTAACCGCCCTCTATTAACAATTCATAAAAACAGTCGAAACTTTACTACGGAATGAACTAGATGCGCATTTTAATAATACTTTTAAATTTGTCAAACCGTACACAATATATGAACATTTCTTTTTATTATATTTGTGTGAAGAAATTGAAGAGCCATCTCTTGTTAGAGCAAGGAATATACTTCACTGTGGCGATTTTACGACTTTATGAGGGTGTTTAATATAAGCAACGATCGAATCAAGTTAAACAAGGCATTTATTGATGAGATTAGAATATGAGATTGCAGCGCCATCTTCTGTCCAATAGTGAAAGCTGAATTATTTTTGATTTTTTTCCCCAAACTAAACCCAGGATTTCGTGGCTTTATTTTATTTATTCATTTATTTATTTATGGTAATTCTAACCTTGCGTGAGCAATTACTGCAACCGAATTAAAAAGAAAAGCGTAACAGAGTCAAATCAAATAAGACGACGTCAACTGTAATAGAATGTTGTTTAAGGTTAGAATGAGAGGTCACAGCGCCATCTTTTGGTCAACAGTAAAAACTCAATCATGAATTTTCGCTAACCTAAACTGGGAATTTTGTGCTTTATTCATTTATTTCTTATGAATAATTATTACAAACAAATAACTAACAACAACTGAGTCAAGTCAAATAAAGTGACATACTAGACACGTTAGAATTCAACTTAAATTTAGAGTGAGATGTAACAACGCCATCTTTTGGTTAACGGAAGAAGCTGGATTATGAAAATTTCTTGAAAGAGTGAAAGAATCGTTTATTATTAGAACACGAGGTTAACAGTGCCATCTTTTGACAAACAGCGAAGACCAGAAATAGCCAACAGAAGAAGCTGGATTATGAAAATTTCTTAAAAGAATGAGAGAATCGTTTATTATTAGAACACGAGGTTAACAGCGTCATCTATTGACGAACAGCGAAAACCAGAAATGAAGCGCCACCTCTCGCGCTGAGGTAGAGAATTTTTACATAGTCGCGATTGCACAAGTTAACGATGTTCTACATCAACAACAAAAACAAAACACCTGAGTCAAGGCAAATAAAATGATGTCAAATCTGAAAGGATAGTGTCTAAGATGCGAATGAGGGATCGCAGCGCCATCTTTTGATCAACAGTAAAAAAACAAATTTTCACCAAAATAAAACTAGGATTTTGCGCCTTTATTTTATTAACTTGTTTTTTTTTGTGTGTAACAATTTTACAACCTTACTACATACAAGCGAATAAACTGGGTAGAGTCAAATAAAATGTTGGCAAATTTGCTAGAAAGATGTTAGAGGTTAGAATGAATGACAGGTTGAACCGCTACCTTTTGGTCAACACTGAAAGCTAGATCATGAATTTCCACACAAAATAAATCCAGAGTTTTTGCTTTGATTTATTCTTTAATTTATATGAGCAATCACTACCAAAATTAATTACAAAAATGCAATTTTAAAATCTGTTAGATTTATATTTAACTTTACACTAATAAGAAATTACAGCACCATCTTTTGGCCAACAGTCAAAAGCTATTTTGCAAATTTTCTCTAAAATATTGTGCCTTTTTTTAATTTTTTTAATAATGTTACTACGTACAAACGAATAAACAACAAAAAAGATGAAAGTTAGAATGAGAGATCGCAGCATCACCTTATAGCCAACAGTGAAAAACTGTTTTGCAAATGTTCACCAAAACAAACCCAGGTTTTTGTGTCTATTTTATTTACCAGTTTTTCTTTGTATAGGGATTCTAAAAGCGATTATTACCAACGAATAAAAAACAAAATTGAGTCAAATAAACCGTTGTCAAATTTACTAGAAAAATATTAATGAATCAATGAAAGGTCGCAGCGCCATCTTTTGGCAAACAGTGGAAGCTGGATTGTGAATTTTCACACCAAATTGAACTCATTTATTTGTCACTACCAAAATTAATTACAAAAATGTAATTTTAAAATCTGTCAGATTTATATTTAACGTTAAACTACAGAGAATACAGCACCATCTTTTGGCCAACAGTCAAAAACTATTTTGCAAATTTTCTCCAAAATATTGTGCCTTTATTTAATTTATTTTACAACCTTACTACGTACAAACGAATAAACAACAAAAAAGATGAAAGTTAGAATGAGAGATCGCAGCGTCACCTTATAGACAACAGTGAAAAACTGTTTTGCAAATGTTCACCAAAACAAGCTCAGGCTTTTGTGCCTTTATTTTATTTACTAGTTTCTCTTTGTAGGGATTCTAAAAGCGATTATTATCAACGAATAAAAAACAGAATTGAGTCAAATAAACCTAGAAACTAGAAAAATATTAATGAATCAATGAAAGTTCGCAGCTCCATCTCTTGGCAAACAGTGGAAGCTGAATTGTGAATTTTCACAACAAATTAAACCCAGAATTTTGAGCTTTCTTCTATTTATTTCTTTGTGTTTCTATTTATTTCTTTGTGGCTGTACAATCTTGTATGAGCGATTATTACAAACGAATAAACAACTGAGTCAAGTCAAATTTGCTAGAACGATGTTTAAGATTAGAATGAGAGTGCCGTATTTTTTCGAGTAAGTAGTAAAAGCCAAAATATTAATTATTACCAACATAATCCGAAATTTTGTGTTTATAGTGATGCTGCAAATCAAATGTCAAATCTGCTAGAGTGATGTTTAAGGTTAGAATGAAAGCGCCATCTATTGGCCGATATTAAAAGCTGAATTATGACTTTTCTCCAACCTAAACCCGGAATGTTGCGCTTTATTCGTATATACCGAGCGATTTTTAAAATTTCTTATCAACTCTTGTCATGAAATCTGGACGGCATGTCTTAGCTTAAGTGAAAAGTACGTCACTGCACTCCTTGATGCTTGTTTTGCAGTGAAGCTAAGACATCCCGTCCAAATCTATGGCAAGAGTTGATAAAAAAATTTAAATGATCGTTCGGTATTTCCACAAGTAAGGGCCGGTTTATTTACTTTCAATTAAATTTATCCTCTGATTTATTGTCATAGTAACAATTGTACAAATAATTGTTACTATGGGAATAAACTGAAGGTTAAAGTTACTTGAAAGTGAATAAACAGGCCTAAGAATACTAGAATGATGTTTAAGATTAAAATGATAAAATCACTAAATACAAAATGGCGGACCAACACGCCAAATTTTGACGCCGTGCCTCGTTCCTGCAGCTTGAGGGATTGTAAATAATCGAACTCCCTTTTCGGATTGATTATAATCTTTAGTGCTGCAGGTCGGCATTCTTAATTATCTTGATTACATCGGACTGTCAACCGATGAATTTACGAACTCGCTGATACGTCATATTGCATTGATTACAAATCAACTACGCCATGACGAATGACATCGTATTTTTGGCTACGTGATTATGTTCAAATATTTGCGTATTTTTAATAAATATTTTCATGTTCAAATTACATTTTTACGGACACTTTTTTAACCTGCATCAAACATTATCTAAATATTGTCCCAAAATTATCAAACCGTTGCAAGTACCATATCGCGATACTTTATCTACCTAGGCACTTTATAAAATGTGAGGTCACAGCACCATCTTCTGGCCAACAGTGGAAGTCAAGTCAAATCTGTTAGAATGATGTTTAAGGTTAAAATAAGAGAGTCATCTTTCGGTCAATAGTAAAAACTGAATCATCATCAAGTTTGTGCTTTATTGATTTAGTTCTTCGCGGTGATACAATCCTATATGAATAAACAAACAAACAAATAAAAAAAAACGACAACTAAGTCAAGACACCCTCAAAACAGCAAGACAGGTTAGAATTGAACTTAAACTTATAGAGAGAGGTTACTGCGTCAACATAGAAAATCGTTTACTGTTTGAATAAGATCAAGGTCAAATCGGCCTTGTTTGTGACATACTAAACAGGTTAGATTTCAAGTTAAATTTAGAGTGAGATGTAACAGCGCCATCTTTTGGTCAACGGAAGAAGCTGGATTATGAAAATTTCTTGAAAGAGTGAGATTATCGTTTATTATTAGAATACGAAGTTAACAGCGTCATCTTTTGACAAACGGGCGAATGAAGCGCCATCTCTCGCTGGGGTATAAAATTTTTTCATTGTGGCAATTCCACAAGTTAACGTCGCTCTTCATCAGCGACAGAAAAAACACAATTATAAATCAAATCAAGTCGAATAAAGCGTTGCCGAATCTGTTGATGGTTAGATTGAAAGAATGAGAGAATCGTTTACGTTTAGGATGAGAGGTGATTACAGCGTCATCTTTTGACCAACACCAAAAACATGAATTATGACTTTTCACTAAATATAAAACGAAACTTCTTCTGAAAACACCGAATTATTTTTGAAATTCCTAAGCGCACGTATTGTCGAAATCTTTTACTTGTTTATTACATTAATGGAGAATTTGAAGCGTTCCCGTTTGATGGTTATGCAAGACTGTAGAAAAAAATCTGGAATGATTAAACGATAACGCCATCTTTTGGCCAATAGAGAAATTTTACCAAAATGAATTTAAATAATATGTGAACGTTTAGCGAAATAAAATGAAATCGTTTGACTAATGATCGTTCAATATCAAACGACTTGAAGGTGTTTACTAAATTCTGTGTTGCTTTTTCAATTTGTATTCTTCCAGGAATTATTCTGGAAAATTCCCGAAACACTTCGGGCGTTGTTTTTAATTGTTTATCACGTGCTATAATCACTTTGTACTTCTCTTACTGATACCAGAATAAACTACTGTTTACAATGTAATACAATATAGCATTTATGTCAACTGTTTATTTTAGTAAGGCAATACAAATAGAGATTACAACAATGATAATAACTAGGTAATTGGTAACTTCCTGTTTGCTGTATGTCGATTAAAAAATAAATAAAAAATCTTGTGACTTCAAGAATTACAACAAATAACTGGATTCCACTTCTTAAAATAACCTGAGGCAAACCAAAGCTTTTAAAATCAAATCGAATGTCCAAACAAACAGTGGCATTAAGAAACCCATAAGGGAAGCAGCGTAAACCGAGCGTTTCGACCAGAATCCTTATCGGAATGTTAGGATATCAGTTACCCAACGTGTAAACATAAGTTTCCACCGAATACAGTCCACGGGTATCGAGTTACGATTTACGGCGACACGTGTTATAAACATTTCTAACTCACGCACCGACTAGTGAAAACCGGCAATTGACGTGCATTAAATTAATTGGTATGCTCGGTGTGCAGCCGCTGGCACAGATAAGGCTTTTAAATCGTTTCAAGATGGAAAATACTTTCCAAATTCTGCGTGTGCGGAATGTCAGGCGATCTGTTGCAATATGTATGGAGTAAGAACGGCTAGATAATGAATTACGTACTCGGTTTTATCAAACCAAGCGCATAGAAGCTTTATTTTCTAAAGTTCTTCAAAGGACTTTCCAACATAAACAAGGCACTTCTGGATACGCAAGCAATAACTCTGGAAAATAAGTTCAGTTTGCGTTTCTTATTGCCTTCTTTGTATTGCGGACAACCGTGCAGTTGCAATCTTGAAACAACCAGTATACTGAATAGGTATGTTAACACTGACGTAATAATCGGGGGATGCAACGGGTTACAAGTTACAAACCACTGGAAATACATGCATACCGATTGTTTCACTGAATCTTGAAAAATGGCAGATATATGATAGGCTATAATATAAAACAAAACCGTTCGCTTGATCAAAGCATCGCATCTACTTCTACTTTCCATTCAAAAATGAATGCTCTAAATATCTGCGTTTTCTTAGAAAGTTTGTTTGAAAACAAAATGGTGATTAGGTACACCGTTGATCAAATTATTAGGGTACGATGGTTCACGATCATCTGTGTACTTCATAGGTATTTGACTGGGCAGGTACTGCCTGTGCTGGTCAAAGCCAAAGCTTGTGAAAATAATAGGAAGCCATACTGAAGATGCTTTGAAGAAGGCACTGCAATTGATATGAGAAGACAGTAGGGCGTTATTATTTGACGTTTGATAATCCTGAAAACGAAGTTTTCACCACTCCACAAGAAGAAGCATTAACAAAATATTATGAAGATTGTTCTTTAATGTTTTACGGTCTACCAGCAAATTATTGTCACAAAGTGGTGTACGATATGACTAGAATAAATCTGAAGAAGTTGGAAGAGATAGATGGGGTAGATTGGTTCAAAGCATTTCGCAAGAGACATCCACAACTATCTCTCCAGAAACCTAGGGGCGACTGCCTCAAACAAAGCTAACGTTCAAACTTTTTTTGCATCTGGAAACAAAGGTCCATGTAGTTTTAATTTTGTTGTCAGATTGTTGGAGCATAGATTCATACTGGCGAGTTCGGCTTTAAAAAAAAACAGCATTTTCCCATTTGAGAGAGAAGTGTTTACCAATATGGACTTTTTGCCTAGTTCTGTGACTGATCGCCTTGTAAGTTTCCATCGCCTCAGTCCGCTGTTTCATTGCCATAGCCTCAATCTGGTACTTAGTTGTCACAAAGTCATTTCTTTGCCGCCATCTCAGCATACTACTCTACAGCTTCAACTTTTTCGGAACCTAAACCGTCTACATCCAGTGACAAATTTATATCGCCGCATGAATTTAGAGCGCCACTCAAAGCTAGAAAGAGACAAAACAAAAAGAACCCACGGAAAATTGGTAAGAGCATGGTTGCAACAGACACCCCCGAGAAAAATGGAATTGAAATTAAAAAAACAACCACCAAGAGAAAGAAGGAATTTAAGAAAGAAAAAAAGGGAAAAAAGAAAGAGCCACTGTTAACACATTTACCCTACATCAAAATATGAAGAATTAAGTAGAAAAAACAAACATGAACAGCTATGTGCAAGAAAATTATAATTTTATATAGAAAGTTGGAATATAAACTGAAGTAAAAGAATAATAATAAATATAAGACAAATAAAAATAAATTAGCATATAGTTCGAAAATCATAGGAAGATTAAGAGAAACGAAAAAGAACTTCAAAAAAAAAAACATCAACGTAGTTTTAATTCCAAACGAAGTAACAAAAAATAATTGAAGCAATCGACAATTACGTACGTGATTAGACGAAAGGCAAAAAGAGATGCTTTTCTGGCAAAAAGAAAGATTGAAAAATTTATTTGAAAAAAAGAAACAAAAAAGAACGTAACACAAACAACAACGAAACACAGAACTACATGAACAGAAAACAATGTTCGTGGCCTACTCGATATCATCTTCTTTTCCTTGCTAATTAATTTAAAAAACAAAAGAGAGTGAAGAAAAAAAAACGACGAAAAACAAAATTATGACATGAAAAATGAATGAAAACAAAAGGAAACTCTTAAGAAGAATAACTCGTCAAAAGGAAACAAAAAAAAAGTATTCTTTGTTTGAATCAAAAAGGATAACTTGTTAGATAGAAAACAAAAGAAAATTGAAACCAACAACAACGAAATACAACGAAAACCAAATGAATATCGACTATTCTCCACGCTGGATCTACCATGCGATTGAAAATGAAATGATTCAGAGTAGGCCGTGATTCAGTTTTTCACCATTTCTCAAATAACTTTCAACGATGAAGGTTCTTTGTCTTTGTCGAAACAATTAAAATATCACTGTTTTAATTACGATATTACCATGTTCTTGACCAACTCGGAATCATTTTCTTTTCTTTCTTAATTAAATTGAAAAAACAAAAGAGAATGAAACAATCAGCGGCCAAAGACAGAATTATAAATGAATAGAAAACAAATGAATTAAAGTAAAAAAAAATTCAGGAAGAATAACTCGTTGGAAGAAAACAAACGAAAGTATTCTTTCGTTTAAATCAGAAAGAAAAACGAAAGAAAGTAGAAACAAACAACAGCGAAAAACAAATGAACGTCGAATATTCTCCGCAGGATCTACCATGCGATCGAAAATAAAATGATTCAGATTGGATCGTTATCCAGTTTTTCGCCATTTCTGAAGTTTCAACAACCATCATTTTCAAAACTCGAACGTTTTGAACCAATGAAAACGTCACTCATGTGCAACTATTAAATTCGATATATTTTTGTTTTCAAAGCTCATGGCCTACTGTGAATCATCTTATTTTCGATCGCATGGTACTTCATGGTGTTTGAATTTTCTCTTGTAAATCTTCCCATCATGTATTTCTTTTCTTTTACTTTTATTTATTTTTTTTAATTCTTGCATTCAGTCGCAGAACCGTCGATCCTCTTTTGTAGGTATTTAAATCACTTTATTCTTGACACTTCCACGTCGTTTATTTTGTTTTTTTTTTTTGTATATTTTTGGACTTAATCGATTTTTTTTCTATATATTTTCTTATTAATCTTATACGGTCTGACGTGTTTTGTTTTTCGTTTGTCTTTTCCATCGCGTTTTGCTGTTTTTTTCTTTTGAATATCCTTTCGTCAATTATGTATTACAGAACCATTTAATTTTTTTACATTCCCCAGAAAACAATCGTCATTTTTTCTTGCTTTTCGTTCGTCTTATTCTTTGCATTTCGATTCTACAACATATAATGTCGATATTTCAACTTTTAACATAATTAACAGTCATCCTATATACACATGCAAGTAAATATTATATGATTATTAAGGATACGTACGTGCGTAATAAAAATAAATAGAAATAGTAAATATCGTTCGCACATGAACACCCACCTTTGTGTTTCGAGATCGAGATACTCTTCGATTTTGTTCACGGAGTGATTACTCAAATCATAATTTATCTAATCTCGCCGTCTTCAATTTGTTTTTAATTACGGTTTAATGTGATAAATCTCGAATTTCCATATACAGTCTGACAGGTCTTGAAATTAATGGAGAATAAAACAACGCCTTGAATGGCGAACTCGAGAGAAATTACTAGAAGTTGATTGGCAGGACTTATCAAAGAGTTTTCTACTGTTTTTTTTGAATCTATGTGTTTGTAATTGCTATTCAGAAACACTATTTTGTACTTTATTTATTAGTAACTAACTAAATAGACTAGATTTATATTTTGTATAATGTAGTACATGTTGCTAGGTTTGCACATTAAAGTAATAGATGTCGCCATTGTAAACATGATTGTTGCATCGTATTTGACACTTATCAACAGAATATCACAATAACTATTTCGTACAACGCTTTTCCTTTAATGCGTGCGTTATTTCAAATCTTTACTAACTTAAAATTTGGCTTTAACTTCTACTGTGTTAGTTTTAGAATTTACGTATTAGTGTAAATAACAGATGGCGTTAAATCAACTAAAATTGTTGGTATAAAGTTAAAAATCTGCAATTCTTTACTAAAATGGGAAAAAATTAAAACTTAACAGTACTTTCGGTATATCTATTTGTAGTTATTGCCCAGAGACCATTTTTTAAACTAATTTATTATTAATGAACTAAATCATGAGTGCATTAGTAAACCACAAAATCAACTACTTTGATAAATGAAATAAGCCATGATTTTTGTTACAGATGGCAACACTGGCAAGTTCTGACATTTGAGGTTATATTTAAGCTTTGGATAATTTACATAATGTTTTTCTAGGCATTTTCAAAATAACTTTCGGTGAAATATGTTCCAAATTAAACATTGCATCATAAATTTGACAATTATTGAAGTTGATGTTAGTGAATATTAGGATCCAGGGTTGCCAAATTGCAGCTGCTACTATAAATTAAAGAGGGTAAGATAGTGTGAATAAAAGTGTTCTCTCCCATGGAAATTAGTTTCTCAGCTTTCCCCAGTGAAAGCGCTATACAGGGTATTGCACCGGTAGAGGCGTCATAGCAATTCTGTGATTACCATCCATCTTCTTGCTTTCCGTCTTTTTTTTTTGGGGGGGGGGGAGTTATGAAACATGATTGATGATTTTCATTCAGATCAATCAAAAATTCTTCATATTGTCTGTAAATTCAGATCAGCTAACAATCTTAGGTCAAATCAACACTCCAAGTTTACATCAAACTTTAAAGGGCGGGTAAAAACGTTTGAAAGCGAATGTTTGCGTTGGCAACCCTGGGGAAAACTGATATTTTGAATTGGCAACGCTTGGTCCTGGTTCACGATAGCAAGCAGGAGCGTCACTCCTCAAGGTTACCTTTACCTCTCATCCTTCGAAAACCATTAACAAAAAGTAGAAAAGTCCTGACCTTCATATATTGAGGTTATGTATAGTATGATTGCGTTATTTTGCTGCTTTGTGTTCAGTTGTTTACTTTTATTATTAATTAGTGAAAAAGAGAAGCTAACTTCAGCCAAGATTGGAAGTTAGCTTTGCTTGAGCCTCCTAATTCGACAATTTATAAAACTTAACCCCACAATTAAGACAGTTGTTAAACAATAAGTGTCATTTGTGTCACAGACACCGTTCTACAGTGTTGGCAACTATTGTCAGTTGTTTTTTTCTCACATTGGGACTTATGCTTGTTTTTTCCCTCAAATGGCGATTTCAAGCTATTTTTGTCAAGATTTGCCTAAAAATTTAAGTAATTTTGTCTCCAAAAATTCCCACGAATATACTGGCGTTCTATAGAACAAGTAACCAAGGTTTCCAGATCTAGGGAAATTTCCCAAATCTAGGGAAAATTGCCCCGTTTCGAGGAGAGAGAGAGAGAGGAAAAATGTCATTGTCGCCATAATCTAGGGAAATTTATGTAAGGGGACTCTCAAATAAGAAGATCGCATTTCAAATTGCTTTTTGTTTAGGAAAGGAAATTTATTAAAAAATTTCATCTACGTCTATGTGTGCATCAAGTACTCAGCTATAGAGATTGTTTCAAAAGTAAACGGCCGAATTACAAGGGCTTATTCCTTGCAAAAAATTTAAAAAATATTCCAAAGAACACACGCGAAAAATCTCTTCTTAAGGAGATAGAGCCTTTTGTTGTGTCCTCATTCAATTTTTTTAAAGTTACAATTCAAGAAGCGTCTATATTTCGAATCTTAAATTATTGAAGTGAGATAAATTAGAGAAATCTATGGAATTATTGCTCAGAAGTCTAACGAAAAATGTTTGATTAGACTTGGCAACACTGCAAGTAACCCTAATGCCCGTACGCACAAACAGACCTCACGTGAAGCTAACTTCATATCAAATTGTCAGTTGCACAGTTACACTTTTTAAAGTAAAGGTTTACTTTTGCATAAAATTTCTAAGGTTGAGTACCAACCCAACCCAACACTGCGAGCAACCCTAATGCCCGTATGCACAGACAGACCTCACTTGAAGCTAACTTCATATCAATTTGTCAGTTGCACAGTTAAACTTTTCAAAGTTAAGTTTTAGCTTAAAATTTCTAAGGTTGAGTAAAACCTAAAACCAAATTTGACATAAACTGAAAAATTAAATTGTATTATTTGGAAGACTTTAGTGACTATACTGGTATATTTGATAAAATTCCCTATAAAAAGCCTTAAACGAGAATATCCGACTGTGTAACACCATTTAAGCTTTAAGTTGACACTTTGCTTAGACTTAGCTTAAGTCTAAAGATCTGTCTAGGCATACAGGCATTAATTACTCCGGGTTTTAAACCCCATAACACGAAATGCCAATGTTAGGTTTGGAAACATACTCATTTTATTAACGATTTCAGATTTTTATGTTGGTTGACCTGATTTGACATCAGCTTTTTTGACACAATGTTATTTTTGCAAATCTGAGAAACATTTTGTGATTTTGATAAATACTTTCGAAGTGCATCATCACTTATGTATGGAAATAAAAAACAAACTTATCGAAACAGAAAATGAAACCTCAAAAAAATGGTTAAATTCAAACGATCACAGAATGAAAATTTGAAAAAACGTCTTCACTATACTTTCTCTATAATTTATACCAAATTCGAAAGAAGAAATATAATGCAGCTAGTACATAAGTGAACACGAAGTCAAAAAAAAAAAAAATTTGACAGGTAATTACATGTCAATCAAATCTAGGGACCCTAGATGGCGCCACCAAAAATGTTACAACAATCTCGACCTATTATAATTCCTTTTGGTATCTACCAATAGATATTTCGCCTAATATTAGTTAGCAAACGTGACAGGCAAACAGAAAAAAAAGAAATTTTGTAATTAAAAAACAAATGATAATGGGTATTTATCACTCAACAAGGCAAAACCTAATATTTTTGCATGAGAGCATTAAATGACTTTTCACATTACAATGTGAATAAGACTGATGAATGGTTATTCATCAAACTCGTCAAGCATCTCATCAAACTGCCAAGCACGTCTGAGGCAACTTCCTTTCCAGGAATATTTTTTTTGCAATTTTTCCTACAGATGGCGCCCTTGATAATTAACGATTTACAACATTGATCGTTTCAAAACGTTGGGCCTTGCGCCAATCAATTTGCTCGCCCAAATGAATTGAAAAATATACAGGAATTACATAAATTCTGTTTCAGAACATGAAGTTCAAGCTTATATAGAATATTTTTTCCCAATTTTCAGCAGTTCTACCTACTTTTCATGTTTTCGTATGTACGTCAGTCACGTTGATAACACGTCTAACAAGTTATTACATCACGGCATACAAAGTTAATAAATTACGTGAGGTTTATTTTATTTTATTGGTGCTGGTAAACAACACGGTTCAATTGTTTTAACAATCGATTGGTTTAGAACAAATATTTACGAGAGGTATCACGTATCACGTTACGTATATACACGGCCTACTGAGCACAAACACACATAACGTACTTTTATAGTATTTTGTTTTTTTTTTTTTTTTGTTAATATACTGTGTTACAGTAAGATGTGAGCACACATGCAATCGATCTCGAGATTTAAGATCGATGTCAACGGATGGCAAATTTAGAGGGCGACATTTTCAATAGAGAGCTTATGTAGGAATGTAGCGGGACTCACTCGGTTGCATTCCAGAGCCTCAGCCGAGTGCTCCTCTTTCTGCCGAAAGCAGTTGGAGCACTTGGTCTTGTGAAAGATGTTGGGCGCGAATTTCTTACACTGCGACATGACACACCAGGCTTAGCCGCCCTCTTTGACAGACGATACATCTTTGTACCAGCAATCGCGCACCATCATCACCGCTGCACTTGTTGACACCAATATGCACCTGTTTACTGTGCCTTTTCTCACGATCACAAAATACACGTCACACTCTCCTCGCCTGCACTCCAACTACCGCAACTTCATCCACTCACGTTTCACCTATTCGCTTTGCCTAATCGCGATCGCGACCCGAGAGCCATCGATGAATAACACCCCCGTTCAACTCGAACTCGTATATAGGAAAAGTCATGGCACTTAAAATAATGATGATGGCGGTGAGAGACGCGAATTAGATCGAATTTCGCCATTCATTTTCAGATAGCAACACATAATTCATTCAACGTTACAGAATTCTTTCTCGAATAGGTTTGAAACTTCGCTAACACAAACGCCCTTATTTTATAGTAATAATTTTTTTAAAACATGTCATAATCCAAGTGAAATTCGATCGAAATCCAATTATATAAGTCGATTTATAAGGTGTAAACATGGAAGTTATTTCTTTACCAAATTGTGTGAAAACTTCTTGATACTGCGCCATCTATCATAAATGTGCGAAATGAACGTCCGCCAAATTGCTTTTTAATTTTGAAAATGCTGTCTTGGAAATCGAATGCCAAGACGTTCGATATTTTTCATTCGGAATCGTCAAACATCCATGAATGCTCTGTTTGCAGCGCATTCAGAAATTGAATGGAAAATTTCAAGGTGAGGCGACAAAGGTACTTTTGCGTTTGCAAAAACGAATTCACAAAATATCAGACTCTTCATTTTAATTAGGATTAAATTGACTCCAAAAGGGAATTATTCTTGGAAACACTTAAATCATTAAATTTATCACAATTTAATTTTTAATGCAAACTCAAGACTGCGTTCAGAAATAACACATTGAGTGCCCGTGTGCGCCCAAAACAATTCAGAAATGTAACAACTTTTTCCTTTTTCATTTTAATAAATAACATCTTATTTATTGAATGTAGATGTATTTAAAGTTGTCTTTTACACAATATTATTATTCCAGGAAATAACAATACTTTAAAAGCGACCGTTAAGAGCACTAGATTTTAGTAAATCAAATTCTGAGAAGAATATTGGGCTTTCAACCGAGAATATTACAAGGAGACGTAAATAAATAATGAGGGCGATTATCCCATAGTTATAAACAAAGTGAAAAGTATAAGAATAAAATAATTTATTATACAATTTTCACCGGATGAGAATCTACTTTAATTATAAGAATAGAGTGTAATTTGGATCCTATAATAACGGACAACTTGGTCACGTTTTGCATATTTTTTTCCGAACGCACCTCCCGGATTTAAAACAATAGAATAGTCATCTGACTCTTGGATCAAGACAATCGTCTCGCTAATTTTAGAAATGAGTTGATCACTATATATTTAAAAAATGGAAACAGAGGAAGATGTAATGTATCATACAGGGTGTCGCTAAATTACGTGGACAAGGCTTAACCACAGATTCCTGGCCTCAAAACCCAACTTATCTATATCCAAAAGTGCTTTGTTAAGCCAGTATTCTGCTTCAAAATTTCTTGCAAAAGAAAGTCATGTTTCTAATAACAAAAGAACACTTGAACTAATTAGAATAATGTCGCGCCTTAGACTTTTTATAATTAATAAGTTTTGAAATAGGGGCATTTCTATTTTCCTATTCTTTTCATTAAGTACTTAGATTTTGTGACTAAACCGTAAGAAGTATCAACAATTACAAATACACGAAAAAGCGTCCTCCTTTCTAAAAACTTATTAATTATAGTTATTTTCTTAACCTCAAAAAAGTTATTGCAAAACCTGTGTTGTGGTAACCCTGTTTTTTATACTGACTGTTCACTTCAAATTACTAAAACCATCTCGAAATGTAACTTGCCTTAGTGGGTCTTCGTACCAAAAATCATCCAAGTTGGTACAAGTTTTCTTTTGCTATTAGAAAATTACTTTTATTTTAAGAAATTTTGAAGCAAAATACCGGCTTAACGAAGAACGTTTAGATATAAATATATTGGGTTCATTCGTCTTATTTTGAATCCAGGAATCTGTGGTTGAGCCATGTCTATGTAATTTAGCGACACCTGTATTTTCATTGGTTACATAGGGTGTACCATTTGAAATAAGAAAGTAGTATCCGGCACTCCTTTTTTCCATCACTCTGTATAGAAGAAAATAATTTTAAGCTATAGACCTATAATGTGAAAAAGAAAATAGAGTTGAAAATATTTTTTGTGCCTTCACTGATTATCGAGATGTTGCCCGAGAACACACTGTAGGGACACTGTATTTCCTCGATTTATCCCCGAAGGAATTCCTGTCATTTAAATTTTAAATTGCCGAAATAATTTTTGCTTGAAAATCTAGGGAAATCGTTCAGATGTTAGGTAGCGTTGGCGTATGGCAACACTGATTATTGGCGCTAATTACAAACGCTGTATTTTATTGGGTTCAATTTATTATTAATCATAATGTTGTAATTAATATTTTTTAAGTAACTAAAAGCCGTCAATGTAAAATTGAGCGAAATTAGCTTGAAGATATTATAAATTATAATCCAAGTAAGTAAACTTCGCCATTCTGTTAAAACAAAATGAAAAATGAATGTCCCTATTTTTTTCAGAATTGTTACTAATTACGGCCTTCCCGACGTTCTTCACAATCAAAATCATTGCAGGCGCTTTATTTGGTGACAAAACGAAACCGTCTAATAATAACCATTCACCCTTTCAAGAGATCAATGGTCAACAAATAACAAACAGAGCAACATAACCTTGCCAGCGAGTAGATTGTCATTCTAAAAAATCAGCGAGCATCGCAAGGACCATCGAATATTAATCTCATTCGTATTTATTTTAAATATAATGGATGCAGGCGGGGATAGGTGAGTCGCCCCTCAAGATATTAACCATCGCCCCCAGTATTAACGTTTTTTTTTCTTTCTTTTTTTAAGAGTCCTGCATTCAACAAATGTAGCTGTGATAAGTGAAGTTTATGATAGTGAGTTTGCAACTCAGGACTTTGCCATTGAATTGGAGAGAGCACTTGATAGCTGCTGTAATATTATAGTAATTGAACCGACTCAACTCGGAGAGGAGACAGTCCATTGGATAATGGTTGGTAACTGTTTACACAAGACAGCCGTTTTATCTGGACTAGCATCAATTGTGACGGGTAAAAAAAAATCCTTGTGTACAGTGTGTTTCATTTTGACTTGGAAATAACGTGGTTCGATAAATTTCAGGTCATAGGAGGCTGTGGAATAAAATTTCACACCTTTTACTGTCAGCGTGACATTGGAGTATTATTTACCTAATCATTATTAACTCAAATATTAAACCGCCAGATTAATTAAATAAGTTTTTTACTTTTACAAAATGGACAGAAGGCTTATGTCATTGAATCTTGTGTCTGGTTTAAGTTAAGAGTAAGAAATGAGTTTTTTCCACGGCCGCCTGAGATATGAAATTTATTGAGTCATGCGTTAATTATGCATATATTCAAAATCCTTTGAGTGCTTGTCTGAAGCAAGCCAAGCACTTGCACATTACTTCCTTATTTTATAATGTTGCCATTCCTGTCTTGTCTTTGCCTTTTTTTCAAGTTTCAATGAACATTTGGTATGTTGTTGTTATTGAAGTGCCTCGATATTTTTTTTTTTGTTGTTGTATTGTAGGTTTAGTTTGGCCAGAAAATCCATATATTTGTGCTCCCCTCGGGGCGCTTTCTTTTTTTTGCACAACTTTGTATACGGCATCGTGGCAATTTGACGATTGTGTAAAATACCAGGTGAGATCGATAAAATACCGAGCGAATTTGAACACGCAGTAAATATTTCCATCATTTCAGGTAGAACGAGATCCTAAAAAGCTAGCGAAATTGCAAGTAATAACTGCGATGTCGGCAGCATCTCCGGTCGTACTTGTCCGCAAGGACGACAGTAAACGTAAAATCCTCCACTGTACAGTATCGTTGGTAGCAGCGGCCGTTTGTGCTTTTAGATTGTATCGTTCACTGAAATAAAAGATCTTCCATATCCCCAGCATGGTTGCTGCGTCTATAGAAAATGCAATAAGTTAATTAGAAATGCATTTGGTAGGCATTTAAATTAAATCATCGGTGTAAAGAGTGCGAATCTAGTTGAAAATAAACTTGCAGGATACTTGTGGCTGCCTGCAATTTCTGTATACTCAACAATCGATTCAGGTCTTCATTGTAAATTATATTATTTATTTATCTCGAAGATTGTTAGTTTATTTTTCCATAAGCCCAGGAATAATCTTTGTTGTTATTTAATGAAATTGAATTAGTAAATATATTGAGTTAAACGTGTAGAACAAATATTTTAAGAGATCCTTTCACTTGTACAACTCGGAAATTAATTTTCAACAAACTTTATTATCTAATTATCACAATTTTTCATTATAATTACAATAATCAGTCATAGAAATGTACAATAAATAATGTAAAAATTGTACAAAAATTGACTAAAGTCAATGAGGAATCTTTTCTTCCAATATCGTAATAAAAGTTTATACAAAACAACTTGTAGATACTTGCACCCGCACAACGGAAGTGGCATCTACAAACACAATTTCCACCTCGATTAAGTAGGCACGCAATCCACATTCTCAAAGTGTTAATGTGGAACGAGATTTAAATCTGCATTAATTTCGAAAATACGTTCAGTGAATTCAACGTCACTAAACATATAAATCCACAATCTTAAATTTAATTGAGATTTAAATCTAAATCATTCTAACACTAAAAAAAAAAAAAGTTAAAGTAATACTGTCATAGCCTAATGCTTATGATACATCTTACATAACATGATGAGAGATGGTAAAAAAAATAGTTAATCTTTTTTTATGATGAAAAATTGGCAACTAGGCTTTCATTGAAAACATGAAAGCAATTAATTGCCTATAATGAGACCTTCCAAGGAAAACAAATGGAAGAAGTACCACCGATTTCAAGAACAAACATGTACATTCCTATTACACATCATGAAACTATGCGATAGAAAACGTGCAAATAAAAAAACGAAAAAGTGTGAAACTTTGATGAACACGGATGGCTTTATTCAAAACGTTTGAATTTCTTGCTTTTTGATCAAAATAAGTATCTTTGGTTTGATTAGTACACAAAGTCAAAAGTAATGCAACTTTGTCAACTAAAATCATCTCACGAGCAAATAAAATATTGTTAATATTAATTTGATCGTTCCCCGCTGAAAACGATAAATTAAAAGTAAAAAGGGAATGTACATACGTTGCATGTTAAAATCAATCAAAAATGCACAGCTATACGACTTCATTCGTTCAACAAATGAAATTAAGTACAATACACACACGATTCTCACCTCAAGTACAAATTTGTTCATGGTCATAAAGTTACAAATGACTTCCGCTCTAAAAATTAAATCGCAATATATACACAAAAAAGCACAAGTTTATTAAAAAAAAAAAAAAAATTAATGAGTGAATAATTTCATTCGCTGGTTACCCCCGCAGTTTTGAGCAACTGCTTCAGGCGTGAAATCTCTTCGTCTTTCTCTGCGATCTGACACTTTAATCTGTTCACCAAGTCGGATTCGCTTGCGTTGACTGCGATGCGTTTCAGGAGAGTTGTGGCGTCGGGACGGTCTTGCGGCTTGTGTGTCACGAGTTGGCTGATTATGTGTGCCAGTTGGGGTTGTTGAACGAGGAGGTGTGAGGACAGGTGACTCTTGCGCAGTTCTGTAATACTTCGAACTCTTTCCATGTCGGTTTTGAACGTCTCTGCCAACTCAAATACCACTATACCTAGAGAGTACATGTCGCTCTAAAAAGAAAAAAAAAAAAAAAACAGGATAACATGAAAATCAATGTCCTGGCAACTTAAAGTTTAATGGAAAAGTATATTATATAGTAAATTTTTACTATACAGGGTGTCCACATTTCAATCCTAACCATAGGGATCTTGGTTAACTTAAGAGATATGAAATTTTTGTCACAATTAATAATCTAACAAATTTCACCTATTTTTTTACGGTTTTCAACATATTCGAAAAAAGTAAGAATCACGATTTTCATGTTTATTTATTTATTTTTTAAATAAATAATACGCTAGGCATTTTTAGGACGGACATCAATAAGGCACATTCTTATGAGGAATTTAAATATGTCATGATTAATGGCGACCGCTTTTCTTCAAGCGGTCAAACAATGACGTCACATGCATCTTGTTTAGGTTCACATTTTATTAAAGTGCTGCGGTTATTATCGTAATCATGAGAGATAAGCCCTGCTTTATAAATTATGCGCTTCTGGTGTTGAAGTAAAAGACATATAAAGCATAACTCTGCCCTTTTTTTTATTGGGTGATTGATGACGCAGGGATCACTTTTGGTGAATTTGATAATAACTGAACGCGGCCCTTGGTCGCGTTCAGAAAGAAAATTTTTTCAGTGTTCGTTTGAGATAATTTCACCGGACAGGAATCTACCTTAATTATAAAATTTACGATCGTTAAAAAAAAACAAAAATTAAATTAAAAACATAAGACAAACAAAAATTAAAAACAAATGTCGATCGTTAATTTTACATTTGTTTTTAATTTTTAAATTTTGTTTTTCATTCCATTTATTTTTCTTATCTTTTTTTTCAAATTTTTGCAAAAATGAAATGAAATAATGAGCAAAGACAAACAAAATTGAAAAACAAATGACGATCGTAAATTTTACGATCTTTAAAAAAACAAAAATTAAACTAAAAACAAAAGGCAAACGAAATTTACAAACAAAGTACGATCGTATATTTTACATTAGTTTTTCATTTTCATTATTTACAACTTTACATTTGTCTTTAAATTTTGTTTTTCATTTCATTTTCGGTTTTTGTTCTTCTTCTCTTCTCTTTTCAAATTTCTCCAAAAATGAAATGAAATAATGAAAAACAAAAGGCAAACAGATTTTAAAAACAAATGACGATCGTAAAATTTACGATTATGAAATTTACGATCTTTTTTCTTCAAAAAAAAAAATAAATAAAAATAAAAATGAAATGAAAAACAAAAAAGCAAAGGCAAACAAAATTGAAAAACAAATGACGATCGTAAATTTTACGATCTTTAAAAAAACAAAAATTAAATTAAAAGCAATAGGCAAACGAAATTTACAAACAAAGAACGATCGCATATTTTACATTAGTTTTTCGTTTTCATCATTTTTGCAAAAATGAAATGAAATAATGAGCAAAGGCAAACAAAATTGAAAAACAAATGACGATCGTAAATTTTACGATCTCTAAAAAAACAAAAATTAAATTAAAAACAAAATACAAACGAAATTTACAAACAAAGAACGATCGTATATTTTACATTAGTTTTTCATTTTCATCATTTACAACTTTACATTTGTCTTTAAATTTTGTTTTTCATTTCATTTTCGGTTTTTCAATTTTTTCGAAAAATGAAATGAAATATAATGAGAAACAAAAGGCAAGCAGAATTTAAAAACAAATGACGATCGTTAAATTTACAATTATGAAATTTACGTTCTTTTTTTCTATAAAAATAAAAATGAAATGAAAAACAAAAGGCAAACAAAATTTGAGAACAAATGGCGATCGCAAATTTTACGATCAAACCAAAAATGAAATAAAAAAATGAAAAACAAAATTCAAACAAAATTTTAAAACGCTTGTTTCTCTTTTATCTTTCATTTTTTAATTTCATTTGTTTTTTTTTGAAGAAGCGATCGTCATTTGTTTTTAAATTTTATTTGTCTTTTGTTTCTCGTTTCGTTGCTTCATTTTAGGTTTTTTGTTTCTGTTTTGAGTTTTTTTTTAATTTTTGGAAAAATGAAATGAGAAAATGAAAGATCAAAGACAAATGAGAAACTGAATGTTTTTCATTTGTCTTTGATCTTTCATTTTTTAAAAGTTTTTCACTTGTATCTCTTTCGTTTCTTTTTTTTTTTTTTAATTTTTCCTTTACTTTTAGTTTTCCATTAGCTTATTTTTTGGAAAAGAGTACACTTTCAAATTTATCGTTAGGAAAATATTGGTGACATTTTGTGAACACGTTGGTCATATTGCCAATAAAAAATTTGACAACTCTGATGATGACGTCGGACTAATGAGCAAAACAGTGCCCGGAAAATAAATCATTTACGACATTTATGAATTCCGCGAACCATTTAATAATTAACGAATCTGCCATAAGTGGATTATGGCACAAAAAATCATAAATAATATAAAAAACCGTCCTCCTTTGCAGTGGCAATACCGGTCTATCTTGTTTAATCATTAAAAGTGACGTCAATGTCAAAAAAAGACGCCATATTGTTTGATACCTATTTGCAAATGTAATGTAATTTGAAAATCAGTAGGTCTCAAACAAAATGGCAAACGTGACAGTTATACTCGAGTGTCGCTACTGGGTGAATTCTTATACTGTGGTTAAACCAAGATTGAAATATCGAGCCATGCCATGATTTAAGTAACACCTAATATAAAACGTTTTCGATTCGTTTCTTTTAGGCTTGGAAAACGGACACCCTGTATACAGTAATAGTTCAAATGCATAAATTTCAAATTAATTGTAAAAAAGAGTGCTTTCATTAAAAGAAATTATATATAGTTCTTTAAACGAAATTTCCTAAAACTCATGCAGCTAAAGTAAGAGTTAAAAAACAAACCTTTGGATCACATTTTCCATTCAACTGCTCAGGTGCAGCATACAATCTCGTGCCGAGTGCTAAACTGTGCGTGGCACTCTGTAGAGGACAAGCAAGTCCAAAATCTCCAAGTTGGACGAGTAATGATCCATTATCTAATTGTATAAATATGTTGCTTGGTTTAATATCATGATGAACTATTCGTTTTGAATGAATATATTCCAAACCTAAAATGAAATCAATAACGCTTTTTTACCTCATGGAATAAATATTTTCAACAGACCTTGAAGCAACTGTCTTAAAATCTCCATGATCGTGTTGAACCGCACGTTCGATTTCAGAGGAATTAAGGCGGTATCATTTATATCCAAGCGAGATTCGGCCGTGTTCCGTTTTTCCAACCACTGCTTTAACGTTGACTGACACAGCGCCATTTGAATGTAAAGAGTTGCCCACTTGTGGTTTGGTTTAACCTGCATCTTCATCTTCTGGATCTCCTCCAAAGTACAAATCGCATTGCCCCCCTCAGAAATACTGTGCCGCTTCGTCCTTTTGGTGTTGTTATTATTAGAAAGAGAATGACAACAAGTCGTCACGCAACTGCCGTTTTGAAAACTGACTTCGAATTCTGAAGTGTCTTCTTTCCTTTTGTGCTCGAATATGTCTTCGGTTTCAGAAATCCTGTCTAGGAATATTTGGAAGTCGACGTCCTCGTCGTTTTTGGCGAAACTGTCTGAGGACGTTTCTTCGTCAGAGTCTGATTCAGGTTCCGTGAGCATATTTCTGGTGGTTTCTGCCCCCAATTCGAGCCATGCAGCCTTGTACTGCACTATGTTAGAATGGTTTAAACTTGCAAATGTTTTCACCTCGGAGAGATAATTTCTTACGGATTTAATTCCGTCAGATCTGAGGAATATCTTTTTTACTGCGTATTCTGTGCCGTCCAATTTGTGTTTTACTCGATACACCTGTAATCATGTGTTATTTTTAGAAATATGAGTCATAAGTTTTATCTTATTTATTAAGTGCTCACCTTTCCAAAACCACCTCCGGCTATGAACTCAATCTCATCGAATTCCCTGTAGTAATGCGACCATTCGTTGGTTACATCGGTATCGGGCCAAACAGGTTGTATTGGTACGGGTTGGTCCCCCGATGCGGTTGTGAGCAGGTGATAAAGCGCTCGCTGATATTGATTTCGCATTCCTTCGAACTCCACCATTTTGTAGCTCTCGTCAATGAGCTTCATTTCGTAGAGTTTCTCGCAGATGTATTTGTAATTCCTTGCAGCATTATCTTGGTTTCGCTCGTATAAGTAACACAGATTTTTGACTAATGATTCAATGAGTATACTAATGGGGGTCGAAGTTTTAACCGTATTCGTGACTATACATACTGAATCATCCTTACATTCATCATCCACTTCCCCGTTTGTTTTCTTGCCGTCATCGTCGGACTCAACATCTGATTCTGACATTCCAGATTTTGCCATCTTAACCACTCACCCGACTGAATCATATATGTACTTGAAGTACGGTACACTACCTGCAGTCACAATTTCATTTGTGGCCGATACGTGTGCCATAAATTTACGGGCACAGCGTAGATCGTAATAACACGCACAATTTCCAGTCTTTTCCTCAATAACGCGAACAAGTTCATACAAGCTGCGTTTTGACACTGACACGATATGTCTTTTTTGCAACTTTCGTATTCTAATGTTGCGCAACATGATAGAGATTACGTATTAACTTGGATGCAATTTAGTTAAATTGGCGCTTGCCTTTATGTATTTCTTAAATTATATTTCACGAGCAATCATGTTCGAGAACAATCCGATAAGAAAAAGATTAAAAAATTGCCGAAAAAGGGCATTACCGAGACAATAATATGAAGTTAGCTACATTAGTAAAGTAACCAATAATTACGTCACAAATAAGAATATTTTTTTAAGTTATTTTAATTTAAAATACTAATTTAAATACAAATATATAAAATAAAGTCGCTAGTTACCTTCTAATGTACGTAACATATTGATTATGCGTTCCAATAACACTTTCTAACTAAGCAAAATCAGTTGCCTCTGCTCATCGAAGTAAAGATCGGTTAAACGAAGTCTACTTTCAAATCGAATTTTATTTTAAATAATAATAACTTTTCATGTCATTCTGAAAGATGAACTTAATTTAAAAACACAATCGTGCACGTGAACTAAATCGTATTATTTTGGCAGCATTGGTGATGGTAATGACCAATAATGTAATAGTGTGACTCCCTCAGACAAAGAAGAATTAATAACAACATAAGAGTGAGAAGGTATGAAGGATTATTTGACATCCTTGTCGCACACATGAGCTCAAGTTACTCATACATAATCGCCATTTCACTCACATGCATGAGGCATACTAGGTCTATTTCACTACGTCTTTGATAATGACGTATTCTGTAATCGTCATATGTGCTCTTATCACAATTCACAAGAATTTATTTATGTAAATATTTATGGTGGGTGTCAGAAGTCTGATAATTTTGCAATTACATAAAAGTTATGTTGGTAAAAGAAGAGCTAATAAAAACACCCATCAGAGTATCTATAACCTGCTGATACTAACACCAACAACAACTCTGATTAGAAAAGAAACATAAAACTAACTTAATGTTGCAGTTCTAATCCTGAACAGGTATGACATTAAGTAAATACCCATTGTGTGTCTTCAATGATTCATTCTTGCAACTTCTTTTAGTGAAAATGTTGGCACCAGAGCTAGGTTCTGCGAACTCGGATGCAGATGGGAACAGCCTGTTGGCCAAGGACAGGATCCTAAGGAGGGTTTCTGGTATTTTTGGTAGACGTCAGCAGTCCGACTGCGGGGGCTATGTCGAGTTTGGGTCGATCACTGAGCAGTCGGAAACTCGAACGCTTGGGACGTTTGCTGGCGTTTTCAGCCCTGTTACTCTATCCATGTTTTCTGCTTTGATATTCCTTCGAATGGGTAATATAAAGCTGCTTTTTTATTTTATTTAAGTAAATGTAAAAATTTACACAAAGCAAAGTCAAATAAGTATACTTGGTTACTTTACTTGATTGGATAAATTAAGTATATGTTGTTCTTGGTATAACTATAGTTAAAACTACAGTTATATCAAGAATTAACTATAGATGTACCAAGAAGAGTTATACTTAGTTTGGCTGCATTTGAAGCTGTTAAGAAATTGAGAAATCTAGACTACAAAGAGCTATCATTTTTCTGATTCTATTAGCTCACTACTCACAGTTAAATTAAAAATTCTTTCCAAAGCTGATGTAACAATAAATAGGTTTTTCTTCAGAATTTATGGCGTTTTCCACTGAGTTACACCTTCGCACTCTGTGCGCGAACAAATGACGTCAGAATCTGCCACAGTACACATGAGTGCAGAGTAAACCAAATTCTGTAACAGAGCAACTTTCGAGTGGAACATGCGCTTGTGTGAATGCTGAATTTTTAAAATCCTCTATAATTGTAGAAGCTGTAGCTGAACTCGTTCTAAAATTTGCTTTAAACTGCAAATATGTTGATTTAATGGTAAAAAAGACATAAAAAGTTAATTACATACTTCTTTCTTTTGAAAATTATGAACTACATCTACAAAAATTTTTATTTTCGATATTTTCGTTTTTTCTTTGAAAACCGCCACCAAAAGTTCTTCTTCACTACAAGTAACTCGATTCAGTTTCTAGTAACTCCTCTAATAATACAAATTTTTGCGCCATGTTTGTTTTGCACTTTCTACACAGTCTCATACAGCCTGTGTAGAAAAGTGTACACTGGTGTGCACTGCTAAAGAACAAATTGTTTCAGTGGAATGCGCAGTTCTCGGTAGGTGTAATCGTATCTCCCCAGTGGAACGTATAATTCTGGTAGAGTGTACACTTGTGTACGCAGAGTGTGCCAGTGGAAAACGCTATTACATTTGCCTAAAAACTCACTGTTTTATGAAACGTTTCAAATATCTAGCCAAATTTGTCAACAAAAAGACTAAGGTCTGTATAAAATAACAACTTTCAGCTGTCTAGTGGCTGTCTAGCTTCCAGTTTTTTTGAAAAAAATCTCTTAAGTTTGCAACACTGATTGTATTGAATGAATACCTAAAACGTAAGGGTTTGCTAAAGTCTTTAAAGTCTTATAGTTTATCTATGGTCTTTAATATAATAACGACCAGTAACTATAGTGTTCCAAAGACTAAAAAACAATAGATTTGATAAGTGTCAGAAAACAAATGTCAAACTATAAGTTTTGAATCAGGTTTTTATTTTTCACAGCCTCCCCTTATCTAATTGTTAAAACAAAAGCGCAGCGACAATTATGTCCAGTGTTGCCAACCGCTAGGAGTGAAATTTCGCCACATTCAGAAACGAAAGTCGCTGATTTCGTTACCAAAACCTAAGAAAGTCGCCAAATGGTCGCTACTTGACTTAAATAATAAAAATTCACAAATAACGGTTTTTAACAATTTCTTTACAGGTATATTAGTTTCTAAATATTTGACGTATTTAACATTAAATAAAATTCAGTAACAAATAATACATTTATCGAAATTGAAAATAGGAAATTCATTCTACTTTCGGCTAATGGAAAGCACGAAATTGTTTTTGTTTTGATTGACGGGTTGCCTTTTCTAAAAGCTTCAGGGGTCACGATTTAAAATGGGCTTCCTGCATAATACGAATGCGCTCCACAATTTCTCAAAGTTTCTATTAAAATGACCCTTGCGTATGTTTTTAAAATTATCGATTGCGTTATTCAACAACGCCATCTGTTGAAACTTGCCGGTAGACTTCTTTTCATTTGTTTCTATGGAGGTGATTCACTGGTTTTTGACAAAAGTCACATTGAAAAATCACCATTGATTGAGTTTCGACTGACAATCACTTCTGAACAATGACAAGAAAAGATTGCATCATGCGTTGTTATTGGACATTCAACGGTGCCATCTGTCGAAAGATGTCAAAAGGTTCTTTTTCGTTTGTTTTAATACTGAATCGTTCTGTAAAATAGTCTTTTGTCCTTATTGGCTTTTAAATATTAATAAATTAAAAATTCGCTTGTTTTTTGTTTTTGTTATTATAATTTTTTAATTGGATTATTTTTGAATTTTTATTATTTTGTTTTCATTGCTTTCTCACTATTCTTCTCAAACCATTTAAAAGAAAATTATAATCTATTGAATTGCGTTGAAAAACCGATTGTTTTTTGTTTCCGTTTTCTTTAACTTTATGTATTTTTTATGACTTTTCTTTTTTTTTTTTTTTATTTATAACCCACTCAATTTTGAACTAATTTTAGATTCGTAAAAAATAGCTACTTTTGATTCATTCTGCGGCAAGCGCCGCTACGTCGCTACAGGCTTAAAAGTGTCGCTATTGTAGCGACAAGTTGCCACGATTGGCAACACTGATTATGTCTATTTTTTTGAAATAGCAAGTGATCAAGTGAAAAACGAATTAGAGTTGATTGCAACCAAACACGTTTGTGCACATTTAACTCATCGGATGTTCCTTCAGTCAGTTTTGACATATCCATTCGAACCTAACCTTAATTTGAAAAACAGTTTGATTTTTAAAAAATTAAAGCAGATGCAGAAAATGACTACTGCCTGCGTAGAGAGACTTCTGAACTCTATGAACAACTGAGTGACTAACGTTAAACAACATTTCTGGCGCATTATTTATGTCACAATTGATATTGGTATGACGTTATCCAAGACACACAATTAAATGATTAAATCATTGTTTATTATATAAAAAAAATTAAACTTAAACAAAAAATAGCTTAATAAAAAAGCCGAACTTTCGGGACTCAGTATTGAGGAAAATCACTGAGAGGCTGACACCTAGTGGAAAGTTTGTGAAGGATCTTATAATAAGGAAAATATTGGAATGACATTTAGTTAACCTATAAAAAAAAACATTAATTTGAATAGTTTGTGTGTGACACTTCCACACGAATAAATATTCTTATGTATGTATTGTGTGACTAGTGTGCTTATCCCTAAGTAAATACTTCATCCAACTTAATAATAATATTGAATGATGACAGCTCTTTGTTTTCCTTATTAAAAGTGCCATCTCTTGGTTGCTTATTTTCGCCAATTGTATAAAATCATTCCGGGGAAGATCCGCGTCTTTAGAGATGTGTAAAAAAAAAAAAATACGAACAACCTGAAGTTCTAGAATGACTTTTATTTTTCATTTCAATTATAATTTTTACAAAAAAAAAACTCAAATGAAACTTAAATGGCTAATTATTTGCCACAATCTATAGGTTTTAACTCAAAATTCAAAGTTACTCAACGTCACTCAGTAACCTTGAAATTGTGCGTTTTTTTTACCGAATCGTTGTTGAGGTTTTGTGAGAAAATCTTAATTATTTGAAATAAAGTAATTTATTAACTTTTTTATGATAAAAGCACGAGTATTTAAAACTCTAGAAACAACAAATTCAGATTTCTCTTGAAATTTTTCTTATATATTACAGTTTTGCCATATTGCTACTCAATACTTTATAGTGACCCTGTATTTAACATTAAATTTCGGTAGACTTAACTCAGCTCAACTTTAAGTGAATGTTTAATTAAATTGTTGAGAAATTACTACTGCAGTCCAAAATAAACACAATCACAACATTTCTTTTCGTTTATTACAGGATACATAGTAGGTAACGCCGGGCTGTGGTTAGTACTTTTACAGTTTGCCATAGCATATGCAATCATCATATTCACTGTGACCTCAGTTTGTGCGATATCCACCAACGGGGCAGTTGAAGGCGGAGGTGCTTACTGTATCCTTCTCTTGTATAGTTAAACCTCTCAAAGCAGACACTCCCTTTAGAAGGGCAGTTTTGCATGCACCAATAGAGAGAGGTTGTTCTATATTATAAAAACATCATGGAACTATGCAACTCCTTAACTGCTTCCAGTTATGATAAGTCGAACTTTAGGACCTGAATTCGGTGGCTCCATTGGAACTCTGTTTTTCTTCGCCAACGTCGTCAGCAGCGCTCTCTGCATTTCGGGGTGCGTTGAAGGTCTCATTGAGAATTTCGGGCCCACTGGTACAAACTCTAAATTAAACGCAAGGAATTTTCACTTGGATTTACTCGTTTGTAGGATATCTCGTTGAAGGATGGATAAGCGATGGACCTTGGAGGCAATTTCTTTACAGCACCGGTTTGAACACTGTGAACTTGCTGATTTGCCTCATAGGAGCGGGCATGTTTGCTAAAACCACCGTCTTAATTCTAAGCGTGGTTTGCATTTGTTTGGGCTTTACATTTTTCAGTTTTTTCTACCAAGGGCCCTTGGAGGTGTGTGCATTATTTCATAAAATGAGTCAAAATCGTTCCAATAATATTTTTTTGTCAGGTAGCTATTCCAGATGCTAATAAATTGGTACAAAATGCTACCGTACATGTATTTGGAAACTACACGGGCTTAAGTTCTGCCACGCTGAGAGAAAATATGAATGCCGACTTTGTCAAAGACTATACAACGCATGATGAAACAGCAAGCTTTGCTTCTGTGTTTGGCGTGTTATTTTCAGGCGTCACTGGAATTATGGCAGGTGCTAACATGAGTGGTGAGTTTTTATTTATCGGTTAAAACGAAGGCACTTTACAAATGTGCCCCCAATTTTTAGGGGAATTGAAAAACCCTGGGAAATCCATACCACGAGGGACGCTCTCTGCAATTGTCTTCACAGTAGTCGTGTACTTTTCACTTTCCATGCTGACTGCAGCGACTTGCAGCAGATTTTTACTGCACAATAACTACTTGTTTTTAGCTGGAGTAAACGTTGTACCAGCTTCGGTTGCAGTCGGTTTGTTTACGGCTACTTGGTCTGCAGCTTTAAGCAACGTCATCGGAGGTTCCAGAGTGTTAGAAGCTTTAGCAAAAGATAAAGTTTTTGGTAAATCCTCTTTCAGGATTTAGATTAGATTCAAAAAAAGCATCAACCAATTTTAGGTTCTTTCTTAAGTTTCATACCCAAAGGAACTTGGAGGGGAAATCCAGTTGCCGCAGTAATCGTATCATGGTTTCTAGTTGAGCTTGTATTAATCATAGGATCGCTTAACTTGATAGCTCAGCTCAACTCAGTCTTATTCCTGCTGAGTTATTTGGCCATGAACTTAGCTTGCCTCAGCCTGGAACTAGCGAGTGCCCCAAATTTTCGACCATCATTCAAATACTTCACCTGGCACACTGCTTTAATTGGTTTAATCGGAACCCTGGTGATGATGTTCGTTATAAGCCCAATTTATGCGGCCAGCAGCATTTTATTGTGTTTAATCCTCGTCATATTTCTGCACTTCTTTTCTCCGTCCAAAGAGGCACATTGGGGCAGCATATCACAGGCATTAATTTTCCATCAGGTAATTGGCCTCAGGAAATACATAATTTCAATGTGCATTTTGCTTTTTTTGTCGTAGGTTAGGAAGTATTTGCTGCTATTGGACTCTCGTAAGGACCACGTTAAGTTCTGGAGGCCTCAAGTCCTGCTGTTGATAAATAGCCCCCGCAGTGCTTGTCCTTTAATCGATTTCATCAACGATTTAAAAAAGGGTGGCCTGTATGTGTTGGGTCACGTGGAAGTAGGAGAGGTAAATAATTTAGAGCCGGATGTAGCGTTGGAAGTGATTCCTCACTGGTTGAATTTGGTGGATCACTTGAAGGTTAAGGCTTTCATAGAGGTCACCGTTGCTCAGACGGTGCGGGAAGGTTTACAGCATTTAATGAGGCTGTCCGGCATGGGGGCTATGAAACCCAACACCGTGATCCTAGGGTTTTTAGACGAAGAACAATCGCAGGATTTCTTACGCAGGTACGAACTTTAATTTTAATTTAGCTTCATTTGGTTTTACTGAGTGGTGCGTGGTTTGCAGTGCCGAGTCTCCATATTTGAGTTCCGAATTTAACGATGACATTTTTCCTATGAGTACAGAAAATAATTTGAAGCCTCAAGAATATGTTCAGATGATGAACGATGTGCTTCGAATGAATAAAAATTTATGTCTGTGCCGAAACTTTTTTAAACTCAGCAAGGAACATAAAAGGCAAGTTATAATAATTGATACAAGTTTTATGAATTTATGGAGACAGCAATCAATTACAGGAACGGTCAAAAACAATACATAGACGTCTGGCCAGTTAATCTTCTGCATCCTGGTGAAAACGATGCATTTGACACCACCTCCCTCTTCATGATGCAGCTGGCTTGCATCGTAAACATGGTGCCTCAATGGCGAAAGTTGATTTTAAGAGTTTGTGTATGTGACGAGACTCGTCAGGGATCGTTCAGTTTAAACTCGAACTCACTATCTCACTCGGATCGATTGAGAAAGTTGCTCAAAATGCTTAGGATCTCTGCCCAACTCTTTCCTGTCGTTGAGTGGAATCAAGTAATCGAATCACAAGAACCGGAAGACATCAACACTTACCTTAAAAGGTTTGTAAAGATTACTTTCAAAATCTTTAATGAAAAAGGTCTACATTTCCTTTGGTTTTTAGTGTAAATCGTTTACTTCTACAAGAATCTTCGAATACAGCGGTGACATTTATTTATCTTCCCGCTCCACCGACAACTGAAAATACGGCTGCCATCTACTTGCCAATGTTGAAGGCCATAACGCAAGATTTGCCCCCGACAATTTTAGTGCACGGAGTTGGTACTGTTACCTCAACGACCCTTTAGTATTATCCTTTTAGCGAATGTTTGTATTTTATTTTAATTCTTCACGACGTATTTTATTTAATTTATTACTTTCCTAGTAATAAGAACAAAGCGAATGCTCTTCTTATCATGTAAGCAAATAAACTGTGATGCACGCGTCTTTTTGATAAAAATTGTATTTTATTATGAGATTTTATTTTTGTAACCGTGAGAAAATGTTACTTCCACTATTGAGCAATATATGATGTAAAAGAAATAAATAAATGATCGTAATTTTTGGCGTTGGTTCTTATGTGAATTTATCATCTCAGACGTTATTAAAACTAAATTGTTATGATCGGATGTTTGCCATGTGTTGCCATGTGCACTTTTCATTGTTCCTAGTATTCCTAGTAACCATGGCAACGCTCCGAAATGTCTGAAGTCTGGTAATGATGTTGGCGACACATGGTTCTGTTACTCACCTTCATCATTTTTCTTCTGATATAAGAATAGTAATAGCAAAATAAAAAGAAGAAAACGTCAAAAATACGTCTGCGAGAGATCAAACAAACAAAATGACACGTCGGCTCTGAAATTTAACGTTGAATAATCAATGTTCGTTCATCGCAGTCTCATTTAAAACGTGAAATACACTAAAAACTATCTCCAAATTCAAATATTAAAAATCAGACTATACAGGATGTCGCTAAATTACTCGAGCATGGCTTAACCACAGATTCCTGGGCTCAAAATAAGTTAATTGAACCCAACATATCTATATCCAAAAGTGCTTTGTTAAACCAGTATTCTGCGTAAAAATGGTTGAAAAAAAAATTCTAATAAAAGAACGCTTGAACCAATTTGAGTGAATCACCTTTCCAGATGGTTTTAGTAATCTAGTGCGAAAAACAGGGTTACCACAACGCAATCCAATAACTTTTTGAGGTTAAGAAAATAATTAAGTTTTTAGAAAGGAGCATTCAATACGAAACTTTCTCGCGTCTTCTAGGTTTTATTACAGACATTTTTTTTTTTTTGGTATAAATTGATTTCTCTTTTTATCTTGAAATCATTGAATTTGATTTCTGAAGTAGGTTTTGGAAAATAAAGTTAGGGGTTTTTAGTACCAATTTAGGGGATTTTCAATTAATATCTAGGGGATTGATGGATTGGCTTCACTGTTACAGTGATTTGTTGCTTGTTGTTACACAAATTGACATGAAATGTACAGTAGCGGAAAATAAAACCCGGCTTTTATTGAAGTTATATTTCTGTCAGAATAAATGGATATTAAACGTCAGAATTATTTTGCCTAAGTACTAAACGTCAAGAATATTAAAGTCAGGTTTACATTGTAGAAATAACGTGTCCGGATTTTATTGGCCGCTACTGTACATACAAGAATCATATTTAAACATTACATTTAGACTGCGTTCGTTTATTCCACTCCTTGGAGCGTATGATCACATCTTTCTCACTAACGATTTTTAACCTAACTTTTTATCTCGCTCATCCATTTGAAAAATCTTACGTTTATGTTATTTCGTGTGAATAGATCGCCTGTTATCATAGAAATAATATAAAGAAAGATTTTTAAAACGGACGAGTGAGATACAAAATAGGTTAAAAATCGTGAGTGAGAAAGATGCGATTATACGCTCCAACGGAGTTGAATAAACGAACGCAGCTTAAGTCAGACGTCAGTGTTATCGCTCTAACCTTCAACTGTTTCAACCTTAGTGAAGTGTTGTGAATGACAAAAGAACAATTTCATTTTGAATTGAATTATGAAGTGTTGGTTATAAACTGTCACGCTAGGATAATAAAAGGACATTAATCTATTCGACTGGCGGCGTTTGAAAACATTCTTTTCTATGACAGTTCTCATTAGCGGCTTGGTGGCTCCATCTATACAATTTTGAATTAAACACAGTGTTGCCAACCGGTAGGAGTGAAATATCGCCACAATCAGAAACGAAAGTCGCTGATTTCGTTACCAAAACCTAAGAAAGTCGCCAAATGGTCGCTACTTGACTTACATAATAAAAACGGACAAATAACGGTTTTTAACAATTTTTTTACAGGTGTATTAGTTTCTAAATATTTGACGTATTTAACATGAAATAAAATTCAGTAACAAATGATTTTTTTTTAAATTGAAAATAAGAAATCCATTCTACTTTCGGCTAATGGGAAGCACGAAATTGTTTCTGTTTTGATTGTCGGGTTGCGGGTCACGATTTAAAATGGGCATCCTGTATAATACGAATGCGCTCCACAATTTCTCAAAGTTTCTATTAAAATGGCCCTTGCGTATGTTTTTAAAATTATCGATTGCGTTATTCAACAACGCCATCTGTTGAAACTTGCCAGTAGTCTTCTTTACATTTGTTTCTATGGGGGTGATTCACTGGTTTTGTAAAGTCGATAGTTTTTTGTTCTTATTGGTTTTTAAATTTTAATAAATTAAACATTCGCTTGTTTTTTTGTTTTTGTTATTATAATTTTTGAATTTGATTATTTTTGAATTTTTATTATTTTGTTTTCATTGTTTCTTACCATTCTTCCCAATTAAAAAAAAAATTATCATAATCTAGTGAATTGTGCTGAAAAACCGACCGTCTTTTGTTTCCGTTTTCTTCAACTTTAATGTATTTCTTACGACTTATCTCGTTTTTTTTTTTTTCAAATTTATTTTTTTAATTTATAATCCACCCAATTTTGATCTAATTTTAGATTCGTAAAAAAATAGCTACTTTTGGTTCATTCCGTGGCAACCGCCGCTACGTTGCTACGGGCTTCAAAGTGTCGCTATGTAGCGACAAATTGTTACGATTGGCAACACTGATTAAACATACACCGTTGTCATACCATTCGACTAAAATACCTACTAGCATAATCTGAACAGGGCTTTAGATATATTGTGCGCTATGCTTCCTGCTGGTTCTTGCATTCTCGATTGATATCAGCATGTGAGTGAAATGGCGAATATCTTTGAGTACTTGAGCTCATGTACGCAACAAGGATGTCAAGTAGTCCTTGATCACGTGATGTAAGCGTGATGTAATGGTGGTCATACCATGCTATTTTTTGAAAACAGACCAAGGGCCTTATTCTCAACCTGGGGCCCTCTCTCTACCCATTCGAAAAGAATCGCACGCGTAATTGACGTCAAAATGTAGACTCTTGTACAAAACTATACAAATCGTTCGAAAAGTGCGTCACTTTGACGTCATTTTCGCATACGAATCTTTTCGAACAGGTTGAGAATAAGGCTCGTGTTCGAAAAGTTTCGTATGCAAAAATGACGTCAAAATGACGCACTTTTCGAACGATTTGTATAATTTATATACATTATAGTATATAGAGTCTACGTCATTTTGACGTCAATTACGCGTACGATTATTTTTTTTTAGAAAATTTAAATTTAAAGAGGAGTATGTAGTTCTAGACTGTGGTTATGTTTTGAAGGTAAATGACAACACTTTTAACGTTTATTACGATGTTTTGACATTAACATAAGTTTGCTTATTTCATGCCCACTCTGCATGTTTTTAATAAATCGCATGGTATATGCGTACAGTCATGCGCACCTAAAATGCACCTCCTTCACACAAACCTCACCCTTAAAACCTTATGGTACAAGGCTCATAGTACTGCCAAGTCGTAGCATTTAAGCTGTACACACCCTCTCACTCTTATGTTTGTCTACAGGGAATCTACGGAGAGTTCATTATACATCGTCCAGAAAAAACTGCTTTCCATGGACGTGATGTCAAAATTTTCATCCATTGTCATGTATGCAGTGAAGTTATCTACTTTACCTACATGTTTTTAATCCATCTTTGCATAAAATTTACTTACGAAAACACCCGACAGATTCTGAAATAATAATATGCTACGCGGTCTTGAAAAAGACTATTTTCGGAAAATTACTACAGAAAATTCGTAAACTAACAAAAGGACCATCAAACACAAGTGTCAAATAATGTGGCTAACATCAGAGAGGAACTAAGGTTGACGCACGCAAGAAAAGTAGTTTTTTCTGGACAATGTATAATGATCAGTCTGTACCTTAACTCGTCATTGTTTGTTTGTTTATTGATGACATCCAGAGACAACCTGGTTGTCTCTGGTGACATCTATGGGTGGCGTTTGAAATTGAGCGGATGGAGATTTTGATCGAATACGAATTTTCCGGGGGCAAAGTTTAATTTACACGCTCGAAAGAATGTAGTAATAGTGATTGGCATAAACGAAAACGTGTTTATTTATTCGCGAATTACGTCATCAATTTATCTCTGCGCTCTTTTCAAGGTGATCAATTTTTCATTTGCTAAAAAGCTTGACCTTTATCAGGGGTGGTTTCAGCAGAATTTTGAAAATAAAAAAATGGTTGAGGACTCAAGAACTGCACAATGGACCCTCGCTGGAAGTTTAAGCCTGGCAGTAACCATCCCGTGGATAATTTACAAAGTCATGCGAGCAGTTATACTTCAAAAAACTTATAAGGATCTAGCAGGGAAAGTAATTATTTCGTTTATTGTATGGTGTTCAGAGTTGTAGTTAATTTGCTGTGTATTTCAGGTTGTCGTCATAACAGGAGCAAGTTCTGGCTTGGGTGAGGCCTTGGCGCATGAATTTTATAAGCGCGGATGCCAAGTCGTCCTTTGCGCTCGCAGACGACAGGAGTTGGAGAGGGTGCGCAACGATTTACTGCAGAATCACTCGACGGTCCCCACACACCACCCCATCATAATACCACTCGACTTGAGTGACATAAATGCCTTACCCGCGCAGATTGACAAAATTTTGGTAATCACCGGACACATCGATATTTTGGTAAATAACGGGGGAATATCTCACAGGGGAAAGGTCGTTGATACCAAACCAGATGTCGATATTAAAATTATGTTGGTAAATTACTTCGGAGCAGCAGCCGCAACGAAAGGTCAGTGAAGTTTTTTAATATTCCTTAAATTAGTGCAGTAATTTAAATTACAAGTAGTTATTGGTAATTAAGAATCAAAGAACAAAAAATTGAAATATATTTCAGCTGTCCTGCCAGGTATGATTTCGAGAAAAAGTGGCCACATTGTGCAGGTCAGTTCGATACAAGGCCTTATCGGTTTACCAGGGCGGTCTGCATATTGCGCATCAAAACACGCCATGCAAGCGTTCAGCGATAGTTTGAGAGCCGAAGTAGCCGAGCATAACATAAATGTAACCATTGTCAGTCCCGGTTACATACAAACACAGCTGTCCGTAAATGCACTGACTGGCGGAGGTGGTGCGCACGGATTAATGGATAAGGACACTGCTGAAGGTTACACTTCTGAGTATGTTGCAGAAGTCATTGTAAAAGCGGTGGTGCAGAAGAAAAAGGAGGCTGTTATAGCTCCTTTGTTGCCTCGAATTGCAATCGGTTTGAGGAAATACATTCCAGATTTGTATTTCTATGTTATGGCACGCAGAGCTAAAAATGTGTGATTTTCTTTCAGTGTATATATATTTTTTTATATAAAAAATGTGCGGGTTCTATAGGCCTTGTACTTTAATGACAATCTCTCATAATTTGATTATTTTGTGATATCAAATTAAGATGTAGTGTTAAGCTGGTATTAACATATTTTTTACTTTTCACATAGTATTATAGTATTAGTTTTATTCAGCAAGTGTTAACAATTTGAAATGTATGCATTCATCAGTGGCTAACAATCGAGGGGTGCAGCAGGTGCAGTAGATAGGAGCCCACGAGCTAGGGGCCTTTAGGGTACAAGTAAAATTTGTTTTTTTTTTTTTGTAGATACACGTAAGTGTCCCAAATGAGTACAAATTGAACAATTATATGAAAGCAAAATAATATTAATGTAACTGCTTTTAGTGTTAGGAATTTTATTTTTTTTTTCATAACATTAGGAAACAAATAAATAGTTTACTGTCAATTTTCTACACGAAACTTAAAAAATGTTTTAATGTTATGGTAATTTTATAATTTACACACTGAGGAAGCAACCGTTGTGAAACATCTTTTCTATTAATAAACGACTGTGAACTGTGAAACATCTCTATGAAAAATTAAAGAATTTAACCAAAGAATATTTGAAAAAAGAAAAACAAAAGAAATTAAATTATAATGCAGGAATAGGTAATAAAAATAAAAGACGAATAGAGAGCAAGCATATATGTATCTGCAAAAAAAATATATACAGGGTGACTGACCATTGTTCTTCCAAAGAAAAACCACGATAGGAAGCGTTGTTCAAGAGTACGGGAAAAATGTTTTCGATGTAATTGATCAATAATTAGCCCCAAAATGACGATGCCCTTCTAGTTAAAAATTGGAGGAGTAGATGAACGAAATAAATACCCCCATAAAAGTTTTATGGTAGGTACGGCGGCATGGCTTCGATCGCAAATTTGACCTTCAGGTGGAATTTCACATCAACTCCGTTTTTAGGTCAACGACAGACCTGTACAAAACTAATTAGAAAATATTTATTTGGCAAATGTATGCAAATCACCTGAAATAGATTATTCCATACATAAACATTTTTGACAACCAGAATTTAAAACATTATAGTCGGTAAATACAAATACTTTCGTAATCTGTTAATTATTATAATTTTGTTTTGTGTGTGACGAATTAATATTAACATAAATCTATTAAAAGTTTAACAAATTCAAGACGTGTGTGCAACTCCCTATCCCTATCGATAACGCTTCGTCATCTCGTTAAAACTCCGCGCCCTGACCATAAGTATTCTTTCACTTTGAATAATTTTTTCGACTTTGTATTAAATTCTTAATTAATTATAAACTATTCCGTAGAATCTTTTTAAACATGATCCCGTTATCTGTTCATTTATTCACGTATGCGATTAGATTAAAAAGTACGTATATCATCGCCGACGTTTAAAATAGCTGTACATAATGGTTTTTATAATCTAATAAACAAAAACGCTTTTCGGCGATGAATTTCAGGTCTAATAAATCGTTTTACATTTTCTCGTAATCTGTGATACGGATTCGCATACGCGATTTGATCAACAATAGTATTATGTCTCCGACGACGATAAGCGGTGCAAGTTGATGCAAGTGAAATTGGGGAGAGTTGGATATACTCGCTGTGCGTTGTCTTTGTTTAACACACATAATCAGAGAACAAACAATACATAGCATATGTCGTGCGCCCCTGGATGTTACGAGACATGCATTGACCCCCGCGATCACCAGCTGGTACAATCTGCTCTAGTAAATAACTGCAAGAATTAAAAAAATTATTTAGACAATGATTTGTGAATTTGTTATGCTTATTTCTTACGCAATTTCAGTTATTTTAGAAATGACTAATAATTACGTCGAATTTGAAATATATGTATTCATCAGTGGCGTAACGATCGGAGAATGCAGCGGGTGCGGTAGACACGAACCCACAGAGCTAGGGACCTTTAGTGTACAAGAAAAATTTGGGTTTTTTTTGAGATATACGCAAGTGTCTCAAATTGAACAATTATATGAAAGCAAAATAATGTTAATGTAACTATTTGTAGGTTAGGAAATTTATTTGTAAAAGGAAATTACATAATTTAATAATGACAAATAGAAAGCAAGTATATGATATGTATCTCCAAAAAACATATATAGGGTGACTGACTATTGTTCTGCCAAAGAAAAACCAAAGTTTTATGGTAGGCACGGCGGCGTGGCATCGACCTTTAAGGGGAATTTGACAGCAACTCAGTTTTTAGGTCAATGGCCGACGTCGTAAAATACGAACAAAAATTTATTTGACAAATGCATGCAATTCAACCGAAGCAGGTTATTCCGTGGATAAACATTTTTTAACAACCAAAAATTTGTCGGCGATGAATCTCATGTCTAATAAATCGTTTTACATTTTCCAAACAACCCCAGTATTTACATTTTCTCGTAATCTGTGACGCGGATTCACATACGCGATTTGATCAACAATTGTATTATGTATCAGAAGGCGACAGCTGGTGCAAGTGAAATTGGGGAGGGGGGAGCTAGATGTACTCGCTGAGCGTTGTCTTTGTCCAACACACATAATCAGAGAACAAACAATACATAGCGCATGTCGTGCGCCCTCGGATGTTACGGGTCATGTTTTGACCCCTGCGATCATCAGATTTAAATCGTTACGATATTTGTTTGTGAATGAAGCAGCTTGTACATTCCGCTCTAGTAAATAACTACATGAATGAAAAAAAAAACTATTTACACAATAATTTGCGAATTTGTTATGCTTATTTCATACCCAATTCCAGTTATTTTAGAAATGACTAATAATTACGTCGAATTTGAAACATCTGTATTCATCAGTGGCGTAACAATCGGCGAATGCAGCGGGTGCGGTAGACATGGACTCGCGGAGCTAGGGGGCTTTAGGGTACAAGTAAAATTTGTTTTTTTTTGCAGATACACGCAAGTGTCCCAAATTGAACAATTATATGAAAGCAAAATAATGTTAATATAACTATTTGTAGGTTAGGAAATTTGTTTGAAAAAAAGAAAAACAAATGAAACTACATTATAATGTATGAATAGGTAATAAAAATAAAAGACGAATAGAAAGCAAGTAATGATATGTATCTGCAAAAAATATTTATATATAAGGTGGCTGACTATTGTTCTGCCAAAAAAAAAAACCACATATAAGAAGCCAAGTCCGAGAGTATGGGAAAAATGTTTTCGCGATAATTTATCAAAAATTAAAAAATATGCCCCCATTAAAAGTTTTATGGTAGGCACGGCGGAGTGGTATCGATCGTGAATTTGATCTTCAAGTGGAATTTCACATCAACTCTGTTTTTAGGTCAATGACCGACGCCATAAAATACGAACAAAAATTTGACAAATTAACAAAATTATTTGCGAATTTGTTATGCTTCTTTCTTATGCAATTCCAGTTATTTTAGAAATTACTAATAATTACGTCGCGTAAAGAAACAACTAAAACTTCTGTTCCCAGCTGTTAAACGTGTAGGTAATAAAACGAATTGAGACGTGTGTCAAGGTCGCATTGTGTTCAAGCGAGTTGTCAATAAAAAACTTTATATTCCTATTATACTGCCGCATTTATAGAACGTTCGTATGCAATACCACATTTTGATTTTGTTTTGTTTTTTAAATTAATTATAAACTGTTTTGAAGTAATTCTTTAAACATTTTCCTCGTAATTTGTGACATCCATTCTCTTACGCGTTTTTTTTACGGGACAATTGTCAGTCACCCTGTATAGTACAACGCCTTACGTAATTTAATCTTTGAAAAGAAATTATTTAAAACATAAATGTAAACAAAGTTTAATTATAGGAATGCGAACTGTAGAACACAAATTTTCTTCCATCCGACAAAAGTAATAAGAAGAGAATACGCAAAAAACCAAAATTAAAAAAAAATAATCAGCGAATAGTTCGATAGTCAAAGGACTAACAGAAACAGAAAATAACACAAGATTTAATTCCATACAAAATAACAAAAGAGAGTTGAAATAACTGACGATTAAGTACAGAATTAGACGAACAGAAGATCGACGATTATTTTCTGGCAGGAAGCGATTGAAGATCAAATAACTCTAAGCGAACAAAATGAATAAATATGAAAAATGAATTCAATGACAAATTAAAAAAACAAAAGCAGACAACAATGAAAGACAGAATTCTGTAAACAGGACACTTGTCGATCTTCTTTTGTTCATTAAAATTCTTTATCTTTTGTTTTTGAATAATCTTTTTACATTCACGTTGTTTGTTTCGCTTTTCTTTTGTTTTTTTTTTCTTGTATTTCATCGATTTCTTTGTTTACTTTTTTGTCAGCCTTGCATCGACTGACGTGTTTTATTTTTGTTTGTTCTTTTCGAATTTTCAAAAGACCACAAAGTTAGTTATAGACATTTTTTTTGTTTTTGCTTTATAGTTGCCTTCGTCATAAAATGTTTCTTTTTCTCAGAATTTTATACCTGATTACAATAAAAAGTATAATCGCTAAAATATTGAGAAAGAAAGGAGTGTGGAAAAAACGCACCAATTAAACAAAAAGTGTATTTAATTACCTAATTACAATTACCTAATCGAAATTATAATGAACAGTTGCCGTCATTTTCTTGTAAATTTGTATTTGTTTTTCAGTTTTCCTTTGCTTTTCGTTGCCTCTGTCGTTTGCTTCGGTGCATGTTCTTCATGCAATGCCGAATAAAATGCTCGAGCATCGACAGAATTGCCTAATATATCTTTCAGTTCCTCCTAAAAAAACGTAAATTAATTACAAATAAAATTTTAAGTTGTCAAATTACTTGCCTCTGTTTTTTTGATTGCACCGCTCATGCTTTTGGTTTGCCTAAGAAACCCATCTATATTTTTGGTGGTAATCCCTGGCAATTTCTGAACAAAATCATAAATGCCCGCATTGTATTTGGTCTCGATGATATCTAAGTCGCCTTCATTTCCAATTGCAACTGCAAACTGTACGTTCGGTTGTTCTTTACCCTCCTAGAATGCCACATCGAAATTAAGTCGCCTTTTACATGCGCCACTCACTTTTAATTCTTCAAATAACTGCGCTGAAGCATACGGGCTTGCGCTCCACACGATCTTCAGCTTGGGAAAATGCAGGGTTAACAGCAGCAACTTCTGTTGCACATCAAAGCTGTTCTCGTCATTCGAAATTATGTAATTATTCTAAAACAACGGCTGCCTTATTTTAACTCCAAAGACTTTTCTGGTGATTCTCACCTGCCAATTGAACGGTCTGTTTTGATCAAACTCGATCAACAACATGGAGTTTGTGTAATATCGACTCATTTGCACACACTGTTGGTATAACCGGCCCGAGTTTAATGAACCGACCAAATCTGAGAGACTCTTTCTTTCAACGCAAATATCCGGAGTTAATATATAATCACCCACCTAAAAAGAAAATTAATGCAAATTGTAGACTTGTAGCGAAAGTGTAGTGCGTACAGTGATTGTAACGGGTTCAATTTCGATGCCTCTTTTATGTATGAGTGCGGGCAGTTCGCTTCTGAACTCTCTCATATCAACAATCACAAACTGTCTGACTCGTTCAACGTCAGTTCTACCACCTTGGCGGGTGTTCACTTCCGGAGTGGTTAGTTCTCTCTGTAGAGCTATGCAGTTGTCTGTTTTGCCATCTTGGTCTTCAGGTACTATCATTGTCTGGAATTATCAGTTTAAAATGTGTGTGTGTGTACAAGTGAGTGAAACGCACAGATTTTGTTTCGATTAGAAACTCGAATGCCTCCTTCTCTCGTCTTAAGATCGTTAAGTAGCTTTGTTCCTCAACAGTTCCCCTGTGAATTAGGAAGAAGATTTTTAGAGACAGTTCCTTTTGTCTTCGGGCTTCGTAGAGCTAAAACCAAAAAAAGAGGAAATGGTGTTGATTTTTTTAATTATACTCTCACCTCAATTTGTCTAATTGCAGTCATGTTGCTGTGGTACATTATGATGTAATTAGGGCAAACCTCTTCCAAAGTTTTCTGTAATGATAAACTGTTGTCTGTTGAAGTGAAGGTTTGAATAAGTATTGTCGGTTTCGCATTTGCTCTTGCGGTATCACACAGTTGCGTGAGATCCATGTTTTCCATCTAAAACGAACTAAAATGATTTTTGTGGATAATCGATGAAATGTGGAAGCACCTGCTCGAATGGTTCGAATACAAAATCGCTTTCTGACTTTGGTTCATCATCGTTATCACCATCAAGTTTTTGGCATGTGCTTTGGGACATCGTCAAGACGTAAGTGCTCTTCAAATCCTCTTCCTCTTCTTCTTCTTTTGGTTGATTTTCATCTTGTGATTTGTCTGATTTTTTTTCTTCCGCCTTGCGTTTCTTTGGAAACTTTGATTCGTTCAAATTCGGTTGAGGAAACTTCTCTTGTAAGTTCGCGCATTTCTTAAATTTTTCCGCTATTGTTTTAAATTTTAGTCCGCGTTTTAAGGCTGATAGGAACAGGTAGAAGTGAGGACCACGTCTTAAAAACTGAAAATTATTTGCATTTTTTTTGTTTGTTTTATTGTATGATGGTGAAACTATACTTGATCTAACTGAGAGCAAGTCTTGTTATCTTGACAGAGAATTAGGATTTTGCATTCTTCTTTGCTTGCTTTTTGCATGTCTGCTGAAATTTCGGTTTTTAATATTTCTGAGAGGGCGTTCCATTTTGGACAAAATTCAGGATTTAATTCTATTATGAAATTAAAATTAAATCAAATTAGTATATTGGAACATGTAATTATAAGGTGTAAAAGCTAGACTTTTTATTAAATATTTTCATTTTTATAATATTTTCAAACCATTAGATGAGACACTCATACAGACCTTGATTATTAGTAAATATTAAATTACTAGCTTGAGTGAACAAGAGCTCTGCTGGTTCCAATAATACCCAAGAAGATGATTGCGCATATTCCTTTGTTCTATATCCGGACACCACTGAGTAAAAAGTCACCGGATCAGTATGCAACATCGTACTAAAAAAAAAAAATCACCGTGAGTCGAAATTAAAGATTAACTTAGAATTCTTCTTACACTATTAAATGTCTTAACGTTTTCAATTCCGATACAAGCTGTCTGCTTTTAAAACTAAGCTGATTCCAAATGAAATCCAACTGCATTTGCAGAATCTTATGAAACGCTTTGCTCAAACAATTTTCTACAGTAATCTCCTAAAACGATCATTTTTATTTAATCCACAAGTTAAATTAAATAATTTATTACCTGCATGTCTAACGTTGGGTTTATACTTTTGAGTTCCTTGACGATCAAGTTCATTAAATCCAACAGGCAAGTCTGTATTTTTGACATCGTGTTCGAAATAGGGATATGTAACTCAATTATTTGAGGCTGTGCAAACAAAATGCATGAGACAGAAAGTGACGTTAAATTTCGTTTGTGTCTTACTTGATGCTGCTTTAATGTCTGCAAGACAGTTGAGTGGAAACGGGGCCAAAGGTACAGCTCTTTCACCATTAAGGTCCTCATTATTCTTTCGACGTGTCCAAACCCGATGGTAAAACTTTGAGCATTGTTTGAAAAAGCTTTAATAAAACCTGTCTACATAATTAAAAATATTTTTTGACCTTCACACACGTTTTTGGTAAAACAAAAAATACCTTATTTTGTTGACGATACAATCTCAGTACGAATGCCTCCTGACAACTTTCCAAAACACGGTGGGCCCTTAACACTAAGAAACCGGTGATTTTCTCTATTGGGATTCGCTTTTTTAACATGTCGACCACTAAAATACGGGTGGTCACAAAATGGATTCCCCCTGATAAGTATACATCTTCCCTGCAACATATTTTTACAGTATTTTCTGTTCAATTCAAAAAATAAAACTTATCACAGAAGCGAATGCTTCATTTTAATTTCATATAAGTTTAAGGAAGTTGAATTTAGTTCCGGAAAACGTACACAGATGGCGCCTCCTAACAAATTTTGTTGTTAGGTCAGAAAGCGATCGCAGGATGTCGCTTTTCAATCAAAACAAAATTAAAATAATGAACTGTTCAATTATTATTATTACAAATTTTGTGGCAATTTTCAATGAACAAGAAGGTGCTTCAATTTTTCCTTTTTGTTGTCTCTAAAAGCTATCAGAGATATGAATATTTCATTAAATTATACTATCAGAAATTTTTAATTTGGCGCTTAAGACTTTAAACCGAGAAATCGTACACAGATGGCGCTACTCAATCCATTCTTTTTTAAATTCAGTCTGCAACTAATTTTAGTTTTATTTTTTAATCTGATTATATGTATATTAATTTTCCTTACTTTTCTCTTCCTGCAAATCATCAGATAATTATCAAATTGTTAGATAATATGCGTTTATGATTTTAGTTCGAGTAAATGCACAAAGATGACGCCACCCAATTATATATTTTTTAAATTGGTTTATAATTAATACATTTTCCCTTTTCCATTTAACTAAAGCTCATTTTTTTATTTTATGTTGATAAAATCGAGCTTTTGCTTTTAACTTTCGTGAAACAGTTTTGCCGCTTGCAGTCGGAGGTCATGTTGTATCCTATACTCAGATACATAAAAAAAAATGAACGTTGCACTTTAAAAAATAAAATCTTCACGTTTAAATTTGGCGCTTACGATTTTAAGTCGAGTAAATGTTCACAGATGGAGCTACGCAAACCAGTCTTTTATAAAACTACTTCGCAATTAATCAATTTTATTTTTTCTATTCGTCAGTTTTTCTTTCTATTTTCTCTAAATAAGTTAGTGTTCCACTTCAAATCATACCGAGTGATTTTTTTAAATTTTTTATCAACTCTAGCCGTGGAATTTGGACGGCATGTCTTAGCTTCACTATAAAACAGCATCAAGGTGTGTAATGACGTACTCTTCACTTAAGCTAAGACATGTCGTCCAGATTTCATGGGAAGAGTTGTTGATAAAAAATTTTAAAAATCACCTGGTATTTTCAGAAACCTTAGATTTAGTTCGAAAAAGCGTACACAGATGACGCCACTCAATTCAATTATTAAAAAAAAATATGTTTGCTTTTTCTATTTAAATCTTTATTCATTTCCCTTTCTACTTTCTCTAAAAATTATCAGAGAAGTAAATATTTTCGGAAATTCTGAATTTGGTACTTATTATTTCAGTTCGAGTAAGTGTACACATATGGCGCCACTCAATCCAATCTTAAAAAGTAGTCTGCAATTAATTAATTCTATTTTTCTATTTAACTGTTTACTTATTTTCTTTTCTATATTTTTACAAAACTTTGAATTTGGCGCTTATGATTTTAGTTCGAGTAACTGTACATAGATGGCGCCATTGAAAAACTACTTTTAAGAAATAAGTTTGCTCTTAATTAATTTTACATTTCTATTTAATTATTTATCAATTTCCGTTTTCATTTACTCTAAAAATTATCAGAGAATTGAGTGCTTAATTTCAAGTCATTAAAAAAAAAATGAAATGCAAAGGAATAAACGAAAGTTAGATTCTCGTTTAGAAATCGTCGTTTTTCATTTGTTTATAGTCAAACTCAAAGAAACAAATGAGATCTTGATTTATTTGACTTTTTACTTACAGGAAACAAATGAAAGTTAGATTCGCGTTGGAAATCGTAATTTTTTAATTGTTTATATAAAAACATCAAAAGCTTCTCCTAAGAAATCATCAGTTTTTGTGTCTATAGAAAGACAACTAAAATAATTAAATGCAAAGAAATAAACGAAAGTTCGATTTTTAAAAACTTCGCGATTTTTCATTTGTTATTATTTGCTTACATGAAGAAAAAAAAAAATAGTGAAACGCAAAAAAACAAATGAAAGCTTGATTTATTTGTTTTACTAATTAAAAGAATGAAATACAAAGAAACAAACGAAAGTTAGACTCTCGTCGCAAGTCGTTTGTTTGTAGAAAAACAAGAAACAATATTAAATGCAAAGAAACAAATGAAAGTTTGCTTTTCAAGAGCTTCGCGTACGATATCGTCGATTTTTCATTTTATTTGTTGCTTACAAAAAGAAAAAAATAGTGAAACTCAAATGAAAGCTTGATTTATTTGTTTTACTAATTAAAAAAAAATGAAATACAAAGAAACAAACGAAAGCTAGATTCTCGTTGCAAGTCGTCGTTCTTATTTGTTTATAGAAAAACAATAAAAAATTATAATTAAATTTTTTTATCAATTCATGCAATGAAATCTGGATGATATGTCTTAGCTTAAGTGAAAAGTACGTCACTACATTCCTTGATGCTGTTTCACAGTAAAACTAAGACATGCCGTTCAAATTCCACAGCAAGAGTTGATAAAAAATTTAAAAACCAGTGCCTTATACCCGAGTTTAAAATATTAGTTTGATAACTTAAAGGATGTAGAAGATATTGCCAAGAAAACAATATTTTCCACCCATCTTTCAGGCTTATAACTCCCTTATTATTCACTATAACAGAGTTACCTTATTTCTTGATGTTCTATTCACCCTGAGGATATTGGGAGACAATTCTGAATCACCATGTATATGTTACTGAATTTTATTTAATGTTAAATATGTCTTTAGTTACAAATATACTTTTCTCTTTAAAGAAATGTTGAAAGCCTTATTTGTGATTTTTTTATTATTCAAGTTAAACAAACCAATTTAACGACTTCCTTAAGTTTTGTTAGCGAAATTAGCAACTTTTGTATCTGATTGTAGCCATATTTCAGTCCAAGCGGTTGGCAACACTGATACTCAGACGGCGTCATTAAATTCTAACACTTTCTTCAATTAGTTTACAATTGATTAATTTTACTGTCCTATTTAATGATTTATTAATGTTACTTTCTATTTTTTTCTGAAAATAACTTGATGGCTACGTCTCACCTGTCTGATATGTTTGTAGAAGAAGTCGTATGATGGACATGTTCGCTCTTTAACTTCTCTATAAAATATTTCTCTTCGATTTCAGTGCAGTTTAAGACAATAACTAGATTGCCCGGATCACAATACACTTTCAAAATATTGAGAATCACAACGTCCATACTCAAACCCCTACAAAGAAAACTATGAATATTCATTTCCAATTGTGTTCTGATCGTTTACTTTGCGGCCACAACTAATCCATCATTGCGAAGGACGTCTAGGAAAATCTCGGTTTCAAATTCTAACATTTTTGTTAGATCTTTGTTATTTAGCAGGTTTTCGAAGACATCGTCAGACATCCTTCAGAGGGTGGATCTAAAAAAAAGCAAAAAGTTCGAGTACTCATTACTATTAAATATAAAATGCCGAAAGACTTACTGATTTCTTTTTAACTATAAATACGTTGAAGTTGAAGGCAAACAAAATTGCACATAACCTAAAACTTATTGCCGGTGCGTTAAATTATTGACGTACTTTTTTGTATTTGAAGTTGAAAATTGCCAGATTGCAGTTGCTTTGCATAAGCATTAAAAATTGTTTTGGTAATTAATAAATTTCATAAATTCATAATGCTTGAAATCGCTCAAATCACTAAAGCTCAAGATAAATTATGTTGGTACTACTGACAGCTCACAAAATTGGCAACGGTAGTGGCGGGAACAAAGAGTTAAATTAAAAGTCAATTGAAATAAATTAAAAATGAGAGTTGATGGCCTTTTATTTAAATATTTTTTTAATTATAAATAAAACGCGCCATCATATAGACAAAAACATAGTGAATGTGTGCGACTAACTTCACTTCGATGTGTCATTTGAATTACTCCTATCCTAGCATATGTTGTTGACAGTTCTTGTTCTGACTGTCTTCAGCGAACATTGAATTCAATTTTAACTAATTCTATTTTATTGGAACATGTCCGGCACCACGGAAAAGTTTAACCTGGTCATAGTGCACGAGAACTTTCAGATTTCGTTATCAGACGAGGACGATGTATCCTTGAGGGCGTACCTAGACAGCTACGAAGAATTAAATAAGTGCGTGACAAGTACTTAATTACAGTTTAAACAATGATAGTGACTTAATTTGCAGATTTTTTAATTTAATGGGAACAGTCTTTGGCTTCGTCAGCAAAGACTTAAAATCAAAAATCGACATCCTCGCAGAACTCTTGCAAAAAGAAAGCAGCAGCAGTAATTTTATTACTGCCAAACAAATGTTGCAGTATGAGAAGGAACAGGATCTGTTACGCAAGAAAGGTTACACGTCTGGCAGCAGAACACTATTGAGGTTGCACAGAGGATTAGGTTCGTGGTACTTACTCATATTTTAGAGTTGTGCTTCGTTATTGTAAGTTTTTCCCTCTAGATTTCATTAGGTTGTTTTTGAAAAACATCGGCGAATTGAAAGATGAGGACAACACTTCAGTTGTGTGCAGAGAAGCGTACGATCAGACTTTAGCGAAACACCATCCGTATGTTGTAAGGAAAGGAGCTCAACTTGCCATGTATACAATGCCTACCAGGGAAAATCTTCTTAGAAAGGTTCATTTTTATTGTTATAACTTTTTCAAGTCTGTAATACAAAGCTTATAAGCTCTTAAATTAAATCAAAGCCATCTGAGTTGTTACTCATTACTCATGTAATGTTACAGGTGTGTGGTGAAAATGAAGAAGACATAAAGAATGTGTTAAATATCCTTCCACAGACGTTAGAAGTTGCCGCTAATGTTCATAGTAGAATAGAGAACTTGTATACCTTATACGATTTACATTCCTTACCATAAAGTATTTCCTAGTAATGCGCTTTACTTAAACAGAAAAGTAAAATAGTGAAATGGTGATTATTTTTTTAAGTTTTTATACAATTTTCGTATTATGTGCACTTGAGTTGTTTGTTCTGAAATGTGAAATTGTTCGGCCAAATGTTGCGTTGTATTTATATAAAACATATCATAAGTTCAAATTAAAGTCCGTAAATGCTATATTCGTACATCGATTTGGCTTAATTATTACTCATATGTGTGCATTGCAATATTCAGACGCTAATCATTGTCTATAACATTTAAAATGTATAGGTATAAGTACATTGTGAAACAGTGTAATGTAAGATAATGTTGCATGGGAGCTACAAAAATGAGAGATTAAATTTTTTTCCTGAATCAGTCTCCTATATTTAAATTACCTTATGGCAGTTTTCAGTGCGAGCTCTTTTGACAATCAATCCTTACTAAGACAGTCCAATTCAAGAAAGTTCTAATACTTATTTATAATTTTTAAATTATTATTTACATCAATTTTTCTTGTTATTTATCGTATCTTCCTAAAAATAAGTTTGCGTTTAAATATAATCTTGTGTTTATTATTTTTAATCTTTATCTTACTCTACAATTACGAAATAAAAATGTATATATACGTTTCGTTCATAATTGTAGACATTTACAATGATGTTCAAGGCGGTCGTGGACAAAATGTAAAATCGAAAACTAGGTTTTATTGGAATATAGATTTAATTTCGATTTTGAAAACAAACGAACGCGTTTAATTTATAATTTCGTTAACATTGTGCAAATTCTGCGTTCGCATTTCATTTGAAATGCGAATTTTAAATTTCGCGCGCATACACAGCGCCATCATTGCCCCTTAATAGCCGCAAAGAAACCAGCATTCATTATCGGATTACGCATTTAAGCATGTAAGTACAACACTAATGCGCTATATTACAAATAAAATATAATTAATACAAAATATATTTTGCTTATAATCCATTCGCATTGTATTTTGTAATTGATCAAACTGTAGCAGCGCCCTCTATTATTTTAAGAAGCAGTTAACGAATCAAATTCGGTACCGGAATATTTTACGTAATCGCTAGGGCTTTCTGAAATTAAAATTTTCATATGACTATTAAGTTCTTCGTTAATTAATTACACAATTAACACTTCAGTCAGGTGTTTTAATTTCGAATTTCCGCTGAATCGAAATGTTCCCTGGGAAAACAAAAGACGATCAGTTTCTGCAAGTGCCTTGTTCGATCATGTCGGTTTCGGTTATGTGTGTTTTGCAGGCGCGTTCTTCTTTGTATTTGTAAAAAAAGTAAATTGTTATAATCGCGAGTGTTTGAAGTTTGTTGTGAAGTTTTAGGTATGGATGTGCACTTCCATTAACTCGCCCGTTGTGCCCTTGCGTGGCTCTAAAGTAGAAATTGGTCGGTGCGTCGCCGTCGCGTCGTTGTTAAAGTTGTGTATACATAACTATTTTGGCATGTAACGACTCAAATTTAACAATACAATTAATACAAAATTTAATTCATTCGCATCGTATTTTGTAATTAATCAAACTGTAACAGCGTCCTCTATTATTTTAAAAAGCAGTTAACGAATCAAATTCGGACCATAATTTTCACGTAATCGCAAGGGCTTTCTGCAATTCAAATATTCCGATGACTACGATTGTGCATTAAGTTTTTCATTAATTAATTACACAATTAACACTTCAGTCAGCTGTTTTAATTTCGAATTTCCGTTGAATCGAAATGGCCCCTGAGAAAACAAAAGACGATCAGTTTCTGCGAGTGCCTTGTTTGATCATGTCGGTTTGTGTGCATTTTGCAAGCGCGTTCTTCTTTGTATTTGTAAAAAAAAAGTAAATTGTCGTAATCGCGAATGTTTGATATTTGTTGTGAAGTTTTAGGTATGCATGTGCACTTCTATTAACTCGCCCGTTATGCCCCTGCGTGGCTTTAAAACAAAAATTACAGACGACGCGTCGGTGACGCACCGACTAATTTAATGTTCAAATTGTGTATATCGAACTATTTTGGCATTTAACGACTCAAATTTAACGTTTTAAATGTGTTGAAGTGCTTGTGATGAGGTGGACAATCGAGTTTTTGTAAAATTCGAAAAGAAAGCTGAAACTAGATTTCGCAAGGCGCATGCGCAAGGTAAGCTTTGCTTTTTCCTTTCCCGGGGTGCGTTCATAAACTATTCCCCCGAGAGCGACTTGGGCGTGTAATTGCATCTTTCTCACTCGCGATTTTTAACATATTTTGCGTCTCGCTCAGTATGTGTCGAGACGTCTTGTGTTCACATCACAACGGGCGTACTTTTCACAACCCATTTTTAAGTAGAGCGTAAAAAATACGCCCGTTGTCATGGAAATTATGTAAACATAAGACGTCACCACATAACCGAGCGAGACGCAAAATATATTAAAAATCGTGAATGAGAAAGATGTGATCATCAAATTTAAACGCCAATAACCGACATAATGTTTTAGTTTGTTTCTTTTATGCGATTTGTTTAAATCATTAATGGTGGATTTCACAAACGTTACTTAAATTTAATCATGGGTTAAAAGTAAACGTTACTATGGTTACATGTGCTGAAGGTATAGGAATGATTATTCTTAAGCAATGATTAAGTTTAATTGACTTTTGTGAAACCCAGTATAAATATTTTTACTTAAATAATTAATAATTACAGAAATGTACATGTGTCAAGATTTAGTTAGAAACGACTTTACACTAACGTATAAGATAATAATTGAACAGGTTTTTGTAATTGAGGAGGTAATCTCCTTCTTTTCTCATTTCTCTCGAGCGTCGGTTGTTTATCCATTTCATCCGTCATTAACTCATTCATCCTATACACAGAGTCTTTCCTTTTCCATGTCTAATTTCCCCAATTTGTTATATCTTGATCCTCCATGGGTTTTCCCTTTTTTCCATCGCCCTTCTCACTAGCTTCATCCGGTCCACTCTCCTAATATGTCAGTACCAATTTAGGCTTTTTTAAAATTGGTTTCCAGTAATATTGGTCCTTCTGTAACGACCTCATTTCTCATTTCTCTCCAGTAATTTGCCTCAGTTCTCAGCAGCTTCTTTTCTCTTTCAATTGTCTTCTTACCAAACATGTAGTGAGTGCATAGTATATCCTAGGATCTTTCTTTGTTTGTAATTTCTAATTCTATTCTTCCTTCATTGGTAAGTATCACCCAAATATTCATGTGTTGTTATCATTTCCAGGTTTTTTTTCTGTGAATCCTCCACTAAAACTATACCATCAGCGAATAATACTCCTCACAGTGTCATTCGCATCAGATTTGTGTACTCTACTGTTGTCAGTTGTAGGTGTTTGCATATCCTCTTCGTATTCTTGAGTACTCTATCCATTATCATTGTGAATAAAAGTGGGTTAAGGGTAACTCTACCTTCCTGCGTACACACAGATATATTTTTTTATATCTTCAATATTTTCAACTCCTCCATTTATCCCCATTTTTATATAACTTTGCGCAATGACGATATCTTAAATATCTAAAAAATAAAAGTAATTGAAATGTTTATAGGATTAACATTTGTATGTTTGCCATGCATTATGTATTATGTATACAGACTACAAGATTGTTTTTTTCTTTTCTTTAGCTTTTTAATTTTTAATTTTTTTTTTTTTGGTTAGTTTATAAGTAAAATTATTGTTTTAAGGTTGGCAGGTAGAGCATCAGTATGCTTCATTTTTGTAGTAAATTGATGCGGATTCTTTCGGTCACAAGATACCTTTACAGATGTAATTAAAAATGTAACTTACTTCGCTAGTTGATCTAATACATTATTAAGTGGAACATTTCCAGAAAAATTGCATTAGTAAAACCAATTCATAAATAAAGAAGATAAAGATATACTGAATAATTATAGGCCTATCAGTTTGATATCAGATTTTGAGTGTGCCATGCACTCCAGGATAACAAATTTCATATCAGTAATGTATTACCTAAGTACATAATCAACATAATTTCGTAAAGACTGATGTATCGAAATCGCAATTTTGTTTTCACGAATGAAATCTGGAATTGTTGGGAAGAAAAGGACATTGCTTATGGTTTTTCCCTTTTTATTCAAAGCATTCATGCAAAAGAAACACATTATTTTACTGAAAAATCTGGAGAATTTTGATTCATTACTTTTAATTTTACGTAAGTTAATGTTGTTTATTCATTTTTGGGTTGGTTTTCAAATTTCCAATTTATAGAAAACTCTTAAAATACCTTTATTCATGTTCAGTCGAAATACAATTTTTATCATTGTAATTGTAATTGTAAATATATCAGAGAATCATAAACTTAACAAGAACAATAACGCCCTGTATTGTTTTCATTCATTGATGAGCTATTTCTGCAATTAATTAATTAATAAATATAATGATTTTTTTAAACAAATTGTTTTATCAATGTCCCATTAAATTGCCTATTGTTAATTTTGCTTTGTGCCGTCTATGGTAAAAAAGTGCAGTATTTAAATTCCAATTCCTTTCAATCATTTATGAACACACTGTACAATGCCTGTGCGAGTAGTGGATTTGGGAAACCCTGTACATTTGGCCGGATAATTTGAATAAATTTTTGTTTCTTGTTTCACTACAGTTTGTGAAATTGGAACTACAACAAAAACACTGATAACACATCATTCTGAGGCACTTTTTTAATTTGTGATAAAGTAAAGATTCTACGATTTTCTATGATTTATATTCTACTGAATAAACGCTCTAAGATTTCCGCTTTTAATTAATTCTGTAGAATACGAACGAGTAGAAACCTTGAAGCATTTATTTAGTAGTCATTTTGTTAATTAATAATTTTTTCAGTTATTTAAACTATTTCCACGTATTTTACATTTGACAGAACCAATATTGACTGCGTTCAGCGAAAGATAGTGATTACTTTTGCGAAGCGGTTGATTGCAGCGAAATAAAAGTTGATTATTAGATTCACTGACCCATCTGGCAAACAAATTCGGTAGATTGGTCGAAAATCTGAAACATTTCAATTAAAATTTTATTTTAATGTGACTAAGAATGTTTTTTTTTAATAGCAAAACTTTTTAATTTAGATTCTATATTGATAGCTACCTGGTTGAATGTTGGCAACAGTGCTTTGACAACGTATAACTTTATGTATTATATTTTTCGTCAGTATACAATAACCGAATACGTTGGCCTAACCTCAAAGAACAATGCATTGATTAACGCAAGCGCCGTACCTTCCTTAAAGTGTGATTTAAAATTGGCACTCTTTTAGTAACTTTGAGAAATGTGTAACGTCAAGTTATGTAGCGCTACGGAGCGCTGTTTCTGGCTGAACGCAATCAAGGAAGCGTTACGAATTCAAAAATTTTCGATTCATCCTATATATATATTTTTCGTATAATTGAATTTTAAATTTAATTCAATTCAATTTTAATGAATATTAATTTTTTTCTGGCTAAAATAATCTCCAGTGCTTTTAAAATTACAAAATAAATAATTTTTTATTGTTACATCACCATGGGTTTTAATAAGCAAAAACCACCTACTTTTTATATCAACTTCAGTGTCATGTATTGACAGTTGAAGAAAATAGCAGTTGTAAAATATTCAGGCAGGAAAGAACAACTTTACCTAAGTAATGACTTTTCTGTCAACATTTCGTCCGTAATGATTAATGATTTAGAAATGTCGGTGTTTTTTTATTAATCACTTTTTATCACTTTAACTTCTATTTAAATTTGCTATGTATAATAAACAATTAAAATATTAATGTAAGATTAGATTGGCGGTCACACTTGTTTTGATCGTTAATGGTTCGCAGAAAATTAAATCCAAGTGAAACGAAAAATCAATCAGTTCAAGTACACAAGATCCACCGAGCCCCATCGAACTATTTGTTTTCTATAAATAGCTCCTTATCTTCCTACAAAAAAAATCGTTTTATTGATGTATATACGTCGAAAAAAAGTTACACAAACTCTGGGGATTCCCAGTAAAATAAATTACATAATTGCAGATAAATTGTGTTATACAAGAGGATAACTGGCTTGCGTTGCAATTCCACAGTTGTTATCTCTGTTTCTTGCCATTTTTATGTAACCCTGGTCACCCCATGAAGTGCCCCACGAATTCTTGACCAACCAGTAGTCTTGACCGGATTCTGTGCCATATCCCACGACTAATACAGCGTGGTCCAAAAGAGTAGAACTGCAAAGTGGTTCATAATATACGCCGCTGGAATAGGAACGAAAAGAGTCGAGGCTCGCGTCGATTGCAACCGATACCGGTCCGACGGTTGCGACTGCTTGCTGCAATTCAAATTCACTGCCTAGTGTGATAATTGTAAATCCTGTAACCGTCATTTCATCATAGGCCGGATTGTATCTGCACTCGTCGTCTATTCCTTCGTAAGGATACGACGCTTCGGTGTCGATTCCATTGTTACTTTTTACGTACTCAAATGCGTACACAAAGGAACCACCGGAACATCCGAGATTTCCGAAATTTCCGGAACAATCCACCAAGTTTTGTTCACTGAGAGACACTAGTTTTCCAGTTTTGCGGAAGTGTTGCCCTTCCATTGAACCGGTCTGAAATGAATATAAATTTTTCTCAATGAAAATTTTGATGGTGGAATATCACAGATCACTGCTCGGAATTAATACTTACTGCACTGAAACTCCAACACGATCCACATTCTTTTTGATCTTTAATTGGCGTTACATATCCTTGGCTTCTCCAATCGATCGTATCCGGTACGTTAAAATTATTTAGAGGAAGAAAGGTGACGGCTTTTTTTAATATCGCAGGATCGATTGTTGAATTGTAACCGTTTAAAATCTGTATAAATTCAGTGTGGAGCAAGTCGCTCCATTTATTTATTTTCATTTTGAACGTCACCAATCCTTGCTCGTACAGCTGATTATGTACTGCGATCAAGTGGGCGTTTTCCATGAAAATTTTCATGCGAAATTGCTCTTCGGTTTCACTTGCGTACTCCTTCTTATGTTCCAACTGTAATAAAAAAAAGAGTTTGCAAAGAAGATTTTAAAAAATAAAATTCTTCAGATTTTTCTTAGGATCTGTGATGTTTTAACTCCTTAATTCAAAACTTATTCTTTAATCAGCCTTTTTTTCTAAATCAACTCGATTAATAATCTTGTGTATATGTTATTTTGTTTTACAAGAGAACTTGTTAACACGAAGATTATTAAATTAGTATGAAATTTTGAAAATTTACTTCGCGGAAAGAAAACCCGAAAAAAATAAAAATAATGTTCTTTACTTCTTTGATCGTGACTTTTTTGCTTTTCTTGAAACCTCCCAATGTTCTACAACAATTTAATTCTTTTTAGCAATTTGGTTTTAAGGAGTGGCATAAAATTATCACAAATGAGCATCTGGGAATTACCGTATTCCCGAATACTTTAAATAATTTTGTAACGATTCAAAAAGTACTGATTTTGTGTTCACGATGTTTACATTCTTGCAATCTTGCAAACTAGTTTGTTGCATTTTCTTGATAAGATTCAGGTTTGATATCTAATTTTTTCCTTATTTTATGTTTATTCTACTAATAAAGGTAGGTTTTTTGTACTTACTTTGAAGGCCGTCCATTGTTCATTCACTAGGTCATAAAACGACACTCCATTTGTGGCCGATAGACCGATGGCTAAAAATATCAGTATCTTGAAAACCATTTTTTCACTGCAAATCTCCCCTACACTCTATCAGTGCGGCTCAAAAAATAAATTCAATAGTCGTTTGCTGATACATCCCGTATCTAATCTTATCATTGACGTTGTGCATTTTGTGGACTTCAAACGTTTGATATGTTTTTCATAACGGTGCTATAAGTTGCAAATTTTTGAGAAGTGGAAAGTATTAATTAAGACGGAATCAATAGAAGAATAAATTAAAACTACTACAAAAATGGAATACCAAAGCGTAAAGTGATTCGTCACAAATGGAATTTGAGTTCTCTATGAATTCAGAAAAAAATTATGGTAAAAATAATAAGCCGTGAATGTGTACAAAATAAAAGAAACAAAGAAATAAGAATTTGGTACATTTTCATTAAAGGGTCCTTAGAATGTTTGGCGTCATGTTTGTAAAAGAATTTATTGGGAAAACTCTTATAAAACATGTTATGAGAAATGTGAATGTTATTTTATTGACTAAACTCAACTCTTTTGCTTTATGGCCTACAATTAACATTACAGATTATTTCTTTTCTCTTAATTTCTTGAGCCTGAACAGGTGGTTTTCAAAGTCTAGTCGATTTTCGAAGGTTCTTGTATGATGCTCGTTCTGGGAATGTTTTCAATCTGTGCTGTAGTATTTATATCGACAGGATTTTCAGTTACTTCTTTTTCAGTAAACTGATGAGCTTTTTGGGCAGCTAATTATAACTGTGAGCTCAGCTCAACTTCAGGTCCGAAGGCAATAGACTGAATTTCCAGAGTATTAATAATTTTTTCGTCGAGAAAATATGTAATGGTAAAGTCAAAGGCTTTGAGCCATGGTGTGCCAAAAATGTTTTTGGTATTAACGACCAGAAGGCGTAAAAACCTCGATCTTGGCCAACCACCCACTTTTTACTGGGATACTTTGATTGCAATAAGTTACAAAAGATGCTTTATTTGATTTCAATGGTGGTGGTCCTAGGACTTTATACGTTTAAAGTCCGATGATACTGGAGGAGCCTGAATCTAATAAAAATTTGACTATTTTATCATTGATATAAACGTAAAGTTTAGATCGCAACATCTTGCAATCGCTTTTTCCATTAGGATGGACAAATTGCAGCCAGTTTGCTATTTAGTAAGTCATCCCATACGAGGCGGGCAAGCGTGCAATTGCGAATAACTAGGACAGGTCGGTTTGGTTTGCAGTGGAATTTTTGAGCCACGTTACTACTGACGAGGCCTCAAATAGGGTTGAAATAGAGGATGCAATCAAAACCGTTATAATTAATTGATGTGAACGTTGACAAAGTGCTTCTCGTCTGTCTGATTCTTAGGAACAGACTCATTGTTGTGATTTAAATCTATGCTTATTTATTCTTCAATTTGTAAATTAGAATTGAATTAGTTTGATACAAGCATGGCTAGGCGTACGGAAATAATATGACCTTTTTTCTTACAATGGTTACAAGAAGCTTTCATAAATTGACAGGTTGAACGTTTATGCTTGGCGTGATAGTCAAGGCAGGATCTGTAGAATAACAACATCGGGTTCGGTATTGACTTCTACGTTGATTGTAGTCGGATGAAACCTTATTCGCTTCCATTTGATCCGTATGATCTTCGACGCTAAGTATCTGTTTGGCTAATTTAGTAGTTTCGAAGGTAGTTACAATTTGCAAAACTTCTTCCAACGAAGGATTTGAAAGCTGCTGTACAAACAACGAACTTGTTCATGGGGAAACAACGAGGAAAAATGATCACACTCTTCTTTAGGACGTGCAAATCCACAATCCCCAGCTAAACCATGTAAGTTGCAATCATTGGGCGCATGGTTGTCCTGGTTTCATGGAAAATTTATTGAATTTGTAACGTGACATAAGGATATGAGGTTTAGTTTTGAAGTGAGCTGTCAACCTTTTTATAAGCTCAGTGTACTTCTTGATGGTGAAATCAATCTGACCATATAATTTCGGATAAGTCGATAAATCATCTCCAACCCACCATAAAAAAGGCTCGCTTATGGCTTTCATTGACTTGATGGGCTTCAAAATGCTGATTCAATTGATTAATGTATGTGTCCCAGTCGTTCGATTGGTTGTTGGCGTGCAATTCCGGAACATTAGTTGCTGAAGAATGAAAGGTTCAAGATACTGATGTACTTAAATCGTGAGCAATCTTAATAAGTTCCATGAAAAAGGCACGATCACGTTCTTTCTGTTCTTGTTTTTTCTTTTCGCGTTCTTGTTCTATCATTTCACGTTGTTTTCGCTCCAATATTAAAAATTTCTCGACGTTTGCGCCTCCTGAGGCTATTTGAACTAAGAAATTAAGTAGATTTTAGCATTAATATTTGTTAGTAATATGTCTCACTGCTTGCTGTGACACATTCAGTATTTGTTGTTTCAATTAAAAATGTAAAACCAAGCATGTTTGACGTTACCAAATTATTTTCATTATCGAATGCTACTTTTATACAAAAAAAAAACTGTGAATAAGGGCTGGTCTGACTTTGTGTGTCTTATTAGATTTCGTACATGCCAGAAACATGTTTACGCTAGTGAAATGTTTTCGTTAGCGTGTGTTTACGTTATCGAGCATCTACTGTACTTACATCGAAGCGAACAATAATTACGACAGGTAATTAGGTCGCTTTAAAAAAATTGAATTTTGTTAGACTATGTACAAATTTGTGTCAATAATTCATCTTTTATAATAACAGAATTGTTTCTCATTGAACGTCGCACACAAAACGAAATTATAATAATTAACAAACCAAATAGATTACGAATATGTTTACTGATTATAATGTTTTAATTTCTAGTTGTCATCGCCATTTATTTCTTATTAGTGAAGTCTATTACTTATTATTAAAATATTAGCGATAAACCGAATAAACGACATAAAGAAAACCAACTGATTAAACTGCAAACTCATAAAAAGATGCCGAAGGGTTTATGATGGAGACACGTTTCTTGTGGAAATAAACTTTATTAGAATTAAAATTAAAAAGAAATTCTAGGAATCCTTAATACGGAATTATTTTCGTGTTGTAGTGATTTATTTGTTTATCTGTCAAAGCAGGTGTTCAAAAGCCCTTGTTATCTTTATTTTATACAAATTGTATTGAATAATTTACTTCGGGTGATCAGCATGCATTTGTCAAGTCAGTATTTTGGAGTTCGTATTTTAGCTGATCACGTCAATTCCGTTTAAAGATCAAGTTCATGTCCGACGATGCGCCGCAACAATCATAAAACTAGAAAACACTTTTATTATTGTATTTATTTCGTTCATCTACTGCTCTTTTTTCAATAATTATTTCTGGGAAATTAAAATACTTTCTCCTATGTTCTGTGATGTTTATTGTTTCACTATGTTTCCTTTGCTAATCTATTCAAGAATCACCCTGAATGTGCGCTATGTCGATTCCGAAATCTCGTTGAAGATTTACTTCCATTCTAGTTAATTTCTTTATGGGTGTGTGAAGTTACATGAAATTTCAAACTTAAAATTTATTTCCTTTCGTTTACCGATGGTGGGTTTGTTTGAATATATAAAAACAACTATTTAGTACATACGTTGTGTAATCAGAGCGACATTGTCCCTGACTTAAAATAATTCAAGGCTCATGAATTTTTAGTCTAAACTTGTTAAAATTGCCAGTTACGTAAATGGCAAAAAAATGAATAAATAAGGTTCCGAGAGGCAGAGTAGTGTTAACTTCGGTGGTGAGAACTTGTGTGGCGCGCCGGCCGAAGAATTAAAATACAGGTTAGTGCAGAATCAATTGTTCACATACACTTTAATGATTCTGTAATAATAATATCGCTAAAATACAGTCGGTATCAATCTGCCAATTAGGTAGCTAAAAGTCGGTACAGTTTGTGATTAAAATTAGTTAATGGTCTGATAATCCGTTTTGACCGGGCGGGTCATTACGTGGCATTCCTGAAACCTACTGGGTGGTTATCCCCCAGTAAGCTGTGAGGAGGGAACCTGGTGGTTATCCCCCAGTAGGCTGTGAGGAGGGAACCTGGTGGTTATCCCTTGGTTCCCATTGCACCACCTACAGCGGGCTATGGTTATCCTAGCCGGGGATTGCCAGTCTATTATATTCCTGAAACCTACTGGGTGGTTATCCCCCATTTACATATGGTTGGACCGGCACGTTACTGTTATTGACGGTCAAAACGTTACATAATGATAAACGTAATCGATTTATGGAATTCTGATATCTGGAAAATGCTGCAGGCGGTTTATTCACGTAATTTCGTAAGGTAGTTATTCGACATTGCGACCCCGTGTACAAAAAAAAGAGAAAAATAATTATTCATTCGAATTTAGCGTTTGTTTCAAACCTTAGTCTTACATGTGAAATTTTGTTTATCTTTAAATCTGTTCCGATCGAAAAATCACGTCTTGCAACAACGTGAAGAAAAAAAAAAACGTGAAGGGTGGATATTTCCGATAACTTGAAACAAGTCGAGAAGTAAGGAATCTGCATACATACACTGCATATTATAAAAATAAAATAAAAAATTGAGTAGTTTACGCTCCCATCTCACAACAATATCGATTTTTAGCAAGTCATTCGCTAAATGACAACAAAAAAAGATATTACAGTACCTCATATTTTAATAAAAAGACACCGGTGATGAGTCAACACTGCAGTAATACAATGGTTCTTTGCGTGAAGACATGAACAAGCACATTCTCCTCGTGTACCCCAACGATTAATGATAAAATAATATTTGTGCGTTAAATATTCCTCCAATTATAGATTTAAGTGAGTGTAACATAGTTCGCGATTTGTAATTTGTTTTGATAAAAAACAAACTTTTGACGAGGGTTAATTGGAGAACAATTTTAATTTCAGGTGTAGTGTTTGTGACTAAGTTATGTACCATTCCAGTTGAGGATGGATCTAGGGATGTGGGAACTTCGAATAAAATGGCTACAGGATTTAGGAGACCATAAGGTAGGATTTTTTTGTTTATATGAAAATATTCTGCTCCAATTTGGTAAAACTTACGCCTTTAAAAAAAATAATATATGTAAAATAAAATCTTAATGAAATAATTAATTCTTTACATGCTATTCGCTTTTTTTTTTTAATACTAGAGGTATTTTAAGGAAGATTCATTTTCTGGGCAAGACTAATATTTCAAATTTCTGAAAGTTTACTTGCGCGCCATCTTTGTTATAAAGCCACAACCCTTTCACACCGATGTCTTTCGGAAAAACTCTGCCAATTTGTACTTGACCATTATAATTAGCTCTTCCGATGTACGTAACCACTTTGCTTTCTGAACCCCCAATGATTAAGTGATAATCAGTCAGCAGATGCAATTCATCTGCACTGGTGCTTCTCCATTCGAATTCTGTATTGCGTACGCTGCAGAGAATCTAAAAAATTAACAAAAATTAAAAAGATAAATTCCAAGTTCTGGTTTTATCTGCCTACATAAATTTAAAGTATTGCCAATCAAGCTGGAATTAATCGAAACGTTGAAGGTATTAATTTAAACTATTTTTTGGTCTTCAGATAAATCGTACTTACTTTTACGTATGTATCTTCATGTGTCTTTACATCTATGGACCCCGTTCCTCCTAATATTCCTGGGATAATATTTACGGGAAAGAGACCTCTATGTATATAGGAGGGCATTTGCCCTACATAGGTTTTTTTTCCGGTCTCGGTGTAGCCTCCATCAACGGCATCTTTTGGTATACCACCGAGGTAATCCCTCCAGTAATAATCTACACGAGGAATCACTATCAGTTATCAAATAGATGAACATGAAAGTCCTCTCACCTGCTTGAGTAAATTTATCTTCCAGACAAATGCATTCTGAAATAAATTGATATAAATTGCCAATAATCAAGCTTGTGAATGCAATAAATTATTTCAGTTGCTTACCGATTGCAGAATTGTAATTGATACTTAACAGAACAAGCAAAAATCCGAGGACCCACATTTTGTTTTCGATTTGAAGTATTTGTGTTGCTCTAGAGAAAATTTTTAATTGTTTGAAGAGCTTCCGTCTAAAGCTAAAGATAATTTTGGGCTTTGCTTCGCTATCTATCTAGTAGTACAGAGCGGAAATTTGATAAATTGATTTGCATTTCGTTTTCGTAGAATTAAAGTTGAACTATTTCCTCTGTGATAGACTTAATTAAATTTAAAATAACTTTCCTACAAGTTATGTAAATATAATGTATTTTTAGTTTGTACTGAGGGAACGTGAAGAAAAAACGTCTTTAATGAAATAACTGTAACTTGTATATTGCTTGTTTAGTAAAATATACAAACTGCCAAATTGCCCTTGTCATGTTAATGCAGAAAACATACAATTTGGAAACCGATTTGTAATACACAGAGGTTGACATGACGGTCAGAATTAGAAGTATTAAGACTTCAATCAAGTGGGATCAGCTCACGCGTCGCATATCCCCATTCTTTGTTGTTGCTCCGTGTATTTCTTTATTTGCTACTATGAGAAATAAATCGGTTTTCATATTGCATAAAGATTAAATACAAATATGATGTTGCTATTATCTTGGTAAAACTAACGTCTCAAACTCGGTAAACCTCATTTGTTTTCCTTCCCTGTTATTAATCCACAAGCCTTCTCCACCATCAATTTCCTTCGTGTGAATTCTACCAATTTGCACTTGGTCTATGTAATTAGCCCTCCCGATGTATGTAACCGTTTTCCCTTGAGACCCCCCTATTATCCAATGATAGTCAGTCAGCTGATACATATCACTTGTGGTGACGGGTTTCCACTCAAATTCCTTGTGGCGTGGGCTGCAGAGGATCTAAAAACGACAGAGATTCATCTAAGCAGAAATATTTGCAAATTGGGTTTACCTTTACGTAGGTGTCTTCGTATACTTTTTCAACTATGGCCCCCACGCCTCCTTTCATTCCGGGAATAAGGTACACGGGAAAAATCCCAATTAGCTTATAAGAGGCCATTTGTCCGACGTACGTCCTATTTCCAGTTTCGGTGAAACCCCCTTCAACAGCGTCATCTGGTATCACGCCGAAGTAATCCCTCCAATAATAATCTAACCAAAAAGTCAGTGGTAGTTTTAAAATATGTGCAGCTTTTAAAATTGTCCTCACCCGCTTGATTAAATTTAACCTCTCGACATGTACACTCTGAAATATCGTAATGTTATCGTTTTGTTATTGTTTGTGATAATATTAGTCATACGATGAGAATGCGGGCCAACGTGTTTATAAATGAGTCAAGTTGGCTTTGAAATCCAATTTGAATGTGCCGCCTTGTTCATATTGTTTGAATGGATAGTAGGTAGCGTGTGTTTTCATTATCAGTCAATAACAAATGACTTATAAAGATTGCTGAAATTTGTTATATTTTTGCATATTCTTGTTTTTTTGTGTATTTTTTAAGTCTATGGTTGTTTTGTGTTTGTGTAAGCCCAGGTAAGACTTACTCTTATCAATGGGGAATGCGCATCTCGTCACATTTGACTCAGAAACATTTATAAACATCCTGCATAAGTATCGTTTTTTTTAAAATTATTTTACAAATCACTATTAAAAAAATATTAATGAAACAAAAAAACACAAAATTGAATTTAAATAGTTTTTAAAATATGTATCCATTGTTTCAATTTGTTTTCGATAAAACAACAGCGATTATTTAAAACGAATTTTGCAATTGTATTTATGGTTTCCTGGCTGTATTTTTTAAAAATGTCTTTAAAAAGAGTATCTAAGATTTAAACTTCTTATAATAAAGTCACTTACCATTCGTAGCAAAACCATGTCGCACGATCGACAAAGAAAACGCGACTGCAATCATCCACATCTTGTTTAAATTTGAATTAGTATACTAATCATGGTCCTTATATAATGGTGATTTGGCTTGATTAAACGACTTCTTACTTAATTTTTTATAACTTTTTAAATCAAAATTTATTGCGACTTCTTCAAATAATGCATCTTTAATTGTGCTCTCATTTAAACTGATCTTCATTAACTCCAAGGACGTTGAATTTAGTTTTGATTAATCATCTGGATTTCCAGGATTCACTTCGCAGATAATTAATTATTGTTATTAGTGGCATGAATGATTATGATCTTTTCAAATAGTTTTTCAAAATTATTTTTCACTTTGTTGTAACTATAGATAGACTTGCCCAATGGGATATTTTGGTTTAGTTTTTGGCAAACCAAATTTAAAAATGAAAATTTGTACTTAAAGTATGAAGTATATTATGTATACATTACAAGAAAAATTGTGCAAAACAAATTTTTTATGCCTCATATTCTATTTGCTTTCGACTTTCTTTCCTATTTTCTGGGTAGGACTAATATCTCGAACGTCGGGAATTTTTCTTGCACTCCTGCCTTGTTAAAAAGCCATAAGCCTTTGTTTTCGCCTATGTCCTTTGTGTGAATTCTGCCAATTTGCACTTGCCCCAAAGAATGAGCCCTTCCAATATATGTGAGCGCTGTGACTTGTACACCCCCAATCACTAAGTGATAATCAGTTAGTAAATGCATATCATCTGCAGAAGTGGTTCTCCATTCGAAATCCTTGTTTCGTGGGCTGCAGAGAACCTGAAAAAATCATCAAATCAATTTTTCTATAACCAAATACCAGGTATTTAGGACAAGGTTGATAGAAAATCTACCATAAATTCTCTAATTAATCGACTTTGATTTTTTAAAACTGTGTAGTTATAAGTGGATTTACTTTCACGTAAGTGTCTTCGTAGACCTTGTCAACTATTGTTCCTGTACCACCTTTCTTGCCGGGGATGAGAAAAACAGGATAAAGTCCAATATATTTGTAGGAAGCCATTTGCCCTACATAGGTCCTATTTCCGGTCTCAGTAAAACCCCCTTCAACGGCGTCTTCTGGTATTACGCCGAAGTATTCCCTCCAGTAATAATCTGAAGGAAAAGTCCACATCAGTTTCAAAATGTCGCATTTAAATCTTTTCTTACCCCCTTGATTGCTTTTGACATCTGGACAAGCGCACTCTAAAATGTCATTAAAACATTGTAATGAGTAAATTTGAAGAGTAGTGATAATATTAATAATTAAAAAAAAGATACCACAAGCATTCATATTTTTTAAATTCAATTTTTTGAACTTAGTTTTAAAAAAGCATTTGTGCATTCCGTAATGTGGTATTACTTACCAGTTTTAGTAGAACCAAATCGCCCTACCAACAGAGAAATCAACACCATAAGCACCCACATATTATTTCGATTTAAATTAAATATACAGAACGCCTCTTATATATGCAATAATCTTATTTATTCATTTAATTTTTAATTGTTTTGAGAGCTATCTCGTTTAAATGGTCCATAAACTACAATTAAGTTGTTTATTTTTGTTTTAATTACTCCATGCAGTTGGTGAATACAAATCGTTTAAAATTAATCTGTTTCGCAGTTAATGAAACGGGCGTTTTAAGTGGTATTAATTTTTTTGTCATTGCGTTCCACTTTAATTAAAATGATTAATAGAATAGAAAAATGTAGTTCTTTCTTAGAATGAAAATAATAATAAAAACTGCAACTGATTTTTGATCTCAGAAGTAGTTTTGTTGGAAAAATTTCAAGAAATTGCTTTATTAAATAAATAAATAAATTTCCAAGAAAATTTAGATCGTGGCAATTACAGTTTCTATGGGTATCGGTCCTATAACAATATAAAACAATATAAAAAAAAATGCATCACTACCAGTCCTTGAATTAGTGATATCAGCTCAAACCATAACAAAATGGAATCGTTTATGTTTAGTACAAAATGGCTGACAATTTGATACTTTATGTAATTTTTGCACAATTTCGATTACATTAGTATTTATTCGGTATAACTTCGTTATATTTATTAAAAATAAAGTAATATTTTTTATGGCTATTGCATCTTCAAAAAATATTTAGCTATCATCCATAGCCTACTTGAATGCTGCAATAACCATCAAAATTTTAATTAAAACATTAAAGTTTTAAAACTCAAAAAACTTTTGAATAAAATATCAAGTGTTTTATATTTTTGTAAATAGAATTTTATGCTCTTTTCAGAAATGTAAAAATATATAGGGTGTTCCATATAAAAAATCAAAGTTCTAGCTAATATCTCAAATGTTGAGCACTCTGGAAAAAAATAACTTAGAGCACTGAATTCTGCATGAAAAAGTGCCTTAAAGAAGTCTTTCCAGAAATCAAAAATTTTCATAAACAAAAAAGTTAAGGTTTTTAAAAATCGTAGAATTTTGAAAAACGCTCTGTAACTTCTAAACGGTACAAGACATCGAGACGCGGTCTTCACTATTAATTTTGTCTTCAAAATCGAGCTCAAGGGACCGAGGTCCGTTTTTGTCTAACTCGTCTAAAAATGGGAGTTCCCTATTAAAAGTGTCGAATTTGGCCCATCTGTACAAATTTGTGTCAATAATTCGTCTTTTATAATAACAGAATTGTTCACATTGAACGTCGCACAAAAAACGAAATTATAATAATTAACAAACCAAATAAATTACGAATATGTTTACTGATTATAATGTTTTAATTTCTGGCTGTCATCGCCAATTATTTGTTATTAGAAAATCTATTACTTATTATTAAAACATTAGCGATAAATAGAATAAACGACATAAAGAAAAGTAACTAATTAAACTGCAATATTGGGCCATAAAAAGATGCCGAAGGGTTTGTGACGGAGACACGTTTCTTGTGGGAATAAACTTTATTTCAATTAAAATTAAAAAAAAATTCTAGGAATTCTTAATACGGAAATATTTTTGTGTTGTAGTGATTTATTTGTTTATCTGTCAAAGCAGGTGTTCAAAAGCCCTTGTTATCCTTATTTTATACAATTTATACTGAATAATTTACTTCGGGTGATCAGCATGCATTTATCAAGTCAGTATTTTGGAATTCGTATTTTAGCTGATCACGTCAATTCCGTTTAAAGATCAAGTTCATGTCCGACGATGCGCCGTAACAATCATAAAACTAGAAAACACTTATTATTGTATTTATTTCGTTCATCTACCGCCCTTTTTTCAGTAATTATTTCTGGGAATTTAAAATAGTTAAAAATTTCTCCCATGTTCTATAATGTCTATTGTTTCACAATACAAATATGATGTTGCTATTATCTGGGTAAAACTAACGTCTCAAACTCCGTAAACCTCATTTGTTTTCCTTCATTGTTATTAATCCACAAGCCTTCTCCAAGATCTTCCTTCGTGTGAATTCTACCAATCTGCACTTGGTCTATGTAATTAGCCCTCCCGATGTATGTAACCGATTTCCCTTGAGACCCCCCTATTATCCAATGATAGTCAGTCAGCTGATACATATCACCTGTGGTGACGGGTTTCCACTCAAATTCCTTGTGGCGTGGGCTGCAGAGGATCTAAAAACGACAGAGATTCATCTAAGCAGAAATATTTGCAAATTTGGTTTACCTTTACGTAGGTGTCTTCGTATACTTTTTCAACTATGGCCCCCACGCCTCCTTTCATTCCGGGAATAAGGTACACGGGAAAAATCCCAATTAGCTTATAAGAGGCCATTTGTCCGACGTACGTCCTATTTCCAGTTTCGGTGAAACCCCCTTCAACAGCGTCATCTGGTATCACACCGAAGTAATCCCTCCAATAATAATCTAACCAAAAAGTCAGTGGTAGTTTTAAAATATGTGCAGCTTTTAAAATTGTCCTCACCCGCTTGATTAAATTTAACCTCTCGACATGTACACTCTGAAATATCGTAATGTTATCTATCGTTTTGTTATTGTTTGTGAAAATATTAGTCATACGACGAGAATACGGGCCAACGTGTTTATAAATGTGTCAAGTTGGCTTTGAAATCCAATTTTAATATGCCGCTTTGTTCATATTGTTTGAATTTTAGTAGGTAGCGTGTGTTCTCATTATCAGTCAATAACAAATGGGTTTGACTTATAATGATTGCTGAAATTTGTTATATTTTTGTATATTTTGTTTTTGTATTTTTTAAGTCTGTAGTTGTTTTGAGTTTGTGTAAGCCCAGGTAAGACTTACTCTTACCAATGGGGAATGTGCATTTCGTCATATTTTTCTAATAAACAAATAAATGATATTTTACGTTATTGATACGTCTTTATTTTTTTCTTTTGAATTAATATCAATTAGTCAAGTAAAAAGTGTGTAATTTCTGGATTGATTTAGCAGCTTCTTTTCAGACTCAGAAACATTTATAAACAACCTGTAGTATAAGTATCGTTTTTTTAAAATTATTTTATAATTACAAATCACTATTTAAAAAAAATTAACTGAAACAAAAAAAAAACACTAAATTGAATGTAAATAGTTTTTAAAGTGTGTATCTATTATTTCGGTTTGTTTTCGATAAAACAACAGCGATTATTTAAAACGAATTTTGCAATTCTACTTATGGTGTCCTGACTGTATTTTTTTAAACGTCCTTAAAAGGAGTATCTAAGATAATAAAGTCACTTACCGCTCGCAGCAAAACCAAGTCCCAAAATCGACAAAGACACGACTGCAAACATCCACATCTTGTTTAAATTTGAATTAGTATACTAATCATGCTCCTTATATAATGGTGATTTGGCTTAATTAAACGACTTCTTATATAATTTTTTATAACTTTTTAAATCAGAATTTATTGAGACTTCTTCAAATAATGCATCTTTGATTGTGCTCTCATTTAAATTGACCTTCATTAACTTCAAGGACGTTGAATTTAGTTTTGATTAATCATCTGGATTTCCAGTTTATCTATTCACTTCGCAGATAATTAATTATTGTTATTAGTGGCACGAATGATTATGATCTTTTGAAATAGTTTTTCAAAATGATTTTTCACTTTGTTATACCTATAGATAGACTTGCCCAACGGGATATTTTGGTTTAGTTTCTGCTTTTGCAAATCAAATTTAAAAATGAAAACTTGTGCTTAAAGTATGAAGTATATTATGTATACATTACAAAAAAAATTATGCAAAACAAATTTTTTTGCATCATATTCTATTTGTTTTCGACTTTCTTTGCTATTTTCTGGGCAGGACTAATATCTCGAACGTCGGGAATTTTTCTTGCACTCCTGCCTTGTTAAAGAGCCATAAGCCTTTGTCTTCACCTACGTCCTTCGTGTGAATTCTGCCAATTTGCACTTGCCCTAAAGAATGAGCCCTTCCAATGTATGTGAGCGCTGTGCTTTGTACACCCCCAATTACTAAGTGATAATCAGTTAGTAAATGCATATCATCTGCAGAAGTGGTTCTCCATTCGAAATCCTTGTTTCGCGGGCTGCAGAGAACCTGAAAAAATCATCAAATCAATTTTTCTATAATCAAATACTAGGTATTTACGACAAGGTTTTAATTAATCGACTACGATTTTTTTAAAACTACGTAGTTATAAGTGGATTTACTTTCACGTAAGTGTCTTCGTAGACTTTTTCAACTATTGTTCCTGTACCACCTTTCTTGCCGGGGATGAGAAAAACAGGAAAAAGTCCAATATATTTGTAGGAAGCCATTTGCCCTACATAGGTCCTATTTCCGGTCTCAGTAAAACCCCCTTCAACGGCGTCTTCTGGCATTACGCCGAAGTATTCCCTCCAGTAATAATCTGAAGGAAAAGTCCACATCAGTTTCAAAATGTTGCATTTAAATCTTTTCTTACCCCCTTGATTGGTTTTGACATCTGGCCAAGCGCACTCTAAAATGTCATTAAAACGTTGTAATGGGTAAATTTGAAGAGTAGTGATAATAATAATAATTAAAAAAAAGACACCACAAGCATTTATATTTTTTAAATTCACTTTTTTGAACTTAGTTTTAAAAAAGCATTTGTGCATTCCTTAATGTGGATTACTTACCAGTTTTAGTAGAACCAAATCGCCCTACCAACAGAGAAATCAACACCGTAAGCACCCACATATTATTTCGATTTAAATTAAATATACAGAACGTCTCTTATATATGCAATAATCTTATTTATTCATTTAATTTTTAATTGTTTTGAGAGCTATCTCGTTTAAATGGTCCATAAACTACAATTAAGTTGTTTATTTTTGTATTAATTACTCCATGCAGTCGGTGGTTACAAATCGTTTAAAATTAATCTGTTTCGCAGTTAATGAAACAGGCGGTTTAAGTGGTATTAATTTTTTTGTCATTGCGCTCCACTTTAATCAAAATGATTAATAGAATAGAAAAACGTAGTTCTTTCTTAGAATGAAAATAATAATAAAAATTGCAACTGATTTTTGATCTCTGAAGTAGTTTTGTTGGAAAAATTTCAAGAAATTGCTTTATTAAATAAATAAATAAATTCCCACGAAAATTTAAATCGTGGCAATTACAGTTTCTATGGGTATCGGTCCTATAACAGGTCTAAATAATAAATCGTGCAAATATGTAGAGCTTGGTACGAATAAGACGGGTACAACCAACAGTAATTTTAAAAATCTTCTGCGTTCCATCGAAGTCCGGACCTGCAAAGAGAAGAGGTGCTAAATCAATCCAAAAATTACAAACTTACAATACTTGACTAATTGAAATTATTCAAAGAAAAAATCAAGACGTATCAAAAGATAATAAAATATCATTTATTTGTTTATTAGAAAAATATTTTACGCAAAGAAAAGAATAAATTAAAGAACGTTTGGGTTGTGTGTAACTTTCTTTATTCTTTAAGAAAACCAGCGTAATAGGAAGACATTGAAAGTTCAAATTGTTATTTAATGTTATTTAATATTAACAACATATATTCGTATAGGCAACCAGATTAACATTTTTGTGTTGAATTGAAAATTAAAAAAATTAAAAATAAATCCAGAAGAACTCGAATAATTTTTAAAATATTTTTCCTCAAAGAAAATAATGTTAAAAAATAATTTAGAATATAATAGAGTTAGGGCTGGACAAGGGAGTGATGCAAAAAATATTAATAATTATTATGTTAAATTGATGAGGAGATCTATGATCTTTTTAAATGCCCTGTATAATATTTCTTACCATCAATTTCTCTAGTGCTTTCTCCTGCATAAGCTCGGCCGTTTTCGCCTGATTTTCCTCCAAAACCAAGTCCGTCCTACACAGCAGAATATTTTCTAAAATTTCCAAATCGACGCCGTCCATTCTCAACGTCTTTAAATAACTAAACGTGCCTTGCGCGCCCGGCATAAAATTCAAAATATCAGTAGACCAGTGAGCAGCCCTTAGAACAAAAAGGCACCCCCACATGTGCGCCAAGACGTTATTCTGGGACACCCTATTCAAAGCCCCGAAGCCAGAATTATTCCTGGCTTGTTTGATCGCGGTTAAAAGTATTTGGGCGGCAAGCTCGTACTGTGGGGTGGACAAGTTGATGTTGGCGGTGAAGGCTAGGAAGTTTGAGTCTGCGTGGGGTCGTTTCACCTTGTTGAAGGCGCTTCTGCTGCCCCATGTCGTTACCAGTTGCTGTTGTTTTGGTTTTCTTGGCCCGCGCTCTTCTTGGACAGCTATAAGTATTAGAGACGGTCGAGTCAGTTGGTTTAGTGAATGGTTAAATTTGACGAACCGGATGTGTTCATGTGAACCGAGAAGCATTTTTGCAAGCGACAGTAGGGGCACCAGTTTCTTCGTGCTTTATCAACTACGCATCTACCATCTCCTGCTAAATCGAAGAATTTAATAATTTTGAGGAATAAGCGAAATGAAGACGTGAGATAAAGCAAGTATTTAAAAAAAAAATTGCACACCAATGGATAAAACTAAATTAAAAATATACAGAATCGATGTAATACTCAATCAGGTAAAATTATACAATTTTCTTTTGAAAAATCAAGTTTTAGAAGAAACTATGATATATGGTTTGAAAACTTAGAGAACCGATTTCGAAACAATGTGCAGTTTAAGGTTTACAAATTAAAAATTACATAAGTTGGACATTTAGGAATAGGGATGCTTAGGTTTACTTTCATTTTAGAATAATGAATTGGTGACATTTGAGGTAAAAGTATAGTGGATTCTAAATAATATAATTAAAAGTAAAAAACGTTGGCAGCTACTTCCGGTGTAACTAAATATTTTAGTTACAAAGAACATATACAATGTGTGCCCAGATTTACTTAACATATTATAGATTATTTTTCTCTTTTCAAAAAAAAATGATTTTGTAGAAAAATATTGCTTGCTTTTAAACTGCTGCATTAGTTAGTTTGATTATCTTAGAATAGTTCTGATTTTTTGTTAAAAAGAAAAATACCTATGTAATTAAAATTAATAATTATTGCTTGGGTTAGTTTTGTTTATTCTTCGTTTTTCAACATAGTAGTTTAGAAGCAAGCAAAACTTTTCTATAAATTTAATTTTTTCGAAAAAGCGAAAATAAGAAAGACTACCAATATGTTAAACAAATCTGGACACACACTGTATACAGTATTTGTCTTCGACGTACTTTAGTTTACTTTTTTTAATTTCTAAGCAAGAGAAATGTTCTTTTTAATCGAAAAATTTCCTTCTTTTAATTTTGCTACTAAAATATGAAATAAAAATGTAAAATATTTTTTGATACTTGATCTGTACAGGGCTTAACAATTAAAATGAACAAGTTTCTCATACACACTGATAAATACTTATTTCTATAATAATAGAATAATCATTAAGTGAAACATTTCTGTATTGTTATTGAATTAGCAAATAAATAAAATGTGAAGCAATAAAAAATTAAAAGAAATTTAATTAACCTTGAAACGTCGAAATTAATATCAAATAAATATGTAGGTATATTTTCAGCTCACAGTTTGATTTAGAAATAATTAAATACAGGGTGTGTACTATTTAGAAACATCTGTTTTCGTGGAAGTAAGTTTTTTCTCTTTTCTTTTTTAATATCATCGCTCCAGAGAAATTGAATAAAACTTACATATACAAGTGTAAAGAATGTTCCTTCGAACGCTCCTCTTAAAAAAGCAGGAACACCCATCGCAACAGTAAACACCATAGTGCTTGCCATAAGATCGATCTCCACAAACCCTGCACGGAACTGGAGCGGGTAGAGTTCGACCTTTCAGAGAATTAATTTCGATCATTACTCAAATTTGTTTATTTCACTAAAACACAACTAACAAGTCACCCTTGTAGTACCTATTTCCTCACCGGCTTGGGTTAACATAAAAATCAACAAAAATTCCCAATGACTGTTCTGATATTTGACACTTACTTGCAATTAATTAAAAAAAATTAATAATACTTGCACTTACCCATTTGAAAAACCTTAGAGGTTTCTGCGTGGGCTCAAAACTCAATGTGAGCGATAAGCACAGAGCGTCGTGCCTTTTATATCAAACTTAATGGAATGTTTGACAGTTCCGACATGTAAGCAGCAACCCCCTTCGCAGGTCACTCGAGCACGTGGCCTTTGACGCCTCATTTCGACCTGACAATGGCCGTCACTTCAGGTGGAGTGCTTTATTAATATTTGATGGGGCTGCGCGTCCTAACAATCTGTGCGCCTCATTATCGTGTTATTTTTGTGCGGTCGAAGGGGGTCGGAAGAATAAAAAAAATAACCGACGAGCGTAGGTTTACCCAGAAGTCTCTACCTTCAATATACAGTGTGTTTTAAATTATTGATAATAATCTATTTACTACAACTTTTATATTTTGTAATTATCCCTGAAACATGATAGGCATGAGTTAAATATATTTCAGAGCGTTTTAAATAAATGAAAATGTAAAATATTATTTTTTTGTCGAGTATACAATTGTTTTGAGATATTTAGTAGAAGGCAAAGCAATTCTGTATTTTAAAATTAAATATTCATGGGGTGTTTTGTATGTCAAAAGCTCTGCATATTCAGTCGTTAAGATTAAATATTTTACTTCTGATTTTAACACGAATGTATTGACAAGATAACAATCGCTGGGCGTAACAATATAAAAATAATAATTCGAGTTGTCACGTCAGCGCGAGCTTAAAAGCTCCTCTTTGAGCTTTATTGAACTATGATTTGCTCGAGCAGGTGAGTGCGTTATTAACGAGGGCAAACACGTGCTCTTAATTTGCCCTTGCATTGATTTTCCGAACACGTATACAATAAAAAGAATTCGTAATGAATAGATTGATAACGCAGAAAGCTGAAACGCCAATGAAACAAATCATATACTGCGAGTATATTTTATTTTTAATATTTTCGATACAACTGAGAGAACAAAAATGAGATTATTTACACAGTTTCTATATATTTGTTTATTAGTACACACACATATCTACAGCGCGTCTATACGTATTTTTTAAAATCGCGACTTCTTAAAACTCGAGCCAAATTCTGCAGTGTCTTACAATGTATGTACACAAATTACTAGTAAACACAGCGATTCTTGAGTAGCTTCTATACATTTCATTCAATCATTCCACGCACTTTTCTGAGGAAAAAGAAACAAATAAATTACGCAGCGACATTAAATACGATACAAATATAATTTACAAAGACATTAAAAACGGTGATTATAAAATCTTTTCTATTAGATGTCTATACATTGTTCGATTCAAAACGAATTCGAAATTTAATCATATATCTCGTTGTTGGAATTCATTATAAATCCTTTCTATTAATTTCTGGACCTTTCAAGAAAAGTGGGCAAAGTAAACTCTTTTGCGTAAAATATATTAAAGTTTGCATGTTTTTTTTTATTGTGAAATGTGTTCGGAAATAATTTAGAACAATAAACATTAAAAAAAAAGCTGAGGAACACTTTTGATTATGATACAAGAGGGCAAACTTTTTTCTATATTTTATGCCAGAAGTGTTTTAATTTGCCCTGAATTTAATTTTTTCAAATTTGTTAAAAAAAATTGAGTTTAAACTATCACATTTATAAGTAAGTAACTGTAGTTAGGTGTGAAAGTATAATATGTACAGGTTGTTTTAGAAAACACTAGACATTGTATATCACTCACTTCTCTGTCTACCATTGAGTTTTACGTTTGAGGCTATTGTGATAAAAGACCATAAATGTTTAGTAAGTCAACAGTAGAATTTGCTTCCGGATATCACCATGTTTCGCTCACCCTACTGCAACTAAACAAAAGATCTCAAAAAACTTGAATAGCGAAACGTCAAAATGTTCAACATGATAGCATCCGAAGAAGATTCAACCATCAACCGTACCTTCCTAGTGTACTGTTCATTTTTTCTGAAACCATCTGTACATTTGTGTAAAACGCAGTTGTTCTATGAAAAGTAGGTTTATTTTGTTCAATGCGTTTTTTCTTCTTATAATAATGAGAAGTGTCTTTTTTGTATTTTGTATTTCATCGCAGAACTGTTAGGGCTTCCTTATCACTGTAATATTGTTGGCGTTAATAAAAGAAAAATTCAAATGTTTTTTGTTGGTAAATTAAAGTTGGAAACACGGCCGATGTCCAATATATCGATGTCTTCCGGATTCTGCTGTGTTTGGCACTTGATGACGTTTCGCTGACTGACAGTTCCTGAAGAAGCTGTCAGTATGAATTGCGAAACGTCGAACTCTGACAAGTTCAATATACGGCAGAACCCGGAAGACATCGATATAATATTTTATTTTATCCAATTTAAATGTCATATGCGAAAAAGTCAACTTCACACCATTGTAAACTTGCCGCAAATTTCAAACAATCTCAAATCATATTCATAACTTGAATTTCATTTTTTGATCTGTTTATATACCGGATATCCACTTTGACTATGCACTGATAAATTTTTGATTTTAAATAAAGCCATAAGAAGAAGGCATTAAATAAATCCGGGGAGCGTGCAGACCATCGTAAATAACAATAACTTCAATAGGGAAGTCGGAATTTACAATTATAAAAAAATTACATTGAAATCGCATGGTGCGTAAAGTACAACTCGGCATAAATATTAGATTATTTGCAGAAAACAGATATTTTGGTTTAGAAAGTACTTTTTTTATATTAACCTTTAATATACAGTGTGTTGATAAAAAATTGAAGATATATTCAGTATTTTTGGAAATGTGCATTTTCGACGAATACCCTCGAACAGGCCGATTTTATTATTTCCTTTTCCACATTTTGATGTGAGAATTTTATAGATGGCATTGGTGAAGTAATCATCAATGATTTTTTTAAAAACGGCAGCGCTGTATTTTTTTGACGAAATCTGCCCTTCCTGATTGGCATACAGACGATGCAATAAATTTCCACTCTAGGTTAGCTATGAAAAAAAAAGTCATGTCTGTGATTATACCTAAATTGTATGTAAATGTAAAATAACAGCCAGCGGATAAACTAATTCATTGCATATACGTTCAGATTCCGTGGTCTGCCTAGAATGGAAATTGAATGAATCGTATTTTACTTTTATTTTGTAAAAGAAATAAATTAATTCTAAATTATTTTAACAAACAGGAGAATAGACTTACAAGGTTTCGCTAAAAATATATAGTATAGTTGTTTAAAAAAGTTGTCGACGACGTCATATCCGCTGCTTCATCAACGCCATCTCTGAAAATTTCATATCAAAATATGGACTAGAAAAAAATTAGATCGAGTTACCCGAGGATGTTCGTTGAAAATGGACGTTTTCCAAAATGCTGACCTTATTCCAGACTTTTCTAACGCACTGTATAAAGATAACTTTTTGTTTATTAGAAAATAATGTTAAATACGTTTTTTTTTGTGCAAAAAAATTTATAGCTTTTAGTCTTTCATAAATATTCTATATATTACGGAGTTTATGATTGGTATTGTATATGTATAGTCACGAACCTAAATCGTGAAACATGTAATTCGATTACATCTGAATAATATAGATTGTGCATTTTGATTTTATTGTTTGCGTGATTTTATTATTAGTATACCGGGTGATTTTTTAATTTTTTTATCAAGTCTTGCCTTGAAATTTGGATGGCATGTCTTAGCTTAACTGAAAAATAGGTTATTGCACATCTTGAGGTTATTTTATAGTAAAGTTACGGACAAATTTGTTGGCAAGAATTCTTAAAATTTTTTTATAAATCAATCAGTATTATTTTCATTAAATTTCATCTGAAATAATTGATTTTTTCAAGAATATTTATACTTATTTTGTTTAGTATTCAAATTTTAATTTGCTTTTTTTAATATAGTTTTATAGGAAACCTTTTGAAAACTCAATAAATTTTATTAATCATGAATTATTAAATAAAATCAAAATTGTTAATTAAATATATATTAAATCTTATATTGTGTTATGTTGATATTATCCTTGCATTTGCGTTTAAAAAATTGTTTTAATTTAACTTTAATCTTATTTCTTGCAAAATATATATTTTTTTAAATTTCTGCTAATTTAATTTCTTTTATAGAAAAAAATTGTTGCATTTGATAGTAAGGAATAAAAATGCTTTCGACGATCTCTTGTTTATTTTATAGTCTTTATAATATTGTTTCTGGTGAAATTTCAACAATTCATTTCAATACTTGCTTTGGTTGATGTGTTAAATAAATTAAATTGTATTATCTTGTACAAAATAGATTTTGGCGTTCTTGAGTAAGGCCTTTTAAAATTATGAACAAATTATTCCGTGCTCAAAATGTACAGGAAGGCCAATATTTAATTGTACATGCTATTTTTCTGTGTGAAAAATGAATTAATGCAGTGTACCTACACAGGGTGACTGACAATTGTTCACAAAAAAAAAAAAAATCGCATAACAGAATGAATGCCACAGAATAGAATATAATTAATTAATTCAAAATTTATCCAACAAGTAAAATTGTAAACGCGTTTTATGATATTGCCTAGGCTATAAAAAGCTATAATACCATGAATTTTGTCACGTTATTAATCAACTGATGAAAAAGTAGTCGATTGTCATACGAATAAAATATAAAATTTTTGTCATTACTGAAGTTAAAATATCGATAATAGGAGACAAATAAATCAAAATAAAATAAATAAAAGATTGATTAAAATGCACTGACGGACACGTAGCTCGTAGGAATAAAATTTATTTGCAATAAAGTTTAAATTAAAATTAAAAAAAATACTTTACATTTCAACACGGATATTTCAACTGTTTCCGTGTTGTAATGTTTTATTTGTTTACCTGTCATTCAAAGCGGCAATCGATGTTGTCCTTATTTTATACAATTTGTATTGAATAATTTACTTCAGGTGGTTTGTATGCATTTGTCAATAATTTCGTAAATATTTTGTATCTCGTATTTTATGACTGTGTTTATTTTGTTCATCTCCTGCTCTTTCTTAACCAGGGGCGTATCTCCGTTTTGGGTGTAATTTTTGATTAATTACAGCTCGAAAACTAAAGTGCATAGAATTTTTAAACACTTTCCCCATACTCTGGGGCTAGGATATCGCTTCCTTACGTGTTTTTCTTGGCAAAACAATAGTCAGTCGTTCTGTATCTTATTTATCCATAGTACCTACTCTGATAATAACTAATTTTGCTGAAATGAAGTTTACAAATAAGGCGCTTTTGAATAATCATTTTCTCTATGTTTTAGTCTCAAAAGCAATTCACTTTTAATTTTATTTATTTAAATAATTACACACAATTTGACACCCCTTTGATCAGGCGCCCTTGCGCGTTGCACAATCTTCACAACGGGAGCTGCGGGCCTGTTGCTTTCTTTTTCTTTAATCTAACGTATCCGGTTCTTTATTTAAACAAATTACGCCAACAATATACATTGACTGACTAACTCTGGACCCAACAATTTCACCTTTCGTGTTTTTCTACCAAGACGTCAATTTCGGAGCAATATTATAACAAATAGGTACGACTAAAGCGTAATTTTTACAGCAATTTCATCTCGAAGATCTCGTGCTTCATATAATTTAGGAACACCGTTCAATAAATACTACAGCCTTTTCTCGCGGGAAACTACGACGAGGCCATCAGCTTGGCCGCCGCCGTGACGTGGTGCTGATGATGGTACGCAACTTCCGAATTTCCGGACGATCCGCCCGGAAATCCGAAGAGCTGCTGATATGGGTACGATTGGTTTTGTAGGCAACCATAGTCGTAGCCGGGTTCGCTTTTTATCGTGCCCGTGCTGGTCGCTGGTATGAGCGAGGTGTGCCCGAGGTATGGTCTATCGTTGGGTGAAGCTTTGGAGATGGCATCGACTTGAGACTGGGATGAATGTGTCTGTGATGATGATGGTTGCTGTTGTTGTGTTTGATGCTGGTTGTTGTGTTGAATTACTGCCGTTTTTGAATCTGAAATTAAAATAATATCGTACAAATCAAGTTTGATCAAATTAACCATCATACAGCAATTGGTAGGTAGTCATCAAAATCGCAGCTGGCTTTTGGCGTCTTGTGTTTTATCACACTTTTGTTATTTTCTTGCTGACTTGTTAAATTTTTATAAAATCTTCAAAGAAATACCATAAATAATATTGGGGCTAATTCCCCCATTAACCCTGACATGAAAGGTAACAACATACTTAATTTGCAAGAAAATCTAAACCAAATCCAAAGATAAATCTAAAAAGATTCGGAATCCGAATTGTAAATGTTTTGAGAATCTCGAAAAAATAAAACAAAATACTAAATTAAAAGGCAAGCGATGTGTGTTGTAATTTCTTCGTTGTTATTCCCACTTTCTTATAAATTACACCACCCCCTTGTTTAGTTGTCCGTTAAAAGTAGTTTGCTTGTTATGTTAATGTCGTATGAATCTTTTACTTCCACTTTTAATGTGCCTGTTTTATTTTGCAAACTTCTTATATTAATGCAATAGGTATTTCATTTTTAAATTTTTTTTTTTTTAAATTCTGTTATTTCACCAGATGCCATTTTGCATTCTGTTGTTACATCCTTGTTTCAGTTGATCGAGTTCTGCGAAAATTTGAGGAGTGAAATCTTCATCCTAGTGGCCAAAAGGTTGGTTCCATTATTTTTTCTTGAAGTGCGTAATCTACTCCGATTTTGAACGATTGGTTCACATCTAATGCATGCAGTTTTTCTATCTGAAAATCAATAATATCCGGGCAACTGTATTTTACAAATTCCAAAATATGCTCAGTAGTTGTTTTGCTGTTTACTTTCCCAATATGCAGCCAAATCTTTTTCTCAGCCGCAGCAAATGATCCAGTATTTTTGGACGATAAACCAGTGACAACTTTTTTTTCGGTTGATGTACTCTTAAATTGGTCCTTAGGTGCTTTATCTTTAGGGTTTATTTCCCGTTTGTTGCAGATGGGAGTAAAATCTTCATTTTCCTTCGGAATAGCCTTTTCCACATGTGCCAAGTTTTTGATGCACATGCTTCTTGAGATGGACTCGCTTCGTCATAGTTCTTGCCTCTCTGTTTTTTCTTCTTTACTGTTTGTGTTTGCGATGATTTCCTAGTCTTTTCAGTTTTTCTAGCTGACACCTCACATTTATTTATTTATCAGATTAAGTGTATCAGATTTACAAATTATTGATGGGCAGACTTTTATATTATCATTTTTTATATATTCAAGTAATTGGATCTTATCATGAAGCAGTTTAATTTATTATTATTATTAGTATTATTATTGTCTCTAAGCTCTAAAATCACTAACGATGTTTTTGTAGAAGTCATTTTTCTATAATGGTTTTATTTAAAACGTTTTCGTTCTCACAAAGATCCATATAATCTTCTTTATTATTATTATTATTATCTTCGGTATTATCACAACAAATAATTCGTTGATCATCGAGAAAGTGGACATTTTTACATACTTTACGTAAGTCGGATGGTTTAATGAATTGCATTTTACACACAAAGTGCCACTTAATAACATGTTTTTGCACAGTTTGCACCGTTTGCAGGTTTAGTAGAAACAGAAGAATTATCTTGGAGTTGAAAAGTATACGTGTCATTCAGTCGTTTTGTTTACAGGTAAACACGAGTTTCATAGGCACGTTAAATTTATTTTCGGCAAAAGGTTCATAAAAACACCAACTCGCGCGATCAATAACAAGCTTTATCGTATTTCAGGTCTGTACGATGGATAGTCACCAAGAATTCACAAATATTTCTTTGTTCACAAAAGCTACTTGGGCGATAACTTCACCAATCGATAATGAATTATTATTAGTTTTGTTAATTTTTTCAAGGTAATTTGCTCGAGAAATACGGTTTTCGTACGAGCTCGTTTATTTGCACGTTTTCACGGACGTACCACCCGTGAACACAACTCATATCGTCCAAGAAAGAGAGAGAAAGAGAAAAAAAAACAAAACAAAACGTAGAAAGGAAATAAAATCAAAAGACGATCGATGACTTTATTTTTTCGGAGAACACCGAATGATTTGGAAAATTGGTATCGGGCGAGAAATTCGAAAAAAGCACAAAATTTTTAAAATAAACAAAACCAAAAAAAGAGCAAAAATCAGAACACAAATTTCTGAGAACACAAATTCGGGAAAATAAAACAAAAATTAAACAAAAGAAAATCAACGTGTATTGTTTTTATTCGCGGATGTAAATGGTTTACAAAATAAGTGACGAAAATAAAATTTTTAATCAAATTCAAATCGTACAACAAAAAGAAAACGAAACAAAAAACCGAAAGAAAACAAAAGACGTACGTCGATTGCTTATTTTTTCCAACTTGGACGGATGATTGAAAAACGGATATCGGGCGAAAAATTCAAATAAAACATACAAAAGACAAAATTTGTAAGAAAATTACGAATCCAATTTGTTGAGTAGAGAAAGCAAAACACAAAAAACAAAAGACGATCGACTATTACCTTTTTTTTTGACTTGGAGGACTTTAGAAAAAGCAGCAGACGTATTTTCCAATCTTAAGAAACAACAATGGGAACGAAACTTCGGTGAAATCAAAGTCGAATTTTCAAAAGATTAACACGAAGAAGACAAAAGATAATTGATTATAGTTTTATCTCTTTTCACAAAACACACTTCGATACTTACTTTCTAAATTTCGATAAGAACAGACGACAAAATTAAAAAAAGAAAAAGAAAAAGACACGTTTTTAGAAAGCTCCGAAACAAGATCGACTTACCCGAAGTAAACAAACGTAGATTGAGAATTGATTTTTTCAGTGACTTGCAAAATAATTTCTTATTTTTTACGATTTCTCTATTTTTTAAAATTCCGATTTCCATTTCAAAGAACACAGCAAAAATATAAATAAATAAATAGAAAATCAAGCCATCGTTTTAGATTGCTTCCTATTTTTTTTTAATTTAAAGTTTAATTTTTTTTTTTTGCTTTTATGACTGATCATTTTGGTTCGTTCATTCGTTAAGAATATACTTAATAGCTAAGTTAAATTCTTTTTTTTTGCAAAAATCTATTACAGTATTTAACGTGACATAAATTCTGTAATTACTAAGCACTCCTAAAATTTTTCCGTTTAATTCAGAAAATTGTATGCCCAAAACTGTTTCCACTCAAATTTTATTACTTACTATGCATAATGCGTACTACCAGGCTAGCAGGAGGTCCGAACCTGTCATTAGCTCTCCCACCTCGACAGGAGTCGGCCCCCGGCCACGCCCTTATATAAATTACTATGTATAAACTCTGACCAATAGCGTGTGCAGTATTATTACCGTCTACTGAGGCGCCGCCGTTCTCGTCACGGTCTCCGCCCACCGGCTTTTTGGGCTTGCGTTTGCGCGTTTGTATGCCATCTTTGCGCATGGCGAGTGGTCGATTAACACCGTGCAGCTTGAAGTACAACCCGCAGGCGTTGCATACTGGTTCGCCGTCGTTGTTGCGTCGCCAGAGCGTCGTCGTGCGCGTACCACAATTTGTACAGCAGAGCCCCAATCGTCTTGTGGCTGTCTGTAACAAACAAAATTGATACCATGAAGACTGTTAAATTAATTCCGTTCCAAATTTTATTTTGAAATTTGTATAGGAGGTCGGGCTTAAGAAAATTTAATTAATTTTTTTTATGAAGGCTTTCACAGTGATATATAAATAAAAATTCCACAATAAAGAACCTAATTATCAAAATATCGAATTATAACAAATTATTTTGAATTCAAAAACTGAATTATATCTGAAACTTCGAAAAAATAAAACTGTCACTTACTGGCAGTTCTGTCAAAATAATAATTACACAAGTGTGTCCTGGGGCAACATCTCGATAACTACTGAAGATACAAAATAATTTTCAACTTAATTTTTTTTCATCTATAGAATTCAACATAGAATTACTTTTATCTCTACAGAGTGAATCAAAACAGTGGTGCCGGGTACAACTTTTTTATTTCAAATGGCGCAACCTACACGGATGATTTTTGATATTCGCACTCCTGCAACTTTTTTATTTATACTGTAAAAAAATGACGTTTGTTGTAAATAATATAACCGTGCCAATAATTTATTTGACAACACGAAACAATATGTAGGTACCACTTTCGGTTTAAGCGGAAGTGATTTTAAGTTAAGAAATTTAAATGGGACACATTTTTGCACTTTTGGATCGAAATGATGAAAAATATCTGATACACAGGGTGAATGAAATTTGAGGGCCAGCCAGCGTGGTGATCTTGCTTATTACAAGAGTTAAAGAGAGAATTGGTTAAATGGAGGCAGAATTGCCAAAGGTATTCGAAATATTTCGAACGGTTTCTTCGCAATCGGAAAGTAAGTAAAAATTGTGACTTTCGAAAGTCGAATATAACTTCCTTGTTTATGACCTTTTCCAAACATTTGTGAAAACATTTCTGAATCACCTTTTCCGACTCGATTGAATGTCGAACGTACTTTATTTCTGGAGCAATTAGATTTTGTTCTTCCTCGAATTCCAGTCGCTGCGTATATGGAATATTTTACATCAATTCGATCTAGAATTACCTCTACAATCCAAAATTGCAAAAACATACAGGTTGGTTTATAATTTTTAACTTAAAACTGGAAGTGATACATATTGTTTCATTAAACAATCTGCCTCGATTATATAGGGTGCCCCAAAATACACTCTATAATAATTACAGAGTGTGATGGCCAGAATTTTTTTTTACAACTGCAACTACAAATAAACTATTGGTTGGCCTATATTATTTTCATCAGATGTCCTTTTCGCCAAATGTCATTTTTCTAAAAATATAGAAATAAAAAAGGAATGCGAATACCAAACTGAATCACCTGGTATATGAAACCAAATTTGGATTGTTTATAAAATTCTACGTATTTTCTGTATACCATTGTTTAGACCTTTCGTAAATAAGAAGCAATAATGTAATCCATGTTTCGTTCGCCGGCCACATCATCAGGCAATAGTATACCTTTTTATTGTTTCACATTTTTGTTTTTATTAATATTTGTTATTTATATTTAAAAAAATTAGAATTAGGTCTCGCGTACGGCAGTTAAAGAATGTTCACGGGCTGGGAATTGCCCATCGTTGCATTGAGATATTTAACATTTTAGCTAAAAACTGCCATTTGCAGCAATATAGCGTCGAAGTTGGCCATGAAAATTTAATTGTGAACCATCATCAAGATACTCACCATCAACTTGCGTAAAAAGCATTTTATGCGAAAGACAATCAATTTTAATTTAAAAACTCAAAGAAATTGACTTGACAGTTAACAGATATTTCAAAAATTGTGGTGCATTTACAATAAATACCTTCTTATCGTCAATTTCGACTACAAATTAAAAAAAAAACATCCGTTAATATATAATGAATACAAAAAAAAATTTTTTTAGGTATTACTACTTTTTGGCAGTGGATCAGATCCCGGCAGTTGGAAAGTATAAAATGGTAATTATAGTACCGGTAGCCGGGATTTCTGCAATTCTAGCCAAAAGTCACGGCAGCCGGGATTTATGAAATGTCAATTATAATACCCGCAGCCGGGACTTCTACATTTGTAAACAAAAGCCACGTCAGCCAGGATGTACAACATAATAATTAAAATACCAGCAGCCGGAATTATTGCAAAAGTTCCACTAATGGGCAAGTATAAATGTAAATGACAAGCAAATGACCGGGTACCTACTGGTAATCTGAATGGAATTGTTATATTTAGTTTGTTTTCAAACTAGGAGGAGTAACAGTTGTCGCCTTGTTATGGGTAGATTGTCACTGTACTACTCAGTCAGAAATAAAGTCGGCTTGCTTAGGATGTTTACAAATTCTTCAAATAACTAATGCAACAGATTTGCATGCAAGTTTAAAACTGACTGAAATTGTTACTTGAATTATGAAAGATAGATAATCTTTAGGTTCAAATTGAAGGCTTGTGTAAAACCGGCTATCAAACAACCAATTACTTTGCGAGTTTTTAGCGGACAAAATTCAAATTACTTCTCCAAGTTTCGAAATAAAACATAATAGTAATATCACAGAAATTTCGGAATAAATTAAAGTAATTTGAGTGACGTTATAAAATACTGGCAATCGGAATTTCTACAACATGTATATCTTTATTTAGAATGTTTCGCGACACTTCATGAAAAAAAAATGTGATCACAATGAACAGTAAAATTGAAGGAAACTATCTCCTACCACTGTAGCCTGTGTATAGCAGCGGACAATAAAATCCGGACACATTGTTTTTACAATGTAAACCTTACTTTAATATTTTTGAGGTTTAGTACTTAAGCAAAATGTCACTAGTGAATCTGATGTTTAATACAATTTCTATTTATTTATTTTGACAGAAATATAAACTCAATAAAAGCCTGATTTACCAAATTTGTCTAAATAAGCATGACATGTCAGATTTTCGAAAATCTCTGGGATTGTTTCAATTTCAATGTCGCTAGTGAATCTGACGTTTATTATAAATTTCATTTATTTATTTTGACAAAAATATAATTTTAATAAAAGCCTGATTTACTAAATTTGTCTAAATATGTACGATATGTCAGATTTTCGAAAATCTCTGGAATTATTTTAATTTATTATCAATTTCTTGTGATATTACTACTAATAATTCTATTCGGATTGCCAGTATCTGATTATTTTCTTATCAATTTACACTTCCCCATTAGCGGAACTGTTGCAATAATCCCGGTATTTTAATTACCATGTTTTACATCTTGGTTGGCGGGATTTTTGGCTCAAATTACAGAAATTCCGGCTGCGGGTATTATAATTATTATTTTATACATCCCGACTGCCGGGACCTAATCGACTCTACGGAAACGCAGCTAAGTTTGCAGTTACGTAGTTAATGACGTATTACGTACCAATTTAATGGAAGCAAAGTACAATAAATTATTTCAGCTTGTAATATACAGAATTTAATGCATTTATAGAGCGTTTCTAAGTCGGATTCACATTTACTGCAGCAACTTATTCTTATTTAAGTAATAACGAAATAAATAAATAAAAATGGATATATATAATGTTAGAGAGTTGGAAGCCTGATTATACGTTTACATATCTGCCATTCGTACGACTTCATGATTTTGACATTTGTGGTTATGGTATTTGAGTGTTCAAGTTTCTTAAATTATATTCGCTTTCTTACTGTTTCGTGTCAGTTTTTATTAGGACGAAAATGCCAAAACGATTGCATAACCAATCCAAGGAGTTAGTTGCCTCTTTGATTAAATATTTTGAAAGAGAAAAAGTTAACGGTGGACCCTTATTGAACCTAAGCAGTGTTTGTGAGGTTTGTGTATAGTTGTTATTTTATTACATATAATTAATGCTAATCTTATTAATAGAGAGTTGCTGATGGACTGAATCTCAGTCTAAGAACAGTGCATTCCATATCGAAAGCCGTGAAAGAGAATACACCGTTACAAAGCCCTCTTAAAAAACGTTTACGGACAAAACCTTCATATAAAAGAAATATGCATAAAATTGATGTTTATATAATCAAAAAATTGCGAGCAATTTACTTTTCAAGAATTATTTTAACATGAAATACAATTCATGAACACTGAAAACAAAATTGTTGCAAATTGTTTACGTACCTGTTATTATTTTCATGCATTATAATTATTTTCTCATGGAAAAATGTAATTTGTAATTATAAATTATCATATTTGTAATGAAAAACCAAAAGTATATAATAAAAAGTATATTTCCATTTAAGAAATATATATTCGATCTTATATCCTAAACAGCAATAATTACATCAATCAGAGAAAATTATGCTTTTATAATGATGGCTGTGGTAGCAGCTGAAACTACCAAATTTCAATAATCGTGTTCTGTAAATATCAACTTTTTCAGAAATGTGTTACTTTCGGAACGCAAAATTTGCGACCACAAAATAAACGTAGTACGCCTTTATGTTCATGACGTCACTGCAAACTTAGCTGCTTTTCCCTATACCTTACTTTTCTTTTAAGTCGTTTTTAATGTTAAGGTGGTTTAGCATAATTTTTTGTTTTCTTTTTATTTCGATAAAACAGTCAATTTCGCACCTCATTCTAAATTTCATTTTTCTACTTTTATGTGCTTCAAAAAGAAAAAGAATAAATAAAGTAGAAGTAATAAAATAAAAGAAAAAAGAAAATATTGTTGAAATACATATACAGGATGTTTCAGAAAATCTGTTCCTAAACTTTCAGAAACAGTAGAGATGATTTTGGATGCATAAGTCATGACGACGTACGATTGAACGACGAATACTTCGAAATATCAGAAGACTGATGACATCAAAAGAAAGAATAATTCGAGCCACTAATTCCTCTTATGTGTTGACAAGTGTTACATTTAATATGACCCCAATTGTAAAAATGAATTGGAGTCATAACTCAGGATCTTGCAGGCAAAGGAAAAGGACCTTCTTTAACAACACAATCTCTGGATTGGGAGATACACTCGTTATCCTTAGCCCGCACGATTTCTAGATATCACGCCAATTCATTTTTGCATTTGGGGATGTATTAAATCGAACGTCTAGGCTAACATGGAAGCGGAATTAGGCTTGCTTTTGATACCTGATTGTGATCAACCTCAGATATTTCGTAGAATTCGTCATTCAATCATACACCAAAAGGGTACCCTTAATTTTGAACATTTCTTATAATTTTTGAGGTTTTCGTATTAAAATGAAATTAATTAAAATTGTATTGCTATTAAAAATAAAGAGGAAAGCTACTTCTTACATCGAAATTATTTCTAGTCCTCAGTTTCATTATTTCTTTTTAATTTGACGTGGAAACATTTCCGAACACAACTTTATTAGTAAAAGTTGCTTAATTACATGCCCTCTACTACTTCTGAAAGTTAGGAACAGTTTTTCTGAGACAGCCTGTACATATCTGCTACTCGCACCTTTATTTTTAATATGCTTTTATTTATGTTGAATTCTCCTTTCTTTTTTTTATATAAATGTCGGTGTAAGATATCGGCCACACAGAGCTGTAATGTGCTACAAACATCTAATTGTTTCCTAATCAAGCTCTAATGCGTAAAATTTACTTTGGTACCTTTTGGTTTGCTTTAATTTATTCTTGGAATTACATTTTGAAACAAAATTTGCTGTAACTTCTAAGTTGCTTAAAATAAAGAAGAAAACAATTAAAATAAATACAATTAAAAGTTTGCAGATAAAAAATTATTATTATTATTATTAAGTTATTCTGGTGATACAGGGTTCCCAAAATAGAGTACTCATTTTCATATTTAAATAAAATCTATATTAGATTAGTGAACAAATTGCAACTTATCTGTATAGTTAAGTCTACGTTAATTGAGGGATAAGAAATAAAATTAAATTTGTTTTTCTTTAATACAAAAGCAAACAAATCGTACATTTACAGTCAAATTTGTTGAGGCTTTATAAAATTTTAGTTTGAAATCGTATTATGTTGGAAACTTTCATCACAATCAGATGAGTACGGACAGAAGTCTTCACAATAACAAAAAGAACATTTCGCCTTGTCAAAAATAATGATTATCACAAATCCTCTTAAATCTTCATGTAATTTCGTCTGGGACCGAACGTAAAACTTTCTTTTTTGGGATTGATTTATTACAGTAATTAATGCCAGTCAAACCGTTTGTTTTTAAGTGGATTGACTATAATGTATGCTGCATCATTTATATGTATGTATATGAATTTTACAATGTAACGAAGTTCGTTCGCTCCAACTTTGTTAGTATAACGTTTTTTTTTCTTTATAAATGAAGTGTACGACGTGAAAACAAATCCTAATCTCGAGTGCATATACGATATCTAAGTATTATAAAAACGTGATCATATGGCGGAGGATTTAACTTAATTAATTGTCGTCGGTTTGAATGCATTATGCAAACGTTGTGAGTCGTCTCGTGTATGGAAAAAGAATTCCAATTGGATTCTAGACTTACCAGTCTTTTAGATGGTTTTATGAGCGGTCTGTTCATTCCGTTCATTTTGTGATAGAGTCCGCAGGCATTGCACAGATAATGACCAGTTCCATCACGTCGCCATAAGGGTGTGGATATCGCCCCGCAGTTCACGCATTCTCGTCCTTCTCCGAACTGAAATTCCATTGCACTATCTGTAATAAGACGATGGGGTTTTAGTTTAAGCTAAAACCTTGAAAAGTTCTTTTTGGCCTTTTTACAGTAAACCTAGCCACAAACTGAGATCGATGTTCTAAAAAGATAAAAACATTTAAGACGGATTTCTTTCAGACTCCAATCCCCTTTCCCCCTTCTTTTGACAGCGCGCATTTGGTTAATCTTAATTTCGCCTAAGTGCCGGCCGATATTAGTGGGATAAGAATAGCATCAATCTGGGCCATATCTGTTATGTGAGGGCGGTACGAGCGGCAGAGAGCTACTTTATGATTAAGATAGCTCGTAATTCTCAGTTATTTACAGACCGCATTAGAGTTTTGATAGCAGCATCAGTGTAAATCACCGTTCAAAAGGAACTGATCAATGGGTTTGCAGAGGATCCCAGATACTCTTCCACGTCTTATCGTTTTATGCACTGCTTGCTAAAATAGAAAATTTCTGAAAGGTCGAATAAAAAATTCATTTAAATGACGTACGAACCAGAAATAAAATTCCGTTTGATTGATAATGTTATCGAGGAGATGCGTGGAAGAAAATGTTTGTACCTAATCAAAGAATAGTTTTTGCTTTTTCTTTCAAGCACAGTTTCCTTATTCTTTCTCGTATTTCGAGTATTTTCTTGAGTTTTCTTTATATTTGCCGAAATTGACAATTGGGACTGAAGTAAACTATCAATGGTTGAGCGTTTTTTTATCAAATTAAAACGTTTCTAAATAAGATGGTAAATACTTAAGGGACATTAATAATAGAAATTTTACCGTAAGGTGATGTTCGTTGAAAACCAGCTCCATCATAAGCCCTCCACGTATTCATCATCATATTTTGGGCGTAGAATGCTCCCGCGTGGGCTGACGCGCTGAAACCATGCGCAGAGGGACCGGGGACTTCCCCATAAGTGCTGGCGTTGTGGGGCCAGCTGGTCTGGTGGGTAGCTGCTCCGAAGTGACTTCCTGCAGGTGATGGGTATTGGGGAACCGCTCGACTGCTGGGCACGTACACGGGGGATTGCTGAAGGTGCTGGTGGAACCCTGAACTTCCGTCTGAGTAACTCCCCGAAGCTCCACCACCCGAATGAAACATACTTGACGGGTTTTTCTCGACTAAAAATTTTCGGCAGGTTCCTAACGGTCCATCTGAAAAATGAAACAATTTTGAACGTGTGCTTTTATTTATCAAAACTTTATTTGATAAACATCCTCTACATGTGACCCGAATACGTCAATAACAAGATTTTTACTTATTAGATTGGGCGCCGCTTTTTATCAGTCACCAATATGTCCAGAACCCACAATGTAAATGAAGTTTAAGTGTAAATAATATTAAATCAAGCACTACATAGAATTTTTAAGTTCGCTGCAAGTTGGCTAGATTAGCCCTAATTGATGCTTCGTCAGGAGAAGAGTAGCTCGAGAACTCCACCCACACACAAATTTAAAATTTTCTTTAGCAAAACTTAAAAGGTAATGAAAATTACAGGGATGTTAAAAAATGTTTCTTCGAGCTTTTGACTTTGCGAAATTATTGCGTTTCAGAACAGACAATGACATTACTCTCTAATTCTCGATTTATTTGCTAAATTGTTTTGATCACAGCACCGCTTCTTAGAGTAAGCCGAACATACCGATTGTTTCATTGAAGCTTGAAAAAAGGCGGAGTCAGAATAGGAGGCTATATGTATTATAAAACAAAGGTTGTAAAGTTGTTCGTTTCATGTTTGTTTGTTTGTTTTTCCATGAAATCGGCGAAGTCTTTTTTTTTGTAATAACGTTGCCTTCGGAGCAGAAAGGAAAAAAATCAAAAATTAATCATTTTTGGTTAATTTTATTAATTGGAAGTTGTCATAATTTCGATTGTTTTCTTTCCTTTTCTTTATTGAAAAAACGTACATTTTTTGTTTACCTTTTACATAAAAAATGTAATAGCAACAACTGTTAGAATATAAATTGTTTGTAGATATTGTTTACATTAATAAAATTAATCCACTTCAATTACACCCCCTGTTCTTCGATTGCTATGCCACAGATTGGGTCGTCACATTCGCAAGGCTTTGATACGGTTTATTATTATTTTTTTTGACAACACGTTACATTGGTATTACTTTCTTTATGTTTTGATTGTATCTTTATCTATCGGTTGCACAAATTCATGACCAGCGCGAAGTAACGGAGAAATAAAAGGGTAATTATACAAATGACAACATATTGAGGAAATGCGATAGCCGCTATCAGAATAATTAGTGTCACTCGGCATAGTTTGAGCCGATAAGCTACCGATAAGCTATCGGAAACCCGGCCCGCGCATTTAGCTACAACCTTTTACATATCATACTACTCCGTGCGCATCTATATTTTTACTAAAACACAATACTTGTAATCACTTGCGATAGGTGCTCGACGTGAAACCTGGGGAATAAACGAATGCGCATACATTTGAACGTGGACTTCTTTAGTGCACCACTTACGCGGGAATACTAAAAAAAATGTAGAGAAGGCTCATTTGCATTCTGGAAGGAAACGTTTCGTTTGAAAACTGGTAATTTTGTTGGAATTTATTTTACAAATTTAAATACGAATACTCACAAGCCAACTTCGAATTGCAGTCTCAGCGCAGGAACACGATCCTCTACGAGCCTCGGGCAATAAATTCAGGCAAAACTCTGTCTGCAGACGAATATAAATATTTAGGGGTGGCAATCGAAACCGACGTGTGCAAATATAAATTAAGATCCAACAGACATGTGTCTGAGTTTGAACACTCGAGGAGAAATGTATCGCTCTCTGTATGTTCGGATTTCCTGCCCCCGTTTTTAGCGCGAGCTAATTTTACGCATGAAAACGGCGTGATGTGTTAATTATTTGTTTAATTCGAGTTATGCGCGCGAGTAAATTATAATTCGCCGAGATAACAATGTAAATTTTGTAATTTATGGCGGCTGTATTTCATTGACTCGGAGTTAATGAAAATGTTAAATAATTTATTAATTTAAATTTATAATAAATAGTAATTTGTTGGAGGAGATTGTTTTTATTTATTGCGAATTATTACTTCAATATTTTACGCGTTAATGAATAATGAAAACATTCCTTTTTTTTGCTCATGACTTTGTAATTAATTTCCTTTTCATTGATTGTTTATGATTTTAATAGGAAAACTTGTTTCTTGTTTTATTAAAAAATGACTGCGCAAATTTATTATTTTAAGTGTTCGTATTTGAATGTGACCTGAGATGATCACAGGTGTTTCTATTTCTACGCTTTTTGACCGTTTGGAAAAAATGGTAGCATTTTCGGAGTGCTTTTTAAAAAAAATCAACGGTTTCTATTTCCATTTGTCTGCACAAGGTATGCCAAACCCCTGAAATAGGCAAAACATGCCCTTTTACATACATTTTATCAAAAAAACCTTAATAAAAGTTGTGTAGGTTTCCATTCCGCATAATATAAAATTATTTCCAATTATACACGGCGGTTCATTTAAAAGTTACAGACCTAACTTACGTTTTTTTTTATAATGAAGTACTTGTCATTTTAATGATACAGTACAGTTTAGTTCGCGTATTGCAAAATAAGTCAACTTTTCCAAATGGAACACCCCATATACTGTAACATCTATGAATAGCTCTTTCTACGAGCTTCCAATTGATACCACATTTTGTGGGCTTATGATTGATAACCTGTGAGTTATTATCATCAATCGTAAGTCCATAAAACGTAGTTCAATGAAAAGCTCAGAGAAAGTGCTATTCATACATGTTATAATATACAGGGTGATTGAAATTCGAGGACCAACATGGAGACTTCGTTTATTATAAGAGATAGAGAATCGGTTAAATGGAAGCAAAGTTGCCAAATTTCATGCTCATTAATAATACGTTAAGAATTTTGAAATATCTTAAACGGTTTCTTCACAATCGGAAAAACGATAAGAAAAAATGAAGTTGGCTCTAGAAAAACAAAAACGAATCGCTCCAGAAATAAAGTACGCACGGCATTCAATCAAGCAGAAAAAGTGGCTTCAGGAATGTTTTCACAGATTTTGAAAAAAATCGTAAATAAAGAAGTTATGTTCGATTTTCGAAAATCGCAATTTTTAGTTTTTTTCCTATTGTGAAGAAACCGTTCAAGATATTTCAAATTTCTTAACGTATTATTAATGAGCATGAAATTTGGCAACTTTGCTTCCATTTAACCGATTCTCTATCTCTTATAATAAGCGAGATCCCCATGCTGGCCCTCGAATTTCAATCACCCCGTATAGGTGTTCCATTTGAAAAAAAATGAGTAATTTTGCAATATGCGAACTGAACCGTACTGTATCATTTAGCAATCGATCGAAGATGATCAAATTTATAAAAATAACTCGGTAACTAGTCAAAATAAATAAATAAAATGTCATGTCATTTCCATAAGCTCTTCAAGGACTAACCAAAACAGCAATGTAGTGTTCTTTAAAAAAAAAAAAACCTAAATTAGGTTTGCAACTTCTAAATGAACCGCCGTGTATAATTGGAAATAACTTTACATTATGCGGAATAAAAACCTACACAACTTTTATTAATTTTTTTTTGATAAAATGTATATAAAAAGGTATATTTGGACTATTTCAAAGGTTTGGGATACCCTGTACAATAAAAAAAATGCGATTTAAATTGCAATTATCTGTTAATATACGAGGTCGTAACGTTAAGTTTGTCATTGAATAAAAAAATATCAGTAACTTTTTTTTTTTCTCATGTATGCAACGTTTTACTCAATCGTCACATGAAACGTCTGAAAAATTCCTGAAAGAAAAAGTTATTATTTTTATAGTGACACATACTTGTTTAATTTAATATATTTTTGTTTTTGCCTTTTTATATATGAGGTTGTGACGATAAGTTTAGCATTAAATACAAATAAATCAGAAAATTATTTTTTCTTATTTATTCAATGTTTAACTGTGTCATAGACTTCTGAAAAATCTCACGTTCAAAAGTTCAATTTTATGTAAAGGGTTTTCAAAAAAAAAATAACTCGCAGTGTGCGATGAAATGACGGAAACAGAAAAAAGCTTGTCTTAGCTTGTAACACGTTTGCGTTGTCAACTGACATTTTGAAAATTTAATTTCTGTCATACTGTAATGCGAAGTGGTTTTCACGTTAGAGCAGAAATCGTTTCTATTTTCCTAATGAACATCTTCACATATTTTGCAAATACAACTTTTGAAATAATTCAAGAGTCTTCTTTCTTCAAACGTAAGGTTAGATTGCCCCAATACTGGTGTTACAAGCGCAGACATGCGTTTTCGACGTCATATTTTTCCATGACCTGCCAGAGAGGTTTTTATTTCAAAATTCTTTGCTTTTCTTTACAAACTTAATGCCCAATCAGCGATCATTTTTTGACACAACTTTGTACAAAGTTTTGTCAAAAGTGATCGCTGGATGTCGCGATTCAAACTTTGATTATTATTTCATCGCATTGGCGAATAATCTTAGACGGGTCGGTTTGGTTTGCAGTGGAACTCTCGAGCTATGCTTCTGCTGACGAGGCCCCAAATAGGGCCGAAACAGCTGTACAGAGGATGCTCGAGGGTTTCACTGCAATCAAAACCGATTTGCAACAAAATTTTTTAAACTTAATGCCGTTCTCATAATACCTAGGACTAAAAGAAACTTTACAAAAAAAGCATTTTAAAGCAACTTTAAATTTGAGGCCTTATTATTAAGAAAACGGTCTTAAGTTTTTTTTTTATTTTCTGATTTGATTTTAAAGTCTTGTAAATTGAAATAAAGTCAGGGATTTTGTATATTTATTTGATTATTTTTTTGTTTGTTTTTGTAAGCGAGCGAGATAGAGCACTTATGAGTCGGTTCATACCGACTTTTTCTGCCTTTCCTCTGTAAGTAAGGTGAATGCCGAGGAAGACAAACACCTTGTAAGTCAGTCACAGTCGCAGCAGGCGACAATGAATAACCAAGTCTAACCATCCCCAACAAGCTCATAGAGAACATGAGGCTCGAATTTTTTTAATGTTTTATTATTTATTTTTGTTTTTTTTATGAGCAAAAAATCGACAATTTTTGAAAATCAAATAGGTTTTCATTTGTTTCTTTGTATTTCATTATTTTATCATTTGTGTATATAAAAAATCCAATCGCCATTTCCCACGGGAAGTCTTTGAAATCAAATAAATCGAGCTTTCGTTTGTTTTTGCTTTTTTTTGTTGACATTTTGATTATATCACACTTTCTGCTTTCCCCTCTTTTCTTCTTTCGAGGCTTTAATTTGTTTAAAGTTATCGTGAATTTGGTTAGAAATTATTTTCCTTCTTTCTCGTTTTCTTAGACCTTGTTCTTTCTTTAAGCTGTCTTCTTCTCGTTTTTCGCCTTCTTCTTTTTCCGTTTAAACTTTTTCTTATACTTGATAATCCGCTTTAATCTGTTGTTTTTTCTTTCCACCTCATTTCTTACCATTTTAGTTTTTGTATTTTTTCCCTCTTTTTTTTCTTTTATGTTTCTGTGTATTTTCCTTCTACTTCTGCTTTCTTGCTTACCTTCCTCTTGTACCCTATGAGTTTTCTTTATGGTTAACCTTTGTCGCGTTCGTCTTCTTCTTTTTAATTCTGCTTCCTTCATGTATCTGTATTATTTGTGTCTTTGTGACGCGACAATTCCTCTTCTGTTTTCCATCTTGCTATTTCCAAAGTGATGACCATTTTGAACTGGGAGCTTACTTTAGAATAACCTTATACAGTTTTAAGAGTGCATATGAATTTTTCAAGTGAGTTACATCAACAATTTCAAAAAGAAACAATTGTGACATCACGTGACCAACCAAAGAAATTTTTCATTGGCTTTAGTATGGCTTCAGTAAAAATGTACAGGGTGATCCACGCCGCTTAATGACTTTCGTTAATAATTACAAGACACAAACCCACAATACCACAAAGCCGTATACTGGCATTTAGCATTTTGTAAAAAGAAAATATTTTAAGAAATATTTAAAGTTTTCTAAACTTTTTTTACGTCTACTGCTCCATATTATTATTTCTATATTTTCTTAAACACACTTAAACATTTTGTGTCCAATTTGATTTTTATTGTTTGACCCAGTCCTTCGAGGACGCGCCAAAAGTCGATTTTACGAGTGAACATTTCGGGAGCAATCACTAAGTAGTGTTATGATTATTTGTTGACAAATTGTAGCTGGATGTTTACTAAACATCTCATTAAAAACGAGATCAAACACATGTGCGGTAGCGCTTGAATTATGTTTATTGGCTCAGGAGGGTAAGCATCCTCGAAAGATGTTTGCTCCATGTAAAAGCTGGTCGAGAAACAGTGCACTCCTAGGAATGTGAAGGGTTCGGTTACACGATGACAGCACATTCGCTCTGAAATATTACTCGACAAGAATGCGTGGAGACTCAGATGCCATTCACTAATATAATGAGTTTGAATGTCGCTCTTTTTTTAAATAAACAATGAAATGATTTGGTGGAAGAAATAAGTGAGACACTTATCCCTATTTATGACGTTATTTAAATTAGTTCTGCCATTTGGCGAACTGTTCGGAAAAAAATAAATTATGTAGTTTGTGAAGCGGGGCCTTTATTTATTTAAATTGAGTTGCATTTGGATGCGCCTTCGTTATGGATTTAATGTGTTTTAAAAAAGCCTCTTAATGGATGTCCAACCCCATACATAGAGTCCGGTCTGTCGGGTGCGCCATAAACAACACGATAAGGAGTCGGCAAGTACATCATTCAGCTAAGTGCTCCGTCGGAGTTCCTGGAACCGCGGCGTTTCGATATTATGACCGCGGTTGACTCGTCCTCTGGTAGTCTTCGTTGCATATTTCGAAAGCCCCGCGATTATTCACGATAAATAAAACAAGGACAGAAATGAAATTTCTTCAACCCTTCAGCAAAAAAAAAATTATTAAATTTTTTAATTTTAGGTTTTTTATACCAGGGGATGTTGATAAGTTCTTGGCCTACCAAAGCAATTATTGCTATTGCTATTACACGTTTGTATTTTATTTGGGTGACATTACTTTAACATTACATGATCGTCATCATCGATTTTAAATTAAAACATAAAAAGAAAGAAATAAAATAAAAGCGAAAATCAAAACGTAGTAAAAGCAATTCAACTCGTCCAGTAACGAATGACATTTCAGCCGTTCATTAGCATTAATTAATAACTTTATTTCGCACATAAATTTGTTTTATTTATCACCGACAATAACTATATAAAATCATTTCTTGTTTTAAGTTTCATAATACACGGCGGAGTAACTGTACACTGATAGGAAAGAGAAAATTGAAGGATCTAAAAATAACCTAATAATATACAGGGGTTCCATTTATCTGTTCACCTTCCATAAATAATTACGTCTAGAACTTTTTATCGGCAATTAACTCAAACGATTGCTTTGAGCAGTAAAATTGATGAAGGATACGGTACTTAAATTGCCTTTGCTGCTTGTAATAAGTAAATGCTTTGACACAAAAGCGTTCCCTGTCACAGCAGTTATTGCTACTTGTATATTTAATAACGGTAAATGATCATCAATTATTATCACCCTTTATATTATAGTTGGTCCTTCTTGTTTAAGACCGTTATTGAATATGAGCTTACTAATAATTAGAATGTTTTATTTTGTTTTAAAATTTTCTCTTTCTTATCGATTCCTTCCCTTTATCACTTTTTATGAACTTGAAACTCGAAAGTCTTAAATTAAGCAAATAAATGTCAGAATAGTAGCCATGTCAGAGTGTTAGCGCCAATAAAGTTTTGTTTTGCATCTTTATTACCAAATAAAAAAATTTATGCCCTTGTAATGCATGTTCACAAAGTTCACGGCCACGAATTAAAAGCGTGCCCTCCTACATACCTACAACACGACCGCAATTAAAACTAGCATTTTCCATAAAACAAAACAAAAATTCTTTCGTCTTAAATTTGATGAAATCGCAGGAAAACGCAATTTCTAGGTCACGGTAATCTGATGATAACAAAAGGAAAATATTATTATTAGCTCACGTGGGGGTTTTAGAAACAATAGTTTTGCGTAAGTGGAAAGTCGAAAAGAAAGTGTTATCAATTCCCTAGATAAGCAACCAACATGACAGTGAAGATTACGCCTATGTAGAGAGAATGCATGGTGGCGATAACAACTCACGAACTGTAATGTGTTATCACTGATAAGACCCTCATGTTAAACAAATGAATGATAACACTATCTTTTGCTTGGCTACCATGAATCATGCAGGTGAATCTCCTGAGCACATTTCTGCAAAACTTACAATTTAAAACAAGCTTCTTTTTACTTACTGTGTAATAAACGCGTAATAAAAGGAGTACTAACGTTAATAATTCTATAGGTAAACACTGACTGTTAGTACCTACGCGAATGGATGTTCAGGGAATAAACACAATTAACAACAGTAGTAGTATAGTGGTGTTAATGATGCTACTTGAATACGTGTTAGCAAGCTAATTCCTTTAAGATGATTAATCATTATTATTAAGAAAAATAACTACATAATATCATTTTCAACAAACAAAATTACAGAATTATATTAGAAGTCAAATTGTTTGCTTGTACAATTAAGGAACATGAAATAAACCAAGAGTGAAATTCCTCAAGGAAATGTATTTGGACCATTTCTTTTTGTGCCGAATGTAATTAAATGATTTATCTCATATAGTTTGATAAAAAATTGAAAGTAGTAACCTAAAAGTATAAGTACCTATTATAATTTGTTTAGGTTACATCAAATGTGTCTCGTACATTACGCTTTACAGTGAATTGACTTGAAGAATTGCTATGTCAGTTTTATTTACGCGGTAATTACGGCAATTAATAGCCGCGAGTTCGCATGAGCTTTGGTTTGAAAGGGGCGCATTAGTATCTGTCGTTTTGAGAATTCTTGATGCAACAATACGTTGCATATTTTTAAAACAGTGATATGCTAATTTGAATTTTTTTCCGATTTGCATTAATTGCATTCGCACATTCTTTTACTTCCAAGATCCCAGATTTCTTCGAATTTCTTTGAATTTAAAATCGAAATTTTATTCAGTCCTGCTTCATTTTATTTGCTAAGAAATTTCTAAGTCCTTTTTATTTCTAATGCTTGTTTATGTGCAGAGTCTTTCGATCGCTTCACTTGTTCCTTTGAAGTTAATTGACATTTTAATTTGTTCGCCCCCGGGCAATAAATCTGAAACCTAATTGAGGGGGTTTCGATTAATTAAAAAAATGAAAAGAAATTATTGCTCTTTTTTCTAGTACATTAACGTCTTCTTTTTCAACAACAGTAACTTAATGCCATCTCACAAAGTAAAAAAGAAACTAAGTTAAAAATTAAATGCCTGAAAAATCAGATTGGGCAAATTTAAAAGAAATACGAAAGTGGTTTTCAAAATATCGAAGGAAACAAAAAAGAGTTGCAACTACGTAACATAAGTGTAGATAAAACAAAAGACGATCGAGTTTCTAAGACATAAAAATTATGAAATTCTCTGCTTGGGTTCAAAGAAAGAAAAGAAATGGAAAATGCAAGAATAATTAAACAAAAAACGATCGATTGTTTCACCGAAGGCATTGAAACGAATATAGGAGAGGGAAAGTGCACGCAAACAAAAGGCGATCGAGTTTTTGAGAGATAAAAAAGACAAAAATTCTCAGCTGGGACAGAAAATGTAAGCACTGAAACAAAAGGCGATCGATTTTTTTAGAGAAAAGAAAGCAAAGTTCCACTCTGGGATTGATACCAATGATAGAGAGGGAAAGTGCACGCAAACAAAAGACGATCGAGTTGTTGAGAGACGAAAAAGACAAAAATTCTCTGCTGGGGCGGAAACAAATGAAAGGGACAGAAAATGTAAGCACACTAAACAAAAGGCGATCGATTTTTTTAGAGAAAGGAAAGCAAAGTTCTGGGATTGATACCAAGCGAGGGAAAGTGCACGCAAACAAAAGACGATCGAGTTGTTGAGAGACAAAAAAGACAAAATTCTCCGCTGGGGCAGAAATAAATAAAAAGGACAGAAAATGTAAGCACACCACTGAAACAAAAGGCGATCGATTTTTTTGGAAAAAAGAAAGCAAATTTCCGCTCTGGGATTGATACCAATAAAAGCGAAGGAAAGTGCACGCAAACAAAAGACGATCGAGTTGTCGAGAGACAAAAAAAAACAAAAATTCTCTGTTGAGTGAAACAAATCAAAGAGACAGAAAATGTAAGCATACCACTGAAACAAAAGGCGATCGATTTTTTTTAGAGAAAAGAAAGCAAACTTCTGGGATTGATACCAATAAAAGAGAGGGAAAGTGCACGCAAACAAAAGACGATCGAGTTGTTGAGAGACAAAAAAGACGAAAATTCTCTGCTGGGGCAGAAACAAATAAAAGGGACAGAAAATCTAAGCACACTAAACAAAAGGCGATCGATTTTTTTTAGAGAAAACAAAGCAAAGTTCTGGGATTGATACCAATAAAAGCGAGGGAAAGTGCACGCAAACAAAAGCCGATCGAGTTGTTGAGAGACAAAAAAGACGAAAATTCTCTGCTGGGGCAGAAACAAATAAAAGGGACAGAAAATGTAAGCACACCACTGAAACAAAAGGCGATCGATTTTCTTTTAGAGAAAAGAAAGCATTGATTGGATACCAATAAAAGAGAGGGAAAGTGCATGCAAACAAAAGACGATCGAGTTGTTGAGAAACAAAAAAGACAAAATTCTCTGTTGGGGTTGAAACAAATGAAAGAGACGGAGGTGCACCCACAGTTAAACAAAAGAAGATGGAACTTTTAGAGCCAGTCGTATAAAACGTAGTTAACCAATCGATAAGTTAATTGTGTGGTTAAGCAATATCATTGGAAGAAAGTTTAAGTTTCCACCAATAATATTGCTTAACCACGCAATTAACTTGATCGAATGGTTAACTACGTTTTATACAACTGGCCCTTAGAGAATTAGGGTTTGAAACAAATAAATAAAGGAGAGGGAAATTGCACAAAAAATAAGAACAAAAGATGGTCGTAGGAAATCCTGAACGGTACCGAATTAAGAACGTACGATCAGAAACGAAAACAAATGCAAAATTGAACTGATTGACCATTATTTAAAATACACACAGAATAAAAGATTATTTTTTAGAAAAAGCCAAAATAGCAAATTAAAATCAACAGCATATTAACCTTAAGAAAATTGTATTGTATAGTATTTTTGTTGTTGCAAATAACAAAAAGTGTTTTACAAAAGTCAACTAAAAAAGCTAATATTAACAGTAATACATTAGCAGTAGTAATTCAAACAACTACTAATTGAGAAGTTCTAAGGCGACCATACGCTGGTGAACCATCAAAAATTTGCTTGTGTTTCAAAAATTCATAAAACTTATCAGTAGAATAAAACGCATCATGTTTTAAATTCATTTTAAATCTTTTCTAAGACCACTGTCTATTATTGGGCATTGATTATAAAGTTAATTCATATGCTATTTGGTCCGTTTTTCGATTCGGTTAACCTGAAAAATTGAGGACGTATGTTTTTGTTATGTCTAGTATTGTACGAGTGAACATTTTCATAAAGTATAAGAGTATTGAGATGACAATTAACAAACAAAAGGCATTGCAAGATAAAAGTAGATAGAGAGGTCACTATCTGAAATTCACGAAATCTATGTCTGCATTCGTCTCTGAAACCCAATCCAATCCAACCCAAATTCCCTATTATTCTAATAGCATTCCTTGGGAAAGCAAACACTCGTCCAGGTCCAGCACAATGTCCCCAGATCAGTATGAAAAAGTGTATTGTAAACCGCAGTTAATGTAACTACGTAATTTACCAAATAATTCATGATTCCATGAATTTCAGTTTATCTTCTGATTCAGATGGGCACCCCTAAACTTGACCGAATTTGGACAAGATAGTTTACTCTATTTAAAGAGAAAATAATTTTCTTTTAGTTTTAGCAATATTTAGGTGAAGTTTATTACAATCAAGGCCAACAGCTGCTATAGACAGCACCTCAGTAGAATCTTGTTCAAGTTGTACAATATTAAAATTATTAAATCAAGTTTTCTTGCCAGATTGCAATCGCTTTTCTTGAATATTTGCAAAAGAATTTCATATTTTTATCATTAATTATGCTTCTTGTTTTTTGGGATTTTAGAAATTCAAAAAAGGGTAAGTTTTTCTAAATTTTTCAATAAACCAGGTACAGGTAGGGTACAGAGTTCCGATGAGGCCCAATAAGGTCAAAATACATGTGTAAACTCTTTCTTAACACTTTCTACATTGTCAGTAACACAATTTTAGTTAATTTTCATTAGAATTATTGATGTTTATCATCAGCAATAAACAAAGAATCAATGTTCGGTAGACAGTTGGAAAAATCATTGACATAAATTAGAAAAAGCAGAGGTCCAAAAACGGAGCCTTGTGGGACATCAACAGTTATTGCTGCTTCGTCAGATAAACGTCCATTTAAGAAGACTTGTTGTTTTCTATCATAAAGGTATGATTTAAGTAAATTCATAGTATTAGTATCGAAATTACAATTTTCGAGTTTATCAAATAAAATAGAATGAGAAACGCAGTCAAACGCCTTACATAGGTCACAGAAAATGGACAATGAAAGTTCACCGTTTTCAAAGTAATGAATAGTGAGTGATATTTATAAAATGTAATAAGGCATCAGTTGCATTAATTTTTTTTATTTTTTAATACTAAGTACTTTCTCAATATTTTCTGAAAATTTTGTTTGTAAAGAGATAGTTCTGCAGATATTAATTTGGTTTCTATCTTCGCCTTTAAAAAGAGGGACAACTGTGTTTTCTTTAAACAATCTGGAAAACAACCACTTATGATAATTTTATTTGTTAAAACAGTTAGGGGCAAAATAATATTAATATTTTTTTATGATAGTTGTATTCAAACCATAGGTATACATCTTTAGAGTTTGAAAAACAACACATTAACACAAAATTAGGCGTTCTTGTAAATGTAACAAAACATTTAAATTCGTTTTAAAATCAAAGGAAAAAGTAAACAAATAGTTTCTCAATCTGCACATTGCCTGCACGTGTTATTTTTTCACATTATTATAGAAAAATGTATCAAAAAAATTATATATTTTTATTACTTTTTAATTTCTTTTTATAGATTATTCACATTTACATAGACACTTAGTACATGAAAAAATAAAAAAAAAACATAATCGATGCATTGTTAAGAAAAAACAAAATTCTGTGCTGAGGTTGAACAAGTAAAAGAGAGAAGAAATGTATGCGTAACAAAACAAAAGACGATCGAATTTTTTTATTGAGAAGAAAATATGTAAAGTTCTGTTTCTGAATTGAAATTGAAATAAACGAGACCAGAAATGGCGCAAAATAGAAACTAAAGACGTTCAAATTTTTGAGAAAATATGCGAAATTCTGAATGACATTGAGTTAAAAAAAAGGGAAATGCAAAAAATTTATTGATGGATTAAAATGCACATAAAACAGAAAGATATTAGAAAAATCAAAGCAAAATAAATAAATACAATTCTTAAGAAACTTATGAGAGTTTGACCTTAAAAATATTAAAAATAATTGATTAAAACATTAGACAATGTCGTAAATGTACAGGTGGCCCAACGATGCGTATTTTTTTGCCCTAGGCTTTATAGAAGAAATACGCATCGTTGGGCCACCCTGTACAAGAAACCTTTTAATTCATTTTAAAATCAGCTGAAAAATAAAAGGAAAAAAAATAGAATCTATCAATGTGTCACTTGTTCGTACCTATCAGTCATTTTTCTTTACATTCTTTTCGACAAATTTATAAAAAATATTTTTTTTATGGCGAACGTTAAAGTGTGCTTTGCCCAACTCAAGACAGTCGATAAAACGGAATTTTAACAGCAAGGGTAGATAAAGTAACACTTTAATAGCAAGGGTAGATAAAATACTTTAATTTTGTTATTTGAATTAATAAATATTACGACTTAACCATAGCAACAACCCACACTAGTTACTGGGATCATGATCATAGAACGCGATTTTGACATGTGATTGCTTTTTTTATTTTTCTGCCAAATTGTTTAAATTTTGTCTTTAACATTCGCTATAAAAAAATAGAATGTTACACACGACGGTAAAATTTAATTAACGACTCGTGAAAGTTAATAATAATAATAACTATATTTTTACAATTAAAAAAAGTGTTTAGCACCTAAATTGTTCGATTTTATGTATTTTTTAGACATTTAAATAAAATAGTTTTATATTTTCAATGGTAGCTCTCTAATTGTTGTTTATCGTTTAGGTACAGTTTGCCTCATCCTATATTATGAACAAAAATAAAAGACGTTTATGGACGGAAAAAATGGAATAGCAAATATAAAAATAAAAATAAAAGTGAAGGTGAATAAAAAGAAATTTTAGAAAAAGATGAGCAGAATATTTAAAACTTTGAAATTGTACTTTATTCGTAATATTACCTATTAAGAGACACAAATAATTAATAAAAAGTAAAATATCACTGTAACACTGTAAATTACTTCTCAAACCGGTCCTGTCTGAGAAACAACATTTTTTTGTGCGTAAATGTCAATAACAGAACATACGCTTACGTATGAATTTCAACTGCGTCTTCTAAGTTACCAGAAGCGTAAAAATTATGAGGTGATAATTTTTTCCCTTCGGTGCAGACGTACGCGCACATTTTAACACGCTGTATCTCCTGCCTGCCTTCTCTGTTCCTCAAAAAAATTCGAATACACAGCTCGGCTACACCAATCAATTGTAGGTAATCTGATTACACGCTTGGACCACTGATATCAAAGGCGTAGAGGAGGAAACCACTGGCCGGTTGATGGTTGGGCGGAGTTTAGCGTATAATAACCCTCTCTGGTCGTCGTGACGTCATCATCACAATGGCTGATCATCGTTTCGTTTTAATGATCCAATCGGGTTGACCCCCGATCGTCTTTTGCTTCGGTGGTTTTACTTTCGTTTCCAATCGTGTCGAAAGGCCAGAGACAAATGAATAAATGCATAATTTAAAATTTTGGTTGAATCTAATTAAGGGGCGTTGATTTCTACTATGTATAGAAAAATCGAAAAGGGTTGTTTCTATGACGCTGCCTTTTAGGTTAAATCAGGAGACTGTGTACATAAATTTTAAATTAAATATTAATCGAAATTAATTTCCGTTGAGTTTCTAAAAGCGAAATCGGATTTGTGATTAAAATTTTTAAGTTAATCAAATCCAATTAATATTAATAGTACGTTTCTTTAATCGAGGGCGTAATAAAAACTCTGAGACTGTTTCCCTATAATTCTCAACTCTTGAAAATGGCACTATGGCATTATCTATATTAAAAAGTAATAATACTGAGAGTTAATTAATAATTCAAGTCTACGGTCTACTATTTATGATTTAAAAAGTATGTATTTAGAGGACGCTGATGCAATTGAGCTTTGTGAACCAGGCTTTTCAGAGGTAATTTACATCAAGAAAAACAGACCTGCTAGGATACCTAGCATATAAGCAACATTCTTTTTGACAGTCCTGTATTGCGAATGAATTAAAAATCTTGAAAATCTAACATAAAAAGGATTACTGCAAATGTGCAGCAAAATTTGCATCGAATAAATGCAAAATTTATTAATAAAATTCTATTGGAACGACATTGCAAAAATAAGTTCCACACATTTTAAAACAAACTTATTTAATAAAATATAATTAACTAATAAAAAATTCATCAAGTTTATTTGAGTTAGTGTAACAAAATTGAAAACTAAATTGAGTAACAAAAGTTTTATAAATACATTATAATATTTTTTAGGCCAAAACCTGAAAATTCTTAAGTATAAATTAAATTAACTTAATTTCAGTTAGTAATAGGAAATTGAATTAAAATAAAAACTACAATACTAAAACAAAAACTGTAATTTCCAGAAAATATTATAAATATTATTGAATTTGAATGTGAAAGGAGATGTTAAGGAAAAAATAAGTGCGATAACAAAATAATAACAAGAATCCATATAAAATTCATAAATAATTCTAGTCCATAATGACTTAATAAGTTGTCAAATAATGTGAACACTATAATTGACATATTTTTTAACAATCTCTAAATAATTAGAAAAAAATTGCGACTAGGCTTGCGGATGAACCACGTTCTGTTTTCCTCTTTTTACACTAAATTCTTGTCCGCTGAACGTTGGCATAAAAATTTTATGATTTCACGGGGACAGCTTCAAAACCTCAAACTTCTCCTGCATTTTGGCGATAGCTTCTAAGGTTAAGAAACAAACTGAAGAAGCCGCCAACCGGGAGTTAAACGTAGAGGTTTTGAGCCGCCTGAAATTGTTACACCAAGTTTCGTCCTTCGTTACAGAGTAAATTCTTCAAGGTCGTTCAAGTTGTTTCCGTAGGAAACGAAGGACGCATCGTCGATAAAAACATCGAATTAGCGACGGGATTCAAACTCATTCCTTTTAGCAGTAAAAGAAATTAATGAAAACCAAATGAAAAAGGAATCAATGAAAAAAATACCATTTAAAAATTTTGAATAAATACCCGAATAATGTAAAACAGAAATAAAATATGAAGTGAATTAAAATGTAACTGACTTAAATACGATAGATATCCCGAAAAAGGATTTTTTATCGAAGCCACATGGAAAGATGTAACTTCATTTTCTATTTTATTTACATATTACTAAATCGGCGTATTCTAATTTTTATGATCATATTAAGTGCTATTAAATTATGAGTTGGTCAATAAAGCGCCTAATCAATATATAATATGTAATATATAGTCAATGATTCGCATAAAAAATACATTCTTAAGATTCACGTTGCTTAAAATTTCGAAAATTGATTGTTTCACTATTCATAAAAGATAAATGTCTATTAGTTGCGTTCAAATGAAGTTTATTTTGTTGTTCAATTGGTTTTACATATTTGGAATTGGAAACGTAAAAATTGTGTAGATTTCAGAGTAAAAGAAATCGCGATGAAAAATATTTAAAATCGTTAGAATTAAATCAAGGCGAGTTTATTGGTGATGAGTGATAATGTTTGCTTTTACTACTAATGTTTATTTAAATAATTATTATTAAATTATTAATTATTAAAATACTTATTTATGAATGAATTTTGTGAAGACAGATATTTTCTTTATTATAAATATAACTATTTTAATATGGTAACTTTACATAAGTATTTTTATGGTAAATCAGAAATGATAAGTTAAAAAACCTAAATGACGTAATTGTTGAAAAAGCACAATTAATAATGCAATTTAAAATAATTGTTAACCTTGCAAAAAATCCCTCCTTATTTTCTCTGGGAATTAAAAGTTAACTTAGGTATGGGTAGTTATTATAAATTACTTAGTATTGTGTATTATCGAATCTTATAACCTAAGCAAATTTTGAAATTATTATTAATAATAAGTGAATCTAGAAAGGACCTAGTTTCTTGTCTATTTAAATTATTTCAACAAATTTTTTTTTAATAATTATTCTTCGTCTGGCCTTAAAATGCTTGTAAAAAGGACATTTTGTTGTAAACAGCGTTTTCAAGGTAAATAAAGGAAAAAAAAATTTATTGTACCTTGCGATTTATTGAAAACAGGACAGAACGTGCAAACTTATGTCGTAGATAAGATTACTTTTAAAACAAACGTCAAAATAATTTATACCATGTTAATGTCAAAACATCACAATAAATATTAACTTGTAAAACATAGTTGCATTCCGCTTTTTAAATTTATGAACTTTGTAATAAATACGATTTTTGTTCATTAGAAAGTATTCTGATTATAGAATTTAAAAATAATTTCGAAGCCAACTCTGGCCAGTTTTCACGAAATCGCATGTTACATTGAGAATTGTCGATGAACAGTGAAATGTCAATATTTAAAAGATATTAAAGGCTGTCCGAAGAATACGTAATTATTGTTCTATTTATTAATTCATATTTGTAACAAAAAATTCATACATTGTGAGGGTGTAACTCTCTGGATAGCATTAAATAATTTCAGTGGCTTTTCCTGAAATTTTAAAATTTTGCGCAATCTACAACATGAATAAGATGGTGTGCTGTGTGTATGAATTTCAATACCAGAATACCTACTGGGCCAGATCAAACGAAATTACATAAACCAACTTTGTATGCAGTGGTGGACTGGGTTTTGGTTGTCAGTAGACAAAAGAGACCCGCCAGTAACTATAAGGTTATCATTTTGAACATGTTTAAAATTTATGGGGGCCAAGTGCTTACAGGGAGGGCCCATTTACCATCGGGCAAACCGACACCACTGTTTATGAGGAATTCGTATATTTTTTCCTATTTTCTTTCATATTTAATGAGCGAGGTATCGGGTTAGGGAATGCTTCTCGCATCTCTTGGAGTCAACTACTAAGGTCTCATTACCAACCCTTAGTAATTTCTTGGTTTCCATTCAAACATCGAATTTGATCAAAAAGGACCGAAGCCTCTGTGACTATACAACAAATTTCTCACTTGATAATGCCACTGTTAATAATACAATAAGACTTCCAAGCATTTACACTGCTGTATTTCAACAAGCATCCTTCATAAACTTCAAACTTAAGTGATTTGCTTGCACTCGGGGTTTCCCCCCCTCAGTAAAGATATATTTTATTTTAGAGCCAATAAACTTGTGAATATCTACAGGCTGTAATAATCTTGATTTAAAATAATCGCCTACGAATGTGGATTTCGTCTCCCTTTACGAAAGAGCTTGGTCAAAATCATAGAATTGTCCACGGAAGTTCTTCATGGGCTGTGCGTTTTGATTTTTCACAACAAAATCTCTCTGACTATGAATTAAGATTGTTACAAAAAATAAAAACTAGCAATTTCAGTAACTTTGGGCAATTTTGGCGTAAAATGAGAACTTAAAATATATAAATAAACAAGCAATAGGATAGGTAGGTAAGGCACAAAATTGAGTGTAAAGTTAAAATAAAAATAAAAATAGAGATTGAGTTCAGTTTCGGCGTAAGTTTTAAAATAATACTTCTACGTATAATAAGTTTTTAAAAATCTTTCAGTCGCTTGGAATGGAAAGATGGACGGAAAGAAAGTTAAAATTATTAAAAAATAAATAGAAACCGTTTGTATGATGTCATTTGACGTTGATGTCTAATACCTAATCACTTAATTAAATATATTTGGTGTAGTTGACAAAAAAGTGACATATTGTTTAATCAAAAATCGTGAAGAAAAGTAGGACTTTTCTCGTTAGCAACACTTTTCTTCACGATTTCAGTTAACAACACTTTTTTTCATCGATTTTATTTCTTAGTTAATTATAGTTATTTAGTTTAGGCCTTGTTTGTTCGCCTTCGAGTGGCTTTGACCTTCGGTCTGTTTCCATAGTAACAATTATTTGTACAAATGTTGCTGAGGCAATGGACCGGGGGGTGAAGTTGGTCGAGGGTGAATAAACCGGTCCTTAGTGTAGTAAATACTTATTTACCCCATATTGTTACTGTTTGTACGTAAGCATCACATTTATATCCACTATAGACAATTCTGTCTGTTGGAAATAAACTTTATTATTATTATTAGCGTAAATTGTAAATGAACAGTTTGTTAAATTATTAAATATTACACCAGAAGATGAAGAAACTGACCGCAACGCAGACACTGACAAATTAGAATTTATTACTTCACTTGCTGCTACTGTTGATGTTGACGTTTCAGAAGTCGAAGATTGCTTTTCAGTCGAATTACAAAAAGTTTCTTTGAAATTTTTACTTTATTTTCGATACTATCTTCGACCGGTGTCGAAGCACTACTACGCTAGCCCACTGTGTCTCTTCAAAACTTGGATGTCAGCTCCACTGTCGGCCAAAAAGATCGCCGATGTCCTTCGAAACAATGGCCTGTGAAGCTACTCGGCTCCGGTGGCTCTAAGTATGCAGCAATTTTCTTTGGTAAATTGTAGAAGGTGTTTATACCAATTGGTTGCTTTGTGCACTTGTCCTGTCTATAAAATATAAATAATCTGCGATGGTCCACATTTTTGGGGCTCAAATTCAAATACTTTTTGTAAAGCTCAATTCCGTTTACTCCATCTTCCGATGTAACTGTAAAGACTCGTTTTTTCTTTGTTTTCGTGTCGTGTAATGTTATGACCAAAATTTGGCCGCAACCTTCTACATCATCCACTGTTATTAAACGTAATTCTTCCGCCTGACATGCTCCACGCAAAGCAATTACCAACACTACCTTCATAAGCAAGAAAACTGTCATCAGGAGCTTTCTCTAAAAACTCCTTCACGTTATCCATTGATAAAATTCTTGATTTTTTTGCCACATAACCGTCATTTTGCGTTTCAGGTAAGCCAGCATTTTTTTATATGCAGAAATATCCACATTTTCATTTATTTGTAAAGTACTTCTCAGCATCGAGTACACTGACCATAGTGTTGAAGCTTTAAGAGTTTTCACCTAAGAGTATTTAAAAATCAGTGCTAGTAAATCTTTTTAATAAAACAAACCTTTTCAAAAAAGTACGCAATTAGAATATCTTCATTTGCCACTTGCACATATTTTTCATTTCTCCAGCCAAAGAATTGTTGGTAAGTTTTCTCCTAGTTTGCTTTGGACTTTTTAGGTAATAAACTTGACTCTGCTTCTGATAACAGATTGTAAAATTTCTTCATTATTCTCGTTTGATTGACTCATTTTAGATGAACGTTTTTTCACAAATTATTTACTTTCTCATATGTTTTGTTACTATGTCAACAAATGCTTGACATACGTTGATAACATATTATTCATCGACACTCTCATAATGCCAGCGTTATTTTCGTCAACTACGCGAAAAAATAGCATAATTTACACGTTAGAAAAGTGAATTTCCATGTTCGTGCAAATTTGATCCACTCGAGAGCTACGCTCACTCGTGAATTCAAACATGGAAAACTAACACTTTTCTAAACTTAAAAGTCAATATACTATTAACATTTTTGTGGCGGATGTTCATCTTCATCAAGGCTTTCAGTTGAACAGTGTCACAAGTTCTTCTCGTTTGGGGGTTTGGAATTTGTCCTCTCTATCAAACAGTTTTTCCAAATAATAGAACTGTCTGCTTCAGATCATTTTTGGGCGGGTATTTGCACTGCTTGCGATTTCTATCCAATTGTCAAGTTCTTTCATCTACAAATTTCCCCATTAAGAAAAGATTTTTCTTAAGAAATAAAATCATTTAAATCACACGCCCTTTACTCAATTTGAAAATTATTCAAATAAAAGGAAAATTGCATAAATAATTAAAAAAAAATAAACTTATTATCATCGAGCCATAGTGAGCACAATAGAAAATTGACTACGATAAAAGAGAGCTATCTTTGCATTAATTATTATCTAATTAAGGTATTCGAATACTGTACTACCAAAGTTAAATTACAATGCAGTCAAAGGAATTGCGAGAAAGTTGATACAGTCATAATTTAAAAATCAACAATAACAAGTACCATTGCTAACATAAAAAACAAGGACAATCTTTTTTAGCTGTATAAGTCTGCGATCGATCATAAATATAAATAAATTCTTTGAAATCGACTGTTTCAGTTATGCCTAAGGTGACGTTTCACTAGTTTTATAATTCTTATTGTTATTATGTCATAAGAATTACTGACTTGACAATAAGAAGTAAGATTCCATATAATAACATAATAGAATTTCAAAGTTGTCCTAGTTTTTTATGAAATCGATAGTACAATGGAAAGAAAAAATATCGGAAACTCTGAAAGCAAATTGTGAAGTATAAGACTAGCAACAAAAGGATTAACCCGACAACTTTATTTCGCTCAATTCTACAGTGTAGCAACATGTGGTACATTAAATATTACTACACACATAAAAAAATCTAGAGTTAATTGTAGCAATTTGTAATTCTTTTTCGGTGTTCCCTCGCGTCCATCCGCTTCTGGTGTTAAGATAAACGGAGTTAGGACATTTAACTTTAAAAAGTGCTAGCGTTGTCTTTAAAAGTGACATTTTAATCTTTGTGGTAGTTATTTCTATCTATCAAGGAGTTAATACTATCCAAGAAAAGAGAGAGAACCTATCTTCTGAGGTAGTAGTCAGTATCCCTAAAGGAATTAATATTATCCAGAAAGTGTGAAGCATTTCTATCGTTAAAGGAATTAGTAACTGTTTGGGCAGTCTCTTATAATCTTAACTTGTATTTTTACTTCCTTTTTTTAATATTGCATCTTTTATCCTTTGTTCTTTTGTTTGTAAATAATTAAATTTCATATTGCTTGTTATTACATCACCATTTTTTTCCACTTTTTGTTGTTATTATATTTAATACAGAAATAAAATGACGGTGAGGCAAACATTCACAGGCATATATTAGTCATAACTTGTAATGAGAACGTCAATCAATCCCTTCCTTCATTACATCAGAATTTACAGACGAAAATTACAAGATCAAGCAATACAACCTTTCAGATAAAACTTTATCCATTTTTATCGATTAGGAGGATAACAATTTATCCCAAAAATGTTTATGTGAGTATGTGGTATGGCGTTCAAAGCAGTCAAAATCTTATACTTCAAAATAGAACCCTATTGCTTGGTTTCACAAAAGTCACTTAAATTTAATCATCGGTTAGAAATAAAGATTTCTATACCTTCAACGGATGTAACCATAGCAACTTTACTTTTAACGGATGATTAAATTTAAGTAACGTTTGTGAAATCGACCATGAGAATTATATATGACCTTCGTTATAATGGTTGCAGAGAAGTGTTCTTAAAAGCAAGAATTACTCATTGTACCATCGGTGTACATATTAAAAAATGTGAATTACTTTCAACAACCGAGAGAACTTAATACCAGGAATAGTCTTTTCATTGCCTAAAACGGTTCGCGGTAGACAATGAGACATGTATTCCGACAAACCCGGCTATGCGCTGAGATCGATGGCGTTCGAGTGGGAGTAATTAAATTCTCTCGCTTTTAATTGGAATCTCGCCTCACTTTGTGCGTTCTCACTCACACACTGACTCTCACGTTCGCCTGCTGTATCCGAATGCGGTGTCAGAATACCATAAGGTCTTTTACCGTGAAAGGTATGCAGTAAAGCCATAATATAGAAATTTACTTCGTATATAGTAATGACATAAGCTGTCGATACCTTTGATGTTGAATGTATCGTTTTGGTTGACCTTCATTTCGTCATAATACGGATAGTATAATCGGCTGGATATTTAAAACGATTAGAGAGATTAGGGAATGTAGAGGCTGAGCATACGAGAATTGCCACTCTATTAAACACTTTTACTTCTAAATTTAGGGAAAAGTTTAATGCAAAAGTCGAATGAATGAAATATCCAATATCAAAACTGTCATGCAACCAGCAAGCATCAGATGACGGAAAGTTGCCATTTTATGGATAGTATAGCTTCCAGAAATTACGTTCACTCTAAAACACGTGTTTGTCACTACTGTATACGAAGTAAATTTCTATACTGTGGTAAAGCTGTTTTTCCTGCTTTGGAGATTTGGAGAATTGGGTATTTGGGGATTACTGTCATTGGTTTTCGTCGATCATGTGATCACTTTCCGTAATGGCATGGGAGGCATTAGTAAAGTCTCCAAAAATTATGTTCAACTGTTTTCAATTTTTCTTGGGTAATATGAAGCCGCATGCGTGTTCCTTTTTTAGCTTAATCATCTGTTCGTGTTGTCGTTTTTAAGATTAATTTACAACAACAACTCTTTAATCGCCAATTCTCCAAATCTCCAAAGCAGCTTAAGGATTGGGGAATTAAATTATCCAACAAGCTGACAATGGAAGTTAAAAATAACTCCATGAAAATTTGGTTGTTACTTTCTAGATATTGATTTATCTGTAAAGTTATGAATTGTACACTTTGGCAGTTTTTCATTTCTTTTCCAAAAATTATTGTGAACTGTCTGTATTTTTTTTTGTTACACTCATGGTAGAGGGTTATAGATTTTCTTTTTAAGGCAAGTAATTGTCGTTTCATTTAATTTTACGATGTTTCATGTAAATGTTTACCACCAACAAGATAAAAATAGAATCGTACGTAGTGCTCTTCGATTGGGAAACTAGGAATTGGACAAAGATTAAGTAAAAAATTCGAATTCGTAAAGCAAGACATCTTCAAATTTCAAGTGGTGATCCTTTTACGAATCAGGAAATTATAGAAATAACTTCTTTAAGCGCTTTATCTTTTTTTGATGTGTCTGTTTAATTCAACTTCCCATGACATAATAATTAATGGAACAAAAGTAAACTACACAGTTTTTGCCTCGACTTTAAATTCGCACCTGCTTCTGACTGGCACAAACGGAAGTGAAGCGTACGTAACACCGCCGATAATTAATTCCCCGACGAACACGACATTGCTCTTCCAGTTTAATTTCGGCGAAAAAACTTGGCTAAAAAGCAGAAAATCAATTGAGCGCGCAGAAAAAATTGGAACTTCCAAATTTATCGAGTTACGTCGGATCGAAGACGCGGCCTTCTTCGTGAAATATTTAGCCACATGGTTGTATAATTGATGATGGCAATTTTTCACGACCCTCCGACATCTGTCTCCAGCGACACGGTCGATGATGACACGGGGTTCAATAGATCATTTGCAAGAGTGGCGTGTGGTTTTAGGTGCATTCTTTTGGGGACACGAATTAGTTGCTTAAATCTGTGACTTGTGCCAGAAGATGAAGCAGAAGATGATGAGCTTTCATAAAACTGGCTTACAATTTTAACTACGCGAATAGTCTAGAATGGGAAGTGTACCTACATATGAGAAATCAATTTCTAATTCTCAGTGCAAGAAATATTTTTAATTTTGTTAGTTACAAAAAATTGGCAATTTGAGTTAAGACGGGGGCTTTCAACTTAATGCGATTAAAATACAATAGATGGCACTTATTGTAATCATCTAATCACCATTCCGATTAAATGTTTCTAAAACTCTTTTCTCAAATCTTTCAAACTTCTCTTTTTCGTTATAAAGCAAGAAATTATTAAAATTGATCTTTTTTGAACATTTTGTCTTTGAAAAATGTACACTTTTTCGTGTGACTTTTTCATCATGATCACTTTCGTAAAATTATGTAAACAAATTCGATTATTTACATACTTAATTACTTAATTAAAACAAGTAGCGTCGGTTATTGTTATTTTGCCTTGCGATATAATTGGTTTAATTATGAAAGAAAAAAAATTAAATGAATTTTAATTTTGTTTGAAGCAAATTATTTATGATAAATTGCTCCGGCGGAATACAGAAGATTAATCGCGTATTCGTTGGGCAATACTTCGCCGGTAAGTGCTAATAAATTTAAATTTTATTCACGTAATGCAGGCTAACATAAAACATGTCTGCAGAAAAAAAATTCTTTAGTTTTAATAAAATTCTTCTCTATTCAGGTTTTAAATTATGATTGATTGTTCCATTTGTTAGTCGCCCAATAAAGTTGAATAACTTCAATGATAATTTTAAAAAAATGTGTTTCATTTCATAACTTCTTTTCTTTTAAGTAGTCAACAAGAATATATTAATTGCGTGTAAATGAATGAAGTAGTACTTATGTTTATTTATTGACGCTTTTATACTTTGTTTAATCAGTTGAAATGTATTGATTGCATGTTATAAGTTTTTAAATTATCTTATTTCATCTATTAATCTTTGTTTTTTTACTTTCTATTTTCTTTATCACACCACCTATTAAATTAATAATTTTTAATCATGTTTGAATACTTTTTCATTATCAAGGTTTAAAATAGAGTGCGTTCAATATAATCCGTTATCAAGATGCCTTGAAACTTGCTTTTATTTTATATCGGTATGTCGTAGCTTAGTTCGTATGTTGAATAATTGCGAGCTGTCAGCTGTGTCAAAGGTTTTATTTACATCTTCGAGGGACTCTATTCTGTTATTTGTGTTGTTGCTTTAATTCCATAAAAAAAAATAGTTCTTTTGGGAACTAAACTGCTGAGAAATGTTTACTATTGAACATGTTAGAGTCGTTTTTTTCGAAATGGACGTAAAATAATAATAAATAATATTGTAAGCGTTAAAATTGTTATTGAAAACAGAGACGAATTAACAACGAAAAAAGAAACTGCTTAATTTAACGGTGCAATTGCTTTTGAAATATTTTAAAAAATATTTCTTTCATTTAATTTAATAATTATATTAATGTTTAAATGCCTTTTGAAAAAGGCAAAGTTTGTTATTAATAATATTATTATACGGTCTTTTTTTCTATTTAATTTGAAGTAAGAAAGTTATTCTTAAGAAGCGAATAGTATTGCTTAAATTTATTATGTTTGTTATTCTTTATTTGTCATATATTATTATTTTGTATTAAGAACATAAAAAAATTGTTTCAAAATTAAAAATTTTCAAGCTCTTGTTTTAAAGACTTCGTGTTTTCCATTTTCTGTCTTTCCTTACATGTATAATATGAATATAATAGATGGGATAATTGGAGACAAATGTCATAGTTTATATATATTTAACCATTTTTTCATTTGGCCCACCAAATTGCATCAGAAACCCGTGGAACTAAAAAATTAAAATTGCAATTTGTTTTTTAATATGTAACTGAAATCTAATACTATTCATCTAAAGTCATATCTAGCGATAGTGCGGATTGAGGAAAAGGACCATATTTCCCAATCCAACGATTGTCCTTTGAAAAATTGTACTTTTCCTTTGCCTGCACGGTTCCGAATTATGACAATTCATTTTTCCATTAAATGCAACACAGAAGAGGAATTAATAGTTCGAATTATTCCTACTTTTAATGCCGTTTGTGATCGTCGTCTGATATTTCGAAGAATGTGTCGAATACCTCGTCATAACTAGATATCGGAATATATGCAAAATGTTAACCTTCAATTTTAGTTATTTTGTGAAATCTATATGCTATTTTATTAAATTCAGTAATACTAACTTTAATTAATTTGTAATTACAAAAATAAAATGGTATATTGATTTTGCAAAAAAATTAAAATTGAAGATTAACATTTTGCATATATTTCGTTATCTAGCATAACTTATACGAGCATCCAACATGTAACCCTTCATTTTTAACATTTCTTATAACTTTTTAAGTTTTCTCAATAAATTGAAATTAATTCACGTTGTGTAGCTACTGGAAAAAATTAAAAATAGAAAGCAAATCAATTATTTTTAATTAAGTCAGTATTCTTACATCGAGATTATTTCTAGTCACTTTTTTTATTTCATTTTAACTTGATGCAGAAACATTTTCGGCTACAATAATAATAATTTATTCATATTTCCCAAAAATTGAATGGTTTCATAAGTCACATAATTCATATACATTATTATTATTCATGTTATCCCATTTAATCGTTACGTAGGTTACATATTCATGTATGTACAAGTCATAGAACATACATGGGAGTACAAAAACAAAAACAAAAATGCACAAGTCGGAGTTTTACCTAAAAGGAGATGCTGACCATGGAGGCAGCATGACCACTTTCCTCAGTAAGTTTGTAAGTTTGAAAAGTCATTGTTTAAGAATTAATTAGATTCAAGCGGGGCCAGATCAATTAAGAAATTTTCCATGACAGTTTTAAATTTAATTTTTGGTAGTTTTTTAATTTCACCCGGCAATGTATTATAATACTTTATAGCGTAAAAATTTGGGCCATTTTTGGTGCGGTCTATCCGATGATGTGGGGTGTTAAGTTGATCTAGTATCACGATCGTGTATTTGTTGAACGTTAGTATAATTGTTTTCGTTTTTTATGTACTCTAAACACTTGAAAATATATAAGGGCGGAACAGTTTGGATCCTTACGGAACGAAAGCTCTCTACAAGATTTGCCAGCTAGTGTTCAGGTGACCTTTCTTTGAAGATTGAAGATTCTTTTAATAGATGGGGAATGAACCCACATAAGGAGACCATATAATAAAGCAGCTTCAAACAAGCCATGATATATACAGACCAGATTTTTACGAGTCAGTTTATGACACAGATTCCTAAAGAGATAAGTTAATGATGTTAGTTAGATAATCACAGTATTCTTGGAACAAGAGAGAGGGTTCAAAATACATCCCAAGTAGTTTGGCTGAAGTTGGATTTCTGAAATCATTGATGGGTCTAGTTGAGGATATAATGTGTTGCGTTTTTGTTTCGTTTAAGCTTAAGGAACCAATTTCGACAGGAGGGTGTAACTTCTCTACAGAAAGTAAGACATTGTGGAGATTGTCACTAGATACTGAAATGGTGGTGTCAGTCATCAGCGTATAAGATTAAATTGGCGTCGTGGACGTGATATTCTAGGTCACTAATGTAGATTAAAAAGAAAAGTGGTCCTAGGATAGAACCTTGGAGAACACCGTTTCTTAGTTCAGTAAGTTCCGATTTTGTATTGTTGATGTCGACGTATTGGTATCTGAAATACGATTTAAGTAACAACAAAAGGTTATTTGAAAAATTATATACAGTACTGGCCAAAAGTATGGAAACTTTAATAAAATGTTTATTAAATCTATTCAACTATGAACATTTACAAAAAAATATTATAATTAATTAAATCGTATTAACAATATTTATCATAAACAAAAATACATTAAGAAAATCAACACTTGAAATAACTATAAGAAATAATAATATTATTTGCGGACAAAAGTATGGAAATCATGGAAACTTAATTTGTATGATTGAGAAACATCAGCTAGTTAATACTTTGTTGGAAATCCTTTTGACTATAATACAGTTCTGTATCGGTTTGTCATGGAATCGACTAACTTAGAACAAAAATCCACCGGAATTCTTTGCCATTCACGCTCAAGAGCTTGCCATAGATCCTTCTTATTTGAAAAATTGTTTTAATTTTCAATTCAATATAATGCCAAAGGTGCTCAATTGGATTAAGGTCTGGTGACTGAGACGGCCATTCCAGCAATTCGATATGATTCTCCATAAACCAATCCTTTACCAACCTTGAAGAATGTTTGGGATCGTTGTTTTGTTGAAATATCCATCGCAATGGTATTTCTTCTTCCGCATATGGCAGCATATAATTTGTTAATATGTCTCTGTATATGTAACGATCCTTAACACCCTCTACTCTTACTATTGGACCAGGACCAGAACGCGAGAAACATCCCCACACCTCCACCAAATTTTACAGTAGGAACTTGATATTTGGGATTGAATCTTTCGCACTTTGGTCGCCTTACATAACGTTTGCCGTCAGAGTTAAATAGACAAAATTTGCTTTCATCGCTCCATAAAACTGTATTCCACTTGTCTGGTGACCAGTCAATATGATTACGTGCAAACTGGATTCTGACTCTTTTGTTACGTTTTGATATTAGCGGTTTTTTAGCAGGAGATCTACCAAATAAATTTAATTGATTCAGACGACGCCGTACATGCATGACACATCAGCCAAATCTGTTATTTCGTTTTGGATTTCTCTCGCTGTTTTTTGAGGATCTTGTACAGACAAATTCTTGATTTTTCTATCGATTCGAGTGTTGTCTTACATGGTCTTCCAGTTTTAACTCCGCATTCCACACTATTTCTCTCCTTAAAATTTCTAATTATCTTCGAAGCTGTTCCTTTAAGGATAGACAATTGTTTCGATATATCACACTGTCGCTTCCATTCTTTATACAGCTGGATTATTTTATTTTTTCAATCTAACGAATAATACTTAACTTTAGGCATTTTAAACACAAAATTTGAGAAGATTACAATGAAGCTTCCACTGACAGCGACATTCAATAAATTAAATGACACTTGCAGGTCTTACATTGTTTTCCATGGCTAGGGGCGATATGTTTAATATGTAAAACTCAGGTTTCCATACTTTTGTCCACCGGATAATCATTATATTTCATATAACTACAGCAAGTAAAGTTTTTTTAAATTAATTTTTGTTGAGAATAAATATTACAACTAAGATTAATTTAATTTCATTAAACTTTTTATATTATTTATTATTAAACATTTCTTAACTTGTGTCCTATGAAAGTTTCCATACTTTCCAGTACTGTATTTTTAGTTTACCAAGGAGTGTATTGTGGCCGACGCAGTCGAACTCACGGTTGATAATAAAAATTTGCTTAATTGTATGACCTCTACTACTTCTGAAAGTTAGGAGCAGTTTTTCTGAGACACCTTGTAAATTACGTTTTTGTTGAATTTTTCATAACACTGTGAAGCAGTCCTGAAGTAGATCAACGCGAAATGTCACTGTAGGTTACGTCACGTTAGGTTTTCATTATAAGCAAACCACTATTTGATTAACAACTGTCATCCGTCAGACGTCAACTTTGTCGTAAAAAAGTCAAAAAAAACTTTTCAATTAAACACTTGATAAGAACACATGTACTGAACTTCAATGAATTAAATTTGAACGATTTTTATTATTGTTTCGAGAGGTTTGGAGTTAATTTCATGTTTCAGTAGATTTTGCTTCGAAAACGATTTCGTGTGTCTTTTATCATCTTTTGCATGTATTTTTATTTTGTATGAAGAATAATCAAAAATTAATTTCTCTAAACTACAGTTTTATTATTTTTGTTTGTTTTACACCTTTCATTTCCTTTCTTTCTTCGTAGATTGCTTTTAATTTATTTAAAATATTTTATTAGTTATTTGTCATTACGTTTGTTTAAACAAATTTCATTGAATTGAATCCTAAAAACTACACACATGAAAATCAAAACGCTTTTTCAACTCCATTTCGGTGTTCCTTCGCGTCCATCCGTATCTAGTGTTAACATAAACGGGGGTTAGGACGTTTAATTTTAAAAAATGTTAATGCTGCCTTCAAAAGTGGCATTTTAATCTCTCTGTAGTTATTTCTATCTTTCAAGGAGTCAATATTTTCCAAGAAAAGAGAGGGGACTTATCTTTTGAGGTAGAACTCTGTATCCCTAAAGGAATTAGTATTATCCAGAAAGTGTCAAGTATCTAAAGTCTTAAAGGAGTTCATAAACAGAAAATGAAAGACTCTTTACTGTTTGGGCAGTCTTTTGTAATTTTAACTTATATTTTTACTGTTCCAAAGAGAGGAATGCCTCTTTTTAATATTTTATCCCTTGTTCTTTTGTGTGGAAATAATTGAATTTAATATTGCACTAAAATATAAAGCTTAGGTATCTGGAGGAAGTGTAATAAGGAGGTTCATAAGGTCTTGCCAATATTCCCCGGTAAATAAAGCTTATATCATTGATGGTGTCACTCATTATTTTTTTATTCATTTTTTGTTGCTGTTATATTCAATATGTAAATAAAATGACGGTGAAACAAACATTCACCGCAGTTAGTTGGCATACATTAGTCGTATTGCTTGTAATGAGAACATCAATCAATATCCCTTCTCCCATACATCCGAATTTACGAATAGGTGAAAAGTGAACTAACACCTTTAGGATAACATTTTTACATTTTTGGATTAAACCACCAATATAGACAGAATACTTACTATTTAGTGTAACTTATTGATTCAACAAATTATGGGTAATTTGTTTATACGAGGGTCAAGCTGAATTTATTGTGAAAAAAAAAACATGGTTGATATTTTCTAGGATTTTATTTTAAACATGCTTGAAGTAATTCCTTCAGCAATTCTGTCCACTTTCCAATCTCTTCTTCTGACAAAAACCTTCTACCTCCCAAATTCCTTTAACAAATTTAAAGTTTCATGCCAAATTCTTACACGCCCTGCTTTTTGGAAGTCAGTGCTCTAAATAACACTGTATGTTTAGTTTTTCACGACCTACTAGATTCTCTTATTCTCAATAAATTCAGCTTTACCTTCGTGTGTCTCTATTTTGAAACCAATCTTGCCTTTCATTCTACACTCTAGTGTTCCTAGTCATCGTATATTTTTGTTTCCTTGTGTACTTATTTATGTTTGTAATTTCTAAAATATAAAAATATTTCGATAGAAGTGAAAGTAGTATAAAAATTAGATTTTTTTATGAATACAACTCTAACGTGTATTCCTAAGTTCATTGAATCTAATAATATGTTTTTTAATAGGTGTGATTGTAATAAACGTAGTTTAATGGATTTTCGTCTAATTTTGAGTCCCGCCTGCGCGCACAGGTTTTACCAGTAAAAAGGTAATGTGTTCTATGTTACATTTTTTGTGGCTAATGGAAAAACATTGTCAATATCAGTAATTGGGTCTAGACTAGACGGCAGATGTCGTTGCACCCTAATACACTAATGCCCTGACGACTCTATCAGCCTCCATTAGGAAAACACGCATATTGTAGATATCGCGCCGACCGCAAGGAGACTTTGGTCAGGGTGAGTTCTACTTAACGTTGCGGCATAGGTGCGCTATCAATAAAACCGAAGGAACACTCATCGATCAGGCCCTTACACTCGAACCACGCTTTTGTTTCACCATAATTACGTCAGAATGAATATTCACGTACGCCCCTGTGTTCTTTCGCCGATAGTTTATCAGATAATAAAATCACGGTTATTTTTTTCCAAAACGAATATATACAGGGCACCTCAGTAAATATGTATCTACTTTAGATTGGGGAAGATTTTTTATAAACAATATAATATGATTGTCCATTTATTTATTCGCATATTGCACTTTAAATTAGTTTCACTATTTCATCATTGATGACATAATAAACTCTGAAGCCCATCTTGGAACACAAAAGAATATCAAAACAATGAATGTGAATGTGACATAATTGATACACTACTGCAATTATTTTTTCTTTGTTTTGTTTGGAGATATCATTATTTTTTATTTTTATTAATGTTTCGTTTTCTTTAGTGAAGTAAACAACTTCGAAATTGCAACTGTCAATAGTAGGGTAATTTTGATCTCTTTAACAGTAATTAAATGTGGTCGTAGATAAATTATAGTACAAAACTCGAGCTGTAAAGCAATTATGCACTTGCACTCACTGTTACGCAGCTCGTGCATAATTTTTCCACCTGTAAGTAATATGCTATTTACAGCTCTCGTTATGGAATATACTATAAATCAGAGCGTAAAGCATTGCAACATGACGAGATTTGAGTTATAGGTTAAGACAGGCTAAGCTGTCAAATAAATTCAGACAGACATGTTTTATTTTTGAACTTATTCAAATGTCAATCGCTTTAGGAAGTCATCCCTTTTCCTCTCTATCTTCTTTCATTAAAAATCAGAATTAAAAACTCAGATTGGAAAACGTTTTATTTCCATAGTCTATCTTTAACAAAAATTAAATTAATTAATTTTTAACATTTTCCTTTTTCTCATCCTTGACTTTCGTTCTGTTTCTTTTTACCTTCATACGTATTCCGATCAAAACTGTTTTTCTATCTTAATTTTCTTTCCTGGACCTATTTTATTTCTACTTTTCGTTTCTCTTTTCACTGGTGTTTTCTTCCTTCTTGAAATTCTGTAAGTGTTTCCCATTTTCCTTACTTTTCTTACAGTTTAATGATCTGAGTCTTCTTCTATCAGAAAATGAAAACCAGAGAGAAAAATTTAAATTTGATAATCGTAACATGGAAAAATGGGTTCAAATTCGTTAGAAAGAGACAGGAAACTTATGAATAGAAAATAAAATGAAGAAATAAAAACAGAAATGAAAGAATGAAATAGCTATTTAGAAGAGGCACTCACATAGAATTATTTGGAAATTTGACAGTATAAAAATTCAGGAGATAGCAAAAGAAGAGAACAAGAGAATTAGAAGAGAATAGAAGCTTGATAATGACAAACACTGAAACGTCAGAAATTAATGCGACTAAAACAGGAAAATTAACAAAAGAAAAGGAAAGAACCTCTACCGTCCATCCTTGATAACACATCCTTTAACGGACGAATCTTCGATTATTTTTTTTACTTGTTCTACATTTCTTGTCCGTTCAACTTTCATACTATTTAACTTTAATGATTCTTTTTATGTTTCTTCGAATTACTTACTTGACTGATTCGATTTTTAATTATTTTAATGTTTACTTTCTTATTTTTTCTTTAATTTTAGCTTTTACTTTTCCTTTCTTATTTTTTCTTTAATTTTAGCTTTTACTTTTCCTTTCTTAATTTTGCTTCTAAAGAACTTTCATTCATACATGTCTTGTATATTATTAATTGTGAGTCTGAGAAATTCTTTCGACATTAGTAAGTGAAAATTTTAATGAGAAAAGTGAAAGCAAAAAAAAGGGAAAAATTCAATTTGGAAAAAAACTAAAACGTTTCTTTTGTTTTGTATTGCTACTACTTTTCCTGGAGTTATTAAAAAAAAAAAAATGGATTCTCATATGTTTTCTTTGTTAACAGTTCTTTTCTTCCATTTTAATCGTTCATTTGTTTCTCCTTGTTTTACTTATGCCCAGATGCTTTTCTTTAACACAGTCGTTCTTTCGATTGCCTTTTGCTCTGTTTCTGTTTCCAATTTATTTTTTCAAACGTCAAAAATATTGTTTTACTTTCTCGCAGTCAATTGTCTTAAGCTTAGTTTCTATTGGAAGATCTAATTTGTGAAACATCAATTGTTTCTTGATCATGATTCTCTTCGTTTTTTGAAGATTTGATCATCTGTTGTTTCATAGTGTTTTAACTTTATGAAAATTATTTTTGTTTTTTTTTTGCTTTCGATTGTCTTTTGTTTTCTTTTTTGGAAGACCCAATTCAATTAATTTTTTAAAACCTCAATTTTATTCCTGTAATCATTTGGAAAATTTTGTTGCAAATCGGTTTTAATTGCAGTGGATTTCAGCCTTATTTAGGGCCTTGTCAGCAGAAGAATAGCTCGAGAGTTTAACTGCAAACCAAACCAACCTGTCCTAGTTATTCGCAAATGCGATGTAATAGTAATGAAAAGTTTAGATCGCGACATCATGCGATGGCTTTCTGACCTAGTATTGCATTAGGATTGACAAATTGCAGCCAGTTTGCTACTGATAAGTCATCCGATGCAAGACAGTCATGCGTGCTGTCAAAGCATAATGAAAGTTTGAAAGTTTCAAATCGGTTGGATTCCTCGAGCATCCTCTATGTAGCTGTTTCGACCCTATTTGGTCCTCGTCAGCAGAAGCGTAGCTCGAGAAAATTTTTAAAACTTTCATTATGCTTTGACAGCACGCATGACTGTCTTGCAACTGATGACTTATTAGTATCAAACTGGCTACAATTTGTCAATTCTAATGCAATGCTAGGTCAGAAAGCGATCGCAGGATGTCGCGATCTAAACTTTTCATTATAATTATTTCATTGTTTTACATTGTTTTGTTTCATGAAAATTATTTGTTTTGTGGCTTTCGATTGTTTTTGTTTTGTTTTCTTCGGAAATCCATTTTCAAATTATTTATTTTTTCAAACGTCGGTTGTACTTGCTCATCACCTCTTCGTTTCTCCTCATAAATTGATCATTTCATTATTTTAAACTGTTTTTGTTTTATGTAAGAGAGGCGGTGAATGAAAACTATGACTAAGAATGAGAGTGAATGATCTGATTATGAGATGCAGTAGAGAAAAATACAAACAAAAGGTGACAGGAAGTGATTCAAAAAGCAAATCCTGTGGTTTTTAGACTATTGGCATTCCTTAGCTTTCGGATTGTAATCGCAGCAATCTTTTTTCTTCTGCGACGATGTTGCGCCCTTGGTCACACCCGTCATAATCAGGCCTGCTGGTGGTTCTGCTTCATTATTTTTGCATTTTTCTGGACAATAAACAAAATTTTACAATTTTAAAAATAATATACCTATTAATATTTTTTGACTTTGATTGTTTCGTTTTTAAAACTACACAACTGTAAATAAGTACAAATTTTGACAGTTAACGTTTAAGTGTGTGACGTTATATCCGGTAACTTGATAGTCTGCACTTGCTTCGCTAAAAATGTATTAGATTAGTATTCGCTGCGGATAACCACTTGAAATACGTATGTGTTGGCAGCACCATTCCAGTGAAATCTGTTAGTTTCTTGTAATACACGGTCACAAATTTCTGCGATTACAAATCTTACAACAAATATGTTACCTTGTCAAACAGCCTTAATTTAATAGGCAAGCTACATCAATTGTAACGATGTTTAGAGACTGATACGCCATCGATTAAAAATAAACATCGTATATCGATTTGTAGTACACTAGATGATTTTATTTCAATGCTGAAATTGCATAGAACTACACATAAAATAGCGACTTTTTTACAGGAGGATCAAAAATATTTATGAATTAATTTTTAATTTTATATTTCTATCAAAGTGTGAAAAAATGAAATTTTGAACTCGCCCCGCTATAAATTAGTTAAGAGGCAGTAAAATAAAGTAGCGGGCCTACCTGGGGCTTCGTCATTGAATAATTTTATTTTTATTAGGGTTTGATGACAAAATGATGTCACCTGAGGAGAGTATGTGTTATACACCATTAGTCGAGACGTGTTGGTATCCTGAAGGCGCCACTTGATCTACCGCTTGGATTAAATCGTAAAACGGGCCAGAACTCTCTCTGCTCTTCAAAGCAGACAAAATTTGAGAAGTTTCTAAGGTCTCGATTTTATTAGAAAGCGCACTTTAAATTGATTATTACTCTATGTATTTCATATTTTTCCAAATTTAAAATTAAGCACAATATCAGATGCCCCAAAACAATTGAAGTTTACATTAAATTGTCAAATGCTTCAAGTGAGAGGGACGAAACAAGCTATATCTTTTTTACTTCTGTTGCAAAACAATTGCCATGACAATCGCTTTTGTCATGACAACAAGTGATCTTCAAAATTTCATTCATTATTATTTTAAGCATTTCTTTTGTTTAATTTGTTTCATACTTTTAATTTCTTATTTTCAATGTAATTGTTTCTGACTTTCCATTTGCTTCTTTGATTTTAGGGATTTGTTTTCATTGTGAGTTACAAATTTCGTTGGTTTCTTTTGATCGCTGTTTTATTACATTTTCTGAACATGAAACATAAATAAAATGTCAAATGTGAGATCAATTGATGTAAAAATTGCCAAGTACAGTATCTGACAATAAAATCCGGGCAAGCACTTGACATGTCATGAATATTTAGACAAATTTGATTAATTTTTTTCGTTTTCATTCTTTCATCTTAATTTATGTCTCTTTTTGTTTTTGATTGCTTTTTATTGTTTTCAGTTCATTTGTATTTTTTCTTTTCAGTTTTATTTCAATTTTCAATTTTTTTTATCATAATAATTGTTATACTTGTCCGTTTCGGTTTTCATTTGTTTTTCCTTGACGACTTTATTGCCTTTCTCTTGTAATTCTCTCTCATTGCGTTGTTTCTTCACTTTCATTTCATTTGTTTTTTCCATCATTTTATTTTTCATGCCATTTAGGTTTTCGTTTGTTTCTGATTTTGCGAATCAATGTGCTTCTTTATTTTCAATTGTTTCTCGCTGTTTAGGTTTTCCGTTCGTTTGATTTTAACGCCAGTCTTCTTTTTTTTTTTTAATGAGCAGTTCTTTGTTCTTAGCATATCATTTGTTTTTTTTTTACTTATTATTTTTTGCGTTACATTAGAATTTTATTTATTATTTTTCTCACTCTGATTATTCAGTTGGATTTATTTCTTGTCGGTTTCGATGCCTTTTTGATTTTCAAATTTAATTTCATAATGATTCCTTAATTTTTCATTTGTTTTTTTAAATATTATGTTATTTTAGTTTTCATTTGTTTCTTTTTTTGAATGTTATGTTATTTTAATATTCATTTGTTTTTTTTATTATATTATTAATGTTTACGCGATCATTTGGCTGGATTTTTTTATTTGTCTTGGTTCCTTGTTTACCAAATTTCATTTGTTTCTTTCGACAATTATTTTATACATAAAACAATATAATATTTCGTTAAGATTTTAATTTGTTTTTATTTCAAATTTCGCTTGATGAGTTTCATTGTTGCTTATAGTAAGTGACAAATCCATTACAAATTTCATTTGTTTTGTTTTTCAGTTTCAAGTTGTTACCTTCTGAATTTTCATTTGTTTATTTTATCATTATCGTTTTTCAGTTTCAATTTATTTCTCTCTGAATTTTTGTTTGACTTTTTTTATTAGGAAAGTTTTTCCGCCCTTTTGCCATGACGCGGTTCCTTGTTGATTTCATTTGCTCTATTTTAATCAAATTTGTAGCATTTCCTAAACATTTTCAGTTGTTTTTCCTTTTGAATTTGACGTGAATTGATTTGTATGTTATTTTACCATTTACCGTTTCTTACCATTACAATTTTCATTTGTTTTTTTCTCGAATCTTACGTGCCGGGTTTCATTTGTTTCTTATAATGAGTGACAAATCCATTGCGAATTTAATTTGTTTGTTTTTTAATTTCTTCCGAATTTTCATTTGCATTTTTTATTTTTCCGTTCACATTATTATTCTTTATTTCTGTTTTGCTTGTTCCGATTTTCTTTTGTTTTTTTTTTGTCGATTTATTTTTTTATTTCTGTCTTGTCTTTTTCTTTTGTTTCTCGATCACATTATTCTTCATTTTTCTGTCCTCTTTGTTTCTTTTTGTCAAATATATTTTTGACAAAAAGCGAAAGCGATTCGTACAGTTTTTTCTTTTATTTTCTGTTGGTTTCTGTAATTTCCTTGCACTCTGTTGCGTTGGAAAATTGTGGATCTTCTTTCGTTTTTGGATCACATTATTCATATTTCTTTCTTATTCGTTTTCTTTTGTTCCTCTAAATAACATAAGCCTTTCGCCCAGATTCTCTTAATTTCTGCTGTTTCATCTAATCTCCCTTCACTATGTTCGTGAATTGTTGATCTTCTTTTGTTACTGGATCACGTTATTCTTCCTACCCTTGCCTTGTTCGTTTCGATTTTCTTTTGTTTCTTTTGTCGAATTATTTTTTGGAATAACGTACTGGTTTCGCGTACTTTCTTCTTTTACTAATTCTTTCTTATTCCTTTTGATTTTCTTTTGTTTTTTTTTTTTTTGAATAACAGGCGTTTCGTATTACTTTCGGTCGGTTTCTTCAGTTTCCTTACATCGTCGATCTTCTTTTGTTTTTGGATTACCTTATTTTTCACATTTGTTTCGGTTTCTGTTTATTCCTTTTTGATCAAATTGTTTCATCTATACTTTCTATAGTTTCTTTTTCTTTGATTATTTGTCACCTTGTTTAATTGAGTTTATTTTTTTGTTGATTCATAAAATAAAAAAAAATCGACGACGATAAGCTTTTCGTCCAGCTTCTTTTATTTCTGCTGTTTTATTTGATTTCTCTTGGAGTATTGTCGATCTTCTTTTGTTTCTGTATCACTTACCATTGCCTTGTTCGTTTCAATTTTCTTTTGTTTCTTTTTGCCGAATTTTCGCGCACTTTCTTCTTTTACTTTCTGTTGGTTTATTTAATTTCCTTACTCTCCAAACTTCTTTTGTTCTTGGATCGCAGCATTCTTTGTAATTCTCTCTTATTCGTTTCGATTTTTTTTTGTTTCTTTTTGTTTTACTTTCGGTCGGTTTCTTCAATTTCCTTACATCGTCGATCTTCTTTTGTTTTTGGATCACCTTTGTTTCGGTTTTTGTTTGTTCCTTTTTGATCGAATTGTTTCATTGATACTTTCTGTAGTTTCTTTTCCTTTGATTGCTTGTCACCTTGTTCAGTTGATTTTATTTTTTTGTCGATTCATAAAATAAAACGAAACGACAGACAGAAAATTTCAACCATCTTGTATGTGAGTTATTTTTTTTTTAATTTTCCGTTCACTCGTTTCTTTTTATCATTAAAGTTTCTTCGTTCGTTTGTTTGAATTTTTACGCCTTTTCCTTTTTGTCACGTTTTTCGCGATTATAACTTCCATTGCAATTTCACTTATTTTATTATTTCTTTTTCGTTTCCAAAAGAAAATATTAATCAAAAATTAGATGGGTTATAATTAAAAGTTGAATGATTATAAAACAGCAAGGACAGAAAAGTCAGTGTCAGATTATTATTGATGGCAATAATTGAAGGTATTAATTATAAAGGCGTACTCGGTGGAATGACAGTCTAATTGATACAATTTCGGCGTTGACAGCGCGGCAGCGTGGAGCCGCGTACAGAAAGGGTTTCGGTGTAGTGTCGCGACCATGGGCCCCCTCGCCCCCCCTCTGAAACAACAGGACACTGTGTCCGACAATCTCTGTCGATGACTTAACTCTGGAGCTATTCGGCCGCACTACGTGAACTTGTTCATGTGTCTTCGTAAAAGTCGCTCTCCTTAAGAGATTTATTTGTGCCATTGAGTCGGCGGACCTGATTTATTTTTTCAAACCGACGAGAAAGCACAGAATTTATTTTAATGGAAGAAAATTCGCAGTAAAACGAAAAGATACACCAAAAAATGAAATTTTTAAACACTTTTATTATTTATCCTGAAGAATTGTTTCATCAAGAGAGAAAGACTGAAATTTCAATAATTGCGGAAAATAAAAGGGGTTACCATCTAAAACAAAGCAAAGAGCAAAGTATGAAGAAGTGAATGTAGTGAACGAAACGTGGGGGCTTAATACACTCACTCACTCATATCTTATTAGTATTACCACTTTGTAGCGTATTCAGTTTACTCTTAAAGTTCATCAGAGTGCTTACATGTTTGATGGGTTGTTTGATGACAAGCTTGACAAGCTGATAACTTTAATCAAGAAGCTGTGAAGTTTTCAGTTTCCACGTGATCAGGCATCATCGTTCCCAGTATCACATTTTCAATGCCATCTTTATTATTATCATTCGTCGCTTTATCAAGTAAGCTTGAACTTTTCAGAATGTACACTATTTTAACATATTTTGAAATTGCGAGAGCAGGATGTGAGCTTTAATTAAGTATAATTATAGTTAAGTTGTACGTAATAAAACTTCTCAAAATGCATTAGATCTGTGCATCGCAACCACATAACTTCCAAGTAGAACATATACAATATTTTTTTTTAACCTCAAGTGTGCATATGTGTGCGAGGCAGGCAGATCCAGCGGTGAGAAGAAAATATCAACGGCGGCAGCGGAACACTCACTTGTCAATAAAACACTGTCTCTGTTCGGCCCAAGTGCTTGAAGATTTAGATGGGTGTGCCGAAAATGACTTTTGTGTGGGTACCTTAGAGATGTGTTTTGTTTATCGCAGCTTGTCGGTGCCCCCTTTGATAGGGCAGACTGCGCCTCGATCACTTTATGTGACGATGTACAGGCGCCGACGATTTTACCTAGTTCTCGACTTAAAATCCAGCTTCAAGGGAGAAAAAAAAGCGACTGGTTAATTAACGAGCACGCTGTAAATGCGTCCGCTTAATTGGTTTAATTGAATTTGCGTCAGGACGAGAAAAATATCTGAAAATATGAAATGACTTGTGAATTGTAGATGCGTACTTGCGATCAATTAAGCGAGCAGTGAATAAGTGGATTTCTTCTTTTATGGGGGGGTTGTAACAGACTTTGCATACGGCAAGAACATAATATCCACTTCTGAAAAGTCGTAACTTATAACTGTAAACCTTTGGCTTAAACTTAAAATTGCTTTACAATAGTCTTCCTGTGAAAGGTGCATCGATTACCTGCAGAGGTTTTGTTTGCAACGACTTTCTTGAATGAAGTGCGTTTAGGATTTCCGGTGGGAAAGGTAATTAAAACATGACGATCACCCATTCAAACAATTCTTGTTTGACACGAGTGGAAAAAGGCAATATTCATAACCCCGAGGAATTTCAAAAATAAAAGTTTACAACATTTGTTAATAATTCAATTACAATAATAATAGAACGGTTCGATTAGAAATTACTTTTTTAAGGAACATTAAGAACAAGGAAAGTAAAAACAAACGAAAAAGAATGAAATTAAAAAAGCGATATAATTGAGAAGAAAAGGTAATAAAAATTTCAATAATTAAAAAGCTCTGCGTAAAAGCAAGGATGAATATATATTATTTTCGGAAAAAAAACAAATATTTATTTCGAAGAAAAAAGAAATCAACATCGTTCACTATTAATTTGATTTTCGTTTGCATTTTTTCCATTTTTTAGATTATAAGTTATAAATAGAGCACGCAATAATGAGAATGGGTGAAGTCTGTGTCTACATAAGAAAAGGATGAAAGGAAGAATGCTACTGGCTTTTAGTTATAAAGCTCGATTGTCTTTTGTTTTCTTTGTTAACAGATTATTTCTCGTTAATTTAATTAAGTCATCGCCTTGAATAAAAAAAAGAATAAATATAAAAATGATGCGAGTAACAAAAGCTTTATTTTCGATAAAGAAAAAGAAATCTGTTAAACGCTATGAATTGATTTTCATCTGCATTTTTGATTTTTTTTAGGTTGTTACAAGACTAATTATTTTTTGGAAGAATGGCATAAGCATTTCGCGCAGTTTCTTCTTTTACTTTCTGTTGATTTTTTCAATTTTCTTTAAACTTCTTTTGTTTTTGCATCGCATTCTTCTGTTGATTTGTGTAATTTCCTTATACTCTGTTGCGTTGGAGAATTGTGGATCTCCTTTTATTGTTTATTATTATTATTTTATTCGTTTAGGTTTTCTTTTGTTTCTCTAAATAGCATAATTCTTCTTAACTTGGTCTTGTTCGTTTCCATTTTCTTTTGTTTCTTTTTGTTGAATTATCTTTTGGAAGAATAACATTTCGCGCAGTTTCCTCTTTTAATTTCTGTTGGTTTCTTCAATTTCCTTACATTCTAAACTTCTTTTATTTTTTGATCATATAATTCTTCATATTTCTGTCTTGTCCGTTGCGATTTTCTTTTTTCTTTTCGACAAATTATTTTTTGTAATAATATGGGTGTTTCACACAGTTTCTTCTTTTACATTCTATTGGTTTCTTCAATTTTCTTGAACTTTAAACTGCTTTCGTTTTTGCATCGCATTATTCTTCTTCTGTTGATTTCTGTAATTTCCTTGTACTCTGTTGAGGTGAAGAATTGGAGATCTTCTTTTATTTTTGAATCATATTATTCTTCATATTTCTCTCTTATTCGTTTAGGTTTTCTTTTGTTTCTCTAAACAGTATAATTCTTCTTAACTTGGTCTTGTTCGTTTCGATTTTCTTTTGTTTCTTTTTGTTGAATTTTCTTTTGGCAAAATAACATTGGCGTTTTGCGCAGTTTCTTCTTTTACTTTCTATTGTTTTCTTCAATTTTTTGAAACTCTAAATTTCTTTTATTTTTGCTTCACAATATTCTTCATATTTCTATCTTGTCCTTTTCAATTTTCTTTTGTTTTTTTTTTTGTTTAATTATTTTTTGGAAGAATAACATAAGCGTTTTGCGCATTTTTTGTTTTACTTTCTGTTGGTTTATTTAATTTCCTTTCACTCTAAACTACTTTTGTTTTTGGATCACATTATTCTTCGTGTTGCTCATTTCGATTTTCTTTTGTTTTTCTTTTTGTCGATTTATTTTGTCAGATAACATAACTGTCTTTTATTTTCTGCTTGTTTACTTAATTTCCTTTCAGTCCAAACTTCTTTTGTTTCTGTATCACATTATTCTTCATTTTCTCTCTTCTTTGTTTCTTTTTGTCTAATATTTTTTTGACAATAAGTAAAAGCAGTTCGTGCAGTTTTTTTTCTTTTTTTTCTTATTGGTTTCTTTAATTTCCTTACACCCTGTTGCATTGGAATATTGTGGATTTTCTTTCGTTTTTGGATCACACTATTTTTTCATATTTCTCTCTTATTCGTTTTCTTTTGTTTCTCTAAATAACATAAGCTTTTCGCCCAACTTCTTTTATTTTCTGCTGTTTCTGCTGTTTGAGAGTTGTAGATCTTCTTTTGTTTCTGGGTCACGTTATGCCTTTTAACCTTGTCTTGTTCGTTTCGATTTTCTTTTGTTTCTTCTTGTTGAATTATTTTTTGGAATAACATACTCGTTTTGTGTACTTGCTTCTTTCACTTTCTGTTGGTTTATTTAATTTCCTTCCACTCAAAACTTTTTTGTTTTTGGATCGCAGCATTCTTCGTAATTCTCTCTTGTTCGTTTCGACTCTCTTTTGTTTTTTTTTTGTTGTCGGATTAGTTTTTTTTTTGCGATAATATAGGCCTTTCGTTTTACTTTCGGTCGGTTTCTTCAGTTTCCTTACATCGTCGATCTTCTTTTGTTTTTGGATCGCCTTATTCTTCGTTTTTGTTTCGGTTCTGTTTGTTCCTTTTTGATCGAATTGTTTCATTGATAATTTCTATAGTTTCTTTTTCTTTGATTGCTTGTGACCTTGTTCAATTGATTTTATTTTTTTGTTGATTCATAAAATTAAAAAATTCGAAACAGACAGAAAATTTCAACCAGCCGTATATGAGTAATTTTTTTTTATAAGAGAAATAGGGAGAGAAAATTAAAATTCGTGTGGCTTAATTTGACAACCGAATTTATTTTTACGAAATGGTATTGGCGGAAAGTAACCAAACGATTGACTTTTGTTTTCTTTATTAACAGACTTTCTCTCATTAATTTCGTGGTCTTCGTAGTCGATTTCATTTTATTTCTTTTTCTGTTGTTTTTTTGTTTGTAAGTAACTCTTTTGTTTCTACGTTTTTTGTAGTCGTTTTTCGGTTATTTTATTTATTTTTTTAATTCATTTGTTGATTTTCTTTCTTTCATTTTCAAGTTTTTCTTATTGGTTTACAAAACTATGGTTTTTTTAAAACTAGTTTTCGAACGACAGTAGTTTTCCATTTTTTTTAAATATAATTAGGTTCTTACTAATCGATTTTCTTTTGTGTTTTCCTCGTTGCATTTCACTGTCGATTGTCTTTAGTTTTTTTTTTGTCAATGGGCTCTCTTTCATTTGTGCCCTCTTGGCATTTTTTGTGATCTCCACAGGGCACTCGACTGTGTAGATCATAACATTTTGTTGAGTGTATTAAATGAGTACGGAGTGAATGGTTCCTCATTTAACTGAATCAGATTCTTTTTACAAAATAGAAGTCAGTTTGTTAATATAATGCATACAGAAAATACTTAATGTATTCTCGCATGTTAAATTGAAAAACTGTATACATCAAGCTGTCCCTCAAGGTTCTATCCTTGGGCCTATTTTATTTATGTGTTATGTAAATAGTTTAGAACATAATTTCAGCGAGGCAACTTTCACTCTGTATAATAATTTCAATTAAGAATGATACAAATTCAAATAAATGAAAATTGTAGTCTTGTACTTCGAAACGTTGATAAATGGTTTAAGGATCATAGACTAAGGCTGCGTTGTATAAAAGGTTTAAACCAGAATTAAATTTAAGCCTAAGTTAGAATGTGACACACAAAATGTTGTATGTCATAAGGTGTGTAATATTCTAATTTAGGATTAAATTTAAACTTGGCTTAAATGTTTTATACAACGCAGCCTTAGTCTTAACTTATTTAAAACCAATTATATAAGATTCCATAATCATCTCGAACTTACGTTTAAAAATAATAGAAGGTAACAACATTCCTCAAGAGCTTACTAATTGTTTTTTTTATATTGAATTTAAGGCTTAATGACGACTTCCATAAAATTGTAAAATTGTCTAAAAGGAAATAAAGTTTATTATTATTATTCATTTATGATTTCGTTCGCTATCGATTTACTTTTGTAATTTTTTTGTAGCTTCTGGTGTCATTTTGTTCGCAAATAATTTTTTTGTTTTTATATTTTGTTATTTATTCGCTTTTTAGTTGACGTTTCCTTTTTAATTTCCAATTTTCTTCAATCAAATTAAAAATGAAGTTTATTGATTGATTGTTTCAGTATTGTTTTCTTTTTTCATTAGACTTTTTTTCATTACTTTATAGTTTTGTTTCTACTGTCGATTTTCTTTTGTTATTTTTCTTGTTGTTTCTCGATGTCTTTATCAGTCAGTTGATTCTCGTATTTTTTATTTTCATTTACTAACTGACTGATTTATTGATGATTTCTTGTGTTTCACTATTGGTTATTTGTTGTTTAGCTTCGTTTGACAATGATACTTTATTTTTCAACATCATTAATATTTAAGTATCTTGTATTCATCATAAAACTATCCGAGTTTCAATATTTTTAGGGACGAAAACTGCCTTTTAAAGGGTGTTTTGAATACAGCAATTAAAAATTGAATAACTCGACAAATTACGGCCAGAATTTGTGTGGGATTTCGTGAACTGTGTTTGTGCCAGACGTCCGCCGGTCGAAAATATTGGCACCGATAAAGGGCCCTATCTTATCTGCCATCTCCTTGGTAAACAATAAACTGTCAATATCTGACGCTTGTGGCGCCCCAGTAACGGATACCTGATGTCACAGGTAAGATAGATCGAGTTCTACCCGAGGACACGACAATTACCACCGGAAGTAGCCAGAGAGCTAGAGGGGCGCTTCACGGTAATAAAAATTAGTGCTTTCCAAGGTTTCTCTCGTTCAAAAATTTATCCTGCATTTGTTTAAACATAGAAAAATGTGAAAATTTTATAAATTAAAAAAAATAATCAATCTTTAGAATTTCCATTTATTTTTTCAGCAAGATTTCTTTTAATTCGTCTTCGTTTTCTTTAGTAGTAAACTTAAAACTTTTCAGTTTGTTTCTATTTATATCTGGTCTTCACATTGAACATTTTTGTAGACCATTTTAGTGTTTATGACCAAAATTAAAGAATGATATAAAATAAAATCGTTACATTTCGTAGCAAATTAAAGTCGCAGTCCTAACGTAGAAATTAAAATATTTCAGGGGCTTACCGTTGTTAAATACTTCTTCTAATTTGTCAGCGAAACAAAAACTGAAAACCTTCCTAATCGTGCAGGTGCCCATTAGTTACTCGGGATGCCCTTAGGTAGGTCTACCTGAGATATTTATCAGCCTTAGCCACGCGCCCACAAATTTATGGCGGCAATTTGCCAAAATCCCGGGCCCTGTTCTGTGGGGCCCGGCTCTGAGACCGGCGCCCGACCAGCTACCACGACAAAACACGGCGAATTTATAATCCCATACCTAGAAAAACACTCAGATCGTAATTGACTTAACTCGTCAGGCTCAATTAACCGATATATTACCTCGGGTAACCGAAGCAACGGTAATAAGTTATTGCAAATTAAGGAGACAATAAATTAAACCGGACGATTAAATTTAAATTAACGCTGCATTTTATGTATGTTGATTTTGTTGCCGTAAGGCCGGCTCTACACGCGACGAATGCTCCTCTGACTTTCACCATCAAATTGTAAAGCAAAAGAAAGAGGTGCATACATATGCTTTTCTCCTTCCTATTTAGAATAATAGAGTGAACAGAAGATTGAGTTCGTGGGTCACGAGTGCGTGTGATGTTGGCTTAGAACCATAATGTCAGGAAAAATTCCAAAACGATTAATAAACGAGTATTTTTGTTACGGAAGAATTCGTTGATTTCGTAATCATGTTTCACGAAAAATCCAAATAATTTATTGTGTTTATTAAATTAGATTATTACTGAGAAAAAAGAAGTTTTTTGGTTTTCTCTGATCTGATCAGTGATTAATGTGGATATGAAATTTTTTCACAGTATGTCTGCAATGGTTGCATAAATTATTAGTAAAAAGTAGGTGATTATGATTAATCGCTGATCGTAATGACCATACCATTACCATAAACGACTAATTAGTAATTAATTATTTGTAATCGTTGGTTAACTGTTATGCAGTGGAGTTTCATGAAAATAAAACAACTTTGTAACTAATATTAACGTTTTCTATTTATTACCTTTTAGCTTTTAATTATGAAAGACGAACGGGTCTTATTTTTTCTTACACAAAATTAATCGGATGAATCATCGTTTTGTACTTATAATCAGAGAGCGCCCAGTTTTAGGTTTTTGATATCGGAAGCAGGCAGTTTGCCTTGAATATGTCACTTATAAGATCTTGAATAAGCATGAATAAGTAAATATAAAATTCCGTAGGAATAATTTTGATTCAATGGTCATGCTTTGGACGACGTTAGGTTCAATTTCCTTTATAATTTATATTCTCCTTTAAGAATTTTGTTTTATTTTTGCAGTCTTCTTAATCACGTCCTAATCATTTGTCCTTTCCTTTGTCCTGCCACAACTGATTTCATTTATAATTGCTTTTGCTGCGTATGTGTTGGGCGTTTTTCTTTTACTTTCTTATTCTCGAAGGTTTTTTTTGATATTTTCCTCTCGCATATGCGCAATAATTCCTACTGCGTCGCTTGTTTCAATCTTCATTTTCACTTAAACAGATTTGGTCCTTCATATTCAACTAGTTTTCTGTTTTCATATTTGTAATTAGCGGAAAAATTCAGATAAATCTGCCCATTTGGTCGATTCTGTAGCTCCAAAAATAAGAAAGTTACTTTGAAACACCCTGTACTTATATATTCTTTTATTATAGATAAGTATGAAGACTTTCGAAACAAATCTCTTCAAACGAAGGATTTTCGTAAATTCAAAACGATAGTCCGAAAATGTGACCCGATCTGTTTATAATGATTTTGATTTTTAAGAGGAATCACTTTTGTAAAAAAAATGCACGGAAAATGAATAGGCTAGGAGCCAAATTCCGAAACATCACTCATACTCAACTCACACTTAAACTTGACTTTTGACGTTATTTCAAATTCAAATATGCTCTTATATTTATTCGTATAATCGAGTCAGTAAGATACTTTAATCATCATTGATTTACGTTAGAAAGTCGAAAAATCATTAGAATGAAAATGAAAGCGTTTCTGAATTTCAAATTAACATCCAATTGTCAATTTGAGAGTTAGTTAAGTGTGACTGTGTTTCAGAATTTGGCACTTACGAGGGGTCGTTTTTATATTCCCGAATTAAGCAGTTTTCAATTTTAATGTAACTTTTCATTATCTCTTAAGATAAGCGAGATCCCTATAGTGGCACTCGAAAAACCGACAGCCTGTATATATAATTGAATGAATAAAAATATAACAGAAATAAAATAATATGTAATTATCTAAAATTAGACCGTCAAAAACAACCTACACATAATACGGAAATAAGTATTTGTCCATTAATTGACATCGCCTTAAATATTTTTAAAAATTATTCCCAAAAAAATAATAAAATATATACATCGCCATAAAACAATCTACAGATTAGAGCAGATCACACCCGCACACCACAAGTTAAGAGCACTTCAGGGAATTTATCTCGGAGAATCCTCTCCTTATCATATATTCAGTGTAATTTTTTTAAAATAATTATTAGTATGTTTAGGTGGTTGTTAGTTTTCATGAAGTACTTTTAACTTGGTAGTGATTGTACCGAAGATGGCCGAAATACGTATCTACGGGCGGAGGTTAATTTTTGGCGAAATAAAAAAATAAACAAAAGACGATCGGCAAACAAAAGACAACGACGAATAATGGAAACAAAAGATAAACGAGAAACGATCAAATGAATAAGAAAATTAAAGGAAGCATCAGATTAAAACGATTTCCAAAGTAAAAGAAAATCGCAACAAATCGAAATAAGATAAATTGGCATAATTGAAAAAAAAAACAATAGAACTTTCTATAAGAAAATTAATGGCAAATAATGGAAACAAAAGAAACCAAATCATTAGTAGGAAATGAACAAGCGATTAAAAAAATTAAAGAAAACAAAACATGGAGGTGCCAGATTAAAGCCACTTCAAAATTTCAAAATAATAAATAAATCGTAACAAATTGGAATACGACAAATTAGCCGAATAAGAAAAAAAAAAACAAAAGACGATCGGTCAACAAAAACAACGACGAATAGTTGAAACAAAAGATAGTGGGGAAATAAACGAACAAAAGTGAACAAGTGAACAAAATTGCTAAGTGCCAAATTAAACCAATTTCAAAAAAGAAATCAATCAATCAAAGGTTAATTTTTAAGTATTTCTTAAACCACAGTCTCCTTTACTATTTTTTAGTTTTTACTTAGTGTATCGGATTGAATTTCAATTTTACAAAATGATATCGGTGGAGCGAAGCCAAAAATTTGAACCGATCTGTATATGACTATTCCGCTAAGCATATTTGTTTTTGTAAATTCGTAAAGATGTTTATCGAGACATTTAGTTGATAATTACATTCTTTTGTTTTTTATTTTTCATATAAAAATTACTCATAATACTTATACCCATTTGCACCACTTCTACTTAAATTTTAAGTGTAACTTAAAATAATAAGTAATACTTGTTTCGTTGCACCACAGTTTTAAGTAGTACTTAAAATCGTTAAGTTGTTTTTATTTTAAGCCTTAGATTACTCAGGCTTAATGTGCAACTTAACCTTCAAATAATATTTTGCTTGCACAATAACAATATATTTTTAAATCCAAATAGTGTAAAATATGGAAAATGATATGGTCTTTGATGATTTAGAAATATTTGAAATTATTAATCATGGATTCCCTCGGCAAATTTATGAGAGAGCTGATTATATGAAAACATTGGATGATTTGTCATTTTTCAAACGATTTCGATTAACAAAGGTGACCGTTATTGAAGTTTTGCGTGAAATCGAAGATAGATTAGAATATCCATATGACACGTAAGTAAATTTTATTGACAGGTAACATATTTCATAATATAAGCCAGTTAATTTACATTACGGTAACAATTGATGGGAAAGTGTTTTTATATATAAATTTGTAGGAATAACTCTGTATCTCCGATAAATCAATTGCTAATCGCATTGAGGTATTATGCAACTGGAAGCCATTTGTTAGCAATTGGAGACTTCGGTGGTGTTCACGTATCGACTGCATGCAGGATAGTAAGAAGAGTTTCTGAAGCTATAGCAGGGCTGTCTGCTCGATACATAAAAGTTCCTTCTACACATCAAGAAATTTTAAATATTCAAAAACAGTTCTATGACATTGCTGCATTTCCTAGGGTATTGGGAGTAATAGATGGAACGCACATAAAAATTCAATCGCCTGGTAATTCATCTAATTAGTTGCTTGCTTCTAATTCTAATCTAATTCTATTACGTTTTCAGGAGGAATAGATGCAGAAGTTTTCCGCAATCGTAAAGGCTATTTTTCTGTTAATATACAGGCAGTATCAGATGCAAATTTAAAATTTTTAAATATAGTTGCTCGTTGGCCTGGTTCTGCACACGATATTACAATTTTTAATAACTGTAACTTAAGAAGAGAATTTGAAAATGGTGATTATCGTAATTCACTTCTTTTAGGTAAAAAATACAAATTTTTAAAAATTTATTCAGCATTAGTTGCTTTTAGAAGCTATATTTTATTAAATATATGTACTTGTTTATAGGTGACAGTGGCTATAATATCCGACCATATTTGCTTACTCCTCTCTTGCATCCTGAAACTCAACCACAACAATTGTATAATGAATCACATATTCGTACTCGTAATATAGTTGAAAGGCTATTTGGCATCTGGAAAAGAAGGTTCCCAGTATTAGCATACGGATGCCGTTTAAATCTCCAAAATACATTAACAGTTATTGTAGCAGCAGCAGTGTTGCACAATATTGCTCGAGATATGGGAGAAGAGGAGCCGCCATATCCAGATGCTACAAATCCACATATATTAGACAATCTAATTGCTGATGGAAATGTACCACACGTACCTGTAGGCAATGCAGACCATCTGGGAGTAGGTGTCAGAAACAACTTCATTAACCAATACTTTAATAATTTGTAGTTTATTTTAATGTTTGTAATTATTTTTTGTGCAAATAATAAAGTACAAAACTGTCTGGTCAAAATATAGTCTTACTTGTAAATTAGAAACTAAGTGATATCTGTTATTTAGAAGTGTATTATTAGGGGTGTTAATAATGCAAACAATATACAATACAATAATTAAATTTTATTTGTTCGTGTATTTTCAATTTGTCCATGTTTAATTGTTTGTAATTGCGCAACTTTTAACTCTATATCCAATTGCAAACTTCTTAGTTTTAGTTCACTTTCCATTTTCATATTTTCTTTCTGCTGCTTTAAAATATCTACTTGCAATTGTGCCCATTCTGTTTTAATTTTTGCTAATTCTGTATATTGCTTGGCCAAGTCTGAAGTATTTAGTGTGCTGGCAACTGGTCTCCTTCTCTCTTTCCAATTGGTATTACATACTGGTGTCGTCGATCGTAATTTGCCACTAACTGGCCTTTTCAAATTGCTAGCCTTATGGTTTGCCCAGTCTACGTTTTCATCTCCAACTTCTGCTATCTAAGAAACACATATGATATGATTCGTGACTAATAATACACATAGCACAAGTGTATAACATAAGGATGTATTGGGCATCCATTATCACGTATTTTCAGAAAATAGGATTTTTTATACCTACTTTAAATAATTATCAAAAAGTTTACCTTCAATATATCTACTCCACCAGTATCAGTTGTTAAAAGGATTGTTTCTTCCACATTTTCATCTATTTGACCATCAACTTCAGTTTGGGTAGCATCAAGGGTGGAGATATCAGCATCGCAGTCAAATTTATTAGTTAGTCCGTACACTGTTTTTGCATTCATAAGTGATAGCGTTAAAGATTTGTTAGGATCTTGAGATACAATTTCTTTTCCTCCTCCTGTTTTCTTAATTATTAGTTTTTCTTCTGCCACATCTTTCCTTACGTCCTTTTTTTTATTGTCAAAAGCTTTTCTCAATGTTTCCTGACTTCTATATATTCCACTAGGAGAACATGAATTGAAAATATCACAAATTTTTTTCCATGATGCATTCTTTTCTCTCCAAGTTACGGAGTCTGTTTTCTTGCATTCAATTATGTGTTTAAATTGAACAATAATGTTTAATAACACATTTATCTCTTCGTCAGTAAAATTCGGACTTCGTTTTCTTTTGATTCTCTCCATTTTAACCGCAATTCTCAATAAACTAAACCGATTTTGAACAAATGTGACATGGACTAGGTAAATGTCATGCCATCATACGATCAACGCTAACGCACGAAATTATTAGAAATCTACAACGTTGCCAGTTTGCGGTTCTACTTAGTTAAGTTTTCACTTATCGCAAGTGGTGCAACCAACATCATAGTTAAGTTAATCTTAAATTTAAGTATTGCTTTGTTAATCTTCAAATTAAAGTAGAAGTGGTGCAAATGGGCATTAATAAAATAAAATAAATAATTGATACCATTACACCTAACCACTTCTCATAGCAATACCATGTTTGTAGTCTAATTAAAAAAAAAGAAGTAGTCACTTGATGGTTGTCACTGAAGTGTGGCGCCCTTTTTGCATTGTTCTACAAAATGTAGAAATTAAATATGACGCCAAAATTAACGAGTACGGGGCCCAGGTACGCGCTCTAACACAATCTGCTTCCTTCCAGTAGTTACGTCACTATTCGTGGACACGATTACACAGTTTCAAAATAAGCCAAAAAATTTCAAATTTTGTTGACAAACAATGTGTTCCCTTATAACTGATGTTTCTTATGGATTTTATTTTTAATTAAATCGATCATGGCCTGCCAAAGGAATTAAGACTTGTAACTGGCCTGGGCAAAGGTACAAGTCAAACATAGGTACTCCGCTTAGCATTTTCTTAACCTAAAATTTTGACAGCTCTTGTCACTTCTGTCTCTTGAATGATGAGCGAGTTAATGTAAGAAGATTTAGCAAAACTTCTGGAACTCGTCTTTGGTTAAGCTTAACGTGTGTTGAGTTTTGATAGGCCCAGGACAGGCCTTAGGCGCCTTTAACCTAATGCCCCTTGGTAAAGTTGTATCCTCGATCGCTACGCCATTGATTTTTGATCTTTCTTCCCGTTTCCTTTCATCCATTCTTTACAACTTCCCCTAATTTTATTTCATTCTTTTTTTCCTTAATACTCATTCTGTTTGACGTTTCTTAATTTTTTCGTGATCCTGACCTTTATTCAATAAATTTTCAACCAATCATTAAATCATTTATAATGTTGCGTATTCTTAATCTAACGTTTAACTTAATAATTTTGGAATACAAAGTTGTTTTTCCTTGCAATATTTTGAAAGGTTTACCTTCCTTACTAGGTTTATTATTTTTAATTGTTGAACATTTAAGTGGAATATTAAATATTGCGAAATATCTTGCATGTATTTGATTCTTTAAGGAGATTTGTTAAACTACATTTACCCATGTAAATGTAGGTATTACACTACGCCTAACGTGCGTCCAAAGTTGCGAAGGTGTTTTAGAATGGATTCTACATTTTTAAATTCTAAGATGAAGGCGAGTCGTTTCAAGAAACTTGTTTCAATAAATAAAGCAAAACTAAAACTTTGAGTTAGATCAAATTTAATTAGGTAGCAACAAACTTAAGGAAACATCAACAAGAAAGGATATTATAATCTTCTCTACTTTTATTTTATTGCTAATATTTTCCTTTCATTTTTTTATTTTCATTATTCAAAAAAATTTTTACACGCTTACATTCTAGGTAGCGTGAAATAATTAATACTGATATTAATTAAAAAAATGTATTGAATAAATTTTTTCGGCATTTTCCACATACGTATCATTTCATCTCTAATCCAAATTTAATCATCAACTAAATTCCCATGTAAGCCCATCCCTCTTGCTCGACCACCATTCATTCTGCGAGCGCCCCCGAGCTAATGAATTGAATTAGATTTTGAAAGACGGAAGGGAAAACGTATTATTATGGCCGGATAACGTGACCGAGCGTAATTCACGCACTCAACATGGCCGACTGCTTCGGCAAACGAAATTAATACGTGGAATAAATAATTACGGTTTGCTCGGCTGGAATTAGAAACGGTTATTTCAACCGGAAAATCGTTTGTTCGCCGCTGCTTATCTCAAAAATGTTTAATTTTCTTTTAAATCACATTTAAAACGTTAAGTAAGATTGTGTCCTTTTCGAATATCGAGTGTCTCAATCTATAATTCTCAGGAAGATGATGCAAAGAAAAAATAATCAAATAACTTAATTTAAAGTCGTTCTCAGAGGGCCTTAGAATAAGTTCAAATGTTGGGGTTTTTTAATTCCATGGCCTTCTAAAGATGACTTTCAATTAAAATTAGATCTCCAGATATTCAGGATGACGCTTTTCGTATTTATTCGTCGCAGTTTCTTGAGGAGAATCGTTCTGTTAATGTTTAATTTAGAACTGATCTTCGTAAAAATGTATTTTTTTTCCTGAAACCCCTCTCGTTATTACTGCCATAGGTTTTTGCAATGCGATTCTTGTTTAACATCCTCTTGCGTGTCTTCTTCTTAAGGCCATCTTAGAAATCTGCATCTAATCGGAGCTCGGCCGACCATGCATGCAACGTAAATTACGGCATGACTTCAACAGGTAATATATTCCAGAATTTAATGCCTCGCCGACGTAACAGGATATTCATTGCGAAACCGTTTAGCACTAGATGGTAAATCACGCTCTTTATTTTATTTGCGCAAATAAACGATTCAGCGTTGGCATTGTCATATAATATTTCAGATTTGAATAACAAGGAAACAAGAATACGTAAGTTGACAAACTGGAAAATGGTTGTTTAAGTTTCTATAATATTCTTATATACATTCATATATTTCATATTTCTATTAAAAAAAATCAGTGTCACTCCTTTCAGGGACATCCTGTATCTTTGGTTATATTTTTACAACATAGATTTTTTTAGTTCTCTACAACTTTTATGCGAAATCTTTTTGTGTATTTCATATAACAATGGAGTTATTGAATTTTACCACAATAATATGCCACCCTGTATACGTTTTAGTATTTTAGACAGTGAGATTTTTTTTTTTTTTTGAGATGGCTGACCTTTTTAATTAATTTAATAACGTAATGATATGGCAAATATCTTGTTCGATTTTAATATAACCTTTCATGGAATCATTTGGATTTATTTCTGCGTAAGTAATGCAGATAAGTAAAAAGCAAATTAAAAAATGGGCTGAAAAAATTCCAAAAATTTATTTGGTTGCATGGAATGATGAGATGCTTGACTCCATGTACTCAAAACTTATTCGACATTCTTGTTTTAAGAATTTTATCTAAAGATAAATCGCTACGTAAAACCTTGACACTCACTCGTATACATCCTGTATAACGAATTTATATATACAGTTTTTTTCACATAAACATTTCATTAAAAGTTTGGGCAGAATTTACTTCTTTTTAAATTAAATAAAATAGACTTTCGGTCCTTCCGGTTGTACCGTAAGTCGCCTTCAATTCGAAAATTTTAACACAGTGCTACATTTTTGAAATTTACGCCTAAAAACAAACCCTGTTTTTCCCTGTCCCTAAATTGTACCATTTTTCAGATACTTGAACCTTCCTAAAACCTTGAGTTTTGTGCTCTAACTTTCATCAAATAAAATTGCAGATGAAAACCTTACAACCTCAACCACAATGTGAACTGCAATAATTTTTTTTTAATGTTAGATTGCGGGGTTTTATGTATAACTAAAAATCGGTGCAACTTTTTTAAAGGGTTAGGAGGGAATACTTTTCTTATGTTTACAAGTAGAATTCATAAATATAACAAAAATGTAACATGACATTTGAAAATTAAGCAAATTGATAGTGATTTCCGGAATAACCGGAAGCGACTAAAACTCAATTTTATTTTGTTGGAAAAGACCTTTTTGAAGCAGCATTTTTTCGTAAACTTTAAACGGAAATGATCGAAAGTCAAGTGTATTCTACTAAAAAGGATCTCTTTGAAGTACTTTTGGAAGTTAATTAAAAGTTTTTCAAAAAGTTTTGTTGCAAACTGACATGCCTTAGGTTATTCGCAATTGCGATGTAATAATAAAGATTACCTGGAATCGCGACATCTTGCGATTACTTTATGACACAACTTTGTATAGGAAATGACAAATTGCAGGTTGGTTTGATTTGCAGTGGAAGTCTCGAGCTACGCTTATGCTGGCGAGGTCCCAAACAGGGCTGAAACAGCTGCACAGAGGATACTCGAGGGATCCACTGCAATCAAAACAGATTTGCAACAAACTTTTTGAAATTTTTTTTTAAAAACTTTCAATATGCTTTGACAGCACTCTTGACCGCCTTATATGGGATGATTTATTAAGTAGCAAACTTGCTGCAGTTTGTCATTTCCTATACAAAGTTGTGTCATAAAGTGATATCGCGATTCAAACTAATCATTGAAAGTTTTTCCTTGAAAATTTTTTTTTTCGTGAATAACCCGCGTACTTTTAATTAGAAAAAAAATTATCTAACGCTTCATATAAAAAAGAATAAGGTGTTCCATTTGAGTAAAATTTTTTTGATTTCCCCTCGTACATTTTATATCCAATTTAAAATTTAATCACACACTTAGCAGGAATAGTTTTATCCAAGGTCATCCGCTCTCTGCTTATTACGAATAATAACGATCATTACTTTTACTTGTAACGCTCTGATTGAAAAGTTATTTTTATTACCATAACCATTGAATCAAAATTATATTAAAGGAGTCTTGTACGTTTATTTTATATTAACTTATTCATGTTCATTCAACGTCTTGTAAGTTGCTTATTCAAGGCGAACTTCTTTCTTCTGATATTAAAATCCTAAAACTGTACGCTGCCTAGTGATAAGACTCAAGGTGCCGCTCCATTTGATAGTAATCATTGGCGAGCATCTCACGAGATGCTATTGATGGTACCCTCAAAGGCGTGTACATTGATGATAAACACCTCTGAGATAGTGATGTGCCGAGTCACTCATTTTAAGAATCGAATAGAGACTCGTACTTGAACCTTGTGATCTACGGAATCGCTTATTTTAAGAAGCGATTAGGCTCGTACTTGAGCCTAGTAATCTACTGAATCGCTTATTTTAAGAATCCAGTTAAGCCTTTTTTGCATGGGACATAATTCTATAGAGAATTCACGACAGAATTCTGTCGGTAATTGTAGCGAGAATTATTACCATAATTATGCATAGAATTGTAAAAGAAATGCGAATTATAGCTACAATTCGAGTCAGGCGCTTGCGCTGTTCCGCAATTTTATCGAGATCTGTCGACAAAACTTTAGCTATATTACACGGTCTATAAAATTTACAGATAGAATTCTGTCGCGAATTCTCTAGAGAATTATCGTCCATCTAAAACGGGCTTTAAAAAAGAATCGAATCTAGACTCGAATCCAAGATTGGACCCCAGCAATAAATATAACATAATCATCAGTTGTTTTGTGAAAGTTATTATTGAATTAATAAACAAAACATAAATCTTTCATGAGTTTATAAAAGGAACAAAGTTATTTCTCTGTTGGACAATAACAATACTTACAAAAAAAAAACTTATCCTCAATAAATATCATGCGATCGAAAATAAAATGATTCGGAGTGAACTCTCACTATGTGATCGATTTCTATACTTGAATTTAAGTATTCGAGAATAAGACATTCGATTCCAGTACTTGAATACTGTATTCGAGTGCCTTTTATTCGAGTTTTAAAAGTGCAGTGCTTGATTTATTCGAGTTCTGTAGAGAATCTCTCTAGTACCGAGTTGAGTCGACTCGGCACACCACTACCCTGAAAGTACTATCGATAAAAACACCTCTGAGAGTACTATCGATGATATCTCGAGAGGTACTCTCAAATCGATGAACTCCTTTAAAACATGAACTGTCACGGGTGTGAGGGCGTCACTGTGTTTTTTATTCAGGGCATATGTTAATCCGGTTATCCAGTAATCCGAACGATCATCACTTCGCCTCATAATCCGGAGGACTCTCGTTAATCTGGATAATGCGTGTATGAATCTGTAAATGCATGTAACAGTGGGAAATATAAATATATGTCCATAATCTAACGTGCGTTCAAAAACTCCTAGGTTTGTTTGAACTTCAAATTTTTGCCCCCCACTCTCCTCGCAAATTATTCGGACCCCCACAAGAAAACCGCACTTTTTTATCTAAATATTTTAATTATTATTACGAAGTTCCCTTAGCCCGGATTACGATGCTTAATCGGGGTTCTTAAGTTCGATGATTCTTCGGCTTAAGATGACTTATCAGGGCTGATGTTGTCTTTCTCTTTGCCACAATTGTCTTTTTTTCTGTTAGTTGGGCCCTTGCTCCGAAGGGGGCACTGTTATATTCTCGAGCTTCAGTGACTTTTAGCGCCATTCTAACAAAATTAATATTTTAATTTGTTACTTGATCCTGACGTGTTCTTTTTACAATAAAACGATGCATTTATTATCTTTATAATCGATATCATTCTCTATTTAATTTTACCACAATTCTAGTGAATATCGAGTGAATTCTGAGTGAGCGGACTACTGTTATTATTTCTTCCGCATTTCCTCTTTCATGTTTATATTCTTACGAATGTTCTCATGCTGTGTAAATATTCTTTTTTTCTATATGACTTTTCGCTTACTTTCATGTTCACTACTCTTCATTTTTCTTGTATTGTTTGTTTTTTTTTATTCTTTCTTTGTTTCATTTCTTAGAAACTTAAGGATAAGTTAAGCACCCAGTGTCTGTGACGCTGAGCTGGATTCCGCCTTACCCTTGGTAAACATACATATTATAAAAGTGTTGGTAATAAAGTCTAATTATTATTATTACTATTATATATTGGATCGATAAAAGTTGTTATTGATATTATTTATTTATTTTATTATCCATGGGAATCACAAACTGAGGAAATAAGTAAAAAAGGGCATTCAGTTTTTGTATAATTCTATAATAGAACTGAAAATGTAACTTACTTCTAAGGGTTAATATTTATTTTATAATAAATTCAAATTGTATCTAAAGTTTAACACGCATTCACCAAATAAAACAGTTGACAATAACCAACCTGAATGTGAAGGAAATACAAAGAGGATTTGGGTCCGGCGCGTTGTAGCTCCGCCACTGGTTCGTCTCGTATCGTAACAAGGAAATTTGCCTCTTAGGACTGCCCGTCATACAATTTTACGAAAACATATCCACAACCACTGTATTTTTATCATTTAATTTACTTTGCAGTTCAATGTAGGTAATAAGTAAAGACATACCAAGTCTCTTGCTATCTCAAGCCATGTCCAATTTCAAACGTGGGAGTTTTTGAACCAACTTAATTACGGATTTTTTTGTAACCGTTTAAACTAATAGACTGTATACGTATAGATTGTATTTACGTGTGGTAAACATACCAAGATTTCTGTTCTTCTTGTTCCTTATTTAATTATATTGGGTATTAACTAACAAGTAGATATATGAGAATAAACTGTGTTTATCCAATCCACTAATCCGGATGAAACGCTAATCCGGATGAGCCTCATGTTTTTAATTGTCCGGGTTTTAAAGAGGTTGCACTGCACTTATTTTAAAATAATTTTTAATTATATTAAAAAGGTTCTACTTGGGCACTCTTTTGTTTTTGCAGTTTCGTATTTAGAAAGACGAAGACCAATCTGGTTTTCATATTTCTTCTTTAATAATTCCGACACATTTGGAGAACGGAAATTCATGAGTCATCGTATTTAAAAAAAAAATATTTCTGAACATAGACACGATTTTTTCTACGTTAATTTACATGTGCATATAAGAACATGATTAATTAATCTTCCTTGTCATTACCTCAGAGCCTCATGTGTAATCTTTACACATTTTTATGAAAATATTAAATTTCTATTAGACATTTCTAACAAAAAATATTTTGAGTTTCATCCTTTGAAATTTATTTCTTATTATTTTAGTTTACATAGTTTATTTTAATGTTTCTGGTATTGAATATTTTTTTTTAAATGAATAATATATTGTAGCATTTTTTGAACAGCACGGCTTACACGTACTTACCTTCAACGAGCGGTTAAAAATTGTGAATTCAAGTCACATTTGAGATCATAAGTGAGATATATCGCTCTAATTACCGGTGGTATTTCTTTTCGAGCAGCAAACACCACAGCAATTATAAGGCCTACATCGTCGGCACTGAGTGACACAAGCTGAATTAATTTTTTAGCCGGCAGTCGTAAGCCTTTTTAGGCCTGTCGTCACCGTTTTTACAGGTACGCCGCTCTTGCTCCACGTGTCCCCCCGGCTGGTTTCGTGTACCGTTAACTTCTTCGGAGGAAATTCCTTCAAATAAAGAACTCGCGTGATTATATGGGATTTAATTGACGGATGCTCGCGGAGAATGTACGAGTACTAGACAAAAAAGCGCAGGACGACGACTATATCGAGAAATAATCGATTGTCCTTTTTTTTTGCTTTCTTTGTTTCTCTCCCCGACTTAAAATATAATTGCCAAAAGAAACGAAAACATACCTTTCTCTTCCTTCAATTCAACAATTTACCAGGAGTATATCCAATCAATCATAATTATTGCAGACAGTGTACAAGAAGAGGAAGTCTTCGATTTCCACTTTTTCTTAATTTCACTATTGTTGCGAATGTTGTATGAATTTAGGTTCTTTTATTTTAGTACTTTAATATTTTTGCTTTTCTGTTTATTATACGTGTACTTTTTAAGTCATGTGCTTTGTTTTATTATTTTCTTATCGAATTGTTTTATAGTCTCTTTCTAATTTAAAATTTAATAAATTCAATCAGGTCGCCCCGGCAATAAACACCGCTTTCTGAGAAAAAAGAGTTTCGTTCCTTCGTTAAACATTTACGACCATCTGGATTAATGATTAACAACAAATATTCGACCGGGGCTTCACGTTAATGAATGGACCGGAGTGACCGTGACTTTATTTGGAAATGACCGTCGCTTCGCCTCTACCTAAAACTCACCAAATTATGTCGCACTTTATTGTGTGGACGTGGTGTGAAATTTAAGTTGACACTCAAAATTACATGCATTGTTTACTTATGTTGTCGTATGCGTGTACAGTAAAAAAAAATTCAATTAGTGGTCTTGGCTTGGTATACTTTTTTCTCTTGATTTCTCTTCAATTAATTCGTGGGGGTAGCTTTTCAGCATTCTTTTATCATAAGTTCTTTTCGAGACTAATAACTTTTTCCTACAAATTGGTTCACATACAAAAAAAAGTCTTAAATTAAAGAAGATGGTAACACCTCGACTTTATTACCATAAGTGATGTTTTTTTTTAGCTTTTAATTTTACGCTTAGTGATAGAAAAAATTGCATTACTTCACCAGAAACGACCAAAGGTGAGGTGAAGTGAACTCGCACCAGCCTAAAACAGGTTTTCCGTTCAACACCTAAGTCACTGATCCGGTTGTTTAACGCGAATAGTTGCCTCAAAAAAAAAAGAACGAACTCTATCACTAAAAAAATTGCGGTTGTTGATTGTCGCACAATTCGAAACCACACCATAATTCATCATAGTTTATTTATTAAGTTTGACTGAGCATTGATGCAAACAAGTTTTCGTTAAAACGAAATCACTGTGTATTTCAATTGGAATTTACAAGAAAAAAATTGAATTTAAATAAGGAGTAAATAATTTATTTTTTTGGCCTACTAATTACAATTACAAATTTGGCATTATTTTATTTTTTGTGATTTATACATATACAAATTTTAATTTTACGAGCAAATTTTGCAACCCTATACGAGGCATAAAATAAAAAGGAAGATATTTTATCGCATGTTCACTTATGTTCCTTACTTGATTCGTACCCTAAACAGACAAGTAAACAAACATAACTTTAAAAAAAATGTTTTATTGATTTGATTTTACAATGGTCTTCACTTTGGAAGAAAAATCTTTTATGGTTGAATCCTACTTTCGAAATGCCCAAAAAATCAATGGCGATTGGACCTATTCTATTCCTGATTCTATTATCATCTGAAGATTGGCAAGAAGTGATCCGGGTACAGGGCACAAACAATAAATTCGATGCTTTCATGAGAGTATTTTTATATCACTTCGATTGCGCGTTTCCAGTTTTAAAAATAAGGCAAAAAGTTCATCGGGGAAATAGAAAATGGATAAGTGAGGAAATCAAACAATTTTCCAAGTTTTTAGCGGAAATGCAAGAATTAGACAAGCATCTTCAAAATGAATGGTCCATCAGCGATTGTTAGAATTTAAAAAGCTATATAAAAGTAAAGGCTATAGCCTCAAACAACACAAATAGAATTATTTCCTGCTCCAACATCAATAAGGAATGCTGGAAAATCATCAATGAAGAGTGAATGGAGAACTTCAGCCATGACGTGCGTTTGTGGGACGAGGATCACAATGAAATTTCTGATAAAAGAAAAATTGCTGATTTATTGAATAATTATTTTGCTCATCTCTCCCCTAACACCTGGACCGATTATAACATCCGCTTGGAAGCATTAGTGACCGATTCAATATTCCTCAGACCAACGGATACTGAAGAAGTGAAAAATGTTATTCGCACCAAATGTACTAAATTTAGCTCCGGATTAGATGAGGTTCCGGGAAACGTATTGCAGATAGTGGCAGATATTATTGCGTTCCCTATTCAAACCCTTTTCTGAAGGCAAATATCCCGAAGCACTCAAAACATCTAAAATTGTGCCGATTTATAAAAGCAAAGGAAGTCGTTTTGAAAAATGTAATTACAGACCAATTGCAGTTCAAAGCCGGTTTGCAAAAATTTTTGAGGAAATTTTCAATACCAGATTAATATCATTCATTAACAAACATAATATTTACAGCAAAGCACAATTTGGATTCAGAAAAGGAAAATCAACCATATCTGCCATAGCAGAAACTTTAAATTTTATTTTAAACGAACTTAATCATAAGAATAAAGTTTATGCCATATTTTGTGATCTCAGCTGTGCGTTTGACAGCATCGATCATATATTGATCTGTCGCAGATTAGAAGTTCTGGGCATAAGAGGAACGCCAAACAACTGGATTAAATCTTACTTGTCAAATCGGGAACAAAGAGTTTCAATTGGTGATTGCCTCTCTGTCAAACAAAAAATAAACGCTGGTGTACCACAAGGTTCCATTTTGGGACCTGTATTGTTTACTTTATTCATAAATGATCTGCCAAAATTTTGTCATTCTTCGCAGAAAACAATCATTTATGCTAATGACACTAACTTCATTATATCAAGAAATGACACTCAAAACGCCATACTAGCGGCAAATAATACATTAAAGGAAATGAATGATTGGTGCAACCGAAATGATCTTACATTAAATACTTCCAAAACATTTGTCATGCCTATAACAACGAAAAACATAACAATCGATTCATCTCCCTTAATAAAATGTGATAAAACTTCAATAACATCGGTACAGAACTGTAAATTTCTTGGAGTTTTCTGGATCATAAGCTGACTTGGACATGCGATATCGAATATTTAATAAAAAAATTAAGTGGACGTGCTTTCCTAGTGTATAAACTAAGAGACACTGTTTCTGAGGACGTGCTACATACTATGTATTTCGGCCTAATTCAATCATGTTTGTCGTATGGTATACTTTTCTGGGGCAGTTGTGCGGGTGCTCACAATGTTTTTAAACTGCAGAAGAAAATTGTTCGTACAATAATGAACGTACCGCGTAGTACAAGCTGCGAAGAACTTTTCATCAGGTTACGCATAATGACTGTTCCTTCTCTCTACGTATACAACTTAATTTTATATGGCCGCTCAATTGAACACACCATGTCAAAAAACAGTGACTTTCACAATTATGGAACTAGATTTCGAAATGACATTAGACTCCCATTGAATCGTCTTTCCATAGGTCAACATGGTCCCGTGTTCATGAGTTTATTATGTCTACGGAAAATTACACTGTTGTGGAATGAAGATGTGAAGATGAACGATAGGTTGTTTAAAAACAAATTGAAATCGACACTTTCTTCAATTTCTTATTACTTAGTGGATGATTTTTTAAATCAAGATGTCTAATTAGCTACACTGTAATATGAATATATTGACATGTCAGTCCTTTGTGCTTTGTACAATAATGTATTTACCACTGATTGACTAAATATATTATTATTATTATTGCAAAATTTCAGGAATAATTTCCAAAAACTATATTTCTGAATCTCAAATTTGTTAATCAACTATCAGTACTTTGTAGGACTATTTAGAGAAACTGGCAGTGTGGCTGAAAAACAGCTGAAAAAAAATAAGAACTAATGAGGTAGTTGAAAATGTGAGGCAAATTATGACTGATGCTCTTCGCACTTCCATCCGTCACCTGTCACAACAAGTTGATCTTCCTTTCGGGATCTGCAGATCTACTCTAAGAAAGGACTTGCAAATGTTCTCTTATCATTTGGCTGCCGTGCATGAATAATTCATGCAATTATTGCTTCCAGTAAATCTTGAACCAAGGCGAAGATACTGTCATTTGTGTTTAAACAATATTGACAATGACGATTTGTTGGACAAAACTTTCTTTTCCGATGAGGCCTGGTTTCACTTAACAGGATACATTAATTTCCAAAATATAAGGATCCGGAGTACGGAAAACCCTCATATTTTCATTGAAGTCCCACTCCATCCACAAAAAAATTGTGTTTGGATAGGTTTAAGTCGGAGAAGATTGATAGGTCCAATATTTTTTTAAAGGCACACTAACAGCACTTAGATATCGGAAAGAGATTTTGCAACCAATCAGCTGCATGATGATGAGTTGCAATTTGAATATTTCCAGCAGGATAGTGCAACGGCCCAAGCTGTTAGAGATATTTTAAATTTCCTTCAAGAGTTTTTTGGAGATCGGATAATTAGCAGAAAAATGGCATACATATGGCCTCCGCGATCTTGTGATCCAACTCCTTTGGATTTCTTTGTTTGGCCCTACTTAAAACTCCCGTCGATGATTTACAGAAACTTACCCAAAGAATCATCGAAAAGTGTGATGAAATATATAAGTCTCCCCACATTTTGCAAAATGTTATTAACGGATGGAGCAGAAGAGTTAGAGAACGTCTCGAAGAAGACGGAAGCCATTTTCAACATCTGTTGTGAATTCACGTTCACTGTTATTTTCAACGTTTTATTTTATTTGGTTTATGATTTTCTGTTGACACTATGAGCAACATACTAGATGTGAAAACTTTTTGTGCACATGTTATAGGCAATTGAGAATGAACGACAAACTGAGGAGAACATCAACGGAACTCTGACTTGATACAACATGTTTTAGCGCAAAAGATTTGAGATGTGGCAAACTTGCTCATGGATTCTCCAATCACTGCGTTTAACCCCAAATGGCTTTTGGCTATTCCATAAACATAAAAAACACGTTTCCCGGACATCTTGAAGTATTCACTTCAGAGGACTTCTCCTTCGACTAGTAGCAGAGATGCTGGGTGAAGTGCGTTGGATTAGGTGGTGACTAGATTAAAAGATACATTTTTGTAAAAAATTAGAAGAAGTAACGAATACGTAACCTCCGGCGAACCGTGAAAATAAATCAAAAAGAGAAGGAAACATTAGAAGTTTGTAAAGTAGGGACTAAGGACAATATTCTACGGGAAGAAAATAGGAGTGTATTGGAGAAGAAGAACCACCAACGAAAAGCTAATGGAACCCTCTATAACAAATGGAATTAGTAGGCAGAAAATGAAGTGTATTAAAAATGTTGGAAAGGAAATCAACGAAGCGAAATGCATGGATGCAGTAGAAAGAGATCCTGGAGAAATGGAAGTAAAAAAATTGGAAATGGCAGACAGGAAGTAAGAACATTTATGTTATACTATGCCCGATAAAAAAATCTAGGACATGGAATATGGTCCATTGTAAATACGACGATTTAAGTATTGTTAAAGAAATTTGTCTCTTTGTTTATTTCTAGGTTACGTTTACTTTTTACCATAGAGCAAGATCTATACATATAGCAAAATGAATTGTTTAAAGCCGCATTCAAACTAATAAAATAACACAAAACTGCATGTATAGTGTTGTCCGAGATTTTTTTGGTGGGCATAGTACATAGATATGAAGCAAATAATGGAAACTAAATCGAAAAGAGAAAAGTCTCAGAAAATACTAAATAGAAGAAGAGGAGGGCGGAAAGAAATTAGGAGAGCATTGGGGGGTAAAAAGAAGAATAGTTGGAGGCAGAATGTTTAATATTACTGGAAAAAGGAGGAGAGGAAGACGAATAAAATCGGCGGAAGTAAAGGAAACGGGATATAAAAAATTGACAATGATTGACAGGAAATAAAAACGGTTAAGCATTCATGTCATGGACTTTTCGCGTAAAATAAAAAAAAAGTCAGACAAACCGCGCAGACATATTCTCAATATTAATTAATAATTTATAAGAAAGTAATTTATTTAACAACTTTTATCGCAAAAAGTAAATATCGCATAGCAATTATGTTACACTCATTCATTAGTAATTTCTGCTTAATTACACTTGATTAACCACATTTTACTCTTGATTACATACTTATTCACAAGTTGTGCCTATAAAAAATATTCTCTTGATCTGTTTATGCACAATTTGATCAAATTTGAATGAATTCTTCAAATAAAAACACGCCTGTTACGTGCGTGGCTATTTTCTACAATCAAGGTTGTCCGAGAATGAAAAAGCTGAGGAATACGTCCAGCTTTGTTTTACATTTCATCGTTATAATCTTGTGAAGACAACAAAAGTAATGTTTTCCGGCATTTCGAATATCCGCGCTTATCAGTTCCCTACATTCCGTTTAGAGATAGAAGGCCGAATAAACAACAAACAATTTATTCATGGAAATGTCAACACGATAGGCCAAATTAAAATCGGAAGATTTTCTCAGTATTATGACTAGTAAATCTGATCAAAATTTGTATATAGATTTGAAACAATCTATCACAGGCTTGCAAAAGTTTACCTCGTAGAGTTTTCGTAAAAATAATTTATTTCAAAAGGAGATTCTAGTCCGATGAAAGTTGTATAACAAATTGAATTTTTGAAAGTTTATTGTTTAAAGTTAAACCTGTGGATAATGGGAATCTTCTTTTAACTGACACTTAAAATTCACGCAATCGCTGAACGTTTCACTATCGCGGTTGATAGCTTCCTCAGGAATACAGTGTTATAGAATAAAATTGTTTTTGGCTTTATTTTAGAAAATTATGAAAAAAGCTCGTCGTACACGTCAACTTTTAATCTGAATGGTACGTCTTTTAAAGTAAAATTTGGAAGTACAGGTTGATCCATGTGTTTGCAGTAATAGGTGGGTGAGTTTTGTTAAATGTATCATCCTGTATATTTTTTGAATTCCACTTGATCAAATGAATTCAACGACCCACAATACTTATGGTTTAAATGATTTAATAAAAAAACGTTAACAGTTTTAAAACAAAAAATATTTTTCTGCAGAGCTTCTTGTTGTTTGCTTTAGCGCATTAAGTGTTCCAAATGTTCTCCATTGATTTTTTTTGGCAAGCACCCAGTCTGTAGTTTTAAAGCTGTTAATTGGTACCTAGTTTTGCATTTTCATTAAATCTCTTTAAAGACATTATCTTTGTTATTTAAACCGTAGGGTATTGTAGGTTGTTGAACTCAAATGATCAAGTAGAATCAGAAATATACAAATATACAGGGTGAACCATTTAAGAAAAACTCGGTTGTCTACTGTTGCAAATACATGAATCACCTTGTACATTTATATGTCCGAGCTTTTTACATAATTTTCTAAAATACGGCCAAAAATAATTTTATTCCATAAGTGGTATCAACACTGTACAACAATTTTTTCATAATTTTTCTTAAAATCGCACAATTATTCAATGTTTCACTGTGGATTGATATAACTTCGTCAAGAATTTTTAAATAATTTTCAAATTCAGAATTCTTTTTTGAAGTTTGGAAGCTGTGGCTTTGCTTTTACCACTTTCTGTAGCAATGGGAATTAAAAAAAAATATGCATGTCAATAGGATTGCTGTGACATTGTGTTGATAAAAAAACAGTTCTCAGGCATTATAATTTTGACATTGTGGATGAATATTTTTATTAAATTTATATTTTCCGTCTGGTAGTTGTTGTAATGTCGTTTGTGTGTTAGAATGTTGTTAAACCCTTCCGTTCGGTTGCTTTTTAGCAACTGCCAAAAATGGTACGTGTATTTGAGTCCTTAAACGTCGATATTTATAGTTTATAATACAATGCGATCAGTAATGAGTGTACGCCGTCTTCTGATACTAGAGGATCAATTTTAGATTTATTTTAAATTAATGTAAGCTGGTCTTTAAAAAGGCTGATTAGCAACGAAGTAAATAAACAAATATAAAAAAATATAATAGTTTAGGTCACGATATTCTGCGGCCGATTTTTGACCCAACATTGATTACTAATTTCCTCGATTGCGATATAACTAGGACAGGTCGATTTAAGTAGAGTTCTCGAGCTACTCTTCTATTGAAGAGATCCCAAATAGATCCGAAACAGTTATATAGAGGAATTCATTGTAAACAAATCCAATTTGCAACAATTTTTTTATAAAAAATATCAATAACGAATGCCACTCGAACAGAAAGCGAAGAAAGGTAAACAAAATTCACTAAATCTATCCAGAATTCCCCACGTTATAACTAGAGATGAGATTTTTAGGTGAATTTTTTTTTTTTATTTCCGGTTTTTGATATTATCGTGCAAATTATACAAAACAGAGAGAGCTTTGTTTCTACATCATTAGAATGTTAATATCAAAAACCTAGAGAAAGATAATTTATAATAAAAAGTTGTTTTCACCTAAAAATCTCGTTTCTAGTTATAACTTCAAGTTCTTATATTTGACGCAATTTAGATTTACATATTGACGTAATCTTTATTGGAAAGAATACATTCTTTTATTGATTATTGATAGCGTTGTAAATACTTGGTTCAATTTCGATTGGGACCCAGTTGATATAACTTTAGTTACACCAAGAGCAGAGTTATACGTTGTAATTTGTTTGTGTTAGAAATTTCAAAGCCTGCTTTTGGCAATTGCCAAAAAATGGAACGGTATTCGGTTCCTTAGATTAATTATTGTAGTTTAGAATTTCATTTTGCTTCAATTTGAAACGATAATTATAAGACACAAAATCCATATTTAAACAAATTAATTCCGAAAAATTTAATCAAAGTCAATGAGAATTAAAAAGTCGACAATGTGCAATTCAAAGACTAATTTGTTAGTAATCATTCGGTAGTTGTAAAGTCGTTTGTGTGTTAGAACTGTCAAAGCCTGCTTTTAGTTACTGCCAAAAAATGGTCCGGTTCCTTAATTTGAAACGATGCTTATGAGACGCAGATCTCACAAAATCCATAACTATCAACTGATTTATTCCCTGTTTTTATAATTAAAATTAATTAATTTGTTATATTGTATTAATGCATTGATTTGGATCGGTAATACTTTTTACAAAATCCTTTACTCTTTCACTATTTGTTTTCATAATATGCACAAAGATCCACTTTTTTACACAAATTGTAAACTATATTTATTTATTGTACAATTCGTAGAAAGCGTTCTCCACGGATGTATTTTCTTTTGACTTTCTGAGAAGGTTATTGATTATTTGTTTATTTAATTAATACCAATAATACTTTCCCAAGACCACAGAACTAAAAAAAATATGGTCTATGAATGACGCTTAGGTTTTCGATTGCCTTTCATCCCTTAACCGTTTATCTTCATAATTTGAAGACTCTCTTTTCATTAATTCAGGAATCGCTTGTGATGTTTAAATGAGTTCGCATTGTTTGTTTATCATTTCCAAAAGTCTTCTGTTGTTTTATTAAACCATAATTTGACGGTAAAATAGTTCGTTTAATCTAATTCCTATCGGGAAAGACCACCCTAGGCTAAAATCCCCAAATTTTTACATTATATGCATATTTGATGCAAGGAATCAATACATATACAATCTGAGCAAACATAACACAGGCTTTTTTAATCTTCCCAAACCTTTTTATCATATATGTGTAGCTAAAGAAGGATATCATCCAAAACATGTACCAAGTCTAATTCCTCTAGCATCGTTTAAGAATCTTGTATTTTATATTTCTGTACGTTTATAAAAGGCTTAACAGCATTTCGTTTGTAGATAAAACTCCTAATTTTAAGTGGTATAAGTGCATGGACCAGAAAGTGGGAAGTACCCAAATGGAATTCGATTGATTTTTCCGCCTAGCTCGGCGTCGATAAAACGAAAACATGGCGCATTAAGAAAAAAAAAATACTCATCATACCTGCATACAAATCTCAGAATTAGTTTGCCGGTTTCAACATGCACTTTCAACCAACACCTGAACAATTAATTAATTAGTTAATCAATCAATTAACAATTGGGTCAAAACACAAGTATTCTATTTTTTCTTTTTGGTTCGGTTCAAGATCGCGCACACATATTTCACTTTTCACCGATCGCGTTGCGTAATCATCACCCGGTGATATTTCCAAGTGATAAGGAGGATACCAAAAGTCATTAACCACCGAACTGCTAAGCCTTCACCCGTCATAAGAACTGACTAAAGACTGTGACTTGGGCCTTGTGCTCCGCCCCGAGTTGCAAGGGTGGGGAAGAAAACCACATTGCTTCGCCTTATTATCATAAATTTGTGGTCGATATCTCTTGTATTCGAACAGGTCAGATATATTTTGCATACCTGTTTGTTCATTCTTTGCTGCTTTTATTTAGAGGCTTCTTTTTTCAGATGAGTTTGTTTAAATTTTTTTTTAAACAATTTTTTACGTACGTATTTTATTCGTCAGTCTCCATAATTAAAATAGTATTATATTAAACATATTATTTAAATTAAGAGGACCAACGAATAAAACACGTAAAAAATTATTACAAAAAAAATGTAAACAAACTAATGTAAAAAATAAAATTTTCTTTAAGGGGATACCACACATCTGCACTAGAATGCTGGACTCCAACATTTAAGGTGTCTGTATGTAGGGTCCTCTTTAGTGGTTTTATTTTTTACTTATTTTTCTTGTTAAATTGCCTGCGTTTCCAATTTTTTTTTTTTATATTCTGTGTAAGATTAAATTTTTTTAAAATATGTATTTAAATAAAATAACAAAAAATATGGGTCTTTAAACTTCCACCGAGTGTTTCAACTTTTTATTCTTTCATGAATTGTTATCAAATACTTAATAAATAATTTTATAATTTTGAGGCTAATGAATGTAATAACAACTTAAATAAATACTTATTTAAATGCAACATATTAATGGGTTCAGAAAAAGAAACCATAAAATCAATATAATATGTTAAGTCGATGATGTTCTGCTTGCAACTGACAAAAAAGGTGACACGTCTACAAAAACTATTAAATCAATTCACCAAAAATTAAAGTGAAAATATTAGTAAGATGAATAAGAGGTTTCAGAAATCCAAATTCAAAAAAGTGATGAACTTCTCATATTGGTGGATGAAATATCAAACAATAGACATATGATAGCATTAAGAGCAAGGTTCGAACCACAAAGTAAAAAAATAATTAAGAACCACAAACAACAAGTAACAAAAAATATGAAATGAAGAACCATGAACCAAATGAAGTAACAAAAAACATAAGAACAACTGGCAAGCCGAACCATAAATAATAAGTAATAAAAAAATTAAGAACCACTGAAATGAAGACTGAAAAATAGGATGAGTGTCACTGACAGGCAGACAAAGAAACTAAAAAGGAAATTAAAGACAAGAAAATCATACAAAAAAATCTTCAAGAAATCAACCTATTAATCAATATAGTTTCCTCCAATCAGAAATAAGACAACGAACCGGGAGATGAAAGAAGGCACGAAAGAGTTGGTACACCATGAGACAAAGGACCACTGGAAGGTCTTTCAAAAGCCAAAAGGTGGAATATTAACGTCGGAATAACGATATCGGATAACTAAGACAGAGTTCTTATAATTGGAAAAAAAACCAAGAAGAATTTTGCCTTCCGATAGGTAGAAACAAAAGTGGTTCTCATCAACCTCGGGATAACTATGCAATAACAACACAGAGTCCTAATCATTGGAAGAAGGACTAGTAGAATTTTGCACGAAAAAAAAATATTGCATCTATCAAACAAAAGACAACGGTGCAACATCCAATGATAGTTTGAAATAAAGAACCACAAATAGCAAGTAAGAAAAAAATTAAGAAAACTGGAAAGCCGAACCACAAACAATAAGTAACAAATAATTAAGAACTACTGAAATGAAGACTGTGAAAAATAGGAAGAGTGTCACGGACAGGCAGACATAGAAACTAAAAGAAACAAATTAAAGACAAGAAACTCACACAAAAAATCTTCAAGAAATCAAACTATCAATCAATATAGTTTCTTCCAATCAGAAACAAGACAACGAACCGAGAGATGAAAGAGTTGGGATACCATGAGGCAGAGGATAACTGAAAGATCTCTCAAAAGCCAAAAGACGGAATAACGATGTCTGATAACTAAGACAGGGTCCTTATAATTGAAGAAAAAAACAAGAAGAATTTTGTCTCCCGATAGGTAGAAACAAAAGTGGTTCTCATCAACCTTGAAATAGCTATGCAATAACAAGACAGAGTTCTAATCATTGGAAGAAGGAATAGTAGAATTTTGAGGTCTTTAAAATTGCAGCAGAATTTGACGTTATCCTACAGAATAGTTATACACATGCAGTACCATTCATAAAGTTCGTATTAGTATTGATTTTTGCGTGAGAAAAATATACTCCATCTAACAAGACAAAGGATAACACAGCCACATCCAATGATAGTTTAAAATTTGGCGGGAAACTCGGAAAATTGAAATTCTCAAAAATTAAAAATTGCTGTACGAGTACATAATTCGAAAAATATTAAACTTTTTCTAATACGATAGATGCATAGTCAATAATATACCTATAGTGGCTAGATACAATATTTTATGATGGAAAATTCCCTTTCCTTTCCATCCCCGTCCCTTTCACTTCTCTAACCAATAGAATTTAAATAGTGGGTACGGAGAGGGGTGCTTGGTGTATCCCCATTGTTTGTGGCCCACATTATTAATTGGTATTGCTGTTTTTATCGTATTTTTTAAATAAATTTTTATTATAAATTTAAATTAATTTATTTTCTATTAATTTTTTTCCTAAATATTTTCATGCTTTTCTCTAAATTTTGTGGGTGTCTTTTAAGTAGTATTTTATTCTTTGTTTTGAAGCACACCTTGGGCTTGCCATGGGGGTACAAACGAGACAGTTCCGCTTCTGTGAATTTAGAATTCAAGCAAAATTTGGCTCTATTGCAATAGGGGCCCCCCTAGCATTTTTTGTATAGCTATTTCGGTTCTAACTGGGGCCTCATTAGCAGAAGAGTAATTCGAGAACTCCATCGCAACTCCGACGATCACAAAGATTGCGCGCAAATGTCACACTGTCATGACACCGCGTGACAATTTTACAATTAAAAAAAAAAAAACCAAAAAAAATAATAAAAAATGGAATTAGTACTAAATTTATTAACTCTTTGGAGTTGCTATTAATAATTCATTTTACTGTGATTTGTTTAAATTATTTTATGAATATTTAACTTATTTTTAATTATTATTGTGATGCTGTATGTTTTTACTTACAAAATGACAACTCAGGAATTTGTTTTGTGCCGATCAAAAGGATGAATAAATAGAGAAAAAATCAAGATTAAATTCGATGAAAAACAAGGGCGAACGTAGCAAATGAAACTATGATAACAAAAACAAAAGCGCATTTTGAAACGTAAAACAGAAAGTTAATTGAAAAATATCAAATCGCTTATTAAAATGTCGTTTACAATAGATCAGTTGTAAAACAAAAAGGAGTTGATAAATAAATTTAAAAAGTGAATAAAAATATTAGCGAAACTATTGATGTTCAATTTTTTTTTTGGTTTTGTTTATAAAGGACTCGGACTCGTACAACAAGGATAACTGTTGAAAATAAAAATTAAATTTCAAAGAACACAAAATAAAAAAAAAACAAATTAAAAAATAGTAAATCATTTAACAAAATATATTGTTCAAAGGAAAAAAGAGAAATATGAAGGCGAAGTTAAAAGAAAATTAAACTAAACAAATTCCATTAGAGAGTAAATTAACAGGATATTAGAATAACAGATGTCAGTTTACTTTACATTAATTTAATTTGTAAATATTACGATCCTATACAAGCTAATAAATTAAGGAGTAGAACACATCGCAGCCTTCTTTATATAAAACAACAAAAAGTTCATTTTGGGAATAATCCTCGGAAGGGTAGAAATCCACCAAGGAAAAAATGTAAAGAATAAAGAAAGTTGATACCATATTGAGAGGAAGAGCTGCTTCTTTATGTGTTTCTCAAAATGGTTTGGATTTTTTTTAACAAAAACGCGCATCAATAATTTGTTATAAATACAAGGTGGCTCACGGGAGCGAGAAGTTTTGGAACTAAATGCGTTTAATTCAAATAAATAATAAAAAGTACGAAATAATTACAAGCGATTTTAATTTTTCTAAAGTTTATGTCGGGTAGATGATTTCCTCTTTTCTGCGCGCATTCCTGAATGAAATCGGTTGTTAAAATGTTGCATAACCCATGACAGCATATATTGTCAACCTCTTAATTGATTTATCTTTTAATTCTTCAATATTCCGTGGCTTGTCAGTGAAAACCTTGCTCTTGAGGTAAGCCCACAGACTACAGATACATACCAGAAGGTCTGGCGATTTCAAAGGTCATTCAATATCCCCACATCTAGGGATGACGTGTCCCAAAACTAATTTTTGGAATCCTGTTTCTTCAAGTTTTGGAACCCATTTTTTAATGGCGTTGCACGAAGGAACTTTTCCATGACGTGGGATCACGAACTGAAGCAATCACAGTCGTTATTTTTATATAAAATTTAATTAGAAAAGCACGTTGTGCATCGGACCACCGATCATATTTACAAAATTCCATACATTGACAGACAAATAAACGACAAAAAATCCACAGTCAATTATGTATAGTTATGAAATAATAACATTTTCAAAACTTCCTTCTAACGTGGACCACTTTGTATAATATTTAAAAAGAGTTAGTTTCTGCGTTAGTATTAGTTGTTTCCTTAAGAGTTTCCTTCTGCAAAACTCACAAAATAAATTACAAAAATGTTTGACCAAATATAATCCAATTGGAAATTCCTTGGGGCTTAACACATAAAAAAAATCTCATCGACTCTTTTCTTTAAACCAAAATAGCTTTACAGAATGATTCTCTTTTCGTTTTAAATACAATTTTTGAATGTCTAAGCGACAAGCTGACTAAATACTAATACATCCACAGCACTAACATTTATTTTCGATGGACCAGTAAATTACACGAATTATGTTATTATAACATTCAAATTCTATTCAAAGCTGACTTTACTATACTGCATTTTATTTGAGAAATGTTTGGTTTGGTTCATTAATGAATCTTCATTAAAAAAGATTTAAGGGTCTGATATTAATTTTGTGTGCCATGGCCCCATTTTTATTTTTAAAACTTTAACATCCGAAAATTTTTGGTATCTTTTATAGTCTATAAAAGTGAAAATTATTTGATGTTGAACCTTATATATGTTACGAAAAAAAATCGTCATTAAAGGGAGATCCGTCATTACTGAGAGACAAAAGAAATTTAATAAGCAACAACCATTAACGATAAATATAAAATCACCAGGAATTTGCCTCCGAGACGAGTAAAATTTCTTATCTCCCTATACCAGGTATTCCGAAATGAAATTTTTACTTACACTGCTTTGTAATATCTGCATGTCTAGAAGATTGTTAAATCATTGCCAATTAACGAATAAAATTTATGTTTATGAATTTAAGTCGAACGTCGTACCTTGGTATAAATTTTAAAAGTTATCCTCTCAGCTGTGGGCATTAATTTAGGCAACATTGCGTTGCCTTCCTTTCAGTTACTTTTTCTATTCAATTGATTTTTACATTACCTAGCTATAATGAGTTAATATATTAAAATATTAAACAAATAGAAAATAAAACTAAAGTATGAAGATTAGAGTGTCCCGTAAGGTGTTGCTTACCCAAAATGAAATTGTGGCTTGTGAATTACTATCACTATCACCGCTATTTTTGAATCATAGTTGAATAATAATTGATTTAAAAGTTGAGTTCAACCGATGCAAGAAATAATTCTGATCAAATCTAATTGATGTTTTAAAATTTGAAGATAACACAATAAACATATCTTTTTTTAATGTTTTTAGAAATACATACTGTAAATTTTCACGTTACAGATTTTTTTTTAATGATGCTGTATAAGTACAGCCACGAAAATAAATCGTGGAACTTCAATTACATCTGTAACGGCCTGAATGTTAAAGTGCAAATAAAATTAATAATTATTAATAAATGAATTGCAATTATTATTAAAACAGTTATTCATATTTAGATTGTTTTGAAGGATCTGGCGGCCATTTTTAAATTCGTCTGGGTTGTACCTCGCTACAATTTTTCTTACTTACAGACGTTTCGTCCTTTCTAACAAAAGGACTTCTTTGGGGCTGTTGCTGTTGTTGATGCGCTTCCTATCGCTGCTGCTGTTGTTTCCAAATTTGAAATTTTCTCTAGCGCAGTGTTTCTAAAATTTATTTAGAATAAAGCACACTCTTACACTTAAACTTTTCTTTATTCTACACTTTTTTTTATCCCTTGTGGGACTTCTTCCATTTCTCTAGGAAGTCTCTGAAATAGGAAATTCTAAAATTGTTTTATAGGAAAAATTATTTCAAAAATTTAAAAAATATGAATCAAATTACTAAACGAAGCAAGTTTCTTCTATTTCAGTTCTTGATTTGTTCTTTTTTTCTATTCTGCAGAAATTTAGCGATTGACTTCAGGAATTTTCTTGATTGTGAAATCGCATGAAAATAAATAAAACTTTTAACATTTCAGTTTTTCCAAAAAATTATAAATTCTCTTTTAATGACAAAACGACGAATCAAATAATGTATTTGTGCTCGTTTTGAGAAGTATTTTATTTATTTTTTCTAAGAAAAGAGATTTTGTTGTCTTTAATGATTTTAGGGTAATTTTGTGTTGCTGATTCCGAAAATGCCGAAAATAGTTTTGAAGCATATCCGAAAATCAGTGAAAACTGAATCACATCATGTAAAATAAACGCTTATAATTAATAATAACCTTTCATTTAAAAAATAAACGTAATAAAGATTAAACAAGTTCACGAATATCGCGTAATATTATGTAATACGATATAATATTGTGTAACATTGTGAAATAATGCGTAACATTAGGTAAATTGTGCGTTATTGTGTAATATTCAGCGATATTGTATAATGGCGTGGTCACACGTGCGACATTGGATGAATATCGAATGTTTGCCATTTGCCAAACTATTTGCCCAAATGTGGATGCTTAATTGCTAAGATCGTTTGTGATAGGAACAGCGAATATTCGTCCTAGGGTCTAATCAATTCTGGCAATAATTATTAATTATACAAAATGAATAAACATTCCGCAGCAACAATCAATGGAAATTAGATTACACTTTTGATAACTCATATAATTTTCTTTCTAAGTTAACTTAAATTAGTCATAAAAAATTAGATTACCTTTACATTTCTCTTCTTTAAATTTCATTGACCACTTGTTTACTTTCCCTTGTCAAATTGTTTAGTCTCTCTAGCTAACTCGTTTATTTTTGTTCCTCTTAATAAGTTATTTTTGGTTATCCTGAAAAACCTGTCAAACATATAGCAAAACGTCGACTTTTAAATCTGCTTTCGTGTCCGATCTCTTGTAATTACATATTTTGTGATAATTTTCATCGGACAAGAAAATGTTTCAATTATTAAAATTACAAAAAATAACTAAAATTGTGTAACTGGCAATATAGAAAGTGTTAGGAAAGGGTTTATACATGTATTTCAGCCTTATTGGGCCTCATCAGAACTCTGTACCTTAAGAAAAAATTTGGTTTATTGAAAAATTGGCAAGAAAACTTGATTTTATTAAAATTACAATAATCAAACAAATGTTTTCTTTGATTCGCCAAAAATTACCGACAAGCAGTGGGAAAGGAGGAAAGCCAAACATTGGCTTTAATTCTAGTCGGAGTACGTCGAACACCGCTTGCTAAAAACTAGCGAAACGAGTTGAAATTCGGCGAATACACAAATATTCGCCACAAACAACCCGCGCACACTAGTAGGTATTTGCCAAATAGTTTTCGAATGCCGCATATGTGATCCTGGCATCACACTAGCACTAGAAGGTATTTGCCAAATAGTTGCCGAATGCCGAATGTGTGATCCCGGCATAATATTACACATCTCAAGAACTCTGAGTATATTCAAAATCAGCTACAACACAAAGTTTCCCTAAAACCGATAAAAATTGCAATAAGAAAAAACGTTTTATTTCCCAAAGTAATTCAGACTTTACTCTCTTCTACAATAAGGTTGCATTCACACTGATGAAACTAAAACGTTTTCGGACAAAACGTTTTTGAGTAATTTTGTTAGTGTTTTTCAAAGCTTTAAACATGACCAGGCACACACTGATACATCAGAACTAAAAACACGCTGATACATTTGCAGTCAAAACATTTTTACTCAAAATGTTTCACAATACAGTGATCATCATTGTGACCGCAGCCTAAAGTGTAAAAAAACCACCAGAAATATCATAACTACGTATTTTATTTCATATATTTATTCATTCAGAATTTATGCTGTTATTTTAAAATATTGGAGATATGGATCACGATTTTGCTTTAAATATTAAAAACAGGTTCGTTTCATGTTTATTGCAATAAAAATGCTATGTCTTAAAATAAAGTTCATTCATCTACAGAAATTCATTTCCATTTTACTCTAAAAACTCTACAAAAACGACGATTTAACTCACGTAATACTTATTTAATTTAATTTTGCTTCTCTCACCTTTCTTTCATACTAGGTACATTTTATTGTACAACTTTAAAAAAAAATTATGTAAAATAAAAATCTTTGCGCACAGAGAATAAACAATAGTATTTGTCAAAACAATTGTAGAATTTATACCTACACATTGTTACTAAAAATTCGGATAACTAAGGATGTGAATTCCACACGCAGATCTTGTGAAGAAATTCACAGGCTGCAATATGGCAGAATTCATTCTGACATTTGCTCGACAAGTTCCGGCTTGCGTTATCTATAAACGTTAAAAAATAAGATAAAGGGATATTTAATTTAGAAACATTCGTATTTATCTTCACGTAATTTCTGCAGCACTCTACTGAATTCGCGTTCAGACGGTTTATTTTTTACAAATTCAGGTGTCAGTCAAACACTGTCCTTGTTAATTCACAGTCACGTACGCCACCTAATCGTCCTCCGCATTAAAGGCCAAAAAGAAGACGTGATTACACACCACTCCAATACTATTCAACAATTTGTGTAAGATGTTATCATATCCAACGGTAATTTTATCTAACAAGTTAATAATTTAATCATTTTCAAATGTAGAAAACTTTCCATTGCGATTCTATTATAGTTTTACACAGTGTGTAGAACTTTGTACAACAAAATGTGAAAATAAAATCTTCACAATTTTTTGTAGTAAATTTTTGCATAAGATGTACAATTTTATATAACAAAGTGTTGGAGCTTTATCTTCAAGCTTACGAGAATTTATTGTAGTACAAAAGTCTAATTAGTATGGAACTGTTTACTTCAAAATGGAGCAACAATTTTGCCTCAAAGAAATGTAAACTTTTTGAAGATGGAGGTGGAAATGGATCTGATTTTTTTTTCATTTTCAACAATTGCGTTAATAATTTTTCACAATATTGTATAAAAACTCATTTTGTCATTTCTCTCTGCAGTTACGTGCAAGGCTCTGTTTGTAGGTAACGAAAATGTCGCCGGTCGCGGGAGAAAGAAATTATTTAGGCCTTAAATTAATTAATTTAATTAATTATTTAAAAATGTATTTTGTTTTTTTTTGTAGCTATGTATACAGTCTGTTTGATTCTAGCTGTCACAGCAAATATCTCGGCTATTGTTAGGGATACGACAAAATGTTATAGAAGAAGAAAAATTATTCTACTTTATTATTTACTATTATGGCCGTAACTAAAAAAAAACAATTGAGCATCAAATGTGTTAGATGTAGCAAATACATTCAAAATTTTAAATAGAACGTACCCAATTTTATTACGTTTTCTAAATCTGTAAAAAATTCTCTTTACAACGATATATCATATGTCATAATTATCTAATCGATTAAAAACATAAATCGATAATTAATTAATAAATGCACGCTACGTAGATTAGAGCTTTAAAAATCAGGCGATGAAACAAATGAAATTACTTGTCAGTTTCAAGTTGAACAATATTCTTTAATACTGTCTTGACAACATAAGTACATACAACATAACAACACGAACAAAATAACAGTAAATTAATATGTAAAATAGGTTTAAAATTTCAGTTCATAATATCTAGAGTTTTTGTTCAAAGTGACCTGTTTATTAAGTTTCTTCTCGCTTTTTGCAACATGTACTGAGTTATATGGCGACAGGCTCTACGAATACGATTTTTAAGATCGTCTAGATCTTGTGAACATGTAACATAAACTTTTTGTTTCAGAAAACCCCACACAAAAAAAATCTAAAATAGAGAGATCTGGCGATCTTGCTGGCCAGTTGATGGGGCCACCTTTTCCTATCCATTTTGTGCCAAATTTTTCATTTAAAATATTTCAGACGTATCGTGCATTGTGGGGAGGTGCTCCATCCTGTTGGAACCACATATTACGATGTATTTCTAGGGGTATATCATCCATATAATCTTCGAATTCTGTCAGAAGAAAACTGGCATATCGTTCCGCAATTAGCGATCCTTCATAAAAATAGGGACCTATTATAGTATCGCATAATACGCTAAGTCATACATTAATTGAAAATCTGTTTTGGAATCTGCATTCCCGAAATTGACGTGGATTCTCCGTATCCCACAAATGATCGTTTTTTCTATTAGAAATTCCGTTATTATTAAAATTAGATTCATCGTTCCAAAGAATTAAATTTAATAAATTTTGATTATTCTTAAGCCAATTACAAAATATCGTCCTCCTGTCAAAATCACCAGCTCTTAAACCTTGCACTAATTTAATTTTATACGGAGTCATTTTATGTTTTTTTAGTATAGAAAATATTTTATACTGACTTATTCCTAAATCACCCACCGCTCTAAAATACGCCAACACTAAAATATCTTCATAATTTGCGGCGCGTCTATTTCTTGCCTTTCGTACCTGATCATTAAAACATCCGTTTCTTCGTAAATTACTTTCGAACCTTGTAAAAGTACGACGATGTGGATGTCTCCTTTCTGGATATATAGCTTGACACATCGCACAAGCTTCTTTATTATTGGCATTGCTTCTGATGTACACAATTAGCATATCCATTTTTTTCATCATTAGAATAATTATCACCCGTTTCGTGTTACTTAAGATGAAAATAATAGAACGTAGGAATTTACTCAGTTAGTTTGATTCTAAAGCTATAGCAATTGTTTTCACCACCTACCTTCTCAAAGCAAATGTGCATTTGTTACTTAATTATCGATTTATGTTTTTAATTGATTAGATAACTATGACATGTGATATATCGTTGTAAAGAGAATTTTTTACAGTTTCAAAATACGTAATAAAATTGGGTACAATCCATTTAAAAATTTGAATGTCTTTACTACATCTAATACATTTGATCCTCAATTGTTCTTTTGGCTATGGCAGATAATAGAAAACCAAATGTAAAATAATTTTTTTTCTATTACGTTTTGTCTTATCTCTACCAGCAGCCGAGATATCTGCTGTGACAGCTAAAATCAAACAGACTGCATGTTTGTATTTTTTTACAAAATAAAAACAAATGTTAAGCATTTTATTTTAGTATTATAAGTGTGATTTTCTAGATCTTAGGCAAAAATTTATTGTGAAGATATTATTTTTACATTTTGTTGTATAAAGTTCTGCACATTACGTAAAATTGTTGCTTGGAAGTTGGTTATTTTCCTGATTGCTGGAAAAAATCTTTGGTACACCATCTTCCCAAAAAAAGCTCTCCTTCTCATTATTCTGATTTACGACCAATCAGTGTACTTCCCACACTTTCAAAAGTCATTGAGAAGATGGTAGCCAAGCAAATTATGAGTTACGCAACTGAGAATAATATAATTCCCAACGTTCAATCCGCGTTTAGAAAAGGGCTCGGTACCGCTTCAACCTTAGTAAATGTTTGTGACGATATTATTGGAGCTTGGGGCAAAGGTTCGGGTACTGCCCTCGTCCTTTTGGACTTTCCGGAAGCTTTTAACACTAGTAATCACGAAGTACTCTTAGCAGAGTTAAAATACATTGGATTTGATTCGATAAGCTTATTTCTGTGTGTAAGTATTTACGTAATAGAACGTGATAGGAGTATGTGTTTCTTCCCAGGCAGTTATTTCAAAGGGCGTTCCTCAAGGCAGTATTTTAGGCTCTTTATTGTTTATTTTTTAAACGTTTGATTTTAAAGTAACTTTGAATCATTGTAAATGTGCCTTATACGGCGATGAGACACCCAGGTTTATAAGCAGTTCTCATGTGAGACTGCCTTTATTGATTTTGACTTGCTACGTGAAGGTTTACATAAGTTAATTCTCAAAGCACAAACTCATAATTTACATATTAATACGGCCAAATCATCTCTTTTAGTTTTTGGTAGCAATAAATATAAGGAAGCTGCTGATAAATGCAATCTCAGATACTAGGTCAACCTTTAACTATGTCTAGGGTTGCGAGAAACCTTGGACTTTATATGGACACAGAATTAAGTTTTCGGGATCATGTTAATCAAATGTTAAAAAAATCTTATTGTTTCCTCCGTATGTTTTATGCCAATAGGCATATCATTGATAATAATCAAAGAAAAATTCTTACTATTCTTTGTTTTTAAATCATTTCAATTGTTGTGATGTTGTGTATGGATCTTGTATAGATTCATTAACTGAGGCGCGTATTCAGATAGTATAGAACTCTTGTATTAGGCTTATTTGTAATCCCAGGCATATTGATTATTTTTCATGCAAACTAAAGGAACTGAATTGGCTGAACATGAAAAATCGAAGGAAGTTACATTTGCTGTTTTCCTTAATAAAATTGTTAAAAATTCCAAACCCGAATATTTGTCGACGAAGTTGCTTAAGTACGATTGTATTCATGGAATTAATACTCGTTTCAAAAATAAAGCTTCATTCTCTAGATCTTTTTCGTACAATGGACTAATCACTTGGACTACTATGTCTCAATCACTAGAATCATGTTCCTTGCGTACGTTCAGAAAGAAATATGCTTCTTTTTATTTGATAGTACAATGCTCCTGAGATCCAGTCTGAGATTTAACGAGATTTTTGAGATATAAGCTTTGCATTGATCGTAGGTATTATTTAGGTAGCACAGTTAATGTATGAATTCGACGCTTTTAAGCTTTTGAGCTTTTGAATTTGAATTAATTTGAATTAACTCGTTAGAAAAAAATACTGTTGGATATTTCCCTGTGAATTGTATCCCGTCATTCCTCTCCCTCCTTCAGACTCCTAAGCTAGATACTTGTATCTTAAGGTGCAAGCCCATTTGAGAGTAAATAGCTCTCGAGATGCTATCGATAGTACTCTCAGAGGTATATCCATTGGCGATGAACACGTCTGAGAGTACTGCCAACAGCATCTCGACAGCTACTTGCCAATATTTATTCTCAAATTAACTTGCACTTTTAAGTTTGCAGTCAACATTTGTCCTTGGCATTTTTTTACATTATCTACATTTATCTGAAATTTTTTTCATATCGTCTACACACATAAAAGTCTGGAGATAATTCCAACACTTTTTCAAATTCTTTTCGGTGTTTCCTCGTGTCCATCCGTTTCTGGTGCTAAAATAAACGGAATTAGGACTTTTAACTTTTAAAAGTGTTAATGTTGTCTTCAAAAGTGGCATTTTAAGTATTATTCAGAAAGTGTCGAGCAGTTGGTATTATCCAGAAAATGAAAGAATCTTTGCTGTTGGGATGGTAACTTTTGTTTTAACTACTCTAAGGAGAGGAATATACTTTTTTAAGTATTGCATCTTTATCGCTTGTTTTTTTTTTGTGTGAAAATAATTGAATTCCTTATTGCAGTAGAATATTAAAAGCTTATCCGGAGCCATAATTTGTAATGAGAACGTCAATCAATCCCTTCGCTCATACATCAGAATTTACAAACAAACGAATAGTAAATAAGTGTGAACTAACACCTTTAGGATAACATTTTACTTTTTTGTATTTGTTTGTGTTCACTGTTGTTTACTGTTCGTTGTTGAGTTGAACTTATCCTCGTTGGATTGAAATTATTTTACCTTTTTTTTTTAACATTTATTTTTAGAGGCATTTTAATCGGGAAAATATTACAATAACACTAAACTTGTTAAGCATAACAACTTTTCAGCTAACATCGATTAGCCGGATAAAATTTTATCGGACATATTTCTATGTGTGTGCCTTCATCCTTTCTTTTTGGCAAGGACAACCAAAACACTTCACATGACCAGCTAAAATTCCAAAAATTTCCCCCAATAGGTTCCCCAAAAGATTGACGACATTTGAATCAACGTTTTATTATTATTTTTTTTATTATTAAATTTTTCCTTAGAAAGTGAAGTTAGGACTTTTCATTGTTATCTGAAGGCCACTTTACAATACCCTATTTCTTGTTCATACAAGATTTGGTTGTATTTCTGCAATAATATTTAGAATTAGAATTTTTTGGGCTGCAGATACGAACACGTTCCATTTTTCAGATAGTTTTTGATTCAATTTAAATTTTGCTACAGTTTGAAAAGTAGGGTAATCTAAAACGGCCTTTAGACCAAAAGATAAAAATAGAAAAGAAACATTTGCGTGTAGAATTCAAAATAAGTTAACGTTTCTTTCTTTGGCAGAAAGAATTCGGGGTATTCAGGAATGTGTATACCTAGACGACATAAATTAATTACAAATTTAATTTAAACTGATCATCCCACATCTTTGGCTAAGTAGGTTTTTTTTTTTGATTTCTCGCCGAACGTCTGTATTAACGAAAAAAGGCTTTTAGTATCCCATAATAATTTGAGGGCGACTCGGCGAGAGATGCGTGTCCAGGACGAGATAGAGCGCGATGGCGCCAGGACTCCTATGCATCGCACCGCCGTTAAAAAGGTTATAAATAAAACATGTAACATAAAAAACCGGTCGAATAAAAGCACACGACAGCGACCTCTCGCATTGGCTGCGAACGCAAGAGGTGTGCCCGCCCCTGTTCGCTTGCCAGATTTTATCAGGCCCGTAGTAAGTGCTCTTAAGGTGCAATCGACATATAACTCCGGGAAATTGCAAAAAAATTACTTCCCTATAATTTTAATTTAGGAAAAATTAAACTTGTAAGATAAAACACACACATACATTTTGCTATGTAATTTTAGTTTTGAAGATTGAAATTTGTTGTAAAAATATTTTCATACTTGTGGTTTTGATGCATTAATAGTAATTTAGTTCGTGGTTTGTCATACATCACTTAAATTTTGCATATTAAAGAAAAATCAATACAAATGTTGCTATTACTAAAACATAAATTTTTGCTAAGAAAAACAAACATGAGGGAAATGATCACAACTGTCAAACACAGACCAGTCTCAAAGCTCTTTTGATGTGTACCTACACCATTGTGGAAGTTTCGCAGTTCTTTGATGGCACCTCCGAATCCAAACTTCTTAGGCCAGAAGCAAGTCTATTTTGGCTGAATAACACGTACGGTTTCATTAGTTTGACAACTAAAATTAGATTTACACGGGGATTCATTTTAAAACCAAACACGAAGCGAGAGACAAAGAAATAAGATGTTATTTTTTCCATTAGATTTAAATTCGCGTTGTCACAAAAAAATGTTTTTCAATACTCATCATTTGTGTGACGCGTTTCAATTTTTAACGCACTTAATAAATATATGCAACGTTAAATTGGGGTGGAGTCTAAGAAAATACACGCTTTCGAATGTACCTAAGCGACGTTAATTAATTCATGTATGTACAAAGTTCGCGATTAAATTAAATTACGCCAGTGAGTGTTCGTAAATATTAGTTTGTTGTATGTCAAATCGTAAGAAATTGTAGAGATTATTAATTTCATTGTAAATAAACAATTTGGAATTTAATTTAACTTGAAGGCCTCCGCGATTGTTTCCATAATTCAATTGACTTCCGGTTGGAATCGCGTCACAACTGTTTCTACTGCCGACGTTTCGTTCTCCATTGCAGAAGAACTTCCTCAGGGTGGTCGTTGGTGGTCTTACTGCTGCAGCAGCAGCCTTGAGGAAGTTCTTCTGCCATAGAGAACAAAACGGCAGCAGTAGAAGCAGACGCGATGCGGTTCCAACCGGAAGCCAATTCAATTAATTTATAAATTATTTTTAAATAATTATGCCTTCTATTGTTTTTTACTATTTCGTGATTTGTCTGTGAACAAATGACCATTACAGGAAATTAATTCATGTTAAATTCAACTAACAAACAGTCACTAATGTTGCAGAAAAAGATATTGTTTATTTCAATGTATTTGTAAACATTAGTACTTAGCTATGAAAGTGCAGCAAACCCACAAGATTCTTTGTTACCGTCGAATGGGGTTACTTTGAAAATCGGGGGTTTGCTTTAATCGCAGGTTTCACACACTAAAAATTTTAAATTTGTAGAACTTTACGCGATAATGTTTACGCATGACGTTATACATATACAAAATATTCCACAAATTAAAAATTTTTAATGTACGAAAAGCTTCAATTAAAGTAACTCCTGAGTTTCAAAGTAACCCCATTCCACGGTACTTTAAAACAAAACAAAAAGGTTACGCCCTGAACCTAAGCAAATCTCATGTATATAACATGTGCTCTCATTCTTTCACATGTTCACGTATGTCCTTACTTGATCCGCACCCTAAACAGACAAGTAAACAAACATAACTTTAAAAAAACTGTTTTATTGATTTGATTTTACAATGATTGCACATTGGAAGAAAAATTTTTTTATGGTTGAATCCTACTTTCGAAACGCCCAAAAAATCAATGGCGAATGGACCTATTCTATTCCTGATTGTATTGCAAAATTTCAGGAAAAATTTCTAGAAACTGTATTTCTGTACCATAAATTTGTTAATAAACTTAAATACTATGTAGGACTATTCAGAGAAACTGGCAATGTGGCTAGAAAACAGGTATCAGGTAGGCCTAAAGTAAGAACTGATGAGGTAGTTGAAAATGGGAGGCAAATTATGACTGATGCTCCTCGTACTTCCATCTGTCACCTGTCACAACAAGTTGATATTTCTGTCGAGACCTGCGGAATTATTATAAGAAAAGACTTGCAAATGTCCCCTTATCGATTGACTGCCGTGCATGAATTGCACGATTTGTTGAACAAAACTTTCTTTTCCGATGAGGCCTGGTTCCATTTAACAGGATACATTAATTCCCAAAATATGAGGATCTGAAGTACAGAAAACCCTTATCTTTTCATTGAAGCTCCATTCTGTCCACAAAAAATTGGTGTTTGGATACGTTTAAGTCGGAGAAGATTGATAAGTCCAATATTTTTTAATGGCACGTTAACAGCACTTAGATATCCAAATTCCAACTCGTCAACTTGCAGTTGATTAATAAATGTATGCAAAATCTCTTCCCGATATTTCCAGCAGGATGGTGCAACGGCCCATGCTGTTGGAGATACTTTAAATTTCCTTCTAGAATTTTTTTGGAGATCGGATAATTAGCAGAAATATGGCAAACATATGGCCTCCGCGATCTTGCGATCTAACTCCTTTGGTTTTCTTTGTTTGGCCCTACTTGAAAAATTCCATTCTTAAAACGCCCGTTAATGATTTACAGGAACTTACCCAAAGAATCGTCGAAAAGTGTGATCAAATAAACAGTTCTCTCCAGATTTTGCAAAATGTTATTAATGGATGGAGCAGAAGAGTTAGAAAATGCCTCGAAGAAGACGGAGGCCAATTTCAACATCTACTGTGAATTTACGTTCAACATTATTTTCAATGTTTTATTTTGTTTGGTTTCAAATACGTAATAAATCGTAATTATTGGTTATGTCAAGGTTAAATGTCAATTTGGCGTTTACTGATCAAGTAAGGAACGTACGTGAACATGTGAAAAATGAGCAACACACTAGATGGGAAAACTTTTTGTACACATGTTAGATAATTATGAAACATAAACAAATAAATTTGTCATCCACGAATAACGTAGCAATATGTATGTACAGGGTGGCGCAAAATGAACGTTACAGTTTGAATGCTTTATAACTTTTTTATTTCAAAGTAAATTATAAATTTTTTTGTTCTTTGATGCAAAATATAAATGGGAAATTTTAATGACTTAAACGTGAAAAATTATGTCTCTCAAGTGTTGGCCATTTTCTGCTTCGCAAAGTCGTGTTCTTTGTAACATATTCTCCATAACTTTTCGCAAAATTTCAGGTGGTATGGCACGGATTTCATTGCGAATATTAATTTTCAGTTCGCCTATGGTCGCTGGTCTATTAACATACACTCGTTCTTTCAAAAAGCCCCAAAGGAAACAGTCAGGAGCGGTTAAATCAGGCGAGCGCGGCAGCCAATTAAAGTCGCTTAAATGCGATTGCCGAAAATTTCCCGTAACAGGGCCATTGTGTCCCTTGCAGTATGGGCAGTGGCCCCATTTTGTTGAAACCATATTTGTGGATGGTTTTCCACAGCTGGCCTCAAAAAATTTTCCAACATAAGGCGGTATTGAACAGCATTGATGTTAACTGCATCACCGACAGCATTTTCGAAGAAGTATGAACCAATGATCCTTTCGGATGATGCATAGCACCAAACAGTACATTTTAGTGGGTGCAATTGTTGCTGATGAAGTGCTCTTGGATTCTCTGCAGCCCATATCGTGCTGTTTTGTCTGTTGACAAAGCCATTTAAATGAAAATGGTCTTCATCGCTCATTATTAAATGAAATCACGATTTTCTGCTGCTTTTTGTTGGAACGCAATAGCATAATTAAGCCGTTGCTGGTACTCTGTTGGTTTCACTTCGTGCACAAGCTGGATTTTGTATGGGAACATATGCAATGTGGCCAAAATCCGCTGAATGGATCTTCGCGACAACCCAAGTTGTGCCGAACGTCTCCTAGTTGATGTTTCCGGACTTTCTTCCACACTTTCCCGTACACGTTGAATATTTTCAGCCGTGAGCGCCGTACGTGGTCTTCCGGTACCCTGGAGGTTCATTACTGAACCTTGTTGCTGAAAATTTGCAACCAGACGATTTATTATCGGTACTGAGGGTCCATTCCGCACTTTAAAATGTCGACATATGCACGCTGCGTCAAAATAACTGACTGTTGGTTTGCAAAATAAAATTCGATCATTTTTATTCGTCGTTCGAGTGTGTATCGCTCCATTTTAAATTTCCCAAGTCTTCTTTACAAAATTCTGAAAAAAAAAGTTAAAGAAAACATTAAAATAAAAAAGTTGTGAAACAATCAAACCATAACGTTTATTTTGCGCCGTCCTGTATATAGAATTTTATGCATACTTATAATAAAGCGAACATGGTTACTATAAAATTATAATCAATAGTTTGAATCGCGACATCCTGCGATCACTTTTTGATGCAATAAAATTATATTATTATTATATAAAATTAATAATATATAATTATATAATTATATAATAATTATATATAATTAACATAATTAGTTCGTTAAATATTTAAGGAAAAGAATTATAGTAATTGTTTGCTGTACTATTTTGCTTTTCATCATTTTTGTTCAAGCTGCCATTATTTTTATTCAAAAGTTTTCAACATTTCTTCGTTTTTATTTAAATCGATTAGTTTCGTTGTGAGTTTTGGATTTCCATTTTATTTTTTCACTAATCAATTGTCTTTTGTTATTCTTCGTTTTGTTCGAGAGTCGACGTGAAAAATTCTGAATAATTCAACTTAATAAGCACAAACTGATGACGACTTTCCGTTTTCAGTCATTCATTTCTTCTGTTTTCAGAAAGTTGCTTTCCGATTTTTACCTCGTCCCTTTTTTATTACCTTTTTATTTCTTCTCTTTTTGTTTGTCAGCTGACCGAGAATAGAAAATTCTCAATAACTTAAACCACAATTTTTATTAACTCATTCCTGTTTCTTGATCAGTTGATTGCCTCTTGTTTTTTTTTCGTTTTGTTTGTCAGTCGAGCGGGTATAGAAAATTCTCAAAAATTTAAGCCACGAACGATTTGACAAAATCTTAGTTTGCTTCTTTAATTGGTAATAAGTCTCTTTCTTTTTAAATCGAACATTTTATTCTTTTTGACTCAGTTCAGTCTTAAAAAGAAGTGAGCGTTCTTTTGAAACTAGCTCGATTATATTTTGCTTCATTTTTTTTTGTTTCTTCCACTAATCGATCGTCATTTGTTTTTTTTTTATTTTAATTTTATTCGTAGATAAGAAGTCGGTGAGATTGTTGGAGAAATTACTTAAATTTAAATTTCTTAGAACAATAAATGTTGGTGCTTGTTTCTTGTTTTTTCTTTCAGTTTCTTCTGTTTCCTTCCGTCTTTCTTTACTACGTTTTGTTATGACTCAATCATAATAGTAATTATTTTTATTATTTTGTTCTGCTTGGGTTCATTCGACTTTAACAAATCTTGAGTAATGTTTTGATACGAAGTCGATTTTTAAAATTTCATTTTTTTTAATAGTGGATCGTCTTTTTAGTTTTTTTTTCCATTTTATTCGATAGTCAGTCGATAACTGCCTTAAATTTAATTTTTGAAGTACTAAAATAAGGTTTCCTTTTTTCTTTCGATTTCTTTTCTTCCTGTTTCAGTTAATTTTTTTCATTGATTGTGTCTGCTTGTTTTTCTTATACATTTTCTTATAAATTATGAAAAAGTTAAATTTAGAAACGAATTTTGTTATTCATTTTAGTCTGTGGTCAGTTGATTATATGGAAAACAAATGTTGATGATGATTTCTTTTTTCTTTTCATTTTCTTCTTCTCATTCGTTCGTTTTTAAATTTTATTCGTTTATTAGTCGATCATCATCTTTCGTTTTTCTTTATTTTGTACGACGATCGGTCAACGATGTGGAAAAGATTGGAATTAAAATTCAAATCAAATTACAAGAAATTAAAGAACAACAAATGTTGATAATGATTTCCTTTCGTCTCCTTCTTTTTCTTCTTTTCCTTCTCGTTATTTTGTTGATTTATTTTCTTTTCATTAATCAATTGCCTGTTGTTTTTCTTTATTTTTCTAACTTTATTTAAGAATTGCGCTATGAACTAGAATTTTAAATAGTCGTCTTTTGTTGTCCTTTATTTTATTTTTTTCTTTAATTTCCTTCTTTCCCATCTTATTTTACTTAAAAGGTTTTCATTAATCGATTGTCTTTTGTTTGGTTTTTCAACGTCGTAAATTGTGAAAAAAGTAAATCCAAAAACGAATTCACTGATTTCTTCCTCAACCCCCATTCACAATGCTCTGTTTTCAACATCCAGTTTCTTTCTCGATATGTTCTTCTTCATTTTTGCTTTTCTCTCGAAAGCAATGTTTTTTTAATTCGTATGAAAGAGAGAAGGAGAGGACGGCTGTCGAGAACGGCGCTAAGAACGAGCAAAGAAGGTCTCTCCAACAGTCGGTTTCTTCTCGACCTACTTTTTTTCATTTTTACTTTACCTTTCGAAGCCAACGCTTTCTTTCCATTCGACTTTTCTGTAACCATTTAATGCGTGTGAAAGAGAGAGAGAGAGAGAGAGAGAGAGAGAAAACGAATTCACTGATCGGTGGTCTTTTGTCTTTTTTCATTTTGTTCGTTGGCCAGTTGATGTCGTGGAAAAGATTATTGATGATAGTTTCCTTTTTTTTAATTTTCTGTGTTTCCTTCCTTTCTTCCTTTCTTATTTTACCTAAACTTTTTCATTAAATTAACTAATACTTCTTGTGAAAAAGTTGCGTGTGATAAAGTTCTGACTAACTATTATTTCGGTTTTTTTCTAATGTTTCCTTCTTCGTTCCTCGACTTTCTTTCAAACCATCAGAAATGCCTCTTAGCAGTTCTAAAACATTAAAAATGCGGAGCACTTACATAAAAGTTTATTTAATAAAAAGTAAACACACACACACATTTATACTTGCTCTTAGCTATATATCTTTGGTGACGCTAATCTATTTAACACTAAAATTAAATTAAATATAAGTTAGAGAAAAATAAATATTCACTAGGCCTATCACAAACGTCGAGAGATGCTCGCAGACGCGCTCGAATTTTTTCAAAATTCATTCTTGGACAGTTACACGCTTTTGGAGACTTAAGAGCAGAGGAGTGATGAATTTCTTTTTAATAGTCGTGTCGTGTCTCCGAGCATCTCTTCGTTTTCAGGCCTTTTTAAGGGTTTTCACTGATTTTGGTCTTGAGTCGTCGAGGGTTTTTCCGTGGAATGACCGTATGTTTGACCCTGCCTGTTAACAATGGAGGTCGATGTTATGACGCTGGCCTCCAAGGGTGATACACTGAAAAATAAAAGTAAATTTTTACTCATAATTGTTCAAATTGGCCTAAAATTACAATGTTCACTTATATAGATACAAAATGAGACAAGCAGGAAACTTCCAACGAGATAATTAAAAAAAAGAATATAAGTCAATAAAAATTAAGAACTGAAGCTTTGTACGACCATAATCATGTTTTGATGATCAATTGCATTTGCCCAGACAATTTTTTACTTATATTTAAGCAAGTAAAATGTGTGACTCAGAACTCATTCACCAGATGTTTCACTGGAACTGATTTATTATTATTGTGGGGCTATCTATAAGGATTTATTATTATTATTATTGTGGCTATCTATACGGATCTTGGCCTATCTATATGGATATTCGCGTCATTTATAAATAGCGGTAATAAAAGCGTACAAAACCCAATTAATTTAATTTTCAAAGAACTTAAGTGTACAGCCCGCAAGTGAAATTAATGTTGGATTTATCCTAAAAGCAAAAAATAAAACAAACACAGAGGAATTGATTCAGTTGCGTGAGAGCCCTAATAAGGTAGGGTTTATTGGCATTCCTCAGCTTTTTAAAGATGCCATTACATTTTATCAACGACCACTCAATAATCTGTCAATTATTCTTGTGTTTGGTCAGGGATAATGCTATCCATAATTCACTACCAACAGTGAATAATCATTATTCACGGTGTCATTGTTTATGGTGTATAATGAAGCAAATTTTGATAAAATTGTAGCAGAACTTAAAATAATTTATAAATTAATCAAAGACTGACGTTTAAAAATTTGTTTTGCCCACTCGCAAAAGTTTATAGTCCCACCACTTCGTTTAACATATAGTCTTACTACATGGTTTTAGTAGCACTGTAATTAAAAATTCTTAGTATTTGTAGTCGTGGACAAAGTATAGTAAACCACTCGCTATAATGACTATTATAACCTCGGATAATTGGAAAACTCGCTCAGTAATAATAGCATTCATTATAGCATCATGTGTAATATACTATTATTTACATCGACTCTTCAGTTTTTTCAGAAAAGCATCACTTTTATCAAATTGTCTTATATATAATGAAAATCCTCTTTGTGTTTGTCAATCATCAATCTCTTATGCAGTGCAATAGCTCTTGTTTTTTTTTTTTTTTTGATGTGCAAAATAAGGCAGTTTTCCACCAACAAAAAAGTACAAATAATTTGATTCTGCTCTCTTCGTTTTGCTTTTTTTCCCCTTCCTTCTTCTTATGAGTCACCTAGTTTTTTTTCCCCCGATAAAAACCTCAACCTTGTAATAACTACAATAGGTAATTAAAATTATTGATAACAAGCTCTTACTTAGAGACAGTCTGTCGATTAATAATCGAAGCACTTGGTAATCTGGAAGGTACGATCGCTAACTGTGGAACTTGATACTGATTTGACACTGAAGGCGGGATTTCGTTAATGTGCGAAGAAGGCACATCTGCAAATAAAAAAAAAACAATTAATGAACAATTTTTCTTTTTGTAGTTTTGAACGTGTATTGTAACCTTCATTATTTGTACATGCATCCTGTAATGACAACTTCCGAAAATTGATTACAATCTCGAAGTTGTTTATCTTTCAAAAGGGCAATTGATCAGACGATACGTGTCACTCAACATGATGATGTATCGTTTGTGTATGTGTAGAAATGCGTCAATGAGATTTGCATTTTAAGAGTCGCTTTTTATGGTAAACTCTGATACACTTAATGACCAACAAAAATCTTTTTTATTAACGATCTATAATTTCAGTACTCGTTCTAAATTTTTAGCATTTCCATCACAAAATTCTTTTCTCTTTCATCTGACATTCTAGTGACTCTTAGATGAACAGTAACTGTGACATTTACTCATATTCTGGGCCCATAACTCGTTGTTGTTTAGAATAACGCGGTTAAATTTTTAGAAGAGAACTGTTATAATAAAAAAAAAATAAAATAGTTTTTTCAGTTCTGCCGAATAAATGGTGTAATATCATAAATAGCGCATTCATTCGTGTTTTATAACTAAAAATCTGATAAACCTACATATCATGTTCATGAACCAAAACATCAATAATTCATTTGCCAACGCCTCTGTACTTGGAGGTGTGTACTAAAATAAATAAAATAAAACCAATAAAGCCAGATAAATATAAGACCATATAAACATAAGAGGATAAACGAAAGTTCAAACTGCACCAATTTATATATCAAATGGATCAGAGATAAGCGCGGCAGCAAAATAACCCGAGCAAAAATTAAATATAGCACAAAACACAAAATGAATATGCAACAGTAACAAGCAATATTTAAAAGTATCTGATGTGTACGAAGCAAGCAAAGAAAAGAAAAGAGAATAAGAAAACTCAAACATGAAGAGGAAAAGAGGAAAAGCATAGCAGAGGGTAAGAATCAAATAAGGTAGTTTGATGAGACTAAATTATGATGGTAACATAGTTTTGTAGGTTTTCATTTCTTCTTCAATACTCATTCACATTACTCTGCTTTCAACATCCAGTTTCTTTCTCGATCTGTTCTTCTTCGTTTTTGATTTTTCTTTCGAAACCAATGTTCTTTTAATTCGTATGAAAGAGAGAAGGAGAGGAAGGTGTCAAGAATGGCGCTAAGAACAAGCAAAGAAGGTCTCTCACATCCAACAGTTGGTTTCTTCTCGACCTATTTTTCTTCGTTTTTACTTTACTTTTCGAAGCCAACACTTTTTAACATTGGATTTTTCTATAACCATTTAATGCGTGTGACGGAGAGAGAAAACGAAAAGGAGCAAAGGTGGCAAGAAGAGTACTAAAAACACCTCAAACATCTAGATTTTCCTCGATCTGTTCTTCTTCGTTTTTATTTTTCCTTTCGAAACCAACGCTTTTTCATATCTTCCCATTCGACTTTTCTGCAACCATTTAATACATGAGAGAGAGAGAGTAAGAGAAAACGAAAGGGAGGAAAGGTGGCAAGAAGGGTACTAAAAGCACCTCTAATATCTAGATTTTCCTCGATCTATTCTTCTTCGTCTTTACTGTTTCTTTCGAAACCAACCCTTTTTAATATGCTTCCCATTCGACTTTTCTGTGATCAGTTAATGCGTATGAGAGAGAGAAAATGGAAGAGAAGAAAGGAGTCAAGAAGAGTCCTAACAACTCCTTCAACATCCAGTTTTTCCTGGATCTCTTCTTCTTTGTTTTTATTTTTCCCTTCGAAATGAACGCTTTTGAACATGTTTCCCATTCAACTTTTCTGTGGCCATTAATGCGTAGGACAGAGAAGGAACGAAAGAGAGGAAAGGCGTTAAGGAGAATATTAAAATCACCTCCAATACCCAGTGTTTCCTCAATCTGTTTTTCTTGGTTTTTACTTTACATTTCGAAATGGATCCTTTTTGATGTGCTTTCATTCGAATTTTCTGTGGCCATTAATGCATGTGAGAGAAGAAACGAAGTAGAGGAAAGTTGTTAAGGAGAGTATTAAAATCATCTCCAACACCCAGTATTTCCTCGATCTATTCTTCTTCGTTTTTATTTTATTTTTTCGAAACGAACGCTTTTTAACGTGCTTCCCATTCTAGTTTTCTGTGACCATTAATGCGCATGAGAGAGAAGAAACGAAATAGAAGGAGAGTATCCAGTGTTTCCTCGATCTGTTCTTCTTCGTTTTTATTTTTCCTTTCGAAACGAACGCTTTTTAACGTGCTTCCCATTCGAGTTTTCTGTGACCATATAAAGCGTATAGGACAGAGAGAAAGCGAACGAGAAGAAGGGTGGCAAGAAGGGTACTAAAAGCAAAACAAAAAATAGGAAAGAAGAAGGGTACTAAAAGCAAAACAAAAAATAGGAAAGAAGAAGGGGAAGCTTAAAGCTGGAGTAGACGAGATGGAAGAATATAGCAGAAATTAAATGATTGAAGAGGAACAGAGAAGATTTCTGAGAGAAGACTTTTTGATAAGGAATTGTTAAAGCATCATGTTAATACTACCTTTGTAACAATCATTTTCTTTCATTTTTTACTTCATTTCGTCCCTAATTCATATTATGCTTGCTTTCATCTCAATTATCCCGTTTTTCTTTCTATTTGCTCCTTAATTTTTATGTCTTTTGACATACCTAATATCCAGCCAGCCTGTGATACACGGTAATCATTTTCTTTTTCCTGTTTATTCCGCTAAATCTTCCAACTTTAAACTCCAACAATTCCTTGTCAATAATTTACGCTTCCAGGTTTCAATTTGTTTTCATTGTTTTTTAGTTTTCTTGGAGTAGTTTGAGGACCTCAAGTTACTTACGACTTTTGCTCATTTGCTTCCACCCTTTATTTTTTCATCTACCCTTAGTCGTGTTAGGTCTTCAGAATTCGCTTCTTTCTCGACCTGTTTTTCCGTTTTTTGGTCATTCACCAAAGACTGATTTTGACGTGTTTGCTGTCCGAAATTCACTTCTTTCCCGATCTTTTATTCCGTTTCTTTGCCCATCCTCCAAAGACGATGCTTTTGATGTGTTTATTATCCGGAATTCATTCACATTCTAATGCTTTGGGACGAGTAGGATATAAGAAAGCTCAATTAGTTTTGAGGTATAACTCTAAGGGCCAATTGTACAATGGCAATTTAAATTTAAGCTCAAGCTTAAACCCTTGACAACGATTATTTTAACAATAGTTGTCAAGGGTTCAAGCTTTGGCTTAAAATGAAACTGGGCCTAAGTCCTTCAAATTTATTTAAGTTCAATATTTTACGGGTTGAATTTGTATCCTTTACAAGAGGGAAGTATTTTGATTACCACAGATTTTCTTTGTTGTTTTTGTTTAGTTTAAACTAATGACGAGCAGTGGGCTAATTTGGGGACACAACATTTTTGGTAAAAGGTTCTGCTTCTTACTTTTTTCTTGATTCTAAATCGTATTAGGTCTTCTTCATTAGTGTCATCCATTTCATTACCGTTCTAATTTTTTTTAACACTTTCTCCTAAAGCCAATCTTAATTTAATGAGTTTTGCTTTCCTGTGTATGCCCTAACTGTTGTTATTTGGAAAACGCATAGGTACCACATCATATTTTTTATTTAACTTTCTTCTCTAGTTTTTCATCTTTATACCTCAATATGAACTTCTCGACATTTTTCTTTTTCGATTTTAATTTCTGAGAGTAATTTCAAGGCCACATATCCACAATGAGGAATAGAAAATGATGAAGAAAGTTTCGTAGGTCCAATGACTTCAAAAGCTTTGCATCGCCATTACGCACCTTTTTCTAAATCTGCTTTTCATTTTTGGCCATTCCTCTAAATTCAAGCCTCACTTTTAAGAAACGTTTAGCTCTAAACTTTTTTTTTAATTTTTAATTTGTTTTTATGTAACATGCTTGGTATTGCATATCTCCATAAGTGTTTTGATTATAAAAGCTTTTTTTTGCGCAACATCTTTCTTTTTGTTGTCCTTATTCTTATCTTCCTCTGGCAAGTATTACTTAAAACCAATTGAATGTAGGTATTACATGTTTCGTTTTGATAGACAATTTTTGTGAACGTTTTAGATTAATTCATTGCTGTTGTTTTAATATTTATTAGTTCAATAAATATTTGTTCGTTGATTTCGATATCGATTGAGAAACCGCTGTCATTGTTAAAACCGTGGAAAATTCTGCGTCGTTTCTACGAAAGTTCAACTGATCGAGTGGATGATTGTTTGCTTGTCACAATACATGTTTAGTCAGTTTTAAACAAACGGTGCCTTAATCCTTGACGTGTCGAAACGGTATGTGTGTGTGTGTGTGCATGAAATTAATCCTCTCCACGTTTCGACGACGCGAAACTCACCCGTTCCCTTGTTAGTAGATGTATTTATAGCGGCAATAAACGTACTTATTTTTAAACATTGATAAAATTTATAGATAGCGCGCGGATAAGTGCTGAACAAATAGAATTTATCGGAGCGACGGGAACAAAGCTGAAATGTTCGAATAACGTCGGCGATCAGTCAATGTTATGTGTACTCACGTGAGAAATGGTACACGAAATTCTCAATTACTATAACTTGCGATAAGTTAGATTCGATTTTGTTGTAAACCATTTCTATTTCAATAAAATATTTCATAAATTACGGAAAGCTTTTAAGCTTCAGTTTGATGAATTCCGCCATGCCGACTTTCCAAAATCTACTAGAATTTTTCGGTTATCCCCCGATTTTTAATTGTGGCTAGCCGATGATAACATCATTAAATATAAAAGATTCCATTTAATCTAATCAAAATCAATTTATATTTTAAATGATTTTGATACGTTGTAAGACGCTTGTTTTTCTCTAAACTGATTTACGTTATATTTGAAGCGAAAATCGGTTACTTACATGAAACACGTGACATGACGGGGGAAGTGTTTCCATTCATGGGCATGTTATACCCTCTTCCTCTAGGTTTGCGCTTACGTGTTTGAATTCCTTCCTTCTTCATACTCAGAGGGCGATTCATCTAAAACATAAGCACGCGCATAAAATTTGGGAAATTCCCGTTAAAATCAAACTTTATCTTCCGAAACATAGCACCGGCTGATATTTCATGAATGAAAGCAGGTAGTTAGATAAATGCGTTGACAATAAACCGCGATAATCATAATCTGTTACATAATTTGCAGTATCTTCCTGATAGTGGATGCATTCATGACTTTGTGTATCAACCCCGCTGGTAGATACCGAGTATCTAATCCAGAAGGAATACGCCGTATCTTAACTATACGAGATAGAGCGGAATCTAGAGATATCTCGTCTGCCAAAATTTGTGATATATACGGTTAGTTTTATGTAACTAGCGACGCGGTGCATTGCACTTTATCACACATAAATATTTACCGAAATTAACGGTGCACGCAACAAGCCCCGAAAACTGGGTCAGATTTTTTTCGTTACGCACTTCTTTAAACATTCTATAAGAACTCGATCGATGATAGCTTCGACCTTATTCGTGTTTTCATTTAAACACAAATCATTTTGATTTTTTTATTTTTAATTAAAATTTAAGTATTTAATAACATAGTTTATTAAAAAAAATTATCGTTTGACGTTTCTTGACGTCATTTTGCAGTTGTCTTTCTGACATTTCTCAATGTCTGTCATTTTAACGTTTGTCATTCTAGTCGTCTGTCATCTTGACGTTTGTTGTCATCTGTCAACGTGACATACTGTGTTGATTGTGTGAGCCCCAAAAAAAAATAAACGTAAATGTGTGTAGAACTTTGGTTGGTTAGAACCATGCGCGGTGCACAACTTCCTATGCTACCAACGTATTACAGTGCGCTGACCTGCGCAGGATTCTAACAAAACGAAGCTTAAGTGATGAACATAGACCGACAAATACAATTACAATGACCGACAAACTAAATTCGAACATATTTAACGCCATCTATTAAATGAAGTTAGTATTAACGTTGCTTAGCGATCAACAAATCATGTCACGCTGACAGATGAAAGCAAACGTCAAAATGACAGGTGTCAAGAAACGTCAAAGTGACATACAGCGAGAAATGTCGGAATGACAAATGTCAAAACGTCAGATTGACAAATGTCAGGCAATGTACAGACAGATACGTGACTCCATTACTAGCGATGGGGTATATGTGGAGTTCACAATTTATTTTTAATTAATTCATTAATTTTAATTTTTAATTCTCTGAAAAATTGAATCGTCACGAATTGTTAATTAATTATATTTTAGTTTAGGTTTAGGGTCGAGATAAGCACCTCCTATAACTTGATTTTTTTATGAATTGTTTCCATGGTAGTCATTCGTCTAATAACTGTTAGCCAGTTTATTAAGAGATGGCTATCTTCCCCCTTAAGTTAGTCATTTTGTCGTTTATTTAATATTGGCGCAAGATGAAATTGTTTATTTCATTGTTTTGCGCTTTCTTGTAGAATTTTATTTCGTTTCCTTTTTCTTCGTCAATAAAATGTACTTTTTGGTTGTTGCTATTCTCTTGTTAGGACTTTCCTTGTTCTGCTACTATTCTTTAACCCCCATTTCATTTCTTGTTGCTTTTCTTGCTTCTGTTACCACTTTTTTTTAATACTTCTACTTTATTTTTATTTCCTTACACTTCAACTTAATTTTTATTTCTTATTTTTCTCGTTAACATTCCCCGAATATCTTCTGAACTTTATTATTATAAAAATTGATTTTAATTTAAAAAGCATACGTATTTGTAAGGAAAACGATTTTATTTAATTAATATTTGATTAAGTAGTTTATTAAAAAATGAATGACATCGTGGTTAATATTGAATTCGTCCAATAGATGGTGCTAGTTAAATGTAATCTTTGTGTCTTTATTTTTTTTTAACTTTTCTTCAAGTTTAACGCTTAAATTAAATGATTTTATTATATAATAATTAATTCTGGATTTTATTATACGTCCTAATGAAATAGATAACTTCGAATTAAGTGTTTTATCTTATAGTTAGTAAAAGACTTTCAAATTGTCGCCTGTTTTAATATTAACAGTCCGCCGCCGTCCGCTTTGCAGGTTGCGCAAGGTGTACAAGGGCGCCTGATTAGAGGGGCGCCAAATTGTCTGTAATTACTTAAACATAGCAAAAATTATCATCCAAAAGCACCTTGCTTGTAAACTTTATGTCAGAAGAATTAATTTCTATCAAAGTGCTACAGGGTGACTGACAATTGTTTCGACAAAAGAGAAGAGATACCTTAAATATGGAAAAATATTAAAAAGGAACGCCTATGTACACTTCTATACAATAAAATTAAGCACAACTATTTTTTTATAGTTTATACATTTCAAAAATAATATTTCTGACAACTTGTAACACATGGTTCCGTTAGGTACAATTTTTAGAGCAATTTTAAAGTTTTCATTTGATTCTGCTTCTCGTATTTTATTCTGAGAAATTTATATTTAATAATTAATTATATTTCATACAACCATAAAAGTGTTTTATAGTTTTATGATTGTTACGCCGTTGGATGTTAATTTGACCTTTAAATGGAATTGATGTGTTCAGCTGAACATACGAGCTCCAAAATATTTACGAAATTATTAACAAATGCATGCGAATCACCTGAAGTAGATTATTTCGTACAAATCGTGTAAAGTAAGGATAATAACGGCCCCAGTTTGAATAAGTCACCACAACATGAAAACAATTGAAATCTTCCTGTTAATGATTTTTCTTTAATTTTAATTTAAATTATATTACAAATATTCTACACATGCTTTTTGGGCAAATTTTTTCCGTAATCTTCTTTCTTACAGTGCGCTTTTTTTTTGTTCGACGGAATAATTGTCAGTCACCCTGTATGTTCACTGTGTTGATTCGTTTTTTAGACAGGGGAGTGGCTCGTACAATTAAATGTTTGTAAATATTGACTTTCCTGTACATTTTGAGCTAAATGGTAAAGGAATAATTTGTTCAGAATTTTAAAAAGACGCCAAAATATGTTTTGCAAAAGGGCGCTCGACACCCTAACAGCGGGCCTGCATTCTTCAATGGACGGAGCGCCAATTACAAATTTATTTTGTTTTTGCCTTTTTTCATTCTGGCTAAATAGAATATTTTTTGTTTTCCTTGTCTTTGCTAATAAATTTACGCTTTTTAGTTGTTACTACTCTCCTATTAAGTCATTCCTTGCTCTGTTCTTTCGATCTCTTCTACATCTATGCGTTATTGATTATTTTTCGTCGCGTTTTGCTTTTTTATCACTTTTTTTGATTCGCCCTTTGAGTTTTGAATTACAAAAAGTTTCCAACTTCGGTTTTACATTTCATTTTTTATTTTTCTTTTCTTTTTATAAAAATTGCTTTGATTAAAAAATATTCTTGTGAAGAAAGATATAACTAATTTTGTTTTATATTGTACTTTTAAAAATGTATTTGCATAAGTAGATCGTTAAGGAATTAACGACATTTACGATTTAATACTGAATTCACTCAACAGATGGCGTTAAATGCGATGCAAATTCTTTCTTTTTCGATTCTTTCCACGTTATCACTTACTTTTATTTAATTTTTTAAATACTCAAGAATCGTTGATGAATTTTCTTTTAGTTAGCAACGGCTTTCGTTGTTGCCTGTTTAATATTAACACAGATCAATAGATGGAGTCTTCAGTGCAATTATTTATTTTTTGCATTTCTTATTCGAGGTAAATAATTTTTTTGTTTTTTTTTTTGTTAATATTTTCCTATCTTTCGCTTTATCTTCCAGTTTCGTACCTCCTTTGCATTCAAATCCATTCGACCACTTCTAAATTTTTTTCTGTCATTATTCCTTCTATTGGTTTCTTCATTTTTGCTTGGATTTTCAATGTTGGCTCCAGCTTTTTTCATGTTTTCCTATCTTTTGCTTTGTCCTTCCAGTTTTGTATTTCCTTTGCCTTCAAATCCTCTCGACCTCATCTAATTTTTAACGCCAATTGAATCAGATCGTTTTTTGTTTCTTTTTACTTTTGTCACTATCCTTTCTGATTGGTTTCTTCAATTTTGTTTGGATTTTGGAAGTTGCTGTCTTTTGCTTTGTCCTTTCAGTTTCGTACCTCCTTTCCCTTCAAATCGTTTCGATCTCTTCTAAATTTTTTTTCTGTCAGCATTCTTTCTGATTGATTTTTTCATTTTTGTTTGGATTTTCAATGTTGGTTCAACATTGGCTCCAGCTTTTTTCATGTTTTCCTATCTCTCGCTTTGTCCTTCCATTTTGTACTTCCTTTGCCTCCAAATCCTTTCGACCTCTTCTAATTTTTAACGCTATTTGATTGATTGTTTTTTTTACTTTTGTCACTATCCTTTCTGATTGGTTTCTTCAATTTTGTTAGGATTTTGGAAGTTGGTTTCTGCTTCACCTTTCTTTATGTTTTCCTGTCTTTTGCTTTGTTCTTCCAGTTGTATGCCTCCTTTACCCTCAAATCCTTTCGACCTCTAATTTTTAACTAAAATTCATTGTTGATCGTTTCTTTGTTTCTTTCTACATCTTTTACTATTCTTTCTGATTGGCTCTTCATTTTTTTAATTTTCAAAGTTGCTTCAACTTCTTGCTCCGACTCTTTCCATGTTTTCCATTTTTCGCTTTATCCTTCCAGTTTCGTACCTCTTCTTCTCTCAAATCCTTTTGACCTCTTCTAATTTTTAACTATAATTCATTGTTATTCGACTTTTGGTTATTTTTACTTCTGTCACCATTCTTTCTGATTGATTTCTTCATTTTTGTTTGGATTTTCAATGTTGCTTCAACATTGGCTCCAACTTTTTTCATGTTTTCCTATCTCTCGCTTTGTCCTTTGTCCAGTTTTGTACTTCCTTTGCCTTCAAATCCTTTCGATCTCTTCTAATTTTTAACGCCAATTGATTGCTGATCGTCTTTTGTTTCTTTTAACTTTTGTCACTATCCTTTCCGATTGGTTTCTTCAATTTTGTTTGGATTTTGGAAGTTGCTTTTTGCTTCACCTTTCTTTATGTTTTCCTGTCTTTTGCTTTGTCCTTCCAGTTGTATGCCTCAAATCCCTTCGACTCCCTTTAATTTTTAACTAAAATTCATTCTTGATCGTTTCTTGTTGTTTTCTGATTGGCTGCTCATTTTTTTTTAATTTTCAAAGTTGCTTCAACTTTTTGTTTCGACTCTTTCCATGTTTTTTTTCATCTCTCGCTTTATTCTTCCGGTTTCGTATCTCTTTTTTCCTCAAATCCTTTCGACTTTTAATTTTTAACCACAATTGATTGTTATTCGATTTTTGTTTATGTTTACTTCTGTCGCCATCCTTTCTGATTAGTTTCTTTTGGATTTTCGAAACTGCTTCAATTTACTTTTTTCTCTAGGTTTTTCGCTTTGTCCTTTGATTTTTATACCTCCTTTTTCCCTTAAATCATTTCGACCTCTAATATTTAACCACAATTCATTGTTGATCTTCTGATATAGTTCTTTTGCTTTGTTTCTCCAGGTTTGAGTTTCTTTTTCCCTCAATTCCTCTCGATCATCTATCTCTTTCTACTAGGTCTTCCTTTCTGTTTCTTCTTCCTTCCATATTATTTCCTTCACTCTTTCTTTTCAAGTGCCTTCGCCATTGTTTAATCTAATCTGTTTTCAGTTCCTGTTAATTTTCGTACATTTTCTCGATCCTCCTTCTCTCTGACATGTTCATCTTCTTTTATTACTTCCTTAAATCTTCTTTCGACTTCTTGTTTAGGACCCATGTTTCACAACAACATAATGCAGCACTTATCTTTTGCACCTAACTTTCTTTCGTATTAACTTCTTCAATTCAACTTCGCGATGGTTCTGAAGAAAATTTTTAGCGTCAGACGTCTAATCTACAAGGGGATGTTCGAAAACAACAGGACTTTTTAAATTTGGATTAAATGGAGTTCTATCAGAAAAATCTAATCTTTTCCAATATTTTCTTGAATATTTCTAAGAAACAGTTTACTTTTAAAGAGCCTTATCTTTATCTAATCCATGATACTACTGGACAGTCTGCAAGTGTGTTCCTAAACAGTTGCAGACTGCCCAGATAAGCAACGATTGAATTTTATGAGAAATTCTTTTCGCGCAATTCACATTGAATTTTTTTTAAATTGATTTTCAACTTCGATAAAATCGTTGGTTTCGAAATCCAGAATAACAAGCGAATCGGTCGTCACGTCGAATCGACCTTATCAGTTCTGATGTTATCGGCGGGTCTCTGACGCAAGCAAACATTCTCAGAACGTCGCGTTCAAAGAAAGTCGTCGTTATCTCTGGCGATCGATTGGTGGGCCAAAATAGCTCGCCAAGATTATTTATTGCCGTTCGATTGTGTTTGGAAAGATCGCAAATTAATTTTGACCCATTTTTGAACAAAGAAAGTGAAGCGAATGGTTGAAAGTACTGGACCTTTTAAGTAAGGAATTGGTGTGCACCTCAAGGATAGATTCTGAGACCATTTCATTTCAACGTTTTCTATTAAATTAAATGGAAAAGTTCTACTCACATTGTGCAGTTTATAATAAAGACCACAGGCGTTACAGACAGGCTCTCCTTGGTTATTCCTTCTCCATAATGTCGTGCTAGTAGTTTTACAATTGGCACATTGTACACCACTGCGACGGTTGCCGGTCTGCAACAATTACGAATTAAAATTGTACTTTAATACCATCTAGTATTACTACTTTGTTAATTTCTTAACTAAAGCTCATTTATACTAAGATATTGGGAGTACATTGTATTACATTTTTTTTAAACCAAAAGTAATTTAGATTTCAGATTTTTAATTAATTAAGACATTTGTGTTTTCTAAATAACAAAGTTGTTGCTATTTTGATAACCTCAAATCCAATAGTGGCAGTTTAATAATTTATTATTAAAATAAATTCACAGGAAGAATTCTTTTTACATAAATACGTCTTCTTGACGTTGATTTATTATCCTTTTAAAGTAGGTACAGACAAGTCGAATTTGTGAACAGCCTGTATGTTACTAAACCCGAATTGAAGCTCAACCGACGACGCTATCAAACTCCGACTTTTGATAAAATTATTTATCCTCGTTTATTTGAGAAAGCGAAAAAACTAGGTCGTTTCTGTTGACTTTGCGATAAGAAGAAGTACCTACGCTCATACTATTTTAGTGTATTTCGTTGTCATTGAGGAGTGATTTTGTGCATCACCTTCGAAAATCAAGTTTCCCTACATGAAACTTCAATTACATATATGTCCGAAGCGAGATTAATTTCGTAATCTGGATTTGCTTTAACTATTATAGAATTATTTTATTTCCCTTTCATCTCAGTTGAAGAAATTATGTTCCGTGTATCCGTGAAAGAGTGACGAAACGTGGATAACAACAAAACAGATAATTTATTTTAAATTTACTTACGAAAAAAATAATAGACTTACTTAATATACAGTATGCCCCAACCAAAAGTGTCCACCTTTTGAGACAATATCAAGAAAAGTCATTTTATATAGATACATATATATTTGCTCTACTCAGACGACCCCTTTTCAAAAAATTCCAATGATAAGCCAAAGAGCTTTTGATTTTTTTCTATAGGTACATTCTATCGCGACATCTAGTTTTCCGATGGTTCTAGAAGATTAGACGCGCACTCTAGGTGATGTGAGAATTGTACTGGAAACTTCTTCACTTATACGGGAATGTTCTCGGCGGTTGAAACCTCTTTAAAAACAGAACCAGGCATGAGATTTAAACCTAACGAAGTGTACGGTTGATGATAAACTAATTCAAGTGTTAGTTTTAGTTTATTTTAAATTTAACAAACAATTGTAACTCCGAATTCGTGTATTTTTTTAAAACTAGTATCGATTTACAATTTTAAATTATCGGGAGTAATTATGAAAAGTACTTTCGTTGTTTCCTTTTGTTGAATCATTACAATTTTATTACATAAGAAACAAAAGATTATCGCATTTCCTTTGCTATTTTAATTTTCTGTTTAAGACAAGGAAATGAAGGTACATGTTTATATTTTACGTTAAAAATGAACGTGGACGCATTTAAAATGAGATTAGCTTGTTTTCTTGATGATTTAAAAAAATGATTGCCTGCAAAGTTATTTAAGGTGGTTTCTTTTAAGTCGAGACACCTGTATATAACGTTTACTGTTATGTACATTTCTATTTCAGTTGTTATTTATTGTTAAATTGGTTTTGTAATTGATTCTTACTTCAAAAGAAAAGTTATCGTCGTTGCTTGTGTAACATACATTTCCCCAGAAAGGCACTCACTTTTTTATTTTATGAGTAAACAATCCTTATTTTAAATGTGTTTTTAAAATAGACAATTTTTATTTGTAATTAATATGATGATTCGGTTAAAAACAATTGAAAAATAAATTTTAATCGAATGCTTCAAAGTTTAAAAAACTTTAGGACAGATCAAATTATGCTAAATATTATAAAATTAAATGAAAACAAATATCATTAAAATGTTACTTAGAAAAAAATAACAATAATTGATTAATGATTGATTAAAGCTTTTCAGTTTTAAGAGGTTGTGTCATCCTTTACTTTACTTTCCAAGTATTGCCAAAAAAATAAGGACTTGTGTAATTATTTTCATTTTAGCTTTTCCTAAGATATTTTAAATTAAAAAAAATTAAATATAATTTAAAAATTTTAATCTAAATGAATCTTTTGATTTTTGGAGTTTGTGTCAACTAATTCGAAATTTATTTTTCTTTTCAAAAAAGTGCGAACTTGTTTAATTATTTTATTTTAACTACTACTAGGAAATTTGAAAAAAATTAAATGAAACTTAAATTTTTTTATTTAATTAAAACTTTAGATTTTTAGAGTTTGTGTCAACTAATTAGAAAACTATTTTTCTTTAAAAAAAAAATTGTTGCAAATCGGTTTTGATTGCAGCGGATCCCTCGAGCATTCTCTGTACAGCTGTTTCAGCCCTATTTGGGTCCCCTCGTCAGCAGAAGCGTACCTTGAGACTTCCACTTCAAACCAAATCGACGCTTCTGCTGACGAGGCCCCAAATAGGATCGAAACAGCTGTACAGAGGATGCTCGAGGGATCCACTGCAATCAAAACCGATTTGCAATAAATTTTTTTAAATCTTTCAATGTGCTTTGACAGCACGCTTGGCCACCTTGTATGGGATGACTTATTAAGTACCAAACTATCTGCAATTTGTCACTTCCCGTATAAAGTTGTGTTAAAAAGTGATCACAGGATGTCGCGATTCAAACTATTTATTTTTCTCTCCAAAAATCACAAAAAATAAATAAATAAGAAGAACTCGTGTAATTATTTTGATTTTAACTTTTAACTCTTAAGATATTTTAAAATCAGAAAAAATTAATGCACCATTAAATGTAACTTAGAAATTTTAATTTAAATAAATATTTTGATCTTTGGAGTTTGTGTCAACTAATTGCAAATTTATTTAAAATTTACAAAAAAATGGGAACTTGTGTAATTATTTTATTTTAACTTTTACTAGGACATTTGAAAATCAGAAAAAAAAAATAATGCACCGTTAAATGAAACTTAAAAATTTTAATTCAATTAAAACTTTTGATTTTTGGAGTTTGTGTCAACCAATATATAATTGATTTTTCTCTTCAAAAGCCATTTTAAAAATGAGAACTTGATTTTAACTTTTATTGACATATTTTAAAATCAGAAAAAAATATTAATCCATCATTAAATCAAAGTTAAAAATCTTCAATATTTTAATATAATTAAAACTTTTGTTTCTTTTAGATTTTGTGTCAACCAATCTTCCAAAATTTATTTTAACTTTTACCAGAATATTTTAAAGTCTCTGGGAAAATTAATGCACCTTTAAATGAAACTTAAAAATTTTAGTTGAATTAAAACTTTTGATTTTTGGAGTTTGTGTCAACTAATTTGTAATTAATTTTTCTCTTCAAAAACCATTTTAAAAATGAGAAGAACTTAATTTTAAATTTTATTGAGATATTTTAAAATCAGAAAAGATATTAATCCACCATTAAATCAAAGTTGAAATCCTCAATATTTTAATTTAATTGAAACTTTTGTTTCTTTTGAGATTTTGTGTCAACCAATCTTCCAAAAATTATTTTAACTTTTACGAGAATACTTTAAAGTCTCTGGGAAAATTAATACACCTTTAAATGAAACTTCAAAATTTTAATTCAATTAAAACTTTTTGTATCAATTAAATTGTAATTAATTTTTCTCTTCAAAAACCATTTTAAAAATGTGAAGAACTTGATTTTAACTTTTATTGAGATATTATAAAATCAGAAAAAAAATATTAATCCATCATTAAATCAAAGTTGAAAATCCTCAATATTTTAATTAAAATTAAAACTTTTGTTTCTTTTTAGATTTTGTATCAACCGATCTTCCAAAAATCATCAAAAAAATTAAACCTTTACGAGAATATCTCTGGAAAAGTCTCTGGGAAAATTAATGCATCTTTAAATGAAACCTAAAAATGTTCAACATTCTAATTTAATTAAAACTTTGTTTTGTTTTAGATTTTGAATCAACTAATTAAAATTTATTTTTCTTTTCAAGTACCTGCAAAAATTAAATAAAAGCAAAAACTTGCGTAATTATTTTTATTTTACAAAAAAATGTTGACTTGTTAACAAAATTAAAATTTTTTGATTTAATTGAAACTTATTATTTATTATTATTATTTATCCTTTCTAAGAAACTTATTTTATTTTACTTTTAACTATTTATTTTTCCACAAAAAATTCTGAAAAATCTATGAATTATTATTATTAATTTACGTTAATAAAGTTATATCGATTAAATTTTATATTATGCATCTTTTTGAACATAAAGTTGATATTAATTTAAGTAATTAAACTAATAAATTTAAATTACTTATAACGTGCCTTTTTTTGAATTTCTTCTCGTACTTGGTCCTGAATTGTTAGTTGTGAACCAGCCTCGATCGATTTGATGTATGAATTATGAGTTTTTCGTAAATCGAAGGTCGTCTTGATGAAAATGATGGACATTTTGATCACCTATTATGATTTAACTTTGAATTTTGAATAATTTTTTTTTTAACTTTATGACATTTCCTTCAATAAGAAAAGTGAGGTTATGATATACAGTAGAATCCCACTATACGTGCCGAGACGATAACTAATGCTCTGTGAATTCCCTGTATATTCCTTTGAAACCTGTGTGCAACAGGTTGGTAGTGTTTTTATACAGAATACGTCTGATGTTCTCTTATAGTTTCTAATAATCCTCTTCAATTTTCTCGTATGAAAAATATCAATTTCTTCAGTATCTGACTAATTTATAAAATAGTTTATTAAAACGTCAACAGCGTTGAGTGTGTCACGTGACTTGTTATTTTGACGTCACTACATACTAATTTTTATACAGTAAAAACATGTTTATATTATCCATGTCACGCTCGGTCCTGATGAACGCGATTCATCGGGGTTCTGCTGTACGTCAATTTATTAAGTTTTAAGCAAGGCTGGATCACAAAGAACATTTCACTACCACCTACGAGGAGGAATAAAAAAAAGCACGTTACAATTAGCCAAGGATAACTCTTATCAATGGAAAATACATTTACAAAGTAATTACTTTTTTGTGTATACTAGTGTATACTAGAAATTTGGCATTTTTTGAATAAATTTAATGAAAAACAATATTAGTTTGTGCAAGAAAAATGCCGGATGGTACATTATACACGATGCTATAATGAATGCAATTATCAGAGGTAATAATTGCAATTATAGCGAGTGATATACTATACTTTGTCCACGACTACAAATACCAAGAATTTTTAATTACAATTTAATTGACAACGCTACTAAAACCATGTGGTAAGACTATATGTTGAATGAAGTGGTAGGACAACAAACATTTACAAGTGACTAAAGCAAATTTTGAAACGTCATTCTTTGAATATTTTTGTAAATTATTATTCAGGGCGATTTTAAGTTCTGCCTGAATTTTACTAGAATTTACTTCATTATATACCATAAACAATGATGACATCATGACACTGGTAGTGAATTATAGATATCCTTGACCAAACGCATGAATAATTGACAGATTATTAACTAGTCGTGGACAAAATAAATAAGTATCTATATGAATGAATGAAATATTTTTCTGTTTCTGTCTTCATAATTTTTTGACACTACTTTTATAGACACCTGCATGTTACATACTCTTGTAAATAATAAATAGATAAAATGGAAATAAAATTTGTGTGTAATTTGACGCAGCAAAATTTGCATTATCCTATTTAACAAACTGTAGAATCATTGTTTATTATTATCGTTATATTTTTGTAAATATTTTTTTTAATTTATCATTTTTAACACACACTTGTGCTCTTCCACTAGATTTTTTCTCGGTATTTAATTCGATTAATATCTTGATAAGGCAAAAGCCTTTTAAACAGCCACAGAATCGCAAAATTAAAATCTTTTCATATCTAACATCATAATCATATTTATGGTTAGTTACTTTGGTGAATATTTTGATTGAGCAATTGATTGTTAGTTTTTGGAATACTTTTTTTTAATAATCACTTTTGATAAGACTAGAGCGTTTAGCCCTACACAGTTTAAAGATAGAAAATCTTTATGTTTTTAATTATGCAAAAAAATAAACAAAATTAAAAAAGTTTTGTTATTTGATAAATGCAATCAATCAATATGTGCAGTACTTACTGTAGGCGGTTTTTTGTTGGTTCTAACGGGTGGCCTATTGACGCCATTTATTTTATTGTACAAACCGCACGCGTTACAGAGGTAATGTCCCGTGCCGTCCCTTCTCCATAAAGGGGTGACACTGGCGCCGCAATTCACGCACTCTTTGATATCTACCTCTGGCATGGGCGGATCATAGGAGTCCTCTCCCCAGCCGTTTCCCGGATATGTCTGGAATTGCAATGAATGAATTGCACTCTCGGTTTCGTGAAGGTTTATGCCGCTGGTCGAGGCAAATTGCTGGTATTCCAAACCACTAGTGCCGGGTTGGTTCCAGTTTACCGAGTAATGATACGTGTGCCCGTTTGCGCCGATTAGAGAGACTTGACTTGCTGGAGAGTGAGTGTTAGCAATGTCATAAGGCGTCTGAAAAGAAAAAAAAAAGGATCACCTAAATGAAGGGTTCAGAGAAGCAAACCTGAGCAAACAAGCACCTCAACCTAGAAGAGTCAGTTGATGACTCAAATGTAAAGGTTACAGAAGGCCATCTTCAATTGCCACAATAAATCAAGGAAATATATAAATAAATTGAATATCATCGACTTGGATATTAGTGCTTTGTTTGAATTTGGTGGTTAACATTTGGGTTATTACATGGGAAAAATAAATAAAAAATTTACCTGTGACATCCTAACTGATGAGCCCAAGGTCGGATCGTTATACAAAACATCATCTGGGGGGCTTTCATCTGGCTGCCTTGAGTTTTTCATATCAAACACGGGAAAGCTTTGGTACTGCTGTTGTTGCAAGTAATGGGCACCATCCGCAGTGAACTGTTGATTGAACTGAGAAGATGGGACGCTCTCCAAGTTGGTGTATTCGATGGCTTTGACGTCCTCTTGCTGTTCGTATTGAGTCACAGGTATTTCGATGTGAGTAACTTGGTTCAAGTCAACGGCGTATTGCACACTTTGTTCTTGTTGCGTTTGGAACTGTTCGGGCTGGTAGTTTTCGGTTGATACAACCACGGTCTCCGAGCCGTATTGTTGCTCGAAATTTTGGGAATCTTCGCCCTGGGCTTGCTCCTCGTATTTGGACGCGTCGACGTGGGCTGTGGTGATGATAATGTTTTCTGCAGGGCTGCCTTCGATTGGAGTCGAAGTTTTGACGACTTCTTCAGCGCCGACCTGTTCTATTTTCGGTTCGTTCTCTATGGTACCAGCTGTGGTTATAACTTGTCGTCTGATGATGACGCTGCTCTGTTGTTCTGGGGAGTTTCCGGACTTTTCTTGCTTGATCACGTTCGAGTCTTCGGATGCAGAATTTACATCCTGCTGTTCCATCTGAAATAGATGGAAAACTTTTTGTGACGGCAAATTAAAAACCATGATTTTTTTTTTTCGAGAGATTATACCTGGATTAATAAACTTGGATTTTGGTAAAGACTGGTTACCAAATCAAGGACATTATCAGGTACTGATCTACATAGGATTTCCCAATTTATCTAAGGATATGCAGAAAAAGGTAATTACTAATCAAGTTTATTTGGCCCGGCCCATCACTTCCCGAATAAAACTCACCATGTTAATCATCGTAACGAAAAGCACCGGGGCAAACACACCAGTTCGTTACATTAACTCGCGAAGATCTATTTACGAATGAGATAATTTAAAAAAAGAAGAAAAAGGAGCGAGACAAGGGAAACAATTGTTTGTGCAAGTCGCGTTCCGAATGTATTTCGGCGCACGTAAACCGGCCAACATCGAACTGTTACACATAACTCTGCAAAGTAAAAAAGATGAAATAAGAACAAAGTGTACACGCAATCTGTTTGCTCCGATGGGGAATTATTTGAACAAGACGCGCGACAACCAAAGTCTATAGTTGTCGCTCGCGTAATTACTCGGGCGGAAATTTGGATGGAACCGGGGGAGAAACGACTGTGGCGATTGCTTTGGAAGTGACGTCAGAGCGGTAGGTGCGAGTTTTAAGATCGGAAGGTGACATATTTGTGTAATATATCCGTTTTCCGCCAGGTTTTTCTAAGGCTTTTACGACTTTCGTGAACTAATTGTGTGCGTCTGTTTGTTTTGCTTTGTCATCCCCATTTGGGGATTAGAAGCGTCAGTACTCGCCCGATTGGGGAAAAACAGTCAAAATCATGTATAATATGATTTTCCCTTCTCGGTAAAAACACTTTTGCTTTTAACTGGAAGGCGACCATCAAAACAAAACATTTATTTTAAGAATGTCGGTATTTTGTAATATATTGTTTGTGAAGGATGAACTTGGAATGCGTTCTGCATCAAAAAACAAAAACAAATCTGCTACAAACTTAGATTAATATTAAATAATTGACAAATAATTGCTGATTGCCCAAATTTTCGCTCTTGTCATTCGCAGATGTTAAAAGATTGAGGCTATAAATATTGAAGAGATGGGAAAAATACTTTAGATTACATACAAGACAAATAAAAAATTTGGAAGACAGTGTAACACGAAAATCTTGATCGTGATCCTTCGTGTTTACCTATTCACAGGCTGCCAACTAACTGAGGAGAGTCCTTCAAAAAGGGCAATGCCATTATCTATCTAATCAAAATATTTGATTACGTCAGCTACGAACTGTTTTTGGCAAAAATATTTAAATATGACGTAAGAGGTCAAATTTATACAATTCTGTCAGTCATGTACCTGCATTACTTAATGGAAATTTTAGACGTGGCGTAATGTTGCCCGACGTGACGATTTGGGGTTGAAATTTATTTTTCTTGAGTTTTTTAACTTTCTAGAAAGCAACTAACAACAAAATTAATGAAACTTAAATATTGCAGATGTGATATTCAATGTCAAAATAGATTTAATTGAATTGGCTAACGGTTGGAACCGCGTCATGACTGCTTCTATTGCCGACGTTTCGTTCTCCATTGCAGAAGAACTTCCTCAGGGCTGCTCCTGCTGCTATAGGTGTTGCTGCTGTTGGTGGTGTTGCTGCTGCTTCTCGTTAGTCGATGAAACACATCACCACCACCAGCACCAGCAGCTCCGAGGAAGTTCTTCTGTAATGGAGATCGAAACGTCGGCAGTAGAAGCAGTCGTGACGCGGTTCCAACCGCAAGTAAATTCAGTTATGTCAAAATAGATGTAAGGATTGGGATTTTCCTTGGGAGCTGTGTTGCCAAACTGATTGGACAAGAATTCCCACCAAAAAGTGAAAAAAAAATCCCTTTTGAAACTTAAAATTCCAACAAAGGAAATTTGGTAACGATTAATAAAAGGAAACGTAAAAAATAACCTCTACATAAACTTTGGTAATTATTATTAAGTGTTACAAGTCAAAGAACGGCAGAAAACTATTGCTTAGAGAAAGATAGAAGACTCGCAAAGAAGGCCTTTTAACATCCTTTCGTTTCGATTAGAATCCCACAAGCACGGGAGTTACTTTTGAGACACCCTGTATAATTTTTAATCATGTAAATTTAATAAAAAATGTTACTGTCCCAAAAATAGTAAGAAAATACGTAAGATAAGGAAAACATATTCAGGTAAGTATGCTTAAAAGATGCCCCCTTGAAATTAACTCAATCTAATTAATTAATCCAGTGACGTAGTTTCAACGGTTTAAAAAATAATTTTTCTTCACGAAGTGAAGGAGGATCAAGAGTTTAGTTTTCGATATATTTTTATAACGCTTATAATTTCAAACAATAAATTTTTATTAAAAAAAAATAGTTGTGCATGTGATAATAACCAATTTCAAAAGGTCTTTTTCATTAGAAAAGTGCCCCCCCCCCTAAAGTTGTCCCATTCAATTTTCTGAAACCGAGAAACTCAAATATTTGGATTTTTCTTGGCAATTACTGAAATAATTTTACGTATTGTCAAAAAAGTCAAAATATTTGAGTTTCTTCGGTTTTAAAAACTTGAATAGGACAACTTTAGGGGGGGGGCGTTATCTCTAATGAAAAGGTTTGCTTATTTCAGTACATATTTAATTTTTCTGCAGGAAATATGCTTTTATAATTTGTACGCCTGTTTCTGAAACATATTTGATTGTTTTAAGAGTTAGATTCGTTTACTAAAAATTAATCTCCGCCCACAATAATTTTATATCCGTAGATACGTATTTCGGCAACATTGCTACCATCTTCAGTCATGAATTCATGATTGCGGATAATGGACCAATACCTATTCCCGAATTATTTGATCTGCTTTAATCTGTAGCTTGTTTTTTGACGGTTTTTATTTAAATATATACGTATTATTTAATTTATATTTATTTATATTTTTTATAATTACTAGTATGTTTAGGTGATTGTTAGATTTCATGAAATGCTTTCAATTTGGTAGAGTGTGTGTACTGGAGATGGCAGAATAGTTGTCGAAAAACGTATCCACGAATATAAAATTAATATGGGCCGAAAATATTTAATTATTTCTTGAACCACAGTTTCCTTTGCTATTTTTAGTTTAGATTCGTTTATTTCAGATTACATAAACGCAGAAAAAACAGGAAAATCTCATACACTTGAAAATTAAACGCAAGAAAATTACACTAAGCAGAAACTATAAATCGTTATCATTATTATAACATTAAAATAACGTAATTTTTTAATTAATTAAATTGTAAAGCACGAATCACTTTAATAGAATTCTAGACTTAAATTGATACCAATCAAGGAAGAGTTTCCAGTGGCATTTAGCATTTAGTAATTTTAGGACCTACTTTGTTTTTAATTTTTATAAAAGATTTGGAAATATCAACATCAGATCAAAAGCAGATTTCATGAAAGATAGTTTTGGTCCTTTAAACGCAGACGATACGGATTTTTTCCATCATGGCTTGCAACCATATACAGAGCGTCTATAAATGATGGAAAGACGTTTGAATTTAACCTGTAGTTGTGTTAGTAATTTTCATTTTAAAACATTGGTATTTCTGCTGCGTATGAATCATTTGACCGTACATCGCTGATAATACTTCCATTGAATCATTTTTCTACTTTGGTACTTGACCGACTAACTTATTTGGGTTTCATAAAATAGCTCATTAAAGCATCCAAAATTTTATTTTTTTATAGCGAATGTTAAATTCAACTCAAAATAGTGGATAAAACGGAATTTTAACAGCAAGTACTTCAATTTTGTTACTTAAATAAATATTACAGCTTAACCATAGCAACTACCCACACTAGTTACTGAGATCATGATCGTACATTGCGATTTTGACGTATGACGTATTTTTCTGCGAAATTGTTTAAATTTGTCTTTAACGTTCGCTATAAAAAAATAGAATGTCACACACGACGGTAAAATTTAATTATCGACTTGTGAAAATTAATTCACTCATCGATAAAAATCAATTTTATCGTCTTGTATTACAAATAACTATTATTAAGTTGGCGACAATGTACGTAGAAACTTCAAATTATAAAAATAACCTCCATATTGGCATTTGTTTGACATCACCTATGCTTGTTGGCGTCTCAAATTATAAACATAACCTAGAAATTGAGATTTGTTTGAAATTATTTAAGCGCCAAGCATTGGTACCAACCGTCGCATAACAAAACAGAATTTTCCTATATTTGAAATACAAAAGGTCTCGGATTCTTGAGCTTTTCTCACTTGCAAGAACTAAAATAGGAAAAATTAGTATAAAATACACTTTTCATAAGTTGTCAACTCATGTCTTGTTTTTTTTTTTTTTAATAAACTATTTTATTTTAAATATTATTACGTAATTTATAGCGTTTTCGATTGATTGCTCTAAAGAACTTTCAGAATATGAAACGCAATCGGTGATTTTTAAATTAATTTGAATCGATTCGCATAGAAGACAGCTATACTCTCAACATCGGTCTAATTAATAATAAAGAATGGACCTACTTTCTAGTAAACTATTTTGTCATTTCCCAGGTGCCGCCTACGATAAAGGAAATGTAGTATTTAGTACCAACTTTCAAAATTAAGCGGAAGTTCAAATACCTTTCGATTATTTATGAACTCTCTATACAACCACCATAATTCTTGTTCGTTTTCGATCAACTTCGATTTATATGCGACTTAACATTGATTTTGCTAATTTATTTATTTTATTTATTTAAAATTTTGTTTGAGAAGGAGAAAGAATTTGGCGTTAAAAGAAAGTTTTGTAATTTTGACTGATCGTCCTTCACGAACGATGAAATCATTTCATTTTGTTACCGAAAGTAATTTTATTTATTAATTATTTATTTATTAACGCACCAACAAGAAGCCTGTTTGTTATAGTTACTTACGTAATTTTTTTTATTGAAAAATAAATTTTTAAATAGGCCAAACGAATTTCCCAGTAGTCAAAATTCCCTTAAGCCTTTAATCTGATTGCACGCTTGCTTTTGATAAAAAAAAAGCATGCCGGTTTCGCAATGTCAAAAATCGTGTGTAAATCCCCGCCCCATTTTATACGAGGGAACAACAATAAGTAAAGTTTTCAAAAATGTTTAGCAAAGTAAACAAAAAGAAAATCGATGATTTTTATGAAAGCAGTAGATTACACGTCCGCAGTAAAAAATAATTTTTAATATTCTTTTAATGTGACCACCAAAAACTTTCTTTCGTTTGCAAAAGTACAGAGTTTGCAAAATATGGAAAAACAGAAGCACATTGATGATAAATTATTATTGACTTAACGAAAAACAAAGCCAAGCCCTTTCCTGTGGGTATGACGACATTGCTTTTTCTTTAGCGACTTTTTTCTTGGAATTCGCGAACAGTTTATTTAAAGCTTCGACTGAAATCTAGCTGAAATGATATTGAAGTGAAACTTACCTTGCCAGACACTCGAACACCTGGAGATTTATTTAAGCTGATAACGGAGGTCTTACCTACTCGAAGTATATGTCACAACTGATAAAGCCTGCATCCCGTCGTAATTAATTTCATAAAATATAAAACGATTTCGATATCGTCATTCAATAGTAATGGAGGGCGGGTTCATCATTTTGATGTTGTTGCACGAAATTTCAGGATTTTCGCCCCATTGTCTGCGCGTGTGTGGGTGATTCCTTTTCAAATATTATGTATCTTTTGTCCTTAACCTCAGGCACTGTATAAGCAAGATACTGTATCTTAACGGATAATAAAATCATATTATACAAATATTATTATCGTTATTTTTGTAGAGCAAGTGTGGGGCTGATTTCATTTCCTATCTCCGGAAAAATTAGATTTTTATCCTGCCTTTAATCCTTGTACGTAATCATTGATACAATCATGTGTAATTCGTCGATGAATATAGTAAATCATATTTTGGTAATTTTTAATTTAGGACTAATCGAAATCCCATTATAAACAAGTGCAAAATATGGATGTTTTTTAAAAATGTTTAACACAATTAATTTCGAACGCCTAATTTGTGGATGACGCGTCCGCACAAGGCCATGTCAAATAACGCTGTATATAATTTATAGCAAGTTTTATTCTTTTTAGGTAAATAGAAATTTTGCAACGTCAACTTCAAGTATTTATCCTAAAATTTTCTGAAATGACTGGATAGTTTCAAGCATAGGTTCCCCGTTAAAAATATAACGCGCACGTTAATCCAAGATGGCGTCAAAACACCTTCATCATTTAAACCGTTTCGTTTGCTTGCACGGAACGAGAGGGACACCTCCAAAAAAAGAAAAATCGTTTCAAATTCCGAAACGTTAGCTTTTTTTTTTCATCCACGCTACATTGCACAAATAAAAGCCGTAAACAAATCTTTGCATTATCAGTATAATCTAGATGATATGTTAACAGTTAAAACAAAGTGCTTATGCGATATAACTTTAGTTATTAAAGAGATAGTCGTACGTAAGCGTATTAGATTAAAAAAAAATAATAATAATTAAAGATCCTTTGGGTTTTTGGTACGCGTTTAGAATTGAATTTGCTTGGTTCCACCAGGCGATGGAGGTGAACGCGTTTTCGGAAAAGCAAAAAAAAAGTCGTCCCAAATGAACTTACCTTGAGCTACACAATTGTTGCACAGGTAACAATAAGTAAATGTTGTTTGGTGAAAAACCGTGCTCTCGTTTTCGACACGAATTTGTAAATGAAGTGAGGAACGTGGTGTGAGGACGGCACAGGGTGTGTTGTTTGTTTAAGGTGACGTATAAGATTGATAGCCGCCATTTTATGATGCTTTGTGTCGCTAAAAAAACCGGGCGATTTTGTTCCGATTTGGATTTAGATCGCCTTTGAGATCACCGGAACATCTCCCAGAAGATGCGTAGGTGTTGCACAGGTCTGTTGGAAAAAAAACTACAGAATAATGATAGTCCTATCTACAGATTAGATATTATACATATATTACGCACACCATATATCGCTGTACATAAATGCCATTTTCTGGGAAGTAACGTCGGGGGTTCAAGGTCCGAAAAATTCATGCAAATTTTCGTTCAAAATTCCACTTAAAGTCTTCATTTTTTCCAACAAGTTTAACACATGTTGGTTTAGTTGCACCAAGTATATAGCATATCTATGTTTTGCGAAAAGAGAAACCCCCCCACTACAACTTGTTCAATATTAATTTATAGGAAGTGGCCTAAAAATGTAATTTTGTAAAAAAAAACGATGACTTCATTGGAAGTCGTCAGTGATATTTCCACTGACTTTAACAAATATTTGGTTTAGATTCTGTTTGCGTTGTTGCCAAGCAAGCAGTATGTTTTACCAAGGTCAGGTAAAGATAGATTTCTTGCATCATAGAAAATGAATCTACAATAAACAAAACCAAAAAAATGTCCAAAGGCGGTAATGGATTCTTTGAAAGTTTCCAATTAGGTCTATACCTCTAAAAAATGTTTGGTTTTAATTTCACTTGTGGTGCCATTTGTGAGTTCTAGAAAATACTATGTTTTGCCGAAATCGGTTCAAAAATAGAATAAAGGGAACTTCTTCACAACCCAAAATCTAAAAGCTCAAATTTAGACGTATGTTAAGCATCATTCGTAGAGTTCCTAACTTACAGGTTAAAACAAAACTTTTGTTATCGATTTTAGAGAAAAAAATTAGTTCATGTATCAATCTCGGAGAAAAAAATGAAGGCTCATTCTTTGATTTGTATATATTAAGGAAAACGCACCATCAACATTAACTGTTGCCTTAAGTAAAGAAAAAACAACTTTTTAGTACGTTATTGTTTCCATTTATCTCTTCTTTAATAAGAATATGAAACTGTAGGTAAATGCCTATTTTTTGGCAAGAATATTCTGTACGTTTAACACATTAAATTTTCGGTATTTCATAAAATAATTAAATGGTGGTAGATGCATGTAGGTTGCAAAATGTTTCTCTTCTGTTTTTCAAATTTCTAAATGTTTTGACGTCTTTTTTGTGGTTTCATTAAATTAGATCTAAGCTGCAAATATTTTCCTGAAAGAAACTCCACCAAAAATCAACAAATCTACTCACTGAAACAAATGTTTGATTATTTATGTTTGATCTACGTTGTCAGCAAATTTAAATATTTAGTATTACTGTGAAGTATGTGACTAGAACTTTATTATTATTATTCTGTATAGCGGCATTATACATTACAATTTTTCCTTTTTTTGACATTTATTTTGTCATTTACACTTCTTCTTCTCTTCTCCTATCAGGGTATTGGATGGGTACTTTATTTTCGGGCATGATTCTTATTTTGTTCATTGTTTTCCCTCTACCACTACAAATTTCTTTGATCCCCTGTATTCATTGCTTTCTTGGCTTTCCTCTTTTCCATTTGCCAACCTGTTTCATTTCTAATATTTTCTTTGGCAACCTATTCTGATTAGATATCCGTACCATGTCAGTTGTTTGTTTAGTGTCTTGCTTATTGCTGATTTTTGCTTAAAATTATTTTACTGAAGTATTTCAGTTAGTTTGTTTTCTAGGTCTTTTGTTGTAAGACTCCCACAAGTGAAGGTTGGTACTATTATTGTATTATAGTCACATTTTCGTTCTCAGGTTAATTCCTCTCCTTCCTAAAATTTTTTCATGTAGAGAAAAGTATAGATGTCGATTTCTTAATTTTGGTGACAATGTCTGTGTCAATTATTCCCTAGTTTGTGATTGTGCTTCCTAACGGTCGTATTCATGCTTTAGATGTCCCGTGCTCAAGTTCTACTTAAGCTAAGTTTCATTTAAGAAAAGTATAACTTGCATTTCGTAGACAAATCTTTGGGTAAAGCATGGAGTATACCGAATCGAGCAGATACGTGACATTTCGATTACTTTCGTTGGTTGGTATGCGGTAAAGGTAAAATATCATTTGCGTTTTGTGACTCATGTGGTTATAAAGTAAAGATTGTGATGAAATTTCTCCAAATCTTCCATAAATCTAACAACAAATATCTTCAATCTCGGTTTGAAGGCTTCCGCGGCCGTTGTCCATCATAATCTTGGTTTCCGGGTTGGGAACCGCGTCAATTCTTCGTCTTGCCGACGTTCAGAATCTTTACAGCAGCAGCAGCGACTACATCAGCAGCTACAGCCTCCAATGAAGCCCTGAAGAAGTCCACGGCGAGATGGACGAAACGTCGGCAAGACGAAGAATTGACGCGGTGCCCAACCCGGAAACCAATATTGTGATCTTCAATCTCAACCAAAAAATGTGTAGACCTATACAGGCTGCATCTCTCTCTAATCTAGGCTGCGACATGTGGAGATCCGGTGTATTGCTATTCCAATTTCAGCTGAACGGAGATGTTCAAGTGGAAAAGCCTGTATATGGATAGTCCCTTTCTACGAGCTTTCCATTGAACTACATTTTATGGGCTTGCGATTGATAATCATAACTCACAAGCTTTCAATCATAAGCCCATAAAATGTGATGTCAATGGAAAGTTGATAGACTATACATACATGTTATAACATACAGTGCTTTCTATTTGAAAAAATTAACTGATTTTGCAATGCGTGAACTGAACCGCACTGTAGTAGATAGTCGACAATTTGGCAACCGGTCGAATATGACTCAGTTTTTCCATAAAACTAAAGATAACTTGGTAAACAATCAAAATAAGTAAATGTAATGTTATATCGTTTTCATTGGCTCTTCAAAGGCTAACTTTTAAATGAACCAGCCTGTATAGTTGGAAATAATTTTTAATTTTGCGGGAAGGAAACCTACACAACTTTTATTAAGAAGTTTTCTTGTTAAAATGTATAAAGTAACAAGTTTTACCCTAAACCCGTATACCCTAAACAGACAAGTAAACAAACATAGCTTTAAAAAAAATGTTTTATTGATTTGATTTTACAATAGCTTTCACATTGGAAAAAAAATCTTTTTAGGTCCTCCGGGCAAAAATGTTGGATATTGCATTCGTCAAAATCGTCCGGAAACAGCCCTAGGCCTTCAAAAAATTTACCAAATGTTGGCAATATGTTGACATTTCTTAAATGACAAGGGGTTTGATTTCGTAGCAAATATTTGATGTATTGAAAGGAGTTAAGTTTAACTGAAAATGTATACTTGCAGTTTGTTTTATCAAACGTGAATATGACTTGCAAAGTGCAATTCTTCTTTATTAAATGGGAAGGGAAAACTTTTTGTACTTATGTTACATTCACTTTTGTAATGAGTAGGCAACTAAAGTTATACGACTTAATAACTTTTACAGTTGAAACCTGACTTCTTTTAGTTCTCATCTCTTGTAAATCGGGCTTATGCTGTTATGTTGGTTTCAATTTTGTGCTGTATAGATTTGAATTAGGAAAATATACGACGAAATGACATGACATAACAGGGAACTGCAAGGCTGTTTCACGAAAGTTAAAAGGAGGTAGCTTTGACTTTTCGATCGATCGATCGACATATATTGAAAAAATGAACTGTAAAAGTGGTTCTTTGTTTCGTAATGGATTTCCTGACCGAAGTGTTTACGAAGTATGTGCTAATTTTTAGTGAACAACCTTTCTCTTTAAAAAAATTAAGCCTTTCCAACCATCACAATATGTGTACGTATTAGGTTTCTTATCGATGAAATCTCGTCTACTTTCTGCTATTTTCGTTTGACCACTTCTTTTTGGGAGTTGTGTAAAGTTGCATTTTTGTGTCATTGTCGCTTATTATGGACTTCGAATATAACGAACCGATTTTGATGGTTCCTTCAGGTTCGTTCCTGTACGTATATAGACAAGTATGACTTAATGCAGATGAGTCGGACTTGAGCAAATGTTTAACTTAAGATGTACTTGTTGAACTACGAAATGAAATTCTTGCTGTAAGTGACACTTGAGCAAAATTGGAACTTACGATTTGTCTATGAATACGATAAAAATAATAGGGAATAGAAAAATCTATAGCAGTTTTTCTTATTTATGTGTATAGAATTCAAAAAAGTCAAAAAAAAAGCAGTCGATTGCGATTTTTGAATGGAAATGACTGAAAACGTAGTTGTTTACTTGAGGTCTGCTCCATTTGACAGAATTTCAAGTTCTGAACCGTTCAAATAATGCCAAATTTATATCCAATTTTTTGCACTGTTCATGCTCAGTAGATACTATTTTGGATGGTCCAAAACTTGAAATACTGACGAATGGAACGGACTTACAAACACATTTTTAAAAATTGATAAACGAGAGCTACCTCCTAATTCAAAATATCATTCCAAATAGGTCTCAATCTTCAAACGGTTTTGCTAGTGTAGATAAACAATCCCCTGACTTTAGTTTATAGGAAGTTTGATCAAATTTCGAAATTTCGTTAATATTAAAATTTTAACCACTTACAATGTGCATAGAGCAAATTTTGATTTTTATCATCTTTTCGTAAACCTTTGAAAAAAATTGGAAATCTTTGATTATACAGGTTTTTTCTTTGTCCTGAAACGCGATATACACTTACACCTTTTCAGAATTTAAATTGTGCAATCGTCTTTTTACAAACACCTTTGCACTTATCCGTTGGTGGCTTTGTGCCAACATAACATCATAGCATAACATCTTGTTGGAAAACTTTCGCGTTATGATGAACTTTTGTGATACCATTAGCTGCCTCATATTTTGAAGTTGCTAAAAAACTATTTCTGGTGAAATTTTGATTTCTAGAAGTGGCAGTATTTTCTCCATATTTCAAATTATCAACCACCATTGTAAAGATCACAGCACAACCACATCATGGGCCTGTTTTTTTATTCTTATGATGGATTATCATAAATATCAAATATACAACGTATCGTAATCATTAATGATAGATTTATGATGGAAGCATCAGATTAACTATTTAAATTCAACAGAAATTTGATAGATTCAAGCATAAATCAATTATCTCCATCTATTTACAAGTTGGTGGATCTGCTTGGTTCCTGATGTTTTGGGTGGGAGAAGTGTAATTTTAAACTTGTGTTCGTTTGTACGTTATCTCATCATTGTTATTTTGACATAATTTAATAGATAAAAGAAAAAAATGGAAAGAATTGCAGTCGAGCTAATAGACCGAGATTTAGCGACGGATTTACTTAAGGTATTTCAACAAGTTTGAAAATTAGTAGGAAGTACACTGAATAGGAAACCATGTGTCTTACACTCTTCCCAGAAAGAAGAATAAAGTAAGCCTCAAAGGGACGCCCTCAATAAACGCGCTCTCTCGCACTCGTGCACTTACGTAAGGTCATCCTCATCCTGTTTGCTCTCGTAAGGAGGACTTTTTATACGTCTGATATTAAGATTTATTTCTTTAACAAAAACCTATAATAACAAAAAGTTCAAAATAGCCTGTTTCACGTTTTTAAAGTCAAGCAAATATCAAATACTTACAAATTCTTTTTTAAAGATTCAGGATTTAAATTCATGACATTTCATAATTAATAGCGACAGCATTATGGTTTTGTTGGAGCTGCATTGCATATTATGTTGCATATCCTGCAACACATTGACATGTGTTTTTTTTTTTAATTGAACATAGGAATATTTACATTGCATGTTCAAAATAATACTTCAATTCCGGAACCTACATTGCATCAGACAGACGTATACCGAGTGATTTTTAAAATGTTTTATCAACTCTTGCCATGAAATCTGGACGGTATGTCTTAGCTTAAGGAAAAGCACTCCTTGATACTGTTTTACAGTAAAGCTAAGACCTCCCGTCCAAATTCCAAGGCAAAAGTTGATAAAAAATTTAAAAAATCACTTGATGTGAGCACATTAAATGAGTTTGTCCCTTTAGGGCCTAAATTATTTCTTTTTCCAGCCATATCAGAGTGTAAGACATATGGAACCGTGATCAGTGTTCTTGTCGGCACCTTCCTACTAATTTCTAGGCTTCTTCAAATACCTTAAACAGGTAAATCCGGCGCTAGTTCTCGATCTATAAATGATGAGGAAAAAATACGTTACATATTGAACCATTTTTTTTTAGGTTTTTTGTTTGATTTACACAATGTTATTAATTCTTCATCCCAGAATGAACTTTCGATAGATGACTCGATAATATTTCTTACTAAAATCATCGTGCCCAGTTTTTTAAGTTGAGTGGCGTTCAACTCTTTCATTAAACTATCACTAATTTCCTATACAACGTAAATCCATTATAATCTAATATAGACGAATTTCTGTTCAATCACTTTCATCACTGTCCGCATCCATCACAACGCAATGTTGAATTAAAAATCAGGCTTTATAAGTAATTACCCAGTAGCTACATTTAAACGTCACTGTCACATTGGACCACCATACTGTTTGGTACCTATATTCCATTCACGATCTTTTTAGACTCTAGAGGGCTATGCTTTTTTTTTTCGTTAAGTTACGCGCATATATTTTGATGGAAGTCAAAAAGTGACTAATGTAAAATTCTGACACTTTAACGTCACGAAGAAAGTAAAATAATAACATTAAAACAAATGCTTACTTGTGACTTTTTAACACTAAGTCAAAATGCTAAAAATCATTAATGTTTTTCGGCGCCAGTTTTCAAAAATATAACCATCAAATTAAAATGGAACATATCCATTTGAGGGTATCAACAAAAATGTCACCCTAACATGGCCTACTCTGAATCTAAAAAGATCGTGAACGGATATTATACGCATATGTATCAAGCGATCAATATGAAAATGAATTAGGGTAGGCGTTAGAATTTAATTGAAGGTCTTAGATAACGTCATATTAATACTAATTGTCAATCAATTGTGACTGAAATAACACGCAGGAAAAGTCAAATGTTACTCATGCATTCATAGACTTCAAAAATATATTGATCCAGCATTTTACGCATCAGCCTTAATTTTTTTTAAATAAAACGGTTTTCTTGCTTTGCTTGCTTGTCAAAGAGACTGAAGGAACGTTCGGTGAACTAAATACACACGTGCGTGTTTAGCTGCATCGCCAACTCTAATTCATTTTTCATTTCATCACTTTTTATTTACATTTTATAATCAAAATTGATTGGACATTAAGGTGTTCCTTTTGAAAACTAATTTTTGTATTTTTATTAAGTCAATGACGCAAAGTAGAAATAATTATATATATTATACCACAAATGCCAAAAAGACATAGGTACCTATATTTTATAGGGATATTGATTCAAGGATCGCTTTTTTTGTGATTAAAAATATCGATTTTTCTTCAGGATGATCTTTCTGAATCGACTTGAATCGAAAACGGAATATTTAATGTTCAGTATGTACTAAGACGTATTTATCTAGCTTGTGTCTTTTTTATTTTTCTTTCATTCTCTGGGAGAGCTGAAATAGAGGAAACAGACTCAGATGAAAACTCTGAAAAACACTGTATTTAAAAGGTCTGGGTTATAAAAGCCTGGTAGTTACTTGTAATTTGGAGAAAAATCAAATGTTTGTTTTGTTTTACTTTTAATTGCTACTTTTTTCATCTACGTATGCGATATTTTGAAATTACCCTTTTAGAAAAATAGAATCCATCTTCAATGGATTGAAGAAACCAAAGAAAGAAGAAAAGAAATGAAGATACTACCAAGAAGAGCAATTGTTACACATTAATACGCGTCACAAAGACGCAGATAGAACAAGATACATGAAGGAAGCATAATTAAATAAGAAGAAGATGAACGAGACAGAGGTTAACTAGCCATAAAGAAGAAGAACGAATTGTCCAAGAGGAAGCAAGGAAACAGGAGGAAAAGGAAAAAATACAGAAACATAAAAGAAGAACTAGGAAAAAAAGGACAAAAAATAAAATGGTAAGGAAAGAAGTAGAGAAAAAACAATAGATTAAGGCGGGTTACCAAGTATAAGAAAAAGTTTAAATGGAAGAAGAGGAAGGCGAAAAACGAAAAGAAGACAATTTAAAGAAAGAACAAGGTTTAAGAGAAGGAGAAAGAAGGAAAATAATTTCTAACTTCAAACAAATTAAAGCCTCGAAAGAAGGAAAGAGGGAAAAGCAGAAAGTTTGATATAATCACAACATCAACAAAAAAAAACAAAAAATAATTTGTAGGGACTGCAGATTGTAAGAATTCAAGGAAAATTTGATGAAGTACGACGAAAAAGTGAAACAAAGAACAAAAGCGGATTGTTCGAAAATCAAAACTGTCAAGAATATAAAGAGGAGACCAAAAAAGAACTCAAACAAACAACGTCGAAATAATATTTGTGAGCAAAAAAAAAAAAACAAAAGAAACTCGTATCGTAACTGTAACACGAAATTAATGCGGCAAAAGAAACAAAACAAAAATGGAAACTTGATTTGATTTTTATAAGCTTCACGCCGAAAATCATCGATTTCTTATTTGTTATTTTCCTGTTTGCAAAAAAATATTGAAATACAAAGGCTTCCCGATGCAAATCGGCGATATTTCTTGCTCACAAAAAAAAAAAGAAAAAAATAATGAAAAACAAAGAAACAAACGAAAGATTTCAAAGACTTCCCGTGGGTAATGGCGATTTGTTCTTTTGCATACGCAAATGATAAAATAAAGAAATATAAAGAAACCTGTTTGACTTTCAAAAGCTATCATAGATTTTTTGCTTACACAAAAAAAACAAAGAAAAATAATGAAATATTAAAAAAAAATTTCATCGTTTAAGGCTCAAGTTCTCTATGAGCTTGCCGGGGATGGTTAGATCGGTTATTCATTGTCACCTGTTGCGACTGTGACTGACTTACAAGGTGTTTGTCTCCCTCCTATTTAAAAAATCTATCTCATCATTTGTTTAAAAAGCGATTTCGTCACTATTTATGGATAAATCAATAATAGTGTAACTAAAATTAGGATATCTTGGTTGGCCTCTTAAGCCTTAACTCATTATCAGCTGAACATATTTGAATTAATAGCAGTCGTCTGTTTCATTGCACACCATCACAGAATTATTATTATTATTTTTTAGTTATTATTATTGTTTTTTAGTTATTTTATTGTTTTTTAGTTATTGGCATGTATCACCACATTAGTTATTAGCTTCTTTTTTTTTTCTTTCTATATTATTAACTTAGTTTAGTTAGGCATTTATTTGTGCGCATTTACTTTCACTTTATTCTAGGTTTCGGCGTAAGAACATTGTTCAGTCTTCTGGATGATCAATGAACCGCTCCTAGCAATTTTCAGACATTGTTGAATTTTGTTTTTTTTTCCGTTGCCTGGTGTGTTATAATTTGGTCTGAAATAAAGTCATTATTATTATTATTATTATTACATACTGGGGAAACGCAGAAAACCCAGCCGGTATGAATCCGAAACACAATCCGACACATAATTGGTCTATCTCTCAATGAAAGCCTGACTCGATTTCTAAAAGCTTCCGTCGAAAATGGTCGACTTTTTCACTTACAAAAACAAACAAAAAATTATCAATGCAAACAAATGAAAGCTTTATTTTAAAAGCTTCGCACTGGAGACCGTCTATTTTTCATTTGTTCTCAGCTTCCTTTTTGGTTACAAGAAACAAAAAATAAAAAACAAAGAAATAGGCAAAAGCTTCGCGCATGAAATCGTGGATTTTTCATTTGTTCTTTTTTGATTTTTAGTCGCTCCTAGCCGATGGAAAATTGACAATCGTCTTTTGTTTTCTATTCATCCAATTCTGCATTTCGTCGTTGTTTAATCACATTTTTTTTTCTCTCTTATTTTTTTTTATTGTTGCATCAGCGCGATAATTTTTTTGTTGATTTTAAATTTTAGAAGAAGCGTTCCTGGTTGTTTTCATTTCATCACTGTAAAATTTTTGTTTCTAAAAATAGTTTGGAAAGTGCGTCACTGTTTTTTTTTTCTTCAATTTGTTCGCAGACTATTTTCAAACATATTTTCAATTCGATTTCAGTTAATTTGTTTTTTTTTTTTGGATTTACAAAAAAAGAAGAAATGTGAGGTTTTCGATTCGTAAAAAAATTACAACATGCAGTTTGTTTTATATATATTTTCATTTTTATACATTTTTTTTTTAAATTAATGCTAAAAACAGCATCGAATAGTGCACCTGTATACACCAGCTAACTTAAATAATACTTCGCGAAGCATCATCCTTTTACATTCGCAAAGTAACCAACATTTTTTTGGGATAACAAACTAAATAATATGCTTATCTATAAAACACTCTTCTGTACAGGCTATACCTCCTAGAAAATAACCAAAAAAACAGGATCTTTGGTTTTTTTTACATTTACATAAAGCCTTAAGACTTAGGTACCTATGTATATAAATGTGTGTATAAAAATAGCTTTCAAGCGAACTCAAACTACACGTATGTAGTTTTCTTTTTTACAGCAAATTGATTAGATTCGACACTCTCTGAGTTATACATACATAAGTGATGAACTAAAAAGAAAACGGATTTTGTGCATTTATGTAAATCAGTCGGCACGTTTAAAAAATATTACATTGTACAAAATGCCTTGCCTAATTTAACTTACCATACTTAATAATGGCGACAAGATTTGTTTATCGTTACAAAAATTATATATCTACAGGGTGAAACAAAAAAAAGCGTGAACTTTTTGTACGTATTAAAAGAAACACCTGCACGGCGATCTTAAAAATCAAAATGTTTTTTAATAAAATTCGTATTAATTAAAAAAATTGAAGGTGTCTTTAAAAACTAATTGTCGCTTTGACTTTTAATTTTATTTTTACGTCTTGAAAACGAGTGGCTAGGATTTATTTTCATTGTTCACTAATTAACTCTAAAACATATTTCGAAATATCATCGATTTATATTGCTTGAAGAAACCATAGAATTTAAGTATCATTTTCTCTTTAGTATTTACAATAAAAAAACATACGGTATACAAAAATATGTAAAAAATATGTCATGTATAAAAAAAATAATAGAAAGCGAACTATAAAACTTATTCTTAAGATGATAGAGAGACAACGGTGGGTCTGTCAAGGTTATGCTCTCCATTGATGATGACTTTAGTGTTGTTGTTTATGATGTGTGAGGTCGGACTGGGGGATTGCGTTGATGGGTGGCTGGGGCTCGCCTGGGGGATGATGTCGTAGTAGCCCAATTGGGGGGAAGTTTGTGATGTGGAGTAGGGTGACATGCGCTGATGATTTTGGTTGTTGGCGTATAAATAGGGGGTGGACGTCGCTGTGTGTTGAAGATGATTAATCGACGAGACCGCCCTTAAATCATCGTAATTATCTAAAAATTAAAAAAAAACTTATTAGCATCACATCGTAATTAAATTATTTTCAAAATAAAAATATACCTAGTGAGGAATGCTCCAGTTTAATGGTACTCAAGTTGTGCTCCAGTTTTATGGAAGAATTGGTCGTGGGTAATGCCGGAGAAATTCCGTTGCTGTTGGAATTTGAGTCTTTGCTGCCCTTGGGTTTGCGTTTTCTGGTCTGAAAAGAGAAGTACCATCAATACAATGAAAGTTTCTAATAAAAATCATTTTCAAAAAGAACTGCATAAATTAAAAATTTATTTTTAAATTCTTAGCCATCTTTTGCTACACGCGACAAATACGAGTGACTTATATTTTCATTTTGAATAAAAAATGTATATTAAAATAAATAAATTAGAAATCTAATGGCAAATTCAAATAAGGAATTGTAAAACCACTGCCATTAACAAATAAATCACTACCATTAAAAATTTTGATTAACTTGAGAAGAAATCAGTCAATTTCTTTTTAGAATAATAAAAAAATGAATTAGACAGATTTTTATTTTATATTAATTTTTTTCTTTAAGCACGCTTTACACTGAGGCAATGCAATGCAAGAAATATTGCTGCAATAAACGGCACTTTACTTGTCACTTTGCATTGACAAGTAAAGTGTCAAATATTTCAATCTGATACTGCACAGTTAAAACGTAACCTGCAAGGCAAGATAGAGTTTTTCGTTGTTGAAAGCTCATTTTTCATTCTGCACTGCAATTTAAATTAGAGAAAAATGCAGAAGGGATGCAACGCAAGAAATCTTGCACCAACTGATCTTAAACTTCCTTAGTGCGCATGCGTACAACAGAATTTGCGTCTTGATGCAACACAAATTACATCGTGTAAAGCAGCCTTTACACTTACTTGTGGTTTTCTTCAATTTCACTTTTATTGTGCGCGTGCGTACGATAGAAATTGGGTTTTGACGTAACACAAATTGCATCGTGTAAAGCAGTCTTTACATTTATTTCTGGTTTTCTTCAATTTTCACTTTCATTGTGATTGTGCGTACAATAGAAATCGCGTCTTGATGCAATGCAAATTGCATCGCGTAAAACGGTTTTTACACGTGTTTGTGGTTTATTTCAATTGAAATGGCAGGAAACTTCTCAACCTTTTGGAATTTTATGTCTTTAGGAAAATAACTAAATGAGAATAAAACAAAAGAAAATTAAATACAAAAAAATAACATGTCGTTTACGTATAGTTTACGCTTCGACTTGCAAGAAACTTTTAACTACAAAGTAAAGAGTTGAAATGTTTTTAAAAATAAAACAAAATTCTTTTAATTTTTTTTACAAAAAGAAAAAGAAAGTTTGAACAAAAATACACAGGACGTTCGGAGAATACTGCCACTTTAGTTGACTTTTTAATTTTTTTATTTGCAGGGCTTATTAAATTTGAAAAGTTTTTTTTCTTCTGTACTAGATTTTTTGGCAATATCAGAAAAACAAATGACTGTTTAGTAATAATATGAAAAAGCAAAGTTTTGAAAGCTTCATTGAATTTTGAATTTAGATTTTAAACATGTTAATTATTGCCACAGACAAGCAGAATTGATTTTATTAATTTGACGTCTTGAAAGTTCAAATAAAAATGATAGTTAGCAGCCGCTCAGTGTGAACAACCTGTATATTGTTGAAGTAAAGAAATATTAGAAAGAAACATTTGCTTTGTAATGAAAAATGTTTCCTTCCTTAATGTAGGACTTTTTAGCAATAATTATCAAACTAAATAAATGTGGAGTATGTATGTACAGGTGTCCCAACGGTGTGTTCTCCATATTTACTGACGATTTAAGCATCAATATAAATTTCAGAGGTTCTACTTTCATCAAATTACTTTTATCTATATAGAATGAATCGAAAAACAACATCGAAATTCGATGACTAAAAACAAAAAAAAAAACAAAAGGAGATCGGCGTTTCTGGAGGAGAGCAAATCAAATCGCCAATAGATAACAAAAGAAGAAACTGAATGAAGTCCGTTATAATATATTTTTATTTTATTTTTTAATTCATGTAATTGGTCGATAGCTTTGATTTCTCTGAGTTTTAAACTGAGACGATCGATACCTTTCATTTTTCTGAAGCTGAAATAGGAATTAGAAAAAAAAAAGAAATTCTCCGAACGTCAAAAAAAATCCCTAATTTTGCGGTACTGATATTTTTATTTATTTTGTTTTAACATGCAAGTGATCGGTAACTTTTATTTCTCTGAGTTTCAATCTGAGGTGGTGATCGATAGCTTTTGTTTTTCCGAGTTTGAAACTGAGGCAATCGATAGCTTTTGTTTTTGCGGAATTGGTATTTTTTTTAATACATGAAAGTGATCGAAAGCTTTTGTTCGATAGCTTTCGCTTTTTTTTTGAGCTTGCGATAAATTAAAAACGAAAATAATTTGTCAAAACTTAAAAAAAATCACCGAATTTTATAATCTTCTTAAATGAATTGATCGGTAGCTTTTGTTTTTCTGAGCTTGCAGTAAGTTAAGAGAAAATAATTTATCAAAGAAATTGCCAAATTTAGTTTTTGCGGGGTGTAAGTATTTAGTTCTCTTTCTAACATGTAACGTGTATGTATTTAGTTATTTACCGAAAGGTTTCTCGGAGTTTCAAAAAGAGTTGCAATCGATAGCTTTTGTTTTTCTGAAGTTGAAATAAATTAAGAAGAGAAAACAAATTCTTCTCGGAGCATCCAAAAAGATTCCCCAACTCTGTTTTTGCAGAATTGGTATTTTTTCTTAATTCATGAAACGGTTACGTAGCTTTTGTTTCTTTGGCGTCAAACTGAGACGCGATCGATAGCTTTTGTTTTTCTGAGCGTACAATAAATTAAAGGAGAAAAAAATTTGTCAGAACAGTTGAGAAAAACAAGAGAAAAGTAATTCTTTTGAGAATTTAAAAAAAATCTGCGAATTTTGTTTTTACTGACTGGAAATTTTCGTATTGCTTGAAAGCGATCGATAGTTTTTGTTTCTCTGAGTTTTAACTGAACGAATTTCGTTTTCATTCTTTACTTATGAATGCAGAGTTGAAACTGAGCAAACTTTTCTGCATTCACAATAAATTAGGAAAAGAAAGTGAAACAACTAAAAGAAACAAAAATATAATGAAATAGAAAAAAACAAAAACAATTTGATTTTCAAGATATTTGCGCCGAAAATCGTTGATTTTTCATTTGTTTTTTTGCTGCTTGCAAAAAGAAACAAAAAATAACGAAATACAAAGAAACAAATGAAAGCTTGATATACATATTTAATCGTCTGTCGAAAATCGCCGTTTTTTCTTGCATACAAAAAGAAACAAAAAAGTAATGAAATATTTAAAAAAAAAAACAAATGAAAGCTTGATTTGATTTTCAAATTTTTCCATCAGAACATTAAGTTTTCTTTTGCTTACAAAAGAAAGAAAAGAATAATGAAATGCAAAAAAAAACAAATAAGAGTTTCATTTTTAAAAGCTTGGCGCCGAAAATCGTCGATTTTCATTTGTTTTCGGCTTCTTTTTTGCTTCCTGAGAATTCTTTTAGTCGAATGTGAATCGTCTTTTGTTTTCTGTGCATCGGTTGTTTATTATTTCAGTTCACTTTTGTTTCTTCTTATCTAATTAATATATTTTTTTTTTGCCTTTTAGTTGTTGACGTTTTGATTTTTGTTTAAATTAATTTTTTGAAAACAAAAGAAAAATTGGTTTAGATTGTGTTTCGCTTTTTTCGCTTGTTCATCGCTTTTGACCAGTTTTTTAAACAAAACAAAATCGATCTAAATTGTATGTACAGGGAGATCGAAATTGATTGTCCTGATCCTACAATACTTTCCGTAAACTTGATATCCATATTTACATCTATCTCACTTGAAGGTTAGAACTAAAAGCAGTGACGTGCATAGAACATTCATGAAACTTATATCCAAACCTAACCTAATTAATAAATGACATAATTTTTGTTTAATCCCTGTGTTAACTTCATTTTAATAATTAGATGTAAATATCAAGCTCGTGGAAAGCAGTGCAGGAGTAGGACAATCAGTTTCGATCTCCCTGTAGTTAAGCTGTCTTCATTTTTTTTGTTGTTTACCGATCATGTACTGTTTTTTTTATATTTTTTTCCATCTCGCAACTTAATGTAGAATTTATTTTTCGTTTGCTTTTTTTTTCTTTTAATTCTTGACTTTTTGTTTTCCGTTTAAAATCTTTTCCTAATAAAACAAAAACTGACTTAGATTCAATTTCATTTTTTTCATTTGTTCATCATCATCATCGTTTTCTGTTAAACAATTTCTGAAAACAAAACAAAACTGATTTAGTTTTGTAGTAAAACTATTTGTCTTTTTTTTATTGATCACGTGTTGTTTTGTTTAATTTTTTTCCATTTAATTGTCGTTAGCATTTTTCTTTCTGTTTAAAAGATAAAAATAAAAAAATAAAACAAAACTGATTGAAATTCTGCGTTGCTTTCTATATTTGTTCATCGCTCGTCATCATTTTTTTAAATCAATTTTGAAACAAATCAAAATAGATCTAATTTTATTTAGATGAAACTATCGCCTTCATTTGTTTTTCTTTTGTTTCTTTTTTCTGATTTTGTATTGTTTCTTTAATTAATTGATTTTTTCCATCGAAGTGACACAACGTAATGTAAAATTTACTTTTTCGTTTGTTTTTTTTTTTCTACTTTTACTTGTTATAGTTTTCTTTTAACTAATCGAAACAAAACATTGTTGCGATTTGCACCATGTACCAATCGAGAATTTGACAAATTTGATGGGGGGTCTGATGGTTTGGGGTGGCATACAATTTAATGGTCGTACATACATAGTTAAAGCTGTTGCTTTCTTTTGTTTTTCATTTTTACTTTCGATCACAACTTAATGTAAAATTTACTTTTTGGTTTGTTTTTTTTTTAATCCTCGACATTTTGTTTTTAAATTAAGTTTGCTTAATTAAATTGTATTTATTGGCGTCAGTATCGATTCGATAATTTTTGTTTTAAAGTGAACATTGAATTTTGAACGAACTGTCGAAACTCGCGCCTGCGTATTGTTCGCAGCCGTCTAGAGGTTTCAGCTGTTCGTTCAATTTGGACCTATACTGACCCCGTCTATTTTTTATTTCGTGAGTAAAAAATCACAAATAAAGAATAAATTTTATAAAGCGTTTCACTCTTAAAATTGGCAGGAAATGGTCTTTTGGACTATATCTGTCACTTATACTTTTCGCTATCGCTTTTTAACATATCCATGTTGCCAAATGTATTTGTGCTTCATTTCTCCTTGTACTGCTCTTTCAAATGACTGTTTCTCTTTTTTCATTTTTTTTTGTTTCTGATAAATTTTCTCCATAATTCTAATTAGTTTGGGAAAAACTACGTTTAAAACCTACCTGAATACTTTCTTTTTTCATTGCCAGCGGTCGATTAACGCCGTGCAATTTGAAGTACAATCCACAAGCATTGCAAACAGGTTCACCAAGAGCATTCCTCCTCCACAACGAAGTGGTGCTCGTGTGGCAGTTCGTGCAGGTTAGCCCGACGCGTCTCGACGCCGACTAAAAACACAAGAAATTACAAAAAATAACATCCCCCGTCGAATCAGATACACACAAGTGAAATGTCTCAGATGCGACTGAAACACTTCCCGAAATATCGGATGATGAAAATGCATGCAGGTTAAGCAAATGAAAATGGAAACAAACCAGAGTATGGCAGTTGATGTACGCCAAAAATAATCAACACAAACCTGCGATACTCCGGTCCTGGGTATGATGGGGCCACTGCACACAGAGTAAGGTTGATTTACTTAAGAGGCGGGGGGGGCGGGTAATTATATGAATATAATTTGGCAAAAAATAGTTTTACTTAAGTGCCAGAATAGTTTGAAACGCGTAAGCTTGCTGTACAAGAAAGAAGAAGATAGAGGGTTGTAATGACCTACCAAGCGTCGACTTGATTTTTCCTCGGTGGTGTGCACAGGGGCACGAGTGGCCCCATTACTATACCCGTGGTAGTAGTTCTTGTAGAATTCAGCTACACCCCCGTGTCCCGGCTCCGCCGCCACTGGAACGCAAACAAAGGGGTTAATCAAGTAGAGTTCTAGAGGGGCGACAGTGTAGGGGGTGTTCAAGCAAGCAGCAGCGTAGCCTCGTCACCGGGGGTGCACGTGAGAATGATCGTTAGTGAATAGTAAGAGCTTTAAAGTACCAATCTACGAGGCTGCTTAACGAGCGGACGATTCATGCCGTTCATCTTGTGGTAGAGGCCACATGCGTTGCAGAGGTAATGACCGGTGCCGTCGCGACGCCATAAAGGGGTATCTATGGCACCACAGTTCACACATTCTCGCCCCTCGGTGAAATACTCCGCTGTTCTTGGATCAACTGTTTTTTTAAAAAGCATTAAACTATAATTAAGAGGAAGGCACAGAAAAAAATATATAAATTTAATTGCATTAACAACCCTTAAAATTACTTCAGGGTATTTAAGTTCACGTAGCTGTAGGTCTCTTCTTCTTCTTCCCTTAAATCTCTCAAGAGTGTTGATTTTAATCTTTTATCTCAGAATCTACCATCTTTCAGTTAAATTAAAATGGCATAAGTTAGTTTAAAACTGTATGTATAGGTGTCCTAGAATGACCTTCCAATTTTCAAAAGTGATACATAATTAGAGATATTTTCCTAAAAAAATAGTAGTGTCCGCACAAATATTCTTGGAACGAAATTATCACAGTGATTAAATTTTTTTTTATTTAATATTTCATTGCTTTCACATTTTTCTGAGTTTCAATCGAAAGTTTTTTTACAATTATTTAAATTAAACTAAAATAAAACAACTAATGGTGTCATCTGCTGAGTTAAAATTGAAGTAACGTCTTCTATTTTGCTTTCTACTTTATAATATAGTCTGAAATTTATTTATTATGTATTAGTTTCGCCACTTCTTGATTTATATCGGTAAATTGACGTCTTCGGACCTAGTGGCGCCATCTGTTTAGTTGCGTCGCTATTAAATTAATTAATTAATGCTGTCATTTCTATTGTTATCCTTTCAACGTTTTATGAATTTGGATTTGATTTCATTTTTTCATCTTATTTTTAATTAACACTGACCACTAGCGCCATCTATTGAGTTCCATCGGCATTAAGTCAAGTAACATTTAACTAGCATCGTTGTCGGCTTTCAATACATTCTGAAATTGACTTTTTTCATCAACTTTTATTACATGAATTTATATGAAATTAAAACATCGAACTTGTTAGCGCTATCTGTTTAGCGACTTTAATTCTGTGATAAAGCCTATATTGTCTGTTTAGTTTATTTTGAAATATTGTTTTTATTTCACTTTTTATTTATTATGTGAAACTAAAACTTGAAAACTTCCTGCGCCATTTGTTAAATTAGTGATACATTACTTCAAGGAATGTCTGCGATTTTGCCCTATTATTTTTTTTTAATAATCGTTTTCATTTAATTTTTTTATTTAAATTATTTAACTGATCTTTAAACTTCACAACATAATCTTAACTATCATTTTTATTTTATTTTTTTATTAAAATTATTTACGTCAAATTTAAACTTCGAACCTATTGAGTTATGACGATATTAGTTTAACTATATGCAAGAGTGTTCTAATTTTTTTTTTAATTTCATTTGAATTTTCGTTCTTATTTCACTTTTTATTAGGATTATTTACGCGAAATTTTAGTCTCCTAGTGAATTTTAACAACATTAATTCAAGTAACTTGTATCTTCTTTATATATTTGAAATTTCGTTTTTGTTTCTTTTTTTAATTAAAATTATTTACGCGAAAGTTTGTAAAACTTCGAACCTACTAGCGCCATTAATATAACTAATATCTGCGGGAATGCTCTTATTTGTTTAATAAATATTCATTTCGTTTTTATTTCGTGTTTTTTTTAGAATTTTTTACGAGAAATTAAAACTTCGAACCTCCTAGTGCCATCTATTGAATTATGACAACATTAATTTAAGTAAAGTCTACGATATTGCTCTTATTTTCTTGAAATAATCTGAAACTGTTCTCTAATATTTTTTTATTAAAATTATTTAGGTGAAATTAACTAAAACTTCGAACCCACTAGCGCCATCTGTTGAGTTATGGAGATATTAATTTAACTAATATCTGCGAGAATGCTCTTAATTCTTTAATAAATATGAAATTTCGTTTTTATTTCACTTTTTATTGGAATTATTTACGAGATATTAAAAATTCGAACCTCCTAGTGCCATCTGTTGAATTATGACAACATTAATTTAAGTAAAATCTGCGAGATTGCTCGCGTCTTCTTGAAATAATCTGAAACTCTTTTTAAATATTTTTTTAATTAAAATTATATAGACGAAATTAACCAAAACTTCGAACCCACTAGCGCCATCTGTTGAGTTATGGAGATATTAACTTAACTAATATCTGCGAGAATGCTCTTAATTCTTTAATAAATATAAAATTTCGTTTTTATTTCACTTTTTATTGGAATTATTTTCGAGATATTAAAAATTCGAACCTCCTAGTGCCATCTGTTGAATTATGACATTAATTTAAGTAAAATCTGCAAGATTGCTCGCGTCTTCTTGAAATAATCTGAAACAGTTTTTAAATATTTTTTTAATTAAAATTATATAGGCGAAATTAACCAAAACTTCGAACCCACTAGCGCCATCTGTTGAGTTAGGGGGACATTAATTTAAGTAAAGTCTGAAATATTCTTCATAACTTCTGAAATTTCGTTTTTATTTCTCTTTTTAATGAAAAATACGTGAAATTTTTTAAAACTTCGAATTTACTAACGCCATCTGTCGAGTTATGGAAACATTAATTTGATTAATATTTGCGAGAATGCTCTTAATTTTTTGAAAATTTGAAATTTCGTTTTTTTTTCACTTTTTAAATAAAATAATATTGAAACGATATTTTTTTAATTAAAATTATTTAGGTGAAATTAACTAAAACCCACTAGCGCCATCTGTCGAGTTTTGGAGACATTAATTTAAGTAAAGTCTGCAGTATTCCTCGTAACTTCTTCAAATAATCTGAAATTTCGTTTTTATTTCTTTATTTGAAATTATTTACGTGAAAGTAACTAAAAATTCGAATCTACTAGCGCCATCTGTTGAGTTATGGAGACATTAATTTAACTAATATCTGCGAGAATTCTCTTAATTTTTGTTAAATATGAAATTTTAATGGAATTATTTACGCGAAATTAATCTTCGAACCTCCTAGCGCCATCTGTTGAATTATGACAACATTAATTCGAGTAAAGTTTGCAATATTGCACGCGTCTTTTCGAGATGTTCCAAGAATTTTGTTAAATTTTGTTTACCGACGCCAGCTATTAATTTATGGCGATATTAATCGATGTGATATAATTAATTCATAAAAACTTAGATTTGTCACCTAGTGATCTTGACAAATCTTTAAGCTTTTATTAATTAATTTTACTAAGTAATATCCAATGGAATAACTCGCCGAGAAATATAATTATTAATTTAACTTATGAAATAATAATAAATAAAGGTTTCTATATTTGTTTTCTTTATTTTTTTTTCTTTAATTATCCGTATATTAATTGTGGCAAAGACAGCGAAATTTTCTCGCGCAAGAATGAATAGGCAACCTAACTAACACATTTGTAGTTTCATTAAAGAAAGTAATGGAAATCTTTTCGTTTAATATTTCTTGTTTCAACTCAAAACTTGCTCGTTCTTTTATAAAAAAAAGAATCTAACTAGAAAACTTGTGGTTTTCAAGCAAAAAACAATTTATGACATCACGGATTCACTTTTAAGTATAGTAAGATTTGGATGCACTCGACGTATGGAATAAAATGAGATTTCTTCATGGCAGACACTTTCGTTTCTGCAAACAACAATTTTCCCGCGAAATGCCGGGATTTTGCCGAAGGCATAAAGTAGGTATGTATAAACACTTCACCGAATTTAAAGACCCCCAGACACGGAAAACGCCTTATCGCGAGCAAATATTTAAATAAAACGTATTAATAAATACGAACTTGAACGGCGGAGATAAGGAACTCATATTTTCCGCTCCTCATTACAATCGACACATCCAACTGAATGTTAACTTATTTAAAATTCAAAATATCACTATCGTTAGTTTTGGCGTAAGAAGTTTTGATCAAAATTTATTCCCTTAATTTTAAATTTTTTATTACATTTTTTTATACATTTCCCTATTAAAGAAATTCGTAGTCTTGCATTTGTTTGTTTGTTTATTAATATCATTCATTTCTATTTGTTTTATTGCTGATCGCCTTTATACCTATATTGTCCTCCCAAACATAATTTTGGAAGGCTAAATAATTTTGGCCATACAGACCACTGTGCACCGCCCCCATGAAAATTTCGGGTCACTTTTCCGCAATTTTCGGAATTTTGAAGGGTTTAATTACCACATGGGCACACCATTACAAGCCAATCTTATGTGACCGAAAGTTCGTGAAACAAAAGAAAGGGAAAAATGGGCCGAGGCCGACATAACATCCCCTCACCCAAGTTGGTTTTGAATTTTTTGATTGGTCTCCCTATTCTCCAAGCGATTATTTTTTATTTCCTAAGCCAAAGGAACAACATTTTTTGATATTGGCTGGCAGGAGGAGGAAATGATTTTTTTCCGAAGGCATCAAAGCTCCAAAGGTATTATTAACCTTTTAGGAGATTGTGTTATTTTGCCACAGCAAAGCTCAATATTAAAGAATTATTTTTATGATTGCTTTAGCTGTTTGTCCTTCAAGTAGGAAGCATTTGTTTCTACAGTTTTATGAACTGCCTTACGTATGCATAATAACCTTTTAGCAGGTTATATTCAAAAATAAAATTATTTGAAACGTCCCACTCGTTCCATTCTATGTTAGTGAACACTCCTCGAATGTACAAGTAAAAGCCCAATGGAGATGACACCCAACGATGCCACCTCTTTACAATCAGTTTTGTAAATTGAGAAGGCAGTCTTTTCAATTTTCTAGTTTTCTTAGATTGGAATGAATTTTTAGCTTGTTATGGTGCTTTGTACTGCGTTCATGGAAGATTACGTAGCGAATCAAGATTAGATTTCAATCCCGTATGTCCAAAGTGATTTGTTTCTTCAAAAATGGATCCCATGAGCCAATTTAGTTCTTTTGCTTTCAGACCTAGTCTTTCTAATTAAGCTGAGAAGGTGTGATCCCAACAACTTCATTCTGGAGTAGAGCAACTTGTTTGATGATACCTGAAGGGCTTGTTCTTTCAAGAGGGTAAAAACTTGGGTTGTTTTTGACCTCGATCTTTCACTTTTCTAACCACACTTCGATGAGGTTTATACGTCTTTGGCGATTGGTTGAGGTTACCAAAAGAACTACGTTACTGTTGGTCCTAAGTGGGTCAGCTCCGTACAGTACATACAGTTTTGGACCTCCTGGCAGGCTCCCTTGTGGTACCCCTGACAATACTGGAAAACGGTTAGAGATTTCTCCATTGATGACCATCGTCTGAAACTCTGAAATCGACTTTCACGGTTGAAATATTTCTTTTTTTTTGTAAAAAGGGGGATAAATACAAAAATTAATCTATTTTTTTCCTTAAATTGCTTGTCTTTTGAGTCTGTTTCTCCTTAAATCGATTGTCTTTTGTTTTGCTTGACCGATTGATTTTTTTTAAAGGATTCTTTTGTTTTGTTTGGTAGTTACCTGTCTTTTTTGGTTCCTTTCTTTTGCTTTTTTTTTACATTTCACTTCAGTTCAAAAGTCTAAAATGTTCTTAATTCAATTGTCCTTGGTTTGCCTGCACGTGTCCTTCTTAAATCGATTGTCTCTTATTTTGTTTGAATCTGTTTTTTTTTCTTAATCCGATTGTCTTTTGTTCTGCTTATCAATTAATTGTTTTCTTTTTACATTTCTCTACTTATTCAAAAATCTATTACCTTCCTTTTGCTCGAATCCGATTCTTCATAAAGCGATCATCTTTTATTTTGTTTGAATCCGTCTTAAATCTTAAATCGATTATCTTCTGTTTTGTTTGGCAGTTAACTGTGTTTTTAGCTCTTTTTTTATTTCGTTTATTTCGTTATTTTTTTAATTTCTTTTCTTTCTATTCAAAAATATATTGTTTTCCTGAATCGATTGTCTTTGTTTTGCATGAATCTGTTTTTTCCTAAAACGATTGTCTTTTATTTGCCTTGAAACTGACACTTTTGTTTTGCTTCGTCAGTTAACTAATTTTTTGCATTTCTCTTCTATTTAAAAATCCAAAATTTTCATAATTCGATTGTCTTTGGTTTGCTTGAATTTGTTTCTACCTAAATTCTCTTATTTCCTCTGAATCTGTTTTTTTCTTAAATCGATTGTCTTTTGTTTTTTATAGCAGTTAGCAGTGTTTTTAGCTCTTTTGTTTTGTTTCGCCAGGTGTTCTTTTATTAGTTCTTATCTATTCAAAAATATATTGTTTTCCTAAATCGATTGTCTTTATTTTGCATGAATCTCTTTTCCTAAATCGATTCTTTTATTTGCCTTGAAACTGTTTTGTTTTCTTTAATCGATTGTCTTTAGTTTTGCTTCGTAACTGTCTCTTTCGGCTCTTTTAATAATAAAGTCTTTATTAACCATAAATTTTGTTTTACTTTCCTTGAGTCTGGTAGTTTTTAAATCGATTTTCTTTTGTCTTGCTTAGTAGTTAACTGTCACTTTTGGTTTTTTGTTTTATTTCGTCAGTTAACTATTTGTTTTTTTTGCATTTCTCCATTAATTCATAAATCGAATATCTTCTTAAGTCGATTGTCTTTGGTTTACTTGAACCCGTTTCTTTCTAAATCGATTGTCTTTTGTTTTGCTTGTTTTCTTTTTTGGCTCTTTTGTTTTGCTTCGTCGGTTAACTATTTTTTTTGCATTTCTCTTCTATTCAAAAACCCAAAATTTTCTTAATTCGATTATCTTTGGTTTGCTTGAATTTGTTTCTTCCTAAATCGATTGTCTCTCTTATTTCCTCTGAATCTGCTTTTTTCTTAAATCTATTGGCTTTTGTTTTGCTTGGAAGTTAGCTGTGTTTTTTGGCTCTTTTATTTTGTTTCAACAGTTAATTGTTTTTTCTTGCACTTTGCTTTTGTTTTCCTTGAATCTGGTTTTTCTTAAATCATTTATCTTTTGTTTTGCTTCTTCAAGAATCTAATATCTTTTTAATCTACTCGTAGTGAATAAGTTTTTATTTTTTAATCGAATCTCTTTTGTGTTTAAGTCCTTAATCGTTTGTTATTTTTTACTTGTTTATACCTCTTTTGTAAGGAGAAATAAAAACAACTATTTAGTTTCTTCTCGATCGATTGTTTTTTTTGTTTTGTTTCATCACTTCACTGCTTCTTTGCATTTGTTCATCGATCGACACATTCCTTCACTATTCACACTCATTATTCCGTTGGTTACTCAGTTTTCTTTTTCTTTAGGTTTGTAAAAGCAAATTCGTTTCCTCGTCAACAAAAATCTCGTGTTTTACTTCTTCACTTGATTTATCCTGCATAAATCAAGCATCGCATTTCTTGAACGTTCAAGTAAAAAAAATGTTGGCGGTTGTGAAACTCAATACTTGTAAGAATTAGGCGCCACTTAATTTTTTTTTCTGCGTGCGGATTGTGCGTCCGTGGGTGGTATCGCTCGCAGAGGGATGACATCCACACATAAATTCCGAAACACTTGTAAAATTCTGACACGACACGTATGGTCACAATAATTTATGTGCTCCTCTTCCAGCTCTTCTGCAATTTATCTCCGCGTGTTTTTGTGGAGTTTTTTTTTGGACGCGAGGAAAATATCACCCTCGACCGTCGACGTCAACAAATCAATAAAATTCGTGCGCGTAAAATTGGAAGAAAAAACATTTATGTCCTCAACCACCAATCAATTTTACTTTTATAGGTTAAAAAATAAAATTTACGACGGAGGAGTGTAAATGTTACACTTTTTTTTAAATTTTATTAGTCTCCTAAAATCATACAAAGAGTAATACAGTAGAACCTCGATTAATCGATGCAAAATAAAAATTGGAATTTGGGCGAACATATTTTGGCTAATAGCGACGTGATTAATCGGGGTTCTACTATAGTAAAAAGAAAATGATTTCGTAATAAAAAAAAATTAACTTTATATTCGACCCTCATCTCTTCCGGATCTGTTAACAAACGCTTCATTTGTATCAAGTGTTACGGCATGAAGCAGATCTGAAGGCTTTTAAAACAGTCTCAAACCTGAAGCGACATCCTAAGTGGGTCCCTTTATGTTTTACCGAAAATTTCATTGCTCTTTAGCTTTAAACGCAAAGTTATTAAAAATTTCGAAGGAGAAATGACGACGTAATCGTGATGGAGAGTAATAATATTTACGTCTGTGTCTAATTGTAAGAATCATCCAAATCCAAGAATGTGTGACTATGACAGACAGACCTACCTATATACCTATATACATCATGCAAACATAGAATCTGAAAGAAACGACTTATCAGCACATAATAATAGCAGATGGCATGATTACTCTGCTAAAAAGCTAATTAATATGCACATGCCACTTTTAATAGAATGCTTCCTAAGCATCACAGTGCCTATTTACTATTTTTTATCGAGATGGCGTGTTCATAATAAAAATATTATGCTCTATCTTTGTCATCAGTTAGCTTTGAACGGTAATTTTTTTTGGGTTGCATTAATCAAAAGAGTCAAATTTTTGCTTTAACTTTTTTACGTGTTTTGAAAAGAAGAGTTGAATGAACACTGCTGTTCAAAAAAAAAGCGTCCTTTAAATTTAAAAACTCTAAGGCGCTAGAATGGAAGAAACTAAGGTAACTAAATAATAATGACCAAATCGTACGTCAAGTGTGTTGGGCAGTGCCGTAACAAATAGGGGGGTTTATTGTATCGATGAGCGCCAGAAAGGTCACAAGATACAAGCAACAGTTATTTATTGTTATTAAAGTAGATTCTTATACGATGAAAATTGGATAATAAATTATTTTAACGGACAGTAAAAATTCGCATTATCGCTCTAAGTTTCACTATCGGTTGAAAGTTAACGATCGATTTTGTTGATTACTGATCAATTGAAGATAATTTATGTCATGCACTTAAAATACGCCAAATACAAATGTTGCACAAATGATTTTCTGACGAAATATGAAAGAGCACATTCAAATCGATCGATTTATGCTATTTTTGAGTTTTGTTCGATCAATTTTATTGATTAATTATGATTGAAAACGGGCGCTCCCACGACTTCAGATATTCAAGACAGCGTCAATAATAAATGCACATAACTTCTTATGCAAATATTGCACAAGGAAATTTCTAATAAAATATAAAAAAGCACAATCAAATCAATCGATTTATGCTACTTCTGAATTTTGGCCGATCGATTTTATTGATTAATTACACTGCACAACAGCATTTCTGTTGCATCCAATATTATTCATGATCATTAAATAAAATATTGGCTCTCGTTGAAAAACTACAGTTTTATTGCAACAGCTCTAGTTTTTGAAATATCGAGCAAAGATAGTTTTGACAACAAATGAGAGATTTTGAAATTTAACATTTTACTAAGTAATTTTAAAGAGATAAAAACTTTCTTTTATAAGATTGGCGAGTCCTTTGAGAACTCCTTTGAAAATTCCAACAATAGTCAGCATCTCAACGGTCTTGATAGCGTTCTTCCATAATTCGAATGTCCTGATGGAACCTTTTTCCCTACTCCTCGCTTAAATCACATAAATTTTCAGGAAAATGGCCTAGATGACTATGGAGAAAGTGAACCTTGATGCTCACATTGCAACCAAGCTATTGGTAGTTAGTTAACATGTCGTCAACCAGCTGGGAATAGTTTTCTGCTTTATTATTTCGGAGAAAGTTATTGGTCAAAAATTCCAAGCGTTTTTCTCAACATTGTTCATAGAAATTATAAAATTCGAACCTTTTAAAAGCTTCCTGATCTGTGGACCATCAAAGATGCCAGCTTTCAGCTTCTCAGAACTTAAACTTGGAAATTTCCTTGAAATATTTTTGAAAAATCCCCCATTTTTGCTCAAAGCCTTGACATATTGTTTCATTAATCCTAGCTTGATATGGAGGGGAGGCAGTATAATGTGATCTCTTGCTACTAACGGAACGTTAACAACATTGTGCTTAAGAGGAATCAAAGCTTCTCTTACAGGCCAGCCTTTCCTAGTCCAATGTTCATTCTGAGCCATAGTATCCCATTATCATATTTTGAGTATCCACTTTGTTGACCCAAAAGTAAGTTGACCATTTTCAAGTCAACACATATCAACCATTTATGTTCTTCGTACTTAATTTTGTTCAGGACCAAGGAAATAGTAGGATATTGTTCCTTCACTTTGGTGGAATGCGTATTGGGCAAAGAACCAAGCTTATTATCCTTATTTAGAAGAACCATTTAAAACTGCGCTTGGAAGGATCTATAAAAAGGAGTCGGTCGTTAGGACCGTACTCTTCTAAACCCATTGCAGCCATCAGACCTCGAATATCACTGAAAAATACTCTATAGAAAAAAAAAGGAACTAAATATTTTCCTCTAGTGCGGTAATATGAAACTTTTGTGTCATTTATCAGCGGATTTCTCTGTTTCAATCGTGAAGCTAGTAATTCAGACACACCTTTTGACAGATTAAGGTCGTTTTGGTTGAATGGTTTTGATGAATTTAGGGAATCTTCCGGATCGAAGTCACTGTCTTCATTTTCAAATGACTCTATGTCCTGGCTACAATCTTACCCGTAAATCTTACCCTGCTACTTTGCAGAGTTAGTTCAAGTGACCTTCGAAAGACTATACCGGCTCGATCTATGTCGGCATAGTGTTGGATTCATCACTGAAGTTGGCCTAACTAAACCCTTTTCCTCTGATCCTCTAATCTATTGCGGAACCGCCAAGGGGCATTACATCACGATAGCGACCTTGTCCTTATATGATTCTTCTGTCTTCTTTCTCTTCCTTTTCTTTGATTTTGAGTATATTTTCAATCATGGATGCTGTTGACGTCCAACTGGTGCTTCCTTCAAGTTAATTATTGTTTCTGGTGTCAAAGAATATTTAATTTCCTAGAGTAGCTTATTTTGGACATTTGAAGAAAGAGAGGTAGTTAGACAGTTCACGCCATATCATTGGCGTAAGGAATTTAAGAAAGCTTCTTTTTTTTAATTGCCCATAAGCGCAAAGATTCAACACAAATTTTACATACTAAATTAGGACACCAGGTCTTGTTTTGTGTATCTAGGGGAAATCCAAAGTATTCAAAATAAGTTCCTTTTACAAACTGCGATATCTTGAGACGGTTTTCTTTAAACATGTATTCACCACAAATGAAAGAAAAATATTCCGAATTATTCACACGCCTTCTCCAAGTCGACGCCAGATCACTAGACTGACAGAAACTCACTAATTGAAATGTAGTTGCTAGAAATATTGGTAAAGCTTCCAAAAAAGTTTTATTTCGATGTCATATTAATTCGAACTGAAGATGTTTTTGGATTCAACGCCTTCTGTTTATTCAAAATCAACATAAGCAGCTCGTATAATAGATGAAACGATCAATTTGGTTGTGCGGTGTTATCGATTGAAAACGGGCGCTCCCACGACTTCAGGTATTCAAAACAAATACACATAATTTTTATGCAAATGTTGCACAAAGAAATTTTTAGGTTTCTCCTTTTTTTCCTTCTTTTTGGTATATTTACATCATCTTATTCCGCCTTCTGTCCACCCCCACGGCGTTCCGGACGCTTTACCTGAGTTTGGTACCGGAGGCTAGCTAGAGAAACCATCGTTGTGAAACGGTTCGATTAATGGCGTATGCGTATCCGTTTTGGTCCGCCATCTTAGGGTTGGTCACCTGAACAAGAGAGGATACCACTTTAACGCCATCGAAGTGGTAACTGAGAGTGACTCCCTCCTGGTGTTCGCTTTTTCGTTGAAACGTAGCAAAAATATTCTTTATAAAAACCCCTGCATCTTCTCAAATATTTTGATCCCCTCGGTATATGACAACAGGTAAGAAACTGAGAAATCAATAATAAAGATGTTTCCTGTATGTATCCTACTTTCTGCCGGTCACTGTCTAGATAAAGGGTGACACTGGATATATATTTATTTTAAAATATCTCCCAAATACGCATTTGATTAATTATTAAAAGTCATTGAACGGTTTCGTAGTCTCTTATACTTATTTCTCTTTGAAAATAGATGCCAACATCTACACTGTGTCCCGATTTCGAGGCTCACTATTGGTATTTCGGTTATTAGAAGAGATAGAGGAACGATTAAATGGGGAATGTTTTGCAGAATTCAATCCTCGTGACAAATCTCATTTCAAATTCACCATAACTTTTTAAATTTGAAGATAAATTTAAAAAACCAAAATTTCCCAATTTCAATTTTTCTTAATAACTCGATAACACTTAATGTGACCTCTTTTAAAGTTTTACAATATTCAGACACTTTTTTAAGACAAAGTTTTTGACGTAAACAAAACCCCCGATTGTCATTTGTTTTCAAGTTATTAGTGCTAACTTTTGTTTTTCTTATGGCAGCCATTTTGGATTTTCGGTTAGATAGAGAGTCTTTAATAAGAGCTTTTCAACGATGTACAACATACCCCAAAAAATTTTTATTTGTAGGGGAGATATTAACAAAAACATAAATGTATCTCTAATATGAAATTAGTAGACTATGAAATGGCCTACTAATTTCATAACAAATTAACAAAAACATAAATTAACATAATTAACAAAAACATAAATTAATCTCTAATATGAAATTAGTAGGTTATGAAATGAGTTATTAAGAAAAATTGAAATCGGGAAATTTTGGTTTTTCAAAATTATCTTCAAATTTAAAAAAGTTATGGTGAATTTGAAATGAGATTTGTTGCGAGGATTGAATGGTGCAAAACATTCCCCATTTAACCGTTCCTCTATCTCTTCTAATAACCGAAATACCAATAGTGAGCCTCGAAATTGGGACACAGTGTATATTCAATTCTGAGACACCCTGTATAGTTTATTAAAGCAAATAATTATATTTTGTTTATACCTATATTGTCCTCCCAAACATAATTTTGGAAGGCTAAATAATTTTGGCCATACAGACCACTGTGCACCGCCCCCATGAAAATTTCGGGTCACTTTTCCGCAATTTTCGGAATTTTGAAGGGTTTAATTACCACATGGGCACACCATTACAAGCCAATCTTATGTGACCGAAAGTTCGTGAAACAAAAGAAAGGGAAAAATGGGCCGAGGCCGAGATAACATCCCCTCACCCAAATTGGTTTTGAATTTTTTGATTGGTCTCCCTATTCTCCAAGCGATTATTTTTTATGTTCTAAGCCAAAGGAACAACATTTTCTGAGAATGGCTGGCAGGAGGAGGAAAGGATTTTTTTTTCGAAGGCATCAAAGCTCCAAAGGTATTATTAACCTTTTAGGAGATTGTGTTATTTTGACACATTGAAGCTCAATATTAAAGAATTATTTTTATGATTGCTTTAGCTGTTTGTCCTTCAAGTAGGAAGCATTTGTTTCTACAGTTTTATGAACTGCCTTACGTATGTATAATAACCTTTTAGCAGGTTATATTCAAAAATAAAATTATTTGAAACGTCCCACTCGTTCCATTCTATGTTAGTGAACACTCCTCGAATGTACAAGTAATAGCCCAATGGAGATGACACCCAACGATGCCACCTCTTTACAATCAGTTTTGTAAATTGAGAAGGCAGAGTCTTTTCAATTTTCTAGTTTTCGTAGATTATAATAGGGGCGGTTGAAGTAGATTAGATTGGAATGAATTTTTAGCTTGTTATGGTGCTTTGTACTGCGTTCATGGAAGATTACGTAGCGAATCAAGATTAGATTTCAATCCCGTATGTCCAAAGTGATTTGTTTCTTCAAAAACGGATCCCATGAGCCAATTTAGTTCTTTTGCTTTCAGACCTAGTCTTTCTAATTAAGCTGAGAAGGTGCGATCCCAACAACTTCATTCTGGAGTAGAGCAACTTGTTTGGGGGTAAAAACTTGGGTTGTTTTTGACCTCGATCTTTCACTTTTCTAACCACACTTCGATGAGGTTTATACGTCTTTGGCGATTGGTTGAGGTTACCAAAAGAACTACGTTAGTTGCAGATTTCGCTGGGCTTACTGTTGGTCCTAAGTGGGTCAGCTCCGTACAGTACATACAGTTTTGGACCTCCTGGGAGGCTCCCTTGTGGTACCCCTGACAATACTGGAAAACGGTTAGAGATTTCTCCATTGATGACCTTGGTTTCGAATTGTTCTTGTGCTTGCGGGTTTATTAATAATAACGCAGTTGTGTTGCCCTCTTAAAGAAACTGCCAAATTAATTGTGGGTTTCTTTTCAGAACATTTTATGATCCTATTGTACAAAAAGTAACATGTACGAGTTCATTCATGTCGGCATGTCGGGCGAGAGGATTCTTGAAGGTTTGCCTTGCCCAGGTAGACGTTATATATTTGTAAGGAAACCATGACGAATTGACACGTTTACCTGGGCGGAAATGTAGCGTTAGTTACTTAGACACGCATACCGGATATGTTTCAGTGCAGCCACCACTTAGACGTGCACTTGTGTTTTATCAGTGAGACGCGTGCCACTCCGATCCTTTGCATTTACCAGTCGCTCTAATCTCTGTCTGGATTGATCTATTACAAGAACATTCTTTTAGTAGTAATCTGACACAACTGCGCGCATAGAAAGTTTCCAATTTTTTTTCTGTCCTTTTGGTTTTTTTGTTTTAGGTGAAAATCATTTTCTTTTGTTATGTTATCACCCCAGGTAGTATTGGCTTCGGTTGAGGGAACGAAACATTTTTTTTCTAAAATTTCTTTTTTAGATTTAAAAAGTTTGATGTTGGGAAAAATTTAGTAAATTCAAAAGCATGATTTTAGAATTACTTTGCCTTATCAATTCCAATTCCTTAATTGTTGATTGGAATCAATCATCAAGAGTAGATATATAAAAAGTTATTTCCGATGATGTTATTCCGTTCGCTCTTAATCGTAATTCCAAACTAAAAATATCCAGAAAACACTGTTAACAGTAACAACAGAGATAGCAGGGAGTTATTAGCAAGCAGCGATAACTCTAAACAAATATTTTTCATAAGCGATATATAAAAATATTCTCTTAGATGATCAATAACGGTGATTAATGCGTAAATAACTCGCTGAATCAGTCCCAGTAAGATGCTGAAATATGTGGACTCTGCGGCCTAGGTCAGGGTTGGTATCAATGGCAGACAAAGTAATCTGCAGTATTTTTTTCGATAACAGGATTTTGGCTTTTTTTGATTTCGTTGTGACGTTATGGTTCATATCAAATCGTTGTTTGCGTGCGGCTCGTTAGCGAGATAAGTGTGCAGAAGACGTTTCGAAACGACGACTTTCGGAAAATTTAACGCAAAAATCAAAAAGATTTATTTGTTTGTCGTGACTGTTTTTAATTTGCGATTTAAGAGGCACTGACCGAACACCACTGAACCATTTCGAATTGATCTTAAGACCTTTTCGTTTTGTTTTTCATAAAATGAAGCAGCGCTTGAGCGAATCTTCAGAGAATATATGTCCAAATAAATTTTTGATAAAAGTAGGCCGTGAAAAACAAAACATTTGTCAGAGATTACAGCATTTTACTTGTTTAGTTGTCAACTAGACAGTTTGAGTTAACCTATATCATTGAACAATCAGTTTTTGCATTATTCTGATGAAGAAGCTTCTGCAATACAAGCAGAAAAAACAAATGATTAATTGATGTTCAATATCCGAAGAATTTTGAACAAAACTCCCTAGAAGGTTTTCTAGTTTATGACATACGTATTCATTTCCATGGTCTTCTTTATCCGAAATATATTTCGAAAATCAGTAAATTGACGAAACGTAAAGCATAATTATCCTGAAAAAGCTATCAACATGCAGCGAAACGTCGATGGTTGTATCTTAATTTTACAAATTGCCCGATCAATTATAATTAAAAATTTTATGGAATAGTTTGAAACGCAACATCCTGCGATCACTTTTTGACACAACTTTGTAAAGCTTCTGCTGACGAGGCCCCAAATAGGGCCGAAACAGCTGCACAGAGGATGCTCGAGGCGTCCACTGCAATCAAAACCGATTTGCAACAAAATTTTTAAAAATTTTATAATTTTCAACGTATAAGAAAGTGCTTCGATATCATTTCACCTAAAAGTTTGCAATTCTCAGTTGTTTTATTACTGAAAATGTCAAAAAAGTGAACTCACACTCATCCGCTTTTAATTTCGAGATATTCCAACATAACTCTTGTTATTTATTCTTTTTTTATTTCAATTTCAAGACTTAACCGTATTTAAAATAGTGTATTAACCTTATTTCACTTTGAGGTCCTTTTATTTTGCTTTGTCTCTTTTTGCTTAGTGTTTTGTTATTTCCAATTTGTCTTTTATAAATCGAAAAGTGAGCAGAAAATAAAACAAAAAACATAACACTTGACAATCTAGAGTTTGCTCGACTTTTGTTTGTCTGCCTGCTTTTTGACAACACAGTGACGCGTAACGTTTTTGTTTCTTGTTAGTGTACACCAATGCATACTTTTTTGCAAAATACACTTTAATGCAATTTGAAATGTTTATGTGGTAAGTCAATATGAATGACTATGATTCGTATTGACACATTATCAAAGGTTTCATTAAAGGATATTTAAAAAAGAGTGTACACTACTGTACACCAGTGCAGGACAACAAATAAACCTAATATTGCTAGGAGCGCTCTTGTTTGTCTTTTGTTTTGCTTTTTTCGTTCTCATTGAGTACAGGAAAATTCGTGTTTTGTTTCCGATTACATATTGAAGTTCAACGACCTTTTTATAATCATTCGCCTTTTGTTATCAACTAAAAATTGAAAGTCAATTATTTTAATGATCACTTCAATTGTTTGCCCTTCAAGCAGAAAGCGGCAGTCATTTGTTTTTTTTTTTATAAGTTTTTATTTCCTGCTAACGCGTGACATATTTGTTTCTACTTTGGTTTTTATTTTTATTTTTCGCAAAATGCGCTTTAATGCAATTTGAAATCAATATGGATGAGTTTGATTCGTATTGACACATTATCAAAGAATTTAGGCTTCATTATATGATATTTTCAAAAAAAAAGTGTACACTAGTGTACACCAGTGCAGGACAACAAACAGACCTAATGTTGCTACGAGCGCTCTTGTTTGTCTTTCGTTTTGCTTCTTCTTTTCGTTTTCATTGAGTACAGGAAAGTTCGTGTTTTGTTTCCGGTTACATATTAAAGCTCAACGAGCTTTTTATAATCATTCGTCTTTTGTTATCAAATAAAAATTGAAAGTCAATGATTACTTCAATTTTTGCTCCTTAAGCAGAAAGCGGCAGTCATTTGCTTTTTTGTTTTTATTTCCTGCTTTTTCAATTTCAATAATTTTTTTTGTCATAATTAGGCGTTCAGTATTGAATATTTTTTTCCTATAATTATTTCGATTGTTTGTCCTCTAAATAAGAAGCGGTAGTCTTTTGTTTCTTTTCTTGTTCTTGCCTTGTGTATCTACATTGTTTTTATTTCCTATCATTTTTATAGTCAATCGTTTTTGCCAGAATCAAGCTCCACATTCAAGAACTGTTTTTATAATTACTACAAATTTTTGTCATTCAAGTAGGAAGCGATAGTGTTTTGTTTTTTTTTTCGTTTTTCTTTGTTTTTGACGTTTCTACTTTGTTGCTTGATATTTTCATTTTCTTCTCTGTTTTTTCTGTTCACAACGATATTTTTAGCAGTTTGTATTTTTGTTTCTATTTATATTTTATGCAATTTTGTTTTTCAAGAATTACTTTGAAATTACTTGAAATTATCTTTCACTTTTTGTTTCTTTTCGTTTTCTACTTTTGTTTTCTCCTAAATAATAAAAGCTCAATTTTGAAATGTAGGTTCCATAATTACGTCCATCCTTTTGATAATTGAGCGACAGTCATTTGTTCTTTGGTTTGTTTTATTTTTTGACGTGCGGCATGTTTGTTTCCGCTTTGCTTTTGTTTCCCACTATTTTCATTTTCATCTTTATCATAGTATTTCGTCTTTATTATTTAATTTGTTCGCAACTACACTTTACAAATTTTTATTTTTTTTATTTTATTTTTTAATTTTGAATTTTAATAATTTTGCTTTCACGATCGGTTATCTTTTGGTTTGGAATTTTCATTGAAAGTATCATTCAATTTTTGTTTGCTTTGTTTTCAAGTTTTGTTTCCCAATAAATGACAGAAGCTCAATCTTCTATAATCACGTCAATTGTTTTTATCTATTGATTACTGAGCGATAGTCATTTGTTCTTTGGCGTTTGTTTCTACTTTGTTTTTATTTCTTGCCATTTTCATCTTTATTTTTTTTTGTTCTCAACGATATTTTAGCAATTTGTATTTATTTTAGGCAATTTTGAATTTCAAGAATTGCTTTTGAAATCATTGAAATTATCTTTCATTTTTTATTTCTTTTCGTTTTTCACTTAAATAATAAAAGCTCAATGTTGAAAGGTTACTTCTATAATTACATCCATCTTTTTGATTATTGGGCGCGACAGTCATTTGTTCTTTGGTTTGTTTTATTTTTTGACGTGTAGCATGTTTGTTTCTGCTTTGTTTTTTAGTTACTACTATTTTCATTTTCATCTTTATCAATATTATCTCGTCTTTATTATTTATTTTGTTCGCAACTACATTTTACAAATTTTTATTTTTTTTTAATTTTATTTTTCAATTTTGAATTTTAATAATTACTTTTGTGATCAGTTATCTTTTGGTTTGAAATTTTCATTCAAAATATCATTCAGTTTTTGTTTACTTTTGTTTTCAACTTTTGTTTCCCAGTAAATGACAGAAGCTCAATCTTCTATAATCGCGTCAATTGTTTATTTATTGATCACTGAGCGATAGTCATTTGTTCTTTGACGTTTGTTTCTACTTTGTTTTTATTTCCTGCCATTTTCATTTTTGTCATTTAAGCAATTGTTTTCGTTTTGTTTACAGCTACTTCGGATATTTATTTATTTTTCAAAAAAAATATATGCAGTGTTAAATTTCAACAATTACTTTTATGATTAGTTGTCGTCCGTTTTAGGTTCTGAGTTGAAATTGTCATTCGTTTTTCGTCTTGTTTTGTTTTCAACTTTTGTCATCGACTAAAAATAAATGAATCTCAATATTGAAGAATTATTTCTATAAATAATTCAGTTGTTTGTCCTTCAAGTAGGAAGCAGTAGACTTTTGTTTTATTTATTTTTGCGTTGTTTGTTTCCTACGGTATTTTTCTTTCTTGGCATATTTATTATAGTAGCTCCTTTTTTTTGTTTGCAAACATATTGGAAATTTAATATTTATTTTATGCGTTTCTTTCTTTAATTTCAACAATTGTTTTCATGATCAGTTGTCTTTTGTTTTCGATTCTGCATTGAAGTTACCATTCGCTTTTGATTTGTTTTTCTTTTCGTGTTTACAACTACCTCGGAATTCTATTGTCTTTACTTCTGCATTGTTTATTTTTTGCGATTGCAATTATTATCAGTTAACTTATGATTAATTTGTTTAAGCTAACATAACATATCATAAAATCTTGAAGGAATTGTGAATCTAATTCAGCGAAACGTCGATAAGTGAGCAACTCTTAAGGCGTCTGAAAAATTATGTTCAAATTTATTACAGTAATTTTAATTAGTAAGAACCTACTTTATTGAGACTTTCGTTTGTTTATTTTGTTCGATTTTGATTCTCCATAATTGTATTCATTTATTGCCGTTGATTGTTCATTTTAATTTTGAAAATTATAAGTTGCATTTGTCATAATTATTATTTTTGTTTAACTTTTTAAAATTGCTGTTCAAAAAAAATTGATTTGTGTCTCGCAATTTTTTATACATACATAAAAAGTCTTTTCAATGTTTATGTCAACACCCCCCTCGATACAATAAGTCTGCAAGAATTTTGATCGACAATGATTCATAAAGATTCGAAATACAAATACAAAATTAATCAATAATTTCTTTTTGATAACAAAAAATTATATTTTAAAAATTAAGTGGACGACTTGAAACCAACGTCCTAGGTGAATCCTGCAGGCAAAATATTAAACGAATCGTTAATCCTTCGTGTCAAAACTAGGATGAAATATGTAGGCCGTCAAAACACATAAATTAGCAAAGTCTTTCTGTGTGGTTCTCGATTGATATGTAACATGTATGGGGCGTATACTCCTGGGATCCATTCGGTGTCTTTTACTGTAGGGAGTGTTCGTTTTTCCAGAACTTCACGTTACAAATTACAACCACACGAAATATATTATTTAAATATATGTACGTATTTATACTAGATGCAACGTGCCCAGTATTAAAAAAAAAATAATTCCCAGCCTAACACTGACCGAGCGTTAAATGCCAAATGAAATAATATACGCACATGTGAAGCAAATAATAATAATATGTGTTAACGTAAATCTTGACGAGTCCCACGGGCATTTGCTGACGTATGAGTACTGTTCCTGGAAGTGACAGGAATGCTGTACGCACTTCGGCCAACCAAGCAACCAACAAACAACCGCCAAGACTTAACATCCTGTGCACGGTAATTAATTCATCGACAATGGTCATTTTGTTATAATAATAATTGCGGTACACAATATAAGCGAAAGAGATTGTTTTAAGGCTTTATTTAAAATACCTATAGCATGGATTAATTTCAATTATTCTACTTCTTTAACTAAAATAAAATTATTTTTCTGTCTATAAAAACCTGTAATTTTTGAAAATTGTAAAAATATTGTCCCTGGACAAAACGTTAATGATGGTGGTCTGTTCTGGTTCAAACCGAACAAAGTCCTCTGCAACAGACGGAATATTTTCTTTCACAGATAACCAGATTTTGTTTTGATTTTTTTTCCTGTAAAGTTTCGTTGTAACTCTAAAGTTCAACATTAAGTTATTTTGAACTCACTTGTTACAACAAAAAAATAAAACAAAGCAGATAGGAATTGTGACTTTCATAAATTCCTCGCACATCAGAGAAAGGAAAACAATGCTTCGGGTTTCTTTACGTTTCTAAACAATTTGAGAAATCAATAAATTATAAGCGTTAAAGTAAAATTAAAAAAAATAATGTGCGATATTCACTAATCGACAATAGTAAGGCAATAGAGACTTTTAAATTGAAACATTTATTAAAAGCGATTTTATTAAAAAAATAAGTAGTTTAATTAAAAATAATTAATATGACTTAATAGTAACATTTTCATTTTATTATTTATTTCTTTATTTATTTATTTTTACACCTACACCTCAACTCTACAAAGATAGAAAAATAAGTTCTTTTCGATCGAGTTTTAATGTTTTAATTTCTTTTGTTATTGAATCGATTGTTTTGTGTTTCTAATACCAATGAAAATGGGTGGTAAAAAATGGCCTCGATTCTGATTTTCTTTTGTTTTTATTGCATCTGACGTAATTAGTTTTCCTTTTCCATCACATCTGACGTAATTTGTTTCACATTGACGCCAGCGTTTGTTTCTGTCAGCAGTGAAAGTGGTCATACAATAAGTTGTAAATAATGTTTACTTTTAATCGAATTTTACTACAAAATTCCTTTGTTTTTTGTTTCTATCAGCATTTGTCTTATTTCTACAAATTTGATTGTAGTGGGAGAAAATATGTCGATTTAAATTTTCTTTTGTTTTTATTGAAAGTCATTGAGCTACTGTATAATTTGTTTGTTTTTTATTTATTGTATAATTTGTTAGTTTTTTACTGAATAATTTCTTTGTTTTGTTGATTTTACTTTGTTTTCAATGAAAGTAATCGAGTTATCGTATTTTATGTTTGTTTTCTGTTCACTGTATAGTTTCTTTGTTTGTTTTCTGTCGGCATTTGTTTAATTGTTTCTATTGGCGTTTGTCTTCTATTTCTATCAAGTTGATTGTACTGAAGTAAATGATATTGATTTTCATTTGTTTTAATGCACGCAATTGAGTTACTGTATTACTGTGTTAGTTTTGTTTACTGTAAAATTTGTTTATTTATTTTTTGTTAGCTTTTGTTTTTATTTTGTTTCTGCCGACTTTTGTCCTCTTTTTCTCTTTTTAGTTGATTGTAAAATATAAAGAAAATCAAATCAAATTTTCTTTTGTTTTCAATGCAGATAATCGAGTTAGCGTATTTTTTGTTTATTTTCTGTTTAGTCCACTATAACGTTTTTTTTTTTACTTTTGTGAGCTTTTTGTTTTCTGTTTATACCAGCGTTTGTCTTCTGTTTTTACCAATTCGATTATTGTGAATAAATTTATATCGATTCATATTTTCTTTTGTTTTTAATGTAAGTAATTGAACCACTATTGAACCACTGTTTAGTTTAGTTTAGTTTTTCTGCACAATATGTTTGTTTTGTTTCTACCAGCTTGTGTTTTCTATTTCTGTCAACATTTGTTTTCTTTTCTGCCAGCGTTTGTCCTCCTATCTCTGTCAAATTAATCATAGCGAAAAAAGTAGTTTTTTTTTTAAGTAGACTATCGCGTTATTTCTTTGTTTCTCTAATTTATTTGTTTTTATTTTTACCAGCATTTGTTTTTTTTATTTCAGCGAACGTTCGTTTTTTTATTTCTGCCAGCTTTTGTTTTTTATTTCTGTCAAGTTGGCTGTAGTGAAATAAACAAAGTCGATTCAGATCTTCCTTTGTTTTTAATCCAAATAACTCAGATCCTGTAGAATTTGTTCATTTTCTGTTTCTCCAAGCATTTGTTTCCTGTTTCTAACGACATTCGATTCCCGTTCTTACCAGCAATTGTTTTCTGTTTCTGGCTTATCGATTTAGATTTTCTTTTGTTTTTGGCATATTTGCTTGTTTTTTTTGCATAATTTGTTTGTTTTTCGTTTTTGCCAGCTTTTGTTTTCTGTTTGTGCCAACATTTGATTCGTTTCTGCCAACGTTTGTCTTCGACTTTTGCCAAATTCCTTACAGTGAAAAAAATATGTCAATTCGATTTTCTTTTGTTTTTAATGCGAGTAATTAAATTATACCATTATTTGTTTGTTTCTCTTTACTGCATAAGTCGTTTGTTTTTAATTTTGAGCATTTGTTTATTTATCTCCGCCAGCTTTTGTTTTTTTTGTTTCTGTCTGCGATTTTCTATTCTTTTTAATTCAGGTAATTGAGCTACAGTATTATTTGTTTATTTTCTGTTTATCGCATAACAGTATTTTTTGTTTCTACCAGCGTTTGTCTTCTGCTTTATCGATTTAGATTTTCTTTTGTTTTTAGTATATTTTCTTATTTTTTTTTTGCATAATTTGTTTGTTTTTTATTTTTGTCAGGTTTTATTTTCTGTTTGTGCCAACATTTGTTTTCGTTTCCGCCAGCGTTTGTCTTCTTTTTAATTTTGCCAGCATTTGTTTATTTATCTCCGCCAGCATTTGTTTTTTTTTATTGTTTCTGACTGGGATTTTCTATTGTTTTTAATGCAAGTAATTAGATTATAGCATTATTTGTTTGTTTCTCTTTACTGCGTAATTCGTTTTTATTTAATTTTGCTAGGCATTTGTTTATTTATCTCCGCCAGCTTTTGTTTTTTTTTTTGTTTCCGTCTGCGATTTTCTATTGTTTTTAATGCAGGTACTTGGGCTACAGCATTATTTGTTTATTTTCTGTTTATCACATAACAGTGCTTTTTGTTTCTACCAACGTTTCTCTTGTGTTTTAATCGATTTAGATTTTCTTTTGTTTGAAGCATATTTGCTTGTTCTTTTTGCATAATTTCTTTTTTGTTTTTTAGTTTTTGCCAGCCTTTGTTTTCTGTTTGTGCCAACATTTGTTTTCGTTTCCGCCAGCGTTTGTCTTCTATTTTCGCCAACTTGATTACAATGAAAAAATTTATGTCAATTCAATTTTCTTTTGTTCTTAATGCAAGTAATTAGTATTATTATAGCATTATTTGTTTCTTTCCCTTTACTGCGTAATTTGTTTGTTTTTAATTTTGCTAGCATTTGTTTGTTTATCTCCGCCAGCATTTGTTTTTTCTTATTTCTGCGAGCGTTTGTTTTCTCTTTCTGTCAGCGTTTGTTTTCTATTTCTGCCAGCGTTTGTTTTTTTTTCTTTCTGTCGAGTCGGCTGTAGCGAAATATACAAAGTTGATTCAGATTTTCTTTTGTTTTTAATGCAAATAATTCAGCTGGTGTATTTTTTGTTTATATTCTGCATAGTGTATAATTTGTTGTGGTTTGTTTCTACCAGCATTTGTTTTCTTTTTGTTTCTGTCAGCATTTGTCTTTTTTGCTTCTGCCAACATTTGTTTCTGGCAGCATTTGTTTTCCGTTTCTGCTAGGAATTGTCTTCCATTTCTAGTAAAGTGGTTATAGTGAAAAAAATAAAATCTATTCACTTTTTCTTTTGTTTTTTAATTCAAGTAACTGCTACTGTATTATTTGTTGATTTTTGGTTTACTGCATAATTTGTTTTTTTTTTTTTTGCTACCGTTCCTGCCAGAGTTGACCTTCCATTTCTGTCAATTCGATTGTAGCCAAAAAGAAACATAATTTACTGTTTTTAGCGCAAGTAATTGAACTACTTTGTTATTTTTTTGTTTATTTACAAATTTAAAAAGGAATACAAATTTAAAATTACATAAATTACATAAAATGTAGCAAAAAAATGTACGAATTCAGAATTGAAAGTGTGAAGCAAAAAAAAAATAATAATAATATTATATCAGAATTAAGCAATAGAAATGACAAAGAATAGAAAGTATGGACAAAACAAACAGGAAAAAAGAGATTTTTTTCATCAAAGCCAGTGTCTTATTTAGAACTAAAAATCAAAATTAATTTTCCATTAACTAAAAATATTTTTATTTTAGAATAAATGTGACGCGTTACTTTTTTTATTTTTATTTTCAACTTCATTCACTTTTTGAATTATTATTTATTACAAAAGTTTGCACGATAAGATTTAAATTACCAAAATTACTAAAAATTCAAATTCAAATAAAGAAGTTTGCAGAAATTAATAAAAAAAAATACAGATAAATCGGCCCCAATAAAAATTTTTTAAAATTTACTTCATCAATTATGAATTTACTTGAATATTAAATTCTTAATTAAAAAATATTTAACTAAATCTAATGCAATATAATTTATTGTTTAATTTTATTATGATGCACTTAAAAACATTGATCTCGTAACTTTACTATTCGAGAATTTTGCGAGTTTTCTCGACAACAATGATAGTTGAGGGGCCGATTCAATTGGATGCGACTGTACGTCAATTGAGACATTTTCATTTTATATTACTCAATGTTTTGAGGAAAGCTTTGCAGACTTACTTGCTGAGAGCGAGGCCGCCGCAGAAAATCCGGATCTGTTCCGGGGGGCATTCGTCGCGGTCATAGTTCCATAAGGCAAGGGTCCCGACGTTTCGGAAGGATATTGTTGCCAGTCTAAATACGCGGTGGCACTGGGAATTGTATAGGGGGCACTTCTGTGGGCAGAACTTGTATTGTGAAATGACAGTCTGTTGAAAGCAGGTAGAGCACTCGCAGATCCTGATGATGACACCTTCGGATAATCTTCGGTTATATTGAGTCCTGCTTGAGTGGTCATACCTAACAGAAAAGAAAAAGAAACTTTCTTATCTTATAGATATAAAAAATAAAATGAATACAAATACAGATTGAATAAACAAAAAAAAATTAATTCTTTAAATATCATAGAAACATTTATTTTTTTGATTTTATTTTTGCTCTGTGGTGTTGTAAAAAGAGATCTCGTGCTCTTGCAGCAACTTATCTCGAAGATGCGAGCACATCTAAATGTAAAAATACATGTCCTTTATCTAATTATTTATTCGCTTTATCGAAAAATTATCAGGTAAGGTCATTTAGCCATGTAAACAATATTTTAATGTTTTCAGCTTGCTATCGCGTGATTGCAGTTTTTCGATTACGAGCGTAAATTTATATAACGAACTAATTCTGAGGGTAGGTCAGTTATTCGCGATTTCACACTGAAACTGCAATTCATTTATTTCATTCGCAGCGAGCCATAAATAAAAATCGAACTTAAAAATCCGAAATTTCGATGACGGAATTTTTTTCTTTAATCCTTCGATTTTCTTTTGATTTTCAAGGGGACAGAAGTTTACAAAATTTGCTGAATTTCCCCCCAAATGCTGCACTTTCCTCAATTCATTATACCTCATTTGAATTTTATTTTTTTTTATAAAAGGAAAACTTGCGATCTGCTTTGTTTGACTTCTAACAACAGCGAGTTACAACCTTCAATAATAAAAAAAGATATTTTAAATAATTCATTAGTTTAGACTAGTAACAAATTGTTTCATTTCTGCTTCTTAACACGTATGTGTAAAGGCACCAGTGACTATATACGAGGGTTGGTCGGTAAGCAACCTTTTCGTTCAGATTGACCCTCGTACATACGTGATTTGTTATTCCATGCAAGTCGAGGTCAGACGGTTTATTAGCAAAAATATTTGTGCCAATCCATTTCAAATCAAGATGCGCTTTGCTAACGCAAACGAATATGATGGATATCGTAATATTAAAAAATGTGTTTTGCCGGAAGCAAGAACAAGAGACGCATTTAACTTATCGCTCGAAAACAATCGCCGGCCAACATAGAAGTCATTTATTTCACGAGGACGTGTCGAAGAGTGCTGGTGTTTTGAGTGACTTTCTTCATTAAAGGTCGTACCTGAAATGAAATATTTTTTTGCTACTTTCGGGCAGTTATTTTTTTAAATATGACATATTATTCTTATGTTGTTTAGTCTTTCTGATCAACGCTTTGAATTTGAAGATGACTCTGCCAAGCCACTTACTGCATTTAGGAATCAAAATCAAAAAGTAGCAAGAAGCTACCTTAATTATGAAATAATTACAGTTAAAGGGAGCTTCACTGCAACTCCTCCCTCTTCCTTCCAAATTTTATTTTTAATTTGCTTCTAATAGTTTCCTCAAATTGTTCATCAAATAACATTATTCGTATAACTGTGTATGACGCTCGGTAAAAAAAATTAATAATAATAAATAACATACCTGGATTATTCCACAATTGTGAAGACTGAGGGGAACCGGTCGTATACATCGTACTATAATTGGCCACGGATCTTGAATAGAGTGAACTGAAACAATAATAAACAAAATAATAAATTTATCCAGAAAAAAATCTTAAAAAATTTAATTTAATTATTCAATAGATAAATAATACGCATACGAACTCTGTCAATAAAGATTTCAGCACCGATGAATACATTTTGCGGTCTCACTTGCAAATGTGAATTAATTTTAATTTTATCGTCGTCGAAATCTAAAGGCGCACTGAGCGCAGCGCTGCCTCAGTTGAAGAAAGGGCCGCAAGAAAGAAATAACATCCAAGAAGTTGTGCAAAACGTAGGGTTTCAGCTAATGCATAGAAAAACGAAGTAGAATAAAAGGAGTATTTTAATAAAGTGTATTCTCCACCCAGCTTCGACTTTCACATGAGTGTCACACATAATAATTCTTCTTCTTCTCTTGTCAAAAATTATTTTTTTAATCACTTACGCATGTATTCAATTAAATTGTTTACTTTTTTTTATACGAGTGAAAAAGACAAAACCTTCGTAAAGTATCTAACGTCATTTGTTCGGAAGGTATTTGCATTTGTTTGAAGTACCGTAGCAGAGATGATCTTTAAAAAAAACGGTGAATAACGCGAAAACGGTTTAATTTAGAACCTACACATATGTGAGATATACAGGTTGTTCCGTATCGTTAGTTCAAATTTTGGGAGCATAAAATAGACTCAATTCTAAAACTAAAAAACACAAAAGTGGTAGGTCGATCTTTATTTGTTCTGAAGAAACAATCATTTGAAAGTATAAACAACAAATAATCAGACTTAACTTCGTGAACCAAATAAAAACTTAGTGAATGATATTGTCAAATGATATTTTCCTCCCTGCTGAATGCAAGCTTGTGCTCGCATGCCAGTAGATGAAGTAACATTTCTTATTTCACGAATGTTAGAATGTTAGAAAAGATTCAGCATGCTGCTCAACAGTTACGAGAAAACATCGTGAAATAAGAAATGTCACTTCATCCATCGCCATACAAGCACAAGCTTGGATTCAGCAGAGAGGAGGACATTTTGAAAATATTATTTGAAAATGTCATTCGAAATTGTTTTTATTTGATTTAGAAGTCAAGTCTGATTATTTGTTATTTATACATTCAAATGCCTGTAACTTGAAAACAAATAAAGATCGACCTATCACTTTTTTGTTTTTTAGTTTTAGAATTGATCCCAATATGATCCCAAAATTTGAACATAACGATACGGAACAGCCTGTATAAAGTCACGTTATAATTCAGTCCGGAATCAGAAAATGTATATAAATATACTTGTGGTAATAACATAAAGCCCTGACTAAACGGAACGCTCTGTATATAATAAACAAAGTTTCTAAAATATGCTCAACATGATACAGTGAAACTTTCATTCGAAACATTTTTTTAGATAATCAATAACTAGAGAGATATGAAAGGAAGTGTATTAAATGAAACGCCCAGGGCCGGATTATCCAGTAGACAAAGCAACGGGACGAAAAATTCACAGGGGGCGCTTGGGGATTTATAAAAATTTGTACCTATAGTATTGATATTATATTATTGATATTATATCAAAATTTGCTGGAGCAAAATCACACAAAAGATTTTTTTTTCTTTATTTTATTGTACTTGCGGCGTATCTTTTGTTTTTTTTCTTTAATAAAAAGGCCTGCAGCGTTGTCTGCTACTGTAGCGGATTTTCAAAGTAGCGGCGTAGCGGAGATTTCTCTTTTTTAGTGAAATTTAGTAGTTACCTATTGAAATAATATCAGTAAACAGTAAATAAATTTAAAAAATTTTAAAAAAATCATCTCAAAGCCACACAAAATCAACCAATAGCGAAATGTGCCCTCGCAACGCTATTGGTTGATCTCGGCAGCACGATGAAGCTCTCTGAACGTAGATTTTGTTTTGTTATTATCTTTAGAATGTAACGTAAACTTAAAAACGAAACAGAATTTTTCTTTTAGTAGCGAAATAATGAATCGATTCTAATGGGAACACTGTTGTTATGTATAGGCGTATATTTTGTTAATAGGGCGCTGGAAACACCCTGTACAAATCAGTGTTAACACTCGATATTATAATTGGGCAATGTGTTTAATTTTCTTCGCTAATTTTGTTGAATTATTCTTAGCTTCAGGTACTGTTATTTATGTTAAATTAAATTTAAATTAGACAATCATGTTAATAAATGTCAAATAAAAAAAGAACACTAAATTTCGAAAAAGAAAATCAAAAATTTCCCCAACCTCCTAGAGTTTGTCGGGGAGGAGGGTGGGTTTGGCGACTGCGACCGATTTGATATTATTTCTCCCTCGGCATTCGCCTTACAAACTGGGGAAACCCAGAAAAACCAGCTTGGTTTGAAGGCTTCCGCGGCCGTTGTCCATCACAATCTTGGTTTCCGGGTTGGGAACCGCGTCAATTCTTCATCTTGCCGACGTTTTGTCCATCTCGCCGTGGACTTCTTCAGGGCTTCGTTGGAGGCTGTAGCTGCTGATGTAGTCGCTGCTGCTGCTGTGAAGACTCTGAGTCTTGCTGACGTTTCGTCCATCTGGCCGTGGACTTCTTCAGGGCTTCGTTGGAGACTCAGAGTCTTCACAGCAGCAGCAGCAGCGATTACATCAGCAGCTACAGCCTCCAACGAAGCGCTGAAGAAGTCCACGGCGAGATGGACGAAACGTCGGCAAGACGAAGAATTGACGTGGTTCCCAACCCGAAAACCAAGATTGTGACCAGAAAAACCAGTTTGAAGGTATGAATCCGAACACGGTCCGAGCCGCGCGAATTATATCTCTAACATAGAACCCACATGCACTAGGCGGGGATTCGAACCTACACCTAAGAATTGCTCCGCCAAGCGCCAAACCCGTTGCCATTCGAATATTAATGAAAAGATATTAAATTTAAAAAAACCAAAAGCGACATTAAAGATATTAAATTTTGAAACTTTTTTTTGTAAAATGAGTACCTAGAAAAGTATGCAACAAACCATGTTAAGTTAAACACACTGTATGAATCAGTGTTAATATTCGTTATTATAATTGTGGAGTGTTTAATTTTCTTCGCTAATTTTGTTAAATAATTTTTAGATTTAAGTGCAGTTACTTTTTTTGTAATTAATAACAAATTAGAGAATCATATCAACAATGTTAATCAAAAGGCAATGCAAAAAGACATAAAATTTTGCAAAAGAAAAACAACAATTTCATTTAAAATAGTTAAATATAATGTAAATATGAAATGGATTTTGTTTATTTTACAAAGTTTACAAAATTAACGACAAAATCATATTTTTTTTTTAATACCGTCGATCCTCCATAACTCAAATTTCAGAAAGAGAAAGAGAGCAGTTAAGTACAGTATGCAGGGAGCATCAAATAATAAAGAGTAAATTTCGACTTACAGAAAATTTCAAGCTGCGGAGGTTCGCGTTATAGAGGGGCGACTGTCTATGACTTTTGTTCAAAAGGTTAAAAGCTGAAGACATTAGATTTTGAAAATACATAATAATAATTTCAATTAAAATAAAGGAAATCTGGTTCTTATAAATACAAAATAGATTTTTGTATCCTTACAAAATTAACGACAAAATATTGTTTTGTATGTATTCATTTGTGTTTAAATCTAATTTTTGTTTTGACTTAATTATTTTGTAATCAAATAAACGTTATTATTATTAAAATTAATTAAAATTGTGTAACTGGCAGTATAAAATGTGTTAGGAAAGAGTTTATACATGTATTTCGGCCTTATTGGGCTTCATCAGAACTCTGTACCTTAAAAAATTTTGGTTTATTGCAATCGCTTCCTTGTATAATTTGCAAAAGAATTTCATATTTTTATCATTAATTCCTGTTCTTGTGTTTTGGGATTTTAGAAATTCAAAAAAGGGGTAAGTTTTTCTAAATTTTTCAATAAACCAAAATTTTTTAAGGTACAGAGTTCTGATGAAGCCCAATAAGGCCGAAATACATGTATAAACTCTTTCCTAACACATTTTATACTGCCAGTTACACAATTTTAATTAATTTTCATAATTTTCATCTGGCAAGAAAACTTGATTTTGTTATTATTATTAATAGTTTGAATCGCGACATCCTGCGATCTCTTTTTGATACAACTTTGTACAGAAAATGACAAATTGCAGCTAGTCTGCTACTTAATAAGTCCTCCCATACAAGGCGGCTAATCGTGCTGTCAAGCATATTGAAAAATTTTTTAAAAGTTTGTAGCAAATCGGTTTTGATTGCAGTGAATGCCTAGAGCTGTTTCGGCCCTATTTGGGACCGCGTTAGCAGAAGAATAGCTCGAGATTTCCACTGCTTCTGCTGACGAGGTCCCAAATAGGGCCGAAACAGCTGTATAGAGGATGCTCGAGGGATTCACTGCAATCAAAACCGATTTGCAACAAAAGTTATTATTATTATTATTATTATTATAAAGAATACATGAAGTTCTTTAAAATAATCAAAATTTCACTAAAAAATCGAATTATAAAACTTGAAGAAATGTAAATGACTTATTCGACTTTTAAATGAGTAAAAAAGAAGGTAAATTAAAATAAAACTAAAACGAATCTTGTTAATTTGAATTCGAAGAAGTTATACTTGGCTGTGTGGTCAATACAGAAATGATGATATTGAAATGAATTATTCGACTTTTTTTTTAGAAAAAAGGAACGTAAATTCAAGAAAATATACGAATTTTATTCGTTCGAATTCGAAGCAATTAACATTTTTTTAATTAAGTTAATAACTCAGGAATTCTTGCAATTAACCCAATTTAAAGAAATAATAATTTTGTTTTGTGTTCGTTGGAACGATTGACTTTGTGGCTCTATCACTTTCACTCCGTGTTTTATTTCTGTTCTAAATTATTTAATTTTCATTATATGGAACATGATTTCTTTTCTATAAAAATAAAAAATATATATTTAGATATTTTCACTTGATAATATTGAAACAAAAAAATCAAAATGTTTTTATTAATTTTATTTTTGACAACAAATACATACGTATTCATCAATTTCCTTTTTTTCCTAGAACATGGCATGGTTCAAATGAAATAAATTTGTTAAAAATGAATAGAAAATAGACGTAATTTTAGAGCAGCAAATTTTATATGTGTATTGTTAATAATTCTAAAGTTGTTAGTTGTTTATTTAAACAGATTATTAGACCACCAAGCAGTTTTATTCTGTAGGTCTAATTTATGATAAAAATAAACTCACAAAAAAATTCCAATTAAATTAAATTAATTTCGTGATACAGAGGTTAAGCATTAGAAATAAGTAAAACAAAATATACTAAGATATAATCAGTAATATGTAATTGCTCCTCCCAGCTATACTCATAGTCACACTTCCCTTTCATTGTACAGAGATTGTAGTCATTATCGGTTATTTTTTTTTTAATTTAAATTATCAGAAATTTTCCAAATTGAACATTCATCGTAATTTAGTTTTGTTAACAGTTTTTTTTTAAGTCAAAATATTTGTTTGATTTAAATGATGTTTAAAAGTTATATCAACCTACATTTTTATTGGATCTTGTACACAAGATAAAATCAATAATAATTTTTGTCCGCCCCCGCCCCCCCCCCCCCGACTGCTTTGCGCCGTTTTCTTATTATCAAGCAATTTTTTGAAAAACTCGAGTAATAAACAAACCAAACTCATTTTTACGAATAGCAAACTTGTGTCTTGAACTAAAAAATTTAGAAAAAATGAAAATATTAGAGATAGGGACGTTGCAAAAACAAAATTAAATTTCTTTTGTTTAATTTAAATTTTTTGGTACCGTACTACTACTACTGGAGTAAAGCGTACTTACATACTTTGGAATACCACACAGCACGATGAAGATAATTAATAATCATAAAACCGACAAATCACCGCCGTAAACAAAATCAGGACGATAAGGAGCGCGCGATTATTCGAATTTTGGTAGCACTGTCGTTGGATGGTTGGAGTTTTATTGTCGGAGCGCTGCTTACCGGGAATCCTGCGAGCGAACAGACTAACAGCGATAATGGTACTAATTACGAGCACGCCTCATCTGACTTAAACAAGGCCTTCTGCAAGAGAGCACGTGACCGAAGTCGTGACGTCACCCCTTGCTCGTAACGTGTTTGAGGCTCACCGCAAAATTTTCTGCTCGGCGTAGCTTGGTGTTTGGTGTTTGTCCTTAATCAAATTTTAATGTCAGCGGATGACTTTATCGTCGACGTGTTTGTTAGTTCGCGATTAAATTTTTATTTATCCGAGTTTTTCATCTCGATCTAGTTACCCTTCCTCCCCCCTCCGCGAGTCACTGATGGACAATTTTCGAAATTTTTGCCTAAAATTTTCAAATTACAACTAAATAGAGATAGAGATAGCTTAGTAAAATAAAAATAATTACATTCACAAAACACACGAAAGTAAAGCTACCAACTTAAAATCCCATAGTATAAAAGCTAAGTAATATGTGCACAATTAATGCAGAAACAAAATATCATGGCCGAGGAATTAAAAAATCATGTCTTAGCTAGCCCCAAAAAATTGCAATTTCAATGTATTCTTCATATATTTATAGTTTTCATGAAACAAAAGCTTCGTTTTATTCACCAAACCCATTATGAATCTAGCTACGACATTTTATTTAATTCCTTGGCCATTTGAGGATGACTTTACGCTGCATCACTTGATATTGTAAGGTGTGACTTCAATATATCAGACATTTTGATTGAGTTAAAAAGTGAGAAAACGAATGGGAATTAAAAAAAATTGTTGTAAAAACACATAAACTAAAGAAAATAGAAATGATTTCTGGGGCAAAATAAATAAAATAAAAGTTGGTTAACTTTAAGGGGGGAAAAGTGCTGGTCGAAGCCATCCGAAGGTTAAGGGGAAACCCATATTTGTTGTACCGAGTGATTTTTTAATTTTTTTAACAACTCTTGCCATGAAATTTGGACGGCATGTCTTAGCTTAAATAAAAAGGACGTCATTGCACTCCTTGATGTTTTCCGAATTTTATGCTGAGAGTTGATAAAAAAAAATTAAAAAGTCACTTGATATTTTATTCTTATTCTCGTTCTTGTACTCGATCTTTTTTGCTCGATCTTTATTTTCAAACGTTTTCACTCCTGTTCGTTTTCAATCATTTTTGCTCATTCTTTATTTTCAATTACTTTTGGTCTTTGTTTTATTTGAAACACTTTTTAAAATTTAATTGCACAAAATGGAGGCCCAGAAAACTCTTTAACAAAATTCCTCGCTCTGACAATTAAGTGGCAGTAATTTAATGTAAAAATAATAAGAAGAATAGAAAACGTGTACAAACGTCATTTTTTTTATTATGATCTACATAACCTCCAATTGCGAAAGGCGGGGCTATTTCACGAAAGTTAAAAGAAGATCGATCGGTCGTTCGGCATATAATAAAAAAATGACGTGTTGACACATTTTTGATAAACTTTGGAGGCTTTCGCCGCCGTTATCCATCATTCTCTTGGTTTCCGGGCTGGAACTGCGTTGAAGTTGTACGGATGGCCCACGTTTCGTCCGGTACACTGGACTTCTTCAGGGCTGGCAGCAGTAATTACCACAGCAACCCTAAAGAAGATGAAATGTTGGTATCGCCACATCTTCAACGCAGTTCCAGCCCGGAAACCAAGAAAATACATTTTCAATTATCAAAATTTTGATTAATTTTTGTTAGTGTTGTCGTTCAAATTTTTCTTAATAATTTTCTGGTTAAAACATCACCAGCACAGATATAAACGGGAAAAAAATAAGCTAAAATCGATACAAAACACAAAGGGAAAGAGAAACGATAATTTAATGAAGAGGAAAAAAAAGACAAAAAACAAAAACACATTTATTCTGACTTAACCAAATCATTTGGGAAATCGTTAATAAATAACAAAAACAATAGTGGTCTCAGAACTGAACCCTGGGGAACATCCATTTTCACATCATAACTAGTTTTTATTTTGACGTTTGTTTTTGATTTACAGGAAATTTTCGATAAAATAGAAATAAAACTTGAAAACAAAAACAAATATGTAAAAAACAAAACACTGTCGACAAGTACTAGTTGAATTTAGTGAAAAGTAAAAAATAAAAGGCGAAACAAAACGAAATCAAAAGAAAACGTATTTAAGAAAAAAAAACAGAGTGAAGCGAAATAAACGGCAATGAATTTAGGAAGAAATAAAAAATACATGAATAAAAACAAAACACTGTCGACGAGGACGAGTTGAGTTGAGATTAAAGTAAAAAAATAATGCAAAAACGTGTAAATTAATGAAGGCGAAACAAGAGATAATTGATTGGAAAGAAAACAGATTCAAGTAAAATAAAAGACAATTGATTTAGGAAGAAACGGATTCAAGCAAACCAAAGGCAATCGATTTAAGAAGACAAGAGATTTTTGAATAGATGAAGAAATGCAAAAAAAAAACAATTGACCACCGTCAAAGTAAAACCATAGAACAAAAAGAAGGACAGTTAACTACCACGCAAAGCAAAATGCAATCCATTTAAGGAAAAAAGAAAACAGATGCAAGACAGTCGATGAAGAAAGAAACGAATTTTTATTCTTGTTTTTCACAACACAACGCGAGTGCAGAAATAAACGTATAAAAACAAAGGATAATAGTTTCAAAAGAAAAAGAACAAAAAACTGCGATTAATGAAATTAAAAAAAAAGAAAGATGTTTGCTGACTATATATTTTTCTTTAATTTTCTATTACTTTTGACTGTATTTTTATTATTGACTTTTTTTCGTTTTTCCATGTGTTAAAAAATCTTTTAAAAAATACGAAGTAATTTTTCATCATTTTAAAACGTGTATTTTTTAACTTCTGGACTGAAGCTGTAAAAAAACTTTTTTCTTATTAACTTTCAATTGTAGGAAAGAGGAACATTTTTTAAAAAGCTATAAAAACAAAATACTGTCGATAAAAGCGAAAATTAAAACAAAAACAGTTCGTCGTTATTCAGATTTTTACTGTTTTTTTTTTAAACAACACAAATTTATAATGACACACGAAATAAAACCGATAAACAGTTGTTTCAAAATGGAAGTGAAAAAAGTAACACATTAATGAAGTTAAAAAAAAATGAGAAACAAAAGACGATGTATGGATGTCGCAAACCTCTGAACATTTGATTTTTTAAATGGAATACTATATATTTTATTGCAGTTTTAGTTAAGCCTTGAAGAGCCAATGAAAACGTTATAAATTATATTTACTTATTTTGAGTATTTACGTAACGAGTTACTTTGAGTTTTATGCAAAACATTGGGTCATATTTGATCGGTTGCTAAATTGTCATTTTTAAAGATACGACAATCAATTTTATACCAAATTATTCCAACATATCTGTACTTTTAAAATATTCAACATTTTTGAAAATCAAGCGACTATCAACTACAAGTATGGTTCAGTTCGCCTATTGCAAAATTAGTCAGTTTTTTCAAATGGGACAGCCTGTATATTTTAACATGTATGGATAGTCCTGTCCATTGACATCACATTTTATGGATTTATTATTGATAACTTGTCAGTTATTATCATCGTAAGCCCATAAAATGTAGTTCAGTGGAAAGTTCGTAAAAAAGGCTATCCATAGGGTATAGCAGAATTTATTTTTCTTTCATATTTTTACGTTTCCTTATTTAGGCGGCGTCCAATTCAAGGTATCCTCAATCGTTAAAAAATACACCGTATTTACCCTCTCTCCAAACTCAAAGTGTCCTCTTTCAAAAATACAAATATACCCCCCTCACAATTCACTATTAATTAATTTCGTTTATGATCTATTTTCTGTTTATTATGAAATTATGACATTGCTTAAATATTTTATTATTTTGTTACAGATTATTCCTAAAGCTCTGATTGTAAAAAAATGACTCCTTTCTAAAGGAGTTCCTTATCATTTTTCTTACAAAAGAAAACTCGGGTAAAAAAGGGTAAAGCTCCTCCATCCGGCAACACTGGTCCTGAAGTAGATCAACGCGAATTATCATTCTAGGCAGTGTTGCCAAAAATCTGAAAGTTTGGCTTAAAAATTAACTAAAAACAAATGCAAAAAAAGCAAACCATTGAATATGTTAAATAATTTCAAAAATTAACGTAAATAATGATGGAATATCCTGTACATTACGAATGGAGAGTCCTTTTTATGAGTTTTCCATTGACACTACATTTTGTGGCCTATTAATAACTTATGAATTATAATCGTAAACCCATAAAATACGGTTCAATGGAAAGCTAGTAGAAAGGGCTACCGATACATGTTATAATATACAGGCTGTTCAGTTTGAAAAAAATGACTAATTTTGCAATACGCGAACTGAACCGTATTGTAGTTGATAGTAGCTTGATTTTCAAAAATGTTGAATATTTTAAAAGTACAGATATGTTGGAATAATTTGGTATAAAATTGAGCGTCGTATCGTTAAAAATGACAGTTTGGCAACCGATCGAATATGGCCCAATTTTTTGCATAAAACTGAAAGTAACTCTATAAGTAAATACTCAAAAAAAAAATATATATATAAAATACGTTAGATCTGTAACTTTTAAAGAAACCAGCCTATAGTTGGAAATAATTTTAAATTATGCCGACTAGAAACCTACACAACTTTCATTAAGAAATGTACGTATACATATATAAAAGGGATTATTTCAGAAGTTCAAGACAGCCTGTACAGACAACAAATCATCCACAAATTTGAGTTAACCAATTGATAATGACCAAAGATGTTGTATATTTTCTTGGACAACATAATTTTTATTCCACGGAATATCTTCGAGCTGATTTTTTGTGCTTGTCTTTTTTTCATAACTTTCTAAATTTATATGAATACAGACCGGTCATCAAAAGGATTGCGTTTTTAATTTTGATACTTTGTCTATTCTTACTTTGCCATCGTAAACTTAAAAAGGAATATGTACAGACACAGGAAAACTAAATATATATATGCTTTCTCCTAAATTTTAGAGCAAAACGGTAAAGGAATATATTGTTCAGAATTTTAAAACGCACTTAACACTTTATTTAACACTTTAATGGCCAGTTGCACCAAACGCTTAAGCCGAGCTTAATTTTAAGAGGTGTTTATAATGTGACATTAGAGGTTAGGCAGCGTAGAGTACGTCATATTCTAAGTGATGTTTAAAGTTAAGTGTTTGTTGCAATTGGCGATAAATTTCGCAGCCATTTTCTTCTAAAATGACAGATAAATATTTATGTATTTATTAAAAGTGACAAATTTAAAAATTTTCATTTCTTGCACTTCTTAGGAAAGTCCGTTTTCTCTTTCCGATTCGTAATTATTGTAATGGAGTATTAAATTTAGTACCGAGGAAAATATATTATTTTTAAAATCCTTTTATTCGGGAATTTGCAGGTATTTATACGGCGCGAAAAATACCTAGCGTGGATACCATTATTAAACATTTTGAAGCAACAGGAAACATGGATAAATTATAAATGTAAAAAAATATCGTTAAAATAAAAAATGAAAATCATCTTAATGTATTGGCAATGGCCAATGAGAATAGATATGTAAGTTTGAGAGAGAGTGATCAAAATCGTTTAAATACTACACCCTGGTACACCCCTGTAAAGCTGACAGAATTTCTATGAAAAAATAGAGAAATTAGAAGAAGCAATAACTGATTAATGTGGCAGGGTATCTCAGTATTAATTGGCAAATATGAGACGGGAATGTCAAAATCAATTAGGGTACGGTTTAGATACAAATGGAGATCAGTTTGAATTCATTTAAAAATGTTAATTTCACATTTTTTGTGTTGTCACAGCCATGGCTAACTGCTAATAAAACGTGAATTTTCCTGGAAACTTTAACTATTTTTGAGAACATGAGTACCAAATTTAAAAAATAAGTAAGGCTTTAGTGGTCAGTTACATCAAGTCCTTAAGCATATCTTAAGCTGAACTTAATTGTAAGCAATGTTTATAATGTGACATTTGAAGTTATACAACATTGTGTAAGTCATATTCTAAGTGACGCTTAAAGTTAAGCAGAGCTTAAGTTGTTGGTGCAACTGGCCATAAGTGCATTTAAAAAAACAATTTTTTCCTTTGCCGTTTTGCATTAAAATTTACAGGAGGGCCAATATTTGAATATTTAATTTACATGCTAATTCCCTATGTCTCAACATCGTGTATACAAAGTGTACAAAAAGATTTCCCATCTAGTGTGTTGCTATCATTACTTGACTTGACTTACTTGACGAGTAAACGCCAAATTGACATTTAACACTGACATAACGTCAACAGAAAATCATGACCAATAATTACAATTTATTACGTATTCAAAATAAAACATTGAAAATAACGTTGAACGTGAATTCACAACGGATATTGAAAATGGCCTGCATCTTCTTCGAGGCATCCTTAATAACATTTTGCAAAATGTGGGGAGAATTGTTTATTTCATCACGCTTTTCGATGATTCTTTGGGTAAGTTCTCGTAAATCATTAACGAGTGTTTTAAAAATGGAATTTTTCAAGTAGGGCCAAACAAAGAAATCCAAAGGAGTTAGATCGGAAGATCACGAAGATTGCCACATTTCTACTAATTATCCGATCTCCAAAAAACTCTTGAAGGAAATTTAAAGTATTTCCAGCAGCATGGGCCGTTGCACCGTCCTACTGGAAGTATCCAAATTGCAACTCGTCATCATGCAGTTGATTAATAAATGGATGCAAGATCTCTTCCCGATATCTAAGTGCTGTTAGCGTGCCATTAAAAAAAAATATTGGGCCTATCAATCTTTTCCGACTTAAACCTATCCAAACACCAACTTTTTGTGGATGAAGTGGGGCTTCAATGAAAATATGAAGTCCAGATCCCCATATTTTGGGAATTAATGTATCCTGTTAAATGGAACCAGGCCTCATCGGAAAAGAAATTTGTCCAACAAATCGTTATTGTCAATATTGTTTAAAAACCAAGGACAGTATCTTCGCCTTGGTTCAAAATCAAGTCAAACGATAAGGGAACATTTGCAAGTCCTTCCTTAGAAAAGTTCTGCAGGTTCCGACAGAAAAATCAACTTGTTGTGACAGGTGACGGATGGAAGTGTGAGGAGCATCAGTCATAATTTGTCTCACATTTTCAATTACCTCATCAGTTCTTACTTTAGGCCTACCTGATACCTATTTTTCTAGCCACACTGCCAGTTTCTCTGAATAGTCCTACAGAGTACTGAAGTTAATTAACAAATTTGTGCTACTGAAATACAGTTTCTGGAAATTTTTCCTGAAATTCTGCAATACATTCAGGAATAGAATAGGTCCATTCGCCATTGATGTTTTGGGCGTTTCGAAAGTAGGATTCAACCATAAAAGATTTTTCTTCCAATGTGAAAGCCATTGTAAAATCAAATTAATAAAACATTTTTTTAAATGATGTTCGTTTACTTGTCCATTTAGGGTGCGGATCAAGTGCAACAAGCAAAAAATGAGAGCAACACTTAGATGGGAAAACTTTTTGTATGGCTACTAAATGCAATAAATTTTATATTATGGTAAAAACACATTTTGAAAGTAATATTTATTGCTGCATGCAAGGGAACGTTTTAGCTATTAGTACGTGGTTTACTTGTTTTCCGCCTGCATGCTTAATAATTTATGCTGGTTTCTTATCGTTTAAACGGGGCAGTGGGTCCGTAACATTGCTTTTACTGATAATTGCTGGAATACATAAAAAAAAAGCTTTGTTTGTATACCATATTACTTATGGTAGTGAACTGTATTTCGGACGCTTTACTAAAAAAAAAAAACGTTTTGAATTCCCACAATTCGATGATGGTAGCCTCAACATGCAAATGAATTGAGCTAACCACTTGGTGATCTCCCGGACATAATAAATAATAAAAAATATAATTGGCCAAATGTTTAGATTTAATCACCCAAAGCTTGCTTATGATATTTAAAAAAAATCCAGTCAAATACCTCCGGAAGTGACGGATGATTCGTTATCAGTCAGAGTACATCAAGGTCTTATTAGGATCTGTACTCACGCGCCGCGTTCAATAAAAATCTCAACAATTTCATTGCGGGAATTGTCCCGGAGAGCAAGTTGAAAACCGGTAAATTTGTTTAACATTTAAAAATCAATTAAAACGAACTAATTGAATAACCTTGGCCGCGGTCGTAACCCAAGTAAATTACTGTTCTTATTGTCGACGAAACGAGCGCATTACGAATTTTAACAACATTTAGAACACCTAATGCACGTACAGAACGAAGAACATGTCAGCCGCATAAACAAGAGAACGTGTTCGGAAAAATGTTTTTAATTGGTTTCGCCGGAAAGAGAAATTTACGGACAGCGGAGAATGTTTTTAAATTTGCGAAAATTTTATTGGAAGGTCATACCGACGATTGCGTTAAACATTTCTTTATGTGATACACGTGTCATAAGAATTATTAAAACAAATATACAAAGTGTGCGACGGTTAAAGGAAAATTACGTTGGATATACTATACCGGATGTTTATACAACGGCAGCTAATTAATAACACAAATGAATACGTCTCGAGCATTTTTGATTGATGGATGTAGTTTGTAAGGCTTAGGCCCAATCTTTCCAGCTCCTGATAAGTTTATTCGACGAATAACTTTACGAATCACAAAAATCAAGTTATATGCCAAATAACGCTTTCAGGAACTTTATTAGGAAGATGAAAGATCCGGTCTTAGTATATTATTTTTATCCTAAATTCACTACACAGGGTGCTAGAAATTAATAGAACTACACTATACTGTATCCTGATTTCGTTTATCTATTGGTGTAATATAAAACACTTCGATGAAAAAATGAAAAAAATGTTCCAAAAATTTTTTAATCATACGAAGTTCAATTTGCTATAGAGTAGGTCTGCCAATTTTTGTACACCCCGTATTTGAGTCAAGATACAAGATTTTGTTTTCACACATAAAACACCCTGAAGGCTTCTAATTTTTAGAATCCATCAAAACAAATCGGTGAATTCAAGTCAATGAATGAAATTTAAAAAAATTGAGCAAAAAAATTTCATTGTTTCACTTAATCCTTGCTTTTACATTTCACATTTTTGTTCAGGTTTATTTATTTACTTTTTGGTTTCCTTTGTTGTAATCATTTCTTATCTTGCTTGCTCTTTCCATCCTGATTTTTATCTATTATTTTTTTGTGTTTTTCTGCTCATTTCGTTAATCTTGTTGATTGTAATTAACATTGCTTATTATTATCTTTGTTTTGTTTTCTTTTCATTTTAATTCACCTTTCGTTTTTTATTTGTCTCTATTTCTTATTTGCATTTTCGTTTGTCTTTTTCATTTTTTTTTACTTTGATTTACTCCTTGCTTTAAATTTTTCTCTTACATTCAATTTTAACGTACCACGTTTCTTTTAATTTGTCTTATTCATTTGTTTCTTATTTTACCTTTCAATTTTATTTGCTCTAATTTTTCTATTTGTTTCTTTTATTAATTTGTTTGCTTTTAGTTTGGTTTTCATATTTCATTTATTATTTTTTTTAACTTTAACTTGCCCTTTGTTTTAAATTTGTCTGTTACATTCAGTTTAAACATTTCATTTTCTTTTAATTTTCTCTGTTTTGCATTTGTCTCTTCTAAATTTTTTATTTGGATTTATCGTTTTTCATTTATTTCTTGTTTTTCCTTCCAATTTTTTGCTTGTTCTCATTTTCTGTTTGTTTTTGTTCTGGTTCATTTCTAATTTGGTTTTTGTTTTTCCCTTTATTTCACTTTGTTTTTTTCAATTGTTTCCTGTTTTACCATAAAATTTTTTGCTTGCTCTTATTATTATTAATTTGTACTTTAATTCGCTCTTTGTTTTAAATTTGTCTCTCATATGTAATTTAAACGCTTCACTTTTTTTTTTAATTTGCCTCGTTTTGCATTTATCCTTTTCAATTTTTTATTTGCATTTTCGTTTACCTTTTTTCATTCGTTTCTTGTTTTTCCTTTCAAATTTTGTACTTGCTTTCATTTTTTTATTCTTTGATTTTTATTTCTTTGATTAACTTGTTCTTGCTTCGTTCACATTTAATTTGGTTTTTATTTTTTGTTTTTTTTTTAGTTTTTGTACTTTAATTCGCTCTTTGTTTCAAATTTGTCTCCCACATTTAATTTGTTTTTTTTTAATTTGCTTGTTTGGCTTTTCAATTTTTTATTTGCATTTCATTTGTTTTTTTGTTTTTCCTTCCAGTTTTCTACTTGCTATCATTTGTTTTTGCTTTGTTCACTTTTAATTTGGTTTTTGTTTTTCATCTGTTATTTCACTTTGTCTTTTTCATTTGCTTCCTGTTTTTTCAACCAATTTTTGACTTGCTCTTATCTTTTATTAGTTTCTTTAATTAATTTGTTTTTTTGCTTTGTTCACGTTTAATATGGTTTTTATTTTTTCACTTTAATTCGCTCTTTGCCTTAAACTTGTCCCTTACATTCAATTTTAACGTTTCATGTTCTTTTCTAATTTGTTTTTCGCATTTGTCCTTTTCAATTTTTTATTTGCGTTTTCGTTTGTCCTTTTTCATTTGTTTCTTACTCTTCCTTCAAAGGTTTTATTTGCTCTCATTTTTTATCTTCCTTTTTTGACTAATTTGCTTTTACTCTGTTTACTTTTAATTTGGTTTTTATTTTTCAATTGTTTCTTTTTCACTCTCGCTCTTTATTTTAATTTTGTCTCACATTCTATTTTAACGTGCCACGTTTTTTTTTAATCTAAACTTTGTTTTGCATTTGTCTCTTTTCAATTTTCTATTAGCTTTTTTGTTAATCTTTTTCATTTGCTTCTCGTTTTTTCTTTTAATCTTTTACTTGCTCTCAGTTTCTTATTTGTTTTTAAATTCTTTTTTGTCTTTCGTTTGTTATTCTTTTCATTTTAATTTGCTGTTTCTTTTAAATTTGTCTCTTGCACTCACTTTTATCGTTTCGGGTATTTTTGAGTTTTTTTATTATTACCTTCAATTTTCTATTTGCTTTTTGATATTCATTTGTTTTTGTCTTGATCGCTTTTAATTGGTTTTTGTTTTGCCTTTGTTATTGTTTTGGTTTTCATTTGTTGTTGTTTTTGTTTTTCATTTGTTATTGTTTTTGTTTTAATTTGCCATTTGTTTTAAATTTGTCTCTTGCACTCACTTTTATCGTTTTTTATTATTACTTTCAATTTTCTATTCGCTTTTTGATTTTCATGTGTCTTCTTCTTTTGTTTTTTTGTTTGCTCTTTGAATTTTTTACTTGCTCTCAGTTTTTCATTTGTTTTATATTCATTTGTTTTTTGCATTGATAACTTTTAATTTGGTTTTTGTTTTGCCTTTGTTATTGTTTTGGTTTTCATTTGTTGTTGTTTTTGTTTTTCATTTGTTATTCTTTTTGTTATAATTTGTTCTTTGTTTTTCGTTTGTCTTTTATATTCACTTTTATCGTTTCATGTAACTAGTAGGTTGTAAGCGGGAATTTATTCGCTGCATGCACGTCGCTTCTAAGTTTAACCGCCAAGCTGTCAAATCTAACGTCAAAATTAAATGCAAAAAAAAAACAGAATTATTAAATGTTGTCAAGAAAGTAGTTTTTTTTAAATTTCACGTTTTTTATTGCTCTTTCTTCATTATTATTATTTTTTTTTTAGAAATGTGAAGATTTTAATTTTTGGAAACCTATTTCAAGGTTATGTTATATTTCTTTGCTGAAAGTACGAAATTATTCAAGACATACAGACTTTGTTTGGAAATTTTTCCACGGCCTACTTGACCATTTTTTTTTATTTAGACACTTGTTATTTTTATAATAAATAATAATTTTTCATTTGCTTTTTGATTTTCGTTTGTCTATTTCATTTGTTTTCCCTTTAACTTTTTTACTTTCTTTCATTTTTTTTATTTGTTTTGTTATTTGTTTATTTATTTCCTACTATTTTGGTTGTCTCCCATTTTTTTGTTCATTACTTTTGTTTGCGTTTTCATTTTTTATTTGTCTTTTATTTTTCATTCTTGGTTTTTCTTTTTAATTTGATTTCTCTTTCCTCTCCTAGTTTTTCATTTTTAGCTTTTCGTCTTTCACTTGCCTTTATTTTATTTTACTTACTCTTTAGATTTGTTTTCTTTCCAGATTTTTTTTTAGTTTTCTGTTGTTCGTTCGATCTTTATTTTTCATTTTTTCTTTGCTCTAGTTCTTCATATCTTTTTCTGTCAATTTCTTCAACTGAAATATTTTTAACACTTTTAAACAATTCGCAGCTAACTGGTTACATAAAAACTTAATTCAAAAATTACTACATTTTCTACGAAATATTACGTATCAAAATATTACATATACAGTATGTTCCAAAGAAAAGTACAGTGGAAACTGTTTATAACGACTTTGAAGGGACTGCCAATACGTATAATATGATTGCTATAGCCGATATCGTACAAAATTCTTTCAATTATAAAAATTAATAAATCAAGTGAGTTATCGACTATTATCGTTCTACAAACACCCGGTATATAAGAAGCCGGAATTAAATTAAAAATTGGTAGTTTATTGTACATATACCCTCCTCTCATTATTATTCTGACTTGTGCAACACGTGCGGCAATAAGACACGAGCCCTTTGATTTGGAACAAATGACCACGTGCTCCGATGAAACAGTGGTTTGCACGACGCATGCACAGGGCGATAAGTAAAACTTCTTGTACCGGTAATGCAAGAGCGTCTTCGCACGTGCGGACTAAATCGGCGACGCGTTACGCGTTTCCTTCCGTCGCAACAAACGGGCTCAAGAGTTATTATTGCAAAATGGTTTTCCACGCTCTGTCCGTGGCTTTATTTATAAAACAGATTAAAACGTAACAGGAAAAGTGCCTTGATAACGGAACATCCGGTACTTAAAAAAAAAAAAAAAACACGAATATTTCTGTTAGGCTAAATTTTTTTTTTTGCTTGCGAATATTTTGATATACGATGTGATCAAGCATGAATTTAAAATTTTCTAAATAACTTCTAATAACATTAAAAAGAAACTTCCACGAATTAAATTGAAATTTACTTTCTTCGTTTTAAATCTTGTTTTCGAGTTACCCAAGTCTTTTCTAAACACGAACAAAAAAAAATAAGCAGGAATTTCATAAAACAATTCAGTGCGAAGAATTTAAAAATAAGTGCACTTTTAATCACCTTCGATAAAATGTCTGGACAGATAAAAGACAAGTCAAGAACTGAGAGAGCATTAAGAAAGAATCTGGTTAGACGTTGTGTTATTATTACGAGTGAACTTGACCTTGACAGAATAATATAACACAAATAATTGCGTTAGTAACCAGAGATTCTCATAAATATATTTTATTATTAATTCTAATTCATATACCGGGTGTGTGCCATTAGTAACTGACTCAGTTAATGCAGAGATTTTCTAGAATGAAATTTGCGAACCCCATTACGCCTAGAGTATGACACAGATTTTGTTAAAAAACAAAATTTGATTTTTGACAATGTCGCATTTGGTTATTTTAATTTAAAAAAATAAATAAACAACCGCGACTGTATTATGTGCTTTTTATGAAATAAAATTTGAAAATCGTAGAATAGAATAATTACATCGGTCTTCTTTTAATATCAGGGTTGCCAATGTGCGATCAGTTACCCAAGAATTAAATTTACCGCCAAAAATACATACGAAAATTGACGTTATATGCTTGTGTTTTTGTTGTTGTTTTCACCCAATAAGATTAATCGACTTTTGCTTTTCATTTGTTATTTCGTTCACTTTAATTCGCTCTTTGTTTTAAACTTATTTCTTACAATCAATTTTCGTTTGTCTTTTTCATTTGTTTCTCGTTTTTCCTTCATTTATTTTTCATTTTTCTTTTGTTTTATGTTGGTTTGTTCACTTTGAATTTGGTTTTTGTTTTCATTTGTTATTTTTATTTTTCACTTTAATTCGCTCTTTGATTTTCGCTTCAACTTTTTATTTACATTTCGTTTTTTTTTTGTCATTTTGAATTTGGTTTTTGTTTTTCATTTATTTTTATTTTTCACTTTAATTCTTAATTGTTCTCATTTTTTTAATTTTTTTTTATATTGTTTTGTTCACTTTTAATTTGGCTTTTGCTTTTCATTTGTTACTTTGTTCACTTTAATTCGCCCTTTGTTTTAAATTTGTCTCTTACAATCAATTTTCGTTTGTCTTCTTCATTTGTTTCTCGTCTTTCTTTCGTTTGTTTCTCATTTTTTCATTTGTTTTTTATTGCTTTGTTCACTTTGAATTTGGTTTTTGTTTTTCATTTATTTTTTTACTTTAATTCTTAATTATTTGTTCTCATTTTTTTATTTTTTTTATATTGCTTTGTTCACTTTTAATTTGGGTTTTGCTTTTCGTTTGTTATTTTGTTCGCTTTAATTCGCCCTTTGTTTTAAATTTGTCTCTTACAGTCAATTTTCGTTTATCTTTTTCATTATTTCTCGTTTTTCCTTCATTTGTTTCTTATTTTTCATTTGTTTTATATTGCTTTGTTTACTTTGAATTTGGTTTTTGTTTTTCATTTGTTATTTTTATTTTTCACTTTAATTCTTAATTGTTCTCATTTTTTTATTTTTTTATATTGCTTTGTTCACTTCTAATTTGGCTTTTGCTTTTCATTTGTTATTTTGCTCACTTTAATTCGCTCTTTGTTTTAAATTTATCTCTTACAATCAATTTTCGTTTGTCTTTTTCATTTGTTTCTCGTTTCTCCTTCGTTTGTTTCTCATTTTTTCATTTGTTTTATGTTGCTTTGTTCACCTTGAATTTGGTTTTTTGTTTTCATTTGTTATTCTTATTTTTCACTTTAATTCGCTCTTTGATTTTCGCTTCAACTTTTTATTTGCATTTTCGTTTTGTTTTTTTTGTCACTTTCAATTTGGTTTTAGTTTTTCATTTGTTATTTTGTTCTCTTTAATTCGCCTTTTGTTTTAAATTTGTCTCTTACTGTTAAATTTGTCTTTTTCACTGTTAAATTTGTCTTTTTCATTTGTTTCTCGTTTTTCTTTCGTTTGTTTCTCATTTTTTCATTTGTTTTATGTTGCTTTGTTCACTTTGAATTTGGTTTTTGTTTTTCATTTGTTATTTTTATTTTTCACTTTAATTCTTAATTATTCTCATTTTTTTATTTTTTTATATTGCTTTGTTCACTTTTAATTTGGCTTTTGCTTTTCATTTGTTATTTTGCTCACATTAATTCGCTCTTTGTTTTAAATTTGTCTCTTACAATCAATTTTCGTTTGTCTTTTTCATTTGTTTCACGTTTCTCCTTCGTTTGTTTCTCATTTTTTCATTTGTTTTATGTTGCTTTGTTCACCTTGAATTTGGTTTTTTGTTTTCATTTGTTATTCTTATTTTTCACTTTAATTCGCTCTTTGATTTTCGCTTCAACTTTTTATCTGCATTTTCGTTTTGTTTTTTGTCACTTTGAATTTAGTTTTTGTTTTTCATTTGTTATTTTTTTAATAATTCATTAATAAAGTAATAATGAGACCTATGAGGTTCGAGAAAACGTTCTGACTTGAAAACAGACTTACGTAGGTAACAAAAGATGCAGGTATCACGATACACGATAGATGAAACGAAAACAAATTAATTTTTCCTTTATTTTTGTAATTGCCGTTCAAGTATCACATGCCAACGAAGAAACCTGATCTCACCATGCGTTAAAGAAGAAAGACGAACGTGAGTGCTAACGACGCATATCGCAGGACCGTGTGAAGGCGCCTTACTACGCCCACTCGACGTTTGTGTAATTAAACATTTATAAAGCTCGGATTGCATTTTGCGTCGCAATGTTTACTGTATTGTCTAACCGGAATTAAAACGCAATTAAACGACATCTGCCTAAAACGAGAATGCAACCAATGCATTATTAATATTAACTACAAGATATTTTCCTCACGCCATTTCTAGCTCCAGACTTTATAAATTTGTTGAAAGGGCATTTTTGGATAATCACGAGTGTGTGACCGGCTTACAGATGTTTTCCTGTCCTTCGGCAATCGCTTTACAAAGTGAAAAAGTACAGAAACCCAGTTCAAATGATTCATTCCATCTTCCACATGGAATTTGGTTCATATGCTCTAAATTGTAAACATCCTGTATACATATAGCGTTTCTCAAAATAATCTCGAATTTTCCTAATAATTAAAAATACACTTAATTAACACGCAAAGCAAAGATGGAAGATAAAATTTCTAGGGAAGGAGATTTCCGATGCAAAATGAAAAATCAAGGGCGAAGCTCTAAGAACGAAGGACAAGGTAGAAAGAAAAAATGGAAGATATTTAGAGGATAGAAGAATAAAGGGATAAACAAAGAAGATGGATAAAATTTGTTAAGTCAAAAAATTGTTCGAAAAAAGGTGTACAAAGAAGCAAAAAAAAACCTCCGAAAATTTCTTGTAAAAAGTGGAGAAAGAAATCAAGGAGGAAGTTTTAAGATCGAAAAAAAACTGATGTTTAGAGATTAGAAAAAAAAAGGAGAAGGAAAGAAGATATCGTTCAAAAAAAGCAAGTGAAAAATTGCCATTTTAAAATTGAGGAAAATCAAGGATACGAAGTTTTAAGATCAAGAAGCAATGAACGAAGTTATAAAATCGAAAGAAAAAGTGGAAGTTGTTTAGAGATTAAAGAATAAAAGGACAAGCAAAGAAGATACATAAAATATGCATAAGACGAAAAAATCAAAAATGAGCGCATTTACAATGAGAAAAAATCAAGAACGAAGTTCTACGATCAAAATCAAAGGAAGAGAGCACACCTGGAAAATATCTAGAGGATAAGGAATGAGAAGTCAAACAGAGCAAACACATAAAGTCAAAAAAAAATCGACGATGAGATTCTAAGATCGAAATAGAAATAATAAAATGTTAAAGATAAGTCGAGAGTAAAAAAGAAAGTGACAAACAAAGCAGGCACATAAAAAAATAACAAATCATCAACTGGTGCACCTTTTAAAATCTCAGAAAATTTCTAAAGCACAATGAGAAAAAAATCAAGGAAAAAGTTCTAAAATCGAAAGAAAAGGAAGATATAGAGAATAAGAGGACAAGCAAAGCCAACGCATTAAGTCCAAAAATCGTTCAAAACAAAGTAAGTCAGAAAAATCATTAAAAAAAAGAAAAAGTCCAAAACTGGGGACCTTTTAAAATCTCAGAAAATTTCTAAAGCACAATGAGAAAAAAAATCAAGAAAAAAAAGTCGAAAGAGAAGGAAAATATGTGGAGGATAGAGAATAAGAAGTCAAGCAAAGCAAACGCATTAAGTCCAAAAATCGTTCAAAACAAAGTAAATCAAAAACAGGGGCATTTTAAAATCTCAGGAAATGTTCAAAATAAAGCGAGGAAAACAAGATCAAGGATGAGATTCTAAGATCGAAATCAAAGGAAGAAAGAAGACGTGGAAAATATCTAGGATAAAGAACGAGAAGTCAAACAAAGCAAACGCGTAAAGTAAAAAAAAAAAGATTTAGGGGGACCTTCTAAGATCCAAAAAGAAGTAAAATGTTAAAGATAAGTCGAGAGTAAAAAAGAAAGAGGCAAACAAGGCAGGCACATAAAAATACGAAGTAAAAAATCATTAAAAAAAGGACCAGTCATAAACTGGTGCACTTTTTAAAATCTCAGAAAATTTCTAAAGCACAATGGGAAAAAATCAAGGAAAAGGTTCTAAAATCGAAAGTGAAGGAAGATATATGGAAGATAGAGAATAAGAGGACAAGCAAAGCAAATGCATAAAGTCCAAAACTCGTTGAAAACAAACTAAGTCAGAAACTGGTGGATTTTAAAATTATGAAAAAGTCAACTGCTTCTACAGCCGACGTTTCGTTCTCCATTGCAAAAGAACTTCCTCAGGGCTGCTGCTGCTGCTGGCGGTGTTGCTGCTGCTGGTGGTGTTGCTGCTACTTCTTGTTAGTCACTCTCATTGACTAACGAGATGTAGCAGTAACACCAGCAGCAACAATCACAACTGCTTCTACTGCCGATGTTTCGTTTTCCATTGCGGAGAACTTTCTTAGAACTGCTGCTGTTGGTAGTGCTGCTCATTAGTCAGTCTCATCGACTAACTCGTTAGTCAGTCTTATCGACTAATTCATTAGTCAGTCTTATCAACTAACGAGAAGTAGCAGCAACACCATCAGCAGCAGCAGCCCTGAGAAAGTTCTTCTGCAATGGAGAACAAAACGTCGGTAGTAGAAGCAGTCGTGAACCGGAAGCCAATTCAATTATGGACAATGGCCGCGGAAGTCTACAAGTTATATTATGAAAGAATCATTCAAAAAAAAAAGCAAGTAAAAAATGGAGCACTTTTTAAAATCTCAGAAATTTTCTAAAGCACAATGAGAAAAAAATGAAGAAAGAAGTTCCAAAATCGAAAGAGAACGGAAAATATGTGGAGGATAGAGAATAAGATGTCCAAAAATCGTTCAAAACAAAGCAAATAAAAAAACTGGTGCATTTTAAAATCTCAGAAAATGTCCAAAGCAAAATAAGAAAAACAAAATCAAGAACGAGATTCTAAGATCGAGAGAGATGGGAGAAATAAAACTCAAAAACTGACGCATTTTAAGATCTAGCTATCTTACTATCTTGTATGCACAAGATTGAGTTCCATTTTCTTAAATAATTGAATATCTGCAGTAAATTGTATCAAAATTTTAATTGAATTAAGAACCATTTGGAAAAATAGAACATTTTCCATCTATAGCCCAAAAATTGAATTAAGGCCCATATTTATAGTCATAGTTATAAAGTCTTAGACAGGTTTTAAGAAAACCTTAAGCATTTGCTTCAAGTCTTAACTTACGTAAGGCGCCCTTATTGAAAAACGTTTCGCATTTGTCTCGAAGGTGTTCCATAGTGTTCTTGAAAGAATGGAATAACGAAGAATTCTCTGCTACGACGAACAATTTTAATTTTTCTTGCAGACTTATCAAAATTCACATCTATGAATACCTAGCAACTTAAAACGATCTTAAACATGTAAGTTGAACTTACGAAAGACGGCCTTAGGTCATGACTATGAATATTGCCCTGAATCTTGTGCAAGAAATAGGATAGTCTTACACAACAGAAATTTATGAGTGACTTTATTTTATTTATTTTTATAAAAATAAATTAAACGAAATAAGGCAAATAGTATTGGTTCGAGTGTGAACCTCTGAGGCACACCCGCAAGTAATTATTTTAATAGTTGGCTGACAGAAATGTAACAAAAAATAAAATGTTATGCATATTAGACCATTTTAGATTTAGAAAAGTGTTTAAATTAAAACGGAGTGTCCCAGAAAATATTGTTTCCTAAGGTGATTAATAATAAGCTTGATTCTTTCTTTGTTCCCTCGGACGTAACGTCGGACGCAAATGCAAAGTTTAAATAGCGCACATTGATCATTGTGTGTATGTGTGTGTGAATCATCGCGAAACATCACCTAGTAAATGGCAAATGCATTACTAATTTAATAATGCTGAGTCCGGCGATTGTTTTGATCTAAATAAAAATCGACGTCGTCGAACGTCAAGCAAACAAACTCATTACTAAGAGGTTCGTCATCTTGCGTCCCCCCAACATACGTTTTTCATGATACATAAAACGTACTAAATCAGTTTTATTAACATCAACAATTTGTTATTATTAAGACTTTATAACTTTTTATTTTTTGCTACAGTTCTGACAACCAACTATTACAATAATTAGTTGCGGGTGTGCCTCAGAGGTCCACACTTGAACCAATACCATTTGTCTTATTTCGTTTAATTTATTTTAAAATATCAACTGTTGACAATGTTGTACAAAATGTAAAAACTAAAATAAATTTAAATTCATGCAAGCCAATAAAAACAAGATAACAAATTTTATTAATAACTACAAGAAATTTATTACTGCGATAAATTCAATAATAGAAAATAATTGTAATTATTGATCCTTTTATCTTATTATTAATAACTTTCAAATTATTATTAATAATAAGATTATTGTGACTACCAGATGGCACCACTTGTGTTTCAGCAAAGGCCTTACTGCAACACCCAAACTCCTACGTTTAATATATAAAAAAAAGAAATCAGTGTCCAGTTAAACTTAAACAAACACTCCATTGAATATCATCTAATATTACAAAATATGAAGTGTCGTAAAAACCCACTTGACACGCAACAATGAACTATCACGAAGTAATCGGAAGGAATTGAGCAAGCACTAACGGTTTCTGAATTCGATTCTCTCGATTAAGTAAGAGAACGCGAACTTAAAACCAAAAACGACTTAGTTTTTATTAAATTATTAGAAAAATTGTCTCACTTACGTTGTCCGTCTTAGTGTATTGCTGCATGATCGGGTGTTATCTTCGTCGAAGAATATCTTGGATTTTGATTGTGCAGTATGTTCAGTTCAACATATCGTGTTATCGTAAAAAATATGATAAGATTATTTATTCATTCCGAATGAATATAGCATAAATGAGTCGATTTGAATTTGTTTAGCTTTACGGACTTTCCTTTAAAAGCCAGAGAGCGAGTTCAGTTACTTACCGGAATCGAAAACGAGATAATTATATATGTGACAAAAAAATATATAAAACACTTACAGAAATTAATTTAATTAAATAATTTAATGTTAATGCGTACTACCATTCTTATAGACTTCTGCAATTTGCTGAAAATCCCAAAAAAGTTGAATAAGCTTCCCCAACCACTCAAGAGATGGCGCTCTTATCTATTCGAACACACTCGTACATACACGATACTTGACTATATGTCACATCGCAATAAAAATAAACCGAGGATCCAATTTATTGTATTATTCTGAGATTATAAAATCAAGTTTTCTTGCCAGATGAAAATTAACTAAAATTGTGTAACTGGAAATATAGAAAGTGTTAGGAAAGAGTTTATACGTGTATTTCGGCCTTATTGGGCCTCATCAGAACTCTGTACCTTAAAAAAATTTGGCAAGTTACACAATTTTAGTTAATTTTGATTATTTTGAGATTGTTTTATTAAACTATCAATTGGCAAAACATTGATTGTATTATCAAATGCCATCAAGTAATTAAATTAACCATTCGTCCTACTATTCAAAAGATGGCGGCTCGAGCTTTAATTCAAATGCTATTGCAACCACTGTCCACTGTGGTTGATTTCTTGGCTAAATAAATTGAATTTCACGGCTCATTTGTTTTACACAACAATGCTTCTTTATCTAGAAAAATGAGGTTCATTTCTGCGCTAAGTAAGCTAACTATGTCAACGACGGAATTGTACAGAGGGAGCCACATTAATAACAACTTTTCAAAACAGGTTGTTTAAAATGCGAACGTTTTTGGTTCTAAACGGCTCATTTGCTTTACAAAACAATGTCTTGTTTATCTAATAAAATCAGGTTCATTTCTCCGCTAAACAAGTCGAGTATTTAGCTATGAAGCAAACCTGTTCCAAAGAGGGAGCCACATTACAATGACCTGTTACTATCTTCAGAGAAATGATTGCTACAAAATAGCGCATAACTCTTAAGCTGCAGCATATTGGAGTGACAAGATGCAATGTATTAACTATTTATTATTTAAGTTGGCATAAAATATATCAAATTCGAATTCAAATGTAACATTTGACATGGTAACTATAGCAACGGCGGAATTGTACAGACGTAGCCACATTAATAACAACCTTTTTGAAAGGCTGTTTCAAACGCGACCGTCCCTATAAAGGACTGGTCTTCATTAATCTATATGGCCATGTTTTTCAACAAGAAGTTTCAGCTATTGTCCACCAGGGTAATATTTTGTAGAGTAAACTGCTGCTTTGTTCCAACAGGAGGCGCTTGTACATATTTCACTTTACTACGTACATATTTCACGATTTGTTTCCTTTAAAAGAGAAAAAAAATGTCTTGTTTATCGGGAGAGTCTGGTTCGTTTCTTCGCTAAGAAAGTCGCGCGTTTAGCTAAGAAACAAACCCAAATATGTGCAACAAGTTTTCGCTACTGTCCGTCGGTGATTGTTTTTAAACAACACGTTTCAGCTTTTGTCCGCCAGGATAATATTTTGCAGCTGCGTTCCGACATGAGGCGCTTGAATACATTTCTTTTTTTTTTTCTTAATCGTAATGGTTTTGCGTTTTACGTTTGCTTTTTTTCTTGAGAAAAATGTCGTATTGTGAAAGTCTGGTTAATTTTTTCGCTGCAAAAAATTGCGTGTTTAGCTGAGAAACGAACCCTAAAATATACATCGAGCTTTCGCTGGTGTCAGGGTTTGCTTTTTTTTGTAGCTTTAAAAAGGTTATATTACCATTACGTTTCCTTTGGAGCGCAAAATATGAAGAGGAGAAATCTTTCTTTAAAAATAAATGTGCATCTTGTTTATCGGGAAAATCTGGTTCGTTTCTCCGCTAAGATAGTCGAGCGTTTAGCTAAGAAACAAACCGAAAGATATTGGGGAATTCAAAATTTGGCCACGACATCTGCAAGTATTTCATGGAACTAACGCTTTAGGTAAATGTCTGTGACATTTAAATGGTTTTTGAAAAAAATTGTGAAATTTCTGAAATTCGAAATATGAAAATAACTTGTTAAGAGTTGGAAATGCAGGTACTATGTAGTTGTGGAGATTTCAACGTGTTAGTTTTATGTAAAACACCGACGACCGCAGCGCCATCTTCAGAAATTAAAGTTGGTAATAAAATAAACTATCGCTACCGCCCGTTAAGGATTGTTTTTAAACAATGTTTCTATTGCTATTGTCCACCAGGCCCTTCACAAATTCACTCCCATATTGTTCAAGAGATAGCGCCACTAACTGTAACTAAGAAAAACAACGAAATTCGCATTTTTTTAATCAAAAATTTATCAAAAATGACCAGAAAAGTTTCATACTAAGACTTGTTACAGATTTGCAACAGATTTTCCATAAATTACAAAAAAAAAATTAAGAGCAACTTTGAACTACAATCAAGAGATGGCTCTAAAAAAATTAAAAGATGTTTCCATTGGTAATTGGTAAAATCGTCTCTTTAAAAAAATGCAAAGAAATTATTTAATTTAAAATTTGCCTTTAGGAGGATAGAGCGATTTTGCTTCGGGGGGAGTAGGGGACCATCGATTTTAAAGCTTCGTAAAATTGTGTTCCTCTCTCTTTTCATTGATATTTAATTAATACAATTAAGTCAGTAAATTTTAAAAGAGATTGCTCCCCCTCCTTAGAAATGGATGCCGATAATTTAAAAGTGTTTTCATAAAACATTAAAAGATGGCGCTATTAGAAAAACTTTTAGCCAAGACTTAAACATTGCGTTTCAAAAATATTTCGGGAAAATATAAATAATTATTAATCATCGAAAAGGAAGGTTTGAAATGTGTTTTCGTAAAACATTAAAAGTCAAGCAAAACTTCTAATGCTCCTCAAAAGATGGCGCTATTAAAAAAAACTTTTAGCCAAGACTTAAAGATCGCATTCCAAAAATATTTCGATACGATATAAATAAACATTAATCATCGAAAAGGAAGGTTTGAAATTAGATAAAAATGTTTTAAAAACCATCAACTTTGAAAAAAAATTAAGTATTCGATTTCTCTTGCATTTTCTAAACACGTTTAGGAATCTTTTTTTATTTATAATAAAATAAATAAAGCAAATCCATCTTCATCTGTCAGAAAGGTTTTGGTCTTGAGTTTTGATAGATCGCAGGTGCCATCTGTTAATAGAAAGTGACATTTTTTTTTCGAATTAAATTTAATTATTAATTCAAATTTAAAATGACATAAACAAAAAAGAATTACAATCTATCCATACCGAAAAGAAATTATATTACGATCGCTTAATTTGTATATATTCAGAATTATAAGCCTACAACTTCTACCTCAGCGCCATCTAGTATCAAAAGACAAAAGTAAATTTTAAATTTTATAGTTATAATAATTGTAACGATGAATTTTACGTCGTGTCCTTTACTATTACTTTTCCAGTTGTTTTAATTAATATTAGTCTTTTCTTAAAACTAATTACGTATTGGCATTCTTCTTGCTTGCGAGAACGTCTACCAATCTGGTCTTGGCTGTTTTGTTTTTGTTTTTTATGGCAGCCATAAAAATCTGGCGTTCTTATTAATTATTATTAAATTTTTCTGGTGCCTACCTGGGAGGTGAAGAATCCACTCCTCCTGTATAGCTGATGTGACTCGACAACTGCGTTAGTTGTGGAGTTTCTAAGCTATTCTGGTGATCATTTGGCGATAAGGTGCTCAGAAACGCCACCCTACGTGGAGATCCCGGACTAGAATTGTCACTTGCATTTGGAGATTCGGTTGCCACCCCCGGTACAACGTCGAGTTGTAAATACTGGCTCCCAGTGGATTCCTCTATGTGAACCTACAATTAAAAAAGAACACATTTAAATTATTTTTTCCGATAAACAAAGAGATTATCAATAATATAAGACAGTAATTTTATAAACATTGAAAAAATGAATCTCCTAACAACCAACAATCTTGAAATATTAAACTTCTTTCCTGTGATAACCTTATCAGAAAAAAAATTGGAATTTCCATGGTTTAATTTGAACCGTACTTAGATGTGATTGTTGTTAACGGTGAAAGCTTTCGAAATTAAAAATACAACAAAGATACTTAAAAATTGTAAATTTGTAGCTTTGCAAGCATGTGTAAAACAACTGAAAAAATATATTGAAGCTCATTGCAAATGAATTATTTAAGTGGGAATAAATTGGGGTTTGTGGATCACCACCAAGTGATTGATAGAGAGAAAAGAAAATGCGTAAGAACTCACCTCGTCTATTCTACTGAACACTTGTGGGTAGTCCCCTTCTGCCCTCATGGTTGAATAATTCTCTACTTCACTGTAGGTAAAACATTCCAGAGGCGTGGCCGATCTGGAATGGGGGGATGGGACCGCCCCATCGACCTGAGAGGATGGGCTGTACTGGGCTTGCTCCTCGCCATAATTATCGACGCCTGCGTAACACATCTATTAATTTGGTTGCATAATCAACAGGCACAAATCACACTATTGAAATTTGCTGATGTAATCAACTTAGCTTAAAAAATAATAGGCATTAGACCTAAGTATGGATTTTTTTCCATTTAATAAAAGAAACACAGTTAAACAAAGCAGGACACCATTAACAAAAAATAATAATAATTTTCAATTGTGGACGTCATTGTGAAAAACAAGGAGAAGGCGAGGGAAGTGCAGAAAGTTAATAATTTCAAATATAGAGATCAGGATGAAAAGAACTAGAAAACGAGGATGTGTAGAAGGACATGGAATCAGAAAATTGAAGACGGGAAGAGGGGAAAAGTAGACAATTCGTAAACTGTTTAAAGAAAGTAGTAAATGGAGTTTTGGATAAGGGGGAATGTAGGGTGTCGACGCGAAAGCGCCCACCGCCTTAAAGTTTCTTGTTTTAAGAAATATATTTACCACTTATATAAAAAAACCATCATGCAAGTGCCATTCAATGAATTCATCAAAAATTTTTTTGCATTATTTGCATTTTTCTTAGTTTATAACTTGAGTGATGTTTAAATATAAATTTTTAAATAGTTTGAATCACGACTCCTGCGATCACTTTTTAACACAAACTATTGATTATTATTACATCGCATTTGCGGATAACCTTGGATAGGTCGGTTTAGTTTGCAGTGGAAGTCTGGAGCTACGCTTCTGCTGACGAGGTCCCAAATAGGGCCGAAACAGCTGTACAGAGAATGCTCGAGGGATTCACGGCAATCAAAATCGACTTGTAATAAATTTTTTTAAATATAAATTTTTAATTTAATTTCATTGCATTGCATTAATTAATTAATAGGTGCGAATCTCAAAAACTGTTCATATTGTATGTACAGTAAGAATTAAAAGTAACGTCTCCCTAGTGAAAAGTTAATTTGCGGCGTAATCACATTTGACCGTTATAATGAGTAGGCGGACAATTGGATGGGCACTCATCGAATTCTTATTGATCTTTGCTTGGCCGCCTGTTTGTTATGGTGATCATAATGGATAAGACTAAGTAATAAAGTAAAGTAAAGTAAGTAAAATAAGTACTAAAGAATTCGAAAATGCATTGCTACACAGAGTTCCCTTAAAAAAAAGTAATTTTAGTTTATATCTCGTTTACGCGATGCTCAAATGTTTCTTTTTGTAAACGTCCACAAGAACTGAATATAGGTATATATATGTATACATTATATAGTTTTGTATTAAAATAAATTAAAACAAAATAAAAATTAACTAATTAATATACTGTGCATTGTACAAAGTGTCCATTTAAGTGGTTATAAAGTGTAAAGCAGAGTCAGACTTTTATAAACGCAACGTATATATATATATATACAACAATAAGTAACTAATTAAAAACAAAATAAAAATTTATTGATTTTTATACGCATTATACAGTGTCCACAAATGACTGCTATTACGTAAGTGGTTGGGAAGTGTATTGACATGACAGTTTTTTATAAACTGCCTGTATACACATAACAAAGTTTGCTTTTAAAATAAAATTTAATTGCAAAACAAAATAAATATGAATTAATTAATATATATACGCATTGGATACATAAAAGACTGCTACGCGCATTGGATACATAAAAGACTGCAATGACATAAGTATTTGGAAAGTGTAATACAAAATTGACTTTTACAATAAACAATTGATTAAAACAAAATACAAATTAATTATTGAATGTAGACATTGTACAAAGCGTCCATAAAAATGCCAACACGTAAGTAAGTAGTTGGGAAGCGTACTACGGATTACCGGTGTTTTCTAAACGCTTTATATGTATAACAAAATTGGCTTGCATAATAAACAATAAATTAAAACAAAATAAAAATTAGTTGATTAATGTACGCATTGTACAAAGTGTCCATAAAAAAATAACATCACGTAAGTGGTTTGGAAATGTATCGTAGTAGGCAGTCTTTTATGAACGGCTTGTATATACACGTATAACAAATTTGATTTTTATAATAAACAATTAATTAATTGTAAGGAAATAAAAATTAATTAATTAATTTACTACATATTGTCAGAGTGTCCATAAAAAATAAGTGGTTGGGAGGTATACTGCAATGGCAGCCCTTGATAAACACCTTTATGCACATAAAACAAAATTAATTTAATTATATATATATGTTGTAGTGTTCTTCCGGGTCTTACTCCGCATAGGGTTCTCAAGAGAACCGTTTTTGACTTGATGACATTTCGGTAGAATCACATCTGCCATCTTCAGGTCTTCTCTGCTGCTTGCTTGGTTCTGCTTCTTGCTGTTATGGGAGTTCGACTCGCAGAGAAGACCTGAAGATGGCAGATGAGATTCTGCCGAAACGTCGTTAAGACAAGAACGGTTCTCTTGAGAACCTTACGCGGAGGAAGACCTAGAAGAACACTACAACATACAACACCCGCGGAAACCTACGATGTAATATTTAAATTTAACTAGAAAATGTGACTTTAATTTATTATACACGGTGTTTCGAAATTTATGGACAAACTCTATGATGTTCTTTGCGTGATTCGGAGACATCCTGCTTCTTGCAAAAAAGAAAAACCTAACAATAGCTTAACAATAGCTTGTATCTCGCTTACGCGATAATCAATTGTTTTTGGATTCACGTACTCGTTGCTTATTATTTTTTTTTTGTAATCATCTATAAAACTGAATTATTTTATATCAGTTTTATATTGAACATTTCTTTTTTTTCCCTTAAAACTTTTTAGTGCTTTGTGGGTAAATTTTAGTTCCAAAAATCAAAATAATCTATGTAAGTTTGAGTGGAAAAATGTGATTTTTATTTATTATACAGAGTATTCAGAAATTGGTGAACTAACCTGTCTTCATTATTTTTAGCTTTTTATTTCTATATTCTTATTTACAAATCCTAGAAATAATTCTGAATATTCTAGACGTGAAACAAACATTTCCGATTTAAAATGTACAAGGTGCGTCAAGAAATAAGGCGATTCTGAAACGTCAACAATAGAGAACGCTTTAAAAAGAAAAGTATAGCATTGTCATCATATTATCTTCCAACTTGAAATGTCTTTCTCCTTGGTCTGTTTCTTTTTTCTTGTTCGTCTTGTTCGAAATGTTGGCTCTCAGTTTCGCAATCTCTAGATTTGCGTTTGTGGATACTTACATTTTTATACTGATTTTTTTTTGGGATCCACATCTTTGCAAATTTTATTTTCTATTCAAAAACTTTGTGGTTGAAATTTTGATACTTCAAACTTCCAAAATATTCTCAAGGGTAATGGTTCCTAAAATGCATTAAAGAACTGGGGGGCTCGCGAGAAGATCTTCGAAATAAAACAAGAACGCCTTATTAAAACACATATTTCTATTTTTCTCAAAGTAAATAAAAGTATACCAAACAAAAATAATGCCTTAACCCTTAACTTATATAAAATCTTTTTTTGTTTTGGTAAATATTCGACCAAAATCAATTTACTGCTGCATGCCAAAGAATTGAGAAAAAATTATTTATCAAACAATATAAAAAAAGATATGCATATGAATTTGAAAAAGAAATTTGGCATCGTTTGACATAACAGTTGGCACTAGGTGAAGCTCATACCAATTGGTAGTATTTATGCAGCCATTTTCCCACTTGTTCAAATCGGATTATAAATGACAGAGTTATTTCTTAAGGCGTTTTTTTTTATCTCACACCCGGTGTAAAACTAAATTTCTTAAAGGCCAATCTAGCACTCTCTCGAATATGATGGAAAGTTTCGAAAACACGAAGACTAACAAAGAAATTGCGCTACTAGGTGAGAGATGGCACAAATAACAAATTTGATTACTTGGTGATAAATGGCGCCAGCAACAAAGAAATTAATGATGGTAAGACCCGGTTCTTGTTGATAAACCAGGTCACACCATCATTCATTCATATGACCCATTCACAAAGATTCGTTCACATGAACGAAATGACGAGTAGTCCCTCGACTCCATTCCCAATTTACGATACGAGCAGTTTGGAAAAGATTCAATCGCTGAAATCGCTTATCCAGCAGCTCATGGTCTGGGATTATGTAGACATCGAAATCTCGAAATGATAATTATAAAAACGAAAGTCACTTCATATTATTGTTATTGGTCAATTGCTTTCGCTTCACGTGTGCGAATTAATCAATACATTCAGTTCAGTTTTCATCAATTCACCCGACGCCCATCTAAACTAAATAGATCATATGACGATAGGATCACAGGGAGTGATTGAATCGATCATTGGTCATTGGGATGATTCGTTCATTATGAATGGATCGTTCATGAACATCACACCAACTGAGTTACTCCTTAATCATTTAGCCCGGCAAGAGCGGAGAGGTCACCAGCAACATTGTTTCCAAAAGGGGGTCCCGCTTAAAAAAAGTTTAGGAACCACTGCACTGGTGGCACACTAAACACCACATATAATTCAAATCTACATAGTAAGTGCCTTTACTACCTAAGGAATGTATTTTTTATACGTCATGTTAAAGTACGCGACGTTTTTAAATCGCCCGAGTTACTGACGCACCCTGTACATTGCATATCGTAAGTAACTTGCGTAATATTAAATAAAGAGATATCTAATTTTTTTCTGTTTGTTTACGTAAGTCTAATAATAAAAGATTACATGAAGATGCATTTTTGTGACTAATTAGTAAAGCTATCTAATTAGTTGTAATTTTCGAAATTCCTGTAGCGATACCAAGATTTTCCAAAAACTCCTGGGGGCTTCGTTTTCGACTCGGAAGGCCTTAGCTTTAAAATCAAGAGGGATAATTAGGTATCACCATAAACGTTTTTTTTTTTATAATTTAGAATTAAAATAGGATGCGCGCAAATCAGTAACAGCACGTTCAACGTGCTAGGTCAGTGTAGTTACGACCAAGGTTATGATAAAAACCAGGGTCAAGCCAAGTGATCCGAGATGTACCGTCCATAAAATTTGCAAATTCATTGGCTTAAATAAATTGATTTAAAAACAGGCGTACGCACGTCACGAAGAAGACAGATCGTGAACCGGATAATTCCACTTTTAAAAGCGACTCGCTGGCTGTTTCAATAAACCTAATACGGACCTGCGGCACTTTTGACATTTTTATGCGACCCGCGACACAGAATTGACTATTGAAAGCCAATTTAAGCGAATCACACACTGAGGCAGTGGCGCTGAAAACCATTCACATACGTATTACATGATCAGATAAACTGCAATTACCAATTTTCCATTAATCCACTTTCTCCATGATAATGTCAGAGAAGGTAAACAATAACGGGTCTAGAAATGATTCCTGCGGCATCCCAAATATTATTGATATTGTTATTGTTATACAAATGGATGAAAATTATCAGAATAGTTTCATACAAAATTTTGTTGTTGTTTTGAACTTCACACCGAGTTTTCATGAATTACAAAAAAAAGAATAACCTTGGACAGGTCGGTTTGGTTTGCAGTGAAAGGGGCTTCTGCTGACGAGGCCCCAAATAAGGCCGAAACAGCTGTACAGAGAATGCTCGAAGGATCTGCTGCAATCAAAACCGATTTGCAACAAAATTTAAAAAAAAAGAAACGTGAAAAGAAGCTATTAACAACAATCAAGAGATGGTGCTGAAAAATTAACGGAAACTTGCATTGCATCGATAGGCGGTGCTTCTAAAAATGTATATGCTTTTATTTTAATCGCAGGGTCATACCCAGTGATTTTTTAAATTTGATTAGTTCTAAGTTCGCACAATTTTTTTTTATGATGAGCTTTTAACAACCATCAAAAGATGGCGCTGAAAACTTAACACCATTGGTTACTGATAGATGGCGCTTCTAAAAATGTATATATATTTATTTTGATCTCATAATTATACCGAATGATTTTTAAAATTTTTATATCAACTCTTGCCGTGGAATTTGGACATGTGTTAGTTAATCCGTAGTATGCTTCCCAACCACTTACTTACGTGTTGGCATTTGTACAATCCAAATATTATTTAATTAATTAATATTTGGTTTGTTTTAATCAATTGTTTATTTTAAAAGTCATTTTAGTATTACACTTTCCAAATACTTACGTCATTGCAGTCTTTTATGTATCCAATGCGTATATAAATTAATTAAATCATATTTATTGTTTTGCAATTAAATTTTATTTTAAAACCAAACTTTGTTATATGTATGCAGGCGGTTTATAAAAAACTGTCGCTTCAGTACACTTCCCAGCCATTTACGTAATGGCAATCTTTTATGGACACTTTGTATAATGCGTATAAAAATCAATTAATTTTTATTTTGATTTTAATTAATTATTTATTGTTATAGGTATATATACAATGCGTTTATAAAAGTCTGACACTGCATTACGCTTTGTAACCACTTAAATGATGGCAATTTTTGATGGACACTTTGTACAACGCACAGTATATTAATTAGTTAATTTTTATGTTGTTTTAATTTATTGTTTTCATTTCATGTTTTATTTAATCGTTTATTATAAAAGCCAATTTGATATACAGGGTGACTGACCAATGTTTCGCCAAAAAGAATGCGTAAGAGAATGGTTCTTCTAAACAGTTTATAATTAATTAAAAAATCAAGATGCGGCGCTGTGTACGAAACACGACGCCATGTTTTATAAATGCAGCACTATAATAGGAATATAAAGTTTTATTGACTGCTCATACAATGCGACTTTGACACACATCTCAATTCGTTTTATTACACGTTTAACGGCTGGGAGAGTAAGGGCCGGTTTTTCAATATGAGTTTAAACTATAGTTCATATGAACTAAGTTCAGGACTTGATCTCAGTTTAATGACGAATGGGTTTCTCAATACATATGTGAACGAAGTTCAGAAAAACGGCGGTAGGACTAGAATTAAATATTGTAAGTGAATGTGCCTAACTTCAAATGCAATCAAGTGGCGGTTGTTAATTGTGGTTAAGTATTTGAACATGAGATTTATTTTATTACGGAAATGGGTGACGATTCGCATAAAAATAAAAAACGCGCAACCAACTTCTCCTTGTCAGAAGAGGATCTACTGGTAGGTGGTTTTAAGGAGCAAAAGTTTGTTATGAAACAAATCCAAATCCTTAGATGAATTTTATTGTATGATATCAGCTACTTCATTAATAATAAATTGCACAGTATGTTTATATACTCTGAAGCGTACACAAAAATCTTCATCGTCCCATCGTTCAAAGTGTTTAGGTTTTTCCCTTACAACCCTGGGACGTTTCGGTTTATTTAAATATTCTAAATATTCATATATATCTTCGTCGACACTTTCAAAGTTATTAAAAAATCTCACGACGTCCATTCTGAATGAATATTAAAAACTATTCAACTGATTTCCAAACGTGACGTGTGTATAATGTTTTACGATGTTGATCGGCGTTTAAACTCTCACGAATGACGGTTCAATACTGAACTTCGTTCATTGCTTGATCGTTGATTGAAAAACACTTCCTTTGCTAAGAACTTAGCTTAAACTCTGAACTTAGTTTAAACTCGTATTGAAGAACCGGCCCTAAGTCTGAGTTATATTTCTTTTACGCGACATAATTATTAGTAATTTCTAAAATACCTGCATATGAAATAAGGGTAACAAATTCGTAAAAATTATGTAAACACTTGTTAAGTAATTCTTGCGTATTATTTACTATAGCGGATTGTACCAGCTGCTTCATCTACAAAAAAGAAATCGTAAGGATTTAAAGTTCGCCCCGATATCCCCCGGAGTTGTTACAGTTGTTTTAAACGTCGGTCGTTAGTGTTACGCGTACGTGAATGCGTATCATAGATTAGGAAAAAAGGATAAAAATTCTGTGGAACAGTTTGTAATTAATTAATTATCAATTTTCCCAAAAAAAAATGAGATATGTTTAGATTAAAACGCCAATTCACAGCGTACGTCTGTCATAAACGTTTGATGATATTTAGTCAGAAAAGCTTGTAAAACTTGGCCTTGCATAACAGCTGGGAGAATAACTCTGAGTTACGTTTCTTTTACGCGATATAATTGTTAGTAATTTCTAAAATAACTGCGTATGAACTAAGGGTAACAAATTCGTAAATAATTATGTAAATACTTGTTAATTAATTCTGGCATATTATTTACTAAAGCGGATTGTACCAGCTGCTTCATCCACAAAAAAAATCGTAGGGATTTAAAGTTCGCCTCGATATCCCCCGGAGTTGTTACAGTTGTTTTAAACGTCGGTCGTTTGTGTTACGCGTACGTGAATGCGTATCATAGATTAGGAGAAAAGGATAAAAATTCTGTGGAACAGTTTGTAATTAATTAATTATCAATTTTCCCAAAAAAAAAAATAGGTATGTTTAGATTAGAACGCCAATTCACAGCGTACGTCTGTCATAAACGTTTGATGATATTTAGTCAGAAAAGCCTGTAAAACTTGGCCTTGCATAACAGCTGGGAGAATAACTCTAAGTTACGTTTCTTTTACGCGATATAATTGTTAGTAATTTCTAAAATAACTGCGTATGAAATAAGGATAACAAATTCGTAAAAATTATGTAAATACTTGTTAATTAATTCTGGCATATTATTTACTATAGCGGATTGTACCAGCTGCTTCATCCACAAAAAAAAATCGTAGGGATTTAAAGTTCGCCTCGATATCGCACGGAGTTGTTACAGTTGTTTTAAACGTCGGTCGCTAGTGTTACGCGTACGTGAATGCGTGTCATAGATTATGAGAAAAGTATAAAAATTAGTTTGTAATTAATTAATTATCAATTTCCCCAAAAAATAGGTATGTTTAGATTAAAATGCCAACTTCACAGCGTACGTCTGTCATAAACGTTTAATGATATTTACCCAGAATAGTTCGTAAAACTTTGCCTTGCATAATAGACATCTTAAGCTTACTTCAGAGACGTAATGTTTTATATTAACGTTTGTTTATTGACGACTTTGAACAACTGGATCAGTGGCAAACACTTTTTCAAGCGTGTGGAGGGAATTAGCGTTCTTGCTCGTCTGTAAACAGTTTTAACCAACTGACGAAATAATGCGAAGAAGTGCGCCAAATACACAGGAAAGGAAGTCTTGAATTTGTTAAAGTTTTAAGAGGTTTGTGTTCATAAATTCGTCACAAACAAAACGAAATTATAATTATTAACAATCGAAAGGGATTACGATTCTGATTATTAAATATTTATGGACACGTTTCTTGTGGAAATACACTTTAATACAATTTAAGTTGAAATTAAAGAAAAATACTAGGAGTTGTAGTGATTTATTCGTTTTTTCGTTGTAGTGATTTATTCGTTTACCTGTCAAAGCAGGTGTTCAAAGTCGGGCTGCTGTTATCCTTTGTATGGAATATTCTACGTCAGGCGATTTGCAAGCATTTGTGAAGTAAATATTTTAGAGGTTGTACTTCACGGCGTCGCGTCGGGCATTGACCTAAAAAGGAATTGAAAGGTCAAGTTCACGTTGCGACGCCGCCGTACCATCATAAAACTAAAAAGCACTTTTATTATTTCGTTCATCTGTTCCTCTATTTTTTAATCAGCGGCGCATCGTCGTTTTGGGACTAATTTTTGATTAATTATTTCTCGAATGTAAAGTACAAAATTTTTTTACAACATTTTCCTATACTATCGAACATCGCTTTTTGTCGTGGTTTTTCTTTGGCGGAACAATTGTCATTCACCCTGTATGTATACATAGCGATCATAAAACTCTGTCACTGCATTACACTTTTCAATCACTTACGTGACGACAATTTTTTATGGTCACCTTATACAATGTATATACTAATTAGATAATTATGTGTAACGCAACTGGCAAGGGCAAAAATTTACTCCAGAGTAAAAATACATTTATCAAGTCGTGATACATTTATCAGTCTTCATAATTTTCAACATAAAACACACATTTGACGAATCACTAAAACGTAATTATCCGAAGTTATTAGTGGACGTTGCTGTAAAAATGCGCCTTCCTGTCTCAAGTACATAATTACAATATTATCTGAGCCAACATACCTGCATCGAGTACAATTATTTTTACAGGAAATGCCGATTTTTACACACACCCACGCACAATTAATTTGAAGTATTTTTACATTAGTTTTACTGACGATAAACCCGGACTGATGCGATAAATATGCATGAATCGCAAGCAACTAAAAACACAATAGTAAAGCTAGTATTACATGAGAGATAAGCAATCAAATAACGTAACGTATTAACATATTTCCTTATAATCGTACATATGGTAGGTCATGTCCAGATAACAATAGATAAAACGCCTTCGATTAACTTAGAAATTCTGTGGCTTCAACTCGTCTGCTTGATCTTTAAACGCGCAGTGTTTTGCGCAACGCAAAATTCTAAAAAAATTACTACTTTAAAAAAATCCGATAACTTACCAGAGCAACACTTCAAGAGCTTGTAAGCAAGTAGCAACAGAGTTAAAATTAAATTCAAAAAGGAAAACAAGCTTAACTTAAACAAAATTGATAATTTGCGCCGAAACTTTTGAACGTTAGTGTAACTGAATTCTTTTTCTTTTCGTACAACTCCTCGTATTTATTTTTTTATTAATTCGAATCGTCCCAGTTAGTTATACGGAATTAAACAATTTTTTTTTCAAGCACTCGTTCAGTTGACCGAAAAAAAATCAAATTTATTGCCTTCGGTTAGTTAATGTCTTATTAATGTTTGAAACATTCAAGCAGAACCCCGTAGGGTCAGGGGGTCAACCACTACCGACTCGAGGGCATTTCTTTAAGGGATTGACAGATTTATACGGCTTACGCTTATTTAATCGAGACGTTTCTTAATTTAAAACAACAGCAACAAAGTGAGAGGCGATTTTTTATACTCGACGAATTAATGACGGGGAAAAAAATGATTGGAGCGCTCGTTAAGGTCCCCGGGAGTTTTTCTCTTATCGCCCGCCGCGTTTAAGGAAATCCGTTGCTTGTTTACGATGATAAACACACAATTGCTAAAGAGCAGTTTCGATCGTAATCAAACCGAGGTCCCTTATCAGTTCCGACCAAGTTTAAAATTCTGACTGACATTATTGTTAACACAAAGTGTTATCGCGCGTGAATTTAAGGCCACTGGAATTTTTTTCTCTGTTCATGAAAGAACTTCCAATGACGAAGCAGAAATTAAATTATTTACTGCGATGGGAAATTTCTTGGAGATAAGAGGCGATTGCGAAAACACCACTCTCAATTTTATTAAATTTAATTTTTAACTATTTAGAAAGTAAGGTTCGAAAATGTTTCGTAATATTCTGAATTTAAAATTTGGATAAAATTAGGTGGGTCTGTCAGAATATTTTCTTTAAAGGAAGGGGGTTTGAAAGCTTTGGAATCACTTTATATCTTTATTTATCTATCAGATCTAACGGGTGTTCAATTGAAAAGCTCATCAAGTTAGTTTTGATTGTTTGATGAAAAAAAAAAATAGAACAAAAGAAGGATGACTTCTTAAAGCTATTAACAATTGACGGCAAAAACATTGTAGAATGACAGAAATAGTCAAGAATGATGACAAAGGCAAACAAAAGACGATCGATTATTTTTTTATTTGAATTGTCGTGTTTTTTTTTCATAATTTTTTTTTGTTTTGCGCGTTTTTTATTTATTTTCAACATCGTCGTCGTTTATCCTTTTTCTTCATTTTCGCCAACAGTCATTTATTCTGAAGTTTCTTCTTTTTTCTCATCTTTTACATTTTTTTAATTGAATTTCTAGCTTAATTTTTTTTTAAATTTTAATCAACCTTTTGTTTTCATTGACCGTACGTTCTTTTGTTTCCATTGACCGTGTGCCTAATTCATTATCTGCGACGATTGTTCTTCTTTCTTTTTGTAATAGTGAGCTTGTTTTACATTTTTAAATATTCATTTGGAAAATCTTTCTTTCTTTCAATTCTTCTTTTGTTTATGCTATTTTTTTTGTTCTTTTTTTCTACCAGCAGCCTGAGCAAGATTAAAAAAAAAAACTAAACCGGTGGAGAAATTAAATAAAATATTTAAAAAATGTATAAAATGTAAAAGTCTCTTAATCACTTCAATGCCTTCTTTTTCTTTTCAGCATTTTTTTTCGTAGGTGATAGTCATTTATTTTTCTTCATTCTTTTATTTTTTTTTAATTACTCTCACTATAATCAATTTTAATATTATTTATTACAATCAATATTTTTTATGGTTTTTTTTTATAAAAAATCCATAAAACCTATTTTATGAGGTGCTGAAATCTATGTTTTTTTTTTTTTCAAAACTGAACAAATCCTTAATGTGGAACAAAATTCAACAAATCTGCTGCAGTGCAGAACAGAATGTTTTTCAAAATGTAACAAATTTATAGAAAGTTTCAATTTAACGAGCTCTAATAGAATATAGTGTTTCCTGTAATATATAGGAATGTGGTTTAGTTGACATTGGAAGTAACACTCCTCAACAGTCAATTGTTTTAAAAAAAAATTCATGATTTTTCTTTTTCTCCATGTTTGTTTTACTCTGACTCACGGACGATTCTATTAAAAACTCTTTCTTTTAACCCTTATGCTCAGCTTGTCAATGTTCTTTTGTTTTGTTTCCTGTTTCTCAATATTAGTCTTTTATTTTCGTGATTGATTGTCACTTGTTTTTAATCATTGCATACAACTTGGTTAATTTTTTGTTTAATGATTTCCTGACTTTACATTCTCTATGTGTGTTTCTTTTCTCATTCACGGGCGATTATTCATTAGTTGTTTTTTGTTGTTTTTTTAACTTTTAAAAAGATCGTCGTGAATTTTCTTCTATTCTAGTGTTTTGATTATAAGTAGACTTCGTACAATTCGGGGCGTTGGCATGTAATCACTGTAAACAATTTTAATTTCGTCTTGTTTGCTTCAATCCACATTTTTTTCATGACTTTCTGTTCTTAGTTTTGTTTTTATGTTTAGCTCTCTTTTGTTTAAAAAAATAAATAAATGTCTTTTGTTTCTCTGCCATATGATCTGATTTTTCTTTCTCTATGTTTGCTTTTCTCTAACTCACGGACGGTTGGCAGCAGTTACTGTTCTTTGTTGTAGGTTGTCTTTTGTTTTATTTTCCCTTAAAAACTCATTTTTTTAATCACTACGTCCAGCTTGTTCTATTGTTTTATTTCCTGATTTCTCAATTTTAGTTTTTTACTTTCGTCAATTGTTTTTAATCACTGCATACAACTTGGTTAATGTTTAATGATTTCCTGACTTTTCATCTTCTATATGTGTTTCACATTCACGGACGATTATTCATTAGAAATTGTTTTCCTGTTCTTTTTTTTTAGTTTTTAAAAAGATCGTCGTCAATTTTCTTCTATTGTAGTGTTTTGCTTATAAACAGACTTCGTACATTTCGGGGCATTGCCATAGTTACGAAATACAAGGACTATTGCCCATTCATTGCGTAGTCACGACAACGCTCCGAAATGTCCGAAGTCTGCTTATACAGTGATACAACCTAAAGTCAATGTTGCCAATTTAGTGATTTCGTCACTGTTGAATTTCAAACGAGTTTTAGTGAGTTCAGTCGTGTCGAAAATTTAGTGATTTAGTACCAAATCTAGTGACCTTATTTGAAAATGACTAATTCCGTTAACTGTCATGTCAACAAATGGCGGGAAATTTGAAAAAAAAAGTACTAACTGAAATTCGAATGTTAAAATTCAATTTGAAATTCGTAATTGGCCATCAAACAGGTGGCGTCCAGTTTGTCAATATTCTTTTGTTTTGTTTCCTGATTCCTTAATATTAGTCTTTTAATTTCGTGATTAACTGTCAATTATTTTTAATCACTGTATACAACTGGGTTAATTTCCTGACTTTTCATTCTCTATGTGTGTCTCTTTTCCTCATTCACTGTCGATTATTCAACGGAAATTTTTTTTTTTTTTCTTCTATTTTAGTGCTTTGTTTATAAGCAGACTTCGTACATTTCGGGGCGTTGACATGTAATCACTGTAAACAATTTTAAATTCGTCTTGTTTGCTTCAATCACCATTTTATCATGATTTTCTGTTCGCAGTTTTGTTTTCATGATTAGCTCTCAACTGTTTAAAAAATAAATAAATATCTTTTGTTTCTCTGCCACATAATATTCTGTTTTTTCTTTCTCCAAGTTTGTTTTTCTTTGACTCGCTGACGATTGGCAGCAGTTACTTTGCTTCGTTGCAGGTCGTTCTTTTGTTTTCTTTTCCCTTAAAAACTCATTTTTTTTAATCACTACGTCCGCTTCTTTTGTTTTATTTCCTGATTTCTAAACATTAGTCTTTTATTTTCGTGATCGATTGTCAATTGTTTTTAATCGCTTTACACAACTTGGTTAATTTTTTTGTTTTCTTTTCTTTTTAATGACTTCCTCCTGACTTTTCATTCTCTCATTCACGGACGATTATGCATTAGAAGTTGTTTTTTTTTTTTTAATTTTTAAAAAGATCGTCATCCATTTTCTTCCATTCTATTGTTTTTCTATTAAACAGACTTCGTACATTTCGCGTCGTTGTCATGGTTACGAAAATTATTAATTCCGTTAACTGTCATGTCAACAAATGGCGGGGAATTGAAAAAAAAAACTGAAATTTAATTCAATCGACAAAGTCGAACGTAAAAAGTCGATTTGAAATTCGTAATTGATGGCGTCCAGCTTGTCAGTGTTCTTTTGTTTTATTTCCTGATTTCTCAATATTAATCTTTTACTTTCGTGATTGAATGTCAATTGTTTTTAGTAACTGTATACAACTTGATTAATTTTTTTGTTTAACGATTTCCTGACTTTTCATTCTCTCTGTGTGTTTCTTTTTCTCATTCACGGACAATTATTCATTAGAATTTGTGTTTTTGTTTTTTCTTTTTAATTTTTAAAAAGACCGTCGTAAATTTTCTTCCATTCTGTTGTTTTGCTTATAAGCAGACTTCGTACATTTCGGGGCGTTGCCATGGTAACGAACTACGAGGACCAATGAAAAGTGCCCATTCATTGCGTAGCCACGGCAACGCTCCGAAATGTCCGAAGTCTGCTTATACCTTAACGTGATACAACCTAAAGTCAATGTTGCTAAATTAGTGGTTTTGTCATAGTTGAATTTCAAACGAGTTCAGTCGTGTCAAAAATTTAGTGATTTAGTACCAAATCTAGTGACCTTATTTGAAAATGATTAATTCGGTTAAAATGGTGGGAAATTTGAAAAAAAAAATAACTGAAATTCAGTTCAATCGATAAAGTCGAACGTAAAAAGTCGATTTTAAATTCGTAATTTTACTTTCGTGATCGACTGTCAATTGTTTTTAATCACTGTACACAACTTGGTTAAATTTTTTTGCTTTGTTTTTTTTTTTTAATGACTTCCTGACTTTCCATTTTCTCTCATTCCCGGACGATTATTAATTTTTTGTTTCTTTTTTTTATTTTTAAAAAGATCGTCATCAATTTTCTTCTATTCTATTGTTTTGCTTATAAGCAGTCTTCGTACATTTCGGGGCGTTGCCATGGTTACGAAATACGAGGATCCGTTCATTGTGCCCATTCATTGCGTAGCCATGGTAACGCTCCGAAATGTCCGAAGTCTGCTTGTAGCTTAACGTGATAAAACCTAAAGCCAATATTACCGATTTAGTGATTTTGTCACTTTTGAATTTCAAACGAGTTTTAGTGAGTTCAGTGGTGGCCAAAATTTAGTGGTTTCGTACCAAATCTAGTGGCCTTACTTGAAAATGATTAATTCCATTAACTGTCATGTAGACAAGTGGCGGGAAATTTGAAAAACAATTACTAAAATTTCGACTTTATCGATTGAATTGATCGAACGCAAAAAGTCGATTTGAAATTCGTAATTAGTCCTAACAGATGGCGCTGTTAACTCTTTCTTTATCGCAAACGATATAATTTGAATTGAAGTTCAACCATGACTGTACTTTTTTTTTTTAATCACGAAGAAAAAGAAATGCGGATTAATATTGGTTTAGCACTTCAAAGTATCAATTTAAAGATTAAGAGAATCCCTTAAATAAACATCATTACGTGTGGAATTTGTTCATAATTTTGTTCAATAGATGGCGTTGCTAATACTTTACTGCAAGCAACGAAAACCTGCAAAATTCCAAACGTTTAAAAGAGAACGAATATAGAAATAAAATCTTTCAACCTTGAGCGTAAAAAGAAGCAATTAAGAAAACAATTTTGTTAATCGGAAAGCATCACTGAAATCTAAGAAAATTAAAACAATTTCTTAAAGTTGAATCTAGAGTAATATTGTAAAACTTTAAACCACAAGAAACGAGAATGATGAAATTGTTCCTCTACTACGCAATAGATGGCGTTGTTCTTCACTGCAACTAAAGGATGTTTAAAACTCTTAAGGTTAATTGCAAATCAATTTAAAAAACAAATCGATTTTTACGATTGCAGTTGTCTACAATTTTTGCATCCTAACGAAAACAAATTCCCGTCGCCCCCTTAAGGAACACTTCCAGGACCGCGCCTGCTTACATTCTAAAACCCTAAGCGAGGAAGAAAAGAGCAAAATGAAACAAAAAGGGACTGTAGATTTCTTATGCATTTTATACAATTTCTGTAGTACAGGGTGACCCAATTTTTTGAAATGGAACACCCTGTGTATTATAACATGTATGAATAGCTCTTTCTACTAGCTTCCCATTAAACTATATTTTATGGACTTACGATTGATGATAAGTTATCAATCGTAATAAAATGTAGTGTCAATGGTAAGTTCGTTGAAACGCCTATCTATATATATTATAATATATAGGGTGTTCCATTATAATATGAGTTAATTTTTCAAATTATTCAGCATATTCAATGGTTTGCTTCTTCTGCATTTGTTTCTAGTTAATTTTTAAGCCAAACTTTCAGACCTTTTGTGAAACACTATTGGCAACACTTCGTCGATTTAATTCTCGATCGGTGTTGCCAGATGGGAGACCTTTACCCGGATTGTTTTTTATAACAAAAATAATAGTGAACTCCCTTAAAAGAAGTAATTTTTTTACAAGCAGAGTTTTAAGAATAATCTGTCACAAAATATGTCAATGAAATAAGAAAAAAAGTAGAAATTAATTAAGAGTAAATTGCAAGGCAGATATGTTTGTATTTTTGGAAGAGGACACTTTGAGTTTGGAGAGTGGGTTTGAATTTGGCGTCATCTAAATAAGAAAACTTAAAAATACGAAAGAAGAATTCATTCTGCAATACTAAAAGAGATACTTGATAGACATCTCAACGAGCATGTGTGCCAGTCTATCTCAGGCATATCATTACAATTATTAATTTATTTTATTAAAACGTTTAATCTTTTTTATAATAGCTTTCCAGATGTGATTTATGCCCCCACACAGGTGACTTCTAACTCTAACGTTGCTCGCATATACTCTGGCGTTTAATGACGGGCGTTATACATACGTGTGCATACTTCAGTTTCGTGTTTCATAAAAAGTAGTTCAATACCCCGCACAGAACATTAAAGCGCAAGAATGGAACGTGCACGCGCATTTCCTTATTGCTTTGTTTAATAAACACCGTGCCAACCTGTACACCTACGATTGACTTAGATTGGAAAAAAGGACTCCACTTACAGTTTCAGCTTTCAAGCACACAAACGCACAGTTAAATTATAACATAACTAATTTTCAACTCATTTCGAAATAATTCAAATGCATATCAACTGAAATCTTATTAAATTAGGATAACAACTTTGACATATAAACAAATAAATCACTACAACACGAAAACGTTCCTAAGAATTCTTTAATTTAAATTGTAGTGTAAATAAGTTTATTTCTGCACGCAACATGTCCATCATAAACATCTTCGACATAAGTATTTCTTTGTAGTACACCTTTAAAAACATAATTAATTTTAATTAATTTCGTAGCAGTTAATTCACTTGTACTCTATTCATCATCAGCTGTGTAACTGAGTGTTACTACTTCACGGTCAAATTTTATGACTGAATTTGGAAAGCAGTGCACATAGCATTTGTATGCAAGCTTCGAATCGAATGCTTTATTAAATAAGTAAAGTTTTTTAATAAAAAAAGTCAGGCAAGTTTTAAAATGAATATAGTGAAGTGCTTGATTATTACATAAAACGGATTTTAATACTAAGTCTAAACACCGCTGATCCTTTATATTTCAACACCTAATATCATAAACCTCTCACACAGTCAATCCTTAAGCATACACGGCAGTTCAATGAGCTTTACTTGAAGAAGAAGACGAAGGAAAAAAATCTCTCGTTAAGTGTCCGCGCGCATTATTCCTGCCTATAAATACCGAAAAACTTGTCAAAAACGAAATATGATCGACGATAAGGCCCCGGCTTCGAGCCGGTAAGGGTTATTTAAAACTTATCGTCTACATCGGGCGAGATAAAATAGGGTCGTTAAGGGCAAATATTGGGGAGTAAACTGGCGCTGTAAATATTAGATAAACACGTTTCACTAATTGGGTGTTAATTTTTGGTTTGCATTATTGGGCTTTTACGGCCCTACAAATAAGCAAGACGAACAGAATTAATTCGATGTCAATAAAAAAGTGAAATTTGTTTGGGATCGTTTGAGGGTAACGGAAGTTTCTTGTAAAATAAAAAAATGAAATAAAATTTTTGTCCAGCAAAGAATAGAGTCGTTTCTGTATTAAATATAAACCGATTTCATTGGAAAATTAAAAATAGTTTTGTTACTTTAATATGAATTTATTTCATTAATTAATTAACTTAAGGGATTAAATTAAAATAGCAATCATGAGTCATATCCAACAATAAGTAAACAAAGTAATTAATAATTAGTTCAATTTTTCAATTTCTTTCTTTGGAGCAGTTAAAATATAAATTAAGATGACAAGAGATTGCCCAAACAGTAAAGACTCTTTAATTTTCTGGTTACTAACTCCTTTAAGATTAGAAATGCTTGACACTTTCTGGATACTACTAATTCATTTAGGGATACAGACTTACTTTACTACCTCAGAAGATAAGTTCCCTCTCTTTTTTTTGGATAATATTAACTCCTTGGATAGATACAAGTAACTACCACAAAGATAAAAATGACAATTTTGTTAGAGTAAACGCTGATTAGTAGCGACTCCTTGTTTTTGACAGAAAGCGAGCAAGTGTGAATTTGTTTCGCTTTTCATGTCCCAACCTATTTCGGAAAGATCGCCTTAATTTGCAGAGCGTGATTAGAGTTTTCTTTTTGCACTTCTTTAGGTTTCAATTGGGCTTAAAATATTCGTGTTATTTTTAAGTGTACACTTTATTCCGGCTCGCGGCCATCGTTCAAGAAGTCGTCGACAAAAATCTATTGTGCCAAGTTCATGCAATTGCAATTAGAAAGAAGATGATTCGACCTGTGAACTGATTTCTTCTGAACTCGCAATTCTACATGATGTCGCTGTTGGGCTGTTCATCATTTAGCTGTGGGTTATTCTGACGAAACGTGCAGGTCTATGACTTGAAGACTGCCGAAGTGGTTAGTGTATTTTCTGGGCACCACTCGGAGATAACTTCCTTGGTGTATGACAGTTTTGGAGACGAATTAGCTTCTGGTTCAAAGGATACTGATATTGTAGTATGGGACACCATTGCAGAAGTTGGTGTTTGTCGATTAAGTGCCCATAACACAACTGGCTTTTATGTCTTCCCAATCAGTCATCAAAAGACACTTTTATGAAGCTCTGGGGTATGGATACACAGCACTGCTTCAAAACGTTAGTTGAACATCGCACTGAGGTGTGGGCATTAACTCTGATGAAAGATGACCAATACCCGGTCACATGATGTAGGGATGCTGAGTTGAGAGTGTGGAAGCTGTCGTTAAAGGACACGGAGACATAAAATAAAGCTTCTTTTGGAGAGATTTGGAGGCTACTTTTGATGGAATTAATGATCCAAATTATCCCTTGCATTGTCACAAAATTGGCAGCTCTTTGCTTCGGTCTGGCCTAGGAAAAGTCGTCTCGTTAGAAAGCAATGGAACCAAATAATTGATAGCATGCACAAATCGAACTATTTCATTTCTTAACACAGAGCGACGTCGAAGCACAATTAAAAAACTTTTGAAAAAAGAAAAGGAAAATGATTGCGAATTTGTTCCATGTTTCCCCGAATAAATAATGTTTAATCTACTGGCGCTTTGCTTAGGGCCCAGATATTGTGAGTGAAAAGAGATTGAGCAGGAAAGCCAACAGACCCAACAGAGAACACAAGCCCAACAGAGAAGACATTGGAAAAAAAGTTAAGTCTCGGTTAGGTCATATAATAAGCAAGAAGAGGATGCGATTGGTGAAGTAAATCTTAAAAGTAAATCCGCTTGGTTAATACACGAAAGGGCCACTCGAAAACAGATGAATATTGGCAGTGGAAAGAGACTAAGCGGGAAAGGTGTAACGGACTGGAAAACACAAGCCTAACAGAGAAGACTTTGGAAGAAAAGTTAAGTGGTGGTTAGAGCATATAGAAACGCAAGAAGAGTTTAATCTACTGGCGCTTTGTTTAGGCGAGGTTATGGGCCCAGCCAGGACCTCGTCGGAAATACATGAATATTTTTCTTTCGACATTGGTTGTGGTGTTGCGTATGTGATTTTACACAGCGGAATCTCAGTGGCGACGTGGATTTTGCGTATTGGACTAGTCCTCGTGAACATTTTGACATTTTTTTGATAAACGTGGGAAAAACGAACCCTGTTACAAGAATTGAAACGCTTCGTAAGGGCAATTATGACATCCTTGATAAAAAAATGACGAGTGGTCTTTTGTAAGCTGCGAAACCAAAGTGATAAGGCACCTAGAAATGCTGCGAATGAATGGACCAAGAACGACAAGAAGGCGAGATCCGATATAATCCTTTCAATTAGCTCGCCGGAATTGAAACAAATTAAAAATTACGTCACTTCTACATAGAGAAGTTTGGCTGAAATTAGAAACGATTTATCAGTCCAAAGGACCAGCAAGAGAAGCTACTCACCTCAAGCTTTTAATGCTACAGTGGAGGGCAGAAGCCAGCAATGTATGTACGTGAGCATTTTCAGAAATTTTTTAATGTTATCGACAAATTGAGCGAGATGGAGATAAAGACCTTTTATCGGCCATGGTATTATATAGCTCACCAACGAGTTTTGGAAAATTTTCGCTGTGGTATAGAATCTCGAGACGATCTAACACTCCCCCTTCTCTAAAAGAATACAAAAATTTTGGATCTGATTCACACTGACGTGTGTGCAATCTATCAGAGGAGCGAGAACTTTGTTCGGTTTACAGAAGACCATTCGAGATGGGGTCTTTTCAAATCTCAAGAGGAGGTGCTTCAAGCGACTAAAGAATACATTTCATGGATTGAAAAGCAGACTGAGAGAAAAGTCAAATGCTTATAGTTAGATAATGGCAGAGAATATGTAAACAGAGCTTTCGACGCTTTCCCGAAGGATCACGTCTTACTGTTCCTTACAACCCGGAACAAAACGACGTTTCGGAAAGGAATGCAGCGATCGCAGCGCCACCTGCGACCCATCTCTAGGTCACTGGCATGCACCAAGCACTAATACCCTTCCACGCCAGACTCAGTCCCTCAACAAGATGGCTGCCAGGGCTAATATAAACTCGAGCGAAACAACAAGAAATTCACTCTGTCCCATCGAGCTGCAAAGTTGGAACTCCTTGACAGCCGAAAGGTCGAACATTCCTCTCCAGCTACAAAGTTGGACCTTCCTCGCCAGCTGCAGAGTTGGAACTCCTCGCCAGCCGAAAGGTCGGAGACTCCTAATCAAAGTCAAACCGTTCAGTCCATCCAGCAGACCCCTGGCTGTACACACACACAACGTATTCCCTGCACCAGAGAAGTTGGACAACCTCTTCAGGGAAGAATAAGCACTCACCGAACGAGACAACCCACCATATACATAATCACCAGATGTTCTGACATATTAACATCTTAGTATTATTATTATTAATAATAAAGACATTCTTGTTGTGTTTGTGACAATCAATTATTTGGCTCAAGAATACGAAGCAACCCCCAAGTTGGTGACCCCGACGATAGCCAACATGTCACAAAACGAACAAAACATGGTTACTGCAGCCGCAGCAGAAGTAAACACAACACCAAGAATACGAAGCAACCCCCGAACTATTCTTGACATGGCCAGATGTTGGCTGCTGTAGGCTGGACTCCCAAATTCTTTTTGGGCGGAGGCTTTGAACACTGCAATCGCTGCCCATCCAAGTCGTTGCAGGAAAAAACATCTTATGAAATTTGGACAGAAAAAATTCCGGCAGCTTCGGACGTCGTGTTTTTGTTTTAAATCGGAAACCAAAGTAGAGGAAGCGTTGTAATGAGGGTGTATTCCTTGGTTACGCCGAAGAATCTAAGGGATACCGTGTTTGGTTGACAAAAAGCAACGTGCCGGACGTGAAGATCCATGCAATGGACAGTTTTTACCCTGAGGATATCATGATGGTACGAATAATGATTTTACTGAAGATGCTGATGATTCACCTACTCATATAGGTGTTCAGTTAACTCCTAACAAAGTTACTGCTGAAGAATCTATGGATTCGCTAGAAGAAGAGATTGTTCAGATACCAATCGATGACAATTTTCGTAGAGGAAAGGGTAGACCTAGACTTCTAAGGACTATAAGGGCGCTTCTATACTTTTCGACCAACTTCGATGTTTCAATGGAAACCAAGAAACTAGTAAGGGTTGGCAATGTGACCTTAGATAGAGATACGAGGAGTATTCCCTAACCTGATATTTCGTCTATTAAATATAAAAGAAAGTAAGAAAGAAATGTAAATCCCTCATAAACGGTGTTGTCGGTTTGCCCGATGGTAAATGGTCCCCGTAAGCAACTGGTGAATTAGTCCCTCCTAAACTTTAGACACCATTTTCAAAATGATAATCTTATAATGAATAGTTTGAATCGCGACATCCTGCGATCACTTTTTGACATAACTTTGTATATTCAAAGTTGTTGTTCGGGAAAGTTTCAAAAAGAAAAAAATTAAAACATTAAGTACATTGAAAAAGAAACGATCGTATTTACAGGCTCTTTGTAACAAAATTTCCAAAATAAGAAGGAGATGAATGAAAGAATCAAGAAAGTAGATACAAAACTTAATAAAAAAATGTACACTCTATCACATATAATGAGTGTTCTAGAAGAGTTGTCATTAAATTTAACAGTTTTAAACGAAATGCAAATGATTAGGTAACTTTACCACAATTTGTAATTGTTTTTTTTTCCTTTAATTAAATGTTGACATTATAAACTAAGCCTTCAGTTTGATTGTGACAAATGTAACAATGTAATTCCCTGTTCGATTAACTACTTCGGAAAATAAAAGTTATGGTTTAACTTTGGCATTTGAAAAACATAGTAGCTTTTGCTTCGCATAATTTTAAAAGGGTTTCACAAAATTTTTTACACGCAGTTTCCATAATCACTAAACGCAAATGGCCCTGTATTTTCCATTTGTTTCGCGTAGTCTTTATAAAACCGTAGGAAGGAAATAAAACCACGCTCGGCCTTATTGTTTGCCCAAGAAGAAAGATTTCGTATCACAGGTAAATGAAACGTTCCTCGAAAAAGGACTGCGAAATCCTAAACACACGGATTAAGGTAAACGTAAATGATCCATTTGGTACCACGTGCTTGCGCTGGAACTCAAACAGACCCTAGTGTTTGGGCAAACACCTTTCGAAACTCTAATGGGTTTAGTCGCTTTACGGCTTTAATTTTTGAATTCGCTCGTATCGGAACAGGACGTTTTAATGTCGCTTTTATCGGGGCCCGAGGTGCACGTAATTATTATTCCGGAAGTCGCAGTCGGGTAGGAACGTTGTGTTGTTATTATTACAATTGCAACTTGCCACGATTACAAATAAGTCACGTCGTCGGTTGGTGTTACCGTGAAAAATTGCAAAACCTCCAAGTTGGCATGAAGCAACCTTTTTTTTGTGTTCATTAAATCGCTTGTTGCTCAACTAATATGTTAATCAGTCCTCGTAAAAATAAAACTGTTTCTCTTCAATGCATAGGAACGGATGCAATGATTTTAAAAGTATTAATAAGATAAGATCCAATATACAGGGCGCAATCACTTAATGTGACTCTATTCGCTATACAGGGTATAATCGATTAAGTTTTGCAAATTATTTGTAACGTAAGAGAATTTATTATGCAAATATCAATGATCCAGCTCTAAAATAAAATGTGATCTACCACTCTGCTTGTTCGTAAGGAATACGTGTGTCTGGGTTTTATAAACACATCGTAAAACAATAAAGCTCCACCAATCACTCGGTCAATATCGCCCATGACCAGTCGATGACGTTACGTTAATTACTGAATTAATTAATAATCAGCCAATTTTTACGTGTTGTTAATATAGTTTATAACTTTTGCTCATAAAGGTGCAGCAATTTAAATCAATAAAACAAAGTATTGTATTTTTCGAGAGTATATTTCATTAGATAATCGACCATTAGTTCGTGAAATGCCAAGGTTATTCGCAATTGCAATGCAACGAAAAGTCTAAGACGCGACATCTTGTAGTCGCTTTTTGACCTCATGCAATGTTAGGTCAAAAAGCGATTGCAAGATGTCGCACCTTAGATTTTTCATTGTTATTTATATAGGTCCTTTATTTTTATCGAGTAAGGATTAGTTTTACACTGGATGGATAAACTAAGTATACGCTGTCTTTGGTATAACTACAGTTAAACCAAGAGCCAATAGTTTTAAGTATGGTTATATCAAAAACAGAGTTATACTTAGTTTATCAAACCATTGTAGAATTATGTTACATTACCACTTTCTCAATTTGTTTTTGTGCGTCTTCTGATGTTCTCTTGTCTTCTAATTCACTTTTTGTTTTTGTTACCTAATAGTTTACGTTTTGTGATAATTTTTCTCTGCCATTGTCCGTTCAAATAATTTTATTAGAATACATTAGGTATAAGAAAGATGTTCAATACTAAAGCGTTCTTTTATATCGGGTCATACTGTGTATCAAAATTCTTTTTAGTATATTTGCTTTTCTTAACTAAAACAACACACAGGAGCAGAACTTTCCTTAGATAACTTTTTCCCAAAAGTGAAAGCGCAATGATACAGAAAAGAAGAAAGCTGTTCTGGGAATAGCACCCCCGTCAAGGCTGAGCAATATCGCCTAGCATGTCAGACCGCATACTTGTGATAAGCCTATGCACTAAACTAAAACAACGAAGGTGATAGCTTATCACACACAAACATTATCGCCACCACTAAAGATATTCCCATTATGACGATGTGCATACAATATTATCACAAGTTTGATAATCGAGTTATGAATTCGCTATCGCCTTGGGGAAGGGGCTGATAGCGTAATCTCTGCCCCATGGTATCTAAAAGCCAGTTCACCGTGATTTTTCTAGGTGTGCGTTTGCCTAAAAGGAACAACGCATTTTCCAAACAAGAGGTGAAAGTGTAATTAATAAGTGACTTGTTTTTTCTTGAATGACAAAAAAAAATCGCGTTCGCCTGCGAAATGACAAAATGTTTTCAGTTAGAAAACAAAGCGATCTGGAAATATTCCGGGAAAATAAATGACGTGTTCGCACAATAAACAACTGCAAACGGTCTATTGTTTCGTTTATTGACTTGCAGTGCTCGCGCGGCGGTTTATTAATTAAATTTAACGCGCCGGTATAAGCCTGAAACGTAAGTCGTTGTTCTAAAATGAAGTTTTCAAAGCGAACGTAATAAAGCGTTAGAAGTGAATGGGATCATATACAGGGTGATTTAAGTATCCAAGAGCGATTTGTCTTGTCTTTTAAACAAACAAGGTACCGGGTGCTTCAGCCCTTGTTAAAAAATTAAGAACAAAAGGAGATTCGGTACGTTTGATTGTGGTGCAATTATCTTTCAAGGTCAACCGGAAGTAGGTGCAAGAGAGGCGGACCAACTTTGAAATTACAAACTTGATATCTGTTGTATCTACTTCCGGTTGACCTTGAAAGATAATGATATCACCATCAAACGCGCCGACTTTCCTTTAGTTATTCGGTTTTTTTTTATGACTGCACTATTTCATATCTTCAAGAACAATGACTGGGATCGGTGGCTGAAACACCCGGTAGAGCGTTTTCCTTCATTTTTATTATTACTATTTTTTTTATTAATATTACTATTTATTTCCATAAATAAATAAAAAAAAGAAGTTTTGAATTTTCAAGCTATTGTCAGCTAACGATTTTAACTGCCAAAAGATGGCGTTCTAAATAAATTACGTCCGTGTTTTCTTTAAATATCAATAAACGCGTCCTAACCTAGAGTAAAATATTAAAATGCATTTATAGAGGCTCCTAATTTGCTACAGTATTAAAAATACTCTGCTTTTTATCTTGTCGAAAATGTAATGCAAAAGAATAAAATAAAAAGACACTCGATCGTCAGTTGTTATTATTATTTTTGCACGAAAAGTTCGCGGTTTTTGCATTTCTTACAACGTTTTCGATTGACTGCACTAGACACCCTCAAAATATCTCCATCCTTTGCCATTATGTAAGGTTAAAATAAGATGAGAATACTCTGAGAGTGTTCTTGAGCAGACAATAGAAAACGCTATTAAATTTGGTAGAAAAAAATTGTATCTTGCCTTGTAAGGAAAAGAACAGATGGTGGCCTTTGTATTTCCTATAGCGTTTTCGATTAACTGCACTAGAGCACTCTTATAGCATCCTCATCCTTTGTGAGGTTAAAATGAGATGAGAATACTCTGAGAGTGTCCTAGAACAGTCAACAGAAAACACCATTAAATTTGATAGAAAATAGTTGTATAGGAAAAGAACAGATGGCGGTTTAAATCAATCGCCGCAACTATTTTTGTAATCTCCGGGAAACTTGCCTCTTCACGAAAAAAATGAAGCATAATTTTAGTGAAAAGTTTAGACCGCGACATCCTGCGATCGCTTTTTGACCTAACATTCCATTAGGATTGACAAGTTGCAGCCATTTTGCTACTTAAATTTTGTTGCAAATCGGTTTTGATTGCAGTGAATTCCTCGAAGTTCCTCTGTACAGCTGTTTCGACCCTATTTGGGGCCTCGTCAGCTGACGAAACAGTTATAAGAGGATGCTCGAGGAATCCACTGCAATCAAAACTGACTTGCAACAGAATTTGCTATGTGACGAACGCATATTATTATTATTGAAAGGCAGAAAAGTATGGCATTTACAATATTCGTTTTCATTGAAAATGTGTTGTTGTTTTGTAACAAGACTATTTTATAATTTGAGTTTAAGCAGACCCTACAAGATGGCGCTTTAAAACACTCAGGGTAATTGTAACACTATTCGTCTAATATATGTTTTTTTTCACTTCTTGGTTTTTACAAAGGTGATGCAATTGTCATTGGTTACAATTTTCAGTTTGAATGATATTAAGAGGAAAACTTTTTAATTTAAATTTCAGACAACGCTAAAAGATGGCGCTCCAAAACACTCATTTTAAGGCACTCGGTCTGTGTCTAAGGACACAGGTATTATATACCACCGTATGTTTTTCATACTGACTGGTTATTTGACCTTGAACAAATTAATTGTCAAAAATAACAAACTGGAATACTTTATGTAAATCAAGACTCAAATATGTTGCAAATCACTTTAAAATATCCATTTTATTAACACAAATTATAAATTTACAACAAATCTAACCGTTTAAAGTGTGAATATGACTTAATAAATAGAAAACTGTAAATAATAATACTAATAACCAAAAGAAAAATATACCTGAGTATTTTCCAAGATATGTTATAAACTAATAATAAACTTCTTAAGGTGCTGAGCTTTCGCTAATGTTTATTAGCTTCATCAGCGACAAATTAAATGGTTTACGTAAAAATTTTCTTACATAAAGTTAACTCATTTACAGAAAATTTTGGATCAGATTTAGAAACCATTTCTGATGTATTTTGACAAATAAGCAATGAAATTTATCTTAAGTCAGAAAACGCATTAAATTACGTGAAATTTATGCGTTTATTGGGGAGTGTATGCATTTCTAGGAACGCTAAACAATTTAAATCCTTCTGCAGTATTTGATATTTTGATTTATAATGGCCAACACAACAAATTTTAAGCATTAGCAGCAAAGCTGTTTTTAAATTAATTGTAGCAGGGAGCGAAAATTGAACGAAAAACTGTCACTAATTTGTTCAAGGTCAAATAGTCAGTGTCAGTGTCAAAAGCATATGATGGCAGTGACCGTGTCTCCTAACAGAAATCGAGTGCCTTACTAATTTCAGGGGGTGTTATATTTAGCCATTTGTCGCAAAAATCCAAAAAAATATATTTTTGGTAAAGATGAAATCGATTTTTAAACATCATTACTTTATAACAGATGTCACTACAAAACGTCTGACACTAAGGTTACTGTATTTAGAAGGTACCGCAATTCATTTCCGCGGCTCCTAAATTAAGAAGGATGCGATGAAAAAGAAGAACGCGAAGAAACCATGGATGAAACACTAAAAAGAAAAAGGATAGATACAAAACGAGTTACTGTTGCTAAGGAGTTTATGAATGAATTTAACCCCAAATTTAAAAAAATAGAAGAGAGTGAGATAGAAAGTTGGCGCTACCTTCAAAATACAGTAGCCTTACTCGTTATTAGATATTTGTACAATTTTTTATCAAGTTTATTTACATTTCTTGATACTTACACTAACGAAAGAGATTTTCATTTTCTTTTTCGAAAGTTTTTTGCAAAAAAAAGCGAAGAAAAATACGATCATCACTCGTTATTAAAAAAAAAATGATTGTCTGTTATATCATAACTTAATTACTAAAAGATGGCGCTTGAAATCACTCACAGCAACTGTATTCATAATCTCCTTTTCCAATGCGACGGTCATTTATTATTAATTATTATTGTTCGATTATAGAAAGGTACGAGGACTTTACAACTTGAAATGTCATCGAAAATAATTATATTTTGCATTTGTTTTACAATGTTTTTAATTTGAGTTTAAGCTAAGAGATGGCGCTTCAAAGCGCGCCCTGCTCTACGCCATGCATTTTAATTGTAAGAAGTTGTGCACGTTTTTTTTTTATTTATTGCAAGTAAAAGCGTTATTTGGTTGTTTTGTGTGGAATAACTTATTAGGCAGCAAACTGGCGTCTGTTTGTCAATTCTCACATAATTTTAGGTCAACAATCGACCCCAAGATGTCGCAACCTAAAAGGATGTAAAAGGAGTGAAAAGACGGAGGTCATTTTTTATTTAAAAAAATGCTACTGTCACTAGTTATGCATAGCAATTGTTTTAAAGTTTTTAAGTTAATAATAATAATAATTTATTCATTGTTTATATACGGTACAACGAATTCACAATCGTCATATTTAAATATCTCAAAGTACATGTGTATGCCGTCATAGTAACGTGCGTTTGCAGTTGGCGTTGGTTCAGTAAACGTATGTCGGTGCTTTGAACATAACCATAACCAGTTTTAAGGTTAGAATTTTGTTGTGGAATTAATTCTCTCTCGCTTCTGTTTTATTAATAAATAATATGCTTCAGCTTTTGAAAAACGCAAAAAATTGAGTCAGGAATCGAGTTTTAAAATGTATTGAATCCGGTGGTGGGTTTTTTATAAACTCAATTTACTTTACTGTTTATTTTTGTTCGTATGACATGCAATTAGTAAGTAAAGACATACTTTGCTTGTTGCTATCTCAAGTCATGGCCAACTCCAAACGTGGATGTTTTTGAACACACTTTATTATAATATATCTTAAAATAAAAAAATACCAGAATACACAAAACAATTAATTGTAAAAGGACAATTCAACAAATATCATATATTTATGACGTAGCTATCACCTTTTGTTAATCCTCTATTTTCTTTTTTTTTTTTTTGGAAATGACATAAATTTGTTTTCAAAATAGAAAGCATTTTGTCTTAACAATAATGAAATTTCAGTTTAGAAATTAGCATTTGGGAGGGAGTTATTAACCTTGCTAGTAAATTTGATTGCTAACAGATGGTGCTTTAAGACATCCATAATAAGTGAAAAGTATTCCATAGTCAATTTGTTATTCTAAGTTTACGTAAACTTTTTCGATATTTACATTCATCGATTTATTGAACACTTTCATTTTTATTTTAGAAATATCACAAAAACGTGAAATTGAAAAAATCAAGAGCGTCATTCGTTTTTATTATTTTTTCCCTTATAGGTAGTTACAACTTTTGTAATTGTTCACTTCCATTCAAAAAATAGCGCTTTTAGTCCTATAAAAAAAAAAAAAGTCATCTTCAGATTCAGTTTATAACTCGGTTAATTGAATTCCTAAAACTGGTGCTTGGAATCACTCACCGCAGTTGTACGACTGACGATTCAGTTAGTCTTGCCTTTTTCGTTTCTTGCTTTAATTCTAAGCGATTAAATTAAATTCCATGCAGAGATCTTTTCTAAAATTATTATAAATAAATGAAGCTCAAGGAAAATTACTAAATTACTAAAAATAGTAGGTACTGTAAATCAATAACATACATAAATAACATACAATAGATGTGGATAATTTCTTAATTCGGAATTTCTCGGAAAATTTATCTTCAGCGAGATAAGCTATCCAAAATATTACAAAAATTTATTAAAATTGTGTAACTGGCAATATAGAAAGTGTTAGGAAAGAGTTTATACATATATTGCGATTGCATTCTATAAAACCACAAAAGTGACATTTTTAAAATATTTGTTTGATGTTACTAAGGCTACAAATTGACAAATTAATGAATGCAATCGCTTCCTTGTATAATTTGCAAAAGATTTTCATATTTTTATCATTAATCCCTGTTCTTGTGTTTTGGGATTTTAGAAATTCAAAAAGGTGGTAAGTTTTTCTAAATTTTTCAATAAACCAAAATTTTTTTAAGGTACAGAGTTCTGATGAGGCCCAATAAGGCCGAAATACATGTATAAACTCTTTCCTAACACTTTCTATATTGCCAGTTACACAATTTTAATTAATTTTCATAGTTTTCATCTGACAAGAAAACTTGGTTTCAAAATATTACAATTAGATAATTGTAAGTAGTAGGTTTGGGACGCTATTTACGTAATCACATACAAAACAAAAATAACATACTTTTAACAAGAGAGAATACTGAGGCTTTTGTTCTCTCTTTTGTAATTCACCAGTCGTTACTGAGCACAGACATGCAGAAATTCTTGGAAAAACCAATTTGCGGTGGGGAAATCACAATCTATAGGTATTTTAAATCTTAGTTCCTCGGCTCGTGAATCGCAGCGAGGAACCAGGGGGGTCACCAATATTTTTTTTAATATACAGTTAAAGGAGAAGTCAGAACTCAAGTTTTGATTTTATTATTTTTCTACCTGAGGCGTCGCAGAGATAGAAACTAATTTAATAAAATGGAGCTTAGTACATGTATGTTTCATAATAACTTGCTAAAATAATATTAAATTTAATAGAAAATGAAAACAAAGAGCAATCTTTGAGTTTTTAATCAATTAGAGGCCCTACAGTTTCCTAGGTTTTAGTTCTTTTTTTTTTGTCAAACAAAACAGTAAGTTTCAATTTAATTTAATTCATTTCGAACTGTTTTTGTAACTCAAATTTGATTTGACATTTTAAAATGTACATATTTAAAGGTAAGTTAATTTAAATAATTTTGAATTGCTCTGTATTTTCATTATTTGCAATCAATAACACTGAAACACTTGTTTAACAAATAACACTTCTTTGACTTAACGCTCTTTTAAACACTGGATTCACACGTGTCGCTTTCGAGATAAAAAAATAGCTCACCGATTCTGGCTTATACAGGCTGATTTTAAAATAGACCATAAACTTTAACTACAGCGTCGGTGTGGAGGTTAGAACCAAATACTGTTAGTTGTATATCCATATTCTGCAAAGACAGAAACCCCTATTTCCAACCCAACACAGACGCTAATCTAATGATACAGCTGATATTATTAAAAAAATAAATAAAATGTGTTTTATAATACGTATTGAGATCATTTACACCTTAGATAAAAAACTTAACCTTCATTTTTATAACGGCGTCAATGTAGCTGATAAACTTATACAAATTCTGTGGCTCTTGAGGATTCATTTGGTGTGATTTTACCCAAATTACTTTAATTTGGCAAATAGCTTAATTATATTAAGATTATCAGCACGTAAAACTGCCATTTACCAAATTTTAAACCAAAATAAAACTTTAGCTTATGCCCCTCCAGCGTAAACAAGACTTTTTTACAACTCAGACTACCCTGATGCTTACACAACATGAAATATTATTTCCTCAATTGGATCATTAATCTCCCTAGCTGGCTTAAAGTTGATAAGGCAATAATTTTCTTCAAATAACATTCATATCTGGCCCCTAGACAAAATTTTAGATTTTACCTTTTACAGCTCGATGCCCGAGCTCGTCTTGTCAAAAGTGTCCTGCAGACTGAAATTTCCCTAATCCCGCAGATGTTGTACAGTCATGAGAATCGACGTGATCACCTGACACTGGGAAGTTCATCATAAGGTTCAAATTCGAACGATTTTATTGCTTTTCTTTCAATTGTTTCTTGGAACACTGTAACGTTGTAAAATGTGAGGCTTGACACAAGGGAAATCTTTCCCCATTCATAGTTGACGACTACAGCGTGCATTACATTCGAAAAATTCACTATTTTACATAACTCACTTCTCTCATCGCGAATATTACACTATAGCTGCATCGCTACCCATATCAACCCCAAGTGTAGGTGAGATCGTCCCCCCTCCCTCTTACTTGCACAAATATAAATAAATTCGAACGATTTTATTGCTTTGCGTTACAGTTATTTCAAGCACCATTGTATGACGGAAGTAAACGTTGCAAAATGTGAAACTTAACGCAAGGGAAATCTTTCCATTCATAGTTGACGGCTAGAGCGTGCATTACATCCGGACTCTTCACAAAAGTAGATCCATATCCGTTTTCTCCACATTCGAAAAATTCACCACTTTACATAAGTCACTTCTCTCATCGCGAATATTACACTATTGATGCATCTCTATCCATATCAACCCCAAGTGTAAGTGAGATAATCCCCCTCCCTCTTACTTGCACAAGTATAAATGAATTAGAACGATTTTGTTGCTTTTCGTTGCAATTCTTTCTTGCATCACTATACAACTGAAGTAAACGTTGTGAAATGTGAAACTTGACGCAAGGGAAATCTTTCCATTCATAGTTGACGCTGTGGCCACAGCGTGTATTACGTCCGGATTCTTTATAAAATGGATCCATATCCCCTACCTCCACATTCGAAAAATTCAGCATTTTACATAACTCACGTCTCTCATCGCGAATTGATTGATATTGATGCATCGTTGTATCCTGTATCAACCCCAAGTGCAGGTGAAATCATCCCACTTCCCTCTTACTTGCGCAAATATAAATAAATTCGAACGATTTTGTTGTTTTTCGTTGCAATTGCTTCTTGCACCACTGTACAACGACAGTAAATGTTGTTGAATTCTTGGCTTACGGTTGGAACCGCGTGTCTCGGATTTCTTCATTGCCGACGTTTCGTTCTCCGTTGCAGTCTCAACGACAAACGCGAAGCAGCAGCAAGACCAACAGCAACAGCAGTAGCAGCGTCACCACCAACAGCAGCCCTGAAGAAGTTCTTCTGCAACGGAGAACGAAACATCGGCAGTGAAGAAATCCGAGACACGCAGTTCCAACCGGAAGCCAAGAATTCAACAATGGACGACGGCCGCGGAAGCCTTTAAATTAGACAGTAAATGTTGTAAAATGTGAAACTTGATGCAAGGGAAATCTTCCCATTCATAATTGACGGCCGCATCGTGCATTATATCCGAATTCTTTATAAAGTAGATTCACATCACTTTCCTCCTCATTCGAAAAATTGACCATTTTACTCATTTCTCTCGCCGCTAATATTACACTATTGATTGACCCGTATCAACCCCAAGTGCAGATGAGATCGGGATGATTGGGGGATCCCTCCCTCTTACTTACACAATTATAAATAAATTCGAACGAATTTATTGCTTTTCATTGCAATTATTTCAAGCAGCACTGTACAACGGAAGTAAACGTTGTAAAATGTGAGACTTGACGCAAGGGAAATCTTTCCATTCATTGTTGACAGTCACAACGTGTATTATGTACGGATTCTTTATAAAGTAGATCCATATCCCTTTTGTCTGCATTCGAAAAATTCACCATTTTACATAAACTCACTTCTCTCATCAACCCCTATCAACCTCAAGTGCAAGTGAGATTATCCCCCTCCCTTTTACTTGCATAAATCAATAAATTCGAACGATTTTATTGCTTTTCGTTGCAATTGTTTCTTGCAACACTGTAAACGTTGTAAAATGTGAGGCTTGACACAAGGGAAATCTTTCCATTTGGTTGAAAGCTACAACGTGCATTACGTCCGAATTCTTTACAAAATAGATCCACATCCCTGTCCTTTTCATTAGAAAAATTCACCATTTTATATAACTCACTGCTTTCATAGCGAATATTACATTATTAATGCATTGAGACCCGTATCAACCCCAAGTGCAGGTGAGATCATCCCCCCCCCTCCCTCTTACTTGCACAAATATAAATAAATTCGAACGATTATATTGCTTTTCGTTGCAATTATTTCAAGCATCACCTGTACAACGGAAGTAAACGTTGTAAAATGTGGAACTTGACGCAAGGGAAATCTTTTCATTCATAGTTGACGGCCACAGCGTGCATTACATCCGAATTCTTTATAAAGTAGATCCATATCTTTTTTCTCCGCGTTAGAAAAATTCATCATTTTACATAACTCACTTCTCCCATCGCGAATATTACACTATTGATGCATCGCTATCCATATCAACCCCAAGTGTAGGTGAGATCATCCTCCCTCCCTCTTACTTACACAAATGTAAACAAATTCAAACGATTTTATTGTTTTTCGTTGCAATTGTTTCTTACACCACTGTACAACGACAGTAAATGTTGTAAAGTGTAAAACTTGACGCAAGGGAAATCATTCCATTTAATTGACGGCCATCGTGCATTATATCCGGATTCTTTATAAAGTAGATCCATATCCCTTTCCTCCGCATTCTAAAAATTCACTATTTTACTAAAGTCACTTCTTTCATAGTGAATATTACACTATTGATGCATCGTGACCCCAAGTGAGATCATCTCCCCTTCCTCTTACTCGCATAAATTTCGTTTAAAGGTCAAGGTTTCGTTCGTCCGCTGCTTTTTCTTAACCAGGGTCGTATCGTGATTTTCGAGACAATTTTTGTTTAATTATTTCTCGTATTGTACGTTAGTAATGTACATTTTTCTCATAACCTCGGATATCGATTCTTTATTGGTTTCATTTTGTCACGCTGTATAGTAGAGATTCTTCTCGATTTTTCTAGCAAACGCCCGGAACCAACTGGCGTCCGACTTACTAGAATAATCGACAAGGTAGGCGGCGTGACCAGGCTAAAATTGAATCAACATCGGCTCCGACGATTATTATTTTTGTTATTTGTCCCAAATATTATTATTTTTATTATTCATCCTCAAGAAGCTGTTAAACTTACAGGTCTCCTTTATTTCCTTTACGTGCCTGTATCCCTTTCTTTCTGTTACATTGCATATGCTCTCACTTTAAAACAATGACCTGTATAAGGGAACGTTTTATGTCAATTTATTAAATGAAATGTTTGTGTTTTTTTTTGAACAGTAAAATTAGTTATTTATGCAACTAGTGCGTAAAGCAAGTATTCTTAATCGAGTGCGAAAATAGCACGAGATGATATACAGCACGTGTGGTACACAAAATTTTTTCTACAACAGAACAAATTTCAAATTTCGTTGATTATATGAAAATGGAAACAGAATTTTTTTTAATAAGAAGACCAATTATTTATTATCTTATTCACTTTGACAGACCGAACAGTCAGTTTCTCGAAACGTCGGTAAGTAACAGGATTACACGCTAAAAATCTGTTTTCTGTTTTGTTTATGTTACTAATTACATTATTTCTGACTTTTTACTTTACTGTCATCCACATTTAGATTATGAAATGCTTTGAAAACATGAATGGAACCCATTTCACATTTTACTTTACGCCCTAGTGCGTAAAAAGGACTTTTCATGCGCTTCTTTTTAAAAAGTGTCACTTTACAAACTGAAATTAACTTTTGAAGTATCTGCTTTAGACACGGTTGTAGAAAAAAAAATAATTTTCTCAATTTTTTTTGCGAAAGCGTGTAATTGATCCGAACAAAGTTTCACTAACTATTTCTAAAAAAAAGTTCAATAAAAACCACATAGAAATTACTGCGTGTTTACCAAAACCTAACGGAAACCTCATGTTCCCCGTAAATAACCATAAAGTCGAAGCATTGCTTACATGTATGTATGTATGTAGAGAGAGCAAAGTCGTTGTTGCTTCCCTACATATGAGCCTCCGGAATTAAGTTTCGACTATAAATTTGATTACATTGCCGAGCGGAGCACGCATTGCTCCGTTCTAATATTTTCTTCCGCGCGGCCGCCATTTTCCCATAGATAAAAACGCCTGCGCTTGTTTAAATTATTGACATACTTTTTTCACTGTTGCGAACTCTTTATTATTGCATTAGCGTGTTGCGCACGGAAACCTGAGAATTGTTTCAACACGTGTTACACGTGTAATGAGGGGGTTTCGAATTTCACTCGCTCGAGTGAAACACAAAAGAAAAATTGATAGTCTACGGCAATCGTTGGAAAAATTACTACGAAAGTGCCACCTCTCGCCTGGTCAAGAAAGTTTCTTTGACGCACTTTCCCGAAACCTGAAAACTTCAATTTTAAAAATGCCTTAGAAACTTCACAGTGCCAATTTTGATAGTGTTAATTTCTACGGTTTTCCCTATTGTCCCTATAAGTCGACACCGATTTTTTTATTTCACGATTTTAATCGTCGTCGAGCACATATAATTTTATTTCTCTTCGTTAATACAGCGACTCAATTATGAATTTGTTTAATTACGAACGTCTGTAATTTCACATGAGGTCAAATGTTGCCGACATGTCACTGTACTACGTAAACAAATTCATTTTTCATTTTTATGCGCGTATCAATGTAACGACTAGAAGACTTCAGCGTTATATTTAGTTTCGACGGCGAAACATTTTGCAATTATTCCAAATCGTTGCTTGCATCTTTTTTTATTTGTCGAAATACGGGGGCGGTTCAATATTTATTACTCCAGGCGAAGAAACAAAAAAGGAAGTTAATCGTTTTGCAGTTTGAAATTTAATTTGCCATGGTCCTTTCATTTTTTAATGTCTAATACTTATATTTGTTATGCATTCGAGGCTCGCTAATCAAATTAGAAATAATTTAATAGTCCATAGTTGCTTAACACATTAAAAACTCTCATTAACGGGTTGTATAAATAACACGATTCGCTATTAACTTTACACTTCGGCATCCTATAGAAAACTGATTTAAATTTCGTAGTCAGCTCTGCTTTTATAGACGTTCTCTATAGTGTCGAACTTGCCTTTTCTAACGAAAATACTTTACTATTTTATATTGCAACGTCGTCTGACATTTCTATTTCGTACTTTTAGTTTTTTTACTACTTTTTTATTTTTCTAAATACGAGGGTGATTCAATTACTTATTGCTCCAGGCGAAAAAGCAGAAGGAAGAAACGTCTTACATTTTGAGAATTTACTTACTTTAACGCTTTTGTTTTGCAATGTTATCTGATGTTTCAATTTCGTACTTTCCTCTTTCTCTTCTTCATGGCTTCCGGTGAAGAAACCGAGTCACTTATTAAAGAAGAAGAGTATTGAAAGAAAAATAAAATAGTGACGCGGTTCCAGCGAAAGCTAGGAAATAAAAGGCCTTCGAATTTATTTTCTTTACTTTTTATTTTTCGAAATGTGCTGGTGGTTTATTATTTATTGTTTCGAGCTAAAAAAATAGAAAAAAGAAACCTCTCGCAGTTCGTGAATTAATTTGCATAATTTTGCCACGTTATCTAATGCATTTTTTTAAATTTTATCTTCTTCATGGCTTCCGGTGAACTCGCAGCACTTTAACAGTAAAAGAAAAGAGAAAAATATAGAAAGAAGAAGAACGTAGAAAGAAAAAGAATGTAGAAAAAAGAAGAGTGACGTGGTTCCACCAAAATCTACCAAAAAGGTAGAGAAGAGCTTTTTCTCCATTGATTTTAATTTTTTGTATACGTGTTGTATTCCAAGCAAAGAAATAGAAGAAAACACGTCTTGCAGTTCGAGAGATAATTTACATTATTACCCACGTTGCCCAATACATACTTTTTAATTTTCTCTTCTTCATGGCTTCCGATAAAACCGCGTTACTTTAACAGTAAAACAAAGAAGAAAAATGTAGAAAGAAGAAGAATTTAGAAAAAAAATGAAAAGTGACGTGGTTCCGAAAACCCCAAGAAAGATAGAGAAAAGCTTTTTCTCTATTGCTTTTAATTTTTTTATATACGCGGGTGGTTTATTGCTTCGTGTTCCAAGCAAAGAAATAGAAAAAGAAAACGTCTTCCAATTCGAGAGTTAATTTACATTATTATCCACGTTGTCTAATACATACTTCTTAATTTTCTCTTCTTTATGGCTTTCGGTGAAATCGCCTCACTTTTACAGTAATACAAAGAAGAAGAATGTAGAAAAAAAAGAAGGCAGTGACGTGGTTCCAGCGAAAACCATGAGAAAGATAGAGAAAAGCTATTTCTCTATTGCTTTTAATTTATTTATATACGTGGACGATTTATTGCTTCGTGTTCCAAGGAAAGAAATAGAAAAAAAAAACGTCTTGCAGTTCAAGAGTTAATTTACATTATTTTCCACATTCTCTAATATATACTTTTTAATTTTCTCTTCTTCGTGGCTTCGGTGAAATCGCGTCACTTTAACAGTAAAAGAAAGAAGAAGAATGTAGAAAAAGGAAGAAAATGGTGACGTGGTTCCACCAAAAACCATGAGAAAGATAGAGAAAAGCTGAGTGAGTTTATTGGTTCGTGTTCCAAGAAAAGAAACAGAAGAAAAAAACGTCTTGCAGTTCGAGAGTTAATCTGCATTATTTTCCGCGTTGTCTAATATATATCTTTTCATTTTCTCTTCTTCATGACTTCCGCTGAAATCGCGTCACTTTAACAGTAAAACAAAGAAGAAGAATGTAGGAAGAAGAAGAATGTGGAAAAAAGGAAGACAGTGACGTGGTTCCACCGAAAACCATAAGAAAGATAGATTCTCATGGTTTTCGGTGGAACCACGTCACTATGTTCTTTTTTTCTACATTCTTCTTCTTCGTTTTACTGTTAAAGCTTTTCTATTTTGCTTTTAATTTTTTTTACATACGTGGATGATTTATTGCTTCGTGTTCCAAGCAAAGAAATAGGGGAAAAACCGTCTTGCAGTTCGAGAGTTAATCTGCACTGTTTTCCGCGTTGTCTGATACATATCTTTTCATTTTCTCTTCTTCGTGAAGAAAAAAAAATAAAGAAAATAGCGAAGTGATTCCAGCGAAAACCATGAAAAATATTTTAAAAAAGCGTTTTCTCCATTGCTTTATATTTGTTTGATATACGTGGGTGGTTTATTACATATTGTTCCAAGCGAAAAAAAATAGAAAAAAGACACATCTTGCAATTCGTGAATTAATTTGATATGATTAACTTGATTTCTTTTACATTAGAATCATTTTGGGAGGGGGGCTTGTTCCATTTTCTTTTCTCTTTTCTCTCACCTAACAATTCTATTTTCTTGTTTTACTTTCTCAACTGCTCCTTGTTTTTTTAAATACGCGGGCAGTTCATTACTTACTGCTCCAAACGATGAAAATTGTTCGATTCTTCCATTTCTTCCTTCTTGTCATCAAGTTATATCACTTTTTTATTCTTAAAAATCATCTAAGTAACATTTCTATTTTGGACTTTGATTTTCTCTTTTTATTATTCGAAATATGTTTGTTTTATTATTATTCTGGCTCTACTCCAACTATTCCAGGATTTCTTTTACTTTTTGAATTTTTTTTTGCTCCAATTGTCTTCCTTTCGCCTACGAAATTACATTATTCTTTTATTCTTCAAAGTCGTCTGGCATTTCTACTTTGCATTTTTATTTTCTCTATTGCTCTTTGTTTGTTTTTCAAAATACGTGGATGATTTGTTACTTGTTGCACTAGTAAGGAAAGAAAGAAAGAATCGATAATTTATTTAACGTAATTATGTTGTATTCTTTTGTACTAGGATCGTTTTTGTGTCTTTTTTTTTAATTCAGGCTCTCTCAGTCCAACTCGTCCATATTTTCCTTTTTCCTCTTGGTATCGATTTTTTCTTCCTTCATTTGTTTCATTTCTTCTTACGAAATACGCAACGCTTTTATTTTGCAACATCATCTGACACTTTTACTTCGTTCTTGTATTGCCTCTACTGTTTTTTATGTTTAGAAATACGTGGGTGGTTCATTACGTATTGCTCTAGCAAAGAAAAAGAGCAGAAGAAAGAATCCAGAATTTATTTGATTCTTCTACATTAGAATCTTTTTTTTGTTTTGTTTAATTCAGGCTCTCTCAGTCCAAATGCTAGAGAACTTCGTTTCTCTTTTGGTAACATTTTTGTTTTCTGCTCCACCTTCTTCCTTCTTCCAACGAAATTACATTTTCAAAATTGTCTGACATTTCCATTTTGTACTTTTATTTTCTCTAGTGCTTTTTACTTTTAGAAATACGAGGATTTCGTTTCCTTTTTGGTATCAATTTTCCTTTAATTTTTCTGCTCTAATTGTTCCATTTCTTCTTAAAAATGACATTATTCTTTCATTCTTCAACGTGGTCTGAGGTTTTTCATTATGTACGTTTTTCTATTACTTTTTATTTTTCGAAACATTACGTGGGCACTTCGCTATTTATTGCTCCAATGAAATGCATAAAAGATTCATAGGACCAGTGACCTCTAAAAAATTGGAAAAAAAAGGAACAAATGCCAATATGTTAATAGCAGTTGCCATAACAATAAACTCTAGAAGTATGCAGTTGAACACTAGACACATCAACTGATTGATTCCGGTATCGTTTTCACTATGGAAAACCTCGTTTTCGAAACAACAAACGAATACCTTTGGTGAATTAACAAATGGCTGATTTAGTAATTTAGTAATTTCTTAGTTGAAAAGAGGAGGAACATTTCAATACCCACTAGAATCTATGAATGATTTATAAAAACTCTGCAGAAGAAAGAATCGAAAATTAGACATAATTATGTTGAATTCTTTTACAGACTGCCTCATTTTCTGCTTCAACCTCAGTAATATCATCTGACATTTCCACTTCATCTTTTAATCCATATTTTTTCTTTACTAAGTCGAACACTTTTTAATTATTGAATTTAATAAGTCCTTTGTTGTTACTGAAACCGATCGACGCTGATTCAGGAAATCGTTTTAAATAAAGCAGAAAGTATCGGCCTTAAAGTGGATCCTTGAGGTACCTCCACATTCAACCCAACAAATCCAATTTACTTCTACATTATAATAAATTAAATTAACTTAAATCGAAGTTTAAAAATGTTCTGCTGTGTATTGTCCTAAGCCGTACACAAGAGATTTGTGTTTGCATCAAACAAAGAGACTGTGCGCGCGCGAACAAAGTGATAACGGAATGAACAAACAACGGCGATATAAATTATTGTTATTCGCATCTGAAGAACACGCCGGAGAGCAAAATTCATCACCCCGCGATACATTTTGCTGTAGAATTATAAAAAAAAATAAATAAACAGAGCCGAGCTGTCAGCAGTTTACTGAACAAATATTGAAATACAAAAGTCGGTAAACGAATTTCTCGAGACATAATTGTCATTAACGACCGACCTTTTGACTTCTGTACAGACTTTGATCCATCGCACTGCTACAGCGTTTTCATAATTTTAATGTTTTACTTGCTTGCTCTTACATCCGCGGCGATGTTAATTCATTAAATGGATTGCCGGGGGGCGGCAAAATTGGGGAGGCGCGCGTAAAACAATTGTAAGATGTGCAATCGGAGAGATAACGTGGTTTCGAGATAAAACGGTAAAATTGTTATAATCTCGGCTAAATAGCGTAAACGATGATAAACTTGTATCTATCTTGTGTGTTACGTTGTTATCCGTTTACTTTGCTCTTTATAATCGGAAGCTTGAGTTGAATGGGAAAGAAGAAGAAAAAAATTCATCACCCAACATCCTGTTGTATTGAAAAAGAAATTTTACACTAAATTTAAAAATGGGATTTATTTATTATGTAACTACTGGTTAGTTTTGGTTTACCTGCATGTCATTAATGACTTTCTCTGCGAAAGGATTATAGACTAGTTATTGAACATTTGCTCGAAAATTAGGAATCCTGTTAATAATGATAATGGCAAAGACAAAGACAAAACATGTACAACGTGAAAAGAAAAGCGATAACCGTGGACTTCTTGGAGAGAGGAAGATCTCTGGAATTAAAAATATTGTAAATTCCCATGCAATGTCCAGGTGACGGGTGAAGGTGGTAAAATTATTTTAAAAATTTGGAAACGACTGAAAATCTTGAAAATTAAACCGTCCTTTGTTTTTCCAATGTTACTAAAATTAACATGGACATCTGTACAAGAATAAACTCTTAACGATATCCACCTTAGGATGTTTTTTAAGACTTTACCTGAGAGATTGCGAAAAAAAAAAGACATATTAGCATAGTTTTTTCCTAGAGCATCCGTATGAGCTTAGCCTTAAATTTAACTGAAGGCCAAGATATTTCACAGTATCTTGGAAGTTTTGATCCATATCGCGTCTTAAAGAGAATACAACCCTACTTGTTTTTTCTTGTTAAGTGGTAGTTTGTTATGCAGAAACCGCTTTCATTTCTAGATTATCACATTTCTGTTTTACAGCTTCAAACATTGTCGGCGATTAAGACTGTATCATCAGCAAAAAAAAATGTCGTACAGAGTATGTGAGATCGTTAAAGTATATTAAAAATAACAGTGGTCACAAAACCGAACTCTGGGGAACACCGGTAGTCACTAGTCTGCTCTCGGACATTTTTCCATTGCAAAGAGTTTGCTGTCTTTTGACTGAACTATAACGGGTATCAAAATTTGCAAAGATACAGAAAAGTTTACTAAAGTTTACTTTCTAGAAATAAATTAGTTATGCATGTAAGAGGTATTTGTTCTTTATATATTTCCTACTTTTTCCATAATAAGGTCTTAGCTTTTCCTATTTTTTGACTAAATCGTAAGAAGCATCAACAATTACAAAGACACAAAAAAGTTTCCTAATGGACGCTCCTTTCTAAAAACATATTAATTATAGTTATCTTCTTAACTTCAAAAAAGTTACTGCAAAATCTGTGTTGTGGTAACCCTGTTTTTCATTCCATTTGGAAAGGTGACTTGGCTTCTTATGGACCTTCATACCAAGAATGATCCAAAATTCTGTTCTAGAATTTTGAAGCAGAATAATGGCCTAACGAAGTAACAATAAAAAAGTTATTTACTAGAATAGTAATCTACTATCCTGGATCTACGCCACTGGTGAAAATTGATTAATTTGGCGTGCGACGTATCCTTCCTTGTGTTTCATTTGTATTTCAAAACGAATTTCAACCCTCTATCTTAAACCGTTTCGGAGATATTTAAGAAAATTCACTTTCCAAGTTGTCTCTTTAGGGGATTATAGCTTAGAAATGATAAACGTTTGTGTATAGATAAATTAGGTTAAATCGCAATATTTTGAGCCTGGGGTAAAGAAAAACAATTAACAAGAAACAAATGAAGGACGAAGCATCAAGACGTAATTTAAAGAAAAGGTCGAAGAAGCAGTTTACAGTAATTCCGGTTTTTTCCGTAATTACAGATAATTCATGAAAGCTTCCAATCTTACATCACGGAAAACATAAAATTAACATAAAATAAAGAAAAACAAAAAAAAAAGAACAAGCAGGAAGAAATGAAAGAAAAAAGAATGAAGCATCAATAGCAATTTGAAAAAAAAGGACGAAGAAGCTATTCAGCGAACTGTTTTTTCTGTATTTAAAGATTTCCTAAAAACTTACATTAACTAGAATAAAAGAATATATAATGAAGGAAAACAATTGATAATCGAACAATTAACGAGTTTTGATGCAGGAAATAAAATAAAGAATGAAGGAGCCACAAGTAATGCCAAAGAAAAAACAAGAAAGTTATTTACCTACAGAAATTTGAAGACTTTCGATCTTTCACTATAAAAACAAAAGAATAATTTAAAATGAAAAAAATGACAGTTTTCTGTAAAAAAATAAAAGAAAAAACATTCCTAAGTAATGTTAAAGAAAAAACAAACAGTGATTCAAGTATAGTTTTCAGTTATTAATAATTGCATACAAAAATGATTTCTTAAGAAAAGTGAAAGAAGAAAATAAAGGAAAACAATTGACGGTCTTCAATGCCGAAAGAAATTGAAATTGTTTTCAGTGATTAGTGATTTTGTACGAAATTTTTACTTTTCGTTAAGGCAAACAAAAGAACAATTTAGAATAGAAGGAAACAATTCGACAATCGACAATCATTGACAGAAACAAAAGAAAATAACAAACAAAGGTCGAACATTATTAAACGACGTTCGAGACAACGTTGAAAGAAACACAAGAAATACAGGGTGATTAAAAATGGTGAAACAGCGCCATTCTACACCATTCAGGGACACCTCCACCAATGGGAACAACGTTTAAAAAATTCATTATGTTGAAAAAAAAACTTCATATAAAAGTACTATTTATTAATTTTAAATTAAAAATTATTGTTGAACTTCTTTTTAAAAAATATATATTTCATTGCAAAAATCCTTGAAATATTCAGAATTGATAAGGGTGTCCCCTGAATAGTGCACTGGCGCTGTGAGGCCATTTTTTAAGCATTCAGTATGGAGATCAGAATGTTTTCAGTGTTTAGTGATTTCATACAAAATATTTCATCCTTCATTAAGAAAAACAAAATTACAATTTAAAATGAAAGGAACCAAGTGACCGTCGTTTGAGAAATAAAAGAAAATAACAAAGATAGAACATTATCAATGTTGAAGGAAACACAAGAAATATAAGTGATTCAAAAGGTTTCATACAAAATTTTTGTTCTTCATTAAAAAAAAAACAACCATTTAGAATGAAAGGAATAAACCAGTTAGAATGAAAGGAAACAATCAATCGTCGTCTATGAAATAAAGATAAAAATTTACACAGTTTTGAAAAAAAGACACGTGGTTACTTACAATCGCCAACTTCTAACCAGCGTATAATCACGAACACTTTCTCGTAGACTGTTATTACACGTATTTTTTTCTTTAATTATGTAAGATTCAGTATTGCCACCTTAATCGATAACACCCTGTATATAATTGAATTGGCTTCCGGTTGGAGCCGCGCCACGACTGCTTCTATTACCAACGTTTGGTCCTCCATTGCAGAATAACTTCCTCAGGGCTGCTGCTGATGTTGCTGCTCATCGACTAACGAGAAGTAGGAGCAACACCACCAGCAGCTACAGCACTTCCAGCAACCCTGAGGAAGTTTTTCTACAATGGAGAACGAAACGTTGGCAGTGGAAGCAGTCGTGACGCAGTTCCAACCAGAAGCCAATTTGTGGACGACAGCCACGGAAGCTTCCGACTTAAATTAACACCCTGTATATTTTATTTTTCGTAAAAAAAGATTAATATTATTAATAAATTTTGCGGCAACAAAGCAAAGATAAATTCTGCAAAACACAAATTAGATTTTTTAACAATAAAAAATTACGGCAACAATTTTTTGTAGATTTTTTAATTTATTTAAATATTAATTAAAGGAGTGCAAAGAAATTCAAGCTGTGCATCAATTGTTTTTTGTTTCTCGAGCTAATAGGATTTTTTTGTTGATTATTACTTTTTGTTTTTCAAAAAAGAAAAAATAAGAATTGACGCGACCAATAATTAATTTTTCAAACGACCAAGGGAAGAAAGGTTTCATAAAAACGAAACAAAGTTTTTAAACAAATTTTAAAAAATGTTGATGTTTTTTAATAAACGAATTTTTTTTTCATTTTTTAGGTTTTAAATTATTAAAACTTACAGACCACTACGAAATTCAAATTAAATTGTTTTCTTGTAGCTTGGGTTTCTTAATCAACTAGTAATCTTCAGGGAATTATTCTATAGATCGACTTTGTTTTAAAAAAAAGTTAAAAATTTCGCAGTAATAAAGGAAAGATGTTTAACAAATGAAAAATGGGTGAAGTTTTTAAAAACTAAAAATATTTCATAAGAGAGTATAAAGGCCGTTATACACGATCCTAGAAATTGAGTTAGAAGTTGAACGATTTGTAGTGCAAGGAATGTCTAGTGTAATACAGGAAATAACCAATAAAACGTACATTTTGTAAACAATTTCTTGTATTACACTAAAAGTTATTCAACTTTTAGCTCAATTACTAGGGTAGTGTAAAACGACCTTCAGAGTACAGAATATTCCATTAAAAAAAAACTAAATTCAGTTTACATTTCAGGTATGTGATGCTCAATTGTTTTTCTGTAAATATTTGCAAAAATATCGAATATTAGTCACTTTAAGTTTAGTATTATACAGGGTCCCTAGCTTCGAGGGAATGCGAAACTGTTATAATATAACAATAATAACGGAGCTTTACTTTTGCCATCCGACATGGCTAAAAGAGCAAATGTCTCGAAAATGGTTAACTTTAGCGCTATTAAACAGGTTTACCAGAATTCAGGTTTACCTAATCGGATCAGCAAAGATAAGGAGACGAGAATCATTTATTAAAAGTTCCATAAGTCTTCTCACAAGAAAGTTAAAGCATTTGAAAAGCAATAGTGATACTGTAAGTAGCGCCCTCTATTTGCGACATCAAAATAAGATCCTATTATTGTTTTTTTGTACCAAGAAACCCCCATATTTCAATTTTTAATGCAACATGTCACAAACTTTAAGAATTATTGAAGAAAATTGAAATTAGAAATTGATTTTAACACCCTGTATCTCCTTTATCAGCAACTTTTGGACTAAATCGCAATAATTTGATGCCTAGAATCCACTGTTCCTCTGTGTCTCATTACTTTTGGACCAGCATGTTTATTATCTTTGTAAGAACTTGATCAGTACGGGAAAAAAAAGGGTGATTTTAGTGTTTTACCTAAATTAAATATCGTGAATTAAGATTACGACGAATTTAATTTAGGTAAAACACTAAAACTGCGCGGAAAAGCTTCTGCTTTTCCTGACCGATGACAAACTTTTAGAAAATTTATAACAAAAAAAAAATGAAAATCCGAACTTAGAAGGAAAGAATTTAAATTAAAATTTCGACCAAACATAAGGAAACTGGGAACTGGCTTATCTCCCTCGCTTAAGCTACTTAAAGGCTCGTCACCTCCTGGAAAAGTGAGGAGGGAAATTCTGCGAGATCAGCAAGAATTTGAATTCAGACGGTTTCCACAGTAGCTTCCAAGCGAAACTTTTCTTGTTACGAGAAGGCGTTTTTACTGAGTTTTACCCACGTCGCTCATTCAAGGGCAGAGACGCACAGTGGCGTGATTTCCTTTTGCTGATTCAATGAGAAAATTTTTATCGTAATCTGATAGGATTGATTTGAAAACGCATCCGAAGCTCATAAAAGCGATACGAACATCCGGCTTTTTTTCTAAGAACAAGTAGGGCTGATGATCAAATTATTAAAATAAAATAAAAATAAATTAATTCAATAAATTCTCTAAAGCATTTTTCCGGGTCCTTACATCTTCATCAACTCTTCAAGTATTCCGTTCAAAAACAAACATAGGTATTTATGAGTAACAAACACACTGTATAGTTGAAAATAATGTTAAATGCGCACATGCAACTTTTGAAAATAAAGTTTTTTGATAAGCCGGTGATAGAGTTGATTTAAAAAAATCGAGCACGTTTAATTTGTCTGATTTAATTATTTCGTATTAGTGTTACTTTTGCTGTCAATATGACACACATAACGACACGATTAACTGAACCTGTCAAAATTCTAATTACTTCTAAAATACAAGAAGATTGGTCAATGTAGCCAAACATTATAATTTGGTTAATAGCAAAAATATTCGAAGAAAATATCTAGCTTTAAATTTTTGTTGTCAAATATGAAAAATAACACATGAAAATTTAAAAGAGACAGGTTTACATTGTCACCCTGTACATTGCTTTTTAAATTCAAAAAAAGAGATAAAGTGATAAAGGGGACGATCACGTCGACAGCATTTTGTATGTAAATTTTATTTTAATTTTATTATCCTTAGTATTAACGTATTATTTAATAAGATGAATAAGTTCACCTCGACAACAAAAACAATCCCTCTGTTTATTAATAAACAGCACTGTACAATACCGTTCTATTTTATTTGCTTTGGTTATCCTTCGTTCCACAACAAATCCCATTGTTTATTTGGGCCGCACGCTTAGTTTCCGATATTAGCATTAGATTAACCGTCATTTCAAAAGTATTTACTTCGGTAATGTGTTTGTGATCTGACTTGAAGCAAAGGAATCCTTAGTCACTCCTCAATCGAGGAGGGAGTTATCAGCTGAGTAAATTCCGTACTTCGAATTGAATTTATTTTGAGAAATCAATGGCAAGGTTACTAACTACAAAAAAAAAACAATATTCGAGAAAATGTTAAACTTAGTTCATTAAGAAGCTTTGGGTATATAGAGTGATTCCCCGAAAACTGTAATTTCAAAGAGATGTAAATATACAGTTCTTGTAAACAACCAACCGACTTTCGTCATTAATGACGTTAAATCAGTACCAACTGAACGCAAGATGTTACGTACGATGTATTCGTTGAAATTCAGTAACTTTTTGTTACTACAAGTTTTTTAAAACGACAATGTTGCCGCTTCAATTATCACTACCGTCAGCTGGTTATATTAATTGTAAGTTACGAATTTTTACCATCCTGTTTCTGAAGTTACGTAACATTTAAGTAGCATGTTCTTTGTAATTTAAATCATAAGTGTTTGATTAAAAGTCGGATGTTATAAAGAAATATGAAAATTAAGTACGTACAACAAATAGCACACGTACATAACCTATACAGCGTCAATCACCGGTCATATGTAAACACTTTAATACTTGGCAACGTTGTTGCAGCATTACGTCATAAATATGAATGACAAAAGTTGGTTGGATGTCTACAAGAACTGTACGTTCGCAGACTGATTTAATTATTATTTTCATTTTATAATCAAAATTTTCAGTTACTTAATAAAGTTCGATAGATCGGGTAGCACTTATCCTTGAAATCTAACATACCACTTTAGAAGTCCGCAAAAAACAACATAAATCTACCTTTCCCAAACCATGACGGAAGTAAAAGAAGAAGAACAAACGACAGTTATCAATCAATTGGCTCTTATATTCTAAAAACACATCACTGTTAATTGGTCCCTGCTTTCGAAATAAAATTAAAAAATAAAAAATGATAAAGTCAACAGTTAAAAAAAACAAAAGATGCTCAATCGGCTGGCCCTTGTTTACAAGAGAGAATCAATAAATATAAAGAAAACGAGATGAATTCGATTCTACGATTTTTGAAGAAAAAAAAAGATTAAGAGAAACAAAAGGCAATCGCTTAGAGGAATTTCTTTAAAAAATTCAATATAAGGGAGCGTTAAACAATAAAAAAACAACGAAATAACTCATAACTTTCAAGAACGATTTCGTGAATCACCCTGTGTAAAGTTCACCATCGAATATATTGATTTTGTAGAGGACGGTTTCTGTGAATCACCCTGTAAAATCTTCACTTTTGAATATATTGATTTTAAGGAATTAAAAAAAAACGTTTCAAGGTTTAAACAAAGTCCCCTTCCCCATCTATCCAAGTTTTTAAGCATTTTCCTCGAATAAATTATTTCGCATACTGTAATACAAAAATAAATACGTGCACCCCTTTTGGGCGACAGACTGCGATGAATTAATTTTGCTAGAAGGAACTGAATTAATTGCAGCCCCCTTTCGGTTATATTTTTCAAAAAATTTTGTTGCACCCTAAAACACCACTGCTTTTATTTTTTGCACCCCTCAAATAGTTTTAAAAAAACAATAATATTAAATTCCAATGTATTATTAAGCAGTTAATTTCATAATTTTTTTTTTTTATTTACGAGGGGGAAAAAGATAAAATAGAGAGAAGAGATAAAATTAGTGGCAAGTCACAATAACTAACTCTTTTAATTATTAATTTTTTTCTCTGTTAACCGAGAGGTGTAAAATATAAAAATAGTTGCAATATTCGAAAAAGCTTTGGAAAGTCCAACTTAGAAAATTAGAAATAGTAGTACATAATTAATTTAGAATTTGAATGTGTTAAACAGTTAATTTTATTTATTTTCAAGGCTATCTATAGGGGACAAAATATAAAATCAGGGGACGCATATGGAGATATGACACGAAACTTTAAAAATAAAGTTGAAAAATTCAATGGGGGCAGGCTAGTTAAATTTTTAAATTGTAGTTAGTTTCTAAAAGAAACGTTATAGGGGGAAGGGGGATTAAGTTAACTGACCCCAAGAAAATCTTAATCCTAAAATGAAATTATAAAATTCTGCAATACAAATGTACAAAGACTTTAAGAACCAACAATAAAAAAATTAAACAAAACATATTCATGTAAGGCAAATATTTCATATAATAATATAATTTTTTATTTATTATTTTTATGATTTCCAAATTTTAGACATTTTTTAAGATGCGATAAAAAAATTCTCCTAATGACAGTAGTCTGCAATATGAAGCCCATAGGGGTAGGAACGATTATGTTTGTTATGCATTAGGACATATGATCCACACAAAGTTTTAGGAGTGGGGAGGGGGTCATTTAATTGACCCGAAGAGAAATCTACAATCAAAATTGGAAAAGTTTGAAGTGAGCCCCATGATTCAAACATAATGACCAATAATGAGAATAATTTAAATAAAACATAATTCTATAAATATTTTATTTTGTGTATTTGAGATTGTTAATTTTTTTTATTTGTTATTTTCTAAAATTGTGTAACTGGCATATGGAAAGTGTTAGGAAAGAGTTTATACATGTATTTCGGCCTTATTGATTATTATTCTGATGAGGCCCAATAAAGCCGAAATACAAGTATAAACTCTTTCCTAACACTTTCCATATGCCAGTTACACAATTTTAGTTAATTTTCATAATTTTCATCTGGCAAGAAAACTTGATTTTATATTTATTATTTTCATAAACTTCCACATTTTTATGTTTTTTTTTGCATTAGGACATGATCCACACAAAGAGGATTCTTTTAGGGGACAGGGGTCAAGTGAATTGACCCAAAAGTTTTCAATAAAAATTTAATATAAGACATTTGTGCCCCGCGATTCAAACATAAAGAAAGGATAATTTAAATAAAATTATTTCGCGTGAAACAAATAATTTTATAAATATTTTATTTTATGTGTACAAGACTGTTAAAATTGTTTATTTATTAATTTTATAAATTTTCAAATTTTAGAAATTTTTAAAAGTGCAATAAAGACTTAGAAAAAGTATGTATGACGAGGGGGCACAATTAAATGAACTACGAATAGCGAACTTGATCCGTAATGTGTAGCCTAAAAGGGGTACAAACAATTATGTTTGTTATGCATTAAGATGTAGGATATCTACATAAAGAGGATTTTTTTTAGGGGGGAGCACGTCAAGTGTATTGACCCAAAAGTATAAATTAAAGTTTTCAATAAAAATTCAATATAAGACATTTGTGCCTCGCGATTCAAACATAAAGAAAGGATAATTTAAATAAAATTATTTCGTGCGAGACAAATAATTTAATTAATATTTTATTTGATGTATACAGTGTGTCCCAAATTGAGTAGGCTATCATGGGTAACTTCCTTATTAGTGAAGATAGAAATTTGGTTAAATGGGCAATATTTTGCAGTTTTATGTGCTGATTCAGATTCCGTTGAGAAAATTTGAATATTCCGAACAGTTCAGATATTATCGCAGAAAAATTGAAAATCGCCATTTTCTTTAAAGTCCAATAACTTCGCTAATATAAAAAAATATGAAAAAATGTTTCATATAAAAGTTACTATGTTTGATAAAATACAGCTGAAAATTAAGTCAAAATAAAATTCAAGATGGCGGCTGTCAAGATATTGATAGCAATATCTTATTTTAAATGGACGCGATATTAGATTTTTATACGATTAAATAGCATTTCTTTTTCTCGTTTCAACCGTGTATCACAACCCATATCACAACCCATAGTAAATTTTACATTTTTCTTTATCTTTTTAACCATCTTCCACAAGCTATATCAAAGGTTTTAGCTTTAAGAAAATTGTGATTTAGTTTTAAGTCAAATAGCCACGAATTATCAGAAAACAATAAAACATCAGATTGCAATCACCTGTCATTAAATTAAATTTTCGAGTAGTGTATCATTCAGTGTTGTAATTATTGTTTTATAAAAAATAGTAAAGGAGACTGTGGTTTAAGGAATAATTAAAAAAAAATAATCTCCGCCCACAATAATTTTTATATCCGTAAATACGTATTTCGGCAGCTAAGCTGCCATCTTCAGTACACACACTATCAATTTAAAAGCTCTTCATTTATTATCATATTATTATTAATTTAATGACAGGTTATTGTTTTCTGATAATTCGTGGCTATTTGACTTAAAACTAAAACACAATTTTCTTAAAGCTAAAACCTTTGATATCACTTGTGGAAGATGGTTAAAAAGATAAAGAAAAATGTAAAATCTAATATGGGTTGTGATACACGGTTGTGATATGGGTTGTGATACACGGTTGAAACGAGAAAGAGAAATGCTATTTAGTCGTATAAAAATCCAATATGGCGTCCATTTAAAATAAGAAAGTTGCTATCAATATCTTGACAGCCGCCATCTTGAATTTTATTTTGATTTAATTTTCAGCTGTATTTTATCAAACATAGTAACTTTTATATAAAACATTTTTCATATTTTTTATATTAGCGAAGTTATTGGACTTTAAAGAAAATGGCGATTTTCAGTTTTTCTGCGATAATATCTAAACTATTCGGAATTTTCAAATTTTCTCAACGGAATCTGAATCAGCACATAAAACTGCAAAATATTGTCCTTTTAACCAAATCTCTATCTTCACTAATAAGGAAGTTACCCATGGCAGCCTACTCAATCTGGGACACACTGTATAAGACTGTTAAACATGTTTATTTATTAATTTTATAAATTTCCAAATTTTATACTTTTTTGAAGGTGCATTAAAGATTTTGAAAAAATACATATGACGAGGGGGCACAATTAAATTAACTACGAATAGCGCACATGGTCTGCCTAAAGGGGTTATGTTTATTATGCATTAGGATGTAGGATGCCTACACAAAAAGATTTTTTTGAGGGGGGGGGGAAGATGTCAAGTGAACTGACCCAAAAGAGTCAATTAAAGTTTTCAATAAAAATTTAATATAAGACATTCGTGCCCCGCGATTCAAACATAAAAAAGAATAGTTTAAATAAAAAATATTTCGTGCGAGACAAATAATTTTTAAATATTTTATTTGATGTAAATATGACTGTTAAAATTGTTTATTTATTAATTTTATACATTTCCAAATTTTGCAATAAAGACTTTGAAAAAGAAACCATATGACGAGGGGGCACAATTAAATTAACTAGGAATAGCGAACGTGGTCTGCAATGTCTAGCCTAAAGGGGTACAAACGATTATATTTGTTATGTATTAGGATGAAGAATGTTTACACAAAAAGGATCTTTTTGGAGGGGGGGGGGAGGAGACGTCAAGTGAATTGACCTAAAAAAATAAATTAAAATTTTCAAACACAAAGAATTAATTCGTGTGAGACAAATAAATTTATAAATATTTTATTTGATGTATATAGGACTTAAAATTTTTTATTTATTAATTTTATAAATTTCCAAATTTTATACCTTTTTGAAGGTGCAATAGAGACTTTGAAAAAATACAGATGACGAGGGGACACAATTAAATTAACTGCGAATAGCGAACATGGTCTGCAATGTCTAGCCTAAAAGGGTACAAACAAATATGTTTGTTATACATCCACATAAAGACGATTCTTTTAGGTGGAAGGGGGTCACGTAATTGACCAGAAGAATAAATTAAAATCCACAATAAAAATTGTAATTTGTGCCCTGTGATTGAAACTTAAAGAAAGAACGATTGTTCGTGTAAAACCAAATAATTTTATAAATAATTTACTTTATGTGTTTAAGGCTGTACAAATATTTTATTTATAATTTTTATAAATTTCCGAACCTTGCACGTTTTAGAAAATGCAATAAAAATTTTTAAAAATATACGAGGGGACACAATTAAGTTAAGTCCTCCCACTGAAATGGTTAGTGGGTGTATGTTTGTTATGCATTAGAATGTATGATCCAGACAAAGAGTGAACCTTTAAATTCTTGGGGGGCGTGGAGAGAGTCGACTCCAAATGATCCAAAAGATTTAAGTCTAGAATAAAAATTTTAAAAACTTAAGGTAAGACATTTATGTCCCCGGATTAAAACAAACGACCACTTTCAAAACCAATGGTAAGATATAATTTAAATAAAAAAATATTTTAATAAATATTTAGAAATATTTTATTTTATGCACAAGATTTAAATTCTTTTATTTAACATTTTTTAATAATTTCCGATTTTACACGTTTTTAGAAAATTTAAATATAGTTTACGCAGAAGGAAGACATCCACAGTAATATTTTAGGGGGATTCCCTTTATATTAAATAATTTACAACGCAACGGTTGCAATAAAATTAATTTAATTCAGGTTTGTTCTGCGTTCCGACTCGTGTACAATGTAAACGACATTGATTTAAATTATTTTAAAATGGTATGCGTGTGTCCTTTTAATTAGATTTGTACTGAAGAAGCGTCGAATTATGACGTGAAACGTTTACTTTACTGTTGAATCAATTTAATTAAAGGCTATTGATTGATTTTTCTCTCTGAATAAATAATTAAATTAATTTAATTTGTCCTCTTGATGCGGGAACTGACACGGGAAAATATTTGGGATCTCGCTTAAAATACGAAAAATAAACCGAACAAGCAGATAAATATAGTAATTTAAAATTTTTATTACTTTCTCTTATTTTTCAGTTGTCCAAAATAAAAAAGGTATTTGCCAAACGCTGAAAAATAAATGCAATTTTCGGAAAGTGCAGAGAATCTCGACCAAATAAATAAATTTTAAATAAATATAAAATATTTTGCTCATTTTAGTTAGACACTAAAAAATGAAAACTTTTGATAACTAGAAAAGAAACTCGACCGAATTTTTGTTAAACAAAATTTCATGTACCTTACCTATACAGCTCGAAAAAGCCGCCATGTTTTATACCGATTTGCAATTCGCTAAAACGATCTAAACCTCACGTGGGAGTTACTTATTCCAAAAAGAAACGACTTTAAAATAATTAGCGGAGGTGTTTGCGTTACGTGTAGGAATCAATTTTCTATCGTGCGAGCAAAAATTTCGGAAAAAAAATCCGGAGCGCTCGAAAAATTTTTCTGGAACCCGTTCGAAACGAAAACGCTGTTGCTTAACAACCTACGATAATACATAATCTATGTGTATAAAATTTTATCTAACTTACCGTACGTTCTTTGATAATCAGGTTTTGTTGCCATTATCGGTGTTATCAACAAATATAAGCACTAACTTCTGACTCGCTAACAACCTACTTCAGAGTCGTGTGGTATTTCGTTCTAGACGCACACGCCGTCGCAAAACCAAGAATTCCGGGGCCAGGTCTTTTGATGGTGAGGGAGGGGAGTGTTTCGTTTCGTGGTGGGGGCAGGGGCGAAGAAACGCCTTGGTTTTTCAACGTTTTTTTTTCTCATTTTGGTTTTTCATTTTTGAAAGAGCGCAGTAGTTCAAAAGTGAGTATTCTGATTACTTTTGTGTGCGTACGGTACCCCCGGAGCCTCTAAAAATGTTCCGTGTCCGATGAGCTTGAAGAGCGCACCGACACAAAATGTCCGCGGTCATAAAATAATTAGTACATAAGCAAATAAAAATGGCCGCGCTCGGTTCGTTGCGAGCATCTCATTGTTGCTAAACAAAGAACGATAACCCTGATGGAATAACGCTCAGTTACGTGCGACGATTTTAAAAATTAACTTTTACTCTGTTTCTTTGCTTATATTAAATCCAATTTAGTTACATTAAATTTAAATTGCTTGTGAAATGTGTAAGAAAAATTGTATTTAGAAAAATTAACTGACTACGTCAATTTCTCTGTCAAAATTTGTTGCGTACGCGTAAAATATTTTGTGTAATTTTGAAGAAAATAATGAAGTTTGTTTAACGAAATTCGGTCGGTTTCTTTGCTTGTTTTCGAAATGTTTAATTTTTTAATATAACCTTAAGACTTGTATTAATGTTAAAGTTAATTTATTCCGTCGAGTTACTTAGCGCTTTTCAAAAAGTGTTTTTATTTTTTTAATATTTGATGAAAACAGTTTTTCTTTTGGGTAACTGAAAAATATGAGAAAATAATTAGCGTTTGAAATTCTTATATTTACCTTCATATTCGATTTCCTTTTTTAATATTTTTTATTTGCTCATTTTCTTCACTTCTGCTGTTTTTGTTTTCATTTGTTTGTTTGTTTCATTTTATTTTTCTAAATTATTTCTTCATTTGTTTATTAACGTAATTTGTTTTTTTTTAATTCTTACTTCTCTGTTTATTATATTTTTCTCTTGTTCTATTTTTGGAGTTTATCCTCGTTTCCTGCTGGAAAACTTTTGTTTAAAAAGTTACTTGCATTTATTTTTTTTTCGTTTTCATTTTTCTACTTCTTCAATTTTCTTTTTAATTTATTTTGTGTTTTGTTTGTTTGAAACATCATTCTCGTATTTCATTTGTTCCGTTCCGAGGTGAAGTTCCAAATTTACTTTCGTATCTTTTTAAAATGTATTTATTCAGTGGAGTTTCTTTGCATTTATTAAATATTAATATTATATATTAAAATGCTTTTAATTTTCAGTATTTGGCAAAGACCGTTGTTCTTTTGAGCCACTGAAAAATATGAGAAGTATTTCAAATTTTAAATCCTTTCATTTATCTGAATTTTCTATTTTTTTTTGTACTTTAAGCGAGGCCCCAAATTCACTTTCGCGTCTTTTTAAAATTTATTTTATTTGGCTCAGTTTCTTTACACTTTTCAAAAAGTGTTTTTTAACATTTGTTAAAAGCCGTTTTGGACAGCTGAAAAATATAATAATAATAATAATAATAATAATTTTATTAGTTCTGTTATTCGGCATAGCCGTAGTAGAACACGTCTTTGTGGTTACATAAAACACTTAAAAATATAAAGGGAACAGCTAACACAATTATAATTTGTACAAACAAGATCGTGCAATAGTTTCTCTAATAATGCAGCAACACGACATTCATTTACTTCCAATGCTAGTTTCTTGAAATAAATTCATCAAAACTGTAAAAACAGTTTTTAATCAAATAATTTTTCAATTCTTTTTTATAGATTGCACACTGATTATTTCTTTCAAGTAATTAGGTTGTGCATTAAAGGCTGAATATTGTTCGATAATAAGGTCCTCTTTCGAAAAGTGCAGAAGTGTGATGTGGAGTAATTAAATTATTAGAATTCCTAGTTGTCATGGCATTCGATATATCAGAATTTCTGGTGAATAAGTGCTTATTATTTCTTTGAAATAGTAACAATCTATAAATATAAAGACTGGGAACTGTTAGTATTTTAAGATTCCTAAAATATTTTTGACATGATGTTCATCCTGGCAGATTGAACATACATCTTATAATTTTTTTTTGTTAATATACAGGGTGATTGAAATTCGAGAGCCAGCATGGGGATCTCGCTTATTATAAGAGATAGAGAATCGGTTAAATGGAAGCAAAGTTGCCAAATATCATGCTCATTAATAATACGTTAAGAAATTTGAAATATCTTAAACGGTTTCTTAACAATCGGAAAAAAACTAAAAATTGCGATTATCTAATGCTTTGTTGAATTCTCTCCCGTTAAGTTTCTAAATACCGCTGAGCACTTGTAATAGAATTTCGTTGTGACAAATAAAAAATACGCAACATATCACGTTTTTCTTCATTTGAATACGCCATTCAGTATTTAATGACAGATAAATTAAACAAATGTGTACGTTTCCTTGACTACTTAGCATATAATTGAATACAAACTAACTTAATATGTGCACAAGAATCTAATTTCAGTTTTTTCAAAATTTCTCAATGAAAATTAAAACAAAATAGTAAGTGTGGCATACCAATGAATTCAGAAAGAAATGTGCTATCTACCTGTCTAAACAACAAAAATCGCGCCCATAAGAAAAAATGAAGTTGGCTCTGAAAAAACAAAAACGAATCGCTCCAGAAATAAAGTACGCTCGGCATTCAATCAAGCAGAAAAAGTGGAATGTTTTCACAGATTTTGAAAAAAATCATAAATAAAGAAGTTATATTCGATTTTCGAAAATCGCAATTTTTTAAGATATTTCAAATTTCTTAACGTATTATTTATTAATGAGCATGATATTTGGCAACTTTGCTTCCATTTAACCGATTCTCTATCTCTTATAATAAGCGAGATCCCCATGCTGGCCCTCGAATTTCAATCACCCTGTATACTCTATTTGCTGAAGAACTTATTGACTAGAACAAAATCCCATATGATATGTAATATTGGACATATGCATTATAAATTGTCAATAATGTTTCCATGTTCACACTATTTCTTATATTATACATTAGGTAAAACCACTTGTTTAGTTAATTGCGAAGTATATTTATTTGCTCTTCAAACTTAAGAGTATCATTAATACTCACACCTAAAAATTTTATACAATTCTGTTGTGGTAATGACTTATTTGAAAAGTTTACATACCTAAAGTAGGTGGCAGATGAAATACACTCAGTCAATTTTTTTAAGTTTTACGTAATTTTTTTTAATTTTCAAGACAAATAATTAGAATAATTAACATATTTACGTTTAAAAATCATATATCACTCTATTATTAACAAAAAATTTCCAAAAAGTTTATTAAACTAATATTTGATCCATTGGCCTTTATTTTTTCTAAGCATTTCAGTTCTTTTCTTCATGCTTTTAACTCCATTAATTGCAGTTTTGTTAACTATTTCGCTGTTCTTCCATACATCTTTAATATTTTAATATTTTTGATTAAATATTCTTTATTTGTAATGTTCCTTTTGGATATTTCTTTCTTCAGAACAGCCCAGACATTTTCAATTGGGTTCATATCCGGGGAGTTACCCGGCCAATCTAATAACTGCATTTTGTTTGTTTTAAAGTACTCCATAATCATTTTAGACTTATGGCAAAGAGCACCATCTTGCATAAATCTAATATTTTGAGTTCTCCTAAACCAATATCTGAGTTGGGGACGTAATATGGACTTTAGAACATGTAAATATTGAACTGAATTCATTGTTCCTTCGACGAAATATATATCTCCTACGCCTTTTGAACTGATCTCACCCCAAATCATTACTTGTATCGGATGTTTTACTCTTTGGGTAACGCATTCAGGTAGAAATTTTTCATTAGGGCGACGACGAACAAAAATATTTCGCTCATCATAAAGTTGAATAATTGATTCGTCAGAGAAGCAAACCTGGCAAAATCAACTACCTTTAAAAATATTACTAGACAAAAAATAAAATACATACAGTATCCCAAAAGGACTCAGGTAATTTTGCAAGTTGTTGTGCCCATAATTTTCTTTTCTTAATCATGGTTTTGGTTAACTTTTGTTTTACGGTACAACGACGTCCAATTAAATTAGCTTCTTTTAGTCTATACCTCAAGGTCCTTTCTGATATATTTATATTTTCTGGTAACGCCATAAGTATTTCTTTAGCCGACCTTTTTCGCAATTTTTCTGCCGTATGAATTATTATTCGGTCTTGTCTTTCAGTAGTTTTTCTTCGTGATCCTTTGTATTTACCGTTTAAAGATTCGCCACGATCAAGCTTCAACTTGATATTCTTTACTGCCGATTGCGAAACATTATACTTTGAAGCGATTTCACGCTGGTTGTAGCTTGTATTTTGTAGTAAAGCCTGAATTTGATTTTTAACATTGCAAGAAAGGGCTTTACCACGACCCATTTTCACCCGTACGTTTGCAAAGAAACTTTTACAATCTTCTTGCTAATTTGTCAGTAAACCACAATTTAAACTGCATATATACAACAATAACAATATAAATGATGATATTTTTAAAAAAGTTCCCTTTAAAATCACAACACAGAGGAACTTTTAACTTGATAATACAACGAATGGAAATAAACAGCAAAATTGACAGACGAACCTGATGCAAGACTACTTGATCTAAAACACGGATTTTTTTAAAAACGTACCTACAAATAATTATATCAAAATGAAATTAAATGCAAATTATTAAGTATTATCAACAAATTAACAATTTATTTAAGCTCATTATTAAAATTTTCATTGAGTCTAATTCATTTGCCAGATACTGTATAAGGATTAAAATTTTGATTTATTATTTTGGTTTTCTTGCTATTTAATATCAGCGAATTTAAGCAACACCAATCTCCCATCTCCTTGATGGGAGTACTTGTAGTTGTAGAAGATAATTTAATTATGCTTACTTTCAGTTATAATACATGATGTGTCGTCAGTGCCGGCTCAACACGGTAAGCAAACGATGCGTCGCATCGGGGCGCCTCGCGTGAAGGGCGCTCAAAATCAAAATGAAATAACAGATACTTATTATAATTTTAAAAAATGCAAGTAATAAATACTTCCTATTATAATATTTTATTGGCGCATTTTAGATTTCAGAATAGAATTTTAGTAGAGAACTTTTATTGGTACGTTTGCCAGATGTGGTAGATATTTATTTGCGGACCAGGCAGAGAAGCCGGACCAATCTAGAAATTCTCTTTTTAGTGCCGATTTTTGGTATACTGAAACCACCGCGGAAACTATATTGAAATAAAATATTTTTCTCGACGAAAGTTTTGTAAAGCTGTTCTCACTGCTTTTAGGCATGATTATAGAAATTCTTATTAAATTTTATATTGCTACCCTATAAATAACATCCTTTTCTTACTGTGAGAAATGCATTAGCAAACTCAAACAAGTAGCCCCTCTACAGTTCACAGTTTCTAAATTTTCAATTTTTAGAATTGTTAATCTCAGTTAGACTTTTTTCCTACACAGTTCTAAATCAGTTTGGAACTGTACTGCTCATGCATTGGCGTACTAAGTTTATTAATTTAATTAATTTAAAGTAATTTTAATTAATTAAGAAGCTTAATTAATCCAGTGACGTAGCTTTCATGACTTTTCAATAAATCTCAATAGTTTCCCCCCACCAAGTTCAGGGCGTTTGAAGGACTAATCAAAGATGCGAAAGAGGAAACTTTTCTTTTGTCTCGCCCAACCCATTTAAATATATTTTCAAAATTGCAGTTTTTTTTACGTTTCCATAGTCAAGACCTGTGACTAACAAAAACAATTGAAACAGTCAACAAATTATTCCCAAAAAATTAAAAAAAGCAAACTCAACCTTTGAGTATTCGAATTTTGTAAATTTGAACGGCGTTGCAGCTTTAGGAAGGCCCTATTCTTTAATTCCTGGGAGGGGGGGGGGTTGAGAAGGCCCTATCTCTTTGGGGGAGGGGAGATTTGATTTTCCATAAAGAAAGGCTAAAATTTTTAATTTTCAAGGTTGAGTGGAACAGCTTCATAATTTCTAGTAAGGTTGTAATGTAAGCTAATGAAAAAATAAAAAAAAAGTTAACAAAACACTCAATTCTTGAAATATTCAAGTTTTAAAAATTTGAGTGACGACTTTATGAGGCCCCTTTAAGGGAGGAGAGGCGGGAACTTCGAGTGGTAGGCAATTTATTTTCCATATAGTGTGTGAAATTGTCAAAACACTTAGTTTTTTGAATTGTTTAAATTTTAAAGACTTTTGAGTGTTCCAACTTTAGAAGGTCCTACCTCTTTAAGGGGGAATTTGAAATGTATAATTTATTTTTCATAACGAAAGGCTGCAATATAAATTAAAAAAATATTATTAAAAAAAGGTGAAAATACTCAATTTTTAAAGTAATAAAATTTTTAAAAAGTTGAGTTTTACGACTTTTAGAAGCTCTTGCCTTTTTAGGGGGAGGGGGTTGAAAAATTGGAGTAGGCAATTTATATTTACATTACCGGCGTCCACTAGCCTGTAATGTAATTTGATAAAAAGTAGTTAAAACACTCAATTTTTGAGTTATTTGAATTTTAAAGATTGAGTGGAATACCTTTAGAAGGTAGGGCTTTTTTAAGGGGGGATTTGCAATGTGAAACTTGTTTTCAATGTTGAAAGTCTGTAATATAAGGTAAAAAATTAGTATAAAAAAATTCAAAATACTCAATTTTTCTATATTGCCAGTTACACAATTTTAATTAATTTTCATAATTTTCATCTGGCAAGAAAACTTGATTTTATAATTGTCAATTTGTTGCCTTAGTAACATCAAACAAATATTTTAAAAATGTCACTTTTGTGGTTTTACTAGAGAATGCAATCGCTTCCTTGTATAATTTGCAAAAGATTTTCATATTTTTATCATTAATTCCTGTTCTTGTTTTTTGGGATTTTAAAATTTTCAAAAAAGGGGTAAGTTTTTTTAAAAATTTTTCAATAAACCAATTTTTTTTAAGGTACAGAGTTCTGATGAGGCCCAATAAGGCCGAAATACATGTATAAACTCTTTCCTAACATTTTCTATATTGCCAGTTACACAATTTTAATTAATTTTCATAATTTTCATCTGGCAAGAAAACTTGATTTAAAAAAAAATATATCAAAATACTCAATTTTTGAAGTGTTAAAAATGAAAAAAAAATTGAGTGATACGACTTTAGAAGGGCCTCCCTTTTTAGAGATGGAGGGGAGTTTCGAGTAAGCAATTTATATTTATATTATAAGCGTTCACTAGCCTACAATGTAAGCTAATAAAAAAATAGTTAAAACACTCAATTTTTGGGTAATTTGAGTTTTAAAGTTTGAGTTAGAGCACCTCTGAAAGGCCCTACCTTCTTAAGTGGGAATTTAAAATGTGCAATTTATATTCTATAATGAAGCTGTAATATAATACAAGCTAAAAAATTATTATAAAAAATGTCAAAATATTCAATTTTTGGGAAACATTAACGTTTCAAAAATTTGAATGATGCAACTTCAGGAGGCCACACCTCTTCAACCGATTTATATTCCTTAGTGATCGCCTGTAATATAAGCTAATAAAAATTTTTATTAAAAAAAATGTTAAAACACTTAATTTTTGAGTTATTTAAATTTTAGAGATTTGAGTGTTCCAACTTTAGGGGGCCCTACTTCCTTAAGGAGCATTTTAAATATGCAATTTGTATTCCTCAATGAAAGTCTGTAATGTAAGCTACAGCTTATGCGCTCCTATTAATAATAAAAATGCTGTGTATTTAGCAAGAGCGCATGAGCAGTACAGGTCCAAACTGATTTAGAACTGTGTGGGAACGAACCCCCATTGTTCCTACACAGTTCTAAATCATTGTGATCTCTTCCGTGCGGATACGAAACTTATTCTAAGTATTGCAATGGAATCGAAGAAAAAGTTATCTGGAGCCGAAAATCGAAAAAAAAGGCAACTAAGGAGTTAGAAAGGGAGAAACTTAGAGGACAATTAAATAAATTTCTTAAGAAGTCCGATGACAAAAAAGACGAAGAAGAAAATATCGAGCATGAATCGCAAGTTCAAATCAGTCATTCTGGATCGACAGAAAATTTGGTACAATCTACAGCAGGCCCCTCGAATTCGCAAGAACCTTCTTCGGGAGATTATCTCTTGATTTTACAAAAACAAGAACAGCCGTCTACATCAGAAGCATTCGAATTGCCCGATATTATTAGTAATGTGACTAATTTCAATTTAAGCGATCCCGCAACTATTTTTTTGTAATAATAAAACAATTCAGTGACTCGGGAAAAATTAAATTAAACATTCTCTGGGGCGCTGAAACATTCCTTGCATCGGGGCGCCAAAACCTTTAGAGCCGGCGCTGTGTGTCGTCAGCAAATTGATACAGTGATTGTGCATTCAGATAAAGATTCAAGTCATTTACATACATCAAGAATAGCAAGGGACCTAGTATTGATCCTTGAGGTATTCCTTGTAAGACCGATTCGGCCGATGAATATACATTTTTACTATTTCCATTTTTAACAGTGGTGAGACAGACTCGCTGACTTCTAAGTGATAAATATGATTTTATAAATGACAATGCTTTTCCCCTTATTCCGTATTTGTGTAGTTTGTCTAATAATATTTGATGGTTCATTGTCTCAAATGCCTGCGACAAGTCAAAATATACTCCAGCTGCTGTATTACCATCGTCAAGATTTTCTAAAATACAAGTTATTGATTGAAATATCGCTTGCACACACGATTTCCCAGGGAGATAGCCGTATTGACAGTTTTTTATTATGTTGTGCTTATGAAAAAAATTTTGGAGTCTTACATGAATTATTTTTTCAAGAACTTTTGAAAAGGATGACAAAAGTGAAGCAGGGCTGTAATTACGAATATCGTTTCTTGAATCTTTTTTAAAAATACGGATAACTTTAGCTTCTTTTAATCGCGTTGGAAATTGCGCACTGTCAAACATCAGGTTAATTATATCAGTGAGAGGTTTAACAATATATTGAGCACATTTTGTAATAATAAAGCTGGGAACTTCATCTAAACCACTGGATTTTTTCGGCCGAATTCTTTTAATTATGTTATATACTTCTTTTTCATCGGTTGGAAAAAAATAGATATTATATTGATTGCTATCGATTGCACCAGAAGCACAGGAATTGTATGAAGCAGTGAGATTTTGATTCAGAAAAAAACTGTTAAAAAGAGAAACGATTTCTTTAGGATTTTCATAAGTCAAGCTATTGTAAATTAAAGAAATTTCTTGTGTTGATTCCACTTTTACGTTTTTGTTTATTATTTCCCATATATATTTTATTTGTTTATTATTTATGAAAAAGTAATTAAAATTTTTAATTACCTATTGAGTTTCTTTAAATATATTAATTGGTAATTTGGTTAACGCGTTATTTACTGGAGAGGGAGATAAACTAATCAATATGTTATATACTTGGCGGCCAATGGCAAGTGGGCCCTGTAAGCCCCTGATGAAATAGGTACCCTCAAAAATATATTAAAAATGATGTGAACCCCCTTTGTCAACCAAAATATTTTGAGACCTAATCCGCCATTGATGCTACACACTTGAGTTTTTAGGCAAATATTAAAAAAAAACGAGTTTTATGAGATCATTGAGAAGGTGTACCCCTTTTAAGTCACTTACTCTCAATTTTGAATGCGAACACTTTGAAAACAGAAATCTAAAAAAATTACAACTTCTTTAGTGTAAGTAAGTACATAATTTAAAATGTTATATGTTTTGCAGTGATGAATTTAAGGTCCCCAAAATGCACAGAATATTTAGGCCCCGCTTAAATTTTTTTTTTTTTTAAATCCAATGTGCACGCAATTGTAATTTCTCATTAAAATTCGAAAGTTAAACAAAGCTTTACGTAATAAAGCGTTTTTTGCGATTCCCTGATGCTAGGCCGAAGACGAAAGAATATTTGGGACCCCACCAAAAGTAAAAAAAATATTGAACATGCGTGCTAATATATTTTTTTATTAGATTGGAAGCTTCGACAAAATTTTAATAAATTGGTTTCTGAGAAAAATTTGGAACCCCCTGATGTGAGGCCGGAAACAATTACACTAATGTAATATTTTCATTAAAATTTAAAGCTCCAACGAATTCTTAATAAACCGTTTTCTAAAAATTTGGCGCCCCGAAAGAATATTTAGAACTCCAACGAACGTGTACATTAATGTATTTTTTAATTAAAATTCGAAGCTTTAATAAAGCGTTTTTAATAATACTCGATACGAGGCCGGAGACGAGAGATTATTTTGGACCCCATCTAGAGAAGACGTAATGAACATGTACTGTAATTTTTTTTATTAAATACGAAGCTTGAAAAACATTTTAATAAGCCGTTTTTTTTTTAATTTGGGATCCTCTGATACGAAGTCGGAGATGAGAGAATATTAAGGACCCCACCCAAAATAAAAAAAAAAATGAACATGCATGCTAAAGTACTTTTTTGTTAAAATTATAAAGTTTAACAAAGTTTTTTATTTTTAATTTGGAACCGTATGATGTGAGGTCGTCGGCGAAAGCAAATTTGGTACCCCCATCTTAAATAACAAATAACGTACATGCACGCTACTGTCACTTTCTTAATTAAAATTCGGAGCTTCAATAAACACGTTTTTTTTTTTAATTTGGAACCCCCTAATGCGAAGCCCAAGGTGAAAGATTATTTGGAACCCTAGTTAAGATTACAAAAACCCAACCCAACCCCACTTAAGGTTTAAAAAGTCGAACTAACACACAAATGTAATTTGCCATTAAAATTTTAAAATTCCATCAAAATTTGTAAAAATTTGAGGTGATTTATTATTTTTATAATTTTCCAAATTTTACACATTTTTAGAAAACCGAAACATAATATGTATAAATATTAGTAGCATTATTATAACTCGTCTCCGGCCTCGTATCAAGGGGGCTCATATTATTAAAAGCGCCTTGTCGAAGCTTCGAATTTTAATTAAAAAAATACAATAGCGTACAAATATTCTCTTTTCCTAGACATCGCATCAAAGGGTCCCAAATTTTTAGAAAACGGTTCATTAAGAATTCCTTGGAGCTTTAAATTTTAATAAAAATATTACATTAGTGTAATTATTCGCTATTCGTTTTCGACCAAATTTTTCTCAAAAAACGATTTATTAAAATTTTGTTGAAGCTTCGAATCTAATTAAAAAAATATATTAGCACGCATGTTCAATATTTTTTTTATGGTGGGGTCCCAAATATTCTTTTGTCTTCGGCCTCACATCAGGGCGTCCCAAGTTAAAAAAAAAAAAAAACGCTTCAACGCATTTTTAGGTAAAGCTTTGTTGAACTTTCGAATTTTAATAAGAAATTATATTTGCCTGCACATTGGATTTCTCTTTTTTATTCTTTAAGCGGGCCCCAAATATCCTGTGCATTATGGACACCTTAAACCTATCGCTGCAGAATATATAATAGTTTTTTAGATTTCTGTTTTCAAAGTGTTTGCAGATTCAAAATTGAGAGTAAGTGACTTAAAAGGGCTAGACCTCCTCAAAACCCATTTTTTAGATATTTGCCTAAAAACTCCAGTGTGTAGCATCAATGACGGATTGGGTCTCAAAATGTTTTGGTTGAAATAAGGAGACAAAGGGGGCTCACGTCATTTTTAACATATTATTTGAGAGTACCCATTTCATCAGGGGCTTACAGGGCCCATTTGCCATTGACCGCTAAGTATATAACGTATTGGATAGTTTATCCCCCTCTCCAGTTTTTTTTTACCAAATTATTGTAGCCTTTATACACCACGAAATAGAAACTTTTTTTCTTTTGAATTACGAACTGATTTTATTGGGAAGGGTTGGCTTTGTATTAGTTTCCAAAATAACTTTATTGCATTTCTTTGTAGCTTCATATACGCCACTGCTTTAGATGACAAACTACAAATAGAACCTAAATTAATTTGACTAATAAATATCCTTCAGTCCGCAAAGAAAATCAAACAATTTAAAACCTAAAGCACTTCGTCAGGATTAAAGTTATTAATTAGTCATAATCCTGGTGCCAGTATGGACTTTAAACTTTGCCCGGATCAAAACAAATTTAAATGTTTACCTGCGTTCTATATTCTTCTATAATACAATTTTGTTATTGCCCATACTTAAAATCGTACTTAAATATTAAAGCCCCTACTTGGTTTTAAATTCCTTTAACATTAACATACATAATTACATGTCGATTTAAGGAGTATGAAAGTCACTACGTAAACAAAAACAGCAGTAAGTACACAGTATTAAAAGGGGGGTCGGTTTGTTTACCAAAATTAAAGTAGATCCACAATGATTTGCGTTAAAAACTTTCTTTTGTTAAAGAATTTTGGATAAATGTATGTTTTTAAAACCATTAATTTAAATATTAGCTATAACATGAATGAATGTTATTTTTAAATTTGCCGCCTTTTGGAAGAGTCGCTGTACAAATAAGCCATAGCGTTTTCGACTGATTGAAATTGCTCTTGTTTTAACTTCATGTAATAACGTGGGATAGAGATACTCTCAGAGTACTCTGGGGCAGTCAGTTGAAAACGCTATTAGTTATTTGAGAAAGCGCCAAATTCAAAATGAAAACTGTTAAATGTTAAGCGTTTTGCTTCCGAGAGAGTGTCTACATATTTTTTTTTGTGGAATCGTGAACTGTATATATTTTAAATCCAATCCAATACTAATCTTTCTCGTAGTTAGAAAATTTTGTATGAAATTCACCGCGTTGTAAAGGTCTAGGCTGAATACTAAACATATATTTGCTTAATGAGATAAGATAACGAAAGTACAACGCGTTCACCCAATTGTTACACAAAAAGTTAGTGTTCCTCGAAAACGTGTTTTCATTACTTTGACGTAAGCCCTTAATATTACAGAAAAAAATATAATACAAATTTGTGCAGCTGCGCTGTGATCCTCTTTTTTAATTTAGAAATAAAATTTAGGAAAATTAGGAACCGATTCAGAAGAAAACATCAACATTGAATTCTATTCTAGTAATGTCTATTATTTATTATACAGAGTGATCACAACGTTTAAAATCAGGAAATATGTTTACAGGAAAACAAAAATTTTAAAATCTCGTCTTATTTTTTTTTATTTTATTTTGATTAAAATTACAATATTTTTTTTAATTCCCATTCAAAAAGGACACAGGTTTTGTTCTTATTATCAGGACATGCAACGTCCTTGTCGGCGATAACCTGGTAAATCGAACCGAAATTTCAACCAATTTAATTGCGTGAACGTCTCCTAGAAACAATAATTATATAATAATAATAATAATAACGTCTTTATTAACAATTTGCAAAGTACATACCCATTGAATTAAAGCGTGAACAAAAGGAACAAAGTGTTAAATGGGCGCAGGTTCAGATTTGGCTATAAAGCACAATCTGATCTTCCACCTGGAACATTATATATAAAAAAAATAACAATAATAATAGAAGGGAAAACAAAAAGGAAATTAAGTTTGACGAGAGCAACTATAAAACGCACCAACCAACATTTCTTTACCTAAATCACATACCTCTATTATAAGTTGCTTTCATTGCTAGAATTATTGTATTTATTAATTAATAATTGAAATTAATAATTGCAACAACATACCGTAGTTAGATTTCCCCAACTCTTGCAATAAATACTGGAGTATTTGGATGTATTATTACCGATAAAAAAATTAAACATTCTCTTCACAAAAAACTTTCAAAATATTAATTAATAATGGCAACAATTACACTACATACTCTAGTTAGGTTTTATCAGGATTTCCCCAACTCTTGCAGTAAATACTGGAATATTTGGGTGGATGTAATATTACCAATAAAAAAAATTAAACATTCTCTTCATAGAAAATCTTTTAAAAAATTAGTGAACTAATGTTTATTATTTGTAATTCACTTTGACAAAGCGAAAAAAGTCCCTAAACTTCAGTAAGTACATTAAAAATAATTTACTCAAAACTATAAATAAAATAGTAAACTCAGAATGTGGAAAGGTGTTGAGGAAAGTCCAATTACAAACTCCAAAACCCAGATATACGCAAAGGGTATCAGCAGCAACTGGAAATGGAATTCAAAACAGTATCAAGAAGTACGGACAGAAGATGCGTAGACAGACTTCAAACATGCTCTTAGAAGAGCAGCTGAAAACGCAAGCACTAGAAAGGCAGTGGATCCAGAAAGGAAACAGACAGTGTGGTGGTCAGAAGAAAGCAAAAGGAAGGTGACAGAGAAGAAGAGAGCTTGAAAGGAATACCTTAGAGACAATAACTACACACTAGCAAACTATAACATATACAAGAAATTGAAAAACGAAACAAAAGCATGGTCGACCATGCTAAACAACAAAACTTGAGAGGACTTCAGTAGAAAAATGGAACACAATAAAGGTGATAATCATAAACTACTGTATAAAATTTTCAAAAACCTGAAGAATTATCAAATGAATCAACTTTAAAGCACATTAAGTCAAAGGACAGTTACATTGCAACAGACATAAACGAAATAAAAAAAAATAGATGGAAAGAACATTACGAAGAACTTCAGGGAACAACGGAGGTACATGACTCAGGAACGACGCAAAATACTCTTATCACTAGGAAGGAATTTGATGATGCAATGGTTTCGATGAAGACAGGGAAAGCTGGAGGAGTGGATCAGATAAGGCCAGAAACGATTGACTATTTGATATCGTAAATCTAACGTGACATCACAAACGATTGGGAAATGGCTATCGTAATTCCTCTGCACAAAAGAGAACACAAAAAAATGCAAAAACTACTGCCTGGAAAGCCATATGAAAAAATACTGGAAAAACGATTAATATCAGACATCGAATATACCTTGTCGGATGTGCAGCATAGATTTAAGAGCGGAAGAAGTACCCAGGATCAGATCTTCATCGTGAAGCAAATAATCTAGAAAATGTTGAATAGAGACGATTGTGTTTTCATGGCATTTATTGACCTAAGGTAAGACTACCAAGGAAGAAGATCTGGAAGGTACTATGGAAAAGACAAGTCAGCCTTGAACTCATGATGGCTATCCAAAGTTTTAACAAAGCCACAAGAAATATCATTCAACTCAACAAGGAGCGAACGAATGAATTTCTTATATGAACAGGAGTAAGGCAGGGTGGTGTGCTTAGCCCTCTACTTTTTCTCCTAGTCATGGACTAGATTATAAAAACTTGTCAGAGCAACTCAAAAGATCTGTGTTTAGGGTACAGAAATTTAATTCTGTTGGACCATTGACTTTTGCAGACGACCTTCTATTAATGTCAGTAAGGAAAACCTCCAACGGTCACTGAAGGGATTCATGAAGATTTCTGCTAATAATGGGCTTAAGGGGTTGATACATTTAAAAAACACAATATGAAGATAAATTGTGAAAAGACCAAAGTAATGGCTGTTTCTAGAAAGAATCCAAAAATGAGCATAACGCAGAACAAACCCAATGCAACAATCACTTTTAAATATTTGGCAGCTACAATTCAAAGCCAAGAAGAAATGGATGCGGAACTAAAGGGTAGGATTAACAGAATGGACGAGGAAAGGCTGGTTAAAAAGATTTGGGAATGTAATCGTGGAGGAAACGGCAGGAGAAGTAGGCCAAGAACAACATGGAACGACAACATTCTTAGGATTTTGGGAGTTATCTATATAAACTGGTGGGAAGGAAAATATCTGACAAAAGACCGCATGGAAATGTCTAGTCGAGAAAGTTAAGCGCAGAATCTTATCCCTACACTTTGTAGAAAAGTTACAGATATATACTCAAAAATATAAGAATTAAAACAAGCGATTTGTCGATGTGAAATAATTTAATGTTTATTACAAAAATTGTAAATTTGTAAAGACCACGCACGTCTCCGTTTTTTTTTTTTTTTTCAGTGACATGCATATATCTTAGTGTCGCCAATCTGCACGAAACAAATTTTCCAAAAAAAGTTATAGTTCGGCCGCCGAACACGGAGCAATAACGACAATCACGTGATGTAGACGTGATTGTCGTTTCTGTGAGTTAAGGATCATGGTTTGATTTACAATAAACTATAGTGTAAATTAGTCCGCATGTTTATGTTATTCCGGTAGTTAGTCTTTTTCTTATTTTTATTGCTCCGTGTGTTCGGCGGCCGGACTATAACCTTTTTTAGAAGATTTGTTTCGTGCAAATTGGTGACACTGTAAGATATTTGCATGTCACTGAAAAAAGAGTAACCTGAGTGAACAGGTACAAATGTACAAATTATTTACCAAACATTGAGTTATTTCACATCAATGAAGCGCTTGTTTTATTTTTTTTTAATATTTTATTGTATAGTAAGTTTTTGAGTATTTTTAATGTACTTACTGACGTTTGGCGACTTTGTTCACTTTGTCAAAGTGAATTACAAATAATAAACAATAGCCCAGTAATTTTTAAGAATTTTTTTGTGAAGAAAATGTTTTGAATAATAATAATAATAATACATCTATTCAAATACTCCGTTGCAATTATTAATTAATTTTCCATATTTTAAAAACTGACTCAATGTTGGGTACACGGTTTTTTTTTCTGTTTTGTTAATACGTCTTTCCGTGTTCTTACCATGAGGTGATCACTCCATCTGTTCAGCGGCCGGACTATAGATCGTTTAATTTAATCACGTGGGACTCGGATTTTGTTTAAAATTCTGTATATTTTCATATGTTTAATACCTATCGAATTTCTACTTTTTAGTTTTGGTTTTTTTGGTAAAATACATTCACAAACTGTTCTGCAAATAAACAGATTGTTCTCAAAATAAAATAATTGAACGATTGTGTTTTGTTTTCTTCTATTACTCTCCTTTTGAATATTGTCCCTTTTCCTTGAACCTCCATTAGTCCTAACAATTGACTCCACATTTATTCTTATTATTTCTTTTACCTAAGGTAAGTCGCTAATTTTATGCAAATATTTCTGATGGAAAGAATTTAAACCTTATACTGTAAAAAGGTATTAAAAATAGTACTAAAAAGGAATCCTTTTCAATTTTTTGTAATCTGACTCTGTTTGCATTTTTAATCTGCGCCTAATATGTATACAATCAGAAATACATGGCAGCAGTTAATAGTATAAGCACAGATAATAAAATTAGACACTTGCTCCTCAAATGTTTTAAATTTGGCGCCCCAACTTGGAGACAAACTCAGTGTAAGTTTGGAGATAGCTCACCAAATATTCGGCGGCGCGACTTACAATAGCAGAGTGAAAAACCGAAGCCTGTAAATCTATCACCGAAGACCAGTTTCATAATCGAATTTAAAGTCTCCTTTAAATTCGATTATGAAATTTATAAATTTAGATTTTAAAATGAAACCTTCTTTAAATAAACCGTTAAAATTGTAAAATTTATAACGTAGCTAACTATTAGAGCCTTACTCTGCATATCTGAGCATATAATGGTACTGTTTGTCGATCAGTAATTTTCTTCTTTCACTGTCTCTTAACTGAGATGGAAAAGCGAAAAGTCTATAGCCTCGTTCAAGCCAATTGTTAATAATGTAACTGGGTATAAAGTTGGTTTAAATTTATCAAAAGCGGGAGAAAAAATAACAAGACAAAAAACAGTAAATAACAACCCTTTAACACGATTAATCATTGCAAATTGATAAAAAGAAACAAAATCCAATAACCATCACATGCCACAAGCGAACAAACCACGAGCACCATGGGGCACAGACGAGCGCCTTCGAGTTTTAAGTAAACACAAAGCACAATTATTTGTATTTGTTAATTGCCAAAAAATTTAAAACTTCTTAACGAAAATATTTATTTATTCAACACAAATTCACAAGTAGTCGGTTTGCGTCACGTGACACGACGCCATGTTTTGGCTAGTTTTTAAAATTTAGTCTTAAATAGTGTATTGCCATACTTTATGTATCTAGGGGCTTTCTCTGTTACTTGAAAGAGACATCTGGCGGTAAATGAGCCTATTGAGCTGCTGAGGAATTAGGAAATTTGTGACCAAACTTCAAATTTGGAATTTGTGGAGGCAGGTGACATCTATTGAGTATTTACGAAACTATTTTTAGGGCGTCCAGTCGTTCCTATTTCGTTGAATATCTGGAGATCTATTATCTGCGATACAAGTAAATAAATTATTATTATTTTTAATATTTCTCCTTAGTGGGTGTATTTCCTTGGTTTAATAATTGTTAGACTGTTAAAAAACGTTGTTTAAATAATTTATTTTTTTGTTTTTGTTTGTTAAACTTGGAATTTAAATCTGAAACAAGTTAAATGTAAATTGTAAATAAACTTTTTCATACATCTTTGATGCAAAAGTTTTTCGAGTTGACTTCAAACATCAGTATCGTAGGATCAAACGCCCTCTTCCGGAAGAAAAGAGTCGACTTTTCAGCTCTGTTTGAAAAGGCTATTTAAGACTATCCCATACCTTGTATGTACAAGATTTGGTTCTATTTCTACAACAAATATTTAGAATAAGAATTTTTTCGGTTGCAGATATCGTTTGGAGTTGAAATCTGTATTATTTTTTCAGATGGTTTTGATTCAATTTAATTTTTGACACAATTTACTGGATAATTTAAATTGTTCAAGAACTTGAACCAAATCTTGTACGTACAACAAGAAATAAGGTAGCATAAGATGGCCTTTATTCATGAATTAATTCGTGAAGTGGCTTCATGAAGAAGTTGGACAAGTATAGTGCACCAACTTTGACGTTAAACAAATTCATGAATTTCTTCGTCAATTTATTCACGAATTACATCAAGTTCTATAAGAAGATCGATCCTACACTGCTTTCCATGAGCTTAATATCAAAATTTACATCCAATTATTAAAATGAAGTTAGCAACATAGTGAGATCTGTGGAAGTTACCAGATATCTCAAGATTTTGTTGACAGCTCATTGCTATTCATTCATGAAAATTGGTTTATTTCAAACAATAACTGTCTTTTATTAATTAGATTAGGTTTGGATGTAAATTTCAAGAATATTCTATGCACGCTAGTACTTTTCGTTTTAACTTTCATGTGATAGTTATGTAAATATTGATATCAATAGATGGTGCTTAGAAGAATTTTAAACTAAAATTAAAAACGGATTTTGTTTCTGCCATATTCGAATTTTAGAAAAAAATAATTGTGGTACTTGTCAGTAGATGACGCTTGACAAGAGAAAAGAAAAAACTCAAAAAATTTATATTGACTTTTTGCAAAATTCGAAAAATAAAATCGGTTTTTAGCTTTAGTTTAAAAAAAGTCGTGCTTATCAACAGGTGGCGCTTTAGAAGATTTTAAAAAATGGCGATTTACAAAAACATGTTTTATTTCAATTTATTAAGCGCCATCTATTGATAAGCGCTGCAGTTTTCTTTTCTAAAATTCTAAAATTAAAAATTTATTTTATTTCAATTTAACAATGAATTTTAGGAAAAAGTAATTGCGACGCTCGTCAGTAGATGGCGCTTGGTAAAAGAACACAAAAATATTCTTGCAATTATCTTTTTCTAAAAAGTCGAAAATGGGAAAAATAAAATCCGTTTTTTAATTTAAATTCTATGCACGCTAGTACTTCTCGTTTTAACTTTCACGTGATAGATATGTAAATATTGATATCAAGCTCATGGAAAGTAGTGTAGGATTAGGACAATCAATTTCGATCTACCTGAGAATTTTACGTCAATTTTCGCGTGAATTTCAGGCGTGCCAACCATAGAAAACTAAGGTTATGGTATTTGTTTGTGTGTGACAGTGCAAATCACCTGCAAATTCTTCCGCTATGTTGGTAATACCTATGAATGACCATTAGGATCAAAGAAATTCATCAATTTCTTCACTAATGTATTACGAAATGTATTCGTGAATAAATTCACGAAGAAATTCACAAAAAAACTTCTTAAATTAATAACGATATTTTTTAAATGACGTATTTTAACCAATCAATGTTTAGATACAACACATTTCTATGTGCTGATTGGTCAAAAAGTGTCACTTAACGATTATTGGTATTTAACGATATCGTTGAGTTACAGAATTAGGGGGGGGTTAATGTGCATTCGAGAGTATCTTCATCTCGTATTGTTACATGAGATTTGCAATAACGAAAACGCCATAAAACTATAAAGAGAAAGTCTGCGACTGCAGAGTGGTTTTCAATAGTTTTAATTTTCTGGAAGAAAAATAATTAAGTACAGTACTGCTCACTTTAACGTTAACAGTAGTATTAAATACCGTGCCTTCAAATGAATGCTTCATTAAAGTAAGCTGTGATTTTTTATAAAGTTGGCGACGCTCAATACAAGAATGAGGGACAGTTGTCAGTAACTGTCGGTGTCAAATTCAAAGAAACAATGACTTCAATTCAAAACAACATTAACGCTTAAAAGACACTGAAAATGTTGTCCTACATTTTGAATGCACAGACGCGTTTGTCAAGTGTTGGGAGGTTATGTTAGCACAAACAATTGATTGGACAGCTGTCAGTGTTACTAACCTTTAGGAGAAAAAACACTGAAGTCATGGCCTACTTTAATTAGGAATTTAATTGAATGAACGGTACTTGCATCACTTCAAAAGCGTTATGTAAAAAAAGTACCTCATGTAGGTACCAGGTTCAGTTCAGTTATTTATGGATTTTTACTTAGATTTTGAAAAACTTGAAATGTTGCAAGCAATTCAAATATCAATCGAAACGAATTTATAAACATGATAAACGTTTAAACGTTTCTTTGCCTTAAAAATCAATTACAAACCCATTTGCAAAAAAATCTTAATGTTTTCAAGTGATTTTAAAATTTTTTATCCTCTTGCCATGAAATCTGGACGCCATGTCTTAGCTTAAGTGAAAAGTACATCATTGCACCCCTTGATACTGTTTTACAGTAAAGCTAAGACATGCCATCCAAATTCCATGGCAAAAGTCCGATAACAAATTAAAAAAATCACTTGGTATAATTTTACAAACACTTCAAAACACGTTTTACTTTACATACGACATTTATTTCACAATGTAATAAAAATGTAACAACTAATTATCAACTAAATGCATTGTGACGCTTATGCTCGGACGAAAGTAACAAAATGATTCAAGCATAAGCGCCCCTGCCTTACTTCAGAACTGAAGAAGAGGAAGTTACAAAAAAAAAAAACATCGAGTTCTGAAGTAATTCGAGTGAACACGAAACAAAACGACGAGAAACCAAAAGCCTCAACCCTCCAACTTCGCAAGGATATCGGACTCCCTGTACAGGTGGTACTCTGTGTTGTCTTCTACGTCTACCTTGGTGCCTCCGTACTCGGGTAAGAGCACATTATCGCCGACTTTCACATTTAAAGGGATCGTTTCTCCGTTCTGTACAGAAATTTTCTTTCATTTTTGAAATACGTAAGTTCATGTGAGAGGAGGGACTAACCTGATTTCGGGATCCGGGTCCTACCGCCACCACCGTTCCCTTAAGGACTTTCGCGGTGGCCTTGTCTGGAATGACGATGCCCCCTTTCGTTTTTGTAACGGCTTCAAACTTCTTAATGAGCACTCGATCTAACAGGGGAATGAGCTTCTTAGCTGCACCGTAGCTAGCCTAAAAAAAATAGCCGGATTTAACTAATGCACGTCCACTCGCCTCGCACGAGATGCAAATGGAACCGAAGCAAAAAATGTCATTTACCAACTCGTGTAAACTCATCTTGATTTATTGATTGAGATAAACGGTTAAATCTTCTTCCGTTTTGCCGATGACACGTTTTTATTTGGCGTGTAAAGAAAACGACAATTGACGCTCGTTGCTAGCGTGAATTGTTTATAAAGGGCAACGTCAAACTTACCATTTTATTTGTGGAGTTTTAATTATTTGGAAGAAGGAACACGTGCGATTAGAGAAGTTTCTAGAACCGAAACGAGACTTCAGCACCTCGTGGGTTACACCAACGCAGTATCGCCAACCTGACAAAACTACGTTCCCAAATTTACTCTAAACAAATCAACTAACTTTTATTTCTTTAACTTTTGCAGGAAATAACTAATTACAATAAAACATAATTCACGTTTTACTCAAAATGCTCGTTTTATTTAATTTCTTGATATGGACAATTTCAAACAGTGTTGCCAATCTAATGATTTTGACACTAGTTTTAGTAACTGATGATGCTTTTACCGAGTTTTGAAATGTGAAAATTTAGTACTTTCATGATAAATTTAGTAATTTAATTTAAGATAATTTGAACGCAAAACTCAAATACTTAATTCCAATCATAAACAATAGTATCTAGGGACTTTAGTTTCAGATAGAGTGCCGCCCTACCTGAAGATCATTTCTATTGGTCAGTAGCCATATTTGAATTTGACGTGATATTTAGACAAGTTATTCAAAATTAATGTCAATTATGAGATAACTGTTTTAGTACTTTCTACATACAGTAACCGGTAATAGGCGCCCAATGAGGAGCCTTTAAAAATAAAATAATTAAACAAAATATGGACAGTTTTAATTTGGGATAAACTGAAAGCTATTGTTTTTCAAAATTGGGATGGTGAACACCCCTTTTCGACCCTGAGAATTTATTAATAATACAGAGCGTGCTTGAAACGGCGCAATTTCAACTTGTACTTCAAAAGTGCCGCACCAAATTCATTTGATGAAAGAAATTGAGGTAGACTCGTAGTCGTTGTTTTTAATAATTGAGGGTAAACACCCCCTTTCAACCCCGATGCCCCGTTAATAACTAATAACACAGAGGGTGATTAAAAGAGCGCGCAATATTGGATTGACATCTCAAAAATGCTGCATCAGATTCATTTTTTCAAAAAACAAAAAAAAATTGCGATAAACTGAGAGTTATTGTTTTTCAAAATTGGGATGGTGAACACCCCTTTTCGATCCTAAGAATTTATTAATAATACAGTATACAGAGCGTGCTTGAAACAGCGCAATTTTAACTTGTATTTCAAAAATGCTGCGCCAAATTTTTTTGACGAAAGAAATTAAAGTAGACTCATAGTCGTTGTTTTTAATAATTGAGGGGGGGCGGGGCAACACCCCCTTTCAACCTCAATGCCCCATTAATAATAACACAGCGAGCAATTTTGATTAACATTTCAAAAATGCTGCGTTAGATTCATTTTATCAAAAGACAAGAGAATTGGGCATTAACTGAGCTATAGTTTTTGAAAACTGAGGGGGTAAACACCCCCTTTCAACCTCGGTAACTTCAGGGGGTACTTAAAGCAGCGCGATTTTAACTTGTCCTTCGGAAAGACTCCGCCAAATTCATTTAACAGGGAGATTTGGGGTTGACTTGTAGTCGTTGTTTTCCAAAATTGAAAGGGAAGGGGTGAGGAAACACCCCTTTTCAAGCCCGATGTCCCATTAATAACACAGAGCGGGATTAAAGGAACGTTTAATTTTGATTAGATTTCAAAAGTGCTGCGCCAGAAAACAAGAAACAACTCGTCGTTCAAAATCGGAGGTGGAGAGGTAAGGGGGGGGGGACGCTCTCTCTTTAATCTTTACCATCCTGGAAAACCGTTAAACCACTCTAAACCAAAACTATCAAAACGGGTATAACAGTTGTCAACTTAAAAGGAAAATTATATGTAACATACCGGGTGTTCCGCGTAAAAAAAATTGATTTTGGATTTTATCTCCAATTAAGATTCCTAATTGTATCTGTGCGAAGAAGTCGTTGGTCCCACAAAATTCAAAATGGAGGGGCGTGCGGGTGGGTGATCCTGAAAAATTTTGAATTGCATTTCAGTTCTTTTTTTTTTTAACGACGATGTCGGTAATAGAACAAGAACTTGTGCTGTGGGTTGTTTTTTGTAAATTTAAACTCGACCGATGGGAGAGGGGGGGGGGGTAGGGACCTTTAACTTCAACCTAGAGGAAATTTTGAATTTTGCCGACGTTCAATTGTTTCTGCGATGACGTCACCCGAATGACAATTAAATGTGTTCTTCTCTTTTAACCTCAAATTAAGGGCGGTGGGACCGGAAGTGACTTCCGACTAAGGAGTTTTGAGTTGTACCTCTGGAATGCGATGCTCATTTGTTTTTGCGTAATAAAGAGTTTGAGTTTACCAGTTAACGATTTGATGTAAATGAGGGCGTAACATGCTTTCGGTCTCTTGCGGAAAGAGGGAGACACTTCCTAAGAACAGCTTGAAAGGGCGCTCGAGTATGTACTCGACGAGTACCATGGCAAAAATCGGGCTGGTCGTTGGGTTCGCTAGCGCATTCGATTGTAGTTGAAAAAGTATCGTACAAGGTCTGGGGGTTCATCATGGAAAACTGCAAACGCAAAAAATTTAAACAAACCCCAAATTATATTCGATAAGAAAGATTAGAGGGAGAGTGAGTGCCACACTGGTGAAGTGTTCTAAGACTTGTAATTTCTTCCGAAGTGTCATCTACTGGAAAGTAAAATCCCAAACGGAAGAAATAAAATCCGTTTTCTAACTTTAGTTTAAAAAAGATGTAAAGTCTTCCAAAGCGCCATCTATTGACAAGCGTGACTTCTTTAACTAAAGTTAAAAGCGGATTCTAATTCTGCCATTTGCTAATTTTAGAGAAAAAAAATGTGGTTGTCACTAGATGGCGCGTAATAAGATGCAAATTATATTCGATGCACCGCAATTAACTTTTTATAAAATTCGAAAAATAAAAACCGTCTCCTAATTTTAGTTTAAAAAAAGTCATGCTTTTCAATAAGTAGCACCTTGGAAGGGTTTACAAAAATGCTTTTTATTTTCTCTTATTAGACGCCATCTATTAAAAAAACACCGCAATTATTTTTCCTAAAATGAGAAAAATAAAATCCGTTTTCTAGTTTTAGTTTTAAAAAATGTCGTGCTCGTCAATAGATTGCGCTTAGAATAATTTTAAACTAAAATTATAAATGGATTTTGGAAAAAAATAATTGCGGTGCTTGTCAGTAGATGGCGATTGCTAAAAAAATCGCAAATTATATTAACTTTTTGCAAAATTCGGAAAATAAAATCCGTTTTTAGTTTATGTTGTGCTTACAGGTGGGGCTTTAGAAGATTTAAAAAAATCAATAGATGGCGATTTATAAAAACATTTCTTGCTTCAATATATTAAGCGCCATTTATTGATAAGCACTGCAATTTTTCTTCTAAAATTCTAAAATTAAAAACTGATTTTATTTCATTTTAACAATGAATTTTAGGGAAAAATAAATGCTCGTCAGTAGATAAAAGAAAACAAGAAAATTTTTGCAACTCTTTTTGTAAAAAAAAATCGAAAATTGGAAAAATTAAATCCGGTTTCTAATTTAAGTATAAAAATGGTCGTGCTCGTCAGTAGATGGCGCTTTGGAAGAAGAAGAAAAGTTATGCGCCGACATAACTAATTTATGAATTTGTGACTAAATCAAAGTAGTACGTGGTTTAAAATGTATAGAAATTTTCACTATTCCTGTATGTCAATTTATATTAATTTTGTGTTTCAGTTTCTGCTCGGATTATTAGAGGATCTCGATTCTGGGCATCTACAGGATTCTCCCTTGGACAGATGTGATAAACGGTTCTTCTTAGAGCCATGAAATGTTTCCCCTAAGAATTTGTTACTCCTGCAGACACAACACTTGTGCAGTCTTATTTTTCTTAGGAATAATATTTTTCTCTTGGAATTGAAAGTTTAAAAGCTTCAAAATCTTACGGCGCCATCTATTAGACAAAAGCAGAAGCTATAGCAGTATTCCTGTACGTTTCTAAAATGCGCGTATTAATTATAAAAATAAGAAAATTGATTTATATTCCTCACTTGGGTGTTCAAAATGAGGTTTCAAAATTTTAAGACGCCATCTGTTGGACAATAGCAGAAGTTTTAGCAATATTACAGGTTTCTGTACGTTTCTGAAGTGCGTGTATTAGTCAAAGAATCATACAAATTTAAAAAATCTAAGATTTTTATTTTCCCGGGGGAACTTCCCTCCCTTATATACAATTATTTATAATCCTCACATAGGGCTTATAATGCGTGAAATTTTAATACCAACCACCTCCCCCGCCCACCTCCCACATGCTTACCGGACTTATATAGCCAAATTTTGTCAGAGTTGTTATGAGAGGTATGACGTCACATTAAATTAAAATTCACAATTCGATATTTATTTAAAGATGCAGATTTTTCTTTTGAAAATTTCGCTCCATATTTTAAGGTCGCCCCTACGCACTGCACAAGAGGTAATTTTAAAATGAAAATTAGAAAAGGAACTAATTTTAAAATACATTATACAGGGTTTATACACGAAATATTTTAAATTGAAGTATCAACGAAGATTTTTCGCTCCATATTTTAACTTTAAATATTTTTTGCTAAATCGTCTTCGTTGATATTTCAATTTAAAATATTTCATAATTAAGGTAGCTTCTTGCCCGGTGAAATTGTTTGATAAATTATCTCAAACGGACACTGGAAAATGGCACAAATGCTTGACGTTTCACTATCGCTTGAAAATTCACTCCTGAAGAAGCTATCAAGCGATAGTGAAACGTCGAGCATTTGGGCCATTTTCCAGTGTCCGTTTGAGATAATTTATCAAACAATTTCACCGGGCAAGAAGCTACCTTAATTATGAAATATTTTAAATTGAAATATCAACGAAGACGATTTAGCAAAAAATATTTAAAGTTAAAATATGGAGCGAAAAATCTTCGTTGATACTTCAATTTAAAATATTTCGTGTATAAACCCTGTATAATGTATTTTAAAATTAGTTACTTTTCTAATAACAGTTTAAAATTACCTCTTGTGCAGTGCGACAGGGGCGACCTCTCTCGGTTGTTAGCTAGTATATAATTTAATACACTTCCCATTTGTTACTGGTGCAGATTTCCATTACATGAGTTCCACATATGGATAAAAGAGGGCCACAGTTTACTGTTACCTAAATTTTTAAAGAGAAAATAATTTACTTCCTTTTTTAATCAAAATAACAAATTAATAAACAAAACGCAACTCTTAAAAAAAAGGAAGCACATTGTTCGCAGCAAAACAAAAACAATGCAGTTGAAAATACTTTATTAATTACTGATTTTAACAATTTCACTCGTCAATCGTCCTCTATAAAAGTTATTATGCAATGACACAGTTTATTGCAGTTTCCCTGACGACGGTAGGATCGTCGCGTATCGAAACGCCGTCTGCAGAAACTCGCCTATACTTAAGTGTTACAATAATATACACGCTATTGCACTGTCTGGAATGTTCTGTACGCTTGATGTGTCGACGTAGAAACAATTTATAACAAATTAACAATCCCTCATGTTACACACATATACAGGTGGTTACAATCTTTTGGTTGCAGGACAAAATCGTCGTTGTTTATTACGTAATAGGGAATGTTAATTGAATGCGCGTACAACTGTGATTACAAATTCGAAGTTCACGTCTATTACCTGAAACAAAAGCTGAAATTAATGCAGATATACAGGGAGGTTAATATTGTTTTTAATATTATTGGAACAATTAGAAACTGCACCGAGTTAATCGTAGTTAGCTAAAAAAAAGGTACAAAGCAACAAGTTCACTCAAACATTATTGCAGTGTATAAGAAAGAATTGTTTTATTATTTAGTTAAGTTAGGATTATCAAGATTCATTTTCAAGACATCAGTTTATTTTCTGGATTAAAATATTTCACAGAACAAAAAATAAAATAAAAACTGATTTTGGTGGAATTGAAATTTCCCGTTTAAGATTTCCTATATTCCACCGCGGTATTTAAAAAGTGGAAATTGTTTTTCAGAAAGGAGAAATCAAATTGCAGATGAGTTTCTTTTTTTTATATAATAATAAAACAAAGGAAGATCGAAACTTTTGAGACGTCACAGAAGAAACTCTAATAAAAGACAGGCAAAGTAAACAAAAGAAATGATGTGAATGTGAATATGAACGTAATTGTCTTGAAGCCCCTATCAATAGCAGTTGTTTAAACAAAAGATACCGAAAAATTAAAGTCAAAGAAAAAATTATTTAATGCAAATTTCGTATACCATGTAAAAAAATTTCGATAACGAAAATATTTATTTTTATTTTTTCCTAAAAATGTTTCACTCATTAATTTGAAATATTTTGGAACACAAATTTTAAAGAAGAAATAAAACTGTTAAGAACAATTAAAATTAAAAAAAAAATTACATACATAGTTGAAAATATTGGATACTTTTTTTTGTTAAAAGAACATTCTAGATGGGATGCAAAATATTTAAAAAACATACTTGCACATATAGAAAAATAATTCAAAAATATTTCTTAATTAAAAGTTTTTAATTAATCACCTGCTAGCTGTTACATTGTTTAAAATAATTAGAATTCGGAAAAAAAATTTAATAATGAATTTCGGAGACTACTTAGACAATTTATCAACAAAAAATCATAATTTTTTAATTTTACTATCAGCGTGAATTATACAGGGTTTTGTGAAACTCGAGTCTTTAATGAATTATACAGGGTTTTGTGAAACTCGAGTCTTTTACTGAGACAGCAATGTAAGGAAAATTTCCCTCATAATTTGTGTATATTTGTCATCAGAGAAAAAAGAAGGACAAAAATAATTAATCAGAATTTGATACGGCGCAAACTGTCTCGCTTAAAAGTATAAAAAAAGTTAATGATATTTTATAAATACAAAAACACCGCGCTTTCAGTTTAAGCATGTTTTAAGAAAAAGTTGTCTTTTATCAAGTAATTTAAAATGGTTCGTCTTTTTCAATACGAACCGTAATAAAATCCAAAATCGATTATACAGAGCCTTGCCGAACTCGAGTCATTTTTTCACGTAATCAGTGTGTATGTGAATTAATCAGAATTGAACAGAGCGTCTCGTCTACAAGTACAAGTGTAAGAAAACTGATCACATATTATCGAAATAAACAATATACAGGATGGAACAAAAATATCAAATAATGGCTGTAACTTTTCTATTTGAAAAATTATGAAAAAATGTTTTATATGAAGGTTATTTGACGTATTCCTACGCATGCTTTGATGTTTACGGTTTCTTCGTGTTGTCTTTTGTTTTGTTGTTATGTTGTTTTCTTAATGGTACCTATAATTGTTTTTAGTGATTTTGAAATAAGCGTATTTTTTTTTCGATTCAGTAATATAATTTTGATGGAGAAAAGAAAAATAAAAAGCTTTAATCAACTATGCTATGAAAATTTCATAACTAAAAATAAACCAACAATTATTGCTTGTTTGGTTTGTATATATCGAATATCGATACGTATCGAATTATTAAATTACAGATTAACTAAACATTATTTTATTTATTTATTTGTATTTATATGGTTGAATATCCGCATTCTGTTTTGATCAGGTTGGCAACACTAGATATCAGTCGGTCACTCAGTCGGTAACTGCGTTAGCATCGACCGATATTTCGATACGTATCGATATTCGATATATCGATACTATCGATACAGAAATCGTATCGAAATTCGATACACAATTTTCCGTATCGCCCAGTGTTTTATTACTGAATTAATTTTTTCTCCTTTATTTTATTTATTTTTATACTTTTCCTAGAATGACAATCGAAAAATACACGCTTGTTTCAAAACCACTAAAAATAATTATAGATGCCAAACAAAGTCGGTTGCCACAGCAACAGAACACAAGAAGACAGAAGTTTACAACATGCACGGCAATACACGAAACAACTTTTATATCAAACATTTTTTCATAACTTTTCAAATAAAAAAGTTAGTCATTATTTAATACTTTTGTTTCACCCTGTATTTAATTTTAATATTAGATTACGATTTACAGAAAATGATTCTTTATCAAAATTAAAATTAAAATTTTAAAATTTTCTGTTTTTTTTTTTTTTTCACTTCGAACTATACAAGGTATTACTGAACTTTAGTCATTTATTGAAATTGCAAATAATAATGAAAATAAGTATGCATATTTTTAGAAAAAGAAACAAACTAATCAAAATAGAAAGAGAAACAAACTAATCTGAGAGGTTCTTCTGTGTGAATAATAAAAAATTGAAAATCGAGTCTTTCGTTTTTTAAAATTCTTCATGTCAGTTCGAGTAGACATTGAAATGACCTCATTCGGCGTTCTTTTAATAGTTATTTATGTACCAAGGCAGCAAAGTGACACTTTGTCGAACGAGTTTGCGAATTGCGAGCCAAGACGAGCAAGCAAACGAGTTCGACAGAGGCACTTTGCTTGCTGCCGTGGTGCATACAACATTTTTTCGACTACAACTTACGAAAGCCAATCATATCTACAGGCTGTCCGTTTTTCGAGTGCCACTATGGAGATCTCGCTTATCTTAAGAGATACGAAGTTCGTTAAATTGAATAATAATCTGAAAAATCTTCAATAGTTTTTAAAATATCGCAAAAAAAATGAAAATTTCTGATTTTCGTTTTTAATTTTTTCACGATAAACTAATCATACTAGACATTTCTAACCAAGACATTATTCAGACACTTTTTTATAGAGAATTCGAATATGGCATCCCCTTTTCAATAATTTTCAAGATGACGAAGAAACACCTGGGAACTTCATTTTTTTTTATGGACTCCATTTTGGATTTTGACGTTTTGAGATTACGTTTTTTTTTCTTTACAAAGATGTATCACACATGATGGTCCAATATTACAAAAATCCAATTTTTAATTTTTTGCGAAGAGTGCTTTGGTAAAACAAAACATTCTTTTGTTGTGAACAAAAGTTTGACAGTTTGAGAAAAAAAAAATACGGCGTGTTCTATTTGACCGGTTCACCCTAGCATACTTTTTTATTTTTACAAATTCAATGAAATTAGCAAAAATTCGATGACTTCTGAAAAAAACAATTGCACTGCCATTTGCACAACCGTATTTTTATAAATGTATTAATTTTCTTAATCCATTCGGTTGAGATTCTCTTTTTTTACAGCGATAGCAAAATATCTTTAATTTGTTTACAAAATAACGAACAATTAAAAAAATCGACAATCCTGTTATCTAGAAAAAAATAGTTAGCAAGTGTGAGCCCTTAAAAGAATAACATCCTGTACACCGAAAAACCAATAAAACAAACTTGTGTGATGTGAATGCATTAGTTCCCCAATGAATTCTTTACGAAACCTCTTTGTGTGCCAATTTTAAACTGTAATGTCACTAATTATTTTTTTTCGATGTTTTTTAATCAATACTTAGAATTTTTTTAAATAAATTTCAATGAATGAGCCCACTCTAATCACTTCAAAATAATTTCACTCCATAAACCACGCCCCAAGTTAATTTTTTTGATAACAAGCGCGATTGGAGTTTGTGACACCCTGTATTTGCTGGTGCGTGATGAATTTCACAACAGAAATTTCGAAGTTCAAAGTTTCAAATAAAATTACTATCGAGTTAATTTGTAAAAAAAAAATCTATTCCAAAATACAGAACTTTCACCGAGTCTCGTTTTGACTAAAAAGAAATTAATTCGATTTTGAAACGTTCAAGTAATAAGAGCTGGAAAACAAAGAAGCAATTAATGATTTCGCTTGACATTTTCATTTAAAAACTCGAAAACTTTGCAAAAAAAATTATTTTGAAAGCAACACAATTTTAATTAATTTATTTTATTAATGTTTTAATTTAGGAGCCACAGAAAAACTTTAAACACAAAAGTTGTAGTGTTTGATATGTACTATCTCTTAGAGTTATCACAAAAGAAAAAAACAAAAGCGCATCGCAAAGTACAATACAATTTTTTTTATTGGAAAACCCTGTATATTGTTGTCTAAAATGAAAATTATTAATTCCGGATTCAATATTGATATTTTATTGAGAAGTTTGAGAGTAAAGTATCAATAAAGTAATATAAAAAAAAAAAAAACAAGGCGGCCTAGAAAAAAAACTCTTTTGTTTATGTTAGCGCAAATAACAATATGAATATATGAATACGACTTTTTTTCAGGCCGCCTTAATTTTTTAAATATTATTTTGAATAACAAAAGACAAACGGCTGATCTAAATATACATAATATGTATTTATGAAATCAAGAATCAATCATAATAGCGAACAATACATAGGTCTTCCATAAAAAAATATTTTTTCTTATCCACCTTGCGATGCGCATTTGTTTTTTTCGATACCTCTAAAAGATAAAAGTTTTTCTCTGGTTACTATTAGAATAAAAACACAAAAAACCCGGTCCATTTGGATAAAAAATATTCTTAGTTAAAAATTTTAAATTAATTAATCATTTTGTTGGACAATTTAACAAGGAGCAATTATTTTTAAATTTACTGTTAGTTTTCAGTGCGACTTATACAGGGTTCTCTGAAACTCGAGTTGATTTTTTTTTTTTGAAACTGGAAAACTGATTGGATTTGAAAATCATTTCAATCAATACTTTCTTCGAGTTCTCCCCCCCCCCCTCTAAACAAAGTGAATGATTTACCAAGGCCTCCACATGTCATGAGCTTCATTGTTTTTGCTGAAGTCCAAAGGCTTTTCGTTAGCAGTTTTCTCTTGCTCCTCTTCGCCTTTCTCCTCCAGGCACCTTCGTTCTTCGTCGGGCTGCGGCCGCAGATTTATTCCTAGCGCGGTGGCGAACTGCAGATAATGCGAGGGAAGCACGAAGACGAAACCACCATCGCATCGCCTCAGCACTTTTTTAGGGACGACTGGGGCGTTAGTCTCGTATCTCACGAGTTCGTTGCTCGGTTCTTCTGAGGTACTCGAATCCGGAGGTTGCAATCTATCTTCCGCCGTTGTCGGAGGTGGTGGTGGTGGCGGTGGTGGAGGAAGAGGTCGCAGATCCGTATCAATCTCTGAGACGCAGTTATCCAAATGCCTTATAAGCCTTTGCTTGACACCCGAATCTATCATCGTCATCGTGTGAACGTCGGGGGTGTCGAGGTATCTTTGAACTTCTTTGACGCAATCGGAGTAACCGGCACGGTACTGGTGGACCCCCGGAGTATCCAAATTTCTGTGCCGCTGGAAGTGCCGCACGGTCAGTTCGAGGATGTCCGCTTTTTCTAGTTTGGAGTGTTTGGCGTTGTCTTGCTTGGAACTGTCGAGGATGAGCGCTTTTAAGGCGGCGAGGCTTTGATTTATGCGGGCGCGTCGTCGCTTCTCCATCAGCGGCTTGTTGGCTCTGCGGGGTTCCGCCGCACGTTTGCTCTTGGCGGTCATCACTCTGGCATCGCCGCGACTGAGACTGACGGTAGGGAAGCGCGTGCGAGTGACGCGTGCAGCGGCGGATCGACTGCGGGGGGTGGGTGCTGCTTCTGTCGCGTGCCGACACCGCCACATCACACTAACCGAACCCACCAGTGACCCTCAACAATAGCATTTCGGCTTTTTCTCTGGCGCCACTTCAAGACACTCTTTTATAATAATAAAATCGGCAATCACACAGTGGAAAATTATTTTTAATTATATTCGTCCAAGACTGTACTACGTACTAGTATTTTAAATACATTGATAAAACCTCTGTTGATTCAAAACTAACACACTAGTATTTTATTTTAAAAAATAATAAGTTTTGGTGGAATTGAAATTTCCCGTTTAAGATTTTGTATTTTCCACCACGATATTTAATAACTGAAAAATTTGCTATTACGTTCGTTTTTTTTTGTAATAGTAAAACAAAACAACGAAACTTTTGAATCGTCACAAAAGAAAATACATGCACAGATGTGAATAGTCTTGAAGTCCCAGTCCCTATCGATATCAATTGTTTAAACAACGAAATAGGAACAATTGAGGTTAAACTCAAAAAAATTATTAAATACACTGTAATGTACTATTGAAAGAAATTTGACGAATTGACTCAAAATAACGTACGAGTATTTACTAAAGAAAAAAAAATGAAGTTCGGATTTTGATGGAATTTCAAACTTCCCGTTCAAAATTTCGTATTTTCCACCACGGTATTTAAAAACTGGACAGGAGAAATCAAGACAAAGAAGAACGCAGCATTTGAATATTTATATTTTAAATATTTTTATTTCAGGAGACAACGCCCTTTTCAATTCCGAATGAAAAATACGTACGTTCGTTTTTTATAATAATAAAACAAAAGAACTACGAAATTTTTGAATCGTCACAAAAAAAATATATATAAGTGCAATTGTCTTTAATACAAACCTCTCGATATCGATTGTTTCAACAAAGAAACACTAAAAATTGAAGTTAAACTAAAAAATATTAATAAACAATAAAAAATTTTAAAAATCCGTTATCAAGAAGGTTCTGAAATTGCTTTTATTTTATGGTGGCACGTCGTAGCTTAGTACGTATGTTGCAACCTTGAATAAGTGCGAGCTGTCAACTGTCAAAGGCTTCGTTTAGAACTTCGAGGTATTCGTAATAAAATAAACGTCTTATTTCAGCAGTTGCATTTATTATCCATTTTGTAGAAGATCGTAATTAAATGTAATGTTTGATTCAATAAATTTCAGGTCGCAGGTGGCCATGGAATAAAATTTCATGTCTTAGTGAAATACAGATTTTGCTGTCAATTTGACATTTGAGTTTTATTTATCAATTTACCACTATTAAAAAATATTAAAAAAATAGCACTAGTTTAAACTAATTTTTATTTTATGCTTTTAAAAAATGGACAGAGGAACAATCTTGCTTTCGTTTAGCGAAAGAGCGCTGTAATCCAATATATAACGTGCGTTCAAAAAAATCCGTTATCGAGAAGGCTCTGAACCTACTTTTATTTTATGACGGCATGTCGTAGCTTAGTACGTATGTTGAAACACCTTGAATTACTGCGTGCTACCAACAGCTTTAACTGTCAAATATTTTGTTTATAACTTGGAAGTATTTGTAATAACATAAATGTTTTATGTCATTAATTAAGTTTTATTATTGATTTTGTAGAAAATCGTAATTAAATGGATATAAAAAGTTAGGTTATGTTTATAATTATCGTATAGTTACGACGTTGCATTTGACATAAGCCTACAGCCTACTTGATAACGATTTTTACTGAACGCACTTTAAATATAAAAAGTTAGGTTATGTTTATAATAATTGTATGGTTATGAAGTGACTTTGCGAAATTTGCATTTGACATAACCCTACTTTATAACGTTTTTTTTTTCACGACTATGAATTATTCTAAAAAAAAAACAATTAAATTTCGTGGTGGAATTTGAAACTTCCCGTATAAGATTTTGTATTCTCCACCGCGGTATTTAAAAACTGAACAGGAGGAATCAATCCAAACAAGAAGAACGCGACGTTTTTTGAATACAAATTCGTGTATTTTTTTACGAATGTTTTTGTTTCGAGAGAAAATGTCCGTTTTAATTCCGAACGAAATACGTTTTTCATAAAAATAAAACAAAAACGAAACTTTTGAATCGTCACAAAAGAGAATATGTACGTAAACGTACGTAATTGTTTTTAATACCTTGCAATATCAATTCTTTCAATAGAGAAACAGAAAGAATTGAAGTTAAATAAAAAAAATTATTAAATACATTGAGGAACATTGTTTAAAGAAATATGACGAATTGATACAAACTAACAAACGATTATGAATTATTGTAGAAAGAAAAAACTAAACTTCGTATTTTAGTGGAATTTAAAACTTCCCGTTTATGATCAATCAAAACAAGAAGAATGCGACATTTAAACACAAATTCATGCATTTCTTTTTAATACCAGTTTTAGGAGAAGACGCCTTTTTTAATTCCGAAACGTTTTTCATAATAGAACAAAGAAGGACGAAACTTTTGAATCGTCACAGACACAAAAAAACAAAAAAATTAAGTTAAACTAAACTAAAAAAAAATATTAAATACATTTAAAAGCATTTCCTCCCACTATTTAAAAATTTTGACGAATTAATTCAAACTAAAGTACGAGTATTTACTAAAAATAATAATAATAATAAAAGTTCGGATTTTGGTGGAATTTGAAATTTCCCGTTTTTTATTTCGATTTTCCACCACGGTATTAAAAACTGGAGTGAATAAATCAAAACAAGAAGAACGCGGCTTTTCAATATAAATTCATGCATCCTTTTAAATATTTTTATTTCAGGAGAAAACGCAATTTTTAATTTCGAATGAACTACGTTCGTTTTTCATAAAAATAAAACAAAAGAAGATCGAAATCGCCTAAAAAAAAAAGTAGATGTAATTGTCTTAAGTTCATAATACATAACGACATCAATTATTTAAATAAAGATTGAAAAAAAATCATTAAATGCATTTGAGTAAGTGCATTTTTACTGTTCACTGTTTAAAGAAATTTGACGAATCGATTCCAATTAATACACGAGCATTTTACTAAAAAAATTAAAAGGTTTTGGTGGAATTTTAAATTTCCTGTGTATGATTTCGTAAATAAATAAATAAATAAGTAAATAAAAACTGGACGAAAGATTTCAAAACAGCTTTTCAATACAAATTCATGACTTTTTTTTATATTAATATTTAGGAGAAAACGCAATTTTTAATTCCGAATGAAATACGTTCGTTTTTCATAAAAATAAAACAAAAGAAATCGCCTCAAAAAATGTAGATGTAATTGTCTTAAGTTCAAAATACGTAACGACATCAACTGTTTAAACAAAATTTGAAAAAAATCATTAAATGCATTTGAGTAAGTGCATTTTTACTGTTCACTGCTTAAAGAAATTTGACGAATCGATTCCAACTAACACGCGAGTATTTTACTAAAAAAATTAAAAGGTTTTGGTGGAATTTTAAATTTCCTGTTTATGATTTCGTAGTTTCCATCACGGTAATTAAAAAATGGACGAGAGATATCAAAACAACAAGTACGCGGCGTTTGAACACAAATTCTTGCATATTTTAAAAATATTTTTATTTCAGGAAAACATATTTTATAATTCCAAATGAAATGCGTTCGTTTCTCACAACAATAAAACAAAAGAAGAACGAATCTCTTGAATCGTCACGGAAAAAAATATATAGACCTATTTGTCTTGAAGCCCAAATAACCTCATCGAATGTTTAAACTTTAATAAACAAAGAAAAAGGAAAAATTAAAGTTAAATAAAAAACAATATTATATACGTTTGAAAACATTTTTACAGTTTATTGCTTAAAGAAATTTAACGAATTTTGGTGGAATTGGAAAAATTCCATTCGATTTAGTATTTTCCACCACGGTATATAAAAACTGGCATGAAGGAATCAAAACAAAAAGAATGCAGATTTTCGATACAAATTCACGTGTTTAATTCTGAATGAAATACGTTCGTTGTTCATAAAAATAATACAAAAGAAGAACGAAACTTTTAAATCGCCTCAAAAAAAATGTATTGAAGTTCAAAATACGTAACGACATCAATTGTTTAAACAAAGAAACGGGAAAAATTCTTTAAACTAAAAAAAAATTATGAAATACTTTGAAGAACATTTTTATGTACTATTTAAACAAATTTGACAAATTGATTCAAAGTGAACGTAGTGAACGGAAAGTTTCAAATTCCATCAATTTTTTAATTAAGTGAAATAAAAAAATATTAAGTACATTTGAGAACAATAAAAATAAAAGTTCGGATTTTGGTGGAATTTGAAATTTCCCGTTTATGCTTTGGTATTTTCCACCACGGTATTTAAAAACTGTACAAGGAGATATCAAAACAAAAAACACAAATTCAGAATGAATTGCATGGATTTTCACATTTTTTAAATCTTTTTTTTTTATGCAACTGCAAAGAACTTCAGACCTTACGAAGCAATTTTTTCGGGAAAAACACAGAAGAACACGTTTATTTTCATAGTAGTTATTAAAGCTATCGTTAGAAATACAGCGAAATCATAAATGATTTCAACCCACGTGACCAGTTTAATTAGGTTTTGTTTTCTAACAAGTGGCAACACTGAGAAATGTTAATCAGCTGTTTCAAATTCGTGTGTATTTGTCATTAACGTTCGTGGATGTTTGTTTGCTTTGGTGTTTTATGCGTTTATTTTAAAATCAGTTCTTTTAAGAATTAATTTTCAATTTGAAAACTTACTCAGGTAAGTTCACAGTAACGACAAATTTATTTGTTACCAACAGAGTACAATGTGTTGCCTATACGGCGGGGTCACGTGGGTTGGAATCATTAATGCTTTCCCTGTATTATCACAATTGTTTTTATTCAACGGTTAAAGTATGTGTTAGCGCTGGAATTAATTAATTACTTATTGCAAGGTAAATAAGTAAAATTGTTTTTTTTAGAAATAAAAGATTTTGGTGGAATGGAAATTTTCCGTTTAAGATTTTAGATTTTCCACCACGGTCTTCAAAAACTGGAAAAGTGAGAAAAAGGAAGATGTATTATAAAACAAAAGACGTTCCGTGCTTCATAATTGTTGCAATCGCAAAGAACATGAGACATTATGGAACGAACTTTTTGGGAAAAAAATACTGTTTAATAAGTCAGAATGAAATGCATTTGCTTTTTATAACAATGAAACAAAAGAAAATCGAATCTTAGTTGTCACAGAAAGAGACAGACAAAGAGAGCAAAGATAATCATATAAATCTAATTGTGTTTGCAGTTTTAATTCAGAATTCATTTGTTTTCATAGTTAAAAAAAAAACAAGAGAAGGTCGAAACTTTGAATCGTTAATCGTTACAGCACAGAAAAAAATTCCTCAATTTGGCAACTCTGCTATCTAGAAATAACTGAACCACGTCATTCATTTTTTTTGTTGACTTGTTTTCGACACTGTTGCCAATTAAATGATTTTGTCACTAGATCTGGTGACTTTCTGTTGAAATTTCAGACAGCTTCTAGTAAAGTCAGACAACTCTGAAATTTAGTGATTTTGTGACCGGTTCAGTGACAAATGTACACAGTCAATATCCCCCCTCGATGCCAATTGACATTTTGGACTTAAAACAATTACATTTATATCGTTTCTTTTGTTTTGTCTTTTCTCTGACAATTAAGTTTCGATATTCTTTTGTTTTATTATTATTTTTTCAATTAAAAATGCGGTTTTCCTAAAAATTTTATTTCATAAGATCGCAAGGTTTTTGCGATTGCAATAATTAAGAAGCCTGGAGAGTCTTTTGTTTATAATCAAAATCCGAAAATTCATTCTGAATTTGTTCTTCTTTTTTTGATTTCTCTCTTCCAATTTTAAATACCGTGGTGGAAAATGCGAAATCTTAAATGGGAAATATCAATTCCCCAAAATTCTCAAGTTTTAGTTTTTTTTAGTTGTAAAATATTTTACTTCTTTACCTTGTAATAACGTTTTTTGCCGAAAATTTTGCTTCGTACAATAGCAACAATTAAGAAGTCCTTTATTTTATAATAACAAAAACAATTTTTTTAATGTGAAAATCCACGTAATTCATTCTAAATTTATAATCAAAAAGCCCGTTTTTCATTTTCATTTTTAATTTCTTCTTTCTAGTTTTTAAATACCGTGATGGAAAATTTAAAATCTTAAACGGAAAATACCAATTCCACCAAGACCTCTGAATTTTTTTTACGTACTTTGATTTCTATTATTAAATAGACGTTGTCCTTGACTTTTAAATTTCGATTCTGCAAGTTCACTGTATTTTCGAAGTTCTCCCCGCGCAGTTGTAATTAACGAATATTTTTTTTAATTAAGTCGTCACATGAAATTATATTTGCCAGCGCACGCTTCCGTCCGATCTCATCCGTTTGATCGGGCGAGCCTCGGCAATCAGAGAATTATGCAGTGAGTGAGTCGCCCAAATCGATGCCCTGATCTCTCCGACGCCAGGGCCGGGCCGTGAAATAAATACGAAGCGTCGAAGTGAATTACTCGGCCAGAACTATTTTTCTCTCGGTCTAAGCAAATTCGATTTTTGTCGTCGTCGTCGTCGGCGGCGGCGGTTCGCCCCCCGTGATTAGAGGGCTTTCGTCGACTTATTTTATTTCTGTTTTGTACTTTCTTCTTTGAAATTAAAAAAAAGAGATTGCATATACATTCTTACAAACAGGGCCGTATTAAACAAAAGATTCAATACAAACCATAATGCATTAGTGTGCATGATTCCTGCTAAACGAAGACGGTGTATAAATTTAAATAATATTGTTGAATATGTTATTTATTAATTTAAATTAATTGGCAAACGACTAATTGATTTAGCAAATAAAGCAAATATTTGGTAATTAAAAAAAAGGCAGAAAGTAAGTTCCCTTTGTTTGTTTTTTATTATTAGATTTTCTGCTGTGATTAACGATTCAAAGTTTCGATCTTCTTTTGTTTGTTTTTTTTTTAATTATGAAAACAAATGAATTCTGAATGACAACTGCGTTTCCTATTTCTTTTGTTTAATCAATTGATATCACTAGGCAGGTGCGTCGAAAGACGTTACCGGGCCCTGGGAAAAGTTACTTAAATCCCAAATAATTTTTTTCCAAAAGTAATATAGATATAAAACGTGCAGAAAAAAAGCGAGAGAAACTGTCAACGTTAACCAAGAGCTAACGCGGTTGCCAACTATTATTAACAAAAAGCACCAGACACATTAAATTCAAGCGGGCGACAGCATTTCTGGCTCACCCAGTATATTTGAAAAGAAGTCTGAACATTTAGCTTAAATAATCGTTAAAACGTCACTAGAAGCAGACAATAATATCACCAGAAACAAATGCCAAAAAAACCAAACTGTGCTTTTATTTTGTCGAATACATGTATTAAGTTTGGCAACACTGGACGCAGTAAAAAATCATTAAAATTACAAAAACACACTAGAGTTGACGTTTTTTTTTTTTCAAAAACATAAACAAAAGACATAGTTCAAAGGTAATAAAAAATTATTGACAATTTGAATATAAGAGAACTTTTCGTTTGAATTGTCGTCTAATTTCGATTTTTTTTTTCAAAAAAAAAAGTCAGCTGCCATGCTGCCAAAGAAATTCACATCGCACTTTCTTTCTCGAAAGAAACAAAAAATAACGAGAGAAAGAAATAAAAGACGATCGATGGTAGAAAAAAAAATTTCGATTAGTTTTTTTGTTCAAAAAAAAAAGAAAGAAAGAAACAGGAATCGATCGTTATTTATTTTTTTTAATTATCTTCTTTCTGCTTTTTTAAAATCTTGTGTGTGTACATACAGGGTGCTAAAAAAAGACAAAACAGTGCTATTCTTCACTATCCAGAGACACCCTCTGAGCATGTTAAAAAAAATCATAGTTACGATAATATTTGGGCAAAACAAAAAAAACTTAATATACAGAGAGAATTTTAAATAATCAAGAAAATCACGAGATTTTTTTAACGTTTTTTTCATGCTCAGAGGATGTCTCCGAATAGTGCAGAATGGCGCTGTTTTACCATTTTTAAGCACTCCGTATTGTGGATAAAGAAGAAAGCGGTTTTCTATGTTTAGCGGATTTGGTTACTTATTTATTGACAGATGTCACCACAAAATGAATGTTTCAAAAACAAACAAAAGACGATCGTTCAAAGGTAACAAAAAATGGTTGACGATTTGAACATAAGAGAACTTTTCGTTTGAATTCTCATCGTATTTCGATTTTTTTTAAGAAATAGTCAGCTGCCATGCTGCCAAACAAATTCACATCGCACTTTCTTCCTCGAAAGAAACAAAAAATAACGAGAGAAAGAAACAAAAGACGATCGATGGTAGAAAAGAAAATTTTCGATTAGTTTCTTTTGTTCAAAAAAAAAAGAAGAAAGAACAGGAATCGATCATCATTTATTTTTTCTTTATTATCATCTTTCTGCTTTTTTAAAATCTTTTGTGTGTGTGTGCTTAGCGGATTTGGTTACTTATTTATTGACAGATGTCACCACAAAATGACAGAATTAATTGTACGGACTATTAAATCTTGTTTTGCTAAAATTGTTTTGAAGTGAAATCACTAGATTTCACATTAAATCGGCGATCATTAATTTCATAATAAATTATTTTAACGCACACTTAATATTGGCACTAACGCTCTACGTTTCGCTATCGATTGAAAGTTAACGAGCGAATTTCAATTTTCATCTAAAATTAAACCGAAAACCGTAAAAGAGAAAAACAAAACTATTTGAAATTTCAAATTTCCCGCCAAAATCAATGACGTCGTAAAAGTACCATCGTTTTTATTTTCAGTAATGAGATAATCGATGTACTATTTTTTTTTAATGAAAACAAAAAAAAACTAGAAATTAATCGTTTTTATGTTTTATTCTGGTTCTGATCTGCAACAATAATTTTGAAATCTATAAATAATTTAATGAAAATCCCTAAATAGAGAAAACAAAAATATTTTATAAATTCGCACTATCGCTTTGCGTTTCACTATCGATTGACAGCTTCTTAGGAGTTAATTAATTACATATTAATTTCATTAAAAAAATACGTTAAATTTAGATGTGGTCCTTTGCTGACGTCACAATACATACTAACTTGCTAAAGATCATTAGATTATTATGTTTTCTCTTTACTTTTCTTGTGACTATTTCAAAGCATTCTTTGTCTTCCATCAAACTTTTATCTTATTTTCTCCTTCTCTTTTTTTGCACGCATTTCATTACTTAGTTTACACACGTTTTCCTTATCTCTTCATATTTATATTCTTCTACCTGTGTAAATATTGTAATAGTTTTTTTCTTCACTTTTTCACTTTTTTCTTTTATGTCACTACCTTTAATTTATTTTCTCTCGTCATTTGTTGTCCATTGTATACTTTTTGCTTATATGCTTCCACGTGCACTTCTTTCCTTATTAATATTTTTTTTACTTTGATTGAAAATAGAAAAAGACAAACGGAAAAACTGCATTTTCTATGAAAGCTTCTAAAAAATCGAATAATTCAGCAAAGTCACGAAATGTATTATATTAAAAAAAATAATTTTTCTGATTTCTTTTAGTTAACAATTTAGCTAAGTTAAAAAAATCTTGATTTTGTATAAAAACTAAATTAAATTAAATTTTATGATCAGTTTAGTGACAAATCTAGTGATTTTTTTATTAAAAAAAATAATTTAGCGAAGCCAAGCATAACAGTTAGGTTCTTCTTTATCAACCAAAGAATCTGTAAATTTATGCCCAACCTGTACACAAATCTAGTGATTTTATTCTAAAATAATATTAACCGAAGCACTAACAACTTAATAGTCCGTAATAAAATATGCAGAGTGTTAAAAAGAACCTTGAGGGGGAGTAATGTAGCCCAAAATATGCAGGAAAGTCTTAATAAACATAAGTCCGCAAATGTGCAATAATAATCCGAACCCATACGGGGGTTTTTGAAAAATTCTTTACGGCAGACTTCTCGTGGCTACTGTGAAATTAAGGGAGGGCACTTTGAACATTTCAATTGGCTTTTTGCAATTGTTGTTTGTTCATAAAATTATTAGTTTGTACATAAATTAAAAAAAATATATATGTTTCATATCTCCTAAACCGATGTTCATTAAGACTTTTCTGTATATTTTGTGCCGTACTACCCCTCTCAAGGTTTGTGATAGTTTTTTTTTAACACCCTGTATAAATAATTACTTCAGTTGATTCTGTCTTTTTGTGCTTTTGTGGTGACATCCGTCATAAAATAACTTGCTATGTTCGCCAAACATAAAAATCACGTTCTTCTTTATTAAAAATATGTGCAAAACATTTTTTACATTTTTGCAAAACACCCTCTTGGCAATTACCGATCGTAATTCATTTCTTTTAACAAAAAAAACCATTAATCGAAGGTTTTCTTTAAATTTATAATTAGAGTAGGCTTTTGATTCTGAATTAGATTGGCAACACTAACTGTTGACAGCTTAATTTGAGTTTCCATTGTCAAAGTGAGACTTAAAAATGTTTAATTAATCGCCGGGGGCGAACATTTTGAACATTTGCTATGGTTTTCACTAAAACATCATTATTTTCTAGTGCTTCCTTTAAATTAAAACGATTGAATATGAGAACCCTATAAAGTCAAAACTTTTACGTAACCTCTAATTTCTTCTTCTTATTTTCCTCCTTCCCTAGAGGTTAACCTCTAATTTACATTGGCGAAGTACGCAACCGTATAACAAAATGTAGCCTACTTTAATTATAAATTTAAATAATCGCGTAATACCATCGATGGTATTTTATTTCTTTATTTTTTTTTCTCTACAAAGAAAGTACTTGCAAATTTCTTTAGCAGTTGACTGTCTTTTGTATAGAAAAAGTCAAATTCGTTTGGAAGGATAGGAACGTATTCAAGATAAAATAAAACTATCCAGAAAGCTATCCAATAAAAAACATTCTCGAAAGACCATGGAATTAAAAAAAAATCATATTATATCTAAAGTCAAAAAATGAAATGATGCCAACAATTTTCTTTCTGAATTTAGCTGAAACGTAATTTTTAATTTCAGTTAATAAAATGATAGCGTTATTAAAAAATTGTTTTTTTAATTGATGAAAGAAATAAATAGTTAATATTAAAGTTGCACTATTAAAACGCGAGTTGAAGGAGTGAGTAACCTGTTGAGAACCACTGCGCTGCGGTCTGTTCCGGGGTCGTGTGGGTGGCGGGTGATTTCTAGTTAGACCCTAGACGCGTCAGACACGCGCCGCCTCGTCCACGCCGCAGCGCCGCGACGCCGCCCAAGCAGCCACTGCTCATTTAACGGTTACGGGTGTCGTGATGTGTGACTGAGCACGGGGCACGTGCCTGACCGCCCCCGTCTCATGCCTTTATCATCCTGCGGCGGCGATACGCCTTATCACACAATAACGCCAGATAGCGTCGGCACACACTCACACACACACACACTCGCATAAATACGGCGTCGAAAGGCGACGCTCCTTATTGAAAATATAAAAAGAACCGACGCATAAGTAAATAATTAATAGCTCCGACGGAGTTCGATTTTTTTTTTCTCTCTGGATTTTCCTTTGCGCTTTCTAATTTTAAGCACACTCAAAAATGCCTCTTTTTGTTTTTCGAAAGCCGGCATTAAACCGGTTTGCGCGGCGGCGGTACTGATTGAATGACCGAGTGCGGGGGCGACCCCGCCTCTAATTCCTTAATTAATCGCTTTTATTTATTTAACACGTCTCGGAGCGAATTTTTCAATATTATCTGGCGAGGCGCGCTCCCGCTCCAATTAAAATTTCTTTTGCGCTGGCCGGTGATATATGACGCTATCGATTGCTTTTTTAAGCGGAACTGCGCTTATTTTCTAATCCCTTCTATTTTCAAGGCGGCGGAACGTTTACGCGGAGGTCCGGAACGGATTTCGGCGGCGCGGTTTTTATTCGATCGATTTCCGGAGGCGATAATTAGAGGAAATTCCTCGCTGGCCGCCGGTTTCAAAGGTCGCAGATTAAGGTAAACCACCGCGAAACCCGATAAAATATGGCTTATTGGAATACGATAAAAGTATTGCACGCCGCTATTATTTATAACGGTCGGGTCGTTTCAAAATTATTTATAACCGTGAGCTACAGTAAACACAGAGAGTTTTAGTTCCGGATTTACGAAAATGAGGGCGATTTCCTTCTTTACTAAAAAGTACCGCTCTTTTTATTATTTAAAACAAAAATGCATACTTGTAGCGTACACTCCTTCAATACATTAAGAAAAAGCAGTAATTTCTGGTGAGTTTGATTTCTATACACAAAAAAAATACTGATGATAAAAATAATGTTTATACTAAATAATCAAAGTATCATTGTTTACACATAAGAGTGTAAGAGACTAATAATAATAGTATTTAATGCATGTCCTTTGGAGGCATAAAATAAATAATTGCGTTTAATTGACTAATTAATTTATGTTTCACGTTTGGTTTTTAGCTTTTTCACAACAACTTTAAAAACGAGACAGTTGTTGAACGCCAACAGAAAATAGCTTCTTCCGTCGTTGTTTAATCCCTAATTTTCAAGGAGCACGCAACGTTTACACGGAGGTCCGCGACGACTTGCGTTTCATCGTTCGGAATTACTGGCTCATTCTCGGAACAAATGAAGAAAAAAATTGTGCCTGCTTGACGAATACATGCAAGGGATGTCTGTCTGTTGGTTCTCAGTCGGTAACCTCCTTAATAATCAAAATAGTTAATGAATCACGACATCCTGCCATCACACAACACAACTGCTTGGTTTGCAGTGGAATTCTCGAGTTACGCTTCTGCTGACCAGGCCCCAAAAAGGGCCGAAACAGCTGTACAGAAGCCGATTTGCAATAAAAATTTTCAAACTAGTTAAGTTTAATTTCTTTCGAACTACATATCTGCGTTTTATTATGGAGGGTGTATTTTATATCCACAAATTTAGTTAATTTAGTGCCATCTATTATTTAAAATGGCAAACAAAATGTCGTCGTAGTGACAGGGGGAGTGCGTTTAGAAACTACATTCTGGATTCATTCTTGAATAGTACCTCAGCTTCAACGTCTCTCCTCTATATATTTCTATATTTTTTTTACCGAATTCTAGAAAATAAAATGAATCAAACATCTCTTCCTTAGTAAATAAAGGAGCGGCTAAAAACAAGGTGACTCCTTCGCTGATTATTCACAATGCTTGGAAGGGAATTTTAAAGAAATTAAAATGAAGTAACCCAACCCAACCCAACAGAATATAGCCTCTTCTCGCGTTGTTTAATCCCTAATATTCAAGGAGCACACAACATTTACACGGAGGGCTGCGACGGCTTGCGTTTCGTCGTTCGGAATTACTGGCATTACATTCTCAAAACAAATAAAGAAAAAAAATTGTACCTGCATGACAACATACATGCAAGGGATATCTGTCTGTTGGTTCTCATCGGTAACTCCTTAATAATCAAAATAGTTAAAGAAAAGTTTAGATCGCGACATCCTGCGATCGCTTTCTGACCTAATAATGCAACAACATTTTCAAAATAGTTACGCACAAATTTGATGAATTTAGCGCCATCTATTATTTAAAATGGCAAACAAATTCCAGATATCGTAGTGCATTCAGAAACTACATTTTGGATTCATTCTCGAATAATACGTCAGCCTCAACTTCTCTCCTCTATAGTACATTCATTTTTGCAATCAGTTACATGATTTAGTAATTTTTACCGGTGAAACAGACTTCTTTTAGATCTCGCATCTTGTAAAAGGGACTTTTATTTTGAGGTTATGTTGGTTTCAATTCTTTGTTATTATTATTTAGGATCCTTGGCTACCTTCTCCATGCTTTCCCAACATTTTGTTGGATGTGGATTTTTGTTTGTTTCTTAATGGATTTCCAGATCATTTCTGAAAATTCAATTTTGCAATTGACAACCAATTTGATTTACAAAACTTAAAATGTTATACCAATCGCTTTTGTAAAACAACATAAGAACAAAAAAATCACAATTAGGTAATAATTACAAAAGTGAGCGAAGTTTATAGATTTCTACTTTTTTTATCGAATTCCAGAAAATAAAATAAATCAATCATTTCTTTTTTAGTAAATAAAGGGGCGGTTAGAAACAAGGTAACTCCTTTGCTGATTATTCACAATACTTGGGAGGAATTTCAAGTAATGACAATGAAGTAATAACTGAAGTGCAATTTTAACAATGATGCTTTGTATTATATTTATTTATCTTTCACTGTATTTTTATTATTTTTATATATTTAATTTTATTGTTTTATATTTAAATTTCGCCGTAATTTAATTTATAGACCGGAACAAAATTAGGACATCTGTTTAGCTTGATGGTAAAACTTTTAATTTACAATTTTTAGAATAAATCTTTTGTTAATTTTCAAGGTTTCAACCAACGATGTTACTTATTGTTGCGTTGGCGTGTTCCCCAATAATTATTACTTTGTATTAAAACTGTAACATCAAATATTTTATAGTAACGAATCAGGATGGTTTAAATGAAATTCCTTAATTACGTTTAACCGTAGATTACATCGATGAAATATGTCTATTTATTTCATGGACCTGTACTAAACGAAAATAGAAATTAAAGGCTTGCCATCGTTTAAGTAACAGCGACACTAAATACGGGAGAATAAAAATTTCCATGCATCGATCTGACAGTGTTTGCTTCAGAACAGGAATCTAACTATTAATAATATAATTGTACTCCAGTTTATTCATCGAATAATCAGAATTAAATTAATAATAAAAGAAATGGCCCATTATTCACTGATTTAATTCGAAAATTATCGATTTGGATTCAATAGTTGGCTGTTTGTAGTATAATAGTCACTGCTAGATGTCACCTACTTCGTTTACAATTATTATAATGCATATGTGAGAAAAATTTGTTGATCTTAAAAACGAATCTTAGAAATTATTGTTATAAAGGCCGATTTCAATAAATAAAATACAAATGTAACGTAACGTAACGTAACGTAACAATTAACAAAATAGTAGATATCTGGGGTCAGCAACTACTGCTGCTGGCGCCATCTGTTGGACCAATTCCAATTCGATATCGACAAGTACACCACGCGATCAAAAAATAAAATGATTCAGAGTAGGCAGTCAGTGCCGGCTCAACACGGTAAGCAAACGATGCGTCGCATCGGGGCGCCTCGCGTGAAGGGCGCTCAAAATCAAAATGAAATAACAGATACTTATTATAATTTTAAAAAATGCAAGTAATAAATACTTCCTATTATAATATTTTATTGGCGCATTTTAGATTTCAGAATAGAATTTTAGTAGAGAACTTTTATTGGTACGTTTGCCAGATGTGGTAGATATTTATTTGCGGACCAGGCAGAGAAGCCGGACCAATCTAGAAATTCTCTTTTTAGTGCCGATTTTTGGTATACTGAAACCACCGCGGAAACTATATTGAAATAAAATATTTTTCTCGACGAAAGTTTTGTAAAGCTGTTCTCACTGCTTTTAGGCATGATTATAGAAATTCTTATTAAATTTTATATTGCTACCCTATAAATAACATCCTTTTCTTACTGTGAGAAATGCATTAGCAAACTCAAACAAGTAGCCCCTCTACAGTTCACAGTTTCTAAATTTTCAATTTTTAGAATTGTTAATCTCAGTTAGACTTTTTTCCTACACAGTTCTAAATCAGTTTGGAACTGTACTGCTCATGCATTGGCGTACTAAGTTTATTAATTTAATTAATTTAAAGTAATTTTAATTAATTAAGAAGCTTAATTAATCCAGTGACGTAGCTTTCATGACTTTTCAATAAATCTCAATAGTTTCCCCCCACCAAGTTCAGGGCGTTTGAAGGACTAATCAAAGATGCGAAAGAGGAAACTTTTCTTTTGTCTCGCCCAACCCATTTAAATATATTTTCAAAATTGCAGTTTTTTTTACGTTTCCATAGTCAAGACCTGTGACTAACAAAAACAATTGAAACAGTCAACAAATTATTCCCAAAAAATTAAAAAAAGCAAACTCAACCTTTGAGTATTCGAATTTTGTAAATTTGAACGGCGTTGCAGCTTTAGGAAGGCCCTATTCTTTAATTCCTGGGAGGGGGGGGGGTTGAGAAGGCCCTATCTCTTTGGGGGAGGGGAGATTTGATTTTCCATAAAGAAAGGCTAAAATTTTTAATTTTCAAGGTTGAGTGGAACAGCTTCATAATTTCTAGTAAGGTTGTAATGTAAGCTAATGAAAAAATAAAAAAAAAGTTAACAAAACACTCAATTCTTGAAATATTCAAGTTTTAAAAATTTGAGTGACGACTTTATGAGGCCCCTTTAAGGGAGGAGAGGCGGGAACTTCGAGTGGTAGGCAATTTATTTTCCATATAGTGTGTGAAATTGTCAAAACACTTAGTTTTTTGAATTGTTTAAATTTTAAAGACTTTTGAGTGTTCCAACTTTAGAAGGTCCTACCTCTTTAAGGGGGAATTTGAAATGTATAATTTATTTTTCATAACGAAAGGCTGCAATATAAATTAAAAAAATATTATTAAAAAAAGGTGAAAATACTCAATTTTTAAAGTAATAAAATTTTTAAAAAGTTGAGTTTTACGACTTTTAGAAGCTCTTGCCTTTTTAGGGGGAGGGGGTTGAAAAATTGGAGTAGGCAATTTATATTTACATTACCGGCGTCCACTAGCCTGTAATGTAATTTGATAAAAAGTAGTTAAAACACTCAATTTTTGAGTTATTTGAATTTTAAAGATTGAGTGGAATACCTTTAGAAGGTAGGGCTTTTTTAAGGGGGGATTTGCAATGTGAAACTTGTTTTCAATGTTGAAAGTCTGTAATATAAGGTAAAAAATTAGTATAAAAAAATTCAAAATACTCAATTTTTCTATATTGCCAGTTACACAATTTTAATTAATTTTCATAATTTTCATCTGGCAAGAAAACTTGATTTTATAATTGTCAATTTGTTGCCTTAGTAACATCAAACAAATATTTTAAAAATGTCACTTTTGTGGTTTTACTAGAGAATGCAATCGCTTCCTTGTATAATTTGCAAAAGATTTTCATATTTTTATCATTAATTCCTGTTCTTGTTTTTTGGGATTTTAAAATTTTCAAAAAAGGGGTAAGTTTTTTTAAAAATTTTTCAATAAACCAATTTTTTTTAAGGTACAGAGTTCTGATGAGGCCCAATAAGGCCGAAATACATGTATAAACTCTTTCCTAACATTTTCTATATTGCCAGTTACACAATTTTAATTAATTTTCATAATTTTCATCTGGCAAGAAAACTTGATTTAAAAAAAAATATATCAAAATACTCAATTTTTGAAGTGTTAAAAATGAAAAAAAAATTGAGTGATACGACTTTAGAAGGGCCTCCCTTTTTAGAGATGGAGGGGAGTTTCGAGTAAGCAATTTATATTTATATTATAAGCGTTCACTAGCCTACAATGTAAGCTAATAAAAAAATAGTTAAAACACTCAATTTTTGGGTAATTTGAGTTTTAAAGTTTGAGTTAGAGCACCTCTGAAAGGCCCTACCTTCTTAAGTGGGAATTTAAAATGTGCAATTTATATTCTATAATGAAGCTGTAATATAATACAAGCTAAAAAATTATTATAAAAAATGTCAAAATATTCAATTTTTGGGAAACATTAACGTTTCAAAAATTTGAATGATGCAACTTCAGGAGGCCACACCTCTTCAACCGATTTATATTCCTTAGTGATCGCCTGTAATATAAGCTAATAAAAATTTTTATTAAAAAAAATGTTAAAACACTTAATTTTTGAGTTATTTAAATTTTAGAGATTTGAGTGTTCCAACTTTAGGGGGCCCTACTTCCTTAAGGAGCATTTTAAATATGCAATTTGTATTCCTCAATGAAAGTCTGTAATGTAAGCTACAGCTTATGCGCTCCTATTAATAATAAAAATGCTGTGTATTTAGCAAGAGCGCATGAGCAGTACAGGTCCAAACTGATTTAGAACTGTGTGGGAACGAACCCCCATTGTTCCTACACAGTTCTAAATCATTGTGATCTCTTCCGTGCGGATACGAAACTTATTCTAAGTATTGCAATGGAATCGAAGAAAAAGTTATCTGGAGCCGAAAATCGAAAAAAAAGGCAACTAAGGAGTTAGAAAGGGAGAAACTTAGAGGACAATTAAATAAATTTCTTAAGAAGTCCGATGACAAAAAAGACGAAGAAGAAAATATCGAGCATGAATCGCAAGTTCAAATCAGTCATTCTGGATCGACAGAAAATTTGGTACAATCTACAGCAGGCCCCTCGAATTCGCAAGAACCTTCTTCGGGAGATTATCTCTTGATTTTACAAAAACAAGAACAGCCGTCTACATCAGAAGCATTCGAATTGCCCGATATTATTAGTAATGTGACTAATTTCAATTTAAGCGATCCCGCAACTATTTTTTTGTAATAATAAAACAATTCAGTGACTCGGGAAAAATTAAATTAAACATTCTCTGGGGCGCTGAAACATTCCTTGCATCGGGGCGCCAAAACCTTTAGAGCCGGCGCTGTAGGCAGTGATTTATTTCTCACCGTTTCTGAACAACAATGAACGTTTTGTGTTCCAATTAGAACATTTTGAAGCAGCTAAACTCTCGCTACTCGCTGTTAAGTACAGCTATTGAATTTGACAGACAAATATCACCAATTTTTTTTCTTTTCTTTATTCATGACCTACTCTGAATCATTTTATTTTCGATCGCATTGTATATTTTGTACATGTTTTTTAGTCACGTGGATTCTGCTCGTTTAATTACAAAATCTTGGTATAAATACACAATAAGAAAAATAACGTTCCTGAAATAAATTCTAAAATTAAATGATCTTTTTTTTATTGTCAAAGCGGTTGTTAGTTTCGGTAGAAATCGATTAAATTAAAAATTCAATAAGTAAACACCTTGAGCATAGGCAACCCGTTTAACAACGCTGTCATGCGGTACGCCTACCTACAAGGCATTACAATTTCATTAATGAGTAACGATGAAAACTTTGTTTACTGTCCTGCTATTATACCTAAATAAATGTAAGAAACCAACCAAATTATACAAAAAAATGAATAAATTGCAAAATGAAAGAAACAATGTTACAATTGTCAATAGAACAATTACAAACAAAGCAGCGCCATCTGTTGGACCAATTCAAATTCTTAATTAGTCATGTGACTTTCGACATTTGTCGCTCACTTTTAATTTACATTCATTTTTCCAATAATGCCAACTATCTAAGATGTCTATATAGTCTATTTTTAAACTAGGAAGAGTAATTTGAATTTTGCCCGCCAAAAACTGACAAAGTTATTGGGTTTTTGACAGTTTTACATAAGCCTTCAACGGAAGTTAAACGGAAAAATTAATATTTTTCATAATTCATGTGACACTTTCAGTTAGTTTTAAACTTGTAAGCTTAAACTTGTTGATAAAATTGCTTATTTGAAGAATTTGTAAACCTCCTAAGTAAGCCAAATTAATTTCTGATTTAGTATTACAGTGTCAAACTACCTACGACAGGCCGACAACTGTTACTCCTCTTAGTTTAAAAACAGACTATAGACTTAGTTTAAAAATAGACTATAGATAAATTTTTAAACTAGGAGGAGTGACAGTTGTCGGCCTGTCGTAGGTAGATTGACATTGTAATACTAAATCAGAAATAAATTTGGTTTGCTTAAGAGGTTTACAAATTCTTCAAATAACTAATTTTATCAATAGATTTGTTGACAAGTTAAAAACTGACTAATATTGTCACAAGAATTATGAAAAATGTTAAATTCTCTATTCAAATTGAAGACTTGTGTAAAACCGGCTGTCAAACACCCAATAACTTTGCCAGTTTTTGGCAGGCAAAATTCGAATTACTCCTCTTAGTTTAAAAATAGACCATAATTTAACCAGAGATGAGTTATCGGTCACATGATTTGCATCACATAATTAACATTCTTGTATAAATACGTAATAGTAAGGGCCAGTTTCATAATCGAATTTAAAGGAGCCTTTAAAATTTTTACAATAAAGTATTAAGGGCCAATTTCATAATCGAATTTAAAGGAAACTTTAAATTTAAAGTCACTTTCAGATGTAAAAACGACTGCGAAACCACATTTGTTTACACATTTGAATGTGACTTTAAATTCGATTATGAAATTGGCCTTTAATAATTCATTGTAAAAAATCTGTTTCTATAGCAATTGATTAAATAAAAATTCATTAAGTAAACATAAATACTTGAATATAGGCAACCCGTTTAACGCTTTGTCACGCGCTCTGCCTACCTACTAGGCGAAAGCGTAAATTTTTTTTTTTTACATTAATGAATGATGAAATAATATTTTTGCGCATTTTCGATTGCACTTGCTCTCGAAATTAGTCAAAAACCAGTGATTTCCTGAATAATTACATCTTTATAGTAACCCACAGTTATATACCTAATTCAATGAATCCATTGATTAGAAGACAACAAAATCAAACAAAGAGAAAAAACGATGAAAATAAATTGTGTAACAAAACAAAACGTATACAACAACAAAAAGTAAATCAAGTGCTCTTAGTTTTTAAACAAACAAACAAACAGAGCTCTTGCTGAAGGGTTATGAAATAATACATTTCTTCAATCTCCTCCATTTTTAAGCCTAATTTTATTGTACTAAAACAAAAGTGATCACAAAAGTATAACATCTGAGCTCAATACTTGCTTCCCACAAATATTCAATTCTTATTCAATTTTCAATAAGAGAGCGTGCAGTGCAAAAGCACCCGTCTCCTTCGTACTCCATTCAGAAGTGTCTCGCGCCACAGAATAAGCCCCCGGCTTGATCAACAGCTGAAAAGCAGCGGAAACTATTTTGTGTTCGTCTGTTTGAAAGCTCTCGGTGTTACAGTGTTCCAGCGATGGACTAAAAACTATTTGCACATCGTCCGCTTTGTGCCCAATTAAATTTGAATACTGCATTTGTCCTGAAACATAAATCTTTTTTTTTTTAATTGCAAGTGTAGTGGTGAAGTGTTATACGTTTCGTTAATGGCTGTCCTCGATCAAGTATGCATCTGATTGTGGCTAGTTTAGTTCCGTAATATGCCGTGTGCCATTTATCAGGTTGCAGGTTTGTTACATTTCGAAGACGGAATTTTACCCAACCTAGAAAACTCAAAAGTTTATTATATTTCGTTCTTAACTCATAAACCAGTAAAAAAGTATTAAGCGCTCACCAATGAGATACTCATTTTTACATATGTCTCCATCTCGAATTTTTATTTTATAACAACTGCTGCAATAACATAAAGGATCGTCGGTTGTAAAATAATAATCTGAAGGGAAACACAAATTGCTAAAGAATTCATTAATTTGTACATCAACAAGTACCTGGTAAAATTAACGTTTTCTTAAATTTCACGCACTCCTCCCTGTAAGTACAGGGCATATATTTTATGGGGGTGACGGGGCTCACCTTCGCGGCGTTGCTGTTTACTCCGGCATTGCTGGAGTTAGGGCTCGATAGAGGGAGTGATAGCGTGAAATTGGGTTCGGATCTTTCTTTCTCGCAGGATTCAAGATCTGCCTTCTCGTAATCAACTGTCGAAGTTGGGTTTTCACTTTCTGAATTATTTACAATTTTCACCTGGAAAATTAAACTAAAGCTCTAGGCCGGCCATTCCCATGAAACTGCTACCCAACAAGTATATACAAGAAGCAAAATCTGTTAATATTAGAAAAACATTAAACACTGCAACAAACGTGCTGGGCAAAATGTCTTCAATATATTTTATTAGCTTAGGTTAAGGGTTTCTTTTTTTTACAAGTTTGTAACCTCCTCTACAACCCACGAGAATGGTTATTTTAGAACTTCAAATATCTTCACTCAAAAGAAAAAAATTAATAAAAAGCAATGAGGAAGAAATAACGTAACGAAACAGTAAGACATCTGGCGGCAGAAATTGCAAATCAAACAGCGTCATCTGTTACTTATATGTGCTTATTAAATTTAAAATTTAGTAAGGAAACATAAATACCTTGAGTACAGGCAACCTATTCAACGACTTTGTCACGCGGTCTGCCTACCTACAAGGCGTTACAATTTTTCTTTTAAGTTTTAATGAATAAAAAGGAAAACGATGTTTACTGTCCTGCAGATATGCCTAAGTAAACATATGAAGCAAACGAAATTATACACCATCACACCCCTTTAGTTTTTTTTTTTCAATTACTAATGGCCGAATGTAAAATCCGCTTCTGCGAACGAAAAAATAAAACAGTAAGACATCTGGTGGCAATACCTACAAATAAAGCAGCGCCATCTATTGGGTCAATTCAAATTAGATATCAACAATGACACTGGGAATAACGTTAATTAAGTCAATTGATGGAGATCATGTAACTTTCGTTTTTAATTTATATTTATTTCCAATAATGCCAACTGTGTAAGATGTCTTACTAAATTGACAATAAGTTTCCTAAGCTTATGGTTCATGATCGCATAATTAACATCCTTGTATAGTATACAATAGGAAAAGATAATGTTGTTAAAATAGTTAAATGATAATTCTTTTATTATCAAAACGGCTGTTTGTTTCTGAATCAAATTAATTAAACAAAAAATTCACTAAGCAAACACGAAAACCTTAAGCATAGGCAACCCGTTTAACGACTTGTTTCGCGGTCTGCCTACCCACCAGGCGTTACAATTTTTTTTTTTTAACATTAATGAGTAGGAAAGACAAGCAATGTTTATGATTATATAAAGCAAACGAAATCAAAATTTGCAAATTACGGATTTGTTATTCAATTAAACTGTCTGCATTTTTTTAAATTTTGAATAAAATATTACACCATTAGCCTAAAACCAGCGGTCTCCAATTTTTGCCTGCCCCCTCCCCCCCTCTGAGGAATGTTTTTACAGAGACACCAAAACAAACTCATTTATACAATAATAAGAGTAAAGTGTTAGTTAGTACTTAATTACCTGCTGACATTGCCCATACAGATCAAAAATGGCATAGCACGACTGACCAACAGGAGGTATCCATGGCAATATTTCTTCCCCTACATCATCTACAAACAATTGCACCCCGACTTCCGTTAACATAACACCAACTTTAGAATCCTTCTTGAGTGAATTTAATTTCTGGCCATATGTTGATAAAGCCTGAAGCAGATGTCTTTAATAGGACACACAATTACCCGCAGACATTACCTTGATGCCATTTATAGAAATCCAGTCGTTGGCAACTATACAACAAGTACCTTTTAAAGCGAGGGCCGTTCCAGGTAGGTTTAGTCTTTCCGGCGAGCAGCACATGACTGCAACCATCAACGAAGATTGCCACCTCATGTCTTGCTGCTCTACGATGACCTGAATCATTTTATTAACCACGAGGGCAGATTGCACCATAACCAGACCTTGGTTATACGAAGCAACTCGCCTTGCCACGTTCTTTTCACACAAAATCTCGATGTTACGGCCATGATTTTCATGAAACTCTAACTTGATATTTTCACAGTGGGTTTGTTCTTCGGCAGATGCTATCGGTGCCGTTAGAGTGTTTTGATCTAACGCATTCTCAAGACTGTCTTGAAGGGGCGCGCTCGCCAACAACGACGTGGGTACTTTACAACTAGTAACGTGGATACTTGAGCAAGATCCTTTCAGTTCAACAGCTACGTAAAGGATTTCAGGAAGTTGCGGGAAGTTGACGGCGAGTTCTTCTCCGTTTATGAATGCCCTGAGGCCCCCCTCGTGCGTTAGTAAAAATCCAATGCGATCCCCGCTGCGCAGCCAATGTAAACTGGGGGCAAACATTTGGAATACTTTGTTTCTCCAATATAATTCGTTACCTAAAAATTGTTTTTTGGTAATTTTTTTGTTCAACTTAAACAAATGTTGTGCCACCTGTGAGATAACAGCTTTCGAATGGCATGGCATTCACACAGGGGTTCGGTAGTGTCGGAGTAACTCCGATGGCTAAAGAGCCAGCGAGATAGGGAACCAATGAGACTATGGCCACTTCGAAGAGCTCATCTTGCACGAGAGGTGTGGCGCTGTAAATTACACACTGGTGAACATCACGAGCCCTCGTTGCCATACGTCCATTTTCTGATAGAGTCAACCCTTTACTGTGAGTTTCTAGAAATCTGCAACGTTACATTTTACATCACATTTGAAAACAACACAAATTTGATATTGGTTCTCATTATAAAAAAAGAAAATTATCTATAAAACAAAACTGACAGAAATTAATACCTGTGTAAATCTGCTTCAATGTGTGGTTGTGCTAAAGTAATAGCTTGCAAAGAAGCCGCAGTTTCAGATCTGGGGCACGTTTCGATTTGGGCTGCGGCAATCGGTGCCAAGGGCGAAGCGCAAGGAATACTAACTTGCGCACACTGTCCGTACAAATCAATCACAGCGAAGATATTACTATGTGAAACGACACAGGCTATCCCCTGCGGCACGCCATTCTTATAAAACTCCAAATTCTTATCGGAGTTTCGCATAACACCAACTCTGATTCCAGCTCTTAACGTATCGAGGTCCAAAGAGTAATTGCTTTTGATGGTTGCACCATTTTCCATCACCGATGAACCGCTCAACATCCAAGTGTCACGGGATAGATCAGTGGCGGTGCTTGGCAAGTCGATGTCGTCAGGTCGGACTGCAGTTACACCCAGTTCTATACTGCCAGACCATCGATCGACCATTGTGTCTAAACTCACTTCAAATAATTCACCATCTCGTAGCGGCCTGTTTGAAAATACTATGCCATCATTGAATTCGGCCAGTGGTCGGGGGCGTAATGCTGTTAGTCCATTGTTTGTTATACGGGCATTTTTGCCATGCACATGATGGAAACGCAGATCACTTAAACAAAATTTAATATGAAACAAAGGTTTCCATCTCCAGTTATAATACAGGCTGAAGATTGATTGTCAGTCACATTCAGAAATATCATTAATTATTGTGGAAAAGATTAAAAAGTATTTATTAAATGGTGAATGTGATTATGACCTACCTGTACAGAGTGGTGTTTGATAAACTAGAATTAATAGTGTCAGGTGATCCATAATCAACTTCATCAACAATAGTTGCTTCTACTGCTTGACCATACAAATCTGAAGCAGAAGTTAAATGATAATTTAAACTGGTTATTTCTTTTTAATTTTATTTCTATTTAAATACCTCAAGGCGTTTTTAATTGAGACAAACAGTAGTTAATTAAGAGCAAAAAAGTTTTTTTTTTATTTCTCCCAAAGAATAGTTCAAGTAGATCATTGAATTAGTACATACCTATAACTCCATAAACACATTCTGCAACATTAGAAGCTGCAATGCCTTGATCTACCCCGTTAACAAAAAAATGCAAGTTGCCATTTTCCTTCCTGATAACACCGACACGATCACCAACTTGCAATCGATCCAAATTAACACCATACTGTTCCAAAACCGTAGTTCCATTATGCATAATGCCGCTTCCAGTCATCATCCAAGTTCCAGACCGTACATTCGTCATGGTGAACGGAAACTCCAGATCAGTAGGACTATGAGTTGTGACACCGATTTCTATAGACCCTGCCCATTTGGTCACCACACGATCCAGCCTCACCTCAAACATTTCACCTGGCTTTAAAGGCCTCGCCGTCAAGACGACCCCATTATTAAAATCATCGGAGGCATTTGGTCTATGAGCGGTCCTTCCATTGTTGATAACTTCGGCATGGGTCCCACAATTATGATGAAAAGTAAGACGGTCGTAATAATCCGGTAATGGATGCGGCTCAGTTAGTATTTGATTGCCCCGGATGATACGCCTCGTCATTAAATTTTGTTCTTCTCTTTCATCTCTCTCTACAATCGACACCTGAAAAGTAAGTGGGTTGCTTCAAGGCTTCCAAATATGTATTACATACCTTGATTGTCATACCGTAAAGATCAATAACGCCCCAGACAGTCGTAGGAACTCGCTGCGCAGCAACTCCCTGATCCAACCCATTAATAAAATAGTGCAAGTTCCCATCAGGCTTTCGCATCATCCCAACCCGATCTCCCTCGCTTAATTCATCCAAATTAAAATCGCCGTATTCCCTTCTCGTCCCCTTTCCGTTCGTTAAAATACCGCAGCCAGACATCATGATAGTGCCACTCCTCATGTTCGTCATCGTTGCAGGAAATACAAGGGTAGTAGGGTTGTGAGTTGTGATTCCCATCTGCAAATAACTATTTTAACAATTAAAAGTTTTTATAAGATGTTTGTTTACCTCGATGCTTCCACTCCATTTATCCACGAGACGATCGATCCTTATCTCGAATAATTCTCCGTCGTTTAGAGGCCTGTGCGTCATAACAACCCCGTTGTTAAACTCGTCTAGGGGCCTTCGCCTTTCTGCCGTCCTCTGTTCATTGGATAGCTTTACTAAGGAGCCACAGCGCTCGTGAAAGCGCAGTTTATCTGGACGAATGCTTTCTTCTGGTAAGTTTAAGCTGGAGGTTAACATAAACTTGTTAAAATTCGAAAAAATAAAGAGTAAGTTAATGTGAACCTACCTTACATTCATGTCCATTCGAATATCCAAACTGTTGCTACTGCTGAGACTTAGCTCACTCAAATCACCCCCCAAAGTCACATTTAGTACGTCGTTATCAATACCAAGTACCGAGCTGCCACTCAAACAATCATCGTTATTGTGTTCCTTCGCTGATGGACTCGTTATGCTGACTTGCACACATTTGCCGTACAAATCAACAACGGCGTACAAAACTGCTGGTAGCCCTTCAACAGCTACACCTTGAGATTCCCCGTTAATCGTAAATATCAGGTCTCCCTAATGTAACAAATAATTAATTAATTGCCTTCGGTGTTTTTAAATTTACCTCGGATGTTCTCATAAGCCCCACACGATCGTCTTGGCCTAACTTATCTAAATCGATTCCGTATCTTTCTACTAATAATGCTCCGTCTTTTAGTATGGAATTGCCGGCCATAATCTGTAAAAAAATCGTTTAGGTTTTTACAAATTTAATAATTAACTTTAAATAAGGAAGTGAAAGTTGAGATCGGAACAGATTAAGTAAGCCTGTGGAAGACAGGAATGAACTGGATCTCTAATAAATTGGCTACCAGGAGACAATGGTGGTCCAACCACAACTAACATTAGAGGAAGTCCACTTCATCAGGTACATGGAGGCCTCTTGCCATGGGCCCCAGTCAGTTAGTTATGATTGAATTTGAATAAACTTACCCAAGAGCCATTCTGTAATTTTGATGCACATGGTGGGAACTCAAACTGTAACGGAGGGCACTCAGTAACACCAATTTCCAAACTTCCAGACCATGAATTTACCTTAAACGTCGAGCTTGTTTTGTACAAATCAAAATCAGGTAATTAAAAACTTACCTTCCTGTCAATTTTAATTTCAAACAGAACATCGTTTACCAGAGGCTCCGCGGATATAACAATCCCATGATCGAACTCACTGTCGTTTCTGACCGCCGTGTAATTGTCGTTTAACAACGTTATTCTTTCGCCGCACCGAAAATGGAAGTATGCCATTTCGTTTGGCGGTGAAATTCTGTTTTATTTACATTGAATCGGTTCCGAACGAACGGAAGTAAACAATCAATACACAACCGCGCCGCATTGACGTTTGATTGTCACTCGTTTGTCATGCGCATCGTCAGTGTTGCCAATAGTAAAACTTTCAAGTTTCAAGATATCAATTTTTTTTTAATTTATGAAAGTATTTATTCACAAATGAAAGCAATTAATGCATGTAATGAAGGAAGGAAAAATAAAATTAATTAATTAGATTTAATAAAATAATGCGTGGCTGTTCAAGCAAAACAACAGCAGTCTGAAATGCTTTGGCTTATTGAATGTAGGAACGTCATTGCCGATATGAGCCGAATGTTCACGTTTTTTAAACCGCGTTTTTTAAAGTTCGCGTTTATTTTTCTTTATGATTATTTAATCATTATTCATTTACACAAAGGTTTTTTATAAACTTAATTTTTTTTTTGATGGATGAAGACAAGGAAAAAAAATAACACTGAATGAAATGTTAAAGGAATACCTAGTAGCTCATATATACGGGGTAGTTCATGTATTGCATTTAAAGTTTTGTTAATCAAATTATCGTTTGTCACAATTTGGTTGTCAATTGTAGAATACAATTTTCAAATCCATTACGAAACAAACAATAAACCACATTTAGATATAATGCGTTGAAAAAAATTAGAAAAACATGGAAAAAGTACACAATGATCCAAAAATAACAGCACAAAATTGAAACCAACATAACCTAAAAATAAAAGTCCCATTTACAAGATATGGTAACTAACAGAAGTCAGGTTTCAATGGTGTAACTTTAGTTACTCATTACAAAAGTGAAAGTACTTTAGTTAATATCCTTTATTGAGTTGAAATAAGTACTGTCAGTGCCGCTACTTTAATTTATGGGTAGTTACTATGAAAAAAATATAGAAAAAACATCTTCCAATAATGGAGGACTGCATCAGGCTCGATTCTTGAACCGTAAGGAAAGGTTCGTATGCGAAAATGACATCAAAATCACGTAAACTCTCGTATAAACCTATACGAAACCTGAGAACATTGTGCCATTTTTGCATACGAATCTTTTCGTACGGTTCGAGTAATATCTACTAGTAATAGACAATAAAAAATCTTTAACTTCCGGTTTACTTGGAAATTACGCTAAAGTTCTTGCTTAATAGGCATTGCAACAACAAAAAATTATTAAAAAAAAAAACAGGTTATTACAATCATTACAAAACGATGAGTGGTTAGTACACAGTGTTTTTTTTTTAATTTAGCGTCAAAGTTGACAATAAAAACTTAATTGTGAACCATCACCATCATGACAGTTGTCAATTTGACATTTGAATTTGCCGTTCCTAACCTTGCTTTTGAAGTTTCGAACTCAACAGTACGATAAGACGACACAAGAATGTGATGTATTGTAATAAACGAAAAAAGACGCTAAGAATGAGATCTATTGTAACGAAACGAAAAACGAAAAAAGAAAAGAAAATTTACAGCAAATAATCGAAATTGTGGTATGTTCACAGCAAGCACCCTGTCACGGCCAACTTCGATTTCGACGCCAAATTTAAAAGAATTATTTGATAAAAAGAAAACGTCACTCACTGTAATCTGAAACGTTCTGCAGTAGTGCCAACTAAATCGCCAATCAACTATTACACGCGAAGAATTGTATTTCTGAAACGAAAGACAAATTATAATTTAAAAAATCTAAAGACAAATTATAATTAAAAAAAAATAATTCAAATGCAATTACATAGTATATGAGATATTAATCGTACAGATTGCTCTCAGATCTGTTTTAATAAAAGCGAGGAATTCATTCTGCAAATTATATTAAATAATTAAAATATATATAGGGTGTTTTCCGAAGTGTGGCTGAAAGCAGAACCTTGGTATTTACATGCACTGACTATACGATTGAATACTTTTTTTGCTCAAAAACAAATTTAATATGTATTCTGCTCTGGTCTCAGCGACACTAGTTTAAAAAATTTCTTTAAATAAATTATTAAAAACAAAAACATAATAATTCTTAGAAAAACTCGTTTTGGTTTTAATTATTAAATTTGAAACGAAAAAAACTAACATCAACAACTAAGGGGAAACTGTCACAATTGTCAAAACGTATAAAAAACTAGAATAAATTCAAAATCAGTAGCGCGTATAAATTTTCAGTAATTTATCAAACTGTTTTTTATTTTAAAATGAACACAAAAAAAGAAACAAATCTGCCAATTTTTTTAGATTTGTTTCATATTGCATCCATGTTTATTTTCAGCGACACTTCCAAAAAAACACCCAGTATATTGAATACATTTATGTAATAAATTAAAAAACCAAATGCATATTATTTTCAATAACTAAAAGATTGTAAAGTTACTTTTGTGAGGAATATTAATTTTTTTAACAGTTAAGGGCCGTTTTCACGACGATAGTACTCTCATGAAAGTACTACCACGAAAGTGAGCTTGATAATTCCGATAAGAGATAAGAGTTAAGTTATTTACACGATGAAGTTTCTATGAATAATTGCTTTCATGACAGCATCTTTCACAAAAACTATCATCATGAAAACCAAACCTCTACAGCAACTGCGTAAAATAAATAAAAAAGAAGAAGAAAATTGCAATTCGTAATACGTTCCAAAATAAGCTACTTGCGCAATCAGAAATTACTGTAAATACATTCTACTTAAAAATAATAATAAATATTATGAAGGCGACTTCCAATTATAACTTTGTAAATAGAGTAGGTAAATAATAATAATTAATAAATTGTTACTATACACACTGTACAGGGTGGCCCAACGATGCGTATTTCTTCTATAAAGCCTAGGGCAAAAAAATTAAGAAAAAAATCGATAAAGAAATTTATACTAGGCAATACGCGGCATATTGTAAAATTATTTTCAATTATACAGAGTGATCAGAAAAATAGGACTTTGGCCCTAAAAATATCGCGTTAAATTTTCGTTGATCTGTGTTATCTCAGTAATCAGAAATTCATATCCAAACTAACTGAATTTTTGAAGAATTTTTTAAGAAAAAAAATTATTTTACGAAATTAGTTCAATGAAATCTATATATATTTATGCCATTATAATCAGCTCACTGCGGCGCATCCAAATATCTAAAAATATATAGGGTGTTCCGTTTAAAAAAAAATTGATTTCCACGAACCGCCATTTTTCTGATCACTCTGTATAATTGAAAATAATTTTACAATATGCCGCGTATTGTCTAGTATAAATTTCTTTATCGATTTTTTTCTTAATTTTTATGCTATAGGCCTCACAGAAGAAATACGCATCGTTGGGCCGTACAATTAAAATTGAAAAAGTAGTAACTGTAAATGGTTCAAATTGAACACCCGATATACAGTGGATTTTGCTTAGTATGACCACATACAGTATGAGCATAAATGATTGAGGACAAGTTGAATTTCCCGCGTCTCTATCTAGTGATTTTTACTCCTTGTGTTTGGCCGTCCTGAAAATAAATTAATTTTTGTTCAGTGTCGGGATCTTTTCAGAGCCAACGTTTGCATACATATTGCAATTAGGTATTTAAAATCATCAAATTAATTCGTAATTAATTACCAGGCTATTTTATTGAGTAATAATCTCGTTATCCACATTGGAACCCAGTGCACGCCTATACATTTGACCAACTTTAGAAAAATATTGAAAGGCGGGAAATTCAACTTGTCCTCAATTATTTATGCTCATAGTGTACATACCGGGTGAGTCATTTAACTTGGAATTGTCAAATATCTACAGAAAAAAGCATCTTATGGAAAATGTACGAATTAAAAAGTTAATTATTCTGCAGGAGTTAGAAGAAAAAATGGTATTCTTTATTGCAAAGGCACTGCAGAATCGAATGTACTGGTTTTCAATAGAAGAAATCAGAAAATCGAAATTTCGTCGATTGCAGCGCCATCTATCATGAATTTCAAAAAATGTTTCCCGTCCGAATCTGCAATAAAAATGGGGGGGTTTCTATTTAAGACTTGAAAGTTATCTTGAAACATCTTAGCAAGAACTTCTGCAATACGAATTTAAAAAAAAACAAAAATTATTGAATAAGAAAAATGCATCACTACCAGTTCTTGAATTGGTGATGTCAGCTCAAACTATAACAAAACGGAATTGTTCATGTTTTGTACAAAATGGCCGACAATTTGATACTTCATGTAATTTTTGGGCAATTTCGATTACATTAGTATTTATTCGTTATAGCTTCGTTATATTTATTAAAAATAAAGTAATATTTTTTCATGGCTCATTGAATCTCTAAAAAATATTTAGTTATCATCATCCACAGCCTACTTGAATGCTGCAATAACCATCAAAATTTTAATTAAAACATGAAAGCTCTACAATTCAAAAATCTTTTGAATAAAATATCAAGTGTCTTATATTTTTTAAATAGAATTTTATGCTCTTTTCATAAATGTAAAAATATATAGTGTGTTCCATATAAAAAATCAAAGTTCTAACTAATATCTCAAATATTGAGCACTTTGGAAAGAGATAACTTGGTGCAATGAATTCTACATGAAAAAATGCCTTAAAGAAGTCTTTAGAGAAATCAAAAATTTTCATAAATAAAAAAGTTATGAAGGTTTTTAAAAATCGTAGAATTTTGAAAAACGCCCTGTAGCTCCCAAGCGGTATAAGATACCAAAATGAGGTCTTCACCATTAATTTTTTTCTTAAAAATAGAGCTCCAGGAACTGTGGTTTTCTTCTAATTCTTCTAAAAATAGTGTCGAATTTGGCCCAACCCCTGTACATTTCTCGAAAAGCTTTTTAGATCAAATTTACTCTGAATTGTTTAGCGTTTTGCATTGAAATAATTAAAAAAAAAACACATAAAGCAAGTGTGTAAATATTAACAAATATTGTATTTACAGCTAACGCCTTTTGTCACAATAATTCACGTCTTCCTCGCTTATAATCACGTTCGGTCGGCTAAATTCAATTGATTTATAAATATTTGGATCAAGTTCTTACCATCACATCACATTTATAAACAATAACTTAATGTTTCTAGGCACTGCATGAATACACTTCGACGTAAGAAACGGCACTGTTAAATAAAAAAACAAAGGAGGAATGCTAGGCAGGCAGTTTTTTTCTTAATTTTTTTTGTTACCTAATAAGAGTGACTCATCTATGAAATTAAAACACTGAATAGAATGGAATATTGATACAAACTTGAAGTTACTTTGACTTTTGCTTCATAATTAAACGCGGAAATTAGATATGGATTTAGAAAAAAAATTATAAAGTTTTTTTAAATGAAATGAAAATTCAAATACAGGCCGATAAAACAGTTGGCTGCGTGAACTTCGCGCGTTAGCGTGCAGATGTCGCTTCCCATCGACCATTGACGTAATGTGACAGTAATTGACGTTTCGCTCCCCCGTAAGAGTATACATATGTGTGATGTCGATTTCGTTCGCGTTTTTCTCAAGAAATATGGCAGTTGTGGTCGATTTTCAGTGTCAGACTTTCCAAAACTAACCAGGCAGTGGTGCGCGCTAACAAAAAAAAGTGAAACCCCAGTCTTAAGTCGATTGAACAGGGAGGGTGTTTAAGCCCCCGTGTTTGCATGGTAGGTTCATGTTAAATAAGTCACATCAGTAAATTATGAGAGACAAGAACCGCGCCGAGTTTTTTCCAAAGATAAAAGCGCACAGCGTTTGTAAAACGCGGCGGAAAGTTAGGAAAAAGTCAGGTAGGGGGTAGAGAGTTTGTATTGAGTGTGGTTTGACGGCTAATAATCATTTAAGATTGCTTAGGATTTAAAGTTTTTTTTTTTTTAATCTTACTAAGGTGTTATTTACATTTATAATAACTCGTGCCAATTTATTGCAATTAATTACAGTAACGTAAGTGGTTATGTCAAAATTTTTTTTTTATAAATCTGCACTCGGCTAAAGATATTTCCAACAGCATTTATTTATGCACCGGCAAATAAAATATAAAATAGCTATTTACGTTAGATTCATTGCATGGAAATGATGGAACACATTCTCTTGGAAAAACATAAAAGATTTCAAAATAATAAAACAAGGAGAAGAGGAATGTACAAAGTTTTAAATCCTTTTTGATTTTAACCCCGCTTGATTGATTGGTTTTAAACTTACAGATCAAAACTGTTTGGGATTATTATTCTAAGTCTGTCTGTGTTTTATTACAGTATTAAAAATGCTAGCTGTGATGGATTCACGACAAACTGCTGGTCCTAGCAGTACCAACAACACGGCACCCACGACGCCGGAGACCTCCCCGACAAGGGCCGAGGATTTCCTCGCTTCGGGTAGAACAGGCCGCCGAAACGCCTTGCCAGATATACTATCAGACCACGCTCTAGTCACAAGTTCCGACTTGCCATCCCGTCTGCAAGCCCTTTCCACATCGGAAAGGAAGCAAGACGGGCCTAAAGACCAGGCAGGTCCGAGTAACAGGTGAACGCTCAACAGTCTGCAGTACCCAAACGTATCTTAGTCGTTTTCGCATGCGTAGAGTCTTATTTGTTGAGGCAAATTGCTCGGTGAAAGTACGGAACATGTTGTGTTAAGAGGAGTTTTGCAATAGCCGTAAGAAAATCCTGATGTGACTGACAACAGCCGCCCGGAATTCAATTTTGTACTTAGATTTAGAATTTCTAATAATAATGTAGAAGACATCTTTAAATGTTACTAATTTGTTCGATGATGTTTTCTTTTAAGGCCAACAAAATGGAATTAATGGAAGTTCTAGGAAGACAGTTATTTTATTATTAATGTTACTTTGATGCACTCTATTATCACAGCGAGTTCATCATATTTAATCATGGGTTAATCAAAGCACAGAATTATCGAAAGTAAAGTAAATACCTGTCAGATATACAAAATCAGATTGTAAATATAAGCACCGCGGTGAATTAACGGAAATAAAATCAATAGGATTAAACCAATTCATATTTGCAGAGTGATGAGTGCTTGAATGGGAATAAAATTGGTCTAATTGATTTACTGGGGTTAATTTTATTTTGTTGGATTCTCTCAATGGCCTAAAACTGAAAGAAAATATTAATTAATTAAAAAATTGTAGCTCAATTAAGAACGTTTCTTCACTTCAGTTGGAGGCGCTCGGTGCATTTCAACCAAGCGCCTCAAAGAAAAGTAAAGAAGCTTTTAACTGCAGTTACATCGATGGATGTCTTAAATAATTATGCTTCTAATTGTTTGCAACTTTTATTTTAGAAGCCAAAACCTGTAAGTAGATAACTTTTCAATTTGTGGTTACGTTTATTTATATTTACGTATGTAAAACCACATGTATGTGTTTTAAAAATCAGTTCAATTAATTTAGGGCAATTTTTAAAAAATTATTAAATCAATGTATAAGAGTTAGATTATTTTATACAATTTTAATATTATTACTGTTTGTAAAGTTAATTATTTAGAATGTGACCACGCGCACACATATGCATGTTTTCACCCTGATCTTTAAATTAAAATCCGAGAAACACAGTGTGATCTGTAGATTATGTCCAATTAATCAATGTCAAATTAACCGTTTTGTACTGTATTAATTTAAAACTGACAGCATTGGAAATTTCCTGCTCAAAAAAAAAAACTGGCCTAGATTGCACAAAGTTGCATACCTTGAGGTTCTTAATGTAGGACACTATGAATTGCATAACTTAAAAGAGTGTAGTCCCCCCACACGCTATTTTGCAAAACTTATGTGTTAAGATAATGGCAATTGTGATATTAATAATTTATTCGTCGTTAGGCACTTATTTATTTCAACTTCACGTAGTAATTTTATTTTAGGTAGAGAACACCTAGTTTAGAGTAAATTATTTGCAAAGTATTAATAGCACTATTCGAAAAGTATTAGCAAGTTTTAGTAAAGGGGTAGATCAGTAAAAAAAATTTACAATTCTAAGCGAGTAAATTTTTTTTCTGAACAACCCCCATAGTATTATTTTAGTTAAATACATAGATGATCTGTTGTTCTATTTATATAATGTAATTTAGGTCCGGTTCATTCATCACAAATTAATTTTAACTATCAGTTTATTCCCATAGTAGAAATTCAATTCAATTCAATTGTTCTTATGGCAATGAGCTTAAGTTAAAGTAAACTTGTTATGAAATTGATTGGGGCCTTAATGGAGATTGCGTGAACGTTAATCTAGGAAGGCTCGAGTTTAAACCGAAACAAAGTTTGTAAAATGCCATTACAAAGTACAAGTTCTGTCAATATCTACTATGTAATTAATAATTTTAATTCTAGCAAACTTTCACAAATTGTAACGTTGTGTGTAGGTTGCGCAGTCATTGTGTCAAATGGCTTTCCGAAATCGAGGTTCATTTCTTGCAGCCGACACAAAATCTTAAGTCGTGCGCACTATGAATTTCGATCTTAATACAGTTTTTGTAACGAACAATACAAAATTAATAAACGTTTCACACTTTGCCTACATTTTTTCTTTGTACAAATCACTCCTATTTTTTTTTTTAAATCATTTAAATCCCCTCAATGTATTTTTTTATTCACTCACACAAAATATTCCGCAATGATTTAAGGTATTAATAGAGGTCATCGAAAAAAAAATCATTTCGAAATTTTTATTTTTATAAACCTGAAGTTACTGCACGTTGAGTAACTTTTTCAAGTTGCCCTCGGTGGTTTTCATGTTGGGATTTAAATGCAGAGCTTTTTTGTACATTTCCCTTGCTTTCTCCGTTTTGCCCCAGCGATGATATAAAACACCTAAAAAAATAAGTCGGCATAAAATTATTAAATACAAAAAATGCAATTATACAGCTGAATTATTTATATCAGGGATCTTCCTTATTGCATGTACAAAAAAAATTAATTTCAAATTTCGCGCCGACGGAAATTAAAGTGTCACTAAATTCACATAGATGGCGCCACACAATTTCGAGTTTTTTCATGACAAAACCTAGAGCTATCGTATTCATTCAATTTTATTTTAATATAAATTGCTAGATCAGAAGAAAAAACAATCAAGTACTGAATTAAATCAACAAAAAAGAACAAAAGAACGACAATTCTCGTTTGGCGGAGAGTAATAAAAATACCGAGCGATTTTTTAAATTTTTTATCAACTCTTGTCATGAAATCTAGACGGCATGTCTTAGCTTAAGTGAAAAGTACGTCATTGCACTGTTTTACAGTATAGCTAAGATATGCTGTCCAAATTCCATGGCATGAATTGATAAAATATTTTAAAAATCACCCGGTATAAATGAAATTGCGCGCGGACGGAAATTAAAGTGTCACTTAATTCACGTAGATGGCGCCACACGATTTTGAGTTTTTTCTTCAATGGCAGAACCTAAAGTTGTGCTAAAGCTATCATACAGTGTTGCCAATTCGTGAGAATTTTCCCTTAAATTTGCATAAAGGGAAATTTCTTGAGAAAAAGGGGAATTTTTGAAGATGTAATAACTTCAATTTTAAGGCAAACCTCGACAAAAATGCATAAAAATAGAGAATTTGAGAGAAAAAAATATGCAGAAATGAGAATTTTTGTCCACACGTGAGGGAAAGACGACAATAGTTGGCAACACTGCTACTGTAATCATTCAATTTTTTATGTTACCTTATCGGTAATGTAAATTATTTTTTTAATAAAAATTAGATGTACAACCGTGCGCAGCTTAAGTGCTACAACTGGACAGTTCTGTGAGCTTTCTACAACAAGGTATTAAGGGTGAGATTTGCGTGCTGGAGGTTAATTTTAGGCGCGCATGGCTGTACCTATATTTAATTAGAATTTTCTGATTAATTTGATATCAAATATCTACACATCATTTTCTCTTTTGTTAATAAAATAGTGTTTCCAATTTTATTTTATTATTTATTAGGAAAACTGACGTCACTGAATGTGACGATCGGGGGAGATGAGAGGTGCATACTAAAGTCTTTGTTCCATCATTATCATTGGAAGTTTAATTTACCGATTGTCTTTTGTTTTATCCCTTTCTCTGTAATTGTAAATCTTCCTTTTTTCTTCACATATTTTTCTTTTGTTTTTCTCCAGAAATTCTATAATTTTACCGTGAAATATGTCGTTTGCTCATCTTCAATTTTTTTTTAATAAAAATTCTTTACCATTTCATTTTCAAATTGCCGATCGCCTTTTGTTTTCTTAACTGAAACGTCCTTTGTTCTTCTTTTCTTCATTGGAAGAGTTCAATATACCGATCATCTTTTGTTTTCTATCTCCGTCATTGTAATTGAATCATTTTTCTTCACAATGGCTTTTTCTATTTCCCTCTCACGTATATCTTGAATTTGTCGATCGTGTTTTGTTATTTTTTCAATGAAATTTAGAAATTCCTTTGTTTTCCTTTTCTCAATTTTTCACTCAATTGGCCTATCGCCTTTTGCTTTTATTTCCAGAAATCTTTTTATTATATCAACATATCAGTGTGTGTATCATTTACATATTTTTCTTTTTGCCAATTTAGAAAGGATATTGTTCCTGCATTTTCCTTTTTTTTTGTTTGTTTCCGACAACAACTGTTAAAACAGTAAAAATAATTAAACATCTGAACGAAAACTTAAAGCAAAATCCATTATGTTGGCAATATAGGTAGCATTCAAAAATTACCGATAACAAAGGAATGTTACCTTGTTGGTAACACTGGAAACGTGGTAAAATTACCGACTTACAATTCTATAGAGTGGTCAAGAATCACTGTTTGAGTTGGTAGTGCTGAATTTTATTTTTAAATGGTACCGCTAGAGTAACAACTGTTGATGATTTGACACTGACAGCCGTTACATTTCAATTTCAAATTAATTCTTAATCACATAACCTACAATCTTGTCGCTGTTCAGGTTATGTCAAAGAAACCCACAAAATATACACGAAGATACAGGAAGATCGAAATTAACTGTCCTGATCCTGCACTGCTTTCCACGAGTTTGATATCGATATTTACATCTAATTATTAAAATGAAGCTAGGGAGATCTGGGGAAGTTACTAGATATCCCAAGATTATGTTGATAGTTCATTCGTCAAAATGGGTTTATTTCACTGTAACAATAATTATATTCTTTATTAGGTTAGGTTCTATGCACGTCACTACTTTTCGTTCTAACCTTCAAGTGATAGATGTAAATATTGATATCAAGCTTACGGAAACTATTGTAGAATCAGGACGATCAATTTCGATCTCCCTGTATATCCAATTGCAATGTTGCAAACAGCCGAATAAAAAATGCTCTTGATTGTATTGCCAACTCAAACAATTATTCTTAACCGCTTTGTACAATGACGTCGGAAATGATTTCAAGCTTTGTTTTCCTGTATTCCTTGGCAATACTGAGGAAAGTGAGGTCACTATTTCAAGTTGGCATGTATTTATCATTGGCTGTAAGTGTCTTGTTGTGTTTAACCACAGATAATAGAACTAGACAGATGGCTCATCAAATGTTTTAAATTTGACGCTCCAATTTGGAGACAAACTCGGTGTTAGTTTGGAGACAACGCAACAAATATGTGGTGGCGCTACTATTACAATAGCAGAGTGGAAAACCGAAACCTGTAAATATAAGTAATACTTAAACAAACTCTATAACTAAGAGGTGTGATGCAAAGTTTAAAAGGATAATTAACAGCATATTATAATCGTACGTCACATTATCGTGTCTTGGCCCCATTTTAAAAGTATTTCTGTGTTACTTCAAAGAGACATCTAGCGATAGGTGAGCCAATTGAGATTTGGAATTAGCAAATGGTTTGTGCCAAATATTCGATTTTCGAATTTGTACATACAAGTGACATCTATCGTGCATTTGACAAACAATTTTTAGAGCGTCCATTCGTTCCTATCTCGTTGGCTATCTGGAGAGATCTATTATCTGTGGTTTAACCAAGTATTCCCATATGTAAATTATGATGCTTTTGTAAAGCGCAAGCATTACATTTTCTAACGTTTTAACACAAAGCATTGTTACCAACAGAGTACATTGAGTTGCCTACACGACGGAGTTACGCGAGTTGACATCATTCCTGATGTTTATGGAGTATTTTAAATCATAAAAAGAAAATCCAATAACTTGCAGTAGTTTTCAAGGAAAAAAAAAGGTTCTAAAATTGATGAAACCAAATAAGAAAAAAAATACTCCTATGTTATTAGAAACCCAAAACCTTTTTCTCAAATTCAATTGAACTTGCGATGTTTTCAAGTTGTTGATGTTTCAATAAATCAATCCAAAAGAAAAATAAACAAATAATAATGATAATGATAATAGTAAAGAATTCTTCGCCGATTATCGAAATAATATTGGGTACAAATACCGAGTGATTTAAAATTTTTTTTATCAACTCTTGCCAGGGACTTGGACGGCATGTCTTAGCTTCACTGTAAAACAGCATCAACGAGTGCAATAACGTACTTTTCACTCAAGCTAAGACATGCCCTGCAAATTTCATGGCAAGAGTTGATAAAAAAAAATTAAAAATCACCCGGTATCATTGCACCACGCCGCTCGCGTTTCTCGGCTTCACGAAATTTCGAAGGCTGAAATAAAATATAAAATTCCGCCCAGTATTTATCATCCATTAATAACTTAAAAAGTAATGGAAATTGATTGAGCAACTTCTTGAAGCAACTCACCTAAATTGGAGTAATACAAAGCATTATCCGGATTAAAATTAAGTGCTTCCAGAAAATGCTTCTCAGCCTTCTCAAACTGCTTCAGCTTGCCCAGCGTATTCGCTATGCTGAAATGCAAGGCGGGAGACTTCGGATTGTGCATGAGGGCGATCTTTCCCAATTCCAACACCTCGTTGTAACGATACAAACTATCGAGCAAAACCAGACTATTGCTCCACGCAGCTGTGTGAGTGGGACGGTAAGCTACCGCTTTCTCCCACGACTTTAAAGCGTCTTCGTTTTGTTTTAAATCCAAATACTAAACCAACAAAAACTACATATCTTTAATACTTTTTTTTTTGAGATTTTATTAGACATACCAAGTTTCCCAAATTATAATAGCAGTCTGGATATTTAGGCCGGAAAGAAATCGCCTTCAAATAGCACTCCTCGGCTTCACCAGACTGGTTCAAATTCGTCAGCACAATTCCCAAATTCATCCAGGCTGCAGCAAAATTTGGTCTGAAAGCAGTTGCAGAAAGAAGAAAATTACAGGCTCAGAAATGGCGTACCTTATCTGCAAAGCTTTGCGTAATAAAACCTCGGCTTCTTCAAAGAGCCTGTCTTCGCGTAGTAAATTAGCCAAGTTATTCATAGCCTGCTCGTAGCTTGGATTTAGTTCGATGGCCTTCCTGTATTCGGCGTGGGCCAAGTTTTTATCACTTTGATCAGCTGCGACTTTTGCTATGTTGTAATGGACTTTGGCATTTAATGGACAAACAGAGAGAGCAGACCTGAATAGCTTTTCCTCTGTTGTCCAATCGAAATTCCTTTGTATCGTATGGAAGGCAAAAATTAGGCATAAAATATAAAAGCCGACGTACACCTAAAAGCAACAGGATTTAAAAAATACATTAGCACCGCTGCATTCATTTACTTTCTTCTTGTGGCCGCAAGTCTTTGATAATTTGTTAAGTCCTAAAATCACCAAGAGGCAAAAGCCTGCGCTTGGTAATAACAGCGTGCGTTCAGCAATTACAAAGCCGACTATTACAAAGATGTTTGAAGCTGGTATGAAGGGCAGAATCATTAAAGCACATGCCAGTAAAGCTGCGGGGCTGCAACACGTTAAAAGTGACCACCAGAAAAATATATTTACAGGTATTACCTTGATTTACCCTCGTGATACGCAGTGAATAATTTGTATCCACTAAAAACGGTCAGGAACCACAAACACAGAACGAACACAACCCTTGTATCGTAGATGCTTTCGATCAATGGTATACACCCCATTGACCAATCAAAACACAGCCATTGTGGCCATATTAATAAAAGTAGGTTTAAAAAATATATGTAATTGTAAGTTAAAACCTAAAAATGTTTTTTATATTATTAAGTTGGATCCCTGTTACATTTTTGAGTTAATAATTTAAATTAATCCCTCTATGGCATAATTTTGTGAAACATTCTCTTTTTATTTTATAAGAAATGAACGAAAGCTACTCACCTTTGTAAGAAAGCTTTCAGAAAATGCAGCAGGATTGTCAACGGGTGCAAAAATTGGCTTTTCGAAATTCATAATCCAAAAACGAAAATACAAAATCGCAATGCTGAATCCAAACGAGCCCAAATTACGATAAAAAAAATTCTTATGCGATGAGATCCTCGAGCACAACGAACTACCGTCTTTAATTAAAACTTTTACACAAAATACATCGTAGGTGCTGCACAGTACCTACAAAACACAACCACCTGAAGTTACGAAAACTAAAATCGATTACAGACTTACATACGCTGTTATTGCAGTTTCTTTACACAGAACGGCTGCAATAATCAGCAGATTAACAGCAAGAAATAATATCACAGATTCCCGTCGAATTAATTTCTCATACAGTATTAACGACCATAAAGTTAATACCGTGCTTAAAATATCAGCTCTACCTACAAGACCTGCCACAACTTCCGTATGCACCGGATGAACTGCAAATAACAACGCCGATAAAAAAGCAGTCTTTGACTTGCGTCTTCCTCCTCCTCCGACTAATAACTTAAACGTTGGGATTAACACAAGGCATAACGACACGTACAAAATAATATTCACTGCATGAAACTGCAGTGCGTCCAACTTTGAATTATTCAGCAACAAATTTAATCTGAAACAGCTCTTGTTGTACTCGAAATACTTTCTGTAACAACAGGTTTACCTAAACGTCAGTACTGTTAAGGGCCTGTATGATTTGTGACTGGAATTCAGAGATATGTCAGTTCCCCAAAAGTCATTGCTAAACATCTGATGGGACGGTGTCGATGGTAGCACGTCTTTGTTCTTTACTATCGCTTCAGTATCATCGAAAACGAATGAACCGAATAAGGTGTTCAAATAACAAAGGCAAGCAGTGGCCCCTACTATTACGTATTTCCATTCCCACATACTTCTGTGTATTTATTTATATATTTTCTAAATGGGGCTCATATCAAATCAAACAGAACAAAACGGTTCTGTTAGATACCTCAACGCTTCTTCATTTGTGTAACACGTCCAAGTCAAGCTCCTTGCTTGGTATATGTTAAAGGGAAATATTTTAATTCAACTCACATTTTTATAAACTGGAAATAATGAATATTCAAAGCAAGTGCACGTAATTTGCTGCCGCTGTTTAAACCAAATACAAACATCAAACTGACAATCAGTGTTGCCAACAGTCTTTCACAAAAAAGTCTAAACGTAAGCACTTCTGACGAATATATCAGTTGATAGTGTAATATAGAGCGATAGTGCGAATTTTAACTGTCCGTTAAAATAATTTATTGTATAATTTTCATCGGACAAGAATCTACTTTAAAAAGTAAACATTTGGCTTAAAAATCACCAAATAAAGAACAGCGTCATCTGACGGATAGTGAAGGAATAATTTAATTTAATTTATTAATTTCTTACAACTTCTAGTATTACAATCTTACTCACGACTGAACATTAAGAAAGTATTTTAATCTTCTTGGATTGTAATTATACGCTTTATAATCACAAATAAATTATTTTTTTCCGGTTAAGGATACACTTTGAAAGTTTTTACTTATATATTCCTTTTGTTCCTCATTTAATAATGTCTGAATAGTTCGGAATTTTACAGATTCTGTTTAGTCACAGAAAATCTATCTACGGACACAGTTTAATCTGTGCTATGGACTTTACCAGTAAACATGGCAGCCAAGAATTAGCAGCGCCATCTATTTTACAACTTGGTAACGTAGGTAATGATATTTATTTCCTTTTTTTTAGCAAGGAGTTCGCCTAATTCCTTGAACAGAAAAGTACATAATAAATTATTTTTCTTTGCACAAGAAAATCAAGTTATCGATTGCAATACCATCTGTTAAAAGATGGAAGAAGTACAACATCAAAGGAAATTTCCTACCAATTTTGAATTTCAAATCGATTTTTCACTTAACTTTAGTGCAGTTGAATTGATTTTTTTTCTCAGACGAAGTAAAGCTTTGGTAATCCAGATTATTTAAAATCTAACCTAACTAAAGTTGACACAAGATACGCGGAGAGCGCACAATGTTCTTTAATGCGTTGGAAATGTCGCTATTTTTAAAAGACAAGGCGTAGATCAAGAGGCTCTTGCGGTAAGGAATGTTAGTCGGACAAAAATTAATGTTTTTTTCGGTTTTCTCGATGCCATGTTACTTTTTATTGACCAGGGGATTCCCTGCTTGCGTAACTAACCGTAAAATGTATAATCCGGATTACGGATTTATTCGTTGGTCCGGATTATCGAAAGCATAATATAAAAACGTGTTATTTCCATTTTGTCGGGATTATTGGGGAATTCAGATTATCGAGAGTCCGGATTATCGAAGCTTTAATGTACACAGGTTTTTTAAAAAAATATTCTGCACCCCACCTAGAGGTTCTATTTTAGAAGCTAAAAAAATTAAAAATATTTAAGGCTTTTATACGTGTTATTTTTTAGAGTTATCACAAAATGGAAGCGAAGAAGAAATTATGTTTCATGTTAGCGAACAATATACAGGTGTTCTAATAAAAAAAAAACATATCGTTTTTTTCTCGATTTTACGATGCGCTTTTGTTTTTTTTTTTGTCATAACTAAAAAATAATACCTAGAAAACCCTGGATACAACTTTTGTATTTAAAGTCTTTTTTTTAGTTCCTAAAATAAAGTTTATAGGTAGGGTGCAAAATACATACAACTGTACAGGGTGGCCCAAATATGACACTTTTAATGGAAGACACCTATTTCTAAAGGATTTATATGAAAACTGAACTTGCTGTCTGGAGCTCGACTTTTATTACAAAATTAATAGTGAAGACCGCATTTCGATATCTTGTACCGCTTAGGAGCTACGAGATGTTTTTCGAAATTCTGCAATTTCTAAAAACCATCGTGGCTCTTTTGTTTATAATAATTTCTGATTTCTGTAAAAACTTTCTTGTGACACTTTTTGGCGTAGAATTTATTGATCTTAATTACAATTTTCTGAAGCGTATAGTTTTCGAGATACAAACAAAACTTCCGAATTTTTATATGGAACACCCAAAAAATTTTGCATTTTTAAAAAGAGCATAAAATTACTTTTACAAAAATATAATATATTTGATACATTAATCAAAGCATCTCCCAAATCTAAGGTTTTAAAGATTTTTGCAGCAGGCTATGACTTATTATTGAAACAACTGACGTTCTTTTGCATTGTCACAATAGACTACTGTCAATGTTCAACGCATTTTTTAAAGCAATTGTGGGATTTCTTAAATTATTTTCCTAAAAATAGGTGAAAATATAGACGCAGGTTGCAATCTCTTCCCTAAGAGAAGGCATTTCCTTAAGAGACATTTTTTTCCCGCCTAAAAAAATAATGTAGTAAATTCCGGTTGAGATAAGGAAATGCAGCGCCATCTGTATTAGAGGAAGGGAATGATTTTGTCGCAATTGCTTTCCGTTTCATTTCCTGATGTTTTTTAAAATTCAAATTTAATATTCATTGTACATTTCATTTCTCTAATACCGAAAGCAAACAAAAAATCTATGAAAATTTGTGCTGTTGGTAAAAAAAAATTTAGACAAAATGACAGAATTAACTGACCTGATCATCATCAAATAAAGTCACCAAAATTTGCACTAAATCGAATAATAACACTAATGACCATTTGCACCAACCACTTAAGCTGAGCTTAAATTGAAGTAGTACTTATAACGTGACATTTTCTGAATATACAGCATTATGTAGTAAGACGCTTAAGTTAGGTTTAGCTTAAAACGTTTGGTGCAAATGGCCATAAGTTCTAAACTTGTCTGAACTCACCAAAATCAGTTTGAAATTTCAACAAAATCACCAAATCTAGTGATAAAATTACTAAATTGGCAACATTGAGTGACGTAAAAAGTGATCAAATGAAAAATGAATTAGAGTTGGTGGTGCAACTAAAAACGCATGTCTGCATTTAGTTCATCGAAAGTTCGTTCAGTCACTTTGACGTTTCTACAAACCAAGAAAACCATTTTATTTTGAAACAATTAAAGCAGATGCATAAAAATGACCATTGCTCCTCCATCAAGACACTTTTTAACTCCATGATAACTGCGCGAGTAACGTTAAATAATATTTTCGGCGTGTTATTTATATCACAATTGATTGACAATTAGTGTTAATATGATGTTATTTAAGACTTGCATTTAAATTCCAACGCCTACCCTAATTCATTTTTATATTGATCGCTGGTTATATACTACTTTGAAATTAGCAGCATTACCCAGTGTCGCCATCTAGGTATGCTCTTTAAGTTGTACTAAAAATGAATCAGTGGCATTTAAATTGGCATTACTCAGGGCGTTTTCGATTGACTGTTTTAGAGTATCCTCAGAGTATCTCCATCTTGTTTTAACCTCATGTAATAACAGTAGATGGAGATGTTCTCAGAGTGCTCTGGAGTAATCAGTCGAAAATTGAAAGGCCGGCAATGTTATTTAAATGTCACAATTTGTTAAAAATTAATAAATTTTTACTTATGGAAATTTTAAACATTGAAAATTACTGGCTGCACCAAATACTCCATGCGTGCGTTTGGAAGCAACAAGTACAATCGAATTTGATTAATTAAGCAAAGCGTTACACTCAAATCTCAAATGTATATACGGGGGTAAAGCCAAATTTACTGAGAATAAGAAAATCTAGTAGGCCGTGAAAAACAAAACATACAGTGTTATTTAGAGCAATTCTTTCTCTGTCATTTGATGATACGTTCGTTAGAACCCAAGTTACTATTTTTTTTAAAGTGATATCACAAGTAAAAAATGGAATTAACCAGAGAGCATTTTCGAATAATGATTTATTATGATTTTAAAAATGGTTTAAGTGCTTACGAATGCAAAAAGAGTTTAGATTCGGCTTTTAGTGAACGAGCACCTTCCTTGGCTCCAATTTACCGATGGCATAAGGAATTTGATCGCGAAAGGAATTCTGTTCGGCATCCAAAAGGAGCAGGGCGTCCTCCTTTGGCCGTTACCGACAAATACATTGCTGCTGTTAAAAAATTAATTGAAGAGGACAATAAGGCCACTTATTCAGTAATAGAGCATCAACTCAAGATTGAATCCTCAACCGTTAGAACAATCATACACGATCACCTGCATTTAAAAAAAGTTGTTAGTCGTTTTGTGCCGCATCACCTTTCTGACTTCCAAAAAGCAGAGCGCGTAAGAATTTGCCATGAAACTTTAAATTTCTTAAATAATAGCGGACACTATTTTTTTTTCCAAAATAGCGATAGGTGACGAAACTTTCGACGTACCTACCCGCTAAGAGACTCGTGTATGGATTGACGAAGGTGAGGAAACTCCAACAATGACCAAGAAGCAGCGAGCCATGAAAAAAGTTATGTATGCGGTATTCTTCAGAAGTACGGGCCTAGTAAAGGCAATTAAGCTAGATGAACAAAAGACAGCTACAGCTAAATGGTAGACTGAAAAATGTTTGCCTGAAGCGTTCAGTAGAGTTCCAGACAAGGCAATTATGCTGCACCATGCTAATGCGTCGTCCCATTCGGCAGCTTTAACTCTCCAGTTTTTTGGCAGAAAAAAAATATAAAAGTAATAGACCATCCGCCGTATTCACCTGATTTAGCAATATGCGACTTTCAGCTATTTTTTGGGCTTAAAAGGAACTTGCGGGGGTAGAAGGTTTTCGTTAGAAGAAGAGATTGATGCCGTTGTTCACGCTTATTCTGAAGGTTTTCTGAAAGATGATTGGTTGGGAGCTTTTGAACAGTGGAAAGAAAGAAAGGTAAAGTGCATCATTGCTGAAGGGATTACTTCGAGCATATTTAAAATAAAATCCTAGAAAATATTAACCATATTTTTTATTATCGATAAATTCATCTTGACCACCCTCGTATAACGAAGCGACGTTGACATTTTCTGCATTCACATTAAACGTTTTCTTCGTTGCTCCTCTTCGACCCAATTAAGTAGTTATCGTAAGATTAAATTTAGCCGTGAACCCTGACTCATAAGAGGTGATTTCAATATCTAAAGCGCGTTATATAAGCGACTTGCTCTAATTTAATTGTGCTGACACCTCCGGCGATGTTTGTTTTGCTTTAGAAAGACTTAATTTTCTTTTTGTGATTGATTATGGCAAACGGATTAAATCTGCTTTTTGCTTTGGTTGTTCTAACGCAAGTTAATGCGTTTCCTCAAACGCTGACGCAGAATTCGTACGTCGCATCTTCATCCGATAAAGGAAGCTACAACCATGGCGAAGTTGAACTATCGAAGCAGGTCAGTTTATTAATTTCTAGATTTTTATCTTTTAAGAGAAAAGTGGCTTTTTAAAAAACTACTTTTTCATTCCCTTTTTTGCAAATAATATTGCTTTGAACATTTTTTTTAACTTGAAGGGCCCTTACGATCAACGGTGGTTTTCAAATTTTTTAAAAGTAAATCTGATGTTGAAAGTAATTTATTGTACGTATTTGTACTACTTAATAAATATTTAGTTTTGAAATATTTATTTTTTAAACATCTGTATTTGTCCTCATTTTTTTTTAGGAACCAGTTATCTTCAGTTTTGTTTCCGTTTCAAAATGTTGGAGATGTGAATTAAAAAAGGCTTAAATTGAACTGGTTTTATGTTATTTAAAAAATTTTTCTTCGTTTTCCTAATTTAATTATTCTATTCTTGATTGGTTTTTTAATTTTATTTTTGCTCTTTTGTTTTATTTATTTTACCTTATAACCGATTCTTCACTCGTTTAACTTTCTTTTGCCTTTTCATGCTACCGTTTTGTTTAATCTTTGTCTTGATTCTATTTTTGTCTTCTTGTGTTTTAGTTTCTTGATTTACAAATTGCTTTAATTCCTTCCATCTATACAGGCCCTAGCTAGGGTGTCGATCGCCCTTGTGCAAAACATAGTTTGGCGCCCTTTTATAATTCTATATTCCAAAAAATACAGGAGAGCCAATATTTGTAAACAATTAATTTATTGTGCATGCTATTTTCTTGTCTAAAAAAATGAATGAATACAGTGTACAGTAGCGGACAATAAAATTCGGGCACGTCGTTTCTACAATGTAAACCTTACTTTAATATTTTTGACGTTTAGTAAAATGTCAGTAGTAATTCTGACGTTTAATACAAATTTCATTTGTTTATTTTGACAGAAATATAACCTCAATAAAAGCCTGATTTACCAAGTTTGTTTAAATATGCATGACATGTCAAATTCTTGCTCGGATTTTATTATCCGCTAGTGTACATACAGGGTGACTGATAATTCATCGCCAAAAAATAAATGCATAACAGAATAAATGTCACAGATTAGTATGCAGAGTATTTGCAATACAATTTAAAATAAAAATAAAGAACAATACCAGGCATTCTTTGAATTGTTTTCGTGTTGTAGTGCTTTATTTGTTGTTATCTGGTATTTAAAGTTAGATCGTTGTTATTCTTATTTTATAAAGTGCGTTCAATAAAAACCGTTATCAAGTAGGCTTATGTCAAATGCAAATTTTGCAAAGTCACATCGTAACTATACGATTATTATAAACATAACCTAACTTTTTATATCCATTTAATTACGATTTTCTACAACTACCTCAAAGATGTAAACAAAATCTTTGACAGTTGAGGCTGTTGATAGCACGCAGTTATTCAAGGTTTCAACATATGTACTAAGCTACGAGGTGCCGTCATAAAATAAAAGCCAAGTTCAGAGCCTTCTTGATAACGGATTTTTTTCAACGCACCTTACAATTTGTACGGAATTTGTACTTCAGGTGACTTGCATGCATGTGTCAATAATTTCGTAAATATTTTCGTATTTCAGCTGATCACGTCAATACTTTTAAATGTTAACGTCCAACCCCGTAACAATCATAAAACTACAATCAGAACGATCTAGAATTGTTCAAGAAACATGTCCATATTATTAACTCATTTTTCCAAAAAAAGTGGACATGTCCCTTTCTTGCATTGGACGCTTCAATTATTTTTCGAGAACTGAAGTACAGTTGCAGAATTGAAAAAAAGCATACACTCAAAATGTCTCGCTGTGAACTTGGTTTAACCTGAAATTAATAATTGTCAAAGTGACAGACCGATATTAACATGTTGCCCAAAAAACGTTAGAGAATTAAAACAAGTTTAGATTTTTGTTGTTTTTTCTCGACTCCTAACAATGATAGCAGATTTATGCATTGTGTCATTTTGAATGATGTAATCGTCAGCGTTTATGTCAATCTGACAGAAATCGATTTGCACTACTGTATTATTGCCAAATATAGTCTAGAGACTTGTATGCTTTTTAAAATTTCGCAACTGTACATAGACTTCCCATACTCCCATATTTCTTTTTTGGGGAAACTATTGTCAATCGCCCTATATATACTGATTTATCTTTAGTACTTTGATAAAAATTACTTCAGTTTACAAACAAGGTACTTTTGAATAATTATTTTTGTTTTCATTTCAAAGCATTTTATTTTTAATTATATCTATTTAATTAATTACAGACTAATTGGCGCCCCTCTGATCAGACGCCCTTGTGCGTTGCACAATCTGCACAACTAATAGCGGCGGGCTGCATCTACAACTGCCTCTTTTTATTCAATATAATTTCTACATGATTATTTTTTTTTCTGTATTATCAGTTTATTCTAATTGTGTTTTTTTGTTTTGTTTTTTTTTTTATAATATGCTTCACAAACCCTGAAACCATGATGTATTGGAATTAGTCTCTGAAAGCATCTCTTACTATTGCCTTCCTCTTCTTATTTTCTGACATGATTATTCGTTATAGTGTTATATCCTGTAATGCTGATAAATCCGTTTTTTTTGTTATGCCAACTGGTCTCTCGATGATTCGAGGATGTGCGAAATGTTCTTTACTAATGCTAGAGCGTTCTCGAAAGAAGGACCTCTATAAAAGCAGAACCGGGCGCGAGATTTAAATCAGTTTCTATTTGTATTGATTCATCAATCATAAACATAAATAAATAATAGAAGTGTTATTTTTAATTTAACAAATGATAAATGCAATCTATATGAAAAATGTGTTGTTAATGTTGCTAAACTGAATTATTTTTACAGGAACTTGAGCGCATTCGTCGTTCTGCTTACCCGCAAACCCCCGAAATCTACGAAATGCGTATCGACACGAATGTTTCCAATCGTTTCGCTAAGACACTGGTGACGAGCAAGGTGAGAAATTCCGGAGAAAGAGCTCAAGAGGCCGTGTTTTCCGTCATACTGCCAAAAAAAGCGTTCATTTCGAAGTTCGTCATGTTGATCGATGGGAAAAACTACGAAGCTTACATCAAAGAGAAACAACAGGCCAAACAAATCTATGATCAGGTACTGAATTATTTACAAGATAAAAAAAGAGAAAGAGAGAAAATTTAATTTGAATTACCCCCAAATTTGAGAGATTGGTCGTCTTGGCAGTACCATTAGATCTCGTGACAATATTTCGTATATTCAGTGATGGTTTAAGAATAAAAAAAGTGGGAATTTATTATTTATTATTATTATTTGTTGTTTAATTGCTTGCTGTAGAGAAAAAAAGCGAAAATTTATTGTATTTTTATGGCATTGTCAACATTAATAAAAGCGAACGTGGTTACCAACTGTCTTTAATAAAAGAATTCAGATAGGCGACAGTGTTTCAGGCTCACCCGGTATTATTGCACAATAAACTTTGAGAAAATTATTTGATTTTTTGGACATTTCTGGACTTTCAGGTCCAAGATGCCATTCACTTATGTTTCATATTCAATCTATTTTCATTTTTATTTTGAAAGCGCAATTGTGGTTGCGTCTAGATCAAGTCAATCCTCCTCCTAATTAAAAAAATTACTTTGGGTTTTTGTTCTCGTCCATAATTTTAAAATTTGATTTTTCTTTCAATTTAACAATGACAGTTACTAACCAACTGTTTAGATCGCGACACCTTACTGCCGATTCTTGACATAAAATTGTGCGATGCTCGTGGAATTCATCGCAATCAAAACCAACTCGCAATCAAATCAAAATGGAATCACATTATTGGCTCTAAACAAGCCAACCAGCACAAAATAACTATTTTGTTTTTTATGACGTAATAGTGTCTTGCATGGCAAGGTGGGCGTTCCGCTCTGTAATATTAGCAAATCAAATTGCTTTATTCGCTTAGACCACGCCCATACTCGCACGTAATTTATAGATTCGCCATCAACACTTTTTGGAGATGTTTCCAAAGCAAAGTGGGCGTTCCGTTTCGTAATATTCGCATATGGAATTACATTATTGGTTTAGAATAACCCAATCAATACAAAAATCATCAAATCACCAAAGCCATCGCTAACGTGGGCTTCCTGGTGGTGTTCATAATTATTGTCAGCAGTGGTACGGATAGAAATTTTTTTGTTATAATAAAATTCCCCCCTCCACCCTTGGCTAACAGTATTAATCAAATTTGCAGGCCGTTGCAAGTGGATTAGGTGCAGCTCACGTGGCAACCAGCGCAAGAGACTCCAACCGATTCATCGTTTCTGTCAACGTCCAACCGAGAAGCAAGGCTGTCTTTCTGTTAACATACGAAGAACTATTGGAGCGCCAGAATAACCAATACGAACTAGTCATAAACATCCACCCCAAACAACCCGTTGAATACCTACTCGTTAACGTAATTGTGTTGAAAACGCAAGTTGGAATTTTGTTTGGCTACTGAGTGCGCCCTTTCCAGGTCTGGATCAACGAAAGCTTGCCCATAAGATTCGTCAGGGCCCCGGCCATCCGTTCCGGAAATGACATCAGCCAAGTCCAAGGCGATTTAGATCCAAGGGTAGACATAAGACAAATGAGTTACACCTCCGCCACTGTTGCCTTTGCCCCCACTTCGAGTAGGCAAAGAGAGCTGGCGAAAGCTCTAGGAACTAAGGACGACGAAGGACTTTCTGGGCAATTCATTGTGCAGTATGACGTGGAAAGAAGTCTAGATGGAGGAGAGGTAGGGGATGTGCATTTGAGAGTAAATTTTGACGAATAACTCTCGAGAAGTTGTTGATAGTACCCTCAGACGTGTTCACCGTCAATGGACACATCTCTGAGGGTACACACTATCGATAGCATCTCGAATGGACTAGCACCTTAAGCTCAGTATATTTAGTGAATCTTCCGTGTAGATTTTATTAGAAGATGGATATTTCGTGCACTTTTTTGCGCCCACCAATATTCCATCCTTGCCGAAACACGTCCTTTTTGTGTTGGACACGAGCGCCAGTATGTACGGTACGAAAATGGAGCAGTTGAAGACGGCGATGACGAGCATCATAACGGAATTGAAGAGCCAGGATTTTTTCCACATAATCGAATTCAACACGCTGGCGCAAGTTTTGGAAATATACAACATAAACTCAAGCGTTCTATACCCCAGCACCGAACCGGATTACTATTTCATTAATAATTTCGAAGGGGAAGATATTACTGTAAGTAACTCTTTTATTGTAAGTACTTCCAGTTTATTTATTTAACAAAATACACGTTGATATTTTTAAGTTCACCCAACCTTAAAGTAGATTGCATATTTTGAGGCACCCTATATAAGTTAATTTACATGAATTTTTGTTTTGGCGAAAAACAAAAGAGGGTTTAGTTCTTTAAAATATTTGCCACGGTTAATGTAATTATTATTTTTAATTTTTCCAGGCGAAACGTTTTCCTGACGCACGCAACGCGAACGACGAGCACAAATACAGGGCGAACGAAATAATAAACGCACTGAGAGCGAACGGAGGTACCAACATTCACGACGCGCTGAAAGTTGCCCTGTACTTAGTCGACGAAGACAAGCGGAAATACCGCAAAGAAAACGCACTACAACCACTCATAATATTTTTGACAGACGGCGATGCAACAGTTGGTATTACCCACACGAATAAAATCGTAAATAAGGTTAGTTATTTCCATTAGAATTAAAACCAATGGATACTTTAGACGACGGAGAAAGAAATTAGTACCATAAATCCAACCCACTGTTTTCAGATTTCAGACTTAAATATACATGGTGTCCCAATATTCAGCCTATCATTTGGGCAAAGCGCAAACCGAGATTTATTGCAGAAACTGTCTTTACGTAATTACGGATTTTCTCGACACATCTACGAGGCGGCGGATGCTTCTTTGCAACTGGAGGACTTCTACAGGCAAATATCTTCTCCTCTTTTAAGCAACGTGAAGTTCAAGTACACAGACGACGCTACGCGAGTGACCAAGACAGATTTTCCCTTGCATTTTGGGGGTTCCGAACTTGTCGTTTCCGGTCGCGTAGGTACGTTTTGCGTCGTTTTTCTTTTTAATCTACTGGAAGACCTTTTCTTCTTTTAGGCCAAGAATTCATAACTTTGCCCGAAATAAGCGGCTGGGGAGCGGAAGGCCCTATCGACCTCGTCCCCGTGATAAAACGACCGGTAGCCCCACTGGAGAGGTTGTGGGCCTACCTAACGATTCAACAGCTTTTAGACGACAGGGAGATCTCCGAAAATAAATACGATTACGATGAGAAAATCCTAGACTTGGCCTTGAATTACTCCTTCGTAACACCGGTCAGTTCCTTGGTGGTCGTTAAACCAAATGCAACCGACTCTTCAGTTGAACCAGAAGCAGCCGACAAGGGTTTTTATTTTTTAACACGCCCTGCTAAATAGGTTTTAGAAGTGTCTGTTTTCAGGAAGTGACGCTGGGAATACATACGCCAGCGCCCCCTCACTTTCCGCTGCTGGTTCACCCAGCGCAGGAGGATTTCCCGATCCATACGGGTCTCTACCTCAGTATGAAGATGAAACCTTCGAAGTAGAACCAGATCAAGTCGACAGGGGCGTGCAATTACCGACTTCGACGCCAGAGCAAGTTAATGCAACAACGGAAACGGATGCAACTGAATTAACTTTGGCATCCAGGCCCGAAGCTGCCCATTTACCGGAATCTCAGCCGGAAATGTTTCGTTTGCCACCGTCTAGAATTGAAACCGTAACGTCTACGACGACGCCTCAACCCCAAACGGCCCCTCCAATAACGCCTGAACCTCGAACCACACAATCGACGACGACTATACGTCAAACGGTCCCCCCAATAACGCCAGAACCTCAAACCACTCCTTCAACTACGCCAAAACCTCAAACGGCTCCCCCAATGCCGCCCGAACCTCAAACCACTCCTTCAACTATGCCGAAACCTCAAACGGCTCCTCCAATAACGCCTGAACCTCAAACCACTCCTTCAACTACGCCAGAACCTCAAACGGTTCCCCCAATAACGCCCGAACATCAAACCACTCCTTCAACTACGCCAAAACCCCAAGCGACCCCTAAATTACCTTCAAAGACGTCCAGGCCTCAAAAACCACCTCCTCGAAGACGTTTCAAACCTACAGTTCCGATTCCAAGGAACATAGACGAGTTGAAAAGAAATCTGCCTTGGCTGGAGAATCTTTTGACGGACGACGGGGATATTCGTACTTCACAAGGTTAGTGGTAAATTCAAACTTTGCCCATAGGTAAATTATTTTGATAAAGAAAGGCCCTAACGTTGGCTTTAAGATTAGTGAGGTGATAAGTTAAAATCTATTTGAGGCTCCTCCTAAAACCAGGATCGTATCTATTTATGAGAAAAGTTATTGAGGCAGTTAGCCCTTACATTGCGAGATTGATGACTGAGTGCCAAATTGTGAAGCACCACTCAAACTGAACTCACACTCAAATGGACAGTTTTGAAATTCAAATTTTCATTTTTTTACTTTCTATTGTAAATCGCTGATGATCACAATACCTCTATTGAGGCTAGTTGGCCTAGGATATCCTCTGTCACTGTTGATTAACAACGGCAATTGTTTGACAGATGTAAAGTAATATTTTGCTATTGCTTATTGATAGGAAATTTAACGCTGTTTAAAGTGTAAGGTGTAAAAGGCAACAAATTCAGTTTTGCTAGTGATTTTTTTTTTAATTTAATATCATTAAGTGACTGAAAGGCTTCGTCTAGTGCACTTAGAACAGAAGAAATGATTCGTCCACGCAACTTAAGAGAAGACGAAGTAATCAAAGCGGTAACTCTAGTTAACGAGGGACGTGGTCAGCGAAATGTGGCTAATTTGTTAGGAGTTAGTAGAACCCCAGGTCAAAGTCGTAAGAAGTCTACGAATACAAGAGATGAGCTCCTTACCAGTTTAGAAACTAGCACAGCTTTAACAATTTCTAGGCGAACGATCAGGAGAAGGCTTCATGAAGGACAGTTGGACAATAGAAGACCAGCAATTGCTCACCATTGAATATAGAGTTACTAGATTGCGTTTTGCAAGGGAACACGTAAATTGGACCGTTGACGACTGGAAGCAATTTTTGTTTTCAGACGAAACAAGAGTAAATCTGAATTCACCAGATGGACGTGAACGAGCCTGGCGGAGGCCACGAGAGAGGTTTGCTGCCGCAATATCTCTTCGAGGATCCTATTGTTTGGTGGGTCAATAATGTTCAGGGGAGGAATTTGTTTCGACGGTCACACGGATTTGGTTTCTGTACGAGGGAGATCCATGGATGCACATAGAAAACACTGTAGAAGAAAAACATGTGATGCCATTTGCCCTATTTTCGGGGATAATTTCATTTTTATGCAAGATAAGGCTCGTCTCCACGTTGCTAGAGAGGTACTGGACTACCTTCGATTCGTGAATATTCCCACTGTAGACTGGCCACCAAGAAACCTAGATATGAATCCCATAGAGCATCTATGGGATTCAAACGATTAGTTAGGCGCCACATACCTGCTCCTTATGAATCTTAGGGGACTCGAACAAGTCGTTCTTGTCGAATGGGAGAATATTCCTCAGGAAAAACATTTACAACTTACTCAATAGCATGTCCAGACGAATGGAAGCACTAATGAAAGCTAGATGAAGATATCAGGTGGAAAGCTAAGCTTAAGTACTGTCTATTTTTAAAATAAAAAATGTCATTCTCTACTCATCACGAATTTCTGGAACACTCTCTATAATTGAAAATAATTTTAAAATATGCCGCATGGCGTCTAGTATAACTTTCTTAATATTTTCTTGTCTTCTTCCACTGCGAGTAGTTTTTTTTTAATTTTTGTAGTAGAGTGTTCTTGCTACTGTTTGGTTGTGGAAGGTTACGAAGTAGCGTTGCAAGTGCAGAAGCTTTTCCCTCGAAAGCCTAAAATCGACTGGCCAAGTGCCAACGTTAACGAAGAACGAAGAAATGGAAACATCTGTAAATAACATCAACAACGGAAAATCCCCCGGACTGGACAACATTCCCCCGGAGGCAACGAAAGCGACTGCGGGGAAGAACCTCAATACCTTTCTGCAGGTCATGAACACATGCTGGATGAACGGCATTCCCTGAAGATCTGGAAGCGCGTGAAGCTTGTTCTCGTGGAAAAGCCGAAGAAAGCAGCAAACGACACGCCGACCTACAGACTGATATGCCTCCTAGACGTGGCTGCCAAACTTTTGGAAAGCCTCGTCAAATAGCGATTGACGGAGGATCTCAGCATCCTTCACGATCATCAATTCGAATTTAGGTCGGGCAGATCAACTGTGGAAGCGCTCGTTGCGGTGAGCGACGTCGTACAGGAAATTAAGACCAAGGCGTATCAACACAGGATGCTCGCATTAGACATCAGGAATGCCTTCGGCTCCGCCTCGTGGCTGCACCAAAATAGTGGCACTCCGGAGGACTCGCATCAGCGGACACACGATCCGCATGATAGAGTCGTACCTGCAGGACCGAGTGATAATCACTCCTTCGGGGGAAGAAATGGAAGTGACATGCGGCGTTCCACAGGGCTCGGTGCTTGGCCCGACCCTGTGGAATATACTATATGACGACATCCTGCGGCAGGATCTGGGGCAGGGCGTGACCCTGATTGCCTACGCGGACGACCTGGCAATCTTGGTAACCGCGAAAACTGCCACCATGTTAGAAGAAAGAGCGCTGCTAGCGATGTCAAGGACTAAACAGTAGCTCGAGGATCGGGATCTGGAATTGGCCACGGCCAAGACCGAGATGATGATCCTGGCGGGCCCAAGGAAGATAGGACACATGACATTAAATATCCAGAATACAGTTATAAAGTACCTCGGAGTACATCTGGACAGAGGTCTCAAGATGACCACCCACCCATGTGAAAAGAACATGCGAGAAAGCAGCGAGAACACAGATGGCACTAGCGAGACTCATGCCGAACCTCGGCGGTCCCAGACCGAAAAGGCGAAGAGTTCTGGCGGGAGTGATCGCTTCAATCGTGTTATAAGCCGCGCCCATTTGGGCGCTTGCTATGAAATTCAAACATTATGAGGGGATGCTGGAAATCATAAATAGAAGGATGGCAATCCGCATCACATCAGCCTATAAAACGGTTCCTACTACGGCTGTACTAGCGATAACAGCCGTCCCACCTATAAAGTTGAAGGTGGAGGAAAGAGAGCAGGAATACATTGCCAAGAAAACGGGCACTCGACCAAGCACCGTTCCCCTCATAGAAAAGTGGCAGACCGCATGGAATGCTTACGATGGATGGGCGAAGACCTTCCTAAGAGACATCGGGAGATGGTGTAATAGGAAGCACGGCGAGGTGGACTATTACATGACCCAAGCCATGACAGGACACGGAGTGTTCGTAAAATATTTACACAAGATCGGGAAGGCACCGAACAACCAGTGCTGGTACTGCGGTGAAGAAGACACGGCAGAACACACGATCTTCCTTTGCCCGAATTGGCGGGACGTGAGGGCGGAGGCGGCTCTCCGGTGCGGGACAGATCTTACGAGGGAAAACATCTCGGAGGTCCTCCTCAGCGGCCCGGAGGGATGGGACGCCGCAGCTTTCATGATGCGCGGAATCATGGAAAGTAAGGCAAAGTACGAGAAGAGTAAATAAACAGAACACATTGGAAATGACTTAAATGCTCGGCTTCTGACGTAGATACGAGGAGCCGTGCGACCACCGGAAGTGACAAACCAAATACCGAAGAGCCGCGAAGGTTTTTGTGATTTCCAGAAACCAGCGGCTGGAGAAAGACTCAAGACAGTGCGAAGCTTCTGACGCCATGCCGAAAGGCGGATTTCCAAAAGTTAGCAGCTAACATGAGGATAAGGAGTTTTAGTTGGTAGGCACTCGGCAGAAAGGCATCAACCCAGCGAATCCAACACTTCCTGAGCATGGATACCGGTACAGGAATGTCTTTTGAAGATTTCTCCAAACCTCACTAAAAAAAAAATAAAAAAAAAGTTGTGGAAGGTTCGTTTGTTATTCCTATCGTCCCACAAAAGAAATACACACCATTAGGACACCTGTACAAATAAAAATTCGATTATTTCTGCGCATTTTTTTTTATCCGCAATTTGATATTTGACTCAAAAAAGTGACAAAAATTTCAATCTTCAAAATATGTGTATTAAGATCAAATCTGCATCTTAATCCAAATATTTTGTAAACTTCTAACTTTGAATTTAGAAAAATAGGCGCAGGAATAATAATCGAATTTATATTCGTCGGTGCATCAATTGTCTAAACCCTTTTTTAATTCGAAATACCAAATATGATAATAATAATGTGACAAAACGACAGTCATCGATAAAAACGTAAATAATTGCGTGCACAACACAAGTTAATTCCTTGCAAAAAGTAATTAAAAATAAGATAGTAAGAGATACGTGATCGTTCGATCTTTAAGATTATTTGATAAACAAACTATGTGGTTCAGGGGTTCCCAACGAAGTAGCCAACGACTCCTTGAGAATCCATGGCAACTTGAAAGAAGTCGATGAACCTACGAGGATCGGTTGCGGTCGATGAATCTGTAGAGGTTTTGAACTATGAAGCTACTTCATTTTTTTTGTTATTTTACATAATTTCAAACTTGAGTAGGACATTTAAGGGTCATTGTGAGACATTTTGTGGGGACAGTAAACTCTAAAGCGCGACAATCGTCCCTTATGAGGGAATTCTAGTCTCTTTGATTTAAATATTAAACGCAACCATCTCAGTAATAACATAAATATGACACTATTATTTTTTTTATTTTTATGTACTTTTTGCATTATTATTGATAAACTTTTGTTTACGTTTTTCTTTTATTTACTGCTACTCTCTTCATAATTGCACGTTCGATACTTAAAAAAGTAAAATAAATTAAATAAAAATAAAAAAAAAAACACCGCATGACGTTCCAAAGCATGCACGCAAGTATCTTGCCTTGTTATAAATAAATATTTGAAAACATCATCGCGTGCATTTTACTTGCCATTCGATGAGCTCGTGCCTATCGTCGTTCTTGTATGTACTTACATATAGACACACATAAATACAGGCGTATCGAAATAAGGTGATTACCCACGTTATCGGTTCATTTCGCAACGACCACTTCAAGTATGTATACATATAGGTATTTTAACGAACGGCGGTAAATAACCTTCCGATGTAAAAAAATTTAATATCTGCAACACCACAATTTTAGCCAAGATTGAGGAGACTCGTTTGCATTAATTATTTAAGATGCAAGAAGTAATTGATTTTTTAAGCAATTTTTTTATACAAATAATTGCAACAAATACAAAAAACATAAAACGAAAGATGCGATAATTAAATAAAAAGTGGCGATTTGTTTACATTCTAAACGAATTAGAATATTTTGCGGTGTTTTACCACATTCTTCCTGGAATTCATTCATATCGTTTCACTTCCTTCCTCTGCACATTTAAGTACACGCATGGGATTCAGCTCACGATTGCAACGAACCAAAAGAAAAAAATACCGCAGCCTGTCGTACTTTACATAATAATGTCCTTTGAGTCATTCATTCATCGATCATCACTATCACCGATGTCTTCGTAGAAACATTCGCTGGTGTCATTTCTATTAAATAATCAATTTTGTTCGGCTTCTCCGGGTAACAAATCGATTACACGCAGGGGATTTTTTGTGAAGGAACATTTTTGAATGTCAAACCATTGCCGGAATAAATAAATAACAGGCAAATAAGGGCGAACTTTTTCTGATTAAATTTAATGACTTGGTGCCCATTGTTAACGTAAAAATCTACAAAATCGATAACCGTTGGGCTGTAGTAGAACTTATTGATCTCAGATCAACGTGCATGCGTAACTCAAGAATGAAATAAAAATATAATTTTCAGGATTGCAAAAAATGGGCCTTAAATCTAAGATGCCAATTAAAAAAAAAGAAATTAAAGTGCTTAATTTTTCAATTTTAATTTAATTATGTAGACACTAACATCAGGTATAATAATTTTCCGTTTAAAATAAAGTTCCTGAGAATCATTTAATAGGCTACAGATTTGGGAGTCCCTCTATAAGTCATAGATTTTTTTATTTTGCACTTTAGTATTTTCATTTTTATTAAAGGATATTTTTTGAGATTTGTAGATCTACTTGAATTATTTCTTTTAAAACGAATAATTTTTCCACGGGTTTCTTAGACAGCCGTGGAAAACGGCAAACAAATTAATCGGTTAACGTTAATAATTAATTTTTAGTTGCGAACTTGTTAAGAAAGACATGAATGTTTAAATTTGTTGAATTATTTCTTTATTAAATGATTGCATGGCCGAGTTGGTTGGGTCCGCTGGCAACCGGTTTGACGTTTGGTCGGACAACTACAGGTGTTGCTTCGAATCTCTTCCTGGCACATATGGATCCTACGTAAGAGATGGAGCACTTATGTATTGGATTGTGTTTCGGATTCATGTCGGCCTCTTCGAACTGGGTTTTCTGCGTTTCTCCAGTTTCTAAGACAAGTGCCTAGGAGGTCGGTCGCAGCCGCAACGGCGATATTCAAATAACTAGGCTAAACCCCCTTTGACAAGCTCATAGAGATTAATATTTTCTTTAGATAGAAAAAGAAGTCTTCGTAAGTGTAAACGTTTCCTCCCCGTATAGGCGCGTTAATGTAGTCCTCAGGCTTTCACGGGTATTGTTCTTCACTTCTGAAGAAGATCACGACCAGATAAGCGAAACGTCAAGTTGAACAAACTTTCTACACGGCAGAAAACCCGAAAACCAATCAACGAAACACTCGAAAACCCGAAGACTGCATAGAAAAAGAGTTTCTACCTTTTCCATTTGTTTTAATTTCTTTTCTTACGCTTCTATTTCTCTATTTTTTTTTTCAGATGAAATACTACTTTGCTGATTTTTAGATTTTGTAACGTCTGTAATACTTCTATTTTCATTCTTTTTTTTTTTCTCTAGCTGGCTAATTTATTTTGAATTCTCTCACCTTCTTCAGTAATTATAATTCGTTTCTTCTTTCTTCTTCTGACTTTGTTTTTCATCTTCCATTTCAAAAAAGAAACTCACACTGCCTTTAACATGTTTCCTTTTTATTAATTTCTTTCTCTCTTTGTAGGAATTCATTGTTTCGCGTCTTTGTACAATTTTGCTTTATTTCTTCTTCCTTTTTATTTTCCTTTGCACCTCATTTTTTTTGTTCATGATAATTTTTTGTCTCTGCTTATTCGTGTCCGAAAAAAAACAGAGAATTTTAAGTTACGTTGAGACAAAATAAGTGCTTTCTTGAGTGATTTTTCTACAATTAAAAAAAATATGATTTTTGTTGAGAAACGTTTCTTTTATTATTCTTGTTAAGGAACAACAGTTTTGTAATTTTCGTATTATTTGTACTTTTTTTTTAAAGAAACGATGTTTCATTTTCTTTGTTCTTTTTATTTTTGTACAGTTTACTTATTTATAATAAAAAAAATACTTCTTTAGTTGTTCCTCCAATGTCTGTGTTGTCGGCTTCAGTTATTATATTTTTTTTCGTATTAATCGATGCATCCTTTTATTTTCTTGAATCTTTTGCTTTCTAAACTGTTAACAGTTGAAATTGTCAATATTCTTTTGTTTTTTCATTCACCATTTTATTATTCTCCATTATTATTTCATTTAATCTTCTTGCCTTCTCTGAGTTTTTTTTTAATTTATTTTTTGCCCGTCATCGGAAATCGATCCTCTTTTGTTTTTGCATCACCTAATTCTTAAGTATTTCCATATTGCCCCTTCTTATCGAACTATGTTTTCGCATTTAATCGAAGCGTTTCATAATTTCTTTTTCTTTTCTGTTTTCATGAGCCATTTTGATTTTTAAGCGGATCACTGGAATAGTCTATATTCTTTTGTTTTTCGATCTTCTTTTTCTTCTTGTAGATTTTTTGTTTTCTGTTTTTGATCGACGCTTTTCATAGTGCGTCCTTTTGTTTTCTTGAGTGTTTTAATTTATAAACAGAAGTTTTGTGTTTTTATTCACCTTCTTCTTTGCATTTTATTTGTTGTTATTTATTGTTCGTGTTTTATTTGTGCTCCTTACGTTGTTCTCTGACTTTTTTTGTTTGTCCTTTAACACGCCAATTGTCGATCTACTTTTGTTTTCCATTGATCTTTTTCTTTGAATTTTATCGTTCTCTTTTTTGAGTTTTCTCTTTTGCTATTGTTTTCTTTATTGCGTTTATTTCATTTGTCCTCCCTGCGTATTTTTTTGTTTTTTAAACGTCAATCGTCAATCTTCTTTTGTTTTTCTCTCAGCTTATTTGTTATTTCATGTTTTCTGTTTCAGTTTTCTTTTATTTCTTGTCGTCGAATTACTATTATTTTTTTTCATTTAACCAGCGATTTTTAGAGTTTATTTTTCTTTTTTGTTCTTTTGTTTTTTAAACAGTTCGCTGATATTATCAATTTTCTTTCGTTTTTCATACATCTTCTTTGAATTTTATCGTTCTTTTTTTGAACGTTCTCTTTTTTTATTGTGTTAATTGTTCCTGTTTCATTTGATTTTTTTTAATTTTTTTAACACGCCACTCGTCGATCTTCTTTTGTTTTTCTGTCATCTTATTTGGCGGTGTTTTCATGTTTTCTGTTTCGTTTCTCCTTTGTTTCTTTTTTTTGCTTTCCATGCTTTTTATAGTTTCTTTGGTCTTTTGTTTTCATTCGTCTTCTTCTTTGAATTTTATCGTTCTTTTTTTGAACGTTCTCTTTTTTTTATTGTGTTAATTGTTCCTGTTTCATTTGTGCTCTTTGCGTTCTCTGATTTTTTTTGTTTTTTTAACGCGCCACTCGTCGATCTTCTTTTGTTTTTCTGTCAGCTTATTTGGCAGTGTTTTCATGTTTTCTGTTTCAGTTCTCATTTGTTTCTTGAAGTCGAATTGTTACTTTTTTTGCTTTCGATGCTTTTTTATAGTTTCTTTGGTCTTTTGTTTTCTAAGCAGTTCGCTGAAATTGACAATCTTCTTTTGTTTTTTATTGATCTTTTTCTTTGAATTTTATCGTTATTTTTTTGAAGGTTCTCTTTTTTTTGTGTTAATTGTTCGTATTTCATTTGTGCTCTTTGCGTTCTTCGATTTTTTTTTGTTTTTTAACACGCCACTCGTCGATCTTCTTTTGTTTTTCTGTCAGATTATTTGGTAGTGTTTGCATGTTTACTTTTTCAGTTCTCCTTTGTTTCTTGATGTTATTTTTTTTGGCTTACGATGTTTTTTTTATAGTTTCTTTGGTTTTTAGATTTTTAAGCAGTTCGCCGAAATTGTCAAAGGCAATCAAAATCGATTATTTTTACAGACGACACTTCGATTTTGGGAATCGTTCTTACAAAAAGAATCATCACTGCAACGAAGCGATTTTTTTTAGGTCAACTCTCCTATTACTACTATTTTATCCTTGAAAATGCACGTGTGCGTTCGTGCTTGTACTTCCCTAGATTTTGTAACGTTATTGTAAAATTTATTTACTATCTACACCTGTAATTAACACACTTACAGATAAATACGGCGCTACTTCCTTTTCCGTAACATAACACCTTGAATTTAATCTAACCCCATTAATTACGCACATTTTTTTTTAAATTTTATAAACACAAATTTTTAACTATCGAAATAAATTAATTTTACAAAAAGAGCCAATAAAACTGTGTCATCCGGGATGCCCCTAAAAACCAGTCGGAAGCGCTCACAGAAAAAAAAAACTGGAATATATAGCCCGGGGGGCCATTTCTCACAATAATTAAACATCCGATGTGCTCATCTTATAGTTAATTATTAGCACATCAAAGTGCTTCCCCGCCTTATCGGTTGATTTCGCCGCAAATCCTTCACGAATTTGAACGAATCGCGGTGAATAACCAGCGTGGCGATATAAAACATTCGACCTCCACAGATAAATAATCAGTACCCGTTTAAATTTTGTAAGAAGCAGAAGCATGGTCGTGCCAACAGAGTCGTTCACGTCGAGCAAAAGCAACAGGAAATTCGTGGGCAACGACCAGGTCATCACCTTGAAGGAGAATCACTCGAGGATGAGCGTCATAGGGAACGGATGCACGGTGAAGATCGACCGAAACGACGGGGCCCTGAAGATCATAGGAAATCGATGCAACGTGGAAGTGAACGAAGGTGCCGGAAGTATTTCTTACATCGGAAATAACGGAGAAGTGAAAATTGGAGCTGGCGTGCAAAAGCGCAACGTGAGTTATGTGGGGAACGGCGGAAGGATAATCAGAAAGACCGGACAGTGCGAAGAAGAAATCGTGAAAGTGCAAGAATTTCAAAACAGTGAAAGTATAAATTTGACGAACAGAAATTCTGTGCGTATTGCACACGTTTCAAACGCACAGATTTGTCAAAATTTTGAGATTGGACGCATCATAAGAGATGAGGTGATGAAGAGGAAGCGGTCTCATAAGAGTTGATTTTTTTCAACCAACGTGTGCTGTAGAAATTTAATTAATTAATTAATTAATTAATTAAGTGTGCGCTTGTATTTATTTGCGTGAAACTTAAATTTAAGGCAACTATACGTATTTTTTTAATTGTCACAATGTGATGGAAAAGTTTTAAAAAAATAAACATTTACAAACTGCACTTTGTGCTTCTCGTTATAAGTAGCGTAAGCTTAGATTTTTGGATATTCAATAAGTAAATAAATATTTTCCGCCCCCTCACAAAAAGTATAATTATAAATAATTTGTGTGCCACAGTAATTATAATATATCCTTCCTTCATTAAATTCATAACTCATACTACTAGTATTTATGATGTGATAGAAAAGGCGAGACTGATGTAAATGTGAAGCCAACGCTTTAAATGACGCCTGTTTTAAATAAAATATGTTTTCCCTGTATTTAAATTTCTTCATGGGTACCAGTACTTCATTAATAAAAAATGAAAAAAATAGTCATTTAAAAAACTACTGTATGGATTTAAATTAAACATGGAAAATAAAAATCGGAAACAGTAATAATGCGATAACTTTTGACCTAACATGGTCATGAGGCTCCAAATAGGGCCGAAACAGCTGTGTAGAGGTGTAGAGGATTTGCAACAAAATTTTAAAAAAATTAATGCATGCAACAATAATATATCATATAAAAATATAAACGAGAAACGTACAAATCAGTTTAAAAAGAAAACAAATTAAAAGTCGACTTTTTTCTCAATGTTTAGCAATTCTTCAACAAAACCCGTGTAACCTTTCAAACAAAAGGACCAGTTAAAACTTTTATAAAATATCTGGAGACTTACAGAAAAAGATAACAAAGTACACTTCGTTGGTACTTGTACTTAGAAACATTTCATAAAAACACAGATATTTTATTAATTTTTTTTAATATAAAATGTACACTCAGAATCTAAAGTAATGTCTCCTCAATAAAATATGAAATTGCGATCTAATCACTTCCGACCACTATAACAAGTGGGCGGACACGAAAACGGCCAAGCACATTTTTAAACGATAAAATATGTTTTCAATTGATTTGTTTATTTATTATCTTGAAAACAAAAAAACAGAAAGACAAAAATTTGAATTTTTAAACTGAACTATCTCTCACTTTTTATTAAAGTTAATAAAATATATGACATGTACAGAAATTACAACTAAAATAATAAATAATAATAAATTTTGAACCTTTTTGTCATTATTATAACCAGTAAGTTTCTGATTCACTGTATGTAGTTTTTCTACTTGTCATCTTGCTAGTGAATAAACTATATAATTTTTAATCTTTTGAGTTTTCTGCCGACACAAGTTAAAGTGAAAAATATAAAAAATATTTTACTTAAAATTATACAGGGAACTTTTTGAAAATGTGGCCATAGGGATTTACGTGTTAAAAATTATATCTTAAGTTATGTTAACGTACAAATTTGAATCAAATTTATATTTTTATTAATAAATTAAACATTTTTCTACTAAATTCACATTCCTAGAATAACAATAACATGTTCTATTTAATTATTTTTCGGTTAAAAGTTAGTAAGCATAAAATTAACTGAAGAAAATCAAGGTAGCTAACAGAAAAATTCCGTTAAAGTCTTTCTATTGCAAATTTGTAAAGAAAATGTCCCTTATCATTAAGCAAGTCATAAGAAAAAGTATTTTTTGCAAACAGTAATCAATTAATGTTGCAGTAATTAGTTTATCAGTAATCACAGTGACAAATTAAAATAATGTCAGCCTACATTATTACATTCGTTCAATATACACGGTGTATCAGGTATAAGGGGCCATACGTCATCAGTGAGTCGATGACGCTTTATAAACAATACTTTGCCTCTGACAAAATAGAAAAAGCGCCACAGTTTTCGAGATATCGAATTATGAAGCAGTGAGTACGACCCTGGCGCGTCTTCGCATGTATTACGCTTAGCGCCAGAGCACAGTAAAATACTTAACCCTGACCTTGCAGATGTGCGCGGTTAAGAATGGACAAAAATGTTGGTTTACAGGCATATCAATAAAAGTAATTTTACGATGAGAACGCTTCGAATGGGTAGGGTGCAATTACCGTGGGGGTAATTACTCATTAAACCACCGCTACTGGCCGAAATTATTTAGAATTTTTACAAAGTATATTGCCCGATATTTTAGACGAAAAGTCCTTAGAGCTACGGCGAAACATGTAGTTCATGCACGACGGTGCACCACCGCACGTTACTCTCCCGGTCCGAACCCATCTCAATAACCAATTTCAACGCCGATGGATAGGTAGGTACGGACCAGTGTCGTGGCCTGCTCGTAGCCTCGATATGAATCCGCTGGATTTCTTCCTTTGGGGGGCTTTAAAACAGGAAGTCAATTCGGTGCAACTCATCACAGAAGAACAATTATTACAGCGGATTCATGCTGCAGCTCGCCGAGTATTGGAGGATCCAGAATGTCTGAAGCGAGTCCAGGAGAACTTTCGTCGTCGTGCTTATGTGCCGGTGGAAGACATTTCGAACACCTGTCCTTGTCCCTCCATCTACTTGTGTTAAGCGTAACAAAATGCCTAGAGCCCGAGGACATCAACAATGTCACCATCTTAGCGATTTTGACAAGAGTAGAATTGTTGCCTATCGAGATGCGTTGGTTTGTCCTATCGCGAAATTGTGTGTCGGGTGTGCACAGAAGAAAGAAGAAAAACAAGAAGACCAACTGGTCAACCGAGGTGTACTACAGAGCGACAAGTTCGGCGTTTTCCACAACTAGTTCTGCGAAATCGTTTCGCTACTACGCGCCAAATCGGTGACCAATGGTTTGAAGAAGAAGGTAGGCCTGTTAGTATGCGAACCCTATATCGCCGCATCGAGCCTTTGGACTTGTTCCAATACCATCCACGATTAGTGCTTCCTTTGACGGCGGAACACCGTCGTCAATGTTTGGACTGGTGCAGAGGGCGGCAGCATTGGGAGGCAGAATGGCATAATGTCGTATTCAGCGATGAATCGCGACCATATCTAGGCATGCATGATGGTCATAGAAGGGTAAGACGCCGCCGTGGAGAGCGACGTGATATTGGGTTTGCTGTACTACACAGGACTGTTGGTGTAATGGTTAAGGGGGTTATTGTCTATGGGAGCTGATCACCTATTTTATTTATTCGAGCTGCGCGTTATGTGGATAACGTCCTATAGCCCACTTTACTGCCTTATCTAGATAGCCATCTACACGTCTTTTTCCAGCAACTCATCGCACATCCTCATATTGCTCGTTGAACTATGGACTTTTTCCAAGAAGCTGGCGTTAATGTTTTGACGTGGCCACACCGTTCACCATTGAACTTGTGGGATATAATCGGGAGGAGACTGTTATGTGGATGACGTCCTACAGCCCACTTTACTGCCTTATCTGGATGGTCATCTACATCTCTTTTTGCAGCAACTCAACGCACGTCCTCATATCGCTCGTCGAACTATGGATTTTCTCCAAGAAGCTGGCGTTAATGTTTTGACGTAGCCAACCCGTTCACCATTGAACTTGTGTGGGATATGATCGGGAGAAGACTGTTATGTGGATGACGTCCTACAGCCCACTTTACTGCCTTATCTAGATGGCCATCCACACGTCCTTTTCCAGCAACTCAATGCACGCCCTCATATCGCTTGTCGAACTATGGACTTTCTCCAAGAAACTGGCGTTAATGTTTTGCCGTGGCCACCCAGTTCACCATTGAACTTGTGTGGGATATGATCGGCAGGAGACTGTTATGTGGATGACGTCCTACAGCCCACTTTACTGCCTTATCTAGATGGCCGTTCACATGTCATTTTCCAGTAACTCAACGCACGTCCTCATATCGCTCGTCGAACTATGGACTTTCTCCAAGAAGGTGCCGTTAATGTTTTCCCGTGGCCACCAAGTTCACCATTGAACATGTGTGGGATACAATCGGGAGACAGTTCACATTGCACCATCCTCCACAAACTCTGGCATAGTTAATCCAGGAAGTTCAAGTTGCCTGGAACGAGGTGCCTCAAGCAGACATCGACCATCTCATTTTGTCGTTGCCTAGACGTGTACAGGAGTGTACTCAGCTATGGGTCGCCAAATACATTATTAATTTTTTCCGTATTGTACGTTATTAAAATTTCTTGCAAATTTTATCGTTTCATTCTTGATGTAAGACTACCACATTGCTAAACAATCAAGTCCAAAAAATTATTTCTTCTAGGTGTAACACTTCTAATGTCACTGAGTATAACTTGTGTCCATTTCCTTCAATTTTTCGCAATAAAATAAAATTTAATAAAACATGTTAGGATATTCAATCATGTAGGAAATCGTTTAATTTATGATTAATTATAAAAATTTACTTAAAATTTGTCACATTTTTAGCTTGTAATTAATTCCCTTTGGCCACACTTAAAAAAAAATTCATTGTTTAATTTTCGATTTTGCTCGAAATTATACTATATTATTATATAACTAATGAAGATACAAAAAACATTTCAACGCAGTTTTTTTTTTTAATTTTAGAGATTTACATCATAAAATTATTTTCATCTGTATAGAGTGAATCAAAACAGTGGTGCCGGACACAACTTTTTTATTTCGAATGACACACACCGTTGCCAGCGGACCCAACCAACTCGACAATGCAATCATTTAATAAAGAAATACTTCAACAAATCTAAACATTCATGTCTTAACAAGTTCACAACTAAAAGTTCCCAACAGCCTAACACTTTGAAAATTAATTGTAAATGTTAACCGGTTCATTCGTTTGCCGTTTTCCACTCTCTCTTAGACAATTATTCATTTTAAAAGAAATAATTCAAGTAGATCTGCAAATCTCAATAAATATTGATTAATAAAAATGAAAAGACTTTACTAAATGAGGGATATGAAAATATAGAGCCTGCTACATGGTATACAGTAAATGGTTTCATATATAGGGTGTGCCATTTGCAATAAAAAAGTTGTGTCCGGCATCATTGTTTTGGTTCACTCTGTATAGATGAGAATAATTTTATGTTGTAGATCTCGAAGATTTAAAAAAAAAGCTGCATTGTAGCGATATCTCCCAAGAACGCACTGTGGGGACTGCCTGTATATGTATACACAATTTTTATGTAAAGTTTCCATTTTCTTTCTTTAATAAAATATTAAATAATCTTCAAACAAACTTAAAAGTAAATCACACCAATTTTTGTGAGATGTCGTGTTCCGTTTTGTATTACCATTAATAAAAATATTTACTATTTTTTCAATTGTGCTTAAATATAATTCAAAAGTTTATTGCTTTATGTTAATAATAAGCAAAAAGTATTAATGAATTATTCATGAATTTACCCGTAGTTCTAAAAATTTCCCGTGCATTTGTCCTTTTTTGTATCGCATCGTCAACAGACTAATAAAATTTCTGCTAAATTACAAATTTATACGTAAATTCCAAGGTTTATGAATAAATTTAAAAAAAATCACCAGTAGAATGTAATTATAATTAATTACATTTATAATAAAAGAAATTTATTGTCCTTTGCAGAAATTTATTGTCCTTCGCTCTACCATTTGGTTTTACGTTGATAACTTTCTCAAAACTTTCATAAAAATAAAAATAAAAACAAAAGAGAAGTTTCTTGTCATTTATGTAAAAATTTGCAATACACCGGTCCACATGGTTTTTAAATCTCTCTGACATTTATTCGCTGTTGCGTTGATAATTTTCTCGAGATTCACAAAATTAAAAAAAAAAACAAAGAATGAATGCAATTTTCCAATGAAAAATTGTATTATTCATGTAAAAACTATAAAAACCTCTTAATTTTAAGATTTAGACGATTTTTCTTTAAACTTGAATCAGACCTGTGTTTTCTTAGTTTACGAGTAAGGCTAGTGTCCCTGCACTTTGGCAAAAAATGAAAAACAAAAGAAAATATACATGTTTCTCAGTCTTCATTTAGAAATTCAAGTTACTTACTTTCCTTTCATTCAATGCAAGATTGAGGATATTTTGAATTTGACACCGCAGATGTGAGTGACAGAACCCCACCTCGTACCAATTTAACATGGCGGTAAATTCAAATCATCCTCAGTCATTAAAAATCGCACTCTAAAATTTGTTTTAATTTTAATTTTTTGTAACAGGTGAATTAAAACTGGATTTAAACAAAACATCCCCGGATAACATCGTCTGCCCCAGTACAATGACGGGCGGTGAGGGAGAATGCAAATACCTCCACGAATGCCCCGAAGTTCATTATTTACTTACAAACGTACACATCTTCCAACAATATCATTGCCCCCTAAACGGGTAAGTAACAAAAGTAACTTGGACATTTTGGGTTGTTCCTTAATCTTCATCTCTTTACAGATTTGCCGCCATATGCTGTCCACCCAAGCAATGAATTTATTTAGTTGTGGAGGAATATAAAAGTGTCAAATCATCTACTTAAATGTGTCATAAGTGTTGGTGCTTAATATTTTTATAATAAGCTACTTTTTGACGTGTGTTAATATACATTATTGATTTTTTTTAATTTCTTTTATTTATAATAGATACGTTTTGTGTGTAAAATACAAAAAAGGATTTCTGGATTTTTTCTACCATTTTTTGAGACCACATAACAAAAGAGCAACGCGTATCATCAAAATCAAAGTAAAAAAAGCCACTACCCACTTTTCTCCAAATCTAAATTAAGGTTTCCTGTTCGTCCGGAAGCACTGTACCATTTTTGTTGATCAGCCTTCCCATATGCACATAAAAAAAGAAGTAAAAAGGTGAAGTTGTTTAATTATTGTAATATTTTATACAACATTACTTTAAACTGTTTGTAACAATTGTGTTTTAGTGCAAGGAAGATTAAGAAGTTAAATAAAAGCGAAAATATATACACGGTTGTGATGACAAATATGGGACGAATTCATATTTTCAAGAATTTTTCAAAAAAAGCTCGGAGGTCAATTTTATTTCATTTTTTGTCTTTTCCGGAAATATTTTTATAAAATAGGGGCGTCAGCAAAAGTTTCAGTTTATTTTTTCAAGTGGAATTCGCCATTTTTAAAAATACTAACGCTTCAATCTTGATAATATTAAAAAAATTGACAACTTTAAAACTGTCTCAGCTTTTTCATCTTTTTCATCAAACAGCGAATCGAAAACGCTATTAGTTTTTCACTACAACGCCATTTTAGATAACACTGAAAAAATTTAAATAAAAAATTAGCAATTTAATATTTATTGAAAATATACAGAATGTTTAAAACTACTGATAAATGTCACACTATATCCTTCAGTTACCTCGATACACAGTGAGATTAAAAAGTAAGGGACATCGATGATAGAGCAGTTATTATAAGAAGAAGAAAGAAGAAGAAAGTTTTAAATAAAAGTTAAATGGCTAATTTTTTGTCACAAATTGGAATTTTTCATTTTTTTTTTGTGACATCACAATCTCGAACTGTGACGTTATCGATATTTTTTTAAATAGCAACCTGTATTTTTCTTTAACGAAATTGATAGAGTATTTTTTTCTCTTTACGACCGTGTAAAAGTAATATAGGTTTCTATTATAAAAATTTCAAGAAAAATAATTTATTTTCTGAGCCTGCTATGTGGAGCCGTTTTAATGAAGCCGTCTTAATTTAAATAGTTAAGGAATAGATCCAAAATTTTAGATGTGTCTGTGGGTTACTATAGATAATTGGAAAACTTTTTAAGCTAGTTTACATTTTATTTTTATTTCCGACATGTTTCGACCTCAGAGAGAAGGCCATCTTCAGGGGTCCTAAGTAGAGTAGTGTAGTAATGAACGAGGAATCAGACAATAATAAAATTATTGTATCGTCACAATCACAACATTTTAAAATAATTGTAAAGAATTTTGTAAAAGGGTACAATTACAAACATTGATAATTATTACACTATAAATTTAAAATATAGTACGTGGGGTTTGAGAAACCTGATAACAAGAAAAGGATTAACCCGACTAATTCGGGTTAAGGAATACCTTGGATATGAAATAAACAAATGTGACTTACCTGCTGTCAGTTGAGAGTTTTTTGTTTGTATAATATTAATAATTAAGTAGTTTAAAAAGTAATTGTGATAATAATATAAAATTACGATGCATTTGAAGAAAGAAGATCACACGTCGAAGTATGCGCTTTATTTAATATCGTACATCGCAATCGCGAACCCATTACATGGTCTATTGTTACCAATATCTACAAAAAATTTGGGAATGTAGGATATGGCAAAGATATACCTAAAAGAGGCCGTTCAAAATTAGCAACTGAAGATAAAAGATTAGACGTTTTATTGAGAGTTAATGAAAATCTTCATGTTTCAACTCGACAACTCGCGCTGGATAACGACGATATTAGCCAAGGAACCGTGTTACATACTTTAAAAAAAGAAAAATTTCATCTTTATATGGAAAAAATAGTACTGTTCAAAAATGATTTTGTTAGGCGGATTAGGACCATAAGCGAAAACGATCCACCCTTTTTGAAATTGTATTCTCTTTACTGACGAAGCTACATTTACTCTAAATGGAACTGTGAATCGTCAAAATTATCATTATTGGGCTCAGGTTAATCCTCAATGGAAAGAGGAGTTACATACACAGTATCCACAAAAGGTAAATGTTTGGGCAAGAATTGTAACAAATAGAATCATTGTCCCTTACTTTTTTGAAAACACATTAAACGCTAATCGATATTTAGATTTCTTAAGGTTTGAACTTCATTCCTCATTATCCATATTATTTCCAAATGTAAGAGATCCCGAAATACCTAATAACACCATGTGGTTTCTTCATGATGGGGCACCGCCTCATTGTGGCATTCACGTTCGACATTATTTAGATGAAATATTTGAGAACAGGTGGATTGGTAGAAGAGGACGTATCGAATGGCCAGCCTGATCCCCAGATTTAAACCCACTTGACTTTTTCTTGTAGGGTCATCTTAAAAATGTTGTTTACAAAAACAAACCCCATAATTTGAAAGAGCTAAAAAATCGAATGCGAGCAATTTCACCTGATGATCTTCAGAACGTAGTACACAGGTTTTCCCATCGAATTGCACATTGCCAAGCAGTTAATGGCGAACAATGGCGACATCTTTTATAATCGGTTAGTGTTAATATTGTACGTAATTTGTTTTAATTTTTTATTATAAGCATGAGCGTTTAAAACTAAATAACAAAAACAGAAAATAAAGTTGATTTTCTCGAAATTTTTGTTATTAAAGCCTGTATTACTTTTATACGACCGAGATTGTGACGTCACATTTAACTTTTATTTAAAACTTTTTTCTGTAAAACTTATAATAACAGCTCTACCATCCATGTTCCTTACCTACTTTTTATTCTCACTGTATACAGACTCGCAACATCCTCTCAAATTATAAAAAGTAAACTCGAATTACATACTAACTAATTAGTTAACTAATCAACTGTATGTTTTACATAATTCTGTTCAGTTTTTAACGGAGAATCGTGTGGTATGAATATTTGCCGGAAGTTGTATTACACCCTGCATAACAAAAAAAATCATCTGTGGGGATATTTATTGCTGAACACCTCGTGAACTATGAATTTTTATGTGTTCATGGAAAAAACAATTAATTTGACGTACGTAACAGAAAGTAACAAATAATGAATTTAATTTATTTCTTAACAATAGCACAATTAAAAAAAAATAAAATGAAATTGAGAGGTTCAAGTTTTTATTAATTTCTGAAACTGTCGAATATACCCATTATTTTATTAAAACTTTCGATATCGTTATTCATTCAACATTTACCAAAAAAAAAAGGTACAAAATAGACATGTTAATTTTAACATATGAGGTTTGGTAAAAAAATTAAGTAAACACTCACCTTCCAGGTTTTTGTAGACACCCTGTACCATAAAAAAATTGCCTGAATAAGGCGAAACAATAAAATAAAATTGAGGGTCTGATTTTTTTAGAATTCGTCATCTTGGAAAAATAATATTTAAAAAAAAAGGAAAAAATAAAATCAGAAAATAGAGTACCCCATTTCAAGACTAATCACAAACTGTAATCATCTTTAATGTTATGTAAACACCCCAGGGGATTCCCAAACAAATCATCGCGATTTCGCTCTAATTGTTTCTTTTTACTATGGATTTATCATAAAATTAAACGCAAGCCGTGACCCTTTCGCAGAAAAAAACGATTTCGATGTTCAAAACACGATATATAAACGGCGTGCGAAATATAACTGGGAAGAAGAAGTTCGTCGTGCTTTCGAAATACGAGGATAATGGCAATCAGGTTAAATTTAATTTTTGCCTTAGTTTGTTTAACGCAAGTTGGTGGATTTCCGCATACCGTGACGGATGCATCTTCCTATGTCACGGCTTCAGATAAAGAAGGTTACAGTGGTGGCCAGATCGGACATGAACAGGTCAGTTCAGCAATAGCTTTTTTTTCTGAATAAATATCAGTATTTAAGAAAATAATTTAATTTAATTGGTTGCGTTTCTAAAAATCCCCGGGCACCTTAAATGGGATATTTAGCGTGAAGCAGTGACTCAGGAGATTCGACTTTCTCCGATTCTTTTGAAAATCGCTCAGTGAAATTTCAGATCCGTCTGCGTAAAGGTTGCGGTATCATGACCACAAACGTTCAGGGTCTTACTCATAAAATTCGAAATGTAGGGCAAGAGCCAGACGATTAAGGTTTCACAACTATGTGCAACTGCATTACTGAAATTTTTCAGAATCTATTCGAATTAATTTATTTCTTAAAGTTCATAATTTCCCTGCATGATGGTGCCCCAAATTTTTTTTGGGAAACTCTATTTTTCCAAAAACTTAAACACCACGGGACACCTATTACACGCAAAAAAATGTATTAATTAATTTCTGTCTGTATAAAAAGTTGTTTGTTTCAAACAAACCAGTCGCACTTGGACCGACCAATCTAATACGCTTTTGGATTTTCCTTTCGCTGACGTTTCTCAAATGTTTCATTTTATTAATAAACAGTGATTAGATAATGAAATTAAAAAAGATCTTTATGTTGCATTCATTGCAACGATAACAACCTCCATTTTATCGCTCGTATTTTATAAAGATTTTATTTTATTTGCTATTATAAATGTAGATCAATTCAAGCATTAGAAACTATTTTTAAAGATCAAGCTTCTCCAACTTTGATCACAAATTTTATAAGAAATGTTGTCAATTTACAGCCGATCATACAATAAACGACTTAAGCAGTGGCGTAGGTCCTTTGACTTGCAATGTTGTCATAACAATTTCAGTCCTCAGTGCTTCCATTTTCCCGTTTTCACGCCTCATTTTCCGCATCACCAATTTCACAACCTAGAGGAACCTGAAAAGCTCAAGTGACATGTCAGCCTCAACTTAGAAAATAATTTCCCATCATATCTTGACATGGGAATTTCCCACATGTCTGGCAACACCGTTTACTTATATGCTATTGATTATTAGGATGATTACTATTGCACTCTTGGCTTCTTTGCGATTGCCAAACATCATAAAAGAAATTGTTGGTTGTACTCTATAAACCTCCTCCTCGTGGGGCACACTCCACATATAATTGGGACGCAGTTCTATGACTGTATACGGCCCGTAATTTATAGCAAAGCTGGTGTGGCTTGATCAGTAAGCGAAAGCTTGCATTTTGCATCCTTCATTCTGCAATTTGGCATTTATTTTCCGTCTTTGCCCCTTTTCAAGTTTTAATGAAACAATCGGTATATCAAAATTGAAGAGTCCTACCGCAGTTAGCTTTGGCAAACATTTCGATAAATGCAAAAGAAACGAAATTAGAAGTAATTTAATTAATCCTCGGGCTGTGGTATTCTTCTTCCATTTTTTTTCTCCAACTGGTGCGTTCTTCCTATACGTTTTTTTTTCCTATTAAAAATAGCCTGATTTCCTGTTTAGGTCTTCATTTTTTCGTGTCTTTTCTCCTCGTTGTCCATTTATCTATATATATCTTCAACTCCACATGTTGATTCATTTCTTAGCCTTCCTTCTCTCACTTTTAAGGGGTTAACCCTAGTCTCAATCACGCTAAAGGCTTCTGCTTCACCAAATTGTAAGACTTACTAGAATCTCTCAGTTCTATTTGGCAACAGCTCACTTTAGCCAAATTTATTGACTAAGAAGTAAGTAGTCAGAACGGCCTAAAAAGCTGCAATTTCTCTGCTTTTAAAAAAAAGTAAGTTTCATAACTCTGACCATTTGGGACTCTACAAAATAATTTCACTTCTCAAGTCTCTCAAGATATTCGACTTCGAATCTTTTTAAAACTATCTCCTGCTTCGGTTTGTTTCAGCAAACCCCCAAAATCTACGAAATGCGCATAGACTCGCACGTGTACAACCGTTTCGCCACGACTTTGGTAACGAGCAGGGTGAGGAATTCCGCACAGAGCGCCCAGGAAGCCATATTTTCCGTCATACTACCGAAGAAAGCTTTCATTTCGAAATTCATGATGTTGATCGATGGGAAAAACTACGAAGCGTACATCAAGGAGAAACAGGAAGCTCAACAAATATATGATCAGGTAGTATTAGGGTACACAAAACCCTCTTCACTTCATTTTCCACGACTAATTTACACAAATCATCGTCTAACTCCTAGTTAATCCTCAGGCTGTTGCAAGTGGATTCGGAGCGGCTCATGTAGCGACCAGTGCTAGGGATTCCAATAGGTTTACCGTTTCTGTCAATGTCCTGCCTAACAGCCACGCAGACTTTCTGTTGACTTATGAAGAATTATTAGAACGTGATGATGACCAGTACGAGCTGATCATCAACATATTCCCCAAACAACCGGTGGAGTATTTACGCGTTAATGTAATTGTGTTGGGCAAAAATTGATTTGGTTTGGTTATTGAGTACCATTTCCAGGTTTGGATCAACGAAAGCTTGCCCATAAGGTTTGTCAGGGCCCCGGCGATTCGTTCCGGAAATGACATCAACGATCCTCAAGGTGATTTAGATCCCAGGGCGATTATAAGAATATATAATTCCACATCCGCTACTGTTGCTTTTTCCCCCACTACACGACGACAGAAAGAACTGGCGAAATCGTTGGGGACCAACGACGAGGAAGGACTTTCCGGCCAATTCGTTGTACAGTATGACGTAGACAGAAATCTAGACGGAGGGGAGGTAAGTTTTGGGCTTCGCCCTTCAGACTTATTACGGAAAATCTTCATTTGCAGATTTTATTGGAAGATGGGTATTTCGTGCACTTTTTCGCCCCCATCGACATTCCGGCTTTGCCTAAACACGTTCTGTTCGTATTGGATACTAGTGGAAGCATGGACTTTGAGACGAAACTGGAACAGTTGAAGACGGCGATGACGAGTATTATAGCGGAACTGAAGGACGAGGATGTTTTCCACATACTCGAATTCAATACGTTCGTGAAAGTTTTCGATATACTTAGCACTGATCAAAGCGTTCAGTACGAAAGCTCCACAACTACAGATATAAATGTAAGTATCCAGTAACTTTACCCATCTTTTTTATGTATATTTGTCATTTGGTTTCTCTAGTTTTTTTTTCTTTATCTTTCCCATTGCCCAAATCTTTAACTAAACAGAAGATTCGAGTCGAGATGTTCTTGATATTCATCTTAACTCAACAGCTTCTCCCTTGCCTCACTCCACTTCATTCCTAACGCTTGAACTCACTTTTCCTTCTGTACTATCTCTTCCTTGATCTTCACCTTTCCACCGATTTTCAATCTTAGCAAGCTTTCTTCCTGTGTGTTTTACAATCAGAACTGCTTTGGTGCAGTTTCTTCAGGTTTATTACAGCAAATCTTTCAGGAAAAAGATTTTCCTGGTGCGTTCAGCGTAGACGAGGACAACAAAATGAGGGCAATCGAAATAATATCCGGGCTGACGAACGATGGATGGACCAACATTTACGACGCCTTGAAGGTGGCTTTACATTTGGCCGACAGAGATAAACAAAAACGCAAAGAAGTCGGGCTACAACCCCTGATCATATTTTTGACAGACGGGGATGCAACTCAAGGTATCACGAATCCGGATGAGATCCTCAGGAAAGTAAGTTATTTCACCTTCAAATTAACTGGATTTGTTGTTACTACTAACTAATTTAGATTACAGAATTAAACATACATTCCGTCCCAATATTCTGCCTATCGTTTGGAAGGGATGCGAACCGAGAATTATTGCAGAAGTTGTCTTTACGCAATCGCGGTTTCTCCCGTCACATTTACGAAGCAGCGGACGCCTTCTTGCAACTGGAAGACTTCTACCAACAAATATCTTCACCTCTCTTAAGCAACGTCAAGTTTAAATACACCGAAGGCGCTGGTCAACTGACCAAGACGGAATTCCCCATGCACTTCGCCGGTTCTGAACTTGTAGTATCCGGTACCATAGGTACTCGTTAACTAGAAGAGGAAAATCCCTGATTTTATTTATTTAATCGGCCTTTCTTTTAGGAAAGGAATTTTCAAGTGTGCCCAAAATACTTGGGCAAGGGGCCAAAGGGCAAATCAACCTCGTCCCGGTTATACGGAAACCAGTGGCGCCCTTGGAGAGGTTTTGGGCCTACCTCACCATTCAGCAACTTCTAGAAGACAGAGAGATCGCATATGATAAGCAAGAGTACGACGAGAAAATTCTAAACTTGGCGCAGAAATATTCTTTTGTAACACCGGTCAGTTCTTTGGTGGTGGTTAAACCGAACGGAACGAATACTGTAGTGGAATTGGAAGCAGCTGACGTAGGTAATTTCAATTCAATCAATGTCTAAATACGAAAAACCCTTAGTTGTATTAGCCATTGTTTCTAAACTTATTATTGATCGATTTTATGTCGTCTAAGCTTATCATGGATTAACTATAAGGATTAATTATCTCAGGTAAGTCCTGGGAGTTCCCCTGTTGACTCAGATATGAAAAGAATTTAATACGTATTATTCAAAAATATTTAAAAGAAAATACTACACGTCTTAAGGGAGGAAAGTTCGAAAGTTCCACAATTAAATGTATTTCAGGAAGTGACGCTGGAAGCACGTATGCGGTTGCGCCTTCACTTTCTACTGAGCCCTCACCTTCACCCCCACAAGAAACGACAACCGATTTAACAATGTTTAACCCTGAGCCTACAATTCCAACAAACATGGACGAACTAAAGAAAAATCTACCTTGGATAGAGGAATATCTGGTAGGAGATCACTTCATTCGTACTTCGAAAGGTCAGTATGTTTTTGATTTAAAAACACGAGGAGATTAGGTTGATATTGTTCTAGTATATTCTTCCGTTTTTTTCTTCTAGTAGATGAATTTATTTAAAAATAAAATGCTTGTGGATATAATCCTGGCAGTCGATGAGCTCGTGCGTATCACGATTCTTGCAGATAACTATAGTCTGTACAATACCTAAGGTGATTACCCACGTTATCGGTTCGTTTCACAAGTACTCAAACTATTTTAACAAGCAGCGGTAAATAACCTGCGAAATAAATATAAACAATTTCTAAATGAGCGCACCGTGGCAAAACCGTAACTAATTTAACGTAAAAAGTTGTTTAGTTAAACTACGTTGAAATTAAACGTGCTGTGGTTTTGAAGGAAGAACAAGTATATTTTTAATTACGTAATTTTTTAGCATAACACAACAACGCTTAGTGATGTTGGTAAAAAGTATACCACAAAGTAATGTTGATTAAACCGCCCCGCCCATTCATTAATCCTTTCTAAGAATTAATTAAATCATTTGGTAGCAAGGAATTCTAAGCGCGCCCACATTAAAGAAAAAAGTAAAAAAAAACCTTTGCCTACAGAGGCTTTACATAATAACTGAATCATTTATTCGTTTACTAGTGTTTTCGAAGAACTATCTGATTAGTTTCGCTTATACGTAACAATTAATCTTCCTTACCATCTGCCCAACAAATTGCATGTGTGGCAAGGAAATTTTTGTTTGAATGAATATTTATCGTTAAAATACAAGTAGAATTTTGACAGTAAACAAAAACGTACACAGTTGTTTAAATTAAAAAAAAGGCTCTGACAAATTATAGCCCAAAATGAAGAAGATGACGTAACTCTGTTTCATTGGTCTAAGGGTGCAAACGAATCACCGATAATCGGAGCTGTATCTCATTCGTCCAAATTTTGAGAATGTGATCTTATTTGTGGGCGTCGATCCTCATCGTTGCATTGAATGAAAAATGAAAGTTGTTGCTGTTACCACATTACAATCGTCACTTGTTTTTCTTTTGAATTTATCGTTCTCTCTCTCTCAAGTGAAAAACTGAACGGAAAGGGAAAATTTCGAAACAAAAGAAAAACAAAAACTAAAAAATGGAAAACAAAAGGCAAACAGATTTTTAAATAAAAAATCAAAACAAATGAAAAACGAACGTCGTTGTTGTTGTTACTCATTGCGATCGTCATTTGTTTTTCTTTTGAAGTTCTCTTTCGAGCGAAAAGCTGAACGGAAAGGAAAATTTTGAAGCAAAAGGAAAACAAAATCTAAAAATGGAAAAATTAGAACATCGAAACAAATGAAAAAGGAAAATTGTTGTTATCACACATTACGATCGTCATTTGTTTTTCTTTCGAAGTGAAAAACAGAACGGAAAGGAAAATTTGAAAACAGAAAACAAAAGAAAAACAAAAACTAAAAGTGAAGAATAAAAGGCGAACGAAATTTAAAATGCAAAATCAAAACGAATGATAAACGAAAGTTGTTATTACACATTACGATCGTCATTTGTTTTTCTTTTGAACTTATCGTTCTCTTTCAAGTGAAAAACCGAATGGAAAAGGGGGGGGGGGGACATTTGTAAACAGAAAACAAAAGTAAAACTAAAAACGGAAAAAGAAAATTTAAAATAGAAAGTAAAACAAAGAAAAAATGAACGTTGTTGTTATTACACATTGCGATCGTCATTTGTCTTTGTCTTTTTTTTTTCGTAAAATTTACGATCGACGTTTGTTTTGTTTTTTTTAAGTTAACGTTTTCTTTCAATTGAAAAACTGAATGGAAAAGAAACATTTTTTAAAAATCAAAAACGAAACAAAAACAAAAAAAAATGAAATGAAAAACAAAAGGCAAACAAAATTTAAAACCGAAAATAAAACAAAAGAAAAATGAAAGTCGCTTTGCACGTTACGATCGTCATTTGTTTTTCTTTTGAAGTTATCGTTTTCTTTTACCTCAAAAGCTGAATGAAAACGAAATTTTTTTAAAAAAATTCAAAGAGAAACAAAAACTGCTGCTTTATAATTTTTGTTAAATCTTCACTGAATAGTTTTCTTAAGTAAATGAAATAAAACAATTACAGTTTGTGTTATTAGATTTGAAAAAAAAATTCCAAAACTTTCGTTACATACGTTTTCGATTCGCTTGCACTGGTTGCACTCAGATTATTTGCATCTTGTTTTAACCTCATATAATAGAACGAGATAAAGATACTCTGAGTGTACACACTAGTGCAGCGTTGATGCAGTCAATCAGACTTAACATTGTATGAGAATTTGAGAAATGAAATAGCTAGGGTCGAATTAACCAACAAGCAAAGTAGACAATTGCCTAGGGGCGAAAAATCCATAGGGGCGTCTGAGGATTTATACGAATTTGTGGATAGTGAAATTACCAATAAACTTAATTGATAGAAATTTGCCGGTCCAAATTTAAACTAAAAGAATTCGAAGTTTTCTTTCCTAAGATAAAAACGAAAGACGAATCGAAGATTTCAATTTAAAAGGCGGGATTTAGTCCGAAAAAAGTTTTTAATAAAAAAAAATTATAACAAGCACAAAAAACGGTAGCCAGAGTTCAAATTGATAAGAAAGGTTCAGTTTGGAAAAAAAGTATTAATTCATTTGAAGATTATTAAATAAGAAAAAAAAAACAAAAGGCGATCGACGGGCTTCGCACAAATTGAATTTGAAACAAAAAAAAATTGCAAAAAAACAGAAGTGTAAATTTTGCTAAATTGAAAAAGGGAGATTCAGTTCGGAAAAAATAATCCAGCTCGAAGAATATTAATAAAAAACAAAAATCAATCACGAAAACAAAAGACGATCGACCGGCGAAATTCAATTTAAAAAAAAAAAAACAAAAGATGAACAAAAAATTTCGATTAGAGAGAAAAAAAAAGAGAAATTCGGTCTGAAAAATAATTAACAAAAAGTCAAAAACAAAACAGGCTTGCCAGATTTCATTTAAAAAAAATCAACTTGAAGAATTACAAAAATAAATTGCAAAAACAAAAGTCGGATCGCGAATAAAAAAGCGAGATTCACTTTGAAAAAAGAAAATTGATTAAAAAATGGTAAAAAACGAATCGAAGATTTCTAATAAAAAAATGCGAGATTCAATTTGAAAAAATGAAATTAAAAACAACAAAAGATGTGTGTTTTCATATAAATTAAAAGTTTTTTCTTTATTATAATAACTTACAATGATTTTTACTTAAGAAAATATTTTTTGTGTGGTAATACAATAAAATAAATCTGTGCGCAGATAAGCAACCAAATATACACCGTCATAATATCCGATTGCCTAAGCATTAATTTCTTCTTTTTTTAATTTAAAAATTTGCCATTTTTTAATTCATTTAATTGACTAACCTGTGAAAATTCTCGAGTACGTCCAATCTTTCAGGGCGACCCACCAAAGAGACTTGGTAACAACAGCTATTAAGTAGGGCTTTTGCCTAGAGTCGCATGTTATGTTAATCCGCCTCTGGACATAGCAACCAGTTTAGTACAACAAATTTCTAGTTGTGTTATATTTTACACCACTTGATAAGTAAGTAATGAAAACAAAAATAATCATAGTTTGCGTGTAATTAGTCAGCGTACACACAGGGTGACTGACAATAGTTCCGTCAAAGAAAAACGCGTAAACAGTTTATAATTAATTTAAAAAATACCCTAAGATCAAGCTGCGGCACTGCATACAAAATACGACCCCACGGCAGTACTGCAATGCGACCTTGACACACATCTCAATTCGTTTTATTACATAATCCAATTTTTTAGCTAGGAATGGAAGTCTGAGTTATTTGTTTTAAGCGACGTAATTATTAGTAATTTCTAAAATACCTGAAATTGCGTTTGAGAAAGGATAACAACTTCGCAAATATAATGAAACTCGAACTTTTCTGTAAGTCGAAATTTACTGATGGTCACATCACATTGAATATAACTTAAATCAGAGGAGGGGGCTGATGATAATAACAATAACTTACATAACAAAATCAAGTCGGCGTGCTCCTTTTTTTGCAAAACTAAAATTATATTATTAAAATCTAGTACCATATAGCTGACTCAGTACTCGTAGCTCCCCCGTGGGTACGCCACTGACCGAAATATATATCTTTAACTCAATTTCCATAACTCGAAGTAATTTTCCGGTTCCTTGGAGATTCGAGTTATGAAAGTGCCACTGTAACTGTGCAAGTAATTCTTGCGGATTATTTGCTAGAGCGGAATCTATCCGCTGTTTCATCCGCAAAAAAAATAGCAAGGCTTAAATCTAGTGATCGCAGGTGGTCATGTCCGAGGGCGCTTTGTATTGCCAGTTCCTTGTGTACGTGTTATGCAAAACTAACGCTCATCGAGCCTGTCCAGCCTCCCACCTCCCTCCCAATTTCACTTGCACCAGCTATTACTGCCACGTGCCGAAGACATAATCTAATTTTGGATCAAATCGCGTACGTGAATGCGTGTCACAGATTACGAGAAAATATAAATTGCTGGGGTTGTTTCAAAAATGTGAAACGATTTATTAGACCTGAGATTCATCACCGACAAGTCTTCTTTGTTTATTACGCTACAAATTTTTTTACGTACAGCTGGAGATTCGAGTTATGGAAGTGCCACTGTAATTGTGTAAGTAATTCTTGCGGATTATTTGCTAGAGCGGAATGTATCAACTGCTTCATCCGCAAAAAAATCACAAGCCTTTAAATCTGGTGATCGTGGAGGTCAATGCACAACCAGTAAAGTCTGAGGGCGCTATGTATTGTTTGTTCCTTTTTTACGTGTGTTAGACAAAACTAACGCTCAGCGAGTCTGTCCAGCCCACACCCCCTCCAATTTCACTTGCACCAGCTATCGCCGTCGCGTGCCGAAGACATAATCCAATTTTTGATTAAATCGCGTACCTGAATGCGTGTCACAGATTACGAGAAGATGTAAATTGCTGGGGTTGTTTCAAAAATGTGAAACGATACATTAGACCTGAGATTCATCACTGACAAGTCTTCTTTGTTTATTAGGCTACAAAATTTTTATTACGTACAGCTGGAGATTCGAGTTATGGAATTGTCACTGTAATTGTGTAAGTAGTTCGTGCGGATTATTTACTAGAGCGGAATGTATCAACTTCATCTGCAAAAAAAAAATTGCAAGACTTTAAATCCGGTGATCGCGAAGGTCAATGCAAGGACCGTAAAATTCGAGGGCGCTATGTATTGTTTGTTCCTTATTTACGTGTGTTAGACAAAACTAACGCTCAGCGAGTCTGTCCAGCCTCCACCCCCTCCAATTTCACTTGCACCAGCTATCGAAGACATAATCCCATTTTTGATCAAATCACGTACGTGAATGCGTGTCACAGATGACGAGAAAATGTAAATTGCTGGGGTTGTTTCCAAATTGTGAAACAATTTATTAGATCCGAGATTCATCGCCGATTGTTTATCAGGCTATAAAATTCTTATTACGTACAGCTGTTTCAAAGGTCACAGTTTTTAATCTAAACGCGAACGTGAATGAATGAACAGATTATGCAATCTTGTTTAAAAAAATTCTATGGGACAGTTAATAATTAATTAAGAATTTATTAAAGTTTAACAAATTATTCAAAATAAAAGGAGTGCTTACGGTGGAACGAGGAACAATTTACAGCCAATGCGCCAAAAACAGGAAGAGAGTTGCGAACGCGTTTTCAATTTGTAAATCTTTTACTAGACTTGTGTTAATAATAATTCGTCACACACAAAACGAAATTATAATAATTAACAGATTACGAAGGTGTTTATTGATTATAAAGTTTCAAATTTTGGTTGTCAAAAAATGTTTAATCTGCTTCAGGTAATTTGTATGCATTTGTCAAATTAATATTTTGTAGTTCGCATTTCACGGCGTCTGTCATTGATCTAAAAACGGAGTTGATGTGAAAATCAAGAGGTCAGACGTTAGGTCACCGTGCCTACAATAAAAGTTTTATTGCTCATTCATTTGCTCCTCTGTTTTTTAACCAGAGACGTATCGTCATTTTGGGGCTAAACTAAAGTAGAAAGAATTTTTTTACCGTTTTTCCCATACTCTCGGTTATCGCTTCTTATTGTGGTTTTCCTTTGGGGAAACAATTGTCAGTCACCCTGTATGGCGTACACATCATGGCGGGGACATTTGAAATAATTCACTTTGCGCATGCGCAATACGTCAGTTCCCCGTTGTAATTTAAACAGAAATTTTAACCAAATGCACATAAATTCCAAGTAATTCACATTGAAAAACATGCAATTAGAAGCAAATGATCGCAGTTGAAGTATTTGCATCGCTTGACAGGAAATTTATTTTAAATTATTTCACCGCTGTTTTCGCACATGTTGAAATTGCAAACGAAAGCGTCTACCAATTAATTCAGTTACTACGATTTAAAACTATAACTACATACAATTTCAATCTAGCAAAATGCAAGAACGCTATTATACGTACTTACCTCGCTTGAAAACCCGTTCCGTGTAGTAACTTATTTCCTTCCGGACTATTTTGAAATGTAACTAACGCAGCACACGCGTGAATGTTTTAAGTTTTGCGAAATATGGAACTGCACATCTCAAACCACACTTTACTTTTCAAAAAACGAAGAAAAATCAAGTGAATTTTCGCTTATCAAAACCAATTTGACAATGACGCCACAATGTCGCCAACTTAAATTTTGAAACTGGAGAAATGAATTAATTTTTCCGTTCCACATAGAGAGCTGAATTTCTTTTGTTTAAGAATAGTTTTTAAAATAGTTTAAAATATAAATAAGTAGTAATGATTTGAATAAACACGTAATTAACCTAACCACTTTATTCGTATATGTTGACACTAGCGCCATCTCGTGTTTAATTTTACGAGGTTTCAAAAATAAAGAGGAAAATTAAAATTAATTTAATCACTTGCGTTTCCGTAAATCCATCGCGCTTATGGTTCACTAATTTGCAGTTACATCCCGTATTTTAATTCTAGTTTTTAGATTTTACGAATTCTAAATAAAATAGAACTTACGTATGGTTATAACGTCCGACGAACGATGGCGACACTGCGTCTAAACAGACGCGGTTTATTTAAACTTGTAAAAGTTTTAATTTTAAAATCAGCGAACTACATATAGCTCGTTCTTTTACAGGTGATTTAGAAGTCGATTTGAATAAAACATCAACAGATAGCATTATCTGTCCCAGTACACTGATGGGCGGTGAGGGACTTTGCAAATACCTTCACGAATGTGCAGAAATTCACTTCTTACTTACAAACGTATTCATTTTCCAGCAATATTACTGTCCGCTTAATGGGTAAGTATATCACCATGAAACGCGAAGCCTTTATTACAGTCAACATCATTTACAGATATGCGGCAATCTGCTGTGCATCCCAGTCTCACTTTGCGGTTCCAGCTGAATAAGGTTTTGCCCCTTCTTCAAGTCATCTATTTATTATACTTTTACATAATATTTATGTAGGATATAAATAAAATCAAACGTAACTAGAAGGTATATTTAATTTTCTGAGAACTAAATCTAACAACGCATTATACTTAAATGAAAAAAAAAGAGGAAACAACAAATCAGCTTCAGTGCAACAACTCCAAGAACAAAACAACACACTTGTCATGTATCTCTTATCAACGAGTTCATAAACGTTATCATATAACAATCGACGAATGCAAGCAAAATACTGACAATTTTTCACTTCTTACAATAAATATAAATAATATAAATATTTGGGAATATCAGTGGTCACGAATTCAACACAAATTTAAAATAAATAACGTTAAAAGAATCACAAGATTATTCATCAGGAAATACATATACGTACATAAATTTTAAAATTAAAGGAAAAAAATAGGTCCACTTCAGTTAATTTTAATTTTACAATAGGCATGTCCCTCTCCAATTAAATACGTTGAGATAAACTGCCTGGACTATATATAAAATAGTTTGGAACTTTCTCATAAATAACAGTTAAAAAAGTTAGCCCTCGTACATACGAAACTGCAAAAGTAGATAGCGATTTCTTTTTTGTTTGAGGCAACGCATCAAGCTTTTTTAGGCACAATATATAAGTATTTACTTACAAATTACATATAAATGTGTTTGGTGTATGTAAAAAACTATGTACACACACATTGGTGGTATGTTCAGAAAATTCAATTCACTTTCTCTTTCTTCCTTTTATTCATTTATGATCCTCTTGCATGCGTGTTTAAATAAGTAATAAATTATTAAAATCACAGCTTTCCATGCGCTTTCTGTTTGAACACAAAGTGTATGTATGTAGTTTGAATTTAGTGAACATACTTTGCTTCGACAATGCAATCATATCTACAACCCCACAAATATTATACAAAGTGTTTCTGTTAGGTGCTTATTTAAAGAGATTTCAATGACATTTGCAGTTTATGAAAATAGAAATATCTGAAAAGTTTATAGTGAAAAGGCATATAAAACCAATCCCGCTCAGTGTATAACATATTTGGATGGTGGTTGTAAGCGCTAATTTAAGTGAAATAGAAACGTGAAAGTTATTAACTAGCAATAAATATTTACACATCAATAATTTGCATTTAAAAGCAACTTCTCACAAATTTTATTTATCAAATAATGCGTTTTGCATATTTCTCTTTCATTACAAAAATAAATAGACGAGTGTCCATGTCCAGTATTGAATAGATTTTAGATTTAAATATAAATAAAATGTGCAAATAATTTCTGAAATGTACAGCCAAAAACTGTCTCTACACCTACATATGCATTGAATTTTATTATATACCTAATTACGTCACGCCCCTAAAAACCATCTTCTTTAACTGATACCTATGTGTAATTTTACAAGCACAAATATGAATTTTTCAACACGACATATTCTACAAATTTTCAAATGCTAGGTACTCGACATACCTACATACACGTTGCGCTGGTTGGCGTTTACTTAAAGATCTCAGCCTCGTCCTCGTCACTGTAATCATCATCCATATTCGAGTAACGACTGGTGTTGGTTTTCGAAGAGGACGGAGGTGAAGGCGATTCAAATCGGGGGGCCTTCCTAGGAGGCGAAAGCCCATCTTCCACGGAATCACACAAATCACCGTTGCTCGAGGTAGGCGAACCATCACGTATAGGAGAACTGGGCGGGCTAAGCGCGTTCAGGATTCTCCCCTTAGATTCATTCCAAATATTCGACAGGCGTTCCCTTCCGAATAACAACAGGAAATTCTCGATGAATTCCCTGGATTTATCCTCCCACTTGGAAATCAAGTCGACCTTGCGCTCCCCGATCGTATTCATGACCCTCTTGCTCTTATCTTTCAACTCGTGCATCTTATTTTGCAAACGAATCTTCTTCTCGCTTAAGTAAGAAATATTTAAGTCTTTGGCCGAGTACCCGCGCGCTAAATTCCTGCGAACGTAGATGTCGTAGTCTCTGACGATCCTGGCGACGATATCGGAGGTCGAAACGCCCTCCGTCCTATCGGTGGCTACGAACATGCCCTTTGCTTTCCACGGGGCGTAGATGTCGTTGCAGTCGTCGGAACCATAAGGTATGTCGTCGTGGGCGATGAAATCGATTTTGTTTTTCGTGAGGTACGCCTCGTCCACTTCCCAAGGTGCGTCTCTCACCACTTCGTCCACATATCTGCAATGTCTGACCGCTTCGTAACGTTCTTGCTCGTTCATGACGGTCCTACCCTTCTTACTGTGCGTTAAGGAATCGTTACATACTGAAAGAAAGATTTTAAATCATCGTCAAACAGTCTGATCTTTATTTTTAAACTGAGAAAGAGAGCGAGAGAGGTTCGGGGATGTCCATTTTAAATCGCGACGCCTTGAAATTAGAAAATAGGCAACCCATTCTACTCGGAAGTGTTTCTGATTTGATTGATGGGTTGCCTACTCAAAAAAATTTAAACGATTTGAAACGGGCAGCCTAGATTTAAACATACCTCCGACGATGAGGTAGACGTTTGGAAACACGTTCTTCGCTTGTAAGAGCTGCCTTGCGTGACCTTGATGAAATAAGTCGTAGATTCCATCAGCATACACCCTCACGGGCCTATTCGCCGTACCATTCCTGGCCATCTCGTACGTGATTTTCGTGGAATAATCACAGAGTTCTCGCACCCGCAGAGCTTCCGGTTCATCATTAAAAGGAGCCTCCCTACATATCGTCTGAAAAAATATTTTTTTATCAAACTTAGGCCTTGTTTATTCACTTTCAAGTAACTTTAACCTTTACTTTATTACTATATGTACAATTGTTACTATGGCAATAAATCAGAAGATAAAGTTAATTGAAAGTGAATAAACCGGGCCTTAAAATATAAAACTAGTCTTTTTTTATTTGTGTATCACTAACTCGTTTAGGTGAGATCTTTTTTATTCCTCTCTTCACCATTTTGAGCAGTACTCAAAATGTAAATGTGGCGCCGCGCATTCAGTCGCTTAACTGGTCGCAAATAGAAAACGTTCCAATTAAATAACGAGTCAGAATTGATCAATTGGTGCATCATGCCACTTCCAGGCGATAAATACGCCGTTTTATTGGATGGTTTAAGTGCGAAGAAGTCAATTCGTGGAGCGACCTCATAAATTCGGCATACCTTAGGGTACAACTAACAAGGAAAGGATGATATATATTTTCAATTCAAATTAACAGAAATGTGTTTTGTATAGAATAGGAAATTGTGCAATTGTAAGATTTTTCAATCGTTAAAAAATATACAGGGTACGCGATAACAATTGAAGATCACGTGGTCTCCCATTGTATATATGAGACGAATGCCATTGCCAGTCTAATTAGTTCTAAAGTATTCCGCAAGATGGCATTGAAAACAAATGTTTGACATTTTATTTGTCATTTGATTTTTACTACATCTAGACCCCCATGACTATTGATTGAGGCGAATGCGGACGGTTCCCAATCATTGCCAGTCTAATTAGTTCTAAAGTATTCCGCAAGATGGCGTTGAACACAAATGTTTAACATTTCATTTGTCATTTGATTTTCACTACATCTAGACCCCCATGACTATTGTTTTCGGGGAGGATTCGAATTTAGGAAATTAAGTGTTAAATGAACCAGAATATCCAAACTTATAAATTACAAATGTAAAGTGTTACAGAAATGTTCAGAATCAAAGTAAAAAACAAAATAAACCGATACCTTCGATTTCCAACAATTGTCGGTGTAATTAGTTCTAAAGTGTTCTGCAAGATGACGTTGGAAACTGCGGGAGTAGCAAGTGTTTGACGTTTCGTTTGTCATTTGCTTATCGCCCCCTTGACTATTGCCTTTGGGGATGATTCAAATTAAAAAATTTAAAGTTACACAAGACGTTGATGAACAAATTTGTAATTTACAAATGCCTGGCTATTTCATAAGTGATCAGAAGTTCGAAGTGCGCCACCTATCGTCAGTCTGATTAGTTCTAAAGTATTGTGCAAGATGGCGTTGAAAACAAATATTTGTCATTTGATTTTCACTACGTCTAGACGTCCTTGACTATTATTTTTGGGGGTGATTCAAATTTAGGAAATTAAATATTAAAAAAAGGTATTAATGGACCAGAATATGTAAATCACAAATACAGAGTGTTTCAGAAGTAATCAGAAAGTCATGATGGCGTCGAAAACAGACGAGAGTAACAAACATTTGATAGTTTGATACTTAATGTTTGACATTTCATTTGTCATGTACTTGTCACTACATCTCGACTCCCTTTGAAGATGATTTAAATTTACGAAATTAATTAAAATAAAGTAGAATATCCAAAATTATTAATTACAAATACAGGATGTTTCAGAAGTGAATGAAGGTCATAGTAAAAAGCAGCTAAAACAATACCTCCAGTTCTTAACAGTTGCCGTGTACTTAGTTCTTAAATATTCTGTAAGATGGCGTTGAAAACGGGCAAGAATAACAAATGTTTGACATTTCATTTGTTATTTGCTTGTTACTATATCTGAGTCCCCTTGGCTATTATTTTTGGACTTAATTCAAATTTAGGTTATTAAGAGTTATACAAAGTGTTAACGAACAAACTTATAAATTACAAATACAGCGTGTTTCAGTGGGAATCAGAAGGTCAAAGTAAATGCAACAATTAACCAATACCTCCGATTCTCAACGATGTCTTAGTTGTAACGTTTTTTGCAAGATCGTCACAGGAATGGCAATTGTTTGACACTTATTGTTTGACATTTCAATTCTAAACTCAGCTTGGAAGTGATTCAAATTTATTATATTAAAGGGAGGTATTAATGAATTACAAAATTGTCAATTACAAATACAGAGTATTTCGGAAGTGATCTGAAGTGAACAGAAGATAAAACAATACCTCAAGTTCTCAACAGTTGCTAGTGTAATTAGTTCCAAAGTATTCTACAAGATGGGGCTGAGAGCTGGAGGCGTAACAAATGTTTGCCACTTATTATTTGATATTTGATTTGTCATTTACTTGTCACTACATCTAAACTCTCTTTGAACGTGAAATTAAATATTAAAAGAAGGTATTAATGAAGCAGAATATATAAAATTGTCAATTACAAGTGAACTGAAGGTCAAAGTGAAAAGCAGATAAAGCAATGCCTCTGATTCTCAACAGTTGCCAGTGTAATTAATTAGTTCCAAAGTGTTCTACATGATGGCGCTGAGAACGGGAAGGTGTAACAAATGTTTGACACTCATTGTTTGACATTTCATTTGTTATTTGCTTGTGACTACATCTTGACTATTATTTTTGGAGTTAATTCAAATTTAAATTATTAAGAGTTATACAAAGTGTTAACGAACAAACTTATAAATTACAAATACAGTGTGTTTCAGTAGGATTGAGAAGGTCAAAGTAAATAAAAAAAATTAACCAACACCTCTGATCCTCAACAATGGCTTAGTTCTAAAGTTTTTTGCAAGATCGCGTTGGAAACAAACTGGAGTGGCAATTGTTTTGACACTTATTATTTGACATTTCAATTCTAAACTCAGCTCGGAAGTGATTCAAATTTATTATATTAAAGGGAGATATTAATGAATTACAAATACAGAGCATTTCGGAAATGATCTGAAGTGAAAAGAAGATAAAGCAATATCTCAAGTTCTCAACAGTTCCAAAGTATTCTACAAGATGGGGTTGAGAACGGGCAGGCATAACAAATGTTGACACTTATTATTTGACATTTGATTTGTCATTTACTTGTCACTACATCTAAACTCTCTTTGTAGGTGATTCAAATTTAGGAAATTAATTATTTAAAAAAGGTGTTAATGAACCACAATATTCAAAATTGTCAATTAATCAACACCTCCGATTCTCAGCAATGCCTTAGCTCTAAAGTTTTTTTGCAAGATCGCGTTGGAAACAAACGGGAGTGGCTAGGAAACAAAGACGAAGAATCGTCAAAAGAGAGCAACATCCAGAATCAGAAGACCATGTCAAAATTGAATTTGAAAGTCAAAACAAATCGCGTTTGTGACACTATGAATTCGGATACGTAAATCGCATAACTGCCCCATATTTTGAAACTGGAATAAAAATAATATAAAATATTCAGTTGATCAGTTGATGTTATGGCGTGTGGATCAGTTGATGATTTGTCTGTTGGTGTGTTGGGGTCGAAACGATAATTATTTACTAAAACACACAAATAATCTAAAAGAAAAATACTGCAAATGTTATTGCGGCAGTGAATAGAGTTCTTTGTAGATAGAATAAAGACAGTTTTAAAGATTAATGGCGGAATAAACAGCTGATCAAAATCGAACACAAATTTATTTGATTTGGCCAACTGTTTATTCCACCATCCAACCTGTCAAACATGTCCTCACGCTTATCATAAAAGTCTCTAGCAGAGAGTAAGGTTACTGTATTAAAGGTAACGCCACCTTTCTACCTCTTTTAATTTGCATTTAAATTCATTCATAAACTCCTTAGCGTTTCGTCGCGTCGTTTTTAATGGCGGTACCTTCTAAATACAATAACATTAGCAGAGAGTGGAATATTGCGCCATCTCTTGGCTACCACAGCGCATTCAGTGTCTTATTCACAGCGCCATCTCGTTTTTAATGTTCAAAATTCTTTATGTATTACAACAAATAAAAGAGTTGCATATACGTCAAAAAGTGAAATCTTCAATCACTGTTGTCCACTCTGTACTTACTTAAGACGAGAAAATCCTATAAATAAAAAGAAGAAAGAGCAAACAAAATTAGTTTGTTTAACATAAGAATATATTTCGTAAAACGTTACACAAGTACATAATTAACATGAGTAGTATTTTAAAAAATATCAAAAGCTTGACATCACATAATTAAAAATCTTCAACAAGATCTGAACACACCCACACAAACAAAGTACCGATTTTAAATCGTAATCCTTGAATATTTTGAAATAGGCAACGCATCAATTCAGAAGTAGAATGGGTTGCCTACTTTCTGATTTTAAGGCGTCACGATTTGAAATCACCAACGAATAAAATCCACACATTTTTTCCCAACATAAAAACTTATCAAACCAAATCAAAACATTCCCGATATAAAAATCAAGTACCCGAGTAAATGGCCCACGTTATTATCATATTAATTAAAAGATTCTGGTTGAATCAATTGGTATGTACAATTGGCAGTAAGTTAAGCCCAGTCTTATTTATTGTATTACAAAAAATGTTTGTGTTTAATTAAGTGAGATTACACAATTACAATGCACGAATTAAAACATGACGTGATGTGTTTTATGTGCATTTTTTTTTCTGGTTTAGTGCCTATAATTAAAATTTTCAAGTAAAAAGCTATGTGTTATTAAAACTGTTAAGTACATGTACTTCAATGTTTAAAAAAAATTATTGTTTCCTTTTTTTTGGCCATTTTTAATTCGTCAGTATTTCGAGCTCACTGAATGCGACGCATCTTCCTAGGCGGTTCTGGAACATCTTCTGCGTCGTCCGAATCATCAGTGGTGCTGCTAACAGTCGGCGAACCAGGTGGGGTAAACGCCTTCAAGATCTTCTCCTTGGAATCCATCCATATTGAACGCAACTTATTCGACTCAAAAAGCATCCTGAAATTATCGATCAACTCCTTCGATTTTTCCTCCCATTTATTAATCAGGTCATCCGTCCTCTCCCCGATCGAATCGAACATTCTCTTGCTTTTATCCTTCAACTCGTCCATCTTATTTTGAAGCTTGAACTTCTTTTCTTTCAGGTACGATATGTTGAGCTCTTTGGCTGAGTAACCCCTCGCTAAATTGCGGCGAATGTAGATGTCGTAATCGCGAACGATTCTCGCCACGATGTCGGAGGTTGACACCCCCTCGGTTCTTTGAGTGCTCAAGAACATTCCTTTGGCTTTTAGGGGCGCGTAGATGTCGTCGGTGTCGTCGGAGGCATAAGGGATGTCGTCGTGGGCGACGAAATCGATTTTGTTTTCGGTCAAAAAGTCGTCGGTGAGGGTCCAAGGGGCATCCCTGAGTATCTCATCGACATATCTGCAATGTCTCGCCGCGTTATAACGTTCGTCTTCTTGCATTACGGTGCGTCCTTTCATTTTATGGAGAAGGGCATCATTGCACACTAAAAAAAAATGTGACGTTTTCAAAAATCAAGTTGAGTGGTACGTGCATATTACATCTACAGAGCGAACATAAAATGACAATATTCAATAGGGGAGAGAGATAAAAAATATTAAATCAATTAAGGAATATTTAGTGGTTTAAAGTAGTTTTGTTTTTTTCTGTCTGCAATCGCTGTGTAACCAAAAAATAAATAAAAAGAAATTTGAATTAGTTAGATAAGATTTCTACAGAGTGAGCAACAATGTTTGTCAATCACTTAGCCTCGCATTCGTAGGGTAGAGTATCTAACATATTTCAATGAGAGATCATTGTTGGTCGTTTTTAAACAAAAACGTGCAATCAATCTTAATATTAAATAACGTTAACAATTGTAAAACAAACAAAAGTATGCTGCAGTATTCCAAAAGGCCAAATCAAAATGTCTGTAGCAATTGTACTGGTCGATTAAATAAATAGTAAGACACGATTAAACCAGACGGGATAAATGAATAATACTGAAATTAATTTAAAAAACAAAAACAAATGAGTGTATTGTAGTGTTTAAAAAAATGAGTATAGACTGAATTTAAATCAATATTTTTTTCTCTCCTTATTTATTTATTTTTAACGAATGGTAAATTACAATTACAAAAATAAGTGAAAGTGCATTTTTGTTTGACTGTATAAAAGAACAACCAACAAATATACAGCGTGATCATAAAATCAAATCAAATTTATTTATTTCACGAATTAATGTTTTATTATTTTCTTTCTGTAAAGAAAAATGTCAAATTGTACTTACCCCCAACGATCAGATAGACATTTGGGAAAGCATTCTTTGCCTGCCCAAGTTGCCTAGCATGTCCTTGATGGAACAGATCATAGGCACCATCGGCGTAAACCCTGATGGGTCTGGGGGCTTCCCCGTTCACGGCCATTTCGTAAGTTATTTTCTGAGAGTAATCGCATTCCTCGCGCCTCTGCACGGCTATTGCGTCAGTGTTGAAAGGCGCCGCCTCATAAAAAGACTAAAAATGCACAATTCTTAATCAACACTCCCTGAAAACACACATTTTTCTTGAAAGTAGGTGGCGACGCGAGTCTACCAGAAGGAAAGAAGAAACAGAACGACACATCTAAACTTTGCGTGCAAATCAACAACAATTATAATTAGAAAATAAATATGATTTTCTAATTACAAAAAAAAAAAAAAATGCTATGCTATTTCTATGACTATCATCTACGTATGTATGTTTTGTGAGTGAGTACTACAACCAAAGAAGGAATTAAAAAAAGAAAGCTAATAATGAAAAGTGTGACAGATTGTGATTCGTGCATTTCTACGGAACGTCCTTACACTTACCTTCTTTCACAAAGTGTAAATTAAATTAAATTTTCTAGAGCACCTAAAGCTTCCTTCTTCACATTTTAAAACTAAACACGCAATGCCCCGGTTTTCTCTTGCCCAAAAAAGGTGAAAAAACATAGTTTAAACAATCGAATCAAAACCGTTTTAAAAATTTAATTTTATTCAAATTTACGTAAGCCAATTTTTAAATTAATTAATTTTCAATAACGTACAGGTGGGGATTTAATCGTTGGGAAGTCCCTACATTTAGTTAGAACGTAAACACAATGTCTAATAATTATTTCTATTAATTTGAACATGTGTAATTATTTAAAAAAAAACAATTTGATCATCACTGCACGTCAGTGTAACGCTAGCTGACAATGCAGTTTATTTTAATAGCAGGGGATTACCCGAAAACGGCAACGTCCAACATTTTCTTTTTTTAAGTTTTAACATTAATCAGCTAATTAATCAAATTATTTGTTAATGGCAGAAAGAATGTTTATTTTCGTCACTTCCATGTTTGATTTCTCGATTCGCGGTAAAGATATATTTTTAATAACGAAATTTTGAAAGCTAGCCTTGATAAGTCTAGATAACAGGGAAACTTTAAAGTAAGGTGTGGTTTATTTTTTGGCTTTATAAAATAAAAACAAAAAAGTTTGTTTTATTTATTTTTTTTATTAACAATTAGGAATTTTGAACAAATTGAGGAATACCTGTAAGAGGTTCAACATTATTAATTTAATTATTTGTTAATAGCAAGGAGACCAGAATGATTCCCATTTTTGCTTGTGAGTAAATCGGGGAATACCCACAAGCTTGAAGATGAATCAATAAAAGAAAACAGAATAAGCTTGAAGATCAATCGATAAAAGAAAACAGAGAAAAAGAAATTGACTTCTAAACTCATTGCCACGTCAAGATTTATTTTTAATATTGAATGTATTCAGTGAAATATCTTTGAGAGCCACTCTATGTGCATATGTAGATAACAGCTACAAAGTAAGGAGCGTTTTGTTTTTGTAAACAAGACGAACTACAGAAAAAAAATAGTTAATATAACAATAGGAAACGTTCAAGATAATTTGCCATAAAAATAGCTTTCCTCATTCTTTGTTTAATTAATTACAAAACAAATAAGTGTCTAGAGGGAAAGGAATACTGATTATGAATAGTGAAAACGTGCAAAAAATTTGAATGAACTAATCTCACAGTATTAACAACCAAAACACATGATTTAGCAATTCGCAGGTCTTTGCAAAGTAGCCTAATTGCTGCAATAATTAAAAATGTGAACAGACTCGTCCAGAAGGAGGATCTGACTGCATCGTTTACCAAGAACTTATTACTAGTATATTATGTCACTCCCGCTAAATTATTCAACAAATACATAACATACGCAGCTACAGATCAAGTATAAACATATAACAGTCACGTCTTCTGCATTTTAAGTATAGCACATTTAAGAAACAATCGAGTCAATCGCGTTATAAGTAACACAAAAACCTGTAAGTAATAAAATTTAGATGTGTATCAAGCAAGCTATTAAAACTGAAACGTAAATCTTATGGTAGACCAACGTCTCAACCAACCAAGTTCGTATAAGGCAGTAAAATACGGTGCTACATTAACAAGGAATAGAAATAAGAAAGTTAACTACAAACTACTATAGTGTTGAAATTTTTGTATGCATTTTGCGAATAACTTGAAAGGTGCTAAGTGTTAAAAATACTAAAGTGTTTTGTAATCAGTTAGAATGGCAGAAGTTATTAGAAATAAATACCATTAATACATAATTGAATAAACTGTATTTTCCGTTTAGTTAATACAAAAAAAGAACAGAAAATACTGGAATGTATTTGATACAAAGTTCATTAGGATGCTAAAGTAGTGACGCACGAAACACCGCGGTCAAAGTACTTCGGATATACTGCTGTCCAAAATACTGTTGATTGTGTAAAACTTATTTAAAAAGTATGACGAATAAACGGCGTAGAGAATTTGCTGGATTCTGCATCAGAATACAAACTTCTTCTTCGCCCATTAAGAGATGATAATGGAAATAACAAGTATCAAACCTTTTAGTAGTTTAATATCGAAATGCAATTGCAAAGATTCCAAAAAAAATCTCAAATAAATTCAATTAATAAAATTGTACTAATTTCAAAATTCATACATTTTTAATCGCCACCCCTTAAAATTTGGAAAATAGGCAACACATTCTACTTCTGTGTTTTTAAAGTACACTATGAAAACACGAAGTTATTTCAAATTTGATTGATGGGTTGCCTAACTTTGATTGATGGGTTGACTGATGGATTGCGATTTAAAATGGGCACCCTACATTCTCCAAAAGCATATAAATTTCAAAAATAACCAGATTATCACATCAATTACGAATTAATTAACAATATTAAACTTAAATCAATTCAGTTCACCTAAAATTGGGCAACTTGTATGATTTCTTAACTCTCCAAAGGCAGACAAAATTCAAAAGCAAACCAGATTTTGATTATATAGGATATTCCAAAATAGTTTTCCGATATTTTCAAAGTGAATAGAACATCAAAAAGTGAGGTCACCTTTTCATAAAATACTTTTTTCCAAAAATTAATAATACAAAAATTATAAGTCCTGAATGAGAGGTGAATAATATTGCTTTTTTTTTGTAATATCTGCTGGACCATATAAGGTATAAGGCATTTAACTGGACATTTACAATCTATTGCATTTTAATGCTACAAAATACTAAAAATCAACCCTTAAAAAGGAGGGAGGGAGGGAGGATCTGACAAATACGTTGTAAATGCCCAGTTTGTTTCAAATATCGATTTTTTATGCCATATTGCCATGAAATCTGGAAGGCACGTCTTAGCTTAGATGAAAAGTAAGTCACTGCACTCCTTGATGCTGTTTTTCAGTAAAGCTAAGACATGCCATCGAAATTCCATGGCAAGAGTTGATGAAAAATTTAAAAATCATTCGGATTTAGTTTGAATTCTTTAGAATTCAGAAGATATTGCGAAAAAAAAACAATATCTTTCAACTCTCTTTCAGGTCTCCCTTATTACTTTTCGAAAAAAAAAAAAATATAAAGAAGTGACCTTACTTTTTCATGTTCTTTTCACCCTCAAAATATCAGGAATAATTTTGAATCACCCTGTAGAATCAAGTACAGAAATGTAAAGAAAATTCTGAATTGTTTTCTTTTCACACAAAATTAAATTTTATTTTTATTGCTTGAAATCCTTTTTTCTTCTTCCCCTCCACCTCCCAATTTTAAGATTTTTTTTAAGATAAGAAAGGCACATTTGTTTAGCATTAAGTTTTTTTTAACTAACATAGATTCAGTTTAATGGCCTAAATTAAAATACTATGCACTTTGATGGCCAAAAAGATAAGATTAATAGTTTAACAATGAAAGAACAAAATATAATTTTGCCACTATACCTATATGTATCAAAAAAAAAAAACACTTTCGACAGCTCTCCAAAAAAGAAGAAAAAATAAACAAGTCACCAACCACTATTTTTTTATTATAGGTTTACTAGCACGGTGAAGGAATTTTGGAAATTTTTAAAAGAAAACTTTATTTGTGATACCTTTTGTATCAGGGTTTATTAAATTTCATAATTCGTATGTATAATTCATTAATTTATTCATTAACATAAAATGAAATTCATTAAAGAATTAAGAACATGCATATTTAATTTAATTTGTTTTTAAACGTAACTTTTACGAATTCAGAGTTATAAAATAATAATAGTAACTTTGAAACTCTATCTTAATAAACAAACAAAATATTCAAGATTTTGGAAATAGAGAATGTTCATTTTTTTAAGATATTTCAAAAATAAACGTACAGTCCGTCTCATTTAACCGAGTTTCTTCTACATGAAAATACATGAAAAAATGTTTTATATAAAAGTATCATCCTTTCAAGCTCCCCATAATGTAAAATAATTTTGAAATATAGAGGATGTCTCAATTTCGCCGTACAATGAGTAACACCCTCTATTTTATAACGAATTTGAGTTTATCAGGGTATTTTAGGGTAATTTTGATGAGGGCTCCCAATACCTACTAAGTCCTATGGTTTTTAAGGTATTAGGCTTTACTTATGTTTCTCCGAAAATACAGATGTAACTTTTATAATTATTATCTTACTAACGACGAAAGTTAGAAAGCAGGTATTGTGGTACTGTTACAAGTTAAGTGGAAGGTTTCTACTGCAGTAACAAAATTTACTTTTCATCGAACAGGGAGCTAGTACAAGTATTTCCATTTTGACAACAATTGAGGAGCAATAACTTATGTTTTCTTTTCTTGTGTATTATTGGTGGTAAGTGAAACTTATTCGATTACACGCTGTATAAGCACAATTATTTTCAAATGCATTAAATACATTAACATTCTATAAGCACAATTAATTGATTTTTGGCATCAACGAATTCATTCTTGTGTTTGAGATTGCATGATAACAAATAAAACATTATTTGTTTCAGAAAAACTTGTACAAACTTGAAGAAGAGTCTTATATAAATAATTACTTGCAGTTGAACTAACGATGTTTTTCTCTATTTACCGTTCACAACGACTTGACAGCTATACACATAAGTATCTTTGATCTACTTGCAAATGAATTAGCTATTTATAGAAAGAGTGGTTCTATACAGGGTGCTGATTTTAAATCGTGACCCCTGACGCTTTTAGAACAGGCAACCCATCCTTCAAATCAAAAATGACTTCGTGCTTTCATGGTGTACTAAAAGCACAGAAGTAGAATGGGTTGCCTATTTTCTAATTTTAAGGGGTCACGATTTAAAAGGGCACCCTGTTTAATCCAACGGAAAAACAAAATTAAGAAAAACGTAAATTATAATATATTCCTTTTCATTTTCTTTACATGCCGATTTTCATTGAAATTTGAAAAAAGACAAACACGGAACAGGAATGGCAAGTATTTTGAAATAAATGTGAAAGATGGAAAACGCGTTTGCTCGCTAAGCTACTCCCACTTTGCAAACAGTGTTGCCAGATGCAACGGATAATAAATCCTTGGGGGGATTTTAAGCATCCGGCGCGATTTTTTTTTTAATAAACGAAGGAGTTTTTCTATGTATTCCAAAAGTTAATATTTACGTTTAAAATTTAATTTAAACTTGTGTTTTTGCACATTTTTCTTCGGTTCAAAATTGGAAAGCTCCTGGTACAATGTATCTTGTTGCAGAGGAGGTACTCAGTTCGGGATCAGCCCTGCGGTTTTCCCCGATTAGCAAGAGGTTAGCATTTGGTGTTTTATATTTTTGTTTTTCTTTCATTACTTAAAAATACATAGTGTTTCATATAAAAAATTCTAAATTCTTGCTTATATCTCAGATATTGAGTACTCTAGAAAAAAAAATGGTTTGGAGCAACGAGTTCTGTATGACAAAGTGCCTAAAAGAAATTTTCACAGAAATCAAAAATGTTCATAAACAAGAAAGTTATAGAGGTTTTTAGAAATCGCAGAATTTTGAAAAACAGCTTGTAGCTCCTAAGCGGTACAAGATATCGAAATGCGGTCTTCACCATTAAGTATGTCTTAAAAATCGAGCTCCAGGAGCCGTAGTCAGTTTTTTGTCTAATTCTCCTAAAGAGAGGTGTTTCCTATAAAAAGTGTCAAATTTGGCCTACCCTGTACAGCGAAATGAGATACCCCCTATAAGGGTTGATAAAAACCATGATTAAAAAAAAAAAACAAAAAAATCACGATTTTTTCTTAAACAATCATGATTTTTTTTAAATTTTTATTGATTTTTTTATGTTTATTATCTTTTTACATAGAAAATGCAATAATTGATATTAACAATAACGAATAATTGAAAAATAACAATAACGACTAAGATACGTCTTGTTCAAACTTGCAAATGAAATAACTTATGTGTAACGTAGCAGTAAAAAAGGTTGCACTTTCAAATAAACAAAAGAAATTCCTGCTGGAACTTGAAAATTCGGCTGCGTTTATAATGCGGGGATGACGCAAATTGTCGCTATTTTCTAGTCTACAACGCGAACGTGCGCTGCGTAACGATAACGTGTAATAAAGTGTGTAATACTTCATAACAGTGTACAAAAGTCTATCTATATTGTATGGAAGTGGTAGGAAAAAAGATCCTTTTTGGCAACATTTTATTGAAAAGTTGTGTAAATCTGCTGGAAAAAGAGAAAGTAAAGCTAGTTGTAAAAAATGCAAGGTAGAAATGCTTGTGGAACGTATGAAAAACCACTGGGAAAAATGTGCTTCAAGTAATATAGAAAAAAAAAAAACAAAAACAGATAATGGAAGTACCCCTGCAGGAATAGTGGCAAATGTACAATCGAACACATTAGAAGAGGACAGTTTGGATAATGCCCCATTGCTCATAGCTTCTACTTCATCAATTAAAAAAAGAAAGGCATCTAATTCTAGTTCTGGGTCTTTGTCTTCTTTTGTCGTGCGTACAACGAAGTCTAGTAAAGAGGAAATTGATAAACAAATTGCTAGGGCTATTTATGGAACAAATAGCAACTTCACATGTGTTGAGCAACCGGAAGTAAGAAAAGCTATTGCGTTTTTACGGCCCGGATATATACCACCCTCTAGATATGATGTGCCTAACCGAATGCTAAATAAAGTGTATAATGTATGCTGTGACATGTCAAAAGCGTTTGATTTTGTAGACCACAGCCTATTGCTTAGCAAACTGGAATTTTATGGTTTTCGAGGAGTCTCGTTAAACTTACTACGCTCATATCTAACAAATCGAAAACAGCTTATTGAAATTAAATATTTTGATAAATCTGGAGTAAGCCGCAGATGTCAATCATGTTATTCTGTTGTTAAACATGGTGTTCCTCAGGGATCCATATTAGGGCCATTACATTTTAATATTTATGTTAATGACTTTCCTTATAATATTCCAGGCCAAATAACGATGTATGCTGATGATACCTGTATCTGTCTACACTCGAAAGATATAGTGAATTTAAACAACCAAATAAATCAAACATTACAATTATGTAACGAATGGTTTCTAGCTAATAGACTTTTCTTAAACTCTGAAAAAACAAATGTAATAATATTTTCAAATAAATGCCCTATTAATACAGTATTTCCATGTAAGTCAACCAACTTAATACCCACCAGTGAATGCAAAATTCTGGGAGTTTCAATTGACTCCCGGCAACTTATGCTATCATGCAAATGTCAGATGCCAGATATGTTAAAATCGTCTACAGTTGTTATTTCGAGTCCATAATAAGATATGGCATAATCTTCTGGGGTCAATCTAATTTTCTCCAAATAATCCTTAAGCAACAGAAACGAGCTATTCGGATTATTGCTAATTTACAATTTAGAGATAATTGCAGGGAAGCTTTTAAAAACCTGGGCATAATAACAGTAATCAACCTATACTTATATGAAATTATTTTACATATTTTTAATACAAAACAATATTTTAAATGTAATAATGATGCTCATGATTATAACACAAGATACCCCAATAACTTGCGCGCTGATCAACCACATAATTGTCTTTACTTTAAATCATTTCTGTTCAATGGAATAAAATATTTTAAGAAACTGCCTCAGGAATTAAAGTCAATTGAATCTACCAAAAACTTCAAGACTGAACTAAAAAAAACTGTTTTCAAACAAGGTTTATTATACCACAGATGAATTTCTTCTTGCCTAGTACAGCGTTTGATACCTAACTCAATCAACAAATTAGTTAATTAATGACTGTGATACCTTGTCTTACATGATTTAAATGTTTTAACTTAGGGACTAGTATTGCTATACTGTTATATGTACCTCACCGACTGTGATATCTTATCATATTTCATGTAAATCATGCAACTTATTTTAAGTGCAATTATGTATATGTATGTGTGTGTATGTTCTACGTCCAGGCATTGAACAATAAACTATACTATACTAAAGTGTATAATGAAGAGAAAAGTAATTATTTTAAAAATTTATCGGGAAATTCGGTTTGTCTGTCATTGAATGGATGGTCCAATGTCTATAACGAACCAATCATATTTGCAACAGTCACTACAGAAAATGGGTCCTCCTTTTTAGTAGACACAATAAACACGTTTGGAAATCCAAATCCATCTGCATATTTAACAACACTTGCAACAAACCTAATTCAAATGCTAAAGACTGAATATCGTTATGCAGTAAGCAGTTTTGTAGCAGAAAATGCTGCTAATATGAATACATGAGAAATCAGATCAAACAGTCAACAGAATTAAATGTTATTACGTATGATTGTGCTCCACACATCTTAAACTTGTTATGTAAGGAACTGGAAATTAGTGAAATTAAGGAACATGTTACGTTCATTGTAAAATACTTCCGAAACAATTATTTTGCTTCAGCGACATACGCGAAAGTAGGAGGAAAAAAGCTTATTTCACCCAGTGACGTAAGATAGAAATCACTTGCTGACTGCTTACATGGTTTTATTGAAGCATGGCCCAAACTTTTTAAAATTAGCGAGGAACATAAAAATAAAATCGACAATATAGTAAGGCAGAAAATTCGAATATTTATTTGAAAAGAACAGCCGAAGATTTCTTAACAATACTGAATCCGATATCTGTTGCAATTGATAGGCTTCAAAGAAACGATGCAATTCTATCAGACGTCGTAGAAAAATTAAAAATACTAGAATCACATTTTGAGGAAACTGAATTTACTCTAAGCCAAATGCAAAAATTTAGACACCGCTATGAACAGAGTATCACTCCATGCCATTTGCTAGCTTTCCTTCTGGACCCTACGAAAATGGAGCATACGTTAACAGAAAGTGAAAAAAATTGTGCTTTCAATACTGCAAATGATTTATACCCCATCATTGGTTTACTGCCATTGATTATTAAATTTCTGGCTAAATCCGAGCCATTTGTCGAAATAATGTTTCACGAAGAAATTCTTAAAAGCACAAATCCATTGGAATGGTGGAAATCACAATGGAATATTGAGCTTATTGATAAGTTATTTCCGGTTATCAAACAATTATTATCTGCTGCAGCTTCTTCGGCCTCCGTTGAAAGGATATTTTCAACTTTAGGTTCAGTTCATTCTAAAATTAGAAATCGCTTAGGGACTGAAAAAGCTGCTAAATTAGTTTTTCTTTATAAACACTAAACAATTAACTTAAAATGTGTCTTTTTAAGTACCTGAACCATGTTTTATTTTCTTTTTAAATTTAAGTTTTGTTTACCTACATATTCTTTTCAAGCAGGTAATTTTAGATATGTGGATAATCTAACAAATTGTTCTTTTTATTTGAATTTTCTGAAATTTGATTTATTTAGATTATCAGTTTTTTTACACAATTTGATTTAAATCATGATTTATATCAACTGATTTAAATCGTCGCAACCCTGCCCCCTATATTTCAACATTATTTTAAATTATGCGGAGCTTGAAAGGATGTTACTTTCGTATATAACATTTTTTCACATATTCAACAGGAACAGTGTTATTGAAGAAACCTGGTTAAATGCCACAGATTGTAGATGTAAAGAGAAGAGATTGTTTTTGCACATTTTTATAGAACTCACAACAGCGCAACTTTTTTTCTAGTTCAACTGTCCATGTATCTCTCTCTTACAGTTCAGTAGGAGTTCCCCATAGTGGCTCTTCAATTATTTGTAACCCTGTACATCAGGTTGAATTATAAAGACTCGCCAATATTAAGAAAATTCAATGCTGAAAATCAGTACTTAACTATAATGAGTATCCTACGCAAACCTATTGTTTTAGAGAGTGAATGAGTATCATTTGGAAAAAAAATTAAATAAAATCAAGGTCAAGAATAACAATAAGTAAGGTGATAACAAAGCCAGAAAACCCACGTCAAAACAACATTAAGTGTTAAGAATTGTTAAAAAGAAGTTTTTTTTAAATGACACTGAATTGTTCCTGAAATTGGTAACAACTTTAAGCACCTAAAGATGGGCTAAGGCTTAAAAAGAATATACACTTTCTGCTCTAAAAATAAACTGAAGGTGCCAGTGAATGTTTCTTTTTTCTATAAGAAACGTTGCAATGACATCTAGTGACTCACTCTCATCATTAATGAATCCGCAGAAAATAGTTTGACCTAAATTTAGTAATCTATGACCTAGATTCTAGATAATTGTTTGTGAATAAACGACGTGAGAGATTATGTAAAGCTCTGAAAATCCGGTAAGATTTTACGGCATTGAAACTCTCAATGGAACATGTAATCTTAATCACATACCAAACTCAATTTTTTTTTTTTTTTAATAAACTTTACTTTCACCTCAACAATTTTTCATGTATGTAATAATCTATTTTAACCGCCAGAAAAAATATGCACAGCGAAAGCTGAAATTGCTTTGCCAAATTTTGCTCGCATGTAAATGCTTTAGTGACCTTTAAATTCCATTGACCAGTGACCTTGTGAACTTTCAGAGATTATCAAATCCATCTTAGCCAACGCCGGAAATTCAAATTAATTGCATGACTAACCACCCGCATGAATGTGATTTCTATAAAAAGAAGTTTCACAATCCCTCAACACCCCCCAGAAGTAACCTTGTTAGCAGGGTGACTTACATAGTGAACAAAAGCAAAGTGACACTCCATGTAAGCAAAAAAATCCCTCCACCCTGCTTGGTTGATAGAGTAGCACCGTATTTCACCGAGGCAAATCCGATTTGATTTACACAAGTAAATCGAAAGTGCTTTTGCATGGTTTGATAAGCGGGGGGGTACTTACCATATTTAGGTGCTGTATTTTAGGGTTGTTAATATACTCTTCGGACCGACTTCTGGTTCTTTTCCTCGACATGGTTTTCACGTTAATATTGACCGTCTGGACGTCTGCAAAAAAAAAACATAACCTAGAAAAGCATTCGGCTTGACGCGAGCCTAAAATACCAAAGAAAAAAAAGTACGTACGCAATACTGTTGAGCTTGACGAGTGTAATTTGCTATTATTAACGTAACACACAACTCACCCAACATTTGGTGACGTTTTCACACTACGTTCGCAAAAGCTAGAGCTGGCAGGGCGCGTAATACATAAATATAATTTGACACGTAGCAAGATTTGGCAGTTTATTGCAATGTAGGTTATTCAAGTACTGTTCGTACTCGGTACGATACTCTCACCACCTCAAGCTCGGATGAGTATGTAACAGAAATACCGGCATGAATTGCCTTATCAACCTTATCTGCGTACGTCAAAAACACGTGTATAGGCGTCGGCGACACGTAACAACTGCACATGCACATGCAACCCCTGCGTTGGGCACTTTTTCGCACGGTTTATAATTTTTGAGTCGCTACGAAACGCGTTAATTACGAAAAGTTCAGTACGTTAAAGGAAAGTCGAACAATTAATAATTAATACACAAATGATTCATTTAATTAATCGATTTCGCTCTGAATTTCGGGCGTTTGATTGGCTGCGCTCGAGCTGACGTCACACATCGTACGATGCGTTTTACCTGTGAGGAGATCGCCTAATTCAATTAATTCTATCGATTAATTATTAATCTCGATTACGAGAATTGTCAAAATTCAAGTGCAGATTAGAGAGGCGCCGATAATTACAATAATAATAAACATTTCGAGGAAGAAAATCAAAAGGAAATCGATTGCAATTGTTTCTGTGCCAAGGTCTATATGAAAAAGGTCCTGCTCTTAAGATGTGCCTGGAGTTCATGAATAAAAAATTATTACATTAAATATAAATAAAATTGGCAATTCTCAATGTGATGATTTTCAATGTGAAATTAGTAATATGTGTTTGATTTTCGTTTGAATAATACACACACTCAAGGTGAAATCACCTTGTCATACACTCGCTGTTAGAAATAACTCAACGTCATGAATTTCTTCGAATTTCATAAATAACCTTCGTTTGTCATTACCTAAGCAGTGCTGCCAATCAACCCCAAGATGCAGGTATTTCAAAGAGTTGTTGGTATTATGAAATCCTTTAGTATAATTTTTCTTTTTATGACAATCATAATTATTTTAATTATGCAACTACCGCCCTCTGTTTTCGATTGATGTTTCTTATTTCGCTTCTCAACTTTAAGGTAACAAAACTACGCGCTTACACTTTACTCGTTTGAACATCAACCAATCAAAATGCGAACTAATTTCATGAAATTTGAGACGTTTCGCCCTGAGACAAGATCAAAAAATGATTGAAGATTTTTTTGTTTTATAGTGTGTACTAAATTAGTGTTATCAACGCGCAGAAAGCAATCAAAGAAAATCTTTTCAACATTGCTTGATATTTAATTATTTAACTCGCGATTTTGTTCGTTATTTTCAAGCGTTGGTAGCATTGGGGGAATATGCGAGAAATAGGGTGGTGCGCCTGACATTTTTGAACTTGCGTGAGTGATGTATTTAGTATTGCGTGAAAAGATGGTCGTGCATGTGGCACAATACAAAGTTCAAGGGATTGAAGCGTTTTATTCTAACAACCAGCGCAATCGATAACACTAAAAATAACTGTTCAGCGCCTGATAAACAATAAAAAATAAGTGAAAACATAATAAACATAGAAAATAGTTTTGTTTGCTAACCGACAATCTTTTACCTTTTCCCTTTTGTTCTTGTGGAGAAAGAAAACAGATGGCGCTTGAAGGTGCGCCTGGAACCGAAAAGTCCCGACAGATGGCGGCGCTTGAAATCACTAATTTTCTTTGAAATTGACAAATAAGAGAAATAATTTTTGCTTACGTCAAGTGTATTTTGTCTAATTCCCTCACCTCAATTTTAAGATGTATGTATATTAAAAAAAAAGCAATAAATATTTTGAATTTGTTGCAAGAAATCGTAAATCAATATCGTAGTTATTGACATCAATTTAATTCACAAAATGATTAATAATAGAAAGCCAAGTAGATGGCGCTGTATGTCATACTTGCAACTGAAAACAAAATGATAGACGTCGTTGCTTGAAAACATGAATTGCGTTTTTTTTTTTTAATTTTGTATTTGTTGCCTATTTTTCATAAATAAGCAAATATTAATTTTTTTGTTTTTATCAAACTGGCTGTTTCCACGTGAATTTATCTTTTTGTTTCTTTTTCCTTTTCTATACTATTTTCAAGTATTTTTTTCTCCATACCCTTCGTTACATTATTAATCACTTTGCTGGAATACTTTTTTTTAGACAGACGCGTTCGTAATCACAAGGCAATCAACTGATTGTCTTTTGTTTTTTTTGTGTTTTTTTTAATTTCAGTGCCACCTCCGATTACATTTTTGCATTTTTAGAATTTTCTTTCATTTATTCAATTTAATTCTATTTGTTTTTGTTAATTTTAACGGTGAATAAAGTGAAGGCCATTGTCAAAATTCAAGCAAAAGTAATCATATAGCTTATCCAGTAACGGTGACAAAAGAAGAAGAAGAATATTAGAAAATTTCGAAGACGTGTGACGTTTCCCAAAAACAAAAGACGATCGATTTTGTGCGAAATCCTGATCGAAGGATGTCACGGAAGCTTGACGTAAAAACAATGCCTTACAAAAAAAAAGAAAAAACAAACGAAACAAAATCTAATAGAAACCCGCCAAGTCTAAAAAAGTGACGATCGATTTCGAGCAAAAGAAAATCCACGGAAACACACATATATATGTTACATTGTAGGTTTCCGCGGGTGTTGTGTGTTGTAGTGTTCTTCCGGGTCTTCCTCCGCGTAGGGTTCTCAAGAGAACCGTTTTTGTCTTGACAACGTTTCGGTATAATCACATTTGCCATCTTCAGGTCTTCTCTGCTGCTTGCTTGGTTCTGCTTCTCGTTGTTATGCGAGCCGAACAGTTCGACGAAGCAGAACCAAGCAAGCAGCAGAGAAGACCTGGAGATGGCAGATGTGATTCTACCGAAACGTCGTCAAGAGAAAAACGGTTCTCTTGAGAACCCTACGCGGGGGAAGACCCAGAAGAACGCCTCAACATATATACAGGGTGATTGAAATTCGAGGGCCAGCATGGGGATCTCGCTTATTATAAGAGATAGAGAATCGGTTAAATGGAAGCAAAGTTGTCAAATTTCATGCTCATTAACAATACGTTAAGAAAATTTGAAATATCTTGAACGGTTTCTTCACAATCGGGGAAAAAACTAAAAATTGTGATTTTCGAAAATCGAATACTATAACTTCTTTATTTATGATTTTTCTCAAAATCTGTGAAAACATTCCTGAAGCCACTTTTTCTGCTTGATTGAATGCCGAGCGTACTTTATTTCTGGAGCGATTCGTTTTTGTTTTTCCAAAGCCAACTTCATTTTTTCTTCTTATTTTATAGAGAAAAATAAGAAAATTAAATGAACAAAATACTTAACTACTTAATGAAGATTCGAGCAAAGAAAATTGGTTGGGTATCAAAAATGAGCAAAACAGCAATTTTCGTTATTCTTTCTGTCAAAAACTTCTTTCACCAAGAGCTGTTTGATAAAACTATGCCTGAAATAGCTACAACAAACAAAGCACAAACAAAAAGCGTATTCTAAACTGGCGAAAAGAAACAAACGACGAATTATATCGAGTGAAAGATATATTTATACAGGGTGAGTCGGGAGGAATGAACCAAACTGCGGGAGTATAATCTACCCGCCAATATAAGAGAAAAGTTGTAATCCGATTTTCAATTGTTCTAGAGTTGTAACGTTTTAATACAATACCTTACATAAAAATAGTTAAGGATCTGAATCCACTCCAACGACTTGAAGTCATGTGGGAGAAGGAGAAAGAAAAAAAAGGAAAAGAGAAAAAGAAAACGATTTCTATTGCATCCCTAAATTTTGATTTAGTGGCATTTGTTCTTGGCATTCCAGTTAAGAATACCCAAACTCGGAACGCAAAGTAGAAAGAAAATTGAAAAAGAATGATAAAAATGGAAAAAAGGTGGAAGAAATGAAACGATAGAAGATCTGGAAGGAATCCATTTCGATGCGTCAATGGAAAGAGAAAGAATTTTGATTTCGTAGCTCTTGTTCTTAGCATTCCAGCAGTTGTTAAACAATTGATGTTTCTGTTTTTGACAATAACCATCAACCCCTATTTTCTTTTGTAATTTTAACGAACTTTGAGGCCAATGTTGCCAATCCTAATACGCTCATAAGTAGGATATTGATATATTTAAATTATTCGACGAAGTAAAAACAGTTTTTATTTTTCGGAGTTTGTTACCAGCGAAATTTTTAGTAAATTATGTTGTCTGCTCCTAGTGACATTTTAGTGATTACTGATTATTTAAACTAAATGTTCAAATTTTTTGCGACAGCTTATTGGCAACACTTGCCCAATCGTATAAAGGACGTTCATCCTTTTTTAAATCCAAACATTGAAGGGCTGTGTCAAACTGAACGGGGAATAGTTTGGAGCTCAAAATTAAAAATTAAAAAACAGTCTATTTAATAAACCTATGTTTATCGATTTTTGTTTTTTTTAATAAAGACATCGCATATTCAAAAGAAAATAAAAAAAATGTGCTAGAATTAAATGTGACAGTGTTTATTATACCCTCTTTTCAAACTAAAAATACTCATCAGGCATCAACAATCATTAAAATGAATAACTTTATTGTACAATGCGAGCAAAAATGACTGATATGTGTGAAGCTGTAGCTCAGTTAACTTTTATCCAAAAATATTATCTACTTCCAAGAATTATCAAAGTCAATATTGTCAAGTAGACTTCCTCAATTCCTTTAGGTAATTATTAGCAAGTGGATTCTATTTTTGGGTGTAAGTTAACTAAGCTGCAACTTCACACGTATCCATCATTTCTGCTCACCATGTACATACATACATTCTACATAATTAAATAATATAATAAGGGCCGGTTTATTCACTTTCAATTAATTTTATCTTCTGATTTATTGTCATAGTAGCAATTGTACAAATAATTGTTAGTATGGGAATAAACTGAAGGTTAAAGTTACTTGAAAGTGAATAAACAAGGCCTAAAAATAATAAACTAATCAATGCACTACTACTTGCTACTCTAATAAGGTCTTCTGAATACCCCCATGAACACAATCGATTCCTGCGTTTTGTCGTAAATAACGTATACGAAAGGATGGTTGCAAATGAACTCTGCAGGCTCGGCGGGCCTGCTGGATCTAAAGCTGAACCCTACGGTGGCCGCAGCCGCCTTCGTTCCATATTCGTTCAGCTCTATTTTCGCTTTGTGCAGCGCGTTAGATAGAAGCATGTGGTCCTTAGTTAAAGTGGAGAAGTCCACCGAGCTGGAGAAGAGATCGGTCAAACCTAAATACTCTAAAATCTGGAAAAGAAAAAAAATTGTTTCGTTGATGCGTGCATGATCTCATCGCTTAAAATACCGATTGCGAAAAAGAAAAAGAAAAAACCCACAAACCTAATGGTCTTGCGTTACTTTTTGGATAATTTGTCTCCTTGGAAGTAGAGTAGAGGATCACTTGATCTCCCTCTCCCCCCCACGCCCTCAATCTTTTGCTGTTTGTAATTTTAAATGAGGGATAGGACAGTAAAAAAAGAATTTCTTTCAAAAAATGAGATATTTAGTTTAGGGACAGCCTGTGTATGTGATTATAAGTAATTCTGGATGCTTTTAACTTTTTTTAATTCTATAAAATAAAAAGAAAAAATACTAACTAACCAAAAGAAGTAAACATTTTCAAATGTTTTGATTTGGCGGCAAAAATTTTCTACTTCGAAAAATTTTAGGTAGATGTCGCCAACCATGCTTAATTTATTTATGTTTTCAAAACTTCTTTTTTATTGATGTAAAATTAATTCTATTTATGTGTAAATTTTTTTTTTAATTTGTTAAAGTGAAAAGGACAGAGTAACCACAAGAACGAAAAATTCTTAAATACGTGTGTATGCTTTAATTTGGCGGCTAGAATTTTCTACTTCGAAAAATTTTAGATAGATGTCGCCATCCATGCTTAATTTCTGTCTCCAAAAAATTTTTTATTGATGTAAAACTAACTCTATTGCTGTATATTTTTTTTAATTTGATAAAATGAAAAGAACAGACTAACCACAAGAAGGAAAAATTCTTAAAAACGTGTGTATGTTTTAATTAAACTAAATTTAATTAAATTAACTAAAAGTTTCTACTTCGAAAAATTTTAGATAGATGTCGCCACCCATGCTTAATTTATTACTGTTTCCAAAATTTCTTTTTTCTTGATGTAAAATTAATTCTATTTCTGCATAATTTCTTTTTAATTTGATAAAATGAAAAGAACAGAGTAACCACAAGAAAGAAACATTCTTAAATACGTATATACAGAGACATCGAAATTGATTGTCCGATCCTACACTACTTTCCGTAAACTTCATATCAATATTTACATCTATCACTTGAAGGTTATAATGAAAAGCAGTGACGTGCATAGAACGTTCATGAAACATACATCTAAACCTAACCTAATTAATAACGAATATAATTATTGTTTAATCAGATTGCCATTTCAATGAAATAAACCATTTTTGATGAATGAACGGCAATGAACTGTCAACATAATCTTGGGATACCTAGTAACTTTCCTAGATCTCCCTATGTTACTAACTTCATTTTAATAAATAGATGTAAATATTGATATCAAGCTCGTGGAAAGCAGTGCAGGATCAGGACAATCAATTTCAATCTCCGTGTATGTGTTTGTGTGCCCTTTGTGCAAATTGCACAACGCTGATCAGTCTGCAATTGCTTCAGGATTAAAACGTAGCAAAAATAATTATTCAAAAGCACGTTGCTTGTAAATTTTATTTCAGCAGAATTAAGATAAATCGGTATATATAGGGTGACTGACAATTGTTTCACCAAAAAAGAAACCACGACGAGAAGTGATATCCTAGAGTATGGAAAAACATGTTAAGAAAAATCTATGTATGTACTTTAGTTTTCGAAAAATTATTAATCCATTTATAATGTAACGAATTATCTCAAACGGACACTGAAAAATGGAACAAATGCTCAACGTTTCACTATCGCTTGATAGCTTCGTCAGGGGTGGAGTGACGAAGCTAAGTGTCCGTTTAAGATATTTCATTACACAATTCCACCGGACAAGAATCTACCTTAATTATAATTTTATGGTTGTTATGGTGCTGGATGTTAACTTGACCCTTAAAGGGAATTGATGTGACCGACAGAAATACGAGCTCAAAAATATTTACCTGAAGTAAATTATTCCATATAAATTGTATAAAGTAGGGATTACAACACCTGCTTTGAAAGGTAAACAAATAAAGCACTACAACAAGAAAATAATTCAAATATCCGTGTGAATAATAAATTGTGTTACAAATACTCTACATACACTGGCCTAACATACTTTTTGGGTGAATTTTAAATTAATTATGAACTGTTCCATACATTTCTCCTGCGGCATTCATTCTGTTATGTGTTTCCCATGAGGAACAATTGTCAGTCACCCTGTATTATACTGTGTTGATTCGTTTAGCATGTACAGGGTAGGCCAAGTTTGACACTTTTAATAGGAAACATCTATTTTTAAAAGAGTTTGCAAATATTGGCTCTCCTCTAATTTTTGAGAAAAAGGTAAAGGAATAATTTGTACAGAATTTTAAAAGAACGCCAAAATATGTTTTGCACAAGCGCGCTCCTGGCAGTCAGCGGAACTGTTCAGCATCGACATGCTTAATTTATTTTTGTCCGAAAATTTCCTTTTCCTTGATGTTAAATTAATTCCATTACTGTAGAGTTTTTTTTTAATTCGATAAAATGGAAGGAAAAGAAATTAACGAACCGAAGTTGAAGTTTAGAATGTTCACACATATTTAAAATTTATTTAAACAATTTAAAATGCATTTTAATTTGGCGGCTCTAGTTTTTTAATTCGAAGAATTTTAGATAGAAGGTGCCACCGACATTCTTAATTCATTTTTGTTTTTGAGAATTTCTTTTTTCCTGGTGCAAAAAATATGATTTGCTTTAATTTTTTTAATTCGATAAAATGAGAAGTACATTTTTTAAAAAGAAATTTTCATGTTCTCTTAAACTGCCACAGATTTGAGAGCAAATCTTAATTTCAAAAAATCAGGGGCTGGAAGAAAATAGGCACGTTATATTTTATGTAAAAAAAAAACGATTCCCCTTCGAAAATAAACAATAAATGTATTGTCTTCAGATCTTCAATTCGGACACCTGTATATGTGAATATAAGACTGCAATTATTTCAAGCACAAAAATCAGTACCTAGGAGACACATAAGTTATAGTAATTTATTTTAAAAAAAATTGTTCTTTTTTTCGTAAGTTTAAACCAGTGGTTTCCAAAACATTTACGTGATTTTCTAAAACCTTCGTCTCCCCAAAACTACACTTCTGGACAAAGTTAAGGGACCACCAAATAAACTTGAAATAACTTTTCCAATTTACAAGCTATTTTTAATGGACTTTTCATATGTCCTAAATTGACGTTTATTAAAACACAATTCAAATAGTGTGCCTTGAAGCAATTAACAATAGCAAGGCATTCTCTGCTAGGATACGAAAAGTCAACAAAAAGGCCTAATTTTTAAGTTATTTAATTAATAAAGCGTGCTTTTTTTTCGAAAATTAGTGAATTTGTTTGCATTAAATTAATTAAATTTGTCTAGACGCCATTGTAGACCAGAAGAAGTATCCCAAATGATTATTCTTCTTCGTGAAGGATATTCACAGAGAAAAGTTGCTGGAATTCTAAATACCAACAAATCTGTGGTACAGAGGGTCGCAGCACGGCTTTTGATTGAAACGTTAAAGTTTCACGTGTTTAAGAAACACTGATTTAAGCATTCAATAAATTATTATTATTAATGAACTCACAGTACAAAACAATCTAAGCTTTGTTTGTCCATCAAAAGCAAATTAATTAATTAGTCTACCTTCTGTAATTTACATAAATTCTAATTTCTTAAATACTCTCTCTATTTCAAGTGCTCGTTTACCTATCTGTACATAGTTATTTAGGCAAAACATTACAACACACCCAACTATTAATTAGTTAAATTAAGTTAAGTTAATAGTACAAAAACAAGTTTTGTTAGTTTCAAAAGTTTATTAAATGTATGTACAAAAACAAAAAAAACAGGGAGAGATAGACGGGAAATCACACAAAAGAAATACAGCAAGCTCAGGTGCAAGCGTACGGCATCACTATTTAGCCTTGCTGATTGAAAGCTAGGGCTAAGTAGTGACTTACATAGTGAATAAAGGCTAAGGTAAAGCCTACTGCGGTGCCCCCTATTATGGGAGAGTTTAAACGTCTTGACATAACAGAACGCAGCCAAAAATTTGAACTCTCCATTTTCTTATTATACAATACGATCCAAAAAAAAGTTATCCAGTAAGTCGTTTAAATTTACTTTGCAAGAAACACTGTTGTTTTCGATCGATATTTCAGGTTTAAAATAAATGACTATACTTCAATGATAAGAAGAAAAAGATGACCAAACTTAATTTTGTAAGCCCAACTACCCCCAAATCATATTAATCATTAAAAAGATGACATTACGAAAAACAATACAATAATTGGCAAAGTTCTGCCAACATAATTTTTTTAAAATTAAGTTTCGTGGTTTGCTAGATTACATTCTTTTTCGATCACATTGTATTATTTAACAAATCACATTGGGTTACTTTTTAGTTCGTTGAATTTTTTTCAGTTACAATTACAGTTAAGTGACAAAATTCCTAAATTAAACTAGGGAGGTGATTATAACAGCAGACTGGATGCCTGGGGCACTCACAGAAGTATCTATTTTTTATTTAAATTTTAAATTAGAAACCAGGGTGCGGTGGAAATTTGAAAGGTTCGTTCCTTAAAATACAAATATCTCTAAATATAAAAAAAAGATCTATGAAGAAGAGAAATAATACTAATGAAAATGACGACTATTCTAGAAATAAATGGATGATGAACACAATATTTCGGCTAAAGTATTTACAGTTGGCCAACGGAAAAACAAATAAAAAATGAGCGCAAAATTTAAATCAAATCATTTATTTAATTTTGTTATTTTCCAGCACTATTTTATTTCTGTCAAACAAATGCACCAAAAAAGAAATTTCCTTGCAGATGTATTTTTTATGTTTACGCAAAACTTTCACTTTCTTTAACTTTCTACGAAAAAAGGTAAATTAATTTTGTTTTGAAAAAAGTTCGTTTCACATTTTCATTCGTCTATGTGTAAAGTGAAATATTTTTAAAAATAATAATATGTGCGAAAGTGGCGCCATCTATGTACAGTTACTAGAAGCACCTAATTGAATTAATCTGTCAAGTGTCGATAATTTGATAAATCTCAGATAATTTGTGGAAAAAATGTCATTAGATGGAAAAGTGATGACATTAATTAATTTCGGACTAATTTTAATATAATATATTGGATTGAGTGGCGCCATCTGTGTACGTTTTGTGCAATTAAAATTGCTAGTGCCAAGTTCAAAATTTCCAACAGCATGATTTAAGGTGAAAACATTCACATCTCTGATAATTTTTTTGAGAAACTAAAATAAAATTTAATAAATTTAATAGAAAACGTTAAATTAACTGCGAAAACTAAAAAAAATGATATGGTGGCGCCATCTGCTCACGTTTTCTCAAACTAAAAACAAGAAAATTGATATAGTGACGCCATCTGCTCACGTTTTCTCAAATTAAGAAGTAAAAAAATTGATATAGTGGCGCCATCTGCTCACGTTTTCTCGAACTAAAAACTAAAAAATTGATATAGTGATGCCATTTCTCGAACTAATCGTAAGTAACATTCAAAATTTGTGATAATTTTGGTTTCAAATGAAACATTCATTTCAATGAAAATTATAAGAGAAACTAAAAAAGAAACTTAATAAATTAAATAAAAAACGTTAAATTAAAAGAAAATGATTGAGTGGTGCCATCTGTTTACATTATCTCAGACTAAAATATACAGGGAGATCGAAATTGATTGTTCTGATCCTACATTGCTTTCCACGAGGTTCATATCGATATTTACGTTCAATTATTAAGGCGAAATTAGTAACATCTGAAGATCTGAAGAAGTTACTAGATATATATACTAGATTTGTTGACAGTTCATTGGCGTTCATAGCTTGATTAAATAATAATTATATTCTTCATTAATAAGTTAAGTTTCATGAATGTTCTACGCACGCCATTTCTTTTCGTTCTAACTTTCATGTGATAGCTGTAAATATTGATATCAAGCTCACGGAAACTAGTGTAGGATCAGGACAATCAATTTCGATCTCCCTGTATGATTTGAGGTGAAACAAAAATTCATATCTCTGATAATTTTTGGGAGAAATTAAAAGGGAAACTTTACAAGTTAAATCGAAAACGTTAAATTAACTGCAAAAACAAATTTAAAAGGAAAGATTGATTGAGTGGCGCCATCTGTTTGCGTTTTCTCCGACTAAAATCGTAAGCGCCGAATTGAAAGTTTGTGATAACACGATTTGAGGTGAAACAAACATTCATATCTGTGATGATTTTTAGAGAAATCAAAAGGGAAACAATAAATGAAAGAGAAAACGTCAAATTAATTAGCTACAAAACCAATTTAAAAAAAGGTCGAGTGGCGCCACCTCTTTTCGTTTTCTCGAACTAAATTCGTAAGCGCCCAATTCAAAATTTGCAATAACATGATTTGAAGTGAAACGTTCATTTCTTTGATTAGAAAATATAGAATAATTTATAGTAATAGAATTTAATTTAATTTGATAATTTAATTTTGCGTGCTCATTTTAATATTTACATCGGCCAACTGTAGATACTTTAAACCTGATGGTTGATTAAAAACAATGGCAAATCCTAAACTACACTCGCGGAATCATCAAGTTTATTTCGGTTGCCTATAGATTCCGGCGAATAAAATCGTCTGCGTCTGCTTATTGTACAGCAAAAAGATGAACGGCTTGTTACATTCAAAGGTCTCTTCGTCGACCATTATGCGAAAGTCAAACAAAGCGGTGGCCGCCGCGGCCTTCGTGCCGTGCTCGTCAACCTCAATTTTGGCTTTGTGAATCCCCCTACCGAGCGACAAGTGCCGCATATCGCTCAGGAAAGAAAAGTCAGCGTCCTCGTTGAAGAGATTTCCAACACCCAAAGACTCAAGAATCTACAGCGATAAGTTTAGTTTAGACCCAAGACAACCGGTTAAATAAATTAAAAAAAAAAACAAAATTGCAAGCACTAGTGTTAGAGAGGAAGTGTGTTACTTACTGGGGTCATCTCGATCGTGTGCTCCAAGCTGAATTTTGGCAGGGATAAATTCACCATCTCGGGGGATAACCGGCTGTTGTTGCTGACGAGGGCTTTGAATCTCTCCGCTGTTAATTTCTTCAAGGTGTTGCTAATAGCGTCTTCTTTTAGGAACGGTGGTAACAAGATGTACATGCTGACATCTTCGCCTTCATAAGGTAGTTCCAGGATGTGGGCATCCAATTCTTCAGATTTATCTGAAAACCATACGGATTACAATAGTTAAGTTGTAGGTATAACGAGCTCTGGAACTGGAAGTAATGTCTTATTTAACGAGGAGGCGATTTAAAGCCTCCGAGAAAGTTGGCTTGAACGCAGTTCTAAAATGTCATGCGGAAGCTAAAATTACAAAATAAGATTAAATGTTTGAATTTAGCGGCTAAAATTGTTTGGTTCAAAAATTTTAGATAGATGTCACCGAGCATCGACATTCTTTAATGTAATGCCTGTGTAACGGTGTCCTGAAAAATTCAGACAATTTTTAAGTTCCTAGAAGTGAGACTCGGAAACTAACAAACTAAGATGGATTAAATGAAATGGAAACAGTTTTTAAAATTGCCGCCAATTTGGCACCAAAACGGAGACTAATTTGCGGTACTTTAATATCTAGGACCTTTAACATTCTTAATTTATTTTTGTTTTTCAGATGTTTTTCCCGATGTAAAAGTATTTCAATTTGTTTTCATTTCTTTTTCAATTCTATAAAAAGAAAAGAAACGCTCCAAAGTCCGAAGAAATTCTAAAATATACCGGGTGTCCCACGTCATGTGCTCACCCTCCTAGAATTTTAATTTTTGAATTTATTTACTTGAAATTTGGAAAGGATAAATTAAACAGAAAAATGAAATTTCCGGCATACTATCCGAGCACGGTAGGACTTCCGGTTTCGCCGGAAATGATGTCAACTTCCTTAATTTAAATGGAACACCATGTATATTTTTACATATTTGGAATTTACAGATCATTGCGAGTCCGAATATGGATTTTTTTGTAGAACTTGACGTTTCGATCATCTTGTCGTGAGCTTCGGAAGTGACATGCCTCTATGGGGAGGAAGCGTCTACACTTACGAAGAGACTAGAAGATCTACGCCCAAAGAAGTCAAGAATATTGAGCCAACTGCCATTCCTCAGCAGATGCAGAGACCAGAAGACAACGCGCAGTTCCTTAGAATTAAACACCACAGCAAGACACGTAGCACCAGAAGGATCTTCCAACAAAGCGACGTCTAACTAAGGGAGACGATACACTACACCTGCACCCAACTGGGCACGGTTGGTAAGAGTTTATACAGAATACACTTACACCTAAGCAACATCCTGAACAACGAGATGTGGACAACCATCGACCGCCTAACCACAAACCAGACAAGGCCAGACATCAAGCTCAAGCAGCTACCAAGAAACAGAAGCAGAGATTCACGCAGCTTCACCAAAAAAAAAAAAAAACAACCACAGAGCTTAACTTTGGATCAAGACCGAGTAGTTATAAATTAAACTTCCAAACTTTTACAGAAACCGGGGAAACAAATTTTGGCAAATTTGCAAATTACTCCAACAGAAATACCGAGGGAAGACATCATATGTGCTCAAATCAAGATTCATAATAAAATCGAAATTTGCCTGGAAACAGTTGAATATCGACGGACTAAATCAAGTAGATTATAAAACAATTGACGTAAAGGGTGGTTTCGTGACATGCTTGACGAGTTGTTTCGTGACATGCTTGACGAGTTGTTTCACGACATGCTTGATGAATTATTGAATAAAATCGAAGTATTCATCGAACAAATGAATATCGCCGGACTAAATCAAGCGGATTGCAAACGAGCTGAGATCAAAGACAAAAAAAGTCAATGTTGGTGAGAACAAAAGAAAAGAGCACCACAAATGCGATATCGAAATCGAAATTTGCCTAGAAACAGTTGAATATCGACGGACTGTATCAAGTAGATTATAAAACAATTGGCGTAAAAGATGGATTCATGACATGCTTGACGAGTTTTTTCGTGACATGCTTGACGAGTTGCTTCAAGACATGCTTGATGAATTATTGAGTAAAATCGAAGTGTGCTTCGAAACAAATGAATATCGACGGACTAAATCAAGAAGACTATAAAACAATTGACACAAGAGATGATGAAAACTCTAAAAAAGAGTGAATCAAATTAACTAAATTCAGGTTATTGCCAACTGTCGCAGTGCTTAACCGGAGAACAAATGAGCGGAGGCAAAGCGATTCAGACCGAAAAACCGCGAGAAAATTATTAAATACCGGTAAAACAGAAAACGACCGTAAAATAATTGAAAACGAAAACGAAAATGCGACGTCGTCATAAAATTGACAAAACAAAAGACGGCCGCAAGAATAATTGAGAACAAAAACGGTTCGAAATTAATGCAGTTTCAATTTTTAAATTTCGTATTAATTAAAATTGAAATATGCTTTAAAAAAATCGAATATCGTTGGTTTAATCTCATCAGTCAGATTACGAGCAAATTGAAACAAAAGAGAAACAAATAAACGTCGGTAATGCAATAAAAAAAAAAGAAAGAGCAAGAAACAACTGAATTCAGGTTATTGCCGACAGTAGCACGGCTTAGTAAAAAAACTAGTGAAGGCGAAGGAAGTAACATAAATTGAATGCAACAAAAAAAAATAATTGAAAACAAAATAAAAAACGGACGCAAAGAGAATTGAAAACAAAAACTATCGTATCCCCAACTAAAACGTTTCATAATTCACAAAATTTGTATTAAAATCGAAACGTGCTTAAAAACAATCGAATATCGATGGTTTAATCGATCACATCAGTCAGATTGTGAGCGAATTGAGACAAAAGAAGAAAAAAAAAAAGAATATCGATGACGCTATAAAGAAGAAAAAGCACACGAAACAAGTGAATTCAGGTTATTGCCAACGGTAGCGCGGCTTAGTGAAAAACAAATGAAGGCGAGGCAAACATATATCAGAACGCTACCAGAAGAGGAAGTAGAAGAGATTCTGAAATCAGCCAAACCACCTGCGTCAAATTTGCCAAGAGAAGAAAGGTAAGCCCTTATGTAATGGAAAAAGGACAAAGATCGCACCATAATGTCCGCAGACAAAGGGAACGCCACAGTTACCATGAACACAAGAGACTGTAAAGACAAAATCCGAAAAATCAAGGAAAATCTGACACCCGCTTTACAAAGAAAAATTTCGGCAGCAGTTAAATCGTCATCAATACCTAAAGAGCTACACCAAAAACATCCTAGAAGACCAAGGTTATATGAAGTCCCCAAAATACTCAAAGAGGCATATAATATCAGCGGTGGGGTTCGCAACGTATCCATTAGCCAAACACCTAGCCAAGAATCTACAACCACTGGTAGGAGACACGGCGACACTCATCAAGAGCATATTACACCGAGAAAGTCAAGGATATTAACTTGGGGAAGCATGACAAATGACCTACTGATAGGGTCCGATCTGAAGATTACAACAACGTGTCCATACTGAACGGATACAATGACAATGAGGGATTATTTTCCTCGGCGGCTCACTTGCAGGAAGGGTTTTACATTAGTTTGGATTCCCTCGAGGCCATACCCAGAGATTTCAATGTGGATCGCGAATCGGAAACCGCCGGTTTGATAAGGGAGTTCTATTTTGGGGCTGAGCTTCCAACCATCCTTAATATACAAAAGACTTTTTAATATTGTGTTTTCCCCCGGGTATTGGTCTACACTGGAACACGTTGCATCCTTCAACTTGCTTGTATACTTTTCAAGGAATTTGCGTAACCTTTTGTTTGGCACTATACCAGGTTCGTATAAACTCCTTCACGTTTAACCTATTTCAGATCACAGAGAAGTGACAGTATCACTCTAGTTCACTCTCTTTGTGACATTATTTTTGCTTGCCGTTGACCATTACAAATATGTGGTTTTTTCCTTGTAAAACATAAAACATAAGATATTAAAACGAAACATTTTTGGACACGCTCTGTATAATGGGGAATATTGTGTCTTTTACAAATTCATTTGTAGGAGCGATTCACTGTGACAAATTGAGTTATTTATTTGGGAACACAGTCCTTCCCCCCATTTTGTCAAACAGCGTGGAAGAACTAGCGGTCACTAGGATGATAAAATACTGCAAAATATGAAAGGCCCTCCTTGAAGGACTCAGAACTCAAATGGAAGGCCCTTTCTGGAGATACATTCAATTACGTCGTTATTGGCAAGCTAGGGTCCGTACCTGGAGTCGACCTTGACCCTCGAAACTTAGCATTTTGGAGAGATTTATCTCCATCTACTTCACCCCTCCAAAATAAATAATTTTAATTAACTTCGCCAATGAATTGAAATTGAAGAAGTAAACAGTATGTGCAAAATAAATGTATTGTTTTCATTTAAAAGAATAAGTCACCATGTACAGGTTGAACAATCTAAACCGCAGCCCCCTGCACATTTAAAATAGGCAACCCATCAATCAAATCGCTTACTAACATACTGAATGTACAGACGTAGGAAGGTTTGTCTCTTTCCTAATTTTAAAGAGAGCTCTATCTGCCACATACGTTAGGCAACCAAATTAGCACCTAAAGGGGCAACTTACCTTAATATTTACTTAAAATTAAATACCCCAACTGCAATAGTAGAAAAATCTGTGAAGCAACTCAATGAGTTTTGTGAGAAATGTAAAAAATACAATTTTAACATAATGTCAAACGTCAAACTTGACTAACACTTCCCTTGAGAGTAGGCAACTTAAGTCGCTCCAATGTCTGGGGGTGGCTGAAAGTGACGGTGTAAGGAAAAGAAGACTTTTCGTAAAAGTAATTCTATTTGTTTATAATTTTAATAAAATGAAAACCAAAAAGAAAAAAAATATATTTTAATTTGGCGTCTCAATTTTTTTTTAATTCGAAATATATTGGATAGATGGCGCCACCGCCATTCATAAAAGAAACTTTTTAAAAGTTTTTATTACATTTTCTAATTCGAAAGAAAATAAACTTCTTTTGTTCTGACGTAAAAGCAATTCTATTTGTTTTTATTTATTTTTTTTAATTCGATAAATTGAAATTGTAAAAGTAATTTTATTTGTTTATAATTTTAATAAAACGAAAAGAAGATGAACTAACTAACCAAAAGAAAACAAATATAATGTGTTTCAATTTGGCATCTCATTTTTTTTAATTCGAAATATCTTGTATAGATGGCGCCACTGCCATTCATAATTTTTTTTCCTCTGCTGTAAAAGAAACTCTGTTTTTATTTCATTTTTTAATTCGAAAGAAAATAAGCTTCTGTTGTCCTGACGTAGTAAAAGCAGTTCTATTTGTGTTTATGTTTTAATTCGATAAATTGAAAAAAAATAAAGAAATTAACAATCCAAAATAAGGAAAAAAAAGAATATATTTAGAAATATATCATGTATACGTAGTTCTAAATATATTATAAATTTTTCTTATTTTGGATTGTTAATTTTTTCTTTTTTTTTCAATATAGACTATAGAATGTATTTTAAAATATATTTAAATTTGGCGGCTCAAAGATTTTCGATAGATGGCGCCACCGAGATTCTTGGTTTACTTATGTTTTTCAGAATCTCTCCGTTCCTGATGTAAAAATAATTCGATTTATTTTTATTTTTTAATTCAATAGAACGAGATAAAATTTGATTCTTTGTTTGCCCTTCGAATTTTTGTGTAATATTAAAAAGAAAATTTGATAAACTCCAAAAAGAACGCATTTCAAAAGTATTTGAATTTAGCGGTTCATATTTTTTTTTTTGAGCAAAAAGAAATAGATGGCGCCATCGACATTCTTTTTCTAGTTATCACAAATTTCAATTTCAATATTTCTTACTACCCTTTTTGGCACTAATTGCATTTCTTGCCCGTTGAATAACTAAAATAACTATAATAAAAAAATCAATTCTTTTAATTTGAAAATGTGTAATGGATGGCGCATGCAAAATAAAACTTAGCTTGTTTTTTTTTGCAGTACTTCAGATTTTTTTAATGGTGGCGCCATCTATAAACTCAGATTTATATATTAAAAATCGAAATTTTTTTTAGAATGTGCACATTTTTTTCTATAATAAACCTCGCCTATCTTCACGTTTAACTGCGTCAACCGTGTAGACTTTTTTAACTAAAATGTAGTCTTCTTCTTCCAGAAGCCGAAGTCAGTTTTTGTGTAACTCATTTAACAGAAAGAAAGATTCTTTTATTGATACGAAGGGAATATTCGTTTCAGTGGATTGGCAACACTGCTCTTAACCCAAGAGAAAAATGATTAAAAAATGGTGCTGGCTATCGATTGCAATAATTTCGAATTTATGGCGCTCCTGATATTCACATTTTGTTTAGGTTTTAAGAATCCCCCCTCTCTCTCTCTCTCTGTCTCTCTAAAAATCACAGTTTATTAAAATAACTACAGATGGAGTCGCTGGAATTGAAAATATTAATTAAAATATTAACAATTTTCAGCTGTAAATATTCTCGTTTTTCATTAAGGATCGACGAATCATAATAATAAAAGTAAAAGAGGAAACAATAAACCTTAGTTTAATAAAAACAGGAGCAAAATATGAAAGTGTAATTATTTTCATTCGAAAAGTTTTAATAGATGGCGCCACTGGCATTCGTATTTAAATTAACGTGGTTTCTCGTTTGTTGAAAATACGAATACGAAACAAATTATTCTCTGACAAGTAATGTAATTAAGGGATAGCGCTCCAGATCATTAATCTTATTTGTAGGTTGTCTTAAAAGTATTGCATGAAAATAACAAAAGCCTAGTTTGATGTAAATAGTATCGAAAATGCGTATGGGAATTATTTTGAAAATTTGGGGGCAAAACTGTAACGATCAACTTCCTAATTGTGGCAAGCAAATATATGGCACTTTCATGATAAGTTCACTTCAAACTGAGATCAAGAGATGGCGCGCGTTTACTTATGTCATTTGATGCCATCTTATGTTTTTGCGTTGAATTAAATTAACTGTACTACCAGAGTTTTTGATCACACTATTTGGCAAAATTTTTTTAATTAAAATCCCACTATTATCAACGTTTCGGTTGACAGCTTCTGAAGAACTTGCAGTGCAAAAATGTTTTGATGTTCTGAAAACTCAGCTGTCGTTGCTTTTATGAATGTGAAGGTTTCTCGTTTATTGAAAATACGAATACGAAACAAATTATTCTCTGACAAGTAATGTAATTAAGACAATTCTTTTGGGCAACAGAAAAATGTTGCTCGGTGGCAGGTACGACGTTGATACATCACAGTTCAGTAAGACAATCATAGATGGCGCCTTTACATTTAACATACTTCTTGAGGTTTCCTAATTACCTCTATCCTATGCTTGACAAAAGAAAGCAAAAAGAAAAAAATCCTAAAAAATAACTAGCCTAGATTAAGAAAAATCATCAAATTTCTTGATCGTTAAATTTGTACGGTTAAGGAATTCCCCTAGCATTCTTAAAGTCTAGGTAGCAAATATACGCGAATAAATATTAAAAAAAATCAAATGACATACCATGATTGAAGGCCCCTTTAACATGCATCATGTTAACCGTAGTAGTCTTGAACGGTGAAACGTAAAAGACCTCGAGGCGCGTCTCGTTCGGGTCGAATTTGTTTTCCCAAATTCCTTTGAAGTAGGCCGCGTTTACCAGAACGAGATTCGTGGTCTGGTCGATGGATCCCGGAGGTAATAAATTCGTAATCATGTTGTGGGTCTGATTCTCGACCCACTTGTTAATACTAAGGCGCGTTTCGTCGGGCCTGTGCAGGAAGTCGACATTTCGCAGTTCGTCCCCGAAAATCCCGGGGATACAATCCCGCACCGTCACTTCGTTGTCCACGTAGATCCTGTTGGCGTTCGTAAATTCGTACGATGCGTTCCTCGCTCGGGTCTGCGTCTTCAGTTTGTCCAATTTGTACGCGTAGAATATGTCACCTTTGTCCTGAAATACAATAGACGAGATTAATGGTTTGAAAATTGTAATTATGGCGCTCTTATAATAGTCTAACTTCTTAGTTAAACAAAGAGATGGCGCTGCAAATCATTTATGTTATTCGCAAGTCGTATTTTTAAATCTTCTGGTTTTGCACGAAAGCAACGAAATCCTAAGTTGATGAAAATCATTTTCAAAGTTTGGGCAAAATTTTCTAAAGGCAGCAAATAAGTGACTCTTTCTTGCCAATTTTACTTCAACCGTAGCCCAAGAGATGGCGCACCTGTTTATTGCAAGCCATATTTTACAATTCCTATGTTTTTGCGTTTAATTAACATAACTATACGCTGTATTGCTTTCATTTGTTTATGAATCATGAGAACATCAACCCAATTAAGATAAATAAATTAAAATGATCCACAAGGTCTAAGTACAAAGTTTTTGATCACATTGTATATTAATGTAGTGACGCTTCTCTTACTAATTAATGCATGTTCAGTTTAATAGGAAAGCAAAAGCTGTCAAGATCAATAATTGTTTCATTAATATGTACATAATTTTAATTAGGCAACGAATGGACAAATATTTTTAGTTTACCATTGCAAACAGATGGCGCTCTCATAATAATTGAGAGCTTCAAAGTTAGCAAAAGAGATGGCGCTCCAGATCATTAATGTTATTTGTAGGTTATGTCTTAAGAATATTCGGGTTTTGCATGAAAATAACAAGAGCCTAGGTTAATGTAAATAGTATCGAAAATGCGTAAGGGAAAATTTGGGGGCAAAACTGTAACGATCAACTTCCTAATTGTAGCAAGCAAATACTTTCATGATAAGTTCACTTTAAACTTAGACCAAGAGATGGCGTACCTGTTTACTTACGTCATTTGCAAGCCATCTTAAGTTTTTGCGTTGAATTAAATTAATTGTACTACCAGAGTTTTTGATCATGCTATATATATTTTTTTACGTGCTATTTTGCTACTACTTAATTTTGATTAGGAAAAATTGGCAAAATATTTTTAATTAACATCCCACTATTACCAACGTTTCGGTTGACAGCCTCTGAAAAATTTGCGGTGCAAAAATGTCTTGATGCTCTGAAAACTCAGCTGTCGCTGCTTTTATTGAATGTGAAGGCAATTAATGAATGCACTGTGGGTGTTTTTAGAACCTGGCGGAAAAATTGGAGCTTCCTGTTGATGCGTACTTTCACGTCCAATTATCACACTTGCGTGAAGAGTTCACACGAACGAGCTGTGAGTTCACAGTGAAAGTGCGCCAGATTTCACACGTGAATGTCGCTGTATTTACAGTGTGCAACATTATTATTGTGCTAAGCTTTAAATAAGTGATGTAGTTCAAAGCAGGTTTTTAAAAATCCCGCCGTAAAGTGTATACGTATATGATTGGTTGTCAGTAACTTCTGATTGGCTAAAAATCACACATCATTTTATGGTGGGGTTTTTAAAAATATTTCTCTCTCTCTCTCTCAATATTTAAAAAGACAGAATAAGATGTTAACCCTAAATACGTTTGCGTAAATCGAAATTTTTCAGATAATAATTAAAGTTAAAAGTAAACTTCGCAAGTCTTTAAGTTTAACTGCGCCATCTATGTAGATTTTTTCAAACCAAAAGTCTAAACCGCCAAATTTAAATCACCGTTGAGTATTCTTTTGTTGATCGTGTGAAATTAAAATTGTCCAAAATAAATGCGACAGTATACGAAGCAAATTTTGGTGTCGCCATCTGTACAATTTTTTCTTCTTCGAAACCTAAAACCCAATTAACATTTTACACATATTGTAATATGTACAGGTTGGGCCAAATTTGACACTGCTTTTAAAGGAGTTAGGCAAAAAGTGACCTGGGTTTCAGGAGCTCGATTTTCAAGATAAAATTAACGATGAACACCGTATTTCGATATCTTGAACCGCTTAGGAGCTACTGGGTGTTTTTCAAAATTCTACGATTTCTAAGAACCTTTCATGTTTATGAAAATTTTTGATTTCTGTAAAAACTCCTTTGAAATCCTTTTTATTCAAGCAAATAATTAAAAAAAGTGTGTAAAAACTACGACAAAAAAAGTAATTTGGAGCAATGAATTCTGCATGAAAAACTGCCTCAAAGAAGTTTTTACAAAAATCAAAAATTTTCATAAACAAAAAAGTTATAAACTTTTTAGAAATCATAGAATTTTGAAAAACACTCTGTAGCTCCTAAGCGGTACAAGATATCAAAACGCGGCCTTCACCATGAATTTCGTCTTAGTTAATTTTTTATGTAAAATTAATGCAATTCAGAAAAAAATATACACGAAGGAAATTTTGGTGGCGCCATCTATACATATCTTTTCGAATTTAAGTCTCAGTAAAGACTATATACGTTTTTTTAAGTTTTTGCTCGATTCTTGCCATGAAATTTGCACGGCATGTCTTAGCTTGATCGAAAAACAAGTCATTGCACTTTTTTAATTTAATATAAAAAAGAGGGATTTTTTGCAGACGCGAATTTTCGTTTCAGTGGATTGGCAACACTGTTCTTAACCCAAATGCCATTAAATAAGGAGAGAAATGATATCGATGGTTATCGATTTCGAATTATGAAAATTTAAACAGCTGATTAGTTTCACATAACTTTGTATGACAATGAACAGAGAGTGAATTAAGGCAAACGAAATTTACTAAATTCCCTAGAAGTTCTAACTATCATTTTGTCACCAGCTTTAAAAAGTAAATAAACAATCACAATGTCACCAAGCTGAATAAAAATTCACCATATTTGATGATCTACGACCAAGTTAGTGTTGGGCCATACATTACTATATAGCAACCAAAGAAAGACAATGGCGACAAAGTTTGTGCATATCCTTGAATCTCTTAACCAGTGTTGCCAACATGAGGAATGTTTGATAGACTTTTTCAAATCGAAAGGGAAAAAGGAATATTTTTTCATTTTAATATAAAAATAGGAGATTTTCTGTTAGTGTAACTATAATCCATTATCTCACTATTTTGAAATGACAGATAGTAAACCTGCGGAGACTTTCATGTAAAATAAAACTTTTTTTCTGCAATAGTTCTGGTTTTTTAATGGTGGCGCCATCTACAAATACAGATTTACATATTAAAAATCGAAATTTTCTTTAAAATGTGCGCATTTTTTTCTATAATAAACCTCGCCTCCTATCTTCACGTTTAACTGCGTCAGCTGTGTAGACTTTTTCAACTGAAATGTGGTCTTCATCACTAATTTTGTCTTAAAATTGAGCTCCAGAAGCCGAAGTCAATTTTTGACTAACTCCTTTAAAAACAGGTGTGTCAAATCCTGTACAAGCAATCACTAAAAGAAAAAGATTCTTTTGCTGACGCGAAGGGAATTTTTGTTTCAGTGGGTTGGCGACACTGCTCTTAACCCAAATGCCATTAAATAACGAGAGAAATGATTGAAAGATGATGCTGGGTATCGTTCACAATAATTTTGAAGTCGTGAAAATTAATTTTAGCGCCATAACTGAGATTTAGAGGAACGAAATCAAAAATTTTATTTAAAATACAGTAGAACCTCGATTACCTTAGCGCTTCCTTAGGTAAACTCAGTGAAATTTTTGATTTTAAGACTCTAAATAGTCTTTGTTGCTTACTGAATCCTATGAGGGAGCTGGAAATTATTGCTTACTTTAGTCTCCGAGTATTCTCCGAAATCTCCTTCCATTTTGACCTTCCTTAAAGCTACGTTTCTTCCTTCCTTCCTGGAGCTTTCAGACCTGCTTCTATCTTAACTATTATTTGCCTTTTTTGTAGTAACGTTTCATGCCTGCTTTAACTACATCTTCCTGGGCTTCCTGTTTCAAGTTTTGCCGATTTTCCTGTTTCTTTCTCATTCCTCTCATTTGGCTCTCGCCTTCAATTTTTTGTTCTTCCTTTGTCTTACTTTCGATTTAAAATTAATCGAGTCTTTTCTGAGCGTTCAAGCTACCTAATCTATTTTCCATTCCGTGCTTCCTTTCTTACCATCTTCAATCACGTCTTCTTGGGCTTTTTCTATTTTTTCCCACGCTTGCTTCCTAGATTTTAGGGGCTCTAAATTGTCTTTCTGAGATTACTGAATCCTGTTGAGGGAGCTGTTTTCAAACCCCCATCCATCTCGACCATCCTGTGCCTTTCGACATTTCTTACCTTATTCATGGGACTTCCAGACATGTTTCCATCTTAACCATATTTTTTGTACCCACTCATGTGGCTGGTCTCGTCTCTTGGTCTTGAATTTTTCGCTCTTCATTTGTCTTACCTTCGATTTATAATTACCTGAGTCTTTTCTAGGTATACATGCTTGATCTCATCCTTTCCTTACCGCGTCCTACTTTTTCCACGCTTGCTTCTGCTGTTCCCTTTCGTTCCTTTTCATTATTTTATTAACTCTCTACTTGTATTCATTTGAACCAGTTTAGTCTTCAGTTTTTCCCCCAAATATTAACGAGGCTTGCAAGTGTTTGTTCTTTTTCCTTCATTTTTTGCTTTTGATTTATTTTTAAATTATTTTCTCTTATTATAAGTTGAAAATACGTATGGGATATTTAGCTGATCCTGGATTCCAGAAAGGTATAGGCCAAGAATTTGGTGTAGAACAACGAACAGTGTCAAGGACTCTGTGTAATGTTGTTAAGAGTATTGGATTAAATTGCCTTCATAACCAAATTCTATCCAGAAAGCTATGGCAATCTAGATGTAGTCTTCCAACTGCAATTGGTATAATAGACTGTACACACGTAGAGGTAGAGAAATCAAGAATCCACGGAGATGAGTACGTGAATTGAAAAGAAAGATCTGCAGTAAATGTGCAAGCAACTTGTGATGCAAGGTCCATATTCACAAAAGTGTTGGTGTTATTTGACCTAGGCCCGTTCCTAATAGCAGGAATTGGAAGAATTCGGACTTGCTGTAGAACAACACTATAGTTCTTGGTGATGATTAATTAAAAATTCATCTCCGCCCACAATATTTTTAAATCCGTAGATACGTATTTCGATAGTAAAACTGCCATCTTCAATACACACACTACCAAATTAAAAGCATGAATCTATTCATGATTTCATGAACTGCTTTTCTTTCATGATTTTATGAAGTGCTTTTAACTTGGTACTGTATGGACTGAAGATGGCAGCTTTCTTACTTCTTAAACCACAGTCTCCTTTATTATTTTTTACTTGGTGATGAAGGTTACGACGTAGAGCCTTGGCTCATGGTTCCATTTCGCCTTCCTGATGACGCTATTAAAAGCGAAGAATCTAGGCTCGAGTATAACTGTCACATTTTCCATTTTGTTTGATACCTACTGATTTGCAAATATAGGTATCAAACAGTATGGCGGTCGATACTGACGTTTAAGTGTCGCTACTTTTACTGTGTGAACGTCAACGTCAAATTTCAGGCGATTTTGGACAGTCATACTATGCATATTAATTTGGCTGACCGTGCTTTTATTTACAATTAATTAATGTAGGCTTCAATTCATCGTAAATAACGAAGATATTCCCAGTTATCTCGCTCACTCTTGCTCATCTCGCACACATCCATGGTGGATTACTTACGCAAACTATACCAAGTAACGGAATGTTATTGATGTTGTTTGCGTTGTAGATCAAAACAACTACTTCAAAATTTTCAAGTACGATTTTCAATTCAAAGAAATGTGACCCTTGAAATTTCGAACGTGTTCTCGCTCGTCATCGGGAATTACCCATCTCAAGAAAAACAATTGCATCATAATACGTGACACACGCGTCCTCAATTAAATCGAAAACGATTCCGAAACTAGGGAAATGAACCAAAAAATAAGTAAATAAATAAATAAATAGAGGCAAGCCATTACTCAACTGACTTTCCCATTTCGTTTGAAACGGGCGCGGTTTTTTATTTATTAGGGTTTTCGATTCACCTAACTTGTTTACACTCGGTATAAATTTGCATCTTGTTTAAGGCTCAAATTCAGAAACATAACTCACACTCAAGTGGACGACAGTTCGATGTTAATTTGAAATTCAGGAAAGCTTTAATTTTCTATCGTAAATCACTGATGAACAAAGTAACTATACTGATTATATACGAGTAAATATAAAAGCAAATTTAAATTTCAAATAACCATTGAGTGTGAGGTTTGTGAATTTGGGCCTTAGGCTCATGTAATAATACGAGGTGAAGTGCATTCTACTGCAGTCCATCGAAAGCGCCGTGTGACGAACAGAAAAAAGGAAAGTGGCTAACGCGGATAATAGCTTTTTTTTCTTCCGAAATTAGTAAAAGTAATTGCATATCCGCGTGCTTAATGATGCATGGCATAATTTATAACTCGTTTGACAATGGAATTCCCCTTCGTTCGTGCGGTTAACAAATCGAGAGAAAAAGAAGTAATTTTTGCTCGAAGCGAAGGATTTCCGGAGGACGTTTCAGCTTAACGAAATATTTATTTGACGACGTGTTTAATGATGTCATGGTAATCAAACTCGTCTTCTGTTCTCTTTTTTTTTTTAGTTGGCAATACCGAGCAAACGTGTCACGAATTTTATTTTGTCATACAATTTTTTGTTATGACATTTTCTACTGGCTGCCCTGGGGTGCATTGAGTGTATCTCTTTTTAGCTTAGCTTCATGTGCTAAGACGAAATAGAGATATATTGAGTGCAACCAAAGGAAAAAGCTATAAATTAGGAGATTCAAACATGTTTAGTTGGCAATACCAAGCAAACATGTCACGAAACGTCAAACGTCATAGAATTTCTTATTATGGCATTTTCTATTGGCTACACTGGGGTATACTGAGTGTACCTCTTTTTAGCTTCATGTGTTGAGACAAGATAGAGTTGTATTGAGTGCAACCAAAGAAAAATGCTATAAATTAGGAGATTCAAACATGCTTAGTTGGCAATACCGGGTAAACATGTCACGAAACGTCAAACGTCATAGAATTTCTTATTATGGCATTTTCTACTGTCTGCCCTGGGGTGCATTGAGTGTACCTCAAACCAAAGAGTGCAACCAAAGGAAAATGCTATAAATTAGGATATTCAAACATGTTTGACACGACTTATTTGATGAGGTTATGAATAATCAAAACAGTCATTTTCGATATCAAAAGCGGTTTTAGTAATTTGATAAAAAGAAACCAATGGAAACAAACAAAACAAAATGATGAGGAATAGAAATTGATGTTAGAAAAATATCGCAGTTGGAGAAGACTACCAAAACCAATTGGATAGACAATAATCGAAGAAATTACCTGAAGGAATATATTTCACAAGGAAAGAAGGAAAGGAAACTCAAAAGAACATGGGAAGAGGAAGATTTAAAAGAAGAAATTGGAAGACTCAAACATTATTCTATGCTCTTGCTTGACGACTTGCATGGGATGATGGGGAATCAAAAACCAAAACTATTTTCTTCCTTTGAAAATCACAAAACAAAAGATTGTGCAGACGTTTCGTGCTTAATAAGAAGAGAAACGGCTTCACAAATTTACTGTTCCAAGCAAGTCATCAAGTTTTGTTAAATAAGTTCTGAAAGCTGAATGCCACAACAGAAGCAAGCAAAAGAAAATTAAAAGGAGTAAATTGATCTTAGAAAATGATCGAGATTGAAGAAACCATCCAGGAATAAATGGGAAGACTCAAGACAATACCTAAACCAGTAGGTCGTACTGGACGCCAGAAGGAAGGAAGACCCAAAAGAACATGGATAGAGGAATATTTGAAAGGAAATAGAAAGAAAACATAACACCCAAAGAATAAACAATCAGATGCCAGGAGAATTGCTAAATTGGATACCATACAAGAAAAGACGCGAAATGAAAGATCCGAAAGGAAGTGAAGAAAGACAGACACCTGAGAGAGAATGAATCCTAATTTAGAAGGAAATGATTTAGATCTTTTGTGTTCCATTCATTGTCAGCAATTAAAATTCCTTTTTCTTTTCATTTATCTTCAACCACAGGTCTTTTTTTCCTTCTCCTTCTTCTTCTTCTTTTATTTCTGTACTTTACGCTTGCATCTCACTATTCTTTTATTTACTTTTTTATTAATTACATGAAGGCACATAATAAGAACATCTGAAACACGTCATCAAAATGCTTTGTACAAAATAATTAGTGGCGCGCGGAAACGGCTAAAAGAAGAAGTTGACGGTTTTGAAACATGAAGATCAACACAAACAAATCAAAAGAAATTAGGAGGGGCAGAGTAGAATACCTTGAGATTGGAGAAGATTAAAGATGAAACCATTCGAGGAAAAATGAGAAGGCAAAGTAATACTGAACGTCGCAGGAAAGAAAGAAGACCCAAAAGAAAATGGATAAAGAAATACTCAAAGGAAAATCTAAAGGAACATGAACAGCGGACAAAACAATTAGCAAGAAAATCGCTAAATTGGGTGTCACACGAGAACGGAAGCAGGAGAAAGATATTTGAGGATTGGGGAAGATAAAAATTAAACTGAACGCAATCGTAAGGGTATGAAAGGAATGCCCAAAAGAAAATAAACTATACGCTCAAAACACAACCAAAAGATAGAAACAAATAATTACCAAAAGAACAGCTAAAAATGGAAACCATAGAAAAAAGGAAGCAGAAAGAAGAAACGCCCAAGAAGACGTTGAGAAAGGGGTTAAGAAAAATCATGAACCCATGAGGTAGAAAGACCACAAAATAAACGAGAAGAGAAGCAGAGATTTTTTTTGTTTCTAGCAGTGTGCATCTCAATATTCTTGGGTTTTCTCTTTCCTGCCCTTACACCAAATTAATTTATTAAAGTATTACTGCCCCATTTTACCCCCCAAAGAAAAAAATCCCTCAAATTGGCAACTCTGCTTGTAGGTAAACATGTTATCTAGAAATAACTGAACAATTGCGTTCATTTTTTGTTGACACTGTTGCCAATTTAGTAGTTTTGTCACTAGATCTGGTGGCTTTTGGTTGAAATCTCTAATAGGTAGTTGTCAGTAAAGTCAGACAATTCTGAAATTTAGTGATTTTGTGACCGGTTTAGTGACATATCTAGTGATTTTTTTTTAAATAATAACTAAACAATTTTTTTATTTTGTGGTAATTCTTCAAAATAATTAGCGATGTTCGCCGAGCATAAAAATCGAGTTCTTCTTTACCAACTGTAAACTTACACCCAATATTGCCAACTTATTGTTAGTGATTTTGACACTAGATCCGGTAACTCAAACATGTTGAAAATTTAGTGATGTCATCACCGGTTTAGTGTCAAATCTAGTGATTTCATTTCAAAATAATTTTAACCAAACTACTGGAGATTTAATAGTAATAATGATTTTTTTTATTACATACCAATTTTCTTTATATTAAGTTTTTTGTTTTGCACAAAAATCTTCATAAGAATGATTTTTTAACACGCTCAGAAGGCGTCCCTGCATAGTGCAGAATGGCGCTGTTTCGCCATTTTTTAAGCACCCTCTATGTGCAAACAAAGGATTTAAAAAAAAAACGCCTTTCCTTTTTTTTGAACAAAGAAAAACTAATCGAAAGTATTATTTTCTATCATCGATCGTATTTTGTTTCTTTCGAGGAAGAAAATACGAAGTAAATTTATTTGACAGTGGCAGCTGACTATATTTTTTTAATGAAGAAAAAATTCGATGAGAATTGAAACGAAAAGTTCTCTTATATTCAAATCGTCGACAATTTTTTTTGCCTTTGTTAAACAAACGATCGTCTTATGTTTATGTTTTTGAAAAAAAAACATCAAAAACGCCGTTGTTACAGAAAGAAGATAACAAAGAAAAAATGAATGACGATCGATTCCCGTTGCTTTTTTTTAACAAAAAAAAAACTAATCGAAAGTTTTCTTTTCTACCATCGATCGTATTTTGTTTCTTTCTTTCATTATTTTTTGTTTCTTTCGAAAAAAAAATGCGATGTAAATTTATATGGCAGCATGGCAGCTGTTTAGATTTTTTTTATGAAGAAAAAAGTCGAAATTCGATGATAATTCAAACGAAAAGTTCTCCTATATTCAAATCGTCGACAATTTGTTTTTGCCTCTGTTAAACAAACGATCGTTTTTTGTTTGTTTTTGAAAAAAAAAAAAATAACAAAAACGCCGTTGTAACAGAAAAAAGACAACAAAAAAAAAGAATGACGATCGATTCCCGTTGCTTTTCTTTAACAAGAAAAAAACTAATCGAAAGTTTTTTTTTTCTACCATTGATCGTATTTTGTTTCTTTCTTTCATTATTTTTTTTTCTTTCGAGAATAAAATGCCATGTAAATTTATATTTATATACAATACAGGGTGCTTTTTTTTCTATCATCGATAGTATTTTGTTTCTTTCGAGGAAGAAAATACGAAGTAAATTTATTTGGCAACATGGCAGTTGACATTTTTTTTATGAAGAAAAAAGTCGAAATTCGATGATAATTCAAACGAAAAGTTTTGTTATATTCAAAGCCTTGACAATTTGTTTTTGCCTTTGTTAAACAAACGATCGTTTTTTGTTTGTTTTTGAAAAAAAAAATCAAAAACGCCATTGTAGCGAAAAGAAGATAACAAAGAAGAAATGAATGACGATCGATTCCCGTTGCTTTTTTTAACAAAAAAAAACTAATCGAAAGTTTTCTTTTCTACCATTGATCATATTTTGTTTCTTTCTTTCATTATTTTTTGTTTCTTTTGAGAAAAAGAATGCGATGTATATTTATATTTATATATAATACAGGGTGTCTTTTTTCTTTTCTATCATCGATCGTATTTTGTTTCTTTTGAGGAAAAAAGTACGAAATAAATTTATTTGGCAGCATGGCAGTTGACTACATTTTTTATGAAGAAAAAAGTCGAAATTCGATGATAATTCAATCGAAAAGTTCTTTTATATTCAAATCGTCGACAATTTATTTTTGCCTTTGTTAAACAAACGATCGTTTTTTGTTTATGTTTTTGAAAAAAAAATATCAAAAACGCCGTTGCAGCAGAAACAAGAAATGAATGACGATCGATTCCTGTTGCTTTTTTTTTGAATAAAAAAAAAAACTAATCGAAAGTTTTCTTTTCTACCATCGATCGTATTTTGTTTCTTTCTTTCGTTATTTTTTGTTTCTTTCGAGGAAGAAAGTGCGATGTGAATCTGTTTGACAGGTGACTATATTTTTTTTTATAAAGAAAAAAATCGAAATTCGATGAGAATTCAAACGAATGGACAACAATTTTTTGTTGCCTTTGAACGATCGTCTTTTGTTTGTCTTTTTTGAAAAAAAAAAAAACATCAACTCCAGTTTGCTTTTGTAATTTTGACGATTTTCTTTACTGTGGCCAGTGTTGCCAAACCTAATTCGTTTAAGTAGAACATCGAAATACATGCATTCGACAAAATAAATTTTTTTGGCATTTGTTTCTAGTGAAATTAATGTCTGCCTCTAGTGACGTTTCAGTAATTATTTAAGTTATGTTCAGAGTTCTTGCCAATAAAGGAAGATCATTCCCAAGGGATTTTTTTTCTCTTTTTTAATACACCGGGTGAGCTAGAAATGCCACCGCCCGCTCGAATTTGGCGCGTCGTGACTCTGGCGCCTTTTATTAATAATAGTTGGCAATAGCATAAGCTCTTGGTTAATGTCGACAGTTTCTCTCGCTTTCAAAGGTTTTTGCTTTTTACTACATGTTTTATATCTACATTACCTTTATACCTTTAACAAACGAAATACTGTCTTAAGATGTACCGTTACCAACATGATTAATTCATCAAATTTGCGGGAAATTCAAACAGGTGACAATTTTTTTGGCTCACCCGGTAGAAGTACGAGATGATAATCTTTTCCAAAGGTTCTAATTTCTTACATATTTTATCACAAAATAATAATAATAGCAAAGGTGGATAAAGCAAAGTAAGCGAACCTTGATTGATAGTTCTGCATTTTTTTTTTATTTCATCGGTTTTACCAAAACCTGAAGAGAGACGTTTCTCATTTCCTTAATAAAAATTATTGCAACGCGCATCTTAAATACAAAAATAAGAATAAAATAAGGCAGTAACTTACCATACTTGAATCAAGTCTTAAAACTTTCTTCAGGAAATTTTCCGTTTGCCTGGCCGAAAGGAAGTAGGCCAGTAGGAGCGCATGGTACGTGGAATAGGGCGAGAAGAAGAGATTCTCTTGAGGGTTCAACTGGTTTATGGCCTGCAGGAGGTTCAAGGCGAATTCCTGCTCGCCTGTGTACAAAGTATTTTTGGCGTCGAGGTGAGGATTACGGACGTCCTTCGTCGTCAGGCATTGCCCGTCTATGGAAACCACGACCGTCGAAAGAACAACGCACAAGCACACCGCGATCTTCATCCTATCTGCAAGTCAACAGAACACCATTTGAAAAATATCGAGGGTGATCAAAAAAATTCGTCTGTTCGCGTTTGAATTACGAAAGCTACTGCTCGCGAGGAGTTGTCATCGCACCGGAGAAAGTAGTACAGGTTCGATTCACTTCACTTTCTTATTTCGTAAAAGAAGACGGAGAAGCACGCTGCGGAGCAAACGAGGAACGATCCGGAGGGGAATGGAACGAGCCGTTGCGCCAGTGTGTGTATTTATGCACGCAAACCATGGAAAACCCTGACATTAATTCTGCTGACCAATATTAAAATTTACGGTGGGTGGATACACAACGTTCAAGAAATTCAATGTCAGGCTTTTATCGATGGAACTAATGTGCTGAATAAGCTGTTTTATGTTCAAGCAAATCTTCACCGTGTAGAGACGTTTACTATCACTATCCAACTTGTTAAAACTATCTACTAAAAAAAAAAAGCAGATCGCGATTGATAATTTAAAGAACGAGCGAATGAAAGGAAGACAGTTTGAATTTCCCGCGTCTCATCTAGTGATTTTTATTCTTTGCGTGTGGCCTCCGCCAAAAATGATAATCAAAATAAATTTACATAATTACTAATACTTAATTGAACCATTAATATTATATTAGCCACATTTACGTCCTAATGTAAGCCAACTCTAAAAAAAAAAAACGAAGGGCGGGAAATTTAAACTGTCCTCCGCTCATACCTGTATACGTATACAGGTAATGGTACCCCAAATTAAAATTACGTTACGTTCTGTTAATTTCTGAGGACTTTCGAAAGTAAGAAATTACCTACGAATATTAAAGGAAAACAGATTAGTGTCATTATCAGAGGAAATGGCTTCGCCAAAGTTTGAGAACGTCACTTCACCTCAACCGGATATTCGTTGTGCAATCGCAACGGAAGGACGGTGTGATTAACTAACTGTATCTACGAGGAACCTCACTGTACTCTTTTCCGATCGAATTAAATTAAATTCGAAACTTTACGCGGAAACCTGTGAATTACCTGCGATTTCTATCGATAAATTGACGCACGTAAGTCTGAATCAGATAAATTCTATGTAAGAATAATTACGTCATTACGTTAGGTTAGTTGGTATTATTTTATTACCAGAGATTATTCAAATTTTTAGCTCAGCGACCTTCCAAGAGTAAACGAGAAATAAAATCAATATCTTGTGGCCCCCAAGCTTAAAGGAAAAGTTCTGCGATTGTCGAGTTTTAAAAAAAGTAATAAAATCAATGCTACGTGGTACTCGAGCTTAAAAGAAAAACAAAACACGACATTTGTCGGTCTCCAAGCTTAAAATCAACTTCGCGCAGCCTTAAACTAAAAATAAAAAACAAAATCAACGTTACCCGGCCCCAAACTCTAAGTAAATACGATACGTGGTCCTCGAGCTTAAAAGAAAACAAAAATCAACAACATTCCACGGCCCCAAATTTAAAATTAAAAAAAATCAACGTTCCACGGCCCTAAACAAAAAACAAAAAAACGTTACGCGGCCCAAACATATAAAGAAAAATAAATTCAACGTTTCGCGGCCCAAAACTTTAAAAAACAAATAAAATCAAAGATAAGCAGCCCTCAAGCTTAAAAGAAAACGAAAATCAACATTCCGCGACCCCAAGTTTAAAAGAAAAAGAAAATCAACGTTCCCCGGCCCTAAACTAAAAAACAAAAAAAAACGTCACGTGGCCCAAATATATAAAGAACAATAAATTCAACGTTCCGCGATCTAAAATTTAAAAAAATAAATATAATCAGCGACATGCGGCCCTCAAGCTTGAAAGGAAACAAAAACCAACATTCCGCGACCCCAAGTTAAAAGGAAAAGGAAATCAACGTTCCCCGGCCCTAAACAAAAAACAAAAAAACGTTACGCGGCCCAAATATATAAAGAAAAATAAATTCAACGTTCCGCGGTCCAATACTTAAAAAAAAAAAAATAGAATCAACGATATGCAGCCCTCAAGCTTAAAAGAAAACAAACACCAACATTCCGCGACCCCAGGTTTAAAAGGAAAAGAAAATCAACGTTCCCCGGCCCTAAACTAAATAGCAAAAAACAATGAAATCAACGTTACGCGGCCCAAATATACAAAACAAATAAAATCAACGTTCCGCGGTCCAAAACTTTAAAAAACAAATCAAATCAACGATATGCAGCCCTCAACCTTAAAAGAGGAAGAAAATTAACATTCCGTAGCCCTCAAGCTTAAAGGAAAAGAAAAGTCAACATTTCGCGGCTCTCAGGCTAGAAAGAAAAATAACATTAACATTCCGTGGCCCTAAACTAAAATAAAAAAATTTAATTAACGTTACGCGACCCAAAAATTAAAAAAAAAAATAATAGAAATTATTGTTACGCGACCCTCGACCTTACAAGAAAAATAACATCAACATTCCGTGGCCGTTAAGTTTAAAGGAAACATTTGGCGTTTTTCAAGTTTTAAAAGAAAAATAAAATTTAAGACAAAACAAAAGACAACGTTCTTGGGTCTCCAAAGTTTAAACAAAATCAACGAATTGAGGGTCTGAGGATTAAAGGAAAAAGAAAATCAACATTCCATGGTCGTCAAGGAACGTTCTGCGCCCTCCAAGCTTAAAAGAAAAATAAAATCAAATAAAAAAATAAATAAATAAAATCAACGAATACGCTATCCTCAAGCTTAAAAGACAAATAAAATCAACATTCCGTAACCCGCAAGCTTAAAGGAGAACAAAAGTCAACATTCCACGGTCTCCAGGCTCACAAGAAAAATAAAATCAACGTTCCATGGCCCCAAACGTAAGAAAAAAACAATAAAATCATAATTACGCGACCCAAATATTTTTAAAAATTAATAAAAATCATCGTTACGCGGCCCTCGAGCTTAAAAGAAAAATAACATCAACATTCCGTGGCCGTTAAGCTTTCCCAGTTAAAAATAAAAATAAAATCAACGTTCGGCGGCCCAAAAAATTCAAGATGAAACAAAAGACAACATTCCTGGGTCTCCAAACTTTAAATAAAATCAACGAATTGCGGCTCCGAAGTTTAAAGCGTTAAAGGAAAAAAATCAACATTCCATGGTCGTCAAGCTTAAAAGAAACATTCCGCGTTCTCCAAGCTCAAAAGTAAAATAAGATTAACGTTCCACGGCCCAAAACTTAAAAAAAAGACAAATAAATAAAATCAACGAATATGCAGTCCTCAAGCTTAAAAGAAAAATAAAATTAACATTCCGCTACACAAGCTCAAAGGAGAATAAAAGTCAACATTCCGCGGTCCGCAGGTAAAAAAAAAATTAATGTTCCACGGCCCTAAAATAAAAAAATTAAATAAAATCAACGTTACGCGACCCAAATATTAAAAAAAAATAAAATAAAAATCATTGTTAGCGGTCCTCGAGTTTAGAAGCCGTTCTGTGGCCGTTAATCTTTTGCGTTTTCCAAGTTTAGGAGAAAAATATAATCAACGTTCGGCGGCCCAAAAAATTTAAGAGAAACAAAAGACAACGTTCCTGGGTCTCCAAACTTTAAATCACATCAACAAAACGTGCGTCCGAAGTTTAAAGAAAAAAAGAAATCAACATTCCATGGTCGTCAAGCATGAAAGAAACATTCCGCGTTCTCCAAGCTTACGAAATGAAAAATAAGATCAACGGTCCACGGCCCAAAACTTAAAAAAATAAATAAATAACGAAAAGCAGCTCTCGAGCTTAAAAGAAAAAGAAAATTAACATTCCGCAACTTAAGCTCAAAAGAGAACAAAAGTCAATATTCTGCGGTCTCCAGGCTTAAAAGAAAAATAAAATCAACGTTCCACGGCCCTAAATAAAAAAAGAAAACAACAAAATCAACGTTACGCGACCGAAATGCTAAAAAAAAATACACAACATTTGGAGCTTGAAATAAAAATAACATCAACATTCTGTGGCCGTTAAGCTTAAAAGAAACATTCCCTCTCCAAGCTTAAACGAAAAAGAAAATCAATGTTTCGCGGCCGTAAACTTAAGACAAAACAAAAGACAAAATTTTAAAAAATCAACGAACTCCAGCTCTGAACCTTAGAGGAAAACGAAAATCAATATTCCATGGTCGTCGAGCTTAAAAGAAACATTCCGCTCTCTCCAATTTTAAAGGAAAAATAAAATCAACGTTCCGCGACCCAAACCTTAAAATAAATAAATAAAATCAACGATACGCAGCCCTCAAGCTTAAAAGAGAACAAAAGTCAACATTCCACGGTTTCCAAGCTCAAAAGAAAAATAAAATCAACGTGCGTGGCCCCAAACTTAAAATAAAACAATAAAATCAACTTTGCGCGACCCAAATATAAAAAAAAAATTAAATCAACATTCTGGAGCCGTCAAGAGAACAAAAGTCAACATCCCTAGATCTCCAAATTTTAAATTAAATAAACTCAACGATACGTGATTTTCAACCTTAAAATTAAAATTCCGTGACCCTCAAGCTTAAAAGAAAACAAGGATAACATTCCGCGGTTTCCAAGCTTAAAGGAAAAATAAAATGAACAATTCACAGCCCTCAAGTTCGAAAGAAAACAAAAATCAACTTTTCGCAGCCCAAAGATCAAAAGAAAAATGGAAATCAACGTTCCGCAGTCCTAAATTAAAAAAAGAAACAATAAAATCAATGTTATGCGACCCAAATATAAAAAAATTAAATAAAATCAAGGTTCCGCTGCCCTTGATCTTAAAAGAAAAATAAAATCAATGTTGCCCGGACCCTAATTTTAAATAAAATAAATAAAATCAACAATACGCACTCTTCAAGCTAAAAGAAAAATAAAATCAACATTCCACAGCCTTCAAGCTTAAAAGAAAACAGAAATCAACGTTCCGCGGCCCAAAATTTAAAAGAAATATAAAATCAACATTCCGCGACCCTAAATTAAAAAATTAAAAGTAAAATCAACGTTACGCGACCCAAATAAATATAAAAATAAATAAATAAATAAAATCAACATTCCGCGGCTTTCGGTCTTAAAAGAAAAATAACATCAAAATTCCGTGGGCGTTAAACCTTAAAGAAACATTCGGCGTTCTCCAGGCTTAAAATAAAAATAAAATCAACATTTCACAGCCTTCAAGCTTAAAAGAAAACAAAAATCAACGTTTCGCGGCCCAAAGTTTAAAAGAAAAATAAAATCAATATTCCGCGGCCATAAATTAAAAAATTAAAATAAAATCAACGTTACGCGACCCAAATAAATATAAAAATAAATAATTAAAATCAACATTCCGCGGCTCTCGGCCTTAAAAGAAAAATAACATCAACATTCCGTGGCCGTTAAACCGTAAAGAAACATTCGGCGTTTTCCAAGCGTAAAATAAAAATAAAATCAACATTTCACAGCCTCCAAGCTTAAAAGAAAAATAAAATCAACATTTCGCGGCCCTAAATTAAAAATTTTTAAATAAAATCAACGTCACGCGACCCAAATATAAAAGTAAATAAATAAAATCAACGTTCCACGGCCCGTGATCTTAAAAGAAAAATAACATAAACATTCCGTGGCCGTTAAGCTTAAAAGAAAAATAAATTCAACGTTCCGTGGCTCTAATCTTAGAAAAAACAATAAAATCAATATTACGTGACCCAATTATTTTAAAAAAATTAACAAAATCGACGTTACATACTTAAAAAAAAAGAAAATCAACATTCCATGATCGTCAAGCTCAAAAGAAAACAAAAACAATATTCCATGGTCTCCAAGTTAAAAGAAAAAGAAAATCATCGATCAGCGGCTTAAAATTAAAAAGAAATTAAATAAAATCAACGTTACCCGCCCCAAACTTTAAATAAAATCAACGATACGCTCCCCTCAAGCTTAAAAGAAAATTAAAATCAACATTCGAAGGCCCTCAAGTTCAAAAGAAAAATGAAATCAACGTTCCGCGGTCCTAAACTAAAAAGAAGTCAACATTCCGAGATCTCAAATTAAAAAAAAAATATTGAGCTTAAGAGAAATCTTTTAAAAGAAAAAGTAAATGAACATTAAAAAAAATAAGAACGTTACACAGCCCACAACTTAAAAGAAAAATATTTACTGGTTTTGTTTAATTCGTTTCTGCTTTCACTTAGCCTTACTTTTCGACCTTCCCTCGTATTTTCTGAAGTCTTACTATTATTATTATAATTGTTTTAAATTTTGGTATAAACAATGTAAACTACATTTTTAGTATTCTAGGAAGCCTTGTAATAATTCACTGGAAGGAAGTGCCACACATCATTGCAATCAGAAAGAAAAGCTTAATTTAAATACGACGCGTATGAAAACAACAAAAAGTTGACTGTCGTTGCTTAGCAATGTTTAACGCCATGGTAAGGACAATGGCATATTTAAATTCGTCATAAAAAGCTTCATTTTGTTCTTGTTTAACTCGTCTGCTCTTTCACTCGCCGTCACTTTTTGACCTTCCCCCGTATTTTCTTTCTCAATACATGAAGGGTGGAAAATTAAATTTCAAAAATGTTTCAAAATTATTTTAAAGATTAAATTACATTAGTAAACTTTAACAGGGTGGGCACTGGCCCCCACCCCGACGATCCGCCACAGAGGATTGTAGTTGTCTTTTTTTTTTAATTTTAATCTGAATAACGTAAACTAGATGTATAGATTGTCCTGTGAATTCTTCCACGGGAAAGAGAAACATATAAAATCCCACTGTTTTTGTTTGACTAGTCCTCCCTTCACTCGGCCTTACTTTTTGACCTTCCCTCGTATTTTCTTTTCGTTGTTAAGAAAAGAAGCCTTCCTGGTAGTTAATTAATTTTGGCTGGTTATAAACTTGCTGTTTTATTAAAAATTAAGGCCGGCACTTGTCTAATTAAAATATTATAATAATGATAATAAGCATGTCGTTAACTGAAACAATGTTAACACTTATGGGTTTGTTTTTTTTTTTTTTTAATTTTAAACCAGTAGAATATTAAATGTGTTTGTAATTTGTTCATTAAAAAAAAATTCCTAATAATTTACCAATGACGTCAGTTAAAAATAACGTACAATTATTGCCTGTATTAATTACGACAATGTTTACTAATTGACAAGGCCCGTTAGTGAAGAAAATATTTTTTTTGTACGCAGGTACGAGTTTGTTATCGATATTTCCCCAGCACTTGCAATTATTAAAAATTTTACATCAAAGATCACTGATTTAAAAATCTTCGTGGACAAAATAACAATATAAAATTCCCTGCATGTTTTAAATAGTTCCTGCTCACAATGAGACCCAGGTAGAAAATAAGAGCGTGCAGGTAAATGTGTAAACAGAGTTGTGATTTTCATGTAAAGAGCAATTAAAGGTATAATTACATTTTTGCTGGAGCGATGTAGAATAAATACAAACCACGTTAATTTCCAACAAACAGCGAAACCTATTCGACCTCCACACTCACTAACTCAAACCAGGACAGTGATTTCAATGTTACACGGGGAACAGAGACGAAAAACCAATGTGTGTTAAACTGTAGAATGCCTTTGGCTATCTCTTGGTTTAGACGCGGTTGATTGATAAGGAATAAGTAAATATTATTAGTTGCTTTCATCAAAAAAATTAGTTTGATAATGATAACCGCAATGCAAGAGCGTTAGAAATCGGTACTGGTTTTACAGTTACTTTCATTGAATAATTAAATGAACTTTGGACACACTAATTATGAAGTTACCTATACGTTTCGCCTAGGACTTACTTTACCAAAGCAGTTCGTCAACGTGCAGTTTATTTTTCGATTTTAATTTTCATTTAATTTATTCTTTATTGTGCAATTAATTTATTATTATTGTTATATATTGCAAATACTTTTCCACTTCGGTGTTGCTGTCTAAGTTAAATCATTTACAATTTCATAATGTGTTTCATAGCTGAAATATTAAATACGGGGAATCGTCAAAAAAAAAAAGATTTCCTATTTTCAATTGCCTGCGTAAACCAGGTTTTCTTCAAATTCCCACTTACACGTTAGGCAACCAAACTAGCACTTATGGTAATGCTTCAAATCAAATACTTCTTGGCACTCATATTTATTGTCCAACTAAAGCCCATTTCAAATGAAAACAGTATTACCCCAACGTTTTGCATATGGCATCTTTGAAATAGGTACCAAAATGTCACTAAAAGTAGACAGCAATTCACTAAGAATTTCACTAAAAACCAATGCCAAAAAATTAAACTTAAATTGAACATATTAAATATTTCAATATTCTACTTAATCGTGTTAGTGGTTATATCAATACTGGTATCAATATTAAGACCGTTAAAATTATACCGAGTGATTTCTTATCAACTGTTGCCACGGATTTTGGACGGCATGTCTTAGCTTCACTGCAAAACAGCTTCAAGGAATGCAATGACGTACTTTTCACTTGAGCTTCAAAATTTCTAAAATCACCCGGTAAAGGAAAACAAGTTTTGATGATAAACCAAAGAAAACTGGAATAATGAATCACGTAGTGTGAAGAAAAAGGTGAACAAGAAATAGAAAGTGGACAAAGAAAACTGAAGAAGAAATCTCTGTTTGACATAAATTTATTATTGAAACAAATAGCGTGGAAAAACCAAAAAAAAAAACGAGAAAAAGTAAACAAAAGAAGATCGACGTTGCAGGAGCGGAGTGTGTAAGAAAACAAAAAACTAAATGAAGTGTCAAAAAAAAGAAACAAAAATTTTATATTCACAAACTTCTCATCAATTTTTCATTTGTTATTTTTTGCTTACGAAAAAAAAGTACAAAGAAACAAGCGAAAGCTTCATTTTATCTTCAAAAGCTTCGCGCTGAAAATCGTCGAAAAAAAAGAAGAAAAACAAAAAAACAAATCAAAGTGCTGAAAATCGTCAATTTTTCATTTGTTCTCAACTTAATTTTTTCTTACAAGAAGAGGAGGGATGGGATTTAAAAATACCAAAAAAGCAAATGAAAACTCGGTTTGATTTTCAAAAGATTCACGACAATTTTTCATTTATTATTTATTTTTTGCTTACGAAAAAAACGGTGAAATACTAGGAAACAAATGAAAGCTTGATTTTCAAGGACTTCCTGTTGAAAAGCGGCAATTTTTTTTGCTTCAGGAAGAAACACGAAAACGAAAAAAGAAATACTAAGAAACAAACGAAAGCGCTGAAAATCGTCAATTTTTCATTTGTTCTCAACTTACCTAATTTTTTCTTACAAGAAGAGGAAGGCGGATTAAAAATATCAAAAAAGCAAATGAAAACTTGTTTTGATTTTCAAAAGCTTCGTGACAATTTTTCATTGATTTTTTGCTTACGAAAAGAAACGGTGAAATGCTAGGAAACAAGTGAAAGCTTGATTTTCAAGGGCTTCCTGTCGAAAAGCGGCAATTTTTTTTTTGTTTCAGGAAGAAATCGAAAAACAAGAAATACAAAGAAACAAATGAAAGAGCTGAAAATCGTCAAATGAAAGCGCTGGAAATCGTTCATTTGTTCTCAACTTAATTTTTTCTTACAAGAAGAGAGGGGGATTTAAAAATGCCAAAAAAGCAAATGAAAACTTGGTTTGATTTTCAAAAGCTTCGGGACAATTTTCCATTTATTTTTTGCTTGCGAAAAGAAACGGTGAAATGCTAGGAAACAAATGAAAGCTTGATTTTCAAGGACTTCCTGTTGAAGAGCGGGAATTTTTTTGCTTCAGGAAGAAGCACAAAAAAAAAGAAATAAAAGAGACAAATGAAAGCACTGAAAATCGTCAATTTTTCATCTGTTCTCAACTTAATTTTTTCTTACAATAAGAGGGGGGGGGGTTAAAAATATCAAAAAAGCAAATGAAAACTTGTTTTGATTTTCAAAAGCTTCGTGACAATTTTTCATTGATTTTTTGCTTACGAAAAGAAACGGTGAAATGCTAGGAAACAAGTGAAAGCTTGATTTCAAAGGCTTCTTGTTGAAAAGCGGCATTTTTTTGCTTCAGAAAGGAACACGAAAAAAAAAAGAAATACAAAAAAACAAATGAAAGCGCCGGAAATCGTTGCATTTGTTCTTAGCTTTTTTCTTGCTTACAAGAAAAAAAATAAATAAAATGTAAAGAAACAAATGAAAGCTTGATTTTACCTTGAAAAGCTTCGTGCTGAAAATCAAGAAAAAGAAATGAAAACAAAAGACGATCGTTTGTTTAAGAAATGCAAGAAACAAAAAGAAATGCGTTAAAAATAAATTAAAAGGCGTAACATAAAAGCACTCATGAAAAACAAAACACAATCAATTGTCAAAGAAATTCGCTTCCTCTTCTTCGCTTGTCTTTTGTTTTACTTTTTTTAGTACAGCAGTATCTCATTCACGAATTTAGTACAATCTAAGCAAATTCCAAATAAAAATTAGTGCACTTTTTTTCATTAAATCAAAATTTTACGTTGCATATACACTATGAGCATAAATGATTGAGGACAAGTTAAATTTCCCGCCTTTCAATATTTTTCTTAAGTTGGTCGAATGTACAGGCGTGCACTGGGTTGCAATGTGGATAGCGAGATTATTACTCAATAAAATAGTCTGGTAATTAATTATGTATTAATTTGGTCATTTCAAATACCTAATTGCAATATGTATGCAAATATTGGCTCTGAAAAGATCCGACACTGAACAAAAATTAATTTATTTTCAGAACGACCACACATAAGGAATAAAAATCACTAGATAGAGACGCGGGAAATTCAACTTGTCCTCAATCATTTATGCTCATACTGTACATTTTGATCTCGCGGGTTAACAGTCCAGTCCTTAATCCTTAATTAGGAGCATCAATTCGTATCATCTAAAAATGTTAGGTTCAAGTGAGACAGAAATAAGAAAACAGTTGGCGATGTTGACGTTTTGTTATTTAGTACAGTTGGCACAATTGAACCTCTAGTACAATTTAATGTTTTCGTTTAGTACAATTTTTACACAACTGGTGGCAACACTGTGCACTTAGGCAGCGTTCATTAATTGGAGACAAGTCCTTATATTAACTGCAACAACAGAACAATAAGGCGTACTTTCAGAGCCAATTTCAATTTCAAATTACAATTTTTTAACGCTTTCCAAACCTGTGCAACATGTAAAATATAAGTTGTACCTATTGAAATAAGTTGGCATTCTCAGGTGGTGTTGTGGCGCCATCTATTGTTTGTTCCTGTAATGGACGTCAAGCTATAACTTAAGAAAACGCTTAAATTTTCTTTCCGGAAGATAAAATACATACTAATGACCATCCGCCAGCCCACATTAGAATATACTTTCGTAACACGTAACATATAAGTTGTATTGAAATAAATAAATGAATTCATACCCCCTTGGGTTCTGCTGAATAAGTTGGTGTTGTGGCGCCATCTATTGTTTGTTCTTCTAATAGTTGTCAAGGAAACGCTTGAATTTTTTTGCAGAGATAAAATAAATACCAATAACCATCTGCCAGCCCATATCAGAATATACTTTCGCAGATAAATAAAATATAAACAAAAAATATTAATTTCGACGCCTTCAAATTGTGCCATTGTCAATTATTTCCGGTTATACGCAAGCCTTTATTTGAATTTAAACATTTAGAACAATAAACTGTATGGCCATTAAATTGTTGCATTATAAAATATAATAATTCATGACAAAATATTATTTATTCTATTTAAAAAAATTTTTGAAAGTTATGTAGTTATACATCCAACGAAGCACATGAACACAATGGGTTGCATAAATTCAACTCGAACGGCTTACAATCATAGAGATGCATGTAAACTAATCTCCATGCTTAAAATACAAACAATGAGCAATAATTTTCAAAGTGACCCGTTTTCTAATGGTTTCTTTAATTAATTAATAAATAAGAGAATTGGGATAAATCGGAAGAAAATCGTTACTATTACACCAGTTTATTCTCGTAAGATTTACAAAAGTAATAAAATGTGGCACACGAGATATTTACAAGAAAAATATAATATTTGATATTGCTTAACTTACTCACTAATTATGGCACTTGATTCACTTAAGGGATAAGGCAAGAGCTCCTCAATTATCCAAACTAATTAACAAACGGATTTCGTTTCGTTTACAATTTTCAATTCATCATATCCAAGGAAACCGTAATTTAAACAAATTTAACACTTGCTATACATTTAACGTAAAATCGTAAATTTATGTAACTACAGACACAAACACAAGATATAGGATCTAAGTCAACAAGTCAAAATGTAAAAATTCGGATTGCTTAAACATGTCCAAAAATTAATTCAAGAAGGGTGGTAAAGTGACGTACGTCTGATGCGTGCTGGTTTCGATTTTTATTTCATCCTTCACTCTACCATCATACTCCTGCTTGACTTCGTGCATTAAACTAGTTTCATACTTCGGCGATATGTTCGCGTACCTCTCCGGAGACGCCGTCATGGCATGATTTACGTATTCGATTTTGGCTCCGATCGAATTCTCATCCGTAGGTGAATGCGATTGCAACATGGAATATTCCCTACCCAGAGGTGGGCTCTGATTCGCCAAGGGGGCCCCGTACTCATGAGCACGCATCGGCGTCCCAAATAACTGACTATCGTGGATGTACGAGTAACCGTTTTGGGGGGAACCAAAACTCGAGTAGGACCCCGAGGGTGGGTTCAACAGATTTATGTGCCCCAAGTCGTACGAGCTCTGATAGCCCGTCCAGGAATCGACGGGGGTCGGGGAATTTAAGCTGGCCGGTTGCGAGAACGTGTTCATGGAGTTGTTGAAGTTGGTGGTGATGTTGGAGCTGGGGGAATTCGAGCTGATGTAGCCGGTTTTTCGAGGGGGCTCGCGCTTTCTCCATTTCGCCCTTCTGTTCTGAAACCAGACCTGGACTCTGGATTCGCTGAGGTTCAACTTCAAGGCGAGTTCCTCCCTGGCGAAGACGTCCGGATATGGGGCCCTTTCGAAAGCCCTTTCCAGTTCTTCGAGTTGGAAAGCTGTGAACGTGGTCCTGAAAAATCGAACGCAAAAAGTATTAGTAAATTTAATTCAAAATTTCAGAACGCTTCAACTAATCGTTAGGTTTTTGAAATATCCAAAGAAGTTAGCAAACTTAGAAAATTTCTTAACTTAATCTACGTCTTCTCGCTAAGTCATACCTGTCACGCTACAATTTTTACCACAACACACAAGGATTCAAGACAGTGTGTATGTTTTCAATTAAAAATGAAACATACGGTATGTATTATACTTTTCAAAAGGTTTTCCTGAACGGTGCCCGAAGGTTTTTCTTAAAACCGTCTATTTTATAAATTTGTGGAGTCTTAAATTGCCCAATTCTGTATTTATTTAAAATTAAAAAAGAACTATAAACTGAAAGCGACAATTTTATTTTCTTACGCAAACACCCATTCAAGAATATTTCCATTAATTCAAGGCGCGTTATTTTTTAAATGATGAATGAAGTGATGATGAATCACGTGTCGCCATGTGATTCAATCACGACTAACGTCACTTATTAAATTATATTAAATCGTTTGGTGCATCGTCACATGCAAATTATCGAAGCTGTAGTATTTCGTCCTGATTTTTATCAACCCTGATTTCAGTGTGTCAAAGAAGATTACTGATTTAAAAAAAAAAACGCTGTTTTGTAGAGATAAGTTAATACACAGTTACTCATTTTGTACTTTATTAAAAACAACATCGTCTGCTTTAGTTTCGGCCCACCACCGTTTGAATAGCAAATTCGTCCCGCGTGTACCAGCATGGCGTAATAGATCAAACAACTGTTGCTTTGTAACACTGTATTTCCGGTAGGTACGCATATGGTACCCAAAGACAATCATATCTCAAAAAAAAACATAAATAATATATCTAGAGACACACCAAATTTCTAGCTTTTTCAATAGACAATCGCAAACGGTGCTTTTCAGCCACTGCTAAGATACACAGGGTGTTTAAAAAAAAACAGGGAAATATGTGACCTTGAAGAGATTACATTTGTACAACATGTTCCAGAAAAAATGAAAAATATTTTAGGAAGTTCAGGTAATGATCATTGTCCAATTGTCACATAATTATCAGATTTTAATTTTTGTTCAGAGTTCTGGTAGAAAATAAAACGATAATTTTAACACAATTTTAATTAATTAATTATAAACATATGCAAAAAGGAGACATATATTTAAATAAAACGCCAAATTCACAGTTGTACGTATGTCATAAACGTTTTGTGATACTCAGAACTAAGCTTGTAAAACTTTACCCTGACACACTAACAGACTATTAAACTGCCGATGAAATAGCAATGCGATACTCGTACGGTAAACGATAAATTAATTAATGTTGTTTAAACTCGAATAAGTTGTTTAAAATCGTAAGTATTTTCAAGATTAAAAGTATTTTAAAGTTTGTTAAATTTAATAGCCCTTAAATTAACTAAACTGTAAGGAAACACTTAGATTTATATATTTATTTGTTTTATTAAATTTCGTTATCTTGCTTTAAATTTATTTTGAATTTTACTGGTGGTCCCTTAATTTTGTCCAGAAGGTATTTTAAATTCTGGCTGTCAGATGTTTATGACAGACACGTTGCTAGCTGGGAATTCTTAACACAATTTGAATTGTTTTCGTGCCAAAACAAATGTTCAAAATGGACAGTTGTCATCCTTTGTACGAAATAATTTACTTCAAGTGATTTGCTCGCATTTGTCAATCATTTCGGAGATCGTATTTCAGCTGTTTAAAGGTCAAGTTCACGAACGATGCCGCGCCTCAACACTCATATATCAATAAAACACTTTTATGACTGTATTCATTCAGTTTTTAGTTCATCTACTTCATTTTTTTAAGCAGAGGCATATCGTCGTTTTAGGGGAAATTTTTGATTAATTATTTCTCGAAAACTAATGTACATAGAATTTTTTTAACATTCGTCCTATATTGGGCGGAATAATAGTGTCAGTCACCCTGTATATGTTCAAAGCGAGAGTGAACAAGGTTAAAGAAATTCAAACACGGGTCATCCTGTAAACAGTAAACTCATGCAAGTTCTAAATTTTTACTTTTTTACGCTAAACTACTTGTTAGAGGTAGGATGAGAATAAAACAAAAACTTAAAGAATAACAACAAAGTGAGTGAATGTCCTCTAATAGTATTATCCGTCGATAATATTTTAACAAAAGAAAATCTACCCGACATTAGAACAACTGCGAAGAAGAATGGGGAACACCAGCGATCATAGAGAACGACTAAGAATAGGAAAGGATGGACACAAAAGTGAGTACACGTGGAAAGAAATTATGTGAACTGTAATTTGAAAGAAGTTACTAAAATTATAGAATGTGAACTGTAATTCGAAAGAAGTTACTAAAATTATAGAAAGGAATAGAAAGTCATCTGTTGTTATTACAGTAAATTACGTACAGAGAAAAGCTCTTAAAAATATTGATTGAAAAAACTTACTAGTGGGCAGATGACGAGTAAAAAACTAAGTTGGCCATAATGCCAAGACTATTTTTATGGAAATTCTATCTAAGTCTTTTTTCCTACTGCTTCTCTCTTCCTTTTCCCTTTTTTCCCTCAAGAGTTATCAAAAAGTCCTTTCTCAACATATAAAATCTCTCAATTGTTACTAGATTCAGAAATAAATTTTAAAAAAAAACCTGGAAGATTAATATTAAAAACACATGAAGATAAGGAAAACAAACAAAAGAAGGTCAATTTTACAGCGCAATTGATTAATGATAAATTAAACAAAAAAACTATTTGAAAGTAATGATATAATATTAACAAAATAATGACATCAAAAAAAAAAAATTATAAAATTCAAAAAAAAACAAAAGACAATCTATTTTACGATATAATTCAATAGATTGATAAATATAAAAAGATGAGAAAGCAAAAGAATTAAAAAAAACACGGAATAATGGAATTTTTAAATAATATTCAAAGAAAACACAATAAATTTTACAGCACATTTCAGTAGATTAATAAATTTAAAAAAAAAACTGTTTGGGAGGAAAGGTGACAAAACAAAGGAAACAAATGAACAAAATTTTAAAAAAGTACGTAACAATAGTATTTTTAAAAAATAAAAACAAAAGACAATCGATGTTAAATGGAAAGGTGAAAAACAAAGAAAACAATTGAACAAAATTAAAAATAAAGTACGTAACAATATTTTTTAAGACAATCGATTTTCGAGCACAATTTAGTAGTTTCATAAATTTAAAAAAGAAACAATTCGAAACAAACAGTGACAAAACAAGGAATTACGTACAAGGAGATCGAAATTGATTGTCCTGACACTACACTACTTTCCACGAGCTTGATATCAATAATTATATCTATCACATGTATCACAGGTTAGAACGAAAAGCAGTGGCGTGCATAGAACAAATATGAAAGTTACATCCAAACCTAACTTAATTAACAAAGAACATAATTATTGTTTAATCAGATGAACGGCAATGAACTGTCAACAAAATCTTAGGATATCTAGTAACTTCTCTAGATCTCGTTATGTTGCTAATTTCATTCTAATAATTGGATGTAAATATCAATATCAAGCTTGTGGAAAGCAGTGTAGGATCAGGACAATCAATTTCGATTTCCCTGTATTTGCTTTCCACATGGTCAACAGATTATTACAAAAAACTGCAGTAGATGGCGCTGTTCAATATCTCGCACAAATAGAATTAATTTCGTTCTTTACTGGCGACAAGTGACAAGTAATTTTTTTGTTACCATCCAGAAATCACTGTGAGTTGAGACTTTGCTCAATAGATGGTGGTTTTTCAATATAATTGGGTTTTCCAGTAACAACGACTCTCGTCGGGGTGGGCAGGGTGGGTACTGCAATCTAATCTTTATTAAAATAAAATTGAAATATTTTTTTTATGTAATTCTTCAAATGTTGCCCACCCTCTGCATATCTTCAAGAGCCGCCGCTGCCTAATAGAACAACTTTGAGCTGTCAACTTCTTTATTCTTTAAGTTGGCAACACTGGCTCCAAGATTAATTTCGTTAGGAACTCTATGGTTTCAATCTAATTTCGACTTTAAACGTCAAAAAAAAAAAATATAGCGTCCTACTCAAGTCGAAATCTTTGTCTAAAGGGCCTCTTAATCTTGCCTACCCATTTATTTTCTTTTTCCTTCACCTTTGTTTTGCAATTTTCAAGAAATAGACTTGAACATAACGACAGCCGAAACCGCTCGAGATGACATTAACAAAATGTTCGACAGAAGAGGAAATTCAACAAAACAATTTTCGAGAAAATTTTAGGTGGTAGAATCATGAATGAAAAAGGGGGGGAGGGCGATAGCTCACACGATTTTTACAATGATTACAAATCAATGCAAAACCGAATGAAATGAAATGATTAATTTTACTTCAGAAGAAAAAGTAGTGGGGACTCACTCGTTGCTAAGCGATCGAGAAATCATATCACAATGACAGATGGCATACGTCAAAATGACAAACGTCAAGAAACGTCAGATTGACAAACGTCAAGCAATACCATATAAAGTAGGTAATTGACTTTTGTAATGAGTAACTAAAGTTACACGATTTGGTAACTTATACCGTTGAAATCTGACTTCTTTTAATGCCTCCATTTTGTAAATGGGAATTTTATTTTTAGGTTATGTTGGTTTCAATTTTGTGCTGTTATTTTGGGATCGTTGGCCTCGTTTTCCAATATTTTATTAAACGCATTATACTTGAAAGTGATTCTTTGTTTGTTTCGTAATGGAATTCCGGGTCATTTTCGAAAATTGCGTTTTGCAATTATGACAAACGATAATTTGTTTAACAAAACTACTTTAAATACAGTACCAATCACGTTTGTAAGATTACAAAAAATCACAATTAGTTATTAATTATAAAAGTGAATGGAGTTTAGACACATACTGGCGGTACGTTACGTTGACATCTACGTAAGAGGGTCACGATGACGATCGACAAAATAAATAAAATTAAGACCGCCCCTTAACGAACTAAAGTGAAACTATATTCGTTCAGGGGCGGCCTTAATATTGTTCATTTTGACGATCGTAATCGTTGGTTTGTTACGTAGATATCTAATGGTAATGATTGAAGGTTTGCGACTGAAATATTTCCGAAATATTATCAATCTTTCTTTCCGCGACAGGTATTTACTAAAGAATATCAATAATAATTTCTACACGACGTCCTGCGAACAATAAAAAATTATTATAGAGCGGCACATTCAATCATTAGTGACCGAACTATATTTTTAACGTTTCTAAAAAAAATCTTTCGAGTTTGGTGTTAGTTTTAGCTTCTTTGTGCTGGACAATAAAAAAATATTGTTGAGCGGCACATTCAATCATTGCTGACCGCACTGTATTTTTAACGTTTTAAAAAAAAAATCTTTCGAGTTTGGTGTTAGTTTTAGCTTCTTTGTGTTGTGATTTGTTTTGTATGGTTGGAATAATTTAAACAAATTAGGAGGTAGGGGCAAGCAATTTTCTATTACACACAGTGATCAAGAATGATTGAATGTGCCGCTCTGCAATATTTTTTATTTTTCGCGCAGTGATTATTGATGTCTTCGTGGATAGTAATATGCATAGCTGTTGCGGAATGGAAGATTGATATTAATAATCTTCAATTATTGTTGATCACAGTGTATATTTATTCTTAATATTGTGCCGTCGCTGTTGTTTTCAAAATTCAATACAAAAATTTTACATTACGTTACCATGAATAATATCCCAAAATAAAAAAAAATAAATAAAAAGTGATGGTACCTAACAGAAAGTGAAAGGGAGAAAATTTCAACGGTGACAAAAAACAGAAAACAAAAGACCCACCTTGTCTTTTTCTTTTTGATTCCGTTATTGTCGTTTTTCTTTTTGTCGCTTTTCTTTTGCGTCGGAGCCGTCGTCGTCCCCATTTCCGTCGAAGACAAATTCTGCGACTGAAGCAGCACTATATCCTCGTTTTTCCTTTTCACCCCCGTCCCGTTACTGCTAACACTCTCAATTCCCTGCTGGAAAATCCCTAGGTCCTGGTGCATGGGTGAGTTTTCCAACTTCTGCGGCGATCCCTTGTATTCCAGTGGCGACCCCATATTCGCGAACATATCGTGCTGCTGCTGCTGCAACCCCAGCATGACCTGTATGGAGTGCACGTTCAGGTTGTCCTGATTTTTGCCCTGCAGGAGCGTGGAGCTGAGCGAGGGCAGCGGCTGGTTGGAGTAGTCGGAAAAATTGGGATCTTCGAACGGCGTACCTTCCATCGCATCGATTAATCAGAATTGCGTAATGAAATTAAGACCGAATCAAAACAATTGGCTTAATTCAGGCGATTAAGTAATAATAAGCGGAATTGGATACGATTTTAATACACTGTTAGATTAGTACTGAGTTTTGCCATTATTATTTGATCCAATTTATAGTTAACGAGCTTAATTGGAGGCCGGCGAAACGACCAATCGCGCTGGTTTCCTAGAGGGTTGCTTCGTATTTTATTGGATGGGCGAGTTGAGGAGGAGGGGCTTCGCCTCTTGCAAACGCGTCAGCAAAGGACTTACTTCGAAATGTGAATTGTCCTGAGCTCCGAAACTTCAGGCGTCGTTACTATTATGGCATAGTGGTCACGTGCGTTAATTCATGACATGCGGGTTTTCTGGTAATTGCATCTCTCTGTGTGGGAAATTACCGCTCTTATACAGGGTGCACACATTTAAAATGAATTTCAAAATTCAAACGTATAATAGGATTGTAGCTTCACTTAACTTGTAAATTATTTATTTTTATATACAGATACATTAGAGGTGATCAAAAGAAAAATGAATTAAACTTAGCGATACAACTAAACACGCAAGCGTTTTATTTCTACAAAATTAAAGCAAATGCATAAAATGACTACTGCCTGCATCAAGATACCTTTGAACTATATGAACAACTGCATGACCAACGTTAACCAACATTTTCGGCGTGACTGACAGTTGACATAACGTTATCCAAGACATGCATTTAAATTCCAACGCCTACTCTAATTCGCTTACGTATTGATCACTGGTTATACTTGATGCTCAAACTTAAAAACAAAAAATAAATTCGAACGCCTGAAGCCGCTGCCAACTATTGCCCTATAAATCCTGTTGTGCTTGTGCACGCCTACCGAAAATCTCGATTGCCTAGCCGGATTCTACCGAGTGATTTTTAAATTTTGTTATCAACTCTTGCCATGGAATTTGGACGGAATGTCTTAGCTTTACTGTAAGAGAGCATCAAGGAGTACAATGACTTAAGCTAAGACATGCCGTCTAGATTTCATGGCACGAGTTGATAAAAAAATTTAAAAATCACTCGGTGTCTGGGTTTGCGACCAGTTATCAAAACCCGCCTGGACTGCCGTAAAACCCGGACATGTCCGGAGAAATCCGGACGTATGGCAACCTTAGTAGATTTTTTTTTAATTTACTTGATAGACTTTTGATCATTATAATTTCTAACCTAAGTTATAAGAGGTATAACATCAGAACCAGAAACCTGCGTGTTCAGAAATCTCAACGTAATTAAAAAAATATCTCAAATTACCCAAAGGTCAAGGATATTTAAGTTCAATTGCGAAAGTACACTGTATTGCCAAGTCTTTAATGAACTTTCCCCCTAGGTATTAGTTGAACCCCTCCCTAAGTTGGTACTAAACACACGTGTCCTGTGTCGAGAAACAAAAGTAAAATACAACTTTAACAAGTTTAATTATTTTACCAATAAACACTCAAAATGTGGGTAAGTACGCAGCGGTTGGCAACACTGATTAGAACTGTCATTTAAATCTGGATACCCTCTAGGAAAAAATAGGGTCCGTTTTTCATGCTCGTCACTGTACTACACTTACCTTTTTATATGATCAATTTTTTTTTTAATATTAGCAACAAATTCTGACAGTTAATTTTCGAATTGAAACTGTGATTCCTGAATAAATAAATAAATAACTACTACAAATAATAATAAATAAATAAAACAAAAAATAATCGATTTTACAGTACAATTCAATAAATTAAAGAATTAAAAAAAACCTGTTTGGAAAGAAAGGTGACAGTATAAAGAAAACAATTCGAAACAAACAGTGACAATACGAAGAACAGATTTAAAAAAACTGCAATAGATGGCGCAATTCAATATCTCACACAAATAAAGAGTGTTTTTTTTTAAATCGAAGTTGGCTATGGAAATTTAATTATGAAACACCATCTTTCTGTCAACAACGCATCAGAGAAATTGTTAAAGAAATTCTTCAAAGCAACTTCGAATTAATACTGCCACTCATGTTCGACGTTCTATTCGGAAAAGAATTAATTTTGATTTTAAAACTCAAAAAAATTGACTTGACAGATGACAGACGTTTCAAAAATTGTGGCGCGTTCACAATAAATGCTTTGTCACCGCCTACTCCGACGCATAAATTTAAAAGAAGGCACGTTATTGAAAATAACAACAAAATAATTTTTTTTTATTTCTTTTTCCAAAATTTCGCTTCTTAAAATCATATAATTTATTATTATTTTTTTTGTATACTGTTTTGAATAGTGCACGAGGACGAGCTTTAGCTTTGTGGTCGATCGTGTTTTGTTTAATTTGAAATGAATAAAAAAGCTCTTACTGAAGTCAGGCAAAAAATGTCCATTTAATAATACCGGGCGATCAAAAAAAAATTAAATTAAAATTAAAGTCATTTATTATTATTATTATTATTATTATTATTATTAGTATTATTGTTAGTTCTAAAAAATTTTTTTCTTCATAAACTTATTGTAGAATTAATGATTTTTTGAATAGTACATAGAACGGCAACAAGCTTCTAGATCGATCATCTTTTGTTTTATTTCTTTTTATTTATTTATTTTCAAAAAGACCACTTTTTTGTCGAAAGAATTTGATTTCCAAATTATGATTATGAAGTATGAAATAAAATATAAGTAAAGTGACAGATAGTAATGAAAATAATTGCGAAAAATGCATTCAATAGCCAAGATAGAGAAAAATTTTACTAAAAAAGAGTTGTTTGAAATGTGATTTTCTGTGTGAATCAGAAATTTTCTGTGTGAATTACAATCAGAAAAGAATCGAGTTGAAAATTACTTTGAAAAGAAACCTCAATTTTTTTTTGATCACCCTATATAATTAAGCGGACATTTTTGTTTTAACTTCACTAAGCGCTCTTTCTATTCATTTCACTCAAATAAGCAAAACAAAACACAATCGATCCTCAATGATAAAACAAGAGCGCGTTCCATACACTGTTCAAAATAACAAAAAAATAAGCAAATTCTATGACATTATGAAGCAATTGTTTTATTAATTAATTAGTATCAATATTTTTTAATAAGAATTTATAATAAGATTAAAAAACAAATGAAATACTACATTAAAGAAACCTTAACAATATTATTTTTTGATCACCCGGTATTTACATGAAGCGCATTTTTTTCTAACTTCATTAAGTGTTTTTTTTTATCCATTTCATTCAAATAAATCAAACAAAAGACAATCGATCCTCAATGTTAAAACAAAAGCCCGTTCCGTTCACTATTCAAAATATCAGAAAAAAATTTTTTTTCTATAACTTTATGAAGAAAAAAATTAATTAAAATTAATGACATAATCGACCAAGTAAGAATTAATATTTTTGAATAAGAATTTATAATCAGATTAAAAAGTTAATAAAATATAAAAACCTTGTTAATTATTATTAATTGTTGATCACCCAGTATTTATTAAACGGGCATTTTTGTCTAACTTCAACAGTAAGGGCTTTTTTCATTCCCTTCATTCAAATAAATAAAACAAAAGACGATCGATCATAGAAGCTAAAACAAGGGCTCGTTCCGTGCACTCAAAAACTCAGTACGTTCTACGACTTTATGTGGAAAATTTTTAATTAGAATTAATAACATAATTAATTAATTAATTAGTATTAATATTCTTGAATAAGAATTTATAATAAGATTAAAAAACGAATGAAATGCAAAATTACTTTAAAAAGAAACCTTAACGATATTAATTTTTGATCACCCGGTATTAATTAAACGAACGTTTATGTCTAGCTTCGCTAAGAGCTTCTCGTCCATTTCATTCGAGTAAATTAAACAAAACACAATCGATCCTTATTGATGCTAAAACAAAAGCTCGTTCCACGCACTATTCAAAATACTAAAAAAAATAATAAAATAATAACAGAATTAATTAATTAGAATCAATATTTATAATAATCAGATTTTCTCAAATCAAATGCAAAATGTCTTTAAAAAGAAACCTTTAACGATATTAATTTTTGATCGCCCGGTATTAATTAAATACAACCGGTAAGAGTTTTTTTTTCGCCCACTTCATCCAGATAAATAAAACAAAAGTCGATCGAACCTCTAGTCAAAACAAAAGCTCGTGCCTGTGCACTGTACGACATAAACAAAAAGAATTAATAAAAAAAAAATAACAAACAAAAAGCATTAATAAATTTTATAACTTTATGAAGAAAAAACTAAATTAAAATTAACAACAATACTAATACGTAATAATTAATACTTTTAAACGACAATAATTTATAGTCAGATCAAAAACGGAATCTTTTTTTGATCGCCCGGTGTTGATATATGGAAATTTTTTTGTCTGATTTCAGTAACAGCTTTTTTTGTCTATTTCATTCTAATAAATAAAACAAAAGACGATCAATCCTCAAAACTAAAACAAAAGCTCGTTCCGTACGCGTTCAAAACAACAACAAAAAATCATAAATTCTATAACTTTATAAAAAAAAAACATTTATTAGGATTAACAATAATACTACATAATTAATTTGAATGAATATTTTTAAACAACAATTTATAATCAAATAGAAAATTAATTACAATTCATCCATTTCTTTCAAGCGCCTATGTAAAACAAAAGACGATCAATCTTCTTCAAAGCTAAAACAAATGCTCGTTTCGTGCAAAACAATAAATTCTATAACTTTATGAAGAATTAGAATTAACAATAATGCTAATAATATTCGAAGATTCGAATTAATACTTTTAAATAACAATTTAAAATCAGATAAAGAAATATTAACGATATTTTATTTTTTGATCAGTCTGTATTATCGAAAGGATTTTTCTTTTGTCTGACTTCAGTGAGAGCTTTTTCTCGTTTATTACATTCAAAGAAATAAAACAAAAGACGATCGATCTAAAAGCTTGTTGTCGTTCTATGTACCATGTACTATGTTCTATGTACTATTCAAGACAAACACACAAAAAATCAGAAATTCTATAATAAGTTTATGAAGAAAAAATATTATTAGAACTAACAATAATACTACTAATAATAACAATTTAATTTTTTTTGATCACCCGGTATTATTTAACGGACATTTTTTTTTCTGACTTTAGTAAGAGTTTTTTTTATCCATTTCAAATGAAACAAAACACGATCGACTCCAAAGTAAAGCTCGTCCTCGTGTACTATTCAAAACAACAATACTAATACGTACAATACAAAAAAATAATAATAAATTGTATGATTTTAAGAAGCGAAATTTTGGAAAAAGAAATTAAAAAAAAATTTATTATTTTGTTATTTTCAATAAAGTGCCTTCTTTTAAATTTGTGCGTCGGAGTAGGCGGTGACAATTTAATTTTTTTGATTACCCGGTATTATTAAATGGACATTTTTTGTCTGACTTCAGTAAGAGCTTTTTTATCCATTTCAAATGAAACAAAACACGATCGACCCCAAAACTAAGGGTCGTCTTCGTGTACTATTCAAAACAGTATACAAAAAAAAATAACAAATTATATGATTTTAAGAAGCGAAATTTTGGAAAAAGAAATTTAAAAAAATATATTATTTTGTTGTTATTTTAAATAACGTGCATTTTTTTTAAATTTGGCGTCGGAGTAGGCGGTGACAAGGTATTTATTGTGAACGCACCACAATTTTTGAAACGTCTGTCATCTGTCAAGTCAATTTCTTTGAGTTTTAAAATCAAAATTAATTATTTTCCGAATAAAACGTCGAACGTGAATGGCAGCTTTAATTCGAAGCTGCTTTGAAGAATTTCGTTAACAATTTCCTGATGATAACAAAAACTGTCATTTGGTGGTGATGGTGGTTCACAATTAAAGTTCCATAGCCATCTTCGATTTAAAAAAAAAACACTATTTGTGTGAGATATTGAATTGCGTTTTTTTTTTTAATCTGTTCTTCGTATTGTCAATGTTTGTTTCGAATTGTTTCTTTTTTCAATTTATGAATCTACTGAATTGGACCCTAAAATCGACTGTCTTTTGTTTTTCTATTTTCTAATATTACTGCTGTGTATTTTTTAATTTTGTTCATTTGTTTTTTTTATTCTGTCACCTTTCCTTGCAAACAGTTTTTTTTAATTCTTTAATCTATTGAATTGTGCTGTAAAATCGATTGCTTTTTGTTTTTTTATTTATTATTATTATTAGTATTTATTTATTCAGGAATCACAGCTTCAAATTGCCACCCCTGTATGTTGTTCTCTATACTTATTTTCTCCCTTATTATTATTATTATTGTTGTTGTTGTTATTAGACTCGGTCTTTTCATCTCCAGTTAACTTTATCTGACAGTTTATTCCCGTGATAACAATTTTGATCATGGGAATTACCAGTCAAAGGATAGTGGCTGATGAAATATCTTCATTAATCGGCACAAGACTTCCTCAGGGGTCAATCTTGGGGCCTTTCTTTTTACTACTTTTTTATGCCTCCGCCTTTGAAAAGAATTAATGACATTTTTATGATAATGACAGTCAACTGTGTGCAAGTTTTCATCTTTTTTTCTTTTCATCTCCAGTTAACTTTATCTGACAGTTTATTCCCGTAGTAACAATTGTGATGACAATCGTTACGATGGGAATTACTAGTGAGAGGATGGTGGCTGATGAAATATCTTCATTAGCCGGCACTGTGACTTCATGACTTCCTCGGGGGTCGATCTTGGGGCCTTTCTTTTTACTGTTTTTTTAAACCTCCGACTTTGAAAAAAATTATTAACACTCAACAGCATGCAAGTTTAATAATAATACTAAGATATTTCATCAGCCACCATCCTCTGTGTTCTGCCTGTCAAAAAAAGTTAGAAAACTTGTTATATAGGAGTCTTTAGGGTGAATTTTTTTTCAAAATAAGTTTTAATAAATACGAGTAAAAGATGATAATTTAGCACGGCAGATTATTTTTAAATGAGACTTTTCGAAAGTCCACCGTGAATAAGTTTTGAATTTATTTAAGAAAAAAAAAATAAATATAATTTTTTTAAATAGGATTAAAACATCGTATACTGCGCTGGTACTTCCAACTCTGTCTCGTGTGAAGGGTAAACGAAAACAACTGGCGGAGTAGATAAACTGTCTAAATGGGTAATTTAATTAAGGCCGATGATTATGAATTGCCGTCCAATAAGAAGCCATCAGCAGAGAGAGAATCCCGTAATAAATGAGCGTGTACGCATTTGTTTCAATCACCCATAAGTGAATTTATCAATTTACCCAATTTTTGCCTGTTAGCGACAATAGCTATTAGTGCAGCTATTAGTATATTAGTTTAACAGCCCAGATTCTTTAATGCAATCCAGCTCAATATTGTCCAATTGTTGCTATTAAAACATTTCACACAGTACACATGCAGCAGTCAAATACGAACTTTTATTCCGTGGGGTTGCACGCACTTTTTTTCCCGCGCCGGTGGTTTCTGTGAGTTGCGTTTCGGCTGTGATTTGACTTTTGAGTGCACACCTAACACCCGCAGGAACTTTATTCCTCGTCGTCGTTTTCTAATCAGCCCTCATTAAATCACCAAGTCTTTTTGCTTTTAGTTTTCGTATTTTAAACAAACGTGTTGTTGTTTTTTTTTTTTTAATTTATCAACCGCCAATCAGTAAATTTTGAATGTGTGCAGGAAACGCAGGACGCCCTCTTTGAGTGCAACGCAGAAAATAACGTGCCTACTTTTTTATTTGTAGTGTCATAAGAACAGTGAATTACATACTATCGTAAAATAAAAAAAAAAATAGATATTTAAATTTTCATTTAAATAAATTAAAATATTTATAAAAAAAATGGTTTTGTTGTTCAAAATAAGTTGATGGCGCAGCTGCGTTCAAAGAGGTCAACAAAACTCAGCAGAGACGTTGAACGCCTCGTACCCTCGCAGCGGTATAGCAAATGTTTCGATTTACAAAAAGAGAGGTTAGAAAACTATTAAGTCACATCCAAATTGGCTAAACAAGTGATGTCTAGCGTGTCTGAGGACTGATTCTTCGATTCTAATTTAAATTTCGATAAAATAATTGGTGATCGTAAAAGAGAGGTTAGAAAACTGTCAACATTTGACGTTCAGCAACATCTGAATTGGCTATTGTTTTTGTAGCTAGCGAAACTAAGCTAACTCTGACTTTCGGTGCTCTCATTGGACGTAACTGATTCCATTAGAAGTTAATTTGGCTTGCGATTGAAGATTATAATTTTTCCCGATAACCCGGCTCTAGTAAGAGATGGGCTTATAATTTTAAACTGGCGAAACTGTCACAGAAAAAAATACCAACCAATTTGGGACACCCTGTATTTTAATAATATTCTAATCTCAAGTGAATCACGCTTTGATTTCGGCAATTAGAAGTGCATTCGTTTTTGTTTAGGTACTGTTCTTGCCAACTTTGTTTTTTTATGTCTGACCCTCGTAATTTATCTTTTTTTTGATTCATTTGTCCTCCGCTCTTCGTTCTAATAATGGTAGATAATCTGGCGTAGTTTAATGATTTTTTTTTACATTTAAAGAAATTTTAAGACCTTGACAAAAAACCAAACCTCTACCTACGTGGTCCGAACAAAAAATTATGTGTCTAAAAGCAATAGTGTTCGATTACAATGTTTCCTGTCGAGTTTCTATAAATTTATAGTTATTTTGAGCGTGCGTGTGTTTGACAGTCAACTAATAATAAGAAGTGGTTTTATTTGTTCAACGTTTTCCTACTATCATATGTTCAAAAACGCCCACGTTTGGAGTTGGTTATGACTAGTTTGAAACAGCAAGTATTTCTTTACTCACTCGTATATTAAAACGTCAAATAAAGTAAGTGGAATCAGCTGGTTATGACTACAGCACCGAATTACGCTTACCGAACTAACGCCAACTCCAAACGTGACAGTTTTTTCTTTCATTCATTTTCATCAGAAAGTAACGAGCAATGCGTTTGTATTTTAATAAAGCTTTCCGATGTTGCGTTCTCTCTAATCTAGTAGGCGTATGTTTTAAAGTAGTAAGTCGGACACAGTCGCGCAGGTTCTTCAAGAAGAGCAAAAAATAAGAAAACATAATGTTTTCCCACCACTAAAGACATTAAAGAAAATTTATTAAATGAACCGAGTATGAGAGGTGACAGTTTCGTTTTTAATTAATTTTATATTGTATTTGTTGCAATGACAGGCGTCTAAATTAGTCGATAAAAGTAGTACAACACTGTCCAAGAAAAATAAAACGCATAAGTTTTCTGGCTATTGTTTTTAGACGTCATTGTGATCTAGACCTTTTAAAATGTCAGTGAGTGACAGAAAAGTGTGTTTCCCTTATCAATTATAGCACATAGTTTGTATAAAGCATATTAAACTACCCTCGTAAAGCTTTATTTTTGAAAAATTGCCGCATCTTTTCCATATAAAAATACGATCTATACAAGGCAAACACAAATACGACAAATATTTAATAATATCAGAGAGTGACAGGAAATAATTACGGTTCGGAATAAAACATATTGAACTCCCCCCGTATAATAACTTAATTTTTTAATTTTTATGTCGCGATTTTTTTTTATATTAAAATACAATCCATAAACAAGAACTGCCTAATGAGGCATTTTAAATAAATAAATTCAATCATTGATTCGGCAACATATTTCCAGCGTATTTTATGTTATAAAGTTAAAGCGAGAAGACAGGAAGAAATGCAGCATACGTTTAGTAACATCAAAAAGTGACGAAAAACTTTGTCGATTATGGTTGGGAATAAAATATATTGAACTGCCCCCGTATGGCGACTTAATTCTTTCTTGTTGTAATTTTTGCTTAGCGATTTTCTTTTTATATAAAAATATTAAGACATTTTAAATAAATAAAAATAAATTCACATCCACAAAACAAAATTAATATTTGTTTAATTACGTAAGAATATCACAAAAGTGAAACTTTTATGAAATAGAAAAGAGGATGCCTTTGTTTTAAACGACAGGAACAAATGCAGCATACGTTTAGTAATGTCAGAAATATACACAATTCGGAATGAAACTACTGAACTGCCCCCGTATAACTTTTTTTTTTAATTTTTGCGTCGCGATTTTCTTTTTATTTAAAAATATTAAGACATTTTAAATAAATAAAAACAAATTCATATCCACAAAATAAAATTAACATGATTACGTAAGAATATCACAAAAGTAAAAGTTTTATGAAATAGAAAAGAGGATGCTTTTGTTTCAAACGACAGGAACAAATGCAGCATACGTTTAGTAATGTCAGAAAGTGACGGAACACAGTATCGCTTTTGTTAATTATGAAATATACACAATTCGGATTGAAACTACTGAACTGCCCCCGTATAATAATTTTTTTTTTGTAATTTTTGCGTCGCGATTTTCTTTTTAAATAAAAATATTAAGACATTATAAATAAATAAAAATAAATTCATATCCACAAAATAAAATTAACTTTGTTTAATTACGTAAGAATATCACAAAAGTGAAAGTTTTATAAAATAGAAAAGAGGATGCTTTTGATACCAACAAATCCAGCATATGTTATGTTTATGTTAGAAAGTGACGAAAAACAGCGTGGCTTTTGTTAATTATAAAATATTCACAGTTCCGAATAAAACTACTGAACTGCCTCCGTATACACTTTTTTTTTATAATTTTTGCGTCACGATTTTCTTTTTTTATAAAAATATTAAGAGGTTTTAAATAAGTAAAAATAAATTCATATTCCCAAAATAAAATTAACATTTGTTTAATTCCGTAGGAATAATACAAAAATAAAAGTTTTATAAAATAGAAAGAATGGTTTTGTTTTAAATGATGAAATTACCCAAATTTTTGAAATTCAATTCAGCATTCGATGCAGCAAAATATTTTCGCTTTGTTTATATTATAATATTAATGCGAAAGGGCAGAAAATGACAGAAAACATTGTTTCCTTTATCAATTATAAAATATGCACAGTTCGGAATACAACATATTCAACTGCCCTCGTATAGTGACTTAATTTTTCCTTATAATTTTTGCGTCGCGTTTTCTTTTTTTAATAAAAATATTAAGGCATTTTAAATAAATAACAATAAATTCGTATCCACAAGATAATATTAATACTTGTTTAATCAATTGCATTGGCACCGGTTGGAACCGCGTCACTACTGCTTCTACTGGCGACGTTTCATTCTCCTTTGCAGAACTTCCTCAGCACTGCTGAGAAGTAGCAGCAACAACATCAGCAGTAGCAACACCGCCAGCAGCAGCAGCAGCCCTGAGGAAGTTATTCTGCAATGGAGACTGAAACGTCAGCAATAGAAGCAGTCGTGACGCGGTTCCAACCGGAAACCAATTCAATTATGGACAACGGCCGTGGAAGCCCCCAATTTAAATTTATTTAATTACATAAAAATAATATAAAAATAAAAGTTTTGTATAACAGAATGGAGGATGGCTTTGTTTAAATGATAAAATGGCTTCAACTTTTCAAAAGTAATGAATTTGATTCAGCAGATTATGTCCACTATGTTTATACCAGCGTCTTTTTTTTAATACCACAAGCATAAGGTGTGGCTGTGCAAAATAAAATAAATTCATGTATTTTCAAAATTTGAAAGCGTCAGTTTCGGCATTTGTTGCTTCACGTATTTGAAAATAAAAAAATGGCAGCGGTAGGACTATAGTTAGAACTTCCATCCTTGAAACAAATTTATTTGTTAAAGATCAATAGTTTCTATTAGGCAATAATAATAACAATTAATAACACCTAATCACTTCATAATTCATCAGTTTTAAGCTTTTAGGTTAAATTGTTAGGTGTCAAAAATGTTGCAAGCTACGACATGAATTTCATTTTCCAAAATCACCCCTTTTGGTATTTAAAAAAAATAACACACATGGTATTAGGTATAATATTAATGCGAGAAGGCAGTAACAAATACAGCATACGTTTGGTAATATCAGAAAGTGACAGAAAACACTATTTCCTTTGTCGATTATAGAATACGCGCAGTTCGGAGTAAAACATACTGAACTGACCCTGTATAATAATTTTATTTTTTTCTATTTTCCTTTTAGATAATTTTTTTAAATAAACGCATAGAAATCTATAGGAACTATAGAAAATTGGAACTCCAACATAATTGCCATTCTAGACTAAAACAAAATCCTTTTTTTTTAATTTTGTAATAATCTCACACGTTTGGTAATGTCAGAAAGTGACAGAAAATACTGTTTTCCTTGTCAGTTAAAGAATATGCACAGTTCGGAATAAAACATGCTGAACTGACCTCGTATAATAACTTTATTTTTTATAATTTTTGCGTCACAATATAGGATCCGTAGAAAACAGAAACTCCAACATAATTACCATTCTAGACTAAAACAAAATACTTCTTTTTTTTAATTTTGTAATAATCTCCGAATAAATTCAAATCGGGGGGGGGGGGCTAAATAAAATCAATTTTCCTGCTTACAACGTTAAAAATAATGAAAAAATAAAAGTTTTATGTCATGGAAAGCAGCATGGCTTCGTTTAAATAATAAAATGGCTTAAATTTTTGAACGTTTTTTTTAAATGCCATATGTATAAGGACAGTGTTGCCAACTTAGGGGATTTTCCCCTAAATTTAGGGTATTTTAAGTCTCAAAGGGTAAATTTAGGGGATAACGTTCTTTAGGGGATTTCTCAGGGTTTTTTTAACACTTACACTAACACTAACATCTCGCATTATTACGTTAAATTAAAATTAAAATTAAATGCAAATACTTTGAGTGCAAGTGAGACGAAAACGCTATAATATTTACAACTAATTTTTTAGTTACATTAAAGTAAACGAAACCAAAAATGATTTAAAAAAGAAATAGAAATATACACCTGCAGATTTGTAAATAAAAACAAATTTTAGGGGATTATGTCTTTCATTTGGGGGATTTTTAAACCTTAGATGGGGGAAATCGTTGTCAGTGGGTTGGCAACACTGTATAAGGAGCAGCTGTGGAAAATAAAATTCATGTCGCAGCACCATTGATTAAATTTTCAAAATTTTAAAGCGTCAGCTTTGGCATTTGTTGCTCTACATATTTGAAAATAAAAAAAGTAGACCTATAGTTATAACTTTCATCCTTGAATCAAATTTATTTATCAAAAATCAACAGTTTCCATTAGGCAATAACAATAACAATAAATAACACCTAATTCATCAGTTTTAAGTTTTTAGGTTAAATTCGTCAGACGTCAAAAATGATGCGGTGGTGAATTTTAATTTTCCAAGGTCACCCTTTATGGCATTTAAAAGAAACATGGTATTAGGTATGATGTCAATGCGAGAAGGCAGCGACAAATGCAGCATTCGTTTGGTAAGATCAGAAAGTGACAGAAAATGCTATTTTCTTTGTAAGTTATAAAGTGCGTTCAATAAAAGCCGTTATCAAGTAGGCTTATGTCAAATGGAAATTTTGCAAAGTCACGTCGTAATTATACGAGTATTATAAACATAACCTAACTTTTTATATCCATTTAATTACAATTTTCTACAAAATGGATAATAAAACTTAATTACTGAAATAAAACATTTATTTTATTACAAAAACTCGAAGATATAAGTAAAATTATTTGACAGTTGAGGCTGTTGATAGCACGCAGTAATTCAAGGTTTCAACATACGTACTAAGCTACGACGTGCCGTCATAAAATAAAACTCAGAGTCTTCTTCATAACGGATTTTTTTGAACGCATGTTAGAATACGCATAGTTCGGAATAAAACATATTGAACTGACCCCGTATAATAATAATTTTTTTTATAATTTTTGCGTCACAATTTCTTTTTAGATTAATTGTAATATAAATTTATAGAAATATAATCTATAGAAATCTATAGGATGTATAGAAAATAGGAACTCCAACTTAATTACCAATCTAGAGTTTAGATTCTAGATTCTAGATCTATAGAAAACAGGAACTCCAACATAATTACCATTCTAGACTAAAACAAAATAATTTTTTTTAAAATTTTGTAATAATCTCACACGTTTGGTAATATCAGAAAGTGACAGAAATACTGTTTTCCTTGTCAATTATAGAATATGCACAGTTCGGAGTAAAACTTACTGAACTGACCCCGTATAATAATTTTATTTTTTGTAATTTTGCGTCACAATTTTCTTTTTAGATAAATTTTTTATACAAATGTATAGAAATCTATAGGATGTATAGAAACCAGGAACACCAACATATATACCATTCTGGACTAAGACAAAATACTTTTCTTTATTTTTGTAATAATTTCATACGTTTGGTAATATCAGAAAGTGACAGAAAACACTGTTTCCTTTGTCAATTATAGAATATGCACAGTTCGGAATAAAACATGCTGAACTGACTTCGTATAATAACTTTCTTTTTTATAATTTACGTACTAAGCTACGTCGTGCCGTCATAAAATAAAAGCTCAGAGCCTTCTTGATAACGGATTTTTTGAACGCATGTTAGAATACGCACAGTACGGAATAAAACATACTGAACTGACCCCGTATAATAATAATTTTTTTTAAATAATTTTTGGGTCACAATTTCTTTTTAGATAAATTGTAATATTATTATATAGAAATATAGTCTGTCGAAGTCTACAGAAATCTATAGGATGTATAGAAAACAGGAACTCCAACGTAATAACCATTTTAGACTGAAATTTCCGAATAAATTCAAATAGGGGGGGAGGAGGCTAACTAAAATTAATTTTTCTGCGCTCAATCGTTAAGAATAACGAAAAAAGCAAAGTTTTGTGTCATGGAAAGCAGCACGGCTTCGTCTAAATAAATAAGAAAATGGCTCGAACTTTTGAAAAGTAATGAATTTGATTAACCAAAATATTTATGCACATTGTAATAGTAATCAAATTAATTATACTCGCCTCAGACAAAAATAAATCCACAAAAAATCATGTTAAAGTAAAGATTTTTTTTTAATATACAGGGTGTCACTATGAGAGCGACATATATTTTTCTTTGTTGAAATCCTTGATGATTCCAAAACTAAACGTTATTGAGGATTAAGAATAGGAACAAACTATTTGAATACATTTTGCGACAAAATAATATTTTCATGTGAGTATTATCATTACATATTAGGGTCGCCAGAAGACGTTTCCGCCGAAATAAAACGTGATGTTATCCGTTGTAAAAATAGTATGTAATGAAGAGACGACGGAATGCAGCTAGCAACACTTGTTGAAGGTCTGACGTATCCAATTGAGCCAATTAAGGGAACATTACTGGCAATTGAAGTTAACTCGCTTAATTGATAAAGTGTAGGGGTCAGTCGGGAGACTGTTGGCAATCGCCCCACACTAATGCGGGACACGCAATCATCTCGTTGCTATTGTAAATTTATCAGTGTGACACAGGAACATCCGCCGACGGAATAACGTCTCCAAAAAATTACGAACCACATCCCTTGCATGTCTACTAAATATTTGATGTAATACATATCAAATATGTTTGTAAATTCATATTATAGTATTGTATTGTAATACAAAGTGTGTCATTTTGTTCTTGTGTTATTAAATTAAACGTAGGTAACAAACTTTGAGTCATCAAGGCTTGATTTTAATCTTTTTCCGCCAGTTGGTAATGCGTGGGAATCCCGCATAGTTCTGAAATCTCGATGTAACTTTGTGCCCGACCCCTGCGGCATAAAATTTAATATGATCTGTGCCTGTGGTCGCGTGCTACCCATATATGCTCTCACCATCCCCTATGAAGTTACACCCTCTTCGAGTGGCGTGTCATAATCATAATAGCATATGTGCAGGAGACTTATATTTATAATTACCTACATGCATTAACGCATAACATATTTTAACGGTGCGAAAGCAAAACGCGAAAAAAATCAAACTTCTTTTTACAACGTCACTTCTTAAAGTTACACATAATTTGACGTGTTTAATCATGATTTGTATTTTTTTAATGATTTGCTACACTTTACATTAAATAGAAACAGTAATGGTCCCAAGGGAGAGGCGGTGCGGATGACAATTAGGTATCTCAAGCCTAAACACAAACATTTATTTTTTAATGATTTTTGTTCTTCAGTATCTAAATATGACCTTGAACATTCGGACAGGTAGTAAATCAATTAATATCATTTGGTAATAAAACAATATTTTTAATTAAAGGGTCTTATCCAACTGATACAGGGTTTTCAACAATATCCGAGTCCCACGTGATTACCCAAATTAGGCAACCAAACTTACACTTGTGGTAATACTTAAAACAAAACATCCCAACTACAACAATAGGATAATCAGTGGCGTAACAGAATTAATTTTGCCCAGGAAAATCAATTTGAACGCAAGTCCAAAAATAAAATACAATGAAAAATACAAGAATCAAAACATAAATACGCAAAAATTTAGTGTAGGTTACAAAAATAATGTATAAACAAAACCAATAATAAAGAAGGCCCCCCCACTCCCTTTCTCATTACGTACAAATGTCTTACAGTGTCGCCAATCTGCGTGAAACAAATTTTCCAAAAAGTTAAAGTTAATTTGGTCACGTGGGATTGCGCTTATTTTATTCTCTGCATTTATTTAGTCTTCATTTCCCCAATAAAAAAGTACAATTATAAATTTTGAGCCAGTGGATAATCCAATCAATAAACAGTGTTGCCAACTTAGGGATTTCCCCTCTAAATTTAGGGACACATTTTTATGAAAATAGGGACGATCCTTTCCTTTGGGGAGGGGGGAAAGGAAAATCAAATTCAAATTAACATAATCTTGTATGTTATCTAGAAATAACTGAACCACTTCGTTCATTTTTTGTTGACACTGTTGCCAATTTAGTGATTTTGTCACTAGATCTGGTGACTTTCCGTTGAAATTTCAAATAGTTTTCAGTAAAGTCAGACATCTCTGAAATTGAGTGATTTTGTGACCGGTTTAGTGACATATCTAGTGATTTTTTCATTTAATAATAACTAAACATTTTTTTATTTTGTGGTAACTTTTCAAAATTCTTCGCCTAGATAAAAATCGAATTCTCTTTTACCAACAAAATCTCTAAACTTACACCCAATGTTGCCAAATTAGTGGATTTTACACTAGATCCGGTGACTCAGTTGAAATCTCAAATATGTCGAAAATTTAGTGATGTCATCACTGGTTAAATCTAGTGATTTCATTTCAGAACAATTTTAACCAAACCACTCGAGATTTAATAGTCCGTACAATTAATTCGGTCATTTTGTAGTTACATTTGTCAAAAGTAAGTAGCCAAATGGCTTTCTTCTTTATCCACAATACAGGCTGGTTAAAAAAATGGTAAAACAGTTCCATTCTGCACTATTATTACTTTTTTTCAGGGACCCCCTCTGAGCATGGGAAAATATTATTGATTTTAAATAAAATGATTGTTGAACATCATTTTAAATATATCTTTCATTCAAAAACTGTTGAAATATTCAGAATTGGTAAATAAAAAAATAGAGATAGAATTTTTAAATTTTTTTCCAAGCTCAAAGGTGTCCCTGAATAATGCAGAATGGCGCTGTTTCGCCAATTTTTAAGCACGCTGTATAGCTACCTCCTTCTAACTTTCGTGAAACGGCCTCACGGCTTTTGTTATGTCATCTCATTTCGTCGTATATTTTCTTAATAATAATAAATCCTTTCTTCAAAAAAGTAAAAATCTAAGTTGTCCGTTCTAACAATTAACTTTTTTTTTTGTTTTCAGTAGATTCTGTGTTATGAAGATAAGTCAAAAGGAGTGCTTTTCAGAAAAAAAAAACAAAAAAAATAAAGTTCGCATTGAAAAAAAAGGAAAACGTGATATTTTTTTTGTTTTCCAAATTTGTTGAATCTTTTGTTTGTTTTATTATTACTTTTTTTTTATTGTTATTAAATAAATCTGCCATTTTCCATCGTCCGATTGAATTAATCGAAAGTCTTTTGTTTTCAATTTTTAATCGTTTTTTTTTTAAATGAAGTCATCGACAGTCTTTTGTTTTTCTGTTTCATGAATTTGATTCAAAAGAATTTTTTAAAATTACATTACAGACTTAAACTTAAATGAAAATACCAAAAAAATTAGAAATATTTTTAAAAATGTCTCCAAATTTATGTTTCCCCCATCGTCCGATTGAGTTCATCAATCGTCTTTTGCTGCTAATTTTTTTCAATTTAATGCTACGCTTTACTTAATCGATTGTCTTTTCTTTTTCTGTTTCGCGAATATAATTCCTCAGAAATATTTTCCGAGATTTAATCGTTTGAATGAAAATGCTAAAGAAATGATGAAATTAAAAAAAAAATTATACGAAATGACTAGGTAGTTGACCGCCTTTTGTTTCAAGCTTTCATTAAAAAACAAACAAACAACTACATGAGACATTTTCTTTGTGTTTCCCAAATTTGTTGAGTCGTTTGTTTTCTTTTTTTGTTTATAAGCAAATAAATCATTCTGCTCGGTTCTCTATCATTTGGTTGAATTAATCGATCGCGTTTTGTTTTCTATTTTTATTTTGTTTCAATTAGGTGCATCATTTTAATCGACCGTCTTTTGTTTTTCTGTTTGGCGAATTTAATTCAAAAGAAATATTTTCGGAGAAAATTTAGACGATCGAATAAAAATGACAAAAAGAATTGACAACTGACATTTACAACACACACATACATATATGTTGTACATACAGCGGAAATAAAAAAAAATGGGAAATGAAATTTGTAAATTTGGTTATATTTGTCAATGAATTGTCTACTTGACAAATACAGACCGTACGAAAAAATATAACCTATTTATTTATAAATTGACATACCGTCAAATAATTCTAATCTATTTCTAAAAAAATCATGTTCACACTGAAAAAACTGAAAAAACCGTGCCAATTTTTTTGACATTTTCCGTTTTTATTGATTTCAGCTGTACATGTAGAAGCATTCGGTTGAAACGTTGATCTCTTACTGATACTACGATAAATTTAGAGCTCTAATTGTTAATTGAAGAAACGTGGTTTTCTAGACTCCTAAAAAGCAAAGTATCATCAGGCATTGTGTTAATTTACATGATGTAATTGTCAGCGTTTATGTCAGTCAGACAGAGATCGATTTACACAACTCTAATATTGCAATATATAGCCCAAATCTTGTATGCTTTTTTAAATTTCGCAACTGTACTTTAAAAAATGTTCAATCTCTTAGGAAATCTGACTTCTTTCTTGTTAACTGGTTTATTCACTTTCAAGTGACTTTAATCTTCAGTTGACTTTAATCTTCAATTGTACAAATAATTGTTACTACGACAGTAAATCTGAAGATAAAGTTAAATTAAGTGTATAAACCGGCCTTAAAACAAGTGAATTAATTTTAAAAAAAAGTTCTTGACGCCTTATTTAAACAAAATAAATTCAAATTTACCGCTTCCTAAGGTAGCCAATCGCAGATTAGGTGTGCGCAAAAACAAAAAAAAACCTAATTTACACATACGCACACAACATACAACAAAAAGCACGTAAAATCAAAGTGTACAAATTTAAAATTACTAAACGCTAAGAAAATTATTTAATAATTTCAGTAATGGTGGTAAACGCAAGCAATTTCAACGAGATTGAACAATTCCGAGAGCAAAAACGATAGTTGGTAGCACTGATGACACCGTTTGATTGAGCGGGAATTCGCATCGGCACTTTTAAAACATAGTTCCTCCTTATTGCGAATTTATTGAAAATGGACGAAACGTACGAAGAGTCGCCAGAAAACACATTCAAAATTTTAATTGCCACGGACAATCATCTTGGTTACGGCGAGAAAAAACCTGTGATAGGTAACGTTTGAGGTTATGTCACCTAAAATACTTCTTAATTAATAATCGTATTCTTTTGAAAATGTAACTTACCTTATCTGAACTTTAACTTAACTGATCTAATCATGAAGTACGGTGCTTTAAAAAAAACAGGAAGTTTTGTACTTAACCTATATTGAAATGGCTGGCGAGACATTCTGTGGTCTTTTATAATCAGTTTCGTTAAGATTCAGCTCAAATAATGTTTCGCCATCAGTTAATTGTAAAAGCATTTTGAAGACGAAGGATTGCGATCCTGCAAACAGAATCAAAAATAACATAAACATAACCTCTGTAACTTAGCTACACCTAAACTGGTTTAGCAATTTATCCGGCGCCTGTGGGGCAAGGGAAAAGTAACGCTGATAAGCTACGAGCAGTTACTTTTATTTTCAAGTAAACACCGTTTAACTTATCAGTGCTGATCGGAGCAGCTCAGAGCTGATCAATCGGCTGAAAAGAGTACGACTAATATTTGCTTCTTCGGCAGATCAAGATTCTTTCAAGACATTCGAGGAGATCCTGCAAATTGCAAAGGCGCATCAGGTCGACTTCGTTTTGTTAGGCGGCGATTTATTTCACGAGGCTCAACCAAGTCCGTACACTCTCTATAAATGTACAGAGTTACTTCGAAAGTAAGTTATACGATTAAGCAATACACAAAAGAGAACTTGTCAAAGAATACAAAACATCCTAAACCTAGCTAAGAGTATGTACCATACCTCTTAGCCAAGGTATACTAATGACTGTCCTTTTCATGAAGACCCCCCCACTTTGATTTTGTTTTATTTATTTTTAAGTTAAGGACCTTCAAGATTTGTAACATTAGAGTACAGCTCATTTAGTTATGGAGTTTCCATAACCTTTGGGTTTGGATCTGAAAAGATTCTATTTTTTTGATAATCAACGCAACATAGGTTTCTTTGCTACTTTTAGGTACTGTTTTGGCGATGATCCAGTTTCAATTGAATACCTCTCAGACCAGAGTGCCAATTTCAGGCACCTAAGAAACCCTGTCGTCAATTACGAGGACCCCAATTTGAATATATGTTTGCCCATTTTTTCTATACATGGAAACCACGACAGCCTTGCAGGTTTGCATTCACATAAGTCTGTCTAAGGTCCACTTGTATAATGGCTGTAAACTGAAGCTCAAATCTTAAGCTGCAGTTGTACAACTGGGCCTTAAATGATGTAAATTGACGGTGTAATATTTTCAGGAACCAAACAAATCTCTGCTTTGGATATACTCGCGTCGCAAGGTTTAATAAATTATTTCGGACGATGGACGGACTTATCCGAGGTGGAAATTAAACCAATTTTATTGAAAAAGGGGAACACAAAGTTGGCTTTGTATGGGTTGTCCCATATTCCTGATCAGAGATTGGCAAGACTGTTCAGGGATCACAAGGTAAGTGATTATTTATGTATTAATTTTAATGAAACATAGCAAATAGTATAAATAATAAACCAATGTATAGCCTTTAAAGGAAGGGATTCAAGGGATTTAAAGTCGTCTTCAGAAGATCCGTGGAATTAAAAATCATGTCTTAGACACTCTTGAAATCCAGGTGTTACAAAAAATCTGTCAAGAATGTAATTTACTCAATAATTAGCAAAAAAAATAAACAAGCAAATATACTTTCAGATATAATTCGAAATTCTGTAAATTGAATAACTTCATCTCGTAAAAAATAAATATTGACTACGTGTAGACTATTATCTTCCTTGCATAGGTCACAATGCCTAGGCCTGAAGACGAAGGTTGGTTCAATCTCTTGGTTCTGCACCAAAATAGGGCAAACCGAGGAATAAAGAATTACATCCCCACAAGTGCAATCCCAGAATTCATGAACCTCGTTATTTGGGGCCACGAACACGACTGCCGCTTAAAGGAAGAGGAACTTGAGAATTGCTACATTTCACAGCCAGGTTACACTGAATCAGACGGTTTTCTCACGTGACTAATTTGTTCCTTCCAGGCAGCTCGGTTGCCACATCCTTGTCAGAAGGAGAATCCATTAAGAAACAAGTTGGTATATTAAAAGTTCACGATGAGTCATTCAAGATAATTCAGATACCGCTGGAGACAGTTCGCCCCTTTATATTTTCAACCATGGAGTTGGTAGATCCGGACTCTCCTGAATATTGTTTTAAGGATCCTGCAAAGCAGTCGTTGACTAAAGTAAAGCAAAAAGTTGATGAAATGATTTCTGAAGCAGAAGGAAGACATACAGGTAAATGTATTTTACCTGAAGTTAAATATTAATGTTTAATTATAGATCCCGATACTGAACCACCTTTACCATTAATACGATTAAACGTGAAGTATTATGAAGAACATCAGTTGTTTAACGCCATTCGCATTGGACACGAGTACGAAGGTAAAGTAGCAAATCCCTCTGAAATGGTGAAGCTTTCGAGGTTGAGACCGAAACACCAAACGCGAACGAAATTCGATTTCGGTGAAGACTTAGAAAACGTAAGCGCAAACAAATAGAGCGAAACGAAATCTAACCATTGCATATTTTGATTCAGGTGGATGACTGGGCTACGCGAGTGGAAGATGTGATTGCGAAATACTTCGATAACAGTGAGACTTCCCAAAAAATGTCCGTGCTCTCAGTCAAGGGCATGATCGAGGGCGTCTCCAGGTATATTGATAAAAACGACAGTGAAGCTGTTAACTTAATCTACGAGTGAGTAAACGTGCTTTGCATTAAAGTACTCCTAAACAGGAATTATTTCAATGTAGCCTTCAAAAGAAAAAAATGTTGGAAAAATTAAAAGCCAAAGATCCGGACGAAGAGCAAATCGACGAGTGTTTCAAACTCATTCAGAGTGAGGGAGTAGTGAATGAAAACAAGGAACTCGATGAGGTGCGAAATAAAACATGCTTTCGTTCACTTAATTTCAAACTTGGTTGTAGTTACTGAAGGTGCTGGATAGTGACGCACGAACTTCAGCAAAATCTACAGATCTAACAAGAAATAATGATGATGGTGACCTGGATTATTCTAGTGATGTTGAGATTGTTCCTGTGGAGAAACCAAAAAGGGGACGGGGTTCTCGGGGTGGAAGAATGAACGCAAGTACTTCCAGAACTCCTCGCAGAAGAGGTTCAAGAGCTAAATAAGGAAAAAAATCCAACAGGTTTACATTCATTCCTACTAAAATATAATTTTGTTTATATGATGTATTTGTAAGCAAAAGTGCTGTGCTTAAAATGCTAGTTCTTTTTTGTTTTGTTAAGCATTTTTGATTCAATTTTTGGAATATTAAAATTTAAAATCAACAAAAAAATTTGGGAGTTAATTTTTTTAAACCCTTCCTGGCCAAGCTAAATAAATTCGAAGTGAATTCAAATATACAGGGTGACTGGTACTGGTACATAAACATATATATCTTGGAGAGCGTGTTGAGCATGCTTTATATGATGCAATCTACTTTGCAGCAAGACAAATCTATGTGAACAATAATTTATTAACTTCAATAAGACCACTCAAATATGTTTGAGTAATAGGTAACGTATAATTAATTAGTCCTCGTACTGTGTAATGGCAACGTCCGAAATATCCGAAATCTGCTGGTAATAACTGACTAAGAATCAGTAATTAGTATAACGTTGGCAACATTAGTATATGTACATAAATGCGTCCAATGATATCAGCAAAATTCAGCGCTTCCGCTAGTTTCGTTAGCAGTACGTAGCAGCCAATTTCGATATCGTTGAATGGCACATCTTGAATGGTCGTTTCTTGTCTAAAATAGATTAAGCAACTAAGTTTTTGTTTGTTTTCAATTTTAATAAAGTGTTTCTTTTGTTTTTATAAAAATAATTAATAGTATTTTCTATGAACTAAATAATATGGCACACGTGACAAAACATGCAATGAATGTAAGGTTATGTTTACATTAGTCAATTGTAAAGAACACATTTTTCTACAGCACAGGACCTCTCGTTAGCAGTGCTACCAAATGTGTGCGATGCAGTGTTGTCAGACGATCACCAGATTAACTGACAAAAGTCACCAGTTACCAACCGAAAAACACACCAGTTTAAATTTTTGTGCTCATTGCGATTTATTTTAACTTTTGACATTATTATTGAAACTTTAAAAATTATGTTAAAGACTTACGTACAAATTCAAATTTATGCGTAGATTTTGATAATAAATTTTAAAAAAGTAGTTTCAAAAAATTGCGATTAAAGAACGAAAACAAAATAATAAAATCGAAAAATATCTAATTAAAAGAAAATAAAAAAACGTAAGACAATCGATTTTACAACGCAATTTAATAGATAAACAAATAAAAAAGCAATTAAAAAATGGCGACAAAACAAAAAAAAATTGAAAAATAATCAAATAAAGGAAAATAATGAAAACAAAAGACAATCGATTTTACAACATAAATTAATAGATTAATAAATTTAAAAAAAACAATTTATGAAAAATGGTGACAAAACAAAGAAAACAAAATAATAAAAATAAAAAACAATTAAATGAAGAAACAAAAGGATAATCGATTTTATAAAAAAAAATTATAAAAGCAAAGGACAATCGATTTTTTAAAACAATTTAATAATTTAATTAAAAAAAACAATTTTTAAAGAAAAAAACAAAAGAAAATAAAGGAAACGAAATAAAAAAAAATAGAATAAAAATTGAAAAATAAAAATAATAAAAACAAAAGATAACGGTTTTACAACTTCATAATCTTTAATAATAAATTAATAATAAAAACAAAAGACAATCGATTTTACAACATGATTTAATAGATTAATAAATTAAAAAAAAACAATTTATGAAAAATGGTGACAAAACAAAGAAAACAAAATAATAAAAATAAAAAATAATTACATGAAAAAAAGATAATAAAAACAAAGGACAATCGATTTTATTAAAAAAATATATAAAAGCAAAGGATAATCGATTTTTTAAAACAATTCAATAATTTAATTTAAAAAAAAAACAATTTTTAAAGAAAGTAAAGGAAACAAAAAAAAATAAAATAAAAATTGAAAAATAAAAATAATAAAAACAAAAGGTAACGATTTTACAACTTCATAATCTTTGCAACTTCATAATTAAAAAAAAATGAAAAGAATAATGATAAAACAAAGAAAACAAAATAAAAAAATTGAAAAATAATCAAATTAAAAAAAAATAATAAAAACAAAAGACAATCGATTTTATAAAAAAAAATTATAAAAGTAAAGGATAATCGATTTTTTAAAACAATTTAATAATTTAATTAAAAAGAAAAACAATTTTTAAAGAAAAAAAAAAACAAAAGAAAACAGAGGAAACGAAACAAAAAAAAATAGAATAAAAATTGAAAAATAAAAATAATAAAAACAAAAGATAACGATTTTACAACTTCATAATCTTTACAACTTCATAATTGGAAAAAAAAATGAAAAGAATAATGATAAAACAAAGAAAACAAAATAAAAAAATTGAAAAGTAATCAAATCAAAAAAATAATAAAAACAAAAGACAATCGATTTTATGACAAATAATTAACTATTTGAAAAGAATGACGACAAAAAAAATAATAATAAAAATTGAAAAATGATCAAATCAAGGAATAAAATAAAAACAAAAGACAGTCGACTTATCAACACAATCTAATAGATTAATAAATTTTAAACAAAGAACAATTATACGAAATTTTTCTTATTTTTTAAATTTTGCGAGAAATCATTTTACAACAAAAATCAGTAGATCTGGTGACAAATCACCACTTATGGCAACACTGGTCCGATGTTTGTTCTATTCTATTCCAAATAACTAAAAATTCCTTCACAACAGTGTTGCCAATCTCTAGTTGGTAAATTATATGGTAGCACCGAAGATAAAATTATGGTTTGTTTATGGTAAATTTAAACGATGGTGTATTAAACGAAACAAATGAAAGTGTTTCATATTTTTTATGATTACAACCTCAATACTGCACTTGTATGATTGCAATGATATAAATTCAAGTGCAATGACAATGTTAAAAATTCTACAAGAAGGGATTACCCTCCCCATACATGGCGTTCAACACTTCGTTTCTGTTCCGCTGAGTTTTGCTGATCTCATTGAACGCCCCTAAATATTTCATCAACGACAACCTAGGACCAGAAAAGTTTGTAGTCAGTGTGGACGGAGAAGGATGATAGTGGGGAATCCTTGTTCAACTCGCGTTGTGTTTACAGTGTGACGTTGACAAAAATTATTTTTGGAGTTTTGACGTTTAAAAAAAAACTTAGGATAACAGAAGTTAACAGTTTTTGAGATATTTTATTTTTTGTATGTCCTTTACAAGCCCACTAATATTTCTCTGCTCTCACTAATATTTAAAATTAAAGAAAATAATAAAACTCAAGATTTCAGTTCCTCTCGCGAAGCTAACGCTCTTTTGTAAATACTCCATTGGCAACACTGCTAACCGCCATTACCAAACACGTGCAATATCGAATGGTTGACATCTAATGTGTCAACGTCAACAAATTATTTTAATCGAAAAACGACCATAACATAATTAAATCAAGAGTTTATTTGCACTAGAATTCGCACAGACATAAATGGATCTAATACACAGTTGTATGATCCTTGGGCCAATAAGCTTAGATCTAATCGAGAAGAATCTATATTTAGGCGGCCTCTCGGCCGCCCTGGACGACCCCACGCTATCAGAATGCGAAATCACTCACATTCTAACCATAGACACGTGCCCCCTTCCAAGACGCATCTTGGAAAACAAAAACTTCGTAACTAAATTCATACCGTTAACCGACCAACCCAAGGAAGACCTCCTATCACATTTCGACACTGCATTGGACTTTATAGAGGACGGTCTTAAAAACGGGGTGGTTTTCGTGCACTGTTACTTCGGCGTATCAAGGAGCGCTTCCGTGATCACCGCTTACTTAATGAGGAAGTATCAGTTGCGTTTGGACGAAGCTTTACAGAGAGTGAAATCCAAAAGGCCAATGGTGCACCCGAACAGGGGATTCCTTTCCCAGTTGAAACTGTTTCAAGAGATGGGATACAAAGTGGATAAGGATTGCCTGAGTTACAAGGTATTTCGGTTGACCATCGCAGCGGATAAAGTTAAGAAAATTAAAATCCTACCTACTGATTATGCTGACTTGATTAAATCTGATCCGGGTAAAACTCAATCACAGCCGGAGCCTAACGTGTACCGCTGCAGGAAGTGTCGGAGGATATTAGCGACGAAATCGAATCTGATAGTGCACAAGGATAAAACAAGCAATCAGCCCTATTGCACCAAGATTTATTTCATCGAGCCAATCGCCTGGATGGAGGATATAAGTGTAAATGCGCAAGGTAAATTATTTTGTCCTAAATGTAAGAATAAAGTCGGTTCCTTCAGTTGGCTTATGGGGTGCCAGTGTCCTTGTGGATGTTCGATAGCGCCTGCGTTTTATCTTCTTCCTACTAAGGTAGATAGGAGTAACGTCGTTAAAAATGTTGAAGTTACAGTTTAGGGCGTGAATTAAATATTAAATGATTGTGTGCAATGTAAAAAAATTAACAAAATGCAGGCCTCGCTAGATTTAATTGTCCTATTGTTCAATGTAGTTCATAAATCACTGCGTTGAACTATACTCTGTCCTCTCTCAATGCACGAGTACAAAATAGTTTATACATATAAGTAATCTGTACGATCTGTGTTGGTCTTGAATTAATTATTTATGTTTAGAAGCTTTTTCCGGTCTACCACAATATGTCAAGGATTGTATTTGAATTGTGGACGTATTTTATAAATGAAAAAAAAATAAAATAAAATCTTTTACCTTTTGTTAAAAAGAAATAATAAAACTGCCATCCTTACAATATTATGATGATGATATTTATATTTTATTTATTTATTTATGTTTGTTCAGTAAGGAAAAAATTATAGTGCAATTGAAATAAAAATAATTATTGCACTTTGTGAATTTCTTTTACAACTTTTCTAATGTTACTTCAATATACTTTGTAAGTGTGTGATTGTAATCGTTCATGTACTACTTAAAACTAATTTGTAATAAATACTAACAAAAACATAACCAGCGTGATGAATTATTAATAAATAAATCACCAAAAACCTTGCTACTTTTCTGTATTTTTTTTCGAAAGTTATGCCCTCTTGAAACTTGATAAAAGAAAACATCGAACAAAAACCTTTGTATTTGAAAAAGAAAAATGGTGTGCCATACCTTAAAACTTATCAACAAGATGCAAAATGTGTTGCTGTTCTTGATCCCGCCATTCTTTATCACCTTCATCCCCCAAATTACCGGCGTATTCCCTCATGACGTGCCTTATTGTCTTTAAAGAAGCGCCCCGCAGATTTAAAATTTGCATGACCCTCTGTTTAATAGAGGTAGGCCCCGCGGCACACACTTCAACTATTATATAGTCAACCAACTGCAGAGTAAACAACCCCCCTTCGAGTCTCTTCAAGTAAATACTGTCTTCGTCCTCGTTTTCATCGTCCAACACCGTGTCGAGGGCCTCGACCTTCTCCAAATACTTAAAGTGCAACTCCATCAGCCTGTCGACCTTCTCGTGGTCGTTCTCGGTGAATTTGCTTACGAGCCTCTGCCTCTGCGAACCCCTGCAATTTCTTAACATGGATGCGATGATTGATGTGACGTGCTCTTCATGTTCTTCCGCGGACAGCACACGCTTCCTATTTCTGCGAGGTGTCTTCATGAATAACGGAAATATCGTTCTCAGTCCTAAGATGTCAACAAATTTGTTGCAGTTGTCTTTACCATGCGGGCCGGACATCGCATAATCTAGCACCTTCAGTGAGCCGTTCCTGGAGGTCTTCTTTTCTCTCAGCATTAAGTTCATCAGTTGGAGGCCCTCGCCTTTCAGGAATTTCTCGCGATTTGTCGGGGACATAAGCGCACTGCACAGGGAATTGAACAGGTTCTCCATTAACTCGTGCTCTTCGGCGTTCGAAGGATCATGTCGCTTGTAAAACGCCAACTGTTGCAAGAGGGTGTCTATACCATCAATATCGCCTAGAGCCAGGCGATTTTGTTTGTTGTCTTGCAAGAGAATCGATAGTAATTCACTGGCGTAGAGTTTATTGGCGTCGAACGGTGATTTCACTTTTAGCCTGCGAAGTATCCACTGGAGGAGGCCTTGCTTGACGGCTTCGTTGCAGATTTCCGGCCTCAATTCGGTGAGGTTCTCGATTATCGCGAGGGAATTATGCACTCCATCAGATTCTTCTTTTACGGCTTCATCCAGGCGGTCGAGGTTTTGAACTACTAGGGCTATTACTTGATGCTCTAATAACGAGTCCATTAAAGCTTCTGCTCCTTCTTCTGATTCGTGTAGAATGTCGACGTCACTCATTTCTTGCAAGAGTTCAATTGTTCCAACCTTCAAGAGAAAATTACAAATCCAGCTTAATTTTAAGCCAAAGCTTAAACCCCTAACAAGAATATGTTAAAATAATCACTATAAGTTTAAGCTTAAATTTAAACTGGCATTAGTATTTTGAATACTTACAGCAATATCTGTATTATCATGAGACAAGAGTTCCAACAAACTTGGAATAACATTCAATTTTACCAGCAAAGGATAATAATCAGGTGCGGTGGCGAGCACTCTCATTTCCTGCAAAATCTCGTGCAATTCAACTTCGCTTTCCATAAACTTTTCGGGGGCGTCCGGAAATTTGATTCGCATCTCTCGATTTTTCAGGCAACGCTTTTCAAAATTCAGCACAATCCTTTTGATGGCCGCCTCATCAATTACTTCTCCCTAAATTCCACGGTGTTTTTTTTTATAGGAAATCGTAAATAAATCGTAACTTACTTCCGTCTGTTCTGTTTCTACGAACTTCAGTATTTCCTGGCGCTCCTCCTCGGAGATTTGGTCGAGGGGTTGCAGGGACGGTGTTGGAGATGTCGGCTTTGTCATTTGGTTTGCCTTAGCCCTGGCTATTCGCCTCATTTTCCTCTGGCGCTCGTTCTCATCCTCGGGTTCTTCTTCGGCTTCTACGGGACGCTTAACAGCTTGTGGAGGCTGCGCGGAAAGAACGTAACGTGAAAATTTTGGCCAGTAGAAGTCAAACGCGTACTTACTTTGTAAGATAGGAGTTCTCCTACTTCCATTTTGAAGTATTTCTTTTGGGATAACACTACTTCAATTCATAATAACATAAACATTGAATGGTTGACAAACATCGCACGCGAAAGAGGTTAAATGTGATCTATGAGCATGACCAACCTAAAACCAATAGGCGCTCCCAGTGTTGCCAACTATTGTCAGTCGTATTTCCCTAACAATTGAGACAAGAAACGTCCAAGCAACAGCAACAACATATCCAAAATGAAGTTAAACTAAAAACAAGTACACTGTATCTGAACTTTAATAAAAACAGACAATAATGCTGTATAATTTCATCCCACACCGCTTAAAAGACGGCTATACAGAACGTACTAACGTTAGGAATTCTCAATGCATCACGTCAAATACCTGACAGAAGTTGCTTCGTTTCAACGAAAAAGCGAACACTAGGAGGCAGTCACTCTCAGTTACCACTTCGATGGCGTTAAAGTGGTATCCTCTCTTGTTCAGGTAACCAACCCTAAGATGGCGGACGAAAACGGCTAGCATACGGCATTAACTGAAACGTTTCACAACGAAGATTAAAGTTTAATATTTATTTTCAATCCCAGATACTGTTTCAATCATTCATCGTGGCGAGTGCATAGCATCTCCGTACTGAACAACTGGAATGATCGAATGATAGATACAAAAGATTTGATCTTTTCAGATATCAATCACCGATCGTTCGGATCTGTATAAAATGAACGAATGACACATCTCTAATCAAATGACGCTTGTAAAGTGGTGACCTTCAACAACCGGAAGTTATTTCAGTAGTATCATTTAAAAATAAAATTCAGCAGTGCCAACTCAATCAGTGAATCTTGACTATTTTGCACATTAAATATTGTTCTTAAACGGATTAGAATTGGCAACACTGGCTTCAGCATAACAGATAAACTGTTGATGACATTTGTTAGAAACATGGACAAAAGACAATTATTCAAGAGATGCACTAAATAGAAATTAAATGACTGACGATTAGGCTATAAAAAGTCCTTTCGTTTTCTCTTTCGTGTCAAGAATAAATTAAAAGCGATAACAAAAGACGTTCGAATTTCAATCAAATTTTGACTTTTCATTTAGGGTCGCCGAGTAGCTTAGCGGTCAGCCTAACCGACTTCGAAAGTCGTGTTGCTTGGCGGCGTAGGTTAGAATCCTACCAGAGCCATGGATGTTTGTGCTTCTAATTAGACTCAGCTTAAACATACTATTGCGACCGAAAAATGGAAACCCCAAGATAAATCATAGATAAATTTGTAAATATATTTTAAAAAATGCTATTTTCGATTCACTACTCTAGAGCTAGAACACTCGAGAATCTCAGTGCAATTCAATAGATTAATAATAAATATAAAAAAAACAAAAGAAAGGAAAGCGACGACAATACAGAAAACAAAATCCAAATTCATAAATAATCAAATGTTAAAAATAATAAAGACAAAAGACAATCGATTTTACAACACAATTTAATAAATTAATAATTTTTTTATTAAATAAAGAGAACAATGAGGAAGAAAAGTAAATGAAATAATAGAATTTAAAAAAATACGAAATATTAAAATTTTAAAAATAATAACAAAAGACTATCGATTTTACAGCACAGTTTAGTGTATAAATAAATAAATAAATAATAACTATAAGGAAAGATGACAAAATAGGAAAAACAAATGAACAAAATTTTAAAAAATATACAATAAAAACAAAAGACAATCGATTTTACAGCATAATTCAGTGGATTAATAAATTTAAAAAAAAAAACGAAACGAAAACAAATTAACAAAATTTTTAAAAAATTGCAAACCAATGTGCAAAAATTGGAAACCCCTCAAAAAATCCCTAAATTTCGTTCTATGTAGGTTCGGGAATAAATTTTAAAAGAGAAACCTACAAAAATCATAATATAAAATTAAAAAAAAAAAACAAAAACAAAAGACAGTCGATTTTACAGTGCAATTCAGTAGATTAATAATAAATTAAAAAAAAAACTAAAGAAAAGAAAGTGATAACAAAACAAAGAAAACAAAATCCAAATTCATAAATAATCAGATGTTAAAAAATAATAAAGACAAAAGACAATTTAGTAGATTAATAATTTTTTTTTTGTAAAGAGAACGATGAGGAAGAAAGAAAAGAAAATGAAATAATAGAATTAAAAAAAATACGAAATAATAAAATTTTTAAAAATAAAACAAAAGAAATGAACAAAATTTAAAAAAATATACAATAATAAAAACAAAAGACAATCGATTTTACAACTATTTACTCCTGACTATGACTTTGAAAGTCGTGTTGCTTGGCGGCGTAGGTTAGAATCCTACCAGAGCCATGGATGTTTGTGCTTCTAATGACTTAGACTCAGCTTAAACATTACTATTGCGACCGAAAAATGGAAACGCCAAGATAAATCATAGATAAATTTGTAAATATATTTTAAAAAATGCTGTTTTCGATTCACTACTCTAGAGCTAGAACACCGAGAATCTCCATCTTCTATTATTACAGCTATTAAAACAAAATGAATTCTGAAAGTGGTCTAGAATAGTGAATCGAAAATCTTATAAGTCATAGTTGGTTTCCATAGTAAACAAACGCGTTTTGTTTTCACTCTATTTATGAGTAAAATAAAAAAATAAGTTCAGGCCAAAAAATGCGTCTTTTTGAAAGATTTCAGTGAAATGCAAAAAAAAATTTGTTCGAACATATAACGCAAATTTTTGAACGCACCCCTAAAGTACAATGTAAAAATTTCAAATTGTAGATAATTTAAAATAAGTATGCGATAAAGGCAAAATACTATGCAAAATAAAAACTACGAAACTCTATTAATGAAAGTACACTGCCTTATTTACAATATTACAAGTTAAAATTGTAACGATAGTGGCGCCATCTGTTGCTATAATATGAAAATGTGTCTCGAAATTAAATAGATATCTACTTTCACATTGTTGTTATTAAAAAAATTTCTACCGTAATTTTGATTGTTGCTTCTATTCCTGAAATTAAAATGGTTAAATAAGACGTGCCTTCACTAGTTTCAAGCCAACTCTGCCAACATCCAGTAAACCATTGCGCATATGCAATGCGCATTATTATTTGATTACAAATGGGATGACACTTGTCAAAAGTGCGGAGTTCTTTTATCGCAAGTAATGTATCAGAGTATCTAATAATTTTCGATTATCCGCCCCCCTTCCCCCCAAAAGCCATCAAAATTCCGGTCGCTCGTGATGCACGAAAACCCCCATCCGAGTTCGCGGTGAAATTTCGTTTTGGCCGAAAAGTCACGTTAGGTTAGACGATGGTTCGTGATATACTCTAACAAAACGTGTGCAGCGCCCGTCGACAGAAGAAGTAATTTGCGTTTGTTTTGTTCGTGTAATGAGTGAGACAGTGCCTATTTTAGTTGATACAAGTATTGTTGTAAACGAAGTGAACTGCCCCCTGTCCGAGAGCCTATCGGAGAGTATTCGGTTGGTACCCGAGGTTGCATTCGAACCAGCATTGGATTCCCCGGGTGTAAACAGAGAATCTCAACCGCTCTTGGGCGGCTTTGATGTCTCTTTTAATCAGTTTCCAGGTTGGAACGTCATTGAAGGCGACCGTTGTTTAATTTGTTTAAAAAAAAAATTATTACAGATGATCCGGTCTTCAGTGACTTGGTGTGGCAGGCCGAGGTCGCAATCGATAATGGTATTTTCCCCGAGCGTATATCACAAGGATCAAGCGGATCTTATTTTGTTAAAAATCCCTCCGGAGTAAGTCAGTTTTTCCTTGCATTTGCTTTCACAAAGTGAACAAACAAAAAAAAATAGAGCACAATGCTGATAAACTTGTTTGTTGTGTTGGCAAGAGTATTTTGGTGGCCTTGAAATTTTTCTATCTCATTCAGGTTTAGTGCAAATCATAGAACTAACTGTCCCCTGATTATTTATGATTTGTTGATTAGTAGAGAGGGATTAACCAAACTATAGTTATATGAGAGGAACTAATTCCTTTTTTTTAATTTGTAATAATCGGTTGCCTAAATTTATTTTGTTTTTGTTATCAGGAGAATTTTAAGGTCAATTAAGTAATGAAATAAAAATAAGCGTTTCATTAAAAGAAAGTTTGTAAATAACATAATCTTCGTGTGTAAATTTGTTGTAAGTTATGAAATACTGTGATTTCTCTGTTTGTTGGAATGCTTATTAAGCACCAATTGCTTTCTGATTATTTAAGAAAGCAAATGATTAAAAAGCAAATAATAAAAAGAAAGAGTTTACTGGGGATGACACATTGTGAAGTTTCATTGTTGCATTTGGTTTAAACTCTTACAGTCGTTATTTTGTTTTAATGTGCATCATTGATTACTTGTTTTTAAAAAAATCAAATAAAAAGAAGGATGAGAAAGTGAAGGAAATGAAGTAATTGAATTAAAATATAAAAATTTTTAAAACATTGAAAACAAAAGACAATCGATTTTACAGCTCAATTTAGTGGATTAATAAATTTTTTTATAAAATTGAAGGAACATGCAAAAATTGGAAATCCCTCAAGAGTTACCAAAAAAATCCCAAAAATTCGTTTTATGTAGGTTCGGGAATAAATTTGAAAAGAAAAACCTACAAAAATCATCAATAATATAAAGTTAAAAAAAAAAAACAGAAACAAAAGACTCGATTTTACACTGCAGTTCAGTAGTTTAATAATAAATTAAAAAATGAAGAGAACGATGAGGAAGAAAGAAAAGAAAATGAAATAATAGAATTAAAAAAAATACGAAATAATAAAATGAAAAAAATAATAACAAAAGACAACCAATTTTACAGCACAATTCATTGTATTAATAAATAAATAAATAAACTGGAAGGAAAGGTGACAAAATGGGGAAACAATTTAAAACATTAAAAAAATATACAATAATAACAAAAACAAAAGACAATCGATTTTACAACACAATTCAGTAGATTAATAAATTTAAAAAAAAAACTAAAACAAAGAACAAAAATTTTAAAAATTGCAAACCAACGTCCAAAAATTGGAAACCCTTCAAGAGTTACCAAAAAATCCTTAAAATTCGTTCTATGTAGATTCGGAAATAAATTTAAAAAGAAAAATATACAAAAATCAGCAATAATATAAAGTTAAAAAAAAACAGAAACAAAAGCCAGTCGATTTTATAGTGCAATTCAGTAGGTTAATAATAAATTTAAAAAAAAACAAAAGAATAGAAAGTGATGACAACACAAAGAAAACAACATCCAAATTCATATAAAATCAAATGTTAAAAAATAATGTAGACAAAAGACAATCGATTTTACAACACAATTTAATAGATTAATTTTTTTTTAATAAAGAGAACGATGAGGAAGAAAAAAAAGAAATGAACTAATAGAATAAAAAAATACGAAATAATAAATTTTTTCAAAATAATAACAAAAGACAATCGATTTTACAGCACAATCTAGTGTATTAATAATTAAATTAAAAAAACTGGAAGGAAAGATGACAAAATTGGGAAAACAAATGAGCAAAATTTTAAAAAATATACAGTGGATTAATAAATTTAAAAAAAAAAACGAAACGAAAACAAATGAACAAAATTTTAAAAAATATACATTAAAAACAAAAACAAAAGACAAGGTTTTACAGCATAATTCACTAGATTAATACATTTAAAAAAAAAAACGAAACGAAAACAAATTAACAAAATTTTAAAAAATTGCAAACCAATGTGCAAAAATTGGAAACCTCTTAGGAGTTATCAAAAAATCCCTAAAATTCGTTCTATGTAGATTCGGGAATAAATTTAAAATGAAAAATATACAAAAATCAGCAATAATATAAAGTTAAAAAAAACAGAAACAAAAGCCAGTCGATTTTATAGTGCAATTCACTAGATTAATAATAAATTAAAAAAAAAAAAACAAAAAGAAAAAAGAAAGCGACAACACAGAAAAGAAAATCCAAATTCATAAATAACCAAATGTTAAAAAATAATAAAGACAAGAGACAATCGATAATAATAGAATTAAAAAAAAGTAGGAAATAATCAAAATTTTAAAAATAAAAGAAACGAACAAAATTTAAAAAATATACAATAATAATAAAAACAAAAGACAGTCGATTTTACAACTATTTACTACTGATTAATATTTATAAAATAAAAGGAACGATGAGAAAAGCAAGAAAGAGAAACAATCAGAATTTTTTCAAATATGTACGAAATAATAAAATTAAAAAAATCGACAATCGATTTTGCACTATTTTATACAATTCAGTGAATTAATAACTTAAAAGCTCAATTGGAAGGAAAGATGATCAATACAGAGAAAGTAATAAACAAAATATAAATATATACAACATTATAATAAAAACAAAAGACAGTTTAGTTAATTTTTTTTTAATTAAAAAGACGATGAGAAGAAAGAAAATGAAATAATAGAATTAAAAAATATAATAACAAAAGACAATCGATTTTACAGCACAATTCAGTGTGTTAATAAATAAATTTGAAAAAAAAAATTGCAAGGAAAGACGACAAAATGAACAGAATTTAAAAAATATACAATAATAACAAAAACAAAAGACAATCGATTTTATAACACGATTTTATACTATTTACTACTGATTAATTTGAGAAAAGAAAGAAAAAGAAACATTTAGAATTTTTTAAAATATGTATGAAATGTTGAAATTAACAAAACAAAAGACAATCGATTTTACACCATTTTATATAGTTCAGTGAATTAATAAATTTTAAAAGAAATTGGAAGGAAAGTTGATCAAAACAGAGACAGGAATAAACAAAAGAAAAAAATTATAATAAATTATCTCAAACGGACACTGGAAAACAGCACAAATGCTCGACGTTTCACCATCGCTTGATAGTTTCTTCAGGAGAAACTATCAAGCGATAGTGAAACGTCGAGCATTTGTGCTGTTTTCCAGTGTCCGTTTGAGATAATTTATCAAACAATTTCACCGGGCAAGAAGCTACCTTCATTAATTATAATAAAATCAAAAAACAATAGATTTTACTATACTATTTGATACATTATTTTTTTAATTTAAAAGAACGATGAGAAAAGAAAAAAAATCAAATAATAGAATTTTAAAAAACATTAATACTAATTGTAAATAACAAAAATCTCTACAAAACAATAATAACAAAATACAATCGATTTTACAGGACATTAATTGTGGATTAATAAATTTAAAAAAAAAATTAAATACAAGAAAATGTAAGAAACAATTTTTACATGATTTTATTATAAAACATAACCTATACCTTGAGTGTTATGTCAATAATGACTTTTGTTTAATTCTTTTTTAAATTTATATTTTCCTTTTGTTTAAAAAAAATGGGTCGTAAAATCAATTATTTTATACCTATTAAAAAAAGTAAATAAAAAACAAAAGAAAACAAACGGAACAAGAACAATTTAGGCATGTTTCAACAGTCATTTTTTTATGGACCGTCCACTAAATGACTGTCAATTGAAACTCAATACTCAATGGATGATGATTTTTCAATATAACCAGTGAAGCACCCTCATAGAAACAAATGAAGCGAAGAATATCGAAGAATTTCAACAGGTGGCGTTGTTGAATGTCTTACATTAACGCAATAAATAATTTCAAAAACATACTTTAATAGATATTTTGAGAAACTACAGAGCGTATTTGTATTATACAGGATGTCAATTTTAAATCGCCTGAATCCCCTGACGGTTTCAGTATTCTGAAACCGTCTGACGGAATCAGAAATAAGTTCGTGTTTTCATAACGTACTAAAAGCACGGGGGTAGAGCGGATTGCCTACTTTCAATTTTTAAGGAGATTAAAAATGAACACCATGTATAACTATTTTGAAAATAAAATGTTGACTTGCGTCATTTTTTGTGACCGTCCAGAAATGACTCAATTGAAATTCATTGGATGGTGACTTCAATTTAACCACTGAAACACCATAGAAACAAATGAAAAGATGACTATCGGCAAGTTTCAACAGATGGCGCTGCTGAATGTCTTACAATAACAATAACATTGTTCGTTTTAAACTCTTATAGTAAATTTTACTTTCAATTTGCATGGTTATTTAAATTGAAACGCTTTTTGAATGAGATCGCAGGTACCAAAAATTTAAAGAAAAATTCTTGGAGGAGACAGTAAGAAATTGAGAAAAAACTATGTGCTAGATTTTTAATTTTCACACAACCCAGGAAGAGATAATAATAGATAAAAAGAATATAAAAAAAATCGGTTTTGATTCAGTGGATTCCTTGGTCGCCTTGTATGGGATGACTTGTTAAGTAGCAAAGTGACTGCAATTTGCAATTTCTAATGCAATGTTAGATCAAAAACTGATCGCACGATGTCGCAATTTAAACTTTTCATTGAAAAGAATATAATTCAGCAAATAAAAGTAAAAAAAAACTGAATGTAACAAAAATTCAAAAAATTAGTGAAGAAACTTATGCCAGTAATCGTCCTTGTGTACGTGTGAAAGAAACCTCGAGCCTTGAAGATTGACATCAAAAAAAAAAATACAGAAAATTATGTGTAACGTTTAATTATAATTTTTTTTTGCAATAATTATAATTTATACTGAAATAAAAAACGATGTGAAGCAAGTAAAAAAAAAATATGTAAATAGCAAATAACTTCTTGACTTCTTTACTTGTTTTTGCCAATGCTTTTTTGCATGAGATTTTCTGGACTGTTGCTGCAGTTACTGTGCAAAATAAGAATATTAATATGATTTCAGTCTGACCACAGAGCCTTCAAATGACTAATTCAGTTGTGTAATTTTGTGCAAATTTTCTTTTTATGTTGTAACGTCGGTTTAATTCTAAAAATACCCAGAATTAATACTTTGAAATATTTATTTTTTTTACAGTAATTACAGATTCTTTATTCGCATTTTAAACAATGCTTGTTTTCTTTCAGCCATTTTTTTTCTACTCGCTTCAGGCTATATATATTTTTTTAACATAAATTAACAATTAAGGATTGTGTTGCATTCATTATTGTTTATAGAAAGTCATCGGCGTGTATAAACCAAAAGATGAAGAGCCCTACGGTCGTTTGAATCCGAAATGGACGAAGTGGATGCACAAACTGTGCTGCCCTTGCTGTTTCGGAAGGTCTTGTCTAATACCAAATCAAGGATATCTGTCAGAGGCAGCCGCTTCTCTTGTTGATAGTAAGCTCAATCTCAACGTTGTACCAAAAACTAGAGTAAGTGTACAGCTTTGATTACGTGCTTTATGCGTTGGCAAATAAGTGAAGGTTTTCTTGTATTTTAGGTTGTAAAACTTGTATCAGAAACTTTTAACTATCTCCGAATAGATAGACAGAAGGCGAGAATGAAAAGGGCCATAATGGAACAGTTTCCGAACGTAGGTTTGCGTTTTAATAGAATAGGTCTCCCGCCAAAGGTAACACCTCCGCTTCGCCGTGCATAATCAATAGTGTAAGCTTGAGTTTTAGATTGGTTCGTTCCAATTGTTTGTAGATGGCTATAAGGACGCGGATTACTGGCTGAGGAGATTCGAGGTGGAACCGTTGCCGGCTCGAATGGGCAAAAAGTTTCAGCTACAATTTGAAAGACTGGTGGTATTAGATTATATAATACGCAACACTGATCGTGGAAACGATAATTGGTTAATTAAGTATGAGCAACCTAGTATAGTCGCTAATAATAGTAACAGCACTCAAGCTGAGATAGTCGAAACGACCGATTGGAACTTAGTGCAGTTGCCGGAGATTAAAATTGCAGCTATAGATAATGGATTAGCATTCCCTTATAAGCACCCGGATAGTTGGAGGGCTTATCCTTACCATTGGGCTTGGTTACCCCAAGCTAAAGTACCATTTAGTAGAGAAATTCGAGAACTTATCTTGCCTCCTTTATCCGACATGAATTTCGTTCAGGTAAGCACGTATTTTTTGGTCGAAACAAAAGTAAACTTATTTAATTTTTAGGATATGTGCGATGATTTGCATTTACTATTCAAACAAGATAAAGGATTCGATCAGCGTCTGTTCGAAAGACAAATGTCTGTGATGAGGGGTCAGATACTGAACTTGACGCAAGCTTTAAAGGACGGTAAATCCCCTGTTCAGTTAGTGCAGATGCCGGCTGTGGTTGTGGAAAAGTATGTAAGGCAGGTTTCAAAAGAATTCGAAATGTACTGTCGATGTTGCAGATCTCACGGGCATCATCACACGTCACGGTTTTTTAATTTTACACAACGCTTCCAAGATAAAAGTCCATTTTTTTCGTGGTGTTAACATTGTATTGTATATATTTAATCAGAGATCTAAGATATATTGTATACTATCTGCTATTTTATTTAATATAAGTCTTAATATTGTTGTATTTTTATTTTATTTTCGACACATAGTTTCATTTTGGAAAATAAAGTCATCCTTGCAATTTTCTCTTTTTAATTCGATTACTAAAAAGAGGTCAATATTTTGGCAGATATATTTGATATCTTTTTAATTTTAAATATTAGTGATGCACCAATTCAAATTTTTATTAATTATAGAGTACAAATTTTTAAACCAATGAAAAAATTGTATTTTTTCAACAACTATATTTACAACATAAAGCGCAGCATACATTCAAAATTAATATTTAGGTACTTTTTCTACCCTAGGGTCATCGTCTCTTATCACTGTGTATCTGAGTTTGTATCGGCGATTATCTCCGTCTTTTGCATAATACATGTACACACCGGCAGTCCCCATGACGAGACCAATGATGGCCATAAAAGAGCTTCCCATAACCTCTGGTATTTCGTTCCAGCCCCTTTTAAAAAGAGTAACCAATTTTCCAGAAGACATCTTCTACAAATCAAAATATAAAATTTTCTGTATAAATTACATAATTCACAACAACTTCTAATTAAATACCACTTATCAGCCAGTCTCCTTTGACAGATCGTACCAACAAAACAAATATGAAACTTGAAGACAGTGTTACTAATGTGCAAAAGACAGAAATTCCCTAAGAGGATAATTGGACCATGTTGCCAACCTTATATTGTATAGTTTATTGTACTGCTCGGAGTTGCTCTAAAAGTGATCAAATGTAGTTTTCAGTCAAACTCAAAGTTTTTTAGGTGCGAGATAAACGAAAGTAACTGAAAACTACATTTGACCACTTTCAAAGTAACTCCGAACAATACAAATAAACAAACCTATTGTATGAATTCAATAATCCGTAGATCTAACAAAAGAGACCCATAAGTGCCAATTTCAAATCTCATCCTAGAAAATCCCTAAAATTTATTACTAAACTTTACGTCATAAAGTTAAAGAGAAGAGAAACAAAAGACGGTCGATTTTACTGCGCAATTCAGTAGATTAATGACAAGTTAAAAAGAAAAGAAAAAACAAGACAATAGATTTTACTGCACGATTTAATAGATTAATATTTAAAAAATAAATAAATAAAACGAGCTGTAAGAAAGGAAAGAAAATGAAATAACAAATTAAGAAAAAAAACGAAATAATAAAATTTTAAAAACAATAAAAATAATCCATTTTAAAGCACAATTCAGTGGATTAACAAATTAAAATAAAAATAAAAAACGAAGGAAAGATGATATTACACAGAAAACAAAATTTTAAAAATACGTATATAACAATAAAAATTAAAACAAAAGACGATCGAATTTACAACATAATTTAAAACTCTAATAATAAAAATAAAATTTTTAAAAATACATATGAAATAATAAATTTTAATAAAAACAAAAGACAACTGATTTTGCAGCACAATTCAGTGAATTAATAAATTTAAAAAGAATGAAGCAAGAACACAAAACAGAGAAAACAAATGAATAAAATTTAAATATATATAACAATAATACTAAAAACAAAAGACAATGGATTTTACAATTTAATAGATTAATATACTTAAAAAAAATAAGTAAATAAAACGAACTGTGAGAAATGAGAGAAAATGATAATAGAATTTAAAAAAATAAGAAATAATAAAATTTTAAAAACAATCAAAATAATCCATTTTACAACACAATTCATTGGATTAATAAATTTAAAAAAAAAAACGAAGGAAATATGTTAATACCCAGAAAAATTATATAAAAAATACAGAGATAACAACGAAAATGAAAACAAAAGACGATCGATTTTACAACATAATTTAAAACTTTAATAATAAAAATAAAAACAATAAATAGGATTTCAAAAAATAATGAAAAGAACGATAAAAAAGGCAAGAAAATGAAATAATAGAATTTTTAAAAATATATATGAAATAATAAAATTTTAGTAAAAACAAAAAGCAATCGATTTTACAACACAATTTAATAGATTAACATTTAAAAAATAAATAAATAAAACAATCTGTAAGAAAGGGGAGAAATGAAATAATAGAATTAAAAAAAAACGAAATAATAAAATTTAAAAATCAATAAAAATAATCCATTTTACAGCACAGTTCAGTGGATTAATAAATATTTAAAAAAAAAACAAAGGAAAGATGATAATACCTAGAAAAAAAAATAAAAACAATACATATTTAACAATCAATGAAAACAAAAGACGATCGAATTTACAACATAATTTAAAACTTAAAACGACGGACAAAGCAAGAAGATGAAATAATAGAATTTTTAAAAATACATATGAAATAATAAAATTTTGATAATAATAAAAGTCAATCGATTTTGCAGCACAATTCAGTGAATTAATAAATTTTAAAAAAATGAAAAATAGGAGACAAAGTAGAGAAAACAAATGAATAAAATTTAAATATATATAACAATAAAAATAAAAACAAAAGACAATCGATTTTACAACGCAATTAATACATTAATAAATTTTTAAAAATTAATAAATTTTGATAAATAAGAAATATTAATTAAATTTAGGAAACGATTTTTAAAAGGTTTTTACTACAAACATAACCTATATCTCAAGTTTTATGTATGTAAAGTGTGCTTTTATTGTTTTTTGTTTTAACTTTATTAGTTCGTATTTATTTCAATTTTTTTTTGCTTTCTCGTCGTTCTTTTTAAGTCATCCAGAAATGACAGTGTTCAATGGACGGTGGTTTTTCAATATAATCGGTGAATCACCTTCATAAAAACAAATCAAAAGAAAACTATCGGCAAATTCCAACAGATGGCGTTGGTAAATGCCTTACAATAACACAATAAATGGTTTCTCAAACATACATAAGGGTCATTTTAATAGAGACTTTGAGAAATTTTGAGGAGCGTATTCATATTATACAGACTGTCCATTTTTAATCGCTACCCCCGAGGGTTTAAGACAAGGCAACCCATCAATCAAATTAGAATAACTTCAAGTTTCCATAATCTAAATACAGGAGAATCGAAACTGATTGTCCAGATCCTGCACTGCTTTCCACGAGCTTGATATCGATATTTAGATTTAATTATTAAAATGAAGTTAGCAACATAGGGAGATCTGGGGAAGTTACTAGACATCCCAAGATTATGTTGAGAGGTTCATTGCCGTTCATTCATCAAAAATGATTTATTTTATTGTAATAGCAATCTGATTAAACAATAATTATGTTCTTATCAATTAGGTTAGGTTTGGATGTAACTTTCATGAATGTTCTATGCACGTCACTGCTTTTCGTTCTAACCTTCAAGTGATAGATGTAAATATTGATATCAAGCTCACGGAAAGTAGTATAAGATCAGGACAATCAATTTCGATCCCCCCTGTATTAAAAACACGGAAGTATTTTCAGTTTTGAAAGCGATTTAAAATGAGCATCATGTATAATCGCAGATAATAGATCTCTCTTGTTGTATTATCTGTGGTATAGCTGTCTTGTTATCTAATACATATAAAAGCAAACATTAGCTGTCTAGGGGCTTTCAGCTTTCAGTTTCTTTTTACGAAATAAAACTTGAAAATTCCTTTTGCAGAAAAAAAATTCCTTAATCCCAGATGTCTCTGCTTATCACTAATGATTTGAAAAAGGAATATTGGCAACACTGTTTCGTAGATGTCGTTGGACGTCAAATTTAAGTTGGCGATCATTGACTGACGTTTATGATATTTGGTGCTGAAGTGTTTAACAAAAAAGAAAAGTAAAATAAAATGAATAACATACTAATTGCCTTCGTACTATTAATTCAACTATTGTTTTGCGTGCCGCACTTTGAAGGTAAGCCCTTTCATTCACTTAAACCTCAAGTTAATTTTGAATTTAACGTGTAGGTTACTGTGTTCGTTTCCTATTGGCTGATGGATCCTTGCCATCAAAAAAAATTAATTTCAAATCTCGCGTGTTTTTCAGCCACAAGACAGAGATTCGTGACATGCGGCTCGGTCATCAAACTAATGAACACCGATTATCGAGTGCGATTGCATTCGCATGATGTGAAGTACGGGACCGGAAGTGGGCAGCAGTCAGTGACAGGTACCGAAGTTCAAGAGGATGTTAACAGTCATTGGGCAGTCAAGGCTGTCACGGGGAAATCATGTCCGCGAGGCGAACCCATAAAGTGTGGATCGCTCGTGAGGCTGGAGCATGTAGTGACAAATAAGAATTTGCATTCGCATCACTTTTCAAGTCCTTTAAGCGGTAACCAGGAAATTAGTTGTTACGGTGAGAATGGAGAGGGTGATACGGGTGACCACTGGCTTGTCATATGTTCAGGTATGTGAATAAGTTTGAAAATACAAAAGAAATTCTTATAAGCAAATGAGTGCTGATCTACAATTACTGTCAGTGATCCATACAATTCTTCTTAGATTAAATGAAGTCCTTTATCCTTAGACTTAAGGATCTAAAGTAAATTGAAAATAAGAAATTCAATAATGTACTTAGTTTGTAAATGTTGTTTTCATTCATTTTTGTTTCTTTCAGGAGATTCTTGGTCAAGAGATGACAGTGTTATGCTTAAGCATGTAGACACCGAACAGTATTTATCAGCATCAGGACGAACGTTTGGCCGGCCCATAAACGGCCAAATGGAAATTGTCGGTTTACGTTCGGCCAGTGGTTCAGTGCATTGGCAGGCGATGGAGGGTGTGTACTTACACGCGTCTGACCTGATGGAGAAGCATATACACAACGCACACGTAGAACTTTAACTTCATGGAATAACATTTATTTATTATTTATTTTGTGGTTCCTTCATTTACTGTTATTTTCTGATTACGTACTTCCCTACGTAACTTTAAATTTCAGATGTTTTCCAGAAGCGTGTTTTAAATATAACTAGTCAAAAACTATAGAAATTTTATTGCTTGTGGCAATCTGCATGATTATTTAAATTTTTGTAGTCAAGGTGGTTATAGAAAACAAATTTTCAGTTTGACGTATGTCAAGTAAAGTGTAAAAATGATTTTTACATTTTAATGCAAGATGAGTGCTTTAGATAGTGTGCGATTGACAGCTCTTATAAACGATCAGATCAATAAGAAATGCTGCAATACTGTAGTTCAATTTGCGTGCTTAAAACTGATCATATTTCGTAAAAAGGGGAGGAAAAATGAGGATAACGTTTGCAATCGATCATACAGAGAGATCAAAATTGATTGTTCTGACCCTCCACTGCTTACATCCAATTATTAAAATGAAGTTAGCAACATAACGAGACTAGAGAAGTTACTAGATATCTTAACATTTGACAGTTGACAGTTCATTCATGAAAAATGGTTTATTTCATTGTCCTAGCAATCTGATTAAACAATAATTATGTTCTTTATTAATTAGGTTAGGTTTGGATGTAATTTTCATGAATGTTTTATGCACGCCACAAGTCGGCGCTACTTTTCGTTCTAACCTTCATGTGATAGATATAATTATTGATGTCAAGCTCACGGAAAGTAGTGTAGGATCAGGACAATCAATTTTGATCACCCCATATCTCGCATGTCTAGTAACCAGTCGTGAAAAATAAATTTGGCGATTTATCGCCATTTGGACGATTTTCGTTCAAAATTTGATAACTAGAAAAATTGTTTTCCGTGTTTAGTTGGCGGTGTTTAATGTTTCATTAAAGAGAGTCAACACTTCGTTTTTGAAAAATCTATCAATGCCGTGTGACCGAGAATTTATACAATCTGGCAATGTTGCTTGAAGAAAATCGTTTTCGTTCAGAGTTGCCAACTTGAGAATTTATCTGCTTTTGAAGATGTTTCATACTCAAAAGGGATCTTTTTTTTTGAAAAAGAAAAAAATTTAAGAACTTCTGGAGACTCGGGAATCTTATATTTCTTTCTTGCACTGTCAATGAGACAGTTATCGTATTTGCCTTTGTTATTTTACTTTAGAGAAGAGAAGTTATCGGTTAAACAGTTTCCGTCATGCGTAATCAACAATTATTGAAGGTTTGCATCTGAAATATTATCAATTTTATTAATTAATTAATATTACGCATATTTACTACAGTTAAAAGCAAGTAATAGATAAACAATTGAGAGGCGTATGAATTTAGCTGTTGCATTAGTATCGGGTGTCATTTTAAATTTGGCGTCGAAGCTGGCCATGACAAGGTGCTTACTGTGAACGTACCCTTATGATTATTTGTTCTCATTACAATAGATCACATTCTTGTGTCATCTAATCTTGTTGAGTTCGAAATCTCAAAAGCAAGGTTAGGATGGCGAGTTCAAATGTCAAATTGACAACTGTCAAGATGATGATGGTTCACAATTAAATTTTCAAGGCCAATTTCGACGCTAAATTTAAAAAAAAAACACTTTAATTTTCAGTTTGGTGGTGTTCTTGTGGAGTATGATGAATTCGATCTAAATTTCATTAGTAATGTGCTGTTGTTTATACATATTTTGATTTTTTTTTATCAAAAAAGGTTTTTTACGTGTTACCACTTTTAGCGCCATATATTTTTCACTGATAAACGAAAAAGAATCGCATAAACATGTAGAAGCGATAAAATAGTAAATAAATTATTCCATGCGCCGCCCATGTTAAAGCATGTACAAAGTACAAAGTTTAGTACCAACTATTAAAAATAATCTAGCGAGCGGGAAATTCAAACCCCTTTCAATCATTTCTGAACACACTGTACACTAAGATTTTTTCTTCACATTGGGCGCATTCAGCGGACACAACGATTGATTAAATCAGAAACGTGTTTCATTTATGTTGCGTTTAAACGAGTTGGAACAGTTGAACGCTGTAACAACTTACAATTTATCAATCAATATTTGACATCTGGAGTGAGGTTAGGTTTTCATACTTTTTGATTATAAATAATTATTCTAGATTATATAATAAAAAAATTAATTGTAGGTTATATTTCTTACGTTATTACTTATCATCATCATTATTATTATGAAAACTGAGAAGTCGGTAGTTCGAAAGGGGTTAGAATTTCGAATATGTGGACAGAAGAAACAAATGACTTACTGGTACTGCACTCACCATAAATTATTCCTGGTGGTAAATTCGACAACGGTTGGCAGTGAACGTAAGTAACCAATAACCGTTCAGCGTATTAATCAAGTCGACATACTTAACAGTTGTGTCTGCTGAACGCACCCAAAGAAATGACTTACGTTGTTATCGGACATTCAACAGCGCCATCTGTTGAAATATGCCGAAATTTAATTTTTCTTCGTTTGTTTTCTTTGTTTTGTCACCTTTACTATGAAACAGTATTTTTTTAAATTATTAATCTACCGAATTGTGTTGTAAAATCGACTGTCCTTTGTTTCTGTTTTTTTTTTTTAACTCTACGTACATATTTTTAATCATTATCTTTTGTTTTCTTGACTGAAATGTTATTTGTTTCACTATTCCTCATTGGATAATTTGCCAATCGTTTTTATTATTTCTTTAATGAAATTTGGAGACTACTTTTTTAATTTTCTTGTATTCAAAATTTCTCCACGTTTTTCCTTTTCTCAATTTTTCACTCAATTGGCTTATCGCTTTTGTTTTCATTTCCAGAAATGTTTCATATTATATCAGTCTATCAATTTAGTCTTTCATTTGTTTTTTCTTCCAATTTAGAAAGGACTTGTCTGCAATTTTCTTTATTTTTACAAATTTTTAATTTAATTTTCCGGATACCATTGCTTTCTTTATTAAAACGTCTTTCTTTATCATTAATTTCTTCTTTTCCTTTAATTTTCACACAAATTGCTTGCTAATGGTTTCTTGTTTTTGTATTTTGTTACATTAATTCTTTCTTTCTTAAATTTGGAAACTAAAACTGTTATATTTTACTTTATTCTAAGATTTTTTCCTTATTTTAAATTGCAATTTACAAGCTTAGAACTTAATAAATCGTTTTAAAAATTACAACTTTTTCCATTATGTTGGTAATGCAGGTAACTTTTAAAAATGACCGGTAACAAATGAATGCTAGGTTTAGGTTACCGGTAACACTGAAAATTTACCGTAAGGTAACGTGTGGTAGAATTAACGACTAACACTAATGTTTACTACTTAAATGTTAATAATAACTTCCATACAGAGCCGTGCGTTAATTTATTTGTTTCTTGTGATTGTTGAATGTGTTTTATTATTTCTAATATCAATTAATATCTGAATATCGCAGACGCAAACCTTCAGTCATTGTTAATTACAGCGTACTACTGAAATTAAGTAATGTCTAATGTCATACTTTTGAAAAAGAATTAAATTTTGTTAGTGATGGTGAGGTGTTTTTTAATTTATTTTATTTTATAATTTATTGCTTGCTTCAATAAACAATTTTCACTACAGTTTTTTCAACATGAAAAGGGGTTTTTCAGTTTTACAGGTTGGCTGCGCTGTTTCCGTTATGGGTCGCATAACTTATTCGTAGAAGAAACGTGGAATATTATTGATAATGATGCTGAAAAAGTGTAAAGTGACTGAAAGAGTTAAATCCGCTACATTGTGCGTTTAGACTTTTGTCTAGATCTTGGACTTTTAGCTCGTGAAGGTTGGCATCGGCCATATTGTCAAATGTTGACAAACGTAAATGTCAGTGTTGATTTATGTCTGTTGAAAATGGACGAGAGGATGCTTGCATATTTACAATCCTTAGCGTGCTTTTATTAAAGTGAACGTAAATATGGTGTGATAGGTTTACGTTAAATCACTAGAAAATATGGATGTACTTCCAGGTAAGCCAGCCTCAATCATGAAAGACTCTTTTTATTTTTAATGTACAGCGGATCAAAGAGAAAACAGCGCAGTATATCTTCAATGCTTGCAACAAATCCTTTGTTTCAGAGGGTGTCAGTGCCCCTGTAAAAAAGGGCCCGGGCCTCTACGAATTCTTGGTGGAAGCCGAGCTGCAACAGTACTTCAGCTACTTTAAGTAAGCCCCGATTTATTTCACGAAACACCTCACGTTACTGACCGTTCTTTTCAGAAACGATTTAAAAATCACGCATCCGTCACAGCTGAAGTTCACGACCGACGCTGATTTAGTAGAATTAGGAATGTCGAAGCCCGAGATGAGGCGCCTCAAGAAGTATTACGAGAAGCACTACCCCAACAATTACTTATCAAAGTTTAAAAGACTGATACTAACGGCAAGGAAGCAGGAGGCGTCCACGCATGATATTCAGCCGAGTGCTAACGAATATATGCCCAATACTAAGTCCCCACGAGTACCCAGTAAACATATTATTCCAGCCTCGAATATATCGGTTAATAAGGAGCTGGGGATGGGGGAGTTTGGTGTGGTTCAACAGGGTGTTTGGTGTAATGAAGGTGAAAGAATACAGGTGAGTTTTACATTAAAAAAAAAATTAACCAATTAAAATTACCTGCCTACAATGAAAGTAGATGTTACAGTAAATAGGTTTTAATTATCTGCTGATGATTACATCAACATCATATAAAAACGTCTTTTAATTCATGTTTCTGCGAAGCTAAATGTTTTGTTATCTTTATTTTTTTTTTTTAATTAACTTTTAAAGTAGACTTCTTCATTTAAGTTCTAATAATAATTTGGCCTCTCCTATTTACACTGATTACAAAGTTAATGTGTATTTGATTGATGTTCTAAAAATACTTTGCTGTAGCAATTTATTAGTTAAGTGCAGTTATTCATTTAATTAGAAAAAAAAGTTTATTGCTGGGTGTTTCATTGAAAATAAGCACACTTTTGATTTCGACCTTTAAACAACTCATCCTTGATAATATTAAAATGTAATAATTACTTTGATAGGTATGCTGCCGTAGACCTAAGTATAATATTGAATCTGTTGATATTTCTGTTTACTTATTTGTGTAACTCAAGATAAGAACTTTTCTGTGGAAATATTTACTTACTGTCTCATCTTGTCCTTTTTTTTTTTACTAACATGTATTATTATTATGAATAAATTTAATTTGTTCTTGATATTTTAATACATGCAAAAAATTTCAACCAACTGACATTTTGCATGAGTTTTATATGCACAAGACGTACTCGAGGAATGTTGCTACAGTGAAACACATCAGTGCAGAATACCAATTGACTAATGAAATTCTAATTATCCATATACTTGGCATTTCAATTAGCAAAATAGCTTGTGATTTAAAGAATCCCCTAAGCAGGGTTGCTACCTACATGTATAGAGAATTAAAAAGAAATGTATTAGAATTTAAGGAAAAAGGGGCCCCCAGATTGATTAAGGTGATGTTAGAATTGAAAAGGGCAAAAATTCTCATCTAAAATGCATTTTCATATTCTTGTTTGTGTTAAAACAAAAAATGGCTTTCATAAATTCATAAAAAAAACTTAAAAAGTGATAATTAATATTATACATAAAAAGAAATATAAAAAGTACTAAATTTAGTGTGAAAATAATAAATGCAGCAACTCTGACTTTGAGGTAAAAGTAAATCGCTCCATCTATTGGGCTTGTTTTTTCTTCTTTACAGAAATCGCCACTAGATGTCAGGTATTTCGTTGGCGATGGTTATAATTTATTTATTTTATTTACTTTACAATTATTTACACAATTTTAGGGTGGGTTTGCAGTAGATTTAATTACAATTTGATTTCTATGGCAACACGAATTTTAAACTCAAGCAAATAGCTAATATTTGATTTTCAGTTGCATCCAGTTCTTCACCTGTACGTGCCAGCATCTTTTATTTTATTTTAAGAAGTTGATTAAGTTACTGGATTTAAATTGCACGAAGGAAATGGATGAAATATAACTGTAAATTAGCTTCAACACTTGCTACAATTCATCACTATTATATTTATTATCAGAGCATAGCACTAGCTCCACCTCTTGGGGCAACTTAGAACTTCTAGTTTCACAGGCTTTCAGTACTTCTGAACAATGATCGGGTGTTTTCATTATTTGGAAAAAAGATAACAAAACATGAGTGAACCTCTTATTTGTTTGTGGTGTTTCTACTAGCTCCACCTTTTGATGCAATTTAGAAGGTGTAGGTAACTTTTATGGATCTTCTAGCGTTTTTGAGCATACCTTCAAAGCATTCACCGTTTTTATATTTTGAAAATGAAATTAAATAAGTAACTATATATTTGCTTTTTTTGAAAGTCAAAATTAAAAATTTAACCCCATCTTTTCGTACACTTCAGAAGTTATGATTTTAACAGTTTTCCTTAATAAATAAATAAAAACAGCATACATTGGCTTTCCATATAAAAAAAATTGTACTTATAACATTAGTGAAGCATTAATTTTCGAAGTTTTTATCAAAATGTGAAATGGTTCTATCTATTGGAGCAATTTATTATTTTTGGTTTCAATTTTACAGCTCAATAATAAACGACGCATTTTTATCAGAGTGTTTTATCAAGACTTGTTATGACTCCATCTATTGGTGAAAATTAAAATTATGGATTCATTTTTAAACTGTAACAATTGTTAATAAAAGACACATTTTTAATTCTAAATTTATTATTGAAATACAGCAAATCTTGTAGTGGCTCCATCTCTCAGTGGAAAAACAGCATCGCTGTTAAAATTTGAAAACGATCATCATCATCATAATTAATACACTACAAAAGGATCAAATTTTGAGATGAAAATTAAAACTTGGATAAGATCCATTTTTTTTTCATTTTGAACTTATTGTGGAACTCTGTATAGCTCCATCTTTCAATAAAAATGTCCAGTTATCGAATGTATTTCTGAAATTTAACGGTGGCGCCATCTTTTGGTATAAATTCGAGTTTATATCATATAATAAAAATTTCGATGCAAATTAAAACATGGTAGCAGCCGTTAATTAAACAATTATTTTAATATCATTTTTCAACTTATCCGTTGAAGTCTTCAAGACATCACTTGTATGCATTTGCATGAAATTTAGCAGTGGTGCCATCTTTTTGCACAAATTAGGATTTATGTTAATACATAATAACGGATGTTTTTTTTTTTTTTAATTTGGCGCCAAGGTTGGCGGTGACAGTTGTTAATTTTGAACGCACCACAATTTTTGACATATCTTTCCGTCGATTGAAATTAAAATTTGTTTTTGCAAATGTTATTTTCTTATTGTCTTTTTTCATTTGCTACAACAGATCACTAGACTTCAGACATTTCGGTGCGTTGCCATGGCTACGCAATGAAAGGGCAATTTTCATTGGTGTTCACCGGGACCATGGCAACGCCCAGAAATGTAGGAAGTCTGCAGATCACTTTCTTGTATTATCCAACTCGAAAACGAGGTTACATATGGCGTAGTGATAAATTCAAATATCAAATTAACAAATGTCATTTTGATGATGGTTTACAAAGAAATTTTCATGGCCAACTTAAAAAAAAAACAATATATATAATAATAATTTTGATGCAGATTAAAACTTGGTAACAGCTGTTAATGATTCAATTATTTTTTTCATTTTTAAGTAACACCTGCAGGTGTATATTTCTGAAATTTAACAGTGGCGGCACCTTTTGGTACAAATTCGAATTTATGTTAATACAGAATATAACCATGATTTTGGTAACAGCAGTTAATCAATTATTTTTTCAGTTTGATCTTATCGGTGACATCCGCAGTGGCTCCATCTTTCAGTAAAAATGAATACTTGTATATATTTTTAAAATTTAACAGTGGCGACGTCTTTTAGTATAAATTAGAATTTCTGTTGATACATAATGTAATATAAATAAATAATTTTGTTACAAATTAAAACTTGGTAATAACAGTTAATCAATTATTTTTTCATTTTAAACTTATCGTTGACGTTGACAGTAGCTCCCTCTTTCGGTAAAAATTAACACTTATTATGTAGGATGTAACCCAGAAATTTCACGGTAGTGCCATCTTTTGGTCCAAATTACTTTAATACATTATATAATAATAATAATTTTGATGCAAATTAAAACTTGTTAACAGCTATCGATGAATCAATAATTTTTCATTTAACAGTGGCGCCATCTTTTGGTACAAATGAGAATTTATGATAATGAACAATGTAATAAGAACTTTTTTGTGGAAATTGAAACTTGATAACAGTCGTTGGTGAATCAATTACTTTTTTCAATTTGAATTTATCGTTGACGTCCGCAGTAGCTCCATCTTTCAGTAAAAATTAACACTTATTATGTAAGTATGTAACACAGAAATTTCACGGTAGCGCCATCTTTTGGTCCAAATTAGATGCAGGGTTAATACATTATACAAAAATAATTTTGATGCAAATTAAAACTTGATGAATCAATAGTTTTTTATTTACTAGTGGCGCCATCTTTTGGTCCAAATTTAAATTTATGGTAATACATAATATATCATTAATTTGATACAAAATAGAAGCTGGTAAAAGTCGTTATTTAATCAATTACTTTTTTATTTTGAACTTATTGTTGATGACCGGAGACGCTGCATCTGTTAGTAAGACTTAACACGTGTATGTAATCCTGAGTTTAACAGCGATACCATCGCAAATTTTGGCTGCAAGTCGACTGGATTGCAATGGAACCCCCGAGCATCCTCTTTATAGCTATTTCAGCTCTAATTGGGACCTCATCAGCAGAAGAGTAGCTCGAGAACTCCTTCGCAATGAGATTTACGCAAAGATAGCGCGTAAAATTGCAGATCAGAAACTAGTCGCGACAGTGTGGCAGTGGTGCCATCTTTTGGTATAAATGATAATTTATGAAAAAAATAAGAACTTTATGAAAAAAATTAAGTACTTTTCGGTGTAAATTAAAACTTGATGACAGCCGTTGGTGATTTTTTCATTCATAGCACCTCCATCTCAGTAAAAGTAATACGTGTATGTAGTTCTGCAATTCAACAGTAGCGCCATCTTTTGATACAAATTAGAATTAAAAGTGCAAGTTGGAATTTGTATTAATATTTAATTTGCTTACAAATGGCAATTAATAATAAATTTTGGATTTCTATTGAGTTTAGAGTGACTCCATTTTTAATTTTGTTATATTTGTGGGCCTTTTTTTTCGTAAGTTTTACTGTGGCTCCATCTCTCTTAAAATTGTTGAACACGATTTTGTATTTTCAAATATATTGCAATTCTGCAATTAAATTTTGAAAATAATCATTTTCGTGCAGTCCTATATACTTTATATTCTTTAATAAATAGTTTTTTCTTTGTGTTTAAAGCAGAACATGAATTAATTACTTTTATGAAAAGTAAAATCATTAAAATTAGGTGATGCTTGTAAGCGTCGCCAAGAACCTTGATTTTTTTAAAATATTTTGCTACGATAACTTCTTCTTCAGAAATAATCTGAAGGAGTCTTTAGGAAAACAACATTTGAACAATGACCATATATTCTTTTAGGTAGCTATAAAGTGTTTGACCCGTGAGAGAATGCAGACCAATACCATCGAGTTCTTAAAAGAAGCCGCTATCATGCATTCGATAGATCACGAGCATATCGTACGATTATTTGGCGTGGTGTTAGACACAGGCAGCCTCATGCTCGTCACAGAACTGGCTCCATTACGTTCCCTTCTGGAGTGTTTGAAAGAGCCATCTCTGCGTTCTAGTTTTTCCGTACTTACTTTGTGTGATTTTGCCGTACAAATATGTGATGGCATGCAGTATCTAGAATCAAAGCGTCTTATTCACAGGTAAGTTTTTTTTCGTTAAGAAAAATTTTTACTGAATAATAAAATTTTAGGGACCTTGCTGCAAGGAACATTTTAGTATTCTCGAAGAACAAGGTAAAAATCTCCGACTTTGGTTTAAGTCGTGCCTTAGGACAGGGCAAAGATTACTACCAAACGAACTTCAACGTGAATCTCAAGCTCCCGATAGCCTGGTGCGCGCCTGAATGTATCAGTTACTTAAGGTTTACTTCTGCGAGTGATGTATGGGCTTACGGTGTGACCTTGTGGGAAATGTTTTCATACGGTTTTCAACCTTGGGCTGCTTTAACCGGCCAGCAAATCCTCGAGGCAATCGATGAGCCGAATTACCAGCGTTTAGAACCACCCGACTGTTGCCCTCAAGATTACTATCAATTGATGCTAGATTGTTGGCGGCATGAAGCAGTCACTAGACCGAGGTTTTGTGATATTGCAACGAGGTTAGTCGATTGTAGGCCCGAACAAGTTCAAGCAAAGATTTCACCTGTGGATGGGCCCCATTTGTTGCCCATACGAGTTGGGGATATCATTACCGTACTTGATAAAACGTAAGTGCAATCGAAAATTTCGTTTGTATACTAAAATATAAATTGCAGATCGCATGTACCATTATGGAAAGGCGTAACAGCAAGTGGTAAAACTGGCCTGTTCGATCCTATCGGTGTAGTTGCTTATCTGGGCAGTGATCTTCCAACATCTACATTTTTACGAAGCGATTCAACCCGTACTTCTGCCAGGAGGAAGCTGAAGAGTGAGATGATAAGTGCCCCGCAGGGTGATTTTAAACATACAGGACATGTCGGACTTGACGGTGCATACTTCGGTGATCTAAGTTTTTTAAGTGGTGCAAAAGTCGATGTAAGTTTTTTTTTTCTGTAATTTAAATTCGAATTTTGCCCCAATTGTTTTTAGTACGGAAGAATACCTACGCAAATCGTTGCACCGTACAGGCCCCAAGAAGATTTGGAAGCCGCACCTTTACTCGAAGACCACGTGGCTCTTCCCCCAGTTCCCGTCACGGATCATGAGTATCACGAAATAAGCGATGATGAAACGAACAGCCCCAATTTAGATTTGGGGCCTTCTCTGATGGCCGAGATGGAGCCGATGATTAATTCGTTGGGCCAGCCCCCGCCTTCACCGGCCGATCATGAAGGTTCAAACAAAAGCAATGAGCTGCGAGAGCGAATGAACAAGCCTCATAAGCAGGCGGACGTTAAGCCTATTAGTTATCATGATGAGAAGACTTTGGAAATGGCTATTGCCTTGGCGAACAAATTCAGTACTAAATCAATGGGGGCTCCAACCCCAACTACACCCGTGTCTCCGAATAAGCGGAAGTTCAGTTTTCGCTTTCCCTCAGTCACTGATCATGAGAAGCCGGCAGAGAGGAGGAACTTTTCTGAGGAGGCGCAGTCGACACCTGACTTGCAGGTTAGTTGTATTCCGTTCTTTTGGGGAAATAAGTTACTTTCACAACAAATTGTTTATTAAATTAGATGAAACTACGCTTTGGTGGTTCATTTATTAGTTTCATTATTATTAGAACACTGTCGTTCTTTGCATTTTTACGTTTATTTCCTTTTTTTTTTTTTTGCTTGTCAAGAAGTAGTTGGTCTTAGTACATTTATTTAAATTCTGTCTTCGTTCTTTATTCATTTTTCGTTATTTCTTTATTATTTGATATGAAAGTATCAATTAACTAATTTTTTAAATATTTTTGGTTTGCATCACTTCACTATTGATAATTATTTTTTTTTTATTTAATTGCCTGCCTTTTAGATCCTGGTATTTATGGTTACATCGGTTTTTTCTTGTCAACAAATTTCAATTCAATCGTTTTTTCAACCGGAAGCCATTCAATTAATATTTCTTTTCTTAATTCAATTGTCAGTTTTGTAAACTCCATTATTTGTGATTAACAGGATTGTTAACAATTAATTTTCAATTGTCTTCTTGTTTGTTAACTAATTTCAATTTGATCACCATTTGAAAAAGCTTGTTTCAGTTTAGACATTGAATTTCATTCTCTCGTCTATTTGCGACTATTTTAAACTGACCGTCACTTTTTCGGTCAGTTTGTTTATTTATTTATTTTTTTCATTTTTGCACGTCAAGATCCTGCCCAACGTCGATTGTCTTTTGTTTAACCTCAGATGTCAATCATTCTTCCCGCCTTCATGTTATTCTCTTGCTTTCATGATTTTTTTTGTTAATTATCGTTGCTGATGAATAAATTTCTTTTTAAAAATGTTTCCTGCCCAAAATTGATCGTCTTTTGTTTATTTTTCCACATTAAGGTCCTGCCCAACTCGATTGTCTTTTGTTTAACCTCAGATGCCAATCATTTCTTTTTAAAAATGTTTCCTGCCCAAAATGGATCGTCTTTTGTTTAATTTTTCCACATTAAGATCCTGCCCAACATAGATTGTCTTTTGTTTAACCTCAGATGCCAATCATTTCTTTTTAAAAATGTTTCCTGCCCAAAATTGATCGTCTTTTGTTTAATTTTTCCACATTAAGATCCTGCCCAACATCGATTGTCTTTTGTTTAACCTCAGATGCCAATCATTTCTTTTTAAAAATGTTTCCTGCCCAAAATTGATCGTCTTTTGTTTAATTTTTCCACATTAAGATCCTGCCCAACATCGATTGCCTTTTGTTTAACCTCAGATGTCAATCATTCTTTCTGTCTTCATATTATTCTCTTGCTTTCATGAATTTTTTTGTTTGCTATCCTTGTTGATGAATAAATTTATTTTAAAAAAATTTTCCACGTTAAGATCCTGCCTAAAATCCATCGTCTTTTGTTTAATTTTGTTTAAATTTTCCACGTTAAGATCCTCCCAAAATCGATCGTCTTTTGTTTAAAATTTCCACGTTAAGATCCTGCCCAAAATCCTTCGTCTTTAGTCTCATATGTCATTCATTCGCCATGTCATCGTGTCATCCTTTCTTTGATGATTTATTTTTCTTTTACTGTCGCTTCTGATGAATAAATTTGTTTGAATTTTCAGATTGAATTTCAAACTCTCATTCATTTATTTTCATCTACTTACTTTCGCTTCGTTTCTTGATATCCGTTGATTGGTTTCGCTCAGAATCGATAACCTTTTGTTTTTCATTCAAGATGTCATTCATTCTTTGTTGATGTTTTTTTTTCTTTTATCATCGCTGATGATGAGTAAATTTGCTTTGATTTTTTTTTGGCACTCGGAAGTTTTTCTTCAATTCTTCTTTATTAGAGCTCGTTCCGTTTGATTTTTCGTTATTTTTATTTTTTCATCGAATCTTTTCGATTAGTTTTGCTCAAAATCGATCATCTTTTGTTTCTTGTCATTTATCAGCATCTTAGGTCGCGACATCTTGCGGTCGAATTCCGACTTAAAATTTTTGTTCCAAAATCGGCCGGAAAATGTTGCGACCTAAGATGCTGCTAAGATGAGTAAATTTGCTTTGTTTTTTTTTGGACGCGGGGAAGTTTTCTTTTAATACTCTTTATTAGAGTTTGTTGCGTTTGATTTTTCGTTATTTTTACGAGTGATTTCGATTGGTATTGCTCAAAATTGATCGTCTTTTGTTTCTCGGAGATGTCAGTGTCATTTATCGGCATTTTTGGTCGCGACATCTTGCGGTCGAATTCCGTCTTAAAATTTTAGTTCGAAAATCACTGTTGTTTAATAATTTTATGGTGAATTTGTTTGTTTTTATTTTTGCTTCTCATTTTTCAAGCGCATTCAAATTTTATTTTTATTGTTACATTTCTACTTGAAATTTCTTGATTGGTTGATTGGTTTCACCCAAAATATCATTCACTCTTTGACGATGTTTTTCACTTTTACAGTCATCGTTGATGATGAATAAATTTGCTTTGTTTTATTTTTTGGCACGGGGAAGTCATTTCGATTAGTATTGCTCAGAGTCAATCATCTTTTGTTTCTCAGAGATGTCAATGTGTCATTTATCAGCATTTTAGGTCGCGACATCTTGCGCTCGAATTCCGACTTAAAATTTTAATTCAAAAATCGGCCGTAAGATGTCGCGACTTACATTGTTGTTTAATGATTTTGAAGTGGATTTTGTTTGTTTTCATTTTTATTTCTCATTTTTCAAACGCATTCAAATTTTATTTTTATTGTTACATTTCTACTTGAAATTTCTTGACATCTGCTGATCGATAGCCTTTTGTTTCATCCAAGATGTCATTCATTCTTTGATGTTTTTCACTTTTACGGTCGAATTCCGACTTAAGATTTTAGTTTAAAACTCAGCCGTAGGATGTCGCGCCTTACACTGTTGCTTAATAATTTTATGTTGAATTTGTTTGTTTTTATTTTTGTTAAAACAATTTAATTTGCAATATGAAATAAAAATAATAATTGTTGTGAATGTGGCTTAACATCATAGAGTAAGGAATACATAGAGTGCCTTTGCTTAAACTGTAACTTGCAGAAAAGGTAAACAAAAGAGAAAATTGTAAGTTGGGAATATTTTACACAAAAGAAAACAAAACAGTTTTGCATGTGTGAATGTTTTCTTAAACAATTTTGGGATCTGTTTCAGAATTACATAGTTCCATTTGCACATCCGACAGAAACTTCATGTTTCAATTGAATACTTTCATCTAATTTTTTTTTTTTTAAATAAAGCACCGCACTCCATCAATTCTTTACTCTATGCTTAAAACATTCGAATAACTGCCAAAAAGCTAACTTTCATTTAACCTTTATTTTTTTTCTTACCACCCCATTTTTTATTTGTCATTTTATTTCGTTGAACATGTTTTAATTTGCGTTACGTTAATTTTTGCCAACTTTTTTTTGATTTAAAACGAAACCCACATATTTGTGCGCAGCAACGCCTGCGGTGTTCTCTAACATCATTAGACGATTACTCCACCCAGAGCATTCGCATCCCCTTGTGGGACAAAGCCTCCGCCGAGTTTTGCTTTGCGAAATCGCGCGAGTTACTGTCGAAACCGTTTCCCGTCCAGAAAGGCTCGTACAATTCCTGCAGGAATTTGAACGCTTTCTCCAACGACTTCGATGTCACCAACCATCAGATGGTGATCGAGGCTCAGTTTCACAAGATGTCGATTGGGGCATCGTACTGCGAGAATGTCCTCCAGTATCGAGATCACACCCTTACCAAGTCTGAGAATATGTCACGCAAGACTTACGCCAGCAGGTTCCAACGCAATTTCCTGCATGAAGTCCGCCCTCCACCCCCGTCGCCCTTTAACGTACGCAGTGGAAAAATCTGCGATGACAGACAATCATTCCACGATTATAACCAGCCTTACACCCCGATTGAAACCTACGACAACGTGTTTGTGTATGATGATCATACCTATGTGAATAAAGTGGATGAGACCAACCGACCAAGAGCCTTGAGTTTCTCCGACTCACAAGAAATAATCCCCAGGAAGAACACGAGGACCATAAGGGACCGTAACAGACGACGTCAGTCTTACAACCCTCGTGCTTATGCTGATTCCAGCTCGAGTGAGTCGGATTGCATCAGCGTTGGGTCAGTCGACTTGGACTTTCGCAGGCGTAAGAGGAACACCCGGTTGACCTCATCCAACACCAGTATTCGCTCGGAGATCGGTTTGAGGCCAAGGAATAAACTGCACTTTCTTAAACCCGATTCGATTAATAAAGTGCATGGGAGATCGCCCCCACCTTGTAGCAATGTCCTCAGTGGATTGAGCCCCACTTCGGTCTCACGTGTTCCACATAAAGCGTGCACTTCAAGCGATTCCAGCCTTTAATTTAGGATTTGTTGTAAATGTGGCAGTTTCAAATGATCGAGGATGAAGTGCATGAGAGAAAGAGAGTTTTTTTTTTTAAGTGTGTGTTTTCTAAAGGGATGAAGGTAGTTAATTACTCCAGACGTATAGGGAGTGCAATTATGTTTATTAGTATAGTCTTGTAAATGAGAATTTCAAATTAGTAGTTCCTTTTATGTATGATAAAAAAGAAATTTAATTTGAGTTGAGTGACTCAATTTACTTAATTTTTTTTCATTAGGGATAAATAGATTATATCAGCATATGAAGTTAAAACTTGTATACTGTAATATGTTAAGATTTTGTAACCCTTATGCATAAGCTATTATTATAAGCGACAAAACTAAAAGAAAAAAAAAACAATCACTTTAGAACACCAGTTTAAAAGTCGATGATTTATCGAATTTATTTTTTTTTAATTAAATAGTTTCGTTTAATGTATTGAATATCATAATGTGAAAGTGTGTTAGGTTTTCCACTGAGAAATAATAAATAATACAAATATTAGTGCATTGGCACTGTGTTGATGTGCTAGGATCTCTTTCGTAAATTTATTTAAAAAAATTTAATATTTATTAAGATAATTTGAGTCCAAACGAAGATTCTCTTAATTTCGAGAATAGGTGTCTTAATTGATCCAAATGTTCAAAGTGAAATCGTTCTAATTCTGAACATTTGGACCAACTAGGACATCTACTTGTTTACATATCAGTATAATTCGGAATCCGAACGAATATTCACCTGTTGCTCGGTTCAGGTGTCCTGGTTGGTCCAAATGTTCAAAATTAGAACAACATTTGGATCGCCCCATCCTTGAAGAGAATTGAGGAGCAGCAAGTGAATATTTGTTTGGTTACGAATTATGTTTAATACGTAAACAAGTCGAGAAATTAGACCTGAGTGGTCCAAATGTTCAGAATTATAGAACAATGTCACTCTGAACATTTGGACCAACCAGAACATCTGCTCTAGAACTTAAGGGAACCAAGCAATAGGCGAATACAATCATTTGGATTGAGTGAACAAACAAAAGTGAATAATTCTGCCGCTCTGTTCTTTTAAGTTCTAGAATAGGTGCCCTGGTTGGCATTTGAACTACTCAGGATATCTATTTTCTCTCTAACTTATTGTTACACATTAACGTAGTTCAAGTTCAAACGAATATTCACCTGCTGCTCAATTCTCTTAAGTTCAAAGTTAAAGAATAGGTGTCTTGGTTGCTCCAAATGTTTACAATGAAATAATTCTGAACATTTGAACTAACCAGAAGATATATTCTTTCGAACTTGTTAAAAACGAATAGCCACCTGCTGTTCAATTCTCTTCAGTGGGTGTCCTGGTTGTTCAGAATGAAATTGCTCAAAATTCGATCATTTGGACCAACCTGAACATCTATTCTTGAACTTAAGAAAACTGAGCAGCAGGTGATTATATTCATTTGGATTCCGAATTATGTTTATGGCGTAATATGTTCAAAAAATAGTTGCCTTAGTTGGTCCAAATGATCAGAATGAACAAACAAAAGTGAATAATTTTGCTGCTCTGTTCTTTTGAGTTCGAGAATAAGTGTCCTGGTTGAGATGTGAACTAATCAGGACATCTGTTTTCTCTCTAACTTGTTATACATTAACATAGTTCGAGTTCAAACGAACATCCACCTGCTGCTCAATTCTCTTAAGTTCAAGAATAGGTGTCCTGGTTGCTCCAAATATTTACAATGAAATAATTCTGAACATTTGAACTAACCAGAAGATCTATTCTTTCGAACTTCTTAAAAACGTATATTGACCTGCTGTTCAATTCTCTTCAGTGGGTGTCCTGGTTGTTCACAATGAAATTGCTCTAAATTGGAACATTTGGACCAACCAGAACATCTATTCTCGAACTTAAGAGCACTAAACAGCAGGTGAATATATTCATTTGGATTCCGAATTATGTTTATGGCATAATATGTTCAAAAAGTAGTTACCCAAATGATCAGAATGTACAAACAAAAGTAAATAATTCTGCTGCTCTGTTCTTTTAAGTTCGAGAATGGGTGTCCTGGTTGCTCCAAATGTTTAAAATGAAATAATTCTGAACATTTGAACTAATCAGAACGTTTATTTTTTCGAATTTGTAAAAACTTAACGTAGACAATCGTTGGACTGCACCGATACATTGTCGTAGTTGAAGGAAAACTCGATAAGACCTGGGCAGCTCATAAGCCTCTTGATGAGGCTTAGCAACTAAAAGCACCAAAAGCCCTCTATCTACAGATATAGAGGAAGAGGTTGAGGAATTCATTAAGAAAACTCTAACCAAATGATCGAGCAGGCGATAAGGCTTTTGACCTCTGAACATTTCATCCATAATCTCACCCTTGGATGAGGCTCAGAAACTAAAAGCTTACCATGACCTACCTGTAGATGCAGATATTTCATTCAGATTTGATCAGGCGAGGATACCAGGAAATGTCACTCGATAAGGACATCTTCAAAAACCCTTTGATGAGGCTTAGAAACCTTACCCTTCTTTACCTACAGATACAGAAGGAGAGGCTGCAGCCTAATGCAGAAAAGGAAACCAGATCACACAGTTATGTCGATAAGGCCCTTGCCTTCCGGATGCCTACCTATCTACCTCTACCTGTAGACCTAGAAGGAGAGGTTGCAGACATTATTGAGGCGCTGAGTCAAACGAGAAAATCAGATGATCCAACAAGTTGATAAGGCTATTGCTGTTGATAATTCATAAACCCTTGATAAGGCTTACAAACTTAAAGCTCTCGCAGTCTTACCACCTTTTATCTACAGATACGTTCATAGAGGGACAGGAAGCAGACTTCGTTAAGATTGAGCCAGACCAGGAAAGCTCGTGTTGATAAGGCTATTGTCCTCTGGAAACACTTTGATAAAGCCTAGAAACTAAAAGCTATACACACAGGTGCAGGGAGAGGCAGTAGATTTCATTCAAACTGAGTCAGACAAGGATTTTGTAAGCAAAGCTCAACTTGATAAGGTCTTTCGAACACCTCATAGACCCTTTTATGAGGTGTATAAATTAAAAGCTCTTGAAGATTCTACGCTATTTGCCCACGGATGTAGAGGAAGTATCTGCAGACTTCATTGAGATTGAGGCAGATGATCGAGTAAGGAAATTCACGTTGATAAGGCTACTGTTCCCTGAATCTTATAAACTCTTTGCAACTAAAAGCTCTACCTACATATTTAAAGAGAGAGAGAGAGAGAGAGGCTGCAGACTTTATTCAGATTGGGTCAGACAAGAAAACCAAATGCAAACTCAAGTCGCTAAGGAATCTCCAAATCACGTGATAAAACTTAGAGATTGAAGCTCTACAGCCTCTGTCTAGAGGTAGAGGCTACAGCCTTTAGCCAAATAATCGAGTAAGGAAAGCTTGCGTCGATAAGACTAGTGCCCCTGAGCAATTCAAAAACTCTTTGATTTGTCTTAGAAGCTCTGGAAGTCCTCTACCTATAGATATAGAAGGAAATTCAGATTGCATATTAGGAAACCACATGACCTAGTAAGGAAAGCTCAACGTGATGAGGCTATTGGCTTCTGAAGGTCTCATGAACTCTTATGAGGTGCATAAATAAAAAGCTCTACAGATGTAGAGAAAAAACAACTGCAGATTTCATTGAGACTAAGTCAGACGATGATCGAGTAAAGAAACCTCACGTCTGGAATCTCATAAACTAAGCTTAGAAACCAAAAGCTCTACCTACAGATTTTAAAAGAGAGACAGGTTTCAGACTTCATTCAGACTGAGCTAGACAAGAAAACCAAATGACCTACCCAGTAAGACAAGCTCAAGTTGATAAGACTTCTCCAAACCCTGCGATAAGGCTCAGAAATTAAAGGCTCTTGAAGCTTCTACGTCTTCTTTGTAGAGGGAGAGGCTACAGCCTTTGGCCAGATAATTTAACAAGGAAAGCTCACGTCGATAAGACTATTGCCCCCAAAACTAATATTCACCTGCTGTTCAATTCTCTTCAGTGGGTGTCCTGGCTGTTCAGAGTGAAATTGTTCTAAATCGGAACGTTTGGACCATCCAGAACATCTACTCTCGAACTTAAGAGAACTAAGCAGCGGGTGAAAATATTCATTTGGGTTCCGAATTATGTTTATGGCGAATATGTTCAAAAAATAGTTGCCTTGGTTGGTCCAAATGATCAGAATGAACAAACAAACGTGAATAATTCTGCAACTCTGTTCTTTTAAGTTCGTGGCTGCTCCAAATGTTTACAATGAAATAATTTTGAACATTTGAACTAACCAGAACATCTATTTTTTCCAACTTATTAGAAACGAATATTCACTTGTTCAATTCTCTTCAGTATGAAAGTAGGTGTCCTGGTTGGTCCAAATGTTCATAATTAGAACAATTTTACTCGGCGAAAGTAGCAGGGGCGCATTTTTCTTTTAGTTTCTGGTTTTTGTTCAATAAACTTATTTTTTATTGGGGGAGAGGGGTATAAGGGCGCCAACTTAAAGTATCGCACACAGGCCTTACAGACTGAAACATGTAAACTGTAATTGCCTCTGTTCAAGGGGAAGGATGCAAATATTTGTATTATTCTTCAGTGTAAAATTACTTGAAACTTGGGCCTTTCAGCTCTTTATAATTAGAATTAAATTACAAACAAAATGGCAGAAAATTTATTTGGAGTTGGAAAAGGCTAAAGTTGGTGTGCTTGAAGGACCGTCACCAAAAATCAATTTTTGCATATCTTGTACCATAATATCATAAAACATGAAACTCGTAAATAAAACTCCAATTGCATTTACTTTTGAATATTTTACTTGCTTTACAAAAAGAAAAAACTATTATTCTCCACTTGATTGACACGCTCACAAATATGTGGGACCCTGTAATTTACGCCTTCTTTTGTTTAACACATCAAATTAATATTTTCAGTTGATTTTTTGATTTTAATTTCTCCTCTCCTCTCCCCAATTTGTTTTACAGTCTAAAGTTACAGAAGGAGCCCAGCGCGCTTACCAGAGCCTAGTGGAGAACCCCTCGGATATAACACAGGTTTCCCTGTCGGTGAGTACCCAGAAGGCCAGACTTTGACTTTTCATGTTACAGTTAATGCCCGTCAATAATCCGCTGAGGATGTTAAAATCAGGCCAGTTCCCCGTGCCCAAGCCCAGAATGAGAACGGCCACTCTGCCCAACATTAACAGCAAAGCAGAGCCGAAGCCTGCATCGTTGGAAAGCACGGATGGAAATAAATCAGGTAAAATTTGTATTTCTTGAGCTACATTAAATTATTTAGCTAAACTATCCGAGGCAGATTCCAACTTAGAGCTTCCAAAATATCAAGATCCTCAGCAGACTGTGAATTACTACTCATCCGGAAACTTAGTTGAAGACGCAAAAGATCAAGAACCCCCAGAAAAAACCGACGAAAACCCAATACCCTTACCACCTAGAGATCGTAATAAACCCCTCCTGACATCAAAGCCGAGGCACACTAGAAAACACCCCCTGATAATTCCACCTTCGAGCCTGCAAACGACTCTGAACAAATTCTCAATCCCTACGCCCCCATCTACGGCTGCGGATCCATTCCATTCTCCCCCGGAACCAATCTACACCAACTGCGAGGAAGGTAGAGGTTATGATTTTGATGCGCACATTGAGTCAAACATGGCTGTACTAGATGAAATTCCCCCAGACCACGATTGCGTCGACTCTACATCGGATAATCTCATAAATTTAACGACCGAGGAAAACATTCAAGCTCATCATGTCAGCTGTGAGGACTTGCTGGAGTTCGCAGACACGAAGCCAACCTCGAAAGCCAGAGGGAACGATTCGGATCACGTTCGAATCTTGAGGAAGATTTTCGGTGATACGGTAAGTCTTTGCCAAATATTTTTTTGGCAGCGCAATCTAATTGAAACAAACAGGTTCCAATGGAGACTTACAAGCAGACACTCGAGCACACGAAATGGAACGCATTAGAGGCCATCAAGATCATCAAATTGCAGAACGTCGTGCCAGGGGTGGACTTGGTTACGTGCTCGATGGCTTTGGAAAGTACTTCTTGGAACGTAACTAAAGCGGCACAGTGGATTCTTCAGCAGGACGGTGAAATTATGCAAGTATAATGTAGTCCTAGTTACCAACATCGTGTAATTTAAACAAAAAAAAAATTATTTATTAAGCCTTGCCAGTCATGGTTATTAATTATGTATTAGTAATTAATTTTTCGTGTTTATTTATTATAACATTTATTACAATAATAAAAGTTAAATTTCACAGTTTTATTTACGTGGTATCTAATCGATGGTAAACATTGTTTATATTTATGAAAGGGAGGAGTTTGATTAAATATCAAACGCTGTAAACAAAAATTATACTTATTAATAAATAAAATAAAATATTTTGCACAAAATAAATACAATTATTGAGGAAGGGTTTCATGTCATCATTTTTTTAATTTTCTCTACTAGAACGTTATGAGTAATTTAATAAAATTACGTCGGGAAGACTAGATTGTGCCGGACCTACAATCAGTCGTTTGTTGCAAACACAATAGATTTTGCATTTACTTTGTGCACACTTGCCTGACATTAGTTGAAATAAAATTATGTTAATACTGGCATATAATACTTATGTTATTGTGCTTTGATTAAATAACATACAGTAAGAGCAAAATATATCGTAAGTCCTTTCCGGTTATTAAAGATGACATTCTGGCAACAAAAAGGCCGAGACATTCTGGCTATAATCACAATGCTTACTGGGATTTGACAAGTTCTTGAATTACTTCGTCTTTTGCATGATTATACTCATTACTTGTCAAATCATATGATTACTTTTTTTTAAGTTAATTAATAATTAGTGACTGGATTTTATGTAAAATATCTTTGTTTAATTTTCAAGATTGTAAAGATTGTTTCTTTTCATTTCATTAGATATAGAGTCAAATAAATAGTATTTCTAAAGATATAAAAAGATTTTTTCTTTAATATTCTTTTCATTTCATAAGACATGGCGTCAAATAACTCTATTTCTAATGAAATGAAAAGATATATTTAAAAAATCTTTACAAGGAAGGTATTTTACCTAAAATCTGGTCTCTATTAATAAATAAATAAACTCCGTACATGATTGTATATACAAGTTTCATACGTTCTATGGTTTTATTCGATAACCCTGTATAAACGGCAGGCCGGTTCCGACTTCCTGTTGGTAATCGCAATACTGTTGGCCAAAGAAGTTCAAGAGAGTCATCTCCTCGATGTTTATCCTCTCTTTGAAGAAGTGCCAGCTCGCAAAAGTGTAAGCCACCAGACAGATGGGGTTCAATAGAATAACCTAAACAAAAAATATTTGTACTCATCGAGAGCTTCAGTTGATCAGTGTTCATGGTGATAGAAAAGTCTCACTTTTTATCTCTTTTATTTAATTATTACAAATCAATTTCTTTACTTTCTAGTTAGAGTAGGCTATGATTTTAATGTTTTTTCTCCTAAAGGTTTGTAGCATTGACTGCTGTTCGATTGCGTGTAGCCAACTTTATAAAAAAAAAGTCACAGCTTACTTTAATCAGCAATTCAATTGAATTTGAAGACAAGGGAGAAATACATGATAAGAAGAAAACAATAACTCAAGAATTGGAATGAAGCTAAAGCAGTCAAAAAAAAAAACTTTAGATCAAACTCACTGATAAGTTGGGATAAATAGTTTATTTAGCGGAAAATATTACCTGCGTTCCTATCGACCAATAAAACCATCCGACGTAACTGGGATGCCTTGATAAATGGTAGACACCGTGAGTCACTAACACGTGGTCATCGGCTTTCTCACACTGGACCTAAAAATACAAACTGAAGTTACGCTTTAACACCCAATATTCTTCGCTGAAATTACTTGCCAGGTGGTTAAAATTCGAGCTTGCCGTGAACATGGCAAGTTTCCTCAGGGTTTCACCCCCAATGCACATCATGAGTCCTATATTCGACACCCATTCGATAGATTTCATACCTTAAACGCAACGCTTGTATTAAAACACCTAATTTAATTAGATTCCTTGATAATAACAAGTGATAAATCAACTGAACCAATTTAAAATCATTCACAAAGGCTACGGAATTGAAAGCATACTTGTCAAAATCTTCTGAGTTTAGCTTGCGACATGACTTTTTAATTCCATGGCCATCTGAGGATGTACCATATAGATTATAGGTTTGTTCGTTTGTTTTGCACTTTCTACACTTTTAACTCATTAATGGTGGATTTAACAAACGTTACTTAAATTTAATCATGGGTTAAAAGTAAACGTTGCTATGGTTACATGTGCTGAATGATTATTCTTAAGCAATGATTAAGTTTAATTGACTTTTGTGAAACCCAGTATTATTCTACTTTTCTCACTCCTACTTACTATTATTATATTATATATATCTCACTCTCTCAGATTCAGTTGGTGCAAAAAGTGTAGAAAAGTGCAGAACAAAAGAACAGACCTAATATTACCAACTTACTTGGAAAAAAATAAAACTCCAATAAGAATTCCAACCAGGAAGTAAAAGCTGCCACCGCATACTCTCGGCTATGGTTGAGAACGAAGGAATCAGTTGAAACTAGTTTAGGTTGAATTAGGGCTATGGATAGAAATTCTGTGTAATGAAACATCGCCATTACGCACATGTAAGTTCCGAATATGTGCAAATTGTTCAGGCCATACACTCTAAGGAATAAGCCGACTGCAAAAATGTAGCCCAGGAATATTGCACGTATTGCTATCTGGAATTACAATTTTTTTATTTAACCAAGCGGGTATAAAAAATAAAATATTGTCAGAGAATTAAAATGAAAAGCCTGTAGAATCCACCAATGAAGTTTTGAGGTTCTCTAAAGTAAAGAGATCGTGTTTAATGATGATCAAGTGATTCAAAGAAATAATATTAATAATACATAATATGTTTACCTGGTAATTTGAGTTTCGATAAACACACCTGGCGATCACATTTACGCTTACGTAATACAAGAGAGGCCCCAAAATGAACCCCCCGTATATCTCCTGCAGAAACTTATAGGTTATGTTATGTGTAAATAACGCAGTGAAACTTAAGAACGTGCCGAGGAAGCAATACAACGAAAGTTTCGCTTCGTAACAGACCATTTTAACTTTAAAATTGAGATATTCTCTCAAAAATGAACGGTGACACCCGCACAAGACATTTTAGCAGCGCTGCCAACTATCGAAAATTTCTCGAGCGATTTTTTTTTATTCGGCTTAATACAGGAAGATCGAAATTGATTGTCATGATCCTACGCTACTTTCCGTGAGCGTGATGTCAATATTTACATCTATCACATGAGGGTTAGAACGAAAAGCTGTATCGTGCATAGAACATTCATTCCAAACCTAACCTAATTAATAAATAACATAATTATTGTTTAATCAGAGTTTCTATCATCTATTAGATTAAAAATCTTGTTATTAAATTGGCAACACTGCCATGATCAAGCGGTACAGAATTTAGCACCAACTTTTGAAAATAATCTAGGGCGCGGGAAATTCACACGCCATTCAATTATTTCTTTCCTCAAAACAGGAAATGGATGACACATTACAAGTTACTCTAATTGCTCGTCATTGTATCTATCAATAAAGAAAAGAAATACGTCAAAGTAGAGATAGTTTAACAATAATTTGCGAGTAATAGCACAGCGATAGGACCTGGGCATTGTTGTCATAACCTTATTACTGACGTGTTAACCTATGTTACACGTAATTAACAATTTAATCTGCTTTATCTATTTAAACAACAATAACAATGCTTAACCAAACAAGTTATTGAAATGTAGTTTTATCTTGCATCTCACTCTCATAGTGTCATCACATTTTCTCTTTCCACCGTATTCCAATATTATTATATATATCATTACACGAATGGAGAGTGCGGTGAGTAGGTGTAATAAGTTTTGATGGGTTGACGCGATCGTGTGGCGTGTGCACAGTTTCGAACTTTGTTTATAATTTATTTCGTCAGTGAATTAAGCGCTACTCTTTGCTAACAGTAAGTTCTTTGATTTCCAACAGTGACACGTACGTGAGAAAAACATTAACGAGTGTACTTATCATCATCATCATCCTCATCCTCCCACTTTCATCGTCGGACTTATACAGAGAAATCAATACGAAACTTTATTTTTAGCAAGTGACTTAAACCGCGTACGTAACCTCCCACAAATGTTCTCTTCTATTTTTAATATTAAGAAAATCCGCTTACGTTGCCCTTAGTGTAGTAAACGTGCGTGCTGTGAATAAATTAATTTTCAAGTTGGAGGACGCGCGCGTTATTTAATTTAAATCGGAAGCTGTCGTCGAGGTGATAGAATTATTTGGTCGGGTGGTTACCAGTGTCAAATAAAAACAGTTGCTATCGACGGAAAAAGGTGCGTGCGGCGATTTTATGTATTTTATTCACGCAATTCTCTACCGTTATGAGATTTAATACAGTTAATTTATGAAGGCGTGTAATTTATGAACAGGAAAATTTGAGAATTAGTGCTGACCCAATTATATTTGGCAGTGATGCCTGTTGTTCGAATGTTTTCAAAGTTGGGAAGCGACGCGCCAAATGATGCCTCGTGCAGTTGGCAACACGTTAGATTTTCCGAAAAAAATGCAAATTTGATTTCCTTTCTCAATTTGGTCAATTTAAAACGGCCTGAAGAATAATCGATATTGTATTGTAATAACTAAAATGATAAGTCTAAGGCGCGACATCTTACAATCGCTTTTTGACCTAACATTGCAACAAAAATTTTTATGTAACAGTTATGATTAATTGCGAGGTCATGAATATGTAATTTTGGTTTTTCCCGTACAAGTTATTACAGGACGTATCGATTTGTCTTAATATATTGATTGTTTAAAAAAATTTTTGAGGTTAGGGAATTTTGTTCGAATTTTTTTTTGACAGGGTTGCCAGATTTGGCGCCATTTGGATGGTTTTTGATCAAAATTTGGCGACTAGAAAATTTTGCTTTCTGCGACTAAAAGTTTTCTATTATCCTAATTGCCAAAAGTCGGTGATTTTAATCGCCAAAGCAAAAACATTGTCGCCAAACCTGGCAACACTGGATACCGTAAAATGCGGTTAGTTTGAAAAGATGGTCATGAATATGAATAGAGCGATTGCAAGTATTTGAAAATTTGAAATTATTAGCATATACATAGAAAGGCTTCATAATAACAATCTACTATTCATTAGGATTGCATTGCATTATATAATTGTTATTATTTTTTTAAATTTTGTTGTTGGTCAGTTTGACAAATCTAGTATGTAACTAGATCAGAATTCAGATTTTTCCGTAACCGTAACAACGAAAATACAAACAGAACGAAGCCCTATAAAAGGCGAGCGTTCCGCCGATTTCACTACTACTCTTTCCTCAACTTCTTCGGGTAACACTTCGTTAAGAACAAGAAAATAAAAGGCCAATGAAATACAACGAAGTCTTTTATTAAGAAGAAACGGAGAATATTCACTGAATTCTGAATATCCTGGGTCTTTTTCCTTGATCATTAACAACATGGAGGACGCTTCCAGGTAGGGCATACGTGACGACACAAAAAAAATTATAAACACCGGACAATGGGATACGTTTAGGTGTCGTCGAAGGGCGCCTCTCTCTTGTGAAAGAGTTGAGGCACATGCGTGATCGGCAATACAGAGCGTTCCCCTTTTGACAAGTATACATCTGGTAGGGCAAGAGGCCCACCGAACCTTGTGAAAGGTGAGGTGATTTGGCTGACTTGAGCTAACAGGTGTACAGTTTGGACGGACAGTAACCTGCATCGTCGAAGGGCGCCTCTCTCTTGTGAAAGAATTGAGGCACATGCGTGATCGGCGATACAGAGCGTCCCCTTTTTGATAAAGTATACATCTGGTAGGGCAAGAGGTCCACCAAACTTTGTGAAAGGCGAGATAATTTGGCCATCTTATAGAGCTCGACGAGGCGAATCTAACAGCGCAAACTATAAGTGAATATCTCGATTCGTTCTCGATTTATTGCTTTACGAAAAGTGCAAAATTTTTGAAAATCGCATTTTCTAGGTAAAAATTGTCGATATCTCGAGAATGGTTAGAGTTAGAGACTTGCGCGAGCCACTGTTGAATTCGTCTCGTCGAAATCTATAAAGATATGAAGCTCTGCGACCGTGTTTAGAAAATCGTGAAAATCTCACCCCCTTTGAAATATTTTCGGAAAAAAGTCGGTACCGGGTGTCCTTTTTGGATAAACCCTTTTTTTATTTTTTTTCTCTTACACGCACTGACGTATACACATTTGACACTGACCCCCCCACCTCTTTTTATTTTTCTGTGTTCGTCATTGTATGCATCCGCCATGGGGCCATAATACGAAACGTGGGTAATTCCGAGCGACCCAAGAAACCCTTGAGAGAAAGACAAGAAGAAAGCAGTACCCGTACCCAAATACATAAAGACAATAATTGACAAAAAAAGGCTCACGAACACGTAAAACAATCTCAACACGGTAACATGTGAACTTGGAAGTAAATTTAAAATTTCTAATTTGCCATTAATTATACTTGACGTTTGAAAGTGAGGTTATGTTTATCACTTTCTGCTGGCGCATGACGTTTTGTTTACATTCAAACATCAATAAACTTTTTAAATTAAAGCCATTTTTTGACATAACACGAAACTAGGAGCAAAATTCTGAAACATCACTCACACTCAACTCAAAAATTCAGTAATGCTTTCATATTTACTTGTATAGTCAAGTTTGTGGTTGATTTAGGTATTTTGTTCATCAGCGATTTACGATAGAAAGTCAAAAAATCATTTAAATGAAAATTCTCAATTTCAAATTAACATCAAACTGTCAATTTGAGTGTGATTTGTTGATCTACTCCTCTATTTTTTTAACCAGGGGCGCATCGTTTTGGGGCAAATTTTTGGTTAATTATTTCCCAGAAACCAAAATAGAAAAAAATTACATTTTTTCAATACTCTCAGACATCGCTTCTTTTAGTGGTTTCATTTTGTCGGGTTAATTGACAGTCGCCCTGTACATACAGAAGAGATCAATTACAAAACCACTACAACGATTAATTGGGCGAAGGACAGAAACACCTCCACACCTTTAACCTAAGAGCGTTTAACTTCCCAACTACAATCAATTTGACAAAAAAAAACTCATGAATAGAAAGAAAGCAAAAGTAACAATATGACAGAAGCAGCAAAGATCTTTGTAAGCTAAAAACAAAAAAGAGCAATTTATAAATGAAATAGAGTAGATTCAAGAACTCGCCTGCAATGGAAGGGGCAAAGATAAGCACGCTTGGCCACTTGTATGTGATGAGTCATATCCAAGGCGGCCAACCGTACTGTCAAAACGACAAGGTGGCCAAGCGTGCTGTAAAACCGACAAGGCCGCCAAGCGCGCTGTCAAACCGACAAGGCTGCCAAGCGTGCTGTCAAACCGACAAGGCCGCCAAGCGTGCTGTCAAACCAACCAACATAAAATTAAAAAAAAATAATAGTTATATGAATAATATTGAATGATAGATTGTTATTTTTTCTACTTTCTCCGTCTTCTTCGATCAAATTAGCAAAATCAACGTCGTCCAACAAACCAGGTTTTCACGACAAAGATCTAGAATGTGAACCCAACCCAATCCAACATTGTCATTGACGTTCGTAGCTATAGGTATTCGGTTGCGTTTAGCCAAGTAATCCCCAGAAGCTGTTGTAAATGACGGTGCCTTTGTAAATCGCTGGTATTACATCCCCCAACGACTTAACACAAAGCACTGAATTGTTATCAACAGAGTACAAAGTGTTGCCTATACGGTGGGGTCACGTGAGTTGAAATAACTTCTGAAGACCCTGTATATGTTTGCCTTTGTATACGAATTTTATAAAATGCTTTCACTAATAATCGACTTTTACATTAAAGAGGCGCCATTAAAATATTTTTAGCAATGACGATAACGCTTCCTCAGCTGCTACCAAAAGGAGTTGTTTTCACGATAAATTTCAGCCATCTTCACTTTTCCAAGATGTCAGTTGCGTTTACAGTGTTGCCTGACGTGCGGAAAATTCCCATTTTATCAAGAAATTTCACTATACCTAAGTATAGTGAAATACTATACCTATACACATACACTATACCTAAGTATAGTGAAATTTCTTCTTCAAGTTGAGGCAAAACAGGATCCAGATTCCTTTAAGTATTAAATTTGGTGATCGTGTGGGAGCGGAAAAGTGAGAAAATTAAAGATATGTGGTGGGAAATGTTTATGTAAAGATCTGGCAACACTGCGCGTCGTCTCTTTAAAACAGGTTTGCGTTTTTCATAACCATTCTTGATCATATTTCAACGATTTTATTCGTTTTACTTTATTTATTTTATTCTATTAGTACTGCACTCTTTTGCCTTTTTCTGTTTAACAAAATTATACAGGGCGACTGGCGGAACAATTGTTAGTCACCCTGTAGATAAATTTGAAAATTATCGAAAAAAGTTTTTTTTTTTTTTTAATTTTAAAATTGTATTACGCGGATTATGTTTGCATTGTAAGTCCGTCTTAAATTCAATTCATATATCGTTATACCCGAGATAAAAAAAAACATCGTGTAGTATTTAGTTCAATGAACAAATTTAACAGGTGTTCACAAATCTGACCGTGAGCGTTTGCCAACAAACACAGAAACTCGTTATGAAGTGAAACGTCTAAAATAAAATGTTTTTTAAAGTCTGGAGGGATTTAATTTCGTAACGAGTTTTAAATGAGACCCCGGCTGGAAGGGACAGAGCGCAGATATTATTAAAGACTGACTCAAGACTGACAAACTAAAAAAAAAAGTTTATGGCGACGAAATCGTTTGAACAAAACAACCTTGCAATGTTTGGATTAATTATTATGTTATTGTTCCCTCACAGATTATGGCGGACGTCCAATTTCCAAACCAACACGCGACCACCACCGTAACGACAAACACTGCGGTCCAAACGGATTTGAGATTTAAAACTTCATACCTGAGGACGTTACCTGGAATTCTCAAATGTATACAGATCGTAAGTATGCTTAATTTCTTCATGAAGTTAAAACAACAACAACAAGTCAAATTGAAAAACCCAGACAAATATTAAAAGTTAAAATACTCTAGTCAAATCTATTTAAAACTAATCAATAAACTGTTATGTTATGTGATTTTCTTCTAAATTAAAATTTAAACACATTTGCTAAGTTGGTTGCCTAGTGAAGATACGGAAAAGGAATGTATTTTTTTTTTTTAATAAAACATGATTGATTTAAACATAGAAAAAAGATTACAGCACGCACTCTTAACTTCTAGGAGCATCCAAATCTTAATAACGTACCTGTTTGTTAAAAGAAATTATAACAGACTTGATTTTTCATCAAAAATAATTCCATAATATAAGCAACCCAAGGAACACGAGTGTTTGTATGGCTGCTTGTACCAAAGACAATAAAAATTAAGTTATTTTGTTTTAATAACATGCCTATTTATTAAAAAAAAAATTAATTAGATTTTCTTCAGCCAAAAAAAGAGGCCTTAGTATACGCATCCTAACGAACGCAGCTGTTTGTATGGTTGCCTATAATGAAGGCAGTAAAATTAATTTCCTTGTTAAAATTTATAATTTTCTGAGGAATTTTTAGCAATTTTTCTAATTTTTTGAATATTTAAAATAATTTTTTAATAGACGTACAAGATTTAACTGATCCTACGAGATTTAACTAATTTTTTTTAAATGTATTAACGGAGAAAATGAATGAGTTACCTTTAAAAACATGCCTGTTTGTTCTAAAAACATTATAAATAAGGTTTGTTTAGTAAAACAAGATGCCTTTAATATAGGCAACCCAACGAACTTAGCCGTTTGTTTGATTGCCTACAGTTAAGGCAATAACTTTTTTTGGATAAATATGTGTTGCAATTTTTTTTTACTAATTAAATAATAATTCACCTGCATTAATGTGGCCAATTAACCTTCAAAATTAAAAATAATTAATGACCATTACGAAATAGTTTTTTTACAAGAAAGTTTTGTTTAGGCAATCCAATCTACAAAGTTGTTTGAGCGGTTTCCTACACTTAAGGCGGTAGAATTAATTTCTTTTTATTGTTCCTTCCTGTATCTCCCTTACACAATTCACTAATCTTGTACAATTTTCGTAATTTGTTTAATATTTATAAGCAATTTTCTATTTTCTCCTCAATTTGTTTAATTAGCACAATAATAAATTAACAAATAAGATGCCTTAGTATGGGCAACCCAATAAACACAGTCGTGTGTATGGTTGCCTATACTTAAGGCAGTAAATTTATTTTGCTAAATATGCGATAAATTTTTTCACAATTCACTGAGATTATGCAAATCTTTTACTAATTAAAAAATAATTTGCCAACATTGATGTATCGAAATTGAAAATAATTAATAAATATTACTAAATAAATTTAAAAAATAGATTTTCTCAAGAACAAAGCCTTAGTACAGGCAACCCAATCTTCAGAGTCGTTTGTTCCCTACACAAAAGTATATATATATTTTTTTTTTGTTAAAAATATGTGTAATTTGTTTAATAGTTATAAAGCAGTTTTCTAATTTGTTTAAAAAATAATAAATTAAATTTATTCAACAAACCAGAGGCTTTAGTACAGGCAACCTAATAAACGCAGCCGTTTGTAGGATTGCCTATACTTAAGGCGGTAATTATTATTGGTTAATTATGTGAAGAGTTTTAAAAAATCCCATGAGACTTTTTTTTACTAATAAAAAAAAACGTCACCATCATAATATAGCAATTTTCTATTTTTCTTGCTTAACTTTTGTTCTGCATCATGCTTTCTCATAGGCTTTTATCATTTGCTTTTTTCGTCACCAATCAGGCACTTTCTAATTTGATTTTAAGACTTGTGTTTCTGAAAATCATTTTTCATTGGCTAATCGTCTTTTTTTCTTCCACTTTCGTTCTCACAGCGGCGCAGCACATTGTCTTTTGTTTTGCTACTTCAATTCGTCTTGTTTTTGTTTCCATCCGTGTTTTTGTTTTTTTTTTCTTGATCGATTAATCGCATTTTAATTTTAACGTTTATGTTCCACAAACAACTGAACAAGAAAAAAAAACAAACGAAGTATTGAAATACAATCTATGATCTCAATAAAGAGAATAACGAACAAAACAAACTGACGTTTGAAAAAATAAATAATTTAATAATTAATTAAAATTAAAATAAATAATTTAAAATGGATTTTTCAAACAAAACAAAAGACAATCGAATGCAAGAGAAACCGGTTAATTTTCATAAAACAAAAAGCAGTATGAAACAATTGCTCTTCATTGAGTTGATTCGTTCCTTCTTCTTTCTTCTTTGTCACTTGCTTAATTTATCACGTGTGATTGCCATTTTTTCAGTTTCATTTTAAATAAAAGGCGATCGGCCAATAAAAAAGAAATGATAATGCACTTAACACCAATAAAAAATATGTATTTAGCACCGAATTAAAACAAAATCAAAAAGCATTTGAAACACAAAGAAAAACTTAATTGAGAACAAAAGACTCGTTTTTTTTTGCACGTCGCGTCGTTCTTCTTTCTTCTTTTGTTCTCATCCTTGTTTCCTCATACTCGATTGTTAATCTCTTCTGTTTAACCATCGATTGTCTTTTGTTAGATGCTCGTCTTTTGTTTTTTTTTCTTTACCTTTGCGTTATTGTTTTTGTTTTACATCCGATCGATTTGTGTTTTGCTTCGTAAACTCATTCGTTGTTTTTTTTTTTTAATTAGTTCTGCCTTTTGTTTTTCTTTGCCAATTGATTGGTTTTTGTTTTATTTTAAACAAAAGACAATTATGAATAAAATCTTCACAAATAAAATTAAAAAAAAATAAATTAAATTAAAACAAAATTTGACGTGCGTTCTATTGAGAGAAAAAAAAAAAAAGAAGAAACTTGATAGAGAACAAAAGACAGTCACTTCGCGAAGGAAAATGAAGATCGACGAAGTAAAACAAAAGACAATCGATTATGGAAAGCAACGGCTTCTTTCTTTTATTGCTTATTTCCATTGTTCCTTTTCATACCGATTTTCTTTTGTTTTTCTTTGTTTCTTTGTTGTTGTTGTTTTTTTCTATGAGTCATGCTTGTTTTTAACCAATCAAACGCATTATAATTTTGTTTTGTGATTGTTTCTTATTCTTTGTTTTCCTTGTTTTCTTTCCTTTTGCTGAAATCATTTTAGTCGAACTTCTTTGATTAGGATTGTTAATATTATCAATTTTTTTTCTTCTAAAAATGAAAATTTCAAATGAAAGAATTTTTTTCGAATGAAAATATTTTAATAGTGCTGTAAAAAGGTAAACTTTAAAAAGATATGGGATTGATTCGAACAAAATGACTATTTTCTGATATAATTTATGGCTTGAGATAATTAAAAATGCAATTACCAGATGATTATCACGGATCTCATAATGAGACACAATGATAATCAAATTTCAGGGATGTTTTTCTTAATTCGTTTATTACTTAGTGAATAAACAGATTGTTTCCACTTAATCATCTTCGGAACATAACTCACCGAAAACGATTTAATCGGCGAATCTCCGCAGTTCGTTCCGAGTCCAGCGAGCAAGCGAACGGAGGTCCTGGGCCCAGGATTCTATAAATAATTTAGCATATTGTGTGTATATTATTCGGGGCCGAAAATCGATCGGCCTTTTTTGTACACCTGCTAACCTTAATGTATTTCTCAATGCATTTTCTTTTACTAATTAAAAAAAATCACCATCATACTATAGCAATTTTCTATTTTTTCCCCAATTTGTTTAATTAGGACCATAATAAATTAATAAACAAGATGCCTTAGTATGGGCAACCTAATAAACACTGCGATTTGTAGGATTGCCTATACTTAAGGCAGTAAATTTTTTTGCTAAATATATAATATAATTAAAAATAATTCACTAACAAATTACTTTCAAAATTAAAAGTAACTAATAATAAATACTACTAAATATGTTTAAAAAATAGATAGATTTTCTCATTATCACCAAACTAGCTAATCATATTTACTTGTATGTAAGCAACTCATTTAACAGGTGCGCTGTTAGAATTAGGCAAGGGCCTTTTTAAAAATGAAAAAGTTATAAAATCCACCAACTTATTCACGATAAAATTTGTATGTTTTTTAATTGATTAAATTAAACATTCCAGACATTAAATCTTATCGGCTTCATTTGTATACAAGCCACGGGCATAATGTCTCAGCATTGGAGAGGAGAATGGTTCTCGACGGTGTCCATGGGGGGCTTCTGGTTCACGTGCATCATGCTGGCGTTCTACTTATTCCACGTCATAGAGAAATTCTATAAAATTCCCTGGCTCATAATAGAGTTTCTCTTATGCACGATATGGATCTTCCTGTACCTGATCGCAGCTTGCCTGGCCGCTACTTTCAACATCGAGGGATACGTAGTGGCCGGGGTAAATTAAAACACGATTTTGTTTAACTCAAGTCTCACCATGTGGTTTGTTTTAGTTCTTTGGTTTTTGCGCGATGGTGGCGTACGGATTCGATGCCTTCTTGAAGTTCAGGGCCATCCGGAATGGGGAACTCGCTCAGGGGGAACGTGTCATCAACAAGGAGGCCACGAGTGTGAGATCTCCGACGTATTAAATTAAGTTAAATGAATACTTACTCACTTCCTCTTTAAATTGTTTAATTAATGTGCTTGTTGTTTGTTTCGTTTAAGCAATTAATGTGTTATTTTTTTAAATGTTAAATCACTTAATTTAATTTTGCAAAATGTAAGGGGGTTATTACAAGTTGTTGAAGTGGAACAATCACATGTGCCTTCTTAAAGAAAAAGTTACTTTTGTGCTTTTAAGTGGGACGGAAATAGTGTGTTGTAAAAGTTTTTATAAAATTTATTCCATTTTGCTATTGGTCTCAATACAACTATTGATATTATTAATACATAATAGCATTTTATAATCGGGTGTAGCTAGAGATTAAAATTACTTTGAATGCGCAAGAAAATAGCATTTTGTTTTTAGGGGAGAGTTCTCATTTTTGATTTAGTTTTGAATCTGTTATGCTTCTACAATGGGAAAATTTGGATCTTATTTCAAAGACCCGTATAAACAGTACAAATAAAATGTCTTTATATTCTGTATGGTTGGAAGAAATTTAGATCTCTACCCTGAATCTTAATCTCAATGGTAGGTAGAGTTGGCTCGGAAGAGTCATTGTTAAATTATACTTAAGATTAGTTGTTTTCACTATGCGACACAAGCACGTTTTCTCTATACATATATATTTTTTTTATTAATACCAAGGCCAAACTAAATTTATTTCATCTTAGCCAACTCAAAAAAGTTGGAAGGCTAATAATATGTGAGTAGTACAGGTTTTCTCTTCCTTTGTACTTTTAATAATTGAAAGTCTTTAAAATTTAATTAAAAATAGTAGAAAACTTGTCTGCCCCCAAAACTCGAGATACAAATTAAGTTTGGCCTTCACTTTGATGATTTTTATATCCTAACCAGGCGCATCTAAGACCAAAAATTCTCTTATAATTATAATAATGTACATAATTTGGTTATATATACATATTTATTGTAGATGGGTTCAAATGAATTATGAATAAAAAATTAGAAGAGTAAAACGGAAGAAATTGAAACTTTTAGGAAATATTTTTTAGTCAAAGCCCTCCTCCTACACAACAATTTTCGATTATGCTTCTATTATTCACAATTCGATTTGTACCACCTGATTGTACTTAAATCTACAATTTACATTGCAATTATTTTATTATATATTGAAATAAAATCGTTTAAAACTGAACGTTGTTTTATTATTCGAACTCTCTATGATTTGTAAATTCCAAATATATAAAAATATACATGGTGGTCCATTTAAAATAAGAAATAAGAAAGTTGACACCACTTCCGACGAAACCGATAGGCCTACCGTGCTCAATAGTATGTGGGAAAATTATTTTTTTTCTTTGTCATTTCCAAATTTCATTGAAATTGATGAGACAATAAAAATTCTAGCAAGAGTGAGCACAATGCATGGGACACACGGTATAGTATATCAGGGAAACACTGTTGTTTTTATTTTGATCGATGGGTTGCCCTTTCCAAAACCTTCTGGGGGTTCAATTTAAAGCGGGCATCCTGTATAATACTCTGCAGTTTCTCAAAATATCTATTAAAGTATGTTTTTGAAACTATTTAATGCACTAACGCAACGCCACCCGTTGAAACTTTTCGATAGTCTTTGCTTCATTTGTTTCTATGAGGGTGCTTCACTGGTTATATTGAAAAATCATCGTCCATTGAATATTGAGTTTCAATAGTGGACGATCCACAAAAAAATGACTTGCATTGTTAGAAGACATTCAACAGCGCCATCTATTCGAAAATGCCGAAAATAATACTTTTTCGTTTGTTTTAATTTGCGAATGACATTGAATTTTTTTGACTTTTGTGAAACCCAGTATTATTCTACTTTTCTCACTCCTACTTACTATTATTATATTATATATATCTCACTCTCTCAGATTCAGTTGGTGCAAAAAGTGTAGAAAAGTGCAGAACAAAAGAACAGACCTAATATTACCAACTTACTTGGAAAAAAATAAAACTCCAATAAGAATTCCAACCAGGAAGTAAAAGCTGCCACCGCATACTCTCGGCTATGGTTGAGAACGAAGGAATCAGTTGAAACTAGTTTAGGTTGAATTAGGGCTATGGATAGAAATTCTGTGTAATGAAACATCGCCATTACGCACATGTAAGTTCCGAATATGTGCAAATTGTTCAGGCCATACACTCTAAGGAATAAGCCGACTGCAAAAATGTAGCCCAGGAATATTGCACGTATTGCTATCTGGAATTACAATTTTTTTATTTAACCAAGCGGGTATAAAAAATAAAATATTGTCAGAGAATTAAAATGAAAAGCCTGTAGAATCCACCAATGAAGTTTTGAGGTTCTCTAAAGTAAAGAGATCGTGTTTAATGATGATCAAGTGATTCAAAGAAATAATATTAATAATACATAATATGTTTACCTGGTAATTTGAGTTTCGATAAACACACCTGGCGATCACATTTACGCTTACGTAATACAAGAGAGGCCCCAAAATGAACCCCCCGTATATCTCCTGCAGAAACTTATAGGTTATGTTATGTGTAAATAACGCAGTGAAACTTAAGAACGTGCCGAGGAAGCAATACAACGAAAGTTTCGCTTCGTAACAGACCATTTTAACTTTAAAATTGAGATATTCTCTCAAAAATGAACGGTGACACCCGCACAAGACATTTTAGCAGCGCTGCCAACTATCGAAAATTTCTCGAGCGATTTTTTTTTATTCGGCTTAATACAGGAAGATCGAAATTGATTGTCATGATCCTACGCTACTTTCCGTGAGCGTGATGTCAATATTTACATCTATCACATGAGGGTTAGAACGAAAAGCTGTATCGTGCATAGAACATTCATTCCAAACCTAACCTAATTAATAAATAACATAATTATTGTTTAATCAGAGTTTCTATCATCTATTAGATTAAAAATCTTGTTATTAAATTGGCAACACTGCCATGATCAAGCGGTACAGAATTTAGCACCAACTTTTGAAAATAATCTAGGGCGCGGGAAATTCACACGCCATTCAATTATTTCTTTCCTCAAAACAGGAAATGGATGACACATTACAAGTTACTCTAATTGCTCGTCATTGTATCTATCAATAAAGAAAAGAAATACGTCAAAGTAGAGATAGTTTAACAATAATTTGCGAGTAATAGCACAGCGATAGGACCTGGGCATTGTTGTCATAACCTTATTACTGACGTGTTAACCTATGTTACACGTAATTAACAATTTAATCTGCTTTATCTATTTAAACAACAATAACAATGCTTAACCAAACAAGTTATTGAAATGTAGTTTTATCTTGCATCTCACTCTCATAGTGTCATCACATTTTCTCTTTCCACCGTATTCCAATATTATTATATATATCATTACACGAATGGAGAGTGCGGTGAGTAGGTGTAATAAGTTTTGATGGGTTGACGCGATCGTGTGGCGTGTGCACAGTTTCGAACTTTGTTTATAATTTATTTCGTCAGTGAATTAAGCGCTACTCTTTGCTAACAGTAAGTTCTTTGATTTCCAACAGTGACACGTACGTGAGAAAAACATTAACGAGTGTACTTATCATCATCATCATCCTCATCCTCCCACTTTCATCGTCGGACTTATACAGAGAAATCAATACGAAACTTTATTTTTAGCAAGTGACTTAAACCGCGTACGTAACCTCCCACAAATGTTCTCTTCTATTTTTAATATTAAGAAAATCCGCTTACGTTGCCCTTAGTGTAGTAAACGTGCGTGCTGTGAATAAATTAATTTTCAAGTTGGAGGACGCGCGCGTTATTTAATTTAAATCGGAAGCTGTCGTCGAGGTGATAGAATTATTTGGTCGGGTGGTTACCAGTGTCAAATAAAAACAGTTGCTATCGACGGAAAAAGGTGCGTGCGGCGATTTTATGTATTTTATTCACGCAATTCTCTACCGTTATGAGATTTAATACAGTTAATTTATGAAGGCGTGTAATTTATGAACAGGAAAATTTGAGAATTAGTGCTGACCCAATTATATTTGGCAGTGATGCCTGTTGTTCGAATGTTTTCAAAGTTGGGAAGCGACGCGCCAAATGATGCCTCGTGCAGTTGGCAACACGTTAGATTTTCCGAAAAAAATGCAAATTTGATTTCCTTTCTCAATTTGGTCAATTTAAAACGGCCTGAAGAATAATCGATATTGTATTGTAATAACTAAAATGATAAGTCTAAGGCGCGACATCTTACAATCGCTTTTTGACCTAACATTGCAACAAAAATTTTTATGTAACAGTTATGATTAATTGCGAGGTCATGAATATGTAATTTTGGTTTTTCCCGTACAAGTTATTACAGGACGTATCGATTTGTCTTAATATATTGATTGTTTAAAAAAATTTTTGAGGTTAGGGAATTTTGTTCGAATTTTTTTTTGACAGGGTTGCCAGATTTGGCGCCATTTGGATGGTTTTTGATCAAAATTTGGCGACTAGAAAATTTTGCTTTCTGCGACTAAAAGTTTTCTATTATCCTAATTGCCAAAAGTCGGTGATTTTAATCGCCAAAGCAAAAACATTGTCGCCAAACCTGGCAACACTGGATACCGTAAAATGCGGTTAGTTTGAAAAGATGGTCATGAATATGAATAGAGCGATTGCAAGTATTTGAAAATTTGAAATTATTAGCATATACATAGAAAGGCTTCATAATAACAATCTACTATTCATTAGGATTGCATTGCATTATATAATTGTTATTATTTTTTTAAATTTTGTTGTTGGTCAGTTTGACAAATCTAGTATGTAACTAGATCAGAATTCAGATTTTTCCGTAACCGTAACAACGAAAATACAAACAGAACGAAGCCCTATAAAAGGCGAGCGTTCCGCCGATTTCACTACTACTCTTTCCTCAACTTCTTCGGGTAACACTTCGTTAAGAACAAGAAAATAAAAGGCCAATGAAATACAACGAAGTCTTTTATTAAGAAGAAACGGAGAATATTCACTGAATTCTGAATATCCTGGGTCTTTTTCCTTGATCATTAACAACATGGAGGACGCTTCCAGGTAGGGCATACGTGACGACACAAAAAAAATTATAAACACCGGACAATGGGATACGTTTAGGTGTCGTCGAAGGGCGCCTCTCTCTTGTGAAAGAGTTGAGGCACATGCGTGATCGGCAATACAGAGCGTTCCCCTTTTGACAAGTATACATCTGGTAGGGCAAGAGGCCCACCGAACCTTGTGAAAGGTGAGGTGATTTGGCTGACTTGAGCTAACAGGTGTACAGTTTGGACGGACAGTAACCTGCATCGTCGAAGGGCGCCTCTCTCTTGTGAAAGAATTGAGGCACATGCGTGATCGGCGATACAGAGCGTCCCCTTTTTGATAAAGTATACATCTGGTAGGGCAAGAGGTCCACCAAACTTTGTGAAAGGCGAGATAATTTGGCCATCTTATAGAGCTCGACGAGGCGAATCTAACGGCGCAAACTATAAGTGAATATCTCGATTCGTTCTCGATTTATTGCTTTACGAAAAGTGCAAAATTTTTGAAAATCGCATTTTCTAGGTAAAAATTGTCGATATCTCGAGAATGGTTAGAGTTAGAGACTTGCGCGAGCCACTGTTGAATTCGTCTCGTCGAAATCTATAAAGATATGAAGCTCTGCGACCGTGTTTAGAAAATCGTGAAAATCTCACCCCCTTTGAAATATTTTCGGAAAAAAGTCGGTACCGGGTGTCCTTTTTGGATAAACCCTTTTTTTATTTTTTTTCTCTTACACGCACTGACGTATACACATTTGACACTGACCCCCCCACCTCTTTTTATTTTTCTGTGTTCGTCATTGTATGCATCCGCCATGGGGCCATAATACGAAACGTGGGTAATTCCGAGCGACCCAAGAAACCCTTGAGAGAAAGACAAGAAGAAAGCAGTACCCGTACCCAAATACATAAAGACAATAATTGACAAAAATTTACTTGTATAGTCAAGTTTGTGGTTGATTTAGGTATTTTGTTCATCAGCGATTTACGATAGAAAGTCAAAAAATCATTTAAATGAAAATTCTGAATTTCAAATTAACATCAAACTGTCAATTTGAGTGTGATTTGTTGATCTACTCCTCTATTTTTTTAACCAGGGGCGCATCGTTTTGGGGCAAATTTTTGGTTAATTATTTCCCAGAAACCAAAATAGAAAAAAATTACATTTTTTCAATACTCTCAGACATCGCTTCTTTTAGTGGTTTCATTTTGTCGGGTTAATTGACAGTCGCCCTGTACATACAGAAGAGATCAATTACAAAACCACTACAACGATTAATTGGGCGAAGGACAGAAACACCTCCACACCTTTAACCTAAGAGCGTTTAACTTCCCAACTACAATCAATTTGACAAAAAAAAACTCATGAATAGAAAGAAAGCAAAAGTAACAATATGACAGAAGCAGCAAAGATCTTTGTAAGCTAAAAACAAAAAAGAGCAATTTATAAATGAAATAGAGTAGATTCAAGAACTCGCCTGCAATGGAAGGGGCAAAGATAAGCACGCTTGGCCACTTGTATGTGATGAGTCATATCCAAGGCGGCCAACCGTACTGTCAAAACGACAAGGTGGCCAAGCGTGCTGTAAAACCGACAAGGCCGCCAAGCGCGCTGTCAAACCGACAAGGCTGCCAAGCGTGCTGTCAAACCGACAAGGCCGCCAAGCGTGCTGTCAAACCAACCAACATAAAATTAAAAAAAAATAATAGTTATATGAATAATATTGAATGATAGATTGTTATTTTTTCTACTTTCTCCGTCTTCTTCGATCAAATTAGCAAAATCAACGTCGTCCAACAAACCAGGTTTTCACGACAAAGATCTAGAATGTGAACCCAACCCAATCCAACATTGTCATTGACGTTCGTAGCTATAGGTATTCGGTTGCGTTTAGCCAAGTAATCCCCAGAAGCTGTTGTAAATGACGGTGCCTTTGTAAATCGCTGGTATTACATCCCCCAACGACTTAACACAAAGCACTGAATTGTTATCAACAGAGTACAAAGTGTTGCCTATACGGTGGGGTCACGTGAGTTGAAATAATTTCTGAAGACCCTGTATATGTTCGCCTTTGTATACGAATTTTATAAAATGCTTTCACTAACAATCGACTTTTACATTAAAGAGGCGCCATTAAAATATTTTTAGCTATGATGATAACGTTTCCTCAGCTGCTACCAAAAGCAGTTATTTTCACGATAAATTTCAGCCATCTTCACTTTTCCAAGATGTTAGTTGTCTGACGTGCGGAAAATTCCCATTTTATCAAGAAATTTCACTATACCTAAGTATAGTGAAATACTATACCTACACACATTCACTATACCTAACTATAGTGAAATACTATAACTACACACATTCACTAAACCTAAGTATAGTGAAATTTCTTCCTAAGAAGTGATTCCTTTAAGTTGAGGCAAAACAGGATCCAGATTCCTTTAAGTATTTAAATTGGTGATCGTGTGGGAGCGTAAAAGTGAGAAATTTAAAGATATGTGGTGGGAAATGTTTATGTAAAGATCTGGGAACACTGCGCGTCGTCTCTTTAAAACAGGTTTGCGTTTTTCATAACCATTCTTGATCATATTTCAACGATTTTATTCGTTTTACTTTATTTATTTTATTCTATTAGTACTGCACTCTTTTGCCTTTTTCTGTTTAACAAAACTATGCAGGGCGACTGGCGGAACAATTGTCAGTCACCTCGTAGATAAATTTGAAAATTATCGAAAAAAGTTTTTTTTCTTTTTTAATTTTAAAATTGTATTACGCGGATTATGTTTGCATTGTATGTCCATCTTCAATTCAATTCATACATCGTTATACCCGAGATAAAAAAAAACATCGTGTAGTATTTAGTTCAATGAACAAATTTAACAGGTGTTCACAAATCTGACCGTGAGCGTTTGCCAACAAACACAGAAACTCGTTATGAAGTGAAACGTCTAAAATAAAATGTTTTTTAAAGTCTGGAGGGATTTAATTTCGTAACGAGTTTTAAATGAGACCCCGGCTGGAAGGGACAGAGCGCAGATATTATTAAAGACTGACTCAAGACTGACAAACTAAAAAAAAAAGTTTATGGCGACGAAATCGTTTGAACAAAACAACCTTGCAATGTTTGGATTAATTATTATGTTATTGTTCCCTCACAGATTATGGCGGACGTCCAATTTCCAAACCAACACACGACCACCACCGTAACGACAAACACTGCGGTCCAAACGGATTTGAGATTTGAAACTTCATACCTGAGGACGTTACCTGGAATTCTCAAATGTATACAGATCGTAAGTATGCTTAATTTCTTCATGAAGTTAAAACAACAACAACAAGTCAAATTGAAAAACCCAGACAAATATTAAAAGTTAAAATACTCTAGTCAAATCTATTTAAAACTAATCAATAAACTGTTATGTTATGTGATTTTCTTCTAAATTAAAATTTAAACACATTTGCTAAGTTGGTTGCCTAGTGAAGATACGGAAAAGGAATGTATTTTTTTTTAATAAAACATGATTGATTATGCAAAGAAAAAAGATTACAGCACGCGCTCTTAACTTCTAGGAGCATCCAAATGTTAATAACATACCTGTTTGTTAAAAGAAATTATAACAGACTTGATTTTTCATCAAAAATAATTCCATAATATAAGCAACCCAAGGAACACGAGTGTTTGTATGGCTGCTTGTACCAAAGACAATAAAAATTAAGTTATTTTGTTTTAATAACATGCCTGTTTATTAAAAAAAAAATTAATTAGATTTTCTTCAGCCAAAAAAAGAGGCCTTAGTATACGCATCCTAACGAACGCAGCTGTTTGTATGGTTGCCTATAATGAAGGCAGTAAAATTAATTTCCTTGTTAAAATTTATAATTTTCTGAGGAATTTTTAGCAATTTTTCTAATTTTTTGAATATTTAAAATAATTTTTTAATAGACGTACTGATCCTATGAGATTTAACTAATTTTTTTAAAATGTATTAACGGAGAAAATGAATGAGTTACCTTTAAAAACATGCCTGTTTGTTCTAAAAAAATTATAAATAAGGTTTGTTTAGTAAAACAAGATGCCTTTAATATAGGCAACCCAACGAACTTAGCCGTTTGTTTGATTGCCTACAGTTAAGGCAATAACTTTTTTTGGATAAATATGTGTTGCAATTTTTTTTACTAATTAAATAATAATTCACCTGCATTAATGTGGCCAATTAACCTTCAAAATTAAAAATAATTAATGACCATTACGAAATAGTTTTTTCACAAGAAAGTTTTGTTTAGGCAACCCAATCTACAAAGTTGTTTGAGCGGTTTCCTACACTTAAGGCGGTAGAATTAATTTCTTTTTATTGTTCCTTCCTGTATCTCCCTTACACAATTCACTAATCTTGTACAATTTTCGTAATTTGTTTAATATTTATAAGCAATTTTCTATTTTCTCCCCAATTTGTTTAATTAGCACAATAATAAATTAACAAACAAGATGCCTTAGTATGGGCAACCCAATAAACACAGTCGTGTGTATGGTTGCCTATACTTAAGGCAGTAAATTTATTTTGCTAAATATGCGATAAATTTTTTCACAATTCACTGAGATTATGCAAATCTTTTACTAATTAAAAAATAATTTGCCAACATTGATGTATCTTAATTAAAAATAATTAATAAATATTACTAAATAAATTTAAAAAATAGATTTTCTCAACAACAAAGCTTTAGTATAGGCAACCCAATCTTCAGAGTCGTTTGTTCCCTACACAAAAGTATATATATATATTTTTTTTTGTTAAAAATATGTGTAATTTGTTTAATAGTTATAAAGCAGTTTTCCAATTTGTTTAAAAAATAATAAATTAAATTTATTCAACAAACCAGAGGCTTTAGTATAGGCAACCTAATAAACGCAGCCGTTTGTAGGATTGCCTATACTTAAGGCGGTAATTATTATTGGTTAATTATGTGAAGAGTTTTAAAAAATCCCATGAGACTTTTTTTTACTAATAAAAAAAAACGTCACCATCATAATATAGCAATTTTCTATTTTTCTTGCTTAACTTTTGTTCTGCATCATGCTTTCTCATAGGCTTTTATCATTTGCTTTTTTCGTCACCAATCAGGCACTTTCTAATTTGATTTTAAGACTTGTGTTTCTGAAAATCATTTTTCATTGGCTAATCGTCTTTTTTTCTTCCACTTTCGTTCTCACAGCGGCGCAGCACATTGTCTTTTGTTTTGCTACTTCAATTCGTCTTGTTTTTGTTTCCATCCGTGTTTTTGTTTTTTTTTTCTTGATCGATTAATCGCATTTTAATTTTAACGTTTATGTTCCACAAACAACTGAACAAGAAAAAAAAACAAACGAAGTATTGAAATACAATCTATGATCTCAATAAAGAGAATAACGAACAAAACAAACTGACGTTTGAAAAAATAAATAATTTAATAATTAATTAAAATTAAAATAAATAATTTAAAATGGATTTTTCAAACAAAACAAAAGACAATCGAATGCAAGAGAAACCGGTTAATTTTCATAAAACAAAAAGCAGTATGAAACAATTGCTCTTCATTGAGTTGATTCGTTCCTTCTTCTTTCTTCTTTGTCACTTGCTTAATTTATCACGTGTGATTGCCATTTTTTCAGTTTCATTTTAAATAAAAGGCGATCGGCCAATAAAAAAGAAATGATAATGCACTTAACACCAATAAAAAATATGTATTTAGCACCGAATTAAAACAAAATCAAAAAGCATTTGAAACACAAAGAAAAACTTAATTGAGAACAAAAGACTCGTTTTTTTTTGCACGTCGCGTCGTTCTTCTTTCTTCTTTTGTTCTCATCCTTGTTTCCTCATACTCGATTGTTAATCTCTTCTGTTTAACCATCGATTGTCTTTTGTTAGATGCTCGTCTTTTGTTTTTTTTTCTTTACCTTTGCGTTATTGTTTTTGTTTTACATCCGATCGATTTGTGTTTTGCTTCGTAAACTCATTCGTTGTTTTTTTTTTTAATTAGTTCTGCCTTTTGTTTTTCTTTGCCGATTGATTGGTTTTTGTTTTATTTTAAACAAAAGACAATTATGAATAAAATCTTCACAAATAAAATTAAAAAAAAATAAATTAAATTAAAACAAAATTTGACGTGCGTTCTATTGAGAGAAAAAAAAAAAAAGAAGAAACTTGATAGAGAACAAAAGACAGTCACTTCGCGAAGGAAAATGAAGATCGACGAAGTAAAACAAAAGACAATCGATTATGGAAAGCAACGGCTTCTTTCTTTTATTGCTTATTTCCATTGTTCCTTTTCATACCGATTTTCTTTTGTTTTTCTTTGTTTCTTTGTTGTTGTTGTTTTTTTCTATGAGTCATGCTTGTTTTTAACCAATCAAACGCATTATAATTTTGTTTTGTGATTGTTTCTTATTCTTTGTTTTCCTTGTTTTCTTTCCTTTTGCTGAAATCATTTTAGTCGAACTTCTTTGATTAGGATTGTTAATATTATCAATTTTTTTTCTTCTAAAAATGAAAATTTCAAATGAAAGAATTTTTTTCGAATGAAAATATTTTAATAGTGCTGTAAAAAGGTAAACTTTAAAAAGATATGGGATTGATTCGAACAAAATGACTATTTTCTGATATAATTTATGGCTTGAGATAATTAAAAATGCAATTACCAGATGATTATCACGGATCTCATAATGAGACACAATGATAATCAAATTTCAGGGATGTTTTTCTTAATTCGTTTATTACTTAGTGAATAAACAGATTGTTTCCACTTAATCATCTTCGGAACATAACTCACCGAAAACGATTTAATCGGCGAATCTCCGCAGTTCGTTCCGAGTCCAGCGAACAAGCGAACGGAGGTCCTGGGCCCAGGATTCTATAAATAATTTAGCATATTGTGTGTATATTATTCGGGGCCGAAAATCGATCGGCCTTTTTTGTACACCTGCTAACCTTAATGTATTTCTCAATGCATTTTCTTTTACTAATTAAAAAAAATCACCATCATACTATAGCAATTTTCTATTTTTTCCCCAATTTGTTTAATTAGGACCATAATAAATTAATAAACAAGATGCCTTAGTATGGGCAACCTAATAAACACTGCGATTTGTAGGATTGCCTATACTTAAGGCAGTAAATTTTTTTGCTAAATATATAATATAATTAAAAATAATTCACTAACAAATTACCTTCAAAATTAAAAGTAACTAATAATAAATACTACTAAATATGTTTAAAAAATAGATAGATTTTCTCATTATCACCAAACTAGCTAATCATATTTACTTGTATGTAAGCAACCCATTTAACAGGTGCGCTGTTAGAATTAGGCAAGGGCCTTTTTAAAAATGAAAAAGTTATAAAATCCACCAACTTATTCACGATAAAATTTGTATGTTTTTTAATTGATTAAATTAAACATTCCAGACATTAAATCTTATCGGCTTCATTTGTATACAAGCCACGGGCATGATGTCTCAGCATTCGAGAGGAGGATGGTTCTCGACGGTGTCCATGGGGGGCTTCTGGTTCACGTGCATCATGCTGGCGTTCTACTTATTCCACGTCATAGAGAAATTCTATAAAATTCCCTGGCTCAAAATAGAGTTTCTCTTCTGCACGATATGGACCTTCCTGTACCTGATCGCAGCTTGCCTGGCCGCTACTTTCATCATCGAGGGATACGTAGTGGCCGGGGTAAATTAAAACACAATTTTGTTTAACTCAAGTCTCACCATGTGGTTTGTTTTAGTTCTTTGGTTTTTGCGCGATGGTGGCGTACGGATTCGATGCCTTCTTGAAGTTCAGGGCCATCCGGAATGGGGAACTCGCTCAGGGGGAACGTGTCATCAACAAGGAGGCCACGGGTGTGAGATCTCCGACGTATTAAATTAAGTTAAATGAATACTTACTCACTTCCTCTTTAAATTGTTTAATTAATGTGCTTGTTGTTTGTTTTGTTTAAGCAATTAATGTGTTATTTTTTTTAATGTTAAATCACTCAATCTAGTATTGCAAAATGTAAAGGGGTTATTGCAAGTTTAGACTTGCTCAATTGTTGAAGTGGAACAATTTTCTGTTGAGAAATCACATGTGCCTTCTTAAAGAAAAAGTTACTTTTGTGGCTTTTAAATGGGACGGAAATAGTATGGTGTAAAAGTTTTTATAAAATTTATTCCATTTTGCTATTGGTCTCAATTTTTTATATAACTACTGATATTATTAATACATAATAGCATTTTATAATCGGGTGTAGCTAGAAAATTAAAATTACTTTGAAAGCGCAAGAAAATAGCATTTTGTTTTTAGGGGAGAGTTTTCATTTATGATTTAGTTTTTAGGATGTTAGTTTTGAATCTGTTATACTTCTACAATGGAAAAATTTGGATCTTGTTTCAAAGATCTATATAAACAGTACAAATAAAATGTCTTTATATTTTGTATGGTTGAAAGAAATTTAGTCATTGTTAAATTATACTTAAGATTAGTTGTTTTCACTATGCGACACAAGCACGTTTTCTCTATACATATATATTTTTTTATTAATACCAAGGCCAAACTAAATTTATTTCATTTTAGCCAACTCAAGAAAGTTGGAAGGCTAATAATAGGTGAGTAGTACACGTTTTCTCTTCCTTTGTACTTTTAATAATTGAAAGTCTTTAAAATTTAATTAAAAATAGTAGAAAACTTGTCTGCCCCCAAAACTCGAGTTACAAATTAAGTTTGGCCTTCACTTAATCAAATGAAAGTCTTAACTTTGCTGATTTTTATATCCTAACCAGGCGCATCTAAGACCAAAAATTCTCTTATAATTATAATAATGTTTGTACATAATTTGGTTATACATACATATTTATTGTAGATGGGTTCAAATGAATTGTGAATAAAAAATTGTAAAAAAAGTAAAACGGAAGAAATTAAAACTTTTTTTTTTAGTCAAAGCCCTCCTCCTATCACAACAATATATTTACTTTTTGATTTATACTTCTGTTATTCACAATTTGATTTGTGCCACCTGATTGTACTTACTTTCTACAATTTACAATTGTAATTATTTTATTATATATTGAAATAAAATAGTTTAAAACTGAACGTTGTTTTATTATGCGGACTCTCCGTGATCTGTAAATTCCAAATATATAAAAATATACATGGCGTTCCATTTGAAATAAGAAAGTTGATACCACTTCCGACAAAACTGGAAGCCATACTGTGGGAAAATTCATTTTTTTAGTTTAATTTATCCTTTCCAAATTTCATCGAAATCGTTTAGACAATAAAAGGTGAGCACAATGCATGGGACACCCGGTATAATATGAAAACGCGAAATTATTTTTGTTTTGATCGATTTTCCAAAACCTGGAGGTTCGATTTAAAACGGGGATCCTATATAATACGAATACGCTCTGCAGTTTCTCCAAATATCTATTAAAGTATGTTTTTGAAACTATTTATTGCGTTAACGTAAGACATTCAACAGCGCCACCTGTTGAAACTCTCCGATAGTTTTCGCTTCATTTGTTTCTATGAGGGTGCTTCACTGGTTATATTGAAAAATGATCATCCATTTGAGTATTGAGTTTCAATTGACAGTCATTTAGTGGACGGTCCACTTGCATTGTTATAAGACATTCAACAGCGCCATCTGTTCGAATTTGCCGAAAATAATACTTTTTCGTTTGTTTTAATTTGCGAATAACATTGAATTCTGCTTTTCTGGGTCTTTTGTTTTATTTATTTACTTTTTTTTTAATAAAAGAGTCGATTTTACAACATAATTTAATAGATTAATATTTTTTTTAATAAAAAGAACGACGAGAAAGCAAAGAAAATGAAATAATAATATTTAAAAAATACGAAATGATAAAATTTAAATAACAGAAAGACATTACTGACATAATAATCACGATATAGGTTCTGTTTGTGCTAAAAATCCAAGGTTATTAAAGCCAAAGACGGTCACAAAAAATGATATGCGTTGTTATAAGAATTCAACAGCGCCATCTGTTGAAGCACGACGAAAGTTTCTTTTCGTTTGTTTTTACGGGGGTGGTTCACTCATCATACGCCGCGATGCTGAAGATCAATAAGAAAATATCACTTGTCGTCAGTCGTTCTTTTGTTTCTACGAGGGTGATTCATTAGGTATATTGGAAAATCACCGTCAGTTGAGCAAAGTCACTTCTGGGCAGTAACAAATAGTGACTTGCTTGGTGTAAGACATTCAACAACGCCATCTGTTGAAACATGCCGCAATTTTTCTTTTTTCGTTTGTTCGAATTTATGAATTTACTGAATTCTGCTTTGTTGTGTCTTTTGCTTTTTTTTAATTACTTTTTTTAATAGGTATAAAATACGCTTCTGCTGACGAGGCCCCAAATAGGACCGAACCAGCTGTACAGAGGATGCTCGAGGGATTCACTGTAATCAAAACTGATTTGCAATAATTTTTTTAATAATTTTATTGTTCCGAAAATAATTTACTTAAATATCAACTTTTAATGATGGAATTGACGTTTCCTAATTTGGGAGTTCGTATTTTCCGCCACAGTGTCTGAAACAATAATACCAAGTGATTTTCTAAATTTTTTATCAACTCTTGCCATGTCTTAGCTTAAGTGAAAAGTACGTCATTACATTCCTTGATGCTGTTTTACAGTAAAGCTAAGACATGCCCACCAAATTTCATGGCAAGAGTTGATAAAAAATTTAAAAAATCACTTGGTATGCGTGTAACATAAAAAGAAATTTACTCCGACATTTGTGTAATAATTATTATTTATTTTATTGTTTAAATTATCTCTTCTTCGTCTTATTTTTAATTAAAGGCAACGAACAAATGAATTTTGAAAGAAGTCTATGATAATAATTTGATCCAGATTACGTAAAACTGTGAACCCACAAATTGCAACGAAACCAACCGAACGGAACGTGAAGTGATTCAAAAACACAAACAAAAATTGCTTAGAAAATGCTTCAAAAAACAACAAATTGAAAGAAAAAATGAATCAAAAAATATTTCAATGTTTCGACAATAAGTCACTTAAATATCATATTTTAAACCGTGATGGAATTGACGTTTCCTAATTTGGGATTCATTACATTCCACCAAGGCAGTTCTTTTTTTAACTCAATTATTTTTGGAATATGAAAACTGATTTTTTCTGTTGATTGATAAATCGATTATAACCAGAAACGAGTTGAGCTGAATTACATCGAGCACTTAATTAGTTACAACCGTTTTAAAGCCAATGTGCCAAAATAAAACAAAAATTTCTCCAAATTATTTTCGCGTTGAATCAAGAGAGGACGCTCCGCTGCTGTCGTATCAAATAGATTTTTTTGCGTGCATTTTAAATGTTAAGGCGTTTTTGTATCTGTTTATTTATGGGGGAACCTAAAAACAGCGTCATCCATTCTATTACATACCGACTGTTTCTTTGAAACTTGAAAGTGATCGAAAACAGGATAGAAATGACTATATTAAAAAAAAAAAACAAACACAAAAGATGCAGCGTGTACTTGCTCTCAAAGCCACGCCTACAGATAATGCGGCACACTACAATAGCATGGGGTTGGTGGATTTAAAACAAGCGCGTGCAAGGCGCGCGCGTCATTTTCAAATCAAAACGAAACACACAATATGTATGTTATTAAAAATGTTCATTCATTATTTTTTTAACAGAAGTGTCAGTCTCAGAGTTTTAATAAATGTCGCTGTTTTAACTTTGTTGATCAGACGTTTGTTCGTTTGTTTTAAGCTAATTCTTTTTCGAATAAGCAGAATGTAACGAGGGAACCTTTCATTTAATTAATAAAAAGTGCTATCCTTATCATAATTTAATCCATAAGACATATTTACAATATACATGGGAAAAAGCAAATGTTTACACGTAAGTATTTATAAACATTACTGAGAGTTAAATAAGTGATTAAAGATAATTGCCTTAATTACGCAAATGATTATTAATAAATTAAGTGCAATTACAGTTTCCAGAAAGTTCTGAATTATTTATAATGAAATGTCATTTTAAAAAACACAATAACATTAAGTTTGCATCGTTTTAATTAATTCCATTGCCTTAAAAATACAGGGAACACTTGGAATAGCTCGAGAATGCCTTTCAGACATAAATTTAAAAAAAGATAATAATCAAAACAAAAGATAATGTGTTTTAAAAACAATTTCATACATTATTTTTTTTTTATATATAAAAAAAAATCATGAAAGGCAAAGAAAATGAAACAATAGAATTTCTTTAAACACGAATATCTAAAAACCAATAAAAACAAAAGCCAGTTTGTTTTACAGCACAATTCACTAGTAGGTTAGTAATAAACGATGAGGAAGAAAGAAAAGAAAATGAAATAATAGAATTTTAAAAAAATACGAAATAATAAAATTTCTAAAAATAATAACAAAAGGCAATCGATTTAACAGCACAATTCAGTGTATTAATAAATAAATTAAAAAAAAAAACTGGCAGGAAAGATGACAAAATAGGGAAAACAAATGAACGAAATTAAAAAAAAATATATGTAATAATAACAAAAATAAAAGACAATCGATTTTACAGTGGTTTAATAAATTAAAAAAAAGAATAAAAAAAAGAAACTAAAACAAATGAACAAAAATTTAAAAAATTGCAAACCAACGTGCAAAAATTGAAAATCCGTCAAGAGTTACCAAAAAAAAACCCTAAAATTCGTTCTATGTAGATTCGGGAATAAATTTTAAAAGAAAAACCTACAAAAATCATCAATAATATAAAGTTAAAAAAAAAAACAGAAATAAAAGACAGTCGATTTTACAGTGCAATTCAGTAGAGTAATAATAAATTTAAAAAAACAAAAGAAAAGAAACTGATGACAACAGAAAGAAAACAAAATCCAAATTCATAAATAATCAAACGTTAAAAAATAATAAAGACAAAAGACAATCGATTTTACAACACAATTTAATAGATTAATAATTTTTTTTAATGAAGAGAACGATGAGGAACAAAGAAAAGAAAATGAAGTAATAGAATTAAAAAAAAATACGAAATAATAAAATATGCAATAACAACGAAAACAAGAGACAATCGATTTTACAACTTAATTTAATTCTATTTACTACTAATTAATATTTAAAAAAATAAAAGGAACGATGAGAAAATAAAGAAAGAGAAACGATTAGAATTTTTTAAAATATGTACGAAATAATAAAATTAAAAAAACAATCGATTTTATACAAATCAAGGAATTAATAAGTTAAAAAAGAAATTGGAAGGAAAGATGTTCAATACAGAGAAAGTAATAAACAAAATAAAAAATTACACAACAATTATAATAAAAACAAAAGACAATGGATTTTAGGATACTATTTAGTAGATTGATTTTTAATTTTTTTTAATTAAAAGAACGACGAGAAGAAAGAAAACGAAATAATAGAATTAAAAAGAAAATAATAACAAAAGACAATCGATTCAGTGTATTAATAAATTAATTAAAAAAAAACTTACAGGAAAGATGACGAAATAGGGAAAACAATGAACAAAATTTAAAAATATACACAATAATAACAAAAACAAAAGACGATCGATTTTGCAAAACAATTTAATACCATTTACTACTAATTAATGTTTAAAAAACTAAAAGGAACGATGAGAAAAAAAAAGAAAAAAGTATAATTAGAATTTTTTTAAATAAGTATGAAATTATGAAATTAAAAAAAAAAACAAAAGACAATCGATTTTATACCATTTTATACTATTCGGTGATTTGATAAATTAAAAAAGAAATTGGAAACAAAGATGATCAAATCAGAGGAAGTAATAAACAAAATAAAAAAATATACAACAATCATAATAAAAACAAATGACAATAAATTTTAGGATACTATTACATTACATTAATTTATAATAATTTTTTAATCAAAAGAACGATGAGAAAGAAAATCAAATAATAGAATTTAAAAAAATACTAATACTAAATAATAAAAATCTCTACAAAACAATAAAAACAAAATACAATCGATTTCACAGCATATTGATTGCGAATTAAAGAAAAGTATGAGTGAGACACCCACTCAAGGACTGTATACACGAAACACCCGTGCCAGGTAAGTATGAGCGAGACACCCACTCAAGGACTGAATGTACGTCCGTGTCAGGTAAGCATGAGTGAAACACCCATTCAGGGACGGATACACGAAACGCACATGTCAGGTTGGTTTGAGCGAAACGCCCACTCTATGGCAGGTAACAGAAACGAGGAGCAGTAGCGCATAATGCAAACATATGACTCTCTATCTGCGCTCGTATGCATTTAAATAGGCCTGGAACTCTCACCCAAAATATAACTATAATTCAAATAAAAATAAACCCTAATATTTCCAAAACTAAAAATCTTATCCTACTATGTACAAAAATGAAAAATAAATATCAAAATATACACAACAAATATCACTTTGTTATAAGTTTTCTATTTTTAATTTTATAAAAAAAATGTATTTGAAAGAAATGTTTCTTTTAAGAAGTTCTACACGCTAGTAAAAAATAGGACTCGACTTAGGAAACACCCTGTATACATTCATAGGTATAAATAAATTTTTTAAAGTATGTATTCGTCTTATAGGGGCGCCCGTTTCATAAGCATCGTTTTATGTAATTTATCTCAAATCAACTCATCATCATTCAATACTGTTTTCGAAATCCAGTTGCTTATGCAATATTAAAGTTAACTTTCTTCTACCAGCGAGGAAATATAATTAATAACACAGTAATTAGAAACATAAATCTCAACTCAGCGTTCAAACCATTATTGAAAAATATTTTAAATAATAAATGCCGGCCTAGTTAAGTATAAATTGCGATGCCCTTCCAATCAGAAGCAATTGCTGGCGATGGCGTCCGAAAGGTATTTAAATCACAACGTGCTTTTGCTGCGGTTGGGAAATCTATACAAAATAGATCAAACTCAAAGCGTTTTAAGGAAAATATGCCAGAATTTGATACGGTTTGCCAGCGTCTGTTTGGTAATGACTTTCTTTGTTGGTTTATTAGCTGAAATTAGAAACGAAGGTACGCTTGAATTTATCTCAAACGCAATGTCTTACGCATATCTTGGTAAGTTACATTTACTACCAAACACCTTGTATACTAATTCAGTTCATTGTCCCTGTAGGTGCAACTCTAAACGTCATGCAGAGAATTCTTTATTATTATTTAAACGAGGACGAAATTGTAGACCTGGTGGGTGGGATGAACGCGTTTTTCAAATTCAAAACGCAGACGCTTTTAGAAGAAAAAACTATGGAACGCGCCATCTATGTTTCGAAAATGCTGACGCTGGTTTGGCCCTGTTGCGCTATATGCTTCATTTTCATTTTTTCTATTTTAAAGTTTTTTGACAACGGCGCGGACAGGTAAAATTTTCTTCTTTTTATTTTTTCACCTTAAAATATTTAATTTGTAGGAATTTGGTGTTGCCGGTGGCACTTCCGTTTGATTGGAGAACGTCCCCCAATTTCGAGATTACCTACTTTGCGCAAGTAGTCCTCTTCCTGGTCATGGTTTACTTTCAAGGGTCCACGGATGTCTTCTTCTTCGCTTCTGTCATTCTGACAGCCGAACAATATAAATTGTTAGGTGATTTCTTTCTCACAATATTAAAAATAATAATTGAATTTGCTTCCGGTTGGAACCGCGTCACGACTGCTTCTACTGCCGAGGTTTCGTTCTCCATTGCAGAAGAACATCCTCAGGGCCGTTGCTGCTACTTCTCGTTGGTCGATGAGACTGAGAGGGTCGACCAGCACCAGCAGCAGCAGACCCGAGGAAGTTCTTCTGCAGTGGAGAGCGAAACGTACGTCTTCAGTAGAAGCAGTCGTGACGCGGTTCCAACCGGAAGCAAATTCAATTATAGACAACGCCCAGGGGCGCCTCCAAGTTAAATTAAAGACAATAATTTTGAATAAAAAATTTTCCAGGCTGGGAATTCAAGAACCTGCTCTTCACCACTTTAATAGAAAACGAAATACCGAAAGATCGAGTTCTTAAATTCAGCGAACAATTCAATAATTACACGTAGGCGTAAGTAAAAAATATAAAACGCCGATAAATTATTTAATTCTAGAAACGCTAAAGAAGACTTTTTTATTTACAACAAGGACATACTTGAAATGTGCGAGACAGACAAGTTCAAAAAAGACACGTTCCTGAAGATGAATAGGCTGATCGAAACCCATCAATCATTGGTGTCGTTCAGCGCAAGTTTGGATAATTTTTTTTCGACGTCCATGCTGATATTTTACATTGTCATCGGATTTACTTCGTTATTCATGAATTTCATAATGATCGCGGTCAGTAAAACCTTAACAACCATTATCTCTTCTCCAGCGAAGCCTAATTTAAATTTGTGCAATTTCTTTTTTAGTCGAGAAACATATCATTCATAGTAACATTCGCCCCGATTACAGTTTCCGTATTAATCGACATGTTCTTTCCCTGCTTGTTTTCAACTATGTTATCCTCAGAGGTATGTTATTTTTATTTTTTTCTTCATCTGTTTGTTTTTGGGGCACCTTGGTGGAAAATTGAAACGCCCGAAAGGACTTATTATACAGGGTGTTTTTAAAATGCATGGACATTTCTTAACCACAGATTCCCGGGCTAAAAATAAAACGATTTAATCCAACTTATCTAAGTCCGAAAGTGCTTCGTTAAGCCGGTAATCTGCTTTAAAGTTCTTGAGAAAAAAAAGTTAATTTTACTTATAATAAAGAAACGCTTAAATCGACTTGGAAGTTGAGTCACATTTTCAGATGATTTTTGGTAACTTGCTGTAAATCGTTAGGTTTGTTCGCGGAGCAGTTCTGGACTAGTTCGGAACTTTTAAAATCAAATGCCCGGCAATTCTAACCGTGTACTCTAAAATAATGTAGAAGAAATTTAAAAACAAAAAACAAAAGTGTGCTGAAATGTCTTTAATAAAAGCAATAAAAAGAAATGAAGCAAGTTTTCTTATATAACAACTCCGTTGAAAATTAATTTTCGTTAAAAAAAATTGATCGGTTGAATCACAGGCTGACGGCTAACTGTTAATTTTTCAATTGTTTTCCTCACTCGTTGTTTAACAGAAAACAATTGAAGAACTACTGAAGTTGTATTTGAGTAGCTTCGGTTGAAAGTTTTCGCAAAAAAACAACTGAATCGCTTCGACTTTAGCTGAAATTGAATATATGCTTCGCTTTTAAATTTAGAGAACAGAGAAAAAAAACTGAATAAAAACGGTCGGAAGTTACAGGAAAATAATCGGTAAACAAAACAATTGAACAACAACAATTGTTTGTTTTTTGTTCACTCCAGTCAATAAAGAAAACAACTGAATAACTCAAGTTTGCTACATACTTTTGAGTTGCTTCGGTTGATAGTTATCGCAAGAAAAATAGCAAACAACTGAATCGTCACAAGGAAATGATCGGTGAAAACAAAACAATTGAACAATGACAATTCTGCCTAGATGTCAATTTTTCATTTGCTTTTTTGACTCATTGTTTAATAATAATAAAAAAAAAACAATTGAAGAACGGAAGCGGCAAACATTCTAAACTCCGTTACATGAATCACGATTAATTAACCTGAAAACAATTGAAATGCTTCGATTTAAAGGAAAAAAAATCAATCTTAGCTATTAAATCAGTAAAGCTTTTAAACAAACGCTTCACTTTTAAATTAGGTAGTAGGAAAAACAAGTGAATAACGTTACAAGAAAGTGATGTATGCAAAAAAAAAACAATTGAACTACACCAATTCTGTCCAATTTTTCAATTGTTTTCTTCACTCATTGTTTGATAGAAAACAATTGAAGAACTAAAGTTTGCCGCACAAATAGCAATTAATTTTGAGTTCGGTTTTCGCAACAATTGAATTGCTTCGATAAAAAAAAACAATTTTAGCTGAAAATTAGCTACTCAATTGTTTATCCGCTGCTAAACGTTTAAATTTACTATGAATCAGGTAATAGGTAAAAACAACTGAATAGAGCATTTGAAGCTACAAGAGAATGATCTACGCAAAAAAAAAATTGAACGACAGCAATGCTTCCTGACCTTTAAACATTCAATTGTTTTTTCCACTCATTGTTTAACTAAAAAAAAAACCAAAGTTTGCTACACGAATAGCGATCAATTTTGAGTTGCTTCGGTCGATAGTTTTCGCAATAAAAAAGCAACAACAAAAAAAAACAATTGAATTGCGTCGATTTAAAAAAAATCAATTTTAGCTGAAAATTACTCAATTGTTTATCGGCTGTTGAAAGTTTAAATTGACTATAAATTAGGTAATAGGAAAAACAACTGAAGCTATAAGAGAATGGTTTACACAAAAAGAAACAATTGAACAACGGCAATTCTTTCCGACCGTTAAACATTCAATTGTTTTTTCCACTCATTGTTTAATTTAATTTAATGCTCGGTTTTAACGATGCTTTCAAGCGTATATACTTACATCTTTCACGAATGCATGGATTTGATGATTCTGAACTAGTGCAGAACTAATCCAAGGATAAAACTATTAGTGTGAAAAACAGGTTTGCCACTACGTGATCAAAATAAAAACGAAGTAGACTAGGCGTTGGAATTTAAATGTGTGTCTCAGATAATGTCATTAATTGCCAATCAATTGTGACGTAAATAACACGCCGCGATTGTTGTTTAACGCACTTGTTCCCAGAACTCAAACGGTGCTTTAATTTTTTTAATGTTTTTGGATGTTTTAATTTCAAATTAAGGTTAGGTTTGTTAATTAAATCCGCACATGCGTGTTTGGTTGCATTGCCAACCCTAATTCGTTTTTCATTTGATCCTCGTTACATAAGAAACAAATGCCTGGCGCGTGCATAATTAACTTGCGTTCGTTACTAAACTTTTTAATTTTTTTCCCTTTTTGTTGATATCTGTTACGGTTTAGTTTTAAAATAGAAAAATCCCAAGACGTATCAGCACACTTTTTCAAAAACAAGCATAACTGTCACAATGATAACCGATTTGTTCAAGGTCAAATAGCCACTGTCAATGTCAAAAATATATGATGACAGTACCTGTGTCTCTAGACAAAGATTGAGTGCCTGCCTTACATTCTAGTAGAGTGCCTTAAATAAGGGCGAGGACATACGGGCGCTATGTTTGTACTAATTTGGCAGACAAGTTCGATATTAAGCAGTCATCATGACTACTACCTAAAATTGACTGCAGTCAGTTTGCAGTTTTCTTCTTGTGATGATTACCACGACTGCATTTTATTAAGAGAAATCATAGAAGCTTTATTTGTGAGTATATTTATGGTAACCTCATAATTATACGCAATCACCTCACATTGACATTAATTTGGAATAATCTGTTTAAATATCCACTCAAATTCAAATTTACTACAAACATGGCTACCGGCCAATAGAAATTGTCTTCATGTATGGACTGACTCTTGTTTAAGGCACCAGTTGTGTAGTAACTTCTAGCACCATCTGGTGGTGTGTCCGGAACGTTTTGGAATTTCCTGCTGGCTCATAAATGGCGCCACAATCACAAAAATCATTGGTGCGTTACGGATGTAACAATATTCATTTTCTTCATAATTTCTGCGTCGTTCCTAATTATTTGAGCAGCATTTTGTACTTTGACCCAAAGAACAGCTATCGTATTTAGAAGCTTTGCTCTTTAGTATAAAAATTAACTAAAATTGTGTAACTGGCAGTATATACTGCCAGTTTTAATTTTATAAATAATAACAACAATTACTCTTAGAATATTTCAGATAGTTTATCTTTTTTTTGTTTTTTAAATACAATTTGCTTGCTAATGAAAAATATCAAAAGAAACGTCGTTCGTTTGCTTCTTTTTTTATCTAGAATCTTGGTGGAAAACTAAAGATTCGAAATAAAACACTTGATATCCTCCACGGTCTAATTATTATTTCATTTTTAATGGGCAACACCCTGTAAATTAAATTATGAATACTTTTAGGTGGAAAAACTACAATTTGAGGTGTATGAGATGCCCTGGTATCTGTGCAGCAAAGAATGCAGAACAAATCTGAAATTCCTCTTACATAAGATGAGCGCACCGTTTACCCTAACAATGGGAAAGTTCTTCAATTTGAACCTGCCTTTATTTGTGTTGGTAAGTTATAAGTGCAGAAATTTCAAACAATTCCCAAGTACTTATTTAATAAAAATATGCGAAACTTATTTTCTTTTTTCTTTGCAGATAGTAAAAACTCTAAATTCATATTGCATAGTACTCTATCAACTAACCCAGCCGAAATGAACAAAAGGAAATTGTACTTGTATTCATTCGTTTCCTGGCGATGTGTTTTTTTCGACACTGTAAGAAGAAAAACAAAGTTAGAATTTTACTTAAAGAAAAATTAAATTAGTTCACAATCCTCCTTCCCACCTCGCCTCCTATCTCACGACACCTAATTGAATTGTTTTCTTCTTTGAACAATATCTATACGGTTAGTAAATTGAAGAAATATAGAAGCAACTTTTGAAAAATCGCGCCTTAAAGTTTGATTGGTTTGCACTCCGCCATACTTACTCTGTAGCCAATCACATCCAAACCTGAAGGTGGAGTTTTTAAAAAATTGTCTTATCTGAAAATTTGAAAATAATAAATTAAAGTTAGAATGAAAACAATACTCTAAATCACGCATGTACAAATACATAATATAAATAAACTAGGTCATTTTATGACGCAATTTAATTAACTTTAGAATCTATTTTCTTTGTGAACAGTTCAAGTTTAGCACGTCATTGTAAGTTAGCAAATAAACATTGCATTCAATTATTTGTTTCAGTTATTTAATTGAATATTTCGTCAAGTACTTCACCTTGAAGTTGAAGTGATGCGTAATTATTCATTTTCCAAGATAATTTTGAATTTGGCGCCTATTTCAAAATTTTTTTTATGTAGCAAGTGTACTTCGTTGTTGCCTTTTGCTTTATTACGTCGCCTTTTTGTTTCCTCTTATTTACAAGAATGAAAACATTATTTTTTAAAAATTTTGTTGTTAGTCGGTTTTGATTGTAGTGGATTCCTCGAGCAACCTCTGTACAGCTGTTTCGGCCCAATTTAGGGCCTCATCAGTAGAAGTGTAAGAAACCAAACCGATCTGTCCTAGTTATTCGCAATTACGATGAAAAGTCTAAACCGCGACGTCTTATTAGGTCAAAAAGCGATTGCAAGATAAATATTATTGTAAATATAAAAGTATATTACAAGTCGAAACCTGATCCTCCACCTTGTCACCAAAATAACAGTCCGCACCCAATACAACATCATATTGTAAGGGAGGGTCTTTGGGGGTGAAAGATGCCGTCTTCCCGTGATTGTCCCTTCTTACTTTGGCAGCAAAAGATGTAGACTAATGGGGATGATTAACGCATGAAATAAAAAGTATAATTTTTATTTATTTTTATATTTTTCTCTTGTTAATACTGCCACCACCAGAATTAGGGTGGAGGATTCCGGTCCCTCGATAATTTTAAAGAACTACATTTCACATTGACTTTGAGTTTGGGAGGAGGATTCCTGCGGGCTGGAACTGTTCAAGCGCATTTTTGTTGGTCAAGTTACTCTTTCTCTCTCTCTATGAAATGAAAGCCAGCTTAGGACTCAAAGATTCATATATTGAAACACCGTTGAAGGGCAGTAGAGTCGCTAAACTGCCCTTATTAAAATAGGATATACAGACTGTTAAAAAAATGATAAGCTAAATCTATAAAAATGTGAAAAACAAACTCACTTTTTAAGTAAGACGCTCAGCAGCAGGGACCTCTGATCGAACCTCTTTGGGAGAACATCTACTCCCTTATCGCTTGAAATGAGGAAATAAAAGCAAAACAAAAATTCCAGAAAGAGCACTTTACCGGACAAGGGCTGAACGAATGTTTTACAAAACTTAATTTTATTTCGTTCGAAAACGGCCCCATTTAATTAATTTTCGAAATCCCTCTCTTCCGCGAGATCGTTTATGTAAACAAGTCGCTCCCGAGAGGTGTCCTGAGTTGCCTACATCAAGGTGCAAATTGGTCCAATTTCGACCGTTCTTTTTGTTTTTGCACGCGTGGGCGTCAACTCCGTTTTCACGCGTGAGATTTGCTGACGAAAGATTTATTTAACCTAAATTACCTTTAGATAACTCTCAAGGAGTATGTTTCGTTTTCACGCGTGAGATTTCCTGACGAAGTATTTATTTATTTTAGCATATCTAAATTACCTTCACATAACTCTTAAGAAGTATGTTTCGTTTTCACGCGTGAGATTTGCTGACGAAAGATTTATTTATTTTACCGATACCTAAATTACCTGCAGATAATTCTTAAGGAGTATGTTTGGATTAACTGGCCTGAGAACAAGTTGAAAATTCTTTAGATAAGATTGAAGGCAACATAAGCTGCTTTCTTTCGCTGAAAAAAAATTCAATCGTGATTGGAATAATTTTTCGTTGCCAGCTCTGGATCTGAACGCATTTCAATCCAAACGGTTCGTAAAATTGGAAGATTGAAAGGGGAAAGGCGATTACCGAACGGGATTGAAATTTCACGAAGATCCACTACAAGAGAGCATTCATTTTTGAATATGAAAGTAGCTATAGTCGTGACTTTACTATAATTAATTTTTAGTTTTAAAATTTTCGGGTGCTTACAATATCAGGGGACATACATGCATGCATAGGATATAAAGGCTCCTGTAAATTCCACGGTGGGCCTCGTGATTTAATAAATATTATAAAAACAGCGCCATCTATTGGATTTGTTTTTTAAAAATCAAGACGCCATTGATGATTTATTTTGTGTGAAGACAATTTCAATTTATTGTAAAAAAATAAACTAGAAATTAATAAGCGATTGTCAAAATGAAGATGCATAGCACAATTGCATTTTCTACAAAGAGCCATCTATTGGATTTAATTTGTCCAAATCAAGACGCAGTACAGCGCGGTAATTTCAAATTCAGTCAAACATTAACGACCGCGCGGTAGATTTGCATCTCAGACAAAATCATCGAAAAAGGAGAAAAAACTCTTGGAGATTTCGACTTAAATCTCCTTTTGTTTTATTTCTTTAATTATTTGAATTAAAAATGTGTATTATTAACAGAGTGAAAATTCTTTGCTTTCGTGCGTACGGAACGAAATTCTCTGGAGCTTCGTGAAAAGGGGAGGAAAATCAACTACCCGGATTTTGCATGTTTCTAGATGGCGACACCGGTGTGTAAGTTTAGTCCGGTCGATTTTGATAACCCACATCGCTCCGGTGCGTTTCCTAAGCACGCAACAGTGCCGTGTTGGTGGTGATTATCAACATTTACGCATGTAGCTGGAAAGGTAAGGAGGAGTTATCTGTTGCTTTCCGACTTAAATTCAAAAACTATACTAATCCCTTGAGCACCCCCAAAAGCAGCGCAAAGATAAAAGATTTTTTTCGGCAAGGTCCACAAAATCTTGAATTTTTTTAAGGAATCTTCTATTTAATTCTTAGAAATTTTACTATCTAAATAAGAAAGGATTTTTTTTGTTGAAGTTTTTTAGAATAAAATTTTGAACTTAAACTTCTTGTATAAACGTATTTTTTTTTACAATACAGTATGCACTGCACACGTATGAATAATTTATTGGCAACCTCGACCTTTAAGTTATTGCTTTTTCACGAAATACAGATGAAGTGATAATTTCACGCGTGACCATAAAGTTTGTTACAATTTAAGAAGCAAAATTTTATTGTTTAATTGCAAAGTCAGTAGTAGAGAAATTATTTTTTTTGTGAATCAACATTAACTCCTCACAACTACGATAATTATTAATTGGTAACAAATTAATTTACAATTGAGCCTCGTCTGCCTCACTCAAATTAATTTTATTGTTTGTTTAATTATTATGCTTAATAAAAAGTAATAAACAAGTCCAATCGAAAAACATTTCGCAGTCATTCATTTACAACAAAAAATTGTAATTAACCGTGAAAATAAACAAATGCAAATGTATTGCGTACTCCAAACTGTCAAATTAGATTTGCTTGTATGATTGAATTTTATTTTTATTATTGTATATTTTGAAAGCCGTGGCTTTAATTAATTAAATTCGATTGTGTATTGTTGCAAACGTTCTACGGTGAAGCCTCAAATTGAGCGAAATTATTTTTTTAAAATTATTATTTTGATCATCATATTCCTGGTTTTAATTAATTAAACTATTAAAATTGTTAACTTACTAATTAAACTTAATTAATTTACTTGATTGTCCGTATTGTTTTAAACGTTGCGCAATTAAACTTTAGAAATTGATAATGTTTTGAGCGAATTCTTATTTTTTCTTAATTATTTATCTGAAGACCACAAACGTTGCTTGAATTAATTAAACAATTAAATTAGTTAACTTCAGTTATTAATTAATTAAAGTTAATTAATTAAACTTAAATTAGTCGACTTAAGTTATTGTTTCAAACATTTCATAGTGAAGCTTCGAGTTAATAGGGTTTTAATTCAAATATTTAATTAAACTGTTAAATTAGTTAAGTGTCATTAATAGCTAATTATATTGTTAATTATTATTAATAGTTTTAAAAATAGTCAATGAAGTAAGCCCGAAAAAGTTACAAACAGAGACAGTCCGCGACAACTGTTTAGGTTCACTTAAAATAACGGTGTAAATTCAAAAATATGCTTATAAATTCTAATTCCTTGAATTTATTGTTTCATTTAATGTATTATAATTGATTGAGTACAATACCTACCTAATATTCAAACAATGGACACCTAGAAATAAATATATTGAAAACCTACTATTATTTATGCGACAACTGATTAGGTCCACAGAATAAAAAGCATGAAATAATTCTTGAAAAATGAAAAGTATTTATTTCTAATAATGAGTATGTCCACCTCTATTCGTTATGACTTCGAACATACGTTTTGGTAAAGAGCTATACAACTTATGCAAATAATCTACCGAAATTTCAGCTCACGCTTCTTTGATTCCATTTATAAGTTGCTCTGCGTTGTCAAATTGCTTACCATTAGCATACACGCGCTGCATTAGCCATCCCCAAACATTTTCTATGATATTTAAGTCTGGAGACAATGCTGGCCAATTAAGGACGGTGATGTTATGGTCCTGAATCTATTCTCTTACATGTCGAGCAACATGAATACTGGCGTTATCATGCTGAAGGATCCAATCATTTGTACCCATTTTCTCTATTATTTTTGGCACAGTGTTTTCTAATAGATTAGCATAATTTTCAGCATTTTGTCGGCCACGCAAAGTTATGAGATCCACTGTTCCATTGTAGGAAATAGCTCCCCGGACCATAACGCATCCTAATGTGCTATGTCGACGGGCCAGATTCAGTTCTCCTTTCCTCACATCGTGAAAATAAAAACGAGATCCATCTGGACCATCAAGATTAAATTTCTTTTCGTCCGTAAAGATAACTTGGTGCCATTCCATTGTCCATTCACTATGTTCTTCTGCAAATTCCAAGCGATTTTGCTTATGATTTGGGGTTAATAGGGATCTTTTCACTAACTTACGACGCTTAATGTAAGGACAAGCTTTAATTATATGCTGAATAGTACGAGTGCTACATGCAGCTCCTACTTGGGATCTAATTTGCTTAGCTGATAAAGTGGAATTTGATGCTAGTCTCAAAATGAGACGCCTTTTCGTTGTGGCGTGCTTTGTAACTCCTTTCCGTTTTTTTTCCATAATTATCTTTATCTGTCAAATAACTATTTACAACGTTTGCACTCCGATTAATTTTTCGAGCAATTTTTCTGTTAGAAAACCCTTCTTCGCTCAGCACATCAATTTTACCTCTTTCAGTTTCTGTTAAGGTTTTTCCACGCCCCATAATTATTAAATAATTACTGCGTTGTTTCAATTACGCTTCAAACACTAATTTAACTTGAAGGCTTCCGCGGCCGTCGTCCATTGTTGAATTCTTGGCTTCCGGTTGGAACCGCGTGTCTCGGATTTCTTCACTGCCGACGTTTCGTTCTTCGTTGCAGAAGAACTTCCTCGGGGCTGCTGCTGGTGGTGATGCTACTACTGCTGCTGCTGTTGGTCTTGCTGCTGCTTCGCGTTAGTCGTTGAGACTTCAAACACTACTCAATAATGGCGGAGATTGTCAGAAAACAACTGCCTAATGATAACAGGAGTAATCAGTTGTTAGTGTAGCGTTTGTCCACCAGTAAACAATTGAAAACATTTAACAAAGGCTATAGAGAACGCTTGAACAAAAATGTGCATTATACATTTTGAAGTTATCTTCAAAAACTATTTTTGAGATTTTAATGCAAGGAAAAAGACATAATCATTATTAAAATGGAATACTTCTCATTTTTCTACATTTTTTTCATTAATTTACTTATGTGAACCTAATCACTTGTCGCATAAAATATAGCGAATTCTTGGCTTCCGGTTGGAACCGCTGCTGCTGTTGGACCAACAGCAGCAGCAGTAGCAGCATCACCACCAGCAGCAGCCCTGAGGAAGTTCTTCTGCAACGAAGAACGAAACGTCGGCAGTAAAGAGATCCGAGACACTCGGTTCCAACCGGAAGCCAAGAATTCAACAATGGACGACGGCCGCGGAAGCCTTCAAGTTAAATTAAAATATAGCGAATTTTCAATTTTTGTTTCCTTGTTGTTCATTGTCTGAGTAAACCGTAAGATAGCCACTCTAGCAATTATATTTCCTGAAATGAAATTATAAAATCGTTGGGCTAAACTCTTGAAGCCATTTTCTTGAGTTTAACAACGTAATTTCAAGTGAACCTAAACAGTTGTCGCGCACTGTATTTCAAATAAAAATAGAAAATGGATAACAAATGAATTTGGACAGAAATTTAAACAAAAACGAGAAATATATGAAGCAGTAAGAATAGGTGTTGTAAATGAAGAAGAACTTTAATAAACAACTGCAGCACGAAATGAATGATGCTAAGAAGAACTCCAACTCAACTTCCACTACATTTGATCAGCATAGAATAAAACTAAAGCTACTTGGAAATTAGTAAGTGAAATCACTTGTAAAGGAAAGAAAAACCGTTTTGAAACAAATGATTTCATGGACGGAGAAGGTAATCCAAGAAAAATTTTAACATTACTTAATAAACGTAGCCAACAAGGTTGATAGCACAGTTACAAACACTTCAGCCTACGAGAACTATCTGGCATCTGCAAACTACCCCAAATTCCACTGCAGAGCTTTGAGCTTTAACGAGGTTAGAGATATAATAGACTATTAACATTAATTGGATCAAAATAATAAAAAATCTTATAATTATACCTTTAACTAAGCTTATTAATTTATGTATAAAGACAGGCACATTTCCAGATGAACTAAAAATTTCAAAAGATATTCCCATCCACAAGGGAGGAACGGACGTGGAGAGCAACTTCCGCCCTATCTCAATAGTACCAGCATTCTCAAAAATTATAGAAACAGCACTGAAAAATTAAATAGTAAAACACTTTGAAGAAAATGAATTGTTTTTCAAAAAACAATTTGGGTTTCGCAAAAACAAAGACACAGCCGATGCAATCATCTATCTAATGAATGAAATAACCAATTCGCAAGAGCAGAGAAATCTCGCAGGAGTTACTCTGTGTGACCTCACCAAAGCTTTCGACTGCGTCAATCATACTATTTTAATTAATAAGCTACTGTACTACAACTTTAGTACAGAAAGCTGTAATCTCATTCAATCCTATCTCCATAATAGAAAGCGATTTGTTACAGTTAATGGGATATCTTCCATAGATATCATAAAAACCGGAATACTGCAGGGCTTTGTACTAGGCCCAGCCCTATTCCTGATTTCTATAAATGATCTAATTAACGGTGTGGGCTAAGCAGACTTGATTAGCTTCGCAGATGACACAACTTTAATTACTACCACATGAACAAGAATGCAGTAAGCGAATGGAAGATACACTAACAAATGTCAACAAATGGTTCCAGGCAAATGGTCTCAAATGTCGAAAAAACTACTAATTTGATATTTACACATACAGATACAGATAATATTAATAAAACTGGTAAATTCTTAGGTGTTATACTGGACCTCAAACTGTCTTGGTCACAGCACACACTCTGTCTATTTAAGAACATTTCAAAAAAATCTGTTCCCATTGCGTAACTTTGTTAGCTTACTACCACTGGAAGCATTATTAACAGCCTCTTATGCTCTCATTACTAACCATATATCATATGCTAATATCTGTTGGGGCTATTCTCCATGTCTCCAAGCCTTGCAAAGAAAAGCCATATCCCTCATATGCCACTTAAGGTTTCGAGACGATGTCAAAAGAAAATTTATCGAATTAAAACTCCTGACGGCCCCATTTATCAACATAATGCAATGCCTAATGTACGTACATACATGAAAACCCTGATGATTACATATCACAGCTAACACCAGGATTAAAACGAACATTAGATGAAAATATCTCAGATGTAGCTATGATAGATTCGGCCCAATTACTATGATATAAAAGTAAAAAGGATACTTGATTTTTTTATATAAAAACGAAGTGTTACGTGGAAATCAAAATGGTTATATCAAGGGACGATCAACAAGTGGGGCAATTTTTCAAGTAATTGAAGAAATAATTGAAGGAATTAACGAAGGAGAAGAAACGGTGGGTATATTTATGGACCTATCTAGCGTAAACTAGATCTTCATGGTTTTCGAGGACCATCATTGGAATTACTGACGTCATATCAAGATAATAGGAAACAATGTATAAACTATAGACTCCCATACACATACAACAGAGTGGTTACTCGTTGAAAAAGGTGTTCCGCAGAGTTCCGTACTAGGACCACTGTTGTTCCTGCTGTACGTGAACGAATTACCGAACTTAAAAAATCACTCAACAACACTGTTTGCAGATGACACATCACTCGTAACACGAAAGAAATCTAAAATTGAAGGTGAAATAAAAACTACATTACAAAACTTTAATAACTGGTTCAGTGATAATTGTTTACAATTAAATGTTGCCAAAACACATTTATTACAATTTAATAAATCTAGTGATTTACATACAGACCTAAATAGTGAAATTTGTAACGTTTCATTTGTTCCACAATGTAGCTTCAAATTAAGAAATAAATTAACAAATTAAAATTAATAAATTGAATTAGTTCTGCAGGAAATTTATTTATTTTAAATTTTCGTTCTGGAAGCTACGTCCGTTGTTTTAATTAATTAAACTTAATTTAACTTGAAGGCTTCCGCGGCCGTCGTCCATTGTTGAATTCTTGGCTTCCGGTTGGAACCGCGTGTCTCGGATTTCTTCACTGCTGATATCGTTGAGATATCAGTCTCAACGATAAACGTGAAGCAGCAGTAAGACCAACAACAGCAGCAGTACCAACAGCAGCCCTGAAGAAGTTCTTCTGCAACGGAGAACGAAACGTCGGCAGTGAAGAAATCCGAGACACGCGGTTCCAACCGGAAGCCAAGAATTCAATAATTAAACTTAAATTAATTGACTTAAGCGATCTACTGATTAAATTTAATTAATTTACTTGATCGTGTTTGTATTGCTTCAGACATTTCATAGTGAAGCTTCAAGTTAATTGAATTGTTTAAATTAATTGAACTATTAATAAATTCAATTAATTTTGCAGGGAATTTATTTATTTTTAATTTTTATTCTGGAAACCACGCCGTTGTTTTAATCAATTAAACTTAAATTAGTTGACTTAAGCTATCTACTAATTAAATTTAATTAATTTACTTGATCGTCTTTTTATTGACATTTCACAGCAAAGCTTCGAGGAAATAAAGGTTCAATTAAATTATTTAATTAAACCATTAAATTAGTTAAATGACATTAATAGAAAATTATATTTAATTAATTAATTTAATTGTGCTTCTATTGTTTCAATTGTTCTACACTGCAGCTTCAAATTGATAATTTAAAATTAGTACATTAAATTAATTTAATTTAATTTTAATTGTTATTCTGAAAAACACGTTCGTTGCTTTAATTAATTAGACTATTAAATTAGTTAACTTAAATTAATAACTACAGAATTAAATTTAATTATAATTACATAATTTACTTGATTATGCTTGTATTGTTTCATATATTCTACAGTATAGCTTCAAATTAATAAATTAATTGACGAATTAAAATAACAAATTAAAATTAATAAATTGAATTAATTTTGCAGGGAATTTATTTATTTTGAATTTTTATTCTGGAAGCCACGTCCGTCGTTTTAATTAACAAAACTTAAATTAGTTGACTTAAGCTATTTACTAATTAAATTTAATTACTTTAATATTCGTTTTGTTTCAAACATTTTACGGTGTAATTTCAAATTAATAAATTAAAATTAATAAATAAATTAATACATTACAATTAATAAATTAAAAGTAATACATTAGATTAATTTTCTGGGGAATTTGTTTGTTTATAATTGTTATTCCAAAAGCCAGGTTCGTTGCTCTAATTAATTAAACTATCATATTAGTTAACTTAAACTATTAAAGAATTAAATTTTGTGTTTGTATTGTTTCATACGTTCCACATTATAGATTCAAATTAATAAATAAATAAAAATAATAAATTAAAATTAATGAATTAAATTAATTTTTCGCGGAATTTATTTATGTTTATTCTTATTCTGAAAAACTAATAAATTACGAAACTTAGATCATTAACTAATTAAATTTAATTAAGTTACTTGATTGTGTCTGTATTATTTCAAATGTTTCACGGTGCAGCTTAATAATAATAATAATAATAATAATAATGACTTTATTTCAGACCAAATTATAACACACCAGGCAATGGAAAACAAAAACAAAATTAATAAATTAAAATTAGCAGATTAAATTAATTTTGCCTGGAATTTGTTTATTTTTAATTGTTATCTTGTAATCCATGTTCGTTGTTGCAATTAATTAAACTATTAAATTAGTTAACTTAAACTATTAACAATTAAAGTTAATTAATTTATTTGATTGTGTAATTGTAATTATAAGTTTTGCTCGAAATTTATTAATTCTTAAATTATTATTGTTTTAATTAATTAAAGTATGAAATTAGCTAACCAAAACTATTAATTAATCAAACCTAATTAATTCAGCAATTTGTTGCAAATTCTCGAGATTCTTCGAGCATTTTCTAGATAGCTATTTACGGCCCCATTTGGGACCTCGTCAGCAGAAGAATATCTCGCGAACTTTTAGGTCAAAAATCGGCCGCAAGATGTCCGCAACCTAAACTCTGGGTTGTTGATTATTTCAAAATTTTTGACAACCTGAATTAATTTATCATTTTATTAAAAGATATATTTCCGTTCAACGAGATTCAAAGTATAAAAAAATGTTGTGAAATATTTTTATTTATTACGTGATTAATTAATTTAAAAACGACGCTTCATGTTAGTTAACTTAAATTAAATTCAAAAGAAGAAATTAAATAATTTAAAAGAAGAATTTAATCGACTTCTGGCATGTAGCAACCGCCGGTGTTTTCATCCGGCTTAGATGAGATGAGATGAAGTGGAATTAGGCCACGTTGGGGACTGGGATGGGGGAAAAAGCACGGCGCGTCGCGACGCCGCCATTCCGACGCCGAAGCTATTCTTTTTTCTAACGCTTGCACGTAAAAGCACTTTACGTTCTTTTCAGCGAACGAATCGTGACCACTAAATTTAATAATCCAAGCACCAAGCGCATCCATCATTTTTATTTCGCTCTTAAGTAACCATACACAGGTGTCCCAACTAAAAGTATCCAATGAAGTAATTTTAATTAAAAAAAATAATTTACAATAAAAAATTGTTTTTACCGGTACTAACATGAAATTACTTTGAGTTAAGGGTAAATCATAAAATATCCATAAATCGATATTGGGCGTGGAAGCATAGAGCTTCAAGCTTATCCCAAGTTAATTGGAAGTGATATCGATTTAAAACTGTTTACGCGCGCTCATAAAAAAAGCATTCTTCGTCTCTTTCAATTCCCGTTTCGCTTTCGATACGCCATAAAACACAAATGTCGTTTAAAGCTATCGTTTTTCTTTTCGTAGATGACGTCCGAAAACGACACGGAACCCCTGTATGTGGTCGGTTTGTATGCCGCCTTTTCTTTCGTGTGCGTGATGCTTCTCGTCTTGCTGTTGTATGCGGCTTGTGCAAGAAAATTCAGACTGAACTGGTTCGAGAAGAACTTGCTGGAAAACGCCGACGATGGCAAGCAGTTCAAGGGGAGGTAAGTGTGCCAAAAAAAATTCGTTTTTTAACTGAATATTGGATGTATACGGGCGTCCAAATTACGATTTTTTTTTACTAAAATAAAAAGAAAGAATCTTGGTTCTTTTGTGAATGTTTGTTTTTCTTTTGTTGGCGAGGAAAAGAATAGAAACGGACGACGAGAAACGTGCGAAAATAAAAATACCAAGGTGATGTTAAAAGTTAAGCGACTAATGACTGGGAATATGAGAAGGCGAGTTCAGTAATAAAGTGCGATCCAAAAATGATGGGAAACAAAAGCGATCGATGGTGCCTTTGAGTTTTGAAGGAATTTTGAATTACGCTTTCTTAAAAACAATTCTACTACTATTAATTATTGATTTCTGTTAGCATATCAAATTGCGGTTACTTTTTTAAACAACGTTTTAATTTTGTTTAGAATTTTCTTATTTTTTTGGTAAAATATTTTTCGTTATTTAATTTTACGGCGAATTTCATTTTAAAATCGATCGTCATTTGTTTCTCTGTGTGACATTTCCGTGATGTTATTTGTTTCGTGATAGAGTTCACATAAAGTATGATCGAAGAAAGATGAGAAACAAAAGATGATCGACGTGGTACTTTTGTTTTCTTTTTGTGACGCATTTGATTTTTGTTAGCATATCAAATTGCGATTACTTTTTTAAACAGCGTTTTAATTTGGTTTAGAATTCTCTTTACGTTTTTTGATAAATATTTTTCGTTGTTTAATTTCACGGCGAATTTCATTTTAAAATCGATCGCCATTTGTTTCTCTGTGTGACGTTTCCGTGATGTCATTTGTTTTGCAATAGAGTTCAGATAAAGTATGATCGAAGAATGACGCGAAACAAAAGATAATCGATGACATCGTGCTTCTGTTTTCTTTTTGTGTCGCAGTTAATTTTTGTTGGGATATCAAATAGCGATTACTTTTTTAACGTAATTCTTTCAAAGTTATTTTAAATAATGAGGAAAATAGACGGGGTGGGAGGGAGGGAGCGAAGGAAAGAGATAAAACGCAAACAAAACAAAAGATAAAACAAAAGACTTTCGATATGGGAAGCAATAAAGTATATGCAAACACAAATGAGGCATTAATAAACAGCTTTTTAATTTTGTTTAGAATTCTCTTTACGTTTTTTGAAATAATATTTTCCGTTGTTTAATTTTTACGGCGAATTTCATTTTAAAATCGATCGTCATTTGTTTCTCCGTGTGATGTTTCCGTCATTTGTTTTGCGATACAGTTCAGATAAAGTATGATCGAAAAATGATGTGAAACAAAAGATGATTGACATGGTGCTTTTGTTTTCTTTTTATGACGCAGTTGATTTTTGTTAGTATATCAAATAGCGATTACTTTTTTAACGTAATTCTTCCAAATTATGAGAAAAATCGTTGGTTTTCTATTTCAAACAAAATAACAGGAATAATAACAGGAAAATATACGAGGCTGAGAGGAAGGGAGCGAAGGAAAGAGACAGAACGCAAATTTAAATAAAGCAAGATCAGAAAAAGAGGTAAAACAAAAGACGTTAGATGTAGCAAGCAATTAAGCAACAAATGAAGCATTGATAAACAGCGTTTTAATTTTGCTTAGAATTTTCTTACGTTTTTTGAAAAAATATTTTTCGTTATTTAATTTTTACGGCGAATTTCATTTTAAAATCGATCTTCATTTGTTTCTCTGCGTGACATTTTCGTGATGTCATTTGTTTCCCGATAGAGTTCACATAAAGTATGATCGAAAAATGATGTGAAACAAAAGATGATCGACATGGTGCTTTTGTTTTCTTTTTGTGACGCAGTTGATTTTTGTTAGTGTGTCAAATTGCGATTGCTTTTACAAAATTCTTCCAAATTACGAAAAAAATCGTTGGCTTTCTATTTCAAACAAAATAACAGACATAAAAAAATTTCTTTATGAAAAGTTGTTTTAAATAATGAGGAAAATAGACGGGATGGGAGGAAGGGAGCGAAGGAAAGAGATAGAATGTAACAAAACAAAAGACGTTAGATATGGCAAGCAATAAAGTACATGCAACCACAAATGAGACATTAATAAACAGCGTTTTAATTTTGTTTAGAATTTTCTTACGCTTTTCGAAAAAATATTTTCCGTTGTTTAATTTTACGGCGAATTTCATTTTAAAATCGATCGTCATTTGTTTCTCTGTGTGACGTTTCCGTGATGTCATTTGTCTTGAGATAACATTTCGCAAGTAAAACAAATGAAGAAATTTTTAAATCATGTTGGTGTAAAACACGTCTCAACCTGCATATCTGCTTATACAATTCAATTTGAAAGCAATCATCATGACGTCATCTAAATTTGTTTTTGTTATCACTCTGTATATTGGGAAACCTTGAAGTTACTTCCTAATATGCCGCAATGACCTTCACAGGCGTAAAACACGTGTCAATCTATTTGCTTATAACGTGCGTTCAAAAAAAATCCGTTATCAAGAAGGCTCTGAACTTGCTTTTATTTTACGACGGCACGTTGTAGCTTAGTACGTATGTTACAATCTTACGAGCTATCAACGGCAAAAGTTTTGTTTACACCTTTGAGGTATTTGTAATAAAATAAATATTTTATTTCATTAATTGTGTTTTATTATCCTTTTTGTAGAAAATCGTAATCAAATGGATATAAAAAGTTAGGTTATGTTTGTAATAATCGTATGGTTATGACATGAATTTGCAAAATTTGCATTTGACATAAGCCTACTTGCGCTTAAACCTGAAGTAGAATATATTGTTTCATATTGCCAAATAAACTAGTGATCGGTCTAGATCATTTACACCAAATGTCTTTTTTGAAAAAAATAGAAATAAAAAAAGTTATTGGAGTGCGAAAACCAAACTGAATCACCCGGTGTATGCTATAAATCTTTCAAGTTACTCTCTAATATACTGCAGTAAGTTCTTCTGGCGTTTCATTATTTTCCTATAATGTCTGCTTACAGAATTCAATTCTGAAAGCAATTGTTATGACGTTTTTTTTTTTTTGGTGATCACATTATATATGCGAATTTTCAATAAATTTCGTTCTTCAAGTATTACGTGCGCTTTCGAATTCATTCACATTTGTTTTCAAGTTTATTTTTCTTTCAGCCGACAAGCTCTTGTAGGGGTTCATGAAGCCGCATTCAAAACCCGCGAAGCGCTTTACTCTTCGCCTGTTGCTACTCGAGAGTTCGATTTAGAGAAGGAAAATTGCCAAAGTGAAGACGCATCCACAGGTAGGCCATCAAAGATCGTACACTTCATTCTTTTTTGCCAAAAATAATAAAACAAATGGGACAAGATCGCACACCAAAAAATATATTTGGCAATTCTTGGGGGAGATTTCCAGAATCAAGAGGAACTATAAATTATAGTTATAAAGTACTGGATTTTCTGCGTTTCCCCAGTTTGTAAAGAGAATGCCAAAGAGAAAAACCCCTAGTAAGACCGTCGCAGTCGCAGCTGCCAATACGTAAAACGTAGCCAAAACCACACCTTCCCGAAAAGCTTCTAAGCAAGGGGACTAATCAGAGTGCCCATAAAAATCAATAAAAAAATAATGATAACTATATAGTAGTTGTTGAGTCGCTAAATACGGTCCTGTGTATCTTCTTCAATTTTTTTCTTCAAATTAATTCGTTTTCAGAGAATTTAGTACCGACCAGTCCTTCTTCGACCAGCAGTTACCAATTTCCGGTCTTCACTGGGCCCGTTCCTCTGGCAAGCAACGAAAAGCAGATAGTTTTAACTTCGTCGAACGCCGCTATGCGACCGCGCGTTTCCTCCATGCAGTCAAAGCTGGACCACACGAAAATCGATACCTCCCTGTACCAACAGGTGATTCGAATCCTCACGTAACTTTTTTTCTTATGTTACGTTCAGCGAATTTTCCGCAGGAATCGCCGGCGGAACCGGAAAATGTTATGGGCACGGTTCACGTTTCGCTCGCGTTCGATCCCATTTCCGGTTTGTTAACGGTGCGGCTTATAGAGGTAAGTTTTGAGGAAAACTCGTGCGGACTTACAAGAGTGTAATTTTGCATATAGGCTCAGGATTTACAAGCGAGGGATTTCAGTGGGACTGCAGATCCGTACGCGAAAATTCGCCTGCTGCCTGATAAGACGAACGTCTGGCAGACGAGGATTCATAAGAAAACTTTGAATCCAGGTAAGTTTTTTTTTTAAAGTACCATTTTAATATTTTTAATTAAAAAAAAATAAATAAATTTAACAGGATTTTTGACTAAAAAACATATCTGCATTGCTGGATTAAATCAATAACCGTCATGTATATCTAATTTAGGATTTACGTGGTATTCACATAACTGACGCTATATAGGATGACTGACAATTGTTCCGCCAAAAAAAAGTGATAAGATAATGAACGTTATAGATTATGGGAAAATTATATGGAACATAGTTGTTTTAACACTTTTTTCATACTTTCAGATATCACTTCTTCTCGTGTGTGTGTGTTCTTTTTGGTAAAATAATTGTCAGTGACCTTGTATATTTCAGCTAAACAGAGATAAAGATAATGATATTCTAAAATGATTTATTGATTATTTCTACAACTGTATAAAATCTTTCTTCTAGTTTTGCATTATTAAAAAAAATCTCACGTGTTATTAAATTTTGAAAAAATTATTTTATATGGTATTTTATAAGAATACGATCGCTCCTTGATATAAAATATCAATTTTAATTAAAATTGATTGAGAATGCCAGGAAAATTGATGTGGAAACAAAAAAAAATCAAGCGAAACAAAATCCAATGAAAACCACTCAGAAATAAAAAGAAAAGAGATTTTTGGAGAAACAAAAGATGATCACTTTCAGGCAATTTTAAAAAACTGGCGCCCGAAAAAACAAAAGGCTGTCAAATGACGACGAGAAAAAGTCAAACAAATGAAACTCAAACATAAAAAAAACAAAAAAAGTAACGCTAAAAGGAAAATAATCACTAAATAAGAAAAAGAAACATTTTGGAGAAACAAAAAGCAATCGTCTTTAAGCAAAATTAATTCGAAGAATGCCAGGAAACTTGAAGGGAAAAACAAATAAAAAATCAGACGAAACAAAATTCAATGAAAATCACTCAGAAACAAAAAGAAAAGAGATTTTGGAGATCATTTTCAAGCAATTTTGAAAAAACAGGCGCCCGAAAAAACAAAAGTCTATCGACGTCGATGACGATGACGAGAAAAAATCAAACAATTGAAACTCAACTTAAAAAACAAAAAAGCAACACTGAAAGGGAAACAATCACTAAATAAGAAAAAGAGACATTTTGGAGAAACAAAAGACGATCGTCTTTAAGCAAAATCGATTCGAAGAATGTCAGGAAACTCGAAGGGAAAAACAAACAAAAATCAGACGAAACAAAATCCAAAGAAAACCACTCAGAAACGAAAAAAGACATTTCGGAGAAACAAAAGACGATCACTTTCAAGCAATTAAAAAAAAAAACCGACGCCCGAAAAAACAAAAATTTTGAATTTGAATACCGATGTCAAACGATGAAAAAAGATCAAACAATTGAACCCAACTTAAAAAAAACAAAAAATTAACACTAAAAGGAAAACAATTTGACGTCGATCGTCTTTTGTTTTTTTAGGGCGTCAGTTCTTAGAAATCGACAGCGATGATGCATCGATTGATTTTGCTTAAAGGCGATCGTCTTTTGTTTCTCCAAAACGTCTATTATTTTTATTTGTTTTCCTTTTAGTGTTGCTCTTGTGATGAGTACATTTTTTTTTCTTGTTTTTATTTTAAGATTTAATTTCAACAGTTTGATTTGAGTTGTTTGTTAGAAATCGTTCGTCATTTGTTTTTTTAGGGCGTCAGTTTTTAAAAGTTGACAACAATGAAGCATCGATTGATTTTGTTCAAAGGCAATCGTCTGTTGTTTTTCCAAAAGATCTTTCGCTGTTATTTAGTGTTTTGTTCTTATTTTAACATTGAATTTCAATTGTTTGATCTTTTCATCGACAATGTTTCGTTCGAAATCGATCGTCATTTGTTTTTTTTAGGATGTCAGTAATAATCCACCGATTAATTTTTGATCAAAGAAGATCGCTTTTTTCTTATTTAGTGATCCTTTTCCTTTTCTTGTTGACTGACCTTTCAATTGTTTGTTCTTTTTCTCGCCAACTTCTTGTTTAAAATCAATCGTCTTTTGTTTTATAGGGCGTCATTTTTTAAAAGTCGACAACGATGCACGAAATGATTTTGCTCCCTCACCTCTCACCTCATCATCATTTGTTTTTCTTTTAGTGTTTGATGAAGACTTTGTATTTGAAGTTCAACCAGCAGTCCTGGGCAGGCATGTCTTGGAGATATTGCTGTACGATTTCGACGCCTACTCACGTCACTATAACATTGGCAGCGTCCAAGTACCTCTCAGCGATTTGGACCTCTGTGAAAAAGTCAGCATGTGGCGACCTCTTGCCCAACACGTTCCAGATGATCCGAGAGTGAACGTCGGAGAGCTCATGGTCTCCCTGGCGTACCTTCCTTCCGCAGAAAGACTGACAGTCATTGTAATTAAGGCTAGAAATCTTAAGGTTGTCGACGTCTCTCGGAACAGTTCGGGTAAGAATTAATTTGGTTCAAATCGCCACGATAAATTATTAAACCTATTGGAACTAACACACTACCTAGCGGAATTACTTTAACGATTTTAATTAGGCGAAAATTTATTCAATCGAATACGAAGCCCAAACACCTCTCTCGACATGTCCAACTGTCATTGACCTAACTCTAGGACCTCAAGTTGTTAACGTTGATGATCTTATATTGTTTCAGATCCTTATGTGAAAGTATCCTTAGTCCAGGATAAAAAGAAACTGAAGAAAAGAAAAACAGGTGTACATCGAAGCACGTTAAGTCCAGTCTTCAACGAAGCCCTGACGTTCGACATCGATAAAGAAACGCTTAGAAAATGTACCTTAGATTTCTGTGTGATGCACGACAGCTTGGTCGGGACCAGCGAACCCCTGGGGGTGTGCAGGGTGGGAAGGACGAAGGATTGCAGGCAGGAAGAAAGGCATTTCTTTCACGAAATGCTGCACAGTAAGACGGCCTCGGCGAAGTGGCTTACCCTTTCAGATCCCAGGATACAATGAAAAGTATATTTATGACGATTGGTGATGTTTAAGCTTAACTGTGAACAAAAATGGCGAGTGTCTGTCGCGATTCAATCAGTGGAGGGCCCATAATATGGTAGCAAATTATTTTTTCCATGAATTGCCCTCCTGTGATATCCTATTTACATACTTAACAATTTGTTAGCTGAGCAAGGAACGATGATTTTGGATAAATGTCTCATACCAATCGGGGCCCATAACACAATAAAAAATATTTTCGTAACATTGAAGTGAAGTCACAGTCATTCAAATTATCGGCTGTATAAAAAAACGTGTTAAAGCAGGCTGATTTTATATAAATGAAAAGAGAAAGTAAAAAGAAATGCTGACAATCTTTTACTGTCAATACAATTTGTTTATGCACAGAAAGAATAGATGGCGCTGTACGGCACGATTAGAACAAAAACCACTAATAGATGGTGCTTCTCTTTTTTTTTAGAGATAAAGGCAATCGTTCAAACGATTGTCTCTTGTTTCTTCGTTGTTTTTTAAATTTCATTAACATTTTTAATTCATGTTTTCTTTTCAATTTTTTTTGCTTTTGTTAATTTCGATGGTCGAAAGAATGTCCACTGTCAAAATTTAAATAAATCATACAGCATATCAGTATAATTTGTTTACGAACGGAAAAAAAACAATAGATGGCGCTGTTTGGCACGATTAGAACAGAAAGTGTTGACAGATGGCGCTGCTTAAAATTATTGTTTTTCTGAAGTGCTACGGGACAATTAAAATAATTTTTACTTACGTCAAGTGAATTTTAACTATAATTATAAGAGAGTTTATTTAAAAAAAAACAATAAAAATTTTGAATTTGACGCCTAAAATATAAATCGATGTCGTAATTATCAATATCAGTCTAATTCTTAAAATGAAAAGAGAAAGAAACAATAAACGCCGACAACCTTTTACCATCAATACAACTTGTTCATGAGGAGAAAGAAAACAGATGGCGCTTGAAGGTGCGCTTGGAACAGAGAAGTTCCGACAGGTGGCGCTGCTTGAAATCCTTAAGTTTTCTTTGAATCGACATTAATTTAATTCTGAAAATAAAAAGAGAAAGTTACAATCATGGCGGGAAAGCAAAGTAGATGGCATTGTATGTCACGTTTACATCAGAAAAGAAAATAACAGACAGCGTTGCTTGAAATCATGTGCAGAAAGAAACAATAGATGGCGCTGTATGCCACGATTAGAACAGAAACTGTTAACAGATAGCGCTGCTTGAAAAATTATTGTTTTTCTGAAGTGCTACCGGACAATCAAAATGAATTTTAACTATAATCACAATTATAAGAGAGTTTATTAAAAAAAATAATAAAAATTTTGAATTTGACGACAAAAATGTAAATCGATGTCGTAATTATCAATATCAGTCTAATTCTTAAAGTGAAAAGAGAAAGAAACAATAAACGTCGACAATACAATTTGTTCATGTTGAGAAAGAAAACAGATGGCGCTTGAATTTGCGTTTGAAACCGAAAAGTCTCCACAGATGGCGCTGCTGCGAAATAAGAAAAATAAATTTTGCTTACGTCATGTGTATTTGTCCAATTGTCCAAAAAAATAATAGACGGCGTTACTTGAAATCTTGAATTGTTTCTTTTTTTGAAAAAAAAAATGAATGTTACCTATTTTTTTAATAAATAAACAAATATTTAATTTTTTGTTTTTATCAAACTTTTTGTTTCTTTTTCTTTTCTATTCTATTTTCAAGTATTTTTTTTTCATGCCTTGCGTAACATTATTAATTACTTTGCGTGATTATTATTTTTTTGTTTATTTTTCTTTAGACAGACGTGTTTGTAAACACAAGGCAATCAATCGATTGATTGATTGCCTTTTGTTTTTTTATGTTTTTTTTTTAATTTCAGTGCCACCTCCGATTACATTTTTGCATTTCTAGAATTTTCTTCTATTTTTTCAATTTAATTCTCTTTGTTTTTGTTAATTTGAACGGTGAATAAGATGAAGGCCATTGTCAAAATTCAAGCAGAAGTAATCATAGTCACAGAGCTTATCCAGTAACGACAATAAGAGATGAAGAATATTAGAAAATTTCCGAAACGTATGACATTTCCCAGAGACAAAAGACAATCGATTCTGAGCAAAACTAGTCGAAGGATGTCACGGAAGCTCGTCGTCATACAAAACAAAAGAAAACAAACAAACAAAATCTAATGAAAAGTGACGATCGACTTCGAGCAAAATAAAATCCACGGAAAACGATCGAATAAAGGAAACTTAATCTCAGGAAGTAAACAAAATTTACTCATTAGCAATGACAGTAAAAGAAAAATAAAGAACATCACAGGTGAAACAAAAAACGATCGGTTTTGAACTAAACCAATTGACCAATGATAAGAAATTCGACGTGGAAAAACAGAAAAAAATAAACAAAATGATACAAAAGAAATGACTATCAATTTTGGCATCGCCATCTGTCATATTACAGTGTCACGTTTTTTTGTAATTTAAACAAGAATATCAGTCATTACCGGATCAATAGGACTGACCTTGAATTTCGCTTTTGTAATTCTCGAAAAACCCTACACAATCATACGATTATCTTTTGTTTAATTATAATTCTTTCTGTTGATTTAAGTTAGCAGTTTTCATCTTTATTTTCCGATTTAAAGTTCCACAGTATTCAGAGTTTACCTATGGGGTACGTCGATTACTTTACGGTTTACTTTTTGAAAAAGTTTTGAAAAAACGACAGTAATTTACTTCTAATGTTAGAAACAAATTGTGAACGAGAAGAAAAATTAAAAAGAAATACAAATTTTTAATATTAGTCGTTTGCATTTTATACACAAAGGTCCGGAGTTAGTTAAATAAATTAACTTAAATTATAATTATACTAAAACCGTATATCAATTGTTTCATTGAAACTTGAAAGTAGGCGGAGACAGAACTTAAAATAAAACAAAACACGCAAACGCAAGCGTTCGTTTGTTCGTTAAGCCACGCCTACGTCGCCATGTTTCCGGCTACATGAACGAGATTTAAAACAAGTGCGCGCGATAAACGCGCGCACGTTTCCAATTCAAAACGAAACATACCGTATACTTCACGTGAGTATCAACAATCATATCAAAGTGTAGTGAAAGTACAACTAGAAAAATATGGCCGCCCTCGCCCTTTGGAACGACAGACAGGGCAACTAACCCCAAATTCAGATTGACGATGCAGACGCTCGCCTGTAAAAACAAATGAAGCAGTATTTATTGGATGTATTAAAAAAATTATTCAGAAATTCTAAACTCAATAACTGAAATATTTTGTAAAAAGTGATTAAAGCATTATATCTGAAAATGGCGAGTTGTTTTTTTGTTTTTTTTTTGAATTTTTTCCTTTACCCAATGCACCGAGTGAAAAAAAAACTTTCTTTTGCTTAGGAAAGTGACGAAACAATAGCCTACTTGAGAAAATTGAAAATAATGCGCGCTCTTGAATAAACAAACTAATAAGAAACATCAGATCCAATAGATGGCGTAGTTTGAACTTTTATTAGAGATAGTACATTTGTCGCCTCTTGATGTCATCATCTTCTGCTGATGGGGCTCCAATTAGGACCAAAATAGCTACACACAGCCGACTTGCAGCCAAATTTTGCAAGTTTGCGATGACACGCTATTGTCCGCACTGGCCAGCTAGTATGTGGCAGCTTAAGAGGCAGCGATATTGGTATTCTATTCTATTCACACACAATTACAGGTCAGAAAATTGTTGAATATGTTGAAAATCCAGCGATTTTCAACATACCCATGACCTACCTATGTAGTGACACATTAAATTAATGACATACGTCATGTGATTGTCCAAATCTTCATCTTCAAAATTCCCGTAAAAGTATTTCATGAATTATTTGTACCCAGCATCAATCTGGCTAACCTTCCGTCAAAAATGTTACACGAACAAGTGTAAGTTCGTGCAAAGAACGTTCCGAGCGTTTAGCAGGAAAACCCCCGCGAGCTCCACGAGAACACCCCCACTGAAGATCAATTACAGGAACAAACCCCGACTCTTTAACGTGGTCCTACCCTTCCTACCATGCCTGAGTCTTTTGACAAAAGCTGATCTGTCAGAGGCACTCGAGAACGACATAGAAGAAAACATAACTCACCTCATAGTCCTGGCGAAAATTGCTTTGGAGAAGGGGGACGTAGAAAAAGCAGAGGCCCTCCTGCACATGGGCTTGAAGGTCTGCGAGGACTATAACATACCGTTTGGTTTACCTTTCATGTACGACATCCTCGCGAGCATCGCATTTGCTCAAGGCGATGCGGAGAAAGCTGAGAATATTTTGGTGACCGTCATCGAAAAAATGGTTGGGTATGGAGTCGCCGAAGACAACGACCACATTATAGATTTCAAACTGCGCCTCGCCAGAGTCTACAGTAGTTACCACGACAATCTTCTGGCGGAAATCGGGTTTAAGAACTGCTTGGAATTACAGAAGGCGAAAATTGTCAAGGGTGACATGAGCACTAAGACCGGTATGTTGTACGTGAACGTCTTGTTTTGGTACGGAGTCCACATGATCAAGAATTCCAGGTACGGGGAAGCCAAGAAATTGCTCGACAGGGCCTACGATTATTCCGGCAAAATCAAGGGTCTCAGCCCCTACCAGGAGATGGTGATTCTGTACACGCTGGCGGACCTGAACATGGAACTGGGGGAGTACGACGTTGCCTTGAATTCCATGCAGACCGCGGTTATGTTGGGGAAAGGCATCAGCAGTTCTGATTTGCCCAAGTGTTACGTGAAGCTTGCGAGAATCTACATGAAACTTGGGGTTTATGATCAGGCGAGATCGGCGGCTGAGGAAGGGGCGAAGTTGGGGAGGATGTTCAGCAGGATGGAAACGGTCAATGAAGCCCGACTGATTTTGGAGGAAATAAGGATACGTGAAAACTGATTGGTCCATTAGCAAATTAATTTTAGTCTGTGCGTGTGTGATTTCTTAATGCAGATGCAAAAATTATATGTAGTGGTAATAAAGAGTTTTTTTATCGATGGAGTTATTTATGTTACCCTGCCCTTTATCTGAAGAAAGTCCTTTGTTGTGACTGGACCATTTCCGAGTGCCAGTTACAGCGTGAAATGGTGATTTGCACCAAATATCAGATCCTTGGAAATCTAAAACGCTAAGTTAGATCCAATTTAATATTTTGCAAGAAGAAACTGTCCCAGAAGCCCCTCAGATCCTTGGAAATCTAAAAGGCTACGTTAGATCCTATCTAGTGTTTTGCAAGCAGAAATCGTCTCAGAGGCCACCCAGATCCTTGGAGGTCATAAGCAATGGCTTATTTTACTAAAAACCATGGCGAACCTAAAGTACCATCATTACATGATTTGGGTCTCCTTTTGAGGCTTATGGGTTTTACAGAAGACCCAACTTGACCTGGACTTGCGTTTGATAAACTGACGTTGATATTTTATATGTATAGCCTCGGAAGTCGAGGTATTCATGAGAAACAGTTGATTGTAAAAGAGAATTAGGTGGAGTCGAAGTGGAATATCGTAATCTGAGGCTTACGGAATTCAGGGGCTTTCAAACAATCAAATCTTCAGAAGAATGTTACGCTTTACGATCTGATTAGAGGTTCTCGGAAAGTTTAGGATCGAAATTAGCTTGAGTCAGGTCAGATCTTAAAGGCGGAACTTTTCTTTAAAGTCTAAGTTAGATCCAAATCAGTATTTTCGAATTTCTTAAAAGGCTAAGTTAGAAGCTGTCTCAGGGAGAGTCCAAATCCTTGAAAGTCATTAACAATTTGAGGTTTATGGGGCAGAAATGAGCTTTGGTCAGCTCAGATATTACTAGATCTTAAAGGTGGAAAATATATTCAAAGACTAAGTTAGATCCAAATCAGTATTTTCCAATTTTTTAAAAGACTAAGTTAGATCCAATTTAGAAGCAATGTCGGGGCCACCCAAATCCTTGAAAGTCATAAGCAATGGGGCTATTTATGGTTAAGCTAGATCCAAATTAGTATTTTTCAATTTTTTAAAAGACTACGTTAGATCCAATTTAGAAGCAACCTCGGGGACACCCAAATCCTTGAAAGTCATAAGCCATGGGGCTACTTATGGGTTTTACATAAGACCAAGCCTGACCTGGGTGGTTACGTTGAATGAGAACTCATACATTCCACGGCTGTACCTAATAAAGTTTTTATTTGTGTTTTATGTCTCAGAATGTGATCTCCAATCACGGTTAGCGTAGTCCAGGGGTTCCCAATGGGGTTGAATCGACCCGTTGGAGGTCGATGAAAACTGAAGCACTATTGATGTTTTCATGCTCTCGCCCTCCGCACCTGTCTGGTGTATGCTCAGGGACCGTCGAGTAGATTTAGTTTTGTTTAAATCGAAGCAGAAAACAATCCTTTAAACATCTGGTGGCTATTGAGGCTTAAAGATCTTCAATTCCGTTTGACCCTCAAATGGGCTATCTATTCGCTTCATTGTCAAGTACTTCACTTCTTCTCTTGCAATTTCTTTTAGAACTTTCATCAAACAAGAAAATGTCCAGTTAAATTTCCTAAATCTCTGAGGTGGTCTCAGACCAAGGTTACCGAATTTTTATTACAATCAAATTGATTTCTGAGAACTTCTAAAATATTTCGGTAATTCCGGTCCGCTGTGTGTTCTGAAACTGCCGTACCCCTCAAAGATGACCTTGCTCCCCTTGCACCAATTATTATGACCTTCAAAGATCGTAATGACGTCATTACGTCATTAAGCTGAGCTTAATTTTAGGTGGTGTCGAGGTGTGAGGACCATAAACTGGTCAAGCAATTCGGCTCTTCATGGGAGGACATCAAGCGCATAAGGGAGACAGAACGGAGGCTTCAGGAGCGGAAGTCAAGTTTGAGCTTGAGCAAGTTCCACGATTCCCAAAGGAAGAACGAGAGCTCGCATGGGAAAGGGTTGTTTATGGTTGGCAGTTTCTTTAGGTTACACAGCATTATGTAAATCATATTCTAAGTGATGCTTAAGTTAAGTTGTTTGGTGCAAAGGGCCGTGACTGGAATTTAGTAATCTGCGTTGGCCGTTTACAACACTTGGTGATTAGTAAAAGAAATGAATCGGCATTACCTAGGAAACAGCTTTCACAAAATCATGCTGTCAGTCTTAAAGAAGACGCACCCCTCATGTCAAACCTGAAGAAACTCTTCTCAGAACAACTCGGACAAGACGACGACTTCGCCTTTTCTCCCAAGCTCATAAAGGCCCTGTCGCAGGTCGAGATCAACTACCTCCTCGACAATCTGATTTCACCGGATGACTTGTTCCTCATCACCAAAGTACAGGAAAGTCTGACGTCATTGGATGACAGGTGCGAATACTGTTGCAAAATCCAAAAATTCCCGGACGAAAAATGCTGCGCTTCCAAAGAAATCCAGGCGTACCTGTCGAGGTGTGAGGACCATAAACTGGCGAAGCAATTCCGTTCTTCATCGGATGACGTCAAGCGTATAAGGGAGGTGGAACGGAGGCTTCAGGAGCGGAAGTCAAGTTTGAGCTTGAACAAGTTCCACGAGTTGCAAGGGAAGAACGAGGGCTCGCCTGGGAGAGGGTTGTTTAAGGTTGGCAGTTTTGATGGCCGCAGGGGTACCTTGCTGAGGATTCGGAAGAAGCTGGAGAATATCAGGCGGTTCTTCCCCGAGTTGTACAGCAAGAATCAGAGTATCATCGACGTTTGGGCTGGATCGAAATGTTTTGATCGTGAAAACAAAGATACTTAAATTTTCATGTTGTATTTTAAAACTGATTACAAGTGAGTGCAGAAGACGTTCCTGTTGTACAAACTCTTTTGAATTTTTTAAAAGTCATGGACGCATTTTGAAGTATATCGGGCCTTCATTTCAACGGGTACCTCACGTGATCCATGACGTATGTAAAAATGACAGATCACAGTGGTATAGTTCTGAAGTATGACGTATTGTTTTGTTTGTTAGAATCGTAAAGATTCAAGTAAATACACAGAACAACAAAAGTATAAAAAATAGTAACTTAATTTAATGCTGCCTCAATTCTGCCAACCGTTTGCATTCAAACAACTAGGGTACAATTTGATCACGTGGGGTTTAGCCTTTTATGAAGACCCTGTACAGGTTTTATCACCCACTTTGTAAAGTTATTCTTTTCTTTTACTGTTTTATTTTTGTATCATCTTGAGATGTTGAAAGTTAAATTAAAAATATTAATTGACCTTTTAATACGCGTACGGAAAACCCAGATTAAGTACCAGCAAATTATTTAACTGCTTATTTCAAGATTAATTATCCCGCAGATGTTCAGAGCAAGACATGTTTCGACAAAAAAATAATCACTCAGATAAGACAACGTAAATATTTATAGAAATTTTGATGTTATACTTTCAGAGGGTATATAAACAAGAAAGGTCACAGTGTGATACATAATATTCACGCAATGTTGTACTTTACATTACTTGTTCTTTGTGTTACTTTTGCACACGTCAAAAGTGGTAAGTAAAAATTCAGTAACGAGAATATTTTTTGGTACTTTTTTTTTTTAAATCATCTTTTCCAAATTTGGAGTAAATAATACAGAAATCAGATTAGAAATTTCAAGAAAATGCTTAATAAGAATACCTTGTGCTACAAATTTCACTTCAAAATTTATCTGACTTATTTCTAAAGTATGTAACAAAAGTTTTGGGAATTTTTTTTCAAATCTAAAAACACAAACGGTAATTGTTTAAAATTTATACTTAAGGAAACTATTCAGTGAAGATTTAACAAAAAATTATAATGTATTATATAACAGCAAAAGGGCCAGGGGTTTCAATGGTTCGCAATTTAATGCGAATGGCTCTCATTAGCCTTTGGACGGTAAGTGAATGTTTTGGTAGATTTTTCGTCGTAGCTCTTCTGCATTTTGGGCTTTCCACCCATCGTCGTAAACTTTCTACCAAGTAAAGCCCAAAACTTTTCTATAGGATGGATCTGAAGAACATTAGGACGGTTGTCCTCTCTAAGTACACATGGGATATTTTGTTGTCTTAACCAATCCTGGGTTATTCTTAAATGAGGTACGATCCGACCAGAACATAATATTGTGATAAACATGATGTATTTGAATAAAATTTATCAATTTAGGGTGGCATCATTTTGTCCACGAATTTCGCTTTTTTCTTATAACTTACATCATTAGGAACATCCTCAATGTTGTCTGTACAAAAGTCTTCGTTTCCTTTTATTTCGTCGTCCACAATTATCGTGGCATTGTCTCTGAAAAGTACTCGTCTTAAACCAGGTTTAGGGTTTTCATTTAATCAGTGTTTATAAATAAGGTTAACTTTTTAAATTTTAATTGAGGCTACTCTCGGGAGGCTTTATTGTAATATTAGTTATTTTTTGGTGTGGATTTGCTATCTTTTATTATAATTCTTTTAAGGTTGTGGATTTGATCTTTAATAATTATGGCTAGGGAGGGAATTTTTAGAAGAAATTACTATTATAATATGTATTTAGTTACATTGCTTTTTCTTTTGATTTCTTTATTTTGTACCTTTACTTCTATGAATTTATTTGTTTTTTACTTGTTCTTTGAATTTAGTCTTATTCCTACTCTAATTTTAATTATTGTTTGGGGGTATCAGCTTGAATGAATTCAGGCTGGGGTTTATTTATTATTTTATACGTTGGTAGCTTCCTTCTGCAGCACCTTGGAATCCTCTCTAACTCAGCAGCCGTGTATTTTGGACACTTTTGTCGGTTTCTAAATTTCAAATGATTTTTATTGATTTCCCTCTTGGTTGTCATACGTGAAATCTTATCGTTGAAACTCTTCTTCTATTTTTTGCAGATTCAATCAAGGTCTGAAGCCTTGGATGATTCAAAACTCGAGGGAAGATCTTCTTATTAATCGAAATTTTCTCTAGAGTTAGAGGCCTTCAGCTCTCAATGCTTTCAATTTCTTAACATTAAAAAAAATTAAGAGTTTCAAAATTTCTATTTCACCAAATCGGATTAAAACATTTCTATTTCACTAAATTGGATTAAAAAACCACTGGATCTAATAAAATTTCATTAGATATGGCAACACAGCACTCTTGCTATGTACTTCTTCATTTCGTTCCTTAGAAATTTGCGAAACTAATATTTTGTGAAAAAATTTGTTTCACACTTACTTTTTTGGAAATAGGTGAGTAAGAGAAAGTACGTTTAAGAAGAAGAGGAAAAAAAGAATCGCTTAGGTATGTCAAAAAAATCGTAGGGACGAGAAGAGAAGAAGAAATATCAAAAGATTCATGGGTGCTTGGAACCGTAATCCCAAACATAACTTAAAAACAGAATCATCCATCTCTTTCCCAGTGTGTAAATTTAAAATTTTCATTTCTGTTCTTCTTAACAATGATGTTATTTTTGTATCTCTGCTCGTGGTTCTGAGAACCAAGAGTACCAGTGATTATTTTGATATAAACACGAAAATAGTAAAACAAGTGTCATTTCTCGTTGCGCAGCCATTAGCAAAAATAGTGAATTCAACGCTTACTAAAACATGATATAGCGGATCGTAGTAACTACAGGTCCATCGGGATACTTCCGACATTCCCCAAAATCTTTGAAAAAATCACAGCGAAACGAATATATAATTTCCTGGAAAACAGAAACAACTTGGATTTCGGTAGAGCCGCAATACTATCGACGCAATTAAATCTCTGGTAAATTTTGTAATGGCAAATATGGAACATAAGAAAATCACAAAAGTAACATTTTGCGATCTCACCAAAGCATTTGATTGCGTATCACATCCATTGCTACTAGGAAAGTCGAAATACCATGGGATAGCCTATAAATTAATGGACAACGGAAGACAATTTGTGCAAGATATCAACAAGGAAAGTAAAACAGTAATAGTAGATGAAGGAGTCCCACAGGGTTCAATCTTTGGACCTTCACTGTTTACGACCTACCAAATTGTTTAAATTGTCATATCATTATATATGCGGTAAGATATGAAAAATCTGAACCTATTTCAAAAAGTCTGTTATTTCAAGCTGCAGAATGGTTTACATCGAATAAACTGTCATTAAGCGAAGGTAAAACGAATGAAGCTACATTTACGTCAGAGAAACCAGCTGAAAAAAAGCTTTCTGTACGTATTTAGATGCCCATCTAACATGGCAACAACACATTGACAACTTATGCGTACAGCTTTCAAAAGCACCATTTGTTATAAAAAGAATAAAATCTATGACAGACAAAATTATGGCCCATATTGTATATTATGCATTGTTTTTCTCAAAAATGTCTTATGGAATTGAAATTTGGGGCATTCTAAACACATGAACAAAGTATTGTGGGTGCAGTAGAAGGCGTTACGAGCTAAAGGAGGTGTTCCCCAAGATACTTACTGCAAGCCGTTATTCATAGAGCACAATATGTTTACAGCTCCAGGTTTATACATAATATATATATGCTGTGTTGTTCTTCCGGGTGTTCCTCCGCGTAGGGTTCTCAAAAGAACCGTTGTTGTCTTGACAACGTTTCGGCAGAATCATATCTGCCATCTTCAGTTCTTCTCGGTTGCTTTCTTCATCTGCTTCTCGTTGTTATGCGAGTGGAACTCGCCTGTATTTATATATACAGTCAAATTTTACAAGTGAAATTAAATAATAATCTATACGTAACCAAATTAAAAGCAAAAAAAATCTGACTTATATATACAGCCTCAAAGACGTCAAATGGGTTTAGAAATCTACAACAAAATACCTGGAAATCTAAAAGCTTTGAGTGTGCGCCATTTTGGATCAGAACTCAAAAAATATCTAATTAAAAACTGTTATTTTAGTCTAATTGTATATCTGCAACTAATTATTTTAAACTTCTTTTCTTATTTCTTTTCCTGAATTATTATTTTGTACTGTTTCCAAAAAATAATTTTAAAATTTTAAAATATCGAGACCAAAGGTCCTTGTTCCTTCATTATCATTGGCCAGTTTAATTTGTCGATTGTCTTTTGTTTTCATCTCTTTTTCTCTAAAAATTTTATAATTTATTTCTTCCGCTTATGTTTATTTTATTTTTTGATTTAAACGCTTTTGTTTAGTTTTCGTTCCTTTTTGTTAACACTGATATTTATTTGCCATGTTTCGCTTATTTGCCAAGTTGCCTTTTTTTCGTCTCAATTTTATTTTGAAATTTCTTTTGTTTTCTTAATTGGAATGTCTTTTATTCCTCTATTCTCCATTGAAAGTTCAATACTTCGATTGTCTTTTGTTTTTATCTCTTTCTTTGTAATGGTACCATTCCTATTTTATTCACAAACAATAGTAAATTATTATTCTTTCTGTTACTAGTATAATAATTTATTGATTAAATTGTTTTTTTTATTACATGGTTTCCTTTGTAAACTTTCGTTTGTTTTTCTTCAGAAAATTTCCATTTCCCCTCTCAGTTGATTATACTTTGAATTTGTCGATTGTCTTTTATTATTTTTTTAATGAATTTTGGAAATTTTCTTAAATTTTTTCGAAGTATTCAAATTTTCTTCGCATTTTTCCTACTCTCTATTGACTTATCATCTTTTGTTTATCTTTCCAGAAATGTTTTATATTATATCAACATATCAGAGTAGTCTTTCATTTGTTTTTTTTTTTTAATTTAGACAGAACTTTTTGAACTTTTCTGCAATTATCCTTTTCTTTTTCTTACAAATATTTCACTTAATTTGCTGGTCGCCTTTTGCTTTCTTGATTACAACGTCTTTTTTTTAGCATCAATTTCTTCTTTTCCTTCAATTTTGCCACAACTTACCCACTTGGTAATCGTCTTTTGTTTTTTTTTTCGTTTGATTATAAAAGTATTGCGCTTTTTTAACTTAAAATTAAAACAAACGAAAGCATATCACTTTCCGTTAAAATCTATCACAGTGGTAAAGATTTTTACTTATTTCTGTTTTACACGTTTGGACATAATCTACATGATCTGAGATGCTTTTTCATCCGAGTTGCATCAATCATTTGGAAAAATTACAGCTTTTCCATTATGTTGGCAATACAGGTAACAATTGATGCACGGGAGTCTTTGGATGTGCTTCCGACAATGATTTGCACGGAAGCGTTGTGTGTATGGGCTTGTGACAAGTAATGCACAGGAGGCTTTGGTGAATGTTTCCGGCACATGATCAACTGAAGCTAAATTGGACTATCTTCTCGCTTTTATAGAGCTTTTTCCGTAACGGGGATGATGTAAGTAACTCTGCTTCATTGGCCTAAAGTTGTAAAATTGTAAACGAATCATCAACGTTCAGAGCTGTATCTCATTCGTCATGGGCAGCCTTTTTATGTTTACTCCGAGCGTTGTCTTAACGACCAAATTCGACAATGCGATCTTATTTGTTCGATCAGGTTCGAATGGAGTTTCACTTTAATTCGTCGAAGGGCGCTTCGCCCGTATTTGTATTTCAGACGTTTCTTGTTGTCTATCTATTTGACGTTTCTGACAACTGTCATTTTAACGTTCTGTGGTCGCCTGTCATTATGACGGTCGCTGAGCAACGTGCGAGCAGGATGAAGGATCGAAGACCAATGAGGTCCAATGAAGTACCTGTTTTAGGAATGCAGGAATGGCCGGCGTCGACATTGAATTTGGAAGTATTTCATTGGTTGAAGATGCACACGATGTAGCAGCAACTTGAGCGTAATATTTTTTGACGGTCACGCTAATGAGCTGAAACGAAAAGACGTTAAGAATTGATAATTACTAACTTGTACCATCTAGAAAAGTGTCGATGATTCTGGAACTGAGAGTGGAAGCGGTTCCCTATTTAAATCGGTCTCATTACACTACTGCATTCTTAAAGCAGATCTACCATAGTTAGTTACATGGAATTGGGAAATCAAAGAGGGATATAAAACGAAAGCGATGAAGCTGAAACAAAAGGGAAGAAGATAAGTCACTCGATTGGATTGGTCTTCTATTAGGATGGAGGATTGAGGATCAGTTAGGAAAAGAGAGTGGATCGTCGTGGGTAGAAGACAAAAAAAACTGAAACTGGAAAACGTGAAAGTTTTGAAGCATTTAAGGATCTGGTTTTTGGGAATTGGGAAAGAAGAGAAGAAAATTAAACGAAGGCGATGAAATTGAAACAAAATCACCACTGAATTGGGTTGGTCTTTTGATTAGGATGGAGGGTTGAGTACCAATTAGGAAAGCGTCGTGGTTAGAAGATTAAAAAAAACACCGGAAAATGTGAAAGTTTTAAAGTATTTCAGAATTTGATACCATGGAATTGGAAAAACAGAAGGATAGTAAAACGAAGGCGATAAAGTTGAAGCAAAAGGGAAGAAAATAATTGGGTTGGTCTTCTGATTGAAGACCAATTAGGAAAGAGGGTGCATCGTGGATGGAAGATTAAAAAAAATGAAAGTGGGAAACGCAAAGATTGTAAAGTTTTTAAGGCTATAGTTACGGGTATTGGAAAGAAGAAAGTAAGTCGCACAATTGGGTTGGTTTTTTGATTAGGGTGGGGGATTGAAGACCAGTAGAGATTGTGGCGTGGATACAATTCCAAAAAAGAGAAATACAACAGCGAATGAAGCATATACATACATGTAATTCGAAACGAGACGCTTTTTCTTATTTATTATTTTAATGCTGGTGGAAAATTGAAAGTCCCTTCTCCTTTTCACTTTTCAAATCTGATCTTGAGACTTAAATTAAATAAATGCTAAGTTAAGAGTATGTTATTACTGAAAGGAAAACGGTTCTTGATGATTGTTGTAGATTGTGCATGCCCGGAGAAAGTAGGGAATCAACCAGGTAAAGTCCAAAACATCTGGGCCTTATTCGAAGCACCTAACAAGAAACTTATTTGTAGATTACTACTGGCGAGATTACTTTGGCGTGGTACCAAAAGACGCTGTGCCTGGAGGATACGATGAAACTGGAAACGTCACATACATAGGCCAGTTGGCCGGAACCAAACACGTCGGAATATTTGTTGGAAACTTATATCCGGGGAAAAAAGAAGCTCTGGCATCTATTGGAAGTCATGTCGTTGATGGAACATACGTGAAGGTAAGTTAATACTTAAACTTTCGTCTACAAATGTTTGGAGATTGTTAAAAAATTAATGGAATTGATTCTTAGTACTAATAGAAGAAAGAAAAGAGTCAAAGTTGTTAATCTTTATTTCTTCTAGATTCTCTGCAGCAATGTTGCGAACAAATTCGAGTGGATATCGACCAATGCCGATGACACTCAACTACTCACCGACTATCACTGGGTGAGAGGAGGGAGTCAAAGTACAATAGTGACCTACCTTGGTAGGGCCCAGTTTGATGGCCACGTTCAAGTCGGTAGAGTTTTCGATAGCAAAAGTTCCAACAAGGGTTTATGGCTGTCCAGGACCACTGGTGGAAGCGAATTAAATTTTAAGTCTTTCGAACTAATGGTTTTGCCCAGATAAGAAGTTGCAATTCGAAATTAAGCTTGCGCTGCTTATCATTGTAAATTATTAGTTTTTAGCTGTAACGCATTCCGTCGACGTAGCTTTGTTCTTATCGATAAAGGTATGTAATGCCATCGCCTTGTTGTACATATCTATCACTCGCAGGTCATTAAAAATTCTGTAAAAACGCAAAATTCTTTTGGTTCACCTTGACGCGATCAAACACCTTGTTTTCTTTACGAGTTTGTTCACCTCATTTTTTTACGCGGGGTCTTCAAGTCTACAAGTTTAACCTGTTTCTCAAATACAGTTATTTTTGGCCTTTTTTGACTCGCAAGTATTTGAGCTCGCCGATCTTAAATCATCAACTCCAAGTTTGTCGCCGGCTAAGAATAAGTTATTTTTAATTTGTCTGCACGATTTTGGTGAATTAAAAACAAGACGTGGAGATGTTGTTTTATTTAACATTTCTCGTCCTCTTCGCCGGGGTGTTCTGCGCGGAATTCAAGGGTGAGTACTCGTATTAAATCGCTTGTTAATTTTTATTTCATATTTAATTTTAGTTTTGCATTAAACTGAAAGTCCAAAATTATCGAGCCTCAATTTTTTATTCAAATATTTTTAGGTCTTTCGAAATAGGTTCAAAAATATTCGTTTTTTTTTTTAATAAATTAAAAAATCATGACCCTGAAGTTCAATGCTTATTTTAGTATTTTTTTTTATAATTTAAAAGTTGCATTCAAATTTTGTTATCAACTTGGATGGTTTTCCAAGCGTCCGATCTATGGCTTTCCAATCACTTTTTTTTATCATAATTTCAGACTGTATATTACCCGGTCAGTTAGACAGGCAAGCAGGTTAGTTAACTTAAAGCTAAGTAAGTTTATTTATTATTTATTAATTCGGCATACAAAAAAAATTAGATTATTATTGGAGAGACTACTACGGTATAGTTCCCTACGACGCAATTCCGGGTGGATATACTCAAACCGGAAACATCACTTACATCGGACAATTGCCCGTCTGGACGCATCCGGGGATCTTCATAGGAAATTTATTATCCGGAAGAAAAGAAGCTGAGCTTACTGTCGGTAGTCGACTTCTTGAGGGTGCATATGTAAAAGTAAGTCTGTGATTAATTTTGGAAAAAATCAAAGTTGGAAAGGGTCGACCCTATAGCTCCATCTCAGGGGTGAAAGATGAAACCACCGCCTCTACGTTACATTACATTACACAATTGTGTCCGTATCCATGAAGTTACTTCAATAGGGTCTTCTAGAATAAGCGTACCACGGACAGAAGACCTCTCTGTCGCCAAAAGTATCTAAACTTTGTTTAAATTAAGGAGGGCGATAGTGTGTTCAAAGGCAATTGGGAGGGGGAGGTCGAAAACTGTTTGTCTTGCCAATTGGGGGTGGTCCCAATCCATGGCTTAAATTATCGCGTGCTTCTTCTTTCTAGATTCTTTGCAGTCCTCGTTGGTACACGTACAGATGGGTGGCCACCACTCCAGACAACATGCACCAGCTTACTGATCATCACTGGGTAATAGGAGGTTCGCAAAGCTCCGAATATGCTTACGTAGGAAGGGCCAATTATCAAGGACGAGTGCAGATTGGCAGGGCCTTCCCCGCTTCGAGTCGCTCGAGAGGACTTTGGCTTTTTGATAATAACGGAAAGGAGTTGAGCATTCAGTCATTCGAACTGCTGGTGGTTCCGACATAGTCATCGCCTCAGTTAATACGTTTATAACTACTGATGATTTATATTTCACTTGATAAATCAATACATAATAAATAAACTTGCGTACTGGATGACCGACTCAAAAATATTTCAAAAGAGAATTGTCCTTCGTGGAGTTGATCATCTCTTGAGCAAAATAATTTTCCTTCGATTTCTTTTTAAACTTATCTTCCACATACCTAATCGATCATAAGATACTTCATAAAGTTTTTATACCTCTTGAAAAAATCGCCTTTCTTTTATGCGATTATTTTTTGGAGGACCCCATACGTTATAGACCGAGAGCTAGTGACGGATTTAGTTTAACAAGCTTGAAAATTAGTAGGAAGATGCCCATAAGGATACTGTACACAGAACCACCCGTCTTGCACTCTGATAATGCCGGAAAGAAGAATAAAGTAGCCCCAAAGGGACGCACTCAATAAACGCGCTCTCTCGCACTCGTGCACGTACGTAAGGCTGTCCTGCTTGCTCTCGTAAGGAGGACTTTTATACGTCTGACATTATGTTTCACGTTTTTAACAATGTGCTAAGCAATTACCAAATATTTACAAAGTATTTCTTAAAGATTCAGGATTTAAATTATGGCATTTCATAGTTGATGGTTTTGTTGAAGCTTGCTTGCATATTGTGTTGCATATGTTCTTTTTAAAATAGAACATAGGAATATTTACATTGTATGTTTAAAAAAAAGAACACTGATTTTTATAAAATGTCAGATTTATACTTCAATTCCGAAACCTACATTGCATCAGACTGCATCAGATGTAGAAAAGATTTCCCTGTGAGAGCAAGCAGGACAGCCTTATATAAGCACGTGAGTGCGAGAGAGCACGTTTATTGAGCTCGTCCCTTTGGGGCTAAATTATTCCTTTTCCGGCCATGTCGGAGTGTAAGACGCATGGTTCTGTGATCAGTGTCCTTGTCGGCACCTTTCTACTAATTTTCAGGTTTGTTGAAGTACCTTAAGTAAATCCGTCGCTAGTTTTCTGTCTATTATCATTTGTAATGGTGGCACATGATAGGGACAATGAGAGCTCGTATATTATGTGAGAAGTAGAAGGAAAAGAGAAAGTGTATCATCTGAAGATAATAAAGTGGAAACTGTAATGGTCTAAAGGATGGTACACATACTTCGACAATTTCATCACAACGTGACACTTGAGGCATTAAAAACCGCTACAAAGATCGTCTTGGATCGGATGTAAAATACAAATCAAAGAAAGAAAAGATAACAAATTTTGTAAGTCACAAAATGATGTTGGTTTGGTAAGGACATATTAAATGAATTCGTTCAAAAAGAATACTGGAGGAAGTGCCATAAGGAAGGAAATTATTATTAGAAGATATCTCAGTTTTATTTGAAAATTAAAAAAAAAAATCTGTTGTAAGTCCAATATATTTAAAAATTTAAAATAAAATTTAAAAAAAGTTCCGCACACCGTTTTTTTTTTAGTTTTTGCTTCTATAAATTATTTAAAAATATTTTTGAATGAGTGCGTGTTATTTCTTTAAATAAAAATGTAGAGTAGTATAATGTTTAGTATTATCAATTGTTGAATCTCTTTTATTTTTCAAGGTTTCTCGTCCGTTATCTGTCGCGTGCGAAAAACAGGTCGCGTGCCATTGGACGTATTGTTCCTGATTTTGGTACTTGCATGCACCAAATAATTTTTTTTAAATAAATTATGTCAGGCTTCATTCGCTAAATATACAGGGTGACTGTTAATTAATACGACAAAATGGAACCGCTAAAAGGAGAGTATGGGAAACATGTTTATAATAAATTGAATCACTCATTGCTGAAAGGGGCTAAGTCACTTTTTTAAGTTTTGTCTATTTAATTTATTTGGAAATGTGTATTTCTTTTAGGTAGCTATATTAGATGATATACTAGGAATAGGTGCACTATATAGGTATTATTTCAAGTAAACGATATTGTTTACATATTAAATATTATAAAACTGTTTGAGATAACTCTTTTCAATAATGAAATTTCCTGATATGTTCACCTTTATTTGGAAAACAATAGTGATCAATTGGCTGATTTTATTTATTAGAGCGAAAAATGTATCTAAAAAAAAAACTATGTAAGTCACTGACATAACCCATTTCAACACTAAACCCCAACTAAAGTCTAGGAAATTAAATATAACCGTTAAGCTGCGTTGACCCTTTTGCCTCTGCAATATATTTTCACGAATAACTCAAAATGGCCAAAAAGTTACTTAACCCCTTTCAACAATGAATGATTCAATTAAAAAATTACCCCAAAATCAAGCTTCGGCATTGAGTACGGTGCCATATTTTATAAATTCAATTATAATAGGACTACAATTTTTTTATTGTCTACCTACTTACCACAATGCGACCTTGACACACATCTCAATTAGTTTCATTACATTACATATTTAATAGCTGGAAACGGAAAACCGAGTTCCTTCTTTTACGCGACGTAATTATTAGTAATTTCTAAAACAACTGGAATTGCGTATGAAATAAGGGTAACAAATTCGCAAGTAATTGCTTAATTTACTGGGGCGGAATGTACCAGCTGCTTCTTCCACAAATAGAAATCGCAAGGATTTAAATCTGGTAATGACGGCCCGTGACGTCTCGTGTACGTGAATGAATGTCATAGATTACGAGAAAATGTATACAAATTTCAGTTTGTAATTGATTAGTTAATTATAAGTTTCCGAAAGATTAGATTAAAACGCCAAATTCACAGCGTACGTCTGTCATAATGATATTTACTCATACAAGCTTGAAAACTTGATCTTGCATAATGGACGTGTTAAACCGCGTCCAGACAGGATGCGTCGGGATGTAGGACCTCAGCTCGTTTACTGAAGGCGACTTCGAACAACTGGATCAATGGCGAATACTTCTCATGCGAAATGTTTACAAAAGCGCGAAATTTGCGCTCTTACTGAAGTCTGTACGCAGCGCTTTTCGACTCGTTGTTTATGGGAATAAACATTGTTTACGATACAATTTAAATCAACCAGAAACGTTTCGTCGTTTTAGGGCTAATTTTTGATTAATTATTTCCCAAAAACTAAAGTAGAATTTTTTTAACATCTTTCCCTCACTCTCGGACATCGCTTGTTTTAGAGGTTCCATTTTGTCTGGTTAATTAACAGTCACTCTGTGCATTTTTATTATCGTTGAAAATTACGTAACGCTTATCAACTTCGCCTTTCGAGGAAAAAAGTCACGCAGTTGTCGCGTTAAAAAATAATTGCGATAGAAAAGCAGTAGAATAATAGAATGGTTGCATATAAATATGATTTTTTGGTTAACAGTGTTAGTTTCTTTCGAAAATGTTGTTCTACCTTACATTCTCTGCACTGGTTGCCGGCGCTTTCTCCGATGGTGAGTGTTCTTTATTTTTCATCATCTTTGTCGCTTTTAAAATGAAGCTTATGTAATTAGAGTTGTATTTTAATTTATTCATTAAACAAAACGTAGAACAAGCGATAATCTCAAGCTTCAATTCGTTTAAAACTTCTGTTCTGGTCGCGGCCGGTACAATTCTGAATCGCTTTACATCGGCAAGTTCAGAAAACACTGCCTCTTCAGCAAGTGGAGCTTTTTTTTGTTCTGCTAACAAATCTTTAACATTAATTGAATTGGTTTCCGGTGGTGACGCGGTTCCAATCAGAAGCCAATTCAATTATGGATAACGGTCTCTAAGTTAAAATAAATCTTTAACGTTGTTTCAGTTTGTCTTTCAAACAATCGAGTAGATCGACAAGCAGGTAAAGTAATTCAAAAGTAATTTGATTTGCGTAACGTAACTTGCATCACATTTTGTAGATTACTACTGGAGGAACTTTTTCGGTGTGGTGCCAGAAGATGCAATCGCTGGTGGATTTTCTTCGAATGGAACCATGACGTACGTCGCACAGTTACCCGTCTGGACTTATCCGGGAACGTTCGTCGGAAATATTTACGCAGGGAACGATGATGCTACGCTCACCGTCGGGGGCAAAATCGTCGAGGATGGATACGTGAAAGTAAGCTGAATTAAAAATAATTGAAGAAAACGAACACTGCTTTTAGATACTTTGCAGTACCACTTGGCACTCATACATTTGGGTCGCCACAGACCCAGATGCTATGCTAACCCTTACCCAATATGATTGGGTCATCGGAGGAGCTCAGGGTGTGGCCACACAGTTCGCTTACGTTGGCAGGGCTCTTTATCAAGGAGAGCTGCAGATTGGTAGGGTCTTTCCAGGAACGAGCGTCCAAAGAGGATTGTGGCTTTATAACAATCTCGGAGCTGAAGTTCGCCTTGAGTCGTTTGAGCTGCTGGTGGTTCCAAAATACTAACAGAAACGGATATCATAATTGTGATTGCTTTTATTGATGAATGAATTTACGTCTTATTTAATTTTCTTCCAAAAGTTGAGTTGTTTCTAAAAAAAAAGTTTTCTCTTTTTTTCCAAAATATCAAAAGAAGTATTGTGCAAGTGTTTTTCTTTTCTTTTCCCCTTTAGCAACCCTATGAAAAGGTCAAGATCATAACGGAGTTAAGGTGGAATTTGGCGCAGTTCTCTTTAAGCTCCCCATGAGTGGACTGCTTGTAGACTTTGGAGATGTAGACAATAGAAACGTGAAAAAATTAGAAAAAAAAAGATGAGAAAGCCAGGAAAATATTTTCGTTAAACTGTGCTCTAAATTACAGAAAAAATGTGTATTAAAAATGGAGCGTATTGAAAAAAAATTGAAGAAAAGAGACGATCGTTTTGTTGACAAAAAAGAACTTTGAATTGCATCCTTATTGATAAATTCATAAATAAATAGAATTAAAATAAATATAGAAAAAAAGAGATGGCGAGGAAACTCATAAGTTTGAGATAAGTTTCATTATTAAATCGTTTTACAAATTAAAAAAAAAATAGGAAAGTAATCTGATCGAAAGCAAACTGTCACTTCGAATAATCAGATTTCTTTAGATATCAAATCTGGAGCCCCTCAGGGTTCTATACGTGGACCGATTTTGCATTGTTTACATATACAGGGCGGCGATTCTTTTTTTTTTTGTGACCACAACCCGTCTGCAAAGGATGCACCGCAACCATTTAGGCTTATTGTGCTCGCCCTGGTTTTCTTACCGCAACCATTCAGTGAGCGTGTCCCCTGCAACAGCTGGTACAGGTTTTTCACTGATTGCGTGTTGAAATCTTCGGGTACTATCATGAGATGTCCGAATATACGCTGTCTGCGATTTGCCAGCGCATCACATCTACACAAAATGAGCACTGCTATCTCCGGTTCTCCATTACAGAGTCTGCAGTTTAGATCCCCATGGAATTTACTGATCCTCCACTGATGCTCCTTAACAGTCAAGTGCCCTGTTAGTAACCCCATGGTTATCTTGAGTTGTGCCCTGCTTAAAAGCAAAAGTTATGCAGCTCTCTTTTTGCAAGGACCTCTAAGGAAGGTCTTGCTGTCCTGGTCTGCTTAGTTATGTTCCTCGCTTATCCAGTCACTAAAAAAGCCCCGAATAGCGTTCTTGGTTATACCTAGGATAGGTTCAGGGCCAAGGTATGCCATACCCGCACCCTGCCTGACTAGTTCATCGGCCCGTTCGTTGCCGATAATACCCCGATGACCTGGCACCCACACTAGCGTGTCGTAGTTGTATTCCGCCAAGTCATTAAGCTCAATTACGCATTCCCACACCCGTTTGGAAGAGATCTTTGGGCTTACCAAAGCCTTCAAAGCCGCCTGGCTATCGGTTAGGATAAAGATCCGCTTATTTGTGTAAGCCTTCCTTTTGTTTTCCCGTGCACATTGTAATATGGCGTATATTTCTTTTTGGAATACAGAGGCAAATTGGCCCAACGGGAAGCATAACTTCTCCTTTAGTTTATGTCCATATATTTCAGACCCGGCACCAGTCTCAGTTCTGGAGCCGTCCGTATACCAGATCAGACTTCTATGAGGAATGTTCTGTTCAGGTTCCCGATGCTCAGCAGATTTATTAATTTCTATCTTAATGAGCAGGTTTATGATGCATTTGGGAGCCATGTAGTCCGTCCTCCTTATGCTGTCAAAGATACTTGTATGACCCGTACTTGTTTTAAGTGGATGACATGAATGCTGCAATCAGTGGAGTCCTCGTCTTGCCTCTCCCATTATCACAATGGTAAGGAAGAGAGGTCTATAAGGGTTTCCATTGGAGCGGTGGGCGTTGTTCTCATCGCCTCCGTTATGTCTAGACAAGTAAATCTTTGCACCCTGTTCAGTTTAAATTCGGTGGTTTTCTGCTTGACCTTGGGCCACCACACCGAGGCCGCATAGGTTATTGTGAGTCTGACCATTCTGGTGAACAACCAATGCACCATACTTGGTTTTAAGCCCCACATACTATCATAGGCTCGTCTGGCCATCACGAAAGTGGTCACCGATCGCCTGACTATCATGTCTAAGTGTTGGTTCCAGGTAAGTTTGGAGTCAAAAATCACTCCAAGGTACTTTACCTCCCCCGACAAGACTATCTCATTTGCACGAAGACGCAGAGGACCTAAACCCTCTAGGTTTCGCCTTTGAGTGAATGGCACAATAGTGGTTTTTTGAGGACTGATCCTCAGACCTTCCTCCTCGGTCCACCTTGTTACGATTCTTAATGCGTTAAAACCAAATTTCGAAGGAATTTAGATTGAAAACGTAAAAAAAGTATATTATAAAAGTTTCAATTTCTCTTTCAAATAAATCATTAAATAAAGTCGACTATACAGTGTTTTAAAACAAGCAATAAAAGTAGCTTCATTATGCCGTACAGCAAATTGTGTGCTACGCAAAAATCCCGCCCCCCCCCCCCGTTATATTGGCATAAAACTTTTAACAAACATCTTAATAAAATCAAAGAAATTTCTAATTTATCTTCTTAAAAAAAAACTAAAACGCTTATTAATAAAACGCACGTTTTATTCTGTACAAAAGTTATTAAATTGAAAATGAGTTATGCTCTCCTGTAACCTATATTCCTATAATTTATATTTAACTTATTTCTGGATTGACTACTTTTTTCTAACTTACTAGTTTCGATTATCTTTCTATCTTTTGAGTTTAGTATATAAATTGACTCCTTGGAACTTGTATGCTGTTTCTGTAATGAACTACATACAATACATGCAAGTCCTTTGCCTTGAATAAGTCATTTAGAATTTAGAAGATGTTGAACGAGTTGAAATAAATATAAAAATGCATGCATTTTTAATTTCTTGCTTGGATTTTTTTTATTTGGTTCAGGTGGGCTGGCATAATTTTCTTTGATTTTTAATTTTTTTGTTTAAATTTTTTCTTTTGCTTTTTTTAACCTTGTTTTTCGAAATTTATTTTCTTTAGGTTGTGTTTTTTTGGTTTTAATTTTTGAAAGTCTTCTCCTTAATACTTACTTCGGTTTTGTAGAATTTGATTGACTTGGGTTGGGTTGACCTTGACCTTTAAGTTTTCAGAGCTCTTTTTTTGAATTTTTCATTTTTTGTTTCAATTTTTGAAGAAAAATAAAATTTTCATTCTTTTATCTCTTGGTTTTGTCCATTTTTCAATTTAAATTTCTTGCTTGGATTGGATTGACCTTGACTTTTAAGTTGCTTTAAGTTTTTTTGTTTTTTGAAATTTTTTTGTTTAATTTTCATTTACGTTTTTTTCTTAATTCTTGCTTGGGTTTGTTAGAGTTAGATGGTTTGGGCTGAGTTGATCTTGACCTTTAACTTTTTAGAGCTTTAATTTTAATTTTTTTAAATTTTCAATTTTTAATTTCTTGCTTGGATTGGATAGTTTGGTTTAGGTGGGCTTGGTTGACCTTGACTTTGTCTTTCTTGAATTTAGAATTTTTTAGTTTAAATTTTTTCTTTTGTTTTTTTGACTTCTGGCTTTTTAACCTTGTTTGTTTGAAATTTACTTTCTTTAAGTTTAATTTTTTTTGTTTTAGTTTTTGAAAGCCTTTTCCGCAGTTCCTGCTTGGGTTTTGTAAAATATGATTGACTTGGGTTGGGTTGATCTTGACCTTTAACTTTTTTGAGCTCTTTTTGAATATATCATTTTTTGTTTTAATTTTCATTCTTCTATTTCCTGGTTATGGTCATTTTTTCAATTTAAGTTTCTTGCTTGGATTGAGTTGACCTTGGTATTTAGTTTATTTTGTTTTTTGATGTTTTTTTAAAATGTTTTTGTTTAATTTTTAACTTTAATTTTATTTAAGTTTTTTCCTTAATTCTTGCTTGGGAAGGTTGATCATAATCTTTAATTTTTCAGAGCTTTAATTTTAATTTTTTAAAATTTTCTATTTTTAATTTCTTGCTTGAATTGGATTGTTTGGTTCAGGTAGGATGGGTTGACCTTGACCGTTATCTTTTTTGAATTTAGTATTTTTTTTAGTTAAAATTTTTTCTTTTGTTTTTGACGTTGGATTTTTGAACCTTGTTTTATGAAATTTACTTTCTTTAAGTTTTATTTTTTTGGTTTTAGTTTTTGAAAGTCTTTTCTTTAATTCTTGCTTGGGCTTTGTAGAGTTTGATTGACCTGGGTTAGGTTGACCTTGACCTTTAACTTTTCGGAGCTGTTTTTCGAATTTTTAATTTTTCAAAAAAATATTTCTTACTCGAATCGACTAGTTATGTTCAAGTGGGTTGAGTAGATCTTGGAATTTCATTTTACTTTGATCTCTTTAAAGAGCATCGTCACTTTTATCTTTTTTATTTTTAATGCTTTTTAGGTTTTTTCTCTTATTCGTTTGCTTGGGTTTAATTTTATTTTAAATACCAAGTGTAGGCTTGCTTTAATATTCTATTTAACTTAAGGAAGGTGATAGTGTCTTCAAAGGCATTTGGGGGAGGGAGGGGGGTAAATACTTTTGCAGTCGAAAAATTTTTGTCTTGCAGATTGGGGGTGGTCCCAAAAAGTTTTGCAACCTATGGTTTAAATTATCGCGTGTTTCTTCTTTTTAGATTCTTTGCAGTCCTCGCTGGTACACGTACAGGTGGGTGGCCACCACTCCAGATAACATGCAGCAGCTTACTGATCATCACTGGGTGATAGGAGGTTCGCAAAGCTCCGAATATGCTTACGTAGGAAGGGCCAATTATCAAGGACGAGTGCAGATTGGCAGGGCCTTCCTCGCTTCGAGTCGCTCGAGAGGACTTTGGCTTTTTGATAATAACGGAAAGGAGTTGAGCATTCAGTCATTCGAACTGCTGGTGGTTCCGACATAGTCATCGCCTCAGTTAATACGTTTATAACTACTGATGATTTATATTTCACTTGATAAATCAATACATAATAAATAAACTTGCGTACTGGATGACCGACTCAAAAATATTTCAAAAGAGAATTGTCCTTCGTGGAGTTGATCATCTCTTGAGCAAAATAATTTTCCTTCGATTTCTTTTTAAACTTATCTTCCACATACCTAATCGATCATAAGATACTTCATAAAGTTTTTATACCTCTTGAAAAAATCGCCTTTCTTTTATGCGATTATTTTTTGGAGGACCCCATACGTTATAGACCGAGAGCTAGTGACGGATTTAGTTCAACAAGCTTGAAAATTAGTAGGAAGATGCCCATAAGGATACTGTACACAGAACCACCCGTCTTGCACTCTGATAATGCCGGAAAGAAGAATAAAGTAGCCCCAAAGGGACGCACTCAATAAACGCGCTCTCTCGCACTCGTGCACGTACGTAAGGCTGTCCTGCTTGCTCTCGTAAGGAGGACTTTTATACGTCTGACATTATGTTTCACGTTTTTAACAATGTGCTAAGCAATTACCAAATATTTACAAAGTATTTCTTAAAGATTCAGGATTTAAATTATGGCATTTCATAGTTGATGGTTTTGTTGAAGCTTGCTTGCATATTGTGTTGCATATGTTCTTTTTAAAATAGAACATAGGAATATTTACATTGTATGTTTAAAAAAAAGAACACTGATTTTTATAAAATGTCAGATTTATACTTCAATTCCGAAACCTACATTGCATCAGACTGCATCAGATGTAGAAAAGATTTCCCTGTGAGAGCAAGCAGGACAGCCTTATATAAGCACGTGAGTGCGAGAGAGCACGTTTATTGAGCTCGTCCCTTTGGGGCTAAATTATTCCTTTTCCGGCCATGTCGGAGTGTAAGACGCATGGTTCTGTAATCAGTGTCCTTGTCGGCACCTTTCTACTAATTTTCAGGTTTGTTGAAGTACCTTAAGTAAATCCGTCGCTAGTTTTCTGTCTATTATAATTTGTAATGGTGGCACATGATAGGGACAATGAGAGCTCGTAAAATTTTTCAAAATAATTTGGAGGAAGTGCCATAAGGAAGGATATTATTATTAAAAGATATCTCAGTTTTATTTGAAAATTAAAAAAAAAATGTGTTGTAAGTCCAATATATTTAAAAATTTAAAATAATATTTAAAAAGAGTTCCACACACTGTTTTTTTTTTAGTTTTTGCTTCTATAAATTATTTAAAATTAAAAATATTTTTGAATGAGTGCGTGTTTTTTCTTTAAATAAAAGTGTAGAGTAGTATAATGTTTAATATTATCAATTGTTGAATCTCTTTTATTGTTGAAAGTTTCTCGTCTGTTATCTGTCGCGTGCGAAAAACAGGTCGCGTGCCATTGGACGTATTGTTCCTGTTTTTGGTACTTGCATGCACCAAATATTTTTTTTAAATAAATTATGTCAGGCTTCGTTCGTTAAACATATAGGGTGACTGTAAATTAACGCGTCAAAATGGAACCGCTAAAAGGAGAGTATGGGAAACATGTTTATAATAAATTGAATCACTCATTGCTGAAAGGGGCTAAGTCACTTTTTTAAGTTTTGTCTATTTAATTTATTTGGAAATATGTATTTCTTTTAGGTAGCTATATTAGATGATATACTAGGAATAGGTGCACTCTAGGTATTATTTCAAATAAACGATATTGTTTACATATTAAATATTATAAAACTGTTTGAGATAACTCTTTTCAATAATGAAATTACCTGATATGTTCACCTTTATTTGGAAAACAATAGTGATCAATTGGTTGATTTTATTTATTAACAAGAGTGAAAAATGAATCTAAAAAAAAACTATGTAAGTCACTGACATAACCCGTTTCAATACTAAACCCCAACTAAAGTCCAGGAAATAAAATATAACCGTTAAGCTGCGTTGACCCTTTTCTACCAAACTATGCCTCTGCAATATATTTTCATGGATAACTCAAAATGGCCAAAAAGTGACAACAATGAATAATTCAATTAAAAAATTACCCTAAAATCAAGCTTCGGCATTGAGTACGGCACCACATTTTATAAGTTCAAAACTATAATAGGACTACAATTTTTTTTATTGTCTACCTACTTACCACAATGCGACCTTGACACACATCTCAATTAGTTTCATTACATTACATATTTAACAGCTGGGAACGGAAAACTGAGTCCCTTCTTTTACGCGACGTAATTATTAGTAATTTCTAAAACAACTGGAATTGCGTATGAAATAAGGATAACAAATTCGCAAGTAATTGCTTAATTTACTGGGACGGAATGTACCAGCTGCTTCTTCCACAAATAGAAATCGCAAGGATTTAAATCTGGTAATGACGGCCCGTAACGTCTCGTGTACGTGAGCGAATGTCATAGATTACGAGAAAATGTATACAAATTTCAGTTTGTAATTGATTAGTTAATTATAAGTTTCCGAAAGATTAGATTAAAACGCCAAATTCACAGCGTACGTCTGTCATAATGATATTTACTCATACAAGCTTGAAAACTTGAACTTACATAATTGGACGTGTTAAACCGCGTCCAGACAGGATGCGTCGGGATGTAGGACCTCAGCTCGTTTACTGAAGACAACTTCGAACAACTGGATCAATGGCGAATACTTCTCATGCGAAATGTTTACAAAAGCGCGAAATTTCCGCTCTTACTCAAGTCTGCACGCAGCGCTTTTCGACTCGTTGCTTATGGGAATAAACATTGTTTACGATACAATTTAAATCAACCAGAAACGTTTCGTCGTTTTAGGGCTAATTTTTGATTAATTATTTCTCAAAAACTAAAGTAATTTTTTTTTAACATTTTTCCCTCACTCTCGGACATCGCTAGTTTTAGAGGTTCCATTTTGTCTGGTTAATTAACAGTCACTCTGTGCATTTTTATTATCGTTGAAAATTACGTACCGCTTATCAACTTCGCCTTTAGAGGAAAAAAGTCACGCAGTTGTCGTGTTAAAAAATAATTGCGATAGAAAAACAGTAGAATAATAGAATGGTTGCATATAAATATGATTTTTTGGTCAACAGTGTTAGTTTCTTTCGAAAATGTTGTTCTACCTTACATTCTCTGCACTGGTTGCCGGCGCTTTCTCCGATGGTGAGTGTTCTTTATTTTTCAACATCTTTGTCGCTTTTAAAATGAAGCTTATGTAATTAGACTTGTATTTTAATTTACTCATTAAACAAAACGTAGAACAAGCGATAATCTCAAGCTTCAATTCGTTTAAAACTTCTGTTCTTGTCGCGGCCGGTAAAATTCTGAATCGCCTTACATCGGCAAGTCCAGAAAACACTGCCTCTTCAGCAAGTGGAGCCTTTTTTCTTGTTCTTCTAACAAATCTTTAACATTAATTGAATTGGTTTCCGGTTGTGACGCGGTTCCAACCAGAAGCCAATTCAATTATGGACAACGACCTCCAAGCTAAAATAAATCTTTAACGTTGTTTCAGTTTGTCTTTCAAACGATCGAGTAGATCGACAAGCAGGTAAAGTAATCCAGAAGTAATTTGATTTGCGTAACGTAACTTGCATCACGTTTTGTAGATTACTACTGGAGGAACTTTTTCGGTGTGGTGCCAGAAGATGCAATCGCTGGTGGATTTTCTTCGAATGGAACCATGACGTACGTCGCACAGTTACCCGTCTGGACTTATCCGGGAACGTTCGTCGGAAATATTTACGCAGGGAACGACGATGCTACGCTCACCGTCGGGGGCAAAATCGTCGAAGATGGATACGTGAAAGTAAGCTGAATTAAAAATAATTGAAGTAAACGAACACTGCTTTTAGATACTTTGCAGTACCACTTGGCACTCATACATTTGGGTCGCCACAGATCCAGATGCTATGCTAACCCTTACCCAATATGATTTGGTCATCGGAGGAGCTCAGGGTGTGGCCACACAGTTCGCTTACGTTGGCAGGGCTGTTTATCAAGGAGAGCTACAGATTGGTAGGGTCTTTCCAGGAACGAGCGTCCAAAGAGGATTGTGGCTTTACAACAATCTCGGAGCTGAAGTTCGCCTTGAGTCGTTTGAGCTGCTGGTGGTTCCAAAATACTAACAGAAACGGATATCTTAATTGTGATTGCTTTTATTGATGAATGAATTTACGTCTTATTTAATTTTTTTCCAAAGGTTGAGTTGTTTCTAAAAAAAAAGTTTTCTCTTTTTTTCCAAAATATCAAAAGAAGTATTGTGCAAGTGTTTTCCTTTTCTTTTCCCCTTTAGCAACCCTATGAAAAGGTCAAGATCATAACGGAGTTAAGGTGGAATTTGACGCAGTTCGCGTTCTCTTTAAGCTCCCCACGAGTGCACTGCATGTGGACTTTGGAGATGAACACAATACAAACGTGAAAGAATTTAAAAAAAAGATGAGAAAACGAAGAAAATATTTTCGTTAAACTGTGCTCTAAATTACAGAAAAAAATGTGTATTAAAATGGAGCGTATTGAAAAAAATTGAAGAAAAGAGACGATCGTTTTGTTGACAAAAAAGAACTCTGAATTGCATCCTTATTGATAAATTCATAAATAAATAGAATTAAAATAAAAATAGAAAAATGAGATGGTGAGGGAAACTCATAAGTTTGGAGGTAAGTTTCATTATTAAATCGTTTTAGAAATTAAAAAATATATATATATGATTTGATCGAAAGCAAACTGTTACTTATTCGAATCAGATTTCTTTAGATATCAAATCTGGAGCCCCTCAGGGTTCTATACGTGGACCGATTTTGCATTGTTTACATATACAGGGCGATTCTTTTTTTTTTTTTGACCAGAACCCGTCTGCAAAGGATGCACCGCAACCATTTAGGCTTATTGTGCTCGCCCTGGTTCTCTTACTGCAACCATTCAGTGAGCGTGTCCCCTGCATCAGCTGGTACAGGTTTTTCACTGATTGTGTTGAAATCTTCGGGAACTATCATGAGATTCCGAATATACGCTGTCTGCGATTTGCCAGCGCATCACATCTACACAAAATGTGCATTGCTATCTCTGGTTCTCCATTGCAGAGTCTGCAGTTTAGATCCCCATTGAATTTACCGATCCTCTACAAATGCTCCTTAACAGTCAGGTGTCCTGTTAGTAACCGCGTGGTAATCTTGAGTTGTGCCCTGCTTAAAAGCAAAAGTTCTGCAGCTCTCTTCTTGCAAGGACCTCTAAGGAAGGTCTTGCTGTGGCGATGTCCTGGCCTGCTTAGCCAGTACCTTTCTAGTGTTTCCATTAAAAAAAAAAAAATCGAAACTCACCGAATCACAAAAAAAGGCAACAAAAGGCATTTATTTTCAAAAAAGGCATAAATTGCTAAAACTTTGAAAAAAGGCAAAAAAGGCAGGCTCTTTATTAACGAGAATTCATTACTTAAAGATTTTTTTTAAATACTCAATTAATAAAAGAGGCTTACCTTTTTCGTTACACCTACTGGCACAGTTAGCAAAAAGGATGAAATTGGATAAAACGACTGTGGATCACATTATACAATTATATAAAGAAAGGTTTTCTAAATCTCTTACTTTATATACGATAGCTTACCCAGAAACGTTTGCGTAATCCGAATTTTTTTTTAAATTTAATTTGACCTTTCATTCAGATGGATTTCATAATGTGGTTATATAATAGACATCGAGGAAATTCCTTACTTTATATATGATTGTCTGCTCATAAATATTTACATAATCCGAATTTGTAATTAGTTAGTCACAAATAATGTAATGTGCAATTTTCTGCGTCTTCGCTAATTCCAGGGTTATGCTTATAAAGCTTCATGGCTTAGCTCTATTTATAGACGAATTCTGATTTGGATATGTCATAAAACCTGACTGCGTTCTCAGTTAAAGCTAAACGTACTGTCCTTTTGTATGCTTTATTTGTTGCTCTATTGGAATTGCATGGTCGTAATTAATTAGATCCTCTAGTCAAATGACTCTTATTACGCTTGGGCTTCTCTGGGCATTCCTTTTCTTAATTTTTTTGCTTACTTCTTGTGTTGTGTCAATTTTTGAGTTAGTTGGCTTGACCTTTAACTCTTCTTCAGAGCTTTAATTTTAATTTTTTTAAATTTTTAATTTCTTGCTTGTATACAGGTGGGCTAAGTTGACCTTGACGTTTATCTTTTTTGAATTTTGACTTTGATTTTTTTTAATCTTGTTTTTTGAAATGTATTTTCTTTAGGTTTTACTTTTTTAGTTTTTGAAAGTCTTCTCCTTAATTCTTGCTTGGGTTTTGTAGAATTTAATTGACTTGGGTTGGGTTGACCTTGACCTTTAACTTTTCAGAGCTCCTTTTTGAATTTTTCATTTTTTGTTTTAACTTTTCAAAAAAATAACATTTTCATTCTTTTATTTCTTGTTTATGTTCATTTTTTTAAATTTCTTGCTTGGATTGAATTGACCTTGATCTTTAATTTCGTCCAGTTTTTATTTTTGATGTCTTAATTTCTTGATTCGTTTTTAATTTTCATTTATGTTATTTTCTTAATTCTTCCATGGGTTTGGTAGAGTTAGGTGCCTTGGGTTGGATTGATCTTGACCTTTATAACTCTTCTTCAGAGCTTTAATTTTTTTTTTTTTTAATTTTCAATTTTTAATTTCTTACTTGGATTGGATTGTTTGGTTCAGATGGGCTGGGTTGACCTTGACCGTTATCTTTTTTAAATTTTGAATTTTTTTCAGTTTAATTTTTCTTTTTTGCTTTTTTGACTTTTGATTTTTTAACCTTGTTTTTTGAAATTTACTCTCTTTAAGTTTAAATTTTTTTGTTTTAGTTTTTGAAAGTCTTTTCCTTAATACATGCTTGGTTTTTGTAGAATTTGATTGACTTGGGTTAGGTTGACCTTGACATTTAACTTTTCAGAGCTCTTTTTTGAAATTTTCAATTTTTGTTTTCACTTTTCAAAAAAAATTAAGTTTTTATTCTTTTATTTTTTTATTATGTTCATTTTCTGAATTTAAATTTCTTACATGGCTTAAGTTGGGTCTTGACCTTTAACTTTTTTTTTTAATTTTCAGTTTTTAATTTCGTGCTTGGATTGGATTGTTTGGTTTAGATGGTCTGGGTTGACCTTGACCTTTTCACTGAATTTTGAATTTTTTAGTTTAAATTTTTTTTTTTTGCTTTTGACTTTTGATTTTTTTTAACCTTGTTTTTTGAAATTTACTTTCTTTAAATTTTATTTTTTGGTTTTAGTTTTCGAAAGCATTTCCCTTAATTCTTGCTTGGGTTTTGTAGAATTTGACTGACTTGGGTTAGGTTGACCTTGACCTTTATTTTTTAGTTTTTTACTTTTTAAAAAATTTCCATTTTTAATTTCTTGCTTGGATTTTTTTGTTTGGTTCGGGTGGGCTAGCTTAATCTTCTTTGATTTTTAATTTTTTTTGTTTAAATTTTTTCTTTTGCTTCTTTTAACCTTATTTTTTGAAATTTATTTTCTTTTGGGTTGTTTTTTTGGTTTTAATTTTTGAAAGTCTTCTCCTTAATACTTGCTTCGGTTTTGTAGAACTTGATTGACTTGGGTTGGGTTGACCTTGACCTTTTCAGAGCTCTTTTTTTGAATTTTTCATTTTTTGTTTTAATTTTTCAAGAAAAATAAAATTTTCATTCTTTTATTTCTTGGTTTTGTTCATTTTTCAATTTCAATTTCTTGCTTGGATTGGGTTGATCTTGGTATTTAATTTCTTTTAGTTTTGTTTTTTGATGTTTTTTAAAAATGTTTTTGTTTAATTTTTAACTTTAATTTTTATTTAAGTTTTTTCCTTAATTCTTGCTTGGGTTTAGTAGAGTTAGATGACTTGGGTTGGGTTGATCTTGACCTTTAACTTTTCAGAGCTTTAATTTTAATTTCTTTTAATTTTCTATTTTTAATTAATTATATTGTTTGGTTCAGGTAGGCTGGGTTGACCTTAACCGTTATCTTTTTCGAATTTAGTATTTTTTTTAAGTTAAAATTTTTTCTTTTGTTTTTGACGTTGAATTTTTGAATCTTGTTTTATAAAATTTACTTTCTTTAAGTTTTATTTTTTTGGTTTTAGTTTTTGAAAGTATTTTCTTTAATTCTTGCTTGGGCTTGGGTAGAGTTGGAATGACTTGGCTTGGGTTGACCTTGACCTTTAACTTTTTGGAGCTGTTTTTGGAATTTTCTTACTCAGATCGAATAGTTATATTCAGTTGGGTTGGGTTGACCCTGGAATTTAATTTGACCTTGACCTCTTTAGAGTATCGTCAGTTTGATCTTTTTTATTTTTAATGCTTTTTGGGTTTTTTCTCTTATTCGTTTGCTTGGGTTGGATTGGGTTGGGTAGTTTAAGAGTTAATTTCTTTTAGCTTCAACTTCTTTTGGGTTTTTCTCTTAACCTTTTACTTGGGTTCGGTTTACTTTGACCTTTAACTTTTTTAATATTTTTTTACGTACTACTAGAAGGTTTATAATATTAAAATTAAAAATTACAATAAATTCTAGAACGAACTGAATTCGTCTGCTTCATATTTAAAAGTTAGAACAAACTCAAGTCAAAAGAAATTCCTCAGTTCCTAGATGAAAACTATAGAAAAGTGAAAAGGCATTTTTATATTTGATGATTTTTTTTTATTTTAAAACAATTCCATTTGTAAATTAAAACTAAAATGTCAAGATTTAATTGAATTGTTTTTATGTTTTTAATTTTATTTTAAATACCAAGTGTAGGCTTGCTTTAATAATTAATAACTAAATTCATTCGCTATAAATAAAGCTTGACAAATTTAGAAGAAATTCTCACTGAAGAAAAGTCAATCCAAAAATTAGAAGAAACTGTCCCTTATAAAATCAAGTTACATGTTTTTGTAATAAATGATTTAACTTGTGATTAATTTTTATTAAAGCAAGCGAGTATTCATACTTTCGTGAGCGGTGGTGTCGTTTTGTTTATTGTACTGATCACATCTATCTAGGAAAGACCAATAACTCGAAAGGGACAACATTGGCTTCGACATCATCCTTATTTAAAAGCCACAAACCCTTATAAATCTCCTTTGTGATAAAAACCCTACCCACTTGGACCTGGCCTTGGTAGTTTGCCCTGCCGATGTAAGACACTAATTTGCCCTCAGATCCTCCGACCACGAAATGATAGTCCGTAAGTAAGTAGGTTCCTTCAACTGTGGTTCTAATCCACTGATATTTATTCGCGGGATTACTGCATAAAATCTGAAAACGTTCCTGTGAGAAAGAGGAAAGAAAGTTATGAGATTATGCCATTACTCTAACATAGGTACCATCGACTACTTTCCTTTTTATAGCCGCCACAACCTCCTTTTGTCCGGAATACAAATTTCCAGGGTATATTCCAAACAAATCTGGTGCAGCTAACTGGCCTATGTATGTAACGTTGCCCGTTTCATCATATCCGCCGGGCACCGCGTCTTTTGGTACTACACCATAATAATCCCTCCAATAATAATCTGATAAATGAATATCCTCTTTGTTTTGCTAAAATCACTTATTTCTTAACTAACCTGGTTGATTTCCCATTTTATCTGGATAAATACACTCTGGAATGTAGTTAATCTTAAGCGCACTTTTTTTAATTAATTAAAAAGGAAACTTACCCTTTGAACATGTAGCACAGAAGATGAAACTAGATAGAATAATGATGGACCACATGATGCAGTTTTGTGTAAAGCAAAATTTTACTTGTATACGATTGTCACCGCATAAACATTTATCTTTAGCATTAATAGCTAACTAACTACACGCGAGTGGACGTTCACGGCCAACTGCGGATTTTTACAGGTAATCTGGGAAAACCAGTTTTACCAGCTATTTCCAACTGCTAATCATCAAAATACCAAGCAGATGTCGCCAAAAAAAACACCAGCTTTGCCAAAAAAAGATGTTTTGGCTACATCTTTTTTTTTTGTAATGAAGAAAATAATATCCGTTATCATTCTATTGCATATAACACGCAATATATTTAGAAAATAAAACTGTAATTCTATAAACAGTGCAGTGGCGTAGCCCCACGTTTAAAAGATAAGGATGGTTTGGTCAAAAACGCTTCTTTTTTGTTTATGTAAATCTTATGAAGTATTTATGTTTGTAATAACAAAAAAAGTCTATTCTCAAATTACCAATTTCTCACCTATTCCATGTCAGGAATTAGAGTACTACTAATAAAGCGACGTTGTTCGTCACATAGGAAAACTTAAACAAGACTAAGACTAATAAGAATAAATATTTTAATTGAAATAAATTTTAGAAAATCTTATTCTAATTAAAATAGTTATTTTTATATTAAGTGCGCAAAGCAAAGGCTTTTTTAGCTTGACAATGTTACATTCGAAAGCTCAAAAAACTGGCTTTGCGTACGTAATATAAGCAACTTTTTTTTTTACAATTGCACAGCTTTAACAGGAAGTTTATTATTAAAGAGCGGATAGCCAGGTAAATGCCTAGTGCCTGCCTTTTTTTCAAAGTTTTAGCAATTTATGCCTTTTTTTGAAAATAAATGCCTTTTGTTGCCTTTTTTTTGAGATTCGGTGAGTTTCGAATTTTTTTTTTTCAAATGGAAACTTACTAGAAGGGTATAATATGTTTTCTAGGAAGTGTGCTTGACCGCAATGAATATTTCCAGGTGGGTATTGCCGGTTTCAATAACTGGATTAACGATAAAAGTAAAAAAAAATCATAGAGTTAGCAGGATTATATCTTGTTGCCCACCAAATGCAGACATTGCAGTTGTGATCACTGTTTTTAACGAAATTCTATCAGAAATAGAACATTCAAGAAGCGCTAGGGTTGTTGTAATATAAACTTTCTTAAGAATACAAATCGCCAAAGAGAAATTATTAATATATTAGGATCTTATGGACTGTGTCAAACTATTTATGAACCAACGAGGATCTCATGGCAATCTGGAACTTGTCTAGATAATATCTTTTGCAACTTTAATGTTGAAGAAGCTTGCATCCATTCTGCTGGCATATCAGATCACGAAGCACAAGTAATTAAAATTGGTGCTGAAGTCAACATTCAAAAGTCAGTTAACATTAGATCGTTTTCAGTAACCAATAAGGAAAAGTTTGCAAATGTAATAAAATTGGAATCATGGACAAATCTACAATTAACAGAAGATACCAATAATAAAATGAACATTTTCTTTTACGACCATGTCATAAAAGTACTAGACGCGATATTCTATCACCAGAACTACGTGCAAAAAAAGAAACTTTAGATCTAATTTACAGTGCTTATAAAGTCACGGGGGACGAGGATATAAAACAGATTTTTCAAAAACTTAAACAAAGTTTTAATGATGCGACTAGTGCAGAAAGACAGTATAAAAATATAAATAACATAAATAAATCTGACAATAAAATTAAAACTACATGGAACATTATTAAATCTGAAGTTCAAAGAAATAAACCTACCCCAGTAAATATGCCATCCAGCGAAAAGTTAAAGAATCATTTGCTGAACCGCTCTCAGGTGTAATAAATTCTATGTTTCGTACGGGCGTATATCCAGAATGTCTTAAAATTTCAAAAATAATACCTATTCTAAAAAAAGGAGATTCCACTGATTGCAGTAATTACAGACCAATAGCTATACTTCCAGCATTTTCAAAAGTATTATTGCAAAACAGATAATTTCTTTTTTTCGAAAATAACAATTACTTTACGAATAGACAATTTGGTTTTAGACAAAATTTAAGTACGTGCGACGCTATGAAATCTCTCGTAAATTTTATCATGGAGAATATGGAAGATAGTAAAACCACAAAAACTATTTTTTATGACCTGACTAAGGCTTTTGATTGTATTTCTCATGCGTTACTCTTGGAAAAACTTGACTATTCTGGATTCAGAGGCATCGCGCATAAATTAATGACTTCCTATCTAATGAATCGAAAGCAATATGTTGGACTCAAAATGGAAAATAGTAAAATTGTAAATCTGGATGAAGGTGCCCCTCAGGGATCTATGCTGGGACCACTATTGTTCCTGATTTTTGTAAACGACTTACCTAATTCTTTACCGTGTCATACCACATTATACGCAGATGATATAACTCTAGCAGAAAGATGCGAAACCTAACTCCATACATCTAAAACATTTAGTAGAAAACTGGTTCAACGCTAATAAACTAACTATAAACACACAGAAAACAGTTGAAATGATTTTTACTTCCCAAAGACAAGTAGAAATAGAAACTACAAAGTTCCTCGGTATTGAAATAGATACACACTTAACTTGGCAACAACACATTGACATCTTGTGTAGTAATCTTTCAAAATCAATTTATGCCATAAGAAGAATACGGTCTATAACCGATAGGACAACCGCGATAACGGCATATTACGCTTTATTTTATTCCAAATATTGAAACTTGGGGCCACTCTGCACATATAAATACAGTATTAATCTTACAAAAGAAAATAATAAGGATCTTAGAGGGCGTCTCTCAAGATATGCATTGTAAGCCACTTTTCATAAAAAATAAGTTTCTTACTGCTCCTGGTTTATATATATACCGACAAGTGCTACGAATAAATCAAAACTGTGATACTTACGTAACTAGAGCTGAAAAACACAAAAAAGGATTTAAAACAGGATCTTCAGAACTTCGTTAATCCTCCTAATATTTTCGATAATCAAATCACTATTGCCATGCCATAAAAACCAATTTAAAAATGGACTACTGGAATCTGTTTTCGATGCGTTAATAATTCACTCGTCGTCGTGTTTGTTTTATGTTCAGTTTAATTGGTGACTTTAACACTGCAAGATGCCAAAGTGTGGTCAAATACAAAATTGGGTGAAACTAGACAAGAATTTGTCAATAGACGAAAATTCTTTGTTTTGTAAAATTTGTTCGAAGCGTGTAAGTACAAAATCCTTCTAATAAGTTTCTTTTTTTACTGTATTTAATTGTTATTTGTAATTTTGTTTTTAATTTTTAGATAAATGCTACTAAAAAGTATCACGTAACCCAACACATAACTAGTGGTATTCATTCAAAAAATGTAAAAAACAAGAACAGTCAACAGGTTCTTTTGAAAACGGCTTTGCAAGAATCAAAACCTGGTCCTTCAAAATCGACATTTTCATTGAAGTTATGTGAGGCTTTTATAGCTGCATCGATTCCTTTTAAAAAATTGAACAATCCGGTGTTACGAGAGTTTTTAGAATCTTCAACAAAAGAAATAATTCCGGACGAATCAACACTGCGGAAAAATTATTTAGATATTACTATCAATCTGTGAGTAGAAGTGATAACCATATTATATTTTTTTCTACTACATTTATTTATAAAATCAAGTTTTCTTACCAGATGAAAATTATGAAAATTATCTAAAATTGTCTAACTGGCATATTAGAAAATTGTAGTTGATTTTCATATACATATTTATTTACTTGCAGGCATTAGATTCGATTAGGCTAGATATTGCAAACAATTATATTTGGGTCTCAATTGACGAAACTACGGACAGTAAGGGTCGCTACGTTGCAAACATTGTTGTTTATAAATTATCAGAACACGAAGCTGGAGTTCCTCATTTATTGGCAAGTAAAGAGTTGAAAAAAACCAATCACAAAACGATTGCCAATGTCTTCGATAACAGCATGCGTAAATTAAACATTTTGAATATTACATACTGAAATTAATAGATTCTTTTCCATTAGAAATCTTATATCCGAATGGGGTAAAAAAAGACAAAATCCTCCTCTTAATTTCCGATGCTGCGCACCTTAGATGATAAAGGCAGCTCAAGTCATGCATTTTTTTTACGAAAAAATGATTCATCTTACTTGCTTCGCACATTGTCTACATAGGGTATGTGAATTTATTCGAGAAGAATTTGTTGTGGTCAACAAATTAATTTCTTCCACTAAAAAGGTATTTTTCAGAAGTAACTTTATATTTCTTTGTTTAGATGATTTATTAAGGTTTTTTTAAAAGCTGCATTACGCGCAGCTTTATATAAAGAAAAGCTACCCAACACACCGCTACCTCCAGAATCTGTTATAACAAGATGGGATTCTTGGATTTCTGCATGCGTGTTTTACGCTGTTCATTTTGATGAAATCAAAGAGGTATTTATTTATTTAACAATTGCCACTTACAAACTAGTTTAATTTTATATATTTAATTGAAGGTGGTCGATAGTTTTAAAACTTCGTCAGCTCTGTCAATAGCCAAATCACAAGCTGCCTTTAAAGACCATGCGGTACAAAAAGGTTTAATTTTCATCAAGACTCACTTTTCCAACATACAAGAAACGATTACTTATTTAGAAAAAAATGGTCTAAGTTTATACGACTCTTTGAAATTATTTCATACGGTGGACACATTAATTAAAAAAGTTCCTGGTAGCATATGCCAAAAAGTAGTTGAAAAGTTTCTAAACATAAAACAGAAAAATCCTGGCTACAAAATTATTGCAGAAGTAGCCAAACTCTATGAGGGTGGCGTTTCGGAGGACGTTAAATTAACAATCGATGAAATATCTATGTTAAAATATGCTCCAGTAACATCTTGTGACGTGGAAAGGTCTTTTTCGCAATACAAAAATATTTTGTCCGATAAAAGACAAAATTTGTTACCGGAGAATATTGAAAAATATTTAGTCACCTCCTGGTGGTCAAACAAAAATAGAATTTAATGCTAAATACTTTTTGAAATAAATTTAAATTTTAAAGATTCCTGCCTGTGTTATTTTCAGTATCCTTTGTGTTAAAATTTGTTGCCTTTTTTGGAAAAATTTGTTGCCTTTTTTCCCAAAATTCGTTGCCTTTTCTCCTATTTTTTGTGCCTTTTTTGCGTTTTATTTTTACCTGACTATCCGCTCTTTAGTTATTACAAAGGTGTAGGCCCTTGTACTTGTACCACAGCAGTTTGGACACTACCTTCAAAATTTGACCTTCACTTCGCTGGTGTAAGCTCCCCCTACTAGGAGGTGGTAGTCTGAAAGTAAAAGCATTTCGTCTGCTCTGGTAATCCTCTACTCGAATTTATCCTTGTGTTTACTGCAAAGAATCTCGAGAAAAGGTTTCTATTAATATAAAAAAAATGGAAAGGAGGAAAGAAGTAATCCGAATTTTCCCCAACAACTTCAATGATGGGAGAAATTGAAAGAAGAAAGGCAAATATATCAAATGTAATAAGTAATGTAAGGAGAAGGTTACTTTTAATGTAATAGTTTTGCGTAACCCCAATAATAAAAAAAGGATATAAAGAAATCAATAAATGATTACCTTAACGTAAGTGCTGTCGATACGCCCAATGCATGCCCTGATCTCTTTCTTTCCGGGATAAATGTCCCCCGAGAAAATCTCATATGCTTGCTGCCATGAGTTTGCCCTCCAGTAATAATCTGAAAGTCCAATTGAGGTTTAGCGACGTGGGAGTCTTGGGGACAGAACTTACCAGGTTGGTTGATTTTTTGGCCGGGCGCAATGTACTCTGAAAGAGGGCGTGATTAAAAAAATAAAAATCAAATTGAGACTTACTCAATCACCGTCTAAAATTGAAGCGCTCGAGAGCACGGCTGTTAAAATCAGAAGGCCCAACATTTTGAAGTTGTGTTAAAAAGAGACGTGCTCTGGTATTTATAGGTTTTTCTGGTGTGATGATGGGGTTTTATTTCTTTAGTTTGATAGATGCTATTCATTTACGTTCATATCGCTTTGAAGACACATGGCGATCCGTGTGATAAAACCCATACAAGTCACTGCCTTTTAAAGCCAACGGTATACAAGTTACCAGTTGTTTTTAACTTGTTTAAATGTGTGTGAATTCTTCAATAATTCAAGAATTTGTAAGTTAAAACGTTTATTTTATAATATACAAAAACAAAACACTTTGTAAAAAATGCTAAGACTGTAATAAAAAGGATCAATCTCTTGGTATTACCAGCAGTTCGAAAGACTGAAAGATCTGTGGTGCTCCTGCGTTGTTGCAAACGTGTAGGCCTTTGTATTGGCTTTTCCCCGGGTAAACCCTGGCAGTTTGGACACGACCTTCAAAATTTGCCCTTCCTATGTAGCTTACTTCGTTAGCGTAAGCTCCCCCTACTACGAAGTGGTAGTCGGAAAGTAAATGCATTTCGTCTGCTGTGATGGCTTTCCACTCGAACTTATCTTTGTGCTTACTACAAAGAATCTAGAAGAAGAAATTACTATTAATGTAAGAAATGGTAGAAGATGAAAGATGGCACAAATATCGAACGTAAATAATTCAAGGAGAAGGTTACTTTTAATGTATTATCAAATTCGTGAAAGATGTTCCCTGCGTCATCAACCACCGAAGTTGAAACCCACAAATATTTCAGTTGTATTTCGTTTTTTCAGTGGCGAGTAAGAAAAGTATTGAGTTATGCTTTATATGCCAAACGCAGGACTCATCTCTTAATCAATACGATAGTAATAGTTTTATGAAAAAGAATCGAGGAGTAGCAAGCCATATATATGAAAATAAATAAAAGATTACCTTAACATAAGTGCTGTCAGTAACTAAACGCGCAATACATGCCCTGATCTCTTTCCTTCCGGGATAAATATCGCCTGAGAAAATCCCATAGTGTGTTTTCGGGTCATGAGTTTGCCCAATGTACGAGACGTTTCCGGTGGTGCCGTAACCCCCTTCAACCGCATCTTCTGGGACCACACCAAAATAATCCCTCCAGTAATAATCTGAAAAAATTCATGTTCAAAATTGAAAATTGAAACGAGTGAATACGTACCCGGTTGGTTCGTCTTTTGGCCGGGTGAAATGCACTCTGAAATACACAATAATGTACGATTAAAAAAAAAATAATTAACTAAATAGTTGACATCTCACCATCTAAGTCTGCCACGCACGATACGATCAGCGACGCAGAAAGAAACACAACGCTCAACATTTTGAAGTCAACTGAAGCAAAGGCGTCTCCTGGTATTTATACGTTCTTTGATGGATTAGTTAATTATGTTTATATTGCTGTGTAAACGAAAATTCAGTGGGTTTCTTCATTTCGATAAAATTCTCCTCTTAATTTCCGACGCTGCACCTTACATGATAAAGGCAGCTCAAGTTGTGCAAATTTTTTACGAAAAAATGATTCATCTTACTTGCTTCGCACGTTGTCTACATAGGGTATGGGAATTTAATCGAGAAGAATTTATTGTGGTCGACAAATTAATTTCTTCCACTAAAAAGGTATTTTTCAGAAGTAACTTTATATTTTTTTGTTTAGATTATTTTTTTTTAGGTTTTTTTAAAAGCTTCATTATGCGCGGCTTTATATAAAGAAAAGCTACCCAACACACCGCTACCTCCAGAACCTGTTATAACAAGATGGGGTTCTTGGATTTCTGCATGCGTATTTTACGCCGTTCATTTTGACGAAATCAAAGAGGTATTTATTTATTTAACAAATGCCACTTACAAACTAGTTTAATTTTATATATTAAATTTAAGGTGGTCGATAGTTTTGAAACATCGTCAGCTCTGTCAACAGCTAAATCACAAGCTGCCTTTAAAGACCCTGCGGTACAAAGAGGTTTCATTTTCATCAAGACTCACTTTTCCAATATACCAGGAACGATTACTTGTTTAGAAAAAAATGGTCTAAGTTTATACGACTCTTTGAAATTATTTCATACGGTGGACACATTAATTAAAAAAGTTCCTGGTAGCATAGGCCAAAAAGTACCTGAAAAGTTTCTAAGCACAAAACAAAAAAATCCTGGCTACAAAATTATTGCAGAAGTAGCCAAACTCCATGAGGGTGGCGTTGCGGAGGACGTTAAATTAACAATCGATGAAATATCTATGTTAAAATATGCTCCAGTAACATCTTGTGACGTGGAAAGGTCTTTTTCACAATACAAAAATATTTTGTCCGATAAAAGAAAAAATTTGTTACCGGAGAATATTGAAAAATATTTAGTCACCTCCTGGTGGTCAAACTAAAATAGAATTTAATGCTAAGTACAGACTTTTTTAAATAAATTTAAATTTTAAAGTTTCCTGCCTTTGTTATTTTCAGTGTCCTTTGTGTTAAAATTCGTTGCCTTTTTTGCAAAAATTTGTTGCCTTTTTTCCCAAAATTCGTTGCCTTTTCTCCTATTTTTGTGACTTTTTTGCGTTTTATTTTTGCCTGACTATCCGCTCTTTAATTATTAGTAACCAACAACTGCTTTAATTGATGCACAGAATGCCAGTTCTTCTCTTTATAGAATTATTTTGAATTTGGTTTGTACTGCTTAGCTATGTTTGTTTTTTTAATTTCCAACTAAATTCTTATAAAAGAAAGAAGAGAAAAAAAGCGACGATTTCGAAAAATACATGTGGTGACGGCCAAGGGCTGATGGTGTAACCAAAATTTCGTTAAAAGAATAGGAAGAAATTGGTTGTTCCTTTCATGTGTAATTTTTTTTGTAAAGTTTGAATTGAAGTCGTAAAAATTGAATCTCTCTTTTACTTTCGTCATGGTATTTAGAGGAGCAAATTGTTTCGACGAAATCTTATAAATTGATAAATTCGAAAGTATTACGCCTTAGAGATTCAACAATAAAAATAAAATTGACTTCCGTTATAACTAGAAACGACTAGGGTATTAGGTTACGTCTATCCCAAACATAAATAGAGCTAAGACATAAAGCTTTATGGTTCTGGAAATAGTAAAGGCACAGGAAATAGCACATTTTAAAGTTTTTCTGTCACGAATAAAATATCAAATTACGTAAATATTTATGCGCATATAATCGTATATAAGTAACTTCCAAAAATTTTCTTTACACATAATTAGACTGCATAATGTGGTGCATCGTCGTTCTATCCAGTTTCATCCTCTGCGTTACTTGTTCAACTATCAAAAATGGTAAGTTTCTGTTTTTAATTAATTTTAAAAAAATGTGCTTGCAATCCACTAATTAAATTAAAACTAATTACATTGCAGATTGTGTTTATCCCGAGAAAATAGGAAATGAACCAGGTTAGTTAAAAAAGTAAGTTTGCTGAGCAAGACAAACAGAAAGTTCGTTTATCAGATTACTACTGGAGGAATTATTTTGGGGTAATACCAAAAGACGCAGTGCCCGGCGGATATGATGAAACCGGCAATGTTACATACATAGGCCAGTTACATTCAGCAACTAAACATCCTGGAATATTCCTGGCAAATGTATATCCCGGACAAAAGGAGGCAGTGGCGGCTATAGGGAAGAAAGTGGTCGACGGTACCTACGTTAAAGTTACAGGATAATTTCCTAGCTTTCTTTGCCCTTTCTCATACGAACGTTTTCAGATTTTATGCAGTAATCCCGCGAATAAATTCGAGTGGATAAAAACCTCTGCAGATGAAACTTATTTACTTACGGACTATCACTTGGTAATCGGAGGAGCTCAAGCCACCTACGTGTCTTACATCGGCAGGGCTAACTTTGAAGGCCAGGTTCAAGTGGGCAGAGTTTATACCCGTCCAGAACCTTCTAAGGGTTTGTGGCTTTACGATAAAACCGGTGCTGAATTGACTGTCCAATCATTTGAGGTATTAGTCTTACCTAGATAGACGTAATCAGCAAAGTGCAGTCAAAATTATGACGTCCAACCAAATGAAACAACTACATTTACTTGAAACAGAAGTAATTAAAAACGAATCTACTGGACAGTTGTGTAACGTAAGTAGAGTGGATCGGCGACTTTTTAAGAGGGATTGAATGTAGCCTTTAGTAATCACTAAAGCACGGATTTAAGTGCATTCTTAGGTTGGGCGTGCGCCTCCAGAAATGTTGACTCACTATCTAAATATGCGCCTAAATCCTTGCTTTAGTAATCAGTCAAGAAAATTAGTGCAAATTTAATTTAATTGTCATCAATTATTGTAATTGTTTGTTTTTAAATTAAATAAGTAGTCGAAGAGTGTTGAAGACGTTGGCTTTATTATTTACGTTGTTGTTGATGATGACGTAATATTCACAACTTTCTTCCATTCCTTAATCCTCTACAAGTTACTTTTGTAAAAAAAACTTTTTTGTATTTTTAATTTCTTTTGTGTTTTTTATTCGTGTATTTGTAAACGAATTCTGAATTACGACGTGAGGCCAACTCAGAAAGATGTTCCCTGAGGTATACCCAATAAAGTGATTGGGAAGATGAAACGTATTTTCCTGACGTCGAAGTGGTTCTCCCGCATCCTTCATACAGACTCCGGAGGGATGGTAAGTTCGACCATTCTTCGTTTTCTTCTCGTCTCTTTGGTCCTGTTAACGTGGCGGGGTCAATAGCGATAATACGAATTGTATGAAACAAAACATCCATCTTCGTCTTCATCGTGGTTTTCACTACCACCAACTAATTCTTCGCCGGACTCGAAAAATTCTTTTCTGCTATTGCCTCCAACTCTTTTTGAGTAAAATTCTTGAGATTTTTACTCTTACAGAATTGTTAGCATGAAAAATAAAAAATGCTAACGTATTGCAGTGTTAATTACCTTGTTGAAAAGAATTTACTAAACAAATACAGTACGTGAGAGGATTTTAAAAACATATACTACAGTGCCACGGTCCAGTAGACGTTCAACAACAGCTTCCGAAGCAGACTTGACGAAGTAGACGCAAGAGTGACGAGACGTTTCAACATAACGACATGGACGACTCTTCAAGGTAGGCGCATACTTGACAAACAGACAAAATTTTCATTTTTCCCGGACAACGGTAGACGTTTGAAATTGTCGAAGGGCGCCTCACTCTTGTGAAGTGATGCGTGATCGGCAATACGGAGCGATCCTCCTTCAAACAAGGATACACCAGGTAGGACAAGAGGTACACCTGCCTTGTGAAGGGTGTGGTGGTGACATTGCCGACTTGTGATACCTGGTGTTTCCTGTGTACGGATCTGTATCATCGAAGGGCGCCTCGCTCTTGTAAAGGAGTTGAGGCACAAGCTTGATCGGCGAAACAGGGTGTCCACTTTTAACAAGAAATATATCGGATAGGACAAGAGGTACACCTGCCTTGTGAAGGGTGTGGTGAGGACCGACTTGTGCTAGCCGGTGTATATTTAGAGACAGACAACAACTTTTTCGATAATTTTTGTATTTTCTTTGACACTTACGAACGCATACATTTAACACTGACACTTCCTTCCCTTCCCCCTCACATTTTCTGTGTTTTGTCATGGTATGTGCCCACTATGGGGCCATAAAAACAAGAAGTGGGCGGCCCAAAGAGAAAACCCACAAATAACACACATAAATATTGCAATTGAACCTCAACAACACGAAAATCAAAATAATTACAATAATTGGCGTCCCAACGTAGGGTCGAACATCAAAAACAATTGCAGTATGTAATAACAGTTTTGGGAAAATTATTTTTTCCTACTACAAAGTAAAGCAATTAACTTACCATTGGATATGGAGAACCTGTCAAGTTTCTTCTACAGTTTGACAATACATTTGTGTTCACAAAGTGATATAAAATGTCTTATGAGCTAGAACTACGGAAAGGTTTGGCCAAATGCCCAAACGTCACATCGTTGCCACTTGTAGAAACCAAAATACTTCTAAGACAACAATTTATCGAGTCCTTAGGAAATGTGAGGAAGGTTTGCCGTGGATGAATCTTCTCTCGAGTTTTGAATCATCCAAGGCTTCAGAATTTTACTGAAACTGCAAAAAATAGAAGAAGACTTTCAATGAGAAGATTTCAATTATCTCATATAACAACCAAGAGGGAAATCAACAGAAATCACTTGAAACTTAGAAAACAAGAGAAGTGTCCAAAATACACAGCTGCTCAGTTAGAGAGGATTCCAAGGTGCTGCAGACATTGAAGACGAGTACATTTCAGAGATGATAATTTTGGACGACGAAAAATATTGTACATTATCTAACTCCGAAATAAAAGGCAACGAAGGCTATTATAACGGGTGATTTTTTAACCGTTTGGGTTTTGAAAATTGAAAAAAACACATAAAATTTGCAAAAGTGAATGAAATATTTATTTGGGCCGATAAATGAATGCCTGCCATTTACTTTTTAAAGATTATTTCATGTAAATGTTGCCCGCGGCTACGCCGTAGGTGGTCCATCCGTGAGCTCCAATTTTGGGATACTTTTTCCAGCATTTCAGCCGGTATTTCACCAATGGCAACTGTAATGTTGTCTTCCAGGGCTGGAATTGTGGCTGGCTTGTTTCTGTACACGAGAGACTTCACGTATCCCCACAAAAAATAGTCTAGTGGGGTCAAATCGCTTGATCTTGGCGGCCAATGGACTGCTCCAAAATGTGAGATTAATTGCTCACCAAAGTCGCCTCTCAATAGGTTCATGGTATCGCGTGCCGTGTGGCATGTGGCACCGTCTTGTTGAAACCACATGTCAACCAAGTCCAATTCTTCCATTTTGGGCAAAAAAAATCGGTAATCATCGCACGGTACCTTGCTCCATTGATGTAACGTTGCGATTTTCATCGTTTTTGAAGAAGTACGGTCCAATGATGCCGCCGGCCCACAAACCGCACCAAACAGTGAGTGCATCTTTCAGGGTGCATTGGCAGCTCTTGAACTGCCTCTGGCTGCTCTTCACACCAAATTCGGCAATTCTGTTTGATGACGTACCCATTGAGCCAAAAATGAACTTCGTTGCTGAAGAAAAATTTTCGATCTCTTCATCCAACTTTCCTAAGGGCCATTCACCAAACAAACGACATTGTAGTACGTCACCTGGCTTCAGTACTTGCAGCAGCTGTATTTTGTATGGTTTCATACCGAGGTCCTTACGTAAAATCTTTCAGGTGGCCAAATAACACAAGCCCAATTATTGACAACGGCGACGAATTGACATATCGCGATCTTCATTGACACTGGCCGATGCAGCAGCAATATTTTCCTCGGTACCCACTCTTCGCATACGGGTTGGTGGATTAATGTCCAATAAAGTGAAATTGGTGCAAAATTGGTCAAAACAGCTTGAATAGCCTGTTCGGTGGGTCGATTATGACGTAATTTACGAAACACATATCTCACACTGCACGAATTTTGATAATAAAATTCAATGATTTGCAAGCGTTGTAGGTTTGTTAGTCTATTCATGGTGAAATGGCAAACCATACTGAGCATTTTTGGCTTTGCCACAGGTCACGAATCTTTTTTGTACATTGCAAAAATTTACACTGAAAAACCAAATAGAAAAAAAATCACCCGTTACAAGCAACATTGAGGACGTTCCTAATGATGTAAGATTTAAGGAAAAAGCGAAATTTGAGGACAAGGTACTAGTGTGGTGCGCCATTTCGGAAACTGGCTTCAAGACCTTATGTTGGGCGAGTTTGGGGTAAAGTTGTAAATGCAGACATGTATATTAGAAGATGCCTCCCGAAATTGGTAAATTTTATTCAAACACATCATGTTTATGATAATATTTTGTTCTGATCGGATCTGGCATCGTGCCAATATGCAAGATTAACCCAAGATTGGTTAAGGCAATAAAATATCCCATATGTATTTAGAGAGGATAACTATCCTAGTGTTCCCGTCGCATAGAAGAGTTTTGGGCTTTACTTGGTAGAAAGTTTACGACGGTGGATGGGAAGTCCAAAATGAAGAAAGGCTACAATGAAAAATCCACCAAAAGATTCGAGAGTTTAACCCACTTACCGTCCAAAGGCTAATGAGAGGCACTCGCATTAAATTGCGAACCAATGAAACCCATTCCCTTTAAGTCTATGTAATGCATTATAATTTTTAAATCTTCACTGAATAGTTTTCTTAAGTATAAATTATTATTTGAAATGGTCGCGAATTTGATTTTGAAAACAAATCGCGTTTGTTTATTTGATTGCTCGATAACAAAGAGGAATGTTACAAGGCGGAGAAGGCCACCGGAAACGACTCGGTTTTCAGATTTATGGTCTTTTAGAACATCGAGTTCGTAAACGGCACTTGAAACAGCGTTACTATCGGCCATAAATTAAACCGTTTTAAAAGTTGTCTTGTACGGTATTGGGATTTTTGAAAGCATTTGTCACGCAAGTGTTTGAGATATGGTGAAATTTCTAAAGGTCTCATGTTGCATCGCCAGTAGAAAAGAACTTGGCTTTTGTTTTGTGAAAAATCGACGAGCTCGGGAAGTAATAAATATGTCAAAGGACACTTGTATAGCGTCGCTATTTTGAAAAAATTTAGAAAGTTAGAACATGCGCAGCGGCCGGAGTATCTGTCAAGCGAATTGGGTGGCCGTAATTTACCAGGAATGCACTAGGAACGAGGGAGAAACGGGATTGTTTTTCTGAGCTAGAACCGTCCAAGAATTTTTCGAGATGGGGAGGAGTCAAAAATTGTCGCTCGCGAAGGAAAAAAATCAAAAACTTAAGACAGAAAGCTTCTGATCGTTCGAACGGAAAGCTGCATTTTTAATTTAGCTCGAGAAGTTTATTTTGAGTGCTTTGAGTGATTTCATCTAGCTTGCATAATTAGGATTAAATCACATTATTTCGGGGCATTAAAATCATAGTGAATTCAAAAGGGCAATCAAATAAATAACCGCGAGTCGCGCGCGATCGATTACGCGGATAAATCTAGTGCGCGAGTGAATTAGTGAAGTGAAAGTCGCGGAACGGTATAGGTATAATTGCATGAGTTTTTTCTTTTTTCTTTTCACATACTTGGTGGCATAAATTTGTGTAAGAATTATTTTAATTGGCTTATCAATCAGTGGCTTGGAAAATTCTGTAAAGTTCAATCTTTGCATTGCTTAGGCTATCTTTTGGTTTAATTTTGGTACTTGCGTTTGCTTTTTAAATCAAGTTAAAACTCAATAAATTCAGTAGTTTGCGCGATCTGTGATTTAATCAACCAGAGTAAATTAACTACACCTAAAATTTTTTATAAAATCAAGTTTTCTTGCCAGATGAAAATTAATTAAAATTGTGTAACTGGCAATATAGAAAGTGTTAGGAAAGAGTTTATACATGTATTTCGGCCTTATTGGGCCTCATCAGAACTCTGTACCAAAAAAAATTAGTTTATTGAAAAATTTAGAAAAACTTACCCCTTTTTTGAATTTCTAAAATCCCAAAACACAAGAACAGGAATTAATGATAAAAATATGAAAATCTTTTGCAAAATATACAAGGAAACGATTACTAGAAAATGCAATCGCTTCCTTGTATATTTTGCAAAAGATTTTCATATGATTTCATAGCCCGTGAAAAACTAACGGCAGTTGTTATTGATTACCTTGCAAATTGATCGCCGGAGCGGCCTTTTGTACGACATACATCTCCGAACATCGGATTGATCAATTAATAATTCCTAGTAACAAAGTACGCTGTATATACACTGTCACACTGTGCGCTGGTTGATTATTCATACCGTCTTCGAGTACTAGCTAAGGTGGCAAACACGAGTACCAAGACCAAGCTATTTTGAATAGAAATAAATTAATTGTTGACCTAATTTCAGTCATAAAGTTGATTGCGTGTGCAACAAGCCACCAACTGTGAGAATTGAAATAAATTAGATCGCTACGATATTCGGCATTAAATACGAAGTTTATTATACTTCTTTAGAAGCATATATTCATAGTGAAAGCTATCCGGGTTTTACGCTCAAGCTGACTAGTCTTTCGCGGCGGTCAGCAGGAGTTTTACTTTTTTTTTTACAATAAATAATTAATTAAATCACACCTCGCATTTTATTGATACGTATTTAGTTCTCTCGGATTTATACACCGTCTCGCCAGAATTAAAATCCAGTTACAACAACGTAGGGCCGTTTTTTATTTAATTAGAAGATCCAGAATAATCGGCAATTAAAGTTTAATTGCAGGAGTTCCAAAAGAGTCGCCAATAGATGTAGGTCAGTAGAAGATTAGCCTTAGCGCCACTAAACCATAACAGTAGCAGGTAGCAACCCGAATTTTAGGAAGCGCATGCTGTTAACGATAGCTGTCGGACTTTTCGGAATCCTGCCAAACCCTCGGTAAATAGGCGTTTATTGCTTCATTGAATTTAGTCAAATTCTTCGGTCCATTTAATAAATTAATTTGTCAATAAATTTTAGTTTGTTTTTGTTTGGACCGTGTCTATTAGTTATTTAGTTGTCCGTAAAGTCAACAAACAAGGTGACACGTCCGGGCCTGTTACATATTAGATTTGAAAAAAAATCCCAAAACTTTTGTCACATGCTTTATTACACAGCATACATTTAACTTATGAAGACAACAGGCTTAATTCAACTGCACTTAGTTTATTCAAATCATTATTTTGCTGATCACTTCTCTCTGGGTAAGACCAGTAACTCGAACGACAGTATATTGGTTTCGGTACCTTCCTTATTTAAAAGCCACATACCCCTCCCAAACTGCGAAATAACATAAACCCTGCCCACTTGAACTTGGCCTTCGAAGTTTGCCCTGCCGATGTAAGACACAAGCTTGCCTTCAGATCCTCCGACCACGAAATGATAGTCCGTAAGTAAGTGGGTTCCTTCTACTGTGGTATCGATCCACTCGAATTTATTCGCGGGATTACTGCATAAAATCTGAAAAGTTCGTGTGAGAAAGAGCAAAGAAAGTTATGAGACTAAGCTGTTACTTTAACGTAGGTGCCATCGACTACTTTCTTTTTCATAACCGCCACGGCCTCCTTCTGTCCGGGATACAAAGTTCCGGGGTATATCCCATAAATATTTGGTACAGCTAACTGGCCTATATATGTAACATTGCCGGTTTCATCATATCCACCGGGCACTGCGTCTTTTGGAACTACACCATAATAATTCCTCCAGTAGTAATCTGATAAACGAACTTTCTGTTTGTCTTGCTAAGCAAACTTATTTTTATAACTAACCTGGTTGATTTCCTATTTTCTCGGGATAAATACAACCTGCAATGTAATAATTAATTTTAATATTGTGGATTGCAAACAAGCTTGTTTTATAATCAATGAAAAAGGGGAACTCACCATTTTGGATACTCGAACAAGTAACGCAGAGGATGAAACTAGATAGAACGACGATGGACCACATTATGCAGTTATATATAAAGAAAATTTGGAATTGTCTTGCTTATATACGATTGTCTGGTGCACAAATATTTACGTGATTTTGTTTGATCTTTTATTCGTAACATAAAAGCGTTGTAAAGTGCAATTTACTGCGACATTACTATTTCTAGGGTTATAAAGCGTCATGTCTCAGCACAGTTTATAAACGGGTTTTAATGCTGATACTTCCTAAATTATTTTCATTCTATTCGATTATATCGGAAGCCAATTTTATTTTTATATTTGTAAATGTCTATTGTATAAGCTTCTGAGTGAATGACCCTGTATACGTAAACAGATTTTAATTTCAAGAGGACATGAAGAAATAAGTCTGATTGAATTATTTAAAATTTTTTTCTTGAAGGGACGGAGGGTTAAAAGATAAAATAAAGGGGATGAACTGTCCAACACTTTCTAATTTATCAATTTATAAGGCCTCGTCTAGACAGTATGGGCTCCTCTAGATACTACGACGACAATGAGAGAGAGATTCAGTTTTTACCAGGGTTTGAGGATGCAGGATACAGGATAAATGTTTTTCATATTATTTAACTTATGATTAGTTTTTAATAAAATCATACAAACAATTTTTTTTTTAACTAACCTGCTTGATTTCCTACTTTCTCAGGATTAACGTAAGCTGCAATGTGATTTTTTTTAATAATGTTAATTCATTTTTTTAAGTACTTAATGGGACTTACCTGTTTCGTTACACGTACACGCACAATTAGCGTAGAGGATGAAACTAGATAAAACGATGATGGACGACCACATTATAAAGTTATGTAAAGAAAGATTTTGTTAGTCTCTTACTTTATACACGACAACCTGCCCACAAATATTGACGTAATCCGAGTACTTTTTCTTGAAATTCCATTTGACCTTTTAGTCATAATGAATTTAATTATGTGATTACATGAGAAAGATCATGGAAATTCCTTACTGTATATACAATTATCGTCGCACAAATATTTACATCCTCCAAATTAGTAATTAGTTACTCGTGGATAACAAAACGTGGAATTTTCAGGGTCTTCACTACTTCCAGAGTTATATAAAGCGTCATGGCTTAGCTCTATTTATAAACGAATTCTGATTTGAGTATTTCATAAAACCTGACTGCGTCCCCTGTCAGTTAAAACTTAATGTACTGTGCGTTTGTGTGGTTTATTTGTTGTGTTCCTTTGGAATTGCATTCATTCCGTAATTCGAATTTTCCTTTGTTTTCGTATTTCCCATATTATAAGAAGCCGGTATTCTGTGCAGAGATTTATTTTAAATGGAAAGAAATTATAAACAAAACATGTTGCAAGCGAACTAATTCGCTGGACTTTGTAATGATCGCAAAATGCCTATGTCCGTTTTGTAACACGTGTACGTTCAGTTACAAATTGATTCAAACTGCAGATTTTGACCGTAAATAATCGGAGCATTTCGGCTTGATGACTGTATAAAACACGGCTGTTGTCGAGAATTGGGTTCACAAGTCAAAACGAGTACTGTCTTAGTGTGCTCAAGTTCCAAGTTCTGTTTCTTTCTCTCTGCACCTATTTAATTGTCAGTTAGTCATATTATTACCAACCAACAACTGCTTTAATTGATGTACTGAACGCCAGCTCTTCTCTTTATAAAATTATTTTGAATTTGGATTGTACTGTTTAGCTATGTTTTGTTTTTTAATTTCCAACTATATACTTATAAAAGAAAGAAGAGAAAAAGAAGCGACGATTTCGACAATTCCGAAAAACACACGTAGTGACGGGCAAGGGCTGATGGTGTAAGCAAAATTTCGTTAAAAGAATAAGAAGAAGAGGTTGAAATTGGTTGTTTCTTTCATGTGTAATTATTAAAGAGCGGATAGTCAGGCAAATGCCTAGTGCCTGCCTTTTTCGCCTTTTTTCAAAGTTTTAGCAATTTATGCCGCTTTTGAAAATAAATGCCTTTTGTTGCTTTTCTGCCTTTTTTGTGAGTCGGTGAGTTTCGAATTTTCTTTTTTACATGGAAACTTAGCAGTTACTATAGTCTATTTTTAAACTAGGAGGAGTAACAGTTGTCGGCCTGTCGTAGGTAGATTCACACTGTAATACTACATCAGAAATTAATTTGCCTTGGTTAGGAGGTTTACAAATTCTTCAAATAACCAATTTTATCAATAGATTTGTTGACAAGTTTAAAACTAACTGAAATTGTCCCAAGAATTATGAAAAATGTTAATTTTTCCGTTTAAATTGAAGGCTTGTGTAAAACCGGCTGTCAAACACCCAATAACTTTGTTAGTTTTTGGCGGGCAAAATTCAAATTACTCCTCCTAGTTTAAAAACAGACTATAGAAGGGTATAATATGTTTTCTAGGAAGTGTGTTTTGACCGCAGCGAATATTTCCAGGTGGGCATTACCAGTTTAAATACGGGTTTAATCTTAACAGGAATAAATGACCAAACCTTTACATGAAAATTATTTGAGATCACGCACACAAGAGCACAGGATTGGGATCCTCCTCTCACCCAGTGATAATCAGTAAGTAAATGGCTGTCATCTGCAGTGGTCGCTACCCTTTGGAATTTATTCGAGGGATTACTACAGAGAATCTGGAAAAACAATCGTTGTTAATTTTCTTCGATTTTAATTGCTTACCATTTTTCTGAAATTAAATACTTAATCAAAAAATTATTTTTAATTTTTTGAGTCTTTTCTTTCGCAAATGTTGCGATTACAATTTGTTTCCCTTTCCCTTTTTCTTACAAATTTGCATTACGTTTATCAATCATCTTTTTGTTTGAATTCTTTATTATGATCGGCGTTTGTTTTTCTTACTGTGTTTGGGAATTTATTTAATTTTTTGTTCATAGAAACACAAATAAAACAAATCAAAAATGAAAGTAAATAACGAGTAGAAAAGGAAAACGAAAAGCAATCGAAAAAGAAACAAAGAGGAAGCAAATAAAAAATGAACAGAAAGTGTCATTGTTTTTATTGAAAATAGAAATTATTAGAAAATTAGAATGAAAGAAAATAAAATGAAAGATCAAAGGCAAGCGAAAAACTAAAAAAAATCATGCAAAATGAAATAAAATCAAAAATTGAAGTAAAAAAACAAGAGATTTCGAAAATACATATCTACACTATTAATAAAAAAAATAAACAAAGCAAAGGTGAGATTTCAAATTTTTGGTTGCTTCCATGATTGACTAGAGATAGAATTTTGTTAATTATCCATTATGTGAACAGAGTACCCCAAATTAGGCGCCAGTCAACAAATGAAATATAGCCCAGATGTCGGAATTTCGACCAATCTGGGATTGCTTCTCCTAACGTATTCCTCTGTCACTGCGTTTTTTAGAATTTCCCCAAAAGAGTCCCTCCGCGATATCCCTTTGTTTATATTAAAAATACCCGCTCTTTTGACAACTTCGCGGAAAGTGCCGGCTTCCATTCGAGACCCCTTTTGGCACCGTTTATTTAGGTAACTGGAGTTGGATTGATTTAAGTTGGCTGCCCCCCGGGATAGTAATTACTAAAGAGCGGATAGTCAGGCAAATGCCTGTGCCTGCCTTTTTTGCCTTTTTCAAAGTTTTAGCAATTTATGCCTTTTTTTTGAAAAGTAAATGCCTTTTGTTGCTTTTTTGCCTTTTTTTGTGAGTCGGTGAGTTTCGAATTTTCTTTTTCAAATGGAAACTCAGCAGTTACTAGAAGGGTATAAAATGTTTTATAGGAAGTGTGCTTTAACCGCAGCGAATATTTCCAGGTGGGTATTACCAGTTTCAATACGGGTTTAATCTTAACAGGAATAAATGACCAAACCTTTAAATTTAGAATGAAAGAAAATAAAATGAAAGATCAAAGGCAAGCAAAAAATTAAAAAGAAATCATGCAAAAAGGAATAAATGACCAAAACTTTACATGAAAATTATTTGAGATCACGCACACAAGAGGGTAAGTTTGAGGGTAAGATGTATAATATTCTCATAAACGTTTTTTTCTTTTAATTTCTTTGGTCTCTAACATGTTTTATTCAATAAACTAGGTGTTTTTAATTTTGGTGTTATTATTTTTTTTTAATTTCTAATTCAAAAGCCTCATTTTTAAATATTTTAATCCGGACCTGGACAGTTGGCCGTCTAAGGGTGATAAAAGGATTTAAAACAGGATCTTCAGAACTTCGTTAATCCTCCTACTATTTGCGATAATCAAATCACTATTGCTATGCCATAAAAACCAATTTAGAAATGGAATACTATAATCTGTTTTCGGTGCATTAGTAATTCACTCGTTGTCGTGTTTATTTTACGTTCAGTTTTATTGGTGACTTTAACGCTGCAAGATGCCAAAGTGTGGTCAAATACAAAATTGGGTAAAACTAGACAAGAATTTGTCAATAGACCAAAATTCTTTGTTTTGTAAAATTTGTTCGAAGCATATAAGTACAAAATCTTTCTAATAAGTTTCTTTTTTTACTGTATTTAATTGTTATTTGTAATTTTGTTTTTAATTTTTAAGTAAATGCTATTAAAAAGTATCACGTAGACCAACACATAACTAGTGAGATTCATTAAAAAAATGTAAAAAACAAGAACAGTCAACAGGTTTTTTTGAAAACGGCTTTGCAAGAATCAAAACCTGGTACTTCAAAATCGACATTTCCATTGAAGTTATGTGAGGCTTTTATAGCCGCATCCATTCCTTTTAAAAAATTGAACAATCCGGTGTTACGAGAGTTTTTAGAATCTTCAACAAAAGAAATAATTCCAGACGAATCTACACTGCGGAAAAATTATTAAATATTTGCTATCAATCTGTGAGTAGAAGTGAAAACCATATTATTATTTTTTTTCCACTATATTTATTTATAAAATCAAGTTTTCTTGCCAGATGAAAATTAACTAAAATTGTCTAACTGGCGTTATGATTTTCAGCAGGATTGATTTAGACTGTAAATGTCTAGAGTTTATTGCAGAAAGTAGTAGTGAGATGAATTTTGAATGTTGCGGGTTACAATTGACACTGAATGGAAATAAAACCTGCATTGTGACTGTTTATCGTCCTCCGCAAAGCAATATTGAATGTTTCTTCACTGGCTTGTCGTATATTTTACAGAAATCGAATGCAATTTGTGATAATATCATACTCTGTGGCGATTTTAACATTAACTATCGATCAAACTGTATTAATCAACAAATCTTGAAAGACATTTTTGATAGTTATAAACTCGTTTACAAATTAAATGGACCAACTAGAGATCAGCTAAATAAAACTGGAAATGTAACAGCGTCTGCTATCGATTATTTGGTAACCAACCTTTTGGAAGATACCTATCGCTGCTCGATACTGCATTCAAATTTGTCCGACCACTATGCGATACGCCTTTCTTTCACTAAAATATTTGCTCCTACAGTAGTAAAGGTAGTCGACAAAACAAGTTTTCGCAATTTGTCTAACCAAAATTTACACCAACTTCGATTACGGCTATCAAAAATTAATTGGTCACAAATCTGTTCCGATAATATTAACCACTCTTTTATGTTATTCTTGGAATGTATAATATGGCACTTAAACTTACAATGTCCCCTGCAGACTAAGTTATCGAACGAAATTATTAAACTCGAAAACGAATTAAATGAATATTATTGACTTGCGAGAAACACTTAAACAATGCGGAATCGACAACACTTTATAGATCAAAACGAACCATCTACAGAAGGAAAATCAAGGAAACCAAACTACGCTACTATCGTAACAAAATTGATACTTCTACAAACAAACCGAAGTCAGTTTGGAAAATTGTAAACGACAACATCAAAAACAAAAATCATAACAAGTATATCGTTCTATCGAAGAATAACAAAATAATGCGCGATCCTTTGGAGGTAACTAATGAATTTGGGCGCCATTTTGCATCTTGTGCGGAAGAAACAATCATCAAGCAGTTTGGTTCCATCATTTCAAAGGAGTGCACAACGAGTAGAGAAGTATCACGCAGCATATTTTTTTGACCCAATTGATGAACTCGAACTCCTACGTGTCGTCAATCAACTACCAAATAAAACCTCATGCGGTCTTGACGGAGTTTCAACCAAGATAATAAAGCATGTTTGCGACGCGATCGCTAAACCTTTGGTTTTTCTGATGAACTTGTCGGTGATGTCTGGAGTATTTCCTAGTGCCCTTAAACTTGCTGTTGTGCTCCCCCTGTACAAAAAATGTGACAGAAGCAACATCGAAAACTACAGACCTATAGCTCTGTTAAGCACTCTTTCAAAATTATTTGAGAGACTAATGTATAATCGTCTAACAAGTTTTCTAATCAAGTATGATCTATTAGCCAAATCCCAACATGGTTTCATCAGAGGCAGGTCCACGGAAACCGCTACTTTTCAATTTCTGGACTACATTGGCACCGAAATCGACAGCAAGAGGTGTGTCGCGGCTCTATTTTACGATCTGTCGCGTGCCTTTGACACGATTGACCCCAATTTTCTAATAAAAAAGTTAGACAAGCTGGGCATCCGAGGAAACGTGCGGCAATGGATGTCGTCATTTTTAGAACATCGTCAATTCATGGTAAAAGTGAATGGAGTAGTTTCCGACAAATTTAGCACCAATCTGGGAGTTGCCCAAGGTTCAGTAATTGGTCCACTGATGTTTCTCCTATACATAAATGACCTACCCCAGTTTCTTCCAACGGCTGGAACAATAATAAACTTTGCTGACGACACATCAGCATCCAATCCTCAGGATTTACACTACAAGATTAAATCAGTTACTGAAGAATTACAAGCTTGGTGTTACAGTAACAAGCTTGTTTTAAACAGTGAAAAAACCGTTTGTCTAATATTTGATGTTAGAAATGACATTTCATCTGACGCCAAATTCCTAGGTTCTTATGTAGATGATAGTCTACGGTGGACCAAACAGATAGACTATGTGTGTAATAAAATGAACTCTACGTTTTACGGGCTATTAAAGTTAAAATCTGTCCTGGACATTAGTGCATTAATTCAAGTTTATTATGCAATTGTACACTGCCATTTGAAATCAACGTTATTCTCTGGGGTGGTGCAGTTGGAATAAAACGAGTATTTCTACAACAAAAGCGTATTACTTTTATTATAGACTTTTATTCGACTTAAAAGCGCGTGATTCCTGCAAAACAGTTTTTAAAGACTCTGGTATTCTAACATTCCCAAGTATTTAAATTTACAGCAGCGCAATGTTTGTACGTAAGAATCGAAACTTTTTCATCAAAAATGGAGATATTCATAACTACGACACTCGTCATCGCTCGGAACCCAGAACAATATCCCACAACACAGCTTTATTTGAACGGTCGCGTTCTTATGTTTGCATTAGAATTTTTGGTCGCCTGCCTAGTTATATCAAAGATTCCATTTCGGACATAACCTTTAAAAATTATCTGAAAAATTATTTGCTCGATCGCTGTTTTTATTCTGTTAAGGAATTTTTAAATTAACTTGTCCTTGTTTCTTTCTTCTTTCTTTTATTATTATGACCATGTAGCTAAAACCAAGCTATTTAATTTAACTTGTTAAGTTATTTTACTACTATCGTCTTTAATTTTCCAATTGTATTATATATATAATGCTCAACCTGTCTGATATCATGTAAATGATCTAAAAAGACTAATAAAATTATTATTATTATATTATTATTATCCGAATGGGGTAAAAAAAGACAAAATCCTCCTCTTAGTTTCCGATGGTGGACCTACATGATAAAGGCAGCTCAAGTCATGCAATTTTTTTACGAAAAAATTATTCATCTTACTTGCTTTGCACGTTGTCTACAGAGGGTACGTGAATTTATTCGAGAAGAATTTGTTGTGGTCAACAAATTAATTTCTTCCACAAAAAAGGTATTTTTCAGAAGCAACTTTATATTTTTTTGTTTAGATTATTTTTTTAGGTTTTTTAAAAGCTCCATTACGCGCAGCTTTATATAAAGAAAAGCTCCCCAACACGCCGCTACCTCCAGAACCTGTTATAACAAGATGGGGTTCTTAGATTTCTGCATGCGTATTTCACGCTGTTCATTTTGACGAAATCAAAGAGGTATTTATTTATTTAACAATTGCCACTTACAAACTAGTTTAATTTTATATATTTAATTTAAGGTGGTCGATAGTTTTGAAACATCGTCAGCTCTGTCAACAGCTAAATCACAAGCTGCCTTTAAAGACCCTGCGGTACAAAGAGGTTTAATTTTCATCAAGACTCACTTTTCCAATATACCAGGAACGATTACTTGTTTAGAAAAAAATGGTTTAAGTTTATACGACTCTTTGAAATTATTTCATACGCTGGACACATTAATTAAAAAACTTCCTGGTAGCATAGGCCAAAAAGTAGCTGAAAAGTTTCTAAATACAAAACAAAAAAATCCTGGCTACAAAATTATTGCAGAAGTAACCAAACTCCATGAGGATGGCGTAGCGGAGGACGTTAAATTAACAATCGATGAAATATTTATGTTGAAATATGCTCCAATAACATCTTGTGACGTGGAAACGTCTTTTTCGCAATACAAAAATATTTTGTCCGATAAAAGACTAAGAGAATATTGAAAAATATTTAGTCCCCTCCTGGTGGTCAAACAAAAATAAAATTTAATGCTAAGTACTTTTTTAAATAAATTTAAATTTTAAAGTTTCCTGCCTTTGTTATTTTCAGTGAGCTTTGTGTTAAAATTTGTTGCCTTTTTTTGCAAAAATTTGTTGCCTTCTTTCCCAAAATTCGTTGCCTTTTCTCCTATTTTTGGTGCCTTCTTTGCGTTTTATTTTTGCCTGACCATCCGCTCTTTAGCAATTATTTTATGTAATGTTTGTATTGAAGCCCTAGATTAACAGTTTGTCTAATTCTTTTTCTTGTGTTTTTCCTATTTGTTCTTTCTTTACTAATACGTGATTTTGAGTTTATTTTTTAACACTTCTGTTTTGAGTTTTACCTAAACTTACTAAATTTTTATCCTCTTTAATTTATCTTTTAATTTAGTTATTAAACATATCTCTTTATGCCCCCTTGAAATTAAAATCTGTTTACGTATACTGATCATTCACTCAGAAGTTTAAACGAAAGAAATCATACAACAGAGATTTACGAATATAAATGAATTAAAAGGTGTAACGTTTCCTGAAATTTTCCAAACATAAATAGAGCTAAGATGTAAAGCTTTATAGTCCTGGAAACAGTAAAGACGTTAGAAATTGGACATTATAATGCTTTTATGTTACAAATAAAAGATCAAACGAAATTACGTAAATATTTGTGCGCGGATAATCGTATATAAGTAATTTTTTTATATAACTGCAAAATGTGGTCAACACATAATAACCAGACCTGTTACCAACGAAGGAAAAATGTTCTTGTATAAAATATTAGAGTCATTATTATTAATAGCGACATTCATATTAACTGTAAGTTTAATACTCTTGTTCAAACTCTGGAACAAGTAATCGGAATTGCTTTCTTACCAGAGTTTCTACTGGAAAACGTCGAAAACAAGAACCAAAATGGTTAAATGAAGATATCAACTCTACGCTTTATTGATTTGCCAACAGTACAATAATCCACGAAACAGATTTTTAAAAAAATGGATACAGAAAGAAATATCAAGAAGCAATCATCAAAGCCAAACACAGTACAAATGAAACATTCATAAAAAATGCAGAAAACCAAGTCAAAGCAATATGGCAAATTATAGTAAATTGAATTTATAAAGTATATAGTCTTAGAACAGAAGCTCTGTGTATAATTATAAGTATGTATGTACTATTGAATTTGCTTATTTTTTTATGTATTTTATCACATGTTTCAATAAAGATTATATTTATGTTTAATGGCACATTAAACACAAAGAGAAATTCAAGTTGAAAACATCGAGCAATTTTAAAACGTTCGATATCGACACATTGAAGGCACGAACAATTAAATCCGGAACACTCAGCTATTTTTAATTTAATAAAAGTTGTTGTAAATGAAAATTAAGATTTATTGGCGTTGCATCTGGACGATTGATATGAATATGAAAAGCATTTAATAAAATTGACTTCATTTCATAATGTTGATTATCACAGTCTTGTCCGCTTTAGCTTTCTGCTCTACTTGTGCTCTTACATATAATGGTACGTATAATTTTTATTATAAACGTTTCTTATTGACGCTTGCTTAAATTTCCAAGTAATTAAAAATCATATTATATTTTTTTAAAGGAAAGTCTGGAATTTTCTTTTTATTTTTTGGTGGAATTTTTGAAGTTCTGTGGAAGATATGATTTCTCCTATGTCTCTAGGATTACTCTCTCTGTCTCTGGTATAATCTTAGAGACTTACAAGAAATCGTCTCACACAGAGAACTTCAAAATTCCAATTTTTAATAATTAACTTACTGGTTTACGGATCTTAGGGTTGCTACAGATATGAGCAGAATCGACTCATAAGCTATTTTGCATTTCACTTTTCATTTTTTTTGTAGCTGCGAAAGTTTCACAGATCATTAAAACAAGTTCTTCATAACGTTTAGAACTGAAACGTATTTTTTCAGGTTGTGTATACCCTAGGGAAGTAGGAAACCAACCGGGTGAGTTTTAGTGTGATTCTTTTACCGACGATAACCGATTTTCAATTTTTCTCGTGCAGATTACTACTGGAGAGATTATTTTGGGACAATTCCAGAAGATGCAGTGGCAGGGGGATATGACGCTAGTGGAAATGCCACCTACATCGGACAGTTGGCAGCCTCGACAGCCGGAATATTTCCCGGAAATTTATATCCGGGAAAGAAAGCAGCGAATTACTGTCCAGGAAGAGGAACCACGAATGATGTATACGTAAAGGTAAATATACCAAAGAAAAAAGGCAATAAGTTTAGGGCAATGGTTTTCAAATAAACATTCGCAAGCGATAAGCGGGCACGAAGGAAATCGTTTAGACAAAACATCGAGCCCTTGAGTTAATTATACTCTTAAGGTGTGCAAAAAACGGTTTTGAGGGATTTATTTTTTCTTTCAGATTCTCTGCAGTAACCTCTCGACTAGATTCGAATGGAAGGCAACTACAGCAGATAGCAGCTGTGTACTTGTTGATTATCACTGGGTGAGAGGAGGATCACAGTACACATTTGTAACGTACATCGGAAGAGTTTATATTGAGGGCGAGGTTCAAATTGGTCGAGTTTTCGACAGTTCCAGCGGTAACAAAGGCTTATGGGTGTGCAACAAAGCCGGAAAACAACTCAATTTCAAGTCTTTCGAATTACTAGTCGTGGCTAGGTAATTGCTTTAAATTCTGGATAATGGCAACAAAATGAAGAAGTTTGTAATTTCTGTGGCCGTATGGAAAGTTGTACATATTTAAAATATATTTGTAATACGTCGTTATTACATCGTGTGTTTCATTTTGATTTGAAAATGTAAGCCCAAGCTGTTCACGCACTTAAATTTATTTTTGTTTAATCCAGAGCCTGCAGCTATTTTTAATTTAATAAGCGGCTATTGTAAATTAAAATAGGAAATTTATTTCCGTCGTACCTGGACGATTGATATAAATACGAGAAGAAAGCAGTTAAGGAAATTGATTTCACTTCACAATGCTGTTGGTCATCACAGTTTTATTCACCTGGCTTTCCTGTACGTCTTGTGCGCTTATAAAAAATGGTAGGCATGATTTTTAATATTTAAATATTTTATACTGAAGCGCTTGATTAAATTCCCAGTTAATAAAAAATAATATCTAAGATTTTCTAAGGAAACCACTTTCTTGAGATTTTCGTTTTATGTTTTTTGTTGACGATTAAGCAATAAAAATCTTACGTCCGAAGGCAATTTGAATTCAACTTTTTTGCAATTGAGAAAGTTTCGCGGATCGCTGAAACTATCTAACTTTTAACTTTTCAGACTGTATTTACCCTGAGAAAATAGGAAATCAACCGGGTGAGTTTCACTGCGATTTCTTTACTGGCGAAAATCGATTTTCAATTATTTCCGTACAGATTACTACTGGAGGGATTATTTTGGGGAAGTTCCGAAAGATGCAGTGCCTGGAGGATACGATGATAGTGGAAATGTCACTTACATTGGTCAACTGGCAGCCTCGTTGGTTGGGATATTTCCTGGAAATTTATATCCGGGAAGGAAAGCAGCGGTGTACTGTCCGGGAAAAACTGTCACGGATGATGTGTACGTAAAGGTAAATTAAACCAAAAAAACAACAATAAACTTCGGCGAAATATTTTTCAAGTAAACATTCGCAAGTGATAAGCGAGCGTGGAGGAAATCTCTTAGACAAAACATCGCCTCTAAGGTGTGATAAAATGCTATCGACTCGTGCTTTGATAGAATTGGAAGTACGTAATTACTATCCGGGGGGGGGGGGGGATAGCCAACTTAAATCAGTCAATTACAGTTACCTAAATAAACGGGGCCAAAAGGGATCCCAAATGGAAGCCAGCACTTTCCGAGGAGTTGTCAAAAGAGCGGGTATTTTTAATATAAAGAAAGGTTTGTCGCGCAGGGACTCTTTTGAGGGAATTCTAAAAGACGCAGTGGCAGAGGAATAGATTGAGAGCAGCGATGCCAGATTGGTCGAAATTCCGACATCTGGGCTACATTTGATTTGTTGACTGGCGCCTAATTTGAGGTACTCTTTTCACATAACGGATAATCAACTAGTGAAACATGGAAGCAAAAGTACACTCACGACCAAAAATTTGAAATCACACCTTTCAATTTATTATTTGCTTTGTTTATTTTTTTTATTAATAGTGTAGATATTTATTTTTGAAATCTCTTGTTTTCTTACTTCAATTTTTGATTTTATTTCTTTTTGCATGATTTTTTTTTTTAGTTTTTCGCTTGCCTTTGATCTTTCGTTTTATTTTCTTTCATTCTAAATTTCTAATAATATCTATTTTCAATAAAAACAATGACATACTTTCTGTTCATTTTTTATTTGCTTCCTCTTTGTTTTATTTTTCGATTGCTTTTCGTTTTCTTTTTCTACTCACTATTTACTTTCATTTTTCATTTGTTTTATTTGTGTTTCTATGAACAAAAAATTAAATAAATTCCCAAACACAGTAATAAAAACAAACGCCGATCATAATAAAAAATTCAAACAAAAAGGTAACGTAATGCAAATTTGTAAAAAAAAAAGGGAATGGAAAGCAAATTGCAATCGCAACATTTGCGAAAGAAAAGACCACAAAAAATTTAAAATAATTTTCTAATTAAGTATTTTAATTTAAACAATTAAAATCGAAGAAAATTAAGAAGATTGAATCAAACCGTCGAGAAATTCTTAATTTTCTTCTTTTTTAATTGTTTTTTTCCAATCGAAATGAAAAAAAAAATAGCAATTTCTGCAAAGAATAAGGAAAATAAGTGACAATCGTAACGTTTATATCAATTTTCATTTTTCATTTGTTTTATTTTCTATTTTAAGTTTTGTTTGCATTTTGTTTTTCGTTTTTAATTTCATTTTTCGTCTCAAACGTCAAGAAAGTTTTTAATTTGCTTTGTTTTTAATTGTTTGTCATTTTTCAGATATGAAAACAAAAATTTATTTTCAGTTTTTTGCGTTTTTTTTTTCTTTCTTCTTCCTTTCCAATCGAAATGCAAAAAAATTCAGAAGAAAGTAAGAAAAACAAATGACGATCGTTACTTTCATAACGACTTTCATTTCTCATTTGTTTTATGAACAAAAAATAAATAAATTCCCAAAGAAGGTAAGAAAAACAAATGCCGTTCATAATAAAAAATTCAAACAAAAAGATAATTAATAAACGTAATACAAATCTGTATATAAAATAATGGAAAACAAATTACAATCGCAACATTTCCGAAAGAAAAGACCGCAAAAAAATGAAAATAATTTTCTGATTAAATATTTAATATGAAAATTAAGAACGATTGTCAAGAAGTTCTTAAATTTTCTTCGTTTTTAATTGTTTCTCTCCAATCAAAATGGAAAAAACAATAGAAATTTCTGAAGAGAGTAAGAAAAACAAGTGACGATCGTAACGTTTATAACAATTTTCATTTTTCATTTGTTTTATTTGCTATTTTAAGTTTTGTTTGCTTTTTGTTTTTCATTTTTTGATATTTCATTTTTCGTCTCAAACGTCAAGAAAGTTTTTAATTTTCTTTGCTTTTAATTGTTTATCAATCTTCAGAAATGAAATAAAAAATTTATTTTCGGTTTTTTGCGTTTTGTTTCTTTCTTTCCAATCGAAATGGAAAAAATATAAATTCCTGAAGAAAGTAAGAAAAACAAATGACGATCGTAACGTTCATAACGACTTTCATTTTTCAATTGTTTTATTTTCTATTTAAAATTTTTGTTTGCCTTTTAGCTTTCATTTGTTTATTGTGACAGGGCCTTTGTCTTGTTGGTCGTCGGAATTGCGGTGGAGTTCTCAAGTTAGTCGTTTGCTGATCAGACCCCAATTAGGTCCGAAATAGCTATACATTGCAATCCAGCCATGTGTTTTTTATTCGTTATGTATTTTTTTTTATTCGAAAATTTGAACGTCTTCTGTTTTTCATTTTTAAATTTGCCAATTCTGTATCAAAATTATTTTACAATTTCAGTCTAGTTTGAAGTTGAGGTTAATATCACTTGATCGTCTTTTGTTTTTTAAGGTTTTCAAAACTTTTTTTACAGAGCTATCTCCTCTTAACTTTCGTGTAACAGTTTTGCCGCTTGTAGTCGGAGATTAGATCAGATCGGCATATACATACATATTAAAAGAATGACGTTTAATTTGAATTATTGAAAACATATTTAAGTATAATTGAGAACACAACGATTAAAAACGTCTTCAGTTTGAAATTACCTTGATATTATTGGATCTCATTGGGCCGTCGAGGGAAGTGCAGATTAAGACCGCCCCTCGACGAATAAGACGCGATCGCGATCGCTTTTGATTGGCCAACAGACTAGCTGCATCGCCTCCTCACCGCAGAGAGCAGGTATAAGAACTCACCGCAGACTGTCGACAACCAGATTTCGCTTCGAACAGTCTGGAAAGATTCTTCTCATTTCCTCCTCTTCCTCTTCGATGGCGTTAAAGTGGTATCCTCTCTTGTTCAAGTAACCAACCTTAAGATGGCGGACCAAATTGGCTAGCATACGCCATTAATCGCACAATTTAACAACGTCCTAGTAATTGCTGAAACAGCCCCTATCAAGCTGAAGATAGAGGAAAGAATTAGAATATATAAAGAAGGACAATATACTAGGGTGGAGGCTCGGAAGGAACTCTATCAAAAGTGGCAAAATAGGTGGGCAGATTACAATCGCTGGGCTAAGGTTGGTGCAATAGGAAGAACGGGGATACCAACTATTACATGACCCAGGCCCTAACCGGACATGGTGTGTTCGGAACCTACCTAAAAGAGATAAAAAAAAAACCAAACCGCGCAATGTTGGTTCTGCGCAGAAGTGGAGAACAGCCAGGAACATACAATCTTTGATTGTCCAGAGTGGAAAACGAGGAGTACGGGAAAGTTATCACTAAAGATAACATCGCCGAGGTCAGAAGGGGAGGAGCCCTGGAGCAGCGCTGCACGGATGCTGAAGGTGATAATGAAAGGGAAATGCAAGGAGAAGCTCAGAAGAACTGCCAAAAACTAAGAAATGTGATGGCTCGACGAAACAAGTATATGACGTCTGACGGACTACAGAAGATGGTAGAGGATAGAAGACGAAAGGAGTTAAGGAGAGGCGGAGGAGAGAAGAGGATGGCAAAAGGATTAAGAGGACTGAATGAGGATGTATGAGGATGGAAGAGGACAGAAGAAGACGCAAGAGGAGAAGGGGAACATGTACGGGGGAAGTAATGCCGGAAGGCGGTCCCTCCCGCATAGAATGGAAGAAAGAGGAAAGGAGTTTAGTTGGTAGGCGCCTTGGCAGAATCCAACACGACTCCGGAATTGATAATCCGGAAGTGTCTATGAAGATTCCCTAAACCTCTCAAAAAAAAAGTTTAACAACGATGCCCGCGTAGGTTTCACTACCTTGCCTCCGGTAAAGCGTCCGGAAGGTGGTGGGGTTGGACAGAAGGCGAAAAAAGATAATTTAAAATATACCAAAAAAAAGGAAAGAAAGAAAAAATGTAGATAAAGGAAACAACGGATTACGAAGCAAGTAGTGTACGACGTGACTAAAAACATGCCTGCCGTAGAATCGATGAAGAGGTTTGGAAAGGCCTGCAGAACGAAAGGTCAGTAAACAATTCACAACCGGATTATTACTTCAGTTTACTTTTTCACTCCAGAATAAACACAGTTCAATGAAAATTTAACCAAAAGCGAGAACAGTTCTCCATGCGGTCTGTTTGCCAACGAGCAGCAACAAGACTGCCACGAACTTTTACTCGGGGAGCTTACAATGTGCTAGGTTTGGGGTGGGAAGAAGAATCACATGTTTCGGATAGGCGAATAGCAGGCGTAGAATCCAAACGAGCGTCTACCTGGGCCAGACTCTTTACAACAAAGAAGAGGCGTACGAAGGCGACTCCTTTGGCGAAATTCTCCACTCCCTAAGATCAAACAGGAACAATCCTTTTCTTTTCGTAAAAGTTTAAAAGTAATTAATTTTATTTTTTCCAGATTCTCTGCAGTAATCCCTCGAATAAATTCCAATGGGTAGCGACCACTGCAGATGACAGCCATTTACTTACTGATTATCACTGGGTGAGAGGAGGATCCCAATCCTCATACCTGACGTTCATTGGAAGAGCTCATCTTGAAGGCCAGGTCCAAATTGGCAGAGTTTTCGACAGTTCCGGCGATAGCAGCGTCAAGGGGTTGTGGGTCTGCAACAAAGCCGGAACTCAACTTAATTTTAAATCTTTCGAATTACTAGTCTTGGCCAGATAATAGAGGTTTTTTTTTATTAAAGATAATATTGTATTAAATTCTTCAATTGCATGCTATCCTAGTGCTTATCATATAAATAAAGTCTTATATTTTATTTATTTTTTTTTGAATTTTATAATTCAGTTCTCCGCCTTTTTTCAAGTTTCGATAAAACAATCCGTATATTCCTGTTATATTTTAATCACGCGAATAATTATCCAGAAATGATTTCTCTGAGAATAAAAAATGAAAAGAATTTGATTATATGTAAAAAAATTAGGTTAAATATTTGGCAGCCATAGTTTAGAGTAATATTAAAATGTAAGGATATGGTTATATCTGTCTATTTGTGACACCTGAAAATTAGTGAAAATTTATGTTCGAGTTTATCTAAATATATGTTTTATTGCGTGGGCGAAAAGGTGCTATATAAATAAGCACAAATTTGCAATCTTATTAAATCCGTTGCACAATGTTGAGCGTCGTAGTTGTTGCCGTTTTATTTTTTCGCGTTGCGTACGCAAGTGTTGGTATTAATGGTATTAAATTAATTTTTTTTTATCGTAAACTTGCAAATTCTGAAAGTGCCAAGAAAATTATTTAAGAGCCTGCATTGAATTAAATGTTTACAAACAAAAACAAAGTTGCGTTCTTTTCAATCCGTTGCAGTTCTTTCCGTTTCATTTTATTTTTTGTCGTTTACGTATCGTTAGGAATGGCATTAAAATAATTTATTTTTATCATAAATTTCTAAATTGTAGAAGTGCCTAGAAAATAATTTAAAAGCCTGCATTGATGTGTTTAAGTAAGAGCAAGCTTGCATTCTCTTAGAATCCGTTGCATAATGTTGGCCGTCGCAGTTCTTCCCGTTTTATTTTTTTGTGCTGCTTACGCAAATGGTATTAAAATAATTCTTTTTCGTAAATTTCCTAATTTTAAAACTGCCCAGAATAGTTTTAAAAAATGTATACGCATTGATCAAAATAAAAAAAAAATAATAATAAAAATTTGGATGTCGTTCAGAAATTGTTTTTATTTTTATTTTTTAGATTGCGTTTACCCGCCCAAAATAGGGTACCAACCAGGTCTGTTCTGCACGAAACAGTTGAGTTTTGCAAAATCGTAAATACCTTATTTTTTTAATACAGATTATTACTGGAGAAATTATAACAGTGTGATACCAAAGGATGCAGTGCCAGGAGGGTATAGTGGGGACGGCAACGGCACATACATTTCACAGGTACCATCACCGGAGTTTCCCGGATTATTCCCCGGAGTTATTTATCCAGCGAAAAAGAACACCGTGGTGTGCGCGAGAGAACGAGTTGTTTTCGAAAACAATGTCAAAGTAAGTAAAGAAAATTGTAATCTTTTGAATAAGTTAATATTTCTTTTTTATTTATAATTTTACTAAAATATTAAACACGATTTCTTTTAAGAAAACACAAGAACGTTTTTAATATAATTCAGATAACTAATAACTACTTAAAAAAATTAAATTAAACATCGGAACAAGAGGTGTGGTTTCCAACTGGTTCCATTCTTACTTGTCTGAACGGAAACAGTTTGTTGAATTCATGCATTCTGAGGTCGGTGGAGTAAAAAAAAAGTATAAATCTAATCTAACTTCTATTGAAACAGGTGTTCCTCAGGGCTCCGTTTTTGGTCCAATTCTTTTTCTGCTATTCGTTGACGATCTTCCAAACTATCGTTTCGGATACGATTTAACAATTTATGCCGATGATACTTCGGCTCTTATTTCAGAAAAACCTCTTGGAAATGCTGTTACTCCTTACTGCACAAATTAACCTCTTGGTTCTCCTCTAATAGTCTTTACCTAAACATCTCCAATACAAGTCTTATACTAGACAAAATCGCTTTTTAAATATTAACAATAAGCTTGTAACTCATGCTAAAGTCACAAGTTTTTTTGGAATAAATTGGAATGTCCACTGCTCAAAATTACAATCTCTTTTGAAAGTGGTCTACTTTCAGGTAAGATTCCTAAAAAAAACGTTCTCTCGAGGCAACAACTGTCTAGTTTATCATGCCCAGTTTTACTCTTATGAGATTATCCTATGGGGAGCCTCCCCAGCTGCAAATCGTATATTCCTAACACAAAAAAAAAGGATAGTGAGGTTAATTGCTGGTGTCTCATTTCTGGAATCCTGACGTAACTTATTTAAAAAATTGGAAATTCTAACGCTTACTTGTGTTTATATATTGGACATTTGTTCGTTTATCTATCAAAGCAAAGCAAAATTTACTAAAAATAATTCTCTACACGATCATAACACCAGATATAATCAAAATTCCCATTTACCTCTACCACGTACACAGATATCTCCAAGAGTTCTGTCTCAACGACAAACGCGAAGCAGCAGCAAGACCAACAGCAGCAGCAGTAGCAGCATCACCACCAACAGCAGCCCTGAAGAAGTCCTTCTGCAACGGAGAACGAAACGTCGGCAGTGAAGAAATCCGAGACACGCGGTTCCAACCGGAAGCCAAGAATTCAACAATGGACGACGACCGCGGAAGCCTTCAAGTTAAATTAACCAAATTGCTCTTGATACAATGAAAAGAAAAGAAGATGTTCTACAGGAGATAAACAAAAAGAACTGAGACAGTTGCTTATAGTTACGGTTACAACAATTGACTGTTATTTAAAAAGACAGAAGAAAAACAATTGATAATCGTTTTTGAACAACAAAATACGCACAGTGAACAATTAAAGTTGAAACAGAAACAGAAGAGAAATCACAAAATTCAATTAACGTCAAGTAACAGCCATTTACCATTAAAAAAAAAAGAATAGAAAAAAGGAGCAATTGAAATACGAAAAAAAAAAGAGAATTTAAATATCAATTCTCTTTTTTTTTCGTATTTCAATTGCTCCTTTTTTCTATTCTTTTTGGGCAATCATTGTAAAAACCAAATTGCTCTTGAAACAAAGAAAACAAAATAAGGTAAAAAGAAACAAAAGAAAACTTATCTGGTTGATAAAAAGAAACAATTGTCAATCTACACTGATGTTTGCCATTGTTTTCTTTTACTGCAAATAAATATTTAAAATAAATACTATTAAACAAAAATTGTTAAAGGATAAATTAAATTTAAAAAAAAAACCGTTGCTAAAGATAAACAAAACAAAATGATTTTGTAAAAACGGAGAAGAAAAACAAATGACAGTCGTTCGTAAACAACAAAATATATACATTGAAAAATCAAAATGTTATTAGAAAGAAACAGAAGAAAAATGACAAAATTGGATTAACAGCATCTAACAACTATTTACCATTAAAAAGGAATAGAAGAACAAAGCAATTCAAATAAAAAAGAGTATTAATATTTAAGAAAAAGAATTGATAATTGTAGTAGAAACCAAATTGCTTTTGAAACAATGAAAAGAAAAGAAAATTGAAAAGAAACAAAAGAAAACTTATCTGGTTGATTAAAAAAAAAAACAATTGCCAATCTAGAATACTTACCATTAAAAAAGAACAAAAGAAAGGAACAACTAAAATAGGAAAAAAGAAGAGAATCGATATTTAAGAAAAAGAATTGGTAATTATAGTAAAAACCAAATTGCTCTTGAAATAAAGAAAAGAAACGAAAGAAAGCTTATCTACTTGATTGAAAGAAACAATTGCCAATCTACACTGATGTTTGTCATTGATTTTTTCATTGAAAATAAATATTATAACATAAACAAAAGAAAATGGAATCGTTGTAAAAACGGAGAAGAAAAACAATTGACAATCGTTCGTGAACAAAAAGATATGAACATGAAAAATCGATATAGGATTAGAAAGAAACAGAAGAAAAATGACACAATTTGATTAACAGAAATAGGAATAAAAAGGAGCAAATGAAATATCGAAAATGAATTTATATTGAAGAAAGAAAATTGACAATCATAGAAAAAAGAAAGTGAAGACAACATGAAAAGAAACAAAAAAATAGAGAATAAATAAAGAAAAAAAGATATCAAAAAACCAAATTAAAAATAAACGCAAATATAGTAACTAACGCAATTGCTTGTAATGATTTTATTTATACGCAAAATAAAAAATTAAACGTATTAGAGAGAAACAGAAGAAATATGACAAATTGGATTAACAGACTCTAACAGCTCCAATTAAAAAAAAAAAGAATACAGAAAAGGAATATCACAAATTAATATTGAAGGTAAACAAATGAAATATCCAAAATCAATATTAAAGATAAACAACAAAAGAAAATTGAACAGTTGCTTGTCGTTATTAACAATTGCTAGTAGTCTTTTCAATTGTAAAAAGGAAGATCAAGAATTGACAATCGTTAGTGAACGACAAAATACAAAGCGTATTGGAAAAAAAAAACAGAAGAAAATGACAAGTTGAATTAACAGCCTCTTTGTGGATTGGTGGAAAACGTAAAAAGGAAACACTTGAAAATATTTTATAACAAAATTTACAAGAAAGAAAAAACAAGTAATAAATAATCAGTGACATTGGGAAACGACATGACACATTTGTAAATAGAAAAGGAAAACAATAACTAACAGTTGAAAAGTTTTATGGAGTTTGCAATGCTCCGAAATTATTTGCAGTCTATTCTCAAAAAAGCGAAAAAAAAAAATGCAACGAGAAAAAAATAAACAAAAAAAAACCTAGGAAAAAAGAAAACAAAGGCCATTAAAAAATCAAATGTATTTGAAAATTACAACTAGAAATTACGTGACTTTCGATTAGTGCATTCAGAGAAAAAAAAAACTAAAGGAGATATACCTATCATGAATCAAAAATAAATTAATAAATTAACATCAATAATGAAAAAACGATCGTTTTTAAACAAAAAGCAACTCATATAAAATAAACTCAACAGAATACAATTAGATGAAAACCAAAACAAATTTAAACAAACAAAACAGAAATTTGCCAATTTTTTTCTAATAATGTGGTACTGTAAAATTGAGACACTTTTTATTTTGGAAAAGATGCCTTCAATTTAATTCAGTTTGCATTCAGAGTTAATTATTCACTCGCTCGAAAGAAGCTAATTTATTAACTCACTGACGCTGAAATAAAATCGTTTAGATTATTTTAAAATTCCTATTAGGTTTCCTAAAACTTACTGAGCGTACCTCGTGCATTAAAATGTGGCATTTTTAAAACGTACAAGGTGCACAAGATTTAGAAAACCTAAGAAGTAACCACATACAATAACGACGAACATTTTTAATTGCTTCATACTTCAATACGGATATACTGAAATAAGTATGTATAAATTAAGTCGCTTAATTGATGGTTTTATTATTTTCAGATTCTCTGCGCCAATCCTTTGGAAAATTTCCGTTGGATTAGCACCACAGCAAATGACAGCCATGTACTGTCCGATTTTCACTGGGTGATAGGTGGAGCAACCAACTTCTCCATCTTTTACATAGGCAGGGCAACTTTCGAGGGCGAAGTCCAAGTCGGAAGGGTTTTCGAAAGCACATCCCCGTACAAGGGACTGTGGCTTTGTCAGAAATCAGGACCCCAAGTCAACTTTCAAACATTCGAATTATTGGTCGTATCCAGATAGTCAATATTTAATCTAAAGGAAAGAAAATTACTTCATTATAAACGAACTTAGCAGTTTGTTAATAAACTTGAAATTAAAACAATAATGTTTTCTTTTTGTTTATGATCATAATTTATGCGCGTGAATTTATGAAAGTGCAAGGAATTCGATTATAAATAAATTCCATTAAGAATTGGCAACGACCTCTCGAATAATTCAGTTTAAAATGGGGCGCAAGTTGGACCGAAACGAAAATATACATCGTTGACATTCGGTCGAGGGTATATAAATAAGAAACATTTGGAAATTCCTTCGCACAATGTTGACCATCGCAGTCCTATCTAGTTTATTACTTTGCATTTCTTGTGGAAGTCCACAAAATAGTAAGTACAAGCACAATAGTGACGTTTTTTTTTCTTAACTAACAATAACCTCATGTATATGTATAATATAATTTTAGGATTTGCCCTTAAACTCTAACATGTTTGTTTTAGATTGTATTTACCCGGAGAAGATAGGAGGTCAAGCAGGTCTGTCTTAAAACGTTTTCGTTTAGTATTTAAAGTTAAGAACGTTTTGGTTTAGATTACTACTGGAGGGACTTTTTTGGCGTAATACCAAGCGATGCGGTGCCAGGGGGGTACAGCAAATATGGGAACGTCACCTATATAGGGCAGTTACCATCTGCAGTGCGCGTTGGAATATTCCCCGGGACTTTACATCCGGGGAAAAAGGAAGCTATCTCATGTCAAGGAGAAACAGTAGCTGACAGCACGTACGTGAAGGTAAAAGCAGCAGAGATACAATGACGGTGCCTTCGGTTTATATGAAACATTTTGGGTCATTGGTACTTCTTAGCTTGCGAGCTTCTTTCGTTTACTAGAAGAAGAAGAAAAAAGATCGTTGCCTGGAAGTATCCAATGGATTCTAGATTTTGGATTCTGGATCGAAAGGGTGGGATGGTTCGAGGAACGCTGACAGTCAAACACTGCTAAACGTGGGGGTAGTACAATGGGCCCAATTGTGGCCTAAGTGCACGTAAATTCTTATTCAACCCCTCACCAAATCCAGAATCCAATACCAAGGGATAGTTTAATGTGTCCTGGTTTCAGGTTCTTTGTAGCAACTCTCTAAATAAATTCGAATGGTTGAATACTACTGTTGACGACGTGCACTTATTAACCGACTATCATTGGGTATTAGGAGGGGGCGAAAGAACAACACCAAGTTACATTGGTCGAGCTCGTCTTGATGGTGAGGTTCAAGTTGGACGAGTTTACCACATAATCAATGGCATATCCTATTTAATAATTTGCAACAAAGCCAAAGTTCAAGTCAGCTTTCGCTCGTTCGAATTGTTGGTCATGCCCAAATGATAATCTAAGCAATTTTTAATTTTTTTTTTATTCAAAAACTATTTGCTTTTGTTTGGTTCCCAAAGGTCTCTGACACCGGGCTGCTGTTTTGTAACATGTACTTTGTATGTCACAGTGCTTTTTTTTAAAAATATATGTACTTGTAAAGTGGGATTATCTATGCATAAAAATATGTAAAGTTGTTATTTTTCATTTTTCTTATCGGCGAAGATATGCAATGCCGTCTGGCGCAAGTCTTTAAATTTCCATGAAAATGCAAATATATGCAAAGTTATTTTTCACGTTAATCATTTTTCTTAATGTGCCAAGATATGCAATGCCGTCGCCTTTTATCTCTGGCGACTCTTTTTATGATTACTTTGACACATGTTTTTAAACTGAACGCTTTTGCATACTTTATGAGTTTGTTCACACAATCTTTCTTTTTTAGTTTCGCATTAAATTTAAATTTAAATCAACATATTACATTTGTATGCACATATATGTATACACTGATGGAGCTATAAGAAACCAAAATTCTGTGTATAAAGAAAAAAAATTGCTTTCAAATTAGAAATTTACGTTTCAACGCGAAGAATTGAAACGCAATCTTAGCAAAAACAAGAAGTCAATCATTCCATTTGGAACGAAAAGGAAAATATCGTGTTACTTTGATAAATTCAGTTTAAAAAATTATGATAAGGGCCATCTATAGACCATCTGGAAACTTCGTGCTCATGTGTCGATAGCCTCCACTTATAAAAGAAAAGAAGGCAGTTCCAGCTCCTTCACGGTTTTTTTTTCTTGAATCTGCGCGTTTGTTCGTGCCGTGAATTTCCTCTAAGTTCGGTTTCCGTAAAATAATCAATTAATTCTCCCCAAAATAGAATTGGCTTCCAGTTGGAATCGCGTCACGACCGCTTTTACTGCCAACGTTTCGTTCTCCATTGCAGAAAAGCTTCCTCAGGACTGCTGCGTTTTTTAATCGTTTACAACAAAATCCGATTTTAATTTGTTTTTTTATTCGTCTTGAGTTTTTAGTTGTTTTTCAACCGCATTCATTTCTCAAATGTTTTCGCCTTCCTTTTTCAAATGTTTATTTTTTAAATTGTCTTCGACCGCTTTAATTTCAATTGTTTTTTTAAACCGTCTTCGTTTTTCAATTGTTTACAAACAAAATTCGATTTTAATTTGTTTTTAATCGCTTTCAGTTTTAGTCGTGTTTCAACGGTATTCGTTTCTCAAATGTTTTAGCGTTCCTTTTATTTTTATTTTTTTATTTGTGGCGACAGAGGATCGACCATTCCTGGACTCGATGACTCGCCTCGTTCCAGTTACACCGACCAAGCGACGCTCGGTGTTTCTTCTAGAATTCCGAGGAAATGAAATCCTTCTAAGTATAGGACCACCGGGTTAAGCGTGGTTGGTAACTACTCCGAGGGAGAAAAAAGAGTCAGTCGACTACGCAGATTGACGAGAATCAGATTGATATCCGCCGCGGCAACGATGCCCATATTATCAATCATGTAATTAGTTTTGTAAATATATTTTAGTTAGTTTTGTAAATAAATTAGTCTTACGAAAAGAACTACAAATTGGTGACCCCGACGTGATCAACGCCGCGAATTAGTGTGTTTGAAATTTTTAACGCGTCTCCGATTTTTTATAAAGATGTCGCTCTCTAACGGTACAGAAGAGCAACCGGGAATGATATTGCGCGTAAGTGTGAAAATCCCACCGTTTTGGGCCGCTAAACCGGAATTGTGGTTTGTGCAACTAGAAGCGCAGTTCGAGCAAGCCAGAATAACTTCAGACGCCACAAAATATTGTTATGTAATCGGAGCCTTGGAACCCTCACATTTAGATGAGATAGAAGACTTTCTAATTAACCCACCAGCAGAAGACAAATACGCTAACATAAAGAAGGCGCTAATCAATCGTCTTTCCGTGTCACGAGAACAACGCATACAACAACTTCTAGACCACGAAGAAATTGGAGACCGAAAGCCGTCACAGTTCTTGCGTCATTTGAGAAGATTAGCTGGTAACACCGTGACCGATGATTTTCTCAAAGCATTGTGGCTCCGACGCCTGCCGGAAAATATGCGTGCTATCTTGGCCGCGCAACCGGACGCTATACTGACTGCAATGGCAGAGTCGGCGGATAAGATTCATGAAACCCTGCCCGCTACAAGCCAATGTTCGGAAATCTCGAAACGAGAGCAAAATTTACAATCAACATTGCAAGAAATAATTCGCCGTTTGGACAACCTAGAAACTCATGGCCCACGAAGACGCTCAGCGGAACGGCGAGAGCCTCAGAAGAAATACCGGTCGCCATCATACCACCGAAGGCAACCTAGGGCGTCCGGTAAACGTACGGAAAGTAACAACGGTGAGTGCTGGTACCACCAGAAATTCGGCGACGCCGCGACACGATGCCGTTCCCCGTGTGACCGAACGGCGGGAAACGCTTAGGCCGTAAGTTGAATGCGGTGAGCAACAACGGCCCAACGCTTCGCCGCCTATTTGTTACTGATAAAAATTCAAAAATTTCGTTCCTAATAGACACAGGCGCGGACTTGTGCGTATTTCCACGTTCGAAAACGAGCGGAACTAAAAATAAAACTGACTATAAACTGTACGCGGCAAATAAGACAGTCATCGCTACATACGGAACTATAGTGCTAAATTTAAATCTAGGATTAAGACGTGAATTTATGTGGCGTTTCGTAGTGGCAGACGTGGACAAACCGATAATCGGAGTGGACTTCCTATCACACTTCGGTCTACTAGTAGACGTCCGTAACAACAAAGTGTTAGACAATACAACTTGCCTGACAACGCGCGGTAAGGCGGTGAAGGCGAAAATAAACTCGATTAAAACGGTTAAAGGGAAATCAGAGTACGAAAAGCTCTTACGCGATTTTCCCGAGCTTACGCGACCACCAGGCATTAGTAGTGCAGTAAAACATAACGTAATGCATCACATCAACACGACACCAGGTCCTCCATTGTTCTGCAGGCCAAGAAGGCTCGCACCAGAGCGGTTACAAATAGCGAAGGAAGAATTTAAGATGATGCTGCGAGAGGGCATCGTGCGACCATCTAAAAGTCCGTGGGCCTCGGCGCTACACCTGGTGCCCAAGAAAAATAACGAAATGCGACCATGTGGAGATTACCGCGCTCTGAATAGTCAGACGATTCCTGACAGATACCCGATCCCACATATCGAAGATTTCGCGCACATGCTAGCCGGTAAAGAAATTTTTAGCACCATCGACCTAGTGCGAGCCTACAATCAAATACCGGTCGCAGCCGAAGACGTGGAGAAGACCGCTATTACAACACCCTTCGGCCTGTACGAGTTCCCACGCATGCCGTTCGGTTTAAGAAATGCAGCGCAAACATTCCAACGATTTATCGACGAGGCACTGAGAGATTTAGATTTTTGCTATGCGTATTTAGACGATATATTAGTGGCATCGAGCAACGATGACGAACATAAACAGCATATGCATCAGCTGTTTCAACGTCTAAAACAATACAGCATAGTAATTAATTCCGATAAGTGTGTGTTCGGACAAAGTGAAGTGCGTTTTCTAGGATACCTGGTGGACAAAAACGGTACGAAGCCACTACCTGACCGCGTGGACGCAATTTCACAGTTTCCGCAACCTAAGACCGTGAAAGAACTCCGTCGCTTCTTAGGAATGATTAACTTTTACCGCCGTTTCATTCCGGGCGCTGCGAGCCTACAGCACCCACTCAATGCGTTATTGCGCGGGCAGGTAAAAGGGAACGCACCCGTGAATTGGACACGGGAAGCTAACGAAGCATTCACAGCTGTAAAGAACGGACTTGCTAACGCGACACTGCTGGCACATCCGATACACGGCGCACAGCTATCGATAATGGTCGATGCGTCTGATTACGCCATGGGAGGAATTTTGCAACAACGGAACGGAAACACTTGGCAGCCGCTGGCATATTTTACGAAAGCCTTAAACGAAGCCCAAAAGAAATATAGTGCGTATGATCGCGAGCTTCTGGGTGTATACTCCGCTGTCAAACGATTTCGTCACGCAATCGAAGGGAGGCCGGTTACAATATACACTGATCATAAACCGCTAACCTTCGCTTTTCAACAAAAAGTGGACAAATGTAACCCCCGGCAGTTCAGATACTTGGATTTTATCAGTCAGTTTACAACCGACATTCGCCACGTTAAAGGACACGACAACGACGCAGCGGACGCTCTTTCTCGCATCGAAGGAATTTCAAGCGCCGTCGACAGCGCAACCTTAGCAGCAGCTCAAGAAAACGATCCAGAGCTAAAACAAATATTACAAGACGAGCGAAGCGGGTTGCAGCTGAAGAAAATTCGAGTTCTAGACGGAGACGTTGGATTATATTGCGATATAGCTACAGGCACGGCCAGACCTTACGTTACTACCGCCTTACGAAGACAAGTTTTCGATAGCCTACATTGTTTGTCACACCCGGGTGTACGAGCATCGCAGAAGATGGTAACCCAACGATATGTGTGGCCGAAAGTGAACGTGGACTGTCGTAGATGGGCGCGCGCGTGTATACAGTGCCAACGCGCGAAAATTTCACGCCACGTAGTAGCACCGATCGGCACATTCGCCAACGACGCGGGCCGTTTCGAACACGTCCACGTCGATATCGTAGGACCACTCCCAGCGTCGAGAGGCTACCGCTACTGTCTGACATGTGTGGACCGTTTCACTAGGTGGCCGGAAGTAATCCCGCTGGCAGATATTGAGGCCGCAACGGTAGCGCGAGCTTTCGTAGAAAACTGGATAGCCAGATTTGGGGTACCTCTCCGAGTGACGACAGACCAAAGTCGTCAGTTTGAGTCGCGGTTATTCAATGAAATAACCCAATTGACAGGCGCGACTCATATCCGGAAGCCAACGGTATGGTGGAGAGGTTTCACCGCCAGCTCAAGACGGCTATCAAATGTCATGAAACGGAAAAATGGGTCGACGTGCTTCCCATCGTTCTTTTAGGCATAAGAGCAGCTTATAAAGAAGATTTACAGGCGTCTGTAAGCGAACTGGTGTACGGATCAACAATACGCCTCCCCGGCGAATTCTTCGTTTCGCAGTCTACGTCTTTAACTACGACGGGCTATGGACGACAGCTGCGAGACCGCATTCGCACGTTGAGGCCAACGCCAGGGACACGCCATGATAAGAGAAAAATCTTCGTTTTCAAAGATTTACGTACAGCGTCGCATGTTTTTATCAGACACGATGCTGTTCGACAACCACTCCAACCGGCGTACGACGGACCGTACCTAGTACTCGAGCGACACGAGAAATATTTCAAAATTAAAATTAAAGAAAAACAGAGGCGGGTCTCCATCGAACGACTGAAGCCAGCGTACATCGAGGCTGGCAACCAAAACCCCAACACGAATAACCCAGAAACAGTAATTACACCGAACCAGACAAACGACGCCGAGGACGTACAAAACGAAGAACACCCGAATGAATGCACAACTCGATCCGGCCGCCGTGTCAGATTCACAAATCATTATCAAGCTGGATTTTAATAACTTTTATTTTATTTTAATTTTTGTACAGTTAGCGTTTACACTGGCAAGGGGGTGATGTGGCGACAGAGGATCGACCATTCCTGGACTCGATGACTCGCCTCGTTCCAGTTACACCGACCAAGCGACGCTCGGTGTTTCTTCTAGAATTCCGAGGAAATGAAATCCTTCTAAGTATAGGACCACCGGGTTAAGCGTGGTTGGTAACTACTCCGAGGGAGAAAAAAGAGTCAGTCGACTACGCAGATTGACGAGAATCAGATTGATATCCGCCGCGGCAACGATGCCCATATTATCAATCATGTAATTAGTTTTGTAAATATATTTTAGTTAGTTTTGTAAATAAATTAGTCTTACGAAAAGAACTACATATTTTTATTTTTTAATCGCTTTTATTTCTTAATTGCCTCAGTTGTTTTTCAACCGCCTTCAATTATCAACTGTTTTTTTTATAACTACTTTCGCTTTTCAGTTTAACGGCATTCGGTTTTTAAATACCTTCGTTTTTCAATTGTTTTCCAACGTGTTTACTTTTCAATCCCAAAATATTTTCACGTTCCTTTTTCTATTGCTTAATTTTTAATTGCCTTCAACTGCCTCCATTTCAATTGTTTTTTAAATCAGTTACGTTTTTCAAATGTTTTCATAAAGTGTTCGTTTTTTAATTACCTTCGTTTTTCAGTAGTTATTTAGACGACTTTATTTTCCGATTGTTTTAACCAAGATTCGAATTTTATCTTCATTCTTCATACAAAATTGAAGCATAGCTGCTGTATTTTTTTTTTTTTTCAATTTAGAAAAACTATTCGGGCTTTAAAAACTAAAAACCATAATAGCACTTGCATTAGCAAGAGGTAGTCGAGCTGTAGGGGCGATTGTTAAATCAAAATACCTTTCCAGAAAACTAGTAAGAATGTATGGCAGAAGAATAAGACCGATTGTGCTACACAGGTGTGAACCCAACAAACAAGAAGAATGAAAGTAGATATACAGGAAAGGAAAATATTAGGAGGGATTCACGTGGAAGGCATCGGATGGTGAAAAAGGACGAAGCAAAATGAATTATTTAAGGCTGCATTCAATCTAATAAAATAACTAAAAATGTATGTGTAGAATTATCTCAGATTTTTTCAGTTTCTTTTTTTCATCAATCTTTCATCGTCGATTTCTTCCTGCCTTTTCATCGTTATATTTTCATGTTGTTAATTTCACTTTTATATAAATTTTGAGTTCACATATCAAAGAGAAAATAATGACGTTTGTAATAGCTTTCTCCGAACGGTTCCTTTACTTGATACTTGCCACTCATACAAGCCTCATGTTAACTATATTGTTAACAAAAACTTCTTCTCCTTCGCTAATTCTGTTTGCCCTAAAAAGTGTAGGACATACTTTATTTGAACCGTTTTTGACCTTTCCTCTCCTTGGCCAACTTTTCCATCTTTTCACAATTCAAAGTCAAATAAAAAGGCACGAATACAGATGAAGAATCAGTCATGAAATTGTCAAAACGATAAACGACGTGAGTGCCATTAGAAATATAAAAGTATGAAGAACAGATGTGAATAATAACAAAAAAGAAATCGGAGCAAGGCGATGGATGGATTGATGACTTTGCCTTCCGCTTAAATATTTAAAGTCATTCCCAAAATGCTTTTTTTGTGTTTGGTGTTCTGTGTGCTCGTCGTTTCATTACTGACTATTGTTAAGGGTTTATAAATTATGCATCGAAAATTGAAACTTTCTAGCTTGGCCAGAAATACTTAGATATTTATCTTTCCAAAAATAAATTTTATTGCGTAGGCGAAAAGGCATATAAATAAAAATGAAGTTTTTATTGTATCGCTTGCATAATGTTGACCATTTTTCCCGATTCATCCCGTTTTATTCTATGCGGTCAATGAAAGCTCACAAAAAACTCAAAATATTTAAGCAGGCGAAAGAATCAAGGTCAAACAATTTTTAGACCCCTCCACATTGGAGCTCTGCTTTATAAATAAAAGGACGCGCTTTTTCAGTTTGTACGATTTTCTTTCAAAATGTGGTCCACCGTAGTTCTATCCGCTTTGGTTTTTTGCATTTGTTCCGCTAGAGTAATAAACGGTAGGCATTAATTAAGAACTAAAATAAAACCAGGTCCTATCTATTTAATAAAGTCTAAATTATTACAAAATTTTTTTTGCAAACGCGTCAAACAGCTTGGAGCTATTATGATTAATTGAAGTTGTCGCTTTGTTCCAGATTGTGTTTTTCCAGAACAAGAAGGAAACCAAGCGGGTCTGTTTCTTTGAATTACTTTAAACCTGGTGTTTAAAGCTCACGCTCATTTTGTTTTTGTACGCAGATTACTATTGGAGGGAATATCGAGGAGTAATACCAAGAGACGCAGTACTAGGAGGGTTTACCAAAGATGGTAACGTTTCGTATATTGCACAACTGCCTTCCTCAAGATTTTACGGAGTAGTAGTTGGAAATGTATATCGAGGACAGCAAGAAGCCATGGCATGTCCAATAGAAAGATTCATCAATGGGCAATATGTAAAAGTAAGCAAAAACGCAGACGCTTTTTAACTCCAAATTTTTCATAAGCTACTAATTTAATTATGTATATCCAAAAATATCCAGTTTTTAGTGACTTTTGGATATAGTTCATTAGATGTCATCACTGGGTCTCAAGTAACTGTTATTAGCGGAATGTCTGGCTGTCTGATATAGAATTGGGCCTAACACTCTATCATGTGGTACTCCAAATTGAATTAATTGTAGTGACATCTAAAAAGGGCGCCGGCCGCCTTTAAAGGACTTATTTATGCGATGTTATTCACGAAAACCAAATTGAAAACTAGGAGATCTTCTATCTGAACAGAACTTTTATGGTTTAAATGAAAGATTTATGTAAATCACCTTGTATAATAAAATACGTAATATTTATCGCTTTCAGATACTCTGCAGTAATCCTCGAAACAAGTTCGAATGGATCTCAACCACCGCAGATACCAGTCACTTACTCAATGACTATCACTGGGTGGTAGGAGGGGTGGAGATACCATCAGCATTAACCACTTATATCGGTCGAGCTACCTTCGAGGGCGAGGTTCAGGTTGGCAGGGTCTTCGAAAGTAAGTCACAGCACAAAGGCCTTTGGCTATGCAACAAAACCGGAAATCAAGTGAACTTTCTATCCTTCGAGTTGTTGGTTCTACCCAGATAGTTGCAAATACCTCTTTTTATAATTAATATTTTTAAAATGTACTTGAGTTAACAGTTAAATAAATGTCATCTGCATTTGGCTTTATGTGGTTCACACCAACCCTTTTCCTTTCTTGATTTGTAGATATGTCTAATAACAAATAAATCTCTTTTTAATTATAAATTGTTAGTGTTTTCGATTTCACCTCAGAAAGCGACGGTATCTACATACTGTAGTGATTTTGTTGTTCGGCCCCACGTAGGGCGCCAATTATTGTACTAATTTTGATGTTCGGCCCCACTTTGGGATGCCAATAATTGTAATGTTGTTGTAAGTGCCCCACTTTGGGGTGTCAATGGCAGTATTTATGTATGTTGTTTGTGGGTGCGTATCTACTCTCTCAGGGTTTCTTTTTGGGTCGCGCGGAATTACCCACTTCTTGTTTTTATGGCCCCATGGTGAGCAAATACAATGACAAAACACAAAAAATGTGAGGGGAGAGGGGAAGGAGGTGTCAGTGTTAAACGTATGCGTCCGTTAAGTGTCACGAAAAATATAAAAATTATCGTTGTCTGTCCCAAAAATGTACACCAGCTAGTACAAGTCGGTCGTGTCACCACACCCTTCACAAGACAGGTGTACCTCTTGCCCTATCCGATGTATATCTTGTTAAAAGTGGACGCTCTGTATCGCCGATCACGCATATGTCTCAACTCCTTCACAAGAGAGAGGCGCCCTTCGACGATACAGATCCGTACACAGCGAACACCAGGTATCACAAGTCGGTAATATCACCACACCCTTCACAAAGCAAGTGTACCTCTTGTCCTACCTGATGTATCCTTGTTTAAAAGAGGGACGCTCTGTATTGCCGATCAGCATGTGCCTCCACTCATTCACAAGAGTGAGGCGCCCTTCGACAATACCAAACGTCTCCCGTTGTCCCGTTGTGCGAAAATTTTGTTTGTTTGTCACGTATACGCCTACCTTGAAGAGTCGTCCATCTCGTTATGTCTGCCTCATCAAGTCTGCTTCGGAAGCTGTTGTTGAACGTCTGCTGGACCGTGGCACTGTTGTATATGTTTTTTAACTCCTCTCACGTACTGTATTTGTTTATTTAATTCTCTTCAACAAGGTAATTAACACTGCAATACGTAGACAGAACTTACCGAGTGTTTGGTGCTTATGGTTTGTTTCGTACCTACTTCAAAAAAAAAATTGTGGAAGTAAAACTATACTTGAACCTAATAGTCAAAGCCTCGTCTTGTGTAGGCGTACCAATATACATAACGGAATGTACAATTGCACGTCCTCTAGTGGTGGCTACATTTCATTCGGAAGTTAGGCGCGATTAAAAATAATTAAATTTAAATGTTTCTGGTGATGTCATTTTTCCCCTCTTAGGGACGCCGGACAAATATTATTTAAATACTCTAGACCGACGGTGGGCAACCCCCGTCCCACGAGACCAAATTCTATTTGTTTTTTAATAACATAATTGACAAATATTAATACAAACAAAAATATCAAACATTTAACAGCTTTAAATATGATGGTCATCTTGTTCTTTGAATTAAATTTCTTTTGTTCTTTAAGAAGATCTTTGCTGTTCATTTGTTTTATTTTCCGATTACGTTAATTTATTAGTTTGTTCATCTTCTGCATTTCTGGCATAAAATGTTTTTTTTCTTAATTTTTCATCCCAAGCTAACACAATTCTTTAACATAATTAATCGTGTGGTCGTCATTTGTTTCTTAATTAAATATTCCTTCTGGTCCTTTATTTACAAAAGGTTATCCATCCCTGTCTAGACCACGAAAAATAGTTTGAGTTCCGGTTGGAGTTGCCATAAGGCGAGTTCCCGTGCCCAATTTTGAAAAGAGAACAGGAACCTCATTGCGTGTGTAATTCTCGTTGCGATTCTTCAGTTTCGTGAAAATCAATTAATATTCTCCACAGTTTTGAAACTTCTTTACGTTACCATTTTATCATCACAGAATTAATTGATTTCATATTAATTTAATTGAAAATACGTAAACTTTCTAAAAAAATTCTAACAATTCTTCCGCCAAAAAAAAAAAAAAAAGAAAACAAAAACGTATAAGAGAATGAATGTCACAGGTTAAGGGATACATGAGAATTCTTCTAAAACAGTTTATAATTAAGTTTTTTTTTGAATACTCGCTTGCACACAATGCGACCTTGACACACATCTCAATTTGTTTTATTATACGTTTAATAGCTGGGAACGGAAGCCTATGTTGGTTCTTTTGCGCGACGTGATTACTAGTAATTTCTAAAATAACTGCAAAGGTGAATACTTGTGTAAAATGTAGTATGTTAATTCTTATGGTTTTTTTGCTAGAGCGGAATTTACCAGCTACTTCTTCCACAAAAAAAAATCGCAAGGGTTTAAATCTGGTGGTCGCGGGGACTCCAATGTTCATCGCGTAACATCCGAGTCCGCACGAGTACGCTTTGTAATAAGTTATCAAAATAATTCGGCTTTATTTATTAATTTGTGAACGGTTTGTGGCTTTACATATAATTTTGCTTTTCGTTGTTTTGTGTGCTTAGTTTGCTGGAGCCTATTCTGATGGCACAAACTATAAGTTAATTTAAATGCAGGTAGACTAATAACATATACAGGGTGACTGATAATTGTTACACAAAAAAAAACGCATAAGAGAATGGACATCGCGAATTACGGGAAAAATATTGAAAAAATTATTCTAAGCAGATCCCACATTGCAGCTTGTACTGAGATGTCGTTTGGCTTTGTCTGTTTCTGCTGCAATATAATTTCCTTAGGATTATTTTCCGTGGTTTGTAATTCGTTGTCTGATAATTTTGGCTCACCAGTTTGGGTACTTACTGTTAGGCGAATAAAATTGCTTGGATTTATTTTCTCGATGATTTTTACTTGGTTTAATACCATCAATTTATGGCTGTCGATGTCGCAAATAGCGAGTTTGTTTCTCAATAGTGCTCTCGTATCATGATATCGTAAGCGTCTCCAAAAGTAATACTTACGTAGCTACTAATTTTTGGTCTTTTTGTCCAACGTTGGAGGTTTTTTGTACTGTTGTTTGTTTCATAAGAGGGCCGGATCTTGTGGAAGCCATAGTTAATATCGTGCCAGATAGTAACGAGAAGAAACGGAGAGTATGATAAGAAACCAATATAAGTTTCAAGTAATTTTTTGCTTATTTCGGTCATCAAGCTGTTAGGAGTACGTGTGTACTTCAACTTAAGTTCTTTCCAAGTATTTACACACAAATTGAATAGTCTCCTTCGGGTGATTTGCGTGGATTTGTCAAATAAATATCTTGTAATTCGTATTTTACAGTGTCGGTCGTTGACTTAAAAGCGGCGTTGACGTGAAATTCCACTTAAAGGTCAAGTTCACGATCGATGCCACACCGCCGTGCCTTTCATAAAACTTTTATGAGGGCGTATGCTCCTCTATTTTTGAACCAGAAGCGCATCGTCCTTTTGGGGCTAATTTTTGATAAATTATTGCTCGAAAACTGAAGTAAAAAGAATCTTTCCCATACTCTCGGACATCGCTTCTTATCGTGGTTTACTTTTTGACGCAACAACTGGCAGTCACCCTGTATAGATTTAAGGTTTATCCGAAGGGCTCCTCTGCTTGTTTCCTGCTACGACCATTCATACAGGCCTCATGTTAATTGAAATATTAATAAAAGCTTTTTCTTTTTTGGCAGTAAAATGTAGGAGGCACTTTATTTTGATCGTTTTTGGCCAATTTACTTCAGCTTCTCCTTCTCGGATAACTTCAATTTTTTCTAAGTCAAATAAAAATGAACCAACGCAAATAAAGGATCAATCATAAAATTGTCTAAACATGAGTTCCATGAGAAACATAAAAGTGTAAAGAATAGAGGTGATTAAAGCCAGAAAAAAAAATCTGGGAAATAATAGCGAAAAGAATCACAGAAAAGCAGAAGGTGAGATGTACCGAAGAAGTTCTTTATGCTTTATATTTAAAGTCTTCCCCAAAATGCCTTTTTTGTGTGTTTGGTCTTTTGTTGCTCGTCGTTACACATCAAAACTTGAAACTTTCTAGCTTTAACTTGGCCAGAAATACTTAGATGTTTATCTAAATATAAATTTTATTGGGTAAGCGAAAAGTCATATAAATAAAAATGAACTTACAGATTTTATTAAATTAGTTGCATAAAATAATATTTATAAATATTTAACCAAGCCAAGATGTGAAGGTCAAACAGTATATATAAATAACAGGAAGAGCTTTTTCAGTTTGCACGATTTTCTTTCAAGATGTGGACCATCGCAGTTTTGTCCGCTTTGTTTCTTTGCTTTTCTTCTGCTACAATAACAAACGGTATACACACTTTGCATTAATTAATTTTTATTGATTCGTAGCAACGTTAACGTTTATAGTACTGAACTGTCCTTGTAAATAATGCCCACGTAAATTTTTGCAAGTGCAGTAAGTAGTGTAGGGTTGTTCGTATAAAAACAAATTTATGTCAATTTATCAAAAAAATTTAAAAAAATTCTTTATGATTTGTTCCAGATTGTGTTTATCCAGAACGAGTAGGAAACCAAGCAGGTCTGTCTTAAACTATTTTAAATTTGGTGTTCAAAGCTAAATCTTTCTTGCGTAGATTACTATTGGAGGGAATATTTGGGAGTGATACCAAAGGACGCAGTGCCAGGAGGGTACACCAAAGATGGTAACACTACATACATTGCGCAATTGCCTTCTTCAAAATATTTTGGAACGTTGGCTGGAAATATATATCCAGGTCAGAACGAAGCTATGGCATGTCCAGTAGAGAGGTTCCTCAGCGGAGAATACGTAAAAGTTAGTAAACATTTTTGTATGGCATGTCAAATCAAAGCGAATAATTACACTTCCGGTTGCACCGGAAGTCACTATTAAATGGAACGTATATTATAATAATATTTCAGATACTCTGCAGCAATCCTCAGAATAAGTTCGAATGGATCAAAACCACCGCAGATACCAGTCACTTGCTCAGTGACTATCACTGGGTGAAAGGGGGCGTAGAGTTACTACATATAGTAATAACTAGTTTTATTGGTCGAGCTACCATCGATGGCGAGGTTCAAGTTGGCAGGGTCTTCGAGAGTACGTCACAGTACAAAGGCCTAGTGCTATGCAACAAAACCGGAAATCAAGTAAATTTCCAATCCTTCGAGTTGTTGGTTCTACCCAGATAGTTACTTTTTTATTAATCAAAATATTTAAAAGAAAATACTTCGTGTCAGTGCTTTTAAGATGTAGATACTTGAGTTAAGAATTAATGAAATTTAATCTGCATTTGATTTTTTTTTACTTCACACCAATCCAGATATTCCTTTTCCTTTGAATCTCTTAAAAGTAATTTTAATTATAGATTATTACTGGAGGGAGTATGCTGATATTGTACCTATAGAAGTTGGAAACATGTCACATGTTAGGCATTTTAGATTTCAACATCAGGACAATATCTACGTGGAACAAACTGAACGATTGGAACGTAATTTCCGTTCTCGACACACCCGGCGCCACTTCTTTTACATTCCATCAATAAATGACGTTTTTGGTTTCCTAATAACTCAAACCACAGACGCTAAAACAAAAGAGTCGCGACTTGGTTTATCAAAAAATTTGGTAGAAGGGTGAAAAAGGTAATCGTCATCAAGATTTCGTTCGAAGTCAGAAACTTAGTATTTCTATTAGTTGGACCCTTCATGATCTTTTTTCCTCAACACTTTGGGTTGTAATAACCTTGCGCGTATTTCTTTTTGGCTTCACCTTTTTGGTGCACGACCAACTTTCCATTCTCGCGATTCTAAGCAGAATAAAACCAAGAAATGAAATATCTTGTAATGAAAGGTCAATTATTGATCGGTAATGATGCAAAAACCCATTTTAATAAGAGATCTAAAAGTCAATCGGGTTTGATCACTCTTTTAATAGAGGTCTAAATGAAGTAACTGGACGACATTGACACACATTAAAATAAACCAAAGAAACGATGAAATTACAAGAAGGAAACTTGGCATTGACTTGGCTAGAAATATTTACATATTTATCTTTGGTATTTAGCTCAGTAAAAATGAACTCGCATAACGTTTTCCGATTTACCTCAAATGTTATTTCATGAGAACGGCGAAAGTCCACAAAACAATGTCTTAAAATATTTAAGTAAGCCAAGGTATTTTTAACCCTCATACCTGGGCAAACGCTTTTTAAATGAGTAGAAGCTTCCAGTTCGTACGTTGTTCTTTCAAAATGTGGACCATCGCAGTTCTATCCGCTTTGTTTCTTTGCTGTTCTTCCGTTAGGGTAACAAACGGTATGCACACTCTTCATTAATTAATTTTTTATTAATCGAATGTGTTCCATAAACTTGTATGTCTCTATTATACCATGAACGTATGCAAATAAAGATGTCGCTTTGTTCCAGATTGTATTTTTCCAGAACAAGTAGGAAACCAAGCAGGTCTGTTTCAAGCTGGTTTAAGCTTGGGATTTAAAGCTAAATCAATTTTATTTTGACGTAGATTATTATTGGAGGGAATATCATGGAGTAATACCAAGAGACGCAGTGTCGGGAGGATACACCAGAGATGGCAACACGACGTATATTGCACAATTCCATTCCTCAACGTATTTCGGAATATTAGTTGGCAATATTTATCGAGGACAGCAAGAAGCCATGACATGTCCTATAAAAAAATTCGTCCAAGGCTTATACGTTAAAGTAAGAGAATAAAAATTTCGGGCCTTATTTTCATTGTAAATTGAAATGCTACGTATTTATAGGAGTGGAAGAGAATTTCTAACCCAATGACCTAAATTGCTTGTTAATGTTATTTATATCTATATACAGAAAGTGTCACGCGCCTGTAGTCACATCGCTGTCCAAGTCGAAGTCTCTGTCAACTTTTATTATTTAAATGAAATGTCTAGGTGAACCACTCTGTATATTGTAGTTATCTTCTGCTTTCAGATACTCTGTAGCAATCCTCAGAACAAGTTCGAATGGATTTCAACCACCGCAGATACTAGCCACTTACTCAGTGACTATTACTGGGTAGCAGGAGGGGTAGAGCCAGAAAAAGCAGTAACTTATGTTGGCCGAGCTACCTTCGAGGGCGAGGTTCAAGTTGGTAGAGTTTTCGACAGTAAATCACGAAACAAAGGCCTATGGTTGTGCAACAAAGACGGAAATCAAGTGAATTTCCAATCCTTCGAGTTGTTGGTTCTACCCAGATAGTCGCAAATGACCTGTCTCATTGAGACGAACACTTTTAAGATGTATTTCAGTTGGCAATTAAATACATTTAATTTGCTTTTGACTTTACGTATCTTATCCTCACCCACAAGTTGCTTTAATTATTGCATATTTTAAATAATTATCAAAGTAGGCAAGTAAGTATGTTAATATTCTTGTTCATATTCATATAATGATATGCTTGCTTGTTTCGTTCTTTATATTTCTGCTAATTTAGGCGGGTGTGAAGTGCAACGCATCCAACAATAACACACTTTGTGATTCTTGGCGACTTTTCGGGGTTAAAAAGGGAAACAGACAGTGGCTATAAAAGTCAGACAAGTCTACCAGCTCACGGATTTATGAAAAACGCTCGTTGTTAAAATGTGGCTGGTTATTGTCTTATGTGTTGCGTTAATCCGCGCATTTTCCATCGAAGTAGGCGGTAAGTTAAAGAAAATATTAATTTTTTTGGGCCTTACAAACGCGCCTGGATATTTGATGCGTTGTTTGATGAATTATTTGTCCGAGGCTTTTCAAAGTCAAACCGTTAATTAATTTAATGGAACACCTTCTTGATTTGTAGATTGCATCATACCTGGTAGAACTGGTCATCAACCAGGTCCGTTATTTTTATATTTGCACAATATTTTAAGTGTAACAAATCCCCCATGTGATTGTAGACTATTACTGGAGAGAGTATGTTGGTATTGTACCAGAGGATGCAGTGGAAGGTGGATACACAGAAGCTGGCAACAAATCGTACATTGGACACTTTCGCCATCAAAGCCAGATAGCAATTCTTAGTGGTAACATCTACGCAGGCAGAAAAGAAGTAATAAGCACGATGGGTGGAACAACCACTCACAGCCTTTATATTCTCGTAAGTGCACCCTCATTCTTATAGTCACTAACGACAATTAAAAATTCAAATATAATTTTGTTTTGCTTCGTAGATTCTTTGTAGCGGTCACAAGGAACGTTTCGAATGGAAAGAGACGTCCATAGAGAGCTTGCATTTGCTGGCCGATTACCACCTCGTCAAGGGTGGAGTTTTCAACGAATCCATCTTGCACATAGGAAGAGCGAACGTCGACGACCAAGTGAAAGTGGGTGATATTTATCCTAACACCCATCCTTGGAGAGGACTCTGGGTTTACAGTGGAAAGAACAGTCAAGTGAATTTATTGAAATTTCAAATCCTTGTGTATACTAGATGAACGCCCATGAGTTTTATTTACCTTCTAAATGTAAAAAACACCCTGTACATATTAAGAAATTTGGAACAAAAAATTTAATAATATCTTTGGGTTTAAAAGGGAGTGCAGTCGGATTTGTACGTATCAAGTATTAAGCGTTGCTATATTTATCTCGAAATTTATGTCATCCTGCAATAAAATGAAAACTAAATATAAAATCTGGCTGATTTTCAGAAACATTCAAATTTTGTACTTTCACCTGTAAACATGTTGTTTTTTATCACAGTTTTATGTGTAATACTTAATAGTGTTTTCTGCTATGAAATGAACGGTAAGTATCTATAAGGGCGTGCCACATACGGGCCGTTTATGTTAACTAGTTGTATTATACGCGTTTTTGACAAGAAATAAAATACAATAGAAACTGCACGTTATTAAATTTTTTATACCACTGGTATTTTATTGTAGAAAAAGTTATAAATGCACTTGATGGCTTGGCTGTGAATTGACGCATGTTTATAAATTGATGGTTTCCTGTTAAAAATTTGAACAAAAGGCGATCGATTGTTTAACATAATCAAAAAACGGTTGACAATTTTTTACATAAAAAAATTTATTATTAAAGGCTATAACAAAAGACGTTCGAATTTCGACTTCATTTGACGATCAACTATGAAACAAATCGACAAGGTCTCGGTATAAGAATAATACTTCTTTCCTTGAAAGACGAAAAAAAAAGATAAAATACGAAAGATGAGAAGACGAAGAAAACTTTCGAGTATTGTTTGCTTTTTTGTGTCAAAACGATCATCAAAGGATAATAAAGGATAATTATTTATTATTACAATAATAACAGTTTGTTTATTTTTCTCTGTTAAATCGGATTTTTCTCTTTTGCAGAGTGCGTGATTCCCGGAAAAGTTGCTCCACAGGCAGGTCTGTTGTGACCATCTTCTTTTCGAATTTTACATTCCACACTAAACAAAATGTTCTTTTTTCTTGTTTCATGCATGAAACTTTTGTTTTAAAATAGGTGTAAACGTGCGTTCACATTCACAGATTATTACTGGAGGGATTACGTGGGTGTCATCCCTCATGATGCTGTAGAAGGGGGTTACACCGAAGCAGGAAACAAGACATACATTGGGCATTTTCGATTTGAAGAAGGTCCATCGATTCTCGTGGGCAATATTTACGCTGGAAAAAAAGTGGCGGTGGCTGCCTACAACGCAAGGATTTTCCACGGTGCTTATGTTCTTGTGAGCGCCTTCCTTTTCTATTATTTCACAAAGTTGAATTAAATCCCATAAAAAAATCCGTCACGAGTGAAGTCGAATGATACGAAAGTAATAAAATTAAATGCTACAACGATTTCTGCTTGAATTAGTGCCTTTAAGCCGAGGAAAGTTAGATTGTCGGTCCATAGATGGCGCTTAAGATTGAACTTTGGGAAAACGTGGGACTACGCGATATAATACTTTTCGATCGAAAAAAATAAAACTAAACCAAAAACCAAAGAAGCTGGAAAATCTCTGACGGCGTTAAAAAAAAAACAAAATCCATGCAAAATGAAAGACATGCTCAGCTCAGAGTAAAAGTTACATTGTCGGTCCATAGGTGGCGCTTAATAAGATGGAACAATTTGAACTGAAACAAAAAACAAATTCCCCTATTATTTAGAACGGCCAGGAATGGGTTACGCGATGTTTAAGTTTCGCCATCGAAGAATTAAAAAAGAGAACAAAAGAAGCTCGAATGTTAAAAAATATTTAAAAAAGTGAAACAAAAGAAAACCGCAAGAAACGTAATTAAATTATGTACGAAAAGAGAAACCGAAGATAACCGAAATGGAGGACAAAGAATACGAAAAAAAAAAAACAAAATGTGATCGACGATTTTTCGGAGGATCGACTGAAAATTAAAAATTATAAAACTGACGAGGAAATAGAAGAAAAAGCTGTGATAAAGCACCAACAAAACACAAAAAAAAATAATCTGACGATCAGAAACAAAACAGATCAGAAATAAACATCAAAATGTGAGAAATAAGGTGAATGAAAAACAATTGCTTGACAATATTCAAAAAACAAAAGACTAAAACAAAAGAAGATCATAAAACGCATGGGAGTATAAAAAGTTATTTTAACAATAAGAAGCCAAAGATTAAAAAAAAACAAACAAATTGATAATCAAACAGGCAGACACAAAAGGGAGCTGAAACAAATAACATGGAAATACGAATGAGATAAATGAAAAACAAAAGAAAATCGACGGGATGTAGGTAACTAAAAAAATTATTTTTTGTTTTTTTTTAAGAATGAAGATTTTTGTCTTCACAGGAATAATTTACTGAATGAAACTTAGTAGCAAAAAAAAACACGTAATAAAAAGAAATGCGATAAGTAAAAAGAACAAAAACAAAAGAAACTCGACAATTCTCTGCCGGTGGCGTCCAAAAATGAAAAGATGAAACAAAAGAAGACCGCAAGAAATACAGATAATATGAAAATTATTTACAATCAGAAACCAAAAGTCAATTAAACACCAAGGAAATGCAAAAAAATTAAAAAGAAACAAACAAAAGAAATCCGACGATTCTTCAATTGGACTGTCTGAAAATTAAAAATAAAATTATTAGAAGGAAAGCAAGACAGCGCAAACGAGACATCAAAAAAATCGGATAATCAGAAACAAAAGATATCTGAAACAAATAACATGAAAATGCGAAGAATAATATAAATGAAAAACAAAAGAAAATCGACAATTATTCATCGGGATGTAACGATGACCAAGTGCGAAAAATAAAATGAATGAAAACAAAAGAAACTTGACAATTCTCTAGCGATGTTCACAAATCAAAAAAACTGAAACAAAAGAAGATCGCAAAAAACGCAAATGAAACGTGAAAAATTATTTGCGATAAAATAGCAAAGGAAAACAAAATAATAAAAATAAAAAAAGATATGAAACTAACGTAACAGAAAAAAGACAATAGCGCCAATGGAATATCTGAAGACAATCAGAAACAAAAGAAACCGAAACGAATAATATGGAAATGCGAAGAATAGGATGGGTGAAAAACAAAAGAAAATCGACAATTCTTTATCGGGATGTAGGTACTTAAAACGAGTGACTTGAAGCAAAAGGAAAACGTAATAAAAAGTAAAATCAACACTAACGAAATGCGATAAAAAAATTGAACAAAAACAAAAGAAACTCACAAAATTAAAAGAATGAAACAAAAGAAGATCGCAAAAAACAGATAAAATATGAAAAATTATTTACAATGAGAAACCAAAGACATGGAAAGAAATGGAAAAAACAACAAAAATACAAAAGAAATTCGACGCTCTCTCGGTGAATTGTCCGAAAATTAAAAAAAATTGACAGAAGAAAAACTACAACAGGGCCAACGAAATATCAAAAAAAAAAATCAGACGATCAGAAACAAAAGATAACTGGAACAAATAACAAGGAAATGCGCAGAGTAAGATAAATGAAAAACAAAAGAAAATCGACGATTATTCATCGGGATGTAATTAGAAGAGTAACGATGACGAAAGGCGAAAAATAAAAAGAACGAAAATAAAAGAACCTTGACAGTTCTCTAGCGGTATTCAAAAATCAAAAAAAAACTGAAACAAAAGACGACCGCAAAATAATGATTAAAAAAAAGAAACGAAACTAGTATAACAGGAAGAAGACAACATCGCCAACGAAATATATAAAAAAAAAATCAGACAATCACAAACAAAAGAAACCGAAACGAACAGAGAGAAAGAAACAAAAGAAAATCGACGATTCTTCATCAGGATGTAGGTACTTAAAACGCAAAAGAAAGACGTAATAAAAAGTAAAATGAACAGTAACGAAATGCGATAAAAAGATTGAACAAAAACAAAAGAAACTTGAACAATAAAAAGACTGAAAGAAAAGAAAATTGTAAGAAACAGATAAAATATATAAAATTTACAATGAGAAACCAAAGACTACTCGATTAAATAACAAACAAATGCAAAAAACAATAAAAATACAAAAGAAATCCGACGCTCCGTAGGTGAATTGTCCGAAAATAAAAAAAAATTGACAGATGAAAAACCACAACAGCGCCACGAAATATAAAAAAAAAGAATCGAACTATCAGAAACAAAAGATAACTGAAACAAATAACATAGAAATGCGAAGAGTAAGATAAATGAAAACAAAAGAAAAAATCAGACAATCGCAAACAAAAGAAACCGAAACGAATAATATGGAAATGCAAAGAATAGGTAAAAGTATAAAAATAAGTAAAAACAAAAGAAAATCGACGATTCTTCTTCGGGATATAGGCACTTAAAACGAGTGACTTGCAGCAAAAGAAAATAAAATAAAAAAAGTCAAATAAACAGTTACGAAATGCGATAAAAAATTGAACAAAAGCAAAAGAAAGTCGAAAAATAAAAAGACTGAAACAAAAGAAAACTCCAAGAAACAGAAAAAATATGAAAAATTATTGAAAATAAGAAACCAAAGACGACTTGATTAATAACAAAGAATTGCAAAAACAAATCCGACACTCCCTGGGTGAATTGCCCGAAAAAAAAATGACAGAAGAAAAACCATAACAGTGCAAACGAAATATCAAAAAAGAAAAATCAGACAATCAGAAACAAAATATAAGATAAATGAAAAACAAAAAAAAATCGACGATTATTCATCGGGATGTAATTAAAAGAGTAACAACGACGAAGCTCGAGAAATAAAATGAACGAAAACAAAAGAAACTTCACAATACTCTGGTGGTGTTAAAACAAAAGAAGTCGCAAATGAAACGTAAAAAATTATGTAAGAAAGAAAGTTCTTCAGTGGATTGTCTGAAAATCAAAAACATATTAAAAAAAAATCATACAATCAGATAACAAACAAAAGATAACTGAAGCAATTAACACGGAAATGGGAAGAATGAGATAATTGAAAACAAAAGAATACTGACGATTCTTCTATGACATTTAATTAAAAGACTGACACTAAAGCAAAACAAAAGCGATCGAGAAAAATGTTTGCATGTTGTTTACCCCCTCCCCCTTTGCTCTTACTATAAAACTGATTTTCCAAACATAAAGGATTAACGAATCATTCTGTTTTTTTTTTAGATTCTTTGCAGTGGTAATAAAAATCGATTCGAGTGGAAGGAGGTGAACGTAAATGACATGCATCTATTGAACGATTACCACATCGTCAAGGGCGGCGTATACAACACGACCGTCCTGTACATAGGAAGAGCGAGCGTTGATAATCAAGTACAAGTAGGCCACGTTTATCCGAAAACGCACTCTGCGAAAGGGCTTTGGCTCAACCAAGGCGAGGACGACCAAGAGCACTTGAAGAATTTTCAACTTCTTGTGCTACCACGGTAGAAAACTTACGAAAAAGAAATTGAGGGAAATTTGAACTCTTACAATTAGTTCAATTTTTATTTTATTTATATTTATATTTTATTTTGTTTCATTATCTATTCGGTAACTAGATTGGAAGAAGGTGTTTTTCTGCCTATGTACTTAAGTTATGTACATATAAGTTATGTAAATAAGAAATTAGAAATATAAACACGATAACTCCCAAATATTTATCTGTTTCTTTGTATATTTGCTTGCCTAGCCAAAAGATTGATACGATTTGTCGTTTCGAATGGTGTTTGGTAATCTTATAAATGCACTCTTTCAGTATCTATAATTTTTTTTATTGGAAAAACCAGCTGCTGCTGCTGTTACTAACATGCGGATTGACATTTCTATGACATTTTGGTATCAGTCACGTATTTCCTGCTAATATCAAGTGATAACGCAATGTTTACATTTGTCTTAAGAATCCAGCAATAAAACTATTTGAATTCTTTCGTTTTTCTCACTCGCATATTCAAAATCTGCACGGGCTTTCACGCATACACCTTCACAAAATGGGTTCGGTTTTGAACCTTCTGGTTTTAATCGTTTTGTGCGTTATAGTTACTGTGGTCTTTTCGGATGACACAAACGGTAAGTTAATCTCATTAATTAATTTTATTTCAAGCAAACAGTTAATGAGATAAATTCTTTTGAATCTTGTACCCGGGTTTCGGTATATCAAAATTCGAAACAAAGGAAAAGCGACGCTGGAACATTAAAAAATGAAATAGATAAAAATAAATAAAATTAATTCTACTCCAAAGCAAGAGTAACGAAACGCGTTGAAAAAATTAACAAAAAACAAGATACGTCGGAGGGCTGATGAGAGAGTAAAAGAGGAAGAGGATCAAGGAAATTCCAAAAAAGAAATTCAACAAAACAAGAGCGGAACAAATGACGTGGAAATATGAGGAATGAATCTTGACCCAAAAATGTCAGAAAATTCATTAACTCCAAATATGACGTATGAATGATTGAATGGTAACCCAGAAACAAAAGAAAGTAGATAAAAACAAATAAAATTGATTCTACTCCAAAGAAAGAATAACGAAACACGTTGAAAAAATTAACGAAAAACTAAATACGTCGGAAGGCTGATGAGAGAGTAAAAGAGGAAGAGGATTAATGAAATTCCAAAAAAAGAAAAAATTCAACAAAAGAAGAGCGAAACAAATGACATGGAAATATGAGGAATGAGTCTTGACCCAAACAAAGCAATGTTAGAAAATTCATTAACTCCAAATATGACGTATGAATAATTGAATAGTAACCCAAAAACAAATGAAAAGCGACCAACGAAACGTTAAAAAATTAAAAAATAAAACTAACAGAAAATGAAAGGAGTGCTCGAAACGTGTATGTCACTAAAAAAAAATCGATATAAAAATTAAAAAATTTGTTAAAAAATAAAATTAATTCTACAAACAAAACAACAAAGAAAAGACAATGAAATACGATGAAAAAAGTTGAACGAAAAACAAAATACGTCAGTTTAGCAAGGCTGACAAGGGAATAAAAGAAGAAAATGAAACATATGAAGAAAAAGAAAATCGACTAACTCCTACGTCACTCCAAACAAAAACTCCATACAAAAATAATCTCCAGTGCAACGACAAAAAAGAAAACTCGACTATTCTCTAGCGGTGTTAAAAAAAAACCAAAAAAAAACTGAACCAAAAAAGGACCAAAAAAGAGGAAAACGAAATGCCAAAAAATCGCCGGCAAAGGAAAGGTGAAACAAACAACAAAAAAACATGGTGAAGAAGCAAAAGAACATCGACCAACCAAATGTAAAAAATAATCAATTAGAACCAAAAGAGAATTGAAACAAACAATAAGATAAATGAATAATAAAGAAAAATCGTTCATTCTTCACCGCAATGTATTTAAAAGTCTAACATGAGCAAAAGGGAAAAGTAAAAGAAAACAGTAATAAAATGCAAAAACATAAAAAACTCGAGAGTTCTCTGGTGGTGTTCAAAAGAAATCAAAAAACTAAAACAAAAGAATATCATAAAATCAAGTTGCCTTAGTAACATCAAACAAATATTTTAAAAATGTCACTTTTGTGATTTTACTAGAGAATGCAATCGCTTCCTTGTATAATTTGCAAAAGATTTTCATATTTTTATCATTAATTCCTATTCTTGTGTTTTGGAATTTTAGAAATTCAAAAAAAAAGGTGTAAGTTTTTCTAAATTTTTCAATAAACCAAATTTTTTTAAGGTAGAGAGTTCTGATGAGGCCCAATAAGGCCGAAATACGTGTATAAACTCTTTCCTAACACTTTCTATATTGCCAGTTACACAATTTTAATTAATTTTCAAAAGAATATCGAAAAAGAGATACAGAAACAAAAAAAGAACAGCCAACCAAAAGTAAAAAATAATCAAATAATCAGAAACAAAAGACAATTGAAACAAATAATAAGATAAACGAGAAACGAAAATAAATCTTAAGTCTTTTCTTCATCGTAATGTAATCAAAAGTCTAGCATGAAGCAAAAGAAAACCACGATAAAAGAAACAAAAAAGTAAAATGAACAACAACGAAGTGCGAAAAATAAAATCAACAAAAACAAAAGAAATTCGACCGTTTTCTGGGGGCGTCGAAAAAAATTAGAAAAACTGAAACAAAAGAAGATCAAAAAAGTGGAAAATGAAATGCTAAAAAAATTTTCGATGAAGGAAAACCGAAAATGTAAGAAAGACCAGGCAATCAGAAACAAAAGAGAATTGAAACAAGTAATAAGATAAATAAAAAACAAAAGTTTCTTCATCGCAATGTAATTAAAAGTGTAGCAAGAAGCAAAAGATAAAAAGAAACAAAAAGCAAAGTAAACAATAACGAAATGCGAAAGATAAAATCAACAAAAACATAAGAAACTCGTTCTCTGGCGGTGTTGAAAATAAAACTAAAAACTGAAACAAAAGAAGATCGAAAACGAGAAAAATTTTCGATAAAGGAAACAAACGATGTGGAAACATGAAGAACAAGGTGACCCAGAAACCTAAGGTCATCCAACTGAAAAAAGTGCATAAAACACATGTTACTCCAAAAAATAAAAAAACAAAAATTTGATAATACCATAAAAATAAAATTTTTTTTCGGTGCAACGTTAAAAAAGGAAATATTAAAACTAAATCAAATTAATTCTACAATAACGAAGTTAATTTAAAAAAAAACAACAAATATGATGAAAAAGAATGAACGAAAAACAAAATAAATTAGACGATGCAAGGCTAACAAAAGAATGAAAGAGAAAAATTTTTTTTTTAATTGAAACAAAAGAAGACCGAAAAAGAGGAAAATTAAAGACCAAAAAAATTTTCGACAAAGGAAAAGCTAAACGAACGTCATGGAAGTATGAAGAACATGATGACTCCGAAACAAAAAAAAATCGACCAACCAAACGTAAAAAATCGGACAATCAGAAACAAAAGAGAATTGTAACATACGAATAAGATAAATTAAAATAAATGAAAAGGATCGAATGAAACAAGATGCTAATTGGCAGATGGATAAATTAAGTGGCATGTGCAACAGGGTGAATAACTGCACGCCTTGGTAAAACCCAAGATCTGGGTATGCCTGAAATTGCAGGTGTGAAGGATTATTAGCTCATTAAGGGTAGATCTGGAGCAACCCGCGATTACCGAAGATTCGAAGAATTATTATTTTTTACATTTAGGAATGCTATGTAATATTGGCCGAAAAATACGAAATTATGATATGATATGCAGATAATTGTTACAATAAGCAGAAAATGCTTAAATATGCAATATTAATTAATGCCAAATAACTAAAAAAAGTTTCAATTCGTGTATATTTTTAATCATATTCTAATAAATGCGTAAATTATAGAATATGCAATTTGCATAAAATCCGTTCTCCGGACATCATGCATGCAGTACCGCAAGGTTCGTTATTAGGACCTGCACTATTTTTTATTTTCATAAATGATTTTCAATTAAATGTGCAGAATACAGAAGTAATGCTCTATGCAGATGCAACAACCTCGATTAGATCAGCAGATGATGTTGAGTAGCTGACGCAAAACATGGCTGACTCGCTGTCAGGTGCTTAATACAACACGTAAATCTGACAACAATAACGTCAAATTCTTAGGTGTTCACCTAGACATCCTATTAGCATAGGAAGTACATGTAAACAAAACAGCTAAGAAGATATCAAAAAATCGGTATTTACTACGTAGTATGAAAAACTTTTAATTTTGATCTCCTCGGTATATGACAAAAGGCATTCAAATTTTGACAAGTTTACTTTCAGTATGGGTACACGCAGGAACTTTTTTCTGAGAAATCAATAACAAGAAAGCTTCCTGTATGTGCCCAACTTTCCGCCGGTCACTGTAGGTATATGGCAAATTTCAAAATTTATTGCACGTCAGTTTTGATTGCAATGGCATTCATTTTATTCGTTTATTTCTCTTAATGGTGTTTTTTTTAATTTTGTAGAGTGCGTCATACCTGGAAAAATAGCTCGACAAGCAGGTATGATTTTATTACAATTAGAACAATCATGTTTTTTTTTCTTCTTAAACAATTCAATAAATTAAAACTTTTATATTTCGAATCGATTTATAACGTAATCCCTATTTACAGATTATTACTGGAGGGACTATGCGGGTGTTGTACCTGACGATGCAATAGAAGGTGGATTCACCCAAGCCGGGAATGTTACCTACATTGCTCATTTTCGACATAATGTCTACCAAGGAATTTTCGTGGGTAATATTTACGCCGGCAAAAAAGAAGCAGTGGGCGCATTCGATGGAAAATCCAGTCACAGTACATACGTTCTTGTAAGTAACTTTATTTCCCAGGCAACTTCAAGTTCAAGAAACAGATTTTTTCTAAATTGTGTCTTATTAATTTCTTTTATTATAAAATAGACTCTCTCATTCTTTGAAGGTTTTTTTTTTGTTGTTTTGACAAATTCCAATAAGAAGGCATCATTTTTGTTTACTTCCAGATCCTTTGTAGCGGTAAAAAAAATCGATTTGAGTGGAGGCAGGCGAACGTAGATGATTTGCACCTGTTAAGCGACTACCATCTCGTTAGGGGCGGAATATACAACGACACGGTCCTGTACATAGGAAGAGCGAACGTCGACGACCAAGTAAAAGTCGGACACGTTTACCCAAAATCACACGGATGGAAAGGACTTTGGGTCTTCAAGGATAACAACGGTCAAGAAAACTTTAACAACTTTGAAATCCTCGTACTTCCCAGATAAATCATAATCGATACTAATTTTTATTTGTACTAGTGCAGGTTTTTGCATTTTTTATATTTCTATTTGCTTTTGATTGTAAACCCAAAAATTTTATGAATATATACAAATATTAAGAAATATAATTTAGTTTTTTTCTTATCAAAAATTACACGCAATGTTTATATTTTTCTATACACGCACAATTTATACGTAGTAAGTTTTCAAAACATTCGCATATACGAAATAAGTTATCAACATAATTTCGTTTCAGTTAATAATTTAGTTGTGAACGATTTGCTGCGTTACTGAGAATGTTATTTTTCGTCGTTTTGTGTGCTTGGTTTGTTGGGGCCTACTCTGATGGCACAAACGGTATGTTAATTCAAATACAGGTGGATTATATATAACACAAATACAGGGTGACTGACAATTGTTCCGCCAAGAAAACGCGTAAGAGAATGGATGTCACATATTACGGGAAAAATGTTTAAAAACAATTCTCCTAAACGGTTTATAATTAATTAAAAAATGCGACGCCAAGTTCTATGAATGCTGCGGTATAGTAGGACTATAAAATTTTCTATTGACTACTCGCTGGAAAACACTGTGACCTTGACACACATCTCAATTCGTTTTATTGTGGAAGTCTGAGTTGTTTCTTTTACGTCACGTAATTATTAATAATTTCTAAAATAACTGGAATTCCGTATGAAATAATGGTAACAAATTCGAAAATAACTGTATAAATAATTATTTGTTATTTCTTGCGGTTTATTTACTAGAGCGGAATGTATCAGCTGCTTCGTCCACAAAAAAAAATCGCAAGGGTTTAACCTTCAGCTTAAATAAAAGGGAATGAAGTCAAAATCAGAGAAGAAAAAACATAAATAGCAAAAGAACATTGAGCTTTACTATGTAGAGATGAAAACAAAAGACGAATGACACAAAAAACAGAATTGCTTAAAATAAACAAAATGTTTAAATAAGCATTTATTCACTAGAGCGGAATGTACCAGCTGCTTCATCCACAAAAAAAACGCAAGGATTTAAATCTGATGGTCGCGAGGGTTAATACGTCGCCAACAACGTCCAAGGGCGCTATGTATTATTTGTTTTCTGTTTATATGTGTTAGACATAATATAATTTTTTATCAAATCGCGTACGTGAATGAGTTCCACAGATTACGAGAAAATGTAAATTGCTGAGGCTGCTTGGAAAATGTGAAACGAATTATTAGAACTGAGTTTTTTTTGTAAAAATTTTATTATGTCCAACTGTTTTAAACGTTCGGTGGTGATATGCGTCAATATCAACAGGAGCTAAAACAATATGGCCAAATGTGCGCCAAATCCAAACAGCCGTCAGTCTTGCTTGCTCACCCGGTATATATTATCAAATTAAATTATTTTAATCAAATTTTTCTGTTCTTACTTTTTTTCTAGAGTGCGTCATACCCGGAAAAATAGCACGACAAGCAGGTACGTCAATGTTTTTTTAATTTTTTTAGTTTCGAATAATAAATTTTTGGCAATACAGTGCGAATTTTGTTGCAGATTATTACTGGAGGGATTATACAGGTATTGTACCTGACGATGCGGTAAAAGGTGGATTCTCCGAGGCCGGAAATACAACATATATTGGACATTTTCGGCATAGCGATAAACCAGTAATTCTTGTGGGTAACATTCATGCTGGCAAGAGACAAGCTGTGGCCTCATTAGACCATAAATGTACCCATAACAAATATATTCTTGTAAGTAGCGTGCATTCGATTAAATTCCTAATTAAAGTACGCCGTGACTTCAATGTTTTTTTTTCCTAAAGGTTAATGACACTGACAGCTGTCTAATTAATTTTTTGTGCTAACACTTGGCAAACGCATAAGTGCATTCAAAATGAAGGACTACATGTTTAGCGTCTGTTTTAAGCGTTAATGTAGTTTTGAATTGAAGTAATTAAGTGTTTCTTTGAATTTTGAGTTTACATATTTTTTAAGTGTTGTCATGATTAGATAATATGACAACTGACAGTTATTGACAAGTGTCCCTCATTCTTGTACTAAGTGTCGCCAACTTTATAAAAAAAAATCACGGCTTATTTTAATGAGGAATTCATTTGAAGGCATTTCTTTTGCGTTATTTATCGTGGCTCTTCTTTACGAAAATTTTAAAACGTGTTTTCTCTTAGTGTTTTCGATTAATTGCTCTAGGGGCACTATCAAAGTATCTCCATCTCTATTGTTACATGAGGTTAAAGTGAGGGTGTTCTGGAGTAATGAATCGAAAAGTCTTTAAGTTCAGAGTTTCAGGCTTCACATTTGGGACGTATCAGACATCTTCATGGATCAAAAAGGTTCAAGACGTAAATACCTGCGTGACATTAACTAAAGAAATATTTGGAATTAAAAGAAAAAACAAAGTTGTGGTTGCTTTAATTCGCTTGTTTTTTAATGCACACTGTATATTTAAATATGTCAAATAAACACAGCATGCCAACCTTCAGCTTAAATAAGTGGGAATGATATCGAAATCAGAGAAGAAAGAAAGAACATTGAGCTTTACTATATGAAAATGAATACAAAAGACAAATGATCACAAAAATAAATAAATATTAAATCAAAATTGCGTAAAATAAACAAAAAGTTTAAATAATTGTATCAAACGACAAACTCTGATGTATTTTAAAACAGAAAAGAAAATTAAAGAGATTGTAAATCATAAAAGTAAACAAAAAAAAACAAAAGATCTGCTCCAAAAAAAAAAGCAAAACAAAACATAAATGATCATAAAAAAGCTGCTCAATAATTATGAAATTTGCATTTGCAAAACAAAACAAAAGGCAAATGGTCATATGTCAGTTTTAACCTAAATATTCAAAATACACAAAACAAAGCAAAGGACATAAAATCGAAAGCAAAGGACATAAAATCTATAAACCAAGAGAAGGAAAATAACAACCATATCATCAACGACTGTTGAAAACAAAATTCTCAAGAAATAAACAAGAAAAAACAAAAACAAAATATAAATAATAACAACGCAACTACTGAACATCAAGCTTTGATGTGCGGGAATAAAAGGTGAATGTTTAAAACTAAAAACAAAAACAAAAGACAAACGGAAGCAATGGTAACAACTGTTAAAAACGAAAATCTCATAAAATAAACAAAAGACCAAAACATGACAATCTTTAATAGGCGGAAACAAGTGAAAAATGAAACAAAAACAAAACAAATGAGGAACGGGAATTAATATCACACGGTTGAAATAAACAAAATCACAAAAAATAAACTACATAAAAGTCAAAAGATTGCACTATTGACAGTGTACAGTTAAAAGAAGGAGAAAACAAAGAAACAAAAACCGAATACTGCAATTGAAAACAAAAAGGAAAAATGGCTGTCGAACAATAAACTTTCTGTATATAATCCGAAACAAAAGACGATAATGAAATCAACTCTTGGAAAAACAAAATTTCATGTATCATACAAGGAACAAAAAAATGAAACAAAAGACAAAATGTTGTACATTGAACTTATGTAGGTACTATATAGTAAAAAAAACAAAAGACGAATGTGAGTACCTACTTTTCGACATTAAACGAGGAACAAAAAATGTGAAACAAAAGACGAAATGTTGAACATTATATTTATGTAGGTACTACATAGTAAAAAGCAAGTAAAAAACAAAAGACGAATGTGAGTACTTTCTTTTCGGCATCAAACTGCATCAAACGAGGAACAAAAAATATGAAACAAAAGACGAAATGTTGAACATTAAACTTATATAGGTAGCTAGAAAACAGTGCAACCTTGACACCATCTCAATTCGTTTTACTGCGGAAGTCTGAGTTGTTCCTTTTACGCGACATAATTATCAGTAATTTCTAAAATAACTGGAATTCCGTTTGAAATAATGGTAACAAATTCGCAGATAACTGTGTAAATAATTATTTGTTAATTCTTGCGGTTTATTTACTAGAGCGGAATGTACCTGCTGCTTCGTCCACAAAAAAAATCGCAAGGGTTTAACCTTCAGCTTAAATAAAAGGGAATGAAGTCAAAATCAGAGAAGAAAAAACATAAATAGCAAAAGAACATTGAGCTTTACTATGTAAAGATGAAAACAAAAGACGAATGACACAAAAAAAAATCAGAATTGCTTAAAACAAACAAAATGTTTAAATAAGCGTTTATTCACTAGAGCGGAATGTACCAGCTGCTTCATCCACAAAAAAAACGCAAGGATTTAAATCTGATGGTCGTGAGGGTCAATACGTCGCCAAAACGTCCAAGGGCGCTATATATTATTTGTTTTCTCTTTATATGTGTTAGACATAATATAACTTTTTATCAAATCGCGTACGTGAATGAGTTCCACAGATTACGAGAAAATGCAAATTGCTGAGGCTACTTGGAAAATGTGAAACGAATTATTAGAACTGAGTAAAAATTTTATTATGTCCAACTGTTTTAAACGTTCGGTGGTGATATGCGTCAATATCAACCGGAGCCAAAACAATATGGCCAAATGTGCGCCAAATTCAAACAGGCGTCAGTCTTGCTTGCTCACCCGGTATATATTATCAAATTAAATTATTTTAATCAAATTTTTCTGTTCTTACTTTTTTTCCAGAGTGCGTCATACCCGGAAAAATAGCACGACAAGCAGGTACGTCAATGCTTTTTTTTTTAGTTTCGAATAATAAATTTTTGACAAGACAGTGCGAACTTTGCTTGTAGATTATTACTGGAGGGAATATACAGGTAGTGTACCTGACGATGCGGTAGAAGGTGGATTCTCGGAGGTCGGAAATACAACATATATTGGACATTTTCGGCACAGCGATAAACCAGTAATTCTTGTGGGTAATATTCATGCTGGCAAGAGACAAGCTGTGGCCTCACTAGACCATAAATGTACCCATAGCAAATATATTCTTGTAAGTAGCGTGCATTCAATGCATTCAATTAAATTCCTAATTAAAGTACGTCATGACTTCAATGTTTTTTTTTTCCTAAAGGTTAGTGACACTGACAGCTGTCTAATTAATTTTTTGTGCTAACACTTGGCAAATGCGTAAGTGCATTCAAAATGAAGGACAACATGTTCAGCGTCTGTTTTAAGCGTTAATGTTGTTTTGAATTGAAGTAATTAAGTGTTTCTTGGAATTTTGAGTTTACATATTTTTTAGGTGATGTCATGATTAGATAATATGACAACTGACAGTTATTGACAAGTGTCTCTCATTCTTGTACTAAGTGTCGCCAACTTTATAAAAAAAATCACGGCTTATTTTAATGAGGAATTCATTTGAAGGCATTTCTTTTGCGTTATTTATCAAGGCTCTTCTTTACGAAAATTTTAAAACGTGTTTTCTTTTAGCGTTTTCGATTAATTTCTCTAGGAGCACTATCAAAGTACCTCCATCTCTATTATTACGTGAGGTTAAAGCAAGACAAAAAAAATCTGAGGGTGCTCTGGAGTAATGAATCGAAAAGTCTTTAAGTTAAGTAGGTGCGTTAGGGACCTATCACAGCTCTACATTGCTCAGAAAGGTTCAAAACGTAAATATCTACGTGACATTAACTGAAGAAATATTTGGAAAAGAGAAAAAACAAAATTGTGATTGCCTTAATTCACTTTATATTTAAATATGTCAAATAAACACAGCATGCCAACCTTCGGTTTAAATAAATGGGAATGAAGTCAAAATCAGAGAAAAAAGAAAGAACATTGAGCTTTACTATACGAAGATGAAAACAAAAGACGAATGACCACAAAAGAAAATAAATATAAAATCAAAATTGTGTAAAATAAACAAAATGTTTAAATAATTGCATCAAACGACAAACTCTGATGTAATTTAAAACAGAAAAGAAAATTGAAAAAATTGTAGATCATAAAAGTAAACCAAAAAGAAACAAAAGATCTGCTCCAAAAAAAACAAAACACAAATAATCATAAAAAAACTGCTGAATAATTATAAAATTTGCATTTGCAAAACAAAACAAAAGCCAAATGGTCATTTATCAGTTTGAACCCAAATATTTAAAATGCTCAAAACAAAGCAAAATAATATAATCGTAAGCAAAAGACATAAAATCTATAGACCAAGAAAAGGCAAAATAACAACCATGTTATCAACGACTGTTGAAAACGAAATTCTCAAGAAATAAACAAGGAAAAACAAAAACAAAATATAAATAATAACAAGACAACTCCTGAACATCAAGCTTTGATGTGCGGGAATAAAAGATGAATGTTTAAAATTAAAAACAAAAACAAAAGACAAACGGAAGCAATGGTAACAATTGTCAAAAACGAAAATCTCATAAAATAGACAAAAGACCAAAACATGACAATCTTTATTTACAGGCGGAAACAAGTGAAAAATGAAACAAAAACAAAACAAATGAGGAACGGGAATTAATATCACACGGTTGAAATAAACAAAACCACAAAAAATAAACTACATAAAAGTCAAAAGATTGTACAGATTGACAGCGTACAGTTAAAAGAAGGAGAAAACAAAGAAACAAAAACCGAATACTGCAATTGAAAACAAAAAGGAAAAATGGCTGTCGAACAATAAACTTTCTGTATATAATCCGAAACAAAAGACGATAATGAAATCAACTCTTGGAAAAACAAAATTTCATGTATCATACAAGGAACAAAAAAATGAAACAAAAGACAAAATGTTGTACATTGAACTTATGTAGGTACTATATAGTAAAAAAAACAAAAGACGAATGTGAGTACCTACTTTTCGGCATTAAACGAGGAACAAAAAATAAGAAACAAAAGACGAAATATTGAACATTATACTTATGTAGGTACTATGTAGTAAAAAAAAAACAAAAGACGATGTGAATACCTACTTTTTGGCATTAAACGAGGAACAAAAAATATGAAACAAAAGACGAAATGTTGAACATTATACTATGTAGGTACTATATAGTAAAAAACAAAAGACGAATATGAGTACCTACTTTTCGGCATTAAACGAGGAACAAAAAATATGAAACAAAAGACGAAATGTTGAACATTAAACTTATTTAGGTACTATATAGTAAAAAACAAAAGACGAATGTGAGTAAAAGAAGAACAAAAAATATGAAACAAAAGACGAAATATTGAACATTAAACTTATAAAGGTACTGCATAGTAAAAAACAAAAGATGAATGTGAGTACCTACTTTTCGGCATTAAACAAGGAAAAAAAATAAGAAACAAAAGACGAAATGTTGAACATTATACTTATGTAGGTACTATGTAGTAAAAAAACAAAAGATGAATATGAGTATCTTCTTTTCGGCATCAAACTGCATCAAATGAGGAACAAAAATACGAAACAAAAGACGAAATGTAGTAAAAAAAACAAAAGACGAAGACTTATCGGCATCAAACTGCATCAAACAAGGAACAAAAAATATGAAACAAAAGATGAAATGTTGAACATTAAACTTATGTTGGTATTATATAATAAAAAACAAAAGACGAATGTGCGTACCTACTTTTCGGAATCAAACTGCATCAAACGAGGAACAAAAAAAATGAAACAAAAGACGAAATGTTGAACATTATACTTATGTAGGTACTATATAGTAAAAAAACAAAAGACGAATGTGAGTACCTACGTTTCGGCATCAAACGAGGAACAAAAAATATGAAACAAAAGTCAAAATGTTGAATATTAAACTTATGTAGGTACTATGTAGTAAAAAAAAACAAAAGACGAACGTGAGTACCTACTTTTCGGCAGCAAACTGAAATAAATAATCAAATGTTCTGTCCTGTAGTGAGAAAGAGCAAAACAACAAGAGATTAATAGAATATGATTTATTTTTTAAAGTAACAAAAGCGAAGCTCACAATTGTTTTCGCGTTAACTTAACCTCACTTTGATGTTGTGATGTCAATGTTACCAACTTTTAACCTGCACCTTCGGACTACTCTGAATCATTTTTTATCGCATGGTATTAAGTTTTTTTTTTATGCACACTCTATATATGGGAACGTGTTATTTAAATACATCTTTTACAATTCAATTAAATTGAAATTACTTTAAGATGTCAAATAACACAGCAAGCACGACAAATAGTATTTGAAATTAAAAAAAAATATATTACTGTCTTTGGGAACGTGTTCTTGCATATTTTGTAATTCAGTAATTTTTAACTGACAATAAGATTAAACTTAAACTTTATGAAAGAAATCCCTTATATGGGATTAGCAAATTTCAACTGATTTTTTTTTCTGTTTTCCAGATCCTTTGTAGTGGCAATAAAACTCGATTAAACTGGAAGAACATGCACGTAGATAACTTGCATTTGCTAAACGATTACCATCTCGTCAAGGGTGGAACGTACAAGGACACGATTCTGTACATTGGAAGGGCAAGCGTTGACGACCAAGTGAAAATTGGACACGTTTATCCGCCATCACACAAGTGGAAAGGACTTTGGATCTACCGAGATGATGGTGGCCAAACTAACTATCAAAATTTTGAAATCCTTGTACTTTCCAGATGAATAAATCGTACAATTCTCACAATTTCTTTTTACTGGATTAGCTTATTTGGTGTAAAGACATTAATAGAAACAAATTAAAACACAGTTGTAAATCGTTCACTTGGGAAATCCCTTTGCGTAAACATTTACATTCAAGACTTATCTGTGTGAACATAGTTAATAAATTGCGACGACTCCTCGAAATGAAGAAATACACCGAATTTGCGTTTACACAGCAATATAAACATCATTAACTAATCCATCAAAGAAAGTATAAATACCAGGACCAGGAGACGTCTTTGCTTCAGTTGACTTCAAAATGTTGAGCGTTGTGTTTCTTTCTGCGTCGCTGATCGTATCGTGCGTGGCAGACTTAGATGGTGAGGATCCAACTTTTTAATTGATTAATTTTTTTAAATCGTGCATTATTGTGTATTTCAGAGTGCATTTCGCCCGGCCAAAAGACGAACCAACCGGGTACGTATTCACTCGTTTTAATTTTCAATTTTGAACATGAGCATTTTCAGATTATTACTGGAGGGATTATTTTGGTGTCGTCCCAGAAGATGCGGTTGAAGGGGGTTACGGCACCACCGGAAACGTGTCGTACATTGGGCAAACTCATGACCCGAAAACACACTATGGGATTTTCTCAGGGGATGTTTATCCGGGAAGGAAAGAGATCAGGGCATGCATTGGTCGTTTAGTTACCGACAGCACTTATGTTAAGGTAATCATTTATTTATTTTATTTTTCGTAAAACTATTACTTTCGTATTGATAGGGGATGAGCCCTACGTCTGGTATATAAAGCATAACTCAATACTTTTCTTATTCACCACTGAAAAAAGGAAATACAAATGAAATATTTGTGGGTTTTAACTTCGGTGGTTGATAACGCAGGGCTCAATTTCATGAATTTGATGATACATTAAAAGTAACTTTCTCTTTGAATTATTTACGTTCGATATTTGTGTCATCTTTCATCTTCTACCATTTCTTACATTAATAGTAATTTCTTCTTCTAGATTCTTTGTAGTAAGCACAAAGATAAGTTCGAGTGGAAAGCCATCACAGCAGACGAAATGCATTTACTTTCCGACTACCACTTCGTAGTAGGGGGAGCTTACGCTAACGAAGTAAGCTACATAGGAAGGGCAAATTTTGAAGGTCGTGTCCAAACTGCCAGGGTTTACCCGGGGAAAAGCCAATACAAAGGCCTACACGTTTGCAACAACGCAGGAGCACCACAGATCTTTCAGTCTTTCGAACTGCTGGTCATACCAAGAGATTGATCCTTTTTATTTCAGAACAAACCTTGACATTTTTTCATAAAGTGTTTTGTTTCTGTATTCTGTAAAATAAAGTTTTTTTTTACCAGTTACTAACAGATTAAGTATTCTTGGAAAATTGAGGAAGTCACACGCTGATTTAAGCAAATTGAAAACAATTTGGGCGAATCAAAATGGCAACTGTGGGCTGGAGACTATCGTTTCATCAAGTCGAAGGATGTTAATTTTTTTTTTAATAATCGAATTTCGAATAAAGTGATAAGTAAAGAGCGGATAGTCAGGCAAATGCCTTTTTTGCCTTTTTTCAAAGTTTTAGCAATTTATGCCTTTTTTGAAAATAAATGCCTTTTGTTGCTTTTTTGCCTTTTTTTTTGTGATTCGGTGAGTTTCGAATTTTTTATTCAAATGGAAACTTAGCAGTTACCAGAAAGGTATAATATGTTTTCTAGGAAGTGTGCTTTGACCGCAGCGAATATTTCCAGGTGGGTATTACCAGTTTCAATACGGGTTTAATCTTAACAGGAATAAATGACCAAACCTTTACATGAAAATTGTTTGATATCACGCACACAAGAGGGTAAGTTTTCATAAACAATAATTCAACCTTCCGAGAATTTGGAACAGGTCCTTGCTGCGGAGACCATAGCAACGGAGACGATTATTTCTCTTGAACATAAGATGTGATGTATAATATTCTCATACACTTTTTTTTAATTTCTTTAGTCTCTAACATACAAAATTATAACCGCACTCGAATTTTTGTCATAATTCGCCTTATGTTGGGAGAATTTGGACGAGATTTCTATAAACTGTTGTTTAAAAAAAAACGCATCGATCCGATATTTATTAATACTATTACAAAAATAAATTTAAAAAAGCAAAGTAAATTTGCGAAAATATTGTCTTTTGGGAAAGACAAAAATTATAACCGCACTTAGCGATAACAAAATTTATTCTAAGAAAACAACAAAACTAGCAACAAAAATGGAAACTAATAATCATACAGCCACCGTTGCGATTTATGATTTGAAAAATACGGTTTTGCATGCTTTGCACTAAATTATTTAAGATTTCATCTTCAACTTCTTCGTACGCTTGCAAAATGGCCGTTTTAAGCTCTTCAGCACTACGGTATTGCCTGTTTTCAGCATACACGCGACGTACTAGAATCCCCCACAGATTTTCAATAGGGTTAATATCTAGTGAGCACGCCGGCCATTGCAAAACATTAACATTACGCTCAGCTAACCAGTTCTTAGTACTTCGACTAGCATGAATCGGAGCGTTATCGTGGACAAAAGTCAGCACTCGATTAGGATTACGTTCCAGATATGGCATGAGAGAACGTTGTAGCACCAGCTGGTACTCCTCAGAGTTCATTTTATTTGTGGTGAACAGGATTTCAAGTTTGTCGAATCCGCAAAATGCGGCCCATGTCATTATGTTTCCGCCACTGAAGTTGCATTTCGAAAAAAATAGCTTTTCTTTCCTAATGTCGTGCCAATAATGCTTCCTGCCATCCGGACCATCAAGGTTCCATTTTTTTTTATCACTCCAGATTACCTAGAAATGAGTTAATAATTATTAAATCTAATCTATCTAAATCAATTGATTTAGCCTGTCATTGAAATGAAGCTTACATTTGACCAATTTCTGTTCAGATTTCGACGAGCAAAATCAAGCCGACGTTCCTTATGTAGGGCAGTAAGCGCTGGTGTACATTTCATCCTCATTAGTACAAGATGCGGATTTTTCTTTATAGCCCTAACAACAGTTTTCGAGGAAACGTTAAGGTGGAGAGCTCGTTTGATTTCGCTAGCCGACTTTGCTGAATTTGATGCTATTCGGCAGATGTGACGTTTATCTTGCGGTGACAGTTTAGTTGGACGTCCAGAACGTTTTGCTATGCCATAACCATGTGGATCGCGAAGATAATTTCGCACTACCGTTTCATCCCGACCCAGATATCGCGCAATTTGACGATTACTCCTTCCTTCTTCGTGTAAAGCCTCGATTTTACCCTTTTCTAACTCTGACAGCTTTCTACCACGCGGCATTTTGTTGGCAAATGTTTATTTACAGTATTCAAAGCTAACTTTAAAAGACTAGGCATAACTACTGATGATAAAACATGGAAAAGTTGACCGCGGTTATAGTTTTGTCCCACTGAAAAAAACACATTTTTCAAATTTTCTCTCCATTTTTATTTATTTTTGTAGTTATGTTTGTTAACGTTGGAATGATAAGCTCTCTTAAAAAACGTTTTCACCAAAAAAATTCCCAGCTAAATTCTCCCAACATAAGGCGAATTATGACAAGAATTGGAGTGCGGTTATAATTTTGTCCCGCACTGTATTTTATTTAACAAACTAGGTGATTTTAATTTTGATGTTATTATTTTTTTTTAATTTGTAATTCAAAAGCCTAATTTTTCAATATTTTAATCCGGACCTGGGCAGTTGGCCGTCTGAGGGGAATAAAACGATTTAAAACAGGATCTTCAGAACTTCGTTAATCCTCCTAATATTTGCGATAATCAAATCACTATTGCCATGCCATAAAAATCAATTTACTATAGTGCATTAGTAATTCACTCGTTGTAGTGCTTGTTTTACTTTCAGTTTAATTGGTGACTTTAACGCTGCAAGATGTCAGTGTGATTAAATACAAAATTGGGTAAAACTAGACAAGAATTTGTCAATAGACGAAAATTCTTTGTTTTGTAAAATTTGTTCGAAGCATGTCAGTACAAAATCCTTCTAATAAGTTTCTTTTTATACTGTATTTAATTGTTATTTGTAATTTTGTTCTTAATTTTTAGGTAAATGCTACTAAAAAGTATCACGTAACCCAACACATAACTAGTGGTATTCATTCAAAAAATGTAAAAAACAAGAACAGTCAACAGGTTCTTTTGAAAACGGCTTTGCAAGAATTAAAACCTGGTCCTTCAAAATCGACATTTTCATTGAAGTTATCTGAGGCTTTTATAGCTGCATCGATTCCTTTTAAAAAATTGAACAATCCGGTGTTACGAAAGTTTTTAGAATCTTCAACAAAAGAAATAATTCCGGACGAATCAAACTGCGGAAAAATTATTTAGATATTACTATCAATCTGTGAGTAGAAGTGATAACCATATTATATTTTTTTCTACTACATTTATTTATAAAATCAAGTTTTCTTACCAGATGAAAATTATGAAAATTATCTAAAATTGTCTAACTGGCATATTAGAAAATTGTAGTTGATTTTCATATACATATTTATTTAGTTGCAAGCACTAGATTCGATTAGGCTAGACATTGCAAACAATTATATTTGGGTCTCAATTGACGAAACTACGGACAGTAAGGGTCGCTACATTGCAAACATTGTTGTTTGTAAATTATCAGAACACGAAGCTGGAATTCCTCATTTATTGGCAAGTAAAGAGTTGGAAAAAACCAATCACAAAACGATTGCCAATTTCTTCGATGACTGCATGCGTAAATTAAACATTTTGAATATTACATACTGAAATTAGTAGATTCTTTTCCATTTGGAATCTTATATCCGAATGGGGTAAAAAAAAGACAAAATCCTCTTAATTTCCGATGCTGCACCTTACATGATAAAGGCAGCTCAAGTCATGCAAATTTTTTACGAAAAAATGATTGATTTATCTTACTTGCTTCGCACATTGTCTACATAGGGTATGTGAATTTATTCGAGAAGAATTTGTTGTGGTCAACAAATTAATTTCTTCCACAAAAAAGGTATTTTTCAGAAGTAACTTTATATTTTTTTTTGTTTAGATTATTTTTTTAAGGTTTTTTTTTTAAAGTTTCATTACGCGCAGCTTTATATAAAGAAATGTAAGCGTGGGTCGAGGGGGTGAAAGATGAAGTTCTTCCCGATCAACCCTTCTTACTGGGGTAGCGGACTTTTAATAATAAAAATTTTACAATAATTATATGTTCCTACCTTGATAGGGAAATTAGGAGCTACAGCAGCAGAGAACTCTTCTTTTAAGGGATTTCTGATTACTTCCCTCTCCGAGGAGAGATTCTGGGCCAACGGGGTTTATTCTTCTACACTACCACTTACACACCCTGTAGGATTTTATTTTAATTCCCCACTAATGAATAATAATAATAAAAAACAAAGATTTTAAACGAATGTTCCAAGAGAGGAAATTTAACCACTCCCAAGAAGGGCTTGATGAACATTAATTGTTGATTTTGAAAATCCCCCTACTTCCACGGGACCGTTTTGTTTTGGTTAGATAAGAAATATCCTCCTGAGAAGTGCTGCCCTCTCGTAGAATTGTTCGTTCAACTTTGGTTTATGAGCAAATTTTGGGCACCGTGGTGTTTTGAGTTGTCTAACGTCCGGGTACAATTTAGCCCGATTTTAGTTGTTCCTTATCTCTACGAGGGTCACCTCTTTCCCACGCATGAAACTCTACCGGCGATAAATTTGTTTATCTCAACGTTATCTGCTGGCACTTAAGGGGATGTTTAGGCTAACTCGCCTGGAACTTGTTTACTTTAAGATTAAATTGAAATTCTTTTAGATACATCTGAAGGAAATGCATTAATTTGATTGAATTATTATTTTTTTAATTTTAAAAATTTTCCGGGTGCTTACAGAAAAGCTCCCCAACACTCCGCTACCTCCAGAACCTGTTATAACAAGATGGGGTTCTTGAATTTCTGCATGCTTATTTTACGCTGTTCATTTTGACGAAATCAAAGAGGTATTTACTTATTTAACAATTGCCACTTACAAACTAGTTTAATTTTATATATTAAATTTAAGGTGGTCGATAGTTTTGAAACATCGTCAGCTCTGTCAATAGCCAAATCACAAGCTGACTTTAAAGACCCTGCGGTACAAAGAGGCTTAATTTTCATCAAGACTCACTTTTCCAATATACCAGAAACGATTACTTGTTTAGAAAAAAATGGTCTAAGTTTATACGACTCTTTGAAATTATTTCATACGGTGGACACATTAATTAAAAAAGTTCCCGAAAGCGTAGGCCAAAGCTGAAAAGTTTCTAAACACAAAACAAAAAAATCCTGGCTACAAAATTATTGCAGAAGTAGCCAAACTCCATGAGGGTGGCGTTGCGGAGGACGTTAAATTAACAATCGATGAAATATCTATGTTAAAATATGCTCCAGTAACATCTTGTGACGTGGAAAGGTCTTTTTCGCAATACAAAAATATTTTGTCGATAAAAGACAAAATTTGTTACCGGAGAATATTGAAAAATATTTAGTCATCTCCTGGTGGTCAAACAAAAATAGAATTTAATGCTAAGTACTTTTTTAAATAAATTGAAATTTTAAAGTTTCCTGCCTTTGTTATTTTCAGTGTCCTTTGTGTTAAAATTTGTTGTCTTTTTTCCCAAAATTCGTTACCTTTTCTCCTATTTTTTGTGCATTTTTTGCGTTTTATTTTTGCCTTTCAGTATTGTACAGCGTGAACGAGAAATCATCGGCAATTACCTACTGGATTGAGTGTTGAATGTTATTTATCACTCGAATTATAACTGATGGCCAAATAATTCCGGTTATTGCAATAACCGGATACGGGTTATTTTTCACCCGAGTGATCCCAACACTATCGCCAAATTTTTTTTATGCATTCGTATGTATTTTTAACCCGCCATGATCCCTCTTATCGTATCTAACATAATTAACAAATTACAACGACTTCTCGAAATTAAAAAATACACATTACAATTTCAAAATGATTAACCACCACAAACGTACAAATAGCAGAAGACATTTAAGTGGTTCAGTTTACTTCAAAACGTTGAGGGTCGTATTTCTTTCGGCGCTAATTTCATCATGCCTGGCAAATTTAGATGGTGAGGAATCAACTTTTAAATACATTATTTTTTTAATCTTGCAGTATTTCAGAGTGTAATTCGCCTCACCAAAAAATGAACCAACCGGGTAAGTCTTCACTCGTTTCAATTTTCAGCAACCTGAAAAACGATAGGTTTTCAGATTATTACTGGAGAGATTATTTTGGTGTCGTACCAGAAGATGCGGTTGAAGGTGGCTACAACACCACCGGAAACATCTCGTACATCGGGCAAACTCATGACCCGAAAACACACCTTGGGATTTTCTCAGGGGATGTTTATCCCGGAAAGGCAGAGATCAGGGCATGTATTGGGCGTTTAGTTACCGACAGCACTTACGTTAAGGTATTTTCATTTATTTATTTATTTATTTTATTAATGATACTGATTATGTAAATATGTACATATCACACATCATTTTTTTTAAATATACCTATGCCGATCGAGCGATCGATAATAAGAAGAATTTTTATCTGGCTACCTCCTTTTAGTTTCGTGAAACAGCTTTGCCTCTCACACTCGGAAAGTGACATTATATTCTTAAGCACTATACAAGGTGACTGACAAATGTTCAAAAAAAAAGAACTCGTGAAAGAATGGATGTCATAGATTAAGGGAAAAAAGTTTAAAAAACTCTCTTGGTCTACCTTATATTGTGGTCTTTATTTCTCCGTTCTTTAATCTTTCCTGAATGCTTCATGCTCGTTCCTTCTGGTGCTTACCTGTTTTATTAAATTACTTGAAGTTTTAAACTCGCCCGCACCCCATTAGTTACTTCTTCTCGGTAGAGTATTTGCATTACGTTTCTACATCAATTTTATTTTATTTTCTTCTGTGCCTTTTTATCATATTTGAAGTTCTTGGTGAAAATTGGGCTTCCTCTTTTCCTCCTTTCTTTTTTATAAAACTGTCACATTCACAGTAATCTTCTCCTCATACTACTTACATTCGATGTTTCTGCCAAAAATTTATTTTTTTTCTTTTGCTGTGTCTTCTGTCACCTTTGAGTTATTGGTGAAAATTGGGCTTACTTGTCCTCCTTCATTCCCCCTTTCCTCTGTTGCTTTTCTCTATTATTTTCTAACACCTTTGAAGTTATGAGGCTTACATCTTTTCCTTCATTCCCCCTTTTCTTTTTACTTTATATTGTTACGTAAATAGTAACCTTATTTTTCTAGATTCTATGCAGTCAACATAAGGGTAAATTCGAGTGGAAAACCACCACAGCAGGCGAAATGCATTTACTTACCGACTACTATTTCGTAAGAGGGGGAGCTTACGCCAACGAAGTGACTTACATCGGAAGAATAAATTTTGAAGATCGAGTCCAAACTGGCAGGATTTTTCCCAGCAAGAGCCAGTACAAAGGCATGCACGTTTGTGATAATGCAGGAGCAGCGCAAATCTTTCAATCTTTTGAACTCCTGGTTTTACCAAGATGATTCTCAACCTTGGCGTTTTGTCACAAAGTGTTTTGTTTTTGTATATTATAAAATAAACGTTTTAACTTACAGATTCTTGAATTATTGAAGAATTCACACACTGATTTAAACAAGTTATAAACAACTGGTAACTTGTAAACCGTTAACTTTAAAAGGCAGTGACTTGTATGGGTTTTATCACACGGATCGCCATGTGTTTTCAAAGCGATGTGAACGTAAATATTCAGCACCTATCCAAATAAAGAAATAAAATCCCATCATCACACCAGAAACCTATAAATACCAGTGCATGTCCCTTTTTAAAGCAACTTCAAAATGTTGAGCCTTCTGATTTTAACAGCCGTGCTCTCGAGCGCTGCAACTTTAGATGGTGGGTGAGGAAGTCTCAATTTGATTTTTATTTTTTTAATCACGCCCTCTTTCAGAGTGCATTGCGCCCGGCCAAAAAATCAACCAACCTGGTAAGTTCAGTCCCCAAGACCCCCACGTCGCTAAACCTCAATTGGACTTTCAGATTATTACTGGAGGGATTATTTGGGTGTCGTTCCAGAAGATGCGATTGAAGGTGGCTACAGCGCCACCGGAAACATCTCCTACATCGGGCAAACCCATGACCCGAAAACACACATTGGGTCTTTCTCAGGGGATGTTTATCCCGGAAAGGCAGAGATCAGGGCATGTATTGGGCGTTTAGTTACCGACAGCACTTACGTTAAGGTATTTTCATTTATTTATTTATTTTATTAATGATACTGATTATGTAAATATGTACATATCACACATCATTTTTTTTAAATATACCTATGCCGATCGAGCGATCGATAATAAGAAGAATTTTTATCTAGCTACCTCCTTTTTGTTTCGTGAAACAGTTTTACCTCTCACAGTCGGATAGTGACATTATATTCTTAAACACTATACAAGGTGACTGACAATTGTTCAAAAGAAAAAAAGAACGCGTAAAAGAATGGATGTCATAGATTAAGGGAAAAATGTTTAAAAAAACTTCCTTCTAAAACAGTTTACAATTAATTAAAAATTTACCCCCAAAATCAAGCAGCGGGACTGCGTACGAAATACGACGCCACGTTCTGTAAATACGGCACTATAAAGCTTTTTGACTACTCGCTTGCATACAATACGACCTTGATACACATCTCAATTCATTTTTTTACACGTTTAACACCCTGGTAACGGAAGTCTGAGAGTTTTTGCTTTTACACGACGTAATTATTAATAATTTCTAAAATAACGGGAATTGTGTATGAAAGAAGGATAACAAATTCGCAAGTAATTGTTGTAGATTATTTACTAGAACGGAATGTACCAGATGCTTCACCCAAAAAGGAATCGCAAGGATTTAAATTTGGTGATCGTGGGGGTCAATGCACGACACGTAACATTTGAGGGTGCGGCTATGTATTGTTAGATCTTTGTTTATAAGTGTCAGACAAAGCTAACGCTCAGCGAGTATGTCCAGCTCCTCCCAATTTCACTTGCAACAGTTGTCGCCGTCGGAGACGTAATGACACTTTTGAGTTGCTTTAAACTTCGCTACTATTATACGTGCAATTTTTGATCAAATCGCGTACGTGAATGCATATCACAGATTACGAGGAGAAGTAAATTGCTGGGGTTGTGGTTGTTTGTGAAACGATTTATTAGACCTGAAATTCATCGCCCAGTTCTTTTTTATTTATTAGACTATAAAAATTTGATTATGTACAGCTGTTCTAAATGGTACTATGTATAAAATAAATTTTAAACAACGAATTATATTCAAAAACTTATTGACTAATTAAAATTGGGAAGATATCTACAAAGAAAATAACGTAATCAGTTAATTTAACGTGTTTATGAACACTTTCCTTTTTCATTTCAATGACGCGTTTCCTTTGTTGCCACAAAGATCTAAAACTACAACCAATTCCTGTCCTTGGATCAATGAAAAAATAAAAGAACTTCATAAGATGTGTGTTGTTATGTATAAATTAAATAAACTCTCACATTCAGACTGGTGATGTGCGCAATTTTTAATCAAATCGCTTACGTGAACGAATGAACAAATTACGGAATTTAATTCAATGCCGAACAAATTATTCAAAGTAAAAATAACGCTTACGGTGGAACGAGGAGCAATTTACAATCAGCGCGTCAAAAACACAGGAAAGGGACTTGCAAACGCATCTTGAATTTGTTAAACTTTTAATAGATTTGCGTTAATAATAATTCGTCACACACAAAACGGAATTATCATAATCAACAGATTACGAAAGCGTTTACTGATGATAATGTTTTTTATTGTGGTTGTCAAAAGTTTATGTATGGAATAATCTGCTTCAGGTAATTTGCATGCATTTGTCAAATAAATATTTTGTAGTTCGTATTTCACGGCGTCGGCCGTTGATTTAAAAAGAAAGTTGACGTGAATTCCACTTAAACGTTAAGCTCACGATCGAAGCCAAGCTGTTGTACCATAAAACTTTTATGAGGGTTTTTATTACATTCATCTGCTCCTCTATTTTTCAAACCAGAGGTGCCTCGTCCTTTTGGAGCTAATTTAATTATTAATTATTGATTAATTGATTATTTCTTGAAAGCGAAAATACAAAAACTTTTTTAACATTTTCCCATACTCTATGGCATCGCTTCTTTTTGTGGTTCTTGTTCGACGAAACCATTGTTAGTCACCCTGTATACAATGTTTAATAAATAAATCGATTTCTAATCAACAGTAACCTCCCCGATTTTTCACGGGAATTTCATTAGTTTGTTCGTTGATCTATCTTATATTGTCGTCTTTATTTCTCCGTTCTTTGATCTTTCCTGAATGCTTCACGCTCTGTCCCTTCATTATCTGTTGTACCTTCTAGTGTTTACCTTCTTCAGTAGCAGCAATTTTAATTTTTTTAATTTCCTTTCATTCTTCGTTAATTAAATTTATTTGATTGTGATAAAATATCTTGCTATCCGCTTCGTTATACAGGGTGATACAAAATCACGTTATAATGTTTTCGGAATTAATAAGGTCAGGTTTTTTATATAAATAAATAAATTGGAAAATGTATTTGCCTTCAGTTAATATAAACACTATTAAGGATAATCCTTTACATTTTATATAAATTTCTTTCTAAATATAAAGATAAATAATAAGGGAGTTATAAAAAGAGAGACGAAAAATCTTAGTTTTCCTTTAATAACTTCTAAATCATTTAAAATATATATGAAAGAAAAAATGAGGTACAGGTTTTCTAGGTCTAGATCTCCAGATTGAGTTTACAAGAGGGGAAAAATTATTTTTAATTTTCCAAACAAATCAAGAAATCCAAAGCACCAAAGCAGGAACTACAATGGAGACTGAAAGGAAGGGTGGTTTAATCAAATAGTTTAAAATGTTGTTGTCTTTTTTCTTCTTCTATTTTAAGGACGCACTGAATTAATGTTGAAGTTTTCATTACAGATGTTTTCGTAAGAAATCAAATGCATATCTATGGCATTTCTTTCTTTGAAAAGGTTTTTCCCTCTTGGGAAATATAGTGTATACGTAACCAAAGCGTTTTCAAAAAGTCCACATTTAATAATAATGTAGTAATAATAACTAAGTATAAAATAAAATTCAAAATAATCTAGTTTCAGTCATTATGGGATCAAGGATAAAACCTAAGGTCATTCGCTCTCTAGTTATAATTTACTTAGGTATTACCAAAATTCTTACAAGCGTCACTTTGAATCACCCTATATATCACTAGTACTCTCCCTGACTTCCAATTAATTTTTTTTACTGGCGTTTCCTACCTGTTTTATTAAATTACTTGATGTTTTAAGCTCGCCCGCACCCCATTAGTTACTTCTTCTCGTTAGACTACCTGCATTACGTTTCTATATCAATTTTATTTTATTTTCTTCTGTGCCTTTCTATCATATTTGTTCTTGGTGAAAATTGGGCTTCCTCTTCTCCTCCTTTCTTTTCTATAAAATTGTCACATTCACATTAACTCTCTCCTTATACTACTTACATTTGATGTTTTTGCCAAAAATTTAATTTTTTTCTTTTGCTGTGTCGTCTTCTGTCACCTTTGAAGTTATTGGTGAAAATTGGGCTTACTTTTCCTCCTTCATTCCTCCTTTCCTCTTTTGAAACTATTTAGCTTACTTCTTTTCTTTCATTCCCCCTTTCCTTTCTACTTTATACTATTACGTTAATAGTAACCTTATTTCTCTAGATTCTTTGCAGTAAACACAAGGATAAATTCGAGTGGAAAGCCACCACAACAGACGAAATGCATTTACTTACCGACTACTATTTCGTAAGAGGGGGAGCTTACGCCAACGACGTGACCTACATCGGAAGAATAAATTTTGAAGATCGAGTCCAAACTGGCAGGGTTTTCCCCGGCAAGAGCCAGTACAAAGGCATGCGCGTTTGTAATAATGCAGGAGCAGTGCAAATCTTTCAATCTTTTGAACTCCTGGTTTTACCAAGATGATTCCCAACCTTAGCGTTTTGTCACAAAGTGTTTTGTTTTTGTATATTATAAAATAAACGTTTTAACTTACAGATTCTTGAATTATTGAAGAATTCACACACTGATTTAAACAACAAGTTATAAACAACTGGTAACTTGTAAACCGTTGGCTTTAAAAGGCAATGACTTGTATGGGTTTTATCACACGGATCGCCATGTGTTTTCAAAGCAATGTGAACGTAAATATTCAGCACCTATCCAAATAAAGAAATAAAATCCCATCATCATACCAGAAGCGTATAAATATCAGTGCACGTCCCTTTTTTAAACTACTTCAAAATGTTGGGCCTTCTGATTTTAACAGCCGTGCTTTCGAGCGCTGCAACTTTAGATGGTGGGTGAGCAAGTCTCAAGTTGATTTTTATTTTTTTAATCACGCCTTCTTTCAGAGTGCATTGCGCCCGGCCAAAAAATCAACCAACCTGGTAAGTTCTGTCCCCAAGACTCCCACTTCGCTAAACCTCAATTGGACTTTCAGATTATTACTGGAGGGATTATTTGGGTGTCATTCCAGAAGATGCGATTGAAGGTGGCTACAGCGCCACCGGAAACGTCTCCTACATCGGGCAAACTCATGACCAACAAGCATATGGGATTTTCTCGGGGGACATTTATCCCGGAAAGAAAGAGTTAAGGTAATCATTTATTGATTTCTTTATATTTTTTTTTTTATTATTGGGGTTACGCAAAACTATTACATTTATTTCACGAGGTATTCGTGATGGGTGGTATCCCATTTGCATTCTATTTTGCATTTTTAAACAATTTTTTTTTATTAATCGTAGTAGAATTGTGTTTAAAAAACTATAACCTAAAGTTCCTTCAAAAATCAAAGGTGACATGTCGATCGTGTTTTGTTTCTCTCATTTTTCTATCATATTTTATTTGATTATTTGATATTTCATTTGCATTCTATTTTGAACTTTTGAATAAAAAATATAAATACAAATACAAAAGGCGCCCATCAAATGCAAGAAAAAGAACAGTCGACAAAAAAAAAACCAAAGGAGAAACAGAAAACTTGAAAATACTGGCAAATAAGTTGATAAAAAGACAAAAGAAGATCGACGATCGGCGGGGTAAAAACCAAACAAAAAATCAGACAACGCCAGGAGAACAAATGAAACACGAATAATTAACACAGTAAAAAGAAAATACAAAATAAAGAAAAAAAAAGTAGAAGGTGAATAAAAACAAAAGAAGACTCACAATTCTCCTGTTTATCGATCAAGAGTCGTCTCAGGAAAACGAGAGAACAAGCTATAAAAAGCGTCCATTAAAAACGGAAAAAAAATAATTCAACAAGAAGAGAAAGAAAATCGAAAAGCAAAAGAAGGTCGATGATTTTCCGGTGGAGTGCCAAAAAACAAAAAAAAAACTCACGGGAAGCAAGAAGCGCAAATGAAACAGGAACAATGAATTCGATAAGAAGAAAAAGAAACAAAGAATAAATCAAATAAAGAACAATAATATGCAAAGTTCAATTGGTATAAAAGAATGAAAACGAAAACATAATTCGATAAGAGGAATCAACAGAGAACAGAAAGAGATATCATGAAAATACTGAAGAAAAAACAAAAGAAGATCGACGCGCAAAAAAATTAAGAAAAAAAACTTAGCGTAAGCAACAAGTACAAATGAAGTAGAAACGAAATACTATAAAAGTAATAACCAAAGAAAACTCAAGTGAAGAACAATAAAACGCAAAGAAGATGAATACAATACAAAAGACGATTGACACTTTAAAAATTCAAAATTAACAAGAAGAAACAAATGTTAACTGGTAACAGCAACATAAAAATGCTGAAGAATAAAGTGATCGAAGAAGAAAAGAGATTGACCATTTTCCGATAGCAATCTGAGAAAACAAGAACGCAAACGAAACACAATCATGCAATTCGATGAAAAGAAAAAAAAAACACAGAAACAAAAGAAAATCAAATGAAGATCGGTCAAATGCAAAAGAAAAGATGAAGATAATTTAAAAGAAAATTCATATTTTCGCTATCTGTCTAAAAATTTAAAAAAAAATGACGAGAAAGGAAGAGAAACGGAAATAAAATAGGAAACTATAATTCGACAAAACGAAACAAAAGAGGACGTGTAAATACCGAAGAATTAGGTGACCGAAAAACAAAAGAAGATCAATGATTTTTCGATAAACAATAATGGACTGTACATACAAAGCGTTGCAGTGATACAGCAAATGAATTCAACTAAAAGAAAAAAGAAAAGAAAACCCAAACAAACATCACGAAAAATTAATTCGATAAAAAAACAAAAGAGAATGAAACGAACAACAACAAAACACTAAAAACGAGATGAAAAACAAAAGAAGATCGACGGAGTATTTGAAAATCACGAAACTACCGAAAGAAACAGAAACTGGAAGAAAGGGCCAATCTAACATTAAAAATTAAGCCGACAAAGACAAAGAAAACTAAAATAAACAATTCAAAGTAAAAAAATAAATAAATAAAAGCTCGATGATTCAGGCAGAAAACAAAAGAAGAAGCATCCTAAAAGGAAAACAAATGAGAAAACTAAACGAAACAAAAAATAGTTGATCTCTTAAATTTTTAACGTTCCACCTAAGTATCGTCGATATTCTTTTGTTTTTAGTAAGTACATTTTATTCTTGTTTCGAGTTTTCATTTGTTTTTCTAACCTACCCATATTCTTTTGTTTTCTACTGGTCACTTGATTTTCAAACCATTCAAAGCAAAAGAAACGTCGATTTTCACTTATTTATTTTAGCTCTTTTTATGCTTGCAGTTTTCTTCCGTATTTCAATTTTTTTTTGTATACGTGTCATTACATGTATATACGCGTTATTACATGAAGTTAAAAGAGATGCAAAACTGTTACATTAAAAGTAACCTTCTCCTTAAATTACTTATTACATTCGGTATATTTGCCTTTCTTCTTTTAATTTCTATCATCATTGAAGTTGGGGAAAATTCGGATTACTTCTTTCCTCCTTTCTATTTATTTTTTTTTTATATTATAGAAATCTTTTTCTCTAGATTCTTTGCAGTAAACATTAGGAGAAATTCGAATGGAAGACCACCACACTAGGGGAAATGCATTTACTTTCCGACTACCACTTCGTAGTAGGGGGAGCTTACACCAACGAAGTGAGCTACATAGGAAGGGCAAATTTTGAAGGTCGTGTCCAAACTGCCAGGGCTTACCAAGCCAAAAGGTACCAGGGTCTACACGTTTGCGATAAGACAGGAGTAACGCAGGAGACAGTCGTTTGAACTGCTGGTCATACCAAGATAGTGATTTATTTATTTCATAACCAGCCTTGGCATTTATTTTTTCACAGAGTGTTTTGTGTATTATAAAATAAAATTTCTTTTATCAGTTACTAATGTATTAAGAATCTTGATTTAAACAAATTGTAAACCGTTTACTTTAAAAGACAATGACTTGTGTGGGTTTGATTCCACGGACAGCCATCTGTTTTCAAAGCGTTGTGAACGTAAACATTCAGCACTTATCAAAATAAAGAAATAAAATCCCATCATCACACCAGAAGCCTATAAATAGCAGTGCACGTCCCTTTTTAAAACTACTTCAAAATGTTGGGCCTTCTGATTTTAACAGCCGTGCTCTCGAGCGCTGCAACTTTAGATGGTGATTGAGTAAGTCTCAGTTTGATTTTTATTTTTTTAATCACGCCCTCTTTCAGAGTGCATTTCGCCCGGCCAAAAAACCAACCAACCTGGTAAGTCCAGTCCCCAAGACCCCCACATCACTAAATCCCACAATTGGGCTTTCAGATTATTACTGGAGGGAGTATTTGGGTGTCGTTCCGGAAGACGCAGTGACAGGTGGATACAGCCCAACCGGAAACGTGACGTACATTGGACAAACGCACGACCCGAAAGCGAACTATGGGGTTTTTCCAGGAGACATTTACGCCGGAAGGAAAGAGATTAGGGCGTGTATTGGACGTCTAGTCATAGACAGCACATACGTTAAGGTAAATTAATAATAATAATACATTGTACCTCAGTATAGGGATGTGGAGGTTGCATGTCTCGTCAGATGTTTAATGACATATCGGATGAAGCTCCAAACTCCTTCAGAATGATGTTATTAGGGCTTTCTGCTTTGCACTATTTTTAATAACTCCTTAACACCTGTATTGGGTATGGAAAGGGTCTTTAATGGATTAATTTTTCCATAGTATTTAATGAATTGTTTAACGACAAGTTTGATCAGATTTTGAACCTCTTTCAAAGGGATTTTGAAAAGTATTTTAAATAAATGAATGTCTTAAGCGAGATGAAAAGTTCGCTGGTATGTTTGATGAATTGTTTGAGTACATGTTTGACAAACGGTTATAAGACGAGTTTGCTTTCTTTTGTAGATTCTCTGCAGTCCATACAAGGAGCGCTTCCAATGGAAAAGCACCACGACAGATGAAATGCACTTGCTCGCCGACTACCACTTAGTAATCGGCGGGGCGTACGTCAACGAGGTGAGCTACATCGGACGAGTCAACTTCGAAGGTCGAGTTCTAACCTCCGCGGTTTACCCAGGCCAAAGCAAACACAGAGGTATATACATTTGCACGTCCTCCGGAGAAGTAAAAGACTTGTATTCTTTTGAACTGTTGGTATTACCACGATGAGTCTAAATTAAAACAAATCAAATTACTTAGGGGCGTATGCCTCGTACATGTCATTCCAGAAATTGTAAGCATCTTCGTCAGGGTTTGCGCGCATGGCCATCCCATTGGTTCCAATATCCAGGTAATCGAAGCTTCCTCCCGTCACCGGCGTCCATTTAACATCGACCAAATCAGGAGTGGGATCACCGAACTTGGCGAAATCAGTCCAGAGCTTCACCATTCGCTCAACGCACTTCTCCTCAACACTACCCTTTTCTATACTTCCGGCCATGCTAAAATTGAATAAATAAGGCAAGTCTTCCACGTGGCTTGCCCCTAAAATATTAAAACAATCAAGCGCAAGCACACGCATTTCATCCACACACCTTCATACGTAGCAGTTTCGTTGTTCAGCATTTTGAAAATATTCAGCTTAGTCTGCGCGGAAAACTTGTATAAATACACGGGTTTCCCCAAATTCTTCACGTGCTCTTGAACAGCCCTCAACGCCGAGTAAACGAAGTACACGTCCGAAAGTAATTTCGTATTATCCAACTTGTCTTTGGTATCATCAGGCGTTTTTCCCCCAAAATAAAACTCCCTCAATTTTTTTACGACGTCGCATCTTGCCGTGGGGTTTCCCCTAATGTTCAAGTCGATGGGGACCATCTCGTCCAACTTGATTTGAATGCGGCCAGTTTTCGAAACGACATGGGGCATTATATAGAATAAGATGCCCTCCAAACTCGTGTAACCCGTTACGATAGGGACGTGATTGTAATTGCCTGATCTGATGATGTTGATTGGAAGGTCGGGTAGAAACGCAGGTTCGTTGGTTTGTTCCTCAACGACCGGACTGGCGTGGAATCGATCGTAAATTCTCGGCACCTTTAAAAATCCTCCGTTTTCATCATTTAAATATTATAATATTATCTACTTTACCCACCGAAAATATCTTCTCTTGGTATTCGAAAATCTTCTCGGTCGGAATATCCTTCAGTTGATTCAAAATTGCTTTTACTTCGCCTTCTTTGATCCCTGCGGCTTGGGCCAGGAGATTTCCCGTGCCCAAAACGCCGTAGTTCCAAGGACTTATGGCCGTTCCGCTTTGGAAAATTGCTCTGTGGAAAAGGCCTGTGGAAAAAACAGTTTGATTGCGTGGGGGTTGGGGGCAGGGAGTGAATTTACCTGTGGACATAGGTGATAAAACGTGGTAGTGTACGCTGGCTCCCCCCGCGCTTTGGCCGAAAATTGTGACGCTGTTGGGGTTTCCCCCGAAATCCTTGATGTTCTCCTTCACCCATCTTAATGCCTGGACTTGGTCTTTAAGGCCTGCGTTTCCCGGAACTCCGGAAGTTTGATCTTCAAAGCTTAAAAAGCCTGTAAGTTAAAATTTTTTAGTCAAGCCTTGTTATTTTTATTTTATTTTAATTTGTTTTTTAATTAAATAGCTTTTCTTTTTAATCTTTGTGATACTTTTAAAAGAGTGTGTTGTCGTTTTTTTATTTATGTTTCGTTCACGTATCGATGCTCTTCAGAATATTCTTTTTAAATTTTGTTAAGGAAGTATCTATTAATCAAAATTAAGCGAAAAAAAAAACATTTTTGTTGCATTATTACTGACGAATTCCGTATCCGTTTAAAAAACAACTAATTACGAGAAATAAACAATTTGTAACGTAAATCGAAGAATGAAATTTCTTGAGTCACACGTTTAAAGTAATTTAAACTAACTACCCCCCTGCAAGTGAAAATAATTAATAATTGGACAGGAAATAATAAATTTGGTTCCCAGAATTACTTCGTCAAACTCTATAAGGAAATTATTTGTATTGTATAATATCTGTTGCTCAATTGCACTGAGTGATTGCTTTTTTCGCATTTTTATTTGTTGCTATCATACGCTTTTTGTATTATTATTATTATTCCAATTTTTAAATACAATATTTTCTTACTAATATGTGAATCATATTTTAATTCACCCTGAATCCTTTTCTAAAACAATCCTCATTTATTTAATTTTTTTCTTCTACTTTGTTTATTAGCTTAACACTGAACCTATTATATTATCCAAAAGTATTTAATATATCTTTTTTATACTTTTTAATATATCTTTTTTTATACATTTTTTTCTTAATTTTAGTCAAGACATTCTCTAATTTTTTTTTAATTTAGTCAGCATTACACAGAGTGAACAAAAATCGTCGATTATCATTGAATTAAGTTCCCTCTGAGTGAATAGAATAGAGATTTAGAGAATTTAGAGAATTTAAATAGAATAGAGAGAATTGAGAAGATTTCCACCGTGAGAATAAAAACGATTTGAAAAATTTGTTCTTCTTAATCTACTAATTCTGCAGCAATTTCTGACGGGGAGGAGGGAGGGATTCATCATATCATCATGGTATCAGATTGGTAGTTGGGGGTGAATTAAGTAATTTTAATTTAGACAGGTTTTCACCTTTCGAATTTTAATTGCCTAGACAAAACGTGCACGAAACTTCAAACTTTAAAATGAAGAAAGAAACTCGCGCTCTTTGATGCAAAAATATAAATAAATATAAAAAAAAAAAAATACAATCGAATTGGTAAAGTAGTTGATTAGGAACCGACTGAAATGCTTCCAACGATTAAAAGTAAAAAAAAAACGGGAAACAAAAACCGAAAACAAATGTCTATTCTCGTGGCTTCCGTTAAAAAGAAAAAGAAACAAAAGTCGATCGAATTAGTGAACTGGTTGCTTTCGAAAATGAGAAGGACCAACGAACGTTTTAAATACTTTCGACACCAGAAGTAAAAGAAACGAAACGGAAACAAAATACAAACGAAAAACAAAAGCGTGCCCTCTGTTGCAAAACAAAAACAAAATAAAAAACAAACGATTTAATGAAATCGCTTTGTTACAAAACAAAACACAAACGATTTAACAAAATCATTACTCTAGAAAGAGAAAGACGGAATACTTTTAACAATCGATAGTAAAAGAAACAGAATAAAAAACAAAACGTTAACCGTAAACGAATATTCTTGTGCTTTCGGTTGAAAAGAAAAGTAAAACAAACGACGACCGAATTAGAATAATGAGAAAAGACGAACGCTTTAAGTGCTTTCGACAATCAAAAGTAAGAGAAACGAAACGGAGATAAAATACAACCAAAAAACAAAGACGTACTCTGTTGCTAAAAAACAAAACAAAAAACAAACGATTTAATAAAATCGTTCTGTTGCAAAACAAAACACAAACGATTTAACAAAATTGTTGCTCTAGAAAGAGAAAGACGAAGTAAAACAATGAGAAACAAAAACAAAACTTTAACCGTCAACAAATATTCCCGTGCTTTCTGTTGAAAAGAAAAACAAAACAAAAGACGATCGAATTAATGAATTGGTTGCTCTCCAGAATAATGAGAAAAGACCAACAAATCTAAGTGCTTTCGACAACCAGAAGTAAGAGAATCGAAACAGAAACAAAATACAAACAAAAACCAAGCACATACTCTCTGTTGCGAAACAAAACCAAAACAAAAAATAAACGATTTAATAAAAATCTGTTGCAAAACAAAAGACAAACGATTTAACAAAATCGGTACTCTAGAAAGAGAAAGACGAAATACTTTTAACAATCGATAGTAAAAGAAACAAAATAAAATATGAGAAACAAAAACAAAACGTTAACCGTAAACAAATATTCTCGTACTCTCTGTTGAAAAGAAAAGCAAAACAAAAAACGATCGAATTAGTGAATTGGTTGCTCTCTAGAATAGAATAATAAGAAAAGACGAACGTTTTAAGTGCTTCCGACAACCAGAAGTAAAAGAAACGAAACGGAAACAAAATACAAACGAAAAACAAACACGTGCTCTCTGTTGCAAAACAAAAACAAAGCAAAAAACAAACGATTTAATAAAATAGCTCTGTTGCAAAACAAGAGATAAACTGTTTAACAAAATCGTTGCTCTAAAAAGAGGATACTTTTAACAATCGGTAATAAAAGAAACAAAACAAAAGATAAGAAACAAAAACAAAACGTTAACCGTAAACGTGCTTTTTGTTGAAAAGAAAAGCAAAACAAAAGACGATCGAATTGGTTGCTTTCTAGAATAATGAGAAAAGACGAACATTTTAAGTGTTTTCTACAACCAGAAGTAAGAGAATCGAAACAGAAACAAAATACAAACGAGAAACAAACACGTACTCTCTGTTGCAAAACAAAAGCAAAACAAAAAACAAACGATTTAGTAAAATCGCTCTGTTGCAAAACAAGACACAAATTATTTAACAAAATCATTGCTCTAGAAAGAGAAAGACGGAATACTTTTAACAATCGAAAGTAAAAGAGAAACAATAAAAGATGAGAAACAAAAACAAAACCGTAAACAAATATTCTTGTGTGCTCTATTGAAAAGAAAAACAAAACAAAAGACGAGTGTTTTAAGTGCTTTTGACAATCAAAAGTAAAAGAAACGAAACGGAAACAAAATACAAACGAAAAGCTAACATGTGCTCTCTGTTGCAAAAAAAGAAATAAACAAAAAACAAACGATTATGGTCGCGCGGGAAAGAGAAAGGCGGGATAGTTTTAACAATCAGAAGCAAAATGAAAACAAACTCGAGCTCTCCGTTGCAAAACAAAAAACAAACGATTTAACAAAATCGCCCTGTTGCAAAACAAAAGACAAACGATTTAATAAAATCGTTGCTTTAGAAAGAGAAAGTTGGAATACTTTTAACAATCGATAGTAAAAGAAACAAAACAAAAGATGAGAAACCAAAACAAAACGTTAACCGTAAACGAACATTCTCGTGCTTTCAAAAACAAAACAAAAAACAAAAGACGAACGAATTAGTGAATGGGTTGCTCTCTAGAATGCGAAAGACGAACGTGTTAAATGCTTTCGACAACCAGAAGTAAAAGTATCGAAACGGAAACGAAATAAAAACTCGTGCTCTCTGTTGCAAAACAAAAGACAAACGATTGCTTTTTTTGGCTACTCAATGTTATACAGGATGAACCAAAACTCACTGGCAACTGTGGGACTGAGACCATATCAAATCATTTAAAGAAATTTTAATTCTACATCCAATGACATTGTCAGTTTTTAACAGTCTTCATTTATTTTTGAGCTAATTAAGGAAGTTTGAACAAAAAGCTCAGAGTTTTAGAAAGGTGTTCTAGATGGCGCTGTGCGCGCTACGAATTTCAATTTTTTAAATAGCAGGGTGGTTTAAGTGACTTATTATTTGAAAAGGACTTCAATTTTACAACCAATGACGTTATAAGTTTCCAGTTCCTAGCATTTGCTTTAAAATTTCTTTTTTACTCATACGAAATTATACTTAATTCATTCGAACTGGAATGTGCAATGTAAATGTGAGCTAGTAATCTGCAGATAAATATAAATTTCGTTTGTAAACAAACAATTAAACAAAAGATAATCTGACACTACTAAAATACATTAATTACGGGCAATATGTACACCGGTGGCCAAGTAAATCGTTATGACACGAACGATATGTAAACCTTAGCAGCGATATGAATTGGGAGACCTAAACCAATTGCAATTGCAACGACGGCAGTTGTTCCATTGCAGATCAATAAGGGTAAGGTTAACATGCAGGAGGTGTAACGATTTTAATGGCCAGCACTGTACTTTTATAATCTACCGATATAAAAAAATATTTTACTGACATTAATTTATGCAAACGTACCGCAGACTTATATCTTCGTTGAGTGTTAGTTTAAACTTAGATTAAATTCGGCTGTAACATTTTTATTTAAGCTTTTAACTATGTGCCCCCTAAAGCATAAAGAGCCCCCCTGCCCCCTGTCAGATGTATCCCTGTTTTATGAATTTAATCAAATCAACTTAGCTTGAATTGTCTTTCAATAATCTCTTCTTCTCAATTATTATTTAAAAAAAATAGTGAAAGAAGGCAAAAGAAACTAAAAACACAAGATGTCAGAGGCTAAAAAAGTGCACGTAACTAAACATTAAACAAATTAAATTATCTAAACATACAACATAACAATCATTAGACGTGAGCTGCGTTCAATGATTAACTTTGATTCCATCAAATTGACTGTTACGAAATGTTTACGAACGAATGTAAAACACGTGTGTTTTTATGACACTGATGTTGACCCTGACAAGCTGCATAGGCGACGATGTAAATAATAACTTCGATAAAAGTCAAACAAATTCTCTTGTTGTTATTTTCATATCTTACCAAATATTCCTAAGCGATAGTTAATCACGACCAATACGATATCCTCCACTAAGAGATACCCCGGGCCAAGGACATTTTCCCTCGCGGATCCTTCGATGTAAGCGCCCCCGTGTATGTACACCATAACCGGAAGTAATTCCTCGTCATTTTTTACCTCAATCTAAGAATTTTTTTATAATATATCCAAATTAAAGGAATTTCCGAACCTTTTTAGTATAGACGTTTAAATACAGGCAGTCCTCTTGACCTCCTGCCACACCGTTTTCTCTTTGGTAACATTTCGGGAGGTCCTTCGTACCATCCAGGACACCGTCCCAAGGTTCGGCTGGTACCGGAGCCTTAAATATTATTTTTATCGATTTAATATTTATCTTCATGTTTAAATAACACATATTTTTAACTAAGTTATTAATATTAAAAAATATTTGCACTCCATAAACCGCATTAAACTAAAAAAAAAGTGCTTACCTTAAATCGAAGTTCATCTACAGGTGGTTTCGCGTATGGCACTGCCTGAAAACTGAAAAAATCGCGGCCCACCCGATCTTTTCGCAATCTCCCCCTGATTTTGCCGTAATTCGTCTTCACAATTACTTCACTCAAGCAACAGTGCAAGTAAAACCAAATGAGCGCGGTTACGAATTTCATGATGATAAGATGAGCGTTGACGTTACAGTGAAATAGCAAATAGGTGATGGCAACAACTTAAAGCATCGCTTTTATATGCTGGAATTCATGAGACCTTTTGGAGCAGAGTCGAATGACCCGTTACCGAAAACTGAAGGTTACAATCAAGCGACTTTGAAGTTATCAAAAATTACACACAAAATTAAAATCAACTAATATTGTTTATCCAGTACGTTGTTTTATTATTGTTATTAATATCGCATTCTTAATTATTGATAATTAACAAATTAGAAAATAGTACTGCACAAGTTTATAATCGAAAGCCATCTTTTTGTATAGTGTGTTCAGAAATGATTGAAAGACGTTTAAATTTCCCGCTCGCTAGATTATTTATTATTAAAAATTGGCACTAAATTCTATAGTGATATACCATGGACGTCACATGGGATAATTTATTTTTAAAATTATTGCCTTTCTTAAAATTTCTTTTAACGGTTTTATTTATTATTCAACAATTTCAGGTCGAGACATCTTGTAGCTGATTTTTAACCTAAAAACTTGTGACAAACATCTAAAATTTTATTTTTCATTTGTCTCTTAACAGTCTCATTTTTTCATTGTTTTAAACAAAATTCGCTTTTCAATTGTACTTGCATACGTTTTTCAATTTTTTTTAATCGTCTTAATTGGTTTCCTTAATTACTTTCGTTTGTCAATTGTTTTTCAATAGCTGTCAATTTTCTATTATATTTTTTATAAATCCTTAAATTTTTCTATTGTTTTTCTAAACAGCGTACGTTTTATATTTACCTCCGATTTTCAGTTGCTTTTTGACCGCATTTCACTTTTCAACTGTTTTTACGTTTGCTTTCCTATTGTTTCGAACATCTTTCATTTTTTAACAGCGCCCGATTTTCAGTTATTTTTCAACTGCATTCGATTTTCAATTGTCTTGGCGTTCATTTTCAACTGTTTTTTTTAAACAGCATTAGTTTTTTTAATCGCCTCCGACTTTTACTTGTTTTTCAACTCCATTCAATTGTTTTGATGTTCGTATTTAAATCGTTTTTTGAAGAGTAGTCGTTTTTTATCTGCTTCCGATTTTCAATTGATTTTCGCCGCGGATTTCACTTTTCAATTATTTTTACGTTCGCTTTTTTATTGTTTTTTGAACAGCGCCCGATTTTCAGTTGTTTTTCAATCGCATTCGATTTTTTCAATTGTTTTGGCGTTGGTTTTTCAATTGTTTTTCTTTGAACAGCATTAGTTTTTAAACCGCCTCCGACTTTCACTTGTTTTTCAACTTCATTCAATTGTTTTGATGTTCGTTTTTAAATTGATTTTTGAAGAGTAGTCGTTTTTTAACTGCTTGCGATTTTCAATTGAATTTCGACGCGCATTTCACTTTCAATTTGCTTTTCAGCTGTTTTTCGAACAGCGTTCGTTTTTGATCAGCCTCCAATTTTCCGTTGTTTTTCAACAGCATTTCTCTTTTTGACATTCGTTTTTCAATGGTTTTTCAATCGCCTTCATTTTTTAATTGCTTCTTTTAACTGCCTCTATTTCTCAATTGTTTTTCAAATTGTATAAATTTTTCAATTGTTTTCTTTATAATCTCCGTTTCGATTATTATTTTTTAATTTAATTGTTTTCAACGAAATTCGATTTTCAATCGTTTTTCCTAGTCATCTTAGATTTTCGAGCGTTTTCCAACCACCTTCGCCTTTCAATCGGTTTCGTATTCATTATTCAAATGTTTCTTAATTATTTTCATTTTTCGACCGTCTTTAATTTACAATTATTTCTTTAGTAGGTAATCGCTTTCATTTTTCAATTTTTTTAACCCCCTTCGTTTCTCGATTGTTTTCAACAAAGTTTAGTTTTCAACTGTTTTTTCTAATCGGCTTAGATTTTCACTTGCTTTTCATTTGTTTTGGCGTTCCTTGTTTTTAATCGTCATTTTTTAATTAGCTTCTTTAAATCGCCTTCTTTTCTCAATTGTTTTTCGAACGCTTTAATTTTTCAATAATTACTTACGGTGTTGCTTTCGATTGTTTTTTAATTGTTTAAATATTTTTCAAATTGTTTTGAACACAAGTCGATTTTCAATTGTTTTTTTTTTCTAGGCCTTTCAGTTATTTTTCAATCGCAATCAGTTGTTTCATTTGTGTTCGCGATCGTTTTTCAATTGTTTTTTTTTAACTGTCTTTAGTTTTAACAAAGTTCAGTTTTCAGTATTTTTTTAATCGCCCTCGTTTTCTTTTCTCAATTGTTTTTCGAACGCTTTAATTTTTCAGTAATTACTTACAGTCGCTTTCAATTATTTTTTAATTGTTTAAACATTTTTCAAATTGTTTTTAACGCAAGCCGATTTTCAATTGTTTTTTTTTTCTAGGCCTTTCAGTTGTTTTTCAATCGTAATCAGTTGTTTTTCAACCACATTCAGTTGTTTCATTTGTGTTTGTGATCGTTTTTCAATTGTTTTTTTAACTGTCTTTATTTTTAACAAAGTTCAATTTTCAGTGCTTTTTTAATCGCCCTCGTTTTTAGTTTGCGTTCTTTTCTCAATTGTTTTTCGAACGCTTTAATCTTTCAATAATTAATTTTTTTAGCTGCAAACAATGAAAAAGAACATTTATACAATATCAAAAATACTAATGAAATTCGGCGATTTTTATTTATTTGTGGAAATATTGTGGAAATATTATTAGACATTATGCAATACCATAAAACAGAATCAAGTAGAGACCTGTTTGAAACACACAACATATGAGCCACGTTCGAAAAATCTTGAATGCTAAAAATAAATTACGGAGAAATAGATGTCAAGTGTTTTTATACTGATGTATAAATAAAAAACTAATTTATATATTAAAGAAGAAAACTTAAATATCACAGTTTACGATAAACTTACTTTTGGAAAGCTGTTCGAAATTTCAAAAATAAAAAAAAAACTCTGAAAAAAGAATTTCACGCTAAGAGAGAAGCTGCATGAAAAAAGAAAAAAAGATTAAATAAAAAACAAGAGACGAACGCTAATTTTTTCGAATCGACTTTATTTAGAAAAAAGAGAAACGAGAAATTTAAAAACAAAAACAAAAGATGATCTTCAGATTATCAATTTTTTCGAATCGATTTTTAGAAAAAAGAAATGCATGAAACCTGTTCTTGAAGTTTTTCGAAAATTAAAAAAAAAAAAAAACGTGCGAACAGAGAACTTCACTGCTAAGCCGTATGGAAAAAGAAATTTTAAAAAAAAAACAACAAAAAAAAACAAAAGACGATCACTCTGTTATCAATTTTTTTGAGACGATTTTATTTTCAAAAAGGGATCGCCAAGAACTTGTTTTGGAAAGCCATTCGAAATTTCAAATAAAAATACAGAAACAAGAACTCTACGCTTGCAGCTGCATAAAACGGAAAACCAATAAAAAAAAGGGAAACAAAAAACGATCGCTAGATTATCAATTTTTTCAAATCGATTTCATTTAGAAAAAAAAAAAGAGACACAAGGAATACGTTTTGAAGAGTAATTAAAACAAAAAAAAAAACGTACGATCTGAGAGAACTTCACTGCTAGGCTGTATGGAAAAAGAAAATAAAAAAAACAAAAGACGATCACTGTATTATCAATTTTTCTTGGGGCGATTTTATTTTAAAAAAGGTGTCGCGAAATGCTCGTTTTGCAACAAATTGACGTTAATTTGACCTTTGAAATTGAAGAGATCAGTTGAGATCCGAACTCCAAAATAAATACTTACAACAGCCCCACTTTGAACACCTGCTTTGACAGGTAAACAAATAAAGCACTACAACACGAAAATAAGTTAAATCTTCGGGTTAATAATAAATTGTATTGCAAATACTTTACATACTGGCACTGGTATTAACGGAGGGCCTAACTAACAAACATAAGGACAAGAATAATTGGACTGAGGTGTATTTACTACAAAACTTTTATATTTATTAACAAGTGTGTTTGAGTTGTTTTATATTCATTATCGACTGATTTACTGGGTGTTTCGTTTTTTGGACCCTTTTCGATTTTCATTCCGAGAATTTCGTTTCCTTCGTACGCCTGAGCACCATGAAGTATGAGAACGAGCCCTTAACAATCTGGAAAAACAAAAGAGATCCACTTATCAGCAAGACGAAAAAAAAGAATATAAAATTTGTTTCCAAATTGTTTATAAATTTTTAAAGTTTTAAATAAATCACTCTCCACACGTCTCCACTACTGAGTGCAAACGTAAAGGAAACAATATCAGTAATATACAGGACGTTCGTAAATTATTGGAAAGGCGTTTGAATTTTCCGCTCACCAGATTTTTTTTAAGTTGGTGCCCAATGCTATTATTACCATGAATGGCACAAATCCATTAAAAAGCAAAAAAAAAAACAATAATTTATTAACTTATTTCTACTGAATTTAAAGAATTTTTTTTATTTGCCAAGAAAAATGTACATCAGTAAAGAAATGACAGTATTGATATGGCAATTTAGGTCGAAAGATCATATCCTGCAGAAGTACTAAAATGACAGCGCGCTAAATTCAAACGTCTTCCAATTATTTAACTATGATTGGTTGAAACGACTGACACTGACAGGTATTTTAAAACAATCAAATAATTTTTGTTTACATTTCATTGGTTCATAAATCAGAGGAGGGCGTGGCTAACCAATCGGGTAACTTACGCTCATGAAACTGGCCAATGAGAGTGGTATGAATTTCCCCGCCGTCACGTGCAACGGCCTCCGACTTCGCGCTATGATCATGATTAGTGCCTTGGATACCGACAAAGGAGTATTGATCCAATCTACTTCAGCCGCCGCCACTCCCACTTCGCACGCTTGCAAGGTCACCTCGTTGCCCCAGTAACCATACATGCCCACTTGGCAGATGATTATCAACGAGTAGGTACCGTATTGTACGAAAGACAAGCTTCCAATGGGGTACTGTTAATTAAAACAAAGCAAACTTGTTGGTCTTCTTAGAGTTAGAGCATCTGAGGAAGTCGTTACAGTCGATATGAATAGTCATTACTCTCAGTACAGTCGCAGACACCATAAAGAAAACGATTGAAAATTTGCTTGGCACTAATGCAAACTACACAAGGTCGAGTTTCGCGTAGTTTTATTGCTTCTCTTTCTCTTTGTGGTGTCAGCGATAGTACATCGTGGGCTTCCCCGGATGCTCTAAAATCTGAACATGTGTAACCAAAGCGAATAAAAATGTAAAGCGTCCTTCATATCCATTCTTACCACTTACCCACGACGCCTGGTATAAATTAAAGCATAACAATAAGACGCTCGATACGTAAACGACCAAAATCATTTGATTACAAAGCTCTTCCATCTGATTGGCCAGATCCAAAACTTTCAAATGATGGTTTATGTATTTCTCCAATAACTTTTTGACAAAGTAATTGTAGTCTCGACGTTCGTTATTGTCCTTTGCCATTTCTTTAGCTCTGCCATTAAGAGTCCTACAAACACACAGTCTCTTCAGGTAAAAATTGAATATGAAATGAAAAGACATATTCAATTTTGCGCCACTAGAAATGTCATGGAGCCTTTCCTTAAGATCAGATATAAATTTCATTTTCCTGTTTATCTGAAACTCAATTGTTTACACAATTAAAGAAAGTATGATTGACATTAAAATTGTCTTTAAATTTTATTCCATTTCTCCTTTCGATAAGAAATAAATGGTCTAGATATAAATAACGAAGTCTAGATATAGAACGTCCTTTGTTAAATTATGTTGTAATTTAGGCAACCCTATATACACACCTGAACGCATTTTGCAGAAGCTTCAATTGTGTGCTGAGGTGCGCGAAAATCGCACTATCCAAAGAGTACGAAGAAACTATCATGACAGCGTACAAAAAAGTAGATGAAAACTGCCACAAGCTCGCGATCTCAAACATGGGAGAGTCGGTGGTATCTACAATGGTAATCGAACTAAACGGAAATTGCCACTCGTCCTTCGACTCAAATAGTCTGGATTTTAAACAACCGACCCCCCCGGATATTATAGTCATCAATACTATCACTGAATACGCCGCCATCTACAACTTCGTTTGGTTAAACTCCGAAAGAAAACAGTTTAGGAGCGAAAGTAGAAACCTGAGTTTCCATCGTTTTGACGACGTTTCTGACGCAGGACTCTTCTTCAGACCCGCCTCTTCGCGCGTCGGGGTAAAACGGCGGCTGGTGTAGCATTTTGATTATGGCTCCAATTTTTTTGCGTTTGATGTATATCAGAGTTACCTTCACCATTCCTGAAAAGACTTTCCTTATGGATTCACTTACAGGGTGGCCACGTACTAAATATTTCCAGTTTATATATCCTTATATTTCCGGTCTTCAGAAACATACCTGATATATATGTGAAGAAATAACTCGCAACGTTCGCCATTCTATCCACGTCGCCTCGTTGGCTGTACATTTCTAAACTCTCCACAATTGTGGAGAGATACACTATCAGGAGCATTATCATCATCGAATAAATTCGATATAAAGGTGGCTCTACGTCGTACATTAATTCGATTCCCATATAGCGGAAAATGAGAACCTTGAAATTAATTCAAACAAAAAAAAATACTAATTGAATTGGCTTCCGGTTGGAACCGCGTCACGGTTGCTACTTCTGCCGACGTCTCATCGACTAATGAGAAGTACCAGCAACACTACTGCCAGCAGCAGCAGCCTTGAGAAAGTTCTTCTGCCATGGAGAACGAAACGTCGGCAGTAGAAGCAGTCGTGACACGGTTCCAACCGGAAGGCAATTCAATTCTAAAAAAAAATATGCTTATATGTTTCGTAAAAAGACATCTTTACGTCTTTCAATGATCTTCTGTAGTTTTAACGCAGGATTTTGATTAATTTGGTCAATAAGTGAGGAAATATTATTTAAAGAAAAATGTCTTTGGAGTTGATCGTTCGGTTGAAACTCGACAGATGGAGCTAATGTATACTTGCCGATTTAAAGGAGTTTTGTATCGTATGAATTAAAGGCCGCAGATCTTTGTTATTTAAGAAAAATATTTACTCGCGATAAACAAACAAAGGTGAAGGTGACCGATGGCCTTAAGTAAACGGAATTTTGATTCAGAGATTCAGTTGTAAGTTAATAGATGGAGCAGGCCGGAAGGTAGCGAACTGAGCCATCATTTTCGAAGTTTTTTTTTCAATTAATTATTGCTTGAAAAGTATAATGTTGTTATACTTTTCAAACAATATCGAAATCCAAATTCAATTCACGGAATTGAATCACTGAATTTTAAGTAAAATCAAAATTGTCCAAAAAAAATGCAGAAAAATATGCACGAAGAAAATTTTGGTGGCGCCATCTAGACATTTTTTTCAGAATCTAAATTTCAGTTAAAAATTTATCATTTTTAATATTGGGTGATTTTTAAATTTTTTATCGACTCTTGCCAGAAATTTGTAAAAATGTTAATTTAGGTTTCGAAGAAACAAAATTGTATTACAGATGGCGCCACAAAAAATTGTTTCGTTTATATTTTTTCTGATTTATTGCTTTTGTTTTGGACAATTTTAATTTTACACGATCAACAAAAAAAAAAATAAAACTCATCAGTGATTTAAATTTGGCGGTTTAAACTTTTGGTTTGAAAAAATCTACATAGATGACGCAACTAAACGTAATGGCGTGCGTACTTAACCAAAAGTTTCTTTTTGAATCGTCACACATTTGTTTTGGACAATTTTAATCTCACGTGAAAATTAACGGGAAGTAATCAACGGTAATTTGGAGTTGGCGGTTAAAATTTTTAGTTTGATAAAGTCTACACAGATGGCGCAGTTAAACGTGAGGCAGGCGAGGTTTATTTATTAAATTATTTTCCGTCAATTATAGAAGTGTGCATATTTTAAAGAAAATTGTATTATAGATGGCGCCACCAAAAGCTTTTTCGCGTATATTTTCTCTGAATTATTGCATTTGTTTTGGACAATTTTAATTTTACACAATCAACAAGAAAAAAATATATAAAACTCATCAGTGATTTAAATTTGATTCTGAGATTCAGTTGAAAGTTAATAGATGGAGCAGGCAGGAAGGTAGCGAACTGAGCCATCGTTTTCGAAATTTGAATTTACAGTTAAGAAATGTTTTCATCGTTTTTCTTATTTAATTTTGTTATTTATTTAAAATAATTTAAACGCCATAGGGAAAGGCGGTCACCCCAGTAAAAAAAGCTTTAAATCAGACATTCAGATGAAAGTTAATAGATGGAGCAAGTAGCCAATTTGATTTTATGAACTTTTTTATTATTTTTTGTATTTAACTTTGATGTTTAAGGAAAATGAATTAATCACAATAAAGCAAGCTGCGATCATCTAAGTAAACGGAAGTTTGAGTCAGAGATTCAGTTGAAAGGCAGCAGATGGAGCTGGTTGTTGGTTGGGCCATCGCTTTCTGAATTTGAATTCATAATTTAAAGATTCTTGTGCTAAATAGGTTTATATATGGAATTTAAACATATGAGGTGGATTTTTACATTTACGTATATTTTAGGTATAATCAAAGACATGACTTATTTTTCCAAAGCCAACCTAGAATTGAAATTCATTTAACCTCCTGATAGATGTATACATAAGTTGCTATCCATTTACACGAATGAGCCGTTCCGAGCTGCCCATTTGTGTAAATGGATTATGTATTCTTATAACTAATTAATTTGTTGTTAATTTTTTAATATAAAAAATCAATTATGTACTCTTAGGTGCAACACAAAATTAATCACAAACACTTCTAAATACGAACGTGTTTAAATTACATTAAAAATAATTTGTTTTACCGGCCCTCGAAAAAAATTTTCAGGAATCTTAGGGTCTTTATAAGCCCCCCAAATAGAACCCATCTCCCCTGCTTTGAACTATTTTCGTTACACTAAAGCACCGTGTATTCGTCAACCAGTACCCTTGAATATTTCAAGCGAAAATTGAGATGCACTCCTTGCCATCAAGGACACACACATCAAAGCGCCGCAAATTTGAGATATTCAATGCAGAATAATTTATTTTCACCTGTATATGGACACAGCTATTACGCAATTAAATTGAATTATAAAAAAGGAAAATTAGATTATGATTGACATCATTATTACGCGATAGAGTCATTTCAGTAAATAATGAAGTAACCAACTAAGCCGTTGCAGTTACAAATCATTAAACAATCAATTTTTTAACTCTACGAATGTTTGCTTCAAGTTCTGCAGCTTCTAATGAGAAAGGACAAATTTCCAGTCAATTCAAACTTCCCGCGTTCGGTTTAAATAACAAAACCAGATGTGGCGCCATCTGTTAGAAGTACTGATCACTTAAGTTTTGATTGGTAAGTTGGCAAAGATAGCCATCTCTAATAAACTGGCTAATAGTTAACTACCATTGAAGCAATTCATAAAAATTAATCAACAATTCAGGAAAATCAAATTATTCGTTGAATAACTTTAACAGGAGGTGGATATCTCGACCCTCATTATAAGATAACTTATTGATTATTTATTGATTGTGATAATGTAAATAATACGTCAGAATATAAAATTTAACTACAAAATAAAACAATTTTCAATAGGTATTTTAAACCACTAGTGTATATCACCTACTCGGTAGTTCGAATGAATAGACCAACCGTAAACAAGCTGTAACGTCAACATGACCACAACGGTTTGAATTTTACAATCTGAACGTTATTTATATTTTCATTACAATGGACACGTACGTAGACGAGGAATATGAAATCCAACATTTCGGTTTTAGTTCCACCTGTTTTATCCAAGAATGTAAGTGCTTGTACGAAGTAAATTTTCTTTAATGAAATGGTTTCACAGTTTATGCGATGCTGAGCAATTTACTGAAAACCACCATGGAAGTGATCAAATCCTGCATTCCAAATGAAATGCCCGACGAAGAGAAAAGCGTTCACTGTGCTCAAATAGACGCGCTCCACTCGGAGTCAGAAAAGTTGTTGAAGAAAACCGTACATAACCTCAAGGTAGTAACTTAAAGTTAACAAACGTTTTGCATCGAGGCAAAATGAATTATTCCTAAAACAAGAACAAATCTGGATGCATTTTATGGTCTTGTGTGTAATTTTCAGTCAAGTATTCACGCATTTTTTTCAATTCCCAAGAACGTATTACTGAGGACTGATAGAAAAGCGGCAGATTCACAGGATTCAAAGCAAGTCATACGAAATTTAGAGGAAGAAATAGCACAATTGGAAAAGCAGTATATAAAAGTAAGTTTTTATATTTTTGAGTAGCGCCATCTCGTTTATAGGTAAACAAACAAAAATGAAGTTGGTAGTAAAGACCCCTAAACAAAAAGCTTGCCCAGTTGTTTTTTTTTTTGTTAATTTATGATTACATATAATTTTTTTAATTTGTGTTCTCCATATGTATGTGACTATTAAAAGCGACATATGAAGTACATATTTAGGGTAGTAGAGAGTGACTTTGCATGGAATCTTTCTAGCTTAAAAAAGGGCAAAAAGTTCTTTTTTTAACTGGTCGCGTAAAAAGTCTGGAACCATTGTTGCCAACTGTTAACAGTTGTTTTTCCCTAACGTTTAGACAAAGATTCCCAGTTGTGCTTGTCTTTTCCCTCAAGTTGCAATTTTAAGCTATTTATATCCATTTTTATCAAGATTTACGTTAAGACTTAAGTAATTTTGTCTTCAAAAATTCCCTTTTACTCTGAAATTGCAGTTTTAAGACATAGAAATACTCATGAATTGGCAGCACTGGTTGAAAGGTAGGTTCGCGTGTGCCGCAGTATTGCCAACCCACTGAAACGAAAATTCAGCCAGCAAAAATCCCTCCTTAGATGAAAAAGTCCCGTTTATATACGAAGAAATCCCTTTTTTTAAAAAAAAGAAAACGCTACTCTGATGTGAACTCAAAGCATCTGGGTGCAGTTAATCGAAAACGTATTTAGTTTTAAAATAAATACATCCAAGTGATTTAAAAAAAAAATTATCAACTCTTGCCATAAAATTTGGACGGCATGGCTTTAGCTTTACTGTAAAATAACCTCAAGAAATGCAATTACTTTTAGGTAAGCTGTGCAAATTTCGTGGCAAGAGTTGATAAAAAAATTTAAAAATCACCCGGTATTAAAAATGCACAAATTTTTAACAGAGATTTAGATTCTGAAAAAAATTGTCTAGATGGCGCCACCAAAATTTTCTTCATGCGTATTTTTCTGCATTTTTTTTTTTGAACAATTTTAATTTTGCATAAAATTAAGCAAACAATAATCCCCAGTGATTTGAATTTGGCGGTTTAAACTTTTAGTTTGAGAAAATCTACATGGATGGCGCAACTAATTTTATGTAAAATTCAAATTGTCCAAAAGAAAAGCTAAAAAAAGCACGAAGAAAATTTGGAGGCGCCATCTAGACAATTTTTTTCAGAATCTAAATTTCAGTTAAAAATGTATACATTTTTAATATCGGGTGATTTTTAATTTTTTTGTCTATTCTTGCCACGAAATTTCTAAAATTGTTAATTTAGATTTAAATTGTATAGATGACGCCATCAACATTTTTTTCATGTATATTTTTTCTGAATTATTGCATTTGTTTTGGACAATTTTAATTTTACACAATCAACAAAAAAAAAATAAAACTCATCAGTGATTTAAATTTGGCGGTTTAAACTTTTGGTTTGAAAAAATATACATAGATGGCGTGATTAAACATAATGGCGTGCGTACATCACCAAAATGTTTATTCATGTAAGTTTCTTTTTGAATCGCCACACATTTGTTTTGGACAATTTTAATCTCACGTGAAAATTAACGGGAAATACTCAACGGTAATTTGAAGTTGGCGGTTAGAATTTTTAGTTTGATAAAGTCTACACAAATGTTTAACTGCGCAAACGTGAGGCTGGGCGAGGTTTATGTATTAAATTATTTTCCGTCAATTATAGAAAAGTGTGCACATTTTAAAGAAAATTTCGATTTTGAATAAATCTGTACAGATGGCGCCACCATTAAGAAGAATTTGAATTGCGGAAAAACAAGTTAATTTTTATTTTGCATGAAAGTCGCCGCAACTTTGTCAAGTTTTCAGGATAGTGAAGAAATATAAAAATCCGCTATTTTTATATTAAAATGAAAAAAATTCCTTTTTTCCCTTTCCCTCAAAAAGGAAAAATCTCTTAAGTTGGCAACACGGGTCTGACGTTATACTTGAGGCACAGATTCTTGAGATGGCCATTTGTGTAATGCTTCTGTGAAGTTAGCAACAGAGAGTGTTGCCAATTCGTGGAAATTTGTATGCCTTAAATTGCAAAAAGGGAATTTTTGAAGTCAAAATTACTTAAATTTTCAGACAAATCTTGACAAAAATGCATAAAAATTACTTAAAATTGCAATTTGAGGGAAAAAACAAACGTAAAAGGGAATTTTTGTCCCAACGTGAGGGAAAAGCGATCGTTAATAATTGGCAACACTGATTACAGATCACTGGCTCCCTCTTCAGGAGAGAAAAATGGCTCTGAACTAAAAACGCAACCAGCCAGACTAATTTATTTCTATATAATCATTTGCAAACTTGATTTACTTCCAACTTTGATTTTAGAAAACCTTTTAAGCTTCATTTTCTTGTGACCTTTTAAAACATTGAAGGTCCTAAAAGTCAACTGATTTTAAAAATGTTTTCCTTCACTTTCTTGATGATTTCAGAAAAGAACTTTCCATTATTTATGTGAAAAAGAAATCGAAATATTAGAATCACTCGAGCCCATCAAAGAAAAAGTCAAAGAAATAATGAAGAAATCCCAAGCTTTTTCCACAGCAAATAAAGATGGTGAAATACAGAATCTGACCTTGATGTATAAAGAGCTTACAAACCAGATGGCTAGCCGATTTAAATATTTGGCTTTCGAAGGTAGATAAGAGTATATTTATCTGTCACAAAAAGCAAGTCAAAGAGTGCAATTTGTAACAAACCTGTATATTTTTACTATTTTTTATACCACCATTTTCGTATAGTATTTTTGAAATATTACTATAAAATTATAATAAAAGTAAATTATAGGAATTGTGTTTAATCTTTTAGCATCATCAAATTAATAAGAAAAGTGGAAGTTTGATTAGAGCAGGAAAGTACAAATTACAAAACGTTTGCGTTTATTTTTTAAATAAATGAGGTGAAGATGGTGAAAAAATCATATCAGCTAGGCTTGTATTGGTCTCATTCATATTAGATAAACTTGCCGAAGTAGGTGAGAAAACCATGTCAACATTGCTGGGGATGGTTTCGTTTATGTTAGACAAGTTAGCCCCAGTCTCATCCATGGGGACGGACTCATCCATAGGCACTGATTCAATTTCTTGCTCTCCCCTCCGAGCGGCAATCGTCTTCAGCAAGGCCTTCCCACTTTCTTTCGTCTAAAAACGAAACGAAATAAACCACCACTAAAATTTCAACCACATTTTATTTATCACCTGCTCGTTTTCCAGGCATTTATTAGCGTATAAATACGCCTCATCGAACTGTCCTTTATTTAAGTGGTAGTTTGCGAGATATTGGAACGCGTTGTAATACTCAGTCTGGTCTTCAAAATTTCCTGGCTTTTGTTCGTCCATTTTCAAGCAATACTCTGTGTACGCCGCCATTGCATCATCATATAATTTAAGCTTATCGTAAAGCCTACGAGTTTAAAAAAGTGATTTGTGTTATAAAAGCGTGAGGTTGTGATTTACTTGGCCAATTTAACCAAAGCCATTCCTTCAATATCACCGACATTACACGCCCTGTAATAACATTTTAAGGCATTCTCGGTTTTGTCTAATTTTTCATACGTCTCGCCCAGTGCGATTATCATTCGGCTGTCGTTTGGGCGAAGCAACTGCGCTTGCTTGTAGTAATACATGCAGTAATAGGGCATCTTGAGGATCTCGTAGGTCTGCCCCAAACCGTACCAGGCTCTGTAATCACGGCGGTTGATTTCTACAATCAATTTACTGTTTGTTAATGAAATTCCCAAGCAAAAGAAAGAAAACGATTGCGTACCAATCGCATGTCTGTAGCTCTGTATGGCGGCGTTGGTGTTTTTCATTTCCATGTATTCGTGGCCCATTAGCGTCCAGGCAGATAAGTAGTGTGGATTCAGTTTTAAGGCTCTTTGGAAGTATAGTACGGCTTTCGCGTGGTCGGATCTGATACTGTAGTAATTTCCTGAAAATTGAAGTAAGGCCCGGTTTTTCAATCACAAGTTAACTTTTACCCTCAGTTTATTGCCGTAGTAACAATTGTTTTCATAATTGTTACTATGGGAATAAACTGAAGGTAAAAGTTAACTTGTGATTGAAAAACCGATCCTAAGAATTGTATAACTTTAAATAAAAAAAAGGGAAACCAAAAAAAAAATGACCCTATATCAGTTGGTCCAGAAGAATAAAATGAACTAAAGCACTAATAAATTATTTTGTGTTTATTATTTTATTAGTGAATTTAAATTTTATGGGTGTTCTTCTGTGTTTGGAAACAACAAGTAAGATATACTATTAATTATACTAGGAGACGATGGTCTCCAAATTGCTGGGAATATTTGGAAATCGCCACAAGGTGCGACAATCAGTTTTGCTAGAATCGTTTAAACAGGCCGGTAAAACGCTTAATTTTACCTGCAATCCATAGCTTTTAATTCTTAGTGCCCTTTCGTTTTAGTGACATTAAGATGTGTGAGCAAATCACGAAATTGACAATACAACTACAGACTGGCTAGAAAGTTGAAAAAAGTTAAATTAAAGTATTTGTTAAATAAAAGTATGTGGAAAGTCTAAAGTTACGTCGACAGCCAGGGAAAATTGCGCCCTTCCACAAGGGTCATGGATTTTATCACTCTAAGCTTCGAGTTTAAAAATGATAATAACCTGAAGGTATGCAGCAATTATCTGAAGAAAGTAGAAGAGGAATTGGTCGTCCCAATATTCAGACCCTCAAGCCCTTATAGAACTTTTACAGGACCAGTTAGATACTTCTGTTTTATAACTAAAAATTTATTATTTTGGCATTTTATTTTTGTTCTGGTTTTCATCAATTAACTTTTAAAATTTATGAAACTTCAATTTTCATTTAAAATTTAATCGAAATCCTTAAGTAGAGAAATAAAATATTTAAAAGTTCAAATCTCCCGCCAAAAACAATGATAATTGTATCACCGTTTTTGTTCTGAGCGATGAGATAATCGATGAAAAACTAGTAATTAATCGTTTTGGTGTTTCATTCTTATTCTGATTTTCATCAATAATTTTGAAATCTGTAAAACTTCAATTTTCATTCAATAAAATTAAATCGAAATCCCCAAGTAAAGAAAGAAGAATATTCCAGATTTCAAATCTCCCGCCAAAATCATTGACAATACAATGTACCATCGCTTTTCTTTTGAGCGATGAGGTAATCGATGTCATTGATTGTTTAATTTAATTTCTTTTTAATAAAAACAAAGAAATTCGAAATTAATCGTTTTTCTGTTTTATTCATATTCTGATTTCATTAATAATTTTGAAATCTATGAAATTTCAATTAATAGGAAAAAATAATTCAGATTTCAAGTCTCCCGCCCAAAATCAATGGCAGTTGTAAAAGTACCGTCGTTTTTTTCTTTTCAGCGATGAGTTAATCGATGTCATCGATTCTTTGAGTTAATTTCTTTTTAATAAATACAAAAAAAAGTAGAAATTAACCGTTTTGGTTTTTTATTCTTATTCTGATTTTCGTCAATAATTTTGAAATCTATGAAATTTCAGTTTTCATCTAAAATTAAATCGAAATCCTGAAATAAGGAAACAAAAATATTTCATATTTCGAATTTTCTGCCAAAATTAATGGCAGTCGTAACGATACCACCGTTTTTCTTTTCAGCGATGAGTTAATCGATGTCACTGATTGTTTGATTTAATTTCTTTTAAAAAAAAACAAAGAAATTAGAAATTAATTGTGTTGTGTGTTTTATTCTTATTCTGATTTTGATCAATAATTTTGAAATCTATGAAATTTCAATTATATAGGGAAAAAAATAATTCTGATTTCAAGTCTCCCGCCAAAATCAATGACAGTTGTAAAAGTACCGTCGTTTTTCTTTTCAGCGATGAGTTAATCGATGTCACTGATTGTTTGCTTTAATTTCTTTTTAATAAAAACAAAAAAGTAGAAATTAATCGTTTTGGTGTTTAATTCTTGTTCTGATTTTCATTAATAATTTTAAAAATCCTTAAAGAGGGAAACAAAAATATTTGAAATTTCAAATGTCCCTCCAAAATCAATGTCAGTCGTAAAAGTACAGTAGCGGACAATAAAATCCGGGTAAAAATTTGACATGTCATGCATTTGGTAAATCAGGCTTTCATTATTTCTGTCAAAACGTAAAAAAAAGATTTCAAATGCTAAATTTTTCGCAGCAAATCTTCTTTCTCTGCAAACTTCACGTGGCCAAGTTTTAAAATGTCAAAAGTTTTTCGCAGTAACTCCTCTCTCTGTCCAAATTTCACCTAGCAAAGTCTGTAGTCATTTTCTGAGCAGAACTTAAACGAGCCATTTTCTCAAAACACGAAATAAACACGAAATTTGTGTTAAATGTCAGAAATACTAGTGACATTTTGTGTGTGTACTAAACGTCAAAAGTATTAAAGTACGGTTTACGTCGCAGAAATGACAAGCCCCGAATTTATTGTCCGCCACTGTGCCATTTAGCGATGAGATAATCGATGCAATTTCTTTTTAATGAAAATAATTAGAAATGAATCGTTTTTATGTTTTATTCTAATTCATCATCATCAATAATTTCGAAATCCATAAAATTCAATTTTTACATAAAATTTAATGGAAATCCCTAAATAGCGAAAACAAAATATTTGAAATTTCAAATTTCCCGCCAAAATCTGTGACCGTTGTAAAAGCCCAGTAGCACACAATTCGGGTAAGAATTTGACATATCATGTATATTTAAAGAAATTTGGTAAATCCGGCTTTCATTGTGAAGGTTACGCTCTGTCAAAACGTAAAAAGAAGATTTCAAATGTCAACATTTTTCGCAGCAACTCCAAACTTCACGTGGCCAAGTCAGTTGAAACAAAGTTTGAGTTGGCATTGCTGAATTTTATTTTTAAATGGTACAACTGAAGTAATTTCCGGTTGTTAACGACTTGACATTGACAGCCGTCACTTTACAAGCGTCATTTGACATTTCAAAGTGAAATTGAAACGCTAGTTTTTCTCACATAACCTACAATTTATCGTTGTTCAGATTATGTCAAATAATCCAACAAAACATTTGACCACTTTGTATTTTTTGAGCAGAACTTAAATGAAACGTTTTCTCAAAATACAAAATAAACACGAAATTTGTACTAAATCAGAAATACTAGTGAGATTTTGAATATGTACTAAACGTCAAATGCTTTGAAGTACGGTTTACGTTGTGGAAATGACGTGCCCGGATTTTATTGTCCGCCACTGTACTATTCAGCGATGAGATAATCGATGTAATTTTTTTTTAATGAAAACAAAACAAAACTAGAAATGAATCGTTTTCATGTTTGCTTGTTCTAATTTGCATCGATAATTTTGAGATCACTGAAATTTCAAGTTTTACATAAAATAGGGAAAACAAAAATAATTCAGATTTCAAGTCTCCCGCCCAAAATCAATGACAGTTGTAAAAATACAGTCGTTTTTCTTTTCAGCGATGAGTTAATCGATGTCATTGATTGAAAAATATTTGACATTTCAAATATTTGACATTTGAAATCAAATCAGTGACAATCAAGAAAGTACCAGCGTTTTTCTTTTCACCTATGAAACAATCAATGTCGTCAATTTTGAGATTTTTTGAAAATTTTTATTTATTTCTTATTCAATGAAAACAAACATACCTAATGATATCTTTCTTTGTTTTATATCTAAAGATTGGAATACGTTTACCTGAAGCTTTATATGCATTCCTGGGTCATCCTGTATTTATCAAAAACGTCTACAAAGAAATATAGGGTGGTTTATTACTTACCTATTATGCAACAAGTTTCAACCCTGTATTTATCCACTGAAACGGCTGTGTGTGCCAAATCTGCCAACTCACTCTTCATCTCCTTCACATACAATAAATTCGAGTAAGTGTCAAGGTTGTCTAATCTGTAAGGATCTTCTGAAATTAAATCTTGGAATGTCTCTATGGCTTTATCCAACTCTAAAAGGAAGAAAAGGATATCGTATAAGCATTATTTGTTTTGTTAAGAAGCAAATTCTAATGTTTACATGCATTAAGGGCCGGTTTATTCACTTTTCAATTAACTTTATCTTCTGATTTATTGTCATAGTAACAATTGTACAAATAATTGTTACTATGGGAATAAACTGAAGGTTAAAGTTACTTGAAAGTGAATAAACAAGGCCTAAGTGTTGGAGGCCACCTCTTATTTAAAGAAAAATAATAATTTTGTTAGCACATACCTACCTCTCCTATTATGGTAAACAATCGCAGTCTGAGCCATCAGGAAAGTACTTTTCGAAAATCCCTGCTCGTGTAAATTGCAATAAATCTGCAAAGACTCCTCGTTACTCAACTGCTCCAAGTACGCATATGCATAAAAGAAATGCTTCATCCAATGATCGGGTAAGTTAAGCGACTTCAACATGTTCCTGTTATGAACGAGCTGAGCCAGTTCTTGCCACGATGCCCACAGGAGAGGAGCGCTGATAATTGCTTCGACGAACACATCGATGGCCAAGTGGTTCAGGTCCAACTTCTTCAACACAATCCCGTATAAGTACAGGCAATAACCATCGAGTTTCTTCTCGTAATAATCGACTTTCATGAACGCGCACAAGTCTTTCAACGCGGAATTCTTAGTGGGATCCGGAGGACAATTCGTGTCCGTCATGTTATCCAATTTCTTCTTTTCAATCGACATGTACCGAGAGTACAAGTGCAAGAAGCGCGTTTTTGGCTCGACGCAGTCACGAGTGTAATGCGCAGACCTGTCGTACTCCTTGACATCGAAGTAAGACTTGGCCACCAGGTAGGTGTCTTCTTCGTTCCCCACGTCGTTTTCATACACGGGGTAGTCTTTCAGGGCGAGTTTCACGTGTGAAATCGCGAAGTTCAGTTCCGCCAGCCACTTGACGGAATGAGTCAAACCCCGCTGAGAGCAGTCGCGGATGCCTAGAAGCAAATCACGCTTAATCAGCTGTAAATTCAGCTTACCATCGAGGACGTTCATGTTTGGGTTTCATACATGAAAAGGCGAGCGAGATTTATAGGTTAGTGCAACCAGTGCGCGTTGTTTTGAATTGACGTTCAGTGTTGCCAACTTATTTTGAGGATGCCGCACTATTTACATACGTTACAAATTTATTATTGGTTAATCAATTTACTCACATTCTTTATTTTATTACTGTGTATTAATTACATGATTTTACATAAATTTAAACGTTATTTTAATTTCGAATATTTCTTGAAATCAGGGGTACCAACCCAATGCCGGTTTTCCGTGCAATCTGTCATTTTTGGAATATTTAAATTAAATAAAAACATAATTCTTGTGTAAAAGTTGTAATAAACACGCATTCTTCGTATGTAAGTACCAAGCACGCGTCGCGCCAAATACCGACCAAACAATCCGAAATGGCGCGCGCGTGCGCAGAAGAATGATTTGTGCTGGTTCGCCTGTCAGATTGGTTTGTAATTTTTTATTTTCCGTACCATAATGGTAGATGATAAGGTGGAAATGAACAACGACAGCGATACTTACGCAACGGCGAACACAAACGACCCGAAGAACGTGCAGGAACTCACGCAGTACGTAAGTTGAACGCGTTTTTGCGAGCCCCCAACCAAAAAGGGGTTATGTGTTTATTGTCGTCGGATTCAAGGTGCAGAGCCTGCTCCAGACCATACAGGATAAATTCCAGAACATGTCGGAGCAGATACTTTCCAGGATCGATGAAATGGGGAACAGAATCGATGACCTGGAGAAGAACATCGGTGATTTGATGACACAGGCGGGAGTCGAGGGAGCCGAGAAGTAACTGTTTGTAATAATATTTATTATTTATAATTATGTAATTAGGTATTTTGAATAGCACAATTTAATATCAGGAGATTAAATTGTGTTATTTCCAGATGTATTATATGTTTTTATACTTATACGTTTTGTTAAAGTTTCTACGCAAGTATATTCATGATGTACGCAAACATGTGGCCATTAATTGCAGTGAATTTCATCTGTTTTTTCATTAATTTTTCGTTTAATTTAGGTAAACAAATTTAATTTTTAAAAATGATTCAAAGTACAGTCTTGAGCTAGAGATATTAAGCAGGAGGTGGGCCTGTAAGTTGTAGAAAGTGTCATAATTAGATGCCATTGAAAAATATTGAGTTTATTGGTCATTACAAACCTACATAGTTTAATCAATACGTTCATTTGTTTACAATTATGTTATTTGTTTGTTTAATCTGATGCTAGATGTACGAATGAGGAGCAGCTAAAACTCGTTTTGTTTCATTAAGAGGTGTGGCTTAATAAAACACCTTTAAGCAATTGGTTGTCATAAAACTACTCAATCACCATTGGCCAAATCAATATTTTTGTTTATTTGCAATTACTTTATTCATTTGCTTGCACTGAATTGGAGTTAGATGAAACAGTAAATGAACGAATGAAGTGCACCTAAGGCTCTTTTGTTTCATTGAAAGGTGTGGCATACAATAAAACGCCTTCAAACAATTGCTTGTCATAAAACTACTCAATCACCATTGGCCAAATCAATATTTTTGTTTATTTGTAATTACTTTATTCGTTTGCTTGCACTGAATTGGTGTTAGATGAAACAGTAAATGAACGAATGAAGTGCACCTAAGGCTCTTTTGTTTCATTGAAAGGTGTGGCATACAATAAAACGCCTTCAAACAATTGGTTGTCATAAAACTACTCAATCACCATTGGCCAAATCAATGTTTTTGTTTATTTATTTATTTCATTAGCTTGCACTGAATCGATGAATGAATAAAATGCACTTAGAGCTGTTTTGTTTTGTTAAGAGGCGTGGCACAATAAAACGCCCTCAAACAATTGTGGCTTGATTGGTCGACACAAAACTATTCAATCGCTATTGGCCAAGTCAATATTTTTTGTTTATTTGCAATTACTTTCTTTGGTTATTTCCTTTACTGAGCTGACGTTAGATAATAAATTGACGCCTTGCAAAATAATTTAATTTGATTAATGAATTGGCATCACGAAACTACTCAGTTACTGTTGGGTTGAGTTTCCTGTTAATTTTTTAAATTAATGTTTAATTAATTTAGCTTGTGCGTCGCTCTTTTTCATAAAGAGATTTTTTTTATTTTGTGAAATAATGTCCACGTCTTAAAGCAAAGACACAAAACTTGACAGAAGTGAAAGTCGGGTTTAGCAAACGAGAACTTTTTTTTTTGTTTCGAAAAATACAGCAATTACATTTTCCTTTTTATTTTGAAGTTAGTTAAATAAGATTTTAAAAAATGTATCATCCAATGTCGACCTGGAACTTGTAGCTATGTAGGTATGTATGTTTTTGATTAAAACATCCAAGTTTTCATTGGTATATCTTGTTTTGTGTAAGTAGTCGCATATTAACATTGTAATGTTATCAAAGAAGAAACAAAGAAGTGTTCATGTAATATAAAATAAACCGTTTTAATTATAGCCGATGTAATTGGTTCCTCAAACTATGACATGCTTGCAATTAATAACAATAATGAAGCTGGTTTAATTCTAAATTACTTTAGAAACTTCCTAGCAGTAAAGGGCGAGATCCTGTCTTGGGCTTTGCCATTTTCAGAGTTCTCTTCGCTCTCATCCTCTTCGGAAGTCGAGCTAACTTCTTCTGAGACATCGAATTCATCCTTTGCAGCATCGAGTATTTCTTCGCTTCTGGAAGTCTTTCTGCTATCTCTGTTGAGCTCTTTATCAGTGACAGTCCTTTTAGGTGTTGAAAATATCGTAGTTAAAGAACCAAGCGACTGCGACGTTCTAAAGAGCGAGCGTTTTGTTCCTGCATCCGACATCCTCAAGGACTTAATAAAATCCTGGAATGTTAATTATTTACTTAACTAAATCATTTTCCTAACGCTTGCAAGGATTTTACCGTTTCCATTTTGCCTCTTATGTTTTGAAAGTCCTGCGTTTTTAACACAAAAGGTGTGTTACTAATTTTGGTGTGCGATTGATTGAATTGAAAGCAAATTAAGTTACCTCTAGGTCCGAGTCTTCATCAATTCGATTCACATCTTGATACGCTTTCGTCAGAATTTCCAAACATCTAGCATGGTACCCCATTTCTGTGCTAACGAAATCTAGCAAAATGTTTTTAATGTCGTGGAGTTTTTGCTGCTCGAATTTAGTGACCTGTTCTTCTAAATTGTGAATGGTTTTAACCACTTCTGTAGAAGCTCTCACTAACTCTGCTTCAGCCTGAACCTAGGACACCATCAATAGTTTAGTGATATCCTAGAATTTGCTTTGTGCGCTTACAATTTGTTGCCTGTTTCGTGGATTCCTCTCTCTAGCTCGATCAAACTGGCGCTTCCTAATAATCTCTTTACTCCTAACGTTGAATATTTGCTTGACTTCTTCCTTCACGTGCTTGCAAATGCTTTCGTACTGCGAGAACTCGTTTACCACTTTGCTGTCTATATTCTGGACTCTTGCGTCGGCATAATCGCTGATCATGGACATGGAGTTAGCAAAATTGGCCAGTCCATTGCTCAGTGACTTGTTTATCTCCTCTGATTCGGCGTAAGACAAAGCAACTCGTGATACTTCGTCCCCTTTGTCTCTGATCCTGGCTGCCTTTCGAGAATATGCGCCAAGGATGTGGCAGAATTCGGCGATGTTTCTCTCCGCCGATGTAATGCGGTCCTGAATGAACTTTGCTTCTTGCTCGCTAAAATAAAATTTAAATTTAAAGAATAAATTGGAAATGTTTAATTTCGAACATTTAAGTTTGGCGCGGAAAGTTGTGGTTCATAGGAGTTCGGCGTGAGTTCGCAGAAATGCGTATAGATGACGCTCCTGATTTTTTCCTTTAATTAAAATTAAAATACCGTCCTAACTTAACGCGTTTTATTAGAAATAAAATAGTAATATTTTATTGCATCGTAGAAATTCAATGTTTAATTAGAAATATTCGAGTTTGCCGCTCAAAACTGTGGTTCATAGAAATTCTCGTAGATGAAGTTCACAAGAATACGGAAAGATGGCGTTACTGATTTTTTTCAAGTGTAGGGGAGAGGGCTCTTTGTATTTGAGTAATTTGAGAAACAAAATACCGTTCTATTAATTTACGTGTTTTAAGTAGGAAGGAATAAAACATTTTGTGTCACAGAAGTTCAATGTTTAAAACTTTGAACATATAGAAATTCATGTAGATGTAGCCATAAGTTGGCAGTAATACGTGTAGATGGCGCTAGAGATTTTTCCAAATGCATTTCCCTTTTATTAAAATTAAAATAACGTCCTAGTTAGTGTCTTAAGTAGAAACTAAAAAGGAAAGGAAATTTTGACATTTTGTATTCACAGATATCCATTGTTTAATTTTGAACATTTAAATTTGGTTTATAGAAATTCATAAATGTAGATGGCATCATAAGTTCACATAAATTAAGGTTACTCTGTTTAGAAGGTAGCGTCAACTTTCTATGTCCTTTAATTTAATTTTTTCTTAGAGTTTCATCGCATCCTTACTTACTTAATACAGTAATCTTACACATAAATACGTATAGATGGCGCTGTTGATTTTTCTGAATGGATTTCCTTTTTCTAAAATTAAACTGTCGTCCTAATTTCCGCGTTTTACGTAAGAAGAAACAAAAAAAGGAAAGAAAATTTTGACATATTATTTAACAGAAATTTAATATTTAATTTTGTGTAGACGACGCCATAGGTTTGCAGAGACACATACAGATGACGCTGTTGATTTTTCTGAATTATTTTCCTTCTAATAAAATTACAATTCGCTCCTAATTTGCGTGATTTAAGTAGGAAAAAACAAAATATATAGAATTTTGCCATTTTGTGTCACAGTAATTCAATTTTGAACATTTATGTTTGGTACACAAAATATCTGCTTTAAAAAATTCGCTAGATGACGCGATTGGTTCTCGAAAACACGTATAGATGGCACTGTCGATTTTCTGAGTGCATTTCCATTTGTTAAAATTAAAATACCATCACCATTTCAGTAGGATGAAACACAAGAGGAAAGCAAATATTGACATTTTGTATCACGGAAATTAATGTTATGTAGATGACATACTAAGTTCGCAGGAATAAGTATAGATGGCGCTAGTGAGTTTTCAGGATGTCCCATCTTATTAAAATGAAAATTTCCTCCTAATTTATGTGTTTTAAGTAGGGAAAAACAAAAGAAGAAATAAAATGTTGAAATTTTGTGTCAGAAATTCAATTTTGAGCATCTATATTTGGCACACAAAATATTCGCTTTAAAAAATTCGCTGAATGACGCGATTGGTTCGCAAAAACACGTATAGATGGCACTGTCGATTTTCTGAGCGAATTTCCATTTGTTGAAATTAAAATACCATCACCATTTAAGGAGGATGAAACACAAGAGGAAAGAAAATATTGACATTTTGTATCACAGAAATTCATGTCATGTAGATAACCACATAAGTTCGCAGGAATTAGTATAGATGGTGCTAGTGAGTTTTCTGAATGTTTTCCTCTTATTAAAATTAAAATTGCGATTGGTGCGCAAAAACGCGTGTAGATGGCACTGAACTGTTGAGTTTCTGAGTGAATTTTCTTTTGTTAAAATTAAAATACCATCACCATTTAAGTAGGATGAAATATAACAGGAAATAAAATGTTGACATTTTGTATCACGGAAATTCATGTCATGTAGATGACTTAATAAGTTCGAGTTTTCAGAATGTTCCCTCTTATTAAAATGAAAATTCCCTCCTAATTTACACGTTTTAAGTAGGGAAAAACAAAAGAAGAAATAAAAAGTTGACATTTTGTGTCAGAAATTCAATTTTGAGCATCTATGTTTGGCACTCAAAATATAACGATTGGTTCGCAAAAACACGTATAGATGGCACTGCACTGACGATTTTCTGAGTCAGTTTCCTTTTCAAATTATAATACCGTCACCATTTACGTATTTTGAGTAGGTAAGAACAAAACGAGAAACAATTTTTGGACATTTCATGCCACAGGAGTTCATTGTTCAAGTTTGAATATTTAAGTTTGGCGCTAAAAAATTTAGATTATAAAAATTCGTGTAGATGACGCCAAAGGTTCGTAAAAATACGTACAGATGGCGCTGTTGACTTTTTGAATTAATTTCCTTTTAATAAAAATGAAATGCTTCCCTAATTTGTTATTTATGTCGTAAAAACTGATGTAGATGACGTAGAAACACTTTTCTGAGTGACTTTCTTTATTGAAATCAAAATTACGTCATAATTTACGTATTTTAAGTAGGTGAGAACAAAACAAGAAACGATTTTTTTATCATTTTTTTTGTCACAGGAGTTCAATGTTTAATTTTCAACAACAAAATTTTCAGTTGGTTACCCAAAACTAAAGTTCATAGAAATTCGTATCGTCGCGACGCAGAAATACGTATAGATGGCACTACTGACTTTTCTGAGTGAATTTCCTTTGCAATGAAAACAAAATGCCGTCCTAATTTATGTCACAGGAATTCAGTGTTTTTTTTTTTTTTTAAATTTGGAACATCTAAATTTGGCGCTTAAATCTGTGATTCACAGAAAATCGTGTAGGTGACGCCGAAGGTTCGCAGAAACAGGTATAGATGGCGCTAATACTGATTTTGTTTTATTAAAGTATTGCAAAATGGGAAACAAACGCATATAGATGGCGCTGTTAATTTGTCTTAATATACTTTTACTGTGTTTTCTTTTATTTAAAATTACGTCCTAATTTAATAAGTCTTTTAAGTGGGAAGGTAAAAAACAAGAAACAAATTTTGATATTTTCACAGAGATAAACATAATGTCTCTTACCCTTTGTGATTGACAAGCCTTGGTTTAAATTCAAAATTCTTTCTGACCGTCTTTGTCCACACTGTGCTGCCTGGAATACCAGGGGGGCGAGGATCCATAAAAATTGAGGTAGGACTAAGGAATGGAAAACTGACAGGAAGTAAAAATTACATCGGCCCTAAAGTACAGCTTCAAAATATTTTTTTAAAGCAAGAAATATAGTATGATCGTAAAGAAGTTATCAAAGTTGACCATGAAACTATCTTTTTAAAAAAATGTGTTGTAATCTTTTTTGACGTTTTGTATCTTAAAGTTGAGGTTATGTTTTTAAAAGATCATTTTGAGCATTTACATAAATTGTATGTTCAAATGTAATCAATATTATCTATGAATTATGACTTCATGGCACATGTATACACTAAGTAAAAGGTGAAAATAGTAACAAATCTACCTGATGTATTAAATTTAACCTTGAATCATCGAATGTCAAATTTTGCTGCCAACATGATTTTTTCAGTCAGTTTCCTAGCAACCCTGATAACTTTTTTCGATCATATTGTACATTCATTCATTCTTTATTTTAAAAAAATGTAATTTTTAGAGTAAGAAATCCAAAAAGAAACGCTAAACGTAGAATTTAATAATTTTTTTAACATAAAAGACCTCAAAATATAAATATTAAGTGATTGTGAAGGTATATATCGTTGGAGGTAAAAGAGCTTTGAATTTATTTAATGATTCTTTTCTATCTGTTTTCATTTCTATTTATAAAGATGATAGTTTTATCAAAGAAATACTTATCAGACAAAGGAAAACCAAAACCACAGAAGTCTTAATTTATTTCGTTACATGTAATTATTAAACATAATTGTCGTTTCCTATAGAAGCTCGGATTTCTATTGGTTTATAATTCTTAAACTGAAGCATTTATTAAAATTATAATGCTTACAACACTATTTTTAAAGAACCGAATGAAATTAAAAGATTCTTACCAACTATAATGTTTATTCCTAATTGAACTTAACATGTTCACACATCCTTCAAAACTGACATTCAATACAAACAAACAAGTAAGCGGGGGTAGTGCCAACATGTACGACCAAATGAAAAAAAATCAATACTGAACTTACAAAGCACTTTTATTATAAAAATACACAGTACACTAATAATAAATCATATAAAAATAACTAGTATAAACATGATATGACAAATTACAAGATAATTAATTAAACACTATTCTACAACTGCAAAGGACTGACCTGTACAAGCGAAAGCCAACTTGACTTTGTGGTTCAAGAGTAACTGTTTGGGGCTCAAAACGTTAGCGGTATCCCCAGTTCCGCAACTGCCATGCTCATTCCACCCCCAAGAAAAAAGCTTCGAATCTTTAGTGATTGCCAAGTTGTGTTCAGAACCCACACTAAACTGATTAACGTCTTTCAAGTTTGGGATTTTCTCGGGCTTGTAAGTGACTTCCCATCGAGTCCCTAATTGTCCGTAGGTGTTCCTACCCCACATGTAGATCTCACCATTTCTCGTTAAAGCCGCTGAGTGAGTCCATCCAGCATATACCTTTCCTATGCCTTCATTCGTGAATATCTCCGTTGGGACAAACGAATTTAATATCGACGGATCAATCCCCAGTTGGCCATACTTATTATCACCCCAAGTTAACACAGTCCCATCAGATTTTAAAGTGACTGTATGATTTTGACCGCACGCAACAGACTCTACGTCTTGGAGATCAGGAACTTTTGATATGCTTAAATAATTATTATCATTGTAATTATCACTCAAGCCCAACTGGCCCTTTGTACCATTTCCTGCGACCAACAATCCTTGATCTTTTGTTATCATTGCGCTATGTCTCAGTCCACAACTTACTTCGGTGAAGCCAGTCGCAAGTTTCTGTGAGACTTGCAATAGCGATGGTATCCCAGTGCATGTTATGCTCTTTGAGAGTCCAAGTTGTGTGAACGAGTTGTTCCCCCACACGAAAAGCTTCCCGTTATCGGTCAAAGCGGTGCTGAAATCCCAGCCGCAGGAAATACGCACAATCTTGAACTCCTTCAGTATTTCAATCTGCTCGAACTTCATAATATCATCTGAAAGCCCCAACTGACCTTTGGAGTTCCATCCGCAACAATATACATGACCGTTATTGTCTAAAATCAAAGCATGCCCAGCACCTCCGGATATGGATGTTATGTTTTCCGGTTTAAGTTCTGTGTGAGACAGCGGTACTTCCACTGGCTTCAATTCACTCTCAGACTTGTAGCCTAAGCCCAGCTGTCCGAAGCTATTAGCACCCTGTACACAAGTAAATTTTCAATTCAAAGATCCCAAGCATTATGAGCGAACGCGCCACTTACCCATGCATATAATTTCATATTGCAAATTTGATTTGCGGAAGAGTTCCAGCTTTGCTTTGGAAATTTGTCGAAACACAAACACGCGTCCCAAAGTCCAAGGAAGTGAGGTTAGAATATAATGTCAGCTGTTTACACGGCTGCCAATACAAAATTAATTCACGCAGGCGGGGCGGCGTCTATATGATCGTATGTACGCATTTACAAAGTATTTTTAGTTAAAATGCATACATTTTCTTAAACACAAACACTATACTAAAATCTACAAAGAGAAAATGAAGTGAGGTGTCATTGAAACACGTCCTACCAACTTGAAATACTGATCACTACATAAAATTAGAACGCAAAACGTAACGTAAGCTCTATTTAAAAGGTTTTGCATTTGCAAGACGTTCATAATTATGAATTTGATACTTTCAGCAGCATGATTTATGTACAAAGTCAAAAACAAATTATTAGTTTCTAGTTAGACCAGTAAAACCCAATAGATGGCGGGCATACAGATTTTAAGCTGCGCGCCAACTTTAAAATATTGGGATCATAGAAAATACAAACAAATTTGTCCGAATATTTCTGCAAATTGTTTCATTGTTATAATAGAAATGGGGTCGATTTGACAAAGTTTTGCATTTTCTACCTTCTTCGTAGAATGCATTCATCCAAGTTGTATACATGACGGCCACAAACTCCACGAACGAAAGGATTTTTTAGCCTTGAAGAGGGATTTTGGCGCTTACATTGGTAACACTTTCAATTTAACAATATTTTAGAATTTCATTTTCCTTTTCTGTTACTTTATCTTCTATTTTTAATTTAATGTAATTTATTTTCTGACATAAAAGTAAAGACGAAATATTTTTTTATATTCAAATCGTCGATCGTTTTTTTTTGTTTCTTGCATTTGTTAAATGATCGATAGTCTTTTGTTTATATTTCTATGAAAAACCGTCAACTTTATTATTTTTGCAATTTAAATAGAGACCAGTGGTACCAACTCTGATACGCCTAAGTGAAACATTTAAAATATTTAAGAAAATTAAAGCCCTATTTGGATTTTTTGACATTTGTTTCTAGTGAATTTTTTAGTGAATACTTTTTTTGCTTCTATAATCTATTTTTAAATTAGGAGGAGCAACAGTTATCGTCCTGTCACAGGTAGACTGACACTGTAGTACTAAATTAGAAATTAATTTGGCTTGTTAGGAGGTTTTAGGAGGCCAGTGTTGCCAATTCCGATAGCCTAAGTAGAACATTTAAAACATTTAAGAAAATTAAAGCCCTATTTGGATTTTTTGACATTTGTTTCTAGTGAAATTTTTAGTGAATTACTTTCTTGCTTCTATAGTCTATTTTTTAACTAGGAGGAGTAACAGTTGTCGGCCTGTCGTAGGTAGATTGTCACTGTAGTACTAAAACATAAATCAATTTGGTTTTGTCATCGCTCTTAATTTATTTTCTGTAACCAAAATCAAAAGCTTCTTTTTTTATATCCAAATCGTCGAGCATTTTTTGTTTCTTGCATTTGTTAAAAAATCGATTGTCTTTTGTTTATGATTTTAATAAAAAGAGAACAATAATCGAAGGTTTCCTTTTTTTTACCATCATCGTATTTTGTTTATTCATTTCTTTGTGACTTTAGAAGAAGAAAATACGATTATTCTAAATTTATTTCTATTTTTTTATGAAGAAGAAAGTTGAAATTCAATTAATTTATTTTGATTTGTTAAAAAATCGATCATCTTTTGTTTGTCTTCTTAACAAGGAAAAATCAATAAACGAAGACTTTCTTTTTTTACCATCGATCGTGTTTTGTTTATTATTTTTTGTCTTTAGAAGAAGAAAACGCTATTGTTGTAAATTTATTTTTGTTATATTTTTATGAAGAAAAAAGTCGAAACTCGATTGGAATTCGAATGTCTTTTGTCATCGCTCTTAATTTATTTTCCGATGAAAAAAGAAATTTTATATCCAAATCGTCGATTATTCTTTTTTGTTTCTTGTATCTTTTTATAAAATCGATCGTCTTTTGTTTATGCTCTTAACAAAGAAAAACGTCAATAATCGAAGTTGTTTTTTTTACCAACGATTGTATTTTGTTTATTTATATTTTTGTGTCTATCACACCACACCACCGTGTTTTGTTATTTTTTTTTTTTATAAATAAAAAAGTTGAAATTCAATTGGAATTCGAACGAACCTCTTTTGTCATCGCGTTTAATTTATTTTTTAGCCCGAAAGTAAAAACAAAAGTTTTTTTTTTAATACCAAAATACCGATAATTTATTTTTGTTTTTTGCACTTTTTAAAAAATCGATCGTCTTTTGTTTATGTTTTTGTCAAAAAAGGAACAATATTCGAAGGTGTTCTTTTACCATCGAGTGTGTTTTGTTTTTTAATGTTATTGTCTTTCGAAGAAAACGCTGTTCTAAATTTATTTAACTTTTTTTTAACAAAAAGAGAATAATAATCGAAGATTTTCTTTTTTTAACCATTGATCGTATTTTGTAGATTCTTTGTGTCTTTCGAAGAAAACAATGCGATTATTCTAAATAAACCTATTTCACCACAATGTTTGTTTTTTTTATAAATAAAAAAGTTGAAATTCAATTGGACTTCAAAAACCGTCTTTTGTCTTCGTGTTTATTAATTTATTTTCTAACGCAAAAGTAATTTTTTCTTGAATATCAAAATCATCGACTATTTTTTTGTTTCTTACTTTTGTTAAACAAGCGATCGTCTTTTGTTTACGTTTTTATCAAAAAAATAACAATAATCGAAGATATTCTTCTTTTACCATCGATTGTGTTTTGTTTCTGATTGTACCTACATACTACAGTAAAAGCAATGAACTCCATTTCTACTTCAAAAATGTTCAGACTTTTTGCAAGCACCTATTGGCAACACTGATTACAACCTAACCTAAATCAATTACTTTTTAAAATGCCTGAGCCACCGCCTGAGACAGAAAACGTTCTCTCCAGACGTTTAAATAAAATCCTGGAGACTCGTTTTGAAGATGATCAGGTGAGTAAGTATTTACTGCTCTGCCTTGCCCATCACCCAATCAAAATGCGTTAGGACACTCTGGAGGCCCTCAAGCAACTGTCAACATTCTACAAAGAAAACAACCTGCAAGCCAGAAGAAACCTGAGAAGCCAAATCGAAAAGCAAAGCCTAGAGATCAATGAAAATTTCCTGGCGGCCTTCCGGGAGGTCAAGGAGGCCTTTGACGAGGTATACGGCAACATAGCCGATATGAATAAATCCCTGCAAGACATGACTTCGCGGTTACAAAATGCTAAAACACAGACGAAACATTTGCTGGAGCAAACAACCGCATTACAGAGTGAAAGGTGACATCGACCAATCACCACCGGCGTTCTTTTTCCTCATTTTTGTTTTAGTGTAAAAAATGAAATGCAGATGGCAGTGGTAGATGCATTCCTGAACACGTTCCAGTTAGGACAGGAAGAAGTAATCGCTTTGCACGGGAACAAGCAAAAAAAGGACATGGCGATTACGTCTGATACATTCGCCGCTTTAAATAGAGTTCAGCAAATTCATAATGACTGTAAAGTATTGATGCAGTCGGGTCATCAGACGTTGGCTTTGGATATCATGGAACAAATGACTTTGCATCAGGTATGTTGTCTTCATTCTGTTTTGTATGTAGTAAGGAAAATAAATTATTAAGAGCTGATTATTGAAAGTGTGTTGTAATGAAAAAGATGAACACGTTTATGTTAGGAGGGGGCTTTGGAACGTCTTTACCGTTGGACCCAAAACTATTGCAGAAATGTCGATAATCTCAATTTCACTGAAACGATCACACAAGCCATGTCGAGGCTACAAGAAAGACCAGTTCTATTCAAGTACGCAATTACATTTTTTTTTAAATCTTATAATTAATTATGTGATGCAACTTCTAGGTATGTTATTGATGAGTATTGCATCTCCAGGCGGTCCATATTAGTAGGTGACTTCATAGATGCACTCACTAGGGGCGGACCTTCAGGAAATCCGTCTCCCATTGAAATGAGAGCACATGATCCCCAAATTTATGTAACGGACATGCTGTCTTGGCTTAATAAAGCGATTCCCATAGAAAAGCAAAAGCTAAATCTCCTTGTTAAACTCTGCGATAAAATTGGTATGGTAAGTCATAACTCAGACGAGGCCTGAGATTTTATATTTTGCAGATAAATCTCAGCAGATTGAAGAAGCGCTGATGAGCATCTGCGAAGGTATTTGCCACCCTTTGAAAATCAGAATCGAGAGAATCGTTTCTGCCCCAATAGACGCCAATGTTCTGTACGCAGTCACTAATTTAATTCGTTATTACAGGAAGACCATGGGAAAAGTACGTGGATATTATTTATAATATCTTGGTTACTTCTTGATTTTTTTAGATCACCAGTGGTGGTTTGCTGGAGGCAACGTTGCAGGAATTGCAGGAAAAAGCCGAGTATGCCTTCATTAAATCATTGTCGAGTCAAGTCTCTAATGGCCTGGTTCGTGTTGAAGCTCCACCAAGAGATCTATCACCGACTTCTTCGATAAACGGATTGTTGGCGGTGCTCAGAGATATGCTGTCAACGGCTAGCATGAGCGAAGGCCGAGAATCAGACATGGTTAAGGTGAGTGCTGCAATATTATCAGTATCACCAAGAAAAGCTCACTTTCTTGTATTTAAATATGTTGAATAGTTAGTTGATTTTTCTTGCTTTTATTTTAACAGCATTGTCTAGGGAATTTATGATACTTCACAGGGTATTTTGATCTACAAATTGACTTCCTGATAGAAGGTTTGTTTTTAGATTGCACAGTGCGTCATGGATCCTTTATTGAGGGCAGTCAATGAGCAGGCATCAAGACTACCAACCACCGACATGGCTGTCTACATGTTAAATTGCATGTACTCCATGTACACCTGCCTTTCTCTCTATCAGTTCATGGATGATAGACTCGAGCGCCTTCAAGCTCAGTCTGACGCTCAGATAGACACCTTAACATCCGAGCAGGCGAGTTCCTTGGTTGCAAACTTCAATTTGGGGCCGATCTACACAATTCTGCAAGATAGCACTCACGGCCCACTTTCGACCATGCCAGGAATGGAACCTACAAACCTCAAGAATTTCTTGGTAGATATTTTTTATTTCATATTAATTCCGTGCGGGTTGAATCTGTTCTTTCTAGAGTAAACTGGATTCATTGGCTGCTTCCCCGGATTCATTGTTGCTGCCACAAATCAACTTACTCTTGTCTTCGCAGCATAAAAAGTCGGTGCAAAAGCGAGCTTTCGATGTACTGCTGGCCATTTATAAGCAGCTGTATGAAGCTGTGCATAATCCGGTTAATTTGTATGAAAATCCGCATACGATTTTGTATAAAACGCCAGAGGAACTCGTCAAGCAAATGTGCCTCTGAAGAGGTTTTTTGTATATTGAGGAGCTGGAGGAAGAAGTAAACATAAATTAGAATTAATTGTTTGTGGGGGATGTGAGGGTCGCAGGTGTACAATTCACAAAGCGTTCTTAAAAAAGTTATTCAAATTAACGCATTTTGATTATAATTTTTGATTTCTACCAAAATTTTAAATTTTAATAGAGATGGAAAGAGTGCAATGCATTTTAACTTCAGGTATCAAATTGAAAGTGATCGGTTCCTTACCACTTAGTCGGCAATTATACTAAAGTAAAAAAAAAAATACAAAATTAAGATGTGATTGTTGTTATTTGTTTTTTATTTTTTGTATTTTTAACTGTCAATCGTTCTTAGAATTTCGATTTGTATTTGAAAACCTGTTTTTCGTCATTGTTGATTCTTCATTTTTTACACAAAATTAAAAAGCGACTGTCTTTTGTTTTTCTTCAAACTGTCAATCGTTATTGGAATCTTGATTGAAAAAATATTTTAAAACCGTTTCTCATTATTGTTGATTAATCTTATTTAAAGACATTTTAGTTTATTTTTAATGATTTTATGTTTTTTTTTAATCATTTATTGAACCTAGTAAAATTTTAGGGATTATCTACGTCGGAAAGGGATTTCTGCTTTTCACACGTTGATGACACTGGGTGTAATGCCAAATGTCAGAAGAATGTTGGCAACACTTCCTGTAAAGGTGTCCTAACCTTCGTTATTCAAAATTGCACATTTTTCTCAATTTTTCAAAATGAATAAGTGATTATCTATTGTTTTTTCTTTTTTTGTACTCTTATCTATCAGTCATTCTTGGAATCTCGATTAAAAAATACTTTACAACCGTCTCCATTATTGTTGATTAATTTTGGTTTAAAGACATTTTAATTTATTTTTAATGAGTGTTTTTTTTAAATTATTTTACATTTTAGGGATTTTTCACGTCGAAAAGGGATTTCTGCTTTTCACACGTTGATGTCATGTCACTGAGTTAATGCCAAATGTCAGAATAATGTTGGCGACACTTCCTATGAAGGTATCTTAACCTTCGTTAAGCAAAATTACACATTTTTTTTTTCAAATTGAATACGTGATTATCTTTTGTTTTTACTTTCTTCGTGCTCATATCTGTCGTGCTTGAAATCTTGATTAAAAAAATATTTTAAAACCGTTTCTCATTATAGTGTAGTAATTGAATTTATTTTAAGTTGGCAATACCATTACAAGCGAACTATTATAGTTTGTGACGGCCGATAACGTAGTTCACTCCAACAAGTATTATAATGACATTAGATTATAACAAATAAAAAAAATAAAATATTGTTTGTTCATCCTGAAGGATTACCGCAGTTGATTAATCTTGTTTAAAGACATTGTAATTTATTTTTAATGATTTAATGTTTTTTTTTAACATTTCTTGGGTTTTCTACGACGAAAAAGGATTTTTGCTTTTCACACGTTGATGACACTGGGTGTAATGCCAAATGTCAGAAGAATATTGGCAATACTTCCTCTAAAGATGTCCTAATCTTCGTTATTCAAAATTGCACATTTTTCTCAATTTTTCAAAATGAATACGTGATTATCTATTGTTTTTACTTTTTTCGTACTCAGTTGTTCTTGGGATCTTGATTAAAAGATATTTTAAAACCGTTTCTCATTGTTGTTGATTAAACTTGTTTAAAGACATTTTAGTTTATTTTGAATGATTGCTTTTTTTAAATTATTTACTGAATCTAGTAATACATTTTAGGGATTTTCTACGTCGAAAAGTTGATGTCATGTCACTGAGTGTAACGTCAAATGTCAGAATAATGTTGGCAACACTTCTTATGTTTTTCTTCTTCTTCTTCGTTACTCAAAATTACACATTTTTCTCAATTTTTAAAAATGAATACGTGATTATCTTTTGTTTTTACTTTCTTCGTCCTCTTACCTGTCAGTCGTTCTTTAAATCTTGATTAAAAAAATATTTTAAAACCGTTTCTCATTATACTATAGTCTGTTTTTAAACTAGGAGGAGTAATTTGAATTTTGCCCGCCAAAAACTGACAAAGTTATTGGGTGTTTGACAGCCGGTTTTACACAAGCCTTCAATTTAAACGAAAAAATTAACATTTTTCATAATTCTTGTGACAATTTCAGTTAGTTTTAAACTTGTCAACAAATCTATTGATAAAATTGGTTATTTGAAGAATTTGTAAACTTCCTAACCAAGTCAAATTAATTTCTGGTGTAGTATTACAGTGTGAATCTACCTACGACAGGCCGACAACTGTTACTCCTCCTAGTTTAAAAATAGACTATAGTGTAGTAATTGAATTTATTTTAAGTTGGTAATACAATTACAAGTGAACATTATAATTCATGACGGCCGATAAAGTAGTTTACTCTAACAAGTATTATAATGACTAGGTTATAACAAATAAAAAAAATAAAATATTCTTTGTCTATCCTGAAGGATTACCACAATAGTTGATTAATCTTGTTTAAAGACATTGTAATTTATTTTTAATGATTTATTATTATTTTTTTTAATTATTTCTTGGGGTTTCTACGACGAAAAAGGATTTTTGCTTTTCACACGTTGGTGACGCCGGATGTAATGCCAAATGTCAAAAGAAAGTTGGCAACACTTCCTGTAAAGGTGTTGTCATAACCTTAATTATTCAAAATGTGTAATAGTTGACGAAATCCTTTCTTTATTTAAATTTTTAAACAATTTAGTGAAAGTTTCGTTTGTAATTAATTCGCGAAACAAAAAAAAATGGCCAAGGCGTCCGTTGTCACGAAGTTAATAGGTTTTTTGTTCCTGCTCCGGCAAGTATGTGACGGATACAATTATTCAATAATTAACCTACCAGACGAGCACCTGCCCTATTATTTTGCCAATTTCCCGAAAATTTCCGAACAATGCAAGAAAGACACCACCTGCCCGTACAAACAATACTTAGAGCAACATAAATGTTGGGGTTATGAAACTGGGTGCACGAGAAGCAATCAGTATTCGATACCGTCATGTCCCGGTGACCATAGAGGATGGGTGAAGACGAAACTCGACCAGGAAAACACGTTCTATACACAGGCAGACTTCGGCTACGTGAAACAACAGCTCAAGGAGTTGAAAGTACTGTGCGAACCCCTTTTTCCACATGATAGCTCCCTGGAATGTTCAGAACATTTACGATTTTGCAGAGGGAGGAATATCATGATGAACTTTACGTCTTTAGCACAGCGAAACGAGCCTTTACGTTACAAGATGGATGTCTTGAATCAAGGAGATATCGGTGAGATTTGAAAAGCCTTTAGCTCGAATGCGAATTAACAATTAAGTTTAATTGCAGGAGGTTACTGCGATTTCTACGAAGACAGACTCATGCAAGAGACTGACCATTTAAGCCCCCTACAAAGTTGGGCTCCTGAAATGAGATTTTTTACGAAGTTAAACCGTAGACCCATAGATGAAGGAGACTGCGACATAGTCATCGAAAAGCCCACGTTTATCATGAAGATAGATGCAAGTATGAGTACTCTTTTGGTTTACTTTTCAATCACCTATCAACTAATTTTTTTCAGCAGTAAATATGTATCATCACTTCTGTGATTTTTTGAATCTCTACGCATCCCTGCATTTAAACGCGAGCTCTTTCGATGCCTTCTCCACGGACATGCACGTGCTTATTTGGGAGACGTACACTTACGCGTCTGCCTTCAAAGACACCTGGGATGCTTTCACGGACAATCCCATTTGGGATTTGAAGACGTTTCGCGGGGATGTGGTTTGTTTTAGAAACGTCGTGTTCCCCCTTCTCCCTCGCATGATCTTCGGGCTTTACTACAACACCCCCATTATCTACGGGTGCGAAAAGAGCGGGCTGTTTCACGCCTTCTCCAAGCATGTCTTACACAGGATGAAGATACCTTTGCATCAACGAAATGACCGGAGAGTTCGGATTACTTTGCTATCGAGGGATACGAAATATCGGAGGATTTTAAATGAAAACGAGCTGCTGGAGGAGCTCGAGAAAGATGAAGACTACTTAGTGAGGAGGGTTGTTTTTAATAGAGATGTTAGTTTTAAGGGTCAGCTGGAAATATCTAGGAATTCGGATGTCTTCATTGGGATACATGGGGCTGGACTTACGCATTCGCTGTTTTTACCCGACTGGGGCTCGGTTTTTGAACTGTAAATATATGAAATTTATTTACTGTTTTACGTATTTGAGCTGTGGTGGTTTTAGATATAATTGCGAAGACCCAAATTGCTATAAGGATTTAACGAGGCTGCGAGGGCTAAAGTACGTAACGTGGGAGAAATTCGACAAATTCGAACAGCAAGATGAAGGGAGACATCCTGAGGGCGGTGCTCACGCAAAATTCACGAATTACTCGTTTGATAAGAAAGAATTCGTTCGCTTGGTGAAGGAAGCTGCAAAGCACGTGCAGAATCATCCTTCGTTTCAAGAATTCCTGCAAAATAGTACGGAGCAAGACACTCAGGTGCTCGAAAGGAAAGGGAAAGGTATAAATCAGAATGCGCAAGATAAACAAAATAGTAAACTAGTATCGAGTGATGCAACAAGTGTAAAAAAGAGCAAGCATGACCATGATGAATTGTGATGTTGTAGTGAAGAAATTAATGAAAACAGGTAAAAACTATTTTTAGAGAAAAATTTTTTAATGACCACTAATAAGAGTAATGTTTAGGAATTGAATTGAAATATCAAACATTTATTAAGAGATCAAGTTAATTTCACTGCAGGTTTTTTTGGTTTAAAAAATTTTTAATACATATTTGAACGATGAAATTATGGTAGTGATTTGATTAATAATTGTGATACTCAAGTAGTACCTAGAATTTTAATTAGATTTAGGACAGTATTTGGTTTGGCAGCTTTTAGTATTTATTGAAATTTGGAGCACCGGAGAAAACAGTTTGAACATTAATTACAAACAATCAGACTACTTGAAAATTAGTTAAAAACAATCTTACACTTCTTAAATTTCGAGCCAATGATATTATCAAAGTTTGAATCATATTTCTGTGCAGATTTTCACAGCCAATTCACCTTCCAATATCTCATGAACACACATTCCTTTCTAAGAACAACAGTATTTACATTTAGGATTGAAATCTGCTTTGATTTCTTTATTTATAATTAACGTTGGGGGTTCCTTAAATTGATAGAATCTCAATTAAGTGTATTATTAAGTTAGTAACAAAATAATATTTATTATTTTTATTAAATTCAAGATTGCATGCACTTATCTGTACTTAGCAATCGTCAGTATTTCATTTCTGGTTGGTTTTAAGTTCATTTTACTTCTGTGATATCTGTAGACTTTCCTCTAATTAAAGCACTCTTTTGTCTGGTTGAAAATTACCAAAAAATTTGTAATTATAATTGTAAAACCAATTTAAAAGACGACGTTTCGCTGTACGCTAATAATTCTTTTTTTTTTAATATTATTTGTCACAGGTCTTTGTGTGGTGTGACATAATAATCGACACAATGTAATGTAAACGTAATACCAATTACAAGTAAAAATAATGTGAACTTAGGCCTTGTTTATTCACTTTTAGTAACTTTAACCTTCAGTTTATTCCCATAGTAACATTATTTGTACAATTGTTACTATGACAATAAATCAGAAGATAAATTTAATTGAAAGTGAATAAATCGGCCCTTATAGTTTTCAATTTCAAGTAACAACTTTTGTTATTTTACATAGCACGATCTGTGTGGGTGGTTCAGATGCGGTCCAGACTTGTGAACCTCCTTGATTTGAACGTTCTGACACTTCCCCTCGAGTCTAGGATCGTTATAATTTTCTTTTACGCTATCAGTACTTGGTCCTGCAGACACCCCACGCCATTCGTGTTTAGTTCCTGTTAGTAAGAACATCGGCGAGATGATTTTCTGTCGAAATATGTTGAATGCTTGCTTTTATTTTAACAGCATTGTCTAGGGAATTTATGATACCTATCAGGATATCTTCAAAGGATGTTGGTAGCTCCATAAAAATTTCTTCTTCCAATTATCCGTTGAGATTAGGCAGTTTCTACATCAAATTGGCGAATTCTCATTCTGCATCGGGCAGCCAGAGATGTCACAAGACGTACGTTAGTCAAGCATGCAACAGGAGCGAGTGTCTCAAAGAAATGAATTCCAGGTCGCTGAGTGAACCCCCGAGCATCACGAAATGTAACAATATTGATATTATCCTTGCTTTTTTCCAGGCAGTCTTTATTGTTTGCATTGTACCGTTTTGTAAGACAGTTTCTCATTTGACTCTGCCTCATACTTTATTTCAACCAACGTATCTTTGTTCTTTACGTGAATTTTCAACTGTAATACACAGTTCAAAATGATTAATTTTATTGCACAAAAGTGTACATTGCCCCGAATTAAAATTCAATGGGCGATTGTTCACCTAGTACTTGTAATAGTACCGTAAAACGGGGTTACTTTGAATGGTTTTTTTTAATCTATATATGTCAAGTAAGGTAGTGAATAAAAAATTCCAAAAAAATATATGTCACTGGCGTCAGTTAGAGCTTTCTACTGACAATTAGAAATTAGATTTTAAAATGATCAATAACAATTTTTTTTCAATTAATTTATGGGTGTTCAAAGTTACCCCACAATCGAGGTTACTTTGAACGCCTATAATGAAACCATGCGATTTCAATGTAACCTCTCAGATAGTGTTTCTCTGAATAACTCAAAACTAGAAACATGTTGTTTCCGGGAAAAAAAATTATTATTAATGTATTTTATTATTTACAAACCCGGAAACCAAGATTGTGAAGTATTATTAATTCATTATCATAAAATATACATAGAAAGCTGCATTACCCAACAAAATATAATATAAACGAAACTAAACTAATATTTGGCAATAATTGCACGGTTAAAAAAAAGGAGTACACAGAAAACAATGAATGGAACTAAACTATCTATTGCAAACTTTTCAGATATGGGCGAAGATGATTTGCACCAACAAGAAGGCCCCTCTCCTGAATATCTGGGGGTCTGGCAGAGCTGTTAATAATGGATATAATTCCCTCGTCGGGCACTTGTGGCCAGAAAAATTTATAATTTACTTTAGACGACATTCTTAAAAATGCAATTTCTACATTTTGGTTTTCTAAGTCATCAATGGAAATAACTTTTCCTACATAGTAATGAACTAGAGTTTTCACTTTAAACTCAACCAAATAAAATTTATCTCGTTTTATATCTCCAACATATTCTGAGGGTGCTTCATCTATATCAGACTCTGGTTCCTGTTCTAGTTCTTCAACTTCAAAGACTTCATTTTCAATTTCTTCTTGAACTACATCTTCTTCAATTGTGTTTGAATCATTCTGATTTCCTCTGAGGTCGTCTACAGATATACTTTTTTTCTGGTTGGACATTAATCTTCTTTTTCTTATGTCTCTGTGTTAACACGTCAACACCGCGAAATTCTTTCAATACTTCAATTACGGCCGTAACACATGTGCTTTATTTTGCTCAGGCTGATAGTCCAGTAAACGTTTTAGGGGATGCTGTGGGTCTAATAGATAAATTTCACACGCCTTAAAACCAGCTTGGATATTTGCTGACACTTCATTCCCTTCTGGATACAATTTGGTGTACAACTTAAATAGTAACTTTGGCAATTCCTCTTTGCTTAGTGTCTGTGATTTACACAGCACCGTCATTTTCCATTGATCTAGTATCTGACGCGAATATCGTTTTAATTGTCCATAAAAAGCTACATCTAAGGGCACCAGCTTTTCTTTTGTACGAGCGGATCATTTTCTACAGGAAAAAACAGAGTTAATTTGTAACCTGGGGCTTCATTGAACGCGTTCAAAGTAATCCCGAAAACGATGTCTAAGCGCATTGTTCTGATAAAAAATTTATAAAAAAAGAGTGTGTTGAAATATTTAAATTTTTTTTAACATAGCTTTGTTAGGATACCATATTGTTATAGCAAATACATTTTGTAAATGTGTGGTGTTAAATACTTATGCCTACAGCAACAAAAGTTTGCAGACCTCATCCAACGTTGGTTTTGTAGAAGAAAAGTTGAATATCAGGTTTGCTAACTTCACAAGAATTATTTTCATACCAATGTTGCCATACCATTCTTAAAAGTGTGACGAATTGAGCGGTGAAAACTAGATGTCGCTAAACTTAATGGTTATTTCACTATGAGTCAATATAACAAAATTTATTTTTTGTTCAAAGTAGCCACGCGGTTCAAAGTAACCCCGTTTTACGGTATTCAGATTGGGGACACATTGTTTTTAATTCTGACTGTATATTAATATTACACTGTGCGATCCAAAATTACTTAGATAAGAGGAGGCTGATTCATACCATAATTCATACATAATTCAATTAGCTTCCGGTTGAAACCACGTCATGGCTGCTTCTACAGCCGACGTTTCGTTCTCCATTGCAGAAGAACTTCCTCAGGGCTGCCGCTGCTGCTGGTGGTGTTGCTGCTACTTCTCGTTAATCGAAGATACTGACTAACGAGAAGTAGCAGCAACAGCCCCGAGGAAGTTCTTCTGCAATGGAGAACGAAACGTTGGCAGTAGAAGCCACTTCAATTATGGACAACGACCGCGGAAGCCTCCAAGTTAAAGTTGATTCATACAATTTAACCTATTTACTATCTGTCAAAACTGAAACGTCATTTGATGACAGTAGAAAAGTCTTCTGAATTTTCTAATTGAATACATGAGGGATTGTCAAAAGTCTTTAATATAATAACGACCAATTTCAAATGCCGCGAGATTGCTTGCTGACCATTCAGAAATTTCCAAAACCTTTGAAGCAATTGACAGATTTGACAGGAATTTATCTAAATTATTTTGGATCGCATGGTACTTTTACGAAGCCATGTCGCCTTAACGCAGGGGGGAAGTAAAATAAGAACAACCAAGTGATTGATTACTTTGTGAAATGACAGCGTCAGTTCTATTTTTAATCTGAGGAAGCTATCAAGGAACAGCGAAACGTCGACTTAAATAGAGTTTACAATCAGTTCTAAACTCTAATTATAAATTTTGTCGTTAACATTGAACGGTAGAGAATTGATAAGACCACGGATATTCAGAGCCCAACAAAATGATTTTTTTACAGCCGTATTTTATAATTCAATGTTTGTTTGCATTATATTTTTTTTATCTGAATATGCACTTGAAATCGCAATCAGAGATTACAAGTTGTAAAGACGAATTGAAAAAGTTGGCTTATACATAATAGGCATTTTGTTTTTCTTTAAAATATTTTTACATAATCTCAGTTGTTTTATTGTGGATTGAAATAATGCTTGCACACAAGAATCTCGATTACGTACAACAGAGCATCATTCTCATTCCTGTTAAATAGCATGCTCTTCAGTTTCATAATATACAGAGTGTTCATGGGGAGCTGCCTTTTTTATTTGAATTTTTACCAAGTAACTTAAATCGGGACTTTTTCCGCTCGATTTTGTGGCAACATCATAAAAACAAAATGACTCGTTTTCTAGATTTTTAATTGTTTCTAACTTTTCTTTAATGGGACATAACGTCTTTTATCATCACATCGGATGTCAAATTAATTATGACACTACTACATATTTTATAAATTATTTAGTAAATAAGTCATGACATTCGCGCGAAGTGCATAGTGAAGTGTGCGTTGAAACAGAAGAAAACATAGAAAGTGTCTTCAAACTGTCAAAATTGTGTCAAAACTAAAAGTTAAAAACATTTGAGAATCTGGAAAACCTGATAGTCTTTTCAATGTTGCCACACAATCGTACAGGAAAAGCCCTGAAACTTTCCCAATTTAAATTACTTCATAAAAATTCAAATAAGAAAGTTAATTATTGTAGCAGCTTCCCATGAACACCCTATATTTTTTACAGACATGTAATTATAGTCTTAAGAAAATTGTAGTTTTGTGACTGTTTTAAGCAATGTTAGAACCACAAGCATATTACGTACGATATAGTCTCATAGCATAAGGAAGAAACACAATTATTTTTTTTAAACTTGGTATTTTTTTTGTGATTGCTGTTATATAGATATTTATTAATTTTGATAAAAAAAATATTTTAATAAATTTTTTACACGCTACACAAACATCGTATCCAATGAAAACCTTGCACTTTTCAGGATTATACTACACACAGACACTCACAAAAAAAAATTCACTCGAAAACGTTAACTCATTTTAATAAGTTAGTAAATTAATAACAGTAATTTAATTAATTAATTAATTAATAATAACTACAGTTTCCTTTATAATTTCAATTTGATTTTTTTCTTATAAAGTATACAAACAGAGATGCACGTAACGCACATATAAACAACTAATATGCAAATGGCCCAGAAGTGCGTGACCGTCAAGGTCTCGAAAGTCATATTGACGACACCGGTCAAAATATTGGCAACCAAAAAATAAAACAACCCGTTGTAATTAATCGCGTCTAATATAAATGGAACGTGCACGAATTCCTCGAAAACGCTATCTTTAAACAAATACTGCTGAAATAACTCGCCAGCGAAATACAAGCTCAACATAAAAACCCCGATGCAAAGCGTCCACAAACAGTACACCGAGTTGGCGGTCCTGCGAGATATATTAAAAAGAGTCTCGAAGTAAAAGGTGGAAGCGAAAAGAACGAGACTGCACGTAAACAACTTCAAAAGCAGCGTTGCGTTACTTGAAGCAGCATGCTTTTGTTTTATATTGATGAGAATCCCTATGGAAACCGACAAAAAATACAACGCGACGAAACCCAGAGATGAAGTAATGCCCTCTCTGTTTGCACTAAAGAAATTATCACGCTTTGCATCACTGAACACATACTCAGCCAATCCAGCCTGCAGTATCGTCTCGTGTAAAACCAACAGCACCAGCCCAGTTAAGACACTGTATTTAACGTCAATGAATTTTAGTATGAGCGAGCTTAGGAGCCTCGTGACGGCTAGGGTAATAAAAAAATTCCAGTGCACCCCATACTCGGTGACCGACACATGATAGTGTGTCACGTGTGTGGTAAAGTATCGTCCCCAGCCGATGATGAGCAATGGTAGAGTGTCTTTGAACGTTTTCCACATGGTGTGTTTGTACCCGCGAATTTCAGGGGCAACTAATCCGTTGGCGTACACGAACAATCCCACCCCCACATCCATCAGGCTATATCCATATCTCAGTCGCTTAGAAAACTGTCGGGGGAAAACCTTGAAGTCGACGGCTAAAATCGCAATGGCCGTTATTAAATTGATTGTTGCGCGTGCGTTAGTCACGAAGCACTTGAAACCTTCCTGCACTTTCCGCGAGTCAACTCTGCTAGTAACGCCTGCGTAACGCGAAGCCATTATTACCAAGTTTATGCAAATAAAAATCAGGAGGCCTAAGACTTCGGACATGTACAGGACTAAAACCGTGATGTTTAAAGTAATCGGAACGACGATGATCACAAATTCGAATATATAACGGCGTATGGGGTTTTTGCCGATGGTACTGTGGTAAAACGTGCAACTCGTCGTGGTGATAAAGACCAGAAAGAACGAAGGTACTATAACGCTGAGGACTTCGTACGCGCTGCTCTCTTCTTTGCCCGTCATTTTTAACCTAAACGCGCTCTGAAACCACAGAAATATGTTATTTGTTTTTATTTGTTTTATTTACAAACCGTACGTTAATTTGAAATGTAAATTAAAAATGTAATAAGTGTAACATAACCTATTATTCAGGGAACTGTCAAGTACATGCATAAATCAATGTTGCCAACTATTGACAGTCGTTGTTCCCTAACATTTGGAGAAAAATTTCCACTTGTAGTTGTTTTGTTGCGCAAATTGCAATTTTATCTACTTATGTGCATTTTGCCTTAAAATTTAAGTAAGTTTGTCCCTTTTTCTCAACAATTGCAATTTTAAGGCATAGAAATCCCCACGAGTAGGGAAAACTCCGACGAATTAGCAATACTGGCATGAACTAAACAACGGTAATGACACTGAGCTCAGTGTTACCAATCACTTAGAGTGAAATATCGCAACGTTAAAAAATGTTCGCTACCAAAACTTTAAAAAATCGCAAAATTGTCGCTACTTACTTGAATAATAAAAATTTACACGCTACGGCTTTTAACAATTTATTTAAAAATGAAAGCGACAATTTCATTTCATTTTTATTTATAAATAGGTACAGTCATGTGCACCTAAAATACACCTCCTGCACACAAACTTCATCCTTAAAACCTTGTGGTACCGGGCTCCAGAATTGTTAAATTGTAGAACTTAACACTTAAGCTGCGCAAGGATGTACGTATTAATTTAAAATACAAAATAAAAACAAAAAATGTTTTGCAAAAAACAAGAAAACCGTAACGATTTTAATGATGTACAGTGACGGACAATAAAATCCGGGCAAGAATTTGACATAACATGCATGATGAGACAAATTTGGTAAATGGCCACTTTTACCTACAGTCTTAAAAATGTCCCTATTATAGCTTCGATTGGCAACACTGATTTAAACAGGTAGGATAAATAAAACGTATAGGTTTCGAAATTAATTTTCTTTCATCTCAAAAAGTCGCCACTTTTAGTTCGTTTTAGCAGTTGACAGTTGTTTCCTAAAGATGAACCTTTTTACCAAAAATGGAATCAATTTTGTGGTCCTGTCGACCATTTAATGTAAAAACCTGATCAATATGCTTAATGGATTTTGTCACGTGGTATGACGTAACGAATTCAGCACTGCCAACCTTGGATGTGATAAGCAAAGATAAAGTGCCTTCTATTGCAGCCTTTTTGTTACCAAATGTATAGGTACATCAAACTTTTTAAGCATTTTTTGCATTCTCAGATAAATTATAAAATAGTAATTATTGCTTTCTATTTACGTAAATTGACAGTTTTTAGAAAATATTTAAAAAAAGAAACGTCAACTAGAAATTTTCAATCTATTACATTGTCAGTCTTGTTTGTCAAAATATTTATTTTGGCGCTTTACCTGAAAATTAAAATGTGCACGATGAATAACGCAAACAGTTTACCTGGAATATGCAAGAATAAGCAAATAGAAGACATAATAGATGCGCGAAAGCAGAACGGAGAATACAACATCACGTTCAACTCGACGAAATCGGTGAATTCGCAAAATTACACCTGCAGGTATGCGTACTCCACACCGAGGGGGACCCTGGAGGAAAGGTTTGCCGTCCCCGACGAAACCGCAATGTGGAACATCGAGGGCGATCTAAACAGCGATCGGGAAGGAAACGTCATCAACGTGGGCCCAACGGACTCCGAAATAACAGTGGTTCGAATCAAAAGAGAAAGCTCGCACCTGAAGGAATCAGATAATAAATGGGACATGCACGACAAGGCCATACCAGGTGATGGGACTCACTTAGGAGAGAGCCCCTCCCTAGTTAACTTGGTCACTCTGGTAAAATCATCCAAACAACGCCTGAACACAACGGCCAACGCGAAAGAAAACGACGAGTACTTAGTCCCCTTATCATCTTGGGACCCTTTGGATCAATCCCACGAAATCCTCGACGTGGATTCCGTAGAGTCAAAGACCTCAAATTCTAGCGAGAGCAACGGAAATTTGAAGGAGGAGGCGACTGCTAATGAGGCGCAGGAAATCATCAAATCTCCGAGCGTCGAAGGACGACGCGGTTCAAATTTGGCGGCGAGGTTTAAGTCGTTTTTCCGGAAGCGATTTAAAAAATCGTAAAATTTGACATTCCCTAGACTCAGGTGATTCACGCTTTTTCTTGTATCATTCTGTTTACGCATCGATTTTTAAGTAAATCCCGAATTACAGTACACGATAAAAAGTTGCTGGATTTTCTTTGTGGGCCTGTTATGATGTACAACAATCGTAAATTTAATTTGAATGCGTATGATGGTCTTTTTAATTTAAAAACGGGTGGCGTCAGTCGGGTGCAGTTGCAACGATTGAAATAAATTTTTATTTTTGGGTCTAGAAGACTGTGAAATTTCAAAAAAACGTGAAAATTAAGCTGAAATTCTTTTAAAAAAACAATGGAAGTTTAGTACACAAAAAAGTCTAGATGGCGCTGCTACCTGTCATACTTTCCAGCAATTTTTACAACAGCGCCGGTTTACATAAATTAAAGCTGTTTTTTTTTTTTTTTTTAGAAAGACTGGCAAAATTTGTAGTGTGGAACCAAGCAAGATTATTAAGTATGCGTTCGAGACAACTCATTAAAAAAAAAAAACAAATGAATAGCGCCTTTTTTACTATCTTTTTTAATATTACTCGATTAATTAAAAACTGCACAAAGCACAATACCGTCTTCTGATGTAAAACTAATGTTCAAAAAATTATTATTAAATTAAAAATATTAGTGGGCTATGATTAAAATAAATTTTTATTTCTCAATCTGGAAAGCTGTTAATTATTGCGAAAACCAAATTTAAATTTAAATTCCTGTAAAAATATTGGAAGTGAGAAAATTTCTAGATGGCGCTGTTCGATGTTGCCAGATTGACACACTTGTGCTTAAAAATCTTATTTAGCGACTGGTGCCTAATTTGGGCTATTTCCTTCACACAATGAACATTCAACAAAATCGTCTAGACACCCATGGAAACAAAAGTACACTCACCAAAAATTTAAAATCACATCTTTCAATTTATTATTATTTATTTTTTTTTGGTTTCAACAAAAAGCCATGTGACCTATATTTCGTCTCTCTTTTCATTTTTCATTTACTTCCGATTTGTCTCTTTTTCAATTGTTTATTTTCAATTTATTTTCCTTTTCTAGTCATATTTCATTTGTTTTATTTTCTATTTTAAATTTTGTTTGCCTTTTGTTGTTCATTTTTTTATTTAATTTTTGTTTTTCTTTTGTTTTTTTTTCTTCAATTTTTCTCTTCCCATTGAGCTTTTTCATTTGATTTTTCGTTTTAATTTTCTCCTTGTTTTTCACTTGTCTCCCTTTCTGTTTTTCATTTGTTTTTTTTTTTTAGTTTTTTATTTTCCTTTGATTTTTCTTTTCATTTTTTTTTTCATTTTTGTTGTTTTTCACTCGTTTCATTTATTATTTGATTTCTATTTTGGTTTTTCATTTTTTTTCTTCAGCTTTGTTTTTTCCTTCAATTTGCTTTCACTTTTTCATAAAAATTTTTCATTTCCCTTTTCCTTTTCATTTTTTTTCATTAGATTTTGGGCTTTCGTTTTTCATTTATTTATTTATTTTTTTATTTTTTTCTTAAAATACATAGGAAAATTACTTTTTTATTTGTGAATACTGCAACTTAAAGCAGCGGTTTTAAGAAGGATTTTAATAAGGTTCTTTTTTTTATTGCAAATCGGATAAATTAATTTGGAAAAATTTCACGTTTATTGTTAGACGATATTTTGTGAACAAGTTGGCGACATTGCCCATAAAAAATTTGGCATCGCTGCCTGTCACATTTTTCAACAATTTTTACATCAACTTCAGTTTACATAAAAACCAAAAGTTCATCGAAACAATACAAAAGAAACACTTGATTCATTTAATACACCGTCTTCTAGATGCGAAAATAAAGAAAAATAATAATTAAATATTAATGTAGTTGTTAAAATATTTTTTTATTATTTTTAAATCTAGAAGGCTACAACGACCTTCATCGAAGCTGACATCTAATGGCGAAAACTACACCACCAGTAGAGGAAGGAATTGCGCTATCTATTGGACTTCATTTGTCATCTCCTTCAATTATTTACATGTTATCTTTCTATAACTAAACACTTTTTGTCATAAACCAATTTAATTTGTTATTAATAAGCAGTTGAACTGATTGTGAGTTTGAAAGGATTTCATGGTCATTCAAATTTTGTGAAAATAAATAATTTTGTAATTCCCTCCTATTAGTAGTAATCAGTGTTGACAGACGATTAAAATTTAAGTCACTAAATTCGCTGACAAAAAGTTACCAGCTACCAAACGAAAAACATTGAGCTCATTGTGATTTATGGCATTCTCACCAGTACGCACTCAGAGTCTATTTTTTTGATTGGTGGACGAGTCCCAAGTCAGTGTTGCCAACCGAACCGATTTGTCGTTACAATATTGACATTTTTAAGACGGCAGCGCCCTAACGGTGTCTGCTGCCAAACGAACCAAACCTAGCGACTTGGTAATAATGGAAAGTGCAGGTCGATTGGAATTCAAGCACCTTTTGTCATCGCTCTTAATTTATTTTCTGACGCGAAACTAAAAATGAGAATTTTCTTTTTACGATATCCAAATCGTCCAAGAATCGTCCAAAACAAGAACGATAATCGAAAATTTTCTTTTTTTATCATCGATCGTGTTTTATTTATTTATTTCCATTATTTTTTTTTTGTTTTTGTATTTGTTAAAAAATCGATCGTCTTTTGTTTATGTTTTTAATAAAAAAGAGAATGATAATCGAACATTTTTTTTACCATCGATCGTGTTTTGTTTATTTATTTCCATATTTTTTTCTGTTTATTTTGTATTTGTTAAAAAATCGATGGCCATTTGTCTGATAATAACGATAATCGAAAATTTTCTTTTTTTTACCATCGATCATGTTTTGTTTATTTACTTTTTGTGGGTTTCAAAGAAGAAAACGCGATTATTTTAAATTTATTTCAGTGTTTTGCTATCTTTTTATTGAAAAAAAAGTTGAAATTCAATTGGAATTTGAAGGTCTTAATTTTTTATTTTCGAGCGCCTTTAGTTTTGCTAAAATCGATTGAAATTCGAGCGTCTTTTGTCATCGCTCTTAATTTAATTTCTGACGCGAAACTAAAAATGAGAGTTTTTTCAATAATTTTTTTTTGTTTTTCGTATTTGTTAAAAAAACGATTGCCTTTTGTTTATATTTTTAACAAGAAAATAGAACGATAATCGAAAATTTTCTTTTTTACCATCGATCGTGTTTTATTAATTTTTTTTTCCAGTTTCGAAGATTATTTCAAATTTATTTCACAGCGTTTTGCTTTATATAAAAGAAAAGTTGAAATTGAGTTGGAATTCGAACGTCTTTTGTCATCGCGCTTAATTTTTATTTTCTGGCCCAAAAATAAAAATGATTTTCTTTTAATATCCAAATCCTCGACCATCGTCTTGCATTTGTTAAAAAAATCGATCGCCTTCTGTTTATGATTTTTTTTAACAAAAACCATAAATTCACGGTTTCTTTTGCAATTTTATGCTCGGGCCAGTGTTGCTAATTGTAATACGCTTAAGTAGAAGTGTGTAATAAAATTAATATAATAAAGTTAAAGGAGACAAATAAAAGACAATTCCGTTGATTAATATGCAAGTTAAAAAAAAACAATTTGAAAAGACAAAACATACAAAATAATTCAAAAAAAAAAGAAATTAAATAAAAACAAAAAAAGCACGAAATTATAAAAACAAAAGACGATCGATTTTAAGCTCAATTCACTAGATTCATAAATTTTAAAGCGAGGAAAGGTGACAAAACAAAGAAAACAAACGATCAAAATTTTAAAAAATATACAGGATGATTGAGTTTGGTATTCTCGATTTTCAAGTTATAAATAAAGAAGTTATATTCGATTTTCGAAAGTCGCGTTTTTTTAAATTTTTCTCCGATTGCGAAGAAAACGTTCGAAATATTTCAAATTCCTTAACAGATTATTAATCAGCATGAAATTTGACAACCCTGCCTCCATTTAACCAATTCTCTATTTCTTATAATAAGCGAGATACCCATGCTGGGTCTCGAATTTCAATCACCCCGTACAAGGGACTATTGCATCATTTCGATTCAGAATTATCTCTACAATCCAAAATTGCAAAAATAGAGAGATGTCCTATTTAAATTTTTTAATTTAAAACCAATTCCGAATAAACCAGAAGTAGTACATATTGTTTCGTGTTGTCAAATAAACTATTGGTAGGTCTATATTAATTACACTAAATGCCATTTTCGTAAAAATTGAAATAAAAAGTCGAAGATGTGCGAACGCCAAACTGAATCACCCGGTATAACAATATTAAAAAAATAAAAACAAAAGACAATCGATTTTAGAGCACAATTCATGAATTTTAAAAAAGAAACAATTACAAACAAAGAGTGACAAAACAAGGAACGATTTGGGTTAGAAATGAGAAATAACTTCGTGTTTCCATAAAGTTGGCACTAGAAACACGGAAGTATAGAATGGATTGCCTATTTCGAAAGCGTCACAATTTAAAATGGCCACCATATATAATTATTTTATAGTCTATTGCTGCCAGTTTCTTTTTTCCGAAATAAATCTTGCAAATCCTTTCTTTCGAAAAGAAATCTCTTAATTCCTGATTATTAAAAATAAAATAGAAGTTTTATCGTTCAAGTTGGCAACACTGACTAAAAGGAATCTGTAATATTCAGGTACACCAACCTCTTTCCACGTCGGTGTCAAACAGCTGATTCCAATGACTTGTCAGTTGTCATAGGTTATTTCTGTTTTGGTGCGCGAGAGAAAAGCCGCTGTTAGTTTCACAGGAAGAAGTAATGTAATTATTTCGTTCGCAAGTCGGGCGCAAACACATCCCAAAATTCGTGATGGAGGCCAAGACGGATTCGGAAATCACGAGCGCGGAAGAGGAGACGTTCTCGTTGCTGAACGACAACGACTCTTCCACCGACAGGAAATCCGAACTGTACTCCGAAACGTGCGAAATCGAGGACAACGACGACACCAGGTCGGACCTGAAGTTCGAGGGGGAGAACGGAGATTCTGGGTCTCACTTGCGTTTCGACGAGAACGAAGATACTCGATCGGAGTTAAAATTTGATGCAGGTAAGGCCCTGTATGCACATAAACGTCAACATCATAATAGTAATCGTTGTGTTTGAGTTTAGCACTGGAATCAGAGGGTGAGAAAGCAAAACGGCAGAAAATCGAAGAGCGTTTAGAGGTTCGAGATACTAACATTAAAACTTGGAAGAAGTTAGCTATAGAAAAATATGGTTTAGTTGGTGGTATGTAAAAATAATTTTTGAAATACTGAAGTATTTTATGTATTGAAGTTAGTAAAAAGTATGCATTTCTTTCAGATGATCTCAGAAGAAAGATTTGGCCTCTACTCTTAGGGGTAGATCCTGACGTGATCGAGAAGGTTCCGTCTTTGCTGGAACTGTCGAACCATGATGAATATAATCAAGTAGTTTTAGATGTAAATAGGTCGTTAAAACGATTTCCTCCAGGTCCGGATTTCATTAAACCCTTTTTTTTCTTTGTGAAGTCACTCTGTCGTGTTTCAGGCATTCCTTACAAACAAAGATTAGCTCTACAGGATCAACTAACTGTGTTAATATTAAGGGTTATTATGGAATATCCACATTTACGGTATTACCAAGTAAGTCACTCTTCTATTACCATTAAATTATGATCTGGGATTGTTCATCTACTTTGGTTTCTCAGAATTTCTTTTGAAATTAAAAATTAACTGTGTTTACTGCTAACTTATACATCAATCAAATTCAATTATGATTGAATTAAGTGTATTGTCATGCTATTAATTTATTTCTAGATTACAGTAAATAAACAAATTTTAATTTTCCCTTAAAAATCAAAACAATCTTATTCATAATGACTTGAAACTTTCCACTTGCAATAACTTCAATGATAAGAGCCAAGAGAATGGCTGTTATCAAAACTGATAATCAATAAATGTTGTCGGTTCATTCAAGATTTATTCTCTGTTAACCTTGGACCCCAAACACTAAAATTAAATAATATCTGAGCCTTGAGTAAACAAAAAGAATTTACACTCAGTATTATTATTTATTTTCCGAACAAATTTTATGAGAGTGTTTGCTAAATATTTCAGATACTTTGTGTTTATTCTAGGAAAGTTTTAAGATAAAATGACCATTCTGTAACACCAACTTGTACTTTAAAAGCTTATTTACTGTTTACATTTTATTCACAAATAAGGAATTCATTTTGACAATATTTTTATGTAGAATACTTACAGTATTTAATTTCTGTAAACCATAAACATTTTTGCGGGGATTATAACGATACATAACAAATATTGAATATTTATTTCATAATAATTTTAAATATGCAATAAACTTTGATAACATCATTTTGAATATACAGGGTGAATGACCATTGTTTGGTCAAAGAAAAACCACTGTGTCCTAGAGTATGGAAAAAATGTAAAAAATGTACTTTAGTTTTCGAGAAACGACGATGCATCTCTAGTTAAAAATAGAGGAGCAAATGAATTCATAAAAATATTTTGTGGTTTTATGATAGTTACGGCGGTGATGCGGCGTCGTGAACTTGACCTTTCAGTGGAACTTCACGTCAATGCCGTTTTGAGATCAACGCCCGACACCATGAAATACTAATTACTCTAAAATACTTACCTAACAAACGCATGTAAATAACCTGAAGTAGATAATTCCATACAAAGGATAACTTTGAACACCTGCTTTGACCTACAACACGAAAACAATTCTGTCACAGTAGGCGCTTTCGTTTCTGACTGTATATAGAACATAACACGTTTGGATCAGCGAATCATGTTCTTTTATCAAAATGATTTATCTCTTCTACTTAAATAAATAGAGGAGCAAATGAATTAATTAAATACCATCATAAAAATGTTTAATAGTTTTATGATAGCTACGGCGGTGACTCGGTGTCGTGAACTTCATTTTGAATATACAGGGTGAATGACCATTGTTCCGTCAAAGAAAAACCACGATAAGAAACGATGTCCTGGAGTATGGAAAAATGTACTTTAGTTTTCGAGAAACGACGATGCACCTCTAGTTAAAAATTGAGGAACAAGTGAATTAATTAAATACCCTCATCAAAATATTTTATGGTTTTATGATAGCTACGGTGGTGGCATGGCGTCGTGAACTTGACTTTTCAACGGAACTTCACGTCAATCCGTTTTTAGATCAACGCCCGACACCATGAAATACTAATAACTAAAATAATTACTTGACAAACGCATGCAAATAACCTGAGGTAGATAATTCCATACAAAGGATAACTGCTTTGACAGGTAAACAAATCACTACAACACGAAAACAATTTTGTCACAGTAGGCGCTTTCGTTTCTGACTGTACATGTGAACATACGCATTTGGCTCAGCGAATCGTGTTCTTTTATGAAAATGATTCATCCCTTCTTGTTAAAAATAGAGGAACAAATGAATTAAGTACCATCATAAAAATATTTAATAGTTTTATGGTAGCTACGGCGGTGACTCGGTGTCGTGAACTTCATTTTGAATATACAGGGTGAATGACTATTGTTGCGTCAAAGAAAAACCACGATAAGAAACGATGTCCTGGAGTATGGAAAAAAAATGTACTTTGGTTTTCGAGAAACGACGATGCACCTCTAGTTAAAAATAGAGGAGCAAGTGAATTAATTAAATACCCTCATAAAAATATTTTATGGTTTTATGATAGCTACGGCGGTGGCGCGGCGTTGTGAACTTGACTTTTCAGCGGAATTTCACGTCAATTAGGTTTTTAGATCAACGCCCGACACCATGAAATACTAACAACTAAAATAATTACTTGACAAAACCTGAAGTAAATAATTCCATACAAAGGATAACTACTTTGACAGGTAAACAAATCACTACAACACGAAAACAATTGTGTGACAGTAGGCGCTTTCGTTTCTGACTGTACATAGGAATATAACACGTTTGGTTCAGCGAATTGTGATTCATCCCCTCCACTAATACGTAAGGATCGCGATTCAATTTTCGTAAACATAACTCGTTTATGTTTTGCTTGTCCGAATCAGGATTAGAGGAAAATCTAACCTCAAATTTAACTTGGAGATTAGATTTTACAGAAGTTACTAAATAAATAAATGAATCCATTATTAGGAAAATTGAAGCGTCACATGTTTGATACATCTGACACTTCGTTTTGACAGTTGACGAAGCAATGTTCCAAACACGTTTCAAAGGAGTGCTCTTTTGTAACAAGAACAAACGAATCACGAGTCTCTAAACATATTCAGATTGGATCAGAATCATTTCAGAAACAAAAGCGCCTAGTACAAGAGCAGTGCCATTCGAGTATAACTGTCACATTTGCTATTTTGTTTGATTTGCAAATTACATTTCATATGGGTATAGGTATCAAACAGTATGGCTAACTGATTCCTAGTAGTCTTCTATAATTTTCATTTAAATTGTATTGTAAATAAATATTTTTATTTCCACAAGAATTGGGCCAATCAACCAGAATTTGAAACGTACACATTCGTCATCTGTTGCGATTGTTAATTTTAATAGTTTGCGTGCGACGAATTATTAAAACAAATTCATTGTCAGTCACCCTGTATTTAATAATTAATTTTAATAACTTAATAATTGTCAGTCACCCTGTATTTAAAGTAATTTTAATTACTCTTAACAATTGTCAGTCACCCTGTATTAAATAATTAATTTTAATAACTTTTAATAATTGTCAGTCACCCTGTATTTAAAGTAATTTTAATTACTCTTAACAATTGTCAGTCACCCTGTATTTAATAATTAATTTTAATAACTTTTAATAATTGTCAGTCACCCTGTATTTAAAGTAATTTTAATAATTCTTAACAATTGTCAGTCACCTTGTATTAAATAATTAATTTTAATAACTTTTTTGTCTTTTAAATGCTAAAATAAATTATTTCTCGAAATTTTAAGCTCTCTTTTAATTTAGAGTTGATTTTTTTAGGGCTACCACGATGTTGCGATCACATTTCTGTTAGTAGTAGGCGAGACGGTTGCATTTAGAATAATGGAAATATTAAGTACGGACCATCTCAGAGAGTGCATGGAACCAACCATGGAGAAGACTTCCTACAAACTCAACTACATGTACGCAATCATATACAAAGCCGACAGGGAACTACACGAATTCATGGATCGGTAAGATATACTTAGGGCCGGTACTTTGAACACCAAACCTTTGGTTAATTCCCATGCCTACAATTGTAGAGACAATTATTTCTATGAGAATAAACCAAAGATTAAAAGTTAATCGGTGTTCATAGTACCAGCCCTTAATGTAATTAATGATCTACAAATGAGGTTACTGTTTTAGGGCATGCGTAGGTACAATGTTCGCCTTACCTTGGTACTTGACCTGGTTTGGCCATTCCTTGAATCAGTATCGCGACGTCGTCCGACTGTATGATTTCTTCCTGGCTTCGCCTCCTTTAATGCCCATATACGTGGCAGCCGCTCTTGTGATTCACAGAAGAAGTGAAGTATTCAACGAAGGCTGCGACATGGCCAGCATACACTGCTTGCTGTCGCAGATACCCGACAACTTGGACTTTGAGGAAATTCTAGTGTGTGCCTCCGGGTACTACGACAAGTACCCGCCCTGCAAAATCGAGAAGGACGTCAAGAACAGGGTGCAAAGAGAGTACGTATCTTACACGCTTAAGTATGTGTTTCAGAAGGTTGTGCTTATTGCAAAGTACGTCATCAGTTTTCGGTTTGTGTTCGATCTGTTTCGGTTCTATCGTGTTAGCAGTAGGAAGCGTAAAAGTGCTTGATTGTATCCATGATTTTAATTGTATCTGGCTTTTAATATTTAATTGCCTTGAAACTTAGAATTTTATGAGTTTCTTGCATTTGCTTTCACCTGTATATAATAAGCTTGCTTTCTCTTGACTGATTTTATTTTGTATTTAGTTTGCTTACTGTATGGATTTTGCATAAATTATATTTAAAACTTCTTAAGTCAATTAGTTATTGATTAATTGAATAATTTGTTATGCAATGATTTTTTTGTCTTGTTTATTAAATTAAAGATATTTGCAAATCGAAAATAAAATAAAGTAGAAAATTCACGACCCTTTTAAGTTCAATGGTTGAGAAGTAACCTGGTACGTAAAGTATTTAAGTTTAATTTGTAATTTATAGTTTATCCTACAGCTTTTCAATTTCCTAAAAAGAAGGAGAGTCAGCTATTTACTTGCTGAAAGAGTTGTTGGTTTATTAAAGTAGAAATTCCTGCAAGTTTAAAATAAAACAAACAAAACCTTGCTCTTCAACAGACAATTAGGCAAACTAATTTGACTGGCAATTATAAATTGAATCGGGCACTTATGTAACTCTTTAAAATAACTTTCCATATTCACTCTTAACGTGTACGATATATTTAGAAGTTAATCACGAAAATAAAACCAAATCACTATAATTAAGACAATACTTTTGTTTTGCTTCAACAGTATTTTTTTGGCTGCAAGAAATTTCATGTCATTTTAAGTTTCACCATCACTTTTTGCTCAACCCAATCCAATCTCTTTTCCTTTTTTTTTTTAAATAAAGTATTATTTTGTTTCGCAATCTTTTATTACAATCAACTCCTTCCTTTGATATTCATAAAACGAATCGAACCGACAACTACCTACATGTTAGTTTTTTTTTCGAAACGACCTTGACCCTTCGATGATAACATTGACCTCTTGTTTGCTCGGTTAATAATAAGGGAGTTTTATCAATCGATGTTTAGTAAACTTCCTCTAGGAAAGAGTTAATTGGTGGCATAACTTTTTAACTGTGAATTTCCACGCATCTTGGTTTTGTTGCAAATAAAAGCAAGAGTTCTGTAAGTTATTTATTATTTTTTTTTGTAGGATCGATCAACGCAAGAAAGATGAGTTAATGCGGAAGAGGTTGCAAAGAAAGAGGAACAACTGGTACAGGATACAGAATTATGTCCCGCATTGGCTCCTGCTTCATTACAGGAATAAATACGGAATACTTTTTGCAACTGCCACCGTACTCTTTGGCATCTATGCGTACCTAAGGGCGACGGAGAAAGATTTTACTTTATTTAGGTGAGTATGTTATTGCACTTAATTAATTTGCTTAATAATTTGAACTCTTAGGGGGTCTTGGAGTTCATCATGACAGTTACCCGCATCGGCCACCCTAAGGCAAATCATGCATAACCGATTTTATACTAGTTTCTAAGTTTTCATTAAAAGTATTTACTCACTCGTTACTCTTATTTGGTACGTCTTCAGCCTCGAGGGGGCGATGGATACTGCATTTGCATTTGTAGTATAAAATATTTTTGTACGCGCATCTATTTATTTTTAGTCGATAAGTTGAAATGAAATAACCTCTAGTTGATGCATCAAAGCATATATCGATGTTAATATTCCCCTAATCTACACTTGTAAATGATTATTTCTAAGCTGTATTAAATTGAATCTCAGTTAATTTCATTGTAGTTGCAGTTTTTGGCAATTCATATCAGCCCTGTAAATATAACCGCCCCCATCCAATTTTGTAATTATAGAATTATTTTTCCATCGACTCTACGCTTTACCTTTACCTAAAAGTATGATCTACTTAAAATAAACTTAAATACAGCCAAATAATTTAAGTGAAACAGTAGTTTATAAGTGTAGATGCTTGTTGTTACCAAAGTGATTCTTACTTCTTGAATGTTACAGTCTTGAAATAGGCTTTTGGGCACTTCGATTGGTTTTCATGTGCGATTCTTGTGATAAACTTATTAAAATAAGCACGTCAAATTTATTTTTGGGTATCTTAGTGTGTTAGGTATTTTCGTTTATAGGTTTGGTACTGCTCGGAATAAAATTGTATTTACTTTCCCAGTTTATTTATGTTATTAGTCGTGGTTGAAATGAAATAAACATTGCTTGATGACTGTTTTAAATCTTTTATCCCCCAAAATGCGTTCAAGTTACTTTCATTTAGGATAGATGGTAAGGTTGTGGTTATATTAAAATACGATACAAAGCTCTGTATATAATTATTTTATTTTTGAACACTCAGGAAGACATTTAAACTGTAACAAACCGGATTTTTTTTTGTAGAAAAACGCTCATTTTCTTTGTTATTCATCACATTGAATGTAAAATAAAAAAAAACTGAAAGAGAGTAAATATGAATCAACAAACAACTGCTCCATACTTCTAAACTAAAAAAGATGTGAAAACAAAACTTATTAATTATTATTACTGTTTTATTAATTGCACCACACACACATTTGAGTATTGATAATGCTTTAAATTTTAAATATTAAAAATGTATACTGCCACAACAGTAAATATATATTTTTTTAATTTAATTAATATAAAATTTACTTAACTGCTTTACAAATGTTCTATTCGTTTCGTTATTATTTGTTTGTCATATTTACAATTACTGTACATTTACAGATCACAACATGAATGAATAATGAATGACCTCAGTAAATTAGTTGGCTTTTATTAAAGATGTAAAAAAAATTAATTTGCAATAATTTGTTTCATTTCCTCCTTATCACTTGGAGTCACATTAACCGTGATGGAAAATATTTTCAAGGAAGCACATTTTGGCAACAAAGTGTATATACCCTGGAATCACATATTTACATAAAATTGGTTCAGTTGCATAATAGTAGTAAAAGAGAGCTAAAGTTAAAGCTACACCATACCTTCCAAATTCCACAAAGTACGTTAAAAGTAACAAGGAAAAGAAAATTGTGCAACTGAAATCTAGCTTAAAGTCAACATATAAATAATCAATTGTTCCTACGCATTATATTTTCTTGAAAAGTATTATTTAAGTAAAATTAATTTAAAAAAATATAAATGGCAAGTATTTCTGCCACCATCATAATCACAGTTAAAAAAAATTGATCTAACCAAAGTTAGACGTGCCAACTAATTTTTTTCTTTCTTTTTACAATGAATTCACTAAGTTTGCGATGTATCCTAAAACCGTTTTATCCGATAGTATGCCTATGTGATCCACTTTCGGAAGGGGCTTGGCATAAACGCGTTGCTTTTGTTGCGTCGTCCATCGAATGCATCCTTCGAGGGACCTTCGGTTTACAGTGCCGTCACCATCACCGTTGATGAAGGTGGGACTGTCGTAAAACGAGCCCGGCTTATAATAGAGTCTTAAAAACAAGAAAAAAATCACCAGTTTATTATTTATTTGAAATTGCACGCAAAAAAAATTCCAGGAAATTAAGCTGGCAATAAACAACTAACTTAAACAAAAGGGTGCGTACTTTGGTATTGGCTTTCCAAGTCTTTTCATTTAATAAAAATAACTGGCAAGGTTTTGTAAGTGATAAACGGATGTAATATGATGAATTAAAATCTTACCTTTCAACGGTTGGTACGTCTGTACCAAATAAACAATGTACTTCAACACCGGGTGCTGTTAAATTAGAACTATGAGGCAGCGTGTCTTTATAAATTTCCCATCCGGTGGGATACTCCACGTCACTAAAATTTGTTACTATCGATTGTGATTTACCACGGGTAGTAATAACTTACTTAAAATAATCTTGCAAGTTGCTAATACTGTAGTTCTTCTTGTCTGTCTGCACGAGGGTCTCTTCGGGCCCCCAAAAATTTTTCGATGGCAGCAGCCAGGCCAAGCTGGGGTTTGTGATTTGCTCTTGCTTCATGACGTTAGCACGTAAGACGTATGAACCCAAATCATCACCTGCAATCGATTAAAATTCAAATTTTTTTTGATCACGTGGTATATTAAATTTTCAATGGGAATTATTGGAACGAGTAAAGTGATTGAGACGACTTTTTTCCAGCACTCTGTTGCGTTTATCTTTTAATGCAACACAATTAAAAAAAAAGTTTAGTTTGAAACAAAAATAAAAAAAAAATATGTTGGCAGCACAATTATCATCGATTATCGTTTTCTGTTTTATCGGCGTTTTGTTTCTTCCAGTTTTGGAAGGAGTAGTGTATACCTGTCATTGCAATAAAATTGAATCTTTATTTAAATTGTGATACTGTTGAAAGTAACTTTGGAGAAAAATTGGAAATTGCATTAAATATACCTAACCTCAAATCGTTAAATGTCAAATTCTGATTAAAAAAAAAAGAATAAACAGCGTCAGCGCTGCCAACACAAGTTTTTTTTTAATTTCACGCCAAACTAGATGGATAACATTTTTTTTGTTCATGTTGTATTAAACGTACCGAGTGATTTTTAATTTTTTTTTTATCAATTATTATGGCGAAATCTGGATGGCATGTGTTAGCTTAAGTGAAAAGTACGTCAATGCACTCCTTGATGCTGTTTTACAGGAAAGCTAAGTTATGCCGTCAAAATTCCATGGCAAGAGTTGATAAAATTTAAAAAAATCACTCGGTATATTCTATTATTATGCTCAGCGAATTTAAATAAGTATAGAAGAAGAGATTTGCCTTTCACAGCCTTTGCAGGCTGATTTTAAATTTGAAGTGGGAAAAGAATGGAAATTGTCACAAGTAAAATGAAAGAAATTGCTTATTTTTTAGATCTCCATTATATTACCAACGCGCAGAAATCCCCCGAGAGTTGTCAAAATATCCCTTTAAAGTTAAAGAAAACGAACAAAAGACGGTCGATTTTACAGCGCAATCAGTTGATTAATATATATAAAAAAACAATTGAAAAGAATGATGACAAAAAAAGAGAAAACAAAATAATAAAAAATAAATGATAATGAAAACAAAAGACAATCGATTTTACGGCAAAATTCAGTAAATAATTAAAATAAAAGCTGTTTGGAAGGAAAGGTCGACAAAATAAAGGAAACAAATGAACAAAATTAAAAAATATATAACAATATTAAAAAAAAAAAACATAAACAAAAGAAAATCGATTTTAGACCACAATATATTAGATTCATAAATTTAAAAAATAACAAACAGTGGCAAAACAAAAAATATTTACATATTAGCCTTCCACATGGTCAACAGATTGTTTAAAAAAAACGCAATAGATGGCGCTGTTCAATATCTCAGGCAAGTAAACAGTGATCAGATTGAAAACGAATTTAAATGTATATTGGATAACAGTGTTGGTGATTTTTCACCAGATCTAGTGATTTTTGTTGGTTATTTTTAAAACACTGTGATTTTCTGTTGAGAAAATTTATTTATTTATTTATATTTATTGCGTTGTAAAATCGATTGGCTTTTGTTTTTATTATATTTTTCTAATTTAATTATTTTTCATTTTTATCATTTTGTTTCCTTTGTTTTGTCACCATTCTTCAATTTTCAATGTTTTTTTTTGTTTTCTATTTATTAATCTATTAAATTGTGTTGTAAAATCGATTTGCTTTTGATTTTATTATTATTTTTAATTTTATTATCTTTCAATTTTTATTACATATTTTGTTTTCTTTGTTTTATGGCCATTTTTTTTTTCAAATTGTCTTTTTTTTTAAATATATTAATCTATTAAAATAAAACAATAGATTGGCTTTTGTTTTTAATATTTTCTTTTAATTTGATTATTTTTCAATTTCTAGTATTTTATTTTCTTTGTTTTGTCACCATGATTTTCAATTTTTTTTTAATTTAATAAATTAAATTGTGTTGTAAACTCAACTGTCTTTTGTTTTTATTATTATTTTTAATTTGATTATTTTTCAATTTTTATTACATACACATACATGTATGTATTTTGTTTTTTTTTGTTTTGTCACCATTTTTTTCAAATCGTCTTTTGTTTTTATTATTTTCTTTTAATTTTATTATTTTTGAATTTTATTATTTTGTTTTCTGTGTTTTGTCATCATTCTTTTCAAACTGCTTTTTTTAAATTTATGAATTCGTTAAATTGTGTTATAAAATCGATTGTCTTTGATTTTTAATTCAATTATTTTTCAATTTTTATTATTTTATTGTCGTTCTTTAGTCACAATTTTTTTCTAATTGTTTTTTTTTTTTAAATTTATTTATTATTAATCTACTGAATTGTGCAATAAATTTAAATTTGTGCCTAAATTTTTAAAGTTTAATAACAATGTCAAAAATTTAAATAAATCACAATAAACACAAAAATTTAAACTGGTGCTTTTCGGTTGGTAATCTTAATCTGGTAACTTAAATTTTGATCGTCTGGCAACAGTTTGATAAACGTCATACTAATACTGATTGTCATTAGAAACGTCGATTTTCGTTACTTTTGAGTATTCGTTACTCGAATGGTCAGTAATAATTTGCAGTATTCGCTACAATCCTTACTATGATTACGTTGATTACTATATTGGATGTTCCAATTTCAAATGAAGGTTAGGTTCGAAAGGAAACGTCAAAAGTGACTGAGGGAACGTACGATGAAGCAAATGCGCACATACGTGTTGGTTGTTGCATTGCCAACTTTAATTCATTCTTCATCTCGTCACAATTCACTTCGTCCTTTATTGACAAGTGACATTTTTTTATTGATCTAGTGAGCCATCTCCGTAAAAGCAAACGAAAATCGCATTGTAGAATGTATTACAACAACGCGAATCCTTTTTTTTGTTACCGTCCAGAAATGACCGTTATTTAAAACTTTGCTCAATATATAGTGGTTTTTCAATATAAATGGCTTTCCTTCTACATAAAGGAATAACTTTTTAAGTTGTCTAGGAGCTTTCAGCTTTTACGAAATAAAATGTGAAAACCCCTTCTTAAAAAAAACCTTTACTCCCTAATGATTTGAGAAATAACCTTAAAAAGGGATTTATCCTTTAAGTTGGCAACACTGAACTAGTTTGACATGAAAGTAATTTTAAAAAATAATTATGTTGGTAGTACAATTATCGATTATCATTTTCTGTTTTATCAAAATCTTGTGGCTCTTTTTTAAATAATAAAAAAAAAACGTCATTGCAACAAACACTGACTCTTTGTTCAAATTATGATACAAAAAAAGAAGAAAAAGCTGGCAAAATGTATTAAATATAACCTAAAATCGTTAATCGTCAAATTCTGATTGAAAAAGAGCAGCCCCAGTGCTGCCAACACAACTCTTTTAGAAGCAATTTCATGGCAAACTGGATAACATTTTTTAAAAATCACATTGTAGGTATTAAACTTTTGTTATGCCCATTACATTCCCTATATTTGCAGTAAAAATGAGTGTAGAAAAGGCTTACCTACCTATAGCATAAACTTTCACAGCCTTCACAGATCCACCCCAAGCACCGCTGAGTGTCACCAGAGATCGAATATACTTGTCCTTCCACGATTGAGATTGCAAGTTGAGAAAATATTGAGACATCGGCCCACCCATAGAGTGAGCCAGTAGTATCACAGCCGTGTTTTCATTCTGTTCGTAAGTTTCTTCCACTAATTGCTTGAGTTGCACGAAGTACTCTTGATTCTCATCTAAAATTTGAGACCACTTAAATACGTCATGGTTTTAAATTTAGATTGTACTTACTTGGTGCTTTACGGAAGTCAAAAGGGGCCCCCCTCAATGTCTTATTTCTTGCATGCCCTAGGGTTACCAACGTATTCGCGATGTCCTTGAAGTAAGCCCCGGTAGAAGCATGACTGGGATCCAACCACTCTACAGGTTCTGTGCTTCCAAACCCGGGTGTCCTGATGTCGACGCCGTCAGGGTTTCGTGTTGTTCGCGTGACATTATTGTAAATGAGTTTAATATTATCAATCCAGCAGTCGATGACGACAGGCACTAAGAGTTCTAGGTTCAACCAAATGTTGAAGTAGTCGGTAGAGGTTTTTTCGCAGATGTAATGAACGACGTTGGTCTTGTTCAATTTCGCTTCCAGCTGCGAACCCCCATCGCCGGGCACGAAAACAAAAGGGTGAAGAGCAGAGTAACTTACTTGAATTAGTACTAGGAAAACGAAGAACTTTTTTAGGTTAGGAGTTATTGTCATTATTTTTGTGCGTCGCGCTTGCAACAATACAGTGAAAATACTCGGCACTTATTAAATAGGTGATGGAAAACTCGTTACTTAGTTACACGTTGTCTAATTAAACAACAAAGTGATAGGTTACCAACGTGTTACTAAGCAATAAACAACAAAGACGCACGCGTTTGTTTTTGCAACATTTTGCGTGACGTTGCATCGGATGATTGTCACATGTTATTGTTTGTTAAGTCGGCGCGATAAATGAACAATAAATAAAAAAAGATCAATGTACATCAACATTTTACTTGTTAATAACAATAATAATTTATTTATAATTTTCTTATCGCAGTAATAGCTCAGCTACATACCGGAATTACAGAGAGGGCGTACTTTTAATTCCAGCGTTAGTTCTAAGATGGCGCTGGATGTACGATTTAAAATTTAATTGAATTTTGACAATATTTGGCTTTAGTTTAATGGTTATTTTTTTAAATTTAAGTTTTGTTATAATATCGAAATTATGTTGTCTTGAATAGGTAATTGAGGGTTTCATAAATTCATATTTTTTTAATGGAAGACGAAACTATTTTTGCCAAAGAGAGGTCATCATCAATTTTCAAAGACGAACGAAAAAGCGATGAGTGTTGAAGACGAACTGTTCTTTCAGATATTCAGGAAATAGTAAACCATAGGTGCAGCTACAAGGGTTAGCGCTTTCATAACCTAAAATTTGGACAGGTCCTGTCACTTAACTTCTGTCACATATGAATTGAGCGAATTTTTTTGTTTCGTTCTTTTTTTTTAATGTGTACAGATTTACAAGTAATTAAAGCCCCATCATGGGGTTTTCGTAAACCAGAAGAGATACAAAGATTGTTAATTACAAGCTGTGCTATTTTGGCGTCTATAAAAATTTATAAAAAATCTCTTCATTTCTGAAATATCTTAAAAAATTGAAAACTCTCAATTTCGAAAATCTGGAATATTTTATTCATTAAAATAGAGCCACAAGATTCAGTAATTTTATATTATATTCGATGGACAATGTAATACAGACAGAAAACACAGGTTAGGGCTGACAGTTTCGCAGACGCGACTGTCAACTGTCTTTTTTTTATCGACGCTATCTTAGATATTCGTACCAAATGATGCAAAAATAAAATCTGAATATGACACAGTTATGTTTTTGTTTTAAAACAAAATATTAAGTTACTAAAAAATATTTCCAAAAAATAATATTTTTTATGCACGTGTACAATTAAGTAAGATTTGTTATTTTAGCAATAATTTTAGTTGTTATTGTTTCAAAGCATCCGCCTACTAGATTAATAATTTTATCAAAATGTTTCGTAGTAAATCTTTGTTTTAAAACAAAAGCATAAGTGTGCCATGTCAATGAATTCAGATTTTTTTTTGTTTCGTATGGTACGATTATCTAAGATAGCGCCATAAAAAAACAATTGAGGATCGCATCTGAGAAACTGACAAACCTAACCTATTTCTTCTGATTGTATTAGGACTGCCTGTCGGATTTATTATAAAATTACGAATTTTGTGATTTTATCTTCAGAAATAAATAAAATATTCAATATTTTCGAAATAGAGATGCCTCTGCATTACATCGACGATCATTTTTTTTTATTTATAAAAAAATCTCAAGGCATCTGTGTCGTTTTGTAATTCAAACAGGAAAATTCAGTTTTGTTATGTGGCGGTCGATGACTGGTTGCCATTTAAAAAAAAAGTTTAAAACAAATGTCAGTTTCAACTTTGTGTTTATACAATTTGACGTATCAATAGTGTCAAAGAAATGTCAATTTAGAGGTTATATTTGTAATTTAAAATGTCAGATATGTTGTGTGTCATGTCAACGTATTCAAATTTTCTTTTTGTTTCATATTGTACGAATCTCTAAGATAACGCCATGAAAATAAAAACAGTTGAGAGTTGTATCTGAGAAACTGTCAAACCTATCCTATTTCTTTTGACTGTGTTAGGACTATTGAATTTAATATGAAATTACGAATGTTGTGATTTTATCTTGAGAAATAAATAAAATATTCAAGATTTTCGAAATAAAGATGCCTTTAATTTAGTTATAACCCTGTATATTGTGTACAATCGCGAGGAGAAGAAAACAATTGGTCGTCGTTGTCATTCTTTGACACATTGACCAGTGTTTTACTGCTAAATAATCGTGATTGTCATATGTTTTTTACAGCTCATGTGTCATGTGTGTTCCATTTGTCAAATTGATTAAAATCTGACAATCCTGACAAGAGACAAGATTTTTTTTGAAATCTGACGATTCCATCATTTCTTTGAATTACAAAAGACGATCAATTTTTTTTAATTATAAAAAAATCTCAAGGAATCTGTAATTCAAACAGGAAAATTCAGTTTTGTTACGTGGCGGTTGATGACTGGTTGCCATTTAAAAAAAGTTTAAAACAAATGTCAGCTTCGAGGTTATGTTTACATTTTGACATGTCAATAGTGTCAAACAAATGTCAATTTAGAGGTTATATTTGTAATTTGAAGTGTCAGATATGTTGTGAGTCATGTCAACACATTAAGATTTGTTTTTGTTTCATATGGTACGAATACCTAAGATAGCGCCATGAAAAAAAAAAACAGTTGTGAGTCGTATTTAAGAAACTGTCAGATCTAACCTATTTCTTCTGACTGTACTAGTTACTGCCTGTCGAATTTAATATAAAAATACGAATTTTGTGATTTTATCTTCAGAAATAAATAAAATATTTAAGATTTTCGAAACAGAGATGCCTTAAATTAGTTATAACCCAGTTTATTGAGTACAGTCGCGAGTAAAAGAAAAAAAATTATCGTCGTCATTCTTTGACACGTTGTCATGTGTGTCATTAAAAAAAAGTTTAAAACAAATGTCAGTTTGGAGGTTATGTTTACAATTTGACAAGTCACTAGTGTCAAACAAACGTCAATTTAAAGGTTATATTTGTAACTTGAAGTGTCAAATTTGTTGTCACCAACTTAAAAAAATATAATAAAATTTCGGATGCTTTCATGAAACGTAAATGAATTTTTTAATGTAGTCCCGCAAGCGTCAAAATAGAAAAAAAAATTAAATAGTTCTGTACACAAAACAATCAGTCGCACTCAAACTCGAACACTTTGCATCGTAACTGGACGCGTTTTATTGTCGAAGAGAGATTTTTTAAATCTGATACGAATAGAATATTTATGTCAGGAATGTGGACCCCGGGCACGTATAACTTAATTTAAGAATAATACTGTCTGCACTGCTTTAATCTTACGTCTACCAGATTATTTCCATATGTATAATTCCGTGACTGAAACGAAAGGCCCCTTGTTCGGTGGTATTACGTACGACGACTTCACAGCAAGATTATTACTAGACTTAGATTCCGTTAAATTTTACACCAGGAAAAAACTTTATCCAAAAGCATACTATTTAATAATTTTAAATAACACACAGAAAAAAAATCAAAACTGTGAGTTTATTTCTTTGTTTTTCTTTTCTGCTTGTCTGATATTTATTAAAAATTTATATTTAAGTTGAACATGAACACATGATAATAGAATTTATTCATTAAAGAAAGGAAAATCCTTTCATTAATGACTTATACCGGGTGATTTTTTAAATTTGTTGTCACCCGATAGAAAGTGCATACCTACATAAAATGCACAGATTCCTAATTACACTCTGATAATAAAATTGCTCCAAAGCTTCGTTACATTAAATTTGTTAAATCTATTATGTTATTTTTGCGTCGTAGGTGACGTGTACGCAAAATAATAGTTCTATGAAACGTCCAGAGAGGTCGCAGTCAAACTTGTTTATAAATTAAGCCTACAAAATTTTTTGAAAATAGTTAATCCATTCTACTTCTGTGTTAGTAATGAACACACGAAGTTATTTCTGAATTGATTGATGGGTTGTGCAAAGTTCTATTAAAATTACCCTTGTGTTTGATTTTAAAATAATTTATTGCATTATTGTAAGACAAAGTAAGATAAGGTTACTGTATCGCCCTTCCCGTCCACCAAATTAAAAAGGACGCTAAGAAGTAAAAGGATAGATATATAACAAGTTACTATTTCTATGGAGCTTGTGATCACGTCGCAAGCAATTTTACCCCAAATTAAAAGAGATGGAAGAGAGTGCGATAGACAATTGGCGATACCTTCTCAATACATTAACCTTAGTGTAAGTTATTCAACAGCGCCATCTGTTGGAATTCGCCGGTAGGTAGTCTTCTTTCATTTGTTTCTACGATAGTGACTCACTGGTCATAGATGGATTATGTTGAACATTGATTTCAACTGACAGCCACTTATGGACGGTCACAAAACGTCACTTGCGTTGTTATAAGACATACAACAGCGCCATCTGTTGAAACAAGTCGCTAGTTTTTTCCGTTTGCTTTAATTCTTGAATCTACTGAATTTGTTATGTTCATTTGTTTTCTTTGTTTTGTCACTTTTCCTTCCAAACAGATTTTTAAAAAATTTACTGATATATTAAATTATGCTGTAAAGTCGATTGTCTTTTGTTTTTAAAATTTTGTTTTTTCGTATCTTGAAAAAATTCTAATATTTCATTTGTTTTGCATCCCCATCGTTCTTTTCATTAAAAAAGAATATTAATCGAATTGTGTTATAATATGGATCTTTTTTCTTATTATTATAATTTTTTTGCTTTGATTATTTTTTAATTATTATTATTTTGTTTTCTTTGTCAAATTGCTTTTTCTAAAAATTATTGTTAATCTACTGAATTCGTCATTTCTGTACGGTCACAGAAAATCGCTTGAATTGTTATAAATACGTTCAACAGCGCCATCTGTTGAGACAAGCATTTTTCCATTTGTTTTAATTTGTGAATTTACTAAAGTCGATTTTATTGCCTTTAGGATTTATTTATTTTTTTAAATATTGTTTTATATTTAAAAAAAATATTTATTTTCTTTCCTTTGTTATTTTTCCTTCCAAACATTTTTTTTTGATATTACACGTTAATCTATTGAATTGTGCCTTAAAATCGATTGTCTTTTATTTTTATTGTTTCTCAAATTTTACTTTTTCGTGTTTTGAATAATTTTACTATTTCATTTTCATTGCATTAACATCATCAGCTAGTCAATAGCGCCATCTGTTGAAACATGCCGAAAGTTTCTTTTCTGCTTGTTTTACTTTAAGAATCTATTGAATTTGGTTTTATTGTGTCTTTTGTTTTATCTTTCTTTTTAAAATATTGTTATAGGTACATATATTGTAAAAAAAAATGTTCATTTATTTTCTCTCTCGTTACCTTTCCTTCCGGTGTTTCTTTTTTTTTCCCACAAATTCCCCAAGCTCCTCGAACTTGTTGGGGAGGGAGGGAGGGGGGTTGGCGGCTGCGACCGACTTGATGTTATAATTTCTTCTTCGGCATTTGCCTTACAAACTGGAGAAACGTAGAAAACCCAGGTCGAAGGAGCCGGCATGAATCGGAACACAGTCCGAGCCATGAGAATTCTGTCGCCCACATAGAACCCACATGCACCAGGAGAGGATTCGAACCTACGCCTAAATAATTGCCCGCCAAGCGTTAAGTCAGTTACTATCTAATTTATTAATCTATTGAATTGTGCCCTAAAATCGAATGTCTTTTGTTTTTATTTTTTTTATTTTACTTTTTTGTATTTTGAAAAAATTCTATTATGTCATTTCTTTGTACTCTCTTCCTTCTTTTTATTAAAAATAAATATATTGTGTTATAAATCGATTTCGTTTTTATTGTTGTTTTTATTTAAATCTGATTATTCTTGAATTATTATTTTGTTTTCTTTGTTGTGTCACTATTAATTTTGTGTTTTTCTTTTTAATTCATTATAAATCTCCTGATTTCATCTGTAAAACTGATCGTCTTTTGTTTCTGCTTTTTTTTATATGTGTCTGTATTCTTAATGTTTTTTACGTTTTTTTTTAAATCTACAATGCGAAGCCAAAATGTTGCCATATATTTGGCAGCACTCTTTGTGTGTCTTCTTCATTTTGCAGGTTCTGTGTTTAGAATGACAATTAACAATTGACTATTGCAAGTGACAGTGGCGTTTTAATAGTTCTTACAAATGTCTTCGGTTTTTCCCAAGGGTTTACTATTAAAACCAGTTACTTTTAAACCAGTTTACCATTAAAACCAACTATTTTATGCATTTTGGCTCTCGTAGTAGTAGGCTTTTCTGCGTTGAAAAAAATTTTTTCACTCTTGAGGATTTTTCTTTCTACACGTCGGTAACATTGCACGTGCAACGTTATTTAATTCTTGTAAAGAAAGTTACTTTGCTTTACATTTTTATTTGCGTTGACATTTGGCTCTTGCCATTTCAGACAATTTACTTAAGTATATTTGTAATTGGGTCTATTTAAGTCATATTCGACAGCACAAGCGTCCATGGCCTTGGTGGGATTCTAATCTACGACAGAAAAGAAAGTTGCTTACTTGCTTTTGCGCAGAATTCGTTTTTCGTCTTATTCATTATTAATCTCCTGATTCGTCTCTAAAACTGATTCTCTTTTGTTTCTGTGTTTTTTTTTTGTTATATGTACCTGTGTTTTTAATGTTTTTTACGTTCTTTTTTAATCTACATTGCGAAGCCAAAATGTTTCCATATAGGTGGCAGCACTTTTTGAGTCTTCTTGGATTCTAACCCACACCGTCGAGGGACACGATTTTCCAAAGTTGACTTTCCAAACTCGACAGCCCTGATAAGAAAGTTAGGGCCGGTACTTTGAACGCCGATTAACTTTAATCTTTGGTTTATTGCCATGCCTACTACAATTGTAGAGACAATTGTTTCTATGGGAATAAACCAAAGGTTAGCGTTAATCGGTATTCAAAATACCGGCCCTAAGAAACATAAATGTCAACAAAGTTTAATTAGGCATGCCAAGTGTAGAACACAAATTTTCTTCCGCCTAGGGATTTTCTTGATACCAACCCCGATCAATTGACTCTGCTCACTCTGTACTGTACTTTCGATGTACGCTTCAATTATGTCGTTTTCTGCTTGTTCTCGATTCCGAACAAAAATGCAATTTCGCCGAAAGGAAAGCGAATAACTATCTGTGCGTTTCGCCAGACACGCGCCGACCATATAACAACGCGAACAATTTAATGGCGAGATTCCCGGCCGTCTTTCCACGATGCGGGTTAATTTGTTTACCCACAACCTGCAGCGTCAATCGCGTCGTGATTCCAACGGGGCAAGACAAGGCGACTAGATCAGATTGATCCGCTCGTTTCCTCATCACGCGATCGCATCCTAGATACCCGTGTCGAATGGTCATGTACCTTGCAGCCTCGAATTTCTTACGGCCTCCGCGGAGCACGCGAGAGAAAATCCCCAGATCTTAATCTTATCGATTGTGTGTGTTGCTTATTTAAATCGCGTGCATTCCGCGCCATTGTAAAGTGCCCCGGCATTATTTGGTTAATCCCTCGAAGAACTCGCTGATCGGATGATACTAAAATCCGATTTCATTTGTGTTTCGAATCTAATTCAGAAATAACTGTAGCATATAAGCATGAACTTAAATCATGATTTTTTTAGAGTTTATCAAATTCTTCGATAACCAGTTAGTTCTAAGCAATGCTTAAACCTGAGTGGTTTGATGCAACTGGCATGTTATTCCAATACGTTGGAACTATAATTAAGTACTTCATGAAACTCTACATTAAAAGAATTCTTTAGTTAATTTTTTTTGTTGGAAAAGACGTGGTGGTGAATTTGATTGCCGGAGAAGATCCTTACGATGTTTATAATTTTGTAACACTATACTTTAAGTACGCGTTTTATTGTGTATTTACTATTGTAATAAGGAGTGCCCGGGCATTAAACGTTTACACTTACCTACCTCGGTTTTATCGATTTCGATATTTATTTTCTTCATATTTCTTCCAAACGTTGAAATTTACGGGCGAAAATAATACCCCGTAATAAAGAGAATCGTTTTAATCGAAAATTTATCTTCGTAAGTGTTTACGAAACGAGAGAAAAAAAAAGATTCGGGCTTAAAACTCCGTGTCCTGTTTTCGAAAATATTTACCGTCCTTTATGATCCGCTGGAGTGTTTTGTTAGGACTTCGGCGGAGAGCCGTGAATGACGGACAAAGAGACTCAAAGGAACGTTTATCGATTGAATGTAAGTTACACTTGTCTGTAACAGGTCGCTCGAACAATAGCACGAGGTACTACAATGTGCTGTACCTTGGCGAGGAATTTTAAGAATGTCAACCATCGCTTTACACCTAAACACCTCTATTTTTGTCTTAAAAAGGGCGACGTTATGCGATGTGGTTCCGTCCTTTTCCAAGACAATTAACAAGAGCCATTCATATCTGGCGAGGGTCTTGCGAAAACGAGGGTCTGAATGAGTTTAAGAAACCGAAACGGATTTTAGGGGATTTACTAAATTGTATAATTTCAAAAAAAAAAAAAAACTGTAGCAAGTTCTTGGGCGAAAGTGATTTTATTTCATCTCGCATTTTCTTTTGTGGCTGTGCAACAATCGAATAATTTCCAAAAATTAAAAAAAAATCGCTCGAAGTAACGTACGGTTTGTAAAATTTCAGACCTTGGGCGGCCGGGGAATATTATTTCATGTCACTTTGAGATTTTGAATAAAAAATTAATTGATTTTAATTTTGTGTTATTTTTAATTCAAAAAATAAACTACCAAACAAATAAATATTTGTTGTAAATCTAATTCTAGGCAGTGTTGCCACCGTATATTTTACCTTCTCTCCAGACTCAAATTGTTCTTTTACGTACAAAAATAACCGCTCACTTTTTTATTTGTTAGTAATATGCATACTTATTTTGTGAAGATTATTATTTAATTAATTAATCTTTAATAGATACAACAAATGTAAGATTAATATGTTAACGAGAAATTATGCGAAAAACAACAATCTAGTGATTTTGTCACTAATTCTGGTGACTTTCTGTTGACAACTTCCACTAAATTCACATACGTTGGAAATTTAATAATTTCATCACTTAAATTTAGGGGGGAAATTAAATTTAGTTGGCAACACTGTTTGCCAAGTATAAAGTGATCAAGAATCACTGTTTGAGTTGGCAGGGCAATGGTACAACTGCAGTAACTTACGGTTGTTGACAGCTTCACATTGACAACTGTCACTTATAACCGTCATTTGATGTTTCAAATTCAAATTAAAACGCTAAACATCGACGACAAAACGTTAGCCTTGGAAAAGAATCGTATGTCGTAGCTTGCGTACTCATTTCATATATGTCAAAAAATTTGATTAACCTCAAAATGTTTGTATGTGGACAAGATCTAGGTTTTACTCGTTAATTTCGGTTGTTGGACGGTGGAAGCAAAAAGATGTTTTGAAAGTAAGATATTCGTTCTTAAAATAAATTGACCTAATTCAGACCCTTCGCATAACCTAATTTTTATATTTTGACAGTACTTGCAATAATCACAACACCTGTACGATTCCATCTACGATACGTACTTTTGTTTCCAAGGCTGACTCGATGTAGGATTTTGTTGAACACTCGATATATCCGGCTGCAGTGTTGTGAACAGCCGAATAAAAAAATTACCAATTTAAACTGTTATCAGCAAGACGTGCAATTTTTTTTATAATTTTTGCAAAAACGACAAAATGCAGAAAGAAGAAAACGAAAAAAGTGAACGACGATCGATTGTTGCCCTTTTTTGAACAAAAAAAAAACAATATTCGAAAGTTTTCTTTTCTATCATCGATCGTATCTTGTCTTTTCCTCTTTCTTTATTTTTTTGCGTTGGAAAAGAGGAAAGAAAAATGATTGCGCTTGTAAACTCGTTTCACAGTTGATCGCGTTTTACTTTTTACCAAAAAAAAAGACGAATTCGAACTTCTTTTGTTATCGCTTTTAATTTATTCTTAACGCAAGAAAAGTTGTTTTTGTTTTTTGTATTTGTTAAAAAACCGATCGTCTTTTGTTTCAGTTTTTAACAGAAACCATCAATTCTGGTTGTCTTTTGTCACTTAATAAAATATAGGTTATATTTTCGCAATAACGACAAAACGCGTAAAAGGTGAGTGATTGTTTCTTTCTTTTTTTTGCGTCTGTAGAGGAAAATGAGACATAAATTTGTTTAACAGTTGATCGTGTTTTGTTTTCTCTTTCTTATCAAGAAAAAGTCGAAATTCGAACGTCTTTTGTTAACACGTTTAATTTATTTTTTAACGCAAAAACACCATTCCATTTTGTTTCTTGCATTCGTTAAACAATCGATCGTCTTTTGTTTAAACAGAAATCACCAACTCTAGTTTTCTTTTGTCACCTAAGAGATATTTTACATTTTTGCAATAACAACAAAATGCAAAAAGAAGAAAACGAAAAAAAAATCGAATTTCGATCAATATTCGAAAGATTTCTTCTTCACCAACGATCGTATTTTGTTTATTTCTTTCTTCATTTTTTTGCGTCTTTATAGGAAAAGGAGACGTAACTTGTTTCACTGTTGATTGTGTTTTGTTTTTTTGTTATCGAGAAAAAATCGAAATTCGAACGTCTTTTGTTATCACGTTTAATTTATTTTTTAACGCAAAAGCACCATTCTATTTTGTTTCTTGCATTCGTTAAACAATCGATCGTCTTTTGTTTAAGTTTTTAACAGAAACCATCGACTCTAGTTTTCTTTTGTCACCTAAAAGATATTTTACATTTTTTGCAATAACGACAAAATGCAAAAAGAAAAAAAAAAACAAATTTCGATCGATTTTTGCCCTTTTTTTGAAAAAAAGCAATATTCGAAAGATTTCTTTTTCACCAACGATTGTATTTTGTTTATTTCTTTCTTCATTTTTTCCGCGTCTTTATAGGAAAAGAAGACGTAACTTGTTTCACTGTTGACTGTGTTTTGTTTTTTGTTATCATGAAAAAATCGAAATTCGAACGTCTTTGTTATCGCCTTTAATTTTTTACCTCAGAAAGACCATTTTTTGCTGTTTTTTGTATTTGTTAAACAATCGATCGTCTTTTGTTTACGTTTTGAACGGAAATATCAATTCTAGATTTCTTTGACAATTTTAATTAACGGTCTTTTATTGTTAACGCCATTGTTGTTTAAGTGGAATACTTAAACATTTGACATAATCAATAACAATTAGATTTTATTAGTGATTTCTTTTCTGCTTCAAGTGTATTTTTTTACTGATTATTCTGGCAGATGCCCTTTGGCAACACTGACTAAAGTACAAATCGCGAGGAGCACCAATTGGCAATAATTAATTATCAGACTTCGGACATTTCGGAGCGTTGCCACAACGATCACTTTTCATTGGTCCTCATATTGCGTAACCATCGCAACGCTCCGAAATGTCTACCAATTACACCTTCATTTCACTTGACGTTTGTATATGATTTTTCGCACATAAGTATTTTATTATTTTTTATTATAGACTACCTCTAAGACATGAGTTCTTTCTTCAAATTAAAAATGATGTCTCAAATTATCATTTATTTCCAATTGCCAGAAAGATACAGAGCCTTCATAAATGATGTTATGACGCGCTTCCCACAAAACGAAACGGAATGATGTCGCTTGACGCGGAGGAATCGCAAATGAAGTTAGCTCCATCCAATAAACGCAAAGGTCATCGATCACGCGATACTTTCGTCGATTGATAATTTCAAGCCTATGCTAGGGTGTTTGGGGATGATCGAGGTTGCCACGACAATCTCTAAAATGACCAAAAATTCTCCGGTGTTGCCATATTTCTGTGGAAGTTTCAAAACGTAATACTTCAAATGCTTTCCAATTATGTTTGAATGCTCTGTACTTGTACGGAACAATCAATATTGCCGAAATTAGTAAGTTCGTACTTAATTCAAAAAATGCATTTGTTTCTTAAAAGACGTACATTTGCCAGTTTTCTTTCTAGTAACGTTTAGTTTCTGACTTGCTGTATTGGCAGTGTTTGCTTGGCACTGTGCTTGGACATTTGAGAGTTGTCTTTAAAAAAAACAGCATATACAAAACTGGGATTGTTTATGAGTATATATTGCATAAAAGCCACTTTTATTTTAAGTACATTAACCTCAAAATTCAGTAAGTTTGTCGTCTAAAGTTAGTTTTCTAGTATTGGCAACGCTGGTAACAATCTATACAGTTAATTATATGAAACTAATGGAATTAAATTTTGAATATAATCGAATTAACGAATACAGATAAAAACCACTTTTATTTGAAGTACGTTAACCTCAAAATTCAATAAGTTTGTCATCTAAAGTTAAATTTTCTAATATTGGCAACACTGGCAACAATCTATATAGTTAATTATATGAAACTAATGCAACTTAATCTTGAATATTATCATATTAACGGACACAGATGATTAAAACAGGGCCAGATTTTATGACACAACGTCATTTACAATCCGCGCTGGCATTGCGCAAAGTGCATCAATTTTTCACCAATAAGATATATCTGCATCTTGATACAATAATGGCCGCCGCGTGCATGCCGTTCTAATTTTAGACAAATTATAAATGGTCACCATTGTAATTGATAAACGCGTTGATAAATTATAGAAAAGAAGATGGAACGATAGCGACTTCGGTTTGTCTTGTTTACGTCCTGCATTCCATATATTAAGTCCGACGCGGAACAGTTAGAGAAACTTTTGCTCCGGTTCGGGTTTTCAGTTTCAGGAACGCGCAGGTTTCAATAGCGGTGAAAAATTAGACGTTCGGAACTTTATTGAAAAACAAAACGCGTACATTTGATACGAAACGATTTACAAAGAGAAACACGCGACACAGATGAATGGTTTCGATTTTAAAATAATTTTTCACAAACATAAAAGAAAATACTACAATTTTTAATATACATACAAGTTCTTAATAGGATACTCATTATGGTGTGCACTAACAATTAAGAGTATTACAATGGCCTCCTGTACACGCATGTTAAGGCATTGTTACGTTTTCAACAGCAACCGTTTCCAGATCATATTAAAGAACATCTCCTTGTAATTTATTTTGTTTGCCCATTATGCTGTGTAATTACATTGGACAAGGCATCATCGTAAAAGCAAGACAAACCACACCTGTGGATTGTTGCGCGCGTTCTTCAAAGTCCATTAGAGCTTGAATTAATTCCATCCGGACATTTTTCCTACGTGTAACTGCGTGATATTATTCACGGTAAATAATTTCTAAGGCTACGCAAGCAGATCCACGAATTGATATCTTAGGTTTATCATTTAAGTTTGACTTGTTGTCCGTCGGCATATTTGATAAAAAAATCAAACATGTCGATGAATATTTCATCAAATATTTAGGCATGTTTCAAGGTCTACCACAAGAACGTAGAGTCTCTTGTTTGAATACTTATAGGTATATGTGCATCTGCGATTTTTATGAACACATCGTAAAACAATAAAGCTCCATCAAAATTCAAGGTCACTCAGTTAATAATCGTCCCCATATGCAGTTCAATCACGGAAGAAAATTCTAAATATCCACTCGTGTTGATTAGCGAATGAATGAATTATAATTCAAATTTTACGTATTGTTAATAGAGTTTATAATTACTGCTTTTAGAATTGTAGCAATTTACATCAATGAAACAAAGTATTGTAACATTCGATCCTCTGTTTCATAGGTAATCGACAATAATTACATCATTCGTTAATACTCTAGGCGTCCAGATTCCAATTAAATTGTTATATTTACTCACTCTTGCCAAATGAAAGCATTACGAATCTATTTTCCAATTTCTAATCAATACCAACTTTGTAATTTAATATTTTTAATTCCTTTGAAACTGGCTGAATGGTTTACTTCGAAAAAATGAAAAATGAAATGAAAAAATGACTGTTATTATTAGTTAGTTTGAAATTTGGACGGCATGACTTAGATGAGGTCATTGCACTTCTTGATGCCGTTTTACAGTAACGCCACGACATGCTAAATTCCATGGCAACAGTTCATAAAAAATTTTAAAAATCACTTGGTACAATCAATGCATTTATTCATTTGTTTGAATGAATATATGTCAATCTATACGATCATTAGGGATTTTGTTTGTGTAGCCTGAACGTAATACAATTATAAAATCATAAATTAAGGGATGATGAGTATCGTTAAATGACGTAAAACAAAAATAAAAGACGTACGATTCTGGAAAAATTTCAACTTCTATCTTCGTAGAAACAGAAAAACAAAACACAACGGACTTTAAGAGACGATTTCCCTATAACACGCAAAACAGAAGAAAAAAAAACAGTTCACTACAATTTCGCTTTAATTTCTCCATAAATGACTTAAAACGAAACAAAAGGCGGTTGATTTTAAACAAATTTCCACTTCCTTCTTCGTAGAAAGGCGAGAAACAAAAGACGATGGACTTTAAGGAATGATTTTTTTTAACTTTCCTCTCCATAAACGACGCAAAACAAAAAAAAACAAAAGACGGTTGATGTGGGTCGAATTTCCACTTCTTTTCTTCGTAGGAAGGCGAGAAACAAAAGACGATGGAGTTCAAGGAACCATTTCCCTAGAAGACGAAAAACATCTCACGACAATTTTGACTTTCCTCTCCATAAATGACGCAAAACAAAAAAAAAACAAAAGACGGTGGATGTGGGTCAAATTTCCACTTCTTTTCTTCGTAGGAAGGGGAGAAACAAAAGACGATGGACTTCAAGGAACGATTTCCGTAGAAGACGAAAAACAGTTCACGACAATTTCGATTTCTTTCTCCATTAATGACGCAAAATAAAAAAAAAAACAAAAGACGATTGATCCAGAACAAATCTCTATTTCTTTCTTCATAGAAATTAACTTTCTAAACACAAAAGACAATGGATTTCGAGGAACGATTTCCCAATAAGATGAAAAACAGGAAAAAATGACGTAAAGTAAAACCAAAAAACGGTTGATTCGGAATAAATTTTCACTTCTTCCTTCGTAGAAAGACGAAAAACAAAAGACGATCGACATCAAAGGACGATCTCCCAAAAAGATGAAAAACAATTCAAGATCATTTCGGTTTTTCTTTCTCCGTAAAATGACGTAAAACAAGAGACGGTCGATTCTGGATAAATTTTCACTTCTCTTTGCGTAGAAAGTCTAAAAACAAAAGACGAAGGACTTTAGAGGGACGACTTTCGTATAAGATCAAAAAATACAAACAGTTCATGAGAAGTTTTATTTTTCTTTCTCTATAAAATGACGTAACACAAAAACAAAAGACGGTTGATTCTGGATAAATTTTCGTTTCTTTCTTCATGGAAAGACGAAAAACCAAAGATGATGGACCTGAAGTGACGATCTTCCTATAAGATGAAAATGGAAAAAAAAACAATTCAAGACAATTTCGATTTTTCTCTCTCTATAAAATGACGTAAAACAAAAACAAAAGACTGTCGATCTGGGACAAATTTAAACTTTTTTCTTCGTACAAAGACGACGGACCGCAAAGGACGATTTCCCTATAAGATGAAAAATAAAAAAAGACAGTTAATCTTAATTTCGATTTTTCGTTCTCCATAAAATGACGTCAAATAAAAAAAAAACAAAAGACGGTCGATCTGGGACAAATTTTAAGTTCTTTCTTCGTATAAACACGAAAAACAAAAGACTTTAGAGGGACTATTTCTCTATAAGATGAAAAATAGAAAAGAAAAAAACAGTTCACGATAATTTCAATTTTTCTTTCTCTATAAAATGTTGTAAAACAAAAACAAAAGACGATCGATTCGGAACAAATTACTACTTCATTTTTCGTAGAAGGACGAAAAACAAAAGATGATGAACCTCAATGGACGATTTCCCTATAAGATGAAAAACAAAAAACTCCTTTTTTTCGTAGAAAAACGACGGACTTCAAAGGACGATTTCCCTAGAAGTTGAAAAAATGAAAACAAAAGACGTTTGATTCGGGATAAATTTTCAATTCTTTCTTCGTAGAAGGACGATAAACACAAGACGACGGACTTCAAGGGACGACGTCCCTATAAGATGAAAAACAAAAAAAATACAGTTCACGACAATTTCGATTTTTCTTTCTCCATAAAATGACGTAAGGTAAAAAACAAAAGATGGTCGATCCGGGACAAATTTCGACTTCTTTCTTCGTATAAAGACGAAAAACAAAAGACGATGGACTTTAGAGGGGCGATTTCTCTATAAGATGAAAAATAGAAAAGAAAAAACAGTTTACGACAATTTCGATTTTTCTTTCTCTACAAAAATGACGCAAAACAAAAACGAAAAACGGTCGATTCGGGATAAGTTTCTACTTCTCTTTTCGTAGAAAGACGAAAAACAAAAGATGATGAACCACAAGGGACGATTTCCCTATAAGATGAAAAACAATTTTTCTTTCTCCGTAAAATGACGTAAAACAAAAACAAAAGACGGTCGACTCGGAACAAATTTCAACTTCTTTCTTCGAAAAAGCGAAAAAGACGATAAACAAAAGACGACGGACTTCTAGGGACGATATCCTTAAGAGATGAAAAACAAAAAAATTTCGATTTTTCTTTCTCCTTAAAATGACGTAAAGTAAAAATCAAAAGACGGTCGATCCGGGTTAAATTTCGACTTCTTTCTTCTTATAAAGTCGAAAAGCAAAAGATGATGGACTTTAGAAGGACAAGAAGAAAGACGAAAAACAAAAGATGATGAACCTCAAGGGACGATGAAAAACTAAAAGAATGCAATTCTAGACGGCGATTTTTCTTTCTCCATAAATTGACATAAAACAAAAACAAAAGACGGTCGACTCGGGACAAATTTCAACTTTTTTCTTCGTCGAAAGACGATCGTCTTTTGAGACGAATTCCCCAGAAGTAGAAAAACAAAAAAAAAAACAGTTCACGACAATTTCGATTCATTTTTCTTCATAAAATGATGTATGATCAAAACAAAAGACGTTTGGTTCGGGACAAATTTTCATTTTTTCTTCGTAGAAAGACGAAAAACAAGAGATGACGGACCTCAAGGGATGATCTCCCCATAGGATGAAAAACAAAAGCGAACAGTTCATGGAAATTTTGATTTTTCTTTCTACATAAAATGAAAAACAAAAGACGGTGAATCCGGGACGAACTTCAACTTCCTTCTTCGTAGAAAGACGAAAAACAAAAGACGATGGTCTTTAGAGGGACGGTTTTTCTATAAGATGAAAAATAAACAAAAAACCATTCATGACAATTTTTCTCCATAAAATGACGTAAAACAAGAACAAAAGACTAGGGACAAATTTACAATTCTTCGTAGAAAGACGAGAAACAAAAGACTGGACTGCCTTCACGGAACGATTTCCATGTAAGATAAAAACAAAAAAAATAGCTCAGGATAATTTAGATTTTTCCTTTTCCACAAAATGACGTAAAATAAAAACAAAAGGCAGTCGATTCGGGACAAATTTCAACTTCTTCCAGTTCATGAGAATTTTGATTTTTTTCTCCAGAAAATTACGTAAAACAAAAACAAAAGGCGGACGATTTCTGGATAACTTTTGACTTCCTTCTTCGAAAGACAAAGAAAAAAACAAAACAAAGTACGATCGACTTCAAGGGGCGAAATTTCTCATGAAAAAAAGAAAACAAAAACAAGAAACGATCAGTTCACGACTTTTTTCTCTAAAAAAACGGCAAAAAGGAAAAATACAATTTTCACTAGAGGAACAAACGAAAAACAAAAACAAAAGACAATCGAGTACACGAGACACGACTTTCCTCATAATAAGACGAAAAGATGAAAACGATCGATTCCAGACAATTTTAATTTCTTTTCCTTTAGGAAAATGATGAAAAACAAAAACTTTTCCGATGTTGTTTGCTGTTACTGTCAAATGATTCGTGATTACCGTTTTATTTAACCTTAAGTTTATTAATTGAGGAAACAATTAATGTTATTATGTAAAAAATATCTTGCGCATTTCTACTACTTAAATACTAATAAAAAATAGAATGCGAATGTTTAATTATCAATTTTTATTGCTTACGATTTTACAAAAAGAAGAAATGGCATTCTGCACATCAAACAAAGCAGGAGTTAGTCACTAATAACCTAACTAATTGGCAATTAAATAAATGTTTGCTCATCAAACCATGATACTGTTTGCATAGAGGCAGATGGACCTTCAAACTGGTCTCGATGATACTAAGTACTGGTCACTTCTGCCGTCGATATTACGACCATGCACTTTCTGACTGTAACAAAAAGAAGAAATGGCATTCTGTACATCAAACAAAGCAGATGTTAGTAACTAATAACCTAACTAATTGTCAATTAAATTAATGTTTGCTCATCAAACCATCATACTGTTTGCATAGAGGCAGATGGACCTTCAAACTGGTCTCGACGATACTAAGTACTTGTCACTTTTACCGGCGACATTACGACCATACACTTTCTGACTGTAATAAAAAGAAGAAATGGCATTCTGCACATCAAACAAAGCAGGTGTTAGTCACTAACATCATAATTAATTGGCAATTAAATTAATGTTTGCTCATCAAACCATGATATTGGATGCATAGAGACAGATGGTCCTTCAAACTGGTCTCGATTACACTAAGTACTTGTCACTTTTCCCGGCGACATTACGACCGTACACATCTTTTATGAAAGTAGCCGTCTTTTGTATGGTTCATACCGGACATTTCGATTACGTACAGAACGCTGTGTGTGGAATCAAGATGCACACATCATCCATGTGAGTCATTGTGGTTTTCCTAGATTCGTCCGCTCTTAATCATGTTTATTTATGCTTGCATAATGCCGGTTTCTTTGATAAGTCACAGTGCTTCTCAAACGTTCTTTGTACAAAATAAACGTAGATCTTTTCGGAGTTATTATTGATCTATGTTCTATACATATCTCATAAATTATAATAGTATATATAATCTAATATTCAAACATATCGTCGAACATCTGGTCAGACATTTGTGCACATACGTGTAGGTCCCTTAATGAATAAGTTCGTTTGCGTAGACTCGGAGAAATGCGCACGATAATAACGAGCATAATGATGTCCGTTTAGTTTATAACACCTGCAATAAATCAGTCAGCGCCGCAGTAGCCGTAGCTGTTATCACCGCCTATCACTCAAATCCTTATCACGACGTTGCATCGAGTTCGAATATGTGCATGGCTTTTAACTATTCCATAATGTAACTGTAACTGTAATAATATTACCGTCCCGCAATGCAATCTTAACTGCCGTGCGCCTGCGATTTCACCGCGGGAGGTGTATTCTGCACTTCTTCTTTTTAACGTTTTGCTTTACTATTTAGTTTCAGATTTACTATTAATAGAACGAACTCGTATAGTGCAGGATATCTTATGGGAGTCAGAGTCTGACTTGCACACGATTATAATTGTAAATAGCCAGAATAAGAACGCTGCTTCAATCTGCCTACTCTGTATAATTTCGAATAAAGTTTAACTAAGAAAGAAATTATTTCAATTCCATTAATTTAATGAACCTGCTCGGACCAACGAGGAAAAAAAAAGCAGTAACAACACAATGAGATCATAGAGCTGAATTTCTTTTTACAATCACAATGAAAGTTGTTTAGAAAGTAATATTATCAATTGTTGTTTGCGATATTAATTTTAGCGCGCGCGTAACTTTTTGACGCGTTCCGTGTTGTATGCAAATGCGAATTTTTCAGATAACTCCTTCCGTTATTTATACGTGTTTGTTTGCTTGCTTGTTAATGTTGAGGCTATTAACAGCGATGTTGATTTATCGCGTATAATTGGGATGATGTGATGATAAAAATCGGCGGATTTGATTTACGTATGCTCCTACGAATAGTTACAATTTAATTAGCTTTGTGTTTATATTTTGGTTCTATTACAGTTCTTGCATTTATCACCAACGCATAGCTCTTCTTATACAGAACTAAAAATGTGGTTGTTTATTAAAACAACGAACGAAGCACAAGTCCTTCGTACAGGTACAATTAGTTCAAGTTAATAGTAATAAGATAATCTAGATGGGACCACCGGTGCGCCAACAATTTGCTGCTGCGCCCTGATGAATGCCGCGATGGCCATGGTTCAGAGAGCGCGTCTTATTTAACGCTACTTAAAGATGTCCAATAGACAAAAACCACTTGAGTGCAGAAACACAATGAGGTGACTTGACATCGAGCCACCGGTGCATAAACAATACCTAATAATGGGGATCACAATTTCTGATTCTGCTGTGCACGCCGAAGACACCGTGGAACCGCTCGCCAAAAACTACGGCCGAAATTTTAATCAAAATATAATTGCGTCATATACGCAGCACGCCCTGTGAAATGATGGTGACTAACTATTGAAATACTTCGTGATCATAAATAATGTGTACCTTGTCGGCGGTAATCACTATACGCGGATGCTGCTATTTAGCTCGTTGAATAGCTGCGAGGCTGTAACTCATTCGACTATGAACAAGTGTTGTTTTGTCTTGAGGAACAATGGATTTTATATTTCAGATTTTCGCCCACTTCGGGCCTATACAAATTACAACAGCAACACCCGCGACTTGAAAAAAAGTAATTTGTATAAAACACCAAAGTTATATGCATATTACTTTTGACAAATTAAAACCCACCGATTTTTAAGTTCTTCGACACATAAGAGAATCAATTTTGCAAGTACTTATCAATGGTCTAACTCTAAAATAAAAAAAAGATATGATTTTACAAAAAGAAGAAATGGCATTCTGCACATCAAACAAAGTAGGTGTTAGTCTCTGTAAAGACCCCGAAATGCTATAAGGAAAATTCAATTTGTTATTATTATTAAAAGCTTTAATAATTAAGTTCCCACATAAAGAATTGAAACGTGGGGGACTAAACCTTAGCATATTCTTTTATTTAAATCGAAACGGAAATCTTACATTGCAGAGATAAGATTCAAAACCTGACTTAAGACATCAGATCTCTTTTCCAGGTATAGAATCATTCAATAATAATTCAACAAATTCGTATCTTCTCTTGCTGAGTCGACTAGTGGAGCCAAAAATTAGTAAAAAAAACGAGACCTGTCCGCCATCTAGTGGTGACTATTTTTTTGTTTAGAAGCTCCGCGCGGGTAGAGAAATTCGAATTTGGTTGACACAAGTGACGCCGCTCTTCTCTAAATTCTTTGCTATAATAATTAAGTTTCCACGTAAAGAATTGAAACATGGGAGACTAAACCTTAGTAAATTCTTTTATTTAAACCGAAACAGAAATCTTATATTGCAGAGGTAAGATTCAAAACGTGTCTTAAGATATGAGAACTCTGTTCCAGGTAGAGAATTACGCGGGGAAAAATTTTGTTCTAATCACAGGCTGCATCCATAGTAAACGTAGATTCGACAAATTCATACCTTCTGTTGCTGAGTCGACAATTGGGTCCGAAAATTGGTAGAAAACGAGACCTGTTTGCCATCTAGTGGTGACTATTTTGTTGTTTAAAAGCTCCGTGCGGGCAGAGAAATTCGAATTTAGCTGACATAAGTGATGTCGCCCTTCTCTTAATTCTTTGCTATAATAATTAAGTTCCCACGTAAAGAATTGAAACGTAGGAGATTATACCTTAGTAAATTCTTTTATTTAAACCGAAACAGAAATCTTATATTGCAGAGGTAAGATTCAAAACGTGACTTAAGATATCAGAACTCTGTTCCAGGTATAGAATTATGTTGATTCAACAAATTCGTACCTTCTCTTGCTGAGTCGACAAGTGGAGCCAAAAATTAGTAAAAAAAACAAGACCTGTCCCCCATCTAGTGGTGACTATTTTTTTGTTTAGAAGCTCCGCGCGGGTAGAGAAATTCGAATTTGGCTGACTCAATTGGCGCCGCTCTTCTCTAAATTTTTTGCTATAATAATTAAGTTCCTACGTAAAGAATTGAAACTTAGGAGACTAAACCTTAGCAAATTCTTTTATTTAAACCGAAACAAAAATCTTATTTTGCAGAGATAAGATTCAAAACGTGACTTAAGATATCAGAACTCTGTTCCATAAATTGACGTAAAACAAAAACAAAAGACGGTCCACTCAGGACAAATTTCAACTTTTTTCTTCGTAGAAAGACGACAAACAAAAGACGATTTCCCCAGATGTTGAAAAACAAAAGAAAACAGTTTACGACAATTTCGATTTTTTTTCTCCATAAAATGACGTAAGATCAAAAAAAAAAGACGTTTGGTTCGAGACAAATTTTCATTTTTTCTTCGTAGAAAGACGAAAAACAAGAGACGACGGACCTCAAGGGACGATCTCCCCATAAGATGAAAAACAAAAGCGAACAGTTCATGGAAATTTCGATTTTTCTTTCTCCATAAAATGAAAAACAAAAGATGGTAAATCCGGGGCGAACTTCGAGAAAGACGAAAAACAAAAGACGATGGTCTTTAGAGGGACGATTTTTCTATAAGATGAAAGGTAAAAAAAACAATTTTCCTCCACAAACTGACGTAAAACAAAAACAAAAGACGAACGATTTCTGGATAACTTTTGACTTCCTTCTTCGAAAGACAAAGAAAAAAACAAAACAAAATACGATCGACTTCAAGGGACGAAATTCCTCATGAAAAAAGAAACAAAAGCAAGAAACGATCAGTTCACGACTTTTTCTCTAAAAAACGGCAAAAAGGAAAAATACAATTTTCACTAGAGAGACAAACGAAAATCAAAAACAAAAGACGAAGGAGTACACGAGACACGACTTTCTTCATAATAAGACGAAAAGATGAAAACGATCGGTTCCAGACAATTTTAATTTCTTTTCCTTTAGAAAAATGATGAAAAACAAAAACAGAGAAATTCGAATTTGGCCGCTCCTCTCTAAATTCTTTGCTATAATAATTAAGTTCCTACGCTAAGAATTGGAACATAGGAGACCTAAACCTTAGCAAATTCTTTTACTTAAACCGAAACAAAAATCTTATTTTGCAGAGATAAGATTCAAAACGTGACTTAAGATATCAGAACTCTGTTCCAGGTATAAAATTATGCTGATTCAACAAATTCGTACCTTCTCTTGCTGAGTCGACAAGTGGAGCCAAAAATTGGTAAAAATGAGACCTGTCCGCCATTTTTTTGTTTAGAAGCTCCGCGCGGGCAGAGAAATTCGAATTTGGCTGACTTAAGTGATGCTGCCCCTCTCTAAATTCTTTGCTATAATAATTAAGTTCCCACGTAAAGAATTGAAACGCAGGAGACTAAAAATTGGTAAATTCTTTTATTTAAACCGAAACGGAAATCTTATATTGCAGAGATAAAATTCAAAACGTAACTTAAGATCTGAGAACTCTGAGAAGAATTACGGAAAAAAAAATTGTTCTAATCACAGGCGGTCTCCATAGTAAACGATGATTCAACAAATTCGTACCTTCTCTTGCTGAGTCAACAAGTGGAGCCAAAAATTGTCCGCCATCTAATTGTGGCTATGTTTTTGTTTAGAAGCTCCGCGTGGGGAGAGAAATTCGAATTTGGCTCACTCAAGTGACATCGCCCCTCTCTAAATTCCTTGATAAGAAAAAAAGCCGCCGCTGCCGCCGGAGAAGAAAATGGCAGTTTCTTTTGTGTTTTCATTTCGGAACAGTTTTCAATTCCCGATAAAGTCCTTACGCGTTGTTCTCGTTGTTGATTTTTTTGAAATCCGGCTTCGTGAAATAATTAATTAATTCATCCCTCAAAAGTTTGTTATCGGTTTTCTGTAAAGAAAGGATGCAACTCCTTTCCGCGAGTTCTTTTTCAGTTGTTTTTGATAAAATTTTTAAACGCAATCGTTTTCGTAATTTTAAATTCTAGTGTCCCTTAATATTTTTGGTTGGACAACGAGAAGAATATTTAGACTCAACATTGGTAAGCCTAAAATCAATTGGTAGGCTTCAATTCCGGAAGAACAGACCTAATGCTTAAAGCTGCTCGAGGTGACAGTTTCAGAATCCGGTATATTATTTCCTGTTCAAGCAAGAATTCCCAAGTTGGTAGACACAACCGCTAAACAGTCGATGAGCACGTGCAGCAAGCTTACTGCTGCGAAGCTACTGATTTCTACGCTAAAGCAAGGAGTTTAGAGAAGGGGGTCATCTGACTTGAGAAGACCAATCACAGGATTTCTGGAAAAATCAGTAAGATCGAGCGGGACAGACTCATTTCGGAAATTACGCGCTCTCCGGCCGTCGTGATGGAACATTCCACACTCTAACGCTCATTTCTAATTTAACGGAAAAATTAACCGTAACAGGTTTTGCCGTCATGATAATGAAACTGCCGTTTGCAATAAAACTGTATTCAAAGAATCCCGCGAAACGCACCAGCGGCTTGTTGCATCACCAAACAGTCGCCGAGGTGACTCATCAAATAAGCCGGAATCATGTCAAGCATAAACAAATATGACTAAGAGCAGACGGATTTAGGAAAACCACAAGTTAAACGTGCAGCTTGATTCCACACACACTTCGTAATTCTTTAATTAACTAAAAACATTTTCATCCTTCCATTTTAAATGATATCGTTTATGTGTAACGTTTACGGTCGTAATTTTTTCAGTAACTATTAATTTGTTAATGTAATTTCTCTCTTTAATTTAAGTATATATACTGGATGATGAGAAAATGGCGCACCTGCACCTCACTACGATATTTAATCATAAAACAGTTTCCTGTCTTATGTATAAAAAAAAACTACAAAATCCCTAAGAAATTAATTTGGCAATGTTATAAATTTTTTTATTAAAAATGATACGCTACTCCATTATGTCATTGATCTCGAATCAAAGTAACAAAGAGAAAAACTGTATAACGTTGCCAAATTATTTTTTTAGCGATTTCTGGTTGGTCTCGATGATGATCTTCCATGAAAGTAGCCTTCTTTTATGTGGTTCATACCGAAAATTCTGGTTACAAACAAGACGCTGAGTGTGGGATCAAGGCGCACACTTGCTCTACGAACCACTGTGGTTTTCCTAGTATCGTTCGTTTTTCGTCATGTTTGTTTATGCTTGCATAATGCCGGTTTATTAGTTGAGTCACCTCGGCGACTGTTTTGGCATCTTTAGAATGCACTGAGAGAAGGCCGGAAATGTTTTTTTGTTAATTAAAGAATTACGAACAAAGCGCAATGTGTGGGATCAAGGTGCACATTTACCCTGTAGTTTCTCTAGATCTGTCTCCTCTTAGTCATATTTGTTTATGCTTGGCATAAAGCCGGCTTCTTTGGGGAGTCACCTCGGCGACTGTTAGGTGATGATGTGTTTTCCGGCATTTTTTGAATGTAGTTTTATTGCAAAGGTCAGTTTCACTATCACGACGGAAAAGCCTGTTACGTTTAATTTTTCCGTTAAATTAGAAATGATCGTTAGAGTCTGGAACGTTCCATCATGGCAGCCAAAGACGGCCGGCGAGCGAATGATCTCTACCTCCGAAATGGATCTGTCTCGTTCGAACTTATTGATTTTTCCAGAAATCCCGTGATTGACCTCCAGATCACCTCCCTTCTGCGTCCGAACTCTGTACTTTAGCGTAGTAACCAGTGGTAGTGTTGCCAACCGTAGCATTTTTATGCCAAAATAGCGCAATTCTTCTTAGCCTATCAGCATTATGATCAAACGTAGCATAATTTTAAATTTTATAAAAAAGAATTTTTTACTTTTTCGGTACTCTTTGATGGATTTCATATTTCTACAGGTGCTTATTATGTCATGACATACACACAACGACGTAATAATACTTAGACTCGTCGTACTCTTGCTTCCTGCATTCTCGATTGATATCACCAAGTGAATGAAATGACGAACATCTATGAGTAATTCTAGCTCATGTATGTAACAAGGATGATCCCTAGATCACGTGATTTAGGCTTAGATGCAATGGTTGTCATAATATAACCTCTCACTCTTTTGTTGATATCAATTCCTCTTTGTCTACAGCGAATCTACTACTTAAAACGTTATTGGAGATTCAGAAAGAATCGCCTCACTCTCACTATACTAACTATAACTGCTGATCTTACGGGGTGCACATCGATTGTTTGGTGATTATGTCTACCAACTTTGGAATTCTTTAGGTGGCAATGGCTTGAGCGAATATTGAGCGCTAAATAATACATATGATTCTGAAACTGTCACCCCATACAACTTTAAGCATTGTCTATGCTTTTTGAAGCCTGATCTCGGTAAATAAATGAGGTATTTATGTCATGTTTTCTTTTTATTCTGTTTATTCTACCATTGGTGGTGCTATTTGAGATCAAACTTCGTTAGAATATTGTGGTACCGCGATAGGAGATGTTTGTCGCATCGACATGGTTCTCCCCTGCCCATTCGAATTTCAACTCGCCCACCGGTAGAGGACGACGTTGAAACTTGACTTGACATAATGACGTCACAGTCCTCCGCTTGATTTCGATACTCGGAGGACAATTCTGATAACTCACGAAATTAAGGTCGGCTCTACCTGATTTACCTCGAACGATAGATTTGCGATGAATTTAAAATAAGCAATCTTTTGTTGCACATATATAATTTGATTGATTATTGAAATTAAATTTTTGTACTTGTGAACGAAAAGCGGATCAGTGCTTCGGGCTTCTCAGAGGTTTTTTTTTAAATTGTTTTGTAAGAATGCAGTTGTTTTTTAAGACCTTCAATGCAGAGCGATAGTTTTATCCAGTTTTGTAACGTAGAGCTATCCTTGTCTTTTATGTATATCCCGTTCGTGTAAACCCAGCAACAAATTATTTAATTTGTAATTTTTGCCCAGTTAAACCGACTTAAACCCGGTGTTTATTAGATGGAAACTAATAACTCTTGCGCACTTTTCTGCATAACTGCAGCTCGTTACATAATTGGTGAACGTAAATTCGTATTAAGTGTTCATACGGCACGCGGTAATTGCGTCTGGCAATCAAAGGCGCACACTGAACGTCATTAATGGGCATTTGTTTGCCGGTATTTGCTCTGCTGAATGCATTGTTAATTATTATTATTTAATTAGCGACAATAAAATAGCGAACACAATTAATTGGCGCGTTCAAACGCCGCTTATAATGGACGTAAGGTTACGGAGGTTGTAAATTAAGATTATTGTTGCTGTTAACGGAAAATTAATTTCGCGGAATTTGGTTTGCAAAATTGTTTTAAGTGGTGTAATTCATGTGCTATTTTATGTTTGGCGCCCAGTTTATTAAACCGAAGCTGTGGCATAATGGGCAATAATGGGGATATGGGGACAAAGACTGACTTGTAAAAAGTTGAAAACGTCCAGAATAGTTTGGTCAAAGGCTGCAGAAAATAAGAATAATTAGGAAAGGAAAAAGTAATTGAGAAAAACAATAAATAAATTGTTTTCAATGAAGGGAGATCCTAATATTACGTTCTTCTTTTCCTCCTTCTTCTTCTTCTTAATTGCAAATGTCATAAGGTTTATTTCAACCGTTTCAATCTTCCTCTCTCGCTGGTTTCTATCTTTTTGAAAGTTGATTTGGTGGCGGTTTGCCATCTTTCCCAATTCTGACTATTTTGGTCAATCCATTACCATCCATTAAGGATCGAGGAATCAGTCCTTAGCTTAGCTGCTACATACGCCATTGCTAATCTAACATGTTGCTGTGACATTCACCTGAAAATGAAACGAAAATGTTAAAGAAAATAGATAAACAGACTAAAAACGAATAACCACCTGTACTGAGCCTGTAGAAATGATTCAAACAATTACACTTAACTGATGCCATGGAATATTGATTGACGAGAAGCTTATGGGGGCAACAGAAACCAGTGAAACCAAAACGTGGTCCACAGGAGGTGAAATAAATGCACGGTGAAGTGTATTGCACGGTTGTAAAATGTCGTTGCGCAATTAGACAAACGTAAACAATCTAATTAAGTTCATTTATAGTAGACTTTTAGTTAAAAATGAAGAAATTTAGTAGCGCGCAAAATCAAATGAAAGATTCAATTGTTTTTCAGTATAAATACCGTTACAAAGCGCGTCCACGACTCTTTTAGTTTGACAGTCACACAACGGGGGCGCAATCAGTGAATCCAAAACGTGATCTGCAGGAGGTGAAATAAGTGATCGGTAAAGAATATTGTGCGGCTGTAAAGTGTCGTTGCGCAAATAAACAGACGTAAACAATCTAATCAAGTTTATTTATAGTAGACTTTTAGTTAGAAAATTAGTTAAATTAATCAAGATAATTTTAGGAAAGATAGATAATAAAATCGCATTAACAGTAAACAAAAACACAGGAGAATTTAACATAATTTTGACTATACAAAGTTAGAAAGTTAGTGACGAAAGATTTGATTTTTTTAACACAAATTAATTCATTAACCGACTAAATGAAGCTTAAAAATTGCAAAACAAGTATTTCCAAATTAATTACACTCAGTTTTGGTAGTCGGAAATCCGAAAATTTGAAAATGATCGTTCAAGTAAACAGTCTAGGGGCGACATAACCTAAGCAAATTAGCGTCGGTTGGTTGCACTGTTATTGCAAAACGTTGTTCCAAACTGCTGCGTTTTTGGCTGCTGCACTTACAAGAGCCAACGAGTGGCGCACAAAATCAAACGGCAGATTCAATTGTTTTTCCGTATAAATACCGGTGCAAAGCGAACCAGTGGTTTTAAACGCATTACATTCAATGGAAATCAGAAAAATTGTAGAAATGCTTCTTCAAGTAAATAGGTTGGAGTCAATATAATGTACAGTAAAGTAGTATGGATGAAGTTGACCCAACTGATCGGCTTGATCTACACTACTTTGCAGTAGGTTATGTCGCCTCCAACCTGTTAACTTGAAGAAGCATTTTCACAAATTTCCAAACAGCTGCCGTATTCTGGATTGCGCCACATATTAGAGCCAACGAGCAGCGCGTAAAATCAAACAGCAGATTCAATTGTTTTTCTGTATAAATACCGGTGCAAAGCACGTTCACGACTTTAAACGCAATACCTTCTGATTCTGGTAGACAAAAAATCCGAAAAATTATGCAACTGCTTCTTCAAGTTAACAGGTTGGAGGCGACATGACCTACTGTAAAATAGTGTGGTCAAGACGTCGCATTATTCCAAACGGCTGCTTCATTTGGAGTCGCACCCAGTGCTGGCAGACTATTAAAATTTAGAGTAGAAATTAAACCAGTCCTTTTTGGTTGGCAACCGGTAAATTTTTATCAGAAATTACCGGTTGCCAACCGAAAAGCAGTAGTTTAATTTGTTGTACTCATTGTGATTCATTTTATTTCTTGACATTGACGTGGCGGTTCGTAGCAAATCGGAGCTATAATGAAACGTAGAAATACTCAGACTTTCATTGACGTTTAATATAATAATCTTATGTTGCATCAAATACGATTTATTGCTGCATTAGTTGCTGTATGCGGAACGCTTGTCGGTCGACAAAAGGGCGTGGATCGGTTATCTTACTGCTACACCATGCGGAATGCTTGTCGGTCGGCGAAATGGCATCGATCACTTACCTTGATACTGAAGGGGTCGACTCCTCGGTAGCTGATTGGAACGAGGCCGTCTATTTTATACAGCCGATAACAGTCCACTTTTTCTAGGGCTTGATTTGGCCTTCTGACTAGCAGGGTATGACGGCGCAGCTTCTCTGGAGTCGGTGGTAGCGGTGAGATGCAGAATGGTAGAGACGAGATGTAGAATGACATAGAGTCTCGATGCAGCGCGACATTTCACGAAGGTACAGCAACGTGGAGGAGCAATCCTTGAAGACCTTCCGAAGGATGGTGCGTTGAAACCGTGGTTGGGCCTTCCAGGCGGGAGCCTTGGAAGTTAGACGTAGACTTGATCGTTGTCCGTGGGAAACGGTTGAAGGGTCGGCTGACAGTGGTGTTATGGATCTATGAGCGTTACGAGGGCTAGCTTACGTTTGTGTATGAGCGCCTCGAAAGGGCTAGCTCGCATTATGCGTATAAGCGCTTCAAGAGCTAGCTTGCGTTTGTGTATGAGCGCCTCATGAAAGGGCTAGCTCGTGTTATGTGTGTATGTATTTCTTATTGGCTGTGACGTAATACATACGGCCAATCTGTGGGTCACGTCACCACCCTTATTAACAGGCCAATCAGTGACTTAGCGTCGTCTTATTTCATTAGCTAACGAATTAGCAGTTTGACCTGTTTTTATTTTACTGGTTGTAGTTCGTGACGTGCTTTTCCGTGCGCCGATAACGACACCGATATTATTATTGAAGTTCCAAAAAATGATGAAATATTTAGACGCAAAATGAAAACAACAAAAACACAAGAACTACGAAACAACAAAACAAAAGGATAATACAAACTTTACCTAAAATATTACAAGTAAAGTTGCAGGAAGAAAATGTAAATACAGAAAAACTGTAAATGTTTTGGTTAATAAAACAACATTTCACGTTAACTGTATTCGTTTTATCTGACCTAACTGATCAAACGGAACGCAATGAATCTAATGTGCAGAATACATAAGGTCATTGCGATCAGTTCTGGTGATCAGATCATTTGAAACACACTAAAACGAATGCGTCATATCGAATGTAAAATGTCGCTTGTGTTTGATACTGTTGACAGGTATAAGATGTCGTAGAGAGCAGAGAGATAACTTTTCACCTTTCAACATTGAAATTTAAAAGTTATTAAATGTTAATAAATTTTTTCTTATTTAGATTGTGCGGAAAAGCACCAGAAAATTCCTATTTTTTTTTAAATAATCACCTGGTAATTCGACAACAAAAATAAATCATCACCTCCGACAACCCTGTCGCCTCCATACTAGCAGCGCGGATTCAATTGTTTTTCAGTATAAATACCGATGCAAAGCGCGCCCGCGACACTTTTAATTTGACCTTAAACGCGAAAAATCTTCTACCTTACGCTCTTTCAAATGTAGAAGTTTCAATGAATAAAATTAAGTTGTAGCGATTGTAACATCGAAAAGAAATTAAAGGGAACTCAGACGAATGGAATCGTGTTTTATTTATTTTCTTATTACAATATAAAATCAATTTAAAATCAATATTAGATTAATTTACTTAAAGAATCTAATATGGTTACTTTGAAAATTGTCGGGGCCGGTATTTTGAACACCGATTAACTTTAACCTTTGGTTTATTCCTATAGAAACAATTGTCTCTACAATTGCAGGCATGAGAATAAACCAAAGGTTAAAGTTAATCGGTGTTCAAAGTACCGACCCTCATCAAAATGAAAACAATTAGGTATTGACGTATTCGATTGTATTTTTCTTTTGTTCAAGGATGCTAATGGTGGATTTTAAACTGTTTTTCTTTTGGTTAAATATTTGCCCAGTCAAAAAGTATGCCTGCTGTTGTTTCCAACGATTTTTATTGATTATTTCAACTGTTTTACCTAGTTAAGAAAGATTATTAACAGATTTTAGCAGATATTTTAGACGTGCAAACTGGTGCAACGTGGTGCCTCGTTGCACTGTGCTTGCTGTCAGTACTTGCAGCACTATATCCGAGGATCGTTCTGCACCGTTTTTCTTGGGAAGTGCCAGATCAGGTATTTAGTTAGCTGTTTATCAACATCGTTTGTCAGTGGTATCACCTGGGGCTGTTAACTGATGATGTCGTACTGTTGCTGCACGGTACAACAACATCCTCGACGAGTGTCCAGGTTAACGCTGCCAACGACACCTCTACTTAGCCCCTCCATGATCGAAATACTGTGAAATTATCTCTGCTAAAATATCGTGAAATCATGAAACGTGCTCGTGATTTACAGTTATATTGAGAATTTCTGCGACAATAATAAAAATTATTTATCATTCATCGACTAGTAGTACATTATACATATACCTACGAGTATAATACGCCTCTTAACCCGAATTGAACACGCTCATTCCTTCAGGTCAGCACTTGGTCAGTCTCGTGGTCCACATTACCGATTTATCACTGTCCCCGACAGTGTGCGTGATTCAGATGTTTTATTATACCCGTATTTACTTGATTAATTGATAGAGCGACGGGCGATACTATCGAGTACGAAAATTTCATGGTTAATCTGTGTTACAGTTATCCGAAAGCCACGATTGGTATTTATCGTCGCGGCCGGGTCTAACGAATCGCTTTTTTGGTAATAAATAGTGCGCTATTGGTGTGCCCCCATTTCCCCTCGACGATTGCTATCATTCGAAGAACTATAGTACTTTAACCAAAAAAAAAAAGATCGATTAATAATAATGTTTTAAGTTTTCGTATTTGATATCTTTCGAATAGTGATTTCTCTGAAAACAAATTAGACGATATTTTAACTTAATTAAAATTCAATCGACTTAATTAAAAGAAGTAAGTATGGTGTAGAAACTAATCTGAAACGACTATGTGAATGCCTGCGCCTCTCACAGGGCCTGGTCGAGATGTCGAGCGCACGGTTTTTATAAGCAATTAAAAAGCGTCCGAAGTGTCATTTATTTCAGTAGCTGAGTTGTCAGGCTCCCGGTAGCGGTTAAAGTCGGTCCGATACATATCTGCTACCATATTAATGACGATGCAGATAGCACTTCTGTGTTCCACAGAGTGTGCCATCCATTTAGATTAGCTGCCCACTTATCTCTCCCCGCATTATGTTCATGATTGTAATTATCATAAGCGTAGCTGGGTCATTTCGTGGACTGATAAAAGAAGATTGAACGTCGAGGCGACTTTATAACCTACTTCTAGTTATTAATTTTGTTTGGACGAACGCACGACGATTTTATCCGAAGCTCAAGGAAGAATCATTGTAAATCGACTGATGGTTGTAGTTTTAAACATCATTTCAAGTATTAATTACTTTTTCATTTCTTTTCTTTTGGCAATTACTACCAGGCGGTCAAAAACTCCCACGTTTGGAGTTGGCCATGACTTGGGAAAGAGCAGGAAACGCGGTATGCCTTTACTTACATTAAAACATCAAATAAGGTAAATAGCATCGGTTCGTTATGATTATAGCGCCGATATACTTTCACCGAATCAATGCCAACTCCAAACGTGGGAGTTTTTCTAGCGCGAAATACCACGCAATTTGTTTAAAACAGGCCAGAGCGGGTCGTGAAATGTGCAAACTTACGTCTTAGATAAGATTGCTTTTAAAACTTAAAAAAAGTAATTGCAAGTCGCCTGGATTGCAATGGGGCCCCCGAACATCCTCTGCATAGCTGTTTCGGAAAAAGAAAAGAATTTTACCGCAACCATTGGGTTTTGACTTTGAATTCTGCAGAGAATAGCAAATTCGCAGCGATGCTGCTGCCTCATAAGCTGCTACACACAAGGTGACCAAAGCGGTGCTACCACAAAACTTTCATATTAAAATACTCCTGTTTACATACCCTCAACGGTAACAAGGTTTGTGCCGCTTTTCATTAACTGTGACCCCAGGTAGCTCGATCGAGAAGGGCGTGGTTTAAAAGGTGTTAATAAAGGGCGCCAGGATGAACAATAACCTACCTGATGATAATAATAATGTGAAGCTAACTAATTTGCCATTCTCTGTATAGTTCAAAGTCAAAACACAGCCGTGAGATGGCGCGACTAAGTGATACGTTGTCCTTCACATGCAAAACATAATTGCTTCTTTCTTATAAACCAGAGCCCACAAGACAGAAGACGTTGAATTCTTAACGATTTGGAATGGTTCGTTAAGAATTTGAAAAAAGCGCTGTGCCTTATAAGGGTCGCTCGCCGCTGGGTGGGGGGGGAGGGCTTACGGCTGCTAGAATCTCGACCAAAGTGTCATACTCGTACTCCACTCGCGAAGCTGTTTCATTTGAGTGGTCACACGACATGTTCTTACCTTTGACCTTGAGTTGAATTTTTAAATTTTCTTGGATTTAGTTGAGTTGACCTTGAAATTTCATTACACTTTGATCTTTTAATCTTTTTTTGAGTTTCTCTTAAGTTTCAAGTTTCTTTCAATCTTAATTTATTGCTTGACTTGACCTTGAAATTTTATTTGATTAAAGGTCAATTGAAATTTGAAAGTCAACCCAATCCCTTTTCGATTCTTTTTAAGTTTTAATTTTTTCAATCTTCATTTTTTGTAGAGGGAGTTAGGAGTTGGATTGGGTTGACGTTAAGTTTGTGCTTAGGTAGAGGAGAATAGAGTTAAGAGTTAGGAGTTAGACATTGAATTGGGTTGACCTTCAAATTTAATCTTAATTTTTCTTAAGTAGAGGGAGTTAGGAGTTGGATTGGGTTGACGTTAAGTTTGTGCTTAGGTAGAGTAGAGTAGAGTTAAGAGTTAGGAGTTAGAAATTGAATTGGGCTGACGTTCAAATTTAATCTTAATTTTTCTTAAGTAGAGAGTTGGTTTGGGTTGACCTTGAAATTTCATTTGACTTTTAACTTCCTTGATCTTTTTTAAGTTTTATTTTTGTTCAATCTTAATTTTTTGTTTAGGTAGGGGGAGTTAGGAGTTGGATTGGTTTCACCTTATTTTTTTGCTTAGGTAGAGTTACAAGTTAGGAATTAGATTGGATTGACCTTCAAATTTCACTTGGCCTTCAACTACTTTGTGTTTTGTTTCTTGATTTTTTTTTTGTTTCTTCTTAATTTTTTGCTTGGATTTTGTTGATCATGACCTTTAACTTTCTCAAACCTTGTTCTTCGAGTTTTTTTACCAAAATTTCGCTTGGGTGATGTGACCTTGGCCTTTAACTTCTTTGAGTTTTATTTCTTGAATTTTTTTTGTATTTTCTTAATATTTTGCTTGGGTTTTGTTGACCATGACCTTTAACTTTTCAAACCTTGTTCTTGAACTTTTTTCCCTAAGTTTTTACTTGGGTTGAAATGACCTTGACCTCTAATTTTTTGAGCTTCGTCTTCTGAATTCTTAATAATTTTTGACTTCAATCTTAATTTTTTGTTTGGTTTGAGTAGAAAAAGTTGAGTTGAAATGACCTTCTTGAAATTTTAAGTATTTAAGCTTTTTGCCTTGTTTTTTACTTGGGTTGACCTTGACTCTAAATTTTGCTTTTGAATTCTTAATTATTTTTGAGTTTTAATTTTTTCCAATCTTCATTTTTTGTTTACGTTAAGTAGGTACAGTTAGATTGAGTTGGGTTGACCTTGAAATTTAATTTGAGCTTTAATTTTCTTGATTTCTTTAAGCTTTAATTTTTTTCGATTTTCATTTTTTGCTTAGGTGGAATCAGATTAGGTTGACCTTGAAATTTCATTTGACCTTTTTGACTTTTGTTTCTTGAATTTTTAATATTCGTTACTTCAATTTTTTGCTGCGGTTGGATTGGACTGATCGTAACCTATCATTTTTTTGCAGCTCGTTTCTTGAAATTTAAATTTTTTAAGTTTTCTTGTCTAATTTTTTACTTGGGTTGGGTTTACCTTGACCTTTAACTTTTGAGCTTTGTTTTTTGAATTATTTTTGGGTTTTAATTTTTTAGGTTTTAGTTTCTTCAATCTTAATTTCTTCCTTGGGTAGAGTTAGGCCGAGCTGAGTTAGACTGACCTTGACTTTTGACTTTTCTGAACTTTATTTTTTGAAATTTTAATTTTTTCTTATTTTTTTTTAATTATATACTTTTACAATCGTATCTAACACTAGTGCAATAAGGAATAGGTAAAAGCTAAAGACATTATAGATGAATATACAGGGTGGCGTATCAATGTGACAAAGTTCAATGTTTCCATTGTTTTATGAAACACACAAAAAGCAAACTGAAAGCAAGTACGGATCTGTCTACACTGTATCTGAACTTTAATGAAAACAGGCAATAATGCTGTACAATTTCGTCCCAGCACCGTTTAAAAGACGGCTATATAGAACGTACTAAGGGACATGCACAAAATAAATAAATAAAACTAATCATCCGACCTTCCCATAACCCAAAAGTGAACGTCCAGGTCTTCTGTCCGTCGAGGTTAGGAATCCTCAAAGCGTCACGTCAAACACCTGACAGATGTTGCCCCGTTTCAACGAGAAAGCAAACACCAGGAGGGAGTTACTCTCAGTTACCACTTCGATGGCGTTAAAGTGGTATCCAACCCTAAGTTGGCGGACCAAAGCGACTAGCATACCGCCATTAAGCGAGATGTTTCACAACGATGCCCCCCCTAGGTTTCTGTAGCTTGCCTCCGGTTACCAAACTCGGGTAAAGCGTCCGTTGTGGGGGTGGACAGAAGGCGGAATAAGATATTGTAAAATATTCCAAAAAGAAGGAGAAAAGAACGTATATAATAGAAAACATGGATTATGAATCAGATTAAAAACGTACCGTAGAATCGACGGAAAAGTTGGAAAGGCCTGCAGAACGAAAGGTCAGCAAACAATTTACAACCGGATTATTACATCCGTTTACTTTTTCACTCCGAAACAAAGACAGTTCAATGAAAATTTAACCAAAAGTGAGAAGAATCCTCCATGCGGTCTGTTTGCCAAGCGAGCAGCAGCAAGAGCGCCACGAACTTTTAGTCGAGGAGTTTACAATGTGCAAGGTTTGGGGTGGGAAGAAGAATTACATGTTTCGGATGGGCGAAAAGCAAGCCTAGAACAGGGACAGATTCATTACAACAAAGAAGGAGTGTACGGAGGTGACTCCTTTGGCGGTCAAAGCTCCAAAAGATCAAACGGCGATGCGCCCACGTTTTCGCCAATATACAGGATGACCCAAAAACTAGCTGAGCCATAAATTACAAGGTGTTCCATTTGAAAATTTAAGAAATAATAATCTTTCAAGAATTAAATGATTTATTATAATCGGATAAAGCAAATAAAAATGTGGGGACGATACCAATAGTTCTTTTTTTCTTTTTTGGTCGCGAACTTCAATCTTGTAGACATTCGATTGTAATTAAATAATAATTTTAAATGACGCTGCTGTAATAAATGAGAATTTAAATTCAGAAGTCTGATTCCGAATTAAATTAATTAACAAGTTCCCGTTACAGTATTCACAATAATAAATTCGAGCGATTTATAAACTTCGACTGCTCCAAAAAAAAAAAAGGCCAATAAATGATGTCGTTGCCCCCTTCTTCATGGTGAAACTTCGATTCTTAATACAAGAAAAAAAAGGAGACAAATCGCATTAGAGATCTCCTGCCTCCTATCTGACAATGATATCTCACTCCTAATATTTACAGCGCGAATAAAAGTCCCCATTTAAAGACCTACCTGTTTTTAGGGAGACGAAAAATTCGGGTAAATTTTGTTTATAATTCTGCAATCCAGCTCGAAATTTATGGGCGTTTTGAATATGTTGAAACCTGCGATTTTTAACACCGACCAACGGTTATCTTGCTCATACATTATGCACCTCCTACGTAATCAATTATCGTTATTAGTTTCACACTGCGGCTTAGAATGTATTTACGTACGTTTCGTTTAATTGGCTGGAATGAAGTATGTGTTTATTGGTAAAAGTTCAATTATACAGAATTACCTTTCGAGATTTATTGTACGTACAGTATGAGCGAAAATAGTTGAAGACCAACTTTGAATTTCGCGCGCCTCTGCCTAGTGATTTTTATTTTTAGTGTTGCCTATTTGAAAAACAATGAAAAAACTGAAAGGCGGGAAATTTAAACTATACTGAATCACTCTCGCTCGTGCTGTATTAATTTAAACGTTATATCTATAATGGCTGTTGTAAAATAGTGTCGCATGACTTTCGCCTCTCGGTGTACCCGCGAGATTAATAACTGTAATCGGACAAATTAAAAACAAACAAAAATTTCTCACAGCCGAAACCGTTACCGACGAAATCAAACTCGGTTTTTTACAGCAAATTATGATCATGATCGTCGCTCCACTTAGTCAAAGTTCAGGTTAATTATTGGTTCTGGATCTCGGAGTTCTAGTCACGACGAATATTTTATTTACGCAAACAGTGCCTCGGCTTCATCTGGTTTTCTCTCCGAGTATAAATTCGTTTTATCTATTGTTCGTGAAGACAAGTTTGGGGCCGTCATTGATATTAAACGGCATGAACTGGAGCAGAGAAATACAGGGTGTAATCGAATAAGCTTCACTACCTGTAACTTGGCCGTAACTAAACAAGCTAGCGCGTATACTAGAACTAGACCGTTAGTATTTGCATGATTAATTCTCATAATCTGGTGAAGAATATACAATATTAATAATCGATTACACCCTATATCGAACTCAGCCCCGAAATATAGCGTGATCAAAAAAATTGCACCGTTAAAGTATACCATGATCACCAGCTCACGTTTCTAGTTACATTTTTACAAAATAAGAAAATATCTGCAACAGTAGTACCCAACTACTTACAGTTAAAGTACCTAATAAATAAATACCAGCACATAAAGAAAAAGTAATATCTAACAAGCGTTAATAAACAAAATGTTTCTTTGTCGGCAATTGTCGATCAAAGCAACCTGCGGATCGTTCGTGTGTGGTACTACCATCAAGTTACCCTGAAGAATGCGTTTCCATCATGCACGGAAACGCATGCACTCTCGGGTTCATCTCTCACAGAGGCCACTTTGATCGTGTGCAGGCACCCCCGCAAAAGCAAGTGCAAACCTGTTCCGCGGGCCGGCCGAGGCTGCTGTCAATTATATTTATGTAACATTTTTTGTTTCCAGTATATTACCGAGCAATTCCAGACACCATAAATGCTACAGTTTTATTTTTACTATCGCGTTCGCCTCTTAAATTTACGCTCACGGCTTCGAGCGGCCTTAAAAACGGAGGTTTTATTTTCGGTCACTTGTTTTCGCGAAAACGACACGAATTTGTAATTTATTTCTTAGCGTAGAAAACAAATAAATTATTTTTTTTTTTCATTCTCAGAATATTATGGTATTTGCCGTAATTCACATAACAAAATGTTGCCTTTTATTTAATTTATTTTGTTTTGTTTAAAACTGTAGCAAATTATACAGAAACCTCAAAAGTGACACCTGTGTTTGTACGAGAAAGATGTCACGGGTTTGCACAGCAGCCACCTTCCTTTTTTTTCATTGAATTTGTTTTTATTTAATGGTGAAAGTATTATTTATTTTTATAAATCTGGATCTGGTGCATTTCAACAGCAACCCATTATTATTATTGTGTTTTAAATAAATTATTTGAATAGTAATAAATAAATAAAAAAATCACGATTCCATTTGTCTTTGTTCATTTTAATTTCTTTTCAATGTTTACACTCCTTGCAATTTAATTTATTTATTGAAACTTTCATATTTTAATTAAGGAGCATAAAATTGTTCGTTTATAGTAAAAAGGTTCCGCGTTTAAGAACTGTCGCGGACGCGCTTTGCACCGGTATTTATACTGAAAAACAATTGAATCTGCGTTTTGATTTTGCGCGCCGTTGGCTGTGAAATAACCCTGATCATACCCGTTTGGAATAACGGTGCGACCAACGCTAATTTGCTGTAAATCGAATGAAGTACTTTCGTAACTAACATCTATTCAGTAAGTGAATTAATTTGTTTCATAAAATTTAATCTTTCTTCGCCTAACCTAACTTTCTAATTTCGTAACTTCAAAATTTCTTCGATCTTCTTCATTTCCCAAAGAAATTGAATCACATTTTGTCCTAACTTTTAGTTTGCAGAGAAAGAAGAGTTGCTGCAAAAAATTTAGCATTTGAAATCTTTTTTTTTACGTTTTGACAGAAATAATGCAAGCCTGATTTGCCAAACTTGACTAAGTATGCATGATATGTCAAATTTTTACCCGGATTTTATTGTCCGCTACTGTGCTTTTACGACTGACATTAATTTTGGAGGGAAATTTGAAATTTCAAATTATTTTTTCCCCTATTTAGGGATTTTTAAAACTATTGATAAAAATCAGAGCAAGAAGAAAATACCAAAACGATTAATTTCTACTTTTTTGTTTTTATTAAAAAGAAATTGAATCAAAGAATCAATGACATCGATCAACTCATCGCTGAAAAGAAAAACGGTGGTATCTTTACGACTGCCATTAATTTTGGCGGAAAATTCGAAATATGAAATATTTTTCTTTCATTATTTGAGGATTTCGATTTAATTTTAGATGAAAACTGAAATTTTATAGATTTCAAAATTATTGACTAAAATCAGAATAAGAATAAAACACCAAAACGATTAATTTCTAATTTCTGTTTTTATTAAAAAGACAAACAAACAATCAATAACATCGATTAACTCATCGCTGAAAAGAAAAACGGTGGTATCTTTACGACTGCCATTAATTTTAGCGGGAAATTCGAAATATGAAATATTTCTCTTTCCTTATTTAAGGATTTCGATTTAACTTTAGATGAAAACTGAAATTTTATAGATTTCAAAATTATTGACGAAAATCAGAATAAGAATAAAACACCAAAACGATTAATTTCTACTTTTGTTGTTTTCATTAAAAAGAAATTAAATCAAAGAATCAATGACATCGATCAACTCATCGCTGAAAAGAAAAACGACGGTACTTTTACAACTGTCATAGATTTTGGGCGGGAGACTTGAAATCTGATTTTTTAAAAAATTTTCCTAGTTAGGGACTTCAATTTAATTTTACATGAAAATTGAAATTTCATAGATTTCAAAATTATTCATGAAAATCAGAACAAGCATAAAACATCAAAACGATTAATTGCTAATTTATTTTTTGTTTTCATTAACAAGAAATTAAATCAAACAATTAATGACATCGATTAACTCATCGCTGAAAAGAAAAGCGACGCTACTTTTACAACTGTCATTGATTTTGGGCGAGACACTTGAAATATGAATTATTTTTGTTTTACTATTACGGTTTTTTCGTCATTTTCAATTTTGTAAAATTTTCTGTTCAAGTAAAATATTTTTTTCTCATTTTCTTGAGGATGTGCCTCGCATCGGTATTTATGCTACACAATTTGAAGTTATATTCAGTCGGTAAGTGCATTAATTTGTTTAATAAAATTTAATCTTCCTTCACGTATCCTAACTGTCTAACTTCGTAACCTCAAAATTAATTTAAATTCTCCAGATTTTCCAAGGAAACTGCTAAATTATATTAAATATTTTGTCATAACTAAAAATCTCTTATTTATCTTTGTTAACTATTAATGCCATGTCAACATCTAATTTCCTAAAATTTCCTGTTTAACTAAACTCATTTTGTCGCGGATATGCTTTGCAATACAGTACAACTTCTAAATTTCTTTTAGTTGGTAAATGCATTAATTCGTTTCATAAAATTCAATCTTGCTTCACCTAACCTCACTTTCGTTCTTCGTAACCTCAAAATTAACTTAAATTCTCTTAATTTTCCAAAGAAATTGACTAAATTAAGTTAAATGTCCTAACTAAAAATCTCTTATGTCTTCTAACTATTAATGTCATTTCACCATCGAACTTTCTGAAATTTCCTGTTTAAGTGCAGTAATTTTTTTCATAAAATTAAATCTTCCTTCACGTAACCTCACACTCTAACTTCCTAACTTCAAAATTAACATTTTTTATCGCAAATCGGTTTTGATTGCAGTGGATACCTCAAGCATCTTCTGTACAGCTGTTGTTAAATAGCAAACTGGCTGCAATTCGTCATTCCTAATGCGATGTTGTGTTAAAAAGCGATCACAAGATGTCGCGATTCAAGCTATTCAAAATTATCTTAAATTTTTCTGATTTTCCATAGAAATTAAATTAGTTTTGTGGCAATTAAAAAGTTTCTTCTTTGTTTTTGTTAACTATTATTGCTATTTCATCATCTAATTAATTTTCTTTAAATTGTTGTTGACGTGCTTTGCACCGATATTTATACTATACAATTTTTAATTTATTTTTAGTCGACAAGTGCATTAATTTGTTTGATAAAATCAAATCTTCCTTCACATAACCTCATATTCTAACTTCATAACCTTAAAATTAACTTAAATTCCCCTGATTTTCCATAGAAATTAAATTCAATTTTGTCTCAATTAAGAATTTCTTCTTTATTTTTGCTGTTTCGTCATCTAATTAATTTTCTTTATTTTTTCGCTGACACGTTTTGAACCGATATTTATATTAGACGGTTTTAAGTTACATTTAGTTTAATTTTGTTTCATAAAGTCTTATCTTCCTTCACATAACCTAACCGGTTTCATACAGACCTCCAGTACAAAGTTTACGTCAGCGTCGTTGTGAATGTTCTGCAATTTTTTTAATTTTAAACTTGTTTTAGAACTTTGTTATTCATTTAATTTCGTAAATAGTTTTGATGGGATTACAATTTTTTATAGTGTGCAGTTTAGGAAGATACTAAAAAATTACTAAAAAACTCAAATGCAGAAAAAACCAAACTTTGTTTGCATTTATTAAATATATTTAAATGTTTTGAAAAATTAACACAAATAATAATAGCAGATATAAGACTGTCTTCTTTCTCTATTACAAAAATTATTAATAAAGTTAATGAAGAATTCTTAAAAACACTATGAGTTTGATGATAGATGTCGCCACAAAATGACAGTATTAACTGAATTAATAATTTCCAAATAAAGTCGCTGTACTTATTAGTAAATCAGTCTCGAAGTCTCGACATATCGAACTTATTGAAATTTCGACGAGAAATTATCAGTCATCAGACTAGAGGCAACACTGCCGTTCTTCTATGAACAAGTGATGACGTCACCAGTTCAAGCGCAATGAAGACGAATTCGACTGTACTGTTATTTATTTCTAAATAAAACATCTGGATTTATCAATAAATCGATAGAGAAATCACTGAAGAGAACTTACTAAAAGTTACCTCAAATTTCAACAAAAAGTCACCAGACTAGTGACAAAATCACAGAAATGGCAACACTGTCATTTTTCCAATAAGAAAGGCTGACGTCACCAGTACATGCCCAATGAGGACGAATTTGAATGCATTGTTAATCATTACTAAATAAATGATAATCACTAAATTTGGAACGAAGTATCTGAATTTTTCAACAACAGCACCGCCATTTACTGTCAATTCAAATTGAAACATAACCTAGCTTTTGCTCTGTGACTGACGACCTTGATGTTAGTGCTGCCACCTTTGAAGTTGAAGTTATTTTGCTATAGTCTATTTTTAAACTAGGAGGAGTAACAGTTGTCGGCCTGTCGTAGGTAGATTCACACTGTAATACTACATCAGAAATTAATTTGGCTTGGTTAGGAGGTTTACAAATTCTTCAAATAACCAATTTTATCAATAGATTTGTTGACAAGTTTAAAACTAACTGAAATTGTCCCAAGAATTATGAAAAATGTTAATTTTTCCGTTTAAATTGAAGGCTTGTGTAAAACCGGCTGTCAAACACCCAATAACTTTGTCAGTTTTTGGCGGGCAAAATTCAAATTACTCCTCCTAGTTTAAAAACAGACTATAGCCTAAACTGAATCATTTTTTTGTTGCTCACATGTTATTTATCAAATCGAATATAACAATTTGAAAAAAAAAATAAAAAAATTACAGACGAATACTCATGGTTTTGTTTGGATAAATAAGAAGTTCTCCTTACATAAAGGACATAATTCTAAAAAGAAAAATCTCAAAATAATTTTGTAACTTCTGGGATTTAGCTTAATCTTTCATTCTCATTAGTTATTTTAGCGTTTTCAAGAATAAAACCATCAAAAACTCATTATAAAAAAATTAAAATAGCTACTACCTGCACAACACTTTAAAACAATTAAAATTAATTATAATTAATGCACCTTATTCCTCATGACCACCGTTATGGTTGAGAGGAGGATGTGTGCACATGTTACACAAAATGTTTGGGAAAACGTAACTTTTTTTTCTCTTTCTCGCTCTCTTCACCTTCCAAAATAGTGGGATGCCCCCGAAAAAAAAAGCTAGTGAACGTTTATGACGCACCACCTCATTTAATTAGGACCCCTTGTAATTGGTCGGGGGTAATTTATGTCGTCACGTGCCATACTTGTGCCTTCCATGCCATCTGCGATCCAAAACGAAATTGGACGGACGGCAGTTGTTACAACCGGCGGCGGCGGTCATTCGGTGGTGCTTTATTGTTTTCGGTTTCGCTTTGTTTTACTTTCGTTTTTACCTGAAAAGTTTCCTTAATTGGGGAGCACCTGTTGTCCTCGTATACGTCACATGTCTCGGGAGAGCCCCCTAGATTAAATTGTAGGTGTAGCTGGCAGATGATAGCTATTATTTTGTTTTTTTTTTCGGCGTGACCGTGCTAATCTTTTCGGTCGTCGGAGAAAAAGAAGTTTAATTTTCTTGGTTTGCCCAGTAACTACCCCCAAATCATGGCGATTATTTCAAAACGAAAATAATTTCCTTTAATAGAGACGGCAGTATCTTTTAGTTATGTCGATGCGGCGCTAATATTTCGAATGACGGCTATCTTTACACAAACAAGGCAACGGCTATCGTCTTCGCCGAGGTTCAAGTTCCTTATCACCAGGAACAACTTTAACACGCTCGTCTTCCATTTAAGAATACCATTAAAACATCAAACTGCCAAGTGATAAGCTGGTGCTCCGCTTTAAATGTTCCTGATAATAAAACTCCTTGTTAATAACGCTTCGTCTTCAAACGAGAAGGTGAACTGATTAAATATTGTTGTATGATTTATTGCGGCCAAGGAACTAAGGAGTTTACAGTGCGTTTTTTTTTTTATTCCAACAGAAGTTTTACTAATACGACTGTCATAACTCAACATTTTATTTAGCTTTCAGTTATAATCATAAAATTATGCTTTTTATTTTTGTTTATTCTTAATATTCGTGTAGGGGGATCAAATAAATTCATGTAGGGCACAATTTCAAACACGTGTATGAACAATAATCCGCAAATGTTTAACGGTATTGTCACAGAACACATACACACATACAAAAAGATTAGGAAAAGAAAAAAAAATAAATCGGCTTAATATCACAGATCTGCCTAACTCGTAGAGGTGTCAAATTATTATTATTATTATTTTATTTGCATCTGATGTCTGAGCTGAGGTCGTAATCCGAAATCGAACGAGATCTTGTAAAGTTATTCACCGGCCGGGCATGTGGACGTTAACCGGAACACAATCTCGCTCCACATCAATTTGTAGCGCACTTAAGCAAAGAGCTAAACGATGTACGCGAGCTAATATGGAATGGTAGCTCACTAACCGTGCTTTATTAACTATTCAGCGAGACACAATGCTTCATCTGTCTTATCATAAATGAACATCTGACCTTTTCATAATGCCGAAGTCAGCGCGCCTTACCAAATTTGGTCGAATTTTAAGGATAAGGCGTTTTCTCATTAAGCAAGTGCGGATGGAATTCACCTGCCAGGAATGTGCTTGATAAATGAATTATTTTTGAAAAATTATAATTAATATAATAATTAACGGCCGGTTTCATAATGAACTTAAAGGAGCATTTAAATTTAAAGTCTCCTTTAACTTATACGTTACGTTTCATAATCGACATTTAGACTAAATGCTTCTTTAAATTTTCCTTTAACTTAAATGACCGTTATTGGCGCTTTAAAATCTAAAGGGATTTTTAAAAGTAACCTACAAATATTATTAACATCGAGTGTATTACATACTATCGCAGATATTACGTTTGTTTATTGAATTAGTAAAAATGCAGCGATTAAACACATCTTCCAGTTCATGTTCAAGCTCATCAGAGGAAGATATTGCAATTAGACGACCTAAAATATATCGTACAAGAAAGAATTATTTTGAAATTTATGACGAATTAGATTTTTTTTGATAGGTTTAGATTATCGAAAGATACTTTTCGTGTTTTATTAGGTATATTAGAAAACGACATACGATTACCTTCAAACAGGTAAATTTTAAATATTAAGACATTAACTTACTAATAGTTACTTTACAGAGGAGGTTGCATTCATCCAATGACACAATTGTTATTAACTTTGCGATTCCTGGCGACTGGATGTAATAGCAACAGCAGATTTTGTAAGTGTATCAAAATCTTCTGCTAGTCGCATCATAAGACGAGTCTGTGAGGCAATAGCACGTTTACATGTTACTTATATAAATATGCCTCAAAGTAATGATGAGAGAAACGAAACTGCACTTGCTTTTTATACAGCAGCAAGTTTTCCTAAATGCATAGGTGCAATTGATTGTACTCTCATAAAGATACAATCACCTGGAGGTGACGATGCAGAAATCTTTAGATGTAGAAAAGGATTCTTTGCAATAAATGTACAAACTGTATCTGACGCAACATTGAAAATTCGCAATATTGTTGCTCGGTGGCCAGGGTCGGTGCATGACCAAACTATCTTTAATAACTCCGTTCTGAAAAGACAGTTCGAGGAGGGTCGTCTTGGTAAATATTTATTAGTGGGAGATAGTGGTTATCGCATAGAGAGGTATTTAATTATTAGAAGAAGTAAACACAAATGCAGAAAATTTATATAACGAATCAATTATTCGCACTAGAAATGTCGTAGAACGACAGTATGGTGTTTGGAAGAGACCTTTTCCTATTCTTTCATAAGGCATTTGCTTGAATCTAAACACATCCATGACTGTAATCGTAGCCACTGCAGTTTTGCATAATTTGGCTTTAGAAATGCACGAACAAATACCTGAAGACTGGATAATAATCAATAACGAATTGGATGATATCGAACATTAAGTTATTAATAACAACGTTCTCGGGCGTCGATTCAGACAACTTCTAATTAATGAACACTTTGCAAGACTTTAGTTGTTGGATAAAATAAAAAATATTTGTGTAGAAAATATTTATATGTAATATGTATATATATATATGTCTATTACATTTCCAGCTCTTTTCTTTTTTTTCCAATTCCAGATCTAATAGCAACATTTTTTTCTGATGTTCCTCTTTCTCACGAGCCTCTTTTCGTTCTAAAAATTGAATTTCTTTTTCTATGAGCAATGTTTTTTTTTTCATAGTATTTTTCTTTGGCCTCTATTACTGGATTAACTAACGTGGGTCGCAATTTTTTCCTAATGGGTCTCTTCATTTCTTGAGTTGTATACTTGCTCCACTGCAACAATAAATATATTAAAATAATTTTTAAACTATGTACAATAATCATTATCAGTTAAAGTTTGTACTACTTCAAATGGAAGATTCCTTTTCATACATTTGGAGCCCGAAGCATTTGAAGAATTGACCTAAAAACGATTTTATTTGTGTACTGTGGGATGTGCCGATTCTGTAGTTTAATTGACGTGAAAAATAATATGCTTTCAGTTCACATTATTTCAAATAATTCATATTTTATTGTTAATTTGTAGCTTGAAATGAAAATCTGAGAAAAGGTAATCATGCAAGATTCTTTACTATCATTTAATACAATCTTTTTTAATTAATTTTTACTCTTTCGATTATTATTTGTAATTATGAAAACAAAAAAAAATATTAAATTATGTCATTAGTTTCACTTTCATGAAAAACTGAAGGTTTTGTGTACATACTATTTCTGTGGCAAGAGGAATTTCATTATCTGTGTTTTTTGCAGTTGGTTGCTCCAAAAAAAATATCTAAAAATAAAAAGATAATTGAAAATAAGTCGTTTATGTGTGAAAACTTACTGATGTGGATCTATTCTCATTATGAATAATTTCGGTGTTGGGAACATCATTATGCTAAAAATTTAAAACTTTTGTAGTATATAGGACGGGGTCTGAAAGAAAATATTTTTCACTTACTTGATCCAGTAACAAATCAGCAGGACAGTCAAATGTCACTGTATCAGTAATATTTTCCTAAAAGATTATTTTTATTATAAATTTGCAACGTTATTAATAGTAATAATGTTGTTATGAACCACTAATATGAGACATTTTCAATTCTTTTGCTCTGAGATTGCTGCACATGCTTCTAATTACCTCCACTATAGCATCACTATCAAATAGTGAAGTAAATCCCACCACCGTTTTAATATTAATTAATTCTAAGACTAATGCCATCCTTTATACCCTTATATAGCCCGCCACCAGTTCCTCTTAATCCTAATTTCTCATTAGCAGAAATTTTCCTTGCCTCGCTTTTCAAGTTTTTATATTTTGATTGTAGCTGCTGTAAAGTTCTATAGGCAGAAACTTTTGAATTAAAGGATGTCTCGATGCATTTCCATGCATCGGCCTACAAAAAAAGAAACTATAATATCAAATAAAGCAGAATATGAGTAAGTACTTTTTCAAAACAGGACACTTTATTTGTGGTCTTATTTTCAATTATTTTTTTATATTTTTTAATTTCTTCTAATAATATTAATTGTTCTTCTCTACTGAAATTCGTGCTCCGAACTCTTTTGCTTGGAGTGCTCATTTTACTGCAAACCAAAAGCACAAATGTTTTTTTCAGAATTAATACACAAACTTTATAATACTTACTTTAGAATCAAACATAAAATTTCAGAATTACACAATTAAGAATTAATACAACACTTTACTACATAGACGCACACCTAGACGTAGATTTCAGGTTAGAATCACTTAAAAATACGCGCGGAAATGCAATGCCAGAGTAGCCAACTGCGTTAAAGGCGCCGTTACTTACGAAGAATTTAGTACAGCATTATGAAACGCACTCACTTTAAAGTAAGATTTAAAGGAGCTCGTAAGTTAAAGTAGCATTTAGTTAAAGGAGGCATTAGCTTATGATTATGAAATCGGCCCTAATTCTATTATAATTTCTTTTTTAAATTAAGGTTTCGTGGGTAAAAAATGACACCCATAGGTTTATTTGCCGTGAAATATTGGCAAGGCCTTATGAGCATCCAGATGAGCTTAATATTCTAGTGCAATAAGAAATTAAATTATTTCTACACTAAAGACCAAGGCATTTGATCGTTTTGATCATCATCATCTTATAAACGTTTTCACGCTTATTGGTTTTATTGCAATTTTATACTCTTTCTTTTTTTCTGTGTATAATTCACGCAGTTTAGAATTTCCTGTGTCACGATAGAGTACGTAAAGGTCTCTCAGTTTTCGTCCAAGAGTTTTAATTTCATAGTTAATCCACATGGTTCTATTAAAATTTTTAACAGTTTTTCCTTTGACCGGGCAGAACATATCAAGATACCAATTAAGGATATTTAAAAACTTCGGAAAAGCTCTATTTACATCATGTACCTCGTAAAAAGACCACCAATTTTCCTAGATTATTTGATACTGGACTTCAGACATATTATTAGCTGTTAGAGAACGATATTTGCATTTTCTTTGTGGGGAAGGAGCATGTGATATCTCGAAAAACAATGATAACACATGGCCCCGGTGGTCTGCTAGATTGGGATCAATAACAATGCTCTCGTATATCGTTTCGTTTAAGTTGACTATCATGTAATCAATTCCTGTAGCTGAAATATTACCAAACTTGTTGGTTTAAATCCTAGTTGGTGTGTTGGTTGTTACATGCAATCCAAACGAGCTAAGAAAGAATTTTACTTTGCAGAGTGTCTTTCAGAACATCGATATAAAGACACAAAACATAAACGAAGAACGAAAATATGATAAAACCTGCGATCGTTTTTCCTTGTGCAAAAAAAATTGATCGTCGTTCACTTTTTTCCTTCGTTTTCTGCAAATTGCCAAAAACTAAGTTTTTTTTTTCATCGTTAATTGTTTTATGACAGAGATCACCTCACAATGCTAGAATCCAAAGCCAGTAGATTGGTAAAGTATCGACAACAACAAATAATCAAACTTGTGGTGCGTTCACAATAAATACCTTGTCACTGTCAATTTCGACGTCAAATTAAAAACAAAACATTCGTTATTATTATCAATTTGGTTTTTAAATCAAAACATAAAAATTAAACAACACCTTTATCCGCCATTTTATCTTTATCACTGTTATTCAAAAAATGTTTATAGCAAAAAAATAAGTGCGTCCTCTAGCGGATAAAAATTTGTTCTTGTGCCTTCGTCGCTTCGTGTCGGTACTGGTTTTGGCAGAACCAACTGAAATAATTCTTTCTAAAAGTAGGTTTCGATTTTATCTCTATCACTATTATTCAAAAAATATTTATAACAAAAAAACAAGTGCGTCCTCTAGCGGATAAAAATTTGTTCTTGTGCCTTCGTCGCTTCATGTCGGTACTGGTTTTGGCAGAACCAACTGAAATAATTCTTTCTAAAAGTAGGTTTTGAAAAAAGCGTTATAGGTATTTAGTACCAACTTAGGGAGGCTTTTCAAGTAACATCTAGGGGAAAATTCAAGAGTTGGCAACACTACTCCTTAAAAGTGCCTAACAGTATTCTTTGAAATTGTAATGAAAAATAAAAAAAAAATTTAAGTGTGAATGATCTACAAGTTCTGTATAGTTTGGACTTTTGTGATTACTAAGAAATCCGTGACTACTTTGCTCAAGGCAATCCAAGCTCGTTAATTTTTTATTCCAAAATTTCCAAATAAAGTATTTCCTTAATTTGGGGGAAATTCCTGCTCGTACTTTTGCAATTGAAAGCTTTGGAAACATACTATGTACGTGACACAATGCAGGAGATTCTTTATCTAAAGCTTTAAGAAACTGTTTGGCAAAGTCAAGCACCTCGAAAAGTCCGTTAATATCGCTGCGGTAGCACAGGTAGTCATCAATAGCAAAAAATGAAGATAATTCTCGATATCCTTTTCTGAAAAATGAAACTCTGCCCAACAAACGTGAGCTTAACAATTCCGCTTTTTCTTCTGACAATTCCAAGCTCTTGCTAAATCATTTAGATCCGCTAGAGTTATAAAGTGAGACTCAGCATAATTTGGTCTTTATTTTCGTAATCAAATTCGGACTCGATTGTTTCTTCAGATGGTGAACTTACTGCAGCACTTCGAGGTAACGGACCAAGTAGAATAGAATAACAATCAGAGTTCGACTCTTGGGTACTTGTGGAAGGAAGTTGCGGTCAGTCGGTTTTTTTTTTACATACAAACAAATTAATGTTGCAAAAATAGAGCAATCATTATAAGGGTTTGATGATTCCCTCCAAGTTCTTGGACGAATAAGAGCCATCTTCTTACATATCATTTATTCGAACTATTACCATACTTGTTGGTTTAAATCCTAGTTGGTGTGTTGGTTGTTATATGCAATCCAAACGAGCTAAGAAAGAATTTTACTTTGCAGAGTGTCTTTCAGAACATCGATATTTAAGTTACCACAGATTATGACTTGATTTAGTGTATTTATGAATATCTCAAAAGATCGAGTGGGAGTCTACATATTCCAATCATGCATGACTTCCTATTGTAAAATCTAATGCCTATTGTTTTGTTATTGACTAGAATTGTCGCACCTTCACCACGTTTCCCATTACGACAAAAATTCGGTTTAAGGGGCCCGTAAAGTTAATTTCTTGAAGAAAAATTATTTATTCTATAACCTAATCGGTTTGTTATGGAAAAAATCCAAACGAGATGACAAAACATTTCAAAAAATGCGCCACTTCTACGAAGCTTTTAAACAAAACGCTGACTTCAAAATCAAGTTGCTTGAGGAAACAATTTCGCAGCGACGCGTTCCTCCTTCCTGCTATGTTGTACGGCACGTTGTTTTCCGCCCGTTTCGATTTTCAAGCCCAAATTTCTTTAGCCTAACATAAATTAATCGCGAGTTATTACCGTAATTATGCGAATTTTGGTGAAAAGTGTTCGGGACATTTTGCGTGCTGATCGTGAGTGAGCGTTTTTGCTGGAAAATTCGTAGGAAAAATCGACTGGGTGGCGCATGGCGCTGTTGTAGTAATGGACGATCAAGAAAGTAGTGTTGTGTTTGATGGACTTTATTGGCAGGAGCCATGAGGCCATGACCCACGAAGCGATTTACTGCGGAAGGTGAGTCATGTTGTCTTTCTTTCTTTGCAATTTTTTTTAGTTTGAGTGAAAAACTATTAAAATTTGTGTCAATTTCTTCGGCGGCGGTGTCGTCCTCCTTCGCCGAAACTGCTATTTTACAGTGTTGCCACAGCATTACATGAAAATTTCTAGCCATATCCCTTCAAATTTCCGGTTTTATTCAAATTTCGCACAACATTGCCGAAATACTTAGAAAAATTTAAAGGCTTAATTATAATTCTTCATTCGACGTAGAAATAATTACCCACGGATCTTGAAATTTCCCGCTGAATCAAGAATTTTCTGAATGTTTCGCAACACTGTTTTGTTTTCTCTTGACCTTGCCTCATTGCCAACTGTAAAAAAGTCACTAGTGACCTCGACATATTTCACTAAACGTTTTCAAACAAATAAGTGCAAAACATATTTCCAAAAAGATACTTAAGGGATTTTTTTTATTTTTTAAAAACCAGAACTTCATAAAAATTATGTTGGTGCTTTCAACAATAAAACAACACATATTTTATTGAGGCTAAGTTTAGTGAAATTAAATTAAAAAAATTTTTGGGTAAACCGCAGTTTTACAAGCCCTTTTGTTCTTGTTTTAACCTTTTTGAAAAACAATTATAAGAATTTGGGTGTCACACATTGTAATAGTTAATTGATATTTAAGTAGTCGAATTAATTAAGGCAACCCCTATAAGCTGGAAAGTTATCGTCCAATAGCCCAACTATCGGTTTTTTCAAAAATCATCGAATACTTATTCTTAACTCGTTTAACTAACTTCATTGCTCGCTTTAGTATAATTTCTCACTCCCAGCTTGGATTCTTGTCTGGTAAATCTACGACTTCTGCAGTTCAGTCCTTTCATGAGGAAGTTCTGCATTGTATCGACGTAGGCGAGAGCCCAGTTGCGATCTCCTGTGGTCTCAGCAGGGCTTTCGACTGTGTTGATCACAACATTCCGAAGAGGAAACTTTTCCGCATGGGTATAAGGGATGTGGCCCTGAACTGGATGTCACCTTTTCTAACTGATCGTTCTCAATTTGTTACTCTTAAACACACCCACAATAACTTTCAATCCGAGTCTAGTTCGTCGTTTAAAAATATATCCGTTGGGCTCAATACTTGGCCCCTTCTTATTTTTGTTTTACATCAATGATATCACTACTATTAATAACTCCGTCCACTTCACTCTGTATGCCGACGATTGTTTCCGATGATTCTCTGTCACAATCTATTCTTAAATGCAACAATTTTTTAATAGAACTTCATAATTGGTTCTCAGAAAACAATTTATCCCTTAATGCGCGTTGTTTGACATTTCACCCGATTATACAGAGTGTTACAGGCAAGTGTGATGATGTCATTGACATTTTTTTGAAATGGCAACCCCCAAGTTTGAGTTGATATTTCAATAGTTCAAATTGACTATCAAAATGATGCTACAAAAATGTTTACCCTTTTCATGAGAAAATTAACTAAGAAAATTAAAAAGCAGAGTTTCTAGATGCATTTTAATAAAAAATAAATAAATTTAGGATATAAAACATCTTAAAGGAATGAAATTATCCCGAAGTATGTCCTTCATCTGCTTCTTCCTAATTTCTAGTTGAAAATGATTTTTTAACAACAATCACCCAGAAAGGGCACCTATTTCTCAATCAATTGTGCGAAAATTTTTTTTTTTCGCCTTAGAAACTGGGGAAACGCAGAAAATTCAGTTGGAAGCAGACGGTGTGAATTTAGATTTTTTCCTTCGGGGATTTGCTAAAAGCCAGACGTACAAAGAGAACAACTGAGTGATCGAATTAGAACAACAATTAGAGCTATTCAACCTAAAACTATTAACAATGTTCTGCAAGAGTTTCATTCAAACTGGGCTGGCATATTGCCAAGAAGTTGGTGGCAGACACTTTGAACAGTTATTTTATTGTTTTACGATGCTTTATATCCTAAGTTTAGTTATTTCTGAATTGAAATGCATTTAGGAACCCTTAAATTAAAACTCAGCTTCTCAATTTTCTTTATTAATTTTCTCAAAAATGCTCATATGAAAGAGGTCAACATTTTCGTAGCATCGTGTTGATAGTCATGGAATTTATTGAAATGTCAATTCAAATTTGGGGATGTCATTAAAAAAAACGTCAGTGACATTTAATGCCTTAAAAAGTCGCAATTTACTTGCGTTGTCTGCGTCTGGTGGTTTTTAATACATTTATATTCATTTTAAAATTCAAATTTGCCTCTGAAACATGTACTAATAATATAATTAGAGCTAGGCGGAAAGCGAACGAAAAGTCGAACGTCAATATAAATGGCCCATAAAGTCATCCAGATATTGCCTACCAATATTCAATTGACTGGCAACACATATGTTTTGCGCAGTGTTACCAACTCTTCAATGAATCCCCCCTAGATATTAGATGAAAACGCCCTACATTACCAATGTAGGGGGTTTTCTAATTCTTTTTTCAAAACCTACTTTACAATCAGACGCAAAACTCACGAATAATTTAAACATAAAACATAAATAAATTTTTAATCCATCAGCTGTCAAATATTCAGAGCGTTTTCGAGAACGCAAGAAGCGCAAATGATAACAATTAACCCAAAAAACAAAAACAAGAGAAAAACTCAAAAAAAAAGAACAATAAAATTCAAAGAAAAAGAACAAAAGAATTTCAGCAAACTGTTTAAAAAATTAAAAGAACAAGGAAACAAAAAAATTATTCGAAACAAAAAATAACTGATACAGAAAAACTGACAAATAATTGGCGTGTCAAAAAACAAAAAAAAATAGAGAATGTAGGAAGCACAAAATGAAATACGAACGATTAACAATAAAAAAAAAACAACAACGAAAGAAAAAACAAAAAGAACAATTAAATTCAAAGAAAAATATGAGTGAAGGAAAAAGAAGGTTGACAGTATCAGCGAATTGTTTAAAAACCACAATAGAAAAGAAAACAAAAAAATACACAAAAAATAATTCGACAGCACGAAACAAAGGAGAAGTGAAACAGAAAGCATGAAAATACTGACGAATAGGCTGATAGAAAAACAAAAGAAGATCGACGGTTGACGTGTTAAAAAACAAAAAAGAAATCAGAGAACGCAAGAAGCACAGATGAAATACAAACAATTATCCCAAAAAACAAAAACAAGAGAAAAAACTCTAAGAAAGAACAATAATAAAATTGAAAGGAAAAAATGAACGAAAGACAAAAAGACTGACAATTTCAGCGAGAAATGAAAAAAAAAATTTCGCAACACGACAAAGGAGAACTGAAACAAAAAACATGAAAATATTGACGAATAAGCTGATAGGAAAACAAAAGAAGATCGACGATTGGCATGTTAAACACAATAAAGAAAACGTTAACGAAAGAAAAGACTCAAAAAAAGAACAATAAAATCCAAAGAAAAAGATGAACGAGAAACAAAAGAAGATCGACAATTTCAGCAAACTGTTTAAAAAACCAAAACAGTAAATAAAACAAAGAAACTATAAAAAGCGTCTATTAAACTCGGAAAACAAGAAACAAAGGAGAACTGAAACAGAAAACGGGAAAATGGACAAAATGGACAAATGGACAGAAAAACAAAAGAAGATCAGCGTACTAAAAGACAAAGAAAAAATCAGAGAACACGCGGAATACAAATGAAATACGAACAAAAGAAAAAAAATTGAAATAGAGAACATAGAAAAAGAAGGCGAATAAAAACAAAAGAACAATAAAAAGCGTTGATTATAAACGAAAAAATTGATTCGACAAGTAGAAACAAAAGATCGAAAAATAAAAGAAGGTCGATGATTTAAGCTAAAAAAAAAACAAATATATTTACGGAAAGCAGAACGCGCAAATGAAATTATTCGAAAAACAGGAAAAAAAAAATTCGATTAGGAAATAATAAAACGCAAAGAAAAAAATATGAAACAAAAGAATTTTGGCAATTTCAACGATGATGGAAAAGCAAAAGAATATCGACGATTTTCCTAAGCGCTAATGAAATAGGAACAAAATACAATCGAAGGATAAAAATGTAATAACAAAAGAAAAACTCAAATAAAGAACAATAAAATGCAAAGGTAAAGTTAAATAAGAAAGCAAAAGAGATTAAATCAAGTCAAATACCAAACAAAAGATAACTGTAATCGATAACACAAAACTGCAGCAAAACAAGGCGACCGAAAAAACAAAAGAAGATCGATACATTCAAAAAATAAAGACAATTCAGAGAGAGCAAGGATATAAATAAAACGAAATCAATTAATTCGATAAGAAAAATAGGAAAGAATTTTCTCTTCCCCTATGAACCCCTTTCATATAAATATGCCTCTAGATTTAGGGGGGAAATCCCTAAGTTGGCAACGCTGGTTTTGGAGACTGCTGTCGATCTGTTTGCGCATGATTTTTTTCTTGAAATGCAATGTTGCATTGTTTGTATTGTACTTATGAGTTTTTCTTCATAATATTTATTTTTGTTTATAGATCATCATCTGCTTGCGTCCGATTTACAGAAATAAAATTAGAAACTCTTTAAATTTACAGCACAACGTCTTAATATGTTGACGGTTTTAAGCGTATTACGCTCGTGATCGATCAGATGTCGTTCTCTCGTATCCGTTCCCTACTAATAACATAAGGTCTACCATAAACGTCACTTCTTACGTTTAGGATCAATTTATATGAGCGCATTATTAACATTGCTATTTTGTAATTAAAATTTGTAGCAACATTATAATAAAACAAAATGACGTTATGAATTGTAAACAAATATGACGTCACCATCATGACGAGCATGTAGAGATAGAGTAAATAATGTATAACTTGTATAATGTTTTTAAAAAAGAATAACATAACAGTTTTGAAAGCGCATCGGTCCTTATTAAGTAGGTATCTGTTACCTAACATAACAGAAATTTATTTTCAATAAACGAAACATCCAACGCGCCACAAAATTAATTAACGTATTTCCTGTGCGATCTCATAACATAACACGTTAAGGACATTTGAATTCTAATTAAATATACGATGATGAGGCAAATAAACCAAGGGCGGCATTATGTTATGCCATGTGTTCCTCCGTTTAACCAGCAACAGATGACTAAAATTTATCTGATGTTTATCAGCAATCCACCCCTGGCACCCGCATACATTTTTTTCTGTTTCTCCAAAAACAGGCACATGTTAAAGGGTTCAAATCGCGCATTAGAAATGCGAGTTGCTCCTGTACAAATATATTTTTTTAAATTTATTTAAACTCAGGTGAAATCTAGGGCCGGGATAAATCAATGCGTTTGCGCAACACTTTACGGATTTTGTGTTCCCTAACGAGCTATTAAATTTGCAAATGCAAAACAAAACGTGTTTTTACACGGGCGAGCCTTGCGAAATGCGTGCGTGTATTTGCACTGGACGTCGTATGTATGTTTAGAGAAATCGTTTTGCGCGCAAAAATTTTGCAAAATCACGCAAATGAACTCAATGCACATTATCCGAGCGCGTTGAGCGAAATAAATACGCAGAACCGTTACAATATATTCGTGACTTAGGCATTACGTGCTTTAACATGTGCTTGGTATGTGCATACGTCCAAAACAACATTTTTGCATAAAACCGAAACTGGATTTTACTTCGAACTAATAAATCGTATGTACATCCGGGAATATTCACAGCCCACACAAACAATTGTTCATTCTGTTTTCGAAGAAGAAAATTAACGCAATCTTTCTCATCAAAACCACCACCCATCCACGTCCTTAGAAATAACAAACAAAACAAGTGATTTGGTTCAGGTGCAACCAAATGTATTCCGTGGAAGAAAACGCATCGCCCCTATTGTCCCGGGTCGGTTTCGAGTTACGTACAAGGTTAACCATTGTGCGCCCTGTATTTAAAACATGTGAACTTGGCGAGCGTCTTTTGTTATCAATGGGCCCCATTCACTTGTTTAAACACTTGCTGGTCGTAGATCCTTTGTGGGAGATATGTTTTTACTGAGAAAAGCAAAAAAAAAATATATTTAGTTCGACCGGCGTAATATACAGTCTGGTCAAATTGTTAGTTTCAATAATTCGGACTTAATGGATGCGGCGACGTAAGCCAATTAAACTGCGACGGGAGTAGGTAAACGTGCAACACTGTGATCGTGGGACAGGAAAACAGGATCACGAGATTAAAGTGTATCCGGCTTCTGAATTTCAAGGACGTCGCACGGGTACAGGTGCTAAACAGCATTACAGTGGCAAAACCAGATGGTCTTTAAAAGCTCCGCTAATTACTGGTATGACGTATGAAATTGAAAATGAATAAGATGAATGGCATGAAAGTACGTTACAAACAAAAGGTAAAAAATATATAAATATCTCCAGTCCTATTGTCTTATTAATCAATTTTGAAGATACTTTAATTTTCACAGATATAAATAAATCCATTTATTTAAACATATTTTTGATTTAGTCTACTAGAGATCATTGCGTATCCCTTTAATTAGACGTTACTTACTTGCTTAATCCACTTGTAGATAATACTTGAATGATATATTCTACTTATGCTTGACTATTTAGTCATCTACTGGCATTAAAAATTATTACTTGGTCGCATTTACTAAATATGCATTATTTCCCGCTTTAGTCGACAAAGTGAACACCATTTCGTCATTTTTGCTCGGTCATTTACTAGACATGAAAAGCATTGCCAGAACATTTATTAGAAATCTATATTTATTGGGCCATTTACTAGACAAAGGGATCACTATTTCGTCATTTTATGCAAAGAGATCATTACTAGAAATGACTTTTTTGCCGTTTACTAGATATGACAATTATTGTTTTTTACATTTATTAGACAAAGAAATCACTATTTCGGAATTTACTAGACAAGGTGATCACTATTTCGTCATTTTATGTAAAGAGATAACTATTCTGTTATTTACTAGCTATGATAGTTGTTGCTTTGTTGTTTACTAGACACGACAATCACTGTTTTCATCATTTTATGTAGGGAGATCACTTCGGTCATTTACTAGATGTGATAATCGCTTCTTTGTCGTTTACGACTGTTTTGAACATTTACTACACATAGAAATCACTATTTTGAAATCTACTACACAAGACGATCACTATTTTGTCATTTCTTAAGCAGAGATCACTTTTAGATGTGAAAATCACTTCTTTATCGCTTAATAGACATCAAAATCACTATTTCGCCTCTATCTATCTAGGCATAAGTGACATTTCCTTGCCATTTATCAGACATGACAATTACTATTTGTCATTTATTAGACATAGAAATCACTGTTTGGTAATTTTGTAGTCAAAGCGATCACTGTATCGTCATTTTTTAGACAGAAATAACTACTCAGTTATTTACTAGAGATAAAAATCACTTCTTGCCATCTACTAGGCATAACAATCACTATTTGGTCATTTGCTAGACATAAAAATCACTATTTGTAAATTTGTTAGACAAGATGATCATTTTATAGACACAGATCAGTCGGTCATTTACCACAACTGAAAATAATTTTTTTGCCATTTGCTAGAGACAGAAATTATTGCTTGGTCATTTATTACGCCTGGAAATCAAGTATTGTCATTGTATAGACATGAAAGTCACCGTTTACTGGACGTGAAAATCACCATTTGGTGAAGTATTAGACATTCACTAGCTACGCAAATCATTCCTTTGCTATTTGTTAGGTATCACTATTTGGTCATTTATTAGAATAGAAATCACAGTTTGGAAAATTATTGGATAAACTGATCACTATTTGGTAATCTTCTGGGCAGAGGCCATTTTCTAGACATAGGAAGAATTTCTTTACCAGTAAATACTGAACGTAAAATCACTATTTGGTTAATTTTATTAGATACAGAAGCCATTAGTTGGCTATTTACTGGAAAAGTGGCCACTATTTCGTCGTTTTATGTAGAGAGAGCTTAGATATGAAAATCACTCCTTTGCCATTGCTACTAGGTATGACGATCACTATTCGGTCATATTTATTAAAATAGAAATCACTATTTGAAAATTATTGGACAAGCTGATCACTGTTTTATAATTTTTAGGCAGAGATCACTGTTTAGTCATCTTCTAGACATAGAAATAATTTCTTTAGCTTTTACTGGAGGAAAACCACTGTTTGGTCAATTATTAGATTCAGAAGCTATTAGTTGGCTATTTATTAGAAAAAGTGACTACAATTTCGTCGTTTTATATAGAGATCACTACTCGATCATCCACTAGATATGTAATTCACTCCTTTGGCGTTTACTAGGGACGACAATGACTATTTGGTCATGGAAATCAAAAAAACTATGGGACAAGCTGATCACTATTTGGGTCATTTTCTAGATATACAAATCATTTCTTTACCGTTTAATAGACATCAAAATCACTATTTCTCCTTCTCACTTCGGTCATTTACTAGATATGATAATCGTTTCTCTACCGTTTACTAGACAGTTTTGTACATTTACTATACATGGAAATCACTATTTTGAAATTTACTAGACAAGGTGATCACTATTTTTTCATTTCTTAAGCAGAGATCACTTTTAGATGTTAAAATCACTTCTTTATCGCTTAATAACATCTAAATCACTATTTCGCCTCTATGTGGCCATTTGCTAAACTGGGTGACCATTATTAGATCGTTTACTAAATATAAGAGGCATTTCCTTGCCGTTTATCAGATATGACAATTACTATTTGTCATTTATTAGACGCAGAAACCACTGTTTGGTAATTTTGTAGTCAAAGCGATCACTGTATCGTCATTTTTTAGACAGAGATAACTACTCAGTTATTTACTAGAGATGAAAATCACTTCTTGCTATCTACTGGGCATAACAATCACTACTTGGTCATTTGCTAGACATAAAAATCACTATTTGTAAATTTGTTAGACAAGATGATCGTTTTATAGACACAGATCAGTCGGTCATTTACCACAACTGAAAATAATTTTTTTGCCATTTGCTAGAGACAGAAATTATTGCTTGGTCATTTATTACGCCTGGAAATCAAGTACTGTCATTGTATAGACATGAAAATCACCGTTCACTGGACGTGAAAATCACCATTTGGTGAAGTATTAGACACAGAAGTCATTGATCGACACAAGGTCACAATTTGGTCATTCACTAGCTACGCAAATCATTGCTTTGCTATTTACTAGGTATCACTATTTGGTCATTTATTAGAATAGAAATCACAGTTTGGAAAATTATTGGATAAACTGATTACTATTTGGTAATCTTTTGGGCAGAGGTCACTGTTTGGCCATTTTCTAGACATAGAAATAATTTCTTTACCAGTAAATATTGAACGTAAAATCACTATTTGGTTAATTTTATTAGACACAGAAGCCATTAGTTGGCTATTTACTGGAAAAATGGCCACTATTTCGTCGTTTTATGTAGAGAGAGCTTAGATATGAAAATAACTCCTTTGCCATTGCTACTAGGTATGACGATCACTATTCGGTCATATTTATTAAAATAGAAATCACTATTTGGAAAATTATTGAACAAGCTGATCACTATTGGGGTCATTTTCTAGACATACAAATCATTTCTTTACCGCTTAATATACATCAAAATCACTATTTCGCCTCTATCTGGCCATTTGCTAAACTGGGTGACCATTATTAGATCGTTTATTAAACATAAGAGGCATTTCCTAGCCGTTTATCAGACATGACAATTATTATTTGTCATTTACTAGACATAGAAATCAGTGTTTGGTAAATTTCTAGTCAAGGCGATCACTGTATCGTCACTTTTTAGACAGAGATAACTAATCAGTTAATTACTAAAGATGAAAATCATTTCTTTGCCATGTACTGGGCATGACAATCACTATTTGGTTTCTTACTAGACATAAAAATCACTATTTCGAAATTTGTTAGACAAGATGATCATTTTATAGACACAAATCAGTCGGTCATTTACTAGAACTGAATATAGTTTTTTTGCCATTTGCTGGAGATATAAATTATTGCTTGGTCATTTGTCACGCCTAGAAATCATGTGATGACATTGTATAGACATGAGAATCACCGTTTACTAGACATAAAAATCACCATTTGGTGAAGTATTAGTCATTAATGGGTACAAAGTCACAATTTCGTCAGCATTAATCTATCATTCACTAAGTACGTAAATCATTCCTTTGCTATTTACTAGGTACCACTATTTGGTCATTTATTAGAATAGAAATCACAGTTTAGAAAATTATTGGATAAACTGATCACTATTTGGTAATCTTTTGGGCAGAGATCACTGTTTGGCCATTTTCTAGACATAGAAAGAATTTTTTACCAGTAAATACTGGACGTGAAATCATTATTTGGTTAATTTTATTAGACCCAGAAGCCAATTTACTATAAAAGTGACCACCATTTCGTCGTCTTCTGTAGAGATCACCATTCGATCGTTAACTAGATATGAAAATCACTCTTTTGCCATTTACTAGGTATGACGATCACTATTCGGTCATTTATTAAAATAGAAATCACTATTTGGAAAATTATTGGACAAGCTGATCACTGTTTGGTAATTTTTAGGCAGATATCATTGTTTAGTCATTTTCTAGACATAGAAATAATTTCTTTAACATTTACTGGAGGAAAACCACTGTTTGGTCAATTATTAGATTCAGAAGCTATTAGTTGGCTATTTATTAGAAAAAGTGACTACAATTTCGTCGTTTCATATAGAGATCACTACTCGATCATCCACTAGATATGTATTCACTCCTTTGCCGTTTACTAGGGACGACAATGACTATTTGATCATGGAAATCACTATTTGTAAAACTATGGGACAAACTGATCACTATTTGGGTCATTTTCTAGACGTACAAATCACATCTTTACCATTTACTGAACGTACAAATCACATCTTTACCATTTACTGAACGTAAAATCATTATTTGGTTAATTTTATTAACACAGAAGTCATTAGTTGGCTATTTACTAGAGAAAGTTGGCATTATTTCGTCCTTCTATATAGAGATCAATACTCGATCGTTCACTAGATATGAAAGTGACTTCTTTGCCATTTACTAGGCATGAGGATCATAATTTGGTCATTTACTAGAATAGAAATCACTATTTAGAAAATTATTGGACAAGCTGATCACTGTTTGGTCATTTTTAGGCAGAGATTACTGTTTAGTGATTCTCTAGACATAGAAATCATTTCTTTACCATTTATTGGAGAAAACAATCACTATTTAGTTAATTATTAGAAACAGAAACCATTAGTAGGTTATTTACTAGAAAATGTAGCCATTATTTCGTCGTTTTATATAAAAATCACTACTCGATCATTCACTAGATATGAAAGTCACTCCTTTGCCGTTTACTATTTGGTCATTTATAGAATAGAAATCACTATTTGGAAAAGTATTGGACAAGCTGATCACTATTTGGGTCATTTTCTAGACATACAAATCACAAGTTTACCATTTACTGAACGTAAAATCATTATTTGGTTAATTTTATTAACACAGAAGTCATTAGTTGGCTATTTACTAGGGAAAGTTGGCATTATTTCGTCCCTCTATATAGAGATCAATACTCGATCGTTCACTAGATATGAAAGTGACTTCTTTGCCATTTACTAGGTATGACGATCACAATTTGGTCATTTACTAAAATAGAAATCGCTTTTTAGGACAAGTTGATTACTGTTTCGTTATTTTTAGGCAGAGATTATTTTTTGGCAATTTTCTAGATATAGAAATCATTTCTTTACCATTTACTGGAGAAAAAATCACTGTTTGGTCAATTATTAGATACAGAAGCCATTAGTTCGTTATTTACTAGAAAAATGGCCACTGTTTCATCATTTTATATAAAGAGATCACTACTCGGTCTTTTACTAGATACAAAAATCACTCCTTTACTATTTATTCTAGGTCCATCACTATTTGGTCGCTTATTAGAATAGAAATCACTATTTCGATAATTATTGGATAAGCTGATCACTATTTACCAATTTTTAGGCAGAGATCACTGTTTGGTCATATTCTAGACATACAAATAGTTTCTTCACCGTTTAGTGTACGTACAATCACTATTTTGTTATTTATTAGACACGGAAGCTGGCTATTTACTTGACAAAATGGCAACTGTTTCATTTATTTACTATTCAAAACGGCAACTATTTCATCATTTTATGTAAAGGGATCATATATTACAATCAGAAATCACTATTTAGTCGTTTATTACAATAGAAATCACTATTTAGTCATTTATTAGATTAGAAATAACTATTTTTAAATTTATTAGATATGGTGATCACTTTTTGGTCACCGTTTCACGCACATGTAATCACTATTGTCGTTAATTAGACATAGAAATGTCTATTCGACCATTTACTAGAAAAGGTGATCACTAAGTTGTGAACTATAGAAAGGTGATCACTAAGTTGTCAACTATAGACAGAGACTACTAGTCGGTCATTCATTAGACATGCAAATCAGTATATGATTAATCAGAGAGAGACGAGATCGCTTATATGTCATTCTATTCGCAGATATTTACTCAGTCTATTGTTTGATTTGTTGGTTACTTTACAGTTACTTTATTCTATTTCTAGGTCATAATTTTTATTTGTACTTTTATGAGTATTTATTATACACAGAGCTCTCAGTTTCCTGTATAAGAATTTTGTTATTTTAGTTTACATAATGCATCGGGGTCGCTAATAATAGACAAGAAATTAATTACATGGGCATTTACTAAATATAGAAGTCACTGTAAGGACATTTACTAGATATGCAGATCACCATTTATGGGCATTTATTAGATATTAGAAATAACTATTTTGCCGTTTACTGGATAACATGATCACTATTTCGCCATTCTATAGACAGAGCTCATTACTTGGTCATTTACCAGACATTAAAAAAGCTTCTTTATCGTTTACTAGACATTAAAATCTTATTTTGTGATTCATTAGACATAGTTAGAAATCACTACTTGCAAGGTCACTGGGCAATATGATCATTATTACCTCATTTTATCAGACATATAAAGCATGTCATATCGTTTACTAGATAAGGTAATGACTAGAGGTCACTAATCGATCATTTATACTTTTCTAGGTATGGAAATGATTTACTTATATTACTTTTTATTTAATACGTTTCTTCTATCTTTTTACATTAAAAATTAGAATCGCTGATATACGACATTTTTCCGTTGCATTAGGTGAACAAACGCGTTTAAAACATTTAGCGGAGCGGCGAGTTTATAAATAAGTACGCGATAAGGTTCAGGTTATTTGTCTCAAGTAACAAAGTGTAATCTGATAACTGGTAAGTCAGGTGTAAATATACTTTCATGCAGTTAACGGGAAAAGACCACACATAGGCATTCTGGGTTAGAAAATTCGCGCATTTGCCTTGCTTAAACAGATTAAAAATGCTTCATTTAATTACCCGCTGGAGTGAACCAGGCGCAAAAACTATGTACAGCCATGGTTCATTTACCTCATCTGGAGGATTTCTCATACGTTTCAGTTTCCAATTGATAACGTGCGTGGTATACGTACACCATTTGGTGGAGATGTCGTTTTTGTTTGAAGAGAAACGCGGAAGTCCTTGCCTTAAATTATATATTAGTTCTTTTGCTGTTGTGCAAGTAAGGTAATTAACAAATGAGTTAATTTGCGTTGGCAGGGATGAGAGGTGTTCCCGAAGAGAACATTTCCTGAAGAGTCATCGACCAGAGAGCCTGACCACATCGCGCCGACACTTTTGTGACTGCTTTATATTAAAAAATTGAAATTTATACCTCCGCGAACACCTGATTAAACATTCATTGTGCACTATTTATCATACGATTGAAAAACGGCCGATGTTTACGCCGCATTAGCCAATGAAATTGCCTTACGCTTCTCGGTTTCCAGCGAATTTTTGTGCAGTTGACCGTGATAATGATATCAGTCGCGTGCAGTAATTACAACATTGTGTGCGAATGATTCTTACATTACATTTTATCTCGTTTAATTAAAAACGATCCTTTCAACATTAATCATCCTGAATCGCTAAAACTATGAACAAATTATAATTAGAGAGAATCATGAAATGTCAGAAGCACACTCGCGTGGTACACCCATAAATATTCAGAACCCTTTCGTTTTCAAATAGATAAGTTATCTATGTATGGTGGAGTCATGATGCAGAACTGATCCGGGATGTAATGGCACGTGGTGGTCACCACGCAAGCGCGTGCCAGGTGTCACCTGCACGCTCGCCGTGTCACACCCCAGCGACTTCCACCCTTGCTACCGCCTTCATTAAACGAGAGGACAGGTCGGCGGTTTTTCAAGGGGGCGATATGGTTAAATTGATATAACGATTCAATTTTGCATTTTTCCGTGGCTTCTGCGTAACGAATTTTCATGCTTTGTGGATTTGGGGCGCAACAGTTGGGGAAAATGGAAATTAGGCGAGGTCCTACGAACAAATTTCAAGTCTACGATCAAAAAGTCAGTAAAGCTATTGAAAACTATGGAAAAATAACTTAAATTTAAACGTATTTTTGATAAATCTCCTCATGCTTACTAGCGCCATCTAGTATTGATTTGCATTATTAAACCAACTGACAATATTCAATCGATTGTCGATTATTTGAAATTCATGACCTAACTATTTTTATTATGGCCGTTCCGTTTCGTTTTGTTTCTGTATAAATTCATGTAGTTTCAAAATGTTGAGTTTGTTCCTCATTTAGCGCCATCTATTGATGGAAAAAAGCGTTCTTTCTTATTCACTCACAAAACAATTTGTACTTGTCTTTAAAAGGACGAGAAATCTCATATGACATGCAATTGATTGCCGCTCTATTTCAATGCACCAAATCGTTATAATATTTTATTAAATCCGCCGCCACATTCCGTTGAAATTTTAAAACTGGCGCCATCTATTGGGTGGTATCGGAGGTAACGTCTTCCAAGCTCTTCAATTTCAAATAAAACTGTCCAGAAAAAAAAATCAAGGGTGTTAACCAGCGCCATCTGTCGACGAATAAAGTGTTTATTTTCCGCTCACGAAACACTTTTTGCTCATCTTCAAAAAGACTAGAAGTCTTAAACGACAAGCAATGAATTGCCGTTCTATTTTAATGCGTCGAATTCATTGCAGTGCTAGGTTAAGCCCTCCACGTTGAAATTTTAAAACTGACGCCATCTATTGAGTGGTGTAGGAAGCAAGTTCTTTAATTTAAAATAAAGTTGTTCAGAAAAAAAATCAATGGTGTTAACTAGCGCCATCTGTTGATGGAATAAAAAATGTTCGTTTTATTTCCATTCACATTTATTCACATTATGGCCAGTAATACTTGACCATGCTTTATTGTATACTGAAGGGAACGCCAACTTTGTACCTCCTCTTTTCTATCGCTTTTAATTTGGGGTTAAGCTCATTCATTAACTCCCTAGCAAGGCTTTCTAAATAGAGGTTATCTTCTTAACGTTTCATCTATGGTTTCATCGCGTGCTTTTTAATTTGGGAAACCCAGACCGCGGGAATGAATGGCGATACCTTCTAAATGCAGTAATCAAGCTCGACGTATAACGCCATCTATTGAGTGGCATCGGAAGTAATATCTTTCGGGGATCTTCAATTTAAAATAAAATCGTCCAGAAAAAATCAAGGGTGTTAATCAGCGCCATCTGTTGACGAAAAGAGCATTCATTTTTATTTCCGATCGCGAGACAATCGAGGGTTTTAACCAGCGCCATCTGTTGATAGAAAAATAAACGCGTTCACAACATACTTTTTGCCCATTCTCAAAAAGACGAGAAGTTTTAAATGACGCAATGGATTGCCGCTCTATTTCAATGCGTCAATATTTGGTTACGCCCGCCGTGTTGAAGTTTCAAAACTGGCGCCACCTATCGCGTGGCACCCGAAGTAAGGTCTTCAGATCTATTCGATTTCAAAAAAAGTCTCCCAGAAAATATTAATGGTGTTAACTAACGCCATCTGTTGGTGGAAAAAAGTGAAACACTTTTTGCACGTCTTGAAAAAACGAGAAGTCTCAAATGACAAGGATCGGATTGCCATTTTATTTCAATATGTCAATTCGTTACAATATTTGATCAAACTCGCCGTGTTGAAATTCTAAAACTGGCGCCATCTATTGAGTGGCATCGTAAATAACGTCTTCGAAGCTCTTCTATTTAGAATAAACTGTTCAGAAAAAATCAAGGGTGTTAACTAGCGCCGTCTGTTGAATTTTCTGTTGAAGGTATGGTGCTGCACGTGATGCTGTTTTATTTGAAATGTCATATTTCATCTAAGTAAGAAAGAAAGTAAAAAGTAATAAAAGAGTTTCTATTGGCGCCATCTATTGACCCTTAAATGAAATTGAAGTTGAATTGTGTTTCTTGTCGTCTTGTAGACTCTTTTAATAGCCAAAATTAGTTCGGAGCCGTGTTCATTAGACATAGAAATCGCTATGTGGAAATTACTAGACAATGTGATGACTCTGTTTTTTTTTGTCATTTCATAGACAGTAACACTCAGTCATTTACTAGCGGTGAAAATAATTTCTTCCCCATTTACTGGACGTGATAATCACTATTTGGTCATTTACTGGACATAGAAATCACTATTTGGTGAAAATCACTTCTCCGTCATTTACTGAACATGACAAACACTATCTGGTCATTTATACTCAGCCATTTATGAGATGTGAAAATCATTTATTGCCATTTACCGGAGATGAAAATTAGGTCTTTTCCTTTGTCCTTAATGTATTCCAGATCTTTTTCCCCATCTGTCAATGAACACCATAAAGATGTTTACTAGACATTAAAATCACCATTTGTTATTCATTGGATATACAAATCACTCTTCAGAGATTCACTAGACAATGTCATCACTGTTTTTTGTCATTTTATAGACAGTAAACTCATTTGTCAGACATGACAATTGCTATTTGTCATTTATTTGACACAAAAATCACTGTTTGGTAATTTTCTAGTCAAGACGATAACTATTTCGTCATTTACTAGCGGTAAAAATAATTTCTTCACTATTTACTGGACATGCAATCACTATTTAGTCATTTACTGGACATAGAAATCACTATTTGGTGAAAATCACTTATCCGCCATGTACTGGATATGACAATCACTATCTGATCATTTATACTTAGTAGTTTATGAGATGTAAAATCATTTGTTGCCATTTACTTTAAGTCTTTTCCTTTGTCCTTAATATATTCCAGATCTTTTTCCCCATCTGTCAACGAACACCATAAAGATGTTTACTAGACATCATTTGTTATTTGACATACGAATCACTGGTTAGAAATTCACTAGAATGTGATCACTGTTTTTGTCATTTTATAGACAGTAACACTCATTTTTCAGACATGGCAATTACTATTTGTCACTTATTAAACACAAAATTCATTGTTTGGTAATTTTCTAGCTAACACGATCACGATTTCGTCATTTACTAATAATTTCTTCGCCATTTACTGGACATGACAATCACTATTTGGTCATTTCCTGGACATAGATATCACTATTTGGAAATTTATCAGACAATTTTATAGACAGAGATCATTACTCAGTCATTTATTAGATGTGAAAATCATTTTTTGCAATTTACAGGATGGAAATTAGGTCTGATTTTCTTTGTCTTTAATATATTCTAGATCTCTTTCCCCAGCAGTCAATAAACACCATAAAGATGTTGATTAGACATTAAAATCATTATTTATTATTCATTGGACATAGAAATCACTGCTTAGAAATTCACTAGATATTGTGATTACTGTTTTTTGTCAATTTATATACAGAGATCACTACTCAGTCATTTACCAGCGGTTAAAATCACATCTTTGCCATTTACTAGACATGACAATCACTATTTAGTCGTTTACTGACTTTACTGACTGATTTACTGACTCATTCCAGATTAGTTTGCTCTGTAGTCAATGAATATCATAAAGATGTCATCGTTTTTATTAATCATTTTCTCTTTTTTTAATTTTTATTTCGACTGTTAAATCTATTAAACGAAATACTCGTTTTTTTATCGCACTAATTGACTTTTATACTTTTGTGGTTGTATTGTTTTGTGTTTATGTATAATGCATGAAGCTATCTTTCATTTTCCTTCGCCAATTAGCTGTTTTTTGATTAGTTTCATCTGTGTTTTCCTTATTAAGTCAATTTATTTTCGTAGTTCTGTGTTTTTCGTGTTTTGTTCAACATTTTTTTAATATTCAATTCGCCACTTGCATTTTTTCTTCTTGATTAATGTAACAATTGTACAATTGTAACAATTCTTTTGCTCTATTTTCTCGATTAATTTTACTTATTCGTTTTCTTTTCCTAGATCAATGGTTGGGTGTGTTTCTTATTTTAGAAATTTGTTGCAAGTTCGTGTCTTGATTGCAGTGAACTCTGAAAAGCCCGCCACTTAGGGCCAAAACAAAAAAACCAAGGATGCTCGAGGAATCCATAGCAATCTAAACCGACTTGCAACAAATTTATAAACTTTAAAATATGCATTGACGCCTCGTGTCTTATTAGGCAGCAAACTACTTGTAATTTCTCACACAATGTTAGGTCACAAGTCGGCTGCAGGATGTCGTGACCTAAACTACTGATTTTAATTTTACTTCAACAATCGATACTTTTTCTGTTTCTTTCCCCCCACGCTGCTACTAGCATTCTGTGTTTTGAATTAACAATATCAAAGTTTGACATAAATTTGACATATTAGTTTATATTAAAAGTATTCATCGTTTTTATTTTGACTTTGCTCTCTGATGAAAAATTGTGCTTCGTTTTGAGCAATCTAAACTTAAGTCACTTCTCAGTTATTCGTTAAAACGAGAGAATGGATAACATACTTAAAAAATACAAAAGAAAATGAAGCAATTCTAGATTTAATACAAAACGTTGTCTCCTATACTTTGTAACGTAAGTTATAAACGTTTGTGTATTTGGTTACTTTCGAAAACCGTTCGTTTCACTTAGCAAAACCAATTACATAAAACTGCTTTAATGTTGATTTGCACGTAAACTTAAACAGTAATTTAGTTGGACACATAAGTTTTGTTATTTTTAAAAGAACCAGAACTTTAACGTCGCCTTAACGATTTTTACACTTTTTTTGCGATTGGGACCACCTGCAGTGCCGACCTGATTCTAACACGACTAGTAGAAAATAAAATATTAAAAACGTTACGTAATGTTTGTGCTCTAAATCGCCAGACTTTATTATTCATTTTTTTGATGAAGAATAAAACTCTTAATTTACTGGAGATTAAAACAAAATACGCAAACATGCATTATTTGGTGAAGGGGCTCATTTTTGGTGTAAATGACAGTTCACTCCTCCATACCTAAAGAAAATTTCCCAAAGTAACCTCGTAACGTTCAATTCAATGCAAAGTTTTTTTTTATTAATTCTCTGGTTGAATAAATAAGAAGCTACCGATGAAAATCATGGTATATACTCAGCGGGATTTGATTTGTATAGATTATGAGTAATAGGAAATAATTAACCTTATTGAACGTACTACGTATGCGCGTATATTTAATACCCTTGATAGATCCAAACGTAATAAGGCTATAATTTATTATTATGATCATAGCCTGACTTGCTCCAAGATGATCGTGATTTGCTCGACTGTCCAATAAACGTATCGGCTAGTTACATGAAAAACGTCGCATGAGTCAAGTGCATCATTAATAATAATCGAAGTGACTGATGCTGTGGTTTGATGGCTCCTCGAGTCCAAGAGCACGCATTGTCCTTAACGGTCGCTCCTCTATCTGATTGCGCTCGTAGCAGGTACACAAGGATGGATCAAGGTGGCTGAGATGCGGGCACAGGTGAGACCGCCCGTATCCCAGATAACATTCCTCAACGGTCACCTCGCGATTCAATAAGAGACCATTACAGGTGGATCGCCTCGGAATTAATCGCGGGGAGTTTTAAGGTCCCTACGAACGTGTTGCCTTGTTCGTAAACATGTTCGAAGAAGAAAACATATAAACACTTCTAATGTTAATCAAATGTGACATACCTCCCACAATATTCCCCAAAAACATATTATGTTATCATTATCCCTCAAGAGTCAATAGCTCAGGTATGTATAAATGGGTATAGGTGAGGCCGTCCTGGTATTCGAGGAAACTCCCCTCTCCTCCTTCCATCGTTTTACAAATAGCCGAACGTGTGAAAGTGTATAAAGAGGGTCACCAAGTGAAGGTCTTGCCTAGGAAGCAACTTTTAGAGATATGGTAGGCCCGTTGGGAAAAGTATGAGGGCTGGGCTAAGGGCTATTAAGAATGTAGGAAGCTGGTGTAATAGACCCGAGGGGGAAGTCGACTATCATATTACGTGGGTGCTGACTGGGCATGGCTCCTTTGGCAGATACCTAAAAGAAATCAGGAAAAGACTGCTGGTATTGCGGGGAAGAAGACGACTCCCCTGATTACACGATTTTCGTATGCCCCGGAAATTGAGGCCGGAACGAAAATAAGTAAAGAAAATGTTCCGAACATAATGTCCAGAGACGGAAAGCCCTGGACAATAGTAGCGAACATGTTAAGATCTACTATGCTTTACAAATGTAATGATGAAATGCAATGAAGAGCTTCCTAATAGGAGGGTTAGAAGAGGAGGACAGAAAGGATAATGATGAAGTGGAAATAAATAGGAAAGAAAAGAAGAGGAAGAAGTGGAAATAAGAGGAGAGAAGGGGAAATAAGAGGAAAGAAGACAAAAGAAGAGGAAATGAGAGGAAAAGAAAAGGAATGAAGAGGAAAAGAAGAGAATTGAAGAGTCATGGGAAGAGGAGGAGAAAGACCGAAGAAATGCCGAAGGGTGCAGAGTGGTGAAAGAGGATGTGAGTTTAGTTGGCAGACATCTAGGTTTGGTTGGACCATGTCCCATGTGAATTCAACACTACGATGGGAATTGTAGATCTAAGTAGTCTTTAGAAGATTCCCCGACCTCTATGAAAAAACGTGAGGTCTCCTTTGCCTCGTGTCCAAGACAGATGACATTCTTTAACTTCACTTTATACACTCTAGAGTATTATCGAAAAGCGTAATATTATTGGTACCCCACGTTGGGCGCCAAAAACGTGCTGTGTAGAGCGGTCAGGAGCTTCTCATTGTTTGTTTCTTGGTCTCTCCCAGGATTTTTCTTTAAATTTTTGTTTGTGTTTTTTCTTTTCTTAAACTTTGCCTTCCTTTCTCTAATACTCGATGTACATCAGTTTGGTTTTTTCTTCACTTCCTGCAACATCCACGCTAACACCTTTCTTATGTCGTCTCGTTTTCGATTTGTTCCTGCAGGGCTTCCTCCGTCCTTTCTAATTCCACATTTATTCCCTGTCACTAGTTTCTTCTATGAAAAAAGGTAAGATCTTCTATGTCCTAGGCTCCAGACAGATGACATTCTTTAACTTCACTTCGCGATTCAATAAGAAACCATCAGGCAGTTTAGAATATTGTCGAAAAGCGTGATGTTATTGCTACCCCACGTTGGGGGTCAAAAATATTATTGGTACCCCACGTTGGGCGTCTTTCTTTCTCTAAGACTCGATGTACATTAGAATTTCTCCCTTTTTTTGTTTCGGTTTGGTTTGCTTTCTTCATTTCTTGCATTATCAGCTTAACACCTCATGTCTTCTCCTTTTCGATTTGTTCCTGCAGGACTTTCTCCGCCCTTTCTAATTCCACATTTATTCCTTGTCACTATTTTCTTCTTAAAAAAAAGGTAAGATCTTCTATGCCCATGCCCCAGACAGTTGACATTCTTTAACTTCACTTCGCGATTCAATAAGAAACCGTCATGCAGTTTAGAATATTGTCGAAAAGCGTAATATTATTGGTACCCCATATTGGGGGCCAAAAATATTATTGGTACCCCACCTTGGGCGTCTTTCTTTCTCTAATACTCGATGTACATCAGAATTTTCTCCTTTTTTTGTTTCGGTTTGGTTTGTTTTCTTCATTTCCTGCATCATCACGCTAACATCTTACGATTTCTCCTTTTCGATTTGTTCCTGTAGGGCTTTCTCCGCCCTTTCTAATTCCACATTTATTCCTTGTCACTATTTTCTTCTTAAAAAAAGGTAAGATCTTCTATATCCACGCCCCAGACAGTTGACATTCTTTAACTTCACTTCGCGATTCAATAAGAAAGCGTCATGCAGTTTAGAATATTGTCGAAAAGCGTAATATTATTGGTACCCCATATTGGGGGCCAAAAATATTATTGGTACCCCACGTTGGGCGTCTTTCTTTCTCTAATACTCGGTGTACATCAGAATTTTCTCCTTTTTTTGTTTCGGTTTGGTTTGTTTTCTTCATTCCCTACATCATCACGCTAACATCTTACGACTTCTCCTTTTCGATTTGTTCCTGTAGGGCTTCCTCCGCCCTTTCTAATTCCACATTTATTCCCTGTCACTATACTCTAGTTTCTTCTGTGAAAAAAGGTAAGATCTTCTATGCCCTAGGCCCCAGACAGATATCATTTTTTAACTTCACTTCGCAATTCAATAAGAAACAGTCATGCAGTTTAGAATATTGTCGAAAAGCGTATTGTTATTGGTACCCCGCGTTGGGTGCCAAAAATATTATTGGTACCCCACGTTGGGCGTCTTTCTTTCTCTAATACTCGGTGTACATCAGAATTTTCTCCTTTTTTGTTTCGGTTTGGTTTGTTTTCTTCATTTCCTCATCATCACGCTGACACCTCATGTCTTCTCCTTTTCGCTTTGTTCCTGTAGAACTTCCTCCGCCCTTTCTAATTCCACATTTATTCCCTGTCGCTAGTTCCTCTACAAAAAAAAGGTAAGATCTTCTATGTCCCAAGCCCCAGACAGATGACATTCTTTAACTTCACTTCGCGATTCAATAAGAAACTGTCATACAGTTTAGAATATCGTCGAAAAGTGTAATTTTATTGGTACCCCATGTTGGGCGCCAAATTCTGCCGTGTAGAGCGATCTGGAGCTTCTTGTTGTTTGTTTCTTGGTCTCTCCCAGGATTGACGGTGTTCGCCGGAATCTCTTTCAATTAAAATTTTTGTTTGTGTTTTTTCTTTTCTTAAACTTTGCCTTCCTTTTTCTAATACTCTCCTTTTTTGTTTCAGTTTGGTTTTTTCTTAATTTCCTGCATCTTCACATTAACACCATTCTATGTCTTGTCCTTTTTGATATTTCTCTGCAGGACTTCTTCCTCCCTTTCTAATTCCACATATTTTTCCAGGCATTAGTGTCTCCAATTGTTTCTGTTTGCATTTCGGTTATTTTTTCTTTTTTTTTTTGTCGGCTTTCCCTCGCCATTTTGGATTTGCTCTTTCTGTCTGCCTTTTTTTGCATTTATTTTTTTGAAATTACTTGTGTTTTAATTTGATCATCGAATTTAATCGCGGTGTTTTGCTTGTAATTTTATTTTGGTTAGGACTCCACGTTGGAGTCCTGTGTCCTTTTCTTATTTTGTCGAAATGTTGAGAGCTAAAAATATGCCACGTAATGGTCTGAAGCTCCTTGTTGTTTTGCCTTTGGTCTCTTCCAGGATTGATAGTATCCACCGTAGTAGTTTTCTTTTTTTTTCCTCGCAACCTTCATCTTACTTTCTTTAATACTCGCTGTATAGGTTCTTCTCCTTTGCTTTTGTTTCAGTTATTTCATTTTCTCCATCGTCACGACTAACATATTTTTTTTATGTCTTCTCCTTCTTGTATTCTCCTTCTTGTCTTCTCTTTCTTATCTTCTCCTTCTTGTCTTCTTCTTCTTGTCTTCTTCTTCTTATCTTCTTCTTCTTGTCTTCTTCTTCTTGTCTTCTTCTTCTTGTCTTCTTCTTCTTGTCTTCTTCTTCTTGTCTTGTTCCCTCTGCCCTGTCGCTGGTTTCTTAAGCTGTCTCTGTTTGTACTTTGGTTGTTATTTTTTTCCTCTTTCTTTTCGGCGCTTCCCCTCATCATTTTAGCTTTCCTCTTTCTGTCTGCCATTATTTTTTTGCATTTATTCGCTTTGAATTACTTGTTTATTAACCTGGCTGTCGATTTTAACCAAGCCCTCCACTTGGCCGCTAAAAATATACGACGTATAGTGGTAGCTGAGTGTTTTGTTTGTGATTTTACTTTGCTTAGGATCCCACGCAGGGCGCCAAAAATATACGTTGCTGTGGATCCTTTACTTATTTTGCCGAAATACTGATAGCCAAAAGTATGCGATCTAGATGAGCTACGTGGTGGCCTAGAGTCCTTTATTGTTATAATTTTGCCCTCTCTCAGTACTCATGCAGTATTTTTTTTATAAATTTTAATTATTGTTTGAGTTTTTCTTTCTCGTCTTCCTTTTTCTAACACATCTGTATATCCTGCACCACCACGACTAATGTCGTTTTTATATAGTATCTATTGTTTGTTCTTGTAGACTCTTTTGTTTGTAGAACTTCCTCTGAACTTTCTAAATCCATTTCTTCCCTGTCACTGGTTTCTTCAGTTGTCTCTATTTATACTTCGGTTGTTTTTCTTTGACGGCGTTTGCTTATTTTGTCTGCCATTATTATTATTTTTTTAAATCAATTTTATTGGAATTATTTGCGTACTAACCCGATTATCGATTTTAATCGAGTTCTCCACGTCGGGCGCTACAATATGCGATGTATTTGGCTAGCTGAGGGCCCCACACTGGGCGCCAAAAATTGCTGTGGCTGGATGATTGATTTTTTGCTGTGTCCTGAAGCACTTCGCCAAATTATCTATTTAACTTGACTTCGGCGATTTCCATTGCATGTTACTTTCTTCTTCACTTTGTCTAATGTTAGTTTTCTTATTTTAGTCAGTTCAACTGAAGAATGAAAATTTCAGTATGACCAAAAGAAAAGAAAAAGAAATTTTGAAGCAATCTCAAATACATACATGTTACGAGCAAGTCCACGAGCTTTTGCACATGTGTGTGGGTACGATCGACTTTTCCTCCCCGGTTTATTAACTATTGGCGTTAATAAATTCGCCCGTTATCTTCGGACCCGACACCGTATATCACTGCCGAGGTGGTATTAATTGAAAAAAATCGGATTTATCGAAGTGTTTACTGCTAATGTGATCGTTTAATCAGGATCGAGTTACAATAAGGAGGTAATTACAATGCCGGCCGGCCGGCGGTAGAAAATTGCTTTCGCGAAATAATTTATCGATCATTATGTTACGTATTAATAATAAAAACGGAATGCCAATGCAGACCTGTGAGATTCAATTACCAGTTTACGTATCGTGTGATCTTGAAAAGAAGTTATTTATTTGTTTTATTTTATTGCAGAAGGATATTCGATTATGTTTTGCATCCCTTCAGGTTTTCAAACTCTGTGGCAAAAAAATTAAGTAATTTCACCTACTATGATACTAACGTCTTTATTTACTTGATCTTTTTGTATTAGACAGTCACTTCCATGATGATTAAATCATTACTGTGATTAAGATGTATGATGATACAACTAGAAGTCTTGTAATAACTTAATTTATCACATCAGACACGGACTTGATGGTGGTATTGGATGCGAGGCGCCTGTTCTCTTCAGAAATAATAATTTCCTCGTTTAGCATAGTTTATGACAAAGTGTAAATTGTTTCGGTTTTTGTGAAACGGTGCAGCATTGCTTTTATTACTTTTTAATGACGGAACGCGTTCGCTTTTGCTGTAAGACATCTTCGTGCAGGGGAATAAGGAACTGCTTTCAAGCTTTTTAGATACGTCGAGGTAACTAACCACAAGTTGACAAAGAACGTGATGGACGTACGATAAGTGTAATACAGAGAGAACGAAAAAGATTTGAACACTTGAGGTTGCAACGACGATGTATTTTTCTTATTTTACTTTTTTCATTTTTGACTATTTTCCATAAGTTAATGATAATATTATTTTGATAGAAAAATATTTGTTGTTTTTTTTTTTTAAGTGAAAATCATTCGCTCGTTTACATCTCTCTTAGCGTAGTAAATTCATTTTTGCAAAGTTTCTTCTAAACTCAGAACGTCGATTGCGTGGAAAAATGAAATAAGAAAACTTACCGTATATTGAAATAAACGGAAAACACCATAAAACAATCGGAAAACAAGACAAAATACAAGAAAAGTTTAAGAAAAACAAATGAAAATCGATTGATGAAGAAAAACAACGAACCGTTTCACGGAAAACTTAAACGAAAGAAAAAAATTAAGTCGAATTGGAAACAAAAATTGAAAATGAAGAAAGCAATTGACTACTGACTCGATGAGAAAACACAAAGTCAATTGACTTTACAAAGACAAACAAATGACTATCGTTTCATGAAACAAAACAATAACAGACAGTTGACAGACGAAAAAAAGAACGTTGAGCGCAAAACACGAAAACGAAGAACAACAAACCACGGAAAGCAATTGGCTTAACAAGAAAAACAAATGATTGATGATGTGATGCAAAATGAAAGACGACCAACTTATTGAAGGGAAACGAAAGCGGCCGTTTAGAAGAAACAAAAAACAACACAAGAAAAAATAAAGTGAAATAAAAAAAATCTTGTTTTGAAGTAAAATGATAAATACCACGAAGCAATCGAAAAATAAGAATAGAAGACAAAATACAAGAAAACTTTGAGAAAAACAAATGAAAATCGCTTGATGAAGAAAAACAAGGAAGCGTTTCCCGGAATACTTAAACGAAAAAAAAAATTAAGTCGAATTGAAAACAAAGAACGAAAATAAAGAAAACAATTGACTACTGACTCGTTGAGAAAACACAAAGTCAATTGAGCAACAACAACAACAACAAATGACTATCGTTTCATGAAACAAAACAACTGACAGTTGACAGACGGAAAAAAAACGTTGGGCTCAAGACACGAAAACGAAGAACAACAAACCACGGAAAGCAATTGGCTTAACAAGAAAAACAAATGATTAATGATGTCATGCAAAATGAAAGAGACCAACTTATTGAAGAGAAACGAAAGCGGCCGTTTAGAAGAAACAAAAAACAACACAAGAAAAAATAAAGTGAAATAAAAAAAAAATTTGTTTTGAAGTAAAATGAAAAATACCACGACACAATAGAAAAACAAGAAAAGAAGACAAAATACAAGAAAACTTTGAGAAAAACAAATGAAAATCGCCTGATGAAGAAAAACGGGAACCGTTTCCCGGAACACTTAAACGAAAAAAAATTAAGTCGAATTGAAAACAAAGAACGAAAATAAAGAAAACAATTCACTACTGACTCGATGAGAAAACACAAAGTCAATTGACTTTACAAAGACAAACAAATGACTATCGTTTCATGAAACAAAACAATAACAGACAGTTGACAGACGAAAAAAAGAACGTTGAGCGCAAAACTCGATTTGAAGTAAAATAAAAAATACCACGAAATAATTAAAAAACAAGAAAAGAAGACAAAAAATACAAGAAAAACAAATGAAAATCGATTGATGAAGAAAAACAAAATCCGTTTCCCGGAACACTTAAACGAAAAAAAAAAATTAAGTCGAATTGAAAACAAAAATCGAAAATGAAGAAAATAATTGAGTACTGACTCGATGAGAAAACACAAAGTCAATTGACTCTACAGAAGAAAAACAAATGACTATCGTTTCATGAAACAAAACAACAGACAGTTGACAGACGGAAAAAAAACGTTGGGCTCAAGACACGAAAACGAAGAACAAAAAACCACGAAAAGCAATTGGCTTAACAAAAAAAAAACAAATGATTGATGATGTGATGCAAAATGAAAGACGACCAACTTATTAAAGGGAAACGGAAGCGGCCGTTTAGAAGAAACAAAAAACAACACATAACCATCAAGAAACAGTTAATTGATTGAGAAAGATGAACGACAAAAGGCAAATAAAGGTGGGTGGCTAAATAAAAAAAGGAAACAAATAACTTCCACGAAACAATTGATTGACGAACCACAAAAATCGAAAGGCAATCGACTTAACAAAAAAGAGTTTCATGAGGCAAAACAAAAACAGTTGACCGATGAAAAAGAACGAATTAAAGATAACACAAACGCAAAACAAAATAACCTCGGAGACGAAAAGCAATAGACCTAACAAGAAAAACAAATGATTACTTTGGAAAGCAGAACAAATGACGATCGGCTGAGGAAGAAACACGAAGGCGGCCGCTTATAAAAAACAAATAACAAACAATAACAATAACAAGCAAGGAGAAACGGAACCATAAAAGTACGAAAGGCAACTGACTTAACAAAAAAAAAAAACAAATGACGATCGTTATATGAAGCAAAACAAGAGAAAGTCGACTGACGAAGAAAATGAAAGCAGCTACTTAAAAAATACACAAAACCAAAACACAAATAACCGTAAAGCATCAAAAACAAACGACGAACAATTGTGAAGGAAAACGAAGAGAGCGTTTCAGAAGAACGAAAACAAAAACAAATAACTACCAAGAAACAGTTGATGGACGATGGAAAATGAATCACAAAAGTCGCAAGGGAATCGACTTAACAAAAAGGAACGTTTCATGAAGCAAAACAAGAGAAACTCGAACGACGAAATAGCTACTTAAAAAAATACACAAAGAACCTTAAAACACCAAAAACAAACGACGATCAATTGCAAAGGAAACAAAGGCAGCCTTTTAAAAGAATGGAAAACAAAAACAAATAATCACCAAGCAACAGTTTAACTATGGAAAATAAGAAACGAACCGCAAAATCACGAAACAAATGACGATCGTTTTATGAAGCAAAACAAGAGTCAGTTCACCGACGAAGAACAAAAGAATCTCAAAACAGTTGACTTAATAAGAAAAACAAATAATTACTTTGTAGAACAAAATAAATTACTATAAATTGATGACGAAATATGAAGACCATCGTTTAGGAGAAACAAAAGAAAAACGAATAATAAAGAAACACGAACCACAGAAACACGAAAGGTAACGGACTTAACAAATGACGTTTTATGAACCAAAACGGGAGGAAGTTGACTCTGTCAACTTTTTATTGTTTTGAAAGAGAAAGTTGACTGTCAACTTTCTTTGTTTTGAAAGAGAATGTTGACTCTGTCAACTTTATCTTGTTTTGCTTCATAAGACGAAGAACGAACGAAGGTAGCTACTTAAAAATATACAAAACCAAAAGACAAATAACCTTAAAGCATCAAAAACAAACGACATTCAACTAATTGCGAAAGAAAACGAAGGCAGCCTTTTAGGAGAAAGAGAACGAAAACAAAATAAATAACCGCCAAGATCGATGTTGAATAATTGATCGATGTAATTGTTGATCGATGAAAAATAAGAAACGAACCGCAAAGTCTTGGATAGCAACTCAAATTAAAACAAATGGCTATCGTTTTATGAAACAAAACGCGCGATGGTAGGAAAATAAAAGCCGGTTGTTTTTAGGAAAAAATGGAATAGTTAAAAATTGTTTGATTTTACAGATTTGAAAACTAAAAAGTTGTATGATGAGTTGATGAAGGAAAAGTGAAAACCAATTGAATAAAAAATGAAGCAAAATAATTGACGAACGAAGAACTGTTATGAAAAGTTTAGATCGCGACATCCTGCGATCGCTTTCTGACCTAATATTTCGTCAAGATTGACAAATTGCAAATTCTCGAGCTATGCTTCTGCTGACGAGGCACCAAATAGAGTCGAAACAGGTGTACAGAGGATGCTCGAAGAATCCATTGCAATCAAAGCCGACAACTTGTAATATTTTTTTTTAAAAGAAACATTAAGTAATAGATGAAGTAGAGTCTAGAATGGATGCATCGTCGTCTTATAATCGAGTTGAAATTGGATAATTCAATGATGAATTTAAGAAGAAGAAAAAAAAAGAAACAAACGACTATCGTTTAATGAAACAGAACAAGTGATATTTGGAGAAAAAACAAAAAAAATCTGAACCGACGAGTAAAAGGGTAAATAAATGTAATCGACTTGAAAAAAAAATTATAATGATGACTCGTTGGCAGAAGGAAGAACAAAAGTACGAAAGCTAAAGTTTTTGATTTGATAACGAAAAACAAGTGACGATCATCTAACAAAGCAAAACATCTGAGAAATGAATGGACGAGGGAAGGTGAAGTGCACTTGTGAAAAACAAATACAAAACAAACATAGGAAGTTAATTGATTTTTTGGAAGGAAAGAAAAAAAAACAAAAAAACAAGAAAAAAAGCAAACGATACCTTATCGATGAATAATACCTAATATTTTTTGTAAATGGTCTTTTTAATAATTTTCCTTTATTATTTGAATTATACTCTCTAGTCGAGATTTGCTAATTTTGTTTTAATTTAAATATACTATGCAAAGACCTCCAAGTTCACCACAATTGTATGTATTTACGCGATCGATTGGATTGTTGTTTGACAATATACGAGAGAAATTGCATCTTAAAAATTCAAAAGAAAACTAATACGTTGCTACTTCACACGTGTCACAGTTTTGCTCTCCCTGTATAATCATATAAGTATAAAATATACTTTCTGTTTATTTTTTATTAATTTTAATTTATTGTTTAAACTGTAAGGTGGGTTTTGCACAATTTTCGGTAACTTGAGCTTACTCTGCAAAAACCTCCTCTTGAGTTCACATCTGCACTTACATAATATCGACTCCGAGTTGTTGTTTAACAACACAAAAGGATTTCTTTTCTACGTGCCCCGTACAAACAACGTAATTTAAATAACGTGACTGGATGACGAATGGAGGATGCCCTTATACATCGTCGGACGAAAAAAAAGAGACCGTAAGTTACTATACGCTTTAGTCCTGGAATACCCAATCGGTCGAGATACCACTTGCCTATCAGGTTCGAGCATTAATTAAACAGCTTAGATAAGACGGAGCATTTGTAAAGTAATGTTTATTTTATGGGATGCTTAAATCATTTTATTGCCTCGTCGACGAACAAAAAGTATTGTGTTACGCGGAAAAAATGTCCCGAGGATAATTAAGGTCCGCTCTGCGTCACGACTCCTTTGGCTCTCGCAGTTTCCTTATTGTTGGTAAAATGTTTTATTTTATGGCTGGAAAGCGCACGTAACAATTTAAACACGAAATATGCATACTGTGTGGAGTTTGAGGGGTATGGGAATTAATTCGTGCACTGACCGCAAGATGATAGCATTTGAAGTCCTTTAATTTTTTCTTTGTTTTTTTTTTTTTGGATGTGTCCTCTATCAAGCTCTTCCATCAAATATTATTTTCTTTGTATTTGCGTTATTTAAAAATGGGAAAAAATATTGATGTAAGGACACCCTGAACAAGAAATCACTGATTGATTTATATTTTCATAGAAAACGAAAGTCAAATCTTTTTAAAAAAGTCAAAAAAATCTGTCGTTTTAAGAAGTTGAAGGGGTTCTCAACGGGGTAGATATTGAACCCTTGGGGATCAATAAACATTTAAAAGAGGTCGATAAGTCAGTGAGGGTTGAGAGTTGATGAACATGATGAATATTTGTGTCTTTTGATCAATTTTCTCTTTTCATTATAGCGTGCCCTCGAATGAATTCCTGATTAAAGTAAACTGTGATTTTTTTTAATAAAATTGGAGACACGCAATACAAGAGTGAAAGGACAGTTCTCAATAACTGTCAGTGTTATGTTACCAGATCATGACATCACATTAAAAAAAAGTGTAAAGTAAACGCAAAATGCAGAGATACACTTAACTAATAACTTGGAATGCACAAACGTATCCTGCACTTCATGTTTTCAAACGCGCTTGGCAAGTGTTGGGGGTTATGTAAGTACAAACAAATAATTGAACAGCTGTGAATGCTACGAACCTTTAAGAGAGAAAAAAAACATTTAAATTATAGCCTGCTTTAATTATGAATTTAATTGAACGCGCGGTATATATTCAATGTGTTTGACATTTTCGTGCCAGGACCAAAAAGTATATTTATTATTTTATTGCTGTTAGTTGTAACTTACTTCTTACTACATTCACATGCATTCATATTTTTTCCAATAAGAAAAAAGAAAGTAAAAAAAAAATAAAAAAATAAAAGTTTCTTCGGGTGGTCGTGACCCAAATTTGAAAAAAAAAAAATGAAAAACGGTGGTTTATGAAGTTAAAGAGGTTAAGAAATAGTTGGTGACGAAAACAAGCGAACCACGAAAGCAAGCAAGGCAATTCAAAAACAAAAGACGATCGCTTTATCAAGATAACAAAACAGTTGATTGCTGAAGAAGAAAGAAGGCAGGTACTTAAAGAGTGACGAACAAAAACTGAAATAACCTCAAAGAGTAAAGGGACATTAACTTGACGAAAAAAAAACTTTTCTTTTTGTGAAGCAGAACAAATGATCAATCGATGAAATAGGACGAAAGCGACCTCTTGGAACAAGCACGCAAGACAGCTGAAAAACAAGTTACGATCGTTTTATGAAGATTACAAAAGACATTTGATTGGGTAAGCCGAATAAAGACAGTTAAAGAGCAACAAAGCGTGAAAGGCAATTAACTTGATAAGAAATGATTTTTTCTTGTGAAGCAAAACAAATGACGATCAATCGATGAAGGAGAACGAAGGTGACCTCACAAAAAAAACAAATAATAACCAAGAAATGACTACCAATGGATGAAGGAGAACGAAAGCGATCTCTTGGAAGAAAGAAAACAAATAACAACCAAGAAACAGTTGATTGTTGAAGAATAAAGTCGCGCAGCTGTTTCTTGGAAAATGCACAAAAAGAATGAAACGACCACAAAACTTGCACGAAAGGAGACTGACTTAACAAAGAATAACAAATGCAAAACAAAATAACGTCAAAGCGCCAAGAAGGTAAATGATCATTTAGTGAAGCAAAATAAATGACGATCAATCGATGACGGAGAACAAAAGGGACCTCGCAAAAATAATAATTAAAAAAAAAACAAATAAAACCAAGAAATGACGACCAATGGATAAAGGAGAACGGAAACGACCTCTTGGAAGAATGAAAACAAATAACGACGAAGAAACAGTTGATTGTTGAAGAATAACGTCGAGCAGCTGTTTCTTGAAAAATGCATAAAAAATGAAACGACTACAAAAATTGCACGAAAGGCGATCGACTTAACAAAGAATAACAAATGCAAAACAAAATAACGTCAAAGCGCCAAGAAGACAAATGATCATCATTTTGTGAAGCAAAATAATCGATCAATCGATGAAGGAGAACGAAAGGGACCTCATAAAAATATTAATAATAATAAAAACAAGAAATGACGACCAATGGATGAAGGAGAACGAAAGCGACCTCTTGGAAGAAAGACACCAAATAACGACCAAGAAGCAGTTGATTGTTAAAGAATAACGTCGAGCAGCTGTTTCTTGGAAAATGCACAAAGAAAATTGAAACGACCACAAAAATTGCACGAAAGGAGACTGGCTTAACGAAGAATAACAAAACAAAATAACGTCAAAGAGCCAAGAAAGCAAATGATCATCATTTTGTGATGCAAAACAAATGACGATCGATCGATGAAGGAGAACGAAAGAGACCTCTTGGAGGAAAGAAAACAAATAACAAAGAAACAGTTGATTGTTGAAGGATAACGTCGAAAAGCTGTTTCTTGGGAAATTTACTGACATGAAATGAAACCACGGATGGCTGAACAAAGAAAAACAAATGACTTTTTTTATGAAGCAAAACAAGTGACGATCAATTGATGAAATAGAACGAAAGCGACCTCTTGGAAGAAGTACGCAAGGTAACTGAAAAATAAGTCACGATCATTTTATGAAGATTACAAAAGACGGTTGACTGGCTAAGTCGAATGAAAACAATTACTTAAAAAGTAACAAATACAAAACAAATTAACCCCGAATCCTGAAAGGCTTAACAGGAAAAATAAGATTTTTTTTTGTGAAGCAAAACAAATGACGATCAATCGATGAAGGAGAACGAAAGTGACCTCATAAAAATAATTAAAAAAAGAAACTATTATAATCAAGAAATGACGACCAAAGGATGAAAGCGACCTCTTGGAAGAAATAAAGAAATAAAGACAAAGAAGCAGTTGATTATTGAAGAGTAACGACGAGCAGCTGTTTCTTGAAAAATGCGCAAAACAAATGAAATGAACTAAGAAAGCAAATGAACATCATTTTGCGATGCAAAAAAAATGATGATCAATCGACGAAGGAGAAGAAAAGTAACATCATAAAAATAATAAAAAAGAAAACAAATAATAACCAAGAAATAGTTTATTCACGAAAGATAATATCGAACAGCTGTTTCTTGGGAAATTCACTGACACGAAGTGAAACCACGAACGACTGAACGAAGAAAAACAAATGACGATCGTTTCGTGAAGATGACGGAAGACAAATGAAAGAAGCCAGTCGCTTGGAGGGAATAATAACATTATTGACAAAAATAAATAATTGGTGAAAAAGTTGCGCGCTTAATAATAGTAAAAAAAAAAAACTGAATGTTGAGTGATGAAGAAAATTTGAAGAACAATTAACTGAAAAATAAAAATTTAATGGAACAAAACAAGGGACGAACGAAAAACTATTAAAAAAAGACATTATCGTGTCAAGAGATGCAATCGTACAATGCGTATAATCGACTTGAAAGTGAGAAATTCAATAATAAATTGACTAAAAAAAAGAAAACAAATGACGATCGTTTAATGAAAGAGATATTAATTAATTTATTTTGAAACTTTCGTTTGGTCTTGTTGAGAATTTTTGTGCAGTTAGGAATTGACTGGGGATCAATATGTTTTCCGCAAATACTATTCTCTTTATATTTAAATAACTTTATTTATCTGAGAGCTAATATTTAAAAAAGAATTGAAAAGTAAAAAAAAATGCCTCTTGGGGGTTGGTGACGTGATTGCAAAACGCTGTTTAAGACATTAAAGAATTGAAGGTTTAGATTCAGTTTATAAGTCTCATAAGGAACACGTCAAAAGCAAATATAATAAAGGTACTAACTCAGTAATAATAAAAAATTAAAATTTTAACGAATCACAAACAATGGCACCACAATATGGGGAAAACTTGTTAATTGAAAAGTTGGTAGAATTTAAGCAAAAAAAAAAAAAGAAAATAGAAGCAAACTTAAATCTGCAAAAATAAATAATAAATAATAAACGAAAAATAAAAAAGAAATCTTGGAATTCGAATAAAATAAAGAAATTAATTGGATAGGTCAAGGAAATTAAATTAAGAATAAAATAATACAGTCAAATAAAAGAAAAAAACACTCAAATAAAAGAAAATACACTCACATGAAAGAAAAATGTAATTCAGGGACTACCAAACGAGTAGACATAGATGAAACTCGAAAGGGATTGATAAATTTGTAGATTTACGAGCCTGGAAGGGTCTTTTGGGGGTCACGAACGTGTAATAGTCGACTAGGAAAGAATAGATTATTACATTTAATTTTTTAAATACATTTTTCTTAGCTAAATTTGTTTATTTTAAAACTTTCCTTTGATCAGAAGTCACGTGATGTTCTTGACAGTTAAGGCATCGTTATAGCAAGAATAAAATTGGGGGGGGGGGCTTGATGAAAACGTTTATTCTTGTTGTAAGTGCTTGATGCTTAGAAAAGGCTTATTTTCTTTTCTGAGCGAGAAAACCTACAGAAAGAGATTTCTGGAAGAATTCCGTTTATAGTTCATGTTTCATTTTATACCTTAATTCTGAGACACCCTGTGCAGGGGAACTATGAAACAAAAATACCTAATCGTGAATTTTTTTGATGAAGCATAATTTATAATATAAAATAAAATTTGAGAATTAGGGCAACACTGAAGTAGAAATGAGGAATGCAAGAAAGTTTCACTAAATCCACAGAGTCTTCATTATTGATTGTAACCCACGTGACCAAATTGTACCTAATAGTTAGACCATATCAAAACAAACGACATTTACTTAGTAATTTTATTTAATAGGGCTGTACCTACTTTGGTCGTTGTATGTATTTATGCTTACCACTATTTCAGTTTTTACGATTTTAAATCTCTCAATAGCAGAGTTTATGCACATTTAAACCAATGCACGTTGAGAAATATATCGACTTCCTGATCGAAGATGTTATTATGTCGTCGTGTGCTGTCATTGCATTTAGACAGTTGGTTAAGTATGTCATAGGTCACGTGTGATGCAAGATTAAATGAAGATCCGATATATGTCTTTCCTTTTCGATTCTATAAAAAATCTATGATTGTTTATGTAGTATATACTAAAGGATAAAGAAAGCTTTTAAACGAACACGAGAAATTCCAAACAGCGTAAAACCGAATGAATTTCCAGTAAGTGTCCGCAAGATGAATCGAAATTGTACAAAGTAATGACGGTAACACGTGAAGGCACGCCTCTAAAATGTGTTTTTAATTAGTTTCCGTTCGATTCCTCACGAATTCCTGCGTTTCATTTTGAAATCCACACGCCGTTTTCCTATAAATAACGCAGGCGAAGCGAATAAATTTCGAAAATATACCTTGGCCCACCTGAAATAAACAACGACGAGTGAAAATACGACGTGAGGACAACGGAACGATAAGAAACTATATTTAGGGGTACTAAATATGCAGCGGTCGAAAAGGTGCCAGGACATGTACGCGAGAAAGTCGAAAGAATGCGGCGATAAATCTCGTTTTGAATAATTGTAAAGTAAAATTTACTTTTCTGTTGCTAAGTGTGAAAATTCATGCTCGGAGTTGTTGTTGTTGTTGTTGTGGTCGTTGCGTTCGAATAGAATTTATGCCGGGGCGCCATTCATCTTAATATATTTATTTTGGGGGACGCGTTAAGGCGATCAAAATGCGGACTTTTCACGCGCAAATATATCTGTCGGATTGTTGCTTTCTTTAATCGGTTTAACACCGTAACATACATAGTTAATTCCTTTATGGATGTTAAATATTGAGGCAAGGACTTAAGTAAGAAGTTGTATGTAATTAGTAATTACTTTTCTCTACGTCGCAGCATATACAGTAATTATTTTTTGGAACTCACTAACTTATTTTTTTTTAATTATTAATAGTGTGAATCTTAGGTGATCCTCATATGTTCTTTTAGCAAATGATTGGGTTCTTCTCGTTTGGTGGAAACGTAACTGCATCGGAATCAAGCATTTTATAATTGCGGGCTATTGTTACAATGGCTTACAAATATGGCACCACGTTATTTATTGAAGTGAAATTTTATCTTTTGTTGAGCAAATTGGTGTAGGTGGTCTCCGGCATGGCCTTTCATGTACAGTTACCTACCTTATTTTTAAGCAGATGTAATCACGGACATGCGATGAAATTATTACAAGTTCACGTTAACGAAATTTATGATTTTAAAATTGTCGGCGAGCAATAAATTTAAGCACGAAAAGTTTGGCTCGAGGGAAACGAAGGGAGATCGAAGAAGAGTGCCTCTGCCTGGCACATGTTAGCCTAGCGCAAACAATTGTTGGTAAAAAAAGCTCGTGTCACGATGCGCCCATTACATTCAGATGTTTTAATTATCGATGGTAATTGATTGTTAGATCTGCATTTCACTGCCGGGTTAAGTCACGTGTGCTTCACAGATGATGTTATTATTTTAATTCGTTGCTACTAATTAGGTTTTGTTGCTTCCTACCTACTTGACCGCGAAGTATTCTTTAAGTTGGATTAGAGGTTACCCCATAACTTAAATATGATTCTTGAATAGATTTTAGTTTTCTAGATTTTCATTTCATACTTAGAAGAGTGTTCCATTAAATCGACAAGTAAAAAAAGTAACGTTACTCTTGATTTACGGCGAAAATATCAAGTTAATAACCGCAATAACTTATCAAAAGTCATAACAATAAAAGACGCATTGAATTTAAGCAACGGAAATAAAGAAAGCCGAGGCCGTAAAATATCAATTCGCCGAATAAGCGCGCTCATTTAAAATTTATTTGTAGTTTACGGCCCTAATATTAAATCTCTCGCCGGATGAGTTACGTGCGTGAAGCTGAAGACTGAAAAAGGAAGAGAGCGCCTTTTTTGTGTGATTTTAAACGTACCACATAAAGTGAAAACAATGCCCCGTTGTATCGCCCGAGCTTTACGGCCCCGGTCTAAACAAAAGGTGACCCGCGCTCGAAAATGACCCACCGCAGATTATGACTTCCTTAATCGTAAATAACTTTAAAATTTAATATTTTGCCCTACTTATCTGTGGGCTCGTTTTTTTTTCTTACTTTTTCCCGTTGCGGTGAGAGTCCACCGAATATATTTTTCGTGACCAACAAAAAGGCTAAATAATAAAATTTTATTTTTTAACGTCACGCCTGAATGTTTTCATTTTCACACACGTTCAAAACTTGACGTAAAAGAACGAATATATTACTTCCCATATGCCCAAAAGATTTGTTCATTAGTAAAAAAAAATCTACACCGATTGTATACCGATTGTTTCATTGATACTTGAAAAAAGGTGTTTTTGCGTTTGATTTTACAAATTGTAGAATACTCTACCTACAACAGAAAAGTTGGCTTCATCCTTTGTGAAAGACATGTCATGTGTGATATACGGGGAGCATTGCATAATTACGAAAAAAAAAAGTTATATAAATAACCGTCACTTTACGGTTTCTTTAACACGGAATCCGAACACGCGCCCCTCACCTGTTGGTGCTCATGATATCGGCTAATGTCGCGACCGACAGTGCATTACTGTAAGGTGCCAGGAAGGGTTCCTGTGAAATCACTCGACCATACAGTCCGGTTCTGTTTCCGATACAAACTTCCGCGTCTTTGCTACACCTGTCCACAAATTACGCCAATAATACCATAAGTAACACGTAACCAATAATTTTTACGATAACCACATGAATACATACATTTTTATAATCTCCTCTTTACAAATTAGAGATCTTGTTGATGTTAAATCAACTATCTTTATGATTAAGGCTGAGAATACACGGATCACTTTCAGCGGTTTAGGTTGACCGTTAAAAATGCTCTATTTTCGAATGCACGTACGTGTACTTATGATTATAAATACTAAGTATTTTTTCATACTTTATTTAAAAACTCAAAGGCCAATGATACTTGTATACGTACATACTAGTACTATTAACTATTAGAAATTAATGCAAAAGTAATTTAAAATTCGATTTGTGTAATTACGAAGAGGAATATAAATGTCTATAATGTCTCTCACACACACACGTAATATCAGTAAATTCGTATTACGTTGGCAGCACGAATTTTCTCAATAGACCATAGAATACACCTGTTTCACATATCCTGAATACATAAAAAGTTCATTGGCAATTGGATATCGCGCGTCCAACTTTATTTCACCTGTTTCCTCAGTGCGAGCGCTATTTTGTCGTAAATTACGACGAAAACCCTAGATGAACAACAGCTGGAAGTAACACTCCAGTAATTTCGTAATAATAATCATCATCAGAGAAAAGCACCTACTTTCGTATACGCACATACATTTGCTCGGTGTAAAGCTGTTCTCTTTTCCCCATTTCAAAATTTTTAATTTTTTCCATAGTTTTCCTTTCGGACTTTTATCCGATCGTCTTTTGTTTTTGCAGCTTTACATTTGTTTAAAAAAAAGTAAAAAGAAAGATGAACTAATGGAGTAATTAATTTGAAAATTCGTTGTAAATCATGAAAATGTTGATAAAAATAGTGAAAGGGAGTAACGAAAAGAATTATATTAAATATAGAATATGTTTGACGTAAACGAGAAATTATGATAAAGAATAAAACTAATTTTCTCTTCATTTTGTGAAACAGTCACTATTGAGGTTGATTTATTTGATTTTTTGTTCAAAGTTTGACATTTTTATTCATTTTATTGCCATATTATTTTTGCAGGTTTTATATAATGCGAATTTTCAAAGTATTTTTTTAAATATTATTAAAATATTAAAGCAATTGTTCATTTTTATTTGTTAATTGAATGCACAATGTAATTATATTTTATTTTATAGATTTTTCTGCAATTCTTTTACAGTTTACAAAATTTTAAAGTTATTATTTTGATTTTTTTTTCTTTAATTAGATTCATCTATTCCTCTTGTGTTTGTGCCGATCGTCATTTGTCTTTATAAATCACTATTTGTTTTTTAATTTTCATATTTTTCTAGCTATTTTTTGTATAGCAAAATTTGGTTGCAAGTTGACTGGATTGCAATGGGGCCCCCGAGCATCCTCTGTAAAGCTATTTTGGCCCTACTTGGAGCCCCATCAGCAGAAGAGTAGCTCGAGAACATCATCGCAATCCCACATACACACACAATTTTAGGTCAGAAATTAGTCGCGCGGTGTCGCGACAGTGTGGCATGTTTACATTTACGCGCTATCTTTGTGTCTCGTCAGTTGTAGGGATTGCGATGGAGTTCTCGAGCTATTCTTCTACTGATGAGGCCCCAATTAGGGCCGAAATAGCTATACAGAGGATACTGAGGGGCCCCATTGCAATCCAACTGACTTGCAGCCAAATTTTGCAAGTTTGCGATGACATGCTAATTCTCCGCATTGTCCATCTAATGTGTGGTAACTTAAGAGACAGCGATATTGCTGCGATTTTGCTATTCACACACAATTTCAGGTTAGAAACTAGTCGTGTCTTCATGAATTTAATTTTGTTTTTGGATTTTCTTTGATTAGACAGTTTCCTTGTATTTGTGGCGATCGTCATTTTGCTGTTATAGATCTCTATTGTTTTTTAATTTTTATATTTTTTTAGTTATTTTCCGTATCATTTTTGTCTTCGTTTTATCTTATATTCATGAAGTTCTCCCACTCTCCCACCTCCCACTCACACATAACTTTTTTTGCGATTTTTTTAATAATTTTAAATCATTGTTTCAATTAGATTCTTCAATTTTCCTTAAACGTGTGCGTCGCTCGTCATTTGTTTTTACAGATCTCTGCTTGTTAATTTTCTTATTTCTCTTCTAGTTATTTCTCATATAATTTTTTTCTTCGTTAATTTTTCTTGCTAATGCATTTTTTTTTAAAATAAATTTAGTATTCACGTAATTTTTTTTTGTTAACTATTTTGAACTCGCTTTAACATATTTTCATTTGTTTTTATCGTATGAAATTTCAGTTTTCAGCTGTTTTTTTCCCTGTTTTAAAATAGATATATTTTCCACATTTTTCTTTCGCATGTACGTTTTATTTATTTTCTCTAAAAAAAAAAAATGAATAAATTTATGTAATTGTTTCCTTAAAGACTTTGCTATTGATTTTTCTGCGATTTTTTAAAATAATTTTGCATCATTTTGATTTTTTTTAATTAGATTTTTCAATTTTCCTTAAGTGTGTGCGTCGCTCGTCATTTGTTTTTACAGATCTCTGCTTGCTAATTTTCTTATTTCTCTTCTACTTATTTTTCATATAATTTTTTTCTTCATTAATTTTTCTTGCCAATGCATTTTTCTAAAAAATAAATTTCGTATTCACGTATTTTTTTGTTAACTATTTTGAACTCACCCTAACATATTTTCATTTGTTTCTATTGCGTGAACATTTCAGTTTTCAGCTGTTTTTCCCCTGTTTTAAATTAGATATATTTTCTCTAAAAAATGAATACTTTTATGTAATTTTTTTCCTTAAAGACCTTGCTACGCCCCTCAAGAAAACTTTACTTGGTTTTATTTTCCGCATATTGCTTCCAATTAAATATGTACATGTATTTTTCACATTTTTCTTTAATTTTCTTTATGTTTATAAGTACGTTAAATTTTTCATCCGATCGTCATTTGCTTTTAGAAATTTATAATTGTTTTTTTTTTTATTTGTGACGATTTTCTTATTTGTCACATAAACGAGAAATTGCGATAAAGAATCTCTAACTAAAAATCTAATTTTGTGAAGCGTTCTCTTTAGTCACTTGTTTGGTTTTTGTGCAAAGTTCCAATATTTTATTTATTTTATTGATCCGTTGCCATATTTATTATATTTGCAGATTTGAAGTAAGGCAAGGTATTTTTATTATATTTATTATGTCAATAAATTATTATTAAAGTAATTTTTATGTGTTTGTTGAATGCGCAACATGATTATCTTTTTTTAATAGATTTTTCTGGAAATTTTTACAGTTTACAGAATTTTTAAGTTATTATTTTATTTTTTTTCTTTAATTAGATTCATGTATTTCTCTTGTGAGTGTGCCGTTCGTCATTTGTCTTTATCTTTATAGATCACTATTTGTTTTTTTTTAATTTTCAATTTTTTCTAACTACACATTTTGCGTATAATTTTTGTCTTCGTGATTTTTTTTTGTTATTTCTTTTTCTTTAATTACATAGCTTCTTCGAGATTCCTTTTGTGTGTGTCGATTGTCGTTTGTCATTTGCTAATTTTTGTCTTCGTTTTATTTTATATTTATGTATTTTTTTCATAGTCCTCCCCCATATAAACACATATAAACAAACACACACATATAAATAAATTTATTTATTTTAATGATTTTTCTGCGATTTTTTTATAGTTGTGCAAATTTTTGAAGTTATTATTTTTTATTTTAATTAGATTCTTCATTTTTTTGTGAGTGTGCCGATCGTCATTTTTTTTACAGATCTCTATTTGCTTTTTATTTTGTTAATTATCTTCCTCCATCCCCTCTGCCATATTTTCATTTGTTTTTAGTGTGCACGTTACAGTTTCTGTTTATTTGAAAAATATCTTTTTCCCGTTTTAAATGAGATGTATTTTCCAAATTTTTCTTATAGTCCCCCCCCCCCCCCACACACACACACACAAGTTTATTTATTTTCATGGATTTTTCTGCGACTATTTTAATAGTTTTGCAAACTTCTGAAGTTATTATTTTTTATTTTTATTTTATTATATTCTTCGATTTTTTTTGTGAGTGTGTCGAATGTCATTTGTGTTTACAGATCTCTATTTGCTTTTTACTTTGTTAACTATCTTCCCCCGATTCAAACTGTTCATTTTTAATAGTTTTTTTAGCTTTAAAATTTTGTGAAAATTATAAAAAATATTTTCATCAAGGAATCGTTAAAAGAAGATTTGTTGAGTGAAGGGAGGAGGGGCTTCACAGCAAACCTTCTTCCTTGAGAACATTTCTTGTAGTTTTCGTAATTGTTTTTTTAATTAAATTAAATCTTTTCCACATTTTTCTTTAATTTTCCTCACACATGTACTTTTAATTTTTTATTTATTTTTGAATTTACGTTTTATGTTTTAAAATGATTTTTATATATATATATATATATAATTTTTGAAGCCCTCCCCCCGCTTAAAGCAAACAACACATCGATAATATAAAATTCATTTTATGCAGAGACAATTATAAACACAAAAAGAAAAATTACAGTATTAAGAAAAAACAAAATTCAATAAATTAAAATAATGAAAAAAAGATATGCACTTAATGACCTTGAGAAATTAGAGGGACGTTAAAATTTTTAATTGCTTTAAAACTGAAAAATACAATGGCAATCAATTAATTAAATAATTAAACAAATGAACTAGAACAGTGAATAAAAAGTATTTAATCAATAAAAAATAAGCAAATTTTGACACAATACAACTGTTCAAATAAAATACTTTTTTACTTCTTTATTTATCCTTACGTCCAAACCTTTAAGCTTTTATCCGATCGTCATTTGTTTTTTGTAGATTACATTTGTTTTTAATTTATTTTTTTTTGTTTCTTAATATTTTTATTGTTCGTTCTTTCTTATTTTATTAATTTCTTTTTGCAAATTATTTCTGTTTTATTTTCTTTAGAGAATTTATAATTTCTATTTGCTTTCATGACTGAAACAAAGACGTTGCTAATTGCTAAAATTCCTATGGCGTACGTATATGGTCATCTCTCTCTCTCCTCTATTCTCTCTCATATCTGCCCCTCTCCACCATTTCTCCCCTTATTCCCTCTCTCTCTCTCTCTCTCTCTCCATTTCTCTTCCTCTTTTTATTTAGCAGTTGTCATTATCTTATTTTCGAGTATGAATTTGATCTTCAAAACTTCCTTACATATTTTACATTTTCTTTTCTTTTAAGAAAACAAAATAATATTTAGAATAATTATGTTAAATTCATATTATTTGTTATTTCTTTAAATATCGAGTTCTTCTTCTAACAGATGACTTCTTTGCGTCTACAACGTAGTTCAAGTTCAATAGTTTTTTTTATATACGGGGATTGTTTTGTATATTACGGGTAAGCTCGGCATAATGAGTTTTTTAAAAGTATGCAAATTACCATTTATTACATCAGCATCAGCGGAACAGGAAACAACCAAACATGCGTTAAAAGAGTGACGTGCGTCGGAACAATAAAATAAAGTTTGTGTCGCCATAAAAACGCAGCCATAATCTCTCCGATTTAAATTTCAAACTCGCCCCTCGTTATCTATCAATCACCGATAAAAGGCATGAATGAGGAACGTTCTTTGTCTTCGCGTGTGATGCGGCCTGACGTGCGCTTTACATTCGTCACATTGTTAAACATGAATTCCTGTCTACCGTATAATGCGTGTCTCATGAACTTTGTGGGCAATTTGACTGAGAAAAATATCGAAACCTGACCTCGTTGACACGAATTTATGTAACCCGAGCTGAGAACGCCGCGCGCCACACTTAAACAATAGAACGCGAAACGTGTTACACACGTACCGCGATTTTGACGCTAAAAACTATGTAACCGATCATGTAAGAAGTCACATTTCAGCAGCCCGAACTGCAACAACTTTTTTTTTTAATCCTTTTGCCTGCTAAGTAGGTTAGTGTACATCGAGCGAGTGCGGTCATCCTATTAGCAAGAACCAGAACAAAACATAATTTAATTCCGCATATTTTCGACATGCTTTTTGTGGACACCTATACAGTATAACAAAAATTTCTTTTTCGTTTTACCAGTACCATTATCAGCTATTAACAATTTCGATACGCGGGCATAAAATGGAAGATTATGCTCTAGGGCATTAAGGGTGACTTAAAAGCTCTCGGGCCTAGCGGCCCCCGACCTTTTATAATCATCGCCATCGGGCATAAACATCATCTTAATGCCCCTAATACATAAATAACTATTATAAACGATCATAAGATTGGTCATATACATCACACTTCGGGCAATTAGAATTAAATGTCAAGGTTCTATTTATAAAAGAAAAGAGGAAATATAAATTATCAGAGCAAAACAAAATCGAAATAAATCTGCGAAAGGAGATTAATAAAGAGGGGGAAAGGGCAAACAATCAAAATATCTAAAAAATTCTGTTGCAAATTGGTTTTGATTGCAGTGGATGCCTCAAAGCAACTTCTGTACAGCTATTTCGGCCCTATTTGGGGCCTCGTCAGTGGAAGCGTAGCTCGAGACTTCCACTGCAAACCAAACCGACCTGTCGAAGGTTATTTGCAGTTGCGACGTAATAGTTATCAATGGCTTGAATCGCGACATTCTGAATGGCCTGGTACACGTCGGTTTGGTTTGCACTGGAAGTCTCGAGCTACGCATCTGCTGACGAGGCCCCAAATAGGGCCGAAGCAGCTGTACAGAAGATACTTGACGTATCCATTGCAATCAAAACCGATTTGCGATAAAACTTTTATAAAAAAAAAGTTCTCAAGGAAGCGATAAAACAAGACAAGGTTTGTTGGGTGGAGGGACTTTGTTCTCTCGATTTTTTTATAGTTTCCTAAAAAGTTTGTTTTTTTAACTTTAAATTTGTGTTTTTTAATTTTCCTTATACATTTATTTTTAACATGTGATTTGTTTTTGAATTTATGTTTTATGTTTGTTTCAAAATGGTTTTTATAATTGTAAATTTTCTTTCTTCAACCACGCCTTCACTCTTTTCTTTCAACAAATTTTTTGTTGTCATTTGTTTTATCGAAATTTTGTGCACATTCTTTATAATTTTTAGCAGATTTTAAAATCTTTATTTTGTTCTTTTATAATCAGACGTTTCTTCCACATTATTTCCTTTTTCCCTCAAGCATATGCGTTCAATCTTCGATTGTCATTTGTTTCTCATTTTTCTTCTTTATCCATCTTTATTAATTGATTTTGTACAATAATGTCTATATTTTATCATCATTATAGTTCAAAATTTCAATATTTGATGGTCATAGTAAATTTCAATTGAAAAGAACAATTGCCTGATTGGAATTAAGAACACAAAAAAATAACAAAAAAGGAAGCAGTGTAGGACTTGAAAACCTATTTAGAGCAGAGTTTGCGACTAAAAGAAAATATTTTAATTAAATTGCGTATTTTATAGTAAATTGTCATTCATAATGAAAATCTACGCGAAGTTCAATAAAATTTCCGTATGCCGTGAATGTCAAATGAAAACATTAACGAATTTCTTGGTAAAACATTTTATTTTAAATAAATAATCGCAGTTGGCCTTGAAAATTTTTGCAATATTTCGTATTTTTGTTTGGCTTTAGAATTCAGCAATGAAATAAAAAGCGAGCAACAAAAAATTAGATTAGAGTAGGTGATGCGAAGAAAACGTATGTCTGTGATTAACTGAATTGATTAATCTACTCATACATTCATGAACTGTGAGTCCAGCGTTAATCACAGACATACGTTTTCTTTGCACTGCCTACTATAATCTGATTTTTTGTTGCTCACATATTATTACTTTTTGCTAAAATTTCTGATGGGTATCATTAACTAGGGAGACCCTGTATAAAGAATAAAAAAATTCAATTGTTTAAAATCAACTTAGAAGATTTTACACAAGGTGACTGACAATTGTTCCGCGTAACAGGACGAATGTAACAGATTATGGGAAATATTCTATAGAATAATTTATAATTAATTTAAGATTTCTTCCATATACTCGGATATCGCTTCTTTTCGTGTTTTTTTTTCTTTGTTGGAACAATTGTCAGTCACCCTGTATGCACAAAAAAAAAAAGATTTCTTGGAAGCTCTAATGTACAATCCGTTTACAAAACTCCCGTGACGTTTCCATTTTCATATTTAAAATTCTCGGTAGCGATTTTTAAATTTTTTTATCAATTCTTGTCATGAAATCTGAACGGCATGTCTTAGCTTAAGTGAAAAGTACGTTATTGCACTCAATGTTGCTGCTTACAGTAAAGCTACGACATGCCGTCCAAATTTCATGGAAAGAGTTGACAAAAAATTTAAAAATTCACTTGGTATTAACTTCTGCTGTTTTAACTGACTGTAATCAATAGCATCAAGATTGACGGTTAAAAACCGAGCGATTTTTAAGGTTTTCTATCAATTCTTGTCATGGAACTTGGACGGCATGTCTTAGCTTTACTGTAAAACAGCATCAACGAGTGCAATGACGTACTTTTCACTTAAGCTAAGACATGCCGTTCAAATTTTATGGCAAAAGTTGACAAAAAATTTAAAAAATCGCCCGGTACATTATTACTTTTCAAATACACTTGAAATGTTCAATATGAAACTGTAAATGTCACAATTATAGTTATCTTCCCCTATTATATCTTCTCGGTTATCGCACTTTTTCGTATTTTTTTTTGGCGGAATAATTGTCAGTCACCCTGTGCGTACAAAGAAATTAAAAAAATGCTTTTTTGAAAACTAGAAAATTATCTTCTCCTATTACATTATCTTTTCCTAAAACTTAGTAAGGTACAATTGGGTAATATGGCCCACCGCTGGTTAATTTGATTTGCAGTGGGAGGTTGAACTCAAGCCGACATAAACTGTAAATTATACTGTGCGTTTCGCGACCTTTCAAATTCAGTGTGCCAGGTATCTGATTATTAATTTATTTTCTTTTTAAAGCCGATTATTTCAGTTTGTACCATTAATCTGGGTAAGCGTTAAATCAGGTGTGGGCCATATTTCGGTCGGGTAGTTAGTGAAACATGGCCCGAATTGCACATTTCAGTTTTTGTTGGTTATTTGTAAATCTTACATTTTTCTTTTTACTTTAAAATATTATTTGTTATTGATTTTTCCATATGCGAGTATAAAAGATGTTTTTCTTTTAAATAAATAGATTGGTTTTTCTGTGCATTTAAATTGAGAGTGGGCTATATTATCCGAATCTACCTTGGACGTCAATTCAGGAGACCATATGTAAAGAAAAGAAAAATTCGATTTTTTGAAATCAATTAGGAAAACCCTGTATCGTACAAAGAAGAAAATTTTCTATTTTTTGTTGAAACTTGGTAAAAGAAATTAAATGCTATTTTGAAGCATTTTGAGGCGTTTTTAAATTATTTAAATTCGTATTGCAGATTTTTTTTAAACAAAATTGCGATAGTTTATAGTGTGTCCAAAAAAAAAAGCAAATGGTGGATTGTACAAAAATCAAGACTACCAAAAAAAAACGAAAGAATCTGAAAACATAGTTGAAACACGAAGAATATGGCGACCAAAAAGAAACAAAAGATAAAGGAAAGAGACAGAAAGCAACAAAAAAAAAAACAAAAGGCGAAGCAAGAAGGAAAACAAACAAATGGAAGCTTCGAAAGAAGGAAATAGGGAAAAGCTGAAGAAAGCAGAGAGTGTGATATAATTACATCGTCAAGAGAAGCGTAAAATGGAATACGAACAATTAATTAATTGAATTGTAAGAATCCAAAGAAAACTCGACGAAGTACGAAGAAAAGATGAACACAAAACGAAAGGTGGATTGTTCGAAAACAAGGAAACAAAAGAAGAAACCAAAAAAGAACTGAAACGGACAACGTCCAAAGTATGAAGAATATTGCGAACAAAAAAAAAAGAAAACAAAAGAAGTTGATGTTTCTGCATGAACAAAACACAAAATGTAGATTGTGCTAAAATCAAGACTGTCAAGAAAACAAAGAAGAAACCAAAAAAGAACTGAAACTAGCAACGTCAAAATACGAGGAATTTGTGAATAACGTCAAAATGCGGAGAATATGATGACAAACAAAATAAAAGAAGAAGAAAAAAGACAGAAAGCAAAAAAAATGAAAGATAAAGCAAGAAGAAAAACAAAATTACAAAGAAAATTCGACAAAGTACAAAGAAAGGATAAACAAAAAACAAAATCAAGGCTAACGAGAAATAAAAGAAGAAATCAATAGAGAACTGAAACTAATAATCAAGATACGAAGAATATGGCGAACAAGAAAACAAAACAGAAGAAGATCGATATTTCTGCAGCAGAAACTAGAGGTGGATTGTTCGAAAATCAAGATTAACGAGAAAACAAAAGAAGAAACCAAAACAGAACTAAAACTAACAACGTCGAAATACGAAGAATATTGCGAAAAAGAGAGAAACAAACAACGTTTCTTCAGTAGAAACAAAAATGGATTGTTCGAAGGCAAAAACTAACACGAAAACAAAAGAAGAAACCAAAAAAGAACTGAAACGAACAATGTCAAATTACGAAAATTATTGCGAACAAAAAAAACAAAAGAAGATCGATGTTTCTGAAGAACAAAAAACAAAAGGTAGATTGTGCTAAAATCAAGGTCGTCCAGAAAATAAAGAAGAAATCAAAAAAGAACTGAAACCAAAGTAGGAGGAATATGATGACAAGCAAAATAAAAGAAGAAGGGAAAACAGAAAGCAAAAAGAATTAAAGACGAAAGCAAGAAGGAAAACAAAATTACAATATCTTCAAACAAATTATGGAAGTTGTTGAATTCTTGGCTTCCGGTTGGAACCGCGTTTCTCGGATTTCTTCTCAACGACTAACGCGAAGCAGCAACAAGACCAGCAGCAGCAGCAGCAGCAGTAGCAGCATCACCACCAGCAGCAGCCCTGAGGAAGTTTTTCTGCAACAAAGAACGAAACGTCGGCAGTGAAGAAATCCGAGACACGCGGTTCCAACCGGAAGCCAAGAATTCAACAATGGACGACGGCCGCGGAAGCCTTCAAGTTAAAATTATGGAAGCTTCGAAAGGGGGAAAGAGGGGAAAAGATAAGGAAGAAAGAAAGCATAGAGCGTGAAATAATTAAATCACCATCAGAGAAAAAAACAAAAAACAAAAGAATAATCCGTAAGAAATCTAGAACTTATTTATGAACAATATTTTGAAGCATTTTGAGGCGTTTTTAAATTACTTAAATTCGTACTGCAGATTTTTTTAAACAAAATTGCGATAGTTTATAGTGTCTTCAGTTAATTGCACCCTTATTTTCATAGTTCACATATATTCACAATTGTTTTTACATCTTAATGTCTGTCTGTAATGACCAGTTTTTGTTAATCTACTTTGAAATTGATTAGTTATTGTCAATTTAAACCTGAAGAGTTTGACAAAGCCTAACATTGCCTAGGCTAACGTAGTTTAAAGAAATAATTACATTTTAGACACGCTGCTAACAATTTTATGTGAAATTTGTTTAATTTATTGTTACTATTGATTACGAAAATCTAATTCATTGCTCCGAAATAATTTGATCGTACTAGTTCCATCACTTTCTCCCACTAATCCTCGCCGTAATTGATGTTAATTAATTAATATTTTACGTCTAGATATCCGAGACCACCAAGTCAAGGCTCACTAGACGAGGCTGCTCCCGGAGGAGCTCCCGCTGTGAAATTTATGGAGTTCTACTAAAATTCAGATACATTTTAAATTTATGATATAATTTTCCGTTTTAATGATTGGTACATAAAGGCATTCAATTTAGCCTGTTCTGTAAAGTGATACCCGTATGCGGTTACAAATTAGAAAGCGTTCGCTATTGTGAGAAGCGCCTTTATGATATCACAATTATTTATGTATTAGATTTGCTTAATTAAATTCCGGAAACTATGGACCACCGATGACATTAATTTAGCCAATCCCTTTCTCTTTGATTTTTCTTGTACGTTAAAAGAGATTTAAGGCAATTATTTATTAATCCTTGTCGTTGCAATTACAAATAATTGCATGCGAATATGCAGAATTACGTGGGATTTATAGCCGGCGTGAAATTATAGAAAACGCTTCAGAAGCTAGAGAAACAACCGGCGATTATTTTTCCCCCCTTAATAACCGTAATACAATTCACGATTACAGATTCCGTATGACAGGCAGAAATTCATAAATAACTAATAATGAAACACCACCGTTCGGTGCTATTAACGGATAAGTGAGTAAACAAAATTTATCATACCTCTACGAACAACAGGTTACAAAGAAATAAATATATCATCCTTAACGCAAGGCGAACAAAGAACTCTCGTAAGTGCAGTTTGACCTCTTTCTTGGCGGACGATTAAGGCAACAATTCCGATTTTAAAAGGCCGCAATGTAGGTCGGAACATAAAACGAAACGCTCGCCATGACCAAAATTTGACCCTCGCGTCAATAAAACCTTATAAACGATCAGGCGATATCCTCAAATATGCAGGACTACATCGGATTTTGCAACGTTATCGACGGCCATTTACGTGAACGGATGAAAGGAACCATAAATTCGTTGGTTGGCGAAATGTTGTACGGCGTGTGCGCGAGTTTGTTGTTAATACAATCGCGTAATTAATCACCCGGTAACATCACACCTTGTAAACTTGTTCGATTTATTCCATCACTCAAATCCTGTTCGATTTAATTTTCAAATTGCTTAATTATTTGTGCTGTCGTGGGCATGGCACACTTAAAACGTGTAGAAATACTCGTAAACATGTTCGAAAACATTTCCAAAATACATTAACGTACGACTTTTAAGGCACTGACCTGTACGAATTAATAACAGAAAGAAATTACTACAATTCAGTAAAGTAAGTTCTTTTCGACCCAATTATTAAGTTACTTAATTATTTATTGTACATTTAAAGCGACTACAACCATGCAGGCACGCTTGTAGACATGTTCGTGCGTTAGCGCATGCATTAATAATAATACAGACTTTTGAAAGAGATGACAAACAAAACAAAGGAATTCAATTAGGTTGTCTTATAACGAGCCTTTTTTTAAATTTCTCGTAGTAGTCGTGAACAGTTAGGGTGTGAACCAGGCTCAATCGACCTGACGTTTGAAATTGCATAGCTTTATGACAGTTCCTTCAATAAGAAAAGTGAAAGTCAATTAAGTTTCAAGCAAGGCTGGTTCACAACTAACAATTCACGGCCTACTACGAGGAGAAATTAAAAAAAGGCATAGCATACCTAGGGCTTCACGAAAAAAAAATGCAGTACTTCACAATAATTGGTTGATGCCCGTTTTCCACGGTATCCTTGTAAATTAAACTCATTTTTTTTTTAAATACAAGATTTAATAAATCTTTAGGAATAAAACAAAAAAGTAAGAAGAGGAAGAGAGCTGAAACTGACACAGATCGAATGTACTTGAAAAGTCTGTAGTCTGGATATGAAAGACTCATGTGTATTTGTAATTGGAGAGACATCAAATATTTCTTTTGTTTTACTTGTAATTTCCACCAATAGATCGAAAAAGGCAAAAACAAGAGGAAAAGTAGCAAGATGGAAAACAATTGAAGAACAATATTAAAACGAGTCACAACAACGCAGATGATATACTAAAGAAAGCAGAAGACAATGGGAAGAAGAAACCAGAAAGCAGAATTATAACGTCCAAGAAAGCAAACGAAGGAGAAGGAAGGACATAGAAACAAAAGAAGAAATTTGGAAAAAAACCAAAGCGTTAAAACACTAAGGAAGTAGTAAGAGAGAAAAGAAACAGTAGATTAAAGTGGATTACAAAGAGTAGATTGAAACAGAAAAAGAAGAAGGCCAGAAACGAAAAGAAGATCAATGTCTAAGAGAAGGAAAAAGATAAAAGAAATAAAAAATGAGAAACGAAAGCAAAAATGGAAGCAAAATCACCAATGACTTCAAACGGCTTAAAGCTTCGAAAAAATAGAAGGAAGAAAGCGAAAGTGTGATAAATCAAATCGACAGTAGGAAAAATAAAACAAAAAATAATCCGTAAGAACTGTAGAGAGTGATTTGCACAATTAATTGGATTATTAGAAAACAAAGAAAACTCGATGAAGAATGAAGAAAAGATGAAAAAAAAAAGCAAATGGTGGATTGTACAAAAATCAAGACTAACAAAAAAAGAATCTGAAAAAATTGTTGAAATACGAAGAATATGGCGACCAAAAAGAAACAAAAGATAAAGGAAAGAGACAGAAAGCAACAAAAAAAACAAAAGGCGAAGCAAGAAGGAAATAGGAAATAGCTGAAGAAAGCAGAGAGTGCGATATAATTAAATCGTCGAGAGAAGCGTAGAATGTAATGTGAACAATTAATTAATTGGATTGTAAGAATCCAAAGAAAACTCGACGAAGTACGAAGAAAAGATGAACACAAAACGAAAGGTGGATTGTTCGAAAACAAGGAAACAAAAGAAGAAACCAAAAAGGAACTGAAACGACCAACATTAAAATACGAAAAATATTGCGAACAAGAAAAAAACAAAAGAAGGTCGATGTTTCTGCATGAGCAAAAAACAAAAGGTATAGATTATGCTAAAATCAAGATTGTCAAGATAACAAAGAAGAAACAAACAAAACTGAAACTAACAACGTCAAAATACGAAGAATTTATGAATAAATGAAATTCATAACGTCAAAATACGGAGAATATTATGACAAACAAAATAAAAGAAGAAGAAAAAAGACAGAAAGCAAAAAAAAAATGAAAGACAAAATTACGAAGAAAATTCGATGGAATACGAAGAAAAGACAAACAAATAACAAAATCAAGACTAACGAGAAAACAAAAGGAGAAACCAAAAGAGACCGAAACTAATAACGTCAAGGTACGAAGAATATGGCGAACAAGAAAGAAATAAACAACGTTTCTTCAATAGAAACAAAAGGTGTATTGTTCGAAAGCCGAGACCAACAAGGAAACAAAAGAACAAAAAAGAACTGAAACGAACAACGTCAAATACGAAGAATATTGCGAACAAAAAAAAAGAAGATCGACGTTTTTGGACGAACAAAATGCAAAAGGTAGATTGCGCCAAAATCAAGACTGTCAAGAAAACAAAGAAGAAACCAAAAAAGAACTAAAACAAACAACGTCAAAATACGAAGAATATGACGACTAACAAAATAAAGGCCAGAAAGCAAAAAAAAGTTAAAGACGAAAGCAAGAAGGAAAACAAAATTACAATACCCAACTGCAAACAAATTATGAAAGCTTCGAAAGAGGGAAAGAGGGGAAATCAAAAGGGAGAAAGAAAGCAGAAAGTGCGAAATAATTAAATCGCCATCAGAAAAGAAAAAAATAAAAACAAAAGAATAATCCGTAAGGTGTCTAGAACTTATTGTGAACAATTCATTAATTGGATTGTAAAAATCCAAAGAAATCTCGACGATGTACAAAGAAAAGATAAACAAGAAACAAAATCAAGACTAACAAGGAAACAAAAGAACAAACCAAAATAACCAAATAACGTCAACTTACAAAGAATATGGCGAGCAAAAAACAAAAGAAGATCGACATTTCTGCAGCAGAAAGTAGAGGTGAAACGAGAAAACAAACGAAGAAACCAAAACAGAACTGAAACTAACAACGTCGAAATACCAAGAATTGCAAACAAGAGAGAAGCAAACGACGTTTCTTCAGCAGAAACAAAAGGTGGATTGTAGAAAGCAAAGACCAACAAGAAAACAAAACAAGAAACCAAAAAAGAACCGAAACCAACAACGTCCAAAGTACGAAGAATATTACGAACAAAAAATAAAAACAGAAGATCGACGTTTCTGGATGAACAAAAAACAAAAGGAAGATTGTGCTAAAATTAAGATTATCAAGGAAACAAAGAAGAAACCGAAAAAGAACTGAAACCAACAACAGCAAAATATGAAGAATATGATAACAAACAAAATAAAAGAAGAAGAAAAAGAACAGAAAGCAAAGAAAAAATTAAAGACGAAAGCAAGAAGGAAAACAAAATTACAATAACAAACAAATTATGAAAGCTTCGAAAGATGGAGAGGCGGGAAAAGATAAGGAAGAAAGAAAGCATAAAGTGTGAAATAATTAAATCGCCACGAGAGAAAAAAAAAAACAAAAAACAAAAGAATAATCCGTCTAGAACTTATTTATGAACAATTGGATTGTAAGAATCCAAAGAGAAAACTCGACGAGGTACTAAGAAAAGTTGAACAAAAATAAAAATTAAGACTAACGAGAAAACAAAAGAAAAAATAAAAGAGAACTGAAACTAATAACGTCAAAATACGAAGAATATGGCGAACAAAAACAAAACAAAAGAAGATCGCCATTTCTGCAACAGCAACTAAAGGTGGATTGTTCGATAATCAACGTTAACGAGAAAACAAAAGAAGAAACCAAAACAGACCTGAAACTGACAACGTCGAAATATGAAGAATATTGCGAACAAGAAAAGAAAACAAGCAACGTTTCTTCAGGAGAAACGAAAGGTGGATTGATTGTTCGAAGGCCAAGACTAACAAGAAAACAAAAGAAGCGAACGACGTCCAAAGGACAAAGAATATTGCGAAGAAAAAACAAAAGAAGATCGACTTTTTTGAAAGACTGACAAGAAAACAAAAGAAGGAGTCAAGAAAGAACTGAAACTAACAACATCAAAATACGAACTATCAAAAAAAAAGCAAAAACATCGACGTTTCTGCAGCAGAAACAAAAGGTGGATTGTTCGAAAAGTGAGACTACAATAAAACAAAAGAAGAAACAAAAAAAACTGAAACTAACAACGTAGAAATACAAAGAATATGGCGAACAAAAAAAAAACGAAAGGAGATCGACGTTTCTGCAGCGGAATGTAAGAAATCAAATCGCCATCAGAAAACAAAAGAAGAAGTGACTGAAGTTGTTAATTGTAACACGAAACATTACAAAAATTCGACAAAGTACAAAAAAAGGTAAAGAAAAAACAAAATCAACGCTAACGAGGAAACAAAAGAAGAAACCAAAAGAAAACTGAAACTAATGACGTCAAAATACGAAGAATATGGCGAACAAAACAAAAGAAGATTACATTTCTGCAGCAGAAACTAAAGGTGAATTTTTCGAAAATCAAGATTAACGAGAAAATAAAAGAAGAAACCAAAAGAAAACTGAAACTAATGACGTCAAAATTCGAAGAATATGGCGAACAAAAGAAAAGAAGATGACATTTCTGTAGCAGAAACTAAAGGTGAGGTGGATCGTTTGAAAATCAAGATTAACGAGAAAACAAAAAGAAGAAACCAAAACAGAACTGAAACTCACTAGGTCGATATATGAAGAATATTGTGAACAAGAAAAAGCGAAAGGAAATCGACGTTTCTGCAGCGGAATGTAAGAAATCAAATCGCCATCAGAAAACAAAAGAAGAAGTGACTGAAGCTGTTAATTGTAACACGAAACATTAACGCGGCGAAAACAAAAAAAAGAAAATAGAAACAAGCGAAAACTTGATCTGATGTTTAATAGCTTCGCGCTAGAAGTCAATCAGAAATTAAACTGTAAGGGGTGATGTGGGATGTAATCAAATAAAAACAACGAAAGCATGGAATAATTACGAAAATTAACCTACAGAAGAAAGATAAAAAATGGCAGCTGAGGTCACGAAGGTTAATCGTCGAGAAAAGAGATCCGCAGTATTCGCAATAGCTTAGAGTTTGAAGCAGTTTTACGATCGAAAGCAAGAAAGAAGTGCATGAAATAACACTTAAATCAAATGAAATGACAGATTTACTCGTGTTTCACCTAAACCTAAAGTTTCGGCTGCCACCACAATCTTAATGAACTTATCTATGAACCAAAAGTATACGAGCATCTCCACGAACTTGCTTGTAATATGTCACAAAACTCTATATATATATTTTTTTTTCAATTAGAGTTTCTTTGTGTTTATTATGAAAAATAACAAAATGACTGAAGAAAAATGACAGGGTCATGTAAGGTCATAAATTCATATTTTCCTGTATGATTGAATGTGAATTGATAAAGCATTTAATCTAAAGCGAAGAGCTAAAGAAAAATTAACAAGCTCATGTGTCAAACAAAAACTCTGAAATTACGAACAAGTCTGCGAGTATGTGTAAGCGTGTGTAGGGACTTTTGGAGTTCGAAATTAATTCGAATTTCCTGGCTATAAAATTTAAATGAAAGAAATAGATGGTAAGTGCCGATAATATTCTCCTTCTGGGGATTTCGCCCCCCAAAAAAAGTCCCCAAATTTCCAAAAATTAGAACCGAATATTGTATAACCGGCGAAGCGACGGAGCGTAAAGTTTTGGAAATAATTAGTTATCATTTGACATTTATTGTGTTATTTTGAGTATATAAATTATTTATGAACTTTAGCTCATGGCGCCGGAACAGCGCGAAATATTTTCTATAATTTATAAGGCTCATTTACATTAACATATTGCCTGTCCGCCGCCAAGCAATTTGCTATTGTTTACAATATATATCAAATAATGAAATTTTGATATTGCGAGATATCACGCTATTTAGTAAACACTCTTGTATGTTATATATCATAACAACGACCGCCTGGGCTTATTAACATTAGAAACGAAAATGCGCATCTTCGGATTTTTTTTTCCAATCAGTTTTGAGCGCGTTGATTTATAAGTTTCCGCAAACGTGAATTTACATCTTATGAAACCCCATAAATTTTCAACATTTCTTGGGTTTAACTACTTCAATATTTCACTGTGCCGTACCTTTTTACTTAACGTGAATTTTTGTATTTTTTTTTTTAGCTTCATTACCACCCATGTTTAATTCCTCAAAACTAATTTGCTTAAACAACTTCCCTTGGGTAATTGCGAGATACGACTCGAAGGTACTTCACTTCGCTGCTTTAATTATCTCGCAGGTCTTCAGTCCGCCGATAAAGCTGAAATTTATTGCTCTGGGACTTCCAGCCTCGCGCAATCGTGATAACGTGCCGTCAGCTTAGCGCGTTTCGTTTTCGTTTTGTCTTCTCCGTCGCCGTCGCGGAGAAAAAGACGCGAGATCGAAGTGAAAACCGAGCTCGGATGGAGATATCAACGCCGCGTCAGGACACGAACCTCCATTGATGTTGAGTTATTTAGACGATTAGAACGGATTATGAAGTGCACTTTGACCCGGAAAGAAATTTATTGGGCACTAATTTATTTTGGTAAAACCATCTCCTCAATTAAAACGAAGTTATTCGCAAGCGCTGTATTAGTTTTAACCATCCCGGACTTTTTTTCTTCCGTCTCTATTTTTAGATGATGGAAGCGGATCGAACGTGCATTAGTATTCTCGTTATCCGCCCAAAAAGATTTCTAATCTTCATCTAGTTCTATTAGCGTGGCATGTGGGCCTATAAGTATGGCACACGCGATAGGATCAAGAGTGCGAGGGCATACGTCATACCGTGGACAAGTGAATCGCGGAATGCGGTCCGACGACTCACAGTGGCGTGCGCTCCCCCGCATCCGGACTTTGTCTTCCAGTGCTACCGCCGAAAGTGAACCTCTCTTCTATGTGTTACACGGAAAATTACACCTTAAATAGATTCTAGTTTACTGCACGCGATCCAAAAACTTACACACCTTTTAAACATTCTTTCATTTATAGATTCGTGTTTAAGAGTGATTGCGATAAACCACGTTTTAATTAAAATAAATTGAAGTATCTGATTAAGGGGACTATGATCACGTGATCAACTAGTATAAAACGCCCAATAAACGCACGGGTTATCCCTAATTTTTATCATAAAAGGAAAGCACTTAATTATTATTATTTATCACTTGGTGACTTTTTATTTTATTTTTTGCTATCAAATTTGGACGGCATCTCTTACGGCCATATTACACTTGACAATTTTGTTACAAAGTGAGAGAGATAAGCTACCATAGTGAACGTTGATTGGTTGAATTGGCGTTTTAGCTTAAACTGGAAATTAAGTAATTGCACTCCTTGATGTTATTTTAGAGTAAAGCTAAGACATGCCAAGTGTTAAATAATTTTTTTTTTAAATCAGATAAGGAAAACCTTAGGGAAGAAATTGGAATAGGAACGGTGCTTGTTCTACTTTAAACGCCCCACCCAGTATATTTTTCTATCTTTTTCAAATAATACGTCATCCTATTTTTTTTTAACTGTGCTACTTTCTGAACCAAGCTGAAATCTATTAAATAATAATTATTGAAAGTAAATGTAAATCAGCTGTAATGCCTTGTTACTTCATTTGCCGATGCTATTCGCGTAACGATCGTAATAACTACGCTCTTGGTTAATGAGGTTTTATTCCAATTAATGGCGCACTCTCTGCGTTTAACTGTTTATAATCGAGGAGGTTTTCGCTGAATTCGCCTCTTAATTTCATTAAATATCAAGGTGATTCCTTGAAAAGGTGGCTTGCGAAGGTGATGGAGATCATTGCGAAAAAAAAAATGAGAAAACAGATTGCAGGACTCGACTTTAACGATTCAAATCTTTCGGTTTTGAATAAACAGCGATATGTTTATTTTTGGAGAAATTTAAGGATTTATTTGCTTGACCTACGAGTAGAGATCGGAATCACATATTTCGACGTCACACAAGCATAGACGAAAGCAAGTGCCTCTGTGTGACGCATGCAATCTGAAGCAGGTCAACGATTTATATTAGTTTTAAAGCCCTTTTCCAAAAAGTAAACTAAGGACTTATACTTGTATTTAAGTACGTGAAACAGGCGATAGTACTTGTACTTGTATTTAAATACTCAAAGTCCTACCTAAGGTACTTATAACCGTAAGTACATGTAGGTCAGGTCTGCTTGTAACATTCAAGCTGGAGGTACACATTTTTTTGTTATGGTTTATAAAAAATTCTCAAATTTAATTTTAGTTTAACATGAATAATAACAATTAACATACACCCATCCATAACCGGCATAATTTTTTTTTAATTTTCGGCCCGCTAATCACCATCAATAAAAATGCAAATCGCCCGATTGAAATGTAGATGGGAACATTAATACGCCCGCGCAGGTCTTGAAGCGATTTTTTTTCCTTCGCGTTCACATTTAGTCGCCTAAACGTTTGTAGAACAGTTATGATAATGGTCTTCACCTCCGACCTTTCGCGTTTTCGAGTATTTAGGAGTCGATAAAGCAATTTTCCCCGCGAACAGGTGATAATTTTTCGGGCGGCCGTACGCACAAATGACGGATGGTCTTAACGGACCTGAATCTCATTAGCGGGTCAAAGGTGAGGACATTGGCGCCACCTATATTTATCTTTGCTTTGGAAATCGACACCAGCGACTCCCAGGTTATTTCAGGGCGAAAAAAAAAACAAAATATTTACACGGCTAATTAATTTAAATACACATAAAAATGTTTCACATATAAATACATAAAATAAAATAAATTTGACATAGTTTCATAGTTGTCTCCTACAAGTGGTTCAAAAACCGGAGCAACCAATGGGCCATTATCCGAACGTGACTTAATTAAGATAAAATCGTCCGTACAAAAGCCGGGGTATTAACAAATCAGAAACGTAACGTAACGCGCTCGTGTCGTATAAGTTTTTTTTTTGCGCACCTATTGACAGTGATGATGAAACATATTAATTAAAATAATGTGCATGTGCGCAGAAATTGCACGCCTCGATCAATGGAGCCTCATTATTTTCGAATTAAATGCCCCCCCCGCGCAACAAAACGACTTTTTTGTTGTGCCCCGGATTGTATAACGCCTTTATCTTTCGCATCGGATCTGCTCGCGCTAAATAATGAGGTAAATATCACGAAAAATCTGCACCGCCCGCTCTCTTTGTGTCCGTGCGTGTGTGTGTGTGTGTGTGTGTGTTAGCAACGATCACTTTTACTTTTGGGTTCGATTCGTCTGACAAATGGTCGTCACAAAAACTATTTCAAATTGTTAGTGGCAACACTGTTTTAGAGAGATTTATGGAAATTAGAAGAGTTTTGTATTTAAAATTCGCATTGTATATGAAATTGTGTAATATGAATGTCTACATATATAGAATACAATTGGTATATAAAGTAAAATCTTTATACAGGAAAGTAGAATTCTTCGACTAAATGAAATTATTATACAGAATAACAGACCTATACAATAGAATTCTCGTACAGAAGAATAGGTTCTTTTTTGTATAGGCCTGTATACAAAATATACTCTGTATACAAATGATTTTTTGTGCGGGATTTGATTTTATACAACAATTCTATGATATTTATCATAGGAACTCTACTTTGTACAAGAATTGTATTACAAAATAGAATTATTACATGAATCATTCATGTATATAACATAAATCTTGTACAAAATAGAATTTGCATGAAAATAATTTGTATACACAGTAGATTTTGTATACAGATCTATACAAAATCGAATTTTTATAGAGAAGGATAGAATTGTTATACAAAGTTGAATTTCAATACAGGCCTTCACAAAATAGAATAGACATGTTGAAAAAAAATGAAATTACTGCACAGAAAATATTTTGTATACATAGTAGATTTTGTATACAGACTTATACAAAATAGAATTTTTATAGAGGAGGATGCAATTGTTAAACAAAATACAATTTGAATACAGGCGTTCACAAAATAGACAAATAGAATAGAATTGTTGTACAAAATAAAATTACTGCACAAAAGATAATTTGTATACATAGTAGATTTTGTAGACAAAAATATACAAAGCAGAATTCTTATAGAGAAGGATGGAATTGTTATACAAACTAAAACTTTTATATATGTAATATAGAATTTGTATATAGGCCTGCGCAAAATAGAATTCTCATATTGAAGAATAAAACTAGAATTTTTACGAAAATTAATTAAAATTGTGTAACTGGCAATATAGAAAGTGTTAGGAAAGAGTTTATACATGTATTTCGGCCTTATTGGGCCTCATCAGAACTCTGTACCTTAAAAAAATTTGGTTTATTGAAAAACTTACTTGTGTTTTGGGATTTTAGAAATTCAAAAAAGGGGTAAGTTTTTCTAAATTTTTCAATAAACCAAATTTTTTTAAGGTACAGAGTTCTGATGAGGCCTAATAAGGCCGAAATACATGTATAAACTCTTTCCTAACACTTTGTATATTGCCAGTTACACAATTTTAATTAATTTTCATAATTTTCATCTGGCAAGAAAACTTGATTTTAGAATTTTTATATAGAATAGAATATGTATGCATAAAGACTTATATAAATTAGATCTACAGCAAATAGGATTCTTAGAAAGAAGAACATAATTCTTATACAAAATAGAATTGTTATATATATTGCTATACAATTTTGGTATACAAGTTTATTTTTAATATAGAATAGATTTTATATACAAACCTATAGAAAATAGATTTATACAAAATAGAACTTTTATACAAAGAGAATTTTTATGTAAAAGATATATTGTGTGCGTAGATCTATACAAATAGATCTTCCAAACATAAAAGTAGATTTCTTATCAAAAATAGAATTTGTATACAATTCTATACAAAGTAGGCTCATACAAAATAGAATCCTCACACAAAAGAATCAAATTTTTATACAAAATACAAAATAGCATTGTTACACAAAATAAAATTGTTATATATTTTTTTTAAATATACAGTATATTTTATATGCAGACCTATAAAAATAAATTTATACAAAATATAATTCTCAAATAATTTTTATACAAACAAACAAAATAGATTGGTACAAAATTAAATTCTTACACAGAAGAATAAAATTTCATACAAAGTAGAATTTTGTAAACACCTAAATAGATTAACTGTAGAATTCGTGCAGGGAGGAAGATTTGATTTGATTTGATATATTACGCTCCTGGCATTTTAAATAAAATACGTTTCAATTGATGTTTAAATTTCACAGGATTTATAAAACATTAATTAAAGGCACATCTATTAAAGGAGGCACAACATCTAACCTTAGGGCAGTTCTTACCATGTAAAGTTCTGTGATGAGACACAGTAAGTAGTGGTGGATTACGCACAAAGCATTGAGGAACGTGATGTGAAATAGATCAGACAATTCTATACAATTAGAGAAACCACCAATAAGAACCTAGAGAACTTTAATGACTGATTTAAATCATTAACATATATCAAAAACAAAGGTGGACCAATATGAGATCCTTGGGGTATACCAGAAGAAGATCCAAATGATGTGGACTGATAACCGTTGATATTTACTATGTAAGTGTGATTAATAAAATAAATTGTAACCATGTGAGAAGAGGGTCCCCAATGCCAAGCATCTTTAATTTAGCTGTGAGTCTCATATGATTAATGCTATCAAAAGCTTTGCTGAGGTCGGTGTAGACGGCATCCACCATGAAAGAGAATTATTATACAAAATATAATTTTTATTTAAAATAGAATTGGTATACGAACATACAGGTTAAAGAAAAAAAATTGAATTTACGTAACATAATGCAATTCTTATACAAAATAGAATTTGTATACAATCATATACAAAGTAGGCTCATACAAAATGTAATCCTCATACGAAATAGAATCCTCGTACACAAGAATGAAATTTTTATATAAAATTTTTACACAGAATAAAATATGTTTAGACATTTACATAAATTAAATGTATGCAAAATAGCATTCGCGGAAGGAAAAAGAGAATTGTTATATAAAATAGAATTTTTATAGAAGATAGAATTGTGTGACAGTTCTAGCAGGATTGACTGTAATCCTGCTAGAATTGCAATCCTCCTTAAATTCGCAGTCGCGATCAGAAGCCATTTTAAGCCAGAATTTGTATATAATCCTTTACAAAGTAGGCCCATACAAAATAGAATCCTCATACACAAGAATGAAATTTTTATACAAAATAGACATTTCTATAAAATAAAAGAATAAAATTCTTGCATTAAATAGAATCGTTAAATGATATAGAATGCTTATAGAGAACAGAATTGTTTTTATAAAACATTTTTTTTATATAAAACGGAGTAAGATTATTTTAATAAGAAGACCACTTAAGGAAAATGAAGAAATATAAAAGGAGATCGCCATAAACCTAATTCCTGTAAAATAGAAACAGGAAACAGAAGAACGGAGAACGAAAGAAAGAAGGAAGAAATATTAGAAAAAAAACACGAACAAGTGTAGAAGAGATTTATGAGGGAATGAAGGAAGTAAGCCGAACGAAGGACCATCGCTGACTTTAGAAAAATTTAAAATCGTGATAAAAAAATTAAAAGACGAAATGAAAGCAAAATTAATAAAATATTAAGGCGACAAAATAAATAAATAAAGAAGAAGACTATTCTTACTGTTTTGGTAGATATTTCTTCTCCAGATATAACAAAACGCTTTCTTCAACTCCGAAGTTTGATAAAGCGATCTTCTCTGCGCGTTGTTTTTCTTTTAGCACCTTGTCCCGTCTTCTTTTGAAACTACCAGTGTTTCTGAACCGTGCTGCGGTCCTCTGGAGCACAGATTTGTTGGTATTTACAATTACAGCAACTTTTCTCTGAAAAGACTATTAAAAAAAAAAGTTTATTTGGTGGTCTCTTCATTTTGTCCAGGAGTGTGCTTTATGTACAACAAGTTTGAGATTCCATGACTTTCAACGTATCTAGATAAAGAGTTCATTATTGTGATGTCAGAATTTTCCGCTCAGTATTTCTCGATCGCTTTTGTTTTGCTTTAGTCATTCTATTAATTAAATGTCATAGAAAAGTCGTCAGTATTCTTTTGTTTTCAATTATCTCATCCTTTTCATTTCCATGTTAATCGCTTCAATTATCGTTTGTTTCTGATTGTTTTTCTTTTATATTTCATTGGCGGTGTTATGGTTTTTCTTCTGTGCTGTTTTTGTTTTTGAGACAATCCACTGAAGAACCGTCGGATTTCTTTTCTTTTGTTTTCTTTTAGCATTTCTTTGCTATCTATTTGAATCATCCTTGGTTTCTTACATAATTTTTCACGTTTCATTTGCGACTTCTTTTGTTTCAGTCTTTTGATTTAACACCACCAGAGTATCGTGAAGTTTGTTTTCGTTCGTTTTATTTCTCGCGCTTCGTCGTCGTTACTCTTTTAATTACATCCCGATGAATAATCGTCGATTTTTTTTTGTTTTTCATTTATCTTATCTTTTGTTTCTGATTGTCTGATGTTTTTTTGATATTTCGTTTGCGCTGTTGCGGTTTTCTTCTGTCATTTTTTTCTTCGGGCAATTCACAGAGGGAGTGTCGGATTTGTTTTTGCATTTCTTTGTTATTAATCAAGTCGTCTTTGACTTCTCATTTTAAATAATTTTTCATATTTTATCTGTAGCTTGCGTTCTTGTGTTTCAATCTTTTAATTTCAGTCTTTTGTTTTTGTTCAATATTTCAATTTTTTTATCGCATTTCGTTACTATTTATTTAACTTTTTTTATTTTACTTTCTTTTGCATCAAGTCACTCGTTTTAAGTACATACATCCCGATGAAGAATCGTCGATTTTCTTTTGTTTTTCACTTATCCTATTCTTCGCATTTCTATATTAATCGTTTCGATTTCTTTTGTTTCTTATTGTCTGTTTTTTTTTGTATATTTCGTTGGCGATGTTGTCTTTTTCCTGTTATGCCAGTTTCGTTTCTTTTTTTTAATTATTTTGCGGTCGTCTTTTTCAGTTTTTTTGATTTTTGAACACCGCCAGAGAACTTTTGTTTTCGTTCATTTTATTGCTCGCATTTCATCATCGTTGCTCTTTTAATTACATTCCGGTGAATAATTGTTGATTTTCTTTTGTTTTTCATTTATCTTACTCTTCGCATTTTCATGTTATTTGTTTCAGTTATCTTTTGTTTTTGATGGTTCAATTTTTTTTTTTTTTTGATATTTCGTTGTGGTTATTCTTCTGCCAATGTTTTTTTATTTTCGGACAATTCACCGAGGGAGTGTCGGATTTCTTTTGTCTTTTTGTCATCCTTTGCATTTCTTTGTTATTTACTGGAGTCGGTTTCTCATTGTAAATAATTTTTCATACTTTATCTAATTCTTTTGTTTCAGTCTTTTAATTTTTCGAGTTTCTTTTGTTTTTGTTCAATTTTTTATCGCATTTCGTTACTGTTCGTTTTACTTTTTATTACGTCTTTCATTTGCGTTTTAAGTACCTACATCCCTTTGAAGAATCGTCGATTTTCTTTTGTTTTTCACTTATCCTATTCATCGCATTTCCATATTATTCTTTTGTTTGTGATTGTCTGATTTTTTTTATACATTTCGTTGGCGAGTTGTGTTTTTCCTGTTATGTTAGTTTCATTTCTTTCTTTATTATTATTTTGCTTTGATTTTTGAATGCCGCCAAAGAACTATCAAGTTTTTTTGTTTTTGTTCATTTTTTTATATATATTTTCGAGTTACAAATTATTTAGTTTTCTTTTTACAATAAAAAAATACTTAATATTTTGCTATAACTTCTGCGTAAAGTTAAACATAACTCTAAAATCGAGCCCTAATAAAGTGTTACAGTTAGCACTGGGACGTGCTGTGGTAAAGTTTGATTGGTGCTCTGAAGGTTAGTCCAGTGACTCTCAAACAAGCAAATTTTTGAGGAACAAAAAAGGTAGAAGTTTGGATTATAAAGGATGCCAGATGAAAGAAATCGAAAAATTATGGAATCTGGGGGTATGCTGAGGACCAAGAAGAAAGAGAGGAATGTTGAGGCAAAGATGATATGAAAAGTACTAAATAATTTACAAGAGAAGGGTACAGAGAGGGTTTTCTCCCTTTACCAAGTTTGTAATCGAACTGAGCATGCCTTTCCATTATATTTAGAAAATTTGGAACTCATTCATAAAAGAAATAAATTTCAAAAATAAGAGAAGGCCTGAAAAGTTGAAAAAAGAGACTTTTGAAATAGTTTCATGGTCACTTTCTAGATCAATAATCTCATTCGGATCAGCTCCAGTTTCTTTTTTTATTAGGTTTCCGACCTTTGATATTATTAAAAGCGATTCTAACAAATTAGAATCTGTCATCCTGGATACACTCTTTTCTTCTAAATGTCAACATTACGTCACGGATGTCGATTTAATTATCGTCTGACGTAACACGACCGACTAATTTTTCGTTCTATATTCAAAAATTTTCCCAAATCGCCGACCACACCGATGACTAACGCGGCGCATTTCCATACGCACACACAAAGCAAACGCCACTTGATTATGCTGTTAAATATTTACTAAATTTCAGATTTCTACGGCCGTAAATCAACATTAAAGGACAGCCATTGTGGCCGTTATAATAGAAACGACACACGAGTTATGGAATGTATTTTCCTTAATAGATGAGTACAATCAAAAAATTAGCATAAATATTCGTGTAAATGCAAATGTCCCCCATAAATTGATAGATCTCATTGTAAATCTTGTCGATCGGCCAATCACAATGTTCGCATTAATTTCTAACTCACACCTCTGGAATACTGCATCTTAAAGTGGATTCTGATGGGCATAAAGAAACAGAACTCACATCTACACTGTTTATTATCATTGGAAAATTAAAGTGGCAAACAAAGACAGAATGAGAAGTTAGAAAAAAATTGGGGTACGTTTTTTGATCACTTTTAAAGTAAAAGTGGGATGATCACAAAACAGAAACGTCAATGCTTTATTTATAGGCATTTCTTTTTCGATAATATAAATCAACCAGCCGGATCGATCGCGCGTGAGGGGGGGGGACTCTAGCATGATTTCGGGAGTTCAAAGGTTGCGCTTGCCATTAAAATGCATACTTTCACGACCCCCCTCTGCAGTGGCAGCAGAAACGTTGTATAACAGTAGGGAACTCTTCGCCTATTGAGACATCAACTTGTTTATAATACTGCTGATATTTTACTGACAAGGCTTACGTTTTTCTTATTTTATTTTATTATTTTTTTCGGCGTCATGCGTGTTCACCTTTGTCACGACGACGTTTCTTAATTCAATTAATATTTTGTTTATGAAATGAACGTGTATGCTGTGAAATAATATCCGTTAATGCCAATTAGTTTCCTGAAAATTTTAAAACGCATAGGTATATGTGAGTGCCCCGAAATAATTACGAAATATTTCGTAGTGGGCCCCCGTGAACATCTGCGATCTGTTAAACAAATGAAGCTGCGGAGAAGGGCAAAACCGGAAGTGACGGTAGCGCACACGTGCTTCTCTCGCAAACTATTTCATACCTGTCATCTACCGCTAGACCTACCCACTTATCCACCCTACTCTGACTCATATTCCTCTCTTCCATTAAAGATGCACTTACCCATCTTTAGGCATTGATTACGACGGCTATTTATAAATTCATCGCTGGAAGCAGGACCGTACTTAGGATTAGTTGTGTATTTATACTTTTGTCTTTAACTACTACTAACTAAGAAATAAAATCGAACACTACAATTATTATTATTATTTACTGGTTCAATACGTATAGTTAGTTACTTAGAGTAGTTTATTGTTCGAACTTGAACTTCCTGATCTCTGAAACGAACGAGTTCCCCAAGGGAAATAATTGGGCTCTTCGTTCTGCGAAAGGCCGCTCGTTACTTCTTCAAATCAAATGCGGGAAAGTGTATGAGTTATACTCATTGGAGTTACACGAATCGAGTGTTGCGCTTAAACAAAAATTAAACAGATCTGATACTTGCACGATTACGATTGTGGGTTGTGCCAGTTAAAAATAAGTAACCATTTAATCTGTCAAGTTTGTTATTCTTAAACCAGCATGTTTTTATTTTGCCTTAAGAGTAATATATCATTTGAATAAACTGAAGGTGTCTGCCACATTTGTACGCTGAACTTGTCACAGGAAATCATGGCTCCGGTTATTTTTACATTTGGCATGGAACAGGTGGTCTCGTTTCCGTATAGAGGCCTCGATGTGTACGTTTGAGGCGGGGGGCAAAAAAAAATCAGGAAATAATTTAATGCGTCGTAAATAAAAATTTGAAATGTGTGGCAGGTATAGATCAAAACTGCCAGGGCTTATATACAAAAATACGAGGGTAAAGCTGATTTATCGAGAAAATCTAGTAGGCCGTGCAAAGCAAAACATACAGTGTTATTTAGAGCAACTCTTTATCTATCATTTGAAGTTTAGTTCGTTAGAATCTAATTACTAATTTCTTAAAGTGATATTACAAGTAAAAAAATGGAATTAACCAGAGAGCATTTTCGAATCATGATTTATTATGACTTTAAAAGAGGTTTAAGTGCTCAACGGAGCAAAAAGAGTTTAGATTCTGCTTTTAGTGAACAAGCGCCTTCCTTGGCTACAATTTACCGGTGGTATAAGAAATTTGAACGCGAAAGGAATTCTGTTCAGCATCAAAAAGGAACAGGGCGTTCTTCTACGTGTGTTAGCGACAAAAACATTGCTGCTATTAAAAAATTAATTGAAGAGGACAATAAAGCCACTTACGCATCAACTCAAGATTGGATCCTCAGCTGTTAGAACAATCATACACGATCACCTGCATTTAAAGAATGTGAGCTTTTGAATAGTGGAAAGAAAGAATGGTCAAGTGTATCATTGCTGAAGGGAATTACTTCGATGATATTTAAAATGAAATCCTAGAAAATATTATCCGTGCTTTTTTTTATTTTATTCTCAATAACTTCAGCTTAACCCTCGTATTGCTGGAAAAACTAGTTAATGCTGCACCCCCAAGAAAAGGTGGTAATAATACTGGTCTTCCAAGCACGTGGTTTTTAATTAATTTATTTAATTATATTTAATATTTTTATTTAATTTTCAATATGAAAATCAAATCTAAGGTGATATAGAAACGTACAGGGTGGATCTCTTATAGCCATCTCTATAGCTATAAGAGATACAAAAAACTCTTTTTTAGAGATAAAATCTAAAATGTAAACAAAAATTGTTTTGTTTTTGAGTTAAAGGCAAAAATTGCCATTTTCGACTTTCGTCTATCGCGCATATCTCGTTTATTTTCACACATATTAAAAAACATTGTTTTGACACTTTTGGAATACATTTCAGTGGTGTAGTCAGTTTTTCGATATTTAGTTAAATTTTCGAGTTATAACATAAAGTATATTTTTTTAATGGAAATCATAGTGTGTAATGTCAGCATTAATTAGAGAATTTTTCTCCGTTTTCAAAAATAATCAAGTTTTGTTTACACTATTGACTTTATCTCTAAAAAAGAGAGCGCCACTAGTTTTTTTTTAATCTCTTATTGCTACAGATATGCCTATAAGTGACTTCGAAATTGATTCACTCTGTACATATACTTATAAGAAGAAGAAATTCAAAATTACCCAAGTAACATACAAAAACCTTGCTAAAAACTTGATTAATTCTACATCTTCAAAATAAAAAGCCCCCCCCCCCTCAAGTTTAGTGTCTAATTATTGTTTGGTACTCTATAATAACAGCGATTTTCTAATAATTTTTTATGTCACTGTAATTTGAAGACCAAAACTAAAAATCCTTAAAGGAATTAATTTTTTTTATCATTTAGAATCAAATTAATGTAACTAACTTACACAGGGAAATCAGGAATGACAAAACGTATTTCCTTTTTTTTTGTTAAAAAATGGCAATCAATAACGAAATTAATTTTCTTTTTTGTATTCGCGTCTGAACAAACTAGACACAATTCATTTTTTTATTTAATTAAGTCTGCCTAAACTCAGGGCTACTTTCTCTCTGTTTCTATTTTATTGTCGTCATAAAAAACAAATGACAATCGACAATCGTCATTAGTTTCAACTTATTTTGTTTTCAATTATTCGATTTAAGTTTGCCTTAGCGAATGGGTGCTTCAATTTTTTTTGGTCGAATATTTTTATTTGGCTTAAGTTCGACTTAACACACGTCAATATTTTTATTCGAATAAAATTATTTATTCGATAAAGAAATAAATGCCAATCGACACTCATTTTTTCAATTTCAATTCTTCTTCGTTTTTTATTGTTTGAATAAAAATAAGTGACAAGCGTAGTCATTTTTTATTTGTATTTGCTCAATTGTTTACTTGTTTGATTTGAGCTTGGCTTATTACTTGTATTAATCCATGGCCATTCAATTGTTTCTTGTATTATTCGAATAGAAACAAATGACAATCGACAGTCTTTGCTTTAGCTCCTTTTCTTCTTTGTCCGAATAAAATTATTTGTTCCGATAAAAGAGACAAATGACAATCAACATTTTTTATTTGCTTAACTCAATTGTTTTTTTATTTGATTTAAGTTTGATTTAAACCATGGCCACTTCAGTTGTTCTTTTTTTTATTGATCGAATGAAAACAAATGACAATCGACAGTCGGTTTTTATTCGCTTGGCTCATCTTTTGACTTAAATTTGACTTAGCACATGGCAATTTTTTTTTTGTTGGAGTAAATTTATTTATTCTGAAGAAAAAAAAACAAATGTCAATCGACACTAAGTTTTTTCAATTATAATTCTTCGTTTTTTATTGCTCGAATAAAAACAAATGACAATCGCAGTCATTTTTTACTTACATTAAACTTGGCTTATTACATACTTGTATTAATCCACGGCAACTTCAATTGTTTCTTGTATTATTCGAAGAAAAACAAATGACAATCGACAATTATTTTTTATTTGTTTTTTAGTTCACGGTTTTCTTAATTGATATAAGTTTGACTTAACGCATGGTTAATTCAATTCTTCTCCTCTTTTGTTTTTCGTCGTTATTCGAATAATTTTTTTTTCTGATTAAAAAGCAAATGACAATCGACAGTCACCTTTTATTTGTATTAACTCAATTGTTTTGTATTTGATCTAAGTTTAGTTTAACCCATGGTTACTTCAATAATTGTTCTTCTTTTTTTTATTGATCGAATGAAAACAAATGTCAAGCTACAGTCATTTTTTCAGTATCAATTCTTCTTCGTTTTTTATTGTTCGAATAAAAACAAATGACAATCGCAATCATTTTTTTATTTGCATTTGCTCACTTGTTTATTTATTATATTTAAACTTGGGTTATTATTTGTAATAATCAATGTCAACTTCAATTGTGTCTTGAATTAAAAACAAAAACAAATGACAATCGCCTACAACTATGCTTTAGCTGAATTGTTTTTTTATTTGATTTAAGTTTGCTTCTACCCATGGCCACTTCAATTGTTCTATTTTTTTATTGATCGAATGAAAACAAATGATAATCGACAGTAATTTTTAATTTGCTTACTTCATCTTTTTTTTATTTGACTCAAGGTTGACTTAACACATGGCAATTTTTTTTTGTTCGAAGAAAATTATTTTGATAAAAAAAACGAATGTCAATCGACGCTCATTTTTTCAATTTCAATTCTTCTTCGTCTTTTATTGTAAAAAAAAAGTAAAAACAAATGACAATCGCAATCGTTTTCCATTTGCATTTGCTCAATTATTTATTTGATTTGGGCTTGGCTTATTATTTGTATTAATCCATGGCCACTTCAATTGTTTCTTGTATTATTCGAATAAAAACAAATGACAATCGACAATCATTTTTTATTTGCTTTAGCTCACGGTTTGCTTATTTGATCTAAGTTTGACTTGTCGCGCGGTTATTTCAATTTTTCTCCTCGTTTCTTCTTTGTTCCAATAAAATTATTTGTTTTAATAACAAAACAAATGACAATCGTCAGTCATTTATTATTTGCTTTCGCTCAATTGTTTTTCATTTGATTTAAGTTTGTTTTGACCCATGATCATGTTTTTTTCTTATTGATCGAATGAAACCAAATGACAATCGACAATCATTTGTTACTCGCTTTAGCTCAATTGTCTTTTATTTAGTAATAATAATAATAATAGTAATAATTCGTTGACTAAGATTTGGATGACCGTAGATGAAACCTAAGGTCATCCGCTGTCTGATGATAGCTTTATAAAAATCATCAACTTATGTTCCATTCAGTTTTCAAACGTATTTGCCTTTTACGTGGAATTATTTAGGTCGGTTTCACTGTTGCCAAAATTTCTTCTAATTCTCAAGATGTATTTAAAAGTCCATAAAGAGATATTAAAAAGAAAACATTTGTTTTATTATAATACTAATTTATTTTGCGATAATAATAACAATTAATAGAATATGTGGTTATCTAGTCACAGATTATGGGAAGATTGTTTAAAAAATACAATCAGTAAATTACTCAGGACGTGAGGATCACATTTATAACATATCGATTTCTTTCGAAAATGTAACACGCTTCATTTTACCTGCAATCCATCGCTGAGAAATATTATTATTTTAATTAATGGACTAGACGTTCTGGTGAACATAACCGCCGGTGTCGTACCATGGTTTTAGCAACGATTTTTGATCAACTATGTCTCGAAAACCAAAAGACTTAAATGGTTTTTGTATTTTTCTTATAATCTATGACGTGGATTCTTTTAGTAGTTTGATTTTGTCGGGTGTTATTACAAGTCACCTGTATATAAAATGTATCTGCAAACAAAATTTTGAGAAACTATTTTTAGAACTTACTCTTACGTTTGATTTACGATTAAGAACTCGAATTTGAGCATTCCATTCGATTCATTTGATACGAGTACTTGCGCCTACCTACCGTTCATTCTATTACGCGCCGTTTCTTTCAGATCCATATTTCTAGTTTATGAATAGGATTAAATTTACATAAGTTCATGGCTACGCCATAGAGCCTGTGTTGATTGAATGTGAAAAAATAATTTACGCCGCATTATTATGTAAATAAACTTTTCTAAATGCGTCGCCGCGTTGCTCTTCGAAATTCTTTCGGCTATTTTCTATTAACTTATAGTTTCTTGTAAGTTATTAAAAAAAAAAGAAAACAATCGAAAGGCAGAGGTGTGAGTTTACTTAAAAAAATAAATAAATTCACAGGCGTGAAAGTCATCGCTTACAGAAAACAAAGAAAAATAAAAAAAAGGAAGAAGTTAAGTATTTACGCAATTATACATCACCTTCTAGAATTACAAGTTATATTTAATGCATTTCGACATGGTATTCACAGAAATCAGAGATTGTCGCCATAAAGTATTCCGTTTAATTTAATACCTTTTAGAAGCCATTGTACTGTCATCGTTTTTTTCCACGCCGTTTAAATAAAAAGGAACGTAAAAAGCGTCGGGATACACTGCTAAATATAGCTTTCAACGAAGTGACAGGCCCGCTTTATGTAACTCAATACCGGCCGGCTCCGCGCTAACAGAGTATAATAAAAGGGATTAAAAATCCGTAATTTTCTGAGCGTATAATTTAATTAAGTATAAATTAGCTTTATTTACGATCATTTTACATATAAGCGCCAGTTTATTAAAATTTATCGCCGCTTTTTTCTTCATTCATTAGACCGTAATTATCTACGGTATACCATCTAAATTTTTAACGGTAGAACGTAATAATAGCGTGGAAGTTATGAAACATAGGTTTACATGTACAAATTAATTAAGGAAGGTCATCTATGCCGGGCTCACCTTTTCGTGTAATATATTAGACGACGGCGATAAGATATTCGATACTTTGTTAGGTTTGTTTGGTAATCTCTTGACTTACTGAAATGCGTTTCAGGAAATAACTTCGACGATGAATCGCTAATTATTTATAGCTAAGATTTTATTAATTAATACATTACACATACAGTGATTTTGTACAGAAATAAATTGGCGCCCAACGTGGGGCAAAATAATAAATTAATTGGAATCAACCTCGTAGCCATACAAAAAAAATTGACCCCCAACTAAATACCACGCTTTTATTGATTAATTTCAAATTTGAATTCATATTTTTGATTGAAACAGAGTACGGTCCATTAATAATAACAACAATTTATCGCAATTAATAACGCAAGAGAATAAAAATTAATCTCAAAGCTGGCCAGTCAAAGGCCCCCGTACAAATCTATAATTAACATTCAAGACATTGATTTCTTCATATGTATCACACACACACACACATACACACACACGCCAAGATCATGATCCGAGCTGAATTTAATCAAATTGGTATCACGACGGAGAATAAAAACTCGCTTGCGTAATGAATTAAATTGCAACATCACTCGCCTTAATCGATGAATTTCATCTGAGTTACACCTGCGATAACCGGTAAGTATATTAATATTGTTAGGAGACTCTCCGTGTATAAGCCGAATTAACATAAACATGCGAGGTGGATGGAGTCCGGAAATTTTTATCTGATTTTTCCATTGTGTCGTAACACTTTTGTTGTTTGAGAGTTTCACGTTGAATCGCCGAACTAATTACGGCCCGACAAAAACTATAACAGAAAAATCGCTACTTTTGTATCTAGGCATGTGTGGTGTGCATTGTAGGCTACGTAATTCAACACACCGCATGGCCTTAGAATAAATAACATAAAGGCAAGAGCAAAAAACAATAGCGCGCGCGTTAAATATCAATTTTTAATTAATGTCAATGGATGAAAAACAAATACTCTTGGCATGACGTAATTCCCAAAGAACTGAACTGTTTTGTTGAATTGAGTAAAAATCGTCCTCAATTCGTACCTTTTCGCGAACTGACCACCCGAACAATTTGTGAAATCAACCCAATAAAAAAAAGAAACCCGCAGATGCGAACAACTCGAAACAAAACGGGAGTTTTCGGGACTCCGAATTGGATGGTGCGATGCTATCGTGTTTATTTGCGTCGTCAAAAACTTGGTCCCAAATTCAGATTTTGGAAACGGACGATGCTATTCGAATGCTAATGCGGTGCGTATGCATTTGTAGTGCCGCACAGAACGACGTGTCTTTAACCTCTGTCCGTGATTATGTATGTAGATGCGTTCACCTGCCACAGGGGGGACAGGTCGGGTCAGGATCCCGCGCGTGTGGGCGCCACAATGGGCAATCACTCACCATCTCCCCACAATGCACCACATAACCTATATCTTACGTCTCTGGTGCTGTCCCCGTCTTTAACCCCTTGTACAATGTGACCTCTTCGTTGTATTACACCCGGGTTTCATTCATTCGTTCGCTAAGTGCTACGATGACAATTACTTCAAACGTATGGCGATCCGTGTCATAGTTTAGGAAAAAAATCAAAATTCCAGATAACAAGGAAATTCTCCTATCAGATATCCTTTCATCTTCATTGGATCATTCATTCGCTCAATAAGTACTACTTCAAACGTATGGCGATCCTTGTCATAGATCTACTAAAAAGCTCCTTTTTGATAAATAAGAAGCTAGAGTTCTAAGGTAGTTTAGGAAAGAAATCAGAATTCTAGATAACAAAGAAATTCTCCTTCTGGATATCCTTTCTACCTTTCATCTTCTTTGGATCATTCATTCGTTCAATAAGTACTGCGGCGACAGTTACTTCGAACGTATGACGATCCTTGTCATAGATCTACTAAAAAGCTCCTTTTTGATAAATAAGAAGCAAGAGTTCTAAGGCAGTTTAGGAAAAAAAATCAGAATTCTAGATAACAAGGAAATTCTCCTTTCGGATATCCTTTCTACCTTTCATCTTCATTGGATCATTCATTCGTTCATAATAAGTACTGCGGCGACAATTACTTCAAACGTATGGCGATCCTTGTCATAGATCTACTAAAAAGCTCCTTTTTGATAAATAAGAAGCTAGAGTTCTAAGGTAGTTTAGGAAAGAAATCAGAATTCTAGATAACAAAGAAATTCTCCTTCTGGATATCCTTTCTACCTTTCATCTTCTTTGGATCATTCATTCGTTTAATAAGTACTGCGGGGACAGTTACTTCAAACGTATGGCGATCCTTGTCATAGATCTACTAAAAAGCTCCTTTTTGATAAATAAGAAGCTAGAGTTCTAAGGTAGTTTAGGAAAGAAATCAGAATTCTAGATAACAAAGAAATTCTCCTTCTGGATATCCTTTCTACCTTTCATCTTCATTGGATCATTCATTCGTTCATAATAAGTACTGCGGCGACAATTACTTCAAACGTATGGCGATCCTTGTCATAGATCTACTAAAAAGCTCCTTTTTGATAAATAAGAAGCTAGAGTTCTAAGGTAGTTTAGGAAAGAAATCAGAATTCTAGATAACAAAGAAATTCTCCTTCTGGATATCCTTTCTACCTTTCATCTTCATTGGATCATTCATTCGTTCATAGTAAGTACTGCGGCGACAGTTACTTCAAACGTATGGCGATCCTTGTCATAGATCTACTAAAAAACTCCTTTTTGATAAATAAGAAGCAAGAGTTCTAAGGTACTTTAGAACAAAAATCATAATTCCAGATAACAAGGAAACTTTCCTTTCGAATATCCTTTCTATCTTTCATCTTCAAGAATGAAGGAACAGGGTCGACGTTGACGCCCATAAAGACCAACAAAATTGATGACGATATACGAGGAAAAACTGAGACGTCTTTCAAAAGCGAGGCTTGACTCACCACTTCATAAGAATTTATAACTTCTTCAAGCTAAAAGTTGTTAATTTATTATTTAAAGCTAAAGCAGTGATACAGACTTTTATATTTTTAATATATATATAACATCTTCAAGATCCCCACACTGAAATAGCTATACGGAGGATGCCTCGGGGGCGTCATTGCAATCCAGCTGCCTTGCAGCCAAATTTTGCATCTTCAAGCTCATTGTGTTTAAAACTTCTATTTCGGGTGGGAAGTTATAAAAACATTTCTGCTCTTAAAGCTTCAAGACATCTAAGCTTTTACGATTTTCAGTTTTTTTTAAATATATATAACTTCTTCAAGCCAAATTATGGTTCAAATCTTCTCTTAAGTGAGAAGTATTGTAGGCACTCACGTTCACAAATCTTGAAGATGGTCAGGGTTTTAAATGCTGATTTTATGAGTTTCTCAAGCCAGAAAGTTGCTAATTTATTACTTAAAGCCTTTAATTCAAGTAAGCAGTAATACAGACGTTTATGTTTTTAGGCTTCAAGGTGATGATCTCAAGATTTATAACGTCTTCAAGCCAAATCTTTTCCAATTCTATTTAGAACTTTTTTGTTTTTCAAGCTTCAAGATTACGACCATTACCAGTTTTTATAAATATTCGTATAACTTCTTTAAGCGAAAAAGAATATTCTAAGCTTTCCTCTTGAGTGAGAAGTAATGGGGACATTGACTTTTTGAAATCTTGAAGATGATTAGAGTCCTCCGATATTTTAAAGTATTTATAACTCCTTCAAGTCAAAAATGGCTAATTTATTATTTAAAGCCTTTAATTCAAGTAAGCAGTAATACAGACGTTTATGTTTTTAGGCTTCAAGGTGATGATCTCAAGATTTATAACGTCTTCAAGCCAAATGTATTCTATTTCAAACTTTTATTTCGAAAAGCATTTCTGTTTTTCAAGCTTCAAGTTGGTTAAGCCTCTCACCATTACGACTTTCAGTTTTTATAAATATTTATATAATTTCTTTAAGCGAAATTAATATTCTTCTAAGCTTTCCTCTTAAGTGAGAAGTAATATGGGCATAGAGTTTTTGAAATCTCGAAGATGATTAGAGTTTAAATGCTTAATCCTCCGAGATTTTATAAGTATTTACAACTTCTTCAAGCCAAAAATGGCTAATTTATTATTTAAAGCCTTTAATTCAAGTAAACAGTGATTCAAACATTCATGTTTTTAAAGCTTGGAGGTAGTGAAAACTCAAGATTCTGTAATTATGTATAACACGCTTTCAAGCTAAGTTTTCAAGATTCTGTGATTATTTATAACACTTTCAAGCTAAAACTTTTCCAAGTGATAGAGCATTTCTGTCCTTCAAGCTTCAAGCTTTCTATAAATATTTATATCATCTTCAAGAAAATTTGTTATTCAAAGCCCTCTCTTGAGTGAGAATTAATGTAGGTACTTAAGTTCTGAATTCTTGAAGGTGGTCAAACGATTATGGCTTCAAGATTTTATATATACTGGTGACTTCTTCAAGCCAAAAAAATGGTTCATTTATTATTTAAAACCTTTAATTCAAGTAAGAAGCTTAATTATGGCGAAAACTTAAGATTCTGTAAGTATTTACAACATCTTCAAGCCAAATCTTTTCCAATTCGATTTGAAACTTTAAAATCTAATGGAAAGTAATAAAAACACTTATGTTAAAGCTTGAAGATGTTTAAGCCTCTCACCTTTATGACTTTCAGTTTTTCCAAATCTGTGAAGCGAAATTATTCTAAGCTTTTCTCTTATGCGAGAATAAGGCTTTACGTTCGTAAATCTTGAAAATATTCAGGGTTTAAATGCATAAGGCTTCAATATTTTATAGATGTTTATGACTTCTTCAAGCCAAAACGTTGCCAATTAATTATTTAAAGCTTTTAATTCAAGTAAGCCGTGATACAGACATGATTTTAAAGCTTGAAGGTGATGGAAACTCAAGATTTTGTAACTGTAACACCTTCAAGCTAATTTTTTTCCAATTCTATTTAAAAGGTTTATTTCGAGTGAAAAGTAATTAAGACTTTTCTGTTATTAAAAGCTTCGTGCTTTTTATAAATATTTATAACTTCTTCAAGACAAATTATTATTCAAAGCTTTTCTCTTAAGTGAGAATTAATGTAGGCACTTACGTTCTGAAATCTTCAAGATTTTATAAGTATTTATGACTTCTTCAAGCCAATAAATTGCTCATTTATGATTTCAAGTCTAATTGAAGAAGACGTTAATGTTTTAAAGCTCGAAGGTAGTGAAAAAAAAAATATATATATGTAACATATAACACATTCAAGCTAAAATTCTTCCAGTTCTATTTAAAAACTTTTATTTCAAGCTAAGCTATTATTCAAAGTTTTTCTCTTATGCGAGAAGTAATTTAAGTATTACGTTCTTAAATCTTGAAGATAGTCAGGGTTTAAAGCCAAGTATTACGTTCTTAAATCTTGAAGATAGTCAGGGTTTAAAGCCTTGTAGCTTCAAGATTTTATAAGTATTTATGACTTCCTCAATCCAAAAAGTTGCTAATTTATTATGTAAAGCTTTTAATTCAAGTAAGGAGTGCGTCTAAAGCATGAAGATGACGAAAACTCGAGATCTTCATGCCAAACCTTTTCTAATTCTATTTAAAACTACTTTTCAGAGTGAGAAGTCATAAAAGCATTACTGTTCTTGAAACTTAAAGATGGTTCAGCCTCTCACCTTTACGACTTTCATTTTTTATAAATATTTGTAAATTTTTCGTGCCAAGTTATCATTCAAAGCATTTCTTTTACGCAAAAAGTAAGGCATTACGTTCTTAAATCCTGAAGATAGTTTGAATGCATAGGGCTTCAAAATTTTATAGGTATTCATGACTTCTTCAAGCCAATAAATTACTCATTTATTACTTAAAGCCTTTAATTCAAGTAAGACATGAATGTTTTAAAGCTTGACGGCAGTGGAAACTCAAGTTTCTGCAACTATAACATATTCAAGCTAAAATTCTTCCAGTTTTATTTAGAAGCTTTTATTTCAAGCCAAGTTATTATTCAAAGCTCTTGTCTTACGTGAAAAGTAATTTAAGTATTACATTCTTAAATCTTGAAGATGGTGAGAGTTTAAACGCTTGTGGCTTCAAGATTTTATGAGTATAATTTATTTATTTATTTATGGTAAAAGCTCAAATGTTAAAGGCTTCAAGATTCAGTATGTATTTATAACATCTTCAAGCCAAATTATTACTCAGTTTTCTCTTGAGTGAGAAATAATGTAGACATTCACGTTCTTAAATCTTGAAGATGGGCAGGGTTTAAACGCTTATGGCTTCAAGATTTATAACTTCTTCAAGCCAATACAAGTATTTATGGCTTCCTCAATTCAAAAAGTTGCTAATTTATTACTGGAAGCCTTTAATTCAAGTAAGGAGTGTGTCTAAAGCTTGAAGATGGCGAAAACTCGAGATTTTATGAGTATTTATAGCATCTAGTAAAAACCTTTCTGTTCTTAAAGCTTGAAGATGGTTAAGCATCTCACTTTTATGACTTTTAGTTTTTATAAATTTTTTGTAACATCTTCAAGCTAAATCATTATTCCAAACTTTTCTCCTAAGTGAGAATTAATGTAGGCACCTACGTTTTGAATTCTTGAAGATGGTCAAGGTTTAAACATTTATGGCTTAAAAGTTTTATAACCATAATTTATTTATTTATAATTTCAAGTAAGCCATGATATAGATATGCATGTGTTTAAAGCTTAAAGGTGGTGAAAATTCAAACGTTAATGGCTTCAAGATTCTGTATGTATTTATAACATCTTCAAGTCAAGCCTTTTTCAAGTATATTTAAAACGAGTGAGAGGTAATAAAAGCATTAAAGACTCTCACCTTTGCTACTCTCAGTTTTTATAAATATTTATAACTTCTTCAAGCCAAATTATTTCTTAAAGTTTTTCTCTTAAGTGAGAAGCAATGTAGGCATCTTGAAGATGGGCAGAGTTTAATCGCTTATGGCTTCAAGATTTATAACTTCTTGAAGCCAAATTTATTAATTTATTGTTTAAGGCATCTCTTTCAAATTTATGACTGATACAGACAGGTATTCTTAAAACACCAAGAGAGTCAAGACTTTTATAAGAAAAGAATTGAAAATTGCCTCAAGATAAAATGCAGCTTATTTATAGTTTAAAGCTTTTGTCAAGTCAGAAATGATACAGGGATTTACGTTCTTGAAGCTTGAAGATGATTAAAGCGTACACTTCAAGAGTAGTTGCTTTTTTTTTCATTTTATAGCTTAAAAATAGTTTTCGTTAGCTTTATTTTTGAAAACTGAAAATTGTATCTTAGGAATTTTAAAGCTTCAAACTACAATGTTATTATTATTATGACTTCAAACTAAAAAGTAAGCTTTATTATCATAGAATTTTATTATGAGTTTTTAACAGTTCAAGAGAGAGATGCTATTCATGCCTACCAAGCTTAAGAGTATCTAGTATTTTTTGTGCCTTAGCTTTAGCTGTATTTGAAGCGTAATTGTAAGTTGTAATTTTTAAGAGCCCGTAGCTTCAAGACCTTTGAATAGCTTTATGGCAGTATTATTTATAACTTGAAGCCTCAAATCAAGATGGTGTTGTGTGAAGTACGCTTTAAGATATTTAGATAGTTTTCAGTTGTTCGAGTTTAAGCAACTCTTGGTGAGTTCTAAGAAAATAAAAAAAAGGAAAGAGATCGTGTTGGTCTTACTGACATGCTTACAAGTCGAAACCTGATCCTCCACCCTGTCACCAAAATAACAGTCCGCGCGCAATACAACATCATATCGTACGTGGTTGTATCGTACGTAGCAGGGGACATACATGCATGCACAGGATATAAAGGCCCCCGTAAATTCCACGGTGGGTGTTGTGATTTAAACAAATCGGATTGAGGAGGTGTGGGCTCCACTTGACCGCATCTCTGCGGCGGATCAACGGCCGTTGCTCGCTTCTGCTACAGTCGCTGGCTCCTGTCTTATCCTCTTACTAACGATTGTATTTCAAAATATAATGCTTTACTGTTAGAAATGGATAACAAGTGTTACACGCTTTTGGCGTCAGCCAACATCAAGTCGTATCTTAATACGATGTCGTTCGTACACCTGCACGTTCGAAAAGAGAGGAGATCGAAAAAGTCTTTACGTGGGTTCGCTCGTGAAGAGGAAACATAATTTATAATATCGTCAGATTCTTTTACCGGGCATAATCAAGAAGAAGAAGAAGAACAACAAAGTTCCAAAGAGAGATTATTATTATTCGTTCGCGATCTGGCCGTTCATAAAAAGCAGTTATGTTTTTATCTGCAGACGGAACTGTGCATGTTTATTAGGCCGCGGGGTTACATATATTAATTACATCATGTTCTTACGAGGCAATTAAATATGTTAGGATCATTATGGGTAAAATTAGAGTGCAATTTTCTTAGCAAGAAATAATAATAATAAAAAAAAATTGAATTGTGCTAGCCCGCACCTGTTTGGGCTGAAGCCCCTGTCGCAATAAAACTGAAATGACCGCTGAAACCTTACACATATACCAGTTTTATCGACACAAGGAGTGGCTAACGACGCGAACTGTTACAATTGTTAACCTGACTGAGATGCAAATTCAAATTTACATATTATGCAGAGCTGACGTTCACGAACCGAGCAGATGTCTAAATAAATTTGACAAATTAGGTTACATCGCGCGCGTCAAACTGCGTATGTGGATCACAGCAATTTTCATTAGATTAAGCACATCCTGAAGATATTTATAGCTCGCTTAATTGAGACTGAAAATAATTGACTGCGACTGACACTTTTCACAATAAAAAATAAAAAATTCCCTAAATAGATTGGCGCCCAACGTGAGGCGAAAGAATCAATTAATTAACATTCAACTAAAGGGCCTCTCATTACAAAAATAGAGAACCCACGAAGAACTTCTCTCCTCTTCACATTATCGCAGCAACTTGCTGATTCTTTATTTCGCTTTGTAATGCCATTTTTGTCGTACTGAAAGCTATCTTTGATTTATTTGGGTATTTCTTATGGCCCTATTCAAGAATCACTTTGTATTTACATTTCTTTTACTTGGAATTACATTCCACATTTGCTGGAATTATTGCAACATATACTTTTCAAAAGATCGCAGAGAAAACGAGCTTGTTCCGGCGAGAAGAACGCGAGCGCCATCTTACGAGAATACATCGCGTTACGTCATTTCGGATTTAAATCATCTTGCAATGACGTAAAACAACTAAAGGCGTCGAAACTACCTGCGACGTCTATTGAACGTTTTAAGGTGAAATAAATTAAAGACTGAACCATGAGAGGGCGCCAAAATGCAACTTTGTGTTCGATTTATAACTTACTTAACTTAGTCTTTGTGGGGCTTCCTTGCATAGAAGACATTCCTGGCCAACTCTAACTTTATAACGAGCCACAGTTCATAATGAGTCCAAAAGTAAAGGTCATTTTATTCTACTGTTCACCAAATAAGGAGAGAGGAAGAAATTTCGGTAAAATCTTTTGTGCTTTGCGTAAACAGTACCTCTGCAGAGTTTAAAGCTAGAAATCCAAGCCCGAAATTGGCCTTTCCAAAGACAAAACGTTTGATATTTCAAATAGCTTTGCGATACCAAAAAATATCCGCAGTCAAATTTGGTTCATGAGATCCGAGAGGATTCGCCCTAGAAACGAAAGTCCAAAAAACTTGGACTTTCTGAGGTTTACTTCACATGTTTATGTAAACTGTCTCTTGATTCTGAAGTTCCGAGTGTTTCAGGCAAATTTGTTTCTACCGAAATCCGAGAGAGAGAGACTGGACGTTAAAGTCCTAAAATGGCCTTCTACCCATAACTCCAAATCGTCTTGAAATTCTCAGAATACCCGTTCATTCAGCATTAAATTCGAACAAACATAACTCTGGGGACTCGAAGATAGAATCGAAAGTCCAGAAACTTGGCCTTTTTGAGAACTCTTTTATGAATGTAAATAGCCTTAAAATTATGAAGATTCTGGGTGTTTTAAAATCACCTTCAGTCAAATTCGGTTCTGTTGTAATCTAAGAGACTTTGAGCTTAAGCGATGAAGGCCAGAGAAGTAGACTTTTCGAGTGAATTTTGTGAACAAAAACATCGAGTTTTAGTGTCATTTACAATCAAATTTAATCAATTGGATCCCAGATACTTCGATCTAGAAACGAAAGTCCAAAAACTTGGACTTTCTGAGGTTTATTTCACATGTTCATGTAAACTGCCTCGAGATTCTAAAGATTCCGAGTGTTTCAAGCAAATTTGTTTCTGCCGAAATCTAAGAGGCTGGACGTTAAAGTCCGAAAATGGCCTTCTACACATAACTCCAAATCGTCTTGAAATTATCAAAACACCCGTTGATTCAGCATTAACTCTGTAGACTTTGAGCTTAAACGATGAAGGCCAGAAGTGGCCTTTTCAAGTTAATTTCATGAACAAAAACATCGAGTTTTAGTGTCATTTAATACATTGGATTCCAGAGACTTCGATCTAGAAACGAAAGTCCAAAAACCTGGACTTTTGAGGATTATTTCATGTGAACAGTAAACTGCCTTGAGATTCTAAAGATTCCGGGCGTTTGAAGCAAATTTGATTCTGCCAAAATCTAAAAGGCCGGACGTTAAAGTCCGAAAATGGCCTTCCACAGACAATTTTGTGAATTTCTACCAAATCGTCTTGAAATTCCTAAAATCCCTGTTGATTCAGTGTTACCTACGGACAAACATAGTTCCTTATAAGATGGAGGAATTTGAAGCTAGAAACGAAAGTCCAAAAACTTGGCCATTTTGAAAATAATGTCTGTTTCATGGAAATCTCGGATGCCTACAGATTCCTGGCTTTTTAAGATTGCCTTTGATCAAATTTAGCTTTTTGAAATCTTTGAGGTCAGACGATTAGTCCAAAAATGGCCTTCCATTAACATGTACTTTGAAATTCTGAAAATATCGAAAGTTTTAATAATACCTACAGACACAGAGTTTTGTAGAAGCTGGAAGGGCTTGAAGCTAGGAACGAAAGTCCAAAAACTTGGCCTTACTGAAAATATGACCGTTTCATAAAACTCTAAGTTGCCTTAAGATTCCTGGCGCTTTCACCTTCGATCAAATTTAGCTTTGTTGAAATCTTTGAGGCCAGACGATTAGTCCAAAAATGGCCTTCCATGAACTTGTACTTTGAAATTCTCAAAATACCGGAAGTTTTAATAATACCTACAGACATATACAGTTTTGTAGAAGCCAGAAGGGCTCGAAACTAGGAACGAAAGTCCAAAAACTTGGCCTTATTGAAAATTATGACCGTTTTATGAAACTCTAAGCTGCCTTAAGATTTCTGGCGTTTTCACCTTCGATCAAAATTGGCATCGTTGAAATCTTTGAGGTCAGACGATTAGTTCAATAATGGCCTTTTGAAATTGTCAAAATACCGAAAGTTTTAGTAAGAGTAGTCACTTTCAGACATGTGCAGCTTTGTAAAAGCCGGAAGGAATTAGGTACGAAAGTCCAAAAATTTTAATCCTTTTGAGGACTACTTCACAAGCACATAAACTGTTTTGAAATTCTGAACATTTCGGATGTTTTAGGATCACCGTCAGTCAAATTTGGTTTTGTTGAAGTCTAAGAGGCTTTGAGCTTAGACGATGAAGGCCAAGATAATTTCATGAACTTCGTCATGAAGTTCCTGAAGTACCGGATTTTTCAGTCTAATCTAGTTTTGGAGAAGCCCTTGGGCTGGATACTTTAGAACCACCCTGAGTCAAATTTGGCGCTGCTGAAATCTAAGAGACTTTAAGGCTAGACGTTAAAGTCCAAAAGTGGCCTTCTCGGGAAAACTTCATGAACCTTAACATTAACATTAAATTATCTTAAAGCTCCAAACACATTGGATGTTTCACGCTTAATTTTAATCAGCGTTGGTTTTACACGAATATGAGAGAAGTCCAAAATCTTGAACTTGTAATGTAAATGTCATAAAAATATTAAACGGCTGAGAAACCTTCATTCAATTTCAAATTTCTGAGAAAAAGAAAGAGGAAAACATTTAGAAATGAAATTTAGAGCAAGTGGGACATAACTACACACCTGAAGATGTCAGAAACACTTAGGATTTAGTAACAGGTAATACAAGTAATTGAAGGAGATTATTTTATTTCCACAATAACATTAGTAATTTATCTGCAAAAGAACGAAACATTCTAATACTTCTATATCGCAATATGATGAGATTTCTTTGAAAGAAGAAAGTTGAAGTAAAGACGGAAAATTTGAAAGCAGAAGAAAGCCAGACGACCTTTTCCTTGAAAATGGGGAAATTTCAGGAGATCTGGGGAAAATGTTACAGTGTTGCCAGATGGGAATTTTTCCTCTAAAATAGGGAAATTTCAGGCAGTTGAGAAAAACGATAATAAAAAAGTGTAAGGAACAAGAACACAAGATAAAGCAACAGTAAGGGAACGATTAAAGAAAAAAACGTCTTACAAAATGAACTACGTTTTGATTATACATGTTTGCATTATGTTTACATACGATGATTGCTAGATAATATCTTCACGTCCATCTGTCGTTAGTCGGAAGACGTAACACATTGAAAATCAACGCGCCCTGACAGGCGGCCATAAATTTCGCAGAAAAATTCAAAGAAATCGCTTCATTCGAAAGTGGCTCCGCTCGAATATTCCCGCGACAATCCACCATCATTCACCGGGGAATTTTATGTATTAATAAATACGAGGCAATAAATCAATATCAATTTGTAGCACATCCGCATAGCACGTGGGAACATCAAAGAGACGTGCAGCAAGCAAATAAATATGTTATGAATAAACAATATAACAACAATAGATAGCGTACGGAGTTGTTGTGGGATGGCGTTTTTATGCCATGGCATAAGCACTCAAGCACCGCCACCACACACAAATTTCTTGGAACCTCAGACCAACCTCTTTGGCTGAGGCTTTTTTTTTGAAGTTCAGGAAAACTGGTACACACTGATACAGATATGTTATGTAGATAGAGATACATGTAGATACATAGATAGAATAATTTAATAAGCGCCAGCATGTCGATTGTTGCCAACCAATAATGAGCGCGATATATAACCATTGATTTTTCAAATGCTTGCTTGATGTTGACACGAAATGACTCAATTATATTTGTTGGATTACAAAAGAGAACGAAACTTGTAGGTGGTTTAAGCTTTGTACGAAACAAAACTATAACAAGGAGAAAGTTTAAAATCCGTGTTTTTTTCAGGAAATTTCTAAACCCATTAAAACTGGGTTCACGATATTACATCAACCGACAGGCATTTATTTGAATACAACCGTTGTTAGACGAATTACGTGGTCAATTTCTCCACCACGAGTGAAAGTAAAGCGAACGAAAAATAAATAAAGAAACAAACGCATAACATTGTCCGTAAAAAGTGAGTAGGATGTGTAACGTAGTTAACGATAAATCAAGAACGAAATAAAACCATTATTCTATACGATCTCGCGCTGTAATAAAACCTCACCTGTCACTTGCCATATAAAGCAACAAATTGTCAACTTAACAGGTGGTACGAGGATCGTCGAGAGCACGACATATCTCACCGTCGCCTCTCAAGGATGAGCACGGCTCAAAAACATTGACACGATTAATGGAAAGTGTTACAAAAAAAAAATAAAAATAAACGCTAACAAAGAATTCATCTGCAAAGCTAACAAAATCGTGAACCGCTGACAGGTTCGTTATTCTCTTCACCGTGAAGCTTGCTCGTTAGTTTTATCAGATTGTGATAATATTTTCCCGACGGAGAATATTTTATGGGACGATCGGGTTAGAAAGTTTCGTTTCTTCCGAAGATAAACAAATTATGCACTTGCAAGCAACAATCCCAACTAGCAACACAAATACCTCCATTTATTTGGGGCCTCATTAAACTTTAAACTTGCGCTTTCGCTTTTGATTAAAAAATGGTAAGCCATCCTGAATTAATAACTGCCAATTGCCAGCAAACAATAGTGTTTCGACATAAACCAAATTTGAAGATCGTGTTTCAACCAAACCCAAGCAATTTTTCCCACGCCCATATCAAAATGGCGATTTTATTTATTTTGTAAACTCCCGAAATCCCATTTAATCTTAGGCACGACCTACGTGTCCACAAGTGCTTTTTTACTTGCGAACGATCGGTCATCTCTAATGCACGAGACACGACGACAGTAAAACGCGGCGACCCACTTTCGGTGTCCGCCAGGGGAAAAAAATCGTACGAAATAATGGCGCATTAAATTTACGGTTAGGTAAAGCGCTTTAAAAATGTTCCGAGAACCTATATTCGTTTGGAGATAAAAGCAATTGTTTTAAGACCGAGACCAGTTTTTGGGAGGCCATTAAGCGATTGACCTTAAAAAAAAAGGAGTTTCACACATGGATTATGGCTGTGTAGACGTTTGCTTATGAATGACTCACAAAAATAAATAATAAATCAAATGAATTGACTTTGTGGAAGTTGTTTTAGTATATTTTATTCTAAAAAATTTTTAGAAATGAGAAAATGGTATTAAATCCCCTTTCCGTTGGCATTCGGGAAATTGGGGGGCGAAAAAGTCATTTCTACTTAATATCCCCTAATCTATCTACCTTTTTTTTTTATAGAGGTTTAGAGAATCTTCCAAAGACACCTCCAGATACATCAATCCCGGAGGCGTGTTGGATTCACTCCTGAATTTCTGCATGGGGCGCCTACCAACTAAACTCCTTTCCTCTTTCAACACTCTGCGTAGGGGGTACCGCCTCTCGGCATTTCATCCCCTGCATATGTCATCTCTTATTTCTGTCCCTCTTTATGCCTTATGCCTCTTCTCTCCTCCTCTTCTTCCTCTTCTGTCCTCTTCTTTCTCTTCTATCCTCTTCTTTCCTCCTCTTCTTCCTCTTCTTTCCTCTTCTATCCTCTTCTATCCTCTTGTATCCTTGTATAGAGGAGGACACCTCTTCAGTCCACTTTTGCCTTATCTTTCCCTCTCATATTTCTCTCCCTCTCTTAGCCTCCTTCTAGTTCATCTTTGCATTTGGCTCTCATGATGGACCGCAGCATGTTTGTTACTGCGGTCCATGTCCATCTTTGACTATTAAATCACCAACATTCTCTATGTTGATGGCACTTCCGGCCTCGATTTCCGCCGTCAGGCGTACTTCGGTCCATCTGGGGTACACAAAAATCGTGTGCTCCGGGTCGTCCTCCTCTTCCTCGCAATACCGGCAGTTCGCTTCGTCCCTCTTTCTGATTTCTCTCAGGTATTTCCTGAAACAGCCATGTCCTGTCAGCGCTTGGGTAATAAAATAATCTACCTCACCCCCAGAACACTGGCGCCAGGTCTCAACGTTTCTTATGAACACCTTGCCCCAGCCTCGGTAACCTTCCCAGCGGGTCTGCCACTCCCGATAAAGTTGCTTCCTTGCCGGAGCCTTTGCCTAGTACCCTTCACGGTGGAGTCTCGTGCGTTTCGCAATTTGTAGCTTAATGGGGGGGATTTCTGCGATTACTAGGACGGCTTCGGTGGATAACCTACCTACCTATAGAGCTTCAACCCAACCTAACTTCTCATATAGGTGTTTTTGGAACAGTTCCCTCCACGAACTTTAACACTCCCCACTCACCTCTTTCTTTTATCAACAGGTGGCATTCTTAGCAGTATTTTTCTCGAAACAAGTTTGAAATGTCGATTTTTAAAAATTTTAAAAGTGCGAAACAAATAAATTCGCTTGGTTTTTAGGTGTTTTCACTCTTTTTATTAAAGGCAAAAACTTAAAGTGTACCTAAAGACTTGGCCCTTTAAGTTATGGAACGTTGATATTGCCAACTTACTTCATGTTTTAACCACGAACTTGTGCATTGGGCACAGCCGAGGTTCCTCTCTCTTTCTTCTTGGCTACCGTGGCTGATTCCTTCATAAAAGCTTTCCAACAGTCTTTTTTTAAGCAAATGCTGGTTCTGTTATGTCGATGGCATCTTTGCAATCTGACCATATGGTAAGGTAACTTCTTCAGTCACCATATCTCCCAATATCCGCTTCACGTTAGAATATGAATACGTTGGCCATGTACCATTCCTTGATATTATAATAAATTATTTCCCGAAGGGCTGTACAGCAGAGTCGCAGAGGTTATTGTAAAACATGACCTGGCTTTGGAGAGAGTATTGGCAGCAAGCGCCCTTCCAAAAGTCGATTAAAAATGGAAGATGAACAGGATCAGATGCAGCCAAGGTTCTTTTTTCTTTCACTCTCTCTTTTAGCGCGGCTAATACCTTCGCAGAAGCTTTTGAATTACCTTTTTGAAACCAAGTGCTGGTTCGGATAAGTCAACGATATTTTGCAATTTGACTTCTTCAGTCACCTTAGCTCCCGACATTCAGATATCCGCTTCCTGATCGTATATGAACCAGGTGGCCGCTTATCATTCCTTAATAACTCGTCTTCCTAATGGCAACGATTGCAAACTGGATACCAGAGCCGCAGACGTTGCTCGTATGGATACTGTCAGCAAACCCCGTGTCCAAGGTCGATTCAGATGTTGGTTCAAATATGTCACCGATATTTTGCAATTTGATTTCTTCAGTCACCTTAGCTCCCCTATCCGCTTCCCGATAGTATATGAACCAGGTGGCCGCTTACCATTCCTTAACAACTCATCTTCCTAGTGGCAACGATTGGGAACTGGATTTCAGAGCCGCAGACGTTGCGGGGCCTCACACTTTGCTTAGCAATCAATAAATGTCACGATGATATCTGGCAAAAGTCGTGATAATAGGCGCTTTCCAATTACGAACTCTAAGCACCTGAACTGATCTGATCCGAGCTGCACTTTAGAAATCGTAATGGGAACGCTAGCAAGTGTCAGTAGTGACGTATATGTCAAACTGACCATGTGCGCGCCACATGTATTCCCTTTCTCCACCATTTTGGTGCTCGAAACGCAAACGATATGACAGGTGCTCGAGGGAAATCAAAACTGATTAGTTCAGGTGCTTCACGCTCTTACACAATTGGAACGTTTTGGATCATCTCCGGACTAGTCCCGAGTAGCACAAACGTGTAATTGGAAAGCGCCTAATGATAAACTCAGAGTGACAGATAACGAGAAATTCGGAATGACGAACGTTAAAATGACAAACATCGAGAAACGTCAGGTTGATATACGTCAAGCAATGTCATATAAACAGATACGGGTGAAAAGTCACGTTGACAACTACATACGTATCAGAGCAACGATGATGATCGTCAAAATGACGAATTAAGGCCACCAAAGCCATCTGTCATCGCGACATGCTTTTGTTGATCGCTAAGCAACACGTGAGCCCCCTCACCCCCCACCATAGCTTGAGAATTCCACTGCAAACCAAACCAACCTGTCCAAGGTTATTCGCAATTGCGATGTAATAGTAATGAAAAGTCTAAGGCAATCGCTTTTTGACCTAACAGGCAATGTTAGGTCAACAAGAGATTGGAAGATGTCGCGCCTTAAACTTTTCGTTAGTTACAATAGTGGATTATTGCTATTGTTCATCAAAATTGGTCACCATCACTACCACTGGTGCTTAATACTGACGTTATAAATTTTGACAGGTAAAGTGTTATTGAGGACATCTAATTTACTTACCTCTAGCTGCAATAGGGGATGTAGTTTTCTTACGTGAAGAAAACACGTTTATATATTGAAGTCTACTGTATAGAGGTGTAACAAGTTGCTGTTGGGCTCGCTTGGAAGCAACCACCTTGATTAACAGGTATGGGGTTGAGTTCCACGAAGATAATGTTAGAGGAAACGGCTTTTGAGGAGATTTGGTTGGGAAGCCTTTCCCAATCTCTACCACTTTTCCTTATCGTTGAATAACTGTGTTGAAAAAATGAATTTGTTGCAAAATTTTAAAGTGGATTTTGACTAAACTAGATTTTATCAGAAAGGCATGTGAGAAACCATTGAATTGTTCCGTCAAGCTCTTTCAGTGATGAACCTTAAACGTCCTGAAAAAAAAAATCTTCGTAATTTTTCTGTGCTATCGAAAACCTTCTTGCAATCTACAGTCCATGCAAGTGCATAGGAAACGAATGACCCGAACATCAAAAAGAAAAGCCTTAGTATCGAAACCACTTTTTAAGAGATTGTTTCCTCGTCAATTATATATTTTTTTAAATTTTGTAGCTGTTGGGTTCGCCTAGAAGCAGCCACCCTGGTTAGCAGGTATAGGGTTGACTTCCACTTAGAGGAAACGACATTGGAGCAGATAATGAGACTTGGTTGGGAAGCCTTTCCTACTCCATACCATTTTTCCTTAACGTTAAATAACTGTGTTGAAAAAATGAATTGTTGCGAAATCCTAAAGTGGATTTTGACTAAACTAGATTTTATCAGAAAGGCATGTGAGAAACCATTGAATTGTTCCGTCAAACTATTCCAGTGATGAACCTTAAACGTCCTGCACAAAAATTATTTCTGTGCCATCGAAAACCGTCTCGCAATCTACATTCCATTACCGACACTCAATTACGCATTGCAAAACAGTTTCGCATCGACACTTTCAAATTACCCTTATAAGGCGCACAATACGCGATCGCACGCTGATTCCCATACAATCCGAGCTAATTAAATATGCTGCACAAAAGCCATTAGGACTTGCATTAATAATCGATTTGAAAGCAAATCGATTCGAGATTTCTGTTTCCGACTTAATCGCCGCGGTGGGCGAGAGCGGAAACAGGTTGATGCTGATGCCTTATGTGTCCGCGCTCACAATTAATGCCTTCGACGAAAATGGGATTGTTTTATTCATAAGTGAGTCATTTGCGGGCCCACGCATCGGGATGATCCCTAATCTATGGACTTTGAGGTGAACGCTCTCCTTCATGTTAGACGGACGCGAAGAAGTCTTCGCCTAGTAAGTTACCAGTCGTGATGGATGTGACTGACAAGTACTCTCACGTAGCATACAATCATTATTGTGGAATTAATTGTAAACCATTTGACAATCCCAATTTTGCACTTATTTTTCTCTTTGTTAGAAATATAGGAGAAGATACTGTAGGGAAGTAATGAAGTACTTGTTAGGTAAACCAAATTCTAGTTCTACATAACTGGGATTAATGGCTACATCATGTGCATTGCTGACCAAGAACTAGAGTTTGAAGAATATACCTAAATGTAGAGTGACTGATGATATCTCATCAAATAAGTCGTCAAACATTGTAGCAAGCATGTAAACACATCCCTGCAAGTTGAAGAAACCCACGCAGGCCGGCCAACAGAAATAACTATATGTAACTAATTTTTGTAGAAATAGAATCAGATAGGAGCTAAAATTTGTTGCTTGTAAACATTATCTCGCCGAGATAACATCTCCAGCTCTAAATTGGTGTTCTGGTCGCTTTAAATCCGTTCAATTAGCTGCGCGAAGCTGACTTTCGTAGATCACGGGGCCCGTTCAACAATAGATTGATTTTTATACTGATTAAAGCACAGCGCGGAGTGGGATATGTAAATAAAGTGGAACGGCTCGCGATTCCTATCGCTTAATCCACGTAATTGTAGTTTTAATCTATTTACAAAATATTTTATTGTTCCGTCCGCTCTCGTTCCTTGGGAATGCGTTTTTGCATTTCGACACCCATTGTCGGGCGTGCGAGGTGACAATCAGAACTCCGTGACAGGGTGAAAAGAACTGTAACTTAATGATTGCGACAAGTTCACAGGAACAATGAGTCCGGAGCAACACCTTTTCACGTTTCGATTTTATTGAAGCATGAAGGAAGGAAAGCGACAGGTTTATTATGTATTTATAAATTCAGTTGGAATGCGCGTCAGTTTATTACAACAAATCTGCAAACGAAGCACTTTCCCGTCCGTTGATTATATTATTACAAAATGTCTTGTTTTATGATGTGTATGTGCACATGAGCTACATCACGGGAATTTGCACACTTGATTCTCTGATGAGATGAAGGATTTACAGCATTAAAGTGAAATTTATTCGATTACACCCTATATAATGCAACTACCGCATTTGGATTCTCTTCCATTTATTTATCACAAGAGATCAAAATATAATGAAATAATCTGAGTGTTCTAAAGTAGTGAATTGAAAACAAGTTGACTTTTTTCTAACTTCTTAACCTTTCTTGCTATTATACAGTTTTTGTAATTCTTAAGCACAAAAAAAAAAAAAACGTGGTTCCATTTAAATATCAATACCACAAAACCTACCTAATCTGTCTATATTTTAAAAACTTAATTGCGGAAGCAATTTTCTTTGTACGTATTTAGAGTTCTAAATACGTCCATACGTACGAATTAATAACGGATTCGATTTTTTTTTTCGGGCCGCACACGGGCGGTCTTGAACTTTTCTATGACTTCATAGCCAACCATTTCTAAAGTAGTGTGAGGTCATGCAATTTATCCGCGGATTTTTCGCTAAAAAATCAGAAAACAGAATTCGTGCACGGCCAGAGGGCACACCGCTAATTGGTTTGTTAAACGGCTCTTAAACGCGCGTTCCCGAGCGCCTTTTACCGTTCCCAGAAACTGTCAATCAGTTCGAGAGCGGCCGCAAAAATCGGCGTGAAACATTGCGGGTACGTGTACCGGTAAGTCATTTTCGTATTCAATTAATTCTCGAACTGGATGGAGGTGCATGATTGATTTGTCCTTAACTATGTGTAAGGCCTGCCTTAAAGGTTAATGTAATCAGTGCATTTTACACTTCATTAAAGTAAATCGAAATTGTATAACAGATGCACTCCGTCGTAAATAACGCAATTATTTCTCTCCTGGAAGTAATTACAACACGTTTACCGTGCGGTAGACTTTTACTATGTGCTCCTTACTTTATTAAAATAAAACAAAATATTAAATGCAACAGCTGCGGGGCTCATGCGGGAGAAAAAATTTCAAATGCGAGAATTTCAACTTTCACCTTCACGTGATAATATCACGTAATTGAAGATGTCAGGTGTAATTCTTCATTGCCTGACGATGTCGAAAAGTCTTGTGGAATCTATATTTTTTTAAAGCTTTAAAGATTAAGAAAATAAAAATTCTTTTTGTCTTCTATAGTTGCTTTTGTGTTAAACACATTTCTGTTGTTTAAACAGAAACTGATTAAATCTGGCGCCCGATTCATATATTCGGGCGTTGAGTGGGTGTCCTACTCTCTCGACACGAGAGTCTCGCGGATTCCGACCTAGGATAGGTGTCTACTCTCTCCTGTCTGACACGAGAGTCTCGTGTAATCCGTCATAGGGTAGGTGTCTTACTCTTTACAATCTGGCGTGGTACGAGTGTCTCGTACAACCTGCGTCCTGTTTTTATCCACCGAATTCCTACTGTTTTAACATTCCGCGAGCTCTAAAGCACGAATACCAGACCGACATCCTGCAGAAACGACAAAGGACGTAATCCATACAAGGGAGATCCGTTTCAATAAAAAAAATTGAGAGGTTATGGCACCCACAAAGACAATTCATCAATTTAAAAAGAGGGCGTCGAGTTTAAATTTGTCCCCGTGAGATGTCGTTTTTATAGAAGTCCCTTTCCTTTCTATTTGGAGCTTCTTCTGGAATCATCGGGAAACTAGAATGCGTGACAATTATAGTACAAGATCTGTCAATAATCGTCCCTTCACTATTTTATTCTAATTTTACATGTCGATGTAAAACGGAAACTGATTTAAACCGATAATGGTACGTGATATACGCGTCAAAAAAAAAATTTTCTCCCAAATTTTTATTTCATTTCCATGTTCAAACAATGCATGGAAAGTAAAACTTAATTTAAATAAAGTCTAAAAGCAAGTGCCTTTGGATCAAACAAAGAAAAAAAAAACAAAACAAATGATTGACTGCGAACTGTAGAAAAGTATTAACGCGTCAAGAAATAAAAATTTTCGCACAAATCTTCATTTCATTTTAATTTTCAAATGTTATAACTAAATGAAAAGTTTAGGAGCGACATCTTGCGATCGTTTCTTGACCTAACATTGCATTAGGATTGATAAATTGCAGCCACTTTGCTACTTAATAAGACGAGGCTGCCAAGCGTGCTGTTAAAGCATATTGAGTTTTTAAAAATTTTGTTGCTAGTTGGTTTCGAGTGCAGTGGATTCCTCGAGCATCCTCTGTTTCAGCCTTATTTGGGACCTCGTCAGCAGAAGCGTAGCTCGAGACTTCCACTGCAAACCAAACCGACTTGAATAGGTCTATTCAAATCGGTTTAGTTTGCAGTAGGTTTCTCCTAACGGGGCCCCAAATGGGACCGTAACAGCTGTACAGAGGATGCTCGAGGAATCCACTGCAATCAAAACCGACTGGCAACAAATTGATAAAATGAGAGTAAAACATGATTCATATGAAGTCTACCTTTTGTTTAAACAAAAACAAACAAATGAATAAAATATTAACGTGTCAAGAAATAAAAAATTTCACTCAAATTTTTATTTAATTTCAGACGAATTGAAACATAATTCAAATATGCAAATGCTTTTTGATTATACAAAAAAAAACAATTGTAGAAAAGTTCCGCGACTCGATACAGATGGCAGCTCTCAAAACTAATGCCTTTCGACTAAACAAAAAAAAACAAACAAATGATTACTTATGAATTGTAGAAACGTTCCGCGACACGGACCAGATGGCAGTGCTCAAAAATTAAACAATAGAATTAATTCACATTAATTCAATTCCGATGTTGAAACAATAGTTGAAGAAAAAATACAATTCAAATAAAATTTTTAAATGTTAAAAAATGTTAAAAAAAAAACAAACAATTATCTGCGAACTGTCGGGGAATGCTGCACTGCAATAACAGAGGGCAGCTCTCAAATACTAAAATAAAAAAATCGCTCAAACCATCATTGCGTTTTCATATTCGAACGATGAGTAGAAAATGAATTTAATTATAACGAATACCTTTAGATGATCAATGAAAAAAAAAACAAAACATCTGCGAATTGTAGAAAAGTTCCGTGACGCCACAACAGATGGCTGTTCTCAAAGTTAGAATAGAATTTTCCACTCAAATCTTCATTTAATTCCCACATTGAAACAATAATAATATACATAAATAAAATATTTTTAAATCAAATTAAAAAACGAATGCCCTTCGATTAGGTAAAAAAAAAACAAACAATGATCTCTAAAAGGTTCTGCACTCTGACAACAGATGGCAGCTTTCAAACACTAAAACAAACAAAAAATTGCTCAAACCTTCATTTAATTTTCATATTCAGACAACGAGGAGAAAATTGTTTTTATTCCAGCAAAGTTTAAGAACAAACTTCTTTCGATTAAACAAAAACAAACAAAGAAATTAATTTAACTTGGAGGCTTCCGCGGCCGTTGTGCATAATTGAAATGGCTTCCGGTTGGAACCACATCACGACTGCACTACCGTTGTTTCGTTTTCCATTGCAGAAGAACTTCCTCAGGGCTGTTGCTGGAGGTGTTGCTGCTACTTCTCGTTAGTCGATGAGACACCAGCAGCAGCAACACCTTCAGCAGGAACCGACGTTTCGTTCTTCATTGCAGAAGATCTACCTCAGGGCTCCTACTGTTGCTGGTGATGTTGCTACTATTTCTCGTTAGTCTCATCGCCGGCAGCAGCAGCAGCCCTGAAGAAGTTCTGCAATGGAGAACGAAACGACAGCAGTACAAACAGTCGTGACGCGGTTCCAACCGGAAGCCAATTCAATTATAAACAAACAAATTATTATCTGCGAATTTTAGAGAAGTTCCACGACGTAATAACAGATGGCAGTTCCGAAAAACTAAAATCAAAAATAGAATTTTTCATTCGAACCTTCATTTGAATCTCGTTTTCAAACAAAAATTGAAAATAAAATATAATTTAAATAATGTTTAAACAAATGCATTTTGATTAAACAAAAAACAAACAAATGAACGAACAGTTTTCCACTGCGTTAACAGATGTCACTTCTCAATTCAAATAATATTTAAAAGCGAATGACTCGGTCATGCAAAAAAATACAAACGATTATCTACGACCTGTCGTGAAGTTCTGCTCTGCGACAAGAGATGGCAACAAAAACAATTGCTCGAACCTCCATTTAATTTCCATATTAATTTAATTCAAACGAAGTTTAAGAGCAAATGCCTTTCGATTAAACAAAAACAAAAAAAAAAACAAATGGTTATCAGCGAATTGTAGAAAAGTTCGGCGACGCGATAACAGATGGCAGTTTTCAGAATTTTTCACTCAAACCTTCTTTTAATTTCCATATTCAAACAATAGAAAAGAAAGTATAATTTAAATAAAATTTGAAAACGAACGTCCGAATATGCAAGAAAAAGAAAACTAACGATTGCATTTCGATTGTGTAAAAAAAACAAACGATTATCTGCGAACTGCCGAAAAATTCTGCGTTGCGACAACAGATGGCAGCTTTCAAATAAACTAAATTTAAAAGAAATTTAAGAACAAATGCCTATCGATTAAACCAAAAAAAAAAAACAAACAAATATTTTTATTTTTATTTCCCTATTATCTTTAGTTCTTTATAATAATTTTCTAGGACTTTTCCTCCCTACTAATGAATTGTAGAAACTTTCCACAACGCGGTAACAGATGGCGTTACTCAAAAAATAAACGAAAAATAGAAATTCGACTGCAAGAAAATGAGACGATTTTCTGCGAATTGTTGCAAAATTCTACACTACGGTAACAGATGGCAGCTCTCAACATTAAAACAGAAAAAGATCGCTTCAACCTTCATTCCATATTAACAGATGGCAGCTTTCAAACTAACTAAATTCAAATCAAATTTAAGAACAAATGCTTTAGATTAAACAAAAAAAAACAAACGAATGGTTACTTATAAATTGTAGAAATGTTCCACGGCGTCATAACAGATGGCAGTACGCAAAAATTAAACAAAAAAACAAACCTTTTTCTTCAATTTTCCCCACATTTAAGCAATAGTTAAAAATAAAATGTAATTGCAAAGAAATCAAACGATTTTCTGCGAACTGTTGAAAACTTCTACACTACGATAACAGATGGCAGCTCTTAAATATTAAAACATAGAAAGATCACTTCAACCTTCATTCCATATTACTAGATGGCAGCTTTCAAACTAACGAAATTTAGGAACAAATGCTTTTATTTAAACAAAATAAAAACAAACGAATGGTTACTTATGAATTGTAGAAACGTTCCACGACGTTATAACAGATGGCAGTACGAAACGAAAAAAATTAAAAACAAACCTTCAATTCCCCCCATATTTAAACAATGGTTGAAAATAAAATGTAATTCAAATAAAATTAAAAACGATTGATCTTCGACCGTGCAAAAAATTAGACGATTTTCTGTGAACTGTCGAAAAACTCTGCATTACGGCAACAGATGGTAGCTCTCAAACATTAAAACAAAATAAAAATCGTTCCACCGTTCATTTAATTCCATATTCAAATATTGAGTCGAAAATTAATTTAATTCAAACGAAGAAAACAAAAATAAAACAAACAAATGATTATCTGCGAATTGTAGAAAAGTTCTGCGTCAAAAACTACAACAAAAAATTTATTTCTTTTACTCTAACCTTCACTTAACTCCCAATTCAAAGAACAGTTGAAAATAAAATAAAATTTTGCTTTGTGACAAAAGAGAGCAGCTCTCAACAAAAAAAAATGTCAGTTTTCGAAAACTAAAATAAAATATATTTTCACTCAAATTTTCATTTAATTCTCCATATATGTACAACGCAAATAAAGTTTAACAACAAATGCACTTTAATTAAACAAAAAAAAAACAAATGCACATTAATTAGAAGAAAAAACAAATGATTATGTGTGAACACTAGAATAGTTTCTCACTGTGTTAACAGATGGCAGCTCTCAAGCACTCGAGTACTGTCTTTTTTGAATAAACGGTTTTGATTAAATCAAAAATAAAACATCTTCATTGATGGTGTTAAGAGTATTCTCTGCTAGAGGGCAGACTTTAACCACTGAATTTTATACAAAAAGAAAACCTATTTGTAATTTTCACTCCTGACAAAGCTGTCATATAAATGATAGCGTTGGCTTTTAAAATAATTTTTATAACCTCCTCGAATGATAATAATTATAACTTTTACGATAATTTTCAATTAATTAAAATTAATTCGACTTTTTATTTAATATAGCTGTACAGCTGCGTCCAAATAAATCGTTGCTCCTATGAGTTTATATGGACACATTTAATATTGCAGCTTGTGTTATAGAATAGCAAAACACAATAGCATTTAACGTGCGGAAACCTTTTTTTTTCTAAGTACCATGCGTTACCGCAAGTCTCAGAAAAAATACAACAAAACTAGGGCAACCGAATGAGTGTAGACTTTTATGCCTGCAAAACATTTATAACTTATTTAATGAGGTATAACCCCGTTACTCAAGAAGGCCATTTCTTAAGGTAAAACAAACTTCCTAATAAACAAACGCTTTTTCTTTGTACGGCTTTAATAATAACTTCTTTCCTGCGCGAAGAAATTATTTTCTGTATGATGGCGGCAAATTAGAACAGCAGCGCCGCAATTGCGCCACTTCTGCTGCAATTACGGCGCGTGTTTCGTTCGTATTGTTGGGAGCCCATTAGTCAATGGTTGTGCAACGGTGCGCCACCATAAAAGTGCGTGTCTGTCTATAGACGGGGTAGGATTTTTAGGAAACTCTAATTAATATGAACAGATCTGTCAACGGGTACGTCAGCGTTACTTATCGTGAATTTATTGAAATTGATTATCATTGTGTTTCAGATTTATCGAGTCGCCTGTCTCTTGGCTTTGGGAAAACGCGTACCACTTACTTTATGTTCACCGTTAATGAAATAATAACTTTTATTTAAATTTTTCGCATGAACAATAAATAACTTTCTATTGCCCTCCCTAAAAAAAAAAAAGATTTAAGCTCAAAGATAATGTTTTTTGTCGGCCCCTGGATTAATAAGCTCACGCTTATAAATAAACAAAATCCGCGCTCTCGCATCATTTGTCATACGTTCACGACAATATTTCCTTATCTTCATCACCTGTCGGGCATTAGAATAAAGCTATATTAATTACTTCGCGGTTCGTTATTAATGAAGTGTTAACACTCTTCGCGAAAACCTAAAATATGAGCTGCCAAATTGATGCCCATTCATTCGATTGAAGGTTAGCGTTTTAAAAGCGACTTCCGCCATTCAATCATCTTGTGCATGATATAGTTTTTTGTTTTGTTTTATAAGAGCTGTAATAAATAACTTTTTGTTTAAAATAGATTCAAAATTGTAAATATAAAACGGCTCAGTTTATAAATATCTTATGAACTTATTTTTTAATAAATATATATTTTTTTAATCTTCTGTGGAGCCTATTGTCGGAAGCACATCCAAAGATTTCCGTGTAGCTTATTATCGGAAGCACACACATAACCTTTCCGTGCAGCTTATTGTCGGAAGACTTCTGTGTAGTTTATTGTCGGAAAACTTCTGTGCAGCTTACTGTCGGAAGCACACACAACCTTTTCGTGTAGCCTATTGTCGGAAACATTCACCACACATATCCCTTATCGAGAGCAACACGTCCATCGATACCTTTGAAACCAGGGGATCGATTCGTGAATTACGACTATCGATGTCACCTGTGACATGACGTCAAAGTGACGCAATTCCTCAACAGTCACGATGCAACCCTACTGCAGACCGTGAGAGACATCGTGGGGCACAGTACAGTACAGTACCTCGAACAAGTGATTAAATGTCGATAGATACAGGGAAAACCTCACAGCCAGTTTCTGAAAACACAAAAGCAAAAGTGAATGCTAGTTTTAGAAAAAAAAACAGTTTTTTATACGAGCCCCCAAGCCCCCAAGTGAAGATGCAAAATTCTGCTTGCGTTCCAGCTTGTTGTACTCTGCCAAGAGCACTTTCAGGATGAAGTTTTCTAGCAGAGAGTTCGGGACTTTCCTCAGAATGTCCAGGACCGCATCGAAAAATTCGTCGTATTTTTCGTAGAGACTAAAATAGTAGCTGAATACGGGCGTCGTCGTTTCGAGTGGAAGGGCGTTTTGATTAAGTAAGGCTGCGTTCAGAAACTTTCCCAAATACTCACAACCAAAACGGTCGGGGACTGTAGCAAAAGTAAATTTATTTTAGTACCAGTGCCGTATACGGGGTGAGTCACCCAGCGCCCCATTCTCGTTAGCTCATTTTATAGAACAAAGTTTTCATCTCGTGCTAGAAATGAGGTAACTAAGAAAGTGATTCACCCTGTATATGGGGCAGCAGAAGCTATATATATATTTTTTAATTAAATTTAAGACAGTCTTGTTTAACTATTATGTTTAATATGTCACATTCCATTTTTATTTGCCAAAAAAAATTGTTACCAATAAAATCGAGTTTATTCCTGTTTATAAAACCAGTGTCGTATACCGGGTGTCCCACGAACGGGACGGGAATAATATTTTTTTAATTATTATCTTCAACAGTTTGCAAGCAACAAATTGAATTGTGCTAAAAACGCGACAATTTAATCTTACATTGTTTTAGTTTGGTTAAAACGTCATGGACAGGTTTGACATTTTTCATAAACATTCAAAATGTCCGCCACCTTAATTACTATATTTTTATAATCGACCGTTCATTGCTTAATTGTCATTAAAATGAAATTGGTTTTTTCTTTTGTTTACAAAATTTATTTTTTTTATAAACATGAAAAAAGGAACATCTGGGTAGCCTTCAACTGTTCGAAAACATGTGACAAAAAAAAAATCGTTAAAACAAACGAAACAAAAAAGAGGGTAGGATTCATATGAAAAAGCAAAACAAAAGACGCACGACGATTTTACAGGAAAACAAAATCGAAAGAAAAGAAAAAGGTAACGTCAATTCATTGGACAATAAAAAAAAAACAAAAGATACTCGACAATTCCAAAAGAAAACATTCGCGATTTTCAATTGTGGCCAGAACGGAACAAAAACAAAAGAACCACGACGATTTTACAAGATGAGACTTTCGCTGTTCTTTTGTTTCGTTCTCGAATAGTTGAACATCAACGAAAACAAATTTGCAAACTCCCCACGTTTCTTTCTTTTTTTTTGTTTCATAGAATCGTCGCATGTCTTTTGTTTTTCTTCGAGGACTGACGTCTTTTCTTTTGTTTTCTTCCGAAATAGTTGAAGAATCGCGCGAATACTTTTCGAATTGTCGCGCGTCTTTTTTTCTTTTAAATTCATGTTTTTTTTGCGTTCGTTTCTTTCTAGATACTTGCGATTTTGTTTTCTTTTAAAATCGTCGTGCGCCTTTTGTTTTCTTCGTTTCGTTGTTCTTTTGTTTCGTTCCTTTGCTCCTTGGATATCGGACCTTCCTAAGCTCCTCCCGTCTTTGTCGGGCTTCTTTTTTCTTTTGTTTCTTTCGCAGCTTATTATCGGAAGCACACACGTAACCTTTTCGTGCAACTTATAGTTGGAAGACTTCTGTGTAGTTTATTGTCGGAAAACTTCTGTGTAGCTTATTGTCGGAAGCACTTACAAGCCTTCCGTGCAGCTTACTGTCGGAAGCACACACAACCTTCTCGTGCAGCCTATTGTCGGATACATTCACCGCACACATCCCTTATCGAGGGCAACACGTTTACTCCACACGTCCATCGACACCTTTGAAACCAGGAGATCGATTCGTGAATTACGAATATTGATGTCGCCTGCGACATGACGTCAAAGTGACGCAATTCCTCAACAATTTGAATAGTTTTGTACGAGAGCCAACGTGATGTTTTGACGTCATGTCGCAGGCGACATCGATAATCGTAATTCGAGAATCGACCCCCAGCCGTTGAACCAAGGAGTGGAACTCTAGCAGAGGCAAGATAGCCTGAGATAATTTCTACGTCAACCGTATTTAACTAAGTTACCAGATACTTCGCCCCCTAGTAGCCCAGACGATAACCACCGTCCACCGTCGCACGTATTGTTAATTTTAAAATATATACCAGAACGATTATTAATCGAAACGTTTTTGAATCAAATGCCTTTCCCATTCATGATTTTCGAAGGCGTATTAACGAAGAATAAATTATTGGCACGTTTTTGGCGCCTCGTCGATGTGCTTGCACCAAAATCTGAATCTCATTTCCATAAACCCGAGTGACCGCTTGACTTTCCATAAAAAAATGCTCTAATCTGCGAAACCTACGCGTGCCCAAATGTAAAAAGATAAAGAACGAATAACGTATTAGTAGCGGCAATAAATACTGTTTACTGATTTTGTTAAATCTTAATGTCGTGCGTTACGAGCACGAAACGTTAACAGCTTCCACTCCCATACATAAAGCGGAAGGCATGAAATTTGGAATTTATAATTTTCCTTCTTGTAAAAGTATTTATTCAGAAAAAAAAACTTTTGTGCAACACTGTACGCGTGTGGGTGCACTTTTTTTCGCATTTTCGTGTACGTTTCACTTCACACGTGAAGTAAAACCGTAAATAAAACGAAAACCAACCTGTTTTGTAAACACCGCGGCGGATAAAATGTATAATTCCACCGGAGAGGTCAAAGGTCTAACGAAATACAAATGGTATAAACGCCCGCATGTCTTAAGCCCATTCCATCTCCGTTCCCCGCCGTGATTTCAGGCAGAAAACGAGCGAGATGGGAAATCAAAATCGACCAGATTACTGTCCATTACTTGTCACAAAACACGTCTACAATTCTATTGTACTAAGATGCATTGCAACGCGAATAATCGCACGGCGGAGCAGTGATTAGGGCTTTACTTGTCACTAGGAAGTGAGTTTGGATCATATTCCTGAAACACGTCCAGGATAGTGACATTTAAAGCATATCAATCATAAAACGTACGTGCTCAGGTGATTAAATTATTAGGTAATAAACGGCGCAATGGCTGTGTGAAGGTGGACCGGTCAGAAAAATACTTGCGTTTATGTAATTTGCTTGGCTTTCATGAATCAAAAATCCGAAGGCGAGAACGTCTAAAGAAACACAGAGCGTTACAACACCGACGCAAAAGGAGAAGAGAAAAAAAAAAACACACACACACACACACACATAACGTCAGAGGAATACGATTTAAAAACACATGGGCCTTTTTTCTCTCGTATTGTTTGCTACCAAATATTTGACACGGTAACCTTTACGATATGTATCTTGCATTTGATTACTTCCTGACAGTGAATTCTGAGAAGTTAGAAGGAACGTTTGTACACGATTACACGCGGATTTGGCGCCACTACTGGTGAGAGGTAAGTGTGTATAAATAAAATGATTAGGTACTCTCTTACGAATCATTCTGGAAAACGTTTGGAATTCTTTTTGAGTACATGACTATCAATTTCATTAGGATTCGTCGTGATGACCTTCTCTCCTCTTTAGATACCACGACGAGAGTGAGAAAGAGACGCCCCAAAAATCTCTGACATCATACAAAAACTATACAATAAACAAACTATTTTCTTTCCATTTTTTTACTAAACTTTTATCAAAGCATAATTGTTAATTTCTGGTGCGCACCAAACGTTATCCAAATTGTGGGGCACTTCAATTTTCGTTTCAAAAATATTCGTCTACGTCAAAGAATTCTTTGCAAAATAAAAATAAAACTAAGGAGCAAATTCATTGATTGTTTCACGAAACCGAACTGTGGAAAAATCGCAACGAGAGGAGTTGGAAACTTTCCTGACACGAACTTGAGATCACGGTATTTAAATAATCAGTCAGACGTCTCCAAGAGGGCTAAAATGACATCACCCGTAAGACCTCGGAAAGAAAGCCGCAGAAAGAAATCTTTCTTTCTTTCCAAAATAAAAATCATTCCTTCGTCGACGACCTGCTCCGACCACCGCAAGAAGATTCATTTCTTCTCCGACCACCAAGAATAAATTTTATTAAAAAGGTTATAAAATATAAAAAGGTATTTTAATGAAGAAGTGAACCTTGTTTTTGGATTGCAAATACCTATATCCTTTTTTAACGACATGGACGACTCTTCAAGGTAGGCGCATACTTGACAAACAAACAAAATTTTCATTTAAACATCGGACAACGGGAGACGTTTGGTATAGTCGAAGGGCATATGCATGATTGGCAATAAGAAGCGTTCCTCTTTTAAACAAAGATACATCAGGTAGGACAAGAGGTACACCTGCCTTGTGAAGGGTGTGGTGATATTCCCGACTTGTGGTACCTGGTGTTCGCTGTGTACGGGTCTGTATCGTCGAAGGGCGCGTCACTCTTGTGAAAGAGTTGAGGCATAGGCGTGATCGGGATACAGAGCGTCCACTTTTAACTCAGGAAAATTGAAAAGATGAATAACAGTGCCAATATACAAGACGAGAGACCCAAAAGCTTGCGCAAATTACAGAGGAATTACCTTACTTAATGCTGCATATAAAATATTGACTACATTAATCAATAAAAACTAGTGAAGTACATGGAGGCTCAAACTGGACGCAGACCAACCATGTGAAGCAAATAACAGAAAAGGTTTATGAATATGGAATGGAACTACAAGTACAACACATTCTGAAACGCACAATAAACCAAATTTTTGTTAAATCATAAACGAACTCTTGTTAATTTCTGGTGCGCATCAAACATTATCCAAACTGTGAGGCATACCAATTTTAATTTCGAAAATATTCGTCTACGACTTATTTGAATTCATTAAAACAAAAATACTCTTCTTTGTTTCTTTGCAAAATAAAAATAAAGCGAAGGAGAAAATTTACCGATGTTTTCACGAAACTTAAGTGTAGAGAAATCATGACGAGAAGAGTTTGAAACTTTCCTGATAGGAACTGGGATCACAGTATTTAAATAATCAGTCCGACGTCTCCAAGAGGGGTAAAATGACATCACCCCTAACACCTCGGAAAGAAAGCCGCAGAAAGAAATCTTTCTTTCTTTCCAAAATAAAAGCAAAACTAAGGAAAATTGAAAAGATGGCTAGCGAGTGGGAAAATGGAATAATAGTGCCAATATACAAGATGAGAGATCCAAAAGCTTGCGCAAATTACAGAGGAATCACCTTACTTAGTGCTGCATACAAAATATTGACTACATTAATCGATAAAAACTAGTGAAGTACATGGAGGCTCAAATTGGATATTGTGAACACGCCTTTAGAAGACGCAGACCAATTATGTGAAGCAAATAACAGAAAAGGTTTATGAATATGTAATGGAACTACAAATACAACATAGTCTGAAACGAGAACAGTTAATAAAAGTCACGAAGTTCATGAAAAAATGAAAAACCAGTGAAATTAACAGAAAAACAGCAGTTATGACCAACGAAGGAAAGACCGAGGACTTAGAAACTAACCTGGGAGTGACGTGCTATCAACAATACTTTTCATTTTAGCACTGAATGCAATAGTCAAAGATTGTAAACTTAAGGTAATCGTCAATAAAATGGTACAAACAATTGTGTGTGCAGATGATCTCACTGTGTTAGCTGGAGACAGGGAGAGCTTGAAAGAAACAATCCAAAAAATCGAACAAGAAGCAAAGAAAAGAGACCTGACAATAAACTAACGAAAAAGTAAACACATGGAAATAAGCAGAGAAAATAGGGAAACAACAGTCAAAGTTCTAAAAATAAGAAATTTCGAGTTTGGAACATTGTACAATTTCAGATACTGGGGAATAATAATTAATAGATCACAGAACACATGCGGGACACAAAACTAATTACAAATACAAAAAGATTATGGAAAGTAGAAGTATAAACATAAAAACAAAAGCCAGGTTATACAGAGCTGAAATTAGGCCAGCGGTGACGTATGGAGCAGAGACGATGAACCTAACAAACTTAGAACGGGAGAAGTTAAAAAGAATCGAAAGGAAGATAATAAGAAGAATATACGAAGTAAAGAAAATTGCTGATAAAAAGTGCAAAGATTTCGATGGTGTGGCCATATAAGAAGAATAGGAGACGAGTGAATAAATAAAGAAACTTATAAATTGGAGACCAGATAGTGGGAGAGGAAGACCTAGGAGCAGGTGGAAAGACCAGGTATTAGAAGATTTAAAGAAATTAGAGATACAAGCTAGGAAGGAGAAGGTACAGGATCGAAATACATTGGAAGAAGCAAAGGCAAACACCAGGATGGAATGAGCCCAATAAGGAAGAAGGTGAACTGACTCACCACAAGAAACGAGTTTTAGAGCTCAAAGTCAATTGAACGGCTGCAATTCCTAGAGTTATATAAAAAAAAATTAATTTAATTTAATTTTTAATGAAAAATAATAAATAATTAGATTAATAAATTACTAAGGAATTATGGAGACATCTTTATGGGAAAAAATGTAAGGTTATGGTGTACGCACGAAGTAAACACCGAATTATCACCGAGGATGTGCCACCCCTAACCAAAGCGCCGTATAGAGTGCCATTTAATCAGCGGAAGGAACTCCAAAACCCCTGATAGGAGAGATGCTAGAGCAAGGAGTAATCAAAAAATCTTCCTCGCCCTGGAGTGCACCAGTGATAATGGTGAAGAAGAAAGCTGCAGAAGAGGAGAACAAAATCTGCGTCTGCACAGACTACAGAGCGTTGAATAGTATCACCAACCATTACCAAATCTCTAGGAAACCATCGACTAACTTGGAAACGCTAAGTTCTTTTCCACCTTGGATCTGGCTAGCGGCTATTGGCAAGTAGAGGTTTACGAGAGAGACAGGGAGAAGACAGCGTTCTCGATCCCTGAAGGTCACTACGAATGCCTAAGGATGCCGTTCCGATTGGCTAATGCACCAAGCACCTTCCAAAGACTAACGTGCTCCGTTATGTCGGGACTAACAGGTGACAAATGTTTAGTGTACCTAGACGACATAATTGTTTTTAGTAGGACCCTAGAAGAACACTTGGAAAGATTAAAGGAAATTTTTGAACGCTTAAGAAGGAGCGAATTTAAAGTTGTAAGTTTTTAACCAGGGAGGCTAAGTACTTGGGTCATATTATATCCGAAGAAGGAGTGAAACCGGACCCAGAAAAGTTAGAAGCCGTAAAGAATTATCCTAGACCTAGAAACGTGAAAGACATTAGAGACTCGTAGGATTTTACATAAAGTTTATCCCAGAATTTTCTCACAAGTCAATACCTCTAACAGCGTTGACAATAATAGAATTAAAAATGCAGAGAGAACTTGGAAACTTGTCTTACATCCGGCGTCTCTAAGAGGGGTAAAATGACATCACCCGTAACAAAGGTGTCGGAAAGAATTCTTTGTTTCTTTCAAAAATAAAAATAAAATTTAAAGAGAAAATTAATTAATTGATTTCTCACGAAACCGAACTCTGGAAAAATCACGTCGATAGTTAAACAGACGGAGAGGAGTTGAAATCTTGCCCGACGGGAACCCCCTTCTCTTGAGATCATCTTTTTTTAAATAATATGTCTTGGCATCTCTAAGTGGGGCAAAACTAAGAAGAAAATGAATCAAGAAGATGAACAGTGTAGAAACCGCGATACGAATGGAACATACAGAGAGAAGGTGGAAACTCACCTGACGGGGACTCCTTTCTCTTTGAGATCACAGTAACTCCCTTTTTTTGAGATCATATATTTAAATAATCTGTCCGACGTCTCTAAAAGGGGTACAATGGCATCACCCGTAACATTCAAATTCAAATAATTTCCATCCCTCGTAAGACTTGCGTAACATTTCCTTTTTTCTTAGAACGCTTACTCATGGTCGAAGCAGGTGTGCATCTACTTATTGATATATGCATTTTTTTTCTCAAAATTTGGAAGTCTATTCTGATTATAACAGTAATAATAAGTAATAGTTTGAAATCATTCCGCAATATAACATGTTTTGTTTGAACTTGAATAATAAATCTGTTTCCTTATGCCGAATCAGACTCATACTTTTCAATTTTATTTCTAATTTTGAAACAGAAATGTACAGAATTTCGATATGGTCAAATGGGGCGACCTGTCGCAGTGTTCAGGAAAATGCTGTTCACGTGAAAACTGAAAAGCTGTCTAGTTTTAAAGTAGCTCGAAAATAACTTCTTTTCGCCTCTTAATAAGCTGTCTAATAGTTATTCGGGGAATAAGTATACTTGTCTTTCTTAAATTTAGAAAACAGAATGACTAAAGCGAAGGAACATTAATCGGAAATTAAGGAGCCGAATTAAGGCAGCAAATGCTCTAAAGAAGAAGACTTACAAGAAAAACTAAAAGTATGGGAAGTAGAACCAAAGAAGATGATAGTGATTGGAAAGGAAAACCAAAACAATCAACTTAGAAATAAATTTAAAAAAAAATTGTAGATATCCTCAAGTAATCTTCATAGTAATGATGAAAGAAACAGGAGAAAATATGGAAAATGAAGTCGAGGAAAGGAGAGCTAATGCCCCACGTATATATCAAAAGGTAATTAATAAAAAGTTCATGAGGAACAAGAAAATAAGTGGGACAACCAAAATGACTGTTTACAAAACCGTATTTAGCCTGATTCGAATTAATGGTAACGAAAAGTGGGTGTTAAATAAATTAGTGGAAATTAAAATGCAACGACGCACTATGGAGTAGAGTTTGTCTTTTGTTGGATGTTACTTCCACACTATTAAAAAAATAGTATAATAACACTACCTAATTTGGAAATAGGGTCTAAGGTCGTCTTCGTACAGTAGGTCTTTTTAAAACTTCAAAAATCCTTTCCGTTATTTCCCCGGTCAAGAAAAAGAAAAGACTCGGATGAGTTTAGTTCAACTTGACCCCCCTTTCAGGCTGACGCTTTCTTAAATTAAGACGTACTCTCTCGCGAAAGGCAAACAATCTGAATCCGGAGATTATAAATATAAATTGCGTTGTCAAATTCGAACAAGACGTGTGAGTTTTAAATTTATGCGCGTTACGGACGGGCACGATTCTACTTAATTCCACCGGAGACGTCAAATTTTGCGTTTCAAATTAAGGCCTCGCCTCCTCTCTCCTCTTCTCCTTTTGCCCGACTTCGTTAATAAGATGGTGAGTAAATTGCGCGTACGTTGTTAAACGTAATGGACCTTGAAGTATATTAATTGGATAAATGAAAGCTGCCAGGATATATAAAATTTTGCGTTAAGTATTGGTTTAATTAAGTGTGAATAAAAGGAAGATGAATAGAAGGGTAACTGGACGAAGAAAGAAAGAAGATACGAAAGGGATGGGGACAAGACTAATGGAAGCAGAATAATCGTGAAGAAGGCAAATCTTCATTTCCTTAACTCCTGGTTTCTCCCCTTATCTAAGAGATTATGATACTCGTGGGGCTGCTAAGTTAGGAAGAAGAAGATGAAGTGTTGTTGCTTGCTCGCTTTGCTTTGTCTTATACAGTACAAACACCCATAGGTCTGGTAGGATTCCAACCTACACCGCAGAGCAACACGACCATCTAAGATCTAAGTCGACTAGATCAACCACTAAGCCACTCGACATCCCAAGAAGTATTGTCTTATCATCATTCAATAGAATGACATAATCATGATTGTTTGAATCAACTTCAATACCAACGATCCCGTGATACATAAAGGAGTAATTCTTTTTTTTATATATATTTGATTGTGATGTATAACGGAAGTTGAAGAAAATGTGAATAGATTAACTCGTTAACTGTGAATATGAAATAGTTGAGAAGCACAATATATAAATAGTGAATATACCAGGTAGCATACCATATCGTTCATTCCGATCTACGAACGTACAAATACATTTAATATCGACAATGTATTAATCTCCGGCATACAAAATGATTAGGAAACAAGGCGAGATATGTAGCAAGCGTGTAAGGATATTTAAATAAATGAAATATCCCGATAAAACGGAATATAGTCGTGGCATATTTCTCCGCGATATTTGTAAGTCTCTTTGCAATTGTTGTTGAAAATAATGTGAAATATGCAGGAACGAGGTGTATACATTTCCAATGGCGTGTAAGTTATCTACACTTATTATTCTTCTTACCACAGGGAGTTCGAATCGCAGCATACACCCGCTAACACCGTTTAGATACCATCGGTTTCGTTCAACGTGGAATACTTTACGGCCTGCAATTCGCAATATTTTACGGCGTCGCGCTACTTGTTATGGCCTGTGTGTTTTGCATCCGCTGCGGCCGCAAAACTTTTAAATACCGAGCTTCCTATGATGTATGAACGCGTCTCTACGGATAACCGCAATTAATGGACGAGGATCTGTAATGTCTGTATTTGTTTCTGCTGGTAACATTAATCTATCTAAGCGTTCGCCGCTACAATGTAAAACGATATGGAAGCACAAACCAATAAGAAAATCACGAACGACTTTATAGCTGGTATTAAGTTTCAAATAAATTATTTTATTTCAAGAAGTTATTATAATAAATGTATCTGTTTAGCTAACGGTATTATTAATCGATTATAACTATTCCTGTGTTTTTATATGATTAAGTCAGACGTGTAACTGCGATAGGATTCCTGAACCCATCATACAGTGAAGCCAAACTCGAGCGCCAACATAATGCGAAGAAGGGCGCCAATTTTGTGCAGCGACGAATATCACAGTGCATCCCTGATTTAAAGAACTTGTCTCAAGTCTCAAAAGAAGAAAAAATATTGGTACAAGGGTAAAACAAAACGTGCAGAGTTACTTAGAGCAACTCTTTATTTGTCATTTGAGGTTTAGTTGTCGAAGTTACGTTCGTTAGAATCCAAGTTACTAATTTTTTAAAGTGATATATTACAAGTCAAAAAATGGAATTAACCAAAGAGCGTTTTCGAATTATGCTTTCTTATGATTTTAAAAGAGGTTTAAGCGCTTATAAGTGCAAAAAGATTTTAGATTTGGCTTTTAGCGAACAAGCACCTTCCTTGGCTACAATTTACTGATGGTATAAGGAATTTGAACGCTAAAGCAACTCTGTTCAGTATCAAAAAGGAGCAGGGCATCCTCCTCCGGTTGTTATCGACAAAAACATTGTTGCTGTTAAAAAATTAACTGAAGAGGAAAATAAAGCCAGTTATGTAGTGATAGAGCACCAATGCAAGATTGGATCTTAAGTTGTTAGAACAATCATACACGATCACCTGCGTTTGAAAAAAGTGGTTCCGCATTACCTTTCTGACTTTCAAAAAGCAGAGCGTGTAAGAATTTGCAATGAAACTTTAAATTTTTTAAATATGTAACCCCCAAGATAATAAAGCTAATACTCCTGAAAATTTTGACTGCTCCAGGTAACAAGTAAGCGTTGTTATTCCAGCAACTGTTCCTCAAACTAGCTCGGTGGGTCATTAATTAAATTAAACCAGGGCGCCAGGAAATAAACCTCAATCGCTGTAACCACTTCGGAACCGTTCCCAAAGTCCCGCAGTGTTCGCTCTAGGTAACTTCGAAACTTCAGGAGATTTAATACACTTTTGCATTCAGCGCAGGTTCTCGACATAAACAAAACGTAACAATAACACAAGATCGTCAATAAATCAGCGCAGGTTCTCGACATAAACAAAACGTAACAATAACACAAGATCGTCAATAAATCAGCGCAGGTTCTCGACATAAACAAAACACACACAATAACACAAGATTTATTTGTGCAATCGTCAATAAATCAAAAAGTCCAGGTCAGTACTGTAATACGACAAATGTAATTCAAAACTATAACTTCAAAAACAACTGCGATTAATCAGATCTGATTAATGCTCATAAAATGCCCAAAGGCAACACCGATAAATAATAATTCTAAATTTAACTAATTAACTACAGGCTTTTAACTGCCTCAGATTCATTAGTCAAAAGATAAACAAAATAGAAAGAAATAAAACATGACGACACGTCAAAAATTCTGTCAGTTGGCGTCGGTACGTTCCGTCTTGAACAGAGGGCGATAGTTCTTCGCGTCTAGCGTCCAAAATTCGTGCTTTGACGTAACTTGACTATGACGTCACTTCAAAGCGAGGGTCGCAAATGGAAATGTTGCACCAGCAGGAGATATTTAACAATTCCCAGAGACGAGAATCCTTTATTTTCGCAAACGAAAACCAAGTTTAAACTAAGACCACAGTCAAAACTAAATCTGACATCCTATAAAAGAAGAAGGTCGGCCATTAGCGAATGTGACGCAATAACGGAAAGGTAGAACGTTACCTGCAATTTTGCAAAGTCGTTGGTTTAAAACGTAAATAACGTTTCACAGGGCAGCATGAGCAATAATAAACTTTCGCTGCAATTTGCAATAAATTTACACAATTCACGAGAATAATCGATACGCGTCGTTTTTCGTGCACTGCCGAAAAAAGTGGTAAGAAGCGAAGATGGCCGGCGAGTCACAGCATTTCCGGCATCCTAGCAAAACAATGGCGTGGCTAATAGAAAATTAAGACGTCAATAGTTTCAAAGAGCCAATGAGAAACCGAAAGTTCAAATAGACGTTTCCGGCAAGGGTTACAGTGTCGTCACCACTCTAACAAAGCATGTATAATTACGCGATCTTGCCATTCGTAAAAAAAGAATCTGCAGGCAGAATCGTTTAAACAAATCAAATAATAGCGGACACCAATTTTTTTTCCAAAATAGTGACAGATGATGAAACTTACATTCCCCTTTTCGACTAAGAGAGTCGTGAATGAATTCACGAAGATGAGGAAATGAAAGCATTCTTGTTCTTAATATTTTTCATTACATTTCGTGTTTTGTTTTGAAACAGGTTTATCGATCGACTTTTGTTCGTTGTGCCTTTTTTTTGAAAATCGTCTTTTGTTTTTGATTTTTTCTTTTTTTTGTCAAGAAACGATGCTTTTTATAAACATTTGTGAAACACCAACGAATTTTGTTCGCTTTGCTTTTCTAGAAGATTATGAAAATCATCTTGGTTGCTGTTTTTTTTCTTTTTGATGAAAAGAATAGTTTTTTCTTGCAAATTTGTTATACAATCGATCGTCTTTTGTTTTTGTTTGCGTTTGATGAAGAAACAAAGATATATGGAAGTCGCTCTTTTAAATTTCTCTTAAATCTTATTTTAAATATTTTTTTTGTCCTGAATGTATTTTTTATTTATTGTCATGTTTTGCAACACCAAGGACACAGGATTTATTTAAATAATTTTCTTTGCTTTCAATAAAAAAAAAAAAGAAAAATTTGAGAGGTGATCGATATTTGTTTGTTTTATTTTTCTATGAACATTGTCTTTTGTTCGGTTTCTACTTCTTTCTTTTCATTTTTTTTTTAAGGACAGTCGGTTTTATACACATTTGTCGCACAATCGATCGTCTTTTGTTTTGTTTTTTGCGTTTAATAAAGAAAGAAGAAACACGAAAAGGTTGCTCTTTTTTTCTTAAAAAACTTTTGTTTCGAATAATTTCTTTTATTTATTGTTTTGGTGCGTAGCACCGAAGAGCAGGGTTTTATTTAAGAAAGTTTTTTTTTTACTTTTGACGTTAGAAACAAAAGAATGTGAAAGACGATCGGTTTTTGTTTGTTTTGCTTTCTTATAGGAAAATATGAAAATCGCTTTTTGGTATCTTTTCTTTTTCCTTCGTCTTTTGTTTTTTTCTTTTTCTTTTGAAGAAAGGACAATTCGTTTTTTATAAACAATCGATTGTCTTTTGTTTTTTTTTTGCGTTTAATAAAGAAATAAAAAACAAAAAGGTCGCTCTTTTTTTCTTAAAAATCTTTTGTTTCGAATAATTTGTTTCACATATTGTTTTGCTACGTAGCACCGAAGAGCAGGGTTTTATTTAAGAAAGTTTTTTTTACTTTTGATGTAAGAAACAAAAGAATATGAAAGACGATCGATTTTTGTTTGTTTTGCTTTCTTATAGGAAAATATGAAAATCGTTTTTTCGTATGTTTTCTTTTTTCTTCGTCTTTTGTTTTCTGTTTCTTTTTGTTTTGAAGAAAATACAATTCGTTTTCATAAACAATCGATTGTCTTTTGTTTTTTGAGTTTAACCAAGAAAAAAAATAGAGGCTGTTCGTTACTTGAGCGTGTTTCTTTTGTTTCCAGAGCATTATTTTCTGCATAATGCAGATGATTTAGAAATTTTGTTCAGACTATCAAGTGTGATACATCATTGTAATCAGAAGAAGAAGAAGAAAGAGAAAGAAAAAGAAGTTTTATTTAACAAAGTAGCAATTCTTGAAAACGTCTATAAGAAAATGAAAAGTTGAATGTCGTTTATTTGCAAGTTTTGATGACATGACAAAGACAATGACATATTTATATTCCAAATAAGTTATGTATGCGGTATTCTTCAGAAGTACGGGCCTGGTAAAGGCAGGCAATTAAGCTAGATGGTCAAAAGACAGTTACAGCTAAATGGTACACTGAAAAATGTTTGCCTGAAGTGTTCAGTAGAATCCCAGACAAGGGAATTATGCCGCACCATGATAATGCATCGTCCCATACGGCAGCTTTAACTCTCTAGTTGACTGAAAAAAATATAAATATCCCCCATATTCACCTGATTTGGCACTGTGCGACTTTTGATTATTTTTTGGGCTTAAAAGGAATTTGCGGAGTAGAAGGTTTTCTCGTTAGAAAAAAAGATTGATGCCGCAGTTGACGCTTATTTTGAAGTTATTCTGAAAGATGATTAGTTGGGAGCTTTTGAACAGTAGAAAGAGAGAATGATCAAGCGTATCATTGCTGAAGGGAATTACTTCAAGCATATTTAAAATAAAATCCTAGAATATAATAACCGTGTAATAAATTCAACTTGACCCTCGTGTTGACAGCACAAAACTCGAGCACCAACAGATACTAAGAAGTGCACCAACTTGCAGCGACAAAAAGGAGAAACATCAAAATTGACAGGAATAAGACAGGGCACTCCCTAAACCCCGCACTTCTTTAATTTCTCTAGGATTAAATAAGCTAGGAGCCCAAACCATAGAGCTGGTTATACCTACTTGAAAATAAGAATGAGTTGCAAGTACTCCTAGATCAAACCAGTAGCGATGATCTTGGCCAAGAAGACGTTCCAAGCTGTCCAAGGAAAGTCAAAAAATATTTAAGGCTAGACATGATCAGCAATTTTCTTTTCGAACGGTCTATAAATATAGTCGAATAGAACAATACTTAACGGATTAAGTAATGTGGTTTATAGTCGAAAGTAACGACCACACGATACTCTTGCGCACTTATTCAAATCCTGTACAAAGCAATTCGACCAAGAACAGCGTATAAGTATCACCTGTGATTAAAAACGAAAAGTATTTTTTTCTTTTAGTCTGAACTCCGTAGGGTAGTGAAAAAGGACAAAACAAAACCAGATTAAATTAGCTCCCGGACACAAAATGTTTTGTTTTGGCACGAATAAATTATTAAGAATTCACCTGCTAGAAATTCCGATCGGACGTGTGACCTTGCGACAGGTGTTTACAGTAAATATGGCAACCCTGCAGGTGTCCGCTTTTTACACTTTCAAATGCAAACCGTTTACGATTTAATCACGCTACTTTTGCAAGAGCCAGAGGAGGTGGAGGAGGAGAAGAAGAAGAGGATGCGGTCTGCCTCGATTAATTAGCACGTTACGTTCGCGCGCAGATGGCGCAAACTAAATTTTATTGCCGCCATTTTTATATTGACACGTATCGATTGAATCGCTCTGGATTTATGCAAATGGCTAGGGTATTGGAATCTTCGCCTGTCTTGAACTAGTTTCATGGAATAAAGATGATTATATATACCCCACGTCATACTGTAAATTGGAGGGTATGGGAATTCTAAGCGTATCATTACAATTCACAGAATGATTTGTACTTCTTAATATCAATAATTTTTGTTATTAATGCGACAAGAAAATTAAAGATAAATATTATTATTAAATCGTAATGGAGTTTGGAATCCCTAGTTGTAGCATAACCAGAAGCTCAACTTTGTCAGAATTTTATTTGCACATATCAAAGTTCCATAGCACCAAAGGGTCATCGAATTGAAAGAAGGCGACCAATTTTACTCAATAAATAGGTTTATATTTTTGCCACATTTAAGTTTAGGGATCTTAGTATTGAGGCCAGTGGAGTGGGTGATGGTTGTTGAGTTCTTCAAGTTTGAAGGACTTCGAAATTTAAAAGTTAAAGAGAGGGAAGGATTTACAACTCGACTCAAACACCTAAGTGGAATTGGTTCGAAAGCAATTCGACCAAAAATTCAGAATTTCGCCGCTGATCTTGCTGTTCCTTTAATAATATTTCCTTTTTCAAAAACTTAAAACGAGTTTACCACAATTTCTTCCTTCATTTCTGCTTCCTGTCTTTTGTTCCTAGGTATCTAAGATCAAATCTTCCCTATTCTCTTTCTGGAAGGCTTCCTCGTTTATCCCCTTTCTACCTTCCCCGCTATGAAAGAAGAAAAAAGAAGAAAAGTAGACGAAGGCAAACTGGTTAATCAAAGGGATGGTTGGAGCTGTCCTTTTCCAATTTGGCAGTCGCTAGTCCAAGCATCTGCCTGTCTCTAATTTTGCTGTCTGTTTTCTGTTTGTATTTTCTCTAAACCCTTGTCTCTTTTTGAATTTCCTCTTGGTCTGTTTACTCCTAAGGGAGGCGGAGAGGAAATATGGACGAAGAAGAACGAGCTAGTGAAGGATCTATAATTGCGATCTTGGTTTGTGTCTTAGGGAGAAGAAACAATATAAGACTAACCGGGCCTACAGAGGCGAGAGTTCGATACCATCCACCTCTTTTTCTTTATGACATGTGCGACTTTAAAAAGAGCTGAAGTGGTCAAAAATATTTCCGTCACCCCTAGGAGGTGGAGGGGAAATAAAGATTATTATTATTATTAGAGTTAGTAAAGGATGTACAATTGCGATCTTGGTTTGTGTCGTAGGAAGAAGGAAACTATCATTGCTATCATCGCTATCATCCATTTCTTTCTCTTTATGACGTGTGCGACTTTAAAAAGAGCTGAAGTGGTCAAAAATATTTCCGTTTCCCCTAGGAGGTGGAGGGGAAATAAAGATGACCAAAAACGAGTTAGTAAAGGATGTACAATTGCGATCTTGGTTTGTGTCATAGGGAGAAGGAAACTATCATTTCTATCATCGCTATCATCCATTTCTTTCTCTTTGTGACATGTGCAACTTTAGAAAGAGCTGAAATGGTCAAAAATATGGAGTGTTATGGCATATAGAATAGTAATCAAAATGAAATAAGTTACAATTTTTGGGAATAAATCTTTGAGACTCAAATCTAATATGGATGTGACAGTGACAAATAAGGAATGAGGAACAAGGAATGAGGAATGAGGATAGAGGAATGAGAAAAGAAAGGATAAAGAAATGAGAAAAATGAAGATAGAGGAATGAGAAAAGTGAGGATAGAGGAATGAGAAAATGAGGATACGGGAATGAGAATGAGAATGGAGAATGAGGTCTTGGGTGCTGACAGACTAAAAAGCAAGGGAAAAGCCTGTGATATGAAGATTTTGAGAAAAATAGAAGGAGTAAACAAAGTCGGACAAGATAAGAATCGCAGAAATTAGAGTAAGACTGAAAGTTAAGAAAATATTAAAAACAAAACAAATGTGATGACTCGGCCATATAAGCCGAATGAAAAACATCAGAAAAGCAAAAACGAGTTATGGGAAATGCAAATAAGAATGAAAAGGGGGAAAGGCGGACCTAATAACACATGGGACAGGAACATAACTAAAATATTAGAAGAAAAGGAGCTCAACTGGAACCAAGCAAGAAGAATAGTGTCCAGAGGTCCAGGAAAAGGAAAAGTTTTTTCTGAAGCAACGGAGGCAATAAGCTCCATAGCCTATTCCAAAAATCCTTGATGTCATTTCTCTGCATATAATTAAGGATTTGCCTCTGAGGTCATTGCAGTAGCAGATTGTAGATATGATGCTAGTATTGCAAGAATTCACATTATAACAAAAGAAATTTTCAGATAATATAGTAGCATTATCATCGAGAAATTAATGAGAGTGAGTCATGTTGCAAACCTTGTCTTCTACTACATTAAGCTTTTCAACTCTGCGCGAACTTGTCTGTCCAACCGGCTGCCTTTTATAAGCTTCAAGAAAACTGCTGTGCTCCTTGCAATATTCTTTTTAAAGCCAAATTCAAGTTCTGAGTTTCCGTGAAATTCGTTCAACGCCATCTATTGGGCCTCATGTCAACTACAAACTACATTTTACTGTATTTTTTTTTGTTCGCAAACGTTACTCAGCCACCTGAACAATTTTAATTGTACTGTTTTATGTCATTCATGTTCATTTTACTCGACTTTAAAAAGATGGATTTAGTGAAATTCAAATTTTGATTTCCAACGCCATCTGTCGTGCTTCGTGAGAACCGCAAGGAAAATTTTTTTTTTTTCTTTAGTTCGCACGTGACTTGGCCAACCCTTAATCAATTGAACAATATTTTTATGTCTGCCCATGAAGTCGCCTTTAAAAATAGATTTAGTGAAATTCAAATTTTGATTTTCGACACCATCTATCGTGCTTCGATTGAACTGCAAAGAAAATTCTATTTCTTTTTTTTTTGTTGACACCCTGAACAATTGAATTTTTATGTTTCATGTTTATTTCTGTATTTTATATTTACCATTTATTTCTCTTGAAAAAATAAACTTTAATTTTTATCGCCATCTATCGTGGTTAACGTGAACTACGAGGAAAATTCTGTTTTCTTTTAATTCGCTAGAATCACTTAAAGTTCAAGAAAACTGTTGTGCACGTTACAATAATTTTTTTAAAGTCATATTCAAGTTTTGAATTTTTCTAGATAGTTTCCGTGAAGTAAGTTCTACGCCATCTACCGGATCTCGCGTGAACTACAAACAACACTTTATTGTAATTTTTTCTACGCAAATGTTACTCAATCACCTGAATAATTCGAAATGTATTTTTTATGGCTGTTCATTTATTTGTCTCTAAAAAGGTAGATTTAGTGTAATCCAAATTTTGATTTTCGACACCATCTATCGTGCTTCGATTGAACTGCAAAGAGAATTCTATTATATTTTTTAGTTCACATAGATCGATCACCTTTAACCATTGATTTTTTATGTTTCTTGTTTATTTCCGCACGTTTAACCATTTATTTGTCTTGTAAAAATAAATCTAGTAAAATTGAAACTTTTCAGCGCAATCTATCGTGATTAAGGAGAAGTATTTTGAGAAAAATTGTGTTTTCTTTTAATTCGTATATGTCACTAATGGCGATATGCACCGAACGAACGAATTCGAGCTAATTTAAACGTCACCAAGGACAATAGAATTTGATTTAGGTCGTGACATTTCAAATATCATATTATGAACGTCACTAAAATTCAAGCTTTTGACTTTACTTGTTGTTTATTGCTCGGCGCATACACTATTAGAAACCTTGAACAATTGAACTGTACTTTTATGTGACCATCCGTTTAATCCCTTTTAGAAATTGATTCATGGTTGATTCAGATTTTCAGCGCCATCTATTGTTTTGCGTGAACAGCGCCAAGTCATGAACAATACAGTCACTGAGTCACTCTGAAGAATTGAAATATATTTTTATGTCTTTCCATTTACTTGCCTTATTTTATAACTTCCGGATTGTTGAACGTTTCCTCTCAATTTTGCTAAAACAGCTGAAAAACACCCAAGGAAAGAATTTGTTATCTTTTGTATAGAAAACCAAAATCAAACTATCAGGGATGAATTAATTGATTCTTTACGAAAAACAAACCGGACTTATAAAAGAAAAATCAGTGGCGAGAGCAAACACGCAGAGTCAAGTTGAAAAACTCTTTACTGGGACGGAATCGACTCTTTTTCTCCCCCTTCCTGGAGTTATTTAAAAAATTTCTTATCAAACTGGGAGAGATGGTTATCGTCACGTAAGCCAATTCAATTTAAATTTTTCTGTCCCGCCCGAAGCTTCTAAATGAGGAGTAGCTACCACGAGATGGCAGATGGGTGTGATTTGTACAAATTTTCCGATGCCGCGTATGCGAAATATTCTATCCTCGGCTCCAATTGTCGATTTCGCAGAAAAGATACGAATTTACTGAATCAGCGTTTCTTATGGCGACAGCCTGTGATAAGAACGAAAATTTTCACGCGTAATTCTGTGCTTTCACACACCTTAAGTCACGTTTTGAATCTTATCTTTGCAATCTAAGATTTCCATTTCGTTTTGCTAAGGTATAGTGAGTGGGAACTTAATTTTTGGGGCTTTTAATTAAAAAAATGAACTTCCGGGTCCTTACATCCACGTCATGACAAAAAATTGCAGCTATTATAATAACATCGAGTAATCACTGAGTATGAGTCATGTTACTACATTGAGCCTTTCCACTTCAACCTTACAGGCTAGGAATTGGAATTCAATTGAAGGGTTGAGGATGACAGATGACATTTCATCTGTCGATACTCATTTTGGTAGGTTCCTCAAAGGTCTGACCTGGTCAGAGTTGGTGAGGCTACAAAAATATGCTGGGCTTTAGTCAGACTGACATTTCTTCAACCTCCCTCCCTCATATTATGATTACAAAAAAATTGTCGAGTAAAATTTGTTTCTTACTCTTCTCCTTCTTTCTTCCTCTTGGATCAGGCTAGGAATCAGCAGTATGGCGTGCCTCATAAATTTAAAGATCATTTTTTCTCCAGTGCTTCAATGAGGGTTTTCTACTTTTGTTAGTCACTCTCCTTCGTACTGGCATTAGTTAATTTCAAACTTATTTCTTAGCATTCTTTATTACTTTTTCATTTCTTATTAATCAATTATTTAACGAATTAAATCATGGCTAATGCCAAACGTACCACAAACTTTCGTTTTGAATTGAAACATCCGCTTCATTAAACCTTGGGATTCATGAATTATTTAGTACATTTACAAAGTCCATTGATGTCAAAATGAGTATTGTGTATTGACACTTCTAATTTGGATCTCTCGCAAGATACGACCGGTAGATATGCCCCCCCAAAGAAAAGTATTTTCCTTCGGCAACAAAGTGAACAACTAATTTGTCAGTTCTTGAAAATAACGGCGTCCTCATTAGCCATGCACGGAAAAAAACGTTGCCTGCGACAATAAAGATAATTAAACGCGATTTTTAATAAATGGTCATGATACGGCCGGCGCGGTCAATTAAAATTCGTTATCCCGGACACATGATTAACTTACGAACACATGTACTTTTACTTTAATATTACCCCCAATTTGTTGTCTGTCTCGGGCGTTGGGCAAAAGCTTGTGTTGGCGAATGTGTTTTTCTTATTACGTCCATTTAAACGAGTCGTGCCATTTTTCGCGTCTGTCAATGCTCCGGCTTGATTAACAACGTTGGCCGAACGTAATCTTCTGAATTTCTTGTAACACGTCTCTCTTGTCATAACATGTTTTTGAATTTGTCGAGGTGGGCGTATAAGTTTTGGGGTACCCGAAATTTTGAGTTAAAATTGTTTTTTAATTGAATAGCATATAATAAATTATGTCATCGTTTGAATTGTTACCAAATCAATGCGTTGTCCGAACTTTATTCAACATCAATTAGTAATAAGAAACGGTATTAAGCTTTAATCCACTTTCACCGAACTATTAACTGACATGTCATTAGTACAAAAACCCCAACAATGCCCACCGTGAAACACAATGCGACATTTGTAAAAGTGAACGTTACCATAAAAAAAAAACCTTTCGTGTTTGAAGTTGTTTGGCTCGGTTAATAATAGGTGTGATAACTCAATAAAACGTATTGTTAAGAATTAAGAGACAGACAGGCAGTTGACTTATGTGCAATAAATCAAAACGAACGCTCTGATGTAATATTAAAAATCAAAAGAGATACACACACACACACACACATAAATAAATAAAGCCTTGTTTGCTTAATAATTAACTAAATAAGTTCGAAAGGGACCGGGGGACCGACGGAAACGGCTGGCGGGTTTTTGCCACTTGTTCCTTCCCTTGAATGGAACGCCGGTCCAAGTGAATACTGAAGGGCGTTGGGGGTATGGGATCCCCCCGTGCAAGAACTGAGCGCTTCTAAATACATAAGGACAGGAGGAATATCCGGCTACAAATATCGAGTTACGCTGCCGTGAAATAACAAAAAATTGAAAATAAATCATTTGCTTCTCCGGTCGGAAGGGTGGGAGGGGGGTGCGCTCGTTTCAATGAATTATGTAACACCAAGGAAAAGGGTTTAAGTTGCTTCCACTGTTCGATTTTCGTTCGTTCGTTTGCTGCCTTTGGGAAGATTTGGTTTGATTTTAGAAGAAAAGACACATTTTTGTAAAGATTTGTGGGACAATCGATCGCTTTTTGTTTTTTTTTGTGTTTAATAAAGAAATATTTTTTAAATTTATTGTTGTGTTATGAAACGTCAAAGTTTACTTAAGTATTTCATCGCAGAAAAAGGAAATATCTAATAGTTAAAAATAAATCAAAACGGCGCTTCCGGACTTGCAAAACCCAAGCATAAGGAAAACAAAAGACAATCGGCTTTCAATTCCGTTTTTCCTTGAAAAAAAAAAAAAAGAAAGAAAGAAACAAAAACCGATCTCGTCTTTTGTTTACATTAACTTTTTTTTACAAAGTAACTAAACTCTTATCTTGTCAGATGTTATTAAAAAAGTGTCCAAAAAAAAAACAATAGAAAAGCGAGCGATTACGGAAAAACGATTGCTTTTTGCGCTTCGTCGAAAGAAAGAAGAAAAAGCAGATAACAAAACACGATCGTCGGACGACTCGAAGTGTCGAAAATGACGTTCATTAAAATACTAACCAAAAAAAATCTTCGAAATTACGATAAATTTCATTCGCAAGTTTTTATTTTTTTAAAAGGAAAACTCATTTGTAGCGTTTCTTTTTGTTTCTTTATCTGAATGTATTTTTTTTGTTTATTGTTATGTTTTTGTAACACCAAGGACACAGGATTTATTTCAGTAATTTTCTTTGCTTTCGATGAAGAAAGAGAAAAATTTGAAAGGTGATCGATATTTGTTTGTTTTATTTTTCTAGGAACATCGTCTTTTGTTTGGTTTCTACTTCTTTCTTTTCACTTTATTTTTCTTTTTTTATTGAAAAAAAGGACAATCGGTTTTATACACATTTGTCGCACAATCGATCGTCTTTTGTTTTGTCTTTTGCGTTTAATGAAGAAAGAAAAAAATGTCTCTCTTTTTTCTTAAAAAACATTTGTTTCGAATAATTTGTTTCACTTATTGCTTTGCTGCGTAGCACCGGAGAGCAGGGTTTTATTTAAGAAATTTTCTGTACTTTTGACGAAAGAAACAAAAGAATATGAAAGACGATCGATTTTGTTTTGCTTTTTATTGGAAAATATGAAAATCGTTTCTTGGCATCGTTTTTCCTTTTTTTTTTTTTCGCCTTTTGTTTTCCGTTTCTTTCCCTTTTGAAGAAAAAATTAAAAAATTAATCTCCGCCCACAATAATTTTTATATCCGTAGATATGTATTTCGGCAGCGAAGGTGCCATCTTCAGCACACACACTACCAATTTAAAAAGTTCTTCATAAAATGTAACAAGCAACTAAACATAATCAAATAAGAGCAAATCAAATCAGATTAGAGGAAATCACACTAATCTGTAGGCACGTTTTTGACACGATTTATTTATATATGTATATTTATATATTTTATTATTTTTCAGAGATCTTTTTAAATATTTAAGGCAGTCTCAAATAACAGGGAATCAGATGTTAATGAAAGTTCTTTATTCGGTAGAATGAGAATTTTTTTCAGGAGAATGGACCAATACTTATTTCTTGATTTGCTTTTATTTGATTATGATTAGTTGCTTTTGGATTTTATGAAGTGCTTTTAAATTGGTAGTGTGTATACTGAAGGTGACAGCTTTGCTGCCGAAATACGTATCTACGGATGTAAAAATTATTGCGGGCGGAGATTAATTTTTTAATTATTTCTTAAACCTCAGTCTCCTTTACTATATTTAGTTTTGAAGAAAAGACAATTCGTTTTTATAAACAATCGATTGTCTTTTGTTTTTTGAGTTTAATAAAAAGAAAAATAGAGGCGGTCGGTTTCTTGAGCGTGTTTCTTTTGTTTCCAGAGCATTCTTATCTGCATAATGCAGATGATTTAGAAATTTTGTTCAGATTAACGCAAACCATCAAGTGTGATACATCATTGTAATCAGAAGAAAAAGAAGAAGAAGAATAAAAAAGAAGTTTCATTTAACAAAACAGTTATTCTTGATATCGTCTATAAGAAAATGAAAAGCTGAATGTCGTTTATTCGCAAGTTTTGAAGACATGACAAAGACAATGATATTTCTATTCCTAATAAAAAGTACATTAGCAATGTCCGACTTAAAAATAATTAAAACTAAAACGAAAACCGTAATTTAAATACGCAGCTTTAATTTTTTATGCGATACTCAAATGGACAGCCTGTATTTACATCTGTTATTTATTAAAATTCTAATGTCTACTGCTTTTATTGTTGAAGCAGTAGTAATCATCTTGTTCTAAATTATATTTTAATAGAATAGACTACACATAATTAACAGGTAACGGCCCAGGCTTAGGGGAATCCCAGATGACAAAAAAAAAATTAATAGACTCGTTCTCCACTTTCTATTGTGCGGATCCCATTCACGTTCGTATAGGAAACACCATCTGATATAGAAGCGCTCAAAGACGAATTTGCATCACAAAAATGTAAATTAAGGATGACGGCGGCGCTATCGCGGCCCAAAATCGAAAAAGCGCGCGCCCGACAAAAAAAAAAAGAACGAAACGTGGGAAAATAAAAACACCGGGCTCATTGTTGCAAACCAAATATGGCCCCGCCGGCTTTTATTCTAAACGCAATCTGTCGCCGTGAATTCTAAGAGAGACTCCGTAATTGAGAGGTCAAAATCATTATGTGTGCTTATCCAGGTGACATCGAGTCACTTCCGCCTGACTAAGCCATAATGGTCGTTTCTTGTGCAAGCCGGAAGTTCATTTCAGTATTGAACGTTATTAAATAACGTTCTGCGTTGCATAATTGAGGGTTTCGAGGAGTTGAGAGGAGAATTATACTCATTTCTTTGCTTGTTAACGACTTTAATAATGGAGATGCTATTCACGAAATGTCTTTATATGTGTACCCTATATGATAAATAATAATGAAAATTAATTAAAATTGTATAACTGGCAATAATAAATATTAAATAATAATAAATATTTGCGGATTATAAAAATATTCTAATACGAGTACTTTAAGATAAATTAAGTTAATGTATTATTATGATTTAGCCAGTTTCACGCAGGGATGGCTCAGATTTTTTTAGAAGTAAATAGAAATTTTTCTTTTCTTGATTGTATTAAAGTTATATGGAGTATTTTTGTGTCGGTTTTGAACGGTAGGGTTATAACAGGTGCTTCTAAATGCAAGATGTGAGGACAGGTCTGCCCGCTTGAGTTCGGTCAGCAATCTCCAGACTCTCATACAAACCAGCAGGTACTTGGTCGGGTAAAGGATGCTGGGTCAGAAGAGGGCGTGACCGGATCCTGGGAACATCCGTAACCCTCGTGGATCTCATGGGAATCGAATATAACCGAATTACTGGTCATTTCCACTTTTCGAATTCATTTTGCGCAAGTCTTACCTACAACTGGAGTGACACAAAAAATAATTAAACTAATAATAAATAAATAATTTTCACCAGAATCGTCACAGTGGAAGTTTGTCTCTGACCTTTAAATTAAAAACACAACATAAATTAGTCCTTGAGCTGTCACAACACCAACTCGAAATTCGCACATACAAATAAATCAGGCAATTGTCACTCACTCAATTTTCAGACAGCGCACGACATGACTCTGAAGAATAAAAAAAAATAATCTGCCGGATCTTTTCCTTGGCCATCCACTTCGTGTGTTACTTACACTTATTAAACTGACTGACAACGAAACTGAAACCACAAAGAACGCATTCATCATTCGTCAATTAATTAACGTCCTTTGTCTTCGCATGTACATCCACATGCATACGTATGAAGAAACAGTACGTTCGCGTTTCATAATTGCCGTCGTGCACGCGAATATTTCTTAGATAAATTAAAAGATGCGGCCGGCATGATGAGGATGGGCGAGAATAGGAATGGGGAATGGGGAATGGGAATGATGATGAGATCGGTAGCGAGAAGTTGTAATAAAGTACTTAAGATAGGTGATCACGTGCTGAGGCAGTAGCTGTTTATTACGTGTCCCTCCTTCCTAGTTACTTAGTGCGGATCAGGTTTAATTACATCTCTAACACCTTGCGCTCGCGTTATACTGCAGGCGATGTGCTCGTTATTATTCTTTTTTTTTCTGATGTTGGCACCGTGCCCTGCCAAACTATTCAGTTCTGCTAATGCACTAGTGTTGTTGCCATTGTTGAATTTTAAACACCTACAATTAAAAAAACTCTATTTTTGAAAATATTATATATAAGAAGAAACAAAAACAAAATAATACCTAATTATAAAATATCAAAAAATAAATTGCAGAGGTACACACGTTGCTTAGCGACTAGCGAAAACATGTCACGTTGACATTCGACGAGAAATGTGACAATGGCAAACGCCAAGCAATATCACATTGTCAGGTACGGGTGGAACGTCACTTTGACATCTACGTAACAGGGTTAGGATGACAACCGTCAAAATAAACAAAATTAAGGCCGTTTCTTACCATATTCGTTTCTAGGGTGGAACTCTGTAACTAATATCAAACGCTACTTTCCGCTAACCCTATTCTCGATAATAACCAATATCAATAGCTATTTACCGTTAAAACTATTCTCTAAAATATATCTGATACGTTATACGGAATTCCACCCCTGATTTGTAACTATAACTGTAACTAATATGAAACGCTATTTTCCGCTAACCCTATTCTTGAGAATAACTAATATCAATCGCTATTTACCGCTAAACCTATTCTCTAAAGTAGGACTGATATGTTACAGAGTTCCACCCCTGATTTGTAACTATAACTGTAAACGCCATTTACCGCTAAATCTATTCTCTAAAATAGGACTGACATGTTACGGAATTCCGCCTCTGATTTGTAACTATAACTGTAACTAATATCAAACGCTATTTTCCGTTAAACCTATTCTCTAAAATAGGACTGATATGTTACAGAATTCCACCCCTGATTTATAACTGTAACTATAATCAATCGCTATTTTCCAGTAATCCTATTCTCGAGAATAACCAGTATCAATTGCTATTTATCGCTAAACCTATTCTCGAAAATAGGACTGATAGGTTACAAGAGTTCCACCCCTGATTTGCCAACAAATAGGATCGCAAACCTCACTTTGATCGCCGAGACCACCACAGTCTTAGTGCTGCATAGACTGGCAGTATTCATCCCCTGGCGCTGTCATAGTCCGACAAAGTACACCTCACCCGCCAATGCTGTCATAGTCCGGCATATACCTTACCCCAACTACACTTACTTCGTCGGCATCAGATCATTTCATTATTGGATTGAAAAGACACAAAGTAGATAGATTCAACTTTCAATGGTATTAGTTTTAAAATATTTATATTGAATTTCATCAATACTGATTGATTTTACATAACTTTCATTCATGTAAAATTGCAAAATGGTCCTATAAATCAAGCACATTCTTTCGTAAATTAGATGTATTTTTGGAGATTTTGATTGAAATTCGATATTAAGATCTGAAATCTGATGAAATGTTACTTTTTTCGTATGATATTCTGGCAACACTGGAATCCACACGGGAGAAGAAACTCATACGCAGATTTATAGTTTTGTTTTGTTCTGGGCTTTTACTTCTTTTCTCATTTTCGCCACTGCTAGGTACAGTGAAAAGCAAAGCTAAGATCTCTTTCCGACAGCTACTACGACTAGGCGAAATTTTACAATAATTTTGATATTAATGTAAAATATACTGTGTGTTGATTGTTTTATTAATTGCTCTACAAAACTTTCAATGTTTACAAATTATTATGCTTAAATAATATTACAAGTAAAAATGTTTTTAGTTATTCTTAAAATTCCATACTATACGTCCCATTTATCATTATTTAACGCTTTTTCTTTCCAATTTCGAATGTTCTGTCCTTTGATGAGTCTGTTTAATGCTGATTTTTGGTAAAGTTCTCCCAATTCTTCATTGGTTCTCTTTCTCCATCCTTCTTCTCCTCTTTGCTCTCCTTTTCTTCTTTTTCCCTATTGGTTTTCTTTGGAGCACAATTTTTGGCATTCTGTCTTCAAGGTCCTTCCACATCAATTTATTTTCTGTCCTTTGATGAGTTTGCTTATTGCTGGTTCTTGGTAAAGTTCTTCTAATTCTTTATTGGTTCTCTTTCTTCTCCTCCTTGATCTCCCTTTCTTCTTTTTCCCTATTGGTTTTCTTTGGAGCACAATTTATGGCATTCTGTCTTCTGTTCTCGGTAAAGTTCTTTCAATTCTTTATTGGTTCCCTTTCTTCATCCTTCTTCTCCTCCTTGATCTCCCTTTCTTCTTTTTCCCTATTGGTTTTCTTTGGAGCACAATTTATGGCATTCTGTCTTCTGTTCTCGGTAAAGTTCTTTCAATTCTTTATTGGTTCCCTTTCTTCATCCTTCTTCTCCTCCTTGATCTCCCTTTCTTCTTTTTCCCTATTGGTTTTCTTTGGAGCACAATTTTTGGCATTCTGTCTTCTTGGTCCTTCCACATTAACTTATTTTCTGTCCTTTGATGAGTTTGCTTATTGCTGGTTCTTGGTAAAGTTTTTCCAATTCTTCATTGGTTCTCTTTCTCTATCCGTCTTCTGTGTATTTTCTTCTCTCTTGCTCTTGATATTTTCCTTTTCGATCTTTCCATGCTTTCTTCCTCTGTTTTCCTTAGTACCAAAGTCTCACAGGCATACGTTGTTGATGGTCTTACCTCACTTTTATAAATTCTTATGTGGAAACACGTTTTGATTTCATCAAACTTCCATATTTCTGATTACCCTTAGCTATTATGGTCTTGTATCTCTAGATCTTCTATTCCCTTTTTACTTTGTTTACTTTTCCTTCGTGCGACGTCTAGACTAAGTAATCTTCTGTTTCGTTCTGCGCGTTTCCCATTATCATGTATTTAGTATGATTTAGTTCAAACCCAAACCCGTTTCTAGTTTTTTTTAGGATGTTTTTCGGATGTTTCCGAGCACTTTCCAGTCATCTTCTCCTTGCTCTCCCTTTCTTCTTTTTCCCTATTGATTTTCTTTGTTGCGCAATTTTTGGCATTCCGTCTTTATGCTCCTTCCACATCAGCTTATTTTCTCTCCTTTGAGGAGTTTGCTTATTCCGGGTTCTTGGTAAAGTTCTTTCAATTCTTTGTTGGTTCTCTTTCTCCATCCTTCTTCTGTGTATTTTTTCCTTAGTACCAAGGTCTCACAGGCATACGTTGTTGTTGGTCTTATCTCATTCTTATAAATTCTTGTTTTGGATTTTCTGGAAACTTTTGATTTCATCAATTTCCTCCAACTTTCATATTTCTGATTACCCTTAGCTATTATTAGCTAGATCTTCTGTTTCCTTTTTACTTTGTTTTCTTTTCCTTCGTGCGGCGTGCAGACTAAATATTCTTCTGTTTCGTTCTGCGCGTTTCCCATTATCATGTAATTTAGTCTTTTTCTGATTTAGTTCAAACCCAAACTCGTTTCTAGTTTTTTTTTAGTTCCTTTTTTTATTTTGCAATTAACGTTAGGTCGTTCGTAAAAGCCACACATTGGTGTTCATTATTAAATATTGTTCCCTCTTTTTTTATTTGAGTGTGTAGTTTAACTGCTTCTGGTACAAGACTGAAGAGTACAGTTGAAAGGGGATCACTATGTCTGAGTCCTCTGTTGACTTGGAATTCTTCGGATTTGCCACAATACTTCGTTTCTTGTTTTTTCTAGGGTCATTTTAACTAACCTGATTAACTTTGTTGGTGTACCCAATTGGTGTAATTCTTGGTACATTTTGTTTCAGCCTATTGGAAATCTACGAATAAAATAAAAAAACTTGTTTTGTATTTCTTTTAGAGAGAAAATTTGGTCTTTTACTTCTCAAACCAGCCTGATATTCTCACAGAACCTTTTCAGTTGAGTCTAATTCTAATTATTCTTGTTAGCAATCTCTCTGTAATATTCGTAAAGTAATTTGTTATCTTTTTTTGGTATCGGGCAAATTAATGCCTTTGCCTCCCATTCTTCTAGTATTTTTCATTTTCCTATACTCGAACAAGTTTATGTACTCTTCTGTGCAGTTATTCCCCTCCAGCTTTTAACTATTCTGCTGGTTTTTTAATTATTTTTCAGTTCTTTGGTTCTATTTTCGATTTCCTCCATGACTAGGGTTTCTATTATTGTGTCATCTTCACCAAATTTAAAGTTACCTAAATATTTGCTTTTCGTTATTTCCATTTAATGAGTTTTGAAAATGTTCCTTCCACCTCTGCATTATTTTTTCTGGTTCGCATTTCTCCTTATTTCGTGTCTGGTTTAAACTCCTTTCTCTTCTTTTCTTAGCGTGGTAAAAAGATCTTATTTCTTTCGTTTGGAATCTTTCTTCAATTTCTTGCATTTTTTTCGTTATATTCTTTTTTCTTTCTGCAAAGTTTTTTCAGTTATTTTCTCGCTTCTTTATATAAGGCATTTTTCATTGAATCAGCCTTTTTTTTCTTTCATTATGGGTTATTGATAAACATGTTCCGTTTGCTTTTGTTGCTGTATCTTTTATTAGCTCTCAATTTTTTTTTATTTGCGTGTTTTTTTTTATTTGCGTGTTCTTTGTTTATTTCTTGTTCATACTCATTTTTGGTCTCCGCATTTCTTTCGTCTTTATATATCATACTGGTCTCCTTTTCACTTATTTATTTGTTTATTATTTCTGTTAATTTGCAATTGATTACACTTTGCTCTTACTAAGAAATGATCTGAGTCGAAATATACCCCCTCATGGTTCTGATATTCGTGATCATTTGTTTATGTTTTTACTATTAATTTGACTTATTGTCCTTCCGTTTGATGACCTCCATGTACTTTCGTATATTTCTTTTGTTTCTGCTTGGGTGCTTCTCACCCCCATTTTCTTTTCAATTGCAAAATTCATCAGTCTCTGCTCTTTTGTTATTTGCTTCTTCTTGTTTGCCATGTCTGCCTACTGTTGATATATATACATTTTCTTTCCCCACCTTTGCAATACAATCCCCCATCACTAGTGTTATAGCAGTGGTATTGTGACAAAATTCTGCTCGAATTAAGAATAATAAACAATTTTCTGTTTGTTAATTGTTAAAGGTCAAGAAATTTCAAATAAATACCTAATATTTATGTTACTTATTACATAATATTTACAAAATAGTCTTTCTTAAGATTATTATCAAAAAAATAATAATTTACTAGTGTACTTTACGCCATTGTCGGTGTTTTGTAAGCGTTTTCAGGACCACAAATTGTCTTCATGGATCCTCCCTTTCTCTACTTTTTTTTTGTTTGATTTTGGAATCATGATACTTTGAGCGCGAGAAATAAAACTTCAAAGTGAATTATAACCAGACTTCGGACATTTTGGAGCATTGCCATGGTTACGCAATGATTGGGCATTTTTCATTGGTCCTCGTATCGCATAACCACGACAACGTTCCAATGTATCCGATGTCTGATTATAATAAAACAAAAGGATGTAATCGAATAAAATTAAGAAAATACAATCACTAGGAAAATAAATACGACCAAGATGATTTATTGAACTAGAAAGCGAAATTTATAAATATTGAAAAGAAGAAACATTAAACAGATTAATTAAAAAAAAAAAGAAAAACTAAAACAAAGACATCAAATGATTTCTTGTGAAGATATAAAACTGAACAATTAGGATATGCACACACATGCAATTTACAAAGTATTAGATTGCAACTGTTTCTGCGAAACTTCTTCTTTTCTTTTATACAGGATGTATTATAACAACCGGTAAATATTCATACCACGCGTTTCCCTAAGTTACCTAGACGTTTTGATAATAAAATGTAAATTATAAATAAAAAAGAAAGCGAAGGCACTATTTACTTCATTAATCTATTGCATATTCTCTATAATTTTGACGGTACCAGTAAATTACCATCAATTTTCAACACACAAACCCACCAGATAGTTAAGGCGTTCATTTTCTGTACAGCTTTTAATGTATGAGGTTGTAATACACTTTCATATTTAGATTTTTACTTACGAGTTTTAATAATAATTATGTAATTTTAATTTGTGTATATCAGCAACCTTGACTTGCAGAAAGAAAAACGCTGAAACGCTTCAAATCGAACGCGCAAAACTGCAAAAACCATTAAACGAGTGAATGGCAATTACTTTTGGTGAAACCTGTAATCATATTGTTAAGATCCCATTTGTGTGTTTCTGCGTCGAATTTTTTTCGCAATAGTTAATTGTTTTCCTAATTGTTTAGAAAGGTTAAATGTGTACGGCTCCATAAACGTATTCGCGAAACAAAATTATTGTTCAGAAGGAAACGCAACTGCAATCAATTTCTTAAAAACCGTCAAATGCAGAGTTTTCCTTTCTTTAAATTTAATTTTCCACGTAATCGCGTTTAATATATCAAATATATTTTCTTTGAACCTTATCAAAGCTGCGCTAAAATAAAACACTTATATAATTTAACTTTCCACTTGGTTTGTAAACGATCGTATTGCTTGTTTTTGCTACGCCTCCAAAAAAATGCAGGTTTTTTTTGCTAAATCATGATCCTCGCAGGTTTTCTGTATCGTTATCAAACTTTCCTGCCATTTCCTGCAAAAAAAGCTGCTTAAGCAAATAAATCCTGCGCAGTTTGTGGCGTGCGGGCTCAGTTATGGGGCGTAGTCGACGTTTAGTGAAGCTTACGGAATTAATTGTCGGTGAATTTGTTTTTATTTTCGCGAGTGAAATGCACATTGTTTTAATTAAAGGTAATACAAAATAGTATTGCTTTTTGGGTGCATATTTTTAAGAATTCTTTGATCTTAAAGTTTTAAAAACAGCAAGTTTTGTTACAGAAGTTTTTTTTTTGTGTATGACGGATTTTAGAAAAGGTACCGAAGGACGCGTTCAATTGTTTAATATCATGTTCGAGGACATACCTGACAAAATACATGATAATTATGGGAAATATTTTTATATTTAAAACGCGTCTTTCGTCGTTTCTAAAGTCTTTTAAGGTCACTCAAGGGGAAGGATATGTAAATATAAAACAATTACTTGTTGTTGTATTGTAATTTTATTGAATTAGGTACAAAAAAAGTTACAAAAGATTTTCCAAATAGATGACCCTGTATAAAACTTTTCGATATTGCAATCAGTGTTGCCAACTGCATGATAATTAACGTGAAAACACAATGATTATTGATCGAATAGGATACAAAATCCTACACAATTTCTGCAATCTGTATTTTTAATATTATTTAGTCATTTAATGTCCAAATTTCAGCTTTATTTTAGTGCTTGAATACACTTGGAATGTAGTGTACATACCGGGTGTCCACTTTGATTACGCACCATAGAGATTTCAATGCAATTTTTTTTTATTGTAGTAAATTCCTGCTCTTCTAGCTTTGTATTATGCATCAGCTAAGGCTACTTTGAGTACATTTTAAATACATGGTCTTTCAAAATTAAAAAAAGAAAAAATTGAATAAGTAGATAATTTTTTATTCCACAGTTTTGATCAAACAGGTTCCCTTCTAATTGACAAATTTTATTGACTTTTTAAATTTTGTAATGAAAAATAGAGACTTGAAACATAATTCGTATTGAAAAATATTTATTTATGAATTAATACTTACTACTATTAATTTATAAATTTGTCAATTAGAAGTTTGGAATAAAAGAAATATCTGCTTATTTAATTTTGTAAACCTATGCATTTGAAAGACATACTAAGAGTAGTCTAAGCTAACGCAACGTATAAAACTACGTATTGTGTCGTTTAGTGTTTTGTGATATATTCGATAGGAGAGCAGAAATTTACATTTCAAAAAATTGCATTGAAATCCCTATGGTGCGTAATCATAATGGACACCCGGTATACTTACAGTGTTGCCAGATTAGAGAGATTATTCCTCGCAATAATTTTTTTTTTTAATATATAAATGAAGATATTTTTCGAAACATTGCAAACGATAATTAGTGTTAAAATAACTAGGTTTAAAAAATATTCAACCTGTTTCTTTTTATATTTTATTTACCAAAAAAATTTAATGAATAGCTTTAATCGCGACATCCTGCGATCATTTCTTGACACAACATTGCATTAGAAATGACAAATTGCAGCCAGTTTGCTACTTAATGAGTCATCTCATGCAAGGCGGCAAAGCATATTGAAAGTGTTAAACATTTTATTGCAAATCGGTTTTGATTGCAGTGAATTCCTCGAGCCTCCTCTGTACAGCTGTTTCGTCCCCATTTGGGGTTTCGTCAGCAGAAGCGTAGCTCGAGACTTTCACTGCAAACCAAACCGACCTGTCTCAGATTATTCGCAATTGCGATGTAATAGTAATGATTAGCTTGAATCTCGACATCCTGCGATTACTTTTTGACACAACATTGCTTCTGCTGACGAGACCCCAAATAGGGCCGAAACACCTGTACAGAAGATGCTTCAGCTATCCACCACAATCAAAACCGATTTCCGATAAAAATTTTCCTAATTAAAAAATTAATCTCCGCCCACACTAGCGGATTAATTTTTTAATTATTGCTTAAACCACAGCCTCCTTTACTATATTTAGTTTTTAAATTTTCCTATTTTAAATTACTTCATAAAAATTCAAATTCAAATAAAATTTAGAAAAAAAATGAAGTTTATAAACGGAAATACCGCACGATCAAAAATAAAACGATTCACAGTAGGCCATAACTATTGAAAAAAAAATTATAATGCTTTCTGTCGAACATAACTTAGCTATACTTAACTGTGCCATTTTAATTGTTTCAAAATGTTCGAGTTGGAAGACGAAACGCTCACTGTTGAACTGGATCACGGCCTACTCCGAATCATCTTATTTTTGATCGCGCGGTATTATCCTGCAATTATTTTTTATTTTCTCGATTCTCTTTTTGAAAAATGGGCTGGATGGTGGAGATTAGATAATTTTAAAGTGTTGGTAACCCTGAATAGTGAAACCAAAACGTCCATATTCGTTACGAAGTAAATTAAAACTTTTGTTGTACAAGTTTTTTTGTTTTGTTTTGCGAATTAGTAGATTAAAAAAGAAAGAGTCAGTGTTAGTAGATACTAGTACTTGATATTATCTTGCTTGAGGATATATTTGACATATGGTAATTGTCATTGGGTAATTGCGGGAGATGTTCATTTGTCTTTTTTTTTTAAATTGACGCAAAAATGTATTGGGTCTACTACAAGAAAGTATCTCAGGTCAACCTTGGAAACAAAAGTATGTACCGTAGATTGAACTATAACAGCTGTCAAAATTGTAAATTAAGGTTATGCGAAGGAACTGAAGTCAGACGATTTATTTTAATAGTCTCCTTTAAGAATAAAAGAGATTACTTTCAAAATATCTTTTTGTGTTAACCATTTACACCAATAAATTTAACTTAAATAACTTTACATTAACGATTAAAGCTAGATCTTGTTCACATACGAACATTTTGAGGTTAATTCATTTTCTAGCATACAAGAAATTGATTATGCAAGTTACGACATACGATTTGATTTAATTTTTTTATTGAAAACCCGATGTTATACATGTGTTATAAATAATTTTCATTGTTCTTAAAAATTTCTGGGGGCATTCATTAGAAATACATGTAAGCACAAAATTATTTTTGAAAACGAAATACTTACATATAAAGTAAACAGTTTTGACGCAATTTAATTTTCAGTGTGGTGGTGTTCCTGTTGTCGTCCACTTGAATGGTTTTGAGGGGCAAATGAAAAGTCACAACAGGGTAAGTAATTTTGCATTTTTTATCTTTTTGTTTTCTGATTTATTTGTTCTTTGTTTATATCAACTCTAAAATTCAAATTTAGTATTCCTTGGATTTAGATAAGAAGGTTGATAGATTTTTTGAAACAGGAATAGCGACAGAGGATATTTTTTTTCAATTTTTTGTTAAATAAAAATAAAAATGAAATGAATAACAATAAGCTGATACGGTTTACTACTATCCAATTCAAGTTGTTGCTGCAATAAAAATTTGATTGTATTCTTTCGTTTTCATAATACACCCTGTATTAGGGTGTTGAAAACCGATTGACAGATAAGTGTACACTTCATAGGAACCATTGGCATTTTGAACTGTTTCAAAAAGACAGTTATTTTATTTTGAATAAATTCGGAAACTTGTGAAAATAACTTTACAACGTACTATAAAATCTATTAAAAAAATCAAGTTTTCTTGCCAGATGAAAATTATGAAAATTAACTAAAATCTATTATTAATGATTTGTGAATAAATGAAATACAATTGCAATACATTTTTGGCTGCAAATCGATTGGATTGCAATGGAGCCTCCAAGCAGCTTCTATATAGCCATTTCGACCCTAATTGGGACCTTATCAGTAGAAGAGTAGCTTAAGGACTCCACTGCAAGCCCGATAACCAATATGACTTACGAGGATAGCTACAATTGCAAGCATATCGTATCGCATGGCTGAGTTTTAACGTGTAAATTGCGCAGTGAATAGTAAAATCACAACAGTTGCTGCCTCAACAGCTATCATACACAAGGCGGCCAATTCGGACAATTAGTGTGTCAAGCGTATCCACTATACATGGTTACAACTAATTAAGTGCTCACCACGAAAAGAAAGAAAGTTGCGATATTTTGGGGACCATAAAAATGTGCAAGAAAATCTCTTCTATCTTTATTAATTTCTGAAATACATTCTCGTCTTTATTTATGAAGATAAAATGACAAAATTCGGTAATTCTATATTAAATTTGATGGTCAATCTAATAATGTCTGAAAAAAATAGGTCAATGAATCCTAACCTATCTCTTTTGACTATATTAGATTGTCCATCGAATTTAATACAAAATTCTGAATTCTGTGATTTTATCTTCATAAACCAACAAGATATTTCAGATTTTCAAAATTGAGAATTCTCAGTTTTTGAAGATATTTCAGAAATAGACTTGTAATTTAACCGTCTTATAGTTTACGAGTTACCCAAGGTGAGCCTTTAAGGAAGTAACCCTGCGTAGCTTTTTCGGCCCTAATTGGGGTCTCGTCAGCAGAAAAGTAGATCGAGAATTCCACTACAACGCGACGACCATTGGCCACCTTGTGCGTGATAGCTTATGAGGCAGCAGCATCGCTGCAATTTTACTATTCTCTGCCCAGTTTAAGGTCAAAACTCATTGCGATGGCTGCAATGAAGCGATGAAATTGTTGTATTGTAACGCTCGCTCCTGAAGGTAGCAGCGATGCCTTTAAAAAGGTTAGGGGTAGCTCAGCGGTATGGGCGCCGTTTACATTAACAGGACCAAAGAAACGAGACAAAAGGAGAAAAGGAAAAAGAATCGAACTTACCGTCCTCCGGAGTCAGCATGCGGGGGAACCACTTTGACGGGAGGAAAACTCTTTTCTTCCTTTCTCACACATTTATTAGGCACACCTCGGGGAACCGCCCAGGGACACCTTTCTTAGTTGACCCCACGTCGCCGATTAAACTTCCGTCAATCGACTAGCTGTCGATCGACCATCGATTCTGTCAACTCAGCAAAGTGTCCCGCGCAATAATTACAATAAATTATATACAGTTGTCCCCTTAATAACAAACCTTCGTGACATTTCCCCCCCGCCGAAGAATATGCTTCCATGCATATGTACAAATACTACTAAAATTTGTCGTCACGAAGCGTTGTTATTTACAATAGTTAAATAAAATTCATAACAATTTGTTCTAATTTGGAACTGCAATACTAGCTTAATCCTTATAGACCGACAACGAATATCTTCCAAGGAGCTTCTTTTTGCGCTGGTTTCCCACTCTCTTTAGTGCTGATGTTAGTCTGAGACGTTGGCAGAGGTTTTCAGCAGATATTTACGTGAACCTGAATGTTTCCATTTGCTTCAACTTGAGTATATTGATGTTTCAATACCCTACTCAATTCAGGCATTCGTGAAACCTCCAAGTGGATATGGCTTCCGACTTGAACCAGATGTTCACCACAGTGGCGTTGTACTTTGACTCCTCAGGGCTCCTCAGTAATCGGTATGTTGATGTCCATGAAAGAATAAGCAGTATCAGTTGTTTTGATATTTAGATTGTTATTATTACATTTTACATTTTTACATTTTTGAAGTGTGCCCAGAATATTCCTAATTTCTAATTGCCGACTAATCTAAAAATATATTTGTTTATACGATACATTTACAATTATGTTCGATTTAAAATATAAAAACGGTAACTATTTAGTACCAACGTAATGGTTTGGCCTTACCATGACGTTGGCTGAAAGTAAACCTGAATAAAAACTTACATGTATTATTTACCTTACACCCGATAATCTAAGAGATGCTACCACCGTCAAAAATCCGACTGTCTGCTGATCAGTTCAGACAATCTAATTCCTCCCTGGAAGTAGCCTCCCGAAGATTAACTGTACATCTCCTACCGTCGGGTAATACGAACGTCCCTTCTTCATATTCTTTAAGGGAGACAATTTCCTTTACTACTTTCCGCTTACAAACGCCTTGTTTTAGTTTTTTAATTGTGTATACAACTACTCCTATACAAATTGCTAAAGTTAAACAGTACAACGTTATAGATTCATAGGTATCTTTCGTTTTTTTGTTGTGCTTGTCTTGCATTTTTTTAATATCGTTAACGACTGATTGAAGTTTGTTGCGGTTCTTTGAGAATGAACCATTAATCTGCATGACTTGTTCCAACTTTTCCAAATCTAAGTGTCTTAAATCATTTACTAACGGGGAGGGTAGACTATTATTTTCAAAAGCATTTATTTTAATATTTAATGAAGACAAATAGTTGAATTTTAATCCGAACTCTTTTGTTTTTACTGCATTTAGAATTATATTTTCTGAAAATGCTTCACATCTTGTCGACAGATAAAATTTACCGGTGCCTTTTAGACTTGTATATTTTATTATGTTGCTGCCATTTGGGTATATACAGTTTAACGTTAATGACTCTTCGACTGGTGCTACGAAAATCCAAGAATTTGTTAACTCTGATTCTAAAAAGAAAATTTGATTTATCGTAACTACGTGACGTTCGCAAACTTCTGGTATTGTTTTTGTTGGAGACAATAATTGAATTTCGCAAGCATTTCTATTTGTCGTTATTAACGATTTTTCTTTAAGTGATACGAATACCTGATTTTCTATTGGGATAACTTTCATTTTTTCCTCGTTATTCATTAGAAAAAATTTTGATCTTAACTCGTTCACTGCTAAATAAGAGTAAGAAAGATTAATGACAATGAATATGTTTTCATGTAATCTTACCGGGATAGGTATTAATTTATGGAATGTAAATGGTTTAACCTGAACTAATGGTAACTTAATTACTCCACATAATTTTGATTTTTGTACAAATATTTGTAACATGCTAACCTTAAGTAGTTGTTCGGTTGCACTTGAATTATAGATATCTACTGGAAATTTAACACCTGGGGGAAGCAATCCGCTAATAGCTTTTAATTTTTCTAGTACAGTTGATGGAGCTATAAATAATGGGTGAAAAATTCCTTGTTTGGCTGATATAATAATATTTATTAGATTTATAATATCTAATTGATATTGTTCGATAACTGCAGATAATGTGGTTGTATGGTCTTTCAAATGTCTATCTATTTTATATAAGAAGTCTAAGTCTGTAATGGTACCATTTAAAATCTTTTTTATTGAATTGAAATTATTTATAATTAGTTTCTCGTTATGATCTATGTGGCCTAGCGTATTATTTAATGAATCTATTGTGGACATTACTACCAGTGTTTGATTTTTTAAAATATTAGACAACGTATTTTGATCCGTTTTAACTTCATTTATTGCTTGTTCAAACCTTTCTGCATCTTCGGTCGTTAATGTTCCGAAAAGAGTTTTTGAAATTTTTCCCACAGCATCAAAATACCCTCTCTTTACTATATTATGGCCTATTAAATTTGGTATTAGCTCTTTTTCCCATTTTATACGATTAATTGTTGCCGCTATTAAATTTAAGTAGTTTCCGCATAGTTCATAGTCTTTTAACATTTTGGCATTGCATATTTGTTTGGTATCTTCAAATAAACGCAGAATTTGTAAAAATTTCTCTTCGAACTTGTCTAGGTCTATATAAGTTATCAAATTCCAAAAAGTATCTGTCATGTATAATTTACCTAATGTTTCATATAAAATTCCTGATGAATCTTCCATGGATTGAATTTCATATTCTTTCTCTGGACCGGCATTCGTATTTCCGTTTCGGAGTAGTAGTGTAAATACAATAATTATCCAGATTTGTGGCCACATTCTCGATAGATACTGGAATAACTTAAAATAGAATATATAGAACATATTATTATTAATATTAGCTCTAGAGATAATATTTTTGGTTTGGGGCCCCGGGTTTCTTCTTTTACGACGACAACCTATAACATAAAGAGGTATTACTTAATTTTTAGTGTGTATCCTTGTTAAAACTAAAATAATTTGTCCGTTATATACATACATACATACATACACACTTTTATTACCCTAAGAATAGCGTAAAGATATATTAAATATTATCTAACTTATAGAAGAGTATATAGGCATTTACTTTCAAGATTTCTTTTATATCTGTGACCATAATATTACTATCACTACACCTGAACCATGTTTCATTTCCTTGTGAAACATGTTTAATGTAGCTTACATAATGTCCATTATTAGCACTACCTATATGTTCAATTATCGCATGTAAATTGTAAAGCACCGGTTTAGAGTGATTACTTTTTAAATATTTTTGTAAATTCAAGTCTTTTAAGGGGTAACTCACATTCCTACTTATTTTATGAGTTTCTTGCCCTGACCAGTAATATCTATTAATGTGAAATATGAAATAGTGCGGCCATATTTCCAGCTTTTTACTATTTCTACTTTTTGTCCTGTTACCGCAGTCCCAACAAATCGGTTGGTTCTCGTCTTCTAATATTTCTTCTTTGAAATAATTATTTAGGCATGCCTCTAAGCATGTGTTCCTATTTCTATCCACTTGAAGAGATATATCCCAAAATGGATTGTTTGTGACAGTTACATTATTACATTCTAGGCATTCCAAGAGGGAATCGTAAGACCCTGCAAAGGTTTTTAAAATGACGGTTTTTTCGAGCAAAGGATTCTGTGTTTGTTTTATTTCCTCGTGAAGCCTTTGTATAATATATAGAAGACATTCGTGAGCATCCTGCTGTATGTTCTCTTTAAACATTGGAGTTATCTCTCCTAGTTTGTTTTTAATTTTCTTTGGAGATATCTGTTTTTTCCTAGAATTATTTCCAAGATCCTTAATTATTTGTACAAAACTCTGCAGGAACGTTTCTATATTTCGATTTTTCGATTGAAATTGCCGACAAAAACTTCTTATTTCTTCGATACCTGAAAGACAACGTAGGACTACATTTAGGTAACATACGTTTCCTGTATTCTGTAACCCTTTAATGCTTACTTCGCTTTTCATTTTTTTATTATTTGTTACCAAACCTTCTTTACATTTAGCTAACGTATCTTGTGCCCTTATTGATAAATTATCCTCTTCTCCTTCTTCCTTTTGTGGGGATAGCTGATGTGCTCTTGTCCTATAAAAGTATTTTGCTTTTTCTTTTCTGGTATCCTGCGTATTTCTAGGTACCCGACACTCTTCTTGTTTTTTTCTCCCTTTTAACATTTCTTGCGAGTCCTCTTCCTTCCACTGTTCGTAGAATGGAGCTAACCTCGAAACATGAATTACGTCCGTCTTACTCTTTTTTCCTTGTCCTGTCGAAATTACGTAGTTTAAGTCATTTCTTTTCTCAACTATAGTGAATGGTCCGAAGTATTTCGGTAATAACTTTTCACTTTTTCCTACTTTTCTTACATAATTTCGTAGTTTTACTTTATCGCCTACATTGAAACTTACATGTCGGTGTTTTTTATTGTAAATTTTCTTATCCTTTTCTTGTTTTTCTTCTATGTTTCTTTTGGCAATTTGACGTAGTTCTTGTATTACTTGCTGGCTTCTAAGTGTAAAGTCAGTGGACATTGGTTGACACAACTCTGCATCTGTCGGAAGAACGGGCTCGCGGCCATACACTAATGAGAAGGGACTGCATTTCGTTGCTTCCTGTCGTGACGTATTGTAGGCAAATATACAATGAGGCAGAAAGATGTCCCAGTCTTTTTGAGAGTTTGAGGTATATTTGCTTAACATATCGGTTATTGTTTTATTAAGTCGTTCTGTCAAACCGTTTGTTGATGGTTTGTATGCTGTTGTAAAAGAACTATCTGTTCCTAATAGTTTTAACATTTCTGTAACTAACTTAGACAAAAATACTGCTCCTCTGTCACTCAACATTCTTCTAGGTGAACCATGTCTGCAAATTACTTGGTCTACAATGAATTTAGCTACCGGCTCGGCCTTTCCGTTTGGCAGAGCTTTAGCTTCGGCCCAACGAGTAGCGTAGTCTGTTGCAACCACTATAAACTTCGACCCCGATGAGCTTCTCGTGAATGGTCCCAACAAATCAATTCCTATCATAGCAAAGGGTGTTTCCGTCTCAATAGGTTGTAAAAAGCCCGCCGGTTTCTGATTTGTTGGTCCTTTGCGTATCTGACATTCTGGGCAGCCTCTAATAAATTTGGTAATGTCTTGCCTCATACCTTCCCAGAAATATCTTCTTTTTATTTTATCAAGTGTTCTAGTTAATCCCAAATGGCCACTTATGGAGTCCCGATGGTGGTTACTCATAATTTCTATTTTTAATTCTCTAGGAATTACTAATAATTTTGTATCTGTTATTGAACTAGGGTCCTTTTTATATACGACCCCGTCGAGTAGTTCATAATTTTTGGCCATTCTCTGCAGCGCCGGCCCTCCATGTTCGGGATTTTCCACTGCAGCCCTTATCTCTTGTATTCTTTCGTCTTCCTTTTGCCATCGTTCCAAATCTTTGGAATTTGCAATAAAGGTAGGTACATCTTGTGCATTCTTTTCATCTTCTAATGTCCCCAGCTTACAAGGATATCGAGAAAGCGCGTCGGCATCTTTGTTCGATGTCCCTTTTTTATGAAATACTGTATATGAGTATTCCATTAATTTTAATGACCATCGCAAGAGCCGACCTCCCGGTGTTTTTAACGTTTTGAGCCAACACAGAGCATGGTGGTCCGTAACTAAGTTGAAATTGTTTAATCCCCACAAGTACGTCCTAAAGTACTCTACTGCCCATACTGCCGCCAAACATTCTAATTCTGTGATAGGGTAACTTCGTTCATACTTCGTTAGTGTTCTAGAAATGTATGATATTGGATGGAGTTTTTTCGATATTACATCTTTTTGTAACAAAACAGCTCCCAGTCCCGTTCCACTAGCATCAACTCGGAGTTCGGTCTCGGCATTTGCATCATAGTGTCCTAAGATAGGCGCACTAGTTAATTTTTCCTTTAGAGTTTCGAAAGCTTTCTTTTGTCTTGCACCCCACTCAAATTTGGAATTTGCTCCAATAATATTGTATAATGGAGTAGCTGTAGCAGAAAAATTTTTAACAAACCGTCTAAAAAAGTTACATAGTCCAAGAAAGCTTTGAACTTCTTTTATTTTAGTGGGCGTGGGAAAGTCCCGAACTGCTTGAATTTTTGTGTCATCTGGCAATATGCCTTTCGATGAGATCTTGAAACCCAGTATTCGAAGTTCTTGCATGCCAAAGTGGCATTTTAAGGGTTTTAGGGTGAGGCCAGCTTCTCTTATGCGTTTAAATACTTTCTGCAGTCGTTCTAGTTGTTCTTCTATCGTTTTGCTGACGACAATTATATCGTCCAAATACACTGCAACTTCCTTCCATTTTAAGTCCTTAAAAATGGTATCTGTCAGCCTTTGGAATGTACTTGGTGCATTACATAGACCAAAGCTTAATCGATTGAACTCGTACAATCCGTCATTTGTTATGAAGGCAGTTTTATGACGGTCGTCTTTTTTTACCGGACATTGCCAGTATCCGCTATTTAGGTCTAATGTAGAAAAATACTTATTTCCTCCCAAGAAATTTAATATGTCATCTATTAATGGCAAGGGGTATGACGATTTTGTCGTTATGGCATTTAATTTTCGGTAATCGACACAGAACCTAAATGTACCGTCCGGTTTTTTCACCAAAACAACGGGAGAGGCGTATTCGCTATCCGAAGGACGTATAATACCTGCTTCTAACATTTCCTCTACCTGTTGTTTAATGATATTCCGTTCTTTCACGCTTACCCTATATGGACGTGACTTGACGGGACTATTCTGTCCAATGTCGATTGTGTGTTCTGCCAAATTAGTTTTACCTAGATGTAAATTATTCCATGCCATTATATCTGAATTACCTATAAGTACGTCTTTTAGTTTCTTCAGTTCTTGCTCCTGAAGATGACTGTTTATGTTAAACGTTTTGGCAGATTCTTCTTGGGTTACCACGTTTAAGTTTAGAAATTTCTCTTCTTCAATTAACAATTTTTTAACTTTATCTTCGTGGTCAAAATTGATATAACCCAAGGCTGTACCCTTCTTTACCGTTTTTGGTTTCTTGTCATAATTTGAAATATTAATTTTATTTTCGCCTAATTTTTGGAAGTCGTCTACGATTTCTAATTTATTATTATGGAGAAATTCTCCTCTGGCGTGGAAAGTACAGAATAGTAACGGTTTTTGATAATTTACGTTTTCCGAAAATTTAATCTTACAAAATTTAGAGCTTTCGCTTTCCACTACGACATCCTCCGCTAGGTTAATTTTTATTGTTTTGTTTTTGATCACATCTTCAACGAAATCTTGGCCTGGGAGTTCGGTCCAAAGGCTTGTCTGTTTATCCTCCTCGTCTGTTTCCTTATCGTCAGTGTGGTACTGTTGACTACATATTGTTATATTGATGTCTGTTCCTTGAAATATGTACCGTATCATGTTTTCTATGTCTTTCCATTTATGTGCATCTAACCCGCATGCTATCATTGGCATTGCTACATTTTTTAGTTTTTTATTTGACATTTGTATTTTTAGTTCTAGGAGAGACTGAAAAATATTGCGCAGAGTCGGTTTGTCTTGAGATCGCCTTTTAGTTATTAAATAAAAAATAAATCTGCCGTTCATATTTAAAAATACTAATTTCCCTATTTTTGGATTTTGTTCTTTAAGCTGTTTTACGTTATTAAATTTTGCTTTAAACTGACTTGCAATACCCTTGGACATTTGTAAGTCTTCCGCTACGCAATGTGCTAGGTTAAATGACTTTGGCAGCTGAAACAAATTCCGTTGGGTGAAGTTAATTTCTTTTAAAAACATGTTGGGCTGACTTTTTTGAAAATTTTCAAATGATACTCTTTGGTTAATCCACTTTGGCATCTTTAGCCATCCTTTACCCATCCTTTGTGACTTTTGTTGTTTAATTCTCTCAATATTATTTTGCTGTTGTCTGGATACGGGTTTAAAGGGATCTTGCTTACTGATTACTGTATCAGTGTCTAGGCTTTTCAATTTGATGAGCTTCGTTTTAAAATTTATTTCCGCTTCATGATTTTTAAGGAACGAGTATCCTAAAATCAGTGGTGCCGTTAAATGTTCTACGACCAACGCTTGAACACTAAAAATGGTATTTTTTAAAATTACTTTTATCTCTGTAATTCCTGATGGGGTGACTCTTTTATTATTAATCGTATTTAAAATTGGTACATGATCTAATCGCTGAATATTCGACGCAAAATTTTTACTTACTACATTAAATGCCGCTCCCGTATCTAAAATAATTTCCACTGGCCGTCCCTTAAGAGTGGCATTTGTTGTTAATATGTTGCCCTCATTTGCCGAAATTGTCACTAAATTACAAATAATATTTACATTATCACTATTAACTTTACTAGATGAACAGTTATTTGTTGGGGCCCCTTTTTTGAAATAGTTTCGGACAGAGTCTAGGGCCTTTTGAAGCTCTGTCCTGTACCATTTAAATTTTGTTTTGTCTTCTTATTGTAATTTGCTTGAAACGCTATTTTATTTTCGTTCTGCTCCTTCCAATTTTTTGGACTGTTTGAATTTTGCATTTGTGCCTTCAACTTTTCACACGTTGATGCTGTATGTCCTTTTCTATTACACCATTGACAATTTTGTATATCTGCTTTCCCCATACTGTAGTTTACATTATTGAACATCTTTCCTTGATGAATCATTCTTCTACAGTTCTTGGCATTATGGCCTCTGTATCCACAAATTTGACAAGTCAAAGGCTTTGGAAATCGTTGATCTTCGTTCCTATTTGTGAAATGGAATCTTTGTCCTATTCTTGGGTTGAAGCTTTTATTATATATTCCACTGGTGTTATAATACTTAGATCCGGCCTTTTGTCTTTCGGAAGCTCGTCCTTCCTCTCTTCGATCTAGGGTTAACTTATCTATCAGTTTATTTATTACACCCATAGCTTCTGTATGATTGGGTTGCGTCATCGAAGTCTGTGGATTATATTCCTGATTATCTTCTCTCTCACTTCTCCGAATGTCTTGATGAAGAACAGATTTTCCTTCCTTTTCTGTTTCTTCTATCGTATCTATAAAATCTTCTAAGTCTCTTATGCTTGCCGGACTTTTTATGCATACCATATGCCTGTAGTAAGGTAATAACCCAGACATTAACCGCTGTAAAATTTCTGTCTCCGGCATTTTCGGATTATAATCATTACATAGATCAACAAAAGAATAAAAAAAATCCGTGAGGCTTTCATTTGTTTGTTGTTTCCTAGTGATTAATTTTTCCTGTAATTTTAATTGGAAATTCGGGCCTATGAATTTATTCATGAATCTTTTAATTGTCCATCCCCAATCCGCTTCTGGATTGTTTTTCATCAGATTTTCAAACCATGCCAGTGCGCTACCTTCCAAAGAATTTTCTAAATATCCCAGTTGTTCAATTTCGTCCCAACCGTTCATTCGGGCGACAATTTTATATTTTTTTAAAAATGTTATAGGATCGTCGGTTCGTGGATCGAAATTTGGCGGTTTTGAAAATTTCGGTATCACTGATTTTCTGGAGTTGTAAAACATACTAATTGTTTTGTTTTTGTTTGTTATTTCTGTTTGACGTTTTGTAAAATAAGGCGTCTCCCCTTCCAAATCTCTTTCTTCTCTATAATCTTTCAATTCTGCCCTCGGTTCTACAATCCTTTTTACTTTTGGAATTGCACCATTTCGCGGTATGCTTTCATATGATTGTGCTATGTGAGGCATTTTAATGATTTTTTTACCTTGTTCTTTTATGGCATCGGCGAAATTTATAGGGCTTTTAAAATTTTGATTTGAGATAGAAAAATCCGGTAACGTAGGTGGTTTTGGAATCATTGCAAAATTTAGACTTGCCTCTTCGTTTTCTCGAGTGTCATCGTTTACTGACTGTTTAACTGGTATTAATTGTTGATATTTTGATGATCTAGGAGTATCAAATGTTAATTTTTTCTCTTCATTAACTAAAGCACTTTCCAATTTTTTAGAATTTGCCGGTGGTGACCGCGGTGTTAATGTGCTTCTCGCCTTTGGAAAAAAAACCTGTTTGTCTAAAGTAATTTCCAGGTCCAGTTTCTTATTTTCTGCTACTATCTTTTCGATTTTATCTTCTTCTTTACTTCTCAATCTTGTTCGCGGACCCTCAGCCATTTATATAAAGTACTTGGGTAATTTAACTTTAAATTTAATCCGTAAATAATTTTTAATTTCTTCGGCAATTTTCAGTACGTAAGAGGAGAATGCGTATATGACAAAATAATAAAACGTTAAATCGCGCTGTCGCAATTACCTGCGTTAACACATTTTTGTCGCAAACATTTTAAATGGGTCGGCGCAAAACACCCGACTTGCAATAATATACTTCTCGCTACAATGAAATTTCATACCGCGATAATTAAGTAATAAGTACAATTAATTAAAAAAATTCCAAATCTTTGATTCTAAATACGAATTTTTTATTTTACACTGAATTCCAGTTCTGCAGGCGTCTTTCTATAAGGCATTTAATAATGCAATATTCACATTCAAAACTATTAAAAAAAATATTTAAAATCAAATTTAATTTTCAAAAAATATTTAATCGCCTTTTATCAGAATCTACCATCAAACACGTTTTATGCAATAATATGAGTATTTCGTGTTAAATGACGAAATCAGTTCAGGTGACCGCACCCAATTACCTTGACAACGTGTCTTCGCCTAAATAAAATTACACGTTTCTTCAGTCCAATTTATCGTGCAAAAAGGCACCTCCACCACTGTAACGCTCGCTCCTGAAGGTAGCAGCGATGCCTTTAAAAAGGTTAGGGGTAGCTCAGCGGTATGGGCGCCGTTTACATTAACAGGACCAAAGAAACGAGACAAAAGGAGAAAAGGAAAAAGAATCGAACTTACCGTCCTCCGGAGTCAGCATGCGGGGGAACCACTTTGACGGGAGGAAAACTCTTTTCTTCCTTTCTCACACATTTATTAGGCACACCTCGGGGAACCGCCCAGGGACACCTTTCTTAGTTGACCCCACGTCGCCGATTAAACTTCCGTCAATCGACTAGCTGTCGATCGACCATCGATTCTGTCAACTCAGCAAAGTGTCCCGCGCAATAATTACAATAAATTATATACAGTTGTCCCCTTAATAACAAACCTTCGTGACAGTATGTCCAAATTTTTATTTTCAGGAATTATTAAAAATTGAGTCTTTTTTTTACTTAATTTTAATTTATAATAACGCAACAAAATTTTATATTTGAAAATGAGGATTTTTGGTATCTGTTGAATGAACCAAGATAAACAATCCGAATTTATAATAAATATTCTGGAAATGTCAACACCTAAGTTTATTTGAAATACTTTTTTTTATTAGTGTAATGCAGTGATGCCAGAAGGTTGTAAACATTTTCGTTAGACGTCCGTACAACCGAAACTGGAATAGCGGTAGTTAACGGTCCATGCAACGAGCTATAGTCAGCACAGCTTAGATCGAAGGGAGATCTAACAACTTTCAGGCATCACTGGTGCAATGCACTTAGAAGTCCAAATACTTCAAAAGTATAAAACATAATAACTGATAAAATTTAATAGAAGAATAGATTGACTAAAATGATCTCATTCAAAAGAATTAGCTGCACCGAATCCTTTAGTAAACGTAAACTAAAAAGAAAAAGAAAAATTCAAAGAAAACAGAAAATGAAAAAAACAACTACGATCTTCATGAATATTTTGCAAAATATCGAAAATTACAGTAAAAGAGGATAATAGCCATTAAAATAAAGTTATATGAAAAAAGGTACTAAGGTTTTTAGTAGAAAGAAACCAAGAACATTTTCCCCTTCACTGCGAACCAATTTCTTTGGCTATTTTTACAGTGACATCTTAACTGTTTATAATTTTTTATTTCATGTCTTTTGTCTGTTTTCTGATTCAATTTAGTTGTACAAGTTGTTACTTACCCTTGCGTTTCCATAAAAGCAAAAACCCCTTCTTTAGAACGTGCCTTTTTAAAAAATCTCTTCTCGCAGTTGGCTGTGAATTGTTAGTTGTGAACTAGCCTGAATCGACCTGACGTATGAAATATGAGTTTTACGTAGAGTCCAAGTCTGTCTTGGTGAAAATCGTGGACATTTTGACCACCAATTAAGGTTTTACTTTGAATGTAAACTGCTCTTTTAACATTATGACATTTCCTTTAACAAGAAAAGTGAGGTTATGATGTACGTGAATTTATTAAGTTTCAAGCAATGCTGGTTCACAACTAACAATTCGCGGCCAACTACGAGGGGAAATTTTTAAAAAGGCACGTTATATCAACTAATTAAATAAAAATCAGATTTAGTACACCTTTTAACATTATGAAATATTCCACCACTCTGCACCTTTACGATAAAATCTTTCCAATTGGTTGTTATCTATTTGCAAAAAAACAAAAGTCGACGTTATTTTACCCTACCTTAAGGAATGAGACCCTCTGATTGGTTACTTTTAAATTCATAAGATTGCAAGTGGGCGGGCATTTAGTTTTTCTAAATTTCTACACTATTCATTTTTTAAAATCTTATCGCGTTATTTTAAAAATATTTTACCATACATCGTGACTTAGTACTTGGGGACGTGAAAATGGGCGTTTCTTTGTCATCACATGAAAAACAAACTCTGTAATTAGTTATCATAGTTATCCTCTGATTTGATAAAAATGAAAGTGGGCGTTACTCTTAAGAAAAAGTTTTCTCGGAGTGGCTAAGGCACGGACATGGGCGGTGTTAAATTTTCTTATGTATTATTATCTTTATCTGTGCTTTTCCAACGATGCAATCGTATTATTTAATTTCATGAATTCACATGTCATTTTAATGTAACAAACTGTCATTGGTCATCGGGTTTAAGAGGTCATTATTTCATTATTTCTCGCTCCATCATCTTTCTTCAAAAAATCAAAACCTACTGACGAACTTTTCAATTGAACACTCGACACTAGACAAATTGACAAACAATATTAAAGCGTGAATGTTTTACTTTTATGTAAACCAATAATAAATATTCTGATCTGAATGATAATATTGTAATGTCAAGTAAGTCATCATTTGATTTGAAACAGAAAATTCGCAAGAACGAATCAAGTATTTGAAACTGTTCAAATGTGTTTGTTTCACGTTCTCTCATTGGTTGATCTCGAATTCGAGGGTGTCACATTGTCCAAGCGCTAAGAACGGGCTGTCTGATTGGTTGTTGTCTGATTTGAGGGTGTTACCTTGGTTTTATCGTTAAGAATAAACTCTGTGAGTGGATAAATTAGAAATCATGGACATCAAAGAGGTTGATATTGAAATAAAATTGACGTTACCTTTATATACAGCTAAAATCAATGAAAGCGGGAAATGTCAAAAACAAAATAAGTTCTTTCGTAGTGTGAAAATGATTTTATTAGAAATAGGTTAGAATTATTTGACGATCAGCTTATAAATAAATAGAATCCAAGCCTGCCTCGGTGAAAATCTTTGACATTTCAACCATCTATTAAGATTTTACTTTTGATTTTTGAATAAACTTTGGTAATGGAAACTGGTTTTTCAACATTATGACATTTCCTTCAACAAGAAAAGTGAGGTTATGGTATACGTCAATTTGTTAAGTTTCAAGCAAGGCTGGTTCACAACTAACAATTCCTGGCTATCTACGAGGGGGGATTTAAAAAAAAAGGCACGTTATATCAACTGATTAAATAAAAATCAGAGCCAATACCCTTAGAATTTTGACACGCCAGTTTGATTGATTTGAACCTAACTTAAAAATTAAATTTCGTGCAAATTTTAAACATTCAGCATTAATCATAGATATACAGTTCTTATTTGGACGTCTCCTCTAACCTGAAATATTTTTGATTGCACGATATAAAGGTTTTTGAGTTTTTTTTTTAATGCATCAGAGAAACCAAAGCATCAATATCCGTTACGAGGTAAACTATATTCCCATAATTCGTTTGAAAATCAATTAAACACAAAGCCACGACAGGTAACCATAAATAAAAAAAAAGCGGCAGGTAACGGGATTGTGTTACAAACCCTCAAGTACCACGGCAACAAAATGCTGTCATACACGTTAAAACTACTTCCCGTGAGCAACCTGTGCGTTTCCTTCCCATGGGAGCGTCGCCCCCGAAAAGTGCCCTTATGCACCCGAATTTAGGTCGCACCTCATCCTCGAGTTACAATATATTTACGTCTGAATGTGATCTTTACCTGTTTAATAAAGGACGATGGCCAAGTTGTCGACCGACTATGGGAATATCACCAAATACCGGGTTACACACACCCTTTTGGCTCTTTCTGGCTGGTTCACTAACCGAAACGTTTGACGACAAAGTTTCAAGATTGTAACAAACATCTTACGTGTGTAAACCGAGATGAATAGGACTAAATGAAACATTGTTCGGATCTAGCTCAGAGTTTCTTTATTCATCTTTGACAATCGTATTAAGTTGTATCTTCGTTATTTCTAATGGTAATATGAAAAGAAAATTTAATTTAATGTATCTTTAAGTTCTCACTGTGACAATCAAGTCAATCAAAATCGTTTTTCATTAGTTTATCGTATCCAAATATACAGGGGCGTCCAAATAAATCGACACCCCTCGAAAATTTTGCTACATACGATAAGGGTATGACCAGTGGTATCGATTTAGTTGGAGGTAACTGTTTGTAAAAGTGGGTATCTATCTATAGTCTCTACATTTCTTAATATGTGCAATATTTCTTTTCGCATCCGGTAGTGTAATAATTGATCTTAAATTACATGAATTTATGTTTGCTCTACAGAGTCGAGAGAGCGAAAAGGATCTCGTGTGTCGTGTGCTCGGCATTATTAGAACCCGTCGCAAATATATCAAATATTTCAAGGCTCAGGGGGGGAGTTGGTAGTTGGAGTATTTTTCTCGTCTGCGTTTCGCAGACGCAATCGTAAACACGATCGGCCGGGATCAATATCGTAAATAAGCGGCGCAGTCGATTTCCAATTAAAATCGAGCAATTATTGTAACAATACACTCTAAGGTGTGTATTTTACATAAACAAATCCACCTTGAATAGAATCGTAGACAAGTGGCGCCTACTAGATCTTAATCTTGGAATATCGGTGATTGAATTACCACCGACATGCGGCTATGCAAATGCTGGTTCGCGTAGGCAACACATAAAGCCTACTTTGTTGCTTTATTTTCTTCTCCGGACAACTTGACACCGAAGTTCGTAACCTCCACTTTCTCGACGATCTCTCACATCATCGACTATTTATTCAAATGTCCATAATTAATTTTACTTGCTTACGTTAATCTTTCATATCATTGCAATTTTTTTTTTACGTAACTGTACCTGTACTTGGTTTCTATAATAAATGAATTCGATTAGACTTCTCAATCCAGCTACGTGCTGCCGTTTGTAAACTCAAAAATGCAAAATATTTCAAGAACGATATGTTAAAAAAGTAAGCCCTCTGATTGGTTGATTTGGAATTCAAGTGGTTAGACATGGGCGTTATTCATCCTCTCATTGGCTGCTCTGGAATCCGAGTGTTGAAAGTAGGCGTTACTTTGCAATCGCGTCGAGAAAAATCTCTCCAACTGGTTGTTCTCTACTTACAGGTAACGAAAACCGACGTTATTCTGTGTTACCATTAAGAATAAGGCGTTAGAGTTTTAAATTCACAAGATTGAAAGTGGGCGGGCACTTAATACTTCTATCTAAAAAAAAAATGCGGTTACTTTTCACTTTCACTTTAATCAGACTTTGAAATCTTATTGTATTCGTGACTATTGGAATTTGGGGGCTTGAAAATGGGCAGTTCCTTTTCGTTACGGCAAGAACGAGCTCCGTCATTAGTTACCCTAAAAAGAAAGTGGGCGTTACTCTTAAGAATTGGCTCTGTGATTGGTTATTTCGATCTTACTGACGTAAACATGGGCGGTGTTAAATTTTCTTGTCGACCACTCTTCGTCTTTATGATAAAATCTCTCCAACTAGTTGTTCTTCATTTGCAGAAGACAAAAGTCAACGTTACTTTGCCTTACCATGAGCAATGAGATCATCTGATCTTTATTGGGCACTTAATACGTGTATCTAAAAAAAATGGCGGTCGCTTTTTACTTTTCACTATTACTGTGAAAAATTTGTAACACCATTTACTATATGATGACTTTTAGTACTTGGGGGCGTGAAAATGGGCGGTTACCTCAAGAACAAGCCCCGTAATTAGTTGTCCTGAAACAAAAATGGGCGTTACTCTTAAGAATGAGATCTGTGATTGGCGTAAAGGTGGATGGTGTTAAATTTTCTTAACCAACACTGCTTTTCTACGTGCCTTTCTTCACTATTTACAGGTAACAAAAGTTAACGGTACTCTACCTTTACCTTTAGAAATAAGACGTCTAAGTGGTTACTTTCAATTTAGCAGGATTGAGAGTGGGCGGGGCATTTGGAATGGACCTCTGAGTGGTTACTTTCAAATTAGTAGGATTGAGAGTGGGCGGGGCATTTAGGAATAGACCTCTGAGTGGTTACTTTCAAATTAGTAGGATTGAGAGTGGGCGGGGCATTTAGGAATAGGACCTCTGAATGGTTGTTTTCAAATCAGCTGGATTGAGAGTGGACGTAACACTTAATATTTTTCTTTCATTCTGATCAGACTAAAATACCAAATTGTTCATTCTTGAAGTCTTATAGTGTTTACTATAATTTCTGTGTCGCTGTCACTTATTTTAATATTTCTTTTCGTACACCGGGAAGTTGGGGGGGGGGGTGAAAATGGCGGTTTCTTATTCGTCGTGTCAAGAAACAAGCTTCGTAATTAGTTTTGTCCTCTAATTTGAAGAAAATTAAAATGGGCGTTTCTCTAAAAATGAAGCTTTCTAACTGGCTATTTCAAATTCATTATCGTGAAAGTGGGCGGTGTTAAATTTTTTTGTCCTCACTGTCTTTCTCCGTGTGCTTGTTTTGTATTTACAGGTAACTTGAGTAACGTTACTCTGTCTTGCCTTTAGGAATAAGACCCTTGAGTTGTTACTTTTAAATTCATAGAATAGAATACTTGCAGGTGACGAAAGTCGACGTTGCTGTGCCTTATCTTTAGGAATAAGACCCCTGAGTGGTTACTTTTAAACTCACAGGATTGAAAGTGGGCGGGGCATTTAATACTTTATCTAGAGAAAATGTTGGTTCTTTTTTTCGCTTTCATTTTGATCAGGGTAAAATACCAACTTGATCAACAGTGGGCGTTACCCTTAAAATGAAGCTCTCTGATTGGCTGTTTTAAATTGATCGGCGTACAGGTAGGCGGGGTTAAATTTTCTTGTCGACCACTCTGTACCGTTACGATAAAATCTTTATAATTGGTTGTTATCTATTTGCAAATAACAAAAGTCAACGTTATTTTACCCTACCTTATGGAATGAGTCCCTCTGATTGGTTACTTTTAAATTCATAAGATTGGAAGTGGGCGGGCATTTAGTATTTCTAAATTTCCATACTATTTATTCATTCTTTGAAATCTTATCACGTTCGATATAATCATTGTAATTATTTTTAACATCTTTTACCGTACATCGTGATTTGGTACTTGAGGACGTAAAAATGGGCGTTTCTTTATCATCATATGAAAAACAAACTCCTGTAATTAGTTATCCTAGTTATCCTCTGATTTGATGGAAATGAAAGTGGGCGTTACTCTTAAGAGAAAGTTTTCTCTGAGTGGCTAAGGCACGGATATGGGCGGTGTTAAGTTTTTTTTATCTATTATTATCTTTATCTGTGCTTTTCCTACGAGGCAATCGTATTATTTAATTTCATGAATTCACACGTCATTTTAATGTAACAAACCCACGGGAACGTATTGGTGGACATTTTATTGTATTCTCTTGAGTTGTTCTATTAAGTTGTTAGTAAAATTGTTTGACAACTGTCATTGGTCATCGGGTTTAAGAGGTCATTATTTCATTATTTCTCGCTCCATCATCTTTCTTCAAAAAATCAAAACCTACTTGACGAACTTTTCAATTGAACACTTGACACTAGACAAATTGATAAACAATATTAAAGTGTGAATGTTTTACTTTTATTTAAACCAATAATAAATATTCTGATCTGAATGATAATATTGTAATGTCAAATAAGTCATCATTTGATTTGAAACAGAAAATTCGCAAGAACGAATCAAGTATTTGAAACTATTCAAATGTGTTTGTTTCACGTTCTCTCGTTGGTTGATCTCGAATTCGAGGGTGTAATTTTGTCCAAGCGCTAAGAACGGGCTCTCTGATTGGTTGCACTCTGATTTGAGGGCGTTACCTTGGTTCTACCGTTAAGAATAAACTCTGTGAGTGGATAATTTAGAAATCATGGACATCAAAGAGGTTGATGTTGAAATAAAATTGACGTTTCCTTTATATACAGCTGAAATCAATAAAAACAGAAAATGTCAAAAAAATCAGTTTTTTCATAGTGTGAAAATTATTTTATTAGAAATAGGTTAGAATTATTTCACGATATGTCAGTTTATAAATAAATAAGTCGTATTTTTTTATAGAGAATGTATTGTGAAGTTACAAATTAGAGAAATTTCGTTCCCGTTTTTTGTTTTTTTTACTTCAGCTATTGCATGTGTATACATTTAATCATCACTCGTTAAGTTTGACATTTCTTAACGATATCTCTCGCCCACACTATACATTGTATTAAATAGTTTAACAGCATAGACGATTGGTTGTAGCAATTAAAACGTTCGCATAGTGAAATCGTAATTCACGATATTAATTCAAATACTTTTTTGGAAGTAACACGCGCAGACAAGCCCACATAAGACATTTTTAAACAATACCGTCTCGTCCCCTCATTTATAACGCGGCCCATAATTTATGAATAGCGCAATAATTCTCGTTCCTAACGATTAGGAATTATTACACGCGCATTATGCGCCAGCCGTGAATAGGAAACGCAAACTCATTAACGTAATACATACGTCAAAGTTGACATAATATTTTGGATTTGTATGACGAGGACCGGTACAATCGCACCTCTCCCAAATTCGTGTCTAACGTATGCTAATTTCTCGAGATTGATTGGAAAATTATTTTAATACTCATCGAAAACACGTGGCATCAAAAGAAGACAAGACCATCCAGTTAATTGCACTTAACAAAAAAAATACAAATTTCAAAGAAACTTAATTAAAAATAGTTTGGTTTGTACTAATACAGGGCGTTCAAAAGCTAACCACTTGCCCCATACCAAACACCCTTTTTTAACACATATATGCAAGCGATTACGAAGCAGTTGTTATCGTCCAAATGATTGAATTTCAATTGATATATCCACTTGCTTATACGTATACAATGTTAACGTTAATAAACTTTAACAAAAGAAAGTGGTGTAAGTTCACTTCTTCTATTAATAAATAATAATAGGGCACTTATCTATGCATACATACAAGGTATTAATGCGCATTGTTTAAAAGCACAAACATCTTTGAAGTATTCAGCAAAGTCATCGGCATAATTCCGCTGTAAATAACTGACATTTAAATAACAATCGGACATGTCTGTGCGCCTAATAAAATAAAACACAAGGAATTAATTCAGCAAATACAAGAGACAAAGCAAATGAAAAAAACGCTCGCAAAAATAATTAACAAAGTGACTCACTTATTGTATGCAATTAGATAGGGGATTTTAAAGGATAAGGAAGTAAGCGTATATGCAGAACTCGGTTTATATGACGTATAAATCTAACGCCGACGATATCGTGTACTTACGTACGCCGTAAATCAAGTATTTAGAATAATATTTATCGACTTGTTCCTGTAATGTGACGAAGATATTATTAATTTAACATGTAGTCCAGTCCAGTGGTATCACGTGCTATTTGTAATTTTTGTTTGACGTGCTCTACATGCGTTGATACATGTTTCTTGAAGGCACTGCGGACAGATTTATGTGCTTGTTACGAGGAGAGATCGAAAAATTCGGTCCGAGATATGCAATCCGTCTCGGTAAATGACGATGTCATTAAAAACTTTAGTTAGAGAGAAATTATTATTAGATAGCATCGTACAACAGATATCCAAAAAAATGTACGTAGTAGATTTCATTTTCTACGTCTAGTAATAACTATATATTAATAATACTTCTAGTAAACATAACTACATACTTACAATACTTACAGACTAGTAGGTAATCACAATTGATTGGAAGATTCGTGAAACTGATATAAATGTCGACGTTTCACTGTGCATTTGACAGTTGTCAAACGTAGGGCAATATGTCAATATTTATGTTAGTTTTGACAGCTGTCAAACGTGCAGCGAAACGACTATATTAGTGTCCGATCATTTGTATATGGCAAACCAATTATTAAAAACTAGCTGTGACCTTTAGAAGTGCACGTTTTAAGTTGTTTTTAATTAATTAATAAATGCGGTTTAATTTAATTAAGATGGAACATCGCAGTGTCATAAAGTTCTTGACAAAAAAAGGCAATGGCTGAGAAATTATTTATAAAAAAATCATTGCTGTGTATAGGGAAGATGCACCATCTTATTTTCAAGTTGAATTTTAGTCTAAACTCTTTCGACGAGGTAAAGAACCAATTAATTATGATTCAAACTCCGGACGACTCGTGAAAGCTCGAACTGCAAGATCAGCATTTAACAGTCTTTGTAATTGCCAATGAAATCTATAAATCCAAAACATTTTGCATGAGGACTTGGGTAGGAGAAGGTGGATCCCCAGATTGCTAACAACTGGTCAGAAAAAAAATTCTCAAGAAAGTTTGAGCGCGTTGGAAAGGGACGGAAATTTTCTTTCTCGAATGATCACATGGGATGACTCTTGGGTATATGACTAGGACCCTCCCACTCAGTGTTGATAAAAGTCTCGATTAAAAAAATAAAATAAAAAATCATTGTTTTGATTGAAAAAGTCAAAATTTTTGAATATTTTTAAATAAAAACTTCATTTTAATAAAAAATCAAAAACGTTATTTGTAATAGAACTCAATGGTTTAAAAATTTGAAAAAGCTTCTCCGAACTTGTATTTTTAATATTTAGAATGTTTTCTCAAATTTATTTGACCTCGAAAAAGCTTCATCAAAAATCTTAATTTTGGGAAAATCGCCAATGTTGATTTAATCTTGAGAAAGCTTTCTTGAGAGCTTTAACTTTTCATATAGAAAAGGTTTCTGAAGTTTATTTAATCTGTAGAAAAAAAGTTCATCGAGATTATTTAATTTCGAGAGGGCTGTCAATATCGATTTAATGTTGAGAAAGCTTTCCCGAGCTTTAATTTGTAATTGTTGGAACGTTTTCTCAAACTTATTTAACCTTGGGAAAGCTTCATCAAATTTTTAAATTTAATTTAGTTGATTTTAATCTTCAAAAAGCTTTCTGGAGCTTTAGCTTTTAATTTAGAAGTTTCTCAAATTTATTTGTTCTACAGAAAACTTCATTAAGATTATTTAATTCCGAGAAGGCTGACAATGTCGATTTAATTTTGAGAAAGCTTCCCCGACCTTTAAATTTTTAATGTTTAGAATGCTTTCTCAAATATATTTGACCTTGAGAAAGCTTCACCGAATTTTTTAATTTTGTCGACGTCGATTTAATCTTGAGAAAGCTTCCTCGAGCTTTAACTTTTAATTCTGAAAAGGTTTCTCAAATTGATTCAACCTGTAGAAAATCTTCAAGATTATTTAATTCCGAGAGGGCTGTCAATGTCGATTTAATTTTGAGGAAGTTCCCCGAGCTTTTATTTTTAATCTATAACATATTTTCTCAAATCTATTTGACCTTGAGGAAACTTCAAGATTTCTGGAAAATTTTCAACGTCGATTTAATAAAAAGCTTTCTTAAGTTTTAACTTTTAATCCAGAGAGAGAGATTAAATCTTGAGAAAGCTTCCTGGAACTTTATTTTTTAATATTTAAAATGCTTTCTCAAATATATTTGACCTTGAGAAAGCTTCACCGAAATTTTTACATCTGGGAAAACTGTCCTTGTTGATTTAATCTTGAGAAAGGTTCATTGAGCTTTAACTTTTAATTCAGAAAAGATTTCTCAAATTTATTCAACCTGTAGAAACCTTCAAGATTATTTAATTCCGAGAAGGCTGTCGATTTAATTTTGAGGAAGCTTCCCGAGCTTTTATTTTTAATCTATAGAATGTTTTCTCAAATCTATTTGACCTTGAGGAAGCTTTATTAAGATTTTTAATTTCGGGAAAATTGTTAACGTCGATTTAATCTTGAGAAAGCTTTCTTAAGTTTTAACTTTTAATTCAGAGAGAGAGATTAAATCTTGAGAAAGTTTCTTCGAGCTTTATTTTTAATCTTTAGAATGTCTTCTGAAATGTATTTGACCTTGAGAAAGCTTCACCGAAATTTTTAATTTTGAGGAAACTTCGACATGGATTTAATCTTGAGAAAGCTTTCTCTAGCTTTAACTTTTAATCTAGAGGAAGTTTCTCAAATTTATTTAATCATGAGAAAGCTTCATCAAGGTTTTTCAATTTTCAGAAAGCTGTCAGTGTCGGTTTTATCTTGTTTTTGAGAGTTGAACAAATATGAGCACGGACAAGTAGACGCTTGCGTGCCTATTGAAACAAACAAAAATGTCGACGATTTCCGACGAGGGAGCTTTTGACATTCGAGTCATTTGTTACTTTGCACTTCATTACGTTTGTTTCTGTGAGAAAAGTAACATAACACTAAAACTAAACTAAAAGACTAAAACTAAATAAATCAGGCTTTCCTTTGTTTCCTTCCATTTTCTTTATTCTTGTTCTTTTTATAAGCAAAAAAGAACTAATGAAAAATTGACGATTTCCGGCACGAATTTTTGAAAATCAAACTTATATTTGTTTTTTTTTTTAATATTTTTTGTTGACTTTCTACCTATAAACAAGAAGGTCGACGACATCTGACGAGAAACTTTTAAATATCGAACTTTTGTTTTTTTTGTATTTCATTTTTTTGTGAGTAAAAAAAAACAAAAAAATTATGCTTTCATTTGTTTCTTTGAATTTTATGTTTGTTGTCTTTCTACTAAACAAATAAGAAATGACAATTTCCAATGGAAATCTAAATTCGGTTGTTCCTTTGTATTTAATTTTTTTTTGTGAGTCAAAAAAAAACATAAATTAAATCTTCATTTGGTTCTTTGCTTTTCACTTTTTTCTTTCTTTTGTAACAAAAAAAAACAAATGAAGTTTTGAAAATCAAACTTTCATTTGTTTCTTTAAATTCAATTAGTTTTTGTTGTCTTTCTATAAACAAAAAAGTCGACTATTTCTGACGAGAAGCTTTTGAAAATTGAACTTTCATTTGCTTCTTCGTATTTCATTTTTTTGTGAGTAAAAGAGGCAAATAAATTAAGCTTTCATTTGTTTCTTTTGCATTTCATTATTTTTTTGTGGTCTTTCTTCTAATATGCCTCCTCGTAGTTGGCCGTGAATTGTTAGTTGTGAACCAGTCTCAATTGACCTAACGCATGAATTAGCAGGAAACTGTTTTTTGACCTTTATGGCATTCCCTTCAATAAGAAAAGTGAGGTTATGATATAAGTCAATTTATTAAGTTTCAAACAGGGCTGGTTCGCAACTAACAATTCACGCCCAAATACCAGGGGAAATTAAAAAAAAAACGTTATAAAGAAATAAAAAAATTACGATTTTCAACGGGAATTTAACTTTCATTTGTTTCTTTGTATTTCATTTATTTGTGCGTAAAAGAAGGAAATAAATCAGGCCGTCATTTGTTTCTTTGCATTTCACTACTTGTTTTTCTTTTTGTAGGGAAAAACCAAACAAATGAAAAGTCAATAATTTCTAGTGTGAAGTTTTTTTTTTGAAAATCGAACTTTCATTTGTTTCTTTGAATTTTTTAAAATTATTTTGTTTTTTAAGTAAGCAAAAAAATATGAAGAATTGATTTGCGGATTTTTGAAAATCAAACTTTCATTTTTGTTTCTTTAAATTTAATTATTTTTTGTAGGCTTTCTATAAACGAAAATATCCACGATTTTGGACGAAAAGCTTTTGAAAATCGTACTTTCATTTTGTTTCTTTGCGTTTCATTATTTTTTTTTGTTTTTGTCTTTCTTTAAACAAATAAAAAATGACGACTTCCAACGGGAATCTTACTGTCATTTGTTTCTCTGTAAAGAAAAGCAAATAAATCAAGCTTTCATTTATTTCTTTGCGTTTGACTTTTTGTTTTTCTTTTTGTAGCAAAAAATAACAAATGAAAAATCGACCTCATCAGGCGCAAAGATTTTGAAAATCGAATTTTCTTTTGTTTCTTTGGATTTGATTATTTCTTGTTGCCTTTCTATAAACAAAAAAAAATGACGATAACCAATGGAAAGCTTTTATAAATCGAATTTTCATTTGTTTTTTCGTTATTCAATAAATAACAAATCAAAAATCGACGACAACCGGCGCGAAGATTTTGAAAATCGAATTTTCATTTGTTTATTTATATTCAAATATTTCTTGTTTATTTCTCGTTGCCGTTCTACAAACAAAAAAAAATTGACGATATTCAATGGAAAACTTTTATAAATCGAACTTTCCTTTGTTTTGGTGTAATTCATTTTTTTGTGCGCAAAAAAATCGAATAAATAACAAATGAAAATCGACGACATCAGGCGCGAAGATTTTGAAAATTGAATTTTCATATGTTTCTTTGCATTTAATTATTTTTCTATAAACAAAAAAAATTAACGATATCCAATGGAAAGCAATTATAAATCAAGCTTTCATCTGATTCTTTGCTTTCATTGTTCTTTGTTGTATTTCAATATGTTATTTTTATTTATTTTTCTCGCGATTTTTATTTAATTAGGAGTATTTCTCGTTGTCTTTCCATAAACAAAAAAATATAGACTATTTTTGACGAGAAGCTTTTGAAACTTTCATTTCTTTCTTTGTATTTAATAAGTTTAAACAAATTTTATAAAATCATTAGTTTTAGGTATAAAATTCGCTAGATTAATATCGGTTCAATCCTGCTCCCATTAAACAGGAAAATCATTCAGTGGGTTCATAAAAGCTCAAAAAAAAAGCTAAAACAAGATGGAAACACAATTTAAAATTTAAAAACTGCAATGAAGAAGAAACGCCCATATTCTTATTCGCAAAAGAATATTATATTATATGCATTTGTTATAGTGACATGGTTAGTTGGTCACTAAACAACGTGTGAGTCCACACGTTTCTCGTTGTCTGTCATTCTGACGTTTCTTACGTCTGCTATTTTGACATTTGTTATTATGACGTCTGTTATTTTGACGTTTCTTGACGTCTGTCACCTTGACGTTGGCTATTATTTGTCATCATGACATGATGTTGACGAACGAGTGATCCACCACGTTTCTTGTCGTCTGTTATTCTGACGTTTCTTACGTCTATTTTGACATTCCTCGACATTTGTCATTATGACGTTTCTTATGTTTATTATTTTGACGTCTGTCAGTTTTATATGGCAAACAAAGGTCTAGCAGATATTTAGTCAATGAAAGTGGGCTCATAGAATTAAGGCATTCACCTCACAACTCTGACTTCTTTTTATTCAAAAACTTAAAGAAGCGTCTAAGGGGGAAACTAAAGAAGCTGTTGATTTTGTAGAGATTTTTTTCCTGGGGAAATGCGACTATTGGCAAAAATTTGGAATAAGTGTATGTGATAAGAAGTTACTGCAATTTTTTTTCCTTCCATCATATCATTGTTAACTTCAACCTAGTACATATTATAATAGAAATTGCAATCGCCTTATCAAGAAGTCCATTGCGTAGAAAAAGTTTCCGAGGAGAGCATTGCATGTGGTATTTGCTTCACTTAATAATTTCAGGAAGCAATAAAACCATCGATTGCTTCAATAAATTCAGCGTAACTGAATCGCATAAAGCAAAAAGCATTACGTAAACCTTGGAACCGTTGTGCTGTTGTATGTGTGTATAAGCAAACGGCGTTTTTTTTTTGTAAACGAAAAAGTGGGTGGTATCACCTTGAATGAATTCCGTGTTATTCGGCGATCAAATTTTCTATAATTTGTAAATTAGTTTTGCGAAAGCGAATAAATCTGACGCAGATAAAATCTGATTCGAGCGTTTCGACCAAAAAAAAAAACCCATTATAGCGGATAATGGAAGAGCCATTGTGAAGGAAATATTTATTCGTCGTTTGGCCATAAATACACTCTACACCCATAGGAAATTTGATATCGCACCAGATTAATGTAACCTGTAGGGGTATTACATTAATACACGTCATATGCAGAGATATACGCCGTAAATTGTTACATAATCTGCATTAGCAATTAAAATTCAGCGTTTCAATGGTGTCACTTGACAGAATCTTTTTGTGATTTATGATTCATTATTATTTTTTTTTGCACTGCGCTTAAAATATCAAATAAGACATCAGCGTGTTCCTAAAGGTCTACAAAATTATAAACTTGTAACGTTAGACCACCAGTAAAATTTAAAATAAATTTAAAACAAGGTAAAGAAATTTAATGAAACGAATAAATATGTAAGTCTAAATGTTTCCTTACGGTTTAGTTGATTTAAGGGCTAACAAACTTTAAAATATTTTAAATCTTTAAAGTACCATTGGTCTTGGCTAAAGATTAATATTAGAACAATTGGGTACGACGAGTTCTCAACTAAGACGCTTTTGACTTAATTCATTATTTGCAAAAAAAATTAGAACTCTGGATGCCGTAAAGTTGCTCAAATTTTAACATTTGACCTTTGACATATTCGTATGATCTTGCGACTGCATCTGGATCACATACAACCAATTTGGGGAGCTCCCTTTTTTGACATTTCCCAGTTTCCCGTTCATCTCCAACAAGTTAAATTTGCATGTAAAATTAGTTTCGACTTTAACACGTCATTTTAGATTAGATCCATACAAAATCAAAAATATTAATTGTTTATTGTACCTCAAAAGAGATAAAGACTAAAAGGTTAATAGTTTGCAGCGAAATATTGACAAATAAGCAGCATTATATGGATCATCCTGTATATTTTTTTGTTGGTAATACACTGAAGAGATTTGATATAACTATACTGAGCAAATCAGAAAATTTGCCTAAATTTTCAGATGTATGGTCACACCAACGAAAACGATATCATTTTGGAGAAATTTCCATAAAGCTTTAACGCCTTTCAGGACTTTTGTTTGATTAATTACTCCAAGTTGCTTTCTCTTGCCATTACGCTATATTCCTCTTAAGATCCTCTACTTCCTTCTGCTCCCTCTTCTTCCCATCTGGGTCCTCTTCATGCTGTTGTCCACTTGACAATGCTTTCGATTGACATCGGCTCAAGATGTAACCATCGCAATTTTCTTTTCGTTAATTTCTCTACCTCTATATTGTTTTCTTTAAACAAAATCGTAAATATCTATATTTGTTTCTTCTTTTTTGATATCGTTCCTTTGTTCTTTTCCCCGCAAAAACTCTTATCAGCGAGCTCCGTTCCCGCTTTAAAAATCTCTTATTTGATACTCATATTTCCCCTCTGCATAATACCATGGGTTTTAAAACTACAATGACCAATAAAGGTAAGAAAGGAAAAGAAGTTGACTGAAGACTTAGTAAAGGAAATGAAACCGCGTTATTTTCTTTTTTTGGTGCAGAAGAACTTCTTCAAGGCCACTGCTGCTGTTCTTCCTACTAGTGTTGTTTCTAGTTTTCCAAGCAAAGAGCAAAACGTCGGCAATAGGAAAATGCAACGACATGGTGTAAAAGGAAACCCTAGAGAGAGCGCACCAAATTTAATTTCATAAAATGTTTCAAAACTTCAATGTAAGGAACTCGTACCTAATAGTCAAAATTAATTAAGATCGACAGGCATCCTGGGAGTATTCGTTTGTCCAAAATTCTATTATTTTCTCAATTTGTCGCCTCTTCTTAGAAAAGGCATTGAATTAACATATAGCGGATCAACATCGCCCATCTAAGCCACTGAGTGTAAAGATGAGAAGTTAACAGCAGAAATTTTAACGAGACCCCAGAAAAAAACCAAATGGAAAAGGAAATTCTAGCCAGATTAAAAAGGAAAGGAAGGGGGGAAAGTAAGAATAAGTTAAATGAACAAAAGAAGAATAAAAGTAAAACGAAATTTAGTTTAAACGTCAATAAAAGATCTCGAAAAGGGAAAGGGAGTGCTAATAAGGAAAACGTGATAGAAATAGTTCTGAATGTGATATTGACTGTGAAGGTAGGATTACTAAGGGGATTCTGAAACTTTTTTCGCACACCAGAAATGAAGGAAAAGTTAGTGAATCCACGAAGAAAAATTTACTGAATCCTCGAGAAATACATAAATTCACTTAAATACATTGTTTTAATAATATAACTGGAAGGCTTCCGCGGCCGTTGTTCATGATTGATTAGGCTTCCGGTTTGAACCGCGTCACGACTGCTTCTACTGCCGACGTTTCGTTCTCCATTACAGGAGAACTTCCTCAGGGCTGCTGCTGGCGGTGTCGCTGCTGCTTCTCCTTAATCGACGAGACTGTACCGACTAACGAGAAGCAGCAATAACACCGCCAACAGCAGCCCTGAAGAAGTTCTCTTGCAATAGAAAACGAAACGTCGGCAGTAGAAGCAGTCGTGACGCGGTTCCAACCGAAGGCCTATTCAATCCAGAGTTTTAATATTTATTATTTTATTACCCATAACACACACAACAGGAGAGAGATAATTTTCTAGGCTATAAAAATTCATCTAAGAAGTTCAATCAGTCATGAAAGACTTACAAATTTGAGAGTTCTCTCCATGAACATCGAAATTAACAATAAATTTGATTTCACTGACTTACATACATTATTATAATCACTTTTTTTTGTTTTCTCTTTAATAAAAAGGCTTGCTTACAACAAAAAAAAGGGGCAAACATTATTATGTCAATCCGGTCCTGTGTAGTCAACCATTTCCCTTCAAATAAAAGAGAGTATATATAAGTACCTGCTGCATTGCTATTTTCTGAGAGAAATACTCTAGAGTTACACTGAATCAGGTTTTCAGTTATTTCTACCTTCGTGACAGGAATTGCCTTGGAAAATGGGGCTTCTAAGAAAATACCCTAACGAGCTAGTCATGTTAAGATTGATATAATAATTACCCATTGAATCATTTGAGTTTTACTAGAGATGGGACGAATTCTAATTTTTTTCGAATGTTAATCCGATTCCTAAATTTTTTCGAATCTGAATCCCAACCCATTCTTGAACAAGCATGTTAGAGAGTTCATCAAGTGTTACTGGTGGTCTCGGTGCGTTTTTAATTTTGTTGCCCAATTGATCCCCGAGATACTCAATGGGATTGAGATCAGGGCTCTCCAAACTTTGGATATTTGCATCTCTCAACGTAGCTGTGACAATGTTAGCTGTATAAGGTTTGGCATTGTCTTGCATAAAAATGATCCATTGCCGAAATTTTCGGCAAATGGTTGAACTTGGGGTACAATGATCTCGTCTCTATATCTTCTTGCTGTTAGCGACCCATTTCGTATCAAAACCAATTCTGTATGACCATTAAGTTGTAGACCACCCCAAACCATTACACACCTCCCATCAAATTTGTCAAATTCTCGAATGGTACATGGTGCAAATCGCTCGCCTGGTCTTCGTATGACAAGAGCACGGCAATCATTCCTGCTTAGAAGGAATCTGGACTCGTCCGAAAACAAAACGGAGTTTCATTGCCCCTCGTCCCAACCTTGATGATTTTGACAAAAGTTTAAGCGATTTCTTTTGTGAGTAGCTGTGACAGTTGGACTGGTTGCTGGTTTTCTAGCAAACAAATTGACTTCTTTTAGTCTTCTTCTTAGTGTTTTGGTAGAAATTTCTGTTCCAGTGGCTAATCAAAGATCATTTTTTAATTCACGAGATGTTACAAACCGCTTTCTTAAACTCTGAAGTTAGATAAAGCAATCTTCTCTGTGTGTTGTTTTTCTTTTAGCACCTTGTCCGCGTCTTCGTTTGAAACTACCAGTGTTTCTGAACCGTGCTGCGGTCCTTTGTACCACAGATCTGTTGGTATTTAGAATTCCAGCAACTTTTCTCTGTGATTATCCTTCACGAAGAAGAATAATCATATGGGATACTTCTTCTGGTCTACAATGGCATCTAGACATATTTAATTAACTTATTGCAAATAAATTCACTAATTTTCGAAACAAAAAGCACGCTTTATTAATTAAATGACTTAAAAAGGTGTCAACAATTAGGCCTTTTTGTTGACTTTTCGTTTCCTAGCAGAGAAAGCCTTGCTATTGTTAATTGTTTCATGGCACACTATTTGAATTATGTTTAATAAACGACATGTGAAAAGTCTATTAAAAATAACTTGTAAATTGGAAAGGGTTATTTGGTGGTCCCTTAATTTTATCCAGAAGTGTATAATAACAAACTTACTTTGTTGTTTTAATACTCTTAATAAACGATTATATTCCAAAAGACTTACTTTTCACACTGTTTAAGATTTCGTGCTTAAATCCACTTAAAATCGTAACGCCGCGTTATATTTTACACGCAATCGTGTAATGAAGAGACCACACTTGGCGGTGGTACACACACAAAACTCCGGGTGTCATAAAAATTTACGATTATTCGTTTCCGGAATTACTCGTTTACGAACCGTAATACATAATAATAAGTAAGTAATGTTACAAACACAAAAAGAAGTGATTTGTTAAAATCGATGCTGCATCTCTTTCATACTTAATCTTAATCGGTGTAAACGTATAACATTTTCTGTATATGTACGTAATATAAATGCTTCCCACGTCGTATAGGACCACATTAAAAAGTATCAAATGATTTTAATGAATTTCGTGTACGTGCCTGAAACCTTGCCCCGTATGAACAATAAAAAAATGCCGAAATGTAAATGCTTGGGTGCTTGTCAGATCGTGGTGTGCGATGGAGGTGTGATAAGTTTCGAATTCGGTGTCACAAAGGAACACACGCTGACCCTTCTCCGGAGATGTGCTGTACCGTTAAGCGTGCGTTATGTGACAGTAACATCGAGTTCACACAAGTGTCCACGACGGAGTGTCCGCTTATTACCGATTGTTAACACGTAAAAACACTCATGGACCACATATTTACGAGAGCGACGCAAAATTCGGGAATCAGTCCGTGTCAAAGTTGACCAACTGATCCACATTTGGGCGACGCGACGAAATTCAGGCGATGCGTCACAGAAAATATCTTATTTATACATATACATATCAAAATATGTAAGTACCCTGTCAATGTCACTTGAAAAAAGAAAAACATTAAAATCGCAATAAAAGACGGAAGTACAAAAATATATCTAACAATTTTATGCGATTTGTAAAATTGTTTTGATGTTCTGTGAAAAGACCTCGGCTCGCCTCTTTGTGCAACTAAATATCTACTACAATATAGTAATATACACAACAAATAACAGGGAACTCAAAATAGAACCTTGAGGAATCCCACACAAAATAGTTAAAGTTGTAGAAAATATTAATGGCTTGTAATCTATTGCTAAACTAACTAACCAAGCGTTAGCATCCAAATCTATTTATTTTAAGATCTATAGGACTAAGGCGTAACTGACTGTATCGAAAACAGTGGCGTCGCGACGGTTCATTTCGTCAGGCTGCAAAACGATGATGAAGATGTAAAAGCTAGAAGACCACAAAACTGACTTTCATTAGAGAATTACCCGAATTATCTCTGTGATATTTCAGAGTTTACTGTTTTCTTATTTCTTCACGTATAAAATATTCGTCAGACTTAATTAAAAAAAATAAATAAATAAAAGTAACTTCACAAAAATCGCCAGTTACGGAATTTGTGCACCAAATTTCGCCAAAATTGGGATAATTCATAAAATTGGCAACACTGGAGGACACCAACTTGCTTCTCATGTTTCTATTGTAGTTTGTACCATGCAATAGTCACTTGATCTTTGTTGCTGGAGTGACGTCCTTTTCGCTTCGTCCTACAGTAAGCGGAAGCTAAATATGACATGAATTATTCTATTCCTATTTATTGTTTGAGAAGCTTTTATTGCTATACGAAAAACCCTTTCCCCTTTAAGAATAACATCTTCATTTAACAAGAGTTCTGGACCCAGGCAGGCGCTTAAACATAACCTGCTTCCCATATAACTGCGCTCGTATTCATGGATATGTTATGAAATAAAATTATTTTCGTTTAGCGTTTTAGTCAGTTTTAAAAGAAATGGATTCGTTTTTATTCGACTTACTACATGCATTCTGTGTGTTTAATTTGAAGCAAAAATTATTGTGTACTGGGCCCAGGTACGTCCAGCCACGTAGCCACTTTTAGCGATCCTGGCCTGCGGTCCGAAAAAATAGCATTTTTGCAGTATTTCTCAGTTTCTCAGAACCCCAACAATAAATAATGTAAACGCTTCATGCTTAACAAAAAAGAACTAAAAAAATAACAAAACCAAAAAATGGTGTCGTACAGAGAACGTCTCGTTTGTTTAATGCAAATAATAAACAATTGTTCGGATATTAATAACGCAGAAGTATGCTACCCCAAATCATAATTAAATTTAACATTTTTTTAAACAAAGAGAAACTATAAGAAGCGTAAGAATGTTGGAATACTGAGAGCGTCCTCTATGATTAACACAAACAATAACCAGTTTTTCCTGACTTAACAACATCCTATAAATCGTAATTAAATTTAAATTTTGTTTATGAAAACACAAAAAAAAAAACTAATAAAAATCCTAAGAAAATTGGACTACTGAGGACGTCCTCTATGATTAACGCCGCAGCAATAAACAATTGTTTAGATTTAAAAGGGCAAAATATTTCCTATAAAATCGTAATGAAATGTTGTAGCATTCCAAAATGTTAATTAAAAAAAAGAAGCTCGGGATACTGACAGCGTCCTCTATGCGTGCAGTGAACGTAAACAATTGTTTCAATTTACAACACAAAATGTGTACTTCACCAAATCATAAGTAAATTGAACATTTCATGCACATTATTTTATTTTGAAAACAATAACCTACGACAAGACAAAAGAATCCCGGAATACTGAGAGCGCCCTCTACGATCAACCGAACAATCAACAATTGTTTAGATTTAAAAAAACAAAATGTATGCTATAAAGTCGTAATTAAATTTAATAATTAAAAAAACATTATTTTTTTTTTTAAGAAAAAGGACAGGAGAAGGTCGGGGTACTCACAGCGCAATAAACAATTGTTCCATTTACAACTGACAGCTCTCTCTATGATTAACACGAACAATAAACAATTGTTCGGATTTAAAAAGACAAAATATTCCGATAAGGTCATAATTAAATTTAATATTTAAAAAGCATTAGTTTTTTTTAACAAAAAGGGCAGAAGAACATCGGGATACTGACAGCACAATAAACAATTGTTCCAATTTACAACTGAGAGCGCCCTCTATGATTAACACGAACAATAAACAATTGTTCGGATTTAAAAAGACAAAATGTATCCAATAAGATCGTAATTAAATTTAATATTTAAAAAATATTAATTTTTTTTTAACAAAAACCACAGAAGAAGGTTGGGGTACTGACTACGCAATAAACAATTGTTCCAATTCACAACACAAATATAACATTTCTTGCATATTATTTTATTTTGAAAACAATAACTTTTGACAAAACAAAAGAACGCTGGGGGACTGACAGCGCCCTCTATGATTAACGCAAACAATAAACAATTATACAGATTTATGAAGGCAAAACATAACCTATAAAACAATAATTTTATTTGACATTTAAAAACCATTCATTAAAAATAGGGCTATAGGCAAACAGAACAAGGTATTGACAGCGCTCTTTGTGCCAGCAATAAACAATTGTTCCAATTTGCAACACAAAATGTATATGTATAAAAAAATTAAAGAGGGACAGGCTAATGACAACGCCCTCCTACCAAACAATAAACAATTGTTTCAAGTTATAACACAAAATTTTTATGTATAGAAAAATAAAATGGCAGGTTAATGACAACGCCCTCAATGCAAGGAATAAACAATTGTTTCAAGTTACAACACAAAATGTATATGTATAGAAAAATAAAAGAAGGATAGGCTAATGACAACGCCCTCTACGCAAGGAATAAACAATTGTTCCAATTTACAACACAAATTGTATACTTTACCAAATCATAAGAAAATTTAATTTCATGCACATTAACAATTTTTGAAAACAAAGAGAAGTATGAAAAATAAAAGAATGCTGGAAGACTGAAGGCGCGCTCTCTGTGCAAACGACAAACAGTCGCCTGTATTAAAAAAAAACAAAACGTATCCTATAAAATCATAATTAAATTTAACATTTAAAAAACATTCATTTTTTTTAAACAAAAAAAATCCAAAAAGACTAGGAAAACAAAAGAAGGTCGGGGTACCGACAGGGTCACCTATTCAAGCAATAAACAATTGTTCGAATTTACAACACAAAATAAATACAGGTAGGTACTTCACCAAATCATAAGTAAATTTAACACTTCATGGACATTATTTTTTTTTTTAAGAGAAAATTATAAAAGAACCTAAGTATGGAGTATGAGAACGCCCTCTATGGCTAACGTAAATAATAAACAATTGTTCAACTCTCTTGTTTTTATGGCCTACATAAAAATTGCAATTAATAATACACATTGTTTCTTCATCCTTAATTTCTTCGGCCTGTGAAAACCGAACAGGAGGTTTTCGAAGTCAAGGCGATCTTCGAGTAAGTTGCTCGTTCCAGGGATGTTCTCAATCTGTTTGTTGATTGCTTTGTAGTGTAACATTTGTATCGACAGGATTCTCAATTATTTCTTCAGAAAAATTATGAGTTTCATTGACACATTCTTGAATCAAATGATGAATTTCAGCAAATCTTAAATTACTTTGAGTATTTCGGGTAATCTTCGAGGGGTTCTTGTAAGTTGCTCGTTCCAGGTATGTTCTCAATCTGTTTGTTGCCTGCTTTGTAGTGTAACATTTGTATCGACAGGATTCTCAATTATTTCTTCAGAAAAATTATGAGCTTCGTTGACACATTCTTGAATCAAATGATGAATTTCAGCAAATCTTAAATTACTTTGCGTATTTCGGGCAGCTAATCACAACTGTAAGCTAAGCTGATTGTCATCGTCATAGAGTTCGACATTGTCATAGTTTTTCCAAATTTGATTTTGATGACGATGGTGAAGTCCACTGTTTGATCGTATCAAGTACATCATTTTTCCAATAAATTTAATTATTATTCCTTTAAGCCAGTGTTCTTGTGGTTGGAAAAACTTCAGGAAAATGTGTTCGCCTGGAAAGGATTTCGGAATTCGAGAACTTGGTTGATGATGGCTTGAGCAACGACAGCAGTGTTCTTGGTAGTCTACCATGAAGTAATTTAATTTAATTTATCTAAATTGTTTGGTATGTAAGCACTGGTTTTTTTCTTACTTACTTCCTCCTCCTTTCCAAGCTTGTTTCAAGGTTGAGTTAAAAGTTCGAACGAATTGATCAACCTGTCCATATGAAGCTGGATGGAAGGATGCTGCAGTGAGATGGGAAGCAATGGTACTTGGCAGGCCTTCTATGAGGAATATTTTTTTAAGCTGCAATGGCATGTATGTATGACAAAGGGATATTTTGAGAAGGAGGATCAACCACATTGAATTTAGGGAATGGACCGCCAAAGTCAAGACGAATCTTGTCACAGGTTTGTTGCTTGCTTTGAATTTTCGTGGTGAATTGGGCGGACTCACATTTCGTGACCAAATCTTCAACATCCTTATCAATGCTGGGCCACCAGCATTGACGTCGAGCAAGCTGTTTCATCATAACGACTCCCCAATGATCCTCCTGTAACATATCCAAAGTCTTGCGATGCGGGTTGAAGGTTTACAACTCTGAGTTCACGTCAGTTTGATACGATACTATGTTTAGTGTATGTTTCAAGTAAATTTTGAATATTTTTGGTGGCCCGCAATGAACCTTTTTTATTCCATTTTGTCATAATATTAGTTACTTAAAAAATTCAATTAGAATATTGAAGGAAAAAAATCTGGTTTTGGAAATCGGTGGAGGGGAAGGCGGCCCTGCCTTGAGACTTGCATTGTCTAAAGGGTCTCTACAGTCCTATAGAGGCCCTTTAGACATACCCAGTGCCGACACTGGGTATGTCTTTGGCACCATATAGTTGATTGCACCTTCAATCGTTGCGCCACTCAAAATCTTCCTCACCACATCAATTGCATGTAGGTTCCTTTTTTAACTTCATTAATATCACCATCCCTTTTAGTTGTTCCATCTTGCAGTTACGTTCCAGTTTATTATATGGGGTGCTGACAACTATACTTTTTGCCTTCCCAAGATTTTTCCCCAAAAGTTTCATCAACTTCTCTCTTCTACTCATTGTTAGAATAATTAATTAAGTAACTGTATAATAACATTTTCGGTTATTTCTCTTTTCAGTTCCTTTTTTTTTAACGTTTTGAATATGTATGTCTTACAAAACATCTGACTAATAAAGCAACACCATTTAAACGCCGGGTATTATTATATGCACAGCGCAATCGTGCTTACATGACACAATTAGCATTTCATGCCCGACGACGAACAAAAAAAAAAGAAGTTGTGATGTAAACGTGGTTAAATATCGCTCCTGCCGGAGTAACATTTAGGGCATCGCGGTTATTAATCGGGTACGAAGTTGCTGGATAGATTTCGTGAGCAGCTCTTCTTGTCGGTGTTGCCAGTGATGGATGAACATATCACAAGCGCGAGGCACACGTTTATGTCCGACCATAACGCTCCGGATTTTACGTTTTATGGGGTAATAACCCGGAGACGGGTGAGTTATGCGATTATAAACTCGAAATTGATCGAGTAACGGAACTTTCGACAGGAAAAACAATAATAAACGTCACGTCCTTCTAATGGCGACACTTTGATTCCGACTGACAAGCCTCAACCTGCCTACTTTGAATTGAATATGAAATTCAATTTTAAAATCACGGCTCGCACACGATGGTGCAAAATGAACACTAAATAACGTCCTTTTATTAAAACCGAGACATTATTAACGATAAAACCCCGCGCGTTATTAAATTTAAATAACAGATGTTTTGGAAAGCGGACGGACGGGGCCCCGGACAATGCGCGCTCGTCGTGAGTCAGGGGGACACCGAAAACAAATAAATCCTTCATTGAGCATTAAAACTGGTATTTTCAATTAAAATAAACAACTTTCGTGTAGAAGTCGGTTTTTATGCGCCCGTTGTAGGTGTCCGTACACATAAACGATCGCATAAATGTAAATTTACGTGTAAAAAAAGGACGCGTTCGACCGCGCAGGATTGCGCACGTGACGCGCATTCGTATGAAATTTACGTTTTAATTAAACGAGAGGAATGCCTGTGGTTTGTTAAAAAAGCTGAATTTAGTGGGAATTCCAAAGTTCATTATTCAATACAAATAAGTATCTACATATATGGCCTCCACGACGAATCCAGCATAGTTGCAGACCCAAAACGTACTTATTTTAAATAAAACAACGTACAGTCTATTCCACATAAATTTGTTTATAGACGATTCAGTCGTGAGTCGATATTAAAAATTTAATACGTACCTGCACATTGCCATAACTATAGCACGGATTTATGTGCACTTTTAGGTACTGAGTCATCTCTTTAGTCGTGCGCATATGTTGTGGAGTGGTGACTCATGATCCAGAAATGTTCCTAATCCGTGTTTTAGTTATAATATTAAACTTACAAAGAACATTATTATGTCCAGGATGTCTATCCAGGGCAGGATTTCGTTTGATTAACAAAACGAAACGTCATAATTTTGGATTATCTGATTAAATAGAAAATAAACTTTAATTACTTAACAGAAAATGTAGATGTTAAAAGTTAACAACTTAAAAATGATTTCCTTCGGTGTGTGTCGTTAGCTGAAGCTGGCAGATGTATCATTATACAGGTCGTCCTGTTAAGAATGAGCTGCACTAACGACTGTTTATGTCAAATTAAATTTAGTACACTTTGACTTCGTTAAAAAATTAATCCTTAATAAAGTTTATTTAATTTTAATTTGCTATATTTTGTGTCAAATTAGAACAGTTGTTTATTATTTGCGTTAAACTTAAAGGGCGCTCTCAGTACCTCAACATTCTTATTTTTCTTTTTTGTAGTTTTTCGTTTAAAAAAAAATTAATGTGCTTCAAATGTTAAATTATTTACCTTATGACTTTATAGGATTATGTTATGTTGTTAAATCGAAATATTTGTTTAGTGTTTGCGTTGAACATAGAAGGCGTTGTCAGTATTCCAATATTCTTTTGTTTTTTTATTACAAGTTTCTTTTGTTAAAAAAAAATAATGTGCTTGAAATGTTAAATTTAATTGCATTTTGTGTTGTTAAGCCTGAACATTTTTTTTGTATCGTTAAATCGAAACAATTGTTTACGGTTTGCATTACACACAGAGGGCGCTGTCAGTATCCGCTTTTGTTTGCTATAGTCTTTTTTGTTGTCGAAAACAAATGAATTCGCTTGAATGTGAAATTTAACTGTGGTTTTTGTTAAATCGAATCAATTGTTTATTACTTACGTTAAACATTAGGACGCTCTCAGTACCCCAACATTCACATGTTTTTTTTAAATTTCAAAGTTCAGTATTTTAGAAAATTCGACTTTCATTTGTTTTCGATTTTAGCTTATTCTGAAGATTTTGCACATCTTGAAACATGTCAAATTTTCAAAGGTCAATTGTCTTTTATTATTTTTAGAGAATTCGATTGTCATTTGTTTTCTGTTCTCGCTTCCTTATTCTTAAGATTTCTGAAAAATTTGAAGCAACTTAAATTTTCAAAGTGCAGCAGTCGATTGTCAATTGTTTTCCATTTCTATTTTCCACTTTCTGAATTTTTTTTTGAATTTTCAAACAAGTCAAATTTTCAAAGTTCAGTACTTTTCGACTTTTATTTGTTTTCGAATTTAGATTCCTTATTATGAAGTTTTTGAAAATTCTGAAACGTGTCAAGTTTTCAAAGTTCGATTGTCATTTGTTCCTTTTATCTACTGAAGATATTTTTAAATTTGTAGCAGGTCAAATTTTCAGTATTTGCAGTATTCATTTGTTATTTCACAGAGTTCGATTGTCGTTTGTTTTTCGTTCCTGGTTTCCTTTTTTTTAAAGATCAAGTCAAATTTTCAAAGATTAATATTTCTAGAAACTTAAATTTTATTCATTTTTTTTAATTTACCATAAAACATTGTCAATGTTTTCATTTTCCTAAAGTTTTTCAAAAATTTCTTGATCTTTTTTATGCAAACTTTTATTTTTCGGAAAATCACTAAATTAAACGGCAAAGGACTCAAGTTCCCATCTTACCTGAATTTCAAAATTCAGGCCACCTTGACTGTATTTTTTTTTGTTTAAATTTCCTCTATTCTTTGTGAATTGAATTTTTATTTAACGTTTTGTTTTTTGTTAAAAAAATAATGTGCATAAAATGTTCAATTTTTTTACCTTTCGCGTTGTTAAATCGGAACAATTGTTTTGTGTTGTTGAAACGGAACAATTGTGTAATGCTTGCAATAAACATAGAGAGCGCTGCCAATATCCCAATGCTCTTGTTTTCTAAACTCTTTTCTCTTTTCGAAAACAGATGAAATCGCTTAAATGAGAAATTTAATAATTTTTTTTTTGTTAAAAAATTAATGTGCATGAAACGTTAAATTTATTCGTTGTTAAATCGGAACAATTGTTTATTGCTTGCATTAAACATAGAGAGCGCTGTCGGTATCCCAATGCTTTTTTGATTTCTACAGCCTTTTTTATTTTCGAAAACAAATGAATTCGCTTGAATGTGAAATTTAGTTATGATTCTTATTAAATCAGATCAATTGTTTATTACTTGCGTTAAACATAAAGGGCGCTCTCAGTACTCCTATACCCATGCTTTTTTTTGTTAAAAAAATTAATGTGCATGAAATGTTCAATTTATTTACCTTTTGCACTGTTAATCGAAACAATTGTTTTGCGTTGTTAAATTGGAACAACTGTACATTGCTTGCATTAAACATAGAGGGTGCTCTCAGTATCCCATGCTTTTGTTTTGCTGTATAGTTTTTTTTTATTTTCGAAAAGAAATGAGTTCGTTCGATTGTTAAATTTAACAATGATTTCTGTTAAATCGGAAGAATTGTTTATTACTTGCGTTAAACACAGGAGGTACTTCAGTCCACCAAATCTTTTGTTTTTTTATAGCGTTTTTAAAAAAAAAAAAATAAATAAATAAGACGCCTGAAATTTAAATGCAGTTTGTGTTGTTAAAGGCGCAACAATTGTTTATTGTTTGCCTTAAATATAGAGGGCGCTACTTGTTTTGTTTATCATAGCCTTTTTTGTTTTCAAAAACAAATGAATTTGGCTGATACAAAATTTTTTGTTAAATCTGAACAATATTTTATTGCTTGCGTGAAATATAGAGGGCGCTGCCAGCACCCCAACCTTCTTTTGTTTTAGCTTCGGTCTTTTTGTTATCAAAAACAAATGAAATTGCCTGAAATGTTAAATTTGACTATGATTTTTGTTAAATCTGAACAGTAGTTTATTGTTTGTGTTAAACATAGAGGGCGCTGCCGGTACTCCAACCTTCTTTTGTTTTAGCTTTGGTCTTCTTTGTTTTCAAAAACAAATGAATTTACCTGAAATGTTAAATTTTGCCCTGATTTTTGTTACATTTGAACAATAGTTTTTTGTTTACGTTGAACATAGAGGACGCTGCTCCAACCTTCTTTTGTTTTAGCTATAGCCTTTTTTTTCAAAAACAAACGAATTTGCCTGAAATGTTAAATTTGGCTATGATTCTTGTTAAATCTGAACAATAGTTTATTGTTTACGTTAAACATAGAGCGTGCTGCCAGTAGCCCAACCTTCTTTTGTTTTAGCTTTGGTCTTTTTTGTTTCCAAAAACAAATGAATTTGCCGGATATGTTAAATTTGACAATAATTTTTGTTAAATCTGAACAATAGTTTATTGTTGCGTTAAACATAGAGGGCGCTGCCGGTACTTCAACCTTCTTTTGTTTTAGCTTTGGTCTTCTTTGTTTTCAAAAACAAATGAATTTGCCTGAAATGTTAAATTTGACTATGATTTTTGTTAAATCTGAACAATAGGTTATTGTTTGCGTTAAACATAGAGATCGCTGCCAGTACCCCAACCTTGTTTTGTTTCAAAAAACAAATGATTTTTTCTGAAATGTTAAATTTTGCCCTGATTTTTGTTACATTTAAGCAATCGTTTATTGTTTACGTTAAACATAGAAGGCGCTGTGCCAACCTTCTTTGGTTTTAGCTATAGTCTTTTTTGTTTCCAAAAACAAATGAATTTGCCTGAAATGTAAAATTTGGTTATGATTTTTGTTAAATTTGAACAATAGTTTATTGTTTACGTTAAACATAGAGGGCGCTGTCCCAACCTTCTTTTGTTTAAGCTATAGTCTTTTTTGTTTCCAAAAACAAATGAATTTGCCTGAAATGTTAAATTTGGTCATGATTTTTGTTAAATTTGAACAAAAGTTTATTGTTTACGTTAAACATAGATTGAGCTGTCAGTACCGCAAAATTTATATATATTTTTTAAAGACTTCTGTTTTGAAAAAATTAACGTGCGTGGAATGTTGCAAATCTGAACAATTGTTTATTACTTGTAGAGAGGGTGCTGTTACTATCCCAAAACTTCCTTCGTTTTTATAATCTTTTTTATTTAAAAAAATTATAAATATAATTAAAATTTGTATTATATTTTGTTTTTTTTAATCTGAACAATTATTTATCGATTCCATTAACCACAGAGGGCGCTCTCAGTTGGCCAACATTTTTGTTTTCTTATAGCTTCCTTTTGTTTAAAAAAATAAAGTGCGTGAAATGTTAAACTAATTTAACTTTTGCGTTGTCAAATCGAAACAATTGTTTATTGCTTGCATTAAATACAGAGGGCGCTCTTAATACCTCAACATTCTTATATTAATTAACATTTTTTTTTGGATATTGATTTTAATAACGATTTTATAGAATATGTTGGGTCTTTGTAAATCTGAACAATTGAAATTCAATTATGATTATGAAGTCCATAAATGTATCAAGGGTGGAAGTATGCAGGAGCACAATTGTCCCAACGAGCTTTGATACTTGGATTAATATGAAATTTGGATATGACGTTGCACTTTTTTGAGTTTGTTTTGTACGAAATTCTATCAGGCATGCCTAAATCCACGGTGGTCACGGTGCAGGTGAGGAATACGTTTCGGCGTCATGTGCAAGGCGTACGCCTTCGCACGGACCACTAGATGGTTGTAAATTTGCAATTAGCTATGCACAGACACCGGCAAGGAGGATTACGGTCTCCGCGTACACTGCAAAAAACTGCACTCAAACCTCGTATTTATTGCCGCATAATCGGGTTTATTCTCTCATCCCGCCACCTACGGAACATTACTTCGCATTTAATGTTGCCTTAACGGCCCGGCTTGGCGAGCGCAAAGCAGGAGGGACGCGAATTTCAGGATTTGCGCGGAGAGAAGAATTGATGGCGATGGACGAGTAATTTCTGGACGAGCTGGGGGCAATCACGCCGAGGAGCTCGATTCGTAATTCGTAAGAAAATTGCTTTTCTAAAGCGTGAAATTATTATTCGCCTATTTATCATTATTCGACCGTTACTAGAACGAGTATATTCTTTAAACAACATCTTTTTAATGTCAAGGTCAGACCAGATAACTTACAACAAATCAGAGTTTTCTTCACCTGCACTTGAAATCATGGAATATCCCAATCAATACGATGTGATTTTTAGAAAGGTAATTGCAGTGTGTAAAAATAATGTAACGGTTGAAATACTCAAGGTTGGTCAAAAGCCCTAACATGCCCCGTCTATAAAAAAGGGGATTGATCTGTAAGTGAAAACTGTAGGGGCAGAGCACCAGTAGACACTTGTTACAAAATAATAGGGTAGATAGTAAGAAGAAGGCTAAATATCTATGCCAAAAAGGATTGAGGAGGGTTTAGAAGTGGCAGACCAAATATTTCCCCCAAATAGATATAGGCCATTTGCTATGAATATAAAACAGAGTTAAACATACTTCAAGCAAGCTTTATGATAGAAGAGATGTGAGAAAAAATGTATCAAGGAATGAACCAACTACAAATGCCGAGAAATCTGACCCTAGAGAAAATAAAAAAATAAGATTACATGGAATAGAGATGAATCACAAGAATTTGGGGTAAGGAAAGGCCTTGGATATGGTCGACGACTTTCTTCAATTTAGTGTTGGAAGTAGTAATAAGAAATGACGAAACAATTTCTAACGACGTACAACACCAATGTAGAGGACCAGCTAATACTATCCAGAACCAAAATCGAAAGCCACAACAATAGAAGAAGAAGCAAAGAAATCTAGACTAGAGACAAACCAAATAGTGATGGGCCAAGCGCAGAAACAACCTGAAGAAGAGGATAATATGGTCTTGACAGCTACTAGCGGCAAATTTGGATACTTGAGGAGAAGGAGCATGAAGAGCAACAAAGCAAAAGGCAGCCGAAAATATGGAAGCCAGAAAGCAATGTTCAAGCAAATTCGTATCCAAGAAAACAAAAGAGAGGCCCGTGATATGAGGATATTAAATCAAAGCGACGAAGAAAAGTTGAAATTCTATATAGAGGAAAGAGAACTGAGCAAGGATCAAGGCGAAGGACAAACCATGAACTGAAAGAATTATACTAGCATCCAAATACAATAGCATTTATGAAAACGCAAAAAATAAGATGGTTGGGACATGTGGAGAGACCAGGCAGAGTAAGGACGCCAAGTCTAGTGTTATGAAGAAATTTGCATAACACTAGAAGGGGCATGCCAAGATGGATTGGTGCAGGAAAATTTGAAAACTATGAATGTAAAGAAGTGGAAAGCAAATCACAACCAATGGAATAAAGAATGGCGAGGGATAGTTCAGGAAGGGCTCCATGGGAGGGCCAGTAATCCAAAAAAATCCATCTTCATGCTTAATGTAAAGCTTAATAATGAGTATACAGCCATTATCTTTTAGAAAATCACTTTCTACCTTTAGAAATCTAGAATCATGTTGGAAAGCTTGCTTTTTCATCAGAATTGCTGGAGACATAAGTCGAGGTTACTGGGTTTGTTTTTGGGCCAATTTCCTTTTCCAATTTACCTTAAACTTATAGATATTCGTGAAAGACTTTTGGATTTAACATTTCAAAATCTTTCCATTTAGCTTTTGTCTCTAGCTATGAGCTTTGTGGTCGCGGACACGCGGTCGTCGACCTCTTGTAAATCTCCACTGTGAAAAGACCTTTTTTTGCCTTCTTTAGGTTTGAACTTATTATTTCACTTTCTTTATTTGGTCTTCTTTAAAGTTTAATTTCGAATCAACATGGCGCTTCGTGAAATTGATGCATACCAATTAGGCTTTATTGGTGATGATATGCAGGTTTCTCAGGTGTACTTAATTCAGCTCTTGATTGAGTCATCGCTTGTCAACCAATCAAATTTTATGCCTCTATCATTTGAGGCTAGAAGTTTTAGTCGTCAGGAGGAACAAACTCTCTCGAACGAAACACAATGTAGGCAAAGTTGCAAAGTAGTTTGGTGGTGGTTCTCTGTCCACCTGCTACGTAGTTCCACAGGCGAGGCGCTAAAAATACACACACCACCAAAAAATAAAAGACAAGGTCGGATTTGCTTCGCACCTGTTGCAGCCTAATTACCTGGATTCGTGTAGCGGCCAGTGACTTTTGCTTTCTTCGCCGCCCGTCGCCGATTAAGGGCCCCCAGTCGAATCGTGACCCCGGCTAGCTTGGAAATCACTCCGAATAAACGCGCCGTAAAATCTGTTAAAGACGAAAAATCCCGGGCGAAAAGAACAAAACCGAACGCCATATGGTGCTCGCAGGTTGACCTACACAGGCGACGAGGAGAGCGTATCGGTTGTGTTCGAGTGTGGGTGGCTGGAAACGCTTCTCCAAGGCGATTATTCACGATTGTTTATAGTATTTCGAGATTGGCTCGTGCTGAACAGGTATCCTCCCACAACATTCTTTCGGCCGAGCTACTTTATATTACACTGTTATAAATAAATTGAATCACTTTAAAAGCGTATTAAGTAATGAATGCATATCTAATACATGAATTTATGAATGCATTAGTGGCTTTATGGTTATTTGTCTTCATTTACCTGACGGACGTATGGGTCGTAAACTTAAGAAGGCTCTCTCTTGTTTCAATGCGCACACAAATTCCATTAGGGTTATTCAAATCTGTTGCTCTCCTTATTATACCATTAACAGTTTCACACTGACTTCATTTTCAACATGATCTTCTTCTTCCTCTTTTTCTTCTAAGCAACCATCTTAAATAGCTCACGTGGCCTTTATCTTAACGTTGGTTTTCAAATTTTAGCCCTTTTTTCTTGGATCTCCAATGACTGCGAACTTTTTCCCAATTTCATAATTCGTAGCCCCCAAGGGAATCAGCAAATTAGTGGCAACGAGGATTCGGGAGCGCCTGTATCTAAAGTATCTAAGTCACCATTTTGCCCCCCCCCTGAGGATTGAGGATAATCCCAAAAGCATTTTTTTTTCAAGGGTAGGCCGTTTTATTTATCAGAAGTTATAATTTCTGCAACAATTCGTGCTCTAAATGAACTGCTCCTTGCATATCGGACTACGATAACCCAGAAGTTGCCACAGCTGAGTTGTTACGGGGATGTCAGCCTTAGACCCAACGGTCTCCACTTTTGTCGATAAAGCAAAAAACTCCAGAACAACCAAATGTGCATAAAACTGACAATCGCATTTTTGGAGAAAACTGTTTACAATGTGGTAGTCGATGTTTAAGAGGTCGTTTTACACCTGAAATGGTTGGACGGTTGACTTAGGTCCAAAATATGAATTGGACTACTTTAACTTTCCAGATTTTCTCCTCAACCTGCCAATTTTAGTGCCCACTCTTATATCACCAGATGATCAACAAGCTCCTCATTTGCAGCCTAGTGATGCCCCTGTCGATACTGCCCGTGTTAAAATTATTGGGATATGTCTTTTGTTTTTGACATGCCTGTAAAGGGTATCTTTGATATTCTAAGTTGAATTCTTTTACATGTAAAACATTTGCATACAAAGAATTTTCATGGTACCAATTCAACCCATTAATAAATAAGTGACAAATTTCTGAGTCCTGGCAAAGGACTGTAACAATTACCAGTACCAGTTAGGAGCTAAACGTATTGCTGTGAAGTAATATTTACAACATTATAATTAGCAGACGTGAAGACGTAACCAAGAACAACCATTGCCACGAGTATGCTCCACATCAATAACGTACCTTCAAGATGAACTTCAGCATACGTCGGAGAATATAAAGCCATATCTATAAATGAAAAATCTTTGACAACACAAATGAACGATCCAACTTACAAATACAAAAAAAATAAATAAATATTGATGGCAACCATCAAGGAAAGAAGAGGCTATTGTATTAAATATCCCAGATCAAGACATTGCTTGGGTTGACAAACTGCAACAAAGATTAAATTGGATTTAATTTTGCCACCGAATGGAAGAACGTCATACTTGCTCAAAACGCCCTTTAATTCCTAAAAATTGGACCGTTCGACCTACCAAAAGGAACAGGAAACAAAGCCTCATTTCTTTAGAAGACGTCAAGAGTCACTCGTAGAGGATGTAATTATCGTAAATTGTTAGAAAATAATCTGAAGAATTAAAATGCTGTGATTGTGTCGGCTTTAAATTAAATTTAAATTAAATTAACTTAGGAAAGTGGTATAAATCAATTTTTATAATTAAAACAAAAATTTTAAAAGAGGGGCAGTTTTTAAGAATAAAAAAAGTCAGTTCAAAATAATTGTGAAGTGTCATTTCTCTCAAGTAAGAAAAATTTCTTTCTCTTCGGTTTTGTGTTTCTGAGTGCTGTAAGCCTGAAGGAAGAAAAATCCTAGATCCTTAGTTCCTGAATCCTGCTGAAAGCCGTCCAGAAATTCTCAGTGAGTTTTGTTTTACTAAGTGAGTTCCTTATTCAACAAGAATCTATAAAACGTTCCATACACACACACTCACAAACACATACAACTTCTTGTCAACTGAGGAGAGCACTAAGGACGATTTGTGGAAATCGTAGTTAGGTCTTTCAAACAAGTTGATTTGAACTAAACACACACACACGTACACATAAGCTCTTGTCAACCGTGGAGAATACTAGAGATGGTTTGTGGAAATCGTAGTTAAATCATTCGAACGAGTTGATTTAAACTACCAAACACCCACGCAAAGAAAACTTAAAATAAAGAAAGTATAAGACGCAAAGAGAAATATGAGAGAAAGAAAGAAAGGCAAGATCTTTTTTGACAAGACTAAGAAAGGATTCATCGCCCTGAGAAATATGCTCAAATCACTACAGAAATAAAAACACAATGACACCTACAAATCTTTACATAAAATTGGCTAACCAACTTAAGGGCCAAAGAACCTACAACACTAACAATATCACTATCAATATAATTGGCAACCAACCAAAGTGGAGCAATGAATCTGCAACCGTACTCTATCAGAAGCAACTCTTCATTTTGGCCAACAACGAAGGGCAGCACAATTAATAAATCTAATACTACTCTACCAAATAACTGGAACCCAATCACAACGTATGTCTGTACTCGTATATCTAAAGCAATTTTAATCAGTTGTGGCATTACGAGAAAGGAGAAGCAACAGGAACCATTGCACCTATTGATTCCTGGGAAAACAGTGAAAATCCCATTCAAATTGTCCCACTCTATTTGAATGGTACTTTCACTTTTCCACCCAATTTGAAAATTAACGTGAAATAGAGATGAATCACAAGAATTTTGGGTAAGGAGAGGCCTTAGGACATGGTCGACTGCTTTCTTCAATTTGGTACTGGAAGCAATAGGAAGAAATAGTTAAGAAAAAACTGACGAAACAATGCAGCACCAATGCAGACGACCTGATAATAGTAACGAGAATCAAAATCACTAAAGTCACAACAACAGAACAAGAAATTTGGACTAGCGATAAACCAAAACCAATCGAAGCACATTGTGGTTGGCCAAGCCCAGAAATACACTGTGAAAAAGAGTTTAATATGGTCTTGGTAACTAATAGCGGGAAATTTGTTTACTTGAGGAACTCGAAGAGAAACAAAACAAAAGGTAACCGAAAATATGAAAGCCTGAAAGCAATGTTTCGAGTCAAGTTCGTTTCCAAGAATATAAAAGTGAGGACGTATGCGTGTGAGATGTGAATTTGAAATCAAAAGGAGGAAGAAAAGTCGAAACTACATATAGAGGAAAGAGAACTGAAGAAGAATGAAGACGAAGAACAAACCATGAACTAGAAAAATTATGCAAGAGTCCAAGTACAGCAGCATTTATGAAAACGCAAGAAATAAGATCATTGGGATACGTGGAGGGACGTAGATTTTTCCGTAGTTATTATTGAACTTTGTCCGACACGCATATCTTAATGTTCTCTCTCTTTTTTGTGTATCAATAATAGTGGTTACAGTAAGTGAAACTTATTCGAGTACATACTGTACAGGGTGACTGTTAATTAACCTGACAAAGTGGAAGCACTAAAATAAGCGATGTTGGGGAGTATGGGAAAATTATCCTACTTTAGGTTTCGAGAAATAATTAATCAAAAATTAGCTCCAATTAGCGGCCTCTGATTAAAAAATAGAGAAGTAGATGGATGAAATAAATGGTAAACTCGGCGGCGTAGTTTCGATCGTGGAATTTCACGTCAACTCCGTTTTCGGTCAATGACCGACGTCATGAAAAACGAACTACTTATTTAAAGTATTTGACAAATGCATGCAAATCCCATGAAGCAGATTATTCCGTACAAAGGATAACAACGTTTCCATTTTGTACAATTGCTTTGACAGGTAAAGAAATAAATCACTAATACAAAACAATTCAAACATCCCTGTTAAGAATCCCTATTAATTTTTTTAAATTTTAATTTAAATTATTTGGTAATCACTTGTCCATTTTTTTATGGGAATAAGCAGGGTGACTGTTAATTAAGTCGCTAAAATGGAACCACTATAATAATTCATGTCGGAGAGTTGGTATGGGAAAAATGTTTTCTAGAAATAATTAATCAAAAAATAGTCCAAAAACGCCTTTGGTTAAAAAAATAAAGGAGCAGATAGATACGGCGTAGCATCAATCGTGAACTTGACTTTTAAGTGGAATTTTACATCAAATGCATGTAGATTATTCCATACAAAGGATAACAACAACCCTAGTTTGAACACCTGCTTTGACAGGTAAACAAATAAATCACAAAAACGAAAAAAACAATTCAAATCTCTGTGTTAAGAATTCCTAGTACTTTAATTTTAGCTAAGATTTTATCATAAACGAAATTTATTCTCACAAGCAATGTGTTCATCATAAACATTTGATAAACAAAATTAAAAGATTATAATCAGTAAACACATTCGTAATTTGTTTCGATTGTTAATTATTATAATTCTGTTTTGTGTGTGACGAATTATTAACACAAATCTATTAAAAGTTTAACAAATTCAAGACGCATTTCCGATCCTGTGTTTTGGGCGCCCTTATTCCCATTAGTTCGTCAGCTGGTTAAAGCTGTGTACAGACTTAAATAAGAACACGAATTTCATCGTCGCGCTTTTGTAAAAAAACTGCATGAGACATGTTCGCCATTGATCCAGTTATTCGAAGTCGTCAGTAGACAAATGTGAATATCAGTAGCACCGACAACATTCGGATCAAGCTGAAGTCCTACATCTGGAGGCATGGTGTATGCACGCAGCTTAACAAGTCTATTAAGCAGCAATACACGTTGCTAATCTTCTTCGCATGCTTGAGATTAAGTTTCGTATACTTTCTTGAGGTATCTGTTCCCATTTTTGAACAAGCATGTCAGAGAGCTCATCAAGTGTTACTGGTGGTCTCGGTGCGTTTTTAATTTTGTTATCCAATTGGTCCCAGAGATGCTCAATAGGATTGAGATCAGGGCTTTTGGCAAGCCACTCCAAACTTTGGGTATTTGCATCTCTCAACGTAGCTGTGACAATGTTAGCTGTATGAGGTTTGGCACTGTCTTGCCTAAAACTGAATCCATTGTCGAAATTTTCGGCAAATGGTTGAACATGTGGTACAATAATCTCGTCTCTATATCTTCTTGCTGTTAGCGACCCATTTCGTATCAAAACCAATTCTGTACACTGCCACCCCAAACCATTACAGACCCCCCACCAAATTTGTCAAATTTTCGAATGGTACGTGGTGCAAATCGCTCACCTGGTCTTCGTATGACAAGAGCACTGCGATCATTCCTGCTTAGAAAGAATCTGGACTCGTCCGAAAACAAAACGGAGTTCCACTGCCCCTCGTCCCAACCTTGATGATTTTTACAAAAGTTTAAGCGATTTCTTTTGTGCGTAGCTGTGAGAGTTGGACTGGTTGCTGGTTTTCTAGCAGACAAATTGACTTTTGTTAGTCTTCTTCTTACTGTTTTGGTAGAAGTTTCTTTTCAGTGGCTAATCGAAGATCATTTTTTAATTCATGGGATGTTATAAACCGCTTTCTTAAACTCTGAAGTTCGATAAAGCGATCTTCTCTGCCCGTTGTTTTTCTTTTAGCACCTTGTCCGCGTCTTCTTTTGAAACTACCAGTGTTTCTGAACCATGCTGCAAGCCTCTGTACCACAGATTTGTTGATGTTTAAAATGCCAGCAACTTTTCTCTGTGAATATATTTACGAAGAAGAATAATCATTTGGGATACTTCTTCTGGTCTACAATGGCGTCTAGACATATTTAATTAGCTTAATGAAAACAAATTCACTAATTTTCGAAACAAAAAGCACGCTTTGTTAATTAAATGACTTAAAAATGTGTCAACAATTAGGCCTTTTTGTTGACTTTTCGTTTCCTAGCAGAGAATGCCTTGCTATTGTTCATTGTTTCATGGCACACTATTTGAATTGTGTTTAATAAACGTCAATTTATGACAAGTGAAAAGTAAAAATAACTTGTAAATTGGAAAAGTTATTTCAAATTTAATTTAACTTGAAGGCTTCCGCGGCCGTCGTCCATTGTTGAATTCTTGGCTTCCGGTTGGAACCGCGTGTCTCGGATTTCTCTACTGCCGACGTTTCGTTCTTCGTTGCAGAAGAACTTCCTCAGGGCTGCTGCTGGTGGTGATGCTGCTGCTGTTGGTCTTGTTGCTGCTTCGCGTTAGTCGTTGAGACTGAGTAGGTAAGTCCGTTGTCGTGGTATTTATAGGAGCCGGTGGGAGCAGCGGGGTGGAACGGTGGGCGAGGCGGAACGGTATATCGGTGCGTGACGGATCGTTAATGAGATGTTTCCAAGTATTGTGAAGGTAGAAGCCATTGTCACGGTTTAGATTGTTGGGGTGTTTGAAAATTTCTATGGATTCACGGATTTTACGGTTAAAGAAATGAGATGAGCGGGCTAGGAGTTTTGTTTCTGAAAACTGGATTTGGTGGCCGGTTTCTAGTTTATGTTCAGCTAAGGCGGAACCAGTTGTTTGTAGTAGTCTGGTGCAGCGTTCATGTTCAGAAACACGCGTACTGACAGATCGTTTAGTTTCACCGATGTATACATGTATATTTCAAATTTATTTGGTGGCCCCTTAATTTTGTCCACAAGAATTTATTTAACATTTTTGCCATACTGTCGGACATCGTTTCTTCTAGTGGTTCCACTGACGGGTTAATTAACAGTCACCCTGTATATCTACTTAAAAACTTAAATTGCTTTATGATCAAAAACATGTCTAAGTGGTTTTACGAGTTTACATTAATCTGTTTTCTTCTTTAAAATTTATATTTTTAAATTCGATTAGTTATGATCAAGAAATGACCACACTTGAGTTTTTAATGCGCATTTTACAAGAGGTATGTAATTTTTTTAATTAATTAATTTGAATAATAGATTAGCATATTCTAATCTAGGATTTAAAAACTCAACTGTAAGTTCAAAAAAGTTTATTTGCATGCGCAAGTATCGATTGCAAATTGAAGCATGTGTTTTCTCATCGTTCCATTGTGAGTATTATTAGATTACATTCACGGCCGGTCGTTTTTAACAGTGTGTTCGTTCCGCGCAATTAATTAGATTTGATATTCTCGTCGTATTCGTATGTTTGTCAAGCCAAATACAGTAAAATAAGTTAAATATCACGATTAGAAGCAAGAAACGTACATGGGAACAGAAGTAACATGCATACGAATCTCGTGTGCATCTCCATATTTCTTGTAAAGTAGATAATATATCCAAGACGAGAACAAGAAGAATCTTACTAAAACATACCTGTTTTGAATTAAATTATAGAAATTCCGTAAAAGAACAGGTGTGTCGTTGTATTCCGCATTTGTACAATTGGAATACATTTACGAATTTATTACACGCGGACATTTAATTGAACAAATGTGAGAAGCTTTTTCTCTTTCCGTTCTGTTTGCCCGACCATGGTTTATCACGAATCCGCATTAAAATAATATTTGATGTCTGAAATGGCCCAGACATACAGGGAATAAATCATATATAACCTGCGATAAATATGTCAAGTTCAAGTCAAGTTCACTTATTGAACGGCGCTGATAAAAGGTATCTGAGCAAATAGGTAATGCAAGAGCCGAAGATTGGTCTGTGTGTATTTTTTTTATAATCACAGTACATATATTTGATCAGTTAGTTCTTTACAATCGCCGGGGGGTTCAATGTCTTTTCGGGGAAAATGTGACCGCAGGCAAATATTTAACTTTCCATCGATAAAAACGCACTTGTTTATCTATCTTCGTGATAAATCTTGATGCAACCTGGACAATTTCATTTAATTACATTCAATTTTGTCCATTTATGTATACCCAATCTCTTGTAATTACTTTTCCATTGCTTAGTCCTTGGATGTGTCAACTTTTAAATAGCATTTTGAATTTACCCGAGGAAAAACTTCAGGGCTTTTGACAAAAAGCGTAACAAAAGTAGAGACTAATTAATATATTTTTTTAATCAATAACATCAACTCCTTTTATCGTCTTCCGACGAAGTGTAATTAATGAAAACGTACTTGCATTGCCGGGGACGTTTAAATTAATGATCAGGATTCCACGAGACAATGCATCAGTCCGATTGGACTACTTCTAGATTTAATCGTGGCACCGCTGAACTTATTTGAATTTATGCAGTATTCATGTATTTTTTCTTGGTCTCCGAGAAAATCTAGTGCATTAGAATTGTTAATACGCTTCCATAACAATAAATTATATCTTTTGTAATTCAAGCTTATTGTAATTTAAGTCGCGGGACAATTTGTTATTGTACAAAGATTACGAAAGGACATATATTTCGCCGTTCTTGCCGGGATATGGTAAGCTGAATGTATCAGCGCTTGATTTCATAGAACTGCCACTTTCAATCGTTGCATTATTTAATCATTAACGCGCCAGCAGCAGCAGCAGCACAAAGAACCAAACGGTTGTGCGGTCGTTTCGTTTTGTTCCCGACCACGTACTATCTAATACCACATTTCCACCTTTTACGACACACCAATTAGATTTCATTGCTTGCCTCTGTTAATGGGTTAATTTCAAACAAAAAGAAATGACTCTGGCTTTCAAATATTACTTCCTCATCAAATTACTAGGGGATCTATCAATTCACTGAAATTGAGTTTGAACTGAAAAATACAATTATAATATACAAGATGTTCCACTTAAATTTATCATAAAAATAGTTAATTCAGTGAAACCATGAATTGCTATTACCAGAGGTCTGCTGCATTCAAGGCATTTTAAAGGGTACTGACTTTTTATCAACTTCTACATGTTTATGTCACCACCTGACTTCCTTTTTTCTTGGAAATTCCCTTGGATTATAAACGGAATTGTTGTTATAAATAGAAGCGGACTCAGTGTGCTCCCCTGCCCGACTCCCTTTTTTCGTTACAAATTCCCTTGTGTTATGCTACATTATTAGTTTGTTTATAAATACTCTGGACTATCTACGTACTTCAATCAAATCTATTGGAATCTCTTTCTTATTTATTTTCTTTTTCACTGAATTAAGTTTTTTTTTGTATATCTACCATACAGTCGCGACCATGTAAATCGAGACCCCCCGAAATGGCAATCGCGCCCTTCTTGACGCTAGCAGCAAGGGTCGCCGCCAGATTCGCGATCGGTCTCGATATTCACGATCGCGTTTATTTTCATTTAATTTTTTTCCTGTAATTTGTCTAACCGTAAAGATCTTTCCAATTTGTGCGTCATCCAGCTCTATCAATTTCCTAAGCCTTCTTTCCAAAACTCTTTACTTGCTACATTTATAGTTGACTCACCATAGGAAAAGAGAATATGTGGCAAGAAATATAAAATAGTTGAGCTCATAGGTCTAAGAGACAATAATGTCATTGCAAGAAGTCCTAGAAAAGTAGAATACCACCAAAACTAATAAGTAGAAAAATTATATTATTTTGGTCGAATCAAGTATATGGGAATAACTACTACTGAATGTGATACGTTTGAGGAAGAAATAATAAAATCCAAAAGTGCAATACATATCTAAACAGACCACCAGAGAAATTGGGGAAAGAACTGAAAATTGCATGGTGGAAATAGGAAGACGGCAGAGACCATTCAAAGTGGCATGATTTGCAAGCTCATCGAAACTGGAAATCGGACTGATTCGAGGTTTTCCTTGATTTTCCAATGTATTAAAATCAAAATAGTGGAGAAGATATACTAATTAAGCAAAATATTTTGGATTAAATTTCCAATAGGGAATAAGGTCGGTTAACATTCATAGGATATGGAAAGTAGCTTCTTCACGTTCGTGACTAATGCCCCATGTCAACCCAATAATTAAACCCAAAAGCATAATTTGATGTCTAAGGAGACTATAGAAGGCTAGGAGACTATGTAAGTTCGAGGTTAGATGATCCATATATCCATAAAAGTAGAGACAAATAAAGAAAAATGATGCCCCATTTACATGAACAGATAAAGAGGGAAAAATAGAAAACTGAGCAATTATGCTACCATCCAGAAGTGCAAGACCTAGAAGAAAATCAAAATAGAAATCTGAGAAAGAGAAATATTAGAAAACAGATAGGGAGGACAATGTCTTAGATTAATCCTGAGGAATGTCTGGAAACTAGAACATAATTATGGCTTCCATAGGTGGGAGAGATACGAACTATTTTCTAATCTAGGAGTCTAGAGATGATGACAGTTTCCGTAGACCAAAGCTCCTCACTGACATATGACCACACTATGTCCAATGTATACATGCATTAGTGAAGACAAACAGAAAATAAAATGCAGTATAACAATAGACAACTATTAAAAGGCAGGAAAAATTATTAATGAGGAAAAGAAAACGAACTCATGGGAATGTTTGAAAGAAAAGTCATAAATAAAGAAGAATGTAGACCGCTAATGTAGAATGGAAAAAGAAGATTAAAAGAATACAACAGAATACAAGATCATCTAATCAGGAAACAGGAAATCGAATCAGTAAGGGATTAAACAGAGTAACCAGAAACGAGAAGATGTAGTACGACTTGGAAACCATTGATTAACGAAGTCAAAGAGAAAGACTGGGAAATGAACGAGTGGAGAGAATTAGTGAAACAGGCCGAAATACACGAGAGTTTTTAATCCAATTTAAGAGCACACAGGAAGAGATCTCATTGACCACAGAAAATAGATTTGAGGAGCTCCGAAGAGGAGCATATACCATTTGTAATATATGAATGCAGAAGGAGAAAGGCAGATAAAACAAAAGAATGAAGTGATCATTTAATAAATGGCCACCAAATACAAATATTTCTGGAAAAATGACTATAAGGAAAGCTCTTATATAATTTGCTCAGATTTTCCTTCTTCTTTAGATACTTCATAAACTACCACCCAAATTAAAAGCGCACAGCGGAACTTTATTAAACATGTTTACATCACTTGGCAAAAATTTCATATTCTCATGTTTGTACACTCGTAATAAAACGCATACCACCTAACCGTTGTGAGTAGAAAAACATAGTTAATGGGGAAAACATAGTTAAAAGGAAAACAAAACAAAGATAAAGATTGTTTATTGCAAGCCTGATTTATGGAGCAGACTCGTGGTATATAATGGAAAGAGAAAGAATGCGAAATGAAATTTTGGAGAATGTTAGGGGTTTCAAAATTGCTTAAAATAAGAAACGAAACAATTGGAAGTAGAGACAGTTAGGTTGATGGAGTCTCATGTTTAGAATTTCGAGAACAGGCATGGTAAAGAAAATATGGGAATCTAATTTTCATCACATAAGAGAGTTGATGATTTAGTTAAAAAAAAAAAACTGTCCTTCCCCAAGAGAGCATCCTGTGTTTCTCAAACGTTTCTTCTAAAAAGTAAACGTACAGTTATTATTGAGCTTTGCCCAATGTGTATGTCATAACATTCTTTCTTTTTTTTGTGTATTAATAGTGGTTACAGTAAGTTAAACTTATTCGATTATAGACTGTACAGGGTGACTGTTAATTAACCCGTTAAAAATTCCTCCTAGAAATAATCAATCAAAAATTAGCCCCAAAACGCCGTTCGTTAAAAAATAGAAATAAATACCCTCGTAGTAGAACTTCTACGACGAGGCATCGATTGTGAACTTGACCTTTTAGTAGAATTTCACATCAAATGCATGCAAATCACCTGATTATCCCATAAAAAGGATAGCAACAACCCTATTTTGAACACCTGCTTTGACAGGTAAAGAATTAAATTACTAAAACGAAAAGCAATTCAAATCTCCGTGTTAAGAATTCCTGGTATTTTAATTTTAATTTAAATTCTATCATAAACAAAGTTTATTTCATACATATTTGCCAAACAGAATTTAAAACATTATAATCAGTAAACACATACGGAACCTGTTTCGGTTGTTAATTATTATAGTTTCGTTTTGTATGTGACAAACTATTAACATAAATCTATTAAAAGTTTAACAAATTCAAGTGGAACTCTCTATCCTGAGCGCCCTTATTCGTATTATTTCGTCAGATGGTTAAAGCTGTGTGCAGACTTATGGTGTGCAAGGTTAAGCAGGGATTAAGGATCGAAATCTATCGAGGGAAAATTCAATTGGCCAATAAGTTGGCACCAAAATGCAGAAGAAAGACGCGAAATCACTTTTGAGTAGAGTGTGGAAAGTGCGACCGTTGTAATGGAAATAATGTAAACAAAGACATCTTGTAATAGATGAGCGAGATGTAAAATAAGTTAAAAATCGTGAGTGACAAAGATGGGATACACGCCCAACTTGCGTTGCAGGGTTTACTTCTTTAACACAGCCACTATCTTCAAGGAAACTGACCTGAAAAGGATGTGAGCATCAAAAGTTGGAAACGGAAATCGAATTAAGTTTTTGAGGGAAAAGCTGTGAGTACGTTAAGGATCGAAATCAGCTGTAACAAGTGCTCCCTCTATCAAGGGAAAATTGAATTGGCCAATAAGTTGGTACCCAGATGCGGAAGAAAGACGCGAAATCCTTTGGAAGGCAGCGAAATGGAAAGCAAGAGAAAATGGAATCGAACAACAAACAACAAGCATCGCCTTTCGTTTTTTTTTTCTTATTAAAGTCGATCGATTTCATAAGAAATTTCAATCCCGATCTTTGTTTTAACGCGGCAACGCAAAAAACAGTTTCTTCTTTCTGTTTTTAAAGAAGTAAATCGAAACCCCTTGGAACGTTGGACTTCTCTCCTCTTTTGTTTTCCATCGAAAGATAACGAAAGAGAAAATTTTCTTTTCTTTGCCAAAAAGAAATTTATAGTTAGCTTTTAAAATCGATCGGCTTTTGTTTTTTTTTCGTCAAATATTAAAAAAAAAGAACAAAGAACAAAGAAGGAATGCACGATGGAAACGTATAAGGTGAAACGTTGGAAAGTCAGATTCAACCAATGAGAAATTAATTAATCTGATGCAGAACGTGAATTTCGTGGTTTTTGGCTATTGCATTGGTTAGTACTCTCCCTCCAATTAGATTTCGTGCGCAACTTTATACCTATATAATACCTTCATTCTATAACCTTAAACTTCTCATATGCATACAAGAAACTAAAACCCCAAGGTGCCTCATAATTCTAGAAAATGCAACAGTGCTTAGAAAAGGCTCTTGAACGCCTCAAGAGGCTTTGACGTGTCTTAGAAGGTCACAGAAGTCCCAGAGCAAGTCCTAAGCTCCTTCTATATGCAGCAATAACCTCATGCTATGCCCCACGATGGAATTAACAGAACCTCAAAGTTGTCCCTAAAAGGATGGTGTTTGAGAAATTTAGAAAATTTCAAATAAACGCAGAAGTGCTCCAAAAGTAATTGCAAGATCGCTTTAAGAGGCTTTGACATGACTTATTACGTCACAAGATGAGAAGCCCTAGAGTTATATGTAGAAATAGCCTCAAAAACGTGTCTTAGAATGGGAGTCATATGGTCTGTAATGAGATTGTCCCAGAATGTGTGATACAAGCACGAAGCCCCAATCCCTCAGAACCTCAGAATATCTTCGGAAAAACGCAGAAGTTCATTCTTCTGGAGCTGAAGTTAGCCATTGATCTTGCAGAAGTCATCAGATTAGAATAGGGAAGATTCGATATCAGACATATTTAAGCTTAGTTACAAATTTCATTGAACTGACGAACTTAAAAATTTTCAAATATCGATGTTCGAAATCGCGCTTTTTACCACAGCTATTATTATCGAAAACCCGTATGTTCGTTGGATAAATTCAGAACATTAACCATATTTTTAATTCGCCTATTAATGCTTTCATCCTTGGCTACATAGAAATTTATCACAGTTCCTTAGCTTCTATCACGTTTATTCCCTTCTACCTTCTAAGAAACCTAAGTTATACAGTTGTCTGTTTAATTTTAATCTTGAATCCAAGGTCAAGCTTGAAATCCTTTTACCATTTTTCATATATACAAGGTGGTGGTAGGTACTCCTTTTGGGTGATAGAGTCTCCAGGGCCTTTTTTTATATTGGTAAACACACAGTACTACTTTGCGATTGGTCGGATTGGCTCGTCAGTCGGGAATCTTATAAGGAAAAGAAGAAGAAACTGCATTTTATGTAATCTAGTTTCTGGTCTATCACCAGGGAGAGGAATTTTTAAGGGATGACGAAGCACGCATAGTCGACCAGCAACTTCATCGTCCCTTAAAAATTCCTCTCTTTGTCTATCACTAATGGTTTTTTCTGATATCAATCTTGAATGGCTTTTGTATTATACAAAAAAGTTGATTATTTTTTCATTAAAATAATTTAATTCATTAAATTCAATTTAAAGGAGTATTATTTGTCCATTAAGAAAAAATTGAACGCTTGCAAATCCGCTTTCGCATTCTGTAAGAGTGACATTTAACTCTTCTGCATACATGGCTCGGTGTTTATTGTCTATTCGTCAGGTACTTTATTATAACGCGCCGGTTGAAATCGTCTTTGATCTCTAAGTAATATAAACACTTTGGAACATCACTGAATATCTGCATGAAATTACTTGTCTCATTGAAGTTGAGGCCGCAACGTTCATCAATATGGATAAGAATGTTTGCCGAAGTTATTTTGGCTTAACTCACCCACCCCATTTATATGCGAGTGCATTCGAAACAAACACTTTTTTGATCGCGAGGTATTTTTTTTTCTTCATTTGAAAATATGTGGTGTTTTAGAATTAACCTCACGACATTAAATCGCCTGAAATGGATAAATAATAATCGTACGTGTTGTTCGCTCATGGACGCGGCATGCACTCGCTCCTCGTTCATTAAAATTGCATCGGAGGAAGATGCGAAAGTAACGATTTGCAATTGTAATATTTGTGCGTGCTTTATCTGCAGCCGTGAAACACCACCAGGAATACATTAGGTTTCTCTACGAGAACGGAATGAGGTACGTTCGCCGCGCAAACTGTGACTTATCACCATCGGCGGATTTGTTTATTTCGTTGTTATCGCGTCTGCGATCTTGTTTGGGGTTGCATTTAGAAATTCCGAACAAACGGTCACGTCATGTTTCAAAGTGATCAAATTAATTGCATTATGTATTGTGTGTATCTGATTGTGAATTCCTTCCACTTCCATCAACTTCAAAATATAGGGTAATTCTTGAATAGACCGACAAATATAATATAAAAAAATAAATATGCCGAAATGTATATGACGGACACTTTGCTTGTGGGAATAAACATTATTTATGATATAATTAAAATTAAAGAACGCGGAGATTTGAATTGCTTTCGTGTTGTAGTGATTTATTTGTTCATCTGTCAAAACAGGTGTTCAACGTGCCTCCTTATTATCTACAACTTACTGTATGCATTTGTCAAGTAAATATTTCAGCTGATCACGTCAATTCCGTTTAAAGGTCAAGTTCACGCCCAACCTCGCGCCACAATAAAACATTAGTAAAAGAATGTGTTTCATGCGGGTTGATAAAAGTCACAATTTAGAAAAAAATCAAGAATACTTTTTTTGATATTTTTAAATGAAAACAAATTTACATATCTCATGAATCACTTTGAACAATCGTGATTTAAAAAAATAAAAATCAAACGATTTAAATCAGTTTGACACTGCATATCTTAAGTCAGTTTTGTTTATTTGAAGGGAATTTTCTATTTTGTTATTTTTTTTATTTTATAAATTTTCTTGATTTATTTATCGATCGTCTTCTGTTTTATTTTACGCGACAAATCGCACCGACCCAGTTTCATCTATTTAATGAGATTTTTTATTTTTGCTTTTTTTTAAGTTTGTTACATTTTCTTTGTTTCTCGATCGTCTTTTGTTTTCTTTTGCGTTAAAAATTGAACAATTGCCAAATGTCTTCTTCATTTATCGATCGTCTTTTGTTTTATTTATTTTGTTTCAATCTATTAAATGAGACTTTTTTAGTTTTGTTTTTTTTTTCAAATTTGATAAATTTCTTTGTCGATTGACTTTTGTTTTATTTTACGTCAAAAATTGCACAATTGCCAAATGTCTTAAAATATATTTTAATTTTAGAAAGTCCATCCAGTTTTGTTTCTTTAATAATTTTTTTAATTTTTGTTTTTTTAATGTTATACATTTTCTTTATTTGTCGATAGTCTTTTGTTTATTTTACGTCAAAATGTCGTCGAATGTCTTACGACATGTGTATCTTAATTTTGGAAAGTCGACCAAGTTTTGTTTATTTAGCAAGAATTATTTTATTTTTGTTTTTTATTGTTTTATAAATTTTATCCGATCGTCTTTTGTTTTATTTTACGTCAAAAATTGCACATTTGTCAGCGTCTTAAAATATATCTCAATTTTAAAAAGGCGAAGCAGTTTTTTTATTTGAAGGGAATTTTTATTTTTCTTGTTTTTTTTTAATTTTATAAATTTTCTTGATTAATTTATCGATCGTCTTTTGTTTTATTTTACGCGACAAATTGCACCGACCTAGTTTCATCTATTTAATGAGATTTTTTAATTTTTGCTTTTTTTTTAACTTGTTAAATTTTCTTTGTTTCTCGATCGTCTTTTGTTTTATTTTGCGTCAAAAATTGCACAATTGCCAAATGTCTTCAAATGCATCTCGATCGTCTTTTGTTTATTTTATGTCAAAAACTACAAAATTGTCAAGTGATTTGAAGAGAATTTTTTATTTTTATTTTTTAAATTTTATAAATTTTCTCAATATATTTATCGATCGTCTTTTGTTTTATTTTTTTTTGTTTCATCTATTTAATGAGATTTTTTTAATTTTTGTTTTTTTTTTGATTTGATAAATTTCTTTGTCGATTGATTTTTGTTTTATTTTACGTAAAAAATTGCACAATTATTTTTGTTTTTTATTGTTTTATATGTTTCATCCGGTCGTCTTTTGTTTATTCTACGTCAAAAACTAGAAAATCGTCAAATGTCTTAAAAGAAGAGAATTTTTTATTTTTGTTATTTTTGTTTTATTTATTTTTTTTTATTTTATAAATTTGCTTTGTTTCTCGATCGTCTTTTGTTTAATTTAGGTCAAAAATTGCACAATTGCCAAATGTCTTATGTTAATTTTAAAAAGTCGACCCAGTTTTGTTTATTTGAAGGGAATTTTTAATTTTTATTTTTTTTTTAATTTCATAAATTGTCTTGATTTATTTATCGATCGTCTTTTGTTTTATTTTACGTCAAAAATTGCACTGGCCCTTTTTTTTAATTTTATAGATTTTCTTTATTTGTCGATCGTCTTTTGTTTATTTTACGTCAAAAACCGCACAATTGTGAAATATTTTAAAATATATTTTAAAAAATCGAATCAATTTTGTTTATTTGATTTTTTTAATTTTTGTTATTTCTTTTAATTTATAAAATTTTATTGACTTATTGATTTATGGCTCATCTTTTGTTTATTTTACGTCAGAAACTGCACAGTTGTCAAATATTTTAAAATATATCTTAATTTTAGAAAGGCGATTCAGTTTTGTTTAAGATTTATTAAATTTTTATACCACTTTCTTTTAATTTTTATAAATTTTCTTTATTTATTTATTTGACGATCGTCTTTTGTTTTATTTTACGTCAAAACTTGCACGATTGTCCAATGTCTTATCAGTGTTGATAATTTTTTTTTCTGATATTCTTTTATAAAAAAACCTCATTTTAAACATTTATCGACATCTCGTAAATATTTTTAAGCAAAAAGAAAAATAGAAAGATGTTTTCTAATAGAACTCAAATTTAGTTTAAAAACTTATGCGACAAAATGTTATTTTTTTAAAGTTTAAATGAAAAGCTTAGATCGCGACGACATCCTGCGATCACTTGTTGACCTAATAGTGCGATAAAATTTTTAAGTTTCAAGTATTTACTACTTGAGAGGTTTACTTTTGGGTATAAGAATGTCAAATTTCAACAAATTTTATTATTGAAAATAAAAATCGCTTCATTAAAGTTAGTGATGTTAAACATAATTTCAATCAACAAGTGATTTAAATCAGCTCAGCCCTGGTTTCATGTAACTTTGTGGGGGCTCACACGTTGCTTAGCGATTAACGAAATCAAGTCATTTTGGCAGATGCCAAGGAACGTCAAGATTGACAGACGTCGAGACACGTCACATTGACGGACGTCAAAATGACAGACGCCAAGAAACGCTAAGCAATGTCACGCTGACAGATACGGGTGGAACGTCACGTTGACATCTACGTAACAATGTAACGATGACGACCGTCAAAATAAACAAACGAATTAGAGCACAATCGCATTTGTTTCTGATTGGCCGGTAAATAGGATTCCAAACTCATTTTGGTCGTCAAGACAACCATCGGAGAAAACACAAAAAGTCTACCTACCCCGCCCCCTCCCCCTGACAAATAGGATACAACCATCATTGTTTCGAATATGCAGCAAGAATAACTCTGCTAAAAATACAGAATTAAAGGAAGAACGCGGACTGTTCCAGCCCCTACCGCTCGTGCAGAATTGTCGAGCAGCACTCACGATACCGCTTGCGCAGAATTGTCGAGTAAACGCCTACATAAGTGGTAGTTTTCAGTTGCTAGTGTGCAAAGTAGAAACAAAATTTTGCTTTAACATATTATAACGAAAGAAATCAATGATTTATAAACGTATAAAATTTTTGTTATGGTGCGAGGAAGAAGCAGCATCTCTGAGTCAGCAAAGTTTTGCAAGCGCATGTAAATAATTTCGCCGGTTGGGCAACCAAAAGGGATTGCATAAATTTCGTATTTCATGAATCACTACACAGGAAACGACACCTGACAAGAACGGAGGATGGCCGCGGAGCCTACTTCTTCTATTTAAAACAGCATGCAAATCAGGTGAATGAAGTTCCACACTTTTACGAATTCATACCCCGGTTACGTGGGCCGGCTTTATTAATAGTCGCCAGTCGTTTTTATTTCAATAAATGATTTATTATTGTTTACTTGTAATCTGTTTACAGAAAGAACTACCGTATGACAAAAAAAATTGGAGCAAGTCATGACGTGTACTTTATAATTGATCGAGTCGGTAATTAATCATGTGTTATAGTTTAAGGCCCCCCCCCCTTCTATGTCTTCTTGGAACGTGCCATTATTATGCGCATTTTCATTTGTTGAACGAAAGGGCGGGCTTTTTAGACTTGACATGTCCAACAATTAATTAATAATACTAATTTGAAAGTTGTTTGCTCCTTACAGCTTAAGTAACTGTAAATGTGGTAAAAAGTGAAGCTCGAGTTCATTATCTTCCTAGAGTCACCACACATCAAGAAACTCCTCCTCAAAAAAAAAAAAAAATGCAGACACACATCTGCTAGCTATCTATGTCACCTATAAATTCAGATTACGCGTCTTGGAGGGATTTACAAGTGCGATAAATTCCGCGTTCACAATCGGTGAGCCGTGCCGTTTCTCAACAATATGTCAGTATTGACCTTAAATTTCAGCGACATTAAGAATAAAACAAAAATGTACAGAATTACAGTCACTGCACCTACACGGACGAAACGATCATACGGGTTCAAGTCGTATAATAATGCGATGGCTATCAGATGGGCGCGCGATGCATATTAACATACAATAGAATTGCACGCCGCTTTTTTTTCATACTTCCCCAAATTAAGCCTGTCCTCGAATTACTGTTATGAATATGCCTAAATTACGTTGCCGTTTCTATACGTTTACCTAAATTCTTAATGTCACGCGTAATTGTTTACCAAACGGGTAAGGTCACGTTTATGTTTTGGTTGTTTGACCTTAACGTCATGGCAGGATCCAATTTTGATTGGCACACGAAAGAAGAGACTTCCCACCTAGAACACGGAAATTTTTTTTTTAAATTACCCAAAATGCACGCATACGATAAGAATAAAAAATTTACATTTTTAAAAGCGTGTAATAAACGTGTTACGCATAGAATCAATCATTCAGTTGTAAAGCTTGACCTTGAACAAATAATACACAGCTGCACAGCTGATGATGAATGCTATGAGATTGATTAAAATCAATTACGTATACAAAAGTAAAATACTTACATCAAGCGAACAGGAATTTACGATAGGTAATTCCGTCGCGCATTAAAAAATAACACATAATAATAATTCGTCTTTTATGATAACAGAATTTGTTTCTCATTGAATGTCGCACACAAAACGAAATTATAATAATTAACAAACCAAATAGATTACGAATGTGTTTACTGGTTATAATGTTTGTCATCACCACTTCTTTGTCATTAGCAAAATCTATTACTATTAAAAGAATTTGGCCTAGAAGAAGAAGTTCTAAGTAGAATTAAAACAAAGACTGAAAGTTATACATAATCGGTTAACAATTACGACAATTTTTAAGAAAAAATCAATGACTCAATCAGATACTGCACAAAGTCACGACGCTATCATGTGAAAACGATGCATATTAGCGTTCAAAATTGTGTAACTAAAGAAATAACAGCATTCTGCATTTTAAGGAAAGCATAAATTAGTTTCTGTTCACGTAGCTAAATGAGAAACAATTTTATGCTTTCTCAACCAAACCACGATACTTGACGCAGAGGATCAGACGGATTCTCGGAACTTGATCACACACTATGACATTCTTAGACTCAGTTCACGCCCTCGGACTCCAGCTGATGTGTATGATCACTACTGTCTGAATGAAAATGTTCATAAAATGCAGTCGCCATGTATATGATTTTTCAATGGAACGTCCAATTACGTAAAACTTGTTACGTAGGACTCTGCGTTAAGCAGAGGAACAGACGGATTCTCGGAACTTGATCACACACTATGATATTCTTAGACTTAGCTCACTCCCTCGGACTCCAGCTGATGTGTATGATCACTACTGTCTGAATGAAAATGTTCATAAAACGCAGTCGCCATGTATATGGTTTCTCAATGGAACGTCCAATTACGTAAAACTTGTTACGTAGGACTCTGCGTTAAGCAGAGGAACAGACGGATTCTCGGAACTTGATCACACACTATGATATTCTTAGACTCAGCTCACGCCCTCCGACTCCAGATGATGTGTATGATCACTACTGTCTGAATGAAAATATTCATAAAACGCAGTCGCCATGTATATGGTTTTTCAATGGAACATCCAATTACGTAAAACTTGCGTTAAGCAGAGGAACAGACGGATTCTCGGAACTTGATCACACACTATGACATTCTTAGACTCAGCTCACGCACTCGGACTCCCCATGATGGGTACTATCACTACTGTCTGAACGATAATTTTCATAAAACACAGTCACCCTTTTATGGTTTTTCAATGAAACGTCCGATTACGTAAAATTTGCCACTTGCCCTATGAGTCTTTGTGATTTTTCAAGTATTAACTGCTCTGTCATGTTTGTTTAGGTTTGCATAACGCCGGTTTCTTTGATGATTTACCTTGGCAGTTATTTGATGATGCAACATACAGCTGATATTCCTGGCAAGCAATTTTGTTGTGAAGGTCAGTCATGACTCATGACGGTTTTTGATAAAGCGAGTCGCAGTAACGTTTGTTTACATATTGTCGCATAGTACAAAACGCCGATTTCTTACATATGCATTTGTCAAGTAAATATATTGGAGTTCGTATTTCAGTTGATCACGTCAATTCGTTTAAAGGTCAAGTTCACGCCCAAAGCCGCACCGTAACAATCATAAATCTATAAAACACTTTTATGATTATATTTATTTCGTTCATCTACTGTTTTTTTCTTAACCTGGGACATGTCGTCACTTTGGGGATAATTTTTCGTTAATTATTGAAAAGTAAGCGTACAATTTTTTTCTCAAGTTCTGTGATGTCTATTCGTCACCCTGTATCAAACTGTGTTATTTTTCTTTTATTAGAGAAAGACCCAATTAAAAACCGGATCTGGCAAATTGATACTTCGTTATTGTCTTGCGTTTTTATTATTTAGAAATTGTGGTTCACACAAGAAAGGTCGTGATCAGCTCCTCGCCTACGTCCACAGGCGGTAAGGTAACTTATGTTTCTTTTCCTCAGGCTTTATCGTAATGCGTGGTGAAATTCGTGAAATTCATTACTTCAAAGTACAGACGTCTTCGACCACTTGCTTAGGTGTTCGACGACACAAACTTTGAACGATCATAATCAATTCTGTATGTGATTTAAGCCCTTGTTGTAAGGTATAAAAATGTAAGGGAAATGATGACAAGAGGCAGGGGATGATTTATTCCTTTACTTTTAGGTTTATTAATTTTACAAGGCTTCGTCGAGACGCTATCCTCCCCTAGCAGTCAAGACGAGTGTGAGAGAGAAGTTCAATCACTTTTTTCCAATTCTTCTACTCGCTCTTTTACCAAAGTTTTAATCAAATCAAAAAAAAAACAGGAATCGCCCTTAACGCTCCTTTCATTCTGTCATCTTCAGAATTGAAAAAAATTATTGAAATAAGTTTTAGTTAAAAATAAAGATATATTATTCAAAATAAGTAAAACAATTACAATTAAAATAAAGAATTTGGTATGAAACGACATTCTAAACAGAAATCAAACATTGACTCGAAGTCATGCAGTTTCGGATTAACATTTACAACAATTTTAAGAAACAAATACACATAACAATTTTGTCAAATTAATCAAGAACAGTTTAAACTTATGTAAGATTCAAAAGTGATCACAAATTAACTCGAAGTCAAGACGACATCATATGAAAACAATGCGCAAATCCACGTTCAAAATAATTTTATTACAAAAGAAACGGCTTCCTGAATGTGAAATAAAACTTCAATCACACTAAGGAAATGTCACTTCTGTCAATGACATTACAACCAAACGTCTTCTGACTGTCTGATGCGTACGATCACACAAGTACTCGTGGTGTGATATTTAATTGATTACGTAAAAGACTGCATGTGGGATGACAAAGTTTTACAATTGCCCTATGAGTCATCGAAGCTTTCCTTGAATCGATTGCTTTCTTTGATTTAAAATAAACAATTCTTCTTATATAACAACGGTATTCTACGGGCCGCTTCTGCGACTTATTGATAACGCGACATGCAGCTGCTATTGCCCGAATTGAAATTTTATTGCAAAGGTCAATCATGACTCATGATGGCAAGGCAGGTCGCTTGTTTATATAATTTTTAGACGTTGAATTTTCGGCGATCGCGTAGGCGACGTTGTATTGAATTTAACTTACGCGATGCTCTTAATGACTTGCAGAAATTCCGGTTTGTTACAAAAAAAAGAACGAAAGGCAATGGATTAGGAAGCGTGAGAAATGCTTAGAAATAAGCAGCTTTTTAAAAAAATAATATGTTTTATGGTCTACAAAAATTAATCAAAACAACAAGAAATGTTCAATAGATGATGATTTATATAAATCATAAGAATTAAGAAACAATCGCAAAAGGCATTCGTAACTGAAGTCAATTTTCATCATGGTTTCCGGTTTCAAGCAAATAGATGTCTCTAATAAAACCATTTAAAAAGAGCTTTTGATTTGATTTGTGATACTGCCTTCTTCTCTTGCTGACGTTTCGTTCGTTACTTCTGATCTTTCTGCAGTTGCTTCACAGATAGAAATATTTTTTATTTGTGGCTGCTGATCTTTCTGTCATGGCTTCATTGGAATTAATCTACTTCAATTACGCAGCCGATCTTTTTTCTGCTTTGTTTTATAGACATAATCTTCTTCAGTTGTCCATGTTGCTATGGGTTGCTTTACAAGACGACTTCCTTAGTTCTCCCTGTTGAGAGCTTCGTTCTGATGTTGCTTTAAGAGACTAAAATTCTTCAGACAAATGTAATTACAAAAAACCTCTTCGTGCTGACTAATCTTTCTCAGTTGTCGATTATGACATTCCTTCTGCTGTTCTATAAAAACTATATTTCTTCCAACATCGTTGCTGATCTTTCTGCTGTTGCTTTACACAGACCAATCTTCTCCAATTCTCGCCGCTGATCTTTTTTTTTGTTTGTGCTTCATAGAGAGACAACTCCTCCAGCTGTCACTCTGTTAAATTCATCTTCTTCAACGGTCGGCTGACAACTTTCTGATTTTGCTTCGTACAAACTAATTTGATTTCATTTTTGTTTGTCTGCTTCGATTTTCTTTCTGCAGTTACTTCATTGAAACTAATATCGTTGGTGCTACTGTTGCTTCACGAAGATTAATATTCTCCAGTTGTCACCGTTGATGCTTTTATGTGTGCTTCATAGAGATGAATCGCCTTCTGTTGTCGCTATTAATCTCTTTTCTGTTGCCTTATAGATACTAATTTTCTTCAGCTGATACCACTGATCTTTCTGTTTGGCTTCATAAAGACGAATTTTCTTTAGTTGTCGTTGCCGGTCGTCTTTCTGCTATTGCTTCATAGAGACTAACCTTCTCCCCACTGATATTTTTCTTGTGCTTCACAGAGACGAATCTTCAGTTGTCGCAGCTGATTTTCGATCTGCAGTTATTTCATTGTAACTAATATTGCTGTTTGTTACGTTTCAATTTAATCTACAGTGTAAGAGATGTGTGATCGCATTGGCAACACTGACAAGTCCAAATGGCTGACAAGCATTGAGTACATCCTGTAATAATAAATAAACTTGTTTAATAACACTTGGTGTTATTGTTGCTAGGAATAATACATACAGTCTGTGGTTGCGGTTGATCGCTTCTATTTTTCTTAACTCTATGATCTCTCAGCTTGTTTTGTTAAGTTGACTTTGGTAACTTTTCATGACAGTTGGTAACACTAATCTTCCCTATTATGCTTCGCGCCAAATTCTAAGAGGTGGTGGCTGTTCTTTTGTAACGCTTGCAGTCCATCTTAGCGCAGAGTCCGATCGTATCTTGTATTTCGTTTTGTTTGTGCTATTGCTTGTGGTTAAGACCGCGCCTGGAGAAACTAGAGTTTTTGAGATCGTCGGTGAGAAATTTCTGGAATGTCTACTTCCCACATGGATAATTAGACGTCGCTCTTTGCGTTTCGTCTACCCATTCTAAGGAGTCAATGGGCTAAGACTCATTCGAATCGGTTTCCTATTCTATATATTTATGTGTTTCTTCCTAGCACATTGTGCTAGGTCAGTTCTATGGGTTAGGATTACCCACCTTGTTGAAGCTTTTAGGGCCACAATCGTTCCCTCGGATGGGCCGTATTGCTGATGCCATCGTGCCTCGAGATCCAACTACCTTGACACCGTGTTCGCAGAAAAAGACCTTTGGTTGTAGCTATCGAACTTCATAGGGCACCCTCCTAAGATAGCACCCCCTTCATTGGGCAAACACTCCGGTACTTTGGTGGAGAACGTTTTGGTATCATTGACGTTTTCTTTGGTATTTGCGTTATTTCGATGTACATATCAGTTTTGGGTACGTGTCTGTGCCCCCGAATTCGTAATTGTCAGACGTAGACTTTTGGGGTCTTCTGAACTCCATTTATAAAAAAAAAACTTATTGCGAACTACCGTTACTGTCCTTGGGACAAAGTTTTGTTAATTTTAATATAAGTCATACAGGATATCCTCGCCGGTGCTCACGTGTTAACAACGCGCTGTAGCATTTGCGATATTTAACGTTTCATTACACTATGTAAGCGAATTGCCACGATCGCTGCCGTTACTGTTTTGCTCGGCAAACTTACTTCTGTGACGCCTATTTCTGTTTTCATCAACAGTTCATATTTTATGTGTAAATAAACAATCGTTATTCTTCGTATTTTTGCTTAATTTTACTATACAGGGTGACTGTTCATTGTTTCATTGTAGAGGGTGACAGAAATCTGTGTGAATTTCATTTATTTTTAACGCTGTAAGTAGTACCACGAGTTTCACAAGTTCACTTGGACAATTTTACGCTAGGTGGGGCTCTCTATTTTCAGGTTCAAGCTACCGACAATCTTTTTGTGTCCCTCCCCTTCTCCACTGAGCTGGGCATATTTCAAAGTGTTTACAACTTTATACAGGGTCGAACAGGACGACGAAAAAGTAGATTAATATTCTCCAGTTGTCGCCGTTGATCTTTTTATTTGTCCTTCATAGAGATGAATCGTTTTCCGTTGTTGTCGCTAATCTTTCTTCTGTCACTTTATAGATACTTACATACATACTTCTTAGCACTTCGAGCCTAGCAGGCCCATGGCTTGGTTTGCAATTTTTCTTCATTCTTTCTTGTTCTTCGCCTTTTCTTTCCAGTTGACATCTTTAATTGCTTTAAATCCTTTTGTACTTCCTTCTTCCATCTTAATTTCGGTCTTCCACTTCTTCTTTTACCTCCTATGTCACTTCTTAATAGTTTTCTAGGAATCCTACCTTCCTGCATCCTTTCCATATGTCGGAGCCACCTAAGTCTTTGTGCTTTAATTCTCGCCACTATACTCGGTTCTTTGTATAGATCTTCTATCTCTTGGTTTGATCTTCTCATCCATATATTCCCTTTTTTTTTTTCACCTAGAATCTTCCTACCGTTTTATATACCCTTATCCTAGCCCCTCTAGATGTACTTTTATTTTTCAACAGCCTGTTCAATGACACTTCGATTCCTATTCATTATTCTTGCCCGTATCTCCTCTTTAATTTCCGGCTTCCTTGTGAACATTCTTCCTAGGTAAGTAAATCTGTCCACCTCTTCAAATTTATATTCGTTTTCTTCCGTTGTTATTACCTTTAGATGCTGGCCTTTTCTATACTCCCTACCCGACCAAGTCATGTATTTCGTTTTTGATTCATTTATATATAATCCCATTTTTCTTGCTTGCTCTTCCAATTTCCTTACCATTTCCTGCAGCTCTTGTTTACTTCTTGCTAGAATAGCAATGTCGTCCGCAAATGCCAAGCACTGATGTCTTCTATTGTAAAGTACTCCATTTCTATTAATATTTGCCCTCCTCATAATTACCTCTAAAACCAAATTAAACAATACCGGCGACAACGGGTCTTCTTGCCTTATCCTCTCCGTTACTTCAAACTTCTCCGATGTTTTACTTTTAAATTTAACTCTATTTTCCGTTTGTGTTAACTTTATTTTTATCATATTAATTAATTTTTGACTAATTCCCAAGTCTTCTAGGGCTGTATACATCTCCTTTCTCTTTATCCTGTCGTAGGCCTATTTAAAGTCTATGTACAGTACCAAAGTGTCCTTTTTATATTCATAGCTTTCTGCTTGTATTTCTTGCAGTGTGAATATCTGATCCATTGTACTCCTGCCTTGCCTGAATCCACATTGGTATTCACCCAATAAACTTTCCAACTCTTTACTTAAACAAGCTTTAATATATTTTGTTAATATTTTGTAAGCTACATTGAGCAGAGGTATCCCTCTATAGTTTTGGCATTTCGATCTATCTCCCTTCTTATAGATTGGGTACAGTATTGCCTCCCTCCACTCTTCCGGTATTTTTTCTTGATTCCATATTTCCTCCAGTAGTTTCTGCATTGCTTTGATTAGTCCATCTCCTCCGCATTTAAACATTTCCACAGTTATATTGTCACCTCCTGGAGATTTATCATTTTTAAGAGAGTGAACTATTTCTTTTATTTCCTTTTCATTGGGTGGTTGGTTACTTTGTCCGTTTTGTTTTATTCTCTGTACCCGTAGCTTCTTTCTCTTGCTCCTGCGTTTAGTAAACCTTCGAAATATTTCCTCCATTCGCTCAGAATGTCATCCTCCCCTCCTATCAATTCTCCTTCATTTATGAAGAATATTGTTCTTGGTTTATACCCGCTTTTATGTTGTTTAATTCCTTTATACAAATTCCTTATTTCATTATTTTTGTAATCTTCTTCTATGTTATTTAACATTTTTTCATTATGTCTACGCTTTTTTTCCCTCAAAATCCTTTTTGTTTTTCTTCTTTGTTCTTCATATTTTCTGTTTGTTTCCTCTGATTGATTTGTGATTCTCTCCATTCTCAATTGTTTTCTTTTTTTCAGTTCTTCTTTACATTCTTCATCAAACCAGTTGTTTCTCTCTTCTTTTACCTCTTTATTACATCTTTGGCCATTGCTATTCGTATTTCCGTCCATACTTCCTCAATTTCCCTCCTTCCCTTAATCTCTTCTAATTTTTCAGTTATAACCACTTCATATTTGCTTTGCTAATCTTTTGTTCTTAATCTAATAGGCTTTTTTTCTTTTCTCATCTCCCTTATTCGATTTCTTTGTATTGGTACTATTTGTTCTGCTTTAATTCCTACCATGAAATGGTCTGAGTCTAAATCTATTCCTCTGTATGTTCTTACATTTTTAATGCATGCTTTCTCGTCTTTATCAATAAGCACATGGTCAGTTTGATTTATTGTATGCCCATCCGGTGATTGCCATGTGCCTTGATGTATCCTCTTCCTCTGGAAATATGTACTTTTAATTATCATGTTTTTCTCCTTTGCGAAGTCTATTAAGAAATGTCCATTTTCATTAGTATCTTTGTGCATACTATATCTTCCAATCGTTGGTCTAAATTCTTCCTCCTTTCCTATTTTCGCGTTGGCGTCTCCTAGTACAATTTTTAAGTCATATTTCGGTATTTCTTCACATGTTCTATCTAGTTTTCCGTAAAATTCTTCCTTTATTTCCAAGTCCTTTCCTTCGCTCGGTGCATGTATATTAATGATCGTAATTTTTTGATATATTCCTCTTATCCTTAACACACATATTCTTTCCGAAATTGGTTTAAATTCTATTATTGCCCTCTTAAGCTTTTCTCTTACTATGAATCCTGTTCCTAGAATCCTCTTTTCTCCCCCACTGCCAAAGGGGATATACATCCTTCAATTTCCATCATTTCCTGGCCCAGTAGTTTAGTTTTTTGTACGGCGACTATATCATAGTTACTTTGTTTTATTTGTTTCGTTATATACTTCAATTTTCCTTCTTCAAATAATCCTCTAACATTGCATGTACCTATTAGCATTTTAGATACTTACTTTCTCCTTCTTTTTATTTGGCTTTTAATTGTCTCTATTGATCTTTCTGCCGTTGCTTCATAAAGACTAATCTTTTCGTTGCTGACCTTTTTTTGTTTGTTTGCTTATGTTGTCGCTGCTGTTGCTTCATATGTCGCTGCTTATCTTCTGCCATTGCTTGAAGCTAATCTTCTTTCTATTGTTTACGTTTTCATTCATGGTTGTTGCTGCTGTTGCTTCGTAGAGTCTAATCTTGTTGCAGAAATCCCTGCAATTGCTTCATAGAATCTAATGTTACAAGTTTTTCTGCAACAAAGAACAACAAGAAAAAGCTCTTGTGAAGACCTCATTAGAAACTGATTTATAATTCTACTATGAAGAAAATGTAATACCTAAGGCAAAACTTGATTGATTTGTATACAAGAAATGGAGTTCCCGTTTATATTGAAACCGTTCTGGTATTATAATAATGACGGTGACTAAATTTTCCTTGTGCGTTCCTGTGCAGCAAAACAAACAACTTAGTTAAGGAGCAGCTTTGAATTAAATTCACGAACAAATCCTTTAGGTATCCAATAAAACCAATAATTCTCATCGAATTATCGCTTATACCCAGTTTAGATATAAATAGTTGTACTGGTCGAGCGACAACAAGAGCTCAAACAAGATTATAGGAAGCGATAATATTTAAATGCACAATAGTAAGGTAATGAGTATTCCTTATAGATATTTATAATTGGTCACAGGATCCTTGTAAGTCTAAATCAATTTATATATTCAAATATAAGCACATAAACACCGATGCAGGCGCACGTAGACGTATAATAAGATGCCATGACTCACGGCTCTTATTACATCTCTCCCATCTCGACGTACCGCGCCTTACTACGCTCATTAATACACCTGAGTTTACTATATTCGTCGGGCATATTCACACCTGTGAATCTATATGTCTATTGGCTAATTCTAAACCGGCGTATGACTTATTCATGATTGCCATTATGTCGAGATTTCATTGGCACTGTATGAGCGTGTGCGTGCGTGTTGTGCATCCAGCACTCCTTGAAATTTGTGTGAACTAGGACTCGATGGAATTCGCGCACCGAATCATTTCATATACGAGGGCTGCTCAAATCAAATCGTTATCATCATCATGAAACCGCGTCGTTGGTGAAACGAAAGCTCCGACCCACTTATTAAACGATCGAAAAAGTACCGTTAAGAGACCTATGTAAATTTGAGCGTATCAACGAGCAACGAAAAATGTGACCCATATATACGTACACGTTTATTAGTGACAATGACTTTGAATGAAAGTTGAGCCGTGTTCGGTTATTGTTTGTGATTTTTGTGCGTCCGAGCTTTTCCTACGAATACAATGGCTGGCGTGTATCTCTCGGGATCTCAATATTACTTGACACGGTTTGCAACCTCTGCGGCATCATATTTTTGTGACATCTTGGTATTTAAAATGAGGAATAGGATTGGGATTGGGATTGTTTGGTATTTTAAGGGGAAAGACGAGGCGGTAATCTGTGTTAATTTTGCAAATTTTGGGATACGATGACTTCATCTTGGCCATCTTAGAATTCGCATTCAAAGGTCTCTACATACTGTGACAGCTTTTTGGCATTTCCTTGGTGGAACTGTAGTAATGTATGGACTCAAAGGACTCAAAGTGAACCTCATCGCACAAGTTTTTTAAATTTGAGAGTTTAATTAATTGATGTATTATTTATTATTTCCTTGCCCACTTGGAGAGATTTTAAACTGTTCGTTTTGTGTTTGGCATCGTTATATAAATCACTCTGTGCCATTCCTCGAGAGAGTTTAAAACCAACACGAGCATATTAGCACGGCTAGCGGTTCGCCGGAGAGGAAATGAACTTCTTGATATTGTGCTCAGAATATGGGTTATAAAATGCATTCTCTTGCTCTCTAATACCACATGCATTCAATGCATATATGATCGTGCGGCCTGTGATTTATGATTAAATCAGTTGAAGCAAATCAAATATTCAATTCGATTTTTCTGGCTGTACCCAAAAAATACACCGGAAAACGTAAGTCAGAAAAATTTGGTTGTATTTTTTCTTTCCAACTTTAAGAAGGCGTGAACTTGCACTCACACATACACTATAAATAGAGTCGGGATTGTTTCCGACGTAAGCGTGAAAGAGGAAGAAACACAGAAGAGGTTCAAAGGTCAGGAGAGGGATGGAATGAGCTAATGTGCAGGTGAACTCGTGACCTCCTCGCGTATGGTGTATACATTATTAATGATCACCACACTCATTGTTAGCAGTTAGCTAACACCGAGCGCAATTTGTTAAAATTGTACATGGCACGAATCACAAACGTTGTGAAATATGAATTAATAATCCCTAAATTCGATGCTATTTTCAATAGTAGATCAGAAAATAAAAAAAATATAATTAACAATAAGTTTTTGTCGAATTTCTACACATAACATACACCCTGTATATGCGCAGTAGTAGGTTCAATTTAAATACAGGAACTTTGGTTTTTTCTTTTTTTTTTCAAATTTGATGAGTACGCACATGTGACTGTGGAGGTATCTCAGTGAACACACCACCGCATTACTAATAATTAATAACAAATGCGGATGATTCATGTTCGCTTATTGCACGCCGGAGTAAATTAATTAAAATATGTGGGCAGGTGAAGTGTACAAATAACCTGTTACAGTTGAACGTTCGTAAAAATCGGAATATAAATTGTCATTCAGGGCGCACAATCGCGTATTGTTTTAGAGACCGTGAAATACAAGAAATTACTATCACTTCGTGTTGTGTTGTTGTTGTTGGGGCTTATATACGCTTGAAAAATGTATTATAATATCTCACAGTCATTCTTGTAAATGAACTCGGATATGCATAGGAAGAATTATTACATTACGCTTTGAGGAGGGCGCACAATGGCGACTTGTAGTTTTTTTTTTCTTCGCCGATGAAAAAATTTAAATAAAAGGAGGACGCGTAAGTGTTTTTGTGAAATCTGCTTTTAAAGTTGTTACTTAATTATGTTCCTGGAATTTACACCTTTAAACCATTAGCTCGTCATCATTCTAAAATTATTCTATTAGTATTCCAAAAGTGAGAAAAAAATACACTCGAAAAGTAAGAGGGATAAGATTTTCTTAAGATAAATAATAAACAATAATAATAAGTGTAATACTTAATAAAAGGAAAAAGAAGAAAAAACTAAATAATCCAAGAGAGTAAATTTGTTGATTAAAAATTTTAAAAAGTGGATTTTTTGAAAAATTAAAAAAAAAATGAGGAAAGGTTTACAAAGCTCAATATTTTCAACCATCGTTTTAAACGATAGGTTTGGTCGCGACATCGTGCGGCTATTTCTTGTCCTAAAATTACGTGAGCTACTTTTCTACTGACGAGACCCCAATTAAAGCCGAAAAAGCAAGTCAAATCCAAAAGAGCAAATACACAGGGCACGCCTTGTTCGTATTGAGTACTATAATTGTTTATTATTATAAAATAACTGTAATAATTATTATAATGTAAGAAAAGTCAATCAAATCAAACAATATTTATCTGTCTTCTAAAATATAGGGTGTTTTGTTAAAGAAATCAAAATAAAGTTTAAAATAAAAATAAAGTTTATGTTAACGAAAAAAAAACTGAAAAAATTAAATACTGCACGAGTGTCTGGCGTCGCAGTCGGCCATGAAAATTTAATCGTGAACCATCATTATCATGACAGTTGCTAATTTGACAGTTGTTAATTTGATATGTGAACTTGCCGTTCCTAACCTTGCTTTCTAGGTTTAGAACTCAACAGCACCATAGGTTGGCACAAAAATGTCATCTATTGTAATAAACGAAAAAAGACAATAAGAATGAGATCTGTTGTAACAAACGAAAAGGAATTTACAACAAATAATCAAAATTGTGCTGCGTTCACAATAAGCAGCTGATCACAGCCAACTTCGACGCCAAATTTTCTAAAAACACCTGTCATGATGGACATGAACGCTATTTAATCGTGGAAAGAGATAGCGAGGGCGTCGTATTAAAAAAGTTGAATAACGTCAATTTGAAAATCTGACAGTTGCACGCACAGGTTATTTCTTATACATGCCTTCATTTATAACATTACCGATTTTTGTTGTTGTTGGGTGACAAAAAAATATACTGAATAGCTTGAATCGCGACATCCTGCGATCACTTTTTGACACAACATTGCATTAGATATGACAAATGCAATGTTGTGACAAAAAATGATCGCAGGATGTCGCGATTAAAACTATTGAGTATTATTACATCGCATTTGCGAATAACTTGAGACAAGTCGGTTTGGTTTGCAGTGGAAGTCTCGGGCTACGCTTCTGCTGACGAGGCCCCAAATAGGGCCGAAACAGCTGTACAGAAGATGGTTGAGGTATCCAATATTTAAGGTAGAAAAGCAACAAAATATTAATTTATTCTTAATTTGTTAAGTAAATATGAATGTTTCGTGTGCTACTATTTAGAGGACCAAATGTCTTCCCAGAAGAAAATACATAAGGTGTTCCATTTGAAAAAAAATCCTGCTGCATGCTGCTAAAAATTTATGGAACAACCTGTGTGTGTCAATTTTAAGTTATTATAAAAAAGTAAGGATTGCCGTAAAAATTAATCTTTGCCCACAATTATTTTATATCCGTAGATACGTATTACGGCCATCTTCAGTACTAAGTTAATTTAATTTATTTTTATCATTTCTTTATTATTCAATTATATTTTTCTTATAATTATTATTATTTAGTATTATTAGGCGGTCGTTAGATTACATGAAGTGCTTTTAACTTGGTAGTGTGTGCTCTGAAGATGACAGCGTATCTACCGAAATACGTATCTACGTATATAAAATAATTGTGGGCGGAGATTAATTTTTAATTGGGTTAAAATACTCAACAGGTGGAAACTCTTTTGTGAAAGAAAAAGATTTCTGTCTTGTTCTATAAATGAGCTATGGTAGAAAGCACGTTTAGTGACTCACCCTGTATATGCTGATTAAAAAAACAAGTGAAATCGATTATTGGAAAATGAAAAAATGAAGAATAGATTTAGGAAACTGAAAATATCGAACTTTTTTATTGTTTTTTGGAAGTTGCTCGTACTTTGTTTTTGTTTATTTACTTATTTATTTTTTGGACATTTCGTACCATGTGGTAATTTAGACCAAAAGTTTCTATGAATTTTACCACACTAATAAATTCATCGGATGTTCACCATCGAGAAAAAAAAAGAAATAAGGAAAGACGCTCAACTCTTAAAAAAAACAGACAATGAAAAGAAATCCAAAAAATGTGAACTGATGAAAAAATATCCGTTAAATAAAAACAACTGCAAAACAATATTCTTTTTTTTAGATTTTCAATTGTTTTTACATTAAGTATACGTATAATTTTTCAATTTATGTTTCTATATCTTTTGTTTTATTTATTTAATTTAAAATGCCAGATCTTGGTATTAATTCAGGTTTTAATGACTTTGAACATGAAATTATGCTGATACTTTATTTTCTTCCGAATTTTATTAAACTCTCTTTTACTCTGCAGAGTTTAACTTTTAATTTTATCGTCAATAGAAATGAGAAAATAAATAAACGACAAGTGGGGGCAATTTGCTAGACGAGTCTATTACAAAGAGTAAATTTTTCTATACAAAGTTAACGTGTATGTATCAGGTTTATATTATTTTCTGAATATTCTATTCAATATTTAGTTTACTTTCGAGCAATTTATGTTTTATTTCTTATTTCTTTTTATTTTATCATGTTTGAACATTTATTTTATTTTTTGCATTTTGAGCAGTTATTACAACATTGTTTTGAATTAGGTATTACATACCTTCTACATTTAAGTAACCGATATTTTTCAATGTTTCTGATGTAAATGAAAAGTTAATTTTTTGTATTTCAATGTAAATTATCTGAAAAAGTTTCTTATGCAAGTGGTAAAAATTATTACACGACAATTTTGACAGACACATGACCTACTAAAATATCGACAAAATATATGGGGTTGGTTCTCATTTAAAAAAAAAAACATGTCGATGATAGTAACTTTTGCATGTATCGGCCATGTATATTAAAGTTCAACGTCAAAAGATGTATAATTTAAAACATTTTTGTTAATTAATTTTTTATCGAATTTGTTCCTTACTTTTTTACTTTTTTCCATTCTGCACACAGGATGAATTACTAAAGTCGATTTGGTCGAACGAATCGAACGAGATAAATAGAACGTTTCTACCTATTAAATACTATAACAAATTTGAACCAAAAACATTTCGAACATTTTACAAAACTTCATTCTATTTTGTCTTATACAGGGTCACTATTAATTAGCTCCACAAAATGGAACCACTAAAAGAAGCGATGTCCGATAGATAAATAGTCTATATTTAATTAAAAAATTACCTCAAAATCTAGCTCCGGCACTGCAGATGAAATACAACGCCACATTTTATAAATACGGCAGTATAACAGGACTATAAAATTTTCAATTAATTTTTTTACTCGCTTGCCATAATGCGACCTTGTCACATATCTCAATTCGTTTCATTACACGTTTAACAGCTGGAAACGAAAGTCTGGGTCGTTTATTTTGCGCGACGTAATTATTAGTGATTTCCAATATAACTGGAATTGAAATGAGGGCTAAAGAGTAACAAACTTGCAAATAATTGTGTAAATAATTCCAATCTATTGATTGGTATAATTCGTTTTTAACCAATGGGAGAGTCGGGCAGCTAATTGTAAAAGCATTCGCACTAGAATTTATATCTATAGAAAATTTAGAAGTGTATGTTTGTTAGACTTATTATCGCTGTTTTATATGTCAATGTAATGCGTACGTGAGTGAATGTCACAGATTACGAGAAAATGTATACAAAACTCCGTGGAACAGTTTGTAATTGATTCATTATAAGTTTGCGCAAAAAGTAGGTATGCTTAGATTAAAACGCCAAATTCACAGCGTACATCTGTCATAAGCGTTTCATGATATTTACTCAGACAAGCTTGTAAAACTCGACCTTACATAATAGACTTGTTAAGCTGCGTGCAGACAACATGCCTCGAGATTGTAAGACCTTGGCTCGATCCGAATGCTCTCGGTGCTCATATTTGATATCCATATTTGTTTACTGACGACTTCGAATAACTGGATCAATTGCGAACACTTCTCATGCGTAATTTTTACTAAAACGGGACGAGGAAATTCGCGTTCTTACTTAAGTTTGCACACAGCTTTAACCAGCTGACGAAATAACGCGAATAAGGGCGCTCAAAACACAGGATAGGAAGTGCACCTTGAATTTGTTAAACTTTTACTAGATTTGTATTAATAATTCGTCACACACAAAGCGAAATTATAATAATTAACCATCGAAACAGATCACGAATGTGTTTACTGATTACAATGTTTTAAATTCTGTTTGCTTAATGTTTATGGTGGACACGTTGTTTGTGGTATGTTTAGATTATAACGCCAAGTTTGCAGCGTACATCTGTCATATAAAAGTTTTATGATATTTACTCAGACAAGCTTGTAAAACTTGATCTTGCATAATGCACGTGCAGACAACATGCGTCGGGATGTAAGACCTCAGCTTGATCCGAACGCTCGGTGCTCAATGTGGATGTAATATTTGATTTCATATTTGTTTACTGACGGCTTCGAACAACTGGACCAACGGAATTTTTACAATAATGCGACGAGGAAATGCGCGTTTTTACTCAATTCTGTACACAGCTTTAATCAACTAACGAAATAACGTGAATAAGTGCACTAAAAACACAGATTTGTATTAATAATTCGTCACACACAAAACGAAATTGTGATAATTAACCATCCAAGCAGGTTACGAATGTGTTTACTGTTTATAATGTTTTAAATACTGTTTATGATGGACACGTTGCTTGTAGGAAAAAACTTTGTTAACGTTACAATATAAATGAAAGAAAAATACTAGGAATCTTAACTCGGACATTTGAATTGTTTCTCGTTTTAGTGATTTATTTGTTTACCTGTCAAAGTAGGTGTTGAAAATGGGGCCGTTGTTATTCTTTGCGTGGAATAATCTGCTTCAGGTGATTTGCAAGCTTTGTCAAATAAATATTTTGCAGTACTTATTTGATGACGTCGGTCGTTAACCTGAAAACAGAATTGACGTGAAATTTCGCTTAAAGGTCAAGTTCACGATCGACGCCTCGCCGCCGTGCCTACCATAAAAGTTTTATGAGGGCATTTATTTCGTTCATCTGCTACAGAGGCGCATCGTTTTCAACATTTTTCTCATAGTCCAGGGCATCGCTTCTTTTAATGATTCTGTTTTGTCGGTTTAATTAACAGTCACCCTGTATGTATATCAGTGACCTGAAAATCTCTTATCAATGTTGCAACAATTTTTTCAATGGTCAATAAGAAACTGTCACAGTACTCCACTTTAATTGAATACTAACAAGATTGTTAACTCTGAAAGTAAATAAAAAGTAAATCAAATAATTCTAATTAATTTTTTTTACACAATATCCTGGTCTCTTATTTTATTGTTCGTTCATTTCTGCGTGTTTCGTTCTTGTGTGTTTCATTTCCCTTTTGCTTTTTCTCATTGAATTAATTTTTGATGTTGATTTTGTTTGTTGATTTTCATTTAACACGCAGTTAAATATGTGAGAAGCAAAATCGAATATGCAGAGAACATCTAAAATAAATATAGTTAAATATAGGGAAATTCTGTTTTGATAACCGGAGGTTGGTGACATTGATTGAACTTATAATAATTTCAACGAAATATCAATTTGGTGGTCACGTTTATAATTTGATATACGTAACGTCAAACTAACGTCAATTTGAAAGTAACTTGAGTAATGTTAGTTGTCACAGTCAATGAAAACGTCAATTTTAATTCAAGAAATTAAAACATTTCCAAACATTTACCAAAAAGGAGTCGAAAGTAAATTAATTTTTTAAGAGATTATTCACAAATTAGGACTGTAGCTCGCGACTGTACGTATGTTATTGCAAGTTTCGATTTAAAAAATACAAAAAAAAAACTGAAAGGCAGGAAATATAGACAAGCGATTGTCTACTTATAAGTTCACAATCTGATTCCAATAAAATGATTATATTTTCCACGTTACATAAGGTCTACGCACTGACCCAGAATGACTGCCATAAACTGAAATATGACTTGATTTATCGACTCGCTGAAAGTGTACGTGTACTTCCAAATGAAGTCCTTATTAAACGACTAATACATAATAACATCGAGACGAGAGAAAATAAGGGCATGGAAAGATTCAGAGCGTCTGTTATGGGAAAACACTCGCATCGACTCGTATACTCGACCAATTTCAAGCCTCGGTGATTAATTAATTCCCATCTGAAGTAATTTGTGCGGAAATTATTAATCTGCTTGGCCTAAACACTCTCGTGTCACAAAATATATGGAACGAAGCGTTGGCGTATTCCATACTTATAGTAAATTAGATAGAAACGGATGATGTCACTTTTTGCGCGCAAAAAAAAGCGCTTTACCATGAGCGTTTCCTGCATTCCTCTTTGGACGTATATGTGTTGATGTATGGTAATTTGATGGCAATAACTTCTGTTGTGGTAATTCTCAGGACGATTTGCGGAAATTATACGGCATTGTTTGGTTAGTTATTGACTACTAGAGAATAACGAATGTGTTCCTGATACAGGAATTAGAACGAATGTCACGTGAATGACAGAAAATTAACAGAAATACTGCAGTGAGAAATGGAACTATTTTATTAATACTGAATTGCGTAGGTCTTGTTAACTGTCCCAAATTTTTTGTCCTTTTTTTAAATCGTATAATTTTTAATTGAGCTTGTGATTTTTAGGCCAACTTGTATGTACTACATTCATTCATCGCCTTCAACCAGATGTGCTAGATTTTTTAAAAAGTATTCCGAGTTGATTTTTTAAGATTTGTTGACAATTCTAGGTGTTTTATTCTTCCGATTTCGGTTGACATTTAGAAAAAGAAATTCCTGAGCGTTGATATTTTACGGCGACGATAAGTTCGCCGCTAAAATCCTGTTTACAGTTAATTCAGAATCGTTTATTGTTCTGGCGGCGCCCGCCGAAAAATTTATTCCCGTCCAATTAAATTTCGGAAATTTACACCTGTTGTCAGCGCTTCGCATCTATGTTTAAACAATGGCCTTTGAGAGGCATTCTCCGCGGGAATTCCATTAGAACCGGCGGGGGGGCGTGGGGCAGAATTTCCAAATATCTCAAGCGGTAGCAATTCCACACACAACATCCCGCTGGCTCTCATAAAAATGCCACCGGAGTTATTTCATCCGGCAACGAAATAATCGATGCTCGGTAACGAATAAGGCGTAACAGCTATTTTATTTCTCCGGATTTACATAAACGCCGCCGTTTCTTGAGCGTAGTAAGATGTTTGTGGCGGGGAGATTTCTTTAAAATAATAATAAAATATTTAGACACGAGATGATCGGCGTGACATTCTACTAATAATTTGTGTATTTTATTTGGAATATGCGCACGTTTATTTGCTCGAGAAAAAAATTCATTTGAATACATGCAGTCGATACCGGGTATGGTCAAGAAGTTTTTGGATTTGTTATGTATTTTGGATTTGTCTCATAATAAATAATAAAATGTTTAAAAAAGAGATAATCGGCGTCACATTCCTGGTAATTAGTGTATTTTATTTTGAACTTAATTCATTTAATACGTCAACTCGATGCGTGACATTGTCAAAAAGTTTCGGGCTTGTTATCCCTTTTTTTGTATTTTTAATCTACAGTTTTTCACCCATTTGTTTTGTTTGATACCTACTGATTTATAAATTATATGTATAATAGATATTAGGTAGGTATCAAACAGTATGGCGTCCTTTCTTGACACTGATGTTTATATGTTGGTACTGGGTAATTACTTGTATGCTTATCTGCGCGGCCAAGGTAATAGGTAATCATAACCTTTAAACTTTATTTCTTTATGTAGGTATGGACAGGTAATTTTTTTCAGAATAAAATATGTACTTATATAACATTGAATACTTTATTTTTCCAGTTTTTTGTTAAAACATACTAATAAAGTAAATCTAGTACAATGGTTACCACTTGTAGTACAATTTTCCCCTAAATGTCAATACGAAAAATTGGTGGCCCGGAACATCTCTGCTCGTTGGTTCATTGTCTAGATGTCAATGGGACAAGTTTCATTCGAATCAGTTTTCTTTCGTTATCGAATTTCTCTTATTTACGTGTTTCTTAATAGCACGGTGTATTGGGCCAATTTTATGGGTTAGCATTACCCACTTCATCGTTCCCTCAGACGGGTTTTGTTGCTGATGCCATCGTGCCTCGAGATCCGACAACCTCTATACCGTGTTCGCAGAAAGACTTTTGGTTGTAGCTGACAAACCTCATAGGCCACCCTCTTAAGATTGCACCCCCTTCAGTGGAGAACACCCAGTAGTTTGGTGGAGAACGTTTCGGTATCGTTGACTTTTTCTTTCGTTTTCTTTTTGCATCGTTTCGATGTTCATATCAGTTTTGTTCCCCCTAATTCGTAATTATCAGACGAAGACTTTTGGAGCCTTCCGAACCCCGTTTATAAAGTTACTCTCTACCGTTACTCTCCTTGAGATAAAGTTTGCTAATGAATATCCTTGCTGGTGCTTACACGTTTAAAATCGCATTGTAATACTTGAGATATTTAACGATTCATTTCAGTATTTAAGCGGATTGTTTATTTCTATTTTAATCAATGGTTCATATATATTTTTGTGTAAATAAATGACCGTATGATATTCCGTATTTTTGTTTAATTTTTGTGTACTATACAGGGTGACTGCTCATTGTATCACTATACAGGGTGCCAATTGCATGTGTTCAGCGGGTGGGAATTTCATTTATTTTTAACAATGTGTGTAGTCCTAGCGATACCACAAGTTTTACTTACCCACTTGGACAATTTCACGCTAGGTTGAGTCCTTTTTACATCCAGGTTTAAGTTCGCAATAGCTATTTGTAGCCCACCCCGTCTCCACTGAGCTGGGCATATTTCCAAGTCAAATATTTAATCAATAGTTTGAATCGCGACATCCAGTGATCACTCTTTGACACAACTTTGTACAGGAACTGACAAATTGCAGCTACTTAATAAATCCTCTCATACAAGGCGTCCTGTCAAAGCATATTGAAAGATTTAAAAAATTTTCGTTGCAAATCGGTTTTTATTGCAGTGAAACCCTCGAGCATTCTCTGTGCAGCTGTTTCGGCCCCATTTGGGGTCTCGTCAGCAGAAGCGTAGCTCAAGACTTCCACTGCAAACCAAACCGACCTGTCCAAGGTTGTTCGAAAATGCGACGTAATAATAGAAGTGATCGCTGGACGTCGCGATTCAAACTATTGATTATTATTACATCACATTTGCGAATAACTTTGGACAGGTCGGTTTCGTTTGCAGTGGAAGTCTTGAGCTACGCTTCTGCTGACGAGACCCTAAATAGGGCCGAAACAGCTGTACAGAGGATGCTCGAGGGTTTCACTGCAATGAAAACCGATTTGCAACAAATTTTTTTTAGAATATTTAACTTCGACGATTTTTCCATAGATTTCGTAACATTATACAGAGTCAAGCTGGTAAACGAGAAAGTAGGGAGCAACACAAAAAAGAGCTAAAATAAATAAACAAAAAAAATAAAAACAAAAACCAAAATTTTCTACCTTGGACCATTCGAAAATCAAAAGACTAATAGAATATTTACTAACAAGCGGCATGAATGGGGTAGGAGAATTAATTCTGTGAAGAAAAAGAACAATCAAAAACTGCAAAAAGACAATATCGAAATACCAAGAGAAAAATATATTAAAAACAAAAGAACTTCTACGGTAGTCGGGTGGAATGTTAAAAATTCAAAATATCAACTATTTTTGTATTTCGTTGTTTTCTAGTTTTTCTTTTTTTTTAATTTTTGGGTTATGAATGTTTCTTCTTTTGATTTCTGTCAGAATCATCAAGCTTTTACATTTTAGTTTTCTTTATTTCTATTATTGAATTAATTTTTAGTGCTATATTAGGGCTCTTTATATATTTTTCTAGTTTAGTAGTCACATGAATTTCAAGTATTTTGTCGTCGTATGTTTATTTCATTTTCTTTTTGTTTTTTCTTTTAGTAATAGAATTTTCTTTGATGTTTCTTACTACTTTCTTTTGCTGTCCATTAGTCTTTGATTTTAAAAAATGTTCTGTCAGAGGATCACAGTCTTTTCATTTGTTTTTTGTTCTTATTATTTCTTATATTGGTCTGGTTGAGTTTTCTTTTGTTTTTCTTGTCGAATTAACTTTTCCTATTAACGTTAGCGTTTCTTACAGTTTGGTTTGCTTTGTTTTTATTTTTTAAGTATCGATCTTCTTTTATTTTTTCGATCGCCTTGTTTTGATGCAGCTTTGTGTTGTCGGTTACAGTTATCTTTTGTTTGATATTTGATTTGATCTCTTTTGCTTCCTTATTTAACTTTACCTTCGCATTTGTTGTTCTTTATTAGAGTTTTCCTTTTGTTATTACTCTTTTATCCTTCGATTGTACTTTGTTCCTATTTTATTTGCGCTTCGAAAAATCGTCGATCTTCTTTTGTTTTTCTATAATCGTTAGAATTGCCAAAATTCTTTTGTTTCATTCATTCTTTTCTTTGCGTTTTATTGTTTTCTATTTAAATTTTTTGTTTTTTTTTTTCGTTTTTCGAATTAATTGTTCGCGTTCTGTTTTCCGTGAATATATTTGTTTTTTTTTTAGCTCTTCATCGGAAAGTCATCGACCTTCTTTTGTTTTTCGATTTTTTATTTCTACTTATCAAATCAATTTTTTTTCGTTTATAATAACGCTTTTTATAGTTTGTTCTTTTGTTTTCTTTTAATTTATAAGCATCAAAATTGTGTCTATTTTCTTTTGTTTTTATTCGCCTTCTTATTTTGTGTTCTTTTTTTTTTCTATTGTTCGTATTTCATTTGTGCTCTGCACGTTCTCTGATTTTTCTTTGTTTTTTTAATACGCTGATCTTCTTTTGTTTTTCTATCCACTTCCTTGTCGATATTTTCATGTTTTCTGTTTCAGTTCTCTTCTGTTTCTTGTTTTCGAATACCTTTCCGCATTTAATAGATACTTTTTATAGTTTCTTTGCTTTACTTCCTCATTTGATTTTTTAAACAGTTTGCTGAAATAATCGATCTTCTTTTGTTTCTCGTTCATCTTTTTCTTTGGATTTTATTGTTCTTTTTTTGAGTTTGTTCTTTCGTTGTTGTTTTTTTTTATTGTATTAATTGTTCGTATTTCATTTGTGCCTTCTACGTTCTGTGAGTTTTTTTTTGTTTTTTGACACGCCAATCATCCATCTTCTTTTGTTTTCCTATCGGCTTATTTCTCAGTTTTTTCTGTATCAGTCCTTTTTTGTTTTGTGTTATCGAATTATTTTTTTTAATTTTCCTTGATCTTTTGATTTCTCAACAGTTTGCTGAAATTGTAAATCGTCTATTGTTTCTCGTTCGTCTTTTTCTTTGAATTTTATTGTTCCTTTTTTTTGAGTTTCTTCTTTCGTTAATGTTTTTTTATTGTGTTTAACATGCCACTCGTCGATCTTCTTTTGTTTTCCTATCAGCTTATTCGTCATGTTTTCTGCTTCAGTTCTCCTTTGCCGTGTTGCCAAAATATTTTTTTTTCATTTCTTATTTTGTTTTCTTTGCTCTTTTGATTTTTAAACAGTTCACTGAAATTGTCAGTCTTCTTTTGTTTTTCGTTCATCTTTTTCTTTTCATTTTATTGTTCTTTTTTAGAGTTTTTTTCGTTTCTCTTTCTTTTTTGTTTTTTGGGTTAATTGCTTCTTGCGTTCTCAGATTTCTTTTTGTTTTTCTGACAGCCTATTTGTCAGTATTTTCATGTTTTCTGTTTCACTCCTCCTTTGTGTCGTGCTGTCGAATTTTTTTTTTGCTTTTCTTTTTTTTCTTTTCTTTGCTCTTATGATTTTTAAACAATTCGCTGAAACTGCCAACCTTCTTTTGTCTTCACTCACATTTTTCTTTTTTATTTTTAAGTTTTCTCTTTTATGTTGTTTTTTTATTATGCTTCCACTTTAAGTTTTTTTTTTTTTTATTTTAACACACTATGAAAACTATCGAATTCAATAGTAAAAATGAAATATTGCACGACAAATTAATAACAAAATGACACAACAAATAATGTTCAATAAAAGTATTAATAACATGGAACGAATTAGTGATAAAACAATGCGTCTGTTGTATGCGGTTTAAAATGACAATTCGACGTTCAACTGATATGTCAATGATAAAACAACCTGTTTCATTTAATGTTATCTAAAATAATACTTATTGGTCGTACCACGTATCTAGACGGATTTTCGGAAATAATTTAGAATTGAAGACCTTGTTGTGTTCAGGATATTCATAGCTGCAAACAATATGAAATATTTCACAACGGCTAATAACAAAATGAAACGATACAACTTTAGTAAATTTTTAACAGTAAGTGACGTGGTAATGAATCAATTGGCTAGGATTTAAATAATCGATTTTCAACTGACTCTGCGTTGATAAAATAATCTCTCCCATTTAATGCTATCATATGTAAAACTTCTTGGTCGTACCACGTAACTACAAGGAACGCCAGAAATAATTTAAGAGTTGAAGTCCTTGTTACGTACAGGATGTAGCTGCAAAAAAAAACAAATAAATAAAACTGCATTGATTAAAAAAAGAAACATTTAATTTATTCATATAGTATAAAAATCTGCATATATATGCTATAAAATAGAACTAAATAAGGCACTATAGAATGGCGTTATTTCTATCAAGTAGTAACCGGGGAACGTAACTAACAATTTTCCCCTTGACTAGAAAATGGCGTGCGTCAAAAAAAAAGTAGTGACACGCGCCGCGGTAAGTTTCTCCAAAAATCTTTAAGCATCCGCTCAATCCACAGTTTTATATATATACAGAGTGAAAATATATTATATTTCGTCGAATTTATACACAAATATTATTTACATCACACGTCAATCGTATTTGTACATTTTCGATCAAGTCAGTCTTTTTTTAAGGCACTGCGTACAACAATAAATACTGATTTGAGGAACGAAAGCAGGAAGTTCAATACATTTTCTCTGGTTTGATCTGCATGAGTGTTTGTGGGGTGCCGTTGCATCCGCTTTCCGCGTGTTTCGTCAGCAACGACATCCGGGAGAAAGTCTTGCTGCAGGTGGGGCAGGAGTACTTCTTCACGTCGGAATGCGTCTGGAGGTGCGCTCTTAAATTCGAACGGTCGGCGAAAGCACGATTGCAGTAAGTGCAGGAAAACGGTTTTTCGCCGGTGTGCGTCCTGATGTGTCCTTGGAGCAACCAGGGTCTGGAGAAGGCCTTTCCGCACATCGTGCACTTGCAGGGGAGCGTGTGAGTCCTGATGTGCATTTTTAGCGCCCCCAGGGACACGTAGACTTTATCGCAGTATTTACAGCTGAAGGATTTGCGGGGGCCTTCCCCAGCCGCGCAGTGGAACTGCCGGTGCTTCGACAAACCCGAGAACGTCGAGTAGCTTTTTCCACAGTCGGGGCATTGATGCCTGACACCTTGGCGACGCTTCTCCGATAAGTCCTCCGCGTTATTCGGGGGTGGTGAGGTGGTCGTCGAAGAATTAGGGCTCAACGAAGCTTGATCAATCGTTGAATACATCGGCAATCTTAAGGGGCGAGGTACGACCGGTTGAATGTGGTGAGGGGGTGATAAGGAACTATCGCTGTAGGTAGAAGTGGGGCTCATCCCCATGTACTCATGGTGATATGTTTGGTGATAATTCGGCATGAAAGGGTAGGGTGGTGGGTACAAAGGAGCGACGCTCCTGTGCCAGGTCTGGGGGGCATAATCGGAATTAACGGGGGAATGGCAAGTGAAAACCGCTTCGGATTTAACTTGGGGGTAGAGATAGTGCGAAGGGGAAAGAGAGGGCATCGAGGGCGAGGCAGGCGGGGAATTCGCTGGCGACGATCTCGGAGACGTCGACGGCGACGGCTTCGGGTACTTCCCGGTGATGCTCAGGTCTTCCGGCTTCGTGCTCAGGTTTTCCGGTTCATCTAGAATTAAAAAAAAAGAACGTTACAACAGAAGCCACAGTTAAATCAAGCAAATAAAGATAAAAGGTGCGCGTAACGGCTTTTTAATTGTTTGCAGGTACTCGAGGAAATTCGGTTTGATAACGCGTGTTATTTCGAGTGATCGCTGTCAACTAGTGCGCGTTGTTTAAACAATCGCATGAAGTATGTGGGAATACTTAACGGAATTTGTCTCATTTTTATCATATCTACGGGGCGAATAATAATATTAATTTTCATGCATGAGGGAATGGAAGGTCACGTGATTTCTAATCGTTATTGCTCACGCTGTATAAATGAACTTATCATAGTAGTTTTTACTCGTCTAACACAATAGTTTGCTATCGACAATCGATGTAATTAAATTTTTTCTCTTTTTAATAATTTGCTGCTGACTGCATTTGTAATTTCCTGCTCCGGTATTGCTTTTTTTTGTAAAAAAAAATTGCATGTCTTGTTTAAGAAAGAAAATAAGTGAAAATGTGAAGGTCTTTTACGCAAGAAAACGTAAAGGACTTTGATTAAATTTTGCCACGAAAAATGGGTTTAAGGCTTTCTTTGTGTCCTTAATAAAATCGGGGGTATAGAGTCGATTCGAAAACTAATTGTAAGATTAATTTAACGCACGTGGGTCTGTTCCACATGGAATGTCAAAAAAGGAATACATATACGCGTGCCAAAATTAAGGAGAGTCTATCATTTATTCAAAAACTAGCATATCAACTGCTATTTGAAGTGATGGTGCAAAAAAAGGCGAGGACCAAAAACTTGCTCACTTAGCAAATCTACCCATTTAGAAATTTGTTGTAAGTCTCTTTTGGAGAGTTCTCGAGCTATTGTTCTCACTGACGAGTTCCCAAGTAGGGCCAAAACAGCTACCCAGAGAAAGCTCAAGAGATCCATTGCAATTAAAACTGACTTGCAAAAGAAATTTTCAAATTTGCTGTAATCGTATCATTTGGCCTCCTTGTGTGGGATGACTCAAACTGGTTGGCTTTTTGTCATTTCTCGCACAATTTTAGATCAAAAGTTGGCCGCAAGATGTCGCGACCTAAACTGTTTACACCCATCTAGGTTGAAATGCTTTTAGAAACTCCGAAGTTTACAAATAAAGGAAATTAAGTGCGAAAGCACTTCCTAAACAAAAACAGCGATTATAACGAAGAATAACAAATAATAGAAATACAAAAGAGAACCGAACAAGAAACAAAAGAATATCGACGATCACCGGTGGAATTTTTGAAAAATCAAAAGACTTGTGATATCTATCAATAATTAATTTTGTTAAAATTAAGTGAAAATAAGAACTACTTTTTTTTATTTTTTGTAAACACCAAGAAGATGTTATGTTTCATTTAATTAATCATATTTTATTGTTATTTATTTCTTTTGTTTTTTTTTCTCGAATTAATGCCTGAAGTCGTATAGGTATTTTCGAAAGCTTTCTACGATAAAATATTCTATTTTTAATTTGTCCTTTTCTATTTCATTATTTGTTTGAATTTACTTTTTATAATCAACAGTTTGAATCGCGACATCCTGCGATCATTTTTTGACACAACATTGCATTACAAATGTCAAATTGCAGCTAGTTTGCTACTTAATAAGTCATCCCACGTAAGGCGGCCAAGTGTAATGTCAAAGCATACTGAAAGTTTTAAAATTTTTTATTGCAAATCGGTTTTGATTGCAGTGGCTACCTCAAGCTTCTTCTGTGTAGCTGTTTCAGCCCTGTTTGGGGGCTCGTCAGCAGAAGCCTAGTTATATATTGACGCTTCTACAGTTCTATTCTTTTGTTTTCTCCTGGTTTATGTAATTTTCTAGCACTCCACCGGAAAATCGCCCATATTCTTTTGTTTTATGTTAATTTTGTTGTTCTTCGGTGTATTTATATTGTTTGTTTGAATTCTCTTTTATTTCGTGTTATTTTTATTTTTTATATTTCATTTATAGTTTCGTTTTCTTACCAATATCTTTTAATTTTTTACGAAAAAATCAATTAAAATACAAAAAAAATAAAATGAAAGGCTATCAAGAAATGTCTGTTCAGTAGGAGCGAAGCATGGAAAGTGAGAAGCAGGCACTGAAAACGAATTTGGGGCGCACTTTTTTCGATTTGACTGAAAAACGCAATCAAACAAAAACACATGAAGTATTGTTTTTATAAAATTGAGCACTACAAAATTAATAAACAATAAAAAAAAATTAGAGCAACTTTTTGAGGCAATCATTAAATCGAAATAGCATTTCACCTTTAGGTATGACGCGATTTCCTTCATTTTGAATTTTCTGTGACAAATTTTGTTCAAATAATAAAATACCTTGTCGTGTACAGTAAGGGCCAAAAGTGTCGGCTTTTGCGTTTCCAAAATATTGTGCTATTTCAATCCAAAACAAATTCCACTCACACTCTCTCTCTGGATCAAATAATCCATCACTGACAACTTATTGTCAAAAAAAAAACCTTTTAGTTTGACGGATTTTTAGGTACACGATATATGTTAGTTCGTTTCGTAATTCCGCCTCCGATTTATGGTAAATCATCAGGGTCGTCGTAAATGATCTTTAATACAGACGAGTTTCGAGCTAGGCTTAATAAGGTGGTTACCTTTTTTAAGGCTAATTTACTGAAGAAACTGGTAACAAAAAAAACGACATTTTCAAGCAGGGGATCTAAAAAGTAGAATCCACTTTTATGGTGTTTTTACTTTCAGTAAGTAAGTACAAAGCCGATCGATGTCTAAATCGTTTCGTTGCAGAGCGGCGATAAGTTCAGAAACAGGGTATAGTTAACCATCATGCGCTACTGATTAGGAAATAATTACACTGAGCAAAACCAAAAACAAAAAAAATAGAACAAGAAACACGTAAAAATTTAAGAAGAAAACCGTGTATCAGATTTACTACGATTCTGACAAAAACCGATTGGTTTTTCAAGAAGTTCCTTTGTAAAAACCAAAAGTTAAGAAACATAATTTTCGCTGGCAATGTGTAACGTAAAGAAGTGAATTTAAATGTGGTGGTTTTACTTGAAATTCCGTTTTTGTTTCATTTGATATTTAATAAATGAATTTTTTATGTAAGAAAAAATCTGAATCCTTTTAAACTCTATCTTGTAATCCTCACTTCAACTGGATGCTTTTTTAAATATTATTAATTAATGCCACCTCTTCAGAAGACTTGGTTTTACACAAATTACACCGATTGCATGAATGTAAAAAAAAAATCAAAGTTAGACTCATTAAAAATAATTAACTGATAGTGGAGAAAATTTTTGATATTTTTAGAAAACTATTTATTTTTATGCAGAGCTATTTTGTCACTGTTAGTTTGTAAGCAACCAATTAGTTTCATATTTTATTATATTTTTTAAGTGCAACGTTTAACTTGGTCTGAATTAAGGAAGTATAATTAAGTATAAGTTCATGTGCTGTTAATTTTTTTTTATTTTTCATTTCAATGTGTACAGAAGCCAAGAAATATTTTTCTGTATTAGTTAAATCAGTTTATCACATTTTTTATGCAATTATGTAAATGTAAAAGTACAAATAATTGTTAAACAACTTTTTATTAACTATTATTAAGTTAATTATCGTTGTTACATGGACGGAAATGGCCTTTACGTAATTTCATTTTGAAGGAAATGCTAATATAATATTTTTAAACTCTACTGTTTTCTTTTGAAAGTTACATCTACAGGAGACACTAATTAATTATTTAAAAAAATTGAGTTTTTAAAGAAGAAAGCATTTATAGAGTTTACAGTTTATTTTAATACTTTCTGTAGAGGCATTCATTGAAATAGGCGTCCTACATACATCATTACCAAAATCAGTGATTATAAGAATTAGAAATAAATTGAGCAATTATTAAAATATTTTATAGACAAATTTGGGAGAGTGCAATTAAAGTAGATCGTTAAAAATTGTCTTTCAAAAGAAGAAATTAAATTCTCCTGCGAACTAGTTTCCACGCATTTTTTAAAACCTTTAACTAATCTAAACTTTTCTTTTAAAACCGTAGTAAAATTTCATCTAAAAAATAACATTCCTTGTCAGTTCTGCACTGTCTTATTTTGAAACTATTAAATTGCCCTGCATTATTTATTTTTAATATATTTCTAAACATAGAAATTTTCCAGACCTTTTAACGGATTTTCTTTTTGCCTCGCTTAAAACCTTAGTAAAATTGAACTTTCAGAACCAATAATCTACGCAGATAAAAAAAATTTAAGCACTAACCCATTATATTGATTTTGTTTTAAGTTTCTTCCAAAATCCAACAATTATATTTTTAATTAGAAAGAAAATTCTAGTCTGCAAACTTTGATGGGTTTCCAAAGTTTCCTCATTTCTACAACCGTACGTTTGAATTTTCATTACAAAAAAGTTAAAATAACCGTGAAAATTGATCACTAGGCGATTGATTACACATTTGAGACGAACAGGATCACGAGAAACCCATTCCTCAGTACCTTAGATTTTAAAACTGCATATAATTCTTTGACTCTTTTGCTGAGCGTAAAACTTCATATTTTTGGGGGAGTTAATTAAGAAATATAAAGATACCAACCTGAACATTCCTCTTCGACGAGGTGCACCGGGCGTTTCTTCAGCGGGCAATGGCTGTAATTCTTCGCCATAACAGTGACCGACATAGCGTCCGTAAACCACAACAAACTTCCAAACAAAATCCACAAAAAGCAAAGGTAGAAATAAATAGTTCGAAAACACCTGATGCGAATCAGCACAGAACAACTACTAAACACACGTCTATCTCCAAGCAGAACTGAACGGGAACAAACTCACGGCTGAGAGCGAGGAAGGTCTCTGATGTAAGAAGCAGGTTTACCTGTCTAATATTGGGATCCCCTACCATGAAGACCACCAGGTGTCCGACCCTGTGTACACGTGCCGGCCTGCCAATAGCGTGCGAGTGTGAAAAATAAGGCGCCCAATGAAAAACTGAGGGGGGGGAACAGGTGTGCTACTGTACTGCCTGCGAAAAACAGTATTGTGCACCGTCGGGTGCTGCCTGTCCTGGCCTGGCCTGGCCATTCAGGCCGAACTACCGCCGATTTTATTCACTTCCAAGTAACGTTCTCATCTTGATCTTTTAATCGCCTGGAAGAAACAGTTTTGTTTCCTTCCGAGAAATTGGGAGATATCGACGGTAGATCAGACGAGAAACCCGAAATTAGATTATCCTTAAATTGAAATCGGCAATTACATCCTATATTTATTATTTAATTAAAAGACTCAACAAGCACAGATGCGTGTAATAAATCTAAAAAAAAAAAGATGAAATCGTCGGTTAGATGCAATTCTTGCGATGGTAACTCTAGAAGACAATGTCGAAATCGTCGATTAATCACAGGCTCTTTGTCAATGCAATCAAAGCGTAATTTGGAATGCAACAAGCTCTTTCTAAGCTGGAATTTGATTGATTCCGAAAGAAAAATCATTATTGCAAGAAAGTTCTAAAGGAAAAGCCTAATAGTTTACAAACGAATCCAATAAAACGTTTTGAAAATATAAGTGATTTAAATAACTTTGAAAGTTTCTACGGTGGTCGTAGTCTAAATCTTCTTCTGAGTTCGTTACAAATTCTTTTTTCTGCCGACGTTTCGCCCCCTTTCTTAAACAAGAAATTATTTGCCCACGCTCTTCTTTGGTGCTGCTGTTACTGCTTAACTTGAATTACTTGATTTACAAAGAAAATGACTTTCGGGAAAGTAAATCTTTCTGTGTTTCTTTCTCGATCAATTGCCGTTCGATTCGAACTTGAAAGCAGCTTATTCGGAATTAAATTTCTTTAAAGCTCCTTTAGGGTGAGTTGTACCCGACGTCGTTGTTTACTTAACGTTGATTAAATTTAGGACGTTCAAATCCAGATTAACTTTAATTGATGTCGGTGCAGCTGGACGTTGGTATTTCGTTGAATTTTTAGAAATAGGTCTAAGTGAAATAGCACGGTTGTAATTGTTTCTCCGAATGCTTTTAAAATCGCTTGCTTACCGCCGTCTCGCTGTTGAATTATAAGAAAGTTTACGGACGGAAAAATGCTATGTAGGTACAAGTTTCAAGCTTCAAGGTAAAGGGCATCTAATTAAAAAAAATAATGTGATTTCATTTTGACAAGTTCTTTCTTCCTGAAATTTGTAACTACTTCTCGGAATACCTTTAAAGTCGATCACTTATCGCTACGAAAAGGTTGCGGTATTTTGGGGTCTATAGAAATAAATAAAAAAAAGTTTCCGGGACACACAAAATTAAATATTTTTCTTACAGTTTGAAATCAAGGGCGATTGAATTGTTGTTATTTATTTATTTTTTGTTTAGGCAGATTCTTCGTGACACGCACTTAGTTATGGAAGCTCAAAATGTGTTTTGATAATTATACAAAGCAGTGAATTGAAAATCAAACAGAAATTGAGGAAAACAATAAAAATAGAAATGGATTTTTTTTGTGTGTGAATTAGTGTCACTAGAAAGATCTTTCTTTATTTTTAACTTTCTGAAATCTTTTTGCAGAAGTTGTTGATCTTTGAGAACTACTAATCCTCCAATTAACAGTCTAATATTAATATGCAAATATACAGTTTGACCTTGATTAGACTGTACGACATACATAAGCGAATTCTTTTTGTTTTTGATTTTACGGAATGCGTTACTTTTTATGAAAACGTCTTTCGCATTAAAATCCAAAAGTGATATTTCGTTACCAAAGAAACAAATCAATGACATCATCTTCCTTTCTAAATATTTACGTTTTCCTTATCTTAAAAAAAAGTCTTTTCACTGATACCCCAGCAGTCGCAACGTGTCGCAATGATAATCTTGGGTACCTTGTTATGGAATGTAAGACCAAATGGTAACGTGATAACATTCTGTGATTTCTTGTTTATTCTTCTGACAAATAGGTATCTTATTTATTAAGAATTAAAACTTTGCTTCTTAATTTTGCTATTATTTTCCAGAAATTAATTTTATTTGCTTAATTATACACTTGCCTATCCTTGTTTTCTTTGAGGCTGAGCAAATTTCATATAAAAATTCTAAAATTACGTTGCAACTCGTTTGGAATTTTCAAATAAAGAAAAATCGATTTTCTTCCTTTTTAGAACGTTGATTACCGAATGCAAGTAAGAATAAATGAATTTAGTAACGCTAGTAGTTCACTTTTTACTTCGTTTACTCGAAAAGTTATAATGGTTAATAGTTATTTGTTATACAAGACGGTAAAATTGATTTTTATCGATGAGTGAAAACGTTTACTTCACGAGCGACGAAGGAGGAGCGACTGTTTTGAGTTGGACAAAGCACCCATTAACGTTCGCTTTAGAAAAAAATAATTTTAATTTTTTGATCAACCACAGAAGACCTAATTAAAATTCGTTTAAAGAAAAAACCTTTATTTCACTTTCTTGTAACCGCGATGTATGATTAGTGTTAAAATAAACAGGCTGGCTCATTGACTACCACCAAGCCTTTAATTTTTTAGACTACAGTCAATAAACAGTAAAAATTGTATTCGCATAGTATTTAAATATAGTGATTTTTAAAGTGAAAATAGAAGAAAACAGTTAACTCTGTAGTGGAAAGAGAAAGAGGATTTACGGCATCCTAAGTAGCAAAGAAAAAGAAGATTCAGAGTGAAGTAAGAATTGGAAAGAAATTTCAAATCAATTACTCCTAATTAACGCTTCTTTTTCTTTTTAAGAGAGTCTCTTACTATTTCAAAATTAATCAAATAATTCTAATAAACCCTGGTATAAATAAGTTTCAAAATTTAATCGAACTTCTATTTTGTTAAGACGCAACCATCCCTCGGTATGCTTTAAAGTCGAATAAGAACTCAGACTCGCGTTAAAATTAAAACCTCTTGCATGAATTAATTAATTCAGAATTCATCACCAAGATAGAAAGAATTAAGAAGGGAAAAAAATATAGGTTGGTATCCAAAATAAAAATAACTGTAATTCTGATGGAAACATTAAAAGAATAAAAAATAAAGTCAGGCAGCGAAGAATTATTGTCTGTGTTTGTGTAATTTGAAGAAAACAAATGAACATCATACATACACAAATCTCACTAGTGCTTTTGAGACTGTTCACCACGGCATCCTTCCTAAGAAATTAAGTTCTTTCGGTATGACATCTTCTGCTTTAAATTCAATGAAGTCGTATTTGACAAACAGAGTAAACTATGTATCCTATAATGGTTACAACTCTTTCGAATATCGACCACAGGGCTCCAATTTGGGTCCCTTACTTTTTGTGTTATTTATCAATTGGTGTTGGTGTCTCTAGCAGGTCGAGCGCTTGCTTTTGCGGATGATGTCAAAATCTATGCTTCAGTTACGTATGTTCTTGAAGCTGCAGAGCTTCAGCGGTGTCTTGACATTGTTGTTGTGTGGTGTTCAAACAATTATTTAAATTTAAATGTTAGTAAATGTTGTGTGCTAACCTACACCAGAAAGCTTCGTCGCATCAATGTCAATTGTTTTATTAATGGTCAGCCGTTAAAAAGAAAGGATATCACGGAGTTACTTTTGATTCTGCACTTAGCTTTTCTAATCTTATAAATAATATTGTTACAGTTGATGCAAAAATACGGTTTTGTCTTACGTACGGTTAAATATTTCAGTAACATAGATGTTTTGAAATGTCTTTTTAATTCATTAGTTGTTAGCAGGCTAAAATGTGCTTCGCAAGTATAGTCACCCTATATATTTGCTACCGTTTAGATATTGAACACGTACAACGTAGGTTTCTGAAGTTCCTTACTTTTAAAATCAGTGTGGGCAATATCCTCCTAGGGGCAATGACTATGACTGCTTACTATTTAGGCACAATTTTCAATTTCTCAGTCAATGTCGCGATATCCATGGAGACAGATTTATCTGGAAGGTTCCTCACAACCAAGTTGGTTGTGCTGAAATCCTGGGATTTGTGAAGCTTCTAGTGCCACGTTTTAACTCTAGATGGACCACAACATTTCACCTACCAACTGCTAGCACCAATATTCGTTTAAAACCTCCGCTTTACTCTATATGTCGTAATGGCAATGTTATCTATAGCGACATATTTTATGATAAGTCTTAGTTGCGTTTTAATTGTTGTTGGTGTTATTTGCATTTTTTAATTTAGTTGTTTTTAATATTTCTAATTGGGAATTTTTCTGTTGGGCGACAACATAATAATAATAATGACAATAGTAATATCAGTCGAAATAAGCAACGGTCTACCTTAAACATAACGTCAAACTGCCAGATGCAAAATGCCAATCATGGAAAACAGTAAATGATAATAGTGCCGTCAACAGTGCTGCCAGGTCAGTTCTGTAAGAGTTCTTCAAATTTCTCCCTTTCGTGCTACGCAATTTCCCACATCACCAATGTAAATAAGTGTTTGGGAAAATCAACATTTAACTCGAACTTCCTTTTGTTTGTATGTGGTTACCTACGTAATACAAACGTAATGCAAAAGTCATTATAAATAACATAAATGGATGCCTTCGCACGTCTTCGTTTTATGTGGAATGGTTGGCGATTGCTGCGCCGCCTTGGGAAATTTCATTTCTCAATTTATTTTACAGGGTTAGAACAAATTAAAGGACCATTTTGGAGGTCTCGTAAACAATAACGCCCCTGTCACATTATTAGTCGGTTAGATCAAACTAGATTGACAATCTAAATTAACGACGTCATGGCTGCTGTTTGGGTTACTTTCTAAATTTTAAGGGCGCCTCTATATTGGTTAGCCACGATTTCGGCCAAAAACTCCTTTTTTTTTCCTCACTTTATGTTTTTGATATGTTATTAACGCCAAACCTAATAAGGCTGACACTACCACTGCTTTTTTCTGTCCATTTTCGCGTAACTTTTTTTTAAATAACGACTTATAGTGATGGCGAAGTGTCCCGTTAGAATATCTAAAGTGACCCTTGTAGATATTTATAAAGTCTATAGAAATTTCGATTTCGTAGAAATTATTGTCATCGTGGACTTTTTTTCCCTTCAGTATCTAATAGGTGTTATTGTACATTAATTTTGTTATGGCTATGACCTACTAGATTTTACGAGACAGTGTCTGCGCAATTTATTAGTTCAAGTGTTTCTCCTCTGGCGCCACTTACCCAAAAAAAAATTGGAAGCAAATTATATCCGGAACGTCATTTTCAATTAGTGTTAAGTTCGCGCGGTTTTATAGGTTTACTTGTTTATTTCGTTTTTGTTTTTTTTTTATTTCGTATTTTATTGATTTTTTGCGCTTTTATTTTGTTTTCTCATTGTCAGTTTTTCATCTTCCGAAGCGTTCCACCCGAAAACATCGATTTTTTTTGTTATTTTTTGTTTTAATTTCGCGATTCATTATTTAAATGTGCTTTCGTTTGTTTGTTTTGCGCGAAGAGGTTCCTGAAAATCAAAAAGAGGAATATCGTCGCTCTTCTTTTGTTTTTCATTCATCTTATTCTTCGTTGTTTTGTTGTATTTTATTTCACTTTTGTTTTGTTCTCTTTTTTTTTTTTTTGAACGAATTATTTCTCGTATCTTTTTGCTTTTTGCGTATTGCTTTTGTTTCTTGCCAATTTTTCATCATTAAAAGTCTTTCGGCGAATTTTTTATTCGTTTTATTTTTAATTTCCCGTCGGCCCTTTGATCCGTAGGAGGGAAGCAAAATAGAAACACAGTGAAATAAAAATAAACGGGAAGTAAAACCAAGAAAAACAAAAGATATTTTACTTACGTTCTTGTTATTTATTTCAATTTTTCTTTCTTCTTCTCGTGATTTTCAGTTGCTTAATGTAGTTTATTTCATATCTCGTTTCAAATTATTTTTCGCCGGAGATCGTTGATTTTTTATTTGCTTTTTTTATTTACCTTATTATTTGCACTTCGGTGAATTCTTAGGCGTTGTTAAAATTAATAAATTGCTTTTCTAATTTACAAAAATTAATATTGCAAAAGCAACGACAAATTTTGCACTCTAGTGAAAAATGAAGTGATTCACAATACGGCAGCGACGGTTGCGTTGAATCATTCTCATGCATTCCGTAGCCTGTATCTAATAAATAAAATAATAGGCCTTTAATAACAATTTTAAGAAATGGATTGCAGGTAAAATGAAGTATTTTACACTTTCGGAAGAAATCGATATGTTTAAGCGATTTTCGTCAGTAAATGACGAATTTGATAAGTCTTGATGTCATTGATGTAGTTTGTCACTTCAGATTGATTAAACAAACTAATGATGTATTGAGGTGCTGAGACACTTAAATAAAAAAAAGATATGACATTAAGGCCTGAAAAAGATCTCGTCTATCTACATATTCAATCTTGAAATATATCTTCAAGAAACCTAAAATGTTCCATTTCTGCTGTTCATTAAATTTCGATTCTGAACAGGCCATGGAATTCGAGCGTACTCGGTGAATGGTCATTTTATATGTACATATAACTTGGGTATAATCAAAGACATGACTTTTTCCACAGCCAACCTAGATTGGAAATTTATTGAATCGCCTTACATTAGGGCCATAAAATTCGATATTTTTATATTAAACACGATAAGCAGTCTAATACAACATAATAGGTTAGATTAGGTTGTTTTATATAGCACAACTATGTACCTCCATAGTTTGCGAAATCACCATAATGACCCCTTAATTAGTTGCAATCCTGTATAAAATTGTTTAAAAAGAAATGCATGCATAACTATACAGAAGTAATAAAGCATGTTTGATAAAACTGGCACAATTAATTCCATTACAGAACAACAGTATAAGTATTATAATTGAACGTCGGTGTCAAGAAAACGCCATACTGTTTGATACCTACATACAAACGTAATGTAATTTGCAAAACAATAAGTATCAAACAAAATGGCAAATGTGACAGTTACTTTCGACTGTCTTATACTCTGACAGAACTAACCTTGAGGTTAGGTGTACTGTTGGACAGTTAAAAGAGAACGAAACGCAATAAAACTGTGCCAAATTCAATCTTATGTCTTCTACGCATTTCCCCGTAACTTTGTACTAATTTCCCCCTTATTCGCAGACAATCTGAAATATCTCTCTAAAACGGGATTTTCCGATACATCTGGCAACGCTACCCGCCAATATAATTTTTATTAATTTAAATTTAATACAAAACTTCACAGACAATTTTTTGTCGATCATTTCCTATAATTTTAAATAATTTTTTTTGCCCTAACTAAAAAATGAATAAATTATTAATTTTGTTGGCCGAAAACTAAATACAAAATAATTCTTGATTCTTCGATTACGGTTTTCGATAGATACAAGCCGCACATGTGCTTCGTGAAAAGTAAAGCACAGGCACGCGCTCGACAGCTGCGCCCGGAGACCGTTACAGGCACCCTCCCCGAACAGGGGTGAATTATTCCGCACCCTTCGGAAACAACAAACCCGAGCCGGTGCTTTATGCATGTGCAGAAATATACCTACTACCTACTACTCCTCGGAATGTATTTCGTCTCGAATCTTCCGCCCTGCGACATCGTCCCTGATTGATAAGTTTTTACTTTTCTTTTTTTTTTTTGGCGAAAGGTACACATACGGGAGACCTGTCCAATGAGCTGCGTTCTCTTTACTTACTGTTAAGGCACTATCGTGTTTGCTCCATGCCAGATAACGCTTCGTTTACAATAAAATTACTAACGCGTATGTATGTAAATTTGACAAAGAATTTGCGACATTTAAAAATTAAATATTTTACGACGGTCGCTGAAATCACGATGACTGAATTTGTTTTGCTTTTTTACAACGGTTCCGTTTAAATTAATATTTTATTCCACAGAAATTAATTGTGGAAATGATTTAAATTTGTCCGCGAAAAACTTGCAACGTTGTTTTTGGCTGTCGACATTCATCCACCCTTCATAATTCGTGTGACGCTTTTCGATCAGTTAATTATTCGAAAAAACAAACCAAATTTTGCCCTTTTTTATATAAAGCGGCCCAGAATCACTGTTTAAATTGGCAGCGCTAATTTTTATTTTTAAATGACGCAGCCGTCAGATTTCAAATTCAAATGAAAATGCTAATTTTTATTCACATAACCTACAATATTGTTGCTGTACAGATTACGTCAAACAAAACCGACAAAACATATATCTGGTTGCAGTGTTGCAAATAGCCGAATAAAAAAATACTCTTGATTGTATTGCCTACTCAAACCGTTATTCTTGACCACTTTGTAGAACTAGTGTCAATTACAGTGACAATCTACCTATGACAGGGCGACAACTGTCTCTTCCCCCAGTTAAAAAAAAGTTATAAATAGACAAGTTACATAGCTACGTAGATGAGTAAACTGAAATATACTTTTCCTTTCAAAGTAGGTCAGTTGCATATATTTTGACAAACGTCAAAAGTCTAACATATGAGTTGCCAACATAAAAATACCTATGCGTCCTACAGTAGTGGTATAGTTAAAGGAAATAACAAAAAAACGTTGACAATTCCAATGAGCCGTTTAAAAATCAAATGATTTATGAAAACAAAAAAAAGACACTAAAATATTTTCAATTAAAATATGAAAATATAATTTGACATGAAGAAACAACAGAGAACTAATTAAATACTGAAGAATTGGGTGATGGAAAAACAAGTGAAGATCGATGATTTTTCGATGGCGCGCAAAAAAAAAAATAAATAAGAAACGCGGAGAAAACAAGAAGCGCAAAAGAAATAGATAGAAAAGAAATGAAGTCATAACGAGAGAAAATTCAAATGAAGAATGATGAGTGAATGAAAAAGTGAATAAAAAACAAAAGAAGATTGACACTTCCATCAAACAGCTTGGAAGAAATCAAAAGACCCAAGAAAACAAAAGAAGAAACTATAAAAAGCATTGATCAAATGCGAAGAAAAAATCACAATTATAAACACCGACAACACAAAAATGAAATTAAAAGAACTCAGAGAAAGCAAGGGCGAATTAATTTACACAATACAAAGAAAAACAGAAACAAATAAGAAATGAGAACCAGTCAAATGCGAAGAAAAAGGTGTAGACGAAACAAAATAAGATTGACACTTTCGGGAACTGTTTAAAACTGAAAAAAAAAAATCCAACGATCTGTAGATGATAAAAAAAGAAGGTCCACGATTTTCCGATGGCGCGCAATTTTTTTCTTAAAGACTCGGAGAAAGCAAGAAGCGCTAATAAAATAGGTACAAAATACAATCATAAAAAATAAAAGAAAACTCAAATAAAGAACAATAAAATGCAAAGGAAAAGAAGGATTTGTAATTCCAGCAAACAGTTTAATCATCAGAAGACCCAAGAAAACAAAAGAAGAACTTACAAGAACTTATAAAAAGACAAAAGACTCGAGAAAACAAAAGAAGAACTTATAAATGCCTCAAAATTAAATACGAAGAAAATATCACAAGAAGAAACAAGAGATAACTGAAACCGACAACATAAAACTGCTACAGAAATCAGAGGATCGAAAAAACAAAAGAACATCGACCATTTCCTGATTACACGAACAACAAAAAAAATTGAAATAAAGGACAAAAAGGAAGATGAATAAAAAAAAAACAAAAAATTGACAATTCTGATGTGTATAAATCAAAGATTCACGAAAACAAAAGAACAAACTGTACAGGGTGGGCCAAATTCGACACTTTTAATAGGAAACTCCTATTTTTAGACGAGTTAGACAAAAACTGACCTCGGTCCCTGGAGTTCGATTTTTAAGACAAAATTAATGGTGAAAACCGCGTTTCGATATCTTGTACCGTTTAGGAGCTACAGGGCGTTTTTCAAAATTCTACCATTTTTAAAAACCTTCATAACTTTTTTGTTTTTGAAAATTTTTGATTTCTGTAAAGACTTCTTTAAGGCACTTTTTCATGCAGAATTCATTGCACCAAGTTATTTTTTTCCAAAGTGCTCAATATTTGAGATATTGGCAAGAACTTTGATTTTTTATATGGAACACCCTATATATTTTTACATTTCTGAAAAGAGCATAAAATTCTATTTATAAAAATATAAAACACTTGATATTTTATTCAAAAGATTCTTGAGCAGTAGAGCTTTCATATTTTAATTAAAATTTTGTTGGTTATTGCAGCATTCAAGTAGGCTGTGGATGGTGGTAGCTAAATATTTTTTAAAGATTTATTGAGCCATGAAAAAATATTACTTTATTTTTAATAAATATAACGAAGTTATAATGAATAAATACTAATGTAATCGAAATTGCACAAAAATTACATAAAGTATCAAATTGTCGGCCATTTTGTACTGAACATAAATGATTTCGTTTTGTTATGGTTTGAGCTGACATCACCAATTCAAGGACTGGTAGTGATGCATTTTTCTTATTCAATAAGGTCAGAATCTTTGTTTCTTTAAAATTCGTAATGCTGAAGTTCTTGCTAAGATGTTTGCTCCAACTTGCGTCGGTCATTTTCAATTTCTCCCAAAACTATGTTCTCCTCTAATTCTTTATTTCCGTTTTGAGATTCATAATTCTTAGTTTTTATCAGTTTAAATGATTAAAAATTTATTAAATTGTTTTTAAATCTCAAGAATATATCTCTGAAGGATCGTCATCTTTCAGGATACCACTCATGGTAAAAATTAATCGCTTCTTCTGAATTTTCACCAATTTCTATAAAACACTTTAACATTTAATATTAGTAAAGAAGACAGTGGTTTAGAAATAACAAATCAAGAAAGTAAATATAAATCAAAAAAGTTTATATCCTTAAATATAAATCAAAATAGATTGTATCCGTAGATACGTATTTCAGCAGCTATGCTGTCATCGTCAGTACAAACATACACTTACAAGTTAAAGGCACTTCACGAAGTCTTGAGTTGATATAAATATTATAACATGTCGTATTTCTCGTAGTTTTCGTAAAAGTTTAATTATCTCCTTAAGTCTATTTTATAGAGATAGTAAAATTCAAGAGAAAAGCAAGAGATTGTGTCAAATTTTGATAGCGACCTACCAGGAAGTTACAAAAACTTAAATCGCTTAGTTATCGTCATCCATAGCCTACTTTAATGTTGTAAAAATAATTAAATTTTTGATTAAAGCTTTGAAACTCTATATTTCACAAACTGTTTGAATAAGATATCAAGTGTTTTATATTTTTATAAATAGAATTTTATGCTCTTTTCAGAAATATAAAAATATATAGGGTGTTCCATATAAAAAATCAAATTTCTAGCTAATATCTCAAATACTGAGCACTTTGGAAAACAATAACTTGGAGCAACGAATTCTGCATGAAAAAGTGCCTTAAAGAAGTCTTTACAGAAATCAAAAATTTTCATAAACAAAAAAGTTATGAAGGTTTTTAGAAATCGTAGAATTTTGAAAAACGCCCTGTACCTCCTAAACGGTACAAGATATCCAAACGCGGTCTTCACCATTAATTTTGTCTTAAAAATCGAGCTCCAGGGACCGAGGTCAGTTTTTGTCTAACTCTTCTAAAAATAGGAGTTTCCTATTAAAAGTGTCGAATTTGGCCCACCCTGTACAAAGCGTCGATTAAAAACGAAATAGTTAATTCAACATGAAGAAACAAAGATCGAAAAAATTCAGAAAAAGAAACAAAAGATAACTGAAATTGACAACATAAAACTGCTATAGAAATCAGAGGATCGAAAAAACAAAAGAGGATCAACCATTTTCTGACGACACGAAACTCAAATAAAGAACAATAAAGGCAAAGGAAAAGAAGAATTTGTGATTCCAGCAAACATCAAAAGACTCAAGAAAACAAAGGAAGAACTTACAAGAACTTATAAAAAGACAAAAGATCAAGAAAATAAAAGAAGAACATATAAAAGCGTCAAAATTAAATATGAAGAAAAAATCACAAGAAGATACAAAAGGTAACTAAAACCGACAACATAAAACTGCTATAGAGTAAGAGGATCGAAAAAAACAAAAAAAAAACAAAAGAACATCGACCATTTCCTGATTACATGAGCAACAAAAAGAAAATTGAAAAGGACAAAAAAAGAAGGTGAATAAAAAAAAACAAACAAAATAATTAATTCAATATGAAGAAACGAATGATCGAAAAACAAAAGAAGTTTCCGATGAAAAGCTAAAGAAACAAAAATATTCACGGAAAGCAAAAAGCGCAAATGAAAGGCGAACAATTAATTCGAAAAACCAAAAAAAGTCATTATTATTATTATTATCATTATTATCATTAAATAGAGTATGTACAAGAAAAAGCAAAGAAAAGAACGAATGAAACAAAAGAATTTTGACAATTCCAACTATCTGTAAAAGATGGAAAAACAAAAAAAGATCGACGATTTTCGGAAGCGCAAATGAAATAGGAGCAAAATGTAATCAAAAGAGAAAAAAGTAATAACAAAGGAAATCTCAAATATAGAACATCAACGTGCAAAGGAGAAGGTAAATAAAAAACACAAAAGAACAAAAGAAATCATATAAAAAAAGTCAATTAAATATGAAGAAAAAATTCAGAAGAAGAAACAAAAGATAATTGAAACTGACGACATAAAACTGCTGTAGAATAAGAGGATCGGAAAAACAAAAGAACATCGACCATTTTCTGATGACACGAACAACAAAAAAAAATTGAAATAAAGAATAAAAAAACAAGGTGATTAAAAAAAATCAAAAAAAAAAAATTGACAATTCTGATGTGTATAAATCAAAGATTCAAGAAAACATAAGAACAATCTATATAAAGCGTCGATTAAAAACGAAATAGTTAATTCAACATGAAGAAACAAAAGATCGTAAAACAAAAGAAGTTCGGTAATTTTCCGATGCAAAGCTAAAGAAACAAAAATATTCACGGAAAGTAAAAAGCACAAATGGAAGGCGAACAATCAATTCGAAAAACCGAAAAAATCAAATAGAATACAAGAAAAAGCAAAGAAAAGAACGAATAAAACAAAAGATTTTGACAATTCCAACTATCTGTAAAAGATGGAAAACCAAAAAAAGATCGACGATTTTCAGAAGCGCAAATGAAATGTAAGAAATGTAATCAAAAGAGAAAAAAAGTAATAACAAAGGAATTCTCAGATATAGAACATCAACATGCAAAGGAGAAGGTAAATAAAAAAAACAAAAGATCAAAAGAAATGATATAAAAAAAGTCAATTAAATATGAAGAAAAAATTCAGAAGAAGAAACAAAAGATAATTGAAGCTGACAACATAAAACTGCTATAGAATAAGAGGACCGAAAAAACAAAAGAACGTCGACCATTTTCTGATGACACGAACAACAAAAAGAAAATTGAACTAAAGCACAAAAAAAAGTGAATAAAAAACAAAAGAAAATGGACAATTCTGATGTGTATAAATCAAAGATTCAGGAAAACGAAAGAACAAACTATACAAAGCGTCGATTAAAAACGAAATAGTTAATTCGACATAAAAAAAACAAAAATAATCACTGAAAGCAAAAAGCACAAATGAAAGGCGAACAATTAATTCGAGAGACTGAAAAAAAAAACAAAAAATAGAGAACAAGAAAATGCAAAGAAAAAGAATGAATGAAACAATCGAATTTGACAATTCCAACGATCTGTAGACGATGAAGAAACAAAAGACGATCGAAGATTTTCCGAAGTGCAAATGAAATAGGAGCAAAATACAATCCAAAGAGAAAAAAGTAATAACAAAAGAAAACTCAAATAAAAAATAACAAAATGCAAAGAAATGGGTAAATAAAAAAAAAACAAAAGATCAAATCAAGTTAAATCTTCAAAAAAGCATCAATTAAATACACGAAGAAAAAATTTACAAACAAAAGATAGATATCTGAAACCGACAACATAAAACTGCTATAGGATAAGGGGATCGAAAGTCAACCGTTTCCTGATGACACGTTAAAAAAAAACAAAGACGTAAGTAAAACGCAGCCAATTAATCGTAAAAAAAACAGAAAGAAAAATAATTCAAGTGCAAAAAAAAGGATGAAGAAACAAAGGAAGATTGATATTTTCGCGAACTGTTTAAAAATTAAAAAATTGATAAGAAAACGAACAAAGGAAATTTACAAGACGTTGATTAAATTAGGAAAATATAATGAAATGAAAATGAAATAAAAGAGAACTAAAACCGAGAACAAAACAAGAGAAGATCGACGATTTTTCGTCAAAGTGAGAAAAACTAAAAAAAAAAAAGAACAGAAAACAAACTGTACGAAACGCTAATGTTAAAACGAAAAGTTAATTCGACAAACAAAAAACAAATGATAACTTAATCGAAGAATAATGAAATATAAGAGATTGAACGAAGTTGTATGAAAAACGAAAGACAAAAGTATTTGAAAACCACGAGGCTACTAAAAGAGAAAAGTAAAGAAGCATCAATAATGCAAAAAGAAAAAAAAATACAAGAGAAAATTGATTAATTCCAGCGAACAGTTTCGAAATCAAAAGATTCACGAAAACAAAAGAAGAAAGCATAGAAAACGTCGATTAAATGTATAGAAAAAATTCACAAGAAGAAACCAAAGATAACTGAAGCCGGCAGCATAAAAGTGCTCTAGAATAAAGTGATCGAAAAACAAAAGACGATCGATCAGAACTCAAAAAAAGCAAAGACGAAAGATGGAAACACAATCAAGCAATTTGATGAAGCACAGAAACAAACAAAAAAATCAAAATAAAGACCAGTCAAATGCAAAGCAAAATTTGACAAGAGATTGATATTTTCGCGAATTGTTTAAAAAATAAAAAAAAAACACAAGAAACGAGCGAAGGAATTATGAAATACGTTAATTAAAGTAGGAAAGAATAATTCATGCAAAAGAGAACTAAAACCGGCAACATGTAAATACTGAAGAATAAGATGATTGAAAAACAAAAACTCAACGATTTTTTCAACGAAAAGAGAAAAGCAAAACATAAAACAACGTGAAGCAAACTGTACGAAACGCTAGCGTTAATAAGAGAAGCATATTCGACAAGAAAAACAAAAGATAACTCAACCGAAGAATAATGGAACGTAAGAAATTGAACGAAGTTGAACGTAAAACAAAAGACAAACGTACAAAAAGAACAAGAGAAGATTGATTACTTCCAGCAAACACTTTGGAAGTCAAGTCAAGATTCAAGAAACCAAAGGAAGAAAGCCTGGAAAATGTCTTTTAAATAAATGTGAAAAAAAATCACAAGAAGAAACAAAAGGCAAATGAAACCGATGCTCTAGAATGTGCTGGTCGAAAAACAAAAGAAGATCGATCAGAATTCAGTGAAAGCAAAGGCGAAGGACGAAAACACAATCAATTAATTTGATAAAAAGAAAAACAGAACAAAAACAAAAAGAATCAAATCAAGATCATTCAAGTCTTTATTTGAATTTTTTTGTTACTGTTTTTTTTTTTATATTAAATTAATTGATTGGGTTTTCATCCTGCCTGTGCTTTCTCCGAGTTCTGATCGATCTTCTTTTGTTTTTCGACCTCCTTATTCTAGAACATTTTTATGTCGTCGGTTTTAGTTACTTTTTGTTTTTCTCGTGAATTTTTGGGAAGCAAAAGATGGAAGGGTGGTTGATACCTTCGCGAACTGTTCAAAAATAAAGAAAAAAACTGAGAAAAAACAAACGAGGGCGATAATTAATATAGAAAGGAATAATTCGACCAAACAAAACAAAAGAGGACTGAAACGGACAACATGTAAATGAGAAGAAGAGTAAGACTGTCGAAAAACAAAAGAAAATCCACGATTTTTCGACAAAGAGAGGAAACAAACTGTACGAAGCCCTAATCTTAATATGAAAAGTTAATTCGGTAAAAAAAACAAAAGAAAATAACAAAGAATAATGGAACTAATAACCACAAAAAGAAAAACAAATGACATACTCTCTTTCTTCTGGAGCAAAGCTCTTAAAAATTAAAGAGTAGTAGAAAGCAAGAGAAAACAGTAAAATGAAAAATTAAAAAATTCTAAGAAAAAGAAGCAACAAAAAGGAAAATGAAATTTACAACAAAATACTCATAAGTTGAACGAAAAATGAAGGATGAATATCGGAGTATTTGAAAACTGGAATGAATAATTAAGTGTAAAAAGTAATTTTGATAAAAAAAAAACAAAAGAAGATTGATCAGAATTCAGTGAAAGCAAAGGCGAAGGACGAAAACACAATCGATTAATTTGATAAAAAGAAAAACAGAACAAAAACAAAAAGAATCAAATCAAGATCAGTCAAGTCTTTATTTGAATTTTTTTGTTACTGTTTTTTTTTATATCAAATTAATTGATTGGGTTTTCATCCTGCCTGTGCTTTCTCTGAGTTCTGATCGATCTTCTTTTGTTTTTCGACCTGCTTATTCTAGAACATTTTTATGTTGTCTGTTTCAGTTATCTTTTGTTTTTCTTGTGAATTTTTGCGAAGTAAAAGATGAACTCTGCGAACTGTTCAAAAATAAAGAAAAAACTGAGAGAAAACAAAGGAAGAAATTATAAAAGGCAATAATTAAAATAGAAAAAACAAAATAAAAGAAAACTGAAACCGGCATGTAAATGAAAAGAAGAATAAGATTATCTAGAAACAAAAGAAAATCAACGATTTTTCGACAAAGACAGAAAACAAAAAAACAACGGGAAGCAAACTGAACGAATCCCTAATGTTAATACGAAACGTTAATTTGATAACAAAAACAAAAGAAAACAACAAAGAATAATGGAACGTAAGAAATAATAGCCCTTTCTTCTGGCGCAAAGCTCTTGAAAATGAAAGACTAGTAGAAAGCAAGAGAAAACAGTAAAATGAGTTTTTTTTTTAATTTAAAAAAAAAGAAACGACAAAAGGGAAATGAAATACAACAATAAAATAATAATAACTTGAACGAAAAACAAAAAATGAATATCGGAGGATTTGTAAACTGAAATGAGTAATTAAGCCTAAAAAGTAAAAGCTTAATGATTTTGATAAAAAACAAAAGCAGCAATAATCCAAAAAAAAAAAAAATAGAAAACTGAACGAAACACAAAATAGTTGATCCTTTGAATGTTTAACGTTCCACCTGAATATCGTCGCTGTTCTTTTGTTTTTAGGTCATTTTTGTTTCTTTTGAAGAAAGTACCTATGTGTATCGAACTCCGACAACAAAGAATTGCAACAAAAAATTAAAATTTTATTTAATTAATTACTATCACTTCCTTTGACGAAATTAATATTATTAATAATTAAACACAAGGCTACATTTTTATGTTATTTTTCCCCCGAATTCCTTATTTTACACTTTTATTAAATACCTACACATTTCAGATTCTTGCGATTGTTTTTTCTTTTGTTATCAATATACACAGAGCGTTAAAAATAATGTCTCTGCTTGCCCCGTCTACTTATCATAGTGGTCAGAAGACATTAGGCCACAATTTAACATTGGTAGGCGAGACATTACTTTTGATTGTCAGCGTACATATACAAAATTATGACCAACAAGAAACTATGTTAACTCATTTTACCTTTCCGACAAAATCAATATAAAAAGCTCAAAACGGTGTCACTTTTTATAATATGAAACTAACGAAGGCAAGATATTCATATTCCAGGGGTACCTTTAGCTTAGGTTTTTGGTACTCTCACGGTACTAATACCCTCGTTGAATGTACGAATGAGTGACTTTAGCATAGCTAAGAAGAAAAGACTCTGATTTTGCTAGCCCTTAATTTTGCACATCCGCTTTAGCGGGATTTGCTTCATTTAACAGAGCGTAGCTACAGGAAACTTTGTGCAACCAACGTTATTATTATTATCATCAGCATCGTCCTTATTATTATTCAAATAAAGTACGTGCGTATTGATAATGAGAATCCGCCATCTTCTCAAGGAGTGGTGCACGTCATAAACCGGATGTCGTCAAGTCGGTTCCGGTCCGCGCTCGCCTCAATGGTCCATTACGCGTATTATATCGAGCAGGTTAGCGAAGGGTGTGCAAATTGTGTACGCACTCAGCCCCCTCTAAAAGCTAAGAAATGCCCCATTATTATTGTAATTCTTATTCAGGGCTTTGATTTCGCTCGGCAATTATTATTTTAAATGTGTACCAGTTCGCATTGTTCGACTTACTAGTTAGAAGTGAATTTTGATATTTTATTGCGGCCATCAGAGGAGAAAAAAATTAGGGGGGTACACCTGTGTGCGTTTCTTGCGAACACTTGAAACTAGCACTGGTTTATAGGTCCATAAATTTGCGTAATAGAAATTTAAAAATTTAAGAGCGTAATCGCCATTCAGGGTCGAGGTAAAGGGTACATAAAAATTATGGGACATGTAAAGGACCCCCGTCGACTTAAGCAAAATTATTTATTTAATTGTTAAAATATACTTCAATATTAGTTTATGCTTGTGCTCATTACTTTTGTATGTGATTGTACATGAAATGTACTTTTCTTCGAATTTTTTAAATAAAAGCAAACATTCAAGAAATATTAATAAACTCTGAGTTGCCAGTAAAAACATAAAGCATAAATTTATGTGACAATTTCGATTTAATGCCTTATTTGTACAACGCGTGCGATTTGAATAAACAAATAAATAAATAATTTATCCCGCCCGACACTTTCATTAGCAACGATATGAATAAATTACGCGGTGTAAAACAATGTCGGTGCATTTGTTGTAATAATAACAACAATTTTATTGAATCTATCGTTCAATTAAAATAATCGATTTATTGCCTTTTTCGACGTGGACAGATAATTAAATATCTTAATCAACTCCAATAAAATGGAACGTTTTATATTAAAAAGATTGGTGCGATGTTTGAAGACTTGTTCGGCGATTAGTTTGTCAAAGAGCAATCAAACTAGTTTCTCATTTCATCAAAACCTTCTTTTCATTATAATTTGCGAAAGACAAGCGAATACCGTTTATATCAACTCATCAAATACAATAACAATGAGAAATTCTCGTAAACTTGTTTGTCTCAACGAATTTTGCAATGTTATGAACAAGTTATCAAACATCTAATGACGTTAATGTACGATCCGGAAAATAGACAAAGTAATTATTATTGATGTTAATGTACTGTTCGCTTGTTTAGGTCCTTATAATCTGCATAAAGACGAACGTTGTTGCAATTGATCGAACGGTCCCCGTATCTCGGGTTCTAATGGAAATGTCTCATTGTCTTCTGGACCGTAACTTACATGTAAATGTCAAAACGCACGTACGGCCAGACGTATCCTGCATGTAATCTCATTGCTGACTTGAACAAAGATGACTTCATTTCTCTCCTTTTGCTTACGTCCTGCCGCCGCCGCCGCCAAGTAATTACCATTCAATGTCGATTTTCTTAGTTGCCTGTCTCCGACATAATTGCGATTGCTGCACTCTTTGTGGTGGAATAAATCGATCGATAAACGATGAACAATCATCGTTCGAAAATAATTCCTAAAGAAGCGTTTTAATTTGGTTAAAAGAAAAGGTTTACTCAAAATTATGATGAACGTTTTCATTTTGTAAAGAATTTTTCTATATTTGTAATTCTGAAACGGTTATTTGGTTGTTGCACCGTGCGATCAAATACAAAAATGAAAATAATTTAGTGACAGTTTCACATTTGGCAGCATTGACACCAAAATGTTGACACAGAGTCAGAAAAAAAAATAGGTTATGTTAGAGCACAGCTTGATTATGACAGTCGATTTTAATACAACACGAAATTTAAAAATAATAAAGTAAGAATTCCTAGTCATGGATGCAACAATTATTGTCTCTGTCAGTTGTCATGTTTTGCTCAAAATCAATTACTTTAACGCTTCTACCATGTGATCAAATAAAAAAAAAATGAAGCTGCAGTTTCACGATTGGCAACATTGACACCAGAATGTTAACAGTGTCAGAAGAGAAAACTAGGTTATGTTAGAGTACCACTAGGTGCTGACAGTCAATTTTAATACAACACTGTGAATTCAGATTAATAAAAAATAAAACAATTAAAAGAAATAAAAGACACCTCAAATATTTTTTTATTAATTGAAAAGTCGACTGTTAAAATCAACTGTGTGAAGTAGGTTAGAAAAAACATTTCTAGTAAACTTCTTTTGTTAAACAATTAAATGAAAAGTTGTTTATCATTGTTTCTTTTATGTTGTTACGTTTCGCAACTTGTCTTTCAAACGTTAACAAAATAAAATGAATAGGTTTCATTTGTCAAGTAATCAAAGTTGACATTTTTGGTTTAATCGCTTTCACCTCGACTGCCAAATCTTTGCAATTGAAATTGAAATAATAAAAACTTCTTTTTATTTTGTTAATCAATTGTTACTCGTTTACTTATGAATACGACTTCAAAAACAGGCAATGGTATTCTATCGTCGTCTGTTCATTTGTTTCGACTATACATATACATATATTTTTTTACCTCAAGCACCTTGATTGTCAAACATTTCAGCAAGTTAACAAAAAACTAGAATTTTCTTCTCTTCCTACAGCATTGTCTCGACTGACAATTGTTTGTAACAATAAAACGATGTTCATAGTACTTGGAAAAGAAACAAAACTGAAAAAAGTCAATTGTTCGGCCTAGATAAAAAAATTCTAACAGACTTCTTTTGTTAAATAATTAACTTGAGAGCCGTTTATAATGGCTTGCTTTATTGTTTCTATGTCGGACATCTTGACTGCTCAAACGATGTTTAAAAAATCAAGTAGGTTTAATTTGTCAAAAAATTGAAGTTGATATTTGATTTTATTTCTTTTTTAATCGCCTGCACCTCGATCGTCAATTGTTTACAGCAAATTAAAAAAGTAAAAAAGTAGATTTCTTTTGTTAATTCGTTGTCATTAGTTTATATAAATTCAAAAGAAAAGGCGGTAGTAGGCATTTATCTTGACCATGTTTTTTTTTGCTTCAAACGCCTTGATTGTCAAATGTTTGCAGCATATTTAAAAAAGATTTATGTTGTTAATTAATTGTCACTTGTCCGTGCGACTCAAAAAGGACGATAGTAGATTTCATTTGTTTTGACTGTTTTTTTTTCTGCTTCAAGCACTTCGAATGTCAAACGTTTGCAATTTCCTTTGTTAATTAATTGTAATTTGTTAGTGGGACTTCAAGAAAAAAGAAGATAGAATAGAGTTCATTTGTTTTGTCTACCTTTTTTCTTTGCTTCAGGTAGTTGACTGTCAACTGTTTGCAGCATATTTATTCATTTGTTTGTATTATTTCACAAAAAAAAGGCGATAGTAGGCTTTGTCTGTTTTAACTGTCTTTTTTCTGCTTCAAGCACCTTGACTGTCAAATGTTTGCAAGATGTAGAGAAAGAAAAATGTAAAAAGAGCAGATTTATTTTGTTAATTGGCATTTGTTTGCAAGACTCCAAATATATGATGATAGTAGACATCATGACTGTTTTCAATTGTATCAAGTACCTTGACTGTCAAACAAACAAATGACAGTTAACGAACAAAGGAGTACTGCTTTTTTAATGTGCTGCAAACAATTGACTGTCAAAGTGCTTAAGTCCTATAAACAAATGATAATTAATTAACAAAGGAAATCTGCTTTTTTTTAACTTGCTTCAAACATTGGACAGTCAAGGTATTTGAAACAATAGAAAACAATCAAATAGAAAACAGTCAAAACAAATGAAGTCTACTCTCGTCTCTTTTTTTGGAATCGCACAAACAAATGACAATTATCAAAACAAATCTGCTTTTCTAATTTCTTTTTTTAATATGCTGCAAACATTTGACAGGCAAGGGTGCTCGAAAAAAAAAACAAAACAGTTAAAACAAATGAAATCTACTATTACCTTTTTTTAGAAGTCCTTCAAACAAATGACGATTAATCAATCCGCTAGCCTCTCTTTTTTAAGTCCTAGAAACAAATGACAGGTAACGAGCAAAGGAGTACTGCTTTTTAATATGCTGCGAACAATTGACAGTCAAAAAAAAAACAGGCAAAAAAACAATTAAAACAAATGAAGTCCACTATATTCTTTTCTTTGAATCGTACAATCAAATGACAATTAACAAAATAAATCTGCTTAAAAAAGAGAGGCACTTTGATTGTCAATTGTTTGCAGCATATTAATAAGGAGTACTACTTTGTTCATTAACCGTCATTTGTTTGTAGGACTTAAAAAAGAGAGGGCTAGCGGATTTCATTCCTTTGACTTTTTTTTTTCTTCAAGTTCTTCAAATGTCAAATGTTTGCAGCATATTAAAAGAAGCAGATTTTTTTTGTTAATTAATTAATCGTCATTTGTTTGGAGGACTTCTAAAAAAAAAGGCCACAGTAGATTTCATTTGTTTTAACTGCTGTCTTTTTGTTTCGAGCAAACTTGGCTGTCAAATATTTGCAGCATACTAAGAAAAAAAATAGAAAAGCATATTTATTTTGTTAATTTTCATTTGTTTAGACGATTCCAAACAAAGACAATAGTAGACTTCATTTGTATTGAGTATTTTCTTTTGCTTCAAGCACCTTGATTGTCAAATATTTTCAGCATTTGTTTTAACTGTTTTTTTTTGCCTCAAGCACTTTGATTGTCAATTGTTTGTACATATTAAAAAGAGGACTACTACTTTGTTGATTAACTGTCATTTGTTTGTAGGACTTAAAAAAGAGAGGCTAGATTTCATTGCTCTTAATTTTTTTCCTTCAAGCACTTCGAATGTCAGCATATTAGAAGAAGCAGATTTTCTTTGTTAATTAATTAATCGTCATTTGTTTGTAGGACTTCTAAAAAAAAAAGGTGATAGTAGATTTCATTTGTTTTAACTGTTTTCTTTTTTTTTTCGAGCACTCTTCGCTGTCAAATATTTGCAGCATATTAAAAAAAAAAAAAACTAGAAAAGCAGATTTGTTTTGTTAATTGTCATTTGTTTGTGCGATTCTAAAAAAAAACCAATGGTAGACTTTATTTGTTTTGACTGTTTTCTTTTTTGTTTCAAGCACCTTGACTGTCAAATGTTTCGAGCAAATTAAAAAAGCAGATTTCCTTTGTTAATTAATTACTATTTGTTTGTAGGACTTTAAAAAAAGACGATAGCAGATTTCATTTGTTTTGACTGTTTTTTTTTTCAAGCACCTTGACTGTCAAATGGTTGCATTGTATTAGAAAAAAAAATTAGAAAAGCAGACTTATTTTTTTAATTGTTATTTGTTTGTACGATTCCAAGAAAAAGGCGACAGTAGACTTCATTTGTTTTGACTGTTTTCTTTTGTTTCAAGAACCTTGACCGTCAAATGTTTGCAGCATATTAGAAAAAGCAGATCCTCTTTGTTAACTAGTTGTCAATTGTTAGCAGGACTTCAATAGAAAAAAGACAATAGTGGACTTTATTTGTTTTGACTTGTTCTTTTTTTGTTTTGCTTTAAGCACCTTGTCGACTGTCGAATGTTTGCAGCATATTAAAAAAAAAGGGAAAAAATAGATTTATTTTGTGAGTTGTCATTTGTTTATACGATTCCAAGAAAAAAGACGATAGTAAACTTTTGACTGTTTTTTTTTTGCTTCAAGCACTTTGACTTTCAAATGTTTGCAACATATTAAAAAGAACAGATTCCTTTGTTAATTAACAATTGCCATTTGCTTATACGACTTCAAAAAATGGACGATAGCAACCCTCATTTGTTCTGACTGCGTTTATTTCTTTTTTTACTTCAAGTACCTTGAGAGTCAAATTAAAGATCAGATTTCATTTGTGAATTAATGCTCAAATCTCGACTGTCAATTGTTTGCAGCAGACCAAAACAAGAAAAGAAGTTCAATGTTTTATCTTCACCAAATCGGTGGTTTGCTTTTTTTATTCCTAGTTTCCCTTTTCAAGGTCCAGTATTTTAGAGAGTTCGATTTGCATTTGTTCTTGCTTCCTTATACTGATCTTTTTTTTTTTTTTGTTATTTTACAAAGTTCGACTGTCTATTATTCTCCATTCCTAGGTTTCCTTTTACTGAATCTTCAGTAGTTTAGAAAATTCGACTTTCATTTGTTTTCGATTTTGGTTTTCTTATTGTGAAGATTTTGAAAATCTTGAAACATGTCTTTTGTTATCTTTAGAGAATTCGATTGTCATTTGTTTTCTATTCTCGCTTCCTTATTCTGAATATTTTTTTTTTAATTTGAAGCAAGTGTTCATTCATTTGTTATTTTACAGAGTTCGATTGTCAATTGTTTTCCATTTCTATTTTGTTTTTTCTGAAGATTTTTTTCTTTATTTTCAAACAAGTCAAATTTTTAAAGGTCAGTATTTTAGAAAGGTCGACTTTCATTTGTTTTCGATTTTAGTTTTCTCATTTTGAAGATTTTGAAAACTTTGAAACGTGTCAAATGTTTAGAGTTCAATTGTCTTTTGTTATCATTTGTTTTCTGTTTTCGTTTCCTTATTGTGAAGATTTTTTAAAATTTGGAGCAAGTCATTTGTAATTTGAGTGAGTTCGATTTTCATTTGTTTTCCATTCCTAGTTTCCAAGTCAAATTTTCAAAGTTCAGTGTTTTGGAAAGTTCGATTTTGATTTCTTTTCGATTTTAGTTTCTTGATGCTGAAAATTTTTCAAAATTTGAAACGTGTCAAATGTTCAAAGGTCAATTGTCTTTTGTTATTTTTTAGAGAATTCTAGTGTCGTCGTTTGTTTTCTGTTCTTGTTTCCTTATTCTGAAGATTTTTTATAATTTGAAGCAAGTCAAATTCATTTGTTATTTCCCAGAATTCGATTGTCATTTGTTTTATCTTCATCAAATCCGTGGTTTTTCTTAAAAATATTTCAACCTACCAAATTCTAGTGATATTTCTTTCGTTCGACGTCGTTTTTTCTTTGTTTCAAAACAAGCGTTTTCCGTTTTACCTTTTGTTTACAGTCGATTGCCTTTAATTTTTTTGTTTTGTTTATCGTCTGCAACTGCGGCTCTTGAAAACCTGCATGATAATATTAGTACTAATATTAATAGTAGTATTTTAATGGACGATTACATTGTGTTGGATTTAATAAATAGTGAGTCCTTTGACTCTCCAATTCGTAACAATATTTTGTATACCATATTCAATGAAACACGGAGGGCAACTCTTTGATTTATTTGATGTGTTGTTTGACGAGATACTTGGTTGTATTAATGACCTGATTTTATTTGTTATAAAATCGTAGTCCTTCGCCTCGTCACTTGTGCAGGCCATATGCAAATAAGTACCAATGTGTGCATTATTAATCTCTCGCACACACCTCGCAGTTTTTCCACTGTTTACTCAACGCGCGAAAAAAAAAACGATATCGCCACCCCTGAATAACTTCTATTGTGATTCTGTAAATACGAGTCGGTTTGCATATCGATACGTTTCACTTGTGCGTACACTCGCTCGCATAATGCGCTTACTGTTACTTAAAGGCCGACCTTTTTACGCGCTTCCTTTCGCTTATCTCCCGTCAATAATACAACTATAAAGGGTTCTGTGTGTCACACGCCCTACTATACCCAGTCGTTGCAAGTCGTCATCAAATATGGGTTAGCTTGAAATGTTTGTTTTCGATAGGTGCCCACCTAAATAGGTATTTTTTGTATCAGGTTTTAAATGCCTTTGCTTATTTATCAGTGAACAAGGGCGGTTATTGAGGAGAGTATTTAGAAATTGTCTTTGCGTTTTGATTAAGAGATAGGTAAACAATGGGCTTAAAATGGATTGCCTTTACGGTCATTTTCGGATTTGGGTCTAAATACTTTTTGCCTGTTTATATAAGGTGATTCAAAGCGATTAGCCTAATCTAGTTTTAAGGTTAATTATTATGAGAAGATTCTGGTGTTTTGATAACTCCCGAAAATGATTCATGGAATTACAGCTTTGCATTTTATTCTATACGCAAACAAAACGTAAAGTAGTACGAACAATAAATTACTGAGGAACGTCATTTTATTCTTCGTTTGTTTAAAAGTCTGCGTCAATAGAGAGATAAGATTGTAAATGCGGTTAAGTTATTCTTGCTTATTGATTAACAGAGGTCTTTATGAGTTAAGTTATTCTTGGTTATTGATTAACTAAGGTCTTTATGAGTTAAAAGCGTTTTGGACCACCTAGATTTACACAAGATTTGGAACAAGAAATTTGGAAATATAGAACATGTTATATATTTTTTTTTCAGACAACTTGTAATTCAATTTAATTTTTGCTACAACTTACTATGTGACGCAGCACAATTTAAATCGTTCAAGAAAAGCAACAAAAAGTAGAGCAACCTGTACGTGCATACTATATGTTTCATTTTAAGTTGAAAACGTACACGCATATCTCGCGGTCTTTTGGGGATTATTTTATTAATAATATTTCTCATCCTTCTTTCAAAGCTTTTAATTCCCCAATTGTTCACTTTTGGAAAGCAACCCTGTTGTCGTTTATCGTTTATTTTCGCAATAATCTGTTATTGTTTTTTTTTTCTTCATTGATCAACCGTACTTTTTAACCAATAGTTTGAATCGCGATATCCTGCGATCACTTTTTGACACAACAAAGGAAATGACAAATGGCAGCTAGTTTGCTACTTAATAAGTCCTCCCATACAAGGCGGCCAATCGTCCTGTCAAAGCACATTGAAAATTAAAAAAAATAATGTTGCACGACGGTTTTGACTGCAGAATTTTTTTAAAATCTTTCAATATGCTTTGAGAGCACGATTGGCCGCCTTGTATGGGAGGATTCATTAAGTATCAAACTAGCTGCAATTTGTCATTTTAATTGTTGTTAATTGTTGGCCAATCGTCTTTTGTTTGTTTTTTTTTTATTTAACCAATTTATCGTATTTCAATTTGTTTCGATTTATTTGTTTTTTTTAATTCGCCAATTTATCATACTTATTTCGATTTATTTATTTATTTTTGTTTGGAAGTTGCTTTAATCTGGCGCCTCCATGTTTTGCTTTCTTAGAGAATCGTCTTTTGTTTTTTTTTTTTAATTAGGCCTACTTATCTTTCCAGTTTCTTGCGTTTTTCTTTTAGTTTTGAAATCGGTTTAATCAGATGCTCTCTTTAATTTGTTTCATTTCCTACTTATGATTTGATTTCTTTTGTTTTCTTTTTATTATGCCAATTTATCTTATTCCAATTGTTGCAATTTTTTTTACTTTTGATATCGTTTTAATCTAGTGCTTTCTTTTGTTTCCATTATTCGTCGTTGTCTTTCTTAACAGATGGTCTTTTGTTTTGTTTTTTTTATTTCACCAATCTACCTTATTCCAATTGGTTTTGATTTTTATTTTTTTAAGCTTTGAAATTGTTTTAATTTGGCACTCAGTAATTTTGTTCGCGTGTTCACTTTTGTTCGTTTGTTTCCCCACTATCTTTTGTTTCCACTATTCGTCGTTGTTTTTGATGGCCGATCGTCTCTTTTTTTATTTCATCAATTTATTGTATTCCAATTAGTTTAGATTTATTAATTTTTTTGAAGTTACTTTAATTTTTATTAAATTTTATCTTTTGTTTTCATTATTGTTGTTGTCTTTCTTAGCCGATCGTCTTTTGTCTTTTATTTAACTTCGCCAATCTATCTTATTTCGATTTCTTTTTTTTTTTTGAAGTTTTGAAGTAGTTTTAATTTGACACTCAGATTAGTAGAAAATTCGTCATCGTTGTTGTTGGCCGATACTCTTTTGTTTTTTTTTATTTCGCCAATTTATCATACTTATTCCAGTTTGTTCCAATTTATTTATTGGCGCCTCCATCCTTTGCTTTCTTCAATTTCTTTTGTTTGCATTATTTGTCATTAATTTTCTTAGAGGATCGTCTTTTGTTATTGTTTTTTTTTTTTTTCTAATCATGCATTTTTCTTTCAGTTTTGAAATCGGGTCTAATATGTTCCTTAAATTTCTTCTTCATTTGTTCGTTTCTCATATATCTTTTGTTTCCATTATTCGTCGTTGTCTCTCTTAGCAGATCGTCTTTTGTTTTTTGTTTTTTTTTTAATTTCTCCAATCTTATTCCAATTTGTTTTAATTTTCTTTAAATTTTGAAATCGTTTTAATCTGGCACCTAGTAATTTGTTCACTTCCTGTTTCTCGTTTGTTTCCCGACTATCATTTGTTAACTATTCATCTTTATTTTTGTTAGCCGATCGTCTTTTGTTTTTTATTTAGGCAATTTATCGTTTTCCAATTTGTTACGATTTATTTATTATTATTATTTTATTTTGAAGGCGCATTAATCTGGCACCTCCGTCTTTGCTTTCTTTAATTTCTTTTTGTTTGTTCATTTCCTACTTATGAATTGATTTCTTTCGTTTCCATTATGTCATTACTTTGGAAATCGTTTTAATCTGGTGCTTTCCTTAATTTTTTTATTCATTTCATCGTTTCTCGTTTATCTTTCGTTTCCATTATTCGTCATTGCCTTTCTTAGCCAGCCGATCGTCTTTTTTTGTTTTTATTTTTAATTTCGCCAATCTTGTTTCAATTTGTTTTGATTTTCTTTTTTTTGAAAATTTTTAAGTCGTTTTAATCTGGCACTTAGTAATTTATCCGTTTTGTATTTGTTATTTGTTTCTCGACTATCTTTTGTTTCCATTATCCGTCGTTGTTTTTCTTAGCGCATCGTTTCTTGTTTTAATTTTGCTAATTTGTAATTTTTTTTTTTAATTTTGTAGTCGTTTTAATGTGGCACTTCCATTTAATGCTTTCTTTAATTCTCTATCATTTGTTTCCTGTTTACACATCATTCATTTGTTCTCCATAGATGATGATCGTGTTTAGACTATCATTTGTTTCCTGTTTGCACATCATTCTCTTATTCTCCATAGATGTTGAGCGTCTTTTGACTATCATTTGTTTCCTGTTTACACATCATTCATTTGTTCTCCTTAGATGGCGATCGCCTTTTGACTATCATTTGTTTCCTGTTTACACATCATTCATTTATTCGCTTTAGATGATGATCGTCTTTTGACTATTATTTGTTTCCTGTTTACACATCATTCATTTATTCTCTTTAGATGATGATAGTCTTTTGATTATCATTTGTTTCCTGTTTACACATCATTCATTTGTTCTCCTCAGATGATCGTCTTTTGACTTGATTTCACATGTTCTATTTTATATCGTTTTTTTTTTGTTGAAGAAGGCAGGGAAAAATAATTTGGCATGTCGCTTTTTAATTTTCGATTTTATTAACGTCAATTTTATCAAATGTCCTCCGTTAATTTGCATTGGCCGATCGTCTTTTATTTTCTTAGGCGTTATGATTTGTTTCTCTATTTGATTGTCTTTTTTTTCTTGATTTCGTAAGCGATTCTTTCTCACTTGTTTTATAAATAAATTATATTCCCTATCACTGTTTTTAATCTTTTTTTTTTTTGTAACATTTTTTTCCTATTTTCTACATCGATCAATAACCGTTTCTTTTGTCCTCTTTAAAACGTGCTAAAATCTGTGCGCTCTTCTCCTAAAATAGAATGTACCTATTTAGAAACTGCGTCTTACGCATAGAATACGAAATGAGGGCATTCGTGAGACGACAACAACAACACGCAAACAACAAACAAAGTTCAAAGTTTCCGGTAAATAAGGTAGAGCGAGGCATTAATATCGCGTTACGTATGCATGCAGGGCCACCAACCGCTCTCAACAATAAACAAGGCGACATCAACAAAATATTCGCTCGGCTTTCTGCGCATTGTTTGGCTGACTATTAAGTTACCATTAGCGTTATTAGATTCATTACCCTCGTTTATCACTGACTAAGTCTTAGTCATTGATTGTTGTGCACGGCGGCGAACAAATTGTCCGAACAAAGCTCGCCAGGAACGAGGTCGGCGCGGTGTCTGCGAAATTTGTTGTTAATTTCGAAGTAAATGAGAAAGAGATTTATTTAATCACATAATCACTCATCGATGCGATGAGTCATGTTGGTTGTTGCTCAAGAAAGCGATTAGCCTCACGCCAACAGTGGCAAATAAGTAAATATTTGATTTCTATGTAAATAATGAGAAGAGGAATGAGGTAAAAGAAGAAGAAGAACACTTTTCTGTTTAGGTTCTTTTGTTATAAGGGCGCGGTAAAAGATGACACAAACGACAGTCGATTTACAGACAAAATCGCTCAAAACAATCGAAAATTCAAATGTAAAATAATAAAAAAAGCAGGAAGGAGATGTTCTGAAAATGAATAAAGTGTGGCATCGATCTTGTGTAAACCGGACATTTTTTTTTAAACAAAAACAACCGATTTAAATCAAGTCGGTCAAAACAATCGATTCAAAATCAGTCGAACGAAAAAAAAAATAGCGTGTATTAAACCAAGAAAGCAAATTAAGATGCGATTTGACTTTGTTCTGATCTTGTAAGGGCAAAACGAAAAACAAAACAAACAACAACCGACAAAGTTGTAACTGCAGCGATTTGTGATAGATTTCAAACGAAATTTGACGATAAATTCAAACAAAAGTAAACAGAATTTTCGAAGAAAAACAAATAAGATTTTAGTAACAAAAAAACTAATAAAACCGAAAGATAATAAAAAAAATAAGAACGGTATTAATCCAATCCAACCTGTATGTTTGTAGAACAAACATGTTACGAAGCAATAAATTGTTTTCACATTAAACGAAACAGAATTAAAACTGAAAAACAAATGAATAAATTATTTAAAAAAATATTAATTAACAGCCGCTGTGGAAACATTAAAAAAGGAGTTAGGAACAAAAATTAAACATTTTCAAATGATATTTGAAAAACAAAATTTAAAAAACAGAAAAAAATTGTTGTTGCGACGTAAAAAATTGTTTTCACATTATCCAAGGTAGACAAAACAAATGACGATCGTGTTTTTTAAGTTCTAAACGCAAAAACAGAAATGCTTTTAATATTAAAAAAAAAAAGAAGTTGGAAACAATAAACAAAAATTAAATATTTTCAAATGAAATTTGAAAAAAAAAGTTTTTACGTTAAGAATTTAAAATAGAAAAACAAATGATTGTCATTTGTTTTTTATTCCTAGTTTCCCTTTCCTTTAACTTTCAAAGAAATCAAATTTTCAAAGTTCAGTATTTTAGAAGGTTCGATTTTCATTTGTTCTCGCTTCCTTATACTGAAAATTTTTCTTTACTTTGAAACAAGTCAAAATTTCAAAGTACAACAGTCATTTGTTATTTTACAAAGTTCGATTGTCTATTGTTCTCCATTCCTAGTTTCCTTTTACTGAATCTCCAGTAGTTTAGAGAGTTCGACTTTCATTTGTTTTCGATTTTGGTTGTGAAGATTTTGAAAATCTTGAAACATGTGAAATGTTCAACGGTCAATTGTCTTTTGGTATTTTGAAAGAATTCGATTGTCATTTGTTTTCTGTTTTCGTTTCCATATTCTGAAGATTCTTTTTTAAATTTGAAGCAATTCAAATTTTCAAAGTGCAGTAGTCATTTGTTATTTTACAGAGTTCGATTGTCAATTTTTTTTCTTTATTGGTTTCCTTTTTCTGAAGATTTTTTTCTTAATTTTCAAACAAGTCAAACTTCAAAAGTTCAGTGTTTTAGTAAGTTCTACTTTCATTTATTTTCGATTTTAGTTTCCTTATTCTGAAGATTTTTTAAAATTTGAAGCAAGTCAAATTTTCAAAATGCAGTAGCCATTTTACAGAGTTCGATTGTCAATTGTTTTTCATTATTGGTTTCCTTTTTCTGAAGATCTTTTTTTTTTATTTTCAAACAAGTCAAACTTCCAAAGTTCAGTAGTTTAGAAAGTTTGACTTTCATTTGTTTTCGATTTTAGTTTCGTTATTCTGAAATTTTTGAAAATATTGATACATGCCAAATGTTCAAAGTTCAATTGTCTTATGTTATTTTTAGAGAATTCGATTGTCATTTGTTTTCTGTTTTCGTTTCCTTATCCTGTAGATTTTTTAAAATTTGAAGCAACCCAAATTTTCAAAGTGCAGTAGTCATTTGTTATTTTACAGAGTTCAATTATCAATTGTTTTCCATTTCTATTTATATTTTCCTTTTTCCTTTCCTTTTAAAAAAATTTCAGACACGTCAAATTTTCAAAGTTCAGTAGTTTCGACTTTCTTTTGTTTTCGAATTTAATTTCCTTATTCTGAAGATTTTGAAAATTTCGAAACGTGTCAAATGTTCAAAGTTCAGTTGACTTTTGTTAGTTGTAGAGAATTCGATTGTCATTTGTTTTATCTACTGAAGATATTTTTAAATTTGTAGCAGGTCAAATTTACAGTATGTGCAGTATTCATTTGTTATTTCACATAGTTCGATTGTCATTTCTTTTTCATTTCTGGTTTCCTTTTTCTGAAGATCTTTTTTTAATTTTCAAACGTCAAATTTTCAAAGATCAATATTTCTAGAAACTTGAATTTTATTCATTTTTTTTTAATTAACTATAAAATACTGTCCATGTTTCCATATTTTCCTAGAATTTTTCAAATATTTCTTGTAATACACTTTGATCTTTTATTTTTCGGAAAATCACTAAATTAAACGGTAAAGGACTCAAGTTCCCACCCTTGCCTGAATTTAAAAATTCAGATACCTTGACTGTATTTTTTTTTGTTTAAGTTTCTTCTAATCTTTGTGAATTGAATTTTTATTTAACACATTTTTTTGTAACAAATGACATAATTTCACGAAAAATAATTTCCAGACCATAATTTATTATTCGTTATGATTTCAGCGATAAAATTAAAAAAAAATCTCTTCTTCAACAGTCGTGGCTAATTCGATTTAAAAAACAAGTATAAACAAGTAAACAGCGGTATCACGAAAAAGAAAACGAAAAAACACCGAAACGATTAAACGCAATAAAAAAAAACTACTTATGAAATCAAGGGTGGCGTACTCCGTAATTCCACCAGGTGTGTCCTAACTTGCCGACCTGGTTTTTAAACAACCAGGTGCTCTACATACACAGAGTAACCCACTACCCTTACACCCTTTACTTGTTTTTTGTATAATTTAAAAATCTGTGTCGGGTTCGACCTTTTTACCGGTCAAGACAAAGAGGAAACATGGTCGAGGTCGGCGGTTTTAGATTTCTGTTTTATTTAATTTATTTTTTTTTACTTTTTCTCTTTGTTCCGTCCTACCTTTTATTGATTTCTCCTCGAGTAATTAATTCGATGTTATCGTCGGAAACAAATAAGATAAGGGGTGTAATTAAACGGGCGGTGAGGTTTTAAATTAATTTTTTTTATGATTTTCTGGAAGGTGCTCTGTTATTGTTTGTTTTAAATTAATTACATTAATTAACATAAATTTCAACTAAACAATGATTTTAATATTAAGCGAACCATTTTTTAATTTTAATTTAAAATGAAATTAAAAACGTTTAAGATTTTTTATTTTTTATAAAAAATCTTCAGAATAAGGAAAAGAGAACAAAAAAACAAATAAGAATCGAATTCTCTAAAAATAACAAAAGAGAATACTACTCTGAACTTTTGACATGTTTCAAATTTTTAAAAATTTTCAGAATAAAGAAACTAAAATCGAAAACAAATGAAAGTCGAACTTTCTAAACTATTGAACTTGGGAAGTTTGACTTGTTTGAAAATTTAAAAAAGATCTTCAGGAAAAGGAAACCAGCAATGAAAAACAACTGACAATCGAACTCTATAAAATAAAAAATGACTGCTTCGTTTTGAAAATTTGCTAGAAATTTTTAAAAATCTTCAATGGATAAAAGAAAGCGAGAACAGTAAACAAATGCCAATAGAATTCTTCTCTAAAAATAACAAAAGACAATTGACCTTTGAACATTTGGACATGTTTCAAAATTTTCAAAATCTTCGGAATAAGGAAACTAAAATCGAAAACAAATGAAAGTCGAACCCTCTAAAATACTGAAGATTCAGTAAATGGAAACTAGGAATGGAGAACAATAGACAATCGAACTAAATTAAAAATATATATGTATTCAAAATGAGGAAACTGTAATGGAAAACAAAAAACAATTGAAGTTTTTGTTTCATGTCAAAATTTAATTTAAAAAAATTTCTAGAATAATGAAACAAATGACAAATAACGTAACAAATGATAACTTAAAATAACAAATGACAACTTCAAAAAAAAACAAATAAACTTTAGAATAAAGAATTAAGGATGAAAAACAAATGATAATCGAACTTTGTAAAATAATAAATGAATGCACTATTTTTTTTTTTTTAATATTCAAAATGAACAAACTAGAATGGAAAACAAGAGACAATCGATGTCTGATTTATATCAAAATTTTAAAAAAATCTTCAAAACAGGGAAACGTGAACAGAAAAAAAATGACAATCTAGAATAATAAATGAGAGCTGAACTTGAAAATTTGGCTTCCGTCAAAAAAAGCAAACTTGACAATAAGGAATTAAGAATGAAAAACAAGTGACAGTCGCACGATGTAAACTAACAAAATAATAACTGAACTAAATTAAAAAAAATATATACATTCCAAATGAAGAAAATAGAATTTAAAACAAAAGACAATCGAAATCTCTGATTTATGTCAAAATTTACAAAAAAAAAAAACACCAGAATAAGGAAACGAAAACAGAAAAAAATGACAAACTAAAATAACAAATGACGACGGAACTTGAATATTTCACTTATTTAAAAAAAAAAAACAAACTTTAGAATAATGAATTAAGAATGACAAACAAATGACAATCGAACTATGTAAAATAATAAATGACAACTGAACTAAATTAAAAAAAAATATTCCAAATGAGGAAACTGTAATGGAAAACAAAAAACAATTGAAGTTTTTGTTTTTTGTCAAAATATAATTCAAAAAATCTCTAAAATAATGAAACAAATGACAATCTAAGGAAACAAATGACAATCTAACGAAACAAACGATAATCTAAAATAACAAAGCAATCTTTGGAATAAGGAATTATGAATGAAAAGCAAATGACAGTTCGTACTTGTAAAATAACTGATAACAGCTGACCTCAATTTAGAAAAAATATATATTCAAAATGAGGAAAATAGGATGGAGAACAAAAAACAATCGAAGTCTCTGATTTATGTCAACATTTTAAAAGAAATCTCTAGAATAAGGAAACAAAAACAGAAAAAAGTGTCAAGCAACTGAATTTGAAAATTTGAGTTGTTTAAAAAAAAACAAATGACAATCGAACTCTGTAAAATAAAGCATGACAACTGAACTAATTTTTTTTATATGTATATTCAAAATGAGAAAACTAGAGGCAAAACAAAAGACAATCGAAATATCTGATTTACATTAAAATATCTCTAGAATAAGGAAACGAAAACAGAAAAACAATGACAATCTAAAATAACAAATGATAACTGAACTTGAATATTTAACTTGTTTAAAAAAAAATCTAACTTTAGAACAAGGAATTAAGAATGAAAAACAAATGACAGTCGGATGATATAAAATAACAAAAGACGACGAAACTAATTTTTTTCTAAAGATTCAAAATGAGGAAACTAGAATTTTGTTTTAATTTTAAAAAATTAAAAAGGGGGTGACGTCGACACCCTGTACATAGCATAATTTTTGTTTTGCAAAAAGTCTAATGAAAATTTCACTTCAATTTTATTTTACGTTATTTTTTTTTTCTAATTTGGTACTTTATTAATAGCATTATGGAGAACTCATTTGTTTTTTTTTTATAAAGTAGCCCATTGTAGTACTCGAAAGTTTATTTTGTTAGGTTGGTGACAGCTACGTGTGTTGACACTTCAAATTACAAAAATAACCTCCGAATTGACATTTGTTTGACATTAGATATATTTGTTGGCATCTTAAATTATAAACGTAACCTCCAAAATGACATTTGTTTGACATTAGATATATTTGTTAGCATCTTAAATTATAAACATAACCTCCAAATTGACATTTGTTTGAAACTATTTTAAGCACCAAACAATGTTACCAACCGCCACGTAACAAAACATAATAGTTCTATATTTGAATTACAAGGTAACTCAGAGTTTTAAGTTATTTTTACATTTAAAAACAGAAATAGGATAAAATACACGTTTCACAAGACTAGTCGATTTAAATACTTGAATATATGACATATTACGTATTCAAATTAGTAAATTATACAAAAATTGTTTTGGAATTCTTATTAGTTTCGAGTGATCATTTTCAATTGAGAACCGGAACGCATTACACACGCCTGTAAAACGTAAGTAATCACAGGGGGCAGATGTTCAAACTTTAAAAGCATCTGTCAACAACACCGCCGCATATTTATTGAACAAATGAGGTGTCGATTACCGCCGTTGATGATTCACGTGCACACACTCAGATGCTAACAAGAAAAAATCGCTAATGACAAAGCGCGATTAAAAATGTTTTGAGCATCTTATAAATATTTTCGTTTCCTCTCTCCTCATTGTTACCCCGTGACACACATGCCCGATTAAAAAACTTTTCCAGCTAATCAATTTAACCGGCTTGTGTTTTACTGACCTACAACACAATAACAAGTTTATCGGCAGAAATGCGATGATGGCACAAATTGAAAGGAAACACAAATAAGGTGCGAGTGAGTGATAAACAAAATAACATACACGACTTTGTTGTTTGGCGATACAAGAAACTGATATCTTCGTAAGAAGAAATTAAATACGCTAACACAAAAACAAACGCCTGGTGATTCAGGAAACTAATAAATAATTACGTGTTACTACGGATCCAAATAATAACAATACATTATAAGAATCAGAAAAAGATATCAAAAATACAGGGTGTAATCGAATAAGTTTCGCTAAAATGAAACTTATTCGAGTACGCATTGTATTTGTGGAAGCTTTTTGGTGAAATAATGATTTGGAGGATATAAGAACGTACTAATCGCGAAGTGTAGAGGAAAATACTATGATTACGGATTTAATACACTCTCATAAGTTTTAGTTGCGTAATATTCGCGCGAATTCTAAATAATGAAAATGACATTTAAAAAAAAGGCCAGCGTGTAACATAATAATTATCAAACAGACATATTAACACGTTTCATGATCTGTGCTTCCGACTTTAATAACGTGAAGGTGGAATGCTTTTAGTGCACGTTATTTATGTCACTAAGGTGTAAACGATAAAACAAATATTTGCATAATCTACGATACTTTCATGGAATAACGAGCGACTTACAATCTCGTCCCCCCCCCCATCCCCGTTCGTGTTAGATATTATTAGTAATATTTTCGCACAAAAAATTGTTGCAATTATATTATACAATATTTTCCCATGACTTGCGAGTGTGATACACGAAACGACCTTAAAGGGTTTCCTTTTTAAGTCCAAGGTGAGGTCGCACCTGTTCGCAAGATTCGCGTCTCTAAAAGCCTATTTGCAGACGGACAGGTGCTGCAAAATGTACCTTACCTGCACGGACACGCACAAAACATGCGTAAGTGAACTCATATTGCCCCCCCAAAGGTATGTTTCAGCTGTCCCGTCGTTCTTGTTGGCCAAAGCAATTCACGTACTTCTCTCCTTAAAAATGATTTAATCATTTTTTTGGACTACCAGACCCTATTGTGTATGGGCAGCTCGGCAGATGAAATCCCACAGACTCTAAGATTCACAAAGTTCTAAATAATCTTACCTAATAAGTATCTAATTAAATTTTATTTATTTGAGCTTTCCATGTGTCCTCGTCTTCCCAATTAAAAAAAAGGGTTTAATATAATTGTAGTTCGTTGCGTATCTGTAATTCTAATCTCTGTACAATTGCAGCAACGTTCGACGATAAATCACAACTCTCTGGCTCTTAAAAGTGAAATATGGGTTAGAATTGATCAATAATAAAAACGCGAAACGTGTAATTACGAACGCAAGTTCAGCCACGGAAAGGTTAGTTACACGCATGCTTGCAATTGCACCACATACGCTCATACATATCACGATGGGGAAAAATGCGCGCGACAAGGTTAAGATATCTCAAAGCCGATTCCGGATCTGTAATTGCGGCTTTATCTTGACACTTTAATAAAGTGCGAAGATGTGTGTTCAATAAATCAATAAGCGACACTTGTCGTTGCGCCCGAGATAATAAATCGTGTAATTGAAACAGATTGATATCTAGAGTTTATTTACTGAGCAATTATCGACGAGTTGTCTGAAAACGACGCAAGGATTGTTTTTGATTGACGATCTAATTAGTTGCTAGATTATTTCCACAAATTTTATCTAAGAGTTGATTTTAAACTCTACTTTTTATTGATTTAAATTAGGTAAGCTAACCTTTCTTGTGTAATCCTTGGCTTTTTTTTTGTAAGTTTTAATTTACATTTATTTTCGCTCTATATATTTTTATGTCTCGTGTACTAAGTCTGGACAGATGAAAGAGAACGAAAAGCAGTAAATACAGTGTTTAATCGAATAAGTTTCTATACTTACTGCAACCACTATTAAAACACATGGGAAGAAGTGAAGTTATGACATACATATCATAGATTAAAGAGTATACATAGATGTTTATGTTAAAATACCATAGTTTCAAACGCATTTATAATTCACCCCAGGCCGATAGATGACACTATATTAGAAACTTAAAGTAATCTGTAATGCTTGCACGTTTTGTAATTTGCTATGGTTACTTTTTTATTCAAATTTTTATTTAAAGCGGCAGTCAGAAGTGAAACTGTCAATTCAGTTTTTCCTTGAATTTATTATTAATTGATGTGCGGATTTGTGTTCACTTACTCTATTTAATTTTTCTGTTCTCTTGATTACTAAGTTTCTGTTGATTTGTGAGTTGAAAGAGAAATTTCAGAGCTTATGATTTTATGTTTTTGAAAAACGTTTCAGCTTTTCTGTTGTGTACAGTGTTTTATTTGTCTGGATTACAAGGTAAGATTTCTTCTCTAAAAAATATATGGGCATTGTTACACAAAGCTACACGCAATTTTTGACAAGTGATTATAGGTATGATTTTACATAGTTTTTTAACAAATTTACTGGATCAATTCAACATAGGACTTGCAAATGTATTAAAGAAATAAATTTCCTAGCAGCACATTTCTTTTGCATATCATTATCAAGCTTGTAGCTTTGTGATATCATTTAAAACGAAAAATGTAAATAATTTTTTAGATGGGTGGTTCTGAATGTGCAGTGGTTACTTGTTGGGGGTCAAAACAAAGCAAGTATCGTTTTCCCAGTCCCAAGAAAAACATGTTTCTTTTTAAAAAATGGATTGAATTATGCGCTAATAATTACTCAATATGATCCCCGACAGAGTATATACTTTGGTCCAAATAGAGTTCTTAAAAATTACAGCATATCCCAGGTAAGCTTTAATTTTGTATGAGTTATTGTAAGTATGCACACTGATAAAAATGGTAGTAACATTACATCATTTTTACATTAAAATTCGATATTATTTTTAATGAATTTTTAATATTATAAAGAATTATATGTATGATTACTTAATAATAGTAAAATAACATGAACTTTGATGTAAAAATGATGTAATTTTACTACCACTTTTAGCAGTGCACTGTTGTCGCCCAAAACACCAATACAACAAATTTGTAATGTAATAGTATTTTCTTTAGTTTTCATTAATGTGTAGAAAGAGATATATGCTTCCTCATTTAAATAAATTAGAAAACAATTAATTTTCGAATGGTTACACAAAACCTGAATGATCCATTTGAAAATATAAAATTTCATGGGTTACATTTCATGAATTTTAAGCCTTGTACCGATTTTTTTTCGGCGGTAATCCTACATACAACATAAATTATGTTCAAATTTGTTTTACTTTAAAGTTTTCTTTATCTTGGCTTTGGTTTCGCCTAATATGGGATTTTCAAATTAACTTCTAATAATTATATAATAGATATATAAAATTATAAAATAGATATTTTAGATAATATTTTTAATTGATGTCAAAAGTTTATGTAAATTTTTATAAATTGAAATTATTATGTTAATAAGTTTTTTGACTACAGGGGTGTGAGATATTCAAATTTCTGAATTTGTAGTAACAACCAAAGAAGCTTTTTATTATTGATTTTACGCAATTGCATTCTGTATAAAAACATTCGTCTTTTCGAAAAATATTAGAAACCATATTCAAATTTAAGTAATGAAAAATAGAGTCTCTAAAAATTTCATGTTTTTGAATTTAATGTTGTAGAAAACAAAGCAACAACTTTTTCAAACAAAGAAACTTTTTATTGTTAATTTTATCCAAACTCTTTTTTTTATCATTACATTTATCATACATATTCATTTGATTCTGCAACATGAAATTAAGAAATTTGAATTTTTTAATCAGACTAGTTCAAAATTTAAATTCAAGCATTGCTTATGAAGTTTTTTAAGACTGATTGATTTTTTTGTAAAGAATAATTTTTAAAAATAGACATTAAAAAATAATTTCCACTCTTCAAATCAATACTTGGACACACTGCATATGATTATTGAAAAGTGAAGGAAACAAATTTCCAATAAATACTTTTTTTTAATATTTATTATTTTTTAGATCTCCAAAGAGTAGTTGTTGAAAAGATCAAACCGAGTTCGTCCACTTATTCAGCAATTAAGCCTACAAATGTCAAACATTTGGAAGCAAATGTATTTGTGTTTCATCTGAAATATGCGCAGCATCATCCAGTGATATACTCTGGTACCTCTTCCAATATTCTAGTTTCACCAAGTTGTTCTTCTAAAAGTAAGTAAAAATAAATCGTTATGTACATATTTTAATACATAGTTTCCCTTCGAAAAATCAAACAATTTAATTAAGAAAAATAATAATGAGATTAAATGATCTTCCAAAAAAGTTGGGCAAATACAGTTTAAATTTTAAAAATTTATTCATTTATTTTTACAGATCCATTACCGAGATCTAAATTATTCGCTTCAATTGGATGTACAACTAAGAAATGTTTGTCGCCAAGAAAACACGTTATGTATCGTCAAACTGTAAACCTCAGGAAAGAAGCTTATAATTATAAATTACGAAAATCAAAGATAACTTTTCAACAGAGGCTAAAGAAGGCTGAGAAATTGCTCGCTACAAATTCTTTTCAAAATTTACATAAAAGATTTTTCGAATGCCAAATGGAAAATAGAAACAAGAAACCAAAAGGACGAACATTTACAAATGCAGATAAAACTCTTGCATTGGCATTGTATAAACAGAGTGGTGCTGCCTGTCGATTCATATCCAACGTTTTTGTATTACCTTCTAAACAAATTTTCCAATAGGGTACCTATCAAACCAGGTTTTAATGAGGACAAGAAGTTAAAAATTAAAAAATAACCTGGAAATGGACATTTCAGAATTTTATTTTGAAGTTGATGAGCAAACAGTTATACCTTTATTTGACCCACCTCCTTTAATCAAAGGCATAAGAAACAATTTGTTAGAAAAGAATTTGATATATTATACTGACGGAATTAAAAAAACTGCAAAATGGTCTGATTTGGATATGGCGTATCAAATGGGAGGTTAAGATTGCTTCCAAGTTTGAGAGACGATCATATTAAACCATCAGCGAGTAAGAAGATGAAGGTTTCCTTATGCACGCAAGCGATAAGCAGAACTTCTGCAGTTGCTATAAATACTATGGCCACTACTGGTATATTTTCAAATGATTGTAAGTTTTTGAGTACTTTACTTTTAAATCGTTTTTATAGGTCATTCTGTTGAAATAGAAGGAAAAATTTATAACTTAGAAAATCGGGCCCAGGATAAATGTGTATACTTTTTTCCGAATCTTGTAATGATTTGTCTTGTATTTGTAAATAATTAAATATAGATAATTTTAACTATATCTTTAATATTTTATTGCTGAAGATATTAAATTATCTTATTTTTGAATATATAAAAATGTTCGTCATTAAATATATTTATTTCAGGAAACTAAACTATTTAGTATCTTAGGCATACAAGAATGTTGCTCAAGTACTAAATTATTTAATTTCTTAAACAAAACATATGTAATTTAGTTACCGTAGAAATAGTTTAAAATTACGCGCCATTTTCGATTTTAATTCCCCCCAGGCCGCGTGAGGCGCAGTTTGTTGCTCCACATACACAACGTTGGCTTTGACATCTAATTCATCTTTCATCTATGATACATTTGGGACAAACGTCAATGATAATTTCGACGTTCACGTTTTACAAAAAAATGTTTTTGTTTTGATGTATCAGTGTGCGTCTGGTCCTATTTAAGGCTGCGTTTACTGATGAAGCAGAAACTAATTTTAGCTTTATCAGTATGAACGTAGCCTTAAATAAAGGGTTTTCCAATTAGCGCGTCAGGACTTTAAAATGAGACAAAATAATAACTACAAGTGATAATCCTTTAATCTTTATTTTATTTTGAAGAACAATCGGTCATTATGTTTTAAAAATAATATCGTTTAAATGTCCTCCTCGACTTCGTCTAACTGAATGCATTCTGGAGGCCCAATTTGCGACTACTCTTTCACACATATCGCTTGGTATGTTTGTAATAGTGCGTCGAATGTTCCATTTAAGGTCGGGAATTGTTTGTGGTTTATTTTTGTAAACCATAGATTTCATATGACCCCATAGGAAAGAATCCAAGGGCACGAGATCACATGATCTTGGTGACCAGTTGACATTAGCACTTTTCGAAATAATGCGTCCAGGGAACTGTTGTTGAAATAAAACAATTGTCTGACGAGGTGTGTGACACGTCGCTCCGTCTTGTTGAAAAAAAAATGTTTATGTCGACATTCCCAGTTCAGGCCAAAGATATTCAGTTAACATGTACCGTTCACCATTAACAGTAACACGATTTCCATCACCGTCTTCAAAGAAATAAGGTCCGATGCGCCGTGAGCCCAAAAATCGCACCAAACGGTGACGAGGATAGTCATCAGCCCAAATTCTGCAGTTATGCTCGAGTATAAACCTATTGAGTCAGAAATGGGCTTCATCGGAAAACAATCTTTTCTGCAAAATGTGGATCGGCTTCCAAGTGCTCAAGAGCCCCCTTCTCGAAATTTCGACGCAAACGATGATCATTTGGCTTCAGGTCTTGAGTGATTTGAACTTTATAAGCCTTCACATGGAGATCTGCATGCAAAATTCTTCACGTACTCATCTAAGAAAGGCCGAGTTCTTGAGAACGACGTGGAATAGAGAGGTTCGGATCATCTCTTACATTTTGACTTACAGCAGCAATATTGGCCTCCGATCAGGCACTCCAATGACGTACTGATGTTGACGTATCTACAACTGAGCCAGTTTGTTCAAACTTTTGAATTAAACGATTGAACGGTTGATCGATTATGTTGACCATAAACTTCTCGCAGCGTGCGAAATGTCCGACGAACAGAACAGGCATTTTGATGGTAAATACGAATAATTTCTAAGCGGTGTTGAATCGTTAATCTGTCCATATTAATTTGACACAATGTACTGAACTCATTTATTATCAAGATTTGCCATTTACATTCCAAAGCAATCTTGCTTTTGGCATTAAAATTCTGACGCACTAATTGGAAAACCCTTTAGAACCAGTCGTACAATGATACATCAAAACAAAAAGCACGCTGAAACAGTTGCAGTCGAAACGTTTTTACTTAATCAGTGTGAACGCAGCCTTAAACATCTTTCCAATTAATTGAGTTGAAAAAGAAAAGCAAATGACGAAGGATTTAACGAAGAATGAAGTTCAAGAGAAAATGAAACAAATCCTTCCAATTAATTGCAATAATAAAAAACAAAATTGAACATACAGTTCGTTCAGAGATAAAAAAAAACAAAAGACGGTCGATTTACTACAAAAACTTAAAAATAAATGAAAACCTTTATGCTAGTGAAATAAAAAAAAAAGATCGATTCGTCAACGATTAAAATTTAAAAGTCCTTCCATTAAGTAAATATTAAGAGAAATGAAAATTTAATTAATAAATTAATAAAAATGCAAAAACAAATGACGATAAATTAAAAAAAAAAAACGATAAAAATCGAGAATGTTTTGGTCAGGAAATTTTCAGGCCAATCCAAAATAAAAAAAAAAAAAACGAAAGACGATCGTTTTCTTCTAAGAATACACTAGAAGAAAAATGTATTCAATTAAAAAAACAAAAGACTCGATATTGGACGCATATTTTTAAAATGAAATCTTGAGGATCTGTTAAATTAAGAAGAAAATTAAAATTAATTGAAGTTCAAAATAAAATGTAAAAAAAATTAGAAAAATGAAATACGCAAAAGATAAATTTATTAAACAACCAAGCCGTATATGAAATTTTACAAATTTGATTTTACAAGCAAATTAAATGAAAATTAGAACTGGAAAAAAAAACAAAAGACGTACGACTGCTAAGAATGGCAAGTTGACGTATCTTTTTTTAATTTAGAAAAAGCAAGGGATGTTGAATCGTTGTATAATAAATAAAAACAATAACAAAGTCAAAATAAATAATATTAAAAACATATCTGTAGGAATCTGAACAATTAAAAAAAAATTGAGAATAAAGCTTCCTAATGAACTGAGTACTTAAAAAACAGTTGAAGTTCAAAATGAAATGTTCTTAAGAAAAAAAATAAATGAGGAAGCAACTTTGCGTGAAGAGACGATGGCGCCATCTATGTAAAGCATGTCGGACTACAATTTTTCGGCGCCAAATTTGAAACATTATGAAAATGAAATTCCGATGACATGGTTCTTTCCAATCATTAAGAAAATGTTGATTTTAGAAAATACTAAATAAAAATGAAAAAGAGAAAAAGAGACATGACATACGATTGCTAAAAATGACGAAGATTTTTTTTAAAAAAGAAAATCAAAAGGTACTGAATTATCAACAAAATAAATAATATTAGTATAAAATAAATAATAATTGAAATTTAAAGAAGAATGTCAATATTAAAGTTGCAGGAACTTAAGAAAAAGTTGAAATTTAAAAGAAATAATAATGTGAATCAAATTCATGAAAAGTCAGACGACGATTGATTTATTAAAAAAAGCAAAATAAATATTATGAAATTAACACAAAAACAATTCAATATTCAATCGATTTTTTTCAATGTGACTACTAACATTCTAATAACGCGTTAATGCTGCCGAAATTTACTAGATTTCACCATGTATAATATAATAATATAATGAAAAGTCTAAGGCGCGACATCTTGCAAACGCCTTTTGACCTAACATTGCATGAGGACTGACAAATACCAACCAGTTTGCTACTTAATAAGTAGTCATCCCATACAAGGCGGCCAAGCGTGCTGTCAAAGCACGTTGAAAGTTTTTAAAAATTTTGTTGCTAGTCGGTTTTGATTGCAGCGGATTCCTCGAGCATCCTCTGCATAGCTGTTTCGGCCATATTTGGGGCCTCATCAACCTTGTATGGGATAACTTATTAACTTACTCGATTTCACCCTGTATAATATAATAATTTAGTATAAGAATATAATACGTATAATAATAGTATACTATTTCTAGTAAATAAAATGCCTTTACGGGTGCATATCTATGTATGAAAAAAATATCAAACTTCACAACACTAATTAATTTTCAGGAAAGTTATTATACTTTCGTTATCACCGGTTTCATAATAATTACCGATGAATGCAAACCAGAAATGGTGATAAAGGTAATGCGTAATAACCGCGCAATAAACCTGTCAAGTGGCCACATTTCCGGGTTTCTAATACTTCCTAAATTTGTGGGAATGAAACACTTTGACCCATATTTTCGTCCTACGATTAATTTAATTAATGATTTATTTTCCATGGCAACGCTCGTCCAATACATTAAATTAACATAAAGCTATATCGTTTTCGTATTTTAATCGCGACTTTAATCATAAAACCAGAATACGGGCCATAATCATTGGTGGTCAGTCAACATGACTGGTGACCACAGGTCGTGAGATGACATCGCAGCAGATGTCTTGGATTTATCTCCTCGAAGGCCGGCCAAAAACGAAGAAGTAAATTGGGGAATCCTAACAAAGAAAAACATCGACACGCGACGGGGTTCGAATGCCACCCTCGCACGTGCAACGCACGCCGGAGCGTGACCCTAGAGTTGCTTATCTAGTTGCAAGGAATTTCCAAACAAAATAGCGCCGGGGGAATCGTAAATATTGGTGGAGTAAATTTAGTTTTATGGACAGTGCCGGTTTTGGAGTGTGTCAATACAGGGTGTCTCAAGACATACAACACGTAGCAACGAAAAGAAAAAAAATTGTTCGTTCGCCTTCCTCCACAGACTCCGAGATTGTAAAAGCATAATAACAACCATACACGATTGAGGAATTTTAATTTTTATCACCTCCTAATCGGTTCACACCTTCCATAGAATTTTTCTAGGCGTTTAATAAAACCGTTCCGTGGCGGCGTGTCATATTAAACTAATTTATTTCTTCATTTATTAAATAATAGGTTGCGCGCGTACATTAATCAAAAAGGTCTCAAATTGTTATTCAATTGTCTAGAACAATTTGCGCTGTTTTCTTAGACGTCCATTAAATCGAAATGTCGGTATTTATTGTATTGTACGTGTATGTGTACGTATTTCGTTACGTTGGCAGTAAATTTCGCCGAGTCAGGAAACGCTTTTAATTGAACGCGTACTTTTTTTTTAAATTAATTAAAAGGTCAAGACTGTGGTGTATGTGTGTGTAATCGATCGATCGACGGCGCGATCTAATAATTTTCAATGTTTCACGTTAAAAATGGACGGCGATTTATGAGAACAGTATTGCCGTTTGTGGCGGAAATGTTGGGTGTTCTTTTCTTTTTCAGGGCCGTACTTTGTTATACTTTTATTCAATGAAATAGTTTACAATACAACAAAATATTTTATATCGTTATAAGTTACGTTCGTTAGAACCCAAGTTACTAAGGGTTCTAACGAACGTAACTTCAACGACTAAATTTGAAATGACAGAAAAAGAGTTGCTCTAAATAACATTGTATGTTACGGCCTACTAGATTTTCTTATTCTCAATAAATTCAGCTTTACCCTCGTATTTTAAGAATTGACTTAATCATCAAAGATAAAATTCAATATCTGCGTTGGACAATTCCACTTTTCCCCCCGACAATACATCCTGGACTTTCCGAATTTACGATTCCAGTGAACGTTTTTGAGCTGGAAAGCCCTGATCGGGAATCATCGAACACAGGTAACAGGAACCGGCCGACAAATCCTGTAAATGCACTTGCGACGACAGATAACGCCGATAACGCTTGTTTAAACACGAAGAGATAATAAGGAGCATGTGTGCATTGTATCAGGGCAAGAAGAACGTATTTGAATCAGGTAAAGAGATTAAGGGGGCGATTTTAGAAGCTACAAGTCGGCCCATGAAGAAACTTTGCAAAAGTACTCTTCAGTACAATAACGAGAAATAAAATGCTTTTTAAATCAAACCGGCGCAAGAAGATCTCACCACCTCTAAGCAAAAAAAAAAATTAAGCGTCCTTATACTTTGTTTACACAACAGTGTGTTCCAAAAATTTGAGTGGCGTAATTAAAATAAAGAAAGGTTCTCCATACTGTTACTAGCTTTGAGGTTATAAAGTAACAAGGCTTACTTTATAATGTAATTAAAAATTGAGTTAGCTCCTCTTATTATTATGTTGGTAAAATAAATGTATGTATATACACATACATAAAAGCGAAACCGAAAATGCATTAAGAAGAGGAACTTGTAATGCATTGAAGGGATTAATTCCCATGTGATAGAATGACAGAACTGTCAAACTTTTAGGTTAGAAAAGCGCGACATAACTAGCGCTAAGCGGAACACGTTTGAACTACACTTTTGCTCGGGCCAATTAAAGGGAGCATTTAACAGGCCATGATCGTGTAAACTGGATATTAAATTGATAAGGAAAGTTAGTTATTGTAAAATATATTTGTTTATTAAAAAAGTTTAATTTCCTGGCAGACGTCTATGGCGTCTTGGGGCCTGCTTTGCAACCCCCTGCATCCCCAGCTACGCCATTGATCAAAAATTTATTTTTTTGAATATTTTTCTACATTCTCTGTCCCCTGGACGGCGTACCATTTTATACTACCGAGTAAAGACTTAAAAGGCCTTTGAAATGAGGTATCACATGACCCTTCATTTCACTTAAAAATTTTAAAGAGACATCTGTCTGTTACTCGAAAGAGGTAGGAGGGGGAGATACAAAATTCTGATAAAATAGTGTCATTTTATAATTAAAAATCGACGTGTTTCAGGATTTTTACATAAAAATCATCCATCTCCAGAAAATGAATTGATTACAAACTTTAGAACGCAATGTAAGTATCTGTACCGGTGTGGAGGCTAGTTTCGGAACTTAAACAAATCAGTTGACCTAATTTTATGATTTAAATAAAGTTTGATATGTTTACATTTCGTAAATTTTCTTTTTTCGGACTCGTGTATTTTTCTACAGACGTTATTACCGATTTGCAACAAATTTTTTAAAACTTTCAATATGCACGCTTGGCCATCCTGCATGGAATGACTTATAAAGTAGCAAACTGGCTCCAATTTGTGATTTATGTTAGGTCATCAAGTGATCGTAGGATGTCGCGATTCAAACTATTTGTTATTACCAGAGTTTGGACATTTCGGAGCGTCACTATGGTTACGCAATACGAGGACCAATGAAAGCGCCTATTCATTGCATTGTCTACGGAAACGCTCCGGAATATCCGAAGTCTGGTTATTACTTAGTCATAAATATGCCCAAATTCTCAGCTTTGTCCTCTAATTTCCTCGATTTTCTTCATACAAGTTGCCCTTTGATGTAGATATCTTAAAAGTCAAGATTCAAATATATAAACTATGGTATAAAGTTACCAAAAACAAATCAAAATCATGATACCAAGACAATCCATAACAGAGAACCAGGACGTGAATCAGACATAGAAGCAATTGAAGGAGTTAATATTGAGTAGCCAGGAATATACGCGGATATAACAGGAAAGAAGAACAGCATGGTGGAGCCATGTTCATTTCAATTCTCAATTTTCTTCATTTTTTTAAATCTTCCTTTCGTGACCAACTTTTTAATGTTCACTTCTTTTTAATTTGTAGTCCTTCGGCTCTTTAACCATTTTCTTCAATGTTTTCTTCAGTTTTCACTTTTCCTAAATCTTCAGTCGTTCTTTGTTCTCTTTAGTTTTCCGTCCTCTTGACTTTTTAGTTGACCAGTTATGCCCTAACCCTTCGATTTGTTTAATACTTCATCACAGTATTTCATAATAACAGAGAGGAGGTAAAAAAGAAGAATAACCACTCGTAATGTGTTTGATCTGATGACGTTTCTTCCTCTCATAATAATTTACTTGAGTGGTTTTGTTTACGTTCATTTTCACATTTATTTTCACCAGTTCTATTTTAATTTTTAACCTTCTACGTTCTGTTTGTTCTTCAATCTTTCCCTTTAGTTTTTAGTCTTCTTAAGTACTCTTCAGTGACACTCTTCCATGATTGCTTCAGGTTTCAATGCCCCTCAGTCTTTAATCCTTCGACGTTTTTTAATTAAGTGGTCTCTAGTCTTGTGTTCATTTTAGTTCTCAATTCGCTTCAGTTTTCTTATCTTCCTTTCGTGATCAAACTTTTAATGTTCACTTCTTTTTATTTTTTAGTCCTTCGACTCTTCAACCATTCTAAATTTTCTTCAATGTTCGATTTTCGATCTATCGATCTATTTCTCTGTTTCGTAAATATTTCCGAACATCTCTTCTTGTCAAAACCTTTTTCTAAATCAACGAAATAGCTTTGTTAGTAACCTTTTCACTGTCTTAATATGAATATCTGATTTTTTTTTTTAATTTGGATATCTTATTGGCTATTAGTACCAACCACTAGATCATTTTCTAGATCCATTGCGTGTTATATTTCGTTGATTCTTCAATTCTTCAAACTGTTTCTTCAATCTTTGTAAAACTTCTTCATTTAATTTTTTATTCCTTCTGTATAATGTTTAATCTTCAACTTTCCAATATGTTTTTCAAATTTTTAACCTTCAATGTTCAAGTGTTCAGTCTTCAATCATTCTGTGTTCACTTCAGTTTTCAATTCTCTTCAATTTTTGATCCTTCCAAATTCTCTTTAGTCTTCCATTTTTCTATGTTCTCTTCACTTTTCTCTTTAATTTTTAATCTTCCTATGCTTTTGTTCAGTCTTCAGTTTTCTAGCTTCTCTTGAGATTACAATTTTCTTCTGCGTTTGGTCTTTTAAGCGCTCTCCAGTCATTAGTTCTTCTGTGTCCGCTTACGTTTTCAATTCTCTTCAATTTTTGATCTTTAGTCTTCGATCCTTCTACTTTATCATCACTTTTTAAAGCCCTTTAGTTTTTAATTTTTCTATATTTTGTTTGCTCTTCAGTCTTTCTATATACAATTCAATAGGTAGTGGGCCTAATTTTAGAACTTAAATGGAAGAAAAATAAGTGACATGGTATCGCCGGAAGTTACAAGAAAGACTGTAAGACACGTAAACCAAGAGACACGAAGAATTCCAGTGCCTTCTGCCGACCCTTGTTACAAAAGGGCCTCGTGAAGGCTGCTGTTGTTGTTTCTCTCGTTACTGATTTGTAGAAACGGCAAAAGCAACAGCGACAACAACAAGAAGTCTTTTTGTAACAAAGGACGAAACGTCGCCACTCAGCTTTTTTGCTTGCTTTCGTCATTATGTTTGTCTGCCTTCTGATTTGATCGTTTCCTAATTTATCACACTCATCTTCAAATTCCGTTATGAATTCCATTTCTAGTTATACTTTGTTTTTTTTTCCTCTCCTTGTCCAAGACAATACACAGGTGTCCCAGAAATGCATATAAAGCTTCAGGTACACATTTCCTTTGGTAGCCCCATTTGCATCTCTTGTTCGTAGTTATTGACGTAGCTAAAATTTTTGGCATTCATTGGGCTGAAGGTATTAAAGTGGACCTCAGAGGGTCCAGACGCAGACGTTTTAATTTATTTTAATGCAGAAACGTGATTTGATGTATAGACCTCTCCGGTCCACCTTTAGCTGACTTGCGAAAGCAATTTTTCTAAATTGGTCCTTTCTTTCAGTACACCAGAAAAAAGTATTCGATTACACCGCTTTACGTAAACCTCATATCCTGTATTCGAGTACTTGGCAAACATGTCGTCGTAGGAAGAATAAGTTGTTTTACAGAAAATTGATAACGGCATTGAGGATGTGACTGTATACACACACACACGCCTGATGCAATATTATCACATAAAAGTCGGATTTTATTTACCAAATTAGACGGTGAATCATACCGGAAAAAATTTCCCTTATCATCATCGATCGCAACTACCGCGTAAAAATCAACTTGGCTTTAAACGTAAATTGATTATCTTCACTTTTATTTTATTTGCTTTTTTGACCTTGTTGATTCCATTGCCTTCCTTACATCGTGATCTCTCTCCGTTTTCACTGTTTTTTTTCGTCATTTCTTAAATTGGAAACCTAATAATAATATGAGGCACTAATTGGCGCCCAAAGTGGAGCGAAAAGAAGCAATTAATTAGATCTCCATTAACAGAGCACAATTAATTTTTCCTTTGTTTCTTTTGTTTCAGTAACTCTTTGCAATATTTGCTTTGTTTTCATGTAATTACTTTTATCTTCCTCTCTGTATTTTTAACGACCATGGGCAAAATGTTCTCCCTCGATAGTTGAGTGTTAACCAACCAAATCTAACGCGGAAGAACTTGTCCCAAACATTAATGATTAAAACTTGATAATTAGTCAAACTGTGTCGAAACGCTCGCCTTTTCCAAAGAAAAAATCCACGAGCAAACAGAAACCTAATACCTCGAAATAATTTTCAATTAAGTTTGCTTGGCTTGCTTACTTAATTGCTGCACGTCGTTTCCATTTTTTAATTTCTATTTGCGCAGTGCATGTGTACACGTATTTTATCAATTATCAACGAAAAACTCTCGCCGTTTTCCTGTTTATATTTAATTACCATTAATTAATCCAGTGGCGGTATTGAATTACGCAAACGGGTGCGACGTTTCAGATAATTTAATTTCTTTGAACGGCATCTGGCAAGCTTCAGGTACGCTGCTTAGTTTTTGTTTTTATCTACGGTCCTATCGGACACCTCTTGAGGTGTTACCTTTGCCGAGCGTCGTTTGTTTTGGTCTTGTCCTTCATTTTCGATAAGATATTTCGAGAGGCTTTAAACACAGGATGTGTCATAGTTTATACAATTTAACAACTTAAAGTTGTAGTTTTACTTAAAAAGAGTTAAACTGCCCCTTAGACACGCAACCGGATTCGTCAGCCAAACTCTCACGACTGAGGCCAATTTTGCCACACAGAGAAATTCGAATTTTTCAAATAAAAAATTTTGTAGGCTTTAACGTTGCTAGCTCCCCGGCTATAGGCCCCTTATTCGTAGTTCTTACGTTACGGCATGTTATGGTGTGATCACACATGTAGGAGGTGTTCGGCAATGAGATTACGAAATCCCTCACCGCTCGCCACGAACGAACCGAGAGAAAAATCGCCGATATTAACACAATTAATAATCGAAATAATGCACGCATTCGCGTGTAGAAATTTATCAAATAAATTAATACAGACATTAGAAGTGACCTGCAGCGCCGACAACTTTATGCTAAGGAGCCAGTGATAAATCGAGTTTCTTTTCCGCCTATTAGTTTATCTGCTCGACACAATATTCACCTTTCTATACGCACGCACGTGCGGGTGTGTTATGCCACACGTACAAAAATGAAGTCGTTTCACGCCCGCCCCGTCTTATGCCGAATGCGATCAAGGTTACATTTGTTTTTAGAAATCGATTCTTCTTAGCTTTTAGCTTTTACGATCTTCAGGAACACTTATTCTAATTAGACAAAAAAGTACTTCTTTTCAATATACAGGGTGCTACTTAATTACATACTTTGAGGCATGACCTTTCATGTATATACCGTCTTCTTGAATCATTGACATCATCTATCACCTTCGGCTTTCATTATTATTATTATTGGATGATTGTGTAAAATGAGGTAGAGTATATGAAGAAGTTGTCACTTAGGTGTAATATATCTCCTACTCTCTAGCAACATTACGGTTACGCCTCTGTAATCACCTAGCGCGCGTTTCTCCAAACAAGATTTGACGGCGTGACAGAGAGAAACACTCTTCGGCGATTAGTGGTCTTTTCGATGTAATAATGGTTAGTTGATGAAATATTCATATGACAAACGCTTAATGGCACGGTTAGGAGACCATGGATTTCGTCTGGCAGCCCACTTGTTGTCTGGTAATCCTTGAACGGCGCCGCCTGCTAGATCCATAATTGATTTCGTAGTTACAATAACAGTATTGTCTTTGGGCAGGACTCAATGTGCGACCGGCCGGTACACGTTATGCATATTAATTGGTTTTCATTTGAATGCTAATGCGCGTCTCCTAAAGACCACTTTGTTTTATACTTGCTCGTTAAATGTATGCAGATATCACGTGTGTGTCTCAATCGGTGTATTGTTGCGCTGCTAATGTGTTTCGCTAATCTCTGGACTTACGCAAATTTAAGCTTGAGCTTTTTCCCATATTTCTACATCGATGGCATTGACATGCGATAAAAAAACACATTAGTAAACATTCCATATTAGGACTTATTATATATAACGCGCTGATAATATGTAGGAAATTAAAAATTAAAAAAAAAAAACTACATTGTATTAAAGTTTGGTGACGGAAACAAATTCCGTTCATTAAAAAAAAAATACTGATATATTGTATATATGATACAGGGTGTAATTGGCAGTCATTTACTGAAATTGATATATGAAGGATTAAAGTTACTAGTAGATTTATGTATTGATTCAGCATAAAAAATGACGATTCGGCATAAAGAGGAAGATCCATGGAAAGACCCAGCATAAAAATGACCTGAAAATACTTTTGCTATGAGGGTGATTCATGAAATTATCAGCATAAGAATGACCTTGAATTCAACAGTCGACCGATAGTCATTCGCGAAAAGAAGCACTTGAAAACCATTCAATAAAAAAAGATCATACGGAACAAAAGAAAGTTGTAAAATAATACTGAAGTGAAACAGTAAAAAGTTGACGAAAAAACAACTCACAATGAAGAGAAACAATCGACAATCACTAATGAAGAAAATTAATTGAAAATTATTGATGAAGGAAAACGATTGACAATCATTCGCGGAAAGAAAACATTGAAAATCGTTCATAAAAATAGAACAAAAGAAAGTTGTGAAATGAAACTGAAGAGTAAAAAATGGATAAAAGAAAATTTGACAATCGTTCGTGAAGAAAAACAATTGATAGTCGTTCGTAAAGGAAAACAATTATTATTAACAACCATTCATGAAAAAAAAAAACAATTGACAGTCGTTGATGAAGAAAAACAATTGACAATTACTCGTGAAGAAAAACAATTGATGTAGTAAACAAAAACAATTAATAATCGAAGAAAAATAATTGACGGTTGTTGGAAAAAAGCAAATTGACAGTTGTCGGTGAAGAAAAATAATGGACAGTTGCTCCAGAGGAAAAACAATTGATGTAATAAAGAAAAACAATTAACAATCGAAGAAAAATAATTGGCGGTTATTTGGAAAAAGCAAATTGACAGCTGTCGGTGAAGAAAAACAATTGACGGTCGTTGGTGAAGAGAAACAATTGCTCATGAGGTTTTCCTCATTTTCTCAATTATTTTTATAATTGATATAGTCATTCGTAAAGGAAAACAATTAATAATCGAAGAAAAATAATTGACGGTTGTTGGAAAAAAGCAAATTGACAGTTGTCGGTGAAGAAAAACAATGGACAGTCGTGGGTGAAGAAGAACAATAAATAATTAATAATCGAATAACAATGACTGACGTTTGTTGGCGAAGAAAAGCAAATTAACAGTTGTTGAAGAGAAACACTTGGCAATCGTTGGTGAAGAAAAATAATTGATGGTTGTTGGGAAAAAGCAAATTGACAGTTATCGGTGAAGAAAAACAATGGACAGTCGTTGGCGAAAAAAAAACAATTTACAATTGCTCGTGAGGAAAAACAATTAATAGTCATTCGTAAAGAAAAACAATTAATAATCGAAGAAAAATGATTGACGTTTGTTGGTAAAGAAAAACAAGTTGCCAGTTGTCGTTGAAGAGAAACAATTGATAGTCGTTGGTGAAGAAAAACAATTGACAGTCGTTGGTGAAGAAAAACATTAAATAATTAATAATCGAAGAAAAATGACTGACGTTTGTTGGTGAAGAAAAGCAAATTGACAGTCAGTCGTTGATGAAAAAAACAATTGACAGTCGTTGATGAAAACAAAACAATTGACAATTGCTCGTGAAGAAAAACAATTGATATGGTCATTCGTAAAGAAAAACAATTAATAATTGAAGAAAAAAAATTAACAGTTGTCGAGGAAGCAAAAGCAAACTGACAGTCGTTGGTGAAGAAAAACAATTGACAATCGAACGACCATAATAGAGAAAAATAATAATTTCATCTCAGGTCAGGGCAGGCTTAACCACTACTACTACGGTAGTAGTAGTGGTTAAGCCTGAACTGAACCATACGTGGTTCAGTTCGCATTTAGCAAAATTAGTCTATTTTTTCAAATGGAGCATCCTGTATGGATAGCTCTTTCTATGAGCTTTCCATTGAACCACATTTTTTGAGCTTACGATTAATGATAATACGTCACAAGTTTTCAGTCACAAATCCATAAAATGGGCATTTTTGGGATATTTTAGAGGTTTGGAGCACCCTGTACAGGGTTTTACACAACTCGAGTCATCAAGCACCTTGTACAAGGTTTTACACAACTCGAGTCATCGAGCACCCTGTACAGGGTTTTACACAACTCGAGTCATTAATTTAAAACTTAAAACTTGATTACATGACTAATGGCCGATTTCTTCACCGCCTTATCTTAAGGTTAAATTTATCTGTCAGTTAGTTTGTAATACGTGGTGTGTATAAAGTCACATTCTAACTGACATTATAAATTTAACCTTCGGATATGACGTTGAAAAATCGGACATAGGGATGATAAAAACAAAAGAAGGAACAAGCGATTTTATTTTTTCCAAGAACACTGCTCGAGAGGTACTTAATTTGTTGGTGACCCTCGACATTCTTTAGAATTCCATGCACTCTTCCATTTATAACTCTAACACAAAAATTATTTTTCTGTTTCAGCAGATAAAGAAGATCCAGGCCCAGAGGTACCCCCCCCCTTAGAGATCGTTCTTCGACTTCCCTTTGACTGGACCATAAACAGACGGTTCTTTTAAGAACCATCAATTTTACGTCTGGGAATTCGATTTCCATTGAGACACAAAACCTTCGCATCTTAAAAACGTCTTTATCCCTCTCTCCCTTCAGCTCAAGCGTCAAGACAGCTTCGCTCTCATTCTGCTCTTCATTTCAGAACTCGGTTGTAGTTGTTAGGAAGCGCCATCTGTTACACAATAGCGGAAGTTCATAATACAGCTTTCTGTAAAGTTGCTAAAGTGTGTGTGTGTATAAAATTTATAATTTGGTTATATTTGCAAAATAAAATAGCGTTTTCGATTTTTATTTTCCAAAAACAACTTAGCAGCGCCATCTATTAGACAGTAGCGGAAGTTGATATTACAGATTTCTGTAAAATTGCTAAAGTGTGTGTATGTAAGATTTATAATTTGAGTATATTCACAAAATCAAAGATTTTTATTTTACCAAAGGGATATCTTTCCCCGGGGGATCTTCCCTCCCCCCAACAAACTATTAAAGAATGTCAATCTGAAACTTTATACCACTGTTATTTCTTCTACATAGAGTGAAATGTGTAAAATATGTTGGCCCCCCGACCTCCCCCTCCCACTTCCCAAATGCTTGCTGGACTTATATAGCCTAGCAGTGTCGGAGTTGTTATGAGAGGTTTGACGTCACAGCTTGTAATTTTTCTATTTTCGATAGATTTTTCGTTTGAAATTACACCAAGTGGTCAGTTTTTAGCTCATTTTTTTCCTCAGGATTTTCTAAGTATAATATTTAATGATAAATATTTCAGAAGTTTTCCTTTAAATTAAAAAGGAAAAACACCTTCAGGTTCGAACCCACGGCCCCTGGTCTATTAACCAAGAGCACTGACCATTCGACTACTTCAACCCTTAAAATATTTACTTTGTGTTTTGGTCTTTAAGTGATCATAATCTGAATAATAAAAGCCAAAGTATTATTAAGTGTTTTATTAACAATTTATCTTTTTATAATTTTACATGCATATTGAAAATTATATTCCACGGATGGAGATGATCCAGATGAAATCGTTTGGTTTTTGTACTGGAACTTCTTAACCACCTGTCGTAAATAGTTAGTTACCTTCCGATAAAGGCAACCTCCTCCTGTATGGATCGAGCAGGCAAAGGCTCATCGTTGGGTCCTCTACTTCAAGTTCTGAAACAAATGAAAAAAAATTTTACATACCATGTTTAAAAAAAACCGTAGCATGGGGAGATGATAAAATTAGATATGATGGATGGGGACATCCATTATACCTAATTATACAATCTACCATACAAGATGTACGATTCAATCTGTAAGAAAAAGTTAACAAAAGCTGTGATTTAGTCCAGTCGTTTTATTAAACGGAAGTTATACATATACAGGGTGTTCTAATGATTTATATTTCTTCTATGAAGCCAATAGGAATAACAAAAGAGTAAAAAAAAATTTTTTATTAGACATCAGACGGCATATTTTAAAATTACTTTCAACTATACAGGATGTTCCAGGTATATTTTGACATATTTATAAATATGTCCGGCGCAGACTTAATTACAACAATACAAGTAATGTAAGAAGTCATCTTTAACGTTTTACAAATTTTGAGTATAAGCTTGTACCCTGGAAAAATGAAGACTTATCGGCAAACTCTCACTTTTACCAACCATCGTTTTCAGGTACATCCTGTAAAGTTGAAAATAATTTTAATAATAATCGATCGTGTTTTGTTTTTGTCGCTTTATTTGGACGACTTTGGACGAAAATGGCGCAAATACAAAACACGATCGATTTTCTCCAAAAAGTAAAAACCGATGGTCTCTTGTCTTTTTGGTTTTCTGTTGAAAACAAAATTAAACATTTATGAAAAAAAGAATGCAATAAAACGCGTACTTACAACTTTCTTTACAAGATGACTTTTGTTTTGTTGTGCAATCGATTGTCTTTTGTCTTGACTTTTATTTGGACGACTTTAGACACAAATACAAAACACGATCGATTTTCTTCAAAAAGTATAAATTGATCGTCTCTTGTCTTTTTGGTTTTCCGTTGAAAACAAAAAGAAACATTTATGAAACAAAGAAAGCAACAAAACGCCTACTTACAACTTTCTTTACAAGATGACTTTTGTTTTGTTGTGCAATCGATCGTCTTTTGTCTTGACTTTTTATTTGGACGACTTGAGACGAAAAAGGCGCAGATACAAAACACGGTCGATTTTCTTCAAAAAGTATAAATCGATCGTCTCTTGTCTTTTTGGTTTTCTGTTGAAAACAAAAAGAAACGTTTATGAAAAAAAAAGCAACAAAACGCGTACTTACAATTTCCTCTTTAAAAGATGACTCGTTTTGTTGTGCAATCGAACGTCTTTTGTTTTGTCTTTTTATTTGGACGACTTTAGACGAGAAAGAGACACTCTGTACGTGTTTTTTTTTTTTAATATTTTGTCCTCTATCTAGAGGCTTTATTTTACGACTTTAGACGGAAAAAACGCAAATACAAAACACGATCGTTTTCTCCAAAAAGTGTAAATCGATCGTCTCTTGTCTTTTCGGTTTTCTGTTGAAAACAAAAAGAAACGTTTATGAAAAAAAAAGCAACGAAACGTGTACTTACAACTTTCTTTATAAGATGACGTTTGTTTTGTTATGTAATTGGTTGTCTTTTGTTTTGACTTTTTATTTGGACGACTTTGGACGAAAAAGGCCCAAATACAAAACACGATCGATTTTCTCCCAAAAGTATAAATCGATCGTCTCTTGTCTTTTTGGTTTTCTGTTAAAAACAAAAACGAACATTTATAAAAAAAAAAGAAAGCAACAAAACGCGTACTTACAACTTTCTTTACAAGACGACTTTTGTTTGTTGTTTGTTGAGTAATCGATTGTCTTTTGTTTCGACTTTTTATTTGGACGACTTTAGACGAAAAAGGCGCAAATACACAACACGGTCGATTTTCTCCAAAAAGTATAAATCGATCGTCTGTTGTCTTTTTGGTTTTCTGTTGAAAACAAAAAGAAACGTTTATGAAAAAAAAGCAACAAAACGCATACTTACAACTTCCTCTTTAAAAGATGACTTGCGTTTTGTTGGGCAATCGTCTTTTTATTTGGACGACTTTAGACGAAAAAGAGACACCCTGTACGTGTTTTTTTTTTAATATTTTGCCCTCTGTCTATAGACTTTATTTTGTGAGTCATAAAAAAAACAAAGGCGTATCGCAAATCGGAGAAAAGAAAACGCAATTTTTGTTTTTTTTTTTTAATGGAACATCTAGTATATTGTTCGCTAAAAAGAAGGATTGCAAAAATATATAATACGTTGCTATTTGGATAAATCGTTTGTCATATATTTATTTATGTTTCAAATATACAGGGTGATTTAAAATTGTCGCCCGAAATTTTCAGGGTGAATTGAACATCACGAAATAAGGGCACCTTTTGATATTAAATTTTTCCAAAAGTAAATAATAAGGGAATTGTAAGCCCCGAGAGGGGGTGAGGAATATTTTTTTTCGGCAATAGCTTTTGGTTCCTTTGAGTTATCGAACTAATATTTGAAATTCAGTTATAAGGTACCTACCTGCGCATTTACAACGTATTTGTTAGATTCTCTCTCCTTTTTAAACGGTGGATTTAGGGATATTTTATCTGTAATCTTTATATATATTTGATTTAAAATTTGTAGAGGAAATATTCTTTGGATTATTTGGCACAAGAAAGGTTCTCTTGTTGCATATCGACAAACCCAACCGTTTTCGAGTAATCGAGGTTTCAAAGTTGGCATACATCTTCTGCATTTTGTTAGTATAAACTATCGAAAGCCACCCCCTTAAAAGGAAGGGAGGAGCTAACAAATACGTTGTAATTGCCCAGTTAAGGTGACTTATATTTGAATTATAAACATTAGTTTGATAACTTAAAGGACCCAGCCAACTTTTGGAAAAAAAAAATATATAAAAAGGCCTACCAGAATACCATTTTCTTTCATTTGCGACGATAAAATACAGGGTGTTCTTTTTGAAAAAAGTTTGTAATAGAGATATCTCGAAAACGTCACATTCAATTGTTTTTCTGTTTTCATATTTGTAATCAGTGGAAAATTCAAATTGATCGACTCTGTTAGCAATGGTGCCGACTTACTTTAAAACTTCAATATACGACAAACGGCTCATCCAAATATCAACAACGTATTCCATTTTAGCGAACAATGCATAGGGTGAGGCAGAGAATGTAAAATATAAACAGTCTGTAACCATTGCCTTTAATTTAGCTACCGCTGATTGTCAGTTGCGTTAAATGTCTTTTTACAGCCTCCTCACCACTGTTTCTTAATTCATCTGAATGTGAGTATAGTTTCGTCCACAAAAACGAAGAAGAAGAAGAAGAGAATCCCTAAAAGGTTGTATACAAAATATCTGTACAGGAAACCACCTGAATCGTTGGCCCGTTTAACCCATTCATTCATGCAGTCGTCGTCCATTCAAGGCCTACGCGGAAGATCGTATGAGCGCACACATGAAAGCTCATCCTGTCTCTGAATCAAGCAGGCCATGCGCGCTCACGAACTGAAACATTTACTCAAGTCGGCTCCCATGGACGGGCCCGAACCATACGTGATTACCTGTATGGGAGCCATTTAATGCGTCGGAAAAAAAATGAGGCCTCTCAGGTGTTTAGTCTTCTCAGCGGCGGAATGCGTCTGTTATTAAGAACGTTTTCGGGAAATTTTTCGTCTCGTGTGATTGATAATGATGGAGGAGTGAGTATCACGTGTGAACGGGATTCGAAAGAATGCGTTTATAGAAACACTTCCAGTTTTACGATGGTATAAAATTGAATGTTAATTTGATAGAGGCACTGGAAGGCTTTGATTAATCTAATCGGGATTTCAATGACGTGTGGATTACTGATATTAACACGAAGCTAAAGACAGGCCATTTAGCAGCGGCATTAACGAGGTACGAAACGAGAAACGGAGAAACGCATGTTAATTAATATTGCATTGACACCGGGGTCCATGTCTCCGATGCAGTGGATCGGAACCATGCGTGGGTTCATTTTTATAATAGCACCTGTTCGCTATGATATAATGGAATACTTATGTAGGTTCCAGTGCTGGCCGCTCGTTAAATTCTCTTACACTTTAAGTGAAAATAATAAATATCCGAGATAATGCGGAATACCTTTCTCATTGCGAATAATAACTCTCGCCGCGATTACTGTTAGACTAATAAATTTTCGTTGTATAATGCTTAGAGAAAACGATCAAATTCATCCATTTATTATTATCTATTCCGGGTGTATCACCGTACCGTTAACCGCGCGATAATAAGATTAATTTTCAAGTGGACTGTCTCTGCTCACATGCAATGGCTCCCCGCGTAGTAATTTACAATCATTATTTAGAATCGCATTCTAAATTAGACGAAGTCGCGTATACATACGTAGGTAAGTATAAAGCGCGCGATACTAGTTCACAGCTTTTTGTATCTTTCGAAATCAGTCAATTGTAAAATTTATTGTTCTAAGAAACTGCGGTAAAAATACGCGGCGGGAAATTAGACTTGTAGTAATCGCGGTGTTTCGTTTTAAATTTATGAGGTGGCTCGATTTTTCTGTGGGGGGGAAACATTGCGCAAAACGTCCCGCACAAAATCGAAACGAACGGTTACCTCATAGATGTATATTAAGTGTAAATTTAACAAATAGTAAATAATAAAAAAAAACTAAGATTATCAAAGGAGACAGTGGTTTTAAAAATAATTAAAAAATTGTGTTTTGCCACAATTATGTCATCATAGATACGTATTTCGGCAGTGATGCTGCCATCTTCAGTACACACACAAGTTAAAACCATTTCACGAGAGAAACTTTCCAAGAATTTTGTTATGTTACATTGATGACATTTTTGCTGCCTTTAATACCAAGAAATGTAATTTGGAAGATTTCTTAGCAAAATTAAATTTACTTAAGAGAAGCTATTCCCTTTCTAGACACTAGTAACATGTTGCTGCATGTTCATAATATCTAAAATACCATGAGGTTCCGGGATTTAAGAAGATCAGGAGGAGGAAAGAAGAAATTCAATAATTTTTCAAATTCAATCGACAATTTATACACACACACAATTATCTGAAATAAAAAGAATACAAAAATTACAAAAATTAGAAACCAACAGTAAAATTTACATAGTAAATCAAAAACGATTATTAATATTAAATTCAGAGGGCAAAACTTAGCAAATATTAAATTCAATTAAAATCTAAAAACATAAATTAAGATAACGAAATCTTCAGTCATATTGAAGATGAAGAGGTAGATTTTGTAAGGGATATGAATTGGACACTTTCACCTTAAAAGTTTCTTTGACTTCAATTCACAAATAGGTAGAAATCTGGGAAACGAACAAGTGACGTGGATCACCCTGTATATTTTTTTAATGTAGCCACATTAAAACCAATTAAAATCGTTCAAAGTTGGTGGTCACGTGACACCACACTTGATTTCTGTAACCTTTAAAGTGTTTGGGACAGCTTGAAAAGTTGAATCAATCAAATGAACACATGCTTTTGAAAATATATCGAAAAACAAATGACAAAGTTTGACTCTTTTTTGTTACTTTATTAGATTAATTAAATTATATAAAAATTAAAGGAGGGTTAAATTTCGTTATTTGTTCAAAAATTGCATTTAGGTTAGACACAAGAAAGAAAAACCAATTGACAATCGTTCATGAGCGAAAACAAATAAACAAATGAAAAAATAAAACAAACAAACGAAAGAACATCATAAAGAGTATCAACGATGTTTAGGTCATTTCGTGATTTTTTTTTGCCTAAGGGAAAGAAAACAGGAAAACAATTTATATTGAAGGAACAAGAAGTGATAATTGTTCTTCAATAGAAAAACAAAAAACTGATAACAAGAAAGGAAAAACAAAAAACTGATAACAAGAAAGGAAAAACAATTGCCAATCGTTAATGATCATAAAATAAAGTAAACAAATGAAAAAACAAAACCGTAGGGGGAGAGAAGCGGTAAAAAAAACAAAAGAACATCGAGAAGGCTCTCTGCGATGTTCAGTCATTTCTTCATTTTTTTTCTTCGGAAAAAAAGAACATAAAAAAACAACCCACGTTGAAGAAACGAAAACTGATAATGGTTCGTATGAATAGAAAAACGAAATGCTGGAAGGTAATTTCATTTGTAATAAATAAGAAAAAAAACAACTGACAATCTCAACAAAAACAAATAAACATGAAACAACAAAACCGCGCAGAAGAGATACAGAACAAAAACAAAAGAACATTGAAGAGAAAATAAGAAGACAACATTGAAGAAACGAAAATCGGTAATGGCTCGTGAATAGAAAATAGAAGATGATTTCATTTATAATAAATAACAAAAAATTAAAAAAAAACAATTGACAAACGTTCATGAAAAAAAATTAAAAAAATAAAAATAAATAAATGAATAAATAAAACCGTATAGAAAACAATCGGAAGAAAAACGAAAGAAAATAAGAAAGCAATATTCAGGAGGAAACTAAAACAGATAATTGCGAATAGAAAAACGAAAAAGTGAAAGATGATTTCATTTATGATAACAAGAGCGAGAAAACAGACAAAAAGAAAGAGAAAAACGAAAGAAAAACAAAACAACATCGAAAAGGTTCTCTGCAATGTTTAATTGTTTCGTGATATTCTTTTTCTTTTCTGGAGGAAAGAAAATAAGGAAACAATCTACATCGAAGAAACAAAAATTGATGATAATTTGTGAATAGAACAACGAAAAACTGAAAGATGATTTTGATAACAAGAAAGAAAAAACAAAACTGTATTGAAGAGAAACAGAAGAAAAACAACAAGATGGATAAATAGCTTCTTTATGGATTGGTGATGAATGTATCGTTTTGTAATTGAAGGGTTTGGTGCAAAAACCGGTCAGCTCCATTTTTTTTAATTTTTCAGTAGCAACAAAAAACTATTTTTCAAAGTAAAGAAACTCAATATAAACTAGAAAATTTGGTTTCAAATATTTCGTATTAGAAACCGTGGAGCTGTTCGTTTTCAATTCCAAACGATGCGGCGTGAGAAGTGATTTTCAAAGAAAAATGGAGCTGGCTGGTTTTTGCACCAAACCCTTCAATTTCTCTGCTCTAAAATAAAATAACAAAAACTGATCTCGTTGGCACTATTGGTAGTACAAAAAAAGAAATACAAAGCTCCAAAAATCCCCCAAAATAATCACTTTTTATAAAAGAAAATCGCTTTGTACCTTTGGGGTATAAAAAAAATCTCCAAAACGCGAAAAATCCCTCAAATGGCAACTCTGGCAGCATCATATTTAAAATACCTGTACACATTCTCCCCATCGATCAACAGACTTCCGTGTCTAATTCCACCCATGTCTGCGATTTCAGATTGCCAACCTCTAAATTCGACGAAGTTGCAATATATCTCGAATGAATTAAATGAATTCATTTAATTTTAATTATTTATCATTGTTGATTGTTAGATTTTATGAAGTGTTTTTAACTTGGTGGTGTCTGTACTGATGATGATAGCTTATCTGCCGAAATACGTAGAAAAAATACGGATATAAAAATTATTGTGGGCGGAGATTAATTTTTAGTTAATTTTACTGCATAATTATTCAATTTGGTTTTATACAGGGAGATCGAAATTGATTGTCCTGATACTATACTAATTTCCGGGAGTTTGATATCAATATTTACATCTATCACATGCAGGTTTGAACGAAAAGCAGTAACGGGTATAGAACATTTATGAAACTTACATCCAAACCTAACGTAATTAATAAAGAACATAATTATTGTTTCATTAAATTGCTATTACAATGAAATAAATCACTTTTCATGAATGAACTATCAACAAAATCTTGGAATATCTAGTAACTTCCTCCAGATCTCCAGATATTCTAACATCAACATTACAATCAATTTTGATCTCCCTGTATTACTCGTATATTCAAGTTTATGGTCAGTATATAGGTACTTTGATCATCACGATAGAATCATTAAAATTAAAATTAAAGCTTTTTTGAATTTCAAATGAACATCAAACTGTCAATTTGAGTGTGAGTGATGTTTCTGAATTTGGTCCTTACACCAGAGCAGTTGGTAACATGGTGACGTTAGTTGCAGAGTCTGACTTTAGTTGCTAATTTTTTCAACGTATTTAAAAATAATCATTTATTTTAATAATTTTTCAATTATATGAAAAATTTGAAATACTTTTGTCAATAAATCAAAATAGCTTTCAACTCCCATGTGTTGTGGTAATAAATTGTTATTGTTTATTGTAGATTACATTTAAAACGTAATGTTCAAAAAGCCCCACGAAATTAATAGAATTTTTTGCTCGAGTCGCATTAAACTACCTGCATCTCTGCGCGCAAATAAAACACATGTAGAGTGGTTAGTAAAACGGGAACACGTTCAAAAGAAAACAGGTCCTTTTTTGCACCGCACGACACCGAAGGGTATTCGAATATAATTCACTTTATCTCAGCTCGCTTCCTTAATCCCGCATAATTATTTTGTTTGCATAATTTCCTCCGTGGGACTCGGAGCTCACACTGTGAAATTAATAAATCTAAATATTTTCCTGCTCCACATTGAGAAATTAATTCCGCGTAAAAGGATCAGCGGCGATTGTTATTCAAATCGCCCGCAAAAATTACCGGAGCGGAAAAACGTGCATCGTGAGAAGCTGGGATTAGTCTTGGCGTGAGCATGTGAGCAATTACTTAAGTATATCCGAACGTGATAAAATCGATCATGAAGTTCAAGTATCAAACAGATTCTATTATTTGAACCATTGCTGCTTTCCCTTGTCCGTTTGTTATTTAACAAACGAAGGAATGTTATCTAAGAGAATCAAACTATACAAATTGCATTCTTATGATTCATATTACAATAAGCTGCAGATATCCTTGAACAATATCAGCGAGAATAAAAATTTTAAGTTCTCGAGTTTGCTACTATCCAAAATCGGTTACGTCGTTTGCGCTAAAAATGATTGCATTTTAAAATTCCGTTCGACAAGGCAGTAAAAGGTGTAAATTATAAACCGTGCGCTTCTCGGCCAACCCGTAATTTAAACGAAATCACACCGATCTTATTTATTTATTTATCGCAGATGCTTGGTGGGCGTATGTTGGTATAAAGTAGCAATTTACGTAACATTAAATCTGAAGTATAATCGGGTGGGCGTCGACGTCAGGAATTATTTGGAAGGTTGACGAGCTTTCGCCGAATTTTACGATTTTTACGACACACCATCTCAGGTCAACCACCAGAAATGGTAACCAAGAAAAAGCATACATGAAGAAAGCCCACACAAGGAAAAAAGCCACACATGGAAAATTGCTTACAGAGAAAGACGTCCAAATTTGCAATTTGATTTTCTTCTAACATGTTCTGAGATGTCTACTCTTTTAACTTTTTTTTCTCTGTCGGCCTATTCAATAATTTCTCTAAGTATGTATCTATATTACATTCTTTACTCCAAATATAGCCTCTAATATATTAATGACATTTCTACACACGTGATAAATCACCCTGTACAATCACTACAGTTAGAGTTCTTAAATTAAATATTTCAATTCATTCTTTTGTCATTTTGTGACAATGACCGTCATAAAATGATTAGCTACGCTCGTTTACAATAAAAATTAAATTCTTCTTTACCACCAAATCTTGTAAAGTTTTGCTAAGACGAATGTTGCCAATCTTAGTAGAAAATGATCCAATTTGAAGCCATTCTCAGAAGGCAATGGAATTATTGCCTGCTTTTTAGTAATTTTTTCAGCTAAATATTCAGCTTTTTGTGGCAACTCTGCTACAAGAAAGCATCGAATCAACACTGACTAAAATGTGCAAAGTTTGGACATAAATGAAAAGTTTTAGAAAATAATTTTTAGCAACGATGAAAATTCAGTAAATTCGGGAAACTAAAGTTAAAAAAATTCAATTTCAAATAACGTCAAACGTCAATTTTGCTGGTGAGTTGAATGTGAGTGGTGTTGATTATGCGAGTAATAAAGAGAGATCAAAATTGATTGTAATGTTGATGTTAGAACATAGGGAGATCTGGGTGAAGTTACTAGATATTCCAAGATTTTGTTGATAGTTCATTCATGAAAAATGATTTATTTCATTGTAATAGCAATTTAATTAAACAATAATTATGTTGTTCTTTATTAATTACGTTAAATTTGGATGTAAGTTTCATAAATATTCTATGCACGTTACTATTCTTCGCACGAACTTGCCTGTGACAGATGTAAATATTGATATCAAACTCACGAAAATTAGTATAGGATCAGGACAATCAATTTCGATCTCCCTATAAATTTCAATTTCAAATAACGCCAAACGTCAAATTTGAGGGTGAATTGAGTGAGAGTGGTGTTTCTGAACTTGGCTCTTATACACATCTCACTTCTTCCTAAACTAACGTCACGTTTCACAACTAATGTCATTTTGCTACTAATTACAACAAGTGCTTCTCTTAATTCTAAGTTTATTATTCAATGCGTTTTATTTTTTGTTTTGTTTTGTTTGTTTTGTTCAATTTACAATTGAAAGTCTAATAAAGTTGAAGTCATGCCGGAAATTTTATCTCGACGTCGAAGCAATGACATGTTACCAGCTTCACTTTACTACCAACCGCACCAGGCGTATCTCTTATTTTTAAAGTTTGACATTCCCTGCGTTTTATTTCTTGTTAAGAATAGAAATGTCAGTTTTTAACGTCAGACAATCACTGATGATCACTGGTGTAAGGACCAAATTCAGAAACATCACTCACACTCAAATTGACAGTTTGATGTTCATTTGAAATTCAAAAAAGCTTTAATTTTAATTTTAATGATTCTATCGTGATGATCAAAATACCTATACTGACCATAAACTTGAATATACGAGTAATACAGGGAGATCAAAATTGATTGTAATGTTGATGTTAGAACATCTTTGCTACCAACTATCTCGCTTCTAAGTTAGACATTTAGTGTTTTTTTGCTAGGAATTTAAAATTCTTAAATGTCTGAATTAAAAATGACAACTTAGTAATGAAATTGAAATCAAATTCGTAATAATATCTTATTAGCAGCTACTTCACTTTTATAACCGACGCCATTTTGCTACAAACCAGAACAACACTCGTGTTCTTCCCTAAATTCAATATTGCATGCATTTTATTATTTTGATAATAAACAAAGTTACTAACAAAACGTCATTAAAACAATTGATTAAAACGAAATTACGTTGAGCGATTTTGAAGTTAAGTAAGCTAAGTTTGTCACGCTGTTCCTAATTTCACCTTGCTGCCAACTTTATCAAATATTTTTTTTCCAATTGATATTTAATGTCACGTATTTCTTTTGTTTTTTTTCTATATATATATGCTAGTGAGAATATTTTACTATTTTACCAAGTATCAAGAATATCACCAAAAAAGTAACACAAGCAAATAATTGAATGATAAAAGTGAAATCTCGTGTTCGCAGCTAACCTCACGGCTCTTGTTGCCAACTGTATTTTATTATTGATAATAAACAAAGTTACTAACACAACGTCATTAAAACAAATGATTAAAACTAGCGAAAGCGAAATTACGTTGAGCGATTTTGAAGCTAAGTAGCTAAGTTTGTCACTCTGTTCCTAATTTCATCTTGCTGCCAACTTTGTCAAATATTTTTTTTCCAATTGATATTTAATGTCACGTATTTCTTTTGTTTTTTTTTGTATATATGCTAGTGAGAATATTTTACTATTTTACCAAGTATCAAGAATATCACCAAAAAAGTAACACAAGCAAATAATTGAATGATAAAAGTGAAATCTCGTGTTCGCAGCTAACCTCACGGCTCTTATTGCCAACTGTATTTTATTATTGATAATAAATAACAAAACGTCATTAAAACAATTGATTAAAACTAGCGAAAGCGAAATTACGTTGAGCGATTTTGAAGTTAAGTAGCTAAGTTTGTCACTCTGTTCCTAATTTCACCTTGCTGCCAACTTTATCAAATATTTTTTTCCCAATTGATATTTAATGTCACGTATTTCTTTTGTCTTTTTTTATATATATATATGCTAGTGAGAATATTTTACTATTTTACCAAGTATCAAGAATATCACCAAAAAAGTAACACAAACAAATAATTGAATGATAAAAGTGAAATCTCGTGTTCGCAGCTAACTTCACGTCTCTTGTTGCCAACTGTACCAAGTATTTCTCTCCTTTCTTGAAGTCAATAGTGAATAAATTTTATCATATGTGCCTCATAGGACAAGAATAAATAAATTTTGAAAGTATGCAAAATAATTGAATGCTAATTTGGAACGAAAATGTTAAAAATCTCAATGTCGAACAATTCGAAGCAATGACATGTTAGCAGTTCATGTACACTAGCGGACAATAAAATCCGGCCACGTCATTTGTACAATGCGAATCTCACTTTAATATTTTTGACATTTAATGCATTAATGCAAATTTTATTTGTTTATATTGACAGAAATGCAACCTCAGTAAAAGCCTGATTTACCAAATTTGTCGAAATACGCACGAACTGTCAAATTCTTGCCCGGATTTTATTATCCGCTACCGTATGCTACATAAATAGCGTCACTTTGCTACCAACTGCATTAAGTGTATTTCTTTTTTCACGACCTACTATATTTAACGACACAGAGCTCTTGTAATTTTCGCCGCTTTGGCGCTAGTTACCCAAAACAAGAAACACCAGAAATAACAAATGAAAAAATCACAAGGAAACTTTAATTCAGCAACAGTATTTGCTATAAACCGCGTGACCTTGACATTAATTGAAAATTACGTTAGGGCGCTTTCGATTTTTCGGGTAGGCGGCGCCAGCGGAGAAACACTTGAAGTAATAAATTGCCAAACCGGATAAAGACACAATGTCTCGTGAATTCTAATAAGTTGCGTCTTTTTTTATAAGTTTGATATTTAATGCGTTTCATTCCAGTTTAAAAATCGAAAATTCCAAAGCATCTCAATTAAAAATGACAACTAAATAACAAAATAAAATTGAAGGCACGTCGAACAATTCCGAACGTATTGACAGCTAACTTCACTTTTATGACTGACGTCATTTTACTACCAACCGCAACAAAACGTGTCTTCTTTCCTAAATTTGTCATCAAATATATATTTTTTTTAATTTTCATAAGAAACAAAGTTACTATTTGGAATAAATATTTGTTTCATTTGGATTAAGTAGATATAAAGTTTGCAGCCAACTTAACGTTTTTATTTTTTCGTAACTAACTTCATTTTATTACCAACTGTTTACAACATTTATCTTCTTTGCTGGGGTTAGCAAATACAGGGTGAGCAAAATTGACTAATATGTGTGAAGTTGCTGCTCAGTTAACTTATACCCACAAATATAATCCACTTGTCAATATTTACTTCCAATAATTACTTAAATCCGTGCACATACGACACATGCACATGCTACTTGACAACATTGACTTTGACAATTCTTTCAAGTACAAAGATAATCTTTTTTGCTCACATGGTATAACCGTAATATAGGAGCAAATATATTTTGAAAATAAGGAGAACATGAGTTTTTGGTGGAAGCTAATAAGTAAGTAAGATTTAACGTGTCCCGATCAGACAATCGTGTTCTCGAGATTGTATTAACAAAACTTAATCATTGTTTTCTAATCGACGGGTGTGCCTCCTAGCGGGGGAGTCAGTGGATTACATAAGCGCGGTAGTTTCCTAATGTGCGCATATCTCTTCATCGAACTACATTCGAATACATCAAAAATCTTTTATTTTCTGCGGCTGTCTCCGTCTGGCTCGCTGCCGGACGGAGTTGCAAAACTGAATTGTAATATCATTTTTGTAATATATGTTTACGTGTATTCCAAGTAGAACGTTTATGTCGTTTACCGTTTGAGAACAAGTTCTAAATAGCCTGCCATTGTTTTATTATCAAATTTATTGCACGAATTAAACAGTCCATTGGCTCCAGATCGGTGCTTTCATATTGACTTTTAATTTATTTAATACGTGTTAATGACTGCTTTATCGGGCGCTCTGGAAAAACTCTTTCGAGATTTATTCTATTGCGTCTACCTAACGAGCTACGCGTTTATATTATACGATGTTTTTAGAATAGATGGACGCTATTATATCCGAAGGATTATTTTTTATTTAAATTCAGATAATCAATAAATATACAGCATGATCAATTCAGAAGGTATTGTATACAGCCCCTACGTAGTCGTCTCCTTTTGTTTCCAAAAATTTTAATACGTTATGTTTTGATTCTATACTTAAAATAAACCAGCACATTTTTCGACGCTCTAAGGATTTATTATTGACATTTCATAATAAAGTTAATCTTCCTTCGCGCCGATAGATGGTGCTCTAGTGAACGAAGTTAATGATTTGTTATTGACATTTAAAAAAGAAAAAGTCAATTTTCGTTTTGGTTTTTGTTTGAATCTTCCATTTGCCGACGGATGGTGCTCAAGTGAATGGTTGAAGCAGGGTTGCCAGATTTTTCCATCGGCAATGTCGCTAGGCTTGCTCACAAAATGTCGCCAAAAGGCGCCGTTTTCTTTTCTAACGATAAATGTGAAATTTCCGAATTCGATTCGCAGTAAAATAGGGCGAAAACGAATCTCTTTAAAATACTTCTTAAGACAAAAAAAGAACAAATGAAAAAAACAAAACCAAAAAAATTTAAAGAAAAATAAAAAATTAAAATGAAGTAACTGCGAAAGCAAATCTTCCTCCCCCTCACCAAGAAGCGTTTGCATATTGAACGGAATAATAAAATTCATGTTAAATTAAATGAAAAATTAGGAAGAAAAAAAAACAAATGAAAAGCAAAAAGCAAATAAATGAAGAGAGGGACAAGTGAAAATCAAGGAAAAAATAAAAACGAAAAAATGAAAGATTAAAGGCAAATGAAAAACTCAATGAAAGAGAAAACAGGGCGAAAACGAATTTCATTAAAATACTTCTTAATATAAAATAAAAACAAATGAAAAACAAAATCATAAATTAAATGAAAAAAAAAATAAAGTGAAGTAACTACGAAAGCAAATTCCATCCCGCCTCCCCTCCCTCGCCAAAAAGCACATCTAGGACCGCGTTTGCTAAAAATGAAAGCAAATTGAACGGAAAACAAAATTCAAGTCAAATTAAACGAGAAATTAGAAAGAAAAAACAAATGAAAAGCAAAAAGCAAATTAATGAAAAGAGAGGCAAGTGAAAATCAAGGAGAAAATAAGAATGAAAAAATGAAAGATTAAAGGCAAATGAAAAACACAATGAAAGAAGAAATAGAACGAAAATGAATTTCATCAAAATACTTCTAAATATAAAAAAAAACAAATGAAAAACAAAACCAAAAATGAAATGAAAAAAATGAAGTAACTGCGAAAGCAAATCCCGCCCTCTTCCCCTTGCCAAGAAGCATTTTTACCACTGCGTTTGCTAGAAATGAAAGTAAATTGAAAGAAAAAACAAAATTAAAATTAAAATTAAAGGAAAAATTAGAAAGAAAAAAACGAATGAAAAGTAGGAAGCAAGTAAATGAAAAGAGGAATAAGTGAAAATCATGGAGAAAATAAAAACGAAAAAATGAAAGATTAAAGGCAAATGAAAAACTCAATGAAAGAAAAAACAGAGCGAAAATGAATTTCATTAAAATACTTCTTAATACAAAAAAACAAATAGAAAACAAAACCAAAAATTAAATGAAAAAAAATAAAGTGAAATACTACTAATGAAATTCATTTTCACCGTTTTTCCTTTCATTGAGTTTTTCATTTACCTTTAATCTTGCATTTTTTCATTTTAATTTCCTTCTTAATTTTCACTTGTCTCTCTTTTCCTTTATTTGCTTTTTGCTTTTCATTTGTGTTTTTTAATTTTGAATTTTGTAATACTTCTCAATACAAAATGAAAAACAAAACCAAAAATTTAATGAAAAATGAAAAAATAAGGTGAAGTAACTACGAAAGCAAATCACGCCCCCCCCCCTCCCCTGCCAAGGAGCACTTCTAGGACCGCGTTTGCTAAAAATGAAAGCAAATTGAAAAAAAAAAAACAAAACTCAAATTAAAGGAAAAATTAGGAAGAAAAAAAATTAATGGAAAGCAAAAAGCAAATAAACGAAAAGATGGACAAGTTAAAATTAAGGAAAAAATCAAAATGAAGAAATGAAAGATTAAAGGTAAATGAAAAACTCAATGAAACGAAAACCAGGGCGAAAATGAATTTCATTAAAATACTTAATACAAAAAAGAAGTGAAGTAACTGGGAAAGCAAATCCCACCCCCTCCCCCTGCCAGGAAACATTTTTAGCACCGCGTTTGCTAATAATGAAAGCAAATTGAAAGAAAAAACAAAATTCAAATTAAAATTCAATGAAAAATTAGAAAGAAAAAAAAACAAATGAAACGTAGGAAGCAAATAAATGAAAAGAGTAATAAGTGAAAATCAAGGAGAAAATTAAAATGAAAGACTAAAGGCAAATGAAAAACTCAACGAAAGGAAAAACTGGGAAAAAACAAGAAAAATAAAACGATGAAATGAAAAGCAAAAAATTTAAAACAGAATATTTTCCATTTTAAATTTGCTTATTTACTTTCATTTTTTATTTGGTATTCACTGGAAAAGAAATTAAAAAAAAATACAAAATATTCTGTTCTAATTTTGTTTTCCATTTGTTTCTCATATTTTGATTTCGTTTTTGGTTTTTGGTTTCCTTCTGTTTTTTTCTTTTAAAATTCTTCCTTTTAAATGAACAAAAATAAATGAAAAATTAATGTAAATACTGAGCAGAAAAGAAAAACGAAAAACAATTGAAAAATAAATAGATCGGTTAGAAACGAGTGAGTGACTCTTTCAATTTAACACTAATGTAATTACATTTGTCATTGTTTTTTCTTGAAAGGTAACACTGAGCGCAACCCCCCCCCCCCTCCCGCCACGAAATGTTTCTACGGCCACGTTTGCTAAAAATGGAAGCAAATTGAAAAAACTCATTGAAAAGAAAAATTGGAAAAAAACAAGAAAAACAAAAATTAAAAATGAAATGAAAAAATAAAAAACAAAAGGCAAACAAAAATTTTAAACAGAATATTTTAAATTTTGTTATTTAGTTTCATTTTTCATTTGCTTTTCACTGGAAAGGAAAAATTTGAAAAAAATAATAAATATTCTATTTTTAATTTAGTTTTCCTTTTGTTTTTCATTTTTTAAATTCGTTTTTGGTTTTTTGTTTTCTTTTGTTTTTTTTCTTTTCAAATTCTTCCTTTCCAATAAACAAAAACAAATGAAAAATTAATGTTAATACCAAACAGAAAAGCAAAACGAAACAATTGAAAAATAAACAGATCGGAAACCAAGAGAAAGCAAATAAAAAACGACAAGACAGACAAATCAGAAACAAGTGACTCTTTCAATTTCTAACACTGATGTACTTACGTTTGTCATTAGTTTTATTAAACACTTTTATTGAAAGTAACGACTAAACCAAATACCTAAAAGCAAATGAAAAAGTCAATAAAAGGAAAAATTTGATGAACAAAAAAACAAGAAAAACAAAAATAAAAAATGAAATGAAAAGGTAAAAAACAATTTTCTATTTAAAATTTTGTTTTCCTTTTGTTTTTCATTTTTTTGGTTTCTGGTTTTCTTTTCTTTTTTTTTAAAATTTTTCCTTTCCAATGAACAACAATGAAATGAAAAATTAATTACGAAATTTCATCGGACAAGAATCTACTTTAATTACCAAAAATTAATGTAAATAATGAGTAGAAAAAGAAAACGAAAAACAATTGAAAAATAAACAGGTCGGAAACAAATAGAAAGCAAATAAAAAACGACAAGACAAGTTCGAAACAAGCGACTCTTTGAATTTCTAGCACCGATGTACTTATATTTGTCTTTGTTTTTTATTGAAAGTTATTACGAAAGCAAATCTCGCCCCCCCCCCCTCCGTCATGAAGCACTTCTAGGACCACGTTTGCTAAAAATTAAAGCAAATTGAAAAAAAAAACAAAATTCAAATCGAATTAAAGGAAAAATAAAAACAAACGAAAAGTAAAAAGCAAATAAATGAAAAGAGGGACAAGTGAAAATCAAGGAGAAAATTAAAATGGAAAAATCAGATGAAAGTCGAAAAGCAAATGAAAAAGAAAAGCAGAAGGCACACAAAATTTAAAACTGAAGATTTCTATTTTAAAATTCGTTATTTACTTTCGGTTTTATGTTCATTAAAAACAAATTAAAAAAATAGATTAATTAATTAATAATTTAAATTTTGTTTGCCTTTTGATTTTATTTTTTTGATTTCATTTTTTGTTTTCGGTTTTCTTTTGCTTTTTTTTCAAATTTTTTCTTTCCAATAAACAATAATGAAATGAAAAATTAATGTAAATAAGAAGCGGAAAAGAAAAGCGAAAAACAATTGAAAAATAAACAGATCCGAAACTAAGAGAAAGCAAATAAAAAAACGACAAGACAGGCAAGTGACTCTTTCAATTTCTCACGCGTTTTTTATTTAAAATAAATATTACTACTATTATAACAAGGGGAAAATTAAAATAAAAAGAAAATCTAATGAAAGATCAATTTCGAATTTTTTTTTGTTTATGGCTTTATAGTCAAAAATGATACCAAATTCCAAGTTTGGGGGTAGATTTTTGAAGAAGAATAGAAGGGAAATTAAGGGAAAAAAGCAAATAAAAATAGAAATAAAAAGTTGAAGTAAGAAAATAAAAAATATATTTTTTTTAATTTAAATAAAAACTCAAACGGACACTGAAAATGGCACAAATGCTCAACGTTTCCTATCGTTCGATAGCTTCATCAGGAGTAAAAATAAAATAAAATATATTCAGTGAAAATAAAATAAAATATATTCACTCCTTACGAAGTTATCAAGCGACAGTGAAACGTTGAGTATTTGTGCCATCTTCAGTGTCCGTTTGAGATAATTCATTACACAATTTCTCCGGACAAGAATTTACCTTAATTAAATAAAAACGTTTGTTTCCATGGATAACTACAGATAAAATTTCTTTGAAAGTGAAGATATTATTGAAGGCTAGTTACCAAATAAGATTTTTAAGCGCCAAGTTTATCTAAAATGTAGCCCAAATGGCGCCCAATCTAGCAACCCTGGGTTGAAGTCGATTTCTCTTGTCAAATTGCGCGCCTGTTTTAGTTCCTCCCAAGTGGTTAGAGGGCCATGCAAAACATTGTCAGGGTTGCAAGACTGGACGAATTTTCCCTATATTATAAACATTCTTTCTTTGATCGATACTCAGTTACGAAAAGTTTTAACGCAATCTGGCAACGCAGGCAATTTTATGCAACTTGGGCGGAACTAAAATAAAAAACCGCGCAATTTGATTAAGATTTTCCACGTTCTGCGATTTCGACACTTTTCTTGTTGTTGGTCTTCACTTCACAACCAGGACGTTTGCAAGTCCTTTTTCACCCGGTGGTAACTCGCCTTGAAACTTGTAATTTGGGCCGCGTGGGCCGCCCAAAAACGCGCGCCAGCAAGTGCGCATTTTTCAACTTCATAAATATGCATCAGCGGCGGATGCATTGCATTTATTCTGGGCGAAACGTACGGCGCAAACGGAAAGCTGTACTTAAGCCAAAGATTATTGATTTAGTCCGCCTCGCGTTACATATTTTACCTGCTAGCTTGCAGTTGTTTTAATTACAAAGGGGAACCCGTTTCGTACATTGTTTAATAATCCTGTGCACATACGTAATAAGTTTCGTTAAGTATCTACATCGTTTACTGTGTCAAAAATTCATTACCTTTTGCGGCCACTTCAGGTTTTTTTTTAATTATTTTTATTATTCGTTTGGCCTTAAATATTTTACTGTTTACGTATCACAACAGATGTACGTATTTTATTTATTAATAATTGTAATAATAAAGCACAGAGGTTTAAGAAATAGCCCTTGAGGCACCCCTTAATTTAAATCAGTGGAATACATACATAGATTGGTTTTGCTCTCTTGAAGGCACTTCTTAACTACCTCGTCTATACAAGGTGTTACCTAAAAGTATTCGACTGTGTACTAATTCCAACATCTACTTTTACGCACAACCTGTACAGTGTACATTCGATGTTTTTTTTTTTTTTGTAAATGAAACTCCAAATGCGGAAAAAAACAATTTGTCATTCTGCATACATCGATACAATCGTAAATAACTTCGCATATCAAAGCAAATAAAGGTGCACATTACCTTATGTCAACACGTGCTGCTCAGAAAAAAAATTATTGTTATTGTATCTTATAACCAAGCAAGTAGGTGCCTGGGAAAATACGGTTTCCACTGTTCGAATGGACGCGTTATCTTATCGCTTTCCAACTTATTAGAAATTGACTGGGCACACCACGTCAGAGTAAATACAAGTCGATGTAAGGTAGATATACAATACCGGGCATTGTCGATTACAAAGAAGAAGAAATGTGTGTGTAACGTGGCATATACATTGGGTGTCGAGATTAAATGATGGCAGGTGAAAATCTACCTCACAATCGATCGCCTGTGAGCTAATAGACGCGTATTTGCCTTCGTCAAACACGTTAAAGGCGTGAGCTCGTGCATCAAAACATCACCTTGCGTGTCTTTTAAGACAACCCATGAACGATGATAGTTCTTGCTTATCGGAGTTACTCAATATGTAATCAATCGCCCTTTTTTTGGAATCTAGAAGTAGTACTTGAGAGCCAAAATCTACTTTTTCTATACGTATTTATAAAGTCTTGAACTAAAGTTCACCCAACTAACCGATCACCCTACATCCACGTAGCCAACATTTTTACATCACTTCGTACACAGGCTATCATGACTGGGTAGTCATTTTCGATTAAGCGCGATAGCATCGTACATGAAGCTCAGCGTGTTATAATTTAGAGTAATAATTGTCCGTAATAGAGCAATTCGATAAGTTAATGTTGGCGATCGACGATCTAAAGAGCTGTGGGCAGTCGGCGATTACTCTGCAAAACATAGCTACACCGCGCGCGTTCCAAATTAAATTTCCCACATTAGCTGATTAGAGGCGGATTATAATTAAAGTGCTAATCACCAGAGCGTTATGTTATGATGCACTTGGCGCTGCTTTGTCCGCCTTCGAAAAAACGCAAATTACATTTAATCCTTTGATTTGTTTTTTGCTTTACTCCATCATCATTAACAAAGACTAATGTCTTTTTCAACTATCAAATCAAATCAATACACGTGATCAGGAAGAGCGGCAAATCACCAAGGAAGAGAAAGTTTAAAATTTTTTGAAAAACTGAAGTGAAACTGTACTGCGCATAAAAAACTTTTTGACCTCACCACGTAGATATTTATATTAAAATTTACCCTCCTCTTCTACCACCACCGCATTTTCTTTGTTCATACTTTTTGAAAGCCATTTACAAAGGTTCCTATGTTTTCGTATTGACTTCTGTAGATGGCGCCAGCTAACACCAATTATAAATTTCTGACGTGAACTTCTCGTAAGCTGTTTAGATTTGCGTAAAATCCCTAAAAATTCGCACGAAAAAGTCAACTTTAAATGTAAAACACTTCGAAATGTTTACCTCCGACGCCACTCAATAGATGGCGACGTTTATTTCAAATAAACGTAAAAATGTAGTTGCGCGCAATTCCAAGTCTTCCTTACAATACACTCACTTGGAAATGGAAGTTAAGAAAAGATTTGTTGAAATTTTACAGGCAAAGTTACCTGTTCATTTAATAACGCGAAGTGTCAATAGATGGCACTGGCGAAAGCTCAACAAATCTGGACACTTTCTGCGCTTCAAAATTAAATTTTATTACTAAGTAGAGTTTTAGCTCAAAATTGTCGCAACGTTTGTTCCATTAACTGATGAAAAATGAATCTGTGTAAGTTCGTAGATTTAATTTCAAATTTACCGCCGATATCATTCAATAGATGGCGATGTTTCAGTTAAACTTGAAAAAATAAAATTCTAAAACAATTTATTAAAAATTACCTGTTAACTTAATGACGCGGCATGTCAATAGATGGCACTGGTGAGGCAGAATTTCAAGGCGAGTGTTACAAATTTCAGCAAATGTTAGAACCCAGTCAAATTAACGCAACGTGCACTCAATAGATGGCACCGTTCATCAATTAATGAAAAAACGAATATAATTCTATGTAAGTTTGCAAGGCTTTGTATTTTCAGTCATAGATGAAATAAAACAATGTTTCATCAACTGATAAAAAAGTGAAATAAACTCTTTGTAAGTTTCAATACCATCGATATCGCTCAATAGATGGCGACGCCACTTCAACTAAACGTGGAGAAGTAATTAAGTAAAGAAATTCCAATCAACTTTTGCGAGGAAACATTTTTTTAGACAAAAAAATTAAAAGTCATCCATTAATTTAATAATGCGACGCGTGTCAATAGATGGCGCTGGTGATAACTCAACAACCCTGAACGCGCTTTTTGCCTTTCCCTTCTCTCACCACCGCATTTTCTTTGTTCATACTTTTTGGAAGCCATTTACAAAGGCTCCTATGTTTTCGTATTGACTTCTGTAGATGGCGCCAGCTAACACCAATTATAAATTTCTGACGTGAAATTCGCGTAAGCTGATTTTGTTTAGATTTGCGTAAAATCCCTAAAAATTCGTATGAAAAAGTCAACTTTAAATGTAAAAGACTTCGAAATGTTTACCTCCAACGCCACTCAATAGATGGGGACGTTTATTTCAAATAAACGTAAAAATGTAGTTGCGCGCAATGCCAAGTTTTTCTTACAATACACTCACATGGAAATGGAAGTTAAGAAAAGTTTTACAGGCAAAGTAATTAAAAAGTTATCTGTTCATTTAATAACGCGAAGTGTCAATAGATGGCACTGACGAAAGCTTAACAAATCTGGACACTTTTTGCGTTTCAAAATTCAATTTTATTATTAAGTAAAATTTTAACTCAAAATTGTCGCAACGTGTGTTCCATCAAGTGATGAAAAATAAATCTATGTAAGTTCGTAGATTTAATTTCAAATTTACCGCCGATATCATTCAATAGGTGGCGACATTTCGGTTAAACTTGAAAAAAGTAAAATTCTAAAACAATTAAAAATTACCTGTTAATTTAATAACGCTGGTGAGGCAGAATTTCGATGAGTGTTACAAATTTCAGTAAATTTTAGAACCCAGTCGAATTAACGTAACGTAGATGGCATAGATGGCACCACTCCATCAACTAATGAAAAAAACTAATGTAATTCTATGTAAGTTTGAAGAAACATATGAGAAAGGCTTTGTATTTTCAGTCATAGATGAAATAAAACATTGTTCCATCAACTGATAAAAAAGAGAAATAAATTCCACCCTCGATATCGCTCAATAGATGGCGACGAGACTTAAACTAAACGTGGAAAAGTAATTGAGTGAAATTCCAATCAATTTTTGCGAAAAAATAATTAAAAGTCATCCGTTAATTTAATAATGTAATAGATGGCGCTGGTGACAGCTCAACAAACCTGAACGCGCTTTTTGCGCTTCAAAGTTCCAACTTCATGATTTCGATAGAATTTTAAAACGAGTGTTATAAATTATAAATAAAATAAGTTCTTGTTGCAACAACTGATAGAAAACGAATGATCAGAAGAAAATGGTCGTCGATATTCTTGGACACAGTGACTAGCGTTCTATTTCGAAATTGTCGTGATTTTCTTCGTTTTCTGGTTCATCAAGATTAATTTTACAATTTGCTACGTTTCACTTCTTAAAATTCTCATTACACTCTCATTATTTATATTGTTTTAGGAGTATTGGTTGCATAGGTAAATTAATGCCTTATTGTAACTCTTTACATTATTTAGCATTTTTTCCACCCAAATTTTAAAGACCGCCATCAGATACCCTTCCTAAAACTTCACAAATATTGCTCTTTTTCTTCTGCCTTTTTATTTTTGTTCATATTTGATGAGGACCATAGAAATAACCTCAGCTATAATTTTCTAATCAGTAATTTTTGCTCAACAATTACTTTTAATTTTACATTTTCAGTCTTTTTTGCCAATCGCCAATCTACTGCTCTCCCTCTTCTATTGTTCTACATCTTGCTCGTTACTGCGTTCTCATTTATATCAAACTCATTAAATTGTGCTATTGAATTTATGGCTATATGCACCAAAGAAATAAATTCAACTTAAATTTAAACGTCACTTAGAACATGATTAAGGCCCAGTTGTAGAATTCCAGCTTAACTTCAAACCAAAGCTTAAACCCCTAATGACAATTGTTGAAATAATCGTTGTTATAGGTTTAAGCTTCAAAATTTAAATTCAGTTTAAGTATTTGATGCCTATGGCCCTTTTAATTTGGAGAAGAGATTAGAACCCCCTTCCCCCAACAAGTAGCTTTTTTCTATCTTTCTAAAAGCACACTGTTTAACTTACAATCCTGGCTATCTGAAGCATGTGAATCTATCGCTGAAATTACATACTCCGGATGAAAAAGTCGACTCGACTATAATGTACAGTTTTTGTTGTTATTAAATATGAAAGTACGTGCACACAAAACAAGGTTTAGTATTGAGTATTTAAAGCGAATTCGATCTCATATGATTGCATAGTATACCTAACAGTAATTTGGCTTTAAATTACAAGGGAAGATTTTAATATGTTTTTTCTTATTTGTAGGTGTTTTCAGCACCTACATGTAAAGTATAACTATAGTGCAGAATCATCTTCATCAATATCACTGGCTATAAATTGCGTTTTTATTTACGTTTTTATTGCGCATTAGAATCGTCTTTGTTTGCTCTCGTGATTTTCGCAATAAATCCGCGAAACCTTCACGAAGATAAAAAAAGTAAATAAACAAGTTTTGGTTGGAATAATAGGCCTGAATTTACGCGCCAAAAAGAAATCAATAAAGCAAATTTTTTTTTACAACCGTTTTATCTCTTCATTCGCGAGTCAATATTTAACATAAATAAATCCATTACAATCAGGTTGTTATTTTAAAAGATTCAAGTAGAAAATTCCGGGTATCACTCGCGACGTTCATCAACTCTCATTTTTTTCTTTCACTTTCTTGTTTGAATACCGCATTTTTTGTTTATTTTTGTTTAGCACGTGCAACGCAACTCAATCGATAAACATTTGCGCGTATCTACGTGTTTTTGAAGGTACGTAATTATCTCTGAGTAATTCGCATAAAAGCCCTTTTATCTCGCGAAGATACCCCCGGAGTCGTTGGAAATGCGATAAAGCAGGTTATGCGTCGGGCCCTTATCGCAGAAAGAAGTTTAAAACGTGCCAGAATTTTTGTGGCCCTAATCGGAAAGCAAATAGGACCTCCTCTCACCACACGAAATGCAAATGTTTGTTTCACATTAATCGAAGGCGAGCGTGAATCAATATTTGCGACGGTGTTTTCTTCAGAATGACTTCAATGGATCATTATGCAAAGGAAACATTAGTTTCCTCAATAATATTAATACGAATTAATAATCGACTTACAACGTCTGCAATTCTAAATTTCTCCTCTAAACGAAAAAGGATATGAAAGCCAGATTAAAAAATTATAATAAGTAGAAAAATAAACAAAAAAAAATAGAACATTAATACTTGTAATTCGAAAAAAGAGACGAGGGTAAGCTGTTTTTATTTTAAAAAAAAGTAATAGTTTCATTTGATTCAAATGAAATAGGTTTATAGAAATAAGGTGTAAAAATTTTTATAATTCTAGTTCTGCAACCCAGGTAGGGAGACAACATGGTTGTTTTGCCAGGAACCACTGCAAAGGCCAAAGACATCACAGAAAAGGGAATGTGGGCATATGTATTACACACACACACACATCTGCCGATATGGCACATGCTTTCGGGCCGACGGACGGACGGGGCAGCAGGTAAACCCCCAGAAAGCAAAAGTATTGTGCAATTTGAGCACCGGTAGTAATTGATTGTCCCCCAACAGCCAGTTTTAGGACGACGAAAAAAGAAATTAACAAATATTAAAACTAGATAACGCGCAGCACGTTTATGCATGCATTCATCAACTTTATCAAATGAAATTCGTCACGATTTATTTCGTCGATACCGGTAGATAAATATTTGGGGCGTTGGAGTTTTCATTGAAAAAAGCGATTTATCAAACGGAAATCGATTCATTATAATAATATATACTATTCGTTACTATTAGATTGGTAAACGAGAACGAGAACGAGAACGAGAAGAAAATATTTGAGGTTCGTTCGTTACGATTTCAAAAAGAATTTAGGTATATACTGGCGGCTTGGAATTTCATTAAATAGTCAATTATAAATCGTAGACGTGAATGTTCATGGAACAAAGAGAATAATAATACATCATCCGCTAACACCACCAGTGTTGTACAGAAAGCGGGCGTCTGGCGTCAAAAGCTGCGTTTCAGCCATCAACTGCATCATACTTCATCGGAAATAAAGCTCAGCGGTCGCGCGCCCGATCCCACCTGCCCGCCTGCACGTTGTACAAAGCCATCCCTCTGCAACCCCATGTGTGAGAAAACGCCGTGCGAAAATACCCCCTATCAACGTTTGCCAGAGGAAACACGTGGAAGTGCGTCGGCACGCGTCCTGAGATGACCGTTACAGGATGCATCCAGTCGTCCATGGAACAATTGCACATCTGCACGTGCTTACCTCGGTATAAAATTCCTGCTACTCTTTTATTGTTCATTATTTATATTGATTATACCTTGCTCGGGTTACATTAACTGTAACAACATCAAACACAATAACATATCTACACACATGAAAATAAGTTACTTCTTATATAGGATGTCCAAGTTAAAAGTGCTATAAAAAGACGTAGCAGTTTACAGAATTTTTAATTATATTGAAATCATTCAAAAGATGGCGCTGTAATTTGATCAAAACGAATGAAAAACTACATGGCATTTCTGGATGCGTTTTGATTGAAAAATATACAAATTTTTTGTGTTTCCAGCTATGGGAGAAATACTGATGAAATGTGCAGCGTGAGGTATTATGTTTTTGTGTTTAGATGGCGCTGGCTAACAACAAACTAAATTGACTAAAGAAATTCTTATAATTTCATATTATTCCATTAGTTTACAACTTTCTAAAAAATTTTGTGAAAAATTAACTTTAAATGTAAAGAGCTCTGAAAATTTTACTACTAATCATACTCAGTAGATGGCGATATTTCAGATAAACGTAAAAAATTCTAAAGATGCAAACAAACACTTATTAAAAGTTTCTTAATTAATTAATAATGAAACGGGTCAATAGATAGCGCCATTAAAAGCTCCACATGCACAAATCTGCATAATTTTTATTTTTGTTTTGATTATTGTACTACTCGAACGAAATTTTTAATTGTGCTTGAACTGGCCTAATAGATTAACAAAAAAAATTAATTGAAATCATAACTTTATTATACAGGGTGCGTCGAAATGAAATTAAATCTTTTTTCTTGAAAGTATGCAATGGAAATTGTTTAAAAAATTGTTAGCAGAAGGTTCTCTACTGCTGCACTGTTTCTTCTTTCAAGGTCAACCAGAAACAGACCAATTTTTTTGTTTTCTCTCAAAATAATTTTGTCTCGATTATGGTTTGCACTATTTGAACGATTTTTTTATTATGGCTGCACTGACCTAATAGATTAGCAAAAGAAATTAATGAAATAAGAAAAAATAATAGAAATCATAAAACTTCCTCTTTTATTATACAGGTTGTGTCAAACTAAAGTATTATTCCTCGAAGAAAATATGTGTAGCGAAAAAAAGTGAAGGCTACCTGACGAATGCTATGGTGTACATCTTTCAAGGTCATCATGGGTTTAACGTTTAAAATGTAAATCAAAAAATGAATTAAATTCTATTTGAAAGATTTTTTTAAGTATGGCGTTTAATTTCCATGAAAAATCGAAATGCGGTTGAAATTCAAAAACACTTTCGGTTGACCTTGGAAGTGAATTGACTTGAATCATTTAGTACCAGTCGGTGTTTCTCCTTAATTAAAAAAAAAATAGGTAGCTTGAGACATCCCTGCGTAATAATTGAAATTGTATTTAGTTTTTTCTTAAAATAAGTTATTTTCGGTAACTTTCGACAAGAATGGGTAGTCCAATGCACCCCATATAATAATCATAAGAAATGTAAATGTATTTAATGTTCAAAATTGATTCTGATTTTCGGTTGACCTTGAAATTAAATTAAAAGTTAATTTTTGTCACAATCTTCGCATTTCATTTCATCTTTTATTATACAGGTTGTATCAAACTAAAGTATTTTTCCTCGAAAATGTATGTAGCGAAAAAATTGAAGGCCACCTGACGAATGCTATGGTATACATCTTTCAAGGTCATTTTTTTAAATATGGCGTTTAATTTCCATGAAAAATCGAAATGCGGTTGAAATTCAAAAACACTTTCGGTTGACCTTGGAAGTGAATTGGCTTAAATCATGTAGTGCCAGTCAGTGTTTCTTCTTAATTAAAAGAAAACAGGTAGCTTGAGACATCCCTGTGTAATAATTGAAATTGTATTTAGATTTTTCTTAAAATAAGTTACTTTCTGTGACATTCGACAAAAATGGGTGGTCCAATGCACCCCATATAATAATCATAAGAAATGTAAGTGTATTTAATGTTCAAAATTGAATCTGATATTCGGTTGACCTTGAAATTAAATGATTTGTTAATTTTGTTCACAATCTTCGCATGGGGCAATCTGAGGCACCCCATATATAATAGTGCATAATTCTACATGATCCTGATTAGCCATACTTTCAGTTGACCTTGAAATTCAATTCTTTGGTTAGTCTTTCGTTCTCATATTATTTTCCGCAGGTTTCCAAAAAAATTGAGATGCTCTCTAATGCAATTAAAATACCTTTTGAAATTTTAAATTGATCTTGATGATCTTGATATGTGCGATTGACCTTGAAATTGATTTCTTCAATTAACTTTTCATTGCTTTCGATCCCTTACAACCTGAACAAAAGCTTGATAAAATTTTTAAGCAAATTTAATAAATTTCAAGTCTTAGAAACCCGTCAAATTAACGCAACGTCCACACTCTAGATGACATTGTTTCATCAACTAACGAAGAAATTAACGAATTTTTATGTAAATCTGATGCAAACTCGGTACATGGTGATATTTCACAAACATAAAATTTGTGCGAAATTCTAAACTTTCCTACAAAATGAAGCAAAAATATTCAAACAAATTTAGTAACAAACGATTGAATTAATAACGCGACTAGTCAATAGATGGCGCTTTACGAATTTGAACGCGTTTTGGACTTCAAAATAGAATTTTAAAAGAAATATTATACATTTCTGTAAATTAATGTAACGCGCACACATTAGGTGGCACTATTTTAATCAATTTATGAAGAAATTAATGAATTTTTTATCTAAGTTTGATGATAACCAATAGATGGCGGTATTTTAGGTAAACATAAGAAAGTAGTTGCATGAAATGTGAAACTTTTCTAAAGAAGTCAAGAAAAGATTCAATTAAATTTTGCAAGCAAAACCATCAAATGCCATCTATCTGTTCATTTAATAACGTGACGGTTTAATAGATGGCGCTATTAATTTTTTTTTTAATTTGAATACATTTTATGCTTCAAAATTTATATCAGCTTTGCTATTAAAAATAGAATTTTGAAAGGAGTGTTAGAAATCTGTAATTTTAAATCTAAGTTATATTAAATACGACGCGCGCGCACTAGATGGCACTGATCCATTAACTAACTGATGAAGAAATGAATCAATTTTTACGTAAGTTGTGAAAAAAATTGAAGAAAAGCTTTTATAGATGAAACATAACAGTTAAAATTCTTAAGCAAAATAGTATCGTGAACACCACCACGTACTTTCACGAGAGTTTGATAGATGGCGCTAGTTAACATTCTTGATTTCTTTTCTGAGCAAAATATAATTTCTTTGGTTCATTTTCGTCAAGCCTAGTAAAGGCAACATCGGTTTAATACACTATAAACGTCCTCATCAATTGAAGGTATAAAGACGCTCAATCTTTTGTATTTTTTTGTAAAATCAATAGATGGCGCCAGTTTCAACGCCGGCGTGAATTAAATATTGTAACGAATTTACACATTAAAATAAAACGCCTTTCATCTTTTAAAGAAGGGCAAAAAATATTTTGAACACCTTTTTTCATCAACAGATGGCATTAAATGAGGAAAACAAGGCTCAAAATGTCAAAATAACATATCTTTATATGGAAACGAAACAGAACGGTCCTAACAGCATTGTAGATATTGGATACAGTGTGCCATGAATTTGAAATAGTCAACAATCGAACAATTGAACATAGTCAGTTAATTTAATAATCCGATTCATTAGATGGCGCCATTAAAGAGAAGCAGATTTACGGAAAATAATTAATCACTTAATTTTTAATTGTGTTTGGTTTTTCATACGCATTTCACTTTTAATAATAATTAAACGCCTTGCCTATTGAGCGCTTAGATAATCCGCTTATGATTTTTGGCATTTTGACAGGATTATAAATAAAAATGTATTTGTTTCAAGTTACTTTTTACTTTAATCATGCTACCGTAGCCCACGTTATTTACGAATGGGCAACACAGCCATAAGAATAATAAATAAGAACCGATATTTATGTTCGGATTCCACAGCCATCCAAGACTACAACAATTGTTGAACACATTCAAAAACAAAAAGTTTTTTCCTTTTCATTGTTCGTAATTTCACGAGAGGTTTTGATCGCGGTGGCATATGGATAAAGTCCGTTATAACTGAAATTCCAGACCAGGCACATGCCTTACCACCTCTGCATATGTGTCTATTGTGCACATTGTCGAGCTTCGCAGGTCCTCTGCACGTCACCTGTCCGGGGGCTCCAGCTGCTGCGGCGAGATTTGCTCTGCAGAGGGATCCCTGCCCGTCTAGAATACCCGGTTATGAACCTTTTATCCCGGAGAGCCACAGCTGATTTAACAAGTTCCTCGGCTTTCTCAGGGAATCGCGCGGAAAACATTTCAAAAAAAAGTCTTTCTGGTTCCTCGTCACGCCGGTTATTATTTTTTTTATTGGGGTAAAATGGAGCAAGTTTTCCAAAAGTTTACGAAATGCAACCCCTAAGTGTTGACATCGCGTGAGAACAAACTCGGTTTAAATTGTTCGATCTGAATCACAATTCGTTTCGTCGTAAAATAATTCCAAAAATAAACCAATGGGAAATCATTTTGAAAGGATGCATAACGTAACAATGTGAAAACTTGAAAAAAGTGAAAACTTGAAATGTAAAAGAACGTGATACTCCTTAAAACCAACCCAACGATACGATCACAAAGAATTATTTTTCTGAAATATATAAGCCTAATGATTTTTTTCTTAATTGATGCAGCAGCTAAAATATTTATTTTCAGCAATTTAGTGTAAATTAAATAACAAGATCAAACAGGCTTATTGCAAACTGAAAAAATGCAGAATTTTTAAAAACAAATGACAATCGACAGATTTTCGGGAATTCTTAAAAAATATAAAAATATAAAAAGCCAATACGTTGAAATAAATAAGCAAATAAGAGACAATTTTCACAAGATGAAAAAAAAATTATTGCAACACGAAAGAATTTTCCAAAATTTTTGACATCGACAGTATTCTAGGTAAAAAGAACAGATGACAATCGAAAATATAGAAAGTCAATACCTAATTGACGCTATTCAACGTAAAATGACAAAACAGATGACAATCGAGACTATAAAAGAAAGGCTGTATTGGTAAGTGGGATTCTTCCCTACGGTAAATAAAACAAATTTAAATTCAATCAAAAGACCATAAAAATAAAACAAATAAAATAAATTTCAATCCATTCAGAAACTAAACGATAAAAAAAAATAAATTTGAATGGAGGGCTGATTTTACCGAATCGTAATCGAAACAAATGAATAAACAAAAAGAACACGAAAAGCAAATGACAATAAAATAAGTAAAGAATCATTTATAGTTTTTTAAGTTGTCATTTGTTTTTTGTTCATGTTGATTACTTCTTTTTTCAATGATTTACAGCCTGTTTATTGTTCTTGGTTTTATATTAACTTTCAGTATAGTCGACTGTCATTTGTTTTCGCCGTTTTATAGGATTTCTAGAAATCAATGATCGTTTGTTCTTTTTTATTTTCATAGTTTTTTAAGGATTTCCGGAACCCAGTTGGCATTTGCTTTTTTTTAGTTTCATTATTTTTAAAGATTTCCAGAAGTAAGTTGTCATTTGTTTTTTTTGTTCATGTTGATTATTTTTTCTTCAAATATTTACAGTCTATTGTTCATTTTTTTTTAGATCAACTTTCTGTACATAGTCGACCGTCATTTGTTTTTATATTTTTGTCGTTTTAAAGAATTTCCGGATATCTATTGTCGTTTGTTCTTTTTTATTTTCATTGATTTTAAGGATTTCCGGAAGTCAGTTGTCATTTGTTTTTAGTTCATGTTGATTACTTTTTTTTCTTCAAAGATTTACAGTCTATTTATTGTTGGTTTTGTATTAACTTTCTGTATAGTCGGCTGCCATTTGTTTTCGTAGTTTTAAAGCTTTTCTAGAAATCAAAGATCGTTTGTTCTTTTTTGTTTTCATTGTTTTTAAGGATTTCCGGAAGCAAGTTGTCATTTGTCTTTTTTGTTCACGTTGATTTTTTTTTCTTCAAATATTTACAGTCTGTTCATTTTTTTTATATCAAGTTTCTGTATATATGCGATTGTCATTTGTTTTTATGTTTTCGTAGTTTTAAAGAATTTTCGCATATCAATTGTCGTTCGTTCATTTTGATATTCATCGTTTTTAAGGATATCCGGAACTCATTTGTCGTTTGCTTTTTGTTTTCGTTTTTTTAAGGATTTCTAGAACTCTGTTGTCATTTGTTTTTTGTTCATGTTGTTTACTTTTTTCTTTAAAGATTTACAGTTATCGCAAAATGTCAAAAAAAAACTATTTTACTGTAAAACAAGGATTTTTCCAATTTTTTGTCACTGACACTACTTTAAGTAATTAAAAAAGAAACAAATGGGAATCGAGACTAAAAACGGCATTGGCAATAAACACCAAAAGTAGGAGTTCTTTTAAATGACAAATGAAACAAATTTACATCCAATCAAAAAAAATTCTACAAATATTTTGGAAAAAGTACAATCGACGTGAACAAGAAACAAATGACAACTGAGTTTCAGAAATCCTTTAAAGAAACCGAAACAAAAAAAGCAAAAACAAATTACAACACTGAGTTCCGGAAGTCCTTTAGAGGCGATGAAAATCAAAAACAACAAACGACGTTTTATTTCTGGAATTGCTTTAAAACGACGAAAACAAAACACAATCACTGCACAGAAAAATTGATATAATAATAACAATAGACTGCAATAAATATTTTAAAAGAAATTAAATTTGGTGCAACATAAGCGAAAAACAAATGACAACTGACTCCGGAAATCCTTGAAAACGATGAAAACAAGAAGCAAATGAAAACTGACTTAGAAAAATCCCTAAAAACGATGAAAATAAAAAAGAACAAACTAGAATTGATAAAAAGAATGCAAACAAAAAAGCAAATGACAGCTGAGTTCCGAAAATCCTTAAAAACAATGAAAATAAAAAAGAACAAACGATCATTGATTTCTAGAAATCCTATAAAACGACGAAAGCAAATGACAGTCGACTATACAGAAAGTTAATATAAAACCAAGAAAAATAAATAGCCTGTGAACAAAAAACAAATGACAACTGACTTCCGGAAATCTTTAAAAACAACGAAAACAAGAAGCAAACGACAAATGAGTTCCGGAATTTCTTAAAATCGATGAAAATAAAAAAGAACAAACGACAATTGATACCCGGAAATTCTTTCAAACGACGAAAACATAAAAACAAATGACAATCGACTACGTACAGAAAGTTGCAATAAAAAAATGAATAATAAGCTATAAATATTTGAATAGAAAAAAAAATCAACATGGACAAAAAAACAAATGACAACTTATTTCCGGAAATTCTTAAAAACAATGAAAACAAAAAAGAAAATGACAACTGAGTTCCGGAAATCCTTAAAAACTATGAAAATTAAAAAGAACAAACGATCATTGATTTCTAGAAATGCTTTAAAACGAATAAAACATATAACAGTCGACTATACAGAAAGTTAATATGAAACCAACAACAATAGGTTATAAATTTTTGAAGAAAAAAAGTAATCAACATGAACTAAAAACAAATGACTGACTTCCGGAAATCCTTAAAAACAACGAAAACAAGAAGCGAATGAGTTCCGGAAATACTTAAAATCGATGAAAATAAAAAAGAACAAACGACAATTGATACCCGGAAATTCTTTAAAACGACGAAAACATAAAAACAAATGACAGTCGACTATATATAGAAAGTTGATGTAAAACAAAAGAACGATAGGCTGTAAATATTTAAAGAAAAAAATCAAGATGAACAAAAAAACAAATGACAACTTACTTCCGGAAATCCTTAAAAACAATGAAAACAAAAAACAAATGAAATCCTTAAAAAAATTAAAAAAGAACAAACGATCATTGATTTCTAGAAATGGTTTAAAACGACGAAAACAAATGACAGTCGACTATACAGAAAGTTAATATACAACCAAGAACAATAAATAGCCTGTGAACAAAAAACAAATGACAACTGACTTCCGGAAATCCTTAAAAACAACGAAAACAAGAAGCAAAAGAGAAATGAGTTCCGGAATTTCTTAAAATCGATGAAAATAAAAAAGAACAAACGACAATTGATATCCGGAAATTCTTTAAAACGACGAAAACATAAAAACAAATGACAGTCGACTATATATACAGAAAGTTGACACAAAAAAAATGAACAATAGGCTGTAAATATTTGAAAAAAAAATAATCAACGAACAAAAAAAACAAACGACAACTGACTTCCGGAAACCCTTAAAAACGATGAAAAAGAAAAAGCAACAAACAAAGAAACAAATGACAATTCCCGAAATCATTAAAAACGATAGAAACAAAAAAAGCAAATGTCAACTGAGATCAACGCGAGCAAAAAAAAAAAAAACAAATGACAATCAAAACAAAATTGGCGCGGAAATTTTTTTGAAAATTCATTACCTACAACTTAAAAATGATGAAAATGACGATTTAAATAAATAAATTCACTGCAATTCGAAATTTTTGAAAACGAAATTATCGATATAACAAAAACTTACACATTCCAGCTAATGCAGGCGAAGAGAAACTATCAATCACGAGAATGCAGTTAACGTACAGCGAAACGTAGACATATATTGACTTTAAACGTTGTGGGGAAAATAGTCATTAAACATTTATTTTATTTTTACATTGTAAAAAAGCATAGCAAATAATAAAGCAAATGATTCCGGTGAATGTACGTTATAAGATCTCATAGGACGGCGCAATGGACACAACAATAGTCACATGCCTGCTTCTTTGAGAAACCGAAGGAGAATAAAGAATAAAGTTCTAAATCAATGGCTCACTCAGGTTGAGGACGCCTCAACCTGCGCTATTCATTACCAACAAAAGACAATTTCAATGAAAAGGAACCAGAAAAGCGGCAACTGTGAAATACCGAAGGCCTTCTGCTTCCAGGCGATAGGGACCAAGTTCCTCCTCGGAGTCCGGTCTCATTCATTCATCCGGGCGAGATCATTCACGGCCAAGATTCGGTGCGTTTCTTCTTACTTTCGCAGGCAGCCGAATCGTAAATTATTTCAGGTGACGTGTTTCTTGTTACAATGCACGAAAACACATTCACAATTATTACACCGTTCAATTTTTATGCCATACGAGAATAAAAAGCAAATACCATCGAAAATAGAATAAAAATAGAATGAAAATATAAAGTTAATTTATCCAAAAAAAATCTAGGGAAAGGATTATACTTCCTTCTTTTGAAATATTTTTAAAACCTTTTTGTTTGTTTTATAACATTAATCATTTTTGTACAAAATCTTTAAGAAATTTCTTGCAAATCGGTTTTGATTCCTCGAGTATTCTCTGGACAGCTATTTCGGCCATATTTGATGCCTCGTCAGTAGAAACGTAGCGTGTTGGCTTTAGTATTACAAAAAAGTAATCAATATTCAAATAATATTTTTTTTTAATACTAGTAAGTTATTGAAACCCCACAAATTTTCCATCTGTCACCTTCAACTCACACCTCAAGGCAACGATTAAAAAAATGGAGTTCTTACACGCGTACACCTATACATATAGATAAATTACCCCGTTTACATAGTCATTGATATGGTAATATCCGAACACTTTCTTCGTCACCATAACGATTTATTAAGACTCACCTATCAATTGGAGGGCGATGAGCGTAATCATAGTCGCCTTGGGGAATGCGCCGGCAGATGTCTGCATCGGTGGGCGGTGCGGCGTAAACACGTGTGGACACGCGTCCTTTGCACACGTGGCGAGGATAAGGTTTAAGGAAGAGGGTGGTCTCGCCGCCCCATTGTTTCTCGTCCTAACTGGCGGCTGGCTGCTCCTTCCTTCGAATTAAGCAACGCAGGTATTCTCGTAATTAAGAAAGAAAAAAGAAATCTGAAAAGAAAATTATCATCAATTTTTGTTTTAATTCCTTAACTTTTTAGTCTTATTCCTTACAACATCTAGCGGTTTAGTTCGAGGGATGTTAATACACTTATTAAAATGAAAGACGGAAATACGTTGCTCACGTAATAAAACTATACCGAACAGATTTACGTAATACAATCGCCGTTTCATCAATAAAATCCACAGACCGGCGAGATTATTTGGCCGTCGGCGTCGAATCAGCGCTTTCCCAATATTGGGAGCTATTGTTGCATTACGATCGTTATTTAGCTGAAACCGCGAAAATGAACGCGAAATTACTGGTGCATAGTAAATTTATTGCCTGGTAATTATCTCGCTCCGAGGTAATTAAAACGAGCTATTTACGTTCCTATGAGCACCACCATCGGAGCATGATTTGTGTTAATTGGAGACAGAAAGTTGCGCAGAATGTAAACATGTTTTTGAAAAATTTTAAAAAAAATCCATACACACCAAAAGACATCAACCTGCTTCAATGGTTTAATTCAGAAGCCAATTGCTCGTTACAAAAAAAAAGAAGAGGGCAAAGACCAAGAGGTAAAGCTCCCTTTAAATCACAAGTTCCAGGAAAAGTTTTGACTTACGCACCAGGTTATCAAATTTTTAGTATCTTTTTATTGCCCATTTTTCTGAAATCACTCTTTTGACCAGGGACAATAATTAAGTTTTGAAACTGCATAAGGCGTCGAAGAATTTTGGCCATTTTAGAATTCATCGTGGCAACCTCGATCGCCCTCGAACACCCCAGCGGAGGCTTGAGATTATCAATCGACGAAAAATCATCGCATGTTCCATGACCTTTGCATTTATATTTGATATTCAATAGTTCAAATTGTACAGTCAGCCGACTTTGTAACTTGATTTATACTTTGAAGTGATGTAAGAAACCGGCATTTTTGCAAGTCACTAAGAGCATCGCGATGGAACGTCATCTACATGATAGCGAAAAATTCGGTAAAAAGGAGGATTGTTTATTGTGCGCACTTTTTTAAAAGATTCCGACGAACTTTGGATATAAAATATTTCGGCTGAACATTCGAAAGTTGTTCAAATGAATTAATAATGTTTACTATGAAATAACAGTAACCACAGGTTGTCCATGTGACCTAATCACCAAGACGTAGGCAACAACACTCCTGGTGTTCTTTTCTGACTTTGCCCTCCGATAAAGTCGGATATTTCCTTCTTTAATTATACTTCTAATTGTAAAGAAGTTTCATTCTCGTCCTCCTCATATTCCTCGTCCTTTGTTTCCCAAACGCATCCTCTAATTCCTCTTCTAACAATATTAAATCTCCTCTATTTTATCTTTGTTTTCCGAGTTCGCTGTAATTATTGATTCTTTTCTTGTTCTCCATAATATTTGTAATCGTTGCGCCCTTGGCGAACGTTTTCTCTGTGTAGGTACATAGCAGCTTCCTTAGTTTCACCTCTAGATTGAGCTAAATTGAACTTCAAGTCCTGTAATTGATCTTAAAGTCGTTCATTGCCTTGAACTAAAATCCACCTGTCTTCAATTGGATGCACAATATCCCCATCAGTATCCAAATCTTTGCTGCGGTCTTCGTTAACAACTCCATCATCTTCATCGTCTTTGTTCTCTTCATGGTTGTCATTGACATGTTATACTTTACTAAGATCTTCTTCTTCGCGTCGGGCGACTTCCATTTAACTCAAACCTTTCAAATGAACTTCTTGTTGGACCTATTGCTATGTCTTGTCAGATCAAGGATTTAATTATAGATACATGTACCGCACATTTCCGGTTACTAAATTCAACGGTTCTTCTCAACAGTGAACCTAAAATAAATTGAGCTTCGAGTCCTGTACCTGATCTTAAAGACGTTCATTGCCTTCAACTAAAGTCCGCCTTTCTTCAATTGGATGAGTAATATCCTCATCAGTATCCATATCTTTGTTGCGGTCTTCCTTAACAACTCCAACATCTTCATCGTGTTGGTTCTCTTCGAGGTTGCCATTGCTATGTTGCACTCTACTAAGATCTTCTTCTTTGCGTCGGACGACTTCCATTTAACTCAAACCTTTCAAATGAACTTCTTGTTGGATACGTAAAACCTCCTGCTATTTGGCTTGGCTTGAATATCAGCCTGGCGTTCAATGGCTCCCCTATTCTTGTTCTCTTCAAGACCAACGTTTTCTGAGGTTAGTTCTGTTTCCTCATTAGCGACTTGAATTGCTCACCTAATCGCCTAATCTTCTCCTGAGCCTCCTGAAGACTTGCCTGACTTTGTTTCATTAATTTTTAATACCTTGCCTACTCCTCCAGTTTAGATCAGTTTTCTTTTTGTTTACCACGAAAATTGTGCAACTACTTTTTATACGAATTTTCGTTTTTTGACGTTAAGATTTTAAAGTTCTTGAGATCCTTTGAGATTCTACACTGTTTCTCCGATTTTGCACTTCTTCTCTGAGGTCCTTAAATATGTTCTCATACGATCTCTAAGTTGATCTTCCTCTCTCCCCTTTTTTCTTTAATGTCCATGTTGTTCTTCCTTTTTATAGTCCTTGATTACTGGTCTCCATCTTTTTCCTTCTAAAAATCCATTTTAATTTTCTTCTCTCCTATATGTTCAATTCGTTACCGTGGCTTACCTATTAAAAATTGAATGCTTCCACGGCCGTTGTCCAATTCAATTGACAACGATCGTGGAACCGCGTCACGACTGCATCTATTGCCATGAAACACGAAACGTCGACAGTAGAAGCAGCCCTGATGCGATTCCAAGCGGAAGCGAATTCAATCATGGCTTGCCTACTTAGATCGTAATATTTTTGCTGCACTCTTTCTCTTTTGTTTCCGGTTCTGGAGATCGCTTGCCTTGGTTCTCCAATCCTGAACTGCTCTCCCTTCTCTCAGATCGTGAAGTACCTATTCATGTTATCTCCGAGTTGGCCTATCTGCCTTTCACTTTACCTTCAAGTCTATAGCCTTGGTCTTTCTTTGTAGTAATTTTGTTTCCTCCCACGCCTCCATTTTGGCCTACCTACTTTGTCGTAATGTTTTACTTCTCTTTTCATGAAGTCTACCTCCGTCTCTTTACCTTCACTTCATTTCTGTGCGTGTAGAAAATCGAACAATCAAAAAATGGGATTTTCCAACCAAATTTTAATTCGTGCAGCTTCAAGCAACACTTCAAAAAACCAAGGAAATCGACAATGGTCTTAGACACAATGTCGATATCCTACATGTTAACATGCCAACGTATGTGCCCTTTACCATTCCATTTCCAATGAAGTGACAGGTGGAAGAAGCACTCGTCGTAGAAGTTGGCAGTGAATGATACGACCAGAGTGGGTCGAAGACAATTGTCAATATTCTCATGCCAACGTATGTGCCATTTCTCATTTAATTTCTAATAAAGTGACAGAGGGAAGATACACTCGTCGTAGAAATTGACAGTTAATGACACGAGTCAAAAGAAACAAACAAAGAGAGTAATAAGAAGGAGACAGTAATGAGTAGGAAGGAAACGAAACAGAGATAAAGAAAGTCGTTAGTGTTGATTCACATAAATAAAAAGAGAAAGAGAGAGACCTCAGACTTCAAAGACACTTTATTGAACGAGAAAGAAGTTACCCTGTTTCATTTCTGTTTCAAAAAGGGTTGCGTTCCGGCAAGTAGTAAGTTGATGTTGATACAAGTTGGAGCACCAAATCGATTTACTTGTGTAACAATAATGTTTCCAAAGAAATTTGAAGGATTTAGCAGAAAACAAAAAATTGCTTGTGCTCCCTATTCAATCCTTTAAAGTCGTTCTTGCTCTATATGATTAATTTCTTCCGATTTTCCTTTTCAAAATAAAGTGATATGGTATTCGTTTTAGCTCTATTTTTCGTAGTTATTCCAATCTTCTTGTTGTCTGCAGCAATTCCTCTTGCATTTACTTTTTGCTTCAATTCGTTTGTGTACTTGTCGTCAAACCAATTTACTTCTTTGCACTTTGAACTGTGGAGTTTTTGCAACAATTTTCATTGCCACTTCCATTTGTTCATTTGTTGCTTGCGTGCCTCATTTTTTTTTTTTTTCCTACACATTCTTTTCCTTTTTTCCTCTTCTTATAGCTCATTCAAATTTAGGGTTCGTTCTTTTTCCTCTCCTTGCTTCTTCTTGACTCCACATGTCAATATTTGTTCTTCTTCTTCGCTTTGGTCCTATAAAGCTTCGTATGCAATTTGCCTTACGACTTCCTTGATTTTATCTCATTCTTCTTAATCTGCATTTTGGAAACAGGTTCACTGTAGCTTAGGCTTCATCAAATGCCTATTGATTATGTTGCTTCTTGTGAACTGAGGCTTGCGCTTGCTTCTTTTATTTCCTGGTCCTATAACCAAAGCTTCTTCCTCCTCCTCATTTCTGCCTTTGGTTCTGTATGAAATTTTCTTATCACTTACTGGACTTTGCCCCATTCTTCATATTCTCTATATTGGCATCAGTATTCACTTATACTCATCTGGAGCTTAGACTTTATTATGTACCCGGTGTTATTGTGGTGTTATCCTATGGATTTGGGAGCATTAGTATTAGGGACCAAATTTTCCATCACTGATGATTACTTTTCGTTTAAATTTTGTGTCGGTGGTGTACACAAACAACAGCAAAATTGATTAACAATCAGGCCCACCGTAATAAATAAATATTCACGTTTCTTCTAAGAGGTGGTCTAGCATTTCATTGTCGAGGCGAACGTCGAGCGGCGGTGAATTCCCAAAATCGATCATGAAGCCGGGCCATTACTTAAACAATGAGCCGCGCCGCGTACGAAACAGTGGAGTATTACTTCCAGTTTTTGCTTTCACTATGCGAACGGACTAGTACAATAACATTCGATTCCCTGCGGCATAAAGCTAAGAAAGAAATACCTGTCCATTCTCCGCGAACAAAAACTACAAAGCTCTCATAGAATCCGGAGAATGAACGTTACCTACCTGTCGTTTTGATTTGCCAAGTCGAAAATATATTTCACCTCGGCGATCATTGTCAACGTTTTGTGCACTGCGAACAGGACCATTATTTGGTCCGATTTTTTTTTTCTTTTTCGTTTTGGGAGATACCACGGAGATAAAGTATCATCCAATCTTTTGCACAATTTTCGCCTACGCTTTAAATCCCTGGGATTTTATTGAATGGGCTTTTTTTAACTTTGCTTGAAAGCAACATGTAATCTGCTGGGTATATCAAATTATGACTTCCTTTCTTTTTGGTCGCCTTTAGGAAAAATCGCTTTAATCTTTTCTACAAATTCAAAATTTATGGCCTACAGTGCAATCAATCAAACAGAGATCACCACGTACTAGAAAAAGCTATGTAGAATTTATTATTTTATAGTATCGAGAGCTGTAGTAACTACTTCAGTAAGCCGTTGGTTATTAATTTGAGCGGTGATTTATGACGATCTTGAACGGAGCTGCTCTAAATTAGATAAAAACAACACTCGCCTGGTTCGCTTTTCGCATTGCTACAAATTACTCCCATGTCTAGCCCATAAAAGTACATTAATTAACCTTTCCAATTAACTTTTTATTATTTATGCCTTGCCAGATCAAGGATTTAATTATAGATACGAGTACCGCACACTTCCGGTTACAAAATTCAACGGTTCTTCTCAACAGTGAACGTAAAATGAATTTATTGTTGCTAATTTGTTTATTGTGAAAATCTGTTTTGCAATCAACCGTGAAGAAGACTTGCGCAACACAATAAACAGGGAAGAAATTAAAATGTACACTACTGTCGAAAAGTTTCTGATCACTTGATTATCAAGCAATTTTTTTTTTATTCATTGGTTTTGTTTCGGGCAATTAATTTTGTTTTAATTCCCACTCATTTGTTTTCTTTTTAATTCTCCAAATGATATATAATTGATACTTCTCGAATTGCAAATTTAACAATACAATATAATCCTCTCAACGAAATACATAATTATAAATGCAATCGTAAACCGAAATTCCCATCGATCCCTTTTACGTTTAACAACGAAACAACCCTTAATTACAATCTTCACGCACGTCATCGTACAATTACACTTCTCAATTACTTGAGTAAAACGAATCCCAAATTGTAGGTATTAAGTCGAAAGGTGTGCGTGTGCGTACAAGCTCACACATGCCTAGGAAGCTAGCAAACAACGCATAAGTGCACACATGTGGAATCAGTGCAAGCAGGCCCCGGCAACATCCAACTTTGACTAACGGTTTGCACCACCTGCCCACCGTGGTACAACCCCCCTTTTATATTTGCACAACTTTTTTTCAATCGACAAGGAAACGCTTCGCAAACAAATAAGTTAATACAGAGATCATTAATTAACTCTTAATAGGAGAGCTTTCTCTCGCAATCAGAACTTGATGTTGATTAACTTAGAAGCTTGTTGGGTAATGAAGTTAGTTTAATTAATTCCAGTGATCTTTTCAAGAAGACCTCGCACGTGCTTGGATGCTTAGTGTGACTTGTTCGACATGTTTTTGAAATACTCCAACCAAAAATGTTGCTCACATCACATCAATATGGCTACGATTAACGTATGGGGGTATCGATTTAGTTGGACGTGACATTCCGGCTCACTTTTTATGGAGTTCTTACATGGATGCATGTATGGTTGCCTAGCGTGACTTTTGTTAGGCGTTGATTGGCTGATGTCATAGGGGAAGGCATAGACTATGTGGCAGCACGCGTTGTAGTTGACATTACAACTAATAGAATTAAATTTCCTTAACTCACATAACCGATAGCAGCTTATAAATAACGGGTAGCAATTTTCAAATAATAAGTCAAGCGTAAAAAGCAGAAAGAAAGGGTCGGGTCCAAGACAATACCTTGTGGGACACCATTGCGTTTTTCTGTCATTTAAATGTCTATGATGAATTTGTTTAAACCCGTCGACATTCGATCGTAATTAATAGGAGCTCTTCGATTACAGGAACTGAGTCTGACAATCCCGTTTCTCGCCCTTTCTCTCCATTCACCATTTGGTGAGCAAACACCAATGAAATTGCCAATACATTATTAGTAACTGAGGGGTCTCGCACGTTACTTAGAGGCACATCAAGATGGCAGATGAAGAAAAACGTCAAACTAGCAGATGTCAGAAATATCCAATTGACAAACGTCAAAATAACAGATTTCAGTAACGTCAAAATGACAGACATCAGGTTGACAATGTCATATAGACGCACGTGCGAAGCGTCACGTGGATATTTACGTAACAAAACAAGGCCGCCCCTTGAGGAATTAAAGTGAAACCGCATTCGTTCATGATCGGCTCGCATTCTATAATTTGGTCGCTAAAACATCCTCCGCAGTAAACGCAAAAGACTACCCCCTAACAAATGAGATACAGCTCTGGTCATCTGTGATACAATTACACATTTAGGCCAATGAAGCAGAGTTACTTCACCTCCGCTACTAAGCCCTATAAAAACGAGACCACTAGCCGCTTCAGCCGACAGGAATTGTAGAAAACATTCGCCAAGCCTCCTGTACAGACATTGTCAGGAACAACCCTTCGGTGCAGTCATTGTCAGAAGCACATACAAGCCTTTTCTGGAACCATTGTCAGAAGCAACCACCACCATACACACCTCTTGTGCAGTCATTGTCGAGAGATCACTCACACTTCACACATTCATCGGCATCACGAACTCAGCTATTGTAGAAGAGAAGAAGAGGAACATACCATGGAGAGAGCAGAGTAAGAATCAGGAGATCCTGAGAGAGTTTCCACGACACCCTGTCACCCAGCACAAAAACCTTGTCGTTACTGCAACACTAGAGACATCGCCCTTCGAGAATCCCGACGAGCACATTGTTTAATATATTGTTTTTATTATTCATCTGTTTATTTCAATCATTAATTATTCAATTTGTTGTATTTAGTAAAATTCTAGTGGCGTTGAATAAAATTATATACGAACATAAGTAACAACTGCAATAATTGTTTATTGTACAGAATGCCGTTTCTTCCTTTTATAAAATTATTTTGAATTTGTTTTTGTGTTGTTTTGTATTTCATCAAACTAAATTCTTAGAAACGAAAGAAATATAAAAAGACAAGAGGCGTAAGTTCGAAAATCCCGAAAAATATGCCTACATGGCGGTGGGCAAGAGCCAAATTCATCCGTACTTGGAAAAATTCCTAGCTACCAAAACTCAAACCGGAAACCTACAAATAAGCAAAAGAATTGCGACTTGGGTCTATTATGGTTTGACTAAAATTTGATAAAAAGAAATTCCATACACACCAAAAGACGTTAACTTACTGCAATGGTTAAATACAGAACCAATTGACTGTTACGAAAAAAAAAAGAAGAAGGCAAAGACCAAGAGGTAAAGCTCTCTTTAAATCACAAGTTCCAGAAAAAGTTTTGACTTACGCACCAGCGTATCAAATTTTTAGTATCTTTTTATTACCCATTTTTCTGAAATCACTCTTTTGACCAGGGACAAGCGGATCGATCGACGAAAACTCATCGCATGTTACATGACCTTTGCATTTATATTTGATATTCAATAGTTCAAATTGTACAGTCAACCGACTTTGTAACTTGACTTATACTTTGAAGTGATGTAAGAAACCGGCATTTTTGCCAAACACTAAGAGCATCGTTGGAACGTCATCTACGTGATAGCGAAAAATTCGGTAAAAAGGAGGATTGTCTATTGTGTGTAATTTTTTTGTAAAGTTTCATAATTAAAGCTCGCCGCGGCATCTAGAGGAAGAAGGTGTCCCGACGAACTCTTGAATATTGACTGTCAAGGAATTCACTTTCTTTTATCATTTAACCCTGGCACGTTACAGTACAAAAAACTGAATTAGGGAGCTGAATTCTTAACCGAAAGACAAAAGTTACTCTGTAGTTGTTGCACCATTACAAGCTAACTTGGACTCATTTAAATTAATCGTTAAAAGCACCGGCTGAGTCTTACCTGCAAGCTCTAGGCTGGCACAGCCAAAGAAATCATACTGGAAAAATGAAACCAAGTGGTGCAACGGACCTTGCTGAATCGGCTACAGACTATGATGATAAAGAAGACATCTTTGCCTCAGATAAATGATTTCTTTACCTTTGTTGAAAAAAATGAATGAAGATGCGAAAGTATACATAAAGAACGAATTAGGCTTATGCTAAAAAGTCCAAAAGCCTCAAGTTGATTGCCAAACCAAGCACAGATTTGGTAGACAGCCTTGAGGTGATAAAACCGATGTGACAGACATGAAAAAACAAATGACAACCATTGGATGGGTTGCCATGGACCGATGCGCGTTGTGGTCTCTTACTAAAGCCTCTGTGGATCACCTGATTTAAAAAATACAGAAACTTGATTATTCTTAATTTTAATCTACTATCTACCAGATTACTTAAAGTTGCCGAAAATATTGGTGGTTCAAATTGTACAGTGGGCCTACTTTGTAACTTGGCTTATACTTCGAACTGATGTAAGAAACCGGCATTTTTTCAAAACATTAAGAGCATCGCGTAAGTTAAACTCGACAGAACGTCGATTACGCGATAGCGAAAAATTCGTCCACCTAAAAAAATTATAGAAACAAGCGACTTGCTTTGCCATCATGAGTCATGACTGACCTTTTGTTACGCTTTGAAAGTGCCACATGGAAATATGGCAACACCGGACAATTTTGGCCAAATTAGGGTAACATCGATCGTCCTCAAACACCCCAGCGGTGGCTTGAAATTACCGATCGACGAAAATTCGTGATTGATGACCTTTGCATTTATTGGTTGAAGCTGATTTCACTTTGACATTCCTAAACGTCAGACGACGTCTTTCCACTACGTTTTGTGGGAAGCACGTCATAAGTCGTTCATCTGCGACGATGCTGAGTGACGTGTTATAATTTGTGGAGTTTTCGCTACAAAAATTAGGAGAACTCATCTACAACTTTGTCGAACTTTGGATATTTTTTTTTATCCTACCAAGCTTGGAATGTAGTAACAACTCGCTAATAAAAAAAAGTAACGGCTGACGCCATCTTGATTCTAATTTCGCATTTTTCCTTTAATTCGGGTTTTTCCTTCTTCTTTTGACGTTATTTGTGCATACTTCGAGCACAGCTTTCCTGTACGTTTTGGTATTATATTCGTGAAATACCCACTTCCGCCTTTGGCGATTGCTTGTTCAGCCCTTGAATAACAGTTACGAGGACCGATCAACAGGTGGCGCTGTTACCGCTTCGTCAACTTCGCTTGACGGACGTACCGAAATTGACAGCCACTTCGACAGTTTTGACATTTCGAAAGTCGTGAGTTTACATCGTTCTAAATTTTATTTTATCGCCACGACGTGAGCGCATTTTACCAAAAAGTGAATTTCGACTTTCCTCTCGTTTGAATTTCCGTTTTGAATCATATAAAAAGGCGACAGGCAGCGGGATTAAGTATTACACCATGAGTAGTCATGTGGTCGTACGCATCAGAGAGTCAGAAGACATTTGGTCATAATGTCATTGACATGAGTTTGGTGAGAAAATATTAATGCACTTGCTAATTAGTTAGGCTTTGTTTGACATGCAGAATTCGTTTCTTTTGTTATAAGAGTGTTTTGAACATGAATTTTCAGAATTTGCATTGTTTTCGTATGATATCAAGAAGGCAATTGAATTCACTCTGGCTACATAAAGCTCAAACCAGACACGTACAAACAAAGAGATTGGCTACATGGGTCCTTTATGGTTTGATTGAAGATGTGATGAAAAACCGAGGAGAAGACTTGGAAAGAAGTGAAATAAGAATTTGGGTGTAATAATAGAACTTCCCTCTCACTCTCATCTTGACTGCTAGAGGAGCATAGCGTCTAGACGAGGTCTTGTAAAATTGATAAATTCGAAGTAAAGGATTTTCTTTTTATCACTTGTAACCAAAAAAAGAAAAGACTTCCTCAGTGCTGCTGCTTCTTGGGAACTTCTTCACATCTCAGACGACTGAACTGATTTCATTTGGTCTTTACTGAACATGTTTGCTTAATCGAAAATTTACCTGATCAAGTGCATCATCAAACATCTTAACAAGATTCGTACCAAATGCCTTTTTTTTTTAAATAATAACCTAGCCTACTTGCCACCACCATCAATCCCATCAAACAAGTCGTCAAGTATCACACCAACCAACCAAGTCTGCGGCCGTTTCTCCTCGACATAGTAACTCGTACAAACCAAGCCGTCTCTACAATGTCTTCGAGTAAGGACTAATTAGTCATAAAAGCAGATAAATTGCAATCATACCTAGTGACCCGTTTCGAGGAGCGCAATCGGTGAAAGTGCACGGGGAGGATTTTATGCACGTACATGAATAACAGAGCGTCTCGTTCTGTTGCGACTTTCTCTCAAAACAAAGATATTGGCTTACGGTGAGTGTTAATTTCCGAGTCCCACGCGATTTGCATCTTCTGCAACTCTTTATTAATGAGGAGGCATACGATTGTTGATGACCGCGGACATTTTACAGAATGTTTCAAAATAGAAAGCAACTTTATTAATAATTACTTTTGTCTTATGTGATATGAATTTTTAAAGCCTTACCAATCCAGTGTATGTAGAAGTTCGTGTGGATGGTTGAGTGGTTATTTGAAGCAAACACTTTCCTGAAGCATTTAAAGTAAAGGAATGGAGGAACCAAATGTGGATGACCATTGGGTTCATTTCACCATAATCTAGCGAAGATGATAATAAAATATTCTAGTGTAACGAAAAGTAAATGAACTAAATTCGTGCTACAGATGAGTCACACGGCTTAGGAAATCGTGCCGTATCAGAAGATCTAAATCAGGTATGGGACAAGAAGGAGGGGAGTCACCCAGATGGGAACGGAAAACCGTGCACTAGATTCGATTAGAGAGACAGAGTATGGTGCAAGAAGTCCGCAGTCGACGGGGAAGGTGAATTAAGAAAGGCACATGTGAACCAGCTGCGCGGGAGTAAATCGATTGACGCGTGGCTCGCCACGGTAAACCACCCGCAGGTGCAGCCCTCTGGCGACCCAGGCACAATTACTACACACACATATACGTACGACGCGACAATAAACAAAGATTATATCGTAATTTTACATAATAACGTACCGGCTAAGGCAATAAGCGTAATGTGTCGGCACGATTTGCCTTAATTATTGGCGCAATAAATCCCGGAGAAAAGAAAGTGTTAATTACTTCACACGGTTTCGAGTTATATGCGTTTTAAGTCCGGTTTGTTTGTTTTTTTCTTTGTTGGTCTTTATTTGTCTAGGGAGAAATCTGAAAGTGCTGATGATTATGTAATTAATTGCAAAAGCTCCTGGATTTTGAACTGATGGCGGGTGGAGCGAGGAGGTAGGTTGAACGAAACGCACTTCTAGCAACATGAGAACCCTGGGGTTTGCTTTTGAGGACTTTGTTCTTTCTCGTTTAATTCTGACTGTGTTTTACATTTTCCTCCGTTCACATTGATTTCTGTAGCCAATTCGTGTACTGAATAGGAGTATCTCGCTCATGTGCATTTAATTTGAAGGCTCACCACTGAAGAAAAAGACGTTAAATCCACGGTCCCACCTATACAGAGATAATAGAATCTCTTCGCATAATGCGCATAGCAAACCTCTCATTACGAATCAAAATGATTTCGCTTTATTACTGCCCGTATGCCGTAAATTATCGAGGTTCCTTTGTCTTTCCTTTTGTGTGAGTGTACGGGACGGGTCCGGAACGTTATTGTAAAAAGCGAGCACCTTTCCGGAATGGGACCCCTCCATTGTGCTTTTAATCCCCTGATCCGCGTTGATTTAGTGGCGATAAATTCCCGACGAGGTGTTGATGATACGCGCCGTCACTGTTTAAATATTTATTTCGATTTTGGCCGCTTTTGCATAACAGGTAGCCATAAATACCGAGAGCAAGGAGCGGATCTAAAAATAGATTGTTCTTGGTGAAATATTAAACCGCGCGGTGCTTTATAAGAGAGCCCTTGAAAGCAAGAGCGAGAGATTCCTGTTCGAGTTGTTCGTTTTGGGGTGCGCCACTTCCTGGACTCTAATACACACACGTGTCTTTATTTCCGGTCAATTTTGTATTATTTGTTTTATTAGTGATGTTTATTCAAGTTTAAGATGAAGGAGACATTAGCGAAGTTTCTTTTCGTTCAGTATTCATTCGATCCTTTCTTGCAACAGAGCTTTCACCAAAAGGGATCAATTCCATAACTTTCTGAGAATGGTTATTTTTATTTGTACCAGGAATGGATCAATTCCATGGCTTTCGTGGTACTCGGATTGGCAAAAACGAATGTTATATGTATACATATACAGGGGCTGACCATAAATTCTGTAATGAGTAAGAAGTAAGTTCGTTTCTCCCAGTAACAATAAAACGAGGGCATTTCTTAAAAGACAGGATTAAAAATCGCATAAAATCCTGCACCTGCACCAACTGGAACATAAAAAAAGCGAAATGCATTGTGTGTGGGTACGCGCAGCGACAGCAGCATTTTACCGTGTGTAAACAATGGACACACAATAGGCAAGCTGAAACAGTTATCAATACAAATGAGACGAAATTGAAAAATGTAACGATTCTAATTTATTATTCTGTCACGGTTGTTACTACAAATCACCGGGCTCGCGTGCGGACCGGCTAATGGAATAATTGTTTCAGAGCAAAGTAGCGATAGAGATATATGCTTGTGCAATAGGAAAGACATGGCGCGGTTGGTTCAACGTGCCCGCTACATAATGTTCCAATTAAAAAAAATTATTTGTGTGGCCCGGCGAAATAATTAATAGTTGCGACCTTTTGTTCGCCGGGGCTTTCTTTCATTAGGACAAACCCGATGTGTTTCGGCGTTTCGCTCGCTAATTATGTCAGTTGGCATGAATGAATTGGACTTTTTTTCATTTACTTGTACACAACTTGTACACACATTGAGGAAAATTAATCAAACATAATCAAAATAAATTAATGAATTTCACCCAAACAAAAAATAATTCACGCCTTTGTTGTGAGTCATTTATAAAATTTGAAAAAACAACCTTGACAATTGTACTCCCGAAAATACTCTTGAACTTTAGAAATTTACGAAATTCTGTGTTTGTTTAACGTGAAGATCGTAAATCTTTTGACGCATTGTTTTCGTTGAAATGCTCGTTATTTTTGCAATTAAATATTTTAATTAATGTTACTTTTTCAAGATCGACTGGTCTTGAGCTAAATAACAAGGCAATACGAAATGTAACGTGTCATTTTGAGTGAATTTCGTGCAAGTTGCTGAAAATTATCCTTATAAACCCAGACTTATGTCGAAGGACTGTACTGTAGCATAGGATCAAATCCGGGCAAGAACTTAACATGTCATACATATTTAACCAATATTGATATATCAGGCTGTTAAAACACATAAATATAATTTGTATTAAACGTCAAAATTAGTAATGACATTTTGCTTAAGTACTGAAATAAGTTATACATTGTGGAAATAACGTGCCCGGATTTTATAGTCCGGTACTGTACAGTCAAACCTTTGGTCCACGACAAGGATTTTCACCAGCAGCCCACGAATTGGAAATATTATCTTTTAAAAAGAAAAGAAGACACTCTGAAATGTGTAAATTACAATTGATTAGACGCTTACAATTCATAAAAATGTCTATTTTTCGCTGGACGTTTGATAGCCTCTTCAGGATATATCCATGAAAATATTTTCTCAATTACTTTAAAAATTCTAAATCAAGAACTGATTGTTAATTTAATAAAAGAAAGGCGAATAACTACTGACAGATAATTAAAAGGAACCTTGACCTTGACAGATTGACTTGACTTGATGGATACGAAAAGGTTCAAAAGACGTAAAGGATTTTCTGCATTTCCTCAGTTTGTAAGGCGAATCCAAACGCGACAAACACCTCGTAATTTATAAAATTAATTTTATCTTTTATTTTATTTTAATCATTTGAATATCAGCTCTGCTCGTTCTTAGAAAGAAGCCGGATATTCGTATCGCTTTTATGAGCTTCGGATGCGTTTTCAAATCAATCCTATCAGATTTGATTCAGCAAAAGATAAATCATGCCACAGAGCGTCTCTGCCCTTGAATAAGCGACGTGGGTAAAAATCAGTAAAAACGAGACGTTTACGCCCTCTCGTAACGAGAAAAGTTTCGCTTGGAAGCTACTGTGGGGACCGTCTGAATTGAAATTCTTGCTGATCTCGCAGAATTTCCCTCCTCAATTTTCCAGGAGGTGACGAGCCTTTAAGTAGCTTAAGCGAGGGAGATAACAGGAAGTTCCCGGTTCCTCATGTTTGACTCGCGTTGAATCTCTCGTCGAAATTTTAATTTCTTTTTTCTAAGTACGAGTTTAAATTTTTTTGTTATAAATTTGCCAAAAGTTTGTCACCGGTTTCGATCAGGAAAAGCGGAAGCTTTTCCCGCGCAGTTTTAGTGTTTTATCTAAATCAAATTCGTCGTAATCGAAATAAGTCTCGCAAAGCTAACTTTAGAGTATATCCCCAAAATTTTGGGTACGAGAAAAAATCTTTTGATTCGTCGCTGGTAAGCTCAATGTAATTCTTGTCATAAAAGTTAATTAACTAAAAGCATTTTTCTGTGTGAATTATACCTCACTCCTTCTTGTCGAATTATATATTTTTTTTGTTGTCATAAATATTTTCAGATATTTTGTATTGCCTAAAATTAACTCATTGTTGATTCTGTAATTTTCTTGATATTTGTTCTTATTGTAGTTTAAAATGTATTTAATTTGTTAAAACTATCGAATTTTATTTAAAATCTTAAAGTAGTTTTTCTAGAGAATCTTTAATAATAATTCTAACAAGAAGTTGGAGGAGAAAGATCCAACAAACCCAAAATAAGTAAGTTTGAGGGCAAAAAGGGCCAAAATTCAAATCAAGTCCAAAGAGAGCAGGAAGAACGATTGCTGGCTAACTTTTGGCTAAAACTGGAAACGCTACTAACAAAACAGTCGCTTCTTGCGTCTCGATTTGGTTTGGAAAAGTTTTGGTTAAAAGGGTGGTAAAGTTTAGAAAGGGAGTTCAGAGAAGTTAGAATTTGAAATAAAAAAAATCAATAAAAGAAAGAAAGAGTTTGGAAAAATTTGAGTAAACGCTGTTAACTACAATTCAACCTCCTTTCCCTATTGGGAGAAGGAGTTATGTAAAGTAAAAGAAAAAGAAAACAAGCGAACGATGCGAAAATCGAATGAACTAAACCAATTTAAGTGTATTTTGAATTTACTTCGGAAAAAATCCAAAAAGAAAAGAGAGACCAATAAAAAATTGGAAGCAGATAATTGAATAGCAAAAAAGAAAGGCTGTCAGAGAAACGAGAGGATTAACAAAGAACATTTTTTTTGAAACAGAGTGGAATGGAAATAAAAATAGTGTCCTTGGTGCCAAAAGTAATTTTAAAAAACTGCCAGCAGTGGATAAATCTTAAAGGGGTAAAAATATAAAACAAATGCCAATAGTAAAAAGGAAGATCTACTACAACGCTAGTAAAAGCAACGCCACAAAAAAAATTCAAAAGATAGCAAGAGAAAGAACGACTTGAAAAAATTCAGTAACAACTCTTCAACCTCCAATGGCCTTTTGGAAAAAGGAATTATGTAAAGAAGAAGAAAAAGAAGAAGAAGCAATCAAACAAACAAACAAGTGACAATCAAATTTAAGTTTACTGCAGAGAAGAAATTGAGTATCGTCATTTCTTGTTTTTTTTTTTTATCAGAGAGAAAGGCTTTTCCTTTTTCCTTTTCCGCTCAGCTCCCTTGATCAGTTATCGTGTGGGTCACTGGTGGTTGAAGTTGAGATTTCAAGTAACGGATGTTGAACACGGGGTTGACGTAGAGCAGGGGTGCTCAAACTTGAACTGCTGGCGATCTACCCCAATATTGTTAGACTCCGATCGATCGACTCTGAAAGGCTGCAAGATAGGCTCTAATTAAAAAGCCGATGAAATGTTCCTGTCCGAAATTTACAGGAAAATCGGCGGGAATTAAAAACGTCGCGCGTCGCGGCTTTTCTTTGACAAGTACCGCTCGTTCCTTTGATAAAGCCGCCTCTCGCCGCTAGCAGGGGGTTATTACGACAAAAGAAAGTGATGAGGGGGTTATTCTGACCTAATTGAGGATCAACTAAAACAAAATCTGTGAATAGATCTATATCGGCAATTTTTTTTCGAGATCGACTCAAAAAGCACTCGCGATCGACCGGTCTTCTGCTTGAGTTCACCTTCTTCTCTTGTTCACCGGCCAGCTTTAACGACGTCGATGGTCATGCGTAGTTTGATATTGCTGCCCTCGAAAAGAGGTGTGTGTGTTGTGTGTGCAGACGCTTCCGACAATTGATGCACGGAAGGATTGCGTATTGTTCTTGACAATGATTCGCATGGAAAGCTTCGAATGTGCTCCCGACACTTCAGTGTACGGTTCCTGATAAGTATTTGCATGGGAAGCTTCGAATGAGCCTCCGACACTTCAATGTACGCGACTTCAGATATGTATTTGCACGGGAAGCTTTGGATGAGTGTTCCTGACACATGATTGCTCGTGATCAACTGAAGCTAAAGAGGTCTGTGCTCTCGCTTTTACAGATTTTTTTGCTGTAGGGTCCAAACGAATCATCGATGATCAGAGCTGTATCACATATGTCGGGGGACACCTTTTTGTGTTGCTCTAAGCGACCAAATTTTGAGAATACGATCTTATTTGCGTAGCGGTGTAAGCAGCCGAAAATTTTCGTCCTAAATCGAATCAAATTAAATTACTTATTGTTTGAATTGAACAAAGGAATTTTCAACTTAGTCTCAACGTAAACAAGTTCCCAGGCGAGTTAGTCTAAACATCCTCTTGAGAGCCATTTAGATATCGCTAAAATAAATAAATCTTTGGTCAGCAAATCTCGCGCTTGAAAACGGAATTGACGCCCACGCAGAAAAAATAAGAACGGTCGAAATTGGACCAGTTTGCACCTTGATGTAGGCAACTCAAGACACCTCTCGGGAGGAGTTTGCTTACATAAACGATTCCGCAGAAGAGAGGGATTTCGAAAATTAATTAACGTTCACCGGGTCGTTACCGAGTAATGTTCGAGGTTAATCTTAAAGAATCAAAATACGTAAGTGTGTTATTTTGTGAAAATCCCTGGTGAAAGTTGCATGGAAGATCCCCGAGGAAAGCTGACGAAATCCTAAAAGGGCAGAGGCTGCTGAATTCTCTCCTTCGAGCACCTTACTTAAAAAGGTGAGTTTGCTTTTCACATATTTATAGATTTCGCTTGTCATTAATTTTTTTTTATTATTATTGTCTGTCCCTTTCAAAATTAAAAAGCCCTAAGCTGACTTTTATTTGGTAGAAAGAGAGTACACAAAATGCGCTTGAACAATTCCAGCCCGAAAGAACCCTCCTCCGAAACTCAAAGTCAACGCGAAATGTAGTTCTCCAAATTTATGAGGGACCGGAACCCGCTACCCTAATTCCGGTGATGGCAGCGTAAACAAAAGGAAAATATAAAAATAAATAAATTTCACAAACTTTTGCTACTAAAGTAAGAAAGGTCAATCACACCCCCAAAGACCCCTTCTTACAGCAGGTATCTTTCTTCTGCTTGAGTTCGTCTTCTCTTGTTCTTCGCCGGCTGGCTTTGATGACGTCGATGGTCGTGCGTATTTTGATATTGCTGCCCTCGAAAGGAGGTTTGTAGATGTTTCCGACAATTGATGCACGGAAGGGTTGTGTATTGCTCTCGACGATGGTTTGTACGGGAGGCTTTGAATGTGCTTCCGACACTTTAGTGTGCGGTTCCTGATTAGTATTTGCACGGGAGGCTTGGGATGAATGTACCTGGCACTTGAGTGCTCGTGATCAACTGAAGCTAAAGCGGTCTGTGCTCTCGCTTTTATTGGTTTTTTTCTGTAGGGTCCAAACGAATCACCGATGATCAGAACTGTACCTCATTCGTCGGGGGGCAAACTTTTTGTGTTGCTCCAGATGTTATCTTAGCGACCAAATTTTGAGAATGCAGACATCATGATCTAGTGCAGTTTCACTTTTATTGTCTTTGTTTTTACACGTCAAAGGGCAACCCAAAACTTCTTTATCATCATTGCTTTGTTAAACAAACATCCGGTTTCGTCTTTCTGGCACTGTCTGACGTTGTCAATCTGAAGTTTCTCGTTATCCGTTAATTTAACGTTTCTGACGACTATCATTCTGACATTTCTGACAACTGTCATTTTAATAATTTGCAGTTATCTGTCATTATCTCGCTCGCTGGGCAACGAGCGAGCCCACACAGAAGAAAGTAAAGAAAGTAAATTAAAAGAGATGTTTTGGCACAAGTAAAGAAAGAATGAAAGAATTAACAGAGGACAACGTGGGATAGACGTAAAAAGGTGACCTTTTGGAACTTGTGTCACAAAAATGACAGCTGGTTCAAGTGAATTTAAGAGCACAGGGCGGATCTTGAATAAATGGAAAATGTCAACAGGAAAAAGGAAAGATTTTAAAAGCAACACACCAAAAGAAATTAAAAAGACAAATAGATAGGAAGACTTGAAAAATATGGATGGAAGCTGTTAAACTCAATTCAACCTCCAATGGCCTTCTGGGAAATGGAACTGTGTAAAGAAGACAAGACAAAACGGTGTGAATGTCGATTGAAATAAACTCATTTGAGTTTGCTATGGAAGAAATTGAATATCGTCATCGAAAAACTATTCCTTTTTTTCAGGAATTTAAAAGAGCACATTCCGCATAGAAGTGAAAATGTGAAAATGGAAAAGAAAAAGGAACAGCGATGCCAAATATCCTCAGGTATTTTCTGAAAATTATTTTGAATAACTAGTAATGAAAGAGAACGGAACATAAAAATTAAAAAAAAGAACAAGTAGATGCAAGATACAAACAATTTGGGTTCCAAAGTCTGTAACCAATCCTTCCCAACCTCGTACGAATTTTTTTCTACTCGTTTTTTTTACGTAGGTACAGGTCTTAATGAAATGATTTATTTTCTGTTTGCGCTTCGATCAGATAACTGAAAAAATTCCACGGCGTAATTATTCTCCCTCACGTCAGTCAGGGGTCATTAAAGGACCTCCTAACTACTACACGACATAACGTTACTTAATCCGTCGTAAATGGCAAGTAATTGCGAACACACACGGATTAATCTAGCAGAATCCTTTGTGATTTCCCCGTTTGATCGATGAGGTCTATAAATTTCCACGTCGCGCTGTTGGCATTAAGCAACGCGTGGAATCCGAGCAAGGCTAACCTGATGGCGCTGAGACAAGTGAAGTGAAGGCGGACCGATCCGGTCACGATGCGATATTGTTTCAATGACTTGACGGTTTCGTCATATAAATCTCATTTGGCGAAATTTATATTATTGTGGCGACGCTGAATACGATATAGTTCGTGATGTATGCGCTTGTGTATATGCGGAATTATGCTAAGCTAACGTTTTCTCTCGTGTCTGCGCAGGAATTATTATGGTGGTTGTTAGCCTGGAAAATATTGCGGGTGCTTCTAGAATGTGGACGATTTCGAAACGCGAGAATAGTTTCCGTGTTCCGTACTGGCGCCAAGCAATGCATGCCTCCGTTCGGATTTATTAGAACATCAATACGATTCTTTGCGAAGAACAATCTCAGGGTCTTGGGTGGTAATAAATTATCACCTATGCAATGGCATTGGTGATGATTTATCATTCACGTCGGCGACTTCAGAATCTATTATAAATTTACTTTTTCCAGTAACACATCGTCGGCAGTGTGGGAAATCCATCTCGACCTGTTTCGGTTTTCGTCATTTTCAAGAAATCCATAAGACCAATGAATAAACAAGAATATAATTTCTTTAAATCGAAGTGTTTCTATTTCTGCCAGTTTTTCATTATAGGAACTACCTTCTTGCCCATTTGCATATGCTCGACATCCACCCACCCACCTCGAAGCCCCAGAGTTTTACATTCCAGGAGAACTTCTGCAAGGACGAACCCCAAAATTTCCAAGTTCTACTTCAGTTGCTTCTGGTTACTATTTAGAATTGGTTGGGGTATATTTTTTTCAAAAATCCAATCTCCTCTAAAGTGGTACTGTGGATCGAATCCGCTTTCAAATGGGGATCTTCTTCCCCGAACATCGAAAGATGGTCGAGGTTAATATTATTACGGTCCAGACGGTATTGTTTTTCATTCACCAAAACCTTTGCTTCTCGTTGGATATGTATTGGAGCTTTTAGAATATCCCAACTTGTCAGAGGATGTAGGTTTAATTCAACCATGTACTTTTTTTGGTTATAAGAATATCAACAAGCGTAACTCTAAGATATCTCAAAGCATTTATTGTTTTCTAATCAATTTGTTTCTGTGGCTTTAAGTGATTTAAGTGACAATATTTGGAAAACTATTTCGAGGTCTTTTAGCACTTCTAAAGGTGTCTTCTTGAAATATCAGAAGCGTCACCCTCTTAAGAGGGTTGTAATTGCTTTCTCATCACTCTGTTTTGTAGCTTTTGGAGTTCAAGTATTTTAAGTGATATTTGGAAAGTTAGCTCTTGGAATGCCAAAACTATACTTCAGTACATAAAAGGTTCCTTTTCTCTAACATTATAACAATGTCAAGCAGCATGATTTTTTTGTTGCTTGGAAAACTCTGTCCATCTCCCCAATGACGCTTCTGTGGAGGCTCGCACGTCGCCTAGGGACAACAAAACGTCAAGATGATAGATGTCAGAAACGTCAAGTTGAGAAACATCAAAGTGACAGCTGTCAGAAAAGTCAAAATGACAAATATCGGAAAACGACAGACTAGCCCCCAAAGAATGAGATACAATACAGCTCTGATCAAAGGTGATTCGCTTGCACCCTTAGACCAATAAGGCAGAGTTACGTCATCCCTGCTAAAGTCCTATAAACGCCAAAACACAGATACTACCATCTAAATTTTTAAATGGAGATGGTACAGACCGCTTTAGTTGATCCCGAGCATTAAAAGGCCAGGAACATTCACCAAGACGAGTCGATTCCGTGGACTCAAGTTGATCCCGAGCATTAAATTGTCAGGAACACTCAGCAAGAACTCTCGTGCATTAAATTGTCAGGAACTCCACACACCTAACCTTTTCGTGCACTCACGTGCCAGAAAAAAACACCCAAAGTCTTAAGTGCATTAAATTGTCAGAAGTATAATCACTACGCGAGTTGCCCCTATGCAGCTCATCCAAAGCCTTCCGTGCATTAAATAGCCTTGAGAATTCACCACCTATCAAGGTGCATTAAATTGTCAGGAACTCCACACACCTAACCTTTCTGTGCACTCACGTGTCAGAAAGGACACCCAAAGTCTTCTATGCATTAAACTGTCCGAAGCATAACCAGTACACGAGTTGCCCTCTGTGCAGTTCATTCAAAGTCTTCCGTGCATTAAATTGTCATGAGCAATCACCACCGATCGAGGTCAGCGGTATCAAACTACCTACAACCATCGACGTCGTCATAGCCAGCCGATTAACAAGAGCGAAGAAGGTGGAAACAAGCAGAAGCAAATACCCTGAAATATCCTCTACGTTAACCCGGTGTTCAATATTCGTTACTACGAGACTTCAACCTCCAGTAGCCCAGACGATAACCGACCAAGGGCGCAAACCGTCGCACACATTGTTATCTATTGACTTTTATTGTTTCATTCATTTTCTAGTTTTATTGTTACGAGTTGTGTTAAAATAAATTATTTCAGAACGCGTCCACACTTCCTTCGACCTACGAGGATTTTATGTAAAAGTCTTTTCCTATTCTTCATTTTCTCAAACATTCTGTTCTTGTCAAGAACTCGCTTTCTTCCAAATAATCAAAGGGTTATCTTTGCAAGAATATTAGAGCTATGGCATCAATATATGAGAAGTCTCTCTCTTCTTCTTTTCCTAAATTGCAATGAATTTAATTCGACACGCAATCTCTTATAACTTGTGCGCCGGTTTTCTATTATCTTCAATATTTGATAAGCTATCTTAAGCTTTTAACTCTACACAGTTGTCGTCTTAGAATGCTATAATTGCTTCCTTAGGATATCAGGGGCTGCTTCGATGGTTGATTTTATGTAAAGGCCTCCAACATTCCATTCTCAAAAAACCCATTTTGTGACTTAAGAAACTCTGTCCTCCAGATACTCATAGAAGTGGCGATGACACTTGATGCTTTTCAGGAAAACAACACTGACTAAAGAAGGATTGGATTGTAAAATTTCTAAGCCCAATTTGATCAAACAAGGCTTTACTGCAGTCGGGCCAAATATCTCTGGCACCAATGATGACAGGCACTTTTTTGCCAGGAAAACATTTATGAGGGGAGATTCACTATGCTTACATTATAGTAAGCAATTTTATTTTCAGTGAAGCGGCCGAGCGATTATGAGGACCCTTCCAAGTAATAGAGACATCGCATTTTATTGCCTTGCCTTCTTTAGATAAAATTAGGTCGTGCTTTCTAAGCAATCCATTAGGCAACCTTATATGAGGGAATTCCAACGTTTAGATTGGGTTGCCTTACTGATGAGATGGCGGGATAGTTCTGCAAAACGTGTGAAAGCGATTCGAATTTATTACAACCGGTCCTGCATCTCCTGGCCTCAAAGTAGAATTCCTTTGGTAGGTAAAAGGTTTCCTCTAAGTTGGTATGTTGGTATGTTGGTATGTTTGAATACTTTTAAAGTGCCTTAGAGAATATAGATTAGAAAACCGTCAATCTTCTGATTCGTGTGTGCCTCTTAGAGGAGCTGTTTTGCCACAAAGGTCTGTCAGCTTCATCGGCTGCGTCGCTCAAACAAGAAATTTTATGACGAATTCGTCGGCCTCATCTAAATTGTTCTTCTTGTAATGTTAGAGTTATTTATTTCATCGTAGAACCCTTCTTTTTTTGCCCTAAATACGAATGAACTCAATTCGACACACAATCTTGGAAATCCTAGAAAACTCTTGGGAGGTCGGCTTTCTATTGCCTTCTTGGAACCTCATAGGTATAAAAGTGTAATCTTCTTCTGTAATTAGAAGGCTTCCTCTGCCCGTTCCCATGGTTTCCGACGGAACCTTGTACTATGTTGTTCCTCTGCCAAGGTTTCGTTCTTCCTTTCCAAAAAGAAAACTTCTTGCTGTTGACGCTGCTGTAAAGACTGATTTGTTTATACGAATTTGAAGCAGCGAGAAGACAACAAGAAGGTCGGCAGCCCTAAAGACTTTCTTCTAGGTCCTATCGAAAACCATAGGGCACTTTGATAGTGAATCATGTTCAATTGTTTTTCTTGATTTTAATTTAATACCCGGGATGATACTTTTTCGGGATCTGAACTTACCTACTCAAGCATTAGATTTTATTGGCGTAAGTCTAATCTGTATAATGACCACCTTGTACAGTGAATGACATAAAGATATTGAACCTAGTAGTTACTTCTCTCGTAAGGCCTTGTGGCGCTGTATTCTTTGCAGTAGTTTTGGAAATTATACAATAATTTGCTATTACTTTTGTTCAATTCCTATCCAGCCAGACCAGCTACCTTCTTTTTGCCCTTTTAATAGCTCACGCTGATTGTCCCAACTCGAAGTAATTACAGAGCATTACGAGGTGGTTTCAATTCTGTCCAGATGTTCACTTTCTATCCACATCAACTGCCTTCTCCTTGCACTTTTTGAAGCTCGTTCTGATTTGCTCAACACGAAGTAATTGCATAGCGGATTACGTTTGATTCCTTTGATGCGCAACTTGGTAAGTGTAGATGTTAGTTCAATTCTGTTCAGGTGTATCCTTTTGTTCACCTTCTATCCACACCAACCTTCCGCTTGCCCTTTTAGTAACTCGTTCTGTTTTCCCAACATGAAGTAATTGCATAGCGGATTTCGTTTGATTTCCGTGATCTCAATTCTTCTATCCACACCAATTGCCTTCCCCTTACACATTGAGCAGCTCGTTCTGATTTTCCCAGCCAAAGCGAGTTTCGTTTGATTCCTTTGATGCGTAATTTGGTAAGTGCAGAAGTGAGTTCAATTCTGTCCAGGTGTACCCTTTTGTTCACCTTCTGTCCACACCAATTGCCTTCTCCTTGCACTTTTAGTAGCTCGTTCTGTTTTTCCCAACATGAAATAATTGCACAATCAGTTGACGATAGATCTGATTCTGTAAATGTGGGTGTGGGTTCAATTCTAACCTATGAGTTCAAATCTCAGACTACTTCACCTGCGTGTGCAAGCTTTAAAAAGCTTAAGATATGTAATTAATCCAGAAAAAGGCTACCTCTTGATCCTCTTGAGCATAGCAGTTGAAGCGGAAGCACGTAAAATTATAGATGGATTGAGCTGCACACTTTCTAAGTAAACACAAGTAAGTATGTATAAGAATACGTAATCTATGTGGTTTCGTCATCGCATATATCGATTTCGAGCAATTGTCTTACGATCACAATCGAATTCAATAATTTCCATACACCATTAACCCGAACAACAACAACAGAGTCGGAGGGCGGGTCTGATTAATGCGGGCCCGTGCGCATATTTCAGGGCCCGAGATGTGCCCACTTCCTGGTGACAGAGGTCGCCGCCACATCAGAGGAGCTGCTCCCATACGATTCACCATAATTGCTTATCTCAATCCAGCATTAATAGGTGACCGCTGTTCGGCGCATTCTTTCGCGTGATTTATGCACCACAGTCCACGTAAAGTGTTGGAGACGTGTAAACGCATAAATCAATTGCGTCTCGCCTTAGATACGCATTTAAGTCCAAACGGTGTCTTTAGACACACTTTGTTAATAACGCATGCCCACGAGGAAATCATTTTTGCCTTTGGGGCAATCAACCACTTTGGCCTTCTTCGGAGAATGTGTTTCGATTTTAACACCAAACACTGAATGACATTTACCAGATGGTATCAACTTCCAACTTGAAATTTTCAACACGATCTCTTTTCGCCTCGTATCACAAAAGTAGTAATCACAACAGAAAACCTAACTTGACGCAATTTGAAACTCGACGAGACATATCTATTATTCGGCCAAATTTAATTACGTGACTTTCAATAAAGCGAGAACGCAAACGCAGACAAATAATGGGGCCGTTTAATGAAAATGTCAGGCCGAGTTAAGGATATGTCACGCACGAGATAAAGTTGTAAATAATAGCGCTGTTCGAATTTGGAACAATGCCGGAGTTGTTTTGAAATGTTACGAATCGATTGCCGAATGGTGTTGTGTGTGTGTGTGTGCTTCGATTTCGATTGATTCGAAACCTTCGAGGCGACAAAGCTCCCAGGCAAATTAATTTTTAGTGTAGAACATCCATAATATACAGGGTGATTCTTGAATAGACCGGCAAAAGACGAAAGAAGAGACTTCCCAGAACATGGGAAAACCGTTAAGAGAAAAGAAGAGAACTGGTTTCGACACGTAATTCTGATAACTATAACAGAATTATACACAAAATATCCAAGCCAAGCACAACTAACCATAAGAAGAAAAAATAAGGACAAGAGATCACAGCATTTTTATAATCCAAATAGCGAAAATAGACGTGTAAGAAAGGAGAGTATGGTTCGTACCATCTTACCTTACAGACAAGAAAACCAGGAACCACATCATTAGAAGAAACCAAAAGCAGACTTTTATTTAAAAAAAAAAAAGGATAAGATCGTTGTTAGTTCATTTCGAAGTAAATTTGTTATTATGAGTTACTTACTTAAAAAAGTATGGCGTGAACTATCCACTACCACCACTAGATGAAGACATTTTAAAACACAGACTTACGTTTATACCTCCAAGACCCATCAGGGTGACTTTAGTGATCACACGTTACAATCTTTTGTTTTTATTAAATTGAAATGCGACGGCATTAAATTTCGAGCGCGTATTATTTATACTTTGTGACCACATCGTATTAATTGTAATCTATGATCTGATTACTCGCCGGGCTCCTTTCATTGCTGGAAGAGACTCGCCCAGCCTAAATTATAATATATGATTAATTTTAATTAAAAACTGGTTTCTGCTGTGTAATCGCGACGGTCGTCAGGGTGACTAATTGCGCGAAACTAAATCAAAAAAGTCTGGCTTATCTGATTCGATTTTCATGTTGTGTAATCAAAACAAACCGAAATGGGAAAAGTTGGGGGAATGTTTTGAAAAATTGCATTATTGCAATTGCTCAGCAGAAGAGTAGCTCCAAAACTCCACCGCATCAAATTGATTTAGATCAAAAATCGACGGTGAGATGTCGCAACCTAAACTATAGTTTGCTTGTTAGTTTAATTTTTGATTTTTCTCAAAACAAATTAATCTTTTGGTAAATTCTTTAATTGTACTTTTTTTTTGATACGGTTTTAGCAATTTTAGATTAAATTTCCGATAATCTACGTAACATATAATCGGCATCTGATGTTATGCACTGATGTGATGAGAATGTATGTTGTAAGTGGACCTGAAACGGATCCGGATCGACTTTCATATATTGCATATTCACATCCATAATAGTTATTGCCCAACGAACGAACTACTAACAAACTCTATCTATCGTTCGCCACTGGTAGTACTAAATTTTAATCAGTTAATCGCTAATGAGTAATAATGCCGCGGTGTGCTGAACCTTGCGGCTAAAATCTGGTGCTATGTGAGCGCTCGTTTCATAAACGTGAGAAACTATGTAGAGTGCGAGTTATACATAGCTTCAGAGTTCGAAAAATTAATTAATTCAAATTAAATCTTACAATGACAAATTGAAATGCAATTTCAAACAAAGGCACCCGATTTTTCCGCTCAAGTTCATATTGCACGATAACACAATAGGGGCCTCGTTTTTCGCGTAAATAATTCTAAGAAAATTGTAGCTCTTATCGATGATAACATGATTCGCAAAACTATCTTATATCGGCAGTTCAGAGAGGACTTGTCATATTGCACAATAAATTGAAACCGCGTTAAAAAGAACTTATTGCACAAACCGAGACTGGCAACAGTAGAAGCCTTGTATGCGGTGGAAATAATTCTAGAAAAAGCTCATCTTTCATCGGGGCTAATAACTGGAAACCAAGAAAAATGCTTCGCCAACACACCTGCGTTTCTATTTGTAAAGGTGTACCACAAAACTAAGGGAATGGAAGCTATACGCGGGTTAAAAATTAAAAAAAAACTGATTGACTCACTTGATGTTATTTTTCCACATACCAAACCCGATAAGAGTGTTTAGATACGTCAGATTACAGGAAAAATCGGTTCCTGTAACTGTTACTCTCTGTGCGTTTAATTCTCGACGCGATTTCGTGAAAATTATAATCAAATTTCTCCTCGATTCTGTTTTTATTTGGAAGGAAATAAAGAATTCTTTGTCACGAGTGCTTCTGGATTTAATTCTTCCAGAGAGAACTAAGTCGTACCCAACGAGGACTTATGAACTGATCATCTAGGAGACGTCGGTTTCTCTGCATCGACTTTCTCGTAGATGCCATTCAAACCCCGTCCGTTCGTTAGACAAACATCACCATTAGTTATTATCAAATTCACGAGAGATGAGCCCTGCGTCACCAACCGCCGTAGCTAAAACCTATCTCCTTTTTAATGGTGAATAAAAAAAAGATAGAGTTGTGCTTTATGTGTCTTTTACTTTACAACGTCGCAGAGCTCATCAATGATTCAATTTTTAGCCTGATTACGCCATCTACCTTCTCGATTGTTCCAGTGAGCTTCGAGTCGGATGTCATAGGGTTCCGTACTTTGCCGGAAAAATCGAGAAGGGATTGGCGGGATATTTGAATGAGTTATTATTCCAAAAGCGTGATTAGTAGAACTTTTAAGTTCCAGAAGTATTATATTCTTGTGTTTCTATTGTGTTAACAATTTGCAATTGCGAACCCCGAATTCGTAACATTACGTTTCGAAGCTGATTTTAATTAAATAAAATTAACAAAAAAATAATAAAAAGAGTATCTGTAAGAAATTTTCAAAAATCTACCCAATTTTCCATTTTTTTTTGACAATTATGCCGAGTGGCGCCATCATTTGGCGGGTACTGAAACCACTCACACATTATTTAGGTCCTGTTTCTGGAAACGAATTTAATGGACCGATTAGTTTAAATCGTAGGATAGGAGACGGGTTCCTGGAACACCTTAATGTCATAAAATAATTTAAAGCAGCAAACGGGTGCATGCGCCATTTACATAACCTATATGTATAATAATTTCCCGTTCTCGTAACCAATTTCTTTGCACTTTCGGTGAAATTTTCACCCCTTACGTGTTCTCTTTCATTTTTAGGATTCCAATTTGTGGCTGTGGAAAATAAACTAGGCTCAAAAATGTTAAAATTACTGAACAAATAGTGGCGCCATCAATTCGACTTTAGAGTAACCAACTTGATCCAGTTCAGGATCAAATCAAACCTTGCTGATACGACGTTTTCCAGAAGCCCGATTCGGTTTAATGGACTCGTTACTTTTAACAATCGCTTAATTTAATGGGCCGATTAAAATTTCTTTCAGATACCGGGCCTTAACATTTCCGTAGATAGAGGATATGTGGGTGCTTGACATCTCTGCACAAGCATTGTGTGGGTGTTCGCTCGACATTTGTGCACTAGCGGTGATTTGAGTATTGCTCGACAATTCTGCACAAGCTCCGTTGGCTGGAACGGTTCTTCCTTTTATACCGTATTTTCATGGCGAGGATTAGGTAATTGTTTCATTGGTCTTTATGGATGCTCGAATCAACGACGAGCAGAGTTACATCCTGTTTGACAGGGGGAAGTATTTTGCTCTGATGGTTGTCTTAACCACCAAAGTGAGGTTGCGATCCAATTTGCTGGTCAATCAGGAACAATGCGTTTTCACTTTAATTCGTTAAGGGGCGGCCTTAATTTTGTTTATTTCGATGATCGTCATCGCTGCTCTAATATATAGATGTCAGCGTGACGTTTCTGTCAATGTGACATTGCCTGACGTTTGTTAATCTGACGTTTCTTGATGTTTCTTGCCATCTGTCATCGTGGTACGCTAAGCAACGTATGAGACCCCACAAAGCATATCTAGCGTTTATAAATTGTGACATTATCATTAGTTCCGATAAATACGTAATATATGAAAGGACAAACATTAACAAATACATCGGTGAATGATGTGGGGCGCCATCTCTTGTCTGCTGTCGGAAGCTTTTGGATACAGTTTTTTACTATTTTGCGGAACTGACTTTTGTTAAGTAAAATTCAATAATAAAGCAAGAATTCGGAAAGTTTCACGATTGACGAATCAGTTAACAATATTATAACGCCAGTTGCAATGCGTTTAATTGCCTGCAAATCGAAGAAAAGGGTAAGATAGCTAGAGAAGGGCATCAGATAAGGACAGAGGCCAGAAATGAACTTAGGAGGCCAGGCAAGCCAGGTAGATAAATTACCACGGTTGGGCAAAAATGTTTATAAAAGACGAGGAGACATGGTGCAACAGGCCAGCAGGTGAAACAGACTATTTTTCTACACAAGCGCTGAGCGATCACGGTGCCTTCAGAGAAATAGGAAAGAGGAAAACAGCAGTATTGCGAGGAGACGGAAGACTAGAAAGGGAACATCGCGCAGATCATGGCGAGAGATGCTGAATCTTGGGAGAGCATAATAGGCATAATGAAAGCAATAATGGCGACAAAATGCGAAGATGAAAGGCGAATGAGAAACGAAGCACGGGGTGCAGAAGAGGAGGACGAGGAGTGAGAAGCAGAACGCGGGAAGAGGAAGGATGAGAGGAAAAAGGAAGAGGAGAGGAGAGGAAGATAGAGGATAGGAAAGAAGAGAAGAGAAGAGAAGAGAAGGAGGAGGATGAAGAGGAAGAATGAAGATGAAAAGGAAGGATGAGGACGAAGAGGAAGAAAGAAGAGAGGAGACACGATGGAGAGGGACAACATTGCAGAGGAAGAAATGCTGAGAGGCGGTAACCTTCTGCGCAGAGTGGAAAAAAAAGAGGAAAGAATTTTAATTGGCAGGCACCTTGTACAGAGATGTCGGGGTGAATTCAACACGCCTCCGGGGTTGATGTATCCGGAGGTGTCTTGCGAAGATTCTCTAAACCTTTATAAAAAAAAAGTTGATTTTGATTAAATAAAATTAAGGAAAATTGAAGGTTTCCGAAAACTTTCTTAAAAATTGTACCACTTTACAACTACGTACGTAGAGATATCAAGTGCCGTCATTTGAATAGAATCAAAACTACAAATCACCACAAATGGCGCCATCATTTGTTCAATGAGAAAATTTTTCCTTGCAATTATTATTTCTGAGCCCACTTTCATACATACATTACTTTTTTAATTAATTATAAATTAAATAATATAAGAGCAGCTGTAAGATAGTTTGTTCGTCTTTTAACACTTAATTTACAAATAATTTATACTTACGGTGGCAACTATTAAATATTGTGCGTTTTTTTTTTTTTTTTAATAACAAATATTAATTGGGTTTCTTTTCTCAATTCATTATATAAAAGAAAAAACTAGGAGTGGTTTTACAAATTACAGTTACCTAATGATGACGCCATCTCTTAACTAAAACAGCTCATTTTGGATATTTTAAATATACTGAGTGGTTTTGGAAGTGTGGCTGAAAATGAACATGGATACAGTATGAAACAAATCTAAAAAATGGGAGATCTTTTTGTGTTCATTTTGAATTGAAAATTGTTTGTTAAATTACTGAAAATTGGTACTCGCCACTGATTTTGACAATTGTTACAATTTCTCCGTCAGCGTCGCCCAGAATTTGAAATTCGCCCTCTAAACGATCGTCTTTTGTTTTTAATTTTTTGGTCTCTGGTGAAGAACAATAGAAATACCAATGAAAAGAAGATGAAGAAAATTTGAAGTTCGCCCTCCGAATAATCGTCTTTTGTTTTTATTTTATTTTTTGTCTTTATTGAAGAAGAATAGGAATGCCATGGAGAGAAAAATTTGAAGTTCGTCCTCCAAACGATCGTCTCTGGTGAAGAACATCAGAAATACCAACGTAAGAAAAGAAGATGAAGAAAATTTGAAGCTCGTCCTGAAAACGATTGTCTTTTGTTTCTATTACATTTTTTGTCTCTGGTGAAGAATATTAGAAAGAAAAGAAGATGAAGAAAACTTGAAGTTCGACCTGAAAACGATGGCCTTTTGTTTTTATTTTATTTTTTGGTCTCTGGTGAAGAACAATAGAAAGACAAAAGAAACAAAAGATGAAGAAAATTTCAAGTTCGTCCTCCAAACGATCGCCTTTAGTTTTTATTTTACTTTTTGTCTTTGCTGAAGAACAATAGAAATACCATGGGAGGAAAAGAAAATGAAGAAAATTTGAAATTCGCCCTTTAAACGATCATATTGTTTAATTTTATTTTTTGGTCTCTGGTGAAGAACAATAGAAATACCAAAGAAAAGAAGATGAAAAAAATTTGAAGTTCGTCTTGAAAACGATCGTCTTTTGTTTTTATTTTATTTTTTTTGTCTCTGATGAAGAACATCAGAAATACCAACGTAAGAAAAGAAGATGAAGAAAATTTGAAGTTCGTTCTCTAAACGATCTCCCTTTTGTTTTTGTTTTTTTTGTCTCTGGTGAAGACTGTCAGAAATACCAACGTAAAAAAAGAAGATGAAGAAAATTTGAAGTTCGCCCTCCGAATGATGCGTCCTTTGTTTTAATTTTATTTTTTGTCTTTGGTAAAGAACGATAGAAGTACCGTAGGAAGAAAAGTAAGTGAAGAAAATTTGAAGTTCGTCCTCTAAACGATCATCTTTTGTTTTTGTTTTATTTTTTGTCTCTGGTGAAGACTGTCAGAAATACCAACATAAGAAAAAAAGATGAAGAAAATTTGAAGTTCGTCCTGAAACGATTGTCTTTTGTTTTTATTTTATTTTTTGTCTCTGGTGAAGAACATCAGAAATATCAAAGTAAGAAAGGAAGATGAACCTCGTACTATAAACTATCGTCTTTTGTTTTTATTTTATTTTTTTATCTCTCGTCGCCGAGAAGTGTTCGATCGTAAATTGTCTGCCTCAAAATCAAAAAACCACCAATTTCGAAATTTACCTCGTAAACGGCAACGCTGCTGCATATTCCTCCTAGTGTCAAACTTAGGGGAAAGAAAATGTTATCTGCACAATTTAAAAGATTTCTGCGTTTTCGTGGCAACACAAGATTTAGGACAAATTAAGTTTTAAGATGGCATTTTAAATTTTAACGTTAAATTACTGACGCGCATAAATTATAGTGACCATGTCAAATACCAACCAAAATATGATTGATTTGTAACTTTTGGTAACATAATTCAATAGGTGGTGGCTTTTTAATTCTGTCAAAAAAAGTGACCCATCACATTGACATTTAATGACGTTTCGATTAAATTTATACTAAATGTGGTGTTACAAATTAAATGTTAACACAATATCAAAAATAATTTACTACTTTGACAGATTTACAATACAAAAAAAGCTTGACCGCAAGCTTACATATAAATACCAAGGTTCTATTTTCAGACACACTTCCGAAAACACCCTGGATGTATTGCATTTAAAGTATAGCTGAAAAATCAGAATTACATTTTTTTTTGATGAATTACAACTTTTTATTGTAAACGATTGAATAATTTTGAAGGTAACAAAAGGAAAGCATTAATAAGTGTTGTCAGTTCGAAATTCAAACTCTTTTTAAAGAAAAAGTGAATTATCAAATAATAAAGTGAATTATCAAATAATTCAATTAAAGGCAAGCCAACAAAATATTCAATATTATTTTTAATTGGTACACTTATTCTACGTCAATCGCAAGCGGATGCCTTCTTTTTAGTGTATCTGTAAAAGGCGCTGCTTTATTAATTATGCATGTGCTCTCGTCCATAATAGTTCACGTTATGTTAACGAGGCCGCCGTGATATGCAGATTTATTAAAAACCATCATGTCGGCCGAATGGGATTTTGATAATAAACTGACAAGTGACATTTCGAACGGACACACAGGGGGCATGACAGGTCGCGGTGTGGAAGTTAATGACGTACTTTAACAAGACTTCCTCGTAGACGATATCGAAAATTACAACGAAACGAAAATTAATATTAACCCGTAACCGGAGACGTGCAGTCTAGCAGACTTATCACTCAATAATGTGTTCTACTTGCGTAAATTTGAATCTGATCGCTCTGCCCTCTTTGCTACCTTCAAACTAATTTTAAACAGTCCTGAACCTCATATGTGAGCGCTATCTATCAAACCACTAGAAAGTGACAACAGGTTGAAATCGACCAGAGGTCTATGTTACCATCGTCTCCATTTATGCACATAAAGTGAACAATATGGATCTCGGTCCGGGTCCCTCAAAACGCGTTAGATTCGATGATAAAGACTTCGAGGAAACACTTTTACGGTGGTTCGACGAATCAGAAGGCTCTGCAAGTGACATTGATGATTGTGGTGACGATTTTACTGTTTATAGTGAACATAGCACAGACTCTCAAGAAGAAGACAACGAATATTGCGAAATAGAGAGATTGCGGAACGCACAAGATGATAATGCGCCTCTAGAAGATACTGAAGAAAGGCCTGAGGGGTCCAAAGTTTATTTTGGAAAAAATAATTTCAAGTGGTACGCAAATAATCAAATTGGAACTTCTCATATAAGAAGTCATAATATTATTGTCCAAATTCCGGGGCTAAGAACTGCTGCCAAACTCAACATGGGTAACGCTCCTAATGAAATGTCAGTATGGAATTTATTGTTCACAGAAGAAATATTGACCATTATACTAACTTGGACGAATGTGAAAATTCAAAAAGAAAGATCAAAATATGTCAATACAAGGAAAAGTGATATTCAAGATACTAACATTACAGAACTCAAAGCTTTTCTAGGTTTACTACTATACACAGCAGTTTTTAAAAGTAATCATGATATATTGAGACTTTTTTGCTACTGACGGAACCGGACGTGACATTTTTCGCGCAGTTATGAATCAAAAAAGATTTGCATTTTTACTGATATGTCTACGTTTTGATAATCCAGATGACAGGAATATCCGAAAAGCTATTGATCGTGCAGCTCCAATAAGTGAATTATTTACCAAATTTGTAAGTAATTGTCAGTCTCTTTATAGTTTGGGCGCTTATGGATGTATTGATGAAATGTTAGTCAGCTTCCGTGGTAAATGCAAATTCAAAATGTACATGCCAATGAAACCGGCAAAATATGGAGTCAAACTAATGGCGTTAGTAGATGCAAGAAACATTTATTTTTTTTAATAGCTACATATATACGGGAAAGGATTCAGACGGCGAAATTCTCGGCGAGAACGAAAAAAAGTATATGAAACCAACACAGGCAGTTCTTCGGCTCACCAAGCCTCTTTACAAAACCAATAAAAATATTACAACCGATAATTGGTTCAGTTCGATCGAGTTAACAAATCTATTAAGGGAAAAGGGCATTACTTATTTGGGTACCTTAAAAAAAATAAAAGAGAAATTCCCAGCAAATTTCTTTCCAACAAGAAGAAAGAAGTAGGTTCAACCATGTACGGTTTCACCAAAGATCTAACACTTATAACTCATGTCCCGAAAAAAGGAAAATCTGCTTATTTCTTCAATGCATCATAGGAAGTCAGATGATGAAAAAACAGGCAAACCGGAAATCATAAGCGATTATAATAATACAAAAGGGGGCGTTGATGCATTAGATGAAAAATGTGCCAACTATTCTTCCAATCGCAGAACGCGAAGATGGCCAATGGCGATATTTTTTCGAATTTTGGATATAAGTGCTGTAAATGCCCATATTTTATTTCAACTGTACGAAGGTAATTCTTTAGTAGAAAGAACCAAATTTTTAAAGGAGTTAGCAAGAGCATTAGTGATTCCCCAGATGCAGCGGCGTTTAAATAATAAAAAAATACCTGAAGAGCTAAGATTAAATATTCGGCGTATCTTAGGTGCATAGGTAAGATTTATTGTTATTTTTCAGAAGTTCGAGAACCAATGCAAGATCCGGAATCAGAAGAGAAATTAACTATTCGAAAAACATGTCGCCGTTGTGAGCCAAAGAAAAAAGGGAAAACTCAATACATTTGTAAGCATCCCATATGTTTGGAATGCAGCAGAAAAATATGTGCACAATGTTTGACTGATATTTAAATATTCTGTTTGTTTTTTTTTTGTAAAATATTTCTGGTTCTTATGGCGACACATATTAGATTCTAGAATTTTTTTATGTTTTTTTGCTCAAAGGAATCACTAAATAAAAATGTTTAAGAACCTACTCGGTAGACTTACAATTGTTTTATGTGTAACAATTAAGATAAAACCATAATTTTACACAGGGGTCTCACAGACCGTCGTCTCCGTCTGTATTCTATAGAATGCTAGTCTCTGGTTACGGGTTAAATAATTGTTTTCTGATTTCATTAAAATGTGTGAAAATTTTGATTTCATTTTATTTATTTAGTGATAAAAATATAATTTTTTTGTATAAAAGTCAGAAAACTTTTATAGTAAAACGGGTGTTAAGTCGTTTGTGCAAACAAGTTACATTTGCCTGGATAAGCATAAAGGAATTGCCTTCACTTGAAGATCTTTTCCAACGATTCTCCGTACCCTACAGTCATATCGGTTTCTTCCGAAATCGTACTATTAGACGCATCTGTGTTATGCATCAATTTTCGTTCTACCTAACTGCCAGGGGAGTATCACGGTTTCTGGATACAATTATACGAGGGTAAAGCTAAATTTATTGAGAATAAGAAAATCTAGTAGGCCGTGAATAACAATACAAACAGTGTTAATTACACTGAAAAAGATTTGCCTGATGTATCGCTCCATACGGTTTTTTGGCTGAAAAAATATGAAGCAGAACATCACCTGATTTAACAATGTGCGACTTTTGATTATTTTTTGGGCTTAAAATGAATTAGCGGGGTGGAAGGTTTTCGTCAGAAGAAGAGATTGATGTCGCAGTTCACGCTCATTTTGAAGGTATTCTGAAAGATGATTGGTTGGGAGCTTTTGAACAGTGGAAAGAAAGAAAGGTCAAGTGCATCACTGCTGAAGGGACTTCGGAAGAGGAAATGCTTATGGTATGGTAAAGGAAAATACTGAGGAAGATTCTAGGCGGAAAAAAAAATAGGGAATATATGAATGAGAAGAACAAACCAAGAGATAATTGATCTATACAAAGAACCGAGTATAGTGGCGAGAATTAAAGCACAAAGACTTAGATGGCCCGGACATATCGAAAGGATGCAGGAAGGTAGGATTCCTAGAAAACTATTAAGAAGTGACATAGGAGGTAAAAGAAGAAGTGGAAGACCGAAATTAAGATGGAAGAAGGAAGTAGAAAAGGATTTAAAGCAATTAAAGATTGTCAACTGGAAAGAAAAGGCGAAGAACAAGAAAGAATGGAGAAAAATAACATACAAGCCATGGGCCTGCTAGGCTCGAAGTGCTAAGATGTATGTATATTTAAAACGAAATCCTAGAAAATATTAACCGTGTTTTTTATTCTCAGTAAATTCAGGTTGACCCTCGTATCTCGAAAACTAAGAGATAGAATTGATTTTACATATTAATTGGTTTTTAATTATTTACACTTGGTAATGAAGTCTTCCTGCGCCATTTTACTATTAGGAAACTTTACTTCGACGTCTTTCTTTGTTACGTAGGCCATTGTATTTTATTTATTGCTCAATTTGAGACCTTTTTCTCGTGTTCGCGTTTGAGTGTGTGTGTGTGTGTATGTGCGCGCGACGAGAGTCACGACCGTTATAACTCAATTTTTTTTCTTGACCAGCAGCAGATGTCACGCTGCGCTTATTTGGGCCGCGAAAACCCTCGTCACCACGGACCCGAATTCCGTGATATTCCATTAAAAATGATGTATCTCGACATTGTTTCCAATATAAAAGGCGACCCACGCGCTTCATTTAACTAATCCATCTAAACGGTTACAAACGACTTACACCGTCTCGAATTATCATATGCAAATAGAGCGTGTTCTAATAAACTGTTTATGACGTTAATATGTTAATTTCGGGCGGATTTGAAGAAAAGCGGAATCGAATTACGCACACATTTGTAGACGTGTTTGAAGCATCAAATAAATTAACTCAATATCAGAAAAGATATTTAAGACACATTCGAAGTAATTTATAGTTTGGGTCTTCCTCGCTCTGTAAGTCAAATCAAGTCTTTGAAGTGACGTCCATCATTAGTGAGAAACAGTTGAGCGCGGTGAAGAAGTGTTCGAAGTGACGTCCATCATTAGTGAGAAACAGGTGAGCGCGGCGAAGAAGTGTTCGAAGTGACGTCCATCATTAGTGAGAAACAGGTGAGCGCTGTGGAGAAGTGTTCACCTTAGCAGAAAATGCTATCAGTCATTGATTGTGTTTATGGAAATAGCATAAACTACTTGCTTCATGTGGCCCCAAAAAGACAAAACACAGGGATTTAGATCAGGAGGCCGGATATGGGTCCGTTTCGACCAATCCATCTTCCTGGAAAATGTTCCTCGAGACAGATTTTAACAGGAACAGTATTGTGTGCTGAAGCCCCATCGTACATAAACTACTAATTATAAAAAATAAGTGCCACACGCGTTGTTTAGCTCAACCGAATATCTCAACCACTCTCCAAGTACTAAACTCAGTTGTTAGCAAATAATACAGAACAACAAATTATGAGTGGCACAAGCAGACAAATTCTTTGCTCCTTTTCAAAACAATACAATTTATTGCGACATCAAAACAATTTTATTCCAAGTGTTGCTTTACTAATACGACTGTCGTAATAAAGTGTTCTTTTTTTTCTTGGCACGGTGTGGCCACGAGCTTATGATTGTATATGTCTACGAACAAATCAACGAACGTATCTGCGAACATGATCACAAGTATCCCCATGTACCTGCGGTCGATTTAATAAACTGTTTATGACGTTTATATGTTAATTTGGGTCGGTTTTGAAGAAAAGCGAAGCCGTGGCAGGTTTATTACGGGAGTAATCTACTTGTGTTTATGTCAGTGGGTGCGCTAAGTGCGAGGACAGGTTGCCGCGGGGGCGTTGTTGCAGTCGTAGAGCGGTATCGGAGAGCTGTCACATCGCTCAGCGGGCCGCGCGCCGGGCCGCACCTTGCCCCCAGGTCTATCTGTCTTACCCGACACTGGCTCCGACTCTCTGCGCCAACAATTAACAGTGTCTTTACTAATTTAATGCTAATATTAGCTCTGCTTTGTTGTCGCTGCCTCGGACGGGGCATTACGAACTAATGACTGCCTAATGGCTCGTCAAATTGGAAATCAAATTTTATGGTTACGACCGTTTGGTACCGTTTGATTATCCGCTCTTAATTAGACTCTCGCCCACACGCGTGTTTTTGAGGACGGGAATTTGCATTCTTTTTATATTCTAATTAATAACGGGCAGACGTAAAATGGCCGTAATTAATTTAAGGATTAAGCGCTGATTGGAAGCTTGGAGGCAGAGGATGACCCAGTTTATTTATTTTTTTTCATCAACACACAACGTGACTTTAATAATTTTATATTTAAATTTTCCAGAAATAATTAATGGACAATTATCCCCATTTCCAAGAGATGGCGCTGAGAGTTATTCTCTTTAAAAATCATCCTCACTGAAACTATTACAAAAAGCTTTAGTTATTAACCAAGGGATGGCACTAAATAATGTAGAAAGAAGGAAAATCGTTTTCAAATATTTTCCAAAAATCGCTCCTGAGGTAACTGTCAGTATAAGAAACTGTTTGGTAATCGAGTGCGTTTAGTAATCAAGAGATGGGATTAAGGTAAGAATGAAAATCGCGGCTGATTGTTGTTTTAGATTACTTCCAAGAGATGGCGCTGAGAGTTATTCTCTTGAAAAGAGGGGAAGTCGTTTTCTCTTTAAAATTCACCCTGATTGAAACTGTTACAAAAAAAAAACTTTAGTTGTTAACCAAGCAATGGCACTAAATAAGACAGGAAAAAGAGAAATCATTTCCTGTGGATTTAAATATTTTCCAAAAATCGCTCCTGAAGTAACTGTCAGACAAAAAACGTTTGTAATCGAGAGATGGCGTTAACAAAGAATGCCTATTTCGTTTCTTTTTGGCTTAAAGTGGAACATTGCAATAACTTGCATGGTGCAGAAACAGCAGCCATAACGCTTTTTTGTTTTACACTGTTGCCAACTTCCATTTTCAAGGTATTATCAAGGTACACAGAAAGACGAAACGTCGCTGGTTAAGAATAAGCAGCAAATGAAAGAAATAAATACAGGCATAAAAGTGTTTTGTAGTTTTATGTTGTTACGACGCGGTGTTGGGTTTGAACTTGACCTTCAAGCGGAAATGACGTGATCAGTTAAAATACGAATTCCAATTGTTGTTTTAGATTATTTCCAAGAGATGGCGCTGAGAGTTATATCATGGAAAAATGTGTATTTTAGTTTTCCAGAAATAATTAATGAAAAATTATTACCAGCGGATGAACGAAATACTGCGTTTGGTACTCAAGAGATGGCGTTAACAAGGAATGAAAATCGCGGCTGATTGTTGCTGTTTTAGATTATTTCCAAGAGATGGCGCTGAGAGTTATTCTCTTGAAAAGAAGGGAAGTCGTTTTCTCTTGAAAAATCACCCTCACTGAAATTATTACAAAAAGCAAGAGATGGCGCTAAGTAAGAATAGAAAAAGGGAAAATCGTTCTCAAATATTTTCCAAAAATCGCTCCTGAGGTAACTGTCCGACAAGAAACTGCGTGTAGTAATTTAAAGATGGCGTTCACAAAGAATGCCGTATTTCGTTTCTTTTTGGTTTAAAGTGAAGCATTGCGACAGTTGGCAACGGCTTGAATGTAGTCAGTCATGTGCAGAAACAGCAGCCATAATGCTTTTTTTTTGTTTTGCATTGTTGCCAACATCCTTTCTTACATAATGTCATCATCAAGGTACACAGAGACAAAAAAAAAATGTTGAAACTTGAAAGAGTAGACATCAATGAGAAAAATGTTATGTATTTTAGTTATCCAGAAATAATTAATGAAAAATCTTTCCAAAAATGACGATACGACCCCTGGTTAAGAAAGGGCAGCAGACGAAAGAAATAAATACAAGCATGAAAGTGTTCTACAGTTTTACGATTGTGACGGCGCGGCGTCGGGTATGAACTTGACCTTTAAACGCAATTGACGTGATCAACTGAAACTCTAAAATATTTACTTGACAAATGCAAGCCACTTTGAACGCCTGCCTTGACAAGTAAATAAATAAATCACTACAACACGAAAGAAATTCAAATTTCCGTCTTAAGAATTGCTGGTATTTTTTGTAACGAAAATTTATTTTCACAAGTAACGTGTCCGTCATAAACATTTCGGCATCTTTCTATAGCCCAGTATTCCCTTGCATTTTAATAAGTCGCTTTTTTGAATAATAATAGACGTAAGCGATTTATTGTTCTAAATTTATTATTTGATTCCATTTAAAGCGAGCCACACGGTTCACATAAAGCCCGGAGAGTACATGGCAACAGAAAAAAAAAAATAGTTAACTAATAAACATAACTTAAGGCGGCGTTGTCGGTTATAAATATTCATCAGGCGTACGTACAGTACGGTAGATAACCGCGCGGTGTATTTTAGGTGCTCTAAAATCATAAATCAAATATCTCTTGCAATATGATACATGCATTTTACGTACGATTTTCCACACTTAGTGGCGTTTATCGAATTGATTGCGTCCATAGAAAGCGGCGCTCGGACTTACCTGACTTACGATTGTGACTCACAGTCACAATCAGTAATAAGTTGTTTTGCAATTAGTGCAATAAAGTGCGAATTTCTTTGGTAATTTCGAGATTTTTTCGCGAAATAACTCACTTTAATCTAATCAACACCTTGGAGCTAGCCCACATGGCAAAAAGGAAATTTACAATTCGTTCTGAGTAACATAGTGTCGGGCGTGTTTCATTAAGATTGCTTATTCTGTATTTATTACATTAAGTATCGAGAGGTTTAATGAAAAGATTTATACCTGAAAAGTATGAACAAGTTGTTAGGGTAGTTACAACAGATGAGAAGACTTTTTAAACTGAACGAGTTTCTTACCTTCTTTACTGATCAATCGAAATGTTTAATGGTTTTCGATCATCAACCCCGAGTGTAGCTTACGCTTACGTGAAATACTTCTCAGTTGCGTTTGAAATTAGTCTATTATCGCAATAGCCAAAACAATCACAACGTTCATTACAAAATAAAAATTCCCTCACTGCTTGAGCTTGTATTCTTATAAGATGACCTCGTGCTTACTTTTGAGAAGATGCAAAGTCACTTGTCAAAATTAGGCTATCACCAAAAGACGCTTTCCAGATTAGCATCGGAGTTGCTTCAGAGTAGCTCAGAACGTCTCCGACGCTTTCCTGGAAAGCGCCTATAATGGCCTACTGTTCGCACAAAGAATTTCATTTCATGTCGAAGGTCAAAGTGGGATCTCCTAATTTGTGTACAATTGACTCGCAACTTTGTTTGAACGCCAAAAGCCAATTTTGATTAGGTTATCATCGTAATAGCCAGAAATCTCAAAATTTGCTATTTGTCAAACTGAGCTCCGAAATTAAAAAAAAAAAAAACAGTCTTGTGCTTGTAATAGATAGGGACGGATTGGGCTCATCTTTCAGAATGGGTTCATATCCAAGCGGAAGTACGAAACATAGTTTCAATTGCAAAGGGTATGAAAATATGAAGGAAAACATCAAGAGTGTCTCATAATTCATAATAAAATAAAAAATAACAGCGACATCGACTGATTTCAGAACTGTGGCAAGAAATCTTGATTGTTGGCTAAAAGATGGCACTGATATATTAATGAATTAACCTAGAAAAATAACAAATTTGGTTCGTTCTATGCATTAAAACAAAAAAGAAATATTAATTTCCAATTGATGGGAAGATTTTGTTTACAACTACACAGGACCGGACTGGCTCATGGCAAAACAATGTGACAATGATTAAAAAGAAATGCAGTAAGGAATTTTAATTGTTGACTAAGAGATGGCGCTAATGTGTGAAGTTGCGTGAAGATGAATTAACGAACAAGAAATTTAGGTTGTCCTTAGAATTGAGACAAAAATCATAATTGATCATGAGAGGGCGCCTAGGTTGCCTAGAATTGAAAGAAAAGACTAGTTTTTGTTCCTATGAAAACCGAACTGTGTGAAAGAGTTACAAAAAAAATTGTGCTTACTAACTAAGAGATGGCGCTAATGGCGAAAATAGCAAATTGTGCTTAACAATCATCATTCTGAAGAAACAGTTCACAGATTGCACTCAGTAATCAAGAGATGGCGTTAACGAAGATTGCAAATCGCCACTATTTGTCGTTTCCTCTCTAAAACCAGCCTTTACTAAAACATTTGCTAAAAACTGTAATTACTAACCAAGAGATGGCGCTGAATAAGATTGAAATTTTACGGCTAACAATATGTCATTCATAAAAGACAGTTTGCTTTGAATTTAAATATTATACAAACGTCGTCCCTGAAGAAACCGTCACAAAAGATTGCGCTTAATAAACAAGAGATGGCGTTAGCAAGGATTGAAAATTGCGGTTAACTGTTGCTATAGATCACCAACAAGAGATGGTGCTGAGAACTATTCCGCTTTAAATGAAGGAAAGTCGTTTCCTTTAACTGAATCTGTTGCAGGAAACTGTGATTAGTGACCAAGAGATGGCGCAACATAAGACTGAAAGTTGTCCTTCTGCATCATTTACAAAAGATGGTTCGCTTTGAATTTAAATGTCATACAAAACTCGTTCCTCAAGAAACTATCACGAGCGCAAACTGCGCTTAATAATCATCAAGAGATGTCGTTAGTAAGGAATGAAAATTGCGATTAATTGTTGTTATGGTGGTGGGGGATATTTCGCTTTAGATGAAGTAAAGAGTCGTTTCTAAAAATCGCTCCTGAAGTAACCGTCAGATAAAATACTGCGTATAGTAATCAAGAGATGGCGTTGACAAAGAATGAAAATCGCGGCTGATTGTTGTTTTAGATGCCTTCCAATAGATGGCGCTGAGAGTTCTTCTCTTGAAAAGAAGAGAAGTCGTTTTCTCCTTAAAAATCACCCTCGCCGAAACTGTTACAGAAAGCTTTAGTTATTAACCAAGAGATGGCACTAATTAAGATAGAAAAAAGGAAACTCGTTTCTTTCTTCTAAATTTAAATATTTCCAAAAATGGCTCCTGAAGTGACTGTCAGATAAAAGACTGCGTTTGGTAATCAAGAGATGTCGTTAACAAAGAATGAAAATCGAGATAGCGTTAACAAGAAATGGAAGTCGCGGCTGATTGTTGTTGTTTTAAATTATTTTCAAGAGATGGCGCTGAGAGTTACTCTATGGAAAAGAAGGGAAGTCGTTTTCTCATTAAAAATCACCCTCACTGAAACCGTTACAAAAAGTTTTGTCTTTTTTTTGAAATTTTCAATATTAATTCAAAAAATTTTAGTTATTAACCAAGAGGTGGCGCTAATTAAGAGAGAAAAAAGGAAAATCGTTTCCTTTGGATTTAAATATTTTCCAAAAATCGCTCCTGAAGTGACTGTCAGACAAAAGACTGCGTTTAGTAATCCAGAGATGGCGTTAACAAAGAATGAAAATCGCTACTGCCTGATGTTTTAGATTCCTTCCAAGAGATGGCGCTGAGAGTTCTTCCCTTGAAAAAAAGGGAAGTAATTTTTTCTTTAAAAATCACCCTCGCCGAAACTGTTACAAAAAGAGCTTTAGTTATTAACCAAAAGGTGACACTAATTAAGATAGAAAAAAGGGAAATAGTTTCTTCCAATTTAAATATTTTCCAAAAATCGCTCCTGAAGTAACTGTCAGAGAAAAGACTGCGTTTAGTAATCCAGAGATGGCGTTAAGTAATTAAGAGATGGCGTTAACAAAGAATGAAAATCGCGGCTGATTGTTGTTTTAGATTACTTCCAAGAGATGGCGCTGAGAGTTATTCTCTTGAAAAGAAGTCGTTTTCTCTATAAAAATCACCCTGACTGAAACTGTTACGAAAAAACTCTTGTTGTTAACCAAGGAATGGCACTAAATAAGACAGGAAAAAGGAAAATCGTTTCCTCTGGATTTAAATATTTTCCAAAAATTGGTCCTGAAGTAACTGTCAGACAAAAGACTGCGTTTAGCAATCGAGAGATGGCGTTAACAAAGAATGCCTATTTCGTTTCTTTTTGGCTTAAAGTCCAACATTGCAATAACTTGGCAATTACTTGAACGGTGCATTGTTGCCAACATCCACTTTCAAGGTATCATCAAAGTACAGGAAGACAAAGAAAAAATGTTGAAAGACATCATAGAACATGGAAACAATTATATGCATTTTAGTTTTGCAGAAATAATTAATGAAAAGTTATTTCCAAAATGACGATACGACGCTTGTTAAGAATGAGCAACAGACGAAAGAAATAACATACAAGCATAAAAGTGTTTTACTGTTTTATGATTGTTACGACGCGGCGTTGGGTATGAACTTGACCTTCAAACAAAAATGACGTGATCAGCTGAAATACGAACTCCAAGGTATTTACTTGACAAAGACAAATGCATGCAAAACTCCTGGAGTAAATTATTCCATACAAATTGTATAAAATAGGGCCCTACTTTGAACACCTGCCTTGACAGATAAACAAATAAATCACTACAACACAAAGACAATTCAAATTTCCGTATTAAGAATTCCTAGTATATATTTTAATTGAAATTGCATTGTAAATAAATCTTGTCAATGCCCGTTTTTATGCAATTTAACGGTTTTCTTTTTGTCGTTGATTCGGTTTATCGTTAACGTTTTAATAGTACAGTCTTTGCTGGTAACAAAGAAATGGTAATGACAACCAGGATTTACAACATTCTTAACTTGCTTGGTTTGTTCATTATTATAATTTCGTTTTGTGTGCGCCGTTCAATGAGAATCAAGTTCTATTGTTATAATAGACGAATTTGTACAAAGTCTAACAAAATTCAACACGCGCGTGCGTTCGATGTATTATTTTTTAAAGCGACGGAATTACCTGTCGTAGATTATAGTTCGCTACTATGTAAGCATTTTACTTTTGTACACTTTTGCAAACGTAATTGACTTTCAATAATTTCATGGCAGTTAATAGGCGCATTCATCATCAGGTGTGGAACTTTGTGTTCACTACGAAGCTTTACAACTGTGTGACTCTAATTTTCTGGGTAACACTACCATAAGCTTTTATGACGTACGTTTTGGGTAAGTATTTTTTGTCGGTCTCTTCAAGAATCGCCTAATATAGAAACAATTCATGACCAAAAAAAAAAAATCTCTAATTAATTTATCGTGATGGCTAATATCAATCGTAATGACCGTAATAAACATCATCTAATGATCGGAATGAGTTACTACATCGTAAATTTCACGTTTGTTTTAAAAAGCTCGCACGGTGCGAATTAAAAAATCCGAAATGGCTATTTATAGCCTTAAATACTCTGTTATTATTCGTTATTAACGATAACTTTTATATTTACAAATTGATATTGCGTTTCTCCCTCGCCGTAGAAGTAGTTGTTAAGGTTCGTTGTGATGAGGAAATCGCAGCAATCATTCTCATTGACTGTTACGAAAACTTGAACTCCACAATTTTAATGATGCCATTAATAACAAACCGTTCGTTGTTCCGATTGGAGTCCTTCATGGACCTGTTCTGAGACCCATCCTATCTTCAATTATGTACATTGATAATTTAGATAGAAACAACTATCCTATTGTAAATACATCCATAACATACGTAGCATAGTTTAATGCTAATATCATCTCTGTGTTAATCATGAATTAACAAATTACTATTTTGTTCCCTGTGATGTATATGACCTATTTTCAACATCCTGTGTAATATGTTCCAATAATCGTTGATGATATCGCATCATACATCTAGAGCTTTTGACTATCTGACACCTTCTTCTAATTTTAATCGTTTACATATCGACAAATTCTCGTGTATATGTTCAGACCAGATCTCACGACACTTGTTCCGCAGTTCCACTTCACCAATTCCGCACAGAAAACAATCTGATTTACAGCAAACAATCCTATCGGTAGATACCGGTCTATAAAGTTTCGAAAGGCTTTAATAATCTAAGATTTATGATCGGCAGCGAGATATAAAGCAGCAGGTTGTTCAGATAAGTTCCATATAAGAAGTCCGCGCACCCACGCCGCGGTGCTCCACCGTGCCTTTGGAACCTGCAGTGATATCTTAACTTGGTAAGCAGCGCTCAATATTTTCATTCGCAATGGCTTCGGATTTTTACGCGCCAGCACGTCTATATTAATATTTTATATTCGCTTAGAGGTGATCACATTAATAACCGGAGTGAACCGTTATGCTCCAATATGTACGATTGCTGTAATAAATTTGCAAGATTTAGGGCATGTGTTACAAGAACTGACGGGTATGAAGACAAACCATTTCTTTTATTGCGGACATAACTTTATGCCTTTATGAATCCTTCTGACTTCCCCTCGTATGCATACATAAAATACTTATATCATTCAAAGAAAGTAAAGGTTTAGGAACGATCGAATTTGGATATAAGTTATAAAAAATATAAAATCATATATCACCCTGTATATGAGAAGAAAAAAGTTTTATGTGACACTCATGGTATATTACGAAGTAAAATTTTTTTAATTAAATCTGAGTCTGTAAATATTTATTAAAATTCGTCACATACGTTCAAATTAATTCTGTCTAATTTGTTACAGTTACGGGAGATATAGAATAAGTTTTGGCACTTTTACGAAGAAAATTATCTAAACAAATCAAGAACTTAAATAATGTATGTACAACCCCAACCAAAAATAATGTCGCAGGAAGAAAAATAATTTATTACAATCTCCAACACAAAAGCAAGATTTTGACTCTACGTAAACCCCTCGATCCTTTGTGTAGTAAAACAGAATTTCACAATTGCTTTCTCACAATCAGATTTATCTACCCGGCGTCTCTTAACGAGCGAGTTGGAAGTTAATTTGCCTTCGTTGTAGTAACGTGTACATACGTCTATATCGGAATTATGTATGTACGTATGTGCAGCGGACACTGTTCCAGCGGTACCAATTATTTAAGACTCCGCGGGATACAGGTTGTCCGCCAATTATATGCCTACCTTGAAATTCGCCGACCTGTGATGCAATTCGAGGATTTATGCGGACGAGTTTGCCCATCACCGAAGAAGTATTTATTGAGGCTCGAACGAAGGATGCAATTTATTCTCGTGCCGCGCAATTTATGGCGTATAAGAAGTCAAATCGAATTGAAAGTTGACTCATACACCTAATCAATTAGTTGAAGAGAAAAAAAACGAAGAAGTAGCATGTACCTCAATGGTAACGTGTAGGTCGGTTCATCTTTGGAAGCACTAAGCATCTCAGCAATTACTCTGCGATATATTGTTTAATTTAAAAGTAATTCAGTTAATTATCTGAATACAGCGAGAGATGTAAATAGCACGTCAAATCCGTTTATGGAGATCCAAGCGGTCTCGTAATCCTTGAATGAGCCTTAAAAATGGTAATATTCATGGTTTTCGCAGAAACGATATTGTAAAGGTGAGGTAGCTCACTGCATCAACTGGCGTCGCGATTCATAAATTCATATCGTAATAATAATTACTCAGGCGCAAAACTCTCTACTATGGTTCTATTATGTAACGAAGGAGGCCATGGATACCCACTCGGTTCCTTTCTTAATTACTTCTTGGATGTTGGTAGGCTTTGGTGTCGCTTTTGTTTTTCATGGCCTCCTGAACAAAGGTGGAATGCAGGAGTAACCTTCGTCGCTCGCTCTGTGCAAGTGCTCTCCTCGTCTATGAATTATTTATCGACGTACACTTCCGTTTATGAAAATCGCAGAGATTTCTTCGGGTTGCCTGGGTTGGTCCTGATGTGAGATGTCGCTTTCGAGTTGTTCCTTGTCGGTGTTCGAGTATTTACATTCCTGAGTCATGTTAACTGCATAATGAGGCGAGATTTGCATTTACGAACATGTGGGTACTGGGCTGTATGTAAAGGCGTGATAATTGAGCGATTTGGTGTTAAGAAGGAGATACTTAAGTTTGAGAATCTTGTTCTTCTAACAGGAGGCTTCGTAACGTATAAATTAGTTTGAAGTTACTTGATCGAAATGTATTTTTTACGTAACAGTGAATTAATTGGTACATTCACGTACGATTTAGCAACTTTTACCGTTGAAACCTGGCTTCTTTTAGTTCCCGTATCTTGTAAATGGGACTTTTATTTTTAGGTTATGTTGGTTTCAATTTTATGCTGTTGTTTTGGATCATTGTCTACCTGCTCCGTGTTTTTCCAACATTATATTGAATGCATTATTCCTAAATGTGGTTCTTTGTTTGTTTCGTAAAGTTTTTTATAATTTTATGGTAAGGCGGCGTCGCAACGTGAACTTGACCTTTAAATGGAATTTTACGTCAACTCCCGTTTTTAGGTCAACGACCGACGCCGTAAATACGAACGAAATACGAATATTTATTTAACAAATGCATGTAAATCACCTGAAGTAGATTATTCCATACAAAGGATAACAGAATCCCCAGTTTGAACACCTAATCCGAAAGGTAAGCAAATAAATCACTAAAACAGATCAAATAGTCCTGTTAAGTATTCGTTCTTTGGTTCGTGGCGAATAGCTCGCTCGCTGCTCTAGAACAGTTCTTGAATACCGTACATACCAGCGTCGCTTAAAACAGCTGTACATAATAAGTTTGATTGCTTTGTTTCCGTGCAAAATGTAGGTCATAGATTGCACGAAATACGAACTATTATCTAGCGTAATAATCAAAAAGCTTGTAGGCATTGAATTTCAGGTCTAACAAAGCGTTTCACATTTTCGAAGAAAATTTAAGCGATTTCTTGGAAATATAATCGTTGTTTTGTCGCGTAATCCTGTCTGAACTTAAGATATTTCCAAACAACAGCAGCAATTTACATTTTCTCGTAATTTGTAGCGTGAATGCTACAATATAGCATTCACGCGATTTGTGATCCGTAACAAATTAATTAACAAACAATTATTTACATCAATATTTGTTACCCTTATTTAATCGTAATTCCAGTTATTCTAGAAATTATTAATAATTACGACTCGTAAAAGAAACAACTCATATTTCCGTTCCTAGCTAATTGTGGGATAATTTTTTAATTAATTATAAACTATTTAGAATTTTTTTGCATTTCTCCCATACTCTCGGAGATCGTTGCTGTGAATGATTCCATTTTGTCGGATTAATTAACAGTCACCCTGTATGTCATTACGCCCATTATAGAATCAATACCAATACATTTCGATATACCTCGCATATGGAAATATCCAATAAATTTATTTAAAACAATAAACAAAGAGAGGGAAGGTGGTAGATAAAATTAGCTCTGAGTAACACACTTCCCCCCATTCAAAGGGCTGTTGATTAAAATTTTTTTTTGCACTTTGTGAAACGAATTGAAACCGCTGGGAACCATCATATGTTGCGATGAGTCTGGAGCGCGCTGTAACATCAGCCTTTTTGTTAGGGATGGTGCTCGCGCTCATTTGTTTGCTAATGAAAAATTTATCGATGAAATATGTCGCGCATCTGGTGTTCCTAGGGCACATAACAGGGGGTTGTAAATTATTTCCAATTTATCTCCAATTACGCCAAGTGAACCACCAACCCGTCGCGTCGGAAAGCGCATTCCGGGATACATTAGTTTATTAAACCCATACAGTCCCATGATGGGCGCGCTAGAAATAGTTCGCGTATACCCTGCGGAACGGGTTTCATGAATAAAGAAATTTTCAGCTCGGTTTCATTCATTCATTATCGGCGAGTTCACTTCAATAAACAATTCCGTACGGACCCAACATGTTTAACTGATACTTTACTAGCCCATACTTGCATAAATTACTTTCTATGATGGTGGTCGCTCGTTTAGGATCGCATTAATTAATAAACCGCTTCTGACTTTACAGCTATTTATTGCTTGTATTTTGCGTTCATTAACGAGTATTCGCGATGTATACAAAAATATACAATGCACCTACATACATAAAAAGTGTCCCGAGAGAAACTACACAAACATACATACATAAACATATACAGGATATCACGTGAGAAACTGATACCCCTAGCGAATGGGCATGTTCCTAAGTTCCTCTAATCATAAGTAAATGCAAATTATAAATTAAAAAACAAAAAATCGTTTGATGTTTGACTATGATATAATTGAAATATATTTCAGGTTAAATATGATATATAGGGTGCCCTCTATCTTGAGATGTTTTTCTTTTCTTATATAGAACAACGGTGTAATCACTATTACTGGTTATGGCCTTGTATATACATGCATCAATTGGGAAAAATATATTTTCAATGTCAACCAGTGCTACTCTACACTTTAAAAAATCATATCTCCCTTGTTAAAACGATTGTGGATCGTCGGCCTGTACAAAAAGACTATCTCTCTCTCTCTCGAGGAAGATAACCTCCTCACACCCTGTATATACGGTGGTTTCATAATTTGATCAGATCGGTTTGCACCGGCTTTCTCGAAGAGCAATAATGTATCGGCAAAAGTAGGTGAGATAATGCGATGCGATGAGTTCGAGCAAGAACAAAACACGTGGGGCATTCCTTACGCGATACCGATCGCATTCCGGCATTGCAATCAATTAAATAACTTATCGAGACCCGCCAATCTGTTCACGCTACACTGTTAAATGGTTTACCGCCTCGCCCGCCACCCAGACTCCGGCGATAAATTTGCAGTGTGCGACTACAATGGGCACATCCGGAATTTCGAAAATTATATGCACGTATACAACCGCTTTTACAATCGATTCAGAGAAAAGAGCAAACTTTACATATAAATTTCTTTTTTATTAAAGACAGTTGGCAACCACGTCAACTCCTGTAATGTTGACAGAGTCATTCGTCGTTCTCTCGCTTTAAATTGTTCTTTTTTTTTGTATTTGCGCAACAACGTCGTGAAACTGTGATTTTACTGAGCGTGATCACTTTTTCACTTGTTTGTTCGGGTATGAGCACGACACAAAACCCAATTGACTTCAATCATTCGGATTATCGTTAACATCTTCATCATCATCCTTTCAATGCCTAAGAAAAAGAAAACGCTGATGTTCATTTACTCTTTTATGGAAAAAAATCGTTATTCAATTGTCTTTTTTGTTTCTATGGGCAAACCGTTGTATATTTGTTCCTTCTTACAAGCAAAAGTAATCGAACAATTTTTTTTGTAGATAAAAGTCATCGTTCAATTATTTTATTTTTTGTAGTCAAAAGAAATTGCTTTTTGTAAACAAAAATTGTTTAATTATTCAATCGCCTGTTTTTTACGGGTTAACATCGTTCAATCTTATTTTTCTGTAAACAAATCGTTGGTCATTTGTTTTTTTTTTCGCCTACAGAGAATTTCTCCACAGTTTTTTTGTAGACGACAGTTGCTCATGTAGGCGAAAGAATCGCAACGTTTCTTTTGTAGAAGAACATCATTCAATCGTTTTTCGTTTTTTTTTTGTATAAACAAAAGAAACCCTTAGTCATTTGTTTCTTTTTGCTAAAAGCAAAATTCCTCTTCAAAAAATTGTTATTCAACTGTTGCTTTTGTAGACAAAAGAAATAAAATAGCAAGGTCTATTACAAATTATTTTTTTTAAACAAAGAAAATCCTGAGTCATATTTTTTCCATAGGAAACGAAGTTCCTTTTCAGTTGTTTTGTAGAAGAAAACTTATTCAACAGTTGCAATTGTTTTTTTTTTTTTTCTATGAACAAAACCATGTTTTTGTTATGTTATGATTTACAGACAAAAGAAATCGCGATGTTTTTTGGCAGATGAACATCTTTTTTTTTATAAACAAAAGAAACTCTTCGTCATTTGTTTTTATTTACTGAAAACAAAATTCTACTTCAATTGTTTTATAAATGAAAATTGCTATTCAACTGTTGCCTTTTATGGGCAAAAGATATCGCGATTTTTTACATGTGGAAACAGTTCGATTGTTTTTTGTTTCTTTTAAACAAAAGTAATCCTTATTATTCGTTTGTTTGTTTGTTTTTTCTATAGAGAACAAACTTCCATTCTTCAGTTGTTTTGTAGACGAAAACTTATGCACCCGTTGCGTTTGCAGACAAAAGAAAACGCAAGTTGTTTTTGCTTTTGACGGATGAAAACTGTTCAATAGATTTTTTCTAAACAAACAAAATCATTAGTCATTTGTTTTTTTTTTTCTCTTCAATTGTTTTGTGGACGAGAAATTGTTATTCAACTCTTGCTTTTGTAAACAAAAATAGTTCAATCGGTAGACCACAAAAAAAAAATAAATAAAAATTCTTGTTCATTTGTATTTTTTTTTTGTAAAGAGAATGACGTTCAGTTGTTTTGTACACGTATATTATTCTCATTACTTCCTTTTACAAACAAAAAACATGGTCCCCGAGCTTTTTATAGACAAAAATCGTGGTTCTATTGTTTTTGCTTTTTTACAGAAGAAACTCTTATTCGATTATTTTGATTTACTGTAGTAGAAACAGGCCATTTTCAATTATTCTTTTGTAGACAATTTTATCATTCAACTGTTTTCTTTTTAATTTGCAAATAATGGCAATCGTTATTCAACCGTTTTCTATGTATGGTAATGCGGTTTGTTTCCATGGCTACAGCAAACAATGAAGCAACAGAATTAGAACAAATTCCCCTGTTCCGTATTGTTGAAGTACCACCACTGAAAATACGAAATATTATCACAAGATGTAGTGATGCCAACACGACTTATTTTGCGAATTCAAATTTGTAGTTCATATTATAACTTGTAGAAGGTCTTAATCAATCAATCAAACTTGTCACCGAACATCACATCAAACAACCAAATACATTTCTCCACAACTTTATATACAGAGTGATTCTTGAATAAACCGACAAAGAAAAAGATGGTGAAAGCATAAACATCCTGGAGTATGGGAAAAATGTATTTTAGTTTTCCATAAATAATTAATAAAAAACTTTCCCCAAAACGACGATACGTCCTTAATTAAAAAAGAGCAGAACAGATGAACGAAATCGATACAGTCGTAAAAGCGATCAACAAAAGCGTGTCACGATGATAGATGGCAAGAAACGTCAAGACGACAGACGCTAAGAAACGACAAAATGACAGACGTCGAGAATTGTCAGAATGACAAACGTCAAGCCATGTCATATAAGGTATGTTCCAACATTACTTTCTGACAGTTTTGAAACCATCGACCAGGACAAACAAACTTTCTCCAAAACGACGATACGTCCTTGATTAATAAAGAGCAGAACAGATAAACGACATCAATACGGTCGTAAAGGCGATGAACAAAAGCATATCATGATGACAGATGGCAAAAAACGTCAAGATGACTGACGTTAAGAAACCTCAAAGTGACAGACGTCAAGAATCTTGAGAATGATAAACGTCAAGCGATGTCATATAAGATCTGTTCCAACATCACTGTCTGACATTTTCGAAATCATCGATCAGGACAATCAAACTTCCCCAAAATGAAGATACATCCTTGATTTAAAAAAAGCAGAACAGATGAACTGTATAAATACAGTCGTAAAAGCGATCAACAAAAGCGTGCCACGATCACAGATGGCAAGAAACATCAAGATGACAGACGTTAAGAAACGTCAAAATGACAGACGGCAAGAATCGTCAGAATGACAAACGTCAAGCAATGTCATATAAAGTCTGTTCCAACATCACTTTCTGACAGTTTCGAAACCATCGATCAGGACGATCAATTTCATCATCCTGTAGAATAGCAACCTCATTTTGGTCGTTAAGATAACCACCGTCCGGAGCAAACACAAAAGGTCTGCCTCCTGACGAACAGGATGCAATTGTTCTTATCGTGCATTCGAACATGGATACAGACCATTGAACAGAGTTACCTAACATCGCCACGAAAATACGGAAAATACGAAAATAAGGAAGAACGCGAACCATTCCAGTCGGCGCAATTTGCGCAGAATTGTCGAGCAACACTTAAACCACCGCTCGTACAGAATTGTCGAGCATCCACATTTCATTTTCTCCATCGAAGCAAGGTCAGCTAATGGGGAAAAGAAGTAGGGAACGCCCTAAGAATTGGGACATACTGAAGGAATTCGTACATCATCTTCTGGCACCAGTGATTCCACCGTTAACCAAGCATAAGAGACCGTCAGCATCAAGTAGCTTACTTCTTGGTTGCCATCGATTATAACCAAACAGAACTTTACCAATGAGTGAACCTCTTTTTCGTTACATTGTAAGATCCCAGGCGATTTTCTGTGACGAGATCATATCGCCCAACGTCATATGTAAAGTGCGTTCAAAAAAAACCGCTTATGTTAAATGAAAATTTTACAAAGTCACGTTACAACCATACGATTGTTATATGCATAACCTAACTTTTTATGTCGTTGTAATTACGACTTTTCACAGGATGAATAATGAAATCCAATTAATAAAATAAAACTTTAATTTTATTACTAATACTTCGAAGATGTAAACAAAACCTTCGACAGTGGCGCTGTTAACCAAACCTGTTGACAACTCATAGTTATTCTGGCGTCTGGCGTGAACCTTTAAACGGAATTGACGTGATTAGCTGACATACGAACTCCTAAACATTTACTTGAGAAAAGACACTTTGAATACCTGCTTTGACAAGTAAACAAATAAGTCACTACAACACGAAAGCAATTCGAATCTCCGTGTGAAGAATTCCTAGTATTTTTCTTCACTTTTAAATTTAATTGTATTGTAAATATAGTTTACTACCACAAGCAATATGTCCGTCATAAACATATCGGTATCTTTTTAAGGCCCCATGTTATGCATTAGCCTTCTCTTGGCAATTCTTTATTCGGTTTATCACTGATATTTGAATAACAATAGACTTGGCTAATAACAAAGAAATTGTAATGATAAACAGAATTTAAAATATGAATTCTTAATGTATTTCGTTTGTTAATTATTATAATTTCGTTTTGTGTGTGCCGATCAGTTTGGAGCAAATTCTATTATAATAAAAAATAAATTTATTAATGCAATTTGTTATAAAATCTAACAATATTCAATACGCGCGTTCGGTGTGTTATTGTTTAAAGCAACGCAATTGCCCGTAAATTATTCGCTTCGATGTACACCTTTGAAAACGAAATTGATTTTAATTAATAGCAGTTAACACGACGCATTCATCATCAGCTGTGCAACCGTGTGTTACTAGTTCACGGCCAAATTTTACGATTAAACGACTCTGATTCTCTGCTTAACACGTTTATTGCAATGCTAATTATTTTCGTCGGTATTTTTTGTCAATCTATTCAAGAATCATCCCGTAACGTTAGCCAAAAGGACTTCCAATTTTTATATGATCAAAGAAATGCGGTCTCGAACTCCTCGAAAACTGCTACCATTAATAACGACTTTTAACCTCGCTTTACAATTCCTATTCATTCATAGTGCATGTTTTATGAAACAAAAAAAAATATAAATAAATAAGCCGCCGAGCACGATCACGACCTGAATTATAAAGAAACTCGAAATAAACAAACGTTAATCGGTGTACAAAACTGATGCTTGTTACCGCGGTTTTAAAAGCCACCGAGATAATTTATGGAGGTTTAATTTGCTCGGCCAATAAAACAGTGTTGAACATAATAATATTTTATATGTCAATGCTGTACTTTGCAATTTTTTTAACCGTGGTGGAAATTAGAAAATACTAAGGTGGAACGGATCATTTCCTCCACGGTGTACGTAACTGCAACTTTTTTTTATTTTCGTACACAAGGTGGAGTGTGTTTTACGTAAGTTTGCTTCCGGCCAGACTCTATACATAAGTAGTGAGTGAAATCGATCGGCATCAATAAGCAATTCAAATATCATTGTCTCTGAAAGCGGATCTTCGAGCAAGGCAAGCGCTGGCTGGTAGTAATGGCTACCTACCGTTTAATACATCGACCTTTGACCTCCGAAATCTGATTGACTGCGCTCTCCAAATGATATATTAGGCACCGGCCGCCATTATTCATGTTTATTACTTAATTCTTATCTGCGCGATTGGCCGAGTGTCGATATTATGCTTCAACGGCTTTAAATTTAATTTTTTTTCTCCTCCAAGCAAATTGATTTGTGTTTCGATAGATCATGTCGTGTGTCTTATGCCGAGTTATAATTACGAAGAATAAAACAAAGTGCTTCCTACATCATGCATGTTTGACGACTTTCTTGATGGGATGCTGACTTGTTAGTGGAGTTGACTATTTACTTGTTGAAATTTTAAATCAAATGTCATTAAATTGTTTCTAAGTTGTCACCTAACTACGTGTAAAAAGCCACATACCACCTAAACGATACCATCGCGGTGCCTTAAAAAAACTTCACTCACAAACAGATTTTAACGTCGTCCATTGACAACAATGAGATAATATTTCATTTTTGAGCCACAATATGTGACAATGGGTTCGGTTCGGTTTCGGAACGCTATGGATAAATTAGTTCCTGTTGCACGCACTTATGACAGAAAGCTATTAAACATTATCGAAAGAATCTTAAACGAAAGTTACTCTCAAAGTACTGGGTAAACATAACCGTACGGCCGTTTAATAAATCATTTCGGGATCGGAGAACGTACGCTGTTAATAAGTGATTTTTTTTCTTCGCCGGCCGTCGCGTCGTAAGGTGGTACACAAAGTGTTAAATTGGATTTCATAATGCAAATAGCTGCAAGTAATGAAATGAGAACGAGAATGAATGAGAAATGTTTACTTTCGTTAAAAATGTCAAATAAGAAAGTGCCTCAAGGCGTTATCTTGAGACCTTTACTTGTGTTAATGATATTGATGATACCACCGCCACTTATAAATACCTCAAAGGCATAAATCAGATTATTGTTTTAATGTATGCAAGTATTATACCCCATTGGAAAACAAGATAAGCATATTTCATGCACGCGTCGCACAAAGCCGGATCACGCGCCTCGTCTTTTCCGTATGTTTTATTAAATCATGCGCATCAAATCACCCTTTCGACCGCCATTCACATCAACAACACGCGATATTAACGTATCGTGAACGCAGCACGTCATGAAAACAAATACACTGAATATATGTATACACAGAGTTCAAACAGTGATTGCGGAGTGTGCTTTGGAAACCCCCGCGCAGCATCAATAATGCATCAACTGATGTGATGCGAGTGGGACCCACCCCTAACTAAACGACATGTGATACCATAGTTAAACTTGATTGTACCCGTGGGAAATTTGGGAATCCCCTGTGAAAGTTATCAAAAACTGCAAGTAATGCTTATTATTGACTTCCAGAAAAATACACATTATAGTTAATTTTGGGTTCTTAAAATGAAGCAACACATTATATTTGATTTCGTATACAAAATCGTGTTTTGGATACAATTTGTTACAACTGAACTGTATTTGTGAGGAATATTGAAAATATTTTATTGGTGGTACCTTTTTGTATCAGGGTTTATTAAAAAGGGGCTACAACGTAAGTAAATGTATGAAATATTGCTTTGATATGTATTCCAAATTAATCTAAAAATTTAATAATAAAGATTCCTTGATACCTAAACTGATACTGATGTTTGTCTAAGTAAAGTCGGGACACCTTGTATTTAGAAATCTGAAAATCCGGAATTTCTTTTTGGATTAATCACATAACACAGAAAAATGTGTATTTTAGTTTTCCAGAAATAAATAACGAAGAATTATTAGTAGAAGATGAACGAAATACTGCGTTTAGTACTCACGAGATGGCACTAAAAAGGAATGGAAATCGCGGCAGTTCGTTGTTATTTTAGATTATTTTCAAGAGATGGCGCTGAGAGTTACTTTATGGCAAAGAAGGGAAGTCGTTTTCTCATTAAAAATCACCCTCACTGAAAGCGTTACAAAAAGCTTTAGTTATTAACCAAGAGGTGGCGCTAATTACGATAGAAAAAAGGAGAATCGTTTCCTTTGGATTTAAATATTTTCCAAAAATCGCTCCTGAAGTACCTGTCAGACAAAAGACTGTAGTAATCAAGAGATGGCATTAACAAAGAGGGAAAATCGCGGCTATTGTTGTTTTGGATTCCTTCCAAGAGATAGCGCTAAGAATTATTCTCTTAAAAAGAACGGAAGTCGTTTTCTCTTTAAAAATCACCCTCACTGAAATTATTACAAAAAGCAAGAGATGGCACTAAATAAGATTAGAAAAAAGGAAAATCGTTTTCAAATATTTTCCAAAAATCGCTCTTGAAATAACTGTCAGACAAAAGACTGCGTTTAGTAATCAAAAGATGCCATTAACAAAGAATGAAAATCGCGGCTGATGAATTAACGAACAACAAATTTAGATTTTCCCTAGAATTGAGACGAAAATCGTAATCAATCATGAAATGGCGCTGGGTTGCCTAGAAGCGAAAGAAAAGAGCTACAAAAAAATGTGCTTACTAACCATGAGATGGCGCTAATGGCGTGAATAGCAAATTGTGCTTAACAATCATCCTTCCGAAGAAACAGTCTAGAGACTGCACTTAGTAATCAAGAGATGGCGATAACGAAGATTGCAAATCGTCTGTAATTACTAACCAAGAGATGGCGCTGCATAAAATTGAAATTTTACGGCCAACAATACAGAAATGTCCTTTTGCGTCGTTCATAAAAGACAGTTCGCTTTGAATTTAAATATTATACAAACGTCGTCCCTGAAGAAACCGTCACAAAAGATTGCGCTTAATAATCAAAAGATGGCGCTAGCAAGGATTGAAAATTGCGGTTAACTGTTGCTATAGATCACCCACAGGAGATGGTGCTGAGAACTATTCCGCTTTAAATGAAAGAAAGTCGTTTCCCTTAACTGAATCTGTTGCAGGAAACTGTGATTAGTGACCAAGAGATGGCACAACATAAGATTGAAAGTTGTCCTTCTGCATCATTTACAAAAGATGGTTCGCTTTGAATTTAAATGTCATACAAAACTTGTTCCTCAAGAAACTATCACGAGCGCAAATTGCGCTTAATAATCATCAAGAGATGTCGTTAGTAAGGAATGAAAATTGCGATTAATTATTGTTATGGTGGTGGGGGATATTCCGCTTTAGATGAAGTAAAGAATCGTTTCTTCAGAATTGAAATATTTTCTAAGAATCGCTCCTGAAATAACTGTCAGATAAAATACTGCGTATAATAATCAAGAGATGGCGCTAACAAAGAACGAAAATCGCTACTGATTGTTGTTTTAGATTCCTTCCAAGAGATGGCGCTGAGAGTTATTCTCTTAAAAAGAAGGGAAGTGGTTTTCTCTTTAAAAATCACCCTCGCTGAAATTATTACAAAAAGCAAGAGATGGCACTAAATAAGATTAGAAAAAAGGAAAATCGTTTTCAAATATTTTCCAAAAATCGGTCCTGAGGTAACTGTCAGACAAAAAAAACTGTGTTTAGTAATCTAAAGATGGCGTTAACAAAGAATGTTGTATTTCATTTCTTTTTGACTTAAAGTGGAGCATTGCGACAGTTGGCAATAACTTGAATGTAATCAGTAGTGTGCAGAAACAACAGCCATAACGCTCTTTTGTTTTGCATTGCTACCAACATCATTTTTCAGTTGAAAGTTGAAAGAGTACACTTCACAGAACATGATAAAAATATTATGTTTTTATGAAAATTAACTAAAATTGTGTAATTGGCAATATAGAAAGTATTAGGAAAGAGTTTATACATGTATAATAATAATAATAATAATTTTTTTTAAGGTACAGAGTACTGATGAGGCCCATTAAGGGCGAAATACATATATAAACTCTTTCCTAACACTTTCTATATTGCCAGTTACACAATTTTAGTTAATTTTCATAATTTTCATCTGGCAAGAAAACTTGATTTTGTTATGTTTTTAGTTTTCCAGAAATAATTATTGAAAAATTATCCCCAAAATGACGATGCGACCCCTGGTTAAGAAAGAAAGAAAGCAGACAAAAGAGGTAAATACAGTCACAAAAGTGTTCTATGGTTTTACGATTGTTACGGCGTCGAGTGTAAACTTGACCTTCAAACGGAATTGACGTGATCAGCTGCGAACTCCAAAACATTTACTTGACAAATGCAAGCAACACACCTAAACTAAATTATTCCATACAAATTCTATAAAATAAGGATCCCTGCATTGACAGACAAACAAATAAATCACTACAACACTAATATCAAAAGCTTAATACCCAAAACAATTTTAACTAAACCATAAAAATTGTTCTCAAAAACAATTGCTTTAGGTAATAGAATTCTGATATTAGGCAGCTAAGGCAACTTTTTTTGAACAATTGCAATTATCCGTATGTAAAACAAACCAGAGAAACACAAAAGTGTCTTTATGGCCTGTTTCTTGTTTTTTCTTCTTGTTTTTAACGGTCTAAAAGTCCGCCCCCTACTGATTATAATGTTTTAATTTCCGATTGTCATCGCCATTTCTTTGTTATTAGCAAAATCTATTATTATTAAAACATCAGCGATAGACCGAATTAACGAAGAAAACCGACTGATCAAAATGCAAGGAGAGCGTAACGCGTAATACCGGGCCATAAAAAGGTGCCGAAATGTTTATGACGAGCACGTTACTTGTGAGAATAAACTTTAGTTACAATACAATTTAAATTTAAAAAGAATTCCAGCAATTCTCAAGACGGATATTTGAATTGTTTTCATGTTGCAGTGATTTATTTGTTTATCTGTCAAAACAGGTATCCTTGTTTTATAGAATTTTATAGAATTTGTACGAAATATTTTACTTTAGGCGAGTTGAGAATATATTTGCAATTCGTATTTCAGCTGATCACGTCAATTCCGTTTAAAGATCAACAACCGGCGCCACGCCATAACTGCAAAATTATAGAAAACTTTTAGGCTTGTATTTATTTCTTTCGTCTGCTGCTCTTTCTTAACCAGGGGTCGTATCGTCATTTTTTGAATAATTTTTCATTAATCCTTTTTGGAAAACTTAAAATACATAACATTTTTTCCATGTTCTGTGATGTCTACTCTTTCAACGACCTAGACATTTTTTCTTTGTCTTTCTGTGTACCTTGATGATATTACTGACAAAGAATGTTGACAACAATGCGTCATAGTTTTTTGTCTGACAGCTACTTCAGGAAAATATTTAAGTTCAAAGGAAATGATTTTCCTTTTTTCTATCTTGTGTAGCGTCATCTCTTGGTTAATAACTAAAACTTTTTCTAACAATTTCAGTGAAGGTGATTTTAAAAAAAGAAAAAGGATTCCCTTCTTTTCAAGAGAATAACTCTCAGCGCCATCTCTTGGAAATAACCTAAAACCACAGTCTAAACTATAAAAATTGTTCTCAAAAATAATTGTTTAGGAATAAAATTTAAGCAACTGCAACTATCCGTATATAAAACAGACTAGAGAAACACGGAAGTGTCTTTATGGCCTGTTTCTTGGCTTTTTTCTTGCTTTTAACGGCCTAAAAATTCGCCCCCTAATAATCAGTAAACACATTCGTAATCTGTTTGATTTGTTAATTATTATAATTTCAGGAAATTTTGTTGCAAATCAGTTTTGATTGCAGTGAATCCCTCGAGCATCCTCTGTACAGTAGTTTCGGTCCTATTTGGGGCCTCGTCATCAAAAGCGTAGCTCGAGACTTCCACTGCAAACCAAACCGACCTATCCAAAGTTATTCGCAATTGCGATGTAATAATAATCAATACTTTGAATCGCGACATCGTGCTGCAATTTATCATTTCCTGTACAAAGTTGTGTCAAAAAGTGATCGCAGGATGTCGTGATTCAAACTATTGATTATTATTACATTTCAATTGCAAATAACCTTGGACAGGTCGGTTTGGTTTGCAGTGGAAGTCTCGAGTACGATTCTACTGACGAGGCCTCAAATAGGGCCGAAACAGCTGTACAGAGGATGCTCGAGGGATTCACTCCAATCAAAACCGATTTGCAACAAATTTTTTTTTAATCTTTCAATATGCTTTGACAGCACGCCTTGTTTGGGAGGACTTATTAGGTATCAAACTAGCTGCAATTTGTCATTTCCTGTACAAAGTTGTGTCAAAAAGTGATCGCAGGATGTTGCGATTCAAACTATTTATTATAATTTCATTTTATATGCGTCGTTCGATGAGAAACAAATTCTAATGTTATAAAAGACAAGATATTAACACATATTCTAACAAAATTAAATGCGTACATTCGGTATGCGACGGAATTACCTATCGTAAATTACTATTCACTTCGATACATGCACTCTTGTACATCTCCCAAAATAAAATTAATTTTAGTTAATCTCATAGCAGTTAATCCACTTGTGCGACGTAGTCATCATCAGCTGCGCAACAGAATGTTATTAATTCACGATTAAATTTTACGACCAAACGACTCTGATTCTCCGCGTAATACATTTATTGCACGCTTTTAATTAATTATAAATGGCTGTACAGAAAGTTTTTAAAATCTGTTATTTTTGTTCGTCAGTTCACGAATCATCTTGCACTTGTATTTCCAATTTACTAAATTTACTATTGACGTAAATAAAGATAAAAAAAACAAATACCACATTAATTGGTAATTTCATTTCGTTAGGATGTAAACTGTGGACTGTCAGTGGCACCACTCTAAAAGCCACCAGGCCTGGCGGAGAAGAGGGTGCTGGCGTAAAGAGGGTGGCTCGTGGGAATACGAGTAAAGTAGCTGCCGTCAACCGGTGCACGACATGCAAGTGTATTTAACCCCCATTATGCAAACGCATCGGTCATTGTGTTGGGCGCAAGTGAATTAGGAAGCAGGAAGACTCTTGCGTTCGATGCGTAATGAATGGATTTGAGTTTGGAGTGCGTGTGTGTGGGAATCGGATGACGTGCGATCTGATTTGGGCGATTTTCTCATGGAATCTCAGAAAACTCCCTGTACATATATGACATTTTTCTTTTGTTGCAAAGAAATTTTGACTTCTCCAAAATTTTGTTTGTTTACTGCAAGTGGCATGAACAACAAATAAAAAGTTACCTAAGATGATATCCTGACAGAAAAATCCGGAAAAAAGAGAAGTTCAGTAATTTGATTATGATTTGGTTCATAGAAGTACTTACATCTTTGGCTTGAAACAAGAATATAATCGAATACAATAGAAAAATAATTTTAAAAAATCACCTACCTTCATGTCCTGACTGATCCTTCGCACATTACATCACTTCTAACAGGATTGTCTCCCACCGATGAATTTTTAGCAACAATATTTAATCCGAACGCGATAAATTCGAAGCAAACGCACACATATTCAACACGATTATAGCAATAACACCACATATTGCATTGTAATCAACCAAATCGGACTGAAAAACACAAGCGACTGATACCGACACGTACGAGGAGTACAGAGAAGAGGAAATGATTCACTCTTTTTTTTTTGAGATTGCTCCTGTTTTTGCTTTAAAAACAAAGCGTTGCACAATAGGCGTATTTTTAAATCTCGGTTTCACTTAATAAATCCATCAATAAGCTTAATATGAAATTTGTTTCCCTATTTTTTTAATCCCAATTCCCAAAGGCTCTGATCTTAAGAAAAATCTGGTCCTCGCTTTCATATAAATACATTTTACGTTTCCCTAACGACTTTGAGAAATATCAATAGTAACCATCGGATTTGGGGCACGACGGCGACGTTAGGTGCTTATTCTCACTGCACATTTGCACTAAATTCAACTGGCTTATCGTACATGGACAGGGTTTCCTCGCCACTTAAACCCTAACGAGATTAATATTTTACACGAAAATAAGATCGCAGGGCATCATCTTGCGATCCACGGCGCAGCGTTACAGCTGTACAGGTTCATAAAGAGATATGGCTTGATAAACAACTATTATAATCGTGACCGAGAGGACGTTATTATCCATAAGCACAGTTCCTCAGTGCAGAGCGGGTCCTGCAAGAACCGGCGGACACGGCGAACAACCAGCAGGGCCAGCGCATAGTTAGGACATCGCCGCTTGGACGTGACTGAATCCGGAGTGCCGTGAAAGCGAACACAGGTGCCTTGGATCTGCTAGGATGTGTTTACGACCGACTAATACTCTAATTAGTACAGGGAATTGGAATCACGCCGGTGAACCATAGTTTATCTGGTAGCTGCAGATGCGGTTTCGCGATTTCATATTTCTATTTTATTGCAGGAAAGGAAATGTAACACTCTAATGGTTTCTTGTAATATCCTACATTCAAAAAGGTTGTTTCGAACGTAGGTCTTCTTCTTGACATTTTGGTAACATTTTATTCATTTCACCCGACAACTTAATTCTAGGTCCTTTCTTTACGCAAAGTTGCCTTTTTTAGGATTATTTTGACTATTTCGCTCGAACTGCCAAGTTAATATCTTCTACGATGGACGTTTAACCCTGCATGGGTCAAATGCATGTATCGACCACTAGATTTAGAATTTTTTAGATAAACCGCTCCAGCAGAAAGGAAACTACCCCAGCAGGTGATTGACCTACCAAACCCAGACAGGATAGATTCGCTTGAACTGCTGAAATGCCCTAGTCAGGGCCTTTCACCAGTGAAGTTTCCTTTTTGGTCCTTATTTCGGCGTACCAAGCTTACCATTTTCAAATTTAAAAGGATTTTTTGGAATGTCATCTGTCCTAGCAAGGGAAACCATATTAGCAGACCTACCAAATCCAAATAGGATCATTTTGCTTGTTCTGCTAGAATGTCTTGGTTAGGCTTTTTCACGAATTTCCTTTTTGTTCCTTGTCTCGGTGTATCGAGCTTACCAGTTTAAGATTTAGAAAGGTTTATTGGTGTGCCATTTACGCCAACAGGGAGAGAACCATGCCAGTGGACGATTCTAAGTTAATCTATCAAACCCAGGCCGGTTTATTTTGCTTGAACTGTTAGGGAGTCCTGGTTGCAACCTTTTTGATATCTATTCCAGGTTTAGAAGAATCCTTGTCTTGACAAGATTTCTTGGCATCTCATCTATCCCAGCAGGTTAATGGACCACTCTAAGAAGTAAAACCTTGTACGTCAGTCAACAAAGATGGATACGGCAGGAGGAGACTTGTTTGACTTTGGTCAGAATAATTCCAGAGATTCCTTTGTCTTGGATCAATTCAATTGTTGCGAATCTTACCCAGGACATGGGGGAGCTTCCGATAGGAACAAAAAATTTCTAGCGACAGTCCTATATGCGGCACTGATATGTGAAAGTTCAAAATATAAAAACCTCTTGCTAGATAAGCAAAGATTATGGCTATTAGAAACTCTAGAGGATATAGAACTACACTTGAGAGCAAAAGTATTCGGCCACCTAACACCCTTAATGGTAAAAGAATAAATAGCATGCTTCCTTACATTTGTGAAGTAGCGCATTGGTATCGTTTCGAAGCCCGACTATTGCTCTCTCAAATGATATTAGCTCTTATCTATCGTGTTAACAAAATTTTTGTTATCGTAATCAGAATAAGTAAAACGAAAAAAATTTAAATTTGTTTATTAATAACAGAAACAAAAACAAGTTTGAACAAATGCTATTTACTCAATACTTTGTATGACCCCCTCTTGCTCGTATAACAGATTGCATACGGTTTGGCATGGATCTGATTAGCCGTTCAACAACATCCTGAGGGATATTATTCCACTCTTCTTGAGCAGTCCTTGTTAGTTCCTAAAGCGTTGTTGGAGCTGGAACCCGTAATCGAATTCTTTTCTTGAGTTCATCCCACATGTGCTCAATCGAATTTATATCCGAACTTTTGGATGGCCACCTCATGACTCGTACACCAACTTCGTTACGGTAATTTCGAACAATCTCAACTGCATGCGACCTTGCATTATCCTGGATAAACAAGAAATTATCGCCAATGAAACCACCATAGGGGACAACTTGCTCATCTAAGACTTCATGAATAGAGCGTTGAGCATTTAAACCTCCTAGGTTACTTGTAGGGATATAGGCCAGTTCGGTTTTTGCTTAAAGAGAAATGCCTCCCCAAAACATGCATGAATCTCCTCCAAAAGTGACTTGCTGCACTATGCAGCACTGTGAAAATCGTTCTCCTTGACGACGGTAGACTCTAGCTCTTCTATCGCTACCATATAGACAAATCTTGATCTCATCTGAAAAGAGCACAGAGTTCCATTGCTCCAACGTTCAGTTTATGTGCTCGTGAGCAAAACGTAGACGCTCTGCACGATGCGCTACCGTCAATTTTGGACCCGTTGCAGGTTTCCGGCACTTTTGCCTATTTTCAAGAAGTCTTCTTTTAACAGTCCAGCGACTTACTGTTACTACTCTGACGTCTCGAAGATCTTGTTTAAGCTGGACAGCATTTAACATGCGATTCCGCAAGGAGGTCATTCTAATAAAGCGGTCATCCCATACTGAAGTTGCTCTTGGCTCTTAAAAATCACTTTTAACTGAAAAATAATGGGTGGCCGAATACTTTTGCTATCAAGTTTATTTCCACCAATACCAATAGATCCACTGGTCTAAAAGAGAGGTAAGACGTTTTGGGGATAACCAAGTAACTAAAATCAGAAAAACGGCAGAACCGAACATGTGGAACACAAGCATGCAAGCAGCATAAACTATAAAACTTTTTTAACAGAGGTTTGGAAGTATCAACTATGTTTGATCCACTCTCGCTGTCACCTTCATGGCTCTTCAACGGGAGCGCCTACCAACTAAACCCAATCCTCTTTCTGCAGATGCTAATTTCTGCAATCTGTTCTTAAGCACACATCAGAAATTTCGCAGTCAGATCCCCTTTTTTTCTTTCTCGTGGTCTAATGGCCTGGTTCAATGGCCTGGTTCAACGCCATCTGACTTTCTTTTCTTCTTTAGCCTTGATCTTCATAATGATGTCAGTGATGTTATTCTACTGGTCTTCATTCTCCAGTAATGTTTCAGCCACGTTGTCAATGGTGATGGTTTTCCCGCATTTGTGTCTCGCTACGTTCCGGTTATCTACCTATCTTACACACTCGAAAATTGTGTGCGTTACTACCAGCAGGAGTCGCTTCGTACGTAGGTTCCCTATTTTGTGGAGGTAGCTGGCGAATACATCGTGACCAGTCATCGCCTGAGTGATGAAGCCTGGGTGATGAAGTGGTCAACATCACCGAAGTTCCTCTCACACCATTTCTTTAAATTCTTAATAAAAATTTTGGTCCATCCTTGGTATGAATCCCAGGCTGTTTGCCACTTTTCTTTAGTGGTTTCTTGCGGTATCGGTTGTCATCCTCAGTACATAGTTGTACCTTCGTCCCTGCTCTCAGCTTTATTGGTGGCATCGCTCCAATCGCAAGTATTGCCTCGGTGGCCACCGTTCTGTAGACACAGATTATTTGTACGGCTGTTGATCGATTCCAGGAGTCGCTTATAGGGTTTGTACTTTTCCATGTAGATGCTGCGTACAGAATCGTTGATAGTATGAAACCGGCCAGCACTTTCCTCCTCTTGGCCCTGAAATCTCCTTGCCAATGCCATTAGCGACTTATTGACCTTTGCGCAAGTTCTTTTCACCTGTATGGTCACTCTTAAGTCCCTACCAAGGTGCACCCCCAAGTACTTCAGGTCTGAATTGCTTCGTTGTCTAACTGTAATGTTAACTGTTTCAGTCGTCTTGGAACTATAAAAGTATGCTTGTGGATGCCCAAGCGTCAGCCCATACCCCATCAGTGTGCTACCCTGTTTCCAGCAGTAACACTGCCCCTAAGAGGCCAACACCAACCAGGGGCACCGGAAGCCGAAGCCGACCGATGTGCTCCCCCTCCCCTTAGAATTCATATCAGCAGGATTGCTCCCGTTACGTTTAATGAGTCACCGTCGAGGAGTCTCTACCACACATCAACCCCAGCATCTGTTACCCACATAAGTGTAGCTAGACAGGCTAGCTAGACAGGCTAGTTTTATGGATAAACGTCGTGTGGTCTGCAGTCATCTTGGAACTGCCAGAATGATCATTTCAGTTTTAACTATAGCTAGCTTCAACTGGTGATCCAAACCAATTTCTTATTTTGATCATGGCGTGCAACGCCTTTTCCTCTAGATCTATCCGGTTGTCGGCGTACGCCATGGTCGTTACTCCCTCACTCATTTGTTGGCGTAACAGGTCATTGCAGAGTAGGTTCCATAAGATAGACTAGAAGACTAAGACCTGTAATAGGATCCCGAAGAAAGTTTAGGGAAATAACATACATGTCCACTAAGGATCTGCTTTGAGCTGTATAAATTCGAATATGGTATCCCGCTCGTCGATATTGTAAATGGAGAAGGATACGCTTTTTGAATACGCCAAGAAGGGTGACTGATCAAGAAATGCAAGTAATTGTACAAATAATGACAAGTGGCGAAAGGAGGCTGAAAAATTCTGAATGAAATAATCGAAACAAAAGGAAAACAATAGATTAACCGTGAGTTAGGTCAAAACATAGGTCCAGATAGGTTTAGAGCGACTAGGCAAGCCCACCGGCATCGCGAAGATATCCCATCAGGTGATAGCCACGACGGATAAAATGAGCAACTACGAAAGGGGTTTAGTTGGAACACCATCCCATCGAATCAAATCGAGCCGAGTCTATCTTTAGAAGATTCCCTAACCCCTACAAAAAGAGGTTGTCGTGACAGTGGTTGTTGAGCCAAGGGGTAGTGGATCCACCCGAATTGATGAGTTGGAATACCTGATAAGGGATAATATACGCATAGTTCCACGTTTAGTTTTATAACTTAGATGATGCATCATGCTTTAATCGATATTGGCTCCCAGATCTATTAAACTGAAATAATGGAAATCAATCACGAACAATTTTCGAAAACATTAACCTCGAGATTTCTAATAAACGATATTAACGCGCAGTTCCAGACACTCCATAAATTAAACGATTAAACAATACCCTATTACTAAAGAGACAAAATCCGATTTCTGACGTGACCGAATTAAGAAATTACCAATCAAATTATTTCAGCGCAGCCTCGTGAACGGCTAAACGGCCGCGATTAATTTCGACCATTAATTATAATATATCATAGTTGGCTAACGTGCAGATTAAATCATCTGGTAGACTGTGGGTGTAACAATCTCCAGGTATTTTAGTAGTCGAGCAGGCGGTGGCCACCGGCTACTTGGATGCTAGGTCGTGACTGCACGCTCGCGGAGAAAACACTATCACTTGTTATATTGTTATGAGAGTTCATTTAGCGGAAAGGTTAAGTGAGTTAAAGACTTTCGTTTTAATGTTAACTGCTCCGAACAGGTACTTTTCTAATAATAATAAAGTATGTTACGTCTAGTGTGCAATTAAATCTTTTCAAAATATTCCAAAGCGTTTTGCGGCAATCTACTAATCGTTTGATGTTATCGGCACCAAGACAAGTGCTCTTAAAGGATTTGTGCAGCGTTAGGAATTCCTGAAGCATAAAATACCGAATTCTTTAAATTTTCAACGACCAGAAGACACTTTGAAGCTAATTGATCTAAAATTCCAAGTGTTTTGCCTTTTTTCCTTGAAATATTGGATTTGCTACGTCATTCCCGAGAGGAATTAATCCTTTTTGCATGGCAGGAAACCCCCGATTTCAGAATTCTAGGATAATGGCCATTCCCTTGTACGTCATCCAAAGTTTATCGATAAGTTACCAGCTGGTTCAAAGCGGGACCACATTAGTCCAAAATATTTCAGATCAATTGGTTCCCAAATTTCTGTGGTGACGAAAAGAATCGTTGAAGGAAATGATCATAATTGTGTGGCTTCTTGCTTCCAGATATTGTTGCAATAATGTTCACCCTCGTTCTCCAACAAGGGGAAAAGGTTTTGCTTTGATTTATCCTCTTTTTAGGAAGAATTTCCCAACATCTAAACATTCAGGGTTGAGTAAGGTAGGAGCTCAAACAAGAGGTTCTGTTTTATTCACTTTTCAGGAAAGAGATTAAAGCGACTCTTTGTGTAATAAGGAAACCAGGATTTACCCCGATTTCGCAGCAACCTCCAGAGTTGCCAGCCCGATTGTTGATTCTTGTATTAGCTGCATTAGGATTATATAAGTTAAACGTTAATACTTTGTTTCTTTGCCATATGTAATGGACATCTGCTTGTCGCTGGGGATTACCAAAGAGAATTCGAACAAGTCCCAATTTCGATATTTCAATTTATTTATGGTTTGTTTGGTCAAACAAGGACCAGGTTATTAAAGTGCCACATATATTACGCCAAACCACATTAGTCACAATGCGAGAGGCAATTGAATGGAGGACGTTGTGAATTATCCCATGGTGTCGATGAGGGTGAGAGGGTGACGGCCACAATTACCCTGGGAACCGCGATCTAATAGACAAATAGCATATTGCGACTAGTGTTACTAGCAGCGTTCATAGTTCATTTATGTCTTTATAGGATGGCGGGGAGGACGTTGTTGCGCTTCGAGGGTGAGTGGAATAGAACAACACGAGCAATTTGTTATCAAGTGAAAGTACCAGGAAATTATGTTTGGTTCCCGTAGATAAAGTACGTTTAGATCAGGAAATAATCAGAGCGCGCCCCTTCAGCGATTAAAATTCGTTTTGTCGTGATTCACGTGAAGTCTCTATGTAGATTAGAACTCCTTTATTTGAACTTAAACTTAGGCCAAGTTTTTTTTTCTTTTACGATTTTTACGTCAAGTAGCAGCGAAAAACTACGATTGCATTACACATGTGACTTGCGTTCTACATGTGATCCCTTTCAAATAAATTCATGTATAATGCATGAAGCTTGTAAATAATAATCGTTTAGTACAATAACTATTGTTATTGTTGGTTTGATCTCTAGGTACTTATAATCCCCGTGCATGATATCTCGATTATTGCTTTTAAATATTTCGCCTCATTTCTTCGTAAAGCCGATTTGTGACAAGCTCGTTGACTTGTTCATAAGCTTTTCCTTGTTTTAAAAGGTTTCAAATAGACTTGAAGTATGCTTGATGTGATTAGAGCAGGACGCAAAACGCCCTAATCCTTAAGAATGTATTGGATAGTCTTTCTGGCTCTTCATTCGTCAGGAATCACCCTGTAGATAGATAACTTTGCAACTGCATTTTAGTCTCGACTAATCGATTTGTTAAATATTCATTTAGAAACTTCTCCTCCACGTTGTTAACGAAATGGGCGTGCGATTAAAGCACAGTGAATTGCACAATAGCGCCGCGCATTTAAATATTTTCAAGACTAAACAAATAAAGCCGTTCTCGGAACAAGAAAAGCATGACTATTAGTTTGCCACTTCGCTTTTTAACACTGCTCTTGTAGTTCCAGTTAGGTACACGCTTTATAGATCTACTGTCGATTGCTGTCGGGTTCGTACCACGGTATTATTTATGTGTATTGCTTACTGGTACGAATCGGAGAAATTAATTTCAATCTTTTATTTCGTTTGAAAGAGGTGACACTTAACTGTTTTAATGGTTGCAATGGTGTGGGTGTCGGGACAGTTGCGCCCCTGCACAAAAAGATACACCTTAAATTTAGCTAGAATCAGATGAAGTAATTAATACTTTATATTTACGAACCCGCTCGGTGATTCATTTCTAGAAGAAGAACCCAAAGGTACCCACCAATTGAAAAAGATTTCTCAATTTGTAGAATTACAACCACAGGAATCTCCTTTGAATGTTACTAACTTCAGTTAGTGGTTTGACAAACAACAAAAAACGACTTTACGAGTTCATTAAAAATGTTAACACTTTGCCTAAAGCTTTAACCATTTACTAGCGAGCGGTTACCAATTAATTTTTTTCTTCACATTGTAGAAGCAATTTTTAGCCTTTCTAATCGAAGCTAATGAAATTGAATAAATTTTTAATTTATGGTGTCCACATTAAATTACGTGAAATACGAAACACTCTCCCCATTATTATGGAACCAGGCTTAATGTATGCAAAAAGGACAACAATCACCTTGATTTAAATTCAGTTTTTATTGGCCATTACCAGCGAATGTAAAACAGCCGTTAATTAGCAGCAAAAATATTACAAACGCTATTGGCTGTGCCCCCAAAAAAAGAAACTGATTAAATTAGTGAAAGGCATACCAACCACCATACCAACTCGACTCTTTTTTGAACTCAAGTTTTTGTTCGGCTGTAATTGTAATCATCGTAATTGAAGCGTTTCTTTCTTGGATTGTTTGTTAAGTACAGCGTATCCAGTAGGTGGCTTCCTATTGTGAGGCTGGTGCACGGGCAGGGTGCGGCTAGTTTATGGGCCAGACTCCCACATCGCGGCTAGTTTGATCGCTTGTCAATGGAAATACTACCGTTTCTTACCGCATAAACATCTCAGAGACGTGCAACGTCCTACTCGGAAGTATAATACTCTAACATCCCCCCGAAGAACAAATCTCAATGCATCTTATTGATAGTCTTAAAATTATTTTTGTAGAGAGGACTATATCGCGACTATTTTTAAACCAATTTATAATAGAACAAATTATACAGGATGATTCTGTAATATTAAACGGTGAAAGAATCACAGTTTGCCAAAAATAATTAAAGAAAATTATCGGAAAAATGACGTCCCTTGTTAAAAAAACAGTAGCAGTTGAATGAAACAAAACTTGAACTTGACCTTTAAACGGAATCGACGTGATCAGCTGAATATTTACTTGATAAACGCAGGCAAATCACCTTAAGTAAATTATTCCGTACAAATTGTTTAAAATGAGACGCCACTTTGAACACAAACAAATAAATCACTACAACACGAAAACAATTCAAATCTCCGCGATAAGAATTCCTCGTACTTTTGTTTAGTTTTAATTTAAATTGTATTGTAAATAAGGTTTATTCCCACATGCAACGTGTCCGTCACAAACATTTCGGCATCTTTTACTGGCCCAATATTACGTGTTACCTTTACATTGCGTTTCAATCAGTCAGTTTTCTTTTTGTCACTTATTCGGTTTGCCACTGAGGTTTGAATAATAATAGACTTTAAAAATAACAAAAAAAATGGCGATGACGACCGCAATTTAAAACATTATAATCAGTAAACACATTCGTAATCTGTTTGGTTTGTTAAGTATTGTAATTTCGTTTTGTGTGCGCCGTTGAATGAGAAACTAATTCTCTTAATATAAAAGGCGAATTTTTAACACAAATTTGCACTAAGTTTGACAAAATAAAATATGTGCGTTCGGTGTGTTATTTTTTGAAGCAAAATTATCGATCCCATTCATATATTCTTTCTTTTTTCTATAATGCCTCTCAGTATCAAAATTCTAGGGTTTCTGTTGTTATCATTAAATGTACGACAGGAATTTTCAAAATTTCCTAACATTATGTTTGGTAAAGGTACCAACCACAAAAACATTTGACGGATATTATACAAGAAAAAAAAACTAACTTTAGTATAACTAAAAAACAGGTCACACAAAAGTTTAATCTTTTCACAAAAACAAAACTTCAGGAATTATTTGAATTGTTAAAAAAACAATTGTCTGAAACTTATGACATTTTTTTCTTCTTATATCTTGTGTACCCGCGTGAAACAAAAGCTATCGATCGCATTGCCCTGAGCTCTTTTTCGACTAGTTTACAAGCTCAGAAAAACAAAAGCTATCGACCATTGTTCATGAATGTAAAAGGAGTCGCCCAAAACTGTTTCTTCACAAAACCAAAACTTCGGTACTTTTTGTAATTTTTGAAACTTTTTGGAATTTTTGGCATTTTGGCATTTGTAAGTTCACACAAAACGTATATTGCGGAAATTCTTTTTTTTTATATTACAAGCTAAGAAGAGCAAACGCTCTTGATTGTGTTGCTTAATTATTCCTCCTCACATAAATAGCTAATCCTTACATAAATAAAAAAAAGTATTTCAAGATTTAACTAAAAATTTGATTTGTTTCTTTATATTTAAGCCTTTCCTTGGCTCGTAACTCCTTTTTTTTTTTACTTCAAACTTAAACTTCGCAAAACCGAAAATAGGCAAACTACATCTTTTTAGAATTTGGAAAAAAATATCTTTCTTAAAATTCATGAAAATATACTGAATGTTCCATATAAAATAACAAAGATACTTATTTGTTAGGTTTCCGATCGTCATTTGACCTTCAAAATGTGAGCAAAAATCCTATACACTTGAGAAAACGCCATTGATTTTTATTAATCTCATAGCAGCTAATACAAGACTAAATACTCAGGGGAGGCTTATCGTAATGTAGGGGAGGCTCTATCCATTTTTATTCGTAAACAATAATCCACCCCGTTTTCGTGAATTGGCGAAACGTTATTTTAATCTAAACTTTTTCTTAGTGGAACGATCCAGTATAAGAATGGCTCAAAAATATTTTTCCCCTGTTATACATGGAATGATTCAGGGAAAGAACGACCTTTTTACAAAAATTCATTATAAAAATGACCTCAGTTGAACGATTCCAGCGTAAAAACGACCTGAAAATATATTTCCTGTGTTATAGAGGGCGATTCATAGAATAAATCAGCATATAAATGGCCTTCATGAAACGATTCAACATAAGAAATATCTGAAAATATCTTTCCTCTGTTATACTGGGAATGGTTCAGCATAAGAATGACCTTGTCGGAACGAGTCAGCATGGGAGTGACGTGAAAATATTTCCCTAAGCTTTAGAGGGCGGTTCATGTATTGATTCAGCATAAAGAATGGCCTTGATGCAATGATTCAGCATAAAGAATGACCTTGATGCAACGATTCAGCATAAAGAATGACCTTGATGCAATGATTCAGCATAAAGAATGACCTTGATGCAACGATTCAGCATAAAGATAAGATCAATGGAATGACCCAGCCTAAGAACGACCTGAAGATATTTTTCTTCAATTACATATGGTATAATTTAGCGCAAGGATGTTCTTGATGGAATGATTCAGCATAGGAGTGATCTGAAAATGTGTTTGCTATGTTATTCCATGGAACAATCCAGTATCAGAATGACCTTGAATGATTCTGCATAAAAATGATTTTTTTCTACAGGGTGTCACAAAATAACTATTCCTAATTTTCAGAAATGATAGAGGGCACTTAAATAAGCATTTTTTATTAATAAACTAGTGTCCGGAAATTTTTCGTTGTCAAGATAAATAAGAAAACTTAACGAATAACAGTTACATTCTGAGTTACAACAAAAAAGAATAGTTAATTACAAATGGAAGCGGTTAAATTTAGAAATAACACTTCATCGAATATTATAAAAATTGTTCGAAGTTACGACCATCATTTTCGATGTACAAGTTGTAATGATGTGCGATCGAGTGCCGAATTCTACGAAATATTTGTGGACGTTCACGAATATCATCGAAGGCTAAAATAATTCGAACCACTAACTCTTCCTCTGTATTAATAGGCGTCTCATAAACCAGTGACTGATTATGACCCCAAATACAAAAATCCAAAGGAGTCATATCTGGTGAACGTGCGGGCCAAGAAATCAGCCCCTCTCTTCCGATCCATCCATTTGAAAATTGTGCATTTAGATAATTGCGACAATTTAATCCAAAGTGTGCTAGTGCACCATCGTGCTGGAAAACAATATTTCTTCGAATATTTAAGGGGACATTTTCAAGCAATTCTGGGAAAGTTTGTTCCAGAAACATCCTATACACATTGCCATCTAACCGTGCAGGTAATAAATATGGGCCCACTACATAATTGTCAACCATCCCGGCCCAAATATTAACAGAAAACTTCCATTGATGATGTAACCTCCGAATGGCGTGAGGATTTTCTTCGCTCCAAATGTGACTGTTGTGTGTATTAAAAAACCCGTCTCTTGTAAAACATGCCTCGTCTGTCCATAATACAGTCCTAGGAAATCTTGGTTCGTCGTTAATTTTATTCAAATACCATTCAGCAAATTGTACTCTGTTGGGATAATCTGCTGGAATTAACGTTTGAATTTTTTGAATGTGAAACGGATGCTTCTGGTATTCCTTTAATACCCTCCATACAGGTGTGTGGCTTGTATGCATTGCATGGGCAACGGCACGAGTGCTTGTTTTTAGGTTATTTTCAAATTGTTGCAGAACTTGGTCCTCAAAGTCAACATTTCGGACAGTACGATTAGCTCCTGAATCTATTTTCTTTACTTGGACTTTACCAGTATCTCGAATACGTTGGTCTAATCTTGAAAATGATGACAGGGAATGTGACGCTCAGGATGCTGTTCTGCATAAATTCGCCTTGCTTCATTAGCATTACCGTGAGCTGCCCCATAGGCAAGATGCATGTCTGCTAATTCAATATTTGTAAAATGATGCATTTTCAATTCAACGCTAATTTTTGTAATAAAGATTAATTTTTAATGCTTAAAATGACAATTAAACACCTTTATTTAATAAGGAATAATTTATGACACACGTAAAATGACATCTACGAAAATCTTCATTGTTTTCAAAAGGTTGCTATGATTCAACTTTTATTTTGGGGTAATAGCCGACTTTTTTCATTTTATCTCGATACTGAGGAATTTCCGGACACTAGTTTATCAATAAAAAATGCTTATTTAAGTGCCCTCTATCATTTCTGAAAATTAGGAATAGTTATTCTGTGACATCCTGTATAAGGGTGATTCATGGAATGATCAGCATAAGAATGACCTTGAATTGAACGAGCAATTGACAATCAATCTCGAGAAAAAAAGCAGTTGAAAACCGTTCAATAAAAAACAGAAGAGAGGTGTGAAATAATACCGAAGTGAAACAGTAAAAAAATGGACAAGGAAACAACTCACAATAAAGAGAAACAATCGACGGTCAATAACTCATGAAAAAAATTAATTAAAAATTATTGATGAAGGAAAACGATTGACAAAATCATTCGAGAAAAGAAAAAATTGAAAGTCGTTCATAAAAATAGACCAAAAGAAAGTCATGTAATGAAACTGAAGAGTAAAGAATTGATATAAGAAAATCTGACAATCATTCGTGAAGAAAAACAATTGATGGTCGTTCGTAAAGGAAAAAAATTACTAATTCGCGAAGAAAAATAATTGACAGTCGTTAGAGAAGAAAATCAATTGACAATCGTTCATGAAGAAAAATAATTGATTGTCATTCGTAAAGCAAAACAATTATTAACAACCGTTCACGAAAAAATATTAATTGACGGTCGTTGGGGAAGAAAAGCAATTGACAATTGCTCGTGAAGAAAAACAATTGACAGTCATTCGTAAAGGAAAACAATTAATAATCGAAGAAAAATAACTGACACTTGTTAGTGAAGAAAAGCAACTGACAGTTGTCGGTGAAGAAAAACAATTGACAATCGCTCGTGAAGAAAAGCTAAGAATAAAGAAAAATAATAATTTCGTCTTAGGTCACGACAGGCTTAAATATTTTTAACTACTGGCCTGCGTTAATATACAGGGTGATTTTTTTTCGATGTTCAGTATGGGGATCTCGAAAACTTTCACAGCTAGAAAGTAGGTTAAATGGGAAAAGATTTGTAGTTTTGCGAACTTAGTTTAATGCTGCTTTTATTTCTTTCTTAAAGTTTATGGCTAACTAGATATTCCAAAAAAAACAACTGATTTTTGTTAATTTCGTTAAATTCCTATATCTCGGCTATTAAAGATTTTACAGAAAAATTGTCAAGATAAAAGTTGTAAAGAATTCTGTTGTTAATTAAATAGTTTCATTAATTCTGACATGGAAGCTTTTATTTTTGAGTTATAACATAAACATCAGTTTTTTTAATGAAAACCATAGTTGGCCATGATTGCAAAAAATGCCCTTTCCAATGATATAAAATTTTGTTTCTTCTCACAAATTCCCCAAGCTCCTAGAGATTGTCAGGGAGGGGGGGGGGGCGGCTGCGACCGACTTGATGTTATAATTTCTCCTTCGGCATTCCCCTTACAAACTGGGGAAACACAGAAAACCCAGTTCGAAGGAGCCGGCATGAATCCGAACACGGTCCGAGCCATGAGAATTCTAATCTCCCAAAATGAACTCACACGCACCAGGAGAAGATTCGAACCTACGCCTAAATAATTGCCCGCCAAGCGTCAAGTCCGTTGCCAACGAACTGAACCACTCGGCTACCAACTACTGATTTAGTTATTTTAAGAAACAACGAAGATATGGTAGTTTTTGACTCCGGTTAATACATTTTATAATTATTAATCTGGATAACCATGGTAACGACTGTTTATAAACAAATGCATGTCTTTCTTACGTGATAGTTTTCGAGATCTCCATGCCTAACATCGAAAAAAACTCAGCCTGTATACACTTGTACGTCGCATTCATCATCAGCTCTGTTATTACTAATAACTATCTAACTAACAAATAACTTATTAGTTAACGATCAAGTTTTACAACTGAACGACTGATTCTCTGCGTAACAAGTTTATTGCACGCTTTTAAAGATGCATGGGGGCGTAATGTGCATTTTGTGCATGAAGTTTTTTTTTACATTTTTCGTATGTTCTGGGAAGTCTCTTCTTTCGTCAGTATTTTCTTGACGGTCATATTACATATAATTTCAGATTATGAGTCAATTTTCGAAACCGGTGGGCAATTCGATTTTGAAAAGAAAATCGAAGTTGATTGATGGAATAAACAAGGAATTTAAGTCTGCATACTTCTACGTTAAAAAGTATTCAAAGCTAATTATCTGTTAATGCCCCCTCGCAATACATAACTGAATAACTGCAGCGTTAATCACACGTTATTCCGGAACATAATTGAAACTGGAATGCAAACACTCTCTTCGTGTTTTTTTTTTTTTCTAAACGCTCGGCATGTTACTCATAAATCGCTGAAATGATTTAAACGCTTCGTTTAATTCTGTAATTAGTTCAAAGGCGAGCGCTCAACTTTAAGTATGTAATTCGGTTAGCGGTGGTAACTATTCGAAAGTGCCGTTTTAGAGAAAATAAATTAGAATTAGGAAAGGAAGAAAGTAAAAGTGGCCACCACCCACAAGTTCGTTTGTAAGCGGTGCGCGGTCCCTCGTCTATGTACACCGTTGGTCATTTGTGAAGATGCTTATCAATAGATTACGTTCTGTTTTAGAGAAGGCACTCTCTAGTGTAGAAAGTGCTCTCGGCTAAATTCTATTAACTCAATCTGGCTGCATTAGGGCGTGCCGTCCGGCATCTGATTGTGTTGTAAATACGTAAGGTGCCTTGCGTTTCACATCGATGTAATTTGCCGCGTGGCGAAAACGTAATATCCGAGCCGAACGATTATTATCGTGATATTATAATTTTCACGTATAAGGAGGTCGTTACATAAAGGCTCCCGTCAGTGAGTGAGCCCAGGACGACCTAATACAGAACGAAAAACTAAGCTCATTGTTGCCATGATTACTATTAAAGCTCTTATGGATAATCCAAATATAGAGTGATCACATTTTTAGGTTGTTGTCAGGACGCATTTGTTTGTGTCTACACGATTTACATATTTGCTAAATTTGGTTTCGTGACACTCTAAGTTATAATAATAAAAAAAGAAACAAACAAGAGCAAAGTAAAGCCGTTTTATTATAACGTATAACAAAATACTACCAGGAAGTTTTCGTATGTGCGCATTTGAGGTGATTATGGATTGCAAATGATACCAGCGGGTGGTGCCATTGATTGATTGGATTATTTCAGTTCTGCCTGGTGTGGGTGGCGTAATGAAGGAGCACCCACTTGGATGTATATCATATTCTGATGTATATATTTATTAAGAGATACTCCTTCAATTCTTCGAGGTAATTGGACACATGTTCTTAACGCGCTTAATATAAATGAGCACTTATACCAGGTCGTTATTCCAGTGAACCCCATCGCTGGTTGATTGTGAAATCTAAACCAATGCACGTAATATGTTACAAACGTCTTCACTAATACATTCGTGCTCATTTATAAATTAATATGCACGCTCAGTTCTCGTCGTGATACGATTCTGTAAAGACACATAGTATTTGTGCGGAAACGAGAGGAAAAAAGTCGGCCTGAATGAGTTGATAACTTTATTGCCTGTTCTTTATGTTAATCCAGATCGCGCTTGTGCAATTCCAGAGAATAGCAAGTCGACTTACGACATTAATTAGCGTTGCATATTCAACTCCATTGTGGCCATGTGAATTGGCCGTCTAGTTTTTCACGCTGATCGTTAATTATGCGATCAAAGAAGGCGCCACATTTATTTTCCACCGAGAGCACGATAGTTAACGAATGATTTCAACCAAGGAAAAAAGTCCGTCTTTCTTTCTTCGAGCCGGGTAGTGAATGTGATAAAAAGCGCTAATGATCGCAATAATTCGCGGTTGTGTACTCACATTTTATAATTTGTACACATTCAATCATTGTGATTATTTATTGAGGTAAGAAGTCATAAATTATTGTGTTTACTAAGCGAACTTGGATATCGCAAACAAACAGTATAATAATTGATGTTCTTTCTGCTATTACCTTTTTAAATATTCCTCCTAATTAATTTAGTCTGGCCCTTTTTTTTAATTTTCTATTCGAGAATCACCCTATATATCAACGAATTACATTAGAACCATCATTACGTTAACTATTAGCTACTTCCATATTTAAAATTTCAGGCAGCCTGTATATGCGTTCTAAGTCTAGTCCTTTTTCCAATTTTCTATTCGAGAATCATCCTGTACATCGACGAATCACATTACAACCATCATTAGGTTAACTGCTAGTTTCTTCCATATTTAAAATTCCAGGCAGCCTGTGTGTGTTCCGTTTAATCTGCGTGTAGATTTAACGTTTCAATTAAGATACCGCCGTGAAACCTTCGTCTAATTTCGAAAAATCCGATCGATTTGGTGCGCCACTTTCCTAAACGAAAACCTTAATAGGCGAAGCCTTTAATTGATGATGTTCCCATCGAATTATGTGAGGCAGACGAAGAGAGCGCTCGACGGATTCCGTTTCAAATTAATGATCTAGTTTTTTGAAACACGGTGGTCGCATGTCACATTTGCAAAATGAGTTAATCAAAATTCCTTCGGAAAATGATTATTTTCAACACACGCGCAACAACTAGAATCTAGGAAGTTTTTCTAAGTTGTAACAAAGACCAGGCGCACACCTGTATAATGTGGTAATATCAATGGACTTTCATAATTTCGTTTACCATTTACAACGAAAACGTACTCGTACGTGGTGCCCTTAATAGTTCGAGTATGAATAACAAACAATGTCGGTGATACCATCGAGGGGGGTAGCCACAAAGAAAACCGTTCCAGTTTAAATCCATTAACAGTACGTTTAGATGGCTATCTCTGGACGACGATACTCCGATAATAGCGACGTTGTTTCTTAAAAATACCCTCAAGTTATGGTTGCTTAATGCATAGTAATTTATTATAAATGGTTGCACACCACTTGCATGTATTTCGTCCATCGTTACTCACACAAATAAATCACTACAACACATCACACTTTGACCACAGCTATACATAACTACAGTTCGTTTTTCCATTATAAGTCAATCGATCGATCGGTAAATTTTAACTTTCGTAAAACAGCCTTGCGGCTCTTGTCATACATCGTTTCGTCGTATATTTTCCTAACTCAGATCTAAGTATACAATGGCCAATACGACGACTTATCAAGAAGTAGTTAACTTCTACATACAGATGGTAAATAAATACATCCAAGTGGTAAATACCTACATTTTAACCAAAAATTCCATAAACATAAATCTACGTTTATGGAGCTGAAACCCTATAGTTTTCAAGGTGCAAAAAGCAATTGCCGAGGGTCAAGTAAGTTATTACGAAGAGCTGCGCTTAAAAAGTGTTAAGCGTGTACTTTACCAATCTTGGAGGCTAGACACGTTTCTATTTTGGACTCGCCGCCGCTCGGCGAAACGTATTATTAACTTTAAGACCATTTTAAGGTAGTGCGGATCATTAGTTACGGCCGAGACAGTTGTTAGCAGCAATGTTAACTATATTTAAAGCGCGGTGGTAATTTTGAGCCGCGCGCGATGATGGGTAACCTGTCATTTACGGTGATTGTTTAATTTTAATGAGCGGGCCCGCATCATTTGTAACAACATCCGATTCAAAAAGTGTTTCAAGTTTAAGTTATACCTGCACAAAAAAAAATCCCACTTAATAAGTGCCAGTATTTATTTAAAGACATTACATATCAGAGAGTCAACGATAAATTATAGTATATTAACAAATTTTGAAGATTTTTATTTTAAATTTGGAAGATTGTTGTGCTTAACTCTTAAGCACAACAATTGTAATATTCCAAATTTAATTAAAAATATTGTCACTGCAAATATCATAGAGCCTTTCTTCAAAATTTTGAAGTAGTTTTCATTTTCACTACGTAACACTAAAGAACGTGGCATCACATATTGAATAAAACTCTCTAGCGTCTTTTTAATGAAAAAGAACCACTATAGTTGCTTGTCAAATATTATTGATCACAATGTATTCAGAAGTACGCGATACTTATGACGGAAAGTTTATCAAAAATTTCAACTTTGATGATCCATAACATGATGTAAAATGTTTCAAATATTTTTTCTTTTTAATACACAAAGTCTTTTCTCTACAATGTGCCATAGAGTAGGTCAGTCTCCTTATTGGCACCCTGTATAATTTACCTCGATATTGTCTGTGGCGCCATCTATGAAATACATTTGGAAACACCATATTAAAAATTAGAAAATGGCGCTGACTACTTAAAGTTTAAAATTTAATTGCAAATTTCTGTTTTTCTAAATATTATTTAAAAAAAAAGAACTCATTTTTTTTAATAAAATGAGTCTGTTCAACAGAAATAAGTTATATGATTGGTTGATGACGCGTCAGTTTCACATTACAATTTTTTTTATAAGAAGAACCTGTAATTGAATTAGCTTCCGGTTGGAACCGCGTCACGACTGCTTCTACTGCCGACGTTTCGTTCTCCCTTACAGAGAACTTCTTTAGGGCTCCTGCTGCTGCTGCTTCTGGCGGTGTTGCTGCTGCTGCTTCTGGCGGTGTTGCTGCTGCTGGTGGTGTTGATGCTACTTCTCGTTAGTCGATGAGACTGACAGTATTCGACTGCTGGTGGCATTCTCATCGAATAACGAGAAGTAGCATCAACACCACCAGTAGCACCAACACCGCCAGCAGCAGCCCTCAGGAAGTTCTTCTGCAATTGATAACGAAACGTCGGCAGTAGAAGCAGTTGTGACGCGGTTCCAACCGGAAGCCAATTCAATTATGGACAACGGCCGCGGAAACCTTCAAGTTAAAAAAATAATGAACAGGGTTGCCAATTGGCATAATTATCAGGTTTAAACATAATATCCCGTATTCTCTTCTTACGATTAATTTAATAAAGCGCTTATCTCCCATGTCAACGCTCCTCCGTCACTCTCTCTTACACATTAAATTGACACAAGGCTATATTGTTTCTTGTTTAGTTTAATCACGATTTAGTTAAATACGCTTTAATCACAAAATTTGGACCAACATTTGTTAAATTCTGATTGAAAAATGTAAGGTGACAAATTGACGACAATTTTACAACATTTTAAAACTTAAAGTTTCACATTTTGCAAAAAGTCATACCACACAATAGTTTCTCCGATTTACTCGTCCTTGACAAGAAAATGTATTTTCTAGAATGTTTTAAATGGTTAACACCAGCGCCCTCTCTTAGCAGTTGTTTCAAAATCGTTACACAAATAAAAAAAATGTGTACCTTAGAAGTATCCTACATGATCTCGTCATTCGTTACTTGAGGGGTTAAAGGACGTTCTGAGATTAAAATAAGCATAAATTTAATGAATTTAATAAAAGACTACTACTATTATTAACGGAAAGACCAAAACAGAGAATACGGGCCCAAGAGATGAAATACCTTAGGAAAGTTCTAGGAGCAAGAAGAACGGGTAAGATGAAGAACACAGAAATTAGAAAAAAATTAAAAGTGAAGTCAGCCAAAGAAATAATAGAAAATAAAAAGCCGAGCTGATTCTCGACATTTAATTAAGATGGACGACAAGTAAATATGGAAAACAAGGCCGAGAGGGAAGACTAAGAAGAACATGGGACCGTGAAATAGAAGATATCCTAAAAAGAAAGGGACAAGACTGGAAAGCAGCTAAGGAAATGGTACAGAACAAAGAACTTTGGAGGAGATACGTAACCTCGACACCCTAGAGAGGTATCAGAAGACCACATTATGATGACAACCAAGAGGGAAAAAAATTCGCACAATCCCAACGTAATAGAAAAAATTAATTCTGATAAAAGAAAACTATAGGTACTAAAGAAAAGCAATAAAAGAAACAAAAGAAAAAAGTGAAATGCAAAAAATGAGGCGGATATAAGAACGAGAGAAAAATGGACAACTCGTCGGCGAAAAAAATATTTGAAAAATAAATAAACAAAAGTATACAATGAGATAAACAACGAAATACGAAGACAAAGACGGACGGCTTGGTTTTGCATTTTTAATTTACTTTCTACTGCTTTTGAGTTCAAGAACTGCATCCTCCGACAATGCGAATTAAATGAAATGAGGAAGCAAAGGTATATGCAAGGTATCCCTTAAACTTCCAGTGGTGGCAACATAATTAATTTTAATGTAATAAATTCTTCATTCCTGTTTCTACCAATCAATGAAGTTCATCATTTTAGAAAATGGCCGCTACATTAAATGGTGACAGTGTATTTATTTCATTTTTATCTTTTTGTTAATTTATCTAATTTTATCATTCTAAATTTAAGGTTAATAATAGGGAGGCTTCTTTTCTATCACCCTCCTTCGACCCTTAACCAACTCAATCACATACGAAATAAGAAGCAACAGTGGACCTGAATTAGAACCTTGAAGTATACCTGTGGTAGAAACAAATTGGAACTTTTCTTATAATGTTGCTCAAAATTGAACTCTTTTAAAAGAGTAGCTTAAAATTTAACTTCTTTTTATGAAGGTTCATGTTGCTTAAAATTGAACTTTATTTATAAAGTTACTTAAAATTGAACATTTTTTTAATAGTTGCTTAAAATTGAACATCTTTTAATAAAGTTGCTTAACATTGAACATTTTTTAATAAAGTTTCTTAACATTGAACATTTTTTAATAAAGTTGCTTAAAATTGAACATTTTTTAATAAAGATGCTTAAAATTGAACATTTTTAATAAAGTTGCTTAAATTTACTTCTTTTAAAATTGTTTAAAGTGACCTTCTTTAAGATTGCTTAAAACTGAACTTTTTAAAAATAAAGTTAATTAAAATTGAACATTATTTTCAGAGACTTTCTTATAAAGTTGCAAGTTGTTAAAAATTGAACTTTTTTTAATAAGGTTGCTTAAAATTGAATTTTTTTTAAACGTACTTAAAATTGAACATTTTTTTAAATAAAATTGCCATTTCAAATGAAATGGTTTTAATATCATGTGATTATTTTTAATTCACATCTAGAAAGCGTGAAATTTTTGTCAAGATCGGACGACGTATGGCGTACCAATAACACACAGTATGTTTTCTTTTTCACGACCTACTAGATTTTCTTTCAGCTTTACCCTCGTATATTTGATATAAAACTATCTACTTCAATCTAACTTGTAGCAAATAAAAACTAATTATATGTCTGTGCAGTTTTTCAATTTATTTCACCCATACAAGTTGCGCCCTCCATCATCAAGTGTTTGAATTGCTAAGTGAGTTTATTAACTAAAGTTTAAAAATTCTCTTCTGAATGTCAATTAAAAGTGTCCAAAAAAAAATTACATTTAAAGTTGGTTAATTTTTGAAAACACATAGATTTTGCTCTAAAATGTTTTTTTATGTATACGTAGGACGCTCATAATAGTTTTCTTTGAATTCGAACATAGATCATCATAGATCATTTTATCAAGGAATCAAAAAATATTTAAGAGAAAACTTTAAACGTATGGAGAAAAGGTTTAATATTTCAAAAATTAATCAGATCCTGTAAATTTACTTGATTTTTTAAGCGATGTTTACGATTTGTTAATCATTTCAAATAATTTTATTCTGTTAGATCAAAAATAGGGCAATAGAAAATTCCGATAAAACATTTATGATATAATCCATTTAAACGGTCCCCTCAAGGGACGTACGCTTCGAAGGTGATGCATCAGCATATTTTAATACTCGAAGGTGTAATGACGGACGATTTAAAACTTTCCTTGAAAAGAGAGTGTGAAATTATAACGATTATTGTGATTAATGCGCTCATATGCTTCACGCATCCTCTTTAATCATGTGTTATTTGGGCGATTATTAAATTAGTATTTATCTGATTTTCGTCGTGTCTTGTGCGCATTTTCGTGAAGCACCGCGTCTCAAGCGTGTACTTAAGTAAATACCAGGTTTTAAACCTGTGTAGTACGTGAAGTGATTTTCATAATTCCGAAGATATTTCATCGTAAACGCTGGGCCGCAAGTGTTTTAATCTCGATATAAAAACCGTCTTTAAACGTGCATACTTTAGATTTTAGGCAATTATTCAGAATTACCTATTCTGATTTTGAGAACACTCAAATTATATAAATACTGGCTCCATAAGACTGTATATTTGTCCACTCATTTGTTTTCCTATTTTAAATTGACAGTACTTTTTGACGTTAGTTGAATACTTATTTATACCTCCTCGTATATATTGCTTATAAAATAATCAATTTGATTGAAATTAAATTCGTGGAACACACGCATTCATCGTTGTAAGCAACACAGATAGTTTTCAAGAAACCATAAATAAACCGAAAGTAAAAGGGTAGTTAAGTTTTTTTACGGCTTGTCAAAGGCGCAGTAGATAATGATCGGTCAGTTTTCTCGAATGTGTAAATAATTACACAGCAGAAGCGACTCGTGCATTAGGAAACACAACATAATATAGCACCTTCTCGTTATTTAGCCATAAATTTGGTATAATAGCGGCACGGGTCGCCCGAGTTGCAGCCCTGTGGGTCGCCAGCGCCACCGATGTAGTTACAGCTGCCCCTCTATTATAAAACGAACGGCCCTCCTACATAGAAAGTATTAATATTTAATTTTTAATATGCCAGAAAAAAATATATTGATAGAGTTCAACTTATAATAACGAAACACTTGTTACGTTTTTATTTTAGCATCAGAGCGATCAACGAAATATCCCACTTCTGATTTACTAAAAAAAATACTTCATTAAAGTTGTAATAACTTTGATTTAATTTATAAATTCATTCAAACAACGGCTAACGTCTAATACCTTAAATGACAATCACCCTACTTATGGTATATCCCACTTCTGATTTAAAAACTTACTATGTTCAAATCGTAGCAACTTTGATTTGGCGTTTATTTTTTTTTTTATTGAAGAAACGGTAAATACGCAAGAGAAAAAAATAATAAATGGCGGCCGTAAGCAAACAGAAATGAAGACGGAACCGATACTCTGATAAATGTTAGCGCATTTCGACACGGCTTCTTAATGGCACCTAAATACGAAATTAAAGAGTCGCAATCCGAGCCAGATCGATAACGGATCGAAGTTAAATACCACGTCGAGCGCAGACAAATGGGAGAGATCGCCCGTTATCAAAAATAAATTACGAGGGCGTAACCAAAAGTAGGGCGACTGCTAGAAAAAAGTTCAACGGGAAGCGATCACGATCAACCAGAGATCGAGTGTAATGTGTTCTGAAGTTGTACGCACCTTCTTCACTTCCTAAATACATATGAAACCCTCAATTATTTTTTGACAATTCATTAACGCATGCTTAATCAACTTGCCTAACGTCACAAAAGAAAATTCTTCAGTTATGTTATGAATCAAAAATTGCTAAATAAATAAATAATTTAATTGCCCGCGAACATTTAACACGTTAAGAACACTCAATAAGCTTCATTGCTTTTCTATATACTGAGATTTCTACTATATTTCGTTCTACTAATCGCTATTAACCCCCACATTTCACTTCACTTCTAAAGAACTGATAAATTGCACGCCAGTCTCGGCTTTTGTACAGGTTTCTTCTTCCGAGCACTTTCCAGTACAATCCAGGATCATCTAGAGCTTTCGAAGTTTTGGAATGGAAGAGTTTCGAAGCTTTTGGAATCATCGAGAAGGTCAATAGAGTACTCCATCTACCTTCTAATTCAAAACTGATTTCAATAGCACGCCTGCCTCGGCTTTTGTACAGGTTTCCTCTTTCGAGCACTTTCCGATACATTCCAGGGTCATCTAGAACGAGTTTCGAAACTTTTGGAATTATTGAAAAGGTAAATGGAGTGGAGATGCACAAAGACATCGATGTTTTGCGCATCAGCACTCCATCTACCTTCAACTAAAAACTGATGATTCATCGAGAAAATAGATGGAGTAGGGCTGCACAAAAACATCGATGTTTTGTGCATGCCCACTCCAACTTCCTTCTAATTAAACACTGATTTCAATAGCACGCCTCCCTCGGCTTTTATACTAGTTTCTTCTTTCGAGCACTTTCCAGTTCAATCCAGCATCATCTAGAGCGAATTTCGAAGCTTTTGGAATCATCGAGAAGGTAGGTGGAGTAGGGATGCACAAGAACATCGATGTTTTGTGCATCAGTACTCCATCTACCTTCTAATTCAAAACTTATTTAAATTGCACGCCCGCCTCGATTTTTTGTACAGGTCTCTTCTTTCAAGCACTTTCCAGTACAATCCAGGGTCATCTAGAACGCGCTTAGAAGCAAAAACACCTTCTCGATGCATCCATCTACCATCGATGTTTTGTGCATCCCTAAGATGGAGTCAGTATTGTAAAAATTGATTGATCGACGACACGACGTACATATAACCAGTGCTGCCATCTAGTAATTTCACACTCGATCCAGTTACTTCCTGCCGAAATTTCAGGCAACTTTTAGTGATTTCGGGTAATGTCGAAAATATAGTGACTTCATAACCGGTTTATAACAATTCTAGTTCTAAAGATAGTTTTAATCCAAGGTTTAACTCTTAGAGGGTGGTTTTTAAATCACATGTTATCTCTAATTTTCGGTCATGCTTAGTAACAATTAATCATTAATCATAATCAGCGATTTGGCCAAACATAAAAGTTGAGTCCTCTTTACCAAAAATACTGAAAATTAGAAAGAATTGTTTACATTTTTCCAAAAACGTCATTGCAGAAAAGATTTTTTTGCGTTTGAAAAAGAAACAAATGAATGACGATTAAGTCCCGCTTACTTTTATGTCAAAAAAAAAAACAGAAACCGATTTTTTTTTTTTTCTATTATTGACCCGTATTTTGTTTGTTTGTTTATTTATTTTTGCGTCTTTCGACAAAGTAAAGGCGATTCGTGTTTGTTTTTCTTGGAGAAAAAATTTTTCTTGCATCTGAAAAAGAAACAAATGAATGATGACTGACTCCTGCTTGCTTTTATGACAAAAGTAAACAGAAACCAATTTTTTTTCTACCACTGGCCCGTATTTTGTTTCTTTATTTATTTTTGTGTCTTTAAACAAAGGAAATGCGATTCGTGTTTGTTTTCGAACAAAACTCAATATTTTTTCTACCATTGATTGTATTTTCTTTCTCTGTTTATTTTTGTGACTTTCAACAAACGATATGTATGGTATGGTTCCTGCTCCTTTTTGGAGAAAAAAAGCGAAAATTTATTCTTTTTCTGCCACTGATCGTATTTTGTTTCTGAAGAAACAAATGAATAACGAGTGACTCCTGCTTGCTTTTATGACAAAAGGAAACAGAAACCGTTTTTTTTATTCTACCTTTAGCCCGTATTTTGTTTGTTTATTCATTTTTGCACCTTTCGACAAAGGAAATGTGTTTGTTTTTGAACAAAAAAAAAAAGAAAAACTGAATATATTTTCTACCATTGATTGTATTTTGTTTCTTTAATTATTTTTGTGACTTTCAACAGAGGATATGTGGTTCCTGCTTCCTTTTGAAAAAAAAGAAAGCGAAAATTGATTATTTTTCCGCCATCGATCGTATTTTGTTTCTGAAGAAGAAACAAATGAATAACGATTGACTCCTGCTTGCTTTTTTGACAAAAGAAAACAGAAACCGATTTTTTTTCTCTACCACCGAAAATGCGATTCGTGTTTGTTTTTAAACAAAAAGGAAAAGAAAAACTGAATATTTTTTCTACCATAGATTGTATTTTGTTTCTTTAATTATTTTTGTGACTTTTAACAAAAGATATGTTCCTGCTTCCTTTTGAAGAGAAGAAAGCGAAAATTGATTCTTTTTCTGCCATTTCTGAAGAAGAAACAAATGAATGACGATTGACTCCTGCTTGCTTTTGTGACAAAAGAAAACAGAAACCGACTTTTTTTACCACTGCCCCGTATTTTGTTTCTTTATTCTTTTTGTGTCTTTCAACAAAGGAAATGCGATTCGTGTTTGTTTCTGAACAAAAACAAAAAAAAGGAAAAACTGAATACTTTTTCTATTATTGATTGTATTTTGTTTCTTTATTTATTTTTGTGACTTTCAACAAAGAATATGTGGTTCCTGCTTCTTTTTGGGGAAAATAAAGCAAAAATTGATTCTTTTTCTGCCATTGATCGTATTCTGTTTCTGAAGAAGAAACAAATGAATGACGATTGGCTCCTGCTTGCTTTTATGACCAAAGAAAACAGAAATCGATTTTTTTTCTAACCACTGGCCCGTATTTATTTATTTTTGAGTCTTTCGACAAAAGAAATGCAATTCGTGTTTGGTTTTGAACAGAGAAAAAAAAAGAAAAACTAAATATTTTTTCTACCATTGATTGTATTTTGTTTCTTTATTTATTTTTATGTCTTTCGATAAAGAAAACGCAGTTCCTTCTTGTCTTTTGGACAAAACAAAAACCGATTTTTCTTTCCACCTTTCCATATTTTGTTTCTTTATTTAAACGCGTTTGCTTTTGCTACAAGAAACACAGAAAAACTGAATATTTTTTTATCTCTCACTGAGCGACACCGTCTGTTGTTTACTTATTTTAGTGTCTTTCTGCGAAGGAAACGCGGGTCTTACTTGCTTTTTGGACAAGCAAAAATAAAAGCAGAATTTTTTCACTTTTGATGGTGTGTTTATTTTTATGGCATTCAATCAATCTAACGATTGTTTTGATTGTTTTTTTCTCTTGAAGATCAAACTTCCATACGAATTCGAATATCTTTTGTTGTCGTTTTTATTTATTTCTTGACGCAAACATAAAACCAAAAGGTTTTCTTATGGCCAAATCATCGACCACCTTTTGTTTCCTGCATGTTTCGCACAATCGATCGTCTTTTGTTTATTAAGTTTTTAAATTTGAAATTTTCCGTTTCCCCTGCGTGCAATGGGAGGTTTCAGTTACGCTAAGGCGCGTGTACAGAGTGCGAAAAAAAAGAACATGAGAATATCGAGGTGGTGTTAACTCTTCGTCGGAGATTGAAGTTAAAATGTTGATTCTTTGACGTAAATAATAAATTCTTGTTATCTAGTTTCCTTAATCCGTTCTTTATCTATTTACCATCGTATTAGGCTGTTATTTTAAGATAGCAGGTTGGCTATCACGGTAAGATTAGACAGATTTCATTTAATGTCATTTTAACATGCGCCAAATTGCGACAATTTAAATCAAAAAAATCAACGAAACAGTTTTGAAAACTAAGCCAGCCAAAATTAAAAGTGAAGAGAAACTTTTACGTTTTATGTAAATTTGGACGTGAATACACCTGGTGATGGAAAGAAAATATCGCAACATTGCCTAATTCAGAGCAACCTTAAAACTTAAATCGACATGAACATTCATTGTCAAAATTTAGTTACACACATTCTCACTAGACTTTAACAGCAAACTACGATGATAAATAGATAAAGAATAGAGTATAAGTGACGAAATGCATTGAAACTCCATTATTTGAAAGTGAGCATCCACGTTTCGTTACATACAATCAACACCACCAGCTCTCTTTTCTTATGTATATCGATGTTGTTTTTTTTTTTTTACATTAAGACTAATATTATTAATTGTTGTAGGACATTTGTACTAAATCGAGTACGCCCTAATTGAACTTCGTTGAAATGACCCTTAAGTACCGTGAGGGCAATAAAAATTCAAGTCGAAGATGCCCTTGGAAAATGAGTCTTTCTTAGCTTCTTACATTAAAAGATAAGAGCGTTTGATGTACTACGAAAGTTACAATATTGTAACTCTTGTTTACATTTTTATTTAATCTAAGGCAAGATATCTTTGAATTGGATTTTTATTGCTCTCACGGTAGAATCGAATACGTTCTTAAATTTTATGCATTTCATCAAATTTATCAATTACAGTAAAATGTATTCTACTTATTTCAAATTTTATTTTAGCACCGCTCGATTGACAATTTGTAATTTATATATACAGGGTGAATGAAATAATAATCGCGAAAGTTGTTGTATGCTTATTTGAATAAAAAAGGAGTTTTCTTGTTTGTTTTTTCAACGTTTAATTCATTACAGAATAATATTATACCCTGAATTGTATGGTTGTACGTTTTTAAAAACATTTCTAATATGCAGACCTCGGTTATAGCGAACCTCAAGGGACCATCAAAAACGGTTCGTTATATCCGAACTCCGTAATGAACGATAATGACATGGAAATGCAAAATTACACAACGTGTCCCAAAAAGAAGTGCTCAAACGAAGACTAATACGTACAGGGTGAATCAAATTCGATGTCTCTTATGAGCACCTCTGAAGCTATAAGAGATAGGAAAAAACTAGTTGCCAAATCTCGATCTCTTTCTTAGAGATAGTCAATAATATAAACAAAAAATGGCTATCTTCTTTTGTTTTCTAGTTACAAGCAAAAATTGCCATTTTTGACGTTCCGTCAATTGCGCATATCTCGTTTATTTTTGCAGGCATTCAAAAACTGTTTTAATAATACTAAGGCACTTTATTGAATACAATTCAGTGGTGTAGTTGGTTTTTTTGTAGTTTTACTGTAAAACTACATCGAAAATCCATCAAATAAAAAAAGACTCAATGTTCTATCCCTGAACCTGATCCTGAATCTACTGTATTTCTAATTTAACCAAACCTGTTACTTGAATGTTGATAATGTTGTGGACACAATTCTAAATAAATTAAACTGAATACATCACGATCAAGTTTTAATATCATCGTTGATAATAAACGGATATTAAACAAACCTAATGACTGGATGTACACTGAAGGACAAAAAAAGAGAAGGAAATTCATAATAAGAAAATCAATTAGAGCACGTTAATGCTCAGTACTTAAATTCAATTTGTCGGGGCAATAAATAACGGCCTTAGAAAAGCGGCACCGACGACGGACGTGATATGCGTGATATTTAATTAATTACACCGCTAATATCCAGATATCATCATGCATCACCTGTCTTCGTGCGTTCGTCCGGCTTTCGCTATCAGATGGAGGCTGATAAATGATTTTACAATTATCTGCGTGCCCCGGCGTGATTAAGCTGCTGGTTTTTTTTTTGGGTTTTGCGTCTCACCATCCGTTACTTGCCCGTTGTTGGGTTGTTACGCTGTCATGCCCAAAAATATAAATTTCGTGAACAATGGATTTTTTTAACATCTCGCACTGATTAAAAATCGCCGCCATCGAGTTCATTGTTCCCGGAAATTATTTAGCGTTTAATTACTTGGAATCTATCGGAAATTTTGAGTTACTTGAAACTACTCATACGTTTAGCCACCAGTTTCACTGAATCACCCTGTATAAGGGAGCAAAGAGTTCTAATAATCAGTTGTTTTTTGATGGTTTAATAGTGGGATGTTTACGGATTTTTTAGAAAGTTTAAAGTTGTTTCCAAGATTTTTCAGTAGCGTCCATGATCTACTTTAATATATTTATATTATACAGCGTGATTCATCTTTTATTTAATAACATTCATATACAGAAGACTCTTTTGTTATTAGATTGAAGTGGGCGGGCGGAGATTTACCTAAACATGTCGTGACGCCACACCACCACCCATCCGTTCTCCCAACTTCGCCAATTTAATAAACGGCAATTAATCATCCGGCTTAGCAAGGTAATAGACGAACTTTTCTAATTTCGAACACGTGTTCTCCTTTGTTGGGCGCAAGTGCGTGTTCTCACCTGCTCGCGCCCGCCCACGCTCACGCACGCGTCTCAAATTCGGGCGACTCATACACGCATTTAAGCCTAATCGTTCGTTTGGCGGGCCCCTGGACATGTGTTTCTGACGTCTTTACTCATTTATTACGTTTACGTGCAAACAAAAGATCACGTGGAATCTCGTGCTTATGTTTTCATCCCCCTAGAGCTCCAGATGAGCTCGATGTTTCAGAAGGGGAGGCTGAAATGCACGCGTGAAATTATTTATAATCTGATTGTCGGTTGCTTGCTTGGCTGCTTGCTTGTTATAGTAGTGAGTTGTTGGGGAAAAATTACTTTAAATTCTAATTGTACAACACGATCGTATCATAAAGTTTTATTTAATTGCAAAGTACAGTTAATTTTTTAATATATGTGCCCATTAATCGCTCGATAAGTCAAAGGAGTTTTATATAGCTATCTCAGTGCAGCATTTTGTCGAGCAACCACCCCAACACTACTTGCGCAGCATTTTGTCAAGCAATCACCCCAATACCATTTACGCAGCAAATTGTCGAGCAAACGCTACATACCACCGCTTGCGCAGCATTTTGTCGAGCAATCACCCACACACTCCATCTACACCAACGAAGCCAGTTGTTGGAAAGAAGAAGCAAGGTGCATTGCAGAGTCGAGACGTCTTGAAGGACTTTCTACACCAGACTTATCTTCCAGCTTCAACTACTCCACTGCCAGTGACACCGCTCTCCCAAAATTGTAGACAATAACCGGCAAGGAAAGCAGACGGCCGAGCACATTGTTAAATATATTACTGTTGTTGTTCATTAGGTTGATTTGTATTTCATATTTGTTAAAGTTCACGATGTGTTAATAAAACTACTACGAGCACGCTCAGATTTAATATTGGGTATGTATATTCGAAGATGTTATAGCTCAGGGCAAATTAGCAGGTTTTGTACTACTCCATTAACACAATCTTGATAATAAACCGAATCATAATTTATAATTCTACAAGCGAAACACGTGACTTTTTATCAATTCTTATTATATCGACCAGAAAATTTAAACTTAAACAATGGCTCATTCGCTGATTTAAAAAGAATGTCAAAATTACAATATGTATTTTCATATAAAAATGTACTTGTACTTATAATTAAGTACTATCATGGACTTGTACTTGTATTTATCTGAATTATGTATGACATGTACTTGAGTACATTCGTAAACAAACTTAAAAAAATGTTGAACGAGCCCATTATCGTATCTTTTCCGATTAAAACATAAATTTATTATTTAAATTATATTTAATCACCATCAAGTAAACATTAACAAACATCGAGTTCGGCCCAAATAAATTACACAATTATTCACCGACGTGGATTAGGCCGCACGAAATTTTATCTAAAATAGAATCGACACCCGACCAGGTGGGTGTTACTCAATCGCACAAAACACAAGAAGATTTCCGCTTCCAATCCGGTTCCACGTGAAAAATACTGCGGCTGGTTCTAATTATTTATTATTGACTTTGTATAATTCTAATTTATTGCGATAACGTAGATATGTATCTTGTTGATATTAAGCATTAACGTTCGGGAAATCACTCCAATTATATCTACACGGGAGATAAGGCGCGATAATTATAATGATTTTCATAAAGGAAATAAATATTCATGCGCATTAGTCATTAGGCGAACAAATATTATGTTACACTACGTCTAACTGTAATGAGATTTATGGGAATGTTCACTGAATTATAACAAACACTTGAATAGATCGACGAAGAAAAGGTTGAAAGAATAAAAATTGTAAGAAATCGGCATTTTTCAAATCATTAGGAGCATCGGGTAAGTTAAATTTGATGAAACGTCGCCTACGCGATCTCGGAAAATTTGCTCACCTAAAAATAATGTGAAAAAAATATTACTGCTATGTCAAAGGTTTTGCCGTCATGAGACTGCTCTTTGCAATAAAATTGCATTCGGAGAATATCCACTGCACATTGCTTTATCAAACACTCATAAAGGATGCCACCGTTAAGTAAAAAGATTTGTTTATTTTAAATCAAATAGAGCAGTCGATCCAGGGAAAGCCACGATGACTCATAGGGCACTCCCGCCAATACATGCATTTTTCTAGATTGACGAAATTACTGCTCTTTTCGTTTTTTATCATCAATTACCAATCAAATTACTAAATCTGGCATAAAGCGAAATTCTAAGCAGAATTAAACTAATAACTCGAAGTCATGTAGTATCAAATTAGCAATTACGACAATTTTAAGAAAGAAACGAAATAAATAATTTAGTGAAATCATTGAAAAGCGTAATTTACACACATATAAAATTCAAACGTAATTACAAATTAAATTACCTCAATATGATATCGTACGAAACAATGTAAATTCGCGTTCACATCATTTTACAAAGCAAGAAGAAAGGTTTTCGCACTAAAACTATGGTACTGAATGCAAAGAAACAGACGGATTTTCGGTATTTGATCACACACCATGACATTCTTTGATTGCAATTCACATCCTCGGACTCTGAGTGATGTGAACGACCACATGACTACTCTCTGCGTGATACTTAATACCGGTGCCAGTCGTCTTTTTATATAGTTCATACTGGAAATTCCGATTGCGAACAAGAGCTTGCATGTAGGATAAAGTTGCACGCAAAAATTAAAATCTCATTCCATAAAGCAATTTCTGACTAAAATAAAGCTCGGGCCAGACACATACACACTAAAAGATTGTTACTTGGGTCTTTTATGGTTTGATTATTATTATTCGATTAAAAAAAAAAGTGAATGAAGACATAGAATTTGGGCATAACTATAAAATATCTTCCTCGCTCTCGTCGTGACAGCAAGAGAAGCATGGCGTCTCGACGAGGCCTTGTAAAATATACAAATCTGAAAGCCAAGGATAAACCCGTCCCTCACAACGTCAGAGAGCATGGGAAAAATTTTATGTGTTTTAGTTTTCCAGAAATAATGAAAAATTAACCCCAAAATACCTGGTTAAGAAAGAGCTGCAGATTAACGAATTAAATACAGTCATAAAAGTGTTTTATAGTTTTGTGATTGTTACGCAGAGGCGTTCGTTACGTTCTAAAACTTCTGCGCGGAAATATGGCAACACGGGAGGATTCTTGACCAAATTCAAAATAATTTTACAAAAAGATGAAATGCTTCTGCATATCGAATAAAGTGGCCAGGAGAAAAGTAAACGAAATCAAAATCAGAGTTTAACAAACGCCGACGAGAATCGAGCGCCAAAAATTTTTACCAGCTTTTCATTTCCATTTCCAAGCCGAACAATTTCCGATTAACTGAATAACCTATAAAAAAAACACAAGAGAACCAAGAACAAAAGACAATCGACAAGGTCGGGCAGCCAGAAAAAAGTAAACAAAATCTAAAATCAGAGGCTAACAAACGCCATTGTGAATTGGACGCTAAATTTTAATCAGTTTTGCTAGCAAAAATTTCAAGTTAACAGAATTTAAAAAAAAAAAACAAGAAAAACAAATGACAATCGACAAGGGCAAGTGACCAGGAAAAAAGTAAACGAAATCAAAATAGAGACAAAACAAACAAAAACAAAACCCAGCGTGAAACGGGCGACAAAATTTTTACAGTTTTTTCATCTTCAGGTGACATTTTCAAGCCATACAATTTTCGATTAATAGAATAATCAAAAAAAAAACAAGAAAATCAAAAACAAAAGACAATCGGCAGCCAGAAAAAAGTCAACAAAGTCTAAAATCAGAAGCTAACAAACGCCAATGTGAATTGGACGCCAAATTTTAATCCGTTTTGCTAGCCAAACAATTTCAGGCTAACAGAATACATAAAACAAGAAAAACAAATGACAATCGACAAGGGCAAGTGACCAGGAAAAAAGTAAACGAAATCAAAATAGCGACTAACAAAACCCAGCGTGAAACAGGCGCCAAAATTTTTACTAGTTTTTCATTTTCAGAACAATTTTCGATTAGTAGAGTAACCAGAAAAAAAAAAAAAAACAAGAAAATCAAAAACAAAAGACAATCGACAGCCAGAAAAAAGTAAACAAAATCTAAAATCAGAAGCTAACAAACGACAACGTGAATTAGACGCCAAATTTTAATCAGTTTTGCTAGCCAAACAATTTCAGGCTAACAGAATTTAAAAAAAAATAACAAAAACAAATGACAATCGACAAGGGCAAGTGGCCAGGAAAAAAGTAAACGAAATCAAAATCACAAAATCAGAGACTAACAAAACCGGCCGTCAAAATTTTAGGCAGTTTTTTCATCTTCAGGTGACACTTTCAAACCATACAATTTTCGATTCATAGAATAACCAAAATAAAACAAAAAATCAAAAACAAAAGACAATCGACAGCCAGAAAAAAGTAAACAAAATCTAAAATCAGAGGCTAACTGACGCCAACGTGAATTGAACGCCAATTTTTAAGCAGTTTTTCGTCTCAATATGACTTTTGCTTGACAAACAACTTCAGGCTAACAGAATTAAAAAAAAAAGCAAGAAAAACAAATGACAATCGACAAGAGCAATGACCAAGAAAAAAGCAAACGAAATCAAAATCAGAATCTAACAAAACCTAGCGTGAAACGGGCGCCAAAATTTTTACCAGTTTTTTCATCTTCAAATGAAATTTTCAAGCCATACAATTTTCGATTAATAGAATAACCAAAAAAAACAAGAAAATCAAAAACAAAACACAATGGACAGCCAGAAAAGAGTAAACAAAATCTAAAATCAGAGGCTAACTAACGCCAACGTGAATTGAACGCCAATTTTTAACCAGTTTTTCGCCTCAATATGATTTTGCTAGACAAAAAACTTCAAGCTAACAGAATTTCAAAAAAAAAACAAGAAAAACAAATGACAATCGACAAGGGCAAGTGGCCAGGAAAAAAGCAAACGAAATCAAAATCAGAGACTAACGAAACCTAGCGTGAAACGGGCGCCAAAATTTTTAGCAGTTTTTACATCTTCAGGTGACATTTTCAAACCATACAATTTTCGATTAATAGAATAACCAAAAAAAAAACACAGGAAACTCAAAAACAAAAGACAATCGACACCCAGAAAAAAGTAAACAAAATCTAAAATCAGAGGCCAACGTGAATTGGACGCCACATTTTAATCAGTTTTGCTAGCCAAATAACTTCAGGCTAACAGAATTTAAAAAAAAAAAAACAAGAAAAACAAATGACAATCGACAAGGGAAGTGGTCAGGAAAGAAGCAAACAAAATCTAAAACTTCCGCGCGGAAATATGGCAACACGTGAGGATTCTTGACTATTTTAGAGCTTATCGTGGCAACCTCGTTCGCCCCCGCGGATTCTTAAAATTATTGATCCACGAAAATTCGTCGTATGATCGATGACCCCCGCATTTGTTATGTAAAGCTAACTTCATTCTGATATTCTTACGCCTCAGACGGCATCTTTAGTTTCGTTTTGTGGTAAGCGCGCCATAGCTCGTTCAGCGGTGATATGTCGTGCGTTATAATTAGGATAACTCGTCCACGACTTTGTCGGAATCTTTTAAAACACCACCAGACGAACATTGGATATTTCCTTTATCCTGCCAAGCTTGGAATGTAATAACATGCAAGTAATATGATTGCCGCCATCTTGATAGTTAATTTCGCATTTTTTTTTAATTCAAACTTTTCTACTTCTTCTATTGGCGTGTAGGTACGTTATTTGTGCATATTACGAGCGTATCTTCCCTGTGCGTTTTGGAATTACGTTCGTGAGGTACCTATTTCCTCCTTTGGTGATTGTTCAACACTTGAAGAACAGTTACGAGGACCGGCCAACAGGAGGCGCTTCTACAGTTTCACCAATTCGCTCCACTCGACGATTATCAGTTTTGACACTTCGAAAGTTGTGACTTTAGATCGTTTTCAATTTTACTTTATCGCCACGACGCGACCATTTTTCGACTTTACCTTTGTTTGGCAGATAAGTCATGTAATTTATTTTTTTAATGAGTTCATTATATTACGTTTGAAAATAATTTACTTTAGTAAAAGTGCTGGGTTTATAGTTCACCCTGGCGTCCTTATAATAACATCTAAATTCCCACCCCGACCTCACTGTTGCTAGCCGATGGGAAAGATGTTGAAAGAAACCGCGCAGACTTGTCGCCAAACCAAAGTATTCATTTTACCAACGTTTTGTGGTAGCAACTTGACCTTTAAACGAAATATTTTCTTGTCAAACGCGATGATTGCAATGGTAATAGTTTTTTCCGGTTTTCTTAATTAAACGTATTGCAGTGTTAATTACCATGATGAATAAAATTAAATAAACAAATACAGTACGTGAGAGGAGTTAAAAAAACATATACAACAGTGCAACGGTACAGCAGACGTTCAACAACAGACTTGACGAAGTAGAGGAAGAGTGACGAGACGTTTCGACATAACTTCATGCACCTAAAACAAAACGGACTATATCATAGATAGAAAACGAAAGGGGACACTTACAAAACTAAATACCGCAGCTATAGAAAGCATAATTGCAGTTCAACAAATCAAATAACGATAGCAGAAGGAAGTTCCAAGGTTGTTGATCACTTTGAATGAACAATGAAGCATTGGAATTTCGTACAGGCAATGAACCAAAGATTTGGCTCATTCCAGGGGCCACTGACGGCAAAATATTACCCGGTGGACGGGAATAAGCCGCCAAAAAACAGGAAGAGATTAATTTATCTGCAAGACGGCCGAAGAATACGTCGAGGACGGAAACAAGTGCCAGACTTCCTAGTGGACTATCAAAGTTTGTGCGACGAACATTTACATAGCAAGGATGAAAAGACTCAAAGCGGAAATTAAAAAGTGAAAAACATTATTATAGGTTAAGTGTGATGTTGTATTTTTTTGTAGGTTAGATAAATAGGAATAAGGTTTTAGATACTTACATATTATTTAGAATTAAGTTGTTCCATTTTCAGTTCAATTTTTAGTTTAACATTAATGAAATGTTCTCATATTTAAGGTAAAACGCTAATTGTCAAACGTGACGTCTTGGTTACCAACTCAAATCTAGTATGTAACTAGATCAGAACGCGAATGTTCCGGTAACCAAGGCAACGGTAAAAATCAACAACGAAAGACGCTATAAATAGCGAGAGCACGGCGAGGAATTCATTCCTTCTCCGACCATCGAGAATAACATTCAACTACCGCACAAGAAGATACTGGCTCCGACTAACAAGAATAAATTTTATTAAAAAGGTTATAAAATATAAAAAGGTATTTTAATGAAGAATTGAACCTGATATCAGATTCCAAATACCTATATCCTTTTTTTAGCAACATGGACGACTCTTCAAGGTAGGCGCATAAAGAGACAAAATTTTCATTTAACACCGGACAACGGGTTTGGTATTGTCGAAGGGCGCCTCACTCTTGTGAAGGAGTGGATGCACATGCGTGATCGGCAATATGGAGCAATCCTCCTTTAAACAAGGATACATCAGGTAGGACAAGAGGTAAACCTGCCTTGTGAAGGGTGTGGTGGTGACATGACCGACTTGTGATACCTGGTGTACGGATCTGTATCGTCGAAGGACGCCTCGCTCTTGTGAAGGAGTTGAGGCACAAGCGTGATTGGCGATACAGGGCGTCCACTTTTTACAAGATATACATCGGATAGGACAAGAGATACACCTGCCTTGTGAAGGGTGTGGTGAGGACCGACTTATGCTAGCCGGTGTACATTTAGAGACAGACAACAACTTTCTCGATAATTTTTTATATTTTCTTTGACACTTACGACGCATACATTTAACACTGATACTTCCATCCCCTCCCCCTCACATTTTCTGTGTTTTGTCATAGTATGTGCCCACCATGGGGGCCATAAAACAAGAAGTGGGTAATTCCGAGCGACCCAAAGAGAAACCCTGAGAGAGTAGATACGCACCCACAAATAACATACATAAATACTGCAATCAGGCACATCAACAAAATACATCACAACATTACAGTATGTTTCTTTTACAGTTGTTAGAAAGCTTCCAAGAAGGAAAATATTTTGGTGAAAACCCGAAATTGAAATCTTTTTTCGTTCTCAAGTTCTCTAGTAAATCACCTTCACGAGGGACACCCGGTATATTCAATTCAAATTACATAAGGTAATGAAATTTACAGTAAAAATAAACAAAGATTAATTCGAAAAGTGAAGGAACGAATCTCCATGCCCATTTAACGCTTTTGTTAATTACTGAATTTAAAGCAAACAAGTAGGTTTTAAGCTCACCAAATGCTGAGTCTGTTTAATCTTCCCATAATGGCATGTGATATGGCAAAACTAAACACTCATGGAAAGAATGATTTCCTTTACTACCGGATGCTGTAGGGAAAATTAATTCTTTTATGAAAACAGATTTTTCTCCCCTGAGCGGCAATATTTAAAACATTCTTATTTTGAATATTTCTGCCCCGCGGGAAGCTTCTAAGTGAGAAATAGCTACCAACAGATGGCAGATGAATGCTATTTTCGGATGTCATTTTCACCGCATTTCCAGTGTGCCCACGTAAGCCCACGCCTCCATTCACTGAATACGCGCAATTTTTTTTTGTATTGCTAAAGTAAGAGGAGTTTATTTTTCTTTTGGATCGTACGATAAGAAATATACGAAAATTGTGATTCCCGTTTGATATTTACGTTGGAATTTAAGGAAAAGATAAAGCCCCGTGATATTACAAAATGCAAAAATACACGTTTCGCCGCGTTAACAACAAGAACAAAACCGCCAAGTCCTACTTTTCAGTTCCTTGTAATTTATGCGACGAAATTAATCCGTCGGTGCATATTTATTATTTTCAACGCCCCACGGAATTTCGACGATGGCCATCGCAATCACATAACCTTTGACCCACCCGCGCGCGGAATAATTTGGTGACGGAGAGTCTTCGTCGGCACTTTATCTCGGCCCTTGCATCGCAAAACGAACGGACCCGTATAAATATTCAAAATTAATTTTTAATTACAGCATTGTGCCAAAGATGTATGAGCGCGAGATTGCCGGGCCCTGAAACGGAACCGTTATTTTGTTATTAAATTTGTGTAATTATTTACGGGTAACTTTCGGTTATTGGAAACGTATGCGCCTCCTCGAAGAGGGTGGGAGGGTACCGTTATCGCTTGCTTTTGATAAATTTTAATTATTACCGTGCGACTTCTGATGATACACGTTACGTTTCAGCGCGGCTTTTCATAAGTCGGTGCAATTTGTTGTATGTACGAATTCTTTAATAAGTACGTTGATCCCAGGATATAATTGCACCTCGATTTTTCAGGTATACAATGTCATACCATTGTCAATTTCCAAGATTTTTTTTATTTTCCTCTGAATTACATCTGATCCCCAAAAAAAAAACAATGCAGAGATGAAATGAAACTTCACCCTGTAATTAAATAAGAGATAGAGAAGCTCTCATCCACGAGCCTACACCGATTTCACACCTGCCTCGAAAATATGTGCGTATCATCAAGTAATTAAAGAAAGCGAAGTCATCGCCTCGTCTGCGTTATTATGTGGAGGTGATACCGCGTGGGCTACTATAAATAGGGGTGGTACCTTGGTCAAAACAACGGGGCCTAATGAACAGAACAATGTGAATCATTAAAAATATTATGCGGCCAGACGGTACACCGGTAACTTGATTTGCGTGACATTAACCTTGTCCTAAAAAGACGGGTACAAGAAAAGTCACTCTCCTCGTCATATTCAACAATAACACCCATTATACAAAAACTCGACTTCTTTCATTTAGCAATATCTACCCTCATTACGAGATTTACTGAAAAAAAAACTCTAGTATATTGCTCCCTGTTTTCAGGCCCTTTTTTGAGGTGGAGGTGAAATTTTTAATGTGGTTTATTGTTTACCAATTCCGCAAGTTAAACCAGACGCATTATTGTGCCCGGTATAAAATTCATGGTAATCTAAAAGTGGCCGAATGACACGGCGATTCTGTCAAGATCGCAATCTTAATCTATTTTACTGCGAGCACAATAGACAACAAACGCTTAAGAACGTAGGATAAGGATGACGTTAAGTCGGTTAAAACATTGTCAAACCACTTGATGACAAACTTTATACGCGCAATAAAATACGTTCACGCCGGCCGGGTTTGGTGCTTGCAGAGCAAACATGAAGATAATTCAATGGCTCTGTTTTATGAACTACTTAGATGGGGAGGAGGGAGGGAGACTTTGCAAAATAATTCAATTACGGACCTGTCGTCATCTGAAATTCAGAAACCTAAAGAGAACAAGAGTTAGTGATATTCGGGCCACATCAAACACACCCCTCTCCACATGCTTGTTAAATACTATTCTATTCAAGAATCATCCTATATAGGGTGACTGTTAATAAACGCGACAAAATAGAAGCACTAAAAGAAGCGATGTTCGAGAGTTTGGGAAAAATGGTAAACGAATTGTTCGAAATAGTTTATAATTCATTTAAAAATTAACCCAAAATCAAATTTCGGCACTGCATACGAAATACTAACCACGTTTTATAAATGCGGTAATATAACAGGACCACCCGCTTGATACACATCACATTTCGTTTAATTACACGTTTAACAGTTGGGAACGGAAATCTGAGTTGTTTCTTTGACGAGACGTAATTACCAGTAATTTCTAAAACTACTGGAATTGAGTATGAATTAGGCGTAACAAATCCGCAAATAATTGCTTGTTAATTAATTTGTTAGCTATCCAATTTCTGATCAAATCACGTGCCACAGATTGTTTGGAAATCTCAAAAGCTCAGACAGGATTACAAAAAATTACTAATAAATAATTATCGCGACAAGATAATGATTACATTTCCAAGGAATCGCTTATGCAAATACTAGCTGTGAACAAAGAAGTCATGTCTTGATTATATCCAAATTATACATAAATGTAAAGTGGAAACTAGGAGAACTGACCGGTACACCGCGTATCGTCGAATTCCAGAGCTTATCTAGAATGCATTTTATACAGGGTGACTGACAATTGTTCCCCCAAAGAAAAACCATGATAAGAAATGATGTTGAATTCTTTGTCAGTCTCAACGACAAACGCGAAGCAGCAGCAAGACCAACAGCAGCAGCAGTAGCAGCATCACCACCTACAGCAGCCCTGAAGAAGTTCTTCTGCAACGGAGAACGAAACGTCGGCAGTGAAGAAATCCGAGACACGCGGTTCCAACCGGAAGCCAAGAATTCAACAATGGACGACGGCCGCGAAAGCCTTCAAGTTAAAATAAGAAGTGATGTCCGAGGGTATGGGACAAGTAATAAATAATTATTTCTACTTTACAACACGGTCACGACACCGCGCGATTATTTTCTGACCTGTAATTGTGTTGTGAATAGCAAATATCGCTGTCTCATAAGCTACCACACCTGAGATGGCCAGTGCGGACAATTAGCGTGCTATCGCAAACATTATATTTCCCTTATCGTCCATCTGCTCTTCTATTTTTTCATTAATTTAATTTTTAATTAATTATTTACTATTCTCCTTTAGTTTATTAATTATTTACTATTCTCCTTTAGTAAATAATTAATCAAAAATTAAATTAATTAAAAAATGCCCTCTAAAAATTTTATGGTGGCGTGACATCGATAGTCAACTTGACCTTTAAGTGGAATATCACGTCAACTCCGTTTTTAAGTCAATGACCGACATCGTGAAATATAAACTACTAAATATTTATTTGACAAATGCATGCAAATCACCTGAAGCAGATTATTCCATACCTAGACATTTTTTTGACAACCAGAATTTTAAACATTATAATTAGTAAATACCTGCGTAAATCTGTTAATTATTATAATTCCGTTTTGTGTGTAACGAATTATTATTAACACAAATCGATTAAATTTGAGCAAATTCAAGACGCGTTTGCAACTCTCTATGTTATGACTGGTTGTGAATGGTTCCTCGTTCCACCGTAAGCATTCTTTTCACTTTGTATAATTTGTTCGACTTCGAATTAAATTTTTAATAATTATAAACATGGTCCCATAAACTGTTCATTCGCTCACATACGCGATTAGATTGAAAACTACGCATATCACTACCGATATAGTACATAATAAATTTTTATAAGCCTAAAAGGTTCTTCTTGAAGATGAATCGCAGTTCTAATAAATCGTTTCATATTTTTTAAACAACCCCAGCAATTGACTTCTCGTAATCTGTGACACGCATTCACGTACGCAATTTGATTGAAATTGTATTAAATCTCCGATGGCGACAACTAGTGTAAGTGAAATTGGGGGAAGTTCGACGTATTCGATGAACATTAGCTTTGTCTAACACACATAAACAGAGAACAAGCAGTACATACCGCACATCGTACGCTCTCGGAAGTTACAACAACGCATTGACAACGCGAGCAACAGATTTAAACCCTTGCGATTTTTTTATCAACGAAGCAGCTGGTACATTCCGCTCTAGTAAATAATCCGCAAGAATTAGAAAATAATTATTAGCGAATTTGTTACCTTTATTCTATAAGCAATTTCAGTTATTTTAGAAATTAGAGAAATATTGCACTCTTCAATAACATCGTGTTTACGTACGACACGTACGCAAACTAGTTTTTTAATAACGCACACGCTAATAACATTGCAGTATGACGTAAGGAAGAAAACTTACGGTATTTAAGTTAAGTGAACATTATATTTTCATCACCATTGCCACCAACGTATTTCAAAGTGGTAAGTAATCATATCTGATTACCTCGTTTGATATCTTAAGAAAAATTTCAATTGTTTACAGGTTTATTAGAAAATGAATCGCGAAATAAAAAGGCTAAGGTTCACTGCCGATAACGACCTGGTACTCCTTAGACAATTTATTTCTCAAAATCCTTCAGTGGAAAATGAGGAATGGGAAATAGTATACATGAAATAACGGGAAAAAGGACCCATTACATATTTACAATTACTTATAGAAATGTGGTGGAATAAGAACTCAAAAAATAAGACGAAGTTTCTTATTTACGTCACTCAAAATATTACTTATTTTTCACGTCGTTCTTTACAAACGTTTTTGCTTTACGGGGCTACCTTCGAGAATCTCTTTTCTAATGTGAAAACCATTGTTTAAATCCAATTCCTCTCAGGCCATTCCTGTATTTGCTCAAGCAAGCATAAGGGCTTCCAATTAATTCCTCTTCCATGATTTAAATCAGAACAAAGCTAATTCTTATAAGTGTATTAATTATCCCTAATCATAATCGAATGTGTACTTCACACATTCTAATTAAGATACACGATCATAATAGGCAACTCAATAGCCTATGACACAAAAATTACCAGGTACCGCTTAACAGTGACGCAAGTTCTGCAATAGCACAAAAGTAACACGACGTTATACTGAAACGCTATTATAATACCGCAAACGTAAATACCGAACGTCATGCACAAATTGCAATATCTCTCTACCACTAATAATTACGTTGCGTAAAATAAACAACTCAGATTTCCGTTTCCAGCTGTTAAACGTGTAATAAAACTAATTCTTTTCAAGCGAGTAGCCAATAAAAAAAAATCTTTAGTTCTATTATACTGCCGCATTTATAGAACGTGGCATCGTATTTCGTAGTGGCGTGATATTTCGTAAGCAAAAAACTAAAACTCACCATTATAAACACAAAAATATTTTTTTAATTAATTATAAACTGTTTAGAAAGATTTTTTCCGTAATATGTGATATCCATCCTCTTACGCGTTTTATTTTTGTAAAGCAATTGTCAGTCACCCTGTATTGGTGTTGTTGTTGTTACTAAAGTGCGCTCAATAAAAACCGTTATCAAGTAGGCTTATGTCAAATGCATTTTGCAAAGTCACGTCGTAACTATATGTTTATTATAAGCATAACCTAACTTTTCATATCCATTCAATTACGATTTTCTACAAAATGGATAATAAAACAGAATTAATCAATTACGATTACGAATACCTCGAAGATGTAAATAAAATCTTTGACAGTTGAGGCTATTGATAGCACGCAGTAATTCAAGGTTTCGTACTAAGCTACGACGTGCCGTCATAAAATAAAAGCAAGTTCAGAGTCTTCTTAATAACGAATTTTTTTGAACGCACCTTATAATAATACGCAGCATTTTCTTTTACTGTTGTTTTTTCTTTTAGTAAGATTAAAGAATGAACCTCAAATGATTAAAACAATTTATCTTTTGCAATAACATTTGTATTTGTGCTGTTTGCCTCGAAATAACATCACAAATACAGGGTAGTTTTGGAATAGACAAACAAATTCATTATTTCTTTTGTCGATCTATTCAAGAATCATCCTATACAGGGTGACTGTTAATAAACGCGACAAAATGGAAGTACTAAAAGAAGCGACGATCGAGAGTATGGGAAAAATTGTAAACAAATTCTTCGAAATAGTTTATAATTAATTTAAAAATTACCCCAAAATCAAGCTCCGGCACTGCGTACGAAATACGACGCCACGTTTTATAAATGCGGCAGTATAACAGGACTACCTGCTTGATACACATCACATCACGTTTAATTACACGTTTATCAGCTGAGAACGGAAATTTGAGTTGTTTCTTCGACGAGACGTAATTACCAGTAATTGCTAAAATAACTGAAATTGAGTATGAATTAGAGGTAATAAATTCGCAAATAATTGATTGTTAATTAATTTATTATCTATTCAATTTTTGATCAAATCGCGTGCCACCGATTGTTTGGAAATTTCATAAGCTCAGACAAGATTACTAGAAACTGATATAGGTAAAATTACTAATAAATAATTATGGCGACAAGACCTTTCGAAGGACTCGCTTATACAAATCGGTTTTCTCCGAAAATGTGAAACGATTTATTGGACCTGAAATTCAATGCCGACAAGTTTTTTTTTTTTATTAGGCTAGACAATAGTTCGTGATCCATGCAAGCTTACAGCTGTAAAATCTTTGGCCTTCATTTTACTAGAAGACAGAGCAATAAACTTATTATGTACAGCTGTTTTAAACGTCGCTGGTACACGTATCCGCGTCGAACATGTAATTGAACAAGAAATGCAACAATTCGTCAAGTATGTACGGTATTCACGAACTGTTCTAGAACAGTGCGCGAGACATTCCCCGCGAACCAAAGAGAGTCGGTTTATCGGCGAACACAAAGGAATATTGCGCGCAAGTATTGATGGCGTTCACGGCAGGAGCGCAAAGTATACTAATTCTTAATACAGCAATTCGAATTGTTTTTGTTTTTAGTAATTACCTATCACAGTAGGTGTTCAAAGTGGGACCGCTATTATCCTTTGTATGAAATAGTCTACTTCAGGTGATTTGTCACGTAAACATTCGTATTTTGTTCTGCCGTTGACTTAAAAATAGAGTTGACGTAAAATTCCACTTAAAGATCAAGTTCATGATGCCACTCCGCCATACCATAAAACTATAAAAAAAAGCTTCATGAGGGTATTTATTTCGTTCATCTGCTTCTCTATTTTTTTAGCCAGGGGCGCATCGTCGCTTTGAGGCTAACTTTTGATTAATTATTTCTCGAAAACTAAAGTAAAAGAATTTGTTTGACATTTTTCCCATACTCTCGTACATCGCTTTTTTTAAAGGTATCATTTGTTCGGGTTAATTAACAGTCACCCTGTATGTACGACCCCTTAACTTACAAAGTTTCGTTCATAAATCAGAAAGAAGCGGATAGGAATCGTAAACGAAAATAATTTTATAAAGTTTTGTGACAAAGCATCAGTAGCAGCCTCCAGGTAGCACATAAAGAAACTTCTCTGGAAGCATTTTACGCAAGAAATGTTTGTGCATTTAATAATAAGTAAATGAAATTGAAACCTACACCAAATAAACATTTGTTTTAAATTACAATCATAATCCATTTTAATTAAGATTTTATTGATTGCTAAAGCACTTAAATAAAAACTTCCTGCTACACCCATGCCATGGGAAAGAAAAAGCCGAGGATTTCTACACGTAATTAAGCGTTCTAATTCGATTTTATTGTGCAATTAGAAAATACAACTTGTTCAAACGAGCCGTCCGCGAGCGAGGGGCCCGCGATTTTTAGCCGAGGGCGGAACGGTTATTGCGCCTTGCATTTTCCCCGATAAGATCAAGGTTACCGGGGGTCATTTTTGTCGTAATTTTTATTGTGCGTTAAGTCGTGTTTAATTACGATTTTTTTTGCGCGCGCCGAGAGTATCGATCGATCTGAGAGAGTCCGCGGACAATCGGCCGAGCCAATCTTGGCGATCACAAAGAAAAAGTTAAGTGTGGGGCATCGGCACTGCACGTGGTCGGAACGTACTTGTCTTTAATACGTGCATAATGGAGCTAAAATAATAAGTAAATTACGCTTAGAGCTGTTAATTTAAGATCGGTTATCTTTTAACTAATTACATTTTGAAAAAAATTTACTCAATATACATTGTAATAATACATATAGACTGATTCCCTCCCAATGTAGCAGCAATAGCAAAATTTCAAAAGTATAAAAGTATAAGAGCCAAGCTATTACTGCCTGAGTGCATGCATTTATTGATTATTGACACTATCTTTTGACCACTATCACGTAATATCATCTGGGAGCTTTTCTTGCCATAATGTTTATTTATTATTTCATCATTCAAAAAAATGATATTCTTTTAAAAGCCACAAACAAAAGTTCCACGAAAAAAAACATTTTATCGTGCCACGAAAAAATATGTTTAACGACTGCAAACTCTCCAAAGTAGAAATCAAAGACGCCTGCTTGAAAAATAACACGTCGGCCGTAATAACATACAATTTGAGAAAGTACCTGTTAGCAACGAGCTATTATGCGTAATAAATTATTAAATAGCGTAATGCGATTCGACTTTTGCGAGACACTATCAACAAACCTACATAAATACTGATTTATGGATATGGCTTTTAATGATAAATTTAATTGCAGGAACTCATACCGGATCAACGAGACGTGTGGTTCAAGATCCTGCATCAATTTTTCTTTATTTTTATGTACGATATTAAAAAAATATGCAAATGTATAAATGAAAGTAGAACTTAACTAAAAATTTTTATACAGGGTTTAACCGAATAAGTTTTATTATACATATAACATAATTAATTCTGCAAATGCCAATGGTCCATGCTCGTCCATGAGTTATACGTGCGTTTGTGGTTTTTATAAGCACATCATAAAACTATAAAGCTCCAGTCAAATTCACCATCACTTGGTTAAAGTCGCCCATAAGCAATTTGATGGCGGGAGAAAATTCTAAATATCCACACGCGTTATGAAATTAATTAATTATAACCCAATTTTTATGTACTGTTTATAATTGCGTTTTACTTCAATAAAACAAAGAACTACAATCTTCGACCATCTGTTCCGTTAAAAAATCTACAATAATTACATCATGATATTTCTTACTTTATAAACAAATAACGTACGATGTGATTTAATTTGAGACAGAGTATTTCGTGCATGAACATGAATGGAAAGAAACGTTTTGCTTTATTTATTTATTTAACGTAACAATGACATTATATAAGAACGGTCTCCTATAAGAGACACACACAGAAAAACCACACAATGAATTATGACAATAAAAGTGAAAACAAGTAAAGGCAAAACACTTTTGCCTTGTGCACGTTAAAAACCCAAATAGAAAGGTTCTCGCCAATGGACAACATACCTGTTCGCAATACGAAACAATGAACGGCCGGTATCACTCCCGCAATCGCCACACTTTAATTAAATCATTTTTAAAAGCAACAATTACGCTTGATTGATCCGTGATTCGCGCTGGGGCAAAAATCAGCTGGCCATAAAGAAAATTAAAGCAGGTTGATTTATTTAAGTATTCGTGCAATATTGTTGTGCATGCACGGGGATGTTGCGAAACGCGCTCGCATTATTTTACAAGATATTGTTAAATTGAAGCAATTAAAACGTAATTTATATTCGTAACGTACTGTTGTACGTGTATCTGTTACAAATGGATAGCTTGAGCCAGCAACAATCTTTACACCTTGAAGTGTGCACAAAGCTATTCGGTTTTATAAGTATTTATTATCCGAGCTGCACACAAATGTACGTGTATACTGTATGTATGTGTAGTCGATCGCACCCGTAATTAATTTTCAAAGTTAACACTAATTAAGCGATAAAATATTTACTAGAACGAATAGTTTCACATAAATATAGGTGTGTAGATCGTAGCCGTAGGGTGTTACGAAAAAAAAATCTAATCTATCAGAAGCAATAGAAAATAACTATTACATAAGTAAATGAAATTAATTGTTACGTTAATAAAATTAGATTTATAGTAAAATATTTCGTGCGTGTTTAATTAAAACAAAAACAAAAAGTGAGCGAGAGGGAAACGAGGAGAAATAAACCAGAAACAACAGTCTTTAATTAAGGCGGTTTGTAAATGTTTTGTTTGTAAAGCACAGGCACTTTGGTATCATGTAAAATCAAAACATCTTTACTGATTTACGAAAAAATGACAATGGACAATTTTAATTAAGAATTTTATTCTCTATCGATAAGAAAGGGTCTTTTTGACTTTACTCATAAACGCGGCGTTCAACTGCTTTCTTTTGACTGTATCATTGCAATCAGCGTGAAAAGTACTACTAGTATGCTAATTTAACCTAATTTGTAGCTTTATAATAACAAAGTTATCAATAAGTTTGAACAGACGGTATAATACACTTCTGAATAAAATTAAGGGACCACGAGTAAAATTCAAAATAAATTTAAAACAAGATAACAAAATTTAATGAAACGAGTAAATATATAAATCTAAGTGTTTCCTTACGGTTTAATTGATTTAAGGGCTATTAATTTAACAAACTTTAAAATACTTTAAATCTTTAAAATACCATTGGTCTTCTCATGAACTTATATCCTAATTTGTAACAAGTTAACAAAACCAAAATTATTAATAACGTGTATGCCCTCCTCTTGTAGCAATACACGCTGCTGATCTTCTTGGCATGCTTGAAATTAAATTTCGTATACTTTCTTGAGGTATCTGTTCCCATTTTGAAACAAGCTTGTTAGAGAGCTCATCAAGTGTTACTGGTTGTCTCGATGCGTTTTTAATTTTGTTGCCCAATTGATCCCAGAGTTGCTCAATAGGATTGAGATCAGGACTTTTGGCAGACCACTCCAAACTTTGGATATTTGCATCTCTCAACGTAGCTGCGACAATGTTAGCTGCATGAGGTTTGGTACTGTCTTGCATAAAAATGAATCCATTGCCGAAATTTTCGGCAAATGGTTGAACATGGGGTACAACAATCTCGTCCCGTCTAACCACCATGACGATTGCTATTTTTGTATTACGAATATTAGTAGTATTAATTGGAAAAATCGTTCACAATGGATCTATCCTAACGTACCATCAGTGTCAAGACCAGTCTAAATATAAATAAAGATTCCGTACCTCTACCATCAACTCTCAAGAGACTGGCAGGCGAATATTGCAGTCCGGACATAGGGTCACTTGAAAATGAAGACAGTGACTTCGATCCGGAAGATTACCTAAAATTTACCAATACCATTGAACCAAAACGAGCTTACCTACTGACTTAGTAAGAGACCTTAATCTGACAAAAAGTCCGTCTGAATTACTAGTTTCACGATTGAAACAGAGAAATCTGCTGACAAGTGACACAAAAGTTTCATATTATCCCACTAGAGAAAAAGATTTACTTCCTTTTTTTCTGAAGGGGGTAATTTCGTATTTTGCAGTAAGATTCAAGGTCTGATGACTGCATTGGGTTTAAAAGAGTACGATCCTAAGATCTATTGCCTTTTTATAGTTCTTCCAAGTGCAGTTTTAAATGTGTTCTTCTAAATAAGGGTAATAAGCTTGGTTCTTTGTCCATTGCACATTCCATCAAAGTGAAGGATCCTAAGATCTGTCGCCTTTTTATAGTTCTTCCAAGTGCAGTTTTAAATGTGTTCTTCTAAATAAGGGTAATAAGCTTGGTTCTTTGTCCATTGCGCATTCCACCAAAGTGAAGGAACAATATCCTACTATTTCCTTGGTCCTGAACAAAATTAAGTACGAAGAGCATAAATGGTTGATATGTATTGACTTAAAAATGGTCCACTTACTTTTGGGTCGACAAAGTGGATACACAAAATATCCCTGTTTTATCGACTTATGGGATAATAGGGCTAGGAATAAACATTGGACTAGGAAAGAGTGGCCTGTAAGAGAAGCTTTGATTCCTATTAAGCATAATGTTGTTAACGTTCCGTTCCTAGCAAGAGATCGCATTATATTACCTCCCTTCTTTATCAAGCTCGGATTAATGAAACAATATGTCAAGGTTTTGAGTAAAAATGGGGAATGTTTCAAATATATTTCAAGGAAATTTCCAAGTTTAAGTTTTGAGAAGCTGAATCTTTGATGGTCCACAGATCAGGAAGTTTTTAAAAGATTCGAATTTTACCATTTCTATGAACAATGTTGAGAAAAACGCTTGGAATTCCTTTGCTTCAGTGATCAATAACTTTCTCGGAAAACTATACCCAGCTGGTTGAAGACATGTTAACTAACTACCAACAGCTTCGTTGCAATACGAGCATCAAGGTCACTTCTTCCATAGTCATCTAGGCTGTTTTCCTGAAAATTTAGGTGATTTAAGCAAGAAACAGGGAGAAAGGTTCCATCAGGACATTCGGATGGCATACTATTGTTGGAATCTTCAAAGGAGTTTTCAAAACACTGTTTATGCTGGCCTATCTTATAAAAGAAAGCTTTTATCTCTTTAAATTTACTTAGTAAAACGTTAAATTTCAAAATCTTTCATTTTTTGATAAAACTATCTTTACTCGATATTTCTAAAGCTAGAGTTGTTGCAATAAAACTGATTATAGTTCTTCAATTAGAGCCAATACTGTATGAATAATGTTGAATGCAACAGAAATGCTGTTGTACGGTGTAGTAGATAATTAATAGTTGCTGTAAATTACGTCAGTATGTCGCGAAAAACCAAATACAAATATGCTACAAACTGCGACATCATAGTGGAAGACTTTAATTTTTTTTTTTCTGAAGGTGGCTAATGATGTTTCCAGCACAATACCATCGTCTAAAATTCGACCTTCAGACCTCATACTTACGGATTTCATTGTCGAGCACTCCCAACAATATGAAGTATCGGAAATATCGGGAAAAAAACGCTATAAATAATCTACAAATCTGTAAATGTAGTGACTGTGGAACTTATAAAATGTGTGAAAAACTTGTATTTAACAAAACTCGTCAAACCGTGTGTTCGCCCATCAGTATTTCCGGACGTGCTTAAAGCTGCTGCCGTGGTCCCAATTCATAAAAACGGTAACGAAGCAGACATAAACAACTATAGACCGGATTCACTATTACCAATCTTTCCAAAGTCACTGCTCTCCACACGTTTCTGGAAAACAATAAGATACCCAGCGAGGAACAATATGAATTTCGACGTGGCAAATCGACAAAACAGGCGGTTCTACAATTTGGGGAAACATACTTACAAAGTTTTGAATCTTATTTAAGACATTCGACTGCATATTATTTGAGGTTCTACTCAAAAAATTATACATGTATGATCTACATCCAGATCCTTGTAGGCTGTTGGTATCCTTCCTCTCCAATAGATTTCAAGCAGTAAACCTCAACAAACACATTTCAGATTAAACAACTTATTACCTGCGGAGTACCGCAAGGGTCAATACCATTACTCTTCCTGATCTATACCAATGGTCTCCCTAACTTTTTAAAACATGATGCCCAAGCAATTTTGTATGCCGAGGATACGACCATCTACCAATCAGCTTCAAATCTTACGGAACCGCCTAGCTTGCCATAAATAGGTTTAACATCAACAAATTGAAAATAAACGAGGGGAAAACTAAAAAGATGATATCAACCACCAGGACTAAACTACTGCGATAATCGAGAAACCAAATTCCTAGAAATTCACTTTAACCAACAGTTGTTCTGAAATTAACATGGCTATGAACTAGGAAAGAAATTAAGTTAAAGTATCTTCGCCCTACGAAACCTTCAAAAGCTTATTTCTGTCGCTTCTTGCGTTAATTCAAACACATCTAGTGTACGGCATATTAGTGTGGTGGTCACACAACCTGTAGACACAAAATATTTCTTCTCCAGAGAAACGCCGTTCGCATCCTGGCTGGAGCAGGTTTTAGGGACGACTGTCGTTCATATTACACTGCAATAAAGATACTAACTCTACCATATTTATTTACTTTTGTTTAAAGTGTGTCAGGAATAATATTTTCAACTTTACCATGAATGGTGACGTACGCTCAATAAACACTAGAGGCATCCCAATTCAGAACTCACCAATTGAGACTATCTAAATAGCAAAATGCGTGTGTATTAAATTTTATAATGTACTACCACGAGATATCATTGATTTAGACACAAAAACGTTCATGGCAACAATAAAACAAACTCTAATCAATGAATCTTGCTATTGATGGGATGAGTATATGCTTAAAATTGCTGTTGATGTAAGTAAAGTAAACAGAAGCCCTGTGCATGGGTAGTTATAAGTATGTACTGTTGAAGTGCTTATTTTTTATGACGAGAACCTGTATTGTACACATATGTTTATATTTAGTTTTCTGAAGCGAATAGAAAGAGATAATGAAGTTAAAATTGTAAAATGGATCGATTCCTTTGGGCGTAAGTGTAAATCAAAACGAAAAAAAAATGTAATTACAAAAGAGAGTCTAAAAAAAAATACATCATCATGATCAGATGTCATTATCAAAGGCAGACCGTTGTTTGAGAAAGAAAGAGGAGACTGAGACCGAAAACAGTTTTTACAATGTTTAGTCAATAATAATTAAACCCAGAATATACGAGGTGTGATCAAAAACTACGGTGAATAATTTTATTATAAGTAAAATAATAGGTTTACATGAAAACGGAATTAATCTCCTTCAAAGCACTCTCCTTAGCGAAAAATGCATTTGTCCCAACGTTGAATCCATGACTGGAAACATTTCTGGAACGCTTCTTTCGAAAGGGCTTTCAGCTGCTCTTTCGTGGCTATCTGAATGTCGGGAATGGTATCGAAACGTTTTCCTTTTAGTAGAGTTTTAATTTTTGGGAAGAGCCAGAAATCGCATGGTGCCAAATCTGATGAGTAAGGCGGATGTGGACACACAGGAAGATTTTTCTTGGCCAAAAACTCGCGAACCAGAAGCGACGTGTGACACGGCGCATTATCGTAGTGCAGAAGGAAGCCATTGGCCCATTTTCTGGTCTCTTTCTTCGAATATCTTTTCTCAAACGTTGCAGTAGGCCTTTGTAAAATTCAGAGTTTACGGTTGTTCCCCTTGGAACGAACTCTGACCGCACTATGCCCTCACTATCGAAAAAAACAATGAGCATTGTCTTGATTTGCGATTTTGATTGACATGCCTTTTCAGGACGAGGGGAGTCAGGGGTTTTTCATTGGGAGCTCGGTATTTTTGTCTCAGGGTCATAGCCATAGACCCAAGTTTCATCCCCAGTTACAATTTTGGCTATAAAGTCCGGATCTGCTTGAAGACGATCCTTCAATTCCGTGCAAACTGAAACACGATTTGCCTTCTGTTCGTCAGTCAAAAGTCGGGGAACAAATTTGGCACTCACTCGTCTCATTTGCAAATTATCAGTTAAAATACTTTGCACAGACCCGTAAGAGATGTTAAGTTCTTCAGCAAGCTCTCGAATAGTGATTCTTCTGTTTGCACGAACAATTTGTGCCACATTTTACACATTTTCGTGTGTTTTTAAGGTCGATGGACGTCCCGATCGTTGCTCGTCTTCAACCGACTCATGTCCGTTTTTAAATCGCTCATACCATTTGTAAACAGTCTTCAGAGTCACCACTTTATCTCCATACACCGACTTTAACATTTCATGAGCCTCTTTGGCAGGTTTTTTCAACTTAAAACAAAATTTAATGTTAACGCGTTGTTCGAAATCCATGATAAGCGACATGACGATAAACACGGTCTCACTCTATCGACTCTGGATACTGACTGACAAGTTAGATCGAGTTCAAACTCAACACGGTCTGTCACAACGGATCAGGCTATCGCACATTTGACATGAAATGGATATAACATCAGCAGTTTCGGCTCTAAAAATTCATTCACCGTAGTTTTTGATCATACCTCGTATCTAAAGTATAAACTGGAAATTGAATTTCGAAAATAATTCAAATCAAAATGGAGAAAGAAAGAGTGAACGAGGAAACAAGCAATTTATGTCACCATCAGATATCATCTTAATAGGCAGGTAGTCGTTTTAAGAAAAAAAAAACAATAGGAAAGAGAGACATTTTCTACGATGGGTAATCAATAATTATGGACAGTATATTTCAAAAATTTAATACACATGACCACTCTTTTTTCTTGAATCATTTCCTTCCCTCAGTTTCTCTTGTTTTCTTTTACACCCTCCCTGTGTTGCGCCTTTTTTTTAATTTAGGGGAATATATGTATGGGTACTTCTATCCATCAACGAAATGACCTGACGCCGACGAAGTATGTGTAGTTGGTGTAACGTATATGCCGGATTTAACAGCACCAACGGGTAAAAGATATACTTTGCCGGACTATAACAGCATCAACGGGTGAGTATTGCCAAACTTTACAGTACTAGCGAGTGAGTATTGCCAGACTATCCAGGGAATATTGCCAGAATATCTTGCATTGTATTTTTTATAGGTAACTCTGCATCATTGGTCTGTTTGCTTACTCAAATCAGTGATCACCAAACTTGCATCCTATTTGTCAAAGGGCACTCAATGAGGTTTGCAATTCTATGTGTTAGCCAATCAGAAACGAATGCGGTTGTGCTTTAATTCGTCTTAATTTTGTAAATTTTGATTGACATTGTAACCCTGTTATCCAGAAGTCAACGTGACGTTTCGCACGTGTCTGTCATCGTGACATTGCTGTGACGTTTCTTATCGTCTGCCATCGTAACATATTTTCGCTGATCGCTAAGCCAACGTGTGAGGCCCCACGTTATGTATAGGTAATTTCATTCCAAGTACTAATTAAAATTTCACCTAAATACGAGGGTGAATCAGTAAATATCATTAATATATTTCTTATAAAAACACCTCTAGACCCCTCTATATCTATCATACATGTCTATATACTATGAATTGCAAAACTTGGAGGGACTTTCGCAGTATCTCCCCCGCTTGCTTGCGAGACCCGAATCGAAGAAACGGACAACAATGACCGTGTGCACGCGCGGAGATGATTAATATTTATGCCCCGAAAGCATTAAGCAATTTACATTCGTTATAAAAGTAGCGCATGTGCTCCTAATGAATTTCGTAACGAGACGACGGAGCTATATGAATAAATTTGTGCGGCTATTTACACTGAGCGTGCTCGCTCATGCAACACCGTAAGCGCCATCATTTATCAGCGCATTTTAATTTTCGCGCGGTAATTTATTGACCGCCAATAACGCACGGAAAGAATAGGTTTTCTGTCTATTATAGAAATATCTACTTCTCTCACTTATAAAAGTTCACGTGCGGCTTTCTTATGTGACACTTACTAATGCTGGTACTGTTAATCAATTGCGCATAGAACAGTACCTAATGTACGTATATTGTAATGTTTTTGATTGCGAAATTACAGGGGTTATGATTTACGAATCAAAGATTTATGTAAAAAAAGGGTTTAACTTTTCCTTAAGTTGTCAATATTTCATGTCACCCTCGTAGCTATAAGACCTGTATAATTAAATCACGAACATTATACTCGGTAATTGTTGTTCCGCCAACTATTTATTAATTGAATCAGTCTGTCATAACTGTACTCGTTCGCGGACATCTCATACATATTTAACGCAAGGTTAATGCATGCAGATTTAACCGTCACGCCCCGTATATGAGTGCGTGTATCTGCTGCGAATACATACATGTACACGTACAGGCGAGTACGTATGTACGTACACACAACGACAGAGAGCTCTGGGTGTGGGCCGGGTATCGTTTTTTGATGATTTATTTATTTATGCATGCGATGTGTTGTAATAATACACATTGTACTCGGTCTTCATTGTATGAGAAATTAACGCGTAAAAACTTTCCAAAATGGCTTTATTTGTGTGACAAGTTGAGACGTACAAAAAAAATAATAATAGTAAACGCAGTTTCACCGTGACGTAAGAATAACATGCACCTCTCAAGTTAATTATTACATACCACCTGGAATGAAGAGATTGCATGATATAAAAAAAATATTTTAAAAATTAGAAACATGCAAAATGACAACAGCGCCACTAAAGCAGCGGCAAATTCCTAAACTAAGTTTTGAAATGAGGCGCCATTATAGTGAGTCTTTTGTTATTTTGAAAATCTAATATTTGAGTTGTGAGCTGCGATATAATTACTTATTTGTTTATTTATTATTTGTGATATGTATATCGGGCTGGCGCCGAATTAAAAGTTCGGGAAACAAGTGAATAAAGAGCAACCACGCCTGTGGCGCCGCCAAACCCAACAGGTGGGAACTAAAGCGTCTAGCCGACTTCTTACTAACTGCTGGGTACCACTTGTATGTATATTGGTGCTCAGCGCACATATATCTTTATTTTATCGTTTCGCTCTGAATATGTATGATGCTTACTTGCGAGCGATCGTTTTGTACACTTCGGATTTGTTGTTGTTATTGTTGTTTGACAGAGGGCGGCACATCCACGTGCTATTACTTATGGAGACGTAGAGCTATACATGAAAGCTCACTCAGAAGAATCAATATAAAAAACCTATTTTGAAATGAACTGCTTTCTACCACTAAAGTTCGTTTGTAGTTGAATAACTGTCAACTATTCCTAAATCACCCGGTATTATTACCGAGGTGACTAGATCGTAAGGTATATTTTTGAAAACGACTAAATGGGATTCTGAAACTGCAACAAAAACGAAAGTGTAGATGGATCGGTGTTTTCACCCTGTGGGGAATTCCCCTTTTCACGGGGAAAATTAAAAAGAAGTTTAATCAACGTGGAAAAGGGGTAATTTCAAAATTAGGGTCGTTTTATGGGGAAAGTAAACTGAATGGTAATGAGCACGAGAAATCGACTAGTTTCTTTAGAATCCATTGCTATTATTAATTTAAAAGATTACTATTTGTTCGTATGTAGTACGAAGTATCTACAGCGTGATGTTAATGATTACGAATACTTAGAATTTGGCGCCATTTTAAAGGTGTCTGCAATAAACGAATTTTTTCTAATAAAATCAAAAGCTTGGTCACTTAAGGAGATAATAAAGGAGAAAATTTAATCTATTTATAGTCTATTTTTAAACTAGGAGGAGTAACAGTTGTCGGCCTGTCGTAGGTAGATTCACACTGTAATACTACATCAGAAATTAATTTGGCTTGGTTAGGAGGTTTACAAATTCTTCAAATAACCAATTTTATCAATAGATTTGTTGACAAGTTTAAAACTAACTGAAATTGTCACAAGAATTATGAAAAATGTTAATTTTTTCGTTTAAATTGAAGGCTTGTGTAAAACCGGCTGTCAAACACCCAATAACTTTGTCAGTTTTTGGCGGGCAAAATTCAAATTACTCCTCCTAGTTTAAAAACAGACTATAGTGAGAATATTGAATTTAGCGTTGCAATACTGAAACATTAGTTTTCTTGTTGTTTTAAGGTTAGAAATTTTTGGTTTTTTTATTGAAAATATATTTAGTAATTTTAATGAAGATTAACTTTTTATTTACAGTTTTATTTCCTCTATTAAAATGAAATGCCATGTCATGAAAGAGAATTTTGTTAATAAAAAGGGAACTCAGGAATCGTCGGATTGGCAACACTGCTTGTGACGTCACGCAATAAATGAAAAACTTGGGCCAGCACGTCTTAATATTTTCCGAAATTGATCTCAAAACATAATTAAAACAGAAAGAAGCGAAAATATACTGATATTGTAATTTGCAATGTACTCACCTGACAGCGGTAGCCCAAATTCCGACATCGACATGTTCTGGAAAAAGCACTTGAACTTTAACCCTGAAGACCGAAGCCCGTCACACTTTCGTTTGAAATTCTTCACGCACATCTCAACTTTGCCGTGTTAATTGTGTGAAAAATGGATTCACAAGTAACAAATCGAGTTATGTACTATGTACCACAAGTTTCAAGTATTGGAAAATATTTTTAAAACACAATGGACGCGCGGCGAACTGAGAATCAAAAGGATGACACGTGACTTGTGACGTCACAACAAGAAATGAAGCGCAGCGCCTCTTTTAAAATTTGCCGGAATTAATTGATAAAGTTGAATGTAAAAAATAAGAATTTACTAAAATTAAGATTTGTTTAAGAGTCCCAAATTTCAATAACACACGAATAAGAAATACCGTAAATTTACGCAATGGCACCTAGTTAGTGTGTTTTTTTACAAAAGACTTAAATTTTAAGTAGAACAAAATTTCGATATAAAGACTTATTAATTAATAACGCTCAGCTACTTTTCCCATCTAAGTTGAAAAAAAACTAGATTAGCAAGTTATTTTATTTGCTCCAAGAAATAAAAACTAATTTTAGAACGCACCCCAAACTATAACACAAAACATTGTGTACGCAGTGTTGCAAACTTAAGGGCCGGTTTATTCACTTTCAATTAACTTTATCTTCCGATTTATTACCATAGTAACAATTGTACAAATAATTGTTACTATGGGAATAAACTGAAGGTTAAAATTACTTGGAAGTGAATAAACAAAGCCTAAGAGGCAAATTCCTAATTTTAGGGGGTTTTCTCCAATCATTATGGATTTTTCTTTTTCTAAGAAATGAATTTTCAAATTCCGTAAAGGAATCTGGAAGCTGACAACCCCGGGAGAGCTCAAAGTTGTTTTTATATTAGACTGCAACACGACAACTTCAAAAAAACTTCTGTCATTATGACTTTGTCACTTTCTAATTTCAAATCAAAATGCTAGAGCTGAACGATACTCAAAAAAGTATTATTTAAACGAGACTGCACGATATGGTTAGCATAATTCTTCGTAAAAAAAATTATTGTTTCAATTTTCATTGTATCAGCACGCTCTACTAACATTACAGTTAAGACGCAAACCTACTACTTTCAACAAAAAATTTTCAAAAATTTGGGTACCTGTGTCTTAGTTTTCTATGCAGCCGATGGTACTTTGAAAAATCACCTTCTATTGAGCGAAGAAAGCTTCAAATGACAGTCATTTCTGGATGAGAACAAAAAATGACTTGCGTTTTCAATAGAGACGACCATGTACATTTTTGCGTTCAGCGCCGCCTGGTGGGGTGATTTGCGAATTAGTGATATGAAACCATTTCCTGAGACTCATTACATGGAAATAATATGATTCTTATGACAATCTACGATTGTACTACATAATGACAATTTACGTTTGTCGTACATAATATTTGACCTTCCTGGTATTGAAATTAATTACAATATTCAAGTTGATATGTAAACATTTGAAACAACTCATATCTTCATAACACTAATGCACAAACTGTCCATTGGTGGCGCTGTGCTCGCATGTGCGTAGTTCCCATAAGAAAGTGTCACTTGTCGTCAGTAAAGGTATGGTACTTGTGTGAGATATTGAACAGCGCCATCTATTGCAGTATTTTTTAATCATCTGTTAACCATGTGAAAGGCAAATTGTTTCTTTTTTGATCTAAAATCCATTGTCTTCTGTTTTAATTTTTTTAAATGTTTTTAGGAATATCCATCGTTCTTATTTTTTTTTGTATTTCTCCCCAAACAATTTCTTTTTATTTAATAATCTACTGAATTGTGCTGCAAAATCGATTGCCATTTGTTTTCATTATTAATTAAATTTTATTATTTCGTATTTTTTAAAAATTCTTTTGCTCTAACAATAATTGAAGAAAAATGAATTGATTGAATCAATTGAAGAGAGTACGGTTTTTAGGAAACCAATTCTGGTGCTTGTTCTAATCGTAACAAGCATAATTGATATGAAATGCTTATAGAATAGACCTAAACGTTTAAAGCAACAGAAAGAGAAGAAAGAATACTTCCTCGTGGACCTAATAGGGCCTTGTTGAATTCCATTATTATTTTTATCTGATGATGCAAGGCCAATGAAAATGCAAAAGAAAAAACAATGAAGATCAGTGAAATACAAAAAAGAAATATTCAACAAAAAGAAACAAAGTACATAGAAATATGAAGAAAATGGTGATCCAGAAACAAAAAACGGACGGCTATTCACCAACGGAGCGTGAGAGAATTTAAAAACCAACATAAAGTAAAAGTACAAACTGCACGAAGCGCCTATGTTATTCCAAAAAGTAATTCAACAAACTAAAAGCAAAAAAACGACTCCATTTTGATTGGACAACGCTTTTGTCGCTTATTTTTGAAGCAGTTTTGTCTTTTTGATCTCCCACAAAAGCCACGCTTTCTTTAAAATCATTTTTCTGAAAATACTAAATTTTTTTACAAGAATCTTCAGTTCTCCTATGACTTTTAAATGACTTCAAAGTCAATGATTTTATCATTTAAAAAAATCTTAAATTTGTAATTTTCGAATCGGCTAGATTGGCAAAATCAATCCAAAGATTTTGAAAAAATCTGTTGCTCAGGTGGTTTGTGGATTTTTAAAGATTTTTAAACGACTCTGGTTCAAAAGTATCATTGTATAGTGGCAGAAAAAAGAAACAAATGAAACAAGCTATTAGACTAAAGTCATCCAACAGAATTAATGATAAGACCAATCGTGAAGTGAATCAGAGAAAGGGATAATCCACACTGAACAAATCGAGGAGATAAACAGAAGAGAAGGTAAAACTAAGAAACCAATGAAGAAGTTGTTAAACTTTAGAAAGAATAGAGGAAAGTCATTCAAGAAGACCGTGGAGACTATTAGAAACAAAAAAATGAAGTGATTCAGAAAAAGGAATGGCCTGGAGATATCTGAGCTGGGGAAATCTAGGAGATAGGTGGAAGGAAAGACAAAACAAAGAAATAAATGAAAGAAGTCGTTGTGCTTTGTACCCATAAAATAGTGAGAAGAAGGTAATTTGAAGTGAAGGAAAAGTGAATCAATTGAAACAAATAATGAAGCTATTAGACTTTGGAAAACATAGAAGAAAGCCATCTTTGGCATAAGAAAGTAAGGAACGAGGAGGAAGAAGATGAAATAGTAGATTTGTCACATCGGCACGTTTGATACTGTAGGCTATTTTGTAAGAGGATAGTAGAACAACTATGGAAATTTCAGAATTTAGGAACGTCATGGGGAGGCAAAGGTGTTGGGCGTAAGGCGCGCCCCTCTTCCCAGCAAAATCCGCACGTGCCACACCCGACACCATGTCAGTAGAGTAGCTACGCAGGTACGGGCTCAACTTCTCAAGGTAATAACTGGGGATCTCAGTATTCAAGAAGTCAGTTTGAGATAATCTAATAAGGGGAAGGTATTGCGAGGGGAGCGCTACCTTGAAGATTATTGCTTAAAAGGAATCTTGTCTCCCTTATATAAGCCCCTCGCTGTTGATATTCTTTTAGGTTACCTAGGTGCCCTTTTGAAGACCCCCACCGACCTTTGAACTCTTGATAACATTTTGACCTCAATTTTTTTGGCCTTCTTCATCTTTCTGAAGAAATTTGTCACCCCAATCGCCTAGGTCTAGTGATCTAGATGCATTTTTGAAGACCTTTGCACTTTTCACAATATTTTGACCTCAAGTATTCAAGTTTTTTTGACCTTCTTCTTCTCTTCGTCTTTGGAAAGGATTTACAACTCCATTCGGCTCAATCTAGCCACCTTGATGCATTTTTTAAGACCTTTACCCTTCTCACAACATTTGACGTCAATTCTCACAGTTTTCCTTGACCTTCTTCTTCTTTTCTTCGTCTTTTTGGAAGGTTTTACAACCCCATCCGCCTCTATCTAGCCACATTTTTGAAGACCTTTACCTTTCCAGCAACATCAGACGCGAATTCGCCAAGTATTACTTGACCTTTTTCTTCTCTTTGTCTTTTTGGAAGGGATTTACATCCCCATTTACCTCGATCTACCCTGCATTTTGTTGGATTTTTTTAAGACGTTTGTTATTCTGATGATATTTTGACGTCAATTCTCCAAGTCTTTCTTGAACTTCCACTTCTTCCTCGTCTTTCTGGAGTGATTTACAGTCCCACTCGCTAGGGGTGTCTTTATAAAAACTACCTAACGACCTTTGCACTTCTGACAACATTTTGACATCATTACTACAAATTCGTCTTCAAAGTGAGAAAGCAGTTCGATACTAGAATTTATTGCATGGTGTATGATTTCAAAAATTTCAATGATCTAAATCTGTTTTATGACCATCTATTATTCATGCCTTACATGAAAAGAAGAAGAAGAAAAAACGTGTTTATTTAAAAAGTTTACATAAGGTAGGTGGTCAAATTTCATGGAATTCCACGGATGTGGGTGCATTTTTAGGTCACGAACCATCTTTTCAATCGGGCGTACTCGTTGTTGTAGGACCTAAAAATGCACCTAAATCCGTGCTTTAGTTATTAATTAATAGAGTATTTGCATACAAGTGTCAAACATAAAATTTAGGTGGAAGTTATCCTTGTTAATGAAGAAATATTTCTTAATTGGAAGTCTATAAATTAGCGCGGGATAATTCTCGGTATACCCGAGGATATGGTTGTAAAACTCCCATATCGGAGGCAACAATGCGTAATGAATCATTCCGTGCGCGGAATAAGGTGAAGCACTGCAAGACCGACAGACGTATGTAGGTATGTTCTCTATTATCTCGAGTAGGCGCCGTCGCCAAATTGTGCTACGGTTCATTCATCATTTATACCAATTATAATTCATGTATTCCGCGTTGTGCGCTGTTCCTGGAAGCGTGCGATTTGAATTATGAATGAATTTGTTATTGTGACATTTATGCGTCTCTCTAAATATTATTAGATCTTGCTTATATGGTCGTCGATTAACATGCTTCTTGCCCTTTAATCGAGTCCAAAAAACTCATACATACATTATTTCTTCTTATATGTCTCTAATGGTTATTAAGCTGATGAGAAGTGCTGATAACAGCATTAATTTAACTTTCAAGTCTTTGGTAAACTTTTGTTTTTTAATTTGACTTTTGGCAACGTAGACCAAATTTGGTCCTCCTTTTATAACTAGAAGATATTTCTTCTATTTTGCGTCATTTATACCTATTTTTATTAATTTCAAATAGTTACATGTTTTATCTTTACATAACAATACATAAATCCTAAAAAGCGATGTAAATCACTGTGCGATTGATGATATATAAAGGGAGGTTACAAAATTAATTTTGGGGGTGGCTTAAAATAATTACCAATTTGAGCTCCGGCTTGACCGTTAAACGGCAATCAACAGATTACTGCTAATGGCAGTTTTGGCGTGTTGTGTTAACCACCTAACAACACCCGAACGAACGATTTTCGCCTTATCGCGAAATGCAATCGCGCAGGTAGTGGAATCAATAGCTTGTAATTTTCACCTGTCTGTTAATTCCAGCCAATTTTTATCTGATTTATCATGTAATTAGCAGATATTCAGAGGTTGCCAGTCTCAAATACAATTTAAAATCATCCTCAGAATTAAAAATCGAACCTTTTAGATTAAAACGTAGCCTTCCGAGGATGATTTTAAATTGGATCATTTATTAATAATAATAAAAAGAAAATCAAATGAAGCTATTATATTGTTGACAATCTAAACAAAACTGTAAACGACAAATTGAATTTCAAAATAGAAATCAAATTAGCATTTCAACACGATGCAATTTACAATTACTGTTCATCGCATAATTCAGATCGTATCTACGCCGGAGTGATACACACAATACGGCAAATTAAATTTCAAAGAATGTAATAATCCGAAGAAAAAACGCAGCGTTAATTTATTTTAATGCAATAATGCAATTCTTCTCCGTAGATAAGCGCGCCAACAAAATTCGTTCGTGTAGCCAGTAAATTATTAGATCGTAAACGGAGTTTACGTCGACGTTTATAATGAGCATATCTTAATCTTTGCGGGGTATTACGTAATTATTTAAACAAATATGTGCTAAATCACGATGATTTTTGCAGGCGGTACTGTTACAGTTTCTTTTGTGCGCGATCAAGATAGAGCGCGCGCTTGGAAAATTATTGCGCGTTTTAATGTTAACTATAATTGTTAATGTCTCGGGGTGATTCTCACGGATTTATTTTAATTTCGTAATTGTCGCTGATGTAATACTGCGCGTTCAATTAAAGCGAAAATAAAAAAAAAAGTTACGTTGGTCGAGTGTGTCTCGTGTTACTACAAATAAACAATTCCGTTCGTTTTCAATAATGTAATAGTTTAGGTCGCGACATCGTGCGGTCACTTTTTAACCTAACGCTGTTTGAAGATTGACAAATACCAACCAATTAGCTGCCTAATAAGTCATCCTCACTCTTCCGCTGAAGAGGCCCCAAATAAGGCCGAAACAGAGAAATCCATTGCAATCAAAACCGACTTGCAACAAATTTCTTTAATAATATAAATTGCAACATAATTTTGCCACTAGGTTTTACGATATTGTTTTTATTATTTTTTTTTATTGATTAATTATTTTTATTACGATCGTCTTTTGTTTTCATATTTACGGCTCTTATAATAACGTTCACGGTCAAAGCAGTAGGATAAGTAACGAACGACCTGAAAACGTCAATTTAAACAAAAGACGATCGATAAAAATTGAAAATTCATATCAATTTAATTTCAATATTTGAAAAATTAATCTAAAGATTGACACAATTAAAAAAAATCGAATTTTATTTTCCGCATACGTTTCGATCGTCTTTTGTTTCAAGTTCGATTAGATTTCGATTAATAAACAAAAGACGATAGATAAAAATCGATCGATAAAAATAAAATTAATCTGTATGATTTTTTTCTTAAATTAATTCTCAATTTTCGTTTTCTTTTGTTTTAAATTGTTTCTGAATCTCCTAATGTTTGATTTTCACGAATTTTTACTAATAAATTCGATCGTCTCTTGTTTAATTTTAACGAGTTTTAAGTTAGGCAATGAACGCCTCAAAGTGTCAAAAGTGACGCCTTGTTTAAATAAACAAAAGACGATCGAAAAATATCAGAATTCAGGACAATTTAAGTCAAGATCAGAATCTGTTTGAAAAGCATTAGATTCCGATTCTCTTAAATTTTAAAGGCGATTTTGAGTTTACTACGTGCTGCCATCTGTGGGCGATTTTCTCTAATAATTTATTTACATTTCAAGCTAAATAATTTAATTAATTTTTGCTAAATAATAAATAATATCGTGTCTATTTATTTCGAACTATTAATCCGTTTTTGTTTTGTTTTTTATTTTATTTATTGCTTAATTATTTTTATTGTGATAGTCTTTTGTTTATCTAAAGAATCTAAAGAATTAAAAAAAATTGAATTTTATTTTACGCATTAGTTTCGATCGCCTTTTGTTTCAAGTCCGATTAGATCCGATTCCCTCCTATTTTTCTTAAACGATTCACAATTTCTTTCCACATCGATTTCGATCGTCTTTTAATTTTTCTGATGTTTGTGACTTTTTTCCTAAATTATTCCTTAATTTTCGCCTCGATTTCAATCGTCTTTTGTTTTAAATTAATACAAATTATTAGTGCAATCGTCTTTTATTTACATTTCGAACAAATTTGATTTTTTGATTTTTTCGTTTTACTTTCGATATTCACAAATTATTATTTCTTGTTTAAATTCGTTTGTATTTTATTTAAATTTCGATAGGAATTTCACATTTCTGATAAATATTAAATTGTTCCTCAAATTTTCGCAATTCGATCGTCTTTTGTTTTTAAAGTATGAACAGATTCTAACATTATCTGATTTTTTGCTTCGATAGTCTTTTGTTTAAATTTCAATTTTCTTTTATTCGTTTTTCTTCTCAAATATTCTCAAATTATTATTTTTTGTTTAAATTCGATCGTATCTTGGTTAAATTTCGATCAGATTCTGATATTTCTGATTTCGATCGTCTTTTGTTTTCAATCTTTGATCAGATTCTGACGTTATCTGTTTTTTTTTTGTTCTTCAATTTTCGAATTTTTTGGATAGTCTTTGGATAATCATTTTAAATTTTGAAGGTTTTTTTTTTAGTTTTTCTTTCGATATTAACAAATTATTATCTTTTGTTTAAATTCGTTTGTATTTTGTTTAAATTTCGACAGAATTTTGACATTTCTGAACGTCTTTTGTTTTTAAAGTTTGAACTGATTCTAACGTTATCTGATTTTTTGTTCTTTAAATTCTCGCATTGTTTCAATAGTCTTTTGTTTAAATTTCAATTTTTTTTTCGTTTTTCTTCCAAATATTCTCAAATTACTATTTTTTGTTTAAAATTCGATAGTATCTTAGTTACATTTCGATCAGATTCTGACATCTCTGATTTCGATCGTCTTTTGTTTTCAAACTGATCAGATTCTGATGTTACCTGATTTGTTTTTGTTCCTCAATTTTCGTTTTTTTTATATAGTCTTTTGTTTAAATTTTAGCGAATTTTTTTTTAGTTTTTCTTTCGATATTCACAGATTATTATTTTTTGATTAAATTCGTTTGTATCTCGGTTACACTTCGATCAGATTCTAACATTTCTGATTTCGACCGTCTTTTGTTTTAAAACTGATCAGATTCTTACGTTATCTCATTTTTTAGTTCCTCAATTTTCACATTTTTTTATATAGTCTTTTATATAAATTTCGAGCGAACATTGATTTTTTTTTTTTTGATATTCACAAATTATTATTTTTTGTTTAAATTCGACTGTGTTTTGTTTAAATTTCGATCAGATTCTGAATTTCTGATTTTCTTGAAATTGTTTCTCAAATTTTCGCATTGAGTTCTCTTGCGATCGCCTTTTGTTTCAAACTTGATCAGGTTCTAACGTTATCTGTTCCTCAAGCTTTCACTTTGTTTCGATAGTCTTTTGTTTAAATTTAAAATTTCGAGCAAACTTTTTTTTAGATTTTCTTTCGATATTCACAAATTATTATTTTTTGTTTAAATTAGTTTGTATTTTGCTTAAATTTCGATAGGAATTTGACATTTCTGAAAAATATTAAATTGTTCCTCAAATTTTCGCATTTCGATCGTCTTTTGTTTTTAAAGTTTGAACAGATTCTAACGTTATCTGATTTTTTGTTCTTCGAACTTTCACATCGATAGTCTTTTGTTTAAATTTCAGTTTTGTTCTTCGTTTTTTTTTTTTTCACATATTCTCAAATTATTATTTTTTATTATTTTTTGTTTAAATTCGATCGTACCTTAGTTAAATTTCGATCAGATTTTGACGTTTCTGACTGTGATCGTCTTTTGTTTTCAAACTTTGATCAGATTCTGGTGTTATCTGATTTTTTTTGTTTCGCGTTTCTTGGGATAGTCTTTTGTTTAAATTTTAAATTTCGAGCGAACTTTTTTTTAGTTTTTCTTTCGATATTCAGAAATTATTATTTTTTGTTGAAATTTCGACAGAATTTTGACAATTTTCAATAGTCTTTTGTTTAAATATCGATGAAATTTTAATTATTTTTTTCGTTTTTCTTTCGATTTTCACAATTATTTTTTGTCTAGATTCGATTGTATTTTGTTTACGTTTCTGATTTGTATTAAAAGTGTTCCTCAAATTTTCTTATTGGTTTCGATCGTCTTTTGTTTTTAAAGTTTGATCGAATTCTGGATGTCATCTGATTTCTTTTTGTTCCTCAAATCTTCGCTTTTCTTAAAAATGATTTTTATTTTCGCGTTAAATTCGATAGTCTTTTGTTTAAAGCTCGATCAGATTCTGACGATTCTGATTTTTTATTGTACCTGAATGTTTATAGCGGCCATGGTTTACAGTTACTCTGACTATAGTACACTCTGCACATCCTGTACGTTGTAAATTATGACTTAAAACATTCGGCTGAATTTGCGTCTACTGAAACCAAAGCTGGACTGCGTTTTCTATTTTGATCTAAGTTTCCTTTTTTTGATATAAAGTATGGTTAATTTTTAAACATAAAAATGTCTTTTCTTACATTTATTTTAATTGACTAAGATTGTCTTACAATATGCAGAGGTCATTTATTACGTTACTTTTTCTTGTTCTTTTCGATTATTTTTCAAATACAAAAATGCAGGCATTTGAACATCTACGCCCTCTGTGTCACTTGTATGTAACTACGACAACCATCCTAAGAATAGATCACTAGATCATCCATTTTACAGACACCTTTTCATTTGGTCGTAACAAAAAAACTACCGAAGGAAAAATAGTGCTCTTAATTACCGATTATTCGCAATTAATTTTTTTCACCGACAGAAGACGAAATTTTACTTAATCCTTTCCTGCTTTATTTAACATTTTCATTAATTTAACGTTAATTTCAATTCAATTCATTAATAAAACCTAGAATTTGATTTGTTTTTATTTTCGAAATTTAATAAACCTTTCAAATGCGACGTCTTTGTAGAATTAGAACTATAAAAAAAGAAAAGACATAAAAACATATAATAAATTTTAATCATAAAGAACCTGTGTATATAAAAACATTCTTTACATAAACAATTACCATTAATATTTATTTGAAAAAAAAAACAACCTTGAAAAACACTTATACACACGAAATATAATTTTTGGTATCAAAAAATTTTAAGGCTCTCCTTTAAGTAGCAGAACTTACTTATCTTCAACCACATATAAAAATAGTACTCTTAAATTTAACATTTTCTTCACTGGGTATTTTATTTCGCTACTTTAATAGTTAATAAAGAAATTATTCGGATAATGGAAAATACCAACAGTCTTCTTAAAAGTAAACATGAACACTTTTGCTAAAATTACCTAATGTTACCTAATTTTTTTTTAAAAGGCACTTAGACTGCGACGACGATATGTAAACAAGAAACTATTAAATTAGTAACACCCTGTAATATTGCAAGTGTCTTGATTATGTCCATTATTATTGAGCACGTGATGCTTATTTGCTTATTTGCATGTTTTAGAGCTGACTGTAATCTTCCATTAAAGCTTTACCATAATGAGTTATCACATAATCATGGTAGTATATCATAATGCAGAGGGGTTGGCCCATAATAATGGAAGACCAGACTACTAAGTTCCCCCATCTCGGTCCAACTTTCTCCTCCATGAATTTCGAGATGAACGAGAGTGGGATTTGGGCCATCATGCCCAGAAATGCCCATACTTTAAACGTCTTCAAAGGTACACTCACCTGAAATTATTTAAACATTGCAATTATTGTATTTTTTTAAGCTTGTTTATAACTATTCATCCCAAAGTCAAAGTTGCTGGTCGCGTTCTTGATTTAAATTATTTTCGCAAAAACAAAATTTGAGGAATTATTAGAATTTTTGAAAAAAAAATTGAATTATCTGAAACTTATGACAGGGAATAAACATTCCTAACTTTCAGAGGTGATGGGGGCCATCAAATGAAGCATTTTTTTAATAATTTCCGGAAATTATTTTATTAAAAAAAATGGCCTCTATCATCTCTGAAAGTTAGGAATAGTTACTCTGTATAGCTCCAAAGAAATGAAATATTTCGATAGCCATAGCTTAGAGAAACAAAAGCTATATATCCTGCTTATAAACGAAAAAGGAGTCATCGAAAATTGTTTCTATACAGAACCAAAATTTGAGAAATTTTTTTTTATAACTATAAGTATTGAGACAACTTTTTAAACTTTATCATTTTTTTTCTATTTCTTAATAAGTTAAAATTTCCAAAAAAAAAACTAAAGATCTTGATCGCGATGGTTTCAGCTCGTTTTCGATAAATTATAAACTCACAGAAACAAAAGCTATCGATCCCAATCATATATTGTTTTTTCTTTTTATATCTGTCAGTGTCACAAGTCTAGGGTTTCTGTTGGACACCTGCTTTTATCACTAAATTAAGACAGCAATTTTCCTAAGATTCAGGTAAAGGTACCAACCTCAGAAACATTTGACAAGTATTACAGAAAAAAAAGAAAAAACGAAATATACGAAAAGCGTACTGAATTTTAAGGTTAACGTAAGAACATCAAATAAGAAGAAGAGTAGTTTTATGAATTGAATGCATTACAAACATTTCCAGTTTCGTATTTGCCGATTACAAATCATTACAAAATTATCTGCTTTCATTAAATGAAATAAAGAAATTCTCTAAAAACAAAACTCACTAAAATTTCACCAGAAACAAATGCCAAACCAATCAAACTGTGTTTTCCATTACCGATTATATTTTAAATATTATGCTTAAGCGTATTAGGGTTGGCAACACTGGACTAAAATTGCAAAAAAGAAAACGAGAATTGATGGATATTGTTAAAAACGTAAACAAAAGACGATTGATTGTTTAAACAATTGCAATAAATAAAAAGAAATGGGCGACGATTTTTTATGTGAAATTAAAAGTGATTTCAAAGAGCATCCTTTTTCTTCTTAAAAATACACGACACGGCAGTGTTGCCAACCATTGACACTCGTTTTTACCACAGATTGAGACAAAAATTCCCTTTCATGCTTTTTCTCCCTCAAATTGCAATATTAAGCGATTTTTATTTATTTTTATCAACGTTTATAAACAAGTACCAAACCAATCAAACTGTGTTTTCCTTTATTCATTATATTTTAAATATTAAGCGTATACTGCGATATTGTTAAAAATATAAACAAAAGACGGTCGATTGTTTAAACAAACGCAATAAGCAAAAAGAAATGGGCGACGACTTCTTGTGTGAAAATTACAAGAAAGTCCGCTTTCTTCGTAAAAAATACACGACAAGGCAGGGTTGCCAACTATTGACAGTCACAATGAGACAAAAATTCCCTTTTATGCTTTTTCTCCTTCAAATTGCAATTTTAAGCAATTTTTATTTATTTTTATTAACGTTTATAAACAAATGCCACACGAATGAAATTGTGTTTTCCTTATTCACTATATTTTAAGTATTAGGATTGGCAATACTGGCTTAGATTTACCAAAAAAAAAGAGAATAGATGGATAATGTTAAAAACATAAACAAAAGACGATCGATTGTTTAATAAACAAATGCAATAAGCAAAAAGAAATGGGCCACGATTTTTTTGTGTGAAAATTATCAAAAAGCGTCCGTTTTCTTCGTAAAAAACACACGACACGGCAGTGTTACCAACCATTTTCAGTCGTTCTTTCCACACATGAGACAAAAATTCCCTTCTATGCTTTTTTCCCTCAAACTGCAATTTTAAGCGATTTTTATTTCTTTTTATTAACGTTTATAAACAAATGCTAAACCAATCAAACTGTGTTTATTATGCTCAAGCGTATTAGGGTTGGCAATACTGGCTTAGGATTACAAAAAAAAAAAACGAGAATTGATGGAAAACGTAGACAAAAGACGATTGATTGTTTAAACAAATGCAATAAACAAAAAGAAATGAGCGAGGATCTTTTGTGTGAAAATTATCAAAAAGCGTCATTTTTGTTCGTTAAAAAAAAACACGACACGGCAGTGTTGCCAACCATTGAGACAAAAATTTCTTTTTAGCTTTTTCTCCCTCAAACTGCAATTTTAAGCAATTTTTATTTATTTTTATTAACATTTATAAACAAATGCTAAACCAATCAAACTTTTCCTTTTTTCTTTATTGATTATATTTTAAATATTATGCTTAAGCGTATTAGGATTGGCAATACTGGCCTAGGATTATAAAAAAAAATGAGAATTGATGGATATTGTTAGAAACATAAACAAAAGACGATCGATTGTTTAAACAAATGCAATAAGCAACAAAATTTCTGTGAAAAATACACGTCAAGGCAGTGTTGCCAACCATTGAGTCGTTTTTTGCCACACATTGAGACAAAAATTCCCAATTACGCTTTTTTCCCTCAAATTGCAATTTTGAGCGATTTTTATTTATTTCTATTATTTCGTATTTTTGTCAACATTTGTTTTAAAATTTAAGTACATATTTTGCTTTTAAAAATTTCTTTTTCACAAAAAAAATCCCTTATTGCAATTTTAAGTTGTCAAAATTGCCACGAATTTTGAAAATTCCCATGAATTGGCAACACTGCGACACGGTCAACTGTAAAATAAATTTACAGGCGTGTTTTCTTCCTCGAAAGCCCAAAAATGATAGTAATAATAATAATAATAATAATAATAATAATAATATTTACAAAGTGGTCAATCATTGAGTTGACAGTGTTGAATTTTATTTTTAAATAATACAACTGGAGTAACTTCCGATTGTTGGCAGCTTGACACTGGCAGCCGTCACTTTACAACCGTCAATTGACAATTCAGATTCAAATTAAAACACTAATTTTATTCACATAACCTACAATCTTGTCGCTGTTCAGGTTACGTCAAGTAATCCAAAAACATATCCGGTTACAGTGTTGCAAATAGCCGAATAAAAAAAATACCCTTAATTGTATTGCCAACTCAAACAGTTATTCTTGACCACCTTGTACTAATAAAAAAGAAACAAAGTACGATCGATAGCACAAAACTTTCGAAAAATATTTTTTCTTATTCAAAAAAAAAAAAGATAGAAATCGATCGTTATTCTTTATTTTTCGCTATATTTATTCTTTCTGCATATTTTCAAAGCGTGCAAAAGTGTATAATAAAAGTCGGTAAAGAAGAACTCGATTTTTATGTTTGACGAACACTGGCTAATTATTTTATGACAGATGTCAACACAAAATGACAGAATAACAAAATATACACAAATAATTATGATATCTTTTGTAAGGCTATCAAACCTCGAGTGGCTTGATTAATATTATTTTCAAATGAAATCACTAGATTTGTCACTGAATGAAATCTCTAAATTTTTGACATGTCTAAACTCATATTTTTTCTTATCCAAAAAAAAAGAATACAAATCAACCGTTATTCTTTTTATTTTTCGCTATCTTCTCTCGGCATATTTTCAAAAGCAACGACTTTTGCAAAAATGTACAACAAAAGTTCTTTTAAGTCGGTAAAGAAGAACTCGATTGTTATGCTTGACGAACAGCGCTAATTATTTTATGACAGATGTCAAAACAAAACGACAGAACATCAAAATCTATTCAAATAATTATTATTTCTTTTGTAAGGGTATCAAACCTTGAATGATTATTTTAAAATAAAATCATTAGATTTGTCATTAAGTGAAATCACTAAATTTTTGACATGTCTGAGCTCACTGGATGTTATTTGATATTTCAACAGAAAGTCACCAGGTGACATTGCCAAACACTGCCAACACAATAAGCTAAAAACTACTAACTGAATATTTTCTACATTTTCGTGTTTAAGAAAAACGTTTGAGAACATTAGTACTGAATTAAGGATTAACGTAATCAGTTCAGCAACATTCCTGTTACAACAGTGTAAGTTTTATTCAAAATTGTACAGAGGGAGCCACAGTAACGAGAACTGTCAGATTTTCTTCTAAACCCGACTATAGCGGCAGTGGCCAAAACCATAGATTCATTTTTATATCTATAAATGTCACTTTTAATAAATAATTTTTTTAAAAATCCTCAAGCACGACACAATTTTAGATCAAAAATCGGCCGCGAGATATCGCGACCTAAACCAATATTTTTTTTGACTTTTTTGAATTTTACTAGTGATAACCAGACTTACTAAATATTCGTGGAAGAAAGCACTGACAAAAAAGACGATCGAACTTGCCACCATCCTATTATATCCCATCTCCACCACAGGTATATAGAGATGCCTCACAGCCCACCTGTGCACCGGCATATTCCAAGACCTCCAAAACGTTTCTATATTATTCGAATTCCACCAATCACAGTAGAAATTGCGGTCGGCGAACTGCATCAGCTCACCAATCAAATTCAAGAGCGAGTGGAACATTATGTAAAACATGCACAGCCACAGAAGATGATTCGGTATCTGCAAACGAAAAAAAAAAACAAGAGAGCGACTATGAACAATGTAAATTGAAGGCGGGGAAACCCACAGCTAACTTCAGGAGCCTCTCAGACGCTTTGGTGACGTCCATGTTGCTGAACGGTATGAGCGAGTTCTTCACGGAAGGGATCACGTATTGCTGCATCACAGCCATCATAAGTTGCAGGCCTAAAACGAATTCTAAGATTCTCTTGAACAGGAAGCGCTTTCTGACTCGCTGGGTACGGGGGAAATTCAATTCGTAGCACAGCGTTGGAGCCGCTATGAAGTAGAAGACATCCTTTAAATTTAAATTGTCAGGATAATGGACCAATTGAGGCTCAGAGTGATCCACTTCATCATGCACACTGCCATTTTTTTCTGAAATATATTAATCAGAAAATAATTTTTTTTATCACTCTATAGAATTATGCGTACTTGACAGGTTATTGTATGAAACCGTCTGCCTCCTAAGAGAGTTCTTTGTCTTCAAACTCCGCTGTTTGGTCCGACACCACATGTTAACTTGTATGTAAGACCACATCTTCAAGAAGAGCACCGAGTATATTAAGCTCACGGTCGAAGCCCCAACTACATTTTCCAGTATGAACATCAAATGTATAGAGTGATCAAGAATCTTTCATACTCACTCAAGCTGAATCCATCTCGAACGTGTATGGAAACCATGGGTATCAAAATCAGAACTGCCAAATTGACCACGTGCGCTATCATTCCGAGGCCATTCGGGATTATATCCTGCAAAATAAAAACAAACGTTAGATTAAAAAAAAAAAAAAAACATTGGTTTTCGTATACGTACACTCGCCAGTCCTTTCTCTGTTATTAGGCACAGTATAATTGGCACGAAAGTATCTTAAAGTAAAAAATGAAATTTGCAAAATTCCTTAACGTTTCGCACGTGGAAGTGTAACTCACATAACAACAATATAAGAGAAGGATGGTCGTCTGTGTTTGATCCTTTTCCACTTAACACGTAGAACCACTGAATGGGATCAACTCGAACTCCATATCTGTTACGATAAATTGAAGGTAAGCAACTCTTCTTTTTTTATTTCCGCAAACCTAACTTACTTGATGAAGTTTTCAAGTAGTAACCTCAGTCCACCCATGCACAGAAGTAGGAAGGCCCAGTTTACGAATCCGGTGAAGTTGTCGAAGCCGGAAGTCCAGGAAAAGAGCGAGTCTCTTGGCTTGTGACATCTGTTTGTAGGTGAAATTTTTTGTAAACATCCAAACAAAATTCTTAGGTATAGTTTTTCATTGTTTAATAATTAAAAATAACAGAGATTTATTAGTTTTTGGGTCACCCTGTATAAATGTCTCTTAAGATGTTTGTATCAAGAGATGCAATTTAAAGATATTCTCAGAAAGCCATGGAATTAAACTTAGCCTAGATTCATAATGTCTTACAATAACTTGCTTCTTAGCGATTTAACTGAAAATTAAGGTGGCGCCATCTATATTCTTTTCTACTCTGACTAACAAATTAAAATCATCACGATGTTTATTTATAAGTCTCGATTAGATGCTTCTTCTAAAACCATACAAGGTTTTGAAAGAATTGCCAGCGCCATCTATGTAAATTCAAAAACGAAGTTTCGATACCCATTGTGTTCTTTGGCTTGTATGGAAATTAAAGTGGCGCCATCTACATATACATTTATTCCCCTCTGAATTAATATTATATGAAATGAAAAGTCAAGGTCGTCTAAGGTTCATCGAGATACGCCATCTATGAAAATTGAAACCATAAATGTAATACCCACAATGAGACACTTCTAAAGTATGAAACGATTTGAAACAAACGCCAGCAGCGCCATCTATCTGTAGCATACGGGATGCGCCATCTACGAAATATAAAACAAATTAATGTTTATTTATAAGTTCATAATTAGACGCTTCTGAAACCATATGACGTTTCGAGAGAACTGCCAGCGCCATATGTGTAACTTTAAAAACGAAGATTCAATACCCACTGCGTTCTTCACCTTATATGGAAATTAAAGTGGCGCCATCTACATATACATTTTTCAACTCTGACCGGCAAATTAATAACATAATTGAAAAGTCAAGGTCGCCCCAAAATCATCGAGGTACGCCATCTATGAGAATTGAAATAATCAATGTAATACTAAGTCCGCAATGAAACGCTTCTAAAAGTTTGAAACGTTTTGAAAAAATCTCCAACGCCATCTATGACGTAAACTAATAATAATTATCAATAAATGTTATTGGAATAAAAAACTTTATTATTAAAACTTGTAAATTAAAATTATAATTAAAAAATAAAGATCAACAAATAACATGCCGGGTGCGCCATCTACGAAATATAAAACAAACTAATGTTTACATATAAGTCCACAATTAGACGCTTCTAAAACCATATGAGATTTCGTAAGAACTGCCAGCGCCATCTATGTAAATTTAAAAACGAAGTTTCAATATCCATTGCGTTGTTCGCCTTGTATGGAAATTAAAGTGGCGCCATCTATATATATATTTTTCAACTTTAACCGGGAAATCAATAATATAATTCAAAAGTCAAGGTCGTCCCAAAATCATAGAGGTACGCCATCTATTAAAATTGAAATAATAAATGTAGTACCCACAATGAGGCACTTCCAAAGGATGAAACGATTTGAAACAATTGCCAGCAGTGTCATCTATGATGTAAACTTAAAAATAATTTTCAATAAATGTTATTGAAATAAAGAACATTATTATTATTATGTGCAAATTAAAATTATAGTTAAAAAAATAAAGATTAACAAATAGCATACCGGATGCGCCATCTACGAAATATATAACAAATTAATGCTTATTCATAAGTCTACAACTAGACGCTTCTTAAACCACATGAGGTTTCGAAAGAACTGCCAACGCCATCTATGTAAATTTAAAAACAAAATTTCAATTCTTCACCTCTGACTGGCAAATTATTATTATCATTAAAAAGTCAAGGTCGCCCCAAAATCATCGATGAAAATTGAAATAACCGATGTAATATTAAGTCCTTAGACACTTCTAAAAATATGAAACGTTTTGAAAAAATTGCCAGCGCCATCTATAATGTAAACTTAAAAATAATTTTCAATAAATGTTATTGGAATAAAGAACATTGTTATTATAACTTGCAAATTAAAATTATAATTAAAAAATAAAGATCAACAAATAGCGCCATCTCCAATATATAAAACACATTAATGTTTATTTAAAAGTTTTCAATTAGACGCATAAGGCTTTAAAAGAATTGCCAGCGCCATCTATGTAAATTTAAAATGAAGTTTCAATGCCCATTGCGTTCTTCACCTTGTATGGAAATTAAAGTGGCGCCATCTACATATATATTTTTTAAATTCTGACTGACAAATTAATATTATAATTGAAAAATCAAGATCGCCCCAAAATCATCGAGGTACGCCATCTATAAAAATTAAAATAATCAATCTAATATTAAGTCCACTATGAGACACTTCTAAAAGTACGAAACGTTTTGAAAAAAATGCCAGCGCCATCTATGAAAACTTAAAAATAATGTTTCAATAAATGTCATTGAAATAAATAACTTTATTATTATAACCTGTAAATGAAAATTATAATTAAAAAATAAAGACAAAAAATTGCGCCATCTACGAAATATAAACAAACTAATATTTATTTATAAATCCACAATTAGACGCTTCTAAAACCACACAGGGTTTTGAAAGAATTGCCAGCGCCATCTATATAAATTTAAAAAGTATATTTCAATAATTGTTTTTTGTTTGAAATTATTCTTTTGTTCAATTCTAATTAGAAATTAAAATTATGACGCTGTCTCGTGAAATCCAGTGGGCCGTGAAAATGATGATTAAAAAAATCTAGATCACCAAACAACACAGAAATGCGCCATTTATGAAATTTGAATTAAACTAATGTCTATTAACAAATCCACAATTGGGCAAGAAACGTCTTGGAAAAATTGCCAGCGCCATCTACGTAAATTTAACAATAAAGTTTCAATGTCCATCATAAAATTCACTAGGTTATGATTTTTTAATTAAAACGCGGGAAATTTGCTGGCGCCATCTATGGACGTTATAACAAACAACTCATTTAAACTGCATGAAAACAAAACTGTTCGTTTTTAATGAAACAAACGTTTTGACAAAAAAAAGTGACACATACATAATTGTATTTTGAAAACTCTAATTTATATTCCTTAAAAGCTCTAATTTCAAAATAAATTTGCAAGTTACAATTCCTTAACAAATTTTACAAATAGCGCCATCTCTGTTTGATTTTATTAACGCGTAGGTTATAAAGCGCCAAATTTAATTAAATTAAACACATTATCTATTCTTTCACAATTTGTAACATTTTTGACGTGATTAATCAATAATTCTACATAATCACAAATTTTCACGTACTGTAAGAATTCTGTCGCGATAAATAAACGTTATTTCATGTATTATATTTATTAATTAATGACCATGTTGTGATAAGCAAACTATAAAATTACACTTGACGAGCAAAGGTCAAAAACGAGATGCACCAGGTCAGTCCAAAATACATATTCCATGCATTTATTTTCGTTCATCCTAAATTACTCTCGACAGCACTGAGAGACATATTCAAGGACAGAAAAAAAAAACAAATGAGTTTGTGAAACACCCGCAAATAAAAACAAACAAAACAGCATCGCCCATGACAATTAAAAAAAAAAAAAGAAACACGTTCTAAGCTTACGGTTTATCCGGTTGCTTTTTTCTCACTTTTTCCTCCTCGGCCTGTATTTCTTCGGCTCGTGTAACACTCTGTGCGCGTCTCAGGCGTAAACCATCCGGTTCCAGCGACATTTTATCAAGTTATCCCAAGCAAATACACATGTAGTGGCGACGCACGTGGCCGTCACAGAGCAAACACAAAACACTATTCACTTTTTTAACGAAATATTACAGGTTATAGATGACAGTCATTTCGAGGTTATACTAGAAGGTGATGCACGTATTGCATCCGTCGTGCGTTAGAGAAGGAATGACATCAGGATCAAGGAGCACACGGAAAATAGTTTTGATAAGGCGACAGAGATGCCCTCATTTTAACATTTTAACGCTTTTCGTATTGTTTTATCCGTAAATAAGCACACCTCGAATGATATACTTATTTATTTATTTATTAGTGGACGTATTTTACTAATAAATATTCATGAATTAAAAATACTCTTTGGTTAAGTGCAGTAGAGGTAGGCAACCTACGAAACAAAAATGTAACTTTGGTTGCCTATAGTCGAAATTAAATTTTAAAATGTTATTTGTTTTAGAAATTAATTTTTTAAGAGGTTAATTAATTAGATAAAAAGATTGAACTTCGCACATAAAAGCAAAAGGTTGTTATTGAATAATAAAAATTAATTAGTTTTTAAATATAAAGTGCTGGGGCCAGTGTTGCCAATCCTAGCAAGTCTAAGTATTTCAATACAACTTTGTCAAAAACACAGATAATAGAACTAGACAGATGGCTCTTCAAATGTCTTAAATTTGACGCCCCAATTTGGAGACAAACTCGGTGATAGTTTGAAGACAGCTCACCAAATACATGGCGGCGCTTCTGTTATCACAGCAGAGTGGGAAACCGAAATCTGTAAATTTAAGTAAAATTCTATCACTAAGTGGTGTGATGCAAAGTTTAAAACGAGAATTAACAACATCTTATAACCATACATCACATTATCGTGTCCTGGTCCCACTTTAAACTTATTTCTCTTTTACTTAAAAGAGACATCTGGCGGTAAATGAGCCAATTGAGCTTCGGAATTAGCAAGCGGTTTGTGACAAATGTTCAATTTTCGATTTTGTGAAGGCAAATGACATCTATTGAGGATTCAACAAACTATTTTTAGAGCGTTGAAGTGTTCGGTGGTCCAGTCATTCCTATCTCGTTGGCTACCTGGAGAGATTTATTATTTGTCGTCAAGAATCACTGTTTGAATTTGTAGTGCTGAATTCTATTTTAAAATGGTACACCTGGAGCAACTTCCGGTTGCTGAAGGCTTGACGCTGACAGCCGTCACTTTACAAGCGCTACTTGACATTTCAAATTCTAATTAATATCCATTCACGATCTTTTTGCATTCTAGTAAGCCATGTTTCTTTCCGTCATGTTACGTGCATGTATTTTGAAGGTAATCAAAGTCTGCAGTTAATTTTATTCACAAAACCTACAATCTTGTCGCCGTTCGGGTTACGTCAAGTAAACCAACAAAATACATATCCGGTTGCAGTGTTGCAAATAGACGAATAAGAAAATGCTGTTTAAATGTACTGCCAACTCTTGACCACTTCATAGCTGAAGTATGTGCACAGATTGGTAGCACTGCAAATTTAAATGATCATATAATTAATTTGCAAGTTCGTTTGTTTCAAGTCTTGCCTTTTAGCACCATAAAGTTAACTACAATGGCATTTGTTGATGTCGGTTAATTAATCAGTCAATTAATTTAGTCAAAGATCCGACCGCAAGATGTCGCCACCTAACATAATAATAAAAAATTATAAATACGGCAGTACAGTAATATATAGAATATTCCATAAAAAATGTAACTGTTCGTAACTTGAGCTTAACTGTTCTTGAATGGTCCTTGAGTTGTCAGAAAAATAAATATTTGTCTTCAATTCTAATAATTTTATATAAATTGAGAAGACAGAGAGGAACTTATATGAGAAAGTTTATTTAAAAAATATGATAATATACAGGGTGCTCCAATTAGGAAGCTAAGGTTGTACCGAGTGATTTTTTTAATTTTTTATCAACTCTTGCCATGAAATCTGGACGGCATGTCTTAGCTTAAGTGATAAGTACGTCTTTGCTCTTCTTGATGCTGTTTTGCAGTAAAGCTAGGACATGCCGTACAAATTCCATGGCAAGAGTTGATAAAAAAATTTAAAAAATCACTCGGTTTAAGTACATGTTTAATTTTTTTTTAAATATATTTAATTTTTTGAAAAAATCAAGCCGGCTCTTAAATAGAGTCAAAAATTAAGGAGTAAATGCAACATTTTAGAACCGACTAATTTTTTAAAGTCATATTATACAGGCTGTCCCACAAAAACTGAGCTAGGGTCAACTTTTTTTAATTGTTTTCTTTTCACAATTTCGTATTCCTTGTAACATTCTAAATGTTCATTATATACACACAAAAGTTATTTTCATTGATTAATTAGGAATAAGCAGGAATACGTTCTTTGCATTTATTTTTTTTTTCTGTTCGTTATAACAAATTAAATTTTATTTTCTTTCAAGGTCAACAACATATTGACGTTATACAAACAAAATGCCATCCAGATTTTAAATATCAATAACTCGGAAACAATTGATTTTAGGCACAGGGTACATACATTAAAAAAATTAGATTTTTACAAGGAATTCGAAATTGTGAAAAAACGGGGACTGCCATTAAAAAAAACAAAATTGCTCTCGGCTTTTCTCTTTTGGGACATCCTGTATAATAGAAAACTTTAAAAAAATAATTTTTCATTATCTTACAACGAAAAAAAATTATAAAAACTAAGTAAATATTACTTGTTATTATTACTAATATATTTTTTAGTTACAAAAATTTTATTTTTTATTTTATAACCAAAACACCTCACAGGGTACAGCAAAAATTATAATCAGAGTGCGGATGACCTTAGGTGAAACCTAACCTAACCCTTGATTATTCAAGCCAAACTGCCTACTTCTGATTTCAAAAAACCTAAAACTGGCCGCTCTCTAGTTACAATTTCTTTGATAGTGTACTTGTAATATTTAAACAAAAAAATAATAATTACTGAGAAAATTTTTTAATATTTCATTGCATTACTAAAAGATTTTATCAGGATTAATTGGATTTTCGTCAATTAACAAAAAAACCAAACGACCACTTCTAATACTAACAATTTATTTATAAAATTAACGCTCATGATAAATATATGTACACAATTATTTATTTACAGTCATTCCAGAATGTGAACATCCATCGCCTGGGAATGTTTAAAAATAAATAACAATTATCCTCACCGGGTGCACGCACGTTCCATTTTACATTGTAAATTACACGACGACGATCGTTTACTCTCTAGACAGGCCCAGCCCGTCTTCTAATTAAAATAGCAATAAATAATTTACGAATATTTATTGTACTTTGATTTAAAAAAGAAAAGGCACGAGACGAAACAGAATCAATCGATTACCTTAAATGCTAATACTTGTCAGGGTAACAACAAAAACAATTAACTAGGTGATTTAGTTGTTAAAACTCTTGTTGACACTTTTGGCTGTTCGTCAGATTTGGAATTTCGAAACTTTTCATTGCTTTATGCGAGATGTCATCCATGGATTTCTTGGCGCTGCTCGTAATGTCATCTATTGATCTTCGGGTTTGGTTTAGTAACTCGTCGGTGCTTTTCACAGCTGAAGTGGCAAAGTCTTTTACTTCCGCGTCCAATTTGCTGATGACCCATTCCATCGCCTGCCGGCCCTTACCAGCATTTAGAGAGATCTTATTCGCTAGAATGTCTTCCATGTAATTGTTGAGGGGCACGCCTTTCACCGTGACGACCGCTTCTTGTTTTAGCAAGGTTTTTGTTGAGTCTGAAGGATGGGGCACATACCTCAGCGTTTCATCTACTGCTATGTGTCGGCAAAATGTTAGATTGATGGTTTTCAGGACCATCAGGCGGCCGATGGGGTCAACCTCTGATCGTTCACTGGCGTAACAAATTTTTGCTGAACCAATCAACTAAAACAAAAGAAACAAGAACTGAATCAATTAACAGTTTCTCAAAAAAAAAAATCGAAACGTTATAAAAGTTTAAATCCATTTTTTTTTAATTTAAATGACGCAAGTTAGATTCTCAATATTTCTTCAAATATTCAGCAAATTAAAAAAAGAACTATAAATTAAGAACAATTTTAATTTTGTTCAAAAAAAAACGTCGACAATTACATATTAATAATTAATTGTAATTTAAGAGTTTTGTAAATTTTATCGGAATTAGCGTTCAAAAATAGGGCGACCATTACGTGAACCTCTGAACTTTAATAGTGCTTTTTTTGGCACAAGTTCTTAGGTTATTACCCTAACATACGACGAATGAATGTTAACACGTGGAACGAACTACATCACGACGATTATTATTAGCCTTTAATGAATAAAAAGTCCATGTTCCCTACTGACACGACAGTTTCACGTGCCCCCCGAAAAGAAAGCAGCATTTCAAAATTTGGCTTTCACAAGACGAAACTCTCAGTATATATAACTCGTGATTTGGCACTGCTCCTAGTGTGACATTTTCCCAAAAGAAGCGTTCTGTGCAATTTAGGAAATTGTTTCATCATGCATGCATTCATTAAATAAAAAATAAAACAAAACTAAAAATTGTTTTGGGGTTTTTTGGCCTTACAACATAGAGTGCCCAGTTTTATTATCGATTGAGGTACATATTTAAACAATGCATGGCTTTTTTCAGATAAGATAATATCGAACATTAGTTAGTAGTTTATGTCCTTTGTGTACAATAAAATTAATTTAATTGCATCGCCCAACCCAAAAAAATAATTTCCATTTAATTTTAATTAACTTATAAAGTGAGTTTTTGTTCTATTTTTGTTCTTAATTATTTCAAACCTTTCGCTTGGTTTAATAAACTGCTGTCGTTATCTATACGCTTCGTGAGACGGAGAGCTGCAAATCCAGACTTTTTTGATAAGCAACTTCTGATTAAGATGCCCACACATTAATCTGAGCAAAGGTCACGGTGACTCCAATTAAAAATATTCCTCCTCATGCTCCCCCATCTAGCGGAACAACAAAAAAAAAACAATTACATCAAATAAATCCCTTTTTTTTCCTTAATTCTTTAATTTTGATTTCTATTTTCTGCTTTTGGCAGAAGATTTGCTGTAATCTTCGTGTTGGGTTGGTTACATCTACCACGTGATTAAAAAATTGTAGTACGTGGGCGTGAATATGGTTATGAAACAAATGACAACGCATTAACTATCAAGTTGACAATATATCAATTGAGATTGTATCATCGTAGGACCTTGACATGTAGTTTTAATTACTCATTAACGCACGTAAAAATAAGAACATGTTTACGTTAAGTGGTTCATTGTTTGATTTGTGTTTAAATTAAGGCGACAGATTTCTTTTGTTTAATTTCTATTTTTTTTTTTTAATTTTGCATCCCACTTCGAGGATTTCAAGAATTTTTTTTCATAATTTCTTATTCTGTAAGGTGCCTTTTTTTATTTCTCCTCGTAGTTGGCCGTGAATTGTTGGTTGTGAATCAGCCTCAATCGACCTGACGTATGAAATATGAGTTTTACGCATAATCCAAGCCTGTCTTAATGATAATAGTGGATACTTTGATCGTCTATTATGATTTTACTTTGAATTTTGAATAAAAATTGTTAATAATACTGTTTTTTCAACTTTATGATAAAACCTTGTATAAGAAAAGTGAGGTTAAGATATACGTCAATTTAAATTGTTGGTTGTGAATCAGCCTCAATCGACCTGTCGTATGAAATATGAGTTTTACGTAGAATCCAAGCCTGTCTTAATGACAATGGTGGACACTTTGATCGTCTATTACGATTTTACTTTGAATTTTGAATAAAATTTGTTAATACTGTTTTTTTTTAACTTTACGACACACATTTCCTTCTATAAGAAAAGTGAGGTTAAGATATACGTCAATTTGAATTGTTGGTTGTAAACCATCCTCAATCGACCTTTAGCATGAAGTATGAGTTTTACGTAGAATCCAAGCCCGTCTTAATGACAAGGGTGGATACTTTAATCGTCTACTGTGATTTTATTTTGAATTTTGAATAAAATTTGTTAAGAATACTGTTTTTTGAACTTTATGACATTTCCTTCTATAAGAAAAGTGAGGATAAGATACAGGTCAATTTGAATTGTTGATTGTGAACCAGCCTCAATCGACCTGACGTGCGAAATATGACTTTTATGTAGAATCCAAGCCTGTCTTAATGACAGTGGTGGATACTTTGATCGTTTATAGTGATTTTATTTTGAATTTTGAATAAAATTTGTTAATAATACTGTTTTTAGAACTTTACGACAGACATTTCCTTCTATAAAAAAAGGGAGGTTAAGATATACGTCAATTTCTTAAGTTTCAAACAAGGATGATTCACAACTAACAATCCACAGCCAACTACGAGGGGAAATTTTTAAAAAGGTATATTATTTTTAAAAAGACAAAAAAGAAAAACGCAAACGGCTTAAGGGGATCCTACATATAGACGCAAACATTCTTTTCTGGTCCCTCTTTGCAATTCTAGAGTTCACCAGCATTCTGGTGTCTGGCGCCCCTTTATTCAAAATTACAATTAGATACAATTCGTCGCTTTTTCTTTTTCCGATTCTGTTTTTTTTTTTTATATAATGATTATAAATTTTTATTCTTTGACAAATAGTTTCATTTTGAACATGTGAAATTTTTTGTTTCGATTATCAAGTCTACTAGAAAATTTAATTACCAAGATTTCGATTTCGTAATTTTTCTTAAAATAAAAAAAAATTCCCTCCAAAGATCGAGAACTGTTTCTGCTTCTTTTATTTTCACTTTCTTAATCTAACAGTTAAATTCCTTCAACAAATCTGTCTTTTTTTTACTTTTTTTTATTTTACAGAAAAAAAATTCTATTATATTTAACACTTCGATTGTCGTTTACTTTATTTTTAAGTAAAAAAAAAAACGAGTCTTAACTCTTTATTCGTTTCTCAATTTTCTTTTGTTATTTTTTTATCAAGCAATTTCTAAGTCGACTAATTTTTTTGAAACGTCAGCTTTGTTTTTTTTTATAACAATTATTAATCTTTGTTCTTCGAAAAATAATTTTGATAATGTTTCAAATTTATTTGATCGTGTTATGTTGATTTTTTTTATTAAAATTATTTTTTCGCAAATGGGCTTCAAGTTCTTTTTTTTGCATTTTTTCCTTGTTTTTTTTTTGATTTTTCTGCTTCAAAGTTTTCTTTTCAATTTTCTGTTTCAGTTCTCTTTTTCAGTTTTCTGCTTCGGGCCTTTTTTTATTTTTCTACTTCAATTTCTTTAAATTTCATATTCAGCAATTGAAGTTGAAATAAAACTCGTAAAAAATTATTATTATTTACAATTAAATTGTCTTTTATTTTTTAATTTTTTGTAAGAAATGGAACTGAATTTTATTGAGTTTTTAACAAATCTATCTTCTTTTGTTTCTCCCAAAATTCCTTAATTTTTTTATGACAACCCTACTTGTCTTGGTTTGACCTTGAACCTTTGACTTTTCGAACCTTTGCTTTTAAAATTCAAAATATTTTAACACTTTTCGTACTTTTTCCAATTTTTTACTTTGGGTTGTGTTGACCTTGGTCTTTTTCAACCTCGTCTCTTGAAATTTTTTGTTGGGTTGTGTTAACCGTGACCAGATTTTGTTTCTCAATTCAGTGTTCCCAACATCAGCATCGCAAAAATCCTTAACCAAACCTCAATTTATCATTAAAATTCCTTAATTTTTTTTTAATGACAGCCCTACTTGCTCATAATTTATTTATTCAATGTTCTTTTTTTTGTAAACTTTATTAAAAACACGTTTTAGTGCAAAATTTTTTTCTCGATCAGCTTTTGTTTTTCCTTTATGATATCTTCTAAATTTTTTTAATGACAACCCTACTTGTGTTGGTTTGACCTTGAACCTTTGACTTTTCAAACTTTTGCTCTTGAAATTAAGTTTAAAACATTTCTCTCAATTTTTTTGTTTTTTTTTATTCGTTGAATTGTGTTAACCCTGACCAGATTTTGTTTCTCAATTCAGTGTTCCCAACATCAGCATCAAGAAAATCCTTAACCAAACCTCAATTTATCCATGAAATTCCTTAAATTACATATTTTTTTTTTTTTATAAGCGGAAAGTTTATATTTATAGTCTTGAAAGTTGTTTCTTTTTTTACACAAATTCATGTTAAACAAGATCTACAGAGTGGTGATAAAGATCTGCACCAAGCTCATAATTTATTTATTCAATGTTTTCATTTTTGTAAAATCCTAAAACCGATAAATTTTATTGACACGTTTTAGTTCAAAAATCTTTTCTCAATCGGCTTTTGTCTTTCCTATGTCACGTCATCTGATTGTTTTTAAAAATAACCCTATTTACTTATCTTGGTTTGACCTTGAACGTTTGCTCTAGAAATTCAAAATATTTAAACATTGTTTTTCCATTTTTTCCTTGGATTGGGTTGACCTTAACCTTTTTCAATCTCGTCTCTTGAAATCTTAATTTTAAACATTTTTCTGTATTTTTTGTTGGGTTGTGTTAACGTTGACCAGATTTTGATCGTCCTTCTTATCAGTTAAATAGCAAATGTTCATAATGAAACAAAAATGTGAAACAACAAAAAAATATAGCATATTTTAAATATATTACAATAAAAATGTAATATGTTGTATATTAAAAAATTCCTTTATTTTTGGTAATAAAAAAAAGTTGATTACACAAGTAAATGTAAAAGCAAATGTTAATTTCAAATAACTTCAAACGTCAAGTTGGAATGTGAGTGGAGTGTGAGTGGCGTTTCTAAATTTGGGCCTAAGTTCAGTTTGCAAGAACCACCACGTGCTCAACTTTGGAATTTGGAAGCAAATAAGCGAATTATTTTAAAATTTGGTCGCAATTTCAAAAATGACAAAAACCCTTAGATTTCGGGACGTTTATAAAAATCTCCCTAAACTCCTAATTGCTTGTAAAAATCCTTAGATCTAAGGAATAAATTCTTAACTTGACAACACTGTCTCAATTTTCAATTTATACTCTTATCTTTTGTTTTTCTTTTCTGATTGATTGTCGTTTGTCTTTTGTTCCAACTATAAAATTTGAAATCTCTAAATCACTGCAATCGTCGTTCGTCTTTGTTTTCTTTTTTTAATTCAAAAAAATCAAATAAAGCAAGATTTAACAAAAAAAAACAATAATTAATTTCATTTTTCATATTGCAGAAGTAAACAAATCGACCGTCTTGTGTTAGTCTCAATTTGTATCAACTCGTTTGTTTTATTAACAAAAGAATTTGCCTCTGTGACATTCGTTGTTTTATTCTGTCTGACAATTTCCTACGATTTAAATTCTTTACTTCCACCTGGCAACAGTGGTTTATTTAACCTCACTTTTTTTCGTTGCCTTGTCCTCGATTCACGCACTGTGATAGTTGACATCGCGATTAAACTTAATGAAAATTCAATAATTCTTGCAAACAAAAACACTAGATTTTTACACAAAAATAAAAATAGAAATTTCCGTTTACGTAATGTTAAGCCATACACGCTCATTCAGTATCATGAATGACGCACGCCATATACATTTTCATATTGCGTCAGAAGGTAAACGCACTGGCGCTAAGTTCACGATTTTTACAGAAAACCAGAAATATCGATGGCTTGTGTTAAAGATATGCAAATAATATGTGGGGTTTCATTAATAATTTACTGATTTTCTTTTCTCTTTTAATAATTAGGTAACCAATTCGATTTCGGATCGCCGTTTGAAGTTCAACCCAACCACGTGCTAGAACAATGACGTCTATTGGCACCGAGATTACGTCCTTCGCTCACATTTATACAATTCACGTGCCATGTAATCCCACAATTACGACCCCTCGTGAGAACCAATGCGTGTTCCATCGATTTTATGCATAATTAACTGGGTAGACTCACCGCTTGAGCCCACCTAGGAAAATACCACTTGGAACTGACGAGCCTGTGTGTGTGCAGGATGCCGTCCACGACTTTTCTTTCCACGACGTCGGTCCCTATGACGGCGGGGTTGTGAGGGTTAGGGTACTTTCTCCAGGCCGCGGTTGCCACCGTTTCCCAAGGATGACTGCAAACGAAAGAAATTTTCGAAATATTTCGGGCGGCTTTAGCGCGGAAACACTTACTTAAATGTGTGCTCACTCGTCCAAATTTTCATACTTAGATTATAAGTTAATTCTAACTTAGGATGTAACAAAAGGTGCTCACAACCCGACCTGCCGCACTAACAAACAGATGATAAAGGACTACTGCGCTACTGCGCCTACACAGATGTCAAATGAACTAATGAATGAACGAATCAATCAAGCTAGTGTCACCTATGATTCATAAGATAAAATAAAATATCAAACTCGGTTTTGACGTGGAAGAGTAATTTACACTAAGTAAAATCTATTCTAAGCAAAAAACTCTTTGTGTAATTTTTTTACTTACAATTAGTACAACTCTATACCCTTATTAGAAATTATACTTTTTTTTAATTTTCCTATGTACTTCTTACAGTTTACTTCTTTGTAATTTTAAGATTGAACTAGAACTTTGTTAGTTCAATACAGAGGGCGCCACTAAAAAGTAAAATGGCCAGCCATGTTTAAATTGTTAAGTAAATTGAGGGATTCTTAATGAAATGCTTTAGTGATTTTCAAGCCTCATCAAAAATATATAGGGATTACGATTTATTTAAGAGTATAAAAATTCAACACGACGCGGCGTCCATAAGAAAATAAAAAGTTTAATGTCGTTTGTTGATCAACATCAAAATTCCGATGAGTTACATCAATTGTACCCTGAAGTTTGAACTTTGGGAAATTTTAGGGAAATTTAGTGAATAAAAGCGGTATTCTTTTGTTTTCTCAGCATTTTAAATTTTTTTTACGTTTATCACTCTTTTTTTCTCATTAATCGACAGTCATTTATTTTTCTTTTTCGTCTGTTATTTATTTTCTTCCATTAGCCGATTTTCTTTTTTCTTCTTGTTTTGTTTTACTGCACGAGTCGATTTCCTTTTGTTTTTTTTTTGCTACATAAGCCGATTTTCTTTTCTTTTTACTCGATTATAATTTATTTGCCCTTATTAATCGACTGCCTTTTATTTTTCGACTGCGACAACGTATTTTCCTTTACCAATTATCATTTATTTTTATTCATTTGTCGATTTTCTTTTGTTTTTCCTGCATATTCTACTTTTTGACATTATCACACTTTCTTGCTGCGTAGTTTGATTTTCTTTTTCATTAATTAACGTTTGTTGATTTTTTCTTCATTAATCGACTGTCATTTCTTTTTCTTTTTCAATCGACTGTTATTTATTTTCTTCCGTTAGTCGATTTTCTTTTGTTTAGCTGCACAAGTCGATTTTCTTTTGTTTTTTTTTTTGCTACATAAGTCGATTTTCTTTTCTTTTTACTCGACTATAATTTATTTTCCCTCATTAATTGTTTGTCTTTTATTTTTCGACTGCGATAATGTATTTTCCTTTATCGATTATCATTTATTTTTATTCATTTGTCGATTTTCTTTTGTTTCCCTAACTTTTTTATTTCTTTGACATTTATCACTCTTTTTTGCCGCGTAAGTCGATTTTCTTTTTCATTAATTAACGTTTGTTTATTTTTCCCTAATTAATTAATTTATTTTTTGTCAATCGATTGTTACTTATTTTCTTCCATTAGCCGATTTTCTTTTTTCTTTTTGTTTTGTTTTACTGCATGAGTCGATTTTCTTTTATTTATTTTTTTTTACTACATAAGTCAATATTCTTTTGTTTTCACTTGACTATAATTTATTTTCTCTCATTTTACGACTACAACTCCTTCATCGATTATTATTTATTTTTATTCATTAGTCGACTTTCTTCTGTTTTCTCAGCATTTTCTATTTTTTGACATTTATTGCCTTTTTTGGCATTAACTAATTTTTATTTATTTTACCCTTATTGATCGACTGTCATTCATTTTTCTTTGTCAATCGATTGTTAATTATTTTCTTCCATTACTAGATTTTCTTTTGTTTTATTTTGCTGCACGAGTCGATTTTCTTTTGTTTTCTTTTCATTGTTACGTGAATCGATTTTCTTTTGTTTTTAATTGACTATTATTTATTTTCCAAATCCAATGTTATTTACTCTCTTCCATTAGTCGGTTTTATTGATTTATTTTTTTATTTTTTGCTGCATGAGTCGATTATCTTTTGTTTTTTTTTACTACATAAGTCGATTTGTTTTGTTTTTAATTGTCTACTGTGTACTTATTTTCCCTCATTATTCAACTGTCTATTTTTAGACTCCGACTGAATGTCTTTATCGATTATCATTTGTTTTTATTCATTAGTCGATTTTCTCGTTTTTTCTTTGTCAATCGAATGTTATTTATTTTCTTCCATTACTAGATTGTCTTTTGTTTTTCCTTTGTTATAAGAGTCAATTTTCTTTTGTTTTCTTTTATTTGTTACGTAAGTCGATTTTCTTTTGTTTTTAATTGACTATTATTTATTTTCCCTTGTCAATCGACTGTCATTTATTTTTCGACTGCGACTATTTTCCTTTATCGATTATGGTTTATTCATTCATTGGTCGATTTTCTTTTATTCTCTCAACATTTTCTATTTCTTGACATTTATTACCTTTTTTTTGCTGCGTCGATTTTTTGTCATCAATTTTTTTCACTTTATGAGTCTTTCCTTTTTTTTTATTTAATAATATACTGAATTCAACAGCGCCATCTGATGGCGAATATGCGGAAAGCTTTTTTCCGTTTGTTTTAATTTATCAAGTTTTCTGTTTTTATTTCTTTATTTTTTAAATATTATTGACACATTATTTTTTTAATGTTCTTCATCTGTTTCTTTGTTTTGTCACTTTTCCGTTCCTTTGGTTTTTCTCTAAACATTTAACAATTTACTGAATCGTGCTGAAAATCGTTTGTCTTTTGTTTCTATTTGTTTGTAAATTTTATTATTTGTATTTTTTTAAAATTCTACTATTTAATTTTATTTTGCCTTTTCGTCGTCCTTTTTATCTTTAAGAAAAAAATTATTGAACTGTTCAACTGTATAACAAAATCGATTGTCTTTTGTTTTTATTATTATTAATTTGATTATTTTTAATTTATTTTCAAATTGTTTTGTTTTAAAATCTACTGAATTGCGCCGTAAAGTAAACCGTCTTTTGTTTTTGTTTTCTTTAACTTTATATATTTTTAAGAATTCTTTTACGTTTTCTTTAATTTATTTCTGAATTTAGTAAACTTTAGTTCGTTTGTGTTGTCACTTTTCCTCCAAGTTTTTTTTTTATTTACGTATTTACTAATTTACTGAATTGTAAAATCGATTGTCTCTTTTTTTTACTATCTATTAAATTTTATTGTTCCGTATTTAAAAAAACAATCTATTACATATGTCATTTTCTTTGCTAAAATTGATTTTTATTGTTTTGTTTTCTTTGTTTTATCAATATTTTTTTAATTGTTTTATTTTTTTATTAATTAACTGGATTGCGCTGTAAAATCGACAGTCTCTTGTTTGTTTTCTTCAACTTTATAATTAAAATTAATCTCCGCCCACAATAATTTTTATATCCGTAGATACGTATTTCGGCAGCTAAGCTGCCATCTTCAGTACGCACACTATCAATTTAGTGTGCATACTGAAGATGGCAGCTTAGCTGCCGAAATACGTATCTGCGGATATAAAAATTATTGTGGGCGGAGATTAATTTTAATTATTTCTCAAACCACAGTCTCCTTTACTATATTTAGTTCAACTTTATATTTTTTTAAAATTTGCTCCTGAACACATTGACGGATTTTTTATGAAAGGGATTTTTTAGTAACTCTTGAGGGATTTCTGATTTTTACTATTTAGTAACACTGTTACCCCTGCATTTTAACAATAATCACATATCAAACAAAACAATTATTTTAATGCAAATAATTTAAATTGGCGTGTAACACTTTTAATTGGTAAAAGAAATCTTAGCTAAATTGGTGAAACTCAATTCGTTTCGTGTTTTTAATTTATTTGAATTAGAAGGACATTATGGAACTTCTAGTTCGAGATCATCTGAATAGAGTCCGCGCTGATCGTATTGGAATTATAGTTTCCTGCATGTAGTTCAAATGATGCTCAATAGATGCGGTGCAGTCGCCCCTTAATTAAAGGTAACAGAATTTAAGCGCATTCGCGGATTGTCTTCTATTGTGTGCGTGAGCAGGTAAAAGGACGGACGGAGTGATGAGTTAAAAAAAAGTGTTGACAAGTTCAAGTGTGTTGCAGTACGATTTTGTCGGGACGACATGACTCGGATTATCTAGCATCATAGCATCTTGTAGGTAAATAAATTTTATCGTCGGCGGGCGGTGAATGCGCAAATATTCGCTCGGAGATTAATATTTATTTGTACGTTTACACGTAGCACGTTCCAGTAAGTAACTGTGTAAACTAGCCACCCGTTAAAAGTAAACTCCATAAGGTTCGTTATCTCACAGGCAGGAGCGACAGGTCGGTACCCTCGGGAAAATAAACGGCAGGTGTTTTTTTTTTTTTTGAAAATACCGGTGCGATCGAAAATATTTTCACGCTTACGTGTTGGTATATACGTACTGTTATCATAGTTATCATCAACGTGTAAGAGAACTATTGTTCTGTGGGGGAAGAATGTAGGAGCGAATTCGTCATATGATTTATTAGAGACTTGTCTGTTTGCTTTAGAAATTAGAGGCGAAATTACATAATGCGAGCAGGACTCGTTTAGAAATGCATAATCACTCGCTTAATTAGTCGCAGGTACGGCAAATTTTAATTGGGAATTTTCGCTGTAAACTCAGCAAACCAGTACGGATTTTTATGACCGGCGAAAATTAACTATTCGGTGGTTATAGCTTATAGCACCTGATTACAAGAGGTATAGTTTCTTGCAATATGACATGAGGTGAAGTTCTACCACAAACGGGCCTGTATGTTCGATGAGATGTTTGATGACGTAATGGAATTAGTTTCTTTTCCAAACAAAGTACAGTCGCGAACATGTCTTAAAGATAAAGTGCCCAAACCTAGCTGTGTGGTTGTACTTTTCCTTTTCAGAAAAGTGTAATCATCGATGAGACGTCTTTGTAATGTTATTATGACATTATAACCTAAGCTGTAAGATGTACCTACAACAAAGTTTAGAAATGTCGTTTTCTATGACCGTGACTATATTTATTTTATTATTTTTTTTAAATATTTTTCAATAATTTTTGCTCCTCACGATGTTAGATACGGATTCAGTGCTAAATCTATTTTTAAGGGATTAGGGGATTTTCTTCCCGAAAAACGTATTTTCAAATTTTATTTCATAGATGACGCTGACAAACAAGCCCCTAGACAGCTCAAAGTTGTTCTTTTATGTAGAAGGAAATTTAATCGACTGTTTGCAACACTGCAACCGGATAATGTTTAGTAGGTTTATTTGACGTAACCTGAACAACTACAAGATTGTAGGTTATGCGAATAAAATTAACGTTTTAATTTTAATTTGAAATGTCAAGTGACGCTTGTAAACTGACGGCTGTCAGTGTCAAACCGTCAACAAATGATGCTTTGTTTCGTCACTGTTTGTTTTATTTATTTATTTTTTGACTCATGACTGAATTGTGCTTAGAATCCGTTCTTTTCTTTTAATTTTTTTTAAAGGTATACATTTTTAATTTTGTTTTTTTTTTTGTATTTCTCCCCAAACAATCTTTTTATTTTATTAATCTTACGTTTTTTTTTTTTTAGTTTTAGGTTTTTGATATGAGAAGTAGGCAGTAGGGGTTAGGCTAGATTTTACCTAAAGTCATCCGCTCTCTGATTATAATTTTTATTATACCCTGTGAGATTTTTTTGTTATAAAATAAATATAACAAAATTTTTGCAACTAAAAAAATTATTAATAAGAGCAATCGTAATATTTGCTTAGTTTTTATAATTTTTTTAAAATACTCTCTATTATACAGGATGTCTCAGAAAATAAAAGCCGAGATCAATTTTCTCTTTTTTTTTAATGGCACTTCCCCGGGTTTTTCACAATTTCGAATTCCTTGTAAAATTCTATTTTTTTTTATGAGTGCATCCTTTGCCTAAAATCAATTGTTTTTAAGTTATTGACATTTAAAATCCGAATCGACTTTATTTGTATTTCTCCCCGAACAATCTTTTTTTAATTTATTATCTTAGTTTTAGGTTTTTGATTTCGAAAGTAGGCAGTAGGGGTTAGGCTAGATTTTACCTAAGGTCATCCGCTCTCTGATTATAATTTTTGTTTTACCATGTGAGGTGTTTTTGTTATAAAATAAAAATAATTAAATTATTGCAACTAAAAAATATATTAGTAGCAATAACAATCGAAATATTTACTTAGTTTTTATAATTTCTTTTTAAATGTTTTCTATTATACAGGATGTCCCAAAAACGGAAAGCTGAGATTTTTTACAATTTCGAATTTCTTGTAAAATTCTAATTTTTTTTGTGAGTGCACCCTTTGCCTAAAATTAATTGTTTTTAAGTTATTGACATTTAAAATACGAATCGATTTTGTTTGTATTTCTCCCCAAACAATCTTTTTTAATTTATTAATCTTAGTTTTAGGGTTTTGATATCAGATGTAGGCAGTATGGGTTAGGCTAGATTTTACCTAAGGTCATCCGCTCTCTGATTATAATTTTTATTATACCCTGTGAGGTATTTTTGTTATAAAATAAATAATTAAATAATAATAAAATTTTTGCAACTAAAAGTTTATTATTCTACTAAGAATGGTAAAGGAGACCATAGTTTAAGAAATAATTAAAAATTTATCTCCGCCCACAATAATTTTATATCCGTAGAGACGTGTGTGTATTGAAGATGGCTGCGTAACTGCCGAAATACGTATCTACAGATATAAAATTATCGTGGGCGGAGATTAATTTTTAATTATTAACCTACCGAATTATTCTGTAAAATCGATTGTCTTTTGTTTTATTATTATTTGGTATTTTTAAAAAATTCTATTATTTCTTTTGCTTTCCCATCGTTCTTTTATTTTTTTTTAATATTGTTCTATTAAATTGTGTCGTAAAATCGATAATCTTTTGTTTTTATTATTATTTTTTAATATTAGTGTTATGTATTTATATTTTCTAAAATTTTGTTCGTATGTTTCTTTTTTTTTGTCACATTTCTTCACCTTTTTTCACTTTTAATTTATTAACCCACTGAATTATGCAGTAAAAACGATTGTATATTGTTTTTATTAAGTACGTACATATTAACATTTACTATTTCGTATTTTTTTAAAATTTTATTAGGTCTTTTGTTTTCTCGTCGTTAATTTCCTTTTGTTTTTATTAATCTATTAATTTGTGTCGCAAAGTCGATTGTTTTTATATAATTATTTTCTTTTAATTTTGCTGCTTAAGATTTATTATTTTGTTTTCTTTGTTTTGTCATTATTTCTCCAAATTAATATTATTTTTAAAAATTTTTATTAATCAACTAGATTGCAACCGTCTTTTGTTTGTTTTCCTTAATTCTTTACATTTTGTTTTTAAAATCTAATCTCGAATCTAGTAACAAATTGATGGATTTTCTATGTTAAAAAGGAACTTTTTGACAACTCTTGAGGGATTTCTGTTTTTTGCGGGTTGGTAACACTGCACGGATTGATTAAAATAACCAATCATCAAAAGGTGAAATGTCAAAAATTCGTCCTATCAGTTTGAATAGTGCTGAGTGATTTTTTTAATTTCATATATTTTTTTTTAAGTTCAGTGTAGAGTGATTTCTTTTTCAACAACGGCCGTATGGCGTAACTTGAACGAGCGCCACATTTCTTGCCAGTTTCAACATAACCTTACTTTTGCCTCCTGTTAACAGTGTTACCAACGTGTAAAAAAGCATAAACCACTCGGGAGTAGCCAAAAATTCCTTTTTAACATAGAAAATCCCTCAATTTGTTAAATATTCGGTAATAAATTTAAGAAAAAACGCATATTGCTTCTAAACGAATACACTGATTCCTAAAAAAATATTTTAAAAAACAAAAGCCATAATTTTCTATGAACATAGCAATTCCGTATCATGTTTTCCATCGAAATAAATAAACATCATTATCTGTAGTAAGTTACGCCGCGCCGTACGTTTTGTTTGACTTTGTTTTGTTAGTGAGTGATTTTTTTTCAACAATGGACGTATGGCGTAAATTGAACGAGCGCCACATTTCTTGCCAGTTTCAACATAACCTTACTTTTGCCTCCTGTTAGCAATGTTACCAACGTGTAAAAAAGTTTAAACCACTCGGGAGTTGCCAAAAATCCCATTTTAACGTAGAAAATCCCTCAATTTGTTAAATATTCGGTAATAAATTTAAAAAAAAACGTGTATTGTTTCTAAACAAACACACTGATTCCTAAAAAAATATTTAAAAAAACAAAAGCCATAATTTTCTATGAACATAACAATTCGTATCATATTTTCCACCGAAATAAATAAACATCATTATCTGTAGTAAGCTACGCCGTACGGTTTGTTTGACTTCGTTTTGTTAAAAAGAGTTACAGCCAACTAGATATGAAAATAAAGAAAAAAATCACTCGTTGCAAATATCACGTAAACTTCGAAGCAAAGCACATATCAACGTTTCGTTTCTTTTTTCTTTTAACGTTTTCTCACCATGACATTAGTATGAATTCGATGTATCTTTATCTCTTATTATATCATTAAGTTAAAACAATAATAATTCAAATTTGGAAAGGCTATTTATTGTTTTAGATTTTGTTAAATAAACAAAACTGAAAATTATTATTATTATTATGAGTGAGCGGTCCTTACAATCAAGTTACGTTGATTGTAAGGACGTGTGCGCTTACTTCTAAAATGTGTTTTACAAAAATCATATCATCAAGCATGTCGTCAAACATCTAAGTTCGTGTGTGACCTCTTTGTATGAGTAAAAATGTGTGTATCACTGATTAAGGATGGAGATTACTAAAATCCTTGGCGGCTTTACTCAACCTTTCCTGTCTTATCAAACTGTAATTAACTCGTAAAGGTGTTTGTTAATGAAAATATTTTCCTCGTTTTTATGGAGTCCAATAAAAATTGTTCACAAACAGTCATTAACAAAATTTTTATAATATTCAATAAATTGTCACAGGTGAATATTATAACATTTTAATTTTTGTTTTGTTTAAATGCTAGGTCGGTTCTTTTTTAGATTTTTATCTTTCACTAATCATGTCGAATGTTTTAATTAGTTGTATGTACTTATATGTACTTATCTTTAAAAATTTATTGCTTATCATTTTGTATTAATAACAAACTTACCTAAACGTCATTGTTTTTGTACGTAGGTTTGTCGATATTGTGATAAGTTGTGTAATTGATTTTTGATGTCGTAATAAAAACATTTTTAACATCAAAAAGAAATACACAAACAAGAAAATACTATTTTTAATAACATGTTGGTTAATAAGAACCTTAACATATTTTTGACATGTACAGGTGATTCACGGAGACTTGCATGTGCTCCTTCTAATTAAAATTTATTGCGTATCATGATCAGACTTCGGCGTTTCTTAGGACGCCTGACGCACATTTAAGTTAATAAAACACAAGGTTATGAGTTATCCGATAATTTTCCAGACTGTTTTTATTACACCCACAAAAATCGATGTTTACGAATACAAAGCGCCCGCCGACTTGCTAATAAGTCGTAAATCAATCATGACAAAGACCTTTTCATAAGAATTGTTGTTTTTAGTTTATACACGACTATTTATCAGATAACTATACAAAAATTTGTCTGTTGTAAATAGTTTTTTACCGAAATTAAAGAATTTTAAGCAAATGAATATAATTATAAAAATTAGGTGAGACTAGGGAGGTTTGATACACTCAACTTTGAAACGAGAAAATCATACCAAGTACGCATTTTTTAAATATGTATTATTTTTGGTGGTCTACACACCCGTTTATATTGAAATCAAAGACAAATGGCTAAAATTAGTCTACTTAGGGTATGGTTGGTTCAATCATTTATGAACGCTCGGTACAACTTCTTACATTTTCCTGATAAAGCTTTCGAATTTACACAAATTAATTTTATGATGTGACTATTTGATGGTGTTTATGCAGATTTTCTTAACGACTTCATCCAAATCGATGGAATTAGAAAACAAAAAATAGAAATAGATAAATAACTAAAAATAAAAAGTTAACATTCTCAGGATAAAATTACTCCGTTTTATCTCATGATTTAATTTAATATCCACCTAATCAATAAACGACAATCGCAAATAAACAAAATCCTAATAAGAAAGGAGTTCAGCATCTACATTAAAGGCTATCTAAAACGCGCGACATTTTTAGCCTTCCGCCTGAAATTCATAAATATTAATGCTGCACATGAAAATTGCTAATTTCGCGTAGCTTTCGAATTCTCGCGTGCCCGTTTACGAAATTCCTAACGAAATTCCGACAAGATCATCTCGTTCCGAGACTTTATACGTATGGACACCCATAAAATAAAAAAAAGGAAATCATTTGCAGTGCCTTCACGTGTGATTGAGATGACCTAGATCCGGATGATGTTTAATAAAAAAGGCAACGTAAATGAAAGAAGTAGAAAGTGCAGAATGCACTCGTATGAGTTTGGCGATTCAGTTTCCTTTTGATACACGCTTTTATAAAATAATTGGAAGTTTTTAAAAGATGGTGTTTCCTCGTTGCTGAAGGTGCGATTGCATCGCGGGAGTCTTGACATAAATCAAATCAAATAATAAAAAAATTCTAACGATCGAAAGGTGATAAGATTTGCCAACGATTTCGAGAATTCCTAACTGATTAGTTGATAGTGCAAACAAATGCTAAAGGCGAATTAAAACAGGATTATTTGAATATTTATTGTTTTGCGGAACTTAAAAAGCTGGAAAAATATCAAAAAATTCCTTGAAATTGAGTAAAAGGAGCTTAAGAAAGTTGTGAAATTTATTTTAAAAGTTCTTTTCTTAGTTCAACACTTCTTCGGAGTTTTCCACTGGAATTAAATCAATGGTGTATTAAGAGATGCAAAGGCGCCATCTCTTGACTAAATACAAAAATAAAATATTTACACTTTTTTTGAGGTTTGCCGAATAAAAATAGAATCTTTAAACTCCAATCTCCAGCTAAAAGTGAAAACATGTTTGTTGCAACTTTAGTTTTTTCCTCTCCCTCTCAAAAGTCTTAATTTTCAGCGAAATATATTTTTTTAAGAGTGATTTTCGTTTGTTACTAATTTCCTGATTTGATAAATTATAAAACAAGCACTTTGCTACTTTCCATGGTTATGAAAGAGACATCTTTTCTTTGAATTCCGAACCTCCCGGTATGTGGAAAAAATTCAAACTATTGAACGAATAAATTATTTAATTTATAAAATAAAAAACAAACTAACTCTCTGAGCTACCATCTTTTGGTCAACACAAAAAATAATTTTGATAATTATAACAGTTCCCAAGAGAGCCATCTGTTATTTGAGTTGGGAATCTACCGGTATGTTTGGAAAAAAATTGCTACAGAATTTGTAAAACAACAGAAAACTATATTTTATTAGCTTTTACGGTTTACAAGAGGGAGAGACATCTGTTCTTCGAATTGCGAACCTCTCGGTACATTTGATGAAAATTTGTGCCAAAATTTATACATGGCTTACTACGATTGACAGCAAAATACAACAAATGAGCGAACAAGATACTTCATCCATAAAAAAAAAGAAAATTAATTTACAATTCATTTAATAGATAGAATTACCTCCAGCGCCCTCCATTGGTCAGCAGTGAACTTAATTTTGCTTTACATTTCACAAAAGAGACCTTTGTTGTTCGAATTGCGAACCTCCCGATATATTCGAAGAAACATTCCTACAGAATTGACGCATGAGTACGCTACGATTCGCAGCAAAATATAAACAAAAGAACGAATCTACAAAATAAAAGGAAAGTTGATTTCCATTTTTCATTTTTAGATAGAAATAACTACTTTGACGCCATCTTTTGGACAACAGTGAAAGTAATTTTGCTTTACAGTTCGCAAGAGAGACATCTGTTGCCAGAATTGCGAACCTATCGATATATTTGAAGAAAATTTGATGCAAAATCTACAATTAACAGCAGAACACAAAATGAATAAAGAATAAAATAATAATAATAATTCTAGAAACACAAAATAAATTTGAAACAATTAAAAAAAAATCACAATAATTGGACTCTTAAATAACAAATGAAGGCCAACTTTTTGAATATCATTGAACAGTGCGTGAAACAAAAGACCGTCGATTTTTGAAAAGAGCGACCGACGATTGAAAACAAAAATAACAAAAAGTAAATTAGAAAAAAATACTTGCATTTCATTTGTAGTCAGAACTATCTGTAGCGCCATCTTTTGATCAACACAGTGAAAGTAATTTTGTTTTAAAATTCACAAGAACGACATCTGCTGTTAGAATTGCGAACCTCCGGTATATTAGAAGAAAATTTGCTACATGAGCGACTACGATTCACACGATACAAACTAATGAGTGATTAAAATACATCGTCTATAAAACGAAAAGAAAATTGACTTGCATTTCATTTATAGATCTCCAGCGCCATCTTTTGGTCAAAAGTATAAGTAATTTTCCTGTACAATTCACAAGAGAGACATCTATGGTTAAAATTATGAAACGGTGAAAGTAATTTTGTTTTAACGTTGACAAGAGAGCAGAGATCTCTCTTGCCAACTGTAAAATAAAATTACAAGAGAGAACCTACCGATATAGTAGAAGAAAATTTGCTACGATTGACAAACAAGCAAATGAAATACTTTATCTGCAAAATAAAAGAAAATTGACTTTGTAGATAGAACTATATCTAGCGCCATCTTTGGGTCAACAGTGAAAGTAATTTTGCTTTACTGTTGACAAGAGAAACATCTATTGTTCGAATTGCGAACCTCTCAGTATATTAAAAAAAATTGCTACATGAGGTACTACGATTGACATCAGAAGTGAAAGAAACAAGCGAATAAAATATAAATAATAAATAATAAATAAAAGAAAATTGAGTTTGTAGATAGAATTATCTCCAACGCCATCTTTTGGTAAACAATGAAAGTAATTTTACTATACAATTCACAAGAGAGACATCTATTGTTAAATTTGCGAACCTCCCGAGTTATTTGAAGAAAATTTGCTATAAAATTTACACATGAGTTGCTACGACTGTCAGCAAAATACTAACAACAAACGAACGAACAAAATACGTCATGTATAAAATATAAAGAAAATCGACTTGCTTTTCATTTGTAGATAAAACTTTCTCTAGCCCCATCTTTTGGCCAACTGCGAAAGTAATTTTGTTCGAATTGGGAACCTGCCAATATATTAGAAAAAAAATTGCCACATTGAGCTTTTACGATTGACAGCAGAATTGACAAGCGAATAAAATACTTCATTCGTAAAATAAAATAAAATTGACTCTGTAGATAGAACTATCTCAAACGCCATCTTTTGATCAACAGTGAAAGTAATTTTCCTGTGCAATTCACAAGAGAGACATCTATTGTTAAAATTGCGAACCTCGACTTGTATTTCATAAAAAAAACGTTCTCCAGCGCCATCTTTTGGCCAACAATGAAAGTAATTTTGTTTTACAGTTGGCAAGGTAGCAGATATCTCTCTTCCGAACTGTAAAACAAAATTACAAAAGGGACATCTATTGTTCGAATTGGGAACCTACCGATATAGTAGTATGGTAGAAGAAAATTTGCTACGATTGACAGTAGAATTCAAACAAACAAGCGAATAAAATATTTTATCTGTAAAATAAAAGAAAATTGACTTTGTAGATACAACTTTCTTTAGCGCCATCTTTTGGTCAACAGTGAAAACAATTTTGCTTTACTGTTGATAAGAGAAACATCTGTTGTTCGAATTGCGAACCTTCCAATATATTAAAAAAAGAAATGCTACATGAGCTACTAGGATTGACATCAGAATTGAAATAAACAAGCGAATAAAATACTTCATCTGCAAAATAAAAGAAAATTAACTTTGTAAGTAGAACTATCCAACTTTTGGTCAACAGTAAAAGTACAATTCACGAGAGAGACATCTATTGTTATTTGAAAATAATTTGCTACAAATTTATATATGAGTTACTACTACGGCTGTCAGCAGAATACTAAACAAATGAACGAATGAAATACATCATGTATAAAATATGAAGGAAATCGACTTGAATTTCGTTTGTATATAAAACTTTCCCCAGCGCTATCTTTTGGTCAACAGTGAAAGTAATTTTGTTTTACAGTTCACAAGAGGGACATCTATTCTTCGAATTGCGAACTTTCCGATGTATTAGAAGAAAATTTGTTACAAAATTAACACCTGTGCTACTGCAAGAGAGCAGATATCTTCCTAACTGTAAAACAAAATTACAAAAGAGACATCTGTTGTTCGAATTGGGAACCTACCGATATAGTGGAAGAAAATTTGCTGCATGAACTACTACGATTAACAGCAGAATTCAAACAAACAAGTGAATAAATTACTTCATTTTGCTTTACAGTTGGCAACAGAGACATCTGTTGTTCGAATTGCGATATATTAGAAGAAAACTTGCTACATGAGCTACTACGATTGACAGCAGAATTCGAACAAACAAGCGAATAAAATACTTCATTTGTAATATAAAAGAAAGTTGACTTTGTAGATAGAGCTATCTCTAGCGCTATCTTTTGGTTAACAGTAATTTTGATTTACAGTTCACAAAAGGGACATCTGTTCTACGAATTCCGAACTTCCCGATGTATTAAAAGGAAATTTGTTACAAAAGTAGCACATGTGCTGCTGGGGTTGACAGCAGCATACAAAACAAATGGACGAAAAATACTTCATCTGTAAAATACAAGAAAATGGATTTTGTAGATAGAACTATCTCTAGCCCCATTCTTTGTCGAACAGTGAAAGTCATTTTGTTTTACGATGGCAAGAGAGACATCTATTGTTCGAATTGCGAACTTCCCGATATATTAGAAGAAAATTTGCTACAAAATTTACTTATGAACTACTGCGATTAATAGCAAAATATAAACGAGTAAATAAAATAAACAGATGTCAGATGAAACGATTATGTTTATTTTTAATTTCGTGGTAATAATTTTGGTACAATGGCAAAGTCATTGTTGCCAAGTCGACTGTAATGCATAAGGGAAAAACAAGCGGGTATGAAGGTGCTCCTTCATGTTTGGCAACATAGTCAGATCAATGGTATGGATTCGTCATAATATTTTCATGTCAGATTCTGGCATCTACCAAGATTCATGCTAGCAATTTAGCGAAACGAGAACACGGTCTGCTCTGACGAAGAAACCAAGTGAATGGATTATACTTCATCTATAAAATAAAAGAAAATTGACTTTGTATGATATTTATAAGTTTTGAATAATATTATCTCGATGGCGCCAGTGTATCTGATTCATTAGATACATAAAAATATTTTCATGGCACAATGTAAACAAATTATCGAATTAGCCACGAGCTTTCAGATTTTCTAAATTATTTAATTAATTTTTCCAAATTATTTTAATTCTCTTTAATTGCTCATTTGCAAGTAACGTTTTTAACTGAGCGTACCAGCCAGCTGCAGCAATTAACGTAAGTACATTTCTTTGCTCATTGCAAAACAGCGTTATTATAAGTGCCGCAAGAGACCTGGTTTGAATCTGTCGAAACTTTTTCGTAGAACGATTCCGGAATACTAGAGCTCGCGATGGTGTTGCTAAAAAGAACATAAGCACAATTACCAGAGTGCAGTAAATCCAAGGTTGTAACAAATCCATTACGGCTATCAGAAGAAAGGAATCAACTTCATATGTGATGAATTTATAAGAACACGTTCGGGCACATTAATTTTAGTTATGAAACACAAAATTGTAGATAGATTAACACAAAAGTTTGATATTTAAATCGAGACCGATCGAGAATTTTGTGACCCTCACTCCTAGCGTCAATAAGGGTGCAATTAGTTTGGAGGGGTGTCGATTCTGATGATCGCCACTGTACATACCACTTTCCGTATTACGTTTTTAATTTGGAAAGAAAAAAACAAAGCGAACATCATTATGATTAATTATGATCTCATCTAACAATCACATGAGAAGGACCCCTTACGAAAGTACCTATTCTTTTCCGCCGTTCTAAAACTATGGAGGACAAGTCCACGTATTAGTTCTTCCGTTAGGTTTTACAGCCGTGCCATCAGACTGTAGCTAAAACCACTCGGGCAGGCCAGCACATAATAAGATTAGCATTAAAAAACGAAGTGAACACCGTTATAAGTCCGGTTAAGAAACTCGCCGAGAGCTACGCGTATTGGGACCGCCATGGGAGAGTTAAACTTAACACCTAGCACCTAAGCGTGCTGTTTATTTAAAAAGTTATTCTTTTTATGGGGCCAAAGCAGAACATAATAAAGTACGTCTGCCAGGTGTGCAACAACAACCTTTGGCGATGAGAAGAGCTGTTTGTTCGAACTGTATGAGCCGAGGATGACTTTCACCTTGACCTACTCGTACAAAATTAATGCGAGACGTGAGATGTGTTGGCAAAAATTTCATTTCATTTTATTATCTTTAAACAAAAAATATTTTCCTCATTAAACTGCATTCTTGATACTTACTAAGACTATCGTCTTCTAAAATTGAAAAAAAAAAATTTCTTTTTTGACCAAAAGATGGCGGCTCAGATAGTTAATTCTAGAGTACTTTATAGAGAGAGAATAAAAACTTGAGTGACGCGACGATTTGGAAGATTAATGGTGGAATAAACAGCTGACTACTAAAAAGCGAACTGCTCTCTTTATAAGGGGATTTAGTTTCTTTCAATGGTCATTTATTCCGCCATCAATTTTACTCTCTCTATAAAGAACTCTAATCAGTTCTATTAGCAAATAAATGTCATGATAGTTCGTGTATAAATTTTGGAACAAATTTTCCTCAAATATAACGGAAAGTTCACAATTCTAAGCCCAAGGGCCCTATTCTCAACCCATTCGAAAAGAATTGTACGCGAAATTGATGTCAAAATGACGTAGACTTAAAACTACAAAACTACATAAATCATTCGAAAATTGCGTCATTTTGACGTCATTTTGACGTCTTTTCGAACAGGTTGAGAATAAGGCCCCAGATCTCCCTCTTGTAAACTGCAAAGCAGAATTATAAAACAAGCACTTTGCTACTTTCCATGGTTTATGAAAGAGACATCTTTCCTTTGAATTGCGAACCTCCCGGTATGTGTGAAAAAATTTGCTATAAAATTTATAAACATGAGTCTCCATGATTAACAGCGTAATTCAAACTCTTGAACGAATAAAATACTTCATTTATAAAATAAAACCATACTAACTATCTGAGCTACCATCTTTTGGAAAACAGTTTACAAGAGGGCCATCTATTATTTGAATTGCGAACTTTCCGATATGTTTGAAAAAAATTGCTACAGAATTTATAAAACAACAGAATACTATATTTTATTAGTTTTTACAATTTACAAGGGAGAGAGACATCTGTTCTTTGAATTGCGAACCTCTCGGTACATTTGATGAAAATTTGTTGCAAAATTTATACATGAGTTACTGCGATTGACAGCAAAATACGACAAATGAACGAACAAGATACTTCATCTATAAAAAAAAAAGAAAATTAACTTGCAATTCATTTATAAATAGAACACCCTTCATTGGTCAGCAGTGAAATTAATTTTGATTTACATTTCACAAAAGAGACCTCTGTTGTTCGAATTGCGAACCTCCCGATATAAGAAAAATTCCTACTGAATTGACGCATGAGTAGCTACGGTTCACAACAAAATACAAACAAAAGAACGAATAAAATACTTCATCTACAAAATAAAAGGATAGTTTATTTCCATTTTTCATTTTGTTTTTTTTCTCTCATTTTTGGCGCCATCTTTTGGTCAACAGTGAAAGTAATTTTGCTTTACAGTTCGCAAGAGAGACATCTGTTGTCAGAATTGCGAACCTACCGATATATTTGAAGAAAATTTGATGCAAAATCTACGATTAACAGCAGAACACAAAATACATAAAGAATAAAATAATAATAATTCTAAAAAAAAAAAACAAATGATCATCGAAAACAAAATAAATTTGAAACAATTCAAAAAAAAATCACAACAAATGAAGGTCAATTTTTGAATGTCGTTGAATATTGCGTGAAACAAAAGACCGTCGATTTTTGAAAAGAGTGAACAACGATTGAAAACCAAAATAACAAAAAGTAAATTAGAAGAAAATACTTGTATTTCATTTGTAGTTAGAACTATCTCTAACGCCATCTTTTGATCGACATAGTGAAAGTAATTTTGCTTTAAAATTCATAAGGAAGACATTGGTTGTTAGAATTGCGAACCTTCGATGTATTAGAAGAAAATTTGCTACACGAGCAACTACGATTCACAACGAGATACAAACTAATAAGAGAATAAAATACTTCGTCTATAAAACAAAAAGAAATTTGACTTGCATTTCATTTATAGATCTCCAGCGCCATCTTTTGGTCAAAAGTAAAAGTAATTTTCCTGTACAAATCACAAGGGAGACATCTATGGTTAAAATTGTGAAACAGTGAAAGTAATTTTGTTTTAACGTTGGCAAGAGAGCAGAGATCTCTCTTGCCAACTGTAAAATAAAATTCTATTTGCAAATAAATGTCATGACAGTTCGTGTATAAATTTTGGAGCAAATTTTCCTCAAATGTAACGGAAAGTTCACAATTCTAAGCCCAGGGGCCCTATTCTCAACCCATTCGAAAAGAATCGTACGCGAAATTGATGTCAAAATGACGTAGACTTAAAACTACAAAACTACATAAATCATTCGAAAAGTGCGTCATTTTGACGTCATTTTCGCATACGAATCTTTTCGAACAGGTTGAGAATAAGGCCCCAAGATCTCCCTCTTGTAAACTGCAAAGCAGAATTACTTCTACTGCTGACCAAAAGATGGCGCTTGAGATAGTCATCTATCGGAATTTAATGTTAATATAGTGTATGCTCTTAAAATACGTTAAGTAAGTTGATAATGAAAACCTTTTCTTATATTCCAGGATACTTTGATGACTGACCCTTCATCATGGTTATCGTGACACGGGTAAGTTCATTTGTTATCCAAGTAAAAAGAAATTTCAAACTGGGTTAGGTGGTGGGGGTGCTTAACGCTCTTAATAAAAGAAATAGAAGTTAGGAATTTACGTATTCCATTGAGGATTTTGTGTTTTCCACCACGGTTATGTGCACTCACAATATTTTGGAATTAAAGATGAGCGAAACCGATGCGTTACGTGATCGTTTAAGATTATTAATTGCGAAACTTTCTAACCACGCTGTATTAATGCAGATTATGAACGAATGATTTGGGGTAGGTGGTGAGGGTGCTTAATAAAAAAAAATAAAAGGTTTGGCCCAAGAACTTTTGTGGTGGAATTTACGTTTTCCGTTGAGGTATTTTTGTTTTCCACCACGGTTTATGCATGTTGTGGACTCACAATATTTTGGAATTAAAGATGAGCGAAACCGATGCCTTACGCGATCGTTTAAGACTATTAATTGCGAAACTTTCTAACCACGCTGTATTAATGCAGATTATAAACGAATGATTTGGGGTAGGTGGTGAGGGTGCTTAATGTGCTTAATAAAAAAAATAGAATTTTTGGCCCAAAAACTTGTGGTGGAATTTACGTTTTCCGTTGAGGATTTTGTGTTTTCCACCACGGTTTATATCCACTCACAATATTTTTGAATTAAAGATGAGCGAAACCGATGGGTTACGTGATCGTTTAAGATTATTAATTGCGAAACTTTCTAACCGCGCTGTATTAATGCGGATTATAAACGAAAGATTTGAAACGCAGACGGGCAGTTCCATGACATGGCGTGAGTAATTGCACGTTTATTTTATAATGAGCGTTCACACTGACTGCTCAGCGGAGTATTTTATTGCAATCTCGTGCGCGTGTACTTAAACATAAACGAAACTGTTTTATTCAGTTTTTTTTTTAAGCTCGGTTTAGAATACAATAAACAACAATTTTAAAGTCAACGAATTCACTGAAAACATACTATGTATATATTTGATGTGATGTTCGATGAGATGTCTGTAGCACAAAATTTAACTAAATTATAATAATTCACCAGAAATTCATTACTTTAATTATCACACCATCTAGCGTCTGTGGATGGTACCGGAATTGTACTGACAGGTTCTCAAATGACGAAACCTTTATAAAAGCCGAACTCGGCGTGCGATTTAAATTAGCTTTCTGTAATAATTACTTACGAATCAACATTCACAAAAAAAATAATAATAAACAAAATGATTTCTTTATATGTAACGGTGCGTTAAACATGCAATAAATAAATTATTTGATTTCTCTTCGCTTCCACGCTTCCACATAAGAAACTAACATACTTTTGCATATTTTATCTTCTAAATAAACTCGTAGTTTTTATTTTGTTACTTTCAAGTAACCACACACGTACGTTTGTTTGAACTTTTCCCGTGATTGGCGACTTTTTGTTGTTGTTAGAATGAGTGGGCAAGCTGTCTTAATAATAAAAGAAAAAGTAAATTTGCATAAACAAGTGACTCTGAACTTTTCAAGGCCGGCGATCTTTTACATTACATAAAACTAAAATTTATGGAGACCGTTTAAGTCAAAGTTAAAATTAATGCAGGTTTCACCGAATCGTTAGTCATTCGTTTGACCAAGGTTTTTTTGAAGAAAAGTTCGAATGTACACTAATGGACACAGATAACGGGACGATAACGATAACGAAAGAGTAAATGAAATTTTTCTCAATTCGATTGTACTGCTTTACACAGGGTGTTGTAATTTTAACTAAGCACGTCCAGCGACACATTTTCATTTATTGACCAAAGTACGCTTTGGCAATTTAATAATTTCGTCGCGTTGAGAATTCAATTTTTTACACTTTCGAAATTTATATTTATTAGAAATTTTCGCGCCCGCTCTCTTCTTTCACGTAACACGAGGTTTCATAAAACTCCGACGCTTTCGTTATATTAAAAATTTTGCTTACGCGCTTGATCATAATCAGTCACGGGTAAACAATCATTATCGAGAGCCATCGAAATAATTAATTTAATTGCATCAAGGTCCCCTGATAATATACATAAGTAGTTAATAATGAAACGACATTTGCATGACAATGATGGCTGATGTAGTACGTCGCTTGAAAAACGAGGAACTAAGGTCGTTGAAACTCCATTGGAAATCACCGACCGTGTGCTTTAATGCAGCGTCCAGGATCATCATCATCATCATTATTATTATTATTTGTCGCGCACGATTGTGAGCCTTGCGCTGTCATCACTGATTTCATGTTAAATTGTTTGAAATAATGAAGAAAGTCTTTTGTCGGATGGACGGAATTCATCAGGATTATTCCAATTGCCTTCTTTTTCAAGCATTCCCCCAGAAAGAAATGCGTAAATGTTTCATGAGATCTTTGATGATATAATTGATGAAATGTCCATGTTTGATGAAAGTTTGTCGAATCTGCACTACTTTTTTTTCTTCTAAAAATTATGCTTGAAATCTTAGGTTCAGTTTTCCAGTAGACACATTCTTTTTTGTTTAGAAAAATTATTGACGTGTAAAGATATGGATTTTCGCATGAAATCTTTGTTTTCTAAAAAAAAAAAACCAAGGGACCAATGAGAAAGGTTGGATCACTTCATGAAGCGAAGCTTTCGCTAAGATGTCTGTCGATTTGATGAGGTTTTGAAAAAAGTCTTTCCACAAGGCTAAACATGTGGCTTAAATAATCACTAAAAAGTTACTAAAAGAATATATAGTTCACTAAAGACAAATGCCGGGAAAAAATCAAACTTTGTTTTCAATTTATTGAATTTATCAGATGCAGGGTACAGGGTGATTAGAAAGTAATTTAAATCGATGATAAAACAGTGATTATAAATTAAAAACTGACGTTATTCATTTCTTCTTGTGACGTGTTGACGTATTTCAAATTACCGCCTTTATTATAAAACTTAATACACAGAGATGTCGCTAGTACACTAAGAGTGTGCAAAAAAGAGACATGCGCATTGACCACACATGCACACATATAATACAGTCCACAAGACAGTAAACACGTGTACAACAGTAGTGAGATTTTCTTTAACCTACCAAGTTACTGTATTTCCATCATTATTTAACATGACGTCATCGATGATGTTTTTTTTGTAATTTACTTAATTTAAACTTATATTTTTTTTTCTAACGAATTTTGGGCCGGTACTTTTATCACTGATTAATTTTAATCTTTGGTTTATTCCCATGCCTACAATTGTAAAGACAATTGTTTCTATAGGAATAAACCAAAGATTAAAGTTAATCAGTGATGAAAGTACCGGCTCTTAATAGTGTAGCTGGAGAAAGAAAAAATACTCTATAGATTTCGCCAGTAAAAGTTATCGATAATAACTTTTCTTTATAAAGCTTATAATAACGGCTTTACCATCGAGGTTAACATTTTTTATTCACCCTGTATAAATATTTTCAAAAATCACACCAATCAAACTGAAAGATGCTTTAAGTTTTCAATAAAGAGAAAAGAAACATACCTAAATACAAAAAATTCTAAGTTTGGCAATAAGAACCACCTCTCATATCCTCTCCACCATATTCGCAAAATCACACGCAGCAAACGTGTATTGTGAAACAAATCACCAAAGAAATCGTTGACTCTCACATCTCTGGAATATACAGGGTGTTCACAAGAGTAAACTTTAATATATCAGGAGGTGGTAGTGTGGCCCATTTTGAGTAATAAAGTTCATGTAAACGCGTGTCCGATGCTCAATGGTTACGGAGCTACAGCAGTTTGAAGTTGACGAGGCCTCAAATAGGGCCGAAACACCTGTACAGAGGATGCTCGAGGGGTCCACTGCAATCAAGTGAATTTTCCCAATTTGTTGCCTTGGGTTAGGTTGTCCGTGACATTTGACTTTTTCGAAATTCATCCCCCGAAAAATTTCCTTATTTCTTTCGAATTCTTTTGCTTTACTTTACTTTTACGTTTTGCTTTTTGGTTTACTTTTTGAACTTTTCGAACCTTTGCCTTTGAAATTTAAAATTTTTAAGCATCTTTTCCCTATTCTTTGCAATTTTTTTGCTATAAGTTTTTGACTTTGACCTTTTTGAAACTGCTTTTGAAATTTAAAGTTTATAAAACGTTTTTGCGCTTTTTCGATTTTTTTTATGTGCTTTGGATTGCTTTGACCTTTGCCTCTAATTTTTAATTTTTTTTTCTATATTTGTGCCTTTGATCGGGTTGACCTTGGCCTTTGACCTTTTTGAACGTCATTCGTTGAAATTGTATTTTTTTCTCAATTTTTTGCCTTGAGTTGCCTTAAAATTCTATTTTTTGAAAACTTCCCTATTTCTTTCGATTTTTTCTCTGGGGTTGAGTGAACCTTTATCTTGGAACTTCTCGAACCATTGCTCTTGAAATTTTAAATTTTCAAACATTTCTCCCTATTCTTTGGATTTCTTTTTACCATAAGTTGGCTTGGCTTTGACCTTTTCGCAACCGCTCTTGAAATTTAAAATTTGAAAAAAAAATTTTTGAGTTGGGTTGGGTTGTTTTGACCTTTGCTCTCGTAATTCTTATTTTTAAAGGTTTTTCCTATTTTTTATCTTTGGCCCTATTTTTTCGATTTTTCTTTTGCTTCGGATTGGATGACCTTTACTTTAACTTTAACTTTACTCTTGAAATTCTAAATTTTTAAATATTTTTCCCTATTCACAATTTTTCTTCCTTGACCTTTTCGAAACTGCTCTTGAAATTTTAACTTTTTAAAATATCGGGTCGCGTTGACCTTGATTTTCGACTTTTTTGAACCTTGTCCCTGGAAATTATAATTTTTAAATGATTTTCCCAATTTGTTGGCTTGGGTTGGATTAACCTTTACCTCTGACTTTTCAAAACTCCTCGAAATTCTATTTTTTTTAAATTTCCTTATTTCTTCGATTTATTTTTTTGCCTTTGGTCGTGTCAATCTTGACTTTTGACCTTTTTAAACCTCATCCCTGGAAATTATATTTTTTATGATTTTTCCTAATTCGTTGCCCTGGGTTGAGTGGATCTTAACTTTTGACTTTGTCGAAGCTCGTCCCTTGGAATTCTACTTTTTTAAGATTTCTTCATTTTTTCGATTTTTTTTGCCTTGGGTTGAGTTGACCTTTTCGACCATTTACTCTTAAAATTCAAAATGTTTAAACATTTTTCCCTATTCTATATAATTTTTTTTTTGTCTTGAGTTGGCTTGACTTTCACCTTTTCGAAACTGCTCTTGAAATTTTCTGTTTTTTTCTAATTTTTTTGACTTGGGTGGGGTTGCTTTGACCTTTGCTGACGAATTTTAATTTTTAAATATTTTTTCTATTTTATGCCTTTGGTCCAGGTGACCTTTTTGCACCTCATCCCTGGAAATATCGGGTCGCGTTGACCTTGATTTTTGAACTTTTTAAACCTCGCGCCTAGAAATTCTAATTTATTAAAGATTTTTCCCAACTTGTTACCTTGGGTTCAAATGACCTTGACCTCTGACTTTACGAAATTCCTCGAAATTATATATTTTTTAATTTCCTTATTTCTTCGATTTATTTTTTGCCTTTGGTCGGGTGGGCCTTGACCTTTGACCTTTTTGAACCTCATCCCTGGAAATTATATTTTTTTTAGATTTTTCCCAATTCGTTGCCTCGGGTTGGGTGGATCTTAACCTTTCAACTTTTCGAAACTCGTCCCTTGAAATCCTATTTTTTTAAGATTTCCTTATTTTTTCGATATTTTTTGCCTTGAATTGAGTTGACCTTTATCTTTGACTTTTTCGAACCTTTGCTCTTCTAAATTCTAAATTTTTAACCATTTTTCCCTATTTATAATTTTTTTTGCCTTGAGTTGGCTTGACTTTGACCTTTTTCTATATATTTTTTTTTTACTTGGGTTGGGATGCTTTGACCTTTGCTGTCGTATTCTATTTTCTTAAAATTTTCCTATTTTTTGCCTTTAGTCGAGTTGACCTTGGACATTATTGAACCTCATCCCTGGAAATTCAATTTTTTTATGATTTTTCCCAATTTGTTACGTTCGGTTGGGTGTATCTTAACCTTTAACTTTTTCGAAACTCGGCTCTTGAAATTATATTTTCTTGAAATTTCCCAATTTTTTCGATTTTTTTGTCTCGGATTGAGTGGACCCCTTTACCTTTGACTTTTTCTAACCTTTGCTCTTGAAATCTAAATTTTTAAATATTTTTCTGTATTTTTTTTACCTTGGGTTTGTTTGACCTTGACCTCGTCCCTTGAAATTCTAAAATTTCTCTTGATCTAAATATGTTGCGTCTTAAAGGGGAGTTTTAGAAGACGAATTTCCATTTTCATTTTCTGCGTTATACTCACTTGACACCCATTGCTGTTTCATTTTAGAAGTGGACCTTGACCTTCAATCTTTTTGAACCTCATCCCTGGAAATTATATTTTTTTATGATTTTTGCCAATTCGTTGCCTTGGGTTAGGTAGATCTTAACCTTTGACTTTCTCGAACCTCGTCCCTTGAAATTCTATTCTTTGAAGATTTGCTTATTTTTTCAATTTTTTTTGCCTCGGGTTGAATTGACCTTTATCTTCGACCTTTTCGAACCTTTGCCCTTGAAATTCTAAATTTTTAAACATTTTCCCTATTCTTTATAGTTTTTCTTGTCTTTAGTTGACTTGACTTTGACCTTTTCGAAACTGCTGTTAAAATTTAAAATTTTTAAAAGATTTTTCCCTATTTTTTCTAATTTTTTTCTTACTTGAGTTGGGTTGTTTTCTGTTTTTTGCTTTTGGCCGAGTTGACCTTGACCCTTGATCGTTTTGAACGTCATCCCTGGAAATTCTATTTTTCCCAATTTGTTGCCTTGGATTGGGTGGATCTTAACCTTTGACTTTCTCGAAACTCGTCCCTTGAAGTTCTATTTTTTAAGATTTTCTTATTTTTTCTATTTTTTGTCTTTGGTCGGGTTGACCTTGACCTTTGATCTTTTGAACCTCATCCGTTGAAATTGTATTTTTCCCCAATTTGATGCTTTAGTTTGGGTGGATCTTAACCTTTGACTTTTTCGAAACACTTGACCTTTTCGAATCTTTGCTCTTGAAATTCTAATTTTTAAAGATTTTTCCCATACTATTTTTTTTTCCTTGGGTCGGGTTAACCTTGACTTTTGATCTTGTTGAACCTGGAAATTATAATTTTTTAATGCTTTTTCCCAATTTGTAACCTTGGGTTGGATTGTCCATGACCTCTGACTTTTTCGAAACGCCTCGAAATTCTATTTTCTTAAGATTTCTTTATTTCTTTGATTTTTTGGGCCTTGGATTGTGTTGACCTTGACCTTTGACCTTTTCGAACCTTTGCTCTTGAAATTTAAAATTTTTACACATTTTTCCATACTTTTTGCCATGGGTTGGTTTGACATTGACCTCGTCAATTGAACAATTTGGCTACAGGTCATTTAACACTTAAGTGGAAGTTGTATTAAGTTGGGTTAGACGGAAGATGTCACTACTGCGATGCCATCTACCGAGTTTTAATTGACATATCTTACGATTACTTCAAATACACATACTTAAACGTAAACCAAAATTGTTTGAACAACTTCGTGTCACTTTGAAGTTGTTATGGATGACACTTAAAGCTGCAATAACTAATTTTAATTAATTATGAAAAATATTTAACGACTTCTAATACGCAGTACCTTTTAATTTTCTTGAAATTAGCTGAAATTAATGCCTTTTTTTTTTTAATTGTCCGCCTTGATTCTTTTGATTTTTCATTTCTGTAATTCACTTAAACTTACAGACGATAGTGTACTGGGTAATTTTGTTTTAATCGAAAATTGTTCAGGTTTTGGTAAAGTGAAAGGTACTTTTGTGACTTCCTATTAATTCACATCAAAAATATAATATAATAATAACAAATCCCGTCGGATTTATCTCCACCTTTTGCAGTACACGATGATTAGAAAGTTAAGTTATGTTGTATACGTAATGAATTAACTGGCATCCCGCAGTAACTGTAAAACTGCGTTTGCAAATGGGCGCAACCATCCATCAGCTCTCGCGTGCACCGGAGGCACGCAGGAAACCACGCTTTGCTGATTCCTGTTCAAACATCATGTCACTGTATCTCGTTTTATTGTGTGCACATCTCGCTTCTCCGGCGGACATCCGCAATGATGTGCTACCGTACATCCGATTTTTTTTCACGAAAATCACCTGATTACGTTCGACTTCATTAATTCGATTCGATTCGACTCGACCGGTGGGCTAATTGCGAGAATGTATCACGTGTGCCCATTCCCAAAACGTAATTTTAGGTTCTATGTAAGGAGGTCAGTGAAGCTAGCCTATGGTGGTTCATTGTCGTATACTCTTTACGGATACTGTTTGCCACTTACCTCAATGGCATACGATGGGGATATACAGCAAGTGACAAATTACCCCCTCAAAACCAACCAAGTACAAATGAGCCTTAAATTTTTGAGCGACAGTGTAAAATGTTATTTGATACTTTTATCTTTATGATGGTCTTAAATTTTTGAGCAGTAGTGTAGATGTATAAGGGAATATTCTGATAATTTTTTTTTTGGGAAAACGAATTAATTAATGGTAACAATTCTTTTGTTTCCTAGGGTGACTACATATGGATAGAACCGGTCTCAGGGCACGAGTTCGACGTGGCCATCGGAGCACGTGTGATATCAGCAGAAGGACGAAGAATAGCCGTCCGGGACGACGATGGCGAAGAGCATTGGCTATCTCCGGAACGTCGGATCAAGGCGATGCACACCACCTCCATCCATGGAGTCGAAGACATGATCGGCCTCGGCGACCTCCACGAGGCCGGCATTCTACGGAACCTGCTCATCAGATACAATGAGAATCTCATTTATGTAAGCGACGAATTATTTTAGAACTTTCGAATACATTTCGACGGAAATTCGGGCTTTTTACAACTAATTATGTATATTCGGCCAACTTAATCATATTAATAAAAAATCTACAAATGTCCGAATATAATATTTGTTGTACACTGAACGTTAAAAGTAAAGTCTTCCCTAGAAATGTTTCATTCCAACTTAATCTCTTCTGACCACTGCGATAAATAGGTGGACAGGCAAACGACGAAACAGGTAGACAAACAGAAAATAAAAACGTCAACACGTGTTTGTTTACCTTAAAATTTGATTGGGGAGACGTTACTTTTAACACCCAGTGTACCTATCATATTCATAAACGATAGGTCGAAGTACTAGACAACAAAAAAGGTAAACAACTGTAACCTCTATTTACCTAACTGTAAATGCTAGTCGTCATCATGCATTAAATAATTATGACGCACTGCCAGCGTGCGCAAATTATGTTACTTGCTTAATTATCGAATAGAGATGTGTTTCATTCGTCCTCCAAGAAAGATCTAATTTAATTTGTGAGTTTGCACCACATAAATATGAATATTTAATAAACTGAACTTGAAACGTTAAATTTAAACGAATCAAGATATACAGGGTGATTCACGATTCTGTATTCTTAAAACAGCTTCTCATTTTTTGCGATAGAGCAAGCAAAAAGTCTTCAAGAAAAGCCAAATAACGTGAGCTTTTTACACAGGTAAACACAGATCTGTTGGAATCTATTTGAAGAAAAAAAATTGAAGAAGTCATGGCTGCTTCGAAACAATTGAAGATCGAGTCGAAGGGTTCTCAGGAGTGTAACCCTCAAACAAGTCTTGCAATTTTTCTTAAAGACTTTTTGCTCTAACTTTCGAAATAAGAAAGTTATTTTAAAAATTCTGAAACGTGAATCACCTTGTATAACCGTATCTGCTCAAATTGAAAATGTTAATAACTCTGACAGTTTCTTTCAGAGTTGACCAAGTCTGGCAATTTCTTCTTGTGTCAACGATTGATATCATCAATGATTAATAAATTAAACGAAATAATTTTTTTTTTAATTGGCAAAAGATTGAGAATCCAATGATTATTTGATTTAATTAATGTTGATGTAACTCAATAGGTGGCACTAACTGAATGTCGTTTCATTTTCAAAATATGTCTTGTAGAAGCAAGTTCAACAATGTGAATATTGTTCTTCATATTAACATTTCAACAATTGACATACTTTTCTTTTTTAATTTAAAGTAAAAGCTAACCTCACTCTTAAAAGTATTCAGATACATATACGTATAACCTAATTTTGTTATAGTTAAAGACATTGGAGAATACTGCCAACTTTAGTCATAAATCACTACAATAAACTTTAATCGTTTTGAAAAATATAATAAATGTGAAACATTAAAAAAAAAATGACCACGAAATTTCTAAAAATTAAAAAAATTAATAATTTGAAAATCAAATTAAAATTAATAGATAAAGAAAAGATTAATTATCGGTGAATATCTCTGATAAAAAGGTTGATAAAAGAAAATCATGACAAAATTATGAAAAAATTCAAAAAGTACCGAATTTAAAAAGTAACGCCAAAAATATTGTAAGAAAATTTAATAGAACAAAAAATTAATTGTCGATGAATGTCCCTATCGGCTTTAAAAAAAAATTGATGAGAATCATTTTTAAAAATATTTGGAAAATTAAAAAAAATACTATTTGAGAATTGCGCTAAAAATAAAAAAAAAACTGTAAAATTTCAAAAAATTACTCCAAGAAATCGTAACAAAACTGAAACATCTTTAAAAAGTGAATTACCGCTTAAATAATTTTTTTTTATATTATTGAGAAACATTTTTTAAAAAATACGACTGCACAAATATAAAAGGGTACGTTATCGATTTTGACTTTTTTATTAAAAATACGGAAACGATTATTAAAAACAAAACAAAACACAATCGTTTCATGATTACTTATTTCATAGCAAGACGAAAAACGAAACCACGACAATTTTCTTCATAAAACGAGAAACAAAAGACGACGATTTCTTCTTACCTCATAGCAAGAAAGAAAACAAAAACAATTGATCGACTATATACAAGAAAACTTTCGACTTTCGTTTCTTCATTGAAAGCAAAAAGTAAAAAGAGGCGATCGATAAAAAAACACAAACAAAAGACGATCGTTTCGTGACAAATTTCAGCTATTTAAGAGGAAAAACAAAAGCAAGACGAGTTTCTTTATAAGACGAAAGACGATCGATTTTACAACTTCGACTTTTTCTGCAAAAAAAAGACGAAAGCAAAAAATAAAAAGGGGCGCGATCGATAAAAAAAACAAAAGCCGATCGTTTCGTGACAAATTTCAGCTATTTAAGAGGAAAAACAAAAGCGAGACGAGTTTCTTTATAAGGCGAAAGACGACTTTTTCTGCAGAAAAAGATAAAAAACAAAAGCTTACCGATCGATAAAGAAAAAACAAAAGCCGATCGTTTCGTGACAAGTTTCAGCTATTTAAGAGGAAGAACAAAAGCAACACGAATTTCTTTATAAGGCGAAAGACGATCGATTTCACAACTTCGACTTATTCTGCAGAAAAAAAATGAAAAACAAAAGACACGATTTCCTCTTACCGATCGATAAAACAAACAAAAGCCGATCGTTTCGTGACAAATTTCAGCTATTTAAGAGGAATAACAAAAGCAAGACGATTTTCTTTATAAGACGAAAGACGATCGAGTTCACAACTTCGGCTTTTTCTGCAGAAACAGACGAAAAACAAAAACCAACGATTTTCTCTTACCTCATAGCAAGACGAAAAAACAAAAACAATTGATCGACTGTTTATAAGGACGTTTAGTTTTCATTAATTTTATTGAAAGCATAAGAAAAAATTAAAAGAGGCGATCGGTTTAAAATTGAGCAGAAAACAAAACAAAAAACGATCGTTACACGAAGAATATCAACTGTGTATTTCATGGCAAAGCGTAAAACAAAAGCGAGACGATTTTCTTTTGGAAGACGAAAAACAAAAACGAAAAGGAACTTAGACTTTGTCCGCAGAAAAAGACGAAAAACAAAAGACGACAATTTCTCTTGTTATCTCATATCAAAAATTTAAAAAGGGGCGATCGGTTTAAAATTGAGCAAAAAACAAAACAAAAGTCGATCGTTACACGAAGAATATCAATTGTCTATTTCATGGCAAGGCGAAAAACAAAAGCAAGACGATTTTCTTTTAGAAGAGGAAAAACAAAAACGAGAGGCAAATTAGACTTTGTCCGCAGAAAAGAACGAAAAACAAAAGACGATAATTTCTCTTCTTATTTCATACCAAAAATTTGAAAAGAGGCGATCGGTTTAAAATTGAGCAAAAACAAAACAAAAGACGATCGTTACACGAAGAATATCAATAGTCTATTTCATAGCAAGGCGAAAAACAAAAGCAAGACGATTTTCTTTTAGAAGACGAAAAACAAAAACGAAAGGCAACTTAGACTTTGTCAGCAGAAAAAGACGAAAAACAAAAGACGACAATTTACAATTTGTTGTTATCTCATATCAAAAATTTAAAAAGAAACGATCGGTTTAAAAGAAAGCCAAAAAATAAACTCAACCAAAGACTATCACTTCATTAAGAATTTCAACTGGCAATCTTATAACAAGACGAAAAACAAAAGCAGGACGATCTCCTTTATAAGACGAAAAACAAAAGAGGACATAGTAAGAAAAGGCGACTTTTTTCATAGGATAACGAAATCGGTTTCAACCATGGCAGTACTGAAACGAAAGCAACTTTGAAATGTCAACAATTTTCGAATTGAAAAGTCTTAGGTTAGGAATCCCCGTCCACCATTTTGTTTAATCTGGTCCTGGAAGCACTTACCAGAAGAAGAACTGAAAACGATTGGTTGTTAAAATTAAAAGTGGAAAAAAAGCAAATGGAAATAAAACTAAAGTTGAAGAAAGCAAGCCAAAATGAAAATGAGTCTAAGCAAGCAGTAGCAAGGTGGACAGCTTTTTGTTAATTATTAATAAATGAAAAAACTAATTCCAAAATTTCGAATTCAAGAGATCTTCATGTATTTCAGTTAAGCAGAGCTTGTCGATTGTCTTTTGTTTATTGTTTTATTAGAATTTTTTTTTCCTGAATTGTAAGTTTCGGTTTGATGATGACGGATTTATAGAAATTAAAAAATTATATTAATGAATTAATTAATATGATATGATAATTTATATAAAAAAAAACTACTTCCAAAATTTAAACTTTGTTTAAGAAAGTATCGAATTTGTGTTTCAGGTTGTCGATCGTCTTTTGTTTAGGGTTTAGATATTGCTTTAATAATAATTCAATTTTTTTTTAAGATATTTAATCAAAATATCTTTGAAAGTCGATCGGTTTTTGTTTGATGGCAAGGTATTTATAGAAATTTAAAAAATAATCTTTATTAAAAATATTGATATTTATTAAGTATTATTAATGTATAAATAAAAATAATTTATCAAAAAGAAAAAGGCTGCTTAAAAAATTTCGAATTCGAAGGACGCAAAATTCAAACTTTGTTTAAAAAAAGTCACGTATTTCAGCTTGTCGATCGCCTTTTGTTTATTGTTTTATTAGTCAATTAAAAAAAAAAGATTTATTCATAATTCTCTTGAAAATCTGCAGAAATTTTTTAAAAAGTACCTATTTGTTGAGGTACCTACACAGAGCTCGTTGATTGGCTTTTGTTTATTGTTTTATTATTCAACATTAAAAAAATATATAATCAAAATTTTCTTGAAACTCGATTCGTTTTTTTATGGCGAAGGATTTGTAGAAATTTAATGTAATATACAGGGTGACTGTGATAGTTGTGCAAAGTTGAACTCGTTAATAGTTTTCGAGGAAATCGTAGTTGAAAATTTTTGCGAAACTGTTTGAGAACCACCGGGCTTGCTATCATACAACGTTAAAAGAAAAAAGCAAGGCCAGTAATTGTCAAACAGTTTCGAAAAATTTTTCAACTGCGATTTCTCGAAAAGTATTAACTTTTTGCTAAGGACGTATGAGTTCAATCATTACGATTTATGGTGATATATTGTCGGTTTCAAGTTTTGCATAACCATCATAGTCACCCTGTGTATTTGAGGTACCTACACAGAACTCGTCGATCGTCTTTTGTTTATTGTTTTATTAATCAAACTCTTTTGTCGATTTCTTGCAAAATTTTAATTATAATGTTCGGAGTGAGGTATTTTTTTTTCACCTTTTTAGAAATGAAAAATGAAATGAAAATGCTGAATTAATAAACCATATCCGCATTCATATTTTTTTTATTAAATCGCACGGTATAATAGGTATAACGTGAATCAATTCTGTTGAAGTTTTTTTTTTTTTTTTTGCAATGACCAAGACCAAAGGGGTGTGTATAATACGTATCATTTTTTTTTTTCATTTCAGACTTATACCGGCTCAATCTTAGTAGCAGTAAACCCCTACCAAATCCTTCCGATCTACACCGCCGAGCAAATCAAGCTTTACAAGGAACGCAAAATCGGAGAACTCCCGCCGCACATCTTCGCCATAGGCGACAACTGCTACGCCAACATGCGCCGATACCGCCAGGACCAGTGCATAGTAATCTCGGGCGAATCAGGAGCTGGCAAAACGGAAAGCACGAAGCTCATCCTGCAATACCTGGCGGCCATCAGCGGCAAGCACTCCTGGATAGAGCAGCAGATTCTGGAGGCGAACCCCATCCTGGAGGCGTTCGGCAACGCTAAGACCGTGCGCAACGACAACAGCTCCAGGTTCGGCAAGTACATCGACATACACTTCAACAACAACGGCGTCATAGAGGGCGCCAAGATCGAGCAGTATCTGCTGGAGAAAAGCCGCATTGTTTCTCAGAATCCGGACGAGCGGAACTACCACGTCTTCTACTGCTTGCTGGCCGGCTTGAACAAGGAAGACAAAAAAAAATTAGAATTGGGGGATGCTAGCGAATACAGGTATCTCACCGGGGTAAGTTCGACTCGCCAAATATGTTGTGAGCTGTGGTCCACCCTGTACATATTCCTAATTTAAATTATCTGAATGTGTTGCTCTTCCTAATTTCTTTTTCTATTTTAAATCAGGAAAAAAAAAAACAGTCAATTCGCAGCGAATTTATTTCGAAAGACGCATTTGGATTATACCGACTGTCCCAGACATCCACTAAATTGTTAATACAAATTGTGTGTGTACTTTGGATTTTTCGGGGGAAATTGAAAAGTCTTAACACCCCCTGTATATTAAAAAAAAATTTAAAATACATTTTCGAAGTAAGGTCCAATTGATTAGATTACTGAAGGTCGCGTGGTGCGCAGGTCAGTCACATGACCTTCGATCATTATCGATCACTTTTTATTTACCCGAAGTTCAGTTCAAATGTCTCACCTTCACTTGTTTTACTGTTTATTTCCTTAAATACGTCCTCATTTGTTTAATTGTTAAATATTATTAGAGCGAATGCATAACCTGTGAAGGTCTATAGACTAGACATTAAAAGAACATCACATGACCTTTAATCTTTAACGATTGTTGTTTATTTACTCGCTTTCACTTGTTTTATTGTTTATAACTTGTATAATTTGTGAAGGTTCGTAGATTAGTCAACAAGGAACATCACATGACCTTCAATCATTAATGATACCTCTTTATTTACTTAAATTACGATTCAAATTTCGCGCCCTCATTTGTTTCATTGTTATATTAGTTAAATACTATTAGGGAAGATGCATAGCCTGTGAAGGTCTATAGAGTAGGTACATATAGGTCACATAGAGTAGGTATATATAGGTCACATGACCTTAAATCATTAACGTTTGTTGTTTACTTACTCGCCTTCACTTGTTTTATTGTTTATAACCTATATAATTTGTGAAGGTCCGTAGATTAATCAACAGAAAACATCACGTGACCTTCAATCGTTAATAATATCTCTTTATTAACTTGAATTATGATTCAAATTTCGCGCCCTCATGTGTTTCATTCGTAACCTGTGAAGGTTTGTAGATTAGTCATCAAAAGAACATCACATGACCTTCAATCATTAACGATTGCCCTTTATTTACTCGCCTTCATTTATTTTATTGTTTATAACTTGTATAATTTGTGAAGGTCCGTAGATTAGTCAACAAAAGACATCACATGACCTTCAATCATTAATGATATCTCTTTATTTACTTAAATTACTATTCAAATTTCGCGCCCTCATTTGTTACATTGTTAAATTAGTTAAATACTGTTGGGGCAGATGTATGGCCAGTGAAGGTCATTAAAAGAACATCACATGATCTTCAATCATTGACGATTGCCCTTTATTTACTCGCCTTCACTTATTTTATTGTTTATAACGTGTATAATTTGTGAAGATCTGTAGATTAGTCAACAAAAAACATCACATGACCTTCAATCATTAATGATATCCCTTTATTTACTTCAGTTAAGATTGAAATTTCGCGCCCTCATTTATTTCATTGTTTAATTAGTTAAATACTGTTAGGGTGGATGCACAACCTGTGAAGGTCTGTGGACTAGTCATCAAAAGAACATCACATGACCTTCAATCATTAACGATTGCTCTTTATTTACTCGCTTTGACTTGTTTTATGAAGATCCACAGTTTAATCAACAAAACATCACATGACCTTCAATCAATAATGATATCTCTTTATTTACTTGAATTAAGATTCAAATTTCGCGCCCTCATGTGTTTCATTGCTTAATTAATTAAATACTGTTACGGTTGATTCGTAACCTGTGAAGGTTTATAGATTAGTCATCAAAAGAACATCACATGACCTTCAATAATTAATGATCGCTCTTTATTTGCCTGAAATACCATTCAATCCTTTAATCTTCACATATTTTATTGTTTAATTAAGTCGATTACTGTGTAACCTCACCGGAAGGTCTGTAAATAAGTCAAGAAAATAACATCACATGATCTTCATTCATCGTCTATATCTTTTTAGTTACCTTAAATACGATTTACATCTTGGGGCGGATGTATAACCTGTGAAGGTCTGCAGATTAGTCATCAAAAGAAGATCACATGACCTTCAGACATTGCTCATTGCTTCCTGTAGTTCAATTCAAATTTCTCATCTTCACTTGTTTTATTGTTTAATTAGTTAAATAATTTTAAAGCGGATGTATAACTTGTAAAGGTCCATGAAGAGAACATCACATGTCCTTCAATCACGAACGATATCTCTTTATTTACCTAAAGTATAATTCAAATGTCTCGCCCTCGTTTGTTTAGATTAGCCAATAAAAGAACATCACATGACCTTCAATCATTATCTCTTTTTATTTACCTGAACTACGATTTATGTCTTAGGGTAGGTGTGTATATAAACCTGTGAAAGTCTGCAGATTGATCAGTATAAGAACACGTGACCTTCAATCATTAACGATTGCCTCTCATTTAGTCACCTTCCTTGTTTAATTAGTTAAATATTGTTAGGGCGGATGCATAACCTGTGAAGGAAGAGCGGACGCTGCTGAATTCGCCGACATCCGAAGCGCCATGAAGGTCCTCCTGTTTTCCGACCAAGAAATCTGGGATATCCTCAAGCTATTGGCAGCCCTGTTGCACACTGGGAACATCAAATATAAAGCGACGGTCGTCGATAATTTAGATGCCACGGAAATCCCCGATCACACAAACGTTTTGAGAGTGGCTCACTTGTTGGAGGTTCCCCCTCAACCGTTGATAGACGCCCTAACGCGAAAGACCTTATTCGCGCACGGCGAGACGGTGGTTTCAACCCTATCCCGAGAGCAGAGCGTCGACGTGAGGGACGCCTTCGTCAAGGGCATTTACGGCAGACTCTTTATCTTAATCGTAAAGAAGATCAACAACGCGATTTACCGTCCAAAAGAGCGGCAGAGAAGCTCGATTGGGGTCCTGGACATCTTCGGGTTTGAGAACTTCAACCACAACAGCTTCGAGCAGTTCTGCATCAACTACGCCAACGAGAACCTCCAGCAGTTTTTCGTCCGGCACATCTTCAAGCTGGAGCAGGAGGAATACAACTTGGAAGGAATCAACTGGCAACACATTGAGTTCGTCGATAATCAAGACGCTTTGGACCTAATCGCCATTAAACAACTGAATATAATGGCGTTGATTGACGAAGAAAGCAAATTCCCGAAGGGCACAGATCAAACGCTGCTAGCGAAGCTGCACAAGACCCATGGTGGCCATAGGAATTACCTCAAACCCAAGTCGGATATCAACACGAGCTTTGGTCTCAACCATTTCGCTGGAATTGTCTTCTATGACACGCGGGGATTCCTGGAAAAAAACCGGGATACCTTCAGCGCAGATTTGCTGCAGCTAGTGACGGTTTCCAATAATCATTTCTTGCAGCAGCTCTTCGTCAATGACATAGGAATGGGGGCGGAAACTCGAAAAAGAACCCCCACTCTATCAACGCAATTCAAGAAAAGCCTGGATTCGCTGATGAAAACCCTCTCAAACTGCCAGCCGTTTTTCATCCGCTGCATTAAACCAAACGAAAACAAGAAACCCTTAATGTTCGATCGGGGATTGTGCTGCCGCCAGCTGCGTTACTCGGGGATGATGGAGACGATCCGAATCCGCCGAGCGGGATACCCAATTCGTCACAGCTTCCCCGAGTTTGTCGAGAGATACCGATTTTTGATTTCGGGGATTCCACCGGCGCACAGAACTGACTGTAGGGCGGCAACTTCGAAGATCTGCGCCACGGTTTTGGGCCGAACCGACTACCAACTGGGGCACACGAAGGTCTTCCTCAAGGACGCCCACGACTTATTCCTGGAGCAAGAACGAGACCGCGTCCTCACCAAAAAAATCTTGATCCTCCAAAAGTCGATCCGGGGGTGGGTTTACCGCAGGAGATTCCTGCGATTGAAGGCCGCCGTCATGACCATCCAGAAATACTGGAAGGGATACAGTCAGCGCAAGCGTTACAGGACGATGAGGGTGGGTTACATGAGGCTACAGGCGCTGATTAGAGCCAGGGTTTTATCGCATCGCTTTCGACATTTGCGCGGACACATCGTGGGGTTGCAGGCTCATGCGAGGGGTTATTTGGTTCGGAGGGAGTATGGCCATAAAATGTGGGCCATCATCAAGATACAGTCGCACGTGCGGAGGATGATCGCTCAGAGGCGATTCAAGAAGAACAAGTTGGAGCATAAGAAGCACATCGAAGCGTTGAAGCTGAAGAAGAAGGAGGAGCGAGAGTTGAAGGACGCTGGAAATAAGAGGGCTAAAGAAATTGCTGAACAAAATTACAGGTAAGAAATAGATTAATCCCGAAAATAAAGAAGGCACACGATAGCGCAGATGTTAATATATAGGGTGTTACTAGACTTTAGTCATTTGCTAACACTGTAGGTTTTCTCCAAGAGTTCCAGAGGATCACGTAACTTAAAATTATTTGTCTCTTTCAAGCTGCATATTCACTTAATCTACTGTTATCATAACATAAACTTCGACGATGCTGTAGTGAATACTTTTTTGTTTAATTAGGGAACGGATGTACGAATTAGAAAGAAAAGAAATGGAACTCGAAATGGAAGAACGCCGGCGAGTCGAAATCAAAAAGAATCTCATTAACGACGCGGCGCGTAAGGCCGACGAGCCGGTGGATGACTCGAAGTTGGTGGAGGCCATGTTCGACTTCCTCCCGGATAGTTCTAGCGAAGCCCCGACGCCAGGTGACCTTAACCTGCGTGCCAAAACTATAGGTTATCTAAAATCGCGCTGTTTTTTTTTTTAGGTCGTGAAACGTCAGTTTTCAACGACCTTCCATCGCGGCCCTCCGAGTCTGAGATTATCAGTCCGATGCAGACCCAATCGGAGGATGAGGAGGACTTGTCCGAGTTTAAGTTCCAAAAATTCGCCGCCACCTACTTCCAGGGCAACATCGGACATCAGTATTCCAGGAAGGCCCTTAAACATCCGCTATTACCTTTGCACACTCAAGGTGATCAACTGGTAAGTATCTTTTTGTTTTATCCACTGTGGACGTTTTCATTAATTTCATTATTTTTTTTTTATTTAGCAGTAAATATTAAAACCATTGCAAAGAGAAAGTATAAAATCTGATAAATTTGATTATTCCCACGCTATCAAGTGTTGCAGTGCAGTAACGTCAAATCTAGTAAATTTTTTTACCACCATTTAGTTGTGACAGTAGCAGCCCTGATCAGTGTTGCCAATTCGTGGGAATTTTTCCGTTTCGTAGAAACGGAAACGGAAATTTATGCCTTAAAATTGCAAAAGGGATTTTTTTTTGAGAGAAAGGGGTTTTCGGAACACTAAATGATTTAAATTTTAAGGCAAATGTTGACTATAAAGTATAAAAATAAATCAAAATTGCAGTTTGAGTAAAAAATAAGAAAAAACAAAGCAAATTTTTGTCCCAATGTGAAGAGAAAACGACCGTCAATAGTTGCCAACAATGGCCCTGATTGCAGTTTTCTGTTTAATCGACGTTTTGTGTCTTCTAATTGAGGTTATGTTTTTTTTTTTTTTTAGTAACCATTAAGCAGACAGAACGATTGCATTTTTCTTCAAATGATGAAAAATATTTCACGCCAAATACAAAATATTTACCGTCGAAAATTGAAATGAAGGAAAGTTATGAAATAATAAATCGTCAAATGGCAAATTTTAATCTAAAAGCGAAAGCTTCAAGGCCACAGTGTAGCAATTTGCACTTTAGCGACACTCGAGTATAACTGCCACATTTGCCATTTTGTTTGATACCTACTAATTTGCAAATTACATTACAAATTAGTAGGTATCAAACAGTATGGCGGTCGAATTTGACACTGACGTTTAAGTAACGGTACTCTGGGTCAAAACTCTGAGTGTTGACAACATATTTCTTTTTAAGTCAATTTCTTGGTAAGCTTGATATTTTTCGATCATATTCTATAAAAAAGAAAACTGAAAATGGAAAGAATTATGACATCGGTGACCTTGAAATATTAATACACAGTTTAAGCGACATCTAAGTCACAGATTACCAGATACGAGGGCTCCAGGCGGTACCTTTGATGTCGTACGACAAAATTTCTTTTTTTCTTTTTATCAAATTAATTGATTGTGTTTTCGTCCTTCGCCTTTGCTTTCTATGAATTCTGATCGATCTTCTTTTGTTTTTCGATCACCTCATTCTAGAGCACTTTTATGTTGTCGGTTTCAGTTGCCTTTTGTTTCTTCTTGTGAATTTTTTCTTCACATTTATTTAATCAACGTTTTCTACGCTTTCTTCTCTTGGTTTCTTGAATCTTTCGACTTCTAAAGTGTTTGCTGGAAGTAATCAATCTTCTCTTGTTTTCTCTTGTATGTTTGACTTTCGTTTTTCGTTCAACTTCGTTCAATTTCTTACGTTCCATTATTCTTCGGTTGAGTTATCTTTTGCTTTCTCGTCGAATTTACTTTTCTTATTAACGTTAGCGTTTCGTACAGTTTGCTTTCCGTTTTTTTTTTTTTTCTCACTTTGTCGAAAAATCGTCGTTCTTTTTCGATCACCTTATACTTTAGTATTTTCATTCCGTCGGTGTCAGTTCTCTTTTGTTTCGTTTTGTGGAATTATTTTTTTCTAATTTAATGAACGCCTTGTATAGTTCCTTTATTCGTTTTCTTATGTTTTTTTTTTTTTTAATTTTTGCGAAACTATCAATCTTCCTTTGTTTCTTCTTTTGTTTTTCGATCGCCTTATTCTATAGCAGTTTTATGTTGTCGATTTCGGCTATTTTTTGTTTCTTGTGAATTTTTCTTCGTATTTAATTTTTACGCTTTTATAAGTTCTTCTTTTGTTTTCTCGAGTCTTTTGTCTTTTTATAAGTTTTGCTTTTTGGGTCTTTTGATGTTTAAACTGTTTGCTGGAATCACAAATTCTTCTTTTCCTTAACATTTTATTGTTCTTTATTTGAGTTTTCTTTTGATTGTATTTTGTACCTATTTTATTGGCGCTTCTTGCTTTCTCCAAGTCTTAAAAAAAAATTTGTGCGCCATCGGAAAATCGTGGACCTTCTTTTGTTTTTTTTTTTATTGTTGGATTTTTTTTTTTCAATTTTAAACAGTTCCCGAAAGTGTCCATCTTCTTTTGTTTCGTCTTCATATTTTTCTTCGCATTTGACTGGTCCTAAATTCTTATTTGTTTCTGTTTTTCTTTTTATTGTGTTAATTGATTGTGTTTCATCTGTCATCCTTGCTTTCTCCGAGTTCTTTTAATTTCTTTTTTGTGTTATCGGTTGTTTATAATTGTGATTTTTTCTTCACATTTGACCAATGCTTTTTATAGCTTCTTCTTTTGTTTTCTTGGCTCTTTTGATTTCTTCTAAGCTGTTTGTTGGAAGTGTCAATCTTACTTTGTTTTTTATTCACTTTTTCATTCATATACTATTCTTCATTTGAATTTTCTCTTGTCATTTCTTTTCTGTCTATTTCTTTTGCGCTTCTTGTTTTCTCCGCGTTTTTTATTTAATTCTTTTTGCGCGCCATCGGAAAATCATAGATCTTCACTTGTTTTTCCATCACCCAATTCTTCAGTATTTAGTTAGTTCTCTGTTGTTTCTTCGTGTCAAATTATATTTGCGTAATTAATCGAAGATTACTTTAGTTTTTTTTTGTTTTCAATGATTCACTTGATTTTTAAACGGTTCACTGGAACTGTCAACATTCTTTTGTTATTTGTTTTAACTCTACCACTGCAGGACATATAGGCAACTTATATGTCAGATTTTTGACGTCTGTCAAAATACATGCAACTAACTTACTTTGAAAGGAAATAGTACATTGATTTATAAGTTTGAAAAAGTGATAGTTTTCCAGTAACTGTAAATGTTCAAATCATTTGATCAAATGATTAAATTTACACGAACATGGAAATTCACTTTTCTAACGTGTAGATCATGCTATTTTTTCGTGTAGTTGGCGAAAATAACGCTAACATTACGAGAGTGTCGAAGAATAACAATATGTTATCAAAGTATGTCAAGCATTTGTTGACACAGTAACAACACCTATGAGCAAGTAAATTGTGAAAAAACGTTCATTTAAAGTGAGTCAATCAAACGTCTCGGGGTTTAAAATCTAGAGAAGCTTCAGACACTTGTTCAATGGCTGTTTTCCATTCAAAATCATGACGTCACGAGCCTTAATAGTAAGCGTTGACGTTTGACAGCTGTCATAATTGCGTGATTAAGATTGTAAATGATTAATTGATGAGTGAGATGTCCCGAATTAAAAGTTAACTTAAATAAGTGATAAAAGTAACTCAAAATAAAAAGCAGCCATGTCACAATCATAAACATAACCTCTCATTATTGAATATCGAGTAGAAAAGAGGGCTTAACTACTTTCTTAACCTATTGACCTTTGAATCATGAAAAGAAAAGGACCGCAATCGTTTCTGTTTTTTGTTTTTTAATCAAACAAAAACAACTTCTGTTATATTATGTCAAAATTCTAAAAACAATCTAATTAATTTGTGTAGGCAGCCCAGGCCTTATGGATAACAATCCTGCGCTTCACCGGGGATCTCCCGGAACCCCGTTACAACACCATGGAGCGCGACAACACCTCGGTCATGTCGAAAGTAACGGCGACGTTAGGCCGCAACTTCATCCGCAGCAAGGAGTTTCAAGAGGCCCAGCTCATGGGCTTGGACCCCGACTCATTCCTAAAACAAAAGCCGCGCTCCATCAGGAACAAACTGGTCTCGCTCACCCTGAAACGCAAGAACAAATTGGGGGAAGACGTCCGACGAAAACTCCAAGACGAGGAATACACCGCCGACAGTTACCAGTCGTGGTTGGAATCGCGCCCCACGTCCAACTTGGAAAAGTTGCACTTCATCATAGGACACGGTATTCTAAGGGCAGAGCTGAGGGATGAGATTTACTGCCAAATTTGTAAACAGCTGACGAATAACCCGTCGAAATCTTCGCACGCGAGGGGTTGGATTTTGCTGTCGCTTTGCGTTGGTTGCTTCGCGCCCTCCGAGAAGTTCGTCAATTACTTGCGCGCTTTCATCAGAGAAGGCCCGCCCGGTTACGCCCCCTACTGTGAGGACCGTTTGAAAAGAACGTTCAACAACGGCACGAGAAATCAACCGCCTAGTTGGCTTGAATTGCAAGCAACCAAATCCAAGAAACCGATCATGCTGCCGATCACCTTCATGGATGGCAACACGAAGACGTTATTGGCCGATTCCGCCACCACAGCTCGAGAGTTATGCAATCAGCTGTCTGATAAAATCGGCCTGCGCGATCAATTCGGTTTTTCCTTGTACATAGCCCTTTTTGACAAGGTCTCCTCGCTCGGGAGTGGGGGAGATCACGTGATGGATGCGATTTCTCAGTGCGAGCAATACGCAAAAGAGCAAGGCGCTCAAGAACGCAACGCACCGTGGCGGCTCTTCTTCCGGAAAGAAATTTTCGCACCCTGGCACGAACCAACCGAAGATCAAGTCGCCACTAACTTGATCTACCAACAGGTGGTGAGGGGCGTTAAATTTGGGGAATACCGGTGCGATAAAGAGGAGGACTTGGCAATGATAGCCGCCCAACAGTACTACATCGAGTACAACACCGACATGAACGTCGAAAGGCTGCTCACCCTACTTCCGAACTACATTCCAGATTATTGCCTGACGGGCATAGAGAAGGCCGTTGATCGATGGGGCGCCCTCGTCGTCCAAGCTTACAAAAAAAGCTACTATTTAAAAGAGAAAGTTCAGACTTTGCGGGTTAAAGAAGACGTCGTCAGCTACGCCAAATTCAAGTGGCCCTTGTTGTTTTCGCGATTCTACGAGGCGTACAGAAACTCAGGGCCGAACTTGCCCAAAAACGACGTGATCATCGCCGTTAACTGGACGGGGGTTTACGTAGTCGACGACCAAGAGCAAGTCCTCTTGGAGCTGTCGTTTCCGGAAATCACGACGGTTTCCAGTCAGAAGACCAACAAGGTGTTCACGCAAACGTTCAGCCTGAACACGGTGAGGGGGGAGGAGTTTACTTTTCAGAGTCCGAACGCCGAGGATATTCGGGATCTGGTGGTTTACTTCTTGGAAGGGTTGAAGAAACGGTCGAAGTTTGTGATTGCCCTGCAGGATTATAAATCGCCGGGGGAGGGATCGAGCTTCCTGACGTTCCAGAAGGGCGACTTGATTACGCTGGAGGAGGACAGTACGGGGGAAACGGTTCTGAATTCGGGGTGGTGTGTTGGAAGGTGTGAGCGGACGCAGGAGAAGGGGGACTTTCCCGCCGAGACGGTTTACGTGCTGCCCTGTATGTCCAAACCACCCGCTGATATACTGCTGTTATTTAATACAGAAGGTAGGTGTTTATCAATAATGTATCATTTCAAAAATTTTATAATTAAGAATTAAGTCAACACTTGATTGAGGGTGTGGTGTTTGTGCAGTTATAACCAATAGATGGCGTTGTGTTTTTCTTTGTATTTATCGTCATCAAATGTTCATTATTTCATTAATGATGAATTAAGTTATTCCCTTGTCTCATGCAGTCAATACAAAGTAAATGATGGTTTAAGTTGCTGACATCTATTGGCGACAAATGGTACTATTTTTATGGCAATACTCTGATACCATCTATTAGATGCAATCTTTCCCAAAAAATAAAATAATTAAATAGAATAATAAAACAACCACAGATTGTACTCAGAAATTTTAATGACTTTCTTGATTTGTAAAAAAATTATAACTTAAAAGAAATGAGAAAGACAACATAGGCAACCAGACACACTTCTGTGAGTTAAGTTGCCTACAAAAAAATTATTTTAGTTGTGTGTATTATTTAATAAATACTCAGATTATGAAAAATAATTAATTAATAAACTCTACGAATTATAAGCTGGAAAAATAACGAATCATGTTGGTCGAGAATTTATTCACTGTACGCACGTCGCTCTTAAGTTCAACCGCCAAGCTGTCAAATCTAATGTCAAACGTTGTTGAATTATCATTTCATTAATTATTAATAGTGCTTTTGCGTTAAAAACATTTTTTTTTTCAAAACTATATTTTTACAAAATGCGTTTGTCATTTGAAGAAATGTTCTTTATTCATTTATAATTCTATGGCAGTTTACTTCTAAAAAGTACGAAACTATCTAAGACATACAAACCTGTTTGGAAAGTTTTCCACAGTCTACTTGACCAAGTTTTTATTTAGACACTCATATATACTCGGTATAAATCTGTTTTCTTTTTCATATAAGAAATTGCTATCGAGTATAGGCCACCAATCAAACACTTATGTCAATAGGGTTGCATACTGAGTAGGCGGTTTCTTGAATTAATGCAGTGTCGTTGTCGGTTTAATTTATCGATAACACTTCTGTATTGTAACACATACTTGTGATATTTTGTAGAAAATAAGTAATCTTGCAATTAATAAAACTGACTCGGTCTTTTTTGTATTGTAAATTGACTTTCAATCTGTGTCACACAGTATAGTTTACAGAAATGGTGAAATTAAATAAATTACTTTAAATTTAATAAACGATACGCATAGGTAACACTCTAATTGCATACCACCCATGACTGTGTTCACTTTGGTGACACACAAATACTTTACAGTATTGCCAACGTACACGAAACAAATTTTCCAAGAAAGGTAATTAATAGGGTCACGTCAGACAGGAAATTGTTGAAAGCACGGTATTGCTATATTTTTATCACAGATAATAGAACTAGACAGATGGCTCTTCAAATGTTTTAAATTTGACGCCCCAATTTGGAGACAAACTCGGTGATAGTCCTATCTCGTTGACTATCTGGAGAGATCTATTATCTGTGATTTTTTATATAGTCACACCACGCCATCTATGAATTATCCCATGATTCGCGAAGTTTCGACGCATGCTCTAAAGTGCTCTATACAGAATACACTATAAAAATAGATCTGGCGCGATATTTAAATTTGTTTTTATTTAAAGAGCAAGGTGTACATGAACAATTAAATAAATTATTTTTAATTTAATAAACGATTCTTTCAACGAATCCTAAATTTATAATGATAATATTAGTGTTATTGCGGTAAGTCCATTTTTCTTTTCCGTTTCTTTTAATTTTGTTTGGTACAGTTTAAATATTGACATTGCATAAGCAAATAAATATTGAAATTGCGTAATCAAGTTCCTTTCTTTTCTTCTTACCAAGTGGATATAGTAACGCACGTGCAAAAAGAGCATTCCAAATAATCGATTAGCATGATAAGCAACGTGACTTATGCATGCCCGTACCTACACATTTTTCCGGCCGTTCCGCGGACAATTTAAGCAAGCGAGTTTCAATTCTGTCTTTTACTTTCAAAATTATCCTTGAAGCGCTCGAATAAGATTTAAATGTCAGATTGTTGACTGCACGAGTAAACAAGCTTTAGTAAATACACATCTCTCGTATATATTCGAAGGGCCCGGATTGATTTTCAATATGTGATTGATTGTATCGCAGGCTTAATTAATTAATTCATTATCGGCGCGTTTAACTAATTAATTGTAATCGAACGGTGGATGTGAATGTGAATGTGAATGAAAAAATCGCGATGTATGTTTTGAACATGTTCAATACGATATCCTGGTACAGAGGTAAGAAGAAATTGCCGGATGCTTGTGTTTACAATAAATTACACATTTAGGTGTTTTTTTTTTAAGTATACATACAATGCGTACTTGAACTTACGTAATTTTGTTACCTACCAAATCTACTGACTACATTCACTTGAATTTAATGTGTTCAATCATTGCGGCGATAATCGAAAGAAACAGTGAAAGGGTTTTGGTCTATTTACTTCGAATCTTTTTTTCGGTAACGTTTTAGAAAATAATGCTTTTTAATTAAAAACAAAGTTACGTATTCTAAGTGATTGTGTGTATACAGGACATCAAGTTTAATATTAACATAAAGTTGTTTTCAAAAAGATGCTGCAATCAAGCAAGTGTACATATTACTCGTCACCATGTATAAAATAATAGGGAATATTTTTAAGTATAACGGTATAAGGTCATATAATTTTACTACCAATTTTGAAAATTAAATTTTAATAATCAGCTGATCTAAAAGAGAATAATACACTTGTATTTAGATAGATACAAGCCTTACATCTCGAAGCTGTATTGAAAGAGAGCGTGATTCATAGGCTATGCTCTTAAAACAAATTAGAAATTGGTTTGACACGTTAACGAGAAACACCTGTATATGTTTAAGTAATTTTAAGTAAGGGCGAAAACCAAAAGAGTTTGCATTAATAAATTCAATGACAGCTTGATTTAAGTAATATTAATGTAACTCAATAGATGGCACCAGTTGAAATGGCTTTTTTTAATATACATTTGCTTTACTGAAACGATTCCTGAGATTTTTTGTCTAATTTGGCAATGCCGCAAAAAAAAGTAGGTAATATTAAAAAAAAAATTGGGCATTTCGTCGCAAAATTTATTTTTCGCTTAGTTAAAAACCATGATTTTTGTTACAGCTTTCATCTCCTACCCATCTCCCACACCCCAAATAAAATAAAACGTATTTTGTTCTGTATTTATGTACAGGTGGTCCAACGATACGTATTTCTTCCCTGAAGCCCGTGGCAAAAAAATTAAGAGAAAAATCGATAAAGAAATTTATACTAGATAACACGCGACATATTGCAAAACTATTTTGAACTATACAGAGTGATCAGGAAAATGTCGGTTCGTGGAAACCATTTTTTTTTAATGGAACACCAATATATTTTTAGATATTTGGATACGCCGCACTGAACTGATTACAGGGTATAAATTTATATTGATTTCCATTGAACTACTTTCGCAAAATAATTTTTTTTCTGGACAAATTCTTCAAAAATTTAGTCAGTTTGAATATGAATTTCTGAGATATCAAACCAACAAAAATCTAACGCGACTTTGATCTTTATGAAAATATGTACAAAATTAAGATATCTTTATATTATACCGAGCGATCGATACTTACGAAACATTCGGTATCTCATTTTTTTTAACGGAACGGCCTACTTTTTATTTCATAAATGGATAACACTTAAACGCAGCTTTCTGCTGATACAGGCGGAGAAAGACGAACCTTTGCTCTTGAAATTTAAAATGTTTAAAGATTTTCCCCAATTTTTTCAGGATTGACCTTGACCTTTGACCTTCCGAGCCTTCGCTCTCGAGATTCTAATTTTCTAATGATTTTTCCTTTTTTTTGGCCTTAGTTAGGTTGACCTTGACATTTGACCTTGATAGTTAAACTTTGTACAGATTTTTTCCAACAGTTTTTTCATTTTCGAACCCTTGCTCTTGAAATTTAAAATTTTTCAGGATTGACCTTGACCTTTGAACTTTCCGAGCTTTCGTTTTCGAGATTCTAATTTTCTAATGATTTTTCCTTATTTCTTGTATTTTTTTTGCCTTGGCTAGGTTGACCTTGACATTTGACCATGATAGTTAAAATTTGTACAGATTTTTTCCAACTTTTTACAATTTTTTCCTTTTCGAACCCTTGCTCATAAAATTTTAAATTTCTTGAAATTTGCTCTTGAAATTTTAAATTGTAAAAAGTTGGAAAAAATCACATACATACAAAATTTAATTGTCAAGGTCAACCTAACGCGACTTTGATAGTTAAATTTTGTACAGATTTTTTCCAACTTTTTACAATTTCTTCCTTTTCGAATCCTTGCTCTTGAAATTTAAAATTTCTCAAGATTTTTCACAATTTTTTTTTTTGCCTTTTTTGGGTTGACCTTGACCTTTTGGAACCCATGAAATTTAATATTCCTTAAAGTTTCCCCCTATTTTTTCCATTTTTTTTGCTCTCTTTTGCGTTTACCTTTAACCTTTTGACAATTTTTCGAATTTTTTGTTTTAATCTTTTCTAGCTACCGGGGCGACGTGTGATCGCCGCCCTCCGAACCATTGCTCTTGAAATATTAATTCTTTAAAAAATCTCCACTTTTTTCAACTTTTTGCCTTGGTTTGGGTTGACCTTGACCTTGACTTCACTCTCGAATGTAAGTTTTGTAAAAAAAATTCTCATTTTTGGCCCCTTTTTGCGGTTGTCCTTGACCTCTGATCTTTTTGAACCTTCGCTCTCGAAATTGTAAATTTCTTGAAGATTTTTTTCTATTTTTTAACCTTTTTGAGGTTAGCTCTTTAAATTGTAACTCTTAAAAAAAATTCTTGACCTTGACTTTTTTAAATTTTCGAGTCTTGTTCTTTTTTTCCCTTGGCTCCCGATAACGACGAACGATCGCCGCCAACAGAATCCTTGCTTTTGAAATTTAAATCGTCTTAGGAGTTTCCAATTTTTTTTTTTTTAATTGACCTTGACCTTTGACATTTTGACATTGACGTTTCGTGCGCATCTGTCTATATGTCATTGCCTGCCGTTTGTCAATTAGACGTTTCTCGACGCCTGTCCTGACGTTTCTTACATCTGTTATTTTAATGTTTGTCATTATGACGTCTCTTAGCGTCTGTCACCTTGACACTTTATTAAATACCTTAAAAACAATACCAAAAACTATGTTTTGATTTGGAGCTCCTCATATATCGACATGACGTTTCGTGCAATGCCTATATGACATTGCTTGCCGTTTATCAATTTGACGTTCTCGACGTCTATCATTCTGAGGTTTCTTACGTCTGTCATTTTGACGTTTCTTGATATCTGTCACCTTGACACTTAATTAAATACCTTAAAAACATTTTGACATTGTCATTGAAACTCTAATTTTTTAAAGATTTTAGATAAAAGAATCATTTCGGCAATTATTAAAAAAAAATAATAAAAGATTTAAGAACAAAACATGTTATTGTTGTCATCGGTATTAAGCAGAGCGCATTATTAACTTTGTTCCGGTATAACACAATTGTGAATTTTAAAAATAAAAAAGAACGAATTCCTCTGGCGCCATCTACCGAATCGCACCGGCGTTATTTTAATTAGCTGTTATTGGATTTTAATTTGTTCAGAGAGCTCGACGAATAAATTAAAATAAATTCATAAAAATAGCAAATTTTTAATGTAATGTTTCTTTATGGTGTTGTCAAATTAAACCTAAATTACTAGAAGGGGAATATTAAAAAAAAAAAAAACAGAAATATTGAACTTGTCGTGGTAACTTTTGAAAACACAACGGATACAAGTAGTGCCATCTATTGAATTCAACCAGTATTATCTAAATCAAGCTGTCATTTGACTTTAATTTCTTTAGAAAACTAGACGAAAAATTAAAATCAAATTATTTAATAAAAATTGCAGATTTACGTTGTTACTTTCTCTTTGACTAAACTATCTCAGAAATTACACAAATTCAATCACTCGAAAATGCAATTACACTTTTAAAAAAGAACGAATTCTAGTGGTGCCATCTATTGAGTTGCAATTTAGATCAAATTAATACCTGATTTTATTTCTTTAGTAAGCGAGACGTAGACGTGACATTTCGCTCGTATTTGTCAATGTGACGTTTCTTGACGTCTGTCAGTATGTGGTTTCTTGTCATGTGATTTGTGACATGATTTTGATGGTCGCTAAGCAACGTGTGTTCATCAGTGACGTCTCGAAAATAAAGAAATTGTAACAGGAAGACAAAATAACATAAAACTAATATGACAACAAAATACAAAATGATGCTTAACGAATTGACCTTGATATTTGACAGCGCCAAATTTAAATTATCTTCAAACTTTAGTGATATTATTATTATTAATATTAATTATTTTTTTAATTAATTTTACTTTACTGTTATTGACTAATAATTATATTTGCATTTCTTTAAGTAAGAATTGTTTTATAATGATTTCTATTTGAAATATAATTCCTCAAAACTTGTACCCGCACCAAAACAAACAGAACAGGTTTGCCCACCTAATTAAAACGAGACAATAAACGTCGACTATTTTAGCACATTACAAAAGAAAAATAATTCGAATCTGTGTCAGTGTTACTGTAACAAGCATGCTTCTAACATGTACAAATTTATCTTCGCAGGTGCTGAACATGGGCGCAAAGTAAGCCAGCAATACTCAGTGAACGGAACAGAATCTCGAGACAGACCGCACACCCTAGCAGAGTACGCAATAGACCACTTCAGGCCACCCCTCAAACGCACCATGTCGAAAGCCCTGACCCTCTCATCCGGACGTCGAAGCGTAGACGACTTATGGAGACACTCCAGGGACCCCATAAAACAACCGCTGCTCAAGAAGTTACTAACGAAGGAAGAGCTTGCAGACGAAGCCTGCTTTGCTTTCAGTGCAATCCTAAAATACATGGGGGATTTACCCTCGAAACGACCTCGGCTAGGCAACGAATACACCGATCACATATTCGATGGCCCCCTCAAGCATGAAATCCTGCGGGACGAAATTTACTGCCAAATTATGAAACAGCTGACGGACAATCGCAATCGACTGTCCGAAGAGAGGGGCTGGGAGTTGATGTGGTTGGCCACCGGGTTATTCACTTGTTCCCAGAGCTTGCTCAAGGAATTGACGTTGTTCTTGAGGAGCCGGAGGCATCCGATCTCTCAGGATTCGCTTCAACGTTTGCAGAAGACTCTGAGGAATGGACAGAGGAAGTATCCACCGCACCAAGTTGAAGTCGAGGCCATTCAGCATAAAACGACGCAGATCTTTCATAAAGTTTACTTCCCGGATGATACGGATGAGGCGTTCGAGGTGGATTCGAGCACGAGGGCGAAGGATTTTTGTCAGAGTATTAGTCAGAGGCTGAGTTTGAGGACTAGTGAAGGATTTAGTCTGTTTGTGAAGATAGCAGATAAGGTGAGCAATTAAAGAAAGTCTTTTATTTTTCTTTTCTAATAGTTCAAGCAGTTTAGTACTTTTATTATAAAGCAAAACAGTAGCACTTCTTTTTTTTTTAATTAATTTAATTACCAGTAGTTGATTACGTTTTAATTTCAGGTGATATCCGTCCCTGAGGGTGATTTCTTTTTTGATTTCGTCCGACATTTAACTGACTGGATACGAAAAGCAAGACCGACTAGGGATGGAATCACTCCACAGTTTTCATATCAGGTTTTCTTCATGAAGAAGCTCTGGACTAATACAGTGCCAGGCAAAGACAGGAATGCAGACCTAATATTCCACTTCCACCAGGAGCTTCCGAAACTAATTAGGGGTTATCATAAATGTAGTAAGGAGGAGGCCTCGAAACTGGCTGCTCTGGTGTATAGGGTTCGATTTGGTGAGAGCAAGCAGGAACTACAGGCTATACCGTAAGTAAATATTTGTTTAATTGTTCTTCACATGTTAAGTCTATAAGTGATAGTAATTCTTTTTTATTATTATTACTCATCTTTTTTCATATCTTTATACTTTTTCAATTTTATCCTTTTCTATTTGTCTTTATAATGAAAAAAAAATATAAAGAAAGAACATTTTTTATAAAAAAAAGAATTGACTTCCATTGGTAGTTCTAATTGAGTAAATTGAATTTTATTTTTCATTCTAATTCATACAAATTATGCAAATGTGGAACTTTCTATAGATGGTATGAACAATCCCAAGTATGAACCATCCCAGGTATGAATACACAATGAATTAATTTTTACTGCCTTGAAATGCATTCCGTATTAATAAGCCACGTGTAATCTTTCATTTTCATTTAAACATGAAGAAAAACAAAGTTTTTTTTTTAGTTTAACAAGTCATATACGTAGAAAAAGTTAAGGCGCAAAAAATATTTAAAAAGATTATAATTAATTATTTAAAATCACCGATCAAGCGATTTTTCTTTTTAAAAAGCACGATTCTTTAAAATTTGTACAAAGTTTTTAATGAAGTAGAACATCTTAATGAAATTTGAAATTTTTGTTCGTTGGCGCTCGTATTTTTTCGACTCGCAGAAACAAGTAGCAGTGTTGTTAATTAAATCTTAAAATTCTATTCTATTATTCTATTCTATTCTATTATTTATCTATAAAAATAAGTATAGGAATACAAAAAGTCAACTGTACAACTTTATAAAATGTTATTTAAGATACAAGGCGAATGCAAACTGATATACAGTACGCGTATATCTGCTAAGGTCACACCTTTGCTTCGACCTGTAGTGAAGGTCGTACAGAGCAAGACGCCGATGGCTTCGTAATAGTTGTTGCGTGTTTGAATATCCCGCCATTTGCTGTAGCCTGGACTGCCGGGATTCACCGGATAGTGCGCAGGGTATACGCGCTTGCGCAATAACATATTATAAGAGATACAGTCCACTTATATTGTGAAAGGCACGTTTTAGTTTTCTTAATAAACAAAAAGGAAAATAAACGGTGTTTTTGTAACAAACAAATGAGACACATCCAATAGTAATCGCCTAATAATCACACGTGTCCCTTGAAATTGGTGAAGACAGTATTGGCATTAGGATTGATATATTTTTTTTTACTTGTCGACCGTCTTTTGTTTATTTTGCGTTAAAAATCGCACAATTGTCGAATGTCTTGAAATGTGTCTGACTTTCAGAAAGACAAAACAGTTTTTCTCTTATTTAAAGATTTTCTTTTTATTTTTGTTAGTTTTTTAAATTTTATGTTTCCTTTACTTATCGATCGTCTTTTGTTTTATTTTACGTCGAAAATTGCGCAATTGTCAAATGTTTTCAAATATATCTGAATTTCAGATAGTCTAACCGTTTTGTTTATTAAAGAGATTTTTTAAATTTTTATGAAAAGTTTTTAATGAAATACAACACTAATGAAATTTGACATTTTGTTTCAACTCGCAGAAACAAGTCGCAAATTTTTAAATTAAATTTAAGTTTTACTACAAACTATCTTTTTTGATTTTTATTGTTCACTTAAAAATATGTATAGGTCAAGAACTTAAAATGAGGTTTAATTTAAGAAAAAGCAAAAAAGTCAAAATTTCTTAATAAATCAGTGATTTTTTATCAAAAAAAAAAATCGTGACTTTTATCGACACTGATTTTAAGACATTTGACAATTGTGCAATTTTTGACTTAAAATCAAACAAAAGACGATCGACAAGTGAAGAAAACCTATAAAATTTAAAGAACAAAAATAAAAGGAATCTTCAAATAGAGAAAACTGTTTTGACTTTCTAAAATCGAAATACATTTGAAGATATTTGACAATTATGCGATTTTTGACGTAAAATAAACAAAAGACGGTCGACAAGTAAAGAAAATTTATAACGTAAAAATTAAATATCAATACTAATGCAGTATTTTGCCAAAAAGCGATCGCAGGATGTCACAATCTGAACTTTTCATGAAAATTTTAAAAAAATCTCTTCACTAGACAAAACAATTGTGCGATTTTTGACGTAAAACAAAACAAAAGACGATCGACAAGTAAAGAAAACCCAACCCAACCCAACCGGAAGCCAGTTCAATTATGGACAACGGCCGTGGAAGCCTCCAAGTCAAATTAAAATGGGGTTTTATTTAAAAAAGTCAAAATTTCCTTAATAAATCAGTGATTTTTTATGAAAAAATTCGTGACGTAACAACACTGATTTGAAGACATTTAACAATTGTGCAATTCTTAATTTAAAATAAAACAAAAGACGATCGACTAGTAAAGAAAACTTATGAAATTTAAAGAAGTAACAAAAATAAAAAAAGATCTTCAATTAAAGAAAACTGTTTTGACTTTCTAAAATTCAAATCCATTTGAAGATGTTTGACAATTGTGCGATTTTTGACGTAAAATAAACAAAAGATGGTCGACAAGAAAAAAATATTTATAACATAAAAATTAAATATCAATCCTATGCAATATTGGGTCAAAAAGCGATCACAAGATATCACAATCTAAACTTTTCATAATTTTTTTTTTAAATCTCATCGATAAACAAAACAAAAGACGATCGGCAAGTAAAGAAAACCCAATCCAACCCAACTGGAAGCCAATTCAATTATGGACAACGGCTGCAGAAGCCTCTAAATTAAATTAAAATGAGGTACTATTTAAAAAAGAAATCAAAAAAGTCAAGATTTTTTAATAAGTGAGTGATTTTTTATTCAAAAAAAATTCGTTACTTTTATCAACACTGATTTTAAGACATTTGACAATTGTGCAATTCTTGACTTAAAATCAAACAAAAGACGATCGACAAGTAAAGAAAACTTATGAAATTTAAAGAAGCAACAAAAATAAAAAAATATCTTCAAATAAAGAAAACTGTTTTGACTTTCTAAAATTGAAATACATTTGAAGATATTTGAGAATTGTGCAATTATGACGTAAAATAAACAAAAGACGATCAACAAGTAAAGAAAACTTACGAAATTTAAAGATGTAACAAAAATTGTAAAAACTTCAAATAGAGAAAACTGTTTCGACTCTCTAAAATTGAAATACATTTGAAGGAAGACATTTGACAATTGTGCAATTATGACGTAAAATAAACAGAAGACGATCGACAAGTAAAGGAAACTTATAAAACATTTAATCAAATGATTTGAATCAGTTCAACCCTGCTTAAAATATACGAATTAATTTTAGACAAGCGAACCAGTTTTGTTTATTTAGTTTAATGAAAACTTTTAGTTTTTATGTTTTTTTTTATCTTATAAATTTCCTCTATTTGACGATCGTCTTTTGTTTTACTTTACGTCAAAAATTGCACGATCGTCAAATGTCTTGAAATGTCACTGAATATGAGAACGTCGAACTGTTTTGTTTATCAAAGAATTTTTTTTAATTTTAATGTTTTTTTTAATGTAAATCAGTTCAACCCTGCTTGAGATATGCAAATTAATTTTAGAAAATCGAACCAGTTTTGTTTATTTAAAGAAAATTTTAAATTTTTATGTTTTTTTTGTTTAATTTTATAAATTTCCTCTATTTATTTGAAGAACGTCTTTTGTTTTATTTTACGTCAAAAATTGCACAATTGTCAAATGTCTTGAAAAGTGTCTGAATTTTAGTCTAACCAGTTTTGTTTATTTGAAGAAAATTTTTTATTTGATATTTAAAAAAAAAAATTGCTTGTCGATCGATCGTTTTTTGTTTTATTTTATGTCAAAAAATGCACAATTTCCTAATCATTTCAATTGCACAATTGTCAAATGTCTTAAAGTATATCTTAATTTTACATAGTCGAACCATTTTGTTTATTGAAGAGATTTTTTAAAAAAATTTATGAAAAGTTTAGATCGTGACATCCTGCGATCGCTTTTTGTGTAGTTACTGGAACAATATGCAGAACATCCAATTTTTTTTTTAAATCTGATAACCACAAATAAGGCCACTTTTACTCGCGACGCAATTTTGTGCGTGCTGTCAGGGTACCGTGGTTAAAATTTCTGCACTTATTTTGGAAACACCCTGTATGTATACCAAAAGTCAAGTACTTAAAATGGGATTTAATTTAAGAAAACACAAAAAAGTCAAGATTTCTTAATAAATCAGTGATTTTTTATTAAAAAAAAAAATCATGACTTTTACCAACACTGATTTTAAGACATTTGACAATTGTACGATGTTTGACTTAAAATAAAACAAAAGACGATCGACAAGTAAATCAGTGTTTTTTTTATTTAAAAAAATCGTGATTTTTATCAACACTGATATGAAGATATTTGACAATTGTACGATGTTTGACTTAAAATAAAACAGAAGGCGATCGACAAGTAAAGGAAACTTACAAAATTTAAAAAAGTAACAAGAAGTCTTCAAATAAACAAAACTGTTTTGACTCTCTGAAAGTCGGATACATTTCAAGACAATCGACAATTGTGCAATTTTTGACGAAAAATAGACAAGTAAAAACATAAAAATTAAATATCAATCCTAATGCAATACTGCCTTCACCAATTCCAAGGGACACGTGGTAATTAGGCGATTACTATTACGAAGCCACCGCCGCAACCTCTGCAATCGCCTTGCTCAGTACGACCATATACCCTCCTTCACTACAAGTCGAAGCGATGGTGTGACCTTAACAGATGTACGCGTACTGTATATCAGTTTACATTCGCTTTGTATCTTAACTAGCATTTTATAAAGTTGAAATTCCCTTGTATACTACCAGCATATTACGGTCATCCATCATCATCATTTGGTCACTTACTTGCTTAATTCAATCTCAATATATTTTCTTATGCAATACTTACCTCGTGGTGTTAACTTGGTTGTCTACTCACCTGTGCTTACGAGGTATTAAATGCGAATAACTAAATTATAAAAGCTCGTTCGAAACTTTATTTTATAATAATAACAATTTTTGAAATAATACATCAAATTACATTTGAAGGTCGTATAAGAAAATCTTCATGGTAGTTATCTAGACATTAACTACAAACAGAGCGAAGCAGTGATTCTATGTGATTTTCTTTAGGGAAAATGTAGTTTGAATTTTAAATTTTTAACGCCAAACACAGCGCCCCCTATTAGTTGGCGATGGAAGTAACGGCGATTTTATTGCAGGTTTCTGTAAAATTACTACTTACAAGGGTCATTTAATAATTTGAGATCAATTATAATATTACAGAATTTTACTTTTCCAAAAGGACGTCTTTCCCCTCCTTGTAACTAACTTTTTAAAAATTGTTATAATAAAAGAAGTATTAAAATTGTTTCTTTGTGAAGTTTGAAGCGTCTAACAGCTTCCTCCCACACAGTCTGTGATACTTTCATTTACTATCAAAGAATAAATCGATTTTAATTCTTTCTTGCTTCTAATTTTACCTTTCTATAACAAATTATAATAAATAGTGTCTTTGATTATGGATGTTTTATGAAATACAGGGTGTTTCCTAAGTACGTTCCAAAATTGAAGGATGTGATTCTCATTGTCTTAAGAAAGAATGTTTCTATGACCATGTGGCCAAAGATATACGTATTAAGGAGACTGTGACCAAAAACAGAACTTAATACAAATTCTCACAATTTTGACATTTATTTTATTATCAATAATAACTGCTTGAAGTTGAGTGTTATTTCTGTTTATTTAGTGCTTTTAATTGTGCTTACTGTTATTATTATTATACAGTATAAATGTCAAAAGTGTGAGAATTTGTATTATTGCGATTTTTCCTTAAAATATTAATGGAAATCGCATCCTGAAATTTTGGAACGTGCTTAGAAAACAACCTGTATATCACTGACTTTGAATATGTGTTTACATACTTATTAAAACACCACAAAACCGTAAATATTTTTTATTTATAATGACACTGCGATTACAATTTCTTACTTAATTAACTTCCATTGTTTTAGGCAAATGTTAAGAGAATTAATCCCAGCCGACTTAGTCAAAGTACAAAGTGCAAACGACTGGAAACGTTCCATAGTAGCATCCTACAATCAGGACGCCGGGATGAGCCCCGAAGACGCCAAGATCACCTTCCTCAAAATCGTCTACCGCTGGCCCACCTTCGGCTCTGCCTTCTTCGAAGTCAAGCAGACCACAGACCCGAACTACCCAGAAATGCTCCTGATTGCCATTAACAAGCACGGAGTCAGCCTGATACATCCGCATAGCAAGGTAATTGCCTGATGTGTGTGTGTGTGTGAACCCAGTTAATTGTGTATGCTTGAAAACGCAATTAAATAATTAATCTGAGATAAAATAATAACAGGAAGTACAGCATTCAGTCACACAATACACGCCGATTCATTGCTTGATTATATTCGTGAGAAATCTCTGCTCTTGTTGTTCTGTAAATATAAGAATCTCATGCAGTAACAATTGAAAATAGAAAAAAAATTATGTCACGTTGTTATTTCCTACTTGGTGTAGGATACATTTTTTTTATTACTTACTCATTTACTTACTTTGTAGCTGCACAGAATAAATTTGTTATGTGTAATAAAATGAAGGTTGCATTTTTTTTTTTAGGATATTTTAGTTACTCATCCCTTCACAAGAATATCGAATTGGTCTTCGGGGAACACCTACTTCCACATGACCATAGGTAATTTAGTCAGAGGCTCGAAGCTGTTGTGTGAAACGTCTTTAGGATATAAAATGGACGATCTGTTGACTTCCTACATCTCCCTGATGCTCACCAACATGAATAAGCAACGCAGTATTAGAGTAAACTAAGTGTTGTGACAATACGCATCGTATCATGTACATACACGATTCAGATTGTGGTGTTTATAATTTGTAATGTATAATTCTCATCGTGTGTTGAACATATAAAATAAAAAAAAAAATAATTATTTAAAGAAAGGTGTAAGTATTAAATAAATTGCTGCGCGTGTATTTTTAAGAGAGAGTTAAATTATTGTTGTATCCGTGTTGAAACTATTGTATTGTATTTTTTGATAATAGCATTGTTGTATTTATGTACTATTTTATATGTGAGATTTTATCCGTCCATTTTGCTGCTGATGAATAATGTTAGTATTTTTATAAGACAATATACACAACTATATGTTTGTTAACTTATTATTCCAAGTGTAAAATATACATTAATTTTTGAAATAAAATCCTCATCAATTCTGCCTTTTAATCAACTTCTTTTTCTGTGCTTATTATCCTCGCAAAAAGAAACGGCGAGAATCTATATGATACACTGATTGAAGTTTTGCGTCTGGAATTTTTCTGTAATATTAATCTCATTTCATAACAGGTATTTATTATTATAAAGATATCAATAATAATTACTACACAACGACGTGCGGACAATAAAAAATTATCGTAGAGCGATATATTCAATATTGGTCATTGTAATTTTTACGAAAACTGTGCCATCTGTGATTCGGTGGCTGAAGTAGCGATTTTGTTACAGGTTTATGTAAAACTGTTAAAGTGAATATAAATTACAAGGATCATTTTATAATTTTTGATCAGTTTATTTTTCCAAAAGGATTTTCTTTCCTCCCCTAACTTCTAAAGATCATTAATCAGAAATCTGTATAAAAATTGTATCCATGTCAGGTCTGAAGTGTTTTACATAATACACAACCTACCTCCCCCACCGGCCACCCAAGTGCCTGAAGAGTTAATATAGTCTCAGTGTCGCAGTTGTTATGAGAGGAATGACGTCACAACTTCCAATTTTAATTTTTGCTAAAATATTTCGTAAAAAGATATCCTTTTTTAATTTCACTTTAACTGATGGCTCCCGGAAAGTCTTCTTTAGTTGTTATTTAACAAGATTATTTTCAGTTGTTTGTATTTAATCCTGTTTAATAAAAATATTTTAAAAGAGAAGAAGCTAGTAGATTATCCAGACGTTCAAGATTAGAACTTAAGACCATCTGATTGGTAGCCAAAACCCCAAGCACTCGGTTACTTCACAACCTAATTTCAGTTTTTAGTAATTTTATTTGAAGTCTACATACAGGGCCGACACTAGAAGTTTTACACCCCGTGCAAAAACAAATGAATCATTCACTTACAAAGTTACTATAAATTTGAAATTATAAAACGCCTTCTTTTGTTGTTCAACAATTGAACATGAGATGTTTTTGACGTTTTGGGTTTAAAGTTGATAGTGATGTTCATGTTGCGATAGTAGGGGAACTACGGAGGACAGGGGGGGACTGTATAATAAAAAGAACACAGGATGATGGCGATAAGATAAAATGAGAGCACATATATGTTGTATACAGGGTTACAACTAATTAAAGGCTCACCATGGGGATCTCGTAAACTATATGAGATACAAAGACGGTTAAATTACAAGAAAGTTACGCTATTTTGGGGTCTATAAAAATATGCAAAGAAATCTCTTCTATCTTTATTCATTACCGAAATATCTTCAAAAAACTGAGAACTCTCAATTTCGAAAATCTTGAATATCTTGTTCATTTATCAAGATAGAGTCACAAAATTCTGTAATTTTATATTAAATTCAATGGACAATCTAATACAGTCAGAATAAATAGGTTAGGATTCACAATTTCACAGATACGACTGTCAACTGTTTTTTTTCTTATGGCCGCTATTTTAGATTTTCGTACCATATGATGCAAAAATAAAATCTGTATACGACGATATGACACACTTATGCTTTTGTTTTAAAAACAAAATTTGAAATTACTAAGAAATATTTTAGAAAATTTTAATTTAGTAGGCGGGCGCTTATTGCCAACAATTGGTATACGACATTTGCATGTCAACACAGAACATTTTCATTTTTCAATTACATTAAACATAATTTTAGTTCTTAATATTTGTAAACAACCACCTACCAGATAAATTTTTTTTTTAAAACAAAAGCATAAGTGTGTCATATCGTCGTATACAGATTTTATTTTTGCATCACATGGTACGAAAATCTAAGATAGCGGCCGTAAGAAAAAAAACAGTTGACAGTCGTATCTGTGAAATTGTGAATCCTAACCTACTTATTCTGACTGTATTAGATTGTCCATTGAATTTAATATAAAATTACAGAATTTTGTGACTCTATCTTGACAAATGAACAAGATATTCAAGATTTTCGAAATTGAGAGTTCTCAGTTTTTTGAAGATATTTCGGTAATGAATAAAGATAGAAGAGATTTCTTTGCACATTTTTATAGACCCCAAAATAGTGTAACTTTCTTGTAATTTAACCGTCTTTGTATCTCATATAGTTTACGAGATCCCCATGGTGAGCCTTTAATTAGTTGTAACCCTGTATATATGTTTTTTAAGTTCATCTTTTGTTTATTGTTTACAAAACGATCATCTTTTGTTTGTTTTTTTGACAAAACGATCGTTTTTTGTTTTGTTTATTTTTAATAATTAAGGTAGCTTCTTGCCCGGTGAAATTGTTTGATAAATTATCTCAAACGGACACTGGAAAATGGCACAAATGTTCAACGTTTCACTATCGCTTGATAGCTTCTTCAGGAGTGAAATTAAAAATTATTTTTAATCGTGAAATGGGCTGAAAGCTGATCTTTTTTTTTTCAAATTTTGCCATACTTTGTTTTTTTCATGTATCTTTCCAAGTTATTTAATTTTATTTCGCTAAATATTCAGTTGAACAATGGGAAGGATTTTTTATTTTGTTTCTTTTTGTCGTGACCGAATTTTAGTTATTTTTTTGCATACGTTCTTCCATGAACTCATCTCATCGCCCTTCTTAAAAAATAAGAGTAAAGGTTTTATTTTGTTTTTAAGGTTCTGTAACAAATCGATCGTCTTTTGTTTTTATTTGTCTTGGGTACAATCAGTCGATTGTTTCACGAAACGATCGGAATTTGTTTATCTTCGAAGGATTTTTATAAAAATTCGTATTTCTTTTCTCTTGACCGAATTTTAGTTGATTTTTTGATTTCGTTCCTCGATCAACCGATCGTCTTTTTTTAATTTCATTGGCCTTAAAGGTATTATTTTCTAAAGTTCTCAAATCGGTCGTCGTTTGTTTTTGTCTTTGTACGAACTGATTGTTTCACAAAATGATCGTTTCCTGTTTATTTTATTTTTTTGTTAATCCTGAAATGAATTGAAACTTTTTCGTTTTTCAAAAGTTGCCATGTTTTATTATTTCCATTTCTATTTTTAAGTTGATTTACATCTTTTTAATATTCAATAGGAATATTTTTATTATCCTTTTTCGTGTGAACGAATTTCTTTGCGTTCGATAAATTCATCCTCTTTAAAAAATTCTTCAGAGTAAAGGTTCATTTTATTTTTTAAGACTCTGTAATAAATAGATCGTCTTTTGTTTTTGTTTTTGTCTTTTTTTTTGTTTTCGAACGAACAAAACGATCGTCTTTTGTTTTTGATTTAGTTTTTTTTTTGTTTTCGAACGAACAAAACGATCGTCTTTTGTTCTTGAGTTAGTTTTTTTTTTGTTTTCGAACGAACAAAACGATCGTCTTTTGTTTTTATTTTTTCATCTCAATTATAACAGGAAGACATTTGAAATTTACGTTTCTTTTCCTCTTGATCGAATTTTAGTTAATTAATGTTTTTTTTTTCTATTTGATTATGATTTTTTCCTTCGTTCGTGAGAATCTCTGCGCCCACCTAATTTACATTTGCACTAGGAAACAACCACCACATCCTCGATTTCACTATCGAGCTCTGCGCAAGATAACAACGAGATTAAAACAAAAAAAAAGAACGGCAAACGAGGAAGTCTCAGTTTTTCACATGCATTAAGAATTTTTCCCACAGCGGGAGGGAAATAAAAATCCGTGCGTTTTAAGGTGGTTATTTGCGGCCGTTGTGGGAAATTTCAGACAATGCCGTCATTTTTAATAATTAGTTCGCCTACTGTATATTAATAAGAGCCCCCATTCCCATGCGCCAAGGTATTCGCCGGAATGTGAAGAATAAGATCATTAAGTGTGGGAAGGCGACACGCTAAATATTGTGTGCTTTCCTAACGTTTTGAATAATGTTATTGTTACGCGTTTCATTGATGAACTACACAAAAACAATTATAATGTGATGGATGTAGATAATCGCCACAAGAGGCTTTTTTTTTCATTTGCAAGAAAACAAGTGCGTGTTTTCTGTTGTTCTTTGTCTTCTAACGAAGAACGAGAAAAAGTAAAATTTAAATGTCAGAGTTCTCACAATTTACTTTTAAGGGTACCCATTTAAATAAAATTTAACTTAAAAATGGAAAAAACAAAGCAATCTTTTTGTAAAACATCCAGTTCGTTAAAAAAAAGACGATCAAGTCGTCAAAGGACGAACGAAAAAAATCAACTAAAATTCGTTCAAAAGAAAAAGAAATATAAAACAAAAAATTCTTCCGATAGGTTCATTGAATATTAAACAGAATTAAAATTTAAATTAAAAATAAAACAAAAGAAAATTTGAAGAAAAAGGATCAACGTTCGGTCCATTTCACGATGAAAAAAAAAACAAAAGACAGTTCGTTCAAAAACAAAAAAATAAAATAAATGACGATCGATTTAAGAACCTTACAAAATAAATCTTTAGGTTGATGAAATTAAAAAAAAAAAGACGATCGATTCATCAAGGAACGAACGCAAAAGATCATTAAATAATAATAATCTATTAAGTAAATATTAAAATGATTAAAATTTAACTTAAAAATAAAAATAAAATTTGAAAAAAAATCAACTTTCAACCCATTCAATGAAAAAACAAAAAACGATCGAGATACAATCAGTTTGTTCAATAACAAAAGACGATCGATTTAAGCACCTTAAAAAACAAAACCCTTAGGTTCATGAATTAAAAAAAAGACGATCGATTTATCACGGAACGAACGCAAAAAAAATCAATTAAGATTGGCCAAGATAAAAACAAAAAAAAAGTGCCTGATATCTACTACTTGAATGTTAAAAGAATTAAAATTTTACTTAAAAATAACAATGGAAAAACAAAAGTTCAACTATATTTGAAAAAATGTCAACTTTCAATCCATTTCAATGATAAAAAAAAAAAAAAAACAAAAAAACGATCGTTCTGAGAAGCAATTAGATCGTTCAAAAACGAAAGACGATCGATTTAAGAACTTTCGACAAATGAAACCTTCAGGCTGATGAAATTAAAAAAAAAGACGACCGATTCAACAAGGAACAAACGCAAAAAAAACAACTAAGATTGGTCAAGACAGAAATAAAAAAATTTAACATAAAAATAAAAATGCAAAGACAAAAGATTTGGCAAATTAAAAAATAACTTTCAATCCATTTCAAAAAAAAAGAAAAACAAAAAACGATCGTTCTGATATACAATCAGTTCGTTCAAAAACAAAAGACGATCTTTAAGCACCTTAAAAAAAGAAAACCTGGAATAAAAAAATGACGATTGATTCATCAAGGAACCAACGCAAAAAATCAACTAAGATTGGAATCCTTCGGATTAATCGAAATAGTAAAAAAAAAAAAAACAGAAGACGATCGTTTTGCGAAACACTCCATTCGTTCAAAGTTGAAAGAAACAAAAGACGATCGAACCTTCAAAAATAAAACCTTTAGGCTGATGAAATTAAAAAAAAAGACGGTCGATTCGTCAAGAAACGAGAACGTAGAAATCTAATAAAATGCGGACAAGAGGAAACGAAACATAAAAATCCTTCCGATTAATCGAGACGATAAAAAACAAAAGATGATCGTTTTGTGAAACGTTTAGTTCGAACGAAGAGAGAAAAAAAAACAAAAGACGATCATTTTGTGCAACATTCCATTCGTTCAAAGATGAAAAAAACAAAAGACGATCGAACCTTAAAAAATAAAACCTTTAGGCTCACGAAATTAAAAAAACAAAACATGGTCAATTCGTCAAAGAACGAGAACGTAAAAATCAACTAAAATTCGGACAAGAGAAAACGAGATAATAAAAAACAAAAGACGATCGTTTTGTGAAACCTTCAGTTCGTTCGGAGATTATAAAAAAAAAACAAAAGACGAACGTTTTGTGAAACACACCATTCGTTCAAAGATAAAATAAACAAAAGACGATCGAACCTTAAATAATAACAAATTAATGATGAAAAAAAAACAAAGTTTGTTCAAAAACAAACAAAAATAAATAAAAGAGGATCGAATTTAAGATCTTTAACCTTTAGATTGATGAAATTAAGGTTGATCTCGATTCATTAAGGAACGGAACACAAAAAATCAACTAAGATTGGCCAAGACAGAAACAAAAAAAATCCTTCAAACCAATTAATTGAATATTGAAAGAATTGAAACGCAAAAACAAAAGTTTGGCAAATCTTGAAGACAAAATCGACTTTCGACCCACTTCAGTGAAATTTTGTTTGTGAAACAATCGCTTCGTTCAAAAACAAAAGACGATCAATACGAACAAAAAACAACTAAGATTCGGTCGAAAAAAAAAACCTAAATTTTTAAAATATTTCTAATTAATTGAGATGAAAAAAAAACAAATGACGTTTTGGTTCACAAATGAAAGAAACAAAAGACGATCGAACCTTCAAAAATAAAACCATTAGGCAGACGAAATTAAGAAAAAACAAAGGATGATCGATTCGTCAAGGAACGAAAACGTAGAAATCTTCTTATTCATTAAGATAATTTAATTTTCCAAAATAAATAATTAAAAATTAAAAAATGGGAAAAAAAAGACATACCGATTGCTAAAAATGACGAATGAACAGATTTTTTCAAGAATCAACATGAAGGATATTGAACTGTCAAAAAAAAAGTAAAAAAAAAAACATTAACAGTAAAAATTAATAATGAAAAATATTTAAAGAATGAATGTCCACTGAAATTTCAGGAACTTGAAAAAAGAGTTGAAATTTAAAAGAGCAAACGACAACGAAATTCATAATTTGTTGGAAAAAATCAAAACACACAAAAATAAATACAACTGTGACATTAACGAAAGTATTCTGTGAATCACTTACATGTCTTAGTCCATTGTTTGTAGGACCACTTTTTTGTATTTGTCACATTCAATAAAATACAATAAATTAAAAATTAAAACCTGTTTAACATTTTCTCAATAAACCGAGTAGTTAATAACACTCAATAAAATAAAACCAAAATTAAAACTAGTTAAAACAAAGTATTCTATGTAGTACAGCGGCGTAGACAGCGGGGGCAACCCGAAATTCTTTTAAAGTATAATGCTCCGCATAATTCTTTCAAGAGAAGGTTTTCATTTGGTATTTTATGTTGGGCTGCTTCACGTTTCATAAATAAAATGTTAAGTAGTTCGTACTCGTTAGATTTTTTTGTTCGCCCCACGCCACCAGAAACAAATTTTTATCTACGCCACTTTCAATTTTTATAATGTAACTAACAACATGTTAATGATGCTATTACAATGCTAAGCCCACTCTGAATCAATTCTTATTCGATCGCACGATATATTCATTGTATTTATTTTATGAAATATTAAATGTTCTTGGCGACTTGTTTATTCTACGCTATTAGATTGTTGTTCTCAAATGTCATCAATGTTTAGCTTTTGTTTTATTTCTTTAATTAATAATAACAATTAAACTTAATCACTTCATTTTTATGTCTTTCTTATTTTAATCCTTACCATTTCAAACCCCAGACTTGATTGTTCTAATTCCAAAAAGAACAAAATTAGAAATTCGTTGTTTTGTTTTCCACAAACAAATCTAATCGAAAAAAAAACATGTTCGTTGCCTTTCATTTATTGCTGGTTGTAATTACAGGTATTAATTGCAATCGTTATGGCTGGCTGCAATAACCGATAGGCCAATCAAGCCGTTTAAAACAAAACTTGGAACAACAAATGCCCAAAGAAGCGTCGGGTTGGCACCGTCTATAATCGGGGATGCAATCTTGCCCCATGACCCCATCTTGGATTATCAACATGGCAATAAACACCATAATAAGAAACACGATGAAACGCATGGTGGTGAAAGCCTACAAGCACAAAATACTTAATTTATAAACAAAACAATTCCAACCTTTACACGTTTACCTTTCAAGGCTCGCGAATTTGGACTTTTGACGCCCGTGTAATTTTACCATCGACTTAAATACACCCAACGAATCTTTATGTGCAAATAAAAACTGTAACAAGTAATTAGTGAAGCAAAACAAATAAAGTTACGTGACTTTTATGAAAAAAAAAAAAAAACGGTGTATCGTCATGAAGTGCAGTTAAATAAACGATGTGAGCGCAGAGCTAATTTACTGTTAATTACTTAACTAATTAGTTTATCCGGCACGTACCTACGAAGCAAATAATTAAAATTACAATAAATAAAATTCTTTGTATACAGGATGGATCGATTTTGTTTGCCTTAGGGAAATCTCTCGGTAACATTAAGTGACTTTCTCCGAGTGATATATACAGGGTGTTTAAAAAATACGTTTGGAAATGTTACCTAGTTATAGATCACACCAACACAAACACAAAAGTCTTAATCGACCATTTCCGAGAATTTTTGAGTTCTTGAAACGAAAGGCATTTATGTTCAGTGGGCGCTGTTTTACGGGGGCGAGCACGAATAGGAATAGAAAATATCTAATGTAATTAGTTTGAACCAAATTTTTTTTTAATATTATCACAAATAAAAGGGGGCCACTTTTATATTAAAAAAAAATAAAATAATTCAATTTGCGCCTGGGTCATTTTCGCGGTTTAAAAATGAATCGTAACAATTCGATGAAAAAGAACAGAAACAAGGAATAAGGTGGACGAGAGAAACAAAAGAAGAACGACAGTTTTCTGAAAACAAAAGAATTCGATAAAAAAATAATTGAAAAAATAGCGCGGAATCACAAAGGCGGGGATGAAAATAAACAAAAGAAAAACGACAATTTTCTAATGAAGTGTGACATAATCAAATCGACGCTTTTATTTTCTGAAAACAAAAGAAAACATTTTCAGATGAAGTGTGACTTAATCAAATCACCAACGGTAGAAAAAAAAACAGGCATATTACGTACATGAAGTGTCAACTGTAAATACGAAAAATTAATCAAATTATAATAAACCAAAAGAAAATCGAATAAACAACGGCGAAATACAGAGAAAAGTTGAACAAAAGACAAAAGGAGATCGTTTGATTATTAGGCGGATTGTGCGAAAGTCGAGACCGTTAAGAAAACAAAAGAAAAAAACCGTAATTCGACAAGAAACAGCAGAAAGTAAAAGAATAAGGCGGAAATAAAAGAAACAAAAGTAAATCGATAATTCTCTGTCGGAGTGTGGGAGGAGGACGACACCTTTCCACAGGTAATTTAGTCTCCTTACTCTGCGACATCATTCTTTTAATTGAGTGAAAAGTTGAACAGAAAACAAAAGAAGATCGTTGATTATTTAGGCGGATTGTGCCAAAATCGACACCGTTGATAGAACAAAATAAAAAAAACTGTAATTCGGCAAGAAAGAACGGAAAGCAAAAGAAGAAGGCGGAGATAAAAGAAACAAAAGAAAATCGATAATTCTCTGACGGAGTGTGGGGGGGACGATACCTTTCCATACGTAATTTAGTCTCTTGTACTTTGCGACATCATTCTTTTAATTGAGTTAAAAGTTGAACAAAAAACAAAAGAAGATCGTTGATTATTAGACAGATTGTGCGAAAATCGAGACCCTTAAGAAAACAAAAGAAAAAACCGTAATTCGACAAGAAACAACAGAAAGAGAAAGAACAAGGCGGAGATAAAAGAAACAAAAGAAAATCGATAATTCTCTGACGGAGTGTGGAGGGACAAACAAAAGAAGATCGTTGATTATTAGACGGATTGTGCGAAAATCGAGACCCTTAAGAAAACAAAAGAAAAAACCGTAATTCGACAAGAAACAACAGAAAGAGAAAGAACAAGGCGGAGATAAAAGAAACAAAAGAAAATCGATAATTCTCTGACGGAGTTTGGGGGGAGAATGACACCTTTCCACAAGTAATTCAGTCTCTTGTACTTTGCAACATCGCTCTTTTAATTAGTTAAAAGTTGAACAAAAAACAAAAGAAGATCTTTGATTATTAGGTGGATTGTGCGAAAATCGAGACAAAACAAAAAAAAACCGTAATTCGACAAGAAATAACAGAAAGAAAAGGAATAACGCGGGTATAAAAGAAACAAAAGAAAATCGATAATTCTCTGACGGAATTGGTTTAATTAAACGACCAACCAAAAATTAAAAAAAAAATTAAAAATTAAGCTGTATGAAATGATATTTGTAATAAAAATTTTAATTAAATTAAATTAAAGATGAGATTGGTTTAATAAAACACAATTGGACTGTAATTGTTTTTTTTTTATCACCACTATAAATTGAAAAGTTACTGAACAGTTAGTAAGCAAAATTATTTTTTTTTATAGAATCGACTGTACCTCGGAAACGGTTGATTTTCGGACCTATGTTCATTAAGGCTTTTGTGTTTGTATTGATGAGATCTTTAACCGAGGTAAAATATCCGAACATATTTTTTAAACACCCTGTATACACGGCGACACATTGTATGACAATAACTCCAAAGTTGTACAAAACACACAAAAAAAGTTTCGTATAAAATTTAAAAAGCATTAAAGAGTCTAAGTTTTAAAATTACAATCAAAGATACAGAGTGTCCCACAAATAGCTAACCAAAAAAATGTTGATTTTTTTTTAAATGAATTGGCAACTTTGCTACACCACCTGTATATGTATAGGGTCTCCCAAACTGAGTCGTTTGAAGAGGAAAATTTGAAATAATTTAAAAAATTGGAATACTGTTACAGGAAACGGATAATAGGAAAATAAAATAGCTTCACACAATTACTTTTTATATTTCTACAAAATGAAAAATATACAAGTTTCATTCATATGTATATAAGAAATTACAGGGTATTTAAAAACAATTATCGCCTACGTATGTACAAATTGCTGACTTAACACAATAAATTCGTTGTAAAATTTACAGGTGCGGGGCGGAATTGAAAAACCTGGCCCGCCGACGACACAACTGAGATTCAATTAAGGTGGTAAGTCTCACGAAGGGGAAGGAAAAGAAGTTAATACAAAAGTTACGTTTACACCTACGCATTTCTTATTTAGCTTTGGTTTGTATAAAACGCCGACTTAACTAACTACACGGGAAACATTCCAAATCCATTTCGCTTAACAACTAATAATTCAATCTGGAGGAGGGAGTGGGGGGGAACTCGCTCGGAAATTAAGAAAAAAACATCACAATAGTTACACATACACGCAAACACACTATGTCATTTTAGGTTTACTAATACTTCACTGTGTTAAGAATTAAATTGGTTGAGTAAAAACAAACTGAATGAATCAAATCAAAAATTCTTGTATTTTATTGCGTGCCACTTTATGAAACCACAAAAATAAAATAATAAATAGAGTCATACATAATCACAAAGAAATAAAAATATATGTAGATTAACAAAATATATTATGACAGCGCCATCTACGAATGTCATTGGTATTAAGTACACTCTATGATGAGCGGCTAAGACTTCCAATTGGTTGCTAGCTCTGCGCAGACGCTTAGTTTCGACGTGGCGGTTCTTTTAAATTTCTGAGAGCGCAGGCAAATATTAAAAATTTTTATTTAATGTTTTTGTATTTATTGTTTAAAGCAGTCGTTTGTTGGCGAATATCTTTTTCGTTGCAGAAGAAAGAAAACAAAAGAAAAGTTCATAATTCAACAAAAGAAAACTGAAACAAACAACACAGACGTTAACAAATTTGTTGCAAGTCGGTTTTGATTGCAATGGATTATCAATTCCCTCACAATGTTAGGTAAAAAAAACGGCCGCAGGATGTCGCGACTAAACTATTGTTAATAAAGTTACTGTGTTGAAAAGGTAACGCAACTTTCTAACTCACTCTCTTAGGTCTCTTTTAATTTAGGGTTAGATTCAACGCAAACTCCCTAACAACGGTAACTTGTTATGTATCTATCCATTTTCTTAGCGTTTCATCGCTTTTTTTTTAATTTGGAGGACCAAAAGCGAGAAATCGACGTTTCCGCAACGGAGTGTAAAGAAATCAAATTACCAACACGAAACAAAAGAAGCCACTGCATGAAGAATCCTAATTGTAAGGCAAAGACAAAAAGAAACAAAAAAAAATAATGCAATGGAAACCTTACTGAGAGTTTTTTTTTATTAATTAAAAATTTCTTCAATTTGCGCCTAGGTTATTGTTATGGTCTTAAAGACGAACTATGTATTAACAATTCCACGAAAGAAACAAAAGAAAATCGACAATTTTACGACGGAGTGTGAGATAATCAAACAAACGCCGGCAGAAGAGAAAACAAAAGAACATACCGTATAAACTGTCAATAGAAAAATGAGACATTAATTCAATTACAACAAACCAAAGGAAAATCGAATAAAGAACGACCGAACACAAGGAAAAAGTTGAATAAAAAACAAAAGAAGAGCGAGCTTTATTTATTCGGAAGATTGTTGGAAAATCAAGATTGATTTTTTTTAATCAATAGAAAAAATATATAATTCGACAAAAAGAACTGAAACAAACAACGTGAATATATACGAAAGATAAATTAAAAAAAAAAAAGAAAACAAAAGGAAAAACTGTGTCAATTGAAGAAAAATTAACGCGACTAACAGAAATTTACAAAAAAAAAAGACGTGTTGATTTTCGTTTCCTTTTATTAAAAAAATCTTCAATTTGCAAAATATTTATAAAGTGGACGAAAGAAACAAAAGAAGAACGACAATTTTCTTTCGAAGTGTGCCAGCGAAACAAAAAAAAACAAAAGAATATTGTATATGAAGCGCCAATTGTAACATAAAAAGTTAATTCGATTATAATAAACAAGAATCGAAAAACGAATGGCGAAATACGAAGAAAAAGTCGAACTAAAAACAAAAGATCGCTGTTTAATAGGCGAATTGTGAGAAAATTAAGACTGATAAGAAAACAAAATAAAATCGACAATTCTCTGACGGGGAAAAAGAAACAAAAGAATATTCCGTATGACGATGCAATTGTAATATTAAAAATGAATTCAATTATAATAAACTAAACAAGGAACGAGGAATAGTAAAATAAGAAGAAAAAACTGAACAACGAAAACAAAAGAAATTCGTTGATTATTGTTAAGCGAAATGGGCGAGCATCGCGACTATCCAGAAAATAAAAGAAAAAAACATAATTCGTCAAAAAAGAACCGAAACCAACAGCGTGAAAATACAAAGAATAAGATGGAAAAAGAAACAAAAGAAGATCGACATTTCTCTGGGGGGAGTGTGAAATAATCAAATCGCCAATGGAAAAAAGCAAAACAAGAAATAATCTGCATGTGATAAATTATGGCAAGTTAAATCAATCAGAAAAAAAAAAAAACAAAACAAATATCGAATAAAAAAAAACAAGAATTGAAAAAAAAGAAGATCGTTGATTTTAAGGTGAAACGAATTTTGAACGATAAAATACCAAAAATAAATGACCAAAAACAAAAGAAGATCGTTGTATATCGGCAACAGAAAAAAAAACAAAAGAACAAGAAAAATTAATTCGAAAATAAAAAACTAAACAAAGAGATGAAAAAAAAAACAAAAGAAGGTTGACAATTCTCCGGGAGAGTGTGAAACAATCAAATCACCAATAGAAAAAAAAAATAAAAAAATTATCTGCATCTGATAAATATTGAAAAAATAATTCGATCAGGAAAAAAAACAAAGTTAAAATCGAATAAAAAAAACGAAGAAAGAAAAAAAAGGAAAATCGCTTATTATAAAGTGAAACGAATTAAGAAGGATGAAATACCAAAAATAAATGATCTAGAAACAAAAGATATCGTTGTATATACCAAAATAAATGACCTAGAAACAAAAGAGGATCGTTGAATATTAGGCGGATAACTAAGTAAAGAAAGAAAGGCACAAAAGAATATCGACATAGTTAAACCGTCAACAGAAAAAAAAACCAAGAATAATCTACATGAAATATCAATTATAATAAGAAAATAAGCAACCAAATAAAAAAAAGTAAAAAAAAACAACGAAATACAAAGAAAACGTTTGAACAAAAAACAGAAAAGACCGCTCATTTAAAGCGAATGCGAATCGAATTAGGAACGATGAAATTCAAAGGGAAAAATTGAAAAAACAAAAGGTCAGGCGGATTGTTAAACAAAAAACAAAAGAAAAATACTATAATATACACAAACTGAAGTGAACAACGTGGATGTAGGAAGAATAAGCATAGGTAATAAAAAAAAAAGAAAAACAAAAGAAGAGCAACGTTTATACAACGGAGTGTACGAAAATCAAATCGCAAACAGGAAACAAAAGAACAAAACGTATAGAGATGTATCGATTGTGAAACAAAAAAAAACAAATGAAGCCTTGATTTCAATTGTTTTTAAGTTTCACGCCAGATATTGTTGATTTTCATTTGTTCTCAGCTTCGTTTTCGGTTACTGAGGCTTTAGCAGTGTTGCCAGCGCTATTACAATTGTAATAGATCTATTACTTTCTACAATTAGCTATTACGCTATTACGCCTGTAAAAAATCTATTTCGTTTTCATTTATTTTATTTATATTTCCCGAAAAGTCGTTTCTTTAGTTGTACTTATTTAGAAATTTGTTTGACGTTTATTTAACTAGTAGGAATATCATTAACTTGATGTTGGTGATATAAGCAGCTGATGGGCAGGATCACCAACTTAAATTTTACTGAAGACAATTTTTTTAAGATGGAAAAATTTTTTAGGGTTATTTTTAGAGGGGGAAATGAGAATCGAAATTAAAAATTAACATAAGCCTGGTTACCTGCCTTCGGTTTTATTTGAATATTTGATAAAAATAAATAATTTTTTGCGTATAAATCTGTTAGGGTGGGTTTATCAAGCACAAGTTAACTCTAAACTGTCAGTTGTTCCCATAGTAACGACTATGAAGGCAATTGTTGCCATGGCAATTAACTGAAGGTTAGAGTTAACTTCAAGTTAACCTATGATTGGTAAACTCACACTTAGAAGATTTTTTAACGTCTAGGGAAAGATTCATTAAGGAGTTTGCAACATTGTTGATGGAAACGGTTCGCGCTGTAATAACGGCTCTGTGTGTTAGTTTTAGGTTCTTTTAAACTGTCCATTGTAAGCTTAAAAATTGATTTCAGTTACGAAACATTCTAATTTTTTAGGGCCATATATTACGCTTATAAGTACTCTGCTGGCAACACTGGTTTTAGATTTTCAGTAGCTCGTCGCTTCCTACCTTCTTTTTTTATTTTCCTTTCATTCAATTACGCATTTCGTTGTCGTTTGATTCAGCTCTTTTTTGTTTCTTGTCGAATTAATTCTTGCATTATGTTAGTGTCTCTAGTTGAGTGATAATTTTTTGTTTTTTTTTTTTATTTTTAGGGTTGTTTTCATTTCGCTATGTAAAATTTCTTTTTACAAAAAGGAAACTCTGACTGTTTGAGAAAAATGTCCAATATTTTTTTATTAATAAAAATTTCTTCATTTCATACCCAAATGGAATTTTTAAGTAAATTCTGAAAACCTGAAAAATTCTTTAAAAAAAACTCAACTCACTCAAGAAAATAATCAAGTAAAGAAATTCATTTGAGTTGATTTCTTTTTTTTTTGTTCTCAATCCAGTGTTTACTAAATTTTCCATTCATCTGCTAAATTTCTTTAATTTTATTTTTGATATACATAATTTATAACTGATATTTGAAAAAACCGCCAAATTTCGCGCCTGTGCAGTGTTCGCAACCATCTAGGTATGGTTGCCCTTTCTTATCTAGTATTTCTTTATTGTTATATATTTATTCTTATGATTAAAAAATTGACTGTTTCAATTATACATCTCTGAGGTTTTAAAAAAAAAAAAAAACTAGAAATACGGCTTTGACAAACTAATTGACACTGGCGCCATCTACTAGGGACCATAAGTATTAATCCAAGAATTCGAATTTCATTCTTTTGATCAATGCTGTACATTGTTTATGAATGATTTTACATTTCAATATTTAAGTTTCTTTAGGCCTTTACTGTACTTTATGAACTTATGAAACCAATTTCGCTCTTACGTTACAAGTTGCACACAAAACTAGCACATAATTAAAATTAAAATTTACTCAAACCATTTAATTCTTACCAGACTTTAAATGATAATAAAACATCTCATTCTCTTCTTTAAAAAACACTGAAATAAAACAAAATTAATAAAACTATATCAATAAAGGGAAAAAACAAACACAAAATAAATACTATATCGAATTCGAAATTACACTTTAAAATCGCAAAGAAGAGATAGAACATTAATTATGCATACCGGTATGGGAATTCCAGGAGGGATCTTGAACTGCGCCGGCGTGCGCCTGACTTCGTTGTCCGGTTGTTCTCATGATTTCATCGGCGGGCGGACAATGCGGCCTGGGTCCGGGCTCCGGGGTATACGTGAACGTCAGTCCGGTGGCATAAATGATCCCGTCGTTTCGGACAAGGGAAACAGGAACTTGCGTGGGCTGTCGCACCCACAACCATTCACCTCTGAACTGAGAAATGTCCGGAACAACACACAACATCGACTCCTGACACCTGTACATGGTTTCAGCCTCGACGTCACCAAACCAAACTTGCAGCGACGGAGAAAAATTGTCACCGGTCAACTCCAACATCGCGACGTCACCGCCGCCGTTCAGGTGAAGACTGTGGACCAAGGGCACCGGCGTCACCGGAGACCTGACGGGGCCCATGCCTTCATAAAACTGATACTCGGCTTTGTCGGTTGAAATGATTGTCCAGCAGGCACCGTCGTTGATCATCTCTTTGTTTGGTTCTTTGGGGCCGGGAGTCGCCTGGAACTGGATGATCCTTTCCTGAGAAAGACACAGGTACATTCGATCCGTGTCTTTCATGTAGAACGCGCATTTGTGTAGCTGAGAAACGGGATCGTCTGCTTCAAGAAGAGCTTGCTGTTTATCCACCTGAAACACAAAAAAAAAGATGTTACTAACAAAACTATAAACAGGGTGATTTTTAATAAAACCGCCAAAATAAATCCAGTAAGAGAATCAAAATAATTCTACGTCTCCTCTTAGTTTTCGAGATATTGATTGAAAACTGTACCCAAAAGCATAATACTCCACAGGTTGTGGAGGTATTGTATTAGTGCATATGTGTTTTGAATCTCAGAACGTGACCTTGACACCTTCTGAAAAAATATTTACAAGGAAAGAAACTACTATTCAAGCAAATATTTAAATAGTTAAAGTAAGCGATAGATTGGAATAACATTGCATTAAAATGAACGAAACCTGCATACGGAGAATCGCCGAAAATGATCTTCGAGTGAAGATAATTTCATTAATCCTAACCGGCCAAGTAATATTTGTTTATAGTTACACAAACGACCTTCTGGCAAACGACATACTGCATACTCGAGCAATAACAAAACGTTTCCCGTAATGCGTGGTGTCTCTTAGACATATAAATTTGACGGGGAATGTTTTTATTCTTTGCGTCTTTGATCACCTTACTAGATTATGCTTTCTATTTAAGCACTTTGTGTTTATTCCCTATTTTTCGAGTTAAAAGAGAAAAAGTCTGTTTACATATTTTTCTTCGTATAATAAAGCATTACGTATTTACAAGAGAACGATTTTCTTGGTCCGTAGACACGTCAGCGTGTAATCAAGTAAATTACAAACATATCGATCAACTAACGACTACTGTCAACATATTGCCACTGGTTTATCTTCACGCACTTCGTCGAGTTAACTCAAATAAACAATTTATAACGACTTTGGAAATACTTTCGCGCCACACAAAAAAAAAACAAAGCAAAAAAGTTATCATAAAAGGTCAAAATTAAGCATGTTTTCTTTTTTTGTGAATGTCATCTTCGTTAATTTGCAATTTTTGACATGCTTGTGCTTCTTTTTCCGTCTCGAAACTAAATTTAGAAAAAAATAGTGAAGCTATAAAAAACAAAAAAATTAATTAATACAATTCTGACAGCTCCATCTTTGATTAGTTTCTATAATTTTTTTAGCAAAACGTCACGTAGTGCCATCTACATAAACGCATCATAAACGTAACTCTAAAAAAAAATGCAGTAGGCCGCGCCATCTTCCATAAATTTCTGTAAACTGCGTAACCACAAAAAACTAATCTCTAAAGGTTCGGGTAAAGGTAAAACTAAAAATAATTAATGAAGCCTAATTAATAAACAAATACAACTTTCGGTGGCGCCACCTCATGAATAACGTTTAATGTAACGGCATCTATAAAAAGAAAATGGCGCCTCATACAAGACCTCTTTTCTTATCATTACATGACAAGTGATGATTACCTATTACTTTCAGCTCAGAATGGTATCTAAAACCACGGTGGCGCTATCTGTGTTTGTTCTGCTGAACTTAATTGTTAAACGTTTAATTTAAAAATTCAAATCAGCGTCAATTATTACAGGCACAAATTTACACTTTTAATAATTTAAAAGGAAAACCAAAAAATAAAATGTAGCCATTTATACATTTTGAATTAGTTTTACATCTAGAAGTAAAATGTTATTAAAAACAAAAGTAAATTATGTAAATTAAGAAAATTAAGAACGTCGGTGGCGCCACCTAGCAAATATTTTTGGACACTTAATAAATTTGCTAGATTTTAACTTTTCACTAATTGCATATTCTAAAGATTAAAATAAAGTTAATTAATTTTCACATTCGAATACAAAACTAAATTAAGACAAAGCTTGCAGATTGCTAATGTACCGACAAGAATGACGTCACCACGAATAAGGCACCACTACGATCAAACTCAAAAGAGGCGCTGTAAGCGTTGGTTTAAATATGCGATATAATGAATTTTTATAGATAAATATCATTCATTGCCAAATTGGTTTTCAAGGATCAAAATATAAAAAATTAACAACGCTTTCATCAGTACTGTCATTCACAAAATGGTTAAAACCGTTGAGTGAAGGAATTTAAAAAGAGGCGAAGCCATATGTATTTTACCGTAGCCAGCGCAGGATCCGACATGTAGAGGGCCTGGGATCCGAGATAGTTTGGACGTAAACCTATCTGTTTAAATGCTGAAATCCGAGATTTCTTAGTCGAGAACCTATATGTGTTTGTATGTATTCGATATGCTGCGTTGCCTACTTACGCAAACGCTTCAATATAAAATGGCGCGAAATGTTCTTCAAATAATACACTTCAATAATGAACTCCAATATGTTTTCCAAGATGTTGACAGTAATTTGTAAGTCCCTTAGGCCTATTCTGAAGTGACATTAATTAGTTGTCATTAATATTTTACAAATCACAGCCACAACGCCATATTTAATTGCAGTTGAATCATAAAATTTTTAGAATTCTCAATTTCACGACCGATGATGAATCGTTTGAGATTGAGATGCGTTGAACTAAACCGCATGCATTCATAATTCATAACTCGATTGTGTCTGTTGCATGCCCCTAATTCGAATTTATTTTTTCATAACTTCTGCTGAATGTTATCTGTCAATTGTATGCATATGAAACGCCATCTTAAAATTGTTTCACATTCATTCGTGTTTCCGTGTAATAAAAACCCGTAAAATGGGCACCATTGCAAATCATATTTGTGTATATAACAATTGCTTTATAAGCAATAAAGTTTGCAAAGACATTAGTTTTTTTAAATTTCCGGTGAAAAATTGTGAGAGAGCGGAAGAATGGAAACGAAACTGCGGAAATATAAATATTGCTCAAATGGAAATAGATAGCCTAAAAAATAAACTAATTTGCGAGAAACATTTTCTACCTACTGATATTATAATAAATAACCAACGTAAATTGTTAACAAGGACTGCCATACCTATAAAATTTGTTACAGACGGTAAGTAAAGTGCCATTTTTAAAATTTCTACTCGTGGTTGGCCGTGATTTGTCAGTTGAGAACTGAAATTGCTGAGTTCGGTAAATCTACTTTACTCTATGCGTTATGTTATGACAACACAACGCATAAAGTAGACTAATTTCAGTTCTCAACTGACAAATCACGGTCAACCACGAGTAGAAATTTTAAAAAAGGCACGTTATAATAAATAAGTGTAGTTGCGAGCAAAGAAATGGTCATCAATCAGTGTCATTGAAAAATTTTATGGATTCATCACAAATTAAAAATATCTTCTTTAGATTTTAATTTGACAAAAATAATACACATGTCGATGTAAACGCTTTTAAAAATCACATTTCCACAATATGTTTCAAAAAATGACAATGATAACTATTTTTTGCTGCAATTGTATGGCAGCGAACAATAAAATCCGCGCAAGAATTTGGCATAACTTATTTATTTAAGACCCTTTTGGATTATTCTGTTTTTTATATAAGATTTGGAACAGTTTCTACAATAAATATTTGGAACAAGAAATTTTTGAACTGCAAATATGACTTAGAAATAGAATACAGTCTATTTTTTTTCAAATTCTTATTGATTCAATTTAATTTTTGATATAATTTACTATAACATTTAAATTGCTCAAGAAATTGTACCAAATCTTGTACTATCGTAATTAATAAGTAAATTAAAATAAGTATCTATTTTAGATATAATCCAGGACACCATTGGTTCAGAAACACAAGTTCAAACTTATACCAGAAAACGCTCTGCCTCTACTTCTAGTGCCGACGACATTGACATTTTACAATTACAAAACCAGTACTTGCCAAGAGTTTCCAGTTTCAATAGTAGCACAACTTCAGTTTCAAAAGTCAATAACTACATTTTCGAAATAGGCAGTCCCACAAAAACAAAATTAAAAACTCAGTGTAAATCACTTTCACTAAAAATTAATCAATTGAAAAGAAAATTAAAGGCAAAACAATCTCAATCGTATAGATTAAGGAAAACGCAGAATTCCTTTTCCGCCAGTGTTGTTGTAAATAATTTGTTGGCATTTAAAAGTAGTGCCGTAAAAACATTTGTAAATATGCAATTATTTCATAAGAAAGGTATGAAATGGTCAAATGCTGAAAAACAATTAGCTCTTTCCTTTCATTACAAATCCCCTGGAGCTTACAAGTTTCTCTTGTATAATCTTAAATTTAATTTACCAACTATTAGAACAGTTCAAAACTGGTTAAAAGTAGGTAACTTAAAAACCGGATTGGATACAAATTTTTTGAAAAAACTTTCATTAAAAGCTAAATCCATGACGGAAAGAGAAAAAGTATGTACTGTTATGTTTGACGAAATAACACTGAAAAAAAAACTGGAATACCATCAATCTGAAGACATTGTTGAAGGGTACCAAGATCTAGGTTATTTAGGTAGAGATACTAAATTAGCAAATACTGCTTTAGTCTTTCTAATTCGCGGACTGCTTCATAACTGGAAAATGCCATTATGTTATTTTGTTTCTACAGGATCTGTTTGCAGCAATTTATTGCAAAGTATCATAATAGATGTTATAAAGACTTTGCAACAAATATCATTCAAACCACTGGCGTTGGTATGCGACCAAGGCTCAAACAATCGAAGCGCATTGACAAAGTTAGGAGCTTCTAAGGAACAACCAATAATAGAAGTATGTGGTCAAAAGATATTTACTTGCTTTGATACACCCCACTTGTTGAAAAGCTTACGAAACAATTTTATGAATAAAAAGCTTAAATTTTTTATAAACGGTGAACCAATATGTTGGTCTGATATTACTGAAACTTACAAAATAGATAAAGAAAGTAGTACAACCAGGGCTATGCCAAAAATAACAGACGTGCATATAACTCCTACGACTTTTCAGAAAATGAGAGTAAAGTATGCTGCGCAAATATTTTCGCATACTGTCGCAGCAGCAGTGAAAACAGCTTTCACAACGAATCAAATAACTTCACCTACTTCACTAAAAACTGCAGAATTCGTAGAAATGATCAACAATATCTTTGATTCACTAAATAGTCGTGTATTGAAAGATCCTAATTTTAATAGACGACCATTATCTACATTCAATAACAGGACCACTGAAATATTACAGAATGGTTTGGAATATTTTAAAAACGTAAAAGTCTTTGAAGGTCCTAAGCAGCGTAATAATATTTACTGCTTAGAAGGATTTCAGTGGACTTTAAATTCAATTCTTTTATTGTGGAATCATTTAAAGGAGGTCAGAATTAAAGAGTGTGCACGAAAAAAATTGGTCGGACATTTTATTCATTATGAAATTTATTGTTCTTTAAAAAGTAAATGTAAACACAATATTGTTGACCTTATACATATTGAAAGGGTAATTTATCAAGAGAATAGATTTAATTTTTCCCATAAGCGAACTATCGAACTTTACGTTTAACACCTTCCATTAGTGTCTGCACAGATTCATTGGATACTGATTTTGCAGCATTTTGGCGATTGATCTTAAAATCTTTCTCGTTGTTAGCAACGGCTTTGGTTTTCTTTAGAATGCGCTTAAGGTTTGCCCAATACCTTTCAATAGGTCGCAGTTCGGGACAATTAGATGGATTTTGTTCTCGCGGCACAAGAGTGACTCCTTTTTCGGTACACCAATCTATTGCTTTCTTGCTGTAATGAGCTGTCGCCAAATCTGGCCAAAAGAGAACTGATCCTGTATGATTTCTTATCATCGGCAACAATCGTTTATTTAAGCATTCCGCTACGTAAATATCTTGATTGATTGTTCCGGTCATAACGAGAATTTTACTCCGCTGACCACAAGAACAAATCGCTTGCCGAAATCAAATATTTTTTTGGAAATTTTGAGAGTTTTTTCATTTTAAACTTTTCAGAAATGTCGTTTGGATTTTTTGCTGTAAAATATTCTTGGCCCGGTAACTGTTTAAAGTCGGCTTTTACGTATGTTTCATCGTCCATGAGTACACAGTCAAAATTCAGTAACATTGTTTCATAAAGCTTTCGAGCACGTGTTCTAGCAATTTTATTCTGACGATCGTCCCGGTTTGAAGCAACAGACATTTTAAAAGTTTTCAAATTATTCCGTTTCTTCACTTTTTGGATATATGAAGATGACATGCCAACTTTTTTAGCGACATCTCTTACCGACAAGTTCGGATTTCGCTTGAAAATGGCCACAACTGACTTTTCCTTGTTTTTGCACACAGGACTACTTTTCCGACCAGATCCTTGCTTTCGATCAATCGATAAACGATCGCTGAAATTTTTTAACACGTTCGTTACTGTAGATTTCGAAATTCCCAGGATTTTTGCGATATCTTTATGTGACGCTTGTGGAGTTTCGTTATGCTCGTGCAAAATTTTCCTCCGCATTTCGTATTGTTGGGATGCCATATTGTTTGTACATGAACTAGTTGCTATGGAAACAAATAAACTTAGTAGCCGTGTTCAATGGTAAAAAATTTTAGATGGCGCCACCATCGTATTTATTATATTAAAACAGTTAACTGGAATTATAATCGACCAATTTTTTTCGTGCACATTCTTTAAGTATTTGCTGACTGGATTTCTAAATCAAGATCCCCTAGAAAATTTTTTTTCTGTGATCAGAAATAGAGGTGGATATAATCCTACACCGACAATTCGACAGTGTCGAATAGCTATACAACAGAACATAAATATTAGATTGCAGGTGGCCATAGACAGTGGGAATTGTGAAATCGACCAGAGTAAAATTCTTGTCATTTCTCAAGAAGATGACGACGATAATAGTACTTGTTTACTAGCGATAGAAGATCATGAGGAATCCTCTGATGAAAAACACGAAGAAAAAGATGATGACGAAGCAGGAGAAGGAAATGAAAAAGATGATGACAAAGCAGGAGAAGGAAAAGAAAATGGAAAAGAACACTTAGCTGATGAAACAACTTTGGAAACCTGTTCTAATATTTACGTAGCTGGCTATTTAGCGCACCGCATTGAAAAAAAATTCAACTGCAAATTTTGTTCCGCGAAATTCACTAAAAATAACGAAGACTTCATTCAAAACAATGAACTTTTTTTGTTATCAAAAGATTATTCATTCCTCTAGTAGTGAAATCAAATTTTTAAGAAGACCCTCAACTCAATTTGCAGCAATTATTTCAGATCTTCTGTTAGAGTTTAAAAGGGCGTTTCAAATATATAAATGCGGTTCTAACGTCATTAAAAACATAACGGAAGTTTTAAAAATATCTTTAGAAAAACATACTATTTTCTTCGAATTTAATCAACATTTGTCATGTGAATATCATATTCAATTTATTATAAAATTATTTATTAAATTAATGTTACTTCGTAATTTAAAATGGGAAACCGAAAGGCATGTAAAAGCAAGCAAAGAAACTGCAAAAAAGCAGATTAAACCACACAGAAAGGTAATAATTTTATCCTAAAGACAGTTTGATATTATGCCTATGTATGTATTTTTAAATTTAGTTTCTTTTTTTTTATATAATAAATTACTTATATTTAAATATAGTTTTCTTGACCGTAAATTCTAGGTAAGGTTTCTGTTCTGAATAAAAAATATTCAAGTAGCATTGCTATTATTGATAACGTAATCAACGATTATGAGGTAATCAATAAAAATCAATAAAAAATGCAATAGTAGTTGACTGTTCAGGACCAAATAAATTACGTAAAATCTAAATGAAATTGCCCAAATTTCTTCAACTTTATGATGTAGTGAAGTTCACCTTAAAATGTTAATACTAAGTGAACATCATCATTGTAAAGCATCTCAAAAATTTAAAAGCACAGCCTATCCTGTTTCTATAATGAAGAACGGATAGGGTAGTATCACCTGTATATAGCTTTTTGTTATTAAAATTTGTCAAGACATGTAAAATTAATTACTGACTTGACGATAAAGTAAGATTAAGGACCGGTTTTTTCATCTCTTGTTAAAGTAACAGATGGGTAACTACCATGGAAACAATTCATAAAAATCAATCAACCATTTCAGAAAAAACAAGTTACTTGCCGATTAACTCTAATGGGCAGATGAAAAATAAATAATAAAAGTAGTTCTAGTTTTTTTATATCGATACAGTTGCGGACATAAAACTGCGTATGTCACTGTCATTTCACTGACGTAAAAGTTAAAAATTTCCTTGAGGTAAACCACTTTTTATTATCATTTATTCTAATCAATTACAATAATATATTATACCTTTCAATCTGACCCGCGTGTGCTTATAAGTACAATTACATTTACTATTTTAATACATTAACGCAGTCACAAAATTGTAAAATTATTTTTTGTAACGTTTCCAATTATATCCAACAAAGTAATATAAGCGGCAACCGCGCAAATCGTCTAATTTGTAATTAGGGACGTTGATACTTGATGGCAGCACTAGAAAGACCGCCCGCCTTACCCCACTGTCGCTGTGTGTCCCCGTGGTAGCGGGTACGGAATATTGCATAAGCCTTGCGTATCTTTATATTTCTTCAATCAACGTTAAAACCAAAAACATGTGCGCCCTCTACCGGATAAAAAATTCGTTCGTGGTGCTTTCGTCGCTTCATGTCGGTACTTTGTCACATCTACTTTCTTTGAATTAAGAATAATGAAGACGCCATCTATTAAATTTCTCTTGAATTAAGAAAAATCGAAACTGTCATTCACAAAATGGTTAAAACCAAAAACATGTGCGTCCTCTACCGGATAAAAATTAGTTCGTGGTGCTTTCGTCGCTTTATGTCGATACTTTGGCACATCTACTCTCTTTGAATTAAGAATAATGAGGGCTCCATCTATTAAATTTCTCTTGAATTAAGAAAAATCGAAGCGTCAGTGATACGAAAAAAATTGTAATTTTTTCGATTTTGAAATAAATTAAAGTATTTTTTCACATCCGGAAAACAAACGTCCTTAACATAAAATTAAATTAATATTATCGATGGCGCCATCTATTAAATTTCCTTACTATTAAAAAAATGAAGCGCCAAATTTAAGTATGTATAACTTTCAAACAATTTAAAAAGTTTTTATTTTGACCAAAATTTATTTATGTCACGTGATGATATTACATAAAGTGAAAAGAAATGATTGATTTCTTCTTTTAATAAAACTGAATTAAGAACATCGGTGGCGCCATCTATCAAACGTTATTTAAATTTAAAAAAATGAAGCGCCAAATTTAAATTTAAATGAAACAAAATTAAAACGCTTTTATTTTGACTGTTATTTTTAACATATCTTATCTTCCCTCTAAATAGTTAAAAGAATTCACATTCTAAAGAAGTCCCAGTTATTTGTCACGTGATGCTTTCACACAAAGTTAAAAAAAAAGCATTAAGTAAAATACAAATCGATGGCATCAGTTAAGGAACAGTTCTTGTAGTTTTTTTTAGAAAGAAATTTTGAAATAAATTGAATTAATTTCACATTCGGAAAACAAAACACAATTAAATTAAAACTAACGGTGGCGCCATCTAACAAATTTTCTATGAATTGAAAAATAAATTAATTTCAAATAATTTAAATTTTAGTTTTTGTTTTTACTAAAATTTATCATATGTTGTCACTAATTTCACATACTTCTTTTTACGTGTCACGTGATGATATACAAAGGGAAAAAACATCAGGAAAGTGGATATTCTTAGAAAAACAAGACTAAATTAAGAATATCGAGAGCGCCATCTATTAAAATTGTTTTGAATTAAGAAAAATAGAAGCGTCAAAGTTAAACGTAACTTTCAGAAAATGAAATTTATCATATTTTGTCTTTAACAGAAAATTATCATATTTTGCCTTTTAAGAATACCGATGGCGCCATCTATCAAATGTCACTTGAAGTATATAAAAAAATAAGCAATGATTTAGATAATTTAAAAAAAAATGTTTTTGGCCGCTATTTATACAGTGTGTACCAAAAATTTTATACAAATGGAGTAAAAGTTTATCTTACATTTCACAAAAAAAAATATTCTTGATAAAAAGCTCTGCATGACTTAATCAGGTACAAAATTTTTAAAAAATTGGCTGGAATACAATACAATTGCTGAAGTATTTATTGTCTTTTAATTTTTATCTGGGAATATCCATAATCTACAAGTGTGGATAATTTTTTGCTTTTTAATCACAATTTCAATGAACATTTTGCTCTACACTACAGTTTGAACGTATTTTGCTCATTATTTTTTATTTTCCCTGTATTCCAGCCAATTCTTTAAAAATTTTGTACCTGATTATGGATATCCAAGTCATGCAGAGCTTTTTATCTAGATTTTTTTTTTTTAATGTAAGATAAACTTTTTCTCCATTTGTATCAAACTTTTTGGTACACACTGTATGTACATATTTTATTTTTTCAGTTTCTCACTAATTTCAAGTTCTAAAGTATTGTCACGTGTTGGTATTACACATCGTAAAGGAAAACATGAAGGTTCGGTTTTACAATCGTGGAAGAGCGAAATTAAAATAAGAATATCAGTGGCACCACCTATCAAATGTTATTTGAACTGAAAAAAAAATTGACGGGTCTAATTTAGCTTTAATTTTTAGATCATTTACAAAGTTTTTATTTTATCTGCTATTTACTATATTTTAAACAAAACACTACATGCAATAAATCGAGGGAATTTTTGTAATTATTAGACAGAAATTTTGAAATAAATTAAACTACTTCCACATACAGAAAGAAAATATCGGTGGCGCCACCTATTAAATTTATTCTCAATTAAAATAATTGAAATGCCGAATGTGGATAAATTAATAACAATAATAACTTTATTGGTACTTTTGGCCACAGTGGTGGATGGAATACATCAGATACAGATAAGAAGTTTAAAAACTATGCATTACAAGTAAAAATAAAATAACATGAAATAGTTGCAACCGAAGGACTACATCCTAGCATCAAATTCATTCAGAGAATAAAAACATTTTTCATGCAAGAATCTTTTCAATAGGATTTTGGAGCTAGTGATGGATCTACTTTCTCTAATACTAATAGATAGTAAATCCTTAGACAACTATAATTAGGGTTGCGTTCAAACATTGACGAATGGTGATTCATTAAACGAAGCAAAAATCCGTAACGTGTGTTATCTTCATGCAGGTTTCCTATAGAATTTAATTTTGCTAAGTTTTGCTTTACACATAATCCGCATTTATAAATGTAAGTAGATGGCAGAAGAAGTATTCCAAATGATTATTCTTCTTCGTGAAGGATATTCACAGAGAAAAGTTACTGGAATTCTAAATACCAACAAATCTGTGGTACAGAGGATCTATCCTGAAGGAAATATTTAAACCACTCTTTAGCAAGACCCCTAACACCATACCTATCCAGTTTAGATAAGAGAAGTTCAATATCGACAGTATCAGAGACCTTAAAGAGATCAAAGAAAAGTTTCTATCCCTTGGAGACATCAACGAGAAGTTTCTATTTTCTGTAAAATTGTAAAAGAAAAGTAAAGAAAATTTTTAACTAATACTGTGAAATAATCAATCACTTTGTCTTTTTATTCATTCTCTTCTGTTCTCTCTTAAAAAAACGAAAATATTCAAAATGCCCCAAAATATTTTTAACCTTTTTAAATGAATTTCAGTTTCCATGCGTGATAGAAACATTTACGAGGTTTATTAACGTTAATATACATACGAGGAATAGATTACTCCTGGTGCTCAACAATGTAACACCTGGTAATATTAGAAAGGCCAAAACAAGACGTGAATGGCGTGCTGGAAAATATATTTTATGTAAAATCCCATAAAATGTAAGCAGAAACGAAACCTGCATTGACCGATGCAAATGTGAGATACGCCTTTGTACCACACCGTGGATGTAGCCATTAACATTATGTTTACATGCTGCTGCACACATCGCAGATAATAAAAAGTGGAAGGGCGAAAACATGAGTCGAATCAAAACAGCCTAACATCCGTGGTAATTTAGAAGCGTGGGAACTCGAAATATTAAATCGATTCGCGTACACTAGAACCGGCAATTTAAAAATACCCCGGCCGGCCCCAAATTATTATTTCTTCGACGTCCGATGGCGATGATGATGGTAATAATAAACACAACCGAATCCATAACTCTTGAATATTTCAACCGGGTTTTCGAAAGATAATTAATTGTATATTGTATCGGATAGGTTTTTAAATGAATTATTCAGGTGATGAATAATTCACAATTGATGACCGCCACATACACGTCGCGCTGTGCAGCACAACTGTCAATCAATACGTATAAATATTCATTATTTTGTGGGTAACTATTAATTGTAGAGCGGATGTAACACGCATAATAATGATTCAGAGTTAGGAAAAGCTTTTCGCTTTGCATGAAACTAACCAAAAGAAGAAAGTGTTTTTTTTTAAATTCTTTTAAATTTATTAAGCAAGATAAGCAGATAATAATAAAAAAGGAAAAGAAAAAAAAGAGAAACTGCTAAAACACTACTTATACCATAATTAAAAAAAGGAATAATATAAAAAAGAAAACGAATCACAACTTTTACATGTTACTTAATACAGTTTAAAAAAATAGATGGGGTTTACTTTTAATAAAAAGAAAACGAATTCTAAGCTTTACATTTTGTGTAGCAAAACTCAATTATTTTAAACAAATATTAAAGAAAAAAAAGGAGAGAGAGTTACAACAATTAAAACTACGAAAATAACGAAAATTAATTAAAATTGTGTAACTGGCAGTACAGAAAGTGTTAGGAAAGAGTTTATACACGTATTTCAGCCTTATTGGGTAAGTTTTTCTAAATTTTTCAATAAACCAAATTTTTTTTAAGGTACAGAGTTCTGATGAGGCCCAATAAGGCTGAAATACATGTATAAACTCTTTCCTAACACTTTCTATATTGCCAGTTACACAATTTTAATTAATTTTCATAATTTTCATCTGGCAAGAAAACTTGATTTTACGAAAATAACGTAAAATCATTTTGTTATTTCTCGATAGATCACGCTGTGTACAACAAATAGATCTACAAATAGATATATCAAATTATATAGGAGTATTAAAAAAAATTAAAAATTAATAACAATTTTTTATTTTAATTGTTATACTGATTGTGGCAACAGTTTCTTTTTAAATTTATTGATCTATAAATTGTGTTGTAAATTCGATTGTCTTTTGTTTTTATTATTATTTTTAATTTGATTGAAAAAATTTATAACATTTTTTAAAAATTTATTGATCTATTAAATTGTGTTTTAAAATCGGTTGCTTTTGTTTTTATTTTATGTTTTTTATTTGATTATTTTTCAATTTTTATTATATTGTTTCCTTTGTTTTGTCATAATTCTATTCAAATTGTTTATTTTAAATTTATTAATCTATTAAATTATGTTGTTGTATGTGTTTTGTTCTCATTTTTTTTTTTCAATTTTTATCATTTTATGTTCTTTATTCTGTCACTATTCTATTCTTTTTTTATTTATTAACCTACTAAATTATGTTATACAATAGATTGTCTTTTGTTTTTGTTAATATTATTATTTAATTAAATTGTTTTTCAATTTTCATTATTTTGTTTTCTTCGTTTTGTTGTTTCTACGCAAATTGAATGTGTGTTTCAAATTAATTAATTAAATTGTGTTTTAAAATCGATTGTCTTTTGTTTTTATTTGTTCAAAATTTTATTATTTTACAATTTTTATCATTTTATTTCCTTTGTTCCGTATATTTCGTTTAAAAATATATTTTTTTTAAATTCATTAATCTACTTAATTATGTTATATAATCGATTGTCTTTTGTTTTCGTTAGTTTTTTTTTTTATTTGATCGTTTTTAAATTTTTATATTTTGTATTCTTCGTTTTGTTGTTTTTTTGTAAATTTATTGTGCGTTTCTTTTTAAATTTAGTAATCTATGAAATTGTGTTTTAAAATCGATTGTCTTTTGTTTTTATTATTATTTTTAATTTGATTATTTCTCTATTTTTATCATTTTATTTCCTTTGTTCTGCCATCACTCATTTAAAAATATTTTTTTAAATTTATTAATTTACTAAATTATGTTATACAATCGATTGTCTTTTGCTTTTGTTAGTTTTTTTTTTAATTTCATTAGTTTTCAATTTTTATTATTTTGTTTTCTTCGTTTTGTCACCATACTTTTCAAATTGTTTCTTTGTAAATTTATCAATCTATTAAGTTGTATTGCAAAATCGATTGTCTTTTGTTATTATTATTATTTTTAATTTGATTATTTCTCAGTTTTTAATATTTTGTTTTCCTTCTTTTGCAATAATTGTATTCAAATTGTTTATTTTAAATTTAATATTCAATTAAATTGCGTTGCAATATCTTTGCCTCTTTATTTGATTAAAAGTTTATTATTATAGAAGCCAACGAAATTTTTTTTTCCAATTTTTTTTTCTTGGTTGAATCTAAGCTTTTTCTTTCTTACGATATCAAACGAAACACATCTATTCTAAACAAGTATGTACTTATTAAGTAAAGAGGAGAGAAGAGGAAAGAAAGTTAAAAAGTGAAAGAATTGAAAACATATAATATAAAAATAATCACTCTATTATTTCTCATTAGTTGGCGCTGATAAAATAAACATTCTATTATTGGTCGTTAGATGGTGCTAATGCATAAGAATGTAAAATTATATTAAAAAAAAAAGTAAACTCTATAAAAATTTGTTATTCGTTATTGTTAATGTCAATTATTCACTTTCTATATAAAAAGATAATAAAAATTTTAAAAAATTAATCAAAATCAAGAAAATCGTGATTGTTTAAGAAAAAATCGCGATTTCTTTGTTAAAAAAAAATCATGATTTTTATCAACCCTGTTCATCATACACCATAAACAATGATGGTTACCATGATACCGTGAATAATGACTATGCACTGCTGGTAATGAATTATGGATAGCATTATACTTGACCAAACACATGAATAATTGACAGATCGTTGAGCAGTCGTGGGCAAAATTAATTTAACGGAGCTATTGGAGGAATTAAAGGCTACCAGATCATAGTAAAAATGTAATCAAAAATAACTTTATTATTATATGAGGTTAAAATAAGATGAGAATACTCTTGAGAGTGCTCTAGAGCAGTCAATCGAAAACGCTATTAGAAATTTATTATAAAAATGGGCCGCGAGATGATGTTGCGAAATCTAAAATTATTTTTTACATTTTACTCAAGCACTTTTAGATAGATGGCACTCGCTCTTAATGAAAAATGAAATTCTAATCTTTACCTGTTTCACACCATCAAACGAGGCAAATTATTCTAAATAAATGTTAAAGAGAGGAAAGGAGACTAAATTTGAAAATACCAAGTGATTTTTAAAATTTTTTTATCAAATCTTGACATGAAATCTAGACGGCATGTCTTAGCTTAAGTGAAAAGTATGTCATTGCACACCTTGATGCTGTTTTACAGTAAAGCTAAGACATGACGTCCAAATTCCAGAGTAAGAGCTAATAAAAAATTTTAAAAATCGCTTGGTACTTGCTATAACATGCATTCAAAAAAGTCCGTTATCAAGAAGGCTCTGAACTTGCTTTTATTTTATAATAACACGTCGAAGTTTAGTACGTATATTGTAACCTTGAATAAGTGTGAGCTGTCAACTGTCAGAGGTTTGGTTTATCTTCGAGGTATTTGTAATAAATAAGTAAATGTTTTATTTCATTGCGTTTTATTATCAATTTTGTAGAAAATCGTAATTAAATGGATATAAAAAGTTAGGTTGTTTACAATAATTTGTATGGTTACGAGGTGACTTAGCAAAATTTGCATTTGACATAAGCCTACTTGATAACGGTTTTTTTCTTCTAAACGCATTTTATAATTTTAGAATTTTGTGGGCTTATGCAGCGCCATCTATCGAGCAAAAATAGAAGAATTTTAAGTTATTTTCAAATGTTTTTATAAAAAAAAAGGAAAATCCTTCACACGATAGATGGCGCACGTGCTTAAAGTTTTTGGATTTGTGAAGTACCACAAACAGCGGCCATTTTTATTCCTAATTTAAGCAGAAATTTAAAAAAACTGTTTGCAGAAGATCCATTTAATGTATTTTTATAATTTTTTCATCGGTGGGTGGCGTTGTTGTTGCTGTTATTTTCATCTTGGTAAAAATTTTGATAATCTTTCTTTTTTTTGCTGACAAATTAATTTTTTTCATAATCGATCGCCTTTTGTTTCGTTAGTTTTAATAAAGAAAATACAACCCAAAATGCTTCCTTATTTTATTTTATTTTTTGAGAGAAGTAAGTTTGGGTCTTCTTTTAACGAAGATAAAATTCGAAATTCGTTGCAAAAACGATAGTCCTTTTTTTTCTTGGACTTGATCTACTTTTCATATTACGAAAGCAATTTTAACATTTTTCAAGCGATGAGAATAAAAATATTAAGAAAATATGTTCCTTTTTTAAAACAAAAAATAAATAAATAATAAAAAAGATCAAATTTACTTCCATACATTTTTAACTAAATAAAGTGTTAAGTAATTCACACGATAGATGGCGCAGGTGCGTGACGGTTTTAGATTTGTAAAGTACCCCAAACAAAGGCCATTTTTATTCCAAATTTAAACAATAAATTGAAAGTGCTGTTTGTTGAAAATTCATTTAATGTGTCTTTGTTTTTTCATCAATGCATGGCGTCGTTACTGTTATTTTCATCTTATTAAAATTTTTGATCTTTTTTTTATTTTTTCTTTTTTTTTACGACAGTCAATTGTTTCATAATCGATCGCCTTTCGTTTTATTTACTTTTGATAAAGGAAATACAATGCACAACGCTTCCTTTGTTTTTTCTTCTTCTTTGAGAGAATTAATTTTGGGTGTTCTTTTAATGAAATAAAGTCGAAATTCGTTGGAAAATCAATGATGTTCTTCTTCTCTTCTTTTTTGACGTTACAGAATTGGCCTGCTTTTCACTTTACGAAAAAATTTTAACATTTTTCAAAGGACGCAAACATAAAAAATAATTAAAATTCTTAATAAAAAAAAAAGAAAAACAAAGAATTCAAAAATTCAAAATTGCCGTCGAAGTTGGCCATGACAAGGTGCTTACTGTGAACATACCACAATTTTGATTATTTGTTGTAAATCTTATTCTCTTATTAACTTTTTTCATTTGTCACAACAGATTCTCCTTCTTAGTGTTTTTTTTTCCGTTCGTTCCAATGAATCACATTCTTGTGTCGTCTTATCGTACTGTTGAGTTCGAAAGCTCGAAAGCAAGGTTAGGAATGGCAAGTTCAAATGTCAAATTGACAGCTGTCATGATGATGATGGTTCACAATTAAATTTCCATGGCCAACTTCGATGCCAGATTTAAAAAAAAAAAAACTATATCAGAGACTCAGCTCAATTAATACAATTAACCTATAGACCACCTATCGAAACTGAAAGACACATTTGACGACAGTAAGAACAATCTCCTAAATCTTCTGATTGAATACACACAATGGTTTGTTAAAACTCTAATAACGAACAATTTCAAATGCCGCGGGATTTCTTGTTGACCAATGACTACGGCGTTAGAAAGCGTTTAAACAACTAACAGATTTGACAGGAGTCAGAAAACAAATGTCAAATCAAACTAAGACTCTGATTTTATTTTTCATAGCCTTCCCTTATCGCACAGTACATAATATAGTAATATAGTAATTAATTAGTGAGTAGCAATAATAGTTTTTGGAGGGATATAAGGAAACGTTTCCGAACACTTCTCCACAGGACATCTTTTTTTTATTTCGAAGTCCTAAATTCAAATACGTATTAAATTTGCTCGGTTAATCCTGGAACACCCTGTATAACAACGTAGATTGCAAAAACTTAGAACAAATGCCAAAAATTTTTCAACTTTTTCTCTTGCTAACTCTTTATTATTTAATATGTTACAGTGTCAATCGTAATATGTACTTACTTAAAAAAAAATTCCATCATTTTTAAGTAGGTAATTGTAAGATTCGCGCTCTTTTGTTTTTATGACAGTTCTAAGAAAACATCTGACAATCTGAAAGATCATTCTGATTAATCACAGTGTTTTTAAAGTCAACGTTTTCCTTCTTGTCATTGAGCAACTCGTTTCTTGCGTAAACACGACCCTACATTTTGGCCAATTTTTTTGACAACCAATCTAGTCCTTCACGTAGTCCTTCGCCCCGAGTTGCACACGAAGCTTGTATATACCAGGGCCGATTATGCAAGTGATACAACTGCAAAGAATGTGCAAGTTCTACAGGTTTCATGGCGTCCGGCAAATCCTGCTTGTTGGCAAAAATCAACACCACCGCCTTACGCAATGCGTCCTCGTCCAGTATGTTCAACAGTTCCTTCTGAGCTTCTGCTACGCGCTCCCTGTCGTTGCTGTCCACCACGAATATAACCGCCTGGGTGTTTTCGAAGTAATGTCGCCATAACCGACGGATTTTATCTTGTCCGCTGACGTCCCACATGATGAAGCAAATATTTTTGTATTCTACAGTTTCTATATTGAAACCAATCGTCGGGACGGTGTTGACCAGGCGGCCTAATTTCAATCTGTAGAGGATCGTTGTTTTTCCTGCGGAATCCAATCCTACCATCAATATCCTGATTTGCTTTTTGCCGAAGAGTCGCTTCAAAATTATCGATATTTTTAAACCCATGATTGTGATCTTTGACGGATGAAAGAAATGTCATTGAAGTTCTGACTTAATTCAAAATTTTGTCAAAAAAATCTGTGTCGTCAAAAGTTCTGTTCCATAAATAGCTTGAAAACATCAAAAGCATGCACACTTGATGGCGCTGTTAAAATCGGCTCTTAGTGTGGTGCGCTACTGTTTTTGACAGTTCCGAGCTGTACAATACAGAAATTGCTGATGGAACAAACCTAAAAAAGGAGCGAAACGTTGAACTTACTTAAAAGAACAAATATTTAGATATTCGTTGATAGGTCATGTTAAAATTCCTCACTCTACATATTTTCGATTAAAACGCAGTTAAACTTGTTTAAAATCCCAAGGTGAATGTAAATACCAACCAACTTTTGTATACATGGGAATCCCCGATTCGGTTGCTTTATAGGAAGGCTGTTTTCAAGACATTTGTAAAAAAAATGTGTGATAATGACTGATTGTCTCTTAATGAACAGAATAACGACAATTAAACTCTAATTTAAAATTTAATTTGTATTCATTTTAGGAAGCATAAAAATTTGTGTACTAAATTATGAGAAATGCGAAGAAAAAATTACTTCACGTGGCAAGCAGAAGGACGTGTGAAGCTTTCTTAAGTCTGAACCAGCCCTCATCAGAAAATGGAAAGAAGAAATCAAGATGGCAGTCAAGAAAAACTTTAAGTCATTAAACGACGGCTGTTAAGCTCCTTCTCTTCCTTCTTAAATCCGTACAAGTCACGAAGAAATCAATTCAATTCAATTTAATGTAGAAAGATTCTGTAATGAGACGAAGTTTACCTTCACCATGAGCAGCTAAACGGGAAGAAGAAATCAAGATGCGTGTCAAGCAGAAATATCTATCAGACAATGACAACGGAGCTTATTCCCCTTCTTAAGTCTAGAGAAATGCGAAGAAGAAATTACTTTACATGGCAAGTAGAAAGACGTCAACCCGTTACAGTTAAGCTTGTTTTCCTCTTTCCTAAGTTTGAATCAGCCCTCGCCAGAAAAATGGAAAAAAGAGATCAATATAGCGAGCAGAAAGACTTCAAGTCATTAAACGACAACCGCTAAGTTTCTTCTCCTTTTTCATAAATCTGAACAGGTCCTTATCGGTTACGAAGAAATCAACTCAAATGTTACACGTTTCAATGAAGAAAAATTCTGTAAGGAGAAGTTTACCTTCACCATGAGAAGCGAAACGCGGAGAAAAATTAAGGTAGATGGCAAGCAGCGACCTGTCAGACTACGGCTAACTCCTCCTTCGTAAATCTGAGCAAGCCCTCATCAGAGAAATGCGAAGAAGCAAGCACAAAGATGTCAACGTGTTACTTAAATGCTTTTCTTTTCCTCTGTCTTATATTTGAATTAGTCTTTACCAGAAAAATGGAAAGAAGGAATCAAGATGGCGAGCAGAAAGACTACAAGCTTCTTTTCTTCGCTCTTTAATCTAAACAAGCCCTTATCGGTCATGAAGAAACCAATCAATTACCAAATGTAGTTTATGAGGCAAATTGTCAAAATTGTAACTCAATAAATATAAAAATTAATTAAAATTGTGTAACTGGCAGTGTGAAAGTGTTAGGAAAGAGTTTGTACATGTATTTCGGCCTTATTGGGCTTCATCAGAACTCTGTACCTTAAAAAAATTTTGGTTTATTGAAAAATTTTGAAAAACTTACCCTTTTTTTTGAATTTCTAAAATCAAAAACCACAAAAACAGGAATTAATGATAAAAATATGAAAATCTTTTGCAAATTATACAAGGAAGCGATTGCATTCTCTAGTAAAACCACAAAAGTGACATTTTTAAAATATTTGTTTGATGTTACTAAGACAACAAATTGACAATTATAAAATCAATAAAAAACTAGCCAAAATTTAAAAAAAAGTTACATAAACATAAATATTATATCCAAAAACAAAATTAAAGCCATTCAATGTTAGTTGAACATTCTCATATTTTTTATTTTGAAAATGCCAAAGTTCTTTTTCGTGAATTTAACATTTTTAAAGGTAAATTTATCGAAATGTGTAAAACAAAAACGTCTAATAATGCAATTACCTAATAAATGAACAGATTTTGCAAATTTAAATGAAACTTTTTAGTTTTCGAAACTCGTTAAATGAAATACAATAATCGGAAACATAATTGTTTATATTACAGATAACGTGTTTACATTTAGTTTTTAATTATTTTTTGTTATGTTTCTATAATGCTTATTGTTAGATTTGTTAAAAAATGAAGTTTTCTTGCCAGATGAAAATTATGAAAATTAACTAAAATTGTGTAACTGGCAATATAGAAAGTGTTAGGAAAGAGTTTGTACATGTATTTCGGCCTAATTGGGCCTCATCAGAACTCTGCAACAATAAACCAAATTTTTTTAAGGTACAGAGATACTTGATTAAAATCAGTGATTTGAAACAAGATTGTAATCAAGTGATTTAAATCAGCTCAACCCTGCATTTTAGGTCCGGTTTGACATTCACAAGTTTCAGTTTAATTCCATGGTACCAACTATGAAAAGAGCAATACGAAAAGGGCATAATAATTTTTTTTAAAAGCACAACTACAAGCATCTTCTGTCTTTTTGTAAGTTATCGAGTGATATACAGGGTGATCCAAAATTCAATACAGAAATTTTGTGGATTAACATAATAAACTTATGTCATAACGTGCAAACGTGGCGCAGTCTAATACCTAGTGCCTTAATTTTTTTTATCAACTCTTGCCTTAGTCTTAGCTTTACTGTAAATCAGTATCAAGGAGTGCAATGACGTACTCTTCACTTAAGCTAAGACACACCGTCCAGATTTCATGACAAGAATTGATAAAAAAAAATTTTAAATCACTCGGCGTAATCACTGTTGAACATGTAGGTACAGATGGAAATACATGATTCAATTTGGTTGAACAATTTGGTTGATTGAACCAGAATTGAACATTGAACTTCTTCACGGGCAAAAATATATCTACTGTTCAATTTGGTTGAGTCAACCAAATGGAATCATGTAAATACAGGTGGAAATCCACCTTGACATGACATGAGCCAATCAAATAATGTAGTTTCCACAATATCTACAGGTTGATTGATAATCTAATTTGTGGTCATGAATATAGCATTCATGAGGATCTTCGTCTGCCCTACGTTGTTGTTGCTGTACCAAACTGTTATTTCATTTGACAAGCTATATTATTACTAATATATAATATATAATTTTTTTTTGAACATTCTGTTTTTTGATTTTTTTAAACCTCAATAGTTCATTTTTTTATCGAATTAGTTCCGTACTTTTGTTTTACACTCTATGTATATTTTAAGGCGTTTGACAAGTATGCAATTTTTGACGTAAAATAAAACAAAAGACGATCGAGAATTAAAGAAAATAAATAAAATTAAAAAAAATAACAAAAATCTTTAAAAAATTGTCAATAAATAAACAAAACTGGTTTGACTTTTCATAATTAAGACATTTGACACAATTACGCAATTTTTTACGTAAAATAAAACAAAAGACGATCGACAATTAAAGAAAATAAATAAAATTTTAAAAAAATAACAAAAATCTTTAAAAAAATTGACAATAAATAAACAAAACTGGTTTGACTTTTCATAATTAAGACATTTGACACGATTACGCAATTTTTGACGTAAAATAAAACAAAAGACGATCGAGAATTAAAGAAAATAAATAAAATTTTAAAAAAATAACAAAAATCTTTAAAAAATTGTCAATAAATAAACAAAACTGGTTTGACTGTTCATAATTAAGACATTTGACACAATTACGCAATTTTTGACGTAAAATAAAACAAAAGACGATCGAGAATTAAAGAAAATAAATAAAATTTTAAAAAAATAACAAAAATCTTTAAAAAATTGTCAATAAATAAACAAAACTGGTTTGACTTTTCATAATTAAGACATTTGACACAATTACGCAATTTTTAACGTAAAATAAAACAAAAGACGAACGAGAAAATTTTTAAAAAATTACATAAAAATAGAAAAATTCTCATTAAATAAAATTGGTTCGATTTTCTAAAATTAAGTTATCTCTTAGGCAAGATTGAACTGATTTAAATCATAAGTCATATTTAAGGGCCAGTTACTGAGAAGACTTAAACCAAGATAAATTTTAGCTTAAACTTAGGCTGCGTTATATAAAAGATTTAAGCTAGGATTAAATTTAACCCTAAGTTAGAATGTGACAAAGATTATGACGTACAGCACTTTGTGTGTCACATTCTAACTTATTATATTAGTATACACTTTCATCGAATCTTTCACTAATACTGATAATGTTAGAAACGATAATAACACTATTTTTGTGGGGTACTACATGTGTTTCGTCCGCGATGCGGACATCATCAGTGCCAGACTGAGAATAGTGTTTATACACAACTGCAGTCGAAACTTTGTAAATCTAATATGTAATTTAATTCTAGTTCTACATGTATATATATTAATTTTTTTAGTTCTGAACTAGGTAATATAATTTTTATTAATTACAGTCGCACCTCTTTAACTCGAACCTCCATAACTCGAAACGTTCTGTAAGTCGAAATTTACTAATGTCCCTCCACATTATGTATAAGTAAAATATCTTTCTTTAACTCGAAATTTCTATAACTCCCTTGAGATTCGAGTTATGGAGGTTCTACTGTACCTGATATTTGAAACATCTAAACTAGTTTTCAATTAACTTTTAATTACTTTAACTAATAATAAAATGAAAACAGAAAACACTTACTTTTCTGATAATGAGTCTAGGAAATGCCATGCCAGTAACCGAACCACAATATCTACAGGTTGATTGATAATCTAATTTGTGGTCATGAATATAGCATTCATGAGGATCTTCGTCTGCCCTACGTTGGCTGTTGCTGTACCAAACTTATTTGATTTGGCAAACTATATTATTACTGATATATTTTTTTTAACTTTCTCTTCTCAAAAACTTTAAAAATTAGCAAGCTAAATTAATGTTATTCACTTTGAAAAAGCAAACAAGCTGTTTGCGAAACGTCAGTGGTAATTAAATATACTATTTACTCGACAATAATCTGTTTCTTTTTCATAAGATACTGCACCAAACTCTTCAAAAAAATATATGTGGTACACAGTTTAAAGAAAAATTCGATGTCATCATAACATTTACATTTATCGCCCTGTATATTTACGTTCAATGTCAAGAAGTGGATAATTTAAACAAAAAATGACCTGTTTTTCAATTGTTTTAAACTTCACTAGTTCATTGGTTATCGAATTAGTTCCTTACTTTTTTTCCACACTGTATGCATATGTTAAGACATTTAAAAAAAATTATGCAATTTTTGACATAAAATAAAACAAAGCATGATCGAGAATTAAAGAAAATACATAAAATTAAAAAAAAACAAATACCTTAAAAAATTTTCAATAAATAAACAAAACTGGTTCGACTTCTTTTTACTTAAGGCATATATTAAGACATTTGGCAGTTTTTGACGTAAAATAAAACAAAAGACGATCGAGAAATAAAGAAAAATTATAAAATTTTTAAAAAATTACATAAAAATAAATAAAATTGGTTCGATTTTGAAGCAATTTTTTGGTCCCTCGAGATTCGAGTTATGGAGGTTCTACTGTACCTGATATTTGAAACATCTAAACTAGTTTTCAATTAACTTTTAATTACTTCAACTGATAATAAAATGAAAACAGAAAACACTTACTTTTCTGATAATAAGTCTAGGAAGTGCCATGCCTGTAACCGAGCACACCAACTTCACGGTCGACCCATAATGTATGTACCCATCTCGAACCTGAAACTCTTCACTCTCCGACTCGTTATCATCCAGCAGGTGTATCGTGAATGCGCCCCACTGTGTAGAACTCGCATGAAAATGCCCGTTTTCCACGTGCAAGTACCTGGTGGAGACGGTCTGAGAGCGCAACCGATTAAACAAAGCGACTTTTGTCCCGCTCGCTATGCACAAGTCCGCGTTCTTCAACGACTGCTTCTTCTTCGACGGCTTCGAGATAACTTTTATCCGCTTACTGTGAAACACCCCAATGTCATGGCCCGAGCCGTAAAACATTTTCACGGATAACATGAAGTGTTTGCGTTTGTCAGAGTCTGAAATGTACAAGGTCTTGGCGGCACAGTACTGTTTGCCGTTGTTCAGATCGAGCTGTTGCATGTCCTGGTCTGAGTTTCCTATTCCTATAAATGCACAAAGTTGACTGGCCTGCTCGGATTCACCCTCACGTAACATCTGTTCTTGCCTCAATCTCCAGCCATCTCCGAATAGGTATATACAAGGTGGAGGGCAGAAGAAACGTTTTTCGTTACCGTAAGATTTTTGAGCAACTTTAGCATGGAGTATCACGATGACCATGTCGGACCTATCACGTAGATATCTTTCCATAGCTTCTCGCGTGAGCCTGCGATCTTCTCCTCGATAACCGCCGGGGACCACGGCTCCGGAAAACCTGGGGTACATTGCACCATGCTGTGGTGGAGGAGTCGGGGGTGACTGTGCGTGTGCTATTCCCGGTAGGCCGTACTGATGTGGCATGTTCTTTTTTAAATTACCATCGACGCACCGTGTGTTAGACGCCCCGCATGATTCGATTCAAAACGGCCAATGTTTATTTACAGTTTCGGGTGCACGTGCTCTTGCACTAAGCCATCGAAAGGCGACTGTCACACTCACGCACAGTTCTTGAGGGAACTTGTAGATATAAACACCGCGTGACTTCGTCGGTGATTGCCTGAACTACGTGAGAACAACTTGCCTAGGTCCCCCCCAACATCGCTACCTCGTCCTATTCGAAAAACACCTGTTTACGGTCAGAATTTTCCGACAGGCTGGCCAACTTACTGAGAACAACGCGCTGGAATTTATTCTTCCGTGCATTGTTTACGGGCGCGCTGAATTGATGGAAGAAGCACCGATTCGCAGACGTGATGACACCACCGGAGAAAAACGCGGCGACTTCTTTGGCGGTTTCGTAATTCTTTCGTGCGACTTGGACGATGCGATTTATTATGGCGATTCTGTACTTGACCTCCCCGCGTCCCGCTCTTACGCCGGAGGATGTTGGGGTTATGGCTGGGGCGTGGGAAAATCGTGATGTGAGAAAGAGTGGGTGGCTTCGGCGATTCTCAAACGTGGATTCGAATAATTTAAATCGGATTCTGACTACTGCTTAGATTATTAAATCAGTAGCGACTCGTCGCAATCATAACAACACCGAACATTTTTTCCTAAAAAAAATACAACTTCATTTACCAATTATTAACTTTTTAGCCGTGGTCTCTTAAAATTGTAAAATGATGCTGCGCAGCGAATATATGAGAGAATTTAAATCCGGCGCGTAAAATGTTCACACCCCTTTTATCAAACAGTCGTTGCTGATTGGATCTTAAAACATGCAATAGCCGGTTGTCATGGCAACGGCAATGTTTATCTTAAATTATTTTTCTTCGAACGAAGAAAACGTGTATAATTAATTAATTAAAAATTAAGTTCTTAAAATGTTTATTTTGCACTTGTGGTTAAGATATATTCGTTACTGATTGGATCTCAAGGTTACCTCGGATGAATGGGAATGTCTGTGTCAAAAATATTGTTTCTACAAATATAAAGTAAATCTTGAGTACTTAGGTTTGATTGATATTAATTTATTTGATAGGTTTCGGCCTGGTTTACTAAATGAAGAGAAAGTTCTAACTGGCCTGGGCGTTTTCAAAAAAATTACACTGAATTTTTGTGCTTGAGAAAACGCCAAAAGTCGACACTTTGGCGCCGACTGGCGGGCACTGTCATTACTGTTAATTATGTGAATTCACGCAAAATAAATTAATGTCGTAATTAATAAAATCAAATTATAAATTCAAAGAAGGGGTAAGTTTTTCTAAATTTTTCAATTAATCAAAATTTTTTTTAAGGTACAGAGTTCTGATGAGGCCCAATAAGGCCGAAATACATGTATAAACTCTTTCCTCACACTTTCTATACTGCCAGTTACACAATTTTAATTAATTTTCGTTGTAATTAATGTAAAACCCGTTTCAGACTATCACATTGTAACAAATTTGTTACGAAGTGAGCGAGAAATGCCAATTCAAGCAATCAACATCCACTGTGGTAGCCTATCTATCCCACTTTTTAACAAAATTGTTATCAAATTTGTCAAATGTAATACAGCCATTATTCGCCAGCGCCAGTGATCACAATGCCGCGCTGTGTGATCCAGTTGAACTACTTAAAACGTCAAATACTTTGACATATGAAAGTAATGTTACGTTACGTCACATCACTGTCCATACCCTCATAATTGTACCCAATTCGATATGAAAATGATAATTTTGGATACGTAGGTACTACGTTTTTAAAAATAGCCGTTTTCGGTAGAAAATTGAATATATTTGTTCTATAGAGTTTCGTTTATTATTATGTAAAGTCCCTAGATTACCAAAGTAACGCAATAAGTAAAGCCAATGGAGCCACAATGGCGACGTCGTTCGAATAGCTGTCACCATTTCAAAGTGACAATCGTATTTTCACAGCTCTATTTCGAAATATGCCGGGCTGTTGTGTGGTCTTATGTAAAAATACATCTATCTGAAAAGGGATTTTAATTATGGTAATCTAGGGACTTTATTATTATGCGATGCTGGGTGACATCTAGTGATGAAAACACGTTACTAAAAGTCAAGTTTCTGACGTTTATTTGTAAGTGTCGCTCTGTTCATGTGATTAATTAACGTGATGGTGATTGTGATCTGAGGTGTGACTATTAAGCAACTACGCTGGCTAATAACCAGACTTCAGACATTTTGAAGCATTGCCATGATTACGCAAAACGAGGACCAATTCATTGCGTAGTCATGGCAACGCTCCAAAATGTCTGAAACCTGCTAATAACTCTATTTGTATTCTTAATCACTTCAATCACAAACATTACCTAGAATCCAAGAAAATTTAAAACGACAAATTAGGCAGAGGCCGGTTTTACGTCTAGAAGATTTTTTGTCATTAAGAAGTTATTTAGATAGCGAATAAACGTTATAGATTTGTTTGGCAAAAAAGAGTTTTTCATTTGAACATTCAAATATTGAAGAAAATGTTACAACCAAACTTAACATATGAACTAAAAAGTGCACATACGCCCAGGTTTTCGTTTCTGTTTTGTTTTTTCCACGACCTACTAGATTTCACGAGACAGAGCTCTTGACCGTGCCTGGACAATATCATTTAACGCAAATTTTACTCATTTTGGCGCCAGTTACCTAAATAAGAAATACGATAAATAACGGAAAGAAAAAATCACAAGGAAACTATATGTGAAGAAGAAAATACAATTGTACGTGTCATAAACTGCGTGACCTTGACATAATTGACGCCTAATATGTTGTGAAATGACGTTTCGAACTAATAAATTGCGCAGGCCGAATAAAGACACGCTGTTTCGTGAAATCTAGTAGATCGTGGTTTTCTCCATAATTTTACTACTAGTTTTTTATTTACGAAAATTAATTAAAATTGTGTAACTGGCAATATAGAAAGTGTTAGGAAAGAGTTTATACATGTATTTCGGCCTTATTGTGCCTCATTTTATAATTGTCAATTTTGTATTTACCTTTGATCTTTTGTTTGATCTTTTCCATTTTAATTTTCTCCTTGTTATAATAATATAGTAATATTTATTTGCAATAAATACAATGGCATACCTACCTACTACATTAGTGCTAGAAATCGAAAGAGTCACTTGTTTTCACCTTTACTCTCTTTTTCATTTTTATTTGCTTCATCCTTTGTTTTCGATTTGTTTCTTCATTATTTATCTTCATTTTTCATTTGCTTTATTTTCTTTCTTTTGTTTTGTTGGCCTTTTGTTGTTAATTTTACTTTTGGTTTTTATTTTCTTTGTTTTTAGTTTTATTTTTAGGTTTTGTTGCTAATTTTATTTTTGGTTTTTGTTTTCCTTTGTTTTTAATTTTATTTTTGGTTTTTGTTTTCTTTTGTTTTTAATTTTATTTTTGGTTTTTGTTTTTTTTTTCAAATTTTTCCTTTTCATTCAGTTTTTCAGTTGCCTGTGGTCTTTATTTTTAAGTTTCTTCTTACTTTTCACTTGTCTTTCTTTTTATTTTTCATGTCATTTTTTATTCTTGTTTTTCATTTGTTTTTTTTTGCCTACTAATTTTTCTATTACTTTTAGTTTTTCATTTCCCTTTGGTCTTGCATTTGATGTTTTTTTCAGTTGAATTTTTCCACTTGTCTCATTTCGTTCCTTATTTGCTTTGTTTTTTTCATTTCTTTTCTACAATTTTGTTTTGCCTTTCAATTTGCTTTCATATTTAATTACTTCATTTTCATTTACCTTCCACTTTTCACGTTTTCATTTGATTTTTGATTTTTTCCTCTATTTATCTGTCAGGTATTTTTTTTTTTATATTGTTGGTATGCATAAGTACGCTCCCTTTCAAATGTATTAATGCATTAAATTTAAGCAACGATCTAAATAATTATAATAATAATTATGATGACGCCATTTATTATTAACTAATCTCTTGCTACTCTCTTGCAAAACTGAAGCGACATCTATTGCAGAGCTTATTTTCTTTTTTCTGGCAACACCGACATCTTAATTCTGATGTTTATTTCTTTTTCTATCTCTCTGAAATACGCTAGTTATATTTTAAATTCATATTTTGAGTCAATTATTATGACTTATCACCTTCTTAAAATATTAAATTCGTTTTTTTTAATTTGAGTTATGTGATGATTGTTTTGTATTGATAACTAATCAAAATCGTTGACAGAGGGCGCGGCAGTGAATTTCAGCAGAAGTTTCTCCGAATTGCGTTTGGTAGAAATGCTTTTTCATCATTGGTGACCCTGATGGATTTATTTAAAAAAGCAATTGTTTTGTCTCTTGGCAGTGGTTATGTAAACCCCGATGGAGCCGCCACTGGATAAATGAAAATCGTTTAGTTCCATGCTGTTGCCGTCTTGTCAATCAGCACCGCCAAATCCACGTTTGACACATGTTAACCAAACTTCATGGAACCGTGAGAGGAATTTTGCATGTGAAGCCTTGCTCTAATTATGGGGGTGCACGGGCTTTGGAGGTTAATCGAACCTTCTGGTAAACCGGTACCCATCGAAACGCTCGAGAACAAAGTCCTAGCAGTTGGTATCCTTTTTGTTTATAAACATCAATTTTTAAATCATTTCAAGATCAGCGTTTTTTCTTTATTCATGAGTAAGATGTGTCGATATGGTTGCACCAAGCAATTAAGGGGTTCCAAGATTCCAAAGGGGCCTCGGTGCCAAACGCTCATTTGCTGGGGATTTATCATCAAGTATGTAAACTGTTGTACTTTCGGATTCGCCCTATTTTTATTTTCGATGGGGGTGTACCAGTTCTTAAAAAGGAAACTATTGTAAGTTTAAACATAATCCTCCTATCTACAAGACGGTTCAGCTTTCAAGGTCATTACTAAATCTTGTTTTTAGGCTAAAAGAAACAATCTGAAAAGTAAGAACCTCAGTGAAACATACACCTTGCAAAAGCAGCTCCTGAACACGCTTTTAAAGCACTCGGCAGTGAACAAAGTCATCTCGGAGAAAGCCATGGCGAATATGGAAGACTACATACAAAAAAGCCCAGAGAAGGTGTCGAACGTCGATGACATTTATAAACTGCCTCAAGTTGAATCTTCAGAGTCGCTAAGTGAAGAAGAGGAAGAAGAGAAGGAGAAGGTCAGACATGTCAGACACTGGGACCTCCACACAATCGATGAAAAGAGTACGCAATTCAAGTCGCTACCGGCCGACGTGAGGCACGAAATACTTACAGAACTGAAGGAAACTCGAAAGCAATCGTCCTGGGGCCGAATTCACGAACTGCCCACGCAGAGCGATGATTTTTCCGGTTACCAAATGAAGCGGTTGTTGAAAAGGCATTCCGTGCAGGTGTCTTTGGAGGAAACCGAGAAGGAAATGGGAGGGCACGCCTTATCATTGGGGGAACTCGAGGCGCTATTGAGTGATCATGGGGTAATTACCTCGAACGATAGGATCGGTGGCAGGATAGCCTCGAGTGAAAGCACCAGGTATTTGCTGATTAAAGATGTTAAGAAAGCATTGGAGGAAGCTGCAGGTCGAGAGGAGACAGTGGAGGAAAACACCGTTGCAAAACCTGAAGCAGAGGATGTAAAAAAAATAAATCTGGAAGAAGCCTCTTCTAAAAATGAAGTGGTGGAATCTGAATACGAAAAAGATTTAAGGAGAGCCATTCAGTTATCTTTACAGGATTTACCGTCGACATCCAATTTCCAAGAGTTACCATCGACATCCAAAGCTGATAGTATTTTAAAAGAACAAAAGTCTTCAAATTTAAAGAGTTATGAAGATGATGTGCAAAGTAATTTGCTGTTAAGAACTGAGGTTATTCATTCATTGAAGGCTGCAGAAGAAACATTAGTAGAAGAGAATGATCTGATTGATGAGAGTTCTGAAAAGAATCTAAGCCAGTTGCAATCTGCAAGAAAACAAATTGAAAGTGCCCCTTCAGTTTCAAATCAAACTGTTCAAGTTACTAAAATTCAAATAAATACGGTTGATATTCCTGTTTCGATTCCAATTGAGAAAGCCACTTCAGAATCTCATGAAAATAATCAAGATTTGGGAATTAAGGAAAACCCTATTGAGTTAATGTCTGATTCTGATTCAGACTCTGTTGATAGCTTTATTGAAGTTGAAGAAGGAAACAGCTTGGTTAATAAAGAATCTAAAGACACTTTCGAAATAATAGTAGAACCTAAGGATGGTTTGGAGGATGATATATTTGCTGACGTTTTTTCTTCGAAGCCAACGAATTCGCAACAGGGAGAAGCAAATCCAAAAGTAGTTGATAAAGAAAAATCTCCCGAACAGAATAGACCCATAATAAGAACATCGATAGACAAAGAAGAGTCTGAGCTTGAAATTATTGCAACTACTGAAAAGGATTCACAAGTTGAAGAATCAACCCCAAAAAGTAATACAAATGTGCCAAACATTATTGCGGAATCTTCGTTAACTGTGGAGCAATTAAAAGAAATGAAGGCTGATTTGATTAAGGAAAAGCGTGAGTTAATTATTGAAAAGTCTAACAAAGAGAGATTGGCTAATAGTATAACAGATCAGATGTATCAAGATGCTCAGGTAAGCATTCAAATTAAAATAAATTTTATTTCACCATCAATCACCAGCTCTAATCACTGTTGGTAGGAGCTACTACAATTATTTGGAGTGCCTTATATTATAGCACCCATGGAAGCAGAGGCGCAGTGTGCGTTTCTAGACCAAATCAACCTGACAGATGGCACTATAACTGATGACAGCGACATCTGGTTGTTTGGAGGCCAAACCGTTTACAAAAATTTCTTCAACCAAAGTAAACACGTAATGGAATTCCGCTCAGAAAACATCCAGCATTTTTTCAGTTAAGTAAAAAAAATCACAACAACCTGCAACTTCGATTATATCCTTTCAGAGTTATCCAGGCATGAAATGATTCTGTTGGCTCTGCTCGTCGGAAGCGATTACACCACCGGCATTCAAGGAGTTGGACCCGTCACAGCCTTAGAAATCCTAGCAGCATTTCCCATAAAGAAAATGGCAGGCGACCTCATTAACAACTACCATATAGTATCGGGCCTACAGGACTTTCACAAATGGTTCAAACACGGCAAAGTCGCAGGTCCAGGCCGTACGACCCTAAGAAGCAAGCTTAAAAACATAGCGCTTGGTGATAACTTCCCCAGTTTGCAAGTCGTGCAAGCCTACATGGAACCGAAGGTAGAAACGAGCAGGGAAAATTTTTCCTGGGGCAAACCAGACCTGGCAGCCCTCGCCGAATTTGCAAGGGAGAAATTTGGCTGGACCAAAACGAAGAGCGAAGAAATCTTAAAGCCAGTGCTGAAACGCATAGAAGAGACAGTCACGCAGACGAAGATAACAAGCTATTTTAAAATGAAGCACAAAATCGACTCGGGTGAGGCCGAAACGAAAATGAGCAAGCGAGTGAAGTCGGCCGTTGATAAAATGGGGAAGCAGAATGAAGGCGGCCTGTCATCGGATGAAGATGTGAAAGCGTTGAAGCAAACGAGGAAGCAGTCGAGGAAGAAAGTGAAGCAGATCGAAGGTGAAATTCAGGCGGAATTGGAGAAAGAGGCAGAGAAGAATAAATTGGTGCAGAAGAAGGCGCGTGTCTTTACAAATTTGCATAAGAAAGAGAAGATTCCGCAGAGAGAGCAGGACAAAGCGCTTCTCCTTAGGAGCAAAATGAAAGCGATAGAAACGTTTAGGAAATCAAAACAAGGCCCGGGATATGTGAAGAAACGTCAGACAGTTCGAAGTGAATTGAAAGAAGATGCTGAATTATCTGAGAGCAGTAGTGATTGAATTTGTTCGGCTGTATTTTTGTAAATAACTTTTTTATGTGTTCTATATGTATATTGTACTTTGTATTACATTAGTTGGTCACATATTTTTTTATGAATAAAGCATGATTCAGTATTATTTATTGGTTCTGTTTGATTCTTACTTTTGTTACTTAAACCATAAATTGAATTAAAGGCAATTGATTTTCATATATGATTATATACTGTATTTTTTTTTGTATTTTTCAACAAGACTGTTTTAGTTACGCTTTTGATTAAATCGTAATTAGGATATCTTATTTTAATTATAATTGTGAGTTTGGTTGCCTACTCGGAAATAGTTGAAAGTATGGTATTTAAATTCAGATATGTAGGCAACCCAACTTACACAGTTGTACACATTAGGATTTTAAATTAAATTTATTAATCTACCCTCTTAGTTATGAGAATTTTAGCCAAATCATAATACAGTTAATTCCTTCAATCAGCAGTAACTGTACAAGCACAAGTTTAAAATCAGGAATCTTCAGGTGAAATAACGATAATGTCACCACATCAGTATATTAAAAAAATAACTTATAATAAATATTCTTTCACATAAGTGTATCTCACACTTAACTCACAAGAATTTTTAAAGAAATAACACACACAATGAATGTCTTTAAAGAGCCAATAAACTGTCATAGAAACCTTGCCAGATATTCCGGATGTGAATCAAAGTCATCAGCAACTGTGTCATCCTGTATTTCCCCCTGAGCATTACTTCCTTCGATCCTCGGAACATCTGAGCTCGCTTCAGTGTGCCGTCCCCGTACTTGGCCCTGCACCATCGCAGCCTTTTCTGTTTGATTCTTTGCTTGCGAATGCTCACCCGTAACACTGGATCAGAACGGCAAATCCGCGACCAATGTTTGCAAACACGGGCGGCGTTTATCAAAGATCTCGAATCTAAACATCTACAATCAAGACTTGGCATTTAACAGATCCACATGTGCAGTTACTCTAGCTAGGGGATTGTACCTTAGTATTATCGAAGTGATTTCGTTGGGAAGTTCACAGATATTCTCTCGGATTTTAGTGTTATTCATTTTGTATGTCTTGCATTGAACACATTACATTTGTGTTTGTTTACTTCTGCAGTTAGGTTACAATAATTTTGCCAGCGAGTTTCAGGTATTTTTCAATGCTGCCAACTTCGAGAAAGTCAATCACTGATAGCAGGATTGCCACATGTTGGAGGTTACGTGTTGCACAGGAACTGGATCGAAATCGCCCAAGATCGCAAATATTCATGCTCAAAATCGGAAACTTCTGGTTTTTAAAATAATTTCCAACTCTTCCAGAAATGTGATTTTGTAAAAATTTTTAAATCTTTTGTTTTTTCCTTTTCCTTTTTTATTGGAAATCGATAACGTTTTTTAATTGTCCGGCGAAATCTATCTTTTGTTTTTTGTTTTCTTTTTGTGACGCAGTAGAAACAGAAGCTTTCGATTCTTGTTATTTCAGTGTATTTTTTTTTAATTGTAATTAGTTCTTCAATTTTCTTTATGTATTTAAATTTTTATTGAAAAAGTTAATTACGTCTCTGAAGTGTCCAGCAAAATTAATCGTGTTTTGTTTTCTTTTGTGAGACTAGAAACATAGAAGCTTTCTTGTTATTTCAGTGTTTTTTTTTTTATTTTTAATCATTTCAAATTCGTTCGCGATATAATTAACGGTCTTTTGTTTATCCTTTGCTTCCCAGTTCTTCTACTATTTTAAATTAATTTAATTTTGTTATTGAAATTCTAATAACATTTCTGAATTATCCGACGAAATCAATCGTCCTTTGTTTTTTGTTCTTTTTTTCTGTGATACTGTAGAAACAGAAGCTTTCGATTTTTGTTATTTCGGTGTGATTTTTTGAAAAATTTTTAATTAGCCCGGCAAAATCAATCATCTTTTGTTTTTTCTTATGAAACTGGAGACAGGGAAGCTTTCGATTCATGTTATTTCAGTGTGATTTTTAAATTCTTTTTGTCTTTGATTTTCCTTTGGCAGTGCAATTTTTCGATTTTTTTAAATTTGATTAATTTTTTATTGAAAATTTGATAACGTTCCTGAATTGTCCAACGAAATCAATCGTCTTTTGTTTTCTCTTTTTTGTGATACTGTCGAAACAGAAGCTTTCGATTTGTGTTATTTCAGTATGATTTTTTTGAATTTTTAATTAGTTCATTTTTTTAATTAATTTAATTCTTTATTGAAAAATTTGATTACGTTTCTGAACTTCCCGGCAAAATCAATCGTCTTTTGTTTTTTTATAAGACTAGAAACATGGAAGCTATCGATTCTTGTTATTTCAGTGATTGTTTTTTTTTTTAATTTTTAATCATTTCAAATTCGTTGGCGAAATAATTAACATTCTTTTATTTTTCTTTTTACTTTCCAGTTCTTCCATTATTTAAAATTTATTAAAATTTTTACTGAAAATTTGATAACGTTTGGAAATTGTCCGGCGAAATCAATCGTCTTTTCTTTTTTTTTTTTGTTATTTTTGTGATGCTATAGAAACAGAAGCTTTCGATTCTTGTTATTTCAGCGTGATTTTTTTTGCTTCTCAGTTGTTTTTTTAAATTTCCTATTGAAAAAGTTTCTGACGTTTCTGAATTATCCGACAAATCAATCGCCTTTTGTTTTTTTATGAGACTGTTGAAACAAAAGCTTTCGATTCTTGTTATTTAAGTGTGATTTTTTAAAATTTTTAATCATTTCAAATTTCGCGAAATTATTAACGGTCTTTTGTTTTTCCTTTTGCTTCCCAGTTGTTCGATTTCTTAAAATTTGTTTAATTTTTATCGAAAATCTGATAACGTTTCTGAATTGTCCGGTGTAAAACAACTATTAGGTTTGTTCCATTTGACAGAATTTCTAGTTCAGAATCGTTCAAATCATGCGCAGTATGAAATTTATATCCAATTTTGTGCACTGCTCATGCTCAGTACAATTTTGAACGGTTCAGAACTTAAAATGCCGACGAATGGAACAGCGCTATTGTTGTAAGGTGTAAGACGTTCATCAGCGCCATCTGTTGAAACTTGCCGAAGGTTATTTTTTCTTTTGTTTTAATTTATGAATTTACAGAATTGTGCTTTGTTCTGCCTTTTATTTTAATTTCTATTTTAATATTGTTACATGTAACCCTCACGTCATGTGCTCACCCTTCTAAAATTTTTATTTTTTAATCGATTTACATGAAATTTGGAAAACATAAATTAAGCAAAAGAAGACGAATTTTCTGATATACTGTTTAACATGGTAGGGCTTTTCGCCAACTTTCTTATTTTAAATGCAACACTCTTTTGTTTATTTCGTCAAACCTAACCTCAAAATTTGTTGACTTATCATTTCATTATTGAGTTAAAAACAATTTCTTTTTTCAAAATTCTTTTACAAAATACCAAAAAAATGTCTTTTTCAATTGAAGAAAAATTCTTTATTCATTTTTATCATTTCGGGTTTTTAAAAAATTATATTATTTCATTTTCTTTGCTTTCTCGTCGTTTTTTTATATATTTTTTTTACATTTATTAAATTGTATTGTAAAATCGATTGTCTTTTGTTTTTATTATTTTAAATCTTTTTTATCACTATTTTTTTGAAATTGTTTTCTTTTAAAATTTATTATTAATTTGCTGAATTGCGCTAAAAAATCGGCCGTCTTTTGTTTTTGTTTAACTTTATATATTTCTAATATTTTCTTTTGCGTTTTTTTTTAATTTTTTCTGAATTGGTAACAAATTTTAGGGATTTTCTATGTTGAGAAGGAACTTTTTGGTAACTGTTGAGCGATTTCTGATTTTTTCACGTTGGTAACACTGTTTCCAACGTAGCTACCTTCTGACGACACGTATGACGTCATTAATGACGTGCACACCTTGTTAAGTTGCCACAGGATAATTCAAAAGTGACACTCGTTGTCGGTACTTTGATCTTTTTAAGCGTTGACTGATGACCTTCGCCATGTTCTCGATGGGACCCATATGCTTCTTGCGTTGTCAATTGATATCAGCATATGAGTGAAATGGCAAATACAATATTTATGAGAAACGTTAGTTCATATTATATGTTTATTTTTTAATAGAAGATTTGAATGTTATTTTTACATTTTCAGTGTACAAGGATGTTGAATCCTAGATCACGTGATTTAGGCTTAGAGGATGGTGGTCATATACACTTCACTATTATGTTGTTATCAATATCTCTTTGTCTACAGCGAGTCTATCGCTTAACACGTTATTGATGTATTATTTGACAGCACCTGATAAATGTCAATATCATTTAAAGTTCGTTTGATTTATTGTATTTTGAAGTTTGTAAACGTGTTTTTAGGAATGTGACTGGTACAGAAGTAGTATATTTATTTCGTAAACATATTTTAATTCACAAGTAGTTTTCAAAAGACGTTTTCCTTCACTTTTTTTTACGCCCCGGCGTTATTTTATTATTTTTCTGCGTGTAACTTAATGCTGTATTTATTTATGCTTTTTTGCTGCAGCAATTGGACTTGAAGATGCTCGACGTGAATCTCACTCTACTTTAAATTAACCATAAAACAAAAACTATGGGTTTACTAAGGATAATATACATTCGAAAGATATCTGCTGTGCTAATCGTTTTAATGTTCTGTTTCGTGTTAATTTTCGTAAACAAATTGAATAGGATGAACGACTTGGACAGGGACGAGAAACTGTGAGTATCAAAAGCTTCTCTTTCGTTTCTGAATCTAATCCTTCTAGGGTTAAAATTGATGAAATGATCCGGAAGTATTCGAGTTCGCTGGCGTGCAAACAACCGGTTCTTCCCATAAATTCATCGGATATGCTGAAATTCGTGAAAGAGGTGCCGCCTGTTAACTGTTACACCGCAGGAGTGGACTGGGTTGTTTGTGAAGTAATCTATTTTTAAATTAGATTCATGTAAATAATGGTTTAAATAGATGCATTTTAGGATTCAGAATGTAAGGTCAGGGAGGAAATCAAGATGCAAAAGGGCCCCGTTAAGTGTGCCTTCACTGATATCATTCGTTTTAATGATTTCTACTCTAAAGATGGTGAGACAACAAATTCAGATTCGTATTACAAATTGGAAAGAAGCGATGTGGTATGTTTTTTTTTTCTTTATTAAATTCATATTAAGGGTGAATTTACTAATCACAAGCTAATTTTAAGTTAACTCTAACCTTCAGTTAATTGCCATGGCTACAATTGCCTTCATAATCATTATTACGGGAACAAACTGACAGATAGTGTTAACTTGTGATTGATAAACCCACCCTTAGGCTGTGTTGTGTAAAAGATTTAAGCCAGGATCAAATTTAAGCCTAAGTTAGAATGTGACATACAAAATGCAGTACGTCATAATGTTTGTCACATTCTAACTTAGGATTAAATTCAATGCTGGCTTAAATCTTTTATACAACACAGTCTTAGTAGAAGAGAATTTCCTAAATGTCAACTAAAATAACTTAAGATTGTTAACAGTTGGCAATAAAACCAACTTGCTTTCATCATCTGTTTGAAAACTTTTCTTTTTCATTGACTGTAATAATTTTTTTCTAGGTGAGAGTTAGCTGTACATCGGCTGAAGAAAAGTGGTCTTCAATACTGACAGGCGTAAGGTTTGATAAGAGCATTTGGGATCGCACGGGTTGGCAGCATGTGCCAGATGACGGACTCAAATTGAACGTACTCATGTTTGGTTTAGACTCAGTGTCCAGGAATACGTTTATTAGAAAGCTGCCCCGAAGTTATCAGTACTTAACTGAACACTTGAAGGGTTTGGTGTTGCAAGGGTGAGCATTTGTTCATTAGTTTTTGCAATAAATAATTTTCTTGCACCAAATTTCCCCAAGTTTTCAAGCTTCATGGAGAGGCACGCTGTTTAGTTATTAAAATAAAATTGACGAATATAACATGTAACTACTTATTTGTGTTATACATGGTGGCTGTAATAACATCCAAGGAAATAAAACCACTAAGAGAATCCATGTCATAGATTACAAGAAAAATATCAAGACTCTTAGTTTTTGAGATATGTTGAGTATCTAGGAACGTTTTATTATTTTATGTCTCAGAATGTGACTTTGATTCACCCAAAGGGTCCAGCCCGTTAATTAAAGTAAAAAAATCCTCTGTGTTTGTAGGTGAAATGAGGGGTTTTACGTTTTCGGAAGCCACTGATATATTCAAGCGATTCCTTTAAATGTGATCGTCGCGATTTCCAAGCATCCCCAGCAGTTTAAGCACAATCCAGAATAGTTATTAGTAGTTGATCTAAATTCTTATTTCCAAATAATTAAAAAGTTCAGTGCCAAAATGACAAAAATAAGCTCTAGTTGTAAGTTCTGATATCGCTGCTCTGGGGTTGATCTCCTAGTGTATATTACAAAGAAATATCGATTTCATTGTTGTGAACTAGCTGATATTTATCTATATTAATAAATAAAACATTTTTCCCGTAATCTGTAACATTTATTCTCTTACTAATTTTTTTCCTATCTGATATAGTTCAGTCGCCTTGTAGGTTTGCAATTTCACTATTTTAGTTACAACATTGTTGGAGATGGTACCCCCCAAGCGTTGACACCGATTTTAACAGGCAAAACAGAGCTGGAATTGCCAGATGTAAGGAAGAGATACTCGCAAAGCAAATACGTAGATGTGTATCCATTCATCTGGAAGGACTTCCAGAACGCTGGGTATGTTACTGCTTTCCTGGAAGACTTGCCTTATGCTGGCATATATCAGTATCGATTAAAAGGTTTTAATGTGAGTATGGAATAGGTTTTATTAGAAATTTCTGAATGTACCACCACTGTTAAAAAAAAAAATCACACTGTTCAAGCCCCTAGCTCCATGGTTCTATGCTTGTCGGGGAGGTGTTAGAATGTTAATTTATGTATTCCCTACTGCTGCTGCGACTGACTTATAGTAGTGTTAAAAATTTTGTTTGTGTTAAATACTTCATGTTAAGCTTATTTTACTTAATTACTTTATGATGTGTATACAGTATGGCACATTGCGTAACCATGGCAACGCTTCGAAATGTCCGAAGACTGATCATCATATAATTAAAAAAAATGAATTGTAGAACTGAAATTTATTCAACCATATGTTATTTATTATATTACTGTTAAATAATTTGTTTTTACTATGTGTACTTTGATTTGAATGTTCTGGAAGCTGCTTCAAGTCTTTGTATTTTTGTAGAACACTCCAACTGACCACTACATGCGAACTTACTACCTCGCTATAACGAAGGACATGGAGAAATGGCCACGCTTATGTGCCGGATCTGTTCCTCGCCACAAAGTAATGTTAAATCACATAAAACATGTAAGTGACTCTGTGAGTGATCATTAAGAAAGTCTTGAATTATTTTTTTTTGTTTTAAAAGAACTTTATCCTTTTCCCCTGTCTTTATCCATTATTTTTATGCTGTCTTGACAGTCTCTTTAATTTTTTCTTTTGTACCTTCTTCTTGGCTGTCTTACAATGTATCTTGTTTGATTCATAACTTTATTCCTTTGCCTCATTGCCTCACTTGCCTTATTTTATGTTCTTGACAGTAATGTTGTTATCCCTGATGGCTTTTCTTTCTTTTCTTGTTTTTATTACTCTTTTCAGCAAATAATTTGAATTCGTCGAGACAGGTGCCTATCCAATTTTTGAATTTGTTTTTTCTCATTTCAGATTAGGTGCCTTATAGTAATTTATTTCAAATTTTTCTACGTTTTAGGAATCAATAAGATTTTCTATAAATTAAAATCATGAACATAGATGGCGAACATTTCCCTTTTCCTTGATTTGTTCGTAAATGACTTGATATATTTTTTTCCTTTTTCTCCAATTTTGCTATTGTTTTTTTCGTGTACCTAAGTTAAAGGAACCTTTCAGTTCTTCTCGGTGTACAAAACAAAACCGAAATTCCTCTTCGGATTTCACGGTGAACTCTCACACGATGATTATAATTTAGTCGGAGTCGCAGATCATGACTTAACGGAGCTTTTGAAAAGTCTCGAAACGAGCGGTGCTCTTAATAACACCCTTCTAATACTCATGGCCGATCACGGACACAGGTAAATTTTATTTTCGTAACTCCCTTTATTTTGCAAAAATTATAACTCGACTTGTGCAGGTTTGCTCAGATAAGGAACACGATACAAGGTAAACAAGAAGAGAGGCTTCCATTTTTCGCCTTCCGTTTTCCCCCGTGGTTCCAGAACCACCACAAAACAATCTACGATAATTTCGTTGGTAACTTAAACACACTGACAACTCCTTTCGATATTTATTCAACGTTAAAAAGTGTTTTGCACATGGGAAACACAGGTGTAGCCGATCTAGAGGGTAGATCACTTTCTTTATTCAGTAAGGTATGCACTAAACTTAAGTAATTTTTGTTCTGTTCTTAATTCAACCTTCTTAGATTCCTGCAGAGCGAAGCTGCGCTCACGCATACATCGAACCACACTGGTGTGCCTGCTTAGAATGGATCAACATCGACCTTTCCCTTCCAATCATACAAAGACTAATCAACATCTTTAGGGATGTCATCAATGAGTACACGAATTCCCACAGGGACATCTGCGCTCTCTTGAATGTATCAGATGTGATGTGGGTGACTAAACTCAGACCGAATGACAATTTACTGAAGTTCAATAAGAACGCAGATTTAGACGGCTTTGTGGCGGATCTCTCGTCGAAAATGAGCTTACAAAGCGATATGTATCAAATGAAAGTCTCGACCGTGCCTGGGAACTCGCTGTTCGAGGCCAGCGTGACTCATTACATCGCAGATGATCGGTTGGAGTTGAAGCTCAGCGATGTAAGTAGGATAAATAAGTACGGTGCGCAGGCAAGGTGTATAGAAGAGAATTATCCGAATTTGCGAAAGTATTGTTACTGTACAAGAGACTGAGCGTGGAATTATAGTACAAAGTTATTGCTGTTGTTCTGTAGGAGTTTGTAACAAATGTGATATTTAACTCATCCAAAATGTAGAACTAAGGTTTCATTTCGGCTCGTACTGATTAATTCGAGTTAAGGGGTGTTGTTAGAATGAAGCTCGTGCAGTTTAAACTGGTGACGTTGGCGCTTTATATGTACAGTGGTTCTCAACCTTTTTTATTTACAGAAAGAGAAAAGTATAAGTAAATATAAATGCAACGAAGTCTCGAATTGATTTCTGCTTTATTCCTGATTATTAGTTTCTTGCTAAATCTAAGTTTTATTCACAGAGGGCGTAATTTAAATTATGTTTTTCTTCGCCTAATTTATGTACTTTGGTTTTTCTAACATCAGACTATATGCCTTTACACTATTTTTTTTATGATTCATTATTTTTCACATTTTAAAAGTGTTTTTTTTTTTTTATAAATTAATGTTACTTTCTGATAATAGATGGCGTTTTTTTTTATTTTTCTCTTGAATATTCAGGCTAAATGTGTTAATAATAATAATTTTATTTGCATAACAAACACAGGAGGTTTTTGCATCGTCAAAATATACACTTACATAACAACATAGAGTTATCACGTTATAGGTTTGAAATACATTATAAAATTTTAATGTTTAGCGCACAAATATTTTAAATTTAAGTAGCTATCGTCCCATTCAAGAACTCATTGATGGAGTATGGACACAGACCACTGATTAGTTTTCTTATGATATGTTTGAATTTATTGATCGGGAGTTGCTTAAGATCAAGGGGAAGATGATTGATTCTTCTATTAATGAAACATTGTTAAACAGTGTTAATGTTAGCCTACGTTGGGGAAGTATCAGCTGGTCCTTTCCTCTAGAGTCAAACGAATGATTGCTTGTATGTTTGGGAAAGATCGCAACGTTTTCACGAATGTAAAGAAGACACTGATAAATAAAAAGGCCTGGCACAGTAAGGATTCTTAGGCTTTTGAAAAATTTTCTGCAAGATTCTAGATAACCATTTTCCATTATAATTCTAATTGCTTTCTTTTGTAATATGAAAAATTTTCCTCAAAAGAGAATACTGTAGCCAATTTGACCCTGAAAGAGTTCTACATAAGCTTGACGTCTTGTTTGTACTATTTTCATTATTCCTGGCGAGTTTTAAGGAAAAAATTAAATTGTAAGTTTTATCCTAATTTAAGGATAATTTATTAGTTACAAACCAAGTGTTAGACTGATGTAATTTAGAATTAATTTCTGCATAAATATGGTTACTTTTGCAATGAAATAATGTTCTATCACCTGCAAATTGAATCACCTTAGTATCGGAAATATAATAGAAAAATCGTTAACATATATAAAGAACAGAGGTGGGCCAAGGATCGATCCTTGTGGTATGCCAGATGAAATATCTAAAACTTCAGATCTGCTAGAAAAACATTCAACAATTTGTTTACGGTTTGACAGATAAGATCTAATAAAATCAAATGCTACTCCTATTATCCCATAATATTGTAATTTTTTCAACAAAATTACATGACTGACACAATGGAATGCTTTCGAAAGGTCACAAAAAGTGATGGAGATTGAATCACCTTTTTCAAAAGCATCCTTTATTGTTAAAAAGAGTTCAACAATAGTAGAAAACCCTTTTTGACTTGGTGAAAATAAGTTGCTTTTTCCCAAAAAGTTAGATAATCTATTGTTGAAAGCAATTTGAAAAGGTTTTGAAATAGTTGGGATAATTGACAGTGGACGATAATTATTGAGAGTATTTGTATCACTAGATTTATGAAGTAATGAAACTTTACAGAACTTCGATGCAGTCGGAAAGACACCCATTTGAAAGGCTTTATTTAAAATAATTTTAAGAGGCGTAATTAAGCCCTGTAATAACGTGCGTTCAAAATAATCCGATATCAAGAAGGCTCTGGACTTGCTTTTATTTTATGAGGGCACGTCGTAGCTTAGTACGTATGTTGAAACCTTGAATTACTGCGTGCTATCAACAGCCTCAACTGTCAAATATTTTGATTATATCTTGGATGTATTTGTAGTAAAATAAATGTTTTCTTTCAATAATTCAGTTTTATTATGCATTTTATAAAAAATCGTAATGGATATAAAAGTTAGGTTATGTTTATAATAATCGTATAGTTACGACGTGACTGCAACATTTACATTTGACATAAGCCTACTTGATAGCGGTTTTTATTGAATGCACATTAGTAATTTAAGTAGTTTATTACTTATGTGATAAATGTCCTTACAGAACTGTTTGACATAGAATTAATAATAGAAATTATTTCATTTTCATCAACAGGTTCTGTATAGAAAGATTTATTACAGCGGATGAAATTTGATGTTAACTGGATAGGATCTGAACTACTTGATTGTAGTGTTTGTTCTAAGACCTTTGAAAGTGAACAAAAGTATACATTAAATTCATCCGGAGCAATTTGGCAGTAAGGATTATGATCTGGTAAACCTTTTTCCTGATTCCAAACAGATCTTGAGTTATTTTTTGCATTTACAATAATATGTAAAGCATAGTTTCTTTTCTTCTCCTTAATTTTGGTTTAAGTTTTTTTTTAGTTCATTACAGAGGTTTAATTGTGTAAACTGATTTGAAATCTCCGTAAGAAAATTCAGGTCATCTCTAATTTTCTTCAATTCATTTTCATACCATATTTTAGTAGCACTCTTAGTATGCTTAGTTTTAGTTTTTAAAGGTAGAATGACAATGTTCAAGAGTATGTTATGAAAAACATTAAACATCTGATCTGCTTGCACACAGCCACCAAGTAGTTCATGCTAGTTATGAGCATTTAATTCATTAATATATTGAGTTGCAGAGTTTTTAGAGATATCTCTATAAGATATTAAATGAATACTATTGTTATTACATTGAAGTTTGTTAGTAAAAGAAGTTATAATTGCTTTATGATCAGAAAAATGGAAGATTGAAGTAGAGTACTTACGTAATGCAATTGTCAATACAAGTCGAACTTGATTGATTAATTCTAGGCTCATTAATTAAGAAATCATAACCGTAGGATAAAACAATTTCTGTAAAGTGATTCATTCTATTATTTTCAATTAACAAATTTATGTTAAAGTCATCGTATATGAAAACTTTTTTAATGAATTTGTAACTATTTAAAATTACCATTAATTTCTCATAATTTTTAATAATTGATGTAAGAAGAATCGAGTTTTATGTTCAGGACTGTCTGTAGAAGGCAATTTTAAATACTTAAAAAGAGACAAGAATCGAGTTTTTAGTAACTCTCTATTATTATAAGACAATTGCAATTTAAACTCCATTTTTTTTCTAATGTACAGGGTATCTCAAACTTCTAGAATAGTCCTAATATGCCCTTTTATATGTATACATTTTATCAAAAAAAAAAAAATCTTAATAAAAGTTGTGCAGGTTTAAGTTCCGCATAATTTAAAATTATTTCCAATTATACGAATTGGTTTATTTAAAAGTTATCACTTGAATTAATGAATTGCGCAGGCCGGATAAAAACGCACTGTCTCGTGAAATCTAGTAGGTCGGGATAATTTCTAATATCGAACAAGAGCTGACTTTAATTTCGGTACTGTTCATAGATGGCGCCCTTGGATAATTGTTTTTTAAAAACAGAAGTCGACTTTCCGTAATTTCTAATCGTGTACGCCACTTACAATTACGCTTAATTTAATAAATTTAATTAATTTGCTCGTTTAAAAACTGAGTTTTGGTTTTGTAAAGTTCCAAAGCGAGTTGTTATTTAGTTTTCACATTCATAGATGACGTCTTTTGAATTAATTTCCACCAGCATAAGTGCAATTTTTTTAATATTTTTTCTGTTCGTCATTCATGATTTTAATATAAGGTGTGTTTTATAATTTTCAAAAGTAAATTAAAATAGACTGCTGCTTAGTTTCATCTGGTGTTTATAGATGGCGCCAGTTGATTTCTAATCGTAGATAAATGTATGATTTAAATTTATTTTGAATACTTATAAACACATACCATTGCTAACATAAAAAACTATTACCAATTATAAATGTAACATTGTTTGAAATTGACTCTTTCAATCATCATGGTTTATTTACATTAAAATTTGATAATTTTGTTGCTAAGTCGGTTTTGGTTGCAATGGATTCCTCGAGCATCTTCTGTACAGCTGTTTCGGCCCTATTTGGGGCCTCGTCAGCAAAAGCATAGCTCGAGAATTCCACTACAAACCAAACCGACCTTTTTAGCTATTTGCAATTGCAATGTAATAGTAATGAAAAGTTTATGGTGTGACATCTTTCAATCAAAACCGATTTGCAACAAAATTTTTGAAACTTTCAATATGCTTTGACAGCACGCTTGGTCGTCTTGTATGGGATGACTTATTAAGTAGCAAACTGGCTGCAATTTGTCAATCCTCGTGCAATGTTAGGTCAAAAAGCGATTGCAAGAAGTCGCCCCATGAACTTTTCATTAAAATTTGACGTGACATAAGTACGAATTTCTGACTTGACACTAAGGGTAAGATACAATACAATAAATAATGAAAATTATCGATAGTGCACGAGATTAGGGTTGAGAACCACTGACTTAACAAATCTTTATTTTTGTGCATGTAATAAGTGTATGTAACTTGTATGTAAGAAACATTCGGCCAAATACTTAGGAGTGGACTCCACGTTTCCAAGTATTTTTATAGGAAAAATTATATTAAGACGACGGCAAAAAAAAATAATTTCAGTTCAGTACTGTCTTTCCTGCGTTGAAGCAGCCACTTTCTGTGCAAGTCTTGTAAAGTCTAATATTGTAAGTTCTCTCTTCCCTTTTATGAGATTTATTGCGTCTACCAAAAATCTTGTTTTACCAGCTTTTGATATTTTTTTTTGAAATTATGATTTACTCATTGGTATTACTGTGACATTTACTTTTTTTTTTTTTAAGGAGGAATCTCTAGGATATGAATCTATGTAGTACTCTCTTATCTTTGTTTTTAACGCCCTTTGATATAACCAACTTTTATTATGTGAATCTGAATTTCATTAGCAAATTCGTTCAATAAATTCTTGTTTTGTTAATTTAACCTTCGGATGACCAGGTGGGGTCATTTTGTGACCCCATTACTTATATGTATTATTGTTAAATAGAAATTTTTCTCACATTTAAATGTGTCAAATCTTAGTAAAATTCATATAATTCAAAACTGGTCAGTGTTAGAACTAATGCTACAGGTTTCTAATGATACATAACAATCTGCCATCCATGGTTGAATAGATAGAACCGTAAAAAAAGAATATAATTGTGTAGGTTGTAATCGTCCTTTTAAAACAACCGTAGGTTCGATTGGGTTAATATAAAAAATGCAAGAAAAACTTTTTCTTAAATGAAAGTATAGCTGCGGAATCATAAAGTGGGGCAGTATAATGTCAGTTTAAATGTTACTTCTTAATTCTGGTAACTTAGAAACCTTTCTGGTTCATAATATAATTAAATAATATAAAATGGTAAAAATCTTGTCGTGTAAATAAGAAAAAAATTAAACACTATCGAAATAATAAGACTTGTCCCGCTTTATGATTCCGCAGCTGTACGTGTTAGGTCAATATCCCTATTCAATTTTGAGTAGTTTATGTGAACTTTAATTTCTATTTGCAATTTATTGTATATGTTTGAATTTGAATTCTCTGTTTCTAGAAAAATATTCACGTGGCAATGGGTAGGTCTTTTGTGATGTATTAAAACACTTTCTTATTATAATATTTCTTTTTAATATCTGTAATAATATTATGTCGATTTATTTACTAAAACTTTGTGGGGTCACTGAGTGACCCTACCTGGTCCTTTGTGCTTCATATTTCACCTGGTCATCCGAAGGTTAAGTGAAAATACGTCTTTAAAAAACGTTTCATCCTATCACTATTATTTTATGAGATTTTATTTTATTCATTTGTATCATAAAAGTACTGGCAGATAGAGTATATTATGAGAATACCAGAATTTATTGTGGACTTCCTTATGGAAGTTGCGTCTATTTTTAACGTTTAAGATGTTGCTTAATCACTAGTCAAAATATTCACATTGGTTCTTCAAAAAAAAAAATTGTTTTAAAATACTTAATGCATTAATAATATTATCGCTAGTTTTAAATTTAATTTTATCGATTAGAAATATAAGAATTAAGGCCAGTGCCAATCAATAATTGTAATGCATGCAAAATGAAATTCATTTTTGTATCTTTTAGCAAAGTTTTCTGTAAACCTTAAAAACTGTACAATATTTTTATCTTCAGATAAATACATGATTAGATTAAACACACATCTATTTTTTTTTGTTTTTTTTAAATTTATTATAAATCACCATCAACTGTTTACAAAATAACAACCAAATTACAGAGTTTCAATTTTCATAACATCTTAAAAATTATTCATAACTATTAATTCAAAATATAACTACACATTAATTGAAAAAACAGTGCAAAAATTTTTTTGTAATTTAATGTAAACATTTAAAAGAGAAACTACATATGTAATTTAAAAAAAAAATAGATTAGCGCAAAGTACATGTAATACGAATAATAATACAGAGTGAGCAACAATGATCGAAGATCATGTGCATGTTATTTCCTGATCATGATCATTTTTGCTCACTCTGTATTTTGTAAAAACAAAACACCGTGTAAACTCTTTTACGTTGTAATTTTGAGCCAACATTTGTATTTGTATTAATGTTTAACAGAACCACAGAATCACTCAGTATGACAAAAATGACGGCAAAGATTTAGAAAATGGTTAACCAATGAAACATCAATAGTGCCATCTATACAAATTTCTCTTAAACGCATTTTTAAGCTTCAAATTATAACTTAATTAATGAAATGCTATCCATGTAAACGCCTATAGTTTTGCCTTAAGTCGATTAATAAGCTGATTTCGGGCAAGCGTCCTTTATTAATATTGAAGACATTGTGGCTCTGACTTTCTATTATATTTATGACAACTCTCAAATGCAATTTTTGAACGAAAAACAAAAATTCTGTTGCGCCATCTACAAACTAAACGCTAAATTTAAACTTGCGTTACTGTAAAGAAAACCCCTAGTAACATTTTACTATTGTATTAAAATATTTAAGCTTAATGATACTTTTTTAGTTCAACAATAAAATGATTAGTTCTTATAAAAATGATTGTGCACATGCACGGTGTGAGCGTTAATTCTTATATACTTCTTTTGCTTCTTCTTTTTCCTCCCTCTGTCATTAACTTCTTCACTATCTTCATCTTCCTCCCTCTCCTCGTCTTCCTCCGCACTGGAACTCGTACTCGAGTCATTTACGTTTCTATTCGAAATAAGTATAGGTGCATCGTTCAAATACGTTCGATTTACTTGCGTAATATTTTCTTCCTCTACGGAAACTAATGAGTGACGAAGTATCATTTTATTATCCAAGTTTGTCTGCGATCCTTCACCCGACGCTAGAGAGCTGTCCGAAGATAATGATATAGAATGCACGATCCTTGGATTGTTGCTCTTTGACAATGAAGGCGCCCTCTGAAGTTTAACGTCGTTTGGCGCAAGCTCTCCAACTGACATATCGCAACTGTCAAGTGGTAACTGGCAGTTTACGGACTCGCGCAAAACCTCCTTATCTTCGAAGTTTACTTGAACTGAGCTGTCGCACGCTTCGTTTTCCTGGGACGTTTCCAAGGTCAACGGAAGTGAATTACGGATAGAGTCGTCGTTTTCTGGGGCGTCAAGAAGAATTGACGCTGCTCCAGCGATTTCTGTCGAATCTTGAGTGTCATCTCTTGAATTAGATGGCAGGTCTCTATCATCCAATCGTTCCAGGGCGACGTACACTTGACTGACGACAACGGACGGTGACGTTTGCGTTTCGGCGTTCGTAAATCTGATGACCTTGTTCGTCAAGTTACACCTTGCTATCGATCTGTAGTTGATTTGCGTGCGCCTGCGTTTTCCCATCATTGTAGATTTTTACTTAATTCTGTCAAACTTGAAAATGACAGTCAATAAATAAACTCGTTGCCTGGTAATGGGCGCGCAGCTTTTGTTTTTCTGGAATTTCGGTTGCGCGTCGGTGTCATACAATGGGGTATTACCAGATTGGCGTAGCTACCGCAAAGTTCGTTTTATATTATACAATACTAAACTATGCTGTTGTGTAAAGGTAAATTTTGATATTTTATTTGTTTTAAAGGAAAAAATTTAGTTTCAACTTTAGCAAATTGAATAACTCTGAGAACGAAGTGAATTTTTTGGTGTTTATAAAATTGCATTTTTATCAGGCTTTGAAGACGTGCGCATTCATTTAGTTCATGTCGGAAGTCGAACAACTTTTTGCCGGTAGCAACAATTGGCAACATTGTATGACCATTTAAGTTGGCAATGTTGATTACGTCGCGTCACCTTCATTTCATCTGTCAAATCGAAAAAAAAAAAATGGTGTCGTGTTGATGAGTTGTTTACCATAACAAAATGGGTAGGAATCCGCCGTCTTTGAAACTGCGGCAGCAAAACGGCGCCTATCTGTTAAAGAAAGACTCGAAAAAGGACGCTCACAAAAGGAACGTCACGAACATCCAGCCGAAGTAAGCGTTTCCCCGATAAGTGAGGTTATGTTTTGTAATTTGTCGTTTAATTACAGGAAAGGCGAACAGGAATCGAGTAATTTGATCTACCCAAACGGCGAGACCGCTTTCAAGGCGATCCTGTCCGCGAGATTCTGCGCGGCTATTTGGTCTCATGTGACGGACTGTGATGAAACTTATAATTATTGGGAACCTGTGCACTTTTTGGTTTTTGGAAAGGGGCTGCAGACGTGGGAGTACAGCCCGCAGTACGCTTTGAGGTCGTACACGTACTTGCTGCTTCACGCGGCTCCTGCAAGCTTTTATCACAGGATCTTACAAATAAATCCACTTTTGATATTTTACTTCGTCAGGTGCTTGCTTGGTTTGCTGTGTGCTTTCGCTGAAGTATGGTTCTACAAGTAAGTGTATTTTATAGCTAGTAAGGTGAGCATGGAGACTTGACTTAATTTAAGTCTCGTTTAAATAATTTTTTTGGCAAGCCACATTAATACAAAACGTGACGTTTATTTGAAGGACAACAGTTTCAGCATCTTAGTGGCACTTTCTTTTTTTATTAATAAACTTAATATCAAAATATAATTTTCATTTGAATGATGCAAAATCATACAGATTCGCTCAAAACTTAATTCTTAATACAACTCAACATAACATGTAATGAAATGCATAAAATCTTAAAAGTGACATGATATCTAGGTTTATGTGAACCAATCGAATACATTTGTTTTGTATAACCACACCCCTTATCAAAAATTTAAATGGTCACATGGTAGATACATTGATTTTTACGATCGTGTGGTTTAATTTAAGTATATTTTATTACAGGGCCGTATGTAGAGAATTTGGTGTGCACATAGGTCGATTGTGTCTAGCATTTCAGCTATTCTCAGCAGGAATGTTCATATCTAGTACCGCTTTCTTGCCGTCTTCATTCGCAATGTACATGTTTGCCACTTCTTGTGCGGCTTGGTGGACTCAGAAATATGCTCTGGCCATTTTCTCCACTGCTTTAGGATCTCTGTTAGGTACCAGAATAGTAAACCAGTAAAATACTATTTTAAAACCTCAATAGTTGTATTTTATTTGTCATAATTGTGCTTCTAGGTTGGCCATTCGTTGCTTTACTTGGCATACCCTTAGCATATGATATGTTGTTCTTAAGAAAGTTATACAAGGATTTCGCACAATGGTCCTTAATATCCGCGCTCGTTATTTTGATACCCATGACAATTATAGACAGCATGCACTATGGAAGACTAGTTGTTGCACCGTGGAACATCGTGAAGTATAACGTCCTGGGAGGAGCAGGACCAAATTTGTATGGAGTCGAACCTTTCTCATTTTATTTAATCAACGGATTCCTTAACTTCAATTTTGTTTGGGTTTGTACTTGATTCCTGCTTAATTTAATAAAAGTATCAATTGATCGCTTTTGAGATTAATGATACTCGACATAATAATAAGAAATTAATAAACGGTCATGCTATAATTTTAGGTATTCGCTGTTCTTTGTCCAGTGGCTTTAGCCCTTTCGTATTTCTTCGTACCTTCCAGAAACAAAAGCACCTTAACTTTACCTCATTATATCTCGTTAGCTCCTTTATTTTTATGGTTGGCCGTATTCATGCTGCAAGCCCACAAAGAAGAGAGGTGCGCAGCTGACGATAACATCCGATGATAATCGTGTAACACACTACATTTCAGGTTTTTATTTCCCGTCTACCCCATGATTTGTTTATGCGGAGCAATAACCGTGGACATCATACAAAAACTGTACTTTCGTTTATGGACCTTTTTGAAACCAGTGCCGCAAGGAAGACACTACTTGGATCACGCCTTATTTATAATGATCGGGACAATTGTGGTGACAAGTTTATTAAGTACGTTGAAATAATCGAAATAGTAATGCATCTTACAAGTGTGGGGTATTTTAGGTGTGTCAAGGATATTTGCTCTGTATAGAAACTACCATGCGCCTCTCGACCTTTTAATGGAACTGAACCGTTATCCGACGGAAGGAAAGATTTCAAGCAATGCTAATATCAACGTTTGCATGGGAAAAGATTGGCATCGTTTTCCCAGCTCGTTTTTCCTGCCTAACAGCAACTGGAACATACGGTTCATTCAGTCCGAGTTCAAAGGAATATTACCTGCTCCATATTCCCAGCTGGAGAATAGTACAAAGATCGTACATGATCACTTCAATGACCAAAACAGAGAAGAACCGAGTTTGTATTTTGATATAAACAAGTGCCACTTTCTATTGGATTTAGATCTGGGTAGAGAGACTCCTTTAGAGCCGGTTTACGCCAATAAGAAGGAAACCTGGAAAATAGTGAAGTTGTTTCCGTTTTTGAACGCCGAGAAATCTCACCGGTTTTACAGGGCCTTCTACATTCCGTTTTTGAGCGATCGGTTCCTGGAGTATGGCAATTTTAGTTTACTGTTGCAGATAATGAAACACACAAAAGTGAAGTTATGAGAAAGAATTCTAGTGCAAAGCAAAACTTTTCTTCTCAATTCTGCACTTTAGAAGAAAACAGAATAATACTGAACTGTTTTTTTTTTGTTGTTTTTTTGTTTTTTATACAAAGTGTGATGTTGAATGTGTACCGTTTTACATTAATTGTAAATATAGATTGTTGTTACATATTTATAATTTAATATAAATGTGGTAATAAAGGAAATAAAATCGTGGATTTTTTAGCTGTACAGTGTTATCGCATTTTTTTTTGTTTTAGCATAAGCATTGGCGTTTAATTAATTTGTCGATTTCTAAATTACTGTGCAGTTGAATAAAAAGATGATTCGAAGTAGGCCTGCTTTAAATATGAAAATAAAATGCTTTATTTAATTTTTAAACTAAAATTCGACACACAAGAGGATATCTAATTTTAACAAAGCTAAATAACATAATCATATATTAAACTTTATCTCAAATATTACTTACAATTAAAACAACTTTTTCTTAATTAATTAATTAAAAGGTAAAGAATTATTACGTAAAGAATATACAATTTTATAAATCTTTTAAAAATTTTATCAAAATTTTGTACAAAAATTTTCACCGAAAACTTCAAAAAAAAAATCGCCAGACCTAGTAAAGTTTCACCAAGTCTGACAACCCTGATTTTAGTTTGGAAATTAGTCGCGAGATGACGCGACCTAAATTATATATTTTGTTATAGTGTGGAGGGAATACTGCATCCACGTGTTATAGCAATTTCGATTGACTGCACTAGTGTGCACCAGTGCTGCCAGAGGTGGTGATTTGTCACCAGATCTAGTGACTTTTGTTGTTGAATTATCACCTGATGATTATTTTTAAAAAGTCGGGATTTTCTGGTGCTTTTACACAAAATCTAAATAAAAAAAATTGTTTTCTTCTCAAATTGTTTTTTTTTTAATCTAGTGTGTTGCAAAATCGACTGTCTTTTGTTTTTATTACTTTTTTAATTTTATTATTTTTCCATTTTTATTTTGTTTTCTTTGTTTTGTCACCAATCTTTTGTTTTTTGTTTATTTATTTTTTTACTTTTTTTTTGTTTTATTATTTTTTAATTTGATTCTCAATTTTTATTGTTTTGTTTTCTTTGCTTTGTTTCGTCACCATTCTTTTCCAAATTGTTTTTTTTAAATTTATTATGATTCTACAGAATTACGCTGTAAAATCGATTGTCTTTTGTTTTTATTATTAATTTTTAATTTGATTCTCAATTTTTATTATTTTATTTTCTTTGTTATGTCACCATTATTTTCATTTTTTTAAATGTAAATTGGGTTATAAAATCGATTGTATTTTGTTTTTATTATTAGTAATGAATTTTTATGAATTTGTTTTCTTTGTTTTCTCGCCATTCTTTTCAAATTGTTTTCTTTTATTCATGTGTTAATGTGTTGTAAAATATAATTGTCTTTTGTTTTTATTATTATTTTTAATTTGATTCTCAATTTTTATTATTTTGTTTTCTTTGTTTTGTCACCATTCTCTTCAAATAGTCTTTTTTTTTAAATGTAGTGTGTTGCAAAGTCGATTGTCTTTTGTTTTTATTTCTTTTTCAACTTGATTATTTTTCAATTTTTATTTTGTTTTCTTTGTTTTATCACCATTCATTTCAAATTGTTTTTTTTTAATTTATTTTTTATTTTTGTATTTATTAATTTATTAAATTGTGTTGTCTTTTGTTCTTTTTTTTTAATTTTTTAAAATTAGATTATTGTTGATTTTTTTTGATTTTGTTTTCTTTGTTTTGTTTATTTATTTATTAATCTGGTAAATTCTAAAATAGATGGTTTTTTATTTTTATTATTATTTTAAATTGATCATTTTTAGATTTTTATGATTTTATTTTCTTTGTTTTGTCACCATTCTTTTCGAATTGCTTTTTTTGCCTTTAATCTATTGTGTTGCAAAATCTATTGTCTTTTGTTTTTATTACTTTTTTTAATTTGATTGTTTTTTTAATTTGAATTTTGTTTTCTTTGTTTTATAACCATTCTTTCAAATTGCTTTTTATTTATTTATTTTTATTTTTTAATGTAATTATTAATTTATTAAATTGTGTTGTCTTTTGGTTCTTTTATTTTTTAAATTAGATTATTTTTGAATTTTATGATTTTGTTTTCTTTTTTTTTGTTACCATTCTTTGATTTGTTTTTTTTTTTAATTCATTAATCTTAAATTGTAAAATCGGTGGTCTTCTATTTTTATTATATTTTTCATTTGATTATTTTTGAATTTTTATGATTTTCTTTGTTTTGTTACCATTCCTTTCAAATTGTTTTTTTAAACTAATTTATCTATTAAATTATGTTGTAAAATTAATTTGATTCTCAATTTATATTAATTTGTCTTTTGTTTTATTATTATTTTTTAATTTTATTCTCTGTTAAATTGTATTATAAAATCGATTGTCTTTTGTTTTTATTATTTTTTAATTTGATTCTTAATTTTTATTGTTTATTTTCTTTGATTTGTCGCCATTCTTTTCCCATTTTTTAAAATTTATTGTGAATCTATTGGATTGCGCTGTAAAATCGATTGTCTTTTGTTTTATTTTTATTTTTTAATTTTATTCTCTGTTAAATTGTATTATAAAATCGATTGTCTTTTGTTTTTATTATTTTTTAATTTGATTCTTAATTTTTATTGTTTATTTTCTTTGATTTGTCGCCATTCTTTTCCCATTTTTTAAAATTTATTGTGAATCTATTGGATTGCGCTGTAAAATCGATTGTCTTTTGTTTTATTTTTATTTTTTAATTTTATTCTCTGTTAAATTGTATTATAAAATCGATTGTCTTTTGTTTTTATTATTTTTTAATTTTCCCATTTTTTAAAATTTATTGTGAATCTATTGGATTGCGCTGTAAAATCGATTGTCTTTTGTTTTATTTTTATTTTTTAATTTTATTCTCTGTTAAATTGTATTATAAAATCGATTGTCTTTTGTTTTTATTATTTTTTAATTTTCCCATTTTTTAAAATTTATTGTGAATCTATTGGATTGTGCTGTAAAATCGATTGTCTTTTGTTTTATTTTTATTTTTTAATTTTATTCTCTGTTAAATTGTATTATAAAATCGATTGTCTTTTGTTTTTATTATTTTTTAATTTGATTCTTAATTTTTATTGTTTATTTTCTTTGATTTGTCGCCATTCTTTTCCCATTTTTTAAAATTTATTGTGAATCTATTGGATTGCGCTGTAAAATCGATTGTCTTTTGTTTTATTATTATTTTTTAATTTGATCCTCTATTAAATTGTGCTGTAAAATCGATTGTCTTTTGTTTTTATTATTTTCAAAATTTCATTATTTCTGAATTTTTGTGACTTTGTTTTCTTTGTTTTATCAGCATTCTTTACAAATTGTTTTTTTTTTAATTTATTCATCCACAGGGAGATCGAAATTGATTGTCCTGATCCTACACTATTTTCCACGAGCTTGATATCGATATTTACATTCAATTATTAAAATGAAGTTAGCAACATAACGAAATCTAGGAAATTTACTAGATATCCTAAGGTTTTGGTGGATCTTCTGTCAATCTCGAAACTTTTTGTGCGCTTAATGTCATTGCTTGATACAACTTGTATATAGTTTGTAAAGTTTAAAGCTTTCTTCGTTTGTATTGCTCCTACTGCTTCAAGATTCTTTCATTCAATGATTACAAATTCATATTTCGCGTATTCTTTTGGCGTTTAATCCACCAAAACAATGGTGTCAAGGACAAAAAATCGGGATCCAAGAAACGTCAAAGTTTCGCTTTTGGTATTCTGTATTTATATATTTTTTTGGTGATGATTAAATACAACTTTTTTTTTTCATTTTCCAAATATGTAGGAAGCGAGAAATTAAAAAAGTAAAAATTTGAATTTCGCGCGTTATTTCGTATGAATGAAATAAGTGCTACCAACTTCGGACGCCGATGAAAACTAAAACTGCTAATGCGCAATCATTGTGCGCAGGACTCGCGGACGGTGAACGCCATTATCGGACAATTTAGTTATTGCAAAATATAGTTCGATCGCGGAAAATTCGGCGAACTTTTAGTGAGCGTGGCCGGTGAAAAGCCGTCGTAATTGTGTGCAATAGTGCGTTAGTGGCGTGGGACTTTATAGTGGGAAAACAAGTGAAAAGACTAGTCAATGTCAGCAGGCGTGTCAGATCAGGTAAAATCAACATCACCAAAACGTTTTTGACAGTTTACTGTTAAATTATGTGTAAACTGCTTTAAATTCCGTGTTTTATTTGCTCTCATACTTTTACTTATTTTATTTCATGTGGCGGTTATGACCCAGCGGATGAAAGGACAAGGAAATCAAGGTTTGTATCCTGTGTTGTTGCTCTAACTGTTTTCGTTGAATTTCTCTTCCTATCTCTGTACGTACGAGATAAACATTGCAAGATCCTCTTATCTTATCGGCGTTCTCTTTTCGTTTTGGGATTTTATTGTCGCTTTGTCCTAGTGTCCAATGGCCCTAAAGAGCAGTTAGGCGCAGGTGAAGGAGCGACTGGCTCAGAGGAATTCGAACCATGGCGATCACAGCAGCAGAACTCCGCAGCTCACACTGCATATGGAGCGTCGGTACCTATTTCCAGTGCTACAGATCTTTATACTGCAGGTTTGTATAAATTAACAATATTCCAGAACTCTGCTTTCCAAGGTAGTTGGTCTTATAAGAAAACAATCAGATTAGAATAACTTCTTACATTTCATCATTGACTTTGTTTTGATTTTTCGTAGTAATTAAATTAAATTAAGGGTTCATGTACTGCACGTACAAATAATAATTAATTAATATCAAATGGTAGTTAGTTAAGTTTATTGACATTATGAAGGAGTCTTGGGCTGAAGATCACAAACAAATTATAAGACCACTTTAAATAATATAACAAGTCTAAATGAAACAGGAAACTCACTTTGATAAGTCCAAAAAGCATTTGTTATATTATTTGAGTTTGTGAGCACCATTTCTCCTTTGAGTTTTGTTGTATCAAAAGGAACCCATTCGTACTAAAAGGAGGCAAGTTAGAGCTGCCATAAACTTAGACTAATAATTAGGGAAAGAATTCTTATTTGTTTTCTCTTAATTTACTATTTAAGTTGAAGGAATACAACAAAAAAGAATCATTCACTTTTTAATTACATGAGTTTTTATTTAATTTTAAAGAATTTTTTGTATATGATACATTTTTTTTTGTTATTCTAAGTACTAGAGATGCATATACAAATATGACCTCTAAAATCAACTTCATATGGATATTCTTTGAATCAAGAAAAGATCAAAGGTTTTCACTTCAATTTCTGATCATTTAGAATGTACTTTATTTTATAATAATCTTTTGTAGGTTACTATGGCAGCGGTGGAACTTACCCTTATCAAGCATATGGAGTAGGAGATGGGACATGGTCAAACGGGACAGCCGATCCAATGACTTTCTTAAGCGGATATCCACACGACTCCTACTCAATGGACGGTATGTTACAGAGTCTTCTCAGTATTAACAGTGGCACAGTTACTTATTAATAATTGTTAAATAAATTCATTTTTTTCATTCTACAGGAATGTTTGGCCCTTCAACAACTTTCTCTACACCTACAGCGTTTGGTCAGCCCTCGTCCTTCAATTACTTCCACAGCAATGGAGATTACAGCACCTGGAGCAGTCAGCTGGGTCAAAGGAAGTACGACGACTATTACAGAGACCCACAGAACATGTATACTCCGGCCATGCCGGACTCAACCATCAAGAGTGTAGAACAGGCAATGCAAAATTTAGGTAAATAGAAACTATTGTTTTTACTTTTGGGTCAAACACATTTCAGTTAAAATTTATTATTAACAAGAGACCTCAAAGGCAGTAAGCTTCAAATTTAATAAATTTCCAGTGTTTGTTACTAAAATATTATTATTACTAACCTCTCATTGATAACCAAAAAGAAATTCTCTCCAACTTAGTCTGAGATGTTGGAATTCCCTGATTTAAACCAAACTTCTAATATTGATCATTTATTTTCATATGCATGCACCTTTGAAATATGTTTTGTTTCAGATTTGAAGGCAAACTCAGGAGATTCTAAAGAGTCACTTGGTCAACCGAAGAAAACAACATGGGCTAGCATTGCAAGTCAACCGGCGAAACCTCAGCTGACGGTTCAGAACCAAGGTCTTAAAAAAAAAGGTCCCGGTATGCCCCCGGGGCCCATAGTCCCTGGCAAACACAACATGGACATCGGCACATGGGACACAAAGAATACTCCTCAGTTGCCCATTGTGAACAACACAATTCCAAAAACAATTGCACCGAGTCTACCGGTACGTCCAGGTTGGAACGGTCCTCCGGCAAATAGAATCCCCCCAGCAGCCCCAAGACCAGGCCCCCAACACCCGCAGCATCCGATGCAGTCATATCAACCTCCGGCTATGATGCCGCCCCATTTGCCTCCGACCGTGAGCATGCCCACTGGCGCGCAAGTGCAGGGCTTGATGCCCGGCGGTCCTGTTCCTGTAATCATGGCCGCCCCAGCACCGACGCACCCCGTTCTCGATGAACTCCGTGGTAAGAACAATTACAACCCCACAGAATTCGATCTGACTGCTCCGAACGCTCGCTTTTTTGTTATAAAATCCTACTCCGAAGATGACATTCATCGCAGCATCAAGTACGAAATATGGTGTAGTACGGAACACGGGAACAAGCGACTGGACCAGGCGTTTCGTGAACGTGAGAATAACGGTGCGGTATTTCTCTTCTTTTCGGTGAACGGTTCCGGACATTTCTGCGGCATGGCCCAGATGGTGTCACACGTGGACTACAACTCGAATAGCTCAGTGTGGTCTCAAGACAAATGGAAGGGACAGTTTAAAGTGCGCTGGGTTTATGTGAAGGACGTCCCGAACGTCCAGCTGCGGCACATACGTTTAGAAAACAACGAGAACAAGCCCGTCACCAACTCCAGAGACACCCAGGAGGTTCCGCACGCCAAAGGATTGCAAGTGTTGAGGATCATGCATTCATATCGTCATTCAACGTCGATATTCGATGATTTCGTGCATTATGAGAAGAGACAGGAGGAGGAAGATAATCGCAAACAGCCCGAGCCGTTGAAGGGAGGTCATGAGGGACACGGTGGTGGTGGTGGTGGTCGTGAACACAGGGATCGCGGTGGTGATCACAGAGGACGTAATCATGAACGAGACGGAGAGAGAGATGGCCATCGTCAAGGGGGACATCGGAATAATGAACACCATGGTGGTCATCATAAGGTAATTCATAAACATTAGGGTAAGATGTGATGTGTGAATAGTATTCGTTATTTTTGTGTAAATGTAAATACATGATGTTTCAAAAAAAAAAAAAAAGTAATTCTTGACACTATTTTTTTTTTTTATATAAATTTGCTAGTTAATGATTAAGCTCTGAGTGTCGGTATTAAACTTTAATTTTTGATTTGAGACTCAATCATTTACCAGTAAATTTATTTTAAATGTGAATAAGTGAAGTGTCTTGGTAGAAGAAGTATGATAGTTAATTGTTGAGTTGTAATATATAGGATTCACAAGGTCACACTCAGTATATTTTGGTATTTTCTGCTTTCTAGTAATGTTGACGCCCTGATGCTATGTAAGTTGATGATGGTCCTTTACAGTTATAGAATCCGTTCAGGTTTTTTTTATGTTTGAAGTTTTCTTCCCTTAGAATTATTGTTTATACAGGCTGTCCCAATTTTGTGTTCTCGGACAATATCTCTATAACTACTGAAAATATAAAAAAATCTACGAAATTTTTTTTTAATCTTAGAGGTCTACAACATAAAAATATTTCCATCTATACAAAGTGAATCAAAATAGTAGTGCTAGATACAACTTATTTATTTCAATTTGAATTCCTTATAAAATTCTAGACATTCACTGTATAGCATTGTCTCCATCTAAACCTAAACTTCCTCGAGATATTTAATATTTTATCTAAAAACTGCCATTCGCAGCCACTATTTGATTTATTTTTAACTCTAAGAAAAAACTTTTTGGGGCAGATGTGCTTGTTACATAAGTTGGCTGACCGTAATTTTTTGGAGCAAACGCGAAACAAAATTGTGTGTACATACAGGGTCTCCCATGACATAATGTCAGCACTGCACCTACATAATTTGCAATTCAAATTAAGTAAAAAAAAAAAAACTCTAAAAAAGGTTCATTCTAGAGCAATTACTTTCAAAAGTACAGGGTGTGTAATGCTTCATTTTTATTTGACAGTTTTTAAACTTCACCTAATGTCACCTCTAGGGCTGCGAGAATTTATTTAGAATCTGAAAAATCAAATTAGAACACAAAATATATGTCTGTGATTAACTGAATTAATTAATCTATTACATTCATGAACTGTCAGATCAGAGGACGGCGCGTTAGTCACAGACAAACATTTTCTTTGCAGCGCCGACTCTAATCTGTTTTTTTTTTTTTTGTTGCTCACATGTCATTATTACATTAATCTTTAAATAAATTAAAACATTTTCATTTTTCCTATCTTGAAAAAAATGTTCAAAATTAATCAGTCGCGCTTTTAATTTTCGTCATAATTTCCTAAAATAAATTCGCAATCGTTTTAATTTCAGTTAATTTTTACCAATATTTCTTTTTAATTCTTTATTAACCATAGCCAGCGATCAATATAAAAATGAATTAGGGTAGGAGTTGGAATTTAAACGCATGTCTTGGATAACGTCATATTAATACTAATTGTCAAATAACTGTGATATAAATAATATTCCGGAAATGATTAATGTTAGTCACACAGTTATTCACGAGTTTAAAATTATCTTGATGTAGCAGGCAGTGGACATTCTATGTATCTGCTTTAATTTTTTAAGAAATAAAACGGTTTCCTTGCTTGGTAGAAACGTCAAAGTGACTAAAGGAACGTTTGATGAACTAATTGCACACATGCGTGTTTAATTGCGTCGCCAACTCTAATTCATTTTTCATTTGATCACTTTTTGTAAATTGTCATAGTCTTTTGTTTTGATTTTCTTTTATTATTTTTTTTTCTACTATCTTTCATAGTTAGTCATTTTTGTCTGTGCGCTTTTTAATGGTGTTTTGTTTGCATGGTTTGTTTACTTTTAAAACATAAGAGAATTTTCCAGTTTGTTTTTTTTTTCTTTTTGTAATGATTCGGCGAAACGATCGTCTTTTGTTTTTGCGTTTTCACTTTATCTTTTGTTTTTAAGAAACATTTGTTATTTTTTCTTTTCTCTTTTAATCGATAGTATTTTGTTTCTGCATTTTAAAACAGTGCTTAACAAATCAGCCAATGGGTGTTGCGGATATATAGTATTTTAATTATGAATTATCTGTTTCTGTATAAATCAGGGAGTACAAAACAATTTTTTTCACATTTTTATTACTAACACTTTGGCTTCTAGTAGCCATTTTGTTTAGTAGGCGTTTTGAAAGGTTAACGGTAAATTAAATAACTATATTATTTATTAAGATATCGACTTGAAATATAAACCATCCTAATCTACGTGAAACCATTTACAATTCATGTTATGGCCAAATATTTGTTAGGTTTTAAGGAAATAAACTAAAACTTGATTAGAAAATTAGAATAAACTAACGATTTGGGAACAATTTTTTTCATAAAAAAGACGAAAACACGACTTAAATATTTTTTTTTCCACAAAGATATAATAGACCGCTAGATGCTATTAAAATTAGAGATTTTTCACGTCCATCCTTTAGGTGTTATGGGCCCTCAAATATCGAGATTTGGCTGAAATTACTGATTTTCAAAAGAGACCGAACAAAAAAATTTGAGATTTTCTCAAAACATTCTTCTAGTAAGTAGTAATCAACATATAAAATTTCATCATTGTGTTCTAACCAGAAGTAATATTTTAAAAGTGAAGAAAATGCAAAAAAATACGCTAATACATACTACTTATAGCGTTTTCGATTGACTGCACTAGTGCTCACTCAGAGTATCTTCATCTCTTGTTATTACATGAGGTAAAAAGAAGATGCAAATACACAGAGTGCAACCGGTGCAACTGAATCGAAAACGCTATTAGTGTTAAAACACAGCAAAAATTGTCAAAATAATATAATTATTTGTTATGTTAATAATAGTAATAATGTTCATTCAGTAGTTCAGTAGCAGGAGATTCCAATGTTAATTCGTTGAAATCAGAAAAAAAATCTCTATCAAACTTAATGAAAAAATATGTGCTGTTATTTCAAAAAAAAGCTAATAAAAAGTTGTCTAGGGTTTAACAAAAATGGAATATTAATATCAGAGTTATGGCGTGGTCCTTTTTTCGTAAGACAGACGGTATATAAAAAGTGAGCAACAAAAATTCAGATTAGAGTAGGCGGTGCAGAGAAAATGTATGTCTGTGGTTCACTGAATTAATTAATCTAATACATTCATGAACTGTCAGATCAACCTGACGCCGTATTAATCATAGACATACATTTTCTTTGCAGCGCCTACTCTAATCTGTGTTTTTTATTGCTCACATGCCATTATTCACATGTTATATGTATGTAAATAAGCAGCGATCAATATAAAAATGAATTAGGGTAGGCGTTGAAATTTAAATGCATGCCTTGGATAACATCATATTAATACTAATTGTCAATCAATTGTGACATAAAAAAAACACTCCAGAAATGTTTACGTTTACTCACGTAATTATTCATAGAGTTTAAATATATCTTTATGCAGCAGGCAGTGGTCATTTTACGCATCTGCTTTAATTTTTCTTTTAATTTCTTTTAAACTGTTTTCTTGCTTTGTAGAAACTTCAAAATGTCTGAACGAACATTCGATGAACTAAATGCACACATTAGTCTTTAGTTGCATCGCCAACTCTAATTCATTTTTCATTTTAGTCTTTGTTAACAGTGAGGATATTTATACATCGGATTCTAATATTAAATTTCATTCTTAGATTGCTAGTTATTGACTTTTTTTAACAAAATGGCCACTAGAAACCAAAGTGTTAGTGATAAAAATGTTTTGTACTCCCAGATATACAGGGTGACTGTGATAGTTGTGCAAAACTTGAAACCTGTAATGTATCACTAAATGGTAACGAAAAGTGTGTTTGGCCGCCTTGTATGGGATGACTTATTAAGTAACAAATTAGCTGCAATTTGTCAATCCTCATGCAATGATAGGTCAAAAAGCAATTGCAAGGTGATAGTGATATATTACAGGTTTCAAGTTTTGCACAACCATCGCAGTCACTCTGTATATCTGGGAGTACAAAACGATTTGTTCCACATTTTGGCTTCTAATGACCATTTAAAAAAAAAGAATAGTTAGCAATCTAAAAATGAAATTGGTTTTACTAAACAAAGACTAAAGTAATATTTACATACATATAACATGTGAGTAACAAAAAATCAGATTAGAGTAGGCGGTGCAAAGAAAATGTATGTCTTGATTAATACGGCGTCAGGCTGATCTGAAAATTCGTGAATGTAATAGATTAATTAGTCAATCACAGACATACATGTTCTATTCTAATCTGATTTTTCAGGTTTTAAATAAATTTTCGCGGCCCTAGAGGTGACAATAGGCAGTTTAAAAACTGTCAAGTAAAAATGAAGCATTAAACAACTGCTCTAGAATGAAACTTTTTTTTCTTTACTTAGTTTGAATTGCTTGTCATGTAGGTGCAGTGGTGACATTATGTTATGGGAGACCCTGTATGTACACACAATTTTGTCCCGTTTTTACCCCAAAGAATTATGGTCAGCCAACTTATGTAACAACCACACCTGTCCCAAGAAGCTTTTTCTTAGAGTTAAAAATAAATAATGTGGCTGCAAATGGCAGTTTTTAGATAAAATGTTAAATACCTCAAGAATGGTTAGGTTTAGGTACAGACAATGATATACAGAAAATGTCTAGAATTTTATAAGGAATTAAAATTCATGTCTAGGGTGTACCATTTGAAATAAATAAGTTGTATCCGATACCACCGTTTTGATTCACTCTGTATAAAGTTGTTATTATCGTTTTCATAAGAGATGACCTCTGCGTCCATAAATTGACGTTGAAGTAAAAGACATATAAAGTATAACTCTACCCTTTTCTTACTCACCATTGAAAAGGAAATTATACTGAAAGAGTTGCCGGTTTTTACGTCGGTGATTGATGACGCAAACGATAATATAGATCTCTAAGATCAAAAAAATTATCGAGATATTGCCCGAGAACACACTGTTGGGACACCTGTACATTGATCTTGGTCTGTGTTCAATTTCTTTTGCTCTACATACTTGTATGTATAACTATGAACATATTTTTCTAAACATTTGTTTATAGCACCTGAAATCCACCAGTCTTCTTTCTTTTGTAAAAACTAATCTCCGATCTCATTATTTTTTAAAATCCTTCCTATCCAGCTCATCGTCCTTTCTTGTAAATTTGTGATTAGTTTTTTTTTTGTCAGCCGCCTCTGAATTATGTTTATTTTTCTAGGATAGAGGAAGTGAAAATAATCGAGGACGTGGAGGCCGTGGCGGGCGCAATTAAATTTATAAAAACATAATAATAAAAACAAAAAATAATAATCTTCAAAATACACATTGTTATGCTGCCCTAACCGTAGCATTATCTGTTATAGCTTATTATACATCACTCATAGACTTCTAAATTAGTTACTCCGTTATTTCTCTTGGTTGATGGCTCTATAGTTTAGCGGACCACCCATTCTACTCTTACACACTTCAGTAATATCCATCAAGATTATAATTCATCAAGTTTGTAATTCGTTTTGCTTGAGTAATTTCGCTTGTCAATTAATTAATTAATTACCAGATCAATTTTTCTCGATGTGATTAAGCCTAAAGTTCGTAAAGTGATATAAAGATGTCTGCGTGTCCTCCTCAAAAGTCGTTTGGGTCTATGAGGTGTGTTTTTTCTTTTCTTTTTTAATTAAAAATAAAATAAATTCAAACGAGAAATATTAAAAATTAATTTTTACGTGTGGGATTCATTGATTAATAATGATAATAAATGAATAAAAAAAAAGATATATTGATTTTAAAACTTTATATACATAAATCTGGTATATGGATCATATGGTAATATAGTTGTAATATAGCCGGCCCACTCTTCGGATCGGGCTAGACACAATCAAATAAAGTAGTGCAGTGCCGATTTATTTTAAACAGTTTTTTACACTCGAGTGAACTTTCTAATAAATTGAATTGTAATATATAATAAAATAATAGAGAACGATGATGACGTGTCAGATAGTTCAATTTAATAATAATAATAATAAACGAAGTGTTAATTTTCTTCCGGACCATTTAAAATACTGTGGGGAAACGAGAGTGATATAGACAGGCAACGAAAAGATCCGTGGAATTCGTCGTCCCATCACCGCCACAACAGTGGAACTATGAAGCTGTGACAGTGTTACTACTCAGCTTTAAAAGGACTAAAGTACTTTCTACAAATTGGCTGAAAACGTTTAGTTAATAACGAACAGTGAACACTTGCTTGTTTATATATGTTACAGTTTTACAGATGTTTTCCAATTTTGTAATTTCGAAAATGAACTGTGCAGTTAATTAGAGGTTATTCGTTGAAATGATTAATATAGTTTAATGAGAAGGCCGACGGACACCCACCATGTCATGTTCATTCAATTTATTAATTCCTTCTTCACACGTGGTGAATTCCAAAAACAAAAAAAAATGTAATTTCTTCAAAAGTATGCTTTTAACAAAGACTCTTCCAATTTTAATTAATCAATTAATTAACGTTCAAATAAAATGCTAATTTTAATATGATGAGGAAAGAGACGGTGTTAAAAGCAAACGTTTGACGATGAATTTTTGTGATAATTAAAATCAGGCGTTCTGCTACATACTGATGTATTGTATTATTGTATCAGTGTATTTGTATATATTTAAAAAAAAAAAAGAAATCATGATTCTATTAATTACTTCCGTTCATCAAGTATATTGTCGAGTACAATCGAGTGCTCTAGAAAGTGGATTGTAAATAAAAAAAATTTCCCATGTTTGCCCACAGTGAAAATTATTAATTTTCTTTGTAAATACTTGTTGAATTGTTCACTGCCTCAATGTTTTACTTTTTTTTTCTTTTGTAGGCGTGTTACAGGCTTTAAAATTTTGAAGGTTGCATGGCAACACTGGTGGCTTTTGCCACCGAACTACCAATGTTAAATTCTATGGCTTGTAGTGATGTCTCAGTTGAAATGTGCCGAAAATAAATTTTTATTCGGATAAGGCAATTTTCATTTATTCCAAATTTATTCCTTTTCATTTATTTCTACTTTCGGATTTTATTTAATACTTTAAAACAATTTGAAAAAAGAAATAGGTAGTAATTTATACAAGGTGAGCTACTACAGTCAACCTCAAAGTATTTAAGAAACTTAAAGTAGCAGCACATTGCTTAAAGTTCCACTTTGACGTGAAGTACATTTGAGAATAATTCAAATCGAGATATAAGAAACATTTTTAATAAAAGTTTTCTATTGAAAACGAATTTAATAACGATTTCAAGTACCAATAGAAAATCAATTTTCAACGTTTTTACTAAAAAAAAGCTTTAGCGACTGTAAATTAGAGAAAAAGACACCCGCTGTATAATGCCATGTTACCATTAAAAAACTAACATTACTCCGGTTTCTTTTTTTTATTAAAAAAAATTGTATTCCTCTGTACAATTATATAAGACTTGTTCTAATCTATTTGTTACTAACGAATTTAAAAATGTCATTGCCCTCGAAATACCCCCAAAAATTGTAACCGTTTCTCCCTTCTGTTTGAATTAAAAAAATAATAAATTAAGCACTTCAAAAAAAAACCGTTAAAGAGGCAATGAAATGAAATTGTTTATATATTTCTTTTAAGTATCTGTTACAATTAAAACTATTATAATAACAACTGTAATTATATTGTAAAGTATTGGTATTTTGTAAGTTGCATTAAATGTCAAAGTAAATCGGGAGTAGAGAGAATAATAATTATTAAAGAAAAAACCATGTGGAAATTAATAAGATAAATTCCTTTCTGCGTAAACGTCTGTGATGCTAATCAAGATCAAAAAAGAAAAAAAATCTATTGTATTGCTATTTTTACATACGTATAATACTGTTTAAGCCTGTCCAGCAGAAATTTGGAATTCACACTCGACTTAATTAATTTAATTTACCTTGCATGCCGTTAGGTCTTTGTTGTTTTATTGTATTTTTTTTGTTTTCGTTTTAATTTATGCCGTGAACGAATTTGTAAATCTGTGTAGAAAGTAACTGATAAGGTGTAGCTTGTAAAAATTGTATGATATAGTAAAAGTTCATATGTATATGATGCTGCCTGAACATGGCATGGTTGGGAGGCGGGCCGAAGCGTTTTTAACACTGTGCCTAATAAGTTAGACTGAAGCACTATGGAGTGCCGTGATTGTAAAAGTTAATGTATCAGATCCGAACAGTGGGCGTCCTGTTGAAGCTACTACGTACATCAATAAACCATGAAGTAGAGCAACGTATATTTTTGATTCAACCTCTTTCTTTTTTTAGAATTAATTATGGCAGAATTTAACGTGTATTGCATATTTTACAAACATTTTTGAAAGTAGTGAACTTACAAAGAATAGTGTCATTGAATCAAAATTACTTTTATATTTTAATGAATGTTGTAAGAGTTTTTGTTAAATATTATTTGCATTGATCTAAACACTTTTTGGTTTAAAATTATTAATTATATTACATAAGTTACTAATTAAATTAATCAACTAATTAATAATTGGCTGGAGTTTGTTTTACTTTCTTCACCCTATTTTTCGGTTTCATATAATTTTTTTAAATATAAGAATTTGGGGTGCTTCAATATTTTATAAAAATTTTAGTGAAAAGTCCTAAGCAATACGATTGTAGTGGTTTTTAATGTTAGCAATGTGGCAATTCTGCAAGCGTTTGCTGCCGCCCTCTTGTCCTCACTTAGTGAAACTGACGGCAGTGTTGCCAATTCGTGAGAATTTTCCCTGAATCATGGAAATTTTTATGCCTTAAAATTGCAAATTGAGAACAAGGGAATTTTGAAAAAAAAATGCATAAACAGAGCTACAATTTAAAGGAAAAACAAGCATAAATTGGTGTTTTGGTCCTAATGTGAGGGAAAAGCGACTGTCAATAGTTGGCAACACTGATTGACAGTGATAGAAACAGTTGAAAAGTTTTATTATCTATGATGCATTGAGTGAACGATTTGATAAATGAAATAAATAAATTTACATTTCAATTTCAGAATTCGACGTATTCATATAATGGTAGCGTCAATTTAAATATACAGGGAGATCGAAATTTATTGTCTTGATCCTACACTGCTTTCCACGAGCTTGATATCGATAATTACATCCAATTATGTTGGCGATGTGGGGAGATCTGGGGAAATTATAAATATTCCATGATTTTCTTGACAATTCATTGCCGTTCATTCATCAAAAATGGTTTATTTCATTGTAATAGCAATCTGATTAAAGAATAATTATCTTCTTTATTAATTAGGTTAGGTTTGGATGTAAGTTTCATGAACGTTCTATGCATGTCACTGCTTTTCTTTCTAACCTTCATGTAATTGATGTAAATATTGATATCAAGCTCACGGAAAGTAGTGTAGGATCAGGACAATCAATTTCGATCTCTCTGTACAAATTAAATTCCTTTTGCCCTCCCTGTACAATAGCATTTTTAGCTGTCAGCTGTCAATTTTATGATTTGATAACTTTGTTCTAACACATATTTTTACTAGTCTGAAACTGTCAAATATATTTGCCTGTCGAATGAATCACCGGTTTCAAGGACTACGTTAAATGAAATGTGAAATTTTGATCGGCGCATGCTTCTGACTGTTGTAGAAACAGGCCTAATATGACTTAGGAAATCTTTTAAGAACGGTTAAATTACCAACAGTGTATTTCTGTTGTGTTTAGAATAGCTCGAAGCTCGAAATTTTATTAATTTACAGGCCGAAAATAAAAATCGTGTCTAGTTCTTTTTACTTGTGCCTTCTGTCATCAGTAAATTGATTGATCATCAGTATTTCGTAGGTTATCTCAATGTTGCCAATTTAATAATTTTGTCACTAATCCCCACATTCCGACAGTGTGGGTTCGAATTCCGCCAGGGCCATGGATGTTTGTGCTTTCTAATCACTAAGGTTGTATTCACACTGATGAAACAAAATCGTTTTCGGACAAAACATTTCACCGTATTGTGAAACATTTTGACTGCAAGTATTTCAGTGTGCTTTCTGTTGTATCGGTATGTGCCTGGTCCTATTTAAAGCATTGAAAAAACGCTTTTCTAACAGAATTAGTCGATAATGTTTTGCCCAAAATATTTTTGCTTCATCAGTGTGAATGCAGTCTTAGAGCAGCTGTAACATACTTTGAAAATTGTCTGAAATGGTGCTGTAAGACAGTGACGAACGAAAAACGAAAGGCAATTACTTAATTCCTGGTTATATTTTGGAAAACAAAACAAAACGAGAAGTTGCCTTTTCTTTATTTACAGTTTGTATATGTATTTCGACGAAGAACGCGATTATTTTCACAAACAATTGTAAATTTGTTTCACAGACGACTGTTTTTTTTTTTTTAATGAAAAGTAAAATCGAAATTCGATGCAAATCGAATATCTTTTGTTACAGTTTTCATACAGTGATCTTTTAACGCAAGGATAAAAACGAAACTTTTTTTATGTATAAATCGTCAACCATTTTTTGTTCTTGCGTTTGTTATACAATCGATCGTCTTTTGTTTGTTAGTTTTTTTTAACTTTAGCTCTCATTTTCTTTTGTAGTTTTGACGTTTTCTCGATGCATGAAGTACAATATGTAGATAAAAGATGAGAAAATTGCCAGCGCAGTGTTTTTTTTTACCTGGCGTCGAAGTGAGCCATGAAAATTTAATTGTGAGCCGTCATCATGACAATTGTTAATTTGTTATTTGAACTTGTCATACCTAATCTTGCTTTCGAGGTTAGGAAATCAACTGTTTAATAGGATAACACAAGAATATGATCTATTCTAATAAACGAGAAAAAAAAACAATAAGAATGTGATCTGTAGTAACCAACGACAATAAAAAGATAAAATTTACAATAAATAATCAAAATAGCGGTGCGTTCACAATAATAACCTAAATAAAAAGAAAATACCCAAATGACTGGGTGCGCTTCCGAATTTCCGAAGACAGAAAATATCCTGTAATTGTGTTCCTAAATTCTTCTTAAATCCATAGCAGCGATGATTTCAACAATTATTGTTAATTTTGGTTTAAAGTTGTACAACTGGTCCTAAATGGTCCATCTGAATAATAAATAATAGCACATTCCAACATTTACTTTAGCGAGAAGTTGAAAAGATTCGTTTTAATTTGGAGACAAAATGGCGACCGTTATTTGCGGTACTTTTTAAGAGTACTATGGCCCGCGCCCTCTACGTGTCCTTAAGGAAACTAGTGTATAGCGTTTGCTTTTTTTTTTTTCTAAACATGAAAAGATTTTTATGTTTACGGCGTGTTCTGCAATAAATATAAAATTTCAGATCGACAATGCAAGGTAACGTTAACGCTCTGTTTAATATTTTTTTTACGTTTTCAGCAATTTCATTTTTGTATTTTAGACATAACCGCAACCCACAAGTCGAAGATGTGTCGTGAACATGTTTATACATATTTCTCCTCAGCATCAATTAGAAAATTCAATTTAACAGAGCAATATAGGTAAGTTTTAGTAGTTAATAATCATATTTGTTTATTTATAAGTTATTACTTTTTACATTGTTCGTAACTTAACTGCAGAACTTACTCCTGAATGATGATTTATACAGGGTGTCGGTAAATTACGTTGACATGGCTTAACCCCAGGCTTAAAATATAAGATGATAGAACCCAACATATCTATATCCAAAAGAGTTTCGTTGAGCCAATATTCTGCTTAAAAATTCTTGAAAAAAAAGTAATTTTTTTAATAACGTTTGAACCAATTTGGATGAAGTAAGCTGCTGTAATGATAAGAATTTCTAGAAAGGAGCATACATTAGGAAATTTTTTCGTGTCTTTGTAATTTTTTTTTTTGAGAATTTTGGATATAGTATGTTGGGTTTAATCTTTTTTTTTTTGAGGTCAGGAATCTGTGGTTGAGCCATGCCCATGTAATTTAGCGACACCTGTACAAAAGAGTGTCTAGGCGTTCGGGTGCCCGCATGGTTAACAAAGATACATGTCCGTGCGTCCTGACATTTAGGCAACAGAGTTTCATGTCCGAGCACCTGGACGTTTAGGCAACTCACCAAAAACTTTAGTTTTTGTTTTCTACCATATTTGGTAAATCACCGACAAACAAGTACACTCACCGGTACAATTAACCGCCCATCTGTCTTTAGTGCAGAAGACGTGTTGGCTCTCGATAAGTGGGTGAATTGAAGATAACAGCATATTTCCTAAGTTTTAGGAGCGATTTCATTAAAATCCGTTCATTCGTATTGAACATTAGAGCTGTCATAATCTTGTGAGTTCATTGGTTCGTAATTGTTATTGTTTAGTTTATGTTTGGTGGTATATTCGTGTTTGTTATTGTTTTATATTGAGTTTACTTAAAATAAAGTCTATAAATAATGCCTGTGGATGCAACTACTTTAGCTAGGGCTGTTGCGTTGATAGACGATGGCCGTGGTCGTCGTTATATGGCCCCTATGCTCAAAGTGTCGCATACGAGATGTCAACAGACCAGCTCGTATACTTGACGACCAGGACAAGGTCGTCGGAAGTGCACATCTACTCGAGATGACAGATTTGTGACAAGCATGTGTTAAGAAACTTCTGCGACTCATGTCTGTAACCAACTCAATAAAGTGCAATTAGTGACAGAACTGTGAGAAGAAGCTTTTAGATCAGAAGTCCAGAATTCCTTCCACAGCACCAAACAGCTCGACTTCATTTTGCTCAAGTACACAAGCAAAAGACTGTGGACCATGGGAGTATGTTCTTTTCACAGATGAATCAAGAATATGTTTATGTGGGCCACATGGACGGCAACGAGTATATAAGCGCCCAAATGAACGATTTGCATGCTGTAGAATAGTCGAAACCGTGAATTATTGTGGAGGATCGATAATGTTTTGAGGCGGCATCTCGTACGAGGTACATACAAATTTAGTGGTAATTGAAGTGGTGAATTAACAGCTGTCAGATACTTGGAAGAGGATATCGTGCTATTTGCTCGCTCCATTTATTGGTGAAGTCTTCCAACTTATGCACAGCCACACGTAGCCAGAATCGTTTTCAATTACCTGAATACTGTGGCAGTCCAAAGGTTGGACTGGCCTGCAAGGAGTCCAGACCTTAATCCCTTTGAACATGTATGGGTTAACCTAAAAAGGCGAATAAAAGGTCGGTTACATGTTCCAACAACCTTGGCAGAGTTAAAGATAGTGGTTCAAGACGACATACCACAATTAGATATCACAGACGTCATTGATGGCCTTCCTAATCGGCTTCAGGAAATCATTAGAGCACGTGGAGGCAAAAATTTAAAAAAAATAGCACAGAAATTATAGAGTGTAATTGTAGAGCTAAGTGCATTGCTTAGTTTTACGGATGAATTTATAAATTATTTACATTTGTGATAAAAAACATTTCAGTTTTGTAATTCGTTTGTTTTTTAACCCCCGATTTTGTTTTTAATTAATTATCATTAATATCAAAAGTAAGAAAAAAATAAATCTGGCAAATATCTTGAATTTTAGAAGTGGGCGGTTAATTGTGCCAGTGAGTATATTTATTTTAAAAACAGTATCCCATTTTAAATTATAAAATTTTTAAACATAAATGAATTTCTTGCGGATACATGAATGGGTTTTATGAAAAAAAAAAAGGAAAATGTACTGTTATACGTTCTTTATTAAAATAAAATAATAATTTGTCTGCAGTATAAAAAATAAATAGATTATGTGCTTATATCTTTTTTTTTTAAAGATCATAATTATATTAACAATTAAGAATATGATTAATGAGACTCATTGTAACAGTATTCATTCCTTACAGTTATAAATAACAAAAAATAAATATTCGAGTTCTCATTAATCGTACAGATATAGGAAAAATATTCAATTACATATACAATGTGTTCAGTAAAGACTGTCTGAAAAAAAAAAACTACTTTCCAAGAAAGATTTTATCAATGTTTTGGTCCGAGTTACGCCAACAGTACCCTGAAGTTTAAAGTTGGGGAATTCTGGAGAAATTTACTGATTTCGTTTACCTTACTTCACTTTCTGTTCATTGGCAATTTATTTAAATAATCCGGCACGTATAAATTAATAAATTACTTAACAAAAGCATGATATTTTCTAATGCAATTATAAAGGGGAATTAGTCACATGCCTGACATACCCACATAGCCCCATTATAAATCATGGAATCTCCTCTAAATAAATATTATTGAATTAAAAAATTAAATTAAATCGCAAAGTATTCTAGCTCATAACAAATTTGAAATTACTTAAGAGATTAATAGTTATAAAGAAATTTCCCTAATCAGAGCTTCTATTAAGAATAGTACCTTCTAACTTCGTCCAACATTTTCTCTATGTTACTCTCGTCGATTATAACGAACGACTTTGCCGCTCGACTGAAATAGTAAATTTCGCCGGTGTAAATGTCGAACCAGAGCGCGTGAATGTGCAGCTCGTTTTTCTCCAAGCGCTTCTTCAGGAAGCCGTAGCTGGCGATGTTCTGCAGCTGTTGCAGCGTGTTTATTTGAGATAGCTTATCTTCCAGCGTGAATTTGTTTTCCGGATCGATGTAGGCCACGAATTTTCTCAGGGGCGTCTCCGCCTGAAACAGCAGGGGCTTGGTGTAATTCGTTAGCTCCAGCTGTTGGAACTTATCTAGACTTGTGAAGGCGTGAGTGCACAGCCATGATCTTAACGGTGAAATCCTTCTGTTATCCTGTTGAGAGAAAAAAAAGAAACGTTTTTGGGCCATTTCTGAAAGCGATGTGTCGCTTACCTTAGAGGCAAATTCTTCATCTTGTAGTTGATATAATAAATTCATGGCCTTGCAGTCACTGTGTCCGCAGACGATGATGTGTCTGATGTCGTTGACGATACAGCCTAATTCTAAAGCTGCAGGTTCGTTTGTTGTCAGCTCATCCATGAAATGTTGGGAGTGTGGTATGATATTACCAGCATTTCTAACTAAAAAAAGGGACAATTCACCTTTTGGCTTACACGATTTTTTTCTTCGAAGATTATTATCAGACTTCGGATATTTCGGAGCATTGGCGTTGGCTACACAATGAAGGGCAGTTTTTATTGGTAACCATAGCAACGCTCCGACATGTCCGAAGTCTAATTATTATTCAATATGTGTGTGTGTGATTTCAATCAAAAGATTTTAAAATTTATTTTAATATATTATTCACGTATTTTGTATGTTGTTTTATAGCTTCTTCTGTTGGCCAAAAAATGGCATACTATTTTTGTTATTGTACTTTCTTATTGATTTAAATACTTAGCAGATGTAATAAACTAATTTCATATACAATAATAAGAAATAGCTTGAATCGCGACATCCTGCGACCACTATTTTTATTACATCGCATTTGCGAATAACCTTGGACAGGTCGGTTTGGTTTGCAGTCTCGAACTACCATAAATAGGGCCGAAACAACTGTACAAAGGATACTCGAGGGATCCACTGCAATCAAAACCGATTTGCAACAATTTTTTTTAATAATATGAAAGTAAAACTTCACTTGACCGCGCCATCTATTGCAGAAATATCGAACTAAAACGGTTAAAGCATGGCCAACTCTGTTAATTAGCTACGCTTATGTGGCCGTTTTTCAGTTGACTTTTTTTCGTTGCTGAAATTGTTTCTGAAATTTCTGATTCGTGCGGAAAGTAGTGACCTCTGTTGCGAAGATAATTACTTGTATATAATTCGGTAGGTTGTCAAAAATATGTCATAGAAGTTTACTACACCTTAAAAGTATTAAATAAAATTAGATTCTCATAGATGGAGCTACCTCCGTACGATCATGACATGCTTTATACATATTTTTATAGGTTTTATAGGATTATTTCAAATCTTTAAGGATTAACTCAAAGTTGTTCTTTTACGTAGAATTAAACCCGCTTACCTTGAAAAACCGCCATCTACTGAGCAAAGTTTCAATTTTGAATGGTAACAAAAGAAAACGAAATGAATTGCTTTTTTGTGAGATATTGAACAGCCCCATCTATTGCATTTTTTTTTTAATAATCTGTTGATCATTTTGAAAGCAAATGATATTCTGTTTTATCATTGTTTGCTTGAAACTGTTTTTTTTTTTAATTTATGAATCTACTAAATTGTACTCTAAAATCGATTGTCTTTTGTTTTTAATTTTTAAATTTTAATTGCGTTTTTTTTTAATTGCATTTTTTTTATTGTGTTTCTTTTAATTGTGTTTTTTTTTTAAATTGTTTTTTTAATTGTTTTTTTTTGTTTTTTTTAAATTTTGTTCATTTTGTTTTGTTTTGTCGCATTCCTTCCCGAATGGTTTCTTTTTTGCATTTATTAATCTACTGTATTGTGCTGTAAAATCGATTGTCTTTTGTTTTTGTTCACGAATCTACTGAATTATGTTGTAAAATCGATTGTCTTTTGTTTTTATTCACGAATCTACTGAATTATGTTGTAAAATCGATTGTTTTTTCTTTTTATTATTATTTATACAGTAAAACTCGGATATAACGAGGGCCCAAGGGACCCTGTAATAAAATACATATTTCCTGTTTTTTTTAATTCTATAATTTTTTTTTGCTTTCTCATCTTTATTTTAATTTTTCTTTAAATATTGATCTGTTAAATTGTCGTAAAATTTCTGAAATTTTGTTTATTTGTTTTCTTCGTTTTGTCAAATTTCCTCACCAACAGTGATTTTATTATTTCGTATTTTCCAAAAATTCCATTATTTCTTTTGCTTTCTCATCATTTTCATTTTTTTAAATTAATGTATTAAAATGTGTCGTAAAATCGATTGTCTTGTTTTTATTTTTTTTTTTATTTTACCACTTAATTTTTGAATTTTTAATTTATTTTTTTAAAATTTTACTACGTACTTAATTTTGACTTTTTATTTTCATTATGTATTTTGTTTTCTTTGGTTTGTCATCATTTTTCCAAATTTGTTAAAAAAATGTATTAATCAACTGTATTGCGCTGTAAAATCGACCGTCTTTTGTTTTTTGTAATGAATTTTTTGCATTTTTTTAAATTTATTCTTGAATCTAGTAATGAATTGAGGGCTTTTCTATGCTGAAAATGTTTTTGATAACTCTTGAAGGATTTCTGCTTTTTGCGGGTTGGTAACACTGATAGGAATGTACGAATTTACAGAATTAAAAAGGTCACGTAGGCGTATGTTGACTTTTAATAGTTGTCAAGAGATGGCGCTAGAATCCTGTCAAGTGTGGTCTACTTTCTCAGAACCATTTTAAGCAAAATGTGAACGCTCTGGCTGCGTTAAGTAAACTGTTAACATGCACAAAATCGTCAAGATTAAATAATGTGTTTCATTTTTCCAATCAACGATTACATGGTTTAATTTGTCAATTTTATGCAAATTGGCCTTTCACTTAACGCGGCCCTTATGTACAGTGAAATGCAAAAGTAATGTCTCCTCAATAAAATTGAAGTCTAATTTCTTTTGACTGCTATTACGAGTAGGCAGACGAGTGCATTGCCACGAAATAAAATTCAGCGAGTATTTGTTTATAAACGTGCTTGTCCGCCTACTCGTAATACTGGTTAGAAAGGATTAGACCGCAATTTAACATTTTATTGGGGACGATATTACTTTTGCTTTTTACTGTACTGTTAGTACTGTGTCTTCAAATGAATTCCTCATTAAACTAAGCTGCGATTTTTTATAAAGTTGGCGATGCTCAATACAAGAATGAGTGACAATTGTCAATAACTGTCAGCGTCATATTATCTAATTATGACATCGCATAAAAAATGTGTAAACTCAAAATTCAAAGATACATTTAATTACTTCAATTCAAAACAACATTAACGCTTAAAACAGACGCTGAAAGTGTTGTCCTTCATCTTGAATGCACAAATGCGTTTGCTATGTGTTGGGAGGTTATGTAAGCACAAACACTTATAATTGGACAGCTGTCAGTGTTACTAAAAAACGCTGAAGTCATGGCCTACTGTAATTAGGAATTTAATTGAATGCGCGGTATATATGAATGAAGTTGGTGATGTCTTGACAAGAGCAAATCTATTTTTGAGCAATTTTTAAGGAAGAGACCTTGCAATGTGTCTACTATCGTATTATTTTACTTTCCTATTAATTCAAGATATTTTAAGAAAGGGAATTAAACTAATTTTCATACACGTTCATAATTATTTTGATTGCGCCATTTATAGCAGAGAAACTCAAAATTATCAGAGTTAAATTTTAATTATTTGAAAACCCTAAAGATCCGACTACCAACAATTGTTGCTATTTTTTTGATTATACTTTAAACGAACTGTGGATTATTCGGGTACATTCCGAAAGTGACATTTATCACGGCGCGCCATCTATTAAGAAAAAGTTGAACTACAATTCTTTGAACCGAGGGCTTCTTGGAAGACAAATGGCCAGTATTATGTTTGAAGAAGACTTTTAATTTAATTTAACTCGTGTATGTAATATCAGTCACATTCTGACTGGCACTTAAATTCCAATTTAAATGTCGATTAGATTGTGACTGACATTTGTTGCCTCCTATATAAAATGTCACATTATAGAGGAAGCTACTATCATGGGACACATTTTTTTCTATCAGGCCCGACCACCCTGACAATTTTGTCTTTGTTTATCTATAAAGCCGCTGTCATTGTTACTATTTTCTTCTATCGTTAAGGGGCACATCGAACGGACGCGTTCTATATGCTCCATAAATGCTGTCAATTGTCAAACGAATATCAAAAGGTCTAATCATCTTTGGAATTTTTAAGCATCGCTTTGCAAACCTGATCTAAAACTAAAATTCCGCTTAATATCGAAAGTTCAGCAGTAATCAGTGATTACTCTGTCGAATATGCGCCATCTATGGAGAAAAAGTTGAACTACAATTCTTTACGCGCTAAATTTGAATTACATATAAACAAATAAGCATTTTTCTAAATATTTTGTTTCACATACTGTTATAAATTAACGCGCATTTTTTTTATAAATTCAGTATTAATGAAGTTAAAAGTGTGATTTGAAAGAAGTTATCGGCGATAATAAATTACCGTTAATATCCGTTATGGTACGAATTTAATCAAAACAAAGCAAAAGGCAATCTTGTCACTCACCAACGAACATATCTCCAACATTCGTCTGCGTAAAACGGGTGGGTATCATCCGACTGTCCATGCAAGTGAAGAAAACCGCTTTCGGCTAAAATAAACAAAAGAAAAAAAAATTGCAAACACGTGCGCGCGCTTATTTAAACCAAGCACGATGAGAGAATAAATTATCTGGCAACGCAATGTTAATAAAAAAGAAAAAGAAATTTTGCAACTCACAGTCGGATTGTTTTTTACTTGCTGGAACTGCTTGACCATGGTTTCTTTGCCGACGTCACGGTAACGCATAATTCCCTTCAAAATGCGATCCATTTGGATGTTGTTGTTTATGTCATGATACCATCGCGAAACTCAACAGGTTTCCTTCAATTACTCCCCACTTCTGTGTACATAGTTCAGTCAAGTTCGCATCGATTGATATTATCAAGAAAGGTCATGAAAATTATGGCCCAAAATTGCTTCTGTTTATTCGGTCGATTATACCAACGGACGTATTTACATCATTTAACGTCGCCGCATAAATGATTTATAGTGATCGTGTTGTAACGGGCAAGTTTAGAGTGCGTGAAAGTCGGTGTCTGCTTTATTTAATTCAGCGAGGAATTAATTGCCCAGCAACCTTATGACGCTTATTGTCTAAAAATGTGTGGAACGTACTCACTCGTAGGGTTGCCTTTATTTAGGCGGCTTTACTTCCGATTATGTAGGTACACTCAATTCAAATTAGTCTGCGACAAAATGAGGCTTCAAACTACACGAAAGAATTTTTATCGCAGAACGCTTAAATATCTGAAAGCAAAGAGCGACGTTTAGTTATCATTTGTGTTGGATCATAAGATTAGTTTTATCATCATTTATGATAGGGTCACAGGAAAATAATAATAACAATAATATTTCTTCGTTTTAATATGTATAGGAAAAATATTAAAGAAAAATAGTAGAAAAGTCATGAATTGTTTTTTCTTGAAAATTCAAATTTAGCGCCGAATGAATTTTAGTCCGTGATATTTTGCAAAGATGGCGCCACTGAAAGTTCATTTCCGTATTACAAAAATGTCATATTTACGTTAAAAAAAAATTTCACTCGTTTTTTATAGTTATTTTAAAAGTGGTAGAAAAGTTTTAAATCGTTTTTTTAGAAAATTCAAATTTAACGCTGAAAGAATTTTGTGAAAATTGATTATTATTGATTTTATAATTATGAAAGAATTTTAGTTTGTGATGTTTTGTAAAGTTGGTGCAACTGGAAGTTTTTAGAAAAATCAAATTTAGCGTCGAAAGAATTTTAGTTCGTGATGTTTCGTGAAGATGGCGCAATTGGATGTTCGCTTCTATAAAGTCGGAAACTTATTACAAAACTGTATATTTACGTTCAAAAAGTTTTGGTTGTACTTGATTTGTAACAGCTAAATTAGTTTTATCGTCATTTATAAAAAAGTTATAAATATCTTTTTGGAAAATTCATGATAGTTTGTAAAGATGGCGCCAATGAAACTTCGATTAGACAAGACAGAAATTATTACAAAAATTTTGGTTCGGCTTAATTTGTGCTTTTATAAAGGTTTAGTTTTATCGTGATTTAGAAAACCCGAAAAATTATTCAAATTCAACGCAAGACAGAAATTTATTAAAAGAGTTTCTCTGTAAAATATTTGAAAAAAAAAATTTGAAAAATTAGAAATCGTTTTTTGGAAAAATCAATTTTGCGCCTCGCATTATAATTTATGCAAGGTTGTAAGAAGGTGCTACTAAACATTCACTTCAGTGAAGAATTTTTGTTCAACTTATCTTTTATAAAGTTAAAAAAATTAGCCCTGTAGCATGTATTATTTAATAAATACTCAGATTATGAAAAATAATTAATTAATAGTCTGCCATTAAACTATAAGAAATATAAGTTATAAAGATAACGAGTCAAGTTGGTTGTGACCGAGAATTTATTCACTGTATGCACGTCGCTCCTAAGTTCAACCGCCAAGCTGTCAAATCTAATGTCAAACGTTGTGGAATTATCATTTCATTAATTATTAATAGTGATTTTGCGTTAAAAACATTTTTTTAAACTATATTTTTACAAAATGGTTTTTCATTTGAAGAAAAATTCTTTATTCATTTATTACTTCATGGCGGTTTACTTCTTTGCTAAAAGTACGAAACTATCTAAGACATACAGACCTTGTTTGGAAATTTTTCCACAGTCTATTTGATCAGGTTTTTATTTAGACACTCGTTATAACGTATGTACAGTTGAAAAAAACCTCTAGCATGCTTTGAAATGACAATGAAGGTATGTCTTAGTACTCTTATTTTATTTACAACTGTCAGAAAATAACCTCAATTTTATATCATTGAAAAATGCAATGTTTTAATTAAAATTTTATTTTTAATTTATAAAAAGGGTTGAAAATGCCGTCCACCCTGTTCAATACATTTTAAAACTCTACGTTTTAAACCATTCATGACGTTCTGTAACATGGCTGGGTTTGCCTTTATTTCATTACATTTATCTAATAATCAAGTTAAGACACACGTTAATTTTCCATGGATTGCTGCGAGTTTTTTTTTCAACTGTACATACGTTATATACTCGATACAAATCTGTTTTCTTTTTCATGTATGAAATATTGCTATATCGAGTATAGGTCACCAATCAAACACTTATGTCAATAGGGTTGCATACTGAGTAGGCGTTTTCTTGAATCATGTCATTGTCAGTTTAATTTATTGATAATACTTCTATACTGTAACTTTTAATTCTGTAAATTCTTACATTCCTATCAGTGTTACCAACCTGCAAAAAGAGTTGTCAAAAAAAATCCCTTTGCAACATAGAAAATAACTCAATTTGTTACAACATTCAATTTTTATAACTTATATTTCTTCAGATTATTAATTAATTATTTTTCATAATCTGAAAATTTATTAAATAATATATACAACTAAAAGTGACCGGTTTCTTTTTTTTGACGAACAGTGTAGTTTGCCATTAATAAAACGTTCGATCTGAAGTTCTTGCAATAAATTAGAAGCGAACATTCATTGGTGCCATCTTTATAAAATATCATGAACTATAATTCATGCATCGTTAATTTTTTTAAACTTTATAAAAGATAAGCTTAACAGAAGTGAATGTTTAGTGGCGCCTTCTTACAACCTAAGCATAAATTATAATGTGACGCAAAATTGATTTTTCAAAAAAAACTATTTCTAATTTTTTTGCTTTTATTTCAAATATTTCACAAATTTTACAAAAAAACTCTTAATAAATTTCTATCTTGCGTTGAATTTGAATAATTTTTCGGATAAAACTAATCTTTTTATAAAAGCACAAATTAAGCCGAACCAAATTTTTTGTAATGATTTCTGTCTTGTCTAGTGAAGTTTCAGTGGCGCCATCTTTACAAACTATCGTGAACTATAAATCATTGAATTTTCCAAAAAGAGATTTATAACTTTTTATAAATGAAGATAAAACTAATTTAGCTGTCCCGATTCAAGTGGAACCAAAATTTTTTGAACGTAAATATGCGGTTTTGTAATAAGTTTCCGTCTTTATAGAAGCGAACTTCCAATTGCGCCATTTTTACGAAATATCACAAACTAAAATTCTTTCGGCGCTAAATTTAAATTTTCTAAAAACTTCCAGTTGCACCAACTTTACAACACATCACAAAACTAAAATTCTTTTGGCGTTAAATTTGAATTTTCTAAAAAAAACGATTTATAACTTTTCTATCATTTTTAAAATAACTATAAATAACGACAAGTGGAGTGAAAATTTTTTTGGACGTAAATATGACAATTTTGTAATAAATTTCCGTCCTTACAAAAACGAACTTTCAGTGGCGCCATCTCTGCAAAGTATCATGGACTAAAATTCATTCGGCGCTAAATTTGAACTTTTCTTTCTCATATAAGAAGTATTGTTATATCGAGTATAGGCCACCAATCAAACACTTGTGTCAATAGGGTTGCATACTGAGTAGGCGTTTTCTTGAATTCATGCAGTGTCATTGTCAGTTTAATTTATATACTGTAACACATATTTGTGATATTTTGTAAAAAAATAAGTAATCTTGCTGGCAATAAAACTGGCGCGGTTTTTTTTTGTAGTATAATTTGGCTGGTGCACAGTATGTAAATATAATCAAAACGTTATTAAATGTCAACGTGTCAATGGGTCATTTTCTTGACCGTAAGTTGACATAAATATAAAAAATTACAATCAAATGGAAATTAAATTTAAAGATCGGTGTTACTAAATCAGTGTAAACAACTTTTGTCAGTTGATTGCAAAACAGGATTTTTCTTCTTTAAACAATAAGTCACGTTAATCTATGCTGTATTCTTGCAGCTACAGGAAAAAAAAATTGTAAATTTATTTACGTATTTTTCTTGATTGTTTTCCTTGCTGATTAATAAATTAAGAGAATTTATTAAAGAATTAAATTAAAACAAATAAATAAAAACAAAATTGCCAAAATCTTCTTATTTTTATTAAATCAATTTAGTTTCCTAAAAAAAAAATAGAACTCAATGTTTGCTTGATATCATTAATACTCATGAAACTCAATAGGTGGCACTGACTGAATTTTAATGTCTTTTCATTTTCAAAACGTTCCTTGAGAAGACGGTGTTGTACTGTTCTTCACATTAACTAACATTTCAACAAATGACACACTTTTCTTTTTTATATTATTGAAATCCACATTGAATACTTCCTTATTACAACCACAGATGACACTGGATGTAAACTTCTTAATTTTATTTAAGTTGATTATTGTTTTTTGTTTGTATCTTCATTATTAAATACTCGACAACACTGTCATCAGCAATGATTGGATTGGCCGCTCTATAATTATTTTTTATGGTCCGCACGACATTGCTTAGAAATTATTTTTGATATCCGTATAGATACACTGCTCGTCAAAAAAAAAAACATTTGAAAAATAATTTTTTGTCAATATCGCGGACCTCCATAGAGGTACGGCACCATTTTTAATTCCAAGGCCTTTTTGAGGACATTAAATTGGATCACTTGACAAAAATTAAAATTAAGTTTTATTCTAAATAAAGGATCACACTTTTACTTGGGTGAAACAGGTTCGGATTGTCGATGAGGCGCTTTAAAGTTAAATTCAATAAATTTGAAAAAAATTTATTAACAATTAATAATACTTATTACACTTGATTGTGAATTATTCTCTGAGTTTTAATACCAGTGGCAAACCATTTATCGACTTCATTACCGTCGCATTGGCCAGCAGAGGCTCATGTGCCGGCACCACAGGAGACAATTCGAAGTTTCGAATTACGTTCGCAATGGCGGTCTTGCAGTTTAGTAAGGCGTACTTAAAACCTGCAAAAAAGTGCATCTTGTAGATAATTTACTCTTGGTGAACAATGTGAACAACAAAATTTAGTTTCAATAAATGATTCAAGCTCGGTAAAACCCTGTATAGTCCGGTTTTATAATCACAAGCTCAGCTTAAATTTCAGTTTATTGCGATTGTAACATAATTGTTCTTATGGCAATAATCTGAAGGTTAACGTTAACTTGCTTGTGATTGTGTGTGTATATCAAATTCTTACAAGCCGATAACGGTTCCTTGTTATTTGTTTTCATATAGGCTGTTACTATACATGCGATATTAAATAATACTCGTTGGGTTCTCATTATATAAGGGATTGATTCTCAATGATATAGCTCAAGAATGAAAGACTTATCTCCCACATTTTTTTTGTTTTAAACCTTTTGACACTGGTTATCTTTTTAGTACTATTTTTGTAGTACATGTTTAATAGCACCCTGTATATGTATACAACTATTACCTATGCAATTCCTTGGTCCAGCACTGAATGGTATAAACGCGAAAGGATGTCTTTTCTCCACGTCTTCCAGCAAAAACCGTTCGGGTTTAAAGCTCTCGGGATCTGGAAATAATTTCTCATTGCGATGGTGCGAGTACGGATGGAAAGACACGGTGGCGCCCTTAGGTATCGTAATTCCATCTGAGGGCAAAACCTATTACTAATTGAACACGCAGAAAAATTGAATGCTTTCCTAATACGACGTCTTCCACCAACTCCCTTTCGAAGAAAGGCACGGGGGGATATAATCGCAAGATTTCTTTCATCACTCCATCCAAGTACTTCATTTCTTGAACGTGTTTAAACGTGATGTCCACGTCTTTATCGGAACCGATTATTTCATGGACTTCGGCCAGGATTTTATTTTGGACATCGCGGTACTTCGCCAGTTCGAAGAGGCCAAAACTTACTGCTGTTGCAATAGTATCATGACCCTAAAAAGGATTCGTTTTGCTAATGTCAAAATAATCAAAACGATTGAATTACTTACAGCTGCAAAAATAGTGTCTATCTCTTCTCGAATTTCCTCGTCGCTGAGTGTGTTCGAGTCCAAAAGGATGTCTAAGAAGGCCTTCTTCTTCTTGATTCCGTATTCATCCGAAGACGTGTCCGTTTCGGCACTCCGTTCTTTCTTCCTGTTCTGGATGACTTTCTCGGTGAAACCGTGCAGGACGCTCAAGTACTTCTGCCCCTCTTGGTAATCGGACGTAAACCGAAAAATCAGATCGTTTTGTTTGAGCAGGGAAAACAGTCGCTTGAAGAAAATCGAGAAATATCCGGAGGTCGCTCGGATTAGCACGTGGTCGGAGTTTTCTTGGGCGTTGGCCTCGATTTTCAGGGTGGATTCTGAAATTTTTGAGTTGATGAGGAGGGGAGTAACGGAGATAATCAACTAATAATTACCGCAGAGCACGTCCAAAGCGTACAGGTTTAGGAAAGTGTAGATGTCAAATTTTTGGCCCACTTTACGCTTCAGTTTGTCTATGAGAATTTTGCCGCAGGAGTTAAAGTGATCGAAAAACTGCTCGAGGATTTTGAAGTGAAAACCGGGGGTTAATATTTTTCTATGTTTCCTCCACCGCTCACCTTAAAACATTTAAATTTTTTTATGTTTCCGGTATGCTATCGCGCGACTTCCATGTTTTTTGTCTTATTTTTTATGACTTAAATTCGAGAGCATCCTATATACTAATTCTAACTCTAACTAAAATAATTTTTTAGATTTACTATGCGCTTCTCACCTGTACTATTTACCAATCCCATTCCCGTTAATGGGCGCATTAGTTTGTACCCTTCGGATTTTTTTATGTGGACATTGGAACTCAAAAAAAACTCCACATGATCAGGATCCGTCACAAACAACTGAAGACGAAAAGGCCCCTGCCAGATCCTCACCAGGGAACCGTAAGTTTTAATCAATCTTTGAGTATTTTGAAATATATCTGCGCAAAGAAGTTTTCCTCTGATTTTTTTGTACACTTCGCTTTGCTTAAAACTTACCCACTGTATTGCTTCCGAATTCGAGTGCGTTTCCAAAGAAAAACTTCGGCGGCGGACCCCGTATCTTCTCGATAACGTCTTTGTACTTGCGTTTCTGGAGCCAGTACCACAAGTAGATGATTGTAGTTATTAATAAAATCCACACCGCCAAATACATTTTGAAGAACGTGCGAGTTAAAGCGAAGGTTAAACGATACTGATTTAGGAGCAGATGTTGGAACATTTTTAAATAAGCGCGACGATAAACCTGTTAGAACACGATTGTATGATTACATCATATTACGCATTCTGGTCCCCCAAAACGCAAAATGTGAAGTAGTTACCTTTGACTTTGAATTCATTATTAAGTGCGTTTTGCGCACTCTTATGCTTATCATATTCTCAGAATCTTAATTTGGAAGGTAATTCTTAATTAACATAATTCAGATCATCGTTTCATTTAAATAACACAAGTGTTTTTGGCGCACGGAAAAGTTGGTTTTTAAAATATTGTTTGTGTGGTTTTTTTTTCTTCTCAAAAATTTAGTTATTTATATTAACGTCATGTTTTACTAATTAATTAATTAGTACTTACACTGTGATTTTTGTCATAATTGATCTGACGTTTCGACCTTTTTGTTAAAACAGTTTCACACATTTTCTCCTGAAACTTTACTTTAAAAAAATCCTAACATATTGCATGACTTCTTGATTTTATTATACTGACCTTTTTGTTTACCTTTAACTGTAATATCGTCTGTAGATATTATTTTACAGGCACATTTTTTTTGTCCTAAAACTATTCTTCATTTGTTGAATTCTTGGCTTCCGGTTGGAACCGCGTGTCTCGGATTTCTCTACTGCCGACGTTTCGTTCTTCGTTGCAGAAGAACTTCCTCAGGGCTGCTGCTGGTGGTGATGCTGCTGCTGTTGGTCTTGTTGCTGCTTCGCGTTAGTCGTTGAGACAGTCTCAACGACGCGTGTCTCGGATTTCTCTACTGCCGACGTTTCGTTCTCCGTTGCAGAAGAACTTCTTCAGGGCTGCTGTTGGTGGTAATGCTGCTACTGCTACAGTCTCAACGACTAACGCGAAGCAGCAACAAGACCAACAGCAGCAGCATCACCACCAGCAGCAGCCCTGAGGAAGTTCTTCTGCAACGAAGAACGAAACGTCGGCAGTAGAGAAATCCGAGACACGCGGTTCCAACCGGAAGCCAAGAATTCAACAATGGACGACGGCCGCGGAAGCCTTCAAGTTAAACTATTCTTCATTTATTTCAGGTAAACTAATGTCGTTCGTTACATCCAAAAATGTTCATTGTTCGCAACTTTACATGTCAGTAAAGTGAAGACTGCCTTAGAAAAATCTGTCATGTGCCAAAAACAGCATATGCAGGCATGACGCCATAAGGGAACACTCGGAGTTAATTTGCATACCTTTCAGAAATGTCAAGGAAGATCCAAATAAGAAGTAATTGAAATGGACAGGCGAATGCGAAAATACGTTAGTATATTTTAGAAACGTATTACTTTCAAAATTGTTATAATCATTTCAATAATTGTGAGTGATAGCACCATTTAGTTGATTTGTAAGTTAAAAATTATCGCAAAATTGGAAATTATAATTGATTGAAAAATTAAAAAAAATAAAATGTTGTTTCCCTATACTGTTGACAGCTTCAAGGTAAATAATAAATTATTTATACCGAAGATGTTGTCGACGTAATCAAAACGTCGACATATATATTAATTTTACGATCAATTATAATTACAAATTTTGCGATTTATTTTTATTTAGCTTCCTTTTATCAAGCTCTTATTTGCACAAGTTTCGAAATTTGTCATAATTAATGCAGAAATGGCGTTCAAATGAAAATCAAATTTAAAAACTGTTTACTTTTTGAACGTGAAAGGTAGAATGGTACAGTTTTCACCTAACTTGATAATGTTTTGTATGCCTTGTTTCATATGTTTCATATGAATTTCAATAAAAATTGTATACATTTTAAGAACTATGAGAGATTCGAAACTGCGCATAGATTTACTACTAATGTTGCACTTTTAATTTGTATGTATGTATTAATTGTATTTAATTTATAAGTTTGCGCCATTAATATTTTCTAAAATACATTTATATTATTTTTTGTTATTTTGTTGTTGGTGATTTTATTAAAAATATAATTTAAATATATGTGAGTCTTTCTTTATGATTCAATTATTTTTTATAAATCGACGGTATTTTTGAAGATCCGTTTAACTTACTTAAATTAATGTTTGAGAATCCATTTTGTTCTAACAAATCAGTGAAGTTCTTAAAATTAATCGATTTTACATCAGTTTTATTGATATTTAAAAAAATAATAACAGCGCCTCTGGTGAGCAATAGCCGAAGCTTGCTGTATGAACAGCGCCTCTGGTGGACAGTAGTCGAAGGTTGCTGTATAATGTACGGTTTGTACCTTGGCTAAATTAATAATTTATTTAGTCGAGACACAAACCGTAAAATATACAGCAAGCTTCGGCTACTGTCCACCAGAGGCGCTGATCATACAGCAAGCTTCGGCTATTGTCCGCCAGAGGCGCAGCTGATACGGCAAGCTTCGTCTACTACTCACCAGAGCTGCTGTTCGCCCTGTTTCAAAAGTCCATTCAATGATGTTGATTCAATGTTTTAGAATCCAAATCAGTGATATTCTTAAAATTCATTGATTTCAAATCAGTTTTTTAGATATTTTAAAAAATACTAACAGCGCATCTGGTGGCCAATAGTCGTAGCTTGCTGTATGAACAGCGCCTCTGGTGGACAGTAGTCGAAGGTTGCTGTATAATGTAGGGTTTGTGTCTTGGCTAAATTGGTGATTTATTTAGCTGAGGCACAAACCGTAAAATATACAACAAGCTTCGGCTACTGTCTATCAGAGGCGTTATTTATATAGCAAGCTTCAGCTATTGCCCACCAGAAGCGCTGTTTATTTATACTTCACGCTTCGACTATTGTCCGCCAGAGGCGCTTTGATACAATAAGCTTCAGCTACTACTCACCAGAGGTGCTGTTCGCACTGTTTCAAAAGTCCATTGAAGTAAGTCGATTTAATGTTTGAGAATCCATTTTGTTCTAAAGATCAATGAAATTCTTAAAGTTGATTGATTTTAAATCAGTGTTATTGATATTTAAAAAAAATACTAACAGCGCCTCTGGTGGGCAATAACCGAAGCTTGCTGTATGAACAGCGCCTCTGGTGAACAGTAGTCGAAGGTAGCTGTATTATGTGGGGTTTGTGTCTTGGCTAAATTAGTGATTTATTTAGTCGAGACACAAACCGTAAAATATACAGCAAGCTTCGGCTATTGCCCACCAGAGGCGCTGTTTATTTATACTTCAAACTTCAACTATTATCCGCTAGAGGCGCTGTTGGTACGACAAGCTTCAGCTATTACTCACCAGAGGTTCCGTTTGCGCTGCTTCAAAAGTCCATTAAATTACGTTGATTTAATGTTTGAGAATCCAAATCAGTGATATTCTTAAAATTCATTGATTTTAAATCAGAAATTATAGATTTTTTAAAAAAATACAGCGCCTCTGGTAGGCAATAGTCGAAGCTTGCTGTATAAACAACGCCTCTGGTGGACAGTAGTCGAAGGTTGCTGTATAATGTAGGGTTTGTGTATTGGCTAAATTAGTGATTTATTTAGCCGAGACACAAACCGTGAAATATACAACAACCTTCGGCTACTGTTCACCAGGGGCGCTGTTCATACAGCAAGCTTTTGCTATTGACCACCAGAGGCGCTCTTAATATTGTTTATTTATACTTCAAGCTTCGACTATTGTCCGCCAGAGGCGCTGTTGGTACGACAAGCATCAGCTACTACTCACCAGAGGTGCTGTTTGCGTTGTTTCATAAGTCCATTGACTTACGTCGATTTAATCGATTAAATCGATCTGTTTCTAAATCGCGCTGTTTCAAAAGTCCATTGAATTACGTTGATTTAATGTTTGAGAATCCATTTTGTTCTACAAATCAGTGAAATTCTTAAAGTTGATTGATTTTAAATCAGTCTTCTTGATATTTTAAAAAATACTAATAGCGCCTCTGGTGGGCAATAGCTGAAGCTTGCTGTATGTACAGCGCCTCTGGTGGGCAGTAGCCGAAGCTTCCTGTATATTTTGCGGTTTGTGTCTCGGCTAAATAACTCACTAATTTAGTGAAGACACAAACCCTGCATTATACGGCACCCTTTGACTACTGTCCACCAGAGGCGCTGTTCATACAGCAAGCTTCGACTATTGCCCACCAGAGGCGCTGTTAGTATTTTTTTAATATCAATAAAACTACACTTATACGACAAGCTTCAGCTACTACCTACCAGAGATGCTGTTCGCACTGTTTCAAAAATCCATTGAATCATGTCGATTTAATGTTTGAGAATCCATTTTGTTCTACAAATCTGTGAAATTTTTAAAGATTGTTGACTTGATCAGTTTTATTGAAATTTTAAAAATTACTAACAGCGCCTCTGGTGGGCAATAGCCGAAGCTTGCTGTATGAACAGCGCCTCCGGTGGACAGTAGCCGAAGGTTGCTGTATAATGCAGGGTTTGTGTCTTGGCTAAATGAGTGACTTATTTAGCCAAGACACAAACCGTCAAATATACAGCAAGCTTCGACTACTGTCCACCAGGGGCGCTGATCATACAGCAAGCTTCGGCTACTGTCCACCAGAGGCGCTGATCATTTATACTTCATGCTTCGGCTATTATCCACCAGAGGCGCTGTTTGTACTATTTCAAAAATTGATTGAATTACGTTGCTTTTTTATGTCTATGTTTTTTGCACGAATTAAATAGATTTTCAAGATACCGTCGACTTGTACATATATAAATAAAAACAAATATATAAAAAAAAACTTTATTTAAAGATTACAAAGACAGACACGTGACAAAAAAGTGTATTAAGACAAATTGTTCTATGCGTTTCAGCCTTTCCCAGTTATCTCCAAAGTTTATTTTCACGTAGTTTATCCGAGGTCTTCAAGTTCCAAATAAACCTGCAAACAAAAAAAAAAATTAATTAATTAATCTCTCAATGGAGAGAGAAAAAATAAATAAGTAAAGCTAAAAAAAGTCGGTGGTATTAAACATAAACAATGTTGCTAGATGTGTGAAGTTATCCTACATACGAGGGATCTTTATTTATTTACCTTCCAGAAAAAAAGATAATTGAGCGGCTTTTTATTAATTCAGAGTGAAAATATTTTATAGTTTATTATTATTAGTGCGTTCAGTTTCTCACATTGGTAATCGAACCTTAATAACAACCTTTCATTTCAAACAATTGCATAAAGAATTTTAAAATTACTAGCCACACCAAAATATTTATTTTCAAAAAGCACGACTACGGATTCGATCTTATTAGAACATTTCCAAGTGTAAAATCGTAATACAAGTCAAATACACATTTACAAGGCGCGTCATGTTTTCCAAACATGGCCATATATACCTACGTCAGCTCAACACAGCATCATGGAATGTGGAATTTTATTTTATTTAAAATATGTTTAAGCACATGCATCATTAGCCACATTAATGTACTAAATAAAGTAAGAAATAAACCATGTAACTAATGCGTAATGAAATTATTTCCAAGATACATACATAGAATATTTAAAATGAAACAAAAAAAGCGTTACCTGGTCGCTGTACGTACACGTACTACACATAAAGTTTATGAAATTCTAACATCTACAGAAAATAAAAACACGTTGACATTTGACAAGTCATTTTCAAACCAAAAAACAATATGCAAAAAAGTTGTAGAACTGCTTTTTTACGACTGGAATTTCGCTTGTAATCGCAATTACATAATTTGTTCTTGATTCGCAAGGCAAAATAAATACATTTTATCAAAAAAAAAAGTGATAAGTGATATTTTATTCTAAACTAAAAGCATGTGGAGCGCATTTAAAATTTCTTCTAACAGTCGTTTAACATTTCCTTAAAGAGAAGGAGCGTAAGGTAATCATATCACATTCTAATTGTGTCTTAATTTCAATTGAGAAATAGTTTTTAAAAATGCATTACATACTTCCTTGGCTGGTATTTTTGGTATTAAGCACCGTGGCGTATTTATGGTATATCATCGAAAAGCGTAAATACAAGGACATCGAGAAAATCCCCGGACCACCTACGAGATTCCCTTTTGGAAATTCCTTGGAATTCGGGAATGGTTTGGTGGGTAAGTATTTTGCAAGCGCAAGTTCCATAATGAACGACAATCGAGTTTGTTTTTCGTGTAGATGTTTTCTACAATACTCAAAGATTGGTCCAAAAGTATGGACCATTGGTAAGGATTTGGCAAGGACCTTTTCGTCTACAGCTTTTCGTAACCGATCCTGATTACGTCGAGTACTTTCTCACCTCGAACGTTCACATTACAAAGTCTGAGGGATATAAATTACTTTATCCTTGGCTAGGATATGGATTGTTAACCAGCACAGGTATTTAATCAAAAATTTGTTGACCCTCTCCAAATACAAATCTATATGAACTGATGGAGTGGAACAAAACTAAAAAAATATGTTTTTATAAAAACCTTGTGGATACAGAGAAAGTGGTTCAAGTATGGCATCACTGTGCCATAGCACTAATTGTCAAATTGACAGCTAATCTATTTTTATTTTTGATTATCAAATTAACGAATTTTTACTGAAACCACAAAATTTGAATTTCAGGCGAATTATGGCGGTCACATCGAAAAATAATAACGCCCGCCTTTCACTTCAAAATCCTCGAACAATTTTCCGAATATTTCAACCGCTCTGGAAATGTCTTGGTTGACAAACTCAAAGAAAAGATAGGCGAACCGATAGACATACACCCTTACATTAAACTGTACACCCTAGACGTCCTTTGTGGTAAGCAATTCTCGTACAAAAAACGACCCTCTCATCTTTCGAATCTTTCAGAATCCTCACTGAAAGTATACTTAAGAGCACAGGAAAAATCCGATGATAGTTTAATTTTGGCGACCGAGGGTTTCATGGAGATCTTCATCAAAAGGGCGTTCTCCATTTTTGTTCGTTACGATTTCATCTTTCGTTTTACCGCTGATTATCGGCGGTTGAATAAGCACATTGCGTATCTTCGGGAATTTACAGAAGGTGTGATAATGCAAAGAAAGAAAGAGCGAAATGGTCTCGATTCGGATGAAGAAACAGATGAGTTTGGGATTAAGAAGAAAAAGGCTTTCGTGGATGTGCTGTTAGATAGCAATAAATTAAACGACCGGGAAATTCGAGAACAAGTGGACACCTTTTTTGCAGGGGTAAAGAAAATGCATTTTATTTATTTATTTTTTTTTAAGATTATGAAATCATAACGAAAATCGGTCGCCTTTAGATAATCGATCAAAAATTTTCGATTCTTTCAAGTTGCTAAAAATAAAAAATAAATTAAAGATCGGTTTTTCAAGATATTTCGAATTTGCTTCAAGACAAAGGTTTGTTTCTTGGTTAAACGACACAATGACAGATTTACGATAGTTTCTATTTGTATTCAAAAAATCCTAACAAAATTAAAAATAGGCAAATAAAAACAAAAAGGTCGACAGGGGAAACAAATATTTACAAGATTTTTCCTTCGTAAAAAGAGAAAACACGGAAACAAAAGACGATAGATCACAAACTCGCTTTTCTCTAGTTATTCAAAAACAAAAGACGAACGATGACTTTTTGTTTCAAGAAAAAAAAAAAAAGAAAAAGCGGAAAACGATTGAATTAATTAAAAAAAGTATTTGGTTTTCAACAAAAAAACAAAAGACAATCGATTATGTAACAAATATACGAAGGACTGCCTGTTTTCGTCAAAAACAAAAACGCGGCAAACAAAAGACGAACGACCGAAAGTATTCTATTGTTTCCAGTTGTTCAAAAATGCAAAAGACGGTCAATTTTTCCAAGGAATTTCGACTTTTTGGTTCACTTTGATTGATTTTTGAAAAGAAAAAATTCAGAAAACAACTTCAATTGATTGAATTTAGCGTTTTTTGTTCTCATTAATTAAAAAAAATTGGTCTCTTCACCAAAAACAAAAGACGATAGAAACGCCCTGTCTGAGAGAAAAAAGTACGTAAGACAAACGACGATTGACCTAAAACGATTTCTTTTTCGGTTACTAGAAAAAAAAAAAACGCACGATTTTTCAAGAAATTTCGAATTTTTGTTTTGTCAAGAGAAAAAAAAAAAAAAACAAAAGACGATCCAATTTACGACAATTTTTCTTTGAAAACAAATTAACCTATAAAACAAAAGGTGATCGACCGACGGTAAAAGCGTAAATTAATTGAGTTTACTTTTTTTTTAAGAATAAATGCTTTTTTTGATCAAAAATAAAAGACGAACGATTATGGAACAGAAAACTAAAAACGATAGCCGAAGCTTGCTGTATGAACAGCGCCTCTGGTGGACAGTAGTCGAAGATTGCTGTATAATGTAAGGTTTGTTTCTTGGCTAAACGAGTGATTTAGCCGAGACACCAACCGTTAAATATACAGCAAGATTCGGCTACTGTCCACCAGAGGCGGTCTTTGTATAGCAAGCTTCAGCTACTTCCCACCCCACCAGAGGCGCTGTTTATTTATGCTTCAAGCTTCGGCTATTGTCCGTCAGGGGTGCTATTGAAACGACAAGCTTCAGCTACTACTCATCAGAGGTGCTGACCCCGCTGTTTCGAAAATCCATTGAATTACGTTCATTTAATGTTTGAGAATCCATTTTGTTCTACGAAATCAGTGATGTTCTTAAATTTCATTGATTTTTAAATCAGTTCTATAGATATTTAAAAAATACTAACAGCGCCTCTGGTGAGCAATAGCCGAAGCTTGTTGTATGAACAGCGCCTGTGGTGAACAGTAGTCGAAGGTTGATGTATAGTGTAAGGTTTGTGTCTTGGCTAGACGAGTGATTTATTTAGCCGAGACACAAACCTTCAGCTACCGTCCACCAGAACCGCTCTTTATACAGCAAGCTTTGGCCATTGCCCACCAGAGGCGCTGTTTATTTATACTTCAACTTCGGCTATTGTCCAGCAAAGGCGCTGTTGATGCGACAAGCTTCAGCTATCTATTGAATTACGTAGATTTAATGTTTGAGAATCCATTTTGTTCTACACATCAATGATATTCTTAAAATTCATTAATTTTAAATCAATTTTATAGATATTTTAAAAAATACTAACAGCGCCTCTGGTGGGCAATAGCCGAAGCTTGCTGTATGAACAGCGCCTCTGGTGGACAGTAGTCGAAGGTTGCTGTATAAGGTAAGGGTTGAGTCTTGGCTAAATTAGCGGTTTATTTAGCCGAGACCCAAACCGTACAATATACTGAAAGTTTCGGCTACCGTCCACCAGAGGCGCTTTGTATACAGCAAGCTTTGGCTATTGCTCACCAGAGGCGCTGTTTAGTCATACCTCAAGCTTCAACTATTGTCCACCAGAGGCGCTGTTAATGCGACAAGTTTCAGCTACTACCCACCAGAGGTGCTGTTCGCACCATTTCAAAAGTCCATTGAATTACGTTTTTTAAGAAATTTCTTTCTTTGAAGACAAATTAATCTATCAAACAAAAGAAACAATTGATCGACTGACGGCAAAAGCACAAATTAATTGAATTTAGTTTTTTTTTAAGAATATTTTTTTGATCAAAAATAAAAGACAAACGAATATGGAAGAGAAAACTAAAAACAATCGAATAAATAAAAATAAATGTTTTTTTTATCAAAAATAAAAGACGAACGTTTATGGAATAGAAAACTAAAAACACTCAAAACTGAACATTTTCGATTTTGTTTTCAATTGTGTCCTCGTAATCAATTTTCCAAGGAATTTCAACTTTTTATTTCTTCAATCAATAGAATAAAAGTCATTTTGGTTTCTTTACAAAAAAAAAAAAATGGAACAATTCAATCGATTGTACATACAACAAATTTTGACTTTTTTTCATCTATAAGAAAATTAGAAAAACTTCTAAAACATCAACCAATTTTCATCGAAAATTTAAAAAAAATTATAGGGTCATGAAACAGTGGCAACAGGAATAAGCTTCGGCCTTTTCGAGTTAGCCAAACACCCTAACATACAACAGCAAATCCTGAACGAAATTCACCAAGTCGTAGGTCCCGAGAAAAACTCAGAGATAACGCTGAAGCACTTGCAAGAAATGAAATATCTAGACTGCGTGATGAAGGAAATCCTACGAGTGCATCCCCCGATACCTTTCTTCGAAAGACAGCTCAAAGAAGACGTCGTGCTTGGTGCTGATTGCAAAGAGAATTTGGCGACGTTTAAGTAAACTGTGCGAAAATTACAGATGGCATCCGGATACCCAAAGACACGTTGGTGGCTTTCCTTCCGTACTGTCACCACAGGAACGAGAAGTTTTTCCCGAATCCGGAAAGTTTCGAGCCAGATCGTTTCTTGCTGGGGGACGTTGAGAAAAAACATCCGTTCGCCATGATACCGTTCAGTGCAGGACCAAGAAATTGCATAGGTAAGGCAGATTATTAATTATAATACAGGGTGATCTTCAATTAATTAATTCATTTGTTTATCAGGTTCGAAGTACGCTTTAATGAATTGCAAGACGACGATCGCTAATGTAATAAGAAATTTCGAACTGAGTTCAGTGATGCCTAAACATGAACCAATTTTGGCAAGTGCAACAGTGATGAAGTCTGTAAATGGTCTGCCGATAATACTCAAAGTTAGAGATTAAAAAAATACTGTAACTTTCAGTTAATAAAAAAAGGACACGTCAAATACTTAATTTCTCAAAGACCCTACTTATAAGCGGAGCGAAAAAGTTAAACTTTTGTTTAAATGTTTTTTTAATTAATAGTTTTTTACAATTTTTTTAATCGTGCACGAAATTAAATTGGGAGCAATTGCTTTTGCGTTTTATAACAAATCGTTTGCATTTATGTCTGTAAAAGGTGTCTGTGGTATTAAATTAATTATTGAGTTATAAATCATTTTCGTTAAAATGTAACGTAGTAATCGAAATTTATCGACATTATTTTGACAACTAAACTGAAAAGCATCTCCTTTTCTTTTACTTTTAAGTCCTGCATTTACACTTTCAAGAAAAGTACGTTCTTCCATCAATATCTCCTCTCCGACGTTAATAATATAGAATTAAGTTAAAAGCCTCAGAATTTCTGCGCAAGTAACACGGTATGTAAGTGAAACGAAAATAAAAAAAAACTGCAACGAGATATAAAACAATGAAACTGTATTGGCTGATGATAATTCATCAAATGATTAGCGGGAAAGAAACGTTTGTGTTTGAAGATCTATGCGAAAAAATTATAAAATTCAGTTTCAATCCCAACTACTGCCTATACTATTTATCGGATGAACCAGATGTGTTGCCCCATTTATTCGGGTGTTTGAACAACTTGAGTATACCAATCGTGACCATAATTTCCAGCGACGTTCAAGAATACAAAAACAAACAGATAAAATGCGACGGTTACATAGTCGTTTCCCAAAGAATGAAATACGTACAGGAAATTTTCACTCGGAACTTCTTCGTTGCACACACGAGGGTCCTCATTGTCTTCATGGGCAAATCCAACTTTCTAACTCACCCCTTCAATTTTAACCAACTTGCAAATCGCCTGGGGTTAGATTTAATCGCCATCGACGGACTTACAGATGATGATCTAAGAGTCGTTTCCGTTACAAGGAGTAGAAAGTTGGAACTCGATGGTATATGGGGCGACTTCTTCGCCCTTCAAAAATGGCACCCAGATTTTCAATTGTGGAACTCAAGTTTGAGGGTTGCTACTTCTAACTGTTCACCTTACGTCTTTGTCAATTCAGATGGTCACCCGTATGACGGCCTGGATTTTCATGTCTTGCAAGAAATAATCGGGGAATCCTGGCCTGTGACTTACAACGTGCAAAAAGACTCGCAGGAATTCACCCCTTACTACCTGATCATTAACAATATACTGCAAGGACACAGTGATATAGGAATGTGTTCGATTTTCCGCCTGCAGGCACTTTTTAAACCTATCGAACTCGTCTACCCATACGCAGAAGTTTGCGAAACATTTTTAGTACCAAGACCTCACTTGTTATCCGGGGTGTTCGTTTATTTACCCGTAGATTTAATCGTGTGGTTAATGACAATCACGGCGACTTTAAGCGTGGCGTTTTTCCTAAACATCTTCGCTAAATACAGCCTGGTCAAAATCAAAACATATTCCAACTTGAGCCAGTGTTTATTACATGCTGTGAGAGTAATAACACTTGGAAGTATCGATGAGTTTCCTCCACCAAACCAATCAATTTTTAGGTTTGTAATAACGTCCTGGTGCATGACTTCTTTGTTGTTAACGACGGGGTACTCCGCCGGATTCAGTAGCATTCTCACTTATCCAAGTTACTCGAGGCCGATCAAATCTTTACAAGACATGGTCGATCAGCGAATCTCCTGGAGTTTCGTCAATATGACTACAGTCGGTGGGGCGGATCAGATTTGCACCCCTATACTCTGTCAGTTGTTAAAATTTCCGGTTTTCACCCCAAACTTTTCGGAACGCAATCGGAATTTACGCAATAATAAATGGGCGATAAACGTAAAGAAGATCTCAAATACGTTCCTGTCCGGCTCGGAGACTTTGGATGAATACGGGAAGACGCAAATGATGTTATTGGGCGAGTGTTTTTTCTTGCAGCCTTTGATCTTTGCCATGCCCAAAAATTCGCCGTTCAAGAAGATCTTCGACGCACGTATTCTACGTCTATCTGAGTATGGAATCATCGAGCACTGGTATCAATACATGGTCGTAAAGTATAGTATGAGTTACATGAGGAATTTTTTTAATACGAGCCCTGCTCAATTGGATTACGTAGCTTTGACCGTTAAGAATCTGCAGGGCGCATTTTATTTGTTGATGGCCGGAAATCTGTTGTCGGTGATTGTGTTTGTTATTGAATTAATTTCTAGCAGAAAAATAGGGCAATAAAGTTTTAAACAAATTAGTGTTGCAACCTCTATCCACCACGAAAAAAATGAGCGAAAGATTTTGGGCCAATTTTATTGCGTAATTTTCAAAATTCCTTAGTGTATCCCCTTTTACACCCCTGAGGTAGGTAAGACACGAGTTAATTCAGTACAAAAAGAAAATGAGAGGAATAAGAAGAAAGGGCTAATTAGTTTTTTCTAAATAATCCGACGGGACTCAAGAAGTGAGCAAGAAGGGTTAATAGACCCTTCGAATAAACTTTCGCCTTTGGGTAGATGTATTTTGTATATCTAAAGGCCATTTTAAACTACCTTATTTCTTGTACAAGATTTGCTTCAATTTATACAACAAAAATTTAAAACAAGAAATTTTTGGGTTACAGATTCGGCTTGGAGATGTTCTATTGTTCCAAATTTATTAATTAAATTTAAATTTCGATATAATTTACAGCAGATATTAAACTGTTTAAGAAATGGAACGAAATCTTGTACGTACAATAAAACGGTACAAAAAAGTGTCTACTTTTTTTTGGCCACGACAGGTAAGTCTTCTAGATTTTTTAAATTGACGAAACGCCATCTGTGTCTTTGTTTCATAATTAATTAAAACAAATTATTGCGAAAATTTAATTTAGTTTTTCAAATACTTCTGTATTTTATGTAGAAAGTATATACAGAGAATCGCGCTCTTGATATACGAAGGCAGGTAACCTATACGCTAGGTTTAGCGAAACACCCTGTGTTTGATAATTAGGGAGGCCTGAATTTTGTTATATTTTTGAATTCTACGTCAAATTCTAACCTGAAATGATGGGTCGCACGAGGGGTCTAGCGTCAGTAGTTACCGAGTGTTGTGATAAAGCGGTATCTACAGGTGTCCCAACTGTGTGTTCTCGGGCAATATCTCGAAAACTACTGAAGATTAAAAAAAAATCATTTTCATCTATACAGAGTGAATATGCTGCCGGATACAAGTTTTTTTTTATTTCAAATGGTACACCCAATTTATGAAACTTAATTTCGATTGTTGATAAAATTCTTCACATTTTCTGTATATCACTGTCAAGACCTAATCCTAACTGTTCGTCAGATATTTAAGATTTTATTTAAAAACTGCCATTTGCAGTTACTATTTTATTTATTCATATTTTATTATTATTATTATTATTTTTAACTCTAAAAAAAAGATTTTTGGTACACATGTAGTTGATACTGTACCAAAAATATTTTTCTTAGGGTTAAAAATAAATAAAATATGAATAAAGAAAATAGTGACTACAAATGGCAAGTTTTAGATAAAATGTTAAATATCTCACGAATTTGAAGAATTTTATCAGCAGTACAAAATTAGTTTTATATACAGGCTGTCCGTTGTTCGAGTGCCACTATGGGGATCTCGCTTATCTTAAGAGATATAAAGTTGGTTAAATTAGGGCAAAGTTGTGCATTTTCGTGCTGAATAATAATCTGAAAATAAATTTGAAATATCTTCAATAGTTTTGAAAATATCGCAAAAAACGAAAATCAAAAATTTTGGTTTTTTTGCGATATTTTCAAAACTATTGCAGATATTTCAAATTTCTTTTCAGATTATTATTCAGCACGAAAATGCGCAACTTTTACCTCATTTAACCAACTTCGTATCTCTTAAGATAAGCGAGATCCCTATAGTGGCACTCGAAAAATGGACAGCCTATATAGGCTGTGCCATTTGAAATAAAAAAGTTGTATATGACAGCAGTGTTTTAACTCACTCTATTTAGATGAAAATAATTTTATGTTGTAGACCTCTAAGATTAAAAAAAAAATACGTTGAAAATTTTTTTGTATGTTCAGTAGTTTTCGAGATATTGCCCGAGAACACATTGTTGGTACAACATTATAATAATTTAGCTTTTCAGAATTAATTAAAAATCTGAGTTATTTTGTAATTTAAATGTACGCGGTTGTTGCTATTGGTGGATGCTTAAAATAATTTCAAACAAATGTCAATTTGGAGGTTATGTTTACAATTTGAGATGTAATGTCAAACGAACGTCAATTTGTAATTTGTAATGTTAATAAAAGCGCCCTCATTATTACTTTCGATTATTAAATTTTAAAAAGTGTCCGTTGCAAAAACTATAAATTTTTTTTAAGCTTGCAGCTCACACAAAACCGACCTTAAAAACAAAAACAACAAAATACGATGAAAAAAAATCAAACCATGCCAGACTAATTTAAGACAAAAGACTGACGAGAAAACAAAAGAAGATTCTATAAAAAAAATATATCAATGTTCGCAGAGTACTGTAAATTGTTGCAGCCATTTTAGCTCCAGATTTAGCAGACAAATTTAGAATTGAACGGATTTTTTAAAATTTTTCTTAGGAATAAGAAATACTTTTTTGTTCACAGATTTTTTATTTTTGTAAGCTTTTCTTATGGAATTTTAATATTTGTACAATATACGAATGCAGTCAAAAACAACAGGTCAGGTAGTGACCAATTTTGACTTAAAGTTGTGCAATGTCATGACAAATGACAAGTAAATAGTAATCAATTTGATGTCCAATAAGTTTTATAACAAATCGTTTGCATTTATTTCTGCAAGAGGTCACGTGTCTGTGGTATTAAATTAAGTATCGTATTATAAATCATTTTCGTAAAATTGTAACGTAGTAATCGAAATTTATCGACGTTATTTTGACAACTAAACTTAAAAGCATCTCCTTTTCGTTTACTTTTAAATCCTGCATTTACACTTTCAAGAAAAGTACGTTCTTCCATCAATATCTCTTCTCCGACGTTAATAATATAGAATTAAGTTAAAAGCCTCAGAATTCCTGCGCAAGTAATGCGGTATGTAAGTGAAACGAAAATTAACAAAAACTGCAACGAAATATAAAACAATGAAACTGTATTGGCTGATGATAATGCATCAAATGATTAGCGGAAAAGAAACGTTTGTGTTTGAAGATCTATGCGAAAAAATTATAAAATTCAGTTTCAACACCAACTACTGCCTATACTATTTATCGGATGAACCAGATGTGTTGCCCCATTTATTTGGGTGTTTGAACAACTTGAGTATACCAATCGTGACCATAATTTCCAGCGACGTTCAAGAATACAAGAACAAACAGATAAAATGCGACGGTTACATAGTCGTTTCCCAAAAAATGAAAAACGTGCAGGAAGTTTTCACTCGGAACTTCTTCGTTGCACACACGAGGGTCCTCATTGTCTTCAAAGGCAACTCCAACTTTCTAACTCACCCCTTCAATTTTAACCAACTTGCAAATCGCCTGGGGTTAGATTTAATTGCCATCGACGGACTTACAGATGATGATCTAAGAGTCGTTTCCGTTACAAGGAGTAAAAAGTTGGAACTCGATGATGTATGGGGCGACTTCTTCGCCCCTCAAAAATGGCACCCAGATTTTCAATTGTGGAACTCAAGTTTGAGGGTTGCTACTTCTAACTGTTCACCTTACGTCTTTGTCAATTCAGATGGTCACCCGTATGACGGCCTGGATTTTCATGTCTTGCAAGAAATAATCGGGGAATCCTGGCCTGTGACTTACAACGTGCAAAAATACTCGCAGGAATTCACCCCTTACTACCTGATCATTAACAATATACTGCAAGGAGACAGTGATATAGGAATGTGTTCGATTTTCCGCATGCAGGCACTTTTTAAACCTATCGAACTCGTCTACCCATACGCAGAAGTTTGCGAAACATTTTTAGTACCAAGACCTCACTTATTATCCGGGGTGTTCGTTTATTTACCCGTAGATTTAACCGTGTGGTTAATGACAATCACAGCGACTTTAAGCGTGGCGTTTTTCCTAAACATTTTCGCTAAATACAGCCTGGTCAAAATCAAAACATATTCCAACTTGAGCCAGTGTTTATTACATGCTGTGAGGGTAATAACACTTGGAAGTATCAATGAGTTTCCTCCACCAAACCAATCCATTTTTAGGTTTGTAATAACGTCCTGGTGCATGACTTCTTTGTTGTTAACGACGGGGTACTCCGCTGGATTTAGTAGCATTCTCACTTATCCAAGTTACTCGAGGCCGATCAAATCTTTACAAGACATGGTCGATCAGCGAATCTCCTGGAGTTTCGTCAATAGGACTACAGTCGGTGGGGCAAAACAGATTTACACCCCTATACTCTGTCAGTTGTTAAAATTTCCGGTTTTCACCCCAAACTTTTCGGAACGCAATCGGAATTTACGCAATAATAAATGGGCGGTAAACGTAAAGAAGATCTCAAATACGTTTCTGTCCGGCTCGGAGACTTTGGATGAATACGGGAAGACGCAAATGATGTTATTGGGGGAGTGTTTTCTCTTGCAGCCTTTGATGTTTGCCATGCCCAAAAATTCGCCGTTCAAGAAAGTCTTCGACGCACGTATTCTACGTCTATCTGAGTATGGAATCATCGAGCACTGGTATCAATACATGGTCGTAAAGTATAGTATGAGTTACATGAGGAATTTTTTTAATACGAGCCCTGCTCAATTGGATTACGTAGCTTTGACCGTTAAAAATCTGCAGGGCGCATTTTATTTGTTGATGGCCGGAAATCTGTTGTCGGTGATTGTATTTGTTATTGAATTAATTTCTAGCAGAAAAATGGGTCAATAAAATTTTAAACAGAGAAAAAAAAATATTGGTCTTTACCAAATTATTGTTGCAACCTCTATCCACCACGAAAAAAATGAGCGAGAGATTTTGGGCCAATTTTATTGGGTAATTTTCAAAATTCCTCATTGTATCCCCTTTTACACCCCTGAGGTAGCCAAGACAAGAGTTAATTCAGTACAAAAAGAAAATGAGAGGAATAAGAAGAAACGGCTAGTTAGTTTTTTCTAAATAATCCGAGGGGACTCAACAGTGGCGTAGTAAGAAGTGAGCAAGAAGGGTTAATAGACCCTTCGAATAAGCTTTCGTCTTTGGATAGATGTATTTTGTATATCTAAAGGCCATTTTAAAGTACCTTATTTCTTGTACAAGATTTGCTTCTATTTATACAATAAAAATTTAAAACAAGAAATTTTTAGGTTACAGAGACGGCTTGGAGATGGAACATGTTCTATTGTTCCAAATAGTCTTTATTAATTAAATTTAAATTTCGATATAATTTACAGCAGATATTAAATTGTTTAAGAAATTGAACGAAATCTTGTACGTACAACAAAAAGGTACAAAAAAGTGTCTACTTTTTTTGGCCACGACAGGTAAGTCTTCTAGATTTTTTAAATTGACGAAACGCCATCTGTGTCTTTGCTTCATAATTAATTAAAACAAATTATTGCGAAAATTTAATTTAGTTTTTCAAATACTTCTGTATTTTATGTAGAAAGTATATACAGAGAATCGCACTCTTGATATACCTATATGCTAGATTTAGCGAAACAGCCTGTGTTTGATAATTAGGGAAGCCTGTTTTGTTATATTTTTGATTTCTACGTCAAATTCTAACCTGAAATGATGGGTCGCACGAGGGGTCTAGCGTCAGTAGTTACAGAGTGTTGTAATAAACCAAAGCGCTAGCTACAGGTGTCCCAGCAGTGTGTTCTCGGGTAATATCTCGAAAATTACTGAAGATAAAAAAAATTTAACTTTTTTTTTATCTTAGAGGTCTATAACAAAAAATTATTTCCATTTACACAGAGTGAATCAAAACAGTGCTGCCGGTTACAATTTTTTTATTTCAAATGGTACACCCAATTTATGAAACTTAATTTCCGTTGTTGATAAAATTCTTCACATTTTCTGTATAACAACGTCTATACCTGAACCTAACTGTTTGTCAGATATTTAAGATTTTATTTAAAAACCGCCATTTGTAGTCACTATTTTATTTATTTTTAACTCTAGGAAAAAGATTTTTGGCACAGATGTAGTTGATACATGTTGATACTCCAAAAATAAATAAAATATGAATAAATAAAATAGTGACTACAAATGGCAGTTTTTAGATTAAATGTTAAACATCTCAAGAATGTGAAAAATGTTATCAGCAATCCAAAATTAGTTTTACATATAGGCTGTGCCATTTAAAATAAAAAAAAAAGTTGTATACGGCAGAACTGTTTTGATTCACTCTGTATAGATAAAAATAATTTTATGTTGTAGACCACTAAAGGTGTATTTCTTTTACCACAAAATTGGCTTAGTAATAAGACCAACTGAGACGACATAAACTAAGTTTATAGGATCAAATCATTCAAATCAGACATAATTTTAAAAACCATTCTCACAAGAAACTCACTTCTAAGACTTTTGAAAAGCTAACTCAGTTTCAGCGAGAATAAAGTGAATTGTCTCAGTTAAGCTCACCAAAAACTCACTTGTTTAAGTTAAAAGAAACAAGTAATTCAACTAAGCTGTCGAGACAAACTGAGATGCTCAGTTCAAAGTGGTAAAAGAAATAAAGCTTATGATTAAAAAAAAATACGTTGAAAATTTTTTTGTATGTTCCGTAGCTTTCGAGATATTGTCCGAGAACAGTTTATTGGTACACACTGTATAAATTAGCTTTTCAGAATTAATTAAAAATCTGAGTTATTTTGTTGATGCTTAAAATAATTTCAAACAAATGTCAATTTGGAGGTTATGTTTACAATTTGAGATGACAGCTAATGTCAAACGAACGTCAATTTGTAATTTGGGATGTTAATAAAAGCGCCCTGTTTATTACTTTCAATTGTTAAACATTAAAAAGTGTTCGTTGCAGCACACACAAAACCGATCTTAAAACAAAAACAACAAAATACGATGAAAAAAAATCAAACTATACCAGACTAATTTAAGACAAAAGACTGACAAGAAAACAAAAGAAGATTCTATAAAAAAAAATATCAATGTGCGCAGAGTACTGTGAATTGTTGCAGCCATTATAGCTCCAGATTTAGCCGAGAAATTTAGAACTGAAGTGAAAAGATTTTTTTTCCCTTAGGAAAAAGAAAACTTTTTTGTTTTAATATTTGTACAATATACGAATGCAATCAAAAACAACAGGTTAGGCAGTGACCGATCAATTCTTAACCTAAAGTTGTGTCATGAAATGACAAATCATTAGTAATCAATTTGATGTCCAATAAGTTTTCGAGTTACTCCTCCACTGATGAGCTCCTTTCTAGGTTCGAACCCCGTAAGATAACTTTCGATTTGGTTTTCTTTAGCTAAAACAAAATTAAAGAAACAAAACGAAAGACGACCGAATTGTTACGACAATCACTCGGCCTCTTTCTTTATCATCGTGTCAAGAAAACTATAAAAAAAGGGCCAATGAAAAACCGAAAAACAATTCCACGAAAAAAAAAACTAACAAAAAATGGAAACCAACAATATGAAAGCATAAGTAACGTTTACTTATGCTTAACGATTAAACGACGATTAACGACGATTAAAAAATCTATAGAAACTAGAAACTAAAACTAAAGGAAGACGCAATTTCAATCGGAAAAATAATTCGACGAAATAAAAATAAAGGAAAACGCACGAAAATATCATGCGTTCAAAAATTCCCACGTTTGAAATTGGCGTTGGTTCAGCAAACGTATGTAGATGCTGCAATCATAACGGGTTGATCTCACTTACCTTACTTGACGTTTTAATACCAAGTGATTTTTTAATTTTTTTATCAACTCTTGCCATGGATTCTGAACGGCATATCTTAGCTTTACTATAAAACATCAACAAAGAGTGAAATGACGTACTTTTCACTTAAGCTAAGACATGCCGTCCAGATTTCATGGTAAGAGCTGATAAAAAATTCAAAAAATCACTCGGTGTAAGTAAAGACATACCGTGTTTCTCGTTATCTCCAATCATGGCCAACTCCAAACCTGGGCGTTTTTGAATGCACGTGACCGTATTCATCTCTACGTCCCTATTCATTCCGGTTTACGGTAGTTTATAAACTATGGGGTCATTTTACGTCAATAAAACAGTTTTATACAAGGAAAGGTTATAAATGAGTTGGCCTTTGATATTTTAACACTCCATCGGATATTCTTTTGTTTTGTTATTCACTTTATTCTTCGTATTTTGATGTTATTTGTTTCGGTTTTCTTGGCATATTTATTTCACCTACAGGTTTACTTACTTTACCTTGCTTTATCCTCATGTAATTCTGTGTTTTTTGTAGTTTAATTCTGTTTTATTTCACTTCTTTTTCTTTGGAATTCATTTTTCATCTCTGTTTCACGATTTTTATTTTTTTGTTAGCCGACAATTTTGTGCGACATTCAGTGCCTTTCAATTTTAAATACTGACAATTCAAAAATGATTGAAAGGTGTTTGAACTTCCTTTATAAAAGTTGGTACTAAATACATACAGCACTATTTTACAATAGAAAAATTTACAAGAGGTAATAATAAGTTATTGATAAACAATTATTAAAAGCTGGTTTATGTAAGAAAATGATATTTTATACTGTAATCTAATTGTTCAATTTTAAGAGTTCTTGCAGTCAGAGAGTATGTAATTATAAGCATAACATGACATTGAAATTAAATGTACAGGGCGATACCTGCAAAAGTTATGTTGTATGTCATCGACCAATTTTCCAGTTTAGTAGAAAATTGCGTTTTGATTTGGAGCTCCTCATATGAGATTGTGGCTTAACAAACCAATTCTTTCAAACGTAAATAAAAAATTTATTGCAGTTTTTGCTTTTTATTGAAAGCGGACTTGCCTCAACAAAGTCATAAAGTAAGCAGAGGTTTCAAAACAAAGGAACTGCACGCGCTTGTGATAGGTCAGTTTTTCTACAGTTTTAATTAAAGACATAGGTTTTGAGACACCTGTATAATCAAGAACAAATTCCCGGATTATTGTAGCATTGAAATGTAAAACTTAATCTTTAAAATTTAACTAAATCCTAACCTTAAAAGTAACTTCCATAAATAACTGCGAATGTAACACGTGACTCGTCGTATTTAAATATTTCGTGTTTTCTTAAATTTAAACGTAATTGAAATATATATAGTATAGTAGAGTATAGTACAGTAGCTTAAGTGCTACAACTTGACAATTCTGTGAGCTTTGTACCACAAGCTTTTAAGGGCGAGGTTTGCGTGCATTTTAGGTGCTCATAATTTCGTTAATTATGTTGCTACCTTCAATTTGTAGTAATTTTCTTAATCACCATGAATTGGAGCCCAGTATTGGGCTCCAAAATGGCGGACGAATCAGCTACGATATATCCTGTAGCTCTATATAAATAAATACAAACAGAGTAAATAAAGAACAATATATTTACAACAAAATTTTACTTATACGGGGCATGACTCTTGCCCATTAGCATACATCATTATATTAATCTGTTTTACAAACTAAATTATGGTGGGTGTTTGAAGAAACTCTATCCTATGAATAAATAGCGTATGAGAAGAAACTACAGTTTTTGAAGCGAAGCTTACATCTAACTTTTGGCTGTTATTTCTTATTCCAAGCTAAATAAATTTCAGTAAAAAATAAGAATGTACTGGCACCATAGCCCGTCAGTAAAAGATAAAAAATTCCCTGCAAATTACTCAAGCCTAAAGGTCCAGAATCCAAAGGGTCCGGATAAACTTTAAAGAAATTTTTCATATACTTCGTTCCGTGCTTGAGAATCACGCGCTGGTTCCACCAGTTGATGATACCAAACTCGTGCAGCATCATTATGCGTTCGTCCACGAACCTCTTAAGAGGTGAGTGCTTCTTCAAGACAAAAACGATGTTTTCTATCGCAAAACACTGACCCAATAGCACCAAGTTATTCTGCGCGTACTCGTCTATGTTTTCTATCTCTGTGACGAAGTTGCCCGAGAGGATTTGTACAAGCATTCCATATTTATGCTGGCGAATTCTCATATTTCTTATTTCGAAGTCGGGAAAGCTTGTTTTCTTGATGAGCCTCAACAGAGGAGGACCGACGATGTCGGTGTCAATACTGAAATTTCTGTTGACATAGGCGCTTTCAATATGCTGATCAAGCATATCACTCATAGACTTAATCGGTTTCGTGTATCTGGGATAAATCAGGATGCTGCTAAACCCAGTGGAATACGCCGTGGTCAAAAGCAAGGACGTCAAACACCAGGAGGTTAAAATTATCCTAAGTACCGTTTGAGTTGGGGGTGGGAATTTTTCCACGCTTCCGAGAGTTATGATTCTAATCGAGTGCATTAAACTAACGCTGTAATTCGAGTATAATTTAGACACGGAGTATCCGTAATGGGCGAAGATATGGAGGAGCACTATTATTACCACCCAAGCCAAAAGTATCGTTGCCCACAGGTTAATAGCTAAGGGTTCATAAACAAACCAGGCCTTCGCTACTAAGTAAGGTCTGGATACCAAGAAAGTATTGCAAACTTGGCCGTAGGGATAACTAATATCAACGTTGTATCTAATCATTGAACTCTGCCATATAGAACACACCCCCATATCAGTTGTATCATTTTCTACGACGCGTACCACCTGTCTATGCATATTAAGATAGGGGGTGTAATCCTTTATTATAAATTCCACCGGTAAATTTTCAAAGACTTGCTTCACTACGAAGAAGTCAATCCCATCAGAAACACCCCCTTCAAAATCGGCGTAAATAAATGGAGTGCAATTGAAGGCGACTATTGTTGTCGGCGACACAGGGGTCCAGATTTTCTCAAGAAGAAAGTCTTCCTCGCGCAACCTGATTTTTCCATCATAGAGCGTTTTGTTTCTCGTAATTGAAAAAATTCTTAATTTCTCTGGAAACTGGGTTGGGTCTTCTTGAAAACCATCAGCCACCACCACGTCGATTCCAGCGGGGATAATTAAACTTTCAAAATCCAATTTTCCTCGGAAAAAAATCAAGATTCTTTTGTGAGGTCTGAAACGTTGGGCCAGCATCCATTGCACGTATTTTTTTGTTGCAGAAACTATGATGTAGCCACTACACACCCCATCGTTTTCGTATTTGAGAAAATGCTCGGTATGTTCTAAAATGAGGGGGATGCTCATTTCATACAACGATTCTTGCACGTAGGGTATTATATTTAAGTCATGTGATATATAATAGAGGCATTGATTTTGTTGAAAACTGAACGAAATGATTTTTGCACAGAGACTTTTGATGCAAAATTGTTGACTGTTGCTAATTTGGTAAATCATAATCATCCAGTACAGCCACATTATTGTTAACGATTGTTTAAACTTAAGGTGATTATGTCATGTGCATTGATCTCTTTGAATTGATGTCTGATGGTAAGCTGTAAAGCTTTTAACTTAATTTCTGTCATTAGACAACATTCCATTATGCGTTCGCATATTTACAGAAGTCGATTTCTTATAGTAGTTTCTATAATTTATTTTTATATATCCGGTTTTTTCCTTCAATTAGGAATAGGTTGCATCTTAATGTTTCGTAAATAATTCATAATAATCGCACTGAGAACATCAAAAGTTGAGGTCGGAATTTTATATTTTCTGTGATTTAAATTCTAATAAAAAGCAATATCGTACAGGGTGAGTGAAAAAATGCCAAGCCGCATCGCGGCGAGTTTTTAAAAGAAAAGTTAAACAATCTGCGTGCGTCATTTTGTGATTCAAATAGAGAAAAATTCTATTTTGTGATGTGACGGTTGATGACAGTGATTGGCACTTAACATAATTTCAAACAAAAGTACTAAAATAGCAGAAATGAAAAACACCTTTATTTTCGTATTTTTAAAGTGATTAAAGTCTTTTAGTTCTATTATGAAAATGGTCCTAAAATAAACCAAAAACAAAAGAAAGGAAGACGATCCTCTGGCGGTAAAAGAAAATACTATGGATGGAGTCGATGAAATACCAAGAGAAACGAAAGAAAAACGAAACTAACGATCCATAGAAATGTGAAAGATAAGGTGATCCAGAAAAAAAAAAGATCGACGATTTTCCGATAGTGTGAAAGAAACTAGATAGCAACTGCACATAATTCCTACCTAAATATAAAAAATAACAATAAACAACAAAGAGTGAGATGGCTTTGCGGCAGAAAACTTTTGAAAATGAAAAGAAAGCTTGAAAAAGTGTCTGCAATAAAAAAATTACCATAGAAGACTAAATGAAACAGAATAGTTGTTAGTCGTTTGTTCTTTTCGAATTCCACCGGAAAATAGTCGATATTCATTTCTTTCTTGTTCAATTTATTCTTTTGTTTTTTGTTTACAATTTACTTGACATCTGCATTGTCAAACTGATAGTATGTTAACATCACTGCATACTTGTAACATTTCCTATTTTATTTAACAGCATTTTTAATGCATTCGTAATAATTGAACACATTTTAGACAGGCGTTGTTACTTTTAAGAGCAAAACAAATATTTTCTAACGTTAATTACACACCATAGTATTTCTAATAAGTCTTTTATCCACTCAGTATTAGTAACTGAATGTACAAGTACACTCAAGATAATTACTTTCTACAGTTGCTCAAAAAATGGGTGTTATATGCATTAACTTCAGTGCGCAAAACCTGCGCTTTTTTAACCTTTAAAAAAAATTTCGGCGTACTGTAGAAAAAAGAATTTCTGACATTTCTAAAATTGAGAATAAACTAAGAAGAAAACTTTATTGAAACAATTATAACAAGCAATTACAAGTCAACGTACTTATTTTGTTATATGAGTCTGCTGGCGTCCATTTTCAGAGAATTTATAGAAAACACTTGGAAAGCAACACTTATTCAGACCACAGAATTTTTTTTTCAATTTTTAATTACGTTGGTAACTACAGAAACCCGTGCAACGGTAACTTAAAAAAATAATGGATCGAATGGATTTTTTGTTTTGTCTCAAAATCAAAAAACTTTTGCTTTACCCACTTAATATAAAAATAACTAACTTTTGTTCGAATTCTGACACTGACAGTACAGATGTCAAGTAAACAGACAATAGTTGACGTTCATTTGTTTTTTGTTAAATCTATTTTTTAGTTTTTTCAACATTCCACCAGAAAATAGTTGTCATTCACTTCTTGTTTTGTTCAATCTATTTTTTTTGTTTTTTCAATGTTCCACAGGAAAATAGTCGACGTTCATTTGTTTTTTGCTCAATCTATTCTCGTTTTTTCAACATTCCATTAGAAAATAGTCGTCGTTCATTTGTTTTTTGTTGAATATATTTTGTCGTTTTTTCAATATTCCACCCAAAAATTGTCGACGTTTATTTGTTTTTTCTTCGAACTATTTTTTTATGTTTTCAACATTCCATCAGAAAGTAGTCGTCGTTCATTTGTTTTTTATTCAATCTATTTAGTTTGTTTTTATAATATTCCACCGGAAAATAATCGACGTTTTTTCCTTGTTCATCTATTCTTTTGTTTGTTTGTTCATCTATTTTTTTTGTTCTTCTATTCTTTTGTCTTTCTTTAATATTTCAATAGTCAAAATTAGGTTGATTTTTTGTACAATTTTTCATTTGTGTTTTGTTGAATATATTTTTTATTTATTTCAATATTCCACCGAAAAATTGTCGGCGTTTATTTGTTTTCTCTTCGAACTATTCTTTTATTTTTTCAACATTCCATCAGAAAATAGTCGTCGTTCATTTGCTATTTATTTAATCTATTTATTTTGTTTTTATAATATTCCAAAAAAATAGTTGACGTTCATTTGTTTTTTGTTTAATCTATTTTTTTAGTTTTTTCAACATACCACCGGAAATAGTTGTCATTCATTTGTTTATTTGTTCAATCTATTATTTTTGTTTTTTCAATGTTCCACCGAAAAATAGTCGACGTTCATTTGTTTTTTGTTCAATCTATTCTCTTATTTTTCCAACATTTCTCCGGGAAATAGTTTACTTTCATTTGTTTTTTGTTGAATATATTTTTTTAGTTTTTTCAATATTCCACCGGAAAATAGTCGACGTTCATTTGTTTTATTTTTGTTCATCTATTCTTTTGTTTTTTTTTTAATATTCCAATAGTCCAAATTAATTTGTTTTTTATACAAATATTCTCTTATTTTTCTCCGGATAATAACTGACGTTCATTTGTTTTCTGTTGAATCTATTTTTTAGTATTTTCAATATTCCACAGGACAACTGTCGATGTTCATTTGTTTTTTCTACGAACTATTCTTTTATTATTTCAACATTCCATCCGATATTTGGATATTCCGCAGAAAAATTGTCATTTATTTTCTAATCAATCTATTTATTTTGTTTTTTTTTTAGTTTCCACCGGAAAATTGTTTTGTTTTTTGTACAAGCTTTCTCTTATTTTTTCGAATTCCACCGGAAAATAGTCGTCGTTCATTTGTTTTCTTGTTCAATCTATTTATTTAATTTTTTAATATTCCACTGGAAAATAGTTATTTGTTTTCTGTTCAATCTATTCTCTTGGTTTTTCGAATTCCACCGGAAAATTGTCGACGTTCATTAATTTTTTGGTTTATCTATTCTTTTGTTTTTTTTTTTAAATATTCCAATAGTCCAAATTAATTTGTTGTTTGTACAATCTATTCTCTTATTTTTTCAACATTCCTCCGGAAAGTAGTTGGACGTTCATTTGTTTTTTGTTGCAGTTTTGTTGCAGTTTTTTGTTGCAGTTTTTCAATATTTCACAGGAAAATTGTCAACGTTCATATTTGTTTTTTCTACGAACTATTCTTTTATTTTTTCAATAGTCGTCGTTCATTTGTTTTCTTGTTCAATGTATTTATTTTGTTTTTTCAATATTCCACCAGAAAATAGTCATTTGTTTTTTTGTTCAATCTATTCTATTGTTTTTTCGAATTCCACCGAAAAATAGTCGACGTTCATTTCTTTTTTTTTTTGTTTATCTATTCTTTTGTTTCTTTGTTCATCTATTCTTTTGTCTTTTTTTAATATTCCAATAGTCCAAATTAATTTGTTTTTTGTACAATTTATTCTATTTTCTCAATATTCCTCCGGAAAGTAGTTGACATTCATTTGTTTTTTGTTGCATCTATTGTTTAGTTTTTTCAATATTCCACAGGAAAATTGTCGACGATCATTTGTTTTTTCTACGAACTATTCTTTTATTTTTTCGACATTCCACCGGAAAATAATCGGCGTTCAATTGTTTCTTGTTCTATCTATTCTGGTTTAATATTTTCTTTATTTTTGTCGAATTATTCTTTCCGATAGTTCTTTTTTTTAATTTTTATTCAATCTTTGCTGGTTGAAGTCGTCAATCTTTTTTCTTTCTCTTCATGTAATTCTATGTATAATATATTTCGCTGTTTTTTTCAGTTCTCTTTTGTTTTTGTTTTTATTCTTTTCTTTCAGTTATCGGTTGTCTCAATTCTGTTTTGTTTCTTCATATGGAATTAGTTCTCATATTAGGTTAACGTTTTTTACAATTATTTTTCTATTAGTATCTACTAGTTTTATTTTTTTTTTTTTGCTTGTATTGACAGTTTTCTTTATTTTCTAACATTCTTTGTTGTTGCATTCGATTCCCTTTTGTATATTTTTGTAAAATTTGTATTTTAATTTTGGCAGACATCATAGCCGTGTTCTGTTTTCTGTTCGTCTTTTGTTTTTATTACTCAATTCTTCATACATGATATAATAACCTTAACTTATGAATTATGTCTGTATCTGCACAAAACAAATTTTTACTTATGCCCTATGGCCCCCTTGGTTCGTGTTCATCGCTTTCGCTGTACCCTAATGAAACTTGTCCGTCACTGTGATGCAATTTTACACACTCATTTGTTTTATCAGCTAAATCATAAAATTTCACTGTAATTTGTTTAAATTTTTTACCTTATGCGCTGCGTAAGAAGGAAATCCACAATAAAACTCTAATTTTTAAATAGATCGAAACTGGTTGTTACTTCCTTCTTCGAACTGGACAAATCTCAACAAAAAACAGCACAGTACTTGCACAGTAGCCCGTCAGCAAAAGATAAAAAATCCCCTGCAAATTCTTCAAGTCCAAAGGCTCGGTATCCAAAGGATCCGAGTAAACCTTAAAGAAACTCCTCATGTATTTCATCTCGTGCTTCAGAATCACGTACTGATACAACCAGTCGATGACACCAAATTCATGCAGCAGTAGCATGCGCTCGTCTATAAACCGCTTAAGAGGTGAGTGTTTCCTCAAAATTATGACCAAGTTTTCAGTCGAGTGACACTGACTCAACAACACCAAATTACTCTGTCCGTACTCGTTGATATTTTCTGTGTCTGTAACGAAACTATCTAAGAGCCTTTTTACAGGGATGGCATATTTATGCCGGTGAAGTCCTCTGTTTCTAGCCTCGAAATTAGGAAATACTTTCCTCTTAATGAGATGGAGCAGAGGAGGACCAATGATTTCACTGTCTTTACTGAAGTTTCTGTTGATGAACGTAGATGCAATGCTATGATCGACCATATCACGCAGAGTCTTAATGGGTTTCGTGTACCTGGGGTAGGTTAAGATGCTACTAAACCCAGTGGAATACGCCGTGGTTAAAAGCAAAGAAGTCAAACACCATGACGTCAAAATTACTCTGAGCGCCGTTTGACTTGGGGATGGAAATTTTTCCACGCTTCCGAGGGTTATAATTCTAATCGAGTGCAATAAACCTATACTGAAATTCGAATATAACTTGGGTTGATGGAATCCATACTGCGTAAAGAAGTGAAGGAGCGCAATTATTGCCAGCCAGGCCAAAAGTATCGTTATCCACAGATTAATAGTTAAGGGTTCGTAAACAAACCAGGCTTTCGCTATCAAGTAAGGCCTAGGTACTAAGAAAGTGCTGCAAATTTGCCCATAGGGATAACTAAAATCAACTTTGTATTTGATCATTTCACTTTGCCATAAAGAACACACCCCAATATCAAATATGTCGTTCTCAACATCGTTCATTACTACTTTGTACATGCTTAAATAAGGGGTGTAATTCTTTGCTACGAATTCCAGCGGGAAGTTTCCAAAAATTTGCTTCATCACAAAAAAATCGATCCCATCAGAAATGCCCCCTTCTAAATCAGCGTAAACAAATGGGGTGCAATTGAAGGTCGAGACTTTTAGGGAAGTAGTGGGCATCCATTTTTCCAAAATGAAATCCTCCTTATGTAAGCTGATCGTCCCGTCATAGAAAGTTTTATTTTTTGTGAGCGAAAAAATTCTCAATCGCTCGGGAATCTGTTGTAATTGGTCTTCTGAAAAACCATCAGCCACCACCACGTCAGTTCCAGCGGGAAGCGTAAAACTTGTAGAATTCAATTTCCCTTTGAAAAAAATCAAGATTCTTTTATGAGGCTTGAATCGTTGAAGGAGCATACGTTGTAAGTACTTCTTTTTTTCAGCAACTATGATGTAACCACTACACTCTAAATCTTTTTCGTATTTGATAAAATGCTCGGTGTGTTCTAGAATGACGGGGATGCTCATTTCATACAGGGATTCCTGTACGTAGGACAATATATTTAAATCATCTGATAAGTAGTAGAGACAACGGTTTTCTTGAAAACTAAACGAAATGATTTTCGCACAGAGACTTTTGATGCGAAATTGTTGGCTATTGCTGATTTGATAAATCATAATCACCCAGTACAGTCTCATTGTTGTTAATAATTGTATAAACTTGAAGCACTGCGCTGCGTGAATTTGTCTCGTTGAATTTATAACTGACGTCCAGTTCTAAAGCTTTTAACTTAATTTCTGCCATTAGTCATTACACAAGACCCCATTACTTATGTGCTCTTTGTTTACAGAAGTCGATTACAATACAGCGGTTTTTGGTAATTTATTTTTACGTATCCGCGTTTCTTTCTTCAATTTAAAAATAAATATAGGATTAATATTCCCAATATTCCCAAACCAAATTCTGCGTCTCCCCGATAAGCTCACAGAGCTTGAGGCTTGAAGAGTGAAAAAAATATAATCAAGCAGGGCAGTATTATAATAATATTGGAAGCACTAAAAGACATCGGTCATTATTTTATTTAAGCTAAAGTAAATAGTTTCTTGCCAGGTGGACTCTTTCAAAAATTTATGCACTTATTTTAACAGCTTCTTTATTTATTATTTTTCTTAAAGATTTACGTTAACAAACGTTTTTAAAAGCTGTCAAAGAATAATTATTTCAAATTTAAAAGAAAAGCGAGTGATCGCAATAGTAAGTCAGTTGAAATGAACATAGTTATTTAGAAAATCAAGTTTTCTTGCCAGATGAAAATTATGAAAATTAATTAAAATTGTGTAACTGGCAGTATAGAAAGTGCTAGGAAAGAGTTTATACATGTATTTCGGCCTTATTGTTGTCTTAGTAACATCAAACAAATATTTTAAAAACGTCACTTTTGTGGTTTTACTAGAGAATGCAATCGCTTCCTTGTATAATTTGCAAAAGAATTTCATATTTTTATCATTAATTCCTGTTCTTGTGTTTTGGGATTTTAGAAATTCAAAAAAGGGGTAAGTTTTTTCTAAATTTTTCAATAAATTTAAAATTTTTTAAGGTACAGAGTTCTGATGAAGCCCAATAAGGCCGAAATACATGTATAAACTCTTTCCTAGCACTTTCTATACTGCCAGTTACACAATTTTAATTAATTTTCATAGTTATTTAGGTAATTTAAATTTGACACTCAAAAATGTTAGTACAAGAAAATGTTCACAGATGATGCTAATATTATAATCAAAATTTAAAAGGTAAATTTGACAACGCCATCTGCGTGGAGTTTATTTAGGAGTACTTTTAAACAATCCGAAATTTATAACACTTTCGACTGACTGTCTACTTTAGAGCACTCTCAGAGTATTCTCATACTACTTAACCTCATGTAATAATAAGAGATGGACTACAGCAGTCAATCGAAAACGTTTCTTTATTATGATGTAATGTGTGATGTTCTGAGCTACCAAAGTACAAATCTTTTATTGTACGAAAACTTAAATTAAATTTTTCCCAAAAATGCTCCTGACATGCATCAAAATCTTAACAAATTAAACGTTTCCAAAAGCTGTCCAAAGAATATTCATTTAAGATTTGTTCGAACAATAAAAAGTAGGAAAAAAACATGAGTAATAACAATAAAAATATCAGAAGTTTGAATCGCGACATCCTGCGATTCAAACTATTGATTATTATTACATCGCATTAGCGAATAACCTTGGACAGGTCGGTTTGGTTTGCAGTGGAAGCATCGAGCTACGCTTCTGCTGACAAGGCCCCAAATAGGGCCGAAACGGCTGCACAGAGATTGCTCGAGGGATCCACTGGAATCAAAACCGATTTGCAACAAAAAATAAAATAAAAATATCAATCACATTGTGTGAGAAAGTAAGAAAAAGTTATAAAGGCTTTTAGAAATCGTAGAATTTTGAAAAACACCCTGTAGCTCCTAAGCGGTGCAAGATAACAAAATGCGGTCTTTGTGATAAATTTTGTCTTAAAAAACGAGCTCCAGGAGCCGAAGTCATTTTTGTCTAACTCTTCTAAAAATAGGTGTTTCCTATTGAAAGTGTCGAATTTGGCTCATCCTGTTCAGAGAATGTTCGAGGAATTCACTGCAATTAAACCCGACTAGCAACAAAATTTTTTAAAACTTTCAATATGCTTTGACAGCGCGTTTAGCCGCCTTGTATGGGATGACTTATTAAGTAGTGAACTGGCTGCAATTTGTCAATCTTCATGCAATATTAGGTCAAAAAGCGATTGGAATTGCGAATAACTAGGACAGATCGGTTTGGTTTGCAATGGAATTCTCAGCTTCTGCTGACGAGGCCCCAAACAGGGCCGAAATAACTGTACAGAGGAATCCACTGCCATCAAAACCAACTAGTAAAAATTTTTTTCAAAAATAAAAATAGTTGAAATCATCGCAGTTATTTAAATTTGACACTTTTTTTCCCAACTAATTTCCCCATGGTCACGGAGCTTGTCGAAGAGGGGTGTTGGCAGCTGCGACTGTCTTAGATGTTTTATTTCTCCTTCGGCTTCAAAAATTAGGGAAACGTACAAAACCCAGTTCGAATTCTCCCACATAACCCATACGCACCAGAAGGATTCGAACCTACGCCTAATAAATAACTAACAAACTAACAAACTAGCAAACTAACAAACTATCAAACTAGACAACCAGCGAACTAACAAACTAGCAAACTAGTTTTAGAGGACGAGAAGAACCTATAGAATTTTATTATTTTTTTTTTAGTTGGGTTTTTAGTTTAATTGTTTTAGTTTAGGAAGATTTATTTTGTTGAGGTGTTGTGTTGGAAAAATTTGATAAACTTTTTTTTATATTTATTCACTGATATGTGTTCAAATGACTAACAAATTAATAAACTAGCAAACTAGTAAAATTAAAAAATTAACTAAAATTGTATAACTGGCAATATAGAAAGTGTTAGGAAAGAACTTATGCATATATTTCGGCCTTACTGGGCATCGTCAGAGTTCTGATGAGACCCTAACACTTTCTATATTGCCAGTTACACAATTTTAGTTATTCATCTGGCAAGAAAACTTGATTTTAGTAAAATTAAAGTTAGGTTTCAACGATAAAAGTTAGTAAACGGTAATTTTAATTACTCATTACAAAAGTGAACGTACTTTATATTTCTTTCTTCTAAAATAACAACTGATGACTACCATTGGCAATACAGGAAAGGAAAAACGAGGAAAAGAAAGCCTCCAGAAGTCTCTCAAAATAATAAAATTTTCCTGAGGTTGGCAACTCTGGGCAACGCCGTGCGAACAACAAAATAGCTAGTATTGTAGAGCGGCACATTCAATCATTGTTGATCACAGTGTATTATTAGAAAAGAATGTTACACAGATGGTGCCAATAGCACAGAAATGAAAATATAAAATTTTAAAATTCTCTGTTGAGAAGCAAATTATTTACTTAACTTTGAAATTATAAATTAAAATTAAGAGAGTAAATTTGGCAGCGCCATTTATGCAAAGTTTTTTTAAAGTGCTTTTTAAACGGCAAGCTTAAATTATGATGTAATCGTGAGCCTCCAAAGCATAAATCGTTAAATATTGTAGGAAAAGATTGTTTAAAAAAATTGATGTGATACAGAGTCATCTAAACGAAATTTGCTAAACAGTAAATAAATTTTAAGCATGAAATTTAATTTAATAATAATAGGTTATCCATGATGTTAGAGACTAGTAATAAAATTTTTGAACAAGATTTACCAGAAGGTCATTATAGACCAGAAGGTTTCTATAGCGACCTTCTGGCAAATCTTGTCCAAAAAAAATTTAATTTAACTTAGAACGCAGTTGAAAATTGAAGAGATTTAACAGCTCCATCTATCTGAACTGGATTAAAATCTTTCAAAACGCAGTAAAGGTCAAACCATAAATCGTTAAATATTGCACGAAAAGATTGTTTAAAAAAATTGAAATGATAGTCATATAGGCGAAATTTGCTAAACAATAAATAAATTTTAAGCATGAAATTTAATTTAACTTAAAACACAGTTGATAATTGAAGAGATTTGACAGGGCCGTCTATCTGAACTGGATTAAAATCTTTCAATACGCAATGAAGGTTAATTAATATGTAAATTACTTTTCGCATTTTATGCAGTAACGCATCATATTAATATCCTTAAAACCGTATAGTAATAGGTTACTTTACAACATAGCAACCCTTTCAGCACAGCAACGTATTAACTAAACATATTTTAATGTGACGGTGACTAATGTCACTTCTATTAAACATTAAATAGTCAAATTTCGCATGAAATGAAAGAAAATAGTATACGCAATTTCATGAGGAAAGTTCTCTAAACTCGTATGGCCTTTTAAGTTACTTACTTAAGTTATGTATTCAAACCCAAACTCGTTTAGTAAAACTTCACTTTTCTAAACTTGTTTAATATACTATTAAAAATGTAACACATTTGTTCCTTTCACCAGCAAACTGTTAAATAAAATTTTTTTGAGGATGGTGAGAGTTTGAAAATTATTGAAAAAGTAACACCTTTAGCCATCATATAAAAATATTATTTTTATTACGATAAATAGCTAACACTGTTTAAACGATAAATAAGTAAACAATATACAAATGCATTACAAAGTGTCAAACAAAACAGAACGCAAAATAATTACATTATTCATGCAGGCATACGAAGTAAATTAAATCAGCGAAGTACAAATTCCATTACAGTTGCAAAAATAACTTATTTTCAATTAACGAGCGATACTCGGAGCCGAGCTAGACACTTTCTCTAACTTCTCAAAGTGCTTCCTGGCGTTTCTTATATTGATTAACGTGACTTCAGATGGTATTTGGGGGTCAGACATGCACACCATAACGTAAGTGTTGCTCGTGAATAAATCTATATACGAAGCGAACGCAGAATTTCTAACTTCCATGCTTTGGAATTGAGCTGCTAGTTTAGAACAAGACAGTTTGAACTGTTTTATTATATTCGAGACTTTCTCGAATCTGTGTACGTCCCTGTGAGGCTTACGCTGGCAATGTGAAATGACTAGAAAGGTCGCTCTTTCAAACAGTAACACTTCATCAGCATCCACGATGTTCGCAAACTGTTGCAGGCTGTTTTCTAAGGCCTTCACGTTAGGGATGAGCATGTAAACTATGCTAGACCAAGCTCGGTACAGAGTTTCATCCCATATTGACGTCCTAAAACAAGTGCATTCTAAAGGCTTGGAGAGTCGCTTTAAATCTGCCTCGCGTTCACGAAAAATTATATCTCTTTGATCTTCGGCTACCAAGTCCATTTTGTGTACTAAACAAAAGATCTTAGCGTCCGGGGAGTTTTGCAGTATCGCTTCAAGACACGACTGGTAATAATGCATGTCTTTTTCTAGTTCTCTGCTTTCTACATCGAACACGTATATTAAGACCTCTACATTCCTAAATATGTTGTCCCGTTGTGATGCGAAATAATTTTCCATGAAAGCTTCTTGTCCACCGCAGTCCCATAAGTTTAACACGAGGTTTCCCAAAAATCTCACATGTGAATGCTCAACGTCAACTAGAATGAAAAAATAAAAGAATTTACTTTCCCAATTATATACTCTCTCATATCGCATTTAAAATGCCTGTAACTGTCAAATTTTGTCTCCATCAGTACTGCCAACTGTGAGCCATATTTTATTTGATCACACTGTATGTGAATGATTGTAATGGTAAAGCAAATTTTTTAGTTATGTTCGAGTGATGCCATGAAACATGTTTAATTAAAATTCAGTCTGATTGTGAGTTTCTTGACAGTGCTGAGGAAATTTATGTGCTTTTACTTACTTGTAGCTCCTAAACGCCTGGTATCCCTAGCAATGTAATTAGCAAATATAATCGACCTCATGCTCGTCTTCCCCGAGCCACTTTTCCCCATGAGTAAAACCTGAAACTCGCCAGGCAAATTAAAATTGAAAAGCGAACTCGTAAACTTAACCTTACCTTTTTCTTCATGGTCGACCTTTGACTGCTCGATACGTGAGTTAAAATTAATTTATCTTTGTAGCCTTTGTTTGACAACATATACCCTTTTGTAACAAGCAGCAAACGTCAAAAGATAAGACGTCTATCAACATCGACATAAGATAGTAAAACCCAAATTCCCCAGCGCGTCCGAATTATGACATGATAGAAATAAAAAGCCCTAAAGTTTCGAATTAGCAACGACGTACTTGTCAGTTATTGGTCGCCTTGTGACATTAATAATAAAAGAGAGCGAAAGATGGAGTGCGTGTCGGTACTTCAATGGTAGTCGTACTTGATCACTTCGCAATGGTGGTGAGATAGATGTATTCGGTATTTAGTTATGGATTTAAGAAGTTTATTTAGATGAATGATTAGTATTAAGGAGCAGCAATAGGTTATTAATATTATTTACCCCGCGTTTGTGCTTTTTTATTTCAGTGCTTATTTATTTGAGGTAAATATACCCACTTTTGTAAAGTGACAATATGAAATGCCAAATTCACTTTAAGGGCCGCTGACGCATACGGCGCGCCCATGCTTCTACTGCAAGTTATCTTGCACTTCACCACACTAAACACGAGGACTGAGTTGTCCTACATAACAGTACTCTTTGCACAGGTGTAACTAAAATCAGGAACATTTATTGTAGTATAACCATGTCTTCGGACGAAGAAAAACCTCCAGCACCTCCAGTGCGATTAACCTCAAACAGAGGTATGGACTTAGCGAATAATACCATAGCAGTAGACAGGCCCTTACCTAAAGAACCTGAGGACGCTGAGCGGAAGAAGAAGACGCTCAAATCAAAAATCAAAAGCAACAAGTCTTCGACCATACACACGTCAGACAAACCCAACATTTCCTATCCCACCAATTTCGAGCATACTGTCCATGTAGGATTCGATCCGATTTCTGGCGAGTTCACGGTAAGTCAGTTTTGTCTAAGTTAACACTTGATGATAAAAAAAAGTGTAGGAGCTTGTTTTTCTTATGTTCTATTAAATCATTGACTTTGTTACAAGCTGCCTTTGAAAGTAAGTAAAGCATGTTTTTGTTTAGTTTGCATTTTAGAGTAGGTGTTTTTTGAATATTTATTACAAGGCACTGTACATTTTACCACACACATTTTGAAAGTTTCACAACTATTATTTTTTACAATTATAATAGATGTCAGTTGGATATTTGGATTTAACGGCAGCAGCATAAGAGAACTAACGAATAAGATTTCGAAACCCACATTGCCTTTACGTTAGCAGTTATCATAAATAAATTTTAATACCAAAAATCTTTTGGCAATCATAACACGAAGAAAATTATTTATCAAACTATTTTATCATTTTTCACCAACTTCATTCAGCATCTATTATACCTGTAAATTAATAATATTTTTAGTATTATCATTAACAGATAATTTTTGACGCCTGTGACTGATCATCATGTACTTTATCACACAATTCATTCTACTTTTACCTGCAGATTGAAACATTTTTAAATCAAAGAAAACATTAATTGAGGTTCTGGATAGACAGACAGATAGAATATATTCAAATAAGTTGGTTTTTTTTTTTTTTTTTCTATAATATCTGTCAGTATGAAAATTCTAGGGTTCCTGTCGGAAGCCTGCTTTTATTCCTACAAGTAGAACAAAAATTTTTGAAATTTCCTAACATTCAAGTAACAGGTACCAACATCAGAAACATTTGACAGGTGTTTAAAATAAAAAGGACAATAACTGTGGTTTAACAAGTGGCAATCCTGATTATAAAATGACTGACAATCTGTCAAATCAACAACTATTATGTTGCTATATTTATATTTTTTATACAATTCTTGCTATAGCTTTAAACCAGGAGTTAACAGTTATAACTCTGTTGCAAGCAAAATTAATTAATTATAACTTACATCGGTGATCAATTTGACTTACTTTTGACGTTTCAAAAATTTTCAACTAAGCAGTTTTAGCAACAAACTTTCTTATTGTTTTAAAACTAAGAAAACTTTCATGTAAATTATAACCAACGTGTAACAAGCAGAAATCCTTAATAAGTGTTACTAAAAAAATTCCTAAAATTTGTTTTTAGATTCAGAAGTCATCGATTAAAAAGAAAACGTAAAAAAATTATTAAAAGTGCATCAGGTTAAAAAAAGCAGAAACAAAAGACGATCGATTTTACAACGCAATTCAGTAGATTAATAATTTTTAAAAAATTGAAAAGAATGTTGACAAAACAAAGAAAATAAAAAAATAAATAATAAAAACAAAAGACAGTCAATTTTACAATACAATGTAATAAAAAAAAAATCATTAAAAATGCATCAGGTTAAAGAAATTAGAAACAAAAGACGGTCGATTTTACAGCGCAATTCAACAGATTGATAATAAAAAAAATTGAAAAGAATGATGACGAAACAAAGAAAATAAACCAAAAATTCAAAAAATAAGTAATAAAAACAAAAGACAATCAATTTTACAATACGACATAATAAAATTTAAAAAATAATGCCAAAATACAATCGATTTCACAGCACTGTTTTGGAAGGAAGGGTGACAAAACAAAGAAAACAAATGAACAAAAATTTTAAAAATTCACGATTTAAAAAAAACGTAAAAAAATCGTTAAAAGTGCATCAGGTTAGAGAAAGCAGAAACAAAAGACGGTCGATTTTGCAGCGCAATTCAACAGATTAATAATAAAAAAAAATGAAAAGAATGATGACAAAACAAAGAAAATAAATAAAAATTCAAAAAATTAAATAATAAAAACAAAAGACAATCAATTTTACAATGCGATATAATAAAATTTTAAAAATAATACCAAAAGACAATCGATTTCACAGCATTGTTTGGGAGGAAGGGTGACAAAACAAAGAAAACAAATGAGCAAAAATTTTAACAATTCACGATTTAAAAAAAAAAACGTAAGAAAATCCGTTAAAAGTGCATCAGGTTAAAGAAAGCAGAAACAAAAGACAGTCGATTTTACAGCGCAATTCAGTAGATTAATAAAAAAGAAATTGAAAAGAATGATGACAAAACAGAGAAAATAGATAATAAAAACAAAAGACAATCAATTTTACAATACGATATAGATTTCACAGCACTGTTTGGGAGGAAGGGTGACAAAACAAAGAAAACAAATTGTTTTTATCATGATTTTAAAATGTCTCAATAGCTGGCGCCTTAAATGGTCACGTTTAAAAAAGTTGTTGAACTTGTAACGGTGTTTTTTTGCTGAAGATTTTCGGTCAATTGCAGTAAAAATGAATTTCGTCTGAATGTACTTCAAATTTGGAGAAAAAACTTAAATATGGCAATCCTGTTCGTGTCTTTAAAAAAATCGAATTAATCTTTCAATTTAAAGAAAAAATTCTAAATTTTGCAACGCTGTTCATAGACTAACACGAACAATTTATAAAGTTTTTCTCTAAAATATGGAAAAATATGTAAATCTGGCAACAGTGTTATTGGTCAGCTTTATTGGATACTATTTGAATGTACAGTAGCGGACAAAATAATCTGGATGGGTCATTTCTACAATGTAAACCTTACTTTAATATTTTTGACGTTTAGTCCATACACCAATTGACACAAGTAAATCTGACGTTTAATACAAATTTTACTATTAATAGTTCGTGTTTATTTTGTATTTTGATAAAATGCTTCATTTAAGTTCCGTTCAAAAAGTAAAAGATTGAGTTGGACATTTCAAATCCTCTTTCTACATTTTAACAGAAATATAATCTTAATAAAAACCAAATCTGCATAATCATCTCATGCATTACAACACAACGACTATAGTATTTAAAACAAAAGACAGTCGATTTTAGAGCACAATTATTATTTATACATACAATACATACAATTCATTCCTTCCTTTACCGACGACAAATGACATTTTTTATCGCGGGGAATAGCTAGTGAACCACCCCCATAAAAACAAACGAAAAAAAAACTTTCGTCATATTTTAACAGATGGCGCTGTTAAATATCGAACAACAGCAACGCAAGCAATGTTTTTGTCGTTCAGAAACGACTCTCAGTTGAAACTTGACTCAATTGATGGTGGTTTTTCAATATAACCCGTCAATAACTAGGAAATCACCCTCGTAGAAACAAAGGAAAAGAAAACTATCGGCAAGTTTCCTCAGATGTTGAATGTTAAAGCCGGGAGATTGATAAAGTACCGACACGAATGACGTCATAACGAGTAGGGCACCACAACGATCAAACACTCACAAGAGGCGCTAATTAATTTAATTTAATTAATAACGCAATACCGAGTGATTTTTTTTTAATTTTTATCAACTCTTGCCATGAAATTTGGACGGCTTTACTGTAAAACAGCATCAAGGAGTGCAATGACGTATTTTTCACTTAAGCTAAGACATGCCGTCCAGATTTCAAGGCAAGAGTTGATAAAAGAATTAAAAAATCACTCGGTGCAATACTCCCATATTTTTATAGATAAATATCATTATCAATTTAGTTTTTAAAGGTTTTCTAATTGAAATATAAAAAAATAAACTAACATCTTTATCCTCGTGTTATTTCTACTGTCATTCCCAAAATTTTTAAAACAAAAAAAACATGTGCGCCCTCTATTGGATAAAAAATCATTTGTAGTGCCTTCGTCGGTTCATCATATCTACTGGCTGTCCATTTTAAATTGGTTTCAGAAAAGGCAATCCATCAATCAAATCAAAAATAATTTCGTGTTTTCATAGTGTACTGAAAGCACGGAAGTAGAATGGATTGCCTATTTTCATTATTTTAAGGCGTGACGAGTAAAAATGGCCACCGCGTATAATTATTTTGAAAATAAGGTTTCGGATGCAAAAAATCTTGACTTTCACTTTGACAAACTGATAGATCTGATCTTAGCCTTTCTTGCTGCGTTATTTTTTTCTAATATTGTATAATGAATTCTAACACATTTGAGCTTGTAACGCCTCGAGATAGAGACGGTAGTTTTAAGGGTGATTTTTAAATTTTTTTATCAACTTTTGCCATCAAATTTGGACGGCATTTTCTTAGCTTAACTGAAAAATAAATAAGTCATAAATCAAATAATGCACTCCTTGAGGTTATTTTGCAGTAAAGCTAAGACATGCCGTCCAAATTTCATAGCAAAAGTTGATAATTTTTTTTTAAATAATTACCCGGTATTACATTCAACATATGTAATATGCAGAGCAGGTGATTAAATATCATACCACGCGATCATTTAAATTTATAATTAAAGTTGGCGGAATTGGCACTTTGCCAATCGACTCGCTTTTTTGGTTAGAGATTATGTGAATATTTTGACGTTCAATTGTTTTCATTTAAAGGAAATTAACCACTAGAAAGTAATGCTGTTTTAATGGCAATCATAGCAAATGTTCAAACTGTTCACCTCCGGCGATTAATTAAACATTTTGAAGCGTCACTTTGACAAGCCAAACTCAAATTAAGCTGTCAACAGTTAGCGTTGCCAATCGAATTCGAAATGCATAGCCCTATTCTAATTATAAATTTAAATGATCACTTGGTATCGAATATCATTAACAACTAATAATGAGCGTCAAAGGTTTTTGTTATCCAGGGTGTTTCAGAAAATTTGGAGGCTATTTTCCTAGGTTCATACCGTTGTCATTTGTGCAGCCTTTAAAAAAAAATTACAATTTTTACTGTAGCTAAAAAATAATTTAAAATTATTTTGCTAGTTTTAAAGCACTTAATTAATTTTTTTCTCTTAAAACATTAAAAAAAAGTAACTGCAATTTGTGTTCATTATTTCAACTTAGAGTCTTTTATAATGAAATCAAATGCTGTTGAATTACACATATAGCTTACGTCAGTATAATAAAAATGATTACAAATTTCATAAATATTTAATTTTTTTAACAAACCCTAGGCCAAAAATAAATATGTATGTAATTATCATAAGCAAAGGAAACTTGCATTATTAAAGCATTACCTTGAAATATACGTATTATTAAATATTATTGACTGCTCTTGTTTAATTTAATAATAAATAGAGTATTCCTCAGATTTAATGATTGATCATTTATTATTGCCCTCTCCTTTAACATCACATTCTGCCTTAAGATTATATACGTACTTAAGGGTGTACAATGATTAACTCACAGGCAAAACAATTAATTATGATTGTCATGGTGAATGAGAAGTAATTTTTGGATATTCTTTTTAAATAAATTAATTAAAATCCTAAAGCAAAAAAGAAGTAAATGGAAAATTTTCTTCATTCTTTTCACATTACTCTCATTTAATAGTGATCATCTGAATCAACTAATACAACATCATTACTCTGATTAAAATTTAAAGAGTTCCATTGATTTTTCAGGGCATGCCGGAAGCTTGGTCCAGGTTGCTGATGTCTTCCAACATAAGTAAGCAAGAACAGAAGAACAATCCGCAAGCTGTTTTAGATGTGCTTACGTTTTATGATAACAATTCGAAAGAACCTCCCAATAACAAGTTCATGACGAAAGCAAATACGACAACTCATTCAGGCAAGTCAAATTTTACAGAATTTTTATCCTATTTATTTAGTAAATAACAGAAAAGGATTATTTTAATAAATAATTAATAAAAAAAACATTTCCTTTTTTATCATGATTACATAATTTACATTCAAGTCTATTTAAATCACCAAGCAATGATTCATGGAACTGTATACATACAATACTAAGCAGGAGCATGAGATGGATGTTTTATTAACTTGTTTACAAAAGTAACCTTATATGTTGGAGGTCATTGTATTTCAAGCATTATCAAGTTACTGGCCACTCCTTTCAGTTATGTGTTTACAAATAACATTTGCATAATCCGTGTAGGTTCTTCATTGAGCAGAGTATCAAGTTCAAGTCCTAGTAGTACAACTCCAACAGAGGCAGAGGCGGGTCCTCAGTCCTATCACAGCCCCGTGCATGCTCCGAGTTCTGAGATTGAAGATGAAGCACCACCTCCACCCATTGCAAGTCGACCAGAAAGAACCAAGAGTATTGTAAGTATTTACAGCTGCATAGTTTAATTGTTACTATCGAAAGTAATTGCAGTACACCAAACCCATTGATGAAGATATTCAAAACACCAATAACAGTGTGCACACTCCCACGCACAGCCTAAGTCCAATTCACACCACACCCACACATGGACCTAACTCGAATATACCCGGTGCACCACTGCTGGACAGAAATAAGAACCAGGCAGGACCGGAAATGTCTAGAGCAGCTTCGGAGAAGAGAAAGAAAAAAATGACTGACGAAGAAATTTTGGAGAAACTTAGAAGCATCGTGTCCGTAGGTGATCCTAATAGGAAGTACACAAAGATGGAGAAAATTGGGCAGGGGTAGAAAAACTCATTCTTTTGGGCCAATCACTGTTATAACCGAGTTATTTTTAGTGCATCAGGTACTGTATACACAGCCATCGAAACATCGACGGGAACTGAAGTTGCAATTAAACAGATGAATTTATCGCAACAACCTAAAAAGGAACTAATTATCAATGAAATTCTAGTCATGAGAGAAAACAAGCATGGGAATGTTGTTAATTATTTGGATAGTTATCTTGTATCAGAGGTAATTGTTATTTTTGTTTTTATTAAAAAAGATATTTTAATATAAATGTATGATTTTTTATTTAGGAGCTGTGGGTTGTGATGGAGTATCTTCCGGGAGGTTCCTTAACTGACGTAGTGACAGAGACCTGCATGGATGAGGGACAGATTGCAGCCGTGTGCAGGGAAGTGTTACAAGCGCTTGACTTTTTACATTCTAATCAGGTTATTCATCGAGACATAAAGTCTGACAATATTCTCCTAGGCCTTGATGGATCTGTTAAACTAAGTACGCTACTAGAATATTAATTGCAAGTTGATTATGTTTACTGTATTTTGCAGCGGATTTTGGTTTTTGTGCTCAAATAAGCCCTGAACAATCAAAACGAACTACAATGGTAGGAACACCTTATTGGATGGCACCGGAAGTAGTTACAAGGAAACAGTATGGTCCTAAGGTATTGATTTGTTTTATTTAACAAATACAACAGCAAATCTTTCAATGGTTAACTGACTAATACTTCATCTAAAAAATTGCTTAAATTTTAAATAATTTAATTTATTTACTTTTTTCAGGTAGATGTATGGTCATTAGGAATTATGGCTATAGAAATGATAGAAGGTGAACCGCCCTATTTAAATGAAAATCCCCTTAGAGCGCTGTACCTCATAGCAACAAACGGCAAACCAGAAATAAAAGACAAAGACAAGTTATCGTCGCAGTTTCAAGACTTTTTAGACCAGTGTTTGGCTGTTGATGTAGAAAAAAGAGCTTCAGCGAAAGAATTGCTAAAGGTAAGCCGTAATATTTATTTAATTATGACATTGAAATATAAATCAACAAATTATGAAAGATTCTAAATTGTTTTGATTGTTATTAAATTGTTATCATATTTCTACGAATTTTTACCAATAAACAGAAGACTATAATGAATGAATCCAAGTCGGAATATTTTGTTGCTTACATTAAAATAAAATTTGAAGGTCATTTTTTAGATAAATGTTCATAAACATTTACTAGACTAGACTAATGAATTGCCAATTGAATGCAATATTTTAAATTTTTTTAAGTAAAATAGTAACGGCGCTATCTGTGCAAAAGTCCATCAACTGCATGGGCGGTAAATAAATCATAGTTTGCGAATAATCTGTTTACTACACGAAACTTTTTATAGTTTTTATTTTAGGAAAAAATGTCAATTTATTGTAAAAGGATTATATGACATCATTATTTATAAAAAAAGGTCAAATTTGTTTAGAAAATAAAATTTGAATTCCTGTCAAATTTTGTTACAAATACACTTTTTAGAATTAAAGTTTTTTAAACGCACCTTATTTACTACAAAAACTACATTAAGAATAATTTTTAATGTAGTAAGTGTAGTTTATGTAGTAAATTCAAATCAAATCACATAATCTACATTATAGGTACTTTGTAATTGGTCGTTTATACATTCTAAATTAATAACAATAACAAAAGACTATTAAATTATCAATTGCATGTAATATTTAAATTTTTTAAAGCTGCGTTAAGTGAACGATCGACTTGTAAAAAAATCATCAAGTCATCTAAACCACGTGAGATCAATGGAGAAATATTCTGATCGTTAGCTCGACAATTTTTTGCAAGTTGGCCGTTCACTTAACACAACCTAAGTAAAATAATAGTGGCGCCATCTATGTAAAAGTCCCTCACGTTTGAGCGTGGACTTCTTAAACATTAACTACCAATTAATAATTTAGTTTTCAGCAAGTTTTTTAACAGAAACTCGTTTTTAGGTCAAAATATTGCATTTTTGGTATTTATAATCAATATTTTGATATTCAACAAACCAGTCTATTAAAATTAGAATGGCGCCATCTATGTAAATATCCGTGAACTTCAAATTTATGCGCTAAATTTAAATCATAAAACACAAATGAAAAATATCGAATGAAGTTAAACGTGTTTACGCATAAATTCCTGTAGTTAACTCTAAATGCTTAGTGTTTATCTTTTTGTTTTAAAGTTTCCATATTTTTTGAAGCATGCTTTACAATTAATGATAGAAATAACTTTGAATAAGTAATAATATAAAAAAACTCACATGAAATGTAACTTTCTATTGCAGCATCAGTTTTTGAAACTGGCTCGGCCTCTACCAAGCTTAATGCTGCTAATACTAGCGACGAAAGAAATAAATAAAAGTGGCGCCATCTATGTTAAAAGTCCCTAAGCTTTGAGCATTTTTAAACATTAATTATTATCGTTAAGTAATTAATTATTTTGTTTTCGGCAAGTTTTTTAACGGAAAACACGTTTTTAGGTCAAAGTATTGCATTTTTGGTATTTATAATCAATTTTTTGATAATCAACAAACGAGCCTATTAAAATTAGAATGACGCCATCTATGTAAATATTCGTGAACTTCAATTTTACGAGCTAAATTTAAATCGTAAAACGCAAATTAAAAATATAGAATGAAGCTAAACGTGTTTACCATAAATTCCAGTAGTTAACTCTAAATTTGCATAGTATTTATCTTTTTGTTTTTAAAGTTTCCATATTTTTTGAAGCATGCTCTACAGTGAATGATAGAAATAACTTTGAATAAGTCAGGAAGCGCTTTTATGACTTAAATTCTTTGTTTTTTTGAAGATGAAATATGTAATAATAATAAGAGAACTCACATGAAGTATAACTTTCTTTTGCAGCATCAGTTTTCGAAACTGGCTTAGTCTCTAGCAAGCTTAATATTAGCAGCGAAAGTAAGAAATAAAAGTGGCGCCATCTATGTTAAAAATCCTAAGCTTTGAGCTTTTTTAAACATTAGTTAATTAATAATTTTGTTTTTGGCAAGTTTTTTAACAGAAACTCGTTTTTAGGTCAAAATATTGCATTTTTGGTATTTATAATAAATTTTTTAATATTCAACGAGCGATCCCATTAAAATTAGAATCTAGCCATCTATGTAAATATTCGTGAACTTCAATTTTACGCGCTAAATTTAAATCATAAAACGCAAAATATAGAATGAAGTTAAACGTGTCTATGCATAAATTCCTATAGGTAACTCTAAATTCGCTTAGTATTTACCTTTTTGTTTTTAAAGTTTCCATATTTTTTGAAGCATGCTCTACAATGATGAAAAATGAAGAAACTCACATGAAATGTAACTTTTTTTTGCAGCATCAGTTTTTGAAACTGGCCCGGCCTCTAGCAAGCTTAACGCCCCTAATACTAGCGGCGAAAGACGCAGCAAAAGGACACTAGCATTAACATAACTAGCCGCTCACTCGGCTAAAGTGTTACGTAAACTCAAGAGACTACACCTCATGTTACTAAAACTGCGCTGGCAATTTTTTTAATAGAAAGAAGCTAATATATTCTTATCGATTCCTTAATTTTATATAAATACGACGACTGCAGTTTTAGTTATATGGGTAGGATTATGTATAGGTCGTGAGCATTTAACTACGAGACTATGTTGGTATAAGTGAAAGATGATGACGTGTGCCTAACTTTTATGATAATAAGCAGCGTTTTGTTGATTCTTCAAGCAGGATTATATATATATAAATATAATAATAATAATACAAAGCTACCAATATAATGAATATATGATGTTTAAAATAGAGTTCTAGTTACTGGGAAATTCAATTATGAATTTACTGCTTCTTATTTTACTCTTATGTATTATTTTTTTTTATACATTATACATTGAAGACTGTGAAATTGTATTAATTGAATTTGCAACATTATTTGCTTTCTGCCGTTTATTGAATAATAAATACATTTTCTGTTGCAGGCCTTACTTTCTTTTTAAATTGTATTAAGAATAAATAAAATTTACTTTATGTAATTTCTCAATACTTTTTTAACATAACCTTCCTGCCTTAAATTAATTTTACAATGAACTCTAAGATACTCCTAACTTCTTGAGATTTCAAATATAACACAAAATATAACTTGTTTACTATTTAGGTACAAGTAAGGATTTCGTTGAAAATCCAATGAAGGAATCACCCACCTGGCTTTGTGTAAAAAAAAGTAAAAGTAAAAAAGATCAGGACCGAAATGTTTAATTTGCTGTTGATTTTAGGCAGTATGACATAATTCATTTCCCAGTTAGATTATTTTTAGACACTAGTAACTCTTACTACATGAAGTATTTTATTAATCAGATTGCCATGATCAGTGTTTGGGGGTTTAGAGCTTCGATCGTTTGCTTTCTTAGGCATTTCCACCGATTATGGCAATTTTAGAGAAGAAAGCTACTACGTTAAATGGACGGCAAGTATAAATCCAGCAATCAATAGCAGTAGGAACAGATTAAAACGTACTCATTTATTTTGTATCTATTTTATTGATGCGCAGCGGGGTGAATGTTGCAGAGCAAATGTGGAACTAGCATAGTATTTTTGCACTAGTATTTATGAACGAATATATTTCATATTACGATTGAAAAGTAATCATGTAGTGTTTATACAGATGTTTATTTTTATTATAAACGCTTACGTTTCAGTCCTGCACTAGTTTCATTCCCAAAACGGTTTTCAGGTATATCTTTTTTTTTAATTGCTCCGAAATAATTTTTAATAAACGTCTGTATACAGGTTACATAAACATGTGCATTGTTGTGACGCAGGTTACTGCAATGTGTGGTCTAATAAATCATTTTTTTAATTAAATATTGTTTTATTTATTAATGGAAACAAAAAAACTTTAAATACAATTGTGTGGTTTTATAAAAAAAAAAAGAAATGTTCTGTGAAGAACAGATTAACTGTCCACAAAGTATAACATTAATAAGCCATTCTTTTATTAATTAGGAATAAATAAATAAAAATTGGAACTCAATGTATTTGTAAGAAATTTTGAAATTATAATCGAACTATGTATCTTTGTTTGTCATAAATTTAAAAAGTACTTTTCATATATTCATAATAAGTGCTGTGAAATTTGAAATAATGAAAACACATAAACACACGGCATTCTTTTTTATTGCTTTTTTTCGTCCATACAATTACAAAAGCGCATTGAAAACATGTTAAAAACAAACACTTCTGCAAAAGATATAAGATTTACTCAGTGTATAGCCAAAACAAACCATATCCACTTTATGATGCTTATAAACACGTGTTACAAATTTAATTGTTTTCAAAATACACCCACTATCAATTTATTTAACTTTTATTTCTTATCTAATTCAAGTCATCATGAATAAGCTACAACTACATCTTCTGTAAAAATAATAAGACAATTCAATTAATTGTCGTTTAAGATGCTACCTACACATAAAAAAATAATCATTAATCAGACCTTGATTGTGTGTATGCAAAAATATATGTATTTGAAATGTCGGGTTACATTCTTACGTGTATTATCATAGTTAATATGATGACTAGGACAAAACTATTATAAAAAAATACTTTGAATTAGTGAAATCACACTTAAAATGTGATACTAAACATAAAAATGCACACTTGAAAACTCACATCTGTGTAATTAATTTATTATACTAAAAATAATTGGCGTTCTAGCATCAGCGTGACCGGTGAGTGTTAATTACAACCTCCACACGAAACTTAAATTAGTATAAAAATTTAATAATTACAGTTGCTTTTCTCCTAAATTAATTCAATAACCCGAAAACGTCATCATTTATCACCGGCTGTCTTCTGCTGATTACCAGAAACGAAATTAATCGAAGCAGAATTAATGCAAAACCGTTTCCTGGTGGGCGGTGGTCCGTCGTCGAAGACGTGCCCCAGGTGTGCGTCGCACTTCGAGCAGGTCACCTCGGTCCGAATTCGACCTGGTTGGGAGATGAGGAGTAGTAGGTTACCACCAACTTCCGGTTTTTGAGGAAAGTTCGGGAATGGGGGAGAAACAAACACAACAGGACAAAGTTAGGATCGAAGGTGAAGCAACAAAACAATAACGAGAGACAAAACAAAAGTAAAAGCGGATGCCATAAATCAATAGTAAAGAATTAAATAAAACAAAAGTCATAATGAGAAACCAAAGAGTAAATGAAAATAAGTCGTGTCGTTTGGTAAAACGGGGACAGACATTGAGGGGAAATGGAAAAGAAAACATTTATATTAGCGTCCCGAAGAAACTTTCACCATTTATATTTTATGTCACAGTAAACCTCAACCAAATCATACAAAGAGTTAAAACTACTGTAAATAAACACGGTACGTTTTCAAGTTATCAATTCGGTTTAATGTTTTATTGTTGATTTTGATCACTAACCATAAATCTAATGTATATTTCAAGTAATCTTTTTAAATAATTTTGTTCCATTGAATATCATATTTAAAAACAACTTTCTTTAATCTAAACTGGATGTGTATTCAATCATAAGAATTTTTAATTCCAGACATCCACTTAAAGATAACAATATTTATAAATGAGCTTTAGCGTTATCTTTCCAAGCCAGATTGCCAAATAAATGTTGCTATTTTTTTATTGAAAACTTCCTCGTGCATATTTACTAATGTTAAAGCAGATTAGATATGTTAGGCTGTGAATTTGTAAGGATTTTCTAGGAGACACTAAATAACACAGTAAACCTATTTACATGCCACTTATAAACAAAAAAAAAACGGGCTTTAAGCAATTCAGTTTATAAATAACATGTCTGTAACGTTTGTGATTACAAAAAAATGATTTGCATTTTGCAATTTTTTTATTTGAAATAGTTTAGTAAGTATTCCTTTTAATATAATGCAAATAATTTTTTTTTGTGCTGCAATAAATTATATTTCATGTTATTTTTTTAGATATTTTATACAATGAAATTGAAAATCCCTGAAATAAAAAAAAAACAACTCGGTGGTCAGTGCATAAAAACACTTGGGATTTGGCTATATACAATGTGTAAATTAATTTGTATAACATAGCAGTTCATATGATAAGTGAAAAAAAGAGGAAATATATTGGTGTAAAAGGGAAAGTTCCTGCCCTATCAGAACTGTACTTTTGTGTTGCAATCTTTGTCTTTACCACATTTCCTCCATCTTACTTATTATGCAAACTGCTGTCACACTAAACGAATTACACATTGTATGAAGATAGGACCATAAACTTATATTTTCTATACGAAGCTATAACTATCAATCATTCTATCAAAATGATTATATTCATTATTCTTAGTTGCTACATATGCACATACATAAACAATTTAAGGTTATTGATCTACAACTTCAACATATCTAAAAAAATAACACAGAAATTCTACAGCAATCAGCGGTCAATTGTACTAGAATTTGACCTCAATAAATCAAGGGATACTCTTATCGGTTAATTAGTCACAATACAATCACAGATATCTTACCTCCGCTAGTGTCAGGAGATAATTTAACTTTGCCTTTATCCAGCACGTCATTAAAGGCAGGCCATCCGCATCCGCTATCATATTTCGTATCAGACTTAAACAGGGGTTGCCCACAACATATGCACTCATAAACGCCCATCTCGAAAGATTTGTCGTAGCAACCTAATTCAAGCAGTAACATAAATACCTCGAAATTTAATAAATTAATTGCACTCAAAATGCTTGGCTAACCTGAAAAAGGCCTTTCTGTTCCCTTTTCTTGGGTTACATGATACTGCATGGGCGTCAAGCGCTTCCTCAACTCTTCCTTGTCTGCCATCTTCGCGACTGCTAAAATAAGACTGCCGAGTTTTTGGTGATTTAAGGTCGACTAGCTCCAAATTAGGGAAGAAAGTTGAATACCTGAGGAATGCAAGTCAGCTTTCGTGTTGCTTCGTATTCGCGGCACGTCAGACAGTACCGCATTTAAAACTCTCCTTATCATCAGACTTGCGACAAATATTTTAATAGCGTGTTCGTTCTAGGCTATTTACTTCGTAATATATTATGTAATAACCTCAATTTATTGTCTGATAGCGATATGTGATATGCCTTGTTGACAGTTGACACTTTTATTCAGTGACGTAGGCTAGGCAAGTTCAGGGTCACCGACAACGTGGTCAGATGGTTTCATTTGTCGTCAAATAAGCTATTTTCAGAAATCCCTGATAATATTTACTATTTATAATCATGAGGATAATTTTGAATATTTTATAAATAAACACTCTGAATAAGATTCAATTTTTTTTATGCCAAATTTCCTTATAGAGAAAATTTCTGATTCTTTAATTGTATACTACTAACAAGTTGCTGTTTACAATCCTGCCTTATTTTTTATTATTCTGTTTTATAGAATAAATTCACAAGTATTTTACTGCATTTATAATTACTTTATTATGCATAAAGTTTAATGTGTCAAGTGGCGCCCTCTTTACGTCAAATACTGACACATTAAAATAAAAGCGGCAAATCTAAAAAACAAACCCCCTTTTCAAATTTCAAACGATTTGTAAAAAAAAGATTCATCCGATGGAAATCAATTATCGATTCACCTGCACCGGTTGCACTCAGTGTATTTGCATCTTCTTTTAACCTCATGTAATAAATAGCACGAGATGAAGATACTCTAAGTGCGCACTAATGCGGTGAATCGCAAGCGCTATATATTTAGAAACAACTAACAGTTGATGAGATGAGAGTTTCTGACATTTTTTTAACCTGCAACTGAAATATTTTGACACGAGCGGTTGGAACCTTCTGACAGCTGCGAATAGTGCGCAGGCGCGAGTGTCAGCGGTTCTTTCAAATTTCAGTGTTCACTTTAAAAACAAAATTTTAAAAGAACTACAGCAGACGACTCAGTATATAAAGCAAAAAAGAAAAAAATAAATTAACTGAAACCAAACCTATTCTTTACAAATAAAAAAGAAATACAGAGACGAAATGAAAGAAAACGGGAAGTTTCCTTAAAAATTAACAAAAAAAAAATGATCGCACACATGGAGATGCCAGTACAATACAAGAATTAATGACATAAGAGGAAACAAAAGAAAACCTAAACAATCGATGACCAAATGCAGAATTAGATGAAAACAAAAGACGATCGTCGATACTAATTGGGCTGGGAGGAATTGAAAATCAAAAGGCAAAACTTTTTCTTGCAAAATCGATGATTTCCGGCGCTTTCATTTGTTTCTTTGTATTTCTTCTTTTTTTGCTTCAGAGGGAAACAAAAAAAAAAGCCGCTTTCCGACTGTTTCTTTTCGTTAGCAAAAAATAACAAGCGAAAAATTGTCCCGAAGCTTTTGAAAATCAAATCAAGTTTTCATTTGTTTTTTTTTTGTATTTTTAAATCTCCCCCTCCTCTTCCTGTAAGAAAAAAAAATTTGTAAGTAAAGAAGCTAAGAACATATGCAAAATCGACGATTTTCGGCGTTTTCTTTTGTTTCTTTGTATTTCTTCTTTTTTGCTATTTCTGAAGCTGAAAAAAATTGCCTCTTTCCAACTTATTCTTTTTATTAGCAAAAAATAACAAATGAAAAATTGTCCCGAAGCTTTTGAAAATCAAGTCAAGTTTTCATTTGATTTTTTTTAATATTTTTAAATGACTTTGACAATAAAATCAAGCTTTCGTTTATTTCTTTGGATTTCATTATTTTTTCTTGTTTCTTTCTGAAGCAAAAAGAAAATCGCCTCTTTCCGATGGAAAGCCCTTGAAAATCAAATAAATCAAGGTTTCATTTGTTTCCTAGCATTTGTTTTTTTTTTGTTTCTTTTCGTAAGCAAAAAATAACAAATGAAAAATTGGCGCGAAGTTTTTGAAAATCAAATATGTAAAGCTTTTACGTCTTTTTATTTAATTTTTTTCCGTTGCTTTTTATCTAACACTTCATGCAGTTTCTTTGTTTGTGTTGGCGATTTAATTTTCTTGGACGCCCTGCTCCCGAAACATCGATCATCTTTTGTTTTCTTCTTCTCGTTTTTCCGTGTTTCCACGTTGTTTCAGTTTTTTTATGTTGAACTAAGATTTCTTCTTTTGTTTTCTTGTCCACTTTTTGTTTCTTGTTCACCTTTTCCTTCGTACTTCGTCGTTCATTATTCCAGTTTTTTTTTTTTTTTGTTTCTTATAATCCAATTCATTTTTCGTATTACATTCGACACTTCTTCGTGCAGCTTATTCCTTTGTTTTTTTTTCTATCCGTAAGCATTTTATTATCTTCACTTCACCGGAGAATTATCGGTCTTCTTTTGTTTTACAAATTAAAATAACCACTATGGGGATGTTTAGCGTCTGCGCAGAGCTCGCAGGCGTCTGGAGGCCTTATTCTCTCATGGTTTTGACACATCTCGTTATATGTAGTTACTAATAGATGGCGCTACATTTAGCAGAGGTAAAAAACTAAATTGTTTTTCCTTGTTTATGTATTATTTAAAAATTTCTTTAACCAAAAATAAAATTTATAGATTCTAGAAGCTTTATCTGAAGAATAATTAATACATTTTTATTACATAAACAAAAACGCCTGCCACGCCAATGATGACCTTATAACATCTCTATGGTAACAATGACGTTATGCAAGAAGATGACAAATGTCAAAACAGTAGTTCCCCTAATTTTTCTTATTATTTTTCCTAATTTTTAAATTCAATGATTACATAAGTTACTTAATTGACAAAGCAAAAAAAAACTTAAGAATCTATATGCAGCAACACGGATGGGTAGTTGGAAATGAAAAAGTTATGGAATAGGATATTTTGACAGGATGTCAACGGTGTTACTTCCAAGATACGACAATTTTGGAAAATTTTGAGTGTGAAACTCTTTCTTAAATTGGCATGTTCTAAACCGACTCATTTCGAAGACGATTCTCCAGTTAGGGTATTCATGAAAGGGCAGGGATGTTGTGGGATCACCGGAAGTTTCACGCCGCCGGCCAAAAAATGAGCGCGCAGAATTTACAAAATCTCAGCGACAGTAATAACATACCTTATGAAAAACCGATCACATTCGCAAACTATCACGTCCACCGTCACCACAAAAAGAACGCGATCTCACAGAATTCCAGCTTTGACAGGCTAAAGCAAACCCAGCCGAAGGGGTTGATCTTCGTGTGGCCTCAGAGGCGGAGGTTTTACTACGTGAAAGAATTGTCTTTCCTGACGTGGTTTTTAGCGCACACCTTCTTTTGGTTGCACGTCGTGAATATATTTCCTAACGGATCAGGTAGATACATTGGGATTTCATTTTGGGAAACTAAAAATGCACACGATTTTAGGGATGGGACTGAGTCAGCCTCCTTGGAAGTACAAGCCACCTTTACCAAAACCTCAAAATAGGGATTATATTATAGAACCTGACTGGGATTCTAGCTACGATTAAATAGAAATTATTGTTGCATTGTATAAAATTTATTAGTAATTAAAATTTTCCCTGAAACAAAGTTACGTACTAAGAAAACTTCTAGGTTGCTCTTAGATAGATTTTTAATTATTTTATCACTATTATAATATGGACCTGTTGAAGACAAATTGATATTTTTATTTATATTAAATTTTATGACCATATAGTAGTTTTATTTAAAAAAAATTTCCTGAAATCTAAAAGTTTTAGCTGTCCCTGGTACATAAGCATGTAATGTTAATATAATTAGGCAACCAACGTGACAATCGTTTTTTTGGTAAAAATAGTAAGTGTGAATAATCGGAAATGAAGAAATAAATATACCACAATAACATCCTTTGTGGCACATTTCCCAATCGAATGGGAGCATATCGTACAGCGAATTTCAGAAAGTTGATTATCCAACTCGTTCTATATTGAATATCAATGGACATAAAACGTAGAGGAAACATTTTGAGGACCTCTAATTTAGTTCACATGTTCTTTAGCTCGAATGACGTTGGCTGGCGATTCGTAAGATGGAGTAGTGTTATGCAAATTGTGGCTGATTAGCTATCAACAAATCACCGAACGGAGAATGATTTAAATTAAAAGCGTGCAATGTTTGAATAATGAAGAATTTCAAGAGCGTTTCAGTGCAAGTGATCGACAGCGACATCGCCTTGCTGTTACCGAACGGCGTGTACGAAATCAAACAAATGGAACCCAGGTCCAGGTTAAAAAGCATTGCGTTTTTCTGCTTAGCCCTGGCGGTGTTTGGGATCGTAGGCTTCGGGTATTTTTGCCCGGATAAGGTAAGAGCCAAAAGCACCGATTCGAAGAAATTTTCGTTTAGTCTGAGAGGTGTTTTATTTAACACGAAATAGCACTGGTTTGTTTATTTGATTTGGACAGTTACTTCAAACATCACATGTTAGAATCATTTATTAATTGAATTAAAAAAGGAGTATTGTTTTCAAAATTTCTCGAGTTTTTAATGTTACATGGTGTTTAGTGTGTAAATAAACGTTCAGTAACCTTTGACATAAGAGATCTTTCCTGGGTGGTTGTGATAAGTTAATCTCATTATTCAGCTTTTTTATTATGCACATGTATTTCTATGATAATTATTATAATGGGTAATTATTAATTGTGAAACTAATTACTTAAAGAATACAATCGTTTCATTTTGATTTCAAAATAAATAAATCATACCTTTGTTGATATTTTTTTTTATTATTATCAAAGTGGAAATGCTTTTATTTTGTAATCAACTTCACTGTACCTATAATCAAATAATTATATACTTATTTTTATTCAGTTATTTATATTTATATGAGGAGTTAAAAAAAGTATGAAAGAAATTATTATATGAAAAGGGATTTGTTGTTTTTTTTTACAATATGAGTTAAAGTGTTTCTAAAACGATGTTAGAAATTTGCTCAAATCAAAAGAAACCTGAAACCTATCCGAGGCTTAATCAATAGGTATATTAATTTATGACTCCTTATGTGTTTGAAAATGTGGGAGTTCAGATTTTACTAATTTGCAATCTTATATTTACTACATTTTCATTACTTTATTAACTGTTGTGACTAATTTACACTATAGGGAAACAAATTTAGCTTCCATAAAGTATAGTTTGTTCCATCTTACCTGTCAATGTCAAAATTCTAGGGTTTCTGTTGGAACCCTGCTTTTACCATTAAATATAGAACAGAAATTTTTGAAATTTACCAACATTTGGGTAACAGGTACCAACATCAAAAACATTTGACAGGTATTATAGAAAAAAAAACCGAGTATAGCTCGTTAAAACATCCGAAATTTTATTTTAATAGATTGACGACAACATGTCTAGTGACATTTGTTGACACTTTAAATTACAAAAATAACCTCCAAATTGACAGTTGGTTGACATTACCTATATGCAGTGTTGCCAACTTAACTCTTTTAGGGCTTTTAGTTAGCTTTCTATTTATTCAATCTTTTCTAAAACATAACAGTTTACACATCCCTTAAGTATTTTATTTTTGAGTAATTACTTTGTTAATACAATATTTATTTTTCACACAGTGATTGCAGTTTCAACATTAAAATGTCATTTTCAAAGTGATCAGTTTGAAAATGACATTGTTAACTTACTTATGTATTTTGTTAATAAATAACTTTAGTCTCTTTTCAAATAATGAAGAATGAACAAAATCGTACCTATTAAGCCCCGAACCATACAAATCTGGCTTTATTTTGGTTAGTGTCTAGTAGTGTTGAGTTAGTAATTCTGCCACGTTACCTTACGTTACGGTAAATTTCCACAGTTACCGGTAAGATAACATTCATTCGTTACCGGTAGTTTATGAATTTGAATACAAGAAACTTAAAAAGGGAATTTCCAAATTTCATTAAAAAATCGTTTAATAAAACTTCACTTTTCTAAACTCGTTGCATAATATAAAAAGTGCTTTTTTAAATCTAGCGTCGAAGTTGGCCATGAAAATTTAATTTAAAGATCTATTGTAACAAACGAAAAAAGATAAGAAAATAAGGTTTACAAGAAATAATCAAAGTTGTGGTATGTTCACAGTAAGCACCTTATCAAGACCAATTTCGACGCCAAATTTAAAAGACCACAAGATAGATAAGACTACCCTGCATTAAAAGTAAATTGAAACAAATTCTTTCATTGCAAATTTTTTTTTTTAATATAAACTATTCATTTTATTTTATTAAAAAAAAAAAAAAAAAAATTACAGCCACTAGAATATCAAAAAAGAAACAATATATCAAAAGCAGACTTTTTTTCAGAAAAAGAATTTTTTAAGCTCTCTTGGAATAAGTAATTCCCCACTTTTTAGATTGTTAAAAATAACGTTGTATCATTTGTTTTATTTTTGTAAAAAAATAGAAATAGAAATTATGAAGTCCAAGGATTGTTTTGTATTATTACTTTTTTTTTTTAGGTGTGTGCACTCAGTAATCGAGAGTTAATCATGCCCGAAGTGATGAATGATGGAATAGGTAAACCGGTTTCAAATTTGAATAGTAAGACGGCTCTGAGTTATGACGATATGTTAAACGATGATTTTACATTTGACATGGATTCCCATGATGTGATGGTTTTCCTTCATATGCAGAAAACCGGTTAGTAAAAACAAAAACTTGTTTACGCATAGCTTTGCCTCTTATTATAGGGACCATGCACATCTTAGGCTGCATTGTATAAAAGGTTTAAACCAGGATTAAATTTAAGCCTAAGTTAGAATGTGACATACAAAATGCTGTACGTCATAATGTTTGTCACATTCTAACTTAGGATTAAATTAAATCCTGGCTTAAATATTTTATACAACGCAGCCAAGAGTCCCTATATAATATTTAGATGAAAGTTGAGCTATGTGGACATTATATTAAAAAACCACTTCATTTTTAAAATTATTTTCTCCTGTCGTTCTTGGTTTATTAATGACAAATGGATGGATCAAATTATTTAAGTATTTGTAGTTTGTAATGAAGAAGTCTATGTAAGAAACATGTAATGTAATATTACATAATTAATTTAAAGAGGTAATTCAAACGTCGTTTTGTAAATTTCTCATTACAATACTTTTACCAGTGCACGTTTGCTTACAGATTAATTTCAAAAGATTGAATCTAATCTTATTCTGAAAATTGCATGTAGCTCATTATTATCGTTTCTTCAATCTTGTGATAATTTGGATTAATTGATGAAATTTAACAACATTAAATAACTCATGTATTTTCATAATACTATGCACAACGTGGCCATCGATGGCGCTGTCCTTGCGTTGTGCATGGTTCCTATAAGATTACCGATCCAATCTAGAAACGATTGTATTAAATAAAAAGAAATCTACTAATTTCTGGTGATACTTATTTAAAACTTAAAAAGCAGGTTTTATACTTGAGTTTTATAACTCAAACTGTAACTGGCGCCATCTGTAAAAAAATACCACGCATTACGACGTTGTATTTTTTTATATAGATGGCGTTAGTTACAAATAACTTTTGCAGGTGGTACTTCATTCGGTAAACACTTAGTCCACGACTTAGACCTACAACGTCCATGTACCTGTCCCTTAACGAGAAAACGGTGCTATTGTTTCCGGCCACATTCGAATCAAAGTTGGCTATTCAGCCGATACACGACCGGATGGAAATGTGGTTTGCATGCTGATTGGTCTGAGCTAACGAATTGTGTGGATGAAAAACTCGATGAACTAGAAGGTCACGTTGCAAAACGAAGATATTTCTACATAACATTACTGCGTGAACCCGTGGCCAGGTACCTTTCAGAATTTAGACACGTCCAAAGGGGAGCAACGTGGAAAGGGGCCCGCCTGTTCTGCAATGGGCGTTCAGCAACACCAGAAGAAGTACCACCATGTTTTACCGATGACAACTGGTTAAATGTGCAACTCGATGAGTTCACGGATTGCGAATCTAACCTCGCAGTTAACAGACAAACTCGCATGCTAGCAGATTTAGAATTAGTCGGATGTTATGACACAAATTACATGCCACAATCAGAACGTGATCGAGTCATGCTCGCAAGTGCGAAACGCAACCTGCAATCGATGGCCTTTTTCGGACTAACCGAGTATCAGAAGATCTCGCAATATATTTTCGAGGAGACCTTCAACTTGAGGTTCGGCATACCATTCGAGCAGAATAATGCGACCGTCTCTAGTCACACAATGCCCACTCTGACGGCTTTGCAAGCGGCTAAGGTGGCTCGCTTGAACGCGTTAGACATCGAATTGTATGATTTCGCTAAGAAACTTTTGTTTAAACGGTTCGACAAGTTGAGAGCTAGGGATATGGACTTTCAAACTAGATTCGAACATCTCGGTGAGTTGCCCAGTAGAGGGACGGAATTTGATTGGGATAAGCTCGATGATACTACTTCTAATCCCGTATAGAGTATTTATTTTTTTTAATTAACCTCAGAATCTCTCTTGTTAAGTGTATGGTTTAATATATTATAACCAACCAACTGACCAACAGGTAAATTACTGAAAAATATCTATAAATGAAAGTTGAAAATGAATCTACACTTTTTAGTAAATTTTGTCCGAGTAAAAACTATCTGAATTAATAACACAACATATCTTCCATTTCTTACAAAGTACATACTGCCACGTTTTTATTTTGATTTGTTTTTAATATTAGAAACATTCCATCGTTGTATACTTCATTAAATGCTCTAGTAGGGGCAATCTTTGTCATTTAAATATTACAATAATTATGATATATTAAACTGTGTACGCAACTTAAAATTTTTCTTATCAATTCACCTGGGCTGGTACAAGAAGTTGTGATGAAGCTCTCAGAAAACTTACTGGATTTTATTTTAAATCACGAAAATTATCACTTTTCCTTGAACAGGCCCAGACTGTTATAATTTACTGAGGATACACATTTTTAATTCAATCTCGTTCTTTGGTTAAAGCTACTTTCAAGTCGTTAGCTTTTAGGAATTACAAATGCACTGACAAATCATACCAGGAATTCATGTTATACCTATGTATACAGTAAGATCGCATAAAAAATTAGGCAAAAGCATCAGAGATGTGGTTTTAGGGTTCATCGCAATAGATCAGTGACAAAACAAATCAAAGTTATATTAAAGCTTGTCTTTTTTTTTATTATAACTGTCGGTTTCTGTTGCAACCCTGCTTTTGTCACTAAATGTAGAACAGAAACTTTTGAAATTTCCTAACATTCATGCTTGAAGTCCAGAGCTGCTTTCCATTTGAAGTTGTGATGCCCCAGGGTTCTAAGCCTGGGGCAACTCAGAATTACTTGTTCAAGAAACGCTTGGCGTGTCTTGTGGGTCTTAGGGTCCCCGAACAGTTCGGAACTGTTCCTTCATGTAAAAGAAGGAAAGTGTCCCAGCGTTTCAAAGACGTCTATGAAAGACACTCAAAGTGTCACCCTTGAACTGAAATGCAACAATAAACGCGATTAGATTGTAAGCTATCTTTGTTTTGTCACTAATGATAGTGCTGCCAACTTTAAAGCTGTATCTATGACATACTCTAAATTGTTTTTTTTTTTTTAATTTAATCTTTTAATGTAATCTGAATTCACTCAATCAAATGCATTTATTTTTTTATGAAAAAAAAATGTAATGTTTTTATCAAATGTATCTGCAAGCTGGAACTTTTGATTAACGTTGTATATGGCGACGTATCCCTAAAAAAACTCAAATTGCCATATACAATAAATACCATTATATTTAGGTATACATTTTGTTAATGATAATAATATATACATAAATATAAATATAGAATGTACATGTAAATAGTCATTATGGATAACAATTACACATCGATCAACTTTCATAATAATTCTCCAAGTAACACGTTCTCATACCAAAGATGTTAAAGTTTATTTTCGTGTATAATGTCCCTTAATGTACCGCTAGGTTTAGGATTAAACGATGAACCAATTAGTATGTAACTATAACCAGGAAGTACACTGAATTCGTAATTGATAATTTCCGTTCGTTGTGATGACTGTGCAATAATTATTTTAACTTTTGAAGACTAACCACAATGCTGATGATTTTTGCACTTGTACTTAATTTCATGATTCATCTTTATTTATGCTTTTAATATAAATAGTTATGTACAGAATGGTTTAGATGATCTCTAAAGACAGAACGATAAATATTTTTTTGTTAATTTAAATATTTAATACCAGTGTTGTTTATTTTAGTCATGCAAGTAAATTGATTTTTATTTGATCACGTGATATGTATATTAGTGTGTTAAATGGTACAGATCACAATTTCATGGCATAGTTAATCACAGATCATGGTCATAATTACCTATGAACAATCGAAATTAAACATTGTATTTTGTACATAAATATTTTCAAGGATATACTTATTAAACAAGTTAATTAATTCGTATGCAAGTATAACATATCTTTCGTTAACATATATGTACGTGTGAGTGTTTGAATGCGTGTAACGTGCATGCACACGTAGATTGTAAATAATTGCCTTAAATTATTAAAATAGTTAACTGACTCGTTCCCCTTATGTGTTGAAATTTATGTGTATACCTAGTTTTAAGTTTTCGTTTTTCTCACATGCTTTACTATGTCACTGGCCTAACACACCACTTGCCACATTTAAGATTAAATCACAGCCAACATCAATTACCATCACTCATTAACAAAGATATTTTTGTGAATTTCATAAACTAAAAAAAGTGCCATCATGCAACTTCCACATCAACGACACCTTTATTTTAGTGTAGTAACAGATTTATACGTGTAATATGTCTAAAGATAAACGCAGTGTTTCAGCACAGATTTTCCTTCCTGCCCTTTATTGATATTACGCTGTCATTCTGTAACGGTTGTTTAATTTAACGGTAATCATTAGACTGACTTTACGGTATAATTACGTTGTAAAAAGTAGATATTATCAAGAATGTTGTAATTTTAAATATATGAATTGTACAATGAAGCAAGGTAATGTAAAATAGAGTATACTTTTTCAAGTAAACAAATTTGTTTATTAAAAGTTTGTTTTTCTTTTTCCTTAGTTTAAAAAATGCTGGTTTTCTGATCTCTGTTTTAAAAATGCCTAACGAAAAAATGTATAGATGGTACGCACCTTGTGTTTCACAGATTGTAGTTCTTGCTCGCTAAGACAGGAACCACAGGAAACTAACTACACTTGAAACCCTAATGAAACCTGAAACAAGAAAATCTGAATAAATAAAAGAAACTCCACGAATATATGAAAGCACAAAGCACAGTTTCAAATAAAACATTATTTAACTGAACACAATGAGTGTATAAATAACAATACTATTGCAAAAGTCAACAAGCATCCAAGTTTGTATATTATTATTAATCTCTAAATAAACGTAAAAATTTAAATAATGGCGCGTAAGTTTGAAACAACTTACCTGCGCATGCGCTTTGAAGAAAGAAGCTTCAAAATCTTTTACTTACTTTCAGTTCGAAATTTCAGTAAAACCGGTCCATCTTAAGTCGATTTGAATTAAAGTTTGTTTGTTACATATAAATCGTCACGGTTTAAGTTAATAACTAGTTCTTAACCACAAAATTTCAACCGGAGTTTATGGGCAGGTGACGACCGCGATTCATTCACGGCGACGTGTTTTCCATTCTCGAATTCAAAAATACGTAACTCAGAAGCACTTTTGAGCACGTTTTATTCAGTTTTTAAACGATTTCTATTTAATATAACATGCTTGTTGAAATTAAGACGAAAATTCAAAGAGCGATGGAACGGGAAACTGTATTACCGACTGTGCGTAAACAGTTCAAAAATGAAACGCATGAATTTCTACTAGCGCACGCGTACAGAAGCAGCTTTAAAATATATTAATTTTAATTTAATTTTCAACAAAGCACACATAATTTCAACCTTGCTATGGGGCTAGAGTTACATTTTTAGAAATGAATCGTCAGGGTCAGGGTTCGATTAATCCGAATGCCGAGTTTTTAACCACCAAATTTCAGTTGTGACGACCGCGCTTTACTCACCGAACTTGAAAGTATGTAACACTCGAAGCACTATTAAGCACATGTTATCACTTTTTAAACGATATACATTAAATATAATGTGATAAATAGGCGACGATGACGATGAAAAGACGACGCGACTCGCACAAAAATTTAAACGCGATAGAATGGAAGACTGCATTACCGACCATGTTGCCAACCATTGAGAGTCGTTTTTCCTCACATTATAACAAGAATTTCGTTTTAAGTTTGTTTCTCCATCAGTTTGCAATTTTAAATTATGATACGAACCTTGTGTTTCACAGATTATAGTTCTTGTTTGCTAAGGCAGGAACCACAGGAAACTCACTACACTTGAAACACTAATGAAACCTGAAACAAGAAAATCTGAATAAGTAAAAAGAAACTTCATGAATATATTAAAACACAAAGCACAGTTTCAAATCAAACATTATTTCACTGAACACGATGATTGTATAAATAACAATACTGCAAGAGTCAACATGTAGCCAAGTTTGTACATTAACTTACCTGCGCATGCGCTTCGAAGAAAGATGCTTACTTTTACTCGAAATTTCAATAAAACCGGTCCATTTTAAGTTGTTTTGAATTAGAGTTTGTGTGTTACGAATAAATCGTCACGGTTTAATTCAACCAAAGTTAATAACTAGTTCTTAACCAGAAAATTTCAACCGGAGTTTAAGGCGGGCGACGACCGCGATACATTCACGGCGGCGTGTTTTCCGTTCTCGAATTCAAAAATATATAACATTAGAAGCGCTTATGAGCACGTTTTATTCAATTCTTAAATGATTTCTGTTAAAATATAATATGCTTGTTGAAATGACGACGAAAATTCAAACGCGATAGACTGCATACCGACCATGTTACCACAGCGGTGTTGCCAACCATTGACGGTCGTTTTTCCCTCGCGTTGTAACAAGAATCCCCTTTTATGTTTATTTTTCCTTCAGTTTACAATTTTAAATTATTTTTATGTATTTTTATAAAGGCTTGCCTTAAGATTTAAATAATTTTGTCTTCAAAAATTATCTCTTTTCAAAAAATTTCCCTTTATGCGATTATAAGACATATAGTTTCCACGAAATGGCAACACTGTACTGCAATGTTACCGACTATGCGCAAGATGGTGCAGCGGTACTTGCAGTGTTGCAAGAAATTCCCATTACCATGGGTAATTTCAAGGTACTTTGAAATTATTTCTAAAAGAGAAAACAGCACTTTTAGCTTCCTTTAGGTATTTGAACTGGTGGTGTAGCAGTATGGATAAACGGATATAAAAACGAGAGATTTCAAAAATTGCATGAGAATTTTCTTTGTAATGACTTGGCAACACCGCTCGAGGAATTGGAAATTCGAAACGAAAAATTTTTAAATATTCCATTTCATTAATGATTAAAAAAACAATTCAACAAGCTCATCAAATGTTAAAACAAAATAATTAAAATAAAATACCTTCTTGCCAAACGCAACACGTTTCGATGTCTTCGGTTAAAGTTTCACGTTTCTTTCCCTTTTTGTCGGAATCGGAAGCATTTGCTTTTAATGCACTAATCCACTAATTATTAATATTTTAATAATAATAATTAAAGTATAATTAAGTGTAAATTGAGGTATGGACGCCAACGCGGTTGCAATGAATTTCTAGAGAAATCGACGATTATCTTTTGTTTTCTAGGCAACTTAAAATAATGGCTACGTTCAGCGGATACGGGAGCTGTAAGTCAACGCTTTGATTGCTGGGTATCCTGAAAAGCAGCAGCTTAGAGTTCTCTGAACGCCATAAAAATAGCTATTTTTAATCTAAGTGATAAATCAAAATAACTGAAAATGCAGGAGACTTGAATGCTGTTGTCAGCGGTTCGGCAGCTGGGTCCGCTGAACGTAGCCAATTTCTTGAATTTGCAATACTTATTCGACAGCCGAAATTCTTAACTTATTAGAAATATATTTAAACTTACAAACCAATATTTAATCATATAAGTATTAAATCTCGTGAAAATTAAATAAATTAGGTTACTGTAATTAATTGCCTGTTTAGAAAATATGAAGCAGCTGCAGTGTTGGCATCACTGTGTGACAAATAATTTAATAATAGCAATTTCAAAAAATACTAACATTTAATATTTGTCGCATTAAAAGTACGAGTGAAATGTGATTAAAAAATAAAGTTTTCATTGATTAGAACTAATTTATTAATAAAAATAAATACAAAAACTATAAATAATCAATTTCATGTAATAGTGAATATTTGTTTAATGTTGTTATATGAACAAATTTATCTCATATGTAGTTTAGTGCATTTTTATAAAAGCGGTCTTATATTTTTGTAACACCACTTAATACATTCTACAATCAATAAACTTTCTTTAAATACAAATTATTTAAACATCAAGCTTAGTTTTTAATATAAAATTTTAGGTACATCTTTTCATATCGAAATTATTAAGTTAATGACCAAAGAGATGTTGCTTTTCAAAACAAAAACACGGGATATGAACTTAAAAGTAGCGTTGGGCGATATATTAAATACCTTTTTCCAGTCTATGACATTGAAATATGTATAAAAATAAATAGTGAAGGACTATACAAGTTAATACTTTTACGTGAGCTCTTCCAACTAAATGCTTTACATAAATATTTAAAAAATTATTCAATATTAATCTTAGATGCCTCCAGTACATACACACAAACTTTCAAAAAAATAGTGCAATCTTCCACACAGCTAGGTACTAACTTAATATAATGTTAAAGATAAATATTGGTAATGTCGAGACAAGCTATGGAAAATTTGGTTCCAAATCTTCAAATATGTACAAGTATATTTCTATATACACACATATTTGTAAACACGATTGTTTCTAATATATACACAGACGTAAGTGAATTTTATACACATATACAACATTCATTAAAACTTAGATCGGTACGGCGCATGTTTGTTTGAAGAATTAAAACCAAAAGAATTAGGGGAACCACAGTCGCAGTAAAATAATTAATTTTCTTAATCGAATAATTTGTTCCTGAATTACCACAGATAACACCAAGATTATTTGTTTTCGGTAAACCTTTACGGTGTGAATAAATTAAAGCAGGGACTGCTCGAGCATGATCTTTTCGAAACCACCTGGCGGTGAATAATTAAAATGTTCCAGTATTATGTCCAATATTGCACCATCATCCACTAAAATCAAAGTCATTAAATTATTGTAGGTATGTATTCTGAAATATCATAAGAAAAATAAATAAATTCTTAAAGGTGAAACTCAGAAGTTGTAATTAAATTCATTAGTCATAGATGGCGCTTTCATATACTTTTATTAAATAATCAAATCATAATCGCATCCAGAGTACCAGTACCAGTAAATAATAGACTCATCCAAATTTGTAAGTGTTTCAGTTAGATCATAACATCATATTTTATATAATGTTTGTTATGGGAAGAAAAAAAAAACAATCAATATATGTGAAGTTGCAGCTCGACTTTTTGGTGAGCTGCAACTTCACACATATAAATTATTTTTATTATATGAGTTTCTTACCAAATAATGCTGGGTACACTGTTCCTTTTACATTAGTCACCGGGAACTCTATTTCACTACCATTTAAATAAAACTTCAACTGTATATGGTCGTAAGACACACCTATGACATCTCCCTCTTGTGGCGTTTTATGCGGCGAATTCGTCATGCCATTCGCAAGAATGCTATTCGTAGCAACTATTCTATACAAGTCCTGTTTGTTGTGCCTCACAACATTATCACTACACAACGCCCATGAATACTCATCCATACCACCTGAAATCCAAGCCGTCAAAACACGCTCCAAGAAATCAAGAACAATCTTTAACCCTGCGTTAAACTAAGATCAGTCTGGCGAGTGGCAAGTCCCACCGACCACGATCCTCCTTGCTGTATTTTAACCTCAAAATAAGACTTGGATTGGATGAGAGGGGCGTTGCCCAAGGCAGCGCCGGCACCGCAAAGTCTCTGCCCAGATTTTACGATGACCACTTCATACCCTGAAAGTAAATTCGCGTTAACAACAATGCCGGACCGTTTCGGACTTACTCACCCATGAATGCCGTGTCCAGTTGAATGGGGTTTTCTCTGGGGATGTGAGGAATATTGGGGGTGAATCTGAATCCATCTAAGCAACCTCGTAAGCAACAAAACACCGAAACAGACGTCATGTTGATATGCTTGGTTCGACTTAACCTAAAAACTTTGTTCTACAATCATCTGCTGGCACAGGATCGCCAACATAAGAAGTCCCAAATTAAAATGTCGCTAGATGGCAGTGCTCAAGTTACTAATAGCGTTTTCCACTGGTTGCATGAGTGTAGACTCGTTATATTTTCGTCTCATTTTAACCTCGTACAATAATAAGAGACGAAGGTACACTGAGTGTGCTCTAGTGTAGCCAGGGGAAAACGCTGTAAGGTTATTGTATTGGTATTGGTACCGCCTCTCATTTCCGCAGCTTGCGTTCGCTAAATTAAAAAGGACGCGATGAAACCAAAAAAAAAGAGATAAAAGAGAGTGAGTTAGAAAGTTGGGGCTACCTCGAATTTAGTTCTTAGTTCGCTATCGAACGATTTTCTTGTGAGACGAAATTCTGTAGGTAGGATTATGGTTTACATATAAATTATTCTCGTTTTCCTTTTTTTTAGGCATTAGTTTGTTTTATTTTTCATAACCTTCAGTTATAACCCAGTATTTCAAAAATTGTCTTGGAAATAGTTCACTAGTCGTCAAATAGATGGCGCTCATAATTTGCTCGTTGTAAAGTCCCTAGATTACCTTTAATCTAGGGATTTTAGCTCGTTGTTGGATGGTCCTAAGTGTTCCTTCCACTCGTTAGGATTTTAAGTTCTGGACCGTTCAAAATCGTACTAGGCATGAGCAGTGCAGTAAATTGGATACAAAATTCACACTGTGCATGATTTTAACGATTCAGAACTTGAAATTCTGTCAAATGGAACAGACTTTTTCTTTTGTTTTGTTCCATTTGTTGTGAATTGCAATATCGAAATTGTCTTAAATAAATAACAAATAGATAGCTTTCATAGTCTGTTCGCTATCAAATGTTTTTCTTGTAAATCATTGTTTTGTTTTCTTCGTTTTCTTTGAGGCATTTGGTTTGTTCTGTTCTGTATTGTCCTTAGTTGTAAGACAATATTTGAAATTATTTTGAAAATAATTCACTAGTCGAAACTCGTAGTTGAATGATTTTCCTGTAAATAGTTCACTAGTTGACAAATAGAGGGCGCTCATTATTTGCTCGTTGTTGAACGGTCCTTTGGCACTAATTGCGTTTTAAATATTACTAATTCATTCATCAACTCCATGGCAACAGTAACTATGTACCTATCCTTTTTCTTAGCATTTCATCTATGGTTTCATCGCGTCCTTTTTAGTTCGCTAGTTGAAACATAAATGGCACTCATAATATGTTCGTAGATAGCTTTCATAGTCTGTTCACTGTCGAATGATTTTCTTGCCTCCCTGAGGCATTTGGTTTGATATGTTCTTTTTGCGTTTTAAATATTACTAGGGTTACTGTATTGAAGGTATGTCAACTTTCAGTCTCACACTCTCCTATCCTTTTTAATTTGGAGTTAAATTCCTTCATAAACTCCATAGCAATAATAACTTGCTATGTCTCTATCCTTTTTCTTCTTGAGCATTTCATCGCGTCCTTTTCAATTTGTGATTCGCAAGCCGCTGAAATAAATGGTGGTACCTTCTAAATACAGTGAATCTTAAGTATTACCAAATCGAAACGGTTCTAGTTTTAAAATGAAGTTGTACAGGATATTAAATGAAATAATAATACCTGCGGTGTCCTAATTAAATGAATTTACTTTCCGTTTTAATACAAAAGTTATTTTTAACTAACACTGAAAATCATACAGTAATGATCAACTGTAACACAACAGAAGGGATCCATCAATAAACCTATTGTAACCGCGTACGCTTAATAAAAAAAAATATATATTTACAAGATATAAAAACGGTCAATCCATGACACTATTTCTGCACTTCTGATAACGTCGGTTTTGCAGGAGCGGACGTTTTAGTTTGTGTCACGATGAATTTCTGAGATGTGGTGATTCCTCCAGACGTCAGGCTGGGATTTGCCGACGATGTTACTGTGATTATGTTTCCAGGTTTAATTTTATTGAGCACTGTTGTGTTTATTATTTTCCCCCCCACTGAGATAGGTCCGTTTCCTACCAACTCGTAACTTCCAGGAGTTGGTTCTACTATTGTGAGAGTGTTGCCCGAAGACGTCTGCAAAAATATAATTCATTGTTTAAAAACACTTTTTTTTTAATTCACAGATGGTGCCACCGTTTTGAAAAACCGTTTGTCATAAAAGAGCAATTGTTTATCCTGTTCTCTTAAGAAATAAAATTTATTTACAACAAAACTTACTTTCACAACAGTGCCTACTGATACTTTCGCTCCTACAGTTTTGTTTACAAGTACGTTAGCTTGTTTAGCGCCAACCAATGTTTTCTGAAATAAAAACAAATGTCAGATATGTTAATTAATTTTTACAATGTGTCATGAGTCTTTTATATCTTTCCAAAAAAAAACTGTCTAGACAGCCATGATTTTGTTCTGAACGTATGACGTAGGACACTTCATACGACTACTGTCACTTGCATTTCTAACCTCACTTTAACTCAAAGAAAACATTTCAAAAATCAACTTTTATTACTAATATAAAAATATATATATACAAAATGTCCACCTTTTCGCAGAAAACATTTCAAGGTTCTCTGCTTAATTGCGTTTATCGTGTTTTTTAAATTGAAATGCAAATGAAATTAATCACAACATACGTTCCCGACAATAAAAGCATGTTACAGCTTACTCGATCGTCTTTTTTTGTAACGCACGTTATGATGCAAATATTCGAGTTTCAATTAGGGTGGTGACGACGGGTACCCGGGTACCCGTTTATTTAAATGGAACCATTACTCATTACCCGATAAGTACCCGGGTACCCGATAATTAACCGATTACCCGATACTCGGTAAGTGACCGACAACTGAGTGACGCTTTTTCTTTAATTTAAATTAGGTATCATAAAATAAATGTTTGGAGCGTTGGCTTTGTATTGCAATATCAATTACTTCAGATACGTCTATGATAAATTTTCAAGTTATTATTCGATACTTATCGAATAGCTATCCCGGTAGTTATCGGGTACCGGGTACATACCGGGTGCATACCAGGTACCCGGTATTTATCGGGTAACGGGTAATATCCGGGTATGAATAACATATTACAATAAATGTTAGAAATATACCTTTCAAACAATGTTTGTGCAGTATTAAAGATTCTTTTAATTAATAATACAAGACATTTCTTAATTGACGGTGATCAGTGACAGGACATTTTGTTTCATAACATACCTGGGATGCGTTCAGAAATTATGTACCAGGTTTACTATTCGGTATTACTTCCCTCTCTCACATATAAGGACTAAATATCATCTCAAAATTATGCAAAATTAAATTAGACATGGTTTCTATAGCAAATAAACACATTGACCCGTTTTCTCATCGTATGATTAATTAATAATGCTTTTATTTTCCATGGCAACACTCATCCGTCACTTTCTTACAACATTAAATTGACATGCAGTTACACGAGTTGACGAGAATAGGGGCCATTTTCTTCATCCCCTTTTAGAAGCCACGTAAAAAATATAACTTAATTATTATGGAAACGGAATACCAATCAATTAGATTTGGTTTCCATAGCAAATACATTAACCCGTATTTACATCGTATGATTAATTTAATACTTTTTTTTTAATTTTCCATGTCAACGCTCATCCATCACTCTCTTACACATTAAATTTATATAAAGCTATATCGTTTCTTGTTTATTTTAAACACGACCTTAATTAAATACGACTTTAATCATAGGGCGAGAATACGGACCATTTTCTACATCCCATTTATGGAAACAGGATACGAACATGACCTTGAAAGAAATTGAAATGCACAATATATAATTGAGGAAGGGAGACACAAATACCTTCATAGGCAGAGAAAAGCACAATATTTACAACTTTGCAGAACAGTATAAATAATAAAAAAAATGATTATAAATAACGTACAATTTTCTAAACCGCTTCACATAGAATTTAGATGATATTTTCTAATTTTTTCTAAGTTGACCCGTATTCTCATCGTATGATTAATTTAATAATGCTTTTATTTTCCATGGCAACGCTCATCCGTCACTCTCTTACATATTAAATTAACGTAAAGCTATATCGTTTCTTGTTTATTTTAAATGCGATTTTACTTAAATACTTTAATCATAGGACGAGAATACGGGCCAGTTTCTTCATACCGCTTATAAGCCAGATAAAAATATAAGTCGATTGCTATGGAAACAGGATACAAGTAAATTAGATGTGGTTTCAAGGGCAAATAATACATTTACCCGTATTCTCATCGTATGATTAATTTAATAACGTGTTCATTCTCCATGGCAACGTTCATCCGTCACTCTCTTATACATTAAATTGACATAAAGCGATACTGTTTCTTGTTTATTTTCATCACGACTTTAATTAAATACAACTTTAATCATAGGACGAGAATATGGGCCATTTTGATCGTCCCATTTATAAGTCAGGTAAAAAAAGATAAGTCAATTGCTATGGAAACAGGATACAAACATGACCTTGAAAAGAGATTGAAATGCAAAATATATAACTGAGGGAGAGAGACGCAAATGTCTACCTAAGTTGTACTCCAAGCTCTAGTTTTTGAACGCACCCCACAATGTATTGACATACAAATATTTATATTCGAGTTAATGTTAACTTTTGGACAACAACAAAATAACACTGTGTATTGCTGAAAATGATATTATTATTATTATTAATTTTTGACAACTTCAAACGAATGGAGATTTGAAATAAACTTAAAAAAATAAGCTTGAAACTGACAAACCTAAATAATTTCTTAAAAGATCAAATAAATACTGCATAACAAAAGTTACTTGGCGTAAGTTGTGATGAAAACTGCCAAATTGGCATTACTGATTAATTTTGGATACACCGCGTAATAAAAAAAAAACAATTAAATCAAGTGAACAATCAACTTCACTCTATTGAATTATAGACTTTAAAATCCACCAAGATAACTGTCAAGTTATCATCATTATTATTAATAACTCTAAGCAAAACGAGTTTAATAATTAACTTACATCTGAAAATGTTTTCTTCCGTACAGTTATTATATTGCATAATAAAGAAAAATATATTTCACATAAGCAGTGACAGTAGTTGTCATATTGACATTGCTGATTAATTTTTGATGTCAAATTAATACCACATGATCAAAAAAAAATGTCAGCCAAGATAATGGTCAGGTTCTTATTATTGTTATCATTAAAATCTAGCAAAATGGATTTAAATAAATGTTTAACAACTAACTTACTCCTGGGTATGTTTTGATGCTGTCATTAACTGTACAAAAAAAAAAGTTAAGCAGCGACGATAACCGTCAAATTGACAATACTGATTAATTTTTGACATTAAATTTCAATTTCTAACAAAAACAAATTTAAATAAACGTAACAATTAACTTACGCCTGGAAATGTTTTTGGTGCAGTCGTTTTCCTCAAAATCAAGGGTTGCACTTGTGTTTTCGGGCTGCTATTACTATTGTTGTTATTCAACGTCTGCGGATTGGTGCCTGAATTTTGGGCGCACTTGGTCATGTGCTTGGGCCAGTGCTTCAGCTGGCAGGGATAATCACAGTAGCTCGTGTTCCAACAACAATAAAACTGCGCCTCCTTCATGCAGTTCGCACACCACTGCTTCGATTTGGCTTCCTCCACCCTCTTTATCGTCTCCGCCTCGCAAGCCACCCTAGTTTCTTCGATGAGGCGCTCTTTCTCCTCAAGTATACTCTTCTGTATATCTCTGAGGATGGAATTGACGTTCTTCTTGACTTCCAGGAGCTCTTCATTGTGCTTGTGCTTTAACGCTTCGATTTCTAGCTTCAGGCACGTTACGAGGGCCTGGGGGTTTTCGGCTTTGCCGAAGTCTTGCAAGGTTTCAGTTAACATCCCTCTAAAGTAGTCAGTCAACTGAAATTAAAAACAAATCATTTCTGATAAGTGTAATGTAAAAAAAATTTACCCTATGAGATACAGAATTTACAAAGCTCGTAACAGAGCCTGCAGAACTGGGTACTCCGGGATCGAAGCTTGCGCTGAGTGGTCCGGGTGGACGTGGTTTTAATTTGGGGGGTGCCCGACACATCAAATCTGTAATTGCTTTAGTGATATTCTCAGGCACGATGCCATTCAAGAAAGTAATATCGTTGATCATGTCGGTGGATGAGGGTACAGGCACTTGCCTACACAAGCTTGGTACATTTAAATTTTGACCATTCAGGACCGTAAAACTGTGATTTGAGTTACCATTATTGGCAACAGTACTCGTGTTGACAGGGATTTCAATGTTGCTCGCTGTGACATTAGTTGTTGTTGCTAAAATTGCAACGGTTTCTGTAACATTGCTACTTCCAGCAGTAGGTTCGCTTACGCTTTCCAAGTTTTGACCCAAGATGGGATCTCTCTGCGGAATATAATTTTGAGAACTAGATGAGAGATTTACATTGGAGGTAGGGACGATGATATTAGCAAATTGCCCACCGGTTACAGGATGTTGGACCATTGTCAGTATGGGGTTGGTTAAGCCCGCACTGTACGCTATGGTTTGGTTAGGGGGTAAAACTGTAATATTATTAATACCAGAGTGTGGTTGGGTTAAGAACACGACGTTGTTAATTTTCGGTGGTTCTTTCACAGTGCTAGGGGTTTTCGATGTGCTTGGCGGACAGATGATCTGTTTAATAGCGACAGTCGGTTTAGGGAAAGACTTTCTTGCCCTCTGTTTTTGAGCCAACTTTAATTTGTCTTCCTTCAATAGAATTTCTTCCCCGTCGTGCTCTTCACTGTAACTTGAAGCGACTGTGTCGATGATTTTCGTCATGTTATCGACAACTTTGAACTTTGTTGCTTTCACCACTGCCTTCGACGGTACTTTTTCAGATATGTTTAAGGCGGATAAATACTGACGCTTTGCTTCCATGTAGTTAGTATCGTTAGTTTCTTCATCAGAATTTGGTTCGCTTTTAATAACGCAGGTTTCAATTTCTTCACTTGTCTTCTCATCCGCATTTAATTTCTTTAGGTGTTTTTCTAGTATTGTTTCTGTTACTGATTCAGGCCCCATTTTGTCGCAGAGTGATTTTTTTATGACGTTTATATCAACCAATTTGATTAACTTCTTCTGGATCGGGCTGTCCCTGCGCTCTTCGTTCGCGCCGTTTTCAGAAGCACGCTTACGTTTCTTCTTCTTCACTTTCTGTTGCTCTGTGTTGATTTCTTCTCCTTCATCGATATCTTCTGAGTACATTTCTTCCAGGAGGTCATCGGAGTTACTCCCATCATTTTTTTCTCTTTCTACAGCCTTGGCAGTTTTGTTATTGGAATTCTGTTTGGGGGTGATACCCACTTTTTCATTCGGTGTTCTCAAAGTTGGGCTATCGCCTAAAATGACCTGTTTTATGTGGTTGATACTTTCAAGTTCTATTGCTGCCTTATTACTTCTGTTTTCTCTAGGTTGTTCTTCAGTGCAAATCAATGTTTCAATTTGTTTGCCAGACTCGGTGAGCCTCCTCATCAATCTCTCGGCTATTTTACAGTTACCACTCGTCGGTTTCGTAAGCTCTTTCTTTAACGAAAGGACACGCTCTTGTGAGAGTTTACTGGGCGATGTTTTCTCTAATATCTTCAAATTATTATCCTCACCACCATTTTCAAGTGTGATCTCTATGTCCTCGACTATGTTCAGTACATTAGTTCTATTGGAATCGCTTTTGGTATTCGTGCTGTGTCTGCGTGATATTTTTCGAGGAAAAATGCTAATTTCATCAGTTGATAATCTCTTAAAATTACTTGGCATCTGTTTTATCTGCGGTTTATCTGAAATAAATAATTTTTAAAATAAATATTACAGTTTATAATCACTATTACTCTACCTAATGTTTTAATGTAATTTACATTATTAGTTTCTTCATCATCCTCATCAATGATTTCCGATACAGAGGAATGTCTGTACATCACCAAGTCAGATTCCTCATCAGTACCATAACCTTCCATTTCTTTGCTTAGATCATCCACCTTCGATTGCTGCACATCAAAGGAATTACTGGATTCTGATCCCGCCTTCTCGCTGGTGACCGAGCCATTCAAGTCTTTGCTTCCTGGACTTGTGTTGCTTGATTTGGAATCGCTCTGGTAACCGTTCTTAATCTTGGCTCCTGGAGATTTCATGTTCGGTGTGTAGCTGGGCAGGAAAACTTGCAACTGGTTGGTTTCCATTTCGGGATCAAAAGGAGTTCGGTACGGAGCATAGTGAAACTCACCGTAGACTTTCTTCAAGTTTTCTATGTGAATATCTAGTTCCTATAACCGACAGTAATAAGAAAGATTTCTTTTTGTTGCGAAAGGGCATTTTAAATACCTTGATGCATTCGTTTATGTCGTTTCTTTTCTGTTTGTTGCAGTTGGGATCCTTCTGTGAAAATAAGAAGCACTCCTTGGATGGTACCCAGGCTCTGTCGTGGGCCCCAAAAAATCTCACGTCGACCATACCTTGGGAATTTGTGCACATCGCTTTTGCAGGCCAATAAGGAAATCCTTCAAAAAAATATTAACAACTTTAGTTTGCTATTTTTTAATCTTTGGTTTAAATTATTTATCATTTAGCAAAAAAAGAGGTGTAGTTAATGATTTTCTTTTAATGTTCCACGTAGTCACATTTTGAAAGATCCTTACCTTTCAGTTTAGCCCAAAGTAAGATGTGTGGCTTCGGACACACCTCCACGAACCAATCCTTCTTCGTATTGGCATTCAGGTAACAAGAAGAGCAGTTTTCAATCTCTTGCATTTCCTGTTTACACACCTTTATGATCGACTTTGCCACAGTTGTCAGTTTAGACTGATCTAAAATTTGAGAAATAAAAAAAATCGTCTCTAAATTATTATTTCTTTAAATTGAGTTAATGCAAATAGTTCTTAAAAATATTTTATTATTATCACTATCTACTTCTGTTATATTTAAAGGTGTTAAGGAAAACACTTCCAAATTCTATGAATTTTTTTAAATAAGTTACAAATTAATGGAAAACACTGTGCACTTACATGAGTTGAAGATGATGCTATTGTGAAGCATCCACTTAGCATCTGCCTCGAATGCGTTTGTACTGCCATACAAATTATTTTTGATATTCCTCTCCAGTTTGGTTAAATCCATTGGCTGCACTATGTACTTTTTATAATCTGGGAATTCCACGGTGTTAACCGGATGTATGAACGGTTCAGCCTGAAAGAAAATATAATATTTAGGGCAATCTGTATCAAATTTTCTTTAATTGGTTGCAGAGAAAATTGCGTTTTTTAAATAAGGCAGCCCAACAAACACAGATGTTAGTTGGGTTGCCTATATTATTACAACAAACCGTACAGAGTGTCTCAAATTGGATGGTACGGTCTCTGTCTATGATGGTATCTCAATTAATAATGAAAATTAAATAAGCATGAGTGACTCAATTTTTTGAGCTAGTTTCAATGGTCTGACCCAAACTCAAAAAAAAATGTGTTTGTGGTCTGTAGCTCGTCTAATGCAAAGTCTTTAAATTACTTGGTTAGAAAATCATCAGTTACGTTAAAAAAACTACAAGAAATGTCTAAACAAAACAGAAATAAAGAATTAGAGAAGGTCATAGTTTTGGGAGAAACGCCTGGCTTGGCAAGAACTTCTACAAAACGAATTTTAAAGAAACAATATCGAATAAGAAAAATGCCCTAACTGCCTGACCTTGAATTGGTGAAGTCAGCTGAAACCATAAAAAAACGGTGCCGCCGTTTATGCTTAGAACAAAATGGCCCACTATTTGAACACTTGATGTAATTTTTGTGCAATTTCAATTAAATTAGCCTGTCTTCGTTATAACTGCTTTATATTTATTAATACTAAAGCAATATTTTTGTTCATAGATAAATATTTAGTTATCATCAATGAATGCTGCAATAATCATTAAAATTTTAATGAAAACTTAAAAGCTCTATATTTCAAAAATCTTTTGAATAAAATATTAAGTGTTTTATATTTTTGTAATTAGAATTTTATGCTTTTTTCCAGAACGTGATAAAATATAGGATGTTCCACATAAAAATAAAGGTCTTTGCTTATCTCTCAAATATTGAGCTCTCTAGAAAAAAGTAATTTGGAGAAAGAATTCTGCATGAAATCAAACAAATAGCTTTTTAGATGTTTAAAAACACCCTGTAGCTCCAAGATATCGAAATGTGGTCTTTACCATTAATTTTGTTTTTAAAATCGAGCTACAATTTTTGTTTAACAAGTATTTCCTAATAGAAATGTTAAATTTGGCCCACCTGTATGTCAGTTTTTTTTTTGAGAAAGAAACATTTCTCAAAAAAAAAACTACAGCCACAAAACAAACAAGGATACTACTGGCCAATATCTAGAAATTACTTAGGTTGCCTTAAATGAATGGTCGACTTGTATAAAAAATTAAAATCAACAGTCAAACTAATCATGATTATTCAGGTGGTTAGTCTGACCATTGACTTGACGATTTTCTGCACGTTGACCATTAATTTAACACAGCCTTAATAAATAATTAATTAGAAAGAGAAAATGCTCGTATTTCGATACATTTTGACCACCTAGTGTCATAATATCACAAAACAATTAAAAATTATTCGTATTTTAAAAAATAACACAGGTTCACTTCAACCAGGTTGATTAAATCATGCATTAGCTACTTAACCTATGCACAACATTTCAACAAAGAAAGACATTTAAACATCATGCAACAAATACACTTACATCTGTGCACTGCATCATTCTTTTCAGGGCGAACCTCAACAGACGACAGAGATGCTCCAAAGTCATTTCCCTCAGGCAGGGCGGTCTGAAACAAACAAGAATCGTACTTCGTCGATACTGATACTTTCTCGCTGGAAAATTCTCACCGTGTCTTCGTGCTTTCGGCTGTTAAAATGGCGACACATTCCGGACATACCCAACGTTCGATGTTAGAAGATGACTGTTTCAAACACCTGGTGTGATATGATCTCGGGCAGGTCCCGCAGGAGATGTTGATTTTATCTCGATGACACCGAAAGCAAAACCCATCTTTATCATTCTGTTACAAAAAAATAATATTGATTGGTAATGAGCTGACCTAACAGACAAGGGGGAGGAGTGTCATGAACTACCTTCAATGAATCTAAGGTGGATGCTTTGAAAATCATCTGATTCAATGTTATTACACCTTTTGGTGTATTTTAAGTTAAGAAATTATTAATATTTGCAAGCTTAGTTAATATAACAGAATTACCTGCACCATGGCCAACATTGGTTTCAGTAACTTTCTAGTCTTTTCATCGATAGCGCCACCTATGAACAACTCTCCGAAGCTTTCTTTTTTCTTTCTCTGTGGCTTATTTGCTGCATCACCTGTACTTTTTTCGGCGTGTTCCGCGTTTTCCGGATCTGTTAAGAATCTTGACATGTACTTGTGCTTGAAGAGAAACTCCGGGTTTTGCGATCGCATCGAACGTTTACCTTGTTCCTCTCTGCTTACATTACTCACTAAAGCAGGAGAACTCTTACTCGGCTTTTCCATGATGGTCTTTGCAGGATCGACGCTTTTTCTTTTGTAAGAAATGTTAGTGTCTAGGTTAGCTTCCTTGGATAATTCGAGCAGTAGTTTTAGTTCTCTGCTTGGCTTCAAGTTCAACTGTTCTGTTTTGTTTATACCTTCATCTGTTTTCTGTTCTGCACTTGCTTCGTCATTTTGGTCCTGCAACCCACCTTCAACACAGTCTTTAGATTCTTCAACCTGATTTGTTTGTAAATCATCTCCTGTTTTCTCATCGCTCTTGTCAATCTCTTGGGGCTCAACCCCTATGGTGAACGGTGGAGATTCTTCAACTGACATAGTGACAGAATGTACCTGAAAAATTATGAATCCAACAGGCATTAAGGAAACACTGAAAACCAACACAGCAGGTCCTGCTTTATACAATCTAACCTACCCCAATCATGTATTCATTTGATTATATGACGATCCAATGTAAACGTTGTACAGTACAGGGCCAAGTTAGAGCAGTTACATTTGTAATTACCGAGTTTACATACCTTACCGCGTACTTAACCTAGAATTACTGGTGAATTCTTTTAATAAATCTTACAAGCGACTGTTCCGTGACATTTAAATTAGGCGAATTAATTAATATCGGCTGGTTTAAGATTATGCGTTGCTTTTGATATAGCAGCAAACTCCGAAAGTTTACGCAGCACTAGCGCCGACACATTCGGCGGTCAAATCGGGTACTAAAAATGGGTATGCCGCGCCGTAGGTTTCCATTAATTAAATTCGAGCTTCGCTTTTACATACAAAGCGGAAATTCGATAGGCGTTGAATGCTAATTCATAACAAATCGCTTTCGGTTACTAATAAAATTGTTAAGAGTTAAACGTTCAGCATTTGTATATAAGTATTTTTTATGTCTGAATATCACCTTACACCAGCGCCGATACTCTTGGTGGTGGGCGAATTGGGAATTAAGGTGCGCAAATCTCCGCCAATCTGCGAATCAAATCAGATGAAGCGGGTAATTTGAAAAGTACGTTGTAATTGTTGTTTTATTTATTTGTTATTTATTATAATAATTGTTTTATTCATTTATTATTATTGTTTTATTTATTTATTAATTATTATATTCAGGGCCGTCGTGTCCTCTTGTGCGATGTGTGCGGCGCACACAGGCGGCCAGGAAAAGGGACAGCCGTAAGCCGAAAAATTTAGAAACAAACACAAAATACGTTTCGTATCATGATTAAAATACGTAACCTAAACTCGACAGACGATTAAAAATCACTGATATGCGCCTGTCGAAAATAGAAGGGGTTCAAAACAGAACCTTGCAGTATCCCGCACAGTAATCGCTTGAATGACCGCTTTCTACCGCCATCTATTATCAATAAGTTGAACTCCAAGAAAATCAAGGAAAAGAGGAATATTGTTTATTCATCAGGACATCGTGTTACAGGATGTAAAAGGCCTTACTGTAATATAGCAGACATTTTGTCCTTTAACTTCGTAAATAAATAAAAAAAAGTAGTGAACTCAACTCACCCAACTCAGAAAGTTGAAAAGAGCAATAAAATCCTCAGTATACTGACGTAAGTTAGAGACGATTAAATATTCATGAAAATCACTGATACATGCTAGTTCAAAATAGAAGAGGTCCAAATTTAAAACCTTGCAGTATTCCGCATAAAACTATACTTACTTTAGTGAGTTTTCTGACGCCATCTATTATCAATCAAGGAAAACAGGACTTACCTTTACTTTACTTTACCAAAAATTAGTTATAATTGCGCCCACGAAGTAAAAATGTGACGTCATCAGAAGGATTGACGTTTGAGTTAATAACTTTTAACATGAAATAATAAAATTAAAAAAAAACCTACTTAGAAAGCGCAATTTAATCAATTTAAACATCAGCAATTTTACATCATCGTCAGAAAACTTTACAGCCTATATTTTGCCGCGCGTAATACAGGGTATTTTTGACCACTGCAACGCCCTTTGAAATCATCCAGGGTCAGATCGTAAATGGCAATTCCTCCCAATTTATTGCTACGAACATACGACGCCTTATTTCCTGCAATGTCAAAATCGTCGTATCCAATCCAAATACCTCCCTCCTCGTTTTCGTCAGGCAAACGCAAGGCGTAGGTACCTAAAGTAAACGAAAGAAATCATAATTTTCTGTTGTTAAAAACAAGAAAAAGTTATTTACCGCAACGTTTTGTAAGATCTTCGACTTTTTTAAGGAGAAACTCGGTGCCTTGAGGTTGGTCTGGTTTTGCTATTTTACTACAAAATTCCGGGTAAGCCAGGAGACCGGGTGTGTCGGTGTAAGGCCCCGCTTCTGCAGGGCCGTCGACCTCGAACGGTGGCACGCCGCTGACGGCGGAATCTTCCGTCATTTTCCAAGCTCTCCCGAAAGTTGGAATGCCCAGTATTAATTTTTGAGTTGGTGCACCAGTATGTAACCTACCCAAAATTGCAAGTAAATTTACGTGAACTTAACAATGGATAATCGTTCATATTAATTTTAATTATGATTTAAAATTTTAAAACATTAAATTTTAAATTAAAAATACGTCTAATTTTCCTATCCAAAATGATTTAAAGATAAAAAAGAAATTAATTGGTAGAAAAAAAGTTTATTATAAAACGCAGAATTTACAAAAATGTACATGGTTTTACCTGAACCGCCAAAATTTACTAAAAAAATGACGATGAGAAACTTTTCATAAAAATTTACCCTGAAATTTAGGGGGGAAATCTCTAAGTTGGCAACACTGCTATTCGGGGGTTACCAGAACTTGTTTCTTGGTTGCCATAGAAACGTTCTAATGACGTCAGGCCAATTACGGACAAAAACAAACGATCATTTTGGATAAAAGCATTTGCAAAAAATTTAAAAATTAATATTTTGTTTAAATAATTCAGCATCGTAAAATTTAATAATAATAATAGCATTAGTAGATCCTTCATTTGTGTTTATCTTATTTAAAAAAATTGAAGAAATATTTTTTTAATATTTTTACGTCGATAGAAAGTGCGTTTTTTTTGTGATGTCCGTTTAATAGTGAAGCGCTTATACCGTGTGTTTTAAATTTTTGATCTACTCGTGATATTATTTCATAATTTTTAAACTCTATTATTTCGTTTCCTTTGCTTCCTTGTCGTTCAATTCATTACTTTTTTAAATATTCTCTATCAAATTTGGTTGTAAAATCGATTGTCCTTTGTTTTTATAATGTTTTCTTTTTAATTTCATTTATTTATTTTTCAAATTTTCGTTGTTTTTGTTCGTCACCTCTCCTCAAAAACATTTTTTTTAAATTTATTGATCTACTGAATTGTACTGTAAAATCGAATATCTTTTGTTTAGTTTACTTTTCAAATTTTATTATTTTCCTATTTTTTTTAATTCTATTATTTCGTTTTCTTTTCATTTTTTTAGAAAATATTAATGCTCTAAAATCTAAATCGATCGTCTTTTTTTTTTTTTTATTATTATTTTAAAATTTTATCATTTATTTTTTGAATTGTTTTATCACCTTGCCTCCTAAATAGTTCCTTTTTAAATTTGTTAATCTACTAAATTGTGCTGTCTATACTGAATTGTGTTGTAAAATCGATTGTCTTTTGTTTTTATTACTTTGTAAATTTTATTTATTTGTTTTTCATCGTTCGTTTCATTAAAAAAAATATTACTCTATTAAATTGTATTGTAAAACCGACCGTCCTTTGTTTTTTACTATTTCATTATTTTTTGAAAATTTTAAATTATTTATTTTTTGAATTGTTATTTTTATCTTTGTTTTATCACCTTACCTCCCAAACAGTTTTTTTTTAATTATTAATCTACTGAATTGTGTTGTAAAATCGATTGTCTTTTGTTTTGATTGCTTTTTAAATTTTATTATTTGCCTACTTTTTTAAAAAATTCTATTGTTTCGTTTTCTTTGCTTTTTCATCGTTCTTTTCATTTTATTATTTTTTTAATATTAAATTATATCTATTAAATTGTGTTGTAAAATCGATCGTCTTTTGTTTTTCTTTTTATTATTTTAAAATTTTTATCATTTATTTTTTGAATTACTATTAATTTCTTCTTTGTTCTACCACCTTGCCTCCTTAACAGTTTTTTCTTAAATTTATTAATCTACTGAATTGTGCTGTAAATACTGATTTATGTTGTAAAATCGATAGTCTTTTGTTTTTATTACTTTTTAAATTTTATTATTTATTTTTTGAATTGTTATTATTTTCTTCTTTGTTTTATCACGTTTTTTATTTATTTATTAATCTAATGAATTGTGCTGTAAAATCGATTGTCTTTTGTTTTTATTACTTTTTGAATTTTATTTTGCCTATTTTTTTTTTAATTCTATTATTTCGTTTTCGTTGCTTTCTCATCATTATTTTCATTATTATTATTTTTTAATTATTTATCTATTAAATAGTGTTGTAAAATCGATTGTCCTTTATTTTTATTATTATTTTTAATTTCATTTGTTTATTTATTATTAATTTATTTTTTTAATTTTTATTATTTTGATTGGGTTGCCCTCCTAAACAGTTTTTTTCTTCTAATTTTATGAATCTGCTGAATTGTTAATCAATGAAATTGCCTTGAAAAATCTATAGTCTTTTGTTTTTATTATTATTTTTTATTTTATTTATCCATTTATTTATTTATTTTTTGAATTTTTATTATATTGGTTGGGTTAGTTTTTTTTTTTTAATTTTATGAATCTACTGAATTGTTAATCAATGAAATTGATTGTCTTTTGTTTTTATCACAATTTAAAAAAAAAAATTTATTTATTTTTAAAATTACTATTATTTGATTTTCTTATCTTGCCACCTTGGCTCCCAAACAGTTTCCTTTTTAATTTATTAATCTACTGAATTCGGCTGTAAATACTGAATTAACCTATAAATCGATTGTCTTTTGGTTTTTATTATTTGCTAAATTTTATTTGATTGAAATTTGGTCTTAACTCAAAAATACTACTTGCAGGACAGCTGAGACATGCCGTTCACATTTCATGGCAAGAGTTGATAAAAAAAAATTGAAATCAGTCGTTAGACACAATAACAGTTCTACCAACCTTGAATGGAAGTAGCTCTTCGAAACTGTCTGTCAAATTTAAGTCAGTTATCTCTTTGAAATGCTTATTTTCTGAATGTAAGATGAGACGTATTTTTGCACTCATTAATTTTGTTTTTAATAATTAATTAAATTAATCTACAATCACACGTTACGATAATTTGCTAAAAACAAAATTCTGATGTGCCGGTCGCCATGTTCGAGACAGGCATTTCTTTCTTATTTTTTTTGTCGAAAGACGTTACTTCAAGGGCTTGTTTTTTATTATAGCCTATTTGACAATTTTTTTCTTAATTTCGTTGAAAATTTCCGTGTGCTTAACAACGGATGATTAAAAAAATAAAATAAAATTACCAATATTTGACTAAAGCGTCTACGTTCTCGTCTTGTTTCCGATCGTACAAACTGTACAAAGGCGCGGGAAAATCGGCCTCCTTGGGATTACGTTTCGGATTGTAGTAATCGAATCCCAAAAGGTTGACGAAATCCAAATTCTGAATTATGTTGTGGGTATCGTAGTACACTAAAAAGATTACATAATTATTTCACTCTATTTCATATCAATAAATTTATTAAGCAAAAGTATAGGATGATCACCAATAATTGGAGATCACGTGACTTGATTTTCTCCCTTACATTAGAATAAAAAACAAACAAATGATAGGCCCCGTGATCTTCAATGAATGTGGTTAGGCTCTATAGTTTAAATTTTTAAAAGTAAAGAGAGAGGTACCTGAACTGTTTACGTTGGGAAGTACAGACAGTGTGACCAATAACTTATCAGGTTGGAAGACGTGCTTGATTTCGCGCACCAGTGCAGTGAATTGCTCTCTGTGCGCCTCGGCGTTTTCGTCTCTCACATGTTCTCCAACAATTGTTTCTTTCAGCGAATGGAAGAAGGAACCTAAACATAAAATAAATTTATCTTGAAATGAATGAGTCTCATCCATAAAGAGTAGTGAAGCCATTTATTTAATTACGATTTAAAAAAATGACTAATTTTGCAATACACGAACAAGGACCTGTATATCGTCAACGAATGAACTGTGACGCCATCTATTGAGCCATAAAGCAAGCTGCTTTGGTATGAAAATAATTAACTTACTTGAGACTCCCTGTATATAACGGAAACTATTAAGCCAAAAAATATTAAGCTTTGCTCCTTTAGTTTTATGTATAAGCGTTTTATATTTTGTATTAAAATTATTGATTACGTCATACCTAGGCTGCTACGAATTTTTTTCGGTTTCGTCGTGGGAAACTCCCATCCAAGGTCCAGGCCGTCAAATCCATAGACCTTCACGAAAGTGTGCGCGGAATTAATGAACACCAAACGATGATGAACTGATTCTAACTAGAAAAGTACAAAATCATCGATTATACGGGGTGATTCGAATTGAAGTTCTACATACGAGAGTTAGATATTTTTCTCTGTCCTCGTCGTCGTCGTTACCTCCCAGAGACAGAAGTACTTTTAAACTGGGGTAACGCCGCTTAAGTTCTACAACTTTGATATAGTTGCCGTTAAGAACATCGAAGTTTTCATTTAAGGGCGCTATCTTGTAAGTCTCGGAGTTGATAGCTGCAGATCTATAGATGAGGTGCGTACAGTACTGCAGGGAAGATTCAAGATCGTAGATATTGAATTTGCCTTCACCTATAAACAACTTAAATGTCTAGAATCACAAGGTCACTTTTAATGTGACAATTACAGATTTTTTTTTATTGAACAAAAATGACTTACCAACTCTGGAATTTGCTTTACTGTCGTAATAACAAACCACTTTTGGTGAATCGACGGCGGCAGCGATGGTCTCATGAAGACTTGCCAAAAGGCAAAGCCCCAGTACAATCAATTTGCTCCTCATACTTCTGGTAGTGAAACCAAGAACGAACTAAGCTTAACTTGTTAGTAAGCTGATAATTACAGGATGTTTTTTGATTAAGAAATTGACCTGTGTTTGTTCGTGGAATGCGCTATCGCTGTTTTAATTTTCTTTTGGCCAAAGGTTCGGTCATATCACAGAGGATTACTGGCACACAACGGAAAAAAGGCACAGATACGAAATGTATGTACACTTGATAAACATGAGCAGCTTCGAATTATACAACAAATCCGAAAGTTCAAGATCAAAGTGTTTAAGTTACAACAGAACAAGTTTATTGGTATTTCAAATTTTCGTTGGTTTTACCGCTTTTTTTTTATTAAGTAAATAATCGCTTAAAAAGTGAAACTGAGGCAAACAAGAATGTAAATTATTATTTTGTATTTTACGAGCAAATACCGTGTGATCAAAATGCATTGTTTACACGTTCCGTTTTTTTTTTGTGCCATGGATTGCACAACTTGGTCAAGATCCAGTGTGCCATTTATTTCGATTTTTTAACAAACTTTAATGACAAAGAAAAACATAAGCCAACTTAACAAAAGAAAACGTGAAACATACTAAAAACGTTCATATTGATATTGTATTAAATTCAAGAAATACCGAAGTTTTAAGACAGAACTTCCATTTCCGGTTAAAAGATGGCGTTCGTTACCTCAATTCTGGCATAGCTGTCAGTGTAAATCAGTTTAAATGTAAATGTTTTATTAATTTCTTTAACAAGCTGAAGTAGCAAAGAAAACACAAGCAAACTTAAACAAAAGAATTTATGAAACAAACTAAAAACGTTATTAGTATTGAAATTGAATTAAATTCAAGTAACAGAACTTCCATTTTCGGTCAAAAGATGGCGCTCGTTACTTAAATTCTGCCACAACTGTCAGTTTAAACGACAATGTTTTGTTTATTTTTTTTAGTAAGCTGCAGCGGCAAGGAAAATATAAGCAAGCTTAAACAAAAGAATATGTGAAACTAACTAAAAATGTTAGTATTGAAATTGAATTAAATTCAAGAAACAGAACTTCTAGAAACAGAAGTGCCGTGGTAAAAAATGGGAACTTCCATTTCCGGTTAAAAGGTGGCGCTCGTTATTGTAATTCTGCCATAAACTGTCAATTTAAATCAATTTAAATGTCAATGCTTTTTATTTATTTTTTAACAAGCTGTAGTGACAAAGAAAAACATAAGCAAACTTAAACAAATTAATATGTGAAACAAACTAAAAACGTTAGTATTGAAATTGAATTAAATTCAAGTAACGGAACTTTCATTTTCGGTCAAAAGATGGCGCTCGTTACTTCAATGATGGTATAAGTGTCAGTTCAAATCAGTGTAATTGTGAATGTTTTGTGAATTTTTTTAGCAAGTTGTAGTGGCAAAGAAAAACATAATCAAACTTAAACAAAAGAAAACGTGAAACAAACTAAAAACGTTAATACTGAATTTAAAAAAGAAAAGAAACAAAAGAAAAGCGGCTTCTCAAAATAGTAAGTGAAAGACGATCAATTCTCAAAACAAAAAAAAAAAAGAAATTAACAAAAGAAGAGAAAATTAAATTCAAGAAATAGCGCATTTTAAAACAGAATTTCCATTTCCGGTCAAAAGATGGCGCTCGTTACTTCAATTGTGGCATAACTGGCGGTTTAAATGTGAATGTCTTGTTATGCTTTTTTTTAAACAAACTGTAATGGCAAAGGAAAACATAAGAGAACAAAAGAATTTGTGAAACAAATTAAAAACGTTAGAATTAGAGTTGATGTAAATTCAAGAAATTCCGTGGTAAAAAGTAGAAACTTCCATTTCCGGTCAAAAGGTGGCGCTCGTTATTGTAATTCTCCCATAAACTGTCAGTTTTAATTTAAATTAATTTTTTTTTAATAAGCTGTAGTGGCAAAGGAAAACATAAATAAATTTAAACAAAATAATATGTGAAACAAACTAAAAACGTTAGTATTGAAATTGAATTGAATTCAAGAAGTGGAACTTCCATTTTCAGTCAAAAGATGGCGCCGGTTACTTCAACGATGATATGTATAACTGTCAGTTTAGTGAAAACCATAGTATACTCTTCAAAAATAAAAAGAAATTCTTTGTTTTTAAAGGCAGGAACAAAATAATTAAAAAAAACAAATGAAAACAAATACAAAAAATGAAATAAAAAACAAAATTAAAGAAAAGAAATCAGAAACCGAAGCAGAAAGCAAATAAAGAATGAAACAAAACAACCGAAAAACACGGAACAAATGTAAAGAAAATAAATGAAAGACCAAAGGGAAATTAAAAACTAAGAGCAATGGAAAAAACAAATGAAAAACAAAAATCGGAAATAAAATGAAAACAATAAGCAATTAAATGAAAAGAGAGACAAGTGAAAAACAAGGAGACATTTTAAATGAAAGAGTCAAATGAAACCCCAAAATAAATGAAAAACTGTACGAAAAAAGAAAAATGACATGAAAAACAAAATTAAAAATGGAAAATAAAGCAAAATGATAGCTGCTATTACGTTCGTCATTTGTTTTTCTATCCTAAAATTTACTATCGTCATTTGTTTTTCTTTTGAAGTTATCGTTTTATTTTTTTTATATGCCGATTACATTTTCCAATAATCGATTTGTTTTTCTTTTTCGGTTTTATTTGTTATCTATGTTAACTGGAATTATATGATCAAAAATTTTCTGCGTTCGTCGTTCTTTCGCGAAAATTATGATCGTCATTTGTTTTCCTTACTTTCTTCGGAGATTTTCATTTTTTCAAACTTCAGTTGGGTTTCTCGAGTCGTCGAAAACATTCTTCATTTCTTCTTGGTTTAAGTGTTTACCGTTTTTCAGAAATTAAGAAATTTTATTACAGATTTCTGTTTCTTTTTCGTTCGTAAATAGCGGGTGATTTTTGAAATTTTTATTAACTCTTGCCAAGGAATTTGGACGGCATGTCTTAGCTTTACTGTAAAACGGCATCAAGGAGTGCAATGACGTGCTTTTCACTTAAGCTAAGACATGCTACCCAGATTTCATGGCAAGAGTTGATAAAAAATTTTAAAAATCGCTCGGTATTATGACCGTCATTTGTTTTTTTGAATTTTAAACTATTATTCGTTTGAAATTTTATTATTCTTTTATTATTATTTATTTATTTTCTTAGTTTCTTCTGGAATTTTTTTTTCATTTCGATTGGATATCTCGATCGTCAAAAAAGTTCTTCATTTTTAATTGTTTGCCATTTTTGAGAAATTAAATTATCAAAAACTTGTTTTCAATTTTTTACGTTTTTTCTTCATAAATGTTGCGATTGTGATTTATTTTCCATTCCCTTTCTTTTTTTCTTTGCGAATTTGAATTACCGCCACGTTTATTAATTGTTTTCTTGAGTTTTAATTTTTAATTTTGATCATCATTTGTTTCTCTTACTTTCGTTGGGATTTCTTTTTCCTTAAGAACAAATATAAACATATGAAAAATGAAAGCAAATAATGGGTGGAAAAGGAAAACGAAATGCAATTGAAAAAGAAACAAAACGGAAATAAAGAGGAAGCAAATAAAATATGAAAAGAGAGACAAATGAAAAACAAGTGATTCTTTCAATTTCTAACAAATTATGTCATTGTTTTTTTTTGAAAATAAATATTTAATAAAAATTTAAAAAAAAAAAAATCAAATGAAAGATCAAAGGCAAAAGAAAACCTAAAAGTAAAAGGAAAATTGTAGAAAAAATAAAATAAAAGCAAAATTATAAACTGAAATAAAAAATAAAAAGCTTCTATAGATGACTAGAGATAGAATTTTGTGGAACGTTCATTATGTGAAGAGAATAGCCTAAATTAGGGGTCAGTCGCCACATATAGTATATTATACACGACGCTGTAATAAATGCTATTATTACCGAGGATATTGGCAACACGAGCGAACGCGTAATAATAGCTATTATAGCGAGTCGTATACTATACTTTGTCCTCGACTACAAATACTATGAATTTTTAATTACCATTTAAATAACATTGCTACTAAAACCATGTGGTAAGACTATAGGTTACATGAAATGGTCGGATTATAAACATTTATATCTAAAATATAGTCTCAATATGGCAACCGTGCTAAGTACAAGTTTCAGATTTTGATTTTCAGTGATTTTAAGACGTCGTTTATTGTTTTCTCTTCTTTTTTTTGTTTATTTTTTAATTACTTTTTTTTTGTTTCGAGAATCGAACTTGCACTTTTTTTAATTCAATATTGCCTTTTGAATCGAAAATGAAATCGATCGACTTACGACAGTTATGACTAGACAGCGGATGATTTATATTTTCCAAGGTCATCGGTGCTTGCAAATTGTAATGCATCGAGTCTGTCAGCGACGTCCAAGAAATTAGTCGTTAGCATGTGAGTAAAAAGCAACTAATTTGGCGCACTTCAATGCGCCTCTGACCGATAACCTTGAAAGATATACCTAATATTTCCGCCCAATACTTATGACCCGTTATAAAATCGTTGAAATCTGACAGCTCATTATTTTTTTTTTTTGCTTCGGAAACAGTTTACAGCTTTTAGTTTAGATTTTTGCCAGTTTAAGAAAACGTTCTCTTTTTTGGAAGTTTTTGAAGTTCGACGATTCGTTTTCTGTTTCGTCTTTTAATTCTTTCTAGAAGTCTTTTATCACTAACTTGAAAAGTAGGTACTCTTTTGTCCCTAATTTGAGAGTCTTCGTTCCTCCTGTCCTTACCAAAGACTAGTGGAAAACCTGTGCAATGAAAATTTATACAATTGTTTCCAAAAAGGTAATCTATTAAGATATATATAACAATATTGTGATGTACTCATAAGGATGGTAAACCAAATATTCCCGGCTCAAACTCATTCATCGTATTTAAAACTAGAGTTGCTTTTCCTTCAACCAATTGAACGGGGATGACAGGATCAGGGATCCAAATGCACTGCATACCCGCACTGTACGCACTTTCCACCCCGTTGGTGCTGTCCTCGAACACCAAACAGTTCCTCGGGTTAGGCTTCTCCGAAAACCGGGACGCGCAAATAAGGAAAATGTCCGGACTGGGTTTCCCCTTTTTGACTTCCGGATCAGTACCTCCGGTAACCACATGGTGGAACAAAGAAAAAAATTCCTTCAAGTGCTGCGTCTTTATCAAATACTTGTCGTTGTCTGATGAAGTGGCTATGGCAATGGGGACGTTGTTTTTGTGCAAGTGACGCACCAGCTTCTCCGCGCCTGGCATCAGGGGGCAATTAAACAGAGCTGTTTTGGTCTTTTCCTGAAACTCCGCTATTAGGTCGTCTAGTGGAACTTCCAAATTAAATATTTCGACTGCTGCTTTCCAGGTATCCTTCATGGTCCTCCCGAACATATGGATTCGCGCCTCTGTGGTGTACTCTTTACCATATTCCTTCAGCATTTCCCCAATAATCCTCTTGTAAACGGATTCAGTGTCCAACAGAGTTCCGTCCAAGTCGAAAATGCAGTGGGTTACTTTTCTAAACGCCCCGCATTCACACATTTTCATCTTCTTGACGTTTTGTTAATTTTTGATTGGTGTCACCTTGACATAAATAAATAAGCAATTATATATATGGTACTGTTTCGTGCTGGCCTTTGTAACCTGGGTATTTAAAATACATATAATATAAAGTTCAACAGATAGTTGTATCATTTATTTAAAACATTATACACACGCTGCGCGCATTAGATATCGCTCACTGTTTCATTCTACATCCCTCTTTTAACCAAAAATATTATTTACATAAGCACATGACTAACATACATAAGATTTTAAATCTGATTTGTCTCTTACAACTCCTTTCTACTTCATCTGAAACTAGATTCGTCCTTTTCCTTACTTTTCTTCTTTCATCTGGTGCAGGTTGTATTTGTTCATTCATCACCTCCTTTGCTAAATTCCCTACTTCTAGTAATGGTTGTAGTTGCCTTCTATTTTTTCTTATTCCTCCATCTTTTGTATTAACTATGTACAGTCTCGGTTCTTTAGATGGTCCTGCTACGCTTCCTTCCTGTCTTGTATCAAAAATCCATACCTCTCTTCTTCCTCTAATGATCTTAAAGGCTGCACTCTTTTGTCTTTTGTTGTAATCTTCTTTTTGTCCTTTGTTTTCTATTTTCATCATCTCATATGCCTCTCTACAGGTTATATTTGATGGTTTGTCAAATTGTCCACCATTATCACTTCTGACGATATCCAGAATCCCAAACCTTGCAAATATTTTCTTTGGCTCTTCATTAACGGATCTACTGTTTGTTTTAAACAGTATTTAAAACTCACCTCTATGGTACAGTACTCTACTAAATCCAAAGGCCTATATGTAGCTGGTTTTAAGCCCTCTGACGTAGATTTAGTCAACAAGAGTTCTGCGGAAGATTCCTACAGGTCCATGTAAAGCAAGAAGTCTTCTAATGCTTGTTATTGAAGAGAACTAGGGTAAAGTGCATTAAAACTGTTATTGGAATTGAAAATGTCACATAATTGGTTTATTTGTCTACAAAATTGTATTGTCAGTTCACAATAAAAATTTTTTTTTGCTTTTAATACCGTAAAGAATCCACAACCGTAGCACTAGTCAGTTGAAATGCATATCTAGTCGTAATTTTTTCATGATGCTCAGGTTTGATATGTTTGTGGATTAATTTTGGAGCTACTTTAGCATCATATTCCAACAACATTTTGAAATGGGCCAATTGAACATGACTTTCAGACACATGAAATTCCATCTTAGAAACGAGACGATTCCTAAGGCATTTTATTAAATGTGGAAAATCAGAGTATGTTCTTCATTTTTTTTCCTCATTACAGGGATGAATGCAGAACACACCATGGTTGCTGCGGATTTCCTATACCAAAGGCTCTATTCCAAGTGGCACCATCTGTTGTAACTACGTCTATAAATAATTCAGCTGCTTTACACAAGAGAACTGCTTCTAAGACTAATTTTGCCTGAACATGACCTGTAACATTGCCTTTTGATAGAAAACATGCAAGCACCAGTAAACATAATCACCAAGGCATGATCACCTAATTCATCTCTTTGGGCCGATGGAGTATAATTTCCTAAATCTACAAAACCTATTACTTGAAGTTGATTTTTAGCAAAGTGTTTGCTAGGAATAATATGCACTCATCCACCGTGAATGCTCCATGATGTTCATATCCTGACCTAAATTTTGTCTCTTCTTTTATAAGTTCAAGTAACACATCAGGAAAACCATAGCTACTATCTATTTTACTTATGTATCGAGATAGAGTGCTTGGTGAAGGCAAAGGCAACAAATTCTATTTCTTAAATGTCTATACAATTTTGGAGACTTGATTTTTATAAGGATGCATGTATATATCCAGTCTTTGCTGTATATCTTCCTATCTGGTGCCTGGCATGCACTCTCAATGCACATTTTGACCACTAGTTTTGGATTTTCTGGTAACTTTGAAATTAAGTGGTCAACTTTGTTTTTTTTTAATTTTTGCACTTATTTTTGACCTTCTTGAGTCGTGGTGTCAGTTTATACAGATTCTTTTTTTATTTCGATAAATATTTTCTCAACATTGTTCAAGAATGGCTCTTTTTCTTATATTTCCACCACCACAATTATGAGTAAATTTATTTCTTATTCCAATTCCATCGTAAAGCTTAATCTCCTGAATCAAAGTAATTAAAGCTTCCAATTCGGTAAGTGCAACATTACATTTATGATACATATTATTCAATGATATCCATATCTCTAATTCATTAATTACAGTTGATTTGGCGATTACAATAATTGCTTCCTTAGTTTCTGACAAACTACTTTCTATTGTATGGCTTAGTATAATTGAGCTTGAGGGACGTACTTGCCATCCAAAAGGTAGTTTACTTAACAAGTTATTGGCTGAAATGTCTTTTGAAATACTCAAAAAACTGACTTCAAACATGTAGAAAGCGCCGACTGTGAAGATTCAGAAGTAGAATTTAAGTCCAGTTCTTGGAAATTCATGGTATTATAATTTGTTTGTGTTTGGAGCTGAGAAATCTACAGTCGAATTAACACAATTTGTTTAAAGTAGACTCTTATCTGATGAAAATTTCTGTAAAAAATTATTTTTTAATCTTTTAAGACATTTTAAATTGTTTAATTGCTCAACATTTCACTATCGACCTGGTGATAGCTATCAACTGAAAGTGAAACTTATAGTAATTTTTACATACTTTTCAGCTCCTCTTTTATTTGTATATTGCTTAATGTTGACGTTCAGAATAGAAGTATCAGGAGGCAAATCAATATTAACAGAATTTGGAGTGCCATTCAGAGTCAAACTCCTTCGAAGCAAATCATTTCTATTCAAGTAATGCTCCTTTATGAATTGTTTATCGAAATGCTTTGAACAGATAAAATTATTTGCAGCTACTGCAAGGCTTGTATCGAATTCCATTCTCGAAGTCCTGCAGATTGTAACAGTTTATAAAATAGAAAATTATTAATTCAATTTATGAAATACGGGTACCGAGGGAGTTTCAAATAAAGAGATATTTTCATCTGTGACTTTTGCTTCACCACAAATTAAACATTTTCTGATTTTAATGAAAATTAAATGTTTCACTGAATGATACAATAACAAACACGTGGCCATGACAGCTGTCATATCATGCGCTGCCATCTAGCGAAATTTTTATGACCTACAGAATTGGTCCCAAAATGGCGGTTAATGAGGTACACATCGTAAACACAGCTGAAATTAAAAAAGAAACGGGAAATGAAATTTTTCCAATTGTAAATTTGCTTGTATTTGTCAATTAATTGTCTACCTGACAAATCCATACCTTACAAAAAAATATAACCTACTTATTTAAGAAAAGTCTAAGGTGCGACATCTTGCAATCGCTTTTTGATCTAACATTGTATGAGGATTGACAAATTGCAGCCAATTTGCTACTTGATAAGTCATCGTAAACTAGGCGGCTAAGTAATTCTAACCTATTTCTAATAAAATCATTTTCACACTATGAAAATATTGAAAAAAAGTACCAATTCTTTTGACATTTCCCGTTTTTATTGATTTCAGCTGTATACTTCCTATCAAAAGTTGCTGTAATCTCTCACATGTAAAAAGAATAGCCAATATTTAATTTTCTATTTGTACATACCTGCACTGTGCTGCACTCTATGTTTTGAGACAGTAATATACAGGTTTCCATTCTCCTGAAGTTTGTCTCTGCTCAAGAACACCTCCAATTAATCCAAAATAGCGTTTGAAAATTATTTATTCATTCCTTATCTATTTGATATCACAGTAGGCTGTGATTTTAAGTTAGTAGGTTGGCTATCATTTTAAATTAGACAAATTGAATTTGATGTCATTATAACATACGTCAAATTGTGACAGTTCAAATCAGATAGATCAACGAAACAGATTTGTAAAGTAACCCTGCCAAAATTAAAAGTGAAGGGAAACGTTTTACAATGTATATATGTAAATTTGGATGTGAGTACAACTCGTCATGGAAAGAAAATATTGCTTAATTCAGAGTAACCTTAAAATCTGTGACATTCATTGTCAAAATTTAGTTACATACATGAGTACCACTTTCTCACTAGACTTTCAGGGCATACTCCGATAACAAATAGATAAGGATTGGATTATACTCATTTTATTATTAATTTAATAACACGTTTATTTCCCATGGCAGCGCTCATCCGTCACTCTCTTACACCTTAAATTGATATAAAGCTTTATCGTTTCGTGTTTATTTTAATCATGACTTTAGTTAATCATGCATACCAAGGAGTACAATCTGGTGCTTTTCGGTTGGCAACTGGTGACTTTTATGAGCTAATCTGGTGACTTAAATTTTGATCATCTGGCAACACTAATTTGACGTGACATTTCGTTACTTGACAGATTGTTTATGACGTTTTCTTTTTAATAAAGCGTATCAATTACAGTTATTTGAATGAAACATTGAAAATTTAATTTATATTTGGCGTTGAATTCACCTTTAAGTAAAATGTTACCGGGCATCGGAGTGTTCGGGACAGGGACGGTCGTCAAAGTCCTTGTACCAATGCTGAGAGAAAACGGTTTCAAAATCGAGGCAATTTGGAGCCGAACACTGCAGGATGCCCAAGAAGTCTCGAAAGAACTGGGCATTCCGTTCTACACGAATAAAATAGATGACGTTCTCCTACGCAAGGACGTCGATTTAATTTTCGTCTTGTGTGCCCCGAATTTGCACGCGCAAATATCAGTTAAAGCCTTGGGCATAGGAAAACACATCGTTTGTGATAAACCAGGAGGCCTAAGTCAAACAGACGCCTTAAAAATGGTAAACGCAGGTCAATATTACCCCACGCTTATATCGATAATCAACCACTCATTCCGATTTTTACCTGCGTTTACTCACATGCGTAAAGCCATCGCGAGTAACTACCTTGGATCTGATATTAAACTGGTGGATATATGGATTCAGACCAGCAGTTTATTCGCAGAGAATGACTCTTTCGATTGGAAGTGTAATGATATTATGGGCGGGGGCATCTTGAATCTCATTGGCAGTCATGTGATTGATATTGTTACATTTTTAACTGGTAAAAGAGCTGTGCGGGTTCACGGATTAGTCAGGACTTTCACTAAAACAACCGACAATATAAATGGGATACGTCAGATATCTGCTCCAGATTTTTCTACTTTCCAGATGGAATTGGAAGGCGGAATACTAGTCACCGCGACTTTAAACAGCCACATGCTGAACAACAGTTTCCAACAAGAAGTGACGATAAGTGGAACGAATGGTTACTTGATGGTGCGTGGCTGCAATTTGGTGGGGAGGTGCTCTAAAGCAAGTGAGGAGCACCTGTATAAAGATTCCTGCGAAGATTTCAAAACGCAGACGTCATTACCTAGACCTTATGTTGTTGGTTTGAATAAAATGGTGGGGGCGCTACAAGAGGCCTTTCTGCCTGTAACAGAGAAGGCCGGTTGGGTAAAAGAGCCTGTGTGTTTGGCAGCCGGTTTTGAGGACGGTTTGTATGTGCAGGCTGTTTTGAGCGCGATTCGTCAATCCTCACAGACAAGACAGTGGGTAAAAGTGAACATACTAACTGAACAGCCTGATACAAATGCATTACTTAGCGCTGCAGTGAGGCGAACTGCAATTTCTATGTCATAGTAATTAAGTTTTATAATGTTTTAAATTTGATGCTGTAGATTTCTGCAGGATAAAAGAAAGAAAGAATAAATGTTATTGTATGTGTTGTATCATATGTACACTTTTTTTATAATAATGAAACCAATTTTAGTTACTACGTACTGGGTGCTTAAAAAATGGACAAACAGTGCCATTCTGCACTATTTAGGGACAGCCCCCGAGCATGGGGTCGTACATGGCTAGTATACAGTTAAATTAGTTAGTCATTGGTTATAATCAAATGTAGCTATTTTTGATTAACTAGCTGACTAATAGCAAATATAATGGTTACATACGACAAGGCTCTTATTTAAAATGACCGCGGTTTTTGTCTCTTTAGTGCCCGCCAAATTAAGAGATGGCGCAAGCAATTTTAGCAACAGTTAGAAGTATAGGGATTTGCGTTCTCTTTACGTTGTATTCTGTGGTCCAATCCAATCAGTTTTACCTAGTCTTTTAAACTGATAAGCAGAAATTCCTTACCTTACTCTACTTAAATAATTTAAATAAAGCAATCCACAGGTTTCTTTTACTTTCAGAATTAGGATTATTATAATAATTATACAGTGTTTGTCTAAAGTCTACTCCCCTCCTGCTAATTTTGAAATCAAAGAAGATTTAAAGTTGAGACACAAACCAAATCAATATTCATAAAGAAATGCTACTTCAGAATATCCGCTAGATGGCGCTGTGCACACTACGAATTTCAAATTGTAAAATAGCAGGGTGGGTTAAGTGATTTTAAAGGAATTTTAATCCTACACTCGACCCTCATAATAATTCGCAAAAATCTCAAACAAAGTTTTGTTTCGTTCCCTGTAAATTGTGCCCCATTTTTCGAATTATGCACTCAACGACATATGTGTTGTTTTTAATTTAACGCTAATCTTCTACATGCTTACCACCGAACACATGCTTACCAAATTACTGAAGGATGCTGAAAGCAACTGTGTAAGCTCCTGAGTGTAACAAAGGAAGATGGGTTTTTGTTATCCACGATAAGTGGTCGCGATTTAACATTCTTAGTCTGAGGTTGTAATTGATCTGCTTTGAAAAGAAAACCTTTTCTGTTTGCTTTTCTTACGGCGCCTTCATAATCCACCTTCCCCTTTGCTTTTACAATTTAAATTAATTTTAATATCTTACAAAATTTTAAAATGATTGTTATGAAGGGGAGAATTACATTCAATCAAAAAGTTTTCTTTAATTTTGAGAACGAGAAATGAATTTATTTGTTGTTGCCAACGTAAAAACAAAACGAGTTTGTGTCTATCCTTTGACGTGCCGAAGCGCCGCAGAACTGAAGTCACGGTAGTAGTGGTGTTGGCCGTCGCCGCGCTATAGTCGCGAGGCGTTCCGATGCCTCAGGTCGCCCTTTAAACTAGGAGTGGCTTGTTTACTCCTCTGCTAGAACCGTTTGCTAACCGTTTTCCGACCGACAGGCTGCTGTCGAATTTACCGACCTGACCGCCGAGTTATAAAATCGTTGTAGCTATTAAAGAGAGTAGCTCTGTTCCGGCAATATTAAAAAAATGAAATCGAGAATGGTCCAATAAAATCTTTCCAGGGGCTCAAAAGCAAAATGCCAAAGAAAAGAAAAACCAATTTTTATACCAATTTGATGATTGTCAAAACTCACATATAAAGCGATCTTTCGCGACAAATTCGAGTATGTGTTTAAAGTATGCTTATGTATGTCCTATCTTTTACCCCCACTATAAAATGAAATTTTTATAAATGAGTTCGCGAAAACGCATAGGTATGTCATCGCATGGTCACCGCATACGTTGATAAGTGTTGTGTGAGATGTTGATGTTTAAGGTTATGTAACAACATACTCCACATAACCAGATCGCTAGTAAGGGTCTTATAGTCAATAATGATGCCAAATTGCAAGTTTGGAGGTGGATTTTCCTATTCCTCGAGTATGCGATTTGACGTTTAATTATGACGTCAGTGGTACGTCATATCACTGCCCCTGACATACTTTTTTCTCGCGAAAATGGATATGACTTACTCAACATACTCTAGTACTTCGAGTATGTCGCGAAAAATCGCTTATTGTTTTGTACTGGACATAATAATTAGAAAATCAACTAGTCAGCTTACCAAGCTTACCAACAAAGTAATAATCAGCGCTGCCACTCATTCTGAAGCAGAATATTTTGAAATTGTCAGAAAAAAAAAGAAAAGAAAATCTTTTCTTTATTAGTAATTATGTTGTTTCTGTTTTGACATCTTCATTTGGTTACAAAATTCATCCACCATCACATTCTGATTCTATTTTCTCATTTCTATACTTACTGGAATATATGCAAAATGTTAATCTTCAATTTTCATTATTTCATGAAATCTATATGCTACTTTATTAAATTCAGTAAAACTATCTTAATTAAAAATAATTAATTTGTAATTACAAAATTCAATAAAATGTTAATATTGATTTTGCAAAGAAAATAAAAAAAGGTTAACATTTTCCGTTGTCTACTTATAACTCCCTTGTTCCCATAACTTATTTTTTCATTTACATTCTTTATACTCAGCCATATTAATCATAATGTGTTGTTCTTCTTCATTTCTTGCACGTCTTAGTTAAGAATATTATTTTTTCAAAAATAAAAACACCTTGAAGATAACTTACAAGAAGATAAACAGTTACGAAAAAATGATTAAAAATAAAAATGAAAAAAATCTAATGGGATGTGGTCTCCTGGGCAGCGATTAAAAAGCAACTCCTTTGTTTAAGGCCTTAATGTTTCGTTGTAATTTGCGATGAGTGCCATCTCTCGCCCTAAATGACAAATGCAAGTTTCAATGAAACGGAATAAAAATAAACTAGATCACTTGAAATGTCATTGAATTGACTTCGGATAACTCAAGATGAGTATTTCGTCACGCCATCTCTTGACAGACAGTGACATTTAGTTTCATATTTAATAAGAAAATCATAAAAACTAATTTTAATTAATTTTTTATGCTAAGTGATTTTGGTGCCATCTGTCGGTCTACAGGTAAACAGTCATTTCAATTGGGAAAAGTCAAGTCCAGTAGATGGCGTGGTTTTTCCTTTTGTTGATACTAAATTTATACCAGCACGTATTTTTTGTCATTAAATCAAAAATAAATGAAGAGTGTTAAAACTGATAACGTCATTGGATGTAAAATTAAAGTTCCTTTAAATTGTTTTATCTGAACTTTCTACCTTATTTGGTTCTAAAATGAGCAGGGTGGGAACTGACTTTAGACAATCATTGTTTGAACTTTTAATTTTCTCTAAATAAACACGTCTTCGTCTAAAACAAGAATAAAACTAAGTAAATAGCTAACCAAATTCGTATTTATTTACAAAAATATGTACAAAATATTTAAAGTTTTTTTTTCAGATTTTTTTCTTTAATTAATGCAACTTAAAATTAAACTTCAATAAACAACTAAATCAGACTGAACATTGCAAAATAACGACACGCTTTCTCGTACAGAATTACATTGGAAAATTAAAATTACCTTTGCCCCTTCTTTGCTTAAAAGTGAAAAATTTGTTGTGTGCTTTGCCACCACCTTGCATCTTATTTTTGTTCTGAAAAAAAAATTGTTATACAATTATTTAGGTGCAAATACAGAAAGCAGATTACCTTCTGCTTGAACTTGCTATCAACTTTCGCTGTATTATCACCAGCGCTACCACCTCCTCCATAAAACTGTCCGTAATCAATTGATGAGTAATCGAAAGCAGAAAAATTACTGCCTTTATTTGCGTCGTTTTTGTTGAACTTTTTGAAATTTTTATTCTTCCTTTGCTTTGGCGTGAAATTTCTGTTATCGTACATCTGATCATCATCGTCACAATTCTGTTGATCCACTATAAAATCTGAATTCCTAAATTCATTCCGCTTTTTATTATAATTCTGCCTTTTGAATTTTTTCGCTTTGCCGAAGTTTCTCAAAGCCTGTTGTTCGAATCGTTTCCTTTTCTTTGCATGACCACCATCATTAAAGTCGATTTTTTTTCTTTTGTTGATATCAATGAATGAAGCCGGTTCGTCTTCGTGGTCACTTCTTTTTCTCTTTCTTGAATTGTCCATACTCGTATTTAATGACGGTTGAGACTCCTCGGGGACTGTATATATTTCCTGTGGGTATGTTTCGTCAGGCAATTTCTGTGGCGTTTCTTTGGTTAACTTCACGAAATGTTGATGCAACTGTAACACGAAACATTAATCCTTCAACGCAGTAATATTAAAAAAAAAATTTGATTACCGAAGCAATTCTATCTTCGTTAGTCCTATCATCTGTTTCTTTTGGTTTCTTGTCCGCAGCAGCAACAGGTTCCGTCGCTGCAGCAGCCGCAGCTTTTAGTTCTTCAGCTTGAATGTACGGCTTCACTAATTTATACCGTTCGTACGGACCTAAGAATTTTAATTCATTGATCTTCTCTGCAGTTTTGTAATTGGTCTACAAAAATAGTGTGTTAATAGTTATGCTTAAAAATCAGGTGGAATCTTTACGTCCTCATCTGCGCTCTCGAACAAAGAAACTGTCGCTTTCAATTTCTCAATTTCGCTTTTAACATCCGACACGGAACAGGCACCATCTTCCTCGGTTTCACTTATGGTGTTCACAAGCAAAGTGGGAAAGTCGTCTCTAAATTCCTGCTGCTTGGTTAAATCATGCGGACAATAGAGCGGATTCTCGATGTTTAACTTTGAAAATTGCTGAGTGCTTCCCCTATCTCTGTTATCCTCTTTCATTATAGGCTGTTTAAAACAATCAAGATTTAATTAGGTTATGTTGAAAGCGGAAGCTTCACCTTTTCCAAGGATTGATCTCTCGCACGCAATATAATCTGGTGTAGGTCTAATAAATTGGAACGAACCAAGGGCGGAATTGGATTGCAACAAGCCAAGATGCCCTGCACTTCCCTCGGTAACATTTCAGAGATTTGCAACAGCATATGATTCGGCAAGACGTAACTAAAAACAGAGTGATACGTAATTTAATGTGCGAAACAGCCGAGGAAAATACCCAGTGCTTTCGTCTTCTACACGTGCGATTTTATCCCTCCACTCGTATAGCTCTTTCAATGCGTGCATTTGTCTGTTATCGAACAGCCTCTTGCATTTACGATAGAAATCCAGGTGGCTTTCATCGCGTAAGATTGGTTTGAAATATCTCTGCAAAACCAATCTGTTAATTTAAAATTTTAATTTGCACGAGCCAGGATACCTTTTTGCAAACTTCCGTGCTTTTCTGTATGACGGATTTCAAAATGTGATCGCTTCCGTTTCCTTGCTTAAGCAATTCATTGCGCAGCATGTGATAGATGTAGATTAAGTAATGAGTGTCTTCCCTCGCGTAACTTTTTAATTCTTCTGGAAGGGGTCTACAAAATAACACAACCGATGATTTTCCTTTGATTGAAAGTAATTATTACCTAATTCTCCAGTCTGCTAACTGAAATTGCTTGTTGGGAAGAAACTTGCAAAACCGATTAAGTAAGTAAGCGAGTGATAATGAAAAATATCCAAGTTGTTTGGCAGCTTGATACGTATCGAACATGTTCACTATGTAAAGAGATAAATCTCGCTGTAACCATTGTATATCCGATTCTGCCCCGTGCAATATCTGAAATTAATTCGCTTGACCCTACACATTATTAACTCAAATAAATTTACTGACTTTAACGATTGAGGGTTTGGTGAAGACCTCATTTAAAATGTGCAGTTTGTCTCGCAGCTCTAAAGTATCGATTAGGTAATCAGCATCTCTTGTTGAAATCTGCATCAGGCAAGTAATGCCCATGAAAGTCCTATAGGAATGGTGTTCTAAGTCCACTGCTATTTCATTGTGTTGGCGCAGCTCTTCCAGTAGTTCCTCTAGTTTCTGTGGAGTCGAGATTTCATACAACGGAGTCTTTGTAATTAACAGCGGTTTTGCAGGTGTGATTTGAGTTAGTTGTTCCGGGCGTGGATTGAATTGATCCAACTCCATTTCATATGGATGACAAAAGCTAAAAAAATAAATTAATTAATTAGTAGTATCTGCCTTTTTTTTTAGCTTCTAGTAGCGGAACCACGCATTGTTCTTCTGCTAAAAAGACAAAGAGGAACAACAGCATGATCAATTGATTTAAAGAGGAATGCTAAAGCCACAAATCTGTGAACCTTTCGAGATTAATATTTTTTAAGTACTTACGATTCACCAAATTCTGTTTCTTCTAAATACAAGGCCAATGGTTTTATGGAGTTTGGTTTGTCGGTTATGCGAGGCTGCCAAGGAGTATTAGTGTTGTCGATTTTGTCCTTGAAAACTTTCTGAGGCCTTATAATATTCTTTCCGGTTAATAAACGAATTGCTTGCGGCGCACTGGTCTCATTGGCCTGCTAAACAAAAAAAAAAAAAAACAAAGGCCTTTATTCGGTTGGTCACATTCTTAATGTAGGACTGTTTGTTGTCCTGCACTGGTGACAAAATGCATACTTCAATGCAACCTGAAAAGTTGACACACTATCAAATTCATTAAAGCAAATTTGTAAAAAAAAGTGTACACTAGTGTACACCAGTGAGGGATACAAACAGACCTAGAGTTGCTTTGTAATACATATAGATGTCTCTTCAGTTTTGTTATAGATTTTCATATATGGTAATAGATGGCGCTGTTATAATTAAAGTCTTAATATCAAAGTGTACCTCCATTAACTGATTATATAATATCTGCAAAAACGTTACTTTTCGGATTGCAACTAATTATGTAACACTTAGGCACTTTGGGGTGATAAGAAAACAATATATTTATGATTTATTACTCAAGTTAACTTGAAATTAGGGTAATAAAGTAATGCTCGTTTATTTAGTTCTGCACTAATTTACTAGATGGCACTGGATGATTCTACAGAAATCTGTGAAAGTTGGCGCAATGTTGCCAACTTAAGGGATAAACCCCTTTTTAAGTGATTTTCAATTTTATTTCGTAAAGCCAAAATTTTAATTTCCATTCTACTCCTGTGATTTTAGTACATTATGAAAATACGAAGTTATTTCTTCAGGGTCACTATTTAAATGGGCTCTCTGTATAATATGAATTCAATCTACAAAGTTTCTCAATGTGTCTATTAAAATGACCCATGTGTATGTTTTTAAAACTATTTATTGTGATGTTGTAAGACGTTAAACAACGCCATCTGTTGCCGATAGCCTTCTTTTCATATGTTTCTATACGATTGATCCACAGGTTATTGACGTGTTATACTGAAATTAAGCATTGAGCATTGAGCTTTCAGTTTCAACTAACAGTCATTCTCAATGGTCATAAAAAGTGACTTGCGCTGTTTATAAGACATTCAACAGCGCCATCTGTTGGAACATGGCGAGCTTTTTTTCATTTGTTTTCTTTGTTTGTCACCTTTCTTCCAAACAGATCTCTTTTAAAGTTAAATTATTAATCTACTGAATCGTGCTGTAAAATCTATTGTCTTTTGTTTTTATTGCTTTTTAAATTTTATTATTTTGTGTGTAGTTAAAAATTCTTAAATTAAATTTGATTTTCTCCGCTTTCCATCGTTCTTTTTATGTCTTCAAAAATATTTATTAATCTATTAAATTGTGTCTAAAATTGTATTGTCTTTTTTTTATTTGATTATTTTTGATTTTTATTATTTTGTTGTCTTTGTTACCTACTGAAACGTGTTGTAAAATCGATTGTCTTTTGTTTTTATTGTTTTTTTCTTAAATTTTATTATTTCGTTGTTTTTAAAAATTCAATTCTTTTGTTTTTCTTTGCGTTCTTACCATTCTTTTTATTTTGTTAGAAAGATTCTATTAAACTGTGCCGTAAAAACGATTGTCTTTTGTTTTTATGATTGTGATCTTTTAATTGCATTATGTATTATCAATTTTTTATTATTTTTTTTCTCTATTTCGTCACTGTTCTTTTCAAATTGCTTTTCTTCAATTGTAAAATCGATTGTCTTTTGTTTTTATTGTTTTTTTCTTAAATTTTATTATTTCGTCGTTTTTAAAAATTCAATTCTTTTATTTTTCTTTGCGATCTTTTTATTTTGTTAGAAAGATTCTATTAAACTGTGCCGTAAAAACGATTGTCTTTTGTTTTTATGATTATGATCTTTTAATTGCATTATGTATTATCAAATTTTTATTATTTTTTTTTTCTCCATTATTTCGTCACTGCTCTTTTCAAATTGCTTTTCTTCAAATTTATTATCAATCTATCGATTTGTGCTGCAAAATCGACGGTCTTTTGTTTCTGTTTGCATTAAGTTTATGTATTTTAATGATTTTTGTACATTTCTTTTAATGTATACTTGAATCTAGTAACAAATTTTAGGGAAATTCTATGTTGAAAAGGGATTTCTCAGTAACTCTCAAGGGATTTCTGCTTTTTACATGTTGTCAACACTGGGTTGATGCACACCTCCCAAATAAATTACATTGCAGAGCTGTTTTATTAGCTATAATTAAAAATAAATACATTTTTAATGTGTAGTTTTGTCGAGCTGTTACTTTAAATGTTTTTCCTTTAAATTATAACAATTACATTTTCTCAGTTTGTTAATTTAATCTTGAATGGTTATAGAAAATTTCAAAACAAAAAAAAAGAAAAATAAACCCTTTATTTTGCATACCTTTGATTAGTTGTGTACTAATCTACCAGATGGCGCAATATTACTAACCTTAGTTAAGAACTCTTGACATTCATTCATCCGTTTATGTTTTAATCTTTGTATAAAATTTACAAAATTTGAATTCAAATCAAATTACAAACATAACATGGTAACAATGACAACCACAGCTTCCTAAATTAATAAAGAACGACGTCTTTTGTCCGCGTTCTTAGTTCAGAGCCATCTTTCCATACTGAAGAGAAAGCCCCACCCAGAGTTGCCAACTTTGTCAAACGTATTGTCGCCAACATTTCAGAATAAAATCGCCCAATGCGTATAATTTATATGGAAGATAAAAATTTTTAGTCGCCAAATTCAAATCGCCCACTAACGCATTTTAAATGGACAAAAGAAAATTTTTGGTCGCCAAGTTTTACTTAAAAATCGCCCAAACGGCGATAAATCGCTCACATTGGCAACTCTGGCCCCACCAGACTTCTGCTAACTTCAGAGAAATGATTGCTGCTAACTAACGCATATATATATATATATATATATTTTTTTTAATATCTGTCAAATGTTTCTGAGGTTGGTATCTTTACCAAAAGTCAGGAAATTTTTTAAATTTCTGTCGTACATTTAGTGATAATAGCAGAGTTCTAACAAAAACTCTAGAGTTTTGACACTGACAGGTGTAAAAAAAAAAAAAAACATAACCTGTTAAAGTATGGCAGCATTTTGAGGTGATTTGATTTACAAATCGTAAATCGTAATTATACAGAGGGAGCTACACACTGAGAACTGTAATTTTTTTTCAAATGAACCAGCCAAATAAAAGACTGGTCCTTTATTAATTAATCTAGGCAGTCGAGCCATGATCTTGGCAACATACGACAGTTATTTTTAATGTCAAAATTTCTGTGAACTTACCAGTGAGTTTAAAGAAGTGCTGACAGAGAACGTCGCCTTGTTGAGACGATTCCAAGATCCATTGATAGGTAACTGAGCGCTCACTGTTTGAAATTCGACCGGTGCAACCGTTTTCTTCTTTATGCCGTTCATCTCATCGATATTATCGTTCACCCTCTCCAGTATCATGTCGTTCGCTTCCACCAACAGCTCCGTCTTCTCCTCCGATCCTCTGGATCGTATGTTGTCCTCGACTTCGTACTTTCTCAAGATTTTGTTTATCTGACGAAGAACTCGGTCACCTTCGTCTCGCACTATTTTAGAAAACGATTCGTTCAGCATGTAGAAGTTCCAGTCTCTGTCTGAGGGGAGAGCGTTGGAGGCCCTGATCGCTTCGGTGACGGTTTTGAAGCCATCCTGTGCATGAAAGAAATGGTTAGCACATTGTTAACCTCAAAGAATTTTTTATGTTGATTGACGAGTACTCGTAGGCTTACCTTTGTGAAAGCGTCCAAGGAAGAGCTTGCGTTAAGGTTTTTCGTAGAATCATCGCTTTTAGCTTTATTATTATTTTTAATCTCCGACATTTTATCTTTTACCGCAAATAGATAAATGTGAACTGTCAAAAACAGTGCTACCACACCAACGTATCACTGAATTTTAATTCCCCATATCACTAAAAATTCCTCCACAGATTCAAAATTCTCTCTAAAAACCAAAGCCCAAAACTTTCAACTTATTTTTTTGCATTAAAAATTACAAATAATTACAGACTAATGTTTATAAAAAAATTCGTTTCTCTATAATAAATTATAAAATATAAAACAAATTTAAAAAACAACCAACTTGACTCTCAATGGTATTCCTACTAAAATAATCAAGCACTCGGTATATACAGATGAAAACGCTTTCAAATTTTGGTAACTGTTTGGGTTTAATGAAACTCAAGAAATTGTAGGTATGTAAAATTTCTCAAAAAATTATTCATTTACGAATAATAAATTCGTAAGTAGAGAAAAGGAAAAAGGAAAACAAATGACAATCGCAATATTTATGGAAAAAAGAAACAAAGAAGAAAAATGGAAACAATCAAAAGAAAAAAATGAAAAACATTTTTGACGAACGAGAAACAATTGAAAAATTAAAACTTATTTAATAATAAACACTCAAGTCGTAAAGGTAATTATAAATTCACAAAGCAAACGGTAAGGAAACCAAATCACAAACGTAACATTTACAAAAGAAAATGGAAAATATTTCCGATTATACCGGGTGATATTGAAAAAACTACAATTCACAGTACCACGCGATAGACGACTATAACAATAAAAAAAGGTCACATACATTAATGTCCGATTGCCTTTTGTTTTCAAGATACAGGACGTTAAATTTTAAAAAAATTTGATTATAGAAAATTTATTCCTTTTCAGTATCTCATAACAAAAAAAGAATCGCCACTTGGTCGACATGAGCTTTAAAAACAATAACATAACAAAGTTGTATTATGTAGCTCTAAGCTACACCGGAGTATTTCTAAATTACTTCAGAGTAGTTCAGAACTACTTCGACGCTAACCTGGAAAGCGTCTTTGATCACCCGATCGAAATTGATTGTCCTGATCCTGCACTACTTTCCGTTAGCTTCATATCAATAATTATATCTTTCACATGAAGGTTAGAACGAAAAGCAGTGCCACTTGTGGCGTGCATAGAATATTCACGAAAGTAACATCCAAACCTAACCTAATTAATAAAGAATATAATTATTGTTTAATCAGATCGCTATGATAATGAAATAAACTATCTTTCGTGAATGAACTGTCAACAAAATCTTAGGTTATCTAGTAACTTCTCGTTATGTTGCTAACTTCATTTTAATAATTGGATGTAAATTTTGATATCAAGCTCGTGGAAAGCAGTATAGGATCAGGACAATCAATATCGATCTCCCTGTACTTTAGTTGGCTCTCGTGCATCTATGTAATTATAAGCAAACATGACTTTGAAATTAAATGTACAGGGCGATACCTGCAAAAGTTATGATGTCATCGACCAATTTTTCAGTTTGGTTGAAAACCCGTTTTGATTTGGGTATTCTATGATTTGACATCGCGTAAGCTGCGTTGCCTGTAGCAACTGTCATCTCTTCAATTAGCGAGCTCTGCAACCTGTTGGATGTAAATATTGATAGTTTACAAGTTACCTTATTGTTTGCAGAAAGTATGTTGTGAACAACCTAAAACTTTTTATGACTTTTCCGCGTTCATGAGTAACACGAATTAGCGAATTAAATTAAATGCGCAAATTCGCACTGCGAGCCTGTTCTCTGCTGTAAGTAGACAGATAAAATGATGAAAAGTATCAAGTTACATAAGCCATTATTTGATAATGTTTGTTGTAGGAGGAAAGAGCGTAAGTGAAAAATGCCTCCAGAATACTCAGAAATGATAGCTGCGGTGGCCATCGGGGTCCTCATGGCGATATTCATAAGTGCTTTCATCATACTCGTAATAATATGCAAGAGGCAGAAACTCTATTATAAATCGATGCTCTCCAAACATGATGATACTTCAAGGTAATAATCAATTAACAATAGCATTATTTTTTTAATTTAAACATTTTAATGTAATCGAGAAAGTACCTGTTGATAAAATCTGTATCGACTCTAAAAGAAATCATTTGTTTTTATATCTTCATGTACAGAGTGATAAAAAAAAATGTTTAGTAATTGACTCCTAAAATATGTCATCTTATTATAGACCGGAAGTAATGTTGATAGACCCGGCAGATGATTCAGAGATGGAATTGGGAGTTGTCGAGTTAAATCCCAATTTAGAGCAGATCCTCGCTGATGAGCAATGGATTGACGATGCTACCGGACTTGTGCCTCACTGCCTCTCTATTTTAAAGACGTGTAGGTACCTTACTGAGCGTCTGACAGGTCTTGCAATGAGTGCGATGCACACGAAAGGTGGTTTAACACAGATCGTTGAGGTAAGAAAAATTAGCTTTACATTTCAAACAAAACTACTTTAAATTGAGACTTGAATGCTTGATGATGGTGAAACGTTTTTAAGAGTGCGAGAAGAATATCTGGTAGAGTTGATGATATGGTTCGCAGCATGTACCCTCCGTTGGATCCGAAGTTATTGGAAGCTAGAGCGGCTGCACTAACTCTTGCTGTTGCTCACTTAGCGTTGATTGCAAGACATGAGTGCGAGCAGAAAGATAAACCACTGGCGTGGATCGATAAATCTTTGGCGGAAATGGATGGTCACATGTCGGTAATATATATTTTAGTTTAGCAAATTTCTTCATACAAAGTACATTAGTTGGTAATGTCGGTAATCATGCAGAATTCGTGTCCAAGTTGTATGGAAGTACTTAAGATTGTGGAATATTTTTTTTATTTTATGACTATTCTTTAGTTTTAATTTAATATTACACTTGTTTTTACCACTGTTTTGTAGTGGTTGTTTTTAAATTAAGAAAACCAAAAGGCGAACAAAATTTAAAATAGAAAATAAAAAAAATTAAAGGCAATAACGAGTACAAAAAGAAACCAAAAAGAGGGACAAGTGAAAAACAAGGAAAAAATTAAAATGAAAAAATCAAATGAAAAATCAAAGGCAAATAAAAAACTGAATGGAAAGGAAAAAATTGAAAAAAGAAAACAAAAATGAAAACCAAAAGGTGAACAAAATTTAAAATAGAAAATAAAACATATGAAAGTCAATTATGAGTAGAAAAGGAAACCAAAAAGAGAGACAAGTGAAAGCAAGGAAAAATTAAAATAAAAAAATCAAATGACAGGCCAAAGGCAAATAAAAAAGTGAATGGAGAGGAAAATTTTGAAAAAAGAAAAACAATAACCAAAAATGAAATAAAAAAATGAAAATAAAAAGACGAATAAAATTTAAAATAGAAAATAAAACAAATGGAAGACAATAATGAGTAGAAAAGAAAACTGAAAAGAGACAAAAGTGAAAAATAAAATAAAAAATTAAATGAAAGACCAAAGTCAAATAAAAAACTGAATAGAAAGGAAGAATTTGAAAAAAAAAATTAATCAAAGATGAAATAAAAAAATGAAAACCAAAAGGCAAACAAAATTTAAAATGGAAAATAAAACAAATGAAAGTCAATGACGAGTAGAAAAAGGAAATGAAGAGAGAAAATTAACCAAAAATGAAATAAAAAAGTGAAAACCAAAAGGCGAACAAAATTGAAAATAGAAAATAAAACAAATGAAAGTCAATTACGAGTAGAAAAGGAAACCAAAAAGAGAGACAAGTGAAAGCAAGGAAAAAATTAAAATAAAAAAAAATCAAATGACAGGCCAAAGGCAAATAAAAAAGCGAATGGAGAGGAACATTTTGAAAAAAAAACAATAACCAAAAATGAAATAAAAAAATGAAAATGAAAAGGCGAACAAAATTTAAAATAGAAAATAAAATAAATGAAAGTCAATAATGAGTAGAAAAGGAAACTAAAAAGAAACAAAAGTGAAAAATAAATTAAAAAATCAAATGAAGACCAAAGTCAAATAAAAAACTGAATGGAGAGGAAGAATTTGAAAAAAGTCAAAGATGAAATAAAAAAAATGAAAACCAAAAGGCAAACAAAATTTAAAATGGAAAATAAAACAGATGAAAGTCAATGACGAGTAGAAAAAGGAAACGAAAAGAAGAGAGAAAACTAACAAAAAATGAAATAAAAAAATGAAAACCAAAAGGCAAATAAAATTTAAAGTAGAAAATAAAACAGATGGAAGTCAATAATGAGTACAAAAGGAAACCGAAAAGAGAGACAAGGAAAAAACTAAAATAAATCAAAAATCAAATGAAAGACCAAACGATAAAAAACTGAATGGAAAAGAAAAAATTGAAAAAAGAACAATAACCAAAAATGAAATAAAAAAATGAAAACCAGAAGGCGAACAAAATTTAAAAAAAAAATAAAACAAATGAAAGTCAATGACGAGTAGAAAGAGAAACAGAAAAGAGAGACAACTGGAAAACAAGAAAAAAATTCAAATAAAAAGATCAAATGAAAGACCAAAGGCAAATAAAAAAGTCAATGGAGAGTAAAATTTTGAAAAAAGAAGAACAATAACCAAAAATGAAATAAAAAAATGAAAACCAGAAGGCGAACAAAATTTAAAATAGAAAATAAAACAAATGAAAGTCAATGACGAGTAGAAAGAGAAACAGAAAAGAGAGACAACTGGAAAACAAGAAAAAAATTCAAATAAAAAGATCAAATGAAAGACCAAAGGCAAATAAAAAAGTCAATGGAGAGTAAAATTTTGAAAAAAGAAGAACAATAACCAAAAATGAAATAAAAAAATGAAAACCAGAAGGCGAACAAAATTTAAAAAAAAAATAAAACAAATGAAAGTCAATGACGAGTAGAAAGAGAAACAGAAAAGAGAGACAACTGGAAAACAAGAAAAAAATTCAAATAAAAAGATCAAATGAAAGACCAAAGGCAAATAAAAAAGTCAATGGAGAGTAAAATTTTGAAAAAAGAAGAACAATAACCAAAAATGAAATAAAAAAATGAAAACCAGAAGGCGAACAAAATTTAAAATAGAAAATAAAACAAATGAAAGTCTATGACGAGTAGAAAAGGAAACAGAAAAGAGAGACAATTTTTCAAGGAAAAATCAAATGAAAGACCAAGGGCAAATAAAAAAACTGAATGGAGAGAAAAAGTTGAAAAAAGAAAAATAAAAACCAAAAATGAAATGAATAAATGAAAACCAAAAGGCGAACAAAATTTAAAATGTTAAATGTTTTAGATTAATTAATTTAGTTAATCACAGACATACATTTTCTTTGCACTGCCTACTCTAATCTGATTTTTTGTTGCTCACTTTTTATATGTAATAACGTAATAATGTAATCATGTAAAAAAGCGCTAAAAGAATCCATTTTGTAGTGCCTTTATAGAATATAGAATGTCATAACATAAACCAATCACCTGCATCAAAGACAGATCCTCCCAGTGTACAGTGGTGGCCATTAAAATCGTTACCCTTGCATGCTAACCTCGCACTTGTTGACCTTCAAGGTTGCGTTCATAAATTATACTTTCGAGAGAGCATTTTGGGCGTGTACTCGCATTACTCTCACTCACGATTTATAACATATTTTGCGTCTCGCTCATCTGTTTTAAAACGTTTTGTGTTTAAGTAATAGAATGAGAAATAAGTAGGATGTGAAAAGTGCGTCTGTTGTCATGGTAATAATGTAAACACAAGAATTTTGAAACAGAAGATCCAAGATGCTCTCGAAGGTAAAGTTTATGAAAGCACCCCAATAGAAACAACGGCAATCGTCTTCCCTCTCTCCACAAATTTTGCCGCGCCATTGTGTTCTTTGAATCGTAAGGATTCACTTGGCCACGAGTGTACATAACTTTCTTTTCTTTTAGCTAGGTTATCCCCCTCTTTGAAATCTTGTTCACTGTCAACTGTTATTTTATAGCTAACTTTTGTTTTTTTTTAACTGTTACGTAGAGCCAATTTTTTCTTCTAACTAACGGTTAATAAAACTTTAACCCAAACTATGTTAAATGTAAATTGTTTTAAAATTAAATAATAATTAAAAATTAGCAGATTTGATTGTTAATCATTGTGAGATAAAAGCATTGTGAAAATTTAGTAATAAAAAAATAATTTTGTAGGTTCTTCGAGAATCAGCACTTTGCCAAGAGGCCAACAATAGAATTCAAACCATAATTGCCAACAACAATAACAACACAATCTTATAAATGACAAACAAGATATATGATTCTAAAATTTCTCGAATGTTGTATAGTTTATGTTTTATGTTTATTAATCTTAAATACTGTAACATTTTGGACAAATGTATTTTATATAGCAAGTACACAAAAATAAAGTATTATTTTTTAAATTTCCTTTGAATTATACTTCGACAAAAAAAAGAAACTCATTACTTCACAGCATTATATTTTTTGCTTATCTTAACAATGGCATTATACAACTGCTTGTTTAATATCTTTGCATTAATTAATTCGGTTTCCAAATCGCCGCAGCCATTTTCAGTTTGCTTTGCCTGTTCTTCGTCTTCATCACTGAAACTAATATCATCTTCGTGCATAATGCCCACACTGTATCTAGCAACGTCATTCTCGATACTTCTCTGCAACGATTTCAAAATCACTTTCGGCTTGAGCACTTGCAAGTTCATGTTTTCATGTGCTAGTACGAATGTTAGATTCGTGATTGCACCCTTCTCAATCCTCCTCAAAATATTCCGGCTCTTCACTTCCCATATAATGAAACTCCCATCTTCAGATCCGGATGCCAAAATACCACCGGTCGCATTTAGAGACAAACAAGTGACTTTCTTCTGGTGTCCTGTGAATGCTAACTCTGACTTATTCTGAGTTGTTTCAATGTGATATTCCAATGTGCGCGGTGGATTCTTTAAGTTAACCAAACATATATGTCCTTTCTCGGTTCCGATGAACAGATTAAAACATGGGGGATCTAGTATGACAGCCGATGGACTTACGTCAAGTACCAACACGAGTAGTTGAGTGCCGGTGTGAAGGTCGTAAACCCGGCAGGTCTGGTCGCCTGAAACTGTAGTTAAGCGAGATTTTGCTCCGAAATGTCCCAGATGGAAATCAAGAATGGGGCAGCTGCTATCCGTTCTGCAGTACAGAGGTTCACAACGTCCTGCTTCACTTTGGACCACCAAATAATTATTATGCAGGTTTACAACGTCACTAAACTTGTATGTCACTAGCATTCCATCCTCTCCTGTTGACACCAAGTATTCACCACCGGAACTGGAGAATTTTACGGAAGTTATCGGCAGATAGTGTTTCTGCAAGACATTCAACAAACTCCCCGAGTTAAGATGCCATACATAGAGCTTTGTGTGTGATGCTACCGTCAGGTAATTGCTTGATGGATGTACAGCGACTGCTTTGGCTACCTCTGGCAAAACGAATTTTACATATTTTACTTGCTCTGCGCTGTTGATGGGCCACACGTGCAACAAAGGTTTTTCTTTTTCAGCAGTTAATATATAATCGTTCCCCACTTGACAGAGGGTCTTAGCAGTAACTGAACCGCCGTTTTTGTAAATCTGTTCGATGTTTCCAGTGCTATAATTGTAGACGCACACAGACCAGTTTTGATTCGATTCATGGGTGACCATGAGAAATTCCTTCAGTCCACTCATTTTGAATCGTTAATCTTAAATTACGGTTGTTTTTCAAAGTAGTTTTAAATATGCACGTGTTTAACCCTTACAATTTAAATTTTGACAGAGGCAGTCAACGTCACTAACGTCAAAGCAAAATTCAGTGTTGCCAATCTAAAATTCTCTAGTCCGCACGAAAACACTAAACACAGCTAAATCATTAAATTAATATTAAACGTAAAATTCATTAAAAAGCATAGAATTAAAGAAAACGAAGAAAAGATGGTCGATTTTATAGCGTAATTCGGTTGATTAATTATAAATTTAAAATAAAAAAAACAATTTGAAAGAATAATGGCAACATAAAGAAAACTAAAAAATAAAATAAAGAATTAAAGATTTTACAGCACAATTTCGTAGATTCTTAGATTTAAAAAGAAACTAAACAAATAGTGATAAAATAAAGAATTATTAGCCGATACGATACGATATTTCTACTATACTAGCCTTATACCGAGTGATTCTTTAATTTTTTTATGAATTCTTGTCATAAAATCTGGACGGCATGTCTTAGCTTAAATGAAAAGTCCGTCATTGCACTCCTTGATGTTGTTTTACAGTAAAGCTAAGTCAATGCCGTTAAAATTCCATGGCAAGAGTTGATAATAAATTTAAAAAATCACCAAGTACATGGTCCATAGTTTAAAAAACTTCAATAGATGGCGCTGTTCAATATTTCACACAAATATAATACAATTGTTGAAAAATTAGTGCCTTCTGTGAACAAGTTGGCGATATTGTTAATAAGTAAATGTGGCAACCCTCAAATAGGTTTCCTTATACCGAGAAATCAAAAATTAATTAGGTCAAGGGCGGTCTTGAAATGGAAAACGACTTGGATCTCATCTTAGATCATCGTTTTCAAATAATAACATGCAAATGTCACCGAATGTGTTGTAGTCAGTGATGCTAATCAGACCTTGAAAATTTCTGTAGATCTTTCTCCAGTCTAAGCTGCGTTGACTCTAACGCGTTGCATGGACGTCAATTGCAGCTATTCTCATTTCAATCGCACGGATGTCCACCGAAATTTTGAGAACTTGGTTAGCTCACTGGTTGTAGTCAAAGATTAAATAGGTAGATACGCAATAGGATGAGAGGTATTGCGACGAACATAAGAGAGAGAAAGCTAGCTTCGATCAGCTGCGTTGGGTAAAATCATTCGTTTTCTGTACATTTTAAAAATTTTCGGAATCTGGTTGGCATCATTGGTTGTAGTTAAAGATTTTATAAATATAGACACGCAATAGAGTGAGAGGTTTTGCGATGAACATAGGAGAAAGAAAGCTAGCTCTATTCGTTTTCTGCGAGTTTTAGTGCGGCAGCGCTTCAATTGTGATTTTGTTGTAGTGTTATTTTCTCGGTTTTAAGTTACTTGTCATGTTCAATATTCTTCAATTTTGTACTTTTCATTTCTACACTAAATTTCTTATTTTTAGGATGGTTTTAATTTTAACAATTTATTATCCATTGAAGCATATCTGATCCAAAAAGTGCATTTTTAACTTAATTTTAAATGAAGTTATACAAGAAACTTAAAATTTGACTCAAACCACCTCGTATCGTCATCGTGTGATCTTTGTCACTCTTAGAGGATGCTCGTTTTATCTTTGTCTATCTTATGCTGAAGACAACGCAGTCCTATTCAATATGACGGCAGGTTATATCTAACCGTATGATGTCCTTGGTTGTAGTTCTAAGTTCATTATTATTTTATCTCTAGAATTAATATTGAAAAGTAAAATGGAAGAATTATAACTTTTTTCAACAAGCAAAGACAATTTGACCATCAAAAAATGATAATTTTTAAACAATAATTTTAAAATCCTTGGCTACCCTTGACCAAAATAATTTTTGATATAAGGTCAGTTTGTTAGCTCTACATTTTTCTACACTTTTTGCAACAACTCCATTTGAGAGAGTGAGATGTATATAACATAATGTAAGTAGGAGTGAGAAAACTAGAATAAGGGGTTGAAAGCGTAGAAAGTACAGAGGTAATAAATATTAATAAAAGAGCAACTTTGAGCTATCTAGGGAGTTCCACTTTCTTTTTACACTTGAAACTCCTTTTTAACTTAACCTTTAATGATTGAAAACAGTCCCTTAGAAAGGACTTTATCCGTTATGTTGGCAACGCTGTGCGGACGATGTCAAAATGACTTCAAATTTGTATTAATTATTTATCAAACTTTAAGAATTAATTTAAATTATAAATTGTCGTGTAAAACCAGGAATTAATTAAGCAGCAATTTTCTCCTTAACCGTTTAGAACTGAAACGAATGCCAATATTCGAAACCAATGATGACTACCGGTTTCGTGATGCGTTGATAAAATTCACGTCCGTTGTATGCGATGGTGTGGTGCGTTAAATGCATCCAGCTTACAAATACCTAACGACGTTGACGATTTTGATAATCCTAAGCCGTTCTTTGAGTGCTTCGCTTGTGCTTTTGCTCGTCGTCTCTGCGATTTTAATTCTGTGCCTGACAGGCTTGCCAGTGTTTCAGATTAGGAAGAAAATCACGAAATTGAAGGTTAGAAACCGTAAGCAGAAAATTACTTCGTCATATTACGATTGTACAAATTGCAGTAGCTCTGCATCAACTAGTTCAAACATGCACAGTTCTAAAGTCCAAGTGTCACCCATGGGCAATGGGATCTCGAAACGGATCGGGTACAGCGTTTCATCCACACCGCTTCCATCTTCCACACCCCTCGTTCAGAACACGTTGTTTACACCACCTCGGATCTCACCACTTAGACATCCTCCAAGGTAAATCTATTTATCCCATGCGTAAGGGTGCCTGATATGTTTTATTTCAGATATTTTCTTTCGAATGCAAGTCCTACTAGGTCACCGGTGACTCCCGTTAAAACCCCAAGGCCAATCCAGAAAAGCTCTGGCCCGCTTTTAGCGTCTACAAGATTTAATGTTAATTTAGGGTAAGTGTTGTATTGTCGAGTTAAAAAGTTTGAGAATTTTCTTCCGCAGAACTTACACTGATTCAAAGAGCCCTGGCCTTTCGAGTCGAATAGTACAGTACGATAAGGAAGCCAAAGAAAGATCAACTCCGACACACCAGGCGAAATATGGGAGCCCCGGTGTGTTCCCCATCGTTCACTTCTTTAAAAAAGAGATTCCCGTCATTTCTCCCAAGGCCAAGCGAGTTACTGTTCGTTTGGCTTCTCCAGGTAAGTCATTTGCCCATCATTGTAAATTATAATTCACGATTGTGCTTTGTAGATGGTAATTTCTATAGTACGTCGAAATATTCGAGGAGTTTAACAAATGAAGCATTATCGGAAGTAAGAAACGGACATGACAGTGACCTGAGGCAATCAAGCACTAGCACGAGGAGTGTATTGGACGCTTTGAAAGAGATTTCTAGGAAGCGCATTCACACAACAACCGTAAGTGCCTCAATTACATTCGTTACTTGAGTTTATACTTTTGTTTAAATTCAGGATTTCGAATCAAATCAAGAAGGTACTAAACGTCAAAGAGTCGACTGCATCAATGACGTATACGAAAACAATAAAAGAGCGAGGGAAGAATCCCCCTTACAAGAACCCAACAACGTTGTCACCACCACCACCACCAGTCCAAGTCAGTCTGCCCCGAAAAAGATTTGCGTCGTTGATGTTCTCGCTGCCTCTTACACTTCGTCAAACCTCCTAAAGGAACAATTGGAAAAAGGATTGAAAAGGAAAACAGAACGTAAGTCACTTACATCTTCTCCGTGGCTTAAAGTAATGGCCATTTATTTTTACAGTGGAAGAAAATCAGAAAAACAAACAGAAAGAAATCAAACTCATTAATGCAGAGACTCAAACTCAACAGAACATCGAAAACAAATCAGAATTAACCAAACAACTTCAAGAAGTGATCGCCACAGGGAATCTAAATGAGCTTGAAGCGCCGGGCTCAGAGAAAAAAGAAGTGCCAGTACAAAAGAGCCCCACAAGGTACGTCAATATTTTCGACGAGAAACGTCTGGAGATCAACAGGAAAAATAAACTGGCGACTCTGCTGAGTGCAATCACCGGAGAGCCCCCGAAATTAATTCCACACGAGAGTCATCCCAAGCAACAGAAAGAAGATTGCAAGCTGGTTTCGATTTTATCACCCCAGAACAAGCCAAAACACGACAAACATGTCAGTTTTAATTTGCCACCCGAGAAAAAGGAAGAGGAAGTTGCAATGGAGAAAAGCTCGAGTGATGCTTCAGAAATGAAATCGAATTTGAGTTTCATCAGCGAAAGTGCAGCAAGCTCTTCAAATTCATCCCCGCAAGTTACCAGCACTGTATCCAATCCAGTAATACCGTCAGTGCTAAAACCTCAAGAAACTGTGGATGCTATGGTGACTAGCACAAGTGCAAATATCCCTTTAATACCAGCTGTAACATCACCCTCAAAACCAACGGGGGGGTTCAAATTTGACTTGACCAAACCTCCATCAACTTCAAGCAGCCTTTCGTTTGGGGCCACACAGAATAAATTTGTTACTTCTCCAATCCAAGCTGTTAGTAAACCATTTGGTGATGGAAGTAAAATCACAGAAGCGTATAATTTTGGCTCGAAATCACCTGTATTTGGAGGAGGAGGAGGAGGAGGACAAACGGTGCCATCTCTACCAATGTCTTCCAGCTTGGCAAATGCTTCTTCACCTATAATGCCTGTGCTAGGAAGTTCTACCTCTACATCTCCTTACAGTTTTTCAAATGGCGTTAATTTTGGAGGCAAGACTTCAACGTTCCCAACTACTGCTCTTTCAACTTCAACTGTTTCACTTCCTGTCATAACTTCGGTACCCAAGTTTGTTGCTGCAACACCAACAACTTCAAGTCCTTTGTTTGGTGGAACTGCGACTTCAACAATTACGTTTGGTACCAAGCCACCCACAACTTCAGCCTTTAATTTTGGCACCACATCAACTTCTGCTTCTAATTTTGGTACTACATCAACTGCAGCCTCTAATTTTGGTACTGCATCAACTGCAACCTCTAATTTTGGTACTACATCAACTGTAGCCTCTAATTTTGGTACTGCATCAACTGCAGCCTCTAATTTTGGTACCACTTCAACTGGAGTCTCTAATTTTGGCACTGCTTCAACTGTAGCCTCTAATTTTGGTACCCCATCAACTGCAATCTCTAATTTTGGTAACGTATCAACTGTAGCCTCTAATTTTGGTACCCCATCAACTTCAGCCCCAAATTTTGGTACTATGGTAACTTCAATCGCACCTCTTAAGTTTGGTAGCCCAGCGGCCTCTGCCCCTAATTTTGGTACCACAACGACTTCAACTACGATGTTTGGTACTAAATCAAGCAATTCAGCTCCTATATTTGGTGGTGTCACATCGACTACTTCAACTCCTATATTTGGTGGTATCATAACGACCACTTCAACTCCCATATTTGGTGGTATCACAACAACCACTTCGACTCCAATGTTTGGGGTCACGACAGCCGCCACTTCAATTCCTATGTTTGGTGCCCCAACCAGCAGTTCGACAATGAGTACTTCGACTCCTGCATTTGGTACCACAATGAGTACTTCGACTCCTGTATTTGGTACCACAACAAACACTCCGACTCCTACTTTTGGTACCACAACAAGCACATCGACTCCTATGTTCGGTGCTGCAATGAGCAGTTCAACCCCCATGTTCGGTACAACAACAGTCACCTCCACTCCCAAGTTTGGCACCACGTTAAGCACTCCTATGTTTGGTAGTGCAGTCACATCAACTTCGACACCTTCATTTGGAACCACAACAACTTCTACTTTTAACAACATGCCGAATTTCGGATCAGGATTTAATTCAGCCAACAACTTTAACGCCCCTAACAATTTTCCTGCTGCAATCACCACGACCACAGCGCCATTTACGAGTGCTACAACTTTTACGAACTCCACAGTTACTTTTGGTACACCTGCGACATCCTTCGGGGGTTCAGATACGATGTTTAGTGCCCCAACTTCAACAGGAGGAACCACCAAGCCGCCTTTTGGATTTCCTTCGAATCCATCCCTCGCATTTAGAACTAACCTAACAACATCCGCCCCAACATTTGGAACAAACCAGGTCACTTCCGCCTCTTCGAGTTTCCCACCGAACACTTCCGCTTCCTCATTTGGAATGAACTCTGCGCCTGCATTTGGAGGAACAAACCCGGCTACAACTGCCCCCCCTTCTTTTGGCACTCCTGCACCTCCATCTTTCGGCTCGAATTTAATTACAACGACGTCAGCCCCCATGTTTGGAACTAATTCAACAACTTTCGGCTCGAATTCAAACGTCCCTCCTAATGTAGGCTTTGGCGCGACTGCTGCGTTTAATTCAGGTGCCGCCCCCTCCTTCGGCACGCCGGTAACGACAGTAACCTCGAAGTCGTTCAATTTCGGCCCTAATCCCACAACTTCTTTTAATTTTACACCGAAGACATCCGCGTCTATTTTCAACACGCCTAAAACCACAACCTCGTTTGCAACGAATTTTGGCGCAAGTTCCAATCAGAATGTTAATTTCGGTCCATCGACCTTACAGCAGACTTCCCCTCCTCCTCCTCCTCCTCCTTCGAATCCATTTGGGCCAGCCCCAAACGCATTCCCATTCCAGGCAGCTCAGGGCAATTTCGGCAATAAAAACCAGGCGTTTAATAATAATAACAATAATAACTCTTTTGGTGGTAATACTTCGGGTTTTGGATCAGGGGAACCCCAGAACGTCGGATTCGGCAGTCCCAACAATACGACGGCCTTCCAATTTAATAACACCCCCGCCTTCGATGCCAACAACGCAGCAAATAACACCTCAGGGGGTGCAGGTCTTTTTACTTTCGGCTCAAACAATCAACAGCCCAGTGCTCCTGCATCGGGAGTGTTCACATTTGGCTCGGGGGATACGCAGAAGCCCAATTTCAATTTTTCGGGTGGCTCGCCCGCTGCGTTCGGGGGGGCTCCCCCTAATTTCGGGAATAACTTTGGGTCTTCTCCAGCGGGGATGTTCAGCATAGGATCCGGTACGAGCACCACTAATAGATCAAGGCCGCAGTTCAAGGTGAAACGAAGAAACTAATATAAGTTAATTGACCGTTGGTAAAGAGAAGATGACCGAGAGAGAGAAATTGAAAGCCAGTTGTTGAGTAACGAGGGGGAGTATTTTATTTATTATGTTATTTTAGTATCGTCATTTTAATTTAATCTTAGATGTACGTGTGAGGTTTAGTTGAGCTTGTGCAAGTCTTAGTGAACCTGGACCTTAGAAATTAGTGTAATGTAATTTCTGCAATGTCAGGTGTTACAACCTGTATAACGTAGTGAATATTAAGATGTATTTATTGTAATTATTACATATTACACACCTAAACTTAAATATTATGTACTAGTATAGAGATTTGGTGGCAGGAATGTTGTGTAAAGATTGACGGTTCATTTGTGTTTGATCTTAGGTGATGTACCGGGTCATTTTTAAAAATCTTTTATCAATTCTTGCCATGAAATCTGGACGGCATGTCTTAGCTTAAGTGAAAAGTACGTCATTGCACTCCTTGCTGCTGATTTACAGTAAAGCTAAGACATGCCCTCCAAATTTCATTGCAAGAGTTGTTAAAAAATGTCTAAATCACTTGGTATAATCCATTCACGATCTTTTGATATTCAGAGAAGGCCCTGTCAGGGTGATATCTTTGTTCATACCTCCAAGTGGATGTTCCATTTTAATTTTGGTTATATTTTTGAAAACTGACGCCGAGAAAAAAAGCATTTTGACTTAGTATTAAAAAATTACAAGTAATTATTTGTTTTAAAGTTATTATTTTATTGTCTTCATGCCACCGTAGAGTACAAGAGTAATATAGAGTAATGGGACTGACGTTAAAGTGTCAGAATTTTACATTTGTCACATTTTGACTTCAATCAAAATACATGCAGGCAACTTAACGTAAAGAAAACCATTGCGCTCTATAATATAAAAGATCGTAAATGGATTATATTTAAAGAATCTCGATAAATCATGTTTAAAGTTTACTTTAATTTCTGCAGTCAGTCTTTAATGCAATGACCTGCTTTTATTAAAAAAAAAATTAACTATAGCAATCAGTCGGTCACATGAACGTATCCATTTTTCAAGAATTTCATAACTTGAAATTAGATTTATTAAAAAGCTTTAATGCATCAGGTGTTGAAAAGATATTTGTCTACTTTATTCACCCTCAGTGATGTGCAGACCTTCTTGAACTCAAACCAGAAACTCAAATTTAACAAATCTGCTGGACAGATAAACTATAGCCGTTTAAATATAATTATTTTAATAAAAAAAAATTAATAAAATTCATAGTACTTAATGAAATAGATATTCCAATCCAAATAAATAAAGTGGTTGTATATGTAAACATAAATTTACATAAGCAAGTTGGACATCAGTGTGTAATGTGACTTGATATTAAATAAATTTGTTATTGTAGATTAAATTGAATTAGCGTAAATTAATTTAGATGTCCAATATGCTTAAACAAATGACTATTTTATTCTTATGTAGGTAAATATTTACGTTATAATTAACTTCATACTCACATAATGTGACTGCTAATCTAACAAAGTAATTTCAATTTAATGTGGAGCTTAAGGATTTATAAACAAACTCCAAAACTGAATATTATTTACTGTTATTTATTATTATTGTCTTATCACAATAATTAGTTCCAAGGTGTTCTCTTCCATAAATCAAATGCACACCTTGACGTATGTAAAACAAATTCACTGATGAATACTGCACTCCGATAAATTTTATTAACAAAACCAACACGTTGACTTGAAACACTGTAAAAATTGTTTAGCTTAATTATGTAAATATATTTAGGTTCGTTCTGTTTAGAAGAAGAATTATACTTCGTTGAATGCCCATGTGTACGCAGAGTGTATGCGACGTTAGCATGACATATTGTTACTATGTAACGGGTGATTTCGAATATTTCTGTGTGAAATTGTTTTTAAACGAGCGTTGTTTTTTTATTTATATTAGAAACGAAATGTGATATTGTATATATGATCATGCTTACAGATGCATATATACTTATATGTTATTTGATGTTCATTTTTGTGTTTGAAATGTATTTTGGATTCATTTTTTAAATATACATGTATATGAGAAACAAAGTTGTTTTTAATTTTTGCATGCTGTTTCCCTGTCTAAAACACAGCATACATACAGGGTGATTGACAATTGTTCCGGAAAAAAAGCATAAATGAAATATATTTAAAAAAATTACATGGAATAGTTTATAATTAATCAACAATTTACAAAAAAAGTATGTTGCGCCGGTGATTGTAGAGTATTTGCAATAGAATTTGAATAAAAATTAAAGAGAAATTAGGAATTTTTAATACGCAGATTTGTTTTCATGTTGTAGTGCTTTAATTGTTTACCTGTCGAAGCACGTGTTCAAAACGGGGGCTGTTATTTTGCTTATTTTATACAATTTGTACGAAATAATGTATTTCAGGTGATTTGCATGCATTTGTCAATAATTTCGTAAATATTTTGGAGCTCGTATTTCAGCTGATCACATTAATTCCGTTTAAAGGTCAAGTTTACGTCCAACGCCGTAATGCCTATGAAACACTTTTATGACTGTATTTATTTCGTTTATCTGCTGCTCCTTCTTAACCAGGGACGTATCGTTATTATTTTTTGAAACCTAAGGTATATGTAATTTGTTCATACTATGTGATATTACTTCTCCTAGTGGCTTCTTTTCTGGTGAAATAATTGTCAGTCACCCTGTATACACGATGATTCGAAATTATCTCCCGATATTTTCAGGGTGCATAGAACATCAAAAAATAAGGTCACCTTTTTATATCTTTTTTTTCCAAAAGTGAATAATAAGGGAGTTATAAGCCCTGAGAGGGGGTGAGAAATTTTGTTATTTCGGCAACATCTTTTGATTCCTTTAAGTTATCGAAGTAATACTTTACACTCAGGTATAAGGCACCTAACTGCTCATCTACAACTTATTTCTCGGATCCTCCCTTCTTTTTAAGGGGTAGTTTGAGGGGGTATCTTTCAGTATATTATCCCTATTTTTTTATTTTTTAGATATTTCATGAAACATTTGTGCAGGAAATATTATTTAGATTGTTTGGCACAAGAAAGTTCTCTTGTTGCAGTTATAATTCCGAGTTTTAACTTTGTTACGCGGAAACCCGACTTATTTCTCTTTGTTCTTAGTTAGTTCTTCCCCCCGTCACCAGATGGCGCTGTGGTGAAATTACTTTTGCTAAATATGGTTGCACGAATGTGTTAGGATAAGGCACTCTTTTCTTTAAGAACCAGTGAAAGGATATGAGCTCGGAGAAAACATTCCGAAGAACAAGGTTCTGTGCAACAGAATTCAAGCTTTAACGGTTAATGCACATTTAAATCATTTGAACTGACAACTTTCAAGTAAGAAATTTTTCGTTATCGCGCTAGCTTAAAGTTGGAACTATAGAGACGTCCCTTTAAGTTACTTCTAGTTATAACTAGAGGGGGACGTTGTATTGATATATCGCTACGTATCGTAATATCGAATTACAGATTAACTAAACATTATTTTATTTATTTATTTGTATGGTTGAATATCCGGATTCTGCTTTGATTAGGTTGGCGACTGAAATGACCCTTGCGTATGTTTTTCAAATTATCAATTGCGTTATTCAACGACGCCATCTGTTGAAATTTGCCGGTAGTCTTCTTTTCATTTGTTTCTATGGGGGTGATTCATTGGTTTTTGACAAAAGTCACATTGAAAAACCACCATTGATTGAGTTTCGACTGAGAATCATTTCTGAACAGTGACAAGAAAAGATTGCGTAATGCGTTGTTATTGGACATTCAACAGTGCCATCTGTCGAAAGATGTCAAAAGTTTTTTTTTTTCGTTTATTTTAATACTGAATTGTTCTGTAAAATCGATAGTCTTTTGTTCTTATTGGTTTTTAAATATCAATAAATTAAAAAAATCGGTTGTTTTTTGTTTTTGTTATTATAATTTTTTAATTGGATTGTTTTTGACTTTTTATTATTTTGTTTTCATTGTTTTCTCACTATTCTTCTCAAATCATTTAAAAGAAAATTATCACAATCTACTGAAATGCGTTGAAAAACCGATCGTCTATTGTTTCCGTTTCCTTTAACTTTATGTATTTCTTACGACTTTTCTTTTTTTTTATTTATTTTTTTTTTAATTTATAACCCACTCAATTTTAAACTAATTTTAGATTCGTAAAAAAATAACTACTTTTGGTTCATTCCGCGGCGAGCGCCGCTACGGTCTTAAAAGTGTCGCTATTGTAGCGACAAATTGGCAACACTGTATTTTCATAACACATAATGTACTATATAGCCATTGGTGGCGCTGTCTTCGCATTTGCATGGTTCCTATATGATACGAGAAATGTCATAAAATTCGTATTTTTCAGTGTATTTGTTACAAATTGAATTACACACCGGTTTTTAATAATTTGAGTGCCATGACTTGTATGTTTTTATAATTTACCTTTTTATTACTATATCAGTGATTAATCTGACACTGACGTTGTCAGTTTGAATTTGAACCGTAGGTGATGATTGAATGTGACATTCTCCGTGCCCTCTAGCGATGCGAGGATGAATGATCGATGAAAGAGGATAGATTCTTAGAAACAAAGATGAAATGCCCCATTTCATCTATAATACTTTCTCATCAGTGTTGCCAACCTAGGGGATTTTAAGTGTCAAAGGGTGAATTTAGGGGATAACGTTCTTTAGAGGATTTTTCAGGGTCATCTCGCATTGTTACGTTAAATTAAAATTAAAATAAAATGCAAATACTTTGAGTGCAGGTGAAACGAAAACGCTATAATATTTAGAATTAATTTTTTAGTTACATTAAAGTAAACGAAACCAAAAATGATTTAAAAAAGAAATAGAAATATACACCTGCAGATTTGTGAATAAAAACAAATTTTAGGGGAACGTGTCTTTCATTTGGGGGATTTTTAAACCTTAGATGGGGGAAATCGTTATCAATGGATTGGCAACACTGTTTCCCGTTCCAGTATAAAATTACTGAAAAATTGCGTACTAGGTATAATCTCAATAGGACGTTTAGTGTATTTAAGTTATTAATATTTTAAAAATTAATTAGTCGAAAAGTGATTTTAAATTTCCCTCTGTTTTTACATTAGGGAAATCCCCAGTTCCTTTTGTATCTGGCTCGTTGACACAGCAAACGTATTTCATAAGGTTATAAAGTGTAATATTTAGCGATTTATTCAGGTATGTGCATTCAGTTAATTACTTTTATGTTATTAACCTTCAGAAATTTATTAATTTTAACGAATGTGAAGGAATTTGCTTAATTAAGGTTAAAGCCTGACGCATACTTCACGGTGCTTTGATCTTTAAGAAACTGTAATTACATTTTAATTTGGAGATTAACATCAAAGTGTTATTACTGACGTTTTTCTTATTTTGTATTTGAGGCATTTACTTAGGTCATAAATTAATTAACAGATTTTTCAAAATATAGTAAAAACAACTTAAGGTATCTCGAAGTTTAATGTCGGTATGTACAAAGAAAATTACTTTAAAAAAGCTATATGTATATTTCTATTATTTATTTTAATTTGAATTAGTAGGGAGAAATGAAAATACAACTTAAAGAACAGATATTTATTTCTCGTTGACAACAGCTTTCTCAAAATAAACTTAAAACACAAATCATGAAAGGCAACTGAAAGCATACACACAACGGAACACTTGTGATTAACAGCAGCGAATACCAGCGGTTCTAATTTGACTAGCACCCCATAAGTTTGACAATTCGTGATGTGGATAAAACTTACAATTTATGTTCTCTTGTTAGATGCAACCACAAATGCGAAACAACAAAAAACGAAACTGTTGACCCGAAGAGATCAATCCGCGCTAAACATCCGTTCTTTCTTTGGCTTTTGCGAATTTTTTTGTTCTTTTCGGAATTTTTATTAGTTCTTCCCGCTGTAGGAAAAGAAAAGTTAGGTGTTGCAATCTTTTTTTTTTACAACATCGATCGACCGGGTTGTCGCAACATCGACGGATGTTGAATTTTGTTGTTTTTTTTTTTATGGTTATAAAGAAATCAATGCAGCAAGACATTACGTTTCAAAGACATTTCATATTCGCGCAGTTAAAGTTTAGCACTCGTTAAGTAGTAGTAAACATTTCGATACAGAATATTTGTAAACTCGTATAAAAAATGTCCGAATACGCGTTAAGTACTAAACTTTTCAATTATTTAAAAAAAAAAATCAATCGATTTTATTCATTATTATAAATACAAGAATTTCCTTGGTTTAATTAATTACGTCTCTATGAAATGCCTTTTGTCTGCTATTTAGAACTCACGCACTAATAAGATGGTTTGTTATTAACTTAGGCTGATTATTATTATGTGTAGATGTAGAAGAGAGAACCTATGCAGTGCTCTCAGTTGTGGTATTCTGCACAGGTTGACTTTCCTAAAAAAAAAAAAAAGAAAATAGAATTAATTACAGGATGTTATTTTCAGTAATCCCAAATCAAAAGAATATAATTATCACTCTAATTTTAGGTACTTTAGAATCATAGTAATTTATCCATTCAAATAATATAGAGTAATAGTAATAGTAATTTATCTATTCAAATAATATAGAGTGAGCAACAGTGATTGGTGCATAATATTCATTAATTTAATCAGCATTTTCTTTTGCTTCACGAAAATGATTAATTGCACTCATTTGACATGTGAATGAATTAAGTAAAAGAACAAAACAAGAGAATTATACTCACTTCAGGCTTAGTAGTTGTAGTGGTATCTTCAGCCTAAAATAAAAAAAAATTGCAATAATACAAGGAAAGATGCTTGAAAGCCGACAGGCTGTATATAGGTACATTTTAATTCAAAGTTGTGTTGCACCTAAGAACGTAAATAAAAATGATTAAATGTCAAAACCAACATAATCTTATAATTTCAAATGAAGACCCACTTATTCATTGATCTTCGAAAAGAGGGGGAAGCATGACCTTGAAACATGATGCTGTCAAGTATCATGCTCCCTAGTTAGCCTAGAGTTACTCTCTCACGTGAAAGGTGAGAGAGTAAAGAATGACTGTGAACGCACTTATCACCATCATATCTAACTTCTATTAAGGTTAGGCAAATCAAGGAATTTTTTTTTTTACCTTAGTGTTAACAGACTCCGACTGAGAATTGTTGCCACGGGAACGGATAGGCCCACGTCTGCGATATCTAGGGCGTGGGGGTCCACGTGATCCTTCCTCACCACCACTCTGATCTGCTTGGCCCTGTCCATCTTGAGAGCGTGGCCGTCTACCTCCCCTTCCTCCACGGAAGTTTCTGTGGAAGAAGCGCCTCGGCGGACCACGTCCACGCATGCCCTCACCATCACCCTGTTCGTCTTCACCAGGTGGACCTCCACGGTATGGTCCACGGTAATATCCGCCATAGCCACCGCGTCCGCGCCTTGGTCTGTATCTACGAGGTGGTCCTGATTGTTGTGTTCCATCATCGGTCACACCCTCCTTGTCACCATCTATTACATAATCTGTTTTGAATTTTCATTAATTTTAATCAACAAATAAACCTCAGTGTTCTTTATATAAAAAAAAAACAAACAAACATACAGGAAGCACTCAATCTTTTTTTTTCCAATTCAAATGTAATATCCAGAGAATTTTTTTTTTTTTTTGGTGTAGGAGAGTCTCTTGTTTATTAATAGTGAACGATTTAAAAATGTCTCATTACCACTTTGAGGGTCTGATCTTGGACGTCGCACCCCTCTGGTTCCTCCACGACCACCACGAGGGTAAAACCATTTGCGAAATCCAGATCGCCTATCAGCTGCGTAGGGAGAGCCGCGCACGGGTCCTCCGTTGGGGCCCGTGACATTGGCGGCCTCGTTGCCTTTCTCTCCCACCACTACGCTAAATTCAACCACTTCCCCGTCTCCCACTGAACGCACCGCTTTCTTGGGGTTGTTCTTGATAATTGCTGACTAAAACGTCAACATAAAAAAAAATAAATAAACGAACCAATCAATAGGGCAGGAATGTTCCCCAATAATTAGGTTTAACTGATAAATAATTAGTGTTATCAGGAGACGGCTAATTATTGGAGGTGTCGTGTTTTCGCACATTTACGACTCAAGCATCTCCTAGGTGTATCGGAGATGGATCTAAGGAACGTGCTTATTTATTATCAGCATAAATCTAGAATAAGATAGATGAACGCACTTACTTGATGAACAAATACATCTTCCTTTGTATCATTTCTGTAGAAGAAAAGGAAAGTATAAATACACTTTAACAAAAAATTAAAAAAATATAAAATACACATGTTTTAATTTGGAGGCTTCCGCAGTCGTTGTTCATAATTGAATTGCTTCCGGTTGGAACCGGGTCAAGATTGGTTCTACTGCCCGACGTTTCGTTCTTCATTGCAGAAGAACTTCCTCCTCAGGGCTGCTGCTGCTGCTACTTTTCGTTAGTTGACGAGAAGTAGCAGCACAGCAGCAGCACCAGGCCTGAGGAAGTTCTCCTGCAATGGAGAACGAAACGTTGGCAGTAGAAGTAGTATGACGCGGTTCCAATCGGAAGCGAATTCAATTAACATGTATCTGCGTTTAACTTTTTTTTTTTCAAATAAATAACTGGCCATATCAAAACCTCTCGTTACGTGATAGTACCTTTCCGCACAACAAACAGCACAGATAGACAGTGAAGATACGCAAAAATGTAACAAATTTCACCAAAGGGCAGTCTTAGTACAGGCCAACGACATTTGCAAATGACAGGTGACTTAAAACAAACACTATACTACTATGTGAATAAAGCGGCACATTAAAATGTATTTCATTGTTAGCTTGACCCAGAAATTAAAGACATTAGGGCATATTCTGCATCGAAGACGTTAAATTTTGTTACAGTAGTAACAGCCAATCACAATAACCCATCCTTAAATTTTAACAGTCTATTAATAAGTTGCAGAATACCCCCCCCCCCCCCATTGTCCTGTATTCTCAACCTATGATTAATTTAAAAACTTTTTTATTTTCCCATAGCAACACTAGCCCGTCGCTCTCATACACATTAAATTGACATAAAGCTAAATCATTTATTTTATACACGATCATAATCATAAGATGAGAATACGGGCCAATGTATTTTCTTCGACAAAGATCGCTTTCCTCGTCTCTCTTCACATAAAACTAAAAAAACTCCGCTCACACGCTTCCTTTTCTCTCCGTCATTATAAAACCTGCTTTAAATTTAAAAAAATTCTGTCTGCGTATTGCGTAGTTAGAGATGTTTGATATAGTCAGTTCATAGCACCAGCGATCGCTACGCCGCGCTGCGTGACGCAACTGAACTACTCAAAGTAGGTTTTAAAAGTCAGGTGACAGTACTTTATGTAACACAAGAATGTAGTTTAAAAACAAAAAATATGCGAAAATATTTTTGATAATGTTAAATACGTCATCGCCACGTGTAAACTGTCACTAATCTCCCTACTTCGAGCGACCGTAAGCAGCGATTGCAGCGGCGCCACACGTGGGGATTGTTATATGCGGACAGGCAGCGATCAATTGTTATTTAAAATATTTAATTATGAAACTATTAATTACTCATATTTACCTGTTGATAAACCCATATCCACTTTTAACGTTAAACCATTTAACGGTGCCGGTAACCTTATTGGCTGTAAACAAAAATAAACATCAGAATCTGAGCAAATACGAAATAAATTAATAATCTTCATGTTCATCTTTAAAATCGTAATTCACGTTTTCATTTTTAGAATTGGCATAAATACATCCTAATTATAACTAAACTGTATTATGTGGAAGCGCCATCTCTTGATCAATTGCACAATTTACTGGTCTTTTCTTTCTGCAATACTATAATTTTTAATGGCTATTCACGTAATTATAAATTCTTATTGTTTTCGTAATGAAAACATAAAAAAATTATAGTGAATAATATAATAATAATCCAAATGGAGCTCACTGAGAAATAACCAATTTTAATATGATGTAAGCACAGCACCACCTTTTAGCCAATTATGATTTTAGCTGACATGGCATTCTCACAATTTTTTAGTTTTAAAAATAAACAAACGCGATGAATGATGTGTAGCGCCATCTCTTAGCCAGTTGTCAAATTAGCCGACTAGCGCAAAAGAGCGATTGTCATATGTTTTGTTCAGTTTTCAAATTCTTCAAATCGATAAAATAATTTGCTTTGGAAATGCAGATTTTGAGGTTTTTCGTTACAAACAAACTAGACTGAGATGGCGCTATCTCCTGGCCAATTACGAAATTATTATCACAATCGTGTGTGTTAGTTAATACTCAAATTAGCCGCCGAGATTGACAAAAAAAAAGAAAAATCAAATACCAATCGTCATTTCTGTTCTATTTGGCATTACATATCTTATAAAGTCAGTAGATGATGTGATACAGTACCGACATGAAGCTTCGAAGGCACCATTAACTATTTTTTTATTCGATAGAGGGCGTTGTTGCGTAATTAAATCAACGCCGATAGCGCCTCTTGCGAGTGCTTTGTGCGTTGTGGTGCTTAAACGTTGTGACGTCTTTTGTTTTGGTACTACTGGCTTTGATTTTTATATATACGCGGCGCCATCTCTTAGCCAATTGCAACTTTAGCTGGCGAACGCAAAAAAGTCGAAGACCGATTGTCATTTGTTTTGTTTAGTTTTTTGATTTTTCACAACAATAAAATAATTTGGGATTGAAATGCAAAAATTCGTTTTTTTTTTTTTTTTTAGAAAACTGGCGCCATCTCTTGGGTAATGCGAAACTACCCGAAGTTATTTTATTTATAACTAAGATTTATTAAGGCCTGGTTTATTCATTTAACTTTAACTCTCAGTCGACAATTGTTACTGTGGCAATAAATCGGAAGATAAAGTTAATTGAAAGCAAATAAACCGGGCCTTAATGAAATGAAAGTGGCACCATCTCTTGATAATCAATTTCGCTACCGGGATTTAGAAAAAATCAAATATCGATCGTAATTTGACATACCATATTGCTAGGATCAGCTAACTGAATTCGTTAGTACAGTGCCATCTCTTGGCCGGTTGCCAAGTTAATCAGCGAGCAAAAAAACAATTCACAGACCTTTCGTCATTTGTTTTGCTTAGTTTGTTGGTCAATAAAATTACTTTCGGTTGAAATTGAAATTTTGAGACTTTTCTGTACAAATCACTGTGGTCAACAATGAATGAAGGTTTGCATCTGAAATATTTCCGAAATATTATCAATCTTTCATTCCGCAACTGCTATTTATCTATAAAAATTTCTAGATAATGCAATACGGATAATAAAAAATTATTGCATCAGTCAGTGTATCACATTAGACTGCAGTGGTGCTACCTCTTGGTTAATTTCGAAACCACCCGATGTAAAATTAGCAAATGTATTTTTATTCATCTCGTATGCACAAATGCTTTTTCCACTGAATTAGAACCTTGGCTATCGATCAATATTACCCAATGATATTTAGGAAAAAATAAAACACCGAGAATTTGTGGTTCAATTACTGGACGGAAACTTGTTAGTTCCGAAATTAGCTGTTGAATTATAAAAAAAAGTTGAATATCGATGATTTTATTTTTGAAATCTAGAATCGTCTGAACTTGCGTTTTAAATGAAGATGGACAGATTTTTTTTTTAGAAACTGACTGGACAGAAATGGCGCCATCTTTTGGTCACTTGCCAAGTTAACTGCCGAGTTTAAAAAATTCGACAATCGATCGTCAATTGTTTAAAATTCTGGGTAGACCAATAATCAATAATTATTATTCCAATTTAAATGTGAATATTTTACAGTGCGATACAAAAATTTTATGCAACAACAATTTTAATTTAATCTAAAACAATTCATTTGTTTTGCAACTTCGCACAAAGTACAGGGAGATCAAAATTGATTGTCCTGATCCTACACTACTTTCCGTAAGCTTGATATCAATATTTACATCTATCACTTAAAGGTTAGAACGAAAAGCAGTGACGTGCATATAACATTCATGAAACATACATCTAAACCTAACCTAATTAATAAATAAGGTAGATTCTTGTCTGGTAAATTTGTGTAATAAGTAATAATAATTTTTTTTCACTCCTAACGAAGCTATCAAGCGATAGTGAACCGTTGAGCATTAGTGCCATTTTCAGTGTCTGTCTGAGATAATTCATTACACTAATTAATAAGGAATATAATTATTGTTTAATCAGATTGCCATTACAATGAAATAAACCATTTTTGATGAACTGTCAACATAATCTTGGGACACCTAGTAACTTCCTGAGATCTCCTTATGTTACTAACTTCATTTTAATAATTAGATGTAAATATCGATATCAAGGGAAAGGAGTGCAGGTTCAGAACAATCAATTTCGATCTCCCTGTACTTATTCTCGGTGACTTCAGATTTTGATACTTTTTTAACATCACGAGCGATCTACCTATTTTGAACGCCTTTGGATTTTATCTTTATTTCGTATTTTCCGAAAGCATTTTTGATTTTGTCAGGATTGCGAATTGTAAATGGTGAAAATAAAATAAATGAAACGTAAATTGACGTATCGCCTTGCGCCACATGCGGAGAATTTAAACAATTGCGAATCGCAAAAACTATTTCAAACAGACGATAACAAAAAAAAAACAATTTGAAGCACGCGTTTGGAACCGATTAGATAAAGACGTAAAAACAACTGAAAAACGAGAGAGATCGCATGCTCCAGCGACACGCGCTAAAATAGCCACGCGACTCATCGTTTTCGTTCCCATTGTAAAATTATTACGCCGCCGTTCTTCCGAGAATATTTTTATATCACATACTTTCTATGTAGTTTAAACGATTTATGACATTTTTTTCGTTGTTAAACAGCTAATTTAATAAATAATATAAATATAGATAGGAACGTCATGTGAAGGCGTTACAGGTTTTAAATATTTAGGCACGTCAATGAAATTTGTCCCGATGATTTTAATTGATGGTGTGATGTGTTTTCCAATCAATGGAAATTGTAAATGTAACTTCGAAATTTATACCAACGCCAAAGCACGCGTTCTACTAGCATGGCGGAGAAACGGACGTCGTTAATTTTGTCGCGTTCATTTAAGAAAGCCGTGCACAGTTTTTTCTAATTGACAGATTAATCACCGGTGTCTCAAATGTGGTATTTATCTCCCGATTATGCGCCGAATTACACTCGGATTATTAAAAGCGGGCAAATCCGCACATGTGGTTAACGAAATCGAAGATGGATGCCGGTCAGGAGGCGAACGACATCCGAATTTTCGCCGACGCGCTTTCAACACTCACCGATAACTTGCTTTTGGTTGGCCGTTTTAGGTTGTTCTGGCGCCTGTTCCGGTTCAGCCATGGTGTTAAGGGCCGGTGGGAAGATGTTGTCACTCCGCTACCACTCCAAGATGTTAACTTCCGTCCTGCTGTTACAGTTGTTACAGACTTGCCGATGTTCAACTGGTTCCATATAAATATTTATACTTGTGGCTAGGTTACGACGTACGCGAGCATCCTTCATATCACACACCTGAATTTTAAACTGGATGGCGTAATACGCAGACGATGTCACTTGCTTTCTGCTTCTGCGCGTTGCTATGGCGGCCGTTTATTTGAATTCACGTTAAATTAAAACAGTAACTTCAAATATAAACGTTGCATGACGGAAAACACAAAAATATTCGTTAAATAACCTATAATATACAACGTGGTGCAAGGTTGATAATCAAAGAAATAAACTGAACTACCTATCTACTAAATATCGGAGGAATACTTACGATATTTTAATACTTTTCAGAGGGTAAATTAAATTTATTAACCAAGTTTGAATTAAATAATATGATTAATTAGTGGGCAATTTGATATTAACGCAATCTCCAGGAGGGTCATCTATCGGCGGTCGACGAAACTTCAGATTCACCTGAAAACTGTTCAGCTACTGAAAATTAATTCGGTTATTACTAACGAACCTGAAACTGTATTTATTACTTTTCAAAGTTGCAAAACTATTAAAGTAAACAATCTACTTTAGTGTACAAGCGTTTGTAAGTCTTGCTCAATACAGTTTCCTGTAGGTTGTTAGGTTGGGAACGCAATGCTGAAAATAAAGCAATATTTCCTTGATACTTAAATGCTCTTCTTTAGAGTGTAAATTATACTTACCGTGCAACTTTCCAATGTAATAATGCACAATTAAAATGTCAACGTATTTTACACGAGCGCCATCTAGTGATGATCGATGAAACCACAATTTCACCTGAAATCTCTTGAAATATTTAAATTATTTCATTTAAAAAAAGTGAAATTGTAACGTATTAAGGCTATTAGCAAAAATTGTTTCGTTCGTGGAATACAATCGCTCCAAGGTTTACCATTACAGTTTCCTGTAAATTGATTTAAATAGTGATGATACTCAGTTTAAATTATCTACATGAATACCAAGCACTGGTAGAATATATATCAATACTTACTTTATTTTAACTTTTCTAGACTGTAAATTACTTATTCGCTAATTATTTGTTTATCTAACTGAGAAGTAAAATAATGCGAACGAGCTCAGAACCATCTAGCGGTGGAAACATCTGTTAGATTACTTTAAATTACAAAAATAAGTAAAAGAAACTTATTCTACGCTTTATTAAGAATATCAGTTCGTTTATAGCGTTTATAGATGCAAATAGTTCCATAAGAAGAGCAAAAACTACTAATATTTTAAGTTCTAAACCCACGTGTATGTTTGGTTGCCTTTAAACAATAGGTATACTCGAGGATTGAGTTGATGCAGAGAGGTGGAAAAGACTTTTCCACCTCTCTGAGTTGATGCTCCAGGGTTGCCAGATATCGCAAATTGGGCTGTTCATATTTTTATTTGCGATTATTTTTTCGACTTTGCAACGGGCGACAATTTTAAGCTCATTAAAGGCAAATAAAAAGAAGTGGAAGAAATAAATAAGCACGCATTTTTAATCACTTTTTTTTATTCAATTTCAAACCAAAAATTGGAAGCTTGTTTGTAGTAGTCTCATCGAAAAAAAAAAAACAAAAGACGATTGATCTCGCTGGATAGTTTAGAAACGTCATGAACTTTTACAATAGAAAATAATTAAAAAAGTTAAAAAAAAACGAAGAACTCAGAATCAAAAGGAAAAAGAGAAGATTTGAAATAACTAAAAATAAAAAAAAAATCAATAGAAAGGTTAGAAATTATTTATAAACCTGAATTTCCAGATTTTGAACAATTCTGGAAATATTTACTTTCGGGCAATTTCAGTTCAGTTCTAGTGCGACATCTAACTTCCAACATCTGGCAACGTTGCCTCGCTTATAATCAAGGAACGGAAGGAAATATTTTGACGTCATCACGTCAGGTGCGTGTGCGAGTACCTGCGGTCTACAAACTAAACAACAAAAGCTCCTTCATCTACGTTATGGTGTTATAACCAGTGAGAAGTATCTTGTACACATTTCTTCAGTGAAACAATTTTCAATAGCAGTGTGTGTAAGCAACTCAATTAAAACATTGGACAACTGAGCTGGTCCCCTTCTTTCGCGATAGGTAGGCCGATCTCGGAGGGCAAGTAAAATTTTCAGAACTTTGGCAACTGCAACGTCTTGAGGTTAAAACAAATGTAGTTCCTTGAAGTAGTTTTCTTTTAAAAAATTTATGGTTTTGATGGAATAAAATTGTATTATAAAAAGGGTGAACAAATCCGACTTTTCGTCATTCTACGCATGTCTTACAAGTTTTAACCAAATTCAAACTCGAAATTAAATTAATTAAAAAAAAACATACATTTGCCATAGTGATATTTTCAAATTCTAGAACGACTGGAGGATCACTATTAAACGCCAAGTGATAAAACAGAACGCACCCAATATGTCTTGAATATTCTGTAGTGGGAGATTTTTTCGTACCTTGTTCCTAACCTACGTTTCTCGACGCCTGTCATTTTGACGTTTCTTACATCTGTTATTTTGACGTATCTTGACGTTTGCTGTTATTTGTCACTATGATATGATTTGTTGGTTACTAAGTAACGTGTGGCCCCCACGTTTCTCGACGTCTGTCATTTTGACGTTTCTTACGTCTGTTATTTTGACGTTTCTCCATATCTGTCATTCTGCCGTTTCTTACGACTGTCATTCTGACGTTTCTTACGTCTGTTATTTTGACGTTTCGCCACGTCTGTCATTCTGACGTTTCGCCAAGTCTGTTATTTTGACGTTTCTTGACGTCTGTCACCTTGACTTCTGCTACCTTGACTTTCATCACCTTGATTTCCATCACTTTGACTTCTGTCACCTTGACGTTTGCCACTACTTGTCATCATGACATGATTTGTTGGTCATTAAACAACACGTGAGCCTATCAGAAACTCCCGAGATGCAAGGATAGGGTCTCAAAGATACAAAAATTGCGTTTAAATCGTAACTGGTCACCGATTCGTGACCACCACCCACTGCTCTCTTCTAATCATCATGTGTACGAGTTACTTCTCACTGGTTATAACGCATTGATGTACCAAACCTGAAAGAAATGACACAGGTGGTCAATGTGAAGCTTAAAATGTTTATAGAAATTTGATCACTTTTCATAATAAATGTCACTTCTTGACTATTGATAAGTGTCAAGTAAAGTCGCGTCAGAATGCCAAATTTTCGTTGACCCTCACTTAACAGGAAAATGCACCAAAATCTTGAATGTTGCAACTCCACTTTGCCTTTTTTCCCAAAATATGAGACGCAGAAACTCTTCGGATCCCATTTGCGAGTCACATGGTTCGAGAGGGATTTTTCCCAATCCCGTTACAACTTCGACAGCGGCGGGGGTAGTAATGCCTGCACCCTCATAGCCGTCCTGCTGGCGTCAAAATGTTTCTCTAATAAAATTCAAGTTAAGCATGTTGTTATCGTCGCTGTTGTCATAATTTAAAGCTCGTTTGTAGATGTTTGGACCTGACAGAAGAATTAATCATTTCTTGATTAGGGCTTTAGGCGAGAGTATGATTGAGGGCAACCACATACACGAGCAGCTCAAAAAGAAAGGAAAACTGGCCAACATCAATCTAACAGTGCCGGAAGGAATTAAGTATTCGGGGATGATGCGCCGCGGATTGGCCGAATGGGTATTCATCATTGGTGATAGTAAATGCTAAATTAGTCAGTCAGAAAGATTTTTGCGTTTTAGAAGAGCAAGCTGTATTTGCAACCCCTCGAGGACACGCTGTATAAAAATTTGAAAGCGCAGTGGATCGAATGGCTGTGCTCTCCGACGGGTAAAAAACATCAAAACCTGTACGTCGTTTTAATTTGCGACGCAAGGAGTGTTATAATAATCATGCAAGACGATAATGACTTCGATACAGTAAGTTGAACATTTCAGCAAAAAATATCGGGTGATCCAAAAAAATTCTACCTGAGCAAAAAAAATGTTTCGATTATCCTGCATTTTTTTTATAGGTAACTCTTGTAGATTCACATCAGCATACTAGTGGAAAGGGTGCTGTAATAGCAGTGGCAGCCAGGTCCAGAATGAAGTGCTTGTGTCATTGGTTTGGAAAAACGATTCAGTATTGCTACCAGTCAAATTCGAGTTTGTACGAACTGTCGTTCCTGTATTTTCGGAGAAAGGAAAAGCACAATAAGAAATTAAAACAGACGATATCCTAGGGAGAAAATACAAAGGCATTCCTTGTTAAAATGTGTGGTACGACTATAAATATTTACCATTAATTGGTGGTTTAAATTAATTACTTAAAAAAAAATACTGAATCCATAGTATTAAAAATATCGCATGGTCGAAAAGGTTTATGCTTAAAACAATTCGAAATAACCAGCGCCATCTAGTGTTAAGGATACTTAAGTATGAGAACTACCGATGACACTGATTGCCATTTCTATATTAAAAATTGTTATGGCTTATTCTAGATTCATTTCTTTTTTGATCGTATGATACATATAAGATTATATGACAAATATATTTTTTTTAATTAAATGACTATTTCTTTTTTTAAACACAATGAATATTTCAAACTGCAGTTAAACTTTATTTCCTCAAGAACGTACTACATTAACGAGTAAATTGAGAATAAGTTGAAGGATAATTTTCAGGATTTATTTCATTATTAAATCGTGTATAAAGATTAAATAAACTAAGTTCTTCTTTTAAGTAATGTACAACTTTAAAACTTAATATTCACTTTTATACAAAGACATCGTAATCTTATGTATATTTTTTACAATTGCAATTAATCAACGCCATATCTCTAGTTCACCGATTAATTATATACAAGAAGTAACCTAAGAAGTTCGTCAACAGCACAACTTCCGAAACAATGACCGTCGTGAGCTACGCGAATCCATCCGGATAGTTACAACGTAAATTAAAAAATACTCTGCTATTTAACTCTACAATAAATAAAGGGCGGCTGAAGGTCGGTTGAAATACTAGCACACGATGTACAGTACATGAGAAAGTAAACGATGATGAAAAACCTTGATTCTATAAAGCGTCTATTGAAAATCACTTATACTCAGAGAACGGTTGCTAATCTTGACTTGTACTGTGTGGTAAATTTTCTTTAGTTCGCGTACTTGCCCACTCCACGAAGTCGTCTATGAGTACGGGCCAGGCACCTTCTTCATCATAGTTGCTCATGTCGTCTGCTATTTGGCCAGCAAAATCTAACAACAGGTTCCATGTGTCTTTCGGGATGGATCTTTTATGATGCTCCTTAAACAAAAAAAAATATCTACCAGATATACAGGGAGTCAATTCCGGTTATACCGGAAGAGACTGTCCCAGTTATTCGCAATTGCGATGTAATAGTAATGAAAAGTGACATCTTGCGATCGCTTTTTGACCTAATATTGCATAGGACAGGTCGGTTTGGTTTGCAATGGAAGTCTCGAGCTACGCTTCTGCTGACGAGGCCCCAAATAGGGCCGAAACAGCTGTACGGAGGAAGCTCCAGGAATCCACTGCAATCAAAACCGACTCGCAGCAAAATTTTTAAAATGTTCTTTTTTTACGTTAAAGAATAAATTAATGCGAAACAAAAGACACTCGAATTTCGACTTTATTCTTCGTAAAAAAAATAAAACACGATCAACTGTGAAATCAGGGCCGCCTTATCTAGGAGGCACTTTAGATGCCTAGGGCCTACGAGAAATTTTTAGGGCCTTTGAAAAAGCACTGTTTTTTTCCCCTTGAGAGACAAAAAAATAAAATAAACAAAATACGAACGAGAAAACTTTTGAATTTTGTTTTTTTTTGTCCAAAAAGGGTAGGAATTAGTCGACATTCACTTTTTTTAGTTTTCTTCTTCCTGCAGTTTGTCAAAAACTATGTTTTTGCAAAAAAAACAAAAATATGAAAAAATTACACGTTTTGTTGGTAAAGAAGATTCCTATGTTTGGCAACGTTGTTGCCAACTTCCCCCCGCCCAAATTTATAGGTAATTTTTTCTTGAAGTTATAATTAATTAATTAAAAATAAATAAAAGTAATCAATTAAAAATTAATAACAATTAATTAATAATCAATGTATACTATTTTGTTTTTTTTGTCCAAAAAAAGGTAGGAATTGGTCGATATTCGCTCTTTTAGTTTTCTTCTTCCTGTATTTTGCCGAAAACTGTTTTTTTGAAAAAACAAAAATATGAAAAATTACACGTTTTGTTGGTAAAGAAGATTCCTATGCTTGGCAACATAGCTGCCAACTTTCCCCCGCCCAAATTTATAGATAATTTTTTCTTAAGGTTATAATTAATTAATCAAAAATAAATAACAGTAATCAATTGAAAAATTAATAACAATTAATTACTAATTAATGTATACTATTTTGTTTTTTTGTCCAAAAAGAGTAGGATTTGGTAGATATTCGCTTTTTTAGTTTTCTTCTTCCTGTATTTTGCCGAACTGTTTTTTTGAAAAAACAAAATTACACGTTTTGTTGGTAAAGAAGATTCCTATGCTTGGCAACATAGCTGCCAACTTTCCCCCGCCCAAATCTATTGGTAATTTTTTCTTAAAGTTAAATTTGATAATTAATTAAAAAAAATAACAGTAATCAATTAAAAATTAATAACAATTAATGTATACTTGGAAACAATTTTATTCGAAAATATTTATTTCTAACATTTATGTTACTTTTTGCTCTATTTCGACATGCACATTTGGTTGCCTGCCTTACCGGCCTTGTCTGACAGCGTGACAGCTGACAAGCCAACTAGCTGTCACAAAAGTTGATTTACATTTTTGCACAATCTCTTTTTTGTTTATGTTTTAAAACAATAACCTTTTTTTGTATAAATACATATTTTCTCTTTACAATCAATCATTAATAGTGAATTTTGAGTTTGATTTTTAAAGTATTTTGATAACGAACAATTTCAAATGCCGCGAGATTGCTTGCTGATTGAGTGCAATATTCGAGAGCGTTTAAACTACTAACAGGTTTGACAGGAGTCGGAAAGCAAATGACAGTGTTGAATCAATTTAAGACTCTGATTTTATTTATCATAGCCTCCTATTATCTTATTTAAATAATTTTAGATCGCATAGTAGAGTTTGAAAAAAAATGGGGATATTTAGTATTAATTCAGGGGGTTTTCAACTAACTAGGGGGAAAGTTCACTGAAGAGTTGGCAACACTAGGCGAACAACTCAAATAATTATTTTATGACAGATATCACCAGTGGCGGCTCGTCAAGTACTGCTTCACTTAATATTACTAATCCGTTATTTTTTTTTTTGCTTCAAACTGTTTTCAATTTTTTTATTGGATTTTGTTTGATCATCAAATAAAATTCAATAAAACCTCTAGACGGCTGCGAGCACTGGCCAAACGCAGCGGTTATTTTAATTTTTCGAACTAAAACAAAGACCGACAATTCTCTGGTGAAGTGAGATAATTAAATCGCTAACAGAAACAAAGAAAAAACAAAAGAATAATCTGTATGAAATGAATGTAATAATGAAAAATTAATTCGATTATAAATAGTTCAAGAAAATTTATGAATAAGGAATGACGAAGTAGGTATGAACAAAAAAATAAAAGGCAGATTGTTCGAAAATCAAGTCTGACAAGAAAACAAAAGAAGAAACCGAAAAACAACGTTGAAATACGATGAGTAAAAAAAACAAAAGAAAATCAATAATAATATAATATTGCCAATAGAAAACAAAAGAAGAAATTGGATGAAATGTTAACGTAACACGAAAGATTAATACAAATAAAACAAAAAGAAACAAAAAATATTGAAATAGAAAGAAACAAAAACTTGATTTGATTTTAAAAAGTTTTCCGTTGAAAATCGTTGATTTTTTTTTACTTACAAAAAGAAACAAAAAAATAATGCAACATAAAGAAACAAATGAAAGCTTGATTTGGTTTTCAAAAGGTTTCCATCGGAAATAGTATTTTTTTTTTCTGTTTATAAAAAGAAGCAACTGAAAGTTTGATTTTAAAAGCTTGGCGTCGAAAAAATTAAATTCTAACATATTATTATTTATAACACAATACTTTTGGACCATCTTGTATCATGAATTTTTCTTTTAGCGTCATCTATGCGCAGCTGTTTTAACTATAATTCTAAAATGTCAAATTTGATTTCAAAATTTCTGCCTCAATTTTGAGTGACTGAATTATACTTGAGATCAGATATATCTAACACACAAAGAGTGTATCTTTCTATTCAACATTTTGCTGTGAGGATATAGACAGTGATGTAAAAGATCAAATTGAAGTCCATTTCTGTCAGATTATAATCGATTTAGGCGATGTAACAATGTAGTGATAAGTTGTCACTAAATTCCTATACGTCATAAATCGATTCTAATCTAACAGATAATCTAACAGATATGGATTTCTGTTCAATGTATTAAATTAGTATCTACATCCATCACAGCAACATGTTGAATAAAAAGACACGTCCATAGTAAAATTAAAAAAAAGTATTGAATAAGTGTTGCAAATTAACTCTGTATATCGCTATAATATTTTAAAAATGTTATAGATAAATTCTTATTGAAAGTAATTAATAATAATATTTACCTGTAAAAACGTACACCATAAATCCAGAAATTTGAACTTCCCTTTTAAAACTATGTTCCAATAAGCGATAGCCATATCTAAATCTAAACCCTTCTGTCCGGGATTTTTGGCATAATTAAAAGTGAAATGGTAAAAATCCTTAAATTTAAAACTATCCTTCAGCTCGTTTTCCAAGTTGGGCAACCTAGCTTTCAACTTCTCGATGCTATCACAACCAATTTCCGTCATCCCCACGATGAACTCGTCCCTGGTGAACTCGCATTGAGTAGCCGCCTTAAATTTCCAGGCGATGATGAGCACAAGTTTGGATTCAGGTGATAGTTCCAGGTCGTCCAAGAATTTCATGATGCCATCCGCCGTGATTTTATCAACTTCTGTGGGATCTCTGTATTTGTTGTAGAGGGCCTCCAGCTTTTTCCTATCGACATTCCTAGGTTCCTTGTAGTAAGCCTCCGGGTTCTGAAAGTAGTTATCGCTGGCGAGGTCCAATTTCCAATCATTTTGCGCCAGACAGTAAATGGCTGTGTTTTCTCCGGTCTGCGTGAACGAAATGAACTTTCTGACCTTCTCTCGCTGGGAGGACTTTAGTTTGTGCTGGAAGGCAAACGAAATTCGCGTAAGTTAGGTTAGAGTGATTTTGACAGGTGACAACAAGAACTTGCTGTTGTTTCTACGTTTATTGGGATTGTCTGCGACGAGGACCTTACCATTGCTAGGTATGGGTGTGATTGAACTAAGGATTTCCAAGTTCGTTAGACGGCGGCTCAGAACCAACTCATTTTGCTTGAATAACAAAAATTAACCTCCAAATATTGCTATTGCACGTACATGCAAGGTTGCCACCTCCATAGAAATACATATGATAATTTGTAAACATGCGTTTACACATGCAGCAGAGAAAGTGATGTTCACATTTACGTGGAAGAAAATGCACGTGAGGAGTTCTTCAAGAAAAGTTTTGTCACTTTGTTATCAACAGTCCAAGAGGAGTTGCACCACCAAGAGACAAGTTCGAGTTCGATTTGCTCCGAGCCCCACAGGTTAGTTTGTTTAAATTTAAAATAGAGTGCATTACAATTTTTTTTACAGGTTATTTGCACTTGGGAGGGCTTCGCACTGCTTTGTATAATTATTTGTTTGCGAAAAAGAACGATGGTAGATTTGTGCTTCGGGTGGAAGACACTGATCAGACGAGGTTGATAGAAGGCGCCGCCGAACAATTACAAAGAGACTTAACGTGGGCAGGTATTGTGATTGACGAGGGCCCCCATGCTGATGGTGGTTATGGTCCATACGTTCAATCAGAACGTTTACATATCTACAGGTATTGAAATGCACTTTGGTTGATTCCTACAAGAATACATGTGGTATAATAACATTGCAAATTAAATAAAAGTAAAAAAGCAAAACTGCATTCAACAATGTCTGCAGAATTAAGTTGCAACAATGCCTTATTTAATATCTTTATTTTGCTGTTTGTGTGGGTGTGTGTCAGAAAGATGTAAGTTTTTGTTAATTTGTTTAGAAGTAATTCGAAATTGCTCAAAATTGAAACAGAAAATTTGAGATTAAATTTGATGTTTCAAATTCATAGTTCAACGAGTTGCGTATAGATGGCGCTAAAAATAAAAAGAAAAATTGGAGTATAAATAATACAATGAGTGAAATTTAATAAGACATGATTTACAATTTAATTTTTTAATTTGGTATAGGTAACTGGACAAGAAAAGAAACGGCGATTTCTCTTTTGAGAATGTGGTACTTCAAAAATTATAATTAAAAGGGTGTGAATAGATGGCGCCACAGAAACATCAGTTTCAAGGCCAGTAGATAAAGTACCGACACGAATGACGTCACAACGAATAAGGCACCACAACGATCAAATACTCACAGGAGGCGCTGTCGGCAGTGGTTTAATTATACCGAGTGATTTTTAAAATTTTTGAACCACTCTTGCCATGAAATCTGAACGGTATGTCTTATTTAAATCAAAAGTACGTCATTGTACTCCTTGAAGCTGTTTTACGGTAAAGCTAAGATATGCCGTCCAAATTCCATGGCAAGAGTTGATAAAAAATTTAAAAATCATTCGGTACAATAAATAATATATTTTTGTAGACAAATGTCATTATGAAATTGGTTTTCAAAGATTTTCTATTCAAAATGTAAACAATAAACAACACCTTTATTCCCATCTTATTTTGACAGTCATTCACAAAATGTGTAAAACAGAAACATGTGCGCCATCTATCGGATAAAAAGTCGTTTATGGTACCTTCGTCGCTTTTATGTCGGTACTTTACAATGTTGCCAATTCGTGGAAATTTTCCTTATTCGTGGAAATTTCTACACCTTAAGATTGCAATTTTTGAGAAAGAGGGAATGTTTGAAGATAATTAATTAATTTTATGGCAAATCTTAACAAAAATGCAAATAAATTTTACGCCGATTAATAATTTATTTAAAGAATTTAATATAATTTGCTCAAAATTAAATAGACTATTAGTTCTGTGATAATTCATAACTAGTTTTAAAAATCAGACAACTAAATCGGGTTGTAATTAATTTACACAGATGGCGTTGCCAAAAATGTCTTAGTAATATACAGATAGAGAATAATACATACTAGTTCTGAGTATTTTACATAGATGGCACTGGAAAAATTCAAATTCCATTGACATCATAAGATAGATTTAATACTTGGCTGATTAGAAATTTATTTATTACATAAAATGCAAATCTAATAAAATGTACATTGTTTTCAGTTTGACTTGACTTAATAAAAAAACTAGTTCTAAATAGTTTACATAGATGGGCGCTGTCATAAAGTGTGCAACATTTTTGTAATTTGAGTTTAAGTGTGCATGACAATAAAATGATAAATAAAATAGTTCGAAATACTTTACACAGATTCTGTAGTGATTAATTAACTCGTTTAAACATTCGGAAAAACTAAAATAACATAATAATAGTAGGAAATTTACATAGATGGCGCTGCTAAGAAAGAGTGCTTTTTTGAAATTTATGATTAAAACAAATAAAATAAAGAATTTCAAAATATCAAATTTAAAGAGATTTTGGATATGACCAATACATACTCTACTTTTTTGTTTGATTTGATTCAAAATAGTTTAATTATGATGGACTTATACAGTGACAAAATGTGGTTGCAGATAATGTACATAGATGGCGCTGATTAATAAATAACTTGTTTAAACATTCGGAAAAACTAAAATAACATAATAATAGTAGGAAATGTACATAGATATGGCACTTGAAATGTTTTTCTTTTTAATTTGATTCAAAATATTTTTATTATAATACAGTGACAAAGTGTACTTGCAAATAATTTACATAGATGGCGCTGCTAAGAAAGGGTGCTTTCTTTGAAACATGATTAAAAATAAATAAAAGAGTTTTACAAGGTTCGTGTTGCAAAAAAAATCATATTCTTTTGAAATCAAAATTTAATTCAATACTGATTAAATAACTTCGAAGTACCAAAATAATAGTAGAAGATAATTCACAGAGATGGCGTTAGAAACATTCCGCATTTTATTAGATTTGGGATATGGCCAAAATATACATACTCTGTTTTTCAGTTTGATTTGGTTCAAAATAATTTTATTCTGAAGGACAATGGAGTGCAAAATACAGTTGTAAAATATTTACATTGATGGCGCTGCCAAGAAAGAGATCTTTTTGACATTTATGTTTAAAAATAAAAAAAAGTAGATGGCGATAGGGCATCCCGCATTTTTTTTTTAAGAGATTTTGGATATGATTCTACTTTTCAGTTTGATTTGATTCAAAATAGTTTTAATATGAAGGACTTATACAGTGACAAAATGTGGTTATAAATAATTTACATAGATGGCGCTGCCAAGAAAGAGCGCTTTTTTGATTTATAATTAAAAAAAATAGTTCTGGCTACTTTACAAAGATGATGCTGCAAAAAATCATATTCTTTTGAAATCAAAGTTTAATTCAATACTGATTAAATAACTTCGAAGTACCAAAATAATAGTAGCAGATAATTCACAGAGATGACGTTAGAAACTTTCCGCATTTTATTAGAGATTTTGGAAATGGCCAAAAGATACATTCTCTATTTTTCAGTTTGATTTCGTTCAAAATAATTTTATTCTGAAGTACAACACAGTGCAAAATATAGTTGTAAATTATTTACATAGATGGCACTGCCAAGAAAAAGGTCTTTTTGACATTTATGTTTAAAAATAAATAAAGTAGCCCTGAGTACTTTATAAGGATCGCACTGCACAAAAGAATTCTTTTGAGATCAGTACTTAATTCTATGCAGATTAAAAAGATTCAAAATAATAGTAGCAGATAATTCACACAGATGGCGCTAGGAGCATTCCGCACTCTTTTAAAAGAGATTTGGATTTGGCAAAAGTAAACTCTATCTTTTGTGTTATTTGCTCTAACTTGATTATGGACGAAAAGACATTAACACGTGCAATTGTTTTTTTGTTTTTATTGTAGAGAGCAAGTTAAAACTCTCATAGATAACCAAAGTGCTTATTATTGCTTCTGCCAGAACAAAAGATTAGATTTGCTACGTAAGGAAGCCCTCAGGACCAGGCAAATACCAAAATATGATAACAAATGTCGACATCTCAGCAAAGATGAAGTGAAGAGGAAATTGGAGCAAAGTACTTCATATTGCATCCGATTTAAGGTATTCAGATTCACTTAATTTAAATATAATCTACTTTTGTGTGCGTTCGATTCATTTCGCTTTGTTTAGATATCACCTGGCCTTGAAGCGTTCGATGATTTGATCTATGGTAAAATCTCATACGATGTTTCATTGAACGAAGGCGACCCCGTCATTATGAAATCCGATGGCTATCCAACTTACCATTTCGCCAATGTCATTGATGATCATTTCATGGACATATCGCATGTGTTGAGGGGAGTCGAATGGCAGATTTCCACCACGAAACACATATTAATGTATAGGTAAGGTAAGCAATTCCAAAATTACGTACTTCACCTCTAATCGGTTACAAAAGAAAATTTTCTTAGAGCTTTTAATTGGACGCCACCTGTGTATGGCCATCTCCCCTTGCTTTTAAACGCAGATGGAAGCAAGCTGAGTAAAAGGCAAGGTGATATTCACATTTCACACTTCAAGGAAAGCGGTATTCTCCCTTTGGCCCTTGTTAATTTCATTGCCAGCTCAGGGGGCGGTTTCGAAAAAGACCAAGAGAGAGGTTTGAAGTCGAGGGTTTTCACCTTGAATGAATTAGCAAATCAGGTGTGTAATCAAAACATTGCAGTATTTTTTTTTGCTTACAAAAGGGGTGTTGATGCAGTTTGATGTGAAGAAGATTAATGCATCGAGTGGAAAACTCATGCCGGAACGCTTGTTTGAATTTAATAGACTCGAAATAGAAAGGCAGCTTCGTGATGGCAATGACCAAGAATTAGTACAGGCAGTTAAGGAAATAGTCGAAACTAAATTCCGTGACAGGTAAATTGGAGTTATTAAAGAAATTTTGTGATACTATTTATGCTGTCTGCCTAGATTAGGGAGTGTCTTTCTACAATTGGAGACGGAACATGTAAAGTCAGTTTTGGAATGGTCTGTTAATAGAATCAATCAGCTGAGTGATTTGGTCTCACATGACTTGATGTTCCTGTGGGTTGCCCCCTCTAGTAGTAGCAAAAGGTGTTTGAATCTGAAACAAGTGAATGCAGTCGTAAAACTTCAAGAACTTTTGAGGGAAGCACCTGTGGATTTGAGCAAAGAAAAAGTTAATGTTACGCTTCGTGTGTTGGCTAAAGAAAGCGACATCTCTTTCAGTGAATTCATGAAGCTGTTGAGGAGTGTTTTAAGTGGCTTGAAAGTGAGTTAGAATTACGTAAAATAAATTTAGGTTATAGTTGTTCTTTGTAGGAAGGACCAAGTGTCGGTGAAATGATGGAAATTCTAGGAAAAGAAAACATCTTGCTACGGCTAAAAACGTTTCTAGATAAAAACACAGTGAGCTGAGGTAAATATATTTATTACGTCTGGTAATGTACAAGTTCATTTGTTAACAAAAAAAAACACATTAAAAGTATTCAGTAGATTACCAAGATGTTATCACTTCGTCGTATAAAATAATCGGTAACTAAGAAAAGTCTTTCCTTTACGAGAGTGTAAATACGAGTCAACTTAAAGCTAATGCGTAAATTATTTATATATATAAAAAAAAGGGTGACGATTATTACATGAATAGAAAATACACATTCACATATTGCTGTGAGAATTCCAAAATGTGATGACTGCAATTCTATATCACAGAAATCGAAGCAGTCTTAAGGTAAAAATCATGCGAGTGAAAAGTCTCGAAGTTGTTTGCTTCGAGCCCCTCTCAGCAACAAAGAATGTTAACAAACTGCTCTTCAGAACCGAAGCTAAACCGTAAATCACTAGGGTTTCTTAGGTATGTTTTTTGTAATTTTCAACAAGAAACATTTACTTTTTGGTCCTCAAATTCTTGTATGGGTACATCGGAATGACTATTATATATTTATTTAATTTTTTTTTTGCTTCCACTTATTCTTGTGATTATGTATTGGGTAGAGAGTATTTTATAATCTAAATGTACATCGTTTCTAAACCTGTATCAATACAACGAATGTTTCTTTTTTTTTGGTTTAAAGTATTAAGTAGCACACGCTTCTTAGAATGTGTTGTTTAATACTTGCGTGGTATTTTTGAAAGTTTTTCCAGAAACTGGGAGGAGTTCCATTTAAAAACACCGAGCCGATCTTATTCGTTATATGAAAGTATGAACACATCGACTATTAAAGAGAAATTTACAAATGTAACTACGTGGAATGCGGGAATCAAAAACGAACTAAAATTAATTAGTCTTACGATCAATTCAGAGTTTCACGACTACGACTCAGCTAAAACCGCTAAGGTTCTAAGTTAGTTCACTGATAGTGTTTAAAAGTCGTTGTTTTTGCTTTTTGTATAGCTTCTTGCTTTCTGATTAAATTAATTAATTATTACTTAATTTTTTTTCCACACAGGGCAATCAAATATTTTTCTCAGAAGGACGTTTAAGACGCCATGAAAAAAAATTAGTAAAATTACATAGTAATATTGGATCACATCAAATTGTTGGATTGGGTTGGGCTGGGTTGAGTACTTTGGTTCTAGTTATAAAAAAAGAAAATGTGGTTAACTTAAGTCGGTCGCTCAAAAAATTTTGAAGTGTATTTAAAATGCTGTGAAACCAAATCTGGAAGAACAGGAGGAGGAGTATTATGTTTATTTGAACAAATTGGACCACTCCATTTAATTTAAAATACGAGATCAAATAGAGAATTTCTTCGTGACAGTTATTACACGTTATTTTCAACTTTGCACTTATTTTTTTTTAAACAAATCACCATTTGGAACAAAATAAAAAAATCATTTTATTTTTTTTATTTACAGGGTGAATAAAATGTAAGAAACATTAGTAGTAGATCCGCTATTATAAGTTCTTCAAAAAGAGTTTCGAACAAAAGTTAAAAGGTTAATTGTGTATTTGCCACAAACTGACGTTATTAATTTTTTCCTCCAGATGTCATAATTTGGGACTGCGACGTCATCATTTGGGACTTTGACGTCATCATCTGGGAATGTGACGTTATCATCTGGGAATGTGACGTTAACGATGATTTTTTTCTGGCCAACTATTCCTAACTTTCAGAGAAGATAAAGGGCTTTGAATTAACAATTTTTTAAATAAAGTAATTTCCGTAAATTGTTTTGTTTCCGGGATAATTCGATATGAATAAAATTCAATTATGAAATAAAATCAAAACGAAAAGTAACTAATACTTTCATTGTACAAAGTGTGTTATGTCTAATCTTCAGCATTTTGTCATTTCACCCATAAATAATTCAAAGTCGCTCAAAATTGAAGCACAAAACTTGAGATTAAATTTGACATTTTAAAATTGTGGTCAAAATAGTTGCGTATAGATGGCGCCAACAATAAAAGAAAAATGCGTATACAGGATATTTCAGAATAACTATTCCTAATTTTCAGAGATGAGGTAGGGCTTTAATTTAACGCTTTTTTAAATAAAGAAATTTTTGGCAATTCTTTTGTTCTAGGGATAATTCCATATGAAAAAAATTCAATTTTGAAATAAAATGAAACCGAAAAGTAATTAATACTTTTATTATACAAAGTGTGTTATGTCTAATCTTAAGCATTTTGTTATTTCACTCATAAGCAATTCACAGTCGCTCAAAATTGAGGCACAAAACTTGAGATTAAATTTGACATTTCAAAATTGTAGTCAAAATAGTTGCGCGTAGATGGCGCCAAAAACAAAAGAAAAATGCGTATACAGGGCCTTTCAAAATAACTCCTCCTAACTTTCAGATATGATAGAGGGCTTGGAATTAACAATTTTTGAAATAATTCGATATGAAGAAAATTCAATTTTGAAATAAAACGAAACCGAAAAGTAACTAATACTTTTATTGTACATAGTAATCTTAACCATTTTGTTACTTTACTCATAAATAATTCAAAGTCGCTCAAAATTGCGGCACAAGAGTTGAGATTTAATTTGACATTTTAAAATTATAGTTAAAATAGTTGCGCATAGATGGCGCCAACAATAAAAGAAAAATGCGTATACAGGGTGTTTCAGAATAACTATTCCTAACTTTCAGAGATAATAGAGGTCATCGAATCAAGCATTTTTTTTTAAATAAAATAACTTCCGCAACGTTATTGTTTATTTTTATTGAGTATAATAATAAAATTAATATTAAAAAAAATATTTTGTATTTAATTACAAGAACTGTTCAAAGATACTGCCGTCATTATCAACGCACAAGGTATACCGACGTATAAATGAATGACGAATTTCTTGAAATATTTGCGGCTGGTTACGGATATTGTCAAACGCAAGAATGTTGTTATTTTTTCTGTGTCCACAGCAACGGAAAACAAAAAATGAACAATGAAATACAATTAAAGGCGGTTTTAATATTTTAACGCGGTAGACGAAAAGTTTTAACATTTTTCGCATTATCTCGAACGCAAAACATTTCCGGAAATTATTTTATTAAGAAAAAATGGTCAATTCGATGCTGTCTATCATTTCTCAAAGTTAGGAGTAGTTATTCTGAAACACCCTGTATAAGAAAAATCATCTTTATTGTTTGATACTACTATTTGGGGCAAATTAATAAAGAATAAAACCAAAGAGTGCCTTTTTTTTTTTGATCGAATTATATATTGCCAATTATTATTGTAGTAGTAGTTAATGACAAACAAACTATAACTCATTTTTAGTCGTAAGAGAAGGAAATACAATATCAACTTCACGAGAAAAAATAACGTGCCTCTTTTAAAATTTCTCCTCGTAGTTGGCCATGGATAATTAGTTGTGCATCAGCCTTGCTTGAAACTTGTAGAGTTTTCGATTCACCTGCACTGGTTGCACTTAGTATATTTGCATCTTCTTTTAACCTCAGGTAATAACACGAGATGAAGATATTCCGAGTGCACACTAGTGCAATCAATCGAAAACGCTATTAATAAATTGACGCATGTCATAACATCACTTTCAACTCACACTTGAATTTGACGTTTGACGTTATTTGAAATTGACATTTGCTTTTATATTTATTTGTACCGTGCATTCAATTAAATTCCTAATTAAAGTAGGCCATGACTTCAGTGTTTTTTTTCTCCTAAAGGTTAGTAACACTGACATCTGTCCAATTAATTGTTTGTGCTAACATAACCTCCCAACACTTGGCAAACGCGTTTGTGCATTCAAGAAGAAGTGTTTCTTTGAATTTTGAGTTTACACATTTTTTTTTGTGATGTCATATGATTAACTAATATGACACTGACAGTTATTGACAACTGTCCCTCATTCTTGTATTGAGCGTTGCCAACTTTATAAAAAAATCAGAGCTTACTTTAATGATGAATTAATTTGAAGGCGGGGTGTAATCAAGTTTGTGGTCAGTATAGGTTGTTTGATCATCTTTGATTTACGATAGAAATCATTAAAATGAAAATGAAAGCTTTTCTAAATTTCAAATTAACGTCAACCTGTCAATTTGAGTGTGAGTGACGTTTCTGAATTTGGCCGTAGGACAGGCTTGTATTGTACATGAAACTCATAATCATATTATCCATTCACAATTTTTTTAGACTCTAGGGGGCCATGTGACAAATGTAAAATTTTGACACTTTAACATCAGTCCCATCAACTGTATTGCTTTTTATAATCTACGATGGCATGAAGAAGGTAAAGTAATGACATTAAAATAAATAATTACTTGTGACTCTGATACTAAGTCAAAATGTTAAAAATCATCAAAACTTTTGGGCGTCAGTTTTCAAAAATATAACCATCAAATTAAAATATCCAATTGGAGGTACCAATAAAAATGTCACCCTAACATGGCCTACTCTGAGTCTGAAAAGATCGTGAATAGCATATGGGTGCGTTGCATTTGCGCGTTCATATGCTTCGAGCGCATCAAAAGCATCTCTTTGGGTTTGCAAACGCTCACAAAACGCCAGCTGATGAAATGGAACGTCATTATGACGTCATAGCCTTCGCTCACGATAGTGTCGGGCGATGCTTCACGAAGTCTCGATACTGTGGATCGTATGTAACGTTTTGAATTGTATCGATACATGTATCGTCAGGATCGAAAGTATCGATATTCGTAATACCGAATACTTCTTTTGTAAAACTTATAATAACAGCTTTGCCATCTATGTTCCTTACTTTCTATTCACCCTGTATAATTTAAAATGAAAATTAAGAGAGAGCAGAGAAGAAGAAAGAAGTTATTTTTGTTGGCGATAGCCGTTGTACGATATATTTTAAATTTTGCACGTTTTTTTTCTGGAAGCAAAATCAAAGAGTTTTTTTTAAATTATTTTATATACAGGGTGAATTAAATACAACATTAGTGTTAGAGCCATTATTATAAGTTTTACAAAAAAAAGTTAAATGGCATAAACTGTCGTTTTGCATTTTTTTCCTTAGATGTCATAATCTCGGACTGTGACGTCATCGACGATTTTTTTAGATCACACTCTGTATTTTCTTCCTAAACTGGTAGTGTATTTTTTAAATCTATATTTATTGCCTGAGACTGATTATTTGGGGCACTTTTAATGATTAATTAAAGATTGCCTTTTGCTCATCGAATTGCGCATTGCCAAGCAGCTAATGGCGAACAATTTAAATAATTTAAACATCAATTAGTGTTAATCTCGAATGAAATTGTTTCAATAAAGTATCTATTATTTTTTGTGATAGAAGCATGAGCGTTTAAAATTCTCCTAATGGCAAATTGATTTTTTTTGGAATTTCTCCTGTACAATAATATAACGGGTGTTTAAATTTGGCGTCGGAATTGGCGTTGACAAGGTGTTTATTGTGAACGCACCTCAGTTTTTGAAACATCTGTTATCTGTCAAGTTAATTTCTTTGAGTTTTGAAATTAAAATTTATTCTTTTTCGAATAAAATATTTTTTGATGGTGAATAGCTGTTGATGGTGTTAACAATTAACAGCTGTTATATTGATGATGGTTCACAATTACATAAATTTTCATGGGCAACCTCGACACCAGATTAAATATATTTTTACAATAATTTTCTATTGTCTGCACGTCATTGTGTAGAAATTATTATTGATATCGTAGTACCCTGTGATCAACAATGATTGAATCTTATTGACAATATTGTTGATCACAGTGTAGATAGTAAACAGCTGTTGTAGAATGAAAGATTGATAATATTTTCGAAATCCTCCAATTAATCATTGTTGATCATAGTGTATAAATTATAATTAAAAAAAAAATAATCCTTGACGTCATAGTCTGAGATTATTACATCATAAGAAAAACCGAAAAACGTAATTTATGGCGTCTTTTAACTTTCCTTTGAAACAGGTTTTGCAAAATAAATAAAGCCTCTGTCATCAATGTTCATTTCTTTGTATTCACCCTGTATATTTTTTAATGTTTAAAATGAAAAGTAAGAGAAAGCAAAATTAGAATAAGAAAAAATGTATTGTATTTATTTCGTTTAGAGAAACAATGTCGCAGTAATATTTAAGAGAAAAGGTTTTTTTGCACTACATATTTTGAAACGAATAATAAATATTCAAATCCGGAAGGAATAAAGGAAACTAACAAAGGCAAGTGATTTGGTCATTTTGATCGTTGATGATAAGTCTTAATGTTTCTTTTTTCTGATCCAATTTTGGAGAGTAAACAAAAAAGAAACTACTGTGGCTGACATAATCAAATGATCTAAATCTGTGGCGTTTTCGTTTTACATATTATAAGTAATCAGGGAAGGGCAAGAGACGAAGAAAGGTTGATTCAAAAACAATTACAATAACAATTACAGCCACAACTAAAAAAAAACTATCATCAAGAGATTTATAATTTAAAGATTAAAAAGAAAAATTGGGCAAAAGTCATTTACCACATTTGAACCAACTTAAATACAGGGTGTTAATTTTAAACGATGCACTCACTTGTTTTATGAATACACGATTCTTAACTTGATTCTTCTTTTTTTTTTTATTGCATCAGCTTCCTTGAGTGCTCCGTTTAAAATTCACACTCTTTTTACACAAATTCCATCAAGTCAGAGATTTTTTTTTAATTCCATCGCCTGTGTCATATTGATTGTCATTTACAGCTACTTATTTTATCGCTATATTTTAGAGCAAATCGTGGAGCTAACGCGTCGCCGATTAATTTCACTTGCAATTGCGTTAAGCAAAATGGGCAGTGGCGAAACTGCTCCAGTAAGTAAATAAGTGGGTCCGACTGAGCGTGGGTCGATGAATTTCTTCTTTTGTTTTCTTTGGTCAAGTAGTGGCAGTGAAAATATTTTTCGGTTTTGGGGGAATCCCAAGTGCAAGTGAATTTAAGCGTCGACTGTAGGCGGAAGTGAAACGAATATGCTTAGAGCATCCTATTCTAGTAAGTAAAAATGAAAAGAGTATTTACACGTGCAATTTATAAAATTATTGAAACGATATACCTATCGAGTCTATACCGCATGCAATAATAGTGTAACACATTGAGAATGTTTAGGCTACGACATACAAAAAGGCATTATACAATGATTATCATAGTTTTTCTAGTACAGTTGTTTTTCTCTAGAGTATAGTCACTTTTGTATTTAGTATCTATACAATAAGATAACGTTCTTTATATATTCAAGAAAACGCTTGTATATAGGAGACTTGTAGTGGAGAAAAAGAGAAAAATATATGAACAATATCATTTGCATAAACGAGTAGTAAGAAATCGTGTGAATTTCAGTTATTGTTGTTCACTCTGTATATCTATAAATTGCACAGATTTGTGTTGGATGATTCTTAAAATATATGAGAGAACGGTGGTTGAGACATTGTTCTTTAAAAACAGTGTTTTCAGTTGTTTTTCAATTAAAAAATTTGAAGAAAGTTCCACTGACGACCTAGAGATGGCGCGCTGAATACACACCCTAGATTGATGCAGCACCGAAATTAATTTAGCTCACAAAGTAAAGTGAGAAAGTACGATTTTGCATTAAAATAATTAAAAATGCATTTGCCTAACAAAATCGGGATTTTAAATTCGGTGCCAATAAGTAACACAAAAGTCGATATTAATTTGAGGTACGTCGTCAATGCACTTATCTTGAGAATCATTAATTCATAAATAATAGTACAAAACACTATTTCTTTGTCAGTTCATTAAAAAAAAGAAATTTGAAACAATTAGTTCCAATAGATGGCGCGATCATTTCTTTACAGATAATGTTCTTCAGATGTCATTTACTAGTTGACGATCGTTATTCATTGACAAAAGAGTATTCGATTCATAGTCTTATCTCATCTTGCTCATTTATTGCTTATAAATATAAGCCCCAACAAAAAACAACTATAAAAAATGAAAACTAATTGATATAATGATCATCATGACAACTCATGTAGTATCAATAAAATGAAAAATCACGCCATCTACTGGGCTTGATTTTTCCCAATTGTAATTGCCGTTTTCCTGTAGACCGACAGATGGCACCAAAACACTCAGCATAAAAAAATTTTCTTCGTATTAAATATGAAACTAAATTTCATTGTCTGTCAATAGATGGAGCGACGAAATACTCATCTTGAGTTATTCAAATTGAATTCACAATAAATACTTTTGTTACTGGATCGCTGATGACGTTTCAAATGATTTAGTTTCTTTTTAATCTCGATTCATTAAAAAATGCAATTGGTGACATCAAAATTACCATAAAAAATAATAATTAGAATAAAAAGATAAGTCCTCTTGATTTTTTTCACATTAAATATGAAACGACCTTTCATTGTCTGTCAAGAGATGGCGTGAGTTATTCGAATTCAATTTACTTTTGTTATTGGATCGCTGATGACGTTTCAAATGATTTAATTTTTAATCTCGATTGATTAAAAAATGCAATTGCTGTCTTCCGTGAAGGCCAAGAGATGGCACCAAAATCAGCATAAAAAATAAAAATTAGAATAAAAAGAGAAGTGTTTTTGATTTTCTTCACATTAAATGAACCTTCCCCTTTCCCCCTTTAGAGAAGGAATTGAACGTACGTGTTGTAACAGAAAAAATACATTTTAATGAAACTAAATTTCACTGTCTGTCAAGAGATGGCGTGACGAAACACTCATCCTGAGTTATTCGAAATCGATTTACTTTTGTTACTGAATCAATGATGACATTTCAAATGATCTAGTTTTATTATCTGACAAAGATGGCGTGACGAAATACTCATCTTGAGTTATTCTAATTCAATTCAATGACATTTCAAGTGATCTAGTTCATTTTTATTCCGTTTCATGAAAACATGCAATTGCAGTTTTCTGTAAAGGTCGAGAGATGGCGTTCGAAATCACTCATTACAAACAGTTCAAATAATATGTAAACTTCCTTCATGCAATACACTTACAAAAACAATAATTATTTTTGTTGTAGAATTATAGATGGCATTTAAAATGACTAATTTCTATCTTTTAATCGTTGTTTTAGCTGTAGACCTAGAGATGGCGTTCACTATACTCTTTTTTATCACTTTCTTCTGTGTAATAAAATTAAAATGAGTCTGAACGGGAACTGACTTCCTCCAAGTCTACATAATTTCAGATTTTTTTGTTTTTGCCATTTCACTATAAATTGATTTCATAATTTTTGAAAAGTAATCCTGTTACTTGATCAAAAACGTAAGTAATTTATCCTTGCACTTGTTTTCGTAAGATTAAAATTTAATTTCATTGTTAATCAAGAGATGGCGCTTTGAAAATTTCTCAAAATTAAGTTTTATATGTGAATGAAATAATGCATTGTCTTTGCATTTAAGATGACATCCAAAACAAACTTTACTTTCCCCACACGCGCACAGATGGCGTGCTTCTCATCGCTTTGATGATATTCGTGGATTATTTTCTTGATAATTTTATTTTTGTGCTTAATTCAACGATAAAGGACTTTGAAATTGTTAAACAATTGCATTTAATTCTGATGTTAAACCTATTCCGGGGTAATCAGCTTGTAAACGAAGGTGCCATCTATGAGCGACGAAAGGAAACACTTGCAATGGCTCAGCATGAACTATTTCCATCGTTTTATTTTTTGTCTTTTTATTTTAAGTATCCAAAAACCAAATATAATAATTTAAAATAAAATTTTGTGATTATAGATGCCGTTGCTCTCATCGCATTATCTAGAGAATTTTATTTTTGTTTTTAATTCAATAATGAATAACTCCAAAACAATTGCCATCTAGAAGCGATTAGTGTTTTATCTTGGACATTCGTTTTGATATTTAGAAAAACTTTGAAGAACTAATTTCTGAGTGCAGTAATTAATAAGCAAATGCTAAAAGAAATTAATGCGTCAATTAGTATTTGCATTCAAGATGGCACCCAAATCAAAGTTTACTTTTGTCACAGGCGTACAGATGGCGCGCTTTGATGATATTCGTGGATTATTTTCCAGATAATTTTGTTTTTGTGCTTAATTCGACGATAAACGACTTTGTAATTGTCAAACAATTGCATTAAATTCTGACGTTAAACCTTTCCGGAGCAGTCAGGTTGTAAACAAAGGTGCCATCTATGAGCGACGAAAGAAAACACTTGCAATGGCCTAGCATGAATTATTTCCATTGTTTTTTATTTTAAATATTCAAAAACAAAATTCAATTTCACTACGTGTTTATAGATGCCGTTGCTCTCGTTATCCGCGACATCCAAAGAATTTTATTTATGTTTTTAATTCAGTAATGAATAACTTCGAAACAATTGCCATCTAGAAGCGACAAAGAGAGACGCTTATGAAAAGGGTAGACTTATTTATTTATTTATTTTCAGTGTTTTATTTTGGACATTTATTTTGATATTTAGAAAAACTTTATTCATAAAAAAATTTCTGAGTATTTGCAATAAATAATTAATAAGTACATAGTAAAAAAAATTGAATGTGTTAATTAATACTTGCATTGAAGATGGCACTCAAATCAAAGTTTACTTTTGTCACAGGCGCACAGATGGCGCGCTTTGATGATATTCGTGAATTATTTTCCAGATAATTTTGTTTTTGTGCTTAATTCAACGATAAACGACTTTGAAATTGTTAAACATTTGCATTTACTTCTGATGTTAAACCTATTCCGGAGTGATCAGCTTGTAAACAAAGGAGCCATCTATGAGCGACGAAAGGAAACACTTGCAATGGCTCAGCATGAATTGTTTCCATTCTTTTATTTTTTGTTTTTTATTTTAAATATTTAAAAACAAAATTTTAATTTCGTTACGTGTTTATAGATGGCGTTGTTCTCGTTATCCGGTAATAACTTTCCGGATAATTTTATTTTTGTTTTTAATTCAATAATGAATAACTTTGAAACAATTGCCATATATGAGCGACACAAAGACTAGATTTATTTCTAGAGTTTTATCTTAAATTTTTATTTTAAATATTTAGAAACACTTTATCAATGAAACAGTTTCTGATAGTTTGCAATAATTAATAAATAAGCGCTAAAAAAATGAACATGTCAATTAATATTTGATTCTTGTGATTGGATGAAACAATTTGCCGCAAAAAATTATCGATTTGGATTTGAACTTTGAATAATTTATCACTTTAGTTACGAGTTCATAGATGGGGTTGCTCGTAACTTCCATGTTATTTGGTGAATATCTTCCGGAGACGGTTTTTTGGTTTTTAATTCAATCATAAAAAATCGTAAGACAACTGATGTTAGTTTGCCTAAGCTGAAAACGTTATGGAATAATGATTTTATAAAATCATTGCCATCTGTGGTCGACGAAGGAAAACTTAGCTTTTCCATCGTTTTTTTAACTATTACAAATATTTTATTGATGAAATAATATCACTTATGAGTAATTGACAATTAATACACAGTTTTCGATTCAGTATTCTCATCTTGTTTTAACTTAATGTAACAATAAGAGATGGAAACACTTTCAGAGCGTTCTAGAACAGTAAATCGAAAACGCTATTAGATTATTTTTGTTGAGAAAAGGAAAGTGGGAAAAATCAAGCGGCTTGAGCATGTTTTTCTCCAAGTGTTATTTTTAGAATTAATATTTCTCCCCCCCCCCCCAAAATCAACTTTTCTCAATACAGTATCCTATATACACGTATAATTTATCTAACTTTCTAACACCAGTAACAATTATTAAAAAAGAAATTTTTCAAAAATACTATATTATCCTTAAACTATGTCTTCTATAATTTATTATACGAAATCTAACAACAAACGCATTTGTCGCAACAATATGATGAGTGAGTAACCGGGCGTGAAGAGATTTAATAGACAGAGAGATGTTGACGATGCTGATAGGTAAGGAAGAGGTAAAGATATTGCTAGAGGGATAGATCATTGCTTTTAATTTAGAATATTAGTTTTAAAATTTAAATTGAAATCGATTAACAATACTTTCTCTTTTATATTATAGAATAACGTATGTTTTTTATTTAATAAGCGTAGATAAAATCTCTTGAAAAGTTTGTGTGATTTTTCTTTTTTTAAAAAACTCGTGAATCACAGAGAAGTTTTCTTTCTATAAACAGTATACAATTATATCGGGAAAGTATGTAGTATAGGAATCTTGGATTTTTAGAACAAGCACCTACGAAATTAAAGGGGAACGACCCTTGTCCTAAAAATCGGAATTAGGTGAAATCAATTTAAACAACCCCTTGGGTCAGATCTTTAATGGCCTGCAGGATTCTTTTAACGTGCCCGACCTTCGTCACGCCCAAATCTTTAAGGTCCCTTCTGGCTAGACTCAATAATTCCCTACCTCGAATGTCGTTTCTCACGAAGCTGTCGATGTACTCTGATAGCTGAAGAGTTTCTAGCCAAGTGCCGACTTCCTGGGTGCCCCATGAAGCGACGTCACGGGCAGACTTGCAATTCGTTGGCTGTTGAGAATGTGAGGAAATACTTTTGGTGCGGAATTTCAACCAGAAGAGTCCTTTTCTTTTATGTTCGGACTAGAAAATTAAAATATATTTAGTTAGCAATTATTTTAACAGAGAAAAAGTCATTTCCTCCACCCACGGTTTGAATTTTGATTATTTTATTTCAACTTATTTTCTTACCTGATCTTCTTGCAACGGTTGAAGGAAGACCATATTTCCAGTGGCCGTCTCATACATAACGCACTTCCTTAATTCCATCTCCATGTTCGCCAAGCTCGCGCTCAATTTATTCTCCAAATCCTCCCTCAGTTTCAACTTGTGCCCCCGATCATGAAGCAAACAGCAACTCTCTTCGTACAACTGCTTCACAGTGCCTACTAATTTCGTAAACTCGACCCTCAATGAACGCCCCTCACGTATCTTCCCCCTGGGGTGAATATTTTCCAGGCAAACATCTGTTCTTGTAGCCAAAGAATAAAGGTCGGTCTCCAAGGAATAACTGATGGCGAGCATTTTGATCCACTTGGTCAAGGTGGTGGCGCATTCGATGAAGGTGATCAACAGGTAATGTTCTTCGTCGGAGAACAACGGGTCCGGCTCGTGGATTGCGATGGGTTTCTCTAGAAAACTAACCGAAGGAGGAGGGCGCTCGTGAATGGGTACGGGTCCGCTGAATGAATGCTGGCGGATCTTTTCGAAGTTGACCCCCAGGAAGGATTTTTCGTGCATCGGCATGCTTTGGCGAGCGAGGCTTTGTCGACCTCTGTCGTGTGATATGGAAAGACGGGGTTTGTTTGGGGCGGCGATGCTTTGTCTTTGTTTTTCTTCCCAAGTCTTCAGGGAGTTTTCCAGGGATTTGTTCCTGCAGAGCATTTGCATGCGGTTTTTGTGGATTATTCTGATGATGCCTGGGGGTTGAAGCCAGGCCTCCCCGTCTACTTGGATAGGAACACCTTCATCTCCTTTTGGAAAAATGATTGGGTAACTTTTAGTTTTAGTAAAAAAAAGTACAGAGTGAGCAAACGTTAAGTCAATTTAAAATGCCTAAGTTATGTCGTATCAAAAACATTTGTACATTACTGAATTAATTTTTGGATTTGTTTTTGGTCGCTCTGTATTAATGTAAAATTATATAATGTAACGCCACTTGTAAGGACTTATAGTATTTTTGTGTTGGATTTTATAAATATGCCGTGGTGTAAAAGCAGATTTTTTTAAACGCAAAAAGTAATTTCCTACACGGTTTGAATTTTTTTTTATTGTATTTTTTGTATTTTGTTTTTCAAATTCATCCTGTATTTAAAAATATTTTTTTAGCTCTTGTGCGAATTAAATTGTCTTCCTCTGTAAAGGATGGGTAGGTTTAATTTTTTCGTTTTCCTCGCAGGATTATTTTAAAGAATGTGTATTAATATTCTCTTCGATTTCATTCAGTTTTTTTAGAATTTTTCTTTAAGTGCAATTGTTTTCTATTCACAAAGATTTGATCGTGTTTTGCTTTTCTTTGTCAAATCGGTCCATGTTTAGTATCAAGATTCTTGTACTATTTTAATGTTTTATTATTTTTTTATTTTTTGTTTAAATCTCTTGATTGTCTTTTGTTTTTTCAGATTTTTAAAAAGCTGTGTGTTACTTAAATTAGAAGTCTTTCTGTAGACAATCTGAAATTATTTTTTTGTATCATTTTTCATTTCTTTTGTTTTCTATTCGTGTGTACGTTTCTAAATCAAAGATTTAATCGCTTATTTATTAAAATTTATTTTTTCAAATCCGTCGATCGTCTTTTGTTTTTTCAGATTTTTAAAAACTTTACTTAAAAAAAGTGACTTATTTTTAGTTTCATATTTTTTCTGTATTTTTAATATCTGTTGTTTTCTATTCGTGTGCAATTTTCTTTCGAAAATTTTTTGAGTTTTGATATTTCATCTGCATTTAAATTTTTTTTTGTTCAAATCCTTTGGTTATCTTTGATTTTTTGTTGTTTTTTCTATGCAATATGCAACTGTTTTTTTTTATATAAATTTTTTGTGTTTTCTATTGTGCGAATTTTTTTTACACAAAGGTTTCATCGTCGTTTGTTTTTCATTTTCAAATATGTTGAAGTTATGTGTCACAAATTCTTAAAAAAAAAATTGTTCAAATCACTTGTTCATCTTTTGTTTTTTTTTAGATCTTTTAAATTGTTTTTTATGTGAATTAAATTTTCCGTAAAAAAACTTAATTTATTTGGTATTTTTTCCATTTAATTTAATTTTTATTTTTTTTTGTATTCGCATACAATTTTTTTAAACAAAGATTTGATCGTCTTTTGTTTTTCATTTTCAAATTTTTAAAATTTATTCAAAATCTTCAAAATTTTTTTTATTTTTTCTGTTTTTTTTCTGCAGCATTCAACTGTTTTTTCTTATTTATTTCAGTATTTTTTTTGCGTTTGCGCTTTTTACTATTGTGCAACATTTTTCTATTCAAAGATTTGATCGTCTTATGTTTGCGTCACAATTCTTTTGAAATCTCATCAGTGTTTTTTTTTACATCTTTCGTTTGTTTTCTTAGATCTTTTAAACTTTATTTTACGTGAACTAAATTTTCTGTAATCTTTTTTATTTTGTTTCATATTTTCTCTAGTGTTTTAATTTTTTTTATTTAAATTTAAATCTTTTCTTTTCGTATACAATCTTTTTTATTCAAGATTTGATCGCCTTTTGTTTTTCATTTTGAAATCTGTTGAGGTTATGTACGATTCTTTTGAGATCTCATCTGGTTTTTCTTTAAAAAAAATTATTCAATTTTTTTTGTTTTCTTCAGATTTTTTAATCTTTATTCTTGGGAATGAAATTACAGTTATTTTTAATTCTTTTTGTGTTTTCTACTCATGTATAATTTTGTTTCATTCGAAGATTTAATCGTTTTTGTTTTTCATTTTCAAATTTGTCAAGATTAATTTTATTTCTATTTCAAAGGTAAAATTCATGTTTTAAAAATGATTGATCGTCTTTTGTTTTTCATTTTCAAATTTGTCAAGGTCAATTTTATATCTATTTCAAAGGTAAAATTCACGTTTTAAAAATTGGTTGATCGTCTTTTGTTTTTCAGATTTTCAAAAACTTTACTTAAAAAAGTGACTTATTTTTTGTTTCGTATTTTTTTCCTGTAGTTTTAATTTTTGCAATTTTTTTTTTCGAAGATTTGATTGTCTTTTGTTTTTTTTTTCAAATTTGTTGAGGTTACGTATTACAGTCCTTTTGAGATCTCATCTGCATTTTTTAAATTTTTGTTCAAATCTCTAGGTCTTTGATTTGTTGTTTTTTTTTGTAATATGCAACTGTTTTTTAAAATATTTTTTGTATTTTCTATCGTGTGCGAATTTTTTTTTACTCAAAGATTTCATCGTCGTTTGTTTTTCATTTTCAAATATGTTGAGGATATGTATCACAATTCGTTCAAAAAAAATTGTTCAAATCACTTGTTCATCTTTTGTCTTCTTTAGATCTTTTAAATTCTTTTTTATGTGAATTAAATTTTCCGTAAAAAAAAAACTTATTTTATTTCATATTTTCCCATTTAATTTAATTTTAATTTTTTTCTATTCGCGTACAATTTTCTTATACAAAGATTTGATCGTCTTTTGTTTTTCTTTTTCAAATTCGTTGAGGTTATGTATCACGATTCTTTTTAGATCTCATCTGCATTTTTAAAATTTATTGTTCAAAATCCCTTGGTAATTTTTTATTTTTTCTGCAGAATGCAATTGTTTTTCATATTTATTCCAGTATTATTGTTTTTTGCATTTGCGTCTTTTACTTTTGTGGAACATTTTTTTATTCAAAGATTTGATCGTCTTATGTTTATGTCACAATTCTTTTGAGATCTCATCAGTGTTATTTTTTCATTTTTTGTTTGTTTTCTTAGATCTTTTAAACTTTTTTTTATGTGAACTAAATTTTCTGTAATTTTTTAAATTTTGTTTCACATTTTCTCTAGTGTTTTTAATTTTTTTTTCTTTTCTCTTCTTGTACAATCTTTTTTATTCAAGATTTGATCGTCTTTTGATTTTCATTTTGAAATCTGTTGAGGTCATGTACGATTTTTTGAGACCTCATCTGTTTTTCTTAAAAAAATTCAAATATTTTTTGTGTTTTCTATTGTGCGAATTTTTTTTACTCAAAGATTTCATCGTCGTTTGTTTTTCATTTTCATAAATACTGAGGTTATGTATCACAATTCTTTCAAAAAAAAAAAAAAACAAATCACTTGTTCATCTTTTGTTTTCTTTAGATGTTTATATGTGAATTAAATTTTCTGTAAAAAATCTTATTTTATTTCATATTTAATTTAATTTTTATTTATTTTTTCTCTTCATGTACAATTTTTTTTTAACATTTGATCGTCTTTTGTTTTTCTTTTTCAAATTAGTTGAGGTTACATATTACAGTTTTTTCGAGATCTGATCTGCATTTTAAAAAATTTTTGTTCAAAGCCCTAGGTCATCTTTAATTTTTTGTTTTTTTTTCTTTGTAATATGCAACTGTTTTTTAAAATATTTTTTTGTATTTTCTAATTTTTTTTACGATTTCATCGTCGTTTGTCTTTCGTTTTCAAATATGTTGAGGTTACGTATCACAATTCTTTAAAAAAAAAAACTTGTTAAAATTATATGTTCATCTTTTGTTTTCTGTAGATCTTTTAAATTCTTTTTATGTGAATCAAATTTTCCATAAAAAAAACTTTTATTTCGTATTTCTTCCATTTTATTTAATTTTAATGTTTTTCTATTCGCGTACAATTTTTTTAAACAAAGATTTGATCGTCTTTTGTTTTTCCTTTTCAAATTCGTTGAGGTTATGGATCACAATTCTTTTTAGATATCATCTAAATTTTTAAAATTTGTTCAAATCCTTAGTGAAAATGGCTGAAAAATGACTTAAGGTGACTTACGCTTACTGTATACTTTTTAATCTAAGCTTCGGCGCATTCACTCGTTTCAAACAAAATCGCATCACCTATGAAATAACAAAAAATTCTCGGCGTGGGGAGATGAGTAAGTGCGTTTGATTAGCGGCGTTGTTTTCGTAGTCCGCGTCCTTTGTGCAATAATTAATTAATAAAATATCGGTGAACATTATTAAACGCAATAAATAATTTGATTTTGATAGTGTGAGTTCATTGGTGATGTTGAATTTAGTTCTTTGAAACCAAACTACGGTGAACCAAACCAAACTACGGTGAACCAAACCAAACATTACAGGAGGAATGCAGAAGACAAAATGGTGGAAGAGCAGGCGTAAGGTAGGATCTCATTTTTTACATCGTTATTTGTGTAACTTTGTGTAACTATAAATTCAGAAAAAAATTGCGTTCCTAATGGATTTGGTGGCGATGACTAAATCAAACTTTCATTTTCAATAATTATGATATGATCATTTTCCTTACCTAATATGTTGATTTGTATACTTTGACATTGAGCTATCCTATGATGTTGTAAATTAATCAGTCTCGAAGCGGCCATCTGTACTGACCCAAAAACAGCAACCACCTCCAAAATCTTATCATCGAAAGACGGCGCCAAAAAAATATCACCCTCCTTGGTGCCTCCCCAAAAATTAGTGCCGCCCATGAAACTGAAACACACGTTAAGTCAAATTAAAACACGGAAGCCCACGGTGAGGTTTCGCCTTTAGCACACCTGGGAATGTTCAGAATGACAATACCCTGGAGGCTCGGCAAGGGTATCCTCTGCCCGTCGCACTCCAACTGCACCCTCTGCTCTAAATTTTTGTACGTCTTTTGCAGCCACTGCTTGCTCCCGAGCACCCCGTACCACATGTAATTTTTCGCCCTGGATCGGCACTTTTCCGGGTGCTCTTCGCGCTTGTGGTGAAAATCTAAGGAAATTTTGGCATCGATTCCGATGCCGAAGTAATTGTTCATGACACAGCGTTCGAAGAAGCCTTCGAGGAGGGTTTCATCTGGGTCAATTAACGGACTGACAGCGGCACATAAAGTGTCAGCATTAGCTAGAAGACATTTGCTTATGAAACCAGATCCAGTACTAACGTCTAAAAAATACAATTTATTTTGTAGGGGGTTTATTAACACTGTTCGGTTTTTTTTTTTGTGAGTCATCCATGCCCTGTTCTAGCTCTACTGGTGTGAACGATACGAGAAAACGTGTTCGGAGCAAGCCAATGCTAAATCAAAGAAAATAAGTGAAAACACAATAATTAAAACTATGCCAATACATATATTTTCTTTTTCAATTTCATCAACGTAATATGTGAAACGAGGATTTAAATTTGTTGTATTTTCTCAATCATTCGTTCGAAAATCAAAATGCAAGGAGATTCGAGTGTACCTCGATTCACCCTGTATGTTCAAATTCGAACAGATTGATTTTGAAAGCAATAATTTTCGAACAAGTTATCAAGTACGTAATTCACAAATAACACAAACAATTCTTTATTCACTTAATTATATTTTTTTTTTCTTATTAATCTACTACTGCTTGACAACATTTTTTTTTCTCTATTTTTGTAGTACTTGATTTTTATTATCCTGTAGCGACATATTTATAACGAAAACGAATTAGAATCACCGGAGAGAATTTGTTACTTCGTTACTGCTGGTAGGTGCATTACTGAAATTAATTTTATAAAGTTACTCGCAAAAAAAGAGCGTTAAAAGACGTACACATTGTGCATCTAGTGAGAGACAAAGAAATTGTGCGTGATCTAAAAACTACAACAGAGCATATTTATTCATAATCATCAAAGAAAAACAAACTCTGAATATCACTGTTTTTAAACACGATGTAAAGGGTGTCTCAATTGAATCAGCAAATTAAGAAAACAAAAGAAAAAAATATCAGAGAAATGAAGAAAGACAAAAGAAAATCGATCAGTAAAGAAAGAAGTTAATCACTGGACGAATCAATGAAAACAAAAATACGTATTCGATAATGAAAAAAAAAGTAATCAAACAAAACAAGTTCGATGGACGTTGATAAAGAAACAATTGCTTGAACATCGACATAATGGGAAGCAGAAATGACGAGTAAAACAGAAGAAAAATGGAATAACAAAGCAAATAGGAAATGAAAGATCAAGAGACAAAATTGCTTTACTTGCCACAAAAACAGAAAACAAAAAAAATGCAGAGGATTGAGGAAAACGAATATTAAATGAAAAAGACAAAAGAAAATCGATTAATAAAAAAAAGATAATCACTGGACGAATCAATAAAAGGAAACATAAGTAATCGATAAAGAAACCGAACTGAAGAAAAGTAATCAATTGATGAATCACACAAAACAAGTTCGATGGGCGTTTATAAAGAAACAATTGCTTGAACATCGATGAAGAAAAATGAAATATGTTTAATTAATGATGATGAACAAAAGATGAGAAGATTGAAAAGGCAAAAAAGAAGAAAACAAAAACAAAGATTTAGGCAGTGGACAGTAAAAAGCAATATTAAATTGAACAGAACAGGATAAAAGATGGCTTTACTTGACTCAAAAAGAATAAAACAGAAAACAAAAGAATTTTTTTAGAGAAATGGAGAAAACGTATTGTTAAATGAAAAAGGCAAAAGAAAATCGATTACCAAAGAAAAGATTCGACGAATCAATGAAAAGAAGAATAAGTTTTTGATAAAGAAACCAATAAAAAAAAATAAATCAAGCAATCAATTGAAGAAAACAAACAAAAGAAGATCGATGGGTGTTCATAAAAAAAAAACAATTGCTTGAACATCGACTGAAAGTAGAAACGCGCATAATAGGAAACAGAAATGGTGAGTAAAACAGAAGGCAATGGATCGATGAAGAAAAATGGAATAACAAAGCAAATAGGCAATGAAAGATCAAGACAAAAAATTGCTTTACTTGACACAAAAATAATGATACAGAAAACAAAAAAAAAAAAGAAAACGTATTGTTAAATGAAAAAGACAGAAGAAAATCGATTAATTAAAAAAAGATAATCACTAGACGAATCAATAAAAGGAAACATAAGTATTCGATAAAGAAACCAAACTGAAGGAAAGTAATTAATTGATTAATCAATCAAAACAAGTTCGATGGGCGTTGATAAAGAAATAATTGCTAGAACAACCATGAAGAAAAATAAAATATGTTTAATTAATGATGATGAACAAAAGAAGAGAAGAACAAAACAAAAACAAAGATTTAGGCAATGGACAGTAAAAAGCAATTATTAAATTGAACAGAACAAGATAAAATATGGCTTTATTTGACGAAAAAAGAATAAAACAGAAAACAGAAAGAAAATTTTTAGAGAAATGGAGAAAACGTATTATTAAATGAAAAAGCCAAAAGAAATTCGATTAGCAAAGAAAAGATAATTATTGGACGAATCAATGAAAAGAAAAATAAGTAAACTAAAAAAAAAAACCGAGCAATCAATTGAAGAAATCAAACAAAAGAAGATCGATGGGTGTTTATAAAGAAACAATTGCTTGAACTAGACGACGAGTAAAACAAAAGGCAGTTAGTCCATCGATGAAGAAAAATGAAATTCGATTAATTATTAATGATAATGAATAAAAGAAGAGAAGATTGAAAAGGGAAAGAAGACAAAAAATAAAGATATAGGCAAAGGAAATAAAAAGACAATTAGAATGGACAGAACAAGTGACGGTTAGTTATTGACCAATGATGAAACATCAAGACAAGAGATGGCTTTACTTGACTAGAACAAAAAATTAGAAATCAAAGAAAACGCAAAAAAACAAAAATAAATAATAGAAAAATATACCAGGTGATCATTGAAGAATACGAGAATAATAAAATAAATGAAGTTCAGTCGATGCGGGAAACTAAAGATCGATTAAAAAAACAAATGAAGTAATCAAGTGAAGAAATCAAGTAAAAGGAGATCGATGGGTGTTCATAAAGAAACAATTGCTTGAACTTGACGAGTAAAACAAAAGGCAGTCAGTCCATCGGTGGAGAAAAATGAAATACGTTTAATTATGATTGATAAAGAATAAAAGAAGAGAAGATTGAAAAGGAAGAAAAATAAAAAACAAAGAAATAGGCAATGGAAAGTAAAAAGATTGAACAGAACAAGTGACGGTTAGTTGTTGACCAATGATGAAACATCAAGACAAGAGTTGGCTTTACTTGACTAGAACAAAAAATTAGAAATCAAAGAAAATGCAGAAAGAACAAAAATAAATAATAGAAAAATATACCAGGTGATCATTGAAGAATATGAGAATAATAAAATAAATGAAGTTCAGTCGATGCGGGAAACCAAAGATCGATTAAAAAAACAAATGAAGTAATCAATCGAAGAAATCGAGTAAAAGAAGATCGATGGATGTTCATAAAGAAACAATTTCTTGAACTTGACGACGAGTAAAACAAAAGTCGATCCATCGATGAAGAAAAATGAAATACGTTTAATTATTAATGATAATGAATAAAAGAAGAGAAAATTGAAAAGGGAAAAAAAGACAAAAAACAAAGAAATAGGCAAAGGAAAATAAAAAGAAAATTAGATTGAACAGAACAAGTGACGGTTAGTTGTTGACCAATGATGAAACATCAAGGCAAAAGATGGTTTTACTTGACGAGAACAAAAAATTAAAAATCAAAGAAAATGCAAAAAGAACAAAGATAAATAATAGAAAAATATACCAGGTGATCATTGAAGAATTTGTACAAAAAACAATGCAATCGATTAAGAATAATGAAATAAACGAAGTTCAGTCGATGTGGGAAAACAAAAGATGATCGATTAAAAAGATTCAAAACGAAATTTCCAAAAAAATTAATCATCGGAGAAACGTGAATAAATATAATGAAGAAATGACGTTTGCTTGATGAACAAAAAAAATATGAAGTAGATAATTGAAGCGGAAATTCGCCATAAATAACAAAACAATGAAACAACAAATACTGATGAAGATGAAAAACAAAATTATCCACTGATGAAGATGAAAATTAAAACACGAAAATTGATAATTTTTAAATATTGATGAAGATGAAAAATAGAAGACGATCACTTGAAACGTATAAAACCGCAAACAATAATGACAAAAAATGCAAAATCAAATGAAAAAAGGGAAATATAACAGACGGCCATTGAATATGTAAAAAAAAAACGATGCAGTGACGACATGAAACAATCAAACGATTAACGAAAAATAAGTAGAATGATTCAAAAGAAATTTTCAACGAAGAAATAATATATTACACACGATATTATAATGAATGCTATTATTACTGAGGACGAGCGAGTAACAATAGCCAATATAGTGAGTGGTATACTATACTTTGTCCATGACTACAAATACTAAGAATTTTTTAATACAATTTAAATAATTACGTTACTAAAACCATGAGGTAAGACTATATGTTAAACGAGATGGTTGGACTATAAACATTTGCGAGTGGACAAAACAAATTTTAAGGGGATTCTGCTAAAATTTTGCTGCATAGAATTTATAAACCAACAATGACGGTTACCAAGACACCGTGAATAATGTTGGTAGCGAATTATGGATAGCGCTATCGTTGACCAAACACATGAATAATTGAGATTATTGAGTAGACGTGGACAAACATGTCAATGAAGAAATAACGAAAGTGAAAAATGCAGGATAGAAAATAGATATTACGTAAGCAAGAGATTGAAATTACTTCAGCCTATTCAATTAAATGAAACACTCTCTACGTAAAATCAATTTTTTTAATATACATATACGGTGATGTTCAGAGTAGTTAAAGGTCGGAAACCAATTACGTTATCAAGAAAAAGGTGCACCAGAAACGTTAGAATAAAAAAGAAAACCTGGCTTACTTGGCCATGCAGGAAGACGAACGAGTGGATTTATAATCGGAAGCTTTCGTTTCTCCTGCTCGTCCTTTTTCGGTTCTTTCTTTTCAAATTCGGAGTAAAACTTGGAAGTTGCCGCTGCCGCTTGCAAGGCAGCCGCTTCGTTTGGGGTTAGCATGCTACAACAAGATATTCTCCTGGTCGCAGCAGGCGAACACGTTAGAAAATGCTCGTTATCGATACCTAGCAGGTTCGAGTTTGAACTGTTATTGCTCGTTGTCACTTCGCTGGTGGATAGTTTCTCTGCTTTGGCAAGAACGTTCCTCAGATCGTACTCAGACCCCATTTCGATTTCGACGCTGAGCTTCTCGATTCTCTCACACCTGATTTGTTCGTTGAGGTCTGGAGATGGCGGCTCGACGATGACGCTAACCTGCGGGAACTTCTGCCCGATTTCCTGTTGCACATCCGCCGTCTCTTTCAAATTGGAAAGTTCTTTTTCGAGCTTATTTAAGCTCGTCCTTGAGTCCTTCAGGCTGCCCTCACTCTCCTCGGTGAGCGTGCTCTGGCGATTAACGTTGGTCTCCGTCTTGGAGAGTTTCGTTGATGGTCGTACCCGCTTAAAAGATTTCCTCGCTATGTCACTACCATCTATGAAATGCGCTAGACTACAATACTTAGGTTCTGATTCGTACGCGTTCTCTAGTAACATGTGCTGAGACATAAAGGCACGGTTTTCAAATCCGAATTGGGTGTCCTCCTCTATTTTGCTACGCGAACTACGTCTTATCCTATCTATGGAATCACGGCGTAAACTCTTTCGTCGTTCCGATTTCCCATCTTTCATTCCCTCGCCACTAAATTCATTGGTAAACAAGGTCGTATCATCCGTGTACGTGTTCTCCATACTATCATATCCACACAAGTCATTCCCAATCATAGAACTAATATCATCCATCAGTGATTCACCATGCAGAGCCTCTGAGTTTGGATAAGTATCGGTTTCCGGTGAATCTATGTGCCCAATGTGGCCGTTTACGTCTTCACCATCGCTGTTCTTCCTCGGGCAAAACGACTTGGGGTCTGCCACTTCAGAAATTATGCTAATCTCCTCGTTGGATATGGCGGAGATGATGCTGCTACACTCTTTGTCTTCATCTCCGGCTTTTTCTAGTTCTGCCTCCTCCTTCTGCTCGCTGAAATCCTTTGTACTTTCCGGTCGTTGTTTCTCATCTTCGTCTTTGGCTTCTTTTGGAAGCTCGTCGTCATCCGTTGTCGTTATGATTGTGATGACTTCGTTGCTTATGCTTTCCTTTATCTCGATGGATTTAAGAGTATCGCAGGTTGCGATCAATATCTTCTCTGTGATGTCTTCTTTCGTTTCGTAACTGCAATTTAAGATAAATACAACTAACTCTATCGATGTGTTGAAATTTAATTTCGCACGTAATTTACAGAAAAATCGGGAAATTACTTTACAATTGAATTATTGCTAATCCATTTTGTTCCCAAAGTGTTAACTTCTAATTTCAACACGGTTTATAATTTCGTTTTATCCACCAACCCTTTCGTGCAAGGTTTTCGCGTATAAACCTCATTAGCGATTTACTTTCGCACATAAACGATACACGGGGGAGGAAGCAATTTAATTCTTTAATATCCTGTTTCTAACATGTTATAAAATTTAATTTTCATCATTTTATTGCTAACAAGCGAGAGCCCCTTTCGAATTAATGCAGAATTCCTAAATGCTTACCAAATTCTGAAAAATTTTCTCACCTCTGTTGAATCTGACTTGGTCGTCTGCTATCTGCGAAATCCGGTGGTACTGGTAGATCCAAGAAGTCCGCATCTTCACAGGTCGATTCTCTTCGTATATCCGGCATGGGAGACAGGCTTGCCAATCTCGCCGTCATGACAGAGCTGTTACTACTTGGAGTTGGGCAAGAACTTGCGTCAGAACTCGGGGATGATTCAGCAGTGGCGGTGACGACCTTCAGCGAATCCATTTTCTGTGTACAATCTTTATCCAAATCGGTGGTCAGCGAAATCTTCACGGTTGGTAAAGCAGCAACGGCTTGCCTGGTTCGTTCATCCACAGCCTGTTCCGTATGTTCAACCAGATTTCTAATAGCACGTTTTAAACTGTTCGCACGCATTATCAGCGCATCCTTTTCTCTTTCAACAAACCTCGAGGTCCTCCGGTGCTTCCTGAAGTTAAAGTTACTCAGGTCCTTTTCCGTCTTCGATTTTTCGTAGGACATTTCGCTCTCGGTGTCCTCTTTATGATATGAGGTCTTCGACGCCTCCTCCTCGTCGAACTCTATCCGCATCGCGTCGAACTGTTCACTAGTTAAAGTTTGCAATAATAAATCTAATTTTTGCTGTAAAATATCACATTTTTTACTTAATTGTTCATCACCTTTCGTGAGCGAGCTCTCGGACACTTGCGTCGCAAAGTCTTTCACCGTTTCGCAGAGTCTCTTAGCCGAGCTTAATACGACCGACGTTTCGTCCGATTGCAAGATGTTTTGCAGGTGCGTCACTAGGTTGTCTTCGTACTGAATGATCTGAGAGTGTAATTGACCGTCGAACTGACCCGGAACGAGGGATAATTTCGGCATTGCTATCGTGCGTTCGAACGTCATTATGCTCCAGCGGTCGAGGATTTTCGTGCTGGCTTTTTCGTACTTCTCTAGTAACTGGGGTAGGTGGGTGTCGTCGTCGCACGATGCTCCCCAACCCAAGACGCGAGCTAGGTCGTTTCCGGTTCCTAGAGGTAACACTGCTACTTGGCACTGTTTCTGAAATAATTAAATTACCATCACTTTGTATGTTACCGAGAATAAATTAGTTTCTGATGTAAGTAACATTTAGTTTTATAATGTTACCTTGCCTACAACAAGGTGGCAAATATTAGTTCAAAAACAAGCTCCAGCGCTTAACAAACTTCCGGGCGTTATTTGTTAACTGTCTACGACTGTACATACTTTACTCAAAGCACTTGCAAAGCATCTAATTCTTTAGTGTAACAAAAAAGAAGAAAAAAGTTCATTCAGTTAGTTGTTCGTCAATTAACTTGAACTTTATAATAATTAATCTCGATTAGTGATGTGAGTGTTGAAAGTTTAGTTAGAAAATATTTGTGTTCCAGATTTTTTATCCAGACTGTATCAACACTTATTGTTGCCATCACTATATTGCTGATACAATTATCTATCTGAGCGTGTTATTTTGAGATTCCAATAGTACTGTAGCAACAGTAATATTTTCCACGACGGTACTTGCATGAAAGGTACTTATTGTAACAGTAACTATTAGGGCGTGTTCTTTATGCAACGTTTTGGTGACAGTGATTGGAAATCCATGTCCATAATCGATTTATGTTGTGTAGAAATTTAGTGGCGACTTACATTCCTTACATACTATGCATAAATCGATTATAATCCAATAGAAATGGATTTCTGATCAATGTTTTAAATCACTGTCTACATCCATCATATGAAAATGTTAAATAAAAGAACTCGCCCTTACTATAAACACTGATTTTATAATGTCATAAATTCATGAAACTTTCGAAAATTTTTAAAATTTCCGACATTATTGTTAAAATGAAAGATTTTCTGAAAAAATTCATGAAATCATTTACAAATTTCATTAATCTCGAGACATTCGAGCTCGAACCCAAAAAGCATCCGGCGGGTGTTAGCCTCGAACCCAAAATCCATTGCTCACATTAAAATTGCATTAAAATTTTTATTTATAATAAATTTGGAGAAATATTCGATGAAAAAAAAAAGAATTTGTTTGAATTTCGTTTGCTTTAATTTATGAATCTATTGAATTGTCCTTTTTTTGTTATTTTGCTTAATATCGTTTTTTTTTGTTCATTTGTTTTCTCTTTTCGTTAGCTTTCTCACCAAACGTTTTTGTTTAAAGAACTGAACTGTGCCGTAAAATCAATTGTCTTTTGTTTTTATTGTTTTTTAAATTTTATTATGTATTTCGTAGGTATCTCTTAAAAATTCTATTATTTGTTTTTTATTTTATTTTTTTAATTTATTCATCTATTGGGTTGCGTTGTAAATCGATTGCTTTTTGTTTTTATTTTTGTTCAACGCCGCCATCTGTTGAAACTTGGCGAAAGTTGTTTTTTACTTTGTTTTAATTTATTAATCTGCTGAATTCTGCTTTGTTTTGTCTTGGTTTTATTTTTTAAAAATATTGTTCTATGTTTTTTTTTCTAATCTTGTTCATTTGTTTTGCTTTCTTCGTCTTTCCCTTCAGTTTTTTTTTTAAATTTATTAATCCACTGAACTTTGGTGTAAAATCGATTGTCTTGTTTTTATTGTTTTTTAAATCGTATTTCAAAAAAATCTATTATTTCATTTCCTTTGTTTTCTCATCATCTCTTGTATTTAATGTTTCTGACAAAAATAAATCGCCGTGATTACGAATTAATCACACGTAATTTGCAATAGTCATTTCCGGACAATCAGAAAGAAAAATACTTGCGTTGTTATGAGATATTCTACAGCGCCATCTGTTGAAAAATACCGAAAGTGTTTTTCTCGTTTCTTTTAGTTTATGAATCTATTGAATTGTACTTTGTTGTGTCTTTTGTTTTTTAAATATTATTGTTATATGTTTTTCTTTAAAATCTTGTTCGCTTGTTTTCTTTTTTTTGTCATCTTTCCCTCCAAATAGGTTTTTTTTAAATTTATCAATTTACTGAACTGTGTTGTAAAATCGATCGTCTTTTGTTTTCATTGTTTCTTAAGTTTTATTTTTTCGTGTCTTACAAAAATTTTATTATTTTTTTACATTCTCGTCGTTCCTTTTGTTTTATTGTTTAAATTTATTAATCTAATGAATTGCGTCGTAAAATCGATTGTCTTTTGTTTTTATTTTTATTCACAGCGCCATCTGTTGAAACTTGCCGAAAGTTTTTCGTTTCGTCTGTTTTAATTTATGAATCTCTACTGAATTTCGCTTAATCGTCTTTTGTTTTTATTTTTTAAAAATATTGTTTTTTTTTTTCTAATGTTGTTCATTTGTTTACCTTTTTTGGTCACCTTTTCCTTCAAACAGTTTTTTTTTTTTAATTTATTAATCCACTGAACTCTGGTGTAAAATCGATTGTCTTTTGTTTTCATTGTTTTTAAGTTTCTAAAAATTTTATCTTTTTTTACTTTCTCTTCATTTCTTTTATTTTATTTTTTAAATTTATTAATCTAATTAATTGCGTCATAAAATAGATGCCTTTTGTTTTTATTTTTATTAAGAACGCCATCTGTTGAAACTTGCTAAAGGTTTTTCTTTTCGTTTGTTTTAATTTATGAATCTCTACTGACTTCTGCTTAGTTGTCTTTTGTTTTTAGTAAAAAAAAATTGTTATATATTTTTTTTTCTAATGTTGTTCATTAGTTTTCTTTTTTGTCACCTTTTCCTTCGAACAGTTTTTTTTTTAAATTTATTAATCCACTGAAATGTGGTGTAAAATCGATTGTCTTTTATTTTCATTGTTTTTAAGTTTCTAAAAATTTTATCATTTGTTCTTTTTTTTACTTTCTCTTCGTATCTTTTTATTTTTTAAATTTAGTAATCTAATGAATTGCGTCGTAAAATATATTGCCTTTTGGTTTTATGTTTATTAACAGCGCCATCTGTTGAAACTTTGAAAGTTTGTTTTAATTTATGAATCTACTGAATTCCGCTTAGTTGTGTTTTTTGTTTTTATTTTTTAAAAATATTGTTTCTTTTCTAATCTTGTTCATTTGTTTTCTTTTTTTGGTCACCTTTCCCTTCAAAAGGTTTTTTTTTCAAATTTATTAATCCACTGAACTGTGGTGTAAAATCGACTGTCTTTTGTTTTCATTGTTTTTGAAGTTTTATTTTTATTTATTGTAAAATCGATTGTCTTTTGTTTTTACTATTTTTTAAAATTTGACTACTTTTGAATTTTATTTTTTTTTTCAAATTATTATTTTTTAATTGATTGTTAATCTTACAATCCTTCGGCAAAAGGTATCGATATCAGGCGGTTCAATAAATTTTCATTCTAGGTTGGCTGTGGAAAAAAGTCATGTCTTTGATTATACTCAAATAAAATGTAACATGACAGCCAGCAGATTAGCCAATCCACCGAGTAAGTTCAAATTCCGGATTCAATAACGTTTAACAGCGCCATCTGTTGAAAGACGTCGAAAGTTTTTTGTTTTGTTTTTTTTTTTAAATTAATTAATGAATCTACGGAATTGTGCTTTGTTGTTTCTGTCCTTTTTTTAAATATTACAGTTATATGAATTTTTAAAAATTCTGTTCATTTGTTTTCTTTTTCACCTTTCCCTCCAAATAAATAGTTTTTTTTATTAATCTACTGAACTGTGCTGTAAAATCGATTGTCTTTTGTTTTTATTGCATTTTTAAATTTAATTACTTCGTATTTTTTTGTTTTCTAATCGATTTTTTCATTAAAAAAAATTAATCTATTCAATTGTGTTGTAATACAGATTATTTTGTTTTTATTATGTTTCCAATTTGATTATTTTTGAATTTTTATTGTATTTTATTTATTCGTTATCTCTCCATTCGTTTCAAATTCTTTTTTTTTAATTAATTTTTAATCTACTGAATTACGTTGTAAAATCGACCGTCTTTTGTTTCTGTTTTATGTAACTTTGTGTATTTTTGATGATTTTTTTAAGCTTCTTTTTAAAACTTATTCCTTAATTTAGTAAGAAATCTTAGGGATTTTTGGTAATTCTTGAGGAATTTCTGTCTTTTACGCTTTACTGTTTTGTCCTTTATTAAACTAAGAAGTCCTGTGTTAACAACTCAGTGAAAAGTCATGGCCCACTCTGATTAACGATTAAATTTATTTTTGTGTTACCTACTTATAAAATAACTTTATCATTCAAGCGTCCAATCTTAAAGCACCTAAATTACTTTATGCATGCAGTACGAAGAAAAAAAGTTAATGGAACTTCTTAGGAAAACCTAAGTCCATTAACTAGTTCATTTTCCGTGCGATTCAGGTGGAAATGTGCGAGTTTAATCAAAGGCGATGTGGCACTGACACCCCCGGGGAGGTATCAGAGTCTCGTCGAGTGTATGTTTTCTAGTTACAAGCCCGGGGATAAAAGGGGTTTCGGTTAACCGAATTACCGAGCAACATAATCATCATTTCGATCCTTTAATGATGCTGCTTAATGGCAATTATAAATTTTCCTGGACTACGCGTCGCCGTAAAATTTACCAAAACATAATTTGATACGATCAAGTGAACAGCAAACGCATTAGAGAATTATTCAATTTATAATGAGTGATTAATATTTCATGATCATTAAGTAGAAATTCTAGTATGTGGAAAACAACACATGATTCATGTTTTAACTAATATCACCTGTGCTAATACAGTTTGCTATCATTTTGACATTTATTTTAATTTTGTATTAATTAAACCAACTCAAATAATAAACTGTTAATTAATTAAACATTATTTCTGCCATACGTGTTATTTTTAATTTTGATGTTAAAGTCTTATTAATCAAAGGGTTTTGTTCCAAGCTAAGACACGAGTTCTTTTTCTTTTTCATGGCAGCCGAAATTTAAACTTTATTAAATTATATATCATTTGTCATAAAAAGCGAACAAAATTATACCGTGCGATCAAAAAAGTCTCGGTTTTTTAGATTGTGTATGAAATTATTTCTTTGGATAATTTTCTTTAGTACTTACATGCATGTCTAACTTGTCAATCTCCGATAGCACCCAGCCAACGGATCCGTCACCACTACAAACTAATATTCGGAATGGATCGAAGTGTCTAAAAAGCCGAAGGCCTAATCTGGGTCCCGTAGAAATGAGATCAAAAACTTGCGCCGGATTCAGCAGTTGCTTGAACCTTCTTAAAAATTTTACTCCTTGATTATCACCTGCAAACAAACTTGTAATAGCCACCTTAATCCACGTCTTAGTGCAAAAGTACAGTACGATCGAAATAAAGTGTGCCACGAAACTAACTTATATAAAAAAAATTGTGTTGGCAACATTGCTTATTCTTTTCGATCAGAATTTGACATTTAACGATTTAAGATTATGTTTAATACACCTTCCAACTTTTCCCCATTTCGAGAGTAACTTGGGATAATGAATATTTTATGTTCGGTGTCACACATTTTTCACAATTTGAATAAAGTTTCAATGTTTGTTGCAACTTCAGGTTAGAAGTTAATAAAAAAAAAACAATATCCTTCTCAACTGTAATACGTCGATAAAACAGAAAACGATAATCGATTATAATAATTGTGTTACCAACATATTTTTTTTTAATTAGTTTTAGATAATATGAAGTAAAACATCTCTGTGCACAGATCTAATTAACGCTTGTGATTTTTGCTTTATCACCTCAACCCTTCGATTTCGATTTCACCTAAGCCAGCAGTTATCCGCTCACCCGTCCGAACACAATACGGCACGGATCGTTGGATCGGAAGATCCCTTCCTGAATTATGCATTTCCGCCTGTGACCGGCGATAAAATTTCCATAATCTCTGTAAGCAGGTTCTTAGCAAAATATTTGGAAAAGCTACCCGACGATTCTAGTAATAAGAGCGCGCAATTTTGTTGGTCGTGTTAACACGAGCTGACGAAGCTCTGCGTTTTACTTGATTTTCAAACTAATTAATAATTACGTTTTCCTTATTCACATACGATAGAGTTTCAGTCGAAAAATGAAGCAAAAAAAATACTTTATGTTTACAATGAACTTAATGTGATATCATAAAGGGTAGTACGGGAAGAGTTTTCAAAATAATGTCATCAAAAAAGGGGCTTTTTAAACCCCTTCTTTGATTTTACTCTATACCAAAATTTTGCCAAACCATAAAGACCCCAAAATCGCAATTCCTTTGCTCATAGCATTTCTGGAATTAGTTCTTCATAACCAAAAATTACCTCTAGCGCAGAGAGAACGGTCAAAGAGAACACGCAGAGTCAAGAAGGAAATAAAACTGAGCTCACGAAATTTTTTCTTTACTATCGAATGCAAGGAATTTTTATCAGGAAATAAAAAACAGCAAAGGAGGAAAGCAGGCACAACCGAGGCTTTGCAAGGATAAAAACGGAGAAATCACGGCTGATGACGAGAAAATCTTAAAGTTATGGAGGGAACACTTCATGGACATTCTGAATACAAATGTAAATAGTGACAACGTAAGAAGGGACGAGCAAGATGTAGGTACGGACGAAGACGAAATACCGGCGCCGACGAAAGAAGAAGTTGAAGAAGTAATCCAGAAAATGAAAAATGGCAAAAGTGCAGGGGAGAATGGAATTGCATCGGAATTAATAAAATATGGAGGTACCAAGGTGGTTGAGGCAGTGTGGGAACTTATGAACGAGATATGGCGGCAGGAGACAGTACTAAAGGCATGGAAAGATGCAGTCATTATACCGCTACACAAGAAAGGCGACAGGAAGGAGTGTAAGAACTATAGAGGGATAGCCCTACTCGACACCAGATACAAGATATTGGCAACAATACTCCGTAATAGATTACAGCCGTATGTAGAGGAAGTGATAGGAGAGTACCAGGGAGGGTTTAGGGAAAATCGATCTTGCACTGACCAGATTTTTGTAATCAAAGAAATTCAAGCAATCTGTTATGAGCGAAATATAGAAGTACATGCGGTTTTTATAGATTTCTTACGCGCTTATGACTCGATAAAAAGGGAAGAACTGTACATAACGATGAAGTATTTCGGTATCCCCGACAAATTAATTAGGCTGGTAAAGGAAACGACAGAAGATAGTAGCAACAAGGTGAAAGTAAATAACCTAATATCGGAACCGTTCATAACGACCCGAGGTCTCAGACAAGGTGATCCACTATCCCTGATTTTATTCAATGTCATGCTGGAGAAAATCATTAGAGACAGTGGGATAAATCGTTCCGGGACATTGTTAAATAGGAGCCACCAATGTTTAGCGTATGCAGATGACATTCTCATAATCGCACAAACAAAGGAAGAACTGGGGAGAGTGTTTAAAGACCTCGAATTTAGTGCCAGAAGGGTAGGCCTGGAAATCAATGAAAGCAAGACAAAATACATGCATATGAGAACAACAGGAAGCAGGAAGCTACCTCTGGGATTTCTGGAAATAAAAACGATTGAAGGAGGAGGAATACGTGTTGAAGGAGTTCAAGGGTTCCCCTATTTGGGTACATGGCTGACAGAGAATGGAGACAGTACGGCGGAAGTCACAGCACGGATAGTTAAAGGGGATAGGAGCGCGGGTGCACTAAATGAAATCATCAGGTCGAAAAATATATCACATAAATCAAAAGTGCATGTATATAAAACGATTTTGAGACCAACAGTGACATACGGATGCGAAACGTGGGTATTGAACAGCAAGGAAAGTGAAAAGTTAGAGATCTGGGAGAGAAAGATACTAAGAAGAATATTTGGGGGAAAGAAAATAGGAGACAGATGGAAGAGGAGAAACAATGAGGAAGTGAGACAGCTATACGGAGAGGCTTCAATAACACAATTCATAAAGGCGCAACGTATAAGGTGGCTAGGGCATTTGGAAAGAAGAGAAGAAGAGCATATAGTGAAAAAGGTGCTGAAGGTGAGAAGAAGAGGACGGCCGAGGACTAGATGGTTACATGCGGTGGAAAGGGACTTGAGTGAAAAAGGAGTGACAAACTGGAGAATACGGACAAGAAACAGGAACGAACGGAGAGAAATCACCAAGATATGGGCCTAAAGACCTGTCAAAGCTTATTATTATTATTATTATTATTATTACTATCGAATGCAAAGTGTGGGGTAAAATTGATTGATTCTTTTTTTAAAACTGAACTTGAAGAAGATTCGCGACAAGATCGCAATATTTATAACATTTCTTATAAGTTTTACAAGTGGAGAAATTAAACTCACTTCCATTCACTGAATCACACGGAATAAGTTGGCAACACTCCAATCTTTTGGCCAATTTAAGCTTTCACGTGGCAACCCTGACACCGAGAAACGCTTGTCTCCGATTACTTTTATGGGGATGTAAAGATCTACGGCTTCTGATTGGTGGTAAGGCTGTCGCGCGATTTTTCCTACCGCGTCATCTCACGCCGTTCGGTTCCACAGTGTCACTTTTCGTTCAACTTTGGTGGTGCGTATATCATTTGTATGTAAAGTATAGGAGTTTTTGCTTATCAAGTTATGTAAGTGGTGAAATTAAATTCACCTCCATTCAGTGAGTACTGTTACCTTTTAAAATCATGGCACGGGATAAATTGGCAACACCCCAATCTTTTAACCAATTTAAGCTTTCATGTGGCAACCCTGACAACGAGAGACGCTTGTGTCGGATTACTTTTATGGGGATGTAAAGATCTACGGCTTCTGATTGGTGGTAAGGCTCTCGCGCGTTTTTCCTTTCCCGTCATCTCACCCCGTTTAGTTCCACAGTGTCACTTTTCGTTCGGCTTTGGTGGTGCGTATATCATTTGTATGTAAAGTATAGGAGTTTTTGCTTATCAAGTTATGTAAGTGGTGAAATTAAATTCACCTCCATTCAGTGAGTACTGTTACCTTTTAAAATCATGGCACGGGATAAATTGGCAACACCCCAATCTTTTAACAAATTTAAGCTTTCACGTGGCAACCCTGACAACGAGAGACGCTTGTGCCGGATTACTTTTATGGGGATGTAAAGATCTACGGCTTCTGATTGGTGGTAAGGCTCTCGCGCGTTTTTTCCTTCCCCGTTATCTCACCCCGTTTAGTTCCACAGTGTCACTTTTCGTTCGGCTTTGGTGATGCGTATATCGTTTGTGTGTAAAATATAGGAGTTTTTGCTTATCAAGTTATGTAAGTGGAGAAATTAAATTCACTGAGTACTGTTACGTTTTAAAATCATGGCACGGAATAAGTTGGCAACACTCCAATCTTTTAACCAATATAAGCTTTCACGTGGCAACCCTGACACCGAAAAAACGCTTGTTTCGGATTATTTTTATGGGGATGCAAAGATTTACGACTTCTGATTGGTGGTAAGGCTGTTGCGCGATTTTTCCTTCTGCGTCATCTCCCCCGCTTAGTTCCACAGTGTCACTTTTCGTTCAGCTTTGGTGGTGCGTATATCATTGATGTAAGTTTTTGCTAAGAGAACTTTGAAGAGCTCAAACTGTATCTCGTCTGAATCTTTTGGAGCACCATTGAACAAGTCTAGACTACTTCTTCCTGACAAGCTTGAATTTTTGTTAAAATCCAGGTAAATTCTAAGCTAATGTCTGACGCCATCTTGATTTCTAACTACATATGTGTTTCTATTACTTCAAGCTTTTATTTCCGAGTACTCTTTCATTTTTGTGTACCTCCCCTTGTACGATCTGGTATTTTCATTTGCGAAATATCCTTTTGGGACCTTGGTTAATTAATCAACCCTTGGAAGCATTTCATTTAAAGAGCGAATTTTCGATTAATGCAATTTCGTTTGTAATGTAAGTGAAAGTTTTTAGATTGTCATATATTTAGTTGAATTGTGCACTCGGGTATAACATTTTTGAGTTGTTTTAGTCGTAAGGTATTCGGCGACCTTTTGTCGCATATGCTTAACCAACGTGACGTTATGTAATTTCACTGTTCATTTTTAATTGTAGTTTTTGTGTTTTTGTGCTTGTACCTTCAGCACACAAGTGAGTAAGATAAAACCTCCTGGATTTATTGCGTAGAACTATTGCGAATGTGAGGCCGCCTTGGAAACTTATTCTCAGCTGTGTACTGTTCACCCTGGCGCCTTTCCTTTTAACATATGTAAGCGGTTTCATAGCGGTGTCGGCCGTGATATGAACGAAAATTTTCTGCTTAGACCTGGTTTCACATGGTCTTAAGTCACGTTTTGAATTTGTAACATAATATTTCCGTTTCGTTTTAAATAGAAAATTTGACCTCTTGAAATGAAATTATGGGCGTGCTTTTTTATCCAAAGTTTCGTGTAAGGCACAGGAACTGCACATTTTACCTGCTTATAGGGTAGTCATATTTCTTGTAGATAATACCGAGTGATTTTATAAATTTGACATCTAGTCGGCTGTGATTTTTGTGTTCGGTAACAAGTTAAATTAAAGGCAAGCGTGGGGGGCGTAGCTTATTACGCCATATTTGCACAGATGTTTATGTTCAAGCTAAAACACTTTTGGGAAAATTTGATTAAATCATAAACGTAATTTAGAGTTTTGAAAAAAAAGTTAAATAACAACTGAAAAAATAATTAGAGAAGTTAAGGAACATCATGGCAACAGGTCAGTGTTGCCAATAGTCAAGAAAAGGAAACGAATGTTGGATACCATTAAAAAATCATTAAATTGAAAATAAGTATTCTGCCACTAATTTGTCAATTTGAAATTTATAAAATGAAACACATTAATTAATTCAGGCGGAAAAAGAAACTAACAAAAAATACAAAAAGAAGAAATTGTGAAAACAAAAGAAAATCGGCGATTTTTCTTCGGCCTAGTGACTGAAAATTTTAAAGAAATAACAGAAAGATAAAGAAAGTCGTAAAACAAAAAAAAAATTGACTAAAACAGAACAAAAAAAAACAAAAGAAGACTGACGATTCTCCGGTGGACTGTGATAATCGAAAAACAAAAAAGTAGGTGAATGATAAATTACAGAAACAAAAAAAAATCGTTGATTCTCTAGCAAAAATCGAAAGACTAATGGAAGACAATAAAAGACCGCAGGAATTCCGGCAGATATTTTGACAATCAACAAGAATGAAGAAGAAACTGTAAAAACAAAAACAAATCGGCGATTCTCCTGCTAGTCACTGAAAATGTAAAAAAATAAATAAAGTTGTAAATACAAAAAAGAATTGACTAAAACAACAAGGAAAAACAAAAGAAGACTGTCGATTCTCCGGTGGACTCTTTGATAATCGAAAAACAAAAAAGTATGCAAATAATAATAAACTGCAGAAACAGAAGGAACTGTACATTTTACCTGCTTATAGGGTAGTCATATTTCTTGTAGTCTCGTTTTATTTCGAATCGTAAGTTTACATTACAAGATAAAGAAACGCACACGTCGAATATTACTTGGAAGGACCGACATAAATAACACATGAACTCCTCCGACACGGTGGAAAGAATCACCTAAAATGTGTCTCCGCAGATATTTCAAACCTAACGAAATCCGCGCCCAAACTGGGTCAAACTGCATCGAACAATGCTGCGCTGATATGTCTTCGTTTACGAACAAAAACCTTGTTTATGTGAAAAGTCGTTTCGCGCGAGTGTCCTCTGCTTTAGATTTATCTCCTGTTTTCATCATAAACCCAATTACGTGTGTACTGTGAAGTCGAAACTTTCATTTCGCGAACTAAATTGCAGTTGCTTATTTCTATGCCCTCAGAGGGCAGATGAGTAATTAATAATATTCATTGAAAAAGTGGGAATAATTAACGTAATTAGCGCAAAGCTCGCCAAGACGAATTCTCCCTAATTAATCAACCTCACACCGTAAATCCTTACCGTATAAAGGGCAGCCGTAAAAGAAATTTATCACCCTTGCCAAAAAAAAAAAAGGAAAGCGGCATATATTTCAGGCTTTTGAATAGCGTGCAAAAATTACACTCATTAATTAGTCCCTTTGTTTACTTACGATTCGCTTTGATGTTATTAAAAAAAAAAAGTCTGACCTGACTTAGAATTGACGAAAACCAAAAGGGGCGACGAAGCTTGGGGACGAACGCACTCCCAGGCTTCGTCCTGAATGGAATGCAGCGACGTGGGGGGAACGACACTGACCCTCGCGGGTCCTAGGGGACAAGCTGGAGGTAGATTAGGTCTGCACTGCGTGTGCACGGTGGCGCGACACCACAGACATCTCCAGTCCTGCAACCTGGAATGGGAATATTTTATTACATTGCCCTGCGCCCGGTCGTAAATCTCGTGGTTACCTTAAAACAGAACCGCACGTTTTATCACAAACGGCGCATTTCGCCGAAACGGGGAGGTTCCCTTCCATCCACTGATGGGGCATCGTAATGTTCTACAAACAAAAAAAAAATGACATGATTGATTGCGTTGACCTCAAAACTTTCTCATCCAACTACAAGCGCTTATTAAGTTCATAGGTGAAAGAGTTTCGAACGGCGCGTAATATCAACCTACGCAAGTATTTCATGAAATTACATCATCGGTGTACACGCTTCACCCCGAGTACATTATTAAAGGCAAGTCTGCTTGAAATGAAGTTTACGTTACACACCCGAGGACTTTCGGAGCCATGTCTACACGTGCTCCGGTTATGAACTGTCATGATCTACACGGTATAAGTAGTTCGGGGCTTATACCTATTAAGTATGTGCAAATGCTTGAAGGCATGTTTCGCTTCAATATAGTTTAACTTATACGCTTAAAGAATCGAGTTGTTTGAGAAATTCCAGTTATTTGGTTATGAGTAACAAGGTACAGTAATTCAAGCGAGCGCAGATAAGTTGCGGGAGTAACTAGGATATTGTTTTAAATAATAACAGATTTCTACCCTCGAACCTTCATTGACGCGGCAGAGGCCTTTTTATATATATGTGATGTTGAGCAATGAAGGGTTAGTTAAGGTCATTAATAGCACGTCGAGAAAATTGAATTCTTCTTTCCTGTCTCGCTAGGAGAACCTCTAAGAATATATCAAGCCTGCCGTGGTGACCAAGATTTTTGGTTTTGTAGTCAAGTGACCTATCCAGTAGGTTACCACGGTTGTAAAAATCTCATTTTACTTATGATAAAAGAAAATTTTGCTGCCTTTTAACTGGAATTGCGATTAAATAAAATGGTAGGAGCTCCTTAGCAATTTGGTAAGATTTGTAATCTCGATAATGCTTGACTGTACCAGGATATGACGTTATCCCACCTGGGCAATGTTCGGGGGTAGGAAGATACCACGTTGTAAGTTGTAAAGACCCTCTTACAGCGGGGGCCATTTGCTCTAAGCTCTTTCTAAGGTTTTGTAATGGAAAACGGCGATTTGTGGTTGGAGAGGAGACCGTCGTTTCTTCAAGTTACATTTCCTTAATACTGGCCTAGGATAGAACATTGATTTGGACTTACCCCATCAGCATCTTCGATAATATCCTTGCCAACCGACGCAAGAGTGGTCCACTTGCAATTGTTGATCGCCTTGGCGGCGCATCGCTTGTGAACTTTGCATTTGCAAACTTCACAGCTCAACCCATGACTAGTCACGCCGCTGAGGGCCTCTCTGCATACGTTGCAATACGTAGGCCGGGCGTGAGATGTTGCATACCTGAAGAGAAAAGGTTATAGATTTGATTGAAGAGAGGAAGCGCGTGGTGTTTACCAGTGATGATAACCGGAGAGGCAGTCGGGATGATCTGGCTCGTGGAAACGTCTTTGAGAAGCGGCAGTGAGCGCCCCAAGCCAATCTTCCATCTCGCGACGCGATTCAGCGCACAGCACCAGTGATCTGAACGGTGTAATCACCTGAAAAGTTTCACTGTCATCATCAAAGTCATCATCAAAACCCTTGGCGCTTTGAATTCCATTTAGGGTTACAGATTTTGTAGTAAGTTCCTCAACGATGCCTGTAAAACACATTTGACATATTTTGTTACGACTAGAGCACGGCAAAATGCTTCCCTTCCTCTTTCTCTCACGCATATCTACCGCGGTAAGCTTGTCTCACTTATCGGGGCGAAATTGCCGGGCTCTAGTTATAACTGTACAAGCTGCTTGAGTTATGTCGAGGCCAACCCAATCCCCATATTATGCACCCCACTGGCGGGTAATCTCGAACTCCTTTTTATTTTTTCAATTTAATTAATGATGAATTTTGAACATCCTTTCAGCTCAGAATGGAAAAGAATTCATAAAAACTTTTCCCTTTTAGGAAAAACCTGATTAAAAAAAAAACTTCTTACGTCTACCTTCCAGTCTGAAAACACATCTTCTGTGTTATTTCATTTACGATTAATTTAACCCCGTGCATAATCCAGACGCTCGTCGGCCGGGCGTTTCGCAATATAAATCAGCATACACGCGCCTCGCGCGGAAAGAAGAAGAAAATTTAATGAAACTTCGGAAAAACAAACAGATGGTATTGCCCTCCTCCCCTTTTTTTTCCTGGGAATGCGTGTGTGTGAGTGGCACGCATTTATTTCCCGTGCGCCGGAAAACACGCGGCGCGTGACGTCATTTCTCCCGTTTATTTATCCTCACCCTTATTTATTGATGGTGATGATGGCGTTCTGGATGAGGCGGTGCGAATTTTCGAGCCATACATTATTCAACGTGTAAATTGAAGGAAAATATTTTTCCTAGATGAGGAGACGCTGTTTTGATATAATTACAGAAGCTGCTGCTTGGCGGTAATTAAGAGAATTCAGGCAAAAACTACGAGGAAATTATTTTACAAAGTGAATATTAAATAATATTTTATCATGAACTACTCTTATAAATTGATCATCAGCAGGTCATTACATAAAAATTTCCCACTACTATTCTTCAAATTCTACGTTGAATTTATTAGTTGATGTCAAAGTTGGTACATTTACACTTGTCCAACTTCTTCACGAATCAATTCATGAATAAATTGTCAATGTAAAATGGCCTTTAGAAATGCTGTCGTTAATGAGATGGCACTGAGTGGAGAACTTCATTGAAACGACCTTATAGATGGGTTAGTAAACGTTAATGTAGTTGGCAACATTGGAAATAAGCTTGATCTGTTGCGATAGGTCAAGAGATGGCGCTTTACATTATTTATAAAAACTTTTTATCTGCTGTCGTTAATGAGATGGCACTGAGTGGAGAACTTCACTGAAACGACCTTGTAGATGGGTTAGTAAACGTTAATGTTGTTGGCAACATTGGAAATAAGCTTGATCTGTTGTGCTAGGTCAAGAGATGGCGCTTTACATTATTTATAAAAACTTCTTTAACCCATTAATAATGTAATAATAAAGAATTAAAAATGCAGCACATTTCCGTAATAAAATTTAAACGTATTTTGTAAAAGTTAAAACTACTCCCCATATTAATACAATAATACCGAGTGATTTTATAAATTTGACATCTAGTCGGCTGTGGCTTTTGTGTTCTGTAACAAGTTAAATTGAAGCAAGCTGGTGACTTAGCTTTTTATACCTTATTTGCACAGATGTTTATGTTCAAGCTAAAACACTTTTGGGAAAATTTGATTAAATCACAAACGTAACTTAGAGTTTTGAAAAAAAAGTTAAATAACAATTGAGAAAATAATTAGAGAAGTTAAGGAACATCATGGCAACGGGTCAGTGTTGCCAATAGTCGAGAAAAGGAAACGGATGTTGGATACCATTAAAAAATCATTAAATTGAAAATAAGTATTCTGCCACTAATTTGTCAATTTGAAATTTATAAAATGAAACACATTAATTAATTCAGGCGGAAAAAGAAACTAACAAAAAATACAAAAAGAAGAAATTGCGAAAACAAAAGAAAATCGGCGATTTTTCTCCGGCCTAGTGACTGAAAATTTTAAAGAAATAGCAAAAAGATAAAAAAGAAAGTTGTAAAACAAAAAAAAATTGACTAAAACAGAACAAAAAAAAAACAAAAGAATACTGACGATCCTCCGGTGGACTGTGATAATCGAAAAACAAAAAAGTACGTGAACGATAAATTACAGAAACAAAAAAAAATCGTCGATTCTCTAGCAAAAATCGAATGACTAATGGAAGACAACAAAAGACCGCAGGAATTCCGGCAGATATTTTGACAATCAACAAGAATGCAAAGAAGAAACTGTAAAAACAAAAACAAATCGGCGATTCTCCTGCTGGTCACTGAGAATGTAAAAAAATAAATAAAGTTGTAAATACAAAAAAGAATTGACTAAAACAGAACAAGGAAAAACAAAAGAAGACTGTCGATTCTCCGGTGGACTCTTTGATAATCGAAAAACAAAAAAGTATGCAAATAATAATAAACTGCAGAAACAGAAGAACGTCATCGGTTCTCTTGCAAAAATCAAAAGACTAATGGAAAACAAAGCAAGTGCGAGAAACAAAAAAGAAGGCAAGGAATAAACTGCAGAAATAAAAGAAAATCGTCTATTCTCTAGCAAAAATTGAAAGACTGACAAAAAACAAAGGAAAACTCCAGCCTAGTCATTGAAAATAAAAATAAAATTAAAGGAAGCTTTGTGAATACAAAAAAAAAATCGACGTAATGCGAGAAAATTATTCGAGAGCAAAACTGAAAGAAGAAATCGATTCTAAGTAACAAAATAGTTCAAAAAATAAAGAAAAACGACAGAGGAAAAAGGTTGAACAGAAAATAAAATGAAGAAGATCGATGATTCTGCGATTGACTGTTTATTAAACAAGAATGCAGAGACAAAAGAAATTCGTCGATTCTCTAGCAAAAGTCTAAAAAGCAATGGAAGACAAAAGAAGACTGGAGCAATTCCGGCAGACAATTTGACAACCAACGAGAATGCAAAGAAGAAACCAAAAAACAAAAGAAAATCGGAAATTCTCCTCCGGCCTGGTCGCTGAAAATAAAGAAAAAATAACAAGGAGACAAAGAAAGTTATAAATATGTCAATGAAATGCGAAAATATAATTCGAAAAACAAAAAGAACAGAGAATGGAAAAAAAATAAAACAAGACTGACAATTCTCGGATGAACTGTTTGAGTGAGTGTGACACGGGTCGAGACAGTCGTGTTTACCTCTGTCCGTAATTTTTATAAAGTTTCACTCGCCAAACGATAAATCTGCGGGTGCAATTTACGTGCAGCGAATTCTGTTTTTCTCACTGCACATGATAGTGTAAAAGTTTGTATTTTACAAACAGTAGTAATCCTGCAAAAACTAGTTAAAAGTTCAAGACTAAATGAAGCATAAATAAAAATTTTATGCGAACGTCAAACGTATCTGCTGATCCGATATTTTCTTGTAACAAGAAACAGTTGTATTTCTTGTGGTCCTAAAGTCGTTATAATCAATTCCATTAAATCGTTAAGGGATATTTGAAAATGAACGATAAAACCGGTGAAGATGTTACAAAAGTGATTTGCGGTCACTGCGGCAGCAACGCAGTAAGGAAACGAGTGATGTGCCGTAATTGCGGAACTTATTTTCACAACAGTTGTGCAAGCTCCGGACTGTGCTGCAGTAATCAGACTTTTGAAGAAAGTGCCGATTGCGTGTCAGCTAACGAAATGTCATCAAATAAAATATTAAATCATCTAAATCTAGAAAATTTACTAGAAAAATATTTTCAATTTCACTTTGGAAAAATATCAAACGAAATTGAAAAAATAACCATTAATCATAAAAAGACTCTAGATAAAATGAGTAAACAATTAGATATTATCGAAAAAGAAAATTTAGTATTGAGAAATGAAAACAAGGACCTGCGACAAAATATTGCAAAGGTCATGGTTAAACTTGACGATATATCGACGGTAAATTTGAGCCAATCTAGTTCAAAAACATACAGTTCTGCAGTCACCCACAGCAATAGTCAGGATGTGACGCCTACTTTCAGACACCAAAAAAATAAGAATGCTGTTTGTGAGACTTTAAACTCAGTTAAAAACACAGCTAGAAATTTTGAGAACATCACCGCGAAACAAGTGAAAGATAACATTCAATCAGTAATGTGCAAACAAGCACAAACTCGAACGATGACTAATCTAATAGAACTTGAAAAAGATCTACCTACGAAACAAATACAGCCAACAATTCAGACTAACCAAATGTCCGCTAAAAATCTTCGCAAAGACAGAAATAATGTGAAGAAGATATTGGGCACGCGAAGCGCCGAAAACTGCAAGCTAATAGCAGCAAACAAAAAAACCACACTTTTCATAGGAAGAGTGGCTTGGGAAATGAGCGAGAAAGACGTAATCAACCATGTAATAGAAATTACTGGTAAGGATGATGTTGAATGCTCCAAATTGGAAACAAGAGGTAAGAACGCATGTTTCAGACTTACTGTAGATTTCTCTGATCAAAATATCCTGCTTCAACCTGACAACTGGCCTGAAGGCATTCTGATTAACAAATATATTTTTTGGAGAGAACGCCGTACCAAATCATCAAATTGACAACAACCATGATAATATTTACATAATTCACTTAAATATTCAATCCATAGCAAACAAGCTCGATGAACTTGAAATACTTTTGGCCACTCATAAACCTGCTTTCTTATGCCTGTCCGAAACCTGGGCACCCACGGAGAGTCTCAACAGCCTGAAGTTACACAACTATGAAATAGTTTCTTCCTATTGTAGATCCACTCGCTTACATGGTGGTGTCATCATTTATGCCAGAACTGATCTTGATTGTAAATCTCTGGAATTTATTAGTCTTAATAGTATCGAAATGAATATCGAATGCTGCGGATTGTTATTGTCACTGGGAAAGCAAAAGATTGGCATTATTACGGTTTATCGTCCACCGTTGGGTAATATGGAATGCTTTTTCACTGGACTCTCCTATATCTTGCAAAAAATTGATGCAATCTGCGACAATGTAATATTATGCGGCGACTTCAACATTGACTTCCATGCCAATAGTTTAAATAAGGAAATACTGACTGACCTTTTTAATAGCTACAAGCTCTCATACAAATTAAGTGGTCCCACAAGAATTCAATTTAACAAGTCTGGAAATGAAAGTGCTTCCGCTATTGACTACATAGTCACAAATCTACCCGATGAAACATTTTCATGTTCAATATTTCAACCCAACCTATCCGATCACTGCGCAGTATGTCTCTTGGCTCATCAAATGTCGACCTCCGTGATGACTAACGAAGTACCCAGGACAGTCACCTCCAGAGCTTTGTCAAACCAAAATCTGGATCAATTTCGTTTTGCACTGTCACAAATGAATTGGTCTTCAGTGTATTCAAATGATGTTGATTATAGTTTCAACCTATTTTTGGAACATTTTCTATGGCTTTTGAACTGTCAATGTCCACCCAAGGAAAAGAAGTTAGCCCCAAACCGACAAAACTCTTGGATTACTAATGAAATAATTCAACTTAAAGACGAGATCAACACATATCATTGGTTAATGAGAAATTTCCAAAATCAAGATCTAGTAGCGCGCTACAAAGCAAAACGAAGCGCCTATAAGCAGAAAATTAGAGAAACAAAAATTAACTACTATCACAGCCTAATAGATGGTGCCTCAAATAAAACTAAAAAAATCTGGAAATTAATAAACAATCATATTAAACCAGATAATCATAACAAAAACATAGTACTTGCAACAGAAAATGGAATTATAAGTAATCCTTCTGAAGTAGCCAACGAGTTTGGTCGACATTTTTCGACAATTGCTCAAATAACAATTCATAACCACTTCGGAGACTCCATCTCAGGAAATTGTACAACAGGAAGTGAAGTTTTCAATAGTGTGTTCTTTCATCCCGTTGACGAAGTGGAACTTCTAAATATTGTTAAGCTATTGCCCAATAAAAATTCAACCGGAAATGATGGAATCTCAGTGAAAATAATTAAACATGTTTGCGATATAATTGCTAAACCGCTAGTGTTTCTAATAAACTTATCCATGACGTCGGGCGTTTTTCCCAATGCTCTAAAATGTGCAGTTATATTGCCCCTATTTAAAAAAGGTGACAGAGAGTCTACAGGAAACTATAGACCAATCGCTTTACTTAGCATATTTTCAAAAATTTTCGAAAAAATTGTATTCAATCGTTTAATTAACTTTCTAAATAGACACAATATACTATCCAAATCACAACATGGTTTCATCGCGGGAAAATCTACTGAAACAGCTACCTTTGAATTTTTGGACTATGTCCATAAAGAAGTTGACAACAAGAAATACGTTGCAGCGCTTTTTTATGATCTGTCGCGTGCATTCGACACGATCGACTTCTCTTTTCTTATAAAAAAACTTAATAAAATGGGTATCAGAGGCAACGTTCTGAGATGGATAATATCTTTCCTTCATCATCGTCAATTCCTAGTCAAATCAAATGGGGCTCTATCAGATAAATTTGACATCACCATGGGAATCGCTCAAGGTTCAGTAATCGGTCCGTTACTGTTCCTCTTATACATCAACGATTTACCTAAATTTATCAAAAGTGCCGGAATAATCGTCAATTTTGCCGACGATACGTCAATTAGTGTTTCGGCGTCCTCCAATGAAAACCTACAACACAAGGTGAAACTTGTGACCGAGGAAGTAGAACGATGGTGCTACTATAACAAACTTGTTTTAAATACTGAAAAAACTGTTTGTTTACTGTTCGGCACGCGACTGGAATTTGGAAATTTTATTTCCTCTAACACCAAGTTTTTGGGTTCTTATGTGGACAGTAGATTGAGATGGGACAAACAAATAGACCATGTGTGTAGAAAAGTCAACTCCGCATTTTATGCTCTACTAAAATTAAAAACCATGTTAAATACCAATGCGCTAATTCAAGTATATTATTCGCTTGTACACACCCACTTAAAATACAATGTAATTCTGTGGGGTAGGGCAGTAGGTGTTGAACGAGTACTTCTACAGCAAAAACGAGTGATTAGACTCATATTTAACTTAAAAAGTCGTGAATCTTGTAGGACAACCTTTAAAGACTCGGGTATTCTCACCCTTCCGAGTATCTACATCCTCAGCTGTGCGATGTTTGTACGCAAAAATCAAAATTTATTTATCCAAAACGGAGCAAATCATGATTATAACACACGTCAGCGATCAGATCTTAGAACTACACGTCATAACACCACTCTTTTTGAAAAATCACCTTCGTACGCCTGCATCAGCATTTACGCTCACGTTCCACGCTACTTCAAGGATTCAACCTCGGACAACATTTTTAAAAACCGGCTTAAAAAATATCTACTAGAACATTGTTATTACACAGTTCAGGAGTTCCTAAATTAGTCTATTGTTTTGTGTTATACTTATACTTGTTGTAATGTTTTATGTTTTATTTATATGACGCCATAGCTCTTGCTCTTTCAGATGACGCACTCACTACTCCATTATCCATTAACTTGACCTGTCTTATATCAATAACTGATGTAAAAGACCAATAAAAATTATGATTATGATTAATTATGATTATGATAATCAAAAAACAAACAAGTATGCTAACAGTATTAAACCGCAAAACGAAAGAACATTGTCGGTCCTCCAGCAAAAATCGAGAAACTAAGAAACTAAGAAAGTGCAAAAAACAAAAAAGAAGGCAAGGTTTAGACTGCAGAAACAAAAGAAAATCGTCGATTCTCTAGCAAAAAACGATAGTGTAACGAAAAACAAAGGAAAACTCCGACCTAGTCTTTTGAAAATAAAAAATAAAATTAACAGAAGAAGATACCATTAAAAAATCATTAAATTGAAAATAAGTATTCTGCCACTAATTTGTCAATTTGAAATTTATAAAATGAAACACTAAAGAAATAAACGTAAAAACGGTAACATTATTAAATGGAAAAAACGGAAAAACGCGTCCTGGAAAATTGACAATGGACGCAAACTACAGAAATAATACCAACAGAAAATTTCACAACAAAAAAAAAACTAAAAACTTAAGCTGCTTGGCTTCAGTGTACAGCACCGTTTAAAAAAAATAACTTCTACAATAAATCATATGATTACAACAAAAAGGCACTAAACACTAAATTGAAAAAAGAACTTAAATTTATAACCATTAAATCTAGTGTAAAAACCATTAAGTTGGCAACACTGAAACAGGCGGCAAAAGTAAGGTTATGTGGAAACTGTCAAGACAATGTAGCGAGCACAGTGTTGCCAACTTAAGGAATAAATCTCTTTTTAAGGAATTTTTCAAATCATTAGGCATGAAGGGATATTTTTTCTAAAAGAGTTTCAAAATTTATTTCATAAAAGAAACTGAAAGGTGACATGACCGCCCTTACACAGCTCAACGTTGTATAGAACGGAACGTTAAGTAGAACGGAACCCATTTATATGGAAAGGGCAATCGTAATTTGCTTGATTTATTAATTATTATAATTTCGTTTTGTGTGGTACGTTCAATTCTATTATTATAAAAGACGAATTGTTGACACAAATTTGTACAAAATTCAATACCTACGTTCGGTGTATTATTTTTTTAAAGCGACGGAATTACTTGTCGTAAGTTATTGTTCGCTTTGATGTAACTACCCTTGATAACGTAAACACTCGCTAACGAAAACATTTCGTTAGCGTAAACATGTTTCTGACATGTCCGAATGCTACTGAGACACACAAAGCCATGTCAACCCTTATTCATAGTTTTCTTGTATAATACTCACATTACTAGTTGCATTCGACATTGAAAATAATTCGATAACGTCAAACATGCTTAGTTTTAATTTATTCACGTTATCGAGTGTCTACTGTATTTCACTTTTGGAAAACGCAATTGATTTTAGTTATTAATTAATTCATCACCAGCTGTGCAACTGTGTGTTATTAGTTCACGATTATATTTTATGACTGAACGACTCTGATTCACTGCTTAACGTTATAATCGCTTTAAGGGGGGGCTGCAAAAACGATTTAAGTTAGGATTTGAGTCTAAATTAGTTCATCATGACGTACAGCATATTCAAACAAAGTAAAGAAGTTTTATTAACAATTTTTCCCATGTTCTGGGAAGTCTCTTCTTTCGTCAGTATTTTAGTCGGTCTATTCGGGAATCACCCTGTATAAGTATATAGACATATTGTACTTTTGGTGTACTAGTTTTTTTATTAATAGAACTTATTAAAAGCACTTTAAAGACTGGGAGATCATGGATGTTAAAGGACAACAAAAACAAAAAAAAAAAAATGAACCAAACAAAAGACGGTCGACGTAAAGAATTTTCGTCAATAAATTAAAAAAAAACAATCGAAATTTCAATGGATAATAAAACGAATATCGAAAGATAATATTTTTATTATCTTTTATTGTGTTTTTTTTAAAGCACAATAAAAAAAATGCCGATTTCGTGAAGAAACAGACACTTTTTTCGAATTGTTTTTCGAGTTGTAGCCCAAAAATGCCAAAAAAACAAACTTTTTTACGTAAATGTGTTCTTCAATTGTTCTAAAAAAGAGAAGTAACAAAAGACAGTCGAGTTCATAAAGAATTTCATCGCCAAAACATGAAAGAAAAGTCGAAACTATGACAAACTTCGATCGTTCGTTAAAGAAAGTCAGTTGGAAGTTAAAGAAAGTTAATTGGAAGTTCAAAACTCATTTCTCGAACAATAAAGTTAAATGAGAACTATACGATTAATTATCCAATGAACTTTTTTGTTTACAATCGAAAAAAGCAAGTGACGTAGGGACCGGGGGAGCAGGGGGGTACTATTGTATCAAGATCAGCGGTCTAAGGGGTACCATTTAACCATTTAATTGTTGAAAGTACTTTATAGGGTCTGATGCCACTAAAACAAAAAAAAAAAGATTCTCGACAATCAAGGCACAAACAAAAGACATATCGTACCATTTCACAAACACTCTCGCCAGAAAATAAAGTAAAGGAAAGAAAACAAGCGAAATTATGACAACTTCCAATTAATAAAATTAACCAAAGATGTTAATTTTTTTTTTCTTTTTGCTCCGAAAGCAACGTTATAGCAAAAAAAAAGATTTGGCCGATTTCATGGAAAAACACACAATCATTGTTTTGCAATTGTTTTAGATTTCGGACTTGAAAAATAACTTCTTTTGCGTAAATGTATTCATTTGTTCTAAGAGTAAAAAACAAAAACAAAAGACGCTCGGATGAACGTGAATCATTGTTTTGCAATTGTTTTTCGAGTTCGGGCTTGAAAAATGCGAGAAAATAACTTCTTTTGCGTAAAATGTATTCATTTGTTCTAAGAGCAAAAAAACAAAAATAAAAGACGCTCGGATGAACGTGTTTTGCAATTGTTTTTCGAGTTCGGGCTTGAAAAATGCGAGAAAATAACTTCTTTTGCGTAAAATGTATTCATTTGTTCTAAGAGCAAAAAACAAGAACAAAAGACGCTCGGATGAACGTGAATCATTGTTTTGCAATTGTTTTTCGAGTTCGGGCTTGAAAAATGCGAGAAAATAACCTCTTTTGCGTAGATGTATTCATTTGTTCTAAGAGCAAAAGACAAAAACAAAAGACGCTCGGATGAATTTCGTCAACAAAACAATCGAAGAAGTCGAAATTATGATAAATGTAGCGAACCAGGCGCGACTTAGCGAATAAATTAATGTTTGCATTTTCACAACCTTTGTTTTATAATATATATAGTCACCTATCCTAACTCCGCCTTTTTTCAAGCTTCAATAAAACAATCGGTATGTTTGGTTTATTTGTTGCTATAAGAAGCGGTGCTGGTTCGGACAGTCTCTTAACTATAGAGAATTAGAAAGCAATGTCGTTGTTTGTTGATGAAAAAAAATCGTTCTTAAACGCAACGATTTCGCAAAGCTCGAACAAAAATTTTTAACGACCCTGTAATTTTCATCATGTTTTAAGTTTTGTTTTAGAAAATTTTAAATTTGTGCGTGGGTGGAGTTGTCGAGCTACTCTTGTGCTGATGAGTCACCAATGAGTCGGAATAGCTGAGTTGTATTTGTGCGAGATATTGAACAGCGCCATCTATTACAATTTTTCTTTAATATTTTTTCTTTAATAATTTTTTGGAGACATCCAAATTGGGTTGAGTAAGAATACTTCCTAATTCTTTTTATATAATTTATTCTTAACAACGACCGGTTTCGACTTATCAAGCCTTCATCAGGCTGCTTTTTGATATTGTTCTCTTCTTTGTTTTGTCAGCTTTCTACCCAGTCTTTTTTTTAAATTTATTAATGTATTGAACTGTCCTGTAAAATCGATCGTCTTCTGTTTTATTATTTAAATTTTATTGTTTCGTATTTTTTTAAAATTCCACTTTAATTTCATATTTTCTTAAAATTCTATTCCTATTCTTTTTTCTTCTTCTTTTCATAAAAAAATTATTAATCTATTAAATGGTGTCGTAAATTCGATTGTCTTTTGCCTTAATTAAAAAAATTAATTTCCGCCCACAATAATTTTTATATCCGTAGATACGTATTTCGGCTGCTAAGCTGTCATCTTCAGTACAGGCACCACCAGGTTAAAAACACTTCATAAAATCAAATCACCAGGTTAAAAACACTTCATAAAATCATATGAAGTGTTTTTAACCTGGTGGTGTCTGTACTGAAGATGATTAGCTGCCGAAATACGTATCTACGGATATAAAAATTATTGTAGGCGGAGTTTAATTTTTAATTATTTCTTAAACCACAGTCTCCTTTACTATTTTTTAGTCTTTTGCTTTTATTATTATTATTTTATTATTTATTTTTTGAATTTTTATTATTTCGTTTTCTTTGTTTTGTCATCATCTTTACAAATTGTTTTTTTTTTTTTTTTAATTATTACCCAATTAAATTGGGCTGTAAACTCTTTAACTTCATGTATTTGTAATGAGATTGTTAAATAATCGATCGTCTTTTGTTTATGTTTTTGGCAAAAACAATCAATTCTAGTTTTCTTTTGTAATTTTAACGCTTTTTTAATACAGAGACCAGTATTGCCAAACCTGATACAGAAGTATTACGTAGAATATAGAAATATTTAATAAATTCGATAGAGTTTTGTTTTTGTTTTAGCGAAATTTTTAGTGAACTAGTGTCTGCTTCTAGTGCCATTTTGCTGATTATTATTATTTCAGTTAAATGTTCAGACCTTTTGTGAAAGCCTATTGGCAACACTGACTAGGTTATGTAAGAGCGTAGCTTGATAACAGCACTGACATTAGAACGTCATCACCAGATTTCGGACATTTCGGTTACGCAATAAGAGAATGTCCGTTCATTGCGTAGCCATGGCAACGCTCCGAAATGTCCGAGGTCTGGTCATCAGTTTTTTTTAGTTTTTTTTTTTAATTTATTCTTAAATCTAGTAAGAAGTTGAGGGATTTTTTATGTTGATTTCTTGACAGATCTTGAAAGATTTCCGCTTTTTGGGCGTTGATAACATTGAGTGCGCGTTCAATCCATGCCCTACATCCATTGCATTGTCGACTATTGGATGATAAAATAACCCCCACTGTTTGTTCCTTAAACATTAGAATTTAAGTTTTTTTTTTGTTTTTAATATACAGGATGAAGCAGTTCCTAACACATTCACTTTTGTAATAACTTTTTTTATTTTGTTCCAGTATAAACGTCTAAGTCTAAGTCTCTCTCATTTGGTCTTTCAAATCTCTTTCTTTGTCAAATGAAAAAAAAAAAGTCCGAACAACTTCATGAGAAGTTATTATAGAAACAAATGTGTCCCAAAAGTGCTTCTGATCCTGCATTATAAATTTTCTGTTCCATTGCGTTTAATGACCTCTTAAAACTGAATTTATTTTCTGACTAAATCGTCGCGCAGCGTCTTTCGATTTGCAATAAATTCTAGTTTACATAAAAAGTAAAAACGACCATAATAAAAGCTTGACGAGCTTTCGACTCGATCGTAATCCGGAGAATATAAGAAACACATGCCCGCCAGAAAAGATGATCCACTCAAAAGCAGAACTAAATTCGGCATAAAACGAAGGTTCACAATTTCTCTTTCGTGGGGGGGGGGTTTCTGACTTTCGAGGGCCTCCTCCGCCTGATTGATTTTCCGGCGCATTTCTTATATCTCGACGAGATGCTCGAGGACGTACTCACCTGAAAACTGTGGTTGACGTTTTTTATAGAACACTCGGCTAGGCACAGGTCGGTGAGTTCGATTTCATCGAAAATCACAGCCTGCAACAAATAAAGTCTTATTTTTCGCGTTTCTTTGCTTCGCACTGTTCGTTTTTATGGACCAAGGCATTCAGAAATAAGTATATTATAAGATCGAAAGCTAACGTGGCGTGTATATCGCTGATACTACAGAAAAAATATTGCATCTTTTTACGTTTATTTTATAGAAACGTTGCTACTACTGTATGTGTACATCTTCAAAATCCGTTGTTTCTTGTTTTTTTGTGTTTGATATTCAAACTTACTAAATTAGCGTATTTTTTTGTGTGTTAACAATCGAATTCGCAATCAGCAAAGACTTCCTTTGAAACCTTCTTCGAGATTCGCCTGTGCACTGCAATAATCAAGATTGTTGAACCAGAACTGCTCCTAATTAATTCACTGGTTTACATATGAGCGCACGGTATCAAAGCAGTGCCTTTAACTTTGTGTGTAATGAACATTGTAACTGGGGCATATTCTACTAAACGAGATCAGCTTACTCGAGAGCCCTTTTGGTTTTACAACAGCATTCAAACTCGTTTTTGTATCGGCCTTACGTTTCCAAAAAAATTCAATTCTTTGGCCTTTGTTAAATTACGACTTAAAGTTCAGGACAGAATAAATCAATTATTTAATTTATGGTAAAAAAAACAAATTCGCAAAATTAAATCAAATCTCGGGGTGAATTTTAAAAGTCGCGTTTTTACACCGCCGCCCGCCGTGGCGGGTGGTAAATATATTGAAACGGGATAACAAAAGGGATTTACAAAGCCGGAATTTCATTTGCTTTGTGGAGTTTCCGGCGCTACACGTTCGCCGGGGAAATAAATCATTCAAGTGTGTGATACAAGACGTCGACGTCGCGACGTTAGTTTCGTACTTACCAGGATGTAAGCAGTAAACGTAAGCAGTTTTCGCAAACTTGAAGTTAAGTTTGAGGTGATATTGATTTTGTCTGGCATTTGACTGCCAACAAAGTAAGTGTCGGGATTCGAATTGCTAAATAAATCTAAGCATTTTGGAATAGTTTGCGACAAATAAAATCAAAACTATTATACCCACCCCAGAACAAAACTTGTTAGAAGTATTTCTTAAATTACATCAAGATGGGGTGTGATTGGATTATACATTGAAGGTACTAAGGAGATGAATACATATGTGACCAGGGCCGGGCTTAAATTAATTACAATATCCCATTAAATGGACACATTGTGTGATGAATACCAGGGCTAAAGCTTTTAGCCGCGCGTTCGCTTTAATAAAGCACAACCGCCCGTGAAGCTTTATATTGAATCTGTATCGCTTTATCCCAGCAGGTATCAAATATTTATGGATCGATGAGTTACGAGTTTATCCAACGGCTTACTTGCGTGATACAAACAAATTATTTGCCAAACAATTGTTTCTATACGATGCTGTATTTTTTTATTACACTTCAAAAGTTCGAAAAACTTTCTCTACACACGCACGTTTCGACACGCATTCATCTTATTTTAGTATGTACAGTGCGATCGAAGAGGAAATGAATTAGGATACGTCACGGGTACAGCTTTAGTTGGTGACACTGATATCAAGCAGTACCGACACTTGAACGTCACTGTTAAATTCGACCGCCATATTGTTTGATACCTTATCTATATGCAAATATAATGTACACGAAGTTGACAGTGATATTTAAGTGTCGCTGTTGGTTACAGAAGCAGTATTGCCAACATCGAGAAAATTCTTAACCAAACCTCAAATTATCTTTAAATATTTTAAATTACTTTTTTTTAATAAGTAAAAAATTAAGTTTAGTATCTTGGAATTTGTTTTTTTTTTTATACAAACGCAACTTATGTTAAACAAGATATACAGAGTGGTAATAAAGTCCCGCACTAAGCTCATAATGTTTTCTTTAATGTTCTTTTTGGAATTGTATTTTTGAACTGTAATGTCAATTTTTTTCGACAAACTTATGTCACCATTAAACTAAAATACTTAGCTTATCGGGTTGTCATTGTTTATAACGTTTGATATTGACAGACACAGAACAGGTAATCCCCGATGATGCCTGACGTTACTTCGTTGAGTATTAAGTTGACATTTGATAGAAATTCAGTTCATTTACAAGGGCTGCCAACATGTTTAATTTCTACATTAGTAACTTAACTGACAGTTAGGCGCAAGGTCAAAGTTTGAACGTCAATAAACGAATTATTTCACAATTTCGAGTATGGCAAAAATCCTTAGGATTCGGGACTTTTATAAAATTTTTCCTAAACTCCTAATTGCTTGTAAAAGTCCTTAGAACTAAGGATTAAATCGTTAACTTGGCAACACTGGTCATAACGTCGTTAGCACCAGAAAAGAAACTAGATTCACTGTTGCCAATTTAGTAATTTTGGCACTAGATCTGATCAAATTTCAAATATGTCTAAAAATAAACAAATTATTTTAAAATTTAGTCGTAATTTCAAGTAAAGCAAAAATCCTCAGATTTTGGAACCTTTACAAAATTGTTCCTAATCTCTTAATTGCTTGTAAAATTCTTTAGAACTAAGGATTAAATTCTTAACTTGGCAACACTGGTTATAATGTCGTTAGCATCAGAAAAGAAATTAGATTCACTGTTGCCAATTTAGTAATTTTGGCACTAGATCTGATCAGATTTCAGATATGTGTAAAATTTAGTGTTGTTACCGGTTTAGTGACATATCTAGTGAATTTTTCATTTAATAATAACTAGTTTAGTTTTTTTTTTAAATTTAGTGGTAACTTTTATTATCAAATATAATTATAGTCTATTTTTAAATTAGGAGGAGTAGCAGTTGTCGGCCTGTCGTAGGTAAACTGACACTGTAATACCAAATCAGAAATTAATTTGGCTTGCTTAAGAAGTTTACAAATTCTTTAAAGCATCAACAGATTGTTGACGAGTTTAAAACTAACTGAACTTGTCACATGAATTATGAAAAATTTTTCCATTTAAATTGAAGGCTTGTGTAAAACCGATTGTGAAACACCCAATAACTTTGTCAGTTTTTGGCGGGTAAAATTCAAATTACCCCTCCTATAGAGATGTTCGCCATGCATAAAAATCGAGATCTTGTTTACCAACATTCCCTGTAACAGCGTTGCCAACCCTGCGTGTCAAGAATACTCTATTATACTGTTAAAAAATATCACAAATTACCCAAAGGCCGAGGACAAGTAAAGAAACACTAATATTATCTACATTTACTTTACCATTTATTCAAAACATTAACATCGATTAAAACTCTAAGAAAAAAGTGAACTGTCAATTGTCCACAGTGTTGTCAACTTTTCAACGAACTTTCTCCCTGGAGATTAGTTGAAAACCTTCTAAGTTGGTAGTATTAAATGCACATGTCCAGTGTCGAGAAACAAAAGAAAATACCCAATTATTAAATGAAAAAATCACTAGATACGTCACTAAACTGGTAACAAAAACATTAAATTTTAGACATATCTGAAATTTCATCGGAAAATCATCAGATCTAGTGCCAAAACCTCTAAATTGGCAACAGTGAATCTCGTTTCTTTTCTGATGCTAACGACGTTATGACCAGTGTTGCCAAGTTACGGATTTAGTTCTAAGTTAATTATTAATAAAAACTCAAAGGTTGGTAATTACGCTACGGTTGGCAACGCTGGCCTGTAAACTTGTGCCCAATGTCACCAATTTAGTGATTTTGTCACAGGCGACTTTCTGTTGGAATTTCAGACAACTTTAGTGACAAATTTGGTGATTTGATTTAGAAATAAATTTAACAAAACCATAATTATTTTAGTTTCTGTCATTTGTGATGGCATCTGTCATAAAATAATGAAACACGTTTACCAAGTATAAAAATCGCGTTCGTCCTTAATAATATGTGCAAAGGAATTTAAAAACTTTTTTGCGAAAACGCCGTTTTGGCAATTTCAAAAGTAGCAAGAAGACGACGAAGAAAAAAATTAAAGATCTAGCGCCAGAACCTCTAAATTGGCAATTGGCAATTGGCAATCTAGTTTGTTTTCTGATGCTAGCGACGTTATGACCAGTGTTGCCAAATTAAGGATTTAGTTCTAAGTTAATTATTAATAAAAACTCAAAGTTTGGTAATTACGCTACGGTTGGCAACGCTGGCCTGTAAACTTGTGCCCAATGTCGCCAATTTAGTGATTTTGTCACAGGCGACTTTCTGTTGGAATTTCAGACAACTTTAGTGACAAATCTAGTGATTTTAGTCGAAAATAAATGAACGAAACCGTAATTATTTCAGTTTCTGTCATTTGTGATGACATCTGTCATAAAATAATTTATCAAGTAAATAAATCGGGTTTTTCCTTATCGATATGTGCAAAGGAACTTTTAAATTTTTTTGCGAAAACGCCATTTGGTAATTTCAAAAGTAGAAAGAAGATAACGACGAAAAAAATGAAAGACGATCGCCATTAATTTGTTCTTCTTATTCCTTTTTTTTTTCGAACAAAAAAAAATAGATTTGTATTCGAAATTCTCCTTTCCACCATTGATCGCACTTTGTTTCTTTTTTTTTTGTTTAATCATTTACGAATTTGTTTGGCAGTATTGATGTATTTTGTTTCTTATGAAGAAAAAAGTCCAAATTCAATTGGAATTCGATCATCTTTTGTTTCTTAATTTATTTTTAAAGTGAAAGTGAAAACGAATGGTTTTCTTAAATTCAAATCGTCAATTTTTTTTCGTTGCGTTTGTTAAATAATCGATCGTCTTTTGTTTATGTTTTTGACAAAAACCATCAATCCTACTTTTCTTTTGTTATTTCAACGATCTTCTAATATTTGAGACCAGTGTTGCCAAACCTGATACATAAGTATTGAGTAGATTTAGAAATATTTAATAAATTCGACAGGATTTTGGTCGATTTCTTGGCATTCGTTTTTAATGAAATTTTTAGCGAATCACTGTCTGCTTCTAATGCCATTTTATTGATTATTATTATTTAAGCTATATGTTCAGACTTTTTGCGAAAGCCTATTGGCAACACTGACTAAGTTATGTAAGAGTGTAGCTTGATAACAGCACTGACATCAGAACATCATCAACAGATTTCGGACATTTCGGTTATGATAACAGCACTGACATCAGAACGTCATCATCAGATTTTGGACATTTCGGTTATGCAATACGAGAACCAATGAAAAATGCCCGTTTATTGTCCTGCCATGACAACGCTCCGAAATGTCCGAAGTCTGATCATCAGTGATAGAAGAAAAAAATAGTTTTTTTTTAAATTTTTTTAATAATTAAAGTGCATCTTGACGATGACGTTGACATTAGAACACCATTAGTGACAGAAGAAAATTTAGGTTATGTTGAAGTACAGCTTGACAGCGGCGGGAAATTTAAACTCGGTGTTTTTAAGTAATATAATTTTTTGTCCCGTCACTAATGACACTAAGAAACAAAAGAGTATGAAAAGAGACAGAGAATTGATTCACAAAGAATTTATAAGGAACATGAAGTATTTTTATATTTATAGATGAATAAAAATTGAGACATTACGATCGATAGCTTCTATAGAACACTAATTAAATAATTTGAACTAGTCAATTATTGTCTGGTGGCCAATTACTATATGTATATTTTATCCTAAATGATTCAATTTCGAAAATACCCTGTATTATACACGTATTATATATTATAAAAACTGGAATCTTCAGCTCCCTTTAAAACTTTATATCGGACTGTATTTATCTTTCATATTGAAAAATACTGCGTTTTGTTTCACTTACAGCTCAGCTCAGAGTTTTATTTTCTTGAAAATCCTAAAATTTAAAGCAAACTTCAATTTAGCGGCGGATAGCAGCGAGTTTCCGGAAACTGAAGCGTTTCCGGTTGAGTCCGTAAGTTTAAATTATATCGCCTTCCCACTTTGTCACTCTGAAGCGCGGGGCACAGCTGACAGCAGCGATAGCGCAAGGCCTCGCGATTTTACAAAACTGTTCTGCTTCCTTTCGTTTTTCTTATCTCCACTCCAACATCTTGAAAAACGGATTAAAAATCACTTCGTCTCAGTTTCTGATTCCTTGTAGGTATTTTATGAGAAAACTTCGTAAACTATTGTAAAAAAGAAATTGATTTCAGTAACTAAAATAGTCAAAAATGTATGTTTAGCACGTGCTATGACGAAATCATCTTTATATTATACTGATGCCGTGCAATATACAGGACGTTATTGAACTTGAGTCTATTGTTATTTTCAGTTTCAGCAAAGACTCATGTTTGTTAATACCTTGTATTGTGACGTATATATTAAATCGTTTAGTCACACCCTTCGAATTTAATGAAGCGTTGACATGCCACGTAAAGATTTAATTTAATTTATTTTTATAATATTCCTACCCCATATTATATATTATACAGGACGTAACCGAACTTGAATCATTTTGATTCTGTACTATTACTATTCGGTAATTTCTTGTATATTTTGGCTACATCGAAAATTGTGTTCATTGATTAATCGTTAATTAGTAACAGAAAACAAAAAGCGTCCTGTTTTAATGAAGCGTTGTCACGTCACGCGTACATACGTCGAGATTTTATTTAATTCGCTCTCACGAGTTAATTATTAACGCAAGTTAGATTCGTATAATGCGGGCGCAATCAGCGGTGCGGTTGGAAAACGGATTTGGGAGAGACTGCATAAATTCATGTTTAACAAGGGAGGGATTTTCATGTAAGTACGGCGGTTCCTGAGCCTAATTTGAATGCGGTGCGAATGGCTTCGGAAGATGCGATCTATTGCATTAATTATATTTCAATGGATACTTACTCTGTCCTTGGTGCTTACGTACTCGGCATTCATTGAAGTTAATTAAAGCAGAGCCGGATTTACCTATTTGTGACTCTCGAGTTAAAGCCACCGGATGGTTTTCCTGAATGGAAAGAAACAAGTGGGAAACATCTGCGAATGTTCACACTTTTTCAAATGCAAATCCGCTCGTCTTTTGTTTTTCTTCATTCATTTCCTCGATCTTTATATTCTCATTCAGAGCGAATTTTTCATTCTTTATTTTTTCACTGTTAAATCGAATTGCCTTAATAACTTTTTTTTTGATATTGTGGATCAAGTCCTGCATATTGTGTTTTTTAAGTTTTCCGTGACGATCGACATTCTTTTGTTTAATTTTTTATTTTTTTTTCGCTTTGCTTCTGCTTCTACTTCGAATCGCGTCTTTGTTTATTGTTTCATTTTCGTCTTGAACGTTATTAAATAATGAAAAGTCGAAGGCGCGACATCTTGCGATTGATTTTTGACATAACATTGCATGAGGATTGACAAATTACTGACGAGGGCCCAAATAGGACCGAAACAGCTGTATAGAGGACGTTCGAGGAATCCACTGCAACCAAAACCAACTAATAAGAATTTTAAAAAAAAAAAATCTTTTCTTTATTTTTTAAAAATATTGTTGGTGTTGCCTGTTCAAACTAGTTTGTCTTTATCTAGTGATTTCTTGTTCTCTCGTTACGCTCATTGTTTCTCCAGTTTCTTTAATAATTTCTTGAATATGTTTAATTAGATTTTAAAAAACATGTAATCAATCATTAGGCAAAGATGAGTCAAGTTCCGTAAAGCCCTGTATATCGTATTTTTTTATTTTCCTTGTCAGTCGATCACATTTGATTTTTTTTTCAATAGTCCAAACGTTTCTGTTTCTGAGTTTCTCGAATAGTGTATTTTTATTTAAAAAAATTATTTTTATTTCAATTTTTCATTTTCATATTGAATCTTGTAATTAGAGATTTTTTTAATTTCATTTCTATGTTGCTGGTACTAACTGTATGCACGAATGTCTTTTTTTGTCTCTCATTTTTTTGTTATTATTAATGATTTCTTGATTTCTTTTATTTTCATCGCTCGCATTGTTTCTTCAGTTTTTTAAAACGCGGGATCGATTTGCTTTTATTACTGGACGATCGTCTTTTGTTCCTCTTCATTTATTTGCTTTATATATCTACTATATATTGATTAATATTCTTTAATTTTAATCTTTATTGATACTTCTACATCACTTATTGATACAAGACAGATCGAGTTGGAATTATTAAATAGTGAGTTAGTAGCTTAGAGAATCTGAAACAGCAAAATCCTAGAGCGTCATGCGTTTAGAAAAAAAGACGCAGTGGCTCCCCCTTTACTTTATTCTAGAAATTGCGAATACGCAAAACTTAACATGCACTGGGCCCTGATGGATCTTTGGCTTCGTTTCGGTTGGTGCACGCTGTTGTACCCCACACACCCCCGTTGCTACGCTACTGGATTAACTACCTTAGGGTATTGCATCTCGTTTGAGTAAATAAGCATACAGGGTGCTACTGATTTCCGTGGAAAGTTTGCAATTTACTTTAATTAATCGAATTTTTGTAAAATTAAAGAAAAGCAATTTTTTAAATCATTGACGAAATTTTTTCAGTCAAATCTTCCTAAAACTGATTCTACGCTTTTTCCAGTAAATAATAAATAAATAAATAATAATAATAATAATAATAATAATAATAATAATAATAATAATAATAATAATAAAACACCATATAATCAAAGCAGGGAATCTTAACCGTCCAATCAAAAAATTAAAATATTTAAAATCAATAATAACAAAAAAAAATCTGTGCGAGTTCGTAAGTCATTTTCTTTTTCTTTTCATATAAGGTAATTGGGGGGAAGATGCTAAATTGGGGAAGGCGCCAAAGCACCCTAATTCAGAGTTTGTTAAATAGATTTCAGCAAAATGCAGTCTACAAATTATCTTTACGGACATGTCGGTAAAGTCAGTCGCTTAAAATGCGTTTCGGGAATTAACTGATACGTTTTAAGGCGGTGAAGCTTTGACTTTGTGTGAAAGTTTTTGCGTCCTCGTAGTATTTTGTCCCATAATCAAGGACGGACACAGTTTCAATTGTGGCGTATTCTTAGCTGGGATAAAGGTAAGTTTCTTTTTATTCCTAATTTTGCAGAAGTAATTGGCATCAAAGTTTGATTTGATGAAGGAGCTTAGCATCTTCCCCAACACATTGAGATTAGTTACATAAATTGTGTTGGGTAAGATACCAACCTGCAAATTATTTATTTTACGTGTAGGTACGTACTTATTTATTACACTGAACTATGCTGACGTATGTAAGAAAGTCGTCCTGAGAGCAATGGACAGAGGAGAATCTTCGGGCTGCTTCCATTACAAAAGAATTTGGAATTACTTTGCGAACTCTTCTTAAGAGAGTGAGCAAAAATAACTTAGATAGAGGGAGTTTAGGTTCCTATGGTTGCCTTGGAAAAATAAACGAAGAAAAACTGGTGACCTATATTCAAAAATTAGAAAAAGTTGGGTATTCACCAACCTGTAACGATATTAGGCATCTAGCTTAGACATTTGCTTAATCAAATCAGATAAACACAGGTTCAGTAAGGAAAACGAGCTAGTAGGATACGACTGGTTTCATCTTTTCATAAAAAGACATCTCAATTTGCAAATACCTGCTGCTCAAGGTCGATCTATAGTTCGTTCATTGGGAATGTATCATGATGAGGTGGATCCATATTTTAAGAAACTTCCATACACCCTAGAAACACATGATTTAATGAACAAGCCCAGGAATATTTTCAATATGGATGAAAGTGGATTACAAATGTGTAATATGTTCGGGAAAGTATGGTAATCGCATCGAGAGGGTCCAACGATGTTCAAAGTCTCACCAGTGCAGAAAAAGTTGAAACAATGTTTTCGTTTTCTGCAACGCAGGAGGTAATTTTCTTCCACCGTACCTGATCTTCCGTGTTAAAAACAAAAGAAAGAGTTTGAGGACAACATGCCTCCAGGACCTGTTGTTGAGATGTCTCCTTCTTATCATGGATAAAAGATCATTTTCTCAGACTTGGTCCGGTTGTTTTGATCTTGATGGTCATGCCTCACATTGCAACAACGTCAATATTTTAGATTTCTTAGAGGAAAACGACATTCATGTTATCTGTTTACCCAGCCATACTACGCATTTGTTGCAACCCCTCGACAGGTCTTTCTTTAAACCATTCAAAACTTATCGGAATGAAGCTTGTAGGAATTGGATTAGGTCTCATTTTGGACGCAGAATTACCAGATACTAATTTGGAGGAATTTTAAACCAAGCCTGGCAACAAGCTGCAACCAACCAGAATGGAGTGTCAGGGTTTGAAGCCTGTGAGATATTCCCTACAATCCGGCGAAGATTCCAGACTATGCCTATCATGTAGCTGAACACATTGCAGGAGTTAATGATCACGACGTCAATACCGCTGCTGAAAATGATCTCAGTACTACTGCTGAAAATGAACATTCTGATGTTGAACAAGCTTCAATGTCGTTGAAAGAACTTTCACTTATCCCTGTTGCAGAACCACGCAAGCAGCATGCAGAACTTATCACATCATTGGAAGTGCGGCAAAGAAAGCGCCAAAAGCTACAAGAAAAACGTATGAAGCAGGAAGAAAAGGAAATAAGAAAAAGCAAGAAGAATAATAGCGCTGAAAAAAGTAAAACAATAATAAGAAAGCAAGCTGAAGCACCAAAGATGTAGTGATGAATACGATTTCACCGAGTTAATACCTCAGATGGTGATAATAGTATGAAATATTTTCTTGTGTGGGCATTTTTTCCACCACGGTGAAATGGCATCAAAATCAAATGAAGATACCTAACTGAATAATTATCAATATCCCAGCATCTTCCCCCAATAGTTTTGACGAATAAATTATTATTATTATAGTGGAGTAAGATGCCAAATTGGTTATTTAAAAAAAAATTTATATTAACTTGTTATGTTAGTTTACATTCGTTTCATTGTTTTCTAATACTGTGTTCTTTAAAAAACAAATACATTTTGTTGGATTAATTCAAACATTAAATTAAATACAAAATGTTTGGCGTCATCAACATTTGTATTTTGTTTTATTTTCCTTAAACAAATTCAAGTAAAAATTTTATTTGTAGCAAACGAAGTCTTATTCACTAAGTTTCTTTTTGTATTCATAATCCGTCCAGTGGCAAAGTTGAGCAAGCCATCAATCTTAATTTTGATCGATGGCTCTTTCGGATTGAAAAGCGACGACGTTTTTCCGGTGGATTATTCGCGTCGCAGAAAAGCAGCATCCCCCTTAAGAATTTAAGTGAGCCGCTGTTAATAATACAGCGGCGTAAGAGTCGCCTTGTAATTTAAGCTTCGCCTGGCATTTTCTACTTTACACTTATTCCGTAAATAATTTAAAGTGACCTTTAGCATCCCGCCACCGACCTTCCTGCATGATGAATGGTATTTCGCTCCTACACAATAGACCTTTATGCTATTACTTAATAACGAAGCTGCTTTTTCTTTGAAGTAAGTTATGTCAACTCTTGACAGAACATTTACAAATTAAGGTATTTTAAATAAATTTGCAGGGTGTTACTAAATCCTATAAAAAACTGAATAAATATTGATTAATTTTATTTAGTTAATTATTATTTTATTAGCCATTTACTTTTGATACGTAACAATATTTTTAAGTAACACTTGCGGTTTTAATAAATGAGTTCGTGTTCAATAACACCCTGTATATACTGCGCCGCGCTAATTCGTTATTCATCGATTTCAAATTAAACATGTTGAGCATCCAATAAATAATACAGCGAACGCCTCGGGCCGTTGTACGTTTAACTGTGATTAAATTAGGTAGCCGAATAGGATTTGATATCAAATTACTTCAGCGTCGGTGAACCCTTGAACAAACAGCTGTAAATGATAAATGCGATAACAATAAGCAACTGCTCCTAACAAGGAAATTCTACTCCGGTAAGTTGATAGCGATTTCCAAAGTTTCCAGACAATCTATTCCACTTGTGAAACAAATCGGGTAATTTGTGATCCATAAAGAATACGTTTGCATTGTTTTTCAACTGAAATAACCATCGGCGTTCGAAACAAATACGCAGTGACCATTGAACTGAAAATTACTTCGTCGGAGTTTTCTACGGCAAATTACAAAGAAAAGAAAGTAGACATCTAGTAAGTCAATCGCAACCACAGCGAATAATATAGGCGTCTGAATTCTAAACTCGATTTCCCAGTAAGTTAAGAAAACTTTGTAGGAAATACCAAGCGATTTTTTCAATTTTTTATCGACTCTTGCCATGGAATTTGGACGGCATGCCTTAGCTTTACGGTAAAACAGCGTCAAGTGCTTTCACTTAAGCTAAGATATGCCGTCCAGATTTCATGGCAAAAGTTGATAAGAAAATTCAAGAATCACTCGCTAGAAAAGCCCTTTTGATTAAAAGTCAGTCAGCCAAACAAATAACAAAAGAGAATCATTCGATGACGAAAAGAGATAAAAGCAAATCAATCCCGAGCTTTAAAAAATTAGAAAAATAAAACAAAATGCGTAATGAAAGTAAAAGGAATCAAAAAAGAACATTAATGAAATTATTTAAGGAAAATAACATTCTTTAATAAGAATAGATAAAGATAGAAACACATATTCATTTATAGCAGAAATATAAAAAAAAGATCGCAGGACTCAAAATGACAATATAAAAAAAAAATTAAATTAAAAGACGCGACTCGAAGCAAAACGAATCTGCTACAAAAAAAAAAAACTGAATAAAAGAACAAAAGACGATCGGTAATCAAGGAAAACTTAAAAAAAATGTACAGGAGATTGCTGAACTTGAGTCATCTTTGTTTCATAATTTTAAAATCTTTCTTTAACTGATTAAAAATATTCAACAAATTTATTTAACAAAGTCGATTAATACTAAAAAAAAGTAAATAATAAAAAATGCCCAATAATTAAAGAAGCCGTGTGCCATTCATAAATAAATTTAAATCGCTTGTTGTTTTTTCACGGACACAGAGATTTAAATCGCTACAGTACTTCAAAAAACATCGACTCCAATTAATGCAAATTTCAAGTTGCTCCGATTTCAAAATTGTATTAAAATATTTTGTTCCAAATAATGTCAGAAACGTTTCCCCGAAGTTTGGTGCATCTTTACTGAAACACTCAGTAGAGTCTGCTTCAAAGTTAAAAAAAAAAATACCGCCTGTTGAATTATGTTGTCAAACGAAAACATTCTTTAATATATTTTGGTTAGTATTTCACATTGTCACTATAATTTATGCGCGTTAGTAATTTAGCGTCAAAATTTTATTTTTTTAATTTTGAGACAGATAATAAAAGGCGACTGAGTTTCACAAATTAAATATCATATAGAGGGCAGTCGTGTGGTCGTGCATATCACTCAGAGTTCGAAGGCGAGAATTGCAGTCAAAGAATGTCATAGTGTGTGATCAAGTTCCAAAGTTCCAAATCATGGTTTGACGAGAAAACATTAATGTATCTGCCAATTAGTTTGTTTGATGTGCAAAATGCTATTTCTTCTGTTATGATAACAGAATTTCGAGTCATATCACGCGATCAAATAATTTTGGATTAAAGTACTAAGGCCTTCTATTTTAGATTGTAGACTAATCAAAGACATGCTTCAAAACTCCACTTGATACTAATTTAACGCGTAAGTCAAGTAAAAAAAACGAAACGAATTGTGATGACTGATGACAGTCGAAAGCACCTCCCCACATTTCCTTTTTGGTCACATGATGTATTATGTGCGTGTGGATGAACCCCAACGAAAAACATAAAGCTCGACGTTATTGATTTTTTACCTAAACCATTACTATGGTATTGAATTTGATAGCCGTCACGTCCTCGGGATATCGAGCAATTTACGGCAGGCCGGTTAAGACAAATTCGCCGCTTGTGTTTGCCGAGGGCCACGAAAATATTCGCCCGGAATCCCAAGTAGGTCAAATTCATCTCCGTGGTCGACGGCTTGTTTAGGCTTGTTTACGCAGGTCATTACGCCTCGCCGTATTTAATAATTCAACAAGCCGGGGGAACGGATCTTGGCTTCTCCTTGTAAAAAATGCAAACAATTCCTATTAACGCACGACGAAAAATCAAAAGAATTTAATTCCGATGTTTATTGTTTTGGAAATAAACGTTTTCGTTACACCCTGTATAGCAGAAAACATTAAGAAGGAAACTAACTTTGTAAAAGTTATGGCCGGTATAACCAACATGATAAATTAACGTTTAATTTTCAGTCAGAATGTGATTTGTATATTAACAGACCATGCATAAACACGACTTATATTTCACCTTTCCTTGCAATGTCGGTGATACAGGCCTATTAATAAATACAAAAGCTCGGCGACGAATCAAGTAAAACGAGGAATATGACGAAAAAAAACTTAATTTTTTTGTCACACCCTGTATGACTGAAAATATTAAAAGCATAAACTAACCTTGTAAGAATTACACTTGTTAATAAATGTAGAAACTCGGCGACGCACGAACCCAAGTAAAATGAAGAATACAACGGGGGGCGCTTTCTGTATAAACCCCAAAGCACCGGAGCGTTAAGTGGAATAGTAAATTCTCTTGTTAAAAGGAAATTGAGGTTGTATACGTCTGTGTAATTCACACCCTGACTGCCTCACATACTTATTAACCTGAAGTTTCATCAAATAGAAACCGACGTTAAGAGACGAGAGGTGAATTCGTCTCGCTTCTTGATGAGAATTTATTGAAACAATGAGAAATTAGAAATGCAAAATATAACGTGCCACCAAATTATTAACGAACGATGTATTAAAGCGTTCATTTCGAAATAAATAATCCGGGTTTTACTAAATTTGGGTCTTTCATTCATTTCGTAGCGAAGGCCCAACTATGATACGTTCACGTAAGGACCCCGAAATGTGTAAGGACAATTCAATTTGTTATTATTATTAGAAGCTATAATAATTAGGTTTCCACATAAAGAATTGAAATGGAGGCAACTATAACTTAGCAACTTTGTTTTTAAATTTCAAAAGAAACACACATTTTGTAGGAAAATTCTGTAATTCTTTATCGAAATATGTTGTAGAGACTTTACCATTTATGAATGAAAAACAATATCAGGCAAATGTCCACCACGACTACGTTTGCAGACGTCGATCCTCTTAACAAAATTTTCGAGCACATTTCTGCATAATTGTGGTTCTATTTCATGGATGACGTCTTCGATATTGGTTTTGAGCTCTTGAATTGTTTGCGGATTATTCTCGTAAACATTATCTTTCACATAGCCCCACAAGAAGAAGTCCAGTGGCGTTAAATCACAGCTTCGTGGTGGCCAGTTGACATCACCTCTTCGCGAAATTAGACGTCCATTAAATTTGGTTTTCAATAAATCGATTGTTTCTTGGGCTGTGTGACACGTAGCTCCGTCCTGTTGAAACCACAAGTCTTCCACATCCATATCATCCAAAATAGGCCATAAAAAATTGGTTAACATGTCTCTATAGCGCACTCCATTGACAGTAACGGTAGCACCAGCCTCATTTTCGAAAAAATATGGACCAATGATGCCTTCTACCCATAAAGCGCACCATACAGTGACACGAGATGAACGTAATGGTTGTTCAATAGCTGTTCTTGGATTTTCAGAAGCCCAAATCCGACAATTTTGCTTGTTGACATACCCATTTAAGTGAAAATGAGCTTCGTCCGAAAAGATTATTTTTTCAGAAAAACCAGCACCATGTTCAATGATCCAATCAGCAAATGCACGACGTTGAAAATGATCTGCTGGCTTTAATTCTTGCACCACTTGGACCTTATAGGGCTTTAGAGCCAAATCTTTTCTCGAAATTCGCCATGTGGTCATTGTGGATAGGCCCAATTGTCGACTGCGTCGTGAAACTGATAAATTTGGGTCCTCTGCAACACTGTCACTTACTGCAGCAATATTTTCGGTTGAGCGGTCTGCACGAGCTCGTGTTGTTGTGGTTACGTTTGCTACTGAACCGGTGAACTCAAATTTTCGCACTAAATTCGCAATTGCAGTCTCAGAAGGACGATCAGTACGACCAAAAATATCGCGAATTTTACGAAATGTGGTTTTCACGGATCCACCATTTTTATAATAGATTTGAATTATTTTAATGCGATTTTCGAGCGAAATTGAAGCCATTATAAGAAATGGTAAACCTTCTGCTGTACATATGTCAAAAAACTGAATGACAGAACTCTCAACATAACCTATTTCAAACCTATTACAAAACAAAGTTCTTATTGGTAGACCCGTTATTTAAACCGAAACGGAAATCTTATATTGCAAAGATACGATTCAAAACGTGACTTAAGATATGATAACTTTGTTCCAGGTATAGAATTATGGGCGGGGGGGGGGGAGATTTGTTCTTATTACAGGCTGTCTTCATAACAAACGTTTAATCAATAAATTCGTACATTCTCTGCTGATTCGACAAGTGGAGACATGTCCGGCATCCAGTGGGGGCTATTTCTTGTTTAGAAGCTCCGCGCGGACAGAGAAATTCGAATTTGGTTCACTCAAGTGACTTCGCTCGCTCACTCAGTACAGTACATTGATAAGGGAGTTTTAAAAAGCCACAGCCGAGAGGAAACCACATCCATCCGCCATCTAGTGCTGGCTACTTTTTATTTAGAAGCTCCACACGGGCAGAGAAATTCGATTTTGGTTGACTCAAGTGACGTTGCCCGCTCACTCAGTGCAGGACATTGATAAGGGAGTTTTAAAAAGCCACAGCGAAGAGGAAACCATATCCATCCGCCATCTAGTGCTTGCTATTTTTTGATCAGAAGCGCCACACGGGCAGAGAAATTCGAATTTGGTTGATTCAGGTGACGTTGCCCGCTCACTGAGTACAGTTCATTGATAAGGGAGTTTTAAAAAGCCACAGCGGAGAGGAAACCACATCCATCCGCCATCTAGTGCTGGCTATGTTTTGTTTAGACACTCCACACGGGCAGAGAAATTCGAATTTGGTTGACTGAAGTGATGTCGCTCCATCTGTGAATTAGGCAGTTTTAAAAAACCGCAGCGTAGAGGAAAACGACAGTTCTTTTTGTGTTTTTATTTCGGTAAAGTTTTCCGTTCCCGAGAGAGTCCTCAGTTTGACTCTACGCGTTGTTCTCGTTGTTGATTTTTCAAAGTCCGGTTTGTTTTTCGTGAAGCAACAAATTAATTCACCTCCTTAAAGTTTGTTTTCGGTTTTCGGTAGAAAAAGGATAAAAATCCTTTTCGCGAGTTCTCTTTTAGTTGTCTTAAGACAATTTATAAGTCGATCGCAAGCGAAGTTGTCATAATTTTAAATTCCAGTGTACCTTAATATTTAGACTCAACGTTGGTAAGCCTAAAATAACTTGTTGGCCTCAGTTCATTAATTAAACAGCATTTCCGTTTATTCTAATTACGTCCTTTACTCTCTCTTCGAATTATTATTTGTTTATAATAATAAAAATATCTTTAGCGATTTCATAAAAAAAGTTAAGTTCCTACGAAAGGAATTCAAACGCAATCCAAACGAAAGAAACAGTATCTTAGTAATTTGCTTATATTTAAAACGAAACGGAAATCTTATGTTGCAGAGATATGTTCAGAATGTGCTTTAGGGCCGGGATAAGCATAGGAGTACGGGGCTCTATGAGAAAACCGCGAAATTGACGATTTACTGACTCCTGACTTGTTGAGTCAGCAGAAGGAGGTAAAATCTCAGTACTTTGCTTGCGTAGCATGAAAAGAATTGGAATAAACGAGACTCGATCGTCCTCACGTGGTGGCTACTTTTCGACTAGAAGCTCCGCGCGGGCAGAGAAATTCGAATTTGGTTGACTCAAGCGACTCGCCCCTTCTTAAAAGACTTTCTCATTTTGTTAAAGTTTTTCGTCCCCGATAGAATCCTTAGTCTGACTGTACGCGTGATTCTCGTTGTTGATTTTTTCTAAGTCCGGTTTATTTTTGAAAATAATAAATTAATTCATCACCTAAAAGTTTGTTATACTCCGCAACTTCTCTTTCAATTGCTTTTAATAAAATTTACAAGGAACTTGTTATCGTAATTTTAAATTGAAGTGTCCCTTAATTTTTGGATTGCGGGAAGAATACTTGGGCTCAACGTTGGTAAGCCTAAAATCGCTTGTTGGGTTCATCCCTATAATTAATCAGCATTTCCATGTAATTACGTCCTTCACTTTCTCGTCGACTTTTTTCTCGTTCGTATCGTGGTGCGGTAAGAAAAAAATTGACTCCACTTAGGCAGGACGCCGTGGGCTGTTCCAGGCTATCTATAAATAAGAAGGGAATTGCGACTTGCGTCTCTTACTGTTTGTTAAAATTTTGGGTAAAAAGAAGTGGGTAATTTAGAATAGGTTTTGTCATAAGAGTTTTGTCCGAAGTCAGAGATTTACAATTTCTATCTCTTGAACTTCCCCTTTTGGACGCTTTCTTTTCACGACCCCTCAGTCGAAAAGACGTTCACAATCTACTTATTATACAAAATTACTTATTAAATATTGAAACAAAAGAAATTGATAGGTTTCACTTTATTTGTTAAATTAATAGCTATAAGAGATAAACCCTGCGTAATATATTGTAATGTTTTTAGATTTATTTTTGATTTGTTTTTAAATGAAACACTTGATGAAACTAATAACTAATTTATTTACACACGACTTAACACTAATTTATTTATAACGGACTAAGACTAATTTATTTTTACAAGCCGAGCAATTACACAGTAAGTAACTCTACGTTGAACTGCCTAAGACTGCCCTCCCGTCCTCGTACGCGTACATTTATATCCGAGCGCTTTTCTCGTAAGTTCGGTTCTGGAATATGTTGGTGACAGAAAGTTGTCGAATCGTGAGTCATGCATGACGCGTCGCTGAGTGCATCACACGTCGCAATTCGTTCGTCACATTGCCCCCTTCTTAAAAACGTTTCGTCCCGGAACGTTCCTCGTGATAGCCTTGAAGGAGGGTGTCGAAAACGACATGCTGGCCCCTTTCTGCAACTTCCGATTTGGAAAAAGTAGCAGTCCACAGTTTTCTCTTTTCCAACAGCTGCGTGTTGGTGGTGACTGCAGACCAGAACTTCGATCCCCGTTCCGTTGAAGATGACTTCTATCATGCTTCGGATGACCCTCCAGTCCAGCCCGTCAAGTCCGCAGCCCAACTTGGGGATGGCCAATTTAGTCTCTTTGCCTTCTATCAGCTGCCTCTTCAGGCTACAAAGAGCTCTCCACATACTGTGATAGTCAGGTTTACCGCTTGATGTCTTCTTAGTGACTAAGTAGTATACGCGTCGTCTCTGATCAGCTCTCGTGTCGATGATCTGCAGGCTCTTGCCCACCATGGGATGCTGTCTTCGGAGTACCTCGACTTGACCAAATTTATTCCGGAAGACCTGGGCTATCCCCTTGGACATTCTTAGGTCTTCTGCCACACAGTGGGCCAGACTGTACTCTGGTGGCACTTGAAAAAGATCTTGCTGTCTCTCCGTGGTTACTCCAAATCGTGCCTTTCTCCCTGCGGCGTGATGAGACATAAAGGTTTCGAAGTTTACTTCGGAACCTTGCGTCCTTTGTACTGTCCCTTCATTTTCTTCTCCGTTGTAAGGAGCCATTCGGTTGAAGTGGATCACTTTGGGCTTGCCATTCGGAATCTTTTTGATGCGGTATATAACGTCGTTGATCCGTTTTATCACCTTGTAAGGACCTTCCCAAGATGTCTGCAACTTTGGGGACAGACCTCGACGTCTTTGAGGATTATAAAGCCAGACCAGTGCTCCGGGTTGGTATCCCCCATTCTGAGCGTTGATGTCATAATGCTCCTTCATTCGGTCGCTGGCGGTCTGTATATTGTGACGCACTTGATTGTGAATGTTGTCCATTTTCCTGCGTAAACCGCTCACGTAGTCTTCGTCGGTAGGGACTTCGCCAGGCTTCACGCCGAATTTCAAGTCGCAGGGCAGCCTTGGCTCTCGCCCAAATACCACTTTCGCTGGGGTCTCTCCTATGGTCTCATGAACGGACGAGCGGTATGCCATTAGAAACAGGGGAATATACGTGTCCCAGTCTCTCTGATGATCGGAGACGACCTTGGACAAATGTCGGTTGATGGTCCTGTTGAACCTTTCCACCATTCCGTCCGACTGTGGATGAAGCGCAGTGGTCCTAGTTTTCCGTACGCCGAGCAGAGTACACACATTCTTGAATAAGGTCGATTCAAAGTTCCTTCCTTGATCCGAATGCAGTTCCATGGGTGCACCATACCGACTGATCCATTCCTTGACAAGGATTTCGGCAACAGTGACCGCCTCTTGGTTAGGTAGGGCGTATGCTTCAACCCACTTGCTGAAATAGTCCATTACCACGACGATGTATTTATTTCCACTATTTGTTTCTGGAAATGGACCTGCTACATCGATGGCAACTCTCTCAAAAGGACTTCCCACGTTATACTGTTTCATGGGAGCCTTGCCTCGCCTGTGGGGACCGTTACTGGCTGCGCATACTACACATTTCCTGCACCAATTCTTTACGTCTTCTTTACAGTTCACCCAGTAGAATCGCTCGCGCACCTTCTCCATAGTCTTTTTAATTCCCAAATGTCCTCCCGAAGTACCATCGTGAAGTTCCCTCAGAACTTCTGGCACCCTATTCTTGGGAATTAGTAACTGTGTCTTCTGTTCCGTGCCTTCATGGTTCTCTATGCTCCGTTTGAGAAGACCATGATCCAGCACTATGGAGTCCCACTGCGCCCAGTATGATTTCACGGATGGTGCACAAGGTGCTATCTCTTCCCAAGTAGGCCTTGTCTCCCTACTTTTCCATTCCAGCACCAACTTCAAGTCAGGGTCATTCTCCTGGTCTCGTCGCAATGCTTCGCCTTGCCATTTGTCGTCAACAATGGCCGTCCTTGCAGTCATGGCTACTTTCTCCTCCAGACGACTACAGTGCTTACAGTCTTCAGCACAGGGTCTTCTAGACAAAGCATCGGCATTTCTATGGCTTGTTCCTGCCCGATGCTGAATTTCAAAATCGTATTCCTGAAGTCGTTCGATCCATCGTGCAACTTGTCCTTCAGGATTCTTGAATCGGAGGAGCCATTTTAAGGCGGCATGGTCCGTCCTCAGGAGGAAGTGTCTACCATATAAGTACTTGTAGAAATGTTCTATCGTCTTTACCACGGCTAACAATTCTCTTCTCGTAACGCAATAATTACGTTCCGGTTTTGACAGGACTTTGCTGAAATAGCCGATCACCTTTTCTTGCCCATCTTGTATCTGGGAAAGTACGCCACCAATACCGACGTTGCTAGCGTCTGTGTCCACGACGAACTTGCCTTCCGGGAGAGGGTAACTCAGAATAGGAGCACTTATCAAGTACTGCTTTAGGCGTTCAAAGCTGATTTGGCAATGCTGGTCCCATTCAAACGGGCGACCTTCTTCGGTGAGCTTTGTCAACGGCTTAGCGATGTCTGCAAATCCGGGAACATACCGCCGATAGTAAGTACACAGGCCTAGGAAACTCCTTATGTGGTGTTTATTTTTGGGTGTGGGCCAGTCTCTCACCACCTGAATCTTCACTGGATCCACGGCGATTCCATTTCCGTTAACAATGTGGCCCAGATAATTCACTTCCTTCTGGAACAGATGGCACTTCTTAGGGCTAAGCTTTAGCCCAGCTCCGCGTAGCCGCTGGAACACTCCTTCCAGATTCTTCAGATGGTCGTCGAATGTTTTTCCCACCACAATTATGTCGTCCAGGTACACCATGCACGTTGTCCAGGACAGACCCTTCAGAACCGTCTCCATTAGCCTCTCGAATGTCGCTGGGGCATTACATAACCCGAACGGCATCACCGTGAATTGCCATAGTCCCATACCAATGGAAAATGCTGTCTTTTCTCGGTCTTCGGGCGCTAGCTCCACTTGCCAATATCCACTCTTTAAGTCTAAAGTCGAGAAGATCTTCGAACCGGCCAGAGTGTCCAAGGTATCATCAATCCGTGGCAGAGGATAGCTGTCCTTCTTGGTGACATGGTTGAGTAACCGGTAGTCTACGCAGAACCTCGTGGATCCGTCCTTCTTCTTCACAAGCACTACTGGTGACGCCCACGGACTGCTTGAGGGTTCTATTACATTGTCCTTTTCCATATCGCGAATAATGCGTTCCGCTTCCTCACGTTTCACCAACGGCAACCTCCTTGGAGCTTGACGGATGGGTCTTTCTTCTCCGGTCTCTATCTTGTGTTTGACGACGTCGGTTCTTCCCTTAGATCCGTTTTCTACTTCGAACACGTCCTGAAAGCGACCGATCAGGTCCCTTGCTTTTATCTTCTGCTCTGGAGTCAACTCCTGGGCTGACGGCATGACCATATCCAACAACTTCTTTGGGACCTTCCTCTCTTGCACCTTTACTTCAAGTTGGCGTGAAATGGAGGACACCATGGCGCAGCTTCCCAAGATTGTCCCCTTTTTGATGTTGACGGGGAAACAGTTGACGTTCATCAGGCGGACTGGTACTTCCTTTCTCGCCGTTAGCAGTGCTTTCCCAACGAGAACTCCTCTTCCAATCTTTAGATCGTCAGTATTGGGTTCAACCATAATAACTTGTCCATCTTGGAAAACGCCGTTCAGATTGGCATCGACGATGACCTCGGTCCTGCTGGGTAGCACAACGTCTTCGGCGAGGATAACTCGAGCGGCCATGTCTCCTCGTTGGTGTAGAATCAATTCCTCGTTATTGACAGCCATGACACCACGCTTCAGATCCAATTGAAACCCGTGGGCACACATGACGTCCATTCCCAGAATCGCCTCGTCCTCTATTTCTGCTATCAGCGCACGGTGTTTGATGGGAGTCGTTCCAATGGTAATAATTACTTCTACTTCACCATGGACAGTTGCTGATGTTCCAGTTGCTGTCCTCAGTCTCCACTTAGTCGGTTCGGCGCGTTTCGATGACTTGATGACGTCGGGCCTCAAGATAGTCTTCGTCGCACCCGTATCCAGCAACATGGTGTGAGGGATGTCGTCAATGGTTGCATCCACGAAGACACTGCTGGTTAATTGTCGCAGGGATATCACTTGCCTGGCTTTCGTCTTTAGGGGCTTTTGAATACGGGTCGACGTTTGCCCCACTGCACCGACCCGACTTAGTTTCCCTGTGGCTTCCTTCGTGGAGGATCCTGCCTGGGCTTGGGACACCGCCTGCGAACATGTCCCTCCTCCTGGCAATTCCAGCATACAAGCCGATTCTTCTGTTTCAAGACCTGCTCCACAATGCGGCGGATATCCTCGACAGTGGCACACTCCTTGGGTCGCTCCTCTGCAGCAGGTCGCAGTTTGACGTTTTCCTCTTCTTGGAAGTCCATAGCAGCTCGCACCTTGACCTGTCCTCTTGAGACTCTTTTCGCTGCCTCGTATTCCAAGGCGTAGGCCAATGCGTTCTTGGATGTCTTTGGGTGAGCCATTCTCAATGCCTGCTGGTTGTCCGGGTCACGAATTCCATCTATAAATGTCTGCACCGTCAAACATTGCAGGAATTCTACAGGAGCTGCAGGATACGCCAACTGGGCTAGGCGCGCTACGTCGGCTTCGAATTCCTGAAGACTCTCTCCGGACTTCTGACAACGATTCCTCAGCTGCGCATGGTACACCTCTGTCAGATGCGCCTGACCATAACGCATCTCCAGCCTGTTCACCAGCTTGTTGAAATCTTCTTGTTCCTCTGGCGGCATCGTTTGTAGCACATCGATAGCCTCTCCCCTCAAGGCCACAATTAACGAAGTGGCTTTCTCACTGGCTGTCCATCCGTTCGCCTTTGCTGCTGCTTCAAATTGTTTAAAGTAATTAGGCCAAGAAGACTTCCCATCGAACGTCGGTGGTTTTATTTTTAATTTTGAAGTTCCCGCTGGTCCTTCCACAGTTCGAGGCTCATTACTCTCTAGCACTTCTGCTGGTAACTGATCCCCGAATATTCGCATCCCTGCTATGATTTGTTCTAGATTTTTAATTTTGTTATCCTGCTGGAATATTATTTCTTCCACATTTTCTTGCAGGTTCCTTGTCTCTTCTGATATTTTTACTACTAGTTTTTCTTCGAGTCCTTTCGACTGCTCTAGAAATTCGTCCTTCAAATTTTCAGACTGTTCTCGAAGTTTCTCGTCTATGTTTCTGGATTGTTCCAGCAATTTCTTCTGCAATTCGTTGAAATTTCCAGATTGTTCTCGAAGCTTCTCTTCTAAATTTCTGGATTGTTCTAGAAGTTTCTCGTCCAAATTTCTGGATTGTTCCCGAAGTTCGTCCTTGAGATTTCCAGATTGTTCTCGAAGTTTCTGGTCTAAGTTTCCAGATTGTTCTTGAAATTTCTCGTCTAAATTTCTGGATTGTTCCCGAAGTTCGTCCTTGAAGTTTCCAGATTGTTCTCGAAACTTCTCGTCTAATATTCTCGATATATCGGCGGAACCACACGTAATTTCGAACAAGAATGCTTCTGGATCATCCCCAGCTGTCTGCAGAGCTTCTCGAAGACGCTGTTGAAGTGCAGCTTTCAAACCGGAAGTTTCCAGCTCTCGTTCTTCTAATTCTATTTTTAATTCGGCCACTTTTAAGTCTTTCAACAGCACTTTCTTTGTAGCCATTGTTTTTCCGAGCACTACACTTTATTTATTAATTTATTTAAATTTAAATTGATTTAATTGTTTATTTATTTTCACGAACCCCACACCTGACACCACTGTAATGTTTTTAGATTTATTTTTGATTTGTTTTTAAATGAAACACTTGATGAAACTAATAACTAATTTATTTACACACGACTTAACACTAATTTATTTATAACGGACTAAGACTAATTTATTTTTACAAGCCGAGCAATTACACAGTAAGTAACTCTACGTTGAACTGCCTAAGACTGCCCTCCCGTCCTCGTACGCGTACATTTATATCCGAGCGCTTTTCTCGTAAGTTCGGTTCTGGAATATGTTGGTGACAGAAAGTTGTCGAATCGTGAGTCATGCATGACGCGTCGCTGAGTGCATCACACGTCGCAATTCGTTCGTCACAATATTATATATAAAAAAATTTGTAGGTTGATAAACCCTGCCTTGAAAAACACGCGTCAGTAACATCCTTTTCTTTCGTTTCGACCTTGTCCAATTATTACTTCTTTTCTAATTTGCCATCCACCTTTATCGAGGGACGCAGCAGCGTTCATTAGGGAGATAAACGTGGAAATTTACACAATGGACTCCCAGATTATGACGCTGGTGAAAAGAGGTAACTTCAGAAAACTGCTCGGCCTTTTATGCTCTGCCAGTTGCCTAGGTACGAACAAAACATGGGATGTGGGGCGCAGGAGAAGGGAGATAGATAGGCAGAGCGATAATTTGTGTGTGCTGTTTGCGAAAAATTGCGAGAGGAGCTTGAGGGAGATGTACAGGATGAATATATCGAGATCTGTTAACAACGCACCCGTATAAAGGAAAAGCTCTGTCTGGAAGAGGTTCATTATCAAAATGTTTCAGTAATGATTGCGTCGCTGTATTATTCAGTGTTTGAACGCGCCCTCCTTTTCTGCGTAGGTAATAATGAAATACGGTGCGTGTTTTGCGTAATATCCTAAAAGTTCGGAAAATGTTGCTGAATACGAACAAAAGAAAAAATAAAATTACGCAATGAAACGTGTAATTTAGAAAGTTATAACCAGAGTAAACGAAAAACGAACGATCAATCATGAAATTAAGTTAAATTAAATAGCAAAAGACATGGTAGAAAAGTTGGTATTTGGAAAACGTTATCGATAAAAAAAATATATAAAATTGAAAAGAAACGCAATATTCAAAACGACTGTTAAACGAAATGAAAAATATTGGATGTAAGAAATGATGACCATGTGAGAGAGAAATGATTATCGTGAAAACGATGAACTTATTGTAGTGTTATAATTTGTTTATTTATAATGGTGAAGGAAGAAAATAAAAGGTGATTAACCAAAGAAGAAAATGAAGAAAGCGAAATGTTACAAAAAAGAACAAAAATTAAAAACAGCGACAACAATAACAATAACAGACAGAGAAGAACTTGGAGGCTTCAGCGGCCGTTGTGTATAATTGAATTCGCTTCCGGTTGGAACCGCGTCACGACTACTTCTACTGCTGACGTTTCGTTCTCCATTGCAGAAGAATTTCCTCAGGGTTGCTGCTGCTGCTGCTGGTGTTGATGCTACTTCTTGTCTCATCGATTAATGAGAAGTAGCTGCTATTTCATCTCTCATTGACTAATGAGGATCTCGTTAGTCGATAAGACGAGAAGTAGCAGCAACACCTCCAGCAGCAGCAACACCACCAGCAGCAGCAACACCGCCAGCAGCAGCAGCAGCCCTGAGAAAGTTCTTCTCTAATGGAGAACGAAACGCTGGCAGTAGAAGCAGTCGTGACGCGGTTCCAACCGGAAGCCAATTCATTGATAGGAAGAAGAATTTGTTCCGTTTAATTTTATTCAATGTCGTTAAGGAGAAAAAAAAAAAACAAAAGACAATCGACAGGTAAAGAAAACGAACAGAAAAACGATGGTTCCCTGAAGTAAAATGACGCGGAAAGAAAATCAACCAAAGAAGAAAATGAAGAAAGAGAAAAGCGCAATGTTATTAAAAAACAAAAAGTGACAACAACAATAGACAAACTCATTTGATTGCAAAATCATAAAACGAAAGAAAGAAAGAACTATGGCATCAAACAAGGAAGAAAAGGAAGAAGAATCTGTTTCGCCTGATTTTATCTATTGTCATCATAAAAAAAAATAAAAAAACGAGAATCGACAGATGAAGAAAACGAGCAGAAAAAAAAAGGAAGAAGAACTTGTTCTGCTTCATTTTACGCAATGTCACGAAGGAGAAAAAAAAAAAACAAAAAACAATCGATAAATGAAAAAAGTGAACAGAAAATCGATGATATCCTGAAACAACAAAGCATGTACCGAGTACGCCACTGAAAACGAAACAGACTATTTTCCAAGAAAATGTCGATTTGTTTGTTACTCAGTAGGAGGGGGGCACTTTTCTATCCCTATGCAACTGTCTTACGTCATCCCCCCGTTCCTTCCACCTCCATAACCAATAAAATTTCAATACCGTGAGTGACACATTATTGAAAATGTAATTCTATAGGGAGTTTAGTAATATGAATACGAATACCCCAGAGTTCGCTCTTGACTTAAGAAAAAGGTTACCTAAAGGCCTTCAAGACTTTTCTCCATTGATACTTCTTAGATTATGAGTTGAATCTTCTATCTTCTTTTAGGAGAAGGAGATTACGAGAGTATTAGTCGTCTAGAGGCCTCAATAGTTCTTCTCCGTTAGTACCTCTGAACTGAAATCTACCTTTTAGCAGGAGAAGTCAATTGTAGTCATCTAAAGGTCTTCAAGCTTTTCTCCGTCTTAGATTTTGAGCTGAATCTATCTTCTGGTAAAAAAAGGAGATTATGAGAGTGGTACCCATTTAGAGACCTTCCGTTGGTACTTTTGAACCGAAATCTTCTACCCTCTGGCAGGAGAAGGTAATTAATAGTCATCTAAAGGCCACCAAGGCTTTTCTCCATTGATACTTCTTGTCTTTTGAGGTGAATCTTCTATCTTTTGTTAGGAGAAGTAGATTCGAGAATAGTAGTCATCTAGGTCTTCTGCCATTTGGCAGGAGAAGAAGTTTAGTGGTCATGTAAAGACCTCCAGATGCTTCCTAGCTTCTGGACTCAATCTTTCTTCTTCTGGCAGCAGAAGATTACGAGAGCAGCATTCATATAAAGGGCTCCAAGGCTTTTCTCCGTTGGTACTTCTTGACTTTTGAACTGAAATTTGACAGAAGAAGGTAATTAATAGTCTTCTAGGGTTTTCTCCATTGATACTTCTTATCTTTTGAGCTGAATTTTCTATCTTCTGGTAGGAGAAGTAGATTCGAGAATAGTAGTCATCTAAGTCTTCTACCGTTTGACAGGAGAAGGAGAAAGTGGTCATGTAAAGACTTCCTGCGCTTTTCTTGATTGATACTTCCTAGCTTCTGGACTGAATCTTTTTTCTTCTGGTAGCAGAAGATTACGAGAGTAGTATTCATCTAAAGGCCTCCAAGGCTTTTCTCTGTTGGTCCTTCTTGACTTTTGAACTGAAACCTTCTACCTTCTGACAGGAGAAGGTAATTAATAGTCTTCTAAAGGCCACCAAGGCTTTTCTCCATTGATACTTCTTATCTTTTGAGCTGAATTTTCTATCTTCTGGTAGGAGAAGTAGATTCGAGAATAGTAGTCATCTAAGTCTTCTAGGGTTTGACAGGAGAAGGAGAATAGTGGTCATGTAAAGTCCTCCAGCGCTTTTCTTCATTGATACTTCCTAGCTTCTGGGCTGAATCTTTTTTCTTCTGGTTGCAGAAGATTACGAGAGTAGTATTCATCTAAAGGCCTCCAAGGCTTTTCTCCGATGGTACTTCTTGACTTTTGAACTGAAATCTTCTACCTTCTGGCAGGAGAAGGTAGTTAATAGTCTTTTAAAGGCGACCAAGGCTTTTCTCCATTGATTCTTCTTGTCTTTTGAGCTGAATCTTCTATCTTCTGGTAGGAGAAGTAGATTATGAGAATAGTAGTCATCTAAGTCTTCTACCATTTGACAAGAAAAGGAGAATAGTGCTCATGTCCTGAAACCATTCGGATTTCACATCTTTTAGAAACGCTCACTTAAATCGTTAGAAATGCCGAAAATTGGATTTTATACTTCTTGCGGGAGAAAAATGTTACGTAACCTAAAATGTGACAGTTCATATGAAAGCCAGAAAAGCAGGAAGAAAAGTGTGTCCCCCCTTGGATTAAAAACGGACGTGTCTTGGCGTTTTTCAACCAAACATTTTCCTAGAAGATATTCACTCCGTTTTGTTTTCCGTGGCTCGCTCGGTATAAACAAAAGCAAAGAGATATCAAATGACTGCATCTATTTCCTCCTATTGCTTTGCGATACTTTAATCTAAATATCTTTGGAAGAAAAACAAAAGATGATAACATCAAATGAATGCGTTCAATTTTTTTTGGAACTATTTAAAGAAAATGTCCTGCAATATTTTATTCGAAACAACCCAAAACAAATAAATAAAATGAAGTAAACAAAAATGTAACAAGAAAATATGAAAAAATAAACAAAAGACGTTCGAATATAAACAAAAATAAAAAATGCATCTACAAAACAAAAGACTGTAATAAAAGGAGACAAAAACAAAACACTAAGTCAAAAAGAGAAGATAATAACGTCAAATGGTCGTGTTTACTTTCTTTAGAGGTTAATTTTTTTGCATTATTTCAACTTAAACAAAAAACAATCGACAAAAAATGATAAAGAAGAGATGCACCAATGAAACAAGAAAAGATAAACAGTAATAAAAAGAAAAAGAAAACAAAAGACGATGACACCAAATGGATGCTTACTAATCAGAACGCGAGCGTTTAAAAAAAGTTTCACTCGAAACAACTGACGAATAAAACAAAAGGCGATTGATCGATGAAGAAAAAAAAAACTCAAACGATTCTAAACGACCAAGTAGGAAGTAACAAAAGACGATCGGTGAAGAGTACTTACAAGAAAAGAAGACTTTAAAGGACGCGTTTAATTTGAATAAATGACTCAGTAAAGAAGTAGACAGCAACGATTAATGAAACAAATTAAAAAAGAAAACAGTGATTCAAAACGATTAACCAAAAAAAAAGAAGAAATAAACAAAAGACGTTCGATTAATGAAGAAAATGGAATAAAAAATTATAATAGAGAAATTCATGAACAATACGAAGAAGAAAGACTTTGGCATTCACCTCTTTGGGGAGACATAAGATTATTTTATTTTAAACGTATAAGTACATGACTTAGTAAAAACAAAAGACGATCAACCAGTCGATAAGTGATAAGTGAAGAAATTAATGGCGAAAAGTATGCAACGATAGAAAAGAAGAGACGTCATCAAGTGCACACGAATTAAGAAAAGAGAAGCAAAGATTGACTGACTTGTTAAACGTTGATATTCTAAACTGTTTGATGCACGTCAAACTTTTTGCCCGAAGAATTAATTAATTATCCTCGTAGCTAAATCAAACCAGCTGATTTGAACTACTCGATACACTGTCACAATTATTCTTACCAACTAACGGGTTTGTTAATGACTATAGTAATTAGCTAGTTCAAACCGGTTGATGTGAACTACTTAATTTACACAAAAGCAAAGAACCACAATATTCTTGTCACCCAACGAATTTGTTAAGAACGAAACTCGAGGATCGTAATTAGCAAATTCAAACCGTTTGATTTGAACTACGAAACGCATACATCCACAGATACACAAAGGAAACAAACAAAACGAATAAAATCAAAAGAAGCAGAGGGAAAAAGGAAACAAAGAACTTTTCTGGCAAGGCTAATACTATTCGAACGTTTCATTTATAAAAGAGGAAACCCAATAAACCAGTACATATTTGACAACCAAAGTGTGTTACAGCATCTCGTCTACAACATAATATAATTTTAACTCGAAAAATGGGTGAACCCACAAAATCAAAACATAAATTTTCCCAAAATCTAACTATTACATAATTGTTGCCAAATGTGGGGTGAAAACCCCACAATACAAATTATCATAACATAATTGGCGCCCAACGTGGGGCAAACCCAACAAATCACTAGATAATAAGACTGCCTAATGTGAGGGATAAACCCGCAACATAATTACATAAATTGACGCCCAACGTGAGGCCGAAATCCCACAATTATATGTGTTTTATTTGTGTTTTCCATTGACAATCACGTTTACGTCGATCACGTGTAATTCGTCGGCCTGTTCTAATTGTACGTGCGCGCGATGACGAACAAACAATGAACTCATTTAGAGCCAGTTCCAGTCGGCCGACTTTCTTCGTGCGCGTTTCGAAAACTTGACGAGCGTTAAATTAAATTCTTTTGCATCTTTGTGGAGCACTTGCGCGCCGTTTGAAATTAATTCGTCCGGAGCTTTATTTCGAAACGAGCGCAAATACGCAAATGAATAAGTTATTACTACACTTTGTCTTGTTATTTGTTTTTTTAATTCGCACACTAACTCATATTTTCAACACAATAACACGAATTTGGATTTTTTAATTGGAATTTGTTCGCACCTTTTTGGAAACTTCACTATAAGCCTCTCCTAAATTTAAAAGGAAAAAAAAAATTGGTGTGCGTAGGTATACGATATTTTATTTTTAATTAAAATTTGTTTAATTTTTTTTTTCTCCTGAAAAGTCGCACGTCAGTCTAACGACGTTCTCCTTAATGAGCTTATTCCAGTTTGGCGTACTTTAATGAGCTGCCTTATAATTTCTTTGTTTTAGCCATCTCGTGTAATTACTTTCAAGGAAACTTCAAAGGGAGAAATTCACGGGATTTAAATTTTCCGGCACCACAGACTTTGAAGTATTTTCATTATAAAGCGAGCCCGGACCGGAGATTTTCACGGAGATTATTATCTGCACATGGAGCGTGCATGATTTTACATGCGAATATGAAATCGCATGGTACACACACACACACACGGGGGGAAGTAATACAATATTTATGTATTCCGGAAATAAACTGGTGGGCAAAGCTCTATTTTTATACATGCCGGGCAAAACGGAATAAAATAGAATATAAAAGGGTGATTTAATTGGTTGTGAAAAGCACTGCTATTTTATTTACATAACATCAGTTAATCTATAAGCTTAAAAATAATCTACTCGTTGTAGTGGCTACAGTTGTTTAGTGCAAAGACACGCCCCTTCCATCTGCGACAACCAATGGCCATGCAAATTACACTAATAGTATGCACTCCTTCCAGCAATTAGATTTCACGTCATGTTCTAACAACATACGACAGCCAATGTTCATTATCGTGACTGCTAATACTAATTTCACCTACCAATGGGCTATTCCTTGTTTATTAACGTATTGGGGAAACCGTATTAAAAGATACCCTGGCAATTTGTTACGGCCAATAACAATAGTAATGTCGCAATTATGTTACTGTGTACTAATTAACTCATCCATCAATCCTCAATAAGTGGAAGACATTAATAATCGATAACACATAATAATAGCACTATCAATTCCCATGCATCCTGAGCAAATGGCAAAATTTCTAATCACTCTCAACACCCCAGTCGGGATCTCGTAAATCATTTACATACCCATCGAGTAAATTAATTACTTTTAGAGTATAAAAAAGTTCAAGGCAAAATGAAAAAAAGAGTCCATGCGTAAAGAAAACAGTTGAAGTTCGAAATGTTGATGAAATTAACAAAGTCGAAATAAGAACTCGCACTTAGAATAGAATGGCCAAAAGAAAAATTCAAATCCAGCAAGACGGAAGGAAAAGAAGTTTGAAGAAAAAAGGGAAGAAAGCAGAACAAACAAAAGAAAGGAAATGGAAGGAGGTGGGCGTGGCTAAATTAAACACGCCATGGTTCTCCATTATAACCAATAAGAGATCTTCATACTAGGCTTTGATTATTCGTGCCAAAATAAATGAATGCTATTTCTTTGACAACACCAACATATTGCTTATTTCTTATTCAAAGCATAACTAGCGGGATACCAGCTCTTAACTTAAAAAGTCGGTGAATGGCATATGCCATCCGGAGCGTCCAGTTAAAGGGAGAACTTCGAGAAATCAAATGAGATGATGTGGATGTGGCTATATTAAACACATGATGGTTCTCCATTACAACCAAAAAGAGGTCTTCATAGTAGGCTTTGATTATTTGTGCCAAAATAAATGAATGCTGTTTCACTAACTTATTACTTATACTTAGCATACCTAGCGGGATACCAACTCACTTTTGACATAGTATGTCATCCGGGGCGTCCAGTTAAAAGAAGAAATTAAATGGAAGAAGATAGGTATGGCTGCATTAACATGCCCTGGTATTCCATTACAATCAATAAGAGATTTTCATAGTCTATCATCCGGCGCGTCCAGTTAAAAGGAGAAAGTAAATGGAAGGAGATAGGTGTGGCTGTAATAAACACGCCCTGGTATTCCGTTACAGCCAATAAGAGATCTTCATAGTAGGCCTTGATATTCGTGCCAAAATAAATGAAAGCTGTTTCATGACAACACCAACATATTACTTATTACTTATCCATAGCATACCTAGCGGGATACCAACTCACTTTTGACCTTAAAAATCGATTGGCATAATGTCATTCGGCGCGTCCAATTAAAAGGAGAAAGTAAATGGAAGTAGATAGGTGTCGCTGTAATAAACACGCCCTGGTATTCCATTACAACCAATAGGAGATCTTCATGGTTCGCCTTGATTATTTATTGGCAAAATAAATGAATGCTGTTTCTCTGACAACACTGGCATATTGCTCCTTGTATAGCTAGCGGGATATTAATACACTTTGAATTCTTCAACAAAAGTGTCGCCAGACGGTCCTAAGCAGATGTGTCAAGAATAGCCGGAAGGTCTTAAGGACGGAGATCTTCGACAGGCTGTACGTCAACAGCGATGTCAACAACGATGATCAAAAGGTCTTAAGAAGGTCTTTTCGCAGCGTAATGAATGTGGGTTGTGCGATATTTCAATTTCAACATCAAATGTGTAATTTTAAAACATTAGTACCTCGAGGTTATTAAAATAGAAAGGAAAGGTGAACAAGAAACAAATGACGATCATTGATTCTCCAGTGAAGTGTTAAGTGAAAACACTATGGGAGAGTAAGGAAAGACCGCAAGAAGTGAAATTAAAGTACGGAACATTAATTCGAAATTAAGAAATCAATGGTAATTCAAATAAAGAGGTACTAATGAAGAAGAAGAAGAATGAAGAAGAAGAAGATGGATAAAAAGCAAAAAAAATGACGTTTCTACGGCAAATTGTTTGAGAAACAAAAGACTAAGAAACGTCAATAAAATTCGAAAACAATTAAACAAAAAAAATAATAAAAAATAAAAGAAAAAAAGAAGTGAATAAATTTAAAAAACACAGTAGGTAAAGGACGACGTAAGTATTGCAAAAAAAATTATTTGGACAAAATGAAACAAAAGAAAATTCAAACAGAGAATAATGAAATTCAAACAAAAACAAAAGTAACAATGAAATAACTAATTTGTCGGAGGATAGTTAGAAATACAGAAAGTATATAATATTAATGAAATACGAAAAATTAATTCGATAAAAAGAAACAAGAAAATAAGAAATCATCTTTAAAACTATCAAGCAATTTAGAAAGAAACTTAAAAAAATTAAAACAAAAAACAATCATCTATTAATTATTATTGCATAGCTTTTGCGAATAACCTTGGACAGGTAGGTTTGGTTTACAGTGAAAGTTTCGAGCTACGCTTCTGCTGACGAGGCCCCAAATAGGGCCGAAACAGCTGTACAGAGGATATTCGAGGGATTCACTGCAATCAAAACCGATTTGCAACAAAACTTTTTAAAACAGAAAAGTTAAAAATTCGAAAAAAAAAAATTAAAAAGGCCAAGATCACATAAAATAGTTAACCTAACAAAACTGTACCCAATGCAAGCAAAAAATTAAGAAAAATCAAAAATTCACGAAATAAAATTTAAAAAGTTAAAGGTCAAGGTTAAACGTAATTTCAAAGTGAATCTAACTCTACTCAACCTAAGCAAGAAAATAAGAGCGAAAGAAAAAAACTGCAAAAGAATTACAAAATTCAAAGGTCAAGGTCAAATGGACCCGAGCAAAAATTCATCAATTCATCACATTGTTAGGTGCTGCGAGTCTTTCCAAGGCGAGCGGCCCTTTAAGCACGAAGCGCTTTCTTCACACTCTCAAAAAATTGAACGCACTTCAAGTAAGGCGAGGGCTAAGGCGCTCGTAAAACAAAAGAAAACCAGAAGATATTAAACGAAATAAAAGATTATTTGTCCTTTTGTTGTTTGGCTTCCGGAATACCACATTACAATCTCTGCTTCCTGTCGACTTTTCGTCTTTTTGTTTGCAAAAGACCTCTTCAGGGCTACTGTTGCTTGCTAGTAAGTAACAGTCACCAGTAATAATAGTTATAACAGTTATAAAAGAATCGTATATATTTTTTTGTTTTCTTCACTAAGGCATAATCAACAGAGTTAGCACTATTCTTGGAATAACGTGACGTGGATACGGAGGAAGATTAAAAAGCACATTCGGCGAATACTTATTCTATCCTTATTCCTTATGTCGATTGTAAAACTGGATGGATAAAGAGATAAACATAATCGACACGATTTTTCAGGGAAAAATTTTGGAAATTAGAAATATATAAAGCAAAAGGATGATGGATGATGTAAAAAGTTTTCCTTCCAAGGCGATGCATCGAGTTTTAACAATGCCGTTTTTACATATATCCATCTCTATTCTATATCTAGAAAATCTCTGTGCATTTTACTCACACTCGTTAAAACGCGTACACCAGTTCTGCTTTTACCTTTTCTGTAACGTTTATTCTGTTGCTTTTTTTTGCTTTTGATTTTCAATCACTCTCCACTTCCATGATAATCCTCGACTTTTCTTTGTTCCTCGTTCACAAAATTTAGTATTTCTTTGCGGGTTTATTTCACTTCTTTATTGTGTTTTGTTCTCACTGTTCCTTTTTGTGCTATACACGGTTTTCCTTTCCTTTCAGTAAATTCTTTCATTTTCAAATATATTCAACATTTTATTTACATACAATTTATTTATATTTAGTCGTTTTCGTACTTCAATTTTCTTTTGTATAGTAATCTATGTCTATCGCAGATTACTGATCCGCCATTTTGAAGATAGATCTGAGATAGCAGATCAGAAATTTGTATCAAAAATGGAAGACGCGTCGTGTTTAGTATCAGATAAAAGGTCTCGGTGAGACGAGTCTTGAAATCTAACTCAGCCAACATAATATGAAACTAAAATAAAAGTAGTACAATTAATGAATCTCGATTCTGAAAACGTTCATAGTACGTTGATTACTACTTATATGTATACGTGTATGATGTACAGAAAAGGTAAAAGCAGAAATCTGTGTTCAACATCAAGGAAATCGCGGTGCATTTTACTCACACTCATTAAAACGCGTACACCAGTTCTGCTTTTACCTTTTCTGTGTGTATGTATGTACAATAGTCATGAAAATCGCAAAAAAGACTCCAAGTTATAACAAAATGTTTTCCTCTTTTTCAACGCAACTATTTTTCTTTTCAGACAAGAAAAAAAATTTAGGGTTCTCGTTTCGTAATCCGTTTTTTTGTTATGTATTCAATATCTGCCTTTTAAATAAAATCGCAAGAGCCAGACGAATGAGTGAGCGTCAAAAAAAAAATCGGTAGCAATTGAGCGGAGCGCAAAAACCGGTCGCCGAGGATTGCGGCACTTTATGCACAACATACATGGCTTTGAACTTCCAAATTTATGGGGAGGTCCTCGAACCCCACTTCGCTTTTTGCCCTGCGGGGGGCGGTAAACCTAAGCACGCGATTTCCAAGCGAAATTATTCAGAGATGCACGAAACCGTACGTGACAGCTTAAAATATCATCGGTGGGTGTTTAAGTGTTCTTTTTTTATCGACGTTGGGCAAAAGAGAATCAATTTGATTTTTTTTGTATACAAGGTAGGTTCGAAAATTATTGGTTATTTTCGATCTGCCCTCGTACGTAAACGTATTTATTTTGTTACGCCTCATTAATTGTGTATTAATTTTTTCATCGGGCAAGACTTGACGTGAACCATTGCAGAACGTCGGTGTCGCATAATTAGAAACGTCAACGCGTAACACTTTCCAACGAAAAAGCAGTTGTTGCATAATGGAATGGAAACATGGTCGTCGCGTCGCGTCGCGTTCGACGGAAAACTGGAATGAAGGGGTATTTTTAGAGTTGTCACCTGTCACGTGCAGGCGCATTAAAAATTCAAGCTTTTATTTGTCGTCGCACGTGCTCTTAATCCGGCTTGTCCGAGCAACATAATGGCAAATTCAATGAAATTAAAGTGTCGCTGCGATGATGTGCAACGTTAATTAAAAATTTTAATTGGTAATCCTTGAAAACGTCATCGAAACGCAAAATAATTGGCACCAAAGAAAAAAAAAACAAATGAAGAACCTTAACAATAGCAGATGAAAGAAAATATGAAAGAAAAGAAACGATGATTTGTTTACTAAAAAAAACGAAAAGACCGTAGATTAATAAAAAAAAACAAGAAATAAATTAAAAAAGGGGGAGACGTAAACGTTATTTCTTTATTATGTGTTAAAAACTCTTGTATTTTGTTTTATTTTCAAGGAAAAAAGATGGTAGCTCGATTACTGATTAATGAAGAAAATAAAAATCCAACTTTACTTCATCTCACCTAACTTTATTATCTCATTCCGTTTGCGAGTCGCATTTTCCAACAGCTTTTAAAGTACGCGTTTTTTCTGTCTCCCACTTCACCTCCGCAAAAACTTCAGACGTCTACTTCTTCTCCTCAAAAAAAAAAAAGCTCTAAATCATCGTCGACGATCACCCGAAAGTGGGGCGCAATAACGACGCCAATTTAGGAATAATGCTGTTGGCGTTTTAATGCGCGCAAAAATAAATTGATTGAAAACTGAACAGCGGCTTGATACGTGCGTTCGAGGCGGGCTTTCATCGGAAATGTGAATTTTTTTGGGATATTTCTGAAACACGTGTTCCTTTGTCGAGGATTATGCTTTGTTCGTGAACAGACAATACAGACGATATGTTACTTTTATACGATCTGTTTTATTTGATTAGGTGCGAAAGTAAACTGCCAGATTAAAAAACACGTTGATAAGGTAATGATGACTCCAAAATGCATGATAATGAAAGCAGAAATTACTTGAGGCATGGGAAGTGGTAGACTTCTCTAACAGCAACAAAAAAAATTGTGAAAGCAGAAATTATTAAGGGTATGGAAACGAGAAAGATTGTAACTACACAGAATACACAGAAGAAGTTCAAAAAGAAATTATGAATGGTATAGAAACAGACATGATTAAAAAAATAAACACTGATATTTTCAAATATCTCACGTAGATACGATCACATATGTTTCGAAAAAAAAAACCCAGTTTTTATTGACGACCCTCACATCATAACAACACGAGATAAAAAAAAATAAACAGAAGATATCAAACTTCGTCGTCCAACAAAGCTTAAATAATAGGATTACGAGGGAGTCAGGAATTGAAAGAGAGTTAGTCAGTCAGCGTTGGATTATGTTATGAATCGACAGGGCAATCACCCAGAAAACCTGTAGCGCAAAGAAAGAAGGGACAAAAGATAACTTGCAACAACTTCGAAACTCATCGGTTTCGTCTCCTTAATATTTAAAGTAATTATTAATACGGCCGAACGAAAAACGAAGTTCGGTTTCATTACGTAATTTAATCTCATTCGGAATTAAGCTATAAATGGCTGCCTGCTTATATTAAAACGTTCCCTGCTACTCCGCTACGGGGCTTTGAACTTCGAGATGTTTGCTAAGCGTCGAGATTAGATTAATCGAAGAGACGCTGATCGAAAGTTATAGAACCGTGACCCTTCTGCACGCTCCTCCGTTGTACACAAGTAGATTACAGTCAGTTTATACTCGTCCCTTGACGTATTACAGTCGTTACGAGATGAAAGGATTCAATCTATGTATTTCAGTTTGTTTTTTAAATCTCGGATTGGCTCATCAAGGTTTAATTTTGTTTGGAATATAGGATATAGCCTTGAGGATTAAGTCTACCTGCGTACTCGCAGGGGTTGTTACCCTTTCTCATCTCACTTTCTTTCTTGTCCTTCGTGGGATGAAAAGCAGGTGAAAGCAAATTATTTAAAGCGTGAGACTGAACTAATGAAGACAGAAATTACTTGAGGCATGGGAGTAGGCAGGCAGTTCCAACAATTTGAAGCCACTCCTTACAACCGGAATTCCGTATAAGAAAATTCAATTTTTTTAAATTAAGTTCCCACGCAAATAATTGAAACGCAACCCCAACAAAGGAGGTTGTATCTTAGCAAATTTTTATATTTAAAACTAAACGGAAATCCTACGTTGCAGGGATAAAATTCAAATGTGACCTCATACTGTGTGAAATCCTGTTGGACGCATAGAAATTCATAGAAAAATTTTCTTCTTATCGCGACCGACGCCGTTGTGATAATTTAGTAAAGTTTTCGCATACTTGGCAAGAGAAGGCGAGATTAGCTTATAGCGTTTTCGATTGACTGCTCTAGAGCACTTTCAGAGTATTCTCAGCTTATTTCATTCTCATATAATAGTAAGAGGCGGAGATACTATGAGAGTGCTCTAGAGTAGTCAATCGAAAACGCCATTAGTTTGCTTGCTTGCACTGGAAAAAAATAATAAAAATTGCATCTGCCATATTTCGGTAGCTATTCCTCATTTAGAAACTTCGCGCAGGATAGAAATATTCAAATTGAAATGGTTCATGTGACGTTAGCTATCTTTTACAAGGCTTGACAATTTTTTAAATATTGTCGCGGAGTAGGAAAACGTCAGTTCCGTCCGGTGAAAGCTTCTTCTAATTTAAAAGCTTTTTTATGTTATAATATGATTATATTTAAATTGAATATACAGTATGCCCCGATGGACTGAAAAAGAGGAAAAACTTTCTTATTTTCAACTTTATTCTTTATAAAAGCTTTTGCTTGTTCGTAAACCATTAATTTTCTAAACAAAATCCAGATATTGTTTCTCTTAAGCAAAATAAAGCAACAGATTCTAAAAATTTAAAGCGAAAGATTTGTTTGGTAGCTTTAAGGTCAAGGTATCGCTTATCGCAAATGTCAATCGATTACTGAAATGAGTCATGGAATTGTGGTAAATTGAATCATTGCCGAAATAATGTTAACCCTTCAACAAAAAATTTATCTTGTTCAGTGGAGAAGCTTTTTAAGAACCCGGAAATACAGTTGGGAAAATTAATTTTTTTTTTTAATTATTGAAAGCTATAACAATTAAGTTACCGCGTAAAGAATTGAAACGCAGGAGACTATACCTTAACAAATTCTTGAATTTAAACCGTTTTAAAGATTCAAAACGTGATTTAAGATAAGAGAACTCTGTCTCAGGCGTAGAATTGTGCTTAACATAGGCCGCCTCCACAGGAAACGCTGATTCAGCAAATTCGTACCTTCTCTGCTAGGTTGACAAGTAGAGCCAAGGACGGAATATTTCGCATTCGTTGCACGTCAAAATTGGTAAAAAACTATACCCGTCCGCCATCTAGTGGCGGCTATTTTTTGTTTAGAAGCTCCATGCGGGCAGAGAAATTCGAATTTGGTTAACTCAAGAGACCATCTGTAAATTCTTTGATAAAGGAGTTTTAAAAAGCTACAGCGGAGAGGAAACCACATCCATTCGCCATCTAGTGCTGGCTATTTTTTGTTTAGAGGCTCCGCGCGAGCAGAGAAATTCGAATTTGGTTGACTCAAGTGACCATCTGTAAATTCTCTGACAAGGGAGTTTTAAAAAACCGCAGCGAAGGCCCAACCATGATATGTTCACGTAAGGACCCAGAAATGTGCAAGGACAATTCAATTTGTTATTATTATTAGAAGCTATAATAATTAGGTTTCCACATAAAGAATTGAAACGCAGGAGACTATATGTTAGCAAAGTCTTATATTTAAACCGAAATGGAAATCTTATATTGCAGAGGTAAGGTTCAAAACGTGACTTAAGATATAATAACTTTGTTCCGGGTATAGAATTACGTGGGTGAAAATTTTGGCTATCTTCATAACAAACGCTTAATCAACAAATTCGTACCTTCTCTGCTGAGTCCACAAGTGGAGACAAAGACGTTGCACGTCAAAATTGGTAAAAAAAACGAGACTTGTCCGCCATCTAGTGGGGGCTATTTCTTGTTTAGAAGCTTCGCGCGGGAAGAGAAATTCGAATTTAGTTGACTCAAGTGACGTCGCTCCATCTGTAAATTCTTTGATAAGGTAGTTTTAAAAAGCCGCAGCGGAGAGGAAAACGGCAGTTCCTTTCGTGTTTTTATTTCGGTAAAGTTTTCCGTTGCCAAGAGAGTCCTCTGTCTGACTCTACATGTTCTCGTTGTTGATTTTTCTAAGTCCGGTTTGTTTTTCGTGAAGCAATAAATTAATTCATCTCCTAAAAGTTTGTTTTCCGTTTTCGGTAGAAAAAGGAAAAAATCCTTTGCGCGAGTTCTTTTTAGTTGTCTTAATAAAATTTGTAAGTCGATCGCAAGCGAAATGGTCGTCATTTAATATACTGACTGACAAAAGTTAAAGAACACCAAGAATAAATTATTATTTTTCAACCAAATTTTGCACATGAGTGGCGGGTGACCAAAACATTAAAACATGATTAAAGTTTTATCTCTATTTCTTCAGTAGTTCCAGCAAAATTTTTTCTTTATCTTTTATGCTGAAGAATAATATGTGGGGGTCAGTTGATGATTTATGTCACTTTGACGTGTTTGGCGTATTGTTTAAAATGTCCAGAATTCGTCCGCGTCCCAATTTTAGGCAATTAAGTGCTTTTGTGCGCGGTTGAGTAGTGGGCTTTCGTCAAATTGCAGCACGTTTAAACAGAACGGCATCAGCTGTGGCGAACTGTTTGGTCTGAGGAAGGACGAGAACAACGAGCCAGACGTTCAGGGCGGCCCCGACAAACAACAGCACATCAATACCGTCGCCTAAGACTGCTGGCTGTGAGGGACCGTTTTTCAACCACCCGTTCATTGGCAGACCAATGGTTTGGAGAAGAAGGCAGAAGGGTAATCACTAGAACCATCTACAGGCCGCACTTTGTGTTACCACTCACTGTTGATCACAAAAGGCAACGGTTAGTGTGTTGCCGAGAAAAGTTACAATGGGATGAAGAATGGCATCAGGTGGTCTTTAGAGACGAATTTGCTTGGGTATGAGCGATGGTCGGATAAGGGTTAGGAGACGATGTAGAAAACGGAGACATCAACAGTTTTTCGTGGAACGCCAAGTAAACCAAACTGTTGGAGTTATAGTGTGGGGGGCAAATTGGGTATGGTAGTAGATCACCCTTGGTGCTCCTTAGGGGTACCATGAATGCTCAACGATACGTTGCGGATTTTATAGAGCCTCATCTTCTTCCGTGTCTTCACATCTTACCAAACCCTGTTTTTCAGCAAGATAATGACCGACCGCGTATTGCCAGGGTTACTATGGCTTGTTTTGAAGAAGTGAAGTCACTCTTCTTCCTTGACCTCCAAGGTTTCCTGACCTATTCCTAATAGAAGATGTTTGGGATATTACCGGCAGACTACTGGGCCAATTACTTCGTCCTCCACAGGCTCTGGAAGAGCTCCGACACCAAATACAGGTGGCATGGAATGAAATACCCCAACAGGAAATTGATAACCTCATCAACTCAATGCCACGACGTGGGAATGCATAGAGCACCATGGCGGGGCGACGCATAGCTTCTGTATTGTTCTTTTGTTTTGTTTCAAATGTTGATCGTTTACTTATCTTTTTTTCTTTTACTTTTGTCAGTCAGTATTTTTAGACTCAACGTTGGTAAACCTAAAATAACTTGCTGGTTTCAGTTCATTAATTAAGCAGCATTTCTGTTTATTCTAATTACGTCCTTTACTCTCTCTTTGAATTATTTGTCTATAATAACAATATCTTTTGCGATTTCATAAAAAAAAGTGAAGTTCCCACGAAAGGAATTCAAACGCAATCCATCATTTTCAAATGAATTTAAATCGTTAACAAATAGAATAAACAAAAGGGGCCCAAGGATGGAACCCTGAGGCACCCCGGTGGTATTAGTTAGTGGTGTCGACGTAACGTAGATTTATTCTTATCTAAACTTTCATATATGATGTTTATAAAATGATGAAGTGCCATTACTGTCGATCTGTTAGGCAAGAAAGACAAAATATTATATATTTAATTAAATAATTAATTAACCTATTTGATTATTAATTAATAATTAATTCATCCCCTAAAAGTTTGTTATACTCCGCGACTTCTCTTTCAGTTGCTTTTAATAAAATTTACAAGTCGATTGCAAGGAAGTTGTAATCGTAACTTTAAATTCAAGAGTCCCTTAATTTTTGAGGCACAGGAAGAACATTTAGACTCAACGTTGGTATGCCTAAAATCATTTGTTGGCTTCCGTCCTTTAATTAACCAGCATTTCCGTGTAATTACGTCCTTCACTCTCTCTTCGAATTATTATTTGTTTATAATAATAAAATTTGTTATAACTGAATTTGTCATTTTACATGACATCTTGCTTTGTCTATGACTTCATTTTATATAATTTCACACAAGAAATGTAACCAGTGAAAGTTTACATTAAAAGGGATAGAATGAAGCAGTTTTTGTATAACAATTGATTAATAAATACTAGAGATAATAAATGTTTTTGGCGAACGATGAAACAGTTTGATAGTCCCTGATTTATTTCTATGATGTAATTGCGAACTCGGAGAAATTTGCTGTTTAAATGGGTCAGTTCTCAATTACACTTGGTCGGAGATAGCACCAATGAAAACATGGCCGAATTTTCCAATACTGTTCTTGTGGACATGATTTTAATTTACGGCGAATGTGGTCAAAATGCGTTGGCTGTAAGACGTGTGTATGTACAGCGTTACGACGAATCAGTGTTTACAAGGGATGCATGTGAGTGTTAAACGGCACTTTAATGGAAAATATCCGACAACAGAATCAATTCCGTAACGCATGTGAATCCCTGCTTCGTCGAGCCGACCTATGTTTACGTCTCGTGCAGGGGGGAACTTCGAACACTTATTGTGAGAGAAGGTTACCATTCGTCCAGCGGTTCTAAACATTTCACAGGGAATTGCCGGATGTCGGTATGAATTTTTTTTCTTTTAATTTTGATGCATTCGTGAGAATATCTCATGCACCATTAATATTTTTGCATGAACTTGAAGAACACACTGTATACATATTGTTAAAAGCACAGTATTTTATTGAAATTCAAAGTAAATTTAGAAATCCTGTTCGTTTAAAAAATTAGAAAAGTGATAGAGAAGAAGAGAGAAAAACTCAACAATCTCGAAGTTCTAAATTGAGGGTGCGGTAAGAAAAACGGCCAAAATTCATATAATCTAGGAAGGGCGCCAAGGGCTGTTCTTGGATATCTACAAACTAATTCCACACATGCCCAAACAAGGGAATTGTGACGTGCGTCTCTTTTGGTTTGTCAAAATTTTGGCTAAAACGAAGTGGGTAATTTAGCACAGGTTTTTGTCATAAGAGTTTTGTTTTGACTTACAATCTTTTGAACATTTTCCTTTTACGAACCCCCCTTTTTTCTGTACAGGATCCACCTCTTACATTAACATCTTACAATATCTTGATTTTGTTTAGGAAATTAACGGCTTTCGAACAAGCAAGACTTTTATTAACAATATCATTTTTCTCTAAAGTTGAAAAGCAAAAAAAAAATTCCTCTTTTTCAGTCCATCTGGGGACATACTGTACATGTAATTTTTTTATTACTATAAGAAAAATAAGAATTAAGAAAACTATTAATTGAAGCAAATGCGGTGTGTTTCAAAGAATATTATATTAGTTCTATTAGTGTCAGCAGAATAAAAATAGTGAAAACAGAAATTACTTTAGGTATGGGAACTAGTGAACATCGTTCATATGTGCAAAATCGGAGAGTCTGACAAGGATTAAGAATAAGATGATTTGAAGCAAGTAATCATACGTTTCATAGAACGTTCAAGTAAAAGCCATTTCAGTAATGTTAACGGAAAACAAAAGTTATTCTAGAATGAAAACGAACAGTCCAACTATCAGGAGCCATCTTTCACAAGAAAACAAGGAAATTACTGAGGGCACAGGGAAGGCATAATAAAATAAATTAAACAATATTGTTACAAACGAAATAAAGATTCTGAATAGAATGCAGAAAGAGGAAAGAGTTCAAAGTTCAGTACCTTACTAGTTTCTATTTTATTCGCTTAGTTTTATTTATTTTGTACCTTTTTGTCGTTCCAACTGGATTAAAAGCGTAATGTTGTTAGAATCGATGCGTTATTCTGGCGGACGTCGATTTGAGGCCCGGCTTTATTGCAGGGCTGACTGTTTGTCAAGCGTTTTAATCGGTTTTTCTGTTGAACGCGCTCGATTGAGAGCCCATAAGCGTTTTAAAATGCCACCGGCTGGATGATGTACATAAGTCTTCACGTCAGTTTAAACAGAAACAGTTTAACATTGTTTGATTTCCGAATTTGTTTTTTTTTCTCGCTTTATTTATTTATTTGCTTTTTTCTGGGGACCGTGCTTTTACTGTTTTATTTTGAATTTAATTTAGCTTTCCCGTCTGTGTAAACTTACAGTTCCTACAATAATAGATTCTGTTTTTTTCAGTCACTTTTTCATTCACGAGCCCTAAATTAAGCACCATTTTGGAATTTAGATAATTAACGACTTGAATGTTTTCTTTCAAAAATATTCGTTCTAGTTTCAAGACTTATGTAATATCAACCTAGAAACACACGATGATGTTATAAATAAGTTTAGTTTAGTGAACGGTCCACCGATTAGTGTATTTGTTTGATTGGCGAACCGTAATAAATTCTTGAATGTTATGCCACTTGCGAAATGTACTAATCTAAAATCAGGATAGAACCGAAAACAGATTGCAACAAGTTTAAATTGTTTTGGGCTTGGAGATGGGAGGGGGTGGGACGAAAACGGGATTTATTTTCCGTGCGTGGAGGACGCATCTTATCCCGCCATATATTTATCCCGAGGCACTTATGTATATCCGGAACTTGAGTGCGCTTCATCCTACCTCGTTTCGCAATCTCTCGGTTAACCGGAAGGCATCGCTCTTACCTGAAACAAACACAAGGAGTTAAATCATGTTTCCTAAGCGGGCCTGGGCAAACGAAGCGAATACACCAGAAACTATTTTAGTAAACAGGTTTCTTTGAAACTCGCAGGATTGATTACATAAATCGCCGTTAAACTAAAGCGGAGGGTACAACACTCTAAAATGTTCAATCTTCGTTTATAGACCGCTGCAACTCCCACGGGACCTCTTCGGCTAACTTTTCCGGTTAAAAGTTAGGAACTTGTTAATTTACAAATATACTTTCACTTGCCGTAAGCGTCGAGGCGCTCATTTTATTAAATCAGTTCAAACTGAGCTTACTTTTAATAGTGATTAAAGCGTTTGCAGTACTCGATGATGTCTCGGAGTTTTCCGCACTCGGAGCTTTTAATTTAATAACTAATAAAATAGTAAATTTCCAGTATTTAATATATACAGTATATGAAACCGTATTCTGACCGCCCTTAGCATTTTATGAATAAACACATGAGTTAATTACGCGCAGAATTGGTTGCTAAGCGATGCAAGAATTTTGCTAAAACAATTGCCGGAAGCTTAACATTAAATTAGTTGATTGTTATTTCGCTTATTCAAAAAGCTTTTCCTCAGGTAAATTTAGTGCCAGACGCCCTATGTGTTTCTGTAAGTGTTTTTATATTACCTGGTAAACACCTTCACATTGTAGGATAACCTGAAACCAACCGTAACAAGGAAACAAGAACTAAGAAGAATAATCATTAAAGCAAGTAGATTAATTGCACTAATATTTACAGAATAAAAGTAATGAAAGCAGAAATGACTTTAGGGATGGGAACGAACGGACGGAAGGAAGGAAGTATGCAAACTGGCAGACAGTGTTAATCGTCAGAAATCAATAGTTACAAGGACTAAGAACAAGATTGATTAAAGAAACTCTGTCTACAAAGCTAAAAGAATATAGAACCTAGGAAAAGATGAAAACAAGGAATCGGAGAAACGATAGAAAAGAAATAATACAGAAGCCAGAAAGCTATGAAAATCCTAAAAATAAAATAAGAGGGAGATAGAGTGGTCTGGATATCGTTACATAATAATTTACATAGCTAAAATGAGAGACACAGCTCAATTAAATAGTACATTTATTATAAGTAGTAATAAACTTACATAAACATGGTTCACACTACACTATTCATGAGGAGGAAACTTTCCTTTGACTAGAATAACACTCTAATGCCTTATAAAATGAGTTTCTTAAGTGTTTATAGGGTTCCTCTTTATAAGGTTTTCTAGGAAAGCTTTATGCAATTCTGTCGTGACATATGAGTCATCTAACAAATGTATCGTGCTTTGTGATTCATACTGGTGGGAAACCGCCTGATGTAATTATTTATGTTTTTCCTGGAAGCTCTGGTGGACTGCTTCATGCAGGCCTTGCGTTGGTGGCGTTCTAATTTCCTTGTTACAATATTTAGTACTTCTTATAATTCAGAGTTCCGTAGGTTTCAATGTATTACCATCTTCGACGCTAATCGTTCGATTGTGTTCATTTTGAGATTTTTTGCAATTGTGTCTGAATCAATGCGTTACCAATGATCAAACGACAATTGCAATTTGGTCAGTTGCGGTCTGGGAATATGGCAGATAATCAGAGGTGATGAGTGGCGTGTTAGGATTCTGGCGAGGTGGAGTTGGGTTTAGATGGCAACAATATCTCATTGGGGTATTGGTGGCAGGTTCTGAGAGGACAACGGGAAAAGGCATTTAAGTAACGATCAGTTTACGAATGTCCTAATTTAATGCTTGGAAGGCAATTTTGGGAGATTCGTAGCCATGTGACCAATCAGCAACTTGGCCCTTTTAGTAGAACATTACTTAACATCGATTTACTCCATTTTTCGGGGCCAGACATCAGGGTTCACCCCTCTGTCCAAAGGTGGTTAAAATATTCACGAAAGTCTTCGATGACAACGAACCCTCACGTCTTTTCATCTTATAACGTTTGTTGCAGACTGTCGCGGGAATGGTAGTCGATGTCTAGACTAACGAGGTGGTCGTGGTTAAGTAGGTGACATGGTTGGTGTATTTAAACTCAAGTGTTGGTTCAGATATCTTGATGAAATCTTCGCAATTTGGACACTTGGCAAAGAATCTAGCAATAACGAAGTGGTCATGGTTGAGAGGGTGACAGAGGGCGGTGTGTTTAAATCCAAGTGCTAATACAGATAGGTTGATGAAATCTTCGCAATTTGCCGGTCACTTGACAAAGAATCCAGCAGCAATAGCCTTGAGAAAGTCCGAAATGTCGACAGAAAAAAAATTCTGACAACAAACCCTAACGTCTTTTCATCTTATGACATTAAGTGTTGTCGGTCGTGGCACTGGCTGCTGAGAATGGTTGTCGACGTCCAGCCTAACGGAGTGGTCACAGTTGAGAGGGTGACAGTGGGTGGTGTGTTCAAATCCAAGTGCTAATACAGATAGGTTGATGAAATCTTCGCAATTTTGTGGTCACTTGGCAAAGAATCCAGCAACAACGGCTTTGAGGAAGTCCGAAATGTCGACAGAAAGAAATTGTGACAACAAACCCCAACGTCTTTTCAACTTATGACATTAAGTGTTGTCGGTCGTGGCACTGTCTGCTCAGAATGGTTGTCGATGTCCAGTTTAACGGAGTGGTCATGGTTGAGAGGGTGACAAAGGGTGTTGTGTTTAACTCCAAGCGCTAATACAGATAGGATAATGAAATCTTCGCAATTTGGTGGTCACTTGGCAAAGAATCCAGCAACAACGGCCTTCGGGAAGTCCGAAAAAAAATTCTGACAACAAACCCTAACGTCTTTTCATCTTATGACATTTGGTGTTGTCGGTCGTGGCACTGGCTGGTGAGAATGATTGTCAATGTCCAGTCTATCGGAGTGGTCATGGTTGAGAGGGTGACAGTGGGTGGTGTGTTCAAATCCTAGTGCTAATACAGATAGGTTGATGAAATCTTCGCAATTTGGTGGTCACTTGGTAAAGAATCCAGTAACAATAGTCTTGAGGAATCCGAAATGTCTTTTCATTTTATGACATTTGATGTTGATGGTCGTGGCATTGGCTACTGAGAATGGTTGTCGATGTCTAGTCTAACGGAGTGGTCATGGTTGAAAGGGTTACAGTGGGTGGTGTGTTTAACTCCAAGTGCTAATACAGGTAGGTTGATGAAATCTTCACAATTTGGTGGTTACTTGGTAAAGAATCCAGCAACAATAGCCTTGAGGAAGTCCGATATGTCGACAGAAAAAAAATTGTGACAACAAACCCTAATGTCTTTTCATCTTATGACATTTGGTGTTGTCGGTCGTAGCACTGGCTGCTAATAATGGTTGTCGATGTTCAGTCTAACGGAGTGGTCATGGTTGAGAGGGTGACAGTGGGTGGTGTGTTCGCAATTTGGTGGTCACTTGATAAAGAATCCAGCAACAACAGCCTTGAGGAAGTCCTGTTGTAATTCAAAACGAAAGGACGAGGGATAAAATTGTGACACGACGCAACCGGAAGCCATAATTTTTTTTGTACGCCCCGATGCTGAGGCGGCGTTGCCAACCTTGGCTTGGAACACTTCTTTGATTGTGCACTTGGGGCTCCATTGTGCCATCTAGTGCAATGAATCGCAAGAAACCAAGTGTCTCTCTTGACTCCGACTCAGAAAATCGAGAAGAGAGAATTTTCGCGGCCCAAGCAGATTTTAATGAAATTTTGACATGATCACACTATGATATTATTCGAACGTCAATTCCAGGACCTGAACGGTTAAATGAAAAGTAAAAATTCGAGTTGTAGTGGCGCTATCTGCCGGCCACCCCGTAAATGTTAGGGTAAATTTCTGAATTTATAGCTAGTTAGTGGCCAAGTATTTTTAAGCAGAGATTAAAACCAAGGTATTTCTGTAAGGTCGTCAGTAGATGGGGCGCCTGCGCTGGTTTAAAGTGACATATGTAAATTGACTGTCTGTTATGGTTTTCCTTTTTTCTGGCCAATCCTGCCGATGTGTTAATGGTGATTATCGGCTTCCATGATTTTTATTCATTTGTAACCGAAGAGCTCCGATTAATTACGATTAATATCTGCATGTCGATGAGAAACGTGTTTCATAATGGATGCAGGTGTTTTCCGGTTAAGTGAATTAATTTCTTTTCTATTAAAAGTAAACAAATTTCTGTACAGAATAAAGATAAATATTTTATCACAGATTCATTCAAATAATCACATACGCCCAACCAACGGCGGATGACTTTCAAATTCAGAAAGGCAGACATTTTCAGTTATTCAGAATTCTATGCATTTTTTAATCACAATCTACTATATTAGGGTAAATACATAAATGATGTGCTACCCTCTTGAGAAGGTCTCTCCCCGAAGGCACAGAGAAATAATTAACTCTTGTTATGAGTCTTACTCGTTAGATGTTAACAACAACATACAAAATAAGGAGATTAATTTCGAGAACAACGGGCGAAGCAACCCTAATTAAAACGAATTTATATGTAACCGGGGAGTTTTTTTTTGCAGCCCTCGCGAGCCGTAAGTTGCGTCTTAACATAACTCGTTCATAAATTCCAGCAATTATGCTCGTGCTGTGGGTGAGTTAAATTTATAGGGCGTGATCAAAAAAGGCGATTTTTGTTAGTGTTATTCTTTTTGAATTTTAATGGGATGAGCTTTTCATTATTAAAACATCCAAGGAGCAAAGTACGTGTACTCTAAATATTTTGCGCTCCTGTGTTTGATGTTCTTTTCTAAACATACGTCAAAATATTTTTGCAGCGAAAACAAGATGTAAAAACCGAGGAGAACGTAAATGTTTAAAAGCGCACAAACAACCTTTTCGTTTTCGGATGATAAATAAATAATATCCTTGTTATGTACGCCTGCATTTGAAGTCGCTTTAATTTGCTGCTGGTGTTTGACGACGACTAAAAGTATTTTACAGAGAAAAATGCAAATAAATTTAATCAAAATCAAATTAAGCTTAAATCGGTTATCTACTTTTATTCGTCATGTAGAAAATGAAATGCACTCGCATTCGGGCTTCAAAAGGCGCTAGCTTATCGAAGTGTGCAGTGAAGAGTATTGCAATAAATTTCGTGCATGCAAAGATGCAATAAATAAGTGCAGAATCAAATTTTGCAACTGCAAGACCTTTCTTATAAGAAGAGGGCGGCTCACGTTTCTATTTTTATTTAAGAGTGCGCACGTAGCATCTTGCCTTTTAGCTAATTCGATAATGACACATCGAAGATGTTTAGCTTTGAAAAAAGGGACGTACACAATAAATCAAGAGGGCAGAGAAATATTATATTTTTAGAGCTTCTGACGTAAATGTACTCAAACCTTTCATTTCAAATGGAATAATGAGTTCGTATCAAAAATTATTAATATCTGACTGCCACGTGACTTTTCTTTATTGATTTATAATTTTGCGTTCATATTAGAAAAAATAAAATATCGCCAAGATTGTGATGGAATTCTCTTCTCTGATGAGGCCCTAATTAGGCCTGAAATAGTTATGCTACGTGTAATCAAAGTCGAGTCTGGTTATTTCAGATGTATCAATTACTTACTTACTTGCTGAAGTAGCTTGGAGTAATTTTAATTTTTCAAGTTTGTTTGTGTTTTCTGATTGTATATTACAATACCGTTACATCCTGATGCATAGGCTATCCAGATAACACAGTCTAGAACAGTCTACATGTTTCTAGAAGCTTTAGTGATATTTCTAGTTGGCTTCAGATAAACACGAGATTCGAACACACTCTGTGTAGTGCGACTAAAACAACAGGGGAAGTAGATTACGTCAAATACCTACTTTAGTGTTAGTAATTAGTTCGTGACTCGCCTGTTTGTTGTCTTACTTGAATTCGACAAGCGTAAATTAATTGAAACGGAATCGATTATATTCGAACCCGAAATTGTAACAATGCTTTTTGGCCGTCGAATTAATTCGTAGAAAATACATTAATGACGACATTATAAGTGTTACGCGTATATAACAAAGACCGTATTCTCACCCCATGATTAATTTTAACGTGTTTATTTGCCATGGCAACACTCGTCCGTCACTCTCTTGCACATACAATTGACATAAAGCTATATCACTTCTTGTTTAATTAAATACCACTTTAATCGTAAGATGAGAATACGGGCCACCATTATTAAAGATTTATGGCTCTGTATATTCATACGTGTATTGGTTTCTCCCCCTTTCTCTTCAATGTAATATTCTATTTTTAAAAACGTAAATAACTAATAACAATTCTAGATGTATGGTAAAGGAATTTCATCACAAAATAACGCAACGGCAAATTTATAAACCGTCCGAATTTCGCTCGCTTCTAAAAAAAAATTTTTAGTTTTATTACAACCTGGATGCGGTTAAAAAAGAAAATTAAAAAAAAATCCCTAAATAGAACGTCAACAAAGACACCCCCGTCGTTAATCTCGTGCTTACGCGCCGCGCCGGGCCTGTGCCTTGAAAATATCTTATTGTTGCTCGTTATCTCTCACATTCTCTTCCATGAGAGATACATTTAGTTTGTTTGCATAAAACATTAACGCACGAGAGATAAAACAAAAAAAAATGAGGATGAAACAAAAAATAGCTACGATTTTCTTTTAATTATAAACACAACTCTTTCTGAAATTTCCGATATAAAACATTCGTTTTCCTTTTTGTTCGACACAGTAAAACCAACCTCCGAAAGTTACACAACTTTCCATGCGAACCGAATTTAATAACCGCGCCCGACACTAATCAAGTTTAAGTCACACGAATCTGCTTTGATTGATTTACGTTCGTAAGCTCAGAACTTCCACCGCATTCCTCCTGCACCAATTTCCGAGGAAAGAAAGTTTGCTCGCCTTCATTAAATTAAGTTGCAACGGGGCGATTTTAATTTTTTAATTTTGATAACACTCGGAAGATTAATGATTTTTTTTTTGATCGCACGGTAGTTTATTATAATCAGAGTGATTGTACGAGGCCGTCGTGGAAAACGTCCTCCCTGATGAATGAGGGAAATGCACGTCGTCACCCTCTCTCGAAAAGGACGCAGGAAGACGGAAGTTCGAAAGCCGATAATTAATTAATACTTTCGCCAAGTGGACATTTAACTTCCTCTGCCTTTTCAAAATTTGTCGCCAGAAAACCTTTCCTAATTAGTTTTTTTTTTAATTTTTCAATTCGTTGAAATAAAGCCCAATGTTTCATTGAAATAAAATTCCTGCCTCACTCGCTGAAATAATACAGAGTGAGCAACGATGATTGAAGATCAAGGGGTACGGATTCGCTTTTTCGTAGAGAGATGACGAATGGGAGGCCTTCACTCATTTTTGTTTGACTTTTACAAATAAATTTTTTTTTTGTAAAGTGAATTAAATAATTACGGTGCGAACCAAGAATGTAATATTTTGGATGCCAACTTTCATTAATTCTTTTTAATTCAAAAGTCGATTACCTCCAACAAACAAAAGCAAGGAAAAACTTTGGGGTAAGAACGAAACCCATCTTTAATTTAAAACAATTTTGAAGTCTAAGTTGGTCTTCTTATATAAAAATTATCTTCAACTGAAAAAAGTAAAGAATTAAAATCTATAAGAGGTTCGGTAAGTCATTTATAAAGTGAAGGAATGTCCTGAAATAAAATCAATAACAAACAATTGGAAATACAGAAGTAAAAAATAAAATTTAGCCAAATGGAACCCAAGGGTATTCTAGTCTCGAGTAAAAACACGATTGAAACCTGAGCTGATGATCTGACATAAAAACAATAAACAATTGTAAATACAATTAAATAAAGAATAATTCCAACTTCATAAAAAAAAACAAAATACTCCGAGCTGACCATATCCTGCGATGACTGATGCGTCCGTTTCATACCTATGATTCAAAAAAGCTTTTGTAAGAAGGCATTAATAAATAAGAAAATTCTGGATTGATTTTCTTCAATTAATTAGATTCGAATAAAATATCAGAAGAGGCACTGGTAAAAATAAAAATGATGATTAATAGTTTTTAAATTAAAGTTTTTCTACTTTTGTTCTTTTGAATTTGGCGCGCGCTTAGAATCGGTTCAAATAATTTTCCCTAGATGGCGCTGCTAAATACAAACATTCTAAACCCATCGCTGGTTGAAAAAGAAAGTTTTATAACTTGGCGGTTTTGAATTTAGCGCGCTTTAAACAAGCGTTTCAAAGATGGCACTAGTAAATGCAAAATACTAAACTAATTTTCAAATATTTTTAAACTGAAAATGTCCGGAGAAAAACAAATTGAATTTTCTTTTTATTCTAATTTTGCAACTTTAAATTTGGCGTGCTTTAAATTGTAACTCAAGTAAGGTCTCACAGATGGCGCTACTAAATGCACAAATGCTAAACTAATCGACAAATTTTTTTATAATGTTGCGGTTTTAAATTTGACGCGCTTCAAATATTGTTTCACAGATGGCGCGCAGTAAATAAAAATGTTAAACGAATTGTTAAATTCGCTGCGAATGACGCAATCAAATTTTTCGATCGTCTTTTTTTTTTAGTTAAAAATGTTGATTGTCTTTTATTGTATTTTTTTTAATTGAAATTCTCGTCGATTGTCGATTGTTGTGCCGATCGTTTTTTGTTTCTTTTTCTTTGCTTTTAAATTGTCTCGACATCTTTGTTCTTTGATCGTCGTTTGTCTAGACTTTCTTTAATAGTCGCAACCAATTTTATCGACAGTCTTTTGTTTTTCTTTTTTTTTCCTTGATTTTCTTATTAATTTTATGTTGTGTTTCGTATACATCTTGAATACAACTCGCTTTAATTGATGACGCAATCAAATATGTCGATCGTCTTTTGTTTTTTGAAATTTAAATTGATGTGGAGTGTTTTTTGTTTCATCTGTTTTTCTATTTAAGTGGTAATTCGAATAAGGTATCACAGATGGCGCTACTAAATGAGCAAATGCTGAACTGATTGAATTTGTTTAATGTTTTTATTTGTAGCGCCATCTGTGAAACATTTGTGAACTTCGAATAATGTTTCATAGATGGCGCTGTAGATAAAAATGTTCAAGAAATTATCCAAGTAAATGCTAGTTTCTTTTTTTTTGTTTTTAAATTTGTTCAATTTTTTTTTATCGCACGTCGTTTGTAATTGACGTAATCTTTCGTCGATAGTCTTTTATGAAATTATAATTTGAGAGAGACCAGGAAGGTCACTAAGTCAAAGAAAGAACAAAATTGGACCAAAAACAAAAACCTGGGGTACCTATTCCAGTTTTGATAAAAAAATTAATTTCATGCAATTGCTGATATAGGGTGACTGACAATTGTTGGGCGAAAAAAAAAGCGTAAGAGTATGGATATCACAGATTATGGGAAAATGTTTAAAAAATTCTTCTAAACAGTTTATAATGAATTAAATGATTACTATGTACGAAATACGACGCCACGCCTATAAATGTGACAGTATAATAGGACTATGAAGTTTTTTATTGACTACTCGCTTGAACACAATGTGACTTGATATACCTCAATTAGTTTTAATTACACGTTTAACAGCTGGGAACGAGAAATCTGAGTTGTTTCTTTTACGCGACGTAATTATTAGTAATTTCTAAAATAATTGTAACTGCGTATGACATAAGGGTAACAAATTCACAAATAATTGTTTGTTAATTCTTGCGGATTATTTACTAGAGGAATGTACCAGCTGCTTCGTCCACAAAAAATTGCAAACATTTAAATCTGGTCATCGCGGGGGTCAATGCACGAACCGAAACGCCCTAGGGCACACGATGTGCGCTATGTATTGTTTGTTCTCTATTTATGTGTGTCGCAACTATGTCCAGTTCGCTCCAATTTCACTTGCAACAACCGTCGCCGTCGGAGACATAATACATTTTTTGATCAAATCGCGTACGTGAATGCGTGTCACAAATTACGAGAAAATGTAAATTGCTGAGGTTGTTTGGTAAATGAAATGATTTATTAGACCTGAGATTCATCGTTGGCAAGTTTTCTTTGTTTATTATGCTATAAAAACTATTATATACAACTGATTGAAACGTCGGTGGTGATATACGTAGTTTTGGATCCAATCGCGTGCATGAACGAAAGAACAGATTACAGAATCATGTTTAAAAAAATCCTATGGACTGTTTGTAATTAATTAAGAACTTAATTCAAAGTCAAACAATTATTATTACAACATTGTTCAAAGTGAAAAGAATGTTGACGGCGGAACGAGGAACATTTTACAACCAGTGAACCAAAAACACGCGATAAACAGTTGCAAACGTAACTTGAATTTGTTAAGCTTTTAATGGGTTTGTGTTAATAATAATTCATCACACACAAAATGAAATTATAATAATTAACATATTGCGAAAGTATAAACATAAAGTTTTAAATTCTGGTTGCCAAAAATGTTTATGTATGGAAAAATCTGTTTCAAGTGGTTTTCATGTATTTGTCAAGTAAATATTTTGTAGTTTGTATTGTACGGGTCGCATCGGTCGTTAATCCAAAAGCATCGACGTGAAATTCCACTTAAGGTCAAGTTCACGATCGATGCCACGCCACCGTGTCTACCAGAAAACTTTTATGAAGGCATTTATTTCGTTCATGTGCTCTTCTATTTTTTTAACCAGAGGCGCATCGTTGTTTTGGGGCTAATTTTCGATAAATTATTTTCCGAAAAATAATTTTCCTATGCTTACAGACATCGCTTCTTATCGTAGTTTGTCTTTGGCGGAACAATTGTCAGTCACCCTGTATATGTTCAACAAATAAAGTAAAGTCTTAGTTTGAGAAAAACAACTGTCAGCATCATTAAGAAAAAGAAAGAATAAAATTGGGGCATCTGCCTCAATTGAATATTTTTTTAAACTTCATCACCTAATACTAATACTGACAGTATCAGCATTAAAAGGCTACATTAATGAACAGAAAAAATAAAATTGGGGTAAGGTACAAAACCCTGTGGTATCCCCAGTTAAAAAAAATCGTCATTGGGCAAAGAGCGAAATGCTGCGGCATTCCCATTTTATTTAAAACTCAATTTTGACATATACTTAATAAGCAAAGTGAAGCAAGAGAGAATAAAAAATAGCAAAGAATAACATCCTGAGGCATTAATTAAAAAAATTAAACTTTGAATTGGTCGTTTCGTATAATATAAAGGTTCTTTGAACAATCGACGCTAATTATTCACAGCAGTTGAAAAAAATTGTTTAAATTCGTTTGCTGTAAGTCCCCCGAGTTATGACTGCGCTTATCAAACTTTCCACTCTGCATTTTTCCTGAAAACCTCATCATTTGCATACATAAGCGACCGGGTGTATGTATCTCTTTAGCTTGGCTGTTAAATGTATCGTAGACAAGATAAATAAATATAATGTTGCTGCAAATCAAGGCACGTACTCGTAACTATTACCTGCAAATCGTTAGCCATTCAGCTCAAGTAAACATTTCAGATTATAACTCCACTTATTCACAAGTTAATTTTAACGTCTTCCTCTTTAAAAAGAAAGTTCTGTACCTAATTATAAAACTTGAAACAAGCCCGATTTATATCCTCGCGACTCTTTGTCATAATAAAACTGAAATTTACGAGGCTAATTCGTTATAAATTTTTAATTGGAATTCTTTTATGCACGCTTACAAAAGCGCGTCGTGACGCAAGTGCTGAAAAAAAAATGTATATAACGCGGTGCCTCGGGCCATCCGACTTCGAGTTCGGGACTCGTATAATACAACACTGTACCCAATGAAAATAATGTTTGCTCCTGAGCTGGGAGGAAGGAAGAAAGTCGGGAACTTGCTCGACCGAGCGGAGATAAAAGTTTGAAATTAGTTTTGAAAAGCTCGAATGCACTGTGATTTATGTATGTCTCGATCATTATATGTGTGTATATACGAGGGTGATTCAAATATACTAAGCGAAGAAAATTTATTTGTATTTGCGATGTAATCTGCCCTGTCCTAAATTCACGCAAACGACGTCATTTATTAGGCAGCCGGTGTTTAATGGCCTCAGAAAAATCTCGTAGGTGCAACACAAAAAGCAAAATAAACACGGACCCTCCATAAATCAGAATTATGCGCGCTCGTATGTATGTAAGCCGCGAACAGAGTAAATAATTTGATTAATTTCGAGCCAAAAACAGCGACCGTAACCCGAAATAATTTATCGGAGAGCACAATGTAAAATGCCCGAATCGCAAATCGAAACGATTTTGTCTTGTTTCGCTATTTCTTATCGGACCCACCCCGATGATACTTCCGAGTGTAAAATTGTTCTTCACTTTCAATCTCGTTTAGGGCGTTCGTGTGTGAAAAAGAAATTATTCGCGTGTGCTCTCCTAGTTCTGTCCGATTCTGCCAGATGTTGGGCGCGGAAGAAGTATAAGGTGGGACAAAGAGGGTGAAACGATGCTGCAGCAAGGGCGAGTGAATAGTGAGGAAATTGGATTGACTTTGCGGACACAAAAACTAAGCGCGAGTGATATTTTACAAAAACCTAAGAAAGTAAAAAAAATCTCGTGGTTACGGTCTGATTTATTTTATTTTTGTTTAGTTTTTATATATCACAACATTAAGGGCAAATGATAAGTGACAAGAGATAGGAGGAGAAAATTGCAGGCGAAGAGTTATTACCATTTCTAAATGGACGCATTTATGGAGGAGAAAGACATAGCACATATGAATAAGAAGAATAAACAAAAAAAAATGATATAATGACCAACCTCTAGGAGCTCTAAAATAATTCAGCCACATAAAAATATTAGGAAAAAATTAAAATTAAATTAAAGACGTTTCATTTACCACTTACTTCAATTTTGATAGCAAAAATTGAAACACTCGCGGAATTCTTTTCTTTACTACCAACTACAAACTGTGGGGGAGAAATAATTGATTCTTTCACGAAAATCGAACTTGAAGATTCGCAACAAGATCACGCAGTGAAAAAATGTCGGAACTGGAACTGTCTTTTCTTCTCTCGATGGTAATATTTAAAACATTTCTTATCAAGTCTTGTAAGTGGTGGCTATCGTTACGCGAAGTTACTAAGTCAAAAATAGCTACTGCTAAATGGCACAAGGATGTACTTTTCACTATTTTCTCCAGTGCGCTTACCTTAGCTGAAATTAAACTCGCCTTCATTCGCTTGAGTACGCGAAAATTTTGTAAATTGTTGAAGTAAGCTGTTTTATAGCGGCGCCGGCCGTGATAAGAACGGACATTTTCTGCGAAATATTATGCTTAAAAGAGGGCTCCACTTGGTCTTAAGTTATGACTTGAATTCATGTAAATAACTTCCGTTTCATTCTAAATGAAAAAAGGAAAAGAATGACTTCTTGGTTTTCGCTAAGATACAGTCTCTTTTGTTTAAAACTGCGTTTCAATTCTTCACGTCGGAACTGCATTTAACTTATTTTGTAAATTGAAAAAAAAAAAATAATAAATCTCGTAAATTCCGGTTTCTTACAATTCCAAAATTTTAAAACTGGCGTCATTTCCGCGGTGCACTTTGCAACAGAATCACTGAAAAAGTAGGGTTTCAAAGTTTGCTTGCGTCAAATATGCTGCACGTGTTACGCTTACTTTACTTACGTACTTTATTTCACTAATCAACTGATTTTACTACATTGAGCGGCCAAAACCAGCCTTTTTTAAGTGGCGAAAGAAAAAATTAGGTTTTGTTTTGATTCAGGGTTGAGGAAAAGGGAACTTTTCTTGAACTAGAGTGAAAGGTTTGGCAACATTCATCCTACGGGAATGAGATGCATTTTTAGACTCTATTGTAACCATAGATGAGACATATCTCATCATTACACTCTTGAGTCAAAAAGGGCTTCCATGCAGTGGAAACATGCCACCTCTCAAACTCCGAAAAAAGCAAAAATAGTGCCATCAGCAGGAAAGACTGTGGATTGCTTTCTTTGGGATTTCTGTTGATTATTGAAGGTTCTGTATTTAAGGGTATCATTTTGACTGGCTTAAGAAAAATAGGATCAATGCAATTTCCTTCTAAGGTCTCGTCCTTCTTCTTTAGGTATTCTTAGACTATCAAGACTTTGAGTGCTATGTAGGACATGGTAGTATTGTGTTTCCCAAACGATTACAGGAAAGTCCAGAATATAAAACCTCACACTCGGTCTGGGCAAGGAACGTCCTAAAGGAAGTGCACAAAATGCTTTAGAAGGCCCCGAAAGGCATTATTAAGGAGAAAACTGGAAAGACAGAGTTAGAAGCGGAAAATAATGGCATTAGTAGTTTTCGTTGCTAAATCACTAAAAACATTTAGCGGATTTTCTTCCTGGATTCCTCCAAATAAGAGACAAAGCTCCATCAAGTGAAACTACCATCCCTAAAATCATTTAGCGGATTTCCTTCCTCCCTTTAGTATCGTTTCTTTGTTTGGAGTTTGATGGCAGACTTGAGGTGTTGTCACAGAGTAAATGAAACGTTTGTATTCCACCCAGAGCGAAAGTTTGATCAAACATGCAATCCATCGATGACCATGTTTGGATTAGAAGTTAAAAGATACGTCAGAAATCATTAGAATAAATTAGGTTAAGTCCAATAGAAGTGGCGACGAGAGACAAGTGGACAACAAGCGGCCTTGCAAGACCTCAGACGATGTGACATATTACAAGAACGGAAGAAGTCTACTGCATCTTCTCTAAATCGAGGAAAATGGAGAAGACAATTTGAATTGTGAGTGTTTTTCGACACTTTTGTAGATTCTCGATTCTCCCAAATAAGAGATAAAGCTCCATTAACTGAAACTACCATCCCTAAAAACATTTAGCGGATTTTCTTCCTCCCGTTAGTATCGCATCGGTGACCATGTTTGGATTAGAAGTTAAAAGAGACGTCAGAAATCATTACATTAAATTAGGTTAAATCCAAATGAAGTGGCGACGAGAGACAAGTGGACAAAAAGCGATAATCTAAAAGCAGTGTAGCAAGACCTCGGATGATGTGAAACATTGCAAGAACGGAAGAAATCTACTGCATCCTCTCTAAGTCGAGAAAAAATGAGAAGACAACTTAAATTCTGAGTGTTTCTAAATAAAGCTCCAGCAAGTGAAACTAGCATCCCTAAAAGCATTTATCGGATTTTCTTCTTCTCTTTAGTATCGTATCGGTAACCATGTTTGGATTAGAAGTTAAAAGAGACGTCAGAAATCTTTAGATTAAATTAGGTTAAGTCCAAATCAAAGATTAGAGAGTTAAAACGATGGGAAACGAATCGACTAGTGTGAAAGTGACGTCATCTATTGTGACAGATGTTTTCGCTTAACCCTATTGATAACCACTAATTACAGAAACCCAAACGGCTTGATATTAGTCCTGATCATAGCTATTTTTTTCATAACGGCCAAAAAATTTATTTTATGTATGACATGTCTCATTTACTAAAGAGTTCAAGAAACAATTTGGCTAAATATGACCTACTATATAAAGACAAAATCGCAAGTTGGAAACATATAATGACAGCGGTTATGTCAGAAAATCCATTACGAGTTAGATTGCTTCCAAAAATCACTTGTGAGCATCTAAATATAACTACTTTTAATGCCATGAGAGTAAAATATGCTGCACGAGTTTTTAGTGAGAGCGTAAGCGTTGCACTTTTAGTTTTACGACATTTGGGTGAATTGGGGTCTGATGCTTTGGACACTGTAGAGTTTATAAGCGATATTGATAAGCTCTTTGACTGTCTCAACAGCTGTAAGTTAGATATTGACAAAATAAAATTAAGGTATGCAATGTCATCAAATACACCTCCAAGTCCAAATGAAATGGCGCCGAGAGACAAGTGGACAAAAAGCGATAATCTAAAAGCAGTGTAACAAGACCTCAGATGATGTGAGATATTGCAAGAACGGAAGAAGTCTACTACATCCTCTTTAAGTCGAGGAAAAAGGAGAAGACAATTTAACTTGAAGGCTTCCGCGGCCGTCGTCCATTGTTGAATACTTGGTTGCCGGTTGGAACCACGTGTCTCGGATTTCTTCACTGCCGACGATTAACGCGAAGCAGCAGCAAGACTAACAGCAGCAGCAGTAGCAGCATCACCACCAACAGCAGCCCTGAAGAAGTTCTTCTGCAACGAAGAACGAAACGTCGGCAGTGAAGAAATCCGAGACACGCGGTTCCAACCGGAAGCCAAGAATTCAACAAGGAGAAGACAACTTGAATTCTGAGTGTTTCTCGACACTTTTGTGGATTCTGGTTTTCCCCAAATAAGAAACAAAGCTCAATCAAGTGAAAGAAATGGAAACAACAAAAACAAGAGTCGGCAGATCTGAGAAAAGGTGGCACAGTGGCTTTAAAGACGTAGCTCAAAGTAACAGGTATGGAAAAAGCCTATATTTAGAGGATTTCAAGAAGAAGACGTTTTTCAATTTGACTTACGTACTGGAATCTTTTTGGAAAAAGGAGATAACACTCCTATTAAAGAGGTAACCCAAGAACAACGAAAAGGAGTTTTGAAATATATATATAACGACTTGAAGTACATGTCTAGTGAAAATTGGAGCAGGCAGATTTAGAAGAGACTTACAACCAGAACTGGATTGCCCAGACCGAGGAAGAGGTTTTATGTTCTTGACTTTCCTGAAATCCTTTGGGAAACAATGTCCTACGTAGTATTCAAAGTCTTGATAATCTAAGTATACCTAACGATAAAGGACGAAACCTTAGAAGAGGGCTTCCATTGGTCGTATTTTTAAATTTTGGGCTATTTGAGTCTTCTTAACCCAGTCAAAATGATCCCCTTAAATATAGAACGTTCAGTAATCAGCAGAAAATGTACACTTGAAGTGACTTTTGTTGAGTCCAAAGAAAACCCTTTGCAAATACGATGTGCCTAGCAAACAGAGCAAAAAATGAAATTTGGTTAAAGTTAAAGGGAATTATGGGTATGATGTCGATGATCTGTTTAAATCAGAAGAAATTATCAGTACTACCTTAATCAAATAATCATAATACTAGGAGCGTTCAAATTTGAGTGAGAATGAGTGTAGAAGATCTTTAAGGTAGATTCTTGTCCGGTGAAATTGGGTAATGAATTATTTCAAACGGACACGTTTCACTGTCACTTGATAGCTTCGTTTTAAATAGCAATGAAACAGAAACGTATTACATAGTATTTTTCGACGTAGTTCTTCGATTGCAATACATTTGCATCAATGTTCTGGAAGCTTACGAATTATGTTTCTTATTGTGTGCGTATCCACTTTTTTACAGTTGTAAAGAATTCATCATTATCTTTAAATTTATGACCACTTAAAAAGTCTTTCAATTGTTAAATCAAATGAAAATCCGATGGAGACAAATCGGGGCTGCATGCAGAGGCAGAACTTCGCACTTCAATCTCAGCGCTGCCAACGTTAATGCGGTTGTATGAGGGCGCGCGTTATCCTGAAGAAAACAAACGGAATCGTGACCTAGTCTTCGTTTGGGACGAATTGCTGGCGTTACCCTTTCAGTGAGAAGCGTTGAATAATACTGGGCATTGATGGTTCTTTGGTCTGTGAGGACATCCCTCGAATCCCCAAAAAGCTATCCACAGTCTTTCCTGCTGATGGCACCATTTTTGCTTATTTCGGAGTTGGAGAAGTGGCATGTTTCCACTGCATGGAAGCCTTTTTTGACTCAGGGGTGCAATGATGGAGCCATGTCTTATCTATGGCTACAATAGAGTCTAGAAATGCATCTTATTCCCGTTTTCAACAATTGCGTAGACACCAACAATGAGCTTCTTTTTGTTCTGGATGTCAGAGCCATCTTACATCTGTACTTAAGCTCGTTGTGAAGATTTTTCTCAACACTCCCCATACTTCTTCTGACAATTTTCTCACAGTTATCGGACGATGAACCCGAATAAGCTGATCAATCGTTCCAAGGACGTTCTCGGTCGTCAGACATGGAGTATGTTTTCTAAGTGGTCTCGACTTTCTCGAATTTTTTTCGTCCAATTAAACACCCTTGCCTTGGATGGACATACATTTATCTTGTAAAGATTTCAGATGGTAAAATAGTTTTATTCGCTAAACTTCTTTCTTTGACATGCTAATTATTATTGGCAGGCGTAACGGAGAAGAATTTGGTTGTTACTAGTGACAAGTTGGAATATGCCAGAACATGACACAGAGTGTCAATTTCATCCATTGCTTTTTATGCTCAAGGCATACGTAGATTCTCACTCCTCGTAGTTTTAATCTTCTTTCTTGGACATTTATAGTCTATCTTTGGACATGGGCTTCTCCCAATTTTTGTTAGCGGTTCTTTTGTGTGCAACTTTACATTTGCAAATCCAGGTCACGCTAACCGCGTTCTTCTGATTGTTTGAACCTTTATTCAGCATTCAGAGTTGATCCCACGAATTCATTGACCAAGTGACAAGTGTTTATGGTTTGAATTCTATTTAACTTCGTTGGTATTGTCATTCAAGGTCCACCTTTCCCGAAATTTCTGTAAAAGGGCCGATTTCTTTACCATTATATTTCTACTCAGTTTTCATTGACAAAAGGGGATCTTCCTTTTTTTTATTGATACACCCTCGGGTCCTATATTCTAATTGTATTACCGTGATTCATTTTCTACCCTTATCAGTAATCAGTCTACAAGTCCACAACCTCTCGATTTGATCGTAGAAACGTTTGCATTGATTGGGGGTGATAGCTTCCAAGACGAAGAAGGATTTGACACTAACTCGAATGCAAATTAATACGGGGCACATCTGAAACTTCGATACAACAAATAAACCCAAAAAAGCGATCACATTCGAGAAACTAATTAAACACAGAAGCCTGAAAGCTTCTCGGAAAGCCCCGCTTAAAACTGCAGTGCGGCCGATCAATTTTCCCTAAGAATAATGGGCCATCGTAAATAACAATTTAATTTAGGTTGGTATTCAATATTATAGTGAGTGATACATCATCTTGCAGAGAGTTTTAAAGAATATTAATATTTAAAATGTATTACTTCTAACGTAAAACATTCTGCACATGCATGACTATATTTTTTTAATGGAAAATTAAATTAAAATTTAAGCAAGTTTTTGCGTTTCGAGGTCTTTCGTGCTCGGTCCTTCCCGTGCGTCCGTTTGTTTTTAAATAAAAGAATCCCGATATTGCAAAAGTTCCCGAATAGTTGGGTCGTTCCGGGGTTAATCGATTCGGCTCGACACCGCAATTTAGCGCATGAAATGAAACCTCATTAGTAAGCGGTTCCCGGCCATTACATTCCGTAATAGAAAACGTTTATGTAGACGGAATTAAATTTTTGCTGGCTCAGTTTTGAGGGTCGCCTCCCTTGTTCCAACTACCGTCATGAAAATGAAACAACGAGAATCAGTAATCGCTTAATAAATGCCCAATTACCATGACATGATACTTGATTTAAAAAAAGGAATAAAATCATGTTATGTCCACGTATTTCGGAGGCTTGCGGGAGCTTGAATAACGTGGAAAAAAAATTAAATTGGGCAGAAGATTCGAGAGGATTTGATAAAACCAATAATATTATATTTGTTTAAACAAAACCGTCTTGAAGGTAAAACAAGAGGATGACACCCATTGATATTTCAATTTCGTGATTCATCTATTGCTCGCACATATAGTGGCTTATCATTGATTATGACGTCATAACTCCTTTGTTTTGAATGAGCTACACACTTTGATCTATCCCATATTGCTTCTTTGATTAAGCTGAGACTCTGACATCTCATAATGGAAATTTTCTCGCGCGAGTGCTAATTAAGAGAGGTAGTGTTCCAAACCTTTTGTACATTCAAAACTGTCTGAATATATTATACAGACAGAAGACTGTGAACTTAAAAACCATGTTCCCAATAAAATATGGTTTTTAATGTCAAAGTCTTCTGAGGATGATTTTAAATTTGCCGAATACTTGCTAATTCCGACATTTTTATAGTCAGTTTGGGTAGAGTATTAAAAAGAACCCGATTTTCAATTTGTGGTGGTTGCACCCTGTATAAACATATTCTACTTTTTTTTATACTTTTAACAGAGACAATTGTAACGCAACACAACAAGTCGAAATTGAATTCATGCTTCGAGGGAGCCTCGTTTGTTACATTCATCAAAGAGTTCAGGAAGTAAACGGGGGGGCACTTGATGTTAAGTGTTGTGGAAGTTTCGTTTAAGCACAGTGCACACGCAGACGTTATAACAACGACAATAAAATGAGAAGTGTGCTCTTTCACGGAAGTAAATCCACAATAAAATTAAGTAGCATTGCATGCTATTACAATGAAGATGACGCAGCTTAACCATAGCTCACTATGTTTTTCATTTTAATAGCATTTATCATTCAACTTAAATACGCTGCTCGTCAAAAAAAAAACCCGGACACTCGGTTTTTTCAATTTATTTCTATAAAATAAGAAATGTTTTATTTTATTTTATTAGATTTGGAGATTTTGTAATATCCAATATGATATATATACATTTTTTCTGCCATTTCTTGGAAGTATGAACAAAAAATAGGAAATGAAGCTGAGAAAATAAAATGAACAAAATTAACCCAAATTTAAACATTTTAAAAAGTTTAACAACTAAGCGTTGCCACCACGAGCTCGTATCACCTCTGTCCTTCGATGTGGTTGCTTCGCACCAGGTTTGAATCGTTTCTTGGGTTATTTGTGCATACTCTGCTTCTAGTCCTTCCTGGAGTCCTTGAAGAGTTTCTGGGACTACTATACGCTGCCTAGAATATCTCAGAGGGACTCTTTTGGGTTAAAGTCTGGGGTTCGAGTAGGGCAGTCTAATATAACAATTGCAACATTTTCTAAGTGGATTGGTCAATCACTTCCAGGTCGCCTGCCAGGTTTTTTTATTAAAATTTAGACGAGAGATTTAACGCGGACCAAACATAAGGAAACCGGGAACTGCCTTATCTCCCTCGCTTAAGGCTCGTCACCTCCTGGAAAGTGCGAGATCAGCAAGAATTTGAATTCAGACGGCCCAAACAGTAGCTTCGAAGCGAAATTTTTCTCATTACGAGATGGCGTAAACGTCTCGCTTTTACCGAGTTTTACCAACGTCGGTTGTTCAAGGGCAGAGACGCAGAGTGGCGTGATTTCCTTTTGCTGAATCAATTATAAAATCTTTATCTCGTAACCTGTGTGTATTCATTTGAAAACGCATCTGAAGCTCAAAAGCGATACGAACATCCGGATTCTTTCTAAGAATAAGCAGAGCTGATAATCAAATTATTAAAATAAAATAAAAGTAAATTTAATTCAATAAATTCTCTAAGTCTTAATTTTAAATTTTAAATAATTTTTTTTAAAACGGACACTAAAAGCTTTACGTTTCAAAGCTCTTCGTTTGATAGCTGTAGATGTAGAGCGTTAGTGCAAATTTTAGTGCTCATTTTAAAATTATTTATTACGAAATTTCATCGGGCAAGAATCGATTTTAATTAAAAATATTGAAATTATTCCAGATTTTTCTAACGTACTGTACAAAGGCAGAAAGAGTCGGATTTATCGCTGACTTGACCAGAATCTTCTCTGTTGTAATTCCAAATTACGTGTACAATTAAATACAAAACAAAGCACTGAGAATATTTGTATGTTTTTTGTTGCGTCCAAGCTGCCAATTTTAACATGGCCACGCCACCTTTTCGAATATTCCGGTGAGTTTCGAATCAAACGCTAGATGGTTTCGGACGTTTGCTATAAAAATTCATCAAAACTTCAAGTGCAAATAACTTTTTTATTTTTAAAGCTATCAAAAAATGTTAGGCACATTTTTTATTCGACTTTTAACGTAGATCATGATTATTTAATCAAATCACTTAAAAAGTTCATGAACCCATCTTTTATGTCTTTTTAATGGAAGTCATATTGGGCTTTGACATCTTTCAAAAGAGTATTTTTGCACTTTTTAAAAATAATGACATTAGAGGCAATTTACGTTAAATTTAGTAGGCCGTGATTTATATAAAACAAAAGAATGCCGAATTTTATTGTTTTTAAAAAGATTGGGAAATAGCAAAGACTTGATGCTACTTATACCGGTTATTTTTGAAAATAACTTCAATAAACCATACTCGTATATTTTTGAAAAGTTGAGAAATGTATTTAATAGTATATGACTACGACTCTCATTAAACAAGTTATTTAATTCATCAAAATAAACTGATTACGTCATCGATTGTAAAACTGAAGTGCTTTGATTTTGAATAAATCGTTGTAAAAGCAGAATTGTAATAACATGAAAGTTGTTTGGTTTTGAAGGTGTGTGAAAGCAAAACAAACACTAGCTAGAGAATTACAAAAATTTTAACAACCTGTTCATAGTGATCCAGCACGATTTATTGATTTAAAAACGTTGGTAACCTTAAATTTGATGCCATCTGTATAGGTGGAATGTTTAAAGAATCGTTGCGTAGAATTAATAAAATATCTTTATCATAAAGAAAGTGGGTCCCAAGGTGGGTCCTTGAGGTTTGCCGATATCCAAATGGCCTTCTGTTGATAATTATTTGAACTAGTTTTAAGTGAACGGATCGCAATTCCATGAAAATAAAAAAAAATTACACCAGAGATTATTCGATCCTTCTTTTTAGCTTACATTGTTTTGTTTTTATGTTATTATTTATTTCGTATTTTATAATTATATTAACCGATGAAGTTCCATTCATTCGAACTCGGAGCTTTTATATTTCCTTTCGAAATTCAGTTAAATTTCTTTCGTTCTTTTCATTTTATTTACATTTACATTTTTTCCTGAAACGTTAGGAACAAAACAAAAAAAAAAGTAATTGATTTTTCATTTTCTTGCCTCATTTATTTGCGCATAATTTTGTTATTTTAACATAGATTTTTCTTAAAGGATAATAACGCGTTTGGGAACAAATAAAAATGTGCTTACTCGGAATAACCAGACGACAGTTTCGAGCCTTTTTGGCTCTCATCGGCGAAGCGGATTAATACACTACAAATCAGAATCGTTTTAAATTTTGAATCTATAGATTTAGATTTTTTTTCCTTAAATGTTTTTTAAATAATAAAGGGGGGTTAACTTAAAACTAACCCTGAATCTGGATGTTCGTTGAAGTCCTCACGTGTCTGATTGCGCCAAAAAAATGCGCGATTTTTTTCCTAACAAATTCATGCAAAAAAAGAACACATTTTGGGGGGTGTTTTCGACCGCACAAATTTCACCCCATTTAATCATCCTGACAAATTAGGGGCATTTACAGGCAGGAGCAAAAGACAATGGGCACAATTAGAATTATGAGGTCACATTATCCTGCTTGTGCATGTGCGTTAATGATTGTTTGTGTTGCACGTGTAATAATAATCCATTGTGTATGGATGTATGAATATCAACCACGAATCGCACGATAAAAATATTTTTGGAAATTTTTGGGATTATCTACAGGCGGTGCTTAAAGTCGATGGACGTACCTGGCCTAGCTTAGCGAAAGCGAATCGTTAACAACAAGCGAGCGAGCGGCGAGCCCGTCAAAACCAAGAAGTCACATGTACAGGGACAGAAGAGCGTATTGGAAATCGGCCGTTCGATACAGCGTCGACGCCGGCACTGAACTCGGCGTCGCGGTTCACGACGGTGCCGGTCATGACGCAAGTGGCGTCCGTTACGACACAGGAGAGAGCTTTCCACTACGCAGAGCGAGAGAGTGAGTTTACGCTCGCTCATTACTACGTTTTCGCGTATCTCATCCGCATCTGGAAGATTGTCTTCGTAAAAAAAAAGAAATCTCTTATAAACACACAGGTGTCCATGAAAAGATTAACACATCTATTAAGTTCAAAGAAAGTGGTCTCTCTTCTAAAAACTCTAATTTCGAGGGGGTCTATTTCTTGCTTGGCTGCTAGTTATGTTTTAATTCTTTGTGTGTGTTAATTGCGAGGAGAAATTATTATTTTTTCACCGTAACTGTAACCTTATACATCTACAGAAAATAGTGTATGATAAGAAAACTAGTGGTCCTAACACTGCGTCCTGACGTACCCCGGATTTGATATTTTTTTTCCTCACTTGTTACGGACGCTGTTTTTTTGCATTAAGCTCTGTTAACAGGTTGTTAAAAATGTGTCAAAAGCCTTCTTTGAATTTAAAAGCTGATACACATATGATGAAAGTTTGGCCGCAAATTTAATTATTTCGCATGCGCTTAGTAAATTCGGCTCGCGAACAAGTACTGTTGGATCCGGTTACATCATACATCAATGAGAAGTCCGATGTGTGTGAAAGTAACAAATCGCAATGCGTTCGGGTGAAGTCGGAGAGAAATGTGGGCGGTGTTTGATGGAAAATTTTATTACTTCGCATGCGCTTGATGTGGTTTGGTTGAATACGACCTGCGGACAATCAGCTGTATGTGTCAAATTTTCTTTTCTATGTCCTCTTGTGTCACATGTCAAACTACATACTTTTTCATTCGCATTGAAGACTGGCCATTTATGAAGTTTATGGAGACCAAGTAATTTCGAATTAATGAAAAATATTCTTTATACTATATTTTAATCTATTAATAAATTAATCGGATTCAAATTAGCAAAAGGAAAGTGATGCTAAACGCCACCCACTTTTCTTTCCGACTTTACCCGAACGCATTGCGATTTGGAGCGGGATCGCATAGTCTGGATCTGGCTCGAACGGCACCCAATAAGTTGTGTTAAATTAATGACCGTGCCAATTTTTTTTGTTTAATCCAAATTGTGACCTGGATAAAACAACACGTAATCATTACCCTAATTAATTTTGAATACATTTCAGTAAACTTGTGAGGCGCCTGTGTATTTAGAGATATTTGAATGAAATGAACTTGAAAGTTCAGAATTGTGTCACGCCCAAAATAATCCCTGTGAATTCAAAATAAATTCAGGGAATTAATTTAATTCGCTGTTATTTCGGTGCTTATGAATTAATAAATTAGTCAATCCCCCCGCTCTTACGTATTACCAGGTACAACAAAGAAAATCGTATAGTCCTTGGAAAGGAAATACATTTATTGAGTGGGGAGGCGAACTTTACGTCTGAACATGTCGCGGACTTTTATCTCGATATTAATTTTAATGAAATAAAAGTGATGTGGATGGGTGTGTGTGTTTGTTTGGATTATAGTGAAACGCGGCGTGGTTTATTTTGCGTGAAATGTAGTAAGTTGTGTGACTTTAGCGATGTCGTGGGACTTGAAATTTGCAGACGATGTAGAAAATTGAAACAAAGGAGATAAGATGGTGGAAGGACCCCCAAGCACAAGGTAGGACAGAACTATTTCGTTTTACTGTCGTCTTGAACTAATTTTTGGATTGAAAAAGTTATTTACTAATTCAGTTACAGTACCTACCTACTTTTAGTAGTACTAAATAATTTTTTTATTGACTTCGAAGCAAATTCCACACTACACTACAAGCGTAAACTTTTTTCATTTCCAAATTTCGATTTTATTCCTTGTTGATCTTTTATTAAGAAATTCAAAACTGTGATGATTTTGTGAAAAGCACGATGGTTCTTTGAAAAAATACGAGATATGAGCTCACATAAAATTATTTTATTATTATTATTTTTCTATTCAACGTATATAAAGCATTAATATTATTGCTTCCCCATAATAGCTCTATTTTTTTATAAATTTGAATACAAAGGATGCGACAATAACTGATAAATTAGTTTATCCTAAAGTGTATTAAATGCATAAACCGATTTTACGACCGGATTAAAGCAATTGCACACCAACATGTCACATATATTTCATTTAATTGGAAGCCTCACTTCCACTGGTCTGCATTAGTCATTTTTTTCTGGCAAGCGTTATCCAGTAAATCGTCAAGAAGTGACCGTACTTGTTGAAGAATAGTTAAGTTGTTAATGCGGGGATTTTCGGTCATCAATTCAAGTAAAAGCACTTGTTCACTCTTTTATTACATCGATATTTCGGGGCTATTTTTTCCCTTCATCACGATCTACAGGAGTTCGTAATTCATCAAAATAAACTAATTACGTCATTGATTGTAAAACTGAAGTGCTTTGATTTAGAATAAATCGATGTAAAAGCAGAATTGTAATGCTATGAAAGTTGTTTGATTTTGAAAGTGTGTGAAAGCAAAACAAACACTAGCTAGAGAATTACAGAAATTTTAACAACCTGTTCATAATGATCCAGCACGATTTATTGATTTAAAAACGTTGGCAACCTTAAATTGATTGATGCATCTGTATAAGTAGAATGTTTAAAGAATCGTTGCGTTAAAAGGATCCGTAGAATTAATAAAATATCTTTATCATAAAGAAAGTGGGCCCCAAGGTGGGTCCTTGAGGTTTGCCGATATCCAAATGGCCTTCTGTTGATAATTATTTGAACTACTTTTAAGTGAACGGATCGCAATTCTATGAAAATTTAAAAAAATTACACCAGAGATTATTTGATCCTTCTTTTTACCTTATATTGTTTTGTTTTTATGTTATTATTTCTTTCGTTTTTTTTTTAATTATATCAACCAATGAAGTTCCATTTTTTCGAACTCGGAGCTTTTATATTTCCTTTCGAAATTCAGGTAAATTTCTTTCGTTCTTTTTATTTTATTTACGTTTACATTTTTTCCTGAAACGTTAGGAACAAAACAAAAAAAAAGTAATTGAATTTTCATTTTCTTGCCTCATTTATTTGCGCATAATTTTGTTATTTTAACATAGATATTTCATAAATGATAATAACATGTTTGAGACAAATAAAAATGTGCGTACTCGGAATAACCAGACGACAGTTTCGAGCCTTTTTGACTCTCATCGGCGAAGCGGATTGATGCACAACAAACGAGTATCGTTTTAAATTTCGAATCTATAGCGATGCGATTTAGAATTTTTTTTCCTTAAATATTTATAGCACTTGTTCACTCTTTTATTACATCGATATTTCGGGGCTATTTTTTCCCTTCATCAGGATCTACAGGAGTTCGTATGTTAAAAACAATTTCAGGTGTTAAATCAAGTTAAACTTACGTCTTGCAGAAAATGAGATGTTGCCTGTTGCACATGACACAACTCGTGGCAAGTATTAATTATGGAGACATTTGGACTGTAAAAAGGACAAACACACGGCAGTTAAAATGGAGTCGGTTTTGCGACAAGCAACGTTCAGAAAATATGAACAAAAAGTTGACCAGTTTTAAACAAGGAACCAACTAGCTATTTCTAATATTCTCATTAATTTGACGTGGCTTATTATGTAAAGACAAAACATAAGAGTAGATATTACTTAAATTCCTGATGTCGGATCTCAAATTCATGGACTTAGGTTCCTGGTTGATATGCAACATTTCCAAGAAGATCCTGTCCCAATAATTTCTTTCCATTCCCAAAACTCTAGTGTCATTAAAGTTCATATTATGATCATTGTTAATACAGTGAGAAACAAGAGCAGATGATTCTGATTTTTTCTATTTCTTACGCCATTTCTGTGTTGGCTGACGCGATCTTTCAGTTTTTAAGAAGTTTGTCCAACGTAAACTTCAGTGCAATTACTCCTATAAATTACATTACTATTTTCTGATATAGGCGTTTTATCTTTACATTTGGACATGATATTGCTGACACAACACGAATTTTAAGTACAGTGTTCAAAATTCTTATTATTTTCTGGGATAAGCCCTGCACAAAAGGAAGTGACCTATATGTTCGCGAGATATTATTAATAGTATTAGTAGTTTGGGTATTCTCGATTACCATGGGTGTATCTAAATTGGAGGTACAGAAAACTAATTTATTCGTTAATTGAGGTGGATAAGAATTTTCTATCATCAAATTGTAAAGGATATGTAAGTTTTTGTTTACCAGGCTAGGATGTGAAATTCTTTGAATTCTGTTTTTTAAAGATACTACTAAATTGGTTTTTATTTTCATGGGTTGATGGGAGAGGAAATTTATGTATCAACCGGAAGCTGTGGGTTTTCTATACCAATCTAACATAATGGTGTTACTATCAGGTAATCTGATTATTTTAGTGTCCAAAAACGGCACACTATGTTCTTGTTGGTTTTCCTCTTCTACAGTGAATTTAATATGTTCATCGTAGTTGTTGAAAATTTCGAGGATTTCGTTCGCTTTCCTTCTGGGATAACATATCTAGTTATCTAGTAATTGATGCCAGTATTCAGAAAAGTCGGCAAAAATACACGTATACATGTATTTTATTAGAATTATCGTGTGCACTCACTTGCCGCATCTTACCTAAAAATCACATACTTTTTAAGAATGTCCGGAATTTCCCTAGGTCCGGTAATGACTTTTAATACCAAAAACTGCGATTCAGGTTGACTTTTTTATTACTGGTAAAAAGAGTGTGTGTTGCGAGGTAACACTTTTAGTTCCTTGAGTTAAAAAGGCAGTTTTACTTTTAACATTTTTAGTTAAGATTTGCTTTGTGAATAACTTTTATTTTGAAACCGGTTGCAAAAAAATAGTATGTTTTATATCCTAATAAAACAATATACTCTAACGGACTCTTAAAATTCGCACAATCGCTCAACGTTTCACTATCGGTTAATAGCTTCATCAAATTTAAAATTAATTTCTTTTTATTTTCTGACGAAGCTGTTGGCCGACAGTGAAACGTTAAGCGATTGTGCGAATTTTAAGTGTCCATTGAAAGAATTTGTTATACAATGATAATATGGTTGCGTCATTAATTACATTACACTCATTGTGTCACTGTCAATCTAACCTGAATATTTGGTTGAAATGTGAAATTGGCATATCAAATGGATTGGAGTTATCAAATATTTTTGGGTAACAAACGCATATCTTTCCTTAAAGAATTTTTTTTTTGTTATAGCTAGCTACAACCACAAGTAACACATAAACACAAGTTCACTTCTCTGTTATGTTCTTCTATTAATAATTCCATGTGTACATTGCATTTGAACATTTCTTTGAATATAATTCATTTTTAAAATTTGTTTAATAATGTGATGAACGATAGAAACTGCAAACCCTAATGCTTACACTCTGTTGCAGTGCTGCCGCAATGTTGTTTTATTGTGTACCAATTGTCAACTACAAAACGTACCGACAACGCGGAAAATTAAAAATTAGTGCAGGAAAATCTAAATAACTTGCTAATCAGGAAACAGATTTCTAGGCACAGACCCATAAAACAGGCCTATGCTCATTTGTCGTTTTAATTTTCTGAGATTCTAGAGTTGTTAGTAGGCTTCGGACAGTTCGGAGCGTTGCCATGGCTACGCAATGAATAGGTCCTCGTATTGCGTAACCATGGCAACGTTTCGAAATGTCCGAGGCCTGGTTATTAGCCTGCGTAGTTGCTTAACAGTCGCATCTCAAATCAAGATCACCTTGACCAATCAGCAGCAGACAGCGACACTTACAAATGAATTTCAGAAGATTGGCTTTTAGTAAAGTCTTTTCATCACTAGATGTCACGTAGTGGCGCATGATAATTAAGGTTACTGTATATTGGAGGTAGCGCCAACGTTCTATCTCACTCTCCTCTATCAATAACTTGTTAAGTATCTATCCTTTTTCTTCTTAGCGTTTCATCTATGGATTCATCGCGTCCTTTTTAATTTGGGGGACGCAAGCCGTGGAAATGAATGGCGGTAACTTCCAAATACAGTAACCTTAATAATAATAAGGCTAAGTAAGGTAGCGCATCTTTAATTTTGGTCTAAATTTACCTTCTTTTTTACTTTACTTTTAAAACCTATATTTTTTCTTTGTTTTTACTAACGCTTGACATCGTTTCATTTCCGTGTATTACAAAAAGTCAGGAACTTCTCTGATTTATTTTCTTTTAATTGCATTTATCTTAGTTTTTGTGAATTTTAAAATTTGAATTAAAAGCAAAGGTCCTTGGATTTTATTTAAATGATTCAATGATTTCGTCAAGAAACTGTTGGAGCTCGCACATTGCTTAGCGACAGCAAAACATGTTACGATGACAGATGGCAAGAAACGTCAAAATGATTCTTAGACGTCAAGAAACGTCACGATAGGGCCATTCAACAAACAAATCGATTGATTATAATTAGATGAAACCGATTTAAATCAATTTATGAAAATACTTAACGGTGGAGAAGCCATACATGAACTTGACACTTACAAACCGCAACGCCATATTTAATCGCAGTTGAAAAGTTGACAATTTTTACGATTCACAGTTTCACGATAGTTATTGCAAACAGACCAATGATGCAAAGTCATAAAATAAGGGTATAAGAGGCACTACACGTATCAATGCAATCCATATTCGCTAGTGCTGAATAGTTTGGCAGTATTCACTTATTGGCGCTGTAATAGTCCGGTTGAAAAGTTGACAATTTTTACGATTCACAGTTTCACGATAGTTATTGCAAACAGACCAATGATGCAAAGTAATAAGGGTATAAGAGGCACTACACGTATCAATGCAATCCATATTCGCTAGTGCTGAATAGTTTGGCAGTATTCACTTATTGGCGCTGTAATAGTCCGGTTGAAAAGTTGACAATTTTTACGATTCACAGTTTCACGATAGTTATTGCAAACAGACCAATGATGCAAAGTCATAAAATAAGGGTATAAGAGGCACTACACGTATCAATGCAATCCATATTCGCTAGTGCTGAATAGTTTGGCAGTACTCACTCATTGGCGCTGTAATAGTCCGGTAAAGCATACCTTTCACTCGCTGGTGCCGCACCTACTTCGTCGACGTCCGGTTATTTCATTCATTGATGAATCGAAGAGATGCCCACGAAAGAATTAACTCAGTATAATAAAGAAATGAATAATAACTTACGAAAATGTTTAAGAAAAGTTTTTCCTTACGACTTGGAACTTTTCATAACTTCGTGCGTAAAGTGAAAATGTTTGCTTCGTCTGGACTAAATAAATACCAAAAGCAAAAGGAGAGTAATTCCAAAAGTTCTTTTTTTTTCTGGATTTATATGTGTTCTTAATTTATAAAGAGCTCGAGAAATTCCGGACGCCCATGCTCCTACGATTTATGAATTTTATACCTGGTTTATAGCAATATTATTTTCTATTTGACGTATGTACAGCATTAATATTATTGCTTTCCCATAATAGCTCCCTTTTATTATAAATTTGAATACAAAGGATGCGACTATAACTGATAAATTAGTTTATCCTAAAGAGTATTAAATGCATAAACCGATTTAATATTTACGACCGGATTAAAACAATCGCGTATGCTTCATTTAATTGAGAGCCTCACTTCCACTGGCCTGCATTAGTCATTTTCTAGCAAGCGTCATTTAGTAATTGATGCCAGTATTCAGAAAAGTCGGCAAATATACGTGTATTTTATTAGAATTAACGTGTGCACTCACTTGCCGCATCTTACCTAAAAATCATATACTTTTTAAGAATATCCGGAATCTCCCTAGGTCTGTTTATAAAAGAATAAATATTTTTTTTTACTTGATATAAGTTTGTGGTTCGTATTGATAGGTACTGAAAAAACAAAAATTTTTGGGCAATCTTTCGATTCCCTACCCGAGATTAATCACCCCCCGAAGATATATTATTTAATATCTACGATGCTATTGTGATCAGTTTAGGGCTCTCCCCCCTCCCGATAATATAAACGTCGAGCAATGCGCCGCAGAGCTATTGCGTTAATATATCAACGTCTGTCTGATCGTGACACTTTTGCTAACAGTGAATAGACGCAATCTCATTCCCAAGAATGTTCTTCTATTTAGGAGGCGAAATAACCGGGGACAGAACGTGCGTAATCCCCCGCGTAATTTCTGGGCAATTCAATCGACAAAACGCCGAAATTATTTCGTCAAGTAAGAAATAATTTATTTCGTCGAAAAAGAAATAATTTTCCTGGAAAAAGGTTACCCCACAAGTTTCGATTAAGAACGGTTGGAATCAATTCAATCTGTTTAAAAAAAAAAAATTCTACTACGTTACCTAAATACCTACTGAAGTGTCTTTTCTTGGCTTCAATTATTAAGAGAACTAGAAGACAAATAAATCAATGTGAATTGGCAATTAAAATTTCGACAAGAACTCAGACAATAAACTTGCAATTCCGTCGCGCGAGAGAAAGAGCCAACTAATGGCTCGGACAAAATGGAGGAGCGACATAATTCTTCGCTCGCGCGGGGCCCCCAACAAAATAAATTGTTTTGTATTGATTCTTCCGTCTGCTCGCGAAATTTATTTAGGCCCTGCTAATAATTCGCGTTGTTTCACGCTCGGTGCTATGTATATGAGGGGATCCCCGCCGAAACCTAAAACGAAAAGTTCGAGGCGAAAAGAGGGAAAGTATTGAGTTGAACATCTGCAGGGCGATATAAATTAGGGATTGGCAAAAAAAGACTACGAACATTTCTCGAGGCTTAAATTAAGTTTTTTTTTCTCAAAGAAAAAAAAATCCTTGCAATTTTGCACAATGATTTGGATAAGTTTGTAATAAATTCCTGTCCCATCCTTTATAAAAATAATAGAAGTATTAAAAACGGACAATCGATTCTTTAGAAATTAAAATAGGATGTTGGTCGGCCGGCCATTTCAATTGTGTAATGGGGGCCCGACTTGGACGGGAAGGAAACTTCATTACTGGGCGCCTCTTGCAAGTGATTGATAACCCGTAATGAATAATAATGGCCGCTTCGCTCATTTTACAAATATTAAATATTAGTCGGGTCCATTCGCCTAATGAAAAATAATGTAGAGATTTATGTGTAAGTAAATAAGAATTTTTAAGCAGCCTGCGCTGGAAACGAATTGATTCTGAAACCAAACCAAACTGTGACAGTTTGCGCAAAATGAATTGGAATTTTCTCCTCCGGTGGAGCGATTATTTAATACCCGGATTATAATTGGACGAAAGCGTCGCATTGTTCCTGCGGCACGTCCTGAATATAAATGCAACTCGGTGAGTGTAGTGTACAGGTTTTTTTTTTGTTTTTGGTCCCGTTTTGTATGTACCTACTCTTGTCACGTTTAATTGCCGGACCTCGCACACGACTTGATACTTGTTAATTAATTAAAAGCTCTTTGTTACATTACATAAAACTGTAACGTTTTACCTGCGCGTTAATTAACGACGGAAAAAAAGTTATATTCGCAGCAACAATAGGATTCTGTGTTTGTTTTCGCACTGAAGAGAGTGTAAAACAACCAATTCTTTAGTAACTAAAAAAACTCGGTTTTTGAAGTTGAAGTTGCTTAGGCGAGTTAAGTTAAGATGTAATAAATCGACAATTGATCATTGTAAATGTATACAGGGTGATTCAAAATTAATGTCCGACCCGTTAGGGGTGTAGTTACTAAGGTCATGTAAGTACGAAATTGAAAGAAATAATTTTATGGGAGGCATTTGGAAAATAAGCCTCTTGTGAATCCTAACTCGAAACTGTTTAAATACCACTGATGAATATTAGAATGTGATAAGTGCGGCGCTTATAAAATTACGTAAGAAAACCTCCGAGACATCTTTTTATAACGATACTAAATTTCATTGGCATAGTCAACAATAAACGCGTAGTAAAAATGAATGAACTATTTTGACTGCAAATTTATTATAATCAACATTGAATTTGGCGCCGTTATAAAAGTTAAGGTCAAGTTTTTTTGTGAGTTTCATATTAATATTAAAGTGAAACGGTGCATAAATTTAAACTTACGGTTTTTATAACAGATGCTCGATATGACCCCCTTCTTGTTGTACGATATTAGTCGCACGGTTGAAAAATGATGCACGTACCGCAGGAAACATTCGATTCGCATTGTTTCGAATTATTTCTGCTGCGGCAAAATTGCGATTGTAAAGTTCTTCAACCGTGTTAATGGGGTCTTTATGAACCAAACTTTTCATGTGGCCCCACAAATAAAAGTCTAAGGGATTCATATCGGGCGAGCGGAGAGACCAAGCTACTGGCCCACCGCGCTCGATCCACCAATTTCCAAACTGAACTGTTAAAAAATCCTGTACATTACGTTGAAAATGTGGCGGTGCACCATCGTGTAACCACCACATATCACGTCGTATGTTCAGAGGAATTCATCGAGCAGTTCGGGCACCGTATTACGAATAAATTCCAAATACCCATCTGTCTGTACGTTGTGCGTAAAAATATCCGAGTCGGTGGGTGTCGTCTTGCAGAAAATCGTTCTGCGTAAAGGGCAGCAGCTTGGTTACCATTCTTCATAAATTAAGATCATATCTGTTAATTCTTCATTGCTGTATTCCGCCATCGTAATCTTAATACACACTGATTTCCATAAATTTCCATCAACTGCCAATACAAATTAAGCGAACGTTTCACGCACCAACACGAACTAATTTGCACTGACAAAATCATAATTGTACCCCTACGTATGTCGTAAGAAATGTGATTCATTTCTTCCGTCTGCACCACAAGTTCGATGTCCGCAATAAATGAATTGCCCGGTATAAATTCTTTCCGCATAAATAAGGTCTGAAATAAAAACGTTTTTAGTTTCAGTGCAAGGTGAAAGCAAGTGTTTCGTTTTATTTTTGCCAGAGATTATTGCTTTCGTGACGCAACACAGTTATTCCAGTGGACACCAAACAAATTACTTCTGAATCTTCAACTAATTTTATCTCAAAAACTATGCATAACACCCTTCCCCCCCCATGACTATACTTTTTTTGTTTTGTTTTTTCATGTATTACCTGTGGTTAACGGGTCGGACACTTATTTTGAGTCACGCTGTGTGTAAAAGAATATATAAACGATTTTCTTCTGGAGATTAATAGATTCTGTTTCGATTGATTTGACTCTGTCGCGTTGGTTTTCCTGTGTTTTCTCAATTTGTGAAGTGAATGTCCAAAGAGCAAAATTAAAAAAAAAAAAACATGTAGTAAGTGAGTCGCAGCCGCAGCTGGCGGTGTTTGAGTGATCAACCAAATATGCCTGCGTTGAAGATTTGAAGGCTTGCTTCCTCTCTTCCTTCTCATTCAAACGAAGACTTTCTTCTTTTCATCCTGGTTCCAAAACCTTATCTTGCAACTTTGCTATGTTTTACCTTTCGTTTTTCTTCTTTTTCATTCGATTTTCGATTTTTATCATTGAGCTTCCTCTTTTTATTTCGTTCTGAAAACCGTTTTGGATAAGCTTCCCATCTTGTTGTGTTACGCACAACTTTGATTTTTGTCCAAATTTCTTTCACATCTTTTTTATTCGTTTTTTGATCTTCGTCCTTAACTTTTCTCTTTTTATTTCATTTCAAAAACCTTCTTGGCTAGACTTGCCTTCCATTATTACTAAGTTGTCCCTTTACTATCACATCTTCAATTGTTTTTTATAGTTGTTCCATGTGTTTTTCTTCTGATTCAAATTTCATAAGACTTTTCCAAAATTTCTTCGAAAAATGCTCTAACTTATAGATGTTTCCTTGTTTTTTTTATACTTAAAATTAGATTTGCTTTTCATTTTATTTTAAAATCTTCTTTTCGAGGCCCTTATCTTCTTCTCTTTTACATCTTTTGCTCTTCAAATCTTATAAGAAAGGCTTTTTTTGTCATATCTATAGATATTTTTTGCCTGTCTTTTCAATCTTCTTCTTCTATTCTTTTGTCCTTAGAATTTCATCTTTCGTCCTTGGTGAATCATCCTATCTTCAGTTATTTGCTATATTTCTTCATGTTTTCTTTCTTCATTCTTATTTTGCTTTCTACAGTTCCTTTCTTCGTTTTAGTTTCTAGTTTATAAATTACTTTTAAGTTGTAATTGCATTGGCTTCCGGTTGGAACCGCGTCACGACTGTTTCTCTTGTCGACGTTTCATTCTCCATTGCAGAAGAACTTCCTCAGGATTGCTGCTGCTGAGGAATTTCTTCTGCAACAGAGAACGAAACGTCGGTTCCAACCGGAAGCCAATTCAATTATGGGCAACCGCCGCGGAAGCCTCCAAGTTAAACACTTTTAAGTTATCTTCTTCTTCTTCTACTCTTTTTTCTTAAGTCCTTGTCACATTATTAGTCAGTTTGATCAAACAGGACTGACAAACTGCAAGAATGACGTCAAGACTTATCAAGTTCGTTATTTCGTCAAACTGCATTGTCACACTAGCACTAGAAATTTGATCAAACTTTGAGGTTAAATTTTGTTTTTTGGAAATCGTCATTTTAAAAAAGTTACGCAAAAATGGATAGAAAAAAAAAACAGTGGCAGTGTTAGCCATATTAGGTTTGGCGTTAATAACATAAAAAACATAAAAAAAGGAATAAAAGGCGTTTATGGTCGAAGTCGTAGCTATTATTAGTTAGTAATCTGTGGCTATTACGCAGAAATGAAGGCAGTAGTAGAGGTGTATTATCCATGGCTATATATAACAATTCCTAAATCTTGTATAATTCAATTAATTGCAGCACTTGTTCCTTCTCTCAACTCATTTTAACAATTATTAACTATTATCTACAACGAAACAACCAACACACTACAACTGTTTAGGTGTGTTTTTAGGTTAGGTTAGATTTCCGTTTCGCGCCCCTTCCTGTGCGTTCAAATCTACCAATCATAAAGCAAGTTACATCAAATTGACTGATGGATATAGAGACGCCCCTAAAATTAGAAAATTTGCTCAAACAGCTTCCATGACGTCATGTGACGTCATTAATTTAGTTTGTCAATCCAGTTTGATCAAACTGACTAATGATGTGACAGGGGCTTAAGACTCTCATTTTCTATCTTTGATGAATCATCATATATCTTCAGTTATTTACTAAATTTCCTTCATATTTGCTTTTTCCTTTCTCAGTTTGCTTCCTACAGTTCCTTTCTTCCTTTTTAATTTCTAGTTTATAAATTATTTTGAAGTGATCCTCTGATTCTACTTTTTTTTCGTAGAATCTCATCTTCTATTCTGGCGAATCATCATATATTCAGTTGTTTGCTAAATTTACTTAATATTTTATTTCTTCTTTTTCATTTTACATTCTACAGTTCCTTTCTTACTTTTCAAATTGTTTGGAAGCCGTGTTTTTCTTCTACTCTTCCTTCCTAGAATCTCATTTTCTCTTCTTGGTTAATCATCACATCTTCAATTATTTGATAATTTTCTCTCATCGTTTTTCTTCTTTCTCATTTCGCTGTCTACAGTTCTTTCCTTGCTGTGTTATCTTTTTTAATCTTTAGTTTATAAATTATTTATTTATATTAAATTAGTTATTTTTAAATCATCTTCTTCTACTCTTTTTTCCCAGAGTCTCGTCTTCCATCCTTGGTGAATCATCACGTCTTCTGTTATCTTCTTACTTCTTTCGCATTTTGCTTTCTGCAATTCTTTCTTTGCTGCGTTTTTCTTTTCAATGTCCAGTTTCGATGAAACTAAGATAATTTTTTCTCATACTGCACCGGAAACCTTCTTCTTTAGAAATATTCTTCTTTAAAGAAAATTCCGCATTTCTTTTCTTCATTTGACTTACGATCTATGTTCTTCCTTCATTCCTTCAAAAAATTAACGAATATCCTTACTGCCTTATCCTTTTTATTTAATTGTTCCCATTTTCTTATAATAATTTCCTTTAAAACTTTGAATTTTGTCTTTGATCTTCTTATCTCTTCTTTGATAGGATCTAACGCTACAGAGCTTCTAAACAAAAAATAGCCACACAATTCTGACGAGCAACGTATGCGAAATACTCTATCTTTGACTCCACTTGTTGACTCAGCAAAGAAAGTACGAATTTGGTGAATCAGCGTTTCCTATGGAGGCAGCCCGTGATAAGAACAACATTTTTCCCCGCGTAACTTTATACATGGAACAGAGTTATCACATCTTAAGTCACGGTTTGAATCTTATCTCTGCAGTATAAGATTTCCGTTTCGGTTTAAATATAAGAATTTGCTACGTTTCAATTCTTTGCGTGGAAATCGAATTGTTATAGCTTTTAATAATGATAAAAAAATGGATTTTCCTTACAGGATTTCCAGGCCCTTACAATAGTAATAATAAAGTTACAATAATAAATGAAAGATAATAAAAAGTAAAGGATCTGGAGAAAAGCAAGAATTCATTAATAAAAAAATTAATAAAATAAAACATACAAAGAGGATTTCGGTGGAGATACCTGTTCTATACATACACTGTACATTAGCTAAGAATTAACTTTTATTTAAACAAACAACAAAAAACTTTCATGCAATTTAATTTCTGATAGAAGTATGAGTAAATAAAGGAAAGGGCATTAAAAAAGCAAACCTATTTTTCTGTAACATAAACAAATAGTCTATGAAAAGCAGCTTTTCATAATTGAACTTTAAAGATACGTAATTTACAATCTCGCTTTTTGAAAACATTTTTAATTAACAACGTCGAAAACGTGGATTCGTTTATGTACAATAGAAAAATTTGTCGCCTCATTTATATTCTCAGGTCTTTAACAAGTGTATTTCAACTTTGGGGAATATCTTGGGGGCCGCATTAATTTACATCGGCGGCTGAACCTTCGCCCTTTCATCATTTAATAATCGCTACCTGATTCAGCACTTATGTCAAACGTTAACCCACGTTCTGGAATCAATTCTGCCGTAGACGTTTCTGAAATTACACGATTGAAGAGGGGGCACGATTTTGATGACCCACAATTTTTTTTCACTTACAAATTATGCTTGTATTTAACAATCAAGGAGCACGTTAAAAATCTAGCGTTGGCGGCAATGGAATTATTAAACTTGTTTATAATATGGATAGTTCTTTTGTGTACTTGAATGAATGCTTTGCCTAATTGATGTCAATTATGTGTGTCTGCATGTGGAGGAGGTGATTCGTTTCAGTCGGGAAAGTGCGACAGAATTTTGAAGAGCCCCATCGTGTTCCACTCACTCGTTGTGAAGTGCAAGAGAAAAACATTGCAGTTTCGCTTAACGATGCTTCACATCATGTAAGTGTGCACTGCACTGGTATGAACAGCCTACACTGGAGGAGATATTTACTGAGCGAAAGTGAGCCTAGTTTTATAGTTTCACTTTCCAAGGTCCACCGCAAATATTTTGTCGATGAATTTTTTTTGCGTTACCGTTTATTTGGGAATTTGGAAAACGACCTGTACTCTAGTGTCATATTTCATGGGAAATGTGAAAATCCACTTAACGAAAACACGTGTTCCGCGACAAAAATAAAAAAAAGAAATCGCGATCGAAGGCGTTGGAGTTGCTGAAGTGCGCCCGGCTTTTACACCTAAGTGTTTTTCCATTTACACTCGTCGTCCAATAATAATTCCTGGAATTCAGTGGCCCCCTGCTGGCAGATATAAGCGCCAATAATGGATAATGCTTGTGCACACCCACGAAAGGACGTAATATCGCAGGAATGGTGACGCAGTTTATTTGCAAACACCTTCGGGTTATCGGAATTATACTCATACAATCGATGTTAACCGTAGCTATTAAACTACAAAAAGGAAATTTGTTTTACTAAGGAGTTTCAGAATTTATAATTTATTAAACAAATACAGAGTCTTCATAATTCATGGATCCCATGTGATTAAATTGTGCTTGATAGTTAGGCAAACCGTTGGCAGAACTGGTGGCAGAACTGTTAGATAGTTGTTGCCAGATGCATCTGAAATTTCTCTTTCCCCAAATCACTAAATCCCTCCTATCAGAGCTGCACTGCTATTAAATAATTGATTACGTACGCCACGTGGGATACAAGATTAAACAAAAAGCTCTGTATTATGAAATGAATCGAGCATTACATTAATTAGTTTCGTTTCCTTTGCTATAAAAATTATTCTTTCAGTTTTTAGTAAAGCAAAAGCATTTATACGAAGCTATATATTTTACGGGCAGTAAAATTTAATCCCGACTCATCAAATTCTAATCTCGATTTCAATAAACTCTTCTTCTTCCCACCTCTTTCCCCAAAAGTATCGCGATCATCACCACCACAAACCGCAAACTAATCCATCCTGTATTTTCCGATGGAAAAACGATACAGTTAATTAAATGAGTTATCGAAGAATAATGAACTTCCGTTAAGTCGGCGTATAAACAGTGGGCCACGCGAGGGTGAGTTTCGCTTTCAAATTTATCGGTCATTTCGGGGCAGGGTGTAGATGGATCTACCTGGCAAGGTGCGGCTTTATTGTGCATATTTATCGATTGGGGTTTAATCGCGGATTGAAGCTTGCTCGGGGGCGAAATGTAAATTACAATTTGGCGGCCCTGATTTCGTCTTGATGCGTTGGTGGTGGTATTTTCGCTTAATGACCTCTGCTTTATTCATAATTTAAAACGATTATAATTTATAATTTCTTTAAATTAATTTAAAAAAAAATTAATCTTATCCCGGTAAGTTCAATCCACTGATCAAAGGAATCATTCATATACAGGGTGACGTACAATTGTTCCGCCATGAGAAAAAAAAAACGCGTAAGAGAATGGGATTACAAAAGAAACGTTTAAAAAATTCATCTAAATAATTTATAATTGATTAAAAAATTACCCCTAAATGGGCCTGCGGTATTGCGTATGAAATACCACGCCACGTTCTATAAATGCGGCAGTACAATAGGACTATGAAGTTTATTATTTACTACACACTTGCACACAATGCGACCTTGACACACAACTCAATTCGTTTTATTACACCTACGTTTAACAACTGGAAACGGAAGTGTGATTTACGCAACCTAATTATTAGTAATTTCTGAAATAATTCGCGCATGAAATAGGGCTAACAAATTCACAAGTAATTGTTTGTTAATTCTTGCGGATTATTTCCTAGAGTGGAATGTACTAGCTGCTACGTCCACAAAGAAATTGTAAACATTTAAATCTGGTGACTGGGGTGGTCAATGAACGGCCCGAAACGCTCTAGGACGCTGGATGTGCGCTATGTATTGTCTGTTCTCTGTTTATGTGTGTTAGCAACTATGTCCAGACATAATAAAATTTTTGAACAAATCGCGTACGTGACTATTTACTAGAGTGGAATGTACTAGCTGCTTCATTTACAGAAAAAAAAATGTAAGGACTTAAATGTGGTAAACGTGGGGGTCCGAGGGCGCACGATGTGCGCTATATATATATTGTTTGTTCCCCGTGTTATACAAAGTTAACAATCACCGAATCTGTCCAGCTTCCTGTGATGCAGCGTCGCCGTCGGAGACATATTAAAACTTGTACAGTTGTTTTAAATAAACGTCGCTACTGTTATGCGAACAATTCTTGATCAAACCGCGTACGTGAATGCACTTTACAGATTACGACAAAATGTAAATTGCTGGAATGCTTGGAAAACGTGAAACGATTTATTAGACCTAAAATTCATCACCGACAAGTTTTATTTTGTTTATTAGGCTATAAAAGCTTTATTATGTACAAACTCCTTTAACTGTTGGTGGTGATATGCGTTGTTTTTAATCAAATTGCGTACGTAAATGAATAAACAAATTACGAGATCATGTTTAAAAGATTCTACGGAATACGGAACTGGTTTTCTCATGCAAATGCTGATACAGGGTGACTGACAATTGTTGCGCTAGAAGAAAGGCGTAAGAGTGTGGATATCACAGATTATGGGGAAAAAATTCTTCTAAACAGTTTATAATTAATTAAAAAATTACTAATTTAACTTGAAGGCTTCCGCGGCCGTCGTCTATTGTTGAATTCTTGGCTTCCGGTTGGAACCGCGTGTCTCGGATTTCTTCACTGCCGACGTTTCGTTCTCCGTTGCAGAAGAACTTCTTCAGGGCTGCTGTTGGTGGTGATGCTGCTGCTGTTGGTCTTGCTGCTGCTTCGCGTTTGTCGTTGACGTCAACTACAAACGCGAAGCAAGACCAACAGCAGCAGTAGTAGCAGCATCACCAGCAACAGCAGCAGCATCACCACCAACAGCAGCCCTGAAGAAGTTCTTCTGCAACGGAGAACGAAACGTCGGTAGTGAAAAAATCCGAGACACGCGGTTCCAACTGGAAGCCAAGAATTCAACAAAAAATTACTACGTACTAAATACGACGCCATATTCTACCTATAAATGCGGCAGTATAATAGGACTATGAAGTTTTTTATTGACTCTCGCTTGAACACAATGCGATTTTGACACATCTCAATTAGTTTTATTAAACGTTTTTAACAGCTGGAAACGGGAAATCTGAGTTTCTTTTACGCGACGTAATTATTAGTAATTTCTAAAATAACTGGAATTGCGTATGACATAAGGGTAACAAATTCGCAAATAATTATTTGTTAATTCTTGCGGACTATTTACTAGAGAAGAATGTACTAGCTGGTTCATCCACAAAAAGATTGTAAGGATTTAAAGGGTGAACGCGGGGGTCATGCATGTCCGAGGGCGCACGAATACGGAATTGATTATCTCATGCAAATACTGATACAGGGTGACTCACATTTGTTGCGCTAAAAAAAAAGGCGTAAGAGTATGGATATCACAGATTATAGGGAAATGTTTAAAAAGTTCTTCTAAACAGTTTATAATTAATTAAAAAATTACTACGTACTAAATACGACGCCATATTCTACCTATAAATGCGGCAGTATAATAGGACTATGAAGTTTTTTATTGACTCTCGCTTGAACACAATGCGATTTTGACACATCTCAATTAGTTTTATTAAACATTTAACAGGTGGAAACGGGAAATCTGAGTTGTTTCTTTTACGGGATGTGATTTCTAAAATAACTGGAATTGCGTGTGACATAAGGGTAACAAATTCGCAAATAATTACTTGTTAATTCTTGCGGACTATTTACTAAAGTGGAATGTACTAGCTGCTTTATCCGCAAAAAGATTGTAAGGATTTAAATGTGGTGAACGCGGGGGTCAATGCACGTCCGAGAGCGCACGATTTGCGTTATGTTTGTTCCCCGTTTATGTGTGTTAGATAAATCTAACACTCACTGAATCTGTCCAGCTCCCCTGATTTCATTCGCGTGAGCTGTCGCCGTCGGAGACTTGTACAGTTATTTTAAACGTCGCTACGTTACGCATACAATTCTTGATCAAATCGCGTACGTGAATGCACGTTACAGAGTACGAGAAAATGTAAATTGTTGGAAAATATGAAACGATTTATTAGATCTAAAATTCATCGCCGACAATTTTTTTTTTGTTTATTAGGCTATAAAAGTTTTATTATGTACAACCTCTTTTTAATATCGGTGGTGATATGCGTCGTTTTTAATCAGATCGCGTACATGAATGAATAAACAGATTACCAGATCATTCTACCGATACAGAATTGATTATTTCATGCAAACGTTGATACAGGGTGACTGACAATTGTTGCGCTAGAAAAAAGGCGTAAGAGTGCGGATATCACAGATTATGGAAAAAATGTTTAAAAAATTCTTCTAAACAGTTTATAATTAATTTAAATTAATTTAACTAAATACGGCACTATAACAAGATTATGAAGTTTTTTATTAACTACTCGCTTCAGCACAATGCGACCTTGAACTGAATTAGTTTTATTACACGTTTAACAGCTGGAAACGGGAAATCTGAGTTGTTTCTTTTACGCGACGTAATTATTAGTAATTTCTAAAATAACTGGAATTGCGCATGACATAAGGATAACAAATTCGCAAATAATTGTTTGTTAATTCTTGCGGATTATTTACTAGTGTTGAATGTAGTAGCTGCTACGTCCACAAAAAAATTGTAAACATTTAAATCTGGTGATTGCGGGGGTCAATGTACGGCCCGAAACGCCCTAGGGCGCACGATGTGCCCTATGTGTTGTTTGTTCTCTATTTATGTGTGTTAGCAACTATGTCCACAGCTCCCTCCAATTTCACTTGCAACAACTGTCGCCGTCGGAGACATAATACATTTTTTGATCAAATCGCGTACGTGAATGCGTGTTACAGATTACGTGAAAGTATAAATTGCTGAGGTTGTTTGGTAAATTGAAATCATTTATTAGACCTGAGACTCATCGTTGACGAGTTTTTTTTGTTTATTAGGCTATTATGTACAACTGATTTAAACGTCGATGGTGATATGCGAAGTTTTGAATCTAATCGCGTACGTGACCAAAGAACAGATTACGGGATCATGTTTAAAAAAATTCTATCGAACAGTTTACAATTAATTAAGAATTTAATTCAAAGTCGAACAAATTATTCAAAGTGAAAAGAATGATTATGGCGGCACGAGGAACGAGGAAAAATTTACAACCAGTGCGCCAAAAACACAAGATAGAGAGCTGCAAATACGTCCCGAATTTGTTAAATTTTTATTAGGTTTGTGTTAATAATAATGCGTCACACATAAAACGAAATTATAATAATTAACAGATTATGCAGGAGTTTACTGATGGTGATGTTTTAAATTTTGGTTGTTAAAAAATGTTTATGTATGGAATTGTATGGCATTTGTCAAATAAATATTTTGTGGTTCGTATTGTACGGCGTCGGTCGTTGACCTAAAACGGAGTTGACATGAAATTCCGCTCAAAGGTCAAGTCCACAATTGATATCACGCCGCCATGCGCACCACAAAACTTTTATGAGGGCATTTATTTCGCTTATCTGCTCCTCTATTTTTTAACCATAGGCACATCGCGTCTTGGGGCTAATTTTTGATTAATTATTTCTCGAAAAGTAAAATAGAAATAAATTTTTTACATTGTTTCCATACTTTCGGATCTTATTGTGGGATTTCTTTAGCGAAACAATGGTCAGACACCATGTGTGTTACTACTTCCAATGTAAGACTGACGGCATAATAATTTTTTTTTAAATCAAAGTTCAAATAAAAAAAAATAATAGAAATTTCATGCACCCAATGGGAATAACCGATTTACAGTCTGACAACGCGGTACGAAAGTCAACACGTAGCCGAAAGTCGTTTACACCATAGTCTATAAATTACTGCGCATAGAGCTTGTCGCGGAATGTCAGGATCATAAAAAAAATTATGTTCGTACGTAAACTGGTAACGATCAGTTTGATCGAGAGTTATCGAAGTAGTCAGTCTCTGTATGATAATTATTGTGCGTGTTCAGACAATTTAATTTGTTTAATGTTTAGTCACACGCGTTTTTAGGAAGCTCATATTCTATTTCAATCTCATAAGTGTTTACATTTAATAAAACTCAATCAGTGACAACGTCAGTGTTTCCTTTGCGTTAAGTAAGAAAAATAATTTCGGGAATTTTGAATGTGGTGAACTCCACCCCTCGCCCCCATTCCCTCAGGTGTTCTGCCGATCAACATTGCCACAAACTAATCCATCCAATGTTTTCAGATGGAAAAACGATACAGTTAATTAAATGAGACATCGAAGAATAATGAACTTCCGTTAAGTCGGCGTATAAACAAGGGGCACGCGAGGGTGAGATTCGCTTTCAATTTTATCGGACATTTCGGGGCAGATACCTGAGAAGGTGCGGTTGTATTGTGCATATTTATCGATTAGGGTTTAATAGCGGATTGAAGGTTCCTAGGGATTGATTGTAAATTACACTTTGACCTCTGATTTCGTTGATTAATAGAGGTGGATTGTGATAGTTTCGGTTGTTGACCTCTGCTTTATGTGTATTTGAAATCAGTCAATCAATCAATTGGGTCGAGGGTTGTCGAAGTAGTTGTTGTCACTGAATAGACGATTTTATTTGTTTAGTGTTTAGTTATGTACGTTTTTTTAGAAAGCTCGTAATACATTAAACTTCAGCGTCTCTGCTATTAATATAGTAAGAATTTTCAATGCAGTGAATTCCAACCCCCAAGTTTTTAATCGTGGATTGAAACTCCTGGGTAGTGAATTGGAAATTATACTTTGGCCTTTGATTTCGTCTTGATTAACGGGGGTGGGTTGTGATAATTTCCCTTAATGACCTCTTGGTTTACATTCGTTTGAAAGTGCTTGTAATCTATGATTTTATGTAAAAATCAAACATGTCCATAATAAATTCTGTAAAATGTTATTGATTAATAAGTCACCTTAAACATCAGCGTCGTCTTTAACGAGGGCGCCTTGATGAAAGGCAACCAATTTCTCAGTTTATTCTTTTTTCATGAACTAGGGGAAATTGGACTTGTGCTTGTACGTCTATGTAATTTTCCTTCTCATCCTTTCCTTTTGTAACAAACGAGGGTTAAATGATAAAAAGAAAGTGGATTACTTGTTCGACATTTTCGAGTTTATCAATTTACAAGGGCTCGTCGATTACAGCCCTTACGTCTGGAAGGCGCAACGAGAGTAACAAAGAGATTCGAATTTCTACGCCCGATTTTACAAAAAAAAAACACACTGAGCGGAAAAAAAAATGGAGTGTGACAGTTAAACAGCTACGCAATTAAAAAGAATGCCGTTAACTGCTGAGATTGTTGCTCGTATTGTTGCTTTGATTGAAGATGGTCGTAGCCAACGTTACGTGACTCGCGCATTGGGAATACCCTATACCACCGTTCAGGATGCCTGGAACCGGTATTTGGAGACTGGAAACTGCACTAGGAGAGCAGGATCCGGAAGAAGGAGAGCAACAACTGCAGTTGATGACCGTTTTGTTGTGCTCAACACACTAAGGGATCGGAGATCAACGGCTGTTCAACTTCAACATCGTCTCCAAACAGCTCGTGGAGTTGAAGTAAGCGAGAGAACAATAAGGAGAATGCTTGTTGAAGGAGGCCTAAAGTCACGGAGACCTGCAACAGGCCCAGAATCGTTACCAAGACATCGTCGAGCACGGTTGAAATTTGCACGACTTCATTCAAACTGGACTCCTCACCAATGGAGTAAAGTTCTCTTCACTGATGAATCGCGCTTTTGTCTACGCTCGCCTGACGGTCGCGAAAAGGTGTGGAGAAGACCAAATGAACGGTACATAGACTGCACCATTTCCAAAAGGCGATCTTTTAATGGTGGCTCTGTTATGGTGTGGGCAGGTATTTCGTCTCAGGCACATACCGAAGTTCTTTTTGTGGAAAATGGGGCTTTAAAGGCCCATCGATACGTGGACGACATTCTACATGAAGCTGACGTGCCCTTGGAGATGGATTCACTCTAATGTACAACAATGCCAGACTGCACGTGGCACGAGTAGTGACTGACTTCTTAGACGAGGTCGGAATTCAGAGACTTAACTGGCCAGCATTCAGCCCTGATCTCAGTCCCATCGATTCAACTTTAAAGAGGCATTTGTCGTCGCTTCTCAAATTAAATAAACCAGTATGTCAATGGTTTTGTTACATATTTTAGGGTGGCCGGTTTTCTTTTGCAGGTCAGTGTATTTTCTCTTCGCACAAAAATCGTGTAAAAATTAAGAAGAAAAAGTATAATTATGTCAACACCAACCTGCGATCTTTTGCAGTCGAGTAGTTATGAGATAGTGTGCAAATTTCGGCAATTTTAAGCTCCAACTTATCGCACACGTGTTTGATGAACCGGATACAGGTGTCTTCCGTTCGTTTGAAGGTCAGGCGCGCTGGCGCCGAGTCGATCGCTTTGTGGCAAAGTTATAACAAAAGTTTCTGTGCAGACTTGTTTCAGTTTCTTACATAGTCGTTGTGTGGAGGATTGAACTCAGGATCGTTGATCCTGCAGACTTGACACATTATCACTTAACTATCGAGGCCGGGGTTAAAAGCTTCTATATGCGTAAGGTTTCAGTTTGTTGTGATTAATTGAGTAGTTAGTTACTCAGACACGCTTCAAATATAAAAATATACCTACGGAGCGAATTAGATAGAGCCTATTGATTATTTTTTGTTAATTCGAGGGTTGTAACTATTAGTTGTTTCTTGTTGTTTAGATCAGTTTTGGTGAGTTGCAAGGTGGCCGGATGCTTTTATGAGCAACTATACATATTTTTATATTCACCAGAGTGAAGCAGCATGTTTTATAATCGAATGATGGATATTCCTTGTCAATCGGAAAACCCCCGCAACACAATGCGGCATTAATAAACGTCGTTTTGTTTTACGTGTCCTGCCAATCACAATCCACACCATAAAAAAGAGGACAATTTAAATGAGCAACGCATAAAATAAGCGTAAGCATTTGATGAGCAATAAAATACTTGTTTTTTTTGGAAAATCTTTAATCTAGATATCAAAATTACTAGGAAAGACCATGGGGGCAAGGGGAAGAAAAATGTTTGCCCTGAAAAGTCGTCTTAGATTTGAGTATCATCGAACCTAAGAATCCTGATTAAGTATGATAATCAGGGCTAAGACGACTTCGATGTCTTCCTACTTGCATATATTTCTCGAAATTAAATTATGTCCAACACCACCAATGAAATGTTCAACTTGCACGAGCGAAACGTGTCGCTCGTAAATTGAAACTCCGACAAATAAAGGAATTCGTTCTGATTAAAACCGCGCTGAAATTTTTATTTTCCCTTCGCGCGAAACTAAAACTACCGAAGTGCTCCTGGCTTCCTGCCAACGCTTCGTCTCCTTCAATCGCTTCAATTTTGATAACAGCCTCGTCCTTCGACGTCCTAATTTCCAACTTCTCACCTACATACGTACGTATAAGCCGAAGGAAGAAACTAATTGGGTTTATTCAATTTTCAGGCTTTATGAAAACAATGTTAATTAATTTTGTTATTTGTAAGTAAAATATTTAACTCTCTCGCTTAAGACAAACAAAGCTGAGAAATGTTATTTGCCGAGTAAATTAGGTCAAACCACTTGGACTAATTAAAATTCGTTCTTGAACTAATTAAATCTCGTCTGACGTACGTACGTAAGTTGTGCTTCACTGTTATGTGTCTGTTGCTGACATCGACCCCATGGAAATCTTCTAAAAGGCGAAACGAGACGTTCAGAAAATTACCTACCGCCAAATTGTAAAACGTTGCAAGGTGCAATTGGTTAAGAAAATTAAATTGCTTTTACTCAAACTGTGAACGCCCTACGAATTTGTGTTTTTTTTTTTAATTTCATTTGCTTTAATTTTTACTTTTTTATTTTCGATAAATATTTAATTACAATTTAAATTTGATATATAAAAGAGTTTAATAAAAAATTCCAATTACTGATTTGAAATTTTATAATTTAAGGATCTTTTTGTTATTCCTTTTCCTCACTGCATCCTCTTTCAAGTATAGGTACATACAAATTCGATCGATAACTTCGAGACGCAACGACAGGAAATTATTAAAACACGAGGACTCCGTTAAACTCGCTGAACTAACAGATTTAAAGATGAGGCTAAGGCGAGGGAATTAAATTCGACGCGACACAGAAATAATTTCGCGACGTTCACCTGCGCGCCATGGGAAAACTTTTCCCTCCCTCCCGATAAATCCGGTATCAAAATAACCCGCGTTATTAATTAATCAAGTTCGTTCGGTAAATAAAACTGTTTTGATTCGTGCAATTTCATCCGATGGAAAGCATTCAACTTAATTAATAATTTCGATTAGTCCCCCTCGTTTCTCCGTTCCCAGTAAACAAAACTCTGGGAAGAAAAAATATATTTTAAATCAAAAACTTATTAGAATTTAATGTGATTGTTACTAGAACGGAAGGAGACTGAACACAAAACAATTTTATGTTTATAAGTAGAGAAAATGGAGATATAAATATAAACAAAAATTACAATCAAACAAACAGATGTTACTAAATTTTTGTTTTCTATTGGAGTGTAATTTCTTTTGTTTTTTACGTGTTCGTAATTGTTTTTATTCGAAAATTTGACTGTCTTTTGTTTTTAATTTTCAAGTTTGCTGAGGTTCCGTATTAAACTCCTTTAATTGTTTTTTTTTTAATTAAAATTGATTATGTATTTGTGTGAATTAGTGTTCTTTGTGTAAAAAAATGCCTTTCACATTTTTTCCAGTATTTTTAAGTTTTTGTGTTTTCGAATTAAATGTGTTTTATTTTTTATTTTTTTTGTCTAGTTCACTCGATCGATTTTTGTTATTTTTCCCTTTCAGTTGCTTTTAATAAAATTTACAAGTCGATGGCAAGGGAGTTGTTATCGCAATTTTAAATTCAAGAGTTCCTTAATTTTTGGATTACGGGAAGAATACTTAGGCTCAACGTTGGTAAGCCTAAAATCACTTGTTGGCTTCCGTCCTTTAATTAACCAGCATTACCGTGTGATTAAGTCCTTCACTCTCTCCTCGAATTATTATTTGTTTATAACAATAATATTTATCATTATTGAATTTGTCATTTTACATCATATTTTGCTTTGTCTATGATTTCATTTTATTTAATTTGATTTTTGTGGATCTTTTTTAGAGATTATTAAATTTGTCAATGTAACTTTCTTTTATTCTTTAATTTGAATATATACGTATTGTTAAGAGCAAGTATTTGTGGTGGCTACTTTTCGATTAGAAGTTCCGCGCGGGCCGAGAAATTCGAATTTGGTTGACTCCTTCTTAAAAGTCCGATAGAATCCTTACTTTGACTCTATGCGTTGTTCTCGTTGATGATTTTTTCTAAGTCCGGTTTGTTTTTGAAAATAATAAATTAATTCAACTTCTAAAAGTTTGTTATACTCCGCGGGTTGCTTTTAATAAAATTTATAAGTCGATGGCAAGGGGGGAAGTTATTATCGTAATTTTAAATTCAAGTGTCCCTTCTCTATAAAATTATCTCTTCAATGATATGCCACTCCCTGTTCAAATTCTATTGGTTAGAGAGCTGGAAGGGAGGGAGATGACGTATGACAGTTGGGTATAGGTTAGAAAAGTGTTCCCATTGGATCATAAGTTGACCTGTTTTTTTACGTTTTTTCAAACAAAAATTTTCTTGGGAGATATTCAGTCTATTTCGTTTTCGTTGGGCCACCCTGTACACGCATTGTTAAGAGTACAGTATTTTATCGAAATTCAAAGTCAATTTAGAAACCTTTTTAATTAAAAATTAGGAGAGAGAGAGAACAACAGAAGAAAAACAATTCCGAAGTTTCAAAGAAAGGGTGAGTTAAAAAAAAGAGCCAAAATTAATATAATCTAGGAAGGGCGCTGACGGAATTGTGATTTGCGTCTCTTTCTGTTTGTCAAATTTTTTGATAAAAAGGAGTGGGTAATTGAGAACAAGTTCTTGTCATAAGAGTTTTGGCTAAAGTCAGAGATTTACAGTTTCTATCTCTTGAACTTCCCCCTTTGAAACCTTTCTTTTTACGACCCCCCTGTCGAAAAGGCCTACCTCTTACAAAAAAGTAAAACTTTCATATTTCCAATGCTTGACATTTTTTTGGGGTTTTATATTCGTCATAATTTTTTAGTCAAAGATTTAATCGTCTTCTGCTTTTCATTTTCAAATTTGTTGAGGTATTGTGTCACAAAAAAATTGTTGTTACCGCAATTCCGTAGCCCCTCAATGCACATTGCAATGAAGAATGAATTATCAGCGCCATCTGTTGTAGGGCAGAGGAAGCAAATCATCAAAATAAATAATTTTCTTTAAATTTCTTGCCGCCATTCGTTCAACAAAAACGAAATGAATTCTTCACGGTTAGTTTTTCTTTTGTTTTCCTTTTCCTTTTTTACTCAACGATTTATTTGAAAGTTTTCCGTTGTGAAGAAAGAGCAACGCCATCTATGGTGGAGTAAAGGAAGGATCTTAAATAACAATGTAAAAAAAGGTGATCTAAGGAAATCAAATAACTTGCACGTTTGTTGGTTAAGACGAACTTAATATTTCATCTCGTCGAAAAATGAGAGAATTTATTATTTCCAAATAAAGTCACCAGATTTGGTACTAAATCAGTCATGAAATCATTAAATTTTCGGTGTCTCAACATACCAAAACTCTGAATTTTCAACAGAGTCGCCAAATGTAACAATGACAAGATCACTAAATTGACAACACACATCATTGTTATTCCCGATACGACCGGACGAACATTTCTGAACGCACCCCTGAAGCTTTTTGTACAACACTTATTGAATCGAAATTTTCTATAAATAAACAAGAACTTTATTTCTTCAAAAAAAGTGAATTCGTGATAAAAAATTTCGCTTGTTATACAGGTGTCCATAGAGTGTACGTAACATTAATAGATTTCGAATAATTTGTATGAAAAACTTGCTAAAAATGACAACTCAGTTGTTCTAACCAATGCAGTATTGCCAACTCTGAGAAAATTTCCTCTTGTTTAGGAATTTTAAGCCCCTTTTATAAAATGTAGAGAAATTTAGATACTTCTTAAAAATTGTTTGGAAATAAATAAATTGTGTAATAAATAAAGTAATAACTTTAATGAATTAAGAAGACAAAAAATAGTTAAGAAATTAACAGTGCCATCTACCAGAGAAAATTAACACCAACATAGAAATCTGTTGGTGTAAGGCTGTGTTGTTAACAAGAGGAATTTTTCTCATTTTTATGCATTTTTTCATGTCTCTTATTCTTTTGACGAAATTTCAATTTGGAGGAATTTTTTTATTAAATAAAATGATACCAATGAATAATTCATCTACAATATTTTCGCCATCTTCAGGTCAGGGGGAAGGTGTTCTGATAAAATCGGACACTTGCGTCGGTTTTCTTTTTTCATAAAATGAGGAAATCAAATTTGTTTTTTTTTAATTATTTCCCTCCAGCTTGTATGCGGTGGTTGTTGTGTTTAATTGAGCAGCTGTTGATGTGTCGGATTATACTAATCCCCGTTAAATGAGGTGGATGGAATGGATGGAAATAAACTCTAACACTGTGACCACTCGACTATTAAACACCTTTCGCCCACTACAATTAATTATATTGCGGAACAAAATTACCTACACGGTTCAAATAGAAAGACACGTCTCTACATGTATGTTAGAGTGACCCCAATGGAAATTAAGAAGAACTAATTCAAGAAGAAGCTTTTATAAGCTGAATAAAATTAAGAAGATTCAGCGAATAAGAAGGAAGTGTTGCATGGAAGATTGCCAGAAATATTTTATGCCCTTTGCAAGCAACCAAAATTCTGTATAAGAAAATTCGTTTTCTCTTTTTCAAATTAGAAAATATAACTAATAATTTCCAATATTTACTATGTACGTATCGATATGACCCGAAGAAAGCTTAAAAGTTGTTCTCAACGCATGAGGTTTCCTTTATGTAATTTTCTACGAAACGGAACTTTTGGGCGACTTAATTTTAATTTTACGTGCCGCAATATAATTTTCGTAATTTAGTTGTTCGCCGCATTAGAGGAATAACTAATGTAAACAGCAATTTCCTTAATGTACTTTCTCTCCGCGCTGAATCTTTCATGTGATAATGGAAAACTCAATGATCTGCGTGTTAATAATTCAAGACGGGATGTTTCACCCTGTCCGCTTTTGGGTCCGTCCACGTTAACCTCCTGTTTACTTCATTAATTGAATTAAAAGAAAAATATTCTATTCTTCTTTTCGCCTTTATTATACAAAAACTATTTATTATCATTAATGATTTGCTACCTCCTTAATCAACTTATCTTCTTATATTACTACAGTTTCCGATTACCATGTATATTTACTACGAAGCTCTGGGAGTCGTTTGAAGTTTAGTTATTACTTGGAAAATATGCCCAGCTCAGTGGAGACGGTGTGGGCGATATATGATTATCGGTAGCAAAAAGAAGCCTGGATCTTAGGAACGGCGCCACCTAGCGTGAAGCATACAAAGTAGGCAGAAAAATGCGTGGTATCGCTAGGCCTACACACAATCTTAAAGTAAAAAAATACTTATAGATCGTGAAGTATTCCAAGTAGGCAGAAAAATGGTTGCCATCACTAGGACTACACGCGATGTTAGAGCAAAAAAAATACCTGATTCTTATAGAGGGCGCCACCTAGCGTGAATAATTTCAAGTATGCCAAAAAATGCGTGGTATCGCTAGGCTTACACACGATGTTGAAGTAAACTTAAACCTGCAAGATATATGTGATGTTCAGTCACCACTGAATAGACACCCTATATCGTGAAATATATGTAAAAAAAAAGAAGAAATAGAGAAACGTGTGAGAAGGTTTAGAAAGTTCTTTTGACGGTGACTCATAATAACTCATAATAAAAAAATCACAATAATTTAAGGCTTCAATCCTGATCCTGAAGGAGTCGTGGGCCTTCGTCAATGTATCTCTGTACAAATGGTAACAAAAGTTATCTAGACTCGAAATCAACGCCAATTCCACAAGAACCTAAAACGCAACGATACCTATTAATTGATTTCCATCTGACTTGCCAATATGATTGTCCACTGAGGGGGTATGGCTCTCGCGGAGTGCTTCCACGGAGTTCACAGCCTACAACGAAGACTTCAGCATAATCACGATCGTACGGTAGACGGGATCTCTACGATCTCTGGCCGTAAACAACGCTAAGCTCGTAGCACTTGACCAAGAAATTACTCCAGGCCCGTAGGACTCGTGGGGTTAAAAAATAATATGATTATCGGTAACAAAAGGAAATCTGGACCTTAGAAACGGCGCTATCTAGCATGAAGCATACCAAATAGGCAGAAAAATGCGTGGTATCGCTAGGCCTTCACACAATGTTAAAATAAACTAAAAACCCTCGAACTTAAACCTCCAACATATACTTCATGTTCAGTCACCTTATGCAGTAACCATTGAATAGACACCCTATATCGTGAAATATATGTAAAAAAAGAAGAAACAGTGTGAGGTTTACAAAGTTCTTTTGATGGTGACTTCAACTCACAATCAAAAATTACAATAATCTAACGCTTCAAAATCTGATCCTTCGTCAAATGGTAACAAAAGTTACCTAGACTCAAAGTCGACGCCATTTCCACAAGAAATATAAACTAAAACACAACGATACAGGTTTTCACCTGTCTGCCGATGTCATTGTCTGCTGAGGGGGTATGGTTCTCGCGGAGTGCTTCCACATAGTCCACAAGCTACAACGAAGACTTCAGCTTAATCACGATCGTACTGTAGACGAGATCTCTAAACTCTAGACTCTACGACCTCTATGCCCTCTAGGCCGTAGGATTCGTGCAAGGAATTACGCCAGGCCCCTAGAACTCGTAGGCGTGGAGAAAGTGAGTGGTAGTCCCAAAAAGTTTGAGGAACCTATTGTTGAGAACCTCAAGATGTATATTGTGTTGTTTGATTTGTTTTCTTCTTCTTTTCGCGAAGAAAAAAAATAATTTGGTAATTTTTAATGAGAAGACGACACTGCAAGAACTGAAGAAAATTAAAACACTTTCTTAAAGTTCAATTGAAAGTAAGATTGTGAAACTAGAAATAGCAAAAAATGATGTGATTTTGATGAAATTATTCTCTACTCTACAGAGTGATTTTAAAATTGCCAGTGATTTTTAAACTGCCGTTTAAAAATACAACAAAGCACAGGGTTTATCTTTTACAGTAAATAAATGTTCGATGCACAAGTTCGTCTTGTCATAGGTGTCCTGCAAGCTGCAATTTCCCTTAATCCCGCATATATTGTACATTCATGAAAATTAGTTTTGCAACGACTGCGTGATCGCCTGGCACTTTGGATGTTTATCATAACGCTTAAATTCGAACGATTTTATTGCTTTTCTTTACAATTCTTTCCAGTACTGAACAACAGCAGCAAACGTTGTACAGTGTGCGACTTGGCGCAAGGGAAATCGTTCAATTCACAGTTGACAACCACGGCGTGTATTACATCCGGATTCTTCAAAAAGGTAGACACATATTTGTTTCCTTCCTATTTGAAAAATTCACCATTTTACATGAATCACTTCTCTCACAGCGAATATTACACTATTGAAGCATCGTGATCCGTGTCAACTCCAACAAGTGCAGGTGAGAACATCCCCCTCCCTCTTACTTGCACAAATTCCGCTCGAAGGTCATGTTTACATTCCGTTCGTTCGCTGCTCTTTCTTAACCAGGGACGTATCGTGATTTTCGGGACAACTTTTGATTAATTGTTTCTCGAAAAGTAAAGTAGAAAGATTTTCTTTAAATATTTTACCCATAATCTCGGATGTCGAGTCTTTTACTGGTTTCATTTTTCATACGCTGTATACAACAAATGGTGCTGTTCTTCACTGCAACCAAAGAGCATTTACAAAATCGAAACTTTTCAAGTAAATTTTAAACTGACGAAGAGCGAGTCCTAAAATATTTACATAGATTAGATGAAAAAACACATTCAAAATGTGTTTGTTTCTGGGATTTCTCTTGTTGCTTGTTTTTTCAAAAATACTTCGTAATCGCAAGTCGATAGGAAAAGTGTGAATGTCGGCGATGACCGCTAATCCATATTTAATTGGAGCGCTCAATCACCTTGAGCACGGTCCGAGCTGAAAATTGCGGTCGCCTAATCGCACTTCCGCATACGTAATTCTTCCCTAATTTCCAAATTGATTCTTGTTGCGACGACGTCACGTGTCGTCAAATGAAAACGAGCACGAGCTACAGGTGCAATCCCGATGAAGTCCGCGCGCAGAATCCCATTGATTGCCGGGCTCGAAACGAGATCTGGGTCCTGGGCTCTCTCCCTCTGCTGAAATATGAGAGAAGTCGGCCTTTATGTGCGCCTCGGCACAATCGTCAGGGGCCTAATACATTAACAATGGCTTTTAAGTAATGAATCACTAACAATAGAAAATTTAATGAACGTCTATAAATTTCGCGCGAGCGAAACGTCTAGACTTTCATTCGGGGATTATGATTTTCGGTGGCTTTTACGCACACGCGATTTCGGCATTTTTACGGCGTCGAAATCATAATAATGAATTTGCGGTTCATGTACACGCGCGCGCCGTGTGTTTTATCTCAAGGAAACAGACGAGGCATACATTCTTTATTGTTATTAAAATATTCATCTGCCCCGTCTGCGTATACGTTTCTACGTCCCTAAAATATTTCAGTAATTTCAGCAATTTTCACAGACTGAAACTGTTTACATACTTATTTTTAAAGCTCTTCACTTATTTCGCTTTGAAACCGAGTTTCGCTTTCAAAGGAATCCCTGTGAATGCTTAAGAGAAGTCTGGCCGTTTTATGTTTACAGAGAAAGCAACAATGACTGAAAGTCACGTGGTTTTACATTCATTCTCGTGTTATTCTTACGTAAAAGTAAAGGTAGATGTATCAAGGAACGCTTGTCCTCATAAAGTTGAAAAAGCGGCATGTGATCATCGTAGCATTTTGTAAAAGATCGCACAAATCGGTCATTCTGGTGCGGGTAAGTCTAACGTAATGGTTAGCTTATTGATACATTCTTCAGTTTCTTATTTTAAACCTTTATTTACGCAAACTTGAGTTTTGAAAAGAGATTAGAGCCTCGAATAGTAAACAGTAAAGGATTCTCTAGTGATTACAATTTTTCAATAAAAAAATTCATGTGTCGCGGGTTATTACGATCGGTCCTTCTGGTGCAGGAAAGTCTAACGTCATGATTAACTTATCGGCACATCGTTCATTCAATGAAAACTTTCATTGATACCATTTTTTTAAGCTTTGAAAAGTGATTGGTACCTTGAAAAATAAACAGTAAAGGATCTCTAGTGATTACAATTTCTCCTTAAAAAAAAATACTGTTCTGAGAATTATACAAATCGGGCTATTACGGCTGGTCCTTTTGGTACAGGTTAGTCTAATGTTATTGTTCACTTATCGGCACATCCTTCATTCGATACAAACATTTTTTACCTTTGAAAAAAGATTGATGCCGAAGATTAAACAGTAAAGGATCCTCTAGTGATTACAATTTTTCATTAAAAAAATTCATGTGTCGCGGATTACACAAATAGGGCTATTACGATCGGTCCTTCTGGTGCAGGAAATTCTAACGTCATGATTAACTTATTGGCACATCGTTCATTCAATGAAAACTATCGTCGATACATTTTTTTTAGCTTTGAAAAGTGAATAGTGCCTCGAAGATTAAACAGTAAAGGATTCTCTAGTGATTACAATTTCTCATTAAAAGATGGATGTGTGAAGGATTACACAAATCAGGTACAGGAAAGTCTAACATTATGGTTAGTTTACCGACCCATCCTTTATTTGATGAAAACTTTTATCCAAGCAAACTGTTTTTTAGTTTTTAAAATAAATTAGTGCCTCGAATAGTAAACAGTAAAGTATTCTTAACTTCCTATATAAATTTAATAATAAAAAAAGGCTGTCTGCATTTAACATCGCATGGGATACCATCACGTCAGAAACGTGAATAGTTTGACGAGTTCGGCACTGAATCTGTCGCTTCCTTTATCTTGTAAGGATCCGAAAATTAAATTGAAAGGCAGAGATAAGATGCTAAACGTGACTTATACTCTGTCTCAAACAAAGAATTACGCGGGAAAAATCACAGGTTGTCGCCATAAGAAATGCTGATTCAGCAAATTCATACTTTTCCAACTTAATCCACAATTGGAGCCGAGGAGAGAGTATTTCGTATACAAGGCACCAGAAAATTGGTAGAAACCACACCAACATGCCATCTACCGCTCATTTAGAAGCTTCGCGCAGGACAGAAAAATTTTAATTGGCTTACGTTACGATAGCTATCTTTACCAGTTTGATAAGAAATATTTTAAATAACGTCGCTGTGAAAAAAAAAACAGACAGCTCCGTCTCGTTAAAAAGTTTTACCAACTTGACTCAGTGCATTTGCTCTCGCCACTAATTTTTCTTTTCTAAGTTCGATTTACTTTTCATGAGGAATCAATTAATTCATCCCTAATGGTTTGCTTACAGTTTTCAGTAGAGAAGGATACAAATTCTTTCCGTGTGTATTTTTCAGTTGTTTGAACAAATTTATAGTCAATCGCAAGCGAAGTCGCTAACGTAGTTTTAAATTCGAGTGCTCCTTAATTATCGGATTGCGGAAAGACTAGTTAGACTCGTTAGAATAATTTAGATTATTAAAAAGGAATGGAAAGCAATAAATGCAGATTGCTCTCTTTGGAACTAGACCCCTGATATGAGAACTCTGTTCCAGGCATAGAATTACGCGGGGAAATCTTTTGTTCTTATCATAGGCTAACTTCATAGGAAACGCTGATTCAAAAAAGAGAGAATATTTTGCATACATAAGAATACTTAATTTTTTACTAGTAGAAGCACTAATCGATTTTTGAAACTAAAAATAAAATTTTCATGTAATGGAGGATGTATCCATTATTTAAACATTTCCGTATCAGAAGATTTCATTTCCATTTGCATCATCGATTTTTTTATAAAAAAAATGTAATCATTTTTTTAATTCCTAGCGCATACTTCACTGTTTATTATTCACTAATCTCTTTTCTAAACTACTAAAAAAAGTCCGTATAAGCCTTGTTCGCGGAGCAGTTCGGAATCGTTAAAATCAAATGCCCCGTTATTACTATCGACGGGTTCGTTCTTAATGACTCTCGTATTATGCTAATTTACGTTCAGGGGGGTCACAGTATCACCGCCGAAATCGCACGGAAACGTCTCGATCGAACCGCTGGAATTTGCATGAGAATCGCGCGCCTCCTTCTTCTTCCGGTGTTGTGTTGTTGTCCTTTTTGGGGGCATCGATTTTCTGTTTGCAGGAACTCGCGAGTTTTTGCTGACCTTTCGTCCCATAAATCCCATGAATCTTATTAAACTTACCGTGTCGTTTTTTACGACCGCTTGAATAATGAATGCGTCATGTTCGTTTAGGTCATTATTCAGGGGAAAAAAATTTGATAAACTTAGATTATCTCCTTTTTTTACCTTGATTATTTGTTTTTTTTTTGGCAAGTCTGGAAGGCGGTTGCTAATTAAAAAAAATGTTTCAGTTAGTAAGATTTTGAAATTTATTGTGTTTAAATTTGACGTAAAAATATTTAAAGAGAATTCATGACTGAGCCTTGTAACTCGAGTAGTAAATAGTAAACAGTAAAGGATCAAGCGATAGTGAAATGTTGAGCATTTGTGCCATTTTTCAGTGTCCGTTTGAGATAATTCATTACACAACTTCAGCGGACAAGAATCTACCTTAATTAATAAAAAAAAATGTGCGGAGGAAATTGGACCTTCTGGTGCAGGAAAGTCTAACGTTATGGTTACCTTATCAACATATCTTTCCATTTGATGAAAACTTTCATCTGCGCGAACTTTTTTTTTGTTTTGTGTGTATTAAAGAGAATCCTAGACTGAGCCCTGCGGCACATCTGTCTGTTGTTAGAAGAATGTGAAAACACCATCGCAGAAACGAATTCTTTGATAAATAATATTTGCTGATTTGAAAACGTGTAGTGTTTCATCAATACCTCTTCGTATCGTCGAAATTTCGAGAGAAATAGACGTCCAATTACGCAGTTAACGACTACTGAATGCTAATTTGGCTCCGCAGGACAGTAAAATTAAATTTCAGTTCGGAACTAATTACACTAAAGCTGAATTTTAGCGCAGATGCTCGCAATATTCCACTGATTAACATAGTAAAAGTTCCCGTCGATTCGATATCATCCACCCCGGGAAAGATCGTCGTCTTTAACTCTACACTTAATCTTCTTTTCAAATGCCTTAACGCAGAATTATTGCGATTTGCATTTCGTTTGATGTCTCAGAACTTGCACCTAAATGAAACTGCATAACGTAAAAGTTGCTGCTCATTTTGAGAAAGCCTTTGTGAGTAATTACATTATCATAACTCATAACATTTTTCTTAAAAGACTTCTTAAGCCGGAAGTCATGAGAAAGTCACCTGGTAAAGTAAAGAAAAACTAAAAAGTTTGTTCTCATGTTTTAAAATCCATAGAATGCGTGTTAGTGAAACCTACAAAGAACAAAAAGAAACGTACACACACACATAGACTTTATTTTTTTCCCATCCGTTTCCGTGCGGTGAAATATCGTCCTGGACGTAAAACAGTACACATTTTTCCCCCTCATAATAAACGAGAGAGTTCGCGAGATGAAAATGTTTTATTATACCTCGGAGGATTAATGACGGCCGTATATTATACGTTCAGAATCAACAGTGTTTGGAAGGAAACCGGAGCGACACTACTTCTTTCTAACAACCTGTCACCGAAATGTACTCCTTCCGACTCGGAGACCCATAAAGCGTTTTATCCTTTTGTGCGGCGGTGATGCTACGATTTTTTATAAACGAAAGCCCCTTTAATCTCGGCCAGACGTTTTAACCCCGTGGAAAAAAGAAACTTTGGAGATACGTTTTCAGAATTTTAAACAACTTGAAGAAAATACCTTGGAAATATTACGTGCAATGTTGTTTGTAAAACGTTTATCCGGGGGGAAGCCCAGTTCATGCAAATCAGAGCATACGACACGGAAAATGAATTTTCATTGTCCATTCTTTCGCGGGCGCGCCAGACATTTCTCTGTCTTAATTGCGTTAGAACTTCGCCGGCGACAGCTGAAGCAAGCCGGTATACTTAATTTTATACACAAGCCAACTTGCTAATTAGTTATCGTCGTGGGTGGAGTTTGTACACTTGCCTTCAAACTCGAGACCTGTCAAGTAATTAATAGTTTAAAGTCTTCAATCCTCGTATGTTGTGTTCTCTACGGGCCTATTTGATTAAAACTTTCGTCTATACAGACGTTCTCTTAGTTCTCAAATCAGATTAGTGAATAGTAAACAGTAAGGTATTCTCTAGATTGTTCTAAAAAAGTTGAGGACGCAATCGGAAATAAAACGTAATTAACGGTGGACGTTCTGATATCGGAAACACAAACGTTATAGTTAGATTTAATTCGATAAAAACTTTCATCCACACAAACTTCTTTTTAGGTTTCAAATGAGAATAGCATAATTCATTCTTTATCTACTTACCATCGTAGTTTTCCGTGAGATTTGAAAAATAAATTTCTAATACAATGAGGAACTTGCTGTTTTAGTTAAAGCTACAGGTTTACCAGATTTCGTCAAGAAAATATAATTTAAAACGATCATCGATCTTCATCCGACGATATTTATGAACATTTCCCAAAAATACTGAATTATTCCAGACTTTTCTAACGCACTGTATAAATTTAATTGATAATGCCACGGAAATAAACATTTTCGAAGAAGCGCGTTATTAACGGTGGACCTTTCATCTGGTACGGGAAAAACTAACGTTACGGTTGAGCTTATCGACGCATCTTTCATTTGGTGAAAACTTTTTTAGTTTTGTAAAGAAATTCGTGCCTCGAGTATTCTTAACTTCCTGCACTAATTTAATAACGAATCTAAAATGGAGCATTTCTTTTTCAAAAGACATCGGATATCATCATCTTTGGACCCTCTGGTGCGGGAAAATCTAACATAAAGATTGGTTTATTGAAACATCCTAATTGTGCTAAGCATGAATGTTGTCCACTACCAATAATATCAAAAAAGGAGTACTGTAAATTTCTGATTTTAATGAGAAGACAACAGTGATGTACTGAAAGGGTCCGAAAAACTTATAATTTTTACTGTACGCTTAGTGTTTTTTAGAAATAACCAATATAATTTTTTATCCTAATCGTGATAAATAACTGAATAATAAGAGGTTGAGAATAAAAAAATAAATAATAAACAAAAAAAAAAGAGAGTAGCTAAATTCAATTAGCAACAGAAGCTACGCCGGGATAAACTGATGCCACTTTACGTCGGCATTAACGTCGTCGTCTCGCTACGTGACTTACTTAAAAGTTAGGATCTTATTGTGCGTTAAAGACTTATATAACAGTGGAACTCGCAAGTGTAAATTTATTTAGGTTGACGCGGCTCAAAAGAAATTCTGCCGACCAACAGGAACGGGGGCGGGGAGGGGGATTGGTTTAAAACAGCGCGCAATGTGATGATAATATAATTTCTTTCACTTAATACGTGACGACGTTATTCGAGAAATTTGATATAATAGCGTTGGTCTCGAAAGAATGTTTTCTTAAAAGAAAAACAACACTTTTCCTTAATTTTTTTTATCTAACATTCGCTACTCATTGAAAAAAAACGGTATGTTCTCGAATAATTGATAGTTTAGGTTTGGGGTGGATAAGTTACTTTGTTGTCACATGGTCGCCACATCGCCCGACTCTTTTCTGACCTATAATTGTGCTGTGAATAGCAAAATCTCAGCCTTAGAAGCTACCACGCACGAGTTGGCCATTACGGGCAAAAGCATGTCATCACAAACTTGCAAAATTTTGGTTACAAGTTTGTTGCGGGGGAAAATTTCTCTAAATTCACTTGTGGTTTTTGGGTCACCTGTATATTAGCGGCAACTTGGTCGCACCACCGTTTGATCTTTTGGAGCTTTGACAGCCGCTTCCGTACACTCCTTCTTTGTTGTATTGAGTCTGTCCCGGGTAGACACTCGTTTGAATTCTAGGCCTGCTCTTCGCCCATCCGAAGCATGTGATTCTTCTTCCCACTTCAAACTTTGCGCATTGTAAGCTGTCCGACTAAAAGTTCGTGGCAGTCTTGTTGCTGCTCGCTTGGCATAGAGACCGCTTGGAGAATTATTCTCACTTTTGGTTAAATTTTCATTGAACTGTGTTTGTTTTGGAGTGAAGAAGTAAACGGATGTAATAAGCCGGTTGTGCATTGTTTGCTGCGAGGTCCAAGGCCTGTCGTTCGGCAGAGCTTTCTAAACTTGTCCGTCGATTCTACGGCAGGTATGTTTTTGGTCACGTTTTGCACTGTTTTTTTTTCTTCATGGCCAGAACCCGTTTGCAAAGGATGCTTCGGAGGCACCGCAGCCATTTAAGGCTTATTGTGCTCGCCCTGGTTCCCTTACCGCAACCATTCAGTGAGGTATGTCCCCTGCACCAGCTGGTACAGGATTTTCACTGATTGCGTTTGAAATTTTCGGGAATTATCATGAGATGTCCGAATATACGCTGTCTGCGATTTGCCAGCGCATCACATCTACAAAAAATGTGCATTGCTGTCTCTGGTTCTCTATTGTAGAGTCTGCAGTTTAGATCCCCATTGAATTTACCGATCCTCCATAGATGCTCCTTAACAGTCAGGTGTCCTGTTAGTAACCCCCTGGTGATCTTGAGTTGCCCCTGCTCAAAAGCAAAAGTTCTGCAGCTCTCTTTTTGTAAGGACCTCTAAGGAAGGTCTTGCTGTGGCGATGTCCTGGTCTGCTCATCCAGTATCATCCAGTTCTTGGTTATACCTAGGACAGGTTCAGGGCCAAGGTGTGCCATATCCACACCCTACCTGGCCCGTTCGTTGCTGATAATACCCCGATGACCTGGCACCCACATCAACGTGACGCAGTTGTATTCCGCCAGGTTCATATTCCGTATGAAAAATTTTCTTACCTTCTTTTTGGTATATTTTAAATTATCTTATTCCGTCTTCTGTCCATTCTCACAACGTTCCGGACGCTTTACCGGAGTTTGGTGACCAGAAGTAAGCTAGAGAAACCCAGGGGGGCATCGTTGTGAAACGTTTCGGTTAATGGCATATGCTAGCCGTTTTAATAGTTTGAATCGCGACATCCTGCGATCACTTTTTGACACAATTAACACCGATTTGCTAAAGAAAAATTTAAATCGAGTTCCTCATCTTAGGGTTGGTAACCTGAACAAGAGAAGATACCACTTTAACGCCATCGAAGTGGTAACTGAGAGTGATTCCCTCCTGATGTTCGGTTTTTCATTGAAACCGAGCAACATCTGTCAGGTGTTTGACGTGACGCTTTGAGGATTTCTATGATTATTCTATATTTCTAACGAAATTATGCAGCAATTGACTGTTTTTATCAAAGTTCAGATACGTACTTGCTTTTAGTTTAACTTCATTTTGGACACGTTGCTTGGACATTTCTTGTCTGTCAGATATACTGTAGGTTTTGTTTAACCTGTCAACGTTGCATATAAATAAAAACAAAGGTGCATTACTGGTGAGTTTTACTTTATTTTAAAATTCTACCCCTTTGCTTCGGGGTTCCGCATGACCTCGACCTTTCTCCAAGAGTTAGCCAGCGGTGATTGGAGAACTTAATTTACCTTCCCATCAAATTTGCTGACCACCAGGGTATGTGGGTAGTAAGTCAGCTGGATTGCAGAGGGATCTCCGAGCATCCTCTGTATAGCTATTTCGGCCCTAATTGGAGCCTCATCACCACAAGAGTAGCTTGAGAACTCCATCTCAATCCCGACGATCAATAAGATTTACGGAAAGATAGCCGTGGCGCATTGGTCATCTCTTATGTGGTAGCTTATGAGGCAGCGATTTTGCTATTCACAGCATAATTATAGGTCACAACACAGTAACGACCCCGTGACATGTTTGCATTTACGAGCAGTCTTTGCAAACATTTTGCAACATTGTTTGTTGTTTACTTTTAAGTCTCTTATCTCATATTTTGAATGGTATGATTTAATAAGAAAATAGTAAGGAATGATAAAAATTACAAAACCTGAAATATGAAAATAAAAATTCAAATTGTTCAGGACTGGCAGAGCAAGACCTAAATTAACGTACGAAATGCGAAACCTTTCGGTCCGATCGAATAACGTCGGCCATCAGATTTGAACGAAGCCAATTTGCGAATTTGAAAACAAAAATAATTACTGGTGTTTCCGTTATACGCGACTCGTTTCTTTTTCTCCCTTTTAAAATTAACGTGCGTGGAGCCTCATAACTAAACCAATCACGATAATCCCGATTATTGAACTTGAATTACAATAAACTACGTTAAAGTTAAGATGTCAGTAAAGTTTTAAATTTAAATCACTGTAAATCATCTGCTTTAACGAAGAACGCTAACCGCATTTTCTGCCATCGAAAGGACTTTTTTTTGCTTTCAGCCTGAAACGAGTCGATGCTTTAAAAGCCTTGCAGATGTATTCGAGTAGCAGTTTCCGATTAGACTCGGTGGCGATTTCGCTTTGACGACGAGGACGACTCAACATAAGCAGTTCTAGGAGCTTATCTAGAAAATCAGACGAGATTTTAGCTTGATTAATGAAAACGAATCGCCTTTTTGCAATTTACGACTTTTTATGTTAGTTCCATATTCATTTCACCATGAATTCAAGCGGCACAGGGCTCTAAGCCGAGTTTTGTTGATAATGATGATGAACTATATTATTAAATTCTTTACAATTGGTGTCGGAGCATTCCCAAAATGAAAAAGGAGACCTCTATAAAAGCAGAATCGGACGCGATGTTTAAAATAGTTCTCTCAGTAGTTTTATGGCAAACCGTAAGAAAAAAAAGGAAAACAAGCAATATCACCCGTACGACTTTAACTATGTATTACTCGCCGAACATAAATTCACAAAACGCACACACGCGCCCGAATAAACATCAAAGCCGTGCTGAGCTCCACAAACACGAGGGGCGCGAAAGAAACCTCCGCCCATAAAACCGAAACCCTTATAAAAAGAAGACGGGAGGTGAAAACAATATGGTATGTAAATTTGGAAAAGCACAGATCCGCCGGGAATTATTTCTCTATTTCAGTAGCTCGGATATTGCACACTTACGTACAATACAAAGTCATACGTTATTACTTCGTGCGCGCGGGATATTCATATAAATAATAAACTGGAGCTTTCATATGGAAGTTCTTTTATTGAAGAATCTCTGCGATGCGTCTATTAAGGGTGTACGTATTTATTTTTATTTGCGATGGAATAAATGAACACGTGCTACGTCAGATTTTATTAAAGCAACTTCATGAATGTTGTTGAATTTACCAGCGCAATCATTTCAATGATACTTCAAATATCTACATATCCAATTCCATCATCCTATTTTGAATCTTCTTGTTTGTTGTAATTCGTTTTCTTTTTCGTTGAAAAATTTGCTAATTTACTCCTAGCGGTACATTATTTATTATTTCTCCTATTTTCTTTTTGTTTTCCTACATGGTTGTTTATAGATTTTAATCGAACGTTACAGCTTTATTACTATACGTAACCTATCGCATGAATGCTTTCTTGAGACATTCATTGCTGATGAGAGCCAGACTTCCTCACGAATTTCATAAGAATTTAATATTCTTTTAGTTTCAGTCAAGAGATTTTCTTGCTTAATGCTCGGATTACTCTTTGCGTATTATTCGAAATTTCTTCCCTGCTTGTTATCTTCAGAGGTATGACGTACTTATTTCTTTTGTTATTTTTTCTTATCTAGCAGAATCTGCCGAAAGTCACAAAAATGCAAACTAAAAAAAATTTGGTTTTCACTTACATTTTTAACCGCCTTAGTGGAAAAGTAATAGTCCTAAAAGGAAAATATTTTCTCCATGGTCGATTTATTATGCAGGGTTAGTATGTTACCCCCTCACCCTCCCTCTCTCTCTCGTTGACTCTGTTTACATATTGCGTTTATTTGCTTCAAGTATTCCCTTAATTGACTGTCATTTATTTCCGTCTAAATTCTTTTTAATTTAATTTTACTTGATCTGTCCGAAGGTATTTATTGAAAATGAACTGAACATTCCAAAAATACTGAATTTATTGCAGACTTTTCTAACACACTGTATAAAAAAATGTTAATGCGTTATTAATGATGGACCTTCTGATGCGGGAAACTCTAACGTTATGGTTAGTTTATCGACACATCGTCAATTTGATAAATCTCTGTTCTGAACACACTTTTTTTTAGTTTTGAATAGAGATTGATCGAGTAGTAAACAACAAAGTATACAAATTAATAATGACTCTAAAGTTAAATATTTAAATGTCATAGCGTTTCTTTTTCAAAAGACATCGGATATCAGTTTTGGTTCTTCTGGTGCGGGAAAGTCTAACACTGTGATTGCTTTATTAAAACATTCTAATGGGCTACTCCTTAACATTATAAATTTGTGTTCAATCTTTCAATTGTTCTGGTTTGTTTTTTAATTAAAAATCACCGGAAAAAGTTAAACAAACTCGATAATTTGATCAACTCTGTAGCTCCAAAAATAAAAAGGTTATCAATGGTGCCGACTTACTTTGAAACAACCTGTATACATATTGTTAAAAGTAGGGTATTTTCATTGAAAATTCGAAATAAATTTAGAAACTTTTTTAATTTTAAAATTAAGAAAAGTTGGTAGAGAGAAGAACAAGTGAAAAAATTCAACATCCCGAGTTTCAAAGTAAGGGTAGTTGTAAGATGAAAGGCCAAAATTCATACAATCTAGGAATGGCGCCGAGGGCAGTTCCTGGCTATCTACAGAATAATCCAAAACACGCTCAAATAAGAGAATTACGACATGCGTTTTTTTTTGGTTTCTCAAAATTTTTGGTAAGTTTAGGTAATTAAAACAAGTTTTCGTCCAGAGTCAGAGATTTACAATTTCTATCTCTTAAACTTCCCTTTTTGATCACTTTCTTTTTGCGACCCCTCTCGTAGCCGCTTCTTCTTACAGATATGTTATTTTTTTACAAAATTACATCGACGTTTTTCCAGCTTTTTTGCGTGTAAGAGAAATGAATTGTAGTATCATGTTCGAATCCTGGGCTCGGGAAATGTTCCCCCTCACTCTTCCTCTCTCTCTCTTGTCGACCCTGTTTACACGTTACGTTTATTTGCTTTTAGTATTTCTTTAGTTGATTGTCATTTGTTTCTGTCTAAATTCTTTTTAATTTAATTTTGCTTGTTCTGTCCGAAGGTATTTATTGAAAATGAACTGAACATTCCAAAAATACTGAATTTATTGCAGACTTTTCTAACGCACTGTATAAAAAAATGTTAATGCGTTATTAATGATGGACCTTCCGATGCAGGAAACTCTAACGGTTATGGTTAGTTTATCGACACATCGTCAATCTGATAAATCTCTGTTCCGAACACACGTTTTTTTAAGTTTTGAATCGAGATTGGTGCCTCGAGTAGTAAACAGTAAAGTATACAAATTAATTAATGAATCTGAAGTGAAACATTTAAATGTCATAGCGTTTCTTTTTCAAAAGACATCGGATATCAGTTTTGGTTCTTCTGGTGCGGGAAAGTCTAACACTGTGATTGCTTTATTGAAACATTCTAATGGGCTACCTCTTAACATCATAACTTTGTGTCCAATCTTTCAATCGTTCTGGTTTAATTTTTTTAATTAAAAACACGCCTTAGAATAAATCGTGAACTTTTGATTGAGGAGTCATGAAAGTTGCAAAATATCAATAATTAAATTACGCTTTCGGTAACTTTTAATTTATTTTTTATTTTCAATTTTCTACTGAAATTTTATTTTATTTTCGAATATTTTCTTAATGTAGTTCTACATTTGTTATTATCATTTTTGTCTTCTCAATTTATTTTCATTTGTTAATAATGTATTAAAAAAAAATTAAAAAGTTTGCATTTAAGTGTGACTGTGTTACATTTATTTGCTTGCAGTATTTCCTTGGTTGATTGTCATTTGTTTCTGTCTAAATCTCTTTAGTCTAATTTTACCTCGTGAATCTTCAATCGTCTTGATTTTCATTTCTGATTGAAACAATTGTGAAAACAAGCATTCACTTTTGATGAAGGAGTCAAGCAAGCAGCAAATTCTATTTTTAGAGCAGTCACGCCATCTATGAGCCAGCCAAAGATTCCAGTGCTTTCCATACTCGCCCTAGATGATGGTAGAATTTGTTGGCACGTTCGGTACTTGTTCACCGCTATTCTCGAAACAATGAATTATACTAGCTTAATCTGATAAATCTTTGTTCTGAATACACTTTTTTTTTTTAGTTTTGAATAGAGATAATAAACAGTAAAGTATACAAATTAATAATGAATCTGAAGTGAAACATTTAAATGTCATAGCGTTTCTTTTTCAAAAGACATCGGATATCAGTTTTGGTTCTTCTGGTGCAGGAAAGTCTAACATTGTGATAGCTTTATTGAAACATTCTAATGGGCTATCTCCTAACATTATAACTTTGTGTTCTATCTTTCAATCGTTTTGGTTTAATTTTCTTAATTAAAAACATGCCTTGAATTGATCTTCATTGTACATGGGAGAATACTTTGAACACTTGTAATTGTAATTGAATTAAAAAAAAATATATTAAAAATTATAATATTTCTTCCTACAGTAATATTTCTAAGTGGAGATTTGGTCAGAAGAATATCGTCTGGTTACACCAGCCAAATATTCCATAATTTTTTTTTGTTTACTGAGGATGACAGCTTAATAATTGAAATACGTATTTAGAATCTTTTTAATTTAATTTGTAATCTCATACGTTACATCTTTGTATAAAAAATACTCTAAATTTAAAAACAGTAAAGGAGAGTGTGATTTAAGAAATAATTAAAAATTTATCTCCGCCCACAATACGGATATAAAATTGTTTGTAATTTTTTCCGCCTTTTGTACAGTAGTACCAACTTTTTAAAATACGCAATTGAGTGGGAAATTCAAACGTTTTTCAGTTGTTTATGAACGTTCTGTACATACAGGAAGATCGAAATGTTCAGATCCTATACCACTTTCCGTGCGAACTTGATATTAATACTTATATCTATCACATGAAGGTCAGAACGAAAAGTATAGCAATGAACTGTCAACAAAATATTGAGATATCTAGTAACTTCCCCAGGTCTCCCTATGTTGACGTAAATATTGATATCAAGCTCACGGAAAGTAGTGTAGGATCAGGACAATCAATTCTGATCCGTCTGTATGTATCAATAAAAAGATAAGGTGTCCGTAATTGAATTGGCTTCCGGTTGGAACCTCGTCTACTGCCGACGTTTCGTTCTCACTGTAGAAGAACTTCCTCAGGGCTACTGCTGCTGCTGCTGGCGGTGTTGCTGCTACTTCTCGTTAGTCGATGAGACTGATTCATCCGGAAGCCAATTAAATTATAGATAAGTAGTCTATTAAAAGTACAAAAATTAGTAGCAAAAATACGTTAATGGATGTTTTTTTTATAAAATATGCATTTAATAACACATCTGTCATTTTTCAATTTCATTCTGTAATGAAATCTTAGCCTTAACAGGGATGTTTTTTTTTTTACAAATGAATAAGTTAGACATTAAAGTGAGTCGATTCTAGATATTCGATATTACATACAGCTTGATTCTTGAATGAACCACAAAAAACCTCTGAAAGGAATTAAATCATAGCTTATGAGAAAAATTCGTTGAGAAAATCTATAATTAATTAAAAATTACCCCAAAAAGCACGTTAAGCCAGTGCGTATGGAGTTCGTCGCAATCGTGAGTTTTATGATATCGTGTTTTCATACGTTTTATTGTGTTTATTACCCACAGCAATAAAACTATATAAGTTAACCGTGAAACTTATTTAATAGAGGGAACGCCGCTTTTATGACCTGCCTCAAACGTTTAAATTATTGCACGTCCTGATCCGGCTAACCGAAAATCCACATGACAGAATATCTTCTTTAAAAACATACTTCAAAACCAGTAATAATTACCTTTACTTTATTCAAAAATAACAAAAGATACGTGAGCAACAAATGGTGTATAATACAAAAATATTCCGGATGACCGCTGAGTCCGGAAAATCGAAGATCCGGTTTCATGCCATACATAAAGAATATTTTTGATTAAATGGACATATGAAGATCAAGGCTTCCGTCCTTTTTCCCCACGAATACTAGAACTTTGTATACATAAGAAATCATAAGAAAATATTAGAGATGTTGGGAATGAAAGGAGCAATCAATTTTTTGTGTTTCATACGCAGATGAGTTTTCGACGATGATTACGATTCATTCATATTTATTTCTCTTTCATTTTTGCAAATCCAAAATATTTCTTATTAGTCATTCTCGTTGTTTATTTCAAGAACATACGCGGGATGAGGAATATTAACAATATACGTGGAATAGTAAATAAGTTCCGGCGTACAGTTTTATTTCTAGGAGCTACTTGTTAATCTAGTAGGTCGTGAAAACGCTAATCTCTTGTTAAAAAATTGAATTAGAGAGTTACAATAAACGATCCTGTAAATTAGAATGGTCCATCAGTATCAGTTCAACAAAGTCAGAAAAATCTTTCTCATTATTTTTTTTTGTACAATCAACAAAGAAAAAACGTTTTCCGAATTTCGTTAACATCATCAACAGTTTGAAAGCAGCAACGTGGAACTTTAAACGAGAAAGAAAAAATCGTTTATTTACGGTACGTCTGCGAAAACATTTACGACCGAATTAAATTAGTAATAACTTTCCCCGGCCCCTTTTACATCCACTTCGGCGGTGCTCAGGTGGGGGGTTTGGGGAAGGAGCGAATTGAAAACGCAAATTTATCTTCGGTTAATCCGAATCGCGGTTGGAAGGAGCAATTGGGAAACGATTTGTTGCAAAATTATTATTTTTTTGTCAACGATAATTCGAACTTGTGAACCTGTTCACAGAAAATAATTTAATGTCTTTCAAACATGTCTGGAAACATTTCTGGGCGTGTGTGGATTCATTGCGCCTCAAGGACCAAATATAATCCGTTGTAAAATCAAAATTACTCCCGAAACTAAACTCGCCTTCCGGATTAACAATGCGAATTAGAGGAGCGTATAATTATCGCTCGCAATAACAATATTAATGCGACACCTACTTTCTTCCCCCGGGGCACAAATTGTTCCTCGAACAACAACAATGCCGCATATACATCGGCGCTCCCCGAAACAATACGTACAATTTCAGCGCCGACTTTCCCAGAAGACCCGAATAAACTTGCGTGTTTATTCCCCGGTTCGGTTTCATTTCGCCAATCAGCGCAAATTGTGGCAGGCTAGGACGTGCCAGGATTATTTAGGGCGAAGGCAGATTTCCGCCGTGGAAAAATTATTACGCAAACGAAGGGTGATTTTTTTAGACTTGGGTCGCCTAATTTCGCTCTTACTTTACGGTTGGTTTAATTAAATTGTTGGGCTCTGTGTATTTAGCGAAATTTAATCTTAAAACTTATTTTATTCCAAAAGAGAAATTCATATTGTATTTATAACCAAGATTGATCAAATAGGCGGATTTAACTTTCGCTCCACCTAGCACGTACATAATTGGTCAAGAGGTTGTGTTTTGTTTTTGCCGATCATAAATATATTAACTTTGCAACGCTTTACGATTGGTTAGAAACACACTTCACTATTTAATGATGTCCATTGTTTAATTGGGGAAAAAGTATAAAGCTTATGTATTTATGTAACTGTTATGACTGAGAAGCGTGTTGAGTAAAAACTCAGTTTCTTTCTACATTTAATTACTATGCTCCACCCACCATTCACATGATTGGTCCGATAGTTGTATTGTTTTTTTCGGATCGTCTATCTGTAACGTGGCGCCTTGCGATTGGTTAAAAAAATTATTACGTGGACAAACGATGATTTTTTAGTTGAGTTTCCTTCAAATAAAGTATGGGCGTAACTGACTCTTCATGTCTGGAGGGAAGGGTAAGTTTCATAAATACTATTTCTAATTATAATTAATATAGTCTATAGCTTTCTTAGGGGAGGGCTCTCCCTAACTATGCTTATGACTCGAAACTTACTTGAAAGTGTAACAATGGCCCAATGTGTTTCCAGCTTTCGACATCGTGTTTAAGTTATTATTCACATTCTCCCCACTATTTGATTGTTTTGCTCCGCCCAGCACGCACGTGATTGGTCGGTCAGACAATTGTATTGTTTCTTGGATCCTTTATCTACATCATGGTGTTTTACGTTTGGTTAGAACTGCGAATTTCTTTCAAGTACAAGTAGTAAAACAGTGGCCAATAGTTGTTTAAGTTTGAAAATAAAAATATAAGGCAGATTTACTTATTTAATTGTTATAGTTAAGGTTAAGAGGCGTGTTCAAATTAATAGTCATTTTCTCCGACATTACTTTGCTCCTGTCAGCACCCACGAGATTATTTCAATTTCTTTTTTCGAGTTCTTTAATTACATTACGGCACCTTATGATTGGTTAGAAAACTGTGAGTTTCGTTAAAATACCAACACATCGATTGAAAACATTTTTTTTTCACATTGTGACAGTGGTTAATATATTATCAGCTTATCTAAGAGTAAAAGGGCGTGTTTAAAACTTGCATTCAACGCCCACTTTTAAGTACGATTGGTCCGCAAACATCGCCTGGCTGTATGATTGGTTACAAAGTCGCTGCTTTCTATTTATTCATTGTCTGGGTAGAAAACTGCAAATTTTATTAGGATGCTGACGTACGCGTTAATTAAAAGATTAACGAACGATTGATGTCATTTATTATTTTTCTCTTTATTTGATGAAAACTCTCATCTATGCGAACTCTTCTTTGTTTTGAAAAGGACCTAGTGCCTTCAATAGTAAACAGGGAATTATTTTCTAGGAATAAACAAAAAGATGATGATGATTATATAAAAATTGATAAGGCAAAGGGAAATAAAATATTTCAGAGGAAAGATGTTATTAACGGTGGATACTTTCTGATATGGGAAAGTCTAAGGTTATGATTAGTTTATCAACACATCCTTAATTTGACGAAAACTTCCATCTGTACAATTTTTTTTTTTTAGTTTTATATAGAGATTGGTGACTCGAGTAGTAAACTTAACTTCTTAACTTTCTATACAAATTTAATAATTGAATTGAAATGTTTAAATGTCAAAGCATTTCCTTTTCAAATATTTGAAGCTTCTGGTGCGGGAAAGTCTAACATTATGGTTAGTTTGATGAAGTAGCGGATTTGACGTCATCGAGGATGTCTTTAAATATTCATATCATATTTCTGGTGAAATCTGTTAGATCTGATCATCCAAGCTTGCTGAACTATGGCGCCCTTATGCATTTTCGACTAATATCCTCGAACGGGTCGATTTTATTTATTTCTTGTCTACATTTTGACTTAAAACTCCAAAGGCCTAAGTTTCGCCATCACCCCAAAACCGATACCCATTGATGACGTCATAACTGGTGTTGAATCCGCCCTTATCAAACTGCCTTCCCACATTGCTGACTCTATTCGTCACGAAATTTCCAAAGTTCTAAAACAACCAAACTCCCTAAACCAGACTGTACAAAAACTGAATTTCAAATAGTCAAAACCCTAAAAAAAACTAAACCAGACATAGTCATACTCTCCGCAGGCAAAGGGAATGCCACTGTAGTTTTCGACCGCGTACAATACGACCAGAAAATCAATACCCTATTAGAGAACCCTGCCTACCAACTCTTACGACGCAATCCGACCTCACGTCTAGAACGTACCGTAACAGCTTTAATAAAGTCTTCTTCTAACTTTCCAGAAACACAAAAAGTCTTGATCCCCCGTAACTCTAGAATACCCAGACTTTATGGTCTCCTAAAATCCACAAACCTGATACACCTTTACGTCCCGTAGTCAGCGCCTTCAACTGACCAACCTACAAATATCTAGCACACACCCTCAAACCTTTTGCAGGGAAAAGTGAAACTTCCAACCTCAATTCCCGGCACTTCATCCAACAAATTCACGAGATATGCTTAGACCCCCAGGACATACGGATCAGCTTCGATGTAGAATCTCTTCACCAAAATTCCTATTCCCGAGACCATCACAATCATCCAGCAACTGTTCGGAGCTCACAATCAACCCGAAGACTAAATTCCCTTAATTAGAATGTTGTTCAGCCTCAACTTATTTCATGTTCCGTGATCAATATTACGAATAGGTATCAGGCACAGCTGTGGGTTCTCCTCTCTCCCCAATAGTAACGAACATTTTTATGGAGGTATTCGAACAACAAGCTCTTACTTCTTTCTCCCTTAAACCCAAGTGTTGGTTCAAATATGTTGATGATATGTTTGCAATTTGCCCACACGGTAAGGAATCCCTGAACAACTTCTTTGAACACCTAAATTCCCGACATTCTGATATTCGTTTCACTTGGGAATACGAAACTGACGGTCATTTACCTTTCTTCGATATCTTGGTAAGCCGCCTTCCGAGCGATAGATTAGGACACGCTGTGTATCGCAAACCGACCCATACTGATCGGTATCTTAATGTGCACTCGTACCAACATCCTTCTCAAGAGTCATTGACTCACTAGTTCGCCGTGTCTTTGCTCTATCAAATCCTCTTCTCTTCAAACTGAACTGAACCACGTAACAAAAGTTCTACTCAACAACAACTACAACAAACATGACGTCCAAAGATCCGTTTGCCGTCGTCTCACCCCAATTCCACCATGCCCTAAACCTGAAGTACCACCACTCGCTACAGCTTACCTACCATACATTCACAACATAACGGACCGAATTGGTAAAATTCTCAAACAACAGAACATCAAATCCATTTACTTATCCATGACAAAATTTTCAGTCCGTCTACCCTCCTCAAAAGATCACATCCCATTACAATCCGAAGGTGAGTATCAAATTCCATGCGAAACAAAACGTTCTGTTAGCACTCGTGTTTCTGAACATGAACGTTGTGCTAGACTACTCCAAACAACTGTCTCCGCCTTAGCTGAACACCAACTAGGAACCGGTCACCAAATTCTATTCCGACACAAAAGTTTTAACCCGTTCATCTCATTTTTTTAACCGTAAAATCTTCAAACAACCCAATAACCTAAACCGTGATACTGGCTTTTACCTTCACAGTACCTGGAAACTTCTCATTAGAGATCCCTCACGCCCCAACAGACCAATCCCCGCTCACCGTTTCGATCCACTATAAATACCACGACACCGGACATACCTACTCGGTCTCATCGACTAATGAGCAACACCACCAATAGCAGCAACACTGCCAGCAGCCCTGAGGAAGTTCTTTTGCAATGAAGAACAAAACGTCGGCAGTAGAAGCAGTCATGACGCGGTTCCAACTGGAAGCCAATTTAATTATCTTGTAGATCTGCTCTTCTTGATTGCGTCAACATGCCATACTTATACTATTACTTTGAATAAACGTTACAATTTGTTTTAAATAATTTAAATTCTTTTTTGCATTTCTTACAGCAACGTATCATATTAATATCCTCAAAATCGTACAGTAATGGCCTATTTGACAATATAGCAACTATTACAGAATGGCAACGTTTTAACTACTAATCTTTAATATTAAAATGTGGATGAGAAGAAAGTAAAATTGACCTGTTCGAATATGAACATTTCCAAAAATACTGAATTATTACGGACTTTTCTAACGCACTGCATAAAAAATTAATAATACAATTGGAAATAAATATTTTCAAAGAAATGTGTTGTTAACGGTGGGTCTTCTGGTACGGAAAGTCTAACGTTATGGTTAACTTAACGACATTTGACGAAAACTTTCACCTGTACAAACTTTTTTGATCACTTTAATAGAGTACTTACTAATTGAATCACTTGTTGTTGAAAGGAGTTAAGCCACTTTTTTAAGTTTTCAGAAAACTAAAAACAACTGATTATTAAATTTCAGTTAAGCGTTTCAACACCAAACAGTGCGTCTGTGTCTCTACAATATATTTTCATAGCTAAAAAGTGACTTAACTCCTTTCAACAATGAGTGATTACTGATTAGACATAGGATATTATCTTTGAATCTTCTGGTGCGGGAAAGTCTAACATTATGGTTAATTTATTGAAAAATTCTAATAGGGCAAGTTTTAACGTTATAACTTTGTGTTACGGGACTTCTGTAGACTTCTGCTACCAATAATACCAAAAATAGGTTACTTTAAGTACCTGACATTAAAGAGATTACGAAATCAAAATCGCATCTTACATACCGAATTCATTAGTGGAATAAACGGGAAATAATCTTAAAAGTTAAAGAAATCGGGGACGTTATTCACGATGAGCCTGCATTTTATTTTATTTCGTTCGTTTAAATAACGTACGTACTTGAGGATTTTTTTTTAAATTTTGTATTTAATAATTCGCTTTGTTCTTTCATTTTTAGAATAATTCTTACTAATAGAATTTTTTCATTTTCTTTTCTTCGCCACTCGAATCAATTTTATGTTGTTTTACCCTGCACAGGTTAACTTATTTTTGATTTACTGACACAAACTCAAACCAATTTTTAATTAACAATTAAGTTCGTTAAAGTCTGCGCCCCTGCAAGAAAATCGGAAAACTAAACCGCATTTTCACTTCTTCCTTTTACCTCGGGCGCAAGAACTGTTAATGAAAAAGTTAGATGCAAAAGCATTCGCCTTTAACTTTCAATTTAAGTTGGGAACTCTGATTTGAAGCCCCATCCACACCAAGCAATTTCTGCTCCTTTATGTTTGATTGCTCCTAGTCTATAACGTTTCTATATATTTGAAAGTAAGACATTCTATCTCTTATATGATGTCTTATTTAAGTAATTTCCATTTCAGTTTCTTAGCACAGCAAGAATTTTACATGCACCATTTGCAGTTCATTTAGATTTCAGCTTACGATAAAATGCTTCGAAATTTAATTTTTTATCAACGATTCTACAAGTCGAAATTAATTATTGAATGTGTCTGCTAGTTTCCTATACCTTTTGTAGTTTCCTTGACGAAGTTAACCGCTCCATCCATCGAAAACCGCTGATTGCTTTAGACAAGTCAATTTACTCTCGCAGGAAATGAATTATTGCGGTGGCCCGAGAGAAATATTGGTTTAACCCTTCGCCGGGCGACGGCAACTCTGCGAAAGTGTAAGTAAAATTCAATCCCCTTCCCCCCGTCCCATGACAGGGCTGAGATATTCCTTATTGTTCTGAGGCGGAGACGTTATTATGAACCCCCCCAACTTTCGTAATCAAAGTTTCTTGACTACCAGTTTTAATTTCAATTTGCAATTCTGCTCGAGCACGAAATTCATTGGAATTATGTATTACATCGAAATAATTTTTTTTTTAATTTACATAATTCGTGTGACCCTCGAGATCTTAAGACGAAAAGAAAATGTAATTGGAATTTAAATCATTAGGAATTCTTGAAGGTGGAGTAATAAAATACATAATCTAAAAGTCGTAACAATATCATCACAGTAAAAAATATTCTATTGAAAACTTAATTTCCAATTTATTGGGGATGTAACCTGTGTATACTTGTGGATCGTTCCTGTAATTTCCATTACGCGATTACATACGCAAAAAAAAAATATTGAAAATTTGTAATTAAGTCACCTAATTCCAGAGGCGCGGCGTATCGGGTTTCCGGCCGAATGCCCGCCCGGTATCGGCCGGTAATTCCATTAATATTAATTTTCACAATTCCTCGCTTCCATGTAAATATCAAAGGTCGGCGTTAAATTAACGCCGGGAATCGCGAATTCAATTAAAACTATACACCGTCTTAAGCCCTCATTTAAATATTCACTAACAATTCATTTACAAGCGCCTTTAGAATTTCGGCCGGGCACAATTCGAACCGTTAAATAAAATAATTAAGACTCGAATTTCTAATGCAAGTGTTTGACGTCGAACGGAAAAAGAAATGGAATTGTTCGGATGGGCGGTCGCGTTTTTGGGATAACTTACTTTAGAGCGGGATACGGATCGAGTTAATCCAATTCGGCAGCAATTCGAATCGGGTACAAATTGATACTGATTTGTCTCTCTAAAATACTGGTTGATTTCACTTTGTCAATTCTCAGCGACTCAAATTTACCAGAATACGTAATTTGCACAACGTGGATAATACAATCGCATTCGACTAAATCGATACCCCATATGATTTTATGGGGGCTAGCGATCAGCAAGAGTTTACCTTAAGTGAGCCCGAAATCACTAATGTCATTTTGAATATTTAAACATTTTTTTTGCTTTTAATATCACGATGACAGGAATAAGGAACGACAGTGTCACGAAATTTACGTTGACATCTACGTGACGATGACAAAATAAACAAAATTAAGGCACAATCGCATTCGTTAGTGATTGGCCAACAAATAGGATCGCTTATTTTGATCAACCACCAAACCAAACACTGTTACGTTTCAACCATTCGTATATCTATGGTTACGGTTGATTTCTCCAATTGTTTTGTTAAGTTGACTCTTTCTCATTGTGCATCGCGTTAAATTCTAAGAGGTGGTGGCTGGCTTTTGTAATTGTTGCCGTCCATCTTGGCTGAGCCCGAGCCTATCTTGGTGACGTGGGACGGGTCGCATTTCGTTTCCTTTGGGCTATTGCCTTGAAAGATTAGGATTTTTGACGTCGTCTATGAGAAGAATCTACAAATTTGCGGATAATTATACCAAAACGTTGCGCTCATTATCTAGAAGTCAATAGGATAATCAGTTTCCTTTCTAGCATATTATGGGGGGCAAGTTTTTTAAGAGTTAAAATCGCTTCCGTGTTCGAATCTTAGGGGCCAATTTACCGAACGAGTTTGACTGCTATGGAGAACCTTTCTCCGACGACATAGAAGTGGACCTCTGTTGGAAGCTACCTTGACGATTGAGACACGCTACGAGGGCTGCACACCCTTCCGAGGTCTTACACTTTGTAGAATTGGTGGAGACCGACTTGGTATTGTAATTTGGTCACCGATTAACTTTAATCTTAAGGTTTTATCTTCTATCTTGCGTCGATTTACTTATACGTTAATTTCGGGTACTTATTTGGGCCTCCGAGTAATTATTTGCCTGTCTTAGGTTTTGAATCTTGCCGAACCCATATTTTAGGTTTATTTATTTTTCATGTAAACCAAACAGGATATCCTAGCCGGTGCTTTTTGTGAATTTTTGTTTTCCTACGATACAGAGTGACTGTTCATTGTGTCACTGTACAGGGTACTGTCCATTGCTTATGTTATACGGGTATAAACCTTTGGGAATTTCAATCTCCTTCGACACCGCGTGTAGTCCCAGCGGTACCACGAGATTCACTAGCCTGCTAGATGGCGCCCTCTTCACATCCAGGTTTAAGGTTTAAGCTACCGACAATCTATTTGCATCTCACCCCGTCTCCCCTGAGCCGAACATATTTCCAAGTTGAATTTTTAACATTGACGGTTTTATCGCTTTCTTGATGTGTTAATATACCACCATATTTTGCTTTTTGTCAATTTTTGTTTACCTACGTTACAGAGTGACTGTTTATTGTGTCACTGTACAGGGTAGTATCTATTGCATATCGTTTGTTTGTGCCCCACTTTAGGGTGTCAATAATTGTTGTACTCTCTCTTTATCTTTCTCTCAGGGTTTCTCTTTGGGTCGCTCAGAATTACCCACCTCTTGTTTTTATGGCCCCATGGTGGGCACATACAATGACAAAACACAGAAATGTGAGGGGGGGGGTGTCAGTGTTAAATGTATATGCGTCAGTAAAAGAAATAAAAATTATCAAAAAAGTTATTGTCTGTCCCAAAAATGTACACCGGTTAGCACAAGTCGGTCGTGTCACCTCGCCCTTCACAAGGTTCGGTGGACCTCTTGTCCTATCCGATGTATATTTTGTTAAAGTGGACGCTCTGTATCGCCGATCACGCCCGTGCCTCCTCGACTCCTTCACAAGAGAAAGGCGCCCTTCGATGATACAGATCCGTACACAGCGAACACCAGGTATCACAAATCGGAAATGTCACCACACCCTTCACAAGGCAGGTGTACCTCTTGCCCTACCTGATGTATCCTTGTTTAAAAGAGGCACGCTTTGTATTGCCGATCACGCATGTGCCTCGACTCCTTCACAAGAGAGAGGCGCCCTTCGACAATACCTAAACGACTCCCGTTGTCCGGCGTTTAAATGAAAATGTTGTTTGTTTGCCCTTACCTTGAAGCGTCGTCCATGTCGTTTAAAAAAAGGATATAGGTATTCGGGATTCGATGGAAGGTTTAACTCTTCATTAAAATATCTCGTTATATTTCAAAACCTTTTTAATAAAAATTTCTTATCCGTTTGCTTTTTTTAAGTTTTACCTACGGTGGTCGAAGAAGGAATGTTACTCTCAGTGGCCGGAGAAAGAATGAAATCCTAGCTACTTATAGCATCTTTTGTTGTTTATTTTTCCCGTTGTCTTGGTTACTGGAACATCCGCGTTCTGATCTAGTTACATACTAGATTTGAGTTGGTAACCAAAACGTTTGCATCTCACCCCGTCTCCACTGAGCCGGGCACATTTCCAAGTTTAATTGTTAACTTCGACGATTTTTCCACAGAGTTCATTAGACAGGTCAAAAGGGTAAGCTGAAAAGTAGATAGCAACATAAAAAAACTGCTTTTTGACAAATAGGGTACAACTTTGCTCATCATCAATTCGAGCAAGCAAACAGACCAATAATGCAGAGTTACCTAATCCCCGCCAAAAATGAGAGTATAAAAGTCAGAATGCGTATCAATCCAAGGTAGTATTTGCTCGAGATGCATAGCCTGGCAAAAGTCACCTGTTGCTGACGCGGCGCTAGTGCTGTAAAGTCCGGCAAAGCGTCAATTTATACTACTTCGCCGGCGAAAGGTTATTTCATGGATGGGTAGAAGAGGTATACTTTTACTAACATTGTCAGCAAGTCTTTCAATGTGATGATTATTTGTCGTCTTTAATTAATATGGTTTTTATTGCTTCAAATCATTTATCGAAGTTAATTATGTTTACGGTGAGTATCTGCCGCAAGAGTTTTGGGTCGTAAGCAAAGATTCAGTTAGAAGAAGTTCTGTTAAGTCGAAAACACGTAGAATACATCGGCTGATATTAGAATTTCATGTGCTTTCGTTTTTTTGAATGCAATTTGGAAATATTTGATTCGGAGGAGTTGTTTGTCTCAGAGTAATAAACTAGTTTATGACAGGGGGATGTTCGGTATCCAGCTGATAGTGAATATGTTAATACTTAGTTGAAGTAATCATTATTGTTTGCCAGAAAAAAAAAACTAATTTGAAAATGAACAAAAAAATATGTTGTGTTGTATAAAACGGTTTGCAGTTGAAACCATAACTAGTAAATCCGACCGCGCGCCATTTTTAAAACATCCTTGAGTTACGAGCTCTAATTATTCAACCCCTTGTTTGATATCATGTCTCATATACGTCTATAAATAAACAACGCTTAGTAGCTAGCTCAGATATCCATTAATAATAACGCAGAGTTACTATTACACAGCTGATGTATGTATATACAAGACATATCTGAGGGCCATGAACGTGCTTAATAATGTTTGGATTTACTCGTAAGCGACGCAATAAATATCATCCACCAGCTTATTTGGGACCAGATGCACACACAATATTGATCACGCCATATAACGGCGATACCGTCTGGTCAATTGACGATGATTGAAACACGTTCTATACTTATATAGTATAAATATAGGCACTTTCCGAAGCAATTTGGCGCGTGTCTATTTCCATTCGATGTAAACAGAGATGTCAACATTGATTATTACGAAGTTATAGCCTGCGACATCCAGTCAGATAAAATAAGATGATCATAACAGTAATAATGTGACAAAAAAATTCAGTACAATTGATTTACATGGGGTGTTCTTCAAATAAGTGCAGGATTTTATGAAGTGACGTCCATCATTAGTTAGGCGCAGGTGAGCACGGCGAAGAAGCGTTTCTAGACTTTACTCCTTTTCATAGGCGCCAAATTTCTGCAGTTATTTCAGAAAACAGCCGGTATATGAGTATTAGTTGACAATTGAATTCCTAAACTTATAAAGTATAAATATAGGGGCTCTTTCCGAAGCAATTTGGCGCGTACCTATTTCCAATCGATGTAGTCTGAGCACTAAAAGCGCGTTGACGTCAAAACTAATGACAATTAACGGAGGCGCAGCCTGCGAAATCTAGTTAGATAACGACTAATGGATGCAGAAAAGGGCAAGACGACACTACCCCAAACGCATTTAAAAGCTTTCTTCGGGACGCACGCCCTCGCAAACATTTCCCCCGCCGCCTTCGAACTTTCCGTGCGTTAAAAGTTTTCATAACGTGTGGCGCTCGTACCTTCACGTTTATAAATAGAGTTTTTTTTGCGGCAGATAGATTAGAGGAGGATTTAAACCAAATTACAAATAATTGAAAATCACTTTCTATGTGTATGTGAGCTGTTATACAGTGTGTTTGTGAAAAACGACGAAACAGTTCGAAAAACCTTGAATCCAGTGGTTGCTCGAGTCGAGTTGTTCCAGAAGCAATATAGAAAATGTTATTGAAAATGTTCCTATTTTGATAACGTCGTTAAACGTGACATAGTGAAATTACTTGTTTTATTTTAATTCTTATTTTCCTCATTTCTCTAAAGAATAAGATAAGTGGACAAAAAAAAATAACGGTTCTCCTCTGACGAGGAATATTTAAACAACGAAAAAAAACTCAATTGAAAACAAAAGAAAACTGTGGATACAAAAAATATAATTCCACAAAAATAAACAAAAGACAACTGAAGTACGAGAACAACGTTGTGAATGAAATAATAAAACAAGATCCGACGATTCTCCATCGATGAAAATTTAACACAAAACAAACAAAGAAAAACGGTAAGAAATAAATAACGTTACGATACGAAAATTCATTCAGAAGGAAGAAACAAAAAAAAAAAGGGAACCGAAATTCAACATTAAATGACGAGAAACAAAAGAAAAACGTCGATTTCCATCCGATGACTTAAAAACAGAAAACTATCAGAAAACAAAAGCGGAAGCTATAAATGACGAAAAACAAAAGAAAATCGACGATTTTCATCAAATGACTGAAAAACAAAAGAATGAATACAACTTTCAATGACGAAAAACAAAAGAAGATCGACGATTTTCATCCGATGAATGAAATACAAAAGACTACCAGAAAACAAAAGAAGAAACTATAAATGACGAAAAACAAAGGAAAGTCGACGATTGTCATCAAATGACTGAAGAACAAAATACTATCAGTAAATAAAAGAAGAAACTATAAATACAACATTAACTGACGAAAAACAAAAAAAAAAAGAAAAGTTGACGATTTTCATCCCATTACTGAAAAAGACTCTCAGTAAACAAAAGAAGAAACTATAGATATGACGTTAAACGATAAAAAACAAAAGAAGATCGATGATTTTCATCCAATGACAAAAACAAAAGCCATCAGTAAACAAATAAATATGACATTAAACGATAAAAAACAAAAGAAGATCGATGATTTTCATCCATCGGATGAAATACAAAACACTATCAGAAAGTAAAAGAAGAAACTATAAATGAGGAAAAACAAAAGAAAATCGACGATTTTCATCCAATGACGTCAGTAAAGAAAAGAAGAAACTATAAGTATAACATTAAACGTCGAAAAACAAAAGAAGATCGAAGATTTTCATCCGATGAATGAAATACAAAAGACTATCAGAAAACAAAAGAAATGTAAATGACGAAAAACAAAGGAAGGTCGACGATTTTCATGAAATAAAATAAAAGACTATCAGTAATTAAAAGAAGAAACTATAAATACAACATTAAATGACGAAAAACAAAAAAAAGTCGATGATTTTCATCTAATCACTGAAAAACAAAAGACTATGAGTAAACAAAAGAAGAAATTATAAATATAACATTAAACGACAAAAAACAAAAGAAGATCGATGATTTTCATCCATCGGATGAAATACAAAACACTATCAGAAAACAAAAGGAGAAACTATGAATGACAAAAAACAAAAGAAGATCGACGATTTTCATCCAATGACAAAAATTAAAGACTATCAGTAAAGAAAAGAAGAAACTATAAATACAACATTAAATGACGAAAAACAAAAGAAGAAACTTTAAATGTAACATTAAATGGCGAAAAACGAAAAAAAAATCGATGATTTCCATCCGATGAATGAAAAACAAAAGACTATCAGAAAGTAGAAGAAGAAACTATGAGTATAACATTAAATAACGAAAAACAAAAGAAGACCGACGATTTTCATCCCATGACTAAAAAACTAAAGACTGTCGGTAAACAAAAGAACAAACTATAAATACAACATTAAATGACGAAAAACAAAAGAAGATCGATGATTTTAATCCGATGAATGAAAACGAAAGACTATCGGGAAACAAAAGAAGAAACAAATGACGAAAAACAAAAGAAGATCGACGATTTTCACCCAATGACTGAAAAACAAAAGGCTATTAGAAAATAAAAGAAGAAAGTATGAATACCACATTAAATGACGTAAACAAAAGAAGATCGACGATTTTCTTTCCATGACTGAAAAACAAAAGACTATCAGAAAAAATAAGAAACGAAAAGTACCAAATAGAAAAGGGCGGTGAAGCGTTAAAAAATTAAAAGACAAAGAAATATTCTATTTCGTTCAGTTTCCTGTAATTTTTTTTTTATATAAACGAGCATATTTTATTGTTTTTTTTTGTTGTAGCGAAAAGGATGAATATCATTGATCTTTTGTTTTTCGATCACCTTATACATGCCTTTTTAAAATTTACTACTTCTTCTCGTAGTTGGCCGTGAATAGTTTACAACAATAGAGCTTACCCCAATCACCCTGACGCGACGTATGAAATGTGAGTTTCACGTACAATCCAAGCCTGCCTTAATGAAAATGATGGGCACTTCGTTTTTACTTTGAATTTTGAATAAAATTTGCTAATAAAACTGATTTTTTGAAATTTATGATTATGACATTTGCTTCATTAAGAAAAGTGAAGTTATGATACACTGTGATTCAAAAAAACTTTCATCAAAGTGCGCCTTGATAAATAAAGATAGATTTAACGTGTATGTCTGGGATGCCACAATGCTTCTTGTTAGTGAATTTATTTTCATATTTTATGTTTTTTTTACATTTTTCTTTTGGTTGGTACCTGTAACATTGTCGATTTTCATTGTTTTTTTTTCACCTTATATTTTGTATTTCATCGTTATTTATTTGAGTTTTCTTCTGTTTTTCTTTGTTGAGCAATATTTCGTAAACACCGTAAAGTTTTTCCGGCATTTTAATTTTCTTTTTAGTTTCAGTTTACTGTCTTTTGTTTCTTGTTCACTTTATTTTTCATATTTCTAAGTCGCTCGTTTTAATTCTTTCTTGTTTTTTTTTTTCGAATATCATTAATTCAGAAATCAAACTTGCTTATAAATACGTATTCAGATTGGTCTCTTGTTTTCAATATTAACAAGCGATTGCAGTTCAATAACACCCTATATATGTATATGTTTTACGTTTCTTATTTTATTGGCATACACAGGGTGTCTTTAAATCACGTGTAGCGTTTAAGTTCCGCACCACCGTAGGCTCAAAATAAGACGATTTAACCGAGCTAATCTATGAGTGTATCCAAAGATGTTTTAAATTTCTTAAAAAAAAGCTAATTTTTCTTATGACGAAAAGAAAACGTTTCAATCCATTTGATATGAAGGTCATCACATTTTTAGATAATTTTTTAGTAATTTGCAGTGATTATTTAGTATGAAATACAGGGTTGCCACAACGCAGATCAGAAACGTATTCACTAATTTTAAGGCGCCAGATTTAAAAAAAGGCATCTTGTACATTAACAATCTTTTACAGAGGGTTGCTGGCTGGTATAAGTGTTCGGCTTGTTTTTCTTTGTTAGACTGATTAATGTCTTCAACGAAAAAATTCGATTTGGAACACGATGCACTTCACCATACATTAGGCAAAGCGCGAAACTGGGGGAAACTCTTTCACCCTCTTCTCCGACATCTGTGTCAACAAAGGCCGCCTGACAAGATTAATGCTATCTGTTCGTGTATCATTTGTAACGGGAACAAAATCTGAACGCCATTGTTATTCCGTTCCAGACGTGAATGCCAGTGTTAAATTGCTCCACCTCTCCTAATGTAACGTCACTTCCGGACGCCATTTCAAAACGTTATGAATAAGAAACGTACGATAACAATGCGGAATTTGTTCGCCGCGCTCAACGTTCTGACGGATTAAACAGGGACAATGTACACATGTTGGCTTTTGTTAATGAAGGGGGACAAAATATTGCGACACAGGAAAATATTTTCGAAAAATATGTGGAGCCTTGCTCATTCGAATGGTGGACTGATTGGTCCGACTGAAAGCATCCGTCGATAACAAGATGAAAAGTAAACATCAAAATCTGTGGGTCCAAAAATTCCAACAAATGAGATTGGGATGAATTTAGAAGCACTTTCGACTGTCTAATTAAAGGCCAGTGGAGTTGACACAATGACTTTTATGCCCAGTGCACTAAAGCTAGCGTGGGTAAACCGCGGGAGTAGCTTTGTCCACGATGATTCATCCTAGATGCGTTTGACAGGAGTGGATCAAGATCTAACCTGCATAGTTTTTCCCCTAAAAGATGTGCAAATGGGAATTAAAATCACATGTTGGAGGAGCTCACAATAAATTGAAGTTAACGTTTGTTTATTTATTATTCATTAATCGCAACAAAAGAAGAAAATTGCCGACAAAGAACAACGAAAGACAGCCGAATTAATATTTCATCCCGTGCGGTCTTTTACGTCAGCCTCGAATTCTGGCCCGCCCTTCCACCAGCATCCCCGTGAAATTTTTATGAGCTTCCCGCTCTGACGTCACCGGCAACTTACTTTACTTTAAACCCAGCCGGCGCGTTTGTCTCGTCTGCGATAATTCGGCTGTGTTTCTGCATTTGAATTCGTCTCGACAAGCAGCAGTTATCTCGTTAGGGCATGTGACGCCTGAATAATTTCGGTCCTCGGTCTGCGTCACGAGGCGCTTCACGTTGAGGGCCCTTCATGCTTTAGCGAGCTTCTCTCTCTCTGTGTGCGGAATTTGTCAAAGAAAACGCGCAACGAAGTACTTCCAACTATAAAAACTGCGGAAAGTTCTGCAGATGATAAAATCAAATCTAAAGAAAACGTTTTACTTTGGATTAACACTGAAGCGTGTTCGTAGCAGTTTTTTACACAACATGAATTTTATTTAAATAACAAATATAAATAAATAAATAAATAAAAATGACACTTTTATAGGTCGTTTAATAATGTGTCCTGCGAAATGATCTCCTTACAGATAACCACTTAGGATCTTGCAATGTAACGGAGAAGGGCTTCATTGCCTGGTAAAGTTCTGTTTGGTCCAAATCGCTGACCAAGCAAGAAATAAATGAACGTCCTCTACTTCTTTTCAGCATTCACTCATCTAACTTCAACGGAGGATATGATATGTGGGTGCTCGACAATTCCGTACAGGCGTTTTGTTGATGTTCGCTCGATAATTCTGCACAAGCGAAGGCGTGGGTGTTTGCTCGACAATTCTGTACAAGAGGTGGTATGAGTGTTGCTCGACAATTCAGCCAAACTACATTGGCTGGAATGGTTCGCGCTCTTCCTTTTGTGCCCTATTTTCGTTGTGGGGATAAGTAACTCTGCTTCATTGGTCTGTATGTATGCTCAACAGTCAACAGTAATCAGACTTGTATCCTATTTATCAAGGGGCTGTGGTTGTCTTAGCCACTATAATGAGGTTGCGATCCTATTTGTTGACGAATCAGATACGAATACAGTTTCGCTTTAAATTATTAAGGGACGGCCTTAGTTTTGTTTATTTTGACGATCGTCATCGTTGCTCTGATACGTACGTAGATGTCAACGTGATGTTTTGCCCGTATTTGTCTATATGATATTGCTTAACGTTTGTCATTCTGACGTTTCTTGACGTCTGTCATTTTGACGTTTCTTGCTATCTATCATCGTGACATGATTAATTGATCGGTAACCAACGTGTGAGCATCTACAATGCTCAATCTAAAAAATTTGGTTTCCTAGTAAACTCATCAACAATCAGATACGAATAAAATTTCGGTTCAATTCGTTAAGGGGCGACCTTAATTTTGTTTATTTTGACAATCGTCATCATTGCTCTGGTACGTAGATGTCAACGTAAAGTTTTGCCAGTATTTGTCTCTATGACATTCCCTGACGTTTGTCATTCTGACGTTTCCTGCCATCTGTCATGGTGTCATGATTTGTTGATTGGTAACCAACGTGTAAGCCTCTACAACACTTTCAAAGACCACTTATCTAAAAGATTTCGTTTCTTAGTAAACTGATCATTTATTTGGTTTTTGGTTCTTTCCATTAGAAGTCTATTTTTTTTTGTTTTGAGATGTATGTCCTGTATTCAGAACTAAAAGCAATGTCTCCTCAATAAAATATAAATGCGTAATCTTATTCATTCTGATCATCATAACAAGTAGGCGGCCAGGCAAACATCGATTCGTGCCTGTCCGCTTGTCCGCTTACTTGTTAAAGCGGTCACAATTTAACTTATTATTGGAAAGACATTATTTTTCATTCGGATTGTACGTTAAACTCATCTGCAGTGTTGCCAACAGTCTTTAACAAAAAGTCTGGACATTTAGCTTAAAAAGTCACTAAAATGTCACTGAAAGGTGATAATAATTCACTGAAAAGAAACATAGGTGAAAATCAGCGCCATCTTTTGTCAGTGTAGGAATAGAATCATCGCAATCACATAATTTTTTCCTGCAAATTTTAGTTTGAATTTTAAGAAAGTGTTGTCTTAGGTTATAGTGAGGCTTTCCGATCAAAAATAACAAAATTGTTTTCCTGAAATGATTGTTTTCTTCTTTTCCGCTTAAGGTTTCATGTTGCAGATTCTCCTTAGTTGCAGTAAAGCGCCATCTATTATACAGTTTTGGAACTAATTTACGCCCATAATGGTATTTACGTCCAGTTTCGTTGTTGAAACAAGAAAAGTAAATGTACTTTTCATCACAAAATAAAACAAGATGATAATCAAATAAATCTTGATATTTTAAACCAAAATTAATCAGAACTTTTTTCCACTATGTCATATTCTGTGAATTCAAATTTCTTTTCTCAGTCTCATAAAACTAGTCACAGTTAGACAGAACAGAATCATCACAATCACATAATTTTTTCCTACAAATTTTAGTTTGAATTTTAAGAAAGTGTTTTCTTGGATTATAGTGACGCTTTCTGATCAAAAATAACGAAATTGTTTTCCTGAAATGATTGTTTTCTTCTTCTCCTCTTAAGATTTCATGCTGCAGATTATCTTTAGTTGCAGCAAAGCGCCATCTATTATACAGTCTTGGAACTAATTTACGCGCATAATGGTATTTATGTCCAATTTCGTTGTTTAAACAAGAAAAGTAAATATACTCTCCATCCCAAAAAAGAGCACAAGATGATAATCAAATAAATACACCTTGTTATTCTAAACCAAAATTAATCAGAACTTGTTTCTATTAGGTCATATTCTGTATATTCAAGTTTCTTTTCTCAGTCTCACAAAACTACAGTCACAGTTAGACTTTTAAAATTAAAAATTAAAATAAAAGTTATCTACCGGTTGAAATCAAAAATTGAGGTGTTCTATGTATAAACAATAATTAGCAGTGCCATCTGTTAAAGGGAAGACGAAATACGTCATCAAAGTAATTAGTTTTCTTGACAATTTCGAATTTCACTGTCTCACTTTACCGATAATTTCAATTCTTTTCCTTTTTTCATTTATTGAACAGTAACGAAGTTATTCATCTACGGTGTTTCATTATTCTTCTTTAATCAATGGTTAATTTTGAAAATTTTCCGATTGCGGTATGAAAGAGCAGCGCTATCTGTATTAGAATAGGGAAACGATTTCGTCACATTTCATGCTCGTTTAATTCATCCAATTGAAAAGTGTCGCCGTTTATCGAACAATAACGAAATTAATTCTGCACAATTATTTTGATTTTCTTTTAATTTCCTCCTTTAATCAGCGATTAATTTTGAAAGTTTTTCGATTAATTGGGCCACCTGCAGTGGAGTAGGGGAACTATTTAATCGCAATTCATTTTCATCTCATTTTCATGCAATGTTTCTCTTAGATTCAACATTAACTTAACATTTATTGGCTTTTTCGCTCATACTTGATCATTGTGACATATCAATGATGTGATTTAAAAAATGTGGTAATAAAATAATCTGCACGTAACGTTGAAGAACTAATTATTTCATGTCAACACAAAAGATGCGAATGAATTAAAAAAGAAGAAACGATTAAACTTTCGACTTGTCTGACTATACCAAAATTCTTTTGCATTTTCATTTTTTTCACCAGATCTAGTGACAAAATCATTAAAATGGCAACACTGTTTTAGTAAGCAGAGCATCACATCAGGGGTGCGTTCGAGAAGTATACATTCGAGTGCATTTTTGGCGTGTAACCGCAACTTTCTCACTTATGAATTTTTTACTTATTTTGCATCTTACTCGTTTGTTTCAAGAAGTCTCGTGTTCACATTATTACTTCGACAACAGGCGAATTTTTCACATCCTACTTTTAAGTGCGACATGAAAAGTTTGCCCGGTTTAATGAAGACAATGTAAACACAAGATTTTTTGAAATAAACGAGCGAGATGCAAAAATCGTGAGTGAGAAAGATATGATTACGTGCCCAAGACACAGTTTATCCAGATGCGAAGGCTCCAGATGTCGTGTGGCAAAATTCCGTGACCTTCGGCCATTGTTTAAGTGGTTCATAAGGCGCGAATTTTGAAAACTACAGCGTCTTGCAGAGATCGACTTCTAAATACCGATTCAATACATTAATGCACCTTCCTTCAGTTTTCTATTTTGATCAACGAATAAAGATAGAATTGAAATCATTCGATTAACATCACACTGTATTTCATAACCTCATGACGTAACAAACGCTCTGGCAGGTTAATTGCCATAGCAATGGCGGCAAAAGAAACGGCGGGGCATACCTAGCCTTTGTGTATGGTATTAATCTGTGCCCAAGATGGAGTTGAAGGTATAGTTTTCGAACGCACCCCTAAATAACAGCTGTCATGTCGTATAGTTTTTGGCGGCTCTTGAAAGCAGTGTTGCCAACTTAGGGATTTCCCGCTAAAGTTCTTTTATTGGGGAAAGGTTTTTCAAGATTATTCTTTGGGGAAAAGAAATTCGAAATTAAAAATTAATGTAACAATTCATTTCTCTGAAAAATATTTACAACTTTCTCTTTATAATTTTGAAATGCACAGTCTTATCACTCTTTTTGAGTTTTTATTTGACCAGTGTTGCCAATTTAGTACAATTTCTACCAAATCTCATCTATGAATTGGAAAATTTCGGGTCTAGTGGATGGTGGAAAATTTAGTAGAATTCAATTATTACAATAATAAAATTTAAAATGTTGGCAGTCTTTCACATTCTAAGTGACACGAGCGCGATATGTACAGGCGATTGAAACTTAGACTGTTCCTTTTTTGTGACTTTTCAGAAAATGCCATTAAATTCGAGTGTAGGTGGTTTGTTGATGTATTAGGGTAGGAAGGTACTCCAATTTACTTAAAAATTAATGTAAAAAATGACTAAGATGGACTACCTACACGACGTCAAAAGAAAAACAAAAAAACGCAAGAATGCCACTAGTTAATTCTAACGGTTCTAACGGTTCAAAGGCTACAAGCATAAATTCAATATATTCCCCGAGGTAGTGTTGCCAACTGCTAGAACTGATGTACCACTAGATCTGATGTTGCAAAACAACGTATAAAAACGATAAAATGAAAATCTTTAGTTTAATTGTATCTAGCAGTTTATAGCCATTTTGCGGCCTAGTATAGTTTTCAATTTGACAACAAAAACAAGGATAAAATTATTCGATAACAACCTGTAACGTAATCAAATTTGTTTTAAAAAAAAACTAGAATAAACTTTGCAGGAAAATAAACAACACCATACGCAAAACGTAAATTTAGTAATAACAGTTACAGTGAGCCAGCCAGGGGTTCCACACTAAAGTTCATGTACGCAGTTGTTTTCTTGTTTTATTTGAAAGCTCTGTATTTCCTGAACTTGAAAGGAACGGTAGCTTTCATTATTCATCTCTGAAGTTCAAACAAGGACTTAATCTCAAATCCCACGAGTGAGCTTGACATTTAGCTACCTATGGGCCTTTATAAATTTTAAGTTGGTATTAATATGCTCGCGAGAAACATGATTTTCGCCCGCGTTAGTTTGACGATACGCAGAATGCATTCTTTTGTAACCTAGTTGGAAAAGGTTACACTGTTAAATAAAATAACTAAAAATGACTGGTAGTTAAATGTTTCTAAACGTCAGAATGTTGGGTTACATTTGCCATCCTTAGAATCATTTGTGTTTGGGTTTCGCTTTTATTTCTGCCTTTTATTCTTGTTTCCTTTTATTTGAAGGATCACTCTCTTTTAAATATTAAATTATACAGTATATGTTTAGAGGTTATGTGATAATAAAACTTTGCTTGTTCCGAATTTAAATCTAAATTATTTAATAAAACTCAACCTGATTTTTTTTTTAATTATCAAAATGTGGGACAACCAATTAAATAAATCACTGCGCGCCATTGATTGGCGAGAATCGAAATGAAAACGCATTATTGTTTATTTACTGGTTTGGTGCTGGGACGTTCACGGCCCGTTAATTTTATTTAACAACAATGAAAGGGGCTTTAATTAAAGACACAAAAAGAACATCTCAGTTAACTGTGGCCGTTTATTGACGCGAAATGAAAAAGCTTTTCATTAAATCGAACTAAAAAATAAAATGTGATTTAATTTAGTCACGCACGTTTAATATGTATTACGTATGTCGTGCGCGTGCAAATATTAAATTAAATTAAATTAAATTCAACTCGACAGTTATTTGCCTTCGTTAAAATTTTCAATGATGTTCTGGGAATAAAATAATTACGAAGGCCGTGTTTACATGTTGGTGCGCGGAAAAATAATTAAAAAAAAACGCAGGCGAAAATTATCTGTTATTCCAATTTTGAGGTGAAATTAATAATTCGCGGGAAAGAAAAATCACCTGTTTACAAAGTGCTCTCAGCTGATAAATTCCGTGTCGGCCCGGTTATTACTGACCCAATTCTTGCTTGCTTATTGATCGGTTTGCATGGAATTTCATAGCGAAGAATACATGCGGAAAAATTAAATATTAAGCGCCCCAATTATTTCAAAAAGCGATGGTTAAAAAAAAATGTAGGACGCGATGGAAATCACGCCCGATTGTTTTCATTCATGAAAAATTGAATTCTGATATTTGCTGGATTTTTTTAATACACAAGGTAATTCTTGAATAGAATAGGAAATAGGTTTATGTTCTTTAATTTTCCAGAAATAACGAAAAAATATCCCTGAAAAGGACTGTACATCCCTGGTTAAGAAAGGGCAGCAGATGAACGAAGTAATACAATCATAAAAATGTTTTATAGTGAACTTGACCTTTAAACGGAATTTACGTGATCAGCTGAAATACGAACTCCAAAATATTTGCTTGCAAATGCATGCAAATCACCTGAACTAAATTATTTCGTATAAATTGTATAAAATAAGGAGCCACTTTGAACACCTGCTTGAGAGTTAAGCAAATAAATCACTGTGGCGAATGCGTGGGGGCGCAATTCTACTTTGTGCTCAAAAGATAGGTCTACCAACAAATGCTTTATTTACATTATAAAAACAAGTTGGGAGAAAAATTATAACTCGACGACATGAAATGCGATCTCCTCGTCTAGGCGGGCGTATGCCTGGCGGACCAAGCAAAGCTGTGGGTCCCTGGGGTGAACGGCGCACCGTGGAACGTGATGATATTTCGTGGCTGGATGTTCAGCTGAATAAACCGGTCAGTTAGTCGGTGCAACACTCCCGGGGTAATATTAATTGTCTCGGCGTCGTTTTCGATTTTGCAGCGGACGGTTTGATCCTGGTATTGTAGATGCCCGCCGACCTGATCTCGTTGAATGCTTCCCGATATAATGCCCAGTGGGAGTGATTTGATTTCCACCGTGTTGGCTCCATGGTGGAATCTGTTTCTGGAGAGACGACGGGCCTACGGCGTGCGGTGCCCATATTCTTCCCTGGCTGCTGATTTTGCAGCGGGCTGGTCTGGTCCGATCCCGGTACCGTAGATGCCCGAGGCAATGGTGTGGAATGTCGTACGCCGACCTGATCTCGTTGAATGCTTCCCGGTATAATGCCCAGCGGCGACTTGATTTCCGCCGTGTTGGTTCCGTGTAGGAATCCGTTTTTGGAGAGACGACTGGGCCTAGGGCATACAATGCCCGTACTCTTCCCTGGCTGCTCTTCCGCTGGCGATGTTAAAGCGACTAGAACTATTCTGACCTTTGGACAGCAGTGCTAACTCAGTTTTCGTCCAGTCTGACCTTTCGGCAACAGTGTTGAACGAATTCTGGTTCAGTGCCGTCCTGGTACGCTTTATATAGGTCCTTAATTACCCAGCGTTCCTGGAGCGCACGGCCCGGTTCCGCTTCTTATCTTATAATGCCCGGCGGCAGCGACTTGATTTCCGCCGTGTTGGCTCCGTAATGGAATCCGTTTCTGGAGAGACAACTAGGCCTACGGCGTGCGGTGCCCGTATTCTTTCCTGGCTGCTGATTTTGCAGCGGACAGGTCTGGTCCGATCCATATACCGTAGATGCCCACGGCAATGGTGACAAAGTTCTTGGAATATCGTACGCCGACCTGATCTCGTTGAATGCCTCCCGGTATAATGCCCAGCGGCGGAGACTTGATTTCCGCCGTGTTGGCTCCGTGTTAGAATCCGTTTCTGGAGAGACGACTGGGTCTAGGGCGTGCGGTGCCCATACTCTTCCCTGGCTGGTCTCCCGGTGGCGATGTTAGAGCGACTAGAACTACTCTGATCTTTCGGCAGCAGTGCTAGCTCAGCTTTCGTCTAGTCTGACCTTTCGGCAACAGCCTTGAACGAACTCTGGTTCAGTGCCGTCCTGATACGCTTTATATAGGTCCTTAATTACCCAGCGTTCCTGGAACACACGGTCGGGCTCCGCTTCTGACGTCACGGGTTTAATGATGCGCACGTGTTTTCACGCACTGCTCTCGTGACTTCATAGGCAAACTTACTGAATATGTCAACTGATCTCCATTGTGCCAAGGGGTGTATTGTGTAACTGTAAAACAACAACACGAACGGAAATAGCTGATTGAGTTAATGAGAAACACGTTACATGCGTTATACAGGTCCTTAACGCTTGCGTTATACAGGTCCTTAATTACCCGACGTTCCTGGAACGTATTGTCGGGCTCCGCTTCTGACGTCACGGGTTTAATGACGCGCACGTGTTTCCACGCGCTTCGCGTGGCCTCATCACTACGACACGAAAAACAATTCAAAGCTCCGTATTAAAAATTCCTAGTATTTTTCTTTCATTTTAATTTAAGTGGTACTGTAAATAAGGTTTCTTCCCACAAGCAACGTGTTCGTCATAAACATTTCAGCATTTTTTATGGCCCAATAATACGCGTTATCGGCGCATATCGCTGATGTTGGAATAATACTAGACTGGAAACACATTCTTAATCTGTTTGGTTTGTTGATTAATATTATTTCGTTTTGTGTGCGCCGTTGAATGATAAACAAAGACGAATTTTTAACACGAATTTGTACAAAGTCTAAGAAAATTCAATGCGTATGTTCGGTGTGTTATTTTTAAAAGCGGCGGAATTACACTTATTTACACCTTTGAGTACGTAATTGATTTTAATTAATCTCATGTAGCATCCTGTATGTTAACGTTTTTCTCTAGCAAATTTCTTGCGCAGACAAAATAAATACAAATAATTGGCAAACGTAGCTAGGTAAACCGGAAAAAATTTCTCAATTTCTTTCAGCTTAAAGCCCAAAGTGCATCCAGAGTTGCATTCCCAATAAAACACGACGTGCTCGCAGGGAATAGAGGAAGCTTTCACTCTTTCATTTCGAATGAAACACAGCGAGAGCTTCGACAGCTGTCAGACGCACAGCCAATCGGGACACCGCAATCGATAAATCCACTTTACAAAAACACTCGTGTATCCTACATTTACATCATAAACTTAACAAAATATTGATATTGAGGGAAATCAGCGAAAAATTTTTGAATGTCGAAAATTTCCACAACTCCCTTATACAGGATGTAACTTAAAAAATTTGAAGACGTGATCCCTGAGCTGATATTTATAATTTCTTGCAATAATTGAATAGTTTCACACGAAGGAACTTTGTCACTCTGTATATCGAAAAGGAAACATTTCAAGTTACATGCTTTTTCCATTTTGAGTCCACTTCAATTTTTCTTGCAATAATAATTAATTTACGCGCTGTAGAATAGAAATTTGTATAATGGAAATTGCGTGTTTCATTATTGCGTCAAGTTTCGAATTTAATAACTGATTAAAGGAGCTTTAAAGTTAAAGCGCTCGCAGAGCTGAGATCCACATAAAACGCTAAGTATGGACAAACATTAGAGAAGGCGGCGGCGGCGGCGTTATAAATCAGCCGCTGAAAATAGCGCTGCAGTCGCGGGCGGGATAAGGCCCTAATCTGCTTTAAAAGTTTCGAGCTATAGCCTCAGTACCTACGAGGATGAACAAGATTTGTCAAAACTGATTTCCGAACTAAAAATTCGATGAGGCATCCTTGATTAAAGTAGGTTTCGAAAAAAGTTGGAATTACATACAGGGTGTTATCAAACACGGCTGGTTTATTGGGATTACAATTTGTATCAAATGAATAAAAAATGAGCTGGGACTTTTTTAATTAATATAATAATCAGACTTCGCATATTTTGGGCGTTGCCATGGTTACGCAACGAGAGGGCCAAGAATAGTTGCAGCCCGAAATGTCTGCAGTCTTACAATAATCAAATCAAGCTATATTATACAGAGTGTTTACCAGACTTAAGTGGTTACAATTACAAGTACGAATACATCATTCCTATTAAAGAAATAAATTCTAATATTCGTGGTTATAAATCAGATGGCGCTGCAATCGCGGATAATATAGATGCTACGGCCTTACTATCCACGATGAGGAGAATTCAAGAATTTCCAGCAATCCAAGAAAAAAACACGTAAGAATTTTTTGATTAAATCGAAAGACAAAAAAAAACTGAATTATACAGGGTATTACCGAACTTCAGCCGTTTCAGGAGACCGCAGTAGCTAAGGCATATTTTGACTACAGAAAACATCTCAAACTAGTTAGGATAAGAACACAGTCTGCTGTTTGAGGTTGTAGCCTCAATATCCAATGATAAACAACAAGTTTAGAGAGTGAACAAAAATGTTCTGGAAGGTGATTATACAGAGTTTAATCGAACTCGAGTCGTTTATTGAAGTGCAAATAGTGCATAAGAAAATTGTTGCTAACCCACGTGTCGAAAGCAAGCAATAAACGTCAAATTAGCTGATTTTCTTGAGTTACCTCCGAAATGTCAATTAGCTGTCAAGACAAGTCGAAAATAATCAATGATGAAATCGTAAAATAGAAAGCTTTTAGGACTTGCAGTACTTTGACTATGTAACAAGATCATACGTTCCTTTTCTTACTTATTAACTTTGCTAGTTTTGCTAATCTGAGTAAATAAATGAATTTTTGTGTTAATTAACTTGATTATGCCATCGCCAAAATAAGAATGTTGCATCTATTCAATAAATACAAGTATTAGTTTCTATTACGTGCTTAATTACACATATAATAAGAAGCTGGTGTTCCTGTCTTGACAGGGATCAGTTTTCAAATTTAATGAATGACTAAAGTTTGCTAGCACCCTGTATATGCATATATTCTTAGGCGTCCTTTGTTTCGTACGACGATCGACACGAAAAATTCTGAACTTTCATGTGTTTATGAATTTAGGAAATCGAAGTTGTCGTATAAAACATGGTTAGTTGTACACTGGTGGCCAATAAATCGTTACGATTCGAAAGCACGTAATTCTTAGCGGCAATATGAGTGGGGAGATCTGAACCGGTTGCAATGCAACGGTAGCGATAATTGCCATTGCAGATCAATAGGGGCAAGGCTAGAATGCAGGGGTAATGATTTTAATAGCTACCACTGTACAGGGTCTCTATATGGGGTGCAAAATATAAAAGAGAAAACCGTGTACCTGCATAGAAAAGAACGTTCTTCTTTCGTGGCGGATCGTTTTCGTTATTAATAAATGACTGAAGTTTAAAAACACCCTGTATTTTTAAATTTTTGTTGACTTATACTTTGCAGGGCGATCATTTGAATGCTGTATCTCAGGTCATTAAAAGAGCATTCTATTGGTACCGATCAGCTTTCAATATACTCCTTAGTAAATGATTGATGTTTAAAAAAACCCTGTACAAGCGTAGGCTTGCAGCCCTTTCGACGATACTTGAGTCTTGATTATGCAAGCTAATTTTTAAAAGAGTTGGAGTAGGTCAGATCTTAGTGTTGAGTTTGATGACACCCTGTATTTGCCCCTTCGTTTTTTTTTCTCTAATTTTTGTTGGCATATACGTATTTGCAGGCCTACCATTTTAATGCCTTCCTTTATACAGACGGTGCTCGAGTGAAAAGTCCTGAATATGCAGGAGGTCATGAATTTCAGAAATCGAAATTGGCATAAAACATGAGCCCGATGTATGCAAATGACCGATCCGTCGCGTGCAACCGGATTTTGCCCCCCCTTTAATATCCCTCTTGAATCGGAAGAGGCAAAACTTCCGCTGAATTATAAACTACGAAAGAATATTGAAGTTTCTAGTTTTTTAAATAAAATTTCAATGTTTAATCAAACTCAAAATCTAAATTCCATAATCTTCTTGTTAATAAAACGCTTACATAATGAATGACATTTACAATCCAAAATTAATTTTATAATATACAGTGTGACACAATATACGACGTAATATACTTGCATATGATATCGATCGCTAAGGCGACCTTATTTTTGACACTGAAAAACTGAGGCAATCATTTTTACTTTACTTTAGACTTACAGTTAGTAATAAAACATCTGCTTACAAACAAATCTAATGCGTCAGTTATTTATATTAGAACTAAATGTCTTCTTGATTCGCTTTTGTAAAATAAACTGCGACTTTTTAATTTCGTTTAAATATTGCAACGTCGCATTATATGTAGTACGATTTAAAAATGCATGCAAGTCAAAGCGACGGCACTTCTGCTTGCTGCTTGTATTAGTTTTCTAATAACGTGCCGGCAACGAACACCCAATAAATACGTAAACGCCATTTCTGTCTCGTCGCACGTCATTAAAACTTCTGCATTAAACTTTAGTGTACAGGAACACGTTTACGACATACTCGAGACGTTAAAGCACCAGCTTATTACTTCCTTTCTGATAGAAGTGATTGACATTAAAACGAACGTATAATCAAATACAGAGCGAACTGAAATAATTGAAGGTCACGTGGTGGTATCGATGAATGAGGTACCACGTGACTTTTAATTAAAGTTAATTACCCCTTACAAAAGCGCAGTGCCAGCCAGAGAACGTTTTATCGAATTCATTACGTTAGATTTTTATTTGGTGATTAAAGTTGATTCTTTATTATCGGGTCTTCAACAAAAAATACCTCGAGTTAGCCTTGGAAGAAAATCGTATGTCATAGCTTGTGTAATCAGTCAAAAAAGCATACATTCGATGAACCTTAAAACGAGATCTAGCTTTTACTCATTAATTTCAGTTGTTGAATAATAAGTTCGTTCTCAAAAGATTTTAAAAGATATTAAAGTAAATTTTCAGAATTCAGTCCCTTCACGTAACCTAACTTTTATCTTTTGACAGTTCTTGCCACAATTACAGCACCTGTATACTACTCTCCAAGGCTAACTCTAGATAGGTTTCTGTTGAAGACTCGTTGTGTATGCACACTGTGATCAACAATGATTGAAGTTTTTCAACTGAAGTATTTCCAAAACATTATCAATCCGCAACAACTATTTACTATCAATAAGGATATCAATAATAATTTCTACACAACGTTGTGTATCTCGAGTGGTTTATATCTCTGCTAGAAATCTTATTTAGTAGAGAAATAAACCGCACCCATTCAGTTGTTCCTTAAAATCGTCATGAGATGGCTCTGAATAGAAATCATAATTAATACGAGTATAAGTATTGATTGGTTTGGATCCCAATTTCATGTATTATGTGACAGTTTTCAAAGTAAATATTTACAAATGATTATTGTTCATTAATTAATTCAGAAATAAGTATGCTTAATCAAGTTCTAAAGCACTTTGCTGGCTTCTCATTTAATTTTGAAAAACAAACGCAGGAGTTGTTTTACTTTCTATACGTCACTGTTTGTCATACTTGTACCTTTACGTAAGAGACAAGTGCGTACTCTTATCCTAATTAAAATGCCCCTAATGGATGTTAATGTAACTCCCTGTAATTCAATTCTACAACTGCCTACTAAGAACGCTGAATATGAAGAAACTTGAGCGATTTTGTACTAGAGGGCGCTAATATTATTTAATCTTCTTAAAAATTGCATAAGCAACTTTTTATGTTATTTTTTTGTTTCTTGATCCTAACTATGAACTAATTGAAAATGACTTGAATGTTTTGACTTACCTATATTAATCGAAAAGCTTGACACTAACGTACTCTGAGCACTATTACGTTTGCAAAGGTTTGTAAGTTTGCTAGCGTGATTCTAAACTGTAGCGGATAGTAGCAGAAGCTTCTTTATTAAAATTCACGATGACACGTTTACAATGGCTATTTAAATTCGATTGGCAAAGTCCTCTGCTTAGCGCCATCTCATCGAGATTTTAAATAACATCTGTGATACATTACAATAATGAAATCTGATGAGATGGCGCTGTGTAGAAGATTTACTTTAAGTAGTTTGTCTTAACTTAGGTGAAAAGTAAGTCACTACACTCCTTGATGCCGCTCTATAGGAAAGCTAAGACATGCCGTGCCAATTCTACGGTAAGAGTTGATAAAAATTTTAAAAATCACTCGGTATTAACAACACTCATGTTATAAATTCAGTTCCCCTAGTGGAGAGTAGGTAGTTAGAGTTAACTGTTTGATTATCTGCTAAAAATAAGACATGCTTAGCACGAAAGTAAATCGCATTCCTTCTTGTCAACATACAATTGAGGCTCAGTTGTACAATTTGTACTTGAAGCCAAAGTTTAAACCCTTAACAATAATTGTTGAAATCGTTGTTATGGGTTTAAGCGTTGGCCTAAATTTAAACTGGATTCAAGCAACTGGGCCTAAGTCTACCAGTTGGAGCTTTGTTGCTGTGATAATGTGGTTTGTTTCTCTGCTAAACCCAAGATCGGTAGCAAAGAAATAAACCACGCGTTTTATTATAAGTTTCAAGCACTATCACTAGGGGGCCAACTTTAATTATGCACATCCCAGCCTCTCCATCTTAGAGTCAAATACAGTGTTGCCAATTGTGACAATTGTCGCATGACAAAACAATTTTTTATAGTAAATTAATCGGGACTTCCCCGAATAAATAATATATGGATTCGTCGTTTATTTAGCGAAGAAGTGCAGCCAACATGATCGGCCTTTCAAACAGAAAAATTGAGTCAAATAAAGCATAGGAAATGATTGAGAGAAAATCTATGAGTAATCTATTGTTACTGATAACTATATTATTACGTGTTTTAATTATGAGTTTTAGACAGTAGTTCTTTGAAGGTTAGTTATTCCTCGAATTCCTTTGCTTCGAGCAAAAAACTTGGGCACTTCTGGTATTACCCGGATAGTTCTAGACTCGTGTTAAGTGGGTGGCCTATACGATAGGATGTGACAAAAGATATACAGTGAGAAATGCGCCATAGAACTTAAAATGTTTTAGTAAAATTGAAAACCTAGCAAAGCTACAAACCATTACTAGCGTGATAGTTCAAATATTATCCCTCAGAGTGCGTTCCGGTCAAGCTCACCGGTTAATGTAGTTAAGCCAGTTCGTTCAGTCGTTTTAATTTCCAAGTATTTGTTCAATTAGTGCGTAGTGAGAGGAAATTTAAAAACAAATCAAAAAATTATGTGAGTAGTTTTAAGAAAATCAAACAACTGACGCCCTCTAGTAGATAATAGCGGAAGCTAGCACACAAAATCGGCCAAAGTCTCTTAATTGTATAAGGTTAGCATATTGCGGACCATCACTGATACTTTCTATTCGAGGGGAAAGGGGAATAAAAGTAACCTTATGACGTCACGATTGATATAAGCACAGAAAATAGATCTCTCCAGATAGCCAACGAGATAGGAATGAATGGACGCTCTAAAAATAGTTTGTTAAATGCACGATAGATGTCACTTGTATGCACAAATTCGAAAATCGAACATTTGTCACAAACCATTTGTTAATTCCAAATCTCAATTGGTTCACCTGCCGCTAGATGTCGCTTTGAAGTAACAGAGAAATACTTTTAAAATGAGGCCAAGACACGATAATGTGACGTACGATTATAATATGCTGTTAATTCTCCTTTTAAATTTTGCATCACACCTCTTAGTTATAGAGTTCGTTTAAGTATTACTTATATTTACAGGTTTCGGTTTTCCATTCTGCTATTGTAATAGTAGCGCCACCACATATTTGGTGCGCTGTCTCCAAACTAACAGCGAGTTTGTCTCCAAATTGGAGCGTCAAATTTAAAGCATTTGATGAGCCATCTGTTTAGTTCTATTATCTGTGATATAAGTGCCCACCTTTCATTTAAATTCATACATGTCATGGCGCTTTAATGTCAAGAAATGAAGTTAAACTAATCAGCAGGGTTTCAACGAGTATAGGAGATTGCGTTACGTCATTTGGTGTCACTAAACCACAGATAATAGAACTAGACAGATGGCTCATCAAACGCTTTAAATTTGACGCCCCAATTTGGAGACAAACTCGGTGTTAGTTTGGAGACAGGTCGCCAAATATGTGGCGGCGCTAGTGTTACAATAGCAGAGTGGAAAACCGAAACCTGTAAATATAACTAACATTTGTACAAATCCACTACTAAGTGCCGTGATGTAAAGTTTAGAAAAAGAATTATCTGGATATTATAACCGGACGTCACATCATCGCGCCCTGGTTCCAATTTAACATTATTTCTCTGTTACTTAAAAGAGACATCTGGCGGTATATGAGCTAATTGGGTTTCGAAATTAGCAAATGGTTTGTGACAAATGTCCAGTTTTCGAATTTGTGCAAGCATGTGACATCTATTGAGTATTTAACAAACTTTTCTATCCTATCACGTTGGCTATCTAGAGAAATCTATTATCTGTGAGAAAACGAACTCTTGCATGCTACATAAAAATTCGTTATTATCAGAGAGGGCATTTTCCTAGGCCGCGCAAAATGAGAGTGGCGGGGACGCCGCCAATGAATTCGTACTTTCCCAACGCGGCGTTTTTCGCGCAATGTTGCTGGACGACCGACATTGGATGTCGAATGCACGTGCTCGTTCTGGCCAAGATATATCTGCGCGTTGCCTAATGTCGTTTTCTCTTTGATTATTATGAAATCGGCAAACCCTACATATCGTGTTTTGGCGTCGATACTAAATGGATTGTGTTACGTCTCAAATTTAAATTAAATCAAATTGAATACGCACTTAAACACATGCATCACAAAAAAGCCGCGTAGCTTACAGAGGTCGAGATTTAGCCGCGTTAACGCTGCGATCTCAACTTCAAACGCCTATAACCCTGAGTAAGACTGAATAGAACAGATCTGATCCATATATGCAAAGAGTTATTTCCATACCACCACGGGAGCAAATGGAATTAGATCAATTCAGGATCACTTCAAGTTCAGATCGGTTGCGAATCGCTTATGAAACGAAAGCGCCTGTTGCTTTTGGGCGCAACGCGTTATGTTTCCTATGGAATGCTTTCAGGAAAGATTTTACTTATTTTTGTTTTGGGGGAAATGTGCCCATATGAAGATATTGATACTGTATCTTCTAACTCATCTGATGTTTTACTTAAAATAACGTTAGCCCAAGCTACAGAAATTTAAGTTCTTTTGGACATTTAAATCAAATCTGAAGGACGATCTGTGTATGGTTCGGCAACAGTATCTTTGATTAGCTTGTGTTAATAAACGGTGCTCAATATCTAACTTGTGCAGTTAGGAATTACAAATTAATTCCGGGATTTTTTCTCGTGTTAAAAATATATCAAACTTTTCCAAAATTACATCAACAACAACTTAAGGCAACCAACTGTACATCTCCGTCATGACGTTTTCAATATGGAGCCGTATGTGCTATGGAGGGTTCTTTTAAATTTGGCGTCGAAGTTAGCCATGACAAGGTGCTTACTGTGAACCCACCACAATTTTGATTATTTGTTATTATTACTTATTATCTTTTTCATATGTTACAATGGTGTTCTTAGTGTCTTTTTTCGTTTATTACAATAGATCACGTTCTTGTGTCGTCTTGTCGTGATGTTGGGTCGAAACTTCGAAAGCAAGATTAGGAATGGCAGGTTCAAATGTCAAATTGACGACTGTCATGATGATGATGGTTCACAATTAAATTTTCTTGGCCAACTTCGGCGCCAGATTAAGAAAGAAAACTCTTTACAATAAAGAGACTGATAATCGGCGTTCTTAGTAGGAAATTGTTGAATTAAATCACAGGCAGTTATAGTAATATCCATCAGAATAATTGTTATTAGGATTAAACGCACTTTCCTAGTTGCGTGACAAATCTTTTTTTTTATATTAAATAAATCGGTAATTCCCCTAACAAATAATGTATGTGTTCGTTTTATCGAGATATCGCCCGAGAACGCACTGTTGGGACAGCCTATATATAAAAATTTTAACTTAATTTTTAATAAAATCTGATAACATTCACAATAACATACAGCCATAATTTTACATCAATAGCAACATTTGTCGAATTTTTATGACTGCTTTAAGACATCATGAATTTTCATTTTATAATTTTATTTCATAATACGTATCATTTCAAATCATTCAATGGAAACCGAACTTTTATTATCAAATATACCATGCGATTGAAAAAAATATTATTTACAGAAGACTATGGATATAAATGTAGTTCCAATAGTGGCAGCACTAACATCCGAATATAAAATTAGGTTATGCTACACGTTACACGTGCAAATTGTCTCGGAGATACACGAACATAGCATGAAAATAAAAGAAAAATAAAATAAAATAGACGTGATCCTGAAAATGCAACGTGACGTAATCTACATTTTCCCTCTGGTCTCTGTGATTAATGACATTTTAATGCTGCCAACTCTAAAGTGTATGGGTGGTCTGAATAATTTTGTTATTTGATCGTACGATACAATACACATTACCTAATAATGTCGTTTGTTTGATTATTTCATGTCGACAGTTAAGGAAGGGTAGAGTTAATAATTCAAGGGATTTTCTTTCGCAGTAAATTTGTTGAAATGTTGAACAAAATGAAATTTTCTACTGGTTTCATTTTTTTCCAGTATTATACAAGCTCCTGTTTTAATTAAACTTTAATCTCAAACTATACGAAGTTGCTTCGGAACATTGACTTAACAACAAGCACCGGAAGCTTCTTCACCTTTCGAGAATATTGGCCGTGTTTCCACCGCATGGTAATCAGAGTGACACTCGCAAGTGCTTCAAGTTTAGCAGCTTGTGGTGTTTCACACGTGGATGTTTCAATATCCGGCGACATTGAAGTTTACTTTGGAGACAATTTGAAAATGGCGTTAAACGTTTGCCCCATTTAAGCTCATACTGTACATATACCGAATGTTTCATTTAATTTGAAAACGTAAACCAAAATTTTGCACAGTTACGTTATCTCTTACTAAATTGAGTGACACTTTTCTTGTAAACAATGTCAAATACTTCTCTTAACGCATACAGCAGTTTGTGTCATGTAACCAATTAATTGGTCGCTTAATTACAGGAAAAAAACCTTACTTTTAACATTCTTTATTTTAGAATACAGTCATTTCTGTCTTGACTTGGCTTTTTTCAAGTTTCAGTGAAACAATCAGTATGTATTAAATTCATAATTTTGAAGCAAAACTACGTGACTATTTTTTCAATTCCTTCTTCTGTTATAGATGATTGCAATCGATGCTAAGAACTTACTAGCTTCAAGGAATTTTTTTTGTGAATAAAATAATACGAAAAAAAAATCAATAAATTAAAACCACAACAATTTTCTTACTTATCAAAATTAGAAAATAATAATTGAAGGCAATTAATTTAAATTTATTTTATACATTTTTTATTTTATTTGAAAATGTTAATATTAAGTTTCTTAAAGGTTCTTTACCCCCTCGGAGGGTAGTAAAATATGACGTCGATTATGAACCGGAAATAATTAATGCTCGTGTCGTTCTAATTGAAATTAACGGGGCGAACTGTGGTGAACTGTGCGATATTTATTGGAGGCTCTGTGAAACTCGAACGTCCTAATTCTGGCCATTAATATCCTGTCGAAATTTCATTTTTCAAACAGGAATGTATAAATAACTAATGAACGAATTAATTGCTGAATCGTACGGGGTCTTTCAACTACAAGCAATATCCCGCAAACATTCCCTACATGAATAAGTTGAAAAAAATCAAGGTTTTCTAATTTGAAATTAAATTAAACTACAGTATTTCTTTTTGTGTGTATTTCTTTTGTTACATCCTGATTTATAGGCCACCCACATAACACGAGTCTAGAACTGTCTGCGTATTTACCAGAAGTTTCGCAATTTTTTTAATCTACAGTAGATCGATCGATTATAAAAGTGCGAAATTCAATAATTATATACAGTAGGTGTCATTTGAAATGGTAGTTTGATAATAGTATTATACGTAGATGATTTTTGATTGGTTCTATGGTAATTACTTTGAAGTAAATGACGTTTATTAATTCAGAAATAAACACAATTGCTTGATCAAGTTCTAAAGCACACTATTGTCTTCTTATTCCATTCAAAAAAAAAAAAGAAACAAAAGCAAGAGTTATTATACTCTTTCTATTCTTTGTTCACAGTCAGGTGGATCTCTGTCATACTTTTATACTTGCACCTTTATGTAAAAAATCTGCTTTAATGTGTGCAAGATTCAGCTATTATCCACTAGAGGGCGCCAATATTGATTGATTTTCTTAAAATTACTCAGATATATGTTTGATTTGTTTTTAAATTTGTTCTCACTATGAACTATTGAAAATGACTTGAAAATTAAAATCATTGAACCGATAACCTTGACAAGAACGCACTCTAGGGGATAATAGTTGAACTATCACGTTCGTAAAGGTTTGTAACTTTGCTAGGTTTTAATTTTGACTAATATATTGAGCTCTATGGTGTATTTCTCACTATACAGGATGACTGACAATTGTTTTGCAAAAAAAAGAAAAAAAAAACACGTAAGACTATGGATGTCGCAAATTACATGAAAAATGTTTTTAAAATTTTTATAAACAATTTATAATTTTATAATTTTTCTGTAAATGCGGCAGAATTATAGGATTATAAAGCTTTTTATTGACTACTCGCTTGAACACAATACGATCCTGACACATATCTGAAACGAAAGTCGAGTTGTTCTTTTACGCGACGTAATTATTAGTAATTTCTAAAGTAATTAGAATTGCGTATGAAATAAGCGTAACAAATTCGCAAATTATTATACAAATAGCTGTTTGTTAATTCCTGCGGATTATTTAATAGAGCGGAAAGTGGCAACTGATCCATGCAAATAAAATAAAAATCGCAAGGATTTAAATCTGGTGATCGCGGGAGTGAATGGACGGCCCGTAACGATGTGCACTACGTAATGTTTGTTCTCTGTTTAATGTGTGTTAGACGAAGCTAATGTCCGGCTCTCCCCAATTTCACTTGCATCATTTGCGTCGCCGTTGGAAACAATACAATTTTTGATCAAATCGCGTACGTGAATGCATGTCACAGATTAAGAAGAAATGTAACTAACCATGACTTACATTAAAAAAAATTGAATTCGTACCTCAGGTATTAGGAACTTTTTAAGTGATTTAATTAAATAATAATGATCTGCATTAATGGTCGAATAAAAAATATGCTTCTCATTTTTTGATATCTTTAAAAATAAGCAAGTTATTTGCACTTGAAGTTTTGATAATAGAAATTTTGGATTTAACCATTCAAATTATCCTAAAAAATAGACTCAGTATTGCGTGCTCGTTTTTTTTATTTCCATTATTAACGGAGATACCTGTGGAATACCTTCGAAAATGGGACATCCTGTACAGCAGTTTTAAACGTCGGTGGTGATATGCGTAGTTTTTAATCTCATCGCTTACGCGAATGATTGAACAGAGTACTGGATCATGTTTAAGAAAATTCTCTGCAATCGTTTATTATTAATTAAAAATTTATTTCAAAGTCGATCAAATTGTTCCAAAGGAAAAGGATGGCACAATTTACTACCTGTGTGCCAAGTACGCAGGATAGAGAATTGCAAATGGGTCTTGGATTTGTTAAACTTTTAATAGATTTGTATTAATAATAATTCGTCACACACAAAACGAAATTATAATAACTAACAGATTAAGAAGGTGTTTACAGATTATAATGTTTTAAATTCTAATTGCCAAAAAATGTTTATGTTTGGAATAATCCGTTTCAGATGGTTTGCTTGCATTTGTCAAGTAAATATTTTATAGTTCGTATTTCAGAGCATCGGTCGTTGACCTAAAAATGGAGTTTCACGATCGATGCCACGCCGCCATGCCTACCATAAAAATTTTATGAGGACATTTATTTCATTCATCTGCGCTCACGCGTTTAAGATACAATCACTTATTGTTAGTCGAATATTCCATAGTGTATGACCGAGTCTCTGCGTTTGGAGTAGTATAACATTGTTAATGAATACTTTAAGTCGCAGTGAAGTTCTCGAGCTATGCTTCTGCTGATGAGGCCCCAAATAGGACCGAATCAGCTGTACAGAGTATACTCGAGGAATCCATTGCAATCAAAACCGACTTGCAACAAAATTTCATAAAATTGTTGACTTATAGGATGCAATCGATTCAGTTTCACATATTAATATTGGAAGTTCCTCGTCACATAAGGTAATTAATTCTGCAAATATCAATGGTCTACCAGTTCTGCTCAAAAATGTAAAAAAAATAATCCTTACCACAACAGGGCATCGTCTTTTGTTTGGAAATCTCTGCTCGTTCGTGAGATATACGTGCGTTTGGCGTTTCTATAAACACACCGTATCACAAAAAGAAATAGGAATTCAATAATCAATTTAAACCTAAAAGAGAAACAAAAGACTATCACAATAAAAAGTGGATGTCATTAAAAAAAGATTAGGAGACAAACGATTTAATAATAACAATGACAATAATTTCGGCGATCAAAACTAATGAACCTAGAAACAAAAGAAAAACGAGTGGCTATCAATAATACAAAAATTGGCGTCAATTAAAAAATTATTAAAAAATATCTACAACACAAACGGTTTACAATTTTTTTTACATTTATAACAGTTTTTTAAATTTTCGGCTCCAATTTAAAAAGAAACCAACAGATTTAGAAGCAAAAGAAAAACAAAGACTATCGATAATAATAAAAAAAAAATGTTAACGTGAATAAAGGTGAATAAAAAAAAGTGGAAGAAACAGAGAGGTATGCATTTTTAAATTCATTAAAATTCTAATTGAATTTTTGGCAATTTCAAAACTGGAACTAGAATCGCAAAATTAGGAAGCAAAAGGAGTAACAAAAGACGAGCGGACTTGATATGATTAAAAATTAAAAAAAAAATCACACTGAAATAAAAAGAATCAAACGTTTTTTTTTACAGTTTATTAAAAAAAAAAAAAAAAACGGAAAACAAAAGACGATCGATTTTGCCGGACAGTTCAGAAACGTACTCAACATTTTCGATAAAAAATAAATAAATTCAAAAAACGAAGAACTGAGAAGCAAAAGGAAAAACAAAAGACTGCTCATTATTATCAAAAAAAAAATTAAATCGCGCTGAAGTAAAAAGAATCAAAAGCTTCTGTTTCTGCAGTCTCTTAAAACAAAACAGAAAACGGAGGACGATCGATTTTCCAAACAGTTCAGAAATGTAATCAACTTTTTTAATAAAAAATTTAAATAAATAAAGTCGAAGAACTGAAATCAAAAGAAAAAACAAAAGGCTGTTGATTATTTAGCGAATGGATTTGAAATTATTACATTTTTGTTTTCAAAAATGTCACTGAAATAGAAAGAATCAAAAACTTCTGTTTCTACAGTTTCACAAAAAAAAACAAAAACGAAAAAAATACGATCGATTTTATTGGACAGTTCGGAAGAAGTAAATATCTGAAAAACAATAGACAGTCGACAATTAGAAAAAAATATTTAGACGGAACTTTACAATCACATTAAGGACTTGTCACTTTTGCCGATGACTTAATGACCAAGCGTCTTCTGACTATCTGATGATGAAAGTACTCGTCTTTTGTATGGTTCATACCGGAAATTCCGATAGTGAATAAGATGCTGTGCGTGTGATCAAGGTGCACACTTGTGCTATGAGTCAACGCCGTTTTCCTAGTTCTTGTAAACATAAAATGTGTGTTTCATTAGATTTTGATATACGATCGATTTTACTGGACAATTCGAAAGTAGCTTTTTCAATAAAAAATTTTAAAAATAAAAAATGAATCAAAATAAAAAATAAAGATAAAATCCAAAAGATAAAGAAAATTAGCAATGGGAAAGTGAGCGGTGAAAACAAAACGAATCTTTTCTTAATAATTCTTGCCGATTAAATCGAAAGAAGTAAAGATCTGAAAAACAATAGACAATCGACAATTAGAAAAAATATTTAAATGGAACTTTACGATCACATTAAGGACTTGTCGCTTCTACTAATGACTTTACGACTAAACGCCTTCCGACTATCTGATGATGAAAATAGCCATCTTTTATATGGTTCATACTGGAAATTCCGATAACGAATAAGACGCTGTGAGTGGGATCAAGGTGCACACTTGCCCTATGAGTCATTGCCGTTTTCCTAGGTCTTCTAGATATAAAATGTGTATTTCATTTGATTTTGATATGCACGACCTAAAAATGGAGTTGACGTGAAATTCCATTTAAAGATCATTCAAGATCGATGTCGCACCGCCATGCCTACCATAAAACTTTTATGAGGGCATTCATTTCATTCATCTGCTCTTCTATTTTTTTAACCAGAGGCGCATCGTCATTTTGGCGTTCATTTTTGATTAATTATTTCCCGAAAACTAAAGTAGAAAGAAATCTTTTAACATTTTTGCTATTCTCTCGGACGTCGCTTCTTATCACGGTTTTTTTTGTAAAAGAATTCTCAGACACCTTGTATATGTTTTGTTATATCTTGATATGTATAGGGGACCCATATAAAACCAGAAGTCTGTGAATTCGTCCCAAGACAAAGAATTCGATTATATGTAAACAAAAGTGCGAAATTCAATAAAAATATACAGTGCGTGTTATTTGAAAAAGCAGTTCGACAATAGTATTATGTTTTCGTATGTCATGTCATATGAAGCAAATAAACTGTTAATTGAATCATTTTACTGCATTTCGTACCTTCCAATAACATTTTTTGCAATTCATTGTTTCATGCATTAATTTCAACGCGTTTCATGCGCGGAAAATAAAAAATAATAACAAAACGTAACTTCAACGAGCAACAATAATTTAATAAACCCGGAGTGCGCAAAGTTGCGACGCGAAAATTTATCCATCGACGTTTCAACCGAAGCAAGCAAAACAAAGCGCGCCACGTGAAAGGGGGGTTGTTTTCATTTCGGGCGTAATCCCCCGAACGGCTTTGCAATTTTATTAACGGCGGTCGCTGATTTTATTTCCGATACACGAAAACCGACTCCGGATTATTCCGGCGGAACGCAAAACGGGAATAGTTGACAATTGGCACTCGTAAAACTTGAATATAATAAACGCGGCCGGCGATAAAGTGCGGGACAATTCCACCACATGCACTGAAGGGGTTGTTGGCGTTCAACTTCGCTAATAAAATTTAATGGTGGTGCTAACACGTGTGGTGTGTTAGTCTCCTCTCAATCTTTTTATTTTAGTTTTTCTCAATAACGAGGTAAATCTACAGGATAATGCTAAATTTGAAACCATAAAGAGCTTTTCATTCTTTTTGCGATGTTAATAAAGATTGAAGTATATTAAGACCCTGCGTGTTTAAACGGAAAGAAAAAACCAACAAATGCGAGAGGATGAATGGATACATTTTTTTTTATATAAATAAAATTAAAGCGTCCCCCAAGACTACGTTGTAACCTAACACGTAGGACGTGAAACAAGAGCTGTTGTGCAAAAATTAGATTTGACAAGACGTCACTCCTCTTTTAAGACAGTTTTATCGTCGTCGTAATGTACTTTGCAGACAGGTTTGCATAACGCCTTGTGTAATTATGTCGTGTTCGAGATGTAACCAACACTGAAAGGATTTGCATTGATTAAAATCAAGTCGGCGAATACAATCTTAAAGCATCAACAATTCATGTACGATCGCTCAAGTGCATGGTTCGTAAAGTATTAATTTTAAGAAACGATGTAAGTAAGAAAAGAACAGAATATATAACATAATGATAACTTCGATATATAGGGTGATTCAGAATAAGTTTCTGACCCGTTAGGGGCGTACTTACTAAGGTCATGCAAGTACGAAATTGAAAGAAATAAACTTATCGGAGGCATTTGAAAAATAAACCTCTTGTGAATCCTAAATCGAAAGTATTTAAATACCACTGATGACTATTAGAATGTGATACGTGCGGCGCTTATAAAATTACGTAAGAAAACCCCCGAGACATCTTTTTATAACGATAATAAATTTTATTGGCATAATCAGCAACTGTAGTAATAAACGCGTAGTAAAAATGAATGAACTATTTTGACTGCAAATTTATTATAATCGACATTAAATTTGGCGCCGTTATAAAAGTTAAGGTCAAGTTTTCTTGTGAGTTTCATATTAATATTAAAGTGAAACGGTGCATAAACTTAAACTTACGGTTTTTATAACAGATGCTCGATATGACCCCCTTCTTGTTGTATGATATTAGTCGCACGATTGATGAATGATGCACGTACCCCAGGAAACATTAAATTCGCATCGTTTCGAATTATTTCTGCTGCGGCAAAAATGTGATTGTGAAGTTCTTCAACCGTGTTAATGGGGTCTTTATAAACCAAACGTTTCATGTGGCCCCACAAATAAAAGTTAAGGGATTCATATCGGGCGAGCGGGGAGGCCAAGCTACTGGCCCACCGCGCCCGATCCACCGATTTCCAAACTGAACTGTTAAAAAATCCCGCACATTACGTTGAAAATGTGGCGATGCACCATCGTATAACCACCACATATCACGTCGTATGTTCAGAGGCACTTCATCGAACAGTTCGGGCACCGTATTACGAATAAATTCCAAACATCCATCTCCGGTCAAACGCTGTGGCAATACTTACGGCCCAATTAAAAAATCCCCAATTATTCCCGCCCACAGATTATTAATAATAATAATAATAATAATAATGACTTTATTTCAGACCAAATTATAACACACCAGAGAATGGAAAAAAACAAAATTCAACAATGTCTGAAAATCGCTAGGAGCGGTTCATTGATCAGCCAGAAGACTGAATAATGTTCTTACACCGAAACCTAGAATAAAGTGAAAGTAAAGCGCACAAATAAATGCCTAAATTAATGCCTAACTAAACTAAGTTAATAATATAGAAAGAGAAAAAAAGAAGCTGATAACTAATGTGACGATACATGCCTATAACTAAAGAACAATAAAATAACTAAAAAACAATAATAATAACTAAAAAATAATAATAAAAATTATGTGATGGTGTGCAATGAAAAAGGGGACTGCTATTAATTCAAATATGTTCAGCTGATTATGAGTTAAGGCTTAAGAGGCCAATCAAGATATGCTAAATTTAGTTACACTATTACTGATTTATCCATAAATAGTGACGAAATCGCTTTTAAACAAATGATGAGATAGATTTTTTAAATAGGAGGGTAAAGAGTTGTAAACAAAAGAAATCTGATGACTAAAAGAGCGTTCAAAAAGAGCTGTTTTGTGCATAGGTGGAGTAATTATATTCTTTAGTCTTATATTAATATTGTGAACATCTTCACGAAATTTAATTTTTCTATAGAGATATTGAGGCATTCGTTCTATAATAATCCTGTGGTATAAGCAGGAATTAAGTAATACTCTTCTGTTCCGCAAATTCAGCCATCCAGCATCGTATAGTTCATGAGATATGTGATCAAATTTGCGTATACCATATATGAGGCTCAGACATGAATTTTGCACACTTTGAATCTTATTAATCATTTCAGACGTTAGACAGGAAGCATATATTTCAGAACAACAATTAAATGGAGACAATACCAGAGTGTCACAGAGCAGAATTTTCGTTTTTTGTGATAAAAAGTGTCGATGCGGGTAAATAAGTTTTAAGCTGGAGTAAGTCCTTTTCGTACAATTAAGAATATGTGTAACAAACCTAAAAGAGTTATCTATTGTCAGAATAAATTTTTTACTTCGGTATGAAAAGGAATATTAGTGCCACCTATTCTCAAATTAATGATATTCTGAACAAAATTGCAATGTGCAGGTTTGCCAAATAACAACAAAGCTGATTTAGATGCATTAACAGTTAGGGAATGCTTATTAGACATTTCAAAGATGGCTGTAGGATCATTCTGGATGCTTGATAATGCAAGTTGAGCGCTAATGAAGTTAAAGGAATAATAGAGCTGAGTGTCGTCAGCGTACATATGAAAATTACAAGACTTAACAAATCCGTGAAAATTTGAAGTATACACAATATACAATAGTGGTCCAAGAATTGAACCTTGCGGTACACCGCTAGTTATCGCTCTTTGGTCTGAAATCCAGAGAACAGCATGACACGCTGAGTCCTTTCAGAAAGGTAAGATTCTAGAAGAAGAATAGCATCATGACTAAGGCCAATATAATGTAAAATAGATAACAATGTAGCATGATTAATAGTGTCAAAGGCCTTACTGTAGTCAAGTAGAGCTAGAATGGTAATCTTAACTTGATCTCTGGCCGTGACAATATCATCCGTAACATTAAGAAGAGCGGTAGTACAGCATGTCCAACGCGAAAACCAGATTGATTATCAGGTAGTATATTATTAACTGAGAGATACTCACGCAACTGCCTGGCCATAATTTTTTCAAGTATTTTAGATAATACTGGAAGGATACTAATAGGCCTCAGATCTTTGAATTCCGAGGGATTGGTAGTTTTAGGTATAGGAATAACGAGAGCATCTTTTCAACAAACGGGAACATAGTTGTCTAGCAGACATGAATTCACAATGTTTGTCAAATATGGGATTATGTGTGGGCAACAGTAGAAGAACATGTTTAAACTAATTCCGTCGGATCCTATGCTTTTGCTTTTAAGGTGACCCAAATGCTCTAGGATTTCAGATGAGTCAACAGGCTGAAATTTAAATTTAGGCGAATTTTCAACTAAGGAATTGTTATTATAAAAAGTAATTATTTCAGAGTTGTCAGTATTGTTTACAGGTATATTTTCCAAAAAGAAGTTATTGATATCATTTGCGTTCTGAAGCCAAGTAGGTAATTCAGATTTAGAATTGGCAGTAATATCAAGAGATTTCAATTCATTCCAAAGAGTTTTACGATCGCAATTTTTTTATATGAAATTGAAATATGCTTTTTTCTCCCTGACTATAGCTTGGCTAGTGAGATTACGCAAGGTTTTATAACATTCCCATTTAGCAACAGACCTATGTTTAACATAACTTGACTTAGCTTTATTTCGAAGAGACATCATTACTTTGATTGTGTCTGTGATCCTTTTAGAGATCTTGAGAGACACAAGGGGAGCGTGCCTATTGAATAATGCTAGTATCTCAGAATTAAGGAAATTAATTTTATCGTTAATATTATTCATATAGAAGATGTTTTCGAAGGGAATAAGTAACAGTTCACGTTTGAAGAGATTAGCATCAAAATTTTTGAAATTCCGAATGACCTTTGAAGTATGAGATACCTTTGGTTTCTGAATTGTAAGATCACAAAATATTAATTCGTGATCAGATAACTGAAGACCACCTACGTCACTTCCAGCCACACATTCTCGATCAGACGTGAAGATCACATCAATTAAAGTTGAAGAACCCTCGGTATGTCGTGTAGGCTCGATAAGTAACTGATGCAGTAGAAGCGATTCCAACATGTTATTTAAGTAAATAGTGTCAGTGTTAGATGGTTTAAGAAGATTAATATTAATAATAGAAAATTGTCTTTGAAAATGACTACTATGGCGCACATGATTTTCTGCTGCCCAGACATGACTGTTTCTTGAATTAAAGATTCCAGCGCGCGTAGAACACGCTTCGTCTGTAAACAGAATGACATCGGGAAATAACAGTTCCTCGATGATTTTGTCTAATAGCCATCTGCAAAAAATTAATCGTTGGGGATAATTAGGTGGTTCACGCGTTAATAGTGATATGGGTGAAATGAATTTTCGTGCAGAATTCACCACACGGTAGCTTGTCACATTTAGTTGACGCGCAAGAGTACGGGTGCTTAATGTTGGATCGTCTTCGACACTTTGAAGAATTTCTTCGGTAATTTCTAACCTGCGATCACCTATAACACGTCCGCGTTGTCTATTTCGTAGCACCAGCAAGCCCGTTTCTCGGAGTCTGTATGTTGTGCGTAAAAATATCCGAGGCGGTGGGTGTCGCCTTGCAGGAAATCGTTCTGAGTAAAGGGCAGCAGCTTGGTTACCATCCTGATGACATTCTCCATAAATTAAGAGCAAATCTGTTCATTCTTCATTGCTGTTATTCCCCCATGGTAATCCTAATACGCACTGATTTCAATAAATTTCCATCAATTGCCAATACAAATTAAGCGAACTTTTCGCGCACTAACACGAACTAATTTGCACTGACAAAATCATAATTGTACCCCTACGTATGTCGTAAAAAATGTGATTCATTTCTTCCGTCTGCACCACAAGTTCGATGTCCGCAATAAATGAATTACCCGTTATAAATTCTTTCCGCATAAATATCATAAATAAAAACGTTTTTAGTTTCAATGTAAGGTAAACGCACGTGTTTCGTTTTATTTTTGCGAGAGATTATTGCTTTCGTGACGCAACACAGTAATTCCAGCGGACACCAAACAATTTACATCTGAATCTTCGACTAATTTTATCTCAAAAACTATGCATAACAGACCTCCCATGACTATAGTTTTTTTGTTTTGTTCTTTCATGTATTACCTGTGACTAATGGGTCGGACACTTATTTTGAATCACGCTGTATGTAAAAGAATATGTAAACGATTTTCTTTTGGAGATTAATAGACTCTGTTTCGATTGATTTGACTCAGACGCGTTGGTTTTCCTGCGTTTTTTCACTTTGTGAGCTGACTGTCCAAAGAACAAAATTAAAAAAAAAACACGTAGCAAGTTAGTCGCAGCCGCAGCAGGCAGTATTTGAATGACCAACCAAATATGCCTGCGTTGAAGATTTGAAGGCTTGCTTCCTTTCTTCCTTTTCATTCAAACGAAGACTTTCTTCTTTTCATCCTGGTTCCAAAACCTTATCTTCCAACTTTACTCTGTTTTATCTTTCGTTTTTCTTCTTTTTCATTCGATTTTCGATTTTTATCCTTGAGCTTCCTCTTTTTATTTCGCTCTGAAAACCGTTTTGGTTAAGGTTCGCCTTCCATCTTGTTGTGTTGCGCGCAGCTTTGATTTTTGTCCAAATTTCTCTCTCATCTTTTTTATTCGTTTTTTGATCTTTGTCCTTAACTTTTCTCTTTTTATTTCATTTCAAAAACTTTTCATGTATTACCTGCGGTTAACGAGTCGGACACTTATTTTGAATCAACCTGTATAAAGTGAGATGGAAATAATGTGACCTTTTTTCCCTACTTTATTGTTCTCTGTTTATATTTTAATTCTAAATCAACTTTGGATCTTTGCTTTATTCAATTACATACTGTATGCCAGATCAGATTTAAGGAATAGCCAGAAAGGAAGCTAGAAAGCAAAGGATTCTCACAAACTGAATTTGGAAAAAAAAAACAAGTGGATGAAAATGAAACAAAACTTAAGGGTGTCATTGGCTGATTGGCTGACAGGATAAATGAATAGAGGGAGTTAATACTTTTTCTTAGTATTCACTTATTTTATTGCAAACACTTAGAAGTTGTTTCATCAATAAAGTTTTTGTCAGTATTTAAAATTGAAGTCTAAGATAAGAGGGCTCATAGAGGGCACCTTATTGACAACGTGATTAATTCAAGACAGATTTACGTCAGAAACTAAAGCAATTGTTTCAGTGATAACTGAACTAAAAGCAAAAATAAAATCCCCTATAACTCTATAAACCTGTCGTCGCTAATAGATGGCGCTTTTCGCTTTTCTACACACCAATTACCCAGAATAGGTTTAATATCAGTTGTTTTACTGTTTCAAAGTCCTTTACCATTGAATTAAGCACAAAAATGAAATTCTCTAAAAAATAATCGACTTATAACATCAGATGTATGAAGTTACATGAAATTTCAAACTTAAAATTTATTTCCTTTTGTTTACTGATGGTGGGTTTGTTTGAATATATAAAAAAAAAAACAACACAACTATTTAGTACTTACGTTGTGTAATCGGAGCGAGATTGTCCCTGACTTAAAATGATTCAAGGCTCAACAATTTTTAGTCTAAACTTGTTAAAATTTCCAGTTACATAAATGGCAAAAAAATGAATAAATAAAGTTCCGAGAGTCAGAGTAATATCAACTTCGGTGGTGAGAATTTGTGTGGTGCGCCGGCCGAAGAATTAAAATACAGGTTAGTGCAGAGTCAATTATTCACATACATTTTAATGATTCTGTAATAATAATATCGCTAAAATAGAGTCGGTATCAATCTGCCAATTAGATAGCGAAAAGTCAGTACAGTGTGTGATTAAAATTAGTTAATGGTCTGATAATCCGTTTTGTCCGGACGGATCGTTACGTGGCATTCCTGAAACCTGCTGGGTGATTATCCCCCAGTAGACTGTGAGGAGGGAACCTGGTGGTTATCCCTTGGTTCCCACTGCATCACCTACAGCGGGCTATGGTTATCCTAGCCGGGAATGCCAGTCTATTACATCTAGTGATTAGATTCCTGAAACCCACTGGGTGGTTATCCCCCAGTAGACTGTGAGGAAGGAACCTCGTGGTTATCCCTTGGTTCCCATTGCACCACCTACAGCGGGCTATGGTTATCCTAGCCGGGGAATGCTAATGATAGTTAATTTCTAAGTTGGCTCTGCAGGACGCGGAGCTTTGGGCGTTATCCCGGGTTCCTGTGACATTTGCTAGCGTAAAAAACAAAACGTAAACTAATTGATTCACGGTTACCACCGTGGAAGCATGTCTTTAATTACTGTTCAAAATTGTTTAAACTACAATGATTATCGAGGTGGCGATTTTCTACGTAAAACGATAAACAGCCTAAATGTGTACACTCTTATTCGAAGAGCAAAGTTCATTAGCGATATTAGGTGTAGTTGAAGTTTTACATAATGGTTGGACCGGCACGTCTCTGTTATTGTCTGCCGAAACGTTACATAATGGTAACCGTAATCGATTTATGGAATTCTGATATCTGGAAAATGCTGCAAGCGGTTTATTCACGTAATTTAGTAAGGTAGTTATTCGACATTGCGACTCCGTGTACCAAAAAAAAAAAAGAGAAATAATTATTGATTCGAATTCAGCTTTTGTTTCAAACCTTAGTCCTACAGATGTTATGAGAATCATGCCATCTGTGTGTATGTAACGAGAGTAAACTTCGTTTTGAATGCAAAAAGGATGAATTATTTTATTCGCATTTAGATAATTTTTGAGAGCGCCATCTCTTGACCAATGATGACATTTAATTTGCTCTTTCGAAAACAAAGTGCACAGGTAAATTATTTATGTTGATGAACAAATAACAGGATTATAAAGAAAATATAAAAAAGCCCTAAACACTTGAAGGAAGTCGATGTCCATCCAGAATAGAGAATTCCAGTTTTAATTTTATTACATGGAAAAAAGCAAGAAAAAAATTGTAGTGAGCCCCATCTCTAGGTCTACAGCTATAATACCAATTACATTTACATTTCGCAATGCTTCAAAAAATGCCATCTATGAGTCTACAGCAAAATTTTTATTTCATGAAGAAACCGAAAAGTCTGTACAAATTATCTAAACAAATTCTAATGAGCGATTTCGAGCGCCATCTCTTGGCCTTCAATGCAATTGCATTTTTCAATGAATCGCAATAAAATCAACTAGATAATTTAAAACGACATCAGTAATCTTGTTACAAATTGAATTTGAATACCTCAGGATGAATATTATATCACGCCATCTCTTGACAGTCACTGAAAGTTAGTTTCATGTTTGATAAGAAGAAAATCAAAAAGACTTTTCTTTTTTGATTCTAATTTTTAGTTATTTATTTGTTATGAAGAGCAAAGCCAGTAGGTATCATAAAGTATCGACATGAAGCGACGAAGGCACCACGAACGCATTTTTATCTAGTAGAGGGCGCACATGTTTTTAGCTTTAAAAAAATTGTGAACGTCAGTAGAGATGAAATGGGGGGAAAAATGTTACCTATTGTTTGTATTTTAATTGGAAAATCTGTGGAACCAAAATGATAATGATTGTTTAATTAAACCGACGCCGACAGTATCGCTTGCGAGTGTTGGATCGTTGTGGTGACGTCATTCGTGTCGATATCAATCTACTGACTTTGATGAATGATTTTGAGTGCCATCTCTCGGTCTACAGGATAACGGTAATTAGGAAAAAACAAGTCCAAACGATCATGAAGTTAATCAGAAAAGAATTCGCTTTCTTCTTCCCCATTCTATTCTCTAACCCTCTTTTTTTCTAGTCTATCCTCAATCCCCTTTTTCTCTACCATTCTCCGTTCTAATTTTAAATGAATGTTTCACCTTTGTTTCCACTCTTGTAGATTCTCTATATTCTTATCAGATTTAAAAAGCAAACAGAGAGGAAAATAGAAAGCAAAAATTGTCCTAAATTGAATTGAAGCAAAGAAAACCAGAATGAAAATGAAAGAAAACCTAAGAGTGGCCAGGGTGAATGAATGATGCGACTAAGAAAAGGATAGAATATATAAGTACAAAATTCGTTTTCACTCTCTTTTTCCCCTTCCCTAAATGAATCTTTCATCCTTGCTACATTCCTCTACATTTTCTATATTTTCATTAAATTAAAAAAGCGGGCAGAAAGAAACACAGAAAGCAAAATTTTGCCCGAAATTTAACTGGGGAACAACAAGTAAGACGTCCTACAAGAAAAATCAAGGGGGCAAGTGTTGGTCTGGCCATGGTGCCACTTGGGGCCTTTGAGCCTCTGCTGAAGTGGTTCCCCTTAAACATTAGACAATTTGTTAAAAATACTGGGCTCCCTCTGTCCCTTCATAATCAATATTTTTCGCCATTGAAAGGGGGGGAAGGGTAAATCAGATGTGCAAATCGCACATTTTTCTCCGATTTTTTCGATTGACTTCATATATGTACGTTTTTGCGGTGAACATCAAATAACTATTTCACTTACCTTGGTATCTTTGGCATAGTAAAGCTTGCGTCCTCGGAGTTTGAAATATCTTCTTCTCCAGCGTTGAAACGACCAGGTTTGCTTCAACAGGTACCCTTCTTTGAGAGAAGCCTGCAAGAAAAGATTCAACGTTTCGAATTTTGAAGGCAAGCCGTCAAACAACGTAGCAACAAGCATCATGCCCATTCTGTTAACACAAGAAGAAAAATCGTCCACAAGTTTAAAATAGGTTTTGCTGCCTGATGTAATAGGCCATCCACATAACACGTTTCTGCGCATTTCCTGAAGCATTGCGGATTTTCTAGTCGACGCCTGATCATTTTTTGGCATTATTTGTTTAAATGCTACTGGTCATTTGCTTGGAATAATAGTATTCTTTACTCACCGACCCGCAAACTGTAAATTACACCAAGCGATTTCCAGTCGGAAGGACAGTGAGGCAATGGTTTCCAGTAATTTATAAAATTCAAGTGAAAAGTCCTATAAATATTATTGTAATTATGTAGTCTAACACTCTCCCTTGAATGATTGAACAATGGTGACACATTACACGAGAAAATCAACCCTTCGACCTTTCAAGAAAAGATGTTAAATGACTCCAAGTTCCAAGACATTAGTTTCATTTTTAAAATAAACTTTGGACAGATTTTTAACTGAATTTTATAAAAATTAAAACCTTTGAAAGCTTGTAGGGGTTGTATTAACAGGTGCCTTTTCCCGATCAATTTCATTAAAGATAGAATAGGTTTTGATGGCCATGATTGCACTCTCCCAAAATGACAAGGAAAATGCAATCACCAACCGACTTTTCCAAAATTATTAATTACTTAAATGATACACTGATTTTGTATCAAATATATCTATAAATAGTTATAAACAATCTAAAATATCACCTGACGAAATCTGATAAATATTCAATAAGTTTTAAGATTTTTATTTATTTTCAAATTGACACGCTATTGCACTGGCCCCAGCTTACCTTATTTCAAGTTTTGAAGGTAAACTATCAAACAACGCAGCAAACACCATGTCCATTCTGTTAACTTAAGAGACCCAGTTTAAAATGGATTAAGTTTTTCTCATTGTAAATGTAATGGTTGTAGCGTTATGGATAGGCCACCCACATAACACGTCTCTAGAACTGCCTGCGCATTTCCAGACGCGTCGTAGATTTCCTGGTCGACGCTAGATCAATCGAAGAGAAAGAATTCGAATATACATGCAACATTTCGAATTTTGAAGTCAAACCTTCTAACTCGATACTTATCAGTGGGTATGGGCGGAGGGCATGGAAACTATTGGTTAAAAACTTCTTTTTCTTGGAGACTGTGGTAACGGGGAGATTGACGACGGGCATGGTGAGTGCCGGAAGAACTTCTTCAATGCATCACGGCAATAACGATGTTCTTTATCTCTACTTTTCATTGTAACATGAATTACTTGCCAAGTTTTTTATGTTGGGTGTAAGGTTGCCGTGGAAACTTTCTCAGGACGTCTTGATTCTTACTCTGCTCTCGTCAACGACGGACTTTGATGATGTTTGTAGAGTTTGTAGTCCGTAAGAACTCTTTCAGGGCTATTTTATTCCTACGGTCTTCCTCTTCTCCAATGTGTGGAGTGCGTGGGAAATCTTCAGGACTCGAATTCCGGTGTTCGTCTTCTCCAACAATTGACTTTGATGATGTCGATGAATATGTAAAATGCGAGTGATATTTTAATAATGGATGTACAGGAGGTATATTTGTGGTGGTGGATGATTCTGAAATGGCTGCATAGAAGGCTTGTGTGTGCTTCCGACAATGCTTACATAGAAGGCTTGTGTTGCTTCTGACAATTCTCTGCTCTCTTTAACGACGGACTTCGACGATGTTTATGGAGTGTGAAGCTCATGAGAACCCTTTCAGGTCGATTTTATTCCTGCGGTGTTCCTCTTCTCCAATGTGTGGACTGCGTGGGAAATCTTCAGGACTCGAATACTGGTGTGTTCTTCTTCTCCTCTTCTACAACAGCTGGCTTCGACGATGCCGATGATTGTGTGGAGTGTAAGTGATCTGCTGCACAAGAGGTGTGTTTGTAGTGGTGGATCCTTCTGACAACGGCAGTGCTTCCAACTTGTGTGTGCTTCCGACAATGCATGCACAGAAGGCTTGTGTGTGCTTCTAACAATTCTTTCTCTGCCCTCTTCAACGACGGACTTCGACGATGTTTGTAGAATGTGGAGCTCATGAGAACTCTCAGGTCGATTTTATTCGTGCGGTGTTCCTCTTCTCCAATATATGGAGTGCGTTGCAAATCTTTAGGACCCGAACACCAGTGTTCGTCTTCTCCTCTTCTACAACAGCTGCCTTCGACGACGCCGATGAATGTGTGGAGTGTGAGTGATTTCTTGGTAACGGCTGCACAAGAGGTGTGTTTGTGGTGGTGGATGCTTCTGACAACGGGTGCGCAGAGGGCTTGTGTGTGCTTCCGATAATGCCTGCATAGAAGGTGTGTCTGTGCTTCTGACAATTCTTACTCTGCTCTCTTCGACGACGAACTTCGAGGGTGTTTGTAGAGTGTGGAGCTCGTGTGAACTCTTCTCCAATGTGTGGAGTGTGGGAAATCTTCGGGAATCGAATTCTGGTGTGTTCGTCTTCTCCTCTTCAAAAACGGCTGGCTTCGACGATGCCGATGAATGTGTAAAGTGTAAGTGATCTCTTGATAATGGCTGCCCGAGAGGGGTGTTTGTGGTAGTGGATGCTTCTGCCAATGGCTACATAGAATGATTGTGTGTGCTTCCGACAATGCGTGTACGTGTGGTTCTGGCAATTCTTACTCTGCTCTCTTCGACGATGGACTTCGACCATATTTGTAGAGTATGGAGCTCGTGAGAACTCTTTCAGGTCGATTTTAATCGTACGGTGTTCCTCTTCTTCAATACGTGGAGTGCATGGGAAATATTTAGGACTTGAACACCGATGTATTCGTCTTCTCCTCTTCTACAACAGCCAATGAATGTGTAAAATGTGAGTGATTTCTTGATACTGGATGCACAAGAGGTGAGTTTGTGGTGGTGGATGCTTCTGATAACGGCTGCGTAGAAGGTTTGTGTGTGTTTTCGACAATGCCTGCACAGAAGGCCTATGTGTGCTACTGACAATGACTGCACAGAAGGTTTTGGGTTGCTCCTGACAATGTCTGCACGGGAGGCTTGGTCAGTGTTTCCAACAATGCCTGTAGGGAACGCACTGATGCTTTTTTGTAGCAGAGGTGAAGTAATTCTGCTTCACTGGTCTAAATATGTAATTGAATCACAGATGACCGGAGCTGTCGGGGGGCAGTATTGTATGTTGACTTTGGAGGTTGTCTTAGCGACCAATTTTGAGGATGCGGTTTTATTTGCAAGTCAATTATGAACAAAAATGGTTTCACTTTATCATCAAGGGGCGGCTTATTTGCTTATTTGCGACGTCCTCGTTACTTCGTTACGTAAATGTCTACGCAACGCTTCGCCCGTATTTGTCTGTATGACATTACTTGACGTTTCTTGAAGTCTGTCATTTTGATGTTTGTCAATTCAACACTTCTAACGTTTGGTGGTGATGATGTTAGGAAAGTATGGTGTCTCCACTCCCAATAGCAACAGAAGTTCATGGTCTAGTTCGAAGACTCTCCGCTAGATCGAGAATTAAAGAATAGAGGCCTGCACACGTTTTGTCCTTTTTTTGGCATTATTTTATTTGACACATATTGACGTTTGACGACTTTCACTTTTGAAATGGTGGTAAAACTTACCAGTCGCTTGTGAAAGATTTATAAAGAAGTGATCTAGTTGAATTTTTTCTTCAAATGTTTGTCAGAAATAAGACAAAACAGGTTTCTGGAATTGATTTTCCAAAAAAGATATTATTCCCCATGCTTCACGTTCTTTTTTACTCTGGAATGACCCAATTTTTAAATTAAAAAGAAGGATTTGGAAAGAAATTTACCTTGGATGCAGCAAATAAAGTTAAATCTTGCTTACCTCTTTTAGATAGTAAAAATAGATAACAATATCTTGGCATTTTCGAAACAAGGAGCAACAACAAAATTTGAACAGGAAACAACAAAACTTTTTAAAAGAATTACGAACAAGAAAAGCGACAAAACTTTGCAAGAATTACGAACAAGAAACAACAGTAACTCTTTACGACTCTTGATTACAGTTTGATTACGTACAATTACGACCAAGAATAAATTTGATTTGAAGTTTTTTTTTGACGTTTATTACAGTAGGTATTACAGGTTTCTGTAGCAGTGTCAGTGTCATCTACCTGCAAATCATTGAAGCAGACCGTGAGATTTCGGTTCGTTTTAGTTTAAAACAAATGAACATAGTGCAAACACCAGAGTTTCCTAACATCACCGTGTCATCTATCATCGTGACATGCTTTATTGGTCCCCAAGCAGCGTGCTTGCCCCACACCATCAAGTATCATGCTCACTCCGTTAACTTAAAAGACCCAGTTTAAAATGGACGTTAGTTTTTCCCATTGTAAATGCAACGATTAAAGCCTGATGTATAGGCCACCCACAAAACACGTCTCTAGAACTGCCTGCACATTTCCTGAAGCATCGCAAGTTTTCTAGTCGACGCTAGAACATTCTAAGAGAAGAAATTCGATTATAAAAGCAACAACGTCGAGCTCGATTAATGTAACGAATTATATCGGAACCCAAACCAATTTCGTCATCCCAAGAGTTCAAATTTAACTTGAAGTGACAGTAGTAACGTTTTTGCCCTCCCTTTGAAATTGGAGTAAGGCGAAAACCTCTCGGATATCGACGGAGGGTGATAACCTGCAGAGTGTGTACCTACTTCGGCGAAAGGAAACGAAATTAGTCTTCCGAACACGCATAAAAATAAATTCGCTTCTTCGCGATGACAGGAAAAGCGAGACGCGGAAAATATTTGCTGCCCGAATTATATAACTTTCGGTATGGCTTCGCGCCGAGTCCGATTAAATTATGTTTCCTTCTTCGTGGGGGAGAGAGAGTAATCGCGATGTTTCGGAAGCGAAAGTTTCCTCGGATATAAGATTAGGACGTTAATGCGGTTATTTCATATTCTTATCAATGAAAAGAAAGGGGGACTGAGACAGAAATAAGTGTATTTTTAGCCCTCCCGTAATTAGTAAAGATTACAGCCCCCATTGTAGCTACGTATTATTACAAATGGCACGCCGATGCTCCTTGCGTCTTTGTAATGATGATGATCATTTATTCAACTCACCCCGGCATGTGCGGTAATCCTCTTTGTGTGCGGATGTGTATTAGCATGTTAAAACCAGCACGAAATTATAGCGGGGACCATAATGAATGCGTAAAATGTAAACACGTATGTTACAAGACAATAAGTTCCGCCGCCATGGAAAAGAGCGTGGGTAATTCCCCTGGGACATAAATAATAAAATTCTAGAACCACTGGTGCGGGTTTTTTAACGATGAAGCTACGAATTTAATTCGAAAGCTGACGCTAGTGAAAAAATGACAGGCCTTAATATAGGATGTCCCAAAATAATCTTTACTTAACTTCCTCTTCCTCGCTTCCGCACAGAGTCGCGTATGAGTTCGTTCCATTCAATATTTTTTTTGTTTTCACACAAATCACGTCATGTCTTCTTCATGGGTTGAAAGAAGTATCTACAAAAATGCCTTACGGCTTCCCCACGTAGTGCTTTACTTGACGTAAGCCTGTAAATATTTTCGATTAAGTTTCATGAGTTTTGTGTAACTCCAAGACGATTTCTTCAGTAAATTTAGACTCTCAAGTCACATCTCCCCCCAAACCAATCAATATCGGCTCTCAGTTAAATGGCCCCGCACTTAACCAGTTACATCGCCGAAAGTTTATTTACGTCGTCAACTTAAGCACTTGAATAACGTTGAGTGAAATTAATGTCGATGGCTCGCGCTGAAAACGTTTATTTATTTATTTATTTACTGTTGAGATGTGTTTGGCTTATTTCCGAGAATATCAAACGCGCGCGCATTATTTGACGATTTTAACGAGTCCCTTCGAGCTCGTTTGGGGTGTTTTTTTTTTTTTGAGGGGCAACTTTTGAAATTTACCTTAATTAGCGCTGCGAAAGAATGCCATTCAAAAAACTTACGCGTAGAAAATTAAAAGGGATCTTATTTTTAACGTTGTAGAGTTAATTGGCTCGCAGACGAAAAAACGACTTGAAAGAAATAATCAGAGCGTCACAGTCGCTGTGTACCTTCATTAAACTTTGAATTAGTTTGATAAGTCCCGACGATTTTTTTTTATTCTTCTGCCCCCGGTGGAATTTTCCTTCCATCCGAATTTTCGTTTATTAACGATTATGTTTGCGTAAACTGCGGAGTGTTAATAAAATTCTCGTCGTACGAAATGTACACATAAAAAGTGCATTAGAGGACTTGTAGAATAAAAATTTGACGATTTTCTGATTTGATGTTCCTTCAAATAATACCAAATTGAAATATATACAGTGTGTATCCTCAAATCCCTAGAAAATAAACTATAGAATTCGACCAAGTAGAGAAAGAGACTGTGACGTCATTTGCGCGGTGCACAAGATTTGATTTGCGCATGTGAAATATCCGCTATCAGCGTTACTATTTATTACTTAACTTTATTAAATATTTTTCAAAATAATAACGCTTCTTGCGTATTGAGTGCAGTTTCCGTGTCGACGGAGCCCCCTTTTTTTATTAAATGAATTTTAAGTGCATGAAACTCTAAAGAAACGTTGAAAGATGACGACACAAACCATCAATACTGAACTCTGCACTTATATGTTAAGTTGGCAGAAATTAATCATCAAAATTGACAGCATAAAGAACAATTAAAAGTGCTTGCGAAGAAAAATATCACAAAAGAAAACGCGCTAGTAGAAATTAATTTCTTTTTTCTTTTTGGGAATCACAGGAGAATTCTAATCGATCGTAAAAATTTGGCAATCGCATTTCGTATTAATTTCCTATAACGCAATTTCAAATTGTTTTGAAAATAGTGCATTCGTTGATAAGTAGATGGCGCTTGTTGTTGAACGGTTTACTTTTGATATGAAATTCTGTCATTCATTTTATTCCATTTATTGTGAATTGCAATATTGAAATTGAATTAAACAATTGACTAATTGACAAATAGATGGCGCGCATAATTTTTTCGCTATAAGTTTACTGTATTTCAAAGGTACCGCCATTCATTTCCGCGGCTTGTGTCCCCCAAATAAAAAAACCACGCGATGAAATGCTAAGAAGAAAAATGATAGATACATAACAAGTTACTGTTCTATGGAGTTTATAAATGAATTTAACCTCAAATTAAAAGAGACAGAAGAGAGTGTGATATAAAGTTGGCGCTACCTTCAATATAGAGTAACCTTAGTTCGCTGATTTTCTTGTGAGACGAAATTCTGTAGGCAGTCTTATGATTTGGAAATAAAACATTCTTTTTTTTCTGTTCTTAGGCATTGGTTTGTTTTATTCTAATTATTTTTAGTTATAATGCAATACTTAAAAAAAAATCGATAAATAGATGGCGCCCTATAATTTACTCGTAGTTGGATGGTTTTGGGTCTGTTCCATTCGTCACAATTTCAAGTCCTGGACCATTCAAAATCGTACTGAGCATGAGCGACGCACTAATTTGGATATAAAATTCATACGCGCATGATTTGAACGGTTCAGAACTTAAAATTCTATGAAACGGTTACTTTTAGGCATTAGTTTGTTTTTTTTATTCTGAATTATCTTTAGTTATAATGCAATATTTAAAAAATTGTGTTGGAAATAGTTCGCTAGTTGACAAATAGATGGCGCCTATATATTTTCTCATTGTTGGATGGTTTTGGGTCTGTTCCATTGGTCAGGATTTCAAGTCCTGAACCGTTCAAAATCGTACTGAGCATGAGCGGCGCACTAAATTGAATGCAAAATTCATACTGCGCATGATTTGAACGGATCAGAACTTGAAATTTTATCAAATAGTTCTTTTTAGACATTGATTTGTTTTATTCTGTAACGTCATTGGATGTAAGACAATATTTGAAATTCTTTTGAAAATAGTTCACTTATCGAAACATAGGTGGCGCTCATAATTTGCTCGTTGTCGAATAACTTTCCTATAAATAGTTCTCTAGTTGACAAATAGAAGGCGCTCATTATTTGCCCGTTGTTGAATGCTTCTCCTTTGACACTAAATTGCGTTCTTCTTTCAATTTATTCGATTTATTGTGAATTTCTATATTTCAAATCGTCTTACACAATTGACAAATAGATGGCGCTCATAATTTTTTTGCCATCGAATTAGTTTCTTGTGACGCAAAGTTCTGTAATGTTTGAGTTTGCGACGAACTCATTGCTTTATTTTCCTTTTTCTAGGCATTGGTTTCTTTTATTCTGAATTGTCCTCAGTTAAAATGTAACATTTAAAATTTATCTTGGCAATAGTTCACTAATCGACAAATAGATGGCGCTCGTAAGTTGCTCGTTTTTGATTCTTTTGACTCAAAATTCCGTTTTTCTTTTATTTCATTCCATTTACTGTGAATTGCAATGACTGAAATTGTCTTAAAAAAGGACAAGTAGATGGCGCACACAATTTGTTCGCTGTTGAATGATTTTCTTATGATGCAAAATTTTCTAATATTTTGGTTTGCAAGCTAATCACTATTTTCTTTTCTTTTTTTTGCCATTTGGTTAGTTTTATTCTAAGTCATCCTTATTTGCAATATTTATAATTGTCTTTTAAATAGTTCACAAGTCAGCAAATAGATGGCGCTCATAATTTGCTCAATGTCAAATTTTTTTTTTGTGACATAAAATTCTGTAATCTTTTCGTTTACTGTCATGTTTTTTAAAATTTTGTTCAGTTTATTCTGAATATTTGAAATTGTTTTGAAAGTAGTCCAGTGGTTTATGGCGCTCTTAATTTGCTTCTTATCAAAAGTTTTTTTTTTAAACAAAATTCCTCGTTCTTTTCGTTCGTAACCAAATGATTCTTTTATTTATTGAACATTTATTCTAAACTGTAGAAGGTAAATGTAGTCTACTAGTTGACATATAGATGGCGCACATAATGTGCTTGTTTTGATTGGTTTTCTTTTGACACAGAAGTCTGTTATTTTTTTTGTTTACAAGCGAATCATTCTTTTGTTTTTGTTTGTGGGCATTTCATTTGCTGGTTCTGAATTGTTGTTCAATGGTGTGCTTTTCACGCAAATTCCGTGATTTTTTCGTTTGCAAACAAATCACTTTTTGTTTTTTTTTTTTAATTTTTCATTTACTTGAATTCCAATAGGTAAAAGTGTTTTGAAAGTAGTCTACTAGTTGACAAGAAGATGGAGCTTATAATTTACTCATTACACAATGGTTTTCTTTTGACATAATGCTCTGTAATCTTTGTATTTGCAAAAGAACATTATTTTCTTTTGTTTTCGAGGCATTTAATTTGTTTTATTCTGAATTGCCCTTGAAATTGTCTTGGAAGTAGTTCACTAGACGTCAAAGAGACGGCGCTCATAATTTATTCATCGTTGACTGTCTTCTTTGACACGAAATTCTGTAATCTTTTCGATTGCAAATAAATAACACTTTCGTTTATTTTATTCAATTTATTCTATACCTTAAATTTTTTTGAATGTAGTCTACTAGTTGACGAATAGATGGCGCTCATCAATTGTTCGTTACACCATAGTTTTCTTTTGACATAATGTCCTGTAATCTTTTCATTTTCAAACGAACCACGTCTTTGTTTTATTTTCGAGGCATTTCATTTGTTTTACTTCGAATTGCCCTTGAAATTGTCTTGCAAATAGTTCACTAGCCGACAAAGAGATGGCGCTCATAATTTATTCATCGTTGACTGTCTTCTTTGACACGAAATTCTGTAATCTATCGTTTGCAAATAAGTAACACTTTCGTTTCTTTATTTTATTCCATTTATTCGGAATTCTATACTTTAAATTTCTTTGAATGTAGTCTAGTAGTTGACGAATAGATGGCGCTCATCAATTGTTCGTTACACCATAGTTTTCTTTTGACATAATGTCCTGTAATCTTTTCATTTTCTAACGAATCACGTCTTTGTTTTGTTTTCGAGGCATTTCATTTTATTTATTTTGGAGGCATTTAATTTGTTTTATTCTGAATTGCCCATAATATTGTCTTGGAAATAGTTCACTAGCTGACAAAGAGATGGCGCTCATAATTTATTCATTGTCGAATGTTTTTTTTTTGACACGAAATTCTATAATCTTTTCGATTGCAAATAAATAACACTTTCGTTTTTTATTTTATTCCATTTATTCGAAATTAAATGCCTTATATATCTTTGAATGTAGTCTACTAGTTGACGAATAGATGGCGCTCATAATTTGTTCGGTACACCGTGGTATTCTTTTGACAAAATGTTCTGTAATTTTTTTCATTTTCAAACGAATCACGTCTTTGTTTTATTTTCGAGGTATTTAATTTGTTTTACTCTGAATTGTTTTGCAAATAGTTCACTAGCCGAGAAAGAGATGGCGCTCATAATTTATTCATCGTTGACTGTCTTCTTTGACACGAAATTCTGTAATCTTTTCGTTTGCAAATAAATAACACTTTCGTTTCTTTATTTTATTCCACTTATTCGGAATTATATACTTTAAATTTCTTTGAATGTAGAATACTAGTTGACGAATAGATGGCGCTCATAATTTGTTCGGTACACCGTGGTTTTCTTTTGACATAATATTCTGTAATCTTTTCATTTGCAAAAGAATTATTTGTTTGTTTTGTTTTCAAGGCATTTAATTTATTTTACTTTGAATTACCTTGAAGTTGTCGTGGAAATAGTTCACTAAGAGATGGCGCTCATAATTTATTCATCGTTGACTGTCTTTTTTGACACGAAATTCTGTAATCTTTTCGATTGCAAATAAATACTTTCGTTTCTTTATTTTATTCAATTTATTCGGAATTCTATAATATACATTTTTTTGAATGTAGTCTACTAGTTGACGAATAGATGGCGCTCATGATTTGTTCGTTACACCGTGTTTTTCTTTTGACATAATGTTCTATAATCTTTTCGTTTGCAAACGAATCATTCCTTTGTTTTGTTTTCGAGGCATTTCATTTGTTTTATTCTGAATTGCCCACGATGTTGTTTTGGAAATAGTTCACCACCTGACAAAGAAGTGGCGCTCATAATTTATTCATTGTCGAATGTCTTTGTTTTGGCATAAAATTCTGCAATCTTTTCATTTGCAAACAAATAATTCTTTCGTTTGAATCCAATACCTTTAATTTGCTCGAAAGTAGTCTACAAGTTATCGAATAGATGGCGCTCATAATTTGTTCGTTAGAGAATACCTCTCTTTTGACATGAAACAAATGAATATTTTTTGAGGCATTTAATTTGTTTTATTCTGAATTGTCCTTGATTGTAATGGAATATTTGAATTTGTTTTGAAAATAGTTCACCACTTAATAAATAGATGGCGTTCATAGTTTGCGAATTGTTAAGTGATAATGTAATGTAACAGAATTTTCTGATTATCGGATGTGCTTTTTGCCATTGTCACTTCTATCCTATCAAAAATCCCTTTTTAGAATGAGGTAACCAAAATATGTAACCATTATGACTTCTTGCAATGCAAATAATAAATTACATTTAAAAAATCCATCTTTGATGGTGATTTTAATTTTTTTATTTTTGATTTTTTTACTATTTCCTGTATGCGTCGTTCGTTACAAACGCAAGCAAGGGAATGATATTTGGAGGAGCTTCGCCTGTGCTTGCAATAATTACAACGAAACACGAACTTCTTGATACTGCAAATCCATTGTGCACCGGGTATAATTGACTTGGCGAAAGACGAGCTTTTCGCTGAGCCTGCACGATGTATGTATTTCGTTGTTTGCCAAATCCCAGACGAATTTTGTAAACCGCCCTTTTATAACTGCCAAGTCAGCCCACAGTCTACTGCCCGAAAATTCCCAAATCCTCCAATCATCAATTGGAAGACGTAAGCAAGTACGTACAGGGTGACTGACAATTGTTCCGTCATCATTCGTAATCTGTTCGGTTTACTAATAGTTATAATTCGTTATTATCAACAAATAAATTATTAACACAAATTTATTAAAAGTTTAACAAAATTCAAGACACGTTTGTGTTTCGTATTTATATTTGTGGTTCCAGTTCACTTGAGCACCAAGAGGTGTCCTTTACTTCACCTCTAATTTTGTTATTGTGTAAAAATTAAAAATATTTACGTTTCAAACATATTCTGTCCATTTGATGGATATAAAATAAATGACGATCGATTCCTGCTAGTTTCTTTTGACAAAAAAAAAACGAAAATTGAATTTTTTTTCTACCGTTGATCGTCTTTTGTCGCTTTAGTTATTTTTGTTTTATCGACGAAGAAAAGGCGATTATTTTTATAAAGACACGAATTTGTTTCACTTTCGATTGTGTTTTGTTTTCTTATGAGCAGAAAAGATTTCTTTTTGTTTTGGACAACAAAGCAAATGACGATTAATTTCCGCGGGTAATTTTTTTTGACAAAAGAAAGTTGATTTTTTTTGTTTTTTTCTGCTATCGATCGTATTTTGTTTCTTTACTCATTTTTGTTTTTGCCGACGAAGAAAACCCATTTATTCTTTTTAAAGACTTTTGAGTTTGTTGATTCTGTTTTATTTTTTTTTGAAGTCACTGTTTTTTTTTTCAATATAAGCAGAAGAGATTGTTTACTTAGCCTTTCGCGACAAAAAAAAGATTAACGATTGATTGTTTTGTCTGCCATCGTTCGTATTTTGTTACTTTGTTTACTCTTGTTCCTTTCGATGAAGTGAACGTGATTGCTTGTAAATTTTGTGTTTTTTTTTGATTGCCTACTTGCAGAAAATACTCGTTTATTTTTGACGAAGAAAAAATGTATGACGAACGATTCCCGCTTGTTTCTTGAACAAAGAAACAAAAACAAGTCTTTCTACCATTGCATCGATCGTATTTTGTTTCTTTATTAATTGACTTTCCTTCCCAGCTGTAGAATATGTAATACAACGAAATTCAGATGTGCGTCAAGGTCACATCGCCTACAGTCAATAAAAAACTTTATACTCCAATTTACTAATTTATAATTTTCATTTTCTGATTCGTTTTTTTTTTAGCGAAATAATTGTCAGTCACCCTGTATGTATTTGAAATAATCCCACACTCGCGGATTAAAGATTTAAAGTTAATCGATCTGCCATTTTAATCTAATTTATAAAAATGCTATATAATGGTGAATTTATTTTTTGGTCGTTTTGGGCCTATAAAGACACAATAAAAAAAATGTATAAAATTGAAATGAACTCGGCTAACCGGAAAATCCTTTAATCTTAAATGCGGGGCTTTATGCGAAAATATCAGAACGAGTCTCGATCCCCATTCGGTTCGAGATAAAGCCCACAGGAGACCCATTCATCTTAACCGGCGGTATGAAGGATGGGGGCGGGTCGGGCAGGAATCATAATTATGCCGTTCGTGACCATTGACAATCTTGATTTCTGGCATTGAAGTAAAGATGAACGGTGGAGCAGTTGCGTAAAAGAGCAAGGCGCCATCTCATGATAAACTGTGGAAGCTTTTACGCACGAAAACTTAAACAAGTCCAAAACTTTATTTGTTTGTGATAAACGATTTCAAACGCCATTTCTTAACTAACAGTACAAGAAACTAAATAACTAGTTTTGAAAAAAAAATGGTAATTTAAAGATTGTCTTTCCTTCAAGTTTAAAAACGTTTCTACCATGTGATTAATAAAAACGTGTGCAAACTGGCGAGTTTTGCAAGTTAAATACACGCACACAGAGACGAAATCCATTTCAATATTGCAAGCTTGCACCCTCTTCTCGTCATTTCCTCTCATGAATCCCATTCACGTCCGCTCTTTATACCTCATTATAATAGGCCTTCCTCCTTCAAATACTGCCTACACAGACACGCCTGCGACGCTTAAAATCTTAGCCCTTGCGTCACAGCGATAAAAACTTGTCTTAATTAAATTATTATTGTCAGAGTCTGACTTTGCGTTCCTGTGTTAATGAAATCTTCGTCAGCCTAAGTTTACAGTCGACGGTTCGAATAAACAGAAAATATCAGTTTGAAATGCCATCTCTTGCGTAGTACGGGAAACTCTACGTCGCAGTTTTATTCAGTGATTCGAGAATTCGAGAGTAATGTGATTAATTGACTTTTAACGTCAAGAATTTGAAATGAAATTACAAAAAAAATAGCGCCATCTCTTAGGATATAGGGTATTAAAAAAAACAAAATAAGTTGTTTATTAACACCTGATTTTCATTTAATTTCGTTCGTGACCTATTACTTTTTTTAATTTTTTTTTTTTCAAATGGTGGCTTAAATCTAAGACTTTCATTAAATATCAAATTTCTTGGAAGAAGTAGGATTGGACGAATTTTGAACTGTATTGAATTTTTTTTTTGATGTACGAAAATTTGATGAACGCCATCTTTGGGCCGACAGAGAAATTTTCTTAAGATAAGTAATTCAGAGACACTCCTTGTAACATTTTTATTGGAATTTCAGAATGATTTTCTCGTTAGACATCAGTTTTCTTTGAAGGTAATTTAAAGAAGCGTGAATTGTTAATAACGCCATCTTTTGAGATATATTTGAAGTTCTTTTGTTGTATAAAAATTTGACGCCGTTCTTGGGCCGAAAATTTCTTGCGCAGTCTTTTACATTCCGCTTTATTTTGAAATACTTGAGAAAAATTCAGTAAAAGAAAAACAGAAAAATCAGCTCGCCATCTTTCGGTGAGCTAATGAAAATATATTAATTATTTATTTAAAAAATCAACAGATGTCGCCACCTAAATCATGTTTTCCATTGGGTAATAACCATTGGTAATATGTCAAACCACAAATTAATATAACTATTAAAAAATATAGTATTTGTCAAACACGAAAACAAAAAAGAGTTGCCGAGGAATTTTTCATTCTATTTTAGACTTTTGGTTTTATAAATATTAAAAAAATAGAGTAAATTCACAGCGCCATCTATGTTTGTAACAGTTGACTTTAAATTTTTATTGTTTAAATTGTCAAACATGAAAACAAAAAATAAAAGAACTGTTGAGAATCCTTTTATTATACAGGATTACCTTCTAGAATTATAAATATGTATAAAAAATAAATAAGAATAAATTTCAGCGCCATCTGTACTTATAATTGCTGCACCTATTAATTGATATTAATAGATATCGCCACCAGATGTCAAATTTCATTGGGTTCTATTCTTTGGTGTCACAAGTAGGTATTCGACAAATCAATATAATAGATGGCGTTACTAGAAAATGTCGAACTTGAAAAAAAAACTAAAGGATTGCCGTATTTTTTTCAATTCTATTAGATTGCCTTCTTGGATTTATAAATATCAACAAAAGAACAATAGATTCGGAGCACCATCTGGTGTACAACTCTTGCGAATATTAAAATTTCTGCTATTTAAAAGATGATTATGATTCTTTGTCGTCGATTAGCAAATCAACGTAATAGATGGCGTTACTAGAAAATGTCGAACTTGAAAAAAAAACTAAGGGATTGCCGTATTTTTTTCAATTCTATTAGTGGGCCTTCTTGGATTCATAAATATCAACAAAAGAACAATAGATTCAGAGCGCCATCTAGTGTATAACTCTTGCGAATATTAAATTTTCTGTTATATAAAAGATCTTCATGATTCTTTGTCGTCGATTAGCAAATCAATATAATAGATGGCGTTACTTGAAAATGAAGTACGTGTCAAGCACGAAAACCAAAAATAATAATAAAAGAGTTTCGTTTCGTTGGTTTGCCTTCTTAGATTTAAAAATATTCTATTTTTAAATCAGAATAAATTCACAGCGCCAGCGCCATCTGCATGACCGTTGTAATATTGGATTTAGAAATGTCACATAGATGGCATTCTATAGAGGTAATCGTGCAAGTATTTTTGAGCAAATTTGTTTTTTGTGGATATTGGCAACGTCGGTTAAGCAGTTGGCAGCACTAATTTTCAATTGAATCTACTTTTAATTGTTAATTTTGTTTTCTACTTTCTTTTTGTTATATTTTCTTAATTATCTTTTAGAAGAGTTATCAATCGGTAATGTAACGTAAGAGAGAGCGCCACTAAAAGAGTCTATAAACGAACTTTCCATTAACTACAAGAAAACCAAAAGAAGAAGTTGCACATTTGATTAGGTTTTCTTATTTGATTGTTTTAAAAAGTTTGGAACAAAAAATCATATCTGCGCCATCTAGTTGTCAGATGAAACAGCTGATTTCCACTGACTAGCTTCATAGATGTGGCATCATAACTTTTTTTTTGTAAATCATTTCTTTAGCATTCTATAGAAGTAATTGTGGAAGTAATTTTGGGCAAAATTGTCTTTTATGGTCATTGGCAACGTCGGTTAAACATCTCAACAGTTGGCAGCACTGACAGTATTTCATGTAATGTTAGTGCACTAGCTTGAATGTTTTGATAATAGATGGCACAGTTGTAAGCAAAAAATGAACAATGTAGAGCGTGTTATATTTGCTTCAGTTTTATTCTATGTGAAAACTCACATAATGGAAGGTTGGAATATCCTCGAAATTCTCCATTGCCCCCCCCCCCCTCCGTACAATTCCATTTCGTCTTATAATATTTGAACGTTGTTTGCACTTGATTTGATTTGTCTTTGTTTTACATTTAAAATATCCGGGAGAAACAAATCAGCGACATCTATTGAAAAATGTTTTAAATACATTTAACCTCTTTTTAAACACTTATTAAATTTGATTGCGTAATTAGATACTAGACTTAATAGAAAAAATAATAATAATAATAAGAAATAAAAGTTCAACTTTATTTTATAATTACTAAAATGAAAGTAAGCTGGCGCCATCTTCGGGTTAGAGATACGCAGTAAGAAAATGTACAGTGAAAGCTCTCATAAGCGGACACCAACTGCTTATCTGCTTATGGGAACTGTCCGGTTATAAAAAACGTTTAAGCGAAGTTACTATCCAAATTTGATTCCAGAAAAAGCGTCCGTTAATGAGAGACGTCCGCTTATGAGAGCTGTCATGGAGAGCTTTCACTGTACTACCTTTTTTGATTAGTTAAGCGCTAACGATTGATAATGTAACGTAAGAAAGGGCGAACTTTCCATTAACTATAAGAAAATCAAAAAAAAAAGTTGCACATTTGATTAGGTTTTCTTATTTGATTTATTTTTAAAAGTTTGGAGCAGAAAGTCATATCTGCGCCATCTAATTGTCAGATGAAACAACTGATGTATTGATTTGCATTGACTGGTGTAATAGATGTCGCCTCATAACTTTTACATTTTTTTCGTAAATAATTTCTTTAGCATTCTATGAAGGTAATTGTAGAGGTAATTTTGAGCAAATTTGCCTTTTATGGTCATTAGCAACGTCGATTAAACATCTCAACAGTTGGCAGCACTGACTTTTAAATGGATCCATTTTTCATTGTCAATTTTATTTTTCGCATTTTTTGTTAGAAGTAATTTCCATTGGGATATATTTGATAAAACAAAAGCGCAGCTGGATAATGTAATCACAACATACTGCGCCACCTATTTGATTTAAAATCAATCTTTCGCTGTCATTAAATGACAGCAGTACAACATTAACAATTAATTTCAGTTTTAAAGTCAAAATATTCACATTTAAAACCAACATTTGGTCTTTTTGTAGATTGTGTTCTTTAAATTATAAAATGGGCACCATAACTCAAAATTGATTTTTTTTTTTTTTGGTTGTGTTGGACTTGTTACTATGAGTTTTCTTTTGTTTGATCACACAGTATATTTTTACTACTTACTTTAGATGGGAAGTTTTAAACGATATTTACAACAGACATAACGACTTGACAGGTTAAGGTGTTGTTACAGCATCACAGCCATAAGAAATATTAAAAGACGAGCATTAAAAATTCATAAAAAGTTTATTAAAATGCAAAACGAAAACAAAATTACTGGAAGCTTATTACGTGCAAAAAAACACAGAAAGAACATCATCCTCATCATCGGCCAGCAATTAACGAATAACGACGTCAATATTTACAACGAGAGAGAGCTTTAAGGAGTTTTTTTACTGCATGTGCACCACGCCTACAGAACCGGAATCAAAATAAACAAAATGCTCATGCCATCTTTCTCTAGCAAAACATAAAAAACGAGCTTTTCCGTCATCTCTCACACAGACATACCGAACATTTTATTTCGCGATTGGTTGATAAACGTCTGTGGAATGATTTAGCTGGTTCGGTTTCTCCCTCGCTTTCGGAGGAGTCCTCGCCTACGGGGGATGGTTCACTTTGTAAATTCTTAGCACTCTTACTACTACCGGACGCCATACTATACCGCCGACATTTTTATTTTATACCTTTATTTATAAAAAAAATTAACAAGTTTATATTGGCATACTACAGATGGTGCTCTGTTTGTTGAGGTCAGTGGCACGCAATGTCGCCACGTTTCATAAAACAAAACTCACAGATTTACATCTTTGATTGTTGAAATAAAATAACACCTCGCATTTTTGATACAAATCAAAATAATAAAACACATTGCAGTTTAACAAATTACTCAACGTCAATTTCAATACCTTAGATTGGCAACCCTGCTAATACTCATTCTTAAAAATTCACAACCATCTTATATAAAATATCTATAATTTTACACAGCTTCAAATTAACTAAAACGTAATATTTTAAAATGAATAAAAACATCTACATTATCTATAAATCAAATTCTTCTAGGGTAGTTTCACGTCGAGAAACTTTAAGTTGGCAACATTGAGTCATTTAACAAGATGAATTGAGAGCGTCTGTTTACCGGGTGTTTACGTTTAAAATTATTTCCACAATATGAGTTTCTCCAGCGACGAAGTGAACTTCTTGGTCTACAGATATTTACAGGAATCCGGTGCGTATATTAATTATATTGTGGTGTACGACTAACCCCAAGAATCGACAGGGTTTCAGCATTCTGCATACACGTTCGGTATAGAATCCCACATATCACAGTCGAACATAAACGGCGCCCTCGTGCCCCCAGCCGCCTTGCTCAGCATCATACAGAAGGGCTTGCAATACACCGAGGCCGAAATCAGCATCGGCGAAGATGGAACTGAACAGCGGTTGGTGGAAAGCTTGAGCTTGATCGATGCTGTTATGCCCGATGTTGTGGCCAGCCGGCAGAATCAGCAGAACCAACAGAAACAGAGTGTGCAGCCGGAGATTGCAGACACAAATGGCGAAGAAGGTAAATTTCAAAAGATTTTAAGAAAGAACCTGCGTGGTGTAAGCATAAGGTCAGTGATTAAAATCAGGCAGAATAACAATTGCGCAGTTTTTATGTAACTAATCATGTTTTATTACAACAAATAGCGGATATTGGTTTCAGCGCTATCTGCTAACTGGTATAGCGTACTAAATTTAGAAACCGAAACTGTACGTGGAAGATCACACCCCGTGATGTTCTTATTAATGTGGCTCCCTCTGTACAATTTTGAATGAAACTTCCACCGTTGCCGTAGTTACTGTGCTAAATTTTGACATTTAACTTGAAATCAAATTTTGTTCTTTTCACTTCAGTTTCAATGATCATAAATGTATCGCATTCTTGTCATACAAAAATTTCAAAAGTGTTGTATAATTAATTGTAAGTCTTAAATTGTTTGCTTGTAGACATCATTTATCTGAAGACAATAACGGATAATGTAGTGTAGGACAGAAAAGAATAAAAGAATGCAAACAACCCGATAAAGGACTTTAGTCTTTATTAATGTAGAAAACTGTGCGGGCAACAGTGAAAGTTTAATTCAAAATTGTACAGATGGAGCCACAGTAACTAGAACTGTCATGCAACATATTCTTTCGGATGTAATCAGTCGGATAAAGGGCTGTTTGTCCTTCATTACTCCAGGAAGTAGTAAATTTGACGAATTAGAGTTATAATTAATGCTATTTAAATCGCGTCATATGTTTTACAACAACGAAGTAAAACAAAGTTTTTCGTTAAACAATTCAATAAAAGATGGCGACGCTTTAAGCAATTAAAAATTCCAAAACTATTTCTACAAATATGAATGTGTGTATAGGACTAAAGTATACTCTTAAAATTTTTCACTGACAGTATTTCATAGAATGCTAGTGTACTAGCTTGAATGTTTTGATAATAGATGGCGCAGTTGTAAGCAAAAAATGTACAATGTAGTGCGTGTAGTATTTGCTTCTGTTTTATTCCATGTGAGAATTCACGTAATGGAAGGTTGAAATATCCTTTAAATTCTGCATTGCCGCCCCCCTCCTCTCTACAATTTCATTTCGTCGTTGCTTGCATTTTATTTGTCTTGGTTTTACATTAAAAAATCCGGGAGAAACAAATCAGCGACATCTATTGAAAAATGTTTTAAATAAATTTAACTATTTTTAACTTTTAAATAAATTTAACTTCTTTTTAAACACTTATTATTAGTATTCATGTAGTGCTAGTGCACGAGCTTGAATGACTTGCTAATAGGTGGCGCAGTTGTAAACAAAAATGAACAATGTAGAGTGTGTTGTATTTGCTTTAGTTTTATTCTATGTGACAATTCACTTATCGGGTAGTTGGAATATCCTCTAAATTCTGCACCCCCGCCTCTCTCTCTACAATTCCATTTAGTCTTGTGGTACTTGAACATTGTTTGCATTTTATTTGGTTTATCTCTGTTTTACGTTTAAAAAATCTAGGAGAAACAAACCAGCGACATGTATTGAAAATTGTCTTAAATATATTTAACTTTTAAAAAGAAGTCTCAACGACTAACGCGAAGCAGCAACAAGACCAACAGCAGCAGCAGTAGCAGCATCACCACCAGCAGCAGCCCTGAGGAAGTTCTTCTGCAACGAAGAACGAAACGTCGGCAGTGACGAAATCCGAGACACGCGGTTCCAACCGGAAGCCAAGAATTCAACAATGGACGACGGCCGCGGAAGCCTTCAAGTTAAATTAAGTTAAATATATTTAAGACAATTTTCAATAGATGTCGCTGGTTTGTTTCTCCTAGATTTTTTAAACGTAAAACAGTGTTTAAAAAGACACTTATTATTATAATAATGGGTTATCCATGATGTTAGTGACTAGTAATAAAATTTTTGAACAAGACTTATTATTATGTAGTGCTAGTGCACTAGCTTGAATGTTTTGATAATAGATGGCGCAGTTGTAAACAAAAAATGAATAATCTAGAGCGTGTTGTATTTGCTTTAGTTTTATTCTGTGCGAGAATTCACGTAATGGATGTTTGGAATATTCTCTAAATTCTGCTTCCCCCCCCCCCCTTCTTTCTACAATTACATTTCGTCTGATAGTTGATTTGTCTATAGAGGTAATTATACAAGTAATTTTGAGCAAAATTGTCTTTTGTGCTTTTTGGCAACGCCAATTAAGCAGTTGGGAGCACTGGTTTCCAATTGAATCTACTTTTAATTATCAATTTTATTTTCTGCTTTCTTTTTGTTATTTGTATTTGTATTTGTGCCACTAAATGAATCTATAAACGAACTTTCCATTAACTGCAAGAAAAACAAAAGAAGAAGTTGCACGTTTGATTAGGTTTTCTTATTTGATTGTTTTAAAAAGTTTGGAACAAAAAAAAATCATATCTGCGCCATCTAGTTGTCAGATGAAACAGCTGATATATTGATTTGCACTGACTAGCTTCATAGATGTCGCCTCATAACTTTTTTTTTTGCAAATCATTTCTTTAGCATTCTATAGAGGTAATTAATTTTAGAAGTAATTTTGAGCAAAATTGTCTTTTATGATCATTGACAACGTCGGTTAAACATCTCAACAGTTGGCAGCACTGACAGTATTTCATGTAATGCTGGTGCACTAGCTTGAATGTTTTGGTAATAGATGGCGCAGTTGTAAGCAAAAAATGAACAATGTAGAGCGTGCTGTATGTGAAAACTCGCATAATGGAAAGTTGGAATATCCTCTAAATTCTGCATTACCCTCCTCCTCTCTCTACAATTCTATTTCGTCTTGCGGTATTTGAACATTGTTTGTATTTCATTTGATTTGTCTTTGTTTTACATTTAAAAAAACCGACAGAAACCAATTAGCGACATCTATTGAAAAATCTTTTTAATATATTTAACTTTTTTTATGAACACTTATTAAATTCAATTGCTTAATTAGCAACTAGAATTAATACAAAAAATAATAAGAAATAAAAGTGTAACTTTATTTTGTAATTACTAAAATAAAAGTAAGCTGGCGCCATCTTCGGGTTAGAGATAAGCAGAAGAAAATGTACAGTGAAAGCTCTTATAAGTGGACACCAATTGGGGCGCCCCAACGCTTTTATCCGCTTATGGGAACTGTCCGCTTATAAGAAACGTTTAGGCGAAGTTAATACCCAAATTTGGTTCCAGAAAACTCGTTCGTTCATGAGAGACGTCCGCTTATGAGAGCTGTCTGTATGGGGAGCTTTCACTGTACTCTCTTTTTTGTTTGGTTAAGCGCTATCAATTAATAATGTAACGTAAAACGTAAGAAAGGGCGGACTTTCCATTAACTATAAGAAAAATAAAAGAAGAAGTTACACATTTGATTAGGTTTTCTTATTTGATTTGTTTTAAAAAGTTTGGAACAAAAAGTCATATCTGTTGTCAGATGAAACAACTATATATTGATTTGTATTGATTAGCTTAATAGAAGTCACCTCATAACTTTTACATTTTTTTTATAAATAATTTCTTTGGCATTCTATACAGGTAATTGTAGAAGTAATTTTGAGCAAAATTGCCTTTTATGGTCATTGGCAACGTCGGTTAAACATCTTAACAGTTGGCAGCACTGATCATACGGAGAGCTTTCAGTGTACTACCTTTTTTGTTTTGTTAAGCCTTAAACGTATTTAAAAATCTGAAGAAAAAAACAACTGGCGCCATCTATTTCAAAATGTTTTAAATATTAACTGTACTTGTCATAAAATAAGGTTTTAAAAATAATATGTTCGACGTCTTGTCAATTCATGGTGTAATTATGCCACGACGAAGGCTATGGAAATTATTAAAAAAAAAAACAGAATCGACTTCTTATGCAATTTCATCTTTTTTCTTTATTGGCGACGTCAATTATTTCATTAAAAAAGTATTTTCATTAGTTGTCGACAGATGGTATTGCTTTCTTTGATTTTCTGAAGATATTCTCAATCACCGGAAAGATTCAAATTAAACCTAGAAAGTCATTATAGTAATTATTAGAATTATAGTAATTTGAAAAATTAATTTATAATTATTTCAGAAAATTATAGTAATGATCAAAAACTTTCTGTTAAATTGACAGTACATGTAATAGATGGCACCACTAGAAATGTATAACTGTTTTATAATTACTTCAAGAGAGTTGTGAAGGAAACACCATCTCCGAATTAGCGGAGTTTAAAATATTTTTGTTGAATTCTCTTTAATGTGTAGGAAAAAGAAACATGCCCAACAAATCCATAAAAACAAAAATCCATAAAAATATGTATTGAAAAGACCTCAAGTACCTTCTACCTTGGCTAAAAATTGATCTTTTTTGGAGTAAACTGAAGTAATAATTACTTTCGTAGCGCAATCGATCTTTAAGATAATATAGTTATAGCAAATGGCGTCAATAGTCACAACAAACATGGTATAGTTTTTTGACATTTCGAGTCTTGACTTCCTGATGTGGCGCCATCTATTAATTACTACGTAGAATAAGATGTGTCAGGATTTGCAGGATGAAAATTTCAAAAAGTTTCATAGTGTCAGGTTTTTCCTGTTTCCATTTTCGTCTTGCTGACAAACGTTTGGAATTTGAAAAAAAGAGTCGCATTTTTATTTCTACACAGAAAACACTTTCTGCCACCTACAAAAAAAGATGAAACGTCTTCTTGTCAAGTAATAGATTCGCCGTTTTATTTTAAAGTGTCACTATTAGGCATATGGGGGATGCCACTTGAAGCACTCTTCGGCTAGCTTTTACAGAAATATTTCTTTTTCTTTTGAGAAACGGAACGGCTTGAACGAATTTGGACGTGCCACAAACGTACTGTGAAAACACGATAAAAAGACAAAAGAATGGCGTTGTTTTTTTTAGGTATTATTTGAATTTCTTCAATGATTTACTGCAGAAAATGAAGGTAGATGGCACTGCTTTGTTTTTCTTTTTCCTGATTTATCCCTTCACAAAATCCAGAAAAAGGATAAACGAAGTGGTGCCATCTTAAAAATGTTGAAAATTCATTATTAAATGATTTTCTTCGAAAAACTTTATGCAAATTTTTTAATTCTCCCCTGAAAATTGCAATCGTACCAAAATATTTTTTTTCTTAGAATGCAATAGCAAATACAAGTATACTTATATTTTTTTAATAGAATAGTTGATGTCGCCTTTAGAAAATAATAATAATAATAATAAAATTGTGAGTCAAGTCTACTTTGTTAAACCATTTCCAAGACCTTCGTCGTTGCAACGTGCGTTCAAAAAAACTCGTTATCAAGAACGTTTCGAAACAATGAAACACTTGCAATAAATTAAAAAAAAAAAACAAATAAATTGGAGATTTGGTTAACATTGTAACTCTTAGTTTGGATTTTTATTATAAATAAAGAAGGTGGTGCTGCCCATTTTCTCTGTGTGCTAGCCTATACAAATTTCAATTTTTTTTATTAACCTCTTTTTAGTCAATTGTGTATAAAGAATTGAAATAGCAATTATATTTCCAGCTGTGGTATCGACACAAAATGAAAGCATGGAAGTAGACACATCCATAGAAATCCCGTCTTCCAAAGCGACAGTCCTCCGAGGCCACGAGTCAGAAGTCTTCATCTGCGCATGGAACCCCACAACCGATCTCCTCGCCAGTGGTTCAGGCGACAGTACAGCAAGGATATGGGACATGTCTGACAACACGACCAGCCCGAACCAGCTGGTTCTGCGACACTGCATACAGAAAGGAGGTACCGAAGTGCCCAGCAATAAAGACGTCACTTCACTGGACTGGAACGTTAGTACAACCCACCCAATTTATTAAAACATCCCCTGAAGACATGTACCTTTTGTTTTAGTGCGATGGAAGTTTATTAGCAACGGGAAGTTATGATGGTTACGCAAGAATTTGGACCACGGATGGACGATTGGCAAGCACACTGGGCCAACATAAAGGCCCTATTTTTGCATTGAAGTGGAATAAGAGAGGAAACTATATTTTATCGGCAGGTGTAGGTATTTTAAATTCCTTGCTACTTCCTAGCTGTGCTTGGCTCTTGTTGGATACCTTGTAGAGTTTATATTAAAATTTGTAGGTTGATAAAACAACAATTATTTGGGACGCAGCTAGCGGTCAGTGCACTCAACAGTTCAGCTTCCATTCAGCTCCGGCTTTAGACGTTGATTGGCAAACCAACAACTCCTTCGCCAGTTGCTCGACGGATCAGTGCATCCACGTGTGTAAGCTGAGTATGGACAAACCTATAAAGTCTTTCCAAGGACATACGGTAACTAGCCATTTTAAATTTACGTTTATTTTAATTTATATTCCTAGAATGAGGTAAATGCCATCAAGTGGGATCCCCAAGGCAATCTACTGGCTTCATGTTCAGATGATATGACCTTGAAAATCTGGTCGATGAAGCAGGACACTTGCGTTCATGATTTACAAGCGCACTCGAAAGAAATTTACACGATCAAATGGTCCCCGACGGGGCCGGGAACTCAAAACCCCAACATGAACTTGATTTTAGCATCCGCGAGCTTCGATTCCACCGTAAGACTTTGGGACGTAGAACGTGGTGTTTGCATACACACTCTGACTAAGCACACCGAGCCCGTGTACTCTGTGGCGTTCAGCCCCGATGGCAAGTACCTCGCCAGCGGAAGCTTTGATAAGTGCGTGCATATTTGGTCTACACAAACCGGACAGCTGGTGCACAGTTATAAAGGGACGGGGGGTATATTTGAGGTCTGCTGGAATTCTAGGGGCGATAAAGTCGGCGCGAGTGCTTCCGATGGAAGTGTGTTTGTGCTCGACCTGCGTAAGTTGTAGTCGAAGAGAGATTTTTATGTTTGTAGTGGTATTGAGAAAGCGTATATTTATTCATACCTGTACATATACATATTTTGCTATTTGTTTAAGTGAATTGTGAAGGGTAATCATTATTTGATAGATGAGAAAGTAATCTTTTTTGTATTTAAAAAAAAAAAGAAAAACCTCATGACTGAGTTTAGGGATTAAATTGGAAAACATGTGACTTTTCTTTTAAATCTGTTGTACAATGTTGTGAAATAATTAATCAAATCATTAAGTATGAAAAGTTTTCCAGTTTAAGATTATGTTAATTAGGAAGTAAGCATTAAACTAATTTTGAAAACGTCCAAATAATCAGAATACTGTAGAGGACATGTATTTGTCAAAATTCCATTGCTTTGGATTTTGAAAATTTATAACCAAAGGGGATTCGTGACATAAATTAAAATATCTTTAATAAATTGACTTGATTTATAAAATGTCAAAAATACTAAAAACATACTTCAACCGCAACATCTTATTAACCATAAACATATTAACATCATTCTGTCATATATTCCTTGAAGGAATCAGAGTTTGACAAAAGTAAAATAAGTAAATATGGCCCTTTTTGGAGGTTCACAATTTGGGTGGTTCAGAACCAGTTATTTATTTATGTGCCAATTTTCCTCCTAAAAAGAATTTGCTGTATAATTATGGCATTGATTGACTTTAACTTAGATAAATTTGAGGAATTCACAATTAATAATTTGGTTCAAATCATTAGCTCTTAAAAAAAAAAAAAATGTGGCCCCATAAATAAATTACCACTTTTAGGACACTCATTTAATTTATTTGCAAGTCCCGCTTAAAAAAAATACTGGAATTATAATTGGGTCTTCAATATTAATTTAGAAAAAAAAAGATTCACATCAACCGTCTTTTATATGCATACAAATCATCATGACTATAATACGCGTGAATCAAATAATACATGTGCTTGAAAAAGAAGAGTAAATCATCATACTGTCCGTTGTACCCATAATCACGGTTCGTGACGAAGTTTGCAAAGCACTTCTCATTGAAACACTTCGAAAGTCCATTGTATTCCTTGTGAATCCCCCACGCGTTTACGTGCATCTCTACCAGGAACTGATGCACGGCCTCCACGGTGGCCAAATACCACCTCGGGCTTCCTTTCTGGTGCCTCCAGAATTGAGAGATTCGATTCTGAAGGACGATGCAAGGAAGTCTGCGTATCCTTTCATCCTTGAATATACCTTTGCTCTGATTCCACGTGCTGTCTATAAACACGGCTCTGGTGACGGGCATTTTTCCATTCTGCACACGCACCTTGTTTCGTTTCACTTCGTATTTCAGGGCTTGTTTCATAAGAGTGCTTCGGTTGTAGCTCTTGGGTAATTCGCTCTTGCCTTCCTGTCTGATATCGATGATATGCTCATAATTGTCTTCGAATAGCTGCTTTATTTGGATAGCATCGTAACTAGGGAATATTAAAACAACGTTTTCATCATTGTAGTCGGGGATGTTAGGGTAAACATATACACTGACGTCTTCAGGTGATAGAATAGCTGCGTGCGCTGAAGTACTTTTACCATCGATTTCGTGCTTGTGTTTAATTATATCGATTTTCACTGGAAGCTAGAAGGTAAAATTTTCAAAAACAGCATATTTAAAGATGTCTTCTCGTACCTTAACTTTTGGTAGTTTTCCTTCGAGTTCTTTGATTGGTATGTAGCAGGTGTAGCAGAAGTATTTCCTGGATTTTCCACATTTTTCGCAGAGTCGTCTGCCTTCTAGATCGCTCAGAACGTCGCTGTTGGTGATGTGGAGGCCTTCGAAGGGATTTCTGTCGATTTTCAGCTGAGCTTCGTCGCCTTTTGGATCGGACATTGGTAAGCAAATCAAAAAACACGAGATTTTTAATTGTAAATACGCGACATAACCTCAAATTGTGACAAACAATGTCGCCAACTGTAGGTAGAACGCTAACTACCAATACCTGAATGTGAAAGTAACTAAATAAATCTTTTCTTTGCAATTCAACGTAAAGCGTAAATATATGAAATGATTTGTACATTGAGTAGCTACATATTTTAAATAGCGATTGTTTCAAATTAAAATGAAAATAACTTCAAAAAATTTTAAATGGGAAAATTTTCATTCCGTGTTCGAGATTACAGAAAACTGTAATATTTTACAGAAGTCGGTAATATTTTACAGGAATCTGTAAGGTTGCTAAGTGTGCGTGTAAATTTAAAATGAGATTTTATTAGATTATATATACACAATATTATTTTCCCAAAGGGATTTCTTTCCTCCGGGGGACCTTCCCTCCCCCTAACTATTATTAAAGAATGTCAATTTAAAAATTTAAAGATTGTGCGTCAACTTTAATGCCCACCCGCCATCCCAGGAGCTTGTCGGCCTTATATAGACATACCTTGTCAAATGTTTGAATGAGAGCTTTGCAGCGCCATCTTACGGTCGATGAACACATTGCTGATTTTCGCATTTTTTTCAATTTCGAAAAGAACAAAATTTCTCAATTTAACTGAAAATTTCTTTTTTTTTTCGTTTATTTTAGGTTTATTTAAAAGTTGAATGAATTGGTAAGATTTGAACTCAAACCCACCACTTTATTAAATAAATGGAAATTCTGGCCAGGCAAATTAAATTAGTGGAGGTAAATTAAATAAAAAGCAGACCATTTGGATTACAAATTTTTATTCATTTTTAATACAAAAAAAAACAATTTAATTGTAAATTAATAGAATCCGTGCATTTGACAGATTAAAGGGAGATCGAAATTGATTGTCCTAATCCTACACTACTTTCCGTACTTGATATCAATATTTACATCTATCACTTGAAGGTTAGAACGAAAAGCAGTGACGTGCATAGAACATTCACGAAACATACATCTAAACCCAACCTAATTAATAAAGAATATAATTATTGTTTAATCAGATTGCTATTACAAACCATTTTTGATGAATGAACGGCAACTTCTTTTTAATAATTAGATTAACTTCTTTTTAATAATTAGATGTAAATATCGATATCAAAGTCATGAGGATCAGGACAATCAATTTCGATCTCCCTGTAGTTTACGGACCGTGGTATTAACTATCTTCTTCTTCTGATGTCTTAATTTTTCTTTCTTCTCCGTTCTTTTTGGTTTTTCTAGGCCCTTTCCGATTCTTTTCGAGTCATTTCCTTTCTCGTCAGTCTTTCAAGGTCCTTTCCTTTCCTTTTGATTCTTCTGGGTCGTTTCCTTTCTTTTTGATTCTTTTGGGCCCTTTCCTTTCTTTTTGGTTCTTTTCGATCCTTTCCTTTCTTTTTGATTCTTTTGCTTAGCACACCCAACCTGCAAGAATTTCATAAAGTATAATTAAAATTAAGAAATGAAAGTTCTAACATTAATAAAACGGAGAGAAAAAGTTTTCTTAATTTAAGTTCCGTAATTTTTTCAATTAAAAATTATTTTATGAAGAAGACCTTGTTTATAGGGGTCTTCTTCGTTTGATCAGCGTTATTGAAATAGTTAAAAAAAAGTAATTTTATTTCCTAAATTAATTTTTGCAGCGATTTTTGTTTGACCCATAATTTATAAATCTGTTTAATAAATAGAATCACACGCTTATTAAAAATTCATAAGAGTCGATGTTTATACAGAAGTTTCCTTTTGCACATTTTCAAATTTGGAAAGGTCCAATACATCTTGTCACACTATTTCGTTCAGAGATAAACGTCCTTGTAGTTCATTTACCTCATGCAAATTTTATCACATTAATTTACGCTACTTCTTGAAGATTTACAATAGAAAGTTGTTTTTGGCGGTCTCGTTCGCCGGAAAGGAATTCGCTATCTGGACGTACCACTAAATTATTTTTTTTATTGTTAGTATACAGTGGTGGTGTTAATAATAATTTCTCTACACAGACACGTAAATGCCGGTGGATTTGAATGTAAAAGAAGCTGAAACAGCAAACGAGCTAAAAATGTTGCTGCCGCTCGACGGACGTGTACAACAAGATGTTTATACCAGTACAATAATGAGTGCTTTCTCTTTCCATTGCACGCTCTACTAAGCTGCTCGGCGTTTGTGCCTCGTTGATGATGGCTAAATGTGTCTTAATGTAAGTGGCTACCGTGTCTGTTGGTTACCACGAATTCATCGTGCGATATGCACTATTGTCGTCAAGAGTTTTTTTAAGTTCGATTGAATTTACTAGATTTAAAAGGTCGACTGCATTGGGTTTCCATCAAAGATTAACAAAAAATGTAGGAATGTTTGGGTTCCTAGCTAAGGCTGATATCATTGCGCCATCTGGTAAATTAGTGCAAAACATAATCAAGGATTAAATAAAGAGTTTATTTTTATTTTTTTTAAGAATAAATTCTACAAACCGAGAATTTCCACAGATATTTGATAATTCCAGGTTAAAGACTCACCCGGTATGGTTTATGCAGTCATTTAACGTAATTTAAGATATTTGATGTAATTGAAGACATCTTTCTCAACTTACATTAAATGAAATCGCCAATGATCACGCGTTAGCTCAACATAGTCATTATATCGCATAAGCGATGTTATCAAAAACAAAAGAAAAAGGTTGTAAATGGCGGAAAATGATTTAATGATGAGAGTAGATGGCGTTGTGTGATCGTGCGCGAATTTTTTTTCTCACGGACACTAAAATTTGTGTGGTGAAAAACAAAACAGAAATTATAGTTCTTTACACACAAGTAAAAATTAAAAAAAAGACTGTCTCAAGTTTCTCAATAGATGGCGCCACGATGGCGCTGGGTAACCCCCGAAGATACTCCAGGTCGTTCGAGCCTAGACCAGAGGATTTCAGAAGACTACGGAGAGATATAAAGCTCGCCCCCTTCGAATGGAAAAGTCAATCACCACTCACCGCGAACAAAGTTTAACGACGTATAAATAAATAAATCGCTCGGACATAAATTTTAAGAATATTAATTAGTTATACCTAATTTGAAGTGTTCATGTCGTTTATTAGTTTAAGTGTTTAATATTCCTGTTTATTAAATATTCTTTTAATTAAAACCGACTAGTTTAATTTTATTAAAAACGTTACAGGATTGACCGGCGATAAGCAATGTTGAGAAACCTTCAGAAGATTCTTAGTAGATGGCGCTGGAGAATAAAATAAAATGTGTTTGTTGACGTGCATATAAGTAAATAGTCAAAAACTGTTCCAAGTTTCTTAATAGATGGCGTTATTTATTACGTGAAAAATTCTTGCTATTAAAAAATCTCGTTATTTTCAAAAACAAAAGAATATAGCTGCATTACTACATCGTACAAGCGATGTTATCAAAAACAAAAACAAAAGAAAATCGCTGTATTATGAAAATGACATTGCAAGCAATGATGAGAGGTCCTCAATAGATGGCGCAGTGCAGTCTAGTGAGTGGACATTTTCTCATGGAAATTAAAATATGTTTTGTAAAAAACAAAAGAAAATCTCAGTTGTTATAAGTATATGTAAAATTAAAAAAAAATTGTCTCAAGTGTCTCAATAGATGGCGGTGTACGAATATGCGTGAAAATCTATTAACAACAAAATAATATTGCTGCATTTTCATATTGATATGCAATGAGCGATGATGAGAAAACATCTGGAGTTTCTCACCAGATGGCGGCTACGTGATTGTGCGCACAATTTTCTTCTTCGTGGATTTTCACTTACGTTTAGTGAAAGAAAAACAAAAAAAATGCAATAATAATTGCATTTAAAGAAATATCTTTACATACACATAAGTAAATCATCAAAAAAAAACTATACCGAGTTTCTCAATAGATGGCGCTGTGTATTATGTATCTTAAAGCGTTTTCTTTATCTCGTGTTATTACATGATGTTAAAAGAAGATGCAAATAAAATCAAAGAGTTGCAAAGAGTGCAATCGGTGCAGGTGAATTGAAAACGCTATCCATGTGACCTAAATATAAGTTTTTCAAAAAATAGATAATACTAAAGAAAACTGTTGTTACATTATGAAATTATGTGTAAGTAACTTTATTAAAAAAAGTATTAAAAAAAAAACAAAAGAGAGCAAACCGGATGAGAAGCCATCGGGAGTTCTGACTGATGGTGTGCGCATTTTTTTTCTTGTGAAGTTCACAGCAGGCTTTGTGAAAAAGAAAAGAAAAGCGCCGTTGTTTTTTTTTTTACATGTGCATAAGTAACTACAACAAAACAACTGTCCCGAATTTTTCAATAGATGGCGCTGTTTAATACTTCCAAATTTGACTCAAAATGGCGCGAAATAAACGCGCGAAACTTTGGAAACGAAATTTTAAACGTCCTCGTAAGCTCTGTCTAACTGACGGATAAAAGAATCTTATAATTAAAAATGGAGAACTTTTTTTAAAAATCGATTCGGAAAGGGCGTTTGATTTTTTAGAATCTCCTAAGGTGTAAGAAACGAGGCACGGCGTCAAAAGTGGCTGCAATTTGACACGCTCCGTCTTGACTCAAAATGGCGGTTATTGCGGTACTTTATCTATCTAGGGACATTACGTGAGGTAAGTGAACGGAAAATTTATAAAAATTAGAGAATGCAAAAGAAAACTGTCTCTGCGAAATTGTTTCATTTTTTGCTTTTTATTTATTTTTTTGTAGAACAAGAAACAATAGGGACGTGTTTTGTTTACGTAAGTGTGTAACTTGCGACTTTCTCAATAGATAGCCTTCTCCTAATAGATGTTGTGTAAATGTTTTACAAGAATTATTGAAAACAAAACAAAATCGTTACATAGAGGATTGTGCGTACCTTTTTGTGGCTAATTCTTAAAGCCAAATCCAATTGTCGCATAAAAAATTATACCGAGTTTCACAATAGATGGCGGTGTGTATCATGTACCTTAAATCGTTTTCGATGCACTAGTGCGCGTTCAGAGTATCTTTATCTCGTGTTATTACATGAAGTTAAAAGAAGATGCAAATACACTGAGTGCAACCGGAGCAGATGAATCAAAAACGCTATCCATGTGACCTAAATATAAGTTTTTCAGAAAAGAGGGAACACTAAAGAAAACTGTTAGTTACATTATGAAATTATGTGTAAGCAATTGTATTAAAAAAAGTATTAAAAAAACAAAAGAGAGTGAACCGGATGAGAAGCCATCGGGAGTTCTTCAATATATAATGCACTGAGTGGATAATGGCCGCGGAAGCCTCCAAGTTTTTACAAGAATTATTTAAAAGAAAACAATATATTAAAGTCAAATCCATAAAAAAGCTTCCCTTAACTGTCAAGAGTTATACTTAGGTTTCTAGGTCTAAAGTGATTATACTTAGGCTTCTAAGCCTAAAGTGATTATACTTAGGTCTCTAAACCATTGTTTTTATTAAAGCGATGATCATCTTCAAAATTGAACAAACAAGTTGAAATTAGGAACCTTAATACCTACTACCCTTGTCATAAAAAGTCTTTCTTTTATTATTTATTAATCGAAAGGTGATTTCTTAGTCAGTTTCCAGAAAAAACTCTAAAATTAAATTTGTGTAGATACTAAAGCCAAATTTAATTACAGCAGAAAGTAGCTTCCATTAATTGTCAAGAGATGACACACGAAATTGAACTTAAATTTTTAATAATAATAATAATAATAATAATAATAATATTGACTAAGCGTTCGACGGCCAAAACACACTGAGCTTAATCTTTTGCATAATTTATCCAAGTGAACTTTCCATGTTAATGATTCATCAAGCCATAAACCTAGGTATTGGACATAATTATCGAAGGAGTACTTTTTATCGTTCAGGAATATAGACGTTGGTGCTTCACAGTGAACCATGTTTTGAAATAGAATACATCTGCTTTTATTTTCATTTAAATTGTTATTAAAAAACCACTTCTCAGCATCTTTTAAGCAGCAATGTCCATAATGAGTAAGATTAAAAAAATTATCACTTTTGACCAATATACAAGCGTCATCGGCATAATTTGATGTCTTACAAAATAGATTTTTAATTGATGAGGAGAGATCATTCATAAAAATAACGAAAAGTAGTGGTCCTAAAACACTCCCTTGAGGCACTCCACAGGTAATTTCCATCAAAGCAGATTCATTTGATTTCGTAGCCTGATTTAAGAACAACCTTTTGGTATCTCCTAGATAGATAAGACTTAATCCAATTCAGCCCAAGACCACGAATACCATAGTGTTCTAATTTAGAATATAAAATATGGTGGTCCAATGTATCGAACGCTTTAGTTAAATTTGAGAATAATCCACAGGTCGAATCTCTATCTTCCCAATTATTCAAGATGTTAGCAGTGAAGTCAAATAAAGGAGTTTCGACACTTTTCCTTTGAGAAAACAATGTTGATTCGCGTTTCACAAATTACACGTTGACATAAAATCATACAATCTAGCATGAATTATATATTCAAAGATTTTGGCAAAATTCGACAAAAGACTAATTGGCTGCAGATGAGGGATCTCCTTTTTTTTAGTATGGGTTTTATGAGGGCAACCTTGAGGCTTTCGGAAAAGACTCCAGTTTCTAAGGATAAGTTAATGATGATTGTTAATGGTGTAATTAAACTCTGAATGCATTTTGAAGTAAAAATAATAATAAAATGACAATCACTTTCAAAACAAAACAAACAAATATCTAATCCCTAATCCCGTTTCTAGAAGAAACGCTAAAGTGAAATTAGGGTCATTGCTGAAACCAAATTCAATTGTAACATGAATGCTTGTTCTTCCGTTTGATTCACACTTTAACGCTTGAATCAGAGCTAATTAACATAATTTAAGATAGAAGACGGAGTAACAAGAAGAACGCGCAAAAAACAGGCAACACAACAATAACCAGATGATTAAAGGTGAATACGCTCGGTGCAAGCGATAGAATAAATAGGTCTTCGCAGATATGGCCACCATACCTACCGGTATTGCCAACATTTACAATAAATTTAATTAAAATACCTCGCAAGAAACTGAAGCCGAGTAAATTACGGAAGTGTTGCAACACCTAACGTCAAATTGTAATGAACTAAGCGCATTTTTGGGATCATGCGGTATATTTAGGCGTTCTAGAAGTCGAATCTGTTTGTGTTTACCGACTTTTTGACGCGTGCACCGTAAACAAACAATTTACGGACGGAGTTTACTTAGTCGTTCCATTACGAATTTAAGCGTGGCATGGGCCGACCTGTGTAGCCTACTTAGCCTTTGTATGCCAGTTTTAGTTGGAGCTGTCAAAGAGAAGTGACAAATATTGAATAAATATCACACCATGGAGTCCCGGGGACAATAAAGAAGGGACGAGGCGATGTCGGTTCTTGTTACGCCTAATGGGAGTAATTGCGTCATGGAAGACCGGAGCTGGATTTCATAAATTAAACGAAATTTTATTCTTAATATACAGGGAGGAATCAATAAACTTGTCTTCTTCGATAAATCACTTAAAGAAAAATATATAACTTATATTATGATGATGTATTACATATACAGGTGTTCTACGAGAAAGTGACACCAAATATCTTGAATTGAAATATAGCAGCTGAAAATTCTGATAATTATGCATTGTATTTTGCTTTCTATCGTCCAATGGGACACCTGAATTTTTTGTAAGAAAAAAAAGTAATAATGGTTATTAGGGTTTCTGATTTGAATTTGTTTGTTCAGCTTTGAAGGTTTAAAGTACTCACAAATGACTTAAGTTCAACTTTGAGTGTCGCCTCTTGGCTGTTAATGGAAGCTTCTTTGCTTCAATTTTGTTCTCTTTCACCGTTGCGAGTACAAAATTATTAAATAAGAAACAAATGAATACCGCAAAGTATGATTTGATAAATTAAATTCTGTTATGGGCGCCATCTCCTGGTTAATAAAGGAGGCTTACCTACTGCGATTTTGTTTGATTTTGGAGATAATTGTCTTGTTATTAAAAATCTGCGAATCAATTTGGCTTTGGTAACCACCAACAGTAGGGTTTATTCTAGAAACTATAGAAGTATAAAAATGAGCACCATCTTTCCATTAATAAACAAGAGCGCCATCTCTTGGCAGTTATCGGAAACGACTCTGCTTCAATTTTGTTCTGCGCTTCGAAGGTAATTCTTCTGGTTGACATAAAAATAAATTTTGCCAAATAGAAAATAAATTAATTCTTCTAAGTTCACAGAGAATGATTTGTTAAATGAAATTCCGTTACAAGCGCCATCTTCTGGTTAATAAAGGAGCTATTTGCTGAGATTTCATTTTGTTTTAGAGGTAATCGACATGTTATTCAAATCTGACTTTTAGTAGTAACTACTCACGTGTATTCGACAAATAGGAAAGCAAATATAAAAGTGAGCGCCACCTTTCGATTAATAAAGAAAAGTCCTTCACTACAATAGTACGTGTTAGTAAGAGTTTGTTTGTTAAGTTTTGAAGAGATTATCATTTTATTAAAAAAAAAAAAAAAACGCAGCTGGGTTAGAGAGGTTTAATTTCAATTCCAAGTGCCATCTCTTGGTAGTTAACGGAAGCTTTTCTGCTTGGATTTTGTTCCGCTTTAAAGTTAATTTTTCATGCCGTTACTAAAAAAGAAGTAAATTATTTCGTCAGAATCTCAAGATAATGATTTGTTAAACTAAATTCTGTTGCGAACGCCATCTCTTGATCAATGAAGGAAATTTTGTATTATTTTTTAGGTAATCGTCATTTTATTAAAAATTCTACAACTTTAGCAGCAATTACCAGCTACAGCGTTCATTCTAGAGATTGGAAGGCAAGTATAAAAATGAGCGCCTCCTTTCGGTTAATAAAGAAATCTTTGTCACCACAATTATGGTTATTCTCATCGAATTTGAATTTATTTATTCAGCCTTGAAGATGATCATCACTTTATTAAAAAAAAATTCACAAATGTCTCAAGAACTTTGAAAGTTCAATTTTGAGTGCCACCTCTTGATAGTTAACGGAAGCTTCTATGCTTCAATTTTGTTTTGTTTCAGAGGTAACTTTTCGCATTTCGTTGTGAAAACCAATTTTTAATAAATAAGAAGTAAATTCCTTGCTCAAAGTTACAATTTTGATGATTTGTTAAATTAAATTTTGTTAAGAGCGCCATCTTCTGGTTGTTAAAGGAGGCTTGTTTATTGTGATTTTGTTTTATTTTGGAGGTAATCGTCACGTTATTAAAAAACTTACAACTGAATCAGGTTTTAGTATCTAACCACCAACAATAACGTGTATCCTAGAAATTGAAAATCAAGCATGAAAGTGAGTGCCATCTTTCGATTAATAAAAGTAGCGCTTTTTGACTGTAAAAAATGAGTACCTATTAGGATTTTTGATTCGAATATGTTTGTTCAGCATTGAAGACGATCATCATTTTATTTTAGAAAACCCACAAAATGAATGAAGAAAAAAGTAGAATTTCAAGTGCCATCTCTTGGTTGTTAACGGAAGCTTCGATTTTGTTCTGTTTCGAAGGTGATTTTTCGCATCGTCGCGAAAACCAAATTTTCAGAAATACGAATCAAATTAATTCCTCCGGCTCAAGAAAATGATTACTTGAATTAAATTCCGTCGTAAGCGCCATCTTTTGGTCAATAAACGAAGTTTATCCACTACGATTTTGTTTCATTTTGAAGGCAATCGAAGTGAATGATTTTTTTAATTACTTATACATAAATAAGATGTGTTATATTCGATTCACACAAGAATTAAAAAAAAAAAATCATTATTTATGGAAAAATGTAAACGTTACGAATTCATAAAACTGTCAACGAATGGAACATTTATTTATTTTTTTTTAATTAATCGAGCTGGATATTATCGATTATGGTATCCCAGTGCACGCTCGTTGGATAGAATAATTCCTAGTAGTGCGGCAGAAGGAAGGTCGGTTAACATCTGCGAGGCGCCCCGTCCTACTGACCCACTCCCCCAGTTTCGCGCTCCCACCGCCCCCAGCACGTCACCGAGACTCACGAACTCCATGATATTCAATGCATGGATTACATGTGCCGGAATCCTATGATTTATGCTCGTGTGTATGTGCAACGTAACAATAATTGCCGCACGGGAAATTTGTAAAGCCGGTGAATACCCCCCATCTGTGATGGGGTGGTTTTAGAGTCGTCTGCAACACGCACTTTAAAATTGAACAGAAATTGGAAAAGTTTCTCTTGTTGGCTACGAATTAGCGCAGATTATTTAGTTTTATTAGAGCTTAGTTTGCAGTCAATTTAAGTTTAATATAAATTAGAGCTCAAAAAAGTCTCTACTGTCGGCCAAGAGATGGCGGTTGTAATTACATTTAGACTTATGAGGTGTTTCCTGAAAATGTTTATCGATTCAAACTGAATACGAAACTCTTTTGTAATCCTGAATATTTTTACTAGTCGAAAGATGGCGCCCAAAATATATAATTATAAACAAGACGTTAATTCTAAAAATCTACGCAAAATCAATAAACATTTCAGGATTTACGTAATACTTTCTGAAATTGTCTTGTTCATTCTGATTAACAGATGGCGCTTTAAACCACTCACTTAAATATATAAATATAATAATATTTTCATTTTTTTTCTTATTGTTGAATATTTTTTCGTTTAATTTAATACCTAAATACTTTGTAAATAATTAATTTTTTAAGGTTTTCACTGATCATGTTTCTTTTTCAATTTAATTAAATCCGTTGTTGTAATTTCTTCTTTCCATTTGTTGTTGCTTAGTTGTTTGTTGTTCAGTGAAAAAATTGCATACATATTTAATTTCTATTTGATTTGCATTCAATTCCCAAATTCTTCTCAAATAATTTTTGTTTTTTGGTTTCATCGTTTGTTTTTTGTTTCAATGATATTTTTTGTTAAAGAGAAAGATGAGGAAAAAAAAGAATCATATAAAAATTAATATAAAATTTAAAAAACAAAAAGCTTTCTAAATATGCAATAATTTTCTTGGATTAATTTTTTTTTAAACTTCTTCACCGTTTATTGTTGATGAGAAAATTTTGCTTCAATTTGATTTAAATTGAATACCCAAATACTTTCTAAATCATTTTTTGGTCAGTTCTTCGTCGATTGCCTTTGATTTACTTTTATAATTTCCATCTTTGTTTGTTTTTTATTTCAATGATATTTTTTCGTTTTATCTTTGTTAAAGAGGAAAAAGCATGAACAAAGAGAATCACATAAAAATTGATATAAAAGCGAATTTAATTTTAAAAACAAAAGAATTTCAATTCATTTTTTGAATTTTTTTGTTTTCTGTTTTTTTTTTAATTTCTCCATTGTTGTTTATTTGTTGTTCCACGTGTTTTGTTTTTTCTTTAATTTATTCTTTGTTTATTATTGATTTGCTGTTCCATGAAAAATTTTGTTTCAGTTTCTTTTAAATTTAATACCCATTTTTTTAAAGAATTAATTTTTTTGTTTCAATTTTTTCACTTCTTTGTCTATAGACTTTTGGTTTTTCCTTCAATTTCCTTCATTGTTTATTTTTTGTTTTAATGATATTTTTAAAATATTTTATTTTTGTTAAAGAGGAAGACGCAGAAAACAAAAAGAATAACATAAAAATTTATATAATAATTTTAATTTAAAAACAAAAAAGTAAATATGTAATCTTTTTTTTGAATTGTGTTTATTTTTAAGTAATTTCATTTCTACTGACGTCTAATTGTGCTGTGAATAGCAAAATCGTGTCAACGCAAAATGCAAAAATTGGTAGCTTATGAGTAACGGGCGGAATTATTATATTTTTTCAAGGTCATCGGTCAGAGGCGTACTGAATTACTCGCATGCGAACGATTCATTTTTACGACGCCGCTGATTGACTTTGATACAATGCAATTTGTAAGCATTTCGGAAAGCGATATTTCTGCGATTTTTTTATTCGCGACCATATGGTATGTTCACATTTAAGCTCTATCTTTGTGTAAGCCTCGTTGGTCGTTAGGATTCGGGAGTTCTAGAACTACTCTTCTGCTCATGAGGGCCCAATTAGGGCCGAAATAGCTATACAGAGAATGCTCGGAATCCCATTGCAATCCAGAAGACTTGCAGCCAATTTTCTTTTTCCAATTTGTTGTTCCGTGAAAATTTTTGTCTCAATTTGATTTAAATTTAATAATACCCGAACACTTTCTAAATAATTTATTTTTTTAACTCTTTATCGACCCTCTTTTGTTTTTTTTCCAATTACTCCAATGTTTACTTTGTGTTTGTTTTCATGAAATTGTTGATTTGTTCCGTGGAAAATTTTGTTACAATTCGATTTAAAAATTAATTCCCAAATACTTTCTAAAAAGTTAATTTTTTTTCTGTTCTTCGTTTATCGTATTTTGATATCTTCCTTCAATTTCTTTCACTCTTTGTTCTTTGTTTCAATGACGTTTTTATTTTAGTTTTGTTAATCCGCAGAGAACAAAAAGAATCATATAAAAACTGATATAAAAGCTAATTTCAGTTTAAAAACTAAAAACTAAATAACCTATTTTTTGAATTTTATTTTGTTTTTTTTTTCGTTAAGCTCTTTACCACTATTTATTGTTGATTTGTTGTTCTGTGAAAATTTTTGTTTCAGTTTAATTTAAATTTAATAATACCCCAGCACTTTTTAAATGATTCCTTTTTTTGAAAACTTCATCGATCGTCTCTTGTCTTTTTTTCTAATTTACTCACACCACTGTTTACTTTGGTTTTGTTTTCGTGCTGTTGTTGATTTGTTTCCTGAAACATTTTGCTTTAAATTTGAATTTAAATTTACATCATTCCCAAATACTTTCTAAATAATTTCTTTTTCAGTTCTTCGTCCATCGTCTTTAATTTCCTTCATTGTTTGTCTTTTGTTTCGTTTTTTTTTAAGTATTGTTGAATAAAAAGCCACAAAAAACAAAAAAAATCACAAAAATAAATATAAAAGCTAACTTCAGTTTAAAGCAAAAAACATTCTAAATTGGAAACAAATAGTTGAAAAGAAATTAAAAGAAAAAACAAACAATCTATTACATAATTATTTTTTTTAAGTAAAGGGCCACCACCTGAAAAATTCTCAAAAACATTGTATAATGAAGGAGGACTGCTGATTAAATGCAAGCAATTTTAGCAGTATATGTGTGGAAATAATTTTTCTCCTTGACCAAACATGAATTGCATTAAATATCATAAATCGTTAAAGCATTTTGAAGTTGTCCAAATACTCCAAAATAGGTACAAATATTAACAATAATTAAAAAAAAAATACAATTGCAGAAAAATATCATAAGCAGAGTGGTGCAGTGGAGGAGTGCTGGGCCCATAACTCAGAGATCTGTGTATCGAAACCACGCTCTGCTAATTTATATTTTATTTTGTTACATTTATGGTTACATGTAGGTATAGAGAAAAAATGAATACTTAATTGAATTGTCATAATTCAAACACTTTTATATGTAAAAAGAGAATTATTTCATTCATTGTTAAGAATGTGTATATCGGGTCTTCAACAAGAAAGTACCTCTAATTAACCTTGGAAAAAAATCGTTTGTCATGGCTTGCAATTTTTTAATGTTCAAAAATGGATAAACTTACCATTAACCTCAAAATGTTCATATGTTCAAGGATAGGGTTAGTGATGGATTTTGATGCTACTTGAGATTGTTAACGCTTTTGTCAATGAAATTCAAGTACTCGACGAATACTCGCTTGTTGTTGGTTGCATTAACATTCTCCCTTTAAGCGTGTTTGCTTATTTAATTTTTTTATTTAATAATTTATTTAACTTTTCATTTGAATAACTAATTTTGTTGAATAAACCAGAACGATGCAAGTCCAAAAATTATATTTTGAAACATGAGAATCTGAAGTACGCATGACATTTAAAACATATTAAATATTATTATTAATTGTTAACGTAAATAAAGTTAAAAATTTGAGTATAAAGATTTGTTTTTTTTTGCATTAAAGTGATTTAAAATTTGAATTAAATTCGACACATACTTTGAATTTTTGAAATTCTAATAGTAATATAGGAAAACAACTGCCTTTACTTATTTGAATTTGTAATTTCAAATGAGGACTTTAGAAGAGAATAGTCTTGTTTATTCGGACATCTGGTTTTTGAAGACGGTCTTGATGTTTATTAAGCAATAAGAACATTTCTTATTTGAAAGTATAAGAGTATACGATAATTTAGATACACTTATTTTTATTATAAGTATATATTAAAGGGTAATAAATAAAAGAAATTTTAATTTCAAAAATTCAAAATAATTCTCTTTTTAAATATAAAATGTGTTTGAATTATGAAAATTGGTTTGAAAAGCTTGAATAATTTTCCTGTTTATTAAGTATTCATTTTTTTCTCTATACCTACAAGTAACCACAAATGTATCAAAATAAAATATAAATTAGCAGAGTGTGGTTTGAATAGACGGACCTCTGGGTTATGGCCCAGCACTCTTCCACTGCGCCACTCTGCTTATGATATTTTTCTGCAATTGTCTTTTTTTAAAATATTGTTAATGTTGGTACCTATTTTGGAGTATTTGGACAACTTCAAAATGCTTTAACGATTTTTGATTCATGTTTGGTTAACGAAAACATTATTTCCACACCGATACTGCTAAATTTGCATGTTTTAGTCAGCAGTCCTTTTTCGTGTTTAAAAAAAATATAACGTTTAAACTTTGGTGATAACATTACGTACTACAAAACACTTAAATATCACTTAATTTCTATATCAATAATTTTTTAGATAACTTTATTTTTCCACTTGTGTACCGCCAAGTTATCAAAACTAAGCAATCCCGTATTATTTTTTATTTTCCTATATCATTTCAGCCCTAAAATTATTTTTGGCACACCAAAATAACACTTAAAAAGCAATTTTATTTTTATATACTTTTTTTGAAGATTCCTATTATTTTGTTGCTAAGTTGCTCTGTACAGGGTGGGCCAAATTCAACACTTTTAATAGGAAACACCTATTTTTAGAAGAGTTAGAAAAAAACTGACCTCGGTCCCTGGAGCTCGATTTTTAAGACAAAGTTAATGGTGAAAACCGCATTTCGATACTTTGTACCGCTTAGGAGCTACAGGCCGTTTCTCAAAATTCTACGATTTCTAAAAACCTTCATAACTCTTTTGTTTATGAAAATTTTTGATTTCTGTAAAAACTTCTTTAAGGCACTTTTTCATGCAGAATTCATTGCTCTAAATTATTTTTTTCTAAACTGCTCAATATTTAAGATATTAGCAAGAATTTTGATTTTTTATATGGAACACCCTATATATTTTTAAGTTTTTGAAAGGCGTATAAAATTTCATTTATATAAATATAAAACACTTGACTTGACTCGAATTTGGCTCACCCTGTACACTACTTTTAGTTTGGAGGTATATATGAAAATTCATGATCAATCGATGTATCGATATAACGATATTTATCAATCATCGATTAATTTCGATAAATCGATATTTATGGATGATTGAGAACAACTACAGTAAAATTTTATTATCACACAGCCCTATCAGTTACAAACTTGTAAAAAGGAAAAAATACATTTAACTAGATATTGTTGCAAATACTTAATATTTAAAAAAAGCGATTTTTTAAATTGCAATTTCCCGCCAAAAAAAAAAAAATACAGAAATTTTTTAATAATTGTCCCAATGTGTTCTATATTTTAAAAAATATTTTACATGCATCAGAACAATTAAAAATTAAAAAGCTTCATAAAATTATTGTACTATTCGGCTGTATAGTTTTAGGCCACCTATACATACAAAAAATTTTAATTGTTTATTTTGATTTAGAAACTACTTTCCTTTATGTATACGCAGAAATTGTTTTGTGTAATTTTTCCTTTTGTATTTCGACTAAAATACGACCGTCCTTCGACAATAAAAAGACTAAGGCGCTCATCCTGCCGTAAAGCGTTAAAATAAGCCATAAAATGCGCTCACTACAAAGTTGCAACGACTAACCTAAATTCGAAGTGTTTGGTAGCGAACATTAGAAAGCGAAAATATTTAACAATAATTACCCTTCTTAGAACCATGAACTGAGACTGCTGCTCATTCCGCATGACAAGAATATCTAGTTTTTTTTTCTCTCCGGCGTGGTACGCGTGACTGCAATGTTAAATTAATAAATTAGCATAAGTCGCTGGGCCGATGCTTGTATATTGATAATAATAATGTCATTACTGTGTTTGCGCTGGAGTAAAAGCAGCAGTTTGTCAGTAAGTCTCTTTCTCGACTAATTATCACTTGTGCTAATTTCATATAATTTATTTTAAACGTTCCTATTATTTACTGCTTTAATTCTGACTTTTTTAATTATTAACAGAACATTTAAAAAGCTAAGAGGAGCAATGTATTTATTTCTTTGTCTTGATCATTATGCAAATGTTGTCACAGAAACCAGTTTCCAATCTGTATACACGTCTAGTTCTTACTTTGTTTACTTCAATATATTGCCTTCCTCGTTTCGAACGTTACGCAAGGTGTTGTCACACTAATCAGTCTCCAATCTGTATACAAATTACGAACAATACAAAATATTTTTTTTTAATTACAAACAAAGCAAAATTTGATTGGTTCCGCTGAGTTCTTTGAAAAGGCCGTTAAGTCCATTAGAAAAATGTACTCCATAAACAAAACAAATAAGAAGCATTAAACAATAAACAATTAATGTAAATAGGCACCATTAACAGTGTGTGAAAAAGCTCCGGTCGATGTGGGTTAGGACTTGCGTTTTCAACAGTGGTCTTATTTTGTCCTGAATAGAACGATTCCGTTGACATAGTTACATTTCCTAACGGCGAATTATTACTAATTATTAATTATCGCTCGCCGGCTAATTGTTTCACATTTAAATCTTGCGCGTAAAACACTTTTGTTTGCTCATTTTTAACGCGATGGTAAAATCGAACGGTAAACCAAATTCTTGCATAAAAACACTAAAGTTATTTTGTGACAAGTATGTGTATCAATCGTGTTTCGTATCGAGCGTGTTTCTTGCGCGCGCTCTGCATTATAAATCGCGGTGATGTCACTGGTCAGCCTATGTCCGGTTGACATACTTCCGGAATTTCTGATTCCGGTCAGGTCCGCGGCTGTGTTATACCAGCGCGATCAAACTACTTTTCTATTACACTGGTAATAGCTTTTTATATATCGCTTGTTTACAACTCTATAAACATAATTTACAGTTACGTGCGTTGAAGGAATTTTTGAAATGTAGGTACGATGTGAAAAAGGTAAAGTACAAGATGAATGTTCATTGATCCCAAATAAGTCTATATTTTTTTTCCAACGTTCAAGTACCAACGATGAAGAAAAAATTGAACGAGTGTCACAACGACCAGGTCTGGGCGTGTGGAGCGGACGTACTATATTAACCTAATTAATAGCAATTACCAAAATTAAAAATGTATTATATTTAGAGATTGGATTAGTTTTTAAAGTCGATATGCCATCTTTCAATCAAACTTTTATTCAGTGTTTAATTATTTTTCCATTAACTTCGACAGTGGTGGAAATGAGGAGTCCCCTTCAGTTTCTTTTTCAGATTTTCCACCACGGTTTCATTTAACAAATGAAAAAAAAAAGAAAATGTCATTTTAAATCTGGTTTTGTATTTGCATGTTTATACACGACATTCTGCCAAGTTCGAAATTAAATTACCCAGCTAGGAAATTCACTTTTAAGAATTAATAAAACATTCCTTAATGGCATGTTACACTTTGCTGGTCCGGTAGTTTCGGTGGTTGAGTCAAGTCCGCTTCGAGACCTACTTCGGAGCCACCACATCAGGTTTGCTCATGCGTGCATCGCGAATTTGGGTTGCCTCCAACACACACACCATCGAAGGCTTCTGAGACACACGTGGGAAGCATCACGTGTGTCACCCAATAATAATAGCTAAATATTTCACGTAACGAATTACAGAGGCACTTTAGAAACTTTTTTAACTAAAAATACTCAAAGAAAATTTTATAAATTAAAAGCAATGAATTTTATAAAAAAAAAATTGAAAAAAAAATTTTAAAAATAAATCAGAAATAAATAAGAAAAATAGTAAAAGTTGCTAAAAGCGATGAAAACGAAATTAATTAAACGAAACGTTGATACTTCAAGCGTTTTAAAAACTTCCTGAAGCATTATTATTATAAAGATTGAAGAATACAATGGTTATTGTCTCTACTCTTAGATAGTAAGCAAAAGACGAGAGCGAAGCCAGAGAGTAAAGAAACAAAAATAAATCAACAAGAAACAAAATTTTAGTAGAACATTAAGAATTAATATAAATTTTATTAAAATAAAGTAAATAATAAAACAAATGAGGAATGGAACGTCGGAGGAGAATCAAAAAACTAACAAAAATAAACATAAAAAGACAAAAATAATATAAACGAAGACAAAAAACGAGACTTCAATGTGTGAAAATTGAAAGTAATTTGAAAAATATACATTTTTATAAGGGACAGCGAAACAGAATGGATAATAAAAAAAATACAAATAAAAAGCCAGAAGAGAATAAAAAAACTAATGAAAAACTAAAAGCAAAATTTGATAAATAATATAAACGAAGGCAAAAAAAATTAACGAGACTTCGACAGAACATCTAAAAACTAAAAAATAAGAGTAACATAAATTTAAAAAAAATATATGCCAAACTAGATTAGATAACAAAACAAAAAAGAATGTAAAGATGGGGGAGAATAAACACTCTAAAGAAAACAGTATAAAATCAACGAAGAGAAAAAAATGAACGAGACTTCAGTAGAACATATAAAAACCGAAAAATAATTTGAAAGAATAATACAAATTTTACAAAAGTGGAATCGAAATAAAATAGATAATAAAACAAATGACAAACATAATGCCGGAGGAGAATAAAAAAACCAACAGTACTAAAACACAAACTGAGAAGAATAAGACAAACGAAGACAAAAAGAAACGAAACGAACAAGTAAAAATTGAAAACTAATTTGGAAGAGTGTAATAAAACAAAACAAAAAAAAACTAACAGAAGACAAACAGCAAAATAGAAGAATATAATAAACGACGACAAAAAGAAATCGACAAGATTTAGTAGAACTTGTAAAAAATTAAGAAATATATACCATATATCAAATAGAATAGATAATAAAACAAAAGACGAATGCAAAATCGGGGGAGACATAAACAAACTAATAGAAAACAGAATAAAATAAACAAAGACAAAAGAAATCAACGAGGTTTTAGTAAAAACTAAAAAAAAAAAAAAAATTCAAACAATAATACGTAAAAGTTTTACAAAAATAGCACCGAAATAAAAAAGATAATACAACAAAGAACGGACAGAATGTCGGAAGAAAACTGAAAACCAACAGTAAATAAACGCAAAATGAGAAAAATTCGAAATTGAGACTTCAACAGAACAAATTTAAAAATAATTTGAAAGAGTATTATAAATTTTTCAAAAAAAAAAACAGAAATAGAATTGGTAATAAAACAAAAGATAAACGGAAAGCCTGAAAAGAATAAGAAAAAGTTAACAAAAACTAAATAACAAAAAGAAATCGATCAAATAGAATAGATAATAAGCAAAAAAACAAAAGACGAATACAAAGCCGGCGAAAAAATCAACAAATTAACAAAAAACAGACTAACATAAACGAACACAAAACGAAAGAAACATGTAAAAATTGAAAATAATTTAAAAAATATACATTTTTATAAAGGACAACGAAATAGAATAGATAATAAAAAAAAGAGACGAATAGAAAGTCGGAAAAGAATAACAACAAACAAACAAAACTAACAGAAGACAAACAGCAAAAGAGAAGAATATGATAAATGATGACAAAAAGAAATCACCAAGATTTAGATTTAGAACTTGTAGAAATGGAAAAAGAAATTTGAAATAGCTACATAAATTTATATATGCCAAATAGAATAGATAATAAAACAAAAGACGAATTCAAAACAAACAGAATAAAATAAACAAAGGCAAAAGAAATCAACGAGGTTTTAGTAGAGCATGTAAAAATAAAAAAAAAAACATATTTCAAAGAATAATACGTAGAAGTTTTACAAAAATAGCATCGAAATAAAAAAGGTAATAAAACAAATGACGAACGGAATGTCGGAGGAAAATAAAAAAAACAACAGAAACAAACGCAGAATGAGAAAAATTAGAAAGCAGAACATGTAAAAATTAAAAAATTATTTGAAAGAGAAAATTTACAAGAAAAAAACTGAAATAGAATAAATAATAAAACAAAAGGCGAACAGAGAGCCTGAAAAGAATAAGAAAAAACTAACACAAAACAAACAACAAAAAGAAATCGGTTAAATAGAATAGATAATAAAACAAAAGACGAATGCAAAGCCGGCGAAAAATAAACAAACTAACAGAAAAGAGACTAATATAAACGAACATGAAATGAAAGAAACATGTAAAAATTGGAAATAATTTGAAAAATATACATTTTTATAAAGGACAACGAAATAGAATAGATAATAAAAAAAAGAGACGAATAGAAAGCCGAAAGAGAATAATAACAAACAAACAAAACTAACAGAAGACAAACAGCAAAAGGTGTGTGATAAATGATGACAAAAAGAAATCAACAAGATTTAGTAGAACTTGTAGAAATGGAAAAAGAAATTTGAAATAGCTATATAAATTAAAAATATATATATGCCAAATAGAATAAATAATAAAACAAAAGACGAATGCAAAATTGGGGGAGCCATAAACAAACTAATAGAAAACAGAATAAAATAAACAAAGACAAGGTTTTAGTAGAACATGTAAAAATAAAAAAAAATATTTCAAAGAATAATACGTAGAAATTTTACAAAAATAGCATTGAAATAAAAAGCATAATAAAACAAATGACGAACAAAATGCCGGAAGAAAATAAAAACAACCAACAGTAAACAAACGCAGAATGAGAAAAATTAGAAAACAGAACATGTAAAAATTAGAAAACAATTTGAACAGAAAATTTACAAGAAAAAAACTGAAATAGAATAAATAATAAAACAAAAGACAAACAGAGAGCCTGAAAAGAATAAGAAAAAGCTAACACAAAATAAATAACAAAAAGAAATCGATCAAATAGAATAGATAATAAGCAAGAAACAAAAGACGAATGCAAAGCCGGCGAAAACTAAACAGAGTGATATAAACGAAAGAAACATGTAAAAACTGAAAATAATTTCAAAGAATAATATAAATTTTACAAAAATGACATCGAAATAAAGTAGTTAATAAAACAAATGACGAATAAAAAACCAGAGGAGAATCAAAAACTAGCAGGAAACAGGAAACAAACCCAAAATAAGAAGAATAAGACAAACTAAGACAAACAACAGAATGAGAAGAATAAGGTAAACGAATACAAAAGAGGCTTCAGCAAAAAAAGTAAAAATGGAAAAATAATTTGGGAAATAAAATGTTAAAACTAACAAACAACAAAACAAAAAAAAAGTAAGATAAACGGTGAATTGTTTGAAAATTGAAGGATTAATAAAAAAAAGGAACGAAAACTGCAAGAAATATCAATGTAATAAGAAAATTAATTTGTTAAGAAGAAACAAAAGAGGGCCACAGTTTGTACTCAGACAATCTTTTGTTTTAACAATTTTTTGTCGGGCAATCGTCGATTGTTTTTATATTTTTCATATTTTATACAATTTTCTTCTTATTTACATTGGCCAGACAAATCAATGGTTAAAAAATCGAATTGCTAAATACAAAAGTGTTGTTAGACAAGAAAGATAGCTTGTGTTTTGGCCTCACATGCAATTAACAATGATCATCAATTTGATTTTGAAAATACAAAAATTTTAACATTTGAAAAGAATTTAAAAAATAAACATATTTTTTAGAAATGATATACATATATTTAGGAAGATGAACAGTCTATAAATTATAGAACTGACATGGAGAATATTAGTAATTTTTATGCTAACTTTTAAATATTTTAAATAACAAATAGTTCAGTGATTTTTTAAAGTAATTAAATGTAGCTTACATTCTTGTCACAAATTCTGAACTTTGCACCATTTTGTAAATTATACACATGTTTATTGTTCACTTTAACGTCTTTTGCAATTTAAAATGTAACTTATTAATTTGTTGTTTTATATTATCATGTTCAAGTTTGTTAACCAATTCTTAAGTCTCCAGTTGTAAATAAACTTATTTTTACGTTTAATCTTAGTGACTCTTGTTATTCATTGAAGTTTCTCCCGAAGAAGCTTTTAATAAAAGTCGAAATATTGAACGATAAAAACAAAGGAGCCTACCTTTGTAGAATTGTCCAATTAGACCGCATTCCATTTTTAATTGATTAATTAAATTAATTAATTATTTTCTTCTTATTTACATTAATTGATTAAATTAGAGGGTGCCTTAAATTTAGCTCAACTTGAATTCAAACAACGAAAAGTTTCGTTCTTCTTTTAAACAAAACTATCCTTATTTTAATAGTCATTGTGGATAGAGTTAAATTCCCTACCGATCTCGATTTCAATTAGGGTTAATGTAACAAAAAATATCTTAATAACAATTGCCATGTCGGAAAACATATCTCAAGAATTTAGGGCTAGGGAAACGTATTGCAATTTTTAAGTAATAATTGAAAATGCAGTTACGAATAAAAATAAGCGTTACAACCTGAAGTGACTGAAACATCAATAACTCTTCGAAATTGAAACATTTCAGTAAAATGTGATTCGAACAAATATTTGTCGATCAAAATGCCAGATGCGAGTAATTTCTATATTTTAGGCGTTGGACTCCGATTTCTACTCCACATTGTTCGTCCAGGTACATATCACTTTATGTGATATAACATATGCTATTATTTACACGCTTTGTATTCGACGTGCGTGAGTACAGGATGCCGTATAAACCGAATATAATGGTACTTGTGGCGTGGGTTGGTTACATGCTGCACGATAAAAAGAACACGAAGAGAGCCTTTCCACCTCCTAGAAGCTAAAAATAAATTTTGTTCATAAGTTCGATCTGGGCCACAATAAATTCTATCGTCTACGTTTTAAGAATAAAGTTCTTTTTTCAGCACTTAAGTACTGTTTTTCATTCCATTAAAAGATGTCATGTAATGTAATAATTAGAAAGATGATCTAAATAAATAAGTCCAAATTTGAGTTGCCTTTGTGACCTAAAAAAAAATATCATGCGAACAAATGTCTCATCAATAAATAATTTAAAAATCGACAAAATATTTTGACAGATCAGTTTTATGGCCCCACTAAAAATCTTGAAACTACCAGGGGCCTTTACGAAAACACGCGTGACCTCCAAAATATTTATTGGAGGTCCCTTTATGACGTCCAACTGGTGTAAAAGCGCGCTACCGGCCGGCGAGTCACTTAAGCTGCAATAAATATTACCGTTGCTTCGTAATGTGCAATATTGACTCACATAAAAACCGGGCCAAAATAAAACTTATTACACCCCAACATCGGAGGCGAACGGATCTCTTTTAAAATATTCGACCTAGAATACGCGCATTGATTTATATGCAGTTATATTGCTTACTGTGCTTAAATCAGTAATTAAGTGCAACTTGTTTATGAAGACATGTTTAACAATTTGTTTGATGAGTTGTTTGATCAAATTAGAAGTTGCTACTTCTGCCAGAAAAATGTTGGTATTGCCACTGCTTTGTATAACAGAAACGTCAATTATTAAAACTTCATTGGCTAAAGGAGCAAGTCCTTTTGAGAGTAAATATAGGCGAGTAGCTCTCGAGATGCTGTCGATAGTACTCTCAGAGGTATATCCATTGACTATGAACACGTCTGAGAGTACCATCAGCAGCACCTCGAGAGCTACTCACTAGTATTTACTCTAAAATGAACTTGCACCTTAGGAGATGACGTCACAAAATATGATCAGAAATTTTTATTATTCATGAACTTAAGCTATGTGTGATTTGGTCGTTAAAGTTATTGATAAGTTCACGTTTTAATTTGATTACTCATTTGAGTATAGAACTGAGGTCAAAGAGCTTCATTTATTAACCAATAGATGGCGCACCTGTACTCTAAAAAATAATCCAATCATAAAGATCGAAAGGTCAATTATTTACGAGATTACAGTTTTGTCCCTTAACGAATAGGTGACAGCATTTCTTAGTTGCCCCTAAGTCATTTAAACAATAATAATATTTATTAGATAAGAGATGGCGCTACGAGATATGATTGCCGTTCACGAATGAAGTGACGTATGATTTTGTCGTTAGAATTAATGAAACTTTAAGGTTTTTATTTGGTTACTCATTTTCCAAAGTGAGCAGAATTGGTTGAAATCGAGGAACTTCATTTGTTGCGCTAAAGATGGCGTACTTGAATTTTTCTGCTTAAATGCAGTGTTCTAAATAAATAATTAAAATTTCAGGAAATTGTTGAACAACCGCAACGTCAAGGACTTACGAGTTTATTCGTTTGTATAACATTTTGAAGGTAAACTAACAATAAACCGTTTTTAAAAATATACTGTGATCAACAATGATTGAAGGTTTGCGTCTAGAATATTTCCGCAATCTTTAATTTCGCATAATCGTTATTTACTACCTATAAGGATGTCAAATAATATTTCCGCATAAAATTTGGTTGTTAGTGTTAACAAATCTCTAACTTTTTTTAATCCTCAATTTTTCAAAGCCCGTAAAAGTGATGAGATCAAAGCATTTCCTTTACTGGCCAAAAGGTGGCACTTTTGAATCCAAGCGAATCATGTTCTATTCAAACTAACAATGAATCCAAACATCGCGTTTTTTTTAAGAGAAGTAATGCGATTACATTTAAAAAATAATTTGATTATGATAAAAAAAAAACGTTTACTTAGAGATGCAGTTATTGATGAATGAAACGAACAGTAGAACGCAGCTACTACGTCTATCCAATAATTAACGGACGTCTTGAAAAAAAAATGAAGGCGCGCGTCTGCGCTTTTTCCTACACGAATCGTAAACAAAACTGACCTTGAGGAACATGAATGAAACAAGGAACTGATAATTGGCGAGGCACACTACGGTAAACGTCGTGTGAGTGGACAACCTTGAGAGATAGGAGCCCTGACCATTGGTAGCAAACGTTAATGACACGGCTGTTTATAATGATATTTTTAACAAATTGCATTTGTTTACTTCGAAAATATTTTATAAAAGACTCAGTAAAATGTAGGGCAAAATTAAAACCATTTAAAGTTACCAACAATTAAAAAAATGGATTTCTAAAATTTATGGAATCGATAATGTACATACAGGTGTCCCACGATTATGTTGGTACAGGTGTCCCACGAGGGCACGATTAACTCATTACATACACATATTTATAAAATTAATTCGAGCTGTAAACATAAATCAAATTCACGGTAATTTAAAAAAATTTACAAATTTTTTTTTTAAATTCCAAAAAAAACCAACGAGTAATGCTGCTTGAAAACAAAAGAAGCTATTACCACCGTTTCTATTCTATTTATAAAATTTTTCGTATTATATGATTTTAATAAACGATAAATGATTCATTATTCTTAAAGTTTTATTATAGATGCTGGATGAGTTTATTAAAATTTTGATTCTCAGGGACCAATTCAATCTTTACTTTCAAAATTTCTCTCAGCCGTGTAATTACGTACCTAGTCTACAGCTAAACGGTCAACATATGTCGAACTATTACGATGAGAAAGCATTTTTTTTAGGAGAAAAACGGTACTTTCTCAGTAAATGAAAGGTCTTACCCTGCTTTAATAAAGGGTTGTATAATAGACCGCTTATAAAAGATCCGATATTTAGGTCAATTCCTTTGCGTTGGATAACAGTTTGTTCATTATTAAAGGCAGTAAATAAAATAGCTTTTAACTCCTGTCGACGTGTGTACAATTGGATGAGAGAATGTGCGAGGGAGTTGCGAAAGATGAATGAAAAAATAGTTTTTGTCAGTTTTTGGCGATGTTTTAGCATCTTGGTATTTCAATCCGTTGATTGCGGGGCTAGTTTTTGACAATTATTAGAAACTATTTGTAAAAACAAAGGAGACAAAAGAAGTCTTGATAAATTTTTTTTTAAAGGAGAATCGAGAAATAAGTAATGGAAATTACCTACAAGTAATCGTTATTTTAAAAACAGATTAAAACAGATGTTAATATCAGGCGCCTTCTATTCTGTGGAAGAATTTTTAAATTATTGAATGTATCGTTTTAATTATATATCACGCTGTTTATTTTGCAAAATATGTAATCCCGTGTTTTTTTATATACTGGCCCCAACTATGACGTGTCATTTTGCCTATGTACATCAATTTCCTTTTGTATTCTGTGGCTTTATGACAAATAAATTATTATTATTATTATTATTATTATTATTAAAGAAAGAAATTGAAATGACTTATTCGCAATGTATAACATAATAACAAATGAATTAAGAATTAAGCGAGAGAGAGGGAGTAAGTAAGAGAGAAAGCTATAAAAAAATTCAAAAAAGAAAGAATGGGCAGCAAAATAAGTAAAAATAAAAAATACAAAGTTGAAGAGGCCAAAAGATTTGAGAGAAAAAAACAAAGATGTTTAAACTAGGAAAGTAAATGAAGAAGAATATAAGAAACCAACGAATCAGGAGATAACCGACAACATAGTGAAGTCAAAGATTGAATTGAAAAGAAGAAGATGCAGCATTAAAGAAAATTACAAAAATTATAGTCATAAAGGTCATTAAAAATAGCATGAAAATTATGGGATGGAAGGACAAATAAAAAAAAAACAGAAGAAACGCAATTTCTAAAAGACAAAAACAAGAAACAGGGCGGAGTATGCGTGCCGTTCGTTTTATTAGTTCAGATTTCACCCACTCGTTAAATACAGGCTGATTATTAATTAGCCCGACAGAATGGAACCACTAAAAGAAGCAATGCTCGAAAATATGGGAAAAATGATGTAAAATAATAAATAATTTATAATTAATTAAAAAATTACCTACCCCAAAATCGCTGTATACAAAATACGACGCCACGTTTTTGAATGCGGCAGCATAATAGGATTATAAATTTTTTTATTGACTACTCTTTGACACAATACAATTTTGATGCACATCTCAAATTGTCTTATTACACGTTTAACAGAAGTTTGGATTGTGTTTTTACGCGACGTAATTATTAATAATTACTAAAATAATTGTGTATGAAATAAGAGTAACTAATTCGTCAATAATTTTGTAAATAATTTAGATTCATTGCTTGGTATACACAATTAGTATTTAACCAATCTGACAATCGGGCAGCTGATTGCAAAAGCATTCGTACTAGAATTTATTTCTTTGAAAAATTTGTAATTGATTAAATTATAAGTTTCCGAGAAAAGTAAGTATATTTAGACTAAAACGCCGAATTCATAACGTACATCATAAACATTTTATGACATTTTCTTAGGTAAGCTTGTAAAACATGACCTTGCATAATAGACGTGTTAAACTGCGTGCATGTCTGGATATGTAGGACCTCAGTTCAATATTTGAGATCCACGTTTGTTTACTGTCAACTTCAAACAACTAGATCAACGACGAACACTTCTCACAAAGAAATTCGCGATCTAGTGATTTATTTTCTTACCTGTCAAAGCAGGTGTTCAAAATGATGCCGTTGTTATCCTTTGCATGGAATAATCTGCTTCAGGTGACTTGCATGCATGCTACAAATAAATAAATTTGGAGTTCGTAATTCAGGACGTCGGAAATTCCGCTTAAAGGTCAAGTTCACGATCGATGCCATCCTGCCATGCATACCTTAAAAGTTTTATGAAGGCATTTATTTCGTTTAGTTTTTAACTATAGGCACATCATCGTTTTGGAGCTAATTTTTGATTAATTATTTCTCAAAAACTAAAGTAAAAATAATTTTTTTAACATTTTTCTCGGACATCGCTTCTTTTAGTGGTACGATTTTGTCGAGTTAATTAACAGTCAACCTGTATAACAAGTGATCAAATATAGTCATCCTTGGAATTTTTAAGCATTTATTTGATTAATTTAGAGGTAAATTAATCAAAAAAAGCGTAAAAGCCGAGCGGGTGGCAACAATCACAGATAATATTTTTATGCAACGCCTACTCTAATCTGAAACTTTTTCGATTGCATGATGTAATATTTATTATACAGGCTGTTCCAAGCCAACGTTCAAATATTTACAGGGCATGTAAAATGGGTACAAAAAGTTTTCCCATCTAGTGTGTGGCTCTCATTTTCGCGCATGTTTACGTATGTTCCTTACTTGATCCGTACCCTAAACAGACAAGTAAACAAACATAACTTAAAAAAATTGTTTTATTGATTTGATTTTACAATGGTTTTCACATAGGAAGAAAAATCGTTTATGGTTGAATCCTACTTTCGAAACACTCAAAAAAATCAATGGTGAATGGACCTATTCTATTCCTGATTGTATAGCAGAATTTCAGGAAAAATATGCACAAATTTGTAAATCAACTTCAGTCCTTTGTAGGACTATTCAGAGAAACTGGCAGTGTGATTAGAAAAAAGGCATCAAGTAGGCCTAAAGTAGGAACTGATCAGAAAGTTGAAAATATGAGACAAATTATGACTGATGCTCCTCGCATTTCTATCCGTCACCTGTCACAAGTTGATCTTTCTGTCGGAACTTGCAGAACTATTCTAAGAAAGGACTTGCAAATGTTACCTTATCAAAGCAAAGATACTGTCATTGGTTTTAAACAATATTGATAATGGCGATTTGTTGGACAAAGCTTTCTTTTTCGATTAGGCCTGGTTCCATTTAACAGGATACATTAAATCCCAAAATATGAGGATTCGGAGTACAGAAAACCCTCACATTTTAACTGAAGCCCCACTCCAGCCACAAAAAATTGGTTTTGGATAGGTTTAAGTCGGAGAAGATTGATAGGTTCAATATTTTTTTTGGCACACTAACAACACTTAGATATTGAGAAGAGATTTTATATCCATTTATTAATCAATTGCATGATGACGAGTTGCAATTTGGATATTTCCAGAAGGATGGTGCAACGGCCCATGCTGATGGAGTTACTTTAAATTTCCTTCAAGAGTTTTTTGGGGATCGGATAATTAGCAGAAATCGATAGTGATATAAATATGGTAAACATATGCCCTGCGCTATCTTGCGACCTAATTCCTTTGGATTTCTTTGTTTGGCCCTATCTGAAAAATTCCATTTTTAAAACGCCCGTTAATGATTTATAGGAACTTACCCAAAGAATCATCGAAAAGTGTGATGAAATAACAATTCTCCCCATATTTTGCAAAATATTATTAATAGATGTCACAGAAGAGTTAGAAAATGCCTCGAAGAAGAAGGAGACCCTTTTCAAGATCTATTGTGAATTCATGTTCAATGTTATTTTCAATGTTTTATTTTGTTTGGTTTCAAATACGTAATAAATCGTAATTATTGGTTATGATTTTCTGTTGACGTTATGTCAAGTTTAAATTTGGCGTTTACTGATCAAGTAAGGAACATACGTGAACATGCGAAAGAATGAGAGCAACATGCTAGATGGGAAAACTTTTTGTACACGTTAGTATAGTCGAAAGCAAGTTAAATAGCTATAGCATAATAATTTGTTTTTCGTGTAGTTGACCGAAAAGTGACGCATTATTTAATCGAAAATCGTGAAGAAAAGTGGGACTTAGCAACATTTTTCTTCACGATTTCAGTTAGCAACACTTTTTTTCATTCATTTTATTTATTAGCGTAAATTGTAAAGGAACAATTTGTTAAATTATTAAATATTACACCAGAAGATGAGGAAACTGACCGCAACGCAGACACTGACAAATTAGAATTTATTACTTCACTTGCTGCTACTGTTGATGTTGAAGTTTCAGAGGTCGAAGATTGCTTTTCAGTCGAATTACAAAAACTTTTCTTTCAAATTTTTACTTTATTTTCGATACTATCTTCGACGTAGACTTCTGTAACGCCAGCCGCCGTGTCTCTTCAAAACTTGGATGTCAGCTCCACTATCGGCCAAGAAGGTTGCTGATGTCCTTCGGAAACAATGGCCTGGGAAGCTGTTCGGCTCCGGTAGCCCTAAGTACGCAGCAATTTTCTTTGGTAAATTGTAGGTGTTTATACCAATTGGTTGCTTTGTGCACTTGCCCTGTCTATAAAATATAAATAGTCTGCGATGGTCCACATTTTTGAGTCTCAAATTCAAATACTTTTTGTAAAGCTCAATATCGTTTACTCCATCTTCCGATGTAACTAAAGATTTATTTTTTTCTTTGTTTTCGTGTCATGTAATGTTATGACCAAAATATGGCCGCAATCTTCTACATCATCCACTTTTAGTAAACGTAATTCGTCCGCCAGACATGCTTCATGCAAAGCAATTACCAATACTACCTTCATAAGCAGAAAACTGTCATCAGAAGCTTTATCTAAAAACTCCTTCACATTATCCATCGATAGAATTCTCGATTTTTTTGCCACGTAACCGTCATTTTGACGTTTCAGGTAAACCAGCAATTTTTATATGTAGAAATATTCACATTTTCATTTATTTGTAAAGGACTTCTCAACATCAGAGTACACTGACCATAGTGTTGAAGCTTTAAGAGTTTTCACCTAAGAATATTTAAAAATCAGTGCTAATAAATCTTATAAATAAAACAAACTTTTCAAAAAAGTACGCCATTAGAATATCTTCATTTGCCCCTTGCACATTTTTTTCATTTCTTCAGCCACAAAACTGTTGGTAAGTTTTCTCGTACTTTGCTTTGGACTTTTTAGGTAATAAACTTGACTCTGTTTCTGATACCAATTGTAAAATTTCTTCATTATTCTCGTTTGATTGACTCATTTTAGATGAACGTTTTTTCACAAATTATTTATTTGCTCATATGTTTTGTTACTATGTCAACAAATGCTATATATACTTTGATAACATATTATTATTCTTCGACACTCTCATAATGTCAGCGTTTTTTTCGTCAACTACACGAAAAAATAGCATGATCTACAAGTTAGGAAAGTGAATTTCCATATTCGTGTAAATTTGATCTACTCGTAAGCTACGATCACTCGTGAATTCAAACATTTATACTCACTGGAAAACTGTCACTTTTCTAAACTTATAAATCAATACACTATTTATTGGTTTTTATTAAGCTTTTGTAGGTATTTACAAGAAAATATTTTCAAAAATTGTTATCTCAGGAACGTGTGGTATGAAGAGCCTTTTGCTTATTGTGATCGAATCAAACTAAATACAGAAAACTTCGTACGTGTGAGAAAACTTTGCTTATCATTATTAAAATACTTAGCCTCAAAGCTAAGTGTCAACTTGATTATTTCCATTACTTCATCGCTCAGAGTTTTCTTATTTTATTCATTAATACTACAGTAGGTTTCAATAATCATTCTAAAAATGTTTCAGGGTCAATTAGATCTTGCTGGAATCTCAAATTGGCAACAAACAAAAATTTTGACTCGCTTGACAGTTTCTAGCTAAGAGCAAAAGAAAATCCCTACATTATATAAAACAAACACAAAATTATGTCAAATGTAATCATAAATTCACTCATATTGTTTTTTTGGAAATAGTTTAAAGATTGTTGCGGATTTAAACGAATCTGTTCTATTTCTGAAAATAAAATATTTCTTTAATTAAAATTATCATTTCAAGTGGAAACTTGAGTTACGTAAGCAACACCAAAGGTAAGAAAAATGTATATATTTTTTTGTTCAAGAATAATTTTTCATCGATTCCTTTTTAAAAGTTTTTTAAGTTCACCGACACCAATACTTTTATACACCTTAACTATAGAATAAAAACGCATCGTAAAACTGTGACCACTTAAGGTAAACCTCAAACGACTTAGAAGCTGCAGGTGCAATAAATCTTTTGACTTTTCCATTGATACGTTCCATTTTTACTGCGCCTCACCTTTGCGTTGGCAAAATCACAAAAGGTAAGACGCACAATTAGGCGCGGTGGTTTCAAATTATAACAGCCATGGCTCGCCAAAGTGTACAACATACTTCTTCTTTTATGTGTATTCACGAAACATGCTTGTGCCATAAATACTTTTGAAGGCAACGCGTTTAAAAATTAAATATTCTGTTACGGACGGCGGTTTTACTTTTACTAAAGCATTGAATGCGCGGAGTAATTAAATAATTAATGGACGCTGCGGTTTCACTTCTATAGTAATCATTAATAGGATTATATACACGCAAAATTAATAGAGCTTATTAGTATTAATAGAACAAGAAGTGTACAATCCGGTAAATAAGTGTATTTGGGTACAATTTATCTATTTTTCGAAATTTAAAATGACAAATTAATTTTAAAATTTCTTTAATTTCTGAAACATTGAATAAAAAATAAATTTAGATTTTTCCCTAAAATCATGTAATACTGTTTTTATTCCAACAAGTTCGACAACCCTAATCTAATAGCCGGTAACCGATCCACCAAGTAAACGCAGGTAATAAATCTAAATTCAAATTTACAACCCAGGACAGATGTAATTAAAGCATAAAATCATAAAGTGCCCCCTGGAAGCTGTCATAAAACCATTGTCGCCGTGAATGAAGGGGCCGGACGACTTTACAAGGGTATCACAATATTTTGCCGCTCCATTTTTACAGGGGCGAGCCGCAGGGAGTCAGGTGCATCTCAAAGGGCGAATTATATTATTTTTACCTTGACGTGATAGATATGTGGTTAAAGTGGTTTGGTTACCGAAGACCAAGCCAAATTGGTTTACCTGTAATTGTGCGCCGCTGCAACTGTTGACAGTTTAGAAATGTAAAATGTAAAGAATTTTTTTTGCGCCGCAACTGTTGACAGTTTAGATATTTAAAATTAATTTAGAATTATTTAGCACTCCATAGAGTTTGTGTGCTTCAAGTTAATCAAGCTTTTCTTTACAGGATCAAACCGTGGAGCAATGATAAAGACGGAAAGCGTAAGGTGAAAGATCGGAGCGACGTCCTTGCAAGGCCGCGGGACTTCCTAGATTGCAACACATCGCTCGCACCAACAAACTCAACAGCACTCGCGCCGTATAACAACCGGTGACTGGTATGGAGCTTACGAAACCTTCTTACTTCGTTTGCCGCCGCTGCTGTTGTTGCTGAAACGCGGCTTACTCATTGCATTATGGAATCATTAAAACATAAATAAATTGTGCAACAAAGACGCGCGTCGCTTAGATCTGGTCGCGGATAAATTGCGGTTTTTGAGTCTCGGGGGAAAAGCGCACGAAAACATTGTTGCGCGTGCAAGGATGGGCTTGCGTAATTTCTTTGGCTCTACCACAAGGTACGCGAGTTTATGGGTTCCTGGCTGTAACTGGTTCGGTCGTGATCGAGTAAATGCTGAACCATCGATTACCCATGAACTTTTTCACATTTTCTACAAATCTTTCCGAATTATATATGAAAATGTTACACATAGAATTCGGAGAATTCGGTTCATTTTCAAAGTGCTTTGATTAAACATGGTTTTTGAGCGAACTTTAATCTTTGGTTTCCCATTGAAACAATTGTCTTGATAATTATAGATATGGCAATAAACAAAAGGTTAAAGTTAATCAGTGACTGAAACACCGGTCCTTACCCTTTAAGAGATTCCTTCAGTGCACACTCATTTGAAACAGCCGGTATACAGAAAAGAAACATTAATAAAGTGAAGCTTGCATGATGTCATTTCATCCGTTTTCCTACGCAATTCTTCTTGAAGACTTATTGATTAAAAATACTGTGGGGGTCACAATTTGCTTAGCGACCAGCAAAATCATGTCACGATGACAGACATCGAGAAACGTCATAATGACAGGCGTCAAGAAACGCTACAACGACAAACGTCAAGCAATGTCGCGATAACAGATAAGGGCAAAACTTCACGTTGACATCTACATTACAGGGTCACGATGATGACCGTCAAACTAAACAAAATTAAGGCCGCCCCTTAATGAATTAGAGCGCAACCTCATTCGTTTCTGATTGGTCAACAAATAGGGTCGCACACCTCATTTTGGTTACTAAGACAATTACCGAACCAAACACACAAAGACTGTTCTCTGTCAAATGATAATTCGAGTAAGCAGACAGACCAATGATATAGAGTTACCTAAACGCCGCCACAAAATAAGTATATAAAAGGCAGAACGCGTATCAATACTAGCTAGTGCTGAATAGTCTGGCTGTACTCACTCGCTGGTGCTATTATAGTCCGACAAAGCTGGTGCTGCTACGTTCCCATATATACTTTATAAACTAACTACACATACTTCGCCCACAATACAATGACAAAGAAGAAAGACAATATGAAAGAAATCTATAAAATAATTAAATAAAATAAACGATAACACAAAAAGAATTAAAGTTAAGGGAAAGGTTTCCGAAACAAGATGGAAACAAGTCGATTTAAGGCTGACGGAAAAGAAGAAAGAAAAAAAATAGAAATAATTTAATTGAAAGAATAAAACGGAAAGTACATATAGCAAAGAAATAATTATAAAACATAAAAGAAAAGAAGAGAGAAATTGAAAGAATAATTGAAAGGTATGTATATGACAAAATAGATGTTAGCCAAAAGGGTATTTAAAGAAGATAAAGGGGTTAAGTACAAAGAATGAAACAGACTGGAAGACAATATGGAAGGAATTTAGAGAGCAAATGAAGATAATAACATAGCAAGGATTAAAGTTAAGGGAAAGGTTTCCGAAACAAGATGAAACAAAAAAAAATAAGACAGATGGAAAAAAGAAACGAATTTAGTTGAAAGAGTAAAACGGAAAACGCTGCAAAAAATTTTTTGTAAAAGAGATACAAAATGAAAAGAGAAAGTTCGTTCGTTTGCGAAAAATTTTTCAGATCGAATCGAAAAGAAAAAATTTAAAGAATGATTGAAGACAGTTTAGTCGCAAAAAAGAGACTACAAGGGCACATGGCAAAACAGATTGTCTAAAAGATTTTTAAAGAAGGTAAAGAGGTTAACGAAACAGAAGAAAGACAATATGGAAGGAATTTGAAAAATAAACAAAGATTATAGCACAGCAAAGATTAAAGTTAAGGGAAAGGTTTCTGAAACAAGATGAAAAACAGGAATATATAAGACTGAAGGAAAAAATGAGAGTATTTCAACTGAAAGAAGAGAACAGAAACTGCGACAAGGAAAAAATCTTTGTAAAACATAGAAGCAAAATAAAAACAGAGTTCGTTTGCAAAAAAATTTGAAGATTGAATCGAAAAGAAGATAGAACTTTAAAGAATAATTTAAGACAGTATCATCAAAGGAGGAAAGTAAAGGATAGTTATTTGGCAATATAGATCTTAAAGAAGACAAAGAAGTTCAAAGCAAAAAAGGAAAATCGAAATAAACAGAAGACGATAACCCAGCAAGAATTAAAAGTACAGAGAAGGAAAAGGAAAATGAAAGGAACTTAATTTGAAGAGAAAAGCGGAAAATACTTCAAGAGCAAGATTACTCGAAAAAATACGAAAATTCAAATATAAATAAAAGTAAATAAATAATTGACGCAGACAAAAGTTGTAGTAAAGAAAAAGAGTAGTAAAGAATAAAAGAAAATCCGAGGAAGAGTGAACCGCTTCGAACCGCAAGGAAGTCTTAAATATCCAAATATTTTAATAAAATCTGAAAAGCTGATCTCCCCATGCTAAAGCAAAAGTTATAAAAATAATAAATTTTTAAAAGGTAGAAAGTGAAAGAAATGAAATGTGTTTTTGTGAATACAAAAAAAAGTCGTAATAATTTACATTAATGCCCCCGCAAAAAATAAATTTCTTTTTTTTATTAATTAAAAGAGAAAATTATATTATTTTTAATGTTTTTTTTTTTTTTTTAGAAAATAGCACTTCAAGATTATTTTTTAATTTTTTCCGAAATACTTGGAAATAAAAAGTATATTTACATTTTAAACTATACGTAGACTTACTGGATATTTTTGAATTTAAAATTTAATCGATAATGATTAAGTAATACTAAGGATCAAATTATTCATACTCAACTCACATTCAAACTTAGCGTTATTCGAAATTCAGAAGTTTTCATATTTACTCGTATAATCAAGTTTATAGTCATAGGTATTTTGATCATCAGTGATTTACGATAGATAGTCAAAAAATCATAAAAATTAAGATTTAAACGTTTCTGAACTTCAAATTAATATCAAACTGCCAATATGAGTGTGAGTTGAGTATGAGTGATGTTTTAGAATTTGGCCCTTAATACACTTCTGGACAAAATTAAGGGACCACCAAATAAACTTGAAATAAGTTTTCCAATTTACAAGTTATTTTTAATAAACTTTTCAAATGTCATAAATTGACGTTTATTAAACACAATTCAAATAGTGTGCCATGAAACAATTAACAATAGTAAGGCATTCTCTGCTAGGAAACGAAAAGTCAACAAAAACGCCTAATTGTTGACAACTTTTTAAGTCATTTAATTAATAAAGCGTGCTTTTTGTTTCGAAAATTAGTGAATTTATTTGCATTCAGTTAATTAAATATGTCTAGACGCCACTGTAGACCAGAAGAAGTATCCTAAATGATTACTCTTCTTCGTGAAGGATATTCACAGAGAAAAGTTGTTGGAATTCTAAATACCAACAAATCTGTGGTACAGGGGGCCGCAGCACGGTTCAGAAACACTGCTACTTTTAAAAGAAGACGCGGACAAGTTGCTAAAAGAAAAATAACACGCAGAGAAGATCACTTTATCGAACTTCAGAGTTTAAGAAAGCGGTTTGTAACATCGAGTGAATTAAAAAATGATCTTCGATTAGCCACTGGAAAAGAAATTTCTACAAAAACAGTAAGAAGAAGACTAAAAGAAGTCAATTTGTCTGCTAGAAAACCAGCAACCGGTTCAACTCTCACAGCTACGCACAAAAGAAATCGCTTAAACTTTTGTCAAAGTCATCAAGGTTGAGACGAGGGGTAGTGGAACTCCGTTATGTTTTCGGACGAGTCCAGATTCCTTCTAAGCAGAAATGATCGCCGTGCTCTTGTCATACGAAGACCAGGCTAGCGATTTCCACCATGTACCATTCGAGAATTTGGTGGGGGGTCTGTAATGGTTTGGTGTGGCATACAATTAAATGGTCGTGCAGAATTGGTTTTGATACGAATTGGGTCGCTAACAGCAAGAAGATATAGAGACGAGATTATTGTACCCCTTGTTCAACCATTTGCCGAAAATTTCGGCAATGGATTCATTTTTGTGCAAGACAATGCCAAACCTCATACAGCTAACATTGTCACAGCTAAATTAAGAGTTTGGAGTGCCCTGCCAAAAGCCCTGATCTCAATCCTATTGACCATCTCTGGTATCAATTGGGCAACAAAATTAAAAACGCACCGAGACCACCAGTAACACTTGATGAGCTCTCTAACATGTTTGTTCAAGAATGGGAACAGATACCTCAAGAAAATATACGAAACTTAATCTCAAGCATGCCAAGAAGATTAGCATCGTGTTTTGCTGCAAGATGAGGACATACACACTATTAATAATTTTAGTTTTGTTAACTTGTTACAAATTAGGATATAAGTTCATGAGAAGACCAATGGTATTTTAAAGTTTGTATTTTAAAGATTTAATAGCCTTTAAATCAACTAAACTGTAAGGAAACACTTAGATTTATATATTTAGTCGTTTCATTAAATTTCGTTATCTTGTTTTAAATTTATTTTGAATTTTACTGGTGGTCCCTTAATTTTGTCCACAAGTGTATTTTTCGTGTAACACCTATTAATAGTTTAGATCGCAACATCTCGCGACCTATTTTTGACCTAAAATTATGTGAGAATTGAGAAAAAGCAACCTATTTGTTATCCAATGACACATCCCACATAAAGCGGCCCAATAACGCTATTAGTAGCAAATTTGTAAGTTTAGAAAATTTATATAAGTTGGATTTGATTTCTATGGAATCCTCTGGACAACTGTTTGGGTCATATTTGGGGCCTTTCCAGCAAAACGATAGCAAAATAGTATCATTGTTCTATAACGCAATCATAAAATATTGTACAAGTTTTAAAATAAGATCATTTTTATTTCATACAAGTGTATTGATAAGACCGTTCTTCAAAATAAATTACCTGATTTTTGAAGCACTTTCAAGCAGAGAGACATATTTGTTAAATTTATTAACAAAATTGGTTAAACACAAACTAACTAAACAAGTAATGGCCATATGCATCAAACACTTAGAAGTTTGAAGTTTCATAACATTATGAAAATCTTATTCCAGTATTTCAGTCATAGTTTTACTGTAATCTTCAGCTTATTCCCACAGTAACAATTATAATAACAATTGTTCCTACGGGAATAAACTGAAGATAAAGTTAAAATGTAACTGAAATATCAGGCCTAAGTTAAGCTGAGTTTATCTGTTCGGTACATACGAGCCTTACAAGTGTAATGACCATATTTATGCACTAAACACCAAAGCTGGCTTCAAATTTCAGTGACGTTTATAACATGACATTTGTAGTTTCACAACACTGTGTAAGACACATTCTAAGTGACGCTTAAAGCTAAGCCGAGTTTATTTGTTCGGTGCAAATGACCACCTTATATCTTTGCAATCTTTCAATAACGTTCCTTTTTATACATTAGATGATTTTTATGCATTGTCAAATAAATCCCATATAAGAAAGAAATAGCGGAGTTTTTTATAATTACTCATCGAAAATGCGGTTAAAACAGGTCATGCCTCGTTAAAATGAAATAAAGAATAGCGAAAAAACAATAACAATAACAACAAAGTTATTTAAAATATTCTTATCAGTACCTACGTACAACGCTAAAGGCTACTTGACATTGGTCCTGCCTAATTATTACGTCTTACTCAGTCATTATAAAAGCAAAATTCCACATACTAACAATCGTAAGAATTCGCCGCTAACTTCTGCAGCAATAATAAATCATGGAGTGGCGAGCAAGCTGGCGGAAAGTAATTTTGGAAAGTGCTCGGAGGAGTTCACCACCGAAGAATTTTATCACAGGTATATAATCTGGGCAATCGCAAATAACTTATTATGCCTAAGTATGGTCAATAATGTTGGGTGTAATTAGCGCGTATTTAAAACTAATCCCTTGCTTCGTCACTCTCAGGTATTTCAATTACCTTGCGTGACAAAGACGCCCGATGGCTTCTGCAAGGTTCCAGTTAACTTGTAATGCGCGTCTGATAATGAGGAATGTTAAGGTTGAAATTCACATGAACTAAGGTCTAATGGTTTATCGAGAAAAGCTAATTGACGTTAGCTAGGTAGTTTGGTGAATTGACTTTTAATTCAAGTTAACATATTGTAATTTATTTATTAATATAAATTCAAATGTTAATTAGTATTTTCTTCTTTTTTTTTCTTCAAAAAAGCATCCTCTCCCTTTATGCATATAATAAAACTTCTTTACTTAAAGTGAAAAACCGAAGAGCTATAAGAGAATTGGTTTTAAGTGGAACACTCTATATATGTGTACGTATACGTGTGTATAAAAATAATTTTTATAAATTTCTTGTAGGAATTAAGATAACAGCATTGAGCTGCCCCACCCACCCGACCAACGTCCGAGTTAATCGTCATCTGAAGAATTTGTGCCAGCAACACATTGAAGAAATTACGATAATGACTCGCGGCTCATGCTATTGCACGCCGATTTGCGTCGAAACGTGTCGTCAACCATTAAAATTTTCTGCGTGACTCGCATATTATATTAGTCCACAATATCCAGATGATATTATAATTAAATATATTTCGACCGCCCTATAGCGAGTTTCAGTTTCCGAAGAAATTACCAAATGTCTCGTTTTGTAATAAAACTACTCCAGCTCGAAAATAAACAGTTTTTACCTAACTTGAGCCTATGTGATTTTATATTCTCATTATACTTTTTAGAAAGGCATATTTTTTAATTTTATAACATTTTATAACAGCCTGAATACATAAATTTTGATTAAGAGTAAAGATCCAAATAAACGTTTTCGACATTTTTGAGAAATGTACATAAAAAGTCGAAAAATGTTCTAAAGAGACTTCAACTTCAAGTAAAATGTATGTACGTACCAATCATGATTTTCTTCTTCACAATTGCTGGATAGTTCTCCCTGAGATATGTAATGAATATTCTAGAAGAGAGAGGAGGAAATATTAGAACTTTATCCTATCACTCTTTCGCTCAAAGTATATTGGCCCTGAAAACGAACAAAATAAATTAGAACAGAATTTAGACTTCGATTGGTGATTTGGCTTATTTTGTTTTCTGTTCAACTTTGTCACTTTTGCTTCATTTTTATAGCAACTTCTTCAGTTGAACGAGTAAGAAAAAAGACTCTCCCTCGCTTAAGGCAATCAGCTTGGAATAATCAAATAATTTTTTGCCCCATCCCTTGCATGATATCCATCTTTTCAATTGCCAAATAAAATCGGACATTTTTAGAAAGACTCCGAACAAAATTAACTGACTTACCAATCTTTGTTTCCATCTTCAAACACGTTTGCATCGGGCACCTTTCTGTAACGTATGCCATCGATATTCTAGAAGAGAGAGAAAGAAAAATTAAAGATTATTATTAGATACAATTTTGGACTGAAAACTAATCGACTTAAATTAGAAAATAATTTCCAATTCAATCACCGATTTGGCTCGGTTTATTTCGCCTTACTGTTTTAGTTTTTGACATCTATTTATTATATAGGGTGGGCCTTAAGATTCGTTATCGCATCTTCTTAATAGAACAAGTGCGGCCCTCACCATTTCAATTTTATTTCTTTCTCTTCAACTCTGCAATAAAACGTGCGTTTCCATCTGATTTAGCAAAGCGTGAAATTGCAGTAATGTGCTCTATATACAGCTTAAAAAGCAGTGAGAGTTTCGGCTAGTTGTATCATAATTCCAGTCCGTTAGAAAAAATTTATTAAATAATTTAATTAAAAGCCTTCACTCTAGAGTCTAAACGAATTATTTTTGAGCGAAGCAAAATATCTAATGTCGCAATTATCTGACGAATAAAGAGGCGAATAGGAAACAATGCGTCCAATAATGACAACAAACAACAAACAAATAATTGGCGCAACTGCTTGCGGGCTTCCTGCTTATTCAAGCGTCGGCTGGCGGCTGAATTAAATGAAATTTTACCAAGTAACTGTCTATTGTACTCTGCAAAATAATTCGGCATGGTCTGCGTTAATTAACTCGGCGGGAATTTATTTATTGTATTCATTACAATTAATCAAAGCCAACTTGATGAATTTTTTCAATTGAAAAGTTACAACATGAGAAATATTACGATTTTCATAGATATGAAAATTAGAAGACAGAAATAATTTAAATTGCAAGCAATAAAATGGGTTAAATCAGGACATCGGCAGCACTGAGTTGGCAGAACTGATATTAATTTGTCTTTAGTGACAGAAGAAAATTAGGTTATGTCAACTTTGACAGTGACAGGTATTTAAACCCAACGGAAAAGAATGCGATTATAGTAAGTGTCAAAGCGGATGTAGAGTGAATATTCAAAATGAAATCCTTGAGCCTTGATGCATTACTTAATCGGCGTCAAACTACATTGTAATATAACCTAGTTTTTGTTCTGTTACTAACAATATTAGACACAGTATAAGTAATTATATTCCGTTTTTTTTCTATAATACTTGTCAAATGTTTTCAAAAATGTCTGTCCTACATTTAGTGATAAAAGCAGGGTTCCAACAAAAACCGTAAAATTTTGACAGTGATAGATATTATAAAAAAACAGGACGACACTTAAACGTCACTGTTAAAAAAGATGTCATACTGTTTGATACCTCTACGCAAATGTAATGTAATTTGCAAATCAGTAGGTATCAAACAAAATGGTAAATGTAACACTAGGTATCAAACAAAATGGCAAATGTGACAGTTATACTTGAGTGTCGCTACTGGGTGAATTCTTATACTGTCAACTTTAAAGCTGTATTCATCATTTATTATTCATTTATCAAAATGAATACAAAAATCTTCAAATTTCTTACCGAAACAAACAATTTCTTTTAAAAATTTTAAATATCAACTGCCAGCAAATAGTGAATGTTCCTTAAATTTACAACAATGTTAATCCTAAAGTTAATAAGTGGTGAATCCCCTAAAAATTCCAAGAATAATTTAGAGAAGTTTTAAACAATTAGAAGTACTGAAAACTTAACAATGTACCGGTGAATTGATAAATGAAAATCTTATATATGTACTTGTTAGGATTAGATCAAGGGATTCTGACCTAAAGATAAAAACCATTTTAGATAAAGCTTAGAGAATTTATTAATCGTATATCTTCATTTTTATTAATTAATTACAACATAATTATTGTTACACGTTTAAAAAACGTAGAGCAAGAGGGCAGTACGGTAATTAAATACGAAATGCCTTGCAAAAATTGAAGATAAGTAAGAAATATAACAAACAAAAATTCAGCAAAAAATTAATTGAATACGCTGGCTTAAAGTGTGAATTACTTTTTTTTTGTTTTCATTCTAGATGTATTACATATCTTGGTGTTAATTATCAAATTATCAAATCAAATTTAATTATCAAATTAAATTTCCCAGCGTATTTCCGCATAATTCTGTAACGCGCAGAGGTTACAGGTCTGATCTAACGTTGAAGTCTCCGGCGTAAAAGCCTCTCGCGAGCTGCAAACGCGTGCGGTACCCTAATTAAAACATAACAAAACGAATTAAGAATAAATCACAATCAGTAAAACTGTATCCAAGTCTTCCATGACCCGCTCGGCCCACTGAGATTCTTAACCAAAATCTGTAGTCATCATCTAGACATCGCCGTCCCCACTACTCTTGTATGTAGGTTACCGCAGTATAGCTCTACAACAGGTACAGTTATTCTTGAGAAGGGGTAAATTGGGGGCCTCCGGTTCTGGTAGGGCTTCACCACTGTCCAGTACTGTGTCCTCTGCCTCTGGAAACACGTCCGATTGACGAAAAAAAAATTCCGACGATTTTTCGAAGTGTTTGCGAAAACTCGCTCGCATTTCCGCACGGTGACGGCGTTGCAATTTAAACTAAATAAAAAAAAACAAACAAGAAGCGCACACGTTCACGAAGAAGAACAACTAGCTGGTGTTCCACATCGCACCGCGAAGAAGAACTAAATCGCATGACACCGAAACATACTTAAGCAACGAACGCGCCATAAACTCGTTTCTTTTCTGAGTTTTTTGGAAGTTGCACGTCGGGCGCGTGTGTTTGTTGTTTGGTGTTTTCCGGCGGGGAACTTTTTCGGAAAGACGATGGATTTCCCGGGGGGAAAAGCGAAAATCGCTCCTATACACAAGCCGAAACGATGACGAACGTGGAGGGCTTACGCGCGTGGATGTGACTCGAAGGATTTTTTGGTTTTTCTGTGCTGGGATGTTACTTGTGTAAGAGAAAAAGTAAACAATAGACCCACTTAGGCGGATGTGTAGTGTTAATTTTTGGATACACAACAGTGACCTATATAATTTTTATTTGGAGTCTCTCAAATTTGTAAGTAAACATTTTACTTCTTGTAACTAACTGTTCTAAGGTTAGATTTTCTTACTCCTTGACTTTCTCGAAGGACGTCAGGTTCTCTCTGCTTGTACTCAGACTACGATTATAATATCCCTACATTGCGTCATACAGTTATTACTTAATAAAATCACAGATCACAAATTTGGTTCTATTTGATTTTAGTCTTTGATCTTTAATTAAAATCAAAGACCAAAAATATTTTCCATTGCATACAATATGTCCGCCGCTCACATGTGATCGGGTGCTAGTATTATAATCTGCTTCACTGCGCTCAAGTTTGTGTTGGCCTTTATACGTACGTATATACAGTTGGCATGCAAATTATGAGCTAAGGTGGCTCCAGTTACATTTTTAATTTTTTTTTGCCATAGTTGTTTCGAGGGGATCACTTGACGCACTTGCAGGGGGGCGCCTATTCAAAAATGCATAACTCAGTGTAAAAGAAATTCCCTCTACCTGTTTGATTTTCTCTTTTTAAAAACATTTTCTTTTAAATATTCTATATTTAAAGTAGGAGTGTATCCTGAGAAGTCTATTTTACAATTCCTTTTTCAAGCAAAAGAGAATTATGTATAATTTCTTTCGCTGTTTATGAATTTTATATATAATTTTTTACTGCATAACTTCTCTGCGATAAATGAAAAGCCATTCAAGTATCTTAATTTTGATTGACGTTTAGCTCGCCTGATAGAAGTGGGGAGGGGGTATCTTGATAATTTTAGATTTTATGTTAGCTGATTTTCTTTCTAAATTTCGCCTCGCTTCAAAGACTAAAATACAGCTTTTTCACAAGTCAATTAAATCCTAGGGTGTAAATTGTTTTTGCGTAAAGATATTTTCTATAAAGTTCACGAATAGTTGGCGATGAATTCGGGTATTAAGCACAAAACATTGGAGTAAATTTTTATATTTTTGGTCGGTAATAATATTTTCTTCTAAAACGCCCAATCTAAAGAAAAATTATTGGGTATGCCTATAAGACATCATATAAAATCAATTTTAAGTATGACGTCAAATCAGAGGTACCAACTGTTCAGTTTGTGCCAATTTTTTCATATTTTACGATTCTTAAATTCCAAACCAAAGAAATTAGATGTGACACTAGAAACAGAGTTTTTAAAATTTTATTTTGTTGTGAAATTACGTTTGAAAACTCATTTAATTGTACTACCTTGGTATGGCGGGTACTTAAAGATATTTATTTTTAGATAAACAAGCCTATAAAGAAAAAAAAATAATTGACAGCTGTCGTATTTACTAAACCTATTTCGTTTAGATTTTCCATCGAATTTAATATAAAATTACCGAATTTTGTGACTAGAAACTAAAAATTTTCAGTTCTTTGAACATAAATTTAGAAATAAATGAAGAGAGAAGACATTTTTTTATAAATTTTGAAAGACCCCAAAACAGCGCAACTTTTTTGTGAACTCTCATAGTTTATAAGATATAGGGGGATCTTTAATAAGTTGTACCCTGTATATTTGTTTTCTTCCTTCATCTCTTTCAGTGGTGGATTAAGGGTAGTTGGGGTTTCTAGGCAAATTGGTTTGGAGGCCCTCAAAAATAATATATAAAGTGCCGACATTGGTAATACGGTTTAATTTAAAACGTAATAAAATTTTCACTTAAAATATCAAGATTTTTATTATGTTTTCTGAAAACATTAATCTATAGACCTGTCTAGAAAGTATGCAACAACACTAATCTACAGACCGTCTAGAAAGTCTATATCAATATGCTGCTTATTATATGTATAAAATTCTCCGATCTTAGGAGCACAGTATTTTTGTCAAAATCATATTTTTCAAAGAATTTAACAAGAAAAAGCGATGACATGTTAAATGTTAACAATATTAAACAAATACATAATTTTGAGTGTCAAATTTAAGAAAAGATAAAACTGATAGAAAATATTTCAAATAGAGGCGTTCACAATTAAGAAAAAGGATTTTTAAAGTCGCTTCGACCAAAACATGTAAGAAAAAATAAAATAATAGTATCAGTTTTTCACGCATGAAACACCAAGTCTACTCAGGATGGAATTGATTTGATTTCAGGTTCCCTGAACGCTTAATACAATCTGAGGACTAAACACAAATTGCATAAAGAAATGACTAGAAATGTTTTCGTCTACTGTAATTGTTTCGTTCGTAAATTCTAAAACTAGAAGATGCACGTTATTTTATTTTTTTAGGATACTTTGTAGACAGATACATTTTAGAACCCTATAAACAATGTCTTGGCTTGGGAGCCCCTCTGAAGCCTGGACCCCCAGGCACGTGCCTCATTGCCTTAATGGGTAATTCCTTGTTATCTGGAAATAGGCTCAGAGCTTATTTTGTTTAACATAAAATTGTTATGTATAAATTAAAAACGAAAAGCCAGATAAGATTTTTATTAGCTTCTGGTTAGTGTCGATATCTTTTTTTTTTTTTCGAAATTAGGAAGCTGGGTGGAAAGTTTCAAACCCGAACATAGAAAACTTGCATTATGCTGTTGTACGAAAGTGGTAGTCATGATTTATTATTATTGTTATTAAAAATATGTTTGTGGAGATTACTGCTCGGTATTTATTTGCTACATAATCGAAAAATAATGCATAATTGAATGGATCGCTAGAATCCATTGAACATAAAAACACATAAATGTATAATAATTTGAAAATTATTAAAGTAGACGCTTGTCCGTTGAAAATTGTCTCCTGACGAAGCTATTCATCGATGGTGAAACGTTGAGCGATTTGTAATTTTTAAAGTATTTATTAACACGTTAAAAATAATTTGTTACTTAAAAATTATTATTATCATTACATTATTCATGTGCACAAAGTTTCAAAACTTGACATTCAAACTCTATTAATCGTTCTTAATACAGTACATTTTGCAAAAAGTGCTCAAACAAGCCACCATTTTGCACTAAACAATATCCTAACCGATGGAGAATCAAAGATGTCTTGAATTTCATTAAAAATGCATAAATCACCACAACACACCAAAAAAAGAAGGTTTCTAAAATAATGTTCGGTATAATTATTCATGATACTTTTTGAGTGACGTATAAATTATTTTCAATTAATAAAAAATAATTGAAGGTTTCAAATCTGACATACTAAGCAACCAAAATTTTTCACGTGAAATTCAAAAATTTGATTTTCATGAAACTGTTAACATTTAGTATGGCAATATTGGTAACAATTTTCTCTTTCTTTTAAGACCATTACTATTTTTGTATGTACGTATAAACGTATTTTTCAATGCAAGTGTCCTACGTTCGGATTTTAAACTTTCCACCCAGTATACCACATAAAAATTTTCAACATGACAAGTTAGAGGTGTCAACCATTTAGTTTATGCGATTATTTCACTTTTCACGATCACTAAATTACATATTAATTTGTGTTTCTTTTTAATTTTCTTATTATTTGTTTAAGTGTCTTTAAAACTTTTATTTAATTGACTGAATTTTGTTGATCTTGACTATAAGGTAGAAAATTAAAGATGATATATTTAGACAACTCAGCTACAAGCATTTCATCAAGCTTTTCAACAGGTATCACATTAGTGCAGATTTAACTTAAATATAAAAAGAGATAAACTAACGTAGGGTTGTATTAATTCATGTTATTCTAGAAATGTGTCCCAAGTGCATTCATTTCTGTATGTTGAAAGCACCTACATCATACAACTCGACGAACATGTCGTCAGACATAACAGTAATCTAAAAGGTGGCATTCACATGTGAGTATATCCGGAAGATCTATCCGACGTATCTATCTGGCGTACAAATGCAACCAACAATGTCCCTAAAAGGCGGCATTCACGTGCGAGTGTATCCGAAGGATGTATCCGATGTATCTATCTGGCATACAAATCCAATCAATAATGTATCTAACGTCCTCGGTGTCCACACGTGCGAATTTGTACATACGCCTGATAGATACATCGGACAGATCCTCCGGACATACTCGCATGTGAATGCCACCCTTTAGTCCCGTTTCTATTTTTTTAATTAAGATGTAAATAAAATACGATAAATGCCAATAAACTCTTGAACTTCCTCAAGGCTGTTCTATATATACGTATCGACTCGAAATCGCAGCGTTAAACAATTTCGTCACTTAACAGTGTTCAGAAAGCGCTCGCATTTACCGCAAAACAATAACAGAAAAACCGTGCCGATTTGAGCGAGCACTTTCATTGTCGAAGTTTAGGTTGTAATTTGCTTCGATTATGTTAAGTGAGTGCCCGAGTCAAACGATTCGAAACGGTCCCTTTCTATCTGCATTGTGCAATCGCGAAGGATTAAAATAAATTTCTGAAAAAAAAATTCTAATAATAGATCTGCATGTCGTCGTACGTCGGAAGTGGACTTTTTTATAGGCGAAATTATTCTATTGTAAATTATAATTTGCTATAGTTTTATTTGCTTAAATTAATATGCTTTAAAATAATTGTTGCAAATCGGTTTTGATTGCAGTGGATCCCTATACAAAGTTGTGTCAAAAAGTGATCGTAAGATGTCGCGATTCAAACTATTTTTAGTTTAGGTTGCGACATCTTACGATAACTTGTTGAGATTACAGTGGCATTCTCGAGCTACTCTTCTGTTGACGAGGCCAAAGATAGGATCAAAACAGCTGTAAAGAGGATGTTCGAGGATTCCATTGCAATCAAAACAGACTTGCAACAAAATTTATTAGATGATAGTTTGCATCCTCTTTTATAATTTAAAAATAATTTATAATTTCTGATAATTTACGATAAAGTACCAAAAGACATTAACAGTTGAAAATACTAATACACATATTTCGTGAAGTAAGTTATCATCATCAGTACCAATATAAGATTCACTATCATATACATGTTGATTTTTGGTATTGTCATGCACTATGAAAGACGTGCTTTGATAAAAAAAAATTGAAGAAAATATTAAAATTTTAATGCAATTTAAAACTATTTAAATGTGGATATCTGATAGGATATCTCAAATAAACATGATATCGGAGAATGTATTTTGATTTTCTAAATTGTACTAAAAATATATTTAGTCATAAAAAGAATTAATTAATTTCGCTAACACTTATGAAGTCTCGTTATGAGTACTCAATCTGAAATGAATTGTTCGTTGGATTCTTCGTAAATATATTTGTAAATGATTGAAAACCAAAGTAAAACACGTGGAATATTAATTAATTAATTAATTTGGAAACACATTTTTCTCGCATTTTTATTGGACATCGAATGATTTGACAATATGCGACAAATATCTCATTTAGCAACAACATTGTAATAACAACGAGTTTCAATTATCTCAAGTATTTTCTTGATAATTGCGACTTTCTTATACAGCAACTTAAACTGGTACATAATACTTTGTACGAACAACAGTTTCTTGTTCTCGCAAAAAAAATTATAATTTTATTAAATGAGCGGGCGTATTGCGATTTGTTTCAAATTGCCGCGCGGTGTCTCGCAATTACGCACAGGAAATTTATTGTGAATTGAAGGAATTGTTACATAAATTAACATATTACGTTGACGTGGAACTAAATATTAAAACGCTTAGATAATTTACGTCGCATTAAAATAGTTAAGGCGTAGTTTTTGCGGCAAGCGGAAATCAATAAATACTGTAGAGCGAGGCACAAGTTTATATCCAACCTGTACATACATACATACATGAAACTTGAACTGATTTTTTAAATAATTTATTTTTTATTCATAATTAAAAAAATGTTTACTAATAGAGAAATTCCAAGTCTGTTTATAGAACTGTAGTTAAAAGCCGCAGGCAAAATTTATGTTCGTTCCAACATTTGTTTTGTTCTTTCAATGTTAAATTTGAGAAAAAAGTCACCCTTAAAACCTACTCCAAAGTTACTCTTTAATTTAAATAAAATTTGCAACAAAAAGTTTTGTCCAATATTCAAGAGATGACATGACAGTATTTTATTAATTGAAATAAACGTTACATATATTAAAATATTATGTCTTACCTGTTATCGTCTAAAGGAAATTTGGATAGTACTTTCTAAGCGAATAAACACAAAATTTAATTATTATATTCAAGGAAGAGTACCACATGTTCACACTCGCACAAATATTCTCGACTGAGCCTGACAACGCGGAAAACAGTTTACATAAAAAGAGATTTTTTTATGAAGCTTCAGTGACCTTAAAATACACAAAATACCTGCTTACAGGTTGGCTAAAATTAGAACATCTCACCTTTAATCTTGGGGAGATGTCAGTTGAGTGCGTTTGAAACAATTTGGTAAGTTGATGACAACTTTGTTATTATTTTTTTTTTGTAATAATTATTTTCCGTAGAATTTTTATAACACTTGGAATTACTTAAATTATTTTTCTTAATCTACAGCAGAACGTCAGTATTTCAAGTGTTTTAAAGCCGTCCGAAAAATAATCAGTGGTTAATAGTTATTTAAAAAAAAAAACTTTTCCTATGAAATTTGCTCAGTTGAGGAGAATCGATGTTGACACAAAAAAATGGAGATTCTTTTAAATATTTACAGATTAAAAATTGTACAGTGTGAAAAATAAAGCGCGAAAATAATAACAAAAGTAATGGGGAGATCACAGAATCACAAAAACGTACGAAAAAAAAAACATGACTTGACCAGAGTGAAGATAAAAACATTGTGATTTTATTTTAAAATGTTTTCTTAATGTAGTTATTTAATGTTAAACATATTTAATGTTTAAGGAGATTGGTCCGTATTCTACTTTTATGATTAAAGTCATGTTTAACTAAAGTCATGATTAAAATAAGTAAGAAACGATGTAGCTTTATGCCAATTTAATGTGTAAGAGAGTGACACATGAGCGTTGCCATGGAAATTAAACACGTTATCATCGTCATAAGATGAGAATACGGGTTATTTTATTATTTATTTTTCCTCAAAAAAGACTCCTTACATGAAATTAAAAAAAATCGTAGTTTGTAACCTTTTACTTTTTCCAAAAAAATAAACAATTGACGTACGAGGAGTTCTTCATAAGTATTTAACTGATGGAAGACTAAAAGAAAATATGTAGAGTACAGATTGATTAATGTTGGTTTTTCTTAAAAAACTTAAAGTGGATGTATTGTAGAGTGTGATTCTAAAGCTATCCCTCCCTATTAATAATTTAAATGATTTTTGAAACAACTAACATTTACTTATTTTCATCGAAAATATATAATGTTCTAAAATTTACATAGAAAGTTCTACTTAACGCTAAGTATCAATATGGCGTCCAGTCGCTAAGTTTGTTATCTATTATGACCTCATCTACTTCAGAAAATGATTCTCCAACAGATTTAATAGTTATTGATACGTACGGGGGGAGGACATAAAAATCCATTGTACAAGGTTAGTCTCTTCGATTGAAAAACTTATTTACAGAAGAGATTTCTTTTTTTCAGAAAAAGTTTCTACGCATTGAATATTAAAAGTTAAAATTACACGACACTTACAGGTGCTCCGGAAGAATGTCAAACTCTATTAATCCAGTGCACTCATATTTTATGGGCACATTTTCACTATGATTTAAACTTTTTAAATAAGTAAGTAAACCCTAAGCTGAGTACTCACTGGAGGAACTTTTTGTTGAAGGTTATTGCTAAATGTTTCAACTTTCATCAACTTATGGAAATATTTTGTCCACACTAAAGGTAAGAAAATAGAGAAACATCTGAATATTGTTTCTGTCCCATTGTCGTAAATTGTCGCACGTAAGTAACAATCTGCACACACACACACAAGAAACAAGTTAATATTGTTGAGAGCCATGAAGACGTGCTTTTCGGTGGTGCAGCTTATAAAGTTACTAGCCTATATTATTATTGCATTTCTACACTTGTATTTACTATCCGAAGGGATTCACAGACTTTCATGGCGTCTATATACTTCAATTACACTTCTGGACAAAATTAAGGAACCACTAAATAACTTTTCCAATTGACGTTTATTAAACACAATTCAAATACTGTGCCGTGAAACAATTAACAATAGCAAGTCATTCTCTGCTAGGAAACAAAAAGTCAATAAAAAGGCTTAATTGTTGACACCCTTTTGAGTCATTTAATTAATAAAGCGTGCTTTTTATTTCGAAAACGAGTGAATATGTTTGCATTAAATAAGTCTAGACGCCATTGTAGACCAGAAGAAGTATCCCAAATGATTATTCTTCTTCGTGAAGGATATTCACAGAGAAAAGTTGCTGGAATTCTAAATACCAACAAATCTGTGGTACAGAGGGCCACAGCACGGTTCAGAAACACTGGTAGTTTCAAAAGGAGACGCGGACAAGATGTTAAAAGAAAAACAATACGCAGAGAAGATCGCTTTATCGAACTTCAGAGTTTAAGAGAGCTGAATTAAAAAGTGATCTTCGATTAGCCACTGGAAAAGAAATTTCTACCAAAACAATAAGAAGAAGACTAAAACAAATCTATTTGTCTGCTAGAAAACTAGCAATCGGTCCAACTCTCACAGCTACGCACGAAAGAAATCGCTTAAACTTTTGTCAAAATCATCAAGGTTGGGACGAGGGTCAGAGTCCAGATTCCTTCTAAGCAGGAATGATCGCCGTGCTCTTATCATACGAAGACCAGGCGAGCGATTTGCACCATGTACCATGTACATTTAATAATGAGGTCACTATCCCATATTATTTTGCTAGACACTTTCAAACAATTGATTTTTCAAAGGTTCAAGCACAATGTGGTGTCGATTGCTACAAGCTGTTACCGAAACTGGTGACAAGATACCCACTGAAGAAACTTTCTTCTTTGTTCTTGCATCTTGTTGCTAGTTTCCCTTTTTCCTTTGACATTTACCGCTCCGAATGGAAACACGCAACAAACAGTAACTTTTGCTACTGGAAACAGAAACATGAAGAAACTTAAAGAAACTTTCAGAAACTATGGGTAACTTTTTCTAGGAATATGGATCAGCTACTAAAAGTTCCCTCTTGTCCCTCCAGTGTGTACTTAGCTTAAAACTTATTTGTTTAAAAAATACTTCTTTACTTGTACAGAAATTTACATTTAATCAACTTAATCAACAAACAAAAACGAGTAGTGTATTTTGAAATTAGTCGCTCAAAATAACCTAAGCATAAATTCATTTAATGAAAATTTTTTTTCAAATTCATAAGATTGTACCCGAAAGGTGAATTTATTGACTTACTCTGTAAACATACATTTTTGTGGATTTTTTTTAATTCTAGAAATTAATTAGTTATTAAAACCTCCTCGCAAAGAATCATAGTTTTTTTTTAAACCAAAATTGAAGTCGTTAGTTTGCAAATGTTTCGATAGATCGGCATTTGTTTTTATTGCTGCGGGTAACTAATTACCAACGACTTCTCGTAGGAATTTTAAGAGTCGACACTTTCACAGATTAAATTTTTCATAAATGAATGGTGTCATAAATACAGATTAGGAAGAATAATCTAGGTTAATTTAATTCTATTAATTCTTAACTTCGTTAAGAAGAGACACATATTAACCCTATATACAGTGTAATTTTTAATGACAGGTTGATTTGAATTACCGCCATACTAGGTTGTAGATATTTTTATTCCTCTCTTTTCGAGACTAACTGTTTATCAAAATCTTTTTGTAATTAATTAATTAATATATTACACAAAAATGAAGTTAAATGTTTCTATGGTATTGATATTTCTATATATGTTGCTTCAGGTGACTAGTTACCAACACCTCCTCGTAGGTATTTTACGATCCGTCACTCTCACAGATTATACTTTAATCCGGTCCTGAAATAACACAACGCCAAGTCAGTTTTGCAAGAAACAGTTTTTGAAGAAAAGAGATCCGCGTACGTCCCGTTACAAACGAAAGTGTAAATAAAATCCTGCTAATTCCTCGTACTAATAATAGCCCGGCGCATTGAACAAACAGGTTAGATGAGATGTTAGCGGGCCCCGTCTTTGTTGTTGCGGAGAAGCGAACCGGAAGAGCCAGCGTCTCGTTTCCGAGACGTCAGGGGAGACCCGGAGTCGCTTACGGGGATCTAAGTAGTCCAGTGACCCACTTTACCGTCAGCGCATACTTTACTTAAACACTTACCTGTGTGTGTAGCCTGTCTTCGTGTCGAAGAATTTAAGACCACGGTTTTACTAATCGGAATTATGTTAATACTGAATTTATGCCGAGCGGCCGATGTTTGTTTATTATTTCCTTTTAGAATTTCAAACGTGTAATTAACGGCCGCCATTAAATATGGAAATTTCTTCGAATATTTCTTCGGAGACAGAGTTTAAGAGCGAAGAAAATAAGTCCACTACCGGTTTTGAAGTGAACAGTTTCAAATACATATTATAAATTAATAACATTTCCTTAAATTGTTTTCTACAAAAATACCGTGCGAACGAATAAAAAGTGATTTTCTTTAAGTCAGTCATTGGTCACGTAACAAAAATTAGTTTACATTACACTGCACCATTTTCATATTTTATTTATTGTTTTAATTATGACTAGTTCAATTATTGATGCTTTATTTAATAATATCGAAATAAAAAATAACGCCGTTATTTTTGAAAACTCGATCGCAACTTGTTTCCGTTTTACATGAAGAAATTTGACAATCAATCAATCAATCATCAAATATAAAGAAAATTTTGTCAATTCTTGAAAGCTAAATCGTTTTACTCAATTGATAAAACAAATGACGTACGATTTTTCACATAAATCCGTTTAATTTGATTCATATAAACTGTCATAGGAAAGAGCAAAGGAAGACCAATTAAAAAATTGTTAGTATTTGGTTAATTGTCGAAAAATAAGTCTTTTGTTTTTTTCTCGAGCAGAAAAACAAATGACATTCGAATTTCTAAGTTTGTTGTCAATTTTTCTCGTAAATGTAATAAATATGCAAATGTCGTTTGTTTTTTTAAGCAGTCGAATGATGATCGAATTTTTAAGTAGTATTTTTTGGTTTAATTCGTCAATGCTCAAAAATTATTAAAAGACAAAAAAAACAAATGACAATCGATGATTTGAGAGAAAATTTAATTGAAAAAATTCTTTAAAATTAAATCGTTTTTCTCGAGTAGCAGAACAAATGACGTGCAATTTCTCAAATTTTTGACCGACATTTTTTAAGAAATCTGTTTAATTTGATTCATATTAACTTGCATAGAAAGCAAAGGAAGGTCTATTTAAAAAGGTTATGTTCTTAAATTACAAGTTGAATTACTAATGGCCATTTGCACCGCTTTTTTAAGCAGAGATTAAATTTAAATCGTGTTTAGAACATGATAATTAACATATATCCAGCATAACGTCAGGCACATTCTAACTGACACTTAAATTGAAGTTTTAGGCTGCGTTGTATAAAAGGTTTAAGGCAGAATTAAATTTAAGCCTAAGTTAGAATGTGACACAAAATGTTATATGTCATAAGATGTCATATTCTAATTTAGGATTAAATTTAATCCTGCCTTAAATGTTTAATACAACGCAGCCTAAGTGTTAATTAGATTGTAATTGACATATGCTGTCATGTATTCACGATTTCCATATTCTAAACACGTCTTAAATTTAATTAATAATTAAAAATGCGGTGCAATCAGGCATAAGTGGTAGTTGATATGAATCCAGCATCAATTGTCAAAAAATAAGTCATTTGTTTTTTTTTTGAGCAGAAAAACAAATGATGCTCGATTTTCTGAGTTTGTTGTCGATTCTTTTCGTTTAATGTAATGAATACGCAATTGTTACTTGTCTTTTTAAGTAGTCGAATGATGAATTTCGTAATTTTTTAAAATTCCGTTAATTCCTGAAAATTATTAAACAGAAAAAAAAAACAAATGACAATCGATGATTTCGAAAAAAATCTTTAAAAAAATCCGTTAATTCGTGAAAACTGAATCGTTTTTCTCCAGTAGTGTAAAACAAACGACGTTCGAGATCTCAAATTTCTCGCTTATTTTCGTAATAATAAATCCATTTAATTTGATTCATGTAAACTATCTTAGAAAACAAAGGAAGATCGATTTAAAAAAATTGTTAGTATTTTGTCAATTGTCGAAAAGTAAGACTTTTGTTTTTGTTTTCTTTTTTGAGCAAACAATCAAATGAATTTTTATTTGAAAAATCGTCAGTAATTGCCAATTGTCGAAAAGTAAATAAATCACGTCTTTGTTTTTTTTTTTGGGAGAGAGGGAGAGAGAAAAACAAATGACACTCGAATTTTAAGATTCGATTTTCTTCGTTAATGTGACAATAATAAAATATGCAACAGCAACACACATGTATACAGATATGTGTATATCGATTATAATTACTTAATATGGGGTGATTTTTAAATTTTTTTATCAACTCCTGCCAAGAAATCTGAACGGTATGTCTTAGCTTAGATGAAAAGTAAGTCATTTTATCTCGCTTCCTGATGCTGTTCTACAATAAAGTTAAGATATACAGTGATGAGAAGTTAGCAGCAACAAACCTCCAGCAACAAAATTCCAAAATTTAGACCCATCCTAATTACCATAGAACCCATAATTTTAACAGCATTGTGAAGATCCATTAATTGTAGTTTGTCGCTGGTGTATTATAATTGAGAAAAAAACGAAATCCAAATTGTAGCCTAGTTCCTAGTTTTACAGGGTGTTTCAGAAAAACTATTCCTAACTTTCAGAAGTAGTATAGATCATATAATTAAGCAACTTTTATTGATAAAGTTGTGATTGGAAATGTGTCCGCATCAAGTTAAAACGAAATAAAGAAAAATGAATAGTTTGAATCGCGACATTCTGCGATCACTTTTTGACACAACTTTGTATATTACATCGTATTTGCGAATAACCTTGGACAGATCGATTTGGTTTGCAGTGGAAGTCTCGAGCTACGTTTCTGCTGACGAGGCCCCAAATAGGGCCGAACCAGCTGCCCAGAAGATACTCAAGAGGTCCACTGCAATCAAAATCGATTTGTAACAAAAAATTTTAGAAATGAAGAAAATTAGGGTTAAGAATAATCTTGATTTAATATGACCCCAAATGTAAAAATGAATTGCAGTCATAAATCGGGATCATGTTGAGAAATAAAAAGGACCATCTCGAAAAGGATAATCGCTGGATTCGGAGATATGGTCCTCTTCTTTACCCCGCACGATCGCCAGATACAAATCCAATTAATTTTTGCATTTGAGGTCAAATTAATTCGAACGTAAATAAATAAAAAAGTTACTTTTTAAATCTAGATTATTTCTAGTCCTCATTTTTTTTTTTAATTTTGTTTTAACTTGACGTGGAAATATTTCCACACACAACTCTATTAGTAAAAGTTGCTTAATTACATGCCCTCTACCACTTCTGAAAGTAAGGAACTGTTTTTATGAGACATCCAGCATAAACAACTGTTTAAAGAAAGTATTTACAATCAAAACTTTCACGTAATCGGATTGCAAATATGATCAAATATATCACATATTATATACACTTAAAACAAGTCGTGGGAAAGCCCATTTATTATAAATAAAATCGATTTGAATATGCTCTTTCATATTTTGCAAGAAATTCGTTTGTGCAATTTGCATAAAAAGTTAGGCTCATTTATATTTGACGTTGTCTTGAATATCTTAAGTTATGAGAACGTCCGTTTTCAACCTATAAAATTAATAAAAATTTTATTGCAAGTCGGTTTTGATTGCAGTGGATTCCTCGAGCATCCTCTGTTTAGCTGTTTCGGCCCTATTTGGGGCCTCGTCAGCAGAAGCCTAGCTCGAGAATTCCACTGCAAACCAAACCGACCTGTTTTAGTTATTCGCAACTGTGATGGAAAAATTTAGATTGCGACATCGTGGGATCGCCATTTGACATAATGTTGCATTGCAGCCAGTTTGCTACTTAATAAGTTATCTCATATAAGACGGCCACGCGTGCTGTCAAAGCATAATGAAACTTTTCAAAATTTTGTTGCAAGTCGCTTTTGATTGCAGTCGATTCCTCGAACATTCTCTGTACAGCTATTTCGGCCCCGGGGCCCCGTCAGCAGAAGCGTAGCTCGAGAAATTGGTCGCAATTTATCAACCCCAATGGAATATTAGGTCAAAAAGCGATCGCAGGATGTCGTGATCTAAACTTTTCGATAAAATTAATCAGTAAAGTCGATGGGCCAAAACTCAGAAATAACATAAAGCAAAATTTTCATTACTATTTATCACTTGTACGTATCACTGCTTTGGTTTTGTTTTCCTTTTAATTCCTTATTATCATTACACCTTTTTGACATACATCTCTGCGAGCTTGTACGTACGTTTGTGTATCCATGCATATAATTGAGTTACGCTGCTAAGAAACGCAATTTAACCCTTTTTTCTCTGTGTATTAATTTTTTGCTGCGACGCAATTTCTCGCATTTTCTCGACCGATCCGGCCTTATTAGCGTTCGTCCGTTCCAGCACACATACATACGCGTACGTATTAATTACTAGATAGACACGGCGCACTTTCTCCTGCACGGACGTCATTATATGAAACACACTAATGGCCGGCGATTTGAACGTGCGACGCACTATTTTAAAAATTACACTAATTAGAATATTTTATTATGATTACTACAAGACGAGGTGTTTGTCCGAATTGCTGCTTTCTCTGCGAAAAATAGGACCGTAAATCTTCGGTGGAGTTTACCAAGAGTAAAAGAAGCGGGCAGGCGATAATCCTGAAAGGTAATTAGCGACTTCTTCCAGTTTAGCAATCCTAGGAATTTTAATAAAGTTCTATTGGCCTTGTAGGTCGACGATTATTTAGCAATTTTCGGCCTCTGTTAATGACCAGAGTGATAATCACTTTGAAAATCTATTATTTGCCTAATAATGAAACGAATAATACAAAAACTGATTCCTTCTAATCAGTTGGGTTACCATGGAGAGGCAATCACGCACCTCTGCGATTTGCTCTTTTCTTTAGTTATCCGCATCGCTTGTAGTACTTGGGATTGGGTTACGAGAAACGTAAGCGAAAAGATCAGGTTACGAAGGATTTGCTGGTCACTGACAGACGGTTTCTTTCCAACGCTGGCGTCTTGAGCTTGCTGGTTCGTGTAACCTAATTCCGGCGAAATATGCGGAAAAAACTGGTCTAAATTACAACCAGGTTGTTCTATTAAACAAAAAAAAATGGTACATTTAATATCGTCTAGTTAAAAAGTACCTATGTGCCCCAAAATAGCCAAATAAATTAGGAAGACCGGCAGTCGAGAAAATATAACAAAAGAATTAAAATGTCTTCATTTCTTAAAACGTACATCATAAATAAGGGTTTTCATATGTATGTCGTATATTTCAAAATTTGCATTGTCTTTCTTTAAATTCACTTAAGTCTTGCATTTTGGTTTTCCTAAAAAAAGAAGGCTCGGGGAAATCAGAACATTTTAACGAAATCGAGAAAGATGATCAAGGACTTTCCATTGTTTATAAAGTCGATCTTGTTATGAGAATAATGTTAGTAAACTTTCATACTTAAAAAGACTTACGAGAATTTTGTACAAAGTTCTAGAAGTTCCATCGTTCGTGTGCATAACACACAAGTCGATGTCTTTTGATGTTACGAAAGCAGGTGACATCACATTTTATTTGTCATTAACTGATCGATTCGACGTGGTGCGTTTCGATATGCAGTTAATTTACAGGACATCACTTACATCATCTTCATTGTTGTCGCGACGGTTACGAAACTCCTTAATCCAAACTCTTTTTACACCGATGAGGATTAAAAAAATAGGAGAAATTTTTCAATACGTTTGCTGCAACAGATGATGCTTGAAAGAGTAGGAACCATCTGGGGGGAAAGCATCGAGGTTACTGACCGTCCCTGAATACTCCCAATGCTGAACAACGCAGATAAATTAATTGTAATTAACAGAATTTCCAGAGTTTTTCTTCGGCGAGCTGTTGGATCGAGAATGGCGCGCGCGCTCGCGCGCCATTGATCCAAAGCTACCATCCAGCAGGAGGAGAAAGTAGACGGACTTTTCGAGAATTTATTAATCACGGAGGCATTGACTTCTAGAGGTTCAAAAGTGTTTCATAAACAAGAACAGGAAGGTATTTGTTCGCTGCGGGTTTTACCGATGTGGAAACGGCGATATTTTTCTCTTGTTGTGTCAGTTTGCATGGAGAGGTGACGCGTTTACTTTTAATGAAAGTGACTTAATTAATGACGCCAAGAAATTGCGTCTCTTGAAATAATATCACAGGTCGTTGATTAAATTCAAGCAAGGCTGATGTTTCTTAAATATTTTCTGTTGCGGTCGATTACAAAAAAGTTCACAACAAATGCTATTGAAGTTTCTCAAACACTGCCGCATGACTCTAATTTTGGGCCTCTGCTATTCAATATTTATATCTGTTAGTTAACTACAAACAAAAATGTGAAATTTGGCTTAGCGAATTTCTCGCCTTCCTCATATGCATAACAAACGCATAGTTAAGGAAAAATAGGCTAATTTAAACTAAAATCAAGAACGATTCGTAACTTCTGATGTAATCGTTTTAACAAACCAAAAACAATGAAAAGGAATTACTTAAAGCAAAATCTGAACTCACGTCATACATGATGGAGCACAACATTGACAAAATTTCAAACGTGGGATGATCGTTTAATACGAATCGAGTTGGCGTTGCATCCACGAAACCACATCCTCGTACGTCTACATCATGTAGCATACACATGTTTACGTGTTACTTACCATTAGTATAATACTGACCCATTTTCAACAAACTTGTATACATCGAAAAAGGGGGTGTGATAATGAACTGAAATGCGGGTGAAAGTACCGTACGGTTTCAAAAAAAAGAACATAAACTGCAGCTTTGCCCTTAGCTTAGGCATATCTCCGATATTTTGAACTCGTAACGGTACATAGTCCTGCTCCATATTAAAACTCACTTATCGAACCGTTATTTGTGAGGTTGTCTGCGATAATAATAATTGGCCGGGCATTGTTTGTAAATTGTTTTGAATGGGTGGTTACGTGGTTACGAAATAGGTATTTGACCGTAAGTCTTGTTGAGTGGAGCTAATGAATGAAATATTCGCTACCGCTGCAAACTTCTCACAACCCAGGAAAGGGAACGTTAAATTATTTATAAAAGCAACAGAGGCACGGTTAATGTTGACAGGGATTGGTAAATTTTTTGAATGCTAAAGTGGAATCTACTAATTCGACAAACCATTACGTATAATAAAACAAAACCAAATTATGTCATTTTTCGTTTGTTTTTATCGTTTATGTAAATTTCTTTAATTTAAAACAGCAGCTTTCTTGTTTCACTTTAATTCTAATATATTTTGAGTACACTCTCTGCACTTCTCTTAAATATTTTTTTAAAGATTATAAATGTTTGAGGTTTATAACTAAAATAAACAACAAAGGACCAAGAGCACTGCCGTGGGGTATTCCGCTGGTCGTTTTTGTGAGCTGTCGTTTGATTGTGTAATTTTAACAATAGAATAGGTATGATCGCTGAGATGAAAGGAAAAATTTGAAAGAAAATGAAAAGGAAATGTAAAAGATGTAAAAAAATCAAAAAGTGAGAATATATTACGTGTTATACCTTTCATACTAATTAGATTATTGAGTTGTTTTGGTGTTGTAGTGTCAGGGTTCGGTTTAAAGAGTCCAGAGTTGACAGAAAACAAAATATAAAAGTACACTCTCAATTTACAGCAAGTAAATTTGTTATAAAACTATTGCAAATATTACTATATCTAAGTTAAAGCCACAAAATTAATTACCTTAATTCAGTTTCTTTCATTATAAGATTGAAGTAAACATCTTTATGTACTACGGTGTGACCCACCCATTTAGAATGGAAATATCTCTTTAAAAAATGTAATTATTATCTGATTTGAAACGGATTTTTTTTTATTTTTGTTGCTTCTAAAACAACATTGTAATACATTCAGTTGTATTTACTTGTTTCTATTCATTCAATTAGTGTTTTTCATTCTTCTTAGTATGTATCAAAAAATAAAAAAAATATATTATACAACTTTTTCTTTTCAATGTGTGTATTTAGAATTTTAATTTGAATTATGCAGCTTGATCAACAATGATTGGAGTTTGCGTCTGAAAAATCAACCTTTCATTATCATATATCAAAAATTTTCGTGGAGTGGCACATTCAATCATTATTGATCACAGTGTATAATCACTATTGCCTAAGCCCATATTATTAAAAAAATACAACTGTTAACTAGAGTGAAGGGTTTCAAGGTTTCTCGTGTTATTTGAAATGCACGTTTTTTATACAGTAAAGTAACGAATAAATTCTAAAAAAGTCTGAGAGAAATGCTTCAGAAAAATGCTCGGGCACGTCTATTTTGATTTTTAAATAATCGTTTAAAGATGTAATTTTCAACCCCTAAGCGATAGTAACTCAACCCAACCCAACTTTAACAATTCAAAAGACAAGGTACTCCTTGTGATACATCATTAATCGTATTTTTATCCTGAATACAATAATTAAAACTTTTCAAAATTGGTTGATAAATAACTGCGATATTCAACAAAATGAGAAATGAGAGTGCCAGGCTTTGATAGTCTCAAACAATAAGTGGTGAAAACAAACGCAAGTTGTTTGTAGTTAAATATGAAATAGAATTTATTGACATTACGTAGTGGAGCGTGTGTTACTTGTTTAACGATTAATGAGACTTACTGAAGTCTAAACAAAAAAAAATTAATAATGATTCGGTTTGGAGAAAAAACTGTCCTCCAACGGTAAGCCGAATTGAGAATGAATTTTGCGATCTTGGACATGTACGAGTTAAATCTTAAGCCGGTAGTCCATCGGTTTTAGATAGAGACAGACAATTGGATGCCATGTTAATGGCGCAGGAAAATCCAGATTCAACCCTTGTGGGAATCGCTTCACATCTTAATAGGTCAAAAAAATGCAGTTTATGTACTTCTTCATAAGGAACTGAAACGTTATCCCTACAAAGTGCACTTGGTGCAAGAGCTACCCGATGATGATTTTGATCGACGAGCGCAGTTTTATGAAACAATGATGGAACTTTTTAATGCAAATCTTGTATTCATTAGAAATATTCTCTTTTCCGATGACGCAATATTTTGCTTAAATAGTACCGTTTTAGATAAATACAGACAATTGGATGCCATGTTAATGGTGCATGAAAATCCAGATTCAACCCTTGTGGGAGTCGCTTCACAACTTAATAGGTCAAAAAATGCAGTTTACATACTTCTTCATAAGGAAAAATATCATCCCTACAAAGTGCACTTGGTGCAAGAGCTATCCGATGATAATTTTGATCGACGAGCGCAGTTTTGTGAAACTCTTTAATGCAAATCCTGTATTTATTACAAATATTCTTTCTTCCGATGAGGCAACATTTTGCTTGAATGGTATCGTCAATAAGCAAAATTTTCGTTATTGACCGATTGAAAATTTGCATTGGATGGTGGAGGCGAATACACAATATCCCCAAAAGGTTAACGTATGGGCTGGAATAGTGGATAATTGAATTATTGGATCGTACTTTTTTGTTGGAACGCTGGGTGGTGAACAGTATCTGGACTTTCTCCAATTTGGACTTTAGCGATACTGCTTCCTAATGCAGATCCTGATTTACCTGATCCTAGAATTTGGTTACAGCAAGATAGTGCGCCTCCTCATTATGCATTATGTCCAATACGGGAATATCTCGACCAAATATTTCCTAAGCAATGGATTGGTAGACGGGGACCTATTGAATTTGGATTATTTCCTCTATTTTAATAGACCTCCAAACATTGAGAAGTTCAAGAAGAGAATTCGACAAGAAATTCCCTCATTCACCCCTGAAATGGTAGACAATTTTCAACAAGCGTTTATCTCTAGATTGGACATTGCCCCGCCTTTAATGGACAGCAATTTAAACTTTTGATTTTAATATTGTTTTATTTAAAAAAAAATTAAATTTGATGTATAGTTTAAGCATATCTCAGTTATTAAGTTATTAAGTTAAGAATATCTCAGTTATTTATTAACCGATTTTGAGAAAGTTTTATTTATTGTATTCAGCATGAAACATGCTATTAAATGAGCTATCAGAAGGAGTACTTTGCTATTTGAATTTTTAATATTGGGGATACTAGCGCTTATGGATTTAGGGGTGGGGAGTTGAAAGTGACGCCTTTAAATGATGATTTAAAAATAAAAATCGACGTGTACGATCATATATTTTTAAATTTTTCTCAACCATTCTACAGAATTTATCCTTTACTTTCGGGAAACGCTGGATATTTTTAATGTTATTCATGTAAACAATAAGCCATACAAATTATTAATTAATTAAAGAATTTTTTACCAGTTATTTTGGCGAAATAGAAATACTTCAGAAATAAACTTAGCCAAAAAAAAAAAAAACATACCAAAAGAAAAGAAGAATATACGAAACAATCGACAACAAGAAATCAATAAAACAAAAGACGATCGAGTAATTAAAACATTTAAAAGATTATATATTATTTCAAAAATTGTGTAGTTCTTGACTTAGATGTTGATTTTTAAACTCCAAAGATTACAGATGATAACGATAAAGGTCCAATCAATGAAATAAAATCGAATTTTGACCTAAAGTTAAAAAAACCGCTTAATTATGATAAACATTGGGTAGAAACTGAGCAAATCAGTGCAGAATTAAGAAAGTTCGAAAGTATACAAGATTGCCATTTCTTTCGAGAAGGCAAAGACAAATTGATACATACAAAGATATGACAATTACGAAAGAGAAGTGACGAGAGAAGAGCGTAAACTGATTCTGAAGGATTCCAGGAACTGCAAATAGGTAGGATTAAATAAATTGGAATAGCAGAATCGATTCATAGAAGAAGAAGGATTTACTTTGGACATCTTTAAAATGGAGATTAAGGGGATTAGATCCAAGGACTTAAAATACTACAAGATTACTCATTCCCCCACTCCTTCAAATTTAACGTCTAACGCATAATTAATTTTTGTAATGAAATTAACATAATTCATTTCTTTATTTGAAAGAATAAAATTTTGGAAGTAAATATTTGTTTATATTACTATAAACAAATATTTACTTCCAAAATTCATTTCTTTATTTGAAAGAATAAAATTTTGGAAGTAAATATTTGTTTATAGTAAATTACTCTCACGAAACTTACGTCACGAGAGGCCAGAAATTGCCGATTGAGTCCTAGAGATTAAATATCCTTGAATTAGATGAGTAAATTCAATTTCAAAGAAAAAATGATTAAATCTAAAAATGTGAACCTAAATTAACGAGCAGATTGGAAAATAGACGAGGTCGAAAAAGAAGGTTTCTAAAAAAATCAATAGAATTTGCTTTCAATTTAACAAAGAATCAATTTAGAGCACAGCCCCATTAGTTTAAAAACTGACCCTTCAATAAATCTAAGATGCGAACCCAGAGACAAGTTCTTTCCTTCCAGAAAGCAGCGGTACAAGTAGTATGTATGTTCAGCCGCAATCGTAATTCGTGAATAACCTTTACAAAAAAACTAATCGTGGACATTTTATTTGTTGTTTCCAAGCAAAAAATAATTTACGACTTCCCGGATTTACTTTCAAGTAATAAGATTTTGGTGCATTCGACGTTCACAGTTTTGAAGAAGATGGGTACGATCTTCTGTAATCTTTCTGTAGGCATCATGACTGCGACTGTACAAAAGGAAAGCCCTTGGTTGCAAGCATCTATATAGATTTATGAGTTGATTCTGTTCATATCTGTAAGTATCGTGTCAATTATTAAAAAAAAAAAAAATGGAATTGTGAAGTTGTCTACTAATTGTAAGAGAAACTTCTCCTAGGTCTCTGGGGTTACTCGTAAGTCTCTGCGTTATTATTTTAGAGACTTACAAGAAATTGTACCTTCCTGGGAACTCCAGAATTCCATTTTTTTTTTATTTTTGAATATTTGACTTACAGACCTTACGATCCTTGAACAGATTTGAACGGAATCGATCCGTAAATCAGATCTTAAAGATGAAGTATCTGTATGAAACATTTTATCTATCGACTTGGATTGTTAATTAAATAATCAGATAAATAGACACAACGATTTTTCGGGAAACCTTTTGCTAATACCTATTATTTAAAAAAATCTCCTTTGACAAACGATCTTAAGAGACCAGGAATTAAGATTTTTTCTTTTGATAAGTTTTAAGCTCAACAGAATTTTGTGAGATATGTGCAAGAAACTCTTCCCAATTTTTAGGTAGACATCATCATCAATTTAAAAAGATTCAAGGTTCAGCATTACATTGAATAGGAATAAAGAAGTAAAAGAATTTTTTTCTGTTTTCTGATTACTTCACCATGCTGGTTGGTTCACATACTTGGTTTTCTGTAAACTAACTTGTGGCACAGTCTTATTGTAATGTAAATAGTTTGTGCAAAAAAATGAGAATACATAATATTTTCTGTTCAGCAATGTAGAACGCCGATAAATAAATAACGCAGCATTGATTAAGGTTAACGTAGGTTAGTACAGTTACTGTAACATATCTCGTCGTCATTATTACATGCCGGCACAGCGTTTAACACGATTTCGACGAACGAGCGGCGCGTATGAATAAAAATGAGCTCTAATTTATGTGTAAACTCGCTCTTCTAAAATCTGTAATTTCCGAAGCTTCACGCTTCCAAACAACGGTTCTTAACGACTCACCGAATCAAAAAAGAAGGAGTTTAAAGGATTTAATGGCACAAAAATCCTTTAAACTTCTAATTTAATGAAAAAATAATAAGCTGTTGCAAAAATTGCGAAAAAGATCCGGTTTTGAACCTCCACCACACTTGACGATATACTCTCCTCATCACCTAACGGTAAAGCAAAACGGATCATATTTTCTCGAAAGTTATCATATCAGGCAGAAAATATGTTATATAGTTTGAGAAGCAATATCATACATATAGAATAGTCAGCTTGTGCATGGAGATCTAATTATTAATAACAATTTCAAGATTTAATTCAATTTCTCAAGTCGACATAATAGACTTCGGACTTGTCACGATGGATACCATATGCGCGGCGATAATAGAAATCGCTGTCTTCAAGTGTATGTGCTCAGCAAAATCACCGAAGAAAAAATGTAGCATTAATTAAAGTTTAATTAGCAGAAGCAGAGTCAGCTGCGCGAGAATGGTGAAAGCTATTTTACTAAGACACAATAGCAAGTAACAACCGATCGCTTTAAAATACCATACGACCGAAAAAATATTTACAGTGGTAATCGCAATTAGTTCTTTAATTTCATGAAACCAATGGTGATTGAAGATCACGTGGTTTTCATTAATTCCTATTTGACAGATTGTGAGACAGACACTTACCGATTAAAGGAAGAATTCGTCAGGAATACCACGTGATCAAAAAAGATTACGATTGCAATCGCATTTACTAATATTTTAATAATTAGGTCGACAATTATTTACATTAATTATATAAAGGCTTTACACAGACAGATTATCAATGATCGAGCTGTGCTACTTTCCTTTTATTTTACAAAGGTAATTGTCATTTGACAGGACTTCAGTTTCAAAATTTAAAGAGGTCCTATTGCTTAAACCAGAAATTGTAGATTCTGATTAAAATCGTCATAAAATTTGTGCCATGTCATTAGAAAATAAATAAGTAAGGCGTATCAAATTTAAAATAATTGAAGATCGACAACATCTGGTTTCAGACAATTCTAGTAAGGATCAGTTTTGTATTTAAACTTTTTATACAGAATTTGAATTTCTTTGCATTCCAGAAAGATAATTGCAAATTAAAACAAATCTGACCAACATATTCAAAGACATTGTAACTGTCATCTTGGATTGCTTTAAGCTATTGTACGAAGCTCAATAAAATCCTCGATTTATTTGCGATTTTATTTCTAATTTCCAAGAGACTTTACAACACAGTTTTTTGAGTAGATTTTGCCAAAACTCTTTTTCAATATAAGTGAAATACTATTTTAATAATTATTGTATGTTTTTGTTTTAGTATAGAATTCGATTATAATACCGGATCTTGATGTAGAAAACAAAAATATATAATAATGATAGTAATAATGATAATAAGTTGCGGAGTGTATCATCGAGTAGTGGAAGTGAAATAGTACCGTTAAGCGGAGAGCTTTTTTTGTGCGGTGGGGGAAGCACTGGTAACACACTTCCGTCAGACCGCGAGCTCAGACGGTACCCCTTCCAACGCCCTCTCCGTCATATTGCGCTTAGCGGTACTAACTTCGTCATACCGAAACGCCGAGAACCGTTAATCGAAAGTGAAGCTACTCGCTGTGCCAATTTCATGAGACTCCTGGCCTACTCTCTTTATTATGTATTTGTGTGTGTCAGTAATCATCCTTGGTACCCGACTTTAGTACTATTTTTATTTCAGTTTATGAGTCAATGATAATTAATCAAGTACTCGTTGCTCTTTTACATTCTACATTCATGATCGATGGCATAACACTGGAATGAATCCGTTAAAGACAATGTTACAATTTACATATTACTCATTAATCGGTACAAACACAATCAATCATCGCTTGCTTCTTAATTAATGCAATGAAAATTTGTCGTTAATTCAAAACCTTTAACTTTTTTTCTTCTTTCTTCTTTTTTCTTCAAAAGAAGAAAAATCTAAATTTATTACTTAATCGAAATTCTTTTCCTTGTACTATTTTTGAGGAAGAAAAGATCAAGAGACGATCTACTTTCATGTCTTTCCTAATTAATCAAATATTATCTTTAAATGAAGACTTTTTCTTTATTTTCTATATTTAACGGGGAGGAGGATTAGTATTTGTTACACAATTTTTATTGTTTTTTAAGGTAAAGAAAAGATCGCGTTTCGTTTGTTTTTTTTTAATGAGATCCTAACTTGTCCAAATTTTGATAGACTCTTTCTTCTTTCTATTTTCTTTTCTCTTGTTGTTTCGTTTCTATTAATTTTACTATCGCTTGTTTCTTCTTTTTAGTAAGATCCAAACTGGTCATAATTTGGTGGTGTTTTGTTTCTTCTTGTCATGTAGAATAGAAATCGTGCAAATGGCATGTTTTGTTTTTGTTTTCTTTTTTATTTAAATATAAAAGCAATCAAACTTGATGTAATGTCTTTTCACAGGAGAAAAAAACCTTAGAAAACTATTTTCATTAGTTTTCCTTGAAGAAATAATTGCTTCCAACATTTATTATACTTTCTGGAGTTTCTCTATTTTTCCTTCTTTCGATGAAAGAAAATGTGGAAATCCTTTTGTTTCAATCGTGAGAAGAAAAATCGCTTCGTTTTCTTTTAGTTTTACGACGAAGAAAAGAACAAAACGCAAAATCTCTTGTTTCTTTTTCTTCCTGTTGATGAAGAAAAGTTGAATTTTTTTGCCTTGACGCAAAAAGAAAGTCTTTTCTTTTATGTCGGATATCTTCTTCTCGAAGAAGAAAACAAAATGATGAAAAAAAAAGCTGAAATTTTTTACAGCGGAAAGGAAAGACATTTTCCTTTCTTTTTTGTATTTCGTTGAGAAGAAACAAAACATTTTTCACCTTATTTTGTTAACGTCACTGTTTTATTTTAACCTTAAAGAAGGTACAGTAGGTTTGATGAAGAAAAACTGAAGTTACTAAATAACTGAGCGTTTTATTTTTACCTTTGACCAGACAATAAATCACATCAATTTGTTTTTCTTTCGACGAAAAAAAGAAAATCAAGACCTTTCTTTTATGTGCGGTTGGCCTTCCTTCGCTTTCTCCTTTCTTTATTATTTTTTTGCCACAGGAAGCAAAACACAAAAGTCATAAACAAATCAATCTATAAATACTTTCTTTTTAGAAACAAATTTACGATCTGTTTTTCTAAGTTGGTCATATCAATATCGTATTCATAAGAGAAGAGCCCTGCGTCATAAATAAAACTAAATGACATAAAGCATAACTTTATCCTTTTCTTACTCACCATTGAAAAGGAAATAATACTGAAATATTTGGCGGTCTTAACTTCGATAAGTAATTGTTGACACGTGAATTTGATATAATTAAATATTGTAAGTATTTTTTAAGGAAAAAAATCACAGGGCAATGCATGCAATAAAAAACTACCATTTCGTCACCCAAATTATTGAGATATACTGTATGCTCTGGCCAGAGCTAAAATTATTTGGCAACAAAAAGTTATGTATATAATGTAAAGCCCGTTTTAGACTGTCACATTTCTTGTAGCAAATTTGTTAGGAAGTGAGCGGAGAAGTGCCAATTCAACCAATCAAATTCACTGTGGAAACTTATCTCTCTAAATTTGTAACAAAATTGTTATCAAATCAACTTCCAAAAAATATGTGTATGTAATCTGAATATAATTTTACTATTACATCGTGTTTTAGAACGTCATTCTCTTGCCTTCAAAATTTATTTGCGTCGTTTCAAATGAGAGCGAACGTTTATTCCTTTTTTATTATTAAGATCGAAAGAATTTCGAAGCGTTTCAATAAGCGAAACTTCTCGTATCAGAGATTAATGGGAAACAAAATTTACAGCGGGCAACAAACGCGAAAATATCCTATTGAGAAACTGACAAAAATAAAACCACATTGTAGGAATGTCACGCAGCGTGGTTATATAGCATAAAGTGTTCAGCATTTCGATAAAGCGGTTACTCTTTTTGTTCGAAATTACGCGACTAGAAACAATACGACTTAGACAAAAATCGCGCGCGAATTGCGAAATGGACAGGTCACGTTTGTTCAAAAATCAACAAAACAATAAACTAGTATTGTCTCCCTCCTCACCCTCTCAAATGGGACAGTTCTTGTTAACGACGAAGAGTGATCTGTTTTTTTTTTCTTTTTCTACGACAGGACGCTGGTGTTTGGTTTGTGTGCCTTTCTCCAAATAAGCGCGTTTTAGCTGAGCCTTGTCCAAATAAAGTTGTTTTGCTTAGAAAGCTTGCGCTCGTTAGATTAGTCAATAGTCCCGTAACATTGGCTTCGAATGGGTTTTTGAAATTTATGCTGCTTAATTTGAGCGTTTACAGTTGTTTTTTTCCTGTCTTCGATTGCTCGGATTTTACAGTTCAAATTTTTAATCCGCAAATCAATTAAAAATTTGTTAATTTGATAAGCGTTCCATTTCATCACCTTTTAAGTAAGTAATCATCAAATCTTGATATCTTTTTTATGAACAAAAAAAAATTGAGCAATTGTTTTAAAGTAGTTTCGTATTAAATTACAATAATCCGCTACAGTTCTTTAAAAACAAACATTTTATAAAGATGTCTGCTTAAAAATTCTAGAAAAAAGATGTCGCACAGATACAAAGACTCTCCAATACAGTATAAGAATTACTTCGAGAAGAAGAAACAAAACAAAACTGAAACAAACGACAACGAAACGCAGATTTGGATGAAATGAAATTAAAAGATCGTCTATTCTCTTTCGACTGAAATTCTAAAGATTCTCAGTAAGCAAAGAGGAAGCTGAGAACAAATGAGATATTTCCGGTGCGAAACTTTTGAAAATCATATAAATCATTCACATTTTCCTACTTATTTTTGTCGCATTGCAAACATTGACCTTCTTTTGTTTTATTTTGTTCTTCTTATTCTTCTTTTGTTTCAATATTTTTTTGTCGAATTACAATCCATCTTCTTTTGTTTATCTTTTCTTCGTATTTCGGAGTTCTTTATTCGAGTTTCCTTAACAGAATCTATTTTTCACGTTGCAAATGACGCTTCAGCCAAGATTTTTTTTTGTTTTTCTTTTCTATGAGCGATTTGATTTTCTTTTACATTTCCTTACGGTGGAAATGTCGATCTTCTCTTCTTTTTTTGTTCTTCTTATTTTTCATTTGTTTCAGTTCTTTCTTGTCGAATTATCGTCGATCTTCTTTTGTCTATCATCCATCTTTATCTTCGTATTTTACGAAGATAAAGATAAAGATAAAGCGTTCTTCATTCGAGTTTCCTTCACTTCCTTACAACCGAAACAATTTTTCATATTGTTTTCATATTTACATTTCGCTACCGTAGAAATTTCGATCTTCTCTTGTTTTGTTCTCCTTATTCTTCATTTGTTTCAGTTCTTTTTTTGTTGAACCATTAACGATCTGTTTATCGTTCATTGTTTTCTTAATATTTCGGCATTGTTTATTCGATTTATCTTCAGTTTCTTACAACCAAATCAATTTTCCACATAACCAATAAAGATTTTTCTTTTGTTTTTTTCCGTTAGTGATTTGGTTTTGTTACATGTCGACCCTCTTTTGTTTTGTTTTCCTTATTCATTTGTTTCAGTTCTTTTTTGTCGATTTATCATCGATCTTCTTTTGTTTATTATCCATCTTTTTCTCCGTATTTCGGCGTTCTTTATTCAAGTTTCCTTCACTTTCTTACAACCGAAACAATTTTTCAAATTGTAAATGACGCTTCAAGCAAGTTTTTTCTTTCATTTTTTTTTTCTAACAGCCACTTGATTTTTTTTACACTTCGCTACCTTAGAAATGTCGATCTTCTCTTATTTTGTTCTTCTTATTCTTCATTTGTTTCAATTTTTATTTTGTTGAACTATTAACGATCTGTTTATCGTTCATCTTTTTCTTCGAATTTCGGATTTCTTTAATCGAGTTATTTTCGGTTTTTTACAACCGAATCAATTTTTCACATTGTGAATGACGCTTCAAGCAAAATTTTTCTTTTGGTTTTTTTTCTGTCTGCGATTTGATTTTTTTACATTTCGCCACCGTAGAAATGTCGATCTTCTCTTGTTTTGTTTTCTTTATTCTTCAAATGTTTCAGTTTTTTATCGAATTATTTTCGATCTTCTTTTGTTTATTATCCATCTTTTTCTTTGTATTTCGGCGTTGTTTATTCGAGTTTTCTTCAATTTCTTACAATCGTTTCAATTTTTCACATCGCAAATGACGCTTCGAACGATATTTTCCTTTTGTTTTTCTTTTCTGTCCATGATTTGATTTTTTTACATTTGGCAACCGTAATAATGTCGATTTTCTCTTGTTTTGTTTTCCTTATTTATCATTTGTTTCAGTTCTTTTTTTGTAGAATTATCATCGATTTTCTTTTGTTTATTATCGATCTTCTTTTGTTTAACGTCTATCTTTTTCTTCGTATTTTGGCGTTCTTTGTTAGAGTTTTCTTCGGTGTGTTACAATCGAATCAGTCAGTCAAGGTACAAGTGCTCGTATGTTTCAAAAGCAATATTTTTTAGGAGAGCAAAAAGTAACAAATTACTTTTTTTGTTCTCCTGAAAAATACTGCTTTTAAGACATACGACCTATTGCCCTTTTACCGACGAAATGACGTTTCCAGCAAGATTTTTCTTTTGTTTTATTTTTCTTTCAGCGATTTGATTTTTTACACTTCGCTGCTATAGGAATGTCAACCTTTTCTTGATTTGTTCTCCTTATTCTTCGTTTTTTTCAGTTCTTTTTTTGTTGAATTATTAACGATCTGTTGATCGTTGTCATTATCTTCGTATTTCGGCGTTCTTTATTCGAATTATCTTCAGTTTCTTACATCCGAATCAATTTTTCACGTAGCTAAATAACGCTTTAAGCAAGATTTTTCCTTTGTTTTTTTTCCGTCGGTAATTTGATTTTTTACTTTTCGCTGCCTTGAAACGTCGACCTTTTGTTTTGTTCTTCTTCTTCATTTGTTTCAGTCCTTTTTCTTTGTCGAATTAGCATCGATGTTCTTTTGTTTATGATTTTGTTTTCGGTTTCGCTTTATAAGAATTTTTATTTTTGAATTTTTGTTGAATTCTGCTGTAAAATCTTTTTTTGTTGGTCTTATTCCTCGTATATTTACGTTGTTTTTTTTTTTGATAAATTACATGGCTTCTTCTTTTGTTTTCTTATCAGTCTTGAAATTTTCAAGAAGATCGCTTAGTCATCGATCTTCTTTTGTTTTTTTTCCAACATTTTTTTTTTTTTGGATTACGTCCTTTTTTATTGGAAAATGTTCTTAATCGAATTATTTTGTCATGTTACAATTGACGTTTCAAGCAAGATTATTATTTTTTTCCTAAAGTTTTTTTGTGGGTGATTTTATTGTCTCATATTCCGTAAGTAGGTAAGTGAAGTTTTGAGGACGAACCACGGATTCCCAGATATCTGAAGTCGGTCCGAATTGATGGAAATCTAAAGCAAAGTTAACGTCAGTTCTGAAGAAAATCTGAAACAGAGACACTGTCGTGTTTTCCATCAGATTTCCATCAGCTGAGATCTGTTTTAGATATCTACCAATTCGTGGTGGATTAAAATCAGGATAAAGTCATAACACTATTGCACCCTAGGGAACTTTCAAAGTCTATTTAAGGAAACTGACAATAAGCTATGATAAACGTTTTAAAATACTTCATATTTTGTATGTAATTATAATATTAACACATTTCATTTATGCATATAAAAATAATATACATTTATACCACCGTAATCATAAAAAAACGATTACAGCCGAGTAAAATAGATACTTCAAAGATTTTAGTTGTCTAATATTAATTTTGACAGTGTTTGTCTTATTTTGTCAACCTATCAAATATCATCCTTCTCATTCGATCCCTAAGCATAATGATTAGTAATGTATAAACTGAATTGCTAGTGTAAATAATTAGTGTAGTAAATACAGCATTAGTAAACTGGTGCCAAGAGTGAAGTTATGAACTTATGTAGACTAATAAAAAGTACTAATGTGTAATGTAATGTACTAAAGTAATGCAATGCAATAAATTATTATTAAATATATTAACAACTAATTCAATTGCATTTGCTCAAATATTGATTCCGTCTTTCAATCGCGTTTGAATTAATGTCTTCTGAATTGCATTTAATTAAAATATTTTTATTTACTTTGCCAAAGTGAAGTTTGTTTATATTAGGAATCTTTTTATGTTATTGGAGACATTTAATGTACTATTTTGGTGACTTGTGCTTGACGAGCTTTTATTTGAACTTAAAATTTCTCTCTTTCTTCCCAGATTTTAAATTATTACTTCTATAGGTATAACTACGACCTACTAGATTTCACGAGACAGCGTGTCTTTATCCGACCTGCCCAATTTATTAGTTCAAGTATTTCTCCGATGGCGCCACTTACCTAAAAAATCGGGAGCGAATTATATCTGAAACGTCATTTCACAGAGTCATTTTCAATTAATGTCAAACTCTCTCACTTTATGGTAAGCACAGATGTATTTTCTTGCTCAAATATGGTTTCCTTCTGCCTTTTTTCCCGTTATTTATGGTGTTTCTTATTTAGTTAACTAACGCTAAAGCGGCGAAAATTTTCGTTAAATGAAAAATTGCCTAGGCCTGTTAAGAGCTCTGTCTCGTGAAATCTACTAAGTCGTGGGTATAACAATTTCTTTATTATCTTTTGTCGGAGTGTATAAAAATTGCACAATCGCTGTGAGTTGACAACGTTGGTTGGAAACGTTTGTTGGGACAAACCTACGATATATGATTTCAATCCACGTGACTAATTTGAATTAGGTTTGTTTTTTTAAAAGTGGCAACACTGAGAAAAGTGAGGTGGCTCTTTAAAATTGGCGTATTTTTGTTAATGATGTTCGTGGGTGTGCCTTTGTAAATATTGCAGGCATTACCTCCTCCAACGATTTAACACAAAACACTGCAATGTGTTGCCTATATGGCGGGGTCACGTGGATTGAAATCATTTCTGATGTCCCTGTATAAATTTGATGTTATAGTGAAAGTCGTAATGGGTACAATTTTTTTTTCGAGAAAACCATGGGAACAGCTTCGAAAATTGTATAAAAACCGACGTGGAGATTATCTCCGCTGTTTAGCAAGCACCTCCTAATATAATCGGTATGAGAGAAAGTCCGGCGCGAATAACGCTCGTAAATAAATCATCGGGAGTTTCTTATTAACATATGTATTCGGCGCAAACATGCAATTAAATCGAAATACGAGTTTAATTTTACGAGCGGAGTCGATTTTTCTGGTTTATGTATGCACGTATGGCTCCATTGTACACATTTGTATTATCATTATCTTTATGTGTCATGACTTTGATCTTTAATTTTTTTTTTTAATTTATGGATTAGAATTTATACGTTTATTTCTTTATGTTATCTTGGATTTCTCTTCTGTGATGGACACTGTCGATGATATTGATGATGGACTTAATTTGCATTTTTGTTCTCCTTTTTTTTTTGAACGACGTGATTTATGAAATGGAAATAAAATGCGCTTTATATTAATAGGATACCATCGTCGACCGAGTTTCGTCGCGAAAGTAGAAAATAAAATAGAAAATGTCGTTATAAAAAAAGTCAACGTTTTTAAGATGTTAAAATACTCGTCTTTCCTGCAAAATAAATAAATCGAAAAATTTCATAAAAGGCGAAAAAATAAAACATTTTATGAAGTCCTTTTACAAAGACTTCTTTTGAATACAGATTTGTTTTTTGCGTTTAAAAGAAAGTTGTAATGTTATTGTTAAACTAACGACAATATTGTCGACTCTGGAATACCGCAAAGGTCTACTCTGAGACCTTAAATTTTATTATTTGGAATCAATTAAGAGCTCTCTCTCGGTTTCAATTTATTTGATTTTATAATTTTGGGAATTACTTTTAAATTCCACTTAGGAATGAATTTCTGTCTTGTCTGCTTCTTCTTTACCTCCACGAGTATTTTTCTTTTATATTCGACATTTTTAATTTATTATTTTTGGAAACCAACAATTCTCATTCTATTGTTTTGATCTTTCCACATATGTACATGAGTTATTTAGAAGTATCAATCATCATATCTGCTAACTTCTTGTAATAACAGCAATTTACTATAATAAATGATCATAATATCTCTAATGCGCGCAATATTTCAGTGAACAACGTGAATTATAATCAACATTAATTATAAATCGTGACCCAACAACGTTTGGCACCAACGTTTTGTAAATTGCAGAAATTAATTTTACAACCAGTTTACAATGTCTGCAACGATTACCACAAGCAACATGTCTGTAGTAAATCGCACCGGGCAAGTTTAAAAACCGGCGAGGTGGAATTAGATTACAACATACTCAATCTACCTTGACAACTATCAGCTCAGACGTAATTAGAACTAAAATTTATTGTGACACGCTTTGCGCGTCGACGAACTTAAAAATGGATAACGAAATTCTAAATTGAGGCAGGACTTAAGAGTTCATTAATTTTTGAAACTTGTTGACAAAATGAATCAGTTAAAACTTATTACCACTATACAGGAGTCCTAACCAGTCTAACATTTAACATTTTTAAAAGGTACACAAACGAGCCATCAATATGCGCATAATATTTGGTGGAGGGTCCGGTAGCAACACAAATTCCAATTCTTCACCATTTTCTAAAAACATTTTCTTTTGTTATAGGTTTCAAAAATGGGTAAATCAAAGTCAATCCGTGAGCAAGAGCGATCGTCGATGGTGTGAGAGCTCGCAGTATCCCGCAGATGGCAACAATGAAATATCCCAACGTCTCAGGAGGAAGCAACATGGCAGTCAGCGGAAATGGTTCGCATGTTGAAGAAGTCGACTCGGTCTTCACCTCGTCCTGCTGGCAGAACTCAAGCTCGAACCTGCAGGGCGACTACATCGACAACCACAAATTAATCCTGGACAGTTCGATAAGCAACCTGGGTTCAGATAAACTACTCCTAGACTCTTCGATCAATGATAACGATAACGAAATAGAAACCAAGGCGACCATGGATGCTTTAGATAACCTACTCTTAAGTTCACAACCCATAAACACGAATTTAGCCGAACTGAAACCTCTCCCGCCTTTCGCGGGGTACACAGCGAACTTAAGCATAAACGGTATACAAGGACACCATTATCACGCGATAGCTCAAAGAATACCCGAGGAAAATAACAATACCTACAATAATTACGCCGAGCAAAATATCGTGTCTAGTTCAACTTGTAACGTGAGTGCGGACTCAGCTGGGGAGAACGGTTCAAAAAACATGTACAGCGTCGATGACTTCACCGTGGTAAAACTGAACTACACACCTGATAACGAAACGGTGTCCAGCGTAAAAGCCTACGACGATTGCAGTCATCCAAACACAGCAGATTCAGTCACGCATATCAAAACAGAAATTACGGAATACGATATCTCGTCGATAGAAGATATCGCTGCGATAATCGGTTCTGCGATAGCCGATACCACAGTACCAAGTAACAATCCCGAAGCAGAGGATGCAACGGGTTCGAGGGATAGCTGGATGGATTTAGACGCGTGGATAGACGGCGCCTGCGTCGACCAACAAAAAAACCTCATCATCACCCAGGATGGTCTTTCAGAATTCGTAATACCCAACACCACCAACGATTTCATAAAATCCCAATCGCACGTGGAATACTCAAAAATCCAGCAGCCGACGCAGGGGACCTCAACTTTACAAAGTATTTTAACCCACGGGTACATGCCCTTACTGCAAAACCGATTGCAGAACGGCCCTCCTATAAAACAAGAAGTTCCAAGCTCTACTAACTACAGTACAGAGTTGATCACAACTTCCAGCCCCCCAGCAAACGTCGTTTCGACTACTGAAAATTTGATGTTAACCGTAAACGGGAGGTTCCTACCACAGTATAGCGTGCATGGTTTAAACGATGATCGAATACGAAGTCCGGATTTGTTAGGGCAAAATTACCCGCACACGACGACGACGACGCCGAGCGCCCCCAAGAAGTCTCGCAGCAGGGCACAGAAGAAACAGCAAGCGGCCAGTTCGACGGTGTTCCAAACGGAACAGAACCTGGGTTTGTTGGGCAAGGAGAAGCCGGTTCATAGGTGTAGTATATGTAATAGGGGGTTCTTGAACAAATCGAACATTAAGGTACATTTGAGGACGCACACGGGGGAAAAACCGTTCCGATGCGAGACGTGCGCCAAGGCGTTCCGACAGAAGGCGCACCTGCTCAAGCACCAGCAGATTCACAAACGCATAGGGAGGGATTGATGGCGAGTTCGATTTTCTCATGCGTGGGTGAGTTATTTATTAAAGTATTGTTTATGATTCTTTTTCTGTTACCTTTCGCTTGATGGTCTGCATTCCTACAGCTTCACTTCTTCTTTTCACTTTGAAAAAATGAATTTCAGAAAGCCGGATTTCACACATCAAACAATAGATATGCAAGGAGCTTCAAAGAAGTCTTAATCTTAATCAATTAAAATCTAAAGTCGGTCTTGGACCATCTTCATTTTTTTTTTTGAAGAAAAAGGTAAATCCTTTCATTCGTTTGATGACTTTGTAATAGCTTCGAACTAAAGAATTTACGATTTAGTTATAGTTTAAGAATACTAAGAACTAAGTAAAAGATTTTTGCAAATACCTGCTTGCTTCTTCAATTTTTAGCTGGAAAAGCAACTATAAATGGTTTGATGATTTATTAAATGTTGGTCAAAAGGGTTCAGTTAAAATAAAAAATAAATCCTCCACTGGTGTGATGTAAAGCCTTTATTTTAATGAAAGGTGGAAGCAAAATTTGTCCCGTTCATGTGACAATAATAGTATTGGTTTAACTTGATTCCGAGATAACTAGGACAGGTCGGTGAGACTGCCAAAGCTCCAAATAAGGCCAAAACTACTGTCCAGATGATGCTCGAGGAATCCATTGCAATCAAAACCAACTTGCAACAAATTTCTAAATATTGGTTTAGTTATTAAAATAGACAGCATTTAAGATTTTTGGCATGGAGACAAATTCATTGTTCCCCTTTTTTTTTTTAGAAATTAATTATCCTAAGTCTTCACTCTCCAGAGATTATTTCTTTCTTCCGGTTAATTTCTTTTCGATTGTGGAAGTTAGCTACTGGAACTTTCTTAACAAATCATTCTATTATTATTATTTTTTTTACTTACTGCTAGCTTGGTTTTATTTTCCACTTTCTATTCAGTTCCTTTATTTGTAACTGCTGGATTGCTTTCAAATACCTAAGTATCATGGTAGATACTTAGAGGTAGAAAGAGGTTTCTATAATTTCATTTTAATCTCCCAGAATCTTGGAGTTTTGATAAGTCTGTCCTTTTTTGATTAATGCTTTTATCTTTTAAGAAAGAATTAAAAAATAAATCGTGCTCACAATTAACCTTCCAATTTAATTAAAAATCAGTCCTGCACGTCTACTCCAGAATTGAATGTGAGACAGCAACAATGATTGAAATCACATGATCTCTCAATCATCCTAATCGTCTTCTTTATGTAAATTAATAAGAGACCATGTGATCTTCAAATCATTTTTGTTTGCTCTGTATTTTGCAGAGTATCTCCTGCCTGATGAGACCCACAGGTCGAAACAATCTTGTCGCAGGATTTTCAACAATTCTGCTCTACTTTAAGTATCTCCATTTTCTCTTTTATTAAATGACACTGTATACTAATTTTTTGAAAATGTTTTAATCCTGAATTTATATCTATTGTTTGTGTGAACTCCGGCGATTGTATTTCTGCTAACAACAACGAATAAACAATACTTTAATAAAATAGCGAAACTCATCGCAGGCGCAAATGTTTTTTGATGAAATAAGGCAAAGAAATGTTCGCAGTTGTTTAACTTATTTAATCAAAAACACTACCTCAAACGTGCTATAAGAAAAGGTACCTCAATATATAGATAACAAAAAGAAAACAAAACAAAAAATTTATTATTCCTATTCCCAATGCGGACAATGTGCAATTTCATCTAGTGAGCTGGTGCATGTATACACAACGAAATGTATAAAAAAAATAATAATTTTTATATGTTTGGTCGTATAACATATTTTTTTTTAACTTGGTGGTTGTGTCCTTTTTTTTTCTATTCCTTGAGTTTGCGTTGTTTTGTTCGTCGATTAATTCCCGCGCGCGCGCGCTCACCCTGTATAGTACGTGTTTCCTATTCGCCCTTAATTTATGTACTCGTCCACACGTAAATTATTTATATTAAATATATCGGTAATTTATTTAAATAAACAACAACTATGTAAATGCGAATTGAACAATCTCAAGACTAAACTGATTCGCTTTTCTCAGGTTCTTCGTCCTTGAATAGCTAGCTTCTTGTGATAGAATTATACTTAATATTTAAGTATAGTACTTGTAATTTTTACAACTTGATTACACTTATTTTTATTATTAAAAAGAAAACAGGAAGAGATTTTTGTAGGTTGTACAAAGTTCGATCACTTGATTTTTATACTACTTTATAACACCTAAACACTATCGAAGAGAAGCGATTATAAATAAATAAATAAATAATATTAAACAACGACCAATTTGTAAATTTTGTATTATAGCTTATAAATTATACAATTATTTAAGTGTATTCCTTTTATACTGTAAACGCAAGTAATTTATGTTATTTTATCGATCTCAAATCGTACAGAAAACAGCGAGGCGTTGTGTAACTTGTGATCAAGACAGTATTGGACTTCTTTGTCTTGAAAGTTATTGGTGCGTGGTCGCAGTTCCCAATTCTTCGTCGCAAAATAAAACCGTAAAGTAGGCCTTAATGTTTAATGGAGCAAGTGAGAAAACGTTTTTCAATTCAAAGAACAATAATAATTATAATTAAAACAAAAATAAAACATGTGCAGTACAAAAAAAAATTAATTTTACTTCACAAGTTGCACACACAGTTTCTTGCCTAACTTAAACGGGGCCTTTCTTTTGATTTGGCACGCAAACAAATTTTTCAAATCGAAAATAATCTTCCAGACGATGTTTGTGATAATAAGTATGTATTGTATTTGTATTATATTTTATATTCGGCAGGCACACTCATACACACAATGAAAACTGACGTTCGCTTCACAAATTATGTATCGCATTAGAAAATAGCATTACACAGATATTTCTAGCTCTAGTATCCTAGGTAGTATAAATTAATTATTGTTATTATTTTATTGTTGATTATTATTACTTAATATGTTGTACTATAGACACCATTATTTTTAATACGAGAAGTTTTGAAAAACAAATTCTTGCGTTTCATTTACATTCTTTGATGGTGTCGATCCTAAAAACAACGAGAATAGAATATAAGGTGCTTTTTAAAAAGAGGGGCATAATTTGGAATTATAAATTCAATACTGTTTTCCCTATTTCGTTGTATAAACCTCCCACTTCAAATTCAAAAACTTTTTGGCGTAATATACATATAGTCGTCATGTACAGTGATGCTCCACTTCAACGTAACACACAGGAAAACTGCTTGCTCTGACTCAACCTTATGATATCTATCACTTCCTCAGTTCATCAGCTTTAATAACTGTCTTTTTTTAAATTTCTCCTCGTAGTTGGCTGTGAATTGTTAGATGAGAACTAACCTCAATCGATCTGCCTTAATTTTACTTAGAATCTAAGCCTGTCTTGATGAAAATGGTGGATATTTTGATCATCTCTTACGATTTTAGCTTGAATTTGGAATAAAATTTGTTAATAAAATTGTTCTTGAACTTCAATAAGAATAGTAAAAGTGAATTTATGATATGCGTTAATTTATTGAGTTTCAAGCAAGGCTGGTTCACTTTTGCTTACTTATATTTTTATGACAGATTTTCAGTGCGCTACAATTTTTTTTGAAACGCTCTAGTGTATTTCACATAAAATAAAAAAGATATTATCCATTTTTACGATACTAATATGTCACCCTGTATGCACCAAGTGATTTTTTTTTAAATTTTTTATCAACTCTTGCCATGAAATCTAGACGGCATGTCTTAGCTTAAGTGAAAAGCACGTCATTGCACACCTTGATGCTGCTTTACAGTAAAGCTAAGACATGCCGCCCAAATTCCAGGGCAAGAGTTGATAAAAAATTTTAAAAATCACATCTCAGAGTTATTATTTATACCGGGTGCTTCTTTACATTTGGGGTCGAAGTTGGCCATGACAAGGTGGTTATTGTGAACGCACCACAATTTTGATTATTCGTTGTAAATCTTACTTCTCTTATTGTTTTTTCGAAACCTCAAAAGCATGGTTAGGTTTACAAGTTTAAATGTCATAATCAGGGCTTTAAAATTCTCTTGGCCAATTTCGACGCCAAATTTAAACACTCTTTACAGTGCGGTCCATGACGTTACTTTAATTTATAGGGACCTACTACAATTTGCCACCTTCTAGTAATGGAGGACTGCATTAGATAAGATTTATTTTAAATTACGAAATGTTTTAATGTAAAGCAGCGTTTAAAACAGCTGATTGGTTTAAAATAAGTTTGTAAATAACCAATTAAATAGACAATTATAAAAAATATCGTTGCGAATGCCAATGAACACAAAGTGAATTAAGGCAATTAAGGAATTTCCCCAAGTTCTGACTTCAGCTTGTTGACGTAACTCGGGCCTAAATATTGATATAATCCTTCTTGGAAAATAGTTTTTTTTCTCAGACAGTCTTTATTGATCACATTGTATATGTGTCTATATTTATAACAGGGTTGATACACTTCGTGACGAATTTTGGGAGTGAAAAATTAATTACCTAAATCACTCGAAAAATCGCTGTGAAAGGAACGATTAATAATAATAGGATTAAAACACCCCAACTTCTGAAAACGTGGGTAGTTAATAAACTCACCTCGGAAATTATTGTGAAAAAAAGATATAAGTATAGGATTAAGAAAGTACTCACATTTCGTGGAATTAGGGCACTTTTGTGCCTCAGCCTTTGCCTTTTTTCGTTTGAAATCCAACGAGAAAAAGCCAGCGTTTGTCTTCCGTGTCTTCTGACTTGAATTGTTCAATCACCAACGTCTTTATAGTTTTACAAGAAAAGTTTATATTTTTAACCACTTTCTGAATATAATTTTTTATTATTAACAAGGATTCTTTCTAATACTTAAATGGAACTCCAAAATAAGTAATTTTAAATTAAACCAAAAAGCGTTTTGGGTTCGAGATTAACGCGTTTTGGGTCCGAGATTAACGCGTTTTGGGTGCGAGATTAATTCCAAGTTGAATTCAAGATTACTTTCAATAAATTAGTTTTCACATACCTTTTCTTATCCAATTTTCTTTGTTGGCCGTTGCTCTTTGATTTGTTTGAATTTATTTTCTTAATTTAAATTTATTTCGGGAAAATTCAACTGGCGATTACTCCAACCGCATTTTGGGGTCGAGAGTACATGTCTGTCGCAAGATGCCCGGAGACGCTGTCTTCAGTGTCTTCTGACTAGAATTGTTCAATCGCCAAGGTCTGTATAATTTTACACTAAAAGTTCATATTTTTAACCACATTTTTGAATATAATCTCTTATTATTAACAAGAATTCTTTCTAATAGTTAAACGGAACTCCAAAATAAGTATATTTAAAATAAACCGAGAAGCGCTTTGGGTTCGAGATTAACACGTTTTGGGTCCGAGATTAACGCGTTTTGGGTGCGAGATTAATTCCAGGTTGAATTCAAGATTACTTTCAATAAATTAGTATTCACATATCTTTTCTTATCCAGTTTTCCTTCTTGGTCGTTGTTCTTTGATCTGCTTGAATTTATTTTCCTAATTTAAATTTATTTCGTGAAAATTCAACTGATGATTACTTCAAATGCATTTTGGGGTCGAGAGTACTATTAGTTGGAAGATGGCCGGAGGCCCGGATTTGACGTGTGACAGTGCAGCAAAGGTAGGCAAATCCAAATCTAAAATGATGTAACTTCACACACATGTAAATACTAAAAATGTTCTTTTCTTTAACCCTCGCAGTAGAATTACTTTTTTTATATTTGTTATATGTATAATGACTTCTACTTCTAGATATGCTTCCATCTAATTTCATTGAATACTGTCATGCTATGTTTTTAGTAATGAATTATCTCAAACAAACACTGAAATTGGCACTAACGCTCAACGTTTCACTATAGCTTCGTCAAGTGATAATGAAACGTTGAGCTAAATTGCCAATTTCAGTGTCTGTTTGAGGTAGTTCATTACACAATTTCATCGGACAAGAATCTATCTTAATTAAGTTTTTGTGTTTCAGTTCTTTTTTTTAATATTTCTGCTATAAAATATGCGTTGGGGTCAATTTTGAGCATAAACTCGTAGTGAAACATGTGTGTACAAGTTATAGTTCTTTGGGAAGTGCTCTCATTCACTGTTTTACAGAGTGATTGGTGGTGTAATAAGCTATTATGGCGGATTATAACATAAATTTTGCAAGAGGCTATAATGCAGAAGAAGCTTTGAGGGATATAATTCTGATTTTGAGGTAATAAACAATGAAAGTGTTGGTAGTGATGCAGAGGAAGACTTTACTGAAGGTCAGATAACGAAGTTGATGATGGGAATGAGGAAGTGTGGGTTAACAAAGATGGAGCAATACAGTGGAGGACTGTGGAACCTGGACGTAAAGAGACACAATCTAAAAATATTATAACACAAGTTTCTGGTATATGAAAACACTTACTTTTGTCTACCCATTCAGACCGTCTTTGTGCGTTTATGACGAACGATATCGTGGACAAAATTTGGTTGCATACTAATGAAGGGGCAAATGAACAAAGACAAGCTTAAAAAAATAGAAGGAATTACAATGTACTGAATTTTTGGCATTTTTGAGTCTAAGTTTACTCTATGGCTTTCAGAAGGGCAACAGAAAAGATCTAAGAGAAAAGTACGGTTATCCAATTGTGTCTAGACGCCGTTATACAAGCGTACTTAGTACTCTACGATTTGATGACAGCGGTACTCGACAAGCTAGGGAAGAAGCAACTAAGAACAAGATGGAACCCATAGCTGAATTAACGAATATGTGCTTTTATCCCAAGTCCAAATATTACTGTGGAAGAACATCTCTGTGCTTTTAGAGGAAGATGTGGTTTGAAGGTTTATATTCCTTTAAAGCCGGGATAATGTGGTATAAAAATATGGATGGCTGTAGACTGTGACTCTCGATACATTACAAACCTCCAAATATATTCTGAAAAAATTGGAAACGTAAAGGAACAGGAACAAGGAAAACGGGTGGTGTTAGATTTAGTATCTCACTGGAAGGTCGCAATATTACTATTGATAACTTCTTTACTAGCTACACTCTTGGGCAGGAGTTATTGGAGCTAAAATTAACTCTCGTTGGGACCGTCCGTAAAAACCAAAACGAGCTTCCTTCCTGCATGTTGCCGTCACAATATCGGGAAGAGAAACCGTCTGTTTTTGTTTATGCCAGCAACATCTTTGGTTCCTTATGTTTCTAAAAAAAGAAAGGCTGTAGTTTCGATGTCTACTCAACACAATAGATTTGACTTTTGCAACTAAGAGCATAGGAAGCCAGAAGTAATACTAAGTTATAATTCCACTAAATTCGGCGTTGATACGATATACCAAATGTCCCGGAGCTACTCGACAAGAAGATGCAATATTTTTTGATCATGTCCATTTTGTTGAAATTAACGCTTATGTGTTATTTTCTGAACTTGACAAAACGTATAAAAATAAAACTGGAAGGCGTCGTTTCTTGCTAGAACTAAGTGAGGAACTAATAAAACCAGAAATAAAAAAAAGAATTCAGTATCCCCAAGACTAGACAAGGAAAATTCGTAAAGCTGTTGAAAATGCTGGGTTTTTGAATTTATTTCAGCAGGACGGACAGTCTGGCCAACCACACAATAAACGAGAAAGGTGCAGCGTTTGTCCGCGGCAAGTGGATAAAAAAACAAATATATTATGTGACATATGCAGTAAGTTTTCCTGTAAGGAGCACGTTGAAATGCGCTCATTATGTTTTAAATGTTCTACTTCAACGTCAGACAACAGTAGTTCTTCTTTTGACTAGGCTATTTACTGTACCAAAGTATTACTCCTAATTAATTTTGTATATTTAACTTGTTATAGTTTGTCATGTATAAATGTATCATGAAAATTAATTAAAATTGTGTAACTGGCAATATAGAAAGTGTTAGGAAAGAGTTTATACATGTATTTCGGCCTTATTGGGCTTCATCAGAACTCTGTACCTTAAAAAAAATTGGTTTATTGAAAAATTTTAGAAAAACTTACCCCATTTTTGAATTTCTAAAATCCCAAAACACAAGAACAGGAATTAATGATAAAAATATGAAAATCTAAAATTTTTCAATAAACCAAATTTTTTTAAGGTACAGAGTTCTGATGAAGCCCAATAAGGCCGAAATATATGTATAAACTCTTTCCTAACACTTTCTATATTGCCAGTTACACAATTTTAATTAATTTTCATCTGGCAAGAAAACTTGATTTTATAAATGTATCAATAAATAATTTTAAAATATTAAAAATATGTTTTTTTGAAACAAAATTACCACATTTGAAGATTGACGGGCGGGAAATTTGAATTTACTTATTTATTTCTTTCAATTGATGCATAATATTTCTAAATGAAATGAAGAGAATAAATACGAAAATGAAGAATCAATAGATAGAAGGTGAAGAGACACTTGTTCTATGTATTAAGAAAACGAAACAAATAAGTACAACTACAAATAAAAAAAAAGAGAAGGAAAACAAGTGACTAACCTTCGGAAAAAGCACTTAGAAGAGAAATAAAGTAACACAATGGAAGAAAAAGAAATTCTTCAATTTGTTAAAAAATTACAAGGCAGTTTGTGTAAAACGAGAACGATCAAAAACCAAAAACGAATAAAAAAGGAAAAAGAAGGGAAAGTGATTTTGTTTACTATTGTTAAAATACGAAAAAGTTCAGCAAATTACGACCCCTCACGACAGATTTATTTGAGTGAAATTAAAAAAGAAAGCTAGAGTCAATGGTTTTTGTCAAAAACATAATCAAGAGACGATCGATTGTTTAACGATTTCAAGAAACAAGAAAAAAATTGAATCTAAGGAAACCTTTCATTTTCACTTTTGCGTTAAAAGCGATAACAAAAGACGTTCGAGTTTGAATTTACAAGTGTTTATATCTCGTTTTTTCCTCGAAAGACACAAGAAAGTAAATAAACAGTAGTAGTAGAAAATAGTACTTTTGATTATTATTTTCTTTTTGTTCAACAAAAAAAGGACTGGGATCGACGCCATTCATTTTTTTTTTATTCAAAACGTCTTTGCAAAAATATTTTATAAAATCATTGCACATGTTGATGTTGATAAAGAAGAAACTTGTCTAATTATTTTATGACAGATGTCATCAGAACAGAACAGAATCAACTGAAATAATTATTTCTTTTATACCGACAATTAAATCTTCAACAGTTTGGTTAAAATGACACCAAAGCGCCCATGATGTCCCTAAATTTCGACATTCTGAACTCATTAGAATTTATCAGAAATTCGACAAAAAGTATTTAGTATCACTAAATTGGCAACATTGTGCAACAGGTTTTGTTGGTAAAGAAGAACTCGATTTTTATGCGACTGGTACGTTCGAATTCTTACGATGACTACCGAACATGAACGACGTATTTTGGCGGGATTTTTGAATTTCTTTAACTTTTTTAATTTTTCAGAGAAACAGAAAATAGAATAGAACTTTTAATTTATGTCAATTTTCCATAAATGTTTAACAAATTAGAAAAAGCATACTAACCGTATACATTTGTATTACTTAATAAATTTTTTTTTTTTTAATTTTTAATTGTTCTTGTAAATTTTAGTGTAATTTGCTATACACATTTTTTAGGTTGCTTAATCGTCTATCAGAAAAATTAAATAATAATTTCATTATGTCAACAAAATAAAAGCAATGGTGTAATTCATTCGCCGCCACCAAACTGACTTACCTACATACACATTCAGGACGTACTGGTACACGCTAATTAGCGTCTGGCGAAACTTTCCTAATTTCTCATGATTTTTACGAACGATCAATTAAATTCAAATATAGCAACTAAATTGCATGTCACACGAAACCAATTTTGTCCAGACCAATCAATTTCAGATGTAGTAGTTTACTACCACATTTAATTAACTTAGAACGTTGCACTATTATGCGAAAGTAATGCGAAATGTGTTTTGTTTGAGGTACCTCAAATGATGCTATATTTTACGAAACTGCTGTACATTTCTATAGTTCTGCGCATATACAATTTGACCACGCCTCAAATAACAACAGCTGTCAAAATTTATTTGCGTTAAATGGCCCAGTAATAAGGGTCTACCTTGGAAAAATATAAATATATCCTTTAATTCGTATTTGTTGTTTAATTTTTCTTCGTTCATGTGCACATCACTTTGTCAGTAAACGTTTAGGAATTTACTTTCAACAGCGCTGTTAGCTGCTGTGTAATCTGAACGCATCCAATAGTCAACGTGAATTTGGAATTTCAGAATTTCTCGCGCATGTACAACTTGACTTTTAAACCATAAATACAAAAATACAGTAAAATTCGACAAAAATATTTTTCTTGATGAAAATCAAGTGCTGCCTTAGGAACAAATAGACTGTACACTCCTGGTTTTCGTTTTTAATCGCCGAGTTCAGAGTTCTGTATTCTTTCTTGTTCTCGGCGTGCACGTACAAGTTGATCACGGCCCAACCATGAATCATGAACACGACGAGATTACAATGAAACGCCATTAATCACGTCCAGATTCTTTGAGCGAACGTCGGTCGTTAGGAAATGTCAAAGGTGGTGTTCCTAATTTTCACGAGGATTTATGGCCTATGATTTTTGCAAATGCAACGACGCAAGGCTCCAAAGACGATTCTGTCTCTGAAATGCAAATGGCTTGGGGCTTGATATCCTAGATTTAAGATTTATGGAGTAATTCACTTTCATGTGCAGTACGAGCGAACATGGTAGAAGACGGTTTGAATTTCCCGCGCCTCTATCTAGTGATTTTCATTCTTTGTTAAAATAATGATAACCAAAATGTTTTTAATTGAAGTATGAAATAATTTTATTATTTACATAACTGTTGATTATTGTTAATGAATTGATTTATTATTTCATTAATCTTGTTGCTCATGTTTGCGGAAGAGAACGTACAAAATATACGGAGTGTAGTAGCGCCATCTATTAACATTAGTTTTAACTAAACTTAATTAATATTTAAAAGTTATATACCAAAAATACTTTGAATATACTTTTTGCTATCTTTTGTTTTTTATAATTTTTTTAAAAATTTATTCAGTTAATGACTTTTTTTTAACTTTAATGGTACTGCAAAATTTATTTAAAATGAAATAGGAGGACATACAAAATTAACGGATTTTAATAGCGCCATCTATCAAAATTACTTTAACCGAACTTAATTCATTTTTAAAAGTTCATTAAATCAATGTTCCTGTGGCGCCATCTACCAAAAATATTTTGAAATATAGTTTTTGGTACCTTTTGAATTTATAATTTTTTAAAAATTTCTTTAGGTAATAACATCTTCCACTATAAACTTAATGGCAATCCAAAATTTATTTAAAATAAAATAAGAGGACTCACAAAATTAACGGATTTTAATAGCGCCATCTATCAAAATTAGTTTTAACTAAACTTAATTAACTAAAATTTAAAAGTGAATTAAAAAATCAATGCTCCTGTGGCGTCATCTGTAAGAAATACCTATCTTGTAATATAGATTTTTTACATTTACAATTCTTTTAAAATTTCTTTAATAATTAAAGGCAACTTTTTCTTTTAAGCTGAGTGGAGCTCGAAAATTTATTTAAAATAAAATAGGAAGACGTAAGAAAATAATGGATTTTAGCAGCACCATCTATCTAGATTAGTTTTAACTGAACTTAATTAATATTTAAAAGTTCATTAAAAAATCAAAGTTTCTGTGACGTCATCTATCAAAAATACATTGTAATATCCTTTTTGGTAATTTGCAAAATCAGCAATCTTAAAAGGGAGAAGGATCAAAGTTTAGTTTTTGCAAAAACGATAAATTAGTATTAAAAATTCAATGTTTCTGTGGCGCCATCTACCAGAATATCTTGTAATATACTTTTCGATATCTTTATTTATTTCATTAATTTATAATTTTTTTAAATTTTCAATTAATGTTTTTTTTTTTCTTTTAAGCTGAATGGAAGTCCAAAATATATTTAAAATAAAATAGGAGAATATGAAAAATCAATGGATTTTGTAGCGCCATCTATCAAAAGTACTTTCAACTGGCCTGAATTAATATTTAAAGATCATTTTTAAAAATATATTGCTTAAATCAATCTTAAAAGGGGGATGGTTCAGAGTTCAGACTTTGCACAAAGGGCAAATTAATATTAAAAAATTCAATGTTTCTGTGGCGCCATCTACCAAAAATATCTTGAAATATACTTTTTGATATCTTTTGTATTTGTATTTTTTTATATTTTATTCAATTAATGTTATTTATTTTTTTTTCTGTTTTAAGTCGAATGGAAATCCAAAATTTATTTAAAATAAAATAGTAAAAAGATCAAGGATTTTAGTAGTGCCATCTGTCAAGAATACTTTTAACTGACCTCAATTAATATTTAAAAGGTATTTTTTTTAATATATTGCTTAAATTAATCCTAAAAGGGGCATGGTTCAGAGTTCAGACTGTAAAAATGACAAATTTATATTCAAATTTCAATGTTTCTGTGGCGTCACCTACCAAAATATCTTTTGAATTTATATATTCTTTTTAAATTTTAATTCATGTTATTTTTTTTTCTTTTACACTAAATGGAAGTCCAAAATTTATTTAAAGTAAAATAGGAAAACTTAAAAAAAATAACAGAATTTAGCAGCGCCATCTATAAAAATTGGTTGTAACTGACCTGAATTCAGACCTTGCAAAAACCCCAATTTATATTAGAAATTCATTGTTCCTGTGGCGCCATTTACAAAAATATCCTAAAATATACTTTTTGAATTTATATATTTTTTATTTCTTCAATTAATGTCATTTTTTACTTCTAAATATTATAAATTCAATGTTTATTTATCAAAAATATCTTGAAATGTACCTACTTTGATATATTTTGAATTTTTTTTTAAATTTCTTCAATTAATGACATTTTTCTTCTTTTAAGCCGAATAGAAGTCCAAAAATTTATTTAAAATAAAATAAGAAAACGTAAAAAATTAACGGATTTTAGTGGCGCCATTTATCAAGTTTGGTTTTAACTGACCTGAATTCATATCGTTCAGATTTTGCAAGAGCGTTAATATTGTAAATTCAATATTCCTGTGGCGCCATCTATTAAAAATTTCTTGAATTTTTTGAAACCTTTTTATTTTATTTTTTCAAATTTCTGTAATTAATGAAAAAAAATGTGTTCTTTTAAGCTGAATGGAACTCCGAAATTTATTTAAAATAAAACGAATCGAGTAGTAAATTAAGAGAATGTACAAAATTAATACTCAAGTTTTTCAATGGCGCCATCTATCAAAATAAGCTTTAACTAAACTTAATTAACCTTTAAAGGTAGATTTTTAGAAATATATTGCTACATTAATACCAACCTTAAGAAGGATATCGTTTAGGTTAAAAAAAAACAAAAATTGCCCTAAAAATCGAATAATATAAATTCAATATTCCAGTGGCGCCATTTAACCAAAATATTTTAAAAATTACCTTATAGAATATATTTCTTTGAAACAATCTTTTAATTTTAATGGAGAGTTTTTAAAACCAAACTGTGTAGTTTGTAAAAGATATATTTTATTAAAAAAATAAAAGCGATAATATTAATATTAAAAGAGAATATTACTTTGAATTGTAAACGCATTAAATTTAAATACTACAATTTCATTGGTGCCCCATTCGATGCATATCTTTTTAACTACAATTTTTCAGTCGACAAATTTAAATGCTGCCTCAAAACAAGTTCTTTTAATGTAATAGTTTACAATATACTTTCCATGATATTATAATTAGATGCGAATTAAAATATGTTTATGAGTTTTATTTTCCGTATAAAAATGAACTACATCGACGACTTCATAGAATGACTTCTCTCTTTTTCTCCATCTTTTGGAATTTTTTTGAAATAAAAATATATAAGAATCAAATATGTATGTATTTGTTAAAAAAAAATACTTAACAATTCGCGCTTCTGTTTCTAAACTGAAATAAACTCGATATTAAAACAGATAGACGTTAGTGCCATCTATTGTAATTTCGTTTTCAATCGCCAAATTTAAAAATATTGCAAAACTATTTCTGTATCAAACCATTTTATTTCAACGTTAGCTCTTTCTACCTGCTGGATGTTTTAAAGTAAACATTTGTAAGCGCCAGAAACGAATTCAAAAACTACTATTAAATTAAAAAAAAATATTTCGAAGTAAGATGGAATATCGTTTTTTTTTTTAATTTTAATTCTCCTTATATTAAAATAACGCACAATCACGTTGAAGTAATATTTTGATTATTACTTGCTATGTTGAAAAATGAAATATACCTAACGCCACCTATGATAATTTCTTTGAATCATATTTTATAAAGGCGGGGAATTTTAATTAATTTATAAAACTATTCAAATGGACTGTTTTGCATTTGAGGATTATAATTAGAATATAAATGAATAGTTTCATGTATGTACAAGAAAAGAAAACTTTAAAATTAATTTCCAAGCTCTCAGACATTGTGGGTTATTCAGAGACACGAGTTTTTTTTTTTTTAAATTTTAATTCTCCAGACAACTGTTAAGCTTGCTCATACAGGTTCTTCAGAAGAACCAAATAAAATATTCCGAGCGCAACACATGACCGCGAATTAATGAAACGTTCTGGTCAATACTGCTCGAAAGATTCAAGACGAAAGACAAGAGTAGATGATGCTCGCGGGTGTCCTCATTCGAGCACCACGTCCGTCACTGTAGGAAGCGTGTCCGCATAGCTGCGGCCCCCCGTCCCGCCCGCCCCTGGCCCCACGGAAGTGTGCCATGTGCTACTTCTGGTACCACATTTGAATAGCAGTGGCGTGCGACCCGGTCTTTGTACGGACGAAGAAACAACGACCATTGTTCGGACCTATCTGCCGACACAATAACGTTTTCATAGAGAGAAGGCGGCGCGAGTGAACTATTACAAGAGATTTTTACCGAAATCGCAAAGCGCTCTTGATTCAATCACTTTTTAATCAAGAACGCATCATTTTAAATCACATCTAAAAAAATTAAAAAAAAAGGAGAATATGGGATTCAGTATAATTCCCATTTTTTTTAATTTTGATATCTTGATTAAGAGCAGGTAATTTGGGACGTGCTGTATATGTAAAAATTTTAATATCCGTTTTATCAGAGCGAGCAAAGGTGAAGTTCATACATGCGCATTAGTCACCGAGATTCTCAACCGTAAATACATACATCAGTTTCTTGCAACCTTGCTTCGTAACAACAGCACTCATGTTTATTTTTTCATGCTGTATTATGCATAACATTTCGTCCATTTCGTGAGCGTCTTTCAGAACAATGAGCGTACTTGTCGCAATCGAAATTTTCTCTAGGGAATTGAAGGTGCAAATTGTCCCACAGTTTGAGTTTCAAATTAAGCCAAGTAGCATTAAGAACTTGAACGCCCTTAAAATATTCAATATTCGCATGATTTGGTTTTAAAATTTTCTTTAATGTGTGCTATTTGAATTACTTGTGGGGCACAAGGGCGTATTTTTGTGTTATCTACCTAGCCATGTAACTACGTAACTCCCTTCAACACTTATAACTTATTCCATCTTTTTTTCAATTGTCCCATACCCTCAGAAAAAATCTCTTCAATAACTTTGTAAAATATTTTTCAACAGCATCATCAGATTCAAAATATTTTCTCCTCAGATGTTTTGTTTTTTCGAATAAAAGAGGCTAAAAGGTGGTTGCCTTAACTCTATGAACCAACAGTTATTGATTTTATCTACTTGACTTCGTTTGCCTTATGAACTCGACAATTGTCATACAGTTTTTTTTACGAATAAGAATGAATTATGTTTCCATGGGCCTCTCCATTTGTGGTAGACGCCCTCGGCATAAATTCAATAAGCAAGACTCCTTCAGCATCCCAGAAAACTTTTGCCATAAGTTTTTTCCTAGAAAATTGTATTTCGGCTTTATGAATCCATTAAACGGCTTTTTGTTGAGATGGAAAGCTTCCATTGAGAGACCCATGTCCCATTTCCGATCATAACTCGAGAAGAAAATTTCTGTCCTTTTTAAACGTGGCCAAATTTGAGGAATTTCTTTTCTAACCAGTTTTTGCTCAGGTGTAAGCAATCTGAATAAAGCAATAAAACTTCTTCTTCATGCCCAAATCATCACGAGGACATTCGTTTCAAACATATAGACTTCATTGGCAAAAACATGGACCTTTATACGAGCTTCCATGTGTCGTCCGGACTTTGGGTCATCGTCAGTTGATTCTCAACTCCATCGAAAGAGTTTAGAGTATGAAGCATCTTCTCCATATACAGCAACCATTCTTTCAAAAATATTTTTGGGTCATTGCCTTCTTTTGTCCGGGAACTTTATGACACTGCGATATTCCACCTTAATTTCACTAATTTCATTAACAAATAAATCTTCCTAAATAAACCCCACAAATTAAACATAAATTAGCACCTGTACTTGTAAAGGTCACAGGTCACAGCTAGTTTTTAATAATTGGTTTGACATCGTCGCTCTTTTGTTTCATAGTTAGGTAGATAACTAAAAATACACCCTCGTATATCCTTTGTTTAATTCAAGTTAAAACAGGTGGCCTCATTAAAAATATATATTTATGGTCAGTGATAAACGTTTTTTTTTTTAATTAGTGTTTTGTTGAAGAGAAGAAATAAACTAATTATAATGTACTCACCAGTTTTGTGTTTTAAATGTTGCACTATTTACAAGTATTTAAAGCAAAATATTTAGGAGGCATCTACGTGGCAGCCAATTAGCTTCAAAGGTTTACACTCAAGTAATTGAAAAATATCTCAGAAAACAAGCCAAAAGATAACGGACTGTTTCCAGAAGGATAGAGAAAACGTGCTTATACATAACTTGGGGTACAATCGAAAAAAAATGCCAAAAGACAGGAGAACTGCAATATTCTTCGTAAACTGAAAAAAGTTATTGACACAAAGATCCCCGAAAAATGGTTTAATCTAGTTTATAATGAGGTATAGATTTGCAAAAACCTAAATTAAACAGAGAAGATTTGAGTTATTTTTCAAGGAGGGCGGGAGATAGCTTGAGTTCTCTCTTATTTCTATTGATAAGGGATGGGCCCATAAAAAAAACACAAGAAAAAGACGAAGCACAACTTCACATGGTACTTAAGTAGAGACTAACTCTAACAAAGAGTAGGAAAAAGGGAAATAATAATAAGTTCCCTAATATGGAAAAAAATTATTAATATGTGAAGGTCATAGGGAGAAAACGAGCGCTCCCGAATCTCAATAAAGTTTACTTATACCAAATTATTGTACTTTCTATACAGGGTGTAAGTGAATTGAGTGTAATAATTTCACGACTGGTAGCTTGGATCAAGACGATCAAAAATTATTATTTAATAAGGTGTCCTAAATGCAACCGTTTTTGAGTTATGAACAAATAAATAAAGGCATAAAATATCAAATGCTTACCTTAGTAGGGTGTTGTTAGACATTAATTTCTTCGTTTATTCAAAATTTAAAACAACAAATTTTTTTTCGCGAAACTGACGTAAAGACATTGTAATTTACATTTGTATTAACATTGTTTATTACATTACTTTGAACGCAGGAATTTACATTTTGTTTGTTGCATGTAAGTTTTTGAAATTCATTTCTTTTCTCGAATACTATTACATTTAGTACTCCATATTATATAACATTTTTTTATCGTCTTAATCCAAGCTACCACCCTGTAAAATGAATGCAGACAATTCGCTTACACCTTGTATATTACACCTTTAGACGATATTTTTTACTGGAAAGCGTTAACTTAATTGTAGCTCTCGTCCAGTCGTATTTTATAATGACATATTATCTGAATTAATTTTTTTTTTGTTATCTGAGGGGTGCAAAATTAAAATAGTGGTGCATAAGGGTACATAACAATAAAAAAAACTTTGCAAAATCAAATAGGGAAGACACTTGTTATATGTACATCCTCAAGCACCACTTCTTTAATTTTGCAACCTTCAAGTAACAGAAAAATTTTTTTTTGATTAGTACGTTTTAATTAATTGTTTCTGAATTATGTAATTGTGTTCTTTGCTATCTCGGGGCTTTAAAAGATTAAAACAACTGCGTATAAGGATGCATAAGTTATAACAGCAAAAAAGTCTTTCTAAAATACATAGAGGGACGCTATAATTAAGAATCGTTCCTAACATTTGTTTAAAAAAACATTAATTATTATTAAACGCGTTTAATTACCAAAGTCATATTTGCGTCTTTTTGTTACTTTTGCACAGACAGGTGTATATTAATTACATATTTTCATTTTAATTCTCAAAGTTTTTGATTAAACGGAACGTTGTATGCTATTTTCCAAATGAATTCGCCCGATTCCCAATAACTTACGAAATGCGAAAGTGAGCCTTATTGAAATACTCCTTAAAAGCACGGCTTTAATATATTTGTAAGACAGTGTACATATAGCAGAATTATTTCGTAACTAAAGAGCATTAAATCCAAATTAACCAGGTGCAAGAAAAATATCGCTCATAAAACATAGCAGGTGATTAAAAAAAATTGCTCAACAGGTTCAACTTTACTGGAATGGCTGAAACTATCAGGCCGTAAAAATGCCGCGGTTCTCCAAAAATCCGAGCGACTTTCTGCGACCTAAATAGAAAACCGCCGCGCCGGGCCAAGTTGTCAAAAATCGTTAAGCATCGAGTCGTGTACCCGCCAACAAATGCAACATTAATACTCTAATGGAGAACTACTGTATTGGTCATGCACAAGGAGAAATTATTGGCCTTGTTACTTGACCTACAAATGTGAAGACATACATACGACAAGGACGTTAGCATTTAACGAATAAAAAAAAAACGAGAACATTACGGCACATGCGCGGCTGGGAGCGTTGGAAACGGAAAAATCTAGTTACCCCATTAAATTGCCGCGCACTTTCCCTTTTAAAAACTGCTTGCTAGCCGGTGATTTATTGTTATCAATCGTTTCGGTTCTTCCTTGGTTTCGTTCGGCTGAAATTTGTTGCTTGCAAACCGATTCGGATCAACGATCAAAATTGCATCAAGAACCATTGTTCGAGACGGTGTGACTTAATATTTGGAGTAAAGCACCGAAGTATACTGTATAAGAGCGTTTTTTGTAGGACCAGTCACCTTTCGAAATACTAAAGACTGGCATTCACTAGATTTATGTAATTATTAATGTCACTTCGATGATATTCACGAGCAAAAAAAACTAAAAATTATATTTATTTTATTTTTAAACAAAAAAAAAGAGTGAGGAAATGGATTATCCAAAGGTCAAATTATCAAGTGGTATGAAAAGCAACAGCGACAAAAATAATTCCTTGCTGAGGAAGACATATTCGCTCGACAGGAAAATATGTTTTTGCATTTTTTTTTAAGAATAGACAGTGTTGTTTGTAGATCAGCAAAAGTATCCCTCTTGATCAATGCTTATATATGAGCAGTTGGAAAACTAAAACATGAATGATTAAAAGTAAAATTTAAAAATATTACAAAGTTCATAAACATTTCCAAGCGATAAGCGAAAGCAAAGGTAATCATTTAGACTAAACGTTGAAAAAATAACCTTTTAGATACCGCTGAGATAAATATTTGTCGCGATAATAAACTATCAGCGCGTATATTGGTAGGTAAATGGACAGATTGGAAATACCTACATAGTTACTATTCTGATGATTAGGTTATTTAAATTACTCTAGTTACCAAAGGGGACGTAGCTGTGAAACAAAATTAATTTAATAATTAGAACGAAAATATTTCACGCTTTAATCGCTAATGTAAACAATTCCTAGGCCCGAGCGACTTTAGTCAAAACACTGACTCTCCTTAGGATAAGGGCTATTTTGATACGCTAAAATAAATAATCCATCGATAAAAACCCTGAGTGCGTGAGAACCGCTAACAGGTGCCCATGCGCGACGAGAAGCAATCAGTTGAAAATTTACTAATGCTACCTTATTGAATAGGCAACTTAATTTATCTCCATGACTTTTTTGATAGACCACCCGGGGTAAATGTCTAAAGGGGCGCCACTTTACGGAGAGGGAGTGACTTGATTATTGTCCTCAATATCGTTCTTTAATTTTGGCTGTCTTTTTGCATTTTAATTTACTTTCAACAGCTTCTGAGTCCGAGAATACGCTCTCCAAAAATGAAAATGATCAATAAATAAATGAGGTTGAACTTTAGCAAATGTATAAGGTTCCAGTGTCCCTTAAAAAAATTAATTAATAATTTCACTGAGTGGTAGCTCGGATCAAAACGAACAAAAATTGTTGTGGTGTTCTAAATGTAACCATTTTCAAGTTATGAACAAATCTAGGCATAAAATACTTTCGGCCAAATGCGGACCTTGGTAGGGTGTTGTCAGACGTTCATTTAATCGTTTATTCAAACTTTAAAGCAACGAACAAACTGAACGCGTGAGAATCGCTATCGGGTGCCCTTGCGCGACTTGAAGGAATCAGTCAAAAATTTACTAATGCTACATTATTGAGTAGGCAACTCAATTTATCTCGATGACCTTTTTGGATAGACCATTCGGGGTTAAAGTTTAAAGGGGCGCCACTTTACGGAGGGGGAGTGGCTCTTCAATATCGTTCGTTCATTTTGGGTATCTTTTTGCATTTTAATTTACTTTCAACATCTTCTGAGTCTGAGGACATGCTCTCCGAAAATTAAAATTATAAACAAATAAATGAGGTTAATTTTTAGCAAATGTGTAAGGGTCCGTGTCACTTAAAACTAGCGTCATTAATTTAAATTTGCTAAATTCCTCAATTTTACCGCTATTATATAAAAATCCTCGTTTATTTAAAGCAAGGACTCTCTTATAGTATTAGGTGGTAGAGTCTGAATTATTTTTCCTCTGTTATCTAAGGGGCGCAAAAGATTAAAAGGCTGTGTAGGGAGTTGTAAAATGAAACAGGGGAGGATATAACTACGAGAAGATAAATTACAAAATAAATAACCCCCTTCAGTCGTGTTTTTCTAAAGATTTTTTTAATTTTTCATATATCTTAAATAGCTGTGAGAAAAACTAATTTTCAAATAAGGACATAGCTAGGTTTTGAATAACTTTTTAATGGATGCAAAATATATTTAAAAATGGCGTTTAACGATGTAGGACAAGTACAATTATAATAATAAAAAATATTTGAAAAATACAAGCTAATTAATTTTTTTAAATTATTTTATTTTCTCATTAATCTCCCAATTGTAAAAGAGCTTTTCCATGAAAGCAATAAAATAAATAAGCTCCAAAAGAAATATATATGTACAGGGTGGGCCAAATTCGACACTTTTAATAGGAAACTCCTATTTTTAGACGAGTTAGACAAAAACTGACCTCGGTCCCTGGAGCTCGATTTTTAAGACAAGTTATGAAGGTTTTAAAAATCGTAGAATTTTGAAAAACGCCTTGTAGCTCCTAAACGGTATAAGATATCGAAACGCGGTCTTCACCATTAATTTTGTCTTAAAAATCGAGCTCCAGGGACTGAGGTCAGTTTTTGTCTAACTCGTCTAAAAATCGGAGTTTCCTATTAAAAGTGTCGAATTTGGCCCACCCTGTACAATCAAATATGTAAGATTTTTCTTAACGAAATAGTTTTATTTGTATCACTTTCCCTTTATCAAATTAGTTGTGTTTTATTCAAATTAAATTCTGCAATCCCTTCAGTCTTCTATAAAGCTCGCGTCTAGCGTTGACTAAGGGAGTTATCTGGCGGTCCTTCCCAACAGAAATAAGATAGAAATAAGGTAATTCTTCGGCCAGGATTGTGTTTGACAAAGGAAATATTAAGGGATGATCCAGTAAACATATTTGTCCAGCAAAAATATTCATGAAAAATACAACCTCATAAACATTCTTAAGTGATAAGTGGGTGCAATAGAAATTTCCTTGACTAAACGTCGAGACCGGACAGATTTGGAAATAACTAATTACCATCAGGAGGATAGAGAACTCTAGTGACCAAACTAGAGAGTAGCACCTTGCAGGTGGAATTCTCGAAAGAGTGGCGATTTGTATCATAAACAAAGGGTTGCTGATGTTATGACTCTGGGTAGAGAGAGGGCTTGTCAGCAGGGCCGGATCTAGGGTTTTGAGCGCCTCGGGTGAAACAAGTTCTGGCGCCCTTTTTATATACTATACCAGCTGTCTGTTGCCATAGGTTCACCTTTCTAAAATTTTTCTTAATCGACTTACTTGAAATTTGGAAAGAATAAATTAAATAAAAGTATGAATTTTTCGAACATGATGTTGAGCACGACTTTAGGTTTCGTTGGAAGTGATGTGAACTTGCTTATTTTGAATGGGACACCTATGTAGCTATGTATGTATTTTTACATATTTGGAATCTGCAGGTCATTTCGAGTCCGAATATGTTTCATGTGGTAAGAAAAGAACTTTTTTGTTTTTAAATCTAGAAAGCTATGAATCGTGTACTTTCGTTCTAATACGATTAAGTAATGGTAATAATCTCAACAAATTATTCTTTCTGATAATTTTCATTCATTTTTCGCCAAATGAAATCGCCGATCTTTTTGTTTATTGTTTCACCGTATATCAATTCTCTTTCCTGTTCGTCTTTTGTTTTTGTTATTTAATTCTCTACGCTTTTGATCTAAAACTGCCCGAAACTTAGCTTAAAACTCGCTAAAAGTAATTAATAATTCATTGAAAACAAAAGCAGAAAAAAATCATTATGCTCTCATTTTAATACACACTCAGGTAATAAAAGGATGTCTCCCCTATAAAATGTTTTGTTCCTTCCACTTGATTGTCCGCCTGCTCGGCATAGTGCTAGCATACTTTATGGGGGAGATGTCTTTTTATTACCCGAGTGTACCTACAAAACATTTTTCAATATTAACGCAAGTAATGGTAATAAACTCAAAACAGAAAACTGTACAAAGGCAGGTGTCATTCTGAAAAATAATTCGATCAAATATAAACAAGAGAAGACTCAAAAAATTATAGTGAAAGGTTAGAAGCGGCGGTAATTCCTTGTTGATATTCATTTGTTTCTCATTCGTTCGATGTTCTTTTATTTTTCTTTTAACAAATTATTCTCTTTGATAATTTTCTTTTGTTATTCTCGTTCATTTTTCATCGAATGAAATCGATCTTCTATTTGTTGCTTCATCATTTACCTTTCGTTTCATGTTCGTCTTTTGTTCTTGTTATTTAATTCTTTCTATTTTGATCTAAAATGCCCGCTTAAAACTCGCTAAAAGCACAATTAATTCACTAAAAACAAATGCACAAAAAAAAATCAAATTTTGTTCTCACCTTAATAAATGTATAAAATATTTTTAAAATTTACGCAAATAATGGTAATAAACTCAAAACTGAAAACTGTGCCAGAGGTCAGTGTCACTCTGAAAAATAATTGGATCAAGTAAAAACAAAAAGAATTACATCAAATAAAAATTTTAAAAAATTCAAAAAAAACAATAACGAAAGGTTAGAATAGAAACGGTGGTAACTCCTTCGGAGAATAATCGACGTTCATTTGTTTCTCGAATGAAATAATAAATTTATTTCTCGTTCATTTTATTTTTAGCTTAGATGTTGTTATTTTCAATTCAACGTTCGTCTCTCATTCATTTTACTATTACTTTTGATGTTGTTCTTTCCAATTTTCTTTTATTTTTCTTCTAACAAATTATTATTCTTTCTGATAATTTCTTCTTTTTTTTAATGTAAGTCATTTGCACCGAATGAAATCTTTTGTTTGTCGTGTCATCGTATATCTTCTACTTCCTGTTCGTTTTTCTTCTAACAAATTATTATTCTTTCTGACGATTTCTTTTTTTTTAATTTTTAATCATTTCTCGCCGAATGAAATCGTCTATCTATCTTTCTATCACTATTTTGATTTGTAACACTTGCAGCATTTCAAATTTTCAGTAGGTCGTAATTCATTTTTTTTAAATGGAAGCTCGTATTCATCGGGGAAATTTTTTTCTGGGTGCGCTCATACCAAATACTTTATACATTTAAAATAGAGCGGGCGTAAAACATCAATAAATGCTCTATAAAACGTTTACAGTTTCTCCTTTTGTTTTACATGATTTTTTTATCTTTTTCAAACGCTCTGTTGGAGGAGTATCATTAACTACGAGGGTCGAGCTAAATTTATTGAGAATAAAAAAACACGGTTAATATTTTCTAGGATTTTGTTTTAAATGTGCCCGAAGTAAGTCTCTTCAGCAATGATACACTTGACCATTCTTTCTTTTCTCCCAACCAATCATCTTTCAGAATACCTTCAAAATAAGCGTGAACTGCGGCACCAACTCTTTTCCTGACGAAAACCTTCTTAGTTTTGTTTTTTTTTCGAATTAATTTTTCGTATTACATCAGTAATGTAATTTTCTTTAAACTTCCGAATTAGGTTAAATATAAGTTGCGTTGAGTAAAAATACTTCCTATATACAGCAACGGGTTTCGGCTAATCAAGCCTTCATCAGGCTGCCAAACGTCTGATTAAATAGATAAATTATCATTGGAGAAAAGAAGACTAAAATCCGGCCCTGCTTGTCAGACTCTTTTAAAGTAAAATTGAAACTATCTTGCAGATATATTAACGGATATTAATAAGTTAATTTCAGTAACACTTTCAGGTTAATTTAGAATCTTTTTATTTAGCTAACCGTTGAACTTTTCAATAGTGTTGAAATTGAAACAACCCCAATGTAATTGGTCATGGTTTCACTGGAGTGTTTTTCTTATTTTTTATATCGTTCTCTTTACTTTCTACATCCTAAAAACTATGATTATGTTCTTCTTTGCAATTGCTATATTTAGTTGAACCGGTCGAACGATTTCGAAGTTTTTTTTCATCGCAGACATTACTACCTACCTACTTAATAATTTCCCACGACCATAATAATCCTCGGCGATATTTTAAAATGGTAATTTCCGATTCCTCCTTCCATCGCCCACCAACCAACAGATCTAATCTGGAACGACGTGCCGCCGCGTTTCAGCTCGAATCCTGCGAAAGAAAATATTTGCATGACCTACATAAACGCGGCGCAAAATGCGTTTCCTTGTAAGCAACACGACGATAATGTTTTTTTTTTTTAAGAAACGTTTTGCATAAACATCTTTTTTAGCGCAGGTGAGTAAGATCGTCTTCGTAAAGAATTGTTCAGTCAAATTGTAGGAAAAAAAATTTGTTTTTATTTATGTTTCTCTAATTAGTCCAAATCCAAAGTGACATTTAACCCTTTTGTAAATTAAAAGGGCGCTTTATCATTATGATTATTTATTTTATCGTATCTTAATGGTCACTTGTCTGAAGGAGGGTCAGTATTTCGTCTGGACCATACCCTCACGCACGTTATCGCGTGGGGAATCTTTAAGTTAAAAATTAAAGTTTGAAATTCTTTTGTGAATACAGACAGCTAAAGGCGATTCTTGTTTCAATTTAATAATTTAGAGTCTAAGATTTTCGGCCGTTTGCTAATTAACTAATTTTGATTAACGATGGAATGAAATAAAACAATTTTTTTTAATAACAAACTTTATTAAAATTATACATAAATCTATACATACTATCTATTATAAATACAGAGTATCAATCGAAACAGTTTTCGTGTTTTCTTTTCTCCACCCCCACAGACCTATCCCTTTCCTAAGCTTGCCGCCGTTGCGTCGAGTACCATAATACATATACATTAACATATAATTTTAAAAGTATAAAAATATGATTAGAAAATCTCATTAAATACAACTGTTAGTTAAACAACAATAATATAATATACTTTTCCCTTGTACCTTGTGGAATGAATCATCTCAGTTTTAACAATAAATTAGAAAAAGATGAACTCGTTCTTACAGTGAGTTGATGTATCTTCTCAGTTCTTCCTGCGTATCGAAGATCATCACGTGGAATGGCGATCCAGGTACCAACTCTGCAGCCCATTTCACCTCGACCCGATAGTCGCCAGGTTCAGTTGGGTCGTACTAAGTGATTGAAATGAAATTAGTGAAGAGGTTTATTGGGAATAAAAAAAAAGGATGAGAGTGGAGTTGAATCTTATCCAGAGAGTTGGAGTTAATAGAAATAATAAACCAACTTCATTAATGATTGTAAGTTATATCTGATGGTTAGGCACCTAACAATACAAATAGTTACGCAGAAGGGAATTAAGCATAAAAAAGAAGAAAAGGAGGCGTAACTACGCCATTGTTTATTTGTGCTTAAAGAAATACTGAATGATTTTGACAATTTTTATGTCATATATAGGTCGTATGGAATACAAAAATAAATGAAGATCCTGGGTAGATAAAAGAAGAACATTTAAAGTAATAGTCAGTTAGTAAAGGCGTAAGGGCACATTAAATGATAATAAATATCAAATTGTTACTTCTGGAGAAAGGGAGGTATTTTTTAGAATACCCCAATTTTTAGGCACCCCAAAACTACCTTAAAAATTGGGCGCCTGGAAGAATCACCGAAAAAAAGCTAAAATCCCATTATACTAGCTCATTTTTAGACGCCCCAAAATGACTTTTCTTTTCTGGCTTAGGGGAATTCCCAAAAGGGGGCTAAATTAACATAAAAATGTCGAGGACACTGCATAATAAAGTAGAAATGCCACTACAATAGTTTACAGTTCTCTCAGTTATCGGCTCTACAGCGAAGTCTCATTGTTCTTTGTAGGTGGCGCGCAACTTCTCTAAACCCAAGGTTGATATAGTATGCAGGTTGCTTCTTTCCCATTTGAATTTGTAGTTTGAAATTCCTCCCAAATCTATGGTGGTCGATATTTTAGGACAATATCCCAACAGGGAATATGCGACCCAATAATAATACCTTTTGGATTGTTTGAGAATTATGGATTTTGACCTCTTTTGCAACAGTTTTTCTTTGGTTTTGAAATGCCCCATTTTTGAGGTTTATTGTTCTCGGGATATTTTTGAGGTGTTTCAGAAAAGACAGAATTGGGGAATTGTGATTTCTTAAGCGTTTTTGTTCTCCCAATTGCATTTATGGTCTTTACGGTTAATAAAAAAAGAGGAAAATGATTAATTGCTGGAGACCAACTTACTTTACATAATATCGTGCGGTCCTTTTGACTTTCCCTCTGCATCTCGACTCTGAAAGCCCCTTTAGGACCTCGCACCCTCACAGTTAATTGACCTGCACCCGCACCTCGCGTGTCACAAATGAATCTTGACTGGAATGTCGCCAACACCCCATGCTCTACACCAGGTCCGTACACTCGTACCTATCAAATAAGGGAAAACATGTTGGTTTCATCATATAACAAGTGAGAGTCAATTTCCCTTTGAGAAAAACCTAATACAAGGTTCTAGTTTCTTACTTTGCTAGGGTCAGGAGCTCCAGCTACTCTCAAAGTAAACGGTGATCCAGGCACATGTTGCCCGGCATATTTAATAGTCAATGCGTGTCGTCCAGACTCTTGTGGTTTAACGTTCAAGGTAAAAGTAGCATCCCCGTGGTCGTAGAGCTCACAATACGCAACTTTTCTTGGGCCGGTACAATGTGCAGTCAATTCACCAGGGCCGGCTCTTCGAGTATCAATCCAGGAACGTATTTCACGGCCGACCACACCCTGCCTCAGGCCTTCTCCGGAACACAACACCTAAAAATTATTAAAGTAGATATCGTTAGCAGGAAATGTATGTGGTATAACCTTGGACGCATCAGCGCCACCCTTAGCCTCGACCATTAAAGGACAACCTTTAACGGGCCTTCCTGCCCACAAGACCGACAACATGTAATTCCCTGGGGAATTTACCGTGTAGGTAGCCCTCCATATCTTCTCGCCCGCTAGACTTAACATAACAGGTACGGGCAAGTTTGTGTCAGCAGCGTGTAAAGTAACTTCAGGATTACCTGCAAAATCGTTCGTTTTCTTTTTGGAGTAAAATCATCCCCCCTTCCTTTCCATACCTGATCCTGCCTTAGATCCGTCGATGTTAAATATGGCGGGTTCACCACATTGAGCTTGGGCTAATCCACGTCCCGTCAGGATAACTTGGTCTCCCAAAGACACCACCAGTTTGGGTGTTTCGGGGACACTCAAGTTAGCGAATTTGATTTCAAAGTCGTGTTCACCTGCGTTCAATCCTTCCGAGGATAGATCGAATCGCACGCGGCTTCCCGATTTTTCCGCGTTCATTTTCCGGCCGTCTATCTTGCATTCGAGCGTACCTGGGCCCCCATTTGCTACGTCAAAAGCCAACTTAGCTGGTAGCTTTATGCGGCCCGAGTCGTCCAGGTATTGGTTCCAACCGCCTATTATCCGCACTGTTGTTGGATCGACGATCGTAGGTCGAAAAGGTGAGCCAGGCAACTATATAGTAAGCAATGTTATAGCATTGATACGTAAATGGTAATTAATTGACTTTGTACTCACGTCATTGGGACCAATTCCGATTATTATGTCGTAAACCCCAATCCACTTTGGTGTGTACGATACGATGTATTCCCCTGGTTTTGGACACTGTATGTGTGTTTCGATGGTACCTTCGATGGCTTCGATTTGTACTCTTGGTTGCATGACACTGCTGACGGTGAAGCTGGTTCTTTCACCGACCTGTGCACACTCTAAGCCTCGGCCTACGGCTCTAGGGGGTGGTATAGGCCCAACTGGACCTACCCCCAAAGCTAAAGGTGATCCTTTCACTTGGACGCTACCATAAGTGATAGTAACTTGGTATAAGCCCGGCAATGCAGGTAGGAATGATATTTGAGTTAGGTTCTCGTCTAACGCGATTTGCTGTATGGGGAGGGTTTGGCCTAATGGGTTTGTTACTAGTATTTCCAAATCGGCATCACCCGCATTCTTCGTTGAGACTAAAACAGAAATCGTAGGAAATTTCTGAAATAGAATTTAAGCTAGCATACCATTGAACATGACCTTTTCCCCAACATTCCCTTGAACATTCGGTATATCCACAACGCGTACCACATCCGGATCATATGCCTGGCAAACGAAAGGGCTTCCGCTTATCGGTTTGGCCTGGTGAAGCACCTCAACTTGATGAGGCCCAACATCCCTCACCGTGAATTCCGCCTGTAGCTTCCCCGTCTTGGTTTGATAACACCTCACAGGTAGCGCAGACCCCGTGGGGCTACTCACGACCACATCAAACTCTCTGGCAGATCTCCCAAGCGTGTCGATATGAAACGAGGTAATTTTACCAACCCGAGCTTGGTAGAGTCCAACCCCCCCGGCCCAAGGCTCGGTTCCGGGAGCCTTGATAGGTATTTCGAGTACCCCGAATTTAGGCACGCCGTTGTACAGGAGAGTTATGCGATGAGGGGCGGCATGTACCGGATGGAAAACGACCTCCCATATATTCGGATTGGTGGGGCTTTGTCTAATGGTATGAGGCACGATCTTATTGGCCACTTTAACTAGCGCTGACAGTTTTCCGGGGCCTACTTTATTAATGCTAACGCCTACGAGGGCGGGGCGATGACACATCGATTCGGGGGCGTTGACCACGTCGATTTTGCTTGTATCAAATACATGTACAGTGCGGGTTGTTATCAACTCGTGTCCACGGAAAATCTGCACGCGGTAAGTCCCAGTTTGCGAGACGGTAAATTCGCCTTTTCCATTGGCTAAGTTGTAGTTAATGGGGTGGTTGTTGCTGTCGATTATTTCCAATCGGTGTTGCTCGCTTGGTAAATCGATGTAAACTAGCGAACCGATCTGTATGTATTGTGTAGCTTCGACTACGCTGCAATGGAAGGGACTTCCTATGACAGACATGTCGTTGAAGGTGATGTTAACAAAGTGGTCTTCACTTGTTTGTGGCACGAAAGTCACGTCGTACAACCCTCTTGCGCACGCCACAACTTCCGCCTTAATCGTCGTGTGCGGGGTCGAAACGACCAATTCCAAAGTGCCTTCACCCGCTTGGGCAGCATCCACACTGAAGGTGACGGGTTTTCCGACTTCTGCGGGTGCAACTTCCCTCACGGATAGTTCATTTAGGGCTCGGGATATGTCACCTTTGAGTCCGGGCAGACCGGAAACGATCACTTTGTTGACATCGTAGACATTACAACTGAAGGGGGAACCTATGACGTGCTGATCGTTAATAAGGATTGCTATGGAATGTCTGCCAACCATTTCGGGGGTGAACCTTGCGATGAACATATCGCCGGTGAGGGTTGTTTTTGACGGTAAGATCTTGCCTGTTGGTGCTGTCGGGATAACTTGAGGTTCAATGCCTGGAAATCGAGTCAGTGAAAGCCAAACCACGGTCGTTGTTTCAAATTAACAGAATTTAACTTCTTGTACTGGAGAGGAGGGTTTCAAACTTATCGTCTATCATGTAGAGAGATAAAACAAGCAATGAAAGGCAAAGCAGAACGTAGAAGATATCAACCAATACAAAATGTAGCAAACGTGAAGCTTACCCCTCCTTACAGTTCATCTACTACGTAATATGTTTTTTGACATGTGTCTATGCTAGTCCTCAAGCATCTTCAGTTGAGGGGAGGATCAAAAGCAAAGAAGTGAGGTCGTTACCTTGTTCTGTATTAGAGGATCTGATTCAGAAGTGAGCACCTCTAAGAAGCAGGACCTCAATGACATGAGCATTTTTAAATGTAACTAATTGAAGGTTTAAAATTCTCAAGAAGAAATCTGCTAAGGATATCTACAACTTACCATTTGTGCCTTCAATTTTGATTTCAGCAGGATGTCCCACCGCAGCCAGTTCTATGCCATTCCCTGAAACTGGAACCCTCGGTTGTGTGTTGCCTGGACTCACTTTACAACTGAAGGGAGATCCAGGTACTGCTTGTCCGTTAAACCTAAAGAGGAAAAAACAATTGCAATTTTCCTCGAGGTTGTCTCAAGAGTTTTTTTTAAATTACCTCACACTTAAGGTATGTGTGGCAGCTTCCGTAGGTTTGAAGTTCACTTTGAACCTCGCGTTTCCCTCGCTTTGCACGAAATTAGGAACGTTTCTGCCATTCACCGCCACAATGATTTCTAAATTTCCCGCCCCCGCTTGAGATGCGTTAATGCTAAACGAGACAGGTTTTCCCACAATTCCATCTGTGATGTCGGTGACGCTTACGCGATTAGCATCGTAAGCCTTCACCAAAAAAGGGCTGCCTTCTATATGTCCACCCGGTAAACGCACCTGCAAATATAATTAAACGAATAAAAAGAACCACCCCTTTCACCGGGACCGCTTACTTCGACGCTGTGATCTCCAACATCCATTGGGGTGAAATTGACCTCAAATTTTCCAGAGTTTTCATCAAGCGGCGTAATCTAAAATTTGACGGACCTGAAGTACACTACCCTTAAAGTAAATTCTACGCACCTGAGTGGGCAGTGATCTTCTAGCCGGCCCCAAGACTTCAACGAGGGGTAAGTTTGGACTTTCCACGGTGAAAATGCAGGGCCTTCCCACAGACACCTTATCCAGAGCTTCCGACATAATAATTCGTGCAGCCGCCGCAACGATGCACTTGAAGGGACTTCCTGGTACATCCTGCCCGTTGAATCTCAAATCGACAGAATGAGGGGTGGCCTCGCGAGGCGTGAATGAAATCGCGTACGTGTGGGGACCTTGGGCTTGCGCGGAAGTTGGGACGCGCCCTCCGTTCACTGTCACCTCCAAATTTCCAGGGCCGGCCTGACTCGTCTCCACTATAAGATACTTTCCAAGTAAATCAAAAAAATCCTGTGCAAGATTAAAAGGCGTTACCCAAAAAAGTGACTGGTTTTCCGATTACGCCAGTTGCGGCTTCTTTGACTTTAATGGCCTGTACGTCATAGATTTTGGCCGCGTAAGGGCTTCCCGCCGTGGGCATACCATTCACGTTCACGTTGATTCTGTGCTCGCCCACCACCCTCGGCAGGAATTCCGCTCGAAATTGGCCGTTGCCCAAGGGTTGTACCTGGGTTGGGACTGCCTGCCCGCCCGGGCCTGTCCGATTTTGTTAATTTGTTTTTGTCTTGTGTAGGGATCGTATGGACAAGGGAGAGGTATACGACGATGGCAATCGAGTTAACATAAGGCACTGTGTTACTTTTTGCTTTAATTCGGCTAATGAGATATGTTCATGGGATACTGTAGTGCTTTTATTACACATAATAATATTAATCAAATCATTTAGAATAAGAATCCTTTAGTCTTCAATAAAAAAAAATTCTTCCATAATATTTACGCAATACTGTAACTCTGAATTTGGATAAATTCATCAACATGGAACGCCCTTTTTTTTTCTTTCGAATACTACGTGCACTACTAAAAACAATAGGAAAGTATTGAAAAGTTTTGAAGTGTGAAGGGTTTTGGAGATGATAATAAGCAATAATTGGAAAATTTTATCGAAATAGCAAATGGAAAGGGCCTTCAAATCAATGAAGAGAAGGCAAATTACATGGAACTCATCCAGAAGGAATAAACAAGCAACGGGGACTTCTTAGATTTAAAGAAGAAAACAGAAGTCGCATTAACGCAAAGGTTTATGAATAGGTTACTTCGAATACAGTGGTTTTGACACCTCAGAGAGATGAATAAAATAGCAAAGGAATAATGATTTTTCTAGAAATCTTTTACATTTTGACCGGCTAGTAGGTCTATTCAGCTCTTCTGGATGTAAGTAAAAAGTTCGGGAGAAAGTGCTCAAAAGGGAAAAAAGAAGGTGATGGAAATTGTAACGCAAATATGAAGAAAGAATATTCTAGAATTTAATGAAGGATGGCAAGAGGAAGGTGTAGAGGCAGGCAAATAACTATGGGGCTAAATGACATTTGAATACCTTAAATACAGAGCTATCAAAAATTAATTCGAGATTGCGTGGCCTCGTTCATCCACGTTCTTTCTATATAAGCGAAAATATTAATCACGTGACCTTCAATAGTTGTTGCTTGGTTAGTATACAGAGTGAAATGGAATTGAGTACGTAATTTACAGAGTGGGAGCTTGGGTCAAAACGATCAAGAAATGTTACATAATATGGTGTTAAACGTAACCGTTTTCGAGTTATGAAGAAGTACGATGGTACGATGTCAGATTTTATTTCCTCGTTTATTCGGAATTTTAAAGCAACAGAAAATTTTATTTTCACCAAACTGACTTAGAAATTTAATAAATAACATAGTAAATCGTTTATTCCAAATGGGAACAGTACTTTGCACGCAAATAATCCATTTTTTATGTGAGTTTATGAAATTCAAGATTTTTCTCTCGAAAACGGTTACATTTAAGACGCCACATTATAAACAATTTCTGATCGCTTCAATTCAAGCTACCATCCTATGAAATTGATGTACTCAATTCCCTTTCACCCTGTATACTAATCAATTTCCAATTTTTGTTTTTGTATTGTTGCTATTACGTTACTTAATGGGAAAAGAAATGAAAATTTTAAATTAAATTAATATAGACATGAGTTTAAAAACAATAATAAAAAATAGTTTAAAAGCGTTTAAAACAAAAGACAAATGACAAAACTTTGAAAAGGTTGATCAGACATTTTTTTACTTAAATATAAAAAAAATAATTTCTAATAAAAAATTGATTAAAATATCTAAACTGCAGTAGAGGGTGCAAATTGTGAATTGCTTTAGCGCAAAGAAAAAAAAATACAAAAAAAGCAAAGCTTTTTGACGAAAATCACAGCAAGAACCTCAGAACCTTTAAATATTCGTTTTCTAAAAAAATATTTAAATATTTTTGCATTTTCCTTGCATTGGGCTACCTTTCTACACCCTAAATTAATTATTGCTCGAAGTAATTAATAATTTAAGTACATTTTTTGTTTATCCTTGTATATATACGTGGGAGCAACGTAAAGTTTTTAAAATCTCGCTGAACTTCAGTTACAACTAAATTATAGCTACCATTCCAAATTTATTGTTAAAAGCACCAATTTTTATTTAAATTCTGAAAATCTCCCTTAATTCTGAAACCTCTTACAAATTTGATTGCCTTTTTATGGTCTTAGTTAATTATTAACCAACTTAAATTAATAATTAAGGAAATTATTTGGATTTTTCTCAACAATTTAATTGTCTTGTTACGATCATTGTTAATTATTAACTGACTTTATTAATAATTAAGGAATTTATTTGGATTTTTCTTGTATATATACGTGGGAGACACGTAAAGCTTCGGAAATCACGTTGAAATTCAGTAATAATTAAGGCTTAAACAGAATGCAAATCCGTAATGAAAAAAATTGAACAGAAAATCAACTTTGTTAGATTATGGTGGATTTATGTTATGTAGAAAACCTTAAGTTTTGTAGAACAACATCTCATTCTATGATTTAATGCTTGAACAGAATGCAACGGCGCCAACCTGTCACTTCCAAAGATATGCACAGACAAAACGGCGTGGAACGTCATCAATATAACGTAAAATAGAAATATCTTGTGCCACATATGGATAAATTTCAAGCATTTACATTTTTATATATGTATACGTTACACCTGATGTTATGTATGTTATACAGGGAGATCGAAATTGATTGTCCTGATCCTGCACTGTCTTCCACGAGCTTGATATCGATATTTACATCTAATTATTAAAATAAAGTTAGTAACATAACGAGATCTAGGGAAGTTACTAGATATCCCAAGATTATGTTGACAGTTCATTGGCAATCTGATTAAACAATAACTATATTCTTTATTAATTAGGTTAAGTTTAGATGTATGTTTTGTGAATGTTATATGCGCGTCACTGCTTTTCGTTCTAACCTTCAAGTGCTAGATGTAAATATTGATATCCAGCTTACGGAAAGTAGTGTAGGATCAGGACAATCAATTTCGATCTCCCTGTATTATTCCCATAAACAAGAAATTGCCGGATAAAAATGGTTATGTATTTATGACGTTAGCCGTCGTTAATCAACCTTTTGCGTGCGACGCCGCTTGGCGTCGTTCGTTCTGTGCAATGACATTTGAGTCTTTGTATTTAACTTTTATTTGACAGATAACGGCGATGCATTCTGTTAGGCTACAGCTGCCACTTCGAATTTACACTTAAAGCAGCATTTTTTCTTTATTCTGAAAATCCCCCTTGATTCTGAAACCCTTCACAGTTTCGATTGTCTTTTTAAAGTCCTAGTTGACTGTTAGATTACTTAATTAATGAATAAATTAATACAAGGTAGACACGAAAAGTTTCCAACTTCAGTTACAACTAAATGACAGTTATCACTTCGAATTTACTGTTAAAAGCACCAATTTTTTTTTTTCATTCCGAACCTTTCAAAGATTTGATTGATTGTCTTTTCACAGTCTTAGTTAATAATTAACTGACTCAATAAATGAGGAAAATTATTTTGATTTCTCTTGTATATGTGTATACTGGGAGACAAGTTAAGTTTCCGAAATCGAAATTCTCCTTTTAGAGTCTCAGTTAATTACTACTTGACTTAAATTAACAATAGGGAATATGCATGTAAACGAGATAGTATATAGTATCTTTCAAAAAGTGTGCTACAAGAAAGCACAAAGTTTCCGAACGCTTTGAAATAATCACTCAGAACCAAATGAAATAATGGAGTGATAAGAACCAAGTTCATGCTTTTGCATGTGCTGGTCTGGTTACGGTCCTAGCACGGTCCTATTACGGTCAGCTCTAGTGGGCAGAGTCCTTAAAACGTGCATCTGCATTTGTCATTTTAATTTTCTAGGATTATATTTTTGATTTAAGTGATTATAAACACAGATAGAGTTATTAGCAGGCTTCAGACAGAGCGTTGCCATGGCTACGTAACGAATGGGCATGTCTCATTAATCCTCGGATTTCGTAACCATGGCAACGCTTCGAAATGTCCGAAGTCTGGCAATCAGCCTGCGTCGCATCTCAAATCACGATCACCTTGACCAATCAGCAGCACAGAGCGACACTTACAAATGAATTTCAGGAGGTTGACTTTTAATAAAGTGTTTTCATCACTAGATGTCGCATAATAATAGACAAAATTCTATTTTCAAGTTCTTACCGAAACGGTTATTTAAAAAAAAAAAGTAATACCTACGTACCCAAAATTATAATTGTGCCTAAACTGGTGCACTCTCTGATCACATCATGTGACGTCATTTAAATTAAAGCGCGTGAAAATGGTCGCCGTTTAAATTAGACTAAATTATAGGGATGAGTAAACATTTTAAATTGCAGTAATACAAAATCTGAAGCTAATATTATTAAACTTGTAGTGACTTGTACGATTGATTTATGCAATAAGTCAACTATCTGCATATTCCCTATTGAGGATTTTTCTTGTATATTTATTTATATATATGTAGGTATACATGGGAGATACGAAAAGTGTCTGAAAGCACTTTGAATTTCAATTACTTAAATTGCAGGCTACCACCTTGAAGTTACTTTATTAAAGCTTTCACTCTTACTCTCCCTTGATTTGATTGTCTTTGTAAAATACAAGTTACTTATCGGCACAATTAATTAATAATTCCTTGGATTGTCCTTGCCTAATTCATGTGTATACGTGGTAGATACAAAAGTTTTCGTTAATAATGTTTCTTATTGTTAGGACTTTAAGTAGTGAATTTGAAGCGTTTTCTTCCAGATTTTTCTTACAAATATTTAAATATTAGAACAAAGGACAAACAAGTTTCTCATACTACACTGAAGTTTCTTGACAATACCACGTATATTACAGAGCGTTGATTTTAGTAGTGACACGTTCAAACAGATTAAACCACATAATTTATTGAGAGTGCGTAAAAGAAAACTGGCACAAACTCTTTTCCGTGATGTGTTTATAAACTATATACATATGCAATACATACATGTAAGTGACCACACATAAAACGTAACAACAGTATGTGGTAGTTAAACTCAAGTGATACCATTCAGCAGAACATGTAAAGGTGTTAGAGCCAAAGCCACTCAGGTTACCTAACGAGAAAGAAAGAGCATTTGCATGCAGAAAGAAAGCCGTCAGCCTCGTTAGTAAAAGTCGCAGATAACGCACGCAGATCTACATAGATATGTTATAAACAGTTAGTTGTACACAGAAAGACATTCGAAGCATTTGCTTTCGCGACTCTGGAAAGTCACATCCGCAATTGGAATTTTTAGGCCCGGCCCCAGATGGAATTGGGTAATGAGAATCAAGGCTATCGCAATAATAAAGAATGACCTTTGTTAATTAGTGGCCAATCGATTAGTAACAGCGCGCGATTTTTTTTTCTTGGAATGGAATTTAGAAATGTAAGAAATATTTGTTTGTGCGTTTGTAACAATTGTTTTTTCTCAATGCACAGTGCACAAGGTTGTTAAAAAAAATAGAAAACGAACCCAGTGGCGTGCTGTAGTTCGCGTAAGCAACATACATATCTTTTTTGTATTTTTATTTTATTTCATCAAAAAATATTAAATATTTTCTGTCTCTATTTCTGTTTAAACTAGAGATATCGATACCCGATAGTTTTGTTACCCGGGTATACCTGGGTATTATCCGTTACCCGATAGATACCCGGTATGTACCCAATATCCCATAACTACCGGGATAGTTACTCGATAGGTATCGAATAACAATTTGAAAATCTATCATAGAAGTATCCGAAGTAACTGATATTGCAAGCAAGACTAACATTCCTAACATTTATTTTATGATAGTTAATTTGAATTAAAAAAAAAGTCACTTAGTTGTCGGATACTTACCGAGTATCGGGTAATCGGGTAATTATCGGGTACCCGGGTCCTTATCGAGTAACGGGTATTCATAAAGAGGTACCGGTTCTATTTAATTATTAAATGGGTACCCGGTTACACATCGTCATCCCTAGTTTAAACTCAAAGTAAATAAGTATAAGCGAATCCAGTGGCGTGCAATTTTTGATACAACACACATACACCTTGATTTCTTTTTATGTCATTTTTTCATTTTATTTATATTTTGTTTTTTAAAGAAAAGAAAAGAGCAATTTGATATATTTTTAAATAAATTAACACACAAATAGCATTTCATAAATAAAAATTAAATTCAATACGAAACTCAACTCAATCAAAATATTGCAATATTACGTATTTCTCAATTGTATTATCTGCAACGAGTGAAAGTACCTACACCTTAACAAATATTGTAATTTAAAATTTATTTCCGATCACTGTCTTACTTTCACGTCTAAATTATCTTTATTGGCATAATGTACAGGAAAATGCATTCCTGATCTTGCCTAACAAACGTCAGAAACAATAAAGAAGACTTATGAAATTATTTATTATTGCAATGTAGTATATGTATTGTTTAATTTCATTTGTGTCATTTAACTGCATCCAAGTGCTTAACGGAAATGAGTAATTTAAAATGATGGTTGGAGTTTTCCCGCTTGAGATTTTAATTATGGTCTGAAGACCGGGTTTTTGCAATTAAACGAACGCAAACCGGCATAAAGAGAAACCGATAAAAACAGGATGTGCCGCTTTCTCTTAAAACAACTTTAAAATGCGTGTAATGTTTTTTTGGTAAAGTCGTGAAGTCTCCAAAATCTGGACCATTCATTCGAACACAGACATTTACGTTGCAAATAGTGAACAAAAATATATCTTTTACGGAAAAAAATATTTAATTGTTTAAATTGTGTTTTTTCTCTGAATTAATTGGTCCTCTACCTTCCCCACAAATTATTTGAAAGTCCAGGGACTTTGGACTTTGTTTGGTGCAAGCCTATAGAGCAACACCGTTTTTAAGGTGCCAATTCCTGGCACTTTCGTGGTTTTTAATTTTTTTAATGACGCTTGTACGGAAAAACTGTTTTCAAGGTCAGCAAAATTTTCCAGATCCAACATTTTTTCTTTCAAATTTGAATTAAAAACAGAAATTTTTGTTTTGTGCAAACCTATAGAGCAACATCGTTTTTAAGGAGCCAATTCCTGGCACTTTCTTGGTTTTTAATTTTTTTAATGACGCTTGTATGAAAAAAATTGCTTTCAAGATCAGCAAAATTTTCCAGATCCAACATTTTTTCTTTCAAATTTGAATTAAAAACAGAAATTTTTGTTTGGTGCAAGCTTATAGAGCAACACCGTTTTTAAGGAGCCAATTCCTGGCAGTTTCGTGGTTTTTATTTTTTTTTAATGACGCTTGTATGAAAAAATTACTTTCAAGATCAGCAAAATTTTCCACATCCAACATTTTTTCTTTCAAATTTGAATTAAAAACAGAAATTTTTGTTTGGTGCAAGCTTATAGAGCAACACCGTTTTTAAGGAGCCAATTCCTGGCACTTTCGTGGTTTTTATTTTTTTTTAATGACGCTTGTATGAAAAAATTACTTTCAAGATCAGCAAAATTTTCCACATCCAACATTTTTTCTTTCAAATTTGAATTAAAAGCGGACTTTTTTGGAATTAACTGTATTAATGTAAAGCTTTAGAGCAGTCGGTTCCCGGAGCACTCTTGATTTTTATTTTTTTTTAATGACACCTTACTGGAACAATTGTTTTCAAGGTCAACAATAGTTTTATTCGCGGAGCAGTTCTGCACTAGTTCAGAATCGTCAAATCGATGCATTCATGAAAGATGTACGCTTGCAATCATCGTTAAAACCGAGCATTACATTGTTGGGCGTTTGATTTTAACAGTTCCAAACTAGTCCAGAACTGCTCCGCGAACAAACCTAATATTTTCTAAAGCCAATATTTTTCCTTAATTTAAATTAAAAACGGAAATTTTTGGGTTAACTGTTTCAATGCAAAGCTATAGAGCAACGTTCCTACAATAAGCAGCCGGTTCCTGGTAATTTCTGCGGTTTTAATTTTTTGTGACACTTGAAGAAATGGAAAAATTATTTCCCAGGTCACCAAAATTTTCTAGAGCCCAACTTTTTTTGAATTAAAAACGGAAATTTTAGAAATTTACTGTTTTAAAGCAAATCTACAAAGCAACGTTCTCAAGGAATCAATTCCTAGCGCTTTCTGCGATTTTAATTTTTTTATGTGCTTGAAGAAATAGAAAAATTGTTTTCAAGATCATCAATATTTTCTAGAGCCATAATTTTTTTGAAAATTTTAACAAAAAGGCAAAGTTACAGAGCAACGTTCTTAAGTAGCCAGTTCCTTTTTTTTTGTATTTGAAGAAGTCGAAAAATTGTTTTCAAGGTCATTAAAATTTTGAAAACCAAATTTTTTTCTGAAAATTTAAACAAGAAAACGAAATATTTTGGAATTTTGTATTTTAATGCAAAGCTATAGAGCAACGTTCTAAAGTGGCGAGTTCGTACCGCTTTCTGCGATTTTTTAAATTTTTTTATATGCTTGAAGAAATAGAAAAATTGTTTTCAAAATTTTGTAGAGCGAAATGTTTTGGAATTTACTGTTTTAATGCAAAGCTATAGAGCAACGTTCTTAAGTAGCCAGTTCCTGGCGCTTATTTGATTCTTATTTATTTTTGTGCTTGAATAATTGTTTTCAAGTCATCAAAATTTTCTACAGCCAACATTTTTTCTGAAAATTTAAACAAAAAAGCGAAATGTTTTGGAATTTTCTGTTTTAATGTAAAGCTATAGACAAACGTTATTAACTAGCCAGTTCCTGGCGCTTTCTGTGATTTAAAATTTTTTTATATACTGAATAGAAATATTGTTTTCAAGGTCATCAAAATTTTCTAAAGCCATATTTTTTTTGGAAAATTTAAACGAAAAGTGAAATCTTTTCGAATTTACTGTTTTAAAGCAAAGCTACAGAGCAACGTTCTAAAGTGGAGAGTTCCTGGCACTTTCTTGGTTCTTAATTTTCTTATGCGTTTGAGGAAGTATATTTTTTTAAGGACAAAATTTCCTAGAACCAACAATCTTTTTAAAAACTGAAACAAAAAAGCGAAATCTTTTGGAATTTACTGCTTTTAAAGCAAAGCTACAGAGTAATAGCATTCTTAACCAGCCGGTTCCTGGCACTTTGTAGGATTTTTAATTTATGAAGCTTGAAGAAACACAAAAAAATGTTTTCAAGGTCAACAAAATTTTCTAGAGCCATCATTTTTTTGAAAATTTTAACAAAAAGCGAAATCTTGGAATTTACTGTTTTTTAAAGCAAAACTATAGAGCAACGTTCCTAAGTAGCCAGTTCCCGGCGCTTATTTGATTTTCTGTGCTTGAAGTAGAAAAATTGTTTCCAAGGTCATCAGAATTTTCTACAGCCAACATGCTTTTTGCAAATTTAAACAAAAAGTGATTTTTTTTTCGAATTTACTGTTTTAAAGCAAAGCTACAGAAAAACGTTCTTAACTGGCGAGTTCTTGACGCTTTCTTGGTTTTTAATTTTCTTATGGGTTTGAGGAAGTAGAAAAAATATTTTCAAGGTCATCAACATTTCCTAGAGCCAACATTTAAAAAGCGAAATCTTTTGGAATTTAGCGCTTTAATGCAAAGCTATAGAGCAGCGTTCTTAAGCAGTCATTTCCTAATGCTTTCTACGTTGTTAATTTTTTTTAAGACACTTGGAGAAATGAAAAAATTGTTTTCAAGGTCAACGACATTTTCTGAGTCCAGGTCTTTTTTTAATTGAAAGTGCAAAACGGAAATCTTTTGGAAATTACTATATTAAAGCAAAGCTACAGAACACCAGGAACATTTCTTGCTGCTTTCTAAGGTTTTCACTTTTTTTTGACGCATGAAAAAGTAGAAAACCTGTTTTCAAGATCGACAAAAGTTTCCAGAACATTTGTTTAAATTTAAACTAAAAACGGAATTTTTTGAAATTTACTGCTTTAATGCAAAGCTATAAAGCAGTCATTTCCTAATGCTTTTTACGTTTTTAATTTTTTTTATAACACTTGGAGATGGAAAAATTGTTTTCAAGGTCAACGACACTTTCTGAGTCAACGTTTTTTTAAATTTAAAGTGTAAGACGAAATCTTTTGGAAATTACTGTTTTAGAGCTATAGAGCAACAGGAACATTTCTTGGTGCTTTCTAAGGTTTTAATTTTTTTAACGCATGAGAAAGTTGAAAAAGTTCACAATCGACAAAAGTTTCCAGAACATTTCTTTTTTAATTTATACTAAAAGCGGAAATTTTTGCAATTTACTGCTTTAATGCAAAGTACAACGTTCTTAAGCAGCCAGTTCCCGGCGCTTTGTACGATTTTTAATTTATGACGCATGAAGAAATCCAAAAAAAAGTTTTCAAGGTCAAGAAAATTTTCTAGACCCAACATTTTTTTATTTGGATTAAACACGGAAACTTTTGGAATTTACTGTTTTAATGCAGAACTATAGAGCAACGTTAAGTGGCTAGTTCCTAGAGCCAGTTACAATTTTTTTTAAATGATGCTTGAGCAGAAAATTTGTTTTCAAGGTCAACAGAACTTTCTAGAGTCAACAAAATTTTAAAATTAAATTAAAATAGGATTTTTTTTTAGAATTTACTGCTCTAATGCAGAACAATATACTTAAGCAGTCAGTTCCTCATGTATTTTATGTTTTTGCTAATTTTTTTAATGACGCTTCAGCGAATTGGAAAAACTATTTTCAAGGTCAACAAAAATTGCCAAAGTCAACATTTGGAATTTACTTTTTTCATGCAGCTAGTTCCAGATGCCTTCCACAAAACGTTTGATTTTTTGATGATGACCTCTGAAAATTTGTTTTCAAACAAAAATTTCGAAAATCAAACACTTTTTTCTGTAATTAAAATCAAAAGCTCTAATATAGTTAAACAAAAGCTATTTAATTCTGTTAAAAAAGGACTTGTATTCATCACCCCAAACTGAAATAAGAACAATTTGATATATGTGCAAGATTTTATCAAGCAATTATTATTTAAAACTTTTGGTTGCAGTAGTTGAATCATCACAACATATTTTGGTGCACCCCGTATATAAAAAGAAAGTCATAATGATTAAAAGTTATGTGATCTTCAATTCCTTTGCATTTGCCCTTTTGTTTGAATGAATACGAGACTAGGTGACCCCCTGATCTCTGCCCTCTATATTAAAACGTAGTATTTTTACTATATTCTGGACTTTGCATTCAACTGCACTGTCATAATAGGAGTACTATTTATATAAGGAGCGATGACGGTGATTGAAATCACAGATTTTTTAATTAAAATTATATGACGATCATTTTTCTTTAACTTTAAAATAGCCTTTACACAGGGTGTAATCGATTAAGTAAAACTTATTCAATTACACACTGTACATATATATATTTTTTGTCATGTTAATAAAACTAAATGTTTATAAAAACAATTTCAATTTGATTCAATAAATTGAAAGAAATATTTTATAGTTCGTTACAGTAAGAAGAAATTGGTAATAATGTCTATACAATATATTTAAAACCAATTAAGGAACACATAAGCAAAAATATATATTTTCACATTGCTTAAACTGTGCAACTGCAACAATTTCAATATGAAAATACAAAATCAAGCTTGAGCTCTTGGTTTATAGTACCACTTTATGCTACGAAGATCCAAAGAAAATAAGTCACTGAACTTTTATATACAATAAAGAGAGCAAGTTACCGACTAACAACTAACTTCAACATTTCAACACTTGAATAAATCGACTCTTTATTGTGTATACAAAGGCGCGAACAAGAAGCATGAAAAGTATCCCATGAAAAACACTCATGAAACTTCAAAACCGACGCGTTTGAGTTTTTTTTTTTAAATTTAATTACAAACTATTATTACATACAATACAGTGTGTTAGTAAAACATAGTAAAAAAATTATAATAACAGGATTTTGTTAGGGTAGATGTAGATAGTCTGTCTAGTACAAAAGTTTTCGGTGACCTGAAAATGAAACAAAGAGTGCAACGACAGCCAAGATGATGCAGAAAAAAGAAAACCACAGATAGTACGTGACATGCATATATTTTCTAAACACTAGATCACAGAAAAGAGTACATACAATATTCGACTTATATACGTAACAACATAATAAAAGCGCTACAGTGGACTTGGGGGGGGGGATTATTATATCAAATCGAATCTCTCTCTCACTGTCTTAAAATATTTATACATGCCTGACCTGCTACGATTGCCATTTGTAACTGGAAATACACGGTACAATCATCGGAACACCTGGTTTTACCTCGGCTCTAACGTGCTCGTTAAACAGAAAATTAGAAAGTATTTAATCGAGGCATGATTTATTATGTTTACTGGGTGAAAACAATATATCACGAGTGCAACGAGAAATTCTGTCATTTATCTTGTAGAATTGAGATGTTAATCAAAATGGTAATTTATTGTTTGTAGGTTGTGGAATTTCTTATTGCAAAGAAAAGAAATCGCTTATTATTTCAAAAAAATATCCAATTATGAGAATTTCTAACCCTATCAGTTTTTTTAATTAGGGAAGCACCCTGTATATAACAATTTTTTGATTATTAATTCTAAATTCGTCTCATATTCTTTATTTACAAAACGAAATATTGCAGATTTTTTTTCTAACAAATTATCCAGCATGTTGTTGTCCCTTTTTTTTAATTATCAAATTATATTACAATTAGATTGATCACGAACTAAAAAATTTAGTGATTCAAAGTTATTCTAAAAATTTACTGTTACTAAAAATATGTTAAAAGTTGTAAAGCGAAAGAAATCGCATCTCATTTACAAAGAGTTAAAATCAGTTCAATCAGTTTTTAAACAGAGCACATAGATTATACACGATGATTCAGAATTGTCTTCCGATAACTTCAGGGTGAATAGAACATCAAAAAATAAGGTAACTTTTTATATTATTTTTTTTCCAAAAATCAATAATAAGAGAGTTATAACCTTGTTTTTTTTTTTGCAATATCTTCTGGATCCTTTATCAAACTACTATTTTAAACTCAGGTATAAGGCACCTAACTGCGTATTTACTACGTATTTGTTATATTCTTCCTCCTTTTCAAAAGGTAGTTCTAGGAGGTGATTTTTCATTATTTTATTCCTATTTTTTTATCATTTCATCAAAAATTTACGAATACCATAATCTTTAGATTATTTGGCATAAAAAGGCTCTCTCGTTACATTTCGATAAACCGAACCGTTTTCGAATAATTGAGGTTTAAAAGTTAGCATTTTGTTACCAGAAAATACCAAAAATGACCCCCTCAAACTACCCCTTAAAAAGAAGGAAGAATCTAACAAATACATTGTAAATGTTCAGTTAGGTGCCTTATATCTGAGTTTCAAATGTTGCTTTGATAACTTAAAGGATTCGGAAGTTGTTATACGTTTCACCCCTCACTCTCTTAAATTAATCGATGAGATACACCCTTAACCACATAAATTCACCGATAGCGAATACGTATTTCAGTAACAACGTTACCATCTTCAGCGCTAAACTGATATTAGTTTAGCGCTGAATATCAGTTTAGCGCTGAAGATGGTAACGTTGTTACTGAAATACGTTTTCGATATCAATAAATTTATGTGGTTAAGGATGTATCTCATTGATTAATTTAGATTACAGCCACAGGATGAGTGTTGCTTTGTGATTACATCATTCCCTTATTATTGACTTTTGGAACAAGTTTATATAAGAAGGAGACCTTATTTTTTGAAGTTCTATTCACCCGGAAGATATCAGGAGACAATTCTGAATGACCTTGTACATTGTTTTCAATTATAACGAATGCTAATCATTATGATGATTTCTTTTTTCATTGTAAAATAAAAGTCTTATCGTTGAATTTTCTTAGATGTTTTCTCGCAAGAGTCTCTCTATTTTTCTTCTTCTTGCTTCTCTATCGCTCATTTATAAAAAAAATTGGCGTTAAAATATGAATAAAATTAGTAGATTATAAGTTTTTTTTTAATTATTATTATTTTTTTAATTAATTATGGTTGAACAATAATTGTTACATGCTTTCATTGCAAAGTTCTATGTGTCCTTCTCTTTTTTTCTTTTCTTCTCGCATTTTCTCTGTTGCTCTCATTAATAATAACAATTTAGCATCAATGGCGTTTTTATGATGATTTTTTTTTTATAATAAAATCAAAAACTTACCGATGAACAATTCTTAGATGCTTTCAATACAAGGTGCTCTGAGCCTTTCTCTTTTTATTCTCGCATCTTCTTTAATGCTTTAATTTACAAAAAAAAAAAACAAAAAATGGCATCAAATCATGAATTAATCAGTTTTCAATTAGAATATCTTGTAGATTATATTTTTTTTTCAATTATAATTAATGCCAACAATTAGATGCTTTTATCGTAAGGTTCTCTGAACCTTTTTCTTTTTTATTCTCTTGTCTTGTCTTTTTCTCTCGCATATTCTCTATAGCTTTCATTTACGGAAAAAAAAACAATCCGAAATTAAGTCATGAGATGAGAGCAAACCAGTCAGTTTGAAGTAGTGCACGGAACACCATGTATATTATGTGTGTATTTTTTTCAATTATAATTAACGTCAAGAATGTCATTGTGATGATTTTTGTTAAACTCTTCCCAACGTCCTGTAAATTTTAGTTTTTTTTTTTCAATTATAATTAATTTTCTTTTTTCTTCTCTTGTCTTGTCTTTTCTTTTTGCATTTTCTCTATAGCTTTCATTTACGGAAAAAAAAACAATCCGAAATTAAGTCATGAGATGAGAGCAAATCAGTCAGTTTGAAGTAGTGCACGGAACACCTTGTATATTATATATGTATATTTTTTTCAATTATAATTAATGTCAAGAATGTCATTATGATGATTTTTGTTAAACTCTTCCCAACGTCCTGTAGATGTTAGTTTTTTTTTTTTCAATTATAATTAATGCCAACAATTAGATGCTTTTATCGTAAGGCCCTCTGAACCTCTCTCTTTTTTCTTTTCTAGTCTCGTCTTTTTTCTCGTTTTCTCTATAGCTCTCATTTACGAAAAAGAAAAAACAATCCGAAATCAAATCATGAGATAAGAGCAAACCAGTCAGTTTGAAGTAGCGCACGGAACACCTTGTAGATTATATATGTGTTGTTTTTTTCAATTATAATTAATGTCAATAATGTGATTATGATGATTTTTGGTAAACTCTTCACATGCAGCGGCTCCTCCTATTTTAAATCTAAACTTCTCAGCCTCTTCTCTAATCTTTTTTTGTAATTTATAAAAAGAAATGAATTTTAAATGTAAACGTAATTAAATTTTTGATAAGTTTACGAAAAACTTTTCTCATCAGCCTCTATATATTGTTAATTTTGTTTTATGCTAAAAGAAATTGTTAACTACTTTCCGAAATTTAGAAATTTCGAAACTCCCTTCCAGTAAAAAAAAATATAAGTCTTGCCATTGAACATTGCTTAGATGCTTTCATTTTAAGTTGTCTTTTGTTTCTTCTCATCTTATTTCTTTTTATTATTCTTTATTTTTCATTAGTTCTAATCGGTTTTAACTTAATTTTTCTGGGATTTTATAGTTCGGTGACATATTCCGCGTTATCACGAAAAGTAAACTCCGAAATTCCCTTTTCCATTTAATGTTTGAATCTCTCTATTTTCATTTAAAAATTTTATTGCAATGGATCCCTCGAGCATGATCTGGACAGCTGTTTCGGCTTTATTTAGGGCCTCGTCAGCAGATCAGTAGATCCAAAATCAGCCGCCAGATATCACGTCCTAAACTACTCTATTTGACAGTTATTATCCCGAAGGAATTATCCAACGTGCAACGAAACGTCGACAATTACACTGTTTTTTTTAACTGTCCGATCAATTATTATTATTATTACATACAATTTTGAGATAACTTTTAATATTTTCTAAGTGATCATCCTGTGTGTCATTGTCTTTTAATCAGAAAATTCTATTGTGACTGTATTGGTCACATCCTTAATTTCAAGTACATTTTGAAATTCTATTTTTTATTTTTGAAAAAAAATGCCGCAGTTCTTTAACCCTGAACAATTCTTGAATACTTTTGTTACAAATCCTCGTGGGTCTTTCTCTTTTTAATTTTATTCGATGGTCAGATATTTTAACTTATTTTTTGTTGCATTTGTAGTAGTTTTCTCTTACATATACTCTTCTTCGTAATCAAGAAAAGAAAATTTTCCTATTCTATTAATTTTTTGATTCTCTCTCATTTAGTTTTACTTTCTTTTCTATTCCTTTTAACGTTCCTACTTTTGTAGAAAAGTTACTAATAAGTTTAAATAATGTATACGAATGTGCATATAAACGTCTTTTCTAACAGATCATCCTGTATATTACTGATTCTTTTAGGATTAATTTGGTCCCATTCTAAGTCTCAATTTATCAAATAAATTTTAATCCTTTCTCTTTTCTTTTTCGAAAATTTATTGAAAATTACAAACACATCTTTTCTTATCTCTTTACTTCTTTATTTTTTTTCTTTCTAAATTTATACTCAATACAAAATAATGCTAACTTCTTCAATCCTGAGTTTCAAAAACATCCTTTTTTATTTATTTCCTCTTCTTTTTAATTTTTTTAATATCTATACTCTTGAGAAAAATCTGTTTCCACATTTTTAAACGATTTAAACCATTCATTTAATATAAAATCTCTTTTTTTATTTTATTTTATTCCCTTGCAAAATAAATTTAAAAGAAAATTCATGTTCGCATTCCCAATTAACTTTGCACCTTCTTCTGTAACATACTTATTGTACTTGTTGTGAAAATAACGAATTAAAAGATACTTTCACAGCAAAAAACGGTAGCAATTAAATCGCTGTGACTCGGCATTAAATGACTGAGAAATTAAACAATGCTTTTAGAGGAAGCGAAACGTAAACAATTCTTATGAAAAAAAGAAATTTAAAACAAAGCGAGCCCGACCTTCATACGCGATAAACTTATTCAATTGTCTTCTGAAGTCCACAACACATTTCTATTTCTGTTACTCACGATCATATTTCACGTAGTTTCCACCATACATTTTACCATTTGATTAACTTTAACACTTTTTTCTTTAATTTTTAAAATCATGACTTGTGAATTTTATTTTTGTTATTCAATTCCTCAGGAGAAATTAAACGAAGTATTCAAAAAAGACACTGTTCATTTGTTTTATGCTCCTTAAAGAAAGATTCGAAAGAAAATTCAAAAAAGGTAACGTATATTTCCAGCTACAAGTATAAACTACCAAAGCCTTTAAAAAAACTAGTTTCTCACCCTCAACGTTAACTTCGATATCTTCCAGTCTCCCCATGTGGTTTATTAACAGCGTGCTAGGTCTGTGGATAGGGCCTGGCCCTGGCAAAGTAACACTCGGTCCACTTCCACCACCACCGACCCCCACAATCAACGGGCACCCGACAACGGGGCGCTTATTAAATGCCACATTAACCACGTGATCACAGGCTTCAGCCGGCACGAAACTGACCGCAAATCTCGCATTGCCCTGGGGATGAACTTGTGTGGGAATGTTCAACCCCCTCGCAGAGATCGTGATCTCCAAATTGCCTTCCCCTGCTTCACTGGCGTCCACCGAGAAAGTTACTGGCCTACCAACTGTGCCCCTAGCCACGTGACCGACGGTCACTCTTGATGAATCGAAGGCTTTTGCGACGAAGGGGGTGCCTTGAACTGGCCGGCCGTTATAGTCAACGGTAATTTGGTGAGCACCGACTTGGACGGGGGTGAATTCCGCAGTGAAACCCGAGTGGATATCGCCGGTTACTTTGACCGGGAGTTCCCCGATGGGACCTCGGACTGCAACGGCTAATTCAGCTGCGCCCCCTCCTGCCACCCCCATGTGGAACGAACTGGGCTGGTTTACCGGTACCAGTTCGAGGTGGGATAGGCTTAAAGTCACCCTGCTAGTATCAGCCACTGCACAGACGAACGGGCATCCACGTACTGTCTCCCCATTGAATTTAATATCAATCAAATGAGGTTTTGCATGATCGGGGGTGAAAGACACTAAACACCTTCCACCGCCAACCACCTGGACGTGGTTGGGGACTTCACCTTCGTTGATGGAAATTTCCAGTTGGCCTTCTCCAGCTTGGCTAGCATCAACTAAAAAAAAAAAAAAGAATGAAATGCAAGTGAGTTTTAGGCAAAAAATTTGATCGTTCTTACCTCGAAACTGTACTGGTTGTCCTACAACCCCTCCACTGACGTCGGCAACTTGAATCAAACCTGCGTCGTAGACTTTGGCAATAAGAGGGCCCGAGGGTAGTTTCTCCCCGTTTACGGCAACTTCAATTATGTGCGTCCCGACTTCCGTCGGGACGAATTCTACACTTTGCACCCCCGTCCGATTTCCGGGCAAGACGCGGGCCTGCACTGCCCTTTTACTGGGCGAGACCACGTGGACGTTAAGATCGGTGGGCGCAATGTTGGTGTTGGTGATTATTTCGAAAATGGCGGGCGAGTTTGCGGGAACGAGGCGCGTGGACTCGCCCAGCACGGACAACGACGAATTCGACATGATGTTCACGTGCCAGGGGCTCCCTTGAACGAACAAAGAAATCCCAAATCAAATTTCGGATCAAATTAATTATAAGACTGGGATTCGTAAACTAGAGTTGCCAGATTTATCATTTCCTTATATGTTTAATCCCCCCTTCACACAGCAGTGAAATGGCAGCTTTGGGTGAGCAATATAATAGTCGATTTAAGACTGATTGCATGTTTTACTAAAAAGAAAAGTCGATGATAAAAAGTGAAAGAATGATGTAAACCCAAAGGGAATACGTGACAGAGAAAGAAATTGAAGAAAAAAGTGAAATAAACCTAAAGAGACGAAAACTGGAAACGAAGAGGAAAGTTGCGAAGATGAGAAATAAAAAGTGAAGGCTGAAAAAAGGTTAGAGAAAGACATACGGACTGTACGGGTTAAGAAGGGAAATGGTGTTGAATTGAAAAACAAAAAAAAAACAAACTTACTTAAAAGAAAAACAGAAAGAAAAAGAATCAGAAATAAATCGGAAAGGAAACGCTGAAATTTTTAAGAAACTTAAGTAAAAAGAATCAAAATTTTTTCAAAGTAGATTGAATAAGACGGGAAGTGATGCAGAATGGAAAAACCAGAAGAAATATTCAAGAGAAAAAAGATAAGAAGGAAAATGGCGGAAGAAGAAGAAAGAAGGGCGAAGAAGATAGGGGGTATTAAAGTTAAAGAAGGAATGCTAAAAAGAGAATGAAAATACGAAGAACAAAGAAGTGAAAATGAGAAAAAGAAGAAAGAAAAATCAACGTGAACTTCCTTCAGTGGCAAGGAAATTTCGGCGATGTCATTCATTTGTTGATTTCTGGAGAATTTGGAAAAAGCTATAACAAAAAGAGACACTGACAGGATTTTGATTTAAAAAAGAGATGGAAAGTATGAAAAAGACAAGCAAAAAATACAATAACCAAATCAGAAAAATATAAACAATAAATACCATGTGTTCTTTTAAATGCCATAAGGGATGGCTGTATAAAAAAAAAGAAAATGATGAACGTATTATAAGAGTTACAATTTTGAATTAAAAATAAATATAAACACATACGACAACATAATTAAAATCTAAAGAAAGAAAAAAGGTTGATTACTAAAAACCGAGGATGGATCAAAAGTCACTACTTAATTAAATGCTCATTAAAGTGATTAGATAGTTTTGTATTTCATGTCAAGAAGTTTCTTGTAACCTTGATATTTTTTAATGAAAAAACAATTGACGACTTGAAAGTAGTTTTGAAGGAAACTGTCTCGAATTTAAAACTAGACACACAAAAATGAGAAATTCAAATGGAGCGATTTTCGCTCCACCCTATATACTGAGAAGTCATAAAAAACTCTCGATGGTTGCACACTTTATATGAACATTACTTACAATTCATATAAATAGATTTTGATTCAAAAAAGCATGCGCGGAAAAAAAGACCCGGAAGCAGGTTTTCAAAACCGGAAACTCCGGGTCAAAACCCGCAGAAGAGCAAGGCCCAAACACGAACGAATGTACAGTCGGTTCCATTTAAATTTTAAACATTTAACCTGGCCCTACCTATTCCTTCATTATTAGATAAGGTGCGCCCCCCCTTCCAAACATCAAAATAATAAAAATTTGGTCACTCAAAAAGTTACCACCGCGTTCTGTATTTTTTTGTTTTATTTAATTTCTGGCAACTCCAGTCATCACCCATGTATGTTCTTTCTTTGTATGGTGAATATACGAGTGGGTATGTATGTAGGTATACACAACGTACCTGGCACCTGTTGGTAAAGTCCTTATAGCACCCGATTTCAAGACAAAAGCGCACACAAACACCGATTTGTAACTACGTCGACCGATTCATAACGCGCCCGTGTACTTTCTAGAGCTGAATCAAAACTCAACACAAGTAAAGAGAAGGAAAAAAAAACACGCTCTTTGCTGTACTTCGATAGAATGTAGGCGCAACAATTAAGTAGGCGGGGTACGAGGCGAAACGACATTCCACGCTTTACTGAGCCTTCTTATGTGGCATTTCCTACTCTACCACGACGACCTGCTGGCCGGGGCGCAACTCGTCGAAAGGCGCTCGGAGCGAACAGAGCCGTACCGCGAATAATTTCGACACATTTCGCTAATAATGTCACTGGGACGTGCCGATAAACGGTAAAAAAGCGGATTTTTGGGCCGTTGAACCTCCCGCCGGATTGGCGGACGAGAGCGGAAAGCAGTTTTGGGCGGTGGAAAGTAAGTACTGTTGCACACTGCGTACTGTGGAAGTGGAGTTTGACTCACGATTCGAACTGCATCACACTTTTACGTAACGCAAAACATTAATAAGTAATTTATGCTGAATGTAAATTTAACTTAACAATAAATTCATTAATTGACATACAGGTGTATTCAAAATAGTATGCTCGTTTTAATTGAAATGAATATTTTTTTAAAATCTTATTCAGGTTTCGTCACGTAAATCATTACGACTCGAAGGGCACGTAACCCTCAGCGGAAATATGAGAAGAAAGACCAGAATGAACCAATTGCAATTGCAAAGAGCCATTGTTTCAATTGCAGGTCAATAAGGATCGGCAGGGGTAACAATTTTAATAGTTACCCCAGTCACATAATAATGGTCACTATAGGAGTTCCGCAAGGATCGAACTTAGGATCTCTATTTTTACTTTATTTATCAATGATTTGTGTGACACTGTTGATTGTAAATATTGTAAACTATTTGCTAATGATCCTTTTTTTGGTATTAATTTAATTGAAGATTAAACTTCCAACTAGTTTTGATAGGATCTACATATAACAAGTGCTCGAAACAAAAATTTTACGAGTAAACTCGGTTGCGTTAAAATTGGTTGTGCAAATACAGCTGATCTTCACTATCCATGGTTGGCAGACCAAATAACTAGCCCCAACAACGTTTTAGAACATGAAGAATTCAGGAAAAAAATTAAAATGACTACAGAGAGAGAGAGAGAAGAGAGAGAAACTTATGGATGGATGGAAGAAAGAATTCAGAAGAAAAAGAAAGAAATACAAATGAAAGAACACGAAAAAAAAGTTCCTTTCTTTATTTTAATTACTAAACTTTCTTTTAAATTAGCGTTGAGCTTTGCTTTCTATTTCCGGGAAGAAAATTGAAGAAAAAACAGAAGAAAAAATCAGAAGAGAAATAGATAAAAGAAAGCAAATTGAAAGAAATATGTACAGATGAAAGAACACGAGAGAAAGATAAGAAAAATTTCTTCTTTATGTTAATTACTAGATTTTTTTTAAATTAACTTTTTTTTGGGGGAAGAGAAATTGAGGAAAAGGAGAGAAAAATCAAAAGAGAAATAGAGAAAAGAACAAATTGAAAGAAATATGCACAGATGAAAGAACATGAGAGGAAGGTAAAAAAGTTTCATCTTTTTTTTAATTACTAGTTATTCTTTTAAATTAGCCTTGAGCTTTCCTTTCTATTTCGGGGAAGAAAATCCAAGAAAAAACAGAAGAAAAAGAGAGAAAAAATCAGAAGAAAAATTGAGAAAAAAACAACAAATTGAACGAATATGTACAAGTAAATGAAAGAACGCGAGAGAAAGATAAAAAAGTTTCTTTTTTATTTTAATTACTAGATATTTTTTTTAATTAGCCTTGAGCTTTCTTTTTTTTATTTCGGGGAAGAGAAATGGAAGAAAAAAACAGCAGAAAATGAGAGAGAAAAATCGGAAGAAAAATAGAGAAAAGAACAAATTGAAAGAAATATGTACAGATGAAAGAACACGAGAGAAAGATAAAAAAGTTTCTTCTTTATTTTAATTACTAGATATTTTTAAATTAGCCTTGAGCTTTCCATTCCATTTCGAGGAAGAGAATCGAAGATAAAGAGAAAAAATCAGAAAAATAGAGAAAAAAAAATTGAATCAATTATGTACAAATGAAAGAACCCGAGAAGATAAAAACAAGTTTCAGGGAAGAGACATTGAAGAAAAAACATTAGAAAAAGAAAGAGAAAAATAAAAAGAGAAATAGGGAAAAGAATAAATTGAAAGAAATATGTACAGATGAAAGAACACGAGAGAAAGATAAAAAGTTTCTTCTTTATTTTAATTGCTAAATATTTTTTTAAAATTAGTCTTGAGCTTTCTTTTTTTATTTCGGGGAAGAGAAATTGAAGAAAAAAACAGAAGAAAATGAGAGAGAAAAATCGGAAGAAAAATAGAGAAAAGAACAAATTGAAAAAAATAAGTACAGATGAAAGAATACGAGAGAAAGATAAGATGTTTCTTCTTTATTTTAATTACTTAATATTTTTTAAATCAACCCTGCGCTTTCCTTTCCATTTCGGGGAAGAAAATCGAAGAAAAAAAGAGAGAAAAAAGAAAAATAGAGAAAAATCAAATTGAACGAATGTGTACAAAAAATTTCTTCTTTGTTTTAATTACTATATATTGTTTTAAATTAGCCTTGAGTTTTCCTCTTTTTTTTAAGAAAATAGATGAAAAAAGAAGAAAAGAGAAAGAAAAATCAGAAGAGAAATAGAGAAAAAAAATAGAATTTAAAGAAATATACAGGTGAGTCACTAAGCGCACTTTCTTCGATGGCTCATTTATAAAAGATAGATTTTTTTCTTTCGCAAGGAGTTTCTTCACATACATGGTGTTCCATAAAACAGTGTCAGCAGTATTTTTTTTTAATGGTATACCCTGTGCATTTATTTAATAGAAAAACGACGTATCATTTGATCCTCTAAAGCTAAACAGTAGCACAAGAAATATTTATATTTATTTAACCAATTAGGAGTAAATAAATATTTTGTTGAAAGACAATTTATTTTTCTGGTTCTCTTCAAATATTTATTACAAACGTATTTTTTGTCGCCCGACAATAAAAATCTTTAGTATTATAAATCAAGGTATAAGAAATAGATATAGATTCCTTCAATTCTATTTGTTCTTTGAAATGTCTAAGCCTGTGCAATTGTTAGATTTTCAAACTGCCTTTATTGAATTGAAATGAAATGAGATATCGAAGAAAACTCACCTGTATACAAATCAAGCAACGCGAAAGAAAGATAAATACAATTGCTTCATTTCAATTACTGCTTTTACAACGTTTTCTTAATTTTCCTTTTCCTTCGAAAGAAAACGTCGCTAGCATTGTTTTTTTTAAATAAAGAATGTGGAAAATTGTACAAAATAAATTGGAACGCCGACATTGTTCTCTTTTCGTCCATCCAAGGGGTACGAGGGGCAAAGACTGAGTGCAAATTGGAATTAAAAAAAAAATTAAGTATATTCGGGAGGGAAGATTAGTTAATTTTCGGTTATCCGAGGGATACAATAAAAAAAAGCAATTTGGGAGAGGCACTACTCTAAAGTTAGCCGCTCTTAGTAAAAATGACCTCAAAGTCTTTCGCCTAAAGGGTTATCCACATTTATTTTTTGAAAATTTTGTTGCAAATCGCTTTTAATTGCAGTGGATTCCTCGAGCATCCTCTGTACAGCTGCTTCGGCCCTGTTTGGGACCTCGTCAGCAGAAGCGTAACTCTAGAATTCCACTGCAAAACAAACCGACCTGTCCTAGTTATTCGCAAATGCGAAGTAATAATAAAGAAAAGTTTAGATCGCGACATTCTGAGTCCGCTTTTAAATCTTTTACAAATTAAACTGCAACTAGCAGAAAACGAGATGGAAAACCGCAAAAGCTCTCGAGTGGTATCGGTTTATTTGGAAGCGTGTATATATGACCCTATACTAAATATATCTGCCATTTCACGACGTGTCCTGGCTTCTTAAACTTCTTCCTCTTCTTTTTGTTCCATTCTCACCAAATTGCACTTTATTTTTTTATCAATTATTGAACCATTTCCTTATTTCCTTACATTTTCGTTTGTTTCTCATTTGGATTCTAACACTGTGTTGTACATTTAGGCTTTAGTCTTCATGCTTCTTCTTTGTTGAGAACTGCATCTGCATCTTCGTGGTTTTATCCATGCAGAGACGGAAAGCCAAAAAACTGATCCAGAAGTCGCCCAAATATTTCAAGGGTTTTTCCTCTCCTTTTTATTCTCACCGTTGGATCTTGGTTCAACTATTTTCGTTCTTCCTCTGCTTCCTTTATATCTTCTGTTCTGTTGGTTCAAGTTTCTTTCACTTCCTGCAGTTTTCTTTTGTTACACTTCTCACCTTTTAGACATTTTTCTTTGACTAGTGTTTCATGATCTTCAATTTTTTCTTCACCCATCATGCCCTGTCTTTTCTCTTAATTTTCTTAGGTATTTGATTTGGATCTTTCAAGTTTACTTTTGCGTTGTTGATCATGACTATTCAATTACGTGTGGACATTGTTATTGACTTATTTATAAATAGAGTCCAAAGAGACAAATAGAAATTGAAGGTCGTCCGTCCACATTCATCCTTAGACACATACAGTCAAATAAGAGACCACATGATCTTCACTCGTGGTTCTCACATTTTCCTTGTCCTCCTCGATTTAATCTTTTTATTACTTTTCTCGGAATGCTTTCTATTATTCTTTTATGCACCTTTGCAATTGTACTGAGATTGTGTCACACTTTACTTTAAATAAGTGCATAGTAAATCAAATTTTCAAAATGCCCTAAAGCATTCTTTTTTAAATCCTGCTACTTTTGGGCAATAGTATATAAAGAATATAAAAACTGTTTCTATTTTTAAACCGTCGTCTTTCACAAACGCAGTGTGCAACATACGTACATAAGCATATTTGGAAAATTGCTTAGAAGCCAAAGATTCGTTCAGTTCACTTACCTGGCACCGTGTCCCCGTTGAAACGAATGTCGATGCGATGGGGCAAAGCCTGATGTGGTGTGAACGCGGCCTTAAATCTTTGACCACCAAGACTTCTGACGCTCGAAGTGACACGACCACCTTCCACCAAGATCTCCAGATCACCAGAACCTGCTCCACTACCATCAACTATTTGCAAACACATAATTCACTAAAGTCATAAAAAACTGGGATACGTTAGAATTAAAAAAAAAAGAATCTATCCAGAGACCGTAAGTGCTTTACCTTTTTCTACTTACTTTCAAACTCGACTGGTTGTCCCAAAACTCCATCAGGTACAGGTTGCACCTTAACGGCCCCAGCACCCCCTGCCTCCCTCGAAGAACTTTTGTAAGTATAATTGTCAGCAGAGGAATATTTTTGAGAAACATTCTGGGTTTTGTAAACCGAACGTTCTTCATTCCTCTGCTGAAGGATCTGCGCATCCAACTGTTGGTCAGACAAATTGGCAACAGATTCCAAGCTCCTGCGCGAAAGCATGTTGCGCGTTTTCGCAATGGCATCCCAAGAGTCCCTCCTAGACGAAGTCTGATCTACCCCCAAGTGAGACACTTTCACAATGGGAGTTGTATCAACCCCATCGAAGCTGCTGTAACCTCTGGTTTCAATGGCACTTTTATTATGTCGTGAATGTGATTGTGGATGCGAATGAGGATAATCGGGGCTGTTCCTTTCTGGGCTTCGCGATTCGGAAATCCTCATCGAGGACATTTTGTTTGTATAGCTAGAGTCATACTCGGTTTTTTGTTTCATGAAGCTCGGACTGGATGTCTCATAGCGACTGTTCAGTTTCTTGCTGGTGATGTAATCAGGGCTTTGCGTACGCGCAAATGCAGGGCTGGGAACTCGAACGAAACCGGGACTTTGGGCCCTTGGCGCAAGTGAAGGGCTGCTAGCTCGTGGGATGTAAACTGGACTACTGGTGCGCTCGTCGAAGATGGGCGAGTTGGAGATGCGCTTTTCCGCCAAGGATTTCATGTGGTAGTCCTGGGCGTATTTGCGTGTGGATTCTGCAAATACAGGGCTGGCGGTTCTATAGTTGGAATTCTTGGTGTTGATGGGACTGGAAGAGCTCAAGCGTCCTGTAGGACTTTGCCTGTATGTAGTATTCGGACTGTTGTTGGTAGATTTTGATCTTCTCTGAGTCCCAACGCGCATCATAAACGGCGAGCCCTTAACGTCGTAACCGTTGAAGTAAACGTAGACCTGAAGGTGGGCAATTGTACTAAAACGCTAGAGCGGAGATGAAGGCAATTTACCCTATGTTTTCCGGGGGTCTTAGGAGTGAAATGGATTCTGTACAAGAGCCCGCTGGAATCGACTTTTTCGATGCGACAATGCACGGATTTTTTGTCGTGGACTATGTCGGCGAAGACTTCTCCAGCGACTCCGACGGCTCTGCAGTCTAAATCGATTGCATGAGGGACCAGGGGTAAAGCACCTTCCAGACCGGAAACGTGGACGCCGTTTGGATCAAAAACTGAACAGGTGAAGGGTCCTCCCTAAAAATAAAGTAATAGACCCAGTCAAATCAGTTCAACAGTTTCATTTGAATTAAAATTAGCATAATGTGGGCGGTTTCGATGTGATGTGACTATATTATTTCGTTGACGCCATGAAGAGCGTATGCAATGGTTTGCGAATGAAGGAAACAGATGAGCTAAATGAACTTCAGAAAACCCAACCTAAACTTTAGAAGACAATGAAATCTCAGAAGGCAAAATGACCCAAAAAGTCAGCTATATTTTGAAAGAAGAAATATATAATAAGTTGGTAAAAACTAAGACTTGATCGAGGGAACAAAAGCAATGAAAGCACCCTGGAGAAATAGAGGAGTAAAGAAGAATGCTTATGTTTTAATTGGCAGAAGATTTAAAGACTAAGAATGAGAAAACAACGAAGAGTAAGGCAGTTAATAGATGCAGTCTAAAAATCTAGTAAACACCTGAATTTGTTTTCCTTGGTACGTTATCTCAATCCTCCATTCTCCCGGCTCGTCCGGTTTAAACGTGGCGCTGTTGGTTCCATCTATGGTCGTCAAAGGACACTCCAAGGCTCTGCCATGGGGGTTATAAGCCGTCACTAAAATATCTTCACGTTTCGGAGCACCTACACAAAATTCATCATTGATGGTTAAGGTAGTGTAAGGCAAAAATCGTACCCGTTGCATTGACCAGCACTTGTACCAAAGACCCAAGGGCACACGGCGCCATACCAGGAGGGGCCACCTCCACCAAGGGCGGAAGCACTCTAAAGAAGTGTCCAGATGACACCTCCTCCCCGTCGTACTTTACAATAACCTCATGCATGCCCATTTTTTGAGGAACGAAAACTCCATTGCCTTGTTTTAAATTTTTGCACGAGTATAGTCTGTTGTCGGGGCCCCTAATTTCGGCGGATACGCTCCTGTGCGTCAGGGAAGGATCCAACAGGGAAATCTGGAAGTGCGTCTGCAAAAAATATACGCAACAATTTCGATAATAGACGAGACTAAGATGGTCACATACCGGTTCACCAACTCGCCCGGATGTTGAGTCTAATCTCACGTTGATAAGGTCGTAAAGTGGCGGTCTTTCTGGGATCCATTGGTAGTGAGCTGCGTAGGCCATTACTCCCAAGTGTTCCACGTGGATGTCTGCTATGTCTCTTGCTGATAAAATTGGTTGGATCCCTGTAAGGAAGTGAACGAATGAATCTTCTTCTGGCTTTCAGTTGTACCGCGTCATAATTCATTTTTCTACCAGCCGGATAGTCAACGGAAGCCAGAGGAAGAAAATGGACAACGGCCATGGAAGTCTTCAAGTCAAACTCGCGAAGGAGTCTTCTTTTTAGCAAAATAAAAGTTTTGGGGAAAAAGTCAGAGCACATCATTTAAACAAAAAATTTCAAAGAGAAGGGAAATTCTTCTCATTGACCAAATTTTTTCGTCGCCAAACCTCATTAGTGATGCGCCGGAATAAAATTTGCAACTTTAAACAGTCACGTCCGGACGTTAATCGAAGTAAACGCGTCCGCCTTCTACGGGTTTCCTCTGTTTGTTTTCCAGCTCGCTGCAGAATGTTTATTATTAGTAAACAAGTGCGTTGCGGAGGTTTTAAGTGGCGGTGCTCGAAACTTACTTCCAGCGCGAACGCGGAATATAAATAAGTTTAATTATTCAAGGGCGGATGGTGAATTACGACGGCTAATTCCTACTTAATTACTTGTAAGATCACTGTGAAGTAACATGATGGAAGCTGTGCTAACGAATTCTTGCAATTAATTAATTTTCTTTAATTTAACATGGAGAACTTCCAAGGAAAAAAGATAGAAATGGTGAACGAAACTAAAATGAAAAAGAACAACACGCTTCGTATCACACAAACATACGTACTATGCAGTTCGTTTGTTAACTTTGGAGTACCTTAAGGAAATGTATTAGGGTCCTTATTATTTCTATTTTTTTACACGAATTGCAGAGAAATTTAAATTTAAAAAAAAGACTATTGTTGAATTGGATATAGTGTGGGCAACTCTGCCAAAGGTGAGAATGAAAGAAATCAAGAAAATATTTTTTTTTAATGTTACAGGTATTGGAGTTCCACAAGGACTTGTATTTAAGACTTTCTTCTGTATTTTACTTTATATGCGTTTTGTAACTTTCCTTTCTCCTTTTCTATGCTTACCTAATCTCTTTCCTGCTTCCAGACCTTGATAAAGATTCGACTCCCAATAAGCAGGATCACTTCGCAGTTTTTCTGGTGCGGGCGCCGAACCTCCCAAAGATCGTACCACTTCGCATATTACTTTTCCGTCGTTCCAATCAGACTAAAAAATTAACAATGTAAAAAATTTTAAAAAGTAGTTGATCAGATTAAATAATCAAAGTCGGATGGTTTCATTGACGTCACCCTTAAGAAGATAGTAAAAGGAAACTTTTTGGTCTAGGTCAGTGGTGCCAATTTAGTGATTTTGTTTCTGGATCTGGTGACGTTTTGTTGCAATTTCAGGCAACTTTTACTGATTTCAGATATTTAGTGACAAATCTAGTGATTTCTTTTGAAAATGGACTACCCTAAGTTTAATTCTTGCAGTTTCTGCAAAATAAATAATTATTTTGGTTTATTCTGACGTTTTGTGATTACATTCGGCATAAATGCGACGCTCGCCAAGTTCTTCTTTGTAACGAGTGTCTAAATAAAAAAACTGGTCGAGTAGGCTGTGAAAAAAATTCCGAACAAGGTCTGTACGTCTTGGATAGTTTCGTACTTTTAACAAAGAAATAAACCGCTTTTACATTTCTTAAAAAATAGTCTCGAAAAAAATTGTTTTTAACAAGAAATCACTATTAATAATGCAATGATAATTCAAGAACGTTTGACGTTAAATTTGACAGCTTGGCGGTTGAACTTAGAAGCGACATGCTTGCAGTGAGTAAATTGTCGGTCACAGCCAACTTGATCAGATTTTTATTTAGACACTCGTTACAACAATACGTTCAAATTGTTTACATTTTTGCAAAGAAACATCACTTTTGGCGGTTTTCGAGAAGCATTTTTTTAAACTTGTGTTTAATGAAGAAAACATGAATCGCATTTTTTCTTTTTTGGGGTAAAGGAACAAATACCAAAATTTATTTTCTACCGTTGATTCAATTTTGTTTCCTTATTTTTTGAGTTTTTTTTTTTCATAAATTTGCTTGACAGTTGATAGTATTTTGTTATTTCATTTACTTTTTGACGAAACAAGTCAAATTCAACGAAAATTCAAATATCTTATTTCTTTTGTCGCAAAAAGGAAGACGAAAGGTTTTCTTATATCCAAAACATCAACCATTTCTTGTTTTCTACGCTTGTTACAAAATCGATAGTCTTTTGTTCGCTATGTTTTTGTTATTCTTATAAACATTTGTACATTTGTTTCACCGTTTATTGTTTTTCGTTATTTTATTTATTTATTTATTTATTTAAAGATAAAGTCAAATTCGATGCGAATTCGAACATCTTACCGTTTTTGTTTATTTTTTGACGCAAAAAAAACAAAATGAAACGTTTCTTTTTATTCTTTGTTTTTGATTGGTGGTTTAATGGATTCAAGCCATTTTTTTTACTTAGCTGTCACAAATTTCTTTGACGGTTTTACCACCATTAAAACAAAAGACGATCGAAATAATACGAAGAGTATTAAATATTAAGAACCTGACATGACCTAAACAAAAGACGGTCGATTTTATTACGAAAACAAGACAAGAAAACCGAAACCGTCAAAAAAAAGAAAAGAAAAAACCAAGTCGGATCGAATTTTAAAACATAGGAAATTCGAAAAGAATTAATTTGAAAAATTCGAAACCAAAAAAAGACAAAAAATCGGAACTTTATTTTGATTTTGTTCTTGATTCGTAATTTAATGGATTCAAGCTGTTTGTTACTTAGCTGTCACAATCTACTTTGACGGCGAACGTTATTATTACTACCATTAAAACAAAAGACGATCGAAATAATACGAAAAGTATTAAATGTTAAGAACTTGTCACAATATAATCAAAAGACGATCGATTTTATTAGGAAAACAATTCAAGAAAATCGAAACCGTCAAAAACAAAATTTTAAAATATAGAAAATTCGAAAAAAAATCTAGAACACTCGAAACAAAAAAAAATAAAACAAATGAAATTTTATTTTGATTTTAATTCATGTTTAATAATGGTTTCAAGTCATTTGTTATTTAGCTGTTACAACCTGCTTTGAGATAAATATCATTATTACTACCATTAAAATAATAGACAATTGAAATAATACTATATATATAATAAGTATTAAATGCTAAGAATCTAACACGATGTAAATAAAAGACGGTCGATTTTAGATTATATTACGAAAACAATCATCAGCAAAACAAGAAGACCGTTAAAAAGAACGAATTTTTAAACATTAGAAACTTCAAACGAATTAACCTGAAAATGTCGAAACAAAAAAAAACAATCGAAATTTTATTTTGATTTTGATTCGTGTTTAACATTTTTTACTTACTTGAATGTCACAGTCTTTTTTGACAGCAAACGTTATTATTATTGACATTAAAACAAAAGACACGAAATAATACAAAAAGATTTAAATGTTAGGAACTTGACTACGATATAAACAAAAGACGGGCGATTTTATTACGAAAACAACTCAAGAAAATCGAAATCGTTTTTTGTTTCCTGCATTTGATCGTAGTCGATCGTCTTTTGTTCGTTATGTTTTTTTTTCCTTATATAAATGGTACTTATGTTTGTTTCACAGTTGATTGTTTTTTGCTATTTTATTTTTAATTATTTGAAGAAATATTAAAATTCGATGCAAATTCGAACATCTTATCGCTTTTGCTTATTTTTTGACGCAAAGAAAAAACAAAATTAAACGTTTTTTATCCATAACGTCAACCATTTTTTTTTATTCCCTGCATTTGTTTCAAAGTCAATCGTCTTTTGTTTGTTATGTTTTTGTTTTATAGTCTATTGTTTTTGGTTACTTTATTTATTTATTTGAAAATATAATCAGATTCAATGCAAATTCGAACATCCTATCGCAATTCTTTATTTTTGACACAAAAAAAAACAAAATGAAACGTTTTTTTATCCATAACGCCAACTAATTTTTTTGTTTTCTGCATTTATTTCAAACTCGATCGTCTTTTGTTCGTTATGTTTTTGTTATTCTTATAAATATGGCATGTTTGTGTCACAGTTGATTGTGTTTTGTCATTTTATCTATTTATTTGAAGAAATAGTAAAATTCGATGCAAATTCTAATTTCGCTTTTGTTTATTTTTTAACGCAAAAAAATAAAATGAAACATACATTTCTTTTTATTCAAAACGTCAACCATTTTTTGTTTTCTGCATTTGTTTCACAGTCGATCGTCTTTTGTTTGTTATGTTTCTGTTATTCTTATAAATATGGTATGTTTCTTTCACAGTTGATTGTGTTTTGTTATTTCATCTAATTATTTGAAGAAATATTAAACTTCGATGCACATTTGAACATCTTACGCTTTTGTTTATTTTTTGACGAAAGAAAATAAAATGAGACGTTTTCTTTCTATTCAGAACGTCAACCATTTTTTGCTTCCTGCATTTGTTTCATAGTCAATCGTCTTTTGTTCCTTATGTTTTTGTTATTCTTATAAATGTGGTGCATTTGTTTGACAGTTGATTGTGTTTTGTTATTTTATCTATTTATTTGATGAAATAGTAAAATTCGATGCAAATTCGAATATCTCATCGCTTTTGTTTATTTTTTGACGCAAAAAACGTTCCTTTTAATTGAAAATGTCAACCATTTTTTGTTTCCTGCATTTCTTTCATAGTCGATCGTCTTTTGTTCGATATGTTTTTGTTATTCCTATAAATATGGTGCTTTGTTTGATTGGTGAAGAAATATCAAATTCGAATGCAAATTCGGTCATCTTATCGCCTTTGTTTATTTTTTGACACAAAAAAGAAAATGAAAGATTTCCTTATATCCGAAACGTCAACATCTTTTATTTCTTGCATTTGTATTTGTTACACAATCAATCGATCGTCTTTTGTTCGTTATGTTTTTCTTATTCTTACAGATATTTGTAAATTTGTTTCACAGTTGATTGCATTTCGTTATTTAATTTATTTTAAGTAAGAAGTCAAATTCGATGTAAATTTGCACACATCTTTTTTGTCACTTTTGCTTATTTTTGACGCATAAGACAAAACGAAATCGTCATCCATTTTGTGTTTCTTGCATTTGTTAGACAGTTAATCGATCGTCTCTTGTTCGTTATGTTTTTGTTATACTTGTAAGTATTTGTAATTATTTGTTTTTGTAATCTGTTATATTATTTGAAGAAATAAGTCAAATTCGATGCAAATTCACTTTTGTTTATTTTTGACGCAAAAAACTTAAGGAAAGGTTTTCTTATATTCAATAAATCGTCAACCATTTTTTTCTCTTCAATTGTTCCACAATAGATCATCTTTTGTTCGTTTATTTGTTATTGACGCTTTTTTTATTTTTTGACGCAAATAAAAGGAAACGACTTTTTTATATACAAATCGTTGATATTTTTTTACTTCCTGTATTTATTACATAATAGATCGTCTTTTGTTTTTGTTTTTGGTATTAACGAATAAAAGAAGGCGAAGACCATCAACTCTCGTTTGCTATAGTAATTTTGACGGTCTAATTTTATGCTAATGTAAATTTTTAAAAAATGTTAAATATATGTATGCATCAATAAAATGTTTGACTTTCTTAGCTTTTATTTTTAATGAAATTTTTAGTGAATTAATGTCTGCTTCTAGTGACTTAAACAGAGCGTCTATTATACACGAAGTAGCATGATCGTGACGTCTCTTGCCAAATTTAAATGAATAAATAAACAATAAAGGTGTTACATGACATGTGTATGTATTACAATTTTTTTTCGTAGGCACAAAGTATAACAATAACCGACAATAAAAAATTCCAGCCACGACCCTGAACCACGTAGCAGCAATGAAACGGAATTGAAATTAATAAAAAGAAAAGATATTAACTTTTTCTATTTTAAGACATGCGAAAGTCACTCTTTTTTTTAATTTGAATTAATTTCGCCGAGAAATACTGGACGAACCACAAACCGGACTCCGCTGTTTTCCATAATTACCATTTAAATTCCTGCAGTTTTTATTAAACTGTAATTAAAACCAGCACTAGAATATTTACAATTAATAAAATAACACACATCTGCACTGCAACTCGCGCATATTTTCTTAATAACCCGTTGCAGAGCTGGGGGTACACTAATACACGAAATTCATGCGACTTACATTAGCATTGCACGTCAATTGCTTTTCAATCTACTTTTAGATATTGCAACTTTATTATAATGCTAGTATGACTTATCTATTTTTTTTTGATATTACCAATCACTTTTTGGTCGAGTCGTATGTCTTTTGCCTATTGCTGTACATTGAAATGTGTACTGCAATTAACATGTGAGTACGTACAAAAACCAACTTAAAAAAAAAACAAAATCGTTTTGATTGGAAGAGGAAGAAAGGGTGCGCGCAAGAGAATTTACCGTGAAGTTCTTCACCGGCTTCTCCAGCCTCGAATTGACCCATCTCAAGGTCGCGTGAAACCCTGGCGATCCAGGTTTCATGAAGTACGACAGATACGTCATTCCTGAAAGCTCGTCTAGCCATGGGGATGCTAGGTATTCGGGCTCGAGGACTGCTGGTATGCCGAGGTCGTGTTGGGCGATGCCCATGGCCCTTCGACAGTTTTCGATGCCATTATTTTTATCTAAAAGAAAGAGAGGGTCATTTGTCAAGATAAAAAAGTATCAGTTAGAAATAGAGGAAGACAAAATGGTATTCCTTTTTACCAGAAGTTTCTCTACTTAAAAAAAGGAAATGTGAGAAAAAAGAAATTACAGCAACTGTATAGACATTTTTGTTATACTTCTGCTTCGTTTAAAAATGAAATTGCTTTGACTTTTGCCTTGCTTGTGTTAAGAGTGTTTTCTGTAAACATGTAAATATAAAAACAAGCAAACTAGTCTCAACATAAGAATTCTTTCCCTTTTTTAATTAATAGAATTTAATTAAAATTTAAAAAAATGCACTAGAATGCAGAATGCAGGGTCTTCCGTTAAAAATGTAATTTTAGTTTCATGCGGAGTCGAATCTTAGTCATGGTCATGCTAATGAATGGGGGGCTTAAAATATTGCAAATCTTTAAAGATCTGCAAATAAGTTATTGTTTCTATTCCAATTCGTAAAACGAATGCCGAAGGAGAAATAAGAATAATAAGATGGTCGCAGCCGCAGAAGGCCTTCTGTTTTACAAAGAATTTTGATTCATTGGTTATGATTTTCATGACCTAAATTAAACCTAAGGGCATCCGTTCGCTAATTATAATATATATATAACTATTATATAGAAAAATAGGCCAGATCTCTAGATTGGTCAACGAATTAGAGTAGACTTATTTTTCGAAAGCTTTTCGTCCTTACCCAGTTTCCTCCAGTTGGGGAACAACCCAGGTTTGCAATAGTCGATGAGGGCCGACAACAAAATTCCAGAATTCCAGTCGGTGGTGAAATTGTTAACTTTGCATTCGGGCAGGACGGCTTGAAGCCAGGCCAACATCAACTTCCTAGGCGGGAATTTGGATCGGCCAATTTGGTACCTCACAATCAACGACCAGATCAATCCGAGGATGAGCTTCAGATTACCATTTACAATATCAACATTACCTACAAGAAACAGATTAAGTTTTTATAATTTGGAGACACCAACTATTTTAAAAAATACAATCAATGCAGAAATTGACTTCTTTGAAATAAACATCAAGAGATCCAATTTTTCAAACTATTGGAAACTCAAATTTTCTGACATAACCATCTGAGGATGACTTTAAATTGAATTACTTGGTAATTGAAAAAAAAAAGATTGTTTGACATGCGAGGGTAAAAGACGAAATGTTTGTGTCTGTGAAGGATCTTGAGGGACTTTAAAATTTAAAAAATTCTTTATCTCGGAACGTATTCGACCTAATAAGGCCACATGTATTTTATACGTCACGTCTTTCCTCCAATTGATTGCTTCACGTTGAGTGGGTGATCCCGTACTCATTCATAACAACATTATCATATTATACAGCCACGCTCGCCTCGCAACGAACAAACAAGCCGTCCGTCTGTATTTTTACCAAATAGGTCAAGAAGGTTTTCTTCTTATTCATTCGCTCAATTAGACGTCCGCCTTTATTATGCGCCGACCATAATGGAACGACGTTCATCTTAATTAAGCGTGCGAACTGAACCACCTGCATATTCGCAGAAGTTATTGTTTGCTCATTTTCCATGCACGTGTCACCGGCTGGCTGTTTCATTTCGAAAACCTTGCCTACTACGACATGACCTCGTACCATAAAGTAGACGTCGCCATTTTAATTAAATTTAATTAGCCATAAAATACGCTACACGACGGTATACTGTGCGTTAATAAATTAGAGAATAGGCGGCAGGCACAGATGTTAGACAAACGGAACAAGAATGAATATTGGAAAAAAAGTTGTTTGAACAAAAAGTATTAATCAACAAATTCCTTCACAGACTTACAAAATAAGAACCTTATTGAAATACTTCTTTTAAGACTTTATTTTAGTGCTTGGCAAGTGTACAGCAACGTTTTCAAAATCAGAACTATAAAGACATTATTTTTGGTTGCAATTGTACATATACGTAATAATTATTTATTTCATTTCGACATAAACAATTGGTTTAATTATTACTTATAATCAGACAACAAAACGCTATTTAAATTAAAATAAATTGCGGGTGCCCGGGGGCGAGCTAGAAAATAAAGTGCTGTACGAAATCGACTTTCTAACGACTGCTCCTTTATTATTTGTATTCGTCTAGGTACTTTGTTGCTGAGGAATTTTGTTGCTCGTGCTGCTAAGTGTCTATGTAACGAAAATTTCTCGGGTCGTATCTGGGTCTTGAATATTATTTTATTTGTTATGTTTCGGTGCGTCGTGTTAATTGTAGGTTTCACAATTCTGAGTTCGCAAACCTTCTTTAAATGTGGAAATTAAAAATACCGCCCCTGCTGTATTTACATGAAATTAGTTGGAAAAGATCTTTTTTGAATTAAGAAAAAAGTTTTTCCAATTCCTACTTCCTAATAAGAGCAAATCAAATAATACAGATTTGCTCTTATTTGATTATGCTTAGTTGCTTTTAGGTTTTATGAAGTGCTTTTGAATTGGTAGTGTGTGCACTGAAGATGGCAGCTTAGCTGCCGAAATGCGTATCTACGGATATAAAAATTATTGTGGGCGGACATTAATTTTTTAATTATTTCTTAAACCCCAGTCTCCTTTACTATATTTAGGTTACATCATTTAAGTGCTAAAAAGAGAAAGAAGGCGATAAGGCTGAAACAAAACACGATAGATTTCGCGATAAGATTACTAACTTTTTCTCCGTAAGAAAAGAAAAAGAAAAACGAGAAATAAAAGACGATCGATTTTGTAAATAAATTTCGAATTCATTTTACGAACACCTCGAATGCGGTAAGTTCGAAACAAAAGACGATCGACTAAAAAATTGCACATTTTTTTCATCATCAAAGAAAGTAATATAATCAAAAGAAGATCGGAAGAGAAAAGAGGCGGCCAAGTTAGAACAGGAAGCGATAGATTTAGCAAAAAGAAAAGTAAAAAAACACAAAAAGTTATTAGAAAAAAGAGAAACGGCAGTAAATTTGAAACAAAAGACGATAGATTTCGTAATAAAACTGCAATCATTTTTCTTCGTCAATAAAGAAAAGAGAAACGAAAATCAAAAGAAACAAGAGACGATTGATTTTACTGTAAATTTAGAATAAATTTTCGAGTTTATGTCAATAAAGCATGACCAAATTCGAAACAAAAGACGATCGACTAATAAAATTGCGCTTTTTTTTTCGTCAAAGAAAGTAATAGACACAAAAGAAGATCGGTATAGAGAGAGATGATGGTAAATTTAAAACAAGAGGCGGTAGATTTTGTAAAAAGAAAAGTAAAAAAAAACGAGAAACAAAAGACGATCGATTTTGTAAATAAATTTCGAATTCATTTTACGACCGCCTCGAATGCGAAACAAAACAAACAAAAGACGATCGACTCTTAAAATTGCACATTTTTTTCTTTCATCATCAAAGAAAGTAATATAAGCAAAAGAAGATCGGAAGAGAAAAAGGGCGGCCAATTTGGAATAGGAAGCGTTAGATTTAGCAAAAAGAAAAGTAAAAAAAAAAACAAAAAATGATTAGAAAAAAGAAAAACGGCAATAAATTTGAAACAAAAGACGATAGATAAAACTGCAATAATTTTTCTTTGTTCATAAAGAAAGAAAAACGAAAACCAAAACAAACAAGAGACGATCAATTTTGTAATTAATTTAGAATAAATTTTCGAGTTTATGTTAGTAAAGCACGACCAATTTTGAAACAAGAGACGATCGACTAATAAAATTGCACTTTTTTTCGTCAAAGAAAGTAATAGAAACAAAAGAAGATTGGCATAGAGAGAGAAGATTGTAAATTTGAAACAAGAGGCGGTAGTTTTTGTAAAAAGAAAAGTAAAAGAAACGAAGGAAGATTAGAGAAAAGAGAAATGTCAATAAATCTGAAACAAAAGACGAAAGATTTCGTAATAAAACTACGATCTTTTTTCCGCTTCGTCAATAAAAAAAAAACGAAAACCAAAAGAAACAAAACACGATCTACGTTAGCAAAAGACGACTATTGCAAATTCGAATCAAAAAACGATGTACCTAAAATCGTAGATTTATTTTAAAAAATCGTATTTCTTTTTCTTCGTCAAAGAAAGTATGTAATAGAAACAAAAGAAGATCGGAAGAGAGAAGCGACGGTAAATAAGAGGAGATTAGAGAAAAGAGAAACGACAATAAATTTCGCAATAAAATTACAATCTTTTTTCTTCGTTAATAAAAAAAAAAAAAACGAAAACCAAAAAAAAACAAAACTACGGCAAATTTGAAACAAAAGACTAATGGACTAATAAAATTACGTCTTTTTTTGGTGTTATATGGGATGTTTCTCAATTTACTCATTTTACAAAAGAAAATTCAAATTAAAGTTAACGAAAGTTTACAATATTTCAAAGTGAGGTATTTTTAAACAAAAAATTTTAGTTTTATTTTCACGGTCACTTTTTCTAGTTGTTTGGAACGAACGATAGATATGGACAATCATTGAAAAGAGAATTAAATATCACATCTAATAATGATGAAAAAAACAAGTTTATTAAATTGCTTGTAAAAAAATTGTCACTTGTAATTTTTCTTATGTAAGTGAAAAGTATTTGTAGACGCAACCTTCGTAAAAAGAAAAAACTCGAAGGATCTAATGTCATTTGTTCGGAAGATCTTGGCATTTATTTCAAGTACTGCACCAGGAGTCACTTTTTGTAATGTAGAATAACGCGAAGACTAAACCGAACACTCTGTATGCAACAGAATATTTTTAAAATATGTTCCACCTGATATGGTAAAACTTTTTTTTATAAAATCAGTAATTAAGGAGCTATGAACGAAACCATCTTCAGTGAAACAGCCTATTTATTAATCTCCAAAGCTCATAAAATATGATTATTATTATTATTACTATTTTATTTTTAACGATATTCATTTGTACATTATCTTTTCTTTTGTCATTGATATTTTGCGACTCTTTGCTAAAATTGTTTTATTTTTTTGCTTATTAAAGTTAACGGTGAAGAAATTACTTTTCTTTGTTAAAATTGCTATAAAATTCACAGGAGGTTGGCTGGAATTTGGAAAGGATGTTCGTGGTCCCGTATTTAAACAATTCCAAGTCGGTAACAAAACACTACGACTAAATATGGAATTTAAAATACTTGTCAAACGGATGCATTTGCATAAAGCTTGGCCTATAAAAAAGCCGTCCGAAAACAGAAATTAAATAAAAAGAGAAAACATTTGTTAACAAGAGTTGAAAAATGTTAGTAGCAAAAAATAACAACAAATGGAGGCCAGTGAAAACTCTTTTGTCCGTTCGTGAGAGACGTCCGCTTATGAGAGATGTCCGAAAGGAGAGCTTTCACTGTATATTCATTTATTTAAACTCGTGTCAATATGAAATTTGAAATATATATGAATTAAAAGCAAAATGAAAACTAGTTGTGGTATTCATGTCCTATTTTTATATTTCAATGAAATTATGTTCACCCGGTATAGGCGATTATTATTTGGAAGCAGAAAATCTTGATTTTTTATGTTGTTTGTTAAATGCACTGACTTAAAATTTTTGAAATTGTATTTAATAGAAAATCGTAATATTTATATCTATTTAAAAAAAATAAATAGTTCCAGGAGGAACGTTATTTAAATTGTAGTAGTCGACATTTCGTTTTCAATTGGCGATGGTGGTGTAATGGTCAGCATAGTTGCCTTCCAAGCAGTTGATCCGGGTTCGATTCCCGGCCATCGCAGCATTCTTTTTTCGTTTTGTTATGCGTTAAACATTAATTTTTATTATTTGTTTCAAGTTTTGATCAATTGTTGTATAACGTATACAAAAAACTTTCACATTTAGTGTGTTGCTCTCATTTTTTCGTATGTTCACGAATGTTCCTTACTTAATTCCATTACATAGAAAAATAATAATAATAATAATAATAACGTGTTTATATTAAGCAACGTAAAAAACAATAAGAAACATTCCTTACGTGTTTCATCAAATTGTATGTACAGTAGCAACCAAAAGAAATTAGTCGTCATCGTCAGTGTCATTCTCTGACTCAGTGACAAGTGTTCTATTGTGAAATGTCGTACTGCTTGGTACAGTCACATGTCATCTACTTATCAAATTGCCACCCGACAAAAGGACAAACAAAGTACCTAGATATTTTTGGTTTGTGACAATTTTATCAAATGACCGAAAGTATTTTTTCTTGTTCGTGAATATATAGGGTTTTTTTTATATTACCCTATCTAGAGGCTTTACTTTAGGAGCTAGAGAAAAATTTTAAATACAAAAGTTGTAAGGTTAGATATCCATATCATTGTCATAAAAAATAAAAACGCATCGCAAAAAGGAGAAAAAAATATAACTTCTTTTTTTTAATAGAGAGCCCTATACATCATTAAAAAAAATGAAAAACCATATTTTTTCAGATTTCAGGTATTCCGCGACGTATTGTCACCACTCCAGCTGCGTGACAAGCAATAAAAACTAAGTAAAAAACACTAACCAAGCAAACCGTTTCAAAATTACAAAGTGTGTCATGTTTAATTTAATAAAATTAAAATTATAAAATTTAGATCGTGACATCCTGTAACCTAATATTGCATTAGGATTGACAAATTGCAGCCAGTTTGATACTTAATAAGTTATACCATATGGTATGGCCATGTGTACTGTCAAAGCATAATGAAAGTTTTAAAAATTTTGTTGCAAGCCGGTTTTGATTGCAGTGGATTCCTCGAGCATCCTCTGTATAGCTGTTTCGGCCCCATTTGGCACCTCGTCAACAGGATTGTAAAATTAATATTGGAAACATATAGAAAAATCGCAACTGCCTCTGGAGATGAATGAAACATGTCAAAAATTTACTAAAAAATAATAAAATATCTATAATTAAAGTAACAAAATGTAGCTAAAGAGTAACCACTCTCTTTTCAAACGAACTTGAATGTGTTTAGTAAATGATGGGGTTCGTTTCGTATATCTTAAACAATCAGCTGCCCACCGAAATAATGATCGGTCTTGACAACTTTATCAAGTGTAAAACATTGATGAGTACCTGCTTTTGGCGGTTTCAAAACCGTTAGAAAGTGCTGTTGAAACAGGCTTTAAATAAAGTGGGAAAAAAATTGTACAATAAAATCAACTCGATTATGGGACTCAACTTAACTCACGGAGCTCAAAAATTAAGTTGTTAATTCTAATTTTAACTAATTTATTAATAAACATTAAATATTCTGCTTCTATATCACAGGCTCCACAAAGAATATAACGTGTTTATTGATAATAAAATATTCTAAGCTGTTTTGTTAGTACAGCCTTGCACAAAATGTGACAAAGTACCTGTTAATTAAACACATTGGCGTGCAAAATATTAAACAAACTGAAAACAGTAAGTACGTCCTGCAAGGTCATGTGACTAGGTGATAATGATAAAATTCCAGGCAAACAGTGCCTCGTTTATTAACGAGGATTACATCAACGACGAAAATAAAGCTGAATGATGTCGTTTGCACGCAGGTATAATACCCGAAGAATACATTAGTACGGTATTTTCGAGGTGTCATTTGCAAAGCGAATATTATACAGAGAGAACCATTCGTTGCATATAACTATAGCTAAGTTCCGATAGAAACGCAGAAAACAAAAATAGGAGTTTTTTCCTTTTTTTGTTTTATACGTTCGACTACTGTTTTAAGTAACGTAAAAGTAAATAAATACTTCTGGACAAAATTAAGGGACCACCAAATAAACTTGAAATAACTTTTCCAATTTACAAGTTATTTTTAATAGACTTTTCACATGTCATAAATTGACGTTTATTAAACACAATTCAAATAGTGTGCCATGAAACAATTAGCAATAGAAAGGCATTCTCTGCTAGGAAACGAAAAGTCAACAAAAAGGCCTAATTGTTGACACCTTTTTAAATCATTTAATTAATAAAGCGTGTTTTTTGTTTCGAAAATTAGTGAATTTGTTTGCATTAAATTAATAAAATATGTCTAGACGCCATTGTAGTCCAGAAAAAGTATCTCAAATGATTATTCTTCTTCGTGAAGAATATTCACAGAGAAAAGTTGCTGGAATTCTAAGTACCAACAAATCTATGCTACAGAGGGCCGCTATACGGTTCAGAAACACAGGTAGTTTCAAAAGAAGACGCGGACAAGGTGCTAAAAGAAAAACAACACGCGGCGTAGATCGCTTTATCGAACTTCAGAGTTTAAGAAAGCGGTTTGTAACATCTCGTGAATTATAAAATGATCTTCGATTAGCCGCTGGAAAAGAAATTTCTACCAAAACAGTAAGAAGAAGACTAAAAGAAGTCAATTTGTCTGCTAGAAAACCAGCAACCAGTCCAACACTCACAGCTACGTACAAAAGAAATCGCTTAAACTTTTGTCAAAATCATCAAGGTTGGGACGAGGGGCAGTGGAACTCCGTTTTGTTTTCGAACGAGTCGATTCCTTCTAAGCAGGAATGATCGCCTTGCTCTTGTCATACGAAGACCAGGCGAGCGATTTGCACCATGTACCATTCGAGAATTTGACAAATTTGGTGGGGGGGACTGCAATGGTTTGGGGTGGCATACAATTTAATGGTCCGTACAGTATTGGTTTTGATCCAAAATGGGTCGCTAACAGCAAGAAGATATAGAGACGAGATTATTGTACCCCATTTTCAACCATTTGCCGAAAATTTCGGCAATGAATTAATTTTTATGCACGACAATGCCAAACCTCATACAGCTAACATTGTCAAAGCTACGTTGAGAGATGCAAATGTCCAAAGTTTGGAGTGGCATGCCAAAAGCCTTGATCTCAATCCTATTGAGCATCTCTGGGATCATTTCGGCAACAAAATTAAAAACGCACCGAGACCACCACTAACACTTGATGTGCTCTCTAACATGGTTGTTCAAAAATGGAAGCAGATACCTCAAGAAAGTATACGAAACTTAATCTCAAATATGCCAAGAAGATTAGCAGAGTGTATTGCTGCAAGAGGAGGACATACATACTATTAATAATTTTAGTTTTGTTAACTTGTTACAAATTAGGATACAAGTTCATGAAGAAGATTTAAAGTATTTTAAAGTTTGTTAATTTTAATAGCCTTTAAATCAACTAAACTGTAAGGAAACACTTAGATTTATATATTATTCGTTTCATTAAATTTCGTTATCTTGTTTTAAATTTATTCTGAATTTTACTGGTGGTCCCTTAATTTTGTCCAAAAAAAATCCCCCTTGATTTATTTTATGGTATAACTTAATAATTCTTTCATCCTTTACTTATGAATGAAGGAAGTTAAAAACGCAGACGTTTTTAAAAGCTACATACTAATTTCAATGGGCAAGAAAAGAAACTGTAATTACCAATAAGCTTTTCGATTTTGGGAAACATTTTTCGTTTAATGTTGATTAGGAAAAGCATGTTTTCAAAGGCGTTAAGACGATTACAAAACAAATTTGCTTGAAATAATCGAATCAACATTAAAACGCAAATAATGACTTGAGCACGGACAATAAACAATATAATTTGCAAGGTTAATGAAAGTATTAAGAGGTTTATGTGCTTGATTATCGTTTACAGCATTAGGAACAGGATACGTGATAATTAATTTAATTTCGTATTATTTTTGCCTTTACAGTCATACACAATTTCATGTAATAGCAAAATTTAATACGGTTTTTAATTAACTGTCCAATTAAATTGTTTTGTGTTCACTTTTTAATTATGGATGCATATTTATTATTCCATAATTAATTTTCTGCCATTGGCATGCTTTGTCTCAGGTTTGCAATCGTCTCTTCAGCAATTTGTGCATACTCTGCTTCTAGTGCTTCTTGGAGTCCTTGAAGAGTTTCTGGGACTGCTAAACGCTGTCGAAAGTGACGGCCTAGAATATCCCAGAGGTCCTCTATTGGGTTAAGGTCTGGGCTTCGAGCAGGCCAGTCTAATATAACAATTGCAGCATTTTCTAGGTTTTCCCCAACTCTAACTGCCACATGAGGCCTCGCGTTATCATGCATTAATATGAATCGATTGCCGATAACTTGAGCATAATGGTCTTCAAGACAGTCCGATATCAACGTTACTTGTTCCATTTTCCATAGTTACCAGTGCTGTACGATCATTTAATGAAATGCCCGCCCAAATCATCAATGATCGTCCACCAAATGGGGTCCTTAGGGATATGTTACACTCAGCATATTTCTCTCTTTGTCTTCGCCACACACGTTCAAGCCCATCTGGTGAATTTAAGCTGAAACGGGACTCGTCTGTAAACAAAACAGTGCTCCAGTCGTCCACCGTCCAGTTAACATGTTCTTGAGCAAATTGTAACCTTGTTCTTCGATGGGCTGTAGTTAATGCAGGCCCAATAGCGGGTCTCCTGGAGTGTAAATTACTTTCATGAACTCTTCTACTGACTGTACTAGTAGAAACCATCACTCCTCTAACTAACAGCTAAACGATCAGCAACGTTCCTTGCAGTAAAACGCCGATTTTGCCGATTTCTTGCAGTAAAACGCCGATTTCATACAATAAAACGATCATCCCGTCTGGTTGTTGCTCGTCTTCGACCTGATCCAGTTCTTCTAGTATAGCATCCAGTTTGATTATACCGATTTATAGCATCGGTAATAGTGCTTCGAGCCATATTTAAAATTTGGGCTACATAACGAATGCTTCGTCCATCTTCACGTAATGCAACCGCTTTGATGGCTTGTTCAGACCTCATTCTCCGATTAATTAAGGAAACAATATTTTTACAATATATATGACATTAAATGTGACAGGAAGTAAGAAAGACAAGAACAATTGACTGCTAATCATATTCAGAGATTGTTTTATTTTGCACAAAAGAAATAATTGAAAGAAAACAACGTTTTATTTTTGCTGTAGTAAGCTGTATTGAAAAACATTTGAAAAATATTTAATTTTATTTAATTTTAATGATGAGCAGTGTATTTACTCATTATTTCGAAAACTTAATTTTTGGGATCTTATATTAAGGTGTGTTCAATAATTGAATTGATTTTATTTTAAACTTTCGATACGTGAGAAATTTGCTAACAATCAGTGTTCTTTGTTCTTCCCTTATTGTATAAATATATTAAAAAAAGTTACTATTTTTTTGAAACACCATTTCGGTAACCCAATAAATAATTGAGTAAAAATTTCACTTAATTTTTGCTTCAAGTTTTCTTGTTAATGTTCTGATAAGTGTTCATTTTTAAATATCCTTTCTTTCAATTCTTTTATTTTTTAAATTTTATTTTTGTTTCTTCTTCTTCATAATTATCAAAATTAATTGATGGGGTTGAAACTTGTCTCATGAATTTAATCAATAGTTAAAATTGACGTAATACTCCAGACCATTCTTAAATATCAACAAAAAGCTACGCCACGGCGCAATATTTTAATTTTTTTCAAGCGACCGGTTTCACCTTACTACGGCATTTTCAAGTTTTTAGCCTTCAAGAAAAAAATAGTATTAATATTAGATTAATTAATTTAATTTATTATATGTATAATAATAAAACTAATATCGGCATGCTCTACTGACATTATAGTTAAGACGCATACCCTACATCTCGGTTAGTAACAACACACGTAAATTTTGAAAAATTTGGGTAACTGCGCTCCTTCACTATCGTAGTTTCCTATGCAACCGATGGTATGTAACATACATACATTGCCTTTCATTTGTCTGCGAAATATTCTACATTAAAGCCAATCACGTGACCATCAATCACTTTTGAACACACTCCACTTTTTAGATTTATTTAATAATTTTCTTTTTAAAAATAAATTAAATTGACTGCCGTAGAATTTTCATTTGTCCGATCACGTCACCTTAAATCACGTGACCTTCAATCACTATTGATAAAACTTTATTTTTCAGATTTATTTAATAATCGTGATTTGTCCACGTGCTATACTACATTAAAACCGATCACGTAGCTTTCAGTCATGTGACTTACAATCACTACTGATATATATTTCTTTTTTCAGATTTATTTAATAACTTTTTTTATTAAATTAATTCGACTAGTATATTATTCTACACGTCACCTTCATTCACGTGACCTCTAATCACTATTGATCAGTTTTTATTTTTCAGATTTATTTAATATTTTTCTTGTCAAAAATTACTTAATTTGACTGCTGGAGAATTATGATTTGTCCAGGTGATAAACATTAAAGTCATGTGACCTACAATCACTACTGATCACTCTTTCTTTTTCAGATTTTTTAATAACTTTTTATAATTAAATTAATTTGAGTACTGTAGATTTTTGTCCGCGTGATATTTTACATCAAACCCGATCACTATTGATCATTATTTTTCAGATTTATTTTATAATTGTGCTTTCTAAACTTGGGAAAACTCGCACACAATTTTTTAATCGCAGAAATTCTATCGATTAATCTAACACCTGATTAAGCAAAGTTAAACGAAACATTATCTCTTAATCGAGCTTTATGAAACACTTAACAGTGCGTTTAGCCTATTTAATGACTGATTATAAAACGAACCGTTTAGTAATCATCGTTAAGGTAATCATCGTCAAGTGCAATTGTTTTCCTGTTTAATCAATCGTTATGTAGTTAATCGTAACTTAAATATTAATCGAAGCTTTGTGAAACCGGCCATAAAACCGATAACGTGACTTACAATCATTACTGATCTCTCTTTCTCTTTTTCAGATTTATTTAATAACTTTTTTTTATTAAATTAATTTGACTACTGTAGAATTTCGTCCGCGTGATATTCGTGATATTCTTTATTTTTCAGATTTATTTAATGTCTTTCTTGTTAAAAATAACTTAATTTGACTGCTGGAGAATTGTGATTTGTCCACGTGGTATACATTAAAGTCATGTGACCTACAATCACTACTGATCACTTCTTTTTCAAATTTGTTAATAACTTTTTTTTATTAAATTAATTTAACTACTGTAGAATTTTGTCCGCGTGATGTTCTAGATCAAACCCGATCACATGTCCTCTAATCACTATTGATCGTTCTTTATCTTTTGGATTTATTTACTTATTTTCTTGTTAAAAATAGCGTAATTTGACTGAGATTCTAATTGAGATTTGTCCACGTGATATACTACATTAAAGCTGATCACGTGACCTCCAATCACTATTTATTTTACAGATTTATTTAATAATTTTCTTTTTAAAAATAAAATAATTTCACTGCTACACAATTTTGATTTGTCCACGTGATATTCAACATTAAAGCCCATCACGTCACCTTCAACCATGCGGCCTCCAATCACTATTGATCATTCTTGTTAAAAATAGCGTAATTTAACTGCTGTAGAATTGTGATTTTCCCACGTGATATACTACATTAAAACCGATTACGTGACCTTCAGTCATGTCACTTACAATCACTACTGATCTCTCTTTCTTTTTCAGATTTATTTAATATTTTTCTTGTTAAAAATAACTTAATTTGACTGCAGGAAAATTGTGATTTGTCCACGTGATAAACATTATCATGTGACCTACAATCACTACTGATCACTCTTTCTTTTTCAGATTTATTTAATAACTTTTTTTTTATTAAATTAATTTGACTACTGTAGAATTTTGTCCCGTGAAATTCTAGATCAAACTCGATCAAGTGACCTCGAACCACTGTTGATCATTCTTTATTTTTCAGATTTATTTAATAATTTTCTTGTTAAAAATAGTGTAATTTGACTGCTGTTGAATTGAGATTTGTGTACTACACTAAAGCCGATCGCGTTATCAATCAAGTGACCTGCGATCACTACTGATCACTCTTCCTTTATCAGATTAATTTAATTTAATTTAATTTAATTTTTAAATTAATAAGACTGCTGTGGAAATTTGATTTGTCCGCGTGATATTCTACAGAGTAATTTTTAAATTTTTTTATCAACTCTCGCCATGAAATCTGGACGGTTTGTCTTAGCTTGGGTGAAAAGTAAGTCATTGCACCCCTTGGTACTGTATTACAGTCAAGCTAAGACATGCCGACCAAATTTCATAGCAAGAGTTGACAAAAAATTTAAAAAATCACTAGGTACATTGAAGCCGACCACGTGACCTCCAATCACTATTGATCATTATTTATTTTTCAGAATTATTTAACAATTTTCTTTTTAAAAATAAATCAATTCGACTGTTGTAGAATTTTGATTTGTCCTCGTGATATTACACATTGAAGCCGATCACGTGATCTCCAATCACCGTTGATCACTCTTTTTAATAATTTTCTTTTCAAAAATAAATTAATTTGACTGCCATGGAATTTTGAAATATTTTATTGGTAATAACTTTAGGAAATACATATATATGCATATTCCTTTTAACATTTGAAAATTTAAATAATTTGTTTTCAATACATTTGTTAAAAACGAAGAAAACAAGACGAAACTTAGTGGATTGATTGTTTTTATTCATTTTTTAACCATTTTCGACATCTTTTTTTATTTATCGAAATTTAAAAACAATTGATTGCCTATATATTTGTTTTTGTTTTTGCTTTAGGAATTAATCACATTTAATTTTTGTTTGAATTTTCAATTGCTTAATATTTCCGAAATATAAACAAAAAGACGTTCAATTTAAAACTCAAACAAACGTTAAAAACACTAAAGTGATAAATTTCAAAAATTAAAAAAAAGAAGCAAGTATTCGTTTACAACTAAGATTATAAACATGACATTCACTTCGAGCTTTAAATTAAATGCCTTTGAAAATTAAAATTAAAATACGCTTAAGAATGCTTTTTAAAATTTTTATTTCATATATCCTTTATACTTTGTTATTATAATATTGTATACTATCTTTACATTTTCTACGACACTTTTTCTATTTTTTTTAAATGAATAAAGAATTCTTTAATTGAAATTGTTGATTATTTTAATTTCGTATATGTACTGAAGATGACGAAGCAAATTAAGCAATGAAACGTCTGCTATTTTAGTAATTAAATAAAAGTTGTGCATAATGATTAAAAAAATTATTGAGTAGTTTCCGTTGCATTTACTGTAAAATTAAGAGGGTGACCTCACCAATATTAACAAGTTTAACCCCATCTTGCTCGATTGCATTGAGGGCGGCGGTGACGTTCTCGAGGTAATGATGTTGATTGATCGGTCTTTTACTCCAAGCCGGCCTGATGGGGTGTCCTTGCAGGTTTTCAACAAGCGTGCACAACCTCACGCCCGTACACAAGTCCTGCGATAAATCGGTCACCCTCAGGTTCGAGGGCAAGTTCTCGTTCACCCAGTTCCTGAACGTGTTCGCCTGAATCTCCACCCACACATCCTCGTTACCCTTAATTTGCATACCACGAGCGGCGTGTCCTTCGGTGCTCCGGGCGAGTAGCCCACTATGAGAGATTTTCGCTTCCATTTTTAGACACACAAACTATGGGTTCCTTCAGAAACACTCTTCACTGACGCTTAACGTTATTTAACACAAGCATTTCTTTTTTTCTGTGATTATTACAAGCGACACGGAGCACTTGTGTGTGCAGCACGATCGAACGCTCGACGAATTCTGCGAGCTGTGCACCGAAACCTGCGTTGCGTAAGAATAATACCTGTATGGCAATTCTACCTGTAGAAAGTGATTTTGATATAAAAAACGCATGCTTTTCACGGCGCGCCTTGCATCTGATCCTCGTCTAAGAAAAACTGACGTCAATTCGTCAGTATTTGAAATCGTCAGACTTATAGTTTTGTACGGCCCTACACAAATAAGATCGGTGATTTAAACGATGGGTTGGAACACGTCACAATGCTTAATAGCATGAAACCATTCACGATTCCTTCTATGTATAGCCTTTCTTTTTTTAAATTCCTTTCATAAAAATATTTTTTTTTATAAATTACACGATTCTCTTCTGGAAAATATTTGGAAATTTATCTTTTTTTTACTTTTTATTTTATTAATAAAACTTTCTCTTGAGTTGTTGTCCTTTAATCCATAAAATATTATAAAAAATAACGTTTCAATACAATAATACAATACAATTTATTTATTTCAAAACAATATATGTTTGAAAAACGTCAAAATTTCGTTCGAGTGTGCAGATAAATAGGCCTGTTTTTGAGTTTATCGTCATAAAATCGAGTTAATTTTGATTGCAACGTTGTTTGCTTGTCCAGTGATTTAAAGGATGGGTTGGCACATGTCGTGAGATGTGTTTCGTGAATGTAATTGCTCGGGACTTTACACGATTTGTTTTTTTTTTTTGTAATGGCATGATGCACGCATGCCATCCATGCATAATATAGAGAGTGATCACGAATGTTTGAAATTAATCTTATTTGGTCACGTTTTATTTGATCGCTCTCTATTTTTGATACTTTATTAATAATACGTAATACATAGGGGGATTCATTTTTCTGAAGCAAGAAAATTCCGAGTAAACTCATAGCCCTTGTTTCTCAAAATTGAGAGGGTGAACATCCCTTTTTGACCCTGAAAACTTATTAATAGTACAGAGGACGCTTAAAACAGCGCAATTTTGACCTGTACTTCAAAAATGCTCCTTCAAATTCATTTGACGAGAACATTTGGGGTAAACTGTGGCCGTTGGTTTTCGAAATTGAGGGGAGGATAAACATCCGTTTTCAACCCCGATGTCTTATTAATAATACAGAGGGAGAGATTCATTTTTTCTGAAGAAAGAAAATGTCGAGCGAATTCTTAGCCATTGGTTTTCAAAATTGAGAGAATAAAAACCTCTTTTCGACTTTGAGGACAAAGGGCGCTTAAAAAATTCATTTGACAAGAAAATTTGGGGTAAACTTGTAGTCACCGTTGTTTTACAAAATTGAGGGGGTCATCGCCCCTTTTCAACCCAGATGTTCTATTAATAATACAGGGGGATTCAAAGAGCGTGCAATTTTGATTAGAATTTCAAGAATTTTATGCCGGAGTTCATTTTTTCTGAAGAAAGAAAATTTCGAGTAAATTCTTAACCATTGTTTATCAAAATTGAGAGGGTGAACACCCCTGTTCGATTTTGAGGACGAAGGGCACTTAAAATAGCACAATTTTAACAAGAAAATTTGGGGTAAACTTGTAGTCGTTTTATTTTTATTGCGGGGGTAAACATCCCTTTTCAGCCCTGATGTCCTCTTAATAATGCAGAGAGAGATTCAAAGAACGCGCAATGTTGATCGGAATTTCAAAAATGCTGAGCCAGATCCATTTTTTCTGAAGACAAAAAAGTTTCGAGTAAACGCTTAGCCATCGCTTTTCATAATTGAGAGGGTAAACACCCTTTTTTGACTTGAGAACTCTTAATAGTATAGAGAGTGCTTAAAACGGCACAATTTTCGCTTGTACTTCAAAAATACTGCACCAAATTCATTTGACAAGAAAATTTGGGACAAATCTGTAGTCGCCGTTGTTTTTCAAAATTGAGGGGGTCAACACCCCTTTTCAACCCAGATGTCCTATTAATAATACAGGGGGAGATTAAAAGAGCGCGCAATTTTGATTAGCATTTCAACAATTCTACGACGGGTTCATTTCTTCTGAAGAAAGAAAATTTCGAATAAATTCTTAACCATTGTTTATCAAAATTGAGAGGGTGAACACACCTTTCCAACTTTGAGGATGAAGAGCGTTTAAAACAATGCAATTTTTACTTGTATTTCAAAAATGCTGCGCCAAATTCACTTGACAAGAAAATTTGTGATAAACTTATAGTCGTTGTTTTTCATTGAGGGAGTAAACACCCCTTTTCAGCCCCGATGTCCTCTTAATAATGCAGAGAGAGAGATTCAAAGAGCGCGCAATGTTGATCAGTATTTCAAAAATGCTGCCGCCAGATTCATTTTTCAAAATTGAGAGGGTGAACACCCCCTTCTGATCTGAGAACTTTTAATAATACAAAGGATGATTAAAGCGGCACAATTTTCACTTACACTTGAAAAATACTGTGCCAAATTCATTTGACAAGAAAACTTGAGGCAAACTCGTAGCCATCGTTGTTTTTGAAAATTGAGGGGGTAAACACCTCTTTTCAACCCTGATGTTCTATTGATAATACATAGGGGGATTAAAAAAGCGTGCAATTTTGATTAGTATTTCAAAAATGCTGGGCCAGATTAATTTTTTTTTAAGACAAAAAAAATTTAAACAAACTCTTAACCCTTGTTTTTAAAAATTGAGAGAATAAGGCACCCCTTTTCAACTCTGAAAATTATATTTAGAATACAAAGGGTGTTTAAAACGGCGCAATTTTAACTTCCATTTCAAAAATGCTGCGTCAAATTCATTTGACAAGAATTGGAGGGGTTAACTTGTAGTCGTTGTTTTTCAAAATTGAGAGGGGAAACATCCCTTCTTTTCAACCCTGATGTCACATTAATAATTCACAGGGAGATTAAAAGAGAGCACAATTTTGATTGGTATTTCAAATTTGCTGCGCCAGATTATTTTTTCCTGAGTACAAGAAAATTTGAAGTGAACCATAGCTATTGTTTTTCAAAACTGAGAGAGTAAGCACCCCTTTAGGACTCTGAGGACCTATTTTAATACAAAGGGTGCTTAAAACAGCGCAATTTTAACTTGTACTTCAAAAATGCGGCGTCAAATTGTTTCAAATCAAGACAAGAAAATTTTGAAGTAAACTAATCGATGTTTTTCAAAATTGGGGGAGGAAGGAGGGGGGTGGATCATATCTCTTTAATCTCGAAACAAAAAAAAAATAATGCAAAGAACCCATTTCTATCCTATTAATAAAATACTTTGTCCTGGGAAACCGCTAAGCCACTCTAAGCGTACGAGACGAGTTCTTGATTTTAAAAAAAGTATAATATACTGAGTGTTCTACGTGATAAATTTACTTTGCATTTCAGAGGTTGCGATGTTCTTTTGTTTTTTTTTTACCAACCTCACTAATAAGACACGAAAATGTGCCGGGATTTGCTTTTTTTTTTCTAAATTTAAAATTAATATAGGGTGGGAACGGCCCTTTAACTTTGAGGAATCAGAAAAATCTGTGTTGTGGTAACCCTGTTTTTCGCAGTAGCTGTTCACTTCAAATTACTAAAACCATCTGGAAAGATGACTTGTCTGCCTGTGGATCCTCATACCAAATATCATGCCAATTGTTTCAAGCGTTCTTTTGTTATTAAAAAAATTACTTTTTTTTCAAGAATTTTGAAGCAGAATACTGGCTTAACGAAGCTCTTTTGAATATAGATATGTTAGACCTCGGACATTTCGGAGCGTTGCCATGGTTACGAAATACGAGGACCAATGAAAAGTGTCCATTCATTCCGTAGCCTCAGCAATGCTCCGAAATATCCGAGGTCTAGTAATAATGAGAACAATTAGAGTTTCCACAAATACTGGCCGAAAACTTGCTGAATCAGCTTTTATAATATAAAAATAAGATCTCTAGCATAATTTTGTTAATACATAACTAATATTAAATCGTTGTTTGTAATTCAAAAACGCTTTGTAATCTTAATAATACATCCGAATCGGATTTTAGGAAAACCTTGTACATTTGAACTCAATTAATTACAGTTCTATTGTTTACGTTAAGTACAAGCGAGTAGCATAATTCAAATGATTCACAAAGTTATTTGGTTTTTGTTTTCGTTTTCCGTAATTCTTAGAAATTCGTTCTCGTTGTTTTTGTTTCTCTTTTCTTATCTTACGCTTTCGATATTTTTGTTTTCTTCTAATTGTCAATCGATTCGTTTTCTTCTGTTTTTGTTTATTCTTTGTGTAAGTCTTGTTGATCGTTGGGGTTGCGATGGAATTCTCGAGCTACTCTTCTGCTGATGAGGATCCAATCAGGGCCGAAATAGCGTCTCTTTGTATTCCAGCCGATTTTCAGACAAAAAAATAATTACTTCGACAGTAGTTTCAATTGATCTGATTATTTTTTTTTAAATAAATGCTAACAATAATTAACACAAATTTTAGAAAATTTAAGTTCGTTGATGGAAATATCGACCAACGGGAAAATTTATCTTTTAGAAATAGAATCGAAATTGTTTGTAAAGCGCCCTCTGTTGGGAGAGATGACTAATTTCATGCAAATGGTTTACAAGTGGATGGATGTTTCACATTTTGAAATTTCGAAGTGGTCGAGGAGGAAGGGAAAAGTCACTCAAAACGAGAAATTACAGCGCGTCTCAGAAAACAGGTTTCGTAAGATTAGATAAATTATTCTTTAGTATTCTTAGAGAAACGATAATTTTTTTTAATTTACAAAATTCTGTACGTTCAGTGAATATTTAACATTTTGTTTCACTTTTTTTTCTTTGAATTTCCACCCCTGGTATAATTTTTTTAAAGGAACATCGAGAACAAGAATTTTATTTTTACTTTGTTTATTTTTATCTTACAAACAGGTAGAAACGTCATTTGTTAAACCAAAAAAGGAAAGTAGGTAAAGTAGGAGAGTAGACAGATTAAGGCCTCAGAAAACAACTCTAATTCTGTCTTGAAAATGGTTACAAAATTCGTAGCCGATGGCCGAAACGTCGAGGTATCCTAAAACTTAGACGCAGTTCATCCCAGGAGCCAAATTTTTCTATAAATGTTTCTTACCGTCGAAACATGTCTAATATATGTATATTAATCAGAATATACCTATATAGTGTATTCTTTATATACAGGATGACAATTTTCAATCTTAAATTTTTTTTAGAATAGGCAACCAATCAATCACGGAAGAGAAATGAGTTGTCTACTACTTTCTAATTTTAAGGGGTTACAATTTAAAATCTGCACCCCGTATATTTAGGGTTTCTTCTTTGATTTATCCTTACCATAAAAGAAACTATCAAAATTTCAAAGTTTAAGTTTTATTAAAAAACAAACAAATTTATCTTAACAAAAAATTACTTTGATTTTGGTCTACGTTTTCCAAAATGAGTTATATCAGGCGCGAGTACTTAAAACTTCTCCTCCTCTTTACAATCTGAACTTAGCAGCGCGTAAAATGGGGTACTTCTCCCCGGTGCACAGTCCTCTGAAATCGTCCAACGTCAGGTCGTATAGCGCCACACCTCCAAGTCCTTTAGCCCTGACATAGCCGGCCTTATTTCCGGCGGTGTCGGGATCTTCGTAGCCCACCCAAATTCCTCCTTCTTCGTTATCGTCGGGCACACGGAATGCGTACGTTCCTACAAAAACAGATTTTTACAATCAAGAAAATCGGCGCAGAGAAAAAGAAAATAGAAAGAAAAGGTGCAGGTGCGTCTTAGTTAATCTAAGTCGGAAACGAACGTACCGAACCTATTTGAAACATCACTAGTTTTCCATTCGTCTGTAAGAAAACTGATCGAATTACGATTTGGGGTTGTGGAAACGAGGGGGTACATACCGTAGCGTTTGGTGGGGTCTCCGACTTTCCTGAGGTGAGCTCCCGCTCCTTTGAGGTTGTTGGGGTTGGCGATTTTCGCGCACACCTCGGCGTAGCTAAGGAGTCCTGGGACTTTAGTGTAGGGTCCTTCTTCGGCTGCTTCATCTACTGGGAACGGGGGCACTCCGCTGATTGCAGAGTCTTCCGTCATTTTCCAGGCCCTTCCGAAAGTGGGGATGCCCAAAATTAGTTTGTTGTTCGGGCTACCTGCTTCCAACCTATTTGAAAAAGGAGAATGTTACTGTAAGGGAGACATTTCTTGGGTTCTTTTTAGGCGCACCAGTATTTAACCCAAGCATCTCCGTTTTCATCTGGTTTCCTGTCGTATAAGTTGTATAAGGGTGCTGGATAGTCGGCTTCTTTGGGATTGCGTGCTGGGGTGTAGAAGTCGAAGGCCAAGAGGTTGACGAAGTCCAAATGTTGGATCAAGTTGCGGGGGTCGAAATACACTGAAAATTAAAAAAAAATATATAAAAATCTTGATATAAGTTGAATCAAAAAGGTGAAGAAAATAGTTGCCAGTTGCAACCATTGTCGTAAAAAAATAAATGCAAGAAAAAATTAAGCTCTTTCGTCTTTTTGTTTCATCTAGTCTTCTCACACTTGTTCTTTCAATTTCGTTTCGTCGTAATTCTTTCTACAATTCTCCTCCATTCTTGATTTCTTTATCCATTACCGAAGAGTCTTTCACTTCGTTTCTTCTAAAGCAACTTCTTCAATTCTGTCCCGCCAAGTCTTCTTCACACGTTTACTCTTTCAATTTTATTTGCTCGCGTTTCTTTCTTCAACAGTCGGTTTTCTTCTATTCTTCTAATTTGTCAAAACTAACTAATTCTTTTCCTACCTCAGTGTTTCTTTAATCTATTCACTTCTAATTCCATGCGTCCAAGATGTCCAATTTCATGCACCCATTTTTTTGTGAAAAGACACGCATCCATCATTATTACCAAAAGAAGAGGGCTCAGACTGTTTCCTTGCTTTCATTTCGAGTTTCCTGCTTCTTTCTTTAACAGTTATCTTTCTGTCAACCTTTTTAAACCTTATTTTTTGTTTTTTCTTTTTGATTTCCTTTCAACCTTCTTTAAATTAATCCTGCAACGAAAAGAAGAGGGCCCTGGCTATACCACTGCTCGTATTTCGAACTTTATTTCATTTATTGCCTCCTCTTACTCTAGGTTACTTCGTCTCTCAACCTTCTTTTCATTTTTCCTTTTTCTTCATCTCTTCTAAAACTGTACTTACTTCTTGTTTTTTTTTCTGACAAATTTCCAAATCTTCGTTGGACTTTTCAAAGTTGTCTTTTCAATCGTATTTGTTTGTAATTTGTTCCTTAAATGGGTTCATACTATTTTGGTTCTTTTATTTCAAATAGATTTGCGATTTTGTTGATTTCTGGGGCGCATCATTTCTATTGTATCGCTGCATCTTCTTTGCAATAGTAGCATCCATCATTATTACCAAAAGAAGAAGGCTTTGGTTCCTAGCCTTCCTGTTTTTAAAGTCTGAGGTGTCTTCTTATTCAATTTTTTAGATTTCTGCATTTTTTCTCATTTTTTGTTTCTCCCCTTCTCGCATTGAAACTGTCCTACTCCATAGAAGCATCAAATCGAGAAAAAATTAAATTTTTCTGCTTTCTGATTACACAAAAGTTATTTTTAGGACCCGATCCTACATTAATAGGTAATTAGAATGCATGACTAACTTTCCTTGCACCACCAAGCTAATTATGAATATTTACTACATTAGTCAAGTGCTAGCTATTTACGTTACAATTTTCTCATTGGTGCACACAATCAAAAATTTGCATAACTTATAGTAAGACGAAAACATCCGTCCAAGTCATCACCTAAATGGTCTTGATGAACTCAAATTTGCAATTGCTCTTTATAAACATATGCCTACAAGAAAATTTTATTGCACGCAAACTTTTACACGTGGTTGCTTCGATTAGAATTCTTTGAAAAAGACTCTAACTGAAGTGGAGGGATAATACACGATAAACATTTTTGGGTAGGTTGTTGTTTAGTCTGAAGAAACGAAACGAATTTTGGATTTAGTTGAAAACGATATCTAAGGCCCAGTTGTACAATTCCAGTTTAACTTTAAGCTAAAGCTTAAACCCTTAGCAACTGTGATTTTATCAACGATTGCTAAGGGTTTAAGCTTTAGCTTAAAGTTAAGCTGGAATTGTACAACTGGGCCTTAAAGTCTGATTCCAAAAAAAAAATAGACTTTAAACAACAAATCAAAACCTAATAAAGACATAAACAAACTACAGAAACTTTTTTTAAAATAATTGGTTTCTGTAAGCGAAGGAGTCTTCTATCTTTGATAAAAAGGAATCATCACACTTACCTGTGCTGTTAACATTCGGTAGGACCGATAAAGAGAGCAAAAGTCCATCGTGTCTGAAGACGTTCTTGATTTCGCGCACGAGTGCAGTGAATTGTTCCCTGTGTTCCTCCTCGTGTTCATCCTTCTTGCTGACTCCGACGATCTTCTTCTTCAGCGAATGGAAGAAAGAACCTGCATTAAAAAAACAAGAACAAATGAATATACCGATTGTTTCATTGAAACTTGAAAAAGGGCGAAGGCAAGACAGAAATCACCATATTACAAAACAAAGGATGCAAAACGCAAGCGCTTGCTTGTTCGGTAAGTCACGCCCATTTTACTATATTTTGCGGACACACTTTACAGGATTTAAGATAAGTGCACGTTTCGTACGTCGGAAAAATTAACGACGAAGCTATTAGTATCAAGCAAAAGTGAAACGTTGAGCTACTAAAGCTAGACTTAATAAAAAGAAAGTTTTAGCTTAACTTGAAAGCCTCCGCGGCCGTTGTCCATAATTGAATTGTCTTCCGGTTGGAACCGCGTCATGTTTGCTTCTACTGCCGACGTTTCGTTCTCTATTACAGAAGAACTTCCTCAGGGCTGCTGCTGCTATTCATCGACTAATGACAAATAGCAACAATACCCCCAGCAGCAGCAACAGTCCTAAGGAAGTTCTTCTGCAATGGAGAACGAAATGTCGGCAGTAGAAGCCGTCGTGGCGCGGTTCCAACCGAAAGCCAATTCAATTAAGAGAGTAATAACGTTAATTTTTTTAAGCTTCTTATTAGTCATACTATGTCTCTTGATGCTAGCGTTGCCAATGCTGTTGATTTCATAATAAATCTGATTTCTGATACATTATGCCGTAATATGCTTGATCTATTTCGTATGGTTGTTCTTCTTCTATATATCCGTGTATTCGATTGATTTAGTGCCATCTACTACCCAAAATGACAGGTAAATGTCAAAATTTGGATCGAAATAAGTTGAAAATAATACCTTTGCAAAATTTCAAAGTCTAAAACAATAGTGGATATTTATTTTAAGTAAATGAACAGCACCATCGGTCGGTGGTAAATTAAACCAAAAGCCATGTTGAGAACTTCTTTTTATTGAAACAATACCGAGAAGTTTCGCTTAATTTTATTTTTGAGCTACGTATTTAATTAATGAAATGTCTAAATTTTGGTTGAAATAAGTTGAACATAATTCCTTTTCAAAATTTCAATTTCTAAAGCAAAAAAGGATATTTATTTTAAATAAATGAGCAGCGCCATCTGTCGACGATAAATTAAACTAAAAGCTAGGTTCATAACAATTTTTATTGAAACATTAACACGAAATGTTCACTTAATTTTATTTTTGGACTACAGTATGTATTTCATTCATTAATTAAATGTCCAAATTTTGCTCGAAGTAAGTTGAAAGTAATTCCCTTTCAAAATTTCAATTTCTAAAGCAAAAACGGATATTTATCTTAAATTATTTTAAATAAATGAGCAGCGCCATCCGTCGGCGATAAGTTAAACTAAAAGCTAAGTTGATAACCATTTTTATTGAAACATTAAAAAAATTTATTTTTGGACTACTGTATGTATTTCATTCATTAATTAAATGTCCAAATTTTGCGCGAAGGTTGAAAATAATTCCTTTTCAAAATTTCAATTTCTAAAAGCAAAAACTGATATTTATCTTAAATTATTTTAAATAAATGAGCAGCGCCATCCGTCGGCAATAAATAAAACTAAAAGCTAGGTTGATAACCATTTTGATTGAAACATTAACACGAAATGTTCACTTAATTTCATTTTTGGACCACAGTATATATTCCATTCATTAATTAAATGTCCAGATTTTGCTCGAAGTAAGTTGAAAGTAATTCCTTTTCAAAATTTCAATTTCTAAAGCAAAAACGGTTATTTATCTTAAATTATTTTAAATAAATGAGCAACGCCCTCTGTCGGCAATAAGTTAAACTAAAAGCTAGGCTGATAACCGTTTTGATTGAAACATTAACACGAAATGTTCACTTAATTTCATTTTTGGACTGCATATTTCATTCGTTAATTAAATGTCCAAATTTTGCTCGAAGTAAGTTGAAAATAATTCCTTTTCAAAATTTCAATTTCTAAAGCAAAAACGGATATTTGTCTTAAATAAATGAGCAGCACCATCTGTTGGTGGTAAATTAAACTAAAAGCTAGGTTGATAACCGTTTTCATTGAAACAATAACACGAAGTGTTTACTTAATTTCATTTTTGGACTACAGTACATATTTCATTCATTAATTAAATGTCCAAATTTTGGTCGAAGTAAGTTGAAAATAATTCCTTTTTAAAATTTCAATTTCTAAAGCAAAAACGAGTATTTGTTTTAAATTATTTTAAATAAATGAGCAGCGCCATCTATCGGCAATAAATTAAACTAAAAGCTAGGTTGATAACCATTTTTATCGAAACATTAACATGAAATGTTCACTTAATTTTATTTTTGGACTACAGTATATACTTTATTCATTAATTAAATGTCCAAATTTTGCTCGAAGTCAGTTGAAAATAATTCTTTTTCAAAATTTCAGTTTCTAAAGCAAGAACGGATATTTATCTTAAATTATTTTAAATAAATGAGCAGCGCCATCTGTTGGCAGTGAATTAAACTAAAAGCTATGTTGACAACCATTTTTTTTGAAACATTAACACGCAATGTTCACTTAATTTTATTTTTGGACTACAGTATATATGTCATTCATTCATTAAATTATTTTAAATAAATGAGCAGCGCCATCTGTTGGCGATAAATTAAACTAAAAGCTAGGTTGAGAACCATTTTTATTGAAACAGTACCACGAAGTTTTCGCTTAATTTTATTTCTGGTCTACAATACATATTTCATTAATTAATTGATTGTCCAAATTTTGCTTGAAATAAATTGAAAATAATTCCTTTACAAAATTTCAATTTTTAAAGCAAAAGTAGACATTTAAAATAAAAGAGCACCATCTATCGACTGTAGATTAAACCAGAAGCTAGGTTGAGAACCAACAGTACAACGAAATTTTTACTTTACTTTACCAGCGTATAGCAATAATTATTATACTTCTGGGATACAGCATTTTATTAATTACATAAGTGTTGTGATTTGTTGGACATCTCAAAAAACGCACTATTTTGTCTATCGACATAAAAAAGAACTAACATTCAAAAATTATTTTTTCAGTGTCTTCTATTTTAATGAAACATATCTGTTTACTTTATTACTGTTATTTTATTTTATGATGCTCAATTATTTAAACAAAATGGTTTATTTGATCTGATTTTTTACGCCTTTATGTACAGTACGGACAATAAAATTCGGGCACGTCATTTGTACAATGTAAACTTCACTTTAATATTTTTTTTTGGGTAAATTCTAGTCTAGATTTTATTGTCCGCTACTACACCTGAAGTTAGGAAATGGTGTTCAAAATGACAGTTATGTTAATAGTTTTATTGCGAAAATAATAGCATTGGCAACGCTAGAAAGGGGCTTACCGGAACATTATTCTCTAATAACATGAGACCAATTATGTACAGTCCTGAACAAAAAAACTGGACGTCAATGTCGTTCAAAAATTTGAGGTAATTGCTGACAAAATTTTTAACAATCACTGTCATTTTTCAATTGAACTGATAGTCTCATTCTTTGACACGACGAGATTTTGCTAGTGACTGTACTATTTCCTAATTTATTTCAATATTGACAACTTTTAACTTTAGGTGCTTTCGTTTATACCCGTGATTACTAATCATGTAATCATGATCACAATTCCGCGTGTTCGTTCTCGGTGATTACTTTCTCCCCCACCCTCGATTAAGCGATCATGATTACAATTTTCATAATCACAACTTATGTGTGTTTTTGTATGATTTGATCACAAAAACGTAACCTAGAAACATTGCTGATTTAATGTATTTTGATCAGTATTAGGTAATCACATGATTCTGTTCTAATCATTGATTCTATGATTAGTTTGAACGAAAGCAGCTTTTATATCGAAAAATTTTGTTGATTTAGTGTCATTTAAAATGACAAGTAAATTCGTTGCTACTAAATGGTAAAATTTTTTCAACATCCCTATAGTTATAATTTTAATACAAACATTATATTCCAAGAACTTTTTACTTGTATTATGATTTATTGCTACCGTTGTACATACACTTAATACATATTAAAGAAGCAGGTAAATTCCAGTGACTCAGAAATTAGAATGTCAAGTGAGTCACGTGTTACGCAAGAGCAAACTGAATGAGAGCACCATTTACACAATTCATTGTTAACATAATCGGTTAATTTTAAATGCAAACTTTACCTTTTTATCGTTATGTTTAAGTGTGATTTTTATTATCCAGAGCTACTCAGTACCAAGAACATAATTAAAAACCAATCAAATAGACAAATCGACAATTACGCGACTCTATTGTTAGCGACAATAATAAATTAGTAAACAGGGGGGAGTATCGATTTATTTGACAAAGCGTGTAGGTAAATGTTTTTTTATTTTTTTAAATTAATCTACAACACACCTTGTTTTCAGTGAATAATGAAACGGAAACAAAACAAAATTAAAAATCAAAAACACAAAGACACAAAGGTCGAACAAAAGTTAAGGATTTGGAAGAATAAATAATAAAGCAATTTTTAATTTTTTACTTACCGATGCTGCTGCGAATCTTCTTTGGCTTGTTCGTAGGGAATTCCCAGCCAAGGTCCAGGCCATCAAACCCGAAGTTCTTGACCAAAGTGGCCGCAGAATTGACGAATGCCAAACGATGATCCACAGACTCCAGCTGAAACCAAAGCAGGCTAATAAATATACATGAGTTTTACATAATTCCACGAGTGATTGATTTACAATGAGGCAGGCGGACACCACAGAATAACAACCACGTAATTCAAGGTTTATTTTTTGTTTCGTATAAATAGAGTGACTCACGCTTTCAATGAACGAGATCCTTCGAGTGAGACACATTTTACGAATAAGGTCAAAGGAAAGATCTTTGTTTTTCTTTTTAAATCAAAAGACGTTCGTTCATAAATTGCTTTTCATTTGCCTCGGATACAAGGTGAACGCGTGCAATTCTAAAAAAGGACGTTCTCATTATCGCGTTTGAGGATTATTTGTATTTATGGAAGAAAAGGCAAGAAACTTCACCGAATTAAGACATTTTCAATAATTTTAAGACAATTGAAAGAGTGAAAAACGACAAAGCAGTTAAAATTTGAAAAATAGAAGAAGGACAAACACAGAGGTAAAAGTTTTGAAGATGGTCGCAAGGACCTAGAAACTTCTCTGGGCACTATCATCACAAAAGATTAAAGACAGGACGAAAAAAAAGAAAGAACAGGAGAAGACTATTCGTTAATGTCAAAACTACGTGTTTTTAACCAAAGAAGAAATTCTCTCTAAAAAAAAAAAAGATGGAATGAAAGGCAACCACAGGTTAAATAAGAAATAAAGAAACAAATTCTAGACCTATCAAAACTATTGTAAAATGAAGAGGGAGAGGGAAAAAGGAAGAAGCGTTGACGGGACAGGATTGAAAGAAAGGAAAATCGAGGAACACGGAAAGACAAACTAAATTGTAGAGTAAGTTAATTAAAATTAAATTCAGCAGTTTAAGAGTGGAATTGGATAAACAGTAAAAGTTTTCGAAACTAGGATTGAGAGAAAGAGAACCAGGAAAACTCGGAGAGACCCTCAAAGGAAATAAATGAAAAATAAACCAATGAAACTGGATCCAAAAAGACATGAGATTAGAAGAGGAGAGAACAGTAAATAAGACTGATTTCGAATCAAAATTGAGAGAAAACGAAAGTAGGAAATAGAAGAAACCTATAAAACAAACTAAAATTAATTAAAGGTAACATGAGATTATAAAAGGAAAGAAATAGTAAGAATAGAAAAAGAAATCGGAGAAAAAGGTAAATGTAAAAACAAATTAAAACTAAACTAATCAAAATCAATCCAAAATGATATAAGAATGAAAGAGGAAGGAATAACTGTTCGAGGCAAAATGGTAGAAAAAGATGAAAAGCAAGGTTAGAAAGAATAAGAGAAAATGTAAACAGATACGCAAAGACAAGAAAGGATGAAAGGAGTTTTGGAAAAGTGCTTTTTCCCCTTTTCAATAATAGTCCAACACTCAAATAAATTAGTTAATGGGATCTACATAAAATGAGAAGGAAAGAATAACAAGAGCTTCAGGAAAGAACATCTGGAGTTTGATCTAACTTCCATACTTTACTACTACTGCTACAGACCACCACCTTATTAGAAAGTCTTCACTCAGATTTCAACGTTAAATAAGTCAATCAAATCAAAAGAAGAAAGGATAAGAGATGATAAAAGAAAAAAGGATGATAGGAAACCTCTCCTCTTCCCAGCACACGAACGAGGATTGTAAAAGTTAAATTAAATCAATATATTGGATTTAAAGCAAAAAGAAGGTGATGGGAACCATCCAACATTAGCCCAATATTCGAATAAAGGCTAAGTTTTTTTTCTGCCGCCATATTTAAATAATAATAATAATAGTTAAATAATAGTTAATTGAATGTATAGAAAAAAAAGGGGTGAGAGGAAAGGATAACATGAAGTACAGAAAAGAACATTAAGCTAACATGGGATGCTAACTCAAACTGAATAAATAAATATAATTATTGGATTTAAAGTGAAAAGGAGTTTGATCTAACCCTCCATATTCTCCAATACTCAAACAAAGTTAATTGAATGTAAAGAAAGGTTCTCTGTGGTGACGAACATTTTCTTTCTTGTGATCTCCACTAGTTTCGGCTTTCGCCATTTTCAAGAGACTTAAGTCTTCCTCTCAAAGAAGAAAATCAAAGACAACACGATTTCAATGGAAGTGACTTACAAGTGTTAAATACTTGTCTGATTCTTGGTCATCGTCGTTTTGTCCAACGGACAGGATCACCCTCAATCCAGGAAAACGGCGTTTCAGCTCCGTGACTTTCCTGTAATTGTCGCGTGTGACGTCGAACTGTTCGTTCAAAGGCGTCAATTTGAACGTCTCCGCATTGATACCGGCGGACTTGTAGATGAGGTGAGAACAGAACTGCAGGGCAGGTTCGATGAAAGAGATATCGAATTTACCTTGACCTGAAACATTTAAGGAGAAAAAAAAATTTTATATACACAAATCTGTCCCATTAAATAAATCACTTTTGTACCTTAATCATTTGCAATTTTTTAATACAGGGTTATTAAAAATTGGCAGACTATTTTGTAGAGAATTAAACTGTATGCGTATAAAAAAATAATTAAAAAAGAAATTCCGTTGATATTGGTCATCAAAGCTGAACGACAAACTATTTGTTTAATCAACAGTTTGGGTCGCTACATTTTGCGGCTAATTTTTTAACTAATCTTCTGCTGACGAGGTCTCAAGTAGGACCGACACAGCTGTCCAGAGGATGCTCGAGGAATCCATTACAATTAAAACTGACTTGCAACAAACTTCCATTTGTTTAATATTGCTAAATGATATCAGATTTTTTTTGAATTGGCATTATTGACCTGGCATTGATTGTTTATATTTGCTGTAAAAAATTACAATAAACATTTTTTTTTCAAATTCTAAAAAGTGGTGTGGCGTAGGTCCATTAATTTTTCATCGTCCTTTATAATTGCAATCAAATTTTGGGCTTCCGTGAAAAAACTATTAACTTTAACTTAAGTCATGTTTAGTTAATTGTCTGGGTCACATACATAAATAAAATTAGTTGAATGGTACGAAGTGTATTGGACTTTCAATTTATCTGCTTGTTAAAAACCGTTTAAAGTTCAAGTTCAAGATGATATTTGTCTCGTTTATCTCGGTTGACATTCGAAAAACGAAATATTACTAACACAAACTCGTTTTTAAAATAACAATTAAGAAGTGAATTAGACGTTGTTTTTCTTGGGGACAAATATCTTAAGTACAACGACGAAGATAACGAAGCAGTTAGAGCAAAGGACTTCGTACCTTTTGAAATAAAAATTGAAAATGTCGATGAAATTATTTTGTTAATAAAATTGATTTTCCCAAACTAAATTATTTAATAAAGCCAACATGTAAAGTATTGATAAACTATCTAAAAACAATTTAAAATTAAGCCTCTTTCATATTAAAGAAAAATATGTGAAATAATTACTCTGGACTACTTTTTAAAAGGTTTTCAAAATCTACATTTCGATATACAGCTGAGTAAAAAGTAAGGATCATCAATAGTGGAGCGGTCGTTATAAATTTTAGAAAAAAAAAGTTACGTGACTAATTTTATTCCCCCACTAACTGATGTTCTTTTATAATTAGTTAGTGTTAATATTGCATGTAATAATTGTTTTATAATAAAGTAAATTCTTATTTTTTACGATAAATGCATTTAGAATTCTCCAAACAGCAGACCTAGGTATAGTTTATCTGTTTTAATAATGCAGTGCTGTAGGCGGAGCATAGTGAGACCGATTTACATTTTCAGTTCCAGAAATATCTAACTTTTCCAAGGCAGTGCAAGTCAGTAATTATCATTTTTTTAATATCTTTTCATTTCAGCACATAAACATTAATGTAACGTCCAAACATATTATGCAAAAGCTGGTGCTACACCGTGTGCAGCTGACTTTTCTTCTTCCAATGAAATACTTGCAAATTCAACGTCGACGTTGGCCATTACTGCATTCTTAAAACAGATAAACTATATATTATTTACGCAGAAAAAAATAAGTTTTACAAAATCATTGATGACGTCACATATGCATAAGAGAAACGTCAATCTACGACAAATAATTAGCCATTTAACTGCCTTGAAATTTTTTGTTGTAACACTTATAATAACTTTTGTTGCAAATCGGTTTTGACTGCAGTGGACCCCTCGAACAAGTGATCGCAGGATGTCGTGATTCAAACTATTGTTTACTTGTAATAACGACTCCACTATCAACGTTCATTATTTTTATTCGCCCTGTATGTACATTAACTGCGTCTTCATGAGAAGTAATGAAATATCGATGGAGCGAAACGCAACAAAGAAAACTGTTATGTGCAAATTCGTTAATTAAAATTTAAATAACGAATTAACGAATTAGTTAACGAAACAGCTTACAAGAGACCTCAGAACTTTTGAAATAAAATTTTAAAAAAACGTCGATTTATGGCGAATAATTAGCCTAGAAATTTTTTTTTGTAACACTTATAATAACTTTTGTTGCAAATCGGTTTTGATTGCAGTAGACTCCTCGAATATTGTCTGTAAAGCTGCTTCGGTCCTATTTGGGGCCTCGTCAACAGAAGCGTAGCTCGAGACTTCCACTGTAAACCAAACCGACCTGTCGAAAAAACAGTTATCGCAGGATGTTGGGATTCAAACTATTGTTTACTTATACCAACGACTCCACTATCGACGTTCCTTCTTTTTTATTCGCCCTGTATGTACATTAATTGCTTCTTCATGAGAAGTAATGAAATATCGATGGAGAGAAACACAACATAGAAAACTGTTACGTACAAATTCGTTAATTAAAATTTAGATAACGAATTAACGAATTAGTTAACGAAACAGCTTACAAGAGACCTCAGAACTTTTAAAATAAAATTTAAGAAAAACGTCAATTTATGGCGAATAATTAGCCTTGAAATTTTTTCTTGTAACACTTATAATAACTTTTGTTGCAAATCGGTTTAGATTGTAGAGGACCTCTTGAACATCCTCTGTAAAGTTGTTTCGGTGTTATTTGGGGCCTCGTCAGCAGAAGCATAGCTCAAACCAAACCGACCTGTCAAAAAAAAAGTTATCGCAGGATGTCGCGATTCAAACTATTGTTTACTTAAGCTAACGACTCCACTATCGACGTTCCTTATTTTTTATTCGCCCTGTATGTACATTAACTGCTTATCATGAGAAGTAATGAAATATCGATGGAGCGAAACGTAGCAAAGAAAACTGTTACGTACAAATTCGTTAATTAAAATTTAAATAACGAATTAACGAATTAGTTAACGAAACAGCTTACAAGAGACCTCAGAACTTTTGAAATAAAATTTTAATTAAATGAAAACGTCGATGGAAAAAGCAATTTTTTTGTTTTAAAATTATTTTGTCGTATTTTTTTTTTTATTTTGTTGCAAATTGGTTTTGATTGCAGTGAAACACTCAAGCATCCTCTGTACAGCTGTTTCGGCCCTATTTGGGCCTCGTCAGCAGAAGCGTAGCTCGAGACTTCTACTGCAAACCAAACCGACCCGTCCAAGGTTATTCGCCAATGCGATGAAATAATAATCAATAGTTTGAATCGCGACATCCAGCGATCACTTTTTGACACAACTTTGCAGTGGAAGTCTCGAGCTACGCTTCTGCTGACGATGGATGTCGCGATTCAAACTATTAACTATTTTTTTTTTAATTAAATTGATTAAATTAAATTTCCAATACCAAACTATTTAATAAAGCAAACATGTGAAATATTAAAAAGTTAAAGAAAAACTACGAGGAAAGATTTAAATTCGCGTAAAACAATAATTGAAATAAAACTACTCTTTGGACTGCTTTTCAAAACGTTTCAAATATCTAAAGAGTTTTTAAAGTTTTTCTTTAAATCTGGCGTCGAAGTTGGCTATGAAAATTTAATTGTGAACCATCATCATCATGACAGTTGTCAATTTGACATTTGAACTTGTCATTCCTAACCTTGCTTTCGAGGTTTCAAACTCAATAATACGATAAGACGACACAAGAATGTGATATATTGTAATAAACGAAAAAAGACACTAAGAATGAGATCTATTGTAACAAACGAAAAGAAGATTGACAACAAATAATAAAAATTGTGGTATGTTCACAATAAGCACCTTGTCACGGCCAACTTCGATGCCAAATTTAAAAGAACACATTTCGATATACAGGGCAAATAAAAAGTAAGGATCATCAATGGTGGAGCTATTATTATATTTTGTAAAAAAAGTTTCAAGCGAAAGTTAAATGATTAATTTTATTTGCAACTCACTGACGTTCGTTTATGAACAATTAGTGTTAATATTGTATGTAATTGTTTTAGAACAAAGTCATTTCTTAATTTTTTATGATAAAAGAATTTAAAACTCTCCACTGTTATAAAAGTTTTTTTTTTCTTGTATAGCCCTATATTATTTAAACAGAAAGAAAACAAAACACTATCAATTTCAATTATAAATATAAATTTAAAAAAAATATCGATGACGTCACAATCTGAGGTTATAAGGTAATAAGAAAAAAGTCAATTTACGTTTATAATAATGACTCTATCATCGATGTTCTTTATTCTTTTATTCACCCTGTATGTATGTACTGCTTCTTCAGAAGAAACAATGGAATATCGACGTATAAAGCGAAACGTGGATTTTTTAATGTGTTTCAAAAGCAGAGAAAACTATTTATTTACAAAAATATTAACCACAGGTTAGTTCTCGATTTGAGATGAACTAAGACAAATCGGTGGGATTGTAGTGGAGTTCTCGAGCTACTCTTCTGCTGAGGAGGCCCTGAATAGGGCCGAAACAGCATATTTTAAATGTCTATGAAAATATTGTTTGTACAATCAATTTTTAAATCTTTGAAATATTTGCGTTTCGACATACGTTGTTTGCTTTTTCAGGATAAATAATAAAAAGCAACGCAGAACGAAGCTTAGAATTTTCAAACGTCTTTAAAAGCAACAAAGCAATTACAAACTTTAATTATAAAAACACTGTTTATATTGTGATGGTAACAATTGGACTGCATAAATTAGTTAACGAAACATGTTTTGAATGTAGAAAGAAGTTATATAACATTATTCCAAGCAACAAAAGGCAATTTTATAATAACCAAAACAGTTAATAATTATTATACTCAGTTATATAATCTTATGGAATCGTTCTTTCGTTTGCTTGCTCACTTATGTCTGCGATGGCGATAACTCCTCTGACCTTTAGCAGAAGACTTATTTAGGCCAACAACAATTACGTGAAAAGTTATAATCAGAACCATGCGGAATTACACGATGTGGTCAGAAATAATGCTAATTGTTCTTGTAATTTGCACAAGGACAACGTATTACGTTACGTGCGAAGGCAAATAAAAAAAATCCACAAGAAATCTAAGGGACATTTCGAGGGGTCACGTGTAAACGGTTCTGGAAAACGAACAAAAAATAATAAAGTCTTTTCCAAAAGAGTGAAAGATGGTTACTCTCTAAATACATGGGGAAGAGCATGACGTAAAAATACTTTCTAAATTTTTTATTCGACCTTTCCAAAATCTTTGCTAGTACACATTTCCATCCTCTAGGGCTCTCGATAATTTTGGTCTTGACCAAAAATCCAAATTATTTTTACTGTTGCAGTTAATTGCATTATATTGATTTGGACTTTGTATCTTGCTTAACACTGCGAATTTCTATTGCGAAAAAAAAAACTTGCTTACCCTCTCTGAAATTTGCTTTGCTGTCGTAGAAACACACAATCTTAGAGTCGGCGAAGACGTTGGAAATAGTCGCAAGCACCGCAAGCCCTAATAATAAGAACAGCTTGCCCATCATGTTTTTAAATTCCTTTTGCAACCTGGCCACTAAAACTGACGGTGTTTTCGCTCTTGGCCAGGATAAATATTAACAAGTTTGCTACGTCACTTAATTACATGGTGGGGAATTGTTGACCATGCGTTTGCAAGAAATTCTCCGTACGGACATGTTTATAAAACCTTTTATCGCCGTCGTTGTGTTGTTTTTGATCGCGTAAGGCGAATCTTCCAGGAAGAGATTCATAAGAAAGTAGCTTAAGTAGATACACGAAAAGAGTAACTCCAAGCATAAAAAATATAAAGTCGAAATTCAATATCGAAAGTATATTTCGTAAAAATGTTGAAAGCGGGGGTCCTAAGTAAGATTCTTGAGGTGCTCCAGATATCAAAGCAATTTTTTTATTAAAAGAAAACTGAAGATAGAGATGAAACTGTTTTAATAAATTACTGTGATTTCTGAGATGAGAATTTTACGCAAAATATTTACTTTTTTTAAATTTTCAGGTAACTGATTCATTGTGCTATAGACATTTAAATTAAATTGTACAATCGGTGGACACTCAAAGGTCAACAATTTATCGTGTTATCAAACGGGGCTTCCAATAAATGTTGACGATTCTTGAGCTCTAGAAATCAAGTGCATTATTTATTTTAATGTTTTTAATATTAAATTAAAAGCCTCATTTTTTTAGCAAGTCCTCCATTAATTAAAACGAATACACGATGTTAGTAAAATGAAAAAAAGCAGAAAATTAATGAACGCAATGCATCACTAACGAGACTAATCCGAGGCCTCAACGAGTAGTTTATGACCTTGTTGCTTCATGTTTGCTCCAGTTATTTTAAATTCGAAAGTAGTGGCTTTTCATTCAAGATATCTATACTTAACCATGACATCAGCAAAATTATATTGTGTTACAGTTGTATAGTTGAAATTCTTTATTTTTTTTTAATTTCATAGTTCTTGATCTGTGTACCGCGGTTTTATTAATCATGCGCGTACGTTTTTAACATATTTTTACTAATTACATGGGTTATTCATTAACATAAAATTACGTCAGGGGGCCATGTTGAAACTTGAAACACAAATTAGATATTTATTTGCACTTTCAACTTCCTGGAAAAGATACTCGCTGACATTAAGAATACGTACTTATCACGGTGAAATGGATAGAAGTCAGGAAGGAGACTCTACAGATGAAAGCAAAAGAAAAAGATCATATGAAATTTTTGCGACCAGCAAAAAAACAAAGAGATTGCCAGATAAAGATTTAAACACCAAAATAGACAAATTAACCAAAATGATGGAAGATATGATGACTGAAATGAAAATGGCAAGGCAAGAACAAGGGGAAATCAAGCAAGAAATCACGAAATTAAAAGAAGAGAACAATAGTCTGAGGAAGGAAATATGTGAGTTAAAATATAGAGAAGAAGGAAACGAAGCAAAGAAGGATATCCAAATAAAATATCTAAATGAAAGAATTGGAAAACTCGAAAGAGACAAACGGGGAAACAATATAATAATTACAGGATTGACCACTGATGTTGACAACGGAGCGGAAATTAAAGAAAATACAGTGTCTTTCATTAAACAACACCTGGGACTGGAAATTAAAATAAACAAGGAGTAAATACACGTCTGATTGAATTAGGAAGCTTAGAAGATAAGATTGAAATAATGAAGAAAAAGAATAAGTTGAAAAACATACGAGGTGAAAAAATATTCATAAACGACGATTACTCAAAGGATGAAAGAGAGATACAAAAAAAAAATCAATGAAATAGCAAAAGAGGAAAGAAAGAATGGGGAGCGATGGGACTGGAACGCTGAAAAAGAAAAATTAGACAGAACACATGGTAAAAATAGAGCATGTAGCTCGACAAAAAACTGAAAAACAAGGCTTCAATGGGAAAAATGAGTGACGACATGGCAATGGCAAGGGTAATGATATCGGAGGAAGAATCAAATCAAAAAACGGAATATTACAAGGAAAAAAGGAAAGATTATTTATTATGGACCGAAATGAAGAGAAGAAATGTTTGAATATAGGAACCTGGAATGTACAAGGAATTTACGAAGAAGGTGCGCTGTTGAATTTAGTAAAAGTAATAAAAAAATATAAGATTGATATCCTAGCAATTCAGGAGACACATATAAAGGATACGAACATAATAAAAGTAGAAAATTACACTGTTTTTACAAGTGGGGGTAGCACGAGAAGATACGGAGTAGGTTTTTTGGTGAGCCCAGAAATGCAGGAAAGAGTTGTAAGATTCTCTCCATTGTCAGATAGATTATGTAGTCTTGAAGTCAAAGACAATGTAAACATGGAAATTGTGAATGTGTACGCGTCTACAAAGGAGAAGGACGATGAAAATAAGGAAGAATTTTACGAAGTATTGGAAAAAACATATAATTTGATGAAGAATCGATCAGTAAAGATAGTTTTAGGGGATTTAAATGCCAAGGTTGGAAACGAATAGATTTATAAGCATGTTACGGGAGGAGAAAGCAAACATCAACATAGTAATGACAATGGGAAAAGGATAATAGAATTTACAGAAGAAAAGCAAATGAAGATCGTAAGTACCAAATACACAAAGTAACATGGACCTCACCAAACAGACAACATACCAATCAAATTGACCACGTACTAATAGATGAATGCCACAAAAATCTGATCACTAATGTGAAAACATGTGCAGATATCAACTCGGACCATTTTTTGGTCAAAACTTAAAGGTGAGAAAACAAATAATAAAGAAACAACAAAGGAAGAAAGCAAAATCAAGTTTACAGGAATTTCACCAGCCAGACGTACAGTTTAAATATAGGAAAGCAATAGGTATTGTGAGCAGAGAAAGTTTCAAGGAACACGATAATGTAGAAGAGAATTGGGAAAGGATAGAACAAATAATGAAAGAAGCAACAAGAAAGTCAAGCTTAAACAAGAAGACAACTGAGAGGAGGAGTTGGTTTGATGAAGAATGTAAAAAAGGAATTGGAAAAAGAAATATGTTGAGGATTAAAGCGCTACAAACAAAAGAAGTTGAAGACCGTATAAAGTATCAAGAGCAAAGGAGAAAGGTAAAGAAGGATTGCAGAAGGAAGAAAAGAGAAGAAAAATAAAGACAAATAGAAAGAATAGGGGAGTATTTCCAACGAAGAGAAATCAGAAATTTTTATAGGGAGGTAAAAAATGAAAAGAAGAGCTATCCAAACCGAACAATATACATTAAAGATAAAGAAGGGAATTTAATAGGAAAAGAAGAGAAAATAAGAGAAAGGTGGAGAAAATATTTTAGTGAAATCCTAAGTGACGAGACAGAAAACAAAGAAGATGACATGTTGGTAGTAAGGAGTGTTGGAGAACAAACTGTATTAGAAAAACCCACAATAGAAGAGTTAGAAGCAGTAATAAAAGATCTAAAGAATAATAAAAGCGCGGGTAGGAGCGGTATACTAGCAGAGAACTTAAAGTATGGGGGAACATGGTTAAAAGAAAAATTTCATCACCTAGTAGGAAGAATTTGGGACCAAGAGAAAATGCCTAAAAGTTGGGAAGAAGCTACAATTACACCGATATATAAAAATTGTAATAACTACCGAGGAATCTCTCTCCTGGACGTGTCGTATAAAGTTATGGCAACCCTGATAAAGCGAAGATTAGAAACAACAGTAGAAGCCCAACTCGGGGAATATCAGGCGGGATTTAGGAAGGGAAGGGCAACAACCGATCAGATTTTTACAATGAAAGAAATAATTCTCACTTGTTATGAGTATAAGATCCGGGCTGTCGTTCTCTTTCTGGATTTCAAAAAAGCGTACGATTCTATTAGGCGACAAAAGTTGCTCAATGTAATGGAAGAATTTAATATCCCTCCCAAACTAATTAGATTGGTCAAGATGACACTGGAAAATACAAGAAGTAATGTAAAAGTAGGTGGAGGTGTTACTCAAGATTTTGAGATTAAAGTAGGATTAAGACAAGGCGACCCTCTGTCAACTCTTCTATTTAATCTAGCCCTAGAAAAAGTTATGAGAGATAGTAGTGCAAATAGAGAAGGGGACTTGATGTATAAAAGCCATCAGATCATTGCTTATGCGGACGATGTAGCTCTCATAGCCAGAAACGAAAAAGAATTACAAGAAGTGGCAAAAAGAGTGATAGAGACAGCAGAGGAAATTGGACTACAAGTTAATCAACGAAAAAGTAAATATATGAAAATTGGACCATCGGGAGCAACAAACAATCTAAGACTAGAAATACGCGGGAAGAAAATAGAATTTGAAGAGGTGAACGAATTTCTGTATCTGGGAGTCCTACTAACAAAACAGTGTCAGGAAGATAAAGAAATTGATGCAAGGCTGATGAAGGGAAATAGAAGCGCAGGAGCAATGAACAAGTTGTTAAGATCAAAGCTGGTGTCAAGAAGTTTGAAGTTGAGACTATATAAAACAGTAATTCGACCGACCGCTTTATACGCTTGCGAAACATGGGTCATAAGCAAAACGTCCCAGGAGAGATTACTACGATGGGAAAGGAGGATTTTGAGGAGAATATTAGGAGGGAAAAAGACCGAAAGTGGATATGAAAGACGAGCTAATAAAGAGGTTTATGAAATATTCAATGAGACAAGGATTACGGATGTGATTCGAATGAAACGATTACAGTGGTTTGGTCATTTGCAGAAAATGAGTGAAGATAGAATAGTCAAGAAAATAGTAGGGAAACATCCAGGTGGTAAGAGAAAGAAGGGAAGACCAAGGAAAAGATGGACGGAGATGGTGATGGCGGACTTGCAAGAGAAAAGTATAAGGAATAAAATAAAAAAAATAAAGAAAATTGAATACTGTTAAGTATGTTTCACAGTCACGCTGTGTACTAGTAGTTTTCGAAAAATAATTAATCAAAAATTATACCCAAAACGATGATAAGTCCCTGGTTAAGAAAGAGCAATAAATAAACGAAATAGTCATAAAAGTGTTTTACAGTTTTATGATTGTTGCAACTCGGACGTTAACTTGACCTTTAAACAGAAGTGATATGATCTAGTTCCAAAATATCTAAGAAATTATTGACAAATGCAATTGAATCACCTGAAGTTTGCCAACATTGATGAATGAACTTTCAATGAACTTTCCTCCTGGACGTTAGTTAGTCGACTCTGTGTAAATTACACATGTAAAAATGAAATGAAAAAGTAAATTAGTTGTTTCTGACAGTTACAGGATCATTCTGTGTTAACCAAACCAGCAATAGATTACCTATTTAAAAAAAAATTATTGCAATAACAATCGTGTCTGAATTATTTGAAATTTTTATGACTTTTCTCGTTTTAAATGTGCCACTTCAAAAAATTGTCGGGCTTGTATATAGATGGCAGCACCATTTTCTTTAATTATAATAAAAATTCAAATTAGTTGTTTCTGACGGTTGCAAAGTGATTCTATGTTAACTAATTCGCCAATTTATTTGACCTTTTTTTTAAATTTATTGCAAGTGTTTCATTATCGCCACTTTTAGACAAATCTGTGAAAACAAAACCGTCTATTAGGAACTCCTTTCTGAGGAGCATTCGGACAATCATGTTTGACCGTCTATGAGCTCCTTTCTAACAAGCAACTAAAATTAACTTAGACGAACAGAAAGCAAGAAGATCGAGGATTCTTCACAGGTGGAGAGAATTTGAAGATCAAAAGACAGTAAGAAAACAAAGGGAAACTGAAATACGAGAACTAGGAAACAAATTATAATATTCAATAATCAGTGCCACACCAACATAGAGTTGACATTCTCGAAAAGCACCAGAATACTATTCAAAAAACACTAGAAAATGCACTAGGCAAAAATTTGACACTAATCAAGTGCAGAAAGCACTAGATCTGGTGCCAAAAGCACTAAATTGGCAAGCCTGTCGCTAAATCTAGCAAGTAGCAAGAATTAGAATGGCCTTGGAGGACCACGGGGGTAGTTTTGGACACAATTAATTATTTTGTCAATTAACAATAAATAAATTATAACCGTAGAAATTCACAATCAACAATTAATTAGTTAATTAATTAATTAATTGTTAATTGTGAATAAATTGTGAATTGTCGAGTCTTTACAATTACAATTAACCAATTGTACAATTACAATTAATCAATTGTAATTGTTTGATTCTTGCAATTACAATTAATTAATCGTTAATTTTTTAGTTTCTTTTATTTATTGTTGTTTATGTGTACATTAAATATATATCATTTGTCAATTATGAATACAACTTGATTTTATACATATTTGAAAACGATTTATTCCATTATTTCGTTATTTTGTAAGCAAATTGGACAACTTTTATTATCGCTGTAACGAGAAAGAAAATCTCTAGCAAGTTAAAAATTAGTACACTGCATGAAAATCAGAGAATCTTTACTAATTTAACCGAATTTCTATCTTAAAAAAAAGTTCGCAATATTGAGAGGTGTCAAATAGTACACGATTTAAATATTTTTGAATTTACCGCCGAATTATTTTCAGCCAATTGTCGTCAACTTTCTCCGAATCAATTTAATACCAAAAACAATAAGTAACTCAAGTGCTATTATTTTGATTTGGATACCTCAAGGTTGTGCAGAATTAAAAACTTTCAGTTAATTTTCAATTTAAATTAAACCTGAAAAACTAATTCCCTCTGAATACATAAATTCAAAATTGCCGCCGATAATCTGGACCAATTAAAACGAAGCTCGTCACAAGCGCACCTTTTGTCTCATCAAACACGCTTAGCTTCACCCAAATGAATTATTTATCAAGTTTAAAGCTCTAATGCTATTAATTCTTGCTTGAAAAGCTCAAGGTAGACATTGCTATTTGCTTTTAAATCCCACAAATTGAAAATGAAAAGCTAATCATCTTGAATTATTTTTAACGTTACGTTGCCCACCCTGAACCCTGCCATTCATATATTTTGACGTTTGACGTTTGAAAACAAGTCCGGACAGGAAAGGTGAGGTTCCGAGGAATGATTTAATTTATTTACAAGCAATTATGGCTTATGTAAACGTAAGAGACTGGTCCGTGGATCAGGTCATAGACTGGCTTAAAGGTAAGCAGAGATTATTAACACCATAGTCTTTACCTAACCTATAAACTTACTGTTATTACTGTTAATTACGGTTTTTTTAACGACCCACACTGTTATTATAATCGCGTAGGACTTGACAATGTGATTTTGCTCTACACGAAATCGTTCCTCAACAACAGCGTCACCGGAAACCAATTGCTTCACCTCAGGGCGGATGATCTGGAAAACCTCGGGGTGGATATCATAGGGCACCAGGAGATGATTTTAGAAGCGGTGGAGCACCTCCGGAATTTCGTGAGTCACCTTATTGTAAATATTGCGAAAAAGTTGTGGTCATTTCATTACTTACAGCATTATGAGTTGGACAAGGAGAACTTGCAAGTGATGGCCTTGAAGTTATCCTGCGCTGCGAACTCTTTATTTAAAGAGTTACAGTACATTGATGACTCATCAAGGCCAGTAACAACACAGACCATGTCGGGGGTGCACCACATAATCGCCACAGTTAAATCCCTGGTGGGGTGGTTGGTTCGATCGCCGTTTTCTAACAATTTGGATTACATAGAAATACAAACGAAACTACTGACGTACAGCTTTGAAATGGCTTTGAGCGCACACAGGGATATATTTTCGGAGAAACCAATCCGGACCATACGGGATATTTGTGAGGCCCTAATTCAATTGGCGGATAACATTATACAGGTTCGCCTAGAATCATTCGATTCCATGTTGATATAAAAAAAAAACATTTTTCAGGATATAAAAGATCCACTGATTTTACAACCAGCTTCGCTGGACTTGACAACTTTGAGGAAGAAGGAACAGGAACTAGGACTGTACATACTCCCTAGTAATCACTGTATACATCAGATAGCTGAGATTAAACATGGTTCACCTGCTCAATTAAGTCGGAAAATTGAGAAGGGAGATGAAATCGTGCAGGTAACTGGAATTAATCATTTATAGAATTTTAATATTAAAGAAACTAATATAGTCTCAATTTTATTTATGACATAATTGCAATGAACTTGCTACACTCAAGAATTATAACAAACTTGGGAGGAAGACGTTATTTGCGTTATTTTCGCAGGTGAATTATCAGACTGTAGTCGGCTGGCAAAGAAAGAAAGTGATGCTCCTCCTTCAAGATTCCGACACCGAAGTCTTCCTAACACTAAAAAAGAGGCCCCAACACACGAAAGTCTACGGACCCATCTACATGAAACCCTACCGCCTCCCGAGCAAAAAGCGTGCTACTCCGTACTCGAGGTGGAACGAAAACCTGCCTTCCCCGGGGCTCTTGACCATCAATGATTTACCTCAAATTCCACCTCCAAAGTAAACCATGATTGTTACGTTGCGTGCTCTTTAATGCCAGAGTTTTTGTAGGCCAGCGAAGGTCTCGATACAGGAATTAGATGAGATGAGCAGCGATAGTGATACTGATCTTCCTGATAGCCCCCTAGATGAGCCGGGGGCTTTGTATCCTTTGAAATCAAGACCTGTGTTGCAGAGACGTAATACAATTACTGGAGCAAGTCCTACAAGTACAGAACATTATCCAGGAATAGAACTGGTAAGTTGTTTGTATCAGATTTTTATTCATTTCAGGCTTAAGGCCGTTTTACATTGACAATTTATTCACGAATTAATTCATGAACACATTAGTGAAGAAATTGATGAATTTTTTTGATCGTAATGGCCGTTTATAGGTATTACCAACATACCGAAAGAATTTGCAGGTGATTTACACTCAAAGAAATACGATAACTTTAGTTTTCCACTGTTGGTACGCCTGAAATTCACGTAAATATTGATGAAAATAGAACTTGCTGTAATTCGTGAATAAATTGACGAAGAAATTCGTGAATTTATTTGACGTCAAAGGTGGTCCAACTTCTTCATGAAGCGACTTCACTAATTAGAGTGGACTCAGTTTTGTTTAAAAAATCAGTGATTTTAAACATGATTTTAATCAAATGATTTAAATCAGCTTGACCCTGCTCGTGAGTAAACCAAACCGTTGTTTGCCTTAACAATCAATAAACAAGTTATTTAATTGCAGCTTTGGTAAATCTAAGTTTGTGTTTTGGTCGGGGCGGTCTTGAAAAATTTTTTTTTCTCTTTAATAAGCATATTAATTATGTATTCCTTTTCCTAAGAAATAAACGACAGCTCCATTATAAGCGTAACTAGTCTTCCCTGTTTGGGGGGTCTTAAATTTGGTAAATGAAGAACATTTTTTATTTTATTAGTTTTATTATTATTTCGTTTTTTATTTATTAGTTTTATTATTATTTCGTTTTTTATTTATTAGTTTTATTATTATTTCGTTTTTTATTTATTAGTTTTATTATTATTTCGTTTTTTATTTATTAGTTTTATTATTATTTCGTTTTTTATTTATTAGTTTTATTATTATTTCATTTTTGATTTATTAGTTTTCAGTAGAAACAAAATAGGTAATATCGTTTAATCAGGAATTTTAAAGTTTTTAGGGGGAACTTAGCCCCCATAGCTAGGCTTATGAGCTCCGTATATACACTTTTAACTGTTAATTAAGTAAATGATTTACTTGCTTTATTAAAATTGATTGATAACATGTAAGAACTATATACAGCAAGGGTTTTTTGAGTGTTGTCTTAAAACTTCTTGAACCTTTTTTCAGGACACTTCAAATGAATTATTTGAAGAATGATTTTGACTTTTAAAAAGCTGCTACTCTTTTGATGACTTTTCTGTGATTATCCAAGAATGTAGTTATTAATAATTTAATAAAAACAGCAACTCTTTTGATTAGGCACTTCATTTTTAGATCAACCAGATTGGGGACCTATTTGAAAGCTTTTGGCATACAAAAATAATCTTTATTTTACATTGTCAGGTAACAATATGCTTCAGGTTTTTAATTTCAAACTTTATATCATCGCACACAAAGGGTGCAAGTGTGTAATAACTCAAAACTGCAAAGTTTCTGTTACATCCAAAAACTACTCCATTTTTTCATAAAAATTTTGAAATTTAAAGCAAAATTGTTTTAATAACCATAACTTCAACTTCTTTAGATTAATATGCCATATTTATTATGGTGTTGTTTATATAATTTATTTTATATTTCAAATTTGTTTTGAGAACTGCCATTTATTTATTTATTTATAATAGAGTGAGTGTTCCATAAAACAAAAATCCATTAAAAATTAATTATGCAAAACGTAATTAAACTTTATTCATGACCTTTGCTTTCACATTAAAATCTGAAATCATTTTAAATAAGAGGGGTTTGTGGTTTACAGTGATAAATACCAGTGAGAATTAAAAATAATATAATAAATAAATAATTGCATACAGCATAATTAATTCCTGAAAAATTGCAATAAAATGATAGCAAGAGTTTCATTAACTACTCACCCACTCAGCAATAAATTGGTAATTATCTTCATTTATGACGCGTTTTTGTTTTTTCTTAACTAAAATATTAAGTATTTAAATAAGATGAAGTTGCAGTTTTCGCTGTGAGACTTGCAAAAGTGTCATGTGAATACTCGAGGGCCAGCAGCTTCGCGTTAAGCGGCGTGCTGTATTTCGTATTGTACTGATTAGTATCCGACGGGTTTTTAATTATGTTGTTAATGTCCCAGTAACGCACGACACCATCTATAGTTCCCGTGCACAGCGTACCATCATCGGCACTCCACACAGTCTGTACAATCGGCTCCGTCCCTACTTTAATTTCCAATAACTGTTTTCCGCCTACCAAATCCCAAATCCTCAGTCGCTTGTCATCTCCTGCACTCGCCAAATACCTCCCATTACAACTAAATGAGATCGAATATATAATGCCTTTGGAGCCCAGGAATAGCCTAATCGGATTGCAATCATTGATCGACCACATTCGTATGTTTTTATCGGCTGAGCCAGTGCAGAAGTAAAGCCCGTTTGTGTGAAAATCCACGCTGGTAACCTCCTGTGTATGTCCAATGTAAATTCGTAAGGTGCTGGCATTTTCAGTCGACCACAACCTCGCCGTGTGATCATAAGAACCCGACACGATATAATGACTGTTGCTTCTGCAAGATGACACACAATATACAGGATGGTCATGTCCTTTGTACACTAGTTTTTGTGTGTAGTTATTCAAGTCGAATAACCTCAGTGTTTTATCATGTGAAGCAGAAACGAAATGATTAATACCAGGCATGTATGATAAGTCGTAGATTCTACCACAATGTTCTCGAATGACGATATCGCTCATTCGATCGGTCCCTTCGAGTTGGCGCAACGTTCTTAACGAACTCAGGAAGATACTTGAACTATAACTGTATAACACAAGTCCGGCATCGCGATTTATTAGTCCGCAAGTCACGTCGTCTTTCAAGTTCCCCAGTGAGACTCTGTACAGTGGGATTTGTTCTTTTTTCACTGAAGCTATTGCATCTTGCACTTTTTGCAATAAGATCGATTTATGGGGCGCTTCAATTACACAATGTCCGTTGCTTAACTCGATTGTATTGCCGCCATCTTCTTCGGTGTCCATTAATTCTTCATCAGTGGTTTCGACGATTTGAAACCACGTCTGGAATACTTGCAACATAACCGTGTGGCACGATTCTCCCAGGAATTTCTTGAGGTAATTGATTGACTTCACCTGAAGTTTTATTACGTACTTGTTTTCTCTGAAGTTCTTTTTGAGGCCGAGCAAGTCTGGAATGTCGCTCGTGAATAAGTTGAGTAGTTTCAGGGTGTCTTCGTCGCATTTACTTCCGTCGATCGAGGGGAGGTGCAGTTTCAGAAAGTTGGCGGCGCGCTCTGTGTGGCCTCGCTGGATTATTTCAAGGTAGAGGTGACAGAATAGAGGTCCGATTATGTAGTAGAGGTCCTCGTGGTTTCTCAGCTTGTTGAGTTCTTTAACCCAGGTGACGAACTTGAGGTAGCTGTGGTCGATGATTGCGGGGTCACTCGTGTAACAACTGTACATGATGGAGTTGGGGCGGCTCATTTCGCTGTCTACCAACACGTCGAGATCGATTTCTTCGGCTGTGACTTCCAGCGGGGTACTTACGGGATAGTTGCGTTTCTGGAGATAGGTTAGGACGGCTAGAGTTACTTGCTCGTTTTTCGAGCGCTTTATTTTGTTGGCGTTTTCCTTCTTATAGTCGTCCATAGCTTCTCTGCAGTATACTCCCATAATAACGAGGATTTTTTACAACATATTTACGACAATCACTGTTTTGTTTACTAACCTATATGACAAGTTTAGTTGATTTGTCGGCCGGTAGAGGGGTAAAGTGCGAGTGCGATCATTTTGAATTTATTTACAATTGAAATTTCACTTTGCATAAACGTTTATGACTCAATGACGCGTCCATTTCCTAAAATGAATTGAGTTTTCACATAATACTTATTTGTAATAATTAAAATAACTTTGGTGCAATTCGGTCGGTAAAGTAGGTGCGTGCCGTTGCGTTATTTTTCAATTTTGAATTTCCTTTTCGTGTTTTATGTTTTCTTTTAGAACAAATGCCCATAAATACAAAATTTTAATTGAACGGTTGCAACATACTCTTCATATATTCATTATTAATTACAATTAATTATTGTTTATAGTTTTGTCGGTCGATAAAGTAGAGGGTGACAAGTGCCGCGAAATTTAAATGTTCCCGCCGGCACAGTATTAAATGAAAAGCTTAAAATATTACGATTATTTTCATTGATAAGCGATGCAATCTTAATCTTAAGATCGACAGAAATGTATTAACTGCACTTGATAAAAATAAACTCCGATTTAAAACTTTGTAATCCTGAATTTAAATTTAATTTTTTCTTTTGTGTTTCAGTTCATTCAAATGTATAAACACGAGGCCTCCCTGCGCTCAAGCTCTTATCACATCCAGTCGAATAAATTCGAGGATGAATCTACTCTACTGCGAGATAAAAGTGCTTCCTGTAGTCATGGCCTTGAGCTGTCACCGAGGCCCACAACAGTCATTGGCATCACACACAACAGAAACGTCAACACTTCCCTGAGGAACAACCTGCACGAGAAATCGTCCGCCAAGAAGAAAGTGCTTTTCGAAGATAAGAAAGTCTTCAAGGACTTCTACAATTCAACTCTAACAAACGAAGATAAGCAGACTTTAACACCAGATGACTTGAAGCTCCCAGATGAGAAAAGTTTGAGTGTTAACTCGCTGAACAGCCTGACAGGTATAAATGAAGCAATAAATTTCATTGACGAAGCTGAAGACTTGACAGACAGAAGTAACATGGTGACGAAAACCAACGAGGATGTTTTTGAATCTCAAGAGGGTACAAGCGAAGAGAAGAGCGTATCGTTTTGCTCGGAGCTTAAAGACGTACACGTGCACAGTATTATAAAGAAGTTCGATGAGAAAGTCACTTTGCAAGAGAGTACCGTGGCCATACAAAATGCAGTTCGGACGAAAATTCCAAATCGACTTCAAGCAAAGCCTACACTTACCCCAAAACCTAGTTTTAAAAAATCACAAACCAGTATTGAAAGTAACGATGTAGTCAAAGCCAAAGATGATGTGATGGTTGAAAACGAAGAGGACCTCATCCAATACGAATTAGGAATACCGGAAGTTAATACGTCAATGATTTATATACCCGGCAGCAATAATGAAGGGCCTCCTAAGAGCGCAGTCATTGATGTGCCCCCGAAGCCACCTCCAAGGACCAGCATCCACGATACATACAAACCCAAGTATCCAGCAGATTCACCCAAACCGGTGATTGATTTGTCGAAGCGTCAGCCCAAGGAAGCACAGATAAGCAGGAGTAAATCAGGGTCCTCGGATCAATTGAGCCCCATTCAAACTATGAAGCTCTCTCCCAAACCCGACGTCATTCCACAAGGGGGTGAAGCAAGAAAAGCATCGTCCACTCCGATTGTGAAGGTAACGAAGGCCGATCTCACTGAGGCAGATGTGACCCCTAAAAGTGCGGGTGTTCCCTCGAAGGGGGGTTCTTCAAATAAAATCTCACCAACAAACTCGATTGTGCGTGCCATGATTTATTCGAGCAAAGGAAAGCATGGGAAGAAAAAGAATACATTGACTGCAAGTAAGTTTTTTTTTTTTAGAAATTAAGATAAAAAGTTAAAAACTTTTTGTTTGGATTATTTTAGTTTCTCTTCCATCTAGTTTCAAAAATAAGGGGAAGGGGATAGTGTTGTTACTGAAAACCTGAAATATTTTAAACAAAACTTTTTTTTCCAGAAAAAAGAAAAGTTAGTGTCAGTGATGTAAGTCCAGGTGATTTGGAAGGTTATTTGTACCAAAGATGCAGACATCACGATGGCCAACAAGCCCTTTGGGACAAGTTATGGTTTGTTTTGATAGGCAATCGCCTTTATGGTTTTAGTTCGAAAGATGCACTCAAAGCAGACATCCTCATCTACCTAACGGGCTTTACAGTATCTCTTGCAACGGAAGTAAGTCTCCCCCTCTATAAAAAACTAATTTTTTACTTTTTTTTCTCTTAAAGGTAAAGTCAAGATCCAATGCATTCAAGGTCTACCACACCGGAACCGTCTTTTATTTTTCAGCTGAAAGCATGGAGGCCACTATGGCTTGGATCGAAATGATAACAGCTGCAACATTACACTCAGATGGCTCCAAAACAAACGACAGCGTCCTCTTTTCTGAAACGGATGACTCTGACAGCGGGGAAAAACCGAAAACCCCCACGGAGAAGTCAGATGGTGGCATCAAAAAGTTTGGCTCTTTAAAAAAATTTTCCTCCAAGAAAAACACTGACACCCCCCACACTGGAAGCACCAGCCTAGATAGGAAGTGGTTTTTTAATAAGTCTGCGAGTGCTAAGTATTCCGTTCCGGTCCCCACTGCCCAATTCAGGTCCTACCGGAAAATCCAGTCGAATGCCGAGAGTATTTCAACTGGGAACTTCACGTCACACATTCCGAATTTCGCCAGCCGATCAGAAATACAACCGTTTTCCTCCGCACAAAACATCAGTGTGCCCAACTTAAGCATCGAGCCTCCCAGGCTCGAGAAACTTCCCCCTACCAACTTAAAAATCAAGACGGGCAACTTTAGCCACGCCAGCAACCCCAGCCTCTATAACGTAAGTGACTTCAACTCCTTCTTCCACAAGCCACTTAATCAAACGAGGGAAAACCTGGCCGGTTTCGTTACTCTGGAGGAACTCATGAACAGGCAGAGCGAAGAACAAAAATTAAACTCGCACCTGCAAGTTAGAGAAGCGGTCATCAACGCAGACCTCATCAAGCCTGATGTGGTTTACGGTGAAGTTCCAATCCGTCCGAAAGAGAAAACACCAACCGAGAAAGACAAGGACAAAAAGAAGGGTCTGAAACCCTCCCCGAGTTTCACAGAAACGAAAAACTCGGGCAGTTTCTGTTTTGGAAAGCGCTCGATTAAAAAGTCGTCTCCCCCGGAGACTTACGAGGCTAACACCTCAACCTACCCCAAGAGCAAACACCACGACTTGAAAAACAATAGATCTCTACCTCGAACACATAAGCTGCTGGAAACATATAACGACCCTGAATCGATGGAGTCATCGAAAAAGTACTCAGATTCCTGCAGGTCTTTGACCAAACTGGAAGATCGATCGAACACATCAGATGTTTGCTCGGAGAAAAGTTACCTTCCGGAAGAATTCTATTTCCCAGACAAAAAACACTTGGCGAAAGGGGGAAAGGGGTATGTGGATGCGAGTAACAGCGAAGTGAGACTGGCGAATGTGAAGTTGAAGTCTGCAATGCAGTACACACCGTTATCCTTGCCTTTGGGTGATGAAAAAAAATTGGCTTTCGAGTTGAACCTGGACGAGAAGGCACATAAGGGAGGGAAGCTCAAGAATTTTTTCCAGAAGCAACACGATCCGAAAAAGGACAAGACCTTGTTGGGGTCCCCCAAATTGCACCGGGCTATTTTTAGGAAACCGAATCAAACGGAAGTGAACTGGCATCAAGAACAACAACACAGTCAGGTGTTACATTTATTTTAATCAATTTAATTTGGGCGTGTAAAATAATTTTTTTAGGTTACATCGCCTCAGTTACTGCCACCTTCTGTGCACCATGACAAAGAACAGAACTTGCCCTACATACAAGTGACACAGCACGCAGATTACCCGGGGTTGGAATACCCACCAGTTTTTGAACCCGAAACCTATTCGCTTTCGGACCCGCAAAGCAGCCTCACGATTCTTAGGAAGCAAGCGAAAAATAATTAGTAATCAAGTTTTTCTAATAATTGTTACACACTTGTTAATTGTTTGCATATCGTATCGAGTAATAACTTTTGAAATCCTTGCAATATTTTTGAAAGCACGAATTACTGAAGACAATAATTACGTAAGATATGAACACTTTAATATTCTTCTTTAATAATTACAAATGTATAAAAAGGCTCCGCTTATATTAATCATGTACCTATGTTGTACATACGTATTGTTACTTGTTACACTGAATATTCTCCATTTATTGTAGATAAAGAAGAGACACGAAATAATTCTTTTTTGCCACCAGCAATTGTTACATTTTATATTCATGTTATTATTATATAAAGTATCCAAAGCATTTACAAGTTGCATATATGCAACGCTTCCTTTGATATTGAAATATGTATAATTCCACGGTTTACACGCAACAATAAAATTTTTAATTCGAATTGCCTTTTAGGTTACACTATTATTTATTCGATACTGGAAAATTGAATTCAATTTTATATGAATTGTTAAGGTATTATAATAAAACTTTTTTTTATTTTATTTTTTTTTTCGTTGCTTTGGTCCTCTGCATGCTTACACAATCATATAATTTTTTTTTATGTATTATAAAACTTCACTACAGATTTAATTTTTTTAAATAAACACCTGGTGACTAGGAAGGGATCTTCAGTGGCATTGGAGCCCTTCACGTGCCTGCACGTGTTGACGACCATGTTCACCTCTTGTTTTGTCAAACCTACAAGGCCTTGTCTCACCTTGTCAAAATCGGTTTTTCCTTCGTCGTCAATGAAGTCCATTTTCCTCAGGAAACATTTCAGAAATTTGCGTGTTTCTGGATCTTCTGGGATCATCAGTGTGAGCCCCATCTGGTGGACGAGAGTCTCGTTCGCTCCTGTTTTTGAAATGCATTTGGAAATTGCCTCGTTTTGTTTGGAAAAAGTGTCACTCTGAAATAATTTTTGCTACTTATTCAAAGACTACTCTTTTTGAGTTTGAAATCACTACTAAGTGGGGGCTTGTTCAGTACAAAATGATTTTAACAATTAAAGCGTGAAATTCTTTCATTAATAACCCCGAAGTACTTTTATTTAAATTCAAAAATTTAGGTGGCGGCATCTGTGCGAGTACCCCTTTTGGTCCCACTTATTTAGATCACTGGTGTGACTTAAGTTGCCTATTTTCAAGAGATTGCGAGGTGTTTTCGGACCGGTTCCGCTACCTTGGCGTCGGTGAGGTTCTAATCTAAACATTTAAAACTTAATTGCCTGGTTTTTCTTAAATAAAATTTTAGGCAATTGCCTCTAAAGATCCGGACCTTATTTATACTTTTCTTTCCGAATGACACTTCCCGAAAATTGGATTATAATTTTTATTATAATGGACATTTAGAATTTTTTAGTTTAGAATTCGTTTAATTATGATTAATTTCAATAATTATCAAAACTATTGATTGTAGACATAAACAACACTTTGTACCGAATAGTCCCTACTTGTTAGTAGTGAAATAAAATTTAATTTCTTTAATTTTGTTAGACACTTCCCTGAAAATTCATTTAACAACCTGATTATTTTAATACAATGAAAACAAGATTTCTTTTAGTAACTTATTCGCACGAAATTCTATGCCCTTTTCTTAAATTAATTCAATTTTAATTAAAAAAATTGTTTTAAAACCGTGGTGGAAAATACAAAACTTGAATGTGCCAACGAAATTTCCACCACTGTTACGCGACAAACTTTTTTTTAAAATAAAATGTTAATCTCAGTATGATTATCACGTATATCACACGTAGCTCTAAGAGTGATCGAAAACTGAAATCGTAACTTTCATTTTAGCGATTTTTACCCTCGATTAGGCCGCCGGTCACTCTCACATTTACCATTTCCGTTCAATCACAGTCGCCAATTAAACTTAACACACATACTATAATTACCTGCGCCATTTGAATAATTGCAGTCAACAGCATCCAAGTCTTCATGTTTAATTAATATAAGAAGAAAATCTCATTTTTACGGAAATTAATTTTTTGTTTTTCTCGCGCGAATATAGCAAGCACGCGGCAAATAACCACCTTCCTTCGTTTACGACCGAAACACGAATGAATAAGTAAATCTAACCGAATCTGATCTGGTCATTATTTTTAGATCGTTAATGTATGTGTGTACAATGCAAATTATCACGGCGACATGCGAACTACTTCTCTGTGCGATTTCTGAGGTCACGTATGCACGGAATAAGTTAACGCAACGTGAGATCTTTTTTAAAGCGTAACACTACAGCACCTGCGTTTACGTCCGAGAATTTCCAGAGTTTTTAGAGCGACACACTCTAATTTAATTGGTTGAATCCAACGCAGCAGAGATGTTTTATAAAAAAAAAATGTGGCAGATTGTAAATTGAATTAACACAAAAATTTCCTTTTTGAAAGTCTGGTTTTCCCCCAATTTGCATTACGGTTTTGTCAATGTACTCTCCTGTATTTTTACCGTTTGTGAGTGTGGTTTCAAATTTGCGCGGCGCTCTTGGCAACCAATCAAATTGGAGCACCAAGGTTGCCAACCTTAGGATAATTAAAGTGAAAATACGATAAGTAATCAGCGAATATGATCCAAAATTCGACACAACAAAAATCTAAACGTGTTGGATTTCAACTAGTCTTTAAATTTGATTTTTTTTATGGACGTTGTAAGTGAATATAAATTAATTATTGAGATTCATTTTATTAGATTGGCAACACTTTACAAAGTTTATGTTGGCGTACATTATTTTCAAATTTAAAGTTTCGTTAGATTGTCAAATTGAAATAAATTCATCAATTGTCAAATCGAAAATGAAATAAATCAAATTTTTTATTGAGATTAAATTAATTTTGATTAGTTCTATAACAAGTGCCAATTCTAACCTAAAAAAATTAACCAAGTAATCGAGCGAAAATGAAGACAACGATGAGTACTGCCAATTACTCAGCGTTCCCAACTTAAACTAAATTCGTTTCATTTTTTTTATAGCCAAGGGATATAACATTGCAATTATGTACTAATAGTGTTTTCGATTGACTGCTTTAGAGCACTCTCAGAAAATCTCTGTCCCTTTTTATTACATAAGGTTTTATTACATAAGGTTAAAACAAGATAAGAATACTCTAAGAGTGGCTAGACCTGTCTAGAGCTGAGAGCGTCTGGAGGTGTACTGTATACACACTCAGAGGATTCTCTTTTTATTTTAACCTCACGCAAGCCAATCGAAAACGCTAAAAATTACACTGTCTAGCAGTGTTACCAACCCTGCCTATTCAGAAATCTCAGTGCAATTAAAAGTATCACTAATTACCCAACGACCAAGGACAAGTAATAAAACTCTGATATTACATTTATTTTACCAATTATTCAAAACATTAAGATAATTTAAACTCAAAAAAAAGGAGAAATGATTCAACGGCGGAAGTTTGCAGTGTTGCCAACACTTCAATGAACTTTCCCCCAAGACATTACTGTCTTTACATATCATTCATTAAATTCCTATTTGTTTTTTTTTGGCAATTTTATATTCTTTACTGCTAATTTCTTCACCGCCTTATCTTAAGGTTAAATTTATTCGTCAGTTAGAATGTGACATACAGAGGGCTATGTGAAGATTAAATTTATATGTCAGTTAGAATGTGACATATACACTATGAGCATAAATGATTGAGGACAAGTTGAATTTCCCGCCTTTCAATATTTTTCTTAAGTTGGTCAAATGTATAGGCGTGCACTGGAATGCAATGTGGATAACGAGATTATTACTCAATAAAATAGTCTGGTAATTAATTATGAATTAATTTGATCATTTCAAATAGATAATTGCAATATGTATGCAAACGTTGGCTCTGAAAAGATCCGACACTGAACAAAAATTAATTTATTTTCAGGACGGCTAAATACAAGGAGTAAAAATCACTAGATAGAGACGCGGGAAATTCAACTTGTCCTCAATAATTTAAGCTCATACTGTACAGATGGCTATGTATCATATTCTAACTGACATATAAATTTAACCTTCAGATAAGGCACTGAAGATATCTACCATTAATCATTTAAATAAGCAAAGTTGAGTGTAAATAATAAAAATTCCATTACCACTTAGGGAAAATGAAGAGACATCTTAATTTTTCTTGTCATTCTGGCAACACTGTAAATTGCTAGAAAATTCAAAATTTAGTCACGACCTAACATTTTACGTAAGTTAGGCACTACTCTGAGTATTTTCATCTGCCATCTTTGACCCGACAGACGCTGATAAGAAAATACAAGTTTTCAGAAGCTATACTAAGAAAAGATACTTTTTATTAGCCAATTTCTTTTGTTTTTTGCTCTCTAAAATATAGTGTTTATAGTACGGCAAACGGAGTATACGTCGAAATGTAAGTGAGAACTAATAATTTTGTAATAATCAACGAGTTAAGAATAAACAGGAGCGAAAGTTCGCAGTGTTGCCAAGACTTCTATGGACTTTCCCCCAATTTTACCAATTATTCAAAACATTCAGATAATTTAAACTCCAAAGAAAAAGAAGAAGAGGTTCAACGGCGAAAGTTCGCAGTGTTGCCAACACTTCAATGGACTTTCCCCCAAGACAATACTCTATTTACATATTGTCCATTAAATCCCTATTTTTTTTGTTTTTAAGTCAATTTTGTAATCAACTCTTTATTGTTGATTTCTTCACCGCCTTATCTTAAGGTTAAATTTATTTATCAGTTAGAATGTAACGTACAGAGGGCTACGTGTTATATTCTAACTGACATATAAATTTAATCTTCAGGTAAGGCAGTGAAGAAATTAACCATTAATCGTTTAGGTAAGTAAAGTTGAGTGTAAATGATGAAATTTCCTTCAGTGAGCATTTTTACCACTTAGAGAAAATGAAGAGACATCTTATTTTTTTGGTCGTTCTGGCAACACTGTAAACTGCTAGAAAACTCAAAATTTAGTCACGACTTCTGCAGATACCTGGCGGAGCTAACATTTTACGTAAGTAAGGCACTACTCTGAGTATTTTCATCTGCCATCTTTGACCCGACAGACGCTCATAAGGAAATATAAGTTTTCAGAAGCTATATTAAGAAAAGATACTTTTCATTAGCCAATTTCTTTTGTTTGTTTATATTTGCTCTCTAAAATATAGTGTTTATAGTACGGCAAACGGAGTATATGTCGAAATGTAAGTGAGAACTAATAATTTTGTAATAATCAACGAGTTAAGAATAAACAGGAGGGAGTCATACTAACTTTAGTTGTCCAACATGGTAACTAAATATCGCCGCTGCGTCATAGGATATTAATAGGCATACACAAGCATTTTACAAAATTCTGGAACAACCAAAAACCAATTAATAGTTCACCATTATTTGTAATACGCTTACTTCACTTAATTTAATTAAGTAAGATCCGAGAAACATCAGTTGTATTCCATACATATGAATTCTGACTTAAAGCACTTGAAAGGAACTTACTCACAATATGCTTGTTACGCCATCGATCATCGAAAAATTCCAAAACTAACCTAAAAGTCATCATTCATCTTTTAACTGAAGCATATAATTAACTTTCAATGTAACGTTTATTGTTTGTATGTAAAATTTTCTACAACTTGTCTTGAAATTTGGACGGCATGTCTTAGCTTTACTGCGAAACCACAGAATACCAGAAGCGACACTTGCGTCGGAACCTTTGATGTTTTTAGTGTCCTTGACGCCATTGTGTTGATGGATTGAACGTCAAAAGAATACGCGAAATATTAATTTGGGAACACTAAACGAACGAATCTTAGACCAATTAGAGCAATACTAACCAACAAGGCTTTAAACTTGTACAAAGCGTACACAAGTTGCATCAAGCAGCGACATTAATCACATAAAATGTTTTAGGGTTGACAGAAGATCCACCAAAACCTGCACGTGTGCAAGGAAAATCGATTCCGCGTGGAAAACCGAATGTCCCTTCTGGTATTCTGTGGTAAAACAGCATAAAGAAGTGCAATGACGTATTTTTCACTTAAACTAAGACATGCCGTCCAGATTCCATGGCAGAAGTTGAAAAATAAATGTTTAAAAATCATTCGAAACTACTAATCACAGTTGTTAAATAAACACATTTGTTTTACAAATCCAAAATCCATTATTTTACAACAACGGATGTCAACAAGCCGCCGTATTACAAAAACTGTTCTACCGCAAAGTGGTAACTTCCGTCAAATGTAACTGCATTCTCCCACTGCCGCGGCCTCTTGTTAATTATTTTCTCGTTGGTAGTAATCGATGACTCTTTTGAAATTAATCTATTACGTCGCACTGAATAAATTACACGAATAAAAATAAATTTGCAGAGAAATAAATGTGTTTTGTTGATTTTTCAATTAATCCGATTAGCTCTGCGGTGAATAAAAGAACGCCATTATTTTGTATTAAGTAGGGTGCGTTCAGAAATTGAAACTTGGAGTGAACATCTCTTTCGCTCATGATTACTGAAAAGTGTGGCTAAGAAAGTGTATTTATTTGCCATGGAAATTTTGTTTGAATTACTTTTGCAAATTTCTGTAAAGAAAAGATGCACACAAAATCCTGCACCTGAGAGACTACCGAAGAGTAAACCCGGCGCAGTTTCTAAACGCGTCCCCGTAATTGTATATTTTGGCGGCAAATTTGAAAGTTTATATTAAAAGTCAAGTTTTATTTTTTTGTTACTTTATTCAGAAAAGTGTCAATTTCTTTAACGAATTTCCAAAAAAAAAACGTATATTTTTAATTTTCTTTTTATAAATTAATTAAATTTAAATATTTTATTTGGGGAAAACCCTAGGTTGAGGTCGTCCAATATTTTTTTTCCGTGGAAAAGGAAATTTTTCATGCATTACACCCTTTGAAATTAATAACTTATTATTCATAAAGCAATCGACCCCCTGGAGAAATTAAATTGGAATTCACACGACGTCATCAAGTGGAAGTCACCTCCGTTTTCGAGCCGAGGAGGGCACGACGTGCCGGAGGCTGCTGCTCCTCGTCCTGGACCAGCTCAACACGTCGAACGAATCAATTAAGGTCTCCTAGCAACGCATCTTCGGCGTCGTCGAGGTCTGTCGTTATGGTGATGTCACGGAGGATTTCTTTCACCCAGCTGGGCGTTCATGCGTCCGATCTCCATAGTTAATGTTTGATGTTAATGGACACGTGCTAGTGCTATTGATCTACGTATCTCTCTGGTGGTGTCGCCTTGTCCATTTGCAGATCTATTGTTGCGCGTACGTTTTTATCGCGAGTGTACCGAACTAATCTAGGTCAAAGGTAACAACTGATAATTCGCTATGACCATGTTATTGCCGACAAATTGAAATACTAGAGTATTCGTGTTTTGCTCTTAAAATTATTATTGTAAATAATTATTTGTAAATATATTTTTGGCGTTTACTTTTGGGGTTTAATGGTTTAATGGTAACTGTATGGTAATGGTATTATTTTATTACTGAACTTTTTTTTTAATTCAAAATAACGAAATTGTAGAAAATTGGGAAAACTGGGAAAGGAAACTATGAAATTAATTGAAAGTGAAAAGCAACAAATTTCAAAAATTCTTTTATTTAAATGTCATGCGTCATGTTTATAAAATTTTGGAAATCAAATTATTTGAATGAAGACGTCAGTTTTTAACGATTTTGATGTGTTTTCTATATCATAGTTCTTGAAGAAATTCCAATATTTTAATGAAAATATAAAAAAGAAATAATTGAAAGGGGGAAAAGAAAATTTAAAACTAGGGAGATTACAAAATGTAGAAATGTTCTCATAAAAAATGAAAAATTAAATTTCTTCTTAATATAATTCAGTTGGTGTCACAGCATGAGCAACCAAAAAAAATTCAATATGTCACAAACCTTTGGAAACTGATAATATGAAAATTGCTAACACAATTACGCGTTAAATTCAAACGCCTTTCAATCATTTATGAACGCTCTGTACAAGCACAACATAAAAATTTATTTCCGGAGGGAATGAGGAGGGGAGTCAATTGCGTTAAAAAGTTAGAAAATATGCTTGACATACCATAAGTAACCATAAAAAAATTCAGTAATTTACGAAAAGCTAAAAAAAAAGCTAAAAAAAAGCTAAAATTCAATAATTAATAATAACTGGTAAAGTCTAGAAAATCTATTCCATCAAAAATAGAAAAGGTAGAAAGATGCAAAAGACAAACAGCAATTTCAAAAATTTCTAAATAAAAAAATTCGAATTAAAAAGACATGAAAAATTTTTGTTGCAAATCGGTTTTGATTGCAGTTAACCCTTCGAGCATTCTCTGTACAGCTGTTTCGGCCCTATTTGGGCCCTCATCAGCAAAAGTGTAGCTCGAGACTCCCACTGCAAGCCAAACCGACCTGTCCAAGGTTATTCGCAAATGCGATGTAATAATAATCAATAGTTTGAATCGCGACATTTGTGTCAAAAAGTTATCGCAGGACCTCGCGATTCAAGCTATTAATTTTTTTTTATAAACAACTAAAAAATATTAGAAAATTTGAGTGATTTAGTGTGCGTCTTATACAGAGAGTTCAAAAATGATTGAAACACAGAAATACCAACGTTATAATATGAAAATTACTAACACGAGTGCGCGTCACCAAATTCAAACGCACTTCAATCATTTATGAACGCTCTATACAAGTTTAATATCAAAATTTGACTATCCAACAGTGAAATAAAATTGATTATAAATGTTTGTTTGAGATCTACACGTGAAGAATGTATTTTTTGTTATCTGATCTCTTGACAGTGATGCTTGTACATAACACTTGACAATTCAGTAAATCGAGGCATTTGAAAAATGACAACTCAAGAAAGATTTAATAATATAATTCTGTTATAAATCAGAGAATTTAAAAAATAGAAAAGGACAAACAGAAATTTAGAAAGAAAGAATAAACTTAATAACAGAAGACGAGAATATCTTATAGGAGATCATGGAGAAGGTCCAATGAGTTATTTGGCATAAGCTTGATAATATTGGTATTCTTCCAAATCTTTGCTTTGGCACGACTTGTGCCATTGATGAAGATTTGTTCCAACTGGATGAGATAAACCATGACATTCCGATTGTGAATAATGCAATCACAAGGTGATTAAAGGATGCTAAAGTTTTTTTCCTTTAAGCCTTTTGGACAAGGACTTCAAAGTGGTACGCAAGAGTGTACAGAGTGGGCCAAATTCGACACTTTTAATAGGAAACTCCTATTTTTAGACGAGTTAGACAAAAACTGACCTCGATCCCTGGAGCTCGATTTTTAAGAAAAATTAATGGTACATATCTTGTACCGTTTAGGAGCTAGAGGGCGTTTTCAAAATTCTACGATTTTTAAAAACCTTCATAACTTTTTTGTTTATGAAAATTTTTGATTTCTGCAAGAACTGCTTTAAGACAATTTTTCATGCGGAATTCATTGCTTCAAATTATTTTTTTCTAAACTACTCAATATTTGACATATTAGCAAGAACTTTGATTTTTTATATGGAACACGTTATATATTTTTAAGTTTTTGAAAGGAGTATGAAATTTCATTCATACAAATATAAAACACTTGATATTTTATTCAAACATTTTGTGAAATATAGAGTTTCAAAGTTTTAATCAAAAATTTAATTGTTTTTACAGCATTAAAGTAGGCTATGGATGACGATAACTATGCGATTTAAGTTTTTGTAACTTCTTGGTAGGCCGCTGTCAAAATTTGTCACAATCTCTTACAGTACTTGCTTTTCTCTTGAATTTTACTATCTCTATAAAATAGATTTAGGGAGATAATTAAACTTGTACGAAAACTACAAGAAATACGACATGTTATAATATTTATACTCAAGACTTCATGAAGTGCCTTTAATTTGTAAGTGTATGTGTGTACTGAAGATAACAGCGTTGCAGCCAAAATACGTATCTACGGATACAATCCATTTTGATTAATATTTAAGGATATAAACTTTTTTGATTTATATTTACTTTTTTGATTTGTTATTTCTAAACCACTGTCTTCTTTACTAATATTAAATGCTAAAGTGTTTCATAGAAATTGGCGAAAATTCAGAAGCAGCGTTTAATCTTTACCACGAGTGGTATCCTGAAAGATGACAATCCTTCAGATATACATATATTCTTGAGATTTAAAAACAATTTAATAAATTTTTAGTCATTTAAACTGATAAAAACTAAAAATTATGAATCTCAAAACGGAAATAAAGAATTAGAGGAGATCATAGTTTTGGGAGAAATTGAAAATGACCGACGCCAGTTGGAGCAAACATCTTAGCAAGAACTTCTGCAATACGAATTTTAAAGAAACAAAGATTCTGACCTTATTGAATAAGAAAAATGCATCACTACCAGTCCTTGAATTGGTGATGTCAGCTCAAATCATAACAAAACAGAAGCGTTTATGTTTAGTACAAAATGGCCGACAATTTGATACTTTATGTAATTTTTGTGTAATTTCGATTACATTAGTATTTATTCGTTATAACTTCGTTATATTTATTAAAAATAAAGTAATATTTTTTATGGCTCATTGAATCTTCAAAAAATATTTAACTATCATCATCCACAACCTATTTGAATGCTGCAATAACCATCAAAATTTTAATTAAAACATGAAAGCTCTACAACTCAAAAATCTTTTGACTAAAATATCAAGTGTTTTATATTTTTGTAAATAGAATTTTATGCTCTTTTCAGAAATATAAAAATATATAGGGTGTTCCATATAAAAAATCAAAGTTCTAGCTAATATCTCAAATATTGAGCAGTTTAGAAAAAAATAATTTGGAGCAATGTATTCTGCATGAAAAATTGTCTTGAAGAAATTTTTACAGAAATCAAAAATTTTCATAAACAAAAAAGGTATGAAGGTTTTTAAAAATCGTAGAATTTTGAAAAACGCCCTGTAGCTCCTAAACGGTGCAAGATATCGAAACGCGGTCTTCACCATTAATTTTGTCTTAAAAATCGAGCTCCAGTGACCGAGGTCAGTTTTTGTCTAACTCGTCTAAAAATAGGAGTTTCCTATTAAAAGTGTCGAATTCGGCCCACCCTGTACATGTTGGTATACATGGTGGAACAACTGGAGATAAGACAACATGAAAACGGACAGCAAGGATCACTTTAAGATTCAGAGTTAGCGATCACAAATTTCTACTTACATCGATCATCACTATCATCAATCCAACAGATCTTTTGATTCTAAGTGAAACGAACTCACAAGAATTTCTTGGTATTGTACATATAGTGATGTGGATAACTGTAGTAATCGTGATTAAGAACAGTGATTGGTGATTAGTGTACACTACAGTAGTTATTGTATTAGAATCGTACACAATGATCAGTGATTGCAGACTAATCACTGAATACAGTGACCAGTAGGTGATTGGGGATCATGATTCGAGACGAACTTAATTATTATTAATTGAAGACAACCTAAATAATCACTCATTACCAACTCTGAGAGGATAAATTGATCCATCGCTGATAATGTAAACGAACTGTGTAGTGTAATACAGAACTACGACTACCGTGATCATAATTAAGGATGAATATACTGATTTGGAACGATTGTAATGATCGGTGATGATCAGCAGATAGTAACAGTAGTTGTAGTCGTATATAGTGATCAATGGCTGGAGACGAATACTGTGATTGTTATTCCGGACGAATACAAAGATGACTAGACTTCACTGACTGAGAACGAATACTGTATTTATGGTTAATGGTGTATGGAGTAATCAATGATTAAACACGCATACACTAATCGGTGATTAGTGAAGACCACAATAGTAATTATTACAGTCAAGCAGAGCCATCAGTGATTCGAGACGATTACAGCGATCGATGGATAATTGGGCACAACTGCGGAGATCATAACTAAGAACGAATACTATGATTGGCAACGACTATAGTGATCGATGACTACGAAAATAATCATTGTAGCCTTTTACGCTTGGTGAGTCAATAACTTTTTACTACAGCAGATAGCAAGAGTTAATGTAGACTAGACGCTGACTAGAGATGAATACAGTGATTATTATTCCAGAGAACTACACAACCATAACTGCAGTGATCATAAAGCTAGGGACGAGGACACTGATTGAAACGAACAAACTGATTGGTGATTAATGACGATTACAGCGATAAATGTTGTAGTCTTTCGCAGTGCTTGGCGATTCAACAACATTGATTGTCCCTCTCTGCTTTCCGAAAGCCGCATCTGGATAAAATTTATCCTAAATCAAAATACCTACTTTATTCAAGATATCATACTTGGTTGATTTGAAAGTGTTTAGAAATTAACGAAAGTATTAAAAAATAACTTAGGAAAAGGGAATAAATTAAATCTCATGTAGAGGTCAGAGGTTAGTGTGCTTTAAAGAGTTAATTCAGAAAACTTAAAAGAAAATCCAAAAACTTAATGTACAGTGAATTTTTGATCATTATTGGTTATTGTGTATGTATAAAAAAGGATATTTACAAAAAATTTCACAAACTTTTCAACAAATTCCTGGAATGTTTACAGAACATTTGTTTTGTACAGAACGAGCAACAAAGATTGTATGTATACTGCCTTTCAAATGTATTGAAGCACTAAGTGGTCTTAAGAAGTATTCAGTAAGATTCAGTTTTGCACAGTTTTATTGCTTTTCGGTCGATTACTTTTGGCAAGCACTATACAATACAAGACTGCGAATGAAAAAGATCACGTTGCTTGCTCTGTACATAAGAAATGAGCCAAGAATTCTATGAATTTGTCAAAAGTACGTCATTGTGAATAAGTGAGACCGTGACTTCCAATTTCTTATAATTTCTGCTGGATTTTGCTGAATTTCTCTTATGTACAGAGCGATCAGTAGTGATTAAAAATACTTTTTCAATTAAAAAAGCCTTTCGGAACTTGGCACCCCAAATTTTTCGTTTTTTTTAAATCAAAGCATTCGTTTGCTGTTGGACTTGTGTGTAGTTCTGGACAGTTAAAACTTAGCAATATTTAATACATAAGATCGAATTTAGCATATTTTCTTTTAACTATCCAACAGTACACATAATATGTTTGTTTGAGGTCTACAAGTGCAGAATGTATTTTTTTTGTTATATGATCTCTTGATATTGGTGCTTGTACATAACACATAACAATACGATGGAATGTTTTAAAGTAGTTAAACCTTGAGCGATCATAAACTGCACTTCTTATGTAATTGAACGGCTTCTCTTATTGCCTACGTTATTTCTTGAATGGAAGAATATATATTCGTGTCAGCGAGCGAACTTAAAATTTAATGCGGATTTGTTGCCAGTATATTATACGCAGGCATACATGCATGAGGTTTGGGGTTTACATGAGCAAACAAGAGGTGATTGGCTCGTAACTTATTTATTTCATCCCTCAACGTGCGGTTATTGAGTTTTAAATTATTTACGACTTGTTTTCGTTGCGTTAACGAAATTTACTCTTTCGATGCATAAAAAAATCTATCCTTGGAAGGATGTGGGTATTTCTGAAATTAATGCAAGTACTCCCATAATGCAATACACGGAAATTTCTCTGTGACAAAAGCTTTGGTGGAGCTTGTACATATAAAATAATTAAAAAAAAAAAAATAATTGATTTGTTCGAAGGGGAACTTTTTAAATTTCTTTTGTGTATAACAAAGTTTGTATTGAAAGTCCTTCAACGGTTCTCCCATTTTATGCAAGCTTTAATCATTTGCTCGCTGCAAAATGGAAATTTTTGAGAGTGTCAAAAGTATTAAAATTGTTTTATATTAATCCCCGCGCCAGAACTTAATAATCCGTTGGGATTCCCACAAAGAACTTAAAACTACTGTTTCGTACTTTGCTTTGGCCGTTATTAACTGACACTAATTACAGCTCGGACTTTCAATATTTCAGCTCCGCTCTCTTTCATGTGCTTCATACTTTAAACATGAAAGTCTTTTTTATTTACTCGTGTACTTGCTTTGATGTTTTACTGCACAGCTTGGTGGTAAGGAAAGTAGTAACAAAAGTTTTACTATACGCTTGAAAAGGGTTTGTTAAGTTATATAAAAGAAAGGGAAACAAGTTTGAATTTTGGAAGTATGATTGTATGTAATACATCCCACGTCCCTTACGTTCAAGTTCAGGAATAGCTCCACCCTCGTAAAATCCTTTTTATTCTTGTTGTAGGCGAGCTAATTAAAAGAAGCTGCACCAACGAAGACCGTCTAAAGTAAACTTTACCTACAGTCTTTTGAAGATGGTGGAATTCCTAAGATTGTTCGATAGTTTTTCAAAGTCACTGTTTAAACCATGTGACCCATCCAGTTTAGGAGTAACACGCATTTTATTCGGTAAGAACTTATTCTATACGAATCGATAAAATTTAATATGTACAGTCATGCGCAGCATAAGTACCACAACTCGAGAATTAACGTGAGCCCTGTACCACAAGATCTCAAGGGTGGGTTTTGCGTGGATTTTAGTTGCACATGACTGTACATATTTATATTAAATTAATCTGTTTATAGTTAATTAAATTAGATGTTTAGGTTGGTAAATAATAGGAGTGATATTTTAGTGTTGAGGTCGAAATGATTAAAAATAATTACGCAGGATTTCGTCAACTGTGTATGTACTAACGGATGCACTGTTTGCAGTTGTTAAATAGTTGTTAAGAATCAATCAATTCAGGTAAATAACAAGCAACAATGAAAATAGACAGGGGCGGATTCAGCATCTATCATCCTAGAGAGGGCGACACTATTAAAGAGAATCAAGGAAAATTGAATTAAATTCAGAAGTTTGTCGAAGAATTTTAAGAGTGTTTTGATCGCTTTACTTCTCACAAGAATTGAATTTTCAAGAAAATCAAAATACAGTTCATTCAAATCTACTGCAAGCATAAGGAACGTAAATATAAATGAGTATTACAAAGATGAAACATCCATTTAGTATTAAAAGAAGTGTAACGAATCAGGGATGACATCTTCATGACGTCGTCTTTACTTAATTGAATTGGTTTTCGGTTGGAACCGTGTTACGACTGCTTCTACTACCGACGTTTCGTTCTCCATTGCAGAAGAACTTCCTCAAGGCTGCTGCAGCTGCTGCTGGCAGTGTGTAACTGCTGCGATGTGCTGCTGCTGGTGTTGTTGTTGTTGCTTTTCGTTATTTGATGAGCAGCGACAGCAGCAGCCCTGAGGAAGTTCTTCCGCAATGGAGTACGAAACGTTGGCAGTGGTGACGCGGTTCCAACCGGAAGTCAATTCAATTATGGACAACGGCCGCGGAAGTCTCCATGTCTCCTTCACTTGTTTAAACTTTCCTGAAGAAGTTTTCAACATAGAGCGAAACGTTGACATTTATATTGATTTTATAAACTATACAACGAATTATATTTGCAATTTTTCTGATAAATGAAAGCAGACAAGAAAGGGCTTTAATGATAAGATAAATATCAATTCTTTCTTTAACTTATTTTTACTTACACATATACTGGGCTCATAGCCTGCTTGGATTTGGAATAATGTCGCGGATACTCTGGAAAACAATTTTTGATAGAGAAATAATCTTGTCAAACTTTTCGCCAAAGAATAACAAGTATTATACTAAAAAAAAGTAATAGTCAAAATTAGTTTTTAGTTTTCCTTAAAATCAACTAAGCATGAATTATATTATTTTAAACCCAAACAGGTTATGGGCCCAAGATGTGTGTAGGTGAAGTTAATGCGCTGAATACTAACAATTTTTATTTAAATAAATTGTTTTGCTTAAAAGCGAACGAATGTTGATTAGGGCTTTTTAACTCATTTCTAAACATTTCAACCTTCAGTATAGAAGATCAATAATGAAACTAAAAATAGTTACATCCGCTCCGGTTGATTTCCGGACTTATATTAATTCGTTTTCCAATTTTTTATTCAATGCCCTGCGTACAATTTTGTTTATTTAACACTATAAACAATACAAGACCTACGATGCTAAAAAAGTATGAATAATTTCGCTGTACGTTAATATTTTATTTTTAATTAACTAATTAAAATTAAACTTAATAAAAAATTCAACCACTACAAAGCATTCGTAGATTTGCAGTTAATTAGCTCGAAGCAAATTTAAAAAATAAGAAAAAAGTTATAACTAATCGAAAAGAATACATTTGGAAACGTAAAGGAAAGCTTCCCTCCATTTCTCTCAAACGAAATACTCAGGCAATGTTATTTTAATTAATGGCCTACGGAAATAAATTGAGTTTTGTATTAAAAAGAATTGTTCCGATCAGGGCCACATTAAGGTTGTCGTAGGAGCTAAGGATAAGACCTCCTGCCAGATTGGGCGATATTCTAATTTTCCTTTTTCTTTTAGTTTTTCATTTCTCTTTTATCTTTTATTTGATTTTCTTTTCACTCTATTTTTATCCCTATTAATTAAAATAGATTCTTGTCCGATGAAATTTTGTAATTAATTATTTTAAAACGAACACTAAAATTGACACTAACACTCTACGTTTCGCTGTCGTTTTATAGCTTTGTCAGGAGTGAAAGTAAATTATTATATAATTATCATAATAATTTTATTTTTCCTTTCAAGTTTCTTTAATTTTTAATTACATCATTATCACTTTCTATTTGCCTTTTACTTTTGGATTGGAAAAGAGTATATTTCACGTTTATCGTTAGAAAAAAAATTAGCGACGTTTTGTGAACATGTTGGCGACATTAATTATAAAAAGTCTGGCAATCTTGTCTTCTACCATTGCTTCTACCTTCCCTCACGGACACGGAATTTATTTTATTTGAAATATTTTGCTTTCCATGGAAATAATAATAATAATAATAATAATCACCTAGAATGAATGAATGGAAATATTTCAGTGAAACTTGGTGGATACATTTGTTTTGAATAAAGAATTAAATGATTACATTTGCAAAACGATACGATTAAAACAAAAGAAAAAAACTAATAATATGTAGAACCACCGCCTTGTCTTAAGTATTCTTGAATTCGCCTAATTAAGTGATCAATTTCTTCTTGAGGTAAGGAATCCCAACCCATTTGTACCTCATGCCGCATAACTGCCAAAGTTAGAGGAGGGCAAGGCAAACTGTTAATTCTTCTTCCCATTATATTCCATACATGTTCAATGGGAAAGAGATCAGGTCTTCTTGGGGGCCACCGAAGGATGCCTATACCTGATTGTTCCAGGAAGTCCATTGTCCTAAAGACAACACGAGGTCGAGCGTTATACTGCTGGAAAAGGGCACTTTGTATGCTTTTAACACAAGGAAGAGCAAGTTTTTGTAGAACATCCCTAATATTGCTGTGGTAGTATCATGAGTAAATGTTAAAGGAGGCCTAGTTCCTGCATTGATACTACTCCATACATTAATCCCACAGTGCGAGCCACATGACGTTCTAGGGTGTTTGTAAATTACGTCGGTCACATCGACGTCTTCTAACGTGTTGTCGTCCATTGTGTGTTCCCAAACAAAACCGAGACTCGTCACTAAAGATAACTGAATCCCATTCACGGTTCCAGTGACTTCGGTCACGGCACCATTGGAGACATCGTCTTCAGTGATTTCGAGTCAAAGGTAGTACCAATTGAGGTTGATACGAACGTAGTCCAAATACCCTAACCCTACATAGAGATATAGAGATCGGCCTTCCCACTGCATTATACAGACATCGGCAATCCGTCTTGTTCAAGAGAATCGGTCCCTAAGAGAAAGCAGACGAAGACTTCGAACTTCTCGCTCGCTCCATAGTCCTTCTCTGAGTTCCAGTATCTCGGCGACGGCCTTCCTCTGCCCAAGCACGATTGCATCTGACGACCGTGACAATATAGCGATCGGCCCTTCTTGCAGTTTCTCTAAAGGGAATTCCAGCTTCGCGTAACCTCACAATTCTGCCCTTTTCAAATTCAGTTAGTCTTCTTATTCTAGGCAAAACAGGAAATCGAAAAAATTTGAAGAACAATACACACAGATAACTTGCTGCAGCTAATCAATTTATTTGAGAACGTAATCATTTAATGCTTTGTTCAAAACCAATATATTCACCAAGTTTCATTGAAATATTTCTATTCCTTCTAGGTGATGCATTTTCTATGGAAAGCAGTGTATATAGTTTTTTTTTTTAATCTGACGTCGAAGTTGGCCATGAAAATTTAATTGTGAAATCATGAAAATTCCTAGTCCTTTTCTCAATTATTTTATTATTTTTATTTTATACTTTAAAGGCTACTTTACGCACTAATTGCATAAATAGCTATTATGATACTGACAACTAGCAATTTTATTAATAGAATGCTTGTTAATTATTATTAGAGTCATAATTATTATATTCAAATCGCCGTTTGTTTTGCTTATTTCATACGTTTGTGAATTGTGGTGGGTAGTTAGGCGACAATGAATTAATACGATATGAACATACTTTTTTGATATCGGACCGAATAGACAAATATTATTTTTTTTTAGAAATGATGCTTTTGTAGAGTTAGATTTAAGGAAAAATAGGAAAGTTGGTCAACATCTGCAATTTTTTCTTTTTTTTGCTAAGGTTGACCAAGTTTCCTGTTTGTCCTTGACAAATATTAAGTTGAAATGTGTAAAATTAGAATGTCATCCAATTCATACGGATTTTGAAAATTTAAATGAGATTTCTTGTAACTTTTTAGACTCTTTAAATATAAACATATAATGTTAGAAGCATATTTCCCTAATTTTAAATAAACCTAAACTTCCTTATTCAATTATTCTTACTTCAAATACTTCTGGGTACACGCAGTTAGTAAAGTTCTAGAAATATTTTAATATAGGTACTGAAAGTAATTGAAAGTACTGGAGATAATTTCTAGAGTATGTGTAGTACTTGAAAATTGTAAGTACATTTCCAAGTACACAAGATTACTTAGTACAGATAATATACCAACCAGTACCCAGTGTCAGTACTTTCTGAGTGGTACTTAAAATTTAAGTATCAGTAACACAAATACTTACAAATACTGGGAGTATAGTACTTCAATTACTAAAAGTAATCAGTACTTTACTTGCAGTAAAACTTGGTACTCAATATCCCAGCTCTGAAATGGACTTTACTTTAAAATTCTCGTAGGCTCTAGGCACTGTGCTTGAAGTGCCTTATGGATAAGATGATCATGGTTCCAATGAAAGCTAGAAGCTAGAAAATAAAACAAAAATGCAAATTAAATAATAGCATTTTCGATTAAGCGCACTCAGAGTGTCTTCATCTCATGTTATTGCTTGAAATTAAAAAAAGATGCGCAATACACTAAGTATAATCGGTGCAGGTGAATAGAAAATGCTATTAAATTAGAAAAGTGATAAATTAATAAAATTATTGAAATTTTGAATATGTTTGAGTATAGACAACCAAACATACACTCTTGTAGTGGGGGCTACGTAAAGACTGTTGTAACTTCGGAGCTTTTGTGAATGTATAAAGCTTTTCATAATGCTCTTTTACGTTATCAAGAAAATTGTATAGTCGATCTTCATTGTATTAATCCAAAGCTTTACAAAGTCTAATCTTTTTGTCTTTTCACTTTTAAGAAATTGATTACTTACTAAATTTTGAATTTTATCTCTTCACTTTTAATTATTGATCACTTAAAAGTGAAGGGAAAAAAACAACAGTGATATTATCATCTTTTATTTATGGCTTTGATTTTACAACAAATCTTGAAGCTTTCTCTTTAATAAAACGAGTAATAGATGTTGCTTCCTGTTACATTAAAAATAGTTGATCCGATTATATCCTATTTACTGCGCCATGCCATAGTTTTTAATTAATAATCATACTAAAATAAAATTTTATGTATAGTTTTGACGTCACAACAAACCTGAAAACTTTTCCTTCATTAAAACAAGTTATTACAATAAGTTGTTTTCTCTTACAATAGAAAAGGTTAATTCGATCTGCGCCTTATCATGTTTTTTTTTTTTTTAATAACCATTTTAAAATAAAATGAACTTTATTAATCTTACACACGGGAAGCTGCGTAACTACCATCCGCTAGAGGGAGTGTCATTGAATGTCTATACATTGTTTCTTGCCTGTCATTTACATTTATTTACATTTTACATTTGATTAGCAAGTTATGCAAATCCTTGCGCATAAAAATCCCTGGATTTTATTGCCAACTAAAACAGTTTCTTTTAAATACTTTACAGATTCTATCAAGTTTTTTTTTCTTCCTCTCTACGGATATGCTTCATAGATTTCAATTTTAAGCCATAATTAGTCCAAGGATTTTTTTAGTGCATTTAGTTTTTGTTTGTCACATGGAATGAAGTATATTATTTTCTAATTTAATTTTATGTTTAAAAAATATAACATGTGTATACATGTATATGAAGAGAATGCCACTTATCCCCTCATTCTGCAACTCATAACGACTTCGTTAAATAACGAAAATCGTTAAATGTCATATTTTGGACAATTAGATTGTAAAAGTGCGTTGCATCTAAGCATCTAAGATTGGTCAAAATATATCACTTAGTTATTTAGCGAAGTCGTTATAAGTTACAGAATAGAGGGGTAAAGCTCGATACCTAATTTTACGCGGACAAGCTCTCATGGCGCCCCATACACCCAAAGTAAGCTAGCTCTCGAAGCGCTTACATAAGTTGTGCGCCGCGCACGGTTCTAACAAAACGAAGCTTAAATGTGAGTACGACGTAGATCTACTCGAAGTCAGAGAGCGACTAATTTCGACGTTCCGGTCGTCATGTGATGTCCCTTCTTCCTGGGTACAGTCATGCGCACCTAAAATGCACCTCCTGCACGCAAAGCTCACCCTTAAAACTTTATGGTACAAGGTTCACAGAACTGTCAAGTTGTAGCACTTAAGCTGCGCACGACTGTAGTATATCTTATTGAGGGCGTGGGATGATTAATTCAGGTGACGTAGTGAACTGCCTAATCGTCCTCACTCTCCTTGGCCGTCACCTGATTCTTATTGACCAAGCTGCCTACGTCAATACTGTGGGCAATTAGAATTGTCCTACGTCATCGGCCGAGTTCGTGACGCTTTCTTCCGAGCGACGCTCGTTATTGATGACGACATTGATACACAGCGGTCAATTAACGTCGTTTTATGTCACTGGCTGAATTCGTGATGTGTTTGAGCGCAACTCGTTGCTGACGACACCAACAAATCCAAAGACTTGCGTTGTATAAGAGGTTTAAGCCAGGATTAAACTTAAGCCTAGGTTAGATTGTGACGAACACTATGACGTACAGCATTTTGTATGTCACATTCTAACTTAGGCTTAAATTTAATCCCGACTTAAACCTTTTATAAAACGCAGCCTTATTTTTTACTTAAGCTAAGACATGCTGTCCAATTTTCATTACAAGAGTTGACAAGAATTAAAGTAAAAAATCACCCGGTATTTTAAACTCTTTAGTGGCGCCATCTGTAAATTTTCTGTCGGGCATGTTATAGGCCCGGTTTCAATCACAACTTAACTTTAACTTTTGATTTATTCTTATGGTGACAGTTATAAAACAATTGCTCTCATGGCAATAAGCTGAAGATTAAAGCTAACGAGCTTGAGAAAGTAGACCTACATAGTATAGTTCGATAAAAAATTCACAGATGGCACCACTAAAATATTTATAATCTAAGATGTGCTGTCAAAATAAGACGTATACGGTATTTAAGAAGGGAAGAAACAAACTCTTTAGTGGCGCCATCTATGAATTTTATGTCGAACTATATGTTGTAGGCCCGGTCGTAAAAACAATGGCTTTCATGGCATTAAACAATTGAAATATTGAAATCATAAATACGTGCATTACAATTCTGAATTCACAAGAGCTTTTAAGTAGAAATTTAGAAAGTATTCTATTCAGTTTGATAAACAAAACTTGTGTATACTTCCTGTTAAACCGGAAGTGGAAAGACGTATTTGATTCAGGGAATTAATAGAGCTCTTAATTTCATTTAAAAAAATTACATACAGGCTGTTTCAAAGTAAGTTGGCACCGCTGTTAACTTTCTTATTTTTGGAGCTACAAAGTCGATCAAATTAGCAAATTTGTTTGAACTTTTCCACTGATTACAAACATGAAAGATTCTATCAAGTTTTTTTTTCTTCCTCTCTACGGATATGCATCATAGATTTCAATTTTAAGTCATAATTAGTCCAACGATTTTTTATTGTCTATTATTGTCCCGTAGAATAAAAAATAAGGAATGATGATAAAGTCCTTATTACAAGTTTTACAAAAAAAGTTTCGGTAACGTTTTTTTTTAAATCTTGTTGCAGTGTATTTCTGCCATTCACGGATATTTAAAAATAATAATTGTAGGATCATATAAGAATTGTATATTGTAATGAGAAATTTCAAGAAAAGTCACCTTTATTGTTTGAGATCTACCGATTGTTCAATTAAAAAAAGAGTCTAGATAGCCATGAATTTGTTCTGAACGTATGGCGTAGGGTTTTTCGTACCTGCATTTCTAACTTCACTTTAACTTACAGAAAACATTTCAAAAATAAACATTTTTAGTTGTGTTGACACAAGGATTAACCGCCGTCAACTTGTCAAAGTTGAAATCCATATGAAGTTAATCACGACATATGTGGTCGTAAATCGAAAAAATATTTTCAATTTTACCAGAAAAAGATATATGTAGATTGCAATTTAAAAAAATCATCGATGACACCACACTCTGGGAATATGACAGAAAAAAAAAATGAAAAACGTTACTTTGTGGTAAACAATTAGTCACTTAGAAATTGTTAGATTCGTAATGTAGTTCTGTTTTTTCTTTAATTCTCCCAGTTCAATATTTAAATTATCATTATTAATTAGTCCATGTGGATTTAAAATATTTTAGGTTTGTTGATGATGGTTGACATCGCCGAGGAGAGAGGCGGTGGCGAAGTGGACATCAGATGGGGCGAGCCAAGAGACTGTCACTTCCCTTTAATCCCCAATCTCAAGCCCCTGACCTTTCCCTACATGAGCCTACTGTATGGCATTATGTGGCTGGGTAATTAAACTCGTGCAATTTTCAGCGTTTCATGAATAAGTCGACGCAAGTTGATTTCAGGGGCCCTGGGGATCGCCGTCGGATTAAAGTTCAAAACGAGCTGCCTGATGTTCTGCGTCCCTTACTGGTACATACTCCTCCTGGACACCTCTTTCTGGAACAATCACAGTTACCTGTACGGATTGCTGAGCGTGCTCTTCCTCGGATCGTCAGCACATTATTTCTGGTAAACAAAAGAAATGTAAAAGCTTATTGTTTCCGAAGTCGATCGATCACTTAGAACGGTCAAAGTTCAAACGTATTTAATAACACAGCTATACCTGCGGGACTGAGTGCATTTTTATTTTCCCTTGCCAGGAACGAAAAATAAACAAAATATTTACTTCTGTTAGAATATTTAGGGAATTTATTTTCTAGGTCCATCGACTCTCTGCTTGATAAATCTAAGAGCAACAAAGACGTGCCCTACTGGAACTACTTCGTCTTAAAATTCCAAATTTTCGTCTTGTATTTCTTCGCCGGCCTCAAAAAGACCGACATGGAATGGCTCACCGGGTATTCCATGGCAAACTTGGGCATGCACTGGGTGTTCGATCCTCTAAAGTAAATCAACCCCCTTTCACTAGCTTTTCATTGGGGGCTTAATATTTTCCTTCAGGGTTATTTTGACCGGCGCGCAAATCGACTACGTCATCGTCCATTGGTTTGGCTTCCTCCTGGATTTGACCGTCGGGTTTCTTTTGATGCACGAGAAAACTAGGCCAATTGGAATTTTGTTTTGCGCAAGTTTTCACTTGATGAACTCGCGCCTCTTCAGCATAGGTAGCCCTCGGCCTTCGCTTACGCGAAAGCGCGAATGATTTTTTTTTTAATTTCAGGCATGTTTCCTTACGTGTGCCTGGCGACCATGCCGTTATTCTGCGAAGCAAATTGGCCGAAAAAACTTTGCAGGCTCGAATGGACCATCAAAACAAATGAAGCCTGCATTTATACAAAAGAAAAAACCGGTAAAGACGAAGCACATCCTTTAAACACCCGACAGAAAGCCATCACTGGCTTGATAATGATTTATTGTTTTCTGCAGGCATTCCTACCCTATTCCCATTTTATCACTAAGGTAATAAAATTGCATGAGGATATTAACAATGAATGAAAGGATAATACAAACACCCTTGAGTGGGGGGCGTAATGTACCTCCCATTTTGTGGTGATTACGATAACGTTGTAATTTCAGGGCTACAACAACTGGACAAACGGATTATACGGGTATTCGTGGGACATGATGATCCACTCCTGGGACACCAATCTAGTTGTCGTGCGCGTCGTGGATGATTTAACCGGAAAGGAGCACTTCCTCGATCCTTCCGCCTGGACTGAGAACGATCGCTGGAGCAAGCATGCCGACATGTGTCTTCAGTACGCCAAGTGTTTAAAAAGAAACTTCCTGCTAGATCTTAAAAGTAAAAGCAATTTACCTACGCCTTTTTTTTGCTTCAAATGCTAATTTTCGCAGTGTTATCTTTTTCCACGAACATTTATGTTTTTCCACATATTTCTTTGCCCTAAAAATCATGTCGTCCTTCACTCAAGGGACAAGAGGATTCTTTAAATTGGTTTTCCTAGAAACTATTCTGTCCTTAATAAAGCCAAACCTAAAGAAACAAGGGGATTCTTTAAATTAGTTTTCCTTCCTTATCAAAGACAAAGAGGTTTGGTTTTTCCCAGTCTTTAAAAATTATGATGATTTTATCATCTAAGTGGCAATGAAAGCCGTTTATATTTCGTTTTTGCTTTTAGTTGTGATTTTTTCAAGTGTCTTTAACTATAAGTTTTTGATTTACTCCCTTTACTTTGATTTTCCCAGTTGATTTAAAGAACATAGCTGCTTCTTGAATTTATAGCCTTCATGATCAAATTTTTGGCATTCTTCTGCATTGGATCCTTTTCTTCATTCTTCATTTTCTTCTAATATAATTGCTGCTACGATTCGTTGATAGCTGGACGACCAAAATAATCGTTTTAGTTTTGATTCCCCTAAAGTATTTTTTGCCTTCTTTGTTGTTTCGTAAGTTTCCACACAATTCTGTCCTCAAAGTTGCTTTTGTTTTCTAGGTAACAAATAGTTGCCCAAAAGCTCTTCCAAATCGATTCCTAAGCTCATATTGTGAATAACTTATTTTTGTTTGCTCCAACTTCGTTATTTGCATACTTTTACAGATTCCTTCATCAACTTGCTTAGATTTTGGCTTCGTTTTTCTCTCTGCCTTCTACGATTCAATGACTGAAGTAGATCCATTCACCCCAGTTTGATTACTGTGATTGTCCTAATTCATTCACAGCTTGACAATTAATAGGACTCTATTAGTTTAATTCTTCCACCATCCCTTCTAATTAATTTGCTAAACTTTGCATTTTGGCCTCAGGCAATTTTTAAGGCAATTTATAGAGGAGGAATGTGGTTTTGTTAATTTATCTTCGAGACTTCCAGACTTCCTCTTCGCCTTTTACATAAAATTTGCTTCTTTAAGGCTAGAAGTTGTTCTAAAATCGGCGAAAGAGCTTGATTTATTCTTTATTCGAAGTAGAGAGAGAGGAATTCATTCTTGAGACTTCGTGACATCAACGCTTGTTACAGAATAATTTAAAGACTTCTTAAAAAAGCTTGATTTATTAGCCGATAGACGGCGTTGTCTTTTTTTTTTAATAGACAGAGAAAGTTATTTTGTTAATTATTACTTGAGATTTCATCGCTTTAAACAAAGAAATTGTTCATTTAAAGACTGCGTCGTTTTAATCAGCAAAAAGCTTGATCTGTTCGGCGATAGATGGCACTACAAATTGAAATTTTTTCCACAGCGAAGTTTTTTCGATTGAAACCTTATGGAGCGTTAAAAGTCGCTGTAAGAAATTCTCTTTATTTTTTTTTCATTTCAACCAACAAGAACTGAGAGAGACAACTAAAGAAAGTCTGATTTTCTTTTTCGTTTTCAAAAACCTCTTTAATCGATCGGATTTAATTTTCTTAGCGTAAGGCACTCGGTAACTTCTTTTTTATATAAAATGGCTTCAATAACTGAAGTACATTCTCGTCCTGACGAAGCTATCCACCGATAGCGAAACGTAGAGAAATAGTGCGAAATTTAAGCGTACGTTAAAATAATTTATCTTTTGTTGTATTTTCCTCGGTCGGCAATGGCGGGGAGGGGGAGCCCAAATCCTCTTTGTCTGTATTTTCTTTCTTTACAGTTATTTTTTAGTTACGTAAATATCGAATGTCCATTTCATTTGTTTTTAATTAGAAAATTAATAATGATACTAATTGTAATAATAAAAATAATAAATCTTAACTTAAATCTACCGAAAACGGCGTAGCGGCGAGGGGAAGGAAAATGTCGTCTTAGGCCCCAAAATTATCGGGCTTAAGAATCCCGGTTGGGCATCGTAATCTGGGGTAAGACGACTTCGTAATAATTAAGGGAATGAACAGGTGAAGACTTTTAGCCAGAAAGTAATGAAGACCTTCAACCATAAAGATGCCCAAATTAATTTTTAGGTTTATAATTTGTTCCAATGGAATTTTAAATATTTTCTTCTGCATACATTTTGAATATCTTTGGGAAACAATTCTTTTTGGTTTTGCTTTTTCCTAAAGCTTCTTTTGCCAATTTGCTAATCTATTACAATTTTGACCTCGAGTAAATCTTGAAGGAAAAGCTGAAAACTTCATCTGAAATTTGATGAAGACTTCGTCTGAAAGATAGCCCAAAACTATGTCATGACTTGTGTAGGTAGGGTCATTGGGGGTATTTTCAAAAACGTCACTTTGACAATTCAAACTCAAATTAACCTGTCAATAGATAATATTGTCAATCTAATTTAAAATTCACAGCCTACTCTGATTATAAATTTAAATGATCGCGTGGTTTATAGGTTTGAGTTAAGAAAGAAGAATATGAGAGGTCATGCAATCTGTGAATGATTCATCATGTAGATGGGATTTTAGGTGACTCAGTATCATGAGGCCGAGGTCGCCTGTGAGGGGTAAACTGCCCAGTTTCATAAGTTAACTCTAATTTCCTTATTACAAGATTGAGGAAGAGGAGACTCAATAAAATGGGAGTATAATTGGTTGCTATCTTTAAGCAGGATAAGTCGTAGCAGCAGAGGACCTCTTTTCTCAGTGTTTCCTTGGGGATTAGTAATCGTCCCTTGGGTTCAGAAGGCAAAAGGTCTTCTTCCTTATGTCGCGCCGTCACTTCACCCACCAACATTAGAACTTGAACTCACGTCGCAAAAAGGGGTTGGGTATTCAGTATCTAGACTGGTCTGTTGTATATTTTTTCTGCGCTCATTCTTCAAACAACCTCGCTGCCAACTTGTAGAGTAGGAGTCTTTAATTTCGTTTTCTTTAAAACCGTTGTTAATTTGATAAACCATTGCAATTTTGACCACAAGTAAATTTTGAAAGAAAAAAAATACCGAAAGCTGATATTATTCGTCTCTTAAATTTGTTGAAAACCTTATCTGAAAGCTCTCCTGAAGCGATTTCCAATAACTACAAGCAATGAGCCACGCAATGAGCCACAATTCAGAGACCAGCAGAATTCTTTCAGTAATTTACTTATAATTTCATTGTCGGAGAGCGTTGTGATTGGACTCGAAAGTTGTTGAAAGTGAAAATAAAAGAACCTTAAATATTTTTGTTAATTTATTTAAATTTTTATTGGTTGAACCCGACCTCTTCAAGTCTACGTTTTCTTTTACACCAAACTGTTTTATTTTTCACGATTTGAATTTCTCTACGATTTAAATCACGTCTTGGTTTATTTCAGATGAAAAAGCCTCGCCCAGGAACTCACCCAAATCAATCTCCAAGTTCCTAACGTCGGATAACTTCTCCATTTACATCGACGTGTGGTGTTCACTAAACGGAAGGTTTCAACAGAGGATGTACGATCCGAATTACGACCTGCTGAAAGCCAGGTGGTCCCCCTTTGAGCCAGTCGAATGGTTACTGCCCTTATTGACGGAGTACAGCGGCTACAGGACCGTACTGACCGACATCGAGCAACACGTGTTTTCCTGGTCGAATTACAGCGACGTCATTTTCATAGCAGATTTCCCCGGTGGGTAATCGTTAGCTAACCGTAATGATAACGAAGTTATAATTGATAATAAACCTTGTGGCTGGATGTTGGGTTAATTATCGTTGGCTCTAATGGTCAATACTAGACGGGTTTAGTTTAGTTTGAAGTGCATTTCCGTATAATCCCCCTCATTTGTGTTTTTTTTTGTGTGGAAATGTTGCAGGTTTGAGTTTAGAAAATTATATCTCATCCGATTTGGGGAACGTAACTCTAACGATCCTTGAAGGGGAAGTTGTATATACAGATGAAGCAAGTCTTGACGAGCAAATTAAATTGCGTAAAGGTGATCACGCCAAAATTCCCTCGGGTGTCTTCCATAAGATCAACACGATCAGCTCGGTGCCTTCCTGCTACATGTACACCTACTTCAACAAAACCAAGGAGGCCCTTAAAGAAAACGACCATCCCGGAAACACGAGCGCGCGCTCCATGATCTCCCCATTTCCTTTGCTGGAAGACCGGGGGCACTTATTCGAAGGATCAGGAAGGATGTTGGGGTTCGTGGCGAACGCGATTTTAAACATCTTGTACGACGTGCCTATGGTCAGGCGCGCCAGGATAAACTAATTAATTAATTGCCTCCAATTAGGAGCCGGGGTTGTTCTATTTATTTATTTACGAATAATAAACTGCAGTTCGTGATGATACGTATTTGCTTTGCGAATTAATGATGTCAGTTTCACTCGCATTTCATTACAATTTAGTGTTTACCCGTTTTGCTTGTGTAATTATCGTGTGCAGTAAACAATAACAGTGATGTACCTACCTCTTGTAGTTTCTGTACCTGCAACCCCTTTGTTTTATTTACGCGCGAATTGTGTGCCAGGCAGTTACATAATGTTTGCTCCCGGTGGCGGAGGCGCCGGTGTCGGCTTCTATTTTAAATCATATACCTTTGCAGTTCGGGGATTTTATTCAATTTGGCAACTGCATAACCGTGAGCATGAACGACCCGAATGAAACGTGACACAATATTTTTTTTTCATTGAGTAAAATCTTTTTTTTAATGCCAATCAAAACCGTACGTGTGAGTGTAGGTAGTACACTTTAGTTTGTGTACGTAATATGTAATGGAATATTAATTTTTTTATCAATTCTTGATTCCTTAGTTTTTATTTGGAATCCTCCCACGTCACCGCCATGTCTGGGGCAGACACTCCTAACTCTTCAGTAGTTCAAGATTTCGAAAGAATTCATTTTTTATTTTTTTTTAATTAATTTTTTATTTTTTAATTTTTTACTACTTGATTTGGCATCTCTTCAAGTCAGTGCAGATACTCCTACTTTGTGGGTATTCTAGACTGGATTCAATTTTTGAAAATTATTTATTATTATTAATTTATTAATTTTTTATTGCCTGACTTCGCACCCCTCAGAGTCATCACCTACGTCAGATATTTCTACTTGTCCTTTCATCTCAAATCTATTTCGTACTCTTTACCTTATGCTTTGTTTTTTTTTTAATAATAAATACACGTTGCTTTCGATCAAGCTTTAAGATGGAACAGCAAAATGGATTTTTTTTTCTCTTCTAATTTCTTCCAGATTAGGAAAATAACTTTAAATGCCTAAAAATATGTGCAAAATATTTTTTCCTTGCTTTCGTACAGGACGAGGCCATTAATGTTGGAACCTCTTGCATTTTATACAATCCATAATTAAGTTGGTTACGAGGGGCTTTCGAAAATTTTCTGTTTAAATCAGAAATTATCGTTTTTCTTTTAACTTGATGCTTAGTTTAGAGATCTAGTTGCGATTGCGATATTGGTTGCTTTTTATTTGCAACACCGTTCATTTGCCATTGCAATGGCTGATTGAAAAAATCGATGAAATGTGATGAATAAGTAACTTAGAATAAATCTAAGATACAAACGAGAGAATCCACTTTCGTTTCTTACGATCTTTTTCATATTAAGACTTCTTTTACATACAAAAATCTTTAAGAGGGATATTGAGAGCTAAAATCCAATGTTTCGAATCGGCTACGCCTTCTTCAGTTTGTTTTCTCCGACATGGTCGCTTCGAAATGATTGAAGATCAGGATCAAAGGAGTTCTCAGAATTGTGACCCTTAACATGCAATGCAACTTTTCCTAAAGTTTTTTTACTTTACCTCTCATAGGAAAGTTATTTTAAAAATTCAGGTTTGTGTTCTTCTTAATTTAACTTGGAGGCTTCCGCAGCAGTCGTCCATAATTGAATTGGCTTCTGCTGCTTCTTATTTGGATCAATCACGTGTGTTTAAAGGATAAAGTGTAAATAGTTTGAAGTTCCTAAAAGTGTAAAGAAAATGTAGCTGTAACTCTCTATAATTGAATAAATTAAGAAGTGAAACAAAATACTCAGTGTACTTATTCAAATCTAATCGTTAATTTGACCTGAAACAACATATTCTTTTCATTTGTTAATTTTTCCTAACACCCTGTACATTCATCTTCATAAAAAAGCGGTTGATGCTTACAAGTTAGAATTTTTTAGTATAGGATACTCCTGAAAGAATTGCTTTGTTTTTTCATGCTTCACTCTTTCTTCGCAATTTCACTTTACTTCCTTTTGTTATTTTTAATTATACAGGCTGATTCTTATTAAACCCGACAAAATAAAAAGTAAGAGAATCGATGTCGTAAATGATCGGAGAAACACAAACAATTCTATCCCCCTTACTTGTCGAGGTATAACTAATCAAAAATTGAACCCAACATCATGATACAACCATAAACTATAAATAAATTAAAGTAGGTATTAAAACGAAGCATGTTAAGATTTTAAATGGAATCGATGTTACTGTCGTATACAGAGAATCACTGAAAACGATACGTGCCTATTGTATACAATGGTCGTAGTGTTTCAAGGTCACCCAAGCTGGGTAGCACGGTGGTACGTGCGAAATTATTGCGTTCGAGTCCTAGACACTCTGTGTATTCACCTTCTTTAAAAAAAAGAAACAGAGATACTCAGAGAGTGGTCTAGAAAGCTTATGCTTTAAGCTGCGTACACATTTGAGTACGAACGCAAGCCGAGGACGCACGAATATGCAAGTGTGAACGTTCAGACGGATCCGCAGCTGCCTACAAAAATTTATGTAAAGTAATAAAGCTTATAAAATTGTAATGACGACTCCGGACAACGAGTAACGGCGAACACTTCCTCATATGTCCTCGTGCAGCCTCGGCTTGCCTCATTCGCGTTCGTGCTCGAATGTGTGCACAGCTTTAGAATTTTTAGCGCAGGAAATTCCCTTTCATACTTACTACTTCTTCGATCGTTCGTCGGAATTTCATTTTGTCCCTTTTGTTATTCTTAATTATACAGGCGTTTAAACGCGACAAATAAAACCAGTAAGAGAATCGGTGACATTCGTGATCAGAAGAATAAATACAATTCTACACACCTCACCCTTTATAACTGATTAAAAATTGTACCCAACGCCATGATGTAGATAATTAGAATAAAAATTAAAATAGGTATTAAAATGGAGCATGTTAAAATTTAGAAAGTAACCAATGAGACTATCGCGTATAGAAAATCAATGAAAATGATCTTCGATTGATGATTGCCTATATTATACAACATAATTACAGTTCGTCAAGGTCACATAGATCATAGAAATGATTTAACATGTTGGTTACAAGGACTTTCAAGTCTGTGACGCCCTGTACATTCATCTTCATTAAAAAAAAAACAGGTTAATATGTACGCCTTAAATTTTTTTTAACGCAGGAGATTCCTGTACGAATTAATTTGTTTTTTCATGCAACACTATTTCTCTGATTGCTTGTCGCTATTTCGCTTCGATTCTTTTCAATTTTTAATTACACAGGGTGATTTTTAAATAATTACAAAGAATTGTTTTTTTCTAATAAGGAATTGATAAAATCCTACTCAGCCCTGAACTATACAAATCTAGCTCTACTTTGGTTAACGTCTAGCTCTCAACGGAGTGTAGAATTGGCAACACTGAAAATAAAGCCAGCAACAATAGTACGTCTTTTACATCGTAAAAGATTCACCGTTCTAGAGCGCTTTCACAATGCTCTCGTCTTGTTTTAACCTCATATAAGAGCTCTCTAGAGCAATGAATCGAAAGCGCTATTAGCTTGATTAAAAATTCACCCGAAACCATGAGCCGGCATTGGTTGTTATGTAGAACGAAATCTAATGCCTATCGCGGCTGCGTTTTATTCTCTTTTTTACTCATAGAATCAACTGTGCTTCTAAAAAGCTGCTTACATTGAAGAAACTATGTCTTAAGTAACTATTCAAATAATTAAATTAATACGTTTCTAGCCATAAAGAGTATCACCAGCAGCAACAGCAACACCGCCAGCAGCTTTTCACATTTCGAGTTTTGAAATCTTCCTGATATTTTTTCGACTTTGTTTCCTTACTACTGTCAATTAATTCTCTGTACACGATATCTAGAAAGTCACTAATTGCAATGAAAAGTGTTAGGTCCTCTCCAAGTACCTGGTATATTTCAAATTGGAAAAATTAGGCTCGTTCGAGTTGGTGACAATTTCTAATAGATGCTTTTCAGTAAAAATATTAGTTTCCGAATACGCCTTGTATATACCAAGCGAACGAATAAAGGAAATAGCAATGGGTTCTCATTTTCTGAATATCTCCGTGAGGGTTCACACGTTGTTTAGCGATCAAAAAATTATGTTAGGATGATAGATGACAACGAACGGCAAGATGCCAGACGTCAAGAAACGTCACAATGACAACCGTCAAACAATGTCATATAGAAGATACGGGTGAAATGTCACGTTGACATTTACGTCAACAACAACAACAATGAAGCATAGTTATTTAAACTCCTCCACGAAAATACCCTTTAAAAATAAGAACGCAAGCCGTTCCAAGTCAGTGTCTGCTTGGGCAGTATTGTCGATGACATTCTAGAATTTAGGATCTTTAAAAATAATTCCACGCAACAATTCGACGTTTAAAACGATATGCCAATAGCGAACAAGTAATCAATCCCCAATCTAAACAATGTTGTCATTAACTTAAGTGGTATTCTAGATAGTTCCTGAATGAGAAATATTCTATAGAAGTACACGTGCGAAAAGACATTTAGCAAGTAACTTAGAGAAAAAAAATAGGCAACTTAAGTTACTTCAGTGACGTAATAAATGGGACCAAATGGGGATCTATGTTGATGGCAACAGTATACAGTAAATGCGTGGAATTTTAATGTAATAAAAATCTTTGTCACGAATTCAAAATCTTTAGTCTTCATCTAAACAGGTTTTCCTTTTCTGAATTTAACCACAACTAATTACTACCCAAGTAACTATTACCAATTCCTAATTTCGGTGGTGAGTTCAAACACTGGGAGCCCCAAAGTGACTTTATTTTCAACCCTCGAGGAAGAGACTTAGAGGTTTCTGCAGGAATCCCTAATCGCCTACTGAAGGTGTAAGCAGAAGCCCCTTTCCTCTGGGACTCCGAGCAATAAAGCTGTACCAGAGGAGCTCAGCTGCTGAATCCTCCCTTCCGGTCTACCCTATCTGGTAGGTGACCATTATGCTTTTGTCCCCGTTGCCTTACATTCTTTACATAATGAACACCGATTAGCAGTCCTTAATTGTAACTTTAGTTCTCCTTAAAGTATACCTGGGATTTCATTTACTTGCACAGTTTCAGCCAAAATAACCCTCTTCCGAAGGTCTGAGTAAATAGGACATGTATTATTATTATGGATTTTAAAAGGGACTGGAACCCTTTCTCTGTTTCAGGAGGTGGCAGTGACAAATTAACAAATTTCATGTATTAATGAGGCCATTTACTTTTTATTTTATAAATTACCCTTCAAAATAGAATTATGAAGGTGGCGCAAGAAGTTTTGGGAAGGGAAAGGAAAACCAAGAAGAAGAACAGCTGATTTGACGAGGAATGCTACCAGACTCGAAAGAGGACCAGAGAGGCAAGAGCAAGATACATGACAGACGAAACCCAGGCAAGTAAAATGTATTACAGAGAACAACAAAGGAAATATAAAGCAGTATGTAGGCTAAAAAAGCGACAGAAATGGAAGAACAGATAGACAAGATAGAAGAGAGCTTCTGCAAGAGAGAAACGAGGAACTTTTTCCAAAATATTAAGGGGCTCTACACAAAAACTTGGTATTGCAGCGACAAAGTTGGGAACCTTACAGGAGTCGACGAAGGAAAAGTGAAGAGATGGGCAAGCTACTTCGAGGAGCTGCTGAACACAAAGGAGGTAAACATAAACCCAACGATAGCTAGTGAAGAACAAATCGATATAGAACAAGAAGAAAGACCTGAGCCAACTCAAGAAGAAATAGATGACATAATAAAAACTTGAAAAACAATAAAACTCTTGGAGACAACGATATACCGGCGGAGTTAATGAAGTATGGCGGAGAGAAGATGAGGCAGGAAGTGTTTAAACTCATACTAACATGCTGGAGAGAAGAGAAAATACCATCAGATTGGAGGAAAGCAGTTCTATGCCCTACACATAAAAAAGGAGACACCTCCAAACGCGAAAATTATCGAAAAATAGCGCTCCTGGACGTGGTGTACAAGATAATGGTAACATGGTTAAGCCAGAAACTGAAGTATGAGATGGAAGGCACCGTGGGCGAACACCAGGAAGGATTTTGGCAGGACCGACCAACGACAGATCAAATATTTACTCTAAAAGACTATAAGCCTCCCATTACGAAAAAGGAATAGACATGCACACGCTCTTCGTAAACTTTAAGCAAGCTTACGATTCGGTCAACAGGAAGGAATTACTGACAGCAATGAAGGAAGCGAAAGTAACTAAGAAGTTGGTAAGGGTAGTAGAAGCCACCTTAGAGAACACAAGAGGCAGGATCAGAGTAAATCGACGAAAAACTAAGTGGTTCCAGGTGAAGACTGGATTAAGACAAGGCGACCCCTAATCTACAACATTGATTGATATAGCAGTGGAGTAATGAGAAGAGGAAACTTAAATAGATCGAGCCCAATCTACGATAGACGATACCGATGCCTCGCATGTGCTGATATACTGCCATTATCGCAACGACAAAGAGCGACCTGAAAGCAGCGACGAAAACTCTACTGGCAGAAGCAGGAATGATAGGGCTGGAAGTAAATGACAAAAAAATAAAATACATGTGGATGAGCGCAAGGAGCAAGCCAAGAGGACAACTAGAAATAACAACAGAGCAAGGCCGCGAATACAAATTCGAAGGAGTAAGCAGTTTTAGCTATCTGGGTGTGCAAATAACCGCAAATAACGATATGAAGGAAGAAATAAAGGAAAGACTTAATAAAGGAAATAAAACGGTAGGAGCACTCAACAATCTACTAGCGAAAAAGGAACTAATAAGGAAACTGAAAGCACGAATATATAAAACAGTACTGTACGGATCGGAAATGTGAATCCTGACGAAGCAAGACGAGTAAACCCTACAAATATGGAAACGTAAGCTGCTGAGAAGAATATATGGAGGAAGAAAGGAGAATAGTTACTGGAGAAGGAGAACGAATAAAGAATTGGAAGAAATTCTCAGGCAGCCGAAAATAACAACAAAAGTAAAAATAAATCGAATAAGATGGTTAGGACATATAAAAAGACTAGCAGAGGAAAGACTACCAAAGCTTATAATTAACAGGAGACGCGGAGGAAGAAAAAAAACAGGAAGACCGAAAAACAGCTGGCTAGATGAAGTTGAAAAGGACCTGAAAGCAATTGGATTAAATAGATGGAAAGCTAAGGCACGGGACAGGAAAGAATGGCACAAAGTCGTCACACAAGCCAAGGGCCTATAAGGTCTGTAGTGCGAAATTCAAAATCAAATTACGCTATCACAGTAAGGCCAGTGTTTACAACTCAACTGCCTTGGTGCTGATCGGCCCTCGGCCATGTGCGACACATGGAGTTGACCAGTCCTCGAGCAGCACCCACAACTCTTCTTGCGCAGTTCTTGTCGAGCAATCACTCACACCACGGCTTGTGCAGAATTTGACGATCTTTGACCTTGCATATACTCCGCTGAAGTTGACGGGGAAAAGAAGTAGGGAACTTCGTCAGATTCAAGATATCCCGAAAGAATCCCAGCAATGGGCTCATTTTCCGGCACCAGTTGCTCCACAACGAATGTCTCAACTAAGTGTCATTTACGGAGGAGTGAACCCCTTCTTCATGACGTTACAAGATCCCAGGAGATTTTATGTAAAGAGATAAAGAAAATCTTATATACACACGTTATTTTTATTATTTACTTTCATATTTATCTTTTATACATTTGTTGTGTTAAAAACTACCTACGAACACGCTACACCCCGTATACACTAAACTATCGACTATTTTGTTATTCTCCAAATTTACCTCGTATATACAGAGTGATCAAATAAAAATATACGAGAATATACGTGTACGATTTTTCTGAAGGATGTTTGTGCGTTTTAAAGACACCATCGGATGTTAACTTGTTTTAGTTTAGGGCTTATTAAAAGGAGAGGAGGCATTTTTACCTTTTTTCGTTTTGTAAACATCGGAATTTCATTGTCTAATTAAACTAACTGATATTGTTATTTCGTCGAAGAAAGCTTTAATAAAACGTCTTCCAATTTTTTGCCGTTTGGCTTTTGCTGAAGCCGCAGCAATATCATTGAAAATATACAATTTTGTTAAGTGAACTAGTACGGCCGTGGAAAGTCGCTTTTCTTTTACAACCTTTAATGATGCCAATGCATAATAATATAAAATAAAATATGAACTATAAAACTATTTAACTGTACGAGAATTTAGAAAATTGAAAAGTGCGTCATAAGTTCGGGTATTTCACGAAGACAGATTTCATTAGTTAAAATTTCAATTATTTTAAGTTTTGTAATTTTTTACATATCGTATATACTCATTATGAGACGTACAGCGTTGAAAAAAAATGAAAAGCATTCCGTACAGATCCGGCTTTGCTTAAATAATCTATTTCCAACTCGGGTCTAAAATTTACGACTTCTCGGTGTATTTTATTTTCAAATGGCAGGGTAATATTTTGTACAAAGTTATAACATACTGTGAATTAATGATTAAAGTGCTCGCCGTTTTAATATTCGCGTAAGTGCCAATTTACTCATTACAGTTCTGTTAGAAAATTCCCTTTACAGATACAGATACTCACAATAACTTCTTTGCATAAAAATGCGGGTTAATTATGTGGTACTTTATCAAAAATAGAAAAAAAAATGGCTATATAACGCGAGGATAAACTCGAACGTGCAAGTAAAGTTCAAAATCGTGCAAATCTAATCACAGGTAAACTCTTTTTTTTTTTTTATTAAAGAAAACGTTTGATTTGAAGTCGTCTTGTTTTCCATAGGTTCTCCATTTTTAGCCATGAAGCTCTTAAACTTTCCTTTTTTTATTGTGCTGGTCGCCGTGTTGCTAGTGCAAGAGATGGTTATGGTGGAAGGGTGTCTTCTTAATTTGCTGCCGTGTCAACCCGACGGTTCTTGGGGCATTTGCTGTTCTGGGTTCTGTTTTAAAAAGCCGGGTTGGTGGCACGGTTTCTGCAGAAGTCCATGAGCACCGCAACGATTGCATGTAATATCTTTGACAATCAATAAACGAAGAGATGCTTCATTTCGTGTTTATATCTTCTTATCCTTAACAATTTATTGCATAATGTAATAGATGGTTCGCCTGGTTTTCAAGGTCCCGTTGATCCACCCCGAGAAGTTGAAGTTTCCCGATCCAAAACGAAGTAACAATTTCGATGGATTTTTTTGACCCAGAGCAATACAGGAATCAGAGATGGAAAAATAAAGGTATCTGCTTTATTTGGATGGAAAAGTTTAAAAGGATAGGAAAGAACTGCAGAGGAATCAGAAGACCGCTAGGAGGAAAAGGAGAATCTGGTACGGCTGGTTTAAATAGTTTGCCCGGCGCTTCCACCATTGTTACGCTCTCTTTTACAAAGTCGTGTTGGGGCTCACAAAAAAGGAGGAACCTGGCGCTTAGTATTTTAGAAATTATGGAATTTGTGCTTACCTTGTACCCTCTCTCTAACGGCGCTGGGGAAGTTTCAGAATGGAAAAAAAAACCTGCTTCTTCACAGCTCTACGTGGAGGTGTTTCCCCAGATGATTGCATTGTCCTTGTCCAATATCCATAGTTTTATTTCTACTTATTACCCTAGATGGTATTCCCCCATCTTTCTACTTACGTAAATCCATTCACAGGTGGCACCTAAGCTGCGTTCATGGCAGTATTCTATTTGTTAAAACAAAGAATCAAAAGCAATTTTGGCAATTAAAAGAAATGCTTTATTTTATTCATTCATGGGAGAGCAAAAACGGAGCCACACAATTAGATTAAAGCTATTATATAGCTTGCTTTGAGTTTCTTTCGTTGTGTACCCAATTCGTTGATCAAAATCGTAAATTCCTGGTCGGGTTCTCCGGGGCCCTTCTCCGATTCACCTTTGCACTTACTCGGGGGCGCAATTAAGCGAAAGCTGCATTAAGATAACCGCGTTAATTTCTAGTCGTTATTCGGTGGCTAATTCCGTCAAAGCTCTCCCCGACAAAGCAAACGTAAAGATCTAATTAGGCTTTAATTGCGCACTTGTTCGGCGAACGGGATGCGGTTTCCTTTTTATTGTTTTCCAGTTCGCTAATTTCCTCGAGCATTAATTAGATTTCCCTAAAAACAAGAAAAAAAAAGAACCGGCCCGCCGTGATTGTGCTTTGGGGGAAAACACAACAAGCCGGTGAGTTTGTGGCCACGAGCTTTCATTTCGTTTTATGTTAATTATTTAAAGTTGTCTCCGATTATTAATTATTTTATCAAAAAAAAAATGTTTGCGAACTTGAAAAAGCCGAACGGACAGGGAAGCACGCGGAGAATTCTTTTTTAATGATCGGTGGAATTTGTGCGGCCCGCATCACGAATTATGAAAAGGGGTTTCGTTTGAATGAAGCAATAAATTCCACAGTGGGTGTTTGTTAATTATTAAACAGGGTGGTGCATTTGTACGTTTACACGGACATATCCGTTGAACCCTTGTTTTACGTCACTTGCGGATCAATAATTCAAGACGTATGTGTACGTATACCTAAGTGAGCCTCCACTTTTAATTGTTACAGCCCCTGATATTAATCAGCCTGAAACTCATAGCTGTCATTCATTTCAATTTCACTATTATACTAGTAATAATAATAATTGAGTTTGAAGTTGCATTTGTTTTTACCCTCGATTTGCACTTTGCAACTCTCTTGATTAATCGAGCTTTCGCTAATCGCGCCGGCGGTTTTAATTTATGCGAAAGACTTTTCCGATCGATTTGTTTCGCAGTCACCGGGAACTTTTTCGCACACGTTAATAATTAGAGGGGCTCGGTTTTAACCACCCCCGTTGAAAAATTAATAAGCCGCGAAAGTTTGCGCGTTTGAGTTCGGCTTTAATTATTCACTTTATTATTAATATTTAAAACTTAAAAGTGGACTAGAGCAAACGCTTGATGAGTGTAATTTCTTATTTGCTAGGAGCGTGGCGCGGCGGCGGGGGGGAGGATCCGAAGTAAAAAGTTGCATTTTAATGACCACGCAATGACTACGAGCTTGAGAATGGGGTAAAATCGAAACTTGAAAATTAAATTATTATTGTACTTTCTTGATTGTGAAATTGAAATTTGAAAATTAAATTACTATTAATATTTAGATGTTTTAAAAATGAATTCAGAACAAAATTGATGAATGTACTTTCTTATTTGCTGGGGGGTGGGTTTGGTGTAATCTGCGAAGTGAAAAGTTACATTTTAATTACGAGGGCAGGCAGCAAAACGGTACGTGATATTGGATGGGGTGAAGCAGCCGACCGGGGTGGTGGGTAGTGACTTGGTAACTTTTGTATTCGTCGGCCTGGATTGAGAAACTCGGCGCCAAGAACAACAATTTTAAGATGAAACGCAGGGAGAGAGGCCATTCATTACAAACAGGAAATGATTTCGATGCCGTAAGGATAAACAAGAACAACGTTGGTAAACAGATGGATTTTTTGTGCTAACGCTGCTTTAAATGCAGATTTTATCTGAACAAAATCGATATCTAATTTGATGAAAATTTATGGCAACCTTAATAAGAAATAAAATAGAAAAATTTAAGATATTTTTTTCAAATAACGAAGTCAAAAGTAATCACGTCCAATTAGTTATGTTTGCACAAAAAAATGAAAACAAGAAAAAGATTAGTTCTTGGATTCTCTGCCGTGTAGAACTTAACGTTTCGATCATCTTGTCGCGATCTTCTTCAGGAGTGAACGTCAAGTTCTACACGGCAGAGAACCCGAGAAGCGAAGAGCAGCCACCAACGACGCCCTTGAAAGCTTAAAGATTACATTAAGAAAAATAAGACTAAAAGTAAAAAATGTTACAAACTCCTCCAAAAACCTCCAAAGACAAGTGAATAGAAAAATAAGCAGACGAAAAAAGTATTCTTTCTTCAGTAAATTAATTATTTTAAAAAAATTTAATTTTCTGCTCCAATTTAGAAGATTTAGAAGCAAAAGAAAAACAAAGATCATCGATAAAGAATAAAAATGAAAAAAAAAAAAGTTAAAGAAACAAAGAGGTATGCATTTTAATTCTTTAAAATTTTAATTGAATTTTTGGCAATTTCAAACCAAAAACTGGAACTAGAATCGAAGAACTGGGAAGCAAAAGGAGAAACAAAAGACGAACGGATTTGATATGATTAAAAATTAAAAAAAAAATCACACTGAAATAAAAAGACTCAAACGTTTCTCTAACGGAAAACAAAAAGACAATCGATTTTGCCGGACAATTCAGAAACGTACTCAACATTTTCCATAAAAAATAAATAAATAAATTCAAAAATCGAAGAACTGAGAAGCAAAAGGAAAAACAAAAGACTGCTGATTATTATTTAAAAAAATAATTTAAATCGCGCTGAAGTAAAAAGTATCAAAAATTTCTGTCTCTTAAAACAAAACAGAAAACAGAGGATGATCGATTTTGCCAGACAGTTCAGAAATGTAATCAATTTTTTCAATAAAAAATTTAAATAAATAAAGTCAAGGAACTAAAAACAAAAGGAAAAACAAAAGATTGTTGATTATTTAACGAATGGATTTGAAATGATTACATTTTTTTTTTCAAAAATTTCACAGAAATAGAAAGAATCAAAAACATCTGTTTCTATAGTTCCACAAAAAAAAAAAAAAAAACAAAATACGATCGATTTTACTGGACAGTTCGGAAGTTTTTTTTTTCAGTAAAAAATGAATCAAAATAAAAAATAAAGATAAAATCCAAAAGATAAAGAAAATTAGCAATGGGAAAGTGAGCGGTGAAAACAAAACGAATCTTTTCTTAATAATTCTGGCCGATTAAATCGGAAGAAGTAAAGACCTGAAAAACAATAGACGATCGACAATTACAAAAAAAAAACATTTAAATAGAACTTTACGATCACATTAAGGACTTGTCACTTTTGCCGATGACTTTACAACCAAACGTCTTCTATCTGATGATGAAAGTAGTCGTCTTTTATATGGTTCATACCGCAAATTCCGATAACGAATAAGACACTGTGCGTGGGATCAAGGCGCACACTTGCCCTATGAGTCATTGTTATTTTCCTAGTTCTTCTAGAAATAAAGTATGTGTTTCATTTGATTTTGATATACGATCGATTTACTGGACAGTTCGGAAGTATCTTTTTCAATAAAATATTAAATAAATAAAAAATGAATCAAAATAAAAGCAAAGATAAAATCAAAAAGATAAAAAAATAGGAATGGGAAAGTGAAAGGTGAAAACAAAACGAATCTTTTCTTAATAATTCTTGCCGATTAAATCGGAAGAAGTAAAGATCTGAAAAACAATAGACAATCGACTATTAAAAAAGAATATTCAAATGGAACTTTACGATCACATTAAGGATTTGTCACTTCTACCGATGACTTTATGACTAAACACCTTCTGATTATCTGATGAAAATGGTTCATACCGGAAATTCCGATAACGAATAAGATACTGGTGGGGAAAGGGAATACATGTGGCGCGCACATGGTCAGTTTGACATATACGTCACAACTGACACTTGCTAGCGTTCCCATTACGATTTCTAAAGTGTAGCTCAGATCAGATCAGTTCAGGTGCTTAGAGTTCGTAATTGGAAAGCGCCTTAAGATGAGTTTTCCTGACAATTAAATGTTCGGGATTAACTCGTGCTGATGAGTGATCCTGGTAGTTTAATGCTCGGGAAGCAACTAACGCTAAGCAGTCGTGCTATAGCTTTTATAGGGCTGTTCCTGTAACAGGGTTAATATGCTCCACTTCATCAGTCTAAGGGTGCAATCAAATCACCGATGCAAAGCTGTATTTCATTTGTCAGGGGGCAGTCTTGTTGTGTTATTCCGGAGGCTATCTTGGCGACAAAACTTTGGAAATACATTAATTCATCGAGGGGCGACTAGATTTGCTTACCTACGTTGATCGTCATTGTTACAAATGTCTACGTGACGCATCGCTCTTATTTGTCTTTTTGACGTTGTCAATCTGAAATTTTCCGATATCTGTCATTTTGACGTTTCCGACACTGTTATTTTGACGTTTCTGACAGTTGTTATTTTGATGATTCTAAACTTGACGTTTCTGACATCTGTCATCTTGACGTTTTGTTGTCGTTGGCAACGTGCGAGCCCCCATACTTTTGCAGTCAACTATTTTTGTTATATTTCCACTAATTTATTTGTTAGTGCTTAGAAATTATCTGCTTTAGTAAATTTTATTGTGCGATAAATTTTGTTTTTCGCTTATCTTATTCTTCACTTTTCTATGTTATTTATTTTAAATTCGCCTTTGTTCATGATGCCTGATTTCTTTTTGATATTTCGTTCGGCTCTGTTGTGATTTTTCTTCTGTCATATTAGTTCCAAATATTTTTTTTATTTTTAACCAATCTGCTCGAGAATCGTGGGACTTTTATTAAAAAAAATTTTTTTTTCCTTGTTATTTATTTGAGTCATTTTTGGTTTCTTTTTCGTATTTGATTTGCGTCTCCTGTAATCATCTTTTGTTTCAGTCTTTCAATTTTTTTTGACACCATCATAGAATTGTCGAGATTCTTTTGCTTTTGTTCATATGTCGCATTTCGATATTGTTTGTTTCACTTTTTATTATACATTTCTTTTGCTTCCACTCACTCTTTTAATTACAATCTCTAGTAAGAATCGTTGATTTTCTTTTGTTTTTCACTTATTTTATTCTTCGCTTTTCCACATGATTCGTTTCAATTCTCTTTTGTTTCTGGTTGTGTGACTTCTTTTCGGTATTTCGTTGGCGCTGTTGTGATGTTTCTTCTGTCACGTTATTTTCAATCTTTTTTTAATTTTAAACAATCCCCTCGAGAATCGTCGGATGTCTTTTGTTTTTTTCGCTGTTTTTCCTTGTTATTTATCAATTTTGGTTTCTTAGTGTAAATAATTTTCGTATTTGATTTGCGTCTTCTGTGATCATCTTTTGTTTCAGTCTTTCGATTTTTTTTTGGCACCATCAGATTCTTGTCGAGATTCTTTTGTTTTTGTTCATTTTATATGTCGCATTTCGATATTGTTTGTTTCACTTTTTATTATACATTTCTTTTGCTTTCACTCACTCTTTTAATTACAATCTCTAGTAAGAATCGTTGATTTTCTTTTGTTTTTCACTCATTTTATTCTTCGCTTTTCCACATTATTCGTTTCAATTCTCTTTTGTTTCTGGTTGTGTGACTTCTTTTTGGTATTTCGTTGGCGCTGTGTGATGTTTCTTCTATCATGTTACTTTCAATTTTTTTTTTTTTATTTTAAACAATCCGCTTGAGAATCGTCGGATGTCTTTTGTTTTTTTTCCGCTGTTTTTCCTTGTTATTTATTGGGCCATCTTTGATTTCTTATTGTTAATAATTTTCACATTTCGTTTGCGCTTCCTGCGATCTTCTTTTGTTTCAGTTTATTGATTTTTTTTAACGCCGCCAGAAAATTGTCGAGTTGCTTCGTTTTCGTTCATTTTATTATTCACATTTCGTTATTGTTTATTTAACTTTTTCGTTTCGTTTTATCGTTTTAATTACGTCAAGATGATGAATCGTCGATTTTATTTTGTTTATCATTTATTCTTCGTATTTCCATGTCATTTGTTTGGATTGTCTTTTGTTATTGATTCCTTTTTGATATTCCATTGGCGCTGTTGTGGTTTCTCTTCTGTCATGTTAGTTTCAATTTTTTTTAATTTTATATAATTCATAAATCGTCGAACTGCCTTTGTTTTTTTCCCGCTATTTATTTGAATCATCTTTGGCTTGTTTGTAAATAATTTTCATATTTCGTTTGCGCCTCTTGCGATCTTCTTTTGTTTCAGTTCATTGATTGTCGAGTTTCTTTCGTTTTCGTTCATTTTATTTATTTTATTTATTTTGTTCTTTTATTTCATTTAATTATTGTATTTACTTAACGTAATTTATTAACGAGACAAAATGACCAATAAAGGCAACTGAAATGAAATATTTAAGTAAAATTAAATTAAAATTGGGCTCGCCCCAAAATTTAAATGTTCATTATACAAGGTCATTCTGAAAGAATCAAGTACATACCGGTAATTTGGTTGGCATAGTTGAAGCATTTCACTCTTCGAAAATAAAACTAATTCTCATTAGTATCTCTCAACTGCTCGACTAAATTCAAATGATATCAAACGTAAAAATGTCTGCGTTATAAAAATAAAGTATTGAAATTCCCGCCTAGGACGAAAAAGTTTCGTTTTACAGACTGGTTTTAGTCCATAAACAAATGTTTAGTCTAGGCTGAAAAGGTGTCCTTTTGGGGACTGTTTGTAATCCGAAAATGAAAACAAATTCAATTCAGAGGCAAGTATTATGTCTTTTTTCTGATAAATAGTTGTTTATGTAACTAGTGTGTAAAGTAAGTCTTTTTAATCGAGTGCGAAAATTTGCAAACAGTAGCACGAGATAAAAATATACAATATTTTTTCTAAAACCGAACAGATTTCAAATTTTCAATATTATATGAAAAAGGAAAAAGTTCTTTTCTAATTACTAGGCTAGTTAGTTATTATCTTTATTCATTTTTTAAATAATTTAAATATACATTACAAGCTTTTCTGTTTCGCTTATGTTAGTAATTACATTTTTTTTTGTTTTACTTTATTTTAATCTAAATTTAGGGTATAAAATGCTTTGAAAACATTGATGAAATCCATTTTGCATTTTACTTTACGCCCTAGTGCGTAAAAAAACTTTTTATACACTGGTTTTTAAAAAGCGATGCTTTACAAACTACAGTTAACTTTTAAAGTATCTACTTTAGACACGATTACAGAAAAACATTTTTATAACAAAAGTTTCGAAAATTATTTACATGTTCGGGCGCACTACAGCACATAATCTACATACTAGAGTCATTAGAACTTCCGCTTGACACAAAGTTCTGTGACCACCACTATAAGATAACTTCCTCTTCAACTCTAGTTTAAGCCAGGTGTTTTATTACTGCTAACTATAGTTTAATAATTAAAGTAGACTCTTCTCCGATGAAAATTTGTAAAATGTTTATAAAAATAATGTGTTGTATGGTTTAACACTTCACGCACGAATTCATCATTGTGTGAAGCTCTAAATCGCCACTGTATTTTTTTTTTTTGGTGTTTGTGCGGTCGTTAATCCAAAAACCGATAAATATATACATTTTAATATTTTATAGCTTCAGGGCGGATATAATAGTGTGCACTGAATTTATTTAAAACTCGATGGATATGAAACCCAAATTAATTTTTATATTATGTGCGTCGTTAAATACTGCATTTATCAATAAATATGACAACGTGAAGTGCAATTTTAAATTTCGTTTAGTAATGGCTTTATGGGTTTTGCATAAGACCAAGTCTGACCTGGATTTGCGTTTCATAAAGGGATGATGTATTATAGACTTTCAGAAATCAGGTTTCCATGGTAAATAATTGCCAACTAAAAAAATTAGATGAATTCGAAGTGGAAGTAGTTTACGAAACTCTGAGGCTTTTACGAAACAACTTTTCGCTTGCGCTTTATGAAATGTACCATTAAAGCTCAGAGGTTACGATATTCTCTGCGTCAAACTTATCATTGCCAAAGATCAGATATCATTAGACCTTCGGAAAATTTCGTCAAAAGCTAAGTTAAATCCAAATCAGTATTTTGCAAGCTGACGCTGTCTCAGATGCCACTCAGATCCTTGGAAGTCGTAAGCATTGAGGCTACTTTTGATGAGGCTGTGGACCAGAATGCCAAATCTGTCTTGAGCTTGCGTTTAATAAACTGATGATATTTTATAGATTCTCAGAAGTTAGGTTTCCATGAGGAACAATCAACAAATTAGGTGGATTCGAAATGGAATTTCATAATCTAAGGTTTACGAAACTCGGAGGCTTTCACAGATCAAATTTTCATAACAACGTTGCGCTTTACGAATCGATATCATCTAGACCTCATTACCCCCTGAGGTCTGACGATATCAATTCATAAAGCGAAATTCTCTGAGCGCCTAGACCAAAATTAATGGCGTTATTACGATCTTTGAAGGTCATGAGAATTGGTGTATCATGGCAAGGCGCAGGGTCATCTTTGAGAGGTACAGCAGTTTCAGAAGTAATAAAAATTTGGTAAACCACCTCAGAGGTTTATAGGAAATTTAACTGGAATTTGTTTTGTTGGATGAAAATTCTAAAAACAATTGAAAGAGAAGAAGTGAAGCACTGGACAATAAAGCGAGCAGATAGCCCATTTGAAGGTCAATAGCCTTCAGGTTAAACGAAGTCAAATCTACTCGACATAACAAAATTGCTTTCTGAGGGTACACCAGACAGGTGCGCAGGGAGAGACCATGAAAACATTAACAGTGTTTCAGTTTTCATCGATCCCCAATGGATCGATATTAACCTCGTTGGGAACCCCTGAACTAGGCGAACTATTATGAAGATCCCATTCTGAGACATAAAACAAAAGAACTTTATTAGATGCAACCGTGGAATGTATGAGTCTTCATTCAACGTAACCATCAGTGTCGTATCATGGATTTGTAATAACTTTGGCACTATCAATTGTAATAGCTTTCACAGATACATTTATTGTTAAAAGTATCGTGTACGCATGACATCATGACGTACAAGTGGTCAAAAATCGCTGTTTGAGTTGGCAGTGCTGAATTTTATTTTTAAATTGTACAACTGGAGTAGGTTTCGATTGTTGATGACTTGACACTCACAGCCGTCACTTTACAAGAGTCATTTGACATTTCCAATTCAAATTAAAACGGTAATGTCAATTCACATAACCCACAATCTTGTCAATGTCAAATTCAAACTAAGACGGAATTTTTATTCGCATAACCTACAATCTTGTCGTCAAATAAACCAATCAAACATATATTCGGTTGCAATGTTGCAACTAGCCGAATAAACAATGCTTTTAATTGTATTATCAACTCAAAACAGTTACTTCGTAGTTACCAACCATCGACTTATTATGTCTAGATCAATGCATTCCATGGACTTAACACTCCAGTCGTTACTTACAAAACAGTGCCCAATAGTCAAAATCATATTAACAGTATATATTGCAATAATTATAAAACTATCTATTGTAATAAGTTTTACAGATACGTTTATTGTTATAGAATCCGTGTACGCATGACATCATGATGTAGTTACCAACCATCGACTTATTACATCTAGATCAATCCAGTACAGTCCATGGACTTAACATACTAGACCTCTTTTACAATACAATGCCCAAAAGTTTACAATTATCGTGTTTTAGACGAAAAAGTCACGTAACGTGCCCTGTGTCCGTCACAAAAAAAAATAATAATAGGATACCGATGAGATGTTCCATTTAAAAAAAATCGTGGAAAAGACACAGAAAGTTGTTGTCGGGCAAACTTTAAATTCCTCTTCTTAGTTTAAAAAAACAACTTACAGAAAAAAAAAATAAACGTATTTTATCATTAATTATCGTGTTTTCACGTGTATGTGTGTAGTTGATAACAGTGCTTTCCGACACACAGTCGCAGAACTTAAAATGTGTAGTACGTCGGAGATTTGTGCGTTCACTTCCAACTCAAAATCAAACATGTGGTATATGAAAATCACAGAAAAGATGACCCACCACCAAGTAGGCGCAAGTTTTATAAACTAAGCTAACTTAACGGCAAACAAAACGGCTTAAATTTATTTTAATATAATTAAATAATAATTGAATGTTTCTGTTAGAAATAGAAATAGTTTCATTTTGAAAAAAAAAGATTTTGTTCTTAAAAGTTGTATAATTCAGATTTCTGACGTTGACATCATACAGACATAGATTTGCTGTGATTTTCTAAAATTGTATTTAAACGTTTTCCTTCGTCTAATTAAAAAATTAGCAAATCTAGTGTCATACGTGGGTACGTACGTCAGAATGTCGAATTTGTTTGTCAACGCTTTTTTTAATTTCCAAGAGTGTAAAAAATACAGGCTGTTCTAAAAAATGGAACCTGGCAACATTTTTTTTTATTCTTATACAAGGAATATTCAACAATACAATTCAACCACCTATTTTTGGAATACTCTGTAGCATACAAAGGAGACAGAGGAAGAATTTTTGTTTTCTTAAATCGTAATTACGATAGTTTCTAATGTCTTTGAATGATTTTTACTATACCTGTATACATTCAGCTGATGTCAAACGATCGGTAACGTCGCTTATATGAAAATAAAAAAGAATCCCATTTGTAACACACTTTTTGAAAGACAGTGTAAAATATAAATAAAATTTTAGAAAATAAAGTCAATAGAATATTTGAAAAAAAGGAAAAGCGTGCGTCCTATGCGTCTCATCGAAAAAAATAAATCCCATTTAATTTGAAAAGATTACACGATTCGAAATTGAAAATAAAAAGATAAAAAATGCACTGTAAATGCAGAATACAAAAGAAAATAAATTGGAATAAATAAATAAAAAAAAAGTGTCAATAATTAATTAATTTCTTTAAAAAGAAATCGGTTTCTTGATGATGGCGCGGGCGGAAGCTGAAACTAATTGGGAATCAAGTAAAAGCAGCAACAATTTTTTTAAAATTTTTGTAAATTTTTTTCTTTTTGTTTGGTAGATACTGCAATTTTGTTTTTTGTTCGTCTATGGTGTCGTCGTTTATTTCGATGTATGACTAAAGAGTTTAATAAGCGATTAATTAATTGATAAATTTATTTCTTCTTCATTTCTTTCCTTTCCTTCTAAATGAATCGATCGTCTTTCGTTTTTGTATTGTACAAAATACTTTCATATTTCTTACATACAAAAATTTATTTAATTTCACTGGTTTTAGAATTTTCTTCTTAGTGTGTACGCATCTACAGCAATAACAAGAAGCAGCTGCAAGACCAGCTAGAGAGAAATCCTGAAGAAGTCTCTTGCTAGAGTGGGCGAAACGTCGGCAAGTTCTAAAAGATGAAGACGCAGTTCCAGCCCAAAAAAGCGATTTTCCTAGATTTTAATGCGAAATAACACACAAAGTGTTACATTCTTTTTTTTATTACTCATTTTCCTTTATTTATATTTTATTACATTATAGAATCGATCTTCTTTTGTTTTTACAGCCGCTATTGTTTGTTTTACGTTGTAAAATGCTGCTGTTCTATTTTTCTAAATTTATCTTGAATTTTATTTAATTTTTTTTTGTTTTTAAAGTTTTCATTAATTTTTTTAAAATAGTAACGATTTATTTGTTAAAATGGTTTTAAATTCTTGTTTCATTTTATTCATTTGCTTCTTCTTCTTTTGAAGAATCGGTTGTCTTTTATTTTCACAACCTTCACTGTTTGTTATATCCTTTCATTCCATAAAATATTTTAATGCATTTCGTTTGTTTTTTTTTCAATTTAGTCTAAGAATTTATTTAAATTTTCACTTTTCATTAGTTTATTACTTCTTATCCGTTGAAAATTATCACCAAATACGAAATTACAATTGGTCGACGTTTCATCGTTATTATTAAATTATTTATTACATATCTTGAATAAATCTGTACGTTCCTTTTATAAATATGTTGTATTTTTACGCCTTTGTAATTTGCTACGCTTTTTTATCCAGTAAAGAAATCTTTGTATTTTATTAAAAAATTTTATAAATAAATTGTTCCGCAATTCAGCAGAATTTCTTGCGCACACATTTATATATATATATTTTTTTTAATTAAACTGCTAATATAAAGACCCTTCTCCTTTTCTGCGCTATTTGCCTTCTCTTTATTAAACAAAGGACAAGGAGAACGGAGTGTCGCACGTAGAGGGTCCCGCGAATTACAAGGGCAGTTGTCAGGCGAGTTTATCGTCCAATTTGGAGGAGCTTTTTATTCTCCGGCGCAATTATTTCGCAATTAAAAGTTTTATTAAGTCGCCCTAATTCTTCCTCCGCCCCGTGCGATCCTCTTAAACGGCGAGCTAATTTCAGGTTACAAGGTGAAACGTTCGTGTTCTTCATTTGGGGGGTGTTTACAAGCGGCGCAATTATGTCGTAACGATCATGGAAACAAGCTTGCAATTTACAGAGTGGGCGAAAAAATATTAACTATTGAATTTAATTGATTGATAATGAAAATTCAGGCTTACCTCGTGCCAATGCTCCTCCACCATTTTATCTTCTTCCTTAATCTTTCGTTCTATTTTCTGCATAGATTTTGTAAATTTACAAAATAATAACAATCAGTTTGCCTGATTTGCAAGAAATTTACTTGTTTCAATTTATATTGGATGACGGAATTAACTCACGCACTTAGCATTGAATAATCGATGTAAAGTTCCAATTTAAACAAAAAGAAATGATAAGGAAAAGAAAAGCCAAAATATAAATAAACTTTCAGACAATTGAAAAAACGGTGACTTGTTTGTTTTTTTGTTTTTCCTGAAATGAAATTTTCTTAACCCTCTTCGCTAAAATAACAACGCTCCAAGGTTTTTTTTTTCTAAAATAATTCGACCATCTTTTATTTATTTTTTTTCAATTCCATAGTTTTTTTTTGTTTTTTATACAAAATAAAATTTAGATGTATGTCAATCTTTTCTTCCTGGCAGCTTCGTTTCGTCGTAGTTTTTTTTTTATTAATGTTTCTGTTTCGTAAAAGTGCGATCATCTTTTGTTTTTCAATTTGCCATCGCATCAAGAATAACCCTGCCTGATTGGTTCTTCTTGAATTCGAAGGAGAGAAATTTGCCATCGCATCAAGAATAACCCTGCCTGATTGGTTCTTCTTGAATTCGAAGGAGAGAAAGTGGGCGTTACTGTGAGTCACCTCTAAGAATGTTTTACGAAATTGAACAATAGCAGAGCTGAATTTCATTTATTATTCTCTCATTGGTTAACTTCGAACTTGAGGGAGGAAAAAAGGGCGTGTTACTCTATTTCATTTATAAAAGCAGGCCATGTGATTGGATCCCTCAAAAAGACTCTCTCCGAAAAGTTTAATCGTCATTTTTTTTTCTTTTCTTTTCCTTCAAGCGAATTTTTCATGATTCTTTAGTGAAACTTTCTATTTCCTGTCAAATCGACTGATTTTCTCAAATACGTAACTCGATCGTCAGTTGCTTTGTAGTCAAAACAGAATTATCGTCCTTTGTTTTTCAATTGACTTTAAAAATTGACATTCTTCGGTCATTAGATTCGATTATCCTTTGTTTTCGAAGCTTCCAGTGTTTCATTTTTCTTTCATATTTTCCAATCCATTCACTTTTTTCTCGCCAGTAGATTTTTTAATAAATAAATGTCGAGTTTCATTTTCGAAGTTTAAAAGTCAAATTTCTTGTTTTATAACTTTATTTGTTCTTCCAATTTATACTTTTTTTGTTTGTTTTCTTTTTATTTAGTTTTTCTGTTTCGTAAAAGTGCGATCGTCTTTTGTTTTTCGATTTGCCGTCGTATTAAGAATAATCCTGTCTGATTGGTTCTTCTTGAATTCGAGGGAGAGAAAGTGGGCGTCACCTTTAAGAAAGTTTCACGGAATTGGACTATAGCAATGCTGAATTTCATTTGTTATTCTCTCATTGGTTAGTTTGGAACTTGAGGGAGGAGAAATGGGCGTTACTCTGTTCCATTTATAAAAGCAGGCCATCTGATTGGACCCCTCAAAGAGACTCTTCGAATAGAAAATTTAATCGACATTTGCTTTTTTTTCTCAAACGAATTTTTCATCAATCTTTTGTGAAATCTTCTATTTCCTGTCAAATCGATTGGTTTTCTCAAGTACCTAACTCGACCGTTATTTGTTTTGTAGTCAAAACAGAATTTTTCTCCTTTATTTTTCCATTGATTTTAAAAATTGACATTGTTCGGTTATTAGACTCCATCGTCTTTTGTTTTCCAAGTTTCCAGCTTTTCATTTTTCTTTCACATTTTCCAATCCAATCACTTTCTTTTCGCTAGTAGAATTTTTAATAAATAAATGTCGAGTTTCATTTTTGGAGTTTCATTGTTAAATTTCTTATTTTATAACTTTTAATTTAATTTTTTTCTTTCGTAAAAGTGCGATCGTCTTTTATTTCTCTATTTGCCGTCGCATCAAGAATAATCCTGCCTGATTGGTTCTTCTTGAATTCGAGGGAGAAAAAGTGGGCGTCACCTTTAAGAATGTTTCACGGAATTGAACACTAGCAGAGCTGAATTTCATTTGTTATTCTCTCATTGATTAATTTCGAACTTGAGGGAGGAGAAATGGGCGTTACACTGTTTCATTTATAAAAGAAGGCCATCTGATTGGATCCCTCAAAGAAACTCTCTTCGAAAAAGAAATTTAATCTTCATTTGTTTTTCTTTCGAATTCGAATTCGAATTTTTCATGATTCTTTTGTGAAACCTTCTATTTCCTCTCAAATCGATTGATTTTCTCAAATATGTAACTTGATCGTCAGTTGTTTTGTAGTCAAAACAGAATTATCGTCCTTTGTTTTTCCATTGGTTTTAGGAGTTTCTAGTTTTTCACGTTTTCCAATCCATTCACATTTTTCTCGCCAGTAGAATTTTTAATAAATAAATGTAAATTTTCATTTTTGAAGTTTCAAGGTCAAATTTCTTATTTTATAACGTTATTTGTTCTTCCAGTTTATTATTTTTTTGTCGTTTCGTCGTAGTTTTTTTTTTTTTTAATTAATTTTTCTGTTTCGTAAAAGTGCGATCATCTTTTGTTTCACGATTTGCCGTCGCATCAAGAATAATCCTGCCCGATTGGTTTTTCTTGAATTCGAGGGAGAAAAAGTGAGCGTCACCTTTAAGAATGTTTCACGGAATTGAACAAAAGCAGAGCTGAATTTCATTTGTTATTCTCTCATTGGTTAATTTCGAACTTGAGGGAGGAGAAATGGGCGTAACTCTGTTTCATTTATAAAAGCAGGCAATTTGATTGGATCCCTCAAAGAGACTCTCTTCGGAAAGGAAATTTAATCGTCATTTGTTTTTCTTTTTTTCAAGCGAAGTTTTCGTCATTCTTTTGTGAAACCTTCTATTTCTTGTCAAATCGATTGATTTTCTCAAATACGTAACTCGATCATCAGTTGTTTTGTAGTGAAAACAGAATTTTCGTCCTTTGTTTTTCCATTGATTTTAAAAATTGACATTCTCCGGTCATTAGACTCGATCGTTCTTTGTTTTCGAAGTTTCCAGCGTTTCATTTTTCTTTCACATTTTCCAATTCATTCACTTTTTTCCGATTTTGCTTAAATATTTTATTTCTCGTAAATTGATACAATTAGCAATTATTAATAATATTATTTCAAAACATTTTCCGTTTTCTTATTTTATTGTTTATGTTTAATTTTGGTAAGTTGGTCCAAGCTTGATTATGTTATTAAGTTTACCTACTTTATCGTTCAAAAACCAAATCCTTAAACTCCGATGAAAGTTCACAAAAAGTTGCACGATTTAATTAATCAATTAATTCCGAACTTAATCAAGCAAACACAATTATCACACAACGACAGAGCTTTAAACATTTCCCCAGGACCCTCTGCTATTTTATGCAAAGCACTCCAAATCGAAGCTTTCAACTCGCGTTTAGAGACTTTACTTACAGAGACGCTTTAGAAAACACTAAACTCCAATTCTAACGAAGATCACGATTTTTTTTGTGGGGGAATTTTGCTTTTTTGTTTTTTTTTAGCGTAGATAAAAATTTAATTAAACGGGCGGCTTCTGTGCAGGGGCGCGAGCGACTTATTATTAATTTCGTTAAATTTGTTAGTCATTATTTCACGTCGGATTTGGGCGTAATGCCGAAATTAATTGTTAGCAGCGCCGAACTTAACGAATTCCACTTTTTGTTTATCGCAAAATTAATCGGGCGGATTGACGGCGAGCTTAATGAGTTTTCTTCGAGGGGGAGGAGAACGAAATAAATTTCTGCATCGATTTTATATAAGGAGAAACCAATAAATATTTTCAAAAATTACCAATGTTTTAAAAAGATATTATTGTCAAACTTTCTGATGTTTTTTTCTGTTTCAATTTAAGAGAGTGTTTCTTTCTGTAATCAGGGGGGTTCCATCGACTTAACTTCTCAATTTTCTATAATTAGAGGTTAAATTAATCTTCGTTAGTGCTCTTACTCTTTTGGAAAGGTTAAATCAATAATCGATAGCTGGAATTAAGGCACCACCCCAGGATGTGATCCACATGTCACTCCGCCTTCCTTAAAAACTAAAGATGACTTTGCTGATAGCGTCGGAGCTTAATTAAAAATTGGAACTCTTCCACTGAATTCGACTGAAATAGAATTTATCTTTCAGTCTTTGTTTCTAAAAAAAAAACCGAAGCTCCTATTTGATGCAATTAATTAGTTAGATAATCGAATTCTATTTGATTGCTATTGTTTTCTTTTAACCACGAATCTATGCAGCATATATTAAACCATGCAATTAGTGGATTAAAGCTCGCTTCACATCCACACGTGCACAAACACACACACGTTCGGTTGACATTAATATGTTTACGTTGGGACGTGTTGTAATTGCTCCAGACCTGAATCAAACCGGGGGGGGGGGTTTCGGTCTGTAATTATGTTCAGTAAACAATAAGCTCGCGCACAAAGGGCGTAAGATACGCGGGGTGTCTTTTAAACGCCACGCCGTGCCTTTGACACGCCGTCATCAAAAGGGGGACACTTTCCGAAAAGTTGGCGCGGCAATTCGGGCAAGTACCCCCCCGTCCCGCCCCGTCTGGGATTGATCCATAGGTTTAATTATTTTCAGCGATGGTTATTGTAAGCATAAGCTTACAGGGTTATTATTAGAATAGAATAGATTGAAAGTCGAAGTTTTGGATTTTGAAATTAAAAGAGAGCTTTTCTTTCATACTGTTCCAAAAATAACGACTAATAGGAATGATTGCATTGAATTTGTTGCAGTACAGACCTTGACATTCACATAGATAAATATGGCCATGAAATATTTGCCTACGCACACAAGTGTGCGTAGACAATGAGGAAGTTATAATAGTTTGTAACGTAATAGTGATACCAAATAGTGTGAGCTATAAGTCAGCCGCATAAATAACACATAAATTTAATTTGCTGCAATGAAACATGAAAGATGCGAATAAGGAAGTTGCATTGGTGTGATTCACACCGTGCGCGCGTTATATAATTAATAAAATAATGCCCGCGACGTCACGAAACTGAAATTAGCTTACTTTAGCGGAGCAGCTTCCATCCATCCTCGTCCTTTTTCCGTGAAATATCATTCTTATTTAGCGTTGTCAGGTGAGCACACTATCGCTCATGCGTCAAGAATGGGTCGGTAGAGTCCGCCGACACCTGTAGCAACTCTGCGCATTGCCATTATTAGTTTTGTTAGGTCTACCGTGAGCTTACGCATATTCCTCGCTGCGATCGGGAGCTTTAATGCAGCAGCAGCAGCTTTTGTTCAGGCGTTAACATGAATAAGGACGGACCGGTAAGGACGACGACGGCGCGCTTCTCAGGTGAGTTTTACGTCGCACGTTAATTATTAACTTCACGACGATAATTAATTAATTTTTTTTAATAAAAATCTGAGCGCGCGCAAATTTAATTCTCGAGGAAAAAATTAATTTCTGCCTTGTCGCGTTTGCGAGCGCCGCGCGGGACTTAAATTGTGAGGAATGTTTATTATTATTTTAGCGACCATTGTTCGCTTTTGCGCGCAGATAAGTGCCCTGGCTTTTATTTGTAGATAAGGTTTTCGATTTCTAATCTAATTTACATAGCAAAAAAAAACTGTTACGTAAATAATTTCGCGCCTGAAATTAATGTACATTTTCTTAACCATTAGTTTCATAGCTGAAGTAATCTCGTTCAATAAGTTTACAATAATTGAATTAAAAAAAATATTTTTAAGAACTATAAACAAAAGATATTTTTTTTATTTTAAAATGGGATGCATACAGTCTACATATTTTTATAAAATAACCAAATTACAAAGTTTTTTTTTCTTGTAATTAAATTCATGGCTAATTTAGATTACGTTACAACTTTATTACGTGCATGAATCATATGTTGCAGTTTGATTTTACGATTGACACGGACGAATGGGGAATATAAATAAATTCAGCCGACATAAATGGATTGGTTTTAATTTGAAGACATGACACATATTTTAAATTGCTTTATTTTAGAATTAAAAATTAACCTACGCTAAATACTTCACAGCGAGTAATCAATTTCCGTTTTTTTTTTTTTTTGGAAAAACCTCAGCGTTTTAACTCTTTATACATTGATGTAGTAGAAATCATGTTTATCTGTGAGGGATGGGCGATTAAGAATGATGAATGATAAAAAGAAAGGGAACAAATTATCCCTTATTTTCAGATTTATCAATTTTACAAGACCTCGTCGAGACGCTATGCTTACGGCGAGAGTAAGAAAGAAATTTTATTATTACGCTCAAATTCTATTATGTTTTATTATTATGATAATTATTATTATTATACTCACAGCAATCGCCAAATAAGAAGCACGTCTAAAAGCTATTACCAATTTAAAAGTTTCTTAAAATAGCCCATAGCTATTTCTTTCATCTGTTTGATAGAACATACTGTAATGATATTGATGTTCGGCCCCACGTTGGGGTGCCAAATTGTTGTAATAATGTTTAAGCTTTGTATGTGGGTACGTGTCTACTTTCTTTTTATCTTTCTCTTTGGGTCGCTTGGAATTACCCACTTCTCGTTTTATGGCCCCATGGTTGGCACATACAATGACAAAACATAGAAATGTGAGAGGGAGGGTGAGGGAGTGTCAGTGTTAAATTTATATGTGTGCGTATGTGTCAGAAAAAGAAATAAAAAAAATTATCGAAAAGGTTGTTGTCTGTCCCAAAAATGTGCACCGGTTAGTACAAGTCGGTCATGTCACCTCGCCCTTCACAAGGTTCGGTGGGCCTCTTGTCCTATCTGATAGATATTTTGTTAAAAGTGGACGCCGATCACGCATGTGCCTCAACTCCCTCACAAGAGAGAGGTGCCCTTCGACGATACAGATCCGTACAAAGCGAACACCAGGTATCACAAGTTGGTCATGTCACCACACCCTTCACAAGGTAGGTGTACCTCTTGCCCTACCTGTATACAATCTCAAGCTCATATTCCTGCAATATCAATGACCAACGATATATTCTGCTATTTGCAAATCGTACTTTTAAAAGTGTTATTAAGGCACTATGATCTGTTTCTATCGTGAACTTTCTTCCCAACAAATAATATTTTAATTTCAGAACACTATGAACTATGGCTAGCATTTCCTTCTCGGATATTGTATAATTCTGTTCATATTCTCTCAGAATTCTTGACACGAAACATATCGGCTGTACATCTCCTTCTACAATCTGAACTAATTCTGCAGCAATAGCGTTTCCAGAGGCATATAAAAGGTGCTATAAAAGGCGAGCGCTCCACGATTTGGAGCATTCCTGCCTTCGACCTCCGTGAATAGAATTCTTGCTTCGACCTCCGTGAATAGAATTCCTGCTTCGACCTCCGTGAATAGAATTCCTGCTTCGACCTCCATGAATAGAATTCCTGCTTCGATCTCCGCAACAAGCAGAGAAGAAATTTTTATTAAAGGTTATTTAGTACGAGAGAGAAACATTTTTGGATCCTGAATTCCTATATCCTTTTTCCTCGAACAACGACATGGACGACGCTTCAAGGTAGGGCATACGTGACAACACCAACAAAATTTCCATTTAAATACCGGACAAGTGGAGACGTTTAGGTATTGTCGATGGGCGCTTCTCTCTTGTGAAGGAGTTGAGGCACATGCGTGATCGGCGTCCTCTTTTAACGAAATATCCATCAGATAGGACAAGAGGCACACCGAACCTTGTGAAGGGCGAGGTGACATGACCGACTTGTACTAACCGGTGTACATTTTTAGGGCAGACAACCTTTTCGATATTTTTTTTATGTGCCAACCATGGGGCCATAAAACGAGAAGTGGGTAATTCCGAGCGACCCTGAGAGAAAGATAAAAAGAAAGTAGACACGTACCCACATATAAAGCTTAAACATTATTTCAACATCAACATCATTACAATACGTTACCTATATTTATTTTTTCTGATATTTTATTCAACAGATTTGTCATAATATAAATTGGTGACCTTAAAAGCATATTTGAATCTAGTATTTACTGGTACCCTAAAATTAATTCGCGATAATGGAAATTCTTCCTGAACTGAATTATTAACCAAGTTGTGCACATTAACCAATGCTGAAACAATTCTTCTCGTTTCTAAACTGTCGTAATTAAACAACTGTAACAGCTCGTGGTAGTTGACAGATGAAGGGAAGACACCGGTCTCTTCAAAGATAATACATTTTAAAACTCTTTTTTGAATATTTTCCAGCAGACTTTTCTGATAATTATAGCATGGAAACCACACCAAAGAGGCATACTCTAGAACTGACCTCACCATTCCAAAATAAAGCATTTCAAGGGCATTGAGATTGGTGAAATCTCGAGATGTACGTATTATGAATCCTTGCATTTTTAGGCCTCTACTAACAGTCTGTCTAATATACAACTCAAAGGTGAATTTACAATCAAAAGACACCCTTAAGTCCTTAAAACTCTTTCCACTGAGGTTAACATAAGTTGAGAATCGAATAAAACTATACTCCTTCTTCTAGTGTACGAGACTACTCTATATTTAGTGACATTGATTTTTAGTTTATTATGTTTGCACCAGTGTTCAAACCTGGTAAGTTGGTTTTGTAACAACAAAATTTCACTGCTGATTATATCAAGTAGATCATTAACGAAAATAAAAAATAGTAAAGGGCCGAGATTCGAACCCTGTGGTAGATGGTAGATATGGAGATTGATTGAAAACCATTAATGAATACGAATTATTGCCTATTCCTCAAGTAGTAACTAACTTCTGAGAAAAGCCAACATTTAACAACTTCCGAAGGGGAGTTTGGCGATCTACGCGGTGAAATGTTTTTTTCAAAATCAGTGTAAATGACATCAACTTGATCTGCTGCGTCTAAATAAAAAAAAATGATATAAATTGGAGACCGTAGATCTACCCACTTTAAATCCGTATTGATTGGGACTAATAATTTTTTTACAGCCGAATATATATTGGAATAAAAAACCATTTCGCAAAATTGTTAAGAATTGCCACTGAGTGATAATGGTGGGAATGATTTTGGACTGTTTCCAAATGTCCGAAAGGTTGCCGTTCTAAGACACAAGTTAAAAATTAAGCACAATGGATTAGCCAATACTGCAGCACAATCTCGTACAAAAAAAAAGAAAGAGCATCACAACCCGCAGTAAAACTATTTTTAAACTTTTTACGTGCTTTATATATTTCTTCATAGGTGACGTAGTCCAGATTACAGTTGTTTAGCATATCGATCACACGGAAGAAGAGGGTTACATTGCAAGATTTTCATAATAAACTGCTTAAAACTGACCTAAGTTTTATGGAATAGAAGGGAATAACTCTGGGGAATTCCCTCTAAATCTACTCGAACCTTCAAATATTTCAGATGGTATAATACTTTCATTTGACTTAATTTACTTTTTCTTTACTTCTTCTTCTTCTCATTCTATTACCAAAATTTTAAAAGGACCTAAGTAGCAATCTCTTTGTGTGGACGTGTCTGGTTTGAGTTTTATTTTAGCCAGAAATTGCTCTCGAATGCCCCTTTTATATGGACTGAGATTTTCCCTTGCCCGCCACTACATTTATTTTTCTTTTTCTTCTTCTTTTGCATTTTCTTTCTCTTGTATGAATTTTTAGTAGTAAATAAAAGAAAAAGTAGACAGTACTCTGATTTTTATTCGATTTAATTTGAATACAATTATTTTCTGTCTATTATATGCAAATACAGAAACAAGCTATCCTGATTTTTTTTTAAATTTCTCACTTGCATCTAAATACCGTAGGTTAAAAATGCCAGCGGGTATTTCGACGTCGAAGCAGCTGAAACGACACTTTTTTTCAATGGAGAATGTCAAGCAGCCATTAGCAGACGTTTTGCTATACCTCGGTATATTGTGTGCAGAATTTTAAAGCTTTTTAAAGAGCGTAGGCACTTGGAGTACATGACGGCAGACCTCGAAAACTTGGGAAAATATGGGCAGTCGCGTTAAACGAATCTCCCTGGAAATCTGCCTCAAGAATAAAAGGTGACATTTTTTATTTAAATCTAAGTACTCGAAGCGTACAGCGAAGACTTGTTGAACCAAATCTGTTTGGAAGACGCCCGGCCAAAAAAAGCACTTATTTCTAAAAAATCAAGCCTCAAGATAAGATTTTTCCCATAAGACAGACTGCATGTTCAGTGGACTCGTGAAGGCTGAAAGTTTTATTTAGTGATGAAACAAAGTAAAAGCTGTGCAATTCCGATAATCGTTTGTTATCTGCAACACAACATGGATCACTTTGTACATTGTTGAAAACATCTTTATTTCTCTTACTTCACCATATCTATTACACCTTTGAAAAAATAAAATCTGTAAAATTTGTTATTGTTACTTTTGAAAGCTCGTTTTAAATTTGATCGAATTCCATCGATCCCAAATGAAATTGCTTTCATTTATAAGTCCGGCTCTGCATCGGCGGGTGCTCGAAAGCAATAGAGACACACACCGTCCCTTTGTGAATAAAATTTCGGAGCATTCGTTCCATTGTTTCATGAATTCCAGTGTAACGCGCGCGCCCAACGAAACGCAAAGCGCCGCCTGAAAGCTCGCAGACTTTCATAAAACTGAAGCCAACATCACAGAATGCATTAAGGAATTATGCACTTTTCAACCCGAACATTTCAAAAGACCCTTCCTGTATTTAATTAATTAAATAATTAATAATAAGTTCTTTCAAACGAGTATTTAAAAAAAAACGACCAACAGGAAAATTTCCTTTGATTGCTTGTCGTTGTTTTTCAATTAATTGCCCCCTCAGTTGTTTTTTTTTTTCTAAAATAAAGTAAACTTCGCCGTCCACAACAAAAACTATTCCTTTTCTTTCTCGAGGAGCGCGCCCTGCAGTTCTTTTTGCGAAACAATTTCGTCTTAATGGAACCGTTTTTAATTAAGTAATTAATTACGAGGGAGGCTCTCCGAGAAGGCTGAAAATACACGCCGGTCTCTCTGAAAGCTCCGGCCGGGGGGGAGAGTAAGACGATCGCTTTTCGTTATTTCCATCTGCATCTTAAGAAACTTTATATAATAATAAGTTTTGTGATTGTTCGGAGTTTCTCATGAAATGCTGCTGCGGTTTAGATTTTGTGCATTCAAGTTGGTGAAGAGTATTCCGCTTTTCGTGCACGTAATTCGTAAGTTGTAGGAAATGTTCATTTTGTATGTATTAAAAAAATCGCGAGAATCTCTTCGTTAATGTAACAAGATGAATACTGACGAAAAAAAATTAAGTTTCCACTGATTTATTATTTCAAGACAGCTTTATGTACGAAGGAAACTTTTTGGTCGAAAAATAGCAACTCATTTAAACGTATGCAATTAAGTGAAAAATCGAGAATTTTTTTATGAAATCTGAGTAAATTTAATCTTATTCTTCTTTCTTTTACTATGAGGTCTAAGGTGTGTGATTTACAATGATCTACAAAAATGATATTGTTTCGAAACAATTAATTTTGCTAATAATTATTTGATTTAAGTCGAAAATTTAATAATGTGGTTAAAAGAAAACGATAAAAGAAAGGAGATGAATTAACCTTTAGTTTCAGATTCATCAATTTTTACGAGGTCTCGTCGCGGCACTTTGCTCCCCTAGAAACTACGATGAGAGTGAGAAAGACATTCTATTATACGCCCAAATTCTGTAATTCACTTTCTTCTACTTCTCCTTCTCACTCTTTTACCAAAATTTTAATCAAACCACATAGGACCAAAGTAGCAATCTCTTTGTTTGTACGTGTCTGGTTTGAGCTTTATTATAGTTCTCGAATGTCTCACTAAATATATTTTTCGGGATAAACGATACGCCCCTTTCTCTCGTTTTGTGCGTTTTTCTTTTAAATGAGATTTATGTATATATTCAAAATACATAAAAACAATTACAATTCAAACAAGGTATTTGGCATACAGCAAAGTTCTAAATAATATTAAAGCAATGACTCAACATCGTGTATCCTCAATTAACAATTACGACATTTTTTTTGAAAAAAAATGTATAATTCATTCACGATCTTTTGAGATTCAGAATATGCCATGCCATGTTGGGGTGGCATTTTTGTTGGTATCTACAAATGGCTATGTTCCATTTTAATTTGATTGGGTTTATTAGAAATGTACCATGTCAGAATAAAAAAGGATAACAGAAAATTTCGTGCCAAAGAGGCATTGCACCAAAAACGTGAAAAACAGTCTCATATTTTTTTATCCGTGCTACACTTTAGAACCCTACAATAAATTAGATTCTTTTAAATAATTTTTATGATAAAAAATGAATAAGCTGACTATTCGTAGGGGTTAAATATCCGAATGCACATTCACAGTTTCAAATCTCGAAGAAAACTTAAAAAATGGAAAATCTTCTATTTTTTAAAATATTATGGTGTTGGAAATGTTGTTTGAATACTAAACGATATATTTTGAAAAAGCCCATCAGGCCCTACTAAAAATTCCTCTCACATATGCAGTGATTCAAAATTATAACAATTTTTCAGTTTTCGTGTTTTCAATAGGCGCCATTTTTGGCCACAATAAATACTGCTCACCAGATCTGTTTTGCTTATTTTAGGTTGTCGAACGTGCACAAATTTTTGGCGTAAAAAGTTTTTGAAAAAAATCAAAAATAAAAAATTTTCCCATATGATGCGAACTTTTTGGCGGTCACTGTATATGGTTTATATAGAGCTCGCATATAGGATAAAGTTGCACAATTGCCCTATGAGTCATCGAGGTTTTCCCTGGATCAACTGCTCCGCTTAATTTACAATAAACAAATCTTACGGCGGCATTCCTTACGAGTCCCCTTGAAAAGGTCAAAAAACGAACGATTGTGACATTTTCATTGAAGTTTTGCTTTGTGAACACAAAAAAGAAACTTGTAAACTTACAATAATTTAAAGTGAAATTTTGTATTCTACCTAATTTAAGACTCAATTTTGTGTTCTGGAAGGAGGGATGGAGCGCTACTTAGAATTTTGCCACGAGCACTACCTAACCTTGTAGATTACCATCTTTCTTCGATTACATGAAAAATAAAACAAATGTTATTGATTTCCTTACTTGACGTTTCGAATAAGTAATTTTGGGGTTTAAAGGTACAATAGAGCTTGCCTTGCTTATTTTCTTACGCCTGTTTGGGTATTAGTACTTTTCTTTCCTTCATTTTCTTCTTCGGTATTTGCTACCCAACTTAATGAATTCTTTTCCCTTTGTAGAAAGCCAATCATTTTTAATTTGAATTGCTTTGTTTTTGCAGTTGTTAACAACTCTTGGTCTCTTCTTAAGGTTTTGCTCTCTTCAGTTTGAGAACTTACGTTTCATTTTCAATTAGAGAAAGGACTACCTTTAACATTTGTTTTCTCTTGTTCAGACGAGGTAGTACTCTCTCTCTCTCTCTTTTTATTTCCATGTTTTTTTTTTCATAATTGCTGTATTGCTTCATTTTTTTTATGAAAGTTTTCAGTTTCTTTGCGATAAATTATTTTAACTGTTATTTCTTACGTCTTTCTTTTCTTCGTTATAACTCAAGAAACAAGTTCTAAATTTTAATTCTTTATCCACTGCAACTCTTCTTGGTCATAAAATTTTTACAATTTCAAATATTTTTTATTGTAATTGTTTAGAGAGGATCATGCTTAGAAAGAATAAAGCTCCAATTAACTAACTCCAAGCGCCATTAACTAACGGAACAAATCACATAGAATTCTTCAAAAAAAAAAAAAACGAACAGTTTATTTTTCGCCTTGTAAGCCGATAGCCTGTTTACATAATTTTTTAGTTACGCTGGTGGTATTAATTACACCTCACGGCCTTCCCCGCATCATTGAATAATGCTCAAATAATTTTCACATCGAAAAAAATAATAATAAAGAAAATAATAACTCGTACACCAGCTGCTTTCGTGTGTTCATTGAAACAAGAATCAAAAACCCAACTGGATCGCATATCCTTTGGTTGTAGTAACTGACATACAATGTCATCTACAGTTTGGTTGTGTGATGAACATCATGGTTTATTCTTTTCCAATGAATTTCCAAAGACTGCGAGTTGTTTTTCTTCACTAGTGAATCGTATTCGAGAGGATTCATGGGAGTACTTTGGGTTTGCATCTCATTTAGGGATTTTAATAAGACAACAAAGATCTTTGAAAATTACCAATGGTAAACCTTCAACTTCAAAGGAGATGTCAGTCTCTCAAAGCACAGTATTCGATATATATGATTCTGACTTTGAGGTCGATGACAGCACTCCTCATTTGATAAGTTAAAATGAAGCTTGGTTGCAACGTGTCGTCTTATATACATTTCTTCCGTTCGCACATATACTTCTTTCCTAATAACTTAGGGATGGTTAGCGACGAACACGGCGAACGATTCCACTAAGACATTATGTCTATGGAGAAACGTTATCAATGACAATTGGACTTCAAATATCTACGACCCAACCAAGGAACATGAGCAAACGCTAGCAAAAGAACGTGACCTGTTAAGTTTCTTTTTCACCTTCAAATCCATATAAGGCAGGAAAGAAATTTTTTTTGTTGCCTAGAGATAATTGGTAATGTTTCTCTTTGTTTGTTGGGGCTTGGCCGTTCCTCTTCAGTTTCGTTCGTTTCTTGGATTCTTTTACGTCTATTACTTACATTTTCTTGGATTATTCTATCGAATATTTCTAACTCTTCTTCGATCATTGACATCTTTGTCATGGTCTCTTCTCTTTCAAGGTAGTTCTTTCCCTGGAAATACTCTTTAGTATAAACTTTATATTCTTAATGACTTATTATGTGCAAGTTTTTTCTTCCAGACTCATTGCATTTGAAAATAAAGAGAATTAATTGTGGATTTTTCATTCTATTGCCTTTAACTCTTTTGGACACTATTGATCTTTCTTTTTTTTTGCTCTGTTTAGAGCCAGCTGCTATAGTTGCTCATTTGGACTGATTTACTTTTCGATTTTTTGTTTTGTTTTACTTTTAGGCGTTCGTCGATTGGAGTCTTACTCTTTCAAGTCCATTATTATTATGGTGGGCTGTACCTGAGATCTGTTCTTCAGCACAAACGTTTTTCTCGATTAAATTCGTCGTTCTTCCTCTTCATTCGTTTTCTTCTGCTGCTCAAAATTTCGTCTTCTCAATTGGTTACTTGGGGATCCCTTCACTTTCCCACATTTGGAATTAAATGAGCCTCACTTGCTGTTGCCTTTTCTTTCTGTATTTGTTTTTCTCCCCATTGACTTCGTGTTTTCTCTCTATTCCCTTCTTTTTCTTCCTTTTTTTTTTCAGCTGCTCGGAGTACTTTCTTTCTTTCTTCTTCTTAATCTTCTGCTACACCTTCCTGCTTTTGGAAGAAAAGACTTTAAGAAAGCGACTCTCACTCGTCTTTGTTTTTCATTTCAGAAATAGTTAGGTTCTTTCTTGTTTTTGTGCTGCTTCTGTTTCTCCTTCTCTTCTTCTGCATTTAAAATTACAATTTCTTTTAATTAAAAATGGGTCTTACTCGTTTTTGCCTTTTGTTAATGAAACTCTCTATTTGGTTCGCCTTTTCTCTTTCTTTCTACTTCTTTTCTTTCTTCAGCTGCTCCTTCTTCTTCTTCTTTCTTCTTTTTCAGTACAAACCTTCATGTCCTTAAGGAGTGCATTATGTACATGGTGCTTTGCTGAAATTTTGCTTTGTTAGATTAAGATTTCTCTTTCTGTTCTGCTTCTGAGTCTTTGCATTTCAGGTGAACCCTTCACATCCTTGACGGTTCATTCGTTTTCGCCTATCTCATTACGTCAAGGATTCCTTTTTGATTACAGCGATTTTGATTACATACAACGCTACCTGTTGGTCAATTTTTGGGGATGACTTTTGTTTCTTATAAAACAATGGCTCTTTTGAGTCCTTCGTTTCAGCATGGTTTCTTTAACCTTGATGGTCCAGTTTTTTCACGAAACGTTGAATTACAGAGATATTTTATTCCAAATACTCTCTTGTTTTTCTATAGCTAGTGCAATGATTCGTTCGTGAAAAAATTGTCTTCACTATGAATCATTTTTGTTAATAGGATATGAAAGTCATGACCTGAAACGCTAATGCGCGCCGAACTGAAACTCCTGAAACTGTTATTATTACACCGAAGAGTTGAAGTGGGAACTTGATTCCGCTCGTTTTTATTTTCAGGCGATATTAAAATAAATCTCTTCAATTTTATTTCAATCTAGGGCCAACCCGGCTCGAGTGTGATTTACTGGCTATAACCTTTACCGCGGCCTCCTCCTCCTCCTATTCCCCCGTTTCTTCTTCGTAAATCGCCGGAAAAATAAATTCACCACAAACAATAATTTTTGAACGTACGTATGCGCCTTCAACTTTACATATCTACAGGACGTTTTAATAATAATTCATTCATTGAATGCGGTTACAAAGCAAAGTGAAAATGTTTGAAATATTCAAATTGCATGCACGTAACTTCAGTGCATTCGAAATACCTTCGCAAAGCAAACAAAATAATTAACATACGTGCATGCCATGTTTTGTTCAACAATTTGTTCGACATGTGCAAATACTTTTAGCCCTTAAAAAATCAATGCGGACGACAGAGCAACAAGTCCTTTAACTCCTGCTGAAGTGACCATCGGAAGAAGGAATACAAACAGAATGAGAGAAACGAAAGCCGATGTATACACACGGCCAGTTCCATTTCTATGCAAAAGTGGTTTCTGTTTGCATTTGTATGTATGACATTTTAGTCGGTCACATGAATACATGAGGGTCCTGTTTTATTGGGAGGGTGGTTGGGTATACAGGAATTTTCCGTCCCATCGTGTAAACAAAATCTTAATTAAATTAAACGCATCTGACTATTATCGGACTGTTATAAGGTAAATTTGTGGCACCGCGGAGGGTTTGATTTTATTGAGGGGGCGGAATTTACTTGTCTACAAACAAAAGTCTTTTAATTAAACGCGTCTATTATCACCCTGCTTATGGGAGTGCGATAGGTAAATTTGGGGCGAGCGTAAAACCAAATTGAACCGCGGATTGCTTGTAAACTAAGCTCCGTTATGGAGTCACCATCATGGGGTGCTTTAGTGTCGCGTTTAAGGGCCGTAAACTCCGCGATAAAAATCCGGAGACGCTTGTTTTATTGAAAATTAGAAACTTGGGTGTATCGATTTTCGGCGAGGATAAGCCGGGCCCACTCAGGACATCCGCTCTGCGAGATATCGTGGGGCTTATGCCGGCTGCCTTCTTGATACCTTCTTGGCCTGCCTCACGTGGGTGGCTGTAGCCGAATGAATACACGTACGGTCGATATGAGAACCTGTTCGGAAACAAAAGAAATTTAAATCTAACTCGCATACACAGAGAGATCAAAAAGAATAAGACAGCTTCTTTTAACTTAAACGTAAATATCGTTCTCTTATTTTATCACTTTATTGATCCATTTTATTTTTCAGTACCACAAACAAAATAGTTCCACGTTTTATTCGTTACTTTATAGTTTGAAGCCCTTCAAATATAACGTTGTTTTTTTCGCACATGTAATTTGTTAAACCAACAGAAAAATTAACGTATACCTAAACGTAAGTGGATGAAGGTGTAGTAAGGGCGGAAATAATAGTTACATCCCGGCTAAGCTTCCCTCACGCCGCAAGTTCAAGTACGCCCCAGCCCTTACGAAGTTGGCGTGCAATTTAATTTGCATGGAAGACATTTCGGGACACGTTCGCTTTAATAAGTGTCGCCTGAAGTTTCCTTCGTATTAGAAACTATTTAGTGGAGGATGTTTGCGGAAGGTTTGAATTTTTAATGGCGACCTCGAAGATGGGGCCATCGATTATTTTGCCGAGGCGTTCCTCACCTAACTAACTTTCATTTGTTTTAATAAAACGCTGAAATCTTTTAATCACTTGGTATAATGAATTATCAATTATCAAGTCCAAATGTATCTGGGTTCGTCTTTCTTTCTCCCTTTTATTGGTGTTCGAAATGTAGTTCTTTTTCGTCTTCTCCCCAGTTTGATACTTGGGGGAGATATTCTTACCTCCTGCATTTGCAATTCCAAAAAAATTTAAAAAAATAAAATGATTCACTCGTTTTGCCTTCTATTTCAGGAATTGCTTTTCTTTTTCTCGGTTAAATTCACCTTTCTTCTCCTCATTCGCTTTCTTCTGCTGCTCAAAATGCAGTTCTCTTTCGCCTTCTCAATTTGTTACTTGGGGATCCCTTCACCTTCCCACTTTTTGAATTACAAGGAAAGAAATTAGATGATTCTCACTTGCTGTTGCCCTTTTATTTCTGTATTTATTTTTCTCCCTATTGGGTTCGTCTTTTCTCTCTGTTCCCTTCTTTTTCTTCCTTTTTTCAGCTGCTCGGAGTACTTTTCCCTTTCTTCTTCTTAATCTTCTGCTACACCTTCCTGCATTTGGAAGAAAAGACATTAAGAAAGCGACTCTCACTCGTCTTTGTTTTTCATTTCAGAAATAGTTAGGTTCTTTCTTCTTTTTCTGCTGCTTCTGTTTCTCCTTCTCCTCTTCTATATTTAAAATTACAATTTCTTTTTAATTAAAAATGGATCTTATTCGCGTTTGCCTTTTGTTAATGAAACTCTCTAATGGATTTGCCTTTCCTCTTTTTTTCTATTTTTTTTTTCTTTCTTCAGCTGCTCGGAGTACATTTCTCCTTCTTCTTCTTCTTAATCCTGAGCGTAAGAACTTCTTCACCTTCCTACATTTGGAATAAAAAATGAATCTCACTTTATTTCAGAGTGGTTTTTGTTTCCTCTATTGGGTTTGTCTTTCGTTGATTCTTTTTTCCTTTTCCTTCTTTTTCATCTGTTGCTGAAATACATTTTCCTTGTATTTCTTAATCAGATATTTGAGGATTCATTCACATTTCCATTCCTGCATTTGAAATTACAAAAAAACGATTCTCTCTTGTTTTTGCCTTTTATTTCAGAAATATTTTCTGTATCTATTGGGTTCGTCTTCTCTATTTGCCCCAATTGTTCTCTTCTTCTTTCAAAGTGCGTTTCTCTTTATCTATTGGATCCGTCTTCTCTCTTTACTTCATTCTTCTTCTTCTTCATTTCAAAGTGCACTTCTGGTTCTGTGTCTTTTTAAGCCAGACCTCTTCGCCTTCCTATATTTTCCTTTCGTCGACCTTATTGCTTCAATTTAAATCGAAAACTTCTTTTTTCCTTTTCATTCTTTTTCATCTGTGGCTAAAGTGCATTTTCCTTGTATTTCTTTATCAGATACTTGAGGACCCATTCACATTCCCATTCCTACTTTTGGAGTTACAAAAAAAAACGGTTCTCTCTTGTTTTTGCCTTTTGTTTCAGAAATAGTTTCTGAATCTATTGGGTTCGTCTTCTCTCTTTGCCCTAATTCTTCTTCTTCTTCTTTCAAAGTGCGTTTCTCTTTATTTATTGGATCCGTCTTCTCTCTTTACTTCATTCTTCTTCTTCTTCCTTTCAAAGTGCGCTTCTTTTTAAGCCAGACCTCTTCGCCTTCCTATATTTTCTTTTCGTCGACTTTAGTGGTTCAATGTAAAACGAAAATTGAGCAATAACTACGTCGAATATGATTTAGAAGATAAATTTGGAGTACCTTTCGTGCCTTCAGAAGAGAAAGAAGTAAATGGAACATGGCCCTTTAAGATTCGATTTTAAAAACTACTTTTAAGTGAATCAAGAACAAATTTTGTATGAATTGTTTAAGTGCCTTACCGCTCGTAAGGGCTTACAAATAGAAAGCGAGGATCTCCTGAGGGAAGGACAATGGAAACAAAAGAAAAGACGTGAAATAAAAAACGCATAAATTAAAAGCAGGAAGACTATAAGAAGATAAGAAAGATTCCAGCTCCTAAAGTACCTAAACAATAGAAAAATTAAGAGGCATTAATATTAAGTATATTTCCAAAAATGGTCAAACCAAGATTAGATTAGAAAAAAAAAACTGCTTCCGGATGGAGTACTGCATGGATCATATTTAGGACATTTGCGTTGTATCTTTTGTTAACTCGACTAACGATGTGTAGAAGACTTGGAATCTTTAGTAAGCGCCCTCTATTCTGTAAACTTAACTTTCTTTTGTTTTCCAGCCTCAGAATCATATAAAAGTAATTTTAAGATTAAACCTAATTTACGTTTCATAAAAGTAGTCAATGCACAATCTGCTTTATCTTATGCCAGAATCTTTTGGTTATACTCCGGATATTATCACCCAATTCTGAACCCATCATAAATAACCAAAACTTGCGGAAAACAGTGGAATGAAACCGTCAAATAAAACGATGTTAACTTCGCATGAGCTCATTTTATTCCGCGGTTTGTTTCCGCAACACCCCAAAACATCCCTCATTTTTATCGCAGCGTCGGGGGCTTTATCTATTCCATGCAAGCCGAATACTAATGACGTGAGGACATATTCGGAGCAAGGCGGAAATAAAAACGGTCGTTGCGCCCGCATTTCGTGAAAATTGAGGCGACTTCAAAGTTGAGGTACATCACCAGTCAACAAGCAAGCGACTCATTCGTTATCATTCCAGATGCACGTCTCTCTTTACCACTTTTATGTTATGTTATGTTTGCGTTCTTTAAAATAAGCGCCCTCTCTTGAAATATTTTTAACGCTCGTGTCCCATTACTTTCGTCCTTCGCTCTACATTTTGACATTTACCTGTCATTGAATGTAAATTTGTGTTTGGCCCAGTCAATTTAATATTCGATTACCTGAATTTTAAATTCAAATTTAAAAAAAAAACCGAATGTTTCCTTTCGCTTTGAATAAATAAATAAAAGTGTAACCGTTTTCTTTATGAATCTGTTTGTACGTTTTATTTATTTGTTCGTCGTCGTCGGCGGGCACTTAAATTGAAATTAGGGGCGAAGCGCGTAAATAAAACGGCGTTCGATAACCGGCAATCAATTATCAATCTAATTTAATATATGCACCCCCTTTTCAAACATCGCGCGTAAACAGCGGCGGCAGAAAGGAATTCGCCTCGCCTTAAGCCCTCCAATATCGAACACCTATTCCATGTTTAATGAAAGTAAACCGCTTCAAACGGCCTGTTTACACAAGGGCGCACACGCAATTGATATTATTGGGAGGGGGGCGGGCGGGGGTCGGTGGGATAATCTCGTTTATAATAACCAAAGCACGGATTTAGAAACATCCGTGCTTTAATAATAACACATTAACGATAAGACTTTATATATTAAAAAAAAAATGTATTTGCAAATGTAGCATCAGTTTATTTTTAATTTTCTGTTTCAGTAAATTTTAAGAATAATTAATAATGTAAGAATGATTTCGTTTTTATTCCTGAAGCTTTAGTTGTGCTCTGAGCTTTTTCACATCTCGGAAAATGCCTAGATCCGCGCCACTCGCGAACTAATCTAGCGAAAACGTCAAAGCAGACTAACAAATAAGTGTCGCTGCAAATTTTATCGAGTTTCGAGTTTATCGCAGCTTAGATTTAACGCGTGAAAAGTGCACTGGAGTTTTATATATTTATGTATTTCGGAAAATGCTGTGCTTTTCTAGAAAAGTTCTCTTACACGTGATGGACATAAAGTTTTCAGCAAAGTAAGTGACTTGTTAAAGCGATCAAACTCAAATAAACTCAAGAAAAGTAAGATGTACTGTGGTGCTCACCCAAAACGATACGATTCTGCAATTAAAAAAAAAATTAGTGACATAACATAGTTGTTTTTTTTTTAGTCAATGACTGGAAGTCAATTAAATGCCGTCTATGTTATACCATACGTCTCCTTTTTATGTGTTTTTAACTGAATTCCTTTATTTTACAAATTTATATTATGAGTGTCATTGAGTCTTTTTAAACAGCTGGTAAATTGTACAATGTAATTGGGTTCTTCGGGCTTGCCTATAGTTTTTTACACGATATCCTCCTCAAAACGACCCACCTAACTATCGACCCATTGCACTTTCCCTATTTTTGGTTAATATATGAAAAAAAGCTTTTTTCTAATGAACAACTTCTTGGAATAAATTAAGCTACTGCACGCTTCAGATGGGGCCGCTCTACAATCTCTGCAATTCAGAATCTGATCAGCTTCATAATTACTTCTTGGGCAGAGGGTGAAATGGCTGTTGTGTCATTCCTCGACCTGTCCATGACCTTCGATTGCTTGTCACATAGTGTTTTGTTTGATAAATTACAATGTATCCTCTGGATTCTTCAAGCATAGATCTGCTAAAGTCATACCTAGTCAACAGGTCGCAAGTCAGTTATGTACTGCAAAAAGGGGTGTGCCTTAGAGTTCGGTCCTCGGACCACTACGATTTCTAATATTTATCAACGACTTCCCACGGTCCTTCAACTTCCATCCCACATTGTTTGCAAATACAGTTAATTTAATAAATGCGGACATTACAGTTAACATATGCACAGTTGGAGGCATCGGAATGGTTCGAAATGAACGAACTTAGCATGAATTCAAATAAATTCAAATTTTTTTTTGGACTCGATTTAGATAATAAATTACCTTGGAATGTTCACGGGGAAGCAACTGCACAAAGAATAGCAAAAAATATCTTTCTACTGAGAAATCTTCGAAACTACGTTCCCCCAGCGGTTATACGTGCAGTTTCTTTATGTGAATCTCATATTGCATACGGTATACTAATCTGGGGGCATTCAATCATTCGACATCGAATATTCAATTTTTGACAAGCGTAGATGTTGTAAACATGTAACGTTGCATTTGTGTACTTACTTACATTTAACGTTCAGTACATATGATCATTTATATGTTAAATTAAAATTAATATACACGGTGTATCAGGTATAAGGAGCCATAGGTCATCAGTTGGTCGATGACGCTCTATAAACAATACCTTGCCTCTGACAAAATAGAAAAAGTGCCACAGTTTTCGAGATTTCAAATTATGAAGCAGTGAGTATGGCCCTGGCGCGTCTCCGCATGCACGAAACTAACAGTAAAATACTTAACCTTGACCTTGCAGATGTGCGCGGTTATGAATGGACAAAAATGCTGCTTTATAGGCATGTCAATAAAAGTAATTTTACAATGAAAACGCTTCGATTGGGTAGGGTGCAATTACCGTGGGGTAATTACTCATTAAACCACCGCTACTGGTCGAAATTATTTAGAATTTTTACAAAGAATATTGCCCGATGTTTTGGACGAAAGGTTCTTAGAGGTACGGCGAAACATGTGGTTCATGCACGACGGTGTACCACCACAAGTTACTCTCCCGGTCCGAACCTATCTCAATAACCAATATCAACGCCGATGGATAGGTAGGTACGGACCAGTGTCGTGGCCTGCTCGTAGCCCCGATATAAATCCGTTGGATTTCTTTCTGTGGGAGGGGTTTCAAACAGGAAGTCTATTTGGTGCAAATCAATTATTACAGCGGATTCATGCTGCAGCTTGCCGAGTATCGGAGAATCCGAATGTCGGAGCGTGTGAACGCCTGCTTACGTGCTGGTGGAAAACATTTCGAACACCTGCTATAAATAAATGCCTTGATGAGGAAGCGTTCATATTATTTATTCCTTTATTCATCCAGTAAATGCTAATTATTTCGCACAAATATGACATCGTTTATGGTACATATCGTAAATGCTTTTCTAGCAACCGTTATGGTTATAGTGGGCCGCTTAACTATTAAAATGTATTTGATAGTGTAACAGCCTATGACTGCTTTAATACGATACACTCTGTATAATAAAGAAATCGGCATTTTATAAATCATTAAATTAAAACACGTACAATAATGTAAGCAAATGCTATAGTGGCTTGCTTTTTCAAAGGCAGCTTTGCCGTCATGATTAGTGAACGGAATTTGATATTTCGTTCGGTTTATTTCGAACAAGGCGGCAACAACCTGTCGGCGTAGCGTTATAGTTTGCCGCTCCATTTGTCTTTAATCATACAAAATATCAAATTCCGTGATAATATAAGACTGGCCTCTGCAATAAAATAGTATTCAAAGAAACCAGCTCCGCATTGCATCATTAAACAGTTGCCGAAGTGACTCATAAAAGAAGCCGGTATTATGACTAATTACATGACTAAGAACGACCGATCCAGGGAATGTATCGATGACTCATGTAAAATTGTGCTTTAAGTTAGAAGTTGATCCTACACGCAGAGTTTTGTCCGTAATTGGAATTTGCGGTATGAACCATGTCATCACTAGAGGCTCGTAGAAAAGATTCAATAGCGCGTTATCGACGTCCGCTCAAGGTGAATCAGTGCCGTGTAGATTCTGACGCGATGCAACAAATTTTTAAATTTTTATAATTTGTTTGAAGATGTAACTTTTTACATAATTAGAGAGCTTGAATTTTTTTGACTTTTGAATTCTCCTTAAGTGAACCCGAAATCGGTAATGTCAGGAAACTAAACCTAGGCCATCCCATCCAAGTAGAATTCTAATTAAATTTGGTCTAAAAATTAAAAGCAGCTCGATAACAAGTTGGTAAGCTAACAACTAAACGACAGCGATAATTGGCAATCCAATGAAAACTGAATTCAATCTGCTAGTCTCTGGTCATCACACCGTCGACGACGTATGGTCGTAAATTCTTCAGCAGAATTGTCAAAATTGTCTTAGTGTGATAGTGATCGTAAGTGTCAGGTTCCGTCTGTCTTTCTGTATCCAGTATCATGGTTTCGTGAGCGAACATTAATTTACTTGCCAATTAGTTATGTTATTAGTAACTAACAACTGCTTTATTTGATGTACAGAATGTCATTTCTTCTTTTTCTAAAATTATTTTGAATTTGCTTTGCACTATTACGTTTGATATCGTTTTGTAAAATATTGTAAGAAATCGGCATTTTGCAGATCATTAAGAGCTTCGCGTAAGTTATATTTAATAGAACGTGAACAAAACGTTACAGTGACTTGCTTTATCAAAGGCTTTGCTGTCATGAATCATGACTAAAGTCTCCAAATAAAAGGTCCATTTGCCCGTCCAGCTGTATATTACTCACTGCTCGCACCCATGCGCTGTAAACCTCAATTGGTCCAGTCCCGTTTACAATTATATGGTAGATAGGTATAAGGTGATTTATTTAATCGAATATTTTTTATTTTTTCAAAAATACAGCAAATAAAATAAAATGTGACAAACTAGATGAAAATATTCTCCCTATATCGAAGGGAATAATGCTTGCAGCTCCGTAGTTCGATCGGTGTCATGCGTGCATCGACGCGCCTACGTATTCGACCTATTTGTTGGAGAATTTTAGTTATGATTGACTTTTGCAATGAAACTGCGTTCGAAGAATAGCAGCTGCATGTTGCATTAGGGAAGAGTCGCCGAAGTGACTCATAGGAATTCCGCAGTTATGTAAAAAGATTTGTTTATTTTAAAAGGTAGTTGTAGCCGAGTAGTTCAGTCCGCTGGCAACGGGCTTGACGCTTGGCGGGGCAATTATTAGGCGTAGGTTCGAATCCTCTCCTGGTGCGTGTGAGTTCTGTAAAGGCGATAGAATTCTCATGACTCGGACCGTGTTGGGATTTATGCCGGCTCCTTCGAACTGGGTTTCCTGTTTAGGCCACGCGAGAAGCACATACGTGTCATTTTCACACGTGCGCATCATTAAACCCATGACGTCTGAAACGGAGCTCGTCCATCACTGTTGCCGAAAGGTCAGACTGGACGAGAGCTAAGCTAGCATTGCTGCCGAAAGGTCAGGGTAGTTCCGGTTGCCACCGGAAAACCAGCCAGGGAAGAGCACGAGCACCATACACCGTAGGTCCAGTCGTCTCTCCAGAAGCGGATTCCACAAACGGCACCACGTAGACAACGCGACGGAAATCAATCGCTGTCGCCAGGCACTATACCAGGAAGCATTCAACGAGATCAGGACGGCGTATGACATTCCAAAAGCTTTGCGGCCGTCACCTTCGCGGGCATGTACGGTACCAGGATCGGATCAGACCAACTACTGCAAAATTGGAAACGACGCCCGCCTACTACGCCACAACGCCCAGGATCGAAGCGATTCATCCTAGCCGAGTCAACTTATACCACTCCGGGAACGTCATACCGACCAACTTACCGGTTGATTCCGCTGGACAGCGGAATATCACCACGAGTGCCATTCATCCCAGTGATCCACGACCTTGCTTGGTCTGCCAGGCGTATGACCGCCTAGGTGACGAGATCGCATTTCGTGACGTCGAGTTATAATTGAAGGGTTTGGTGCAAAAATCGGCCAGCTCCATTTTTCTTTGAAAATCACTTTTTAGTTGGATTTCATTCTACTTCTCGCGTCGCATCGTTTGAAAACGAACAGCTCCACAGTTTCTAATACGAAATATTTGAAACCAAATTTTCTAGTTTATATTGAGTTTCCTTACTTTGGAAAACAGTTTTTTGTTGCTAGTAAAAAAATTTAAAAAAAGGAGCTGACCGGTTTTTGCACCAAACCCTTCAATTATTCTTCCAACCTGTGTTCATATTGCAAATAAAGCATTTGTTGGTAGACTCGTCTTTTGAGCACAAAGTGGAGGTGCGCCCAAGTAATAGGCATTTTCTGTGTTTCCCCAGTTTGTAAGGCAAATGTCGAAGGAGAAATAAAACATCTAAGTCGGTCGCAGCCGTCAGCACCCATCCTTGCGACGAGCTCTATGAACTTGGAGAAATTAGGTGGGAAAAAAATTAAGCAGAGCAATCGATTCAAGGAAAACCTCGATGATTCATATACTTTACCGTCATGAGTTTGCAATAAAACTGCCTTCAGAGAAAATCAGCTGAAGGTGCTATCATCAAACAGTCGCCGGGGTGATTTATCGGGGAAAACGGCATTATGCAGGCGTAATGAAAGACAATAGAGTGGACGAGTATAGAAAAATCACAATGACTCATACTGCAATTGTGCAACAATATTTTACATGCAAGCTCTAGTTCGTAATCGGAATTTCCGGTAGAAACCACATAAAAGGGGGTTACCAAAGAACGTAATAGTGTGTAATTAAACTCCAAAAACAGTTTCTTTGCTTCCAGTACCATTTTTTGGTTTGGTGAGAAAACATTAATATATTTGTCAATTAATTTTGTTATAAAAACTAACGAATATAAATATAAAATTATTTTTAACTTGAATTTGCTTTGTTTCGTATGATATTGTCTTGACTTTGTGTGAAATCATATGACGTTATATACAGGGTGATGGGATAATGGCGCACCCGCATTACACTACGATATTTGGGGCTTAAAATTAATCATGAAATCATTTTCAAAATCTTCCTATATTAATTTTTTTCTTTGTCACTTTGGTTCGTGATGAATGACATAATAGCGTGGTGTATATTTTCTAATTAAAAAAAAAAACTGTATAACGTTGCCAAATTTTATTTTTTTTTTAGTTTTTTTTAATACACAATATAGCAATATCTTGAAAACGGTTTTATGATTGATTTTAAGCACCAAATATCGTAGTGATTTGCGGGTATGCCATTTTCCCATCACTCGGTATATTTTTTTCAATTAAAATTCATATAAATGAAAAAAATTATAAAATGAGAAGAAGTGGCTTGTCAATCACGAAAAGTATATGTAGTGGTGGGCAAGGGCTAAAATTTCATTCCATATTAAAAGGGCATTAAGGGAAATTTTTGGCTAAACTCAAACCAGAAACCTACAAGCAAAGGAATCGCTAATTGTTTCTTTAATGGTTTGATTCAAATATTGGTAAAAATTAAGAAGAAGAAATAGAAATAGTTCGTGTAACCATTTGTGTTAAGATTGAATTAAGCCATAGGTTTTGGGCGTAAAAATAGAATCTCTCTCTCATTCTCGTCGTGGCAACTAGAAGAGAATAGTATCTTGACGAGAGCTTGTGAATTAATAAATTCGAAAATAACGGATAATTCATCCCCTTTCTTTTATCTCAGTTCTTATGCATATATTGATGTTTCTTTGTGCACGATGTAAATTTTGAATTATTCGTGAACATTTTTTTTGCCGCATTAAAGTAATTGCCTTGCACTGCCATAAAATAATCAGAGGAATTCAAACGAACCGTTTTCTGTCAACGGCAAAAAATTACTTAAATTTGTAAGGACCAGACGGCGAGTGCCCCTAAAGAGTTTAATTTCGTCGTAATTTAAACAGTACGCATCGAGATTAGGGGAAGGAGAGGGTTTGTTCATTTCGCAACTTTGAAATTCAAGTAGAGTTCCTGAACAAAAATTGTTTTTTAAACGTCTCTGGATTTATACGCCTGATAATAAAAAGTCTTCTTTTAAAATTGTTGGCCTCGAGAAAGTACTAAAATATTTTTTTAATTTCATGCAGTGTTTCATTTCATTCAATAAATAAAATCAAATCATGGCAATTATGGGTTTGTTCCACCAGCATTTGTTGACTGGTTTGAAACCATCAAAAGTTGTACACTTGATGGAGCTGTTAAAACCGATCATTACTTTGATGGGCAACTGATGTTGACTGTTCCCAGCTAGTCAGAAACTGCTTTTGAAGCAAACCTATAATGATGAGGACATTATAGAATTCATTGCTATTTTGCAACTAGTGTGTAAAGTAAGTCTTTTTAATCGATTGCGCAAATAGTAACAGAAGATAAAAAGAACACGTTTACACACGTGTTGTATACAATATTTGTTTCACAACCGAACAGATTTCAAAATTTTGTTTGTTTTTTTGAAAAAGGAACGCAATCTTTTTAATTAGTACGCTAATTATTTATTACCATTATTCACTTTGACAGAGGGAACAGTGAGTTCTGTGAAATGTAATTCAAACGCTAAAAATCTGTTTTTTTACTTTATTTATGTTAGTAATTACATTCTTTTTGGTTTTTTATATCACTTTAATCTACATTTTGGTTATAAAATGCTTTGAAAACATTTAATGAAATCCATTTTACATTTTCCTTTACGCCCTAATGCGTAAAAGGAATTTTTTATGCACTGGCTTTTAAAAATACAATCTAAAATTAACCTTTAAAGTATCTACTTTAAATACAGTTGAAGAAAAAATAATTAAAAAGTAATTAATAAATCGAAAGAAGGTGCTAGAAAAGCAAGCAGCATACAGCGACGTGGTTGTTCTAATTTATTGAAACTTGACGTAAATGTATTCACATGTGTATGTAGTACGTATGTGCAAAAAACTAAATACAAAGGCTGTTTTATTACATATACTACACTGGAAGATAAAAGCATACATTTTCGGAATATTAAATTATCGATTTTGTTTGTGAAAAAAAGCTAAAAGCTTTTGTTATCATTGTCAAAAACTCAGAGGTACCATTTTTTGTACTTGGGAATGTTAGAGGACCTGCAGATGATTTTATGCGTGTGAAGTTTTGTTTGGCGACTTATTGGACGAATCAAAGAGATTGATTGGCACTTGGAAAACTCTGAATTAAACTCTTATATTTTTCCACTTTATTTTTCTTGATTCTTCATATTTCGTTGTCGTTTAATGTATTTCTATTTTGCTTCTTTTTGCCGAGCCGAATTAATGTTTCGTGTTTCATTAACCGTTTGCATCCTCCTTTTGCTTGCTGCATTTCTAACTTTCAAGATTTTTTTCTTTGAAAAGTCGTATCAATTTTTCATTTGTTTTTTATCCGTTCATTTATCCAAATAAGTGGAAAAGAAACAAAAGAATATACCAGCAGTCTCAAAAAAGTCACGTGCGAGAAAAGACGAAACGTTGGCAGAAAGAAGAGTTTGTGACGAGATACTCCGGAAGCCAAAAACAAAATAACAAATAATCTGTTGTTTTGTTTAATTTCTTCTACTTTTTTTTTTGTTTTAATTATTCATACTTGTTCTACTTGTATCTTCTTTTCTTAATAATTCTCGTCGTCTCATTTTATTTTTCAATTTTCTTTTATTTTCTTTATCAAATCGTTATTTTGTGCCACAATTTCAAACACTTCATTGTAGAATCATCGACAATTTTCTTTTGTTTTTTCCATTTCGTAATTTATTTCACTTCTCTTTTGTTTATTTTTATCGAATAAATTTTATAAGCGTTACGTAGAACTTCCTTTTCTTTTTTATGTTCCTGATGATTTTCAAAATCTTTTCTGTGCAGTATCATTGTTTGGTCGTTTCAATTGTTTTCTGACTGTCCTTCTTATTCTCTGTTTGACTGTTTTTTATTCTTTCGTAAATTTTTTTTGCCTACATCCTTTTTTTCTTATTCTTCTTAATAGGAAATGCATTAAAATTATTCAAATATTACTTGAAAGGTGGATTTCAGCAAGTGACAATATATCTGTCCCTCTCAGGGTTTCATCTGGGTTACCCCAGGGCTTCATTCTCGGTCCTCTACTATATACTATCTACACTGCAAAATATTTTTCTGTCATCAAAACATGCACCTGCCACACTATCGCGACACCGCGTGACTAGTTTCTGACCTGCAATTGTGTATGTAATGCTACTCTTCTGCTGACGAGGTTCCAATTATGCCCAATGCTCGGACCTTCTGTTCACCAGAATTTGCATGATTTTAAGGGCCTGTCTGGCTTTTGCCAAGAGCGTGGAGACTGATCAGAGTGGTACTCATACCAAAAACTGGTCGGGTGGACTACACTCAGGCAAAAGCCTTTAGACCCATTAGTCTTTTGTACTAAAGACGATGGAGAAAATACTCGATGGGCATATAAAGGGTGGTGTTCTGGTTGCTAGACCCCTACACCAGAACCAGTTTGCCTATTCAACAGGTCTATCTACTGAGACAGCACTCCATCATCTCACTTGGAGGGTGGAGAAATCTCTGGAAAATAAAGAGGTCCTCTTGGCTGCCTTTTTAGGCATCGAAGAGGTCTTTGACAATACATCCTTCGACTCCATCACCACTGCCCTAAGGGATAGAGGGGTGGAAGAAATTTGCTGCAGGTGAATTGACTGCATGCTCAAAGTAAGGGTGGTATACACATCACTACTGGACGACACTCTGATGGCCGGGGTGGCGGGGGGCTGTCCGCAGGGGGTTGTACTGTTCCCTCTGTTGTGGAACCTCGTCATGGACGAGCTTATGAGACGACTTAGCGGTCAAGGCTTTGATCCCTTAGGGTATGCCGATGATCTAGTCATACCCGTACAAGGGAAATTCAATAACACTGTCAGGGACCGAATGCAAGTGGCCCTGAATGTAGTAACAAGGTGGGCCGGGGAGGAAGGTCTGAGGATCAGTCCTCAAAAAACCACCATTGTGCCATTCACTCGAAGGCGAAACCTAGAGGGTTTAGGTCCTCTGCGTCGTCGTGCAAATGAGATAGCCTTGTCGGGGGAGGTAAAGTACCTTGGAGTGATTTTTGATTCCAAACTTACCTGGAACCAACACTTAGGAAAGATAATTAGGCGATCGATGACCACTTTCGCGGTGGCCAGACGAGCCTACGATAGTACGTGGGGATTAAAACCAAGAATCCAACCCAATCCAACCCAAAAAAGCTCGAATTGCAATTCATCCAAAAATTTAAATGTTGGTAACCTTAATTTCCGGGAGTTTTGCCTTTAAGCTTTGAAACTTCCGATTTACCTTTAATTTCTATTAACATAATTGAAAACTTTTTCAGAAATAGCTAATGGTAACTTATTTTGTTTCCTCTTTCTTTTTCTGCGCTGCTCGTTTCCAATTAATTTTTCGCAAGCAATGTTGGCTTGGTTAAAAGGGACGGCGGAGGTGGTGAAGACTTTATTTTCACAGAAAATCCTCATTTTCGGCATTGCTTGCCACCAGTTCATTTTTCGCACACGATTGTGGTTTGTTTAAACTAAAGGAATGGTGGAGGCGCTGGAGACTTTTTAATACATTCCTGATTTTATCACACCGTTTCGACGCCATTCTAAACAGCTTTCCATAAATTAAATTGTCGAGTTGTGTTACACCTTCTTAATTATTTGTATTCGTTGTTGAATTCTAGAGATAACAAAGTGCAAAGAAAAACCTCACGAATGCTAAGCTTCTTTTTCAGCATTAACAATAATAACCGCGCGTTTCTTGCATTTTAGATTAGCGTGGATTTTCCGTTCGCCCCGAAAAGAAGAAACCATAGCAACGCCTCTTGTGAAAAATTTTAATATCAAGCAGGGGGGGGCGGGGGGGGGGCTCTTACAATACTTAGTTACAATGCGATATCTTCTTCGAGGAGCGCGCGTTTTCGCAGGCGCGGGGCGCCTTTCACGTATTAAATCCTAATTTTCTAAAAATACCTCGCGATATTACACGGGTTGAGGGCGAAAGGGGCAGAGGAAAATTCAGATAGCTTTTTTATGTAGCGAGCCAATTTGACGGTGGGGCACGGATTTTATAACAAAAACACGAATCATTCGATCTCGCGAAAGTCGTTTTTGTTTTCGTAATTTGAAACGTTTAGAAAATGGGGGAGAGATTAATTAAAAATGCTCGATACGGTTTTTGTCTGCGAGCACTTTTTTTTTTAATAATAATAATCATGAAAAGGCTGCGTCTTCTTTTGTCTGCCATTGTGGGACATGTAGATGTGATGAGATGGAAGCGGCGAAATAATTTTGAGAATGCTTTGTGTTTAAATAATGCGGGTGAACATTCTGGGAACGCTAATTATTTTCGGTGCAAAAATGGGGGCAAAATGAGTCCTTACTATTAAGAGAGATAATGATAACTTATTTTGTTACCAAAAAAAAAAAAACATTTTACACTTACATATAATTTAGGTATAATCAAAGACATGACTTTCTTCCACAGTTAACCCAGAAGGGAAATTTATTGAACCACCTGAAGTAATACAACAGGTGCATTGAGGTTGAAGCAGTATTTGACGAGAAACTCACTTTTACTATCGTAGTAAAGGTGCACAGGTTTTCTATGTATATATAGTAGTATTAATTACCTAAAATCTAAGATCTAATTACCTAGGATCTAAATTATTAGTACAGAGATCGATAGAGTTTCCATTTTATGTAATGGAGGAGTACGCTTGCCTTTGAACTGGATTCGACACATTTCTTGGTCGATACATGAACTATAAACTACACAGCAAGATTAAGACGGGGCAGAACTCAGGATTCGCATAATAATTTTTTTTTGCTTATTATGAAAATAGCAAAAAAGTTAAAATGTGTAATGTGAACCCTGAAACGCAGCTCCGTGTCCAGATGTAATCCTATATTTTTAACACTTTTAACAATTTACTGACATTTCAGTTTTTTTTTTGCGAATTGCAATTCGAGCTTTTTTGGGTTGGGTTAGGTTGGGTCAACCTATTATAAATACTTTTTAAATTGGAATAAGCGAAGCGAAAACGATTTGTAATGTGAACCCTGAAACGCAGCTCCGTGTCCAGATGTAATCCTAAATTCTTAACACAACCGGTGCAGTTGACTTGGAAATTAAGTAAAGATAAAGAAATGCCAAATGAGAAACATAAAGGCAGGAATTACCTTCAACGCCCTCTGCCATCGAAGAAGATAAAGGCGAAAGTTTCTCATCAAAACTGCCCACCCTTGACAGACATTAAAAATAAACCAGAAGTCTCAAAGGTGAAAGACAAAACTTTACCAAAGATAATGGAACACCAAATGAGACGAAATTTAAAGATGAGAGTGTCCACTGTCATCGAGGAAAAAAGATGAAGGTTTCTTACTAAAATTGCCTGCCATTGAAGAAATTTTAGCTAAAGGTTTGTTACAAGAAATCTTAAAGACACTAAAATGGACAAGTCCTTACATTCTTTATTTCCCTTATTTCGTAATTAATCCCTCGGGAATTATAGGAAAATTTAGGAAGTTTCAGAAGACCAGTTACCTTCTGAGAAACCATGCATTTAAGAAAGTTAATGAGGATAAGGCTAAGGAAATTATAGAGGACGGAACTACAATGTTACTGTGGTGCCTTTGGTACATTCTTCTTCTTCTTCATCTCTGACTAATGCCTTATGGCTTACGGCGTAGGAACCACCTAGTTTTTTCTTTCTCCTATCACCTGATTTACTCCGTTTTTTGACCTAATTCTTCAATTCGTTGTTTCCATGTTCTTTCTTGTTGATCACCTGAGAATTCTGGGATATTTCCTTCAACCTAACAAGTGACGAGTGACGAAACAACGCCATCTCTTGTCGCCGAGAGAAACTAAAAGTAAAATGTGGTTGTCTCCTCCCGTATCTCTTTGATTTTCCTACTCTCTTGGTTAAAGTACCTGGAGACATTCTCTGCACGTGTCCATACCATTTAAGCTGTGCTTTTTTCTATTGTCTGGGCAAATGGATCTTGTTTTATGTTTTCTTTTATCTCATCGTTTCCACATTTAACCCTCGAAGTTTCTCCTGTTACTTTCGTGACATATTTCATTTCGCCATTAGCCTGTAAACAGAGTTCTAAGAAAATTATTTAAATATACGTCTTGGACAGAATTGAAGTACCTAAATCTGGAGCCCAGATGCTACAGATTACGGTACTTAATAAATGTTTAATATGATTTTCTTTTCTTATTGTTAACATTCCAACTGCTTTCTTGACCAAAAGGAAGCAAAATACAAAAAGGAAAGACGATTAACAAGTTCTTTGGTAAGGATCATCGAAAGACAAAAAAAAAGAGAAAACTAAAGAGACGTAACTTTAAAACAAGAAACAAACGCTTTCGCATCGAACTTACGCGAAAACAAGAGCAATGAAGGATGATTGTTTGCGTGAAAAAATTTCTCATCGGAGGAAAAAGAGGGTAACAAATGAACGCTACGACAAGCTTTGTTTCTTTAATAAACTAGAACAAAATATGAAGAAAATCATAAATATATGCGTCGTTTAAAATACCTGCATTTGGAGCCAAGATGGTTACAGATTGCGGTACTTTGTGTGCGTGTTTAATATGATTTTGTTAGATTTTCTTTTTATTATTGTTAAAATTTAAATTAGTTTCTTTACCGAAAGAGAGGAAAATACAGAAACGAAAGACGATCGGGAGTTCTTTAACAAGGATCGCAGTTTCTTCATCGAAAGGCAAAAAAAAAGTAGAAAACCAAAGATTCTCGACAGTTTACATGCATGTAAGAAAACTTTCAACTTTCATTTGTTATTATTAAAATGTGACTCATGTTTGAGCTTTCTGACTCTGAAATGTTCAACACAACTAAAAACATAAGAATTTATATAAAGCTGGCTGGTTTATTCACTTTCAATTAACTTTATCTTCTGATTTATTGTCATAGTAACAATTGTACAAATAATTGTTACCACGGAAATAAACTGAAGGTTAAAGTTACTTGAAAGAGAATAAACAACGCCTAAATGTTATAAAATTTTTCTTAATATTTAGATTTTGCGAAAAAGCGCCAGAAAATCCCAATTTTGTAGACACAATCACCGGGCAACAACAAAAATCATTAGATCTGGTGATAAATCACAACCTCAGGCAACACTGTATGACAAGTTCAAATGTCAAATTAACAACTGCCATGATGATGATGGTTCCTAATTAAATTTTCATGGCCAATTTCGACGCCAAATTTAAAAAAAAATCCCTTTAGAACAAAACATGAAGGAAATCATAAATACAAGCGTCGTTTAAAATACCTACATTTGGAGCCAAGATGGCTGTAGGTTTGTGATACTCTATAAATGATTTTATGTTATATTTTTATTATTGTTATTATTATATTTTTGCCAAAAGAAAGGGAAAAAACAAAAGACAATCTAATTCTTATAACTTAGACCTGCAAACCGTTACTCCTTCTTCATCGATTCTCATTTCATTTCTTCAAGAAAAAGCAAAAATAGAACAGAAGACAATCGCTTTTGCACCGAATTACTTTCGACTTTCTTCTTCATTAAAAAAACATTTTTCTTTGGTACGTAAGTAAATAATAATAATTAATTAATTTGTCTTTGGTATATCTTTGGTAAACTAGATATCGGAAGAAGTTTTCGAAGAGGACCCAAAATGAAATTGAACGGGCTAGGTCGCGAAATTGTGGATTAAAATGTCTCCTCGACTTCGCCTTCGGAAAGGTTCAACGGGAAACCAGAGCCTGCGACCCGATATCATCTCTACTCACTCATCCTTGAAATATGAGCTTTTTGGCTTCAGACTTACGCCCACGTCAATATTCTATCGGAATAATATATGTATGCACGTGTGTGTATGGGAAAGCAACAGCCTCTTTGTACACCATTTCGTAATCAAAAGGTGTTCAGTTCTTGAGGCTCATGTTTCAAAGTTAATGTTTTTCGATTGAAAACTGTTCAGATTAATAAAAGAAAAACGATAATGAAGTATAAATTGTTTATACTAAATTCCCTTGACCTCAAGAAATAAAATTGTTAAGACATTATGAAATTTGGACATGTGCGCTAAATTCATGTGTTATGAAACATGTTTTTTAATATAAGTAATATTAATTGGACTCACTAGATTTATCACTAGACTAGTTATGACCTCACTAAGTAAATTTTCGTCATGTCTGAATTCGCTTAAGGTTTTCTATGAAATTTCTAAGATTTAGTGACAAAATCATTATTTTAAAGTTTTAATGAGTGAGTGAATATGGCTCTAAACGATACGATCACTAAACAATCGGTAGTCTAGAGTCTAGATAATGAATTGTGTGAATGTATGTACGATTGTCGCCGAAAGAAACTGGTCCTAAATCTAATGACATGAATTTAAAAAAGTTACGTCCATATTCATAGTCACTTTTTATACTTAAGAAAATCCTAAGCAAAATCTTAGACAGGTTTTAAGAAAAGCATTTGCTTAAGTCTTATCTTACGTAAGGCAATCTTACTTGAAAAGGTTTCATAATTGTTTCGAAAGTATCCCACACTGTTTCTGAAGGAGTGGAATAAGGAAGAATTCTTTGCAACGACGGCCAATTCTGATTTTTAATGCAGTATATATTGATGACATTAATATTAATTTATCAAAGTTCACGTCCATAAATACATAGCAACTTAAGATAATCTTAAATGTATAAGACGAACTTACGAAATTCGATCTTAATCACGACTATGAATACCGCCCTTAGCATGTGTAATTTGGACTTAATATTGTAGTCTTACTGATATTAAATTCCTCAGCTATCGCTCTTATTGGCATTTCGACAGTTCTGGCATTCTCTAATTTATTTAAATGCCGTGGCACATCTTTCTAACAAACTGTATAAAAAAATTTAAAATTATCAAAATGTCGAAATACAGTGACAGCCAAGTTTTACTTTTTTTAAGTTTTCTGGTTGCTTTGGATACAATTGCGCAATTTTAGTTGTATTTAGGCAAAGAAAAAATTGGTATACAGTTTTTTTTTTCAGCGGTAACCGTTTTGTCTTGGATCGTTACTAAGAAATTTCATTTCCTTCAAATATCTTATGTCAGCGTTTCGCTGCGTAATTGAAAATTGATCGGAATCCATTCCAATTTATTTTTGTTTAACATAATTATGTAATGAATTTATTTTCTATTGCTGAACGTGAGGAAATGTATGTTGAGGACAAATGGGTTACGAAGAACGTCAACTGGACGTTGTATGAGAGGAAGTTGAAAATGATGGTGGCTGCTGAATGTTCGTTTGGTGAGTTTAAGATTAAGTGATGTGAGGAAATGGTTGAATGCCTTGAAGGATGGGTAAGAGAAGTAACCGAGTGACCGAGTCTGGGCGGCGTGTGGGTTGGTGGTCGAAAGACTTGCACTTCATGTGCAAGAGAGTACGTCCATTGAGAAGAAGGTTCCAAAATGATAGGCAGCGTGGATTGGTAAATGCGGATGAATAGAAGAGAAAGTGATGTGAGGAAATGGATGAATGCCTTGAAGGATGGGTAAGAGAAGTAAGCGAGTGACTGCTGGTAAGTCTGGGCGGCGTGTGGGTTGGTGGTCGAAAGACTTGCACTTCATGCGCAAGAGAATGCGTCCATTGAGAAGAGGGTTCCAGAATGATAGGGGGCGTGGATTGGTAAATTCGGATGAACAGAAGAGAAAGTACTTGAAGCTTGCAAGAGAGTATAAAAAGGAGATTAAAAGACTGTAGGATGAAAACTGGAGAGAGTTTGTCAGAACGGAAGGGAGTGTGGATGCATGGGGTAATGTGTACAAGTTATGTCGTGACAGGAAGAAAAGAGAAGGTGATGACAGCGACGCGGAGAAAGAGCGTCCTGGTGGGTTATTCTCGAAACGAGGGAGAGGGTTGGTCTGAGGGAGTGACGTCAAAATGACGTAGACTTTCGTATAAAACTATACAAATCTTTTGGGAATTGCTTCATTTTGTCGTCATTTTCAGGAACGATCACTCCTCTCCAGTTCGAGAATACAGGCTCTGGTGTTGATGAATGATTTTTTTGGCGACGGTGCGAATGATTTCGAACGCGAGGTTGTGAGTGAAAGGGATGTTCTGGATTAATTATTTATAGGGAAGTTCGATGTTTCTGTTGGGCTGGTTAAGAGTGGGAAGTTGCCAGGAATTGATGGGTTGCTACCTGAAATGGTAAAGAGCATGTGGAGAGCGATTGGTGAATACATGTGGACCATGTACAACGGATGCTTGTGTGAGGAAGTTTTCCCGAGTGCATGGAAAAGGGCAAAGATAGTCATTCTCTTAAAGTCACCCACGGTCTTACCGGCCGATAAGTTTCTTACCGGTTTTGGGAAAAGTCTTAGAGCGAATGATGGTGAATCGGCTAGAGAGAAAGTTGGGTGACGGTACATCTGATAGACAGTTTGAGTTCTGGAGGGGTAGATCGATGGAGATGCATGGAGAGAGGTTAAGGAGTGTCTGAGTGCTAGTGGTGCAAAGTATGTTTGGTAAGGAGATGCGTTTGTGGAATAATTACTTCACAAACAGGAAGGTGTGTGTTAGGGGCGTGAATGCAGAATTATGGGGACAAGTTGCGCAAGGTTTGATATGTGGTCCGGCCGTATGAAACATGATGATGGATATATTGCTGAATGAGTAGGCTGGTGACGAATGCAAGGTGGTGGCCTATGCTGATGATCTATTGGTTCTGGTCGAGACAAGCAACAGGAGAGATTTAGAGAGGCATGCGGAACGCGGAGAATGCGGAGTGTGTTAACATGAGATGAATCTTTTGGAGTTAATGTGTCGGATGAAAAGACAGTATTCATGTTGTTGAAAAGAATAGACCTGCCCACGTCAGAATGAATGACAGTGTCCTGAAGTATGTATCGAGTGTAAGTATCTAGGAGTGACTGTTAGTGAAAGAATGATTTTTAGAGCGCATGTGGAAGGTTTAACGAAGCTAGTGAATGAACTTGGATGCATGAGAAGAGTGTTGAGGAAAGAATGGAGTTTGGAAAGGAAGGCTGCTAGGTGCGTCTACCAGGGTTTGCTTACTGCGTGTGCGATGTATGGGGCGAGCGTATGGTATGATGTGCTGAGTTTTGGTTATGGGAAAGACAGTGTGAATAGTTTTGGTTATGGGAAAGACAGTGTGAATAGATGTCAGAGGGTTGCGTTGTATGGATGTGTGCGTGTTTGTAGAACGGATGCGATGCAGGTTTTGAATGGTGGGCTGCTTTGGCATCTCGAAGCATTGAGAAGGGGTATAATGTGGAAAGTGAAAAAGGTATATATTTGGGTAGTGTGGATGAATGCTTGATCAGTGTGGAAGAGGTGAACGTGTTGGACCCGCTGGAGTATAAGAGATTGGCAAAGGAGGTGGGAAGATAATGTGAAGGATAGAGTGACGTTTGGTTTTGTTAGAGAAATTTGCGGAGAGGAATGGTTGGTTTGATCCGGGGTTGTGCATATGCTTTTTGTTGACTGATCATGGTAGTCTGAATGCATTTCTATTTGCTAGAGGTTTAAGTGAGCGCACTCACACAGATGAGTGAGCACAGCGCACCAATGAAGCATGTGATTGTATGAGGATGTCCGGGACTTGAATGGGTGAGGTGTGCCGGTGATGGCGGTGAAATTGGTGTGAGTTTGGTGTGTCTGGATAGAGAGAGATTCGAAAGTATGTCTGAATTTGCTAGGAAGATGTTTGAAAGAAGAAGAAGAAGAGTAGTTGAGAGAGAAAGAGTGTAAATGTGAAACGCCGAGTGCATCATTGGTGTGTAAGATGGGATGAAAAAATACTGTCATGGAGGTCGAGCTATCATGAGGATGCGGGTCCTACGTCTAGACGTAGTGTTTCGCCGTGACCCGGTCGGAAACCGAAAAGGGGCTTTTGGGTGTGACGATCTCACCTTCCTGAGTTGACCGATGCAAGAACCCTATCTGAAGGTTTAGATTAAAACGCCAAATTCACAGCGTACATGTGTCATAAACGTTTTATGATATTCGCTCACAATATAGCTTGTAAACTTGTTTAATAGAGGTGTTAAGATGCATATACATAGTAAGCCTCCAAATGTGCTGCTCGGCTTTAATAGATCTGTGTTAATAATTCATCACACATAAAACGTAATTAAAATAATTAATCGAAACAGACTTTGACACACATCGCAATTTAGTTTTATTATTACACAGTTATCAGCTGGGAAAGCAATAACAAAAGAAACGTAATCAATTATGCTTAATGCTGTCTCGTCAAAGCTGGTGTTCAGAAATGAAGGCCATTATTATCATCACACGCCGTAGCCCGCTTATCATATTCTCTCACATTCGTTCGAAAAAATGCGCACTATTTCGAATCATAGCAGCGGCTTCGAAAATTTTGTTTGTTAACTCTTACTGAGTATTTGCTGGAGTGGAATATACCAGCTGCTTCATCCACTTTTACAAAAAAGTCGCACAGATTTAAATCAGGGAATCCAGGGGGCCAATGCACAGGACCGTAACGTCCAATCCATTTATTGGCGTAAATATTATTTAACCAATCTGTCACAATACGCGCTGTATAAGGACTTTATCTACACCTAACTAACTAAAATATTAACAATAACTACTACTAGCACGGCGATTTAAATTGGTTTTCGTTTTAGTGATTTATTTGTTTATCTGTTAAAGTAGGTGTAAAAAATGGGACAGCTGTGATTCTTTACATGTAATAATCTGCTTCAGGTTATGTGCTTGTATCCGTCAAGTAAATATTCGTATTTCGTAATGCGCTCGTATTTCACGGCATCGGTTGTTGACCAAAAAACAGAGTTGACGTGAAATGCCACTTAAAGATCAAGTTCACGATGTCACGCCGCCGCAGCATAAAACCATAAAAAAACTTTATTTCGTTCATGTGCTCTTCTATTTGTTAACCAGCGGCGCATCGTCGCTTTGGGGCTAATTTTTGATTGATTATTTCTCGAAAACTAAAGTAGAAACAATATTTTTAACTTCGTTTTCCCATACTCTCGGACATCGCTTCTTTTAGTGGTATCATTGAATCGGGTTAATTAACAGTCACCCTGTATATGCTACTTTTAACCGCCATAAAAAGAAAAAGTGTGAACATGCAACTGACGCTTTTGTCATAACCACGTTATCTCGTTTTTATCTTTGCGATGAATTGATGATAACGATCTGCACGTTACGCGACAGGAAAACGTGACAGCTTTGTTAAGCTGCCACGGACCAATGAAAAATTTTATCGATTTTGCGTCCGCGCGTCAGCAGAGATCCGCGCGCGTATTTTTATCCCCCCCGCACAAATGATGCTACTAAAAATTCGGCGTAATTACATTTCCCCGCCATTAAAATCGGATAAACCGTGCGTGGTTTTCGCGTCGACGCTTTTACGGTGAGAATAAAACCGACGAAACGGCCGATTTTTATTGAAACGTGTGCGACACAAACAACGCGCGATCAAAAAAGAAAACAAACTCGAAGAAGCCCCATTCATTTGTTTGATGGCTTACTCGCTAGATTTCGTATTTAAATGAGAGTTTCAGAACAATATTTACGTTTCTCTAAAGAAAATCACAATCTCCTTGACTGTGCCATCACTAGATGGTGTTGTTTATATTTCACCGAATCTGTTCATGTCATTGTCATAAGAAAGTTGTTTAAAGCTTTTTTTTTATGATCAATATCCAAAGCAATATTTGTGACTCATTAAGAATTAATTACTTTAATTATATTACCAATAGATGGCGATGTTTTTTCGTGCGAATTTTTTAAACGCACTTGACTAAAAAAAATAAAGGGAAACAGGCGTAGCTTAGAAAGCAAGTAAGTTAATGTTTGCATTTTATATTCTTTGTTTTCATAATATAGCCTTCTGTTTTGACTCCGCCTTTTTTCGAGCTTTAATGATGTAATGGGTATGTACAGGAAGGCTTACTGAAGACCCAACAAGAATCTTGCACCCCGACAGGACGAACCATCCATTATTCAAAATTATTTTTTTAAATGTCAGTCAATTTAAGTAAAACAGTATCTTTGGGATCACGTACGTGACTTTGTCGTAAAATTGCACGCCGCCAATCTGAAATCCAGACTCTAGGGATTTTCGCAATAAATTTCGCGCCGCTTTGAGGACACGTCAGACTTATTAGAGCCATATGAATTGCAAATGGTAACGAAATCTATAATTAATGAAGTTCGGGTGCCTAAAACGAGCTCGGGGACCGGTATTGATTGCAACATGCCTTCCTTCACTCCAGTCAGCCTCAAGCTACCTCGTCTAACCCGAAATTGCTGGGCGACATAAATCACGCTAGTTCGCGATCCATCTAAATTGCGGGAATCCACAGTTCAACCGATATTCTCCTCCTCATAAGTTGAGGAACCACCAAACTCTTCTACAATATTACTATTTCTAGCATGCGGCACAGTGACTTCAAATAGATAAAATAGGTATGTGCCGCTTCTCAAGAACGATTTTTTTCCACGCGCAAATATAGTGGCGCAACATTAATATTTAACTGCGAGCCGAGATTAGTCCATAATAGCCGATATCGGCCTAATTGTTGTGCTCTTTTATTATTCAATAAAGCCGATAAAATCCCCCGGCAATAAATCGGATCAAGAGATTACGAGAACAAATATATGCCCGATAATCATTCATAATTTATTACGAGAGAAGCAAGCGGAACGCGAAAAATATTATTAACTCGTCGAGTTTTTAAAACTGATTAGAAAAGCAGCAGCGAAAAAAGAAAACTCCTGAGACAGAGTTGCGATTTTTAATTAAATTTCAACGAATGTCGATCGCGCAAATCCCGTTGTGCGTTATTAATTATTTTAAGGGCAAATCCGGTTTGATTCGAAATTAAATTCGAAAAATTTGCCGCCGGCGGACGGGAACAAGGAAGAGCTCTGTTTTTATTTTTTTTAATTTCGAATCAAAACAGGGAAGTAATTTTCCGCGAGTTGCAGCAAGCTTTAATCTTTTGGCGATTGTGAAGTTCGCTGGAGTTTGAGCGCTTAATCGAAAACTAATTGTTTAGTCGGGGGCATTATTTAGAACCGTCCGTTGGAAACAGTTTAAAACCAGATCCAGTTATTAATGCAATAAATGCATTTAGAATCGCGGCAGATAAACTAAAATCATTTTTTTAAAATGTGTTTGGTGAAAAAAATTAAAGATAACGACGCCATCTAGTGGAGAAATAATGGTAAAATAATCTTTTCATTTTCATTTAGTTGTAGATCTTAGTTATAGTGAACGATGAACATCACCGTCATCATCATCTAATAGTGAAAGAAATTATAGCTTCTTAGGGAAACACGAGTATATTATTCAAATTTTGTCACAGCGCCATCTATCGGCGGAATGATGGAACAATAAAAGATTATTAAACATTTGCTTAAATGTATTATTGAATTGTTCTAAAAAAAAGGAAACAAACAAAAGACAATCGACTTCACGATGAATGTCGTTACCAAAACAACGATAAAAGTTAAATTATGACAAGTTTTAATCGTTTTTCTTAAGTTGAAGAAATCATAAATAAAACAAAATGAACAATCGATCAAACAAACGATCAATCGTGCAATGAAATACGAGTATTTTATTGAAACTTTGTCACAATGCCATCTATTGGCGAAGTCAAGAAAAATTAGTAATATTAGCTAGGAATGGGATAATTGAATATCGAACTTGTTTGTCTTCGTTTTAAAATAAACTCTGATAATACTAACTTAGGTAAATAATCAGCTTTTGTTTTCAGTCATTATACATCATACATCGCCATCTAGTGTCAAATAGTAAAAATTTCTTTCAGCGAAACACAATAGCTAATTTTATTTTTATTGAAGAAAATGTTCTGCTGCAAACGATCGTAACAAAGCAGCTTTATACTTCTTTGCAATAACGAAAGATTAATTATGCCACCTCTCGACAGTATAGTGAAAGAAACGTAATTGTCGATGAAGGGATTAAAAGGTTATTACTTTGTTAAGATATTGAAGAGAAGCGTTTTATTCTGAACCTTTATTTTCACAATGTTTACTTGTTGAAACATGCAGATCGTGGTTACCATGAAATAAAAGCAACGCCATCTAGCGGTGGAATAGCGCAAAAAGTAATTATTTTTGGTGAAACACAAGTATTACTTTGAGTATTGATCATAAGAATTTTAAAGTAAGTTCAGTCCGATAAGTGACGAAGTTAAAACGTCTAGGTCGTGTTTACAGTGAAAAATGTACAGCGCACTCTAGTGTGAAATAGTTAAACTTGTAATTTCATTACGAATTTTGTTTTCATTGAAAAAAAAATGTTCTGCTGCGAACGCTTGAAACGAAAGTAACTCAATCTATACTTCTTTGCTATGACGAAAGATTAACAACGCCATCTCTCGACAGTATAGTGAAAGAACAGCAAATTGACAACGAAGTGGTTAAAAGATTATTAGCTTTTGTTCTGAGATTGTTCTGAGATTGAGAAAAAACGATTTCATCTTCTTTTTAATCTAAACCTTTATTCCCACAAAATTTACTTGTTTAAACACGAAGATCATAGTTGCCATGACATATAAGTATCGCCATCTATTGGTGGAATAGTGCAAACCAGAATTATTTTATTACTTCAAGTATTGATCGTGAAAAATTTTTGAAGTAAACTCTTCCGACAATACTGACATAAATAAAACATCTATGTCGTGTGAAACATGTACAGCGCCATCTAGTGTGAAGTAATTAAAATTATAACTTCGGCGAGGCTCAATTACGAATTTTGTTTTTATTGAAAAAATAAATGTTCTGCTGCAAATGCTTGAAACCAAAGTAACTCAATCTATATTTCTTTGCTACGACGAAAGATTAACAACGCCATCTCTCTATAGTATAGTGAAATAACAGCAAATTGACAATGAAGTGGTTAAAAGATTATTAGCTTCTGTTCTCAGATTGAGGAGAAACGATTTCAACTTCTTTTTTAATCTAAACATTTGTTCCCACAATATTTACTTGTTTAAACACGAAGATCATAGTTGCCATGACATATAAGTATCGCCATCTAGTGGTGGAATAGTGCAAGAAAGAATTACTTTTTTATGAAACACGAGTATTACTTTGAATATTGAACGTAAGAATTTTTTAAAGTAAATTCTTCTGACAAAACTGACAGAATTAAAACATCTACATTGTATGAAAAATGTACAGCGCCATCTAGTGTGAAATAGTCAAAATTATAACTTCGTCAAGGCACAATTACTAATTTTTTTATTGAAGAAATAAATGTTCTGCTGCAAACATTTGAAACGAAAGCAACTCAGTCTATACTTCTTTGCTACGACGAAAGATTGAAACAACGCCATCTCTTGACGGTATATTGAAAGAATGATAAATCGCCCATGAAGTGACTGAGAGATTATTACTTTTTGTTCAGAGATTGAGGAGAAACGTTTTATTCTAAACCTTTATTCCCCACAATGTTTATTTACGTGTTGAAACGTGTAGATCTTGATTACAATGACATATAAGCATCGCCATCTAGCGGTGGAATAGTGCAAAAAAGAATTTTTTTGGTGAAATTCGAGTATTACTTTCTGTATTGATCGCAAGGATTCTTGTCTTCATTTTAAAGTAAACTCATTTTGACGATACTGACATAATTAAAACAAGTAAGTCGTGTTTAGAGTGAAAAATGTCCAGCGACATCTAATGTGAAATAATTAAAATTACAAATTTTGTTTTTATTGAAGAAATAAAAGTTCTGGTGCAAACGATTGAAACAAAAGCAGCTCAATCTATAACTTCTTTACTACAGCGAGAGGTAAGCAATGCCATCTCTTGAAAGAACAGTAAACCAATACTTCTTTGCTACGATGGAAAGATTATTGCCATGTCTCGAGACTATAGTGAAAGAGCAGCAAAATAACAATGGAGTGATTAAAAGATTACAATTTTTTGTTCTGAGATTGAAGAGAAACTATGTATTTCATCTCCTTTTTAATTCCCACAATATTTATTTGTTTGAACACGAAGATCATAGTTGCAATGACATATAAGTATCGCCATCTAGAGGTGGAATAGTGCAAAAAATTATTATTTTTGGTGAAATATGAGTATTACTTTGAGTATTGATCGTAAGGGTTTTTGTCTTAGGTTTTTTTTAAATGAATTTTTCTTTCCTATAGTATTGATTTAGTTAAATATGTTGCAGTGAAATACAAACACCTCCATCTAGTGGAGGAATAGTAAATCAAATTATATGTACTTTTTAACAAATTGTTTTTGTTTTATTATTGATACAAAGACTATTATGCCTTATATTGTTTGATACCTATCAAACAAAAGCTACTTGGTTGCCATCTGCTGGCAACTTAACGAAAGAACATTGCATTGACATTTAAATGAATAATAAAATATTATTTCTAGCTCTGAACGTCGAGGAAAAACATTTTTGTTTTTGTCTTCATCTGAAGTCTTTATTTCTAGAATACCGACTTAGTTAAGTCTTTGATTACAGTGAAACATAAACATCGCCATCTAGTGGCGCACTAATCAAAGACCGAAATGCACGTTTTGTTTTAAATATTATAGGATATTGTTTTGTTTGTGGTCTGCTAAATCAGACACATTCTAATCGAAACCCTTTCCTAATTACAGCGAAAATAAATAATTCCATCTACTTATATGACGAAAAGTAAAAGAAATATATTATTATAGTAATGAGTAGAACTGTTTTGTCTTCACTATAACAAATACTTCTTTTTCTAACAAAATTAACTTAACTACTTTATGTAGGCCTTAGTCCATCCAGCGACGACTTAATTTAATTTATTTTATTATTTTTCTACATTTCTTAAATTTAATTTTTAGTTTCACATATATTTAATTTATTATTTTGAGGAAACTCTCTTTTAAAGTAGAGTTACTAGCAAAATGCAAGCACCATTGTCCTGTTTCAAACTAGTATTTGTATTCTGTTGAAACAGAAACATCTTAATCTAAATTTCATCGTGATTATAACGAAAGATAGGCAGCTCCATCTGCCGGGGGGATTATTAAGTTAGTTGGCGTTAAATTGAATGGCAAATTAACTTTTAAGCAAAACGTGACCCTTTTCTTTCTTAAACATGTCAATTTTTAATTGAAAAATAGTTCAAGTACTCGTTTAACTTCGCTTAACATTATAACATTATTATTGAATTAAAATATGAAGAAAAAGTAAATGGAATTTTTAGCTTTTTCTTTCCGGAATAATTTCATCCAGAGTCCGGGCTCCGTTCAAGATATTGTAGCTTTCGTTTTTGGTTTCCGCACCACGAAAGTATCGATTCAATTGCAGAATGAATTAAGAAGAGACGCGGCGGCGTCCCCTGCAAAACACTCCCAAACATTTCGAAAACTTTTCAAACCCCGGCGTACACAAATAACAACAAATAATCGCTAATTGAGATCCGCCGGGCGAGCTTCCGGTACACTTATCTTAATTGCGGAACATTTGCGTTCCCCCTCCCGCCGTGTCGCCCGCATTTTTCTGCCGAATTTCCCCAAAAAATTCGTCCTGAAATTTGATTGATTGCGTGTCACGCCGGTTATCCGGAAGCATCGACCGCGAATTCGCCGCGGGGCGAAAGAAGAAAGACGCCCTATTAATACAAATAAACGTCGACGGTAGATATTCACTTTTGACAGGGTTTGTCTCAAACATCTGTGTTATGATGTGAAAGAAAAGAATATTGGTGGCTTTAGCAAGAAATATTACGAGGAGTGCTTCTAAAGTTTTGGAAATAGCAAGACAATCGACGAATGCGTGCGTAGTATTCAATCATACCTAGGCAAGTCCTAGCTGGTCAAGTTAATAAATTTGTTCCAGTTAGTTTTTACATGTTTTTTTTTCTTTGAGTGTAGCAACGTTCTTTAAGTTATTCTTCATTGTCCTATTCGTTTTTCTTCCTGGATTTATTCCAATCCTCTTTTGCTTCGATTTTCAGCAGGAAGTCTCTTCCAATTAGTTCTTTCTTTCGATTATAGCAACGCGTCTTTAAGTTATTGTTCATTGTCCTGTTCTAATCTACTTCATCTTCGATTTTCTTCAGCTAATTTCCAGAAAGCTTTTCTTCCTTGATTTACTTCTTTGCCTACGATTTTCTGCAGCCAGTCTCTTCAAGTTCTTTCTTTTGAGTATATTTGAGTTATTCTTCATTGCCCTGTTCGCGTTTCTTCAACCAGTTTCTTGTAGAAAGTTTCTCTTTCAGGAATCATTTGAATCTTCTGTGCCTTCGATTTTTTGCAACCAGTTGCTTTCAGTTAATTAATTTCCTGAAAGCTTTCCTTCGTTGATTTATTCCAATCTTCTTTGCCTTCGATTTTCTGCAGCCAATCTCTTCCAGAAAGGTTCTCTTCCTGGATTTGTCCCAATCTTCTTTCTCTTCGACTTTCTGCAGTCCGTCTCTTCCAGTTAGTTCTTCGATATTTATTTTCTTTTGAGTATGGCAACGTTTCTTTAAGTTATTCTTCATTGTTCTATTCGAATTTACTTTAGTTTCGTTTTTCGGCTAGCAGTTTCTTTCAGAAAAGATTTCTTCCTGGATTTATTCCAATTTTCTTTGCCTTCGATTTTCTACAGCGTTTGTTATTATTGTTTACAAATTTCAAATGCTTTATCGACTGTCATTCGTTTCTGTCGATTTAATTTTACACGCTGTCGATTATCATTTGTTTTTATCAATTTCAATTTTTTTAAATAAACGATTGTTATCTGTTTTTTTAGATTTAAAAATTGTTTTGTTTTGTTTTTGTCAAATTATAAAAAATTCGCTGCGTCATTTGTCATTTGTTTTCGTCGATTTCAACTTCTCTTTCGCTGTTATTTCAATTTCTTTGGCTTATCGATTGTCATTTGTTTCGTCTATTTGAAAAATTTCTTGCAATGCGTATTGTTTTCTGTTTTCGTCAGTTTAATTTTTTTACGAGTCAATTGTAATTTTTTTTTTCGTTTTTCACAGTCGATTGTCATTCGCTTTTGTCGATTTAAATTTCTTTTTACTGTCGATTTTCATTTGTTTTTATTGTTTTCAAATGTCAAATGCTTCACCGACTATCATTCGTTTCTATCGATTTAATTTTACACACTGTCGATTGTCATTTGTTTTTGTCAATTTCAATTTTTTTTAAATAATCGATTGTCATCTGTTTCTGTAGATTTCAATTTTTTTTTGTTTTGTTTTTGTCAAATGAAAAAATTTTCGCTGCGTCATTTGTCATTTGTTTTCGTTGATTTCAATTTCTCCTTCGCTGTTATTTCAATTTTTGACTTATCGATTGTCATTTGTTTCTGTCGATTTGAAATATTTCTTGCAATGCGAATTGTTTTCTGTTTTCGTCAGTTTAATTTTTTTACCAGTCAATTGTTACAGTCAGTTGTTATTCATTATCCTGTTCATTATCCTTCAATCAGTTTCTTCCAGAAAACTTCTTTCCTGAATTTATTCCAATCTTCCTTGCCTTTCCGTTTTTCTACAGCCAATTTCTTCCAGAAAGGTTCTCTTCCTGGATTTATTCCAATCTTCTTTGTCTTCAAATACAGCCAGTCTCCTCCAGTTAGTTCTTCGATATTTATTTTCTTTTGAGTATAGCAACGCTTCTTTAAGATATTCTTCATTGTCCTATTCGAATTTACTTTATCTTCGTTTTTCGGCAACCAGTTTCAGAAAAGATTTCTTCCTAGATTTATTCCAATCTTCTTTTCCTTCGTTATTCTGCAGCCAGTCTGTTCCAATTAGTTCTGTCTTTTGAGTATAGCAACGCGTCTTTCAATTGTTATTCATTATCCTTTTCGTTTTCCTTCAACAAGTTTCTTCCAGAAAGTTATTTTCCTGGATTTATTCGAATCTTCTTCTTTCTTCCAGAAAGCTTTTTATTCGAATCTTGTTTGCCTTCTATTTTCTACAGCCAATTTCTTCCAGAAAGGTTCCTGGATTTATTCCAATCTACTTTGCCCTCGACTTTCTACAGCTGGTCTCTTCCAGTAAGTTCTTCGATATTTATTTTCTTTTGAGTATAGGAACGCTTCTTTTCATTGTCCTATTCGAATTTACTTTATTTTCGATTTTCGGCAACCAGTTTCTTCCAGAAAAAAATTCTTCCTGGATTTATTTCAATTTTCTTCGCCTTTGATTTTCTGCTGTTCCAGTTAGTTCTTTTAAATGTAGCAACGGGTCTTTCAATTGTTATTCTTTATCTTCTTCGTTTTCCTTCAACCAGTTTCTTCCAGAAAGCTTCTTTTCTGAATTTATTCCAATCTTCTTTGCCTTCTACTTTCTACAACCAGTCTCTTCCAGTTAGTTCTTCGATATTTATTTTCTTTTGAGTATAGCAACGTTTCATTAAGTTATTCTTCATTGTTCTATTGGAATTTACTTTATCTTCGTTTTCCGCCAACCAGTTTCTTGCAGAAAGTTTTTCTTCATGGATTTATTCCACTCTTCTTTGATTTAGATTTCCTACAGCCAGTCTCTTCCAGTTAGTTCTTTCTTTTGATTATGTCAACGCATCTTTTTTCATTGTCTTGTTATAACCTATTTTATCTTCGATTTTCTGCAGCTAATCTTTTCCAGAAAGCTTACCTTCGTTGATTTATTCCAATCTTCTTTGCCTTCGATTTTCTACAACCAATTTCTTCCGGAAAAATTCTCCTCCTAGATTTATTCCTGTCTTATGTGCCTTCGACTTAATACAGCCGATCTATTCTAGTTAGTTCTTCAATTTTTTTTCTGCGTATAGTAACGCTTCTTTAAGTTATTCTTCATTGTCCTATTCGAATTTACTTTATCTTCGTTTTTCGGCATCAGTTCTTCCTGGTTTTATTCCAATCTTCTTTTTCTTCGATTTTTTGCACCCGGTGTTTTCCAGTTAGTTCTTTCTTTTGAGTATTTTAAGTTATTGTTCATTTCCTGGTTCGTTTTCCTTCGACCAGTTCCTACCAGAAAGATTTTTTCCTGGATTATTGTTTGTTATTGTTTTTCGGCAACAAATTTCTTTCAGAAACGTTTTCTCCCTGGATTTATTCCAATCGTTTTAGCCTTCGATTTCCTACACCCAATCTCTTTAAGTTAGTTCTTAGATGTCTATTTTCTTTTGAATAAAAAAAAAAATAAATAGTATCTAATAAAATAATGTCATGTTATTTTTTGTGCATACTTAAAATAATAACTGTTTCATTCTTCCACCTCGGAAAATTCTGCGGTTGTCAAAAGCCCTTAAATTCAGATTTTTTTTGTTCCTCCCCATGTATTCCTTTCGCGCTTGTCAGGATCAGTTACGAGAGATTTAAATTAAATTCGCCTCTTCAGTTCGATGAGGAGGAACGTGTCTGTAATGAAATATAGGGGAAGCCATCCATCGATCCCGAATACTCTATCGTAACGGAAATTATTAAATCCTGCTTCTAATATGTACATTGTCTGAAACGTTCTAGTATTAAGCGAAGACGATAGAAATTATTTAAAAACCTCGAGGGAGTTTCAGGTGAGTGAGTTAAAAAAAAGTTCAGTTTAGAAATAACCCTGTATATAATTAAATTTACCAATTAAACAACGTGCCAGATTAGATCGTGCCCGAAGCCTTTAGAAATTTCACGTAGGATTTCATCTGAATCCTACTCAAGTAATTTACGCTGTTTGGCTATTGTCCAGGGGGGTGGAAACTATATTGAAATTTGCTGTGCCCGTCTCGAGGGATTTCTAAACAAACTGCCCCCGTTTCACGTTCGAAACCTTCGGGTCTATGCGCGGATAAAAATCCAATTTGCCTGAAATATTGTTTATTAATTCTATACGCGACTCTAAAATTTTATGCGAACTTTTGGGAGTCACAGAAATGCAAGAGTATTTGGTTTAAAAATGTTAAAGCTCTTTTGATAGTAAGCAGTTCATAAACTATTTTAAAAAAAAGGTCACCAGAAATCGATTAATTAACTCTGTGACAGCTCTTTCGTGAAATGCAAGCGAAAAGCTCTTCCTGTGTAACATAGAATAAAATTACATTCCGCTTCTCTTTAGATATCTTACCGTGAATGCGCTTCAACTGTGTAATCCTTGTAACAAGCATAAAATTATTTCTGCTTTTTCCAAGTTTTCCGAACGCCGCTCGCCCTAATCTAATCATCCTTTTTATTCCGTCGGTTCTGTAAAAAGTTCTGAAATTCAAAATAACAAGAGTAACACTCGAGTCGATCGTTCGCACTCGAAAAAAAGAACGAATTCGCTTCGCTCCGACGAAAAGAGGAGGTCGAGAGTTGTTACATAATTAAGACGACTTCGGCAGGAATTGATGAATCGGCTTTCGGAAACTCGTTTAAGCACGTGCTGTTAAATCGAAAAATGCGAAGTAAGACTCCTGGAAAATTATTTATAATTCCCGGCTAATTAGGGGGAGACAGATGTTGTAAATAATTCCCGAGAACGGCCTGGGGCACTTACTTTTAGTTTCAGCGGGGAATTAATACTGCAGTGCCATTATGCTACGGCTTTAATAATCCACAATTATACTAAATAATTTAACCGGCTCGCAACTTTGTCCATAAAATAGGAGGATATCATTTATGAAAAGGACAGGGTGTAACCATAGAGCACGAGGTGGAATGTAACTTGAAACGGAGTAAAACTAATTCATTATGCTATTTTTCTGATTAAAAATTTGTATTTAGTTTTTAATCTAAAAATTAATTAATTCCATGGCTTCAAATGCCAACAAGATTTTAGTATTGCACCTTTTGCATTGCTCGGTGATAGTTCTTTATAAAAATTTTCTCTAGCATAATCGTGGATTACAGTTCAGTTTAAATTCTTTAAGGAATTGAATCAAATCTTGTACCGAGTGTTCAACAAAATCCTACCTCGAGTCAGCCTTGGAAACAAAAGTACGTATCATAGATTGAATTGTTATTATTGCAAGTACTGTCAGAATATAAAATTTAGGTTATGCGAAGGAACTGACTTCAGACAATTTTTTAATACTTCTTTTAAGAACGAATATATTTCTGTTGGATTCGTTAGTGTTAAGGGAAGTCGAAGTCACTTTGTAATTAGAGGCTTTTATTCGAAAGTGAATAGAAGTACACCAAGCTATGTTATTCTCACATAAATAACAACCTTCACTTTTCTTAATCTTCGTATCTCGAATTTAGAAATCATTGAGAGCAGAGATTCATTTTTAATTAGTAGTTTTACAATCGCCTTTTAATTCATTACTTTTTTTTTGCTTTTGAGGCGATAGTTCTTTATCTTTTTATTAAAAAAAAAAACAAAAAGAAAAGAGACATGCAAAAGATGCTTGATTTTCTCTGAGCTTTTTATAGATTTATTATAAAAACGAATTCTCGCTTGTTTTTTTTTTTAACTTTAGGAGCAACAAAATATTTGGAAGAAAATCGATTTTCGATAATTTTTTTTTAAGTGTTAATGTGAATAAACTTTATCGTCAATTTTTTTTAATGGAGGAAAAAAGTGAAAGTGCGTTTTTCCGCAATTATAAAGAATAGTTCGTTGTTTTTCCAACGACGAGGAGAAAGTCGAGATTGTTTTCACAATTGACTGTTAGTCTTGTCTTTTCCGCTTCTTTGTTTTTTTTTTTACGGAGACGAAGAGAAAGTTTTTTTTTCAACTTATTATGTAAAAAACAAAGCAAAAAGAAAACGAAATGCAGAAGACGATTAATTTTCATTAATTTTTCTCTAAAAATAATTAATTTCTATAATTTTTCTTATAATAAATTGCTTACTTTTAGTGAGCTTATTGCTTACTTTGGTGAGGTTTTGTTCTTTTAATATTTGTCTTAAAATTGATTGTCTTTTGTATTTTTTTTGTCTTAAAAGAGAAGAAAGGAGAAAAGGAAAAAAATGAGAATTGTTTTACAATCGATTGATTGTTGTCCCTTATTTTCTGTTTTGTGTTTCACGATGACTTCGAAGATTCAGGAGATTGTAAATATCCTTTATGTTATAATATAATAATAATAATAATATTTATTCATCAAAAATATACGAAAAGTCAAAAGAAAAATTGAAAATGAAAATGATGAATCTTTAAAGTAGCTTACATTTGCAATTTACTGATATTCAAAAATTCTTGTATTGTGTGGCAACAGTGATTGATCAACATCCTCTTAATTGCCTTTTCAAAACCTCTGGCCGATTTATTTTTTACTTCTATCGGTAATTTATTATAGAGTTTGGTTCTCCAATAGTCTTGGCCTTGCTGGGTACGTTTCAATCGATGGAAAGGTACTTGAAACGCATCTTATTTCTGCTATTCAGCTTATGGACTGCGTTTTTTGGAAAACTATCTTGATTGTTGTGAACGAAATTTACACTGACTAGTATGTATGCAGACGGAACAGTAAGTATCTTCGCTCTTCGGAAAACTTCTCTACAGCTGTTTGTTGGCCGGAGACCGGGGATGATCCTCACAGTTTTCTTTTGGAGTAAAAGAAATTTGTGTGCTTCTGGTGTCATACCCCACAGTAGTACCTATTCTATGAAATTAGGTAAAATAAAGTTGTCTGGTAAGTTCCTCTGTTGAAAGTTTGTACATTCTCCTTAAACAGTATAGTATGGATGAGAGCTTTCTGCTTATATAGGTGATATGTGCTGCCCAGTTTAGTTTTGGGTCCAAATGAACTCCTAGAAACTTTATTGATGCCTCTTTAGTGCCAGCAAAAGTTAGATATTGCGTTTTTCTTTCATATAGTTTTAATTTGTTTGTATTGAACCATGTACTCGCTTGCTTGATGTTTTTTGTTCATCTTTTGTTTTTCTGGTTACTAGAAGTTAGTATCATCGGCATATAAGCATACTTCACACGCATTAATATATTTTGGAAGATCGTTGATGTAAACTAAAAATAAAACAACAGGGCCCAGTACTGATCCTTGAGGGACTCCACAATCTACTTTTCGAGCGTTCGACACTTTTTCCTTCCATTGCATTTGTTGTTGTCTGTCTGCGAGGTATGATTGTATTAAATTATTTGCTACGCCTCTTATCCCATAATAATTTAACTTTTGCAGTAGTAATTCGTGCGGCACAGTATCGAAAGCTTTACTCAAATCACATAATTCTTTTTTATCATAGGTTGTTAATATTTTTTCTATTCTTTTTAATATGGCAATAATTGTTGAGCGACTTTTTCGGCAGCTTCCTTGTCGTTACATTTTAATATTACACCTCCTTTTCGTGTGGATTTACGCATCTTAATTCCTATTTTTAATTTCTCCGGTTTAATTACTTCTCTAATTTTTTCTATAATCTGCTTTCTATCACTAGGCTTCTTTGGTTCGACTATTATTACTTCTTCCTTTTGCTGTGTTACTTCGCTATACAATTATTTTTTAGGACTCTCAGTATTTGCAGTATTTACACGTGTAAGGTTATTTCGCACATTCTGTTCAATTCTGCTGTTATGTTGCTGTATTTGATCGATCTGTGTAACTACATTATCCAGTTTATTTGTAGTTTCTTTGTTCTCACTCTTTTTCATTAATTTGTTTATAATTTCATTCTGATTTTCTACTATCTTATACAATTCAACGATTATCTGTACGACATCCTGCGATCACTTTGTGATAAAACTTTGTATAGAAAATGACAAGTTGGACAGGTCGGTTTGGTTTGCAATGGAAGTCTCCAGCTGACGAGGCCCCAAATAGGGCCGAAAAAGCTATATAGAGGATGCTCGAGGGATCCACTCTAATCGATTAGCAACAAAATTTTTTAAATAATAATAATAGTAATTTTTATTTAGCTTTTGGATTGACGTAAGCTAAGTTGGGGTATACAAATAATATAAAAAGGCAGAACATTGTATAAAAACAAACAAATACAGAGTGAGTGAAATTTATGATAACATAAATAATGTTGATGATCAAATCTGCTTTATTCTTCTTTTCACAAAATGAAGAAATAATAAAAAGCTGCTTTAAGATCGTTTAATTGTTTTCCGAGTTTTTTCGTAAAAAGAAGAAAGAAAACGCGGAAGACGAGATGTTTTCGCCTACTTTAGTATAAAGAAGAAAATTTGGATATTTCTCTCTCAAAACTGATCGATTAATTTCGCGTAGTTTCTTTACCTTTCGAGAGAGAAAGTGTTTGTCATAAAATAGATCTTCTTTTGCTATTTTTTATTTTGCATTGAGAAAAAATGAGATTTAGTGTTTCTTCAATAAATATCAGAGCGAGAAAAACATCCTATCCTAATTTTTGTATTTCTTCGTGAAGAAGGAGAACGAATGTTTATAATGAAGAACAATAAGAAAGAAATTAAATTGAAGTTTTCCGCTGCCGCTCTTCATGGCTTCCGGTCGTAAGCGGAACCATATAAGAAATAAGAAAAAGAATTTGATTTGTTTTTCTATTAAAGTATATCAACGAACCGTTCCGTTTATTTATTTAACTCCAAACTCAATGACATTTTCCTAATACATGTACGACATTTCAACATTTAATTACCCGGGTATTAAACGAGACCGAATTCGACAGGCCAACAAACACAAAGCTCCCCAAAGCGCACGCTTAATAAATAATAGCGGGAACGTTGTCGCGTTCCTCGCTCGCGTTTCTTCAGCCCGTAAACACGGGGAAAGACCCGGGAAATTCCCTTAAATATTAATCGCCGCCCCAGCCTTGTCCCACTCGTGCTCCTGATGGCATTTCACATCGCGCCCCCCGCCTGCATTTTGCATGAGTCTAAATGTTCCGCGAGAGAAAAACAGATGCACGTTTAATAAACAAAGAAAATCGTCGGTGGGCGGCATCCCCCCTAATGAGATGTAATGTTACACGTCGGTCGCAAGCTTGAACGCGTAATGAATAGGATTAAAGACGAGGTGAGGCATATTTCTTAATTAAGCGCTAAAAATAGATCGGCTATTGTGTTACGCAGAAAATATTATGTTTTCGATCGTTACGACAGCCGAAGGGTAATATTACAAATAAATTGGCGTTAATTACGTGAATTTTGTCAGGGAAACGGCGGGGCGGAGATAAAAGAGAAGAAAAAAGAAATGGGCGCAAATTTTCTTTCACTGGGAACATAAATAAGAGAAGGATACATCGGGGAACCCCCAAAACGTTTGGCGCAAGTATAATATGGTTAAGGGAACTTTCCCCTTAAACTGATTTTATTTACGACTTCCTGAAAGGAGTAAATCCTCGCCTTTGCAATATAACTTTGCTCTTGACCCAACCTGGGGCATTACATAAATTCTCGTCTTGAATTTTCCTCGGTGCATCCAATTTGTTGGCCAACATATTGTTTCCGGTGCGGGGTTCTCGCACTTCCGTCGACGTAATGCCTTCAATTAAGCCGGGCAAATACGGATTTACCGGTTACAATTTACTCGATGCATTCAGGACGAAGTAGGACTTAGATCTCCCACTGCGAAATTGTGCTCAAATAAATATTTCTTTTCGAAAACTGGACGATGACGACGCATACGTTGTATGGTCCTTCTCAAAAATTGGAGGAATGTTTCATAGATTGTGAATGGAAGTCAATAGTTGTAATACACACTGTATAGTTTTAGATTTTCATAATTCACTCATTCCTCAACCATAAATAACTCGAGCAGCAATTAATTCTCAAAAATATTTATTATTACCATTCGTCAGGCGGCTTAAAACATGCCACCGTGAATTACACGATAAATTTCCGCAAAAAGACACGCTTTATTTACAGCGGCTCACAAACGTAATTATTTAGAGGTTCTCAGCGTACCTACAACGGCGAACGGAAGGCGAACACGTTCAAATTTTATTCGTTCTTGTTGTTGTTGCTGAGAGCGGGGCACTTCCGGAAACGGCACCGGAAATTTTTCGTCCGCGCAAAAAGCATTCGTTCGTTCGTTGGTTGGTCGATCGCTTCGTTTAATGTGTACAATAATTCAATTCGGTTCGATTTAAGCAACCGTAAAGCTTAATTTGAAAGCACCGAAGAAAGCACAATGTTTCTTAATTTAAAAATGTTTCGTTGAAAATCTCAACTAGTGTGTAATAATTAAAGCGCGGATTTAGGTGCATATTTTTTAATAATACTTTTAGTTTTTTTTACCTTTTTTCAATGTATACTTATTATTGTGTCATGTTATTAAAATTATACGAGAGTGAAAAGAACAAGTTTAAAAATAATCGAATATTTTGGCGAAGTTAAATTATCGCGCAATGCTAATTGAAAACAATTAAAAAAATTCAATCATAGAGACCAATCAAGAGCGAAGTAAATGTTATTCTAACGGAAAAGATTAATTTAAACAAAAAAAAATTATAAACAAAATATGAAGAATTAGATTAAAAAAGAAAAACACAAAGCGAACAGAAAGTAGATGTGCAAAAATAATTGAAAAAGTAGTAAAGTAATAGGAATATAAATTCGACAAGGATATACAAAAGAGAATACGAAATAATTTAAGAATGACATGAAAGAAAACAAAGAAATATCGGCAAACTTCCTCTGGCGGAAAATGTTGACAAAATAAAGAAAACTGTAAATATAAAAAAATAATTAGGCAAAGATAATAAAAGAGGGCTGGAGTACGCAAAAAAAAAACAAAATACGAAGAATAAAATAATACAAGGACTGCCAGAAAGTAAACCGTAGGCTAGAATACGAGGATTTACTCCATACGGAGAAACAAAACAGAATTGAAACAATAACTAACTGCGGAATTACATGAATAGAGATCGAAAGAAGATCAAAGTTTTTTTTTCCTGTGATTGAAAATCAAAAAGACTATGAGTGAACAAAAAAGAGAAACTGAACTTGAAACAGTTATAACATTGGAAAGAAAAAACAAAGAAGATGAGGCAAGCAATAATACAAGGTCGAATCACATGAATAAAAAACAAAAGATCGTTGATTTTATTCGTCCGAAAATAAACGAAAATTAAAAAAAAAAAACAATAAACGAATACTCATCGAAGTAGTAAGGACAAAACGAGTAAAAGTAAAAACAAATAAACCATGTAGTCCTTTTACACTCCATGTTTGTTTCTTTTATTTCTTTTCTTGAATTAGTTTTCGTTCTTTATCGATTCTTTTTATTTTGCTTTCTCGTCTACCTTGTTTCATCTGATGTGTTTTGTTTCGTCTTCGTTTTTTCATTATGTTTCGTTGTTTTCTTTGGCGCATTACCTTAGAATTAATTTCATTTATTTCAATCGTTTCATTTTTTAACGTTCTTCGTTTGTTTTTCGTTCATCTTATAGTCCGACAGAAAAAGAAAACAAACGATAATCACTTCATTTCATTTTTTAACGTTCTTCTTTTGTTTTTCGTTCATGTTATAATGCGACAGAAAAAGAAAACAAACGATAATCTCAAGTGTTACAGAAAGTAGAATTGTCGATTTCATTTTGTTTTTGAATCGCCTTGCTTTTCATGCTTCACTTCTTCTTACGTCGATGTTGCTTGTTTTTTTTATTTCTTTTCTTGAATTAGTCTTCGTTTTTTATCGACTCTTTTTGTTTTGCTTTCTCGTCTAATTTGCTTCGTCTGACGTGTTTTGTTCTTTGTTCGTCTTTTTCATAATGTTTCGTTGTTTCCTTTGAGGTTTCTTCGGCGCATTACTCTAGAATTAATTTCATTTTTTTCAATGATGTCATTTTTTAACGCTCTTCTTTTGTTTTTCGTTCACCTTATAACCTGACAGAAAAAGAAAACAAAAGAAAATCGATTTAAACAATAATAGAAGTATTAAAAGGAAAATTAACGAAAAACAAATGAACGTCGATTACTCCAGAAAAGTGTTACGAAAAAGTAGAAACGTCGATCTCCTTTTGTTTTTGAATCGCCTTGCTTTTTATGCTTCACTTGTTCTTGTGTCGATGTTGTTTATTTCTTTTATTTATTTTCTTGAATTAGTTTTCGATTTTCATCGATTTTTTTTATTTTGCTTTTTTGTCTATCTTATATCATCCGATATATTTTGTTTTTTGTTCACCTTTTTCGTGTTTCTGTTTTTGTTCGTCTTTTTTGTGTTTCGTTGTCTTCGGTACATTATTATAGAATTCATTTCATTTATTTCAGCCATTTCATTTTATTTATATTCTTCTTTTCTTGATGAACGCATCATTATAATCCGACAGAAAAAGAATACAAACGATAATCTAAAGAAACAGTAATAGAAGTATTAAAAAAAAAATTAACGAAAAACAAATGAAAGTCGAGTACTCCAGGAAAGTGTTACAGAAAGTAGAATCGTCGATCTCCTTTTGTTTTTGAATCCCCTTGTTTTTCCATGCTTCACTTCTTCTTGCATCGATGTTTCTCGTTTCTTTTGTTTCTTTAGTTCTCGATTTTCATCGACTCTTTTTATTTTGCTTTCTCGTCTATCTTGTTTCATCTGATGTGTCTTCCTCTTTTTCATAATATTTCGTCGTTTTCTTTGAGGTTTGTTCGACGCATTACTTTTTTTTTTTTTTTTTTAAGACTCTTAGTGAGTTTTGCAATCTGCCTAATGGGCAATAAGCGTTTGGTGTAACAACGGTATATGACATGAAGGATATCATTCCAATGAGTGATCTCCTTTAAAGTTAAACCTAAATCTAAATCTAGGATTCTTATGTTTAAGTGAGTTTATATACACAATGTCTCGGGTTATTGTCTTATCTGGGTTCTGCAGTCAAGTCGGATGGCAGCAAACGTTTCAGTCTACGCACTTCATTGTCTTCCAACACATTTAGCTGCTTGGCCAGCTTATTAGGGTGTACTGTCACTCTTTCATTGTACTTGACACTGTACTTGTAGATCACTTCCCTGACAGATGCGAGTGGGATGTCGTGTTGAATTATCTCGTTGGAAACGTAGTACGGTGCATTAACGATGGCGCGCAGCACTTTATTTTGAAACCTTTGCAGAATGTCGATGTTAGAGTTGCTGGCAGTGCCCCAGAGTTGAATTCCATAAGTCCAAACTGGCTTCAGAATTGATTTGTAAAGCAATATCTTGTTGTCCAAAGACAGTTTTGATTTCCGACCGATGAGCCAGTACAATTGACTTAGCTTTAGACCTAGTTGCTTGCGCTTGGTGAATATGTGTTTTCTCCATGAGAGACGGCGGTCCAAATGCATGCCAAGGTACTTGGCTTCTTCAGCTTGTGGAAGTTGGCGGTTGTTGATCGTCACGGGTGGGCACGTTTCTCTACATAAGGTAAATGTAACATGGATGGACTTTGTATCATTAGCTTTAATGCGCCATTTCTTTAGCCAGTCCTGAATCTTATTGAGGTTGACCTGTAGGTGTCTCGACGCGGATATTGGATCTGTATGAGATGCCAAAACTGCTGTGTCGTCAGCATATGTCGCTACGGTTGTGAGTCGTGTTGTTGGTAAGTCTGCTGTATACAGCAGGTAGAGGATTGGTCCAAGCACACTTCCTTGAGGGACGCCTGAATGTATGGGATGCAGATCAGTAAGTTCGTTGCCTTGCTTAACCAGAAAGTGCCTATCTGTTAGGTACGATTTGAGCAGTTGGAAATGTGGGTGCGGGAGGAACTTTTTCAGTTTGACTTGCAATCCACTATGCCACACTTTGTCGAAAGCTTGAGATATGTCGAGGAAGACCGCTGAGCAATATCTCTTCGAGTTCAGGTCCTTGTTAATTTTATTTACCAGCCGGTGCACTTGCTCAATTGTTCCGTGTTTGTTGCGGAATCCGAATTGGTGATCAGGAATTAATTTCTTTTGGTTTATAATAGCTTTAAGTCTTTTGACATATAATTTCTCAAATACTTTGGACAGCAGAGGTAGTAGGCTTATGGGTCTGTAAGAGGCAACTTCTTCTGGTTTTTTCCCAGGCTTGGGGATCATAATGATTTGGGCAACTTTCCAGGTGCTGGGGAAGTAGTTTGTTCGAAGTATTGCATTAAAAATGAAAGTTATAAGCTTTATGCATTTTTCCGAGAGTTCTTGTAGTATTTTACCGGAGATTAGGTCGAAACCAGGTGCCTTTTTGATGTTAGTTTCTTTCATTATAACTCGTTTAACTTCTTTAATCGTAAAATTGCTGTGCGGCAGGTCCATTTGGAATGGTATATCCAGAGAGTCGATTATATTGTTTTCTTCTTCAGTAGATAATTCCGAAGGAAATGGTTTGAACACATTGTTTAAGTGTTTGGTGAAAGCTTTAGCTTTTTCTTTATCGTTTCTGGCCCACGTGTTGTTGTCATTTTTAATGGGAGGATTGTGTTGCGGAGACCTTTTGTATTTCCTTGTTGCTTTCCAGAGTGAATATTCTGTGGCTTGAGTTGGAGTTAAACTCTCCAGGTACTCTTGTATGCCTTGGTTTTGTTCTTCCTGGATTAGCTGTTTTAGTTCTTTTACTGCCTTGTTTAGTTTCTTTTTATTTTCTGCTGTTCTTGCTTGTTGCCACCGTTTGCGCAGTTGCCTTTTTTCGGCGATTTTCTGTTTGACTGGAGGTGACACTTTATAATTTCCTTGTGGTACATTGTACTCAGGAGTTGTAGACCAAGCTGCTTCTTGTATGTTCCTCGTTAGATATTCAACTGCGATTTCTAAGTCCGTTTCTGTTTTTAGTGATTGGTTCAGTGTAACTAGGCTGTCCAGTTTTTCCCTGAACAATATCCAGTCAGTTCTGTTGTTATGGAGAGATGGTTGTTTATCTTTGTTTAATATCCGTGAATGAAAGTTAATTATCACTGGAGAGTGGTCTGATGATAAATCAAAACAAGATATCGTTTTGCAACTCTTTGTATCGATTCCTTTTGTGATGCAGAAGTCTATTGCGTCAGGAATTTTATTTATGTCAGATGGCCAGTATGTTGGCTCTCCAGTAGATAATTGTTGTAAGTTGTTAGTGTTCATTGTTTTGACCAATTCTCTTCCTTTTGGTGTTGCTAATCTTGAGCCCCACATTGGGTGTTTTGCATTATAGTCACCACCCGCAAAAAACTTATTTCCTAGTGTGTTGAAGAATCCCTCAAAGTGTTCTTTATTATTATTATGTTTAGGTGGGCAGTATATCGCAGACATTGTTATCGGTCCTTGTTCTTCTTCGATAGTGACACTGGTAGCCTGTAGGTAGTCTTTTTTGAATTCCTCCCTTTCATAGTGTTTAATGCTCTCTCTTATGATTATGGCAGTTCCTCCATGTGCCCTATCATCAGGGTGTTTCGTGTGATATAGCTTGTATTTTGGAATCTTCAGGTAGTGTCTATTTGTGAAGTGCGTCTCTGATATCATCATTATGTCGATATCTTGATCATGTATGAATATTTTAAGCTCACGGGCATGTTGTTGAAGGCCATTAGCATTCCAAATGGCTATTTTATATTTAAGTTGTTCAGCCATTAAGCTAATTTGTTGACGACGGTTGTAAGTAGGGTAAGCATTGTACCCATTTGTTCCATAAGCTTGCCAAGCATTTCTTCAAGTTTAGATATGTTGTTGGCAGGTTGATGAGTTGCTGGTGTTAATTGGGTTGTAGTATTGTTTGGTATTATATTATTATTTACTGCTTGTGCGTAGGAGACTCCTGGTTGAATAAGTTGAATTTGAGGTTGCGGGTTCCTTTTATCTCGTAGAGAGGGATACAATTTCTGCTGCAGTTGTTTATGTACTTGGCATCCCCTGTAGTTCGCGGGGTGATCACCGCCACAGTTGGCACATTTAACTTGGTTGTCTCGTGTTTTACGTGGACATTCTTTTGTGTCGTGCTGTCCTGCGCATTTAACACATTTGAACATTTTGCGGCAATAGGTTTTGGTATGCCCGAATGCCTGACATCTGGTACATTGGGGTATTACTCTT